>OW119922.1:44549729-53642229 GCA_933210815.1 Meta bourneti | reverse complement strand
ACCCGCAAAACACGTGTTGATAATGGTTGCTTTATGAAGATGGGTATAAATTGTTCCCAATAATTTAGTATCCAAGAAACCAAATGTCGCCAAAATGGCGAATAGCCAAATTTTAAGGTAATATTTCTCAATTTATTTTCTTGTCTCAATTTATTTTCTTCGTCTTTAAATTACTTTTTAATGTTTACACTGCAAAACTATCATAGCAACAAATATAATCTTGTTTGAAAATGAGATTTTACAGTATCCACCTTTACTTTTAAATTTTATACTTACGTGTAATGCTAGAGTGCAACTATAACAACAGCAGTAGAGCATGAGCTAAAATGCCGGCAAAGGATTCTATTATGCATAACAGAATATGTTACTTCCGTCGACGTTTCGTCATTTATAACGAGCTTCTGAACTCGCTACATTGAAAACTTTTTCTCATTAAGGTGGAACTTTTGTTCAAGGGACTGAAAAGAAACCGTTTCTTTCTGAAACTTTTTCTCATTTGTAGGTCTACCGTTAGAGGACTTTACTTCCATTTAATGAAGGGAAGAGGGATTATTTCAGAAATCCTAACGACAATCTTCATCAAAATAAGCTATTTTCGTTGTACCGAAAAAGCAATTTACAACGGAAATGAAAGTCACATGATATGACAACCGAAGATACGTTTACACAAATATTTATGTCCTGTTAGTATGATTTATTCATTTTGTAAAAGAGGAGCTTCCTAAAAATGTAGGATCCACGCTAGCCCAGTTGGAAGAGCAACGGATTAGCAACCGGAGGCTTGCTAGTTCGAGACTCCGTGCAGCCAAAGACCACCGTGTACACGGGGACTGGTGCACATTAAATCTGTAGTGTCTTCAAATGTCCTCACGCTCGCGTGGTGTGGAGGTTTGGAGCTTGGTACTCCAGACAAGTTGTTGTTCTCGTCCTTTAACCGTAGTTCAAAATTACGAAGCGTTGTCCTTGGATATTTCCCCCAGGGATTGATCCAGGACCGTCGCAAATAGTCCGTTGTGCTGCTCCAGTGCGACCTTTATTATCTACCTACCTACCTAAAAAGTAGGATTTAAAAGTATGCAAACTGTTGTCATCCCATGTGGTCCATATAACAGCAGTCAAATCTAATAAAAATATCTCGAGTAAAAACTGCAAAACCAAATAGTATTTAAATAGCATGTGGATGTATAAAATTATTTTATTGGAATTATAATTTTTTGCCATTTGTTGTATATTATATGAACTGTATCTGTATGAAAATATGATATTTTTACAAGAAAACTCTATTAGTTATCTTCACTATTCTCATGAATCAGGCATGAAATGTGCAGTTACGTTTTAATTGTGGCCACATCATGGATTCGAATCATTGTTTCACAGGATTGGTCAATCTCACAAATATCAAATTTTTTTTATTTTCAATATTCTTTCTGTAATACTTTACTACTTAAAATGTGTATCCATATAATTTTGAGTTGAAAAGCAATCTTAATATTTTATTTAACTAAATTGCAACTTTATTGTGGAATAAATATTGTATATCATTGAGTTTTGTAAAAAGTGCGCGTAAAAAGAACCAGCAATTTAACCCTCTGAGCGTAACGAGATTTTCAAGTAGCGAAGGATTGCTTTTACCCTACAACACATATAACGATTAAATAACCACATCTATTGGTTGAAAAAATTCAAGTAAATATTCTATTGGTCAAAATGGTGAAAACTGGTTAGAAGTTATACAAGGAACAATGCAGGTTGCCATACTGATGTATGCATGTGTGCCTCTCAGAATGTTAACCCTCCAAGTGTTTCGAAGAGATATCTCGTCACGATCTAGTCAATAATGCTGAAGATGAGATGTCTTGTCCATCTAGATCTGGTCAGTTTGGCTAATGGCGAATAACCTCGCCGAGTCAAAATACTATAATACTCCGAGAGGAATGTAGATCCAAGTAGGAAAATTAATTGTCCCTTACCCAGAGTAGTAATAATTTGGAACAGGTTTTCCCTCCAGACCAATTACATGGTAGATTTTGACGGAAGAACTAGGAAGGTTAAAACGGAAGGGTAATAGATCACTTTTTCAACAGTAACGTCACTAAACAGTTATAACATCAAGTATTAAAATTCACAATTCATGATTACATGGGCCGCGGTAGCCCGGTTGGAATAGCAACGGATAAGCAAACGGAGGGTTGCGAGTTCGAATCCAGCCAAAGACCGTCGCGTACAAAGGAGGCTGATGCACGTTAAATCTGTCGTGTCCTCAAATGTCCTCACGATGGCGTGGTGCAGAAATTTGGAGAGTGGGGTGCCAGCTCAGGTGTTCCCTCGTCATCTGACCGTCGTTCAAAATTATGTCATGTCCTCGGATCTTTCCCTCTGGGATTGATCCCGGACCGTCACCAATAGCCCGTTGCGTTGCTCCAGTGTGACGTTAATTAAAATACTTTCCTAACTACCTACCATGATTACATATCTTTAATATTTCAGTCACACACTTAATTCAAGCAAATTTACAATTCATTGTATTGCGAACATGCAGTCACGTGATTTTTCATTCGTAAAAATAAACACATTTATTGGTTGAAAGAATCCCAGAAAAATTGTATGGGTCTTAGAAGATCAAAACTGATTAGAACGAGCGTGTTTCAGAACGGATGTACCCATGTCAACCCCTCAGAGAGTTAATGAAAAACCCCTCCTGTACATTTTCAGACATGTCAGGTTTTTTATTAGTTAATACAAAAATGAAATAGAAATCACTTTTCAGTTGCTCGTTTTTACCGCAGTAATAACAATCTCAACAAAATTCTGAAATGTCATAAGCAATTTCAAGTGAAACCTAAAGTCATAACCCTAAAATTGTATTCTTCCCTAGAAGCTTTATAATCGCCCATAAAAATGTGATTGACCGTTTAAAAAACAAGAACCCGAAGGGCCGTCCCCATCGTTCATTGGCCAAAAGAGATGAGTTCTTTAGCCAGTGATTGATGAGAAGCAATTTGAGGCGTCAGACCAAAAGGGAATTTGAAGAGACGTGGTTGGGCTATGGCTGGGTCGGGGAGCGTCAACACTTCTAAAGAGAATTCTTTCATTCTATCCAACGGAAAGGGAAATAAATACTTTATTGCGGACATTATTGAATTGTCCGAGATGTCCCTTTGGTGAGATAACCATAAAGAATACGATTCAACGTTTGTAGGAAGTTGAGATTTGCAACTGAATTTGATTTTTCAAAAACCAATCTCAGACTTAGGGAAATTGGGTAAATTTAGGTGTTTTCTTTTTGATTTCTGCTGTTCATCATCAGAATTTATCAATCACTATATGTCTCTGATGTTCCCTTTGCAACGTAATGTTTCAGTTTAATGCAATGTAGTTGAAAAGGATAAAGTATTGAATTGTATAGAACTTTGAACCACAGACGCTTCTTGTTAGTCTGTATTTTAAACATGAAATTTTTTATCTTAAAAATACCAGAAGGCAGTTTTCAGCATTATGCTTGCAGTTGAAAACTATTCCTTGAAACAAATACTAAAAGAGAGTTCATTTTAGATTTAGGAATTCTATGATAATATTGCGTTTGCATTCTTTAAAAAGAATTGTTCATTATATGGAATCTCAAGCATACCTAATTCTAAATTTCAAAAGGTTTTAAAATATTTTTATGAGTAATATGTTTACATCATTTACCAATGACAGTATGCATGTGTTAACTATAAATCAAAATAAATTTACAAGAAATATCAAGTAAAAGACAAATGGATATTTTAAATTAACAAACTCCCTTTATAAATATCCTTAATTTCGATCAACACTCACACGGTATGTATTAACTATTATAATATACACATACATATATTATATGCAAATATAAATCCATATATGTGAAATATTAATCTCACAGAGACTGTTAGTTCTGCAAATAAGTAGCTTGCATTTCATGTAGGAAGCTATGGTATAGTTGGTCATGGGTAACAAATGTTCATACCAATATGATTAAGGATACCTGCATCTCAGTATGCATACATGTGATTACAATGTCAGTGTTACTCAAAGCAAATCGCTTATAGACTATATGAAACGTGAGTTAAACTTAAAGTACATTTCTACATCCCTCCACTACTCTAAAGAATACTTAGAGAATATATTATATTTAGAATAGATTATACCTTTGTAAGAAACATCGGTTTAAATACTATGCCATATGTATCTTACATCTCATATCATCGATCTCTGATGAATAGAATTATACGTCATTTATAACAACCAGATTATATTCATTTACATATTTCTTTACGTTTGTGGTTGTGTGTGGGACACAACCACAATCGTTTGAGGCGTGAATCGGTCTTCGTGTTATAAGAGGAAGGATAAGATGTAAATGAATAACATTTTGGAGGTTATAAGCGAAGTATAATTTTACTGTCCCCGTATACAACCCATCACATATTTTATTTAAAATTGTTGTTTATGATCAATGTCATTACATTTACCCTCAAGGCTTTTTTTATTTACGGCTTGAATTCTCACCTAATTACACAATATGTAGAAAAATAAGTTTACTCTAATTACTAAATTCACTTTGACAAAAATTCTGGTTGGTCAAATGGTTTCCTATTAAATGCAGGGTAGACATAATTAAGAGGAAGTGCTTAGAACCCAATATTATTGAAAATCTGTTGGGCGAAACTGAAACAAATTTAGAGTAAATATTATTTAGGTCATGGGGTTTTGCTTTCTACGAAATTTAAGATTTTCACCAATAAAGAGAAAATAACTCGGCGATCAACAGTTTTCGAGGGAAAATCGTCCACATTAAGCATTTTGTAGTAAGCTGACGTCATAGTTGAGCTGATATAAGGCAGATAGAAAAATCGCAGGTATCAGATATGGCTGATGCGTTGCGCTTACTCTATCGTGTTGCTCCTAAACCTGAAAGCATTACGTGATCGGCTTTAGTGGTAAAACTTTACAACCAAAAAAGCGAAATTGCTTCTACAAAACTTCAGAAATATCGAAGGTATTTGAAGAAAAGGTTCAATGACTATCACAAATTTGTGTGTTTGACTATTGAAATTTGAAAGTGTTAATAGTACGAGGATGTTAGAAATGAATCAGGAAATTCATTATGTTGCAAATGCAATAGTGTATCCAACAGACGTAGTGCTCGGGAAGAATCAATGCAACTGAATATGCCGTATGCTAAGTGTGGAGAACCACATGTTAATTAAAGTTTTTCCGTATAAGATCAGTCACACTCTACAATTGATTCAAGGAGATTCACGATCTCGCTTGGACTTTTCTATGTCGATTCTACTTGCATGGAAGTCGAAGATGCGTGACCTTGAAACATCCTGTGGTGTAATGAAGCACATTATCATCTAAAAAAACCACAGGATGTCAAAAAAATGTAAATTCACAGTCACAGAATTAACGAAGTTGGCTGTCTGAGAACCTTCATGCTTTTGAATTGAGTTTCCTCATGCATACGTATTCGCAGAAAATATATCATTAGGTTCGGTTACTTGTTCCAAAAATACTGAGAGGTATCGAACAATACTGCTCAATTTTCTTATTCCTCAACATTAACAGCATCGATGCGTCGAATCTCTATTGATAGGTAGTTGAATTTAAGTCGCACTAAAACAACACAAAGGACTACTGGAGACTCTCCGAGATCAATGCCGAAATTGAAAATTCCGAGGATAACACCTCGTAGTTTTGAACAATGGTCAGATGAAGAGGTCCAATACCTGAACTGTCACCCCACACAGCAAACTTCTTGACCAAGCTAGCATGAGAACATTTGAAGCCACGACAGATTCATCAACGTGCACCAGCCCCCAGATATATGACGGTATTTAGTTAGACAGAGTTTCAAACTCACAGCCCTCCGGTTGCTGATAGAAAACTCTACAACTGGGCTACCTCTTCCCATCTAGTACTGAGGATTTTGCATACCTAATTTCGTGGAATGCTTCTGGGTATTTCGAAAGTTTTTGATACAAAGTGTATAATATCGAAAATATGTCATGTGGAGCATAACGTACTCGATGCGACGTCTCGAGAGTGAAATAAAACGGCATCCATACATAAAAAAAGGAAATGTGGGGTACATACAATTACTTATTCATGTTACACAACTAAATTCATGGGTCCTTTTTCATTGCACTTTTGGTGTATATTGGGTACCTTTTCACATAAATTTAAATAGTAAAAGACAACTCGTTCCTACCCACAAGATTATGATCAATATCACAATTCAAAGGTTTCACAATAGGGTTAAAAACAGGTGAGGAATTTCTGGTTTTTACCGGTTTTGAAGATTGGTGAGGATTTCTGTTAATGAAATATTAACTGTTATATGGCGTTTTATTATTATTTTAGCTTTATTATCACTCTCTATTTCTGGTATCAATACATACGACGGCATTAATGGCGGGTTACGCTAGAAAAGGACATGCCTCCAGAAATCTAATATGAGCAGAAACTTACCGCGAGGTCTAATGTAAACACCGGAACGAAAATGCCACATTCACAAAAAAGTGCTTTTTTTTTATTATTTATGTGAAAATATTAAAATACCAGAATTAAAAAATTAATGCAAGTTTTCCTCTTGCGACAAATACGTTCATAGTGTTCCTGTACGCAACACATACACAGCCGAATCAAATTTCAAGTTACCTATGTTCATTTAAACAGCTTGTCACCTAACGTCCTTAACAAATACGTTTGTGTGAACCTATGTGCTTCATCTGTTATGGATTACTGACTGAAGTGCTAAGAGAACAGTTGAATGGACATGCTTTATACTGTCTATGAATAGTATTTGCTACTGAAGAGCTCACAAACAACAGATGATTCTGAAATCCTAATTCACAAGCATTCGAGAATCAACACATTTCATTCGGTAACACCAATCGTGAAGCAAACCGAAATGCATGTGGAAACAAACTAGAAACTTCCGTGAAAATGCCACCGTCCCATTTTCCGCTACAGCCCGTCCCCTCAGAAGGAAGGAAATTTTGTTAAGGACCACCAACCACTCTGATCCATCACAAATTTCCCCCTCAGCGCCTATCATTGATTGATTGATCACCAGAGTGTCCCGATCGATCCTCACAAACCCGTCTCCTGACGGGCACGTCCCTGCCACAAATTGATAAAGAATGCCATTGTTCTTAAAACGAAGAGAAGGAAGGAATTGAGAGAAGGAAAAAATTGGCCACTTTTAGTTCTCTTTGGATCCGGAATAATACCTATCCTTATACGTGGGTGTAATTCGAGGTTTTCCCTCCACGGTAATGATGGAGAATGTCCAATTTTTTTATGGAATGGTCGTAAGAGTTGAGTGTCTTGTTGAAAAGTTTTCCAGAGGAATTGATCCGATTGAGAGTTATGATGGAAGGGCATTCACTTAATTCAATGGCTTGTATGGGAACAAAAATCCTTGAGAAGTTTTGATGGACCCCTTATTTTGAGCATCTTTTTTACTCACTGCCGATAGTTTTGAGACTGATGCCTCAAACTCGGGGTATACACAAAAGATTATAAAGAACGTTATTTTTTGAAGTAATAGTCTACTTGGAAAGTGCTGAAGTATGTAAGAATAAGTTAATGCTAAGGTTTTAAGATCTGTTAGGTCTTTCTATGCGTAAAAAATGTTGAATATTTCGTTTGTGTGATCGTTTACAATTTAGAAATGAATCGTCGAGGAAAATAGTTATAACATTTAATACTAATACAAATTACCCATTTTCCTTAAGGTAACATTGTATCATTGTATTGGTATATTTTTTTTTCTTCTTGGTCAACGGCATAAAATAAATTGAAAGGTTATATAAATTGAAAGTGAGCATTTCAAGTTAATATATTTTATGTATTAATTATAGACAGTAAACTCATACAAGTGACAGTTTTAATATTTCGTTCACTCGTCTCTTTATTGTAGTAAATACTTTTAAAAAGGACATACTTTGTTTACACTGATGGCTTAATTGATAAATTATTTCTTCTAAAAACAATACAAAAATCTTTAAACCATAACGAATATTCTGATATAATTTACAACTGAAGTACAGATTTTTCAACAAATAACGCCAAGGGTAACTTTTATATTGAAGAAGACATGGAATTACCTCAATTTAAATGCATTTTATGAAAATACGTGTGTAGATATTTCGTGCAATTTTTCTGTTTTATCCTCAAATATTTTAAACTGACGGACTTCGAAAAAATCTTTAATGCTTTTTATTGTTATTAGTGCTTAAATTTTATTTCAGGAGCACTGTGAGAGGCTTTTTTGACAAGTTTAACGTGGTGACGGTAAAGTTCTTGGGTGGATTGTACTTAATGTACTTATTCCAGACGTGAATCTTGTTTTTCAAACTTTATCTTGTTTTTCAAACTCGATTTCAGCTCTTCGCCAGCAGAAATTTCAAACAATGAATTCCGAATTTATATTAATAATTTTCATATGTTTAATTGGAGAACAACAGTTAGATTAAACACCTGAACAACGGATATAAAGTGCATTTTAAGGTAACCCTATATGTATCATCAAAAGCATTTAAGTAATAGGAAATAAAATTTCCGTCTTCCGATTTGTTAAATTTCTCTTATATAAATAAATGCTTTTATAATTGGGGCCGCTGTAGCCTAATTGCTAGAGTCATGGATTATCAACCCTCCGGTAACGAGTTCGAAACTCAATCTAACCTGAGAACGCCGTGTACAAGTGGGTACTGGTGCACGTTAGATCTGCCATGGCCTCAAATGTCCTTACGGTGGAGTGGTGTGCAAGCTTGGAGAGCGGGGGCTGATCACCACTTCATTTGACCGTGGTTCAAAATTACTAGATGTCCTCTGATCTTTCCCTTTGAAATCGATCCTGGAATGTCCCCAATAGCTCATTGTGTTGCTCATGTGTATCCAACAACAAACCAACTTAAGTTTATAATGGGAAAATATACATACATTGGTCTGGGAAGTTTCTACGTAGAGAAATGAGCGATTTTTAAGCGTTGAACTCGTAAGAAAACTTGTACATATTTACCAATTAAAATTTTTCTTTATTTCGGGTAATGATAAAATATATTTTCCTTTTTACTCTGTACACCCAAAGATAAACCTTCCTTGAAGATTGTGAAGTTGCTTTGAGGAAATTAATCAAAAACATCACACAAATATCAGGCCAATAATGACCACCATGGTTCAGTGGATTTTCCCACTGCACTAGCAACCCGAGCCTCAGGCGTAGCAGGTTCTATTCCTGTAACTTATCCAGGGTGTATCTCTCTCTCTTCTGTATCAGAAAACGTTTCTTGCTTGTGTATGTCCATTACTTGATTTTGTCTGTCTCATGTTTGGCGTACCTTGGACAAATATGGCCCTTGCGCTTTGAAACGCAACCAACCAACCATGTGAATAACGTTGTAACAGACCATTTATAGTAGAAAATTTGTAATTTATGTATAAGAGAACCGAAGTCATAGGCTATACTAGCGGAACTCACTTTTTTGCTGCAAAAGAATTTCTGTTGCTTTGGAAAAAGAAACAGTCAATTTCGGTTTGTGTAAATAAATATTCAAAAGTTGAAAAACATATTTCCATGACTATCGATTAATGTACACCTAAAACATATTTTTCTACAACAATTAATCGAGACATTGTATTATAAATTTACTAAGCTAGTGATTCACTTCTAAATGAAGATTTCTGTCTTTTTAAATTTGTCCGAACTTTCTTTAGAAACATGTAGAATGTAGAATATAATCTAACGAAAAACTAGCATGAAAAAATTGCTGAGGCATGATTATTTAAATGTAGTGAAAATACATTCAAGGAAAAGTTATCTAAAATATGATCTAGATACTAAGATTTGTTTTAGGGGCTACTAAAAAATCTTAAATAGAGAAGAATCGAAGGAAAGTTTACATCAAGAAATCGATTATTAAAAAGTATGTAACGAATAAAAGAGAAGTTTTATGGAATAGTTCTTTTTAAATATTAATTGCTGAAAAATAATTTTATTTTGGAAAATAAACTATCAATTTCGGTTTGTTCAATTAAGTATTAATAACAAGATTCAATAACAAGTATTCAAAAGTTGAAAATCAAATTTTGCGTCATAATCGATTGATATGTACCTCAAACATTATCTGAGAATTACTAGGGTATGCATTCTTTGAGAAATGAGTGCAATAAAATGTTAAAAAGAAATTATTAACTGTAAGTGACCGAAATGTACTAAAATAGTGCAACTTTCTTTGATAGCATATAATTAACAAGTTTCTCACGTGAATATTAGTTATTATTTCTACAACACGCAAAATAAATTAATCTGCAAAGCATTGTCTAAATTGATTTTAATTCATTACTAAATATTTATATATGTTTTCTAATATTAATATTAATAAGTTTCCTTTTAGTAGTTAAAGCTTTTCACCAAGGTTAAAATACATGGTAAGTAAAGTCACTTTTTGTAAACTATTGAACATCAAATACAGCATTCAACATTTTACAATCTTAATCAAATATATAACTAATGTTCTAATATCTCACCTCTCATAAAATCTAAATGGTTTCCTAGATAAAAAACATAAAAATTACGAGTGTTTGTTTTGCGTTTTATAAAGTTCATTCTATATAGTTCATTTAAGCGTGTTACTCAATTTTAAAAATGGAGTGAAAGTAAATGTATTAATTTCTATCCCAGGCTAAAATCGAAAACATCTGACTCTATTGAATATTTAAAAGTGTATCAACTACAAATTGTTTCACAATCTTGATGTCACTGGGCCATTAAACACTCAGCCTAATGTTCAGAACGAACGTTAAACTGTTCCTCTCGAATTGGTTTATGACCCTCTACATCACATGAAATAAGTTTTTACTTTTGATATATTTTTGAGAAGGAAATCAATTTATTGCTCCACAGAACTGCGAATGATGTATACAGAAGCAAATTTGAACTTTTCTTGTTAGTTTGTTGGTCTTGAGATTTTATGGTGCCAGGGTCATATTTGGCTAAGCTGCCCCCAAAACAACATAGGCGGTGTCAAGTTATGGCCATACATACACAGTTTTACTGACACAGAAAATAGAAATACATCCAGGGAGAAATTGAACCTGCACCGCCTACAACTCTCAGGTTGCTAGCGCAGTGGGTTGGACATTTCTGGAAATTATCAAATTGATTAAAAGAATGGATGGGATATGCAATTGATAATTTATGCATGTTTTGCGAATAAGATTCATTTGTTAAATAATATTTATTTAAGTTGAGGAGAAAGTCAAATATGAAAATACATATGTCAATTTGAAATCTATTAAAACTTATGATTTGTATAGTCTAAGAACTCATTCTAATTTAAAATAATGTAAAAATTGCTGATTAAATAGACTGTCATTCCCAAAAACAATAAATGCATAGTTTGTGTTTAGTTGGATAGATTTTCCATCAAAATCGAAGTGATCTTTTTGTATTATTTAACGATGGTAATTTGAAGCTCATCCCCATAAATGCTCTTTCTAGTCCTCCGTTAAACAGGCTCTGGGTTTAGACTCGGTATTAAGGCTTATAATGGTTTGGAATCCCCTTTAAGTCATAAATCCCAATGTAATTAGTCCTTGCGTAACATAAAATGACCAAAGATCAACAAACAACCCCATTAATGCTCACTTCCATGTTAGCAGTTTCACACAACCCTAAATCAGGTCCAATTCCTTTCTCAAGTTGATTGATGTGCACCGTTTTCAGTGATACTTCACAGAAGCCACGCAAAATATTCAAAACTTCTGTTCCCTTTTACAGGACCATATTTGGAAAATCTGCTAAGAAAACAAGACAGATAACATCACGTACTGGACGTACGTATGCAAAGAAAGTTTACTGACAGAATAGAGAAATACACCCAGGGAGGAATCGAACCGTCATCTTTTGGATTAGTGATTTAAAAATGAGTGTATTATAGCAAGAACGTATACTACACATCTCTCGAGATTTTGTTCATTATTAGTCTTATGGTAGATTATAGTCTTTCCATACGATGCTATTTATTATATGAATATTTGTCTTCGAATTTAATTGTCACGCACTCTTATTTGATCATGGCAAACAACTTTCTTTTCATAAACTTTCGGTTGAAACAATGTGCTACTTCACCCTCATTCTGTAAGCTTCTAAAAACATGCGCTTTTATGCAAAATGGTTCAATACATTTTAACTTAAATTTTATGACTTTAACTATTTTTATAAGTGGGCTTCTATTTGTTTTATCTTCGAATTTCTATGAACTGACACTTCGTAAGTTCAGTGCAGTCCATTAAAGGGTTATAATGTAAAAGGCTATTTTTAGGCATGCAAACTTATTTTATACGCGAGGTTAAATTTGCATATACTTCGTTAAATACAGTAAAGTTCAATAAAGAGCAATAATTCAATAGGTTGTTTTAGACATTCATGCGTACTTCTCAAAGTATTTTATCCACGAAGTTCAATGTGTATACACTTCGTATGTCCAGTGTAGTTCAATAGAGCGCAATAATGCAATGGACTGTTTTTAAACATGCCCAATTGCATAAGTAGTCCTCAACTTATTTTATCCACGAAGTTCAATGTGCATACACTTCGTAAGTCCATTACAGTCCAATAGATTGCAATAATTTAATAGACTGTTTTAGATATGCATACGTAGTCCTCAGCTTATTTTATCCACGATGTTCAATACCTGTAAGAATATAGCAAGCTTTACTATTCGTGATAAGGAGCGATATGTTTCCATCCATAGAAATAAAGATAAGAAAACTGAGCCGTGAGCATAATGTACTCGCAGATCTAACACACTAAAATATCATATGAAAGAAAATACTCTTGGACGATAATGGTACGATGTTCTGGAAGGAAATCTAAACCCAATAGTTGTGCTCAAACGGAACTCAAATCCGAACCTATTTCTAAAACTCTCCTCTGTAAGTGCGTTTGCATCGGACCATCACGAGAATTGTTTCGCATGCTTCCATTCCCATCTGCTGAAATGGTGTAGGATTTCTAGGAAATCCCTCTCTGAAAGATAACTCAAATATGTTGCTCTCAAAGTAGTTTTGCTCACGTACACATTAAGAAGGGGATTTTTCAAAGGAAGCAAAATATTTTTAAGAGAAAACACCCCAGTTCTGAAACAGAAATGAGGAAATAAAAGTTTCAACTCTACCTGGATTTACGTCTTCAGCTGTAAACGATTTTATGACGCTCTAGCTATTAAATATGAAACTTAATATGTCTTACAAAATAACCAATGCGTTTATAGTTAGTTTTAAATTACGAATGATTAAAATTTTCATCTAATTTTTGTGTAGGAGCGCAGAACGAGAGGTGACTGCTCTTGGAGTTCTCTAAAGTTGAATCTCATACTATTTTGTTAAGAAAAGCGCTGGCTAATGAGATTATTTTACGAGAAAAGGTTTAGAAAGTAATTAACCAGAGTATGATTTAACCCTGCAGTAAAAACAGTAGCATGCATGATAGTCCAAAAGCAGTGTTTTAACAATTTATTATTTACTTTGTTTCTGAAGTAACTATTAATTTTAGTGAAAATATATAATAATCATTTTCTTTTCTAGGTTTTTAAATAATGCTGATCATTGTTGATAGAATATCAATAATTGATACACATCTGCTAGGTTTAACAGACGAAGATGTGATAAGAGTTTATTTCAGCTTGTTTTTAATGACACTGTTGTCTTCCAACAGTACGGGAGCTACTTCATTTTGCAGCAAGTGTCCGTGACTACCTCCATAAAAGTTTTCAGGAAGGTTGATAAGAAGAGGTTCAACCATATTTTGGGTTCCATGGTAAACTGACCTCACCACTCTAGATTTATTTTTGCATGGGTTTATGTAGAATTATTATTAAATTTAAGATTAACAGCATTAATCAGCATAAAGAGCGGATCACAACCGCAATGGCTAAGATTGCCTCTGATATCTTGGAAACGTTCTCTTCACTACCGCTAAAAGTCAAGATTTGAATGTTGATGCGCAAGTGGGCCACATAGAATTGTAATAATATTAGTTGTTTTCATGTGTTTTATTCATTTGTAACACAAAATGAGGTATTAAAATGCTTCTTTCCAAGAATAAAAATTTACTTTAGAAACACCATGTTTTGTTGAAATCACACGTACTTAAAAATGTAAGAAATATTTATCGAAAATGTTTAACAATTTATTTTTTATCTTGCCTTACCGGAGAATATAACAATTAGAAGGAATACAACATTCGTATTACAAAGTTTAAAGATAATGGACAATTCACAGTTCAGAATTTGCAAGATCAAAAATGCCAACGTCATAGAAAATGTTTTTTTTTGCGATAACATAATATTGAGAATCCCTATTATTCGCACAAAAGAAAAGCAATGAAGTAAATTCGAGCAATGCAATCAGTCAATTCTAAGGTAAACTTTAAAATTCCCAATATATAGTTAGATTTTGAAAGCAAATTTAAAACTTTTGTTGGGCAATATCATTTGATTTTAAGAATCTTTGGAAATGATAGTATTGAGAATAACATTTAATATTCAACTATTCCTACTACATGTATTTTCCTTTGCAACATATTTAATACCAACCTCATTTTTCAAATGCAAGATTTCAATTTGTAATTACAATTTCACAAGTTATATCTTTCATCCAGAAAAGCCTTGATTCGCTCAAAACGTCTGTGTAGATGACAGTGCAGTTTGGGTTTCCCTTTAATGCTTTTTCAAGACGAAGATTTGAGATGATGACGTATTACAACAGCAATACCCCAAATTAACTATAGCAGCTATATAAGAAGACAATTCTAAAATATTAATTAATATCAGATTCAATATTTAATTTATCACTGTTTTAATTTTATTAATTTGTAATTTAGCACTCTTTTCAATTTCTTCGATATTTTCTTTTATATATATGATAATAAAATGCACTAGCAGTCTGCTCATCGCATCTGCACAAACTTTCTTAATTGCTTATATTTATTGATGGCAAAATGTCAGTACTCTCATTTCATATCGTATTTAAATCCCTTTATAATGAATATTGCATCCATATACACGTTTCATGCTTCCATGTGAAATAAAAATTATCCAAAAATGTGTATCAGACTTTTGAATACTCTTAGTGGTCTAATTCTTAAATCCAATGAAATACATAGCAAAAAGTTCAGTCATATTACCCCAATTGATTCTGAACGTCCACATCAATTTCGAACCATTCGTTTGTTTAAAGATGATTTGACATTTTTGACGCTATATAAACCTATGTTCGAGCAAGCTCGCATTTTATTTTTTTGAGTTGATTTGTATCTTCTAGATTTTTTATCGTTTTAAGTAATCACACTTCTAAAGAATTTCATTAGGGTAGCAAGCTCTAGCGAAATTTTAGGCAGTCAAGCAATTTTATGCAGCTTCACAGCTCAAATCAATCATATTTAAACTTTGCTGCAAAATCGGCGAATTCGCTGGTTTCAACTAATGTCCCCAAATCACTTCAAGGTAATGAAAATTACAGCAGTAAAAATGTGCCGATGGTCCTCTTGTCAATGCATTATGAAAGTATGAAAACATAGGAAAATATTTTTTATGAATTGCACACACACACACACATTAAAAATTAAAATAAAAAATATATAAAATCAGCTGTTACCCAAATCTTGCAAACTGGCCTCTTTTCTACCAAGGTACAGATAAAGATGTTTTGAATTTGGTTTAAGCTTTGTACAACAAATAAAATACCCAGTAGAGTTGAATTTGAATACCATAAATATTGTAAAGAACCCAGATTATATTCCGCTTGGTAAAAGTCATGTGTATAAAATTGACAGTCATGTATTTATGGAAATACGCAGTGTTTGAATCCTGACATAAACATATTTTGTAATTTTAGAATTTAATATGCATGGAAATTTGCTAATATAGTTCGCGTATAAAAACATTCACCAAATATTTTACATGATAACATTGAGAAAGACTCGTATATTGTAGGATCATAGAAACGTAAATCCCGAATCCTTTATCCCTGAAGGGTCTGCCTATTGTAGCAAAAAATGACAGTAGAACTGAAGTCAAACCCAAACATTTTGCCATGAAACTACTCTTGCACACATTACACTGAAAAGGATTGTGTTTCCCACAAACACGACACTGTAAATTCTGAGTTCCTCTAGAAATATTGTCGCATTGGAAAGGCTTATATTATATACAACGCAGGCACTTATGAAAATGAAATGTTGTTCGGTTGAGGATGGGTTTGATGGAAATGTATATCATTGTAAACATGTATTATTTTAGTCTTATAAGAACCAATAATTTCGCGCGAACACATCGAGCTCTGGAATGTAAATATATGTAGGTCTTTTGTTTTGAATAAAATAGAATTGAAGGTTGCTAATAAATTTGTCATTCACTTGTTACTGAAAACTTATTTCAACCCTTTTTTATTTCCAATGGTAGGTGATAATTACAAGACTGACTGAAGCCAAAAAATAGAACGAATAAGAACCAATAGCAACAGAAGAAAGAGTCTATGTACCCATTCGATCACTCGCTTTCCAGTATCTGCCACACATTGAAGTAAAATAGAGCGTATGACATGGGCTCAGATGTACACGGTCCACATCCGTCTGAAGATCGCAGATCTTGTAAAAAGGATAGTTTAATATAGAAACGGGATGCAAATATTTATCAAGGCATTCGTGACGAGTAGCAAAGCAAAATTCAGCTACAGTTCTCTTCCTTGGCCTATCAGAAAGGTCTCAAATGTTGTTCTACGAAGTTTTCTTGGAATTCCTCTCTAAAAGCACTTTTGCGATTTGCCTTGAACGTAATCGTAACCCTCCTGATGGTTATCTCTACGAAGTATCTCGCCATTAGCAAATTTGGGTAGATCTTGATGGACGATATATCTCGCTATTAGAAAAAACTGACCTGATCTTGATCTTGTCATTATCAAAAACAATATTTTAATCATTCGGAATTCAGTAGGCAGTAGCGAAATTGGTCAGATCTTGACGATGTGAGATATCTTCAACGAGATAGCTCGTCCAAACCCTTTGGAGAGCTAATTATTGATTTAGACCTGATGATTGTCACGATGAGGTATCGCGTCACTAACAAAACTGGCCAGGACCATATCACGTTATTGGAAGAAAAGTTTATCAGATCTCGATCTAGTCATCAAAATATCGGCAATATCTCGATGATACTATTATTATTTTACTATAGATATTACATCATTAGCAAACTTGGTAGGATCTTGATGGATGCGATATCTCGTCGAAATTACTTCGAGTGTTAATAGTGTAATGTGGGATCTCAGTGTTTGATGTTTGATAAATATCTGTCTCTTTTCCGCCCAGTTGGAACCGTAACGGATTAGCAACCGGAGGGTTGCGCGTTCAAATCCAACAAAAGACCGTCGTGTTCACGGGGGCTGGTGCACATTAAATCTATCATGGCCTCAAATGTCCTCACGTTGGCTTGGTGTGGAAGTTTGGAGAGTGTGGGGCCAACTCAGGTTTGACCTCGTCATCTGACCGTGGTTCAAAATTACGTGGTATTGTCCTCGGTTTTTTACCTTCGGGTTTGATCCCGGACCGTCGCCAACAGCACTTTGTGTTGCTCCTTTGCGAAAAAAGGGGGTAAAAATTCGCTCCAGTGCACCAAAAAAGGGGCAGCCCCTTTTTGGTGAGCATGTTAGCCACGTCATTGTCCGCGATACAACAGAGATTAGGTATGCACTGCAGACAAACTTCACTGTGCTCAGATAAGTGTATTAGGAGATACCGGTATTTTTCAATGGCTGCTACAAGAAGTGTTTTATTAATTGATTGCTGGTTGGTTTTTATGACTCAAGAACCAAATTTGGTCAAACTGCGCCAAACGTCGGATGATTAATCGACTACAGGGCAATTCTAGAGTCTGAAATTACAAGCTAGCCGAAAGCAATTCGAAGTGCATGAATGGAGGTTTATATTTTTCTCCTTTACGAGTGGAGAAGGTAAAAATTGAGAATGATTGAAGAGGAAAGCTTTCAGATTGGGTCGTTAGAAAGGTTCACGGAGGCATTGCTGATAAGTTTCTCCCTATTTCGCAATATTCTACATAAGTAACCTTCGGTTTCCACTAATGCGCGACTTCACATCGAACCTTTCATCAAACTTAAGCAAACCTTTATAATCAAAAGCGATCGAAATTCTGTTATTCTCGATATATTGATTAAGTTCTCTACATAGCATTTCAAAGAGCCTCTTGCGTTTTCATAATTCTCAACCCTCCAAGTGGTTACCCTGCGATACCTCGAACAACACGATTTCGCCAATAAGCTAATACGACGAATGCGGCTCGCGACGTATCTGGTTGAGATAAAAATTGCCCTATTTTGCTAAGAACGAGCCCATGTAAAGATAACCCTTTAGGATTCACTGTGAGGCTTGTTCCCTTTCGGAAAAGATCATAAAGAATCAAAGGTTAATGAGTTTTGCGAATGCTCCGTTATCGATGTCCTTTCTTTCTCCGATAAGGTGATTGATATTTAATTTTCTTTGAGTAGGCATGGAAGTTGTTTCAAAGGCATTTAAAAAACTTTGCTGTGTCCTTCCGAGCATTTTTGCATGAGGTTCTGATGTGTTTTGAGAATAACCGTTTCCGGAAAATCTCAAAATAAGGCACACAAAGAATGCTGTATCTATTCGATTCCCCGAACCCACTCTACAGGCAAACACCTTTGAACCGATTGAGCAGATCAGCAAGCGTCTGTCAAATGACTTTCTTGAAATAGGAATCAACAATTGTAAATTCACAGCTTAACAAAGTAAACCTTAAATACAGAGGCTGTTCGGACATTTTTTGAACGATTTTGATGAGCTGTAAAAAAATTGTATGCCTACGAAGGAATTTTATTTTCACAGCAGTTAAATAGTTAAAGTATAACTTATCGTCTGCTAACTCAGAGTTTTGTTTACTTTCAAAATGGCGCTTTTACATAAGCAATGGATGGAAGGCTATGTTTCCTCTCTTTCCGAAGAGAATTATGCTTATTGAATTATTGAAAAACGCTGTAAAAGTCATGGTTTTTCGATTTATAAAGGCACGATAAGTAATATTATTAATGAGAAAGGAAAAAACGTAAAAGTGGAAAAATACTTCCAAAAAAGAAAAAATTCTGAGAATATTTGTAAGGTAAGATCTTTAATTTTAAAAGAGAATCCGTCAAGTCAAAGGACTATAGCGAAGTGAACGTGAGAACTTTTTCTAAGAGATTTATGATTGTAGCTGGTTTTGCATATAATGGAAAATTAAAAGTAAAAAGAGGGGAAAAATGTAAAAATCAACTCCCACATATTATCAAGACCATATTTTGTCCCCAATATTCAAAAAATAAATACCATATCTTTACTCACAGTGCCAACAATCAGTAGAACTGCATCAGGGTATGGAACAAGAAACTGGTATCAAGTCAATACCTTTCACTGATATTCCTGCTAAATCTCCAGATGTTTCACCCATGGACTTTTGTGTTTTTGGACTTTTAAAAAGGGCATTATCGAAACGACGACCGAAAACAATTCAAGGACTGGAAAACGTGGAACAAGAATGAGTACCACTGTCGATACTACAAAAGTCATTATTAACATGGAAATTAAGGTGAAGAAAGATAGTTAACAATAAGGGCTATCAAATGGAACATTTAAAATACAAAAATTTAAAATACAAAAATGAAAAAATTGAGCTTCAGTCCATTGAAATTGTTCAAAAAATGTCCGAACAGCCTCTGTATTCCTACTGAGTAAAGGGTCTGATGTCGCTTCAAAGCAAGGCATGGAGAGAAGAGAACTCATTGTGAAACTTCAAAGCAACTGGGAAAGGGATAGAATGAGTGCCATTTACTATCACCTGTGCTTTGTTAACTACAAGGGGAATGAATATCCAAATAGAAAAAACAACTTTCCCTTGCACGGTACTGGTGTCCATTTGGAACAGGTTTTGTATCATACGCTGGTTACTACAGGGCAGTTTTCGATGCAAAGGGAGAGTTAATGAAGTCTACGAACATTATTTCTCATTGTTCTTCACGGTAAAACTCATCTCAAACTTTCGCAGAATCAAAAGTGAGATATGTGGAATTTCCGATACCTTGGATGAAGTTTCATGGAACGTTTCATTCCATACGGATTCTACTACAAGTGTCATTCAGTTTGTATTCCTTTACTTTCATTTGTACATAATCTGGTGACAAATCCCTTGTAAACTATTGTACCTTGTACATGAATTTTTAAGAGATTAGAGGTTATTTGAATGTTCTAGTACAGTTACTAACCCTTTGAAAAGCACTATGCTAAAAAGGAATTTTTGAAAAAGCTAAGAGTTAAGACCGTTACCATTTGTGTTGGTATATTTCACATTACGAAACTATAATACTTTTAGTTTTTCATGCGTCTATGGTAACCCTTCTGCCCCACCTTTCATCTAAAGCACACCTACACATAATATCATATTAAATGAGAATATATTTATTTAAATTAGCACACTTTAACCCTATGAGGAATTCACACCTGTATATCTGCGTATATCCGTTCTGCAACCCGCACTGCATGACTTTTAACCAGTTTTGATATTCTTGTCAATATAACATTTGCAATAATTCTTTCAGCTGTTAGATGTGATTATTCATCATTTTCAGGAGTTGGGACACCAGTCATCCTCCTGAAAAGGTTAACCCTCCTGGTGGCTGTCTCGACGAGGTATTTAGTAATTAGCATAACTGACCTCTCTTGGCTGACGAGATATGTACTCATCGAAACTACTTGGAAACTTAAGGAAGTTTATAATATGTATTTTAGTATAAAATTTGTATGCGTTTACTGTAGAAAAAATTATTGATTGATTTCGGAAACTTGTTTTCTAGATGGCAAGAATATGGCAAAAAAGGTCTGAAGAAAGGGGGGGGAATAATTTACAACTTCGAACTAGGATTGGATATCAAATGAGAAAATATTTACAGTTTTGCATTTTTTAACCTTCTGACGAGTGCAGGACTTCTCACCAATTTGACCATCTTTCCTAGAATTCTTTCAATCAATGTATAGTTATTCAGTCACTATGTGTATTGTGCGATGAAAGCAATACTAAACTTCTGGGAAATCCTATGACGCTCAGGGCATTAAGTGTCTAGAAAATTTACACACTTTGCATTAATCCTTTCAATGAGATGGAATGCCAGACACCCTGAAGGAGTTAAGGAAGTTAATAGTAAGTATTTTAGTAAAGTGTTAAAGTGCATTTATTTTATTGAATAAAAGAAATATTTTATTGGTAGATTTAGGGAACTTATTTCTGCACGACAAAGAAATTTAAGAAAGGTCTGCAGAAATATGGTGAATAATTTGTGTGAATTCGTACAAATATTTAAGTCATATGATCAGCTTAATAATTTTACAATGGATTAATTTTGAACTGGAATTCAGTTCAGTGTCTATATCAGTGAAGACCTGAACATTAAAACTTTTAACCAATGTTCAGTTTAAAACACATTTTCATATAATTATATTTATTCATATTATTTCGTTAATATTTATGCTGTATCCCTCTTAAAAACAATATTGTTCACTTTAAAGTAGATACAATCAATTTAGACACAAGAATTTTATTTTTCCTGTAAGTGAACATTTTGACATAATTGTTGGAATTTTAAAACTGAGACTATATTTTACATTTTTTTAACATTATCTTGTTAAAAATTCAATTTCTGATAAATGTGATTGGAGAGTAATAAAATCATTTGTTTTATGCTTTAGTTCACATACGGTCTATTAGATAAAGTTTATTCATTCGGTATACAAGAAGCAATACTTTGTTTCACAAAATTTTACATTGTGTACTAAACGCTTATTAAACATAAATAAGTTTAAAAAATTATATGAAATTGGAAAGTGATAAAGTATCTAAATTTGGTTCACATTGAATTAGCTCATTCGGATAAGAATTTTATTATATCAAATAAATTAGTAGCTATACTGAATTGGATATTTTATATATTTGTCCATGAATATGATTTGCTTTAAGATCTTAGTTGTGACCTCTATAACCCGAATCTTTTCGTTAAAGCACTTCGATTTTGTATGCATTTATTCTTATAAGTATAAAATAAAAGTACCTGACAAACTCTCCTGAAAGGGAAAATAAGACATAGCGTTAATCAAATTAAAATCTCAAGCGATAGTGCATAATTTATCTATCTTACCAGCTAAGTGAATAAAGAAAATAGAAAAACAAAAGTTATGCCCCACGTTCTTAAAAATTTGAAAACACGGATGTGAAAACAAAAGCATAAAATATGCTAAATGCAGTATTTAAAATTAATTCAATATTTCTCAAAGATACATCTTGTAATGCTTTCGTTCCACGAACCACTCTACTTCTTTGCAACATCACAATACAGTGCATTAAACATTTTTAGTTTAAAGTCTTGTATTTCCTATGCTACCTACACCTTTCCTTCACTTTGGATCAAATTAATATACAAATAGTAAAAAGTGAAACTGCTGTTCAATGCATAAAATATTTTCGAAAAATCAATCCCTCCCAACCATGCATTTTAGCATCAATAGGTAAAAAGACCCTCTTAAAGAAAATCTTTCAAGTCATTCATATCAGGTTCACTGCTTTCGAAATCACTAGCAAAAGTTTTTAGGTCATGGATATCACAAAACCATCGAATCATAAGATTTTTTGTTCTGTTGGCCATCCACTATTTTGGTTTTCTGCATTATTACCATTTTTTTTACTCTGCCTGTTTTTCTTATTTTACTATTTCTTTTACTTTCTAAAAATTATTATTCATATTCAAAATAAACAAAATAAATATTTGTTTATTTTGAATACACCAATTTTGTTTTATTCATTTATAGTCGAAATAACAACATACGAATATGTATAATGCAAATTTCTTTTATTCTGTTTGAAAACTCCTATGGTAAAAAACCTTTCAACATAGAGTGTTTTTTTTCTTTCCACATATAACCTTTCTAAAAACTTTAAAATAATATATGGGATTTAAATTTTTTAAATTATGTCCATAATTAATAATTATGGGCATAATTTTAACGCTGTAAGGAGCGCACACGAATATATACGTATGGAAAACTGCAACCTTCCCTACATGACCTCTAACCAACTTTGACCTTCCAGACCCATAGAATGTTTCATAGGATTCCTTCAACGAATATTTTTGATTAATAAAGTAATAATCAAAATGTCCTCTTGATGTTTGTTTTGTGAGTTTTTCTTCTGTTATCTGGTTTAGTGTGCTGCCTGCCTCATGCTTTTTACACGAGACCTTTGAAGTGTGTAGTAAAAAAAATTGAGCTGGTAACACTATTCTAAAACAACATATTCAAATTCGTCTTTCTTGTTACTTCTGTCCTGACGATGATGGGCATCTTATTCCAGCCAAATGGCCATTATTATACCAAAATATGTGGTTATCTGTGTGGTGGTTCTCTACTTGGAAATCTCGTGACACTCAGAGGGTTAAATTGAAAGAACTCGCCGATTGATTCGTGTAAGAAGTACACCCTTGTTTCCCTAAAGATAGGTCTTTTTATCACAGCAACAGGTTAACCATATATCCTGTGAGCCTTGAGTGCCATACCAAGCTTAACGATTTTTATTTTTGTTTTTCTATAATCCATTTCATAATTGACAGAACTGGCAAAATCTTAAATGTATTATTTTGCTTCTTTTCTCAGGTCATGATTGTTTCATGACCACAAAACATATGATACCCTTGTGATTGTATTCAGTAGATTTATAAGCCTAAAACTAGACAATAATAACACACAGTGTTAGAATTCAGTTTCCAAAATCATATACTTATTCAAATACATAGTTAGCACTGTTACATCTTCATGTGTTCATATATATGAAGATGCCCCTTCATGTAATTTGTTTGTATATAAATTTGTAGATATGGCGTTATTCCCAACTGAGTAGTCTATTTGAATTTGCACCACTATGGACAAATCATGAATAAAGACGGGTATTTCGGGTTTTTTGCATTAATTGAAAGTTTTCCTAGTAGTCAATTGTTTTGATACATACTCATGAGTTTATACTACTAGAGTGGAAATAACTAGTTGGATTGCGATGACGTAAAGTGTGACGTTTCGACCCCGATTTCCACGTTCAATCATCTCATGCCACTTGGTTCAGATTTTATGGTTACAAGATTTCAAATCTAGAGTTTGATTTGGTTTGACACCTATTTTTTGAGTAGCCTTTTTCCAATGGCATTTTCTTGTATATTCCTATGTAAATAATATTGAATATAGAAATCAGTAATTAAAATCATTAATTCAACAATATAGAACGGAGTATATTTTTATATTAGTAGTTTGTATTGGAACTTATGATATATATATAAAAACCACAGAACCACTAGAAGACGATTTGTTTTCCAGTACAAGCGGATAATAATGAGTAGCAAATTACGGATAATAAAGTAAGTATAATAAAAACTTACATTGCATAAATGACAAAATGATAACTGTATTTGCTTGTTAGGAATTTACCATAAGCATTGTAAACTGACAATACCTCATTTTGTACTTTTAAAGTTCTCTACTTATTACAAACTGCAAATTACACAGTCATAGGTATCAGAATACTTGAATTTCAAATTATTAATAAGAAATTTCATCATCATTGATTCATTTGTTTTATTTAAAATGAAAAATAATTATATAATAGTGCTGAAATCTCTAATTATAATATTTCATTGGAAATTTGATACTTGCTAAGAAACTTCGAAATAGCCGATTTCCGTTTGATTCAAAATCAAATCCGTTTGATTCAAAATTAAATCCGTCTAATTCAAAATTCAAATCTTGATTCAAAACAGAATATATACAAATTCAATGGTTACCCAAAATAAATATTTCTATGCTAAGTCTCTAAGCAGTAGAAGAGTAATGATTTAGGCTTTTCCGCATGTGTACAGAAAAGAATTTCTACTCCATTTTAAAGTTTAATGTTGCTTGCCGATGCTGGACACTGGAATATCTGACCTACTATTCGAAAGAAAAAATGGCATGCTCAGAAAAAATGATCCAACATCTCAAGAACCGATATGTCTGAAGTTTAATGCAGCTATTAGTGGTATCCTCCTGGCAGGATGCCATGCAATACATATTACGAACCCATCCCATGTCCTCTTTAAGAGATATACTGAATGATACATGGAGTGAAAGAGGTAATGCTATCGTAGAAAAAATCGGGGAACCGAATTTTTTCTATTATAGTATCCTGCTACATAAATTATCCCCTCACGAACTTCCTATTAATATATCTATTCGTTGATAGAAATTTCTGTAATATGACGTGTTCGTTACAAAATATGGATCACGCGACGAATGGAAGTGATATCATGAAATTGTTTTTGATATTTCGCTAAGGAAAATGTAGGTACATAATACACCAAACAATTGTGATGTATGCTATCAGTTATTTACATTTTAAGAATGAATTGTAATTCATAAAAATTCGTAATTCATTCATAATACTGAATCATGAAAATTCATAATTCAGTATTTGTTGTCATTTTTGGCTGAAAATACAACTGAATTCACTCAAAACTCTCAATACGATAAATTAGCCAAAAATAGCTTATTGCAAAACGTTATACTTAAAATGATATAAAGTTAACATTTAATACTGCTTCAGCATTTTATTTAATTTTTTAATGCCCGGCCACAGACCTTTTCGAACTTGGGAAACCCACTGAGTAACCCATCGTTGCCCGTAACAGAGACATTCACCAACATCCATGCACTTAAAAAACAGAATTTGAACCCAGAACCTATACCAGTCAATGATTTGAAGAAGTATATTGAATGTTCCATTTAAACACGTAATTTGAAGTCATTTTTAGGTACGTTTATCAATTACTTCAACGGAATTTAAGGCGATCTTAAAGAAAGAAAGTCTTAAGAGAAACTGCATCTAAAAATTAGCAATCTGCAGACTTAACTTTTTTAACTTCTTTATTTAAAAAGAAGAAACAGGAATAAAGCAATTGTGATGAAGCATAATGCGATAAATCATAGTTGTGATAAAGCTAGTGCCTAAATAAGTTGTGATTCAAGAATATTATTAGTGTGATTATTGAACTGAGAGAGATGGGTTGGTCATATTCTTACCTAAGCTAGGATTGGATATTTCCCTTCGGGCTTGATCTTGGACCGTTATGAATAGCTCGTTGTGTTGCTCTTGTGCGATGTAAATTCAACTACCTTCTAAGCTATGAAGTTGCTTTTATACTTGTATGCATACCTTGAATAGTTACCCAAATTTCCGGAGGCACCCATGAGATCAGGAAATAATAGTTTATCCTATATAACAATATAACAAACGAAAATACCCATTTTACCACACTCTATTCAGTGCATCACACATTTGAGCCTACACCTCCATTTTTCCCTGCATGGAGTAAAATGGATATAACAACCATATAATCATGAAATGCTTCATAACATACATATTTTTGTTGCCTTATAGTTCAACACTATGTATTTTTATTACTAGAATGGGAAAAATTATCTGAAAACAATTTTATATTCATTTTATCACCTGACCCATATATACACTCCCTATTTGGACACGTCAATCGATCCCGTTCTGTGCTTTGTGAGTTAACAGAATAGAACTCAGAATTAACAAATAACAGATTTATTAACAAGTAGCAACGGAGAGTGAAGCTGCGAGGTTGGTTCTCGGTAGGCAGTCTCCTCGCAAGTGACAGATAAACAAGAAAACAGGGGGTGGTTAAGCAGCCCCTTTGAACATAAACATGCAGGCGCGGTGACATCCCCGGGAGGTCGGGTTGTCCGTGCGCCATCTCGTAGGAAAATACTCAACATTCCCCCGGCCTTGAAGCCCACAGGGATTCAACAGATACATAAAAAAGTCAATTTTAAAAAATAGAAGACAACAAATGCGAATTTCAATGAAAATACTTAGAAATAGAATACATGAAGACACGTTTGAAATGGCAAATTAAGCATAAATAGAAATAATTAAAATTCAATCAGAGTCTAATGGTAAAGGACACAGTTTTGTAATGGAACGCTTAAGTTCTCCACTCGAGGTGGTCACATTCACTACATTAACCATACCATCAGAGCCAGGAAACGTAGCACTAATTCTCCCTAACTTCCATTGGAGAGGAGAAAGGAGTTCGGTTTTAATAAGCACCAAATCTCCTATCTTCAGATTGGCCTTCGGACGAGCTCATTTTGGTCGTTGTTGCAATCTTGCTAGATATTCATTGCTCCACCTTTTCCAAAAATGCTGGAACAATCTTTGCAGTAACTGCCATCTATCGAGGTGATTGAGCTTAATTTCTGTGAGGCTAGGCTCTGGAATTGCGGTAAGAGGAGAACCAATGAGGAAATGCCCAGGAGTTAGAGCAGTAAGATCACTTGGATCCTCTGAAAGAGGGCACAATGGGCGGGAGTTGAGACAAGCCTCGATTTGCATCAATAAAGTCAAAAATTCTTCATATGTTAGTAACGCATCTCCAATAAACCGTTTCAAATGAAATTTCATACTTTTAACCCCTGCTTCCCACAGTCCACCAAAATGGGGAGAAGCAGGAGGGTTAAATTTCCACTTTAGTCCTTCACTTAAAGCAAAACTATTGAATTCAGTATCAGTTTTACAAGAAGCTACAAACCTCAATATTTCTTTAAGTTCTTTGTTAGCACCAACAAAGTTCGTAGCACAATCGGTGAATAATTCAGCTGGTTTTCCACGACGACCAACAAATCGCCTGAGAGCAGCAAGGAAAGTTTTTGTAGAAAGGTCACTTACTAAATCTAAATGGATAGCACGCGTGGAAAAACAGACAAACAATGCTGTATAACATTTTAGCGATTTTTGTCCACGTCCCTTATTGAATTTAACCTAAAAGGGACCAGCATAATCAATGCCTACCCTTGAAAATGATGCTCGAGAAGGAGTCACTCTTGAAACTGGTAGGTCAGACATCATTTGAGAAGCTGATTTGGCACATAATCTAAAACAAATAATGCATTCTCGAACAATTCTCCTAACAACATCTCTGCCACTCAAAATCCAAAACCTTTGGCGTATAGTAGATAGCAGAAGTTGAGGACCAGCATGAAGATGTAAATATGAAAATATTTCACAATTAAATCAGTGAAATGATGTTTTTTAGGCAAAATCATTGGATGCATTCAACTCTCAGGAAAATTAGATATGTTCAACTGTCCACCAACTCGAATAACACCATTCGAATCAAGAAATGGATTTAGAAACAACAGTTTACTTTTACTAGGCAGGGGCTTGTTCTCCGACAAACAATGCATGCCTTCTTGAAACGCAGCAGCCTGAATAATAGTAACAATAAAAGTCTCAGATTTTTGAAGTTCTTCAGTTGTCAAAAGATCGAGCTTTCTCTGTTCAACAGAAACACGACAATTATATATGAAACGTAAACACCATGCAGAGGTACGATACAATTTCATGAGAGAAGAGAATTTTCGAATGAGAGGGGGTTCTTCCTGCAAACGTGCAACAGCGGAAACAATTTGCTTCCTATCTTCGCAAAGCACATTTTCAGTTACTGTGTTTATGTCAGTACGCATTGGCATTTCAAACGATGAATCACTTAACCAATGGGGCCCAAACCACCAAAGGTTACAAGAAGGGAGATCAGAGGGATAAAACCCACGTGACGCACAATCTGCAGGGTTTTCTTTTACTTGCACATGGTACCAATGTTGATTGGGCAAAATTCCTTGAATTTCTGACACACGGTTAGCAACGAACGTTTGCCAACGTCGAGGTTCAGAAGCAAGCCATGACAAAACAACAGTTGAATCGGTCCACGCATAAATTTCACAAAATTTTCCCGCTAAGGACTCTTGAACTGTTTCAAACAGATGTGCTAGCAATAATGCAGCACAAAGTTCAAGTCTAGGAAGGGAAATGGTTTTCAATGGTGCGACTCTTGTCTTGGCTGTTAGAAGGCTCACTTTCACTTCGGAATTAGCTGAAACACTTCGTAAATAAACCACGGCACAATAGCCTTTCTCAGAAGCATCACAAAAGAGATGCAATTGCGTTTGCAATGCATTAGATAGCACAACACATCGAGGAATATGGATGAGCTTTAGTTGATGAAGCTGTGACCGGAATTTGGACCACCTTTGCTGAACCTTTTCACCAACAGGATCATCCCAAGACACATTTGTCTTCGACAATTCTTGAAGGAACATCTTCGCCAAGATAACTGTGGGGGAAAGTCATCCCAAAGGATCGAAAATCCTAGCTACTTCAGACAGAATGGCTCTTTTTGTAGCAACTATTTCAGAAGAATTTCTACTGAAGACTGAAAATTATAAGTTAAGACTGAAAATGTATCACTAGATGGCTGCCAGTTGACAACAAGCACCTTGATTGACTGATCAATCTCTATCTGCATGGGAAGATGACTTTCTTTCAACTCTGATGGAATGAATTTCAAAATTTCAGGAACGTTTGAAGCCCATTTGCGAAGCTCAAAACCTCCGTTTTTCATCATCACTAAAAGTTGAGAAGACAGTTCACAAGCCTCCTCCAGAGTATCTGCACCGGACAGAAGATCATCAACATAAAAATCCTGAGCTTCTCTCTTAGATGCTAAGATAATTGTCCCTTTCTTCAATAGCCAGCTGCCGAATGGCTCTTGTTGCAAGATATGGGGCAGATGCAGTTCCGTAGGTGACAGTTGTCAGTCGGAAATCACGAATTGGCTCGCTGGAATCATTTCTCCACACAATACGCTGAAAATCTGCATCTTCTGGATGAACTCTGATTTGTCGAAACATTTTGACTACATCAGCAGTTAACGCAATCTGATGCATACGAAATCTCAGCAAAATGGGCACTAGGTCTTGCTGGCACCTGGGACCCACGATGAGAATGTCATTCAGGGATGTGTTGTATGATGATTTCGCTGAAGCATCAAACACCACTCTTAACCTTGTAGTAGTGCTTGATTCCTTGAAAACTGCATGGTGTGGCATGTAAAAGCAAGAGGAAGGTGATTTTAACACCTCTGATTCAGGAACAATCTCCATGTGATTGTTTGAAAGGTATTCTGTCCTGAAAGCCTTGTACTGCTCAGAGGAAGGATGGTGACACAATCTGCGTTCCATGTTCTTAAAACGCCTAATAGCCATTTCCCTGGTGTCGCCAAGTTGACAAGGGGAAGATTTGAATGGCAATCGTACAACGAAACGACCACTTTCGTCTCTAACATGAGTATTAACGAAATGCTTAACATGAGTATTAACACAACGCTTTTCTTCTTTGGAGAGCAAGCTAGCAGTGGGGACAGTCTTTAATTCCCAGAATTTTTTCAATGTATCATCAACGTTTGTTTCCACAAAATTTACTGCAACTCTTTCATTCCGAAGATTTGGATGAACTGTAATTGGCCCACCTATTAGCCAACCAAGTTCAGAGTTTACAGCAAACAGCGTTTTGTCACCGCTGAGCCTTGTTTGTGTAAACAGTGGTAAAGCAGCTGTCACTCCAAGTAGAAGTTCTACTGAACCAGGATTGTTAAAATTAGGATCTGCTAACAATAAGTTTTTGATATGAGCAAAATCTTTGGTACACTGATAATTGGGCAAGCAGCCAGTGATTTTGCGTAAAACATATGTCTTTTCTATATATACAGGAGTCTGTTTGAAATGAGGGGTAAACACTAAATTCACTTCCCCTTCCGATTTTCCCAAAGATGTTTTTCCTAAACAGGAAATATCAACATTCGCTCGAGAACGTGAAAGGCCAAGTTTTTTAACACAATAATCTATGATGAAAATTGCTTGAGAACCCGGATCAATCAGAGCTCTGCAATTTTGAAAGAACCCGCTTGAGTCGCGAATCTTAACGACTGCGGTAGCGAGCAATGTTTGTTGACACACAGGACTTCGTCGCTTCGTTCGAGAAACACAAGATTAGGAGGAGATGGGTGGGTGCGAATGAGAACTATTTGGCTCGTCAGGATCCTCTCCTTCGACCCCGTCGGATTGCCCGAGATCATGACCTGTAGAGTTGGGGGAGTTGTAACGTTTGCCCGCTGACTGGAAATGGAGAAGCGTATGATGCCTTTTTCTACACTTTTTGCACGTATGGTTAGTTTTGCACTGATTCACACTATGGTTGAAATTCAAACAATTAAAGCACAATTTTTTGCTCTTCACGAACTGAAATTTCTTGTTTGCGGATAATTTCAGAAATTCGCTACACTTATAAATTTTGTGATTTGAACAGCACATTTCACAAGTAGAAAACGACGCAGTTAAAGATGTTACCTTTTGAGCTTTCCGCGGAATCACCGATTCTTTTGAAGCTTGAAGACTTCTGGCATGATCTTTCAGGAAACTCAGCAGCTCTTTAAGAGACGGAACACGGTCATCTTTCAACGATCTTTCCCACCAGGCTCTTGTTGACGAATCTAGTTTTTGTTGAATTATGAACATCACAATGGTGTCGGCAAAGTTCTCTATCATCAAGCACCTCAAGAGAACGCAAGCATTCACTTGTTACATCAACCAAATTCAAAAGGGATGAAGCACTTTCGGTTTGCACTAATTGTAGAGAAAGCAGCTTTCGAATATGAGCAGAAACAAGTTCACGGGTGTTTGAAAAGCGTTCTGACAAGAGATTCCATGCAACTTCATAATTAGCGTCAGTTAAAGGGATCGACTGAATTATTTTCAAAGCATCACCTTTGACTGCACCCTTCAAATATTGCAACTTTTGCGCATCAGAAAGTTATCTGTTGGAATGAACGGATGCTCTAAACAAATCACGAGAAGATATCCACTGTTCGATAGAACCACTGAAAACTGGAAGTTCTAGCGTTGGTAATCGAACTTCATGGTACGGATTCAAAACATGACGAGACTCACGAGCACTAATTTCGGGAGTATTTTCACTCAGTTTTCTTTCCGTACGCAATAAAGTAACAGCCAGATTATTCAAGTTTTGTTTCAGTTCTTGAAACTCCTTGACTATTGCCTCTAATTCAGTCTCTTTAATCAGTTCAAAGATGGAATCATAAAGTTTAGTAAGTCTCTTACGTGTCACTTCAAGCTCATCTTTGAAGAATTGGACCTGGAAAATGTCACAGTTCAAAATTTCTTGTTCAATATTTGTTTTCAACAAGAGAAAATTCGAACGTTCAACAGTCTTTTTACGCAAATGCACCTTGAGAAGAGCCATCACGATGAACCAACTGGAATTCGGTTGAAAGTATCCAAGTGTCAGTAACGAAGAACTACGGCGTAGTCGCAGTTCACAAGGAAGGCACAGCAATGGAGTCGACGAACGCGTCGCTGAAGACAAAGAAGCGCTGATACTTTTACTTAGTAAAATACCTTTCTGCGGCGAATCGACGGACCAAATGTTTGGACACGTCAATCGATCCCGTTCTGTGCTTTGTGAGTTAACAGAATATAACTCAGAATTAACAAATAACAGATTTATTAACAAGTAACAACGGAGAGTGAAGCTGCGAGGTTGGTTCTCGGCAGGCAGTCTCCTCGCAAGTGACAGATAAACAAGAAAACAGGGGGTGGTTAAGCAGCCCCTTTGAACATAAACATGTAGGCGCGGTGACATCCCCGGGAGGTCGGGTTGTCCGTGCGCCACCTCGTAGGAAAATACTCAACACTCCCTATAGTAAAATTTGGAAAACCCTTTAGAGTAGAAATAGCCTACTTTAAGAGTACTTAGCAAAGATTAATTGGTACTTTGAACATATATCTAGAAATTATTTCTCTTAGATTTTTTCGTATGAAACGAAATGGATTTATTTCTACTACCATAGAAAATTTACATAATGATAGAAAATTAGAGAATAAGGAAAACTTCGCATTTATAAAATTATATTTTTTATATCTAAGAATCAAATTTTTCATTGTGAGAAATATTGTTTAAATAACCAATTCAAGTGTTTATGTAAACTATGCAGAGGTATTTCCTGACTTTGATATGCAGATATATTCCTCATTGCATTAAATTATGTCCTTCTATAAAAGACAATTAAAGATAATAATGCTTATTCAATATTACCAGCGTGATATCGTGAAGATTCATTTGAAATAATATGACCATTAGATCTATCAATAGAATACAGTAATGACAGATCTTATTTACCAGCTTAAACTTAACTCGACGCTCTAAAAACAATCAAATTTTACACAAATTTGCTTGTGACAATGTGTTTTAAGAAATAAGTCTGTAACAAGATAATTTCAGTACTCACCTGCTTTTACATGAACTTCTCGACTAATGATGCTTCCAATAATGTTCGTTGCCACACATCTATATACCGCATCATGTACACCTTGTCTGAAGTCTTCTGCCGCAAAGGGTGGGAACACAAGGGATCCGTCTGGCCTAGTATGCCGAATTCCTGTAACGTCACGTAGAGGATTACCATCTTGTTGAGTCCATGTTATCATAGGGGCAGGATGCCCTTGAGCCGAGCATGGTACAGTTGCTCCAGTTTCATTCTGGAATTCTACTTTACTTGGAGGATCAGTAAAGAAAGTGGGACCTCTTTGGCCTTCATGGTTTGACGGCAAGCCTGGAATATTTAAAAATTCATTGTAAAGAAACTGCATTTTGAAATCTTCCAGCAAGTTTAACATGTACTCTGTAAAAAGCCAAGATTTACGACGACATAGATCACTTTTATCCTCAACATTGTTAAAATTAAATGAAATATTTAAGTACTTTCACGAAATATTACTCAGGCTAAATAAATATTAAATCATGACATAATAATAATAGCGAAAATTAAAATACACGAGCATTTAAATTCACGAGCTGAGTTTACAAGTCGGATGTACAGTTTGGGAAGTAAAATTATGAATAAAATACCAATATATTTTACCAAATGATATACTATATTTAAGAGTAAAGAATTCTGATTTTTATTTAATCAGACGATAATTATTCATTAAAAGTACTAATTCAATAGATGTTTTACAAAATCTTTTTATTTGATGCTTCAATTTCGTTAGTTTCAGAATTAAATTATATCTTTATCTTATGGGTAGAAAAAGGGCCAATGTCCAAATTTGCTGACTTTGAACTATGTCCACCAATCACTTCAAGGTAATGAAAGCTATACTAGAAAAAGCTAATCTTCCCTTGTCAATTTATTTTGAGTTGGACCTTTATCAAAAAGGCCCATGTGTCAAATGTTCACAAATTTTAAAAGACTCAATGTGAGCACTGACCCTTCAAACAATTCCGATACTTCCGTTAATTTAAGTAAAAATGGCCCATGTCCGGACATTGGCCCTTTTTCCAGATTGTAATGAGAATAATTCGTATGCATCTGACGTCACTCACCGAAAATCTAAGTAGGCAGATACGAAGTTTTAAGTAAAAGTAAGGTGATGGAGTGTCTGTGAATGCAGAAAGATGTCATGATAGAATTAGTATGGTTCAAAGGCAAGTCTTGCACAATGAGTTCTTCGAACTCTACAGCGATGACCAAGATCAGCTAATAGCAAACAGTTCTTGAAGTTCAAAAGTCGAGAGGACTCAGAAAACATAAAGCCGAAGACAGATTTCAAGAAAGTACTATTTAAATATTCATAAATAATAGAGGTGTATTAATTCTGTCTATTTAAATTTACTCGTATAGCTTGCTATGTACTCAAATACATTTTTGCCTACCTTTAAGAAAGTAAGGGTGATAACTGAAAAAAGAGGTGTTCCTTTTATCATTTACCCACCCTACGGTAGAGGGAAGCATGGGGAACATGTTAGAATTAGTGATGAAACAATAGAGTATATCAAACTGCACATAACAAGCTTTCTGGCTTATTAAAGCTTCACTCAAGGGTTTTGTCTTCACCATAGATGTGGAAGAGGACCCGCATTACTTACCCTGGGAAAATTATCATCAGCAAACGCTTCCTTATTTTTTATTTCTATTCATGCACAAGAAGTATATCAAGGGCACACGATTACTCCGCAAACGATAATAATAACCGCTTGAATTGCAATAACTGATTTTTAGAGACCGTTGTATTATAATCTCATTGAGCTTTACAGCTAGTGCTATTATTTCTTGTAGGAGTAAGTAATATGTCTATCTTCGTCATTCATACTGATATTTTGCATTGCTATAAAATCTCAAATTTTAATGTCTCTGACCTATAGTTGAGCATGGTATTTGTGCCCGTGTAAAGGAAAAAATGACCGTAGAACAACTTGATCACTTCAAAAATATTTAAAGTACTTAACACCCTGACATAGATTTCGGATTAGAGTAGTATTGCATTTACCTCACAAGACAAAAAATGAACAAATGGCAAAATATTTTTATCAAAACAATCCCACTAAAGATTCTATTGGTCAAGGTCAAAACTAGGTAGAAATGCAGGAAAAATTGCAGATTGCAAGGTGGAATTATATGTGTGAACCTATCAGATGGTTAATGACGCTTATTCTTGTAAAGTTAGAATAAATTGATAATGGTTTAATAAATTTATTTTGTTAAATTCTTAGAAAGAGAGGACGTGAACAAAATTGAGTTCATATCACTCACTTTTCAACATATAGATTTTTTATTTTCCATTTTTAATTGGTATAGGGAGTGCAATCAAGATAATTATATATTAAATCATCCAGTTATGCTATAGTTGCAACAATATTAATTCATATAAAGTTATGTAAGAAACAATATCGATTACAATGACATTTTATTGGTGAATTGTTTTGATACATTACAGTACTCTAAATTAACTTAAATTGTATGTGTTTTTCACTAAAGTTTTCTGCAAATTAATCTGTATAGTGATCGGAAGAATAATCTTTGAAGTCTTTTAATACTTATATTGGTAATTTTATATGAAAATATTATTTGGGTGGAAAATCCTAAATCCGCAGATACAAAGTACACATCATATTTCTATGTCACAGAAAACCTTTTTAAATTTCATGTTTTTGGAAATATATTCTTCTAAATTGACACAAAAATAACGTTTGATTTCACTTATTCTGCTGGAAAACTTAGAAAAAAATACCTTTTCTGCCTGATTGCTAAAAGGTGTATTGTATTCAGTTAAATTTACAAATGTATATGGTAACTAAATGCTCGAAATTTTATTAATCGAGAGATTATTAGTTTTGAGACTGTATTCTCTCTCTTTCCCCTCTCTCTTTGCTATGCTGTTATATGAAACCACATCTTCATCAAGTACACTTCAATAAACTGTTATAGAGATTCTTATTTGTGTCATTTCAGGCAAAACTTTCCCATCAACACGTTCAAATATTTATCCACAGTTGTTCCCAACTTTCTAAAGCGAGTTAAAAAAGAAAAGAAAATCTCGCTGGCAACCAAAAGGAACAAAATGTATCTCCGCAGAACCCCATCCAAACGTTCGATCCTGAATGTTTACACTCTAACGAATGGTAATGAATCGAACGAATTCATATCATTTCATTATTTGGTTTTATGTTCCGAGTGCGAAATACAAATATCAGACGAGCCTGGAAGAACATACAAAGAACTGGGTAGGAATTTTCCTCCGTCTTTCAATGAGAACTCATTACTATATGACTCCAAAATCCTTTCCAAGAACAAAGGGAACAGATGTCAAACTTGGCATAATATTTCTTTATTATCCATCCTTCGGCGTTCTATTCAAGAAATGTCTTTTCGAATCCTTTACCCTGTTCCAGCACTGCCTCTGCATGTGGAGAAAAGGCACTTCATAAATATTAATTAAAACAAACTGTTATCCTATTTCGCCGGATGGAGAACCTCTAGTCTTCTTTCGAGCAATCGAATGCAAACTGTCATATATTCACTGGCAACAAGCTATTCCCGAACCTTGTAATATTCGCTGTAGTTTCTTTTTGATAAGTGGAACTCTTGTTTGGAGAACTTCGAGTAAATTATTTGGACGAGGCGAGTAAAGTTATAAAAGGAAGCGCGAACGAGGTTATTAATTAGTTTGAAGAAATAACAATCTTAGTGTTGGTTCACGGTCTAATGTTTGATAAGTCTTCTATGTCAGATTGTAATGTTTATGTCTTTTGCGTTCATTAATGTCTAAAGTGTAACCTTAATTAGTCGTGGCAGATAACTGTAGAGCTTACAAAAGTCGTATATTAAAATGATATATGAGTAGTACTTTTATCTTGTGACAGTTAAAACTGTTAGCTTCAAAGACATTTTAAGATGCACAAAGAATAAAATTCATGCACTGCTCATTTGCTCAATTCGTTTCACTGCTTTACAAGTTTTGAAAATTAGAAAGGAAATTATAAAATTGATCTAGGAATAGAGGAAATGTATATAATTATTTCACACTTTTAAGCATTGAATAGTTGTTTATCCTTTATGCGCTGTACACATTATCGAACCTGTTTATTTAGGGGTTGTCAGCAATTCAGCTCAAAAGCATTTTAGTAAAGCAACTTTATAAAACAAGTAGTAATTTTTTATCAGTTGCACAAAGAAATAAATTATCATAAAATAATTTTAATACAGTCGAGAGTCTTCTTTTGTACAATAGAATGCACTGTAGTACATGTCACTGACAAGAGATTTCCAGAATCTTGTAATATTTATTGTAGTTTCTTTTCGGAAAGTGGAACTCTTATTTTGAAAACTTCGAGTTAATTATTTGGACAAGAGGAGTAACGTTATTGCGGGAAGATGGAAAGGGGTTATTAATTAGTCTTCAGGAAGTAATAATCTTAGTGTTGGTTCACGACCTAATGTTTTAATCTTCTGTCAGATTGTAATGTTTATGTTCTTTGCATTCATTAATATTGCAAGTATGACCATAATTAATTATTTCAGGTAACCTGTAGAGCTTATAAAAGTGGTGAAATAAAATGATATATGAGTAGTGCTTTATCTGTTGACATTTAAAACCGTTATCAATAATAAGCATTTTAGAATGCGATACAGAATAAAATACATCATTCACAATATTTTCTCCAGAAATTCTATCATATATAATCAGGACGAAAATTCTTGTCTAAAGTGTAGCAATTAGAAAATAATACATAATTGAATAGAATTTATATATACATGAAAACAAAACTGCGCATTTATCGTAGAACAAAGGGAACGTATATAATTTTTTACATTAATGAGCATTAAATATTTGTTGTATTTTTTACGTGCCGTTCATATTCTCTGACTTGTTTTCTCAAGGTTTGTCGTGAATTCAGCTCAGTTTTCTAAAATAATGAATTAAATATAAGTTTGTGATTGAAAAGTGAAAGAATTTTATTTCCATGATTAACTACCAGCAAGGTTTACTAAGTCAAGTAATTAAACTAGCGTTATTGTAAAGTGACATAGACAAGTAAAAAATCAGTTCAGACTTATGGAAATATCCCCAAATATTTGAATTTTTTTATTTAAATTAATTTAACAAGTCAAGGTTATAAGAGAATACTTTGTTGCCCACATTTAAATGAAGTGATTATTTCAATATATTTCCCGCATGACAACATGGCATTCAGATAGAATTTCTATAGCATAAAGTAATAAGTGGATGATAATTGATTAACATATACAATTAGGTTTCCATTTTACTGTTTGCAGAAATCAATCTGAATGCCAATGTTGAACTATACATTCTAAACAGGAAATTAAATTTTATTATTTTAGTAAATGTTACGATGATGAACTAAATGAAAAAGTATAATAGCAAAAGTTGCGATTCTGTACTAAATGAAACTTCAAAAAAAGGAAACTTGTCTCACATTTCTGTTAGATATCCGAAGAATTCATATAAAATAATAAAAGGGTGGAGATCTATAGCACAGGATATCACGAAAGGTGTTATACTTCATCATTCAATGTATAGAGAGCTATTGGACTGTAAAAGGATGCATTTATATATTGAAAGATAGCTATATGCATCGCAAGTATTATATTGAATAAACAATCGCACATAACCTCAGTTATGAGATTAGATATTTGCACATAACCTCAGTTATGAGATTAGATATTTGCACATAACCTCAGTTATGAGATTAGATATTAGATATTTACTAGTGGATATGATATTTCAGAACATAATCTTTTTAATTATCTTTCAAGCAAACAATAAATACATAACAAGAATCATTGGTGGGAAATGCTCCTCAATCTAGATAGTAAGTTTTAAAGTAAATATCTTTTCGTGTTGATGTCTGGTATCCATTTCGTGTTGATGTCTGGTCTAAAAAATAATTTTTTGCATGAAAAGATTAAATTTATTTATCGAACGGTTGTCGGAAATTTTCTGATTTTACCATCGTTTTGAAATTAATGAACTTATCTCGAATCATTGATTACTTTAAAAATAATTATTTTATTATAGTATATTAAACGGGAGGACTGACTATTTTAAGATTTTGTGAACAAAAAATATTTTAATGTCTGAGATAAGTAACTAATGGAAAATTATGGAACATTCAGAAAATATCCTCAATTTTTTTTATTAATTCTTTAAAGAAAAACGTTTTAAACATAACATGACGGATTTTAAATATTCCCTTGAGCGTCATAAGATTTCCGAAAAGTGAAGCATTGCTTTTACTTAACAATGCACATAATGACCAAGTAACAAGGTAAGTTTGAAAAAATCCTATAAAAAATTCTATTGTCCAAGAAGATCAAAACTGGCTAGAAATCATGCAGGAAAGACTGTAGGCTGCAAAAAGGATATAGGCGTGTGAGCTCTTCGAAGGGTTAATTACCTCGACACAAAAAAATCCAAACAAAATTTATCTCACAAATTTTTTCATGCCTTATAAATTATTTTAATACCATTAGAATACGCTTTGTTAGGTGTATTTTAATATTTCTTATGTATGATAAAGCATATCTTTAATACGTATATATAACTCTAATTAATACTGATGGATTTGTTATGTGCTAAATTAAGAATGAATCCATTCATAAAAAATTAGAAAGGGCGTACCTTAATTAATTGTGAAATAGTGTTTCGCATCAATGGTTTTACAAAATCTAATTTAATCGAACCTCCAAGAAAGGAGAAGCAGAACAATTATTATTTTAATTATTATTTTGAGAAAAATTGTAGAATGGTGAAATTGATACTATTGGTAAAGAAGTTCAAAATTGGTTAGAAATCATTCAGGTAAGACAACCGATTGTAGGACGGATATGTTCATGTGATCCCCTTAGCTGGTTAACCTTCCTGGTGATCGTCCCGACGAATTATCTCTTCATTAGCAAAACTGACCAGATATTGATCTCGTAATTATCATAAAAATCGGCGATATCTTGATGAGATCTCTCGTCATTAGCAAAATTGATCAGAACTTGATGGACGAGTTATCTCGTCGAAACCACTTCAAGGGTTAATTACCTAAACACAAAACAATCTAAACAAAAATTATCGTTCACAAATATCCTAAGGTCATTGTGATCATATAACTTTCCAAAAAATTCTCAAATGTATCTTACTAGAAAGTTACTTGCTAAATAATCACATGTACAGGACGACGGAGGTTATTCGACACGATAAAAGATATATTCTGACCCACGCAAATGCAACAATAGGGGCTGCAGAAAATTCCCCAAACCCTCCACCTAAAAATGTCGAGAAAAATAACAAGTTTATCACACGGAATATTGCGGCCACTCTCCCACGTGTGCTGTGTGAGGAGTTTTATATTCTCCCTACCAGGTGGTCGTTACTGCTCTTCTGGAGGCACATAAAACGGGCATCGCTGTCATCTCCATGCTAAGTGGTAGAGCATCTCTCGCAGTTAGGGTTCCAGGCACACTGCTTCGGGCGATCGTTTTGAAAGTCGTAAAAAAGTAGCGGAGTAATCATTCACCCTTAATTCAACAGGCGAGCCCACTCAGCAAATGACGTTGGACGTCGTAAAGTCCAAACGAGGTTTAATTTCTTATGTGCCCCCATCTGTACAATCGCCATTCTTGGTTGAGCACTTCAGACAACGAGGTGCTCGATGCTTGGATTCCAGATTATTTGTCGCTAATTTAGACGTATCTTTGTTTAATTGATTTGACTTTTTAGTTTGATGTGGTGTACTAATTAACTTTAAGTATTTTGCTTCCTTCGAAAATTTAGTATGCATTAGTTATTTTTGTACTTTGGGTTGAATAAAAACGTGCAAAATCTTAAATCTTATTGTAATCAAGAGCAGTTGAAGAATTGAGAATAAATGTATTTTAAGTTTATATAGGAGCTTTTAATCTATCGAGATATTATTCTGGTAAATAATACGCCTTTAGAAAATGTTCAGTCTTATATTTGAAAATACACTGATTAGGTTCATGAATTGGTTTTAATATTTATTGAACAATTGTGTCTCTGATAGGGGATGTTATATAACAACTGATGATATCTCGATGCTCTGTAACAACTTGATGATATCTTGATGCTCTGTAACAACTTGATGATATAGGATGTTTTGTAACAACTTGAATAAAAACACTCAAAACCTTATTGGAATTAAAGGATTGGTTAAATATATCTTGAGTCAGGAATGAAATATTGGGCTTTTAATTTAACAAGGGAATATTCTGGTAAATAATAACCTTTGGACATATTTCAAATTATTACTTTTGGTGTTAAAATGAACTCTTTATGTTTATAAATTGTTTTTAATAATGTTGGAGCCATTATATATCTGATACATGGTGCTCTATATCAGTCCGAGTTACAACTTGATGAGATATGATGTACTGTAGTAACATGAGATCTAATGTACTGTAACAATTGAATAAAAAAGGTCACAAAATATTATTAGAATTAACAGGAGTTGATGAAGTGTATAAAGATAATTTAAATTGCTCATTGATAGAATATTGCTTTTACGCTGTCAAGGGATAATTCTGGTGAATGATAATGGCTTTGAAAAATTTTCAAAGGGTTATTTTGGGTGTCAAAATGCACTTATTTTATTTTAAAATTGTTTTAATATTTCTGGAACAATGTGTCTCATATTTCTTTTGTTTTTTACCTAAACCTTTTACCAGCAGTTGTTACAAAATCCTTCCATTCGTGGTTTAAAAAAACTTTAATTCACATCACTAGAAGATTTCTTTATTGGGTACAGTATTTGTTTATTTCGCTTGTTGATACATTTCAGAAAAATATCATTGCGCCACTATTTGATTAGAATTCTTCAGTAGACGACTGAAGGAAATCTTATTTGCCCAAAATAGTGCTGCATTATGCACTCGTTGATCTAACTTAGCTCTTTATTTTTCATAAAGAAATGTTTTTACATCACATTTAAGTGCATCCGATGTACATAACATTTGCTGTGCTTTCACCAGTGCATCAATGAAACAAAGTTTGCATCATATTTGCAAAATTTATTTTCATTTGTTATTTATTTTGAATAATAAATGAAGAAATATTCAAGCAACGCAGCTTCTCCGATAATGGTTGGTTTATCCTTTTCCAATCATTTTTAGTACGAGAAAGCTATTTCAACCACTGACTGAGAAAGTGCATTTCCGCATTACATCCTTCCTAAATTTATATCGATCAGTTGCTAAGAACATGTGTTGAAAATATGGAAATTTTTAGATTATTATCAATTCTATAAATATCACAAAAATATCGCTGTAGCCCAGTTAGTAGAGTCGATGATTAGCAACCGGAAAGTTGCGAGTTGCAAAGTCAATCTAACCGAAGATCTTCGTGCATATGGAGTTGGTACATGCTAAATCTGTCGTGGTCTCTAATGTCCCCGTGTTGATGTAGTGGGGAAGTTTGGAGAGTGGGACAAGCTCAGGTGTTGTTCTCGACATCTGACCTTGGTTCAAAATTACGAGGCGCTGTCCTTGGATAATTTCTTTCGAGATTGATCGCGGATTGTCGCCAATAGCTCGTTGTGTTGCTCTATTGTGACGTTAATTAATTACATACCTACCTTCGGATTCTTCATCTTCGAGATTGATCCCGGACCATCATCAATACAATAACCCGTTGCATTGCTCCCCTACGACGTAAATTCAACTATCTACCAACCAACCCCCTAGCTGCAATATCGCAAAAAACAAAGTTACTTAACAGCCGCATCTAGTGGTTAAAAGAATTTTAGAAAACATTCTATTGGTCAAGAGGTCAAACCTAGTTAGAAGTGATTGAAGGACGACTGTAGCAGCAGAAAGGCTGTACAGGAAGTTTTAAACATCATACATACTACCATATACTAACTGCAGTTTATGTTAGAAGCCTATCAATCGTTCTAGTGGTCAGAGTACAGGCTTCTGAATTGAAATGTTTTTGACTCGAATCCGGGCTAAGACATGGATGTTTATCTATCTGGAATGAATGCGCGACCTCTCTCTAAACGGGTTATGCCTAGAATGTGTGGTATGTATGTATGGTGTAACTTGAACCCACCCCCATGGGGCATCATGGTAAAGTAGTTCCCAAATACACCCCTGTAATGCCATGATGTTAACTTTCAATTTACCGGGCATTAGGGGAAAAAAAGCTTATGTTATCAAGAATTCAATTATTCTTTCCAATTAAAAACGCTATCCGAATGTAAAAGAAGTAGGCTAAGCATTTATAATGAGTTCATTATAAATGCTTAGAAAAGATTTGTTCACATCGATAAGCGTTTTTCTTATTTTTAAAACCTTATTTCATTTGCATGCACAGCCATAAAGTATCCGTCCTATTATTAGTGTACTTTAAAATTGGGAAATGGAATACCAACCACTTAGTTAATATCTTATTAAATGTGCATGGAATAAAATTCGACACTGATAACATCACATAAAAAGCATAAATGTACTTATACAATTTAGTTATATTTTTGAAAAATTCTTTTATCCTCGAAATATTTTCCCAAGTGTAGAGAGATAATTTCTCGATCAGATGGAATTATATCTTAGTATTTGGTAAAGAAAAATTTTAATCGCATTCATCTGTAACACAGTTCGAGAAAATTTTGTCATAAATTTCTTCAAATGGATAATTCTTTTCAAAAGTTAGCTTAGACGAATAAAATTGATCTATTGCGTCATGCAAAACTTATTTATTTTTGCAACATCCGATTATTCTAATAAAAATCGTTTAATTTATGGAATAATTGAAAGTGAATCAATTTTCTATATAAAAGAGGAAATACGTACAAGAAATATATTTAAAAATATATACGCTTAAATAGTAATGTGATAATTGATTTTGAACTTTCATACGCCTGTCAAGCTTTTACAACAATTAATATGGATACTTCAGACGCAATTAAAGTAACAAATTGTATATGTCACATCGATTTTAACCAGCAGTTTGCATCCCCCTGACGTCTGCACAGAAACGCACGCGTTTACAGTGGAGATTGGAACATCGGCAGTGGAGTCGACAACAGTGGGGCAATGTCATGTTAAGTGAAGAATCCAGATTTATACTGCAAACTGATTCTCGTCGTACCACGATCTGGAGATAACGTGGAATACGTTTTCACACGGGAACCATCACGAAAGACATCGTTTTCCTTCAGGGGGAATCATGGTCTGGGCAGGCATCATGCTGGACGACCGCACAGACCTTCACATTTTTGACACGGGGTCCAGATTTACCGGTCAAAGATACAGAGACAAAATCCTTGAGCCTACCGTTCGCCTGTTTCCAGGGGCTGTCGGTCCTGGTTTCATATTCATGGATGATAACGCGCATCCTCACCGTGCAGCCTTGGTCGACGCCTTCCTTCAAAGGGAAGACATCCACCGCATGCAGTGGCCTGCCAACTCTCTGATCTGAATCCTATGAAGTATGTGTGGGATATGCTCGGGAGACATATTGCACCACCCACCAACTTCTGTTCCGGAATTGAAAACTGCTCTCCGTGAGGCTTGGAACTCTTTGAGCACACAACTCATCCATACCCTCATCGAAAATATGGGAAATCGTTGTGCAGCATGCTTGGCTACAAGAGGTTCCCACAACGTATTAAACTTCAGCATAACATTATTTTAATCATTCTGTTTCACTAAAGTTGGCACTCGTATTGTGAACCTTTGTCTTTCAACCCTTTTCCTTGGAAAATAAAAGTCATTATTATCCTTGTTTTGCATTGTTTTCTTCTTCTATAACCCTATTACACCCGCATACCACGTTTCCTTCCATTCCGATGGAGATTTTCTGAAATATTCACATAAATAGGAACTATACTTAACTTTTGGACATGAGTGTAGATAAATTCACTGTTTTGAAATACAAATTTGTTCATTATCATTATGTTGTGTTGTTGCTATGCTAATATTTGTAAGTATATCGTGATAACCCCCATTAAATTTTGTTCCGTAATGGCAAAAAATAAAATAAAACCTGTCAAGAGATTAAAAGGGATTTCTGATTGTTTGAATGAGAGTGGTTAATGCTAAAATGTTTAAGATAACATAGCCTCTTGAGTAGTGGATAAACCATTATAATTTTGAATTTTTTAAAACATGAAAATTGTTCTGGAAATTTTAAAAAGTGGTTTACCATTATATTAGCCGTAGCCCCCGCATTTAAACTTTATGTGTCGTTTTAAGGTACACTGTTTTTCACTTTTAAAATGTAATTCAGAGAACTAGTTCTGGACCATCAGTGCGCAAGAATGATACTGGAGTATTCTTTCTACAAATTGTTTTCTCATCAAATCAAACACCCATTACAATTACCTTTTATAAATTTTCCATGTCAATTCCTTTGAAGTATTCTGCAGCTTGCGTTCTGAGAGTTTCGGTATCACCCCTCCTGAACCCATTGATGCCTCTAGCTGATTTATTGCGGGACCCTGCGATTATGTTCTGTAGAGACTTCCGTGAAGAGGTTAGGCCACATCCACAAAGCAAGTAACACCTCTTTCAGGATAAGGATTTTATTACACTCACAACAACCAACACCTGCAACAAACAGCTAACGAACCTCTAATTAATTTTACAACTCCTTATCCTATTGCTGCACAGCCCGAAAGAGCAAAAACGGCCTCCGGCCAGCATTGCAATACATTCCATAACACACCGCATTCCAATGCACATTCCAATCGTACAATATTGATTCACCCCTCCCCTTTCCCCAAAACTCAAACCCCCTCGTTATTTTCCCAGAATAAACAGGAACTCTTTTCCACGTCGTGCTTCTCTCTCTCTCTGGACCCCCTAATTATCTGTCGAAAAGCGATATTCTAGAATAATTCGTGTTCATTTATTTACCGCATGAGCGAGCGCTACATTAAGGGACAAGTTAATGAGGTGGCTTCAGATCCGCAGCCTTTCTCCATATCATGACCCGGGCTAAGATCGTTAAGGTTATATACAGTCTCTTAATAATAATGAACGGGGGTCGAGGGGAGAGAGAGCAGGACCACGTCTAGTTGCAAAATGCTCGTTTGTCGTTTCAAATCAAAATAAAAATGGGAAATCACCTTCTCTTGTGAGAGGGGGTTCGCTTAAAAGCATTGCGGAGGGAGCACGATTTTAACAGTCCACCATTAATATAGAGGGCTGTTTCACCGCTCTATCCCGCGTGGGAGATGCATTCTGGGGTACCGAATGAGTGTGGAGTGTTTGAGTTATGGCGTTGCGGGTTTTCTTGTGCGGGTGTTTGTTTAAAGGTAGATGGTACATGGTTAATGTTATGGCTCCTAAGTAATGCGTCGTTATGTTTCGAGATAGACTTGATGCGTTTTTTAAGTGCTTTGTACGTGTCGATGAATAACGGTCAGGGTGAGTCTGAATGATCTCAATAATCGATTTGGAGTGAATGTTTTGAATTCGAAACTTGATATGGGTATTCAGGTATCCGAGTCAGCGTCGCAACGTTATTCTTGATGTTTTCTATAACACAACGAAAGAAATTTGACAAGTGAGAGAAATCAGAATGCGAAATCGAAAATCTAGAACTTTTCGACTTGTACCACGTTTCTAGTATATAATGGCTGTTTTTCATAATTAAATACATTTCTGAAAACTACTTTTAAAGATGTGGTTGGTTATTTTTTATAAGTCAGATCTAGCCAAGCTGTTATAAGCAATGGTTTTTTTCGTGAAGTAAATAGACATACACACAAGTAAAGTTTTTACAGGTATAGAGGGAAGATAAATACACCCAAGGTTGTTACAGGGTTAACTCTGAGCCACGAACATCTCGCATGCTGCTATCGTGTTGAACAAATCCACTGAGCCATGGCTTCACCAGTATTTTAAAGAATGTTGGAGTTTGAAAAACTATAAGAAATACATATACGTAATTAGTGTGTGTAATTTCTATGTTATCTAATACTTGTAATAAATATTTTACTTCCAATTGATATTCATATGGAATGATATTCACATGGACTATTTATGTTGAGTTCCAGATAAAATCAAAGTATGAAATTAGGTCACATTTAATTCTATTCCAGTTATATCAATAAACGGAAGAATTTTGTTTCATTTTATGTTGTACGAAACACTGATATTAGAAATTGTGTACTCAACGCAAAAGGTTTCTAAAGTATACTTTTATCGTAAATCATTTAATATAATTATAAGTTGTCTATTTAAAATTACTGTATTCTTTTATTTTTTGTTATTATTTGTGTGAATAAAATTTTACGAAATTGTTGAATAAGCCGTTTTTAGCTTATTTCTGCATTGCAAATTTTCGAACAGTTATAGACTTTAATAAAAAGAATAAACCTTCATATTTGAAGGTGATTTAAATTTTGTTATATGTTTTTAAGTGAAAAAAATGGTAACTTTCGAAAACTTATGTCGTTGAAGGAAATTCGTAGAAAAATTAGTAGTGGAGCGATGCAAGTTGCAGAAGAGGATCTCTGCTAATGCATCTAAATCCCAGAACAAATAACACAGTATTTGTTTAATGTGAACAAATATTTGACCAACTACAAAACTATAGTTTGTTAGTAAATCGCATTATTTATCCTTAAGCAGGAAAGAGAAAACAAAATTACATTTTTCAAATTAATATCACACAGGATTAATTTAATTCTTAAAATTAGACACAGGATTTAACAATAAACGATAGTTAAACCAAATATGTTAGAACTAGACTCTAGTATGTGTTGAATAATCAAGACTTAGTTTTAAATAAAATATATGTAATTTTCTTTACATATCACTTCTCAAAACTGCAGAAGCATAGAGAATTATTCTCACTAAAGCAATATCAGTTGGTATAAATGTAATAGTGCAAGGGAAGTCGTTGAATACATTACTGAAATATCTATGAACCGTCAGATTTGAGTTTCTACATTTGCAAAATATTCTTCATGCTCAACATACGGTAAGTTTGGTAACATTGAGTAACCATTCAATTACGTATGCAATAATCGTTTTCTGAATTATAAACTTTTCAGTATTTACAATTTTGAATGGACTACAACATATTTACATTATTAAATAAGTGAAGAGATGAAGAACATATATAAATCAATAAACAAGAAATCTGTGTATTTACTAAATGAACAAAAGGTAAAGAACAGTATTTATAATACATTCATATAGTCCCAATTCCCATTCATAATAGTCCCATATCCCAGCATTTAAATTGAAATTTAAAATATGAAGTTTTCAGCAAGTGTAACTTATTCTAAGTATAATAATTTGAAAAATTGAATTACCCATAATGTAGATGTTGAGTGATACTTCAATGTTAAATTTAATGCCTGGCTTCAATCGTGTTCGATTGGAGCGAAAACACAATATGAAAGATATTGGCACTTCAAAATTAAAAAAAAATTATTGCTGTCAAATTTAAAGATGCTTTTGTAACTATCAAGTTAAATTAAATGAACCGTTTCAATCATAATATATCAATACGCTTTTTAACTTTTACTGAATCTTGAATGTGAAAGTTCAAAATACTTTACATTTTAAAATATATTACAAACCAATAATAAATAAATATTAATAATTGAGCGTTTTGAGTAAAAAGCTTCGTTCCCGCTTCATTTTCTATCTGATTACAGCTCACAGCTTGATTTCACCTCAAGCCATTGTTACATTTTTTAATATTTTATTCTACCCCAAAGATTCGAGGAGGACAACGAATTTATTTTCGAAAGAACTGATCTGAGAAGTATTTTAATACATCTTAATAAAGCGTATCTTAAGTCCATATAATCCTAATTAGTACTGGTGAATTTGTTACGTGCTAAAATTAAGAATAAATCCATTTATAAAAAATTAAAAAAGGAGTACCTTAATTAATTGTGGACCACAGTACTTTGCCAGTAAGTTTTTACAAATATCTAATTTAATCAAAATCACCAGAAAAGGAAGTAAAACAACTATTTTATTTGTTATTTTTGAGAAAAATTGGAGAAGAATGATCATGATACACTGGAGTGTTAAAAGATTAATTAGCCATGTACCTTAATCTCCGGAAGAAACTTCTTTTCCTTCCTTATACCTTTCATTTGAAAAGTATTAATATTTTAAAAAACTTTCTGCTTGCAGCAACTTTGGAATTCTAAATAAATTTTTGTTCTTGTTTGTGTATTTTACGAAAGGTTGGAATTCTTAACATAGCTGTTACTTACATTTACTTTAATCCGCAATAAAGGGATGATGAATAATCATCTAGGGAATAATTATCTACAAATATATGTTCTTAGGGACAAGGTAGGATAGTTAAAAGTCATTGACTATTAATTATTATAGTATTTAATTTTGTTAATTATAGACATGGACTATCAAACGGATCGATAAAATTACTGTTTTCATGTTCAATGTCTACGACTAATGAAAAGATAAATACTACACCATGTAAAATTCAGCAGCATCTTATGAAATTTAACGAAGATAAAGTAAACGTATCATCTATAAATTTGTAAAAAAACTAATACCTCATAAATATTTTTAAAACTACTGAAAAAATTGTAAAAATATTCTTGTTCAAACAATATTTATTTTGTACAAGCCTATTCAACAAAAGTATTTGTCAGCTCTAATATTTAAAGAGTTGAATTAGTTTTACTGAGATAAACTTATATTCTAAATATTTTTATCCTTAACCCTCATTTTAATTTCAAGCATATTTCATACTCTTCAGTTGAAATGAATTATATAGTGTTATAGTGTTTGTAAATTTTTAGTATAGTTAATTGTGGCTAGACTATATTTTATCGTTGCACATTATCATTTTCTAAAATCCCAATCTTTCCTTATCTTTGCTTTTACGATAAAAAACAGACATTTTGTACTGTAGTTAGACTGAAACAAATTTAAATATGAATAACATTGTCGTGTATTTCACGCATTTATAAAACACAGAAAAGTTTTAATTGAGCAATTAGTTTGGTATAGTCGCGCGCGGTCAAATAAGTGTCAGAACACCCATTTATTTACGTCCCTTGAGTCGTACTATCAAACCAAGTGTCATTTGACTTGGAATAATATCTACTATAAATAAATGTGATTTTTTTTGCTTAAAGTTTCGTCTTCATATTAAATTTTCTATCAACTCAATTTTTTAAAGCTGACTCCAATTTATGATTACAGTTTCTAATTTTCTGGATCAAAATAACCAGAATTCATATAAAATACATTTATTTTGTTCAAATCTATGGGTTATGAGTGCTTGAAATTCAGAGGATCTGATGTGTTATGAGTCTTTCAGTGTTTTACTTATAACTTCCAAAGTAATTAGTATGTTACATTAAAGTGTTTGATAACCCTAACAAACTGTATGCCATATTTTAATGTCAAAGCAATATTTTTATAATTAGTATTATTAAATTAATTCATAATTGAAAAATAATGAATTTAAATGCATATAGATTAACACTAAACTTGGCCTTAAACGCAGGTGTGCAAAATTTTAGTTCATTTCTTTCAGTAGTTTATAAGATACAGTCGAAAAAGAAATTCAAACTACTCCATTTTGACTTGTTTTGGGGTGCCGTCTAAAAATGGAATTTTGAATTTATAAGTTAAGAGATCAACCAGTTTGTGAAAGGTTTTGGGTCTAAGTTAGCCATCAAATATGTTATTTATTATTTCCTAAAAGACAGCAGTTCCATTCACTAAAGTGCCATGATAGCTAAACGAATAGAGGATAATAAGAGGCATCGGGGCTCTTCAGTGGCTAAGAAATTCTGCAACTCGAAAGACAATCTTTGGTCAATATAGAAATCCATGTTGATTTCACAATTTCTTCTGGTGATTAACTTTGGTCATCAGCTTGTGCCCCATGTTAGCCGTGATCGAAACGTAATGTGTAGTTTAATTGTTTCCATATCGCGGAGGATCCAAGAAGCAATAAACAATAGCTGACACTATGCCTTTTATTGAGTTGTAAACTATTAAATAGAATGAAAATAGAGTATTTTGTAGCTTTTTTGTTACTTGACTATTATTTATTAGGCGATCTAGTTAGTAATTTAAAATAATTTCATTCCAGACTTAAAAAAAAATTTCATGTTTCATTGCAATATGCACTTGTTTTACCAAAAATAAAACTTAAGAGTCCAAGGAACTAAAGAATCGAAGGTAGATCGGTAAATATACAACACAATCAATGAGTGACTTGCCTTGTTTATTTATTTCATCTGATTTGGAATTCGAATATTCAATTTTATTCCCATATTTAGCATTCATATTTTTAAATCTACATTTTACCGTTGTATGGACTTAATTTTTAAATAATTTATACATCTTTTATTGGGCTATATTCTGTCTTGTGTTTGGTGCAGCTTGTCCGCTCTCGGACCTTGCACCATAAAACTCAAACCAACCAACTATGAGTGGCCCTTGCATATATTAAAATTATAAATATTTAAACGGACCCTAGATGTTTTTTCTCTTACATTTCCGTCAATTATAGTCCGATTTATACACAAATTTATATTTAGAGTAATTTTGATATGAAAAATCTTGTAATGCCATTAAAATTGGGTGTTGCTATTTGAAACTTTGGAAATACTTTCTAAATAAATATGAAGATGGACTTTTATGCAAAAGAAATTCAGTTATTTATGGTAGGCATCATTCTCAGTGTAATGACACTCTTTGTTTGACTATGCAATTTCAGAAACGGAAATAACAAGAGGTGTTCGGATACTTTTTTGATCGACTGTACTTATGCGAAGCATTCTCTGCCACGCTAAATAAATGTAGGTGACGACAGTGTTTCTAGGGTGATACGAGTTTTCTGTACTTATTCCAATTGTGACGTCACTTGGCTTGATTTTCGAACGCGACTTCAGCAATTCACCAATAAAAACTCCAAATAACGAATTAAAAATTGATATGGAATAGTTGATTGGTCAGAGTCAATTCGCAGCCTTTCACAATTCAGCCAAGCCACAACCATTTCTTGATTAAACATCAAACGGCGATATGCTACATATTAAGTTAAACCCGATATGTATCATGAAAGAGTATTTGGGTAGCGAAAGTAAAATTTTTCATATTCCGTCTGATTTGTTGGTTTACACTAAAAATCCCTCTCATAAGTAAAAAAGTTCTTGTAAATAATCTAAATTCGTTTGAAGCATTATTTGTCCCTGTTGGTTAATTAACATAGTATGTTTTAAAATTACGAACATAAAAAATGCTTAGAATTTCAAGATTTGATGTTCATACTTGATATTTGCACTGTTATTGCCAATAATTTCGTTTTGGAATTCATATTTTAAACTCTTTACAAATATTATTTGAAAACTGTCTCCGAAAATCCTAGATTAAGTTTGAGAACAATCGAGTGTAAGCTTTCCTTCTCTTTTCTAATACTATTCTAATTAACATTCAACTCCCAAAGTTCCTATCTCAATCGCAATAAAACATTCTTACCAAAATTGCCCTGCATACATTTTTCTTCGCATTGTCTCTCAGTTTGAGAATGAAACTTTTCTGTCTCGATACATAACTCGGGGAAAGGAAAGCTAAATTAAACATCTAATACCGTCCTTCGCAAGTCCTGATGCTTTTGTTTCCAGAAGAGCACAGGTATCATCTAATGTTTTACGATCCTGTAGAGTACAACGGAGCAGTCATGATAATATATCACGCGACAGAATAGTCCCCGCTCAGGCTCCTAATTGAGGGAATAACTAAGAGCTGGAAAAGAGTTCTAATTAATTTGGGGCGCTTCCCTTCTTTGCAAGTCTCGGTGGATATTTGGTTTCATAAAATGTGGCAGGGTGGCCTGTCATAAGGCATTTTATTTATGTCTCAGTTCTAGTTAAAGAAATTTGTAGTTGTATGCAATTCGAAAACTTATTTTTGGGAATCGTACTTTTTACTTATCTGGGAAATTATAAGAAAGGTGAAACTAGAGGAAATTCACACTATAGCTATTGAAATTAAAATAAGCTTTTAATTTATGAGGGTAGTTTAAGTAATGTTATACATTTCTGTAATATATTTTTTGTCATCTGACCTTGGTTTAAAATTACGAGTTGTCCTCGGATCTATTCCGTTTTGATTGATCCCGGGCGGTGGCACATAGCCTGCTGTGGTGCTTCTGTGTGACGTAAATGAACTATCTACCTGTAATATATTTTATTATATTACATCAAAATGGTAACAAAATATTTTAAAACGTTCGTACTTATAGACATAATAATACTCTCAAGTCCTTTATAAATGTTGTCTTGTAGTCATGTAATGTTCATACTTATTAATTGGGGAGCAGTTTTTCCATTCCGAATAAAGTCACTACAGATGTCGGAAAAATACACAAGGAATTTTTTCAATGGGCTCCGACAAGCAGAAACAGGACATGATATCTACAGTGTGTAAAAACTAAGATTAGTGTAAAACAATAGTGAGAAAAGAAGGTATATTTACAACCTTATCCCAAAAGTTAATACAAAGAATTGTTTAACAGATTTTTACATTAACCAAATTATCACGTCAAATGGTACACTTGGAACGTATCTACTAGAGTTTTACAACGAAATAGACCCTTGCCCTTGCAGTGAGCATTCAAGAACTCCTGACTACACAATATATTTTTGCAAAACTTTGAAAGCACATCGGGATAAAAGACTTCTGAAATTCAACAATTACCCCAATTTTAGAAATAATCAAGACCAAAAGTATGGATAAGTATCAAACTTATTATACAGAGGCTGTTAGGACATTTTTTGAACGATTTTAATGAACTGAAGCTCAATTTTTTACCTAAAATTTTTGTGTTTTAAATGTTCCATTTGATAGCCCTTATTGTTAACTATCGATCTACACCTTAATTTCCATGACAATAATGACTTTTGTAGTATCGACAGTGATATTTTGTCCCATTCTTGTTCCACAGTTTTCCAGTCCTTGAATGGTTTTCGGTCGACGTTTCGATAATGCCCTTTTTAAAAGTTCAAAAGCACAAAAGTCCATGGGTGAAACATCTGGAGATTTAGCAGGAATATCAGTAAAGCGTATTGACTGGATACCAGTTTCTTGTTCCATTTTTTCCAAGAATTTAATAGTCAATTTAAATGTGTGGCTGCTTGCTTTACCCTGATGCAGTTCTACTGATTGTTGGCACTGTAGGTAAAGATATGGTATTTCTTTTTTGAATATTGGGGACAAAATATGATCTTGATAATATGTGGGAGTTGATTTTTACATTTTTTCCCTCTTTTTACTTTTAATTTTCCATTATATGCAAAACCGGCAACAATCATAAATCTCTTAGAGAAAGTTCTCACGTTCACTTTGCTATAGTCCTTTGACATGGCGGATTCTCTTTTAAAATTAAAGATCTTACCTTACAAATATTCTCAGAATTTTTTTCTTTTTTGGATACTTTTTTAGAAGTATTTTTCCACTTTTATGTTTTTCCTTTCTCATTAATAATATTACTTATCGTACCTTTAAATATCGAAAAACCATTACTTTTACAACTTTTTTGAATAATTGAATAAGCAGAATTCTCTTTTCGAAAGAGAGGAAGCATAGCCTTCCATCCATTGCTTATTTAAAAGCGCCATTTTGAAAGTAAACAAAACTCTGAGTTAGCAGACGATAAGTTATACTTTAGCTATTTAACTGCTGTGAAAATAAAATTCTTTCGTAGGCATACAATTTTTTTACAGCCCATCAAAATCGTTCAAAAAATGTCCGAACACCCTCTGTAATTAAGCTAATGCAATATATTTTTGACAATGGTGAATAGTGTTTTTTCCTCATTTCATGTATTGTACGGATATATATTTCTGGTAATTACATTTTGTATATTTTAAGTTCAATAAAAAATGTATCTTCTGAAGCGGAGAGATTTTAAATTTTAAACTTTAGGCATCTCCAATCGGCCATGGTGACTTGGCATGCGTCCCTTCACTAGAACCTCCAAATTTCTCTTTTGGAGAAAACAATAGACAAACTTTTGATGGTTTGGTGTTGTCTTTCCCTACTTTTTAGGTGCCTTTCAGGTCGTACTCCATCCAGTCCAGATATTGGAGCTCGGTATTTTTCGTGGAAATCGGGTAAAAGTTTTATCTACCTTCATCTTACCAATTTGTAGCCTTGGTGTGGCTTAAGCCTGTAGGTCTTCGGTTGACAATTCTACATAGGTATATATGTCTTATTTTGGTGACCACCAAATAATTTTAAGACATGCGCGAGCTTACACGCCTTTTCAAGCTCAGATGCCTGAACTGTTTTCCTAGTTTTAATAGATGGAATATGCGTCATTTGCGTGCTGAACTAAAATGCAATATCCCAAACTTGGACTTGTGAGTTGATAATTGTTACGTAAGCGTATATCAACACATAATACTTCACAGTATTAGATAATACAATAAAACTTAACCAAAGTTGAATGATAGTGCTCTAGTTGTTTCTAGCGTTAGGAAGTATCAGATATTTTAATACGCAGTTCTTTAACAAGCTCTTTAATTAGCATGGTAGAATAATGGTAATGTAATATATCGTAGTTCGACTTACTTAATCTGAATTCTTGGGAGAAGATTGATGTATCGGATCTGAGCTGAATCTACCAGCCCTCATTGCAAAAGTTAACTTATAATACAGTAGTATATAGTTTAGTCCAACTCTACCATGAAGTATTTTTCGATAGATACAGTTACGCTGTCTTTCGCACCTCTTTCCTAAATCTTTTACTTTAACAGGATGTGAACAAGCGCACTTTCAAAAAACAAGCCAAATGTCCCTTCTGTTGGCAAATTCCATATGGCACACGCCCTAATCGGCACACTTCGACAGATGATCCATGATGAGTAGTTGGATTGCCAATGCCTTTACCATCACTTCTAACTGCTCCTATCAGATTCACTATTCGTTGCCGCTTAGCCTTATTTCAACAAACTGCCGGTTGCACACACGCTCTGATGCTAATGGCAACACAGGATAGTCAAATGGTCACAATCATCTTGCATATCGAAGTGTGCCCGTGATCTTAACATAGCTCTCATGGTCTCAGACAATTGGCAATCTATGAGCTTGTCGTAACACCTATCGAATTCAGTTGCAGCTAAATTCTGGATTGGGAGAGCTGTGGTGAACTTCACAACCATTACAAAAATAAATTTACAATATCATAGCATATATAGCAGTGTAACCCAACTCCAGCATGAAGTAATTTTTGGTGGACAAAGTTGAACTACCTTTAATACGTCTTGATGAAAATTCATCTGAATCATGAATTGAACATCCATACAAAAATACTCTAGAATTTTTCTACCATTTTATACATAAAAGAAAGTATTTATCAAATGTTACTAGTATTATTATTCAAGGGTATATTATCAATTATGCGTGCTTACAAAAATGGGCCTCGATTGTCAACATCACATCCTAAATGCTCTCTATTTCTTCAAATAGAGCATTGAAGTATCCAAAATATATGAAAAATACTCTGATTTTATAAAGATATCTAAAGCAATTTCTATAATTTTCTACCGTGAACAATTGGAACTATCAGTTTTAGATGCATTAAAATTAAAGGTATACAACTAATTGAAGTATATAAAAGGAAACGCCTTTGAAGATAAAATTCGGTATTTATACCAAACAAATTTGATGTTTAATCTGAAAGAAATGAAATGCAGTAATTCTAAGGAAAAGAACATGATTACTTAGAATGCATCTACGAGCAATTTTTTATCAGGGAAATACGTTTTAGAAAACTCAAAGCTTTCATTGAGTTCTAAATCATTAGTGAATGTCTCATTTTATAGGAAATTCATTAAATAAACTTTTTTAAACGCACATCATCTGATTACATAATTTGTGTACGCATAATTAGAGCAACAAAACTGCACTACAGGCGATTACATCTCTAGAAGTTAAATTATCCGACCAATCCAAAAAATTGGCAACTTTTAAGCTCCTAGATGAAATATCAGTCATAAATTCTTCTTTTGAAGCTATTCTTCATCTAACACTGCACAAGACACGGGACAACTAATTAATCAGAACCTCTATGACTGGCACCGAACTCTTTCTGATGAATATCCCTAATTAAATGATGCAATGGAATGTTTAGGAATCCGAATGCTTCTGGGTTTTTTCTTTATTTTCCTCTTCCACTAAGATGTATATTTTTCTGCCGTTAATTGACATCGTGCCTGACTTCTCCACAACGAAGATTGACGCTTTTCAAAAGGAATGCACTGCACTGGGAATGCTAACGGATAAGTATCGGGAAGCGTCTTTTTAACTGAGTGATTTATTTTTTAAATTTTTAGCAAAGGACGCTTCATATTTATTAATACGAGGTTTTATAGAATGGGATTGTGTTGATTCGGAAATGCTAAAATAATTATTATAGAAAATCTTTACTCTTCGTATCGTAGCTAAAGGGGAAATTATCTTATTAATAGATAATAAATTAAACATTCTATTTCAATAGGAAATAAATTGCATTTTGGAAAATTACAAAACGCATATTTCTAAAATATAAAATGCCATAAAATTTCTAAATACAATTTTCAATTTAGAGAAATAACAATCCCTAGCCCTCTAGACAGATCTCCGATTTAGTGTACTATTGCTTTTACCACACAATACACATAATGATTAAACAGTCATCTATTTGTTAAAAGAATATAAAGTAGGATTCTATTGTTTGGACGAAAACTGGTTAGAAGACATACAGGGAAAACTGCAGGTTTCATAATGGAATTATGCGTGCATTATTCTGAGGACTAGGATGAGTTAAATTTCTCATTTTTAATCAGTCCGGATATGCAATCATCAATTATAGGATTTCTACATACTTTGAGGACTATACAATTCTATTTGTGTTTACAAATGTAATAGTATTCAATAGGAATTATATATCCACATACTGTTTTATAAGGAATATACAGTAGAAGGAAATTATTGCACACACCATGAAACGTGTTTAATTTTTGAAATATATGTGAATTATTGCATCAGAATAGTAAACTCTATTGCTTATATGCAACATCTCAACATAGTACACTCTTTATATAAGCAGGTGAGCAGTGTGATTAGTTGGAAAATTAAAGTTAGGCTTTGGAGTTTTGTGGATTTGTGCGTACTTCAGTGGTTTCACTATAAAGTGAACTGTGAGAATAATAATGACGAAAGAAGAGTGAGCGGTTTAGTGTCGCTGTAACATGAGGCTCAAGAATAGGTTGTTTCACTCAAGATATTTCTCAGACATTCGGATTTAATCACTTGTCAATATTAAGCAATTGAAAGAATGGAAACCGATGCTACTGTACGAATCAAAAGCTGGGTCAGAAAAAAGATACCAATACTATTTTGTTAATTTTTAAAGAGATTTTCACTTAGAAATGCTTTACCGGATTCTGGGTAAAGTTTATTTAAACAACAGCTAACAATTCACGCCTTTCTATATACACTTAGTTGTTTGTGCCTTACTACTCGCTTTTCTACGAAGAAGATATTGTTGACAAAGCGAAAGCTTGCTCCAAGCGGACAAAAGAAGTCATAGACAACTAAAAAAGGTAGTATTTTCAAATTCCCTTAATTCTAATCTCTTTATCTCTTTGTGGTGAATTTGTAAAAATGCATCTTAATTGCATCAGTGGAATTATAAGCTTCCACACAACTAAATGGTTTGGAGAATCATTTTCCGTGTTTGTACAGATAGGCTCTACACCTTATGGATGAAAAATACATAAAACCCTCTGAAGCCTTCTCTGTCCTATTAGAGATAGATGATTTGGTGATTCCTGTTAAGACTTTTTTAGCATGTTGAGCACTTTGTCTCTCAGCGAAATTAGAAAATATTTAAACTTTTGTATATCTCCTAAAACTATAAAATGCGTTAAGGTACAACTTAAGCAGAATTTTCTCTTTGATATTTCCATTTCAGGTACAAAAATATCTCACGGAGAGTAGCATAACGGTATTGTCCTGAACAAGTAATAGCTCTGACATTTACAAAACTGAAAACTGATGGTCAGAACGAGGTAGAAAAGTTTCTAATAGAAAATCCCAAGCCAAAAGGCATTTACAAGAACAATTAGAGCCATAATCTGTGGTATCATCTGAATTGAAAATAAATTCAGAATTTTATTAAACATATGTCACATACATGTACAACCGTTATCAGAGGAAAGGAATGTTTAATGAAATACGAGAAATGTATATTTTATATTATGATTAAAAATTATTTAATCTTCTCGCCTGAATCAACTTTCAAATCATTATATTTTTATTTCAAATTCTTATTTTTTATTTCAAATTCTTTATCTTTATTGTTTGAGCAACGAGCCATTAATTTGCTACTGTAATTCACTAATGAATATCCAGTAGCGATCCATTAAGTGACGTATTACATATTTGATTTTATTTAGTCGTTTTATATGTTGTTTAGTACCATAATATCATTCGAAAAGGTTGTCTACATTGCCATTATTAAATATCATCAGTTTTACAAACCTTTCACATACGATGGCTGAATAACGGAATAAGATGTTTACATAAAGGTAACGCAATATTTCCACAATGAAAATTTTCAATTAATTTCTTTTGAAGACTAAGATAGCTAATTACAATCTGAATATTGAACAACATTGATATCGTATAAAACTTTAAATTAATATGCCTTTTTAATGCTAAAAAGTTGATTATTCCACTCGACATTTTACCATATGTTCTCAAGAGCTGAGTTTTAAAGCATAGAAGCAGTAGATATAAATAACTTCGAAAATAACTAAAAAATCATATTAAAAACAATTCGCTTTATAAAATATAATTCCTGTTCTTGAACATAGGGACATAAATTACTGTAGAATTAACGGAATACTAAATTAATAGAGATAGAACCGAGACGCTGGAATGCGCTATCTGATGTATATAATAAACCCAAATGTAATAGGATATTTTAAGTGAAATGCTAGTAATTATTGAATACAAAAACAGTTTCAAATATATTTTGACATTATTCAGGTGGTTCCAGATTGTCTTGTTAACCTGAGAGGTTCAAGTGCGTATGTTCTTTCTGCTACCTGTAGTCCTTCATGTGTAACTTCTAACACCTGTTTTTACCTTCTTGACCAATATAATTTTTCCAGCGATTCTCTCAACCGATACATGTGGTTATTTAATAATTATGTGTGTTGGGAAAAAATTAACACTACACTGTTTGGAAATTTCGTGGCGCTCAGAGGGTTAACATTGCTGATTTTCGAAATATTTAACTATTTTGAGAACTGGTGTTTCACATGAATTGTTTCTTGTTTGTTTTATTGATAACTTTTCATCGAAATTCAAATTTTAAATAACATAAACATTTAAATATAAGTATGAAAGAACCAACACCAATTAAAAACAAGTTTGTTTAAAATAGGTAGGTATTTAGTTGAATTTATGTCACACTGAGCAACACAACTGGATATTGGCGACATTCCGGAGTCAATAGCGAAGGAAAAGATCCAATTGTTTCTTAAGATACACAACTCTTAATAATATTGCACACAGGTAAATAACATACATTATTTTTCCGCTGAACATTGCATATAGGAACACTTGACGTAAGTAAAAGTGGGATTGAAATTAAATTACTTCAATATATTCTTAAATAATTGACCACTCTCGAATACAGAAAATATTGTTTCGACAAACTTTTCGCAGAAAACTGTGGGTCTGAAAATTCAGTATCAACTTTTGAAATTCATTTGCAACACGTAAAACATTAGAATTGTAAAAACTGTGTACAAATGAATCGAAACAAGAATGTTTCCACATCTCTAGTACAATAATGAAGTGAATAGTGTGATGGAATTCTAAATGGTTTGCATTAACAGTGATAGTATCTAGATAGCAGAATTTTGCTATCTGATCTAGAAAATAGATGCAGCGTAATCCAAGACAGAATTGAATATTTCGACGCTATTGTCCACTCTTCCATAAAAGTCCCCTTCCAGCAATCCCCATTCCTTTGCTATTCTTGAAGTGTTTCGTTGATTAGCTTTGATTAGAGCGAGTAGCCCTTTCCATCTTCATTGTTTCACGTTCTCCAATCACAGTTTCTGCTCCCGGATCCCGGTCTGGGTTTTCTTTCGCCGGATCTCGAATCCCAATCACCTCATTAGCCTCAATAGCAAAGGGATATAATTCAATGATTGCCCGGACGAGGACTCGGAATGGTCTTTGTCTTCCAATAACTTCCTCCGCCCTTTTAATGAAGCATTTCTTCTAAGTGCTCTCACACTCGATCCGTACGGAGGATTGAGTAGCACTTGAATAATTGCCGGCGTAGTTGTGGATGGAACTTCTGAAGACTATATTAGTTGGGACTTCAAGTCTCATAATGCATTTCAGAATGCGTTTCGTGTAAACAGGATAATAATTATTTGAATATTTTTGAGTGTTTTAATTCTCAATGTCGATAGTTATTGTTTGCTTTGTGCCTGGTGTAAAATTACATAAATATTATTCCCCACTAGCAAAATCTCCCGGAGTTGTTTGAGTTGAATTAATTCAATGCGAATGTTGTAATTTTATATCCGTTGTGTAAAATTATGTAAATAAGATTTCACTCTGGCAAATTTACCCTTTGTTGTTTGGATTCAATTAATTCAATGTAGATTGAAAATCGATAGATAGTTGTTTTCCAATTACTTCAACCGTCCTTTCGATGAAACATTTCTTTTAAGTTCCCTCACATTTGATCCAAATGGCTGATTGAGTAGCACCCGAATAATTGCCGGCATAGTTAAGAATGGAACTTCTGTAGACTATATTAGTTGCAACTTAAAGTCACATAATGAATTTCAGAGTGCGATTCATGTAGAATAGGAATTACTTGTATAATTTTCAGTGTTTTCTTCCTACGAGAGTAAGGGGGTGAGATATATATATACAAATATCATTAGATATTTGTTTCCAGAATATCATTTAATTGATGACGTCAATACTACCACTTAGACATCACTCGATTCCAATAATTCTCACTGTCGATAGTTATTAATCTTTTTGTGTCTGGTATAAAATTACATAAATAGAATTTTCTACCAGAAAATTTTCCCGTAGTTGTTTGGGTTGAAATAATTCAATGTAAATTGAAAATTTATAAATTGCTTCTCTCTCAAAGAAAAAATGCAGGCATCATTTATGTCTAGGTAGTGATTTATGTACTACTCAACTCTTTCAGAATTTCTATAACTCACTCACAGTGCAAACATAAATATATGCCGTATCCAGATACAGAATTAATTTACATATATTACCGAATTCTAACAACTTTAACGATGTTCTAAGAGACGGATGACAAGTCAATTGGCAATGAAAGTAATCTTCCCTTTCTATACAAATAATTTCTGAGCTATTTATTTGCTGAAAATTGCATACAGGGACACGAACGAAATAATAACTGGGATTAAGCTTAAATATCTTCAATACCATCAAAAACGATTTAACTTTTTTGTATACAGAAAATAGTTTCTACAAAATTTTCTAGGACAACTTTGAGAAAAAGTTGTTTCAATTTTATTTCCGTTTTATTGGAGGGTAATATTTAGGACTTTTAAGGGAAGTGTGTAAAATCATACATTTACACAACCTCCATAAAATGAGAGACCGAACAGAAGCCAATTATCCTATATTTGATTTGAACTAAAAAGTGGTTTGTTGGGTAAATACTTAAAAATTGTTTTACTACCTCTAAGGTACTAGACGTAAATAGATTGTGTACATTCGATATTTCATACTCTGCTTATTATGCATTTTAACCATCAATTACAAATATTAGTACTTAAATTTCGAAGAGGAAATTAAAATGTGGTAGAACACGTAACATATTAGAATTCTAAACTAAAATAATTCTAGACAAAAGGTTTCCACAACTATCGTATCAAGAGTGAAGTTGTTTCACTAAATTATCCTTCGATCATTATTTAACAAAAATATGCGGTCTGAGTTAGCCGAAGCGAATCGCGGCAAAGCACTTTATTCTTATTACGAATTTTAGAATATTCTTTTGGCATATCCAGGTAAAATCGAGCACTAAGTTTAAGAACAATCTAAGTTTTTTGTAATTTTAGGAAGTTTTCTGCAAAGCAACAAATTTTACTTTACTAAATACTGCTTAAGAACATTACACGGGTAGTATTTAATCCGAGTGTGGCAGTGTGGGGTATTTTCTACTCCAACCTTCAAATAAAACAAAATTATAAGAATGTGATAATGTAATTAGTAGCTGAGTTTTATGCTGGGAAACCAGTTTGAGCCCCATCGATCTTTTAAAATGGGGGTTTCTCATGGATTTCTTACAAAAGGAGAGTAGAAGATAACCCGCATGCCTTTTCGTTTCACGCATACTTGCGCGATACTTTTGCTGATAGAACAAAATTCTAGGAAGTTTTACTGCAGGTATGCCTTGGTGTCATACTGATTTAGTATTTAATCCGGAAGTGGCCATGTGGGGTATTATCTAACCCGATCTGCAAATAGAAATACATTTTTATTTTTATATTAATTAGTAAAATTATTTTTGATTAACGAAGTTTTAGGAATTTTTACTACAGGTGTGCCATGGATTAAACGTCCACTCCAGGATTAAATACGTGAATTTAGTATTTAATCTGGGAGTGGTCTTTAGGGGTATTTTCTACACAAATCTTCAAATAGAACAAAATTCTAAGAATTTTTACCATGAGAATGTGATGATGCCATAAGTGGCAGAATTTTATGCTGAAAAACCAGTTTCATCCCTACCAGTCTTTTAGATGGGCGTTCTCAAGGATTTCCTACGAAGGAGTAAGGTGGAACCAGCATGCTTTTTAAAGTCACCCATACTGGCACTTAAATAGAAAGAAATTCAAGGAATTTTGTACTGCAGGTGTGACTTGATGTCACACTAGTAGCTTCCGTTTATCTGTCCATTAATTAAAAAAAACTGTTTCAAGATACCCCTCGATCTTTTATAATGGAAATTTGCTTGAAATTGAAACAAAAGGAATAGACGATACACCACTCCTTTTGTACAACGTAGATTTTGATGTAATTTTCAACACGAAATTTGATGAATGTGTTTTCTTGTGTTTGTTTCCGAATCGAATTTTATATTATTTTAGTACTTGCGCATATATAATAGCTTCAAAGCATACACCTTGTAAGAAATAGTTCAAAAATCTAGTGTTTTCGAGCAATATCTCGTTTTGTAATCGACAGGAGATGCTAACGAAGAAAACGATCGGTAAATGGAGGACTAGTGAGGTCGAAATCTCCAGTAATCAAAAATGCAGAAGCAGAGGTAGACTATGGAGAAGAAATAATGTAATCTAGGGGTTCAGATACGGAATTATCATTTAAAAACGTAGAACAACTTATTGTCAAAAAAGGAAAAAACTAATATAGTGCTCCATGTGTGGTAAATTTGTCAGTTTTACCTCTAATGTATTGGTTAAGAACTGATGCGAAAATCTTGATTGAGTTTATGGGTATCTTAATTGCTGACATTTTGTTTTGCCATTATATGCTACTTTTGTTACTAATATAAATTACAGGGTAACAAATTAACTTGGAGGTTTAAATATTTTTTATATTTAGATACTTAAGTTAATATCATTAGATACTTAAGTTAATATCAAATGAATTTAATTAGATAAATAATTGGTACATAATTCAGCGTTCTTAGTACAAATGGGGAAGACATACATCACGCGACTCTTTATTTTCCGATCTAAGACCGTTTATGTTGCGATCTTTAGCAGGGTTAATGGCCTTATTATAGCACAAAATAAAGCATTATTGTCAACAATCTGACTTTACTGAAATACTGCTTGATGAATGAAAATCTGACCTTATTGACATTGTGACGTAAACTGACCTTATTGTCATGACCTTTATTGAGTAGATAACTTTTTACAACTTCCAGAAATTATACAGACGTATGATCTGAGACTTCAAGAAACAAATTGTAAAAAAGCGAGATTTTTCAAGTAACGAGTTAAAACTGCTAGTTATGTTTGTTTACAACCTTATTTTAATCTAAACGAGATTTTGCCTTTTTTAAATATATTTCAGGCTACATAAGTTTATTTGCTAGATTGAAGTCTAGTGAAAAATTGATGTTACTGACAGTCGAGAAGATCTTCAAAAATATCCGGTTATTTCGTCGCATGTTGAGAATACAACTGAAAAGTGCCTATACACGAAAAAGAAAAAGAACATAGTCATACTGACAAAATAAACTTTTCATAAAACATTTATGTCATGCATTACAAACATTCTTCATTTCTTCATTCTTTCAAATTAGATTTCCATTAGAGCAGTCCCTTGATTTACAGTTGAGTAATGCGTTATAATTTTTATAGTGATACTAGCAGAATTATTCGACATTCCTCGGATTGAATTGATTAACTGTAGATTGAAAAAGCGACCAGACTAATCACTTTCTCTTTCGTCGAAAAATGCCAAGGTTATTTAAGTGTCATGAATGTAATTTTTTAACTGCTTTTCGACATTTTTGATTTCCACAACTTAGTACTTTGACGCTTATATGCATATCCATCATATAAGTATAACATTTCCCAAATATCGCAACCCTGTTGTATGAATAAACTGAAAGGTGATTACTCCGAAAGTCGATTTTTAGTTTTTGGGGTTGTGAATGCCCTTTAAGTTCGTTTCCTGTAAAATTATCTTAAGGTTCCGGGTGTTTTATTTTCGCTGCGAAATCCACCCTGTACAGACCAGTCTGATAGAATAGCCTGTTCCAAACTGTCAATTTTTCTAGTCAAGGAATAACTTGTTTTTCTACTTGAATATTCATTTCCTTTGATTAATAGGGCAGTTTGTCACAACCAAATACCTCGTTATTAGCAAAATTGATCGGATTTTAAACGATATATCTCATTAAAACTACTTAGAGGATTAGCTCAATCTATAGAAATAGCGAATCTATGATGAATACTCTAGCACTTATAATTTTCATATCAATGTTTTTTTTGACTTGTTGCATGCATCGCTCTTTCACCAAGCACGCGACATTTTTGAATTTCAACATCCTTAAGGAAAACGTGACAAATTAATTTGATAAAATATTTATGGGGACTGAATATTTGTTTTAAAAGTGAATTGCATTTTTTCTTGAAAATTCCCTTTATGGCAGGTGCTACAACAAAAGAACTTTGTTTAAAATTGAACGTCTTTAGTATAGACAAAGCAATGGCAACAGATTACCATTTATCAAAAAAAGGAAAGTTGATTTGATAGTGTCTTTTTAAATCACTGTACTCAACGAACTTCTATCAGGTATAAATTGCTAAACTAAAGCTTCAACTCTTTAACCTCTACACTACGGCCGGGACAAATGAGTCCCATCAGAATTTTCCTTCCTAGAGCGGCTTGGGACTGGTAGGAATTTTTCCCTCCTTTAAGCGACCGCTGACATCGATCACGATTTACGAGCTGTCAGCGACTGACCTTTAAGAGGGTCCTTTCTTTTGTTCGGTGCCTCCCCTATCTATCATTGTGTGAACTCTTTGGGAAAGATAGAAAATGGCGCAGGTTTATATCTCTCTCACGCCAAAGAATGCACCAAGAAATACAAAGGCATTTATGGGAGCGCGAGTGTTACATGTCTTTACTTGAACCATCACAATGACCCTTGCATTCCTTCTTGTTAACTGATAACACCCGTATGCGGGAAATAACATGTCATACCTTCCTTTATCACATTGGTAGAATGGCTTAAAACATACCGACAGCAATCTGACTCGGGGGCACGAATGGTTCTCAAGATGACCATCGAAGTATCTTTTCTTTGTATTGACAAAGCATCACTCACTACGGAACGGTTGTACAGCACTTCTTTCTTATCTCCTCTTGGATTGGAAGTATTTCGAATGTTAGCATTATTTTCAATCTTAATCTTTCAATCGGTCTAATTTGCTCTTATATTGGAATATATGACCATGACCGAAATCAACTTGCTTTCAATACTATATATTACGTGGTAGTTTGTTCATATTCAAATCCATTTATCCATTAATGAAAAAAAGAGGTAGAAGGAATTCGACTTAGAAAATTTTGCTGACAGCGATTCAGAATGGCGAAATTGAGCATCCTGTGACGGATCTTGTGTCCAAACAAGAGACTTTTGTAGTTGATAGCTCATCTACAGAATTCCCAAATATAAATTGGAAATTTCCCGAACCATCAGATGAAGGAAGTAACTTTTTACGACTTGAGTGGAAATGTTGGGCTTTCCTCAAACGTCCAACCGTTAGAACTGAAACAAGAGCTTGATTATTTTCCCTTGATGTTCAATTCGGAAATCTTACGAATTTCAGTTGAAGAAACTAAAAGTATGCAGTACAAATTTTGAGCATACGTGCAAACTCTCCAAAGAGAAAACACTCATCGGATTGGAGCCCACGACTGCTTCAGAAATGCAGAAATTCGTAGGATTGGTTCTACTCTTGGGCCAAATAGAGAAGAAAATTTTCCACTAACTTTAAATATTTTACCTTACAAATTGCCAATTTTGAATTGATTGACTTGAAATATTGAAGTTTTTGAAAGGAGATGGGTATTCCTTTGTAAAATTATTATACTAACCAATCCAGTTTATCTGAATTTCCGATAATTGAATTCTTCAAATAATATTTTTATAGACATTTTGAAAACGAATAAATTGACGGAATGTGAAAGGAATTCTTAAAATTGGCTAAGGATGAGATATGATGTATAGAAGCCCCTTGGTGCTATGCAATCGGAAAATATTTTTCAACACGTAAAAAATAAATTTGAGTAGGGAAAATTTAGTACAATAGCATTAAAAATGCGTTCGAATAGTTTGAACCAATTTATAAGGAAAATGTGATGCACTTTCGGCATATCATAGATTGATTTTTTTCAAATAGTACTCTCTTCTATAAATTTTCAAGATATATAAATATAATAGTATTTTTCTACAAAAGTATATTTCTATAATTTTTTTAAGTTTCATATAACAGTCATTTGTATTTGTATTCTATGGCTGAATTCAATTTTCTGAAGTTCAGAATCGAAATCAAAACAGCATTAGCGATCGTGCTATTTATCCTGCTAGAAGTATTTTGCGTATCAAGTTTGACAACTGAAAAGGACTACAATTCAAATAAAATTTCTCCACATTTTATTTTCCTTGAAATTCAGAAGTCTTGAACCAGAGTCTGCAATCCACAATGTAATAAGGATCCAGTGAAATATATTCGAAAGCTGAAGAACGCGATTCTTCTGTGTTGTGGTACGAGAAAATTGGTGGGAGTTCTACCAAGCATGTTTCTGGTATCTGATCTTGCCTTGAGGATGATCTTAAAGTCTTTAGATATAACTTGTATGCGGAGCACATTTACGATTTCCTGATGAAACCTTTCTCAGGCATCAACAAAGAAAAGAGTAGTTCAACTATAATGCAACAGTATACCAATAGCATCATTACTATATAAGAATGAGTAGCAAAAATACATAATTTTCTTAATTTGTACTTAATATAAATATTTTAAATTCTGTATTTTAGTTAACATTCATATTTTTATTACTTATTTAGGTGATATTTGTAATTTAAAGTTCACATATCGCAATCTACTTGACTACAATATATTTTTGAAATCGCATTAGTAATAAAAAATTTAAGTCTTGCAATATCCTGAAAATATTTGAGCTGTTTAATTTTAGTCTCTTTTGAGAAAATTGCGATGCAGAAAACGCAGTACGAAAACGATCGAGATCGCGAAACTATTTAACCATCTAAGACAGTGGTTCTTAACCTTTTTAAGCCGCGACCCAAATTTGAGAAATATGTTCATGTCGCGACCCAAAAAATAGTCAAAATTTTTTCATTGCTTTATTTTAGATCGTATTTTTAAAAAATCTTCAATCTTACGATGATGATTTTTTTTAACTTACAAATTTTTTATTTATTTTTTTAATAATAAAGATAAACAAAAGTACTTTTCGATCCAAGGAAAATTTAATTAATAATCAAGTGTTTTTAATAATTTTTATTGACCAAATTAAAATATATTTATAACTTTTTGAAAATAATTGACATTTTAACTTATTCCTAAAAAAAAAAGAAATATCAATACATATTGTCTTACGTTAAGTCTTTTAAATTTTAAATGCAAGTCATACAGTTTTAATGAGAACCTTGTGCTTGAATACATTTTGAAAGATCTTCAAACCTCGGTTGAATGCTTGTCAAGGAGCACCTTATATCTATTTCAGGATTTAACTTGTTCCGGTAATTGTTTTTGATTACACACAGAGCCGAAAAACCAGCCTCACACATATATGTTGTTGAAAAGGGCAATAATACTTTTAGGGCTTCTTTAACAATTATTGGCTTTTCGGTTTTTAATTTTAACCAGAAAGCACATAAAGATTCAGTGTTTTTGTAGAAATTGTATCGAAGTGCTTGGTCACTTTGTATTTCTATTAATTGTTCTTGAAATTGATTAATATTAACAAATTCCTCATGCAAATCACTTACATCAAAATTAAATGGCATTCGAACCCAATTATATTTGAAAACATCGTCTGCAGGGAAATATCGATCAAAGTCTGCTATTAGTTTTTCTAAATGATTAATAATAATTTTCTGTATTTCAAAATCTGTGATATCAATATTATTGTCTTCAACAAGTAAATTAAGAGTCGGGAATGAAGCAAGTTTCTTTACTTCAACCTTATTTCTCCATAATTTGAGTTTATTTTTAAAACATGTAATTTTTTCAGTTAATTCAATAATAGTATGATTACGTCCTTGCATAGACGTATTTAGATTATTTATTTCAAATAAAATATCTGACAAATAAGCAACTTGAGTAATCCACTTCAACTCGGAGAATTTAGATGCTAATGGGTGTTTCTTTTCTCTCAAAAATAATTCGACTTCTGTCCGTAATGATAATACTCTTTGAACAACTTTGCCCCGGGACAGCCATCTAACTTCAGAATAATATAATAAATGTTCGTATTCTGCACCAAATTCGAAACACAGTTCGCGGAAAATTCTACAGTTAAGAGCTCTTGATTTGATAAAATTGACTACCGCAACAATTTCATCCAAAACGATATATAATTCGGGTGATAATTTTTTTGAAGCAAGATTTTGTCTATGTAACAAACAATGAATCGATATAATTTGTGGATTCATTTGTTTTGCTCTTGTCGAAAATCCCTTTTGAGATGCTGTCATGGCAGCTGCACCGTCGGTGCAAATACTGAAACACTGATTCCAATTTAATCCTTCTTCTTTAAAAAACGAATCGACCATAAGAAAAATATCTTCACCTCTAGTTGTTGTTGACATTGGTTTGCAAAATAAAATGTCCTCCTGTATATCTGTTAAACCTGGATACCGCACGTAAACCATGAGTTGAGCATCTTTACTTACATCTGTCGTTTCATCCAGTTGAATACTAAATAAACCAGCAATTTTTATAGCAGAAATAAGTTGATTCTTAATATCAAATGACATATCATTAATTCGTAAACGAATTGTATCATTTGATAATGGTATCTTTTGTAATTTCTTTGAACTTTCATCTCCGCACATGATACGTGCCATGTCAATGGCAGCAGGTTTTATAAGTTTTTCAGCAATATTATGGGGTTTCTTTTGTCTTGCAATATGCCAAGCCACATGAAAAGAAGCAAGTGTAGCTTGTTTGGCAGAATTTATAAAACCACTACTACTTGGTGCATCCAAACGCTGTCTTTTTAAATGGGCTTCTTTTCTTTCGAAAAAAGTACGATCTTTTCCCTCAAAGGAAAAATTTTTATGTTTTGCATCAAAATGTCTTTTAAGTTTGTTCGGTTTCATCGATTCATTACTTAATATTTCACTGGACAACACGCATTGCGGCTTGTTCACTCCTCGATCATAAATGCAAGTAAAACCTAATTCTAAAAATGCTTCCTTGTATTCACGTTTTGCCATTATTAGGGTGATTACAATTTTACAATACACACTGCAGCTTGATCACTCCACTATTATTAATAAGACAAAATTTGTTTCTAAAATGCTTGTATTCACGTTTCACTGTTATTACACGTTTCACGTTTCACTGTTATTCACAACACAATACGCAGAAACGAGTTTTTGACAGAGAGCTTACTGAGTCTGCGCGCACGCAAAGCAATGGCGTGCGTATTACCAACACCTCCTAGAAGAGAAAGCCTCAGGACAGGAATTGGACGTCACTTCCGGAAGGCCATTCGCGAAGAGCGGTAAACCGAAACATTGTATTAGGGAATAACTCTTCTAGGAGGTGTTGGTATTACTTATTATTTGGTGTATTACTAACTTTTTTGGTTCGACTCAGCGCGACCCAAGAAATATGCTTCGCGACCCATAGGTTAAGAACCGCTGATCTAAGAGACACTCAAGCATGTATCCGTTCTACAGATTGCAGTTTTCCCTGCATGACTTCTAACAAGTTTCGCCTTCTTGATCAGTGGAATATTTCCAAAGATTTGCTTAACCAACATTCTGTTGTTCAGAAAATGCTACACGGAAATCATGTGATATATAAAGGAGAAAATCTTTATAACAAATTTTTAAAATTTTGTAAAGCATAAATGTCAAAAAATGGCAACTGCATCTGTATATATTTCACTCTGTTATAGCGAGAAATCCAGAAAGGATTCTGTGAATACGCGGCCATAGCTTTTCATTTCTTATGATATTGGGAAAAAAATGCTCCATTGAGGATTTGCTTTTAGGAACTAAATTTCTCTTACTAAACGGGAATCGATATACCATAATCAAAAAGATTAACCCTCCAAGAAGTTTCGTCCAGATATCTCGTCAATAAAAGTTCTGAGCAAATTTCACCAATGACAAGATATCTCGTCAACAGGATATAGCCAATTTTTCAATGATGACGAGATCAAGGTTTGGTCAGTGCTTTTCTCTAATTACAAGACATCTCGTCCATCAAAAGATCTGGTTAGTTTTCGATAATCATAAAATACCTCTTCGAATAAACCATCAGGAGGTTCAACATTTAATAATTATTTAGAAAATAAAATGGAAAGGCGTAGAATAAAGTTACACGAAACTGTTTTTCTGTTAATATAGGACCATTTGCCTTCATGTATCGTTTATGTTTCGTTATCGCACGTGTATATAAAATGTATTGACCTCTTCACCATCAACATAAATCTGAAATTTTTGTAAATTTCAAAAATACCTTGGATATAATATTGATATAAATAAGTAGGTGAATTGTTATCAGCTTTTAATGAACCAAACATAGTTACCTACGAAAAGATTCGGATACTAAAAGTATTCAATTTACATAATACAAATCTTAAAATTATGTTTAATATATTCCATTGTTAGTTCAAGAACATAACGAAAGATAATGTGATTATAATACATAAAAGTTATCCAACAACTCAACCTGCAATGAGGTTCAAGGACTATCAATACTAACAATTTGAGGAGGAAGAGAAAAATTATAGAACAATTTAGGTTTTACGACACATTTGCTACATAATGGAGAAAATCCTCTATGCGAGAATTGGTACTTAATAAAGGTTTAGAATTTAAGTTTTAAAATGCCGAATTAATATATTACTCATACTCAGATTAAGATAACCTATTCCTTGCGTTAACCACATGTTTTTATATACTTCTTATTCTATCATATCTTTAACTTCATCACATGTTTAAGGCTTATGACTTTAAAAGCCTTAAACATGTGATGCCTTAAACCTTAGCCTTTTAAAGTTTAAAACGCTACTTAACATTATTTAACCCTCTAACGGGTTCACGCGAGTATATCCGCTCGGCAACCGAGTCTTCCATCCATAACCAGTTTTGACCTTCATGGTCAATAAAATCTTTTTTTGAAATTCACTCAACTAATAGGGTTATTTAGTCATTATGTGTATGTGGGGGGAAATACACTTCCCAACTCGGAAATCTCGGGAAGTTCAGAAGGTTAAACTATTTAACAGAACTACTAAATTATTATTTAAATTATTTAACAAAACTACTTAACTTTACTGATACTATTTAACAACTTCTAAACTATTACCTACATTGTTTAACAAAACTACAAAATTATTACTTAAATTATTGAATAAAACTACTAGACTATTACCTACTTAAACTATTTAACAATACCGTTAAACTGTAACTTAAGATACTTAACAAAACTAGTTGTTTATTGCATGATCAACTAGTCCAAATAACACGTACGTGGCCCAATTTACACGAATAAACATATTGCTCTTTTTGTTGTTTTCCTACAAGCTCTCATTGACCACTAAAATTTACTTTGGATAATTGCTGACTGATATGTTAAATTCACCGAAAAATACAAGTTCAACCCAAAGGAATTGATATAATATTTTTAAAATGGTCAAGAATACATGGAAATCCCCTATAATATCACAAGGTAGACTGCTGCAAGTTTAAAAAATACTATAATATCCTTAAAACACCCCTTTCTTTGACTTTATAAAAAATCGTTTGCTGTATTACTGTTCAACAGGCTGCAGGAGCATTTCACGGAGGCTACAACTCATTCCCAAACACCACATACCCCTGGTCCACAACCTGGGATTAAGACAAAGGAACCCTCCTGAATAACTTCAAAAATAAAAGAAAAAGCTTACAAAATAATGCACTCTGAAAAGTACATTATATGTACGCTTTGCATCAAAATGGGAAAATCTTGTCCCGAAGAAATCCAATTTTGCTTCTGGGTCTTAAAGGTTGGAATTCTCTATGAGAGAACGCGCATCTCAAGTTTCTCTATTCCTAGGAATGAATATGGTCGTCATTCGGGAGAAATGCGAATGAAATAGTGCGATTGCATTGTGCTGGGGATTTAGTTTCCCCTCCCTAAGTATAAAAGAACTATAGAAATGGCCTTCGTAAATTTATATTGAGAGCATTTAAGCGTAAATATTTGAGATCAATTTAGATTTTAATAGAATTTCTCGTAAGATTACACTTGGGACTTTGGCTTTGGAATATTTTAAAAAGAAAATAGATTTTATCATTTATGAGAATATCCAAATGATAGAATGTAAAACTAATAGGGTTACCAATTCAAACATAGAAAGAAGATTGAAATCAGAAAACCTTTATTAAAATAAATTGTCTGAAAGTATGCAGATACAGGCAGTATTTATTTACGAAATTGATAAAAACTGACAATATCAAAAAATGACAATCTGTATCTATTTTAACTAAAAAATTCAGAAAATGAGAGGCTTAATTTGGTTGTATATTTCTTATAGAAGTATCCTTAAACTATATTTTACTTACTTCAAATAAAAAGGATTATAGATTTTCAAAATTGAATACGAATATGCTTCGAATCAGAGTTTTCTTATAAATGTTTGATAAAGGTAAATTAGCATCCATTTAAGCTATGCAACAAATAGAATTTACACTTATTTACTTATTTATACGAAACGAAATAACTTATTCATATGAAAAATCTGTGTATCTACATACTTTTGTATAGGAGTTTCATTTTGTTTCTCATTGAAATATAAATATATCAACTCAGACAGCAATAGCCTTATTGGCATATGTAAGATTTAAATTAAAGGTCTGTTTCATTTCGCTGGAGTGAGTGGGTTTTATTAGTTTAGTATAATCCTATTTCTGGAAGTAAACTATTTTTCTTGAAACGAATTTTTAAACTCTTATTATATCATTGAATTGCCGCAGCTTATTACGTCAAATGTATTATTAAAAATAGTAGAAAGAGAAATGTGTAAGTATTGTGTATAGTAATAAAGTTTATCTGATCATCTCTTACAACGGTGCAGATGTTAAAACTTTTCTTTGTATAAATATGTTCACGTTTTATTAGATAATATTAAATTTAACCTGTAATAGAATAATATTAGGTAAGGTTTACTTTATCAGTTTTATATTGGTTTTTGGATAAATCCAATGAACTTTCTTTGCAACCAATAGTAATCGCTAGAAACCTATCATAATTGTACTATTTTAAAGTGACCAGAGTGAAAAGAAATCGATTATTTCTTAAATTGAACTGTAAAACTATGTGCAGTGTTTTAGAACATTTTGTAAGCAACTTATATGTTTCTATACAATGTTTAATAAAAATATAAATCAATTACTCTCAATTGTTTCCAATGATCAATATAAATAGCTGAAAAATGTGTTTTGTAAACAACATTCCAGATTTACCCAAATGTTTTGCTCATTCCTGTTATGTTTGATAATGAATATGCTGTTTAACTCCTTTAGCTTTATTAGACTTTCAAAACTCTACGAAAATTGTTATTTTTTGTGAACAATTTGTACGTTTGGGCTGTGGCGGTAAGTTGATTCAGGAATGCTTTTGTAGACAGGCAATAGATTTGATGGCCATAATTTGTTTTCAGAATTCAGACTGCATGACTTCTGGAATATAACCACCAAATCAATGTTTACATTGTTTCTTAAGCAAGATATTTTCAAATTAAAAAATGTATAAGACAGAAATCAAACAATTCCTGAACAAAATGACATGTTTTGCAAATTTGAAACAAGTTGTTGAAAATCGTCCTCTATAGATGATAGAATCGACAGAAGTTAATTTTCGTAGTGCATTTTTTATTAAAATAGACATTCCAGAAACAGCTTATCAAAAATAGACTGATTTAAGAGGCTTTTTTACTGCCACGTAAAAAATTAACTTAAGTTTTTATTCATAGCTCAAAATTTTACTTAATTTAACAAGCCATTAATATAACCTTTTTGTAAAACTTTAAGAGGGTACTTATAAAGAAGAATCTTTTAATTTTATATCAACCTCTAATGGTTGACGTTTTGAAGAGGAAAAGAAACCTGATATCCTCAGTATTGAATATTATAATTACTGTTTTCATTAAAAGTTCCCTATGGTTCCTTGAAAACCAATCAACTGTGTAATGAATTGAGAAATCCGTCATTAGTTACTTCAATTAAGGAGCACTCTTGTTGCCTTTCAGACCTTTGAAGATTGTAGTTGAAAAGTCTCGGTGGTTTTGAAAAATGTTTAATCAAGTTTAAGTATTTTTCCCGTTCTTTAAGGGAAAAGAGCTTGATTTAAAGGGATTGATCATAGTGGAAGCGTTTTTTTATTTTTAAGTAAAATTTGATTGTGTGTATATGAATACTAAACTTTAATTTAAATGAATTTTCCATTCATTTGTTTCTAAAATATTCAACACATAAATTGGTTTTGTTATAGCTTTTTAACTTACATTCATAATCACTTTTAGTAAAACAAGTTTGTACAGTATTAGCTAATTAATTAGCCACTAGTACCAGACAAATTGCAAATACGTATTGTTAGAATTGGTGTAATATGCATTAACAATTAAATAATATATAAATGAAGGGGAAACCTGTATAAAGTTTTATACATAAAATTAAATTGAAAATCTATATATTATTCATCGCTGAATTGGAAAGGAAACTAAATGATTAATTTGGGCATTAATATGTCTTATAAATAATCAAATAATCATCAAACGTACTTACTCGATGCTTAACACAAATGTAAGCATTAACGTATTTAGGATTATTATTTTCTAATTTTCCTATTGGAAAACCTCTACTTATATAAAGGAGGAAAAAATTAATTTAGTAAACTTTTTAAATACATATTGTGTAAAAGATTTCAAACTGTGTTTTGCACAAACTCAAAAACTTCAGCTTAAATCTAATTCACAATTTCCATTGTATTTTCTCATTGATTCGTTTATACACATTTTTTCATTTCTATATTATTAAAAAAGGCTATGTCAAACAATCAATTCTGTAGTTTTAGTACCAGTAAACCACGCTTATATCTATTCTAACTTAAAGTAGCAACTTATCTAGAAACTTAAAATAACAACAGCGAAAAAAACTTACACTGAATTCTCAGAAAGTTCCAGGATTGAATACATTCTTTACTTTGAAACTGTCATTGTCGAATAAAACTAAAGCATGTCCTTTCAAAGGAGCAATTCTGTATTCCAACAGACCATTGATAATGCATTTGCTGGTTGCAGTAAGCATTCTGTAATTTTATCTGTTTGTTTTGCTGTAAAGTTATGACGGTTTTATGATATTACTTAATGACTTTCAGAGGGAGGAAGCTCTGTATCGCAAGGCAATAGTTCCGAAGAATAATACAATTGTGTAGAGATTATCTGAGTTTTAGCAAAAACTATTTTCCCAAAGCCACAATGTGTGTCCTTACGTTTCGAGAACAAAAACGCCAAAGGTCGATGTTGTACTCTAATGTAGTCACTCCGAAATCCCACTATGACACTTCCTCATAAAAACAAACACTCCTTGTACCTGAACACTTATTGGAAGAAATTATGTGTGTACAAATAGACTGCAATACAAAATATTGTTAGCTATTTGAGAAATATCTGTTATTCACACGTCGGGGTTGGGTTTGACCAGCCTGTTTACAATAAACCGTAAGCGTAAAATAAAGTACCATACACGTAAGCTAAACAAATTGTAGTGAATAGATTAATCTCTGACTCGGAGACCATATACGACCCTCAAAGTATTTTCTATCAAGGCTACAGACCAGATAGAGCCCTCCAAATAGATTTAATCTGTCCGCAGATCAGATGTGGCCCCTAGACTGGTTTAACCGGCCTTATCCAGGTACGGCCTTCCGGATGTGTTTAACCAGTCCCCTAGCCAAATACGGCTCTAGGACAAGGTTTCCCGGCCCGCAAGTCAGATATAGCCCTCCGAATAAGTTTACCTGGCGGGCAAAGTAGATATGGATGCCAGATATTCCTATTCGTAAATAATAAATATTTAAAAAGTAACTAATTGGAACCTAGCGTTATTTCACCAATAGCAACGTTAAAATTTAGGCAAGTAAATTCAGCCGAAGGAATACGACATATTTGTCAGTTCAAATATAAAAACAAACGTCGGGCTATTTCGTTAACCCCTGATAATATATTAGTTAAATTAAGTCGAATTAAAAGTTATTAATTAAAATGTTCTGAAAATGAAGAAAATCGTATTTGCAACTTGATCTGTAAGTTGAATAATTGTTTTTTGACATTAATTAAACAATTTTATCGAATTTTGGTAGATGTAATTATTTCAAGATTGGATGATTAAATTAATAACATTTAATACTGTCTTTCGTTTTTCATCAAGTTTATACAAACTGGGAGCACGAATTAGCATGCGGCTATAAGTATTGGATATTAATTCTACAAAACTTGTTTTTATTTTTATATCATTAAACAGGTGTTTACGATTGTGCTTTTTAAAAAACTATATTAATATAATAAATGTTATTCATATTCAATTTTAATTTTTAATATTTATATTGTACTGCATAGCTGTTCATATCATTATTTTTTAAGTAAACAAATTAATATAAAATTGAGAAATGGTTTTCAATATGTCCAAAAACAGTACACACAAAATAAAATAGTGAATGTTAATAACAATTAAGAACTTGGATATTTCCTCTCAAAGATCTGAAATGTGAAAGGAAATCCTGTAAAGGACCTTTAATACACTAGGACTGTTTCTAGAACCTTGTTGAAAACCTAAAAATTTTTACTTGCAATAATACTTATTCTGAAAGTGCATTTTATGAAATAATTTGTAAGAAATTCATACGGGACTACTGCATTAGTCAAAATTTAATTTGTGTGGAAAATATTTTTTGTACTTAAAAAATTATGAACAAATAAAACGGATGTTATTATTTTGATTAACAATGTATTTCTCATTCACGATTCTTCCTTTAAGGATAGCAATAGACCGTTGTGTTGCTCCAGTGCGACGTTAATTAAATACCTACCTACCTTTAAGAATAGCCTATTTCCGAAAACTATAAAAAGGAGACAATTTTATTAAAGCCTAAATTAAAATTTCAAGAATATATTTGTCTCAACCCAAACACAAAGAGGCAAAATTTGGATTGAGATTTTCGATCACGAAATTATAAATCAAAAGGTTCTGCAAACGCAAAGTTACATCAGCAAATTATTCAAGATTATTTTACAAAATTTATGTGAATCAATAGGAGCGTAAGGTTTTCAAGTGCATTCCAACAAAAAAAAATAGTCAGGGTGGCATCAAATGCAAGAAAAAAGTTGAAGGAAATTAATTTTAGTTTTTCGGTTTCTTTAGTAGCAATAAAATGTATATACATAAATTAAATTTTATTTCATATACGATCATCATTAGTTTTAAGTAATGGGCTGCATTGTATCAGATCATTTTACGAATTATAGAGAAAATTGATGGTTTGTGGAAGTCCTAGCTGTTGTGACAAGTTCTGTCTAGAAAATTAATTAGCTGTTGTGACAGTTCTGCAACTAATAATTAAAAACAAAACAGAAAATACTTTTGTTTAAATTTTAAAAGATATATTGGTAATGACTTGTATATTTTATGCAGCATCGTTTTGAGAGTTCACCTAACACAATGCTTAATAAACTATTTGACTCACTTCAACTGAAAATATATTAAATTAACTGTGAACTATTGTCGGTTTTCAGTGAGAAAGTTTCATATTTCATGTTTAGTTAAAATCTAAGGAATTTTACGATACTAGATAAAATTTTACAATGTGTATGCTTATGTTGAATAATGACATGGAATGTTATTATTTTTATTGTAAAATATATTTTTAAATCAAACATTGTTTGAATGACTTTGCTAGAAAAGTATGATTGTCTCTGAAAAATATAAAACCTTACAACCCCCTTCATTCTCCTTGAGAATGTAATGATCTACTCGAAGTTGAAAATTTATCATGAAACAAGTCGCTTACTATTCTCACAAATTAGACTATATATGAATATCATTATCAATTTAAAAGCAAGATAAATTATAAATTTTAAACATTGAATATTTCTAGAGCCGAACAGTTTTCCACCAATTGATATTAAACAGTGATTGCAATCTATTGTAATAAAACCAACTGTTCAAAGAAAAAACTTAAAATAAAAACTGTTCAGCGCAATTTTTTATAGAATTTACAAATCTATCCTATAATTTTTCATTTTTAGTACTATGTAGTGTAGTTTTAGCTATACGTCTTTAACTTCAGAGATTAGTTAATAATTTACTTCATAATACGATGGTTTCTAGTTTTTAGAAAATTTTTAGTTTTTATTATACGTCTTTAACCCTCCATGTAGTTTCGACGACATATCTCGTTTATCAAGAGCTGACTAATTTTGATAAAGACGCGATATATCGTCGTCAAGATATTACCGGCGATATATCCCGGCTTTTTGTTGATGACGAGATCAAAATATGGTCAGTTTTTCTAATAAGTAGATATCTAGACTATCAAGACGTGCTAATGATTTTGCTAATGACGAGATAACTCGTCAAGACAACCACCAGGAGGGTTAACATCATAGGCCCTTATTATCTTAACAATAAAAGTCATATATATTTATCATTTAACATTCAACGTATTTCACGTAATAAAAAATGTAACTTGGTTTTCATATACATTGAGTCAAAGTAAAAACCGAACAGACGATATTTTTTAATACATTTGTTTGAAGCAATCAAAATAAACTTGCTTATTAATTCATTATACCTGAAAATGAAAAATGAAGGCATTGCTATTAAAATCCCTCGATATAAATTACAAAATATTTTTATTTTATCCGTTTGAAGTATCAAACAAAAAAAAGACAAAATAAATCTCAAAATGAAAACCGAACAATCGTCTGCTTTTTATAATTCTTTATATTTTTGGCTTATTTAGACTTCTAAATTCATGTTTTGGCAACATTACATGAAATAATACTTGTCATTCGATGTTTTTTGGTAAATATTATATCAAAATTATTTATCAAATATACATTTTTGCTGTTTCCTTTTCGTTAAATGCATTGGGTCCCCATATGAGCATTGACATTCGCAAGTTGATTATTTCTCACTATAAATCTGGAAAGTGTTCGAGAAATCAGTAAAACAGTTTGTCGAAGCTCTTCGACTGTATTTGGTGTAATTAAACGGTTTAAAATATTCAAAAGTGTAGAAAAATTACCCAAGAAAAGTAACCGAAAAGTTTTTAATGACTCAGGTGAACATTGGATTGTAAGAAGAGTAAAGAAAAACCCTATGTTAAGTGCACCAAAATTGACTGAGGAGGTATTTAAATACCTTGGGAAAAAAGCCAATCCTGAAACTATTAGAATTATATCAAGAAAAAATGGATTGGATGGTAGAATTGCACGACGCAAAGTGAATAGGTTAAAGCACTTAAAATTTGCGAAATTTTATGATAAAAAAGATTACCTATTTTGGAATAAAGTACTTTTTACAGATGGAAGCAAATTTAACTTGTTTGGATCTGACGGAAAAGTTAAGGTGGAGAAAGCCAAATCAGGAGTTAAATGTGAAAATTTTTAAATCCACAGTAAAACATGGAGGTGGATCAGTAATGATTTAGGGTTGCATGTCTGCTTCTGGAATCGGAAAACTGCATTTTATAGATGGTATTATCGATCAATATAAATATATTGACATACTAAAGGAAAATGTGAAAGAAAGCGTGCAAAAATTGGGCAATGAAAACGACTTTCATTTCTATCAACACAACGACCCCAAGCACAAAGCATGGAATGTAAGGTGCTGGTTGTTGTATAACTGTCGTTCTTTCCATGTCATGGAAACACCTTCACAGTCACCAGATCTCAATGTCATTAAGAACATTTGAAACTATTTACAGAAAAAGTAAGTGAACTTCCCATTTCAAATGAAAAAGATCTAAAGAATGCTTTAATAGAAGAATGGAATAAAATGAACATGACATTTTGCAAAAAACTAGTGCAGTCCATGCCAAGACGACTCAGAGCTGTCAAAGAAATCAAAGGGATGCATACAAAATATTAACAATAAAATTTTTGTAAATTTTTAAAAGAAATTTGCTTGTTAAATGTAAGTGATCGGTTTTCATTTTCAGATTACAATGTCCATATTTTTATTTATCATTTCATTAAACTAAAAATTACCTTAACAACAGATTTTAAAATTTATGTAATAAAACACTTAATGTACTTTCAATTTATATATAACTTTATAAAATTTTTGTGTTTGTTCGGACTGTACGTACAAATTCCTTTAATTTTCTTTGGTGTTAGGTTTTTACTTTGACTCACTGTAGGTATTACATTATTGATAAAATAAAACGAATTTAATGTTGGTGAAATTTTTTAAATATACTTTTCCCGAATTTATACTAATGCATAGCGTATAATTTGATTATGATAAGATTTACTGCACAAATATGATGAAAGTATGGTCCAAATTAAATATGTGATTATTAATAATTCACCTGTTCTTAATTTAACACAGTTAAGAAAAACACTGTATTAAACAACATAATGCATTAAGCATTTGCACAAGTTTGATAGCGAATCATTTGTTAGAAATACAATGCCCCAGAATATTAAAAAATCCATTTCCAACCTTCGAAAAGAATGAGGCCCTGCTAACAGTAAGGCTGTTTTCACAATGCAAGTGGTATTTAAAAAATCCTTCGAGTGATTTACATGAATGGCAACAAGCAATTGCGCGAACTCCATTAATTTTAAGTATATACACATCCTATGTGTAATGTTATTGCAAAAAAATATGCGCTCAGATGTAAAACTACTATATTAATACTACTATTATATTACTATAAACAACTATATTAATACTACTATTATATTACTATAAACTACTATATTAATACTACTACTGTAAAAAATACTATATTATAATCTATAAATGTAGCAAAGTAATGAACATTAGTCCTAATCTGTAACTTCTAACTTCACGAAGATATATTCTGTCACATTTTAAATGAATCACTGTATAAATGAATGAAAAGTTTTACATACCCGAAACATCAACAATCAGAACAGCCGTCTGGAACATCAGCGCATACGTCAAAAGAAAAGTCACAATCTGTATTTTGTACAGCTTCAAACCCATGTTTGCTTTATTTCAAAACCGAGCTTTGAATTCCCTTGTAAAAAAGATGTGATGCTAATAGCAGTTATTCACATATAACACTTATCAAGCTAGTTCAAAGTGCAATCAATAATACTTTTTAATTCAAATTAAAGTCTTTCATTTTAAGAGTTTCGGGGAAAGATTTTTAAACTAAATCCAATGATTTCAAAGAATCCAATAAAATTAGTGTCACAATTTAATCACAAGAGAAAAACAAACGATGAACTCGTCGGCAAAAAAAAAAGTCTCGTAAAAAGCAGACGCACGTGGTTTTGATCACAAGCGATTTTTTACCACTTTATACCACGGCCAGTACACGAGATTACGCTCCATCCATTCCAATAACCTTTGTCAGCCTTTCATCAAATGGAGGCCTTTGAGAAGCACGCCTCTCATCTGTCAGTGTCACCTGGCGCTGGGGCGTTCTAACGAAGCTCTGACGGACGTCCAGAATCTTGGCAGGGCGCTACCACAGAGCCCCTCGCTGTCTGACAAACTGTACCCTTCTCGGGAACACCGCACAATTTGTCTCACCGCGGGTTGCCAGGAAGGAGTTACTTTTCAGTCGCTGGGAGAGCTCGGGCGTCGCCAATGCAAGAGCGATTAATAGCCAAACTTGAACTTTCCTCCGAAGAAGTTCGAATGGGTAAAAAAGTTTTTAGGCGCTGATTGTTTTGAAAGGTTGAATATATGTGGAAAATAAATAAAATTTCGTTTTGTTTTTTACTGACTACTCAGAAAAGCTTGAGGATTATGGGATTTACTACTTTCTGCTTGTGGAGGAATTGCAAATAATGAATTTACTGATTAGATTAAAGAATGTTCCTTAATTTTATAACTTAAGATGGTTATAAAATTAAGGAATCATCGTGGGTTATCTTCCAAAACGCAAACAAATTCCAAACATTATCTACCTAATACGTATTCAAAGTTAAAAAAATACTGAGAGTATATGTAGTCTTTGGTTAGTGTATTTAAAATAAATTATCAGTAGAACTTATTTTTATTTTAACCTATAAATGAAAAAAATATGTAAATAATTTTCTCATATTTAGTACATATGTATTTAAAATAGATTATAAATAGGGCTTACGTTTTTAAAAGTTTGAGTACTAGAAAATACTTTGATGTGGAAGGACATTTTATTTAAAAATGCTTATTCATTGTTAATTGCCTTTTAATGAAAGCTTCTGTAAACTCATGCTGTGTGTAAAATTTTATATGCTTAAATTTAAATTTTAAGGTGCCCTAAAAGATTTGAATTTAGTGGAAATTTTAAGAATTTTTCTTCGTCGAATTTTTATTACATCATTTCAATACTTTTGGCCGAACAGTAAATAATTGGTTTACCAGCCTCTACTTTAACGGATTTAATGGTTGAATACAGTAAATATATTTTAGATGCACAAAGGTCTATAAATTAAAGGTATTCATTCAGTTTTACTTAATGCTTTAAATGTTTTACGGAATTATGTTTCTTGTTGGATGTGATTTTTTGAAAGTTGCAATCAAATTACGTAAAGCAACTACGAAAACAAACAATTACGTCAATTTTTCATTATTCATAAAGATATGAGAAATAGAAATATAACAAACTTGTATCTATGCATTTTATATTGATTTTTGTATGTAATGAAGGTTTTCTCTATAGATAAGACTTCCTCTGATACAGCTATACAACACTTGCTCCCAAAACATCTAAAGAAGCCATTTTTATCAGTTTGATACCCTCAATTGCTTGTATGTGGTGAGAAAAACGTCAAATTTTAACCAAAACTATAATCACTTTTGTTACCTCTTTGCAGTTGATCTCACTCACAAATTTAAGTCGGTAGGATTTAATAATTTTGATCTTGTCTCGAAATCGAAAGAAAGAATTAATTAAAATAAACCGTTCTGTGTAAGAATAGTACGGTAACCTCAACCTCGTAATCAAAATAAAACTATACTTGCACATAACTAGAATATTCAATCATAAACCCAAATATATAGACAAAATAGGACAATGTGCTTATATTGCCAGTTGGGACTTGATAACAATATCTTGAATGACATGAGAAAGTAGTAATTCTTTGCTAAACCAAGGATCATATTCTGTTGATAATAGATGTCAGTCATCTACTGCATGTAATGTTATTTCAATTATGTCAAACAACAGAAAAAGCTTTCCTCAGTGAGTTTATTGATTCTCTAAGGAATCTAAAACCCTTTTCCGTTGGGGATCTGTCGTTGCAATATCATAGTGTATTTATAAATGCCCCAAGTGAAGTTCATTCGTAAGAGAACGATGAACTATTGCTTATGTTTGCTAAGTTGGGTTTAGGTTCATTCAGCTTTTGAAAAAAAATTTAACTTATGCTTCTCTGTAACATCATTGGTGAATATTGAGCAAACAGACGACGAAGATAAATAAAAACGTTCATCGCTAGGTGGTAATTCTACACGGCTGTTCCTTAATAATAGGTGACATGAAGGAGAGAAATATGTGGTTCAGGTAAGATAAGAGTCATTTTCGAATAAACCGTTTTCTAATATTTGAGCTTCTTTATCATCACGAAACATTTTTGACTGTCATCATAGAATCCAAAACATTCTATGATATGTGTGTTTTCTGAAGTACTATCCTTGATAGTGTGCGTTTAATATTGTGATCTACAGCAAAATGTAGAGGTTGATACAAAATAAACAGATGTTTGGACCTCTCTGTAAGAAAATGTAATGTGCGAATTACTTCCAAATCTTGTACACATACTTTCCTGAGTATGCGGTTTCGATTTCTGAAGAAGAAAAAATAGTCCAAATTTCGACTGCAATGAATGTCAAGCATTTGTCGCCGTTCAGGTAATTTGAATCAGGTTAATATTGCCGAACATCTAAAATGCTCCGCCTACACACGGAGTTACACAGCATTTTTCACTAATCGACATCACTAACTTAGTGTCATGAAGTTCACCTTACCGGATCGCGAATTACTTGTTAAACTCTTCTGTCACGAAACATCACTACTTCTGCTACGATTAAGTGATTTCGGCGGTTAAAAAGCATTGGTAGAAGTCCTTTGACGGATTTCTAATATTTGGAATATGATCTTACGTTTTGAACAGGCAGGATCTTTTTCTGTAAAACCAGGACGAGGTCGCAAGTAAACTGAACTGCAGAGACCAACTTTCAACAGCTATGGTGGAGCAGGAAATAGCAAATGAGCATAGTAGCAGTAGTGCACGCGCGATATCATGGGAAGTGGACATACCGTACATGACAGTGTGGAGAGTTCTTTGAAATGTCTTGAAGTTTTACCCTTATAAGATACCCCACACTCAAGAATTGCCTTCTTCTGACCATGATATACGGAAAATAATTGTTTGATATTCATCGCTCGTATGACGGTGGTTGATAGATGGCCTTGGCGAATACTGTGGAGTGATGAGGCTCATTTCAATTTGATTGGTGCTGTAAACATTCATAGTTGTCGCATCTGGTCTGACAAAAGTCTACACGTTCACCAACACTTTCCATTGCATGCACCAAAATAAAAGGTTTGATGTGACTTCACGACATCCTTCATCATCGATCTTTATTTCTTTGAAGAAAACACAGCCTCGGGACAAGTGACACGTTATGGTAATGGCTCCAGATATACAGATATGGTCCAGAACTTTGCAGTTCCATCACTTCAATAGAGGAATTGTCTTGACACCTCAATGTTTATGCAAGATTGTGCTCCCCTCAAATCTCTTTACCTGTGTAAGCCTTACTACGGCACAGCTTTTCGGTCGACAGAGTTATAAACAGATCATTCCCAATGTCATAGGTATCCCGGTCACCAGATCTGAACCCCTGTGGGGCCATTTAAAGAGCCTCGTTTATCAAGGTAATGTTCCGAATTTAGCTGTCTTTAAAGACAGAATTTCACAAGTGGCACAAATCAATGTGCTTTCTGCTGTCGAGTGTTTTTTTTTCAGAGCAAGGTGATGGAGGACGCGTAGAGCGATATCTATGATTTTAGTGGTTTTCTATATGTAACTGGAATAAAGTTACTGTGCAGCTCTTTTTTTGTCTATACTTGCTGTAAATTACATGGCAAATGCAAATTACATAGACCGCAGTGCAAAATTTCACTCTAGTGGTCGAAATTTGAACTACTTTTTTTCCTTCAGAAATCAGAACCGCATACTCAGGAATATATGTGTATAAAATTTGTTTGAGATTCGCCTTGTAGTTTATTATAGAGAGGTTTAAACAACTGTTTAATTTGAATCGCCCTATATTTTTAATTGATTATTCTTATGCATTAAAATTGCAACTAAGTGCTTAATAATTGTAATTAATCCATCAGACTCCTCAGAAGTATCACAAATACGAATTGAAGATGAAAGTTTTTATCTCATTTATTTCATTTTAAAATCCTGAATAAACATCTGGAGTGAATCATGTATTTGACCAAGTTTGCAGTTTGTATAACCAATTCTTATGAACTTCTTCCTTCCACTGTGTGGCCAAAAACTGACGCAGACTGAGAACATAGTTTTGGAATATGGTTAGAGTCGTGATTTCTTTTTTAGCTTTGATTGTTAAATACAACTGTATTATTCTGGTTTCATTAAGTCAGTATTTTTACTTTGATTAACTGATGCAAGTGGTATATATCTATCAGATAATTAGACCACATCAATGTAATATGAAAATTCATTTGCGTTCATAAAAATGACACCACAATTTCATTATTGTATAGTGAAGGTAATTACGTAATTCGTCTTCTACTTTCGCGATAATTAGAAATGCTAAATTGAAACCTCTAAGTATTCATTTTTCAGCTCAACCATAACGTAGATTAGCTTCATGTAGTCAAAAATAACCAATGGTAAATCAAACCCAAAAGTATAGAAATGGAGGTTCTTTCGTGCAGATGTCTACCAATTTGAATTATCCAGTGTTTATATTTGTGTATCCTTGATATTGTAAAATAAACTTTTTCCTTAACTCTGAACCAAAATTAAATAATTTCAATATTTCTTTGCAAAAAAAATCTCGGATCATCATGACTGTCCTTCTATGACACCCCAAAGCACTGAAGTACGTGGTCAGGACTATCCATGTTATTATTCTGTTAGCTGTGACAATCATGGAAAATCTTATTTCCGGCCACGTACTTCATAGCTGTGGTATGATCAGTTCTAAATCTTTATGATACTGTCAGTTCTTTACATAATTCGAAGATAGCTGTCTCTTCAGTCATTGTCCTCTATAAAAATAGCATTGTGATGCCTATCCCAGACTTTCTATTCTTTTTTGTATATGGAGTAAACTAATTTGTTTAATAAAGAGAGATCGCAAACACAAAATTTTGAATTCTGCATATATGTTTCTGTCTCAACCGAAGAAAGAACACTGTACCTACATATTAATGCTATACCATTTACCTACGTCAAGCCTTTTTGCTACGTAACGATGTAATTGAGATAAACTTTTAAGAATTTTTCATAAAGGAATTCTCAATCTATCATTATTTTTAAATGTATTTAGCACAAAAAATTTATTCGCCTCAGAAATGCATATCAATATAAATTCCATTAAAATACGCATCACGGGCTATCTAATGTTAAAATCATCTAAATAATTACATGAAAGTTTCTTATTCAATAACCTTTTAGAATTTCTAAAACTGTTGGTTTTATGGCTTTAAACCTACTCGTCGTAATTGAAGTCATCCTCCAAGTTCTCCCCAGATCGCTGCCCGGAAAGAATTCCATTATAGTATTATGCCAATCTCTTCTGACCAGGAAAAGTTTTATCTGATTAAGAGTGGTAAACGGTGTTTTCTACGCAAAGCACAATCCAAGCTGCCGAGTGTTAATGGTTACTTTTCCAGTGAAGTAGAAGAAAACGAGTCTGTGAAAGTATCGAGAGAAATCGTGACTGCGCAACTAAATTTGATGCTCTATAGTTTTCAGAAAGTCATATCACAGATGTTCGCACATTTTTAATGGGAATTTGCAGGAGAGAGCTCAAACTTGAGAGGTGCACGAAATGGGGTAGTTTCATCGATCGCTATTGAGTGTCAGAATTGAAAGTTCCTGGATTATTTATTACCCATTCTAAGGCAAATAACCTCATGTAGTTGCTGAAGAGGAATTTGCTTAAATAACCTACAGTTTACACAGTGCTTATAGTAATTAGCTTATACTAATGAGAAATGAACGCATGCCATATATAAGAGCAATGCATGTTTAATTAAAGACAATTCATCTCTCCACAGGTTCAGCGATTCCACTTTAGTAGTAATTTTGGTGGGAAAACACTTGAATTCTACCCTTCATCTCAACGTTTGGCATATAATGTGCTTACTATAAGGCGGATTATGTGAGACAACATTTTTCAGATTGGCTTGAAATAGACGAAGCATGTGGGTGGAGTCACTATCGTAAAATCTCAGAAGGGTAGGTCAAGTGGGCTTGGGAGTCGACTTGGGCCGATTGACAATATAAGCACAAATTAGTGTAGGATACCACACGAATTATCATAATTATTTTTTAATCTACGAAAACGTTTGTAGGAAAGCAATGAAAAGTGTAAAATGTCAATGCCTGAAACTTTGCCCGTTGCATTCTTGTCCATTGGTCGTAGTCAAACAAACAAACAGTCAGTTATACAAACCACGAAATTAAAGTAAAGACTAAGATCATTAGTGGGATCATAGATTGTAATATTAAAAATATTTTTTTTTTAAATCCGTGAAGACACCCATTCTTGGAGGAGTCTCTACTATGTAAACTCGTATTAAACTGCATCTCAGATAAATTTTTTCTTCTCGACCACTTAAACTGGTAGAAAGTCCTTTGGATCTTAGGTACTGGAACGAGCACAGGCGTTAGTTAATTCACTAATAATTAATTTTCAAGGGACAATAATCTTTTTCACATACACTGCTGGCCACCCAAATTGCAACACAAGGAAGACAAGAGATATCACAACAAAATTTATTTTGTAGATAACATGTTGACCAAGTATCAAATGATTAAATTTATAGACTTCTGTGAAGTGTGGTTCCTGCCAAAATCAGTAGCCAGAGTAGCCGCCATTGTTGGAGATCACCGCTGCCACACGCCTCGGCATTGATTCAAAGAGACTTTGGATGTGTTCTTGGGGTACAGCAGACCAAGCAGCTTCCACACGTTGCCAAAGTTGATCTGGTGTGGCAGCTGGGGATGTATTCTGGGTCAATCGTTGAGCAACCATGGACCACATGTTTTCTATCGGCGAAAGATCCGGAGAGCGTGCTGGCCAGGGAAGCAATTCAATCTGGCGATTGACGAAGAACCCTTGGACAATGCGTGCCACGTGTGGTCGCGCATTATCCTGTTGAAATATGGCTGTGGGCAAGCCCTGAAGGTAAGGAAGTACAACTGGCTCCAACACCTCGGAGATGTAGCGCTGGCTGTTTAAAGTACCGGCAATGCGTAGTAGAGGAGTGCGAGAGTGATATCCAATACCGCCCCATACCATAATACCCGGTGCAGGACCAGTGTGGCGGTGCATAACGCAGCTGTTCAGCATCCTCTCTCCACGGTGTCTCCAGACTCGAATCCGACCATCGTGGTGTTGCAGACAGAAGCGTGACTCGTCAGTAAAGACAATTTCATTCCATTCTGCCGTCCACATCCTTCTTTCATCGCACCATTGGCGGCGGAAACGTCTGTGGTTCTGCGTCAAGGGTAGACGAAGCAATGGACGTCTTGCGGACAGACCACTCTGCTGTAAACGGCGTCGAATGGTACGCGCAGACACTGGATGATGCGGTACAGACTGAATGTGCTGTGCTATGGTTCGTGATGTGGCTGAGCGATCCGTCACTGCCATACGCACAATATGCCTGTCATCACGTGAAGTGGTGCACTGAGGTGAATGCGATCGAACACGTCGGTCCGTCGTACCCTCCTGCATCCAACGATCACATATCCGCATTACAGTTGTTTGGTTTCGTCCAACACGACTACCGATTTCCCTGAAAGATAATCCACAATCTCGGTAGGCCACTATCCTTCCTCAGTCGAACTCGGATACTTGATCAAAAGATGATCGCTGTTTTCTACGAGGCATAATTGATCGTTTTTTTTAAAAAAAACCACAAGAAAAACACAATTGCCGTACTTGAAATCGTCGAAATCTCCAAGCCTTAAATAGCGCTTTGAAGTGGCGCCACAGGCGCGCGTGATGTGCGTCTGCGCTGAAATTCTAATCATTTGCATATCTCACCTCCGCTAATGCATGTTGTAAATTTCATATTATTTGCATGCTTCCTTCAGGGTGTTGCATTTACGGTGGCCAGCAGTGTAGAATACTATCTTCCCGATAACACTTCTCTCAGACTATTCTTCAGTCCCTGAATAGTTCCTGACTCTCAGTTATGACTTATTTGCAGGGAATTTTTTTCCAAATTTAAGCATGATTGACTTGAATCATTGAATTTCCAAAACCTTTTTAACCTTATTAGAGGAATTCAAAATCCGAACTACTCCTCTACTTCAGATGCCATGCAAAATTTTCAAAATTTTCTCCACGAACGCCATTCGTACTCAATAAAGAAATTAGATTGATTAAGTTATCTGAAATATAGTCTAGACTACATGTGAAGGATAAAGTCTAAATTATAGTTACAGAATGTTATGTCCCAATCCTTTCGAACTTCGGGTTGGTTGAAGCAATGAGTAAACCAATAAAAACAGGTGGTACGCCTTTTAGATGTGAATGTTTTGGTTTGGTCTTAGCTTATGTAGATGGTTGCTTAAGTAAGTGTTCGCCAGAACCAATGACTTATATACTTCACAACTTCCCAAATCATTTTAAAATTATGTACAGGGTGGCCATAAAATAACTTTCACTCTTTGGAAGCATCTCTAGCTAAATCAAATAAACGGAATGGAACCGACTTTGTCATTTTTTGAAGACATGGGGAGATGTATTCCGCGAAATAAATCTTAACCAAAAATCACCGATAGGGAAACTGGTGCCCTTGGAGTAGAAAACAATCAAACATTTTCATTAAAGGCAGAAAAAATGGATTATGAAAAGTTCGGGTGAATAAAAAATTGTTTCGTCAGAGTTGAATCTCTATATTAAATTTCGTCTGATGCCAGTTTTTTTTAATTTCAACACACCACATATCCAGCTGGAATTAGTAGCGTGTTGTTGATTTTGCAGTCTAAATTTGGCAGAATCCATTTTATTTGAGCTTAATGTAAATGTTCGACTGTTTCCAACTTCAACAGACAAATTTCCCCTATAGGTGACTTTTGGTACTAAAATTTGATAGTTTAAGTAGGACTTTTGAAGATATGGGGCCACGTCTTTAAAAGTCCCAACGCCAAATTTGGTTGCATTCCACTTATTCGATTTAGCTAGATGCCTACAAAGAGTAAAAGCTATTTTATTGCCACCCTGTATACAATAAAAATGTTTCACTCTTCAATCTTTTTTTGTCATATGGAGAAATGTATCGATTTGTTAAATGTGGTATTTGTCCCACTGAATCAAATTACACGCAATCGTGAGGTCAAACTTTATATTAAAGTAAAAAAGGCTCATTAGCATACATAAATTTAAAGTATTTAAGCACATTTAAAATTTAAATATGAAATATCTTACCTTAAGAATCTGTTGTAAAACATTACAAATATTTTAATTGTGAGCTGCAGAATTCGAAAATGCACGTATATGTAAGCAGACAAAAATATTGGGAATACATTGCAATTTTAAGTAAATTCGATTACACCCCAGTTATTCATGACCAAATGATGAAATCGTGTGGTAAAATGTTCTGGAAATAGTGGATCCTCACACACTCTGACAGGGGATGGTATCTCTTACCTGACCTGGGAAACGTCACTGATACGAATTACACGGTTTCTACTTATATCGCTACTTGCCAGTGAGAGGGATTATGTGGCATTCATATTTATTGAATTTCTACATAATTATACAAATCATGAAAAAGTGGAAAGCATCCTAAGAGTTTTCACTCTAATGATTCTATCATATACACAGATGGATCGAAAATTTGTCATGACAATAAATGTGACATAGATTTTAAACTTTTTTCATGGAATTCAGTTATTAATTTCATATTTCATTAAGGTAGGTAGGTAGTTAATTGACGTCGCACTGGGGCAATACTAGGGACTATTGACGACGGTCCGGGATCAATCCCACTAAAGAAATAATTTTAAAGTTTCTCGCGATTAAATGTTTACTACGTTCTCTCTAAACTATAAGAAAGTTTTCTAATTTTAAAATACATGGCTGTAACAAAGGTATCAGTACGTTTTAAATATTTAAACAATTTGATAATAATAAATTTTCAACATCTATGATATCTTTCAAATGAAGATGAATAAGTTTTCTAAAGTTTATTTTTTAATTCCAGATCTCATAGGCGCTTGGCCCTACAAGGACTGAATTGGTGGCAATTTTGGAGGAAGCACTAAGTGGACAGCCACCATTACTCCTAACAGGGACTATCACCAACATCCATGCGCTTACAAACGGAGATTCGATTTTCTACAAATGAAAACATTATTTGTTTTAGTACTCATTAATTTTAACATACGAAAGAATGTATAAATCTTGAATGTATGAATCAAATGAAATATGATTTCCAATTGTGGGATAGATTTTTACTTTTAGCAACTTAGTAATCCATTAGAAATTTAGAAATATAGTTACTTTCTTATACAGGAGGTTTGTTTTATAAGTTCGATAAAGTTATGCTCCGACAAACACACACATATCCCACATAAAAGTTGAAAATCAAATTTTGATTCTTCAAATTTGCTTTTAAAAGGTAAAAAAAAATCGAGTATGTATACTAAAATACTACATTCATACGAGAATTCACTGAAAGAAGTGTACACTAAACTGACATATTACCTATAGTGCTGTATGTTGTATTTGAATACCTGGATTCATTAGCCAAAGCTGGACTAAGACTATTTTATTTGCATATTTAAAATAAATCTATTTATCGGAAAATGTAGTTGATGACAAACAGGTATTAAAAAACAACCCCTACATCTAATACAGTGTTGCAGTCATTATTCATGGTTTTCGACGTTTAATTAACGTTCGATGATGCCTTTGCCCAGTAGCGCGTTTAGCAAAGTGCACATAAAAGCGCCAGATTACGATAATTCCGCTTGATTTATGATTAGGGTAACACCCAATCTCATAAAAAATCAACAAAATTTCCTCCCCTAGCGCTGCTTTATTACTTTTGTAACAGAAGAGTAGAGGACAGATTCACAACAAACGGGAGGAACGCTGTGAAAAAGGAGGGATTCAATTTCTCATGTCAGATGCTTTTCCTTGTAAAAACAGCGGTCGGACACTCATAATTTTTAAGATATATTGGATGGAAATGGTCATCACTTTTATGATAGGGGTTTTCTACAAATTACAAGCTATGCTTATCATCTGTTTACTTTGAGAAATTAAATCATCTATGCACGCCGTTTGTTATCTCAAGAACCCATATACCTACCATGATCGACTTTTGATCAAAGGATTTTATTGTGATTTCATTCTCATTCAGTGAGTTATGCAAATAGGGATGGAAATAATGATTGCTTTCGAAGAACTATTCTTGTTAGTAAAAATAGTTTTAATCTGAAGATTAATTTTTATTGAAGTACCTTCTTTTTTGAACAGCATACGTATTTTATGGCCATCTTCACTAAACGAGTTGTGCTTTCTTGCTGAGAAATGACCTTCATATCGATTGCGTTTGGGAGTCTTATTAGTTTAAAGTACATTTTTTCAGGTTTTCAACAAATACATTTCATAAATCAACAAATATAGAAAGGTTATACTTTTTTCAATAAAATAAGCCCTCTTTCATTTTTGTTGGAATAACAGATGTTTATGGGTACTGATTACATACTTCTATTTATTTCGAATATTTTTTAACTGTAAACCCATGCGTGCCCCACTGTGAAACTTTCAGAAAGCAAAGATAAATTGTGTACCTTTAACATATATATTTAAAAAAATAAGTGCTAACATTTAACATATATATATATATAAATGCATTTTTTGTAATTGTAGGTCAAATGTCAAATCGAGTGACCTTAAAATCTCAGAAAGGTCATTCATAGTATCATGCAATATATCACTATAAAGGTTATATATTATGATACCATGAATGAAACTATGAATGCTACTATGAACATGATGCTATGAACATGATACATGATACTATGAATGAAACTTTCAGAAAGCAAAGATAACATATGTTATCATAACATATATGTTTTTGAAAAAAATTAAAAATAAACGTTTTTGTAATTGTAGGTCAAAGTTCGAATTGAATGACCTTTAAATTCAAAAGGTCACTTAAAAGGTCATATAATACACCATTAGAAAGGTTGTACATTTTTCTACAAAATAAGCTCTCATTCAGTATAATTGGACAAATAGGTCCAGAGGTACAGGAGATTTAGTGAGTCTAAAATCCTGAAGAATTGTACTAAAAATTAAGAAGCTAAAAATTTCCAGAATTTCTTATATATGGCTTGGAAACAAATTAGCCGAGTTTTAAAAAAAGCGGAGGTGGTTGGGTTGTGAACTGTGCGGTTTTACATGGAATGACCCAGTTATTAAATGTATATATCTGTAATGTACTCGCTAGTGTAGAAATAAATGTGTTGTACTCAAAAGCTCAGTGTTTTTAATCAGATGTCAGTTCATCAAAACGAACCAAAAGTAATTTAAACTAGATGAGCAACAAATTGTTTATTCTTCATCTCTCATACTGGGGAGTTTAAAATATGGACTCGAGCATGTAAACTAGGTATAAAAACCGTGGAGATTTGTTCTTGTCAATAAGATAGATATAAGGTACAATTCAAATCCACGCGTTGTTTCACGAGAAGAGAGAACCAGTTACCCCCAAAGAACCTTCACCGCATACAAATGCTATGGGCTACAAAAATTTATTTTCCCCCTCCTGTTCTCTATAGATTTTTAGTTTTTAGATAAAAAATATAAATATAAGCATTTTGAAAGTGTAATATATCGTTTACACATATGCAATATGATTATTTTTCATCATGAATTTAAGCATTCATTTCTCATCATGAAAATAAGCATTTAGTGTCTCAGAAAAAAATGTTAATTAATGAGTTTCTGATCTCATTAATTAACAAGTCGTGTTCGTGACAGCATATTTTGCCCAGTGTTAAAATTACCGGAAAGATCCATCCAGAGTTTCATTTACTCGACACAACTATAATACGATACAACTTATCCACAGCACACACGCGACAATGCATTGTCTGTATAGTATTGTTTTACCATTGCAATGATAGAACAATATGTTTATAGGAAAATTATTGTGCCTGTGGAATGGATAGCTTGATATACCGCTGTGAATGCATAGAGCACAGATGGAATATTCTAGGGAGACAATTTGCAGCACGAAACCAGGAAAGCTCTTAACTGCGTTATGGGACTATGGACATTATTTACTACAAGATAATTGACAGCATCATACGCACCATAGAACATCGCTGTCAGAGATACAATTCCATTAGAATTGAACCACCCATAGTTTGCAGTAATGTTTGACACCTCGTTCTGGGACAAGTTCATACAGTTGTTAATTTTCTGATAGATGATGCTTTTCGTGTAGATCCTTTTATCACATCTTTACACGGGAATCTTTTTTAAATTTAGCGAATTCATGAGATTATTTCGTGATTATTTCGTTGATAATTAGTTTTGTCCTGAATATGGTAAGTAAAGTAAACCTAACAGTGATGTATGATGTTTTATAGTAGTTTAGAATCGAAATTAAAATATTAACTCTAACGATAATAAATTTTATTTACTTATAATATCTACCAGAAACAGAAAAATGTGTAAACAACTTTTTAAAGTGTAAAACATCTATTGATATAAAAGATCAGTAGTTTACAGCTCTGTGTCTGTGGAATCTTCCCATCTAGGATAAAATTTTTTGAAATAACGGCTTTAATTATTATATTATACACTATCCGAATAATGTTGCATTGCTAGGGTTGAATTGGTTAATTGTGTATTGTAATAGAGACCAGAAAAATAATTTATCTGTCTTTCATAGAAAAAACACAAATACCATTTAACTGTGCCAAAAATAATTTTTAACACCATTTCGGACATTTTTATCCATTTCTACGATGAACTTTGAACATGAATACGTATACATGCTACATCAACCTATGTAACAAATTACTCATTTATCTAACAACTGGTATAAAATAATCTTACACTCAGTTTTGATCTCAATATTTTTTGCTTTTGTGCCACTCTAGTATCAAGGATGCGATGATTCCGAATTTCATCATCATTAAGGGAAGTATGACGAATTATTTTGATACAATGATCATGATTCATTTATTTGAAGCAAACATATTTTCTGGAAAGTTACTTAAAAGGCGCGTTATGTAACGAATATTTGGTTCTAAAATTAAGTCTTCGATACATACAAAACAAAGACAACCGGTTACCGTACTTTCCAAAAACCGGTTGATCGATTTGATATCATTTTGTAAGAGAGGTCTATGTAAAAAAAAATGCTAATGAATTTTTTTTTCAATTCATCATTTTTTAAAAATAATTACGATAAATAATACGTTTAGCAATTAGTCTTGTTTTAAAATGTTTTGTGTGCTGTATATTTTATTTCTTTTGATATACAATGTAACTGTACAATCACATGTGTTTAACCAAGGAATTTTAAGGAAAGTTCGTCAGAAAACACAAATGTCAAGAAATTAACATTTGAATTTGGCTATATTGTCCACAAAACAAATTATAAGTCCAACTCCCAAACAATTGTTTATCACCAAAAAAATGGAGCATCCATTCACACTCGCCGCAGCTTAGCAAACAGAATTGAAATTACAATAATTTAAAAGAATAATTTTGAAAATAAAAGGTGGGAGCAATAATGCTGAGTTCGGCTTCGGATCCTCTCAGGAACAGAGTAATTCTAAAATAACTCTGAATAAAATACCCGAGAACAGGATTCTTAATACTCAGTAATGTTCAAAAATGACAGCAACGTAGATACATGAAGTCAAAGGAACTTCAATTCAAATTAAAAGTTTACAAATTAATTCCAGCTTTGCTAGATACCTCGTAGTAAAATTAAACTAATTATCGGTGGATTTCGTGTGCATACAAGGAAGGTAGTTTAATTTATGTCACACTGGATCAACACAATGGACTATTGGCGACAAACCAGGATCAATCCCAAAGGGAAAGAAGATCCGAGAATAACACCTGGTAATTTTGAACCATGGTCAGATGACGAGATCAACACCTGAGATTGCATTTCACTCTCCAAACATCCACCCCAAGTCAACGTGAGGACATTTGAGGCCACGATAGATTTAATGTACATCAGCCCTTTGGTAGGACTGAGTTTCGAACTCGTAATCCTCCGGTGACTAATCTGGCTGCGGAAGCCAGTTGGTAGTCTCGAATTTATAACAGGAAGGTTAGGAGTTTGAAATACGATGCGCTAAAGACCGTCGAGTACGTGATGACTGGTGCATGTTAAATCTGTCGTGAGCTCAAATGTCTTCACATTGGCGTGGCATGGAAGTTTAAAGAGTAGGATACCAGCTCAGGTGCTGACGTTGTCATCTGACCGTGGTTCGATATTACGAGGTGTCATCGCAATATTGAACCATTGTTCTTTTTTTCCTTCTGAATTGCCCCCGAAAGTTGTCAATAGCTCATTGTGTTGCTCCAGTGTGACACAAATTCAACTATCAACAGGTTTCTTGCCAGTGATCCTACCAATTAGGCTACCGTGGCTCTCATTTCCTTACAAAATGATGTATAAAATCACAGAAAGTTCTAAGGTTCTAATAAACGTGAAAAGCTATGTAAAATGAAATATTTTTAATCTCTCTTCATATGATCTGTCACAAATATCCGGAAATTATTTATATTTTGGAAGCAAATATAAATTAAGTTCAAACATAAAATATACGAATCAAAGTTCTGTAAAAATAATTAAAAAAATACCTTTCCAGAAATACTGACAAGACAATCTGTTTGCAACTGCTACCATAGCCAAATTCAATGTTATTCCTACGGGTATTTCGTACTTTTTTCGAGTAATCTGCACATCCAATACTAAAGAACAGGGCTTAATACGTAACTGACTTTTGTTGCAGGGTTCTAAAGAAAAATGTATCCAATTCGGTGGGAATCGGGCAAACAGTGTAGATTTGTAGATTACAGACAGATGCCATTTCTGTTCATAAAAGTAAACTTACTTTATATAGAATACCTTTCTAAAAACTTGCCAAAAGAGTCGGATGGTTGTTTTTGAATGTATCAAATACCAAAACACGACAAGAATAAATGATAGATAATTTAGAATAATAGGTAATTTAATATATAAATATATAATTTATCGAATATTAAAAACCTTCATGTTATATACTGGCGCGTGTAAAACTTAAGGAATACTACTTTTAAGTATTGCAACATAAAAACTCAACGAAACAGCCTATGACAGTTTGCATAACATAGTATATTCAGTAGAAAATGTATGCTTGTTCAAATTTTGGAATCGTGATATCAGAAGTGACGTCATAAGATATAAACGATAAAAATAGAAATTCGGGAATTCTGTCTAAATTTCCGAATAGGAGTACGATAGCGATAGACGTTCAGTGAGTTTAGTATTATAGGTAACAAAATGACCACTAGGAAATGTTTAAATTGTTGTATTTTACATGCTATAGAATTATTGGGAAGCCATAGGAAAGGTGAAGTGTGAGGAATGTGGCCTCTGAGTTCAATGTCCCCAGCATTGTTTCGCATGCATTTAAGACGTTCCGAAAGACAGGTACAGTTGCAGATGGGGTGGTGGGCCACGAAAAGTAACGGCCACTGAATACCGCTTTATCGTCGTGTTAGCTAAAAGAGATCTGCAGTTGATAGCTGCAGCTATTGCAAAGTAGTACCTGTTGCTAGGTTTCATGGTTTGCAGAGTCCACCCAGGTAGACTCTTTACCTTCCAGCTCGTACACTCTATCCCGCTAACACTTGAACATCGGCGCAACCGTCTTCGGTGGTGCAAAGAGCATAAGAACGAGATACCAGAACAATAAGTTTACGTCCTTCTATACTGATGAGTGTCGTTTCAGTCACAAGAGTGATTCTGGCTCATCGGGCAAGAGCCACAAACATGAATGAAATCAATCTAAATGTTTGTGGAGGTGTTCTAGTCCGGGAAGACACCATGATGAACTACCGTATAGAGCAGTGGTGCCCAAAATTTAGTCTATCTCGAGCAAATTAAGAATTTAAAAATTTGAGGCGAGCCACACATAGGACGACGACCTTTTTTAAAAAAAATCAGCAAAAATAGGTAAAAGAAAACACAATAATATTACACTACTACTGTTTATTACTACTACTAATCTATTCAAAATTAAATACAATACAGGGCAAACAAAACTTATTAATCATTGTGAAGACTGACATTGCATGTCTTCGGCCAGTTTATTGTACTCTGGTCCATAAGGTGTTACAGCAAGAGTCATACAATCATACAGATGTTCATTTGTTATTCTGGATCTGAACTTTGATTTTAAAAATTTTCACTGTCGAAAAACCATTTTCATAAAGGTAAGTTGATCCAAAGCAGGAGTTTAACCTTTGAAAGGTTTCCTTTAGAAGTGGATATTTTCTCTTATCCACAAGTGTCCAAAAATCAGATTGTGATACTCTTATTTTCATTTGTAGGTCAGATTGAAAATCAATTATTCCCATTTCTAAAATACTGACATTTTTATTCAACATACTTGCAATCTTTTGCGATATTTCCGAAATATTAATATCAACAAATGAATTTAAAGTGAATGAAACTATTGCATGAATTTTTCGAAAATCAGAAAATCTAATTTCGAAATTATTTTTAAGTTCAGCGAGATTTTCAGAATATTTATCTGATTCAATTTCCTTATATTTATAAATATAGCTCTCTAAATTTGGAAAATGGCTGAAGTTACATTCTTTAATTTGGGATATCCACAGATTTAATTTTGTCAGTAATGCCATTTACACTTCCTATTAATTCAAAAAGAGTTCTTTGCTTCCCCTGCAGTTCAAGATTGAGTTTATTCATTTTGATTGTTATATCTGTAAGAAAGGATAAATCTGATAACCAGCCATGATCATTAAGTTCTTAATAAGTTTCGTTTCTGGATTCTATAAACAGTTTTATCTCTGGAAGAAGCTCTACAAATCGTTGCAGGACTTTCCCCTTACTAAGACATCTAACTTCAGAATGCAACATTAGTTTCATACTCGGCATCAAGTTCATCAGTCAGTATTTTGAATAATCCATTCTGAAGTGGTATGGCTCGAATAGAATTTACTATTTTTAGACCAACTTTCATGACATGTTCATAATGGAACACTTTTGTACATAAGGCCTGTTGATGAATGATGCAGTGATAATGAAAAAAATTTGGAAACTCAGCATCATTCTTACATAATGTGATGAAGCCAACACCAGAACTAATCAAGACAGGTGCTCCCTCGCTTGTTATGGACACAAGTTTTTAAAGGGGCAGATTAATTTCTTTAAAGTAGTTTTTAAAACTTATAGTATATATCCTTTCCATGTGTATTTCCTTGTAGTGGCAAAGATGAAAGTATATCTTGTTTTAATGAGCAATAGTTAAAGACCATCCTTATAAAAATATTTAATTGAGCAATATTGCAGATGTCTGTTGATTAATTTTAAACTAAAAAAACCGCATTTTTCTAAATCTTTTTTTCTTTGTAATTTGATATTTTTAGACATTGCTTCTATTCTACGATTGACTGAATTTCTTGATAATTGAACATCTTCAATAGCTGATATAATTTCCTTCGTATTTTTAAATTCTTGAAACAATGTTCCTGATGAAGCAAGCATTGCTTCTTTAATTATGTTGTCGTCGTCAAAGTGTTTTTTGTGCATTGCAAGTATATGTGCAATCTTAAATGAAGCAATTGTAGCAGCTCTTGATTTAGTCACGGACATAGTAAGTATAGATTGTTGGGACACTAATGTGGTTTTCAATTCTTTCACTTTTGATTTTCTTAAACTGCTGTTAATAGGGTATTCAATATCATATTTTTTATGAACCATTGTTAAATGTCGTTCTACGTTGCACTTTTTTCCAATAGCAACTGTTTAAAAGCAAATCAAACTAATACATTTGTTCTTAAAATAAATAGAAAAATATTGATCGTCCCAATCTTGAGTGTATGTCCGTTTTTTCTTTTTGTCTGGGTCATATTCAGACATAATTAGGGTAACTATAAGATAAATATAATCGTTATTATATCAACCCTTAAAATAAATCAAGCAAATATTTTCATACCTGGTTGAAATTATCCGTCAGCTCATACACAAATTAAAAGTTCGTTCCGTGTAAATACGGAAACGCGTTAAATATTACGAAAGTAAAAACATACAAACACTTTAAATACATACAAATACATACACTCTTCTCGCGGCGAATGATAACCCGCTGCATTAAGGGGAGGGAGAGAGGTGGTTATATATATATATCTATATATATATATATATATATATATATAAACTAATTTACTTTTAATAAACGTGAGGAATTTGAATACGCGAGCAACACGTTCCTCGCGAGCTACGGGCACCGCCGATATAGAGCTTCAGATACTGGACGGTGGTACTTTAACTGGTGCGTGGTACAGCAGTGACATGGATGCCCCATCGGTCTGTTCGGAGGTGCAGTAACAGCCAACTTCTTTATGGACGACAATGCCACACCCCATCGTATTGAGGCTGTTTAGGAGGTGCTCGATCTCTCACATCTTAATCATATTCAACAACATATGGGACTAGCTCTAGAGAGACGCCTAGTGAAGTGCCACACAGATGTCAAATATCCATTAATTGAAAAAGACTGAAGGAATGTGCTCTCCTACCGCAGGAACTCATCTGAAACATCATTAGTTTTCAAACGCGGAGCGAAATCTGCATTCACGCCCGTTGATTCGCCGTATCATATGATAAAACTGGTTTCAATTTTAAGCAGTAGTCTATAAAAATGTATAAATAAAATTTTGAAATAAAAATGCCAAATGTAAAATTAATATTGAAAACAGGCAACGCAATTTTTTAAGATAAAAAATACACTCTAAAACCATGCCACTTCAGAATAAAAAATCTTATATTTTTCTTATAATGTCAAACACTATAACACGTTTTATAATTGCTCCCATTTTTATAGGCTGATTTGATAAGTGTGAGTGCATTTCCTTAAATGGGAAGAAATTCGAATTGTTTAATGTACACGAAAACATCACTCATTCTATAACTTTCCTCTATTCGTGAATTAAACTCCCAAATGCACAGTGAAATGAAAATTGCGATGCTACTACTTAAAACAAATAACAGATAACGGAACAAGACACATGAAAAAATTCTAAAGTATACATTTCCGCATTATTTTTTGAGACAAATGCTTGCATCTCTAATATCTTCAGCAACTTTCCCCTAATTGGATCCATCTTTTAAGTGAAGAAAATATTCCAGGGGAAATGTAATTTCCGGAATAATCCGGGAATGTGTTCCTTTCGTACCGTTTCCGGGACACTGGTCGACCATTAAAGAAGGAAAAACGGCGTGAAATACTCCTGCCCTCGGGAGAGGTAGGTCCGGGATATCGTGACGGAAGATAGATACCTAGGGCGATTTTTTTACATCGTTCTCTTTTTGACGTCGTGCTTTTTCTGGAAGTGAAAATTGATCGATTGAGAATTTCCTTTTCCGTTCATGCGTTCCCGCGTTAAGGATGTGGGAAAAGGAGAAAAAAAGGAATGGTAAAAAGTGTCTGACATCGCGATAAAACTGAACATTGATAAAGTTTCGGAAAGGTCTTGGAATTTCAAATGATTCTCGTGGAGAGCTTCAATGGCAGTTTGGTTGAGACGGTCAAAATATGCTCTTCCGTTTTTTAGGTATTGTTATACAGTATAATGATGACTCTAAAACACGTGACTTACGTAGGTAATTATTTAAAAGCTTTAAGAAATAACTAATAGAAGTACAATAGAAACTTGATTATCGGAGGTAATGTGGATCGAGACCCCTTCGGAGAGTCAGAAACTCAGACAATTCTGACATAGGCACGTGCACCACGTGAAGAAAATATTTTCTGTTCTACATGTTGGTACTACTGCTACTGCTAGGTTCATAAAGCAAGGATTACAATGATCTTTCATTGTGATAGGTGGCACTTTGTCCACTAAAGCAGATGAGTCAAAGACAAAGTGCGCACATTCGTGCTCGAAGTTTTATTTAAAGTTTAAATATACAAACTCGACATCAAATGCGGCTCGGATAACACTGATAAACGGTTAATCAGAGCGCTCGCATAATCAAGGTTCTACTGTATTAAAAATAGTGATTAATGATTTGGTCGGATTTACATATTTATCATCGTCAGGACCAAAATAAAATAAAACCTGAGTGGAAACTGAAGTAAAAATGTGTTTTGTTTCATAAGTGAAGCCAGTGCTAACTTTTTCAGTTAGACCTTGTCAAGCCATGTGTACTAAACACCTAGAAGTATTTATATCATTAACTTAGGCGTTCGATAAGATAAAAAATGGTTACGACTTCTTCAAGTACAACTCAAAAAGATATATCGGAGATTCGACTTTTTCACATGCATAAAATGAAAATCATGAATAGCGCTGTAAATGGCAAACTGCTTGTTTCCTTATTCTTAGAGGGATCCGCAGGCGTGTTTTCTGAGTTTGTGGCTCAATGGATTTGCTGAATGCGGTAGCAACCTGCGAGTTGTAAACGGCGCAGATTTGATGCCCTCAATTTACCCTTTGAGTATTTCTATCTTCTGTGTCATTAAAACTTTGCTTGTGTGTGCATGTACATTACTTGACGTGGCCTGTCTTGTGTTTGGCTTAGATCTGCCAAATATGGCCCTTGGGCCATAAAACCTAAACAGACCACGTCCGCCACTCACCAGTTTAGCAAGATGTGTGAAAGATAATGCAACTTAGTCTCCAACCAGTCTCCACCATTAAGTACAAAAAGTACTTTATGGTGGAGATAGGTTACACTAATATATATATACTATGCTATATATTGTTAATTTTTATAGTGGCTAAGCTCACCACAAATTGCCAGTTATAATTATTTTGCACAGTAACTTTCATATTTATTACATTTATTACAAACCCTTTAAAAATATTTCTTCATCTACTGAAATTACACGATGTCCTCTCAATATCCTTTCATTGAATCTAAAACCTGTTTCTTACACCACCACCACTCTTCCTCCCTTCACCGTTCTAAATCCATAGTCATTCACAGGAAAAAACAAAAGAAACAATTGCACAAAAACATCTTCTCCCGTTCAAACGTTACCAAGGGAAGAATCTCCTATCAACAATGAATACATTCCTTAAGAATACTCCTGCATTTAATAAAACTATCGTTTCATATTTTTCTTTGCAAAGTACATCATAACTGGAGGCCTCCCCTCTCGGGTGGAATGAGAGAATTTTCTCCCTTATCTGAAAACTCGATATCGGTCGTAGACTCGATATCGGGTCCCCTGTTGCCCGGTCAACGACAGATTCAGCGTCTGATAAGCACATCCGCCTGTGTTGCCTTGGGACATTGCGGTGTCAGACTGGAACGATTGCATTATTGATACATCATAGGAGACGGTGGAGTTTGGCCGAACAACCGATAGGACATTTTGATGATGATATTTTGTGGATGGGAAGTTGTTATTGATTTTGAGTCTTCAAATTATTAGACAGTAATCCTCGTGCGATAGGGTGGGGATTTTTCTCAAATCTCGGAGGATTCATGATTCTTTTTGGGTCGCACTACAACGACTTTTAGGTATTCGTTGTGATGCATGCTTTTTCTAGTTTTTATTGATTTTTATATGGGATTTCGACAGACGATCGATCTCTGTTTTACGGATATTTGCGATATTGTATATTGAAGTGTGTATTAATGATTGAAAACATCTGATAAAGGATATGGATAATATTTTTAAAGGTGTGTGGAAAATAAATGCTTTCTTTATAAAATTATTCTAAAATTTCTATATTTTGCAATCAATAAGCATATTTTACCTTTAGATTCATCTAAATAATAATACCACATATTAATAAAACGCTGAAAAGATGAGAGACAGAATTTTAGACGCATCGCAATGAAATAACGCTGTAGTATATGGAAATAGAACCCATCGACAAATGTTAAAATGAGGCATTGCACTATTAGTCACCAACACAAATCAGCACGTACCACACATAATGGCTTATTGTGCAATCCAATATTAGTTTTTGGGAACAATTCTTTTGACTTTGAATTATATCAATATTCTTGCAAGAGACATTATAAAGTATCCGTCACATTTTGAAATATATTTCACAGTTTCGTTTTGAAAAGATTCATGTTACTGTAAAAATGTATTTGCATAGATAAATTATACCTGTTAAGTTCACTTCACAAGGCATTTTTTATTTACAAAATGTTATAGTTTTCAGTGCTTTGGAATTATTTTTGAAACATTTGGGAAAGGCTAATGAATTTAGAGCATTGCACGGTCATTAAATCCCATCTGTTTAATTTTGTCGTTGATAATACACTTTTCTTTTCTGAATGTTAAAAGTGTGCATCAAAATGTACGATCATATAAAGTAACAAAGTCAGTCGTTCTGCAACATCCTATATGTTCTATCCGTAGATAAAAACAAAATAAAAAATAATGGCGGCAACATTTACCCTCTGAGCGTCACGAGAAAAAAAGGCAATACTGAACTATTTCCAAATAGTTCAGTATTGCCTTTTCCCCTAAACATATACAATGATTAAATAATCACATTCATTGGTTCAGTGAATCCTAAGAAAGATTATATTGGTCAAGAAAGTCAAAGCTGATTAGAAGTCATACATGGAAGAATACAGTTTCCTGAAAGGATGCGTGCTAACCTCTCGGAGGGTTAATGATTGTTATTATATTCTTTACCCGTTGAAGAGAACAAACACAAATTTCTAAGGATAAGGTCATCGGTTGGACATTATAATTTGTGGTGTTTTACCATGATTAAGGTAACATTTGCATTAAACAATTCTCGATGCAAGTCTTATAATATTACTATTCATAAGGTATCATAATTTAAGCTTTCCCTACCGCTTCCAAAGGCTAGAGCTACCTTGGAAGATATACAAAATTATCAGCTAACACATGCATCCCTTCCAGAACTTCACACGTTTTCGAAATGAATGCACCACATTTAAAGCAACTCCTGATTTGTAAAGCTCTAAATTTATTAGCGCCCTACCCGAATACATACCGCCCCACAAGGAGTGCTGCTCCTATCTTATTAGAAGCATCAGTCGAATGGCATTTGCATATTTGTGGACCATTGGGGAGGCATCTGTCAGTTCTTGTGATCAGGTCTGAGGCGGAGCAAGCGAAGCATTAACGCCTCAGAGCGACAAAAGCAAAATTCCATTCTGCACGGGGATCAGATTCGCTGACCCGTGCTTCTCTAGGGATATGTCTCAACAACTAGTTACTCCATAAAGCTTGTCTCGTGGCATTAAAGTGTCAGAGAGCGCTGAATTATTCATTTATGAGGAGAGATAAGGCTCCTTATTTACTCGGGGAACTCTACTTTCGCCATGTTACTCGCTCCCTACAACACAGCTGATGAAGTTTCGAGACAGACCGCATTTTTTAAAACAAGCCCAACAGGGATAAGAGTAGGTTATTATCCTTTGGACGAATATCGAGCAACAGATGTGCAACTACATCATACAATGTAAGACTAAACTTCAAAATATGTAGATATACCAAAGTAAGAAATGTTATTTAGAGAATACATACATGTCCATAATACATGTTACTATTCATACATGAAATGAATAGTAACAATGTATGGAATCCATACACTGTTATATCCATACACCATCCATATTCATGACACTGAAATAGTAACAATCATTACAATGCAAAAAATCGTATTTGCCTATAAACTCTTATATTGAATCAAACTTTCAATTAATGAATATGATTTATTACTGATATTTTGAAAATTTATCAGACTTAAATTATTTTTTCAGAAAACCCGCATATTATGTTTTAGGGTAATTGTGAACTTAATTTCATCGTTCAGCTTAAAAGTTCATAATATTCGAAAGAAATTTAAAACTCGCTGTAATTAAAATATTTTCCCAGGATTTTGAAAGAACATCATTAAAAGTTTGGATTCGGAATATATGAGGTAAACAATGGCACTATAGCAAAGATTTCATGAGCAATTTCCAGGTATTTTCATATAAAGAAAGGTCAAATTTTTTTTCTTGTAGCATAAAATGGCAGTAGAGCGACAAACCAAACCAAATCCATATCAAGAGATGAAATAATATAATTTATTTATATGAATTTAAAATCGCAAATATACATCCGAAAATATCTTCCATTTCATTTTTCAAACTCTAAAACTTGTTATATAAATTTAAATTTCCATGATTAATAGCGAAAGTACACTACTTATTAAATATTTTAAAATTAATGCGATTGAATAGGATTTTAAAATATAACGAGGAAATTATGTCAACCATAATGTCATCATTTACTATAAAAGAAAAACGAAGTTAAAGTTAGCATCATATCTGAGTCAATTTTGCTAAAACTCAATGAAAAAGATACTTGTGAAAATTTGATGAAAGGATTAATTGCCTTTTATCAAATTGATGCATCTTCCTTAAAAAGAAGGAGTTGATGTTTATATGTTCTCTTTAGTTTGGAAAAATTGTAATTTCAATGAAACTTGGTTATAACAAAATATTTTAATGCTTGAAAATAGAACAATGTGATCGAATGGAAGATAAAATCGTTTTTTAAACTTGGAATTCAAAATGACTAGCGTAATCATTAAAACCATCCAGATAGCAATAGAAGAAAAACATTGCGGTTATAAACGTAAAATACAAAAGAAGGGAAACAGGTTTCTTCTAATTAGTAGTAGGGATAATAGAAGTTAGGTGTAGAGTTTATATGGTGAATTTAATGCAAATTGGTATTTATGCAGAAAATTCTGCTGTTCATGTTCAACTTAAGAAGGTTACCGACAGTTTATAAGTTCAATTAAAACATTTCATGTTTTCACACATAATAGTAATAGCAAATTAGAAAACATTAATTTTCCATTGATCTTTGCAAAAATCCTCCAAAACTTTTACAGTATTTCGTAATTTTGAAGAAATAGCATTCAGAAGGTTAAGAAAATCATTCACATATTCATAACTTTGATTATAGGATGGTTATAATTAAACAGATGATGTTCAGAGATCTATGAAGAAAGAATGATTGGACCAAATTTAATTTAAATTGGTGTAGTCTTTCCTGATTGTGAGATTTCGATTTCTGAAGTTAAGATTATTAAAATTTGTAGTTCAATGCCTATATTAGGAGTTACTAAACCTTCAGATTCTTGTCACGTAATCCTGAGGTACTTCTCTTTATGCATTCTACTTATGTTCGTTATTTATTTCTCAATCGAATTCTCAGGCAGACTTATTGTTATGCAATGCCATTGCATTCCTTTCTCAGAAGCCTGTTCTCCAGCCTCTAACATCGGCTGCTTTATGTGCATTCATGCTTTATGCTTATTCATGTTCATTCTTTACATTGTATCCTAACTCTGAGGGGTTCACACGCACAGGGAAGACGCAGGGAAGCCTGCAGTCTTCCCTGCATGACTTGTGACTAACTTTCATCTTCTTGACCAATAGTATCTTTCCTGGGATGCTTTTAACCTATAGATGTAGTTAATTAGGGCCGAATTCAACTACCTTGTATCAACTTTGTTTGAATTCGAAAATCCTTCTCAACCTGAGTTTTTTTCGCATTCGACTAGTGTTATTAATCAGCCTTCTTTGAATTGAGAAGTAGTTGGGGTTGCCATAATACTAAGATGATTGCTCACTTTGTTGTCACGCCTCATAATTGCGAATCGACCAATAAATCGACCATATTACATAATCAGCTGGCTTCAAGCGAAAAGTGTTTTTGTGTTTTACGGCAAGCGGAAAGCAAGGGGAGGTAGTTGTCCTAGATATGAATGTTTGTGTGGGACAGGAAAATGAAAAAAGTAGGGTAGAAGGGAAGAAGTGGTCTGACTTAAAATATCCAGAGCCGAGTAATCTCAATGTTGGTAACAACGGTACATTTTTTAGAATAATTAGTCACGTTTGAAACAAGAAAGTTTTACTAGTATGAGAAGTATGAAAATAATACAGTTGTAATAATAAAAAAGTTATCTGTCAACCAAAAATATTTCTGTTCGTCAAATTTGTCAACAAAAACAATGCACCTAATCCGTTGAATGAGAAAATCAGGAACAATTATACTATCCTTCTAATATTCTTTTATGAATTATGAGAATTGTGAAAAGCTATTCATTTTCAATAACTATTCATTGAACAGCTCAACTTTTACTCTCAAATGTATGAAAAGAATACAATTGTAATGATTAAAAAATTAATCTGCAACCAGAAATATTGCTGCTCGCCTAATTTATCAAAATTATGCACCTAATCAGTTGATTGAGAAAATCAGGAACAATTATGTTGTCCTTCTAATGTACTTTTATGAATTATGATAATTGTGAGAAACTATTAATTTTCTGTAAATATTCAATGGCGAATAACTCAATATTATTAAAATATAAATATTTGTTATAAAAATACAAATATCGCTTGAATCGCTTTCCTAAATCCCCACAGAGAATACAATTTCCCCATGTTGTAATTGACTTTCTAATGTATCGCACATGTTTGAAAAGTTTGCCTCTAGACGATATCTGGAATAAAATCAGTTAAATCCAAAAGACTATCACACAAAATAACTAACGATTAGCACATCTCCGACTAATATACAAAACATCGGCCATGTTTAAACAGCGCGAACATCAAGCAGAATACGACGGATTCGAGTGGATTGGCAGTGTGAGAAGGAGGAGAAATTTTTCGAGTTCCAATTCAAAAAGCGAAAGCGCTATGGTAATTGAGTACAAACGTTGATACTTAGTGACTCCCATTTCGAATTCCAAGATGAAGGGAAACGTTCGATAGTTTTTGTAGTTGAATGCGGCCCTTTATTATGTGTGTTCTAGGAGAAAAGCAATACTTCACTATTCGGAAAACTCGTAACTCTGTGAGGGTTAACCCTCCAAGTGGTTTTGACGAGATATCTCGTCCATAAAGATCGGATCAGTTTTGATAATGACGAGATACCTCGTCGAAGTAAAACTTCCCTATCACTCCTATAATAAGAAAAACAAATTGTCCCTTGCCCAGAATTGCGGACAGTTTGGAACAGGTTTTAATATCAGAGGCTGGCCATTTTTCAAGGCGAAGACAAACCACCAGGAGGGTTAATATCAGGTTTTATAATTCTTTACCACCAAAACCATGTGCGTTGGGACGAAGGTTTTCAATACGACAGAAACAAAGGTTTTTTTTGAAATATGTTAAAGCATTTTCACTCATCGACTAAGTCACGTTGATTGCAATTCCTGATAGCTTATTAACCCACTGAACGTCACGAGATTTGTGAGTTGTGTGGTATTGGTTACAACCCACAGCGCACATGATTAAATAATCACATCTATTGGCTGACAAAATTCGACGAAAAATTCTATTGGTTAAGATGGTTAAAATTGCTTAGAAGTCATGCAGGGAAGACTACAGTCTTCAGAATGAATATATATGTGAACCTTCAGAGGGTTAATTGTGAAATTCTATGAAAGAAAAGCAATGCGATTCACTGAAGGAACATTTTCACATAAATATGCAGAAAGGTTTGTTGTTTTTACTAATTCTCTTGATATAAAGGTGAAAGATAAAGTGCAATAGACCACTTCCTGTTCATCCTGGAGCTATCCCACAGAGAAACCGATGCAATCCAAAGTGTGGAAAAGAGTTGATTGCGGAGAATGGGCAAAGTTGAAAGTTCACATTCCTCTCACAAAAGTCATACATCTTAGTGCCCACTTTTATAACTTACCAGAACAGTCTGGTGCTGTCTTGGACCTTAAGAAGCAACGATAATCGAGGGCATTTTATGGGATACCTAGAATGTGGGAGAGGAAGAGACGATCTTTTGCGGATTTTTTTTATTTGTGCGAGGTATAAATTTGCCCGTGTCTGTGAGATCACTATTTACTTGGCTGATCCTTAGCAAAGTTTTAAAGAACATTTATTGTTAGAAAATTATTTGATACATCAAAATCTTATAATCATGAAAGTATGGCCACTGAAGTTGGTTTAATTTGGAACAATAATAGTTTCTTTTTGTGCTTCAAACACTTGTTTAATTATAATTTCCTTGTTAGTACAGAATAATTAATTTTGTTAACTGAAATATTTTTTGTGTTAAAATTTTTATTTAATACTTTCCCTCGTTACATTCAAAGTAATAATTTGTCATGAAATAACACAATTTTCAATAACAAATAATTCAATTTTATCATACAAATTGGTTTCCAAAAATAAAAGCCTAGAGCTGTTTAAAAAATGAGACAATTTTATTATATTCATTTTGTTGCATATCACATTTGAATATATTATAAAAATACGTAGCTCCAATTCCACGTTTCTTAAATTTATAATATTTATGTTGTTTTGTTGAGAGAAAGCCATTGTATAACTATAAATGATAAGTGATGTCTGTATCTAATAAGAGTAATGAAATTGTTAAGGTATTCGATATTTTCATCTCAAAAGTTTTTCATTTTTCTGAAAATTATAATATAATAATACACATTTCTTATTCCTAGGCATGGGCTAAATATAATTCAATGCATCCAGCTAGTGTTGACAATGTGGTGTAATAGAATCAAGAGACATGAAAACACAACTTTTAATCGTAATAAACAATTTAGTGGTATTTTTTCATCTTTCCATAAATTTAAATTTTTGTTTCATGAAGAAAAATATCATTTGTGATTTATTTAGATATGATAATTTTGGACATACATTTCCAATAGAATCATCTATAGATTTCTCCTATTTCAACTGCCCTTAATATAAGAATATAATAATTAACGTCAGTCTAGTACTCAATTCAAAAGGTATTTCCATTAATTTCATCAAAGTATTATACTATTATTCATTCTTTCACATTTTTAATTTACCCAATTTACATCACCGAACAAAACCTACGTATGCATCCGTATTTATCCGTAATGTCCTTTTTTATCCGCATTCCTCGGCGAACGCGGGGAAAATTAATTTTTTTCCAAACTTCCACTTCTTGTTTGGATTCAGGCGCAGCTTTATCTCCGCACTACACCTCCTCCACAAAAGACTTTCACAACAACCGGTTAATGCTAATACCTTTACAGCTTAATCTTAAGTGCATTTCCCAATACACAGCCTCCCCTCCCAGCATCCAGAGCGAATATCTCCCTTCTTCTCTACGGGAAGAGGAGTTTGCTCAAGGAAGTTATACGAAAGATCGATATGTTTGGTTTCTCTTTCTTGTTTGTTGGGAGTTGCACCGTCCGTTGACGTGGAGCATAAATTCCCTTGACGAAACTTTGACGTCCGCGGGAGGGGCCGCCGCGTCCCCTTTTGGATCCATCGATCTTGGCAGACCAGTATTGGATCGGAAAGGAAGATAGAGGGAACTGTCAACACACAATTGTGACATCTGTCTCTTGGGCAGGTTTGGTAATAAACATTGAAAGGATGAATGCCTCTGGGTGATCAAGGGAGAATTCATTGTAGTAGTTGTGAGACGAGAGTCATTCGATTAGTTTCAGCACCTTCCTTTTTATAGACTGCATAGGATTATTTTAGTAATATTGAAACGATTGTTGTGGTATTATTGTGCGGAATGAATTATATCGGTAAGAGCATCTTAAATGTCGCACTAGTAGTGGTTGCTGTGCAAGAGACTTACAGGCATTGTGAAGAGCTAGCACAGTTAATTTTCATTTAATCTTTTAAAAGTATACACATTATTAAACTACCATTAACCCTCCAAGTTGTTTCGATGATATATCTAGTCCATCAAATTGTTATTAATTTTGCAGAGGGCGAGGTATTTCGTTCATTGGAATGCCGATAGAATTCCGAATGATGAAGATACTGCCGATTTTTTATGATAACGAGATCAAGATCAGGTTAGTTTTCCTAATGACGAGATATCTCGCCCATCAAGATCTGGTCAGTTTTGCTTATGATGAGATACCTCATCGAAACAAACTCCAGGAGGGTTAACATTGAGTAGAGTATCATACAATAATTTGTGTTTAATAGAACTCCAAACAATGATCATTGAGGTACTCAATTCAACAACACTTCATTTTGCGTGTCATTAATTGCACAGCAGGAATGTTATGAAGGTGGATATGTGTTGTGAAGGGTCGAAGGTGAAAAAGGTGAATTGAGATGGGAAATTTTTAGAAGAGCGGTACCCACCGACTTTTGGTCTCTGGCATTTGTGTGCTGGGGTGTAGTTGATTCCAGCTGCGATGTTCCAAAGGTGATGTTACGGGTCTCGAGAAGTGGTGCTTTAACTTTTTGATTCATTGATGAGCACGTGTATCACAGGACATGCACTACTGGCGTTCACAAGATAGCTCCTCCGATAAATTCCAACGTTCTTCCCTTGCCTGATAAACCCCCGATAAAAACCCAGCTTCATACTGAATGCCCTGACCTATGCCAGCAAGTCCACTTATTCCATAAATTATTGAGGTTCAAAACTTTTATAGGCACAGTGACGTAAGTCCTTATTATTTTGTACTGGATCCCTTAACTGTATGACATAAATCTTTCAATTTTCTAAAATCATGTGAAATAATGATGGGAGTGGCGTATCTCTGAGATTGGAGTGGGTTTTTTATAAATCAGATAACAATAATTTAATCCTCCGAGCGTCACATGGTTTCCGAGTAGTGTAACATTGCTTTCAAATAGATAAGTACTAAAAAACAAATACCACGCTTACTAAAGAGCTAACTAGATTATTCGTGTAATTCTTCAATAAGTCAAAAATAATCTTTAGGAGTAATGCGTGTCTAATTTACAGAAATGTAGTTTCCGGAAATATTTTGTACATTTTTTAAACTTTTAACTATTAGAACAATTTTCGAATTTTACTCAGATAAACTATGTACGGTTTATATTAATTTAACTAATTTTAATTCAAATAAAAATTTTAATCTACGAATTCTTAATGAAATCCTAGTAGTAGAACATTGTGTCTAAGTAAGAGTAGTTAGTACTTACTATTTAGAATTTATTTTAGTTGAAATCAAATAAGAGGCTTTAATTTATGTTGTCAACTAAATTTAATGTAACTTGAAGTTAGTGAAATATTTATGATTCTACTAATAAAAACCAATTCAATGACAATTTATAAATTTTCATACACACAGAATTCAAATCCATTGTCAAATTCATAAGATGTTCGTATTTAATCCGGGTTAAAGCTTTTTTTCTGGACTAATTTTTAAAAAATTTACTGATTCCTAGATTGTTGCTAATTTTGTAACATTACTATATTTATCTGCGTATTATAATTAATAAATGTAATTGTAGAGTTCTGAAGTGAGAGAGAAACAAATTATTCGTTAAGATCACTTTTTTCTTTTATTCGTATTTTATTAATATAATTTCACATTAAAATATATTTCTTTATATTCATGTTTAGTATAATAATGAGAATATTATGAGTACTATTACTAATTTCTAACAACTGATGTTAATTGGTTATAATAAAAGAAGTTGAGGAACAAGGTGTATATTCATAGTCTGATGACAGTTTATTAAACGGGTACTTAATTTCATTAATTAAATTGCGGATCCTGAAACTCGAAATAGGTTCATTATGTTACATGTAAATTTCAAACTACGTCTTCCGTATACAATTTTAATATAATCCTTTTAACCAATCTTGCATAATTATAAATAACCACTTCTATTGCATTAGAAGCACTTATAAATGAACCTTTCAGAGCGAAATTTGATTTAAATATTAAAACCAGCGATGCAAGTGAAGTGGTACCATTCTCATCCAAGTGAAGTGGTTCCTCATTCCAAATCTGTAAGACATTTGTTTCTTCTCAGTTCAGCTGAAATCGAATTTTGTAAAAAAAAATGTATACCTACATATTTTTCAACTTGCTTTATAGTTTGTATTATATCATCATAATTTTTATTATAAGTTCGATTAATAGCAATTATAGTAATGGTTAAAATATATTTTTGTAATTGATTTTGGGAGAAGTATGATAAAGTCTGATTTCTGTCCTGTGTTATGCATGAAAAAAATTTAAGACGATGTTTAATTAAAATCCTCAACCTGCTTACATCCTAAAAATCTTTTATCCAAACAAAACATGCATAACCTTCCCCTAATGCATCTTACGATCCTTTGCTGCATCTTTTCTAATAGACACATACCCACTGATTTAGAAACATTGTTCTCATTCAAATCAACGCATGCACATTCTCTTAAGCCGGCGTCTCAAATATTACAATTTCCGTACAGAACAATCGAAAATTCCAACTATATATTTCACCTGTGACAATATATATTCCAACCCTCTTCAAAATTCCCAGAAAAGATTCGTTGATATCCTCTTAAGCTCGCACCCAGTAATCTCCCTCCCAAGTCTGAAGCGAGAAATAGAGTTTGAGGACAAACAAGGCTTGTTTGAATTTCGGCAACAACTCATAACTTGTCTCCCCGTCTCTGATGTGACAACACTCCGAACTAAACTAATTATATCTCTGTCAGATCGTCCTCACCCGCTAGCATGTGCCCCAGAGCGTCCACAAATTGCAAATCTGATCGTAAACGCTGTTTTCTTTCGGGGGAGAATTCAAATGAGGCTTGTGGTTTTAAGCCGAACAGCCGCGAGGTGTTATGTCTATCTTTGGCATTAACTGAATTTAACTGTTTGTTGGCAGACCTTTGCATGAAACGCGATAATAAAAAGCATTATTTTTACAGAGCGTTAGAACTGCAGACAATAAAAAGTGACACTAATTGCCCCTATGATTTCTTCTTATGAACTTGATATTAATTTTTATTAATGAAAATGCGAGTAAAAGAAAATTTCAAATCATTCAGAATTTGATAACATGGACTCTTGTTTTACCTTAACATCTGAAGTAAAACATTTAGACATTCTTGTTGGTTTATGCCTAACTTTCTTGAAGGTGTTATATCTGTCTTTCGCATAGATAGAATTTAATTGTTCTTGACGGACTTTTGCATGGAAATGATGATAAAAAGGGTTATTTTTATAGATGCTTACGGGATTGATATTAAAAGTTGCTCTAACTGCAACTGTAATTTATTCCTTTGGTCTTCGCATCAATTTTTATTAATGAAAATAGGAGCAAAGTCAAATACCTACGAGGGTACGTAAAAAAATACGAGGGTAAGTCAAAAATTATCCGCACTTTCACTATAACACATCTTTAGGTTTGTCACACTGCCTTCTGCGCATGCATGCTTAGAGTTGAAACTACTGTGGTCACATTACCGAAGTTTGATCTTGATAACGTCATTTTTCTTGCTTCTGCTTCAGTATAAACATGGCCGCTTCGCTAGCAGCGTGCACCAAGGAGGAAGAAAGAGCAGTGATCCGATTTCTATGGTCGGAAGGTGCGCCAGGGGTTGAAATTCATTGAAGGCTTACAACACAATACGGAGACAGTGCTCTACCACGTAGAAGTGTGTATGAGTGGATTGAGAAGCTTAAAAGTAGCTGAACAAGCGTAATGCACGAAGAAGAACGTCGCCCGTCAACCTCCACCTCTGATGAGAAGATTCAGCAAGCTCAAGAAATGGTACTGGCAAGCAAGTGACTTACCATCTACAATGTAGCGTGAAGATTAGACGGACAAAGAAGTGTGGGATGCGGTGCATAAATGGTTGGACGACCAAACGAAAACCTTCTTGGAGGGAACACGTAAGCTTGTGGACCGTTGGACTAAGTGCATCGAAAAGGAAGGAGACTATGTAGAAATATGATGAACTTATTCAACCTCTACATTTGTGTAAATAGGTTGAAAAAATAAAGTGCGGATAATTTTTAATTTTCCCTCGTATAATTCAGAATTTGATAACAAGGACACTAGTTTGACTTAACATCAGAAGTAAACCCAAGTCAAAAAGTTTTTAAAAAATTATGTCTTTCGCATTAACAGGATTCAACTAATGTATGACGCGGACTCATTAAACGGTAATTGTTGAGAATTAAGATTAATAAATAAACTGTAACCAATATTTATTCATTTAAATTTATTGCATACACTTAAACACGAAACATGACAATTTTACAATGGACAGAACTAATATAAAAATACTGATATAACACAATTCCAAAAATGAATTTGAATCTGGATTAACTATGAGAATCTATATCCGAATAATAAGCATGTTTTGACTCACCGACACATCAATCATAGTTGAGTTGATTTCGATTTAGGGCTGAATAAAAACGAGGCTGATTCAGCGCACACTTTCTTCCCAACTAACGCCTATCACTCCGATACAAGCCCTCATTGGTTGATCATTTAAATCAAAATGCACTAGCGCCATCTAGTGGCTAGAATGAGACTGAACAGTAATAAAAAGCATTATTTTTAGAGATGAGTAAATTCAGCGTGTAAGGACTACATGCAATTAAACTATTTCTAACTGCACCTATGATTTCTTCTTGTGGGATTGATATTAATTTTTATTGATGAAAATGCGAGTCAAACGAAATTACAAAATAATTTATGATTAGATAACATGGCCACTTGTTTTCCTTAACATTTGAAGTAAAGTACTTATATAGCTAATAACTGCATCAATGTATTTGTTCATAAAATTCTTTCAAATTAAGGAACGTCAATTTTTCTTCGGAAATTTTTGAAAATATTAACCCTCCGGGTGGTTGTCTCGGAGAGCTATTTAGTAGGGTTATCAATTAACTGACCAGATATTGATGGACGAGGTATCTCGTAATTACAAGAAAACTGACCATATCGACATCGTCATCATCACAAAATCGGCAATATCTTGATGACTAGATATCTCGTCACTAGCAAAATTGGTCACATCTTGATGGACGAGATATCCCCGAGTAACCACTTGGAGGGTTAAACAGTCACTGTTCTTTATAAAAGTATCGTAAATAAGTGGTAGTACTCATATATTTCATATTATTCAAAGAAGCATTAATACGTCATTGAGTGATAGTTAGAAATTTTAACACTGAGTATCTGAATGAATGCTTTATAGTAGCGATTTCCAACAAGTGTGCCTCAGCATACTGATGTGCAGTAAAAATTGTACTAGTATGTCTTACTGATGGTGAATCAGTTTAAAGTATGAACGATTTATTTCATTGCAACGTTTTAGTATTGCGCTTTTGACAAATGACAAAATAACTTCAAGCAACACTCGTATTTTCAATACCCCTATAAATAATTTGGAGTAATATTTTATAACAAAGAATCATAAATTAATTGTTTCAATATAAATTTGGATTGTGCTTTACAAGCAGCTTTAGAGCAAAAAGGATTGATAAATACTATTACTATTTTTTGTAAATTAATCAAAATCATTCTTATTCTTTTGTCAGATCAATTAAAAATATAATATACTTTTTGATGTGTGCCGTAGAATTTTAGTAATCAGTTTGTGTGCCATGAGATTAAAAGGTTACAAATTCCTGGTTTATAGAATAGCTAATATAAAATATTACACACAAATAAGTTTAAGTTTAGTAAAAATTCGTTTGTTTCTTAAATGAATTTTTAGAGCTTTCCCTAAGCTTCAGATTTATTGTTCATTATTGCCAAAACCATCCAAATACTTTATTAACCCAATACGTTATTACGTACTATATTACTAACTTTTCGTTTTAAAATTAAAAGATATTAGTAACGACGTTATATATTATTCAAGCATTTGTAAACTTGTGTACCGTATGTCGACATATTGCAGATCCAACCTTTACAATTTATATCTTTTTATATCCACTACTTTTCAACCCTATTAATTTTTGCGAATATCTAAATGAAATATTTACTCGCATGTGGAAAATAATTCTAGTGATATCTGAAGAACATTTAAGGTTAAATACTTTACCAGGTGCTATAATTTTGAAATATTTTAATTTTATGAGTGATCTAATTAAGATGTTATACAAAAGTGGCTTATAATCTATAATTAACAAGCATTGGCAAAATTGCTTATGCTTGCTAAATATTGATTTGGTATAAACATTCATTTCAAGAGTTGATTTTAAATTTAAAATGCTCTAGAAAAGCATATTTATTTCAAAAATTTATAATTGAATAAATCGATTTCTTTTCACGGCTTAATGGCAATCAGCTTAATATCAGTCTGAAAATAAAATTAATTACGATATAAATGTCGATGCATACCAAATTTTAATCGCTGCCGGCTGCAATGACGTTGCTATCTTCTTTAGATTAATGATTATAGGAAATGTCAAGCAATGAAATCTTCGATTGCAAAGGAATACTGAAACACAGGAAATCCAACCTTCGCTTAATTTTTATTTTTGGTTACGACGCAACGGTGGTCTAAATTTAGTTACGCTCACTCTAAAGTGATTAATCTGTTTTTTGATAAGCTAGTTCGATGATAAGCGCTTGACGTCGTTGCAGCTATCCATCATTATTTTGAAGTTGAAATGTGGTGTTTCCAGCCATTGGATTTCCATTAAAACCGTGTATTTTTAAACAGAGGAGGTTTTAGTCTAATCCAATTTCAAAAAATTGAACAATAAGGAAAAAATGCTTTCACTACTTTAAATTTTGAAAAATTGGGATGATGATACAATTTGTTAAAGGACTTGGACATTTCATTTCGAAAGATTCTCACTTATATCAAACATAGATTGATCGATTTAATTAAAAAAATTTCGACAAAATGTTATTGTTATTGTTATTTCAATTAACGTCACACTGGAGCAACACAACGGGCTATTGGTGACGGTCCGGGATCAATCCCAAAGGGAAAGATCCGAGGACAACACCACGTAATTTTGAACCACGGTCAGATGACGAGGCAACACCTGAGCTGGCACCCCACTCTCCAAACTTCCACACCACGCCAACGTGAGGACTCGACAAAATGGCTAACACATAAAAATATGAAATTTAAATTTAAGACGAATGAACAAGAATAGTAGAAAATTGATCAGATCCTGATGGACAAGATATTTCGTCCCTAAAAGAAAACTCACCAGATCTTGATCTTCTAATCATAAAAAAAATCGGCAATATCTTGATGACGAGATATGTTGTCATTAGCAGAATTTGTCAGATCTTGATCGACGAGATATCTCGTCAAAACCACTTGGAGGGTTACGCTTATTTGAAGTGCTGATAAATTAAATGAATTCATCTGTGGAGGCTAACGATAACCAAAAACCAACTTGGAAAAGGTGCATTGACTTTCAACTTTCACATATTTTCTTTTTCTTTCTCGATATTTCCATAAGACCTTTCTTACAAATTGTTCCACCAGTAATTCCAGCTACCATCGTGTACTAAAGAGCACAAAATCAAGTTTGTTATCCAACAGAGGTAAAACAAATTAATGAGATTTTCACCAAGCTTCGATTTTAAGACACTTTTCTTTATATTTTTAGTTACCACAGCAAATGATGGTCACCGTTTCATAAAACAAGCCCTATTCTTGCATTCAGAAATTTGTGATGCAAGGGTTATATTTAGCGAAGCTGCTCCACAAACACAAGAGAGACAACGCCAAGCAATGGACATACAGACACAGAAGATTTAAATCACTCAGAATACGGAAATACAACCAGGAAAATCTATAGTAATCTAACCTTTGCCATATACAATTCTCACTATAGCGCATTGGATGCTATGTTCTCGTAAACGAAAGAAAAATGATTAATTAATTTCAGAGTGAATTTTTCGAAATTTTTTTTTGAATTCTGACAAATGAACAAACAGTAGCTAGACTGACCTAAAGGAGATGTTTTAAAATAACAACTATCCCGAAATTCGTTTGTTTACGAATCTAAAAAATACATTTCCACATAATTCAGATTTAATTGAATTATTTACCTGGTCCATTTTTTTCAGCATCCAAAAAAGACTCACATTGAACATGATGCATTCTCCTTCATGACAATCTTTTCCAAGGTTTATTAAAGCAATCCCTAGGAACCCATTCAAAATCAATCGTCATAATTGCCATTCCGTACAGCAATCCAATCGCAATGCTGTCATAAAACTCCTCTGCATAGGGGCCGCCGTGCCTAAGAGTCCTGGTAATTAATGGAGATGAGTCTGGTAAGCGATGAAGAGTTGACGCTTGGAGTGAACTGCGCGCGCTCATTAATCAAGCAGAAAGTGTCACCCGCTTGTCCGACAACCTCTAAGTAATGACATGAAATTTAGTGGAGGCACCTTTTCGAGTGAGACACAATAATGGTCTTGAAAGGACGTCTTCTCTGAGCCGTAATTAACATGCCTATGAAACATAATTTCGAATCCGCCATTCTTGGTCTGACAAGCCATCGAGTTCAGGTTGTCCGCTTCTCTTGCCCACAATATAGGACAGTTATTAGCACTGATGAGAGCTTTCTGAGTTTGCGAATTGCATGCATCGGATTTTCTATTTAGGCTTAAGACGATTTGAGTAGAAAAGAGAAATCATTATTTGTGTTTAATCTGTGTATATTTATCGCAAATTTCATATCCAAGATTTTGTCTCATCTCCCTAGGTTATTTCAAATTCATGCGATGTGATAATTTTTTACTACAAGGACCACAACTGGCTAAGTTGCACCAAACAATGTTTTTCAGTCACGTAAATGGATATGCACATCCAAAAAAAGATTTTACTGACACAAAAGGGAGATATACACACAGGGTAATTATAGGAATCGAACCTGGAAGCTTACAGTTCTACAGCCTTTGGCAAACACAGATTCTCGGTGGCCCTATGTGTAATGTGAAATGTGTTTAAAACTGTTTTTAATGCATAAATAGGGATTCCTATGTAAGATATGTGAAATCTTATTTCCTGTATGGGCTAATCAGAAAGACAGTACCTCCAAGTTTGGTGCTTGCGTGTTCGCGATTGCTACCTGTGCTATGTATCTGATGCTTAACAACACTAGATAACAGCATGGTTTCTCGACCAATAGAAATGTTCAAACAAATAACGGCCCATATCACATATCACTAATTTAATAACTAATAATAACTAAGGAGCAATAAATGCTCAATTCTATTTCTAATGTTAATGTTACACGGGTAAGTGCCACATTGACACTTACTCCATTCACCACTTTGTAAATTTAGCTAAGATAAAAGGCTATGGAAGTGAGATTGAAAAAGCTTCATCTTTCCCTTCCATTTATGGTTATCAAATGTATCTTAATGTAAAAAAGGAGATTAGAGGATAAAATTATAACAAGTGCAAGTTTTATCGATTCCGTAACCTTCCCTTTAAACCAATATGGGTCCGGAAGCAGAGGGTAGGGATGCTTCCACAAAGTTCCATAATTGTTGCAGAGCGCGATTTTATGATAATAGATGGTGGCCCATAATATTGTCTGGTAGTTTCTTTGGAAAATGATTGTACGTATCGATGTCTAATACTAGATAGGCAATTATACCATAAAATCTCATTTTCGAAGATTACATGTAGACTATTATTTGGCCAATTGTTTATTGAGATGCTCTGTTTTCAAGAATTATGAGGCATCAGATACTTTATACGCAGAGTTCTCACAATCGTTAATCTTTAGACAAAATTTGGAGACACTATATTCTTAACTATCATTAAAATATTCGCAGGTAATTCAAAAAAGGATTCGACGTAATAAATACTGACGACTACCTTAGTTAAGATCACCAACATAAGGAAGTTTGGAGAGTGGGGTGCCAGCTCAGGTATTGCCTCGTCTTCTGACCGTGGTTCAAAATTACTTGGTGTTTTCCTCTGATCTTTACCTTGGGGAATGATCCCGGACTTTTGCCAATAGCCCGTCGTGTTGCTACAATGCGACGTTAATTTACTACCTACCTCACCAGCATAAGTGGGTATGCGTTGACTGATTCTTTGTTTTCAAGAACTATGAGGCATCAAATTCAAAGGGCTGACAGTTGTAAAAATAAAAAGATAGATGTCTGCAAATTACGGAGGGTTTCGTAATAAAATGAAATCAATGGATAAATAGGCCAAAAAAACTTATTCTTTCGTTTAGTGGAAGGAAGAACAGGAATAATGACGTATCCAATTGCTGCTTTTCAATCATTAATTCAAATTGGATAAAAACGTATTATTTTTATTTTGAAAGAGCTTATTACTATTTGTAAAGTATCATAATTGCCTAACAATTATAAGTAAAATCAAACTTTATATGCTAAGTCCCTCTTTTCCCCTTTTCCAGTTTGGCTTCGTTAAAGAAAGCTTATTATATCTTTTGCTGCTGTATACAAAGTTTTTCAGTTATTGATTGCAATTCTTTGTTTTACATTGATAATTTTCTTAATTTGAAAATTGAAGAAATTTCTGTCACTAATTATAGTTTCTCCATGAAAAGTATTTAAGTCATATGATTAAATTTGAATACTATTAAAGCAAAAATTGTTTTCGTTCCAATGTATTACCATTTTGTATCATGTAATTCATTTATTGAAATAGGGACTGTTTGATTGACTGATATTATAAATGTTCATATCTTGTCCATAATTCAGAAAAGGTTCCATTTAATCAATATTTTTGTCATCAGCATAGTCACTATTTTAAAAATAATAATTTGCTGCGCTAGATAATCTGTGTTTTGTTTAATTTACGTTTGGTAAACTTTGTATTTTCTAGTGAGTTGGTACTAAGCACTAAACGATAAAAGTTACCTTGCATCCATACTTAGATGGTAAATATACCTTTCTTCCATCAGAAGATAGATTCTTGTAACACAAACTAACTGATAAAGCTATTTTAAAAAATAGTATACAATACAACATTTTGTAATTTATTGTTACAATCAATCGAAACCTTTAGGTCGTAACAATAGTCAAAGATAAATGGCATTTCATCTATATTTCGCAACAGACCGGGCTAAAGAATATTACCGTAAAAGAGGATGTACTGCAAACAATCTGCAATGGTAATGGCTTGTAGCGGATTCAACATACACAAAACTGTGGATAGTTCAGCTACTGTAATTTGACATCAGATAAGGTGAACCATCAACCTTCTAATGAAATGTAGCATGTAGGAGGAGCCGCTGTTAAGATCTCAGAAGCGTAAGTCACGTGGGCTTACGAATCGGCTTGGGTCGATTGGCTATCGAAGCCAGCATTTTTAGTCACGCTGGATAATCACTTTAATCGAGCAATAATTTGTACCACTTTCAGATTTGTACTTTTTCGTACAAAAACAGGACAGATCTTCAAACCGAGTGACCTGAAGAAATAAATAAAGCTGCGCGTATAAACTCCCTCTATTTCATTAGAAGGTCAATGCAGTGAACAAGATAAGCTTGCTTGCATACCTTGGTTTATATACAAAATTTCAATTATAACTGCCAATTCATCCAAATTTTACACATATTTATTGTTGCATTTCCGTATATATACGGCGCACAGGCGAATATACCATATGTAAACTTGTCATGTAACTTTTGAAAAACATAATTGTTTAGAAAAAATTGTTTCACAGGAGAAATTTCATCCTTATATTTTTACGTTATAAAGTAAACAGACACAAATCTAAATTTTGTTGCTCAGAGAAGTCACTTAACGTTCGAGGTATATTTTTATATATTTTATCCATGCCGTGTCACAAGAGGGTTATTCAAAACTGAAATACCGCAATAAGTTCGGCTGTTGATATTCACTTTCTGTATACTGATACTTATTTATTGATATAATTGTTTCTCTACAGAAAAATGCAAGAGAAAGACATACACAAATACAATTAGAAAATAGATAAAACAAAAACATTTCATTGAAGCAGATTACTTATAGTATTGAAATCATTCAAAACTATATCAACATCCAAGAAAGAATTATTTTGTTTAAAAAATTACGATGAAATCTGAATTTTTGTCTTAGCCATTATATTTTTATATGCAGTGTGTGGATATGTCATGTATAACCCTTTGAGGTGTATATTCATATAACTCATATATTCATTCTGCAATTTTCAAATCAGTTTTCACCTTAAACAATAAAATATTCTTAGACTGGTTATAGAGGACTTTCAACCAATTAATATGGTTATTTAGTCATTTTTGTGTTGATGAGTTGAAGCAATACTACACGGAAATCTCGTGACGCTCAGAGGGTTAAAAATAAGTAATATAGTCTAAAAACAGGTCAATATATAAATTTACTATGGTACAAAATAAATATCATTTAGAGATAAGAATTAAGCATAAGTTTTTGATTAAACAAGATCACAACAGATATTTTTTATGCAATATGAAATACTATATTAAGATAAATTTATTAAGATCAACCAAATTAAAAGTCTCATTAAATCTGAACAAAATACCATCAATCCCTAAACATGAGGTGATTGATCAAAAGGAGTTGTCGTCTACTTAAAAATTAGAAGGTAGACATTAAAGAGCATTATGACTGAATTAGTTTGAAACTGAAGTTTGATATTGTATCAACTTATACTTGAGAACAATTTATGGTAAAAACATATTCGAATGTTCATCAGTAATGCTTTTCAGTGCAAACTGCGCAAAGAACACTTAACAATAAATGCAAACTTCATGTTCTTTACACAACAGAAATATTAAGGGGGGTTGGGTATTTCAATTAACGTCACACTGGAGCAACACAATGGGCTATTGGTGACGGTCCGGGATCAATCCCAAAGGGAAAGATCCGAGGACAACACCACGTAATTTTGAACCACGGTCAGATGACGATAGAAATATTAAGGAATATATTTAAATATAAATTAGTATTGCTGATTAAAGAACAATAAGCATGTTCAAAAGTATCAAAAATATAGTATCTCATACATCAATCAATCGAAACGATAAAAAATGCTGAAAGCTTAAGTTGCTGCAAGCAAAGTTAAAAATAAATTTGCTAGAAAAGAGTAAAATAATTATGGTGATCGAAAAAGAAAAAACAAGCTTGTACTAAAGTATCATACGTAAATTAAGCAATTAAAAATATATAAATGCTGTACAGCGTATAAGAAAATATTTAAAATAGAAGATATGTTAAATAGATAGCTACAAAACTATAAATACGTAAACTTACAAGTAAAATTGTTGGAAAAGAATAAACATATCCTAGTGATTGATTGCTGAGAACTTATCTGCTCTAAGCATGAGTTGATTGATCAGAAGGATTTGTCGTCTACTTAAAAATAGAAGGTAGACATTAAATAGCAGAAAGTCTATTGAAAAATAATAATACTAATAATAATGGATCAGAGGCTTAGAAAATCAATATCCTAGTCCAACATGCTGTGTCCAAGCTATAAAATTTCTATTTATTTCTAAAAACAAACTATAAAAATTTCTCGTTTTTTGAGCTCTAACCTAGACAATGTCAGTTAAATTATCGTGTTACAACAATACAGCTGTATAAATATAATACAATTTAAGCAGTTTCCAAGAATTTTAATGGTTCAAGTTAATCGTTCACAAAGCTTTGTAATTTATCAAATTTTGATTTCATTAAATTAAAAAATGCAGTCACTTTAGAGGGTGTTTGTTTAGTGTTTTTATTTAAAATTGTTCTTATCAACAAACAAGAATGACACTCACGAAAGTTATAAATACGTTTATCTAAAACCTTTTACTGTCCATTTCTATTTCACAGTATTGATATTGTAGTAAAAGTCTACTCTTGAGTTTCATAAAAGGTTCCAAAGCATTTTATTTTTTCAAATAAAATCTATAACAATAATGATAATTATTGTTATAGATTTTATTTGACAAGTTAACAGTGTTTGACAGATTTTATTTGACAAGTTAACAGTGTTTGACAGTGTTAACAAAAACAATTAAAAATGTTTTTGTTAACACTGATATGAACCCAGCCTCTTCAGTTCTTATATATACACCCAAATTTATAACTTGAAATTTTAGAAAGTGCAAAAAAATTTCAGTATCATTTCATATTTGATCTTCGTACAAACGCTTTTTACTGGGTGTTAAAAAAAGTTTTCATAAAAGACCTCTGGGGAATATAAATGATTTACTTTAGAAGAAAGACATCCGTCACGTATTCCCATGTCGTTTAATAATTTCTTTAAGGAAAGAAAAAAAAGCATTTAACGCCTTTGAGGAATGCAAAACTGTTTAAACAGTACAAACACGTTTGGGTTTGATGTCAAAAAAAGGAGCAAAACCCTAAATCTGATAAAAATGTAAAATAGGTTTTGAGTTGTTTACATATAATTCCTAGGTATAAATCTATTTGGTTTCCTTGAAAACTCATATCTGATTGTTTATGTGAGCAGGAATCTAGCTTGCTAAAGATAATTGCATTTTTTAATTTCATAAAAATAGTTTTGTTAGGGAGTATGCGCAGTATATTCTAAAATAATTTTCTCTGCTGGTATTTTTGTTACCCATTTATTTACGTTTCTATAATGAATTTTTTTAGATTTTATTTCCAGGCTTGAAAATTTATTTTCAATAAATATTCTAATTCTAGATAATATATTTCTCAAATTTAGAAACCTGCTTTACTAATTTACCTTTACGTTTTGGTTAAAACATGAGTATATTTATCGTCGACTTTAGAAACATTAAACGATAGACAATCATTAATTAACCGTTACTTTTGAAGAAAATTTTAATTTTAATTTGTGTTGTTTATATACTTCATATGCAATTCATGTGCTTGAATCTAACTAAAAGTTTCTCGAAAGATACGAACAGAGTATGATAGTGTTGATTTATAAGTGATCAAGTTGTAAGTCGAGAGGTTATGCACATATTTCGATCCGAGAAGTCACCTTTTCATAAGCCATTTCATTAAGTCCTGTTTTATTTGCATGAGGGTTACATTTCTTCTAGAGAAATACACTTAGGGAGTTTAGCTAGTGAGTACAATTTTTTCTTCTCCGTTTTCACAGAACTATGTTTTTGACTTAATATGTTTCACTTGTAAACCGACCTGATGAGAACCTCTAAACATCTAAAGATCTATCAATAAAATTAAAATTATTACCAGATAAGAATATATTTGGACTTAATTCAGCTAATCTTTATGAAAATTAGCTAAATTTTATCACTAGAGCATAAGTAAGACCAGAAAAAGAATGCCCTCAATTATAAGAACATATCAAACTCTAGGAAACTTTCAAGACTTTAAAGGAGACACGCAGTTTTAATCATTGAATTAGGTATCATATTGAATCCACATTGGTTTGAATTGAATTATATATCATGAATTTGAATTACTTAAAAGAATGCATAATTGAAGATAAAAGCTTTGAACTGTAGAACACATTAAAACTAACCATGAACATAAAAAAATAATCTTACGACTCCTTTATTGCCAAAACATGTAAAAGATGACATGAAGTACTTATCTGAACGGTTTCAAGAATTAAAATTTTAGATTTTTTTAATGTCTTCCTTTTGACTGGTTCCTTTTGGTTTCAAAAATTATACTTGTCTTAATGCAAGTTAATTAGTTTAAATTTTTAATACTTTATTTCGTAAATACGAATAGTTTTCATCTACTTTTTTATACAACGAAACACAAACTACAGCTAAGTATGATGTGTTAATTATAACAATCGGATGAGAAATATGCCTGATTAAAAAAAAGTAGCAAGAAACATATTATAACATAAAAATACATTAATGTTTACATTTAAAAAATGAATAGTTGAATCATGTAATCGATTTTTCTTTAACAAACCGTTCTTCCTTTCAAATCAGTGTAATCGAAATGAATTTTGACTTCTTTATAAATGTTGAAAAATACATTAATACACAGATAGTAAACACAAATACACTAATTTTAATCATTCCATTTATAAAATTCAATTATTTGAATTGTGACGGTTTTGATGTTGATATTTTTAATTCTCCAACTTCTGTATGGTAGCAATTAAAAAAACAGGGAAAGAGAAATATACTACAAAAATAACAACTACTATATTTTTGAAATTTAAATGAGTGCCAAGCATTGTGTTTGAAAAACAATTTTCTCGTAGGTAAGAAATAAATTATTTTCGTATATTCAATTTTCGAATTTTTCGCTATATTTAAGTTGTATATATAAACTAGAACGTTTTATTTAATTTTGACTTTTAAAATCCAATTTTTTCACAATAGGTCATTGGTTTGAGGTTAAACTCATTTTGGTGTGAAAAATTCTGATCAAGCTACTCATTAATTATCAAATTTAGATATAATTAGCTAATTAGCATGTTTTTAACAGTGATATCTCAAATTTGAATGTGTTCAGAAAGACAATTCCTGTTGTAATATTATTCTTCATAATATATTCTTAATGTTTAATATTGTTCTTCATGTTTTGACCCTCCATCAAGTTGCTAGAGGGAATAAGTTCTTTTTACAATTTTTTTCACGAAAGAAGTCTAAAAAATCAAGATTTTTTTCAGGAATTTCAACATTAAAAAATCAACTAAAAATTCATTTCTTAACCAATAACTTTGAATGAGGGTCAAAACATCCACTGTATTATATAGATTATAATGACATAAAAGTAATTACTATAGATTAATTGGTTATCCCTGTTTGAAAAGAGCATCCTATTGCAAAAACAGTTCTTCAGAAATCGAGTTTAAAATTTTGAAAACGTGTTTGTCTATGGTGACAGTACCTAACCTAAACCCTTGTAACATGAAAACTATTTCGAATATTTACCAGATCTTGATATCGTTTGAAAGCTAAGGGGTTGGAGAATATTTTGAACTAATAAAAAGTAGATCGATATTCTGGTCAATTTTCGTAATTTCTAGTGTATGCATACACCTTAAATAGAGATACGCAGTTACTAAGGACATGAATAACTTATTTTAAGCGTTTTCATTTCGTGATTTCAAATTATATCATTCCCGACGTAGGTACTAAATTTGTTAAAAGTATTTTCAACACAAAATACCAGTTTCACATTTCCAAAACTTATTAATAATGGCTGAATTAAAAGAAAGGTTTTGGTATTATTTATGCATTGAAAAATGTTTTTATACTTAATTTAATTTTTCTTGGTGAATAAAAATCTTATAATTATGAAAACTCAGTAAAACAATTGATATATTTTAAAACTACAAGTTTCTAATAAATACTTTTGACAGTAAAATTATACTGACAGAATTAACATTTTAGTATTGAAATGAATAAATTAATAGTGAAAAACTAAACTCAGAAAATATAAGTATGCAATTTTAAATTTTAAGTCTTAAAATTTAAAATCTCTTAAAATTTATTTAAAGCTTCCAAGAAATTAGCTTGAATTAAAACTGCTCAGAATAAAATAAATACATTGTTTGCCATCCAAAAAGGAATACATAAAGGACTAAAGTCATTTATTATGCATGCAACATAAGGTACAAGGGTAAAATATGTGAAATTACACTTATGTTCGACATGCGGAACATAAAGAAATCAGTATTTCGTGTAGCCACCATGGGCGGCATTATCTGCTTCTACACGTCTACACTATGTCAGAAATACTGCTTCCACACGTTGACAAAGAGCTCATCTGGTGTAGTCGCGGATGGTTTGTTGTGTGCTAGTCATGAGACAAATATCAACAGACTTGTCCGATAGGCAACAGATCAAGTAAAAGGAAGATCCATGGAAGAAATGAAACCTGGTTAACATTGAGGAATTGTTGTACGTTGCATATCACGTTCGGTCGGGCATTGTCCTGTTGGAAACAGTCCGCAGACAAGCCCTGAAGGGAGGACAGTAAGCTCCAAAATTTCAGAGATGAAGTTTTTGAGTGTATCGGCAATACGTACTAGACGGGTGTAGGAGTAGAATGACCCCATACGATAACGCCAGGGGATGGACCTGTGTGTTGATATATAATGCAGGAGTCATGCAGTTTGTCACCGTGGTACCAACAGACTCGGATGCTACCATCATGATTCTGTAGACAGAATCGAGTTTCGTCTGATTAGACGAAGTCATGCCATTCATTTGTCCATGAGCAGCATTGGAAACTTGTAGTGAAGAGTCAAATCTAGTCGTATCAGTGAACACTTTGAAAACATTTCCCGTTGCTGCATACGACGTCTAATTGTACGTGTTGACACAAAATGCTGTGCATTATACACACCATATTCTGAAGATAAGATTCTTTGTGTTGCAGTATGATCCGTAATAACCATGTGCACAAGTTGTCTGTGCTCTCGTTTTGTGATGTGACGAGACTGTTGCAATCGTTCACATCGTCCAGAAAGTCAAATTCGTCCCTCTAGCATTCAACGATTCCATATTCGCATCACTTGACTTGATTTCGTGCAACACGATCACCGATTTCTCGGAGTGATAATCAGCAGTCTCGATAAGCCACAATTACTCTTCTATCATACTCAGAAACATGCTCGTATGACTACTGCATTTTTCGATGATTAATAATCAAGATTTCTATACACACGACAATAAAACACAATTCCAATACTTAAAACAGACTCTCTGTTCTCCCTTTTCCTCTACTACAGTTCTCCTCTACTAACAGTAGGCGTTTCTGACTCACATAATTTGCATATATGCAGCAGTGCTGATCATTTGCGTATCCTTCCATTATTTATGCATCGTGCTAATTTCAAAGCTAATAAATTATTTCATCATGGTATTACATTTTTAGGTCCAACAGTGTATATTAACAAACGGCATGTTTACTGAAATGTACGAGTATTTGCTCATGAAGTTGTTGATTTGTGTTTAGTGTATTTATGACAACATAGCTAAATAAGTAAAATTTTAAGCATTAGTAGATTGGTAAATTCTATAGAACACGATTTACCCCAGAATTGAAAATTCATCTTCATAAATATACTCCACAAAGTAAATTATAATATTTTATACGTCGATTAATTATTTAACTTAATATGGATTAAGTGAACAATTTATTCATTTAAATTGTGTCACGCTTATAATATATACGAAACAAACTCACACCCTTTACATATTGTTGACTTACACGTGTGAAACAGCTAACTCAAAATTGCAAGATGGGTTGTTTTAGCTTTTCTAAGCCAGAATAAGGTGATCCTTAGACTGCTGAAATCTACTAGGTCATTTAATCTTTGCATAAAGGTTATATTTCTTAGTTAGAAACATACTTAGTAAGTTAATCTTATCGAGTAGAATTTTTTCCCCTTCGTTTTCTTTGAACTCTGTTTTTCTACTGTGTGTGTTTCACTAGTAAGTCAACGATATATATTAATAGATGAAAAATATTTTTTTATCTGTTCTTTATTAGTTATTCTATGAAACCAATAATGCACTCCCAAAAATTAGTAAACAGTTTGGACTAATTCATACCATATAGTTTTAATTTCAATTCTTTTTACTTTTTAAGTAATAAAAAATAATCATCTAGGTACTTTTGAAAAGTTTTTTAAATAAGTTAAGATGTAATTTAAATCTTATTCTAAAAATTGTTAGAGAAAGTTGAAATTGTCATACATTTATTAAAAATAAGGCATCTACTTTATTTGAATCAGTATAATTTATCCACACAAATAGCGCTTTTCTAACAATACCTATGACGAAAACAAAGTTACCACTCCATCTATTTCAAAAACGTAAGGACAACTAAGCCTTGATATATTTTTAGAAAGTACTCGAAAATAACATTTAAAAGTCTGACTCACACTTTTAACATATATTCAACTCACATTTTTAATATTTTTATTTTATTTACGAGATACGCATTTATTTTATTTTCTTAAGTTGAAGACAATCTTATCTAGTATAAAGGAGATAAAAAAGGAATTCCGAACTCTATACAATCTGAATATTCGAGCCTTCAACTTTTTAATTTATCCACTCCCCATAAACGTTGGAAAATTTAATTTAGAATTAGAAAAACTGCAAGGTAAACGAAGAAAACAAACATGAGAAACTCTGCGGACCGCATAAATTCGCTTAATATGATTTTGAATGAGTAACAAACACAGACAGCTGAGATAGGATATAAATGGCTGTCTCTTGTCTCTTCCTTACATTAAGGACGTTCGCATAAAAATATTCCTCGCATACAACACGAGAAGTGTTCAAAATATTCGATCATTATTCTCCACATAAGCAAAAGCGTTCGTGGCAAACCACGCGTTTCGTCTAGTTCCCCAGGGAATCTTTACGCCAAGCTAAAAGAATCGCGCTATGCGACACTGCTAATGAAAATGTATTGAATGCCGAGAAAGGCATCTATTTGAATTAGCAGAGGCAGTGAGGTTGGCATTCGCTTTTTCGAAAACAGTTCCACATGACTAGCTTTCTGCAATCCGGGTCCCTTTCCGCATTTTCCCATAATGTGGAACTTTCACTTCTGCAGCTCTGCGAACGATATTGTATACGCATGGTGTGATTTTATTCTTGTTTATAATATAAACTAGAAAATGAAAAAGTGGTTGATAGCCGACGGAATACTCGCCTTTATTTGAGCAATATATATAAATGCAGTACCAGAAGCATTTTATGTCAAGTTAATCTAAGTGGCGGCAATGTTTCAGCGGCAATACGTGCTTCTACATTACGTTTATACGTGTATTCTGTATCGACCTTCTTATGAAATGAACAGAGAATGTGGGCAGAATCGTTGTCATAAGATCTCAAAAGGGTTTCACATGGGCTTACGAATCGAAATGGGTCACTTTGATATGGAAACGCAGATTAGTGTTTTTAATCACGCTGGATAATCACTTTAAGAAATCAGTACTTTGTCGCACAGTAGGAGTCATATTTTTTCCTACAACCCCACTTCGAACCGAGCAACCGAAGGAAATAGCATAACGCTGAGCACGTGCTCCGTCTATTTCATTAGAAGATCTATGGCATTCTGAAAGTGATGTCAGTTGACTTGTTTTCGAAATACAATTTCAGTAATTCGCTAATAGAAATTACAACTTGATATACGATTGTTGATCCGTCAACGCCAATTAGATTAAACGCCAAACGTTGCCAAAGCGGCAATAAACTACAATTTAAATTATCCCCGATATGTATCATGCTTGAGCATTTGGACAGCACAAATAAAATGTTCGCAAACCGTCTAGTTTGTTTTACACTAAAAATACATATTATAGGCATTGGATTCTGTGATACCTTATTAAATTACCAAATATCTGTGTTTTTGCTTTGTAGGACTATTTCCTCTATTAAAGAAAGTTATCTTGATTTGGTTAAACAAAATATGCAATAGCTAGTTAGCATTAATTACTTAGAGAATCATGAATGTCACTCTATTTTTATATTTCTCTCTAGGGTATACTTATCTTTTAATTCCGAATTCCACATAGTATTACACCATTTCGAGTCTAATTCTCCTTTCTATGCATTCAGCAAGAGAAGGAATCATATTCTGTACCTTATAATTTCTTCTAATATTATGTATTGTAACTTTTTAAATTTTATTAATATCGCCCTGATTACTAATTAATATTTATAAATTATGTACAGAGATGCTCTTCTTGTAAGAAGGATTTACACAAAGCAGATTTCTAATTTAAATTATACTTTCAAAGTCATTAAATTTTTATTATAATCTATAGATTTATGTCGCATCTACAAAGAGACAAAATGCATGATACTATAACAAGTTTATTTCACTTTAAAGTATCCAGTTACTCTTTTTGTTAACAACCTTTAGTGCGGTATTTTTAGAACAAATACTTTTATTCATACATGAATTTAAACTTTTGAATACTTGTAATAGAAAACTGCCTTACCAAAAGAATTAAGCAATGATGAATTACACTTGTACTTGATACTGTTAATACTACATATATTTCAAACTAGAAGTCATGAAAATAGCGACAGTTGAAAATGAAATGTGTTATTGGTTTTTCGCAATATATCATATTCAACTCAAAAGTAAGAAAACATTCGCATTTCAGAAGATATTGGAACTGAGGCATATTTTTCCAGAAACCCTTCCCTCTGAAGAAATATTAGTTTCATATAAAAGGATTTATAAATGGCGAAGGCAATGCACCCTAAATTTTAAACTTCCAATTTATCAAGAAGTCTCTTGATAACGAGAAGTCTACTTCTCCCATTGGTTACATGTTGAGAAGTCGAGCAATAATTTTAATTCATGGTTCATATTTAGAAATTTAAAACTTGAAATAAAGCAAACTGAAAATTAAAATACTGAGAAAACTGCGAATTGGAAATTAAAATAAGTTTCTCAATATCACAAAGTATATAGCTATGCATAGAGGCATCATAGTTGTTTTTGCAACAGTGCCCACTATTTGGAGGCGCGTCCCTCATTCCTGAGCTTTTTAGACTCAACTCAGAGTTATCAATATATTGTAATTTGTATTTTTGTAAACACCACAGGGCTTTTTCTTAAACGCAAACAATCGCTCGGGTTGCAAGAGTTGTGAGCACCGAGCATTCCAAGTTTCAGTTTCCAGTGTTTAAAACTTGCTTTTCCACATTCCACCATCAATGCAAATATATGCTCACTAACGAACGGCGATTCTTCTGAGTGCGGCGGACAGCTTTGTTCTAATGTCAAAGATGGAGCCAAATACAAGTCTAACGTAACTCGAAACAGCTTTTATTTTCAATGCAAACTTGTTTGTTATAAATATCGTACAAATTAATTTGTCATCCTTTCGCTAATGAAAAGTGAAATTCGGAAATACAACATCCCTGATGCAAGAGCGCTACTCGTCAAAATATTGATAGGAAAACTGTTTGCCATAGATTTGTCATCTCAATCCGAGCAAAGCAAGGCAATATTCTGCTAGTATTACAGAAATATATAGTTTCATGCTACTTTTCAAAATATTCCTTACACTGATTTTACAGGAAATCTAGCTTCCTTTTGATGATATTGAAATGCTTGTCTATAATTGATTCTAAGAATAAAAAACAAGTAGGTTTCCTTAAAAACTGATGCATTTTACGGTACATAATATATATTTAGAAAAAGTAATTAATAATTTTGAGACTGTACAATGTGAAATTTTATCCTGAAGTTGAAGATTATACAGTAATACTCCGATTTACGCTACCCCGACATACGCGAACTCGGAGTTCCGCGGTTCTTGATTTTTTCGTTTGGCAACACTGCCGACCGCTATTTTCAGTGTTTCTCTTGCTGTGATACGCATTGGACGCGTTTCGCGCGAACTCTACTTGCACGATTACAATTCTACGATCGACGAAAGTTAAGATTGTTTGTTATACGTTTTCTAAACCCTTAAAAAACTATGTCGTCCAAACGAAGTAAATCTGATCTTGGGATGAAATTTCCAAAAAAACATTAAATAGTATCTGGAAGAAACTTTGTCCATTTTTTCAAAAAATGAGACGGACATGATCATGTCGCTCATGTGATAGAAATTGTTAATCTTGCCAGGCAATTAAATTTTGAAGTCAATGGTGATGATGTCTACGAGCTGTTGGATTCACATAGTCAGGAACTGACAATTGACGAACTCATAGAGATGCGTGAGCAAAACGTCACTGAAGTATCCGATACTTCAGACCCAGTTCCACCAGAAAAGTACATGACAATTGCAAGCTTGACAGAAGGTCTCAGCTCAATTGAAAAGGGCTTAAAAATTTTAGAAAGCAGACTCCAACGAAGAAAGCGTTATAGCTACAAAGCAAGGAATAAAAAAATATTAGCTTGTTACGAAGAAATTCTGCGTGATAAAAGAAGACATTGTGTCGTCGGACGAATTTGTTAGATATTATAAAGCCATCGACATCGAAATAACTTTTTACTCAACTCATTTATATTTTTAATATTTTGTATTAATATGCATAAAGAACTGCAATTTTATTAAATAATTTTCTTCTAAACTAGTGGTTTTGTTAGTCCTTGGTCCCAATTAAACAAAATTTATATGTATTTATATGCAAAGCTGTACCCCGACTTACACGATTTCGACTTAAGCGATTTTCGTCGAACCCACCTATCGCGTAACTTTAGGGTATTACTGTATTACAAAAATTGGAATAGAACAGTCCATCACACCTTGAAAATCTAAACGAAACTCTACAATCACGTTAATGCAAGCACCTGAATAAGATTAACCCTAATGGTAGTTGTCTCGACGAGGTATTTCGTCATTAGCAAGACTGACCAAATCTTGATGGACTAGGTATCTCGTCATTAGAAAAACTTACCAGATTTTGATCTCGTCATTATAAAAAATCGGCAATATCTTGATGACGAGATGTCTCGTCATTAGCAAAATTGATCATATCTTGTGTGATGATGTGATACCTCATCATTAGAAAAATCAGATCTTGATGAACGACATGCTTCGTCAAAACCATTTGGAAGGCTAATGAAACCTGAGGTAAAATTTTATCCAACTCTTAGTCTTACAAATACAGGAATGCATTTTTCTCACGCTCCCTTCTTGAAGATCTTTTATGCGAATGCCAGGAACGGAAATTTGTCTTCCGTATGCCGAGATATTACGTAACGTCTTCCTAAAGCCATAATCCTGGCCTGTCACCAGAATATCCTATTCAAGCAGACATTCCCTACTGCTTGTGTGAACAGCAATTTCGATTTGTTTTTAAATTGCTTTTTTCCCCATTCCCCGCGCCCTCTCCTTCCAACAGCTTGCTTATGAAGAGAGATATATAGATGCGTTTCCTCGCAGAGGTCTTGTCAGTGTTTCTCGAAATTGGAATGGGAGCTTTATGCAGGAAATGAAAAATGCTGAATTGGTGCTACCGTAGACACCACTATGAAAGTGCTTTAAGATATGAGAGGCACACAGAAATGGTGAATGGTTTCTCGAATGCCTCAGATGTCTCAGGAACATCCATCAATTAAAGAGTGTTACAAAAACTGAAAGAAATTTTCGTGTATGCGTTTGTGTTATGAGTTGTTTCATTTATATTCCTCACATAAGCCGTATGGAGAACCCGAATTCTATTATCAGCTATTCGGGAGCACAAAATGTTGGCTGGAATAGTATGAGACTATATAATTGAATTTACGAAAGTGAGCAAAGTGGAATACGAATTGGATAAGACAGTTCTAACTGTTCAAAAGGCGTCAATATCAAATATTTGTATAACTCTTTCAATGCAAACTGCGATACTAAGCTATTAAGTATATAGTAAAAGATGCATGTATAAGTATGACATACTTACAAAAGCAAGCAAACATAAAGAAAACGAATAACACAGTAAACATTTTTCCAGAAATTTTGTATTTTTAAATATATAGCCATTTTATATCTAAAGAAAGTAAGGCTTATCATAATAAAAGAAAAAAATATTGTAATAAAATAATATGTAATGAAATATGTTTACAAAACGTTTATACTACTAACATGAAAATTGCAGTTTTATCTTTATTTGGGAGATGCCAAAGAGATCGTAGGTGGTGGTACATAACGTTTGTTGAGGTTTTATCAATTATACAATATAGTAAAACTAATATAGAATGATACATGCATGCAACGTACGAACACAGTATATAACAACTAAATAAATACAGTTTGTTTGATGCAGGTTATGATGCATATTATATAATTACACAAATATATCTTCAACAGGAATTATAATTCCATATTGATACTTAACAATACACATCATTTGTAAGCATATTGTTATTTGACCTTGTTCTAATACTGTTTTCCGAAAAAAATATATCTCCTAAATCCCATGTTACACTTTCATTGAAATTTTAACTTCTAACTCAAAGCCTGCCAATATCCTCAAATTAAAAAAAAATTAGTTACAGAATTTAAAAATAATCTTTCAATTCCATCGGAAATAAATGAATTAATAGCCAACCATCTCATTTACCGAGACTTTAATTTCATTCCGCACAACCCATTCGCTTTACCGTTCGAACATGAAATCATTAGAGTAGGAAATAAGGTTAAATACTTTAAACGGAGCCCCCAACTCCATTTGCATTTAACTTTCGACTGATAATAATTTCCGAGGAGAGGTGTTACGGGGACGAAACTTCTACGCAATATTCCAACTATCTTTCCTCATTCCCGCACATTCCCTTCTTTTTTTTATTATTATAATTCATTTAAATGGAAGAAGAGGAAAGAAAGGTAAATTACTTTCCAAGAAGAGTCCAACGCTTTTTTGGGAATCGCGGAGCGTTGATGAGATTTAGAATTTCGATGAAAATTCCACAGGAAAAAAATACACATAAGAAGTGTAAAAGAGGATAAATGTATAGAAAAAAGATCGGGAGTTACCTCTGGAAGATGGCGAAGGAAAAAGTGTACTGGAGGAAAAAAGGAAACGAGTTCCGAAAAAGATAAAATAAGCAATTGCACTAAAAAAAGTCGACTATGGAGAAGGGGATCTTTCTCAAGATGGTTTCTCGGGTTCATCCAATCAGATGGTTAGCTATGTGACAGTCAGAGCCAATCGCCTCTTAAATAGCATTTATCGAAAATGTGATTAACAGAAGAGTCGATGGTCTCGTTGCGATCGGTTGAAGCCCGGGTGGTATTGGACTTATCTGATGAAAGCTGCTTCTAGTGGCGTTCTGGTTATCAGGGGGATCTTTTTGCGGATATTTCTTTCAGTTAGACGATGCGACTTTACTATTTTGTTGGAATTGTTGGACTACTATTCGGTGTGTAATTATTTCAACAGTGTATAATCAGGTTGAAACTGCGTTGCTTTTAAAGTAGAAGTTGATAAAGTGTTTTAATAAAGCTTTGTACTACAAAAATCTAATTCATGATATTCGAACTAATGTTTACAGAAACTTGATTAAAAAGTTTATTAAAATTAAAATCGGGTTACTTATAAAATTGTTCAGTTATTAATAAATGCCTTACAGATTAATCTAGCGATTCTCAACTATTGTTCCTCCCATGACACACATAAATTAATTACTAAAATTCTGCGGCACACAAAAAAATATCAAAAATTATTTTTTATTTTTAAAAACTTTAAAAATTATTTTTTAAACTATTTATTTCGGATATTTTGTAACAAAATTATTTAAATTGGTATTTGTTGAAACTAATTTTGAGCACTTTTATCATAAGATCAATACTAAGTAGTTGAAATGAAATAAATATTATACAATTAAACCATCTCACCATTCGTAAGGAATACCAGTGCCGTTCTTGTGATAGATCAGTAGGCCACGGCATACCAGTTGAAATTCGCGGGACTAATCTAATTGAATAGCATCGAACAACACAGAACAAGTAACAGAAAAGCAATGAGACAAAATGCAAAAAAAAAAACATATCACATTACATTATGATTTCAAAAACTATATATCTACATAGAATATTAGATACAGAAAACAGGGTTTAAAGAAACAGAATCCTGCAACAAAATCAAATCAAAATATAAAAATTAATTTCCTAGGTGATGCAGTGAAACGTTTCACAAAATGGATCAAATGTCTACAAATGAAATCCAAATATGCTAAATGTAGTAGACTATATTAAAAGTTTGATTACATTAAGTGTAAGGCATATATTAAATTTATACTTACCTATGAAAAGATATTAAAAATATTCATTCAAGTGTGTTGTTATAAATAAATTATTCTGCATTTGGCATAAATCATGGTTTTCATACATCTTTGTGTTAAATCATTTTTCTTTTTCAAAGGAAACATTTTTTTAAGTCTTAAGGATATAAATGAAACATTGTAATTCATTTGAAAATGTTTTAAGTCAAACACAAATTTATTTTACAGATGTTTGAAAAATACCTCTTGTTCTCTCCGGGGCAGGTTTACCAGGCTGTCCACAAGAACTGTGACAGCCTGGAATTCCAGCCTTTAAAAAAATTAAGATTCCGATGATTCTTGTTAAATAGAATTGTAAGCCAACAGGCACGTCCCCAAATTAATAAGCCATTATGTTTAATCATTAGTTAAATAAACATTAGTATTTTTAAATCTTTCAAAAATAATTACATGCAAAGAGTGAGGGTATTTATTATTAAGAAGTGTGTTAATAAGACTATTACATTGAAAAAGAAAGTTAGATTTAGAGTTACAAATTTTATTGAAACATACCATCCATGAATATGAAACCAGGACCGACATCACCTCGAAACAGGCTAACGATAGGCTCAAGGACTTCGTCTCTATATCTTTGACCGATAACAGTCCCCGTGTCAAAGATGCGGAGGTCTGTGCGGCCGTCCAGCATGATGACAACCCAGACCATGACTCCCCCTGAAGGAAAGCGATGTCTTTCCGTGATGTTTCCCTGGTGAAAACGAGTTCCACATTCTCTCCAGATCGTGGTACGACGAGAATCAGTTTGCAGACTGAATATGGATTCGTCACTGAACATGACATTGCCCACTGTTGTCGACTAAACTGCCGACGTTCCAATCTCCACTGTAAACGCGTGCGTTTCTGTGCAGACGTCAGGGGGATGCAAACTGCTGGTCGTCTGGCATAGAGACCAGCGTGTTTGAGTCTCCTGTAAACAGTTTGTCTCGAAACTATGACTCCTGGGGCGGCTGTCAGGCTGAACCCAGTTGTCTAGCAGAACGGTTCCTCTGACGTCGAGCAGTTATCGCCAAACAACATAGGTCTTGCCAAACGGTTGTTACCCTTGGCTGACCTGGTACTGGTCGTAGGGTAACATCTCCAGTGGTTTGAAAATCCAGGCTTTGTCCTTGATATTTCCCATCGGGATTAATCCAAATTAATACAAAATTTATCAAACTTATTTTAATACAATGTTCTATATTTTATACATTGTATTTTAGTTTAGTGAATACTTTATTTTACATTCCTTTGCTTATATATTTAGACAAGTTTCATGCTAAAACATCTGAGTAACTATACTTAAATCATCATAATTTGGTAGTTTAAGAGTAGCTGGAAGGTATATTGAGCATTTCAATTACTTGGATTGTTTTATCAGTGCTGCTGAAAAATCAATTATTTTCCTCAGAACTATTTTTACGGAATTTGAATTCTAATAATTTATTTATTTTAAGCCTCATTTTTTCTACACGAAATATAAAAAAATTCTGAATATTTGGGAAAGATGATAAAGAGAATAGAACATAATAAATAAAATATACAGAAAAAGACCTTTTAAATTAAGACTGGTAGCTAATATGGCAACCTTGGTATTTTTTTAATCGTTTGCTTTTTAAAAAATTTGTGTCCGTTATATTCCAAGAATCCATTTTGTAGTGAAACGACAGATACATTCATTACTTTAGGTTTGTTTATTCTATCTGTTTTGAGATGTATTTCTGGATTTTTCATTTGATGTTTTTCGTTCAATAAGTGTAATCAATGTAAGTAATGGTTTAATTAGTTTTAAAAACATTATAATCATATCATTGTATGATAATTTTTGAAAACAATTTTATTTTTTAATGACATACAGGCATTTATATGCATACTGTGAACTATTCTATGCATTCTGAGTAACATTGGCGCACTCTAGAGACTTCTTTTTTACTCAAAATTTAAATTCTACAAAAATGTGAATTGTTAAATTTGACATTTATTCACATTTGTGAAATAGTGTACTTATATTAGAGTATGGTAGCTGTTAGATGTGATGAATAGGAATCACAATTTATTAAAGAAAGCGGAAGTTTATTGACTAATTTAACTCGAGTAACGCCGGGTACCTCCCCCCCCCACAGACACATACATACACACGCACGCACACACACATATATATATATATATATGAAACGATACCTAAAAATAACCCCTAAGTACAATTTTCACTACAGATCACCCCTTAGCGGTCCCCTTTTATCCCAGTCTTTGTCTCACTATCTAAGTGGTCAATATCTTGCCAACCCCTTTCACATTTGAACTCAAGCCGCCTCGTTAACTTGGACCTCCCAAGGACTCTCCTGCTTTCAAATCGCATATGTAGGATCACATTCCCCCTTCGTAAAACCACCGACTTCTACCAACGGACTTTCTTGTTAAATCCCCTGGTCCAATAATATTTTTCTTAATCCTAATCCCTCTAGCGAGATTTTTGTAAACTATTTATCTTTCCACGAGCCTCTTGGGGTAAGGAGCCCTCAGAGCCGTTCCAAACTCCAAACCCTCACCCTCAACAACCTCATGATGTAACTACTCACCTACTGAACTAATAAAGAATTGTTGTGGAATCTACATTACACTCAATATCAATGGATCATTCTCTCCGGTTGCCCTACACCACTCTTGCCACTCTCGTCACGACTGCAGGCATATCAGAACTGTTATTATGACATATATATATATATATATATATACATATATATATATGTATGTATATATATGTATATATATATATATCACAAATCAAAAAAAGAGAACCCAAACAAAATCAAAATGCAAGTAATAACAAGAACAAAAAGGTGAAGCAAAATAACAACAATAACATTGACCCTTTAGATGAACAGCGCTGAAAGCCGCAGAGAATAAATAAAGGGAAAGAATAGGTAAAGTTTAATTTTATCTTTAATGGTGAACATCTATTCCAACAAGCACAAGGAATACCACAAGGTACCACTTTCTCCAGCATTCTAGCTAACCTCTACCTCCATTTTTATGAAAAATCACATACTTCTAAATTTGTTAACATCTATCGCAACATAGATGATTTAATCATTTTTAACTCACAAGAGTTCACTGACTTTTGGAAAAATATTTATCCCACTGAACTCATCCTCAAAAGAACAAATAACCACTTTTATCTACTAACTTCCTTGACATTCATATTGATATCAGTTTTAAATCTACAACCGATATCTATGACAAAAAATTGACTTTCAATTTAATATTAACAAACTTGTTCCCTGGGACTCTAATATCTCTTTCAGTATCTACGGAAACTTAATTTATAATCAAACCCTTCATCAAATAATTCATCATATTTGCAACGACCAAACTACTATATATATATATTGGTAATCAGCTCAAAACTTTTAAAACTACCCTCTGCAATAACAACTTCCCCAACAGTTTTCTTAAAAAGTTTTTTCTTTAATCCTTTTTCAACCTCATTTAAAAATAGTATTTATCTTCGTTTTCTTTCCTATATTTACAATCAGATGGAGCCATGTTACAATCTTATAATTATTTTGTTCACTTTTGCCATCTTTTATTCCTTTAATTTCATCCCTGCCACAATCTTAATTTCTTGTCACAATTTTAATTTCTTGTTAAAATTTACCTTTCTTCCCTCCCTTTCACTTGTACAAATCTTTCATGTTATATCCAAGCCACTCTCTTGCTCTTTTTTAAAATCCGCTATTCTAGATAGGAAGGATCTGGTAGTGTTCTGGCTGGAATCTGCTGGCTACACGCATAAAACACCATATTGTGTTGATTGGGTTAGGTTCCTCCCTGATGACGCCCTGATCCACCAACACTTCTTCATTTTTTTTTCAAAATTTTCTTGGTATTCTTAAGTTTAAATTCCTAAATTTCTCTTTGTTTTGTTTTGTAATATTGAATTATATAGCTATCCATGCTGTCTCTGCAGCTTCAGCGCACATACATGGACAGTTCTTTCTGGCTTCTGTTTGACTATTTTTATGCCCCCAGTATTTTGGCTTTTAGCCATCTGGCTTTTTGCTTGTGTGTATTTACGACCTACCTTTTGGCGTTTTGCTGGTCTGCATTTCTGTTACTTTACTTTTTAATGTTTTGTATATTTGATTGTTTATTATATATATGTCATAATAACAGATCTTATAAGCCTGCAGTCGTTACGAGAGTGGCAAGAGTGGTATAAGGCAACCGGAGAGAATGATCCATTGATATTGAGTGTAATGCAGATTCCACAACAATTCTTCATTATTTCAGTAGGTGAGTAGTTACGTTATGGGGTTGTTGAGGGTTTGGAGTTTGGAACGGCTCTGAGGGGCTCCTTAGCCCAAGAGGTTCGTGAAAGAATAAATAGTTTACAAAAATCTCGCTAGAGGGATTAGGATTAGGAAAAATATTATTGGAACAGGGGATTTAACAAGAAAGTTCATTGGTAGAAGTCGTTGGTTTTACAAATGAGGAATGTGATCTTACATATGCGATTTGAAAGCAGGAGAGTCCTTGGGAGGTCTAAGTTAACGAGGCGGCTTGAGTTCAAAGGTGAAAGGAAGTCGCAAGGTCCGTGGGAGGTCCAGTTAACGAGACGGCTTGCGTTCAAAGATGAAAGGCAAGATATTGACCACTTAGATAGGGAGACAAAGACTGGGATAAAAGGGAATCGCTAAGAGGTGATCTGTAGTGAAAATTGTACTTAGGGGTTACTTTTTAGGTATCGTTTCATATCCCCCATTTAGAAGGGAAAAACTTACCGTTCGTGAGAGGCTTTCACTAAATTCTCAACAATACAAAAAATACAATATAACAAAGATACACAATAACGTTTCAAAACAAATCTGATACATAAACACTTGATACACAAATAATACAATATTAATTTACGAATTTCAACTAGTAGATGATTAATGAAAGTAAAAGACATCTAATATAAAGACTTCAAAATTTATCCTTACACCTTCATAAAAGCTTCCATATGTCCTCTACTTAGTGACAATTCCTAAATTTTTACTGTTCAGAAAATATTCAAACATTTTTCATGTGTTTTATCAAAATTTTCTATGCATGGTGACTGAAGAAATATACAGTATTGTAAGTTTTGGGGATGAACCATATACGACATTATAATCACATCACTAAACAATTTATAAATTCATTATTACAGTAGAAAAACTCTAATGTTCATTCGTTTTTCTTTTTATCTCTTATTCGTTAATTTGACGCAACGAAATCTGTGAAAAGGAAAAAAAGCTCAGGAACTTAGATGTGCAATGGAGACGATTTCTCTGTAGCAGTACCGACATATCAGTGGTGTCTGTACCTACGAGAGTGTTATTATAAGTAGGCTAGAAATGAGCTCCATATACTTCTAAATGAGTAACTGCTCATTGTAAGCTACTAATTTACATCAAGCATCCTGAAACGTTGAAAATGTGTGGGCTGTGTTGTATGTAATGAAGTTTTGTTTAATCATTTGTTAACTTCAATATCAATGTATTTTGTGATGAATATGTGTGTGAAATTTCGTTCATTCATCAGTATAAAATCATTATCAGTACAATCATTTCATTATCAATTAGTACAAAAATAAAAATAAAATCTACGTAATGAGATACTGAAATGTTGAGGGAAAGTATTTTTCATCAGTGTAATCGTACGATAAAAATTTAAAGAAATACCCTGAAAACTTTCCATATTATTAGGTAGAAAGATTAGGACATATTACAAGTAAGTACAAAAGAGAAATAGATACTTTTATATATATATATATATATATATATATATATATATATATATATATATATATAGTCGGTTCATCCCATACTAGCACAATAAAATAATTCAATAAACAATGACGGTTATTCAAATAAATCGCAGTATATAATAAACATTATTTAACATGAAAATAAATTATTTACATTATTCCACACATTGCTAATACTTCATTCAATACATTTCATGCATCATGTAATAGTTTCATTTATATGATATTTGTAATTACTTCACATCATTATCGTATTTTCTTGCATGATGAAAAGATAAAGTTAACTCTAAACATTTTCTTCTACATCTAATGTTTGAATTTTAAAACCGTTTGAAACAAAAGTAAAGAATTAATGGCAAAACATTTTCTCAGAACCTTGTCAGTAACGACAATGCAAAAACAGGAAAAATAATTGGACGACGCGTTTGTATTGAATTGGAGACGGGAAGAGATAAGGAAGACTTTCGACGGGGGTCACAACCAGTTGGGGTGAAGAAAGAATGAAAAGCGAAGTAAAGAATTAATAATGGCAAAACATTTTCTCAGAACCTTTGGGGAGAAAATTCTCCCTTTTACAGTGGGATCGTTTTGTGCAACTCCCTGCTTGTCAGAAAGTCGTAAATTTCATGCGATTTAAATTATCTTTGAACGAGAACGAGGGCTACTTGGTTTTACGCGAAGATGTGAAGCGAGGGTACTCTGACTTCCCTTAAGAATTGGTATTTTAGAAACAGACACTTTGGTGTTAGCAACTCGAATAGGAATTTTACTTTTTCTAACTGGAAGAGGAGAAATTTGATAATCAGATGCCGTGTAAAAATGGCGTAATCTAGTCGAATGCACTACATCAGAATCCTTTTTGTGGAGAGGCCTATTTATTTCATAATTTACGTCAGAAAGTTTCTTCAGGATAACGTATGGACCTGTGAAAGTTGGATTTAATTTTCGACTATTGGGATAAACAAATTCTTCATAGATTACAGAGTCTCCAATGTTAAAATCACTTTTAGTAAACGGGTGTCATATCCCTTTTTTGAAATCTCATGTAGTTTCTTATTTTTTTCTTCGGCAATTTTTCGGGCCTCTTCAATGGGAGGATACAAATTTGGTTCAACTATAGGTTCATAAGGAAGTTTTCCATACATTAAATAAGTAGGTGGGAATGTAGTAATCGAATGAGGAGTGTCGTTATATTCTTCCGCGACTTGTTTAAGTAATTGGGTCCAAGGAGTACTATTTGTTTGAGCATTAATTTTACATTTCAACCTAGTTATGAGGATTTGGTTGACGCGCTCAACTTTACCATTAGTTTGGGGTCTGTGTGTAGAAGTTAGTAATTGAGTGACGTTATATTTTTGCAAGAAATGCTTAAATTTGGGTGACGGCTGCATGTCTGTCACTCAGAATTTTCTTTGGAACTTGAATTTGGAATACCTGTTTAAGACAGTTAATATAAGCATCTGATGTCACACTTTTTCAAGGGAATGTCCAAATATATCTTGTTGCATGATCTATTAAAATATGTAGGTACTTTTTTGGAGAGCCATAGTAGCTTAATCCCCCAACTATATCCACGGAAATTAATTCGAAAGGCTCATGACTTGTGGGAAAGGATTTTAACAAGCCATATTTCTTTTATTTTTTCCATTTATTCAATTGACAAACTTCACAGTGTCGAACATAATTCGTAACATCATTTACTATACCAGGCCAATAATATTGTGGCGATAATAAATTTAACATTGATGACACTCCTAGGTGCCCATACTCAATATGTGCTTTCTCTAACAATTTTGAACGAAGTGAAAATGGGACAACTTTATTCAAACCTTGTTTTCTAATCGTCCAAAGATTATCCAATTTTTTGTATTTGCGATTATAAACATTATCATTTTCTTGATTTTCTTTGAGCTCAGAATGAGTTAATAATTGTGCTCTTGGCAGCACGTGATGATTTATGGGGTTTCTAGTTAACATGTCAGCTTCGACATTAGTAGATCCCTTTTTGTATTTAATTGTAAAATTGTACATAGATAATTTCAATGATCATCTAAAAAGCCTACCGGTTAGGTGTTTAATATTTTTGAGCCAAACCAGGGCAGCATGATCGGTACCAATAGTAAAGTGATTTCCATGAAGATAGCAGTAAAATTTTTCGACGACTATTATAGCCAAACATTCTAGTTCTGCTATAGCGTAATTTTTCTCGTAAGGTCGTAATTTTCTAGAGTAAAAGGAAACTGGATGTAATGAACCATCTGGATGTTCTTGTTTTGAAATTCCTGAAATTGCTTCTCCTGAAGCATCGATGTATAAATGGCAGGGGTAATTCGGGTTAAATAAACTTAACACGGGCTTAGAGATTAAAATATCTTTGAATTTCTTAAATGAGGCCTGACATTCTTCTGACCATTGATATTTTACATCTTTTTTAAGAAGATTGTTCAAAAGGGCTCGAATTTTCGCATAATCTGGAATGAATTTGTTATAGACATTAATACTACCAAGAAATCTTTGCAACTCTTTGGTGTTTCTGGAAGGTTGAAGTTTTTTGATAGTTTCAACGCTAATATATTACTTGGTTTGTAAGTACTGTTCAAAATTTCATATCCCAAGAAATTTATTTTGGATTTTGCAAAGTTGCATTTTGAAAGTCTGAGTTTCACGTTCTCTTTCTCACATATCTCAAAGATGATTTTTAAATGTTTCAGATGTTCTTCATAATTTTGGGAAAATACAATTATGTCATCAAAATAATTTAGGGCAAATTTAACTTGATGCTTATTTAGAATTTGCCTTATAGAACGTTGAAATATTGCAGGGGCGTTTTTCCATCCAAAAAGTAATCTTTTCCATTCGTACAAACCAAAATTTGAATAAATGCAAGTTTTTCTGTGTCTTGATCCTTAATTTTGATGTGCCAGTATCCAGAGGCTAAATCTAGTGTTGAGAATATTTTTGCATGGGACAATTGATCCAATACAGCATCGATACGAGGAATGGGTTCGGAATCTGTTTTAGTAATTTCATTTAGTTTTCTATAATCGATGCATAAACGAGTTATGGAGTTTTCATCTCGTTTGTAAGCTAATGGTACAGGAACTACATAAGGGCTGTAAGAAGGTTTGATAATGTCTGCCTTTAAAAGTTCGTCAATTTGTTTTTTGATTTCTGCATTATTTTTAAGCGAGGCTATGTATGAGCGACAAGCAATTGGCAGTTCCGAGTTTAAAATAACTCGTTGAGGTTCTAAATTAATTGAGCCTACATCATATTTATTTTTGGCAAAAACTTTTTTGTATTTATTAATTAGAGTAGTTAATGTGCCACCAGAGTTAATACTATAATTGATATTATTCACATTATTTGAGTTAACACAAGGAATAGTACAGTCCTTAATGTCATTACTATCAGTACAATTCCCAATACTATCATTCTTATCAAAAGAGTACATATTTTCACATTTCATACTTTCAATTTTTGAACATTGTTCATCATATGTATTCTTACTAGTAGTATTCTCACATGATCCAAAATTATTATGTTTAACACTACTAGAATATTGTGAATAACCTTGATCAAAAAAATGATGGGATATTTGTACAGAACTTATAGGAGCATTTGAAGTTACATTATGATTAAATTGAAATATTTGTCTGCTTTTGCAATTGATCTTCAAATTAGATTCACAGTTTCTAAATTTAGCAATGCATAATTTAAAGCAGAGTTGATGGCCAAAAATTCAAGTTTTTTTGTAATGCAACCAATTGTAATACTGATCAAAACAATTTCACTTACCCGAATAGCACCAACTGCTTGTTCAATTTGTATCTTAGAGTTCAATGTTATTGTCTCAGATTTCAAATGTCTGAGTAAATGTTCAGGAATGATATTTGCACTCGTGCCTGTGTCCAACAATCCAATGAATGTTTTGTAACCACAAAAAAAGTCACTTTTAGGTATGGTCATTCCAAATCAGGAGTTTGTCCATATTGAGTAGTTGGTTGATACGCGAGCTGAGGTAGTGGAGGAGGCCTTCGCTGAGGGAAAGTTCTCCAAGGGGGATTCCGGTCCTGTAAACGTCGGTCACTGTAGTTGAAGGGCTCTCTGTGCACGGGCATCCAAAATCTCGGCCGCATCGAAAATCTTTGCCGGGGTTGAAATTCTGGACGGGGAACTACTGCGGAAAAGGATACTCGGTCCATTCTGCAATTTCGTTATTGATTGTCATCAGGTATAAATACTGCATCAGGTACTGCATAAATTGCGGGCAACTCTTAACCATTCCTAATGGTTGATGGTTCTTTTACGATGATGAGCTCCTTGATATTCCGAGACAAAGCATTTGTTAGTCCTTGGAGTAGTATTTGGTCAGAAAGGTGTAATCGTTGACCAATGTCAAATTTCTTTTTACGCATCTCATTTTTAAATGAAAATCTGGCTTTGCTCCCCTTGAAAAGGTATGCAGGCTCACTTAACATTTACATATTTTATTTCATCTTGTTTCTCGGGGAAATCTATTCTTAGGGTAGCTTTGCTTATTATTTCCCTTTATTTGTCCTCTGCGGCTTTCAGCGCTGTTCATCTAAAGAGTCAATATTATTGTTGTTATTTTTGCTCCACTTTTTGTTCCTGTTTTGTTCTTGTTATAACTTGCATTTTGTTTTTGTTTGGTTTCTCTTTTTTGATTTGTGGTGATGGTCCATATATATATATATATATATATATATATATATATATATATGTTTATGTATATATATATGTATATATATATGTATATGTATATGTATATGTACATGTATATGTATATGTATATATAAAGTGAATCGCAACTATTTTCCAGCATTATGAAAAATCGCAATTAAATCAAATTTAAAAAACTAAGTTGGATTATGTTTCTCTAATGGAACAATAAATACACTTAAAGTATTTTGTTATTGCTGCAATTTATGAACATCCCCTTTCCAATTCCTCATGTCGTTCATAGCGACTTTTCTTCACCCTGCAACAAGATGGGATTGTGACTGGAATTTAACGTCCGAGATAGAGCGATATATTTTTTCTCACCGACCGGATATTCTTCTTCCCATTTAAATATTTCTTTTTCACTCCCTTTCCGCCATTAATTTGGACCCCTTGAACATTAATCTTAATAAGGGAGATGCGACGATATCTCTTTCAATTTGATTTTAAAAGTATCCCTTCATTTAATATGTCTTCTTTTTTCCTCTCCATTCTCCCATTTCAGAAGAACGAGATTCATTCTGACGCTTTTCAACATTTCAAAAACTACATTTTGGCACAAAGATGAATTTTAGAGACCATAACACTTATCATTTGATAAGACGGGACATGGGGAAAGGAACATTTTGGGGAAGATTGAGTTGATGAGATCTTTTGAAATTTTTCCTGTGAATATTTTAGAATGTGTAATAAATGGAATGCTATACTCGGTTTTACTGAAATGATGGAATAGTTACATCTTAAGGAATTTAAAGATTGGAAAATTTTAAATGGACACATTTTTCAAATTGGTCAAACCATCTTTGTGCATGTTCTGTTAGGAAACGAACATGCTTAAAGCTTCTACTAAAAATTTTTACATGTTAAAAAGTTATTTTACTAATAAAATCCATAAAATATGCTGTAACTAATCAGATCGAGACCTACGGCTTGAAATAGATTCGGAACCACTATGCACATTTGTACTAGAACTTGTATCCTGGATCTCTACAAACGATCCAGGATCCAGAGAATGTTTATATTTACAACATGTGTACAAGTCAAATTTCAATTTTGCTCATTACCTGGTAAGTTTTTATTTTAACATGATTTAGTCCTTTTTAACGTATAACTAAAATAGGAAAATGGAGAAAAAAATTTCTTAACAATATATTAGAGCTACGGGTTGGGCTCCTATTAACAACAGTTTAAGAAAATCTAAAGTGAAAACCACATTAGTTGCCCAACAATCTATATTTACCAAGTCCGTGACTAAATCAAGTGCTGCTACAATTGCTTCATTTAAGATTGCACATATACTTGCAATGCACTAAAAATCCTTTGACGACTGCAACATAATTAAAGAAGCAATGCTTGCTGCATCTGAAACATTGTTTCAAGAATTTGAAAATAAGAAGAAAATTATACCAGTTATTCAAGAAGTTCAATTATCAATAATTTCGGTCACTCGGAGAATAGAAGCAATGTCTCAAAATATCAAATTACAAAGAAAAAAGATTTAGAAAATGCGGTTTTTTTAGTTTATAATGTGATAAATCAACAGACATCACACAGATGAATCAACATCTGCAATATTGATCAAATAAATATTTTTATAAAGATGGTCTTTAGCGATTTCTCATTAAAAGAATATATATAAACTACGTTAAAGAAATTAATCTGCCCCTTCAAAAACTTGTGTCCATAACAACCGACGAAGCACCTGCCTTGATTGGTTCTAGTGTTGGCTTCATCACATTAAGTAAGAATGATGCTGAGTTTCCAAATTTTTTTCAGTATCACTGCATCATTCATCAACAGGCAATTATGTACAAAGTGTTGCATTATGAACATGTCATCAAAGTTGGTTTAAAAATTGTATATTCTATTCGAGCCAGACCACATCAGAATTGATTATTCAAAATACTGACTGATGAACTTGATGCCGAGTATGAAACTAATGTTGCATTCTGAAGTTAGATGGCTTAGTAAGGGGAAAGTCCTGCAACGATTTGTAGAGCTTCTTCCAGAGATAAAACTGTTCATAGAATCCAGAAACGAAACTTATGAAGAACTTAATGATCATGGCTGGTTGTCAGATTTATCCTTTCTTACAGATATAACAATCAAAATGAATAAACTCAATCTTGAACTGCAGGGGAAGCAAAGAACTCTTTTTGAATTAATAGGAAGTGTAAATGGCGTTTCAGTCAAAATTAAATCTGTGGATATTCCAAATTAAAGAATGTAACTTCAGCCATTTTCCATATTTAGAGAGCTATAGTCATAAATATAATGAAATTGAATTAGATAAATATTCTGAAAATCTCGCTGAACTTAAAAATAATTTCGAAATTAGATTTTCTGATTTTCGTAAAATTCGTGCAATAGTTTTATTCACTTTAAATCCATTTGTTGATATTAATATTTCTGAAATATCGCAAAAGATTGCAAGTACGGATTATCTAGTATGTTGAATAAAAATGTCAGTATTTTAGAAATGGGAATAACTGATTTTCAATCTGACCTACAATTAAAAACAAGAGTATCACAAACTTGGACACTTGTGGATAAGAAAAAATATCCACTTCTAAAGGAAACGTTTCGAAGGTTAAACTCCTGCTTTGGATCAACTTACCTTTGTGAAAGTGGCTTTTCGACAGTGAAATTTTAAAGTGAAAGTTCAGATCCAGAATAACAAATGAACATCTGTATGATTGTATGATTCTTGCTGTAACACCTTATGTACCAGAGTACAAGTACCAAACTGGCCGATGACATGCAATGTCAGTCTTCACATTGATTAATAATATGTTAAGTTTGTCCTGTATTGTATTTAATTTGGAATAGATTAGTAGTAGTAATAAACAGTAGTAGTGTAATATTGTTTTCTTTTACCTTTTGTTGCTGATTTTTTCCAAAAAAAGATCGTTGTTCTATGTGTGCCTCGTCCAAAATTTTTAAATCCTTAATTTGCTCGGGATAGACTAAAGGTTGGGCACCACTGTCTTAGAGCCTTTGTATTGAACTATGTCATATAGATATATTTCTAAAATATATTTTGCGTAGTACACATCACACACATTGATGTCCTATAACCCATTGTTTAACCTATAACTTAGCATAAAATTGTCTGCCTTTATGATCCAGAACGTGAATCAAATGTAACGTGTATGGGTAAAATATTATTCATGAATTTATGATATGAATAAACTGTGGCATAAATCCAGGAATTCACTAAAAGATTACTATGAATAAATTATGGCGGCATAAATGCAAATCTTAAATAGAAATACGCAGCAAATCAAAACAGTTAAAATGTTTTGCATGTATTTCGAAGACTATATTTTACAATTATGGAGCCCACGCAACAATCTGTCAACACAAAATCTTCATTCTTCATTTATTTAGCATATTAAAAGTGCAAATATGAAAGAGCAATAAATTTTATCATCTACAATTGGAAATTGCTATTAGATCAAACATTCACAGCATGTGCTTGAATAGTAGATGGTATTCAAGCAATATAAATTGTCATTTTTCGAATGAATGAATTCAATTAAAAATCACTCAGAAAAACTGAAGAAAATTTCACTGGTTGATGGATTTTACTTCCGAAAGGACATATACGTCTATTAACTAATTGTTGTAGTAACGAGTGTTTTAGAATAAATATCGTATTTTAAGTAGTTGATAATTATAACTTCGTTGTCATATTATTTGATTCATAAAAACTTTTTGTAAATTCAATACATTTTCCAAGATAAAAAATATCTCTAAAGTACATTTTGTTTGATATATTTGCTTGAGTTTGAATACAGAAATATTATATTTTACTTTTATTATTACTTTTTAGAAATTTTAAGTAGTGTTTAGTGTTCCACAAAAAGATTATATATTTGAAAAAAAAAAAACTTGTGAAGTAAAATGGAATGAATATACTAAGGTATGGTTAAAACTGTATAAGAATGAAATAATTCTTCAAGTTTGAAGATATTTTAAAATCAAGATTAATACACCAGAATATTTAAGTGAATATTTGCATGTTGTGCTATTTAACGTATGGTTCCTAGATAAACATAAGCAAATTAAATTTTAACTAATTGTTTCATTTTCATAGTAGATTCACTTCATAAATACTAATCATCAATAGTAAATCTATGATTAACTGATTCTTAACACTTCAAGCTACTTTGTGCTTTCATAAATATGAAATAGACCAGATGTTTCTTAATGTTCATTTAGTCTAGTCTTATGTCTTCCTGGTAGTGGAAGAATGTCTCTTGTTTATGGGGACAGTGAACTTTCACAATCACAAAAATTATTCAAAAATCTATTAGTTTTTCAGTTTACAAATTGTAGGATAACACTCTATAGATAGCAAAACGAATATTTCAATTCCTATCATTCTTGATAAAGGTACACTGACAACATAAAACATAGTAGAAACGTTCGGTAGGCTTATACAAAAATGCATTTTTCTCCACCTGAGATTTTTTGACATTTTTCTCATTTCGACCTGCATATTAGTTTTTCTTGATTTTTATAAGACAATTTTTATAATATTCTTGTAATCTGTTACATATGCCTAAATACAACGAGAAAAATCACCGTGCTTCCAAGTTTCAAAATTGGTTTAAAATGTTGCTTAACCTACCCTTTTTTTCACAATTTTATGTCTAATGCTGAAATTTTTCTGCTTTACAATTGAGTGGTGCACTTGTCAAATTGAGTTAATTTGTTTCATATGTATACAAACTATTATGCGAATTGAAATAATGAAAAAACACGAAAATTTAATGGAACCTATTAATTGGTGCAAATTTATCAAAATTTTGACCACATATTATGTAATAACCAGCACAACCTAATATTGTTAGACCAAATTTCATACATAAACTTTTTAATAGAAAGCAAAGCAAATAGTCTGAGCAAATTTTATAGAAATCGGTTAATAACTTCAAAAGTTTGTTTTGAAAGTCCCATGTCCCTTAAAATAAACTTAAATGTACATCAATGGTAAAAAATCTAGTTTTAGTATTTTGTAGCATAAAATTTGAATCACTAACCATACAATTGATTTGAGTAATCACAAATCACTGAGTAATGAACAAAGTACCACTTCAAGACAACCACCAGGAGGTTAACCTGTATGGTTATACAGCTTAACCTCCTGGTGGCTGTCTTGAAGTGGTATTTCGTTTCATTCCAAAACTGACCAGATCTTGATGGACGAGATATCTCGTATTAGAAGAAAACTGGCGAAATATATATCTCGTCATTATAAAAATATTTGGCAATAACTTGATGACGAGATACCTCGTCAGCAAGAAAATTAGTCAGATCTTGATGGATGAGATATTCATCAGCCGTAATCACTTGGAGGGTTGACATCTCATTCTATAATGCAATGCTTCACCAAACATCTCTTGTGCGTAAAAGTATAGTTATAGGGGAAATTTATGAAATCATTAATAGCACATTACTTAGACAACAACACAAAAATCATCATTATTTTCTGAAAACTGTAACCTTCAAAACCGATGTATGAGTCAGGTCCGAATACAACATAATAGTTTATGCAAGAGCCCCCTTTCACTGAATCCAAAAAAGAAAATCCATCGGAAGACAGACACATTGCAAGAAAGTGTTCCATCTTTCATCATAACCGTGGTCAGCGTCACGCGACTTTAAGGATTTCCCTTGACCGGTAATGGAACAAACCAGCCAACGCCATCGCTACTCTATTTCATGTTTTTGATAATAGGATTTATTTTCGCGGATGCGGTCATACATCTTTTGCTCGCATTTTTCAAACCAAGATCCGGTGCGAAAGTAACAAAGAGAGATGTCAGGATCCCCCACAAACCCAAATCCCAGCAGACTGCAGATCCTAGGATGATCGATTGCGTCTGTGAGTTCGGTCTTTACTAATGGTTATGGAAGACAATTTGTAAGAGTGCCACGTCTCAATTGAAGATTTTCCCAGAGGAAAAGTTTAATGTGCGTATCGAGAATATTTATGGAACCTTAAGGAGAAGATCCACAACTTGCTAAAAGAAACTCCGGATATACGTATTGGTTTAACTGAGGAGATAGCAACGGTAGAGATCAGATGTTTTCCATGATGCCTTTAAAGAACAAGATTCCCTTGAGTTGTTTATAATTTATGGCGTTCACCAAGGCACACCATAGAGCTACTATACACATATCGTATCTAGTGTTTATCATAGTTTTTTATTGATTTACGTGTCCTCTTTTGGTTTAAAAAGGAAAATAAATTTTAAATATGCTTCTAGGGAGATTAATTCTTTAACGGTAAAAATAAAGAGTCAATTTCCAAATGACATGGTTTTAAGTTATGGCAACAGATCAGTGCAAGGTGATGAAAGTTTTAATAGAAAAAGTGCTAATGTCCACCTGTCAATCAATACATTGTAAAAGACTCAAAACATTGGAAAGTATATTTTGTATACCTGTATTAAAAAATAAGTAAAAATAACTAAATCTAGTGTTATAAAAAGTTGCTAAATGACCTGCGTCCTTTTTATACCAAGATACAGAATTATTCAAAAAGCGAATATACATTAAAAAATTAATCTGCAATCAAAAATATACTAGGACTTCGTTAGTGTAGGTTAAATAAGCGTTTTATTTTTGATAGAATATAAATCAATTAACTTTAATTATACTCTTAATTCGTTATAATTTCCTATAAATTAAAAAAAAATAATTTTAGATAAAGATTATTCTAATCCGCAGAGCTTGAGTTTGTCATAAAAGTACAGTGCATGTTAGTTGAAAGTGAGTAGGTAATTAGATTAAAGAACATAAATTATATTTTAATGTTAACACGAATTATAATACAAACTAGCTATCGTTGCAAAAATGGCAGTAGAATGACAAACCAAATTGATCGTAATGGGATGAAATAATAAAACGTTACATTTTGAAATCACCAACTTTTTACCAAACTTTGATACACAGTATCTAACAAAAGCAATATTGAGCAAAATATGTTTCAATTTAAATAGGTTTTGTATTAATCTATTTACAAGAGAGTATTTTTCTTAAACTCGATACAAAATTTTTATTTTTGCTCTATTAAAGTAATTGAAATGAAATATAAGTTTATTTTCATTTTCAATATAACAGTACTTTTAGCTAGTTCTTGTACAAAAGAATCGAATTAAAAATTCTACAGAAACAGACTATTTTTCTTCATATTTAGAATTCAAAAATTTGTAAAAATTTAATTGGTCAGAAAACGCGTCATACTTAACAAAGTACATTTCTTGTCAAAATGGTGTAACACGTTAAAATTAAAAATAATACATTAAGAATTATATCACTAAAAAGATTTTTTGAAGTATCACCAAGGGTTCTACACATATTTTCATTCAGTTAAAGAAAATAAACAAATCTAAAATCACTAATTGTTGTTTTATTTTAAATTTTTATATACATAGTACTCGTATATCTGTTGATTAATACATATGGATAATTTCACTAAAGATTAACTAATTTATTCCATATTATAAAATAAAATATATATATATATATATATATATATATATATATATATATATATATATATATATATATATATATATATATATATATATATATATATATATATAATATTTTGTTTCATCTTTTAATTATCCTTCCATATTAAAATCCAAGAGAAATAAAAATTATTTGTATACTCTCGAATAACATCTGCACTAGTATCCTAATTGTCCATATCTATTGATGGCAGTATCTTTATTTACATTTCCTATTTAAATACATTTACAATGAATATCTGTATCTATATGCGCATTTCAGATCTCCAAATGAAGTAAAATTAATCAAAATCGCACACCACAGTTGATGCAGCTTAGTTGCTCCACTAAATCGTCTCGTTTTATCAGTTTTCCAGCGTTTAATCTACTAAACGTTCAGGTGCTATACATATCAACGTCGTTGAAAATATCGTTTGTCCCACATACATTCGCTAATACGATTTCTTCATAGGCAAGTCTGCCGTGAGATGGTAATCCATCGACTTTCTCCTTAGCTAAAAAGTTGGTGGTTTCGTTCCCTTGCAGGCCAACATGTGAAGGGATCCATTGAAGATGTTTGGTTAGCTCACACAGAAGTCTCATTTTGCTGACGATGCTTCTGCTGTTAAGGCCATTATTTTTTCACCACTTGCTGAGATGTTGTATGGAGCTCCGACCATCTGTTCAAATCCAAATGTCCTTATCAATCAGTGTATCCCATAGCTTCACCGATGGCCAAAAGTACCGAATAAAAAGCAGAACACTGATCAAGATTTCCTTTGTTGATTTTGTTGCATTCATGATGTAGTTTGATACAAATTTCCACTGCCAGAAATTACTTCGACACCCTTGATGCTCTCCGTGAAAATATGTTGCACATCAATTGGAATGTTGTAGGCAACCTTCAAACTTATTAAAGTATTCAGGGTGTTCATATTTCTTGATAACATCTAACCTATTTTCTCATTTGCTCACATTTTATTTTCTACAGTGATTTCAATTTTTCAGATTTTGCCTTGCCTTCTGCCATCAGATAAGAATTCTAGTATTAGAATAGCTAGCTCTTCCTTCTAGTTTTAGGGACACCATGCGTCTCCATGGCTAAAATACAGCTATGGAGAATGATTTCCATAGCAATTGAATTTATATTACTTTAGAGCAGCGAGTTCTTTCGTAGAGTTTTAGCAATAATATCATGCAGCTCTCTATCTAAATTCAAGGATATTTTGTAGAACGCATCCCGAAGTTGGTTTTTGTTGAAGTTAAATGGTCATGAATAAATGATGAATGGACATAGGTTACTATGAAAAAGGAAAACTTTAATATACGTGCACAATAGGAAAATAAATTTAAGACACCTAAAAGGCAAACATTGCTGGCGAAATTGGAACTCAAATTCGAACTTATGGAAAATCGCGTCACATATAATGCATCTCATATCTTGCATGTCGAATCCAGTGACATCCAAATAAGTGTTGTTTATGTCTTAATTTCAAAAAGTTATCAGATTTAAATTTGAATACATTTAAACATTTGCAAACATTTTATTTCCATAGCACGACTTAATGCATATTATCAGTTCAGGCTCGTTCATTAGTCATCCACAAAAAATAATACTTGTACAGTTATTTGATTTTATAATATGTGTGGTTCTATAAGTGGAGACAGAAAAATATCTCAAATCCATCTTTCTCCTTTGAAGTTATAAAAGCTTAGATCCTAGAATTACGAGCCAAGAAAGGAACATTTCATTTACTGTACATTTAATAAGTCAGTCGTCGTCCCCTTCCTTTGCAGCTGGTCGTTATCTCCCCTCTTCTACTCATACAAACTAAGTCTCTTTTCCCTCCGCACTCCACTTGGTCAGTTCAATAAGGGATATGAGATTAACAAACCCCTTTGTGATACAAGGGTTAGTGGATAGACACAGAGAGGAAACGCCTTTCTAGAAGATAAGAAAATATCCGCCACTTTCGACTACAGCTATGGTGGATGTAGAATAAAATAGGTTGACATCAGGTTGGTTGGGCTGGGTCTTATTACGCAAGGGCCATATTTGGCTAAGCTACGCCAAACAAGTAAATGGACGTGAAATGGAGAATGTAGGAAACATGCACTTGGAAATGGATTTCTTCAAAGCTCTTTCAATTTTCATACAAGTATCATGTCATAAGATGTTATGTAACCAAAGGAGGCGATAATATGCCACATCGGCCAACAAAGTGAGTTTTTCACAGAGAAGTCACATGACTACTAGTTGGCATGTTGATCACACTTTTTGAAGTTCCTCTCCATAGCAATGGTCAGTCTACTTATATTTCATTTCTATGATTGGACCAGATTTAATAAAATTTGATGTGAGTGCTTTAATGTCTTGAAATTCAATTTCTGAGATAAAAAATCCGTTGAATTTTCCATTGGAAGAAATTTTCGGAAAGAAACGGAAAGAAATTTTCCGTTGGTTGAAATTGCCGCTGATAATACTATTTGAACCACCATTTATTGAATAAGGGGCAGTGGCATAGGGTCCATGTAAGACCAGAAGCCCGGCAACCCTTGTTGAAAATAATTATAAATTAACTGAATCAAGATAACCTCAAGTTAAAACCAAAGTTTATTTTTGAAGTAATTTTAACGAGACATCAGCTTCGATTTCTAATGTACTTAACCCCGCACTCTATCGTCATGACTTTTGTAAAGCTCCTGCCACCATACCACTTGTACCCCCTAATCGTATCTGCTTTTTACGTTCTCTTTATGTAATTGGCTAGTTGTATTTGTCATACACAATAGCTAGCCCGCAATGAAACTTCCTTCCTCACTCCATATTTCGAATAGATGTCAAGGGCTGTTCAACTTATATTCACTGTCGGTCCTTGCACACAATCTATCAACTTCAGTTTCAAGACAGTACGTTCTTTGCTGCGCTTGGAACTTGAAATCAAATCCATGCTCGTTTTCGAGTTTCTTTTGTCGAGTCACAAACAATGACCTTTTATTTCTTGTGTTCAATTAATGCAATGTTTTGATAGTCTAAATTTATGAGGTTATTTTGATACCGGATAAAAGGTGTTATATTTCTATAAAAAATGTTCTACCCCAAATATCCTACAGTCCAAATATATTTGTCAAAAACCAAAAGAGCCCCCTCACTAACCATCATAGTGTCATTTTTAACATAATGATATGAGAGGTTCCTTTGATAGACTAGTTGTATAACTGCAGGGAAAAGTCGAACCACTTCCTTTTTATTCACTTAGCGTTCATAGTAGAGCAAATTCCATTCCTCATCATCAATTGTAAAGTCAACTCAAAGATTGTTCTATCAATGTTGATGAGTGACAAGTACAGATGCTAAATTTATCTGATCACGCATTACAAGTAAAATCTAATCAAGAAAATGTAATGTCAGGTTTTATCAAAGAAATAATGGTATTTAAAGTCCTAAGAAAAAGTTTTCTAACTAGCAATCTCAATTAAACAATCTCGGAAAATTATTTTAGAAATAGAAGTCCCATGGATAAAACAGGAGGTACACTAAATTTGTGTAAATTGGTCCCATAGTTCTTTCTACGCATACCTCTAAACTCCTCTTATTTAATTATAACGATCCTGTAGTATGACAAGTCAATAAGGCTTAAAATCATGCAAAGCAAGAAGAAAATAATCAATCATCCAGCACTGTTGTAAAAAATCACACCACGCACCCGAGTTAAAGCATTCCGTGCTAAGGGGTCCACCCAGAACAAGCAGATATTATAAATATTTCCACATTAGTAAAAAACAGTTTTTAAAGACAACACAACGTCAATTTGTCATCCCTTGAAAAATGATGCTCTTAGAAAAATTTCTTCAATATAACTTTGCCCGAAAACTCGCAAGCTGTCAGGGTGAGCGAAAGAGTAAAAACCGATAATGAAGAATAATTCTCGATAGCGTCAAGGAGCAAGCATTTGGAACGCAGAGGAGATGGGGAAAAATAAGAACGCACCGCGTCTCTCCGTGTCCTTGTAAAATGGACAGAAATGTGTCCGCCCCTCCATTTTTCTTAAAGTCGAATGGAAGGGAAACGGTTTTGCAGGACCCTCCTCTCCCGGTAATTAGAGGGATATTTGAAAAGATGAGCATCGGGATCCATCTTTGGATGCCATAAATCACCCCAAAACTCTTCGTCGATCTGCCTGTACGGCATTCATTTTAATTACTCGATGCTCCAGAGGGTGATAAGGGATTTTCCGATGTTAGTTAAGGAAATTTTCCAGCCATCTTTGGCCATGTTGTGATTCCCATCAGAGTAGAGAAAGAGCAAAGAAGAGAAGAACCCTTAATTTACGCATCTACTTGCTTTGAAGAGTTAAATGTATGAATAGCAAATGATAGCATTAATATCTAACTACACATATTATATACCTAATTGGGATTAAATTTCTCGTATATGAGAAATACACTTGATATGTGATTAATAATTAAAGTGCTTGAAACAAACCAGAATGAATAATTTGCTCTTGCACTCGTTCTATATAGTCTTTATTTATCCCACTGGCCTAGTCTGAGCAAGACTAGGTTCAATGTATAGTTAGACTTGAGTTCATTGAGAGACAGCACCAGACTTAAGTAATACTCCTTTGCGACACTTTCCAATACAGGAAAGTACATACTCGGGAGAAGTCGAAGCGGTCAGGCTCTTAGTGCAAGGAGGAAAATTCTTTTCTCCTATTACAAACTTATAAAAACTTATAAACCCCAATGGGCCTTAAATATCCCCTTCTGAATCTTATAATATAGTAATTGTGGCAATTATTATTAAAAGCAATAGGTCACTATATTTTAGCTTTTGGTATTCGGATTTATAAGATTCGTTTCCAATCACACCTGAGCAATGTTATGTACCTCTCCAAGTGACTTCGACGAGTTATCTCGTTTATCAAAATCTGATAAATTTTGCTAATGGCGAAATGTTTCGTCAAGATATTGACGATTTTTTTATGATGACGAAATCAAGATAAGGTCAGTTTTCTTCTAATGACGAGATATCTCATCTACCAATATCTGGACAGTTTCGTTAAATTTAGATACCTCGTCTAGGCAACCACCAGGAGGGTTAAAATGAGATTATGATTTTACCACCACATGAATATGGATTTGTAAGTATACTAGCAGGAAACACTATTTTATGAGTTCGAGATATTCTTAAATTTATCTTCGTTTAAATTGCTTAATTAGTTTTGGGAAATTGGAGATGGGATTTCTTTGTTTTTTCTGGTGATATACACAAATGTGGATTTCTAATAAAATACCTTTAAGAAACTACATGACCCGTTTCAAGTTTCTTTTTACGAATGAAAGTTTGATTATTTAGTTGGTAAGTTCAACGTAATCTATGCCATTGATTATATCCCAATGGAAAATTTATTTACATCTAGATTTACATCAAGATTTTTCGCAATACTAAAACATGAGAAAGAAAAGCTTTGTTTAGTAAAATAAGTAAAAACTTGTTCTGAAACTTTAAAATTGACGATCGCTAATAAACATTTAACCTAACATAGCTAATAACCAACAAAATCGCAGAGAATATTCAGTGATTAATTATTGAAGGCAATGTTTGGTGGTTTGATAGGAATTTCATGGCGCATATTTGGCCAAGCTGCGTCAAACACAAGACAAGTAGGGACAAAAAAAAAGCAAAATGAAGAAGGGTAGGGGAGAGTAAAATAGAAGTGGGGTCAGGTCATTTGGGTACCTCGGGGTTGTGATTCCCGTACACACCTAAATAAGATGTGCCACTAAGGGCTGAAGACAAAGGAAATGTGACTAAAATGTAAGTATAGACAAAATAAAGGAATGATAATATGATTTTGTTTTCTGATCGCATGAATCATTTACCAATAGAACATTGGAATCTGCAACGGATGAAACCTCTGTTATTCGTCGAACTTTGAAATTAAAAAGAGAACCAGTTTCTACGTCAGCTTAGAGACTTGAAACATCAAACCGTAAACTTTCCTTGAGATATGCTGTTATTTGTTGTATGTGTAAATGTATTTGTCTATTTTATGTTTTCAATTGCTTTATTAGACTTGAGTAATTGTTATAAGTCTCCTTAAATAAACTAGATTAATTTTGACTTAAAATATAATTCGGTACCACTTTAAATGCATTTAACAATAATCCTGCAAACTTATATTTATTTTCAATTTCATGAATAATTTCTTCTAAAAATCACGGTCATTAAAAATCTAAGATCATTTTAATTTCGCAGAAAATGTGAATCAGTATATTATTTGTCAAGCCTTTTACCAAATACACAGTAAAGTACTGAAAATACACTCATTTTCGGATTAAAATCTTTCATTGTAATATGTAGTGCATCATGCAACATCAAACGAAATTTGCTCGCAAGACGGGCTTCATTAGCACTTGGAAAAAAGGGTTATTCCTTGAAACAAAATATTCAAAGCCCAAAGTTTAAATGCATGCAAAAATGGCGACGGTCTCATCGAGGCTCTTTCTTTTTCAGGTAATAATCTCTCTGGGAGATTTCTTTTACCGGCTGAGCGAAAACAGCATTACATTATTTTTACTTTCTCCCCCACATCTACGTAGTTGAAAAATGGATTTGTCGGCGTATAATTAGAATAAATGCAGTGATAACTATTCGCGGTTCCATTAATTATCGCTGTTTACCATCAAGTAGGGTCCTTTTTAAGTCTCAATTTGTGAGCTTCGAGAGGGATGAAAATGGAAAAAACATGTGTAGCTTGCGTTTTCTTAGCTGAATCCAAATTAAGGAAGAGTCTGCTCTCTTGCAAGTTTCGACTAATTCCTTAAGAATGAAGTTAAAGATGTTTTTCCCAAACATCCATGAATCTGAAGTTTTTATTTCGTGAAATAAGAACTTTTGCATTTAGAGCATTTTATTTAGTGTACGTAACATTTACTGTACTCTGATGGTATTTAAAAGACAAAGTTTGTCAATTCTAGTCTGATCAATTTTATGCAATAACTAGCTTTATTATCTGGCTTCACCAGAGACAGAGAGTGTCTTCTCCTTTAGACAAACCAAATCGCACCTCTGTTACCTCAGTAGTTTTGTTGCGTCACCGAACAGCTTTTTGACCTTTGTCTGCCTCACTTGCTTGCGTTCTTTTCTCTTCCGATTGATCGGCTCATGACAGATTTTGATATTAGGTGTTTTTTCTATTTTGAATAAAAATTGGTATACTTCAAAAAGCCTTTATATTAGATTTCACTTATGTGGTTCTAAGTTAACCATGTAGCGAGCTCCAATTAGTTGTGTTCACCTAAAAATTCTACACAAGATAAACTGAAAATTTTATCGTACTAGTGCTCAGTGTTCGAGAATTTTTGCAGATTCAGACAAGCAGATTTTTTGCTTTATATATAGTACTAGCAGAAGTACCGGACTGTGTTCGGGTTGAATTCGAACTACAGATTGATAATTGACCAGAACAATCACTTTTCTATTGTCAACATCATTTAAGTGCAAGAAAAATAATTTTTTCTGCTCTTCGACAAATTTATAATTGCTATAACTTACACTGCTGGCCACCCAAATTGCAACACCAAGAAAGACAAGAGATATCACAACAAAATTTATTTTGTAGATAACATGTTGACCAAGTATCAAATGATTAAATTTATAGACTTCTGTGAAGTGTGGTTCCTGCCAAAATCAGTAGCCAGAGTAGCCGCCATTGTTGGAGATCACCGCTGCCACACGCCTCGGCATTGATTCAAAGAGACTTTGGATGTGTTCTTGGGGTACAGCAGACCAAGCAGCTTCCACACGTTGCCAAAGTTGATCTGGTGTGGCAGCTGGGAATGTATTCTGGGTCAATCGTTGAGCAACCATGGACCACATGTTTTCTATCGGCGAAAGATCCGGAGAGCGAGCTGGCCAGGGAAGCAATTCAATCTGGCGATTGACGAAGAACCCTTGGACAATGCGTACCACGTGTGGTCGCGCATTATCCTGTTGAAATATGGCTGTGGGCAAGCCCTGAAGGTAAGGAAGGACAACTGGCTCCAACACCTCGGAGATGTAGCGCTGGCTGTTTAAAGTACCGGCAATGCGTACTAGAGGAGTGCGAGAGTGATATCTAATACCGCCCCATACCATAATACCCGGTGCAGGACCAGTGTGGCGGTACATAACGCAGCTGTTCAGCATCCTCTCTCCACGGTGTCTCCAGACTCGAATCCGACCATCGTGGTGTTGCAGACAGAAGCGTGACTCGTCAGTAAAGACAATTTCATTCCATTCTGCCGTCCACATCCTTCTTTCATCGCACCATTGGCGGCGGAAACGTCTGTGGTTCTGCGTCAAGGGTAGACGAAGCAATGGACGTCTTGCGGACAGACCACTCTGCTGTAAACGGCGTCGAATGGTACGCGCAGACACTGGATGATGCGGTACAGACTGAATGTGCTGTGCTATGGTTCGTGATGTGGCTGAGCGATCCGTCACTGCCATACGCACAATATGCCTGTCATCACGTGAAGTGGTGCACTGAGGTGGATGCGATCGAACACGTCGGTCCGTCGTACCCTCCTGCATCCAACGATCGCATATCCGCATTACAGTTGTTTGGTTTCGTCCAACACGACTACCGATTTCCCTGAAAGATAATCCACAATCTCGGTAGGCCACTATCCTTCCTCTGTCGAACTCGGATACTTGATCAAAAGATGATCGCTGTTTTCTACGAGGCATAATTGATCGTTTTTTTGAAAAAACCACAAGAAAAACACAATTGCCGTACTTGAAATCGTCGAAATCTCCAAGCTTTAAATAGCGCTTTGAAGTGGCGCCACAGGCGCGCGTGATGTGCGTCTGCGCTGAAATTCTAATCATTTGCATATCTCACCTCCGCTAATGCATGTTGTAAATTTCATATTATTTGCATGCTTCCTTCAGGGTGTTGCATTTACGGTGGCCAGCAGTGTACTTTAGAGACAAATGGAACACATGGATATCCATCGATATAACCCGTTTCACATATATCGCATCCCTGTTTCGAAGACAAAATTACGGAAGATGGTAATAAGGTGACTACAAAAGTTGATTTTTTTTTTTTGGGGGGGGGGTGATTATCAATACCCCTTTTTAAGTTTTTTTCTATAATATTGTGTTAACTCAAATCGTAAAAATGACAAATCTAGGTCGAAAAGTCAAGCATTCTTAGGTGTCCTACTAATATATTTTTACTTGTGGCACTCTTGTACAAGGCTTACGATATTTTTGAATTTCGCCTTTAGGGGAAGGATAGCAAATTAATTTGATAAGATATGCACGACTGATTTTTTTAAGCTAATTAATACATTATAGTTTCTTGAAAATTCCATTTAGTGGCACGCGCAATAACAAAATAACTTGTTCTAAAATTGAATGTCTTCTGTACCCACAAAGCAAAGGTAACCTATTACCATTTTCCAAAAAATAATAGATGGATTTGACAGCGTTTTTTTGGTAAGAAAATCACTATTTTCAACGAAATTCTATGAAATATTAAGTTGTTTAAATATAGCTAATTCGTAAAGTAGGTAACCTTGACCTTCTCTGTCACAACTGCCAGATAATGTTTAATACTTTGACTTACTAATTCAGATTTTCATAACATTAATATTCTTCCAATATCCGCAAAGTTCCATTTTGCATACAGCTTTAATTCGAATCCTTTGTGCGGTTGTTGTTGCGCGTGATGAACAGGAATCATAATTTATTAAAAAAATATGTTTATCAAATTTAAACCACAGAAAAACATAGCGAAATAGAATTAAATTGGCGAAAAAATAGTGCTTTCTAAAGATATTAATTCGTGATTAGTTTTTATCACATGATATCCGCATAATTACCACAACTCATAAATAAAAATAGAACAAATTTAAAAATGCGAAATTAATCAGAATGAAAAAATGTGAAAATAATATTACTACACATAGTCAACGAACACAAGTCTTCGTTTCTTTTATCACCTGCTACACCATAAAACACTTTTTTCAATTCAGAGATTCAGTTTTGAATGGAACCACTTTCCTGTTTAGAATGATAATGTAGGTACTCTTTTTTTCAATTCAGAGATTCAGTTTTGAATGGAACCACTTTCCTGTTTATAATGATAATGTGATGGTGTAAGTTGCCTATTGAGTGCAGTTTTCAATAAAAATCGAGTAATTTTATTTGAAACATTGAGAAGAAATGCAAGTTTTAATGTGTTTAAAATTGTTTTGTACATGTATCTCAGTTATTAAGGGAATCTATGTTAAAACCTTAAAATACTTGCACAAACGCAAACCCAATAAAAAATGGGAAGACCGACAGACAGACTGACGCAGTGAAGTTCAGTCCCAAAAGAGTGTGAATATTCACAGTATGCAAAGTTTCATAAAAATATTCCCAGCCGTTTGGATGTAGTACTGGAACACGTATACCTACAGGCAGACACGAAACACGTAAATTTTGCATTAGGATGACCCAAAACGGATAAATAATTTGGAAATGGAGCGAAAATTCAGTGTTCAAACATTTCCTTTTTATCTATACAGATCTCAAATCGTATTTCACATTGATTTGAATAGGGAAATGAACTGAAGATTTATTGATTAGTCATACTGTCAAGAATTCAGTAGCAATGATACTCAAAGGTGGAAACAATAATAGTTTGTAGGTTGCGTATTTTTAATGTTACTGAGTCTTTTGTTGATAAATAGAGCCAGACAAAAGACGTTTGATTAGGAAAGGTTTTTAAATACATAAACAATTAAATAAATATAAGAAAGTTTCTGTAAGAGGCTTTGTTAATTGGATAAGAAATGAAAGTTCTATCTCAAAAGATGTAACTTTTGTTTTCGGAATCTAGTAAAATGACACAAACTATGAATAAAACTACTCTTACAAAAACGGTCATTCTGGGTAAAAAGTTAATTATTGTGTTTCATTAAAAAATGAAATTAAAAAATTATTTTATAATATCTTGCTAGGTATTTTTTGAGACAAACAAACCACCTCTCTATTCGTCTATTGTTTATAAGAGGGAGCTTAAGTATAAACAAACTAGACATAAAACGGATATTTTACTTCTTGTTACTTAAATGCTCTAGGCATTGTAATATCTGGTAAACCTTGTAGGTTATCACTGTTTTTGCAACATTTGACTACTGGCGTTGTCCAATGTTCAGCTATTATATATCAATTCGTAATTCATTCTTTAGAATTTTTATTGGCGACGTGCTGAAATCGTATTCGGAAAACATGCCGACATCACGTCCGGAATACGTACAGGAAGCACGTTCCGTAGTAAAAACACCACCACATCTATATTTAATTTGATTGAAAACCCTCTCATAGTGGAACGAATTCTATAGCCCAATTTCATAGAGAATAACATCTATAATTCGTATTCACAGAATTTACATAAGGAATATTCATACCAAATTTATTACAAATTTCTAATGTCAGCGTCATATTTTGGTACCAAATTTCGAATCTATATCCTAATTTAACCTCATATACCAAGTTTCTGGCTATTTGACCCAAATGTTACTTGACTATGAGTATGGAAAGCTTAAATCCCTTAATATTAAATTAGTTTCTCGTACTTTTATAGTTTTTGAGAAATCCGTATCCGCAATGATAAATCTTATTACTTTTTGGAAAGCGATCTCTCGCCTTAATTAGAAGATTATAATTTAGAAATACAAAATGGATAGTTTAATAGAAGTTTATAATATTTATTAGCATAATAAAGATATATTGTGATGCATTATTTTATTAAACAGTTTTATTATACCTACAGTCCCCAAAGCTCTATAAATCTGCATACTAGAAAAGTGTTAAGATTTCTACACACGAATAGGATATATGTAAAACAGAGGAAGTTCAAATACACATTTTGTCGTAGGAAAAGATAATTTGGGTTCTGAATGCAGTTCTGAATTTCTATTACTTAAAGTAATTCAGTCTACTTTTATTTTTCTATCATATTAATCGAGGCTACCGTGGCTCAATGAGTTTACCCAATGCGCTATCAACCTGAAGTTGCAGGGGCTCTAGTTTGACTCCTGTAACTTACCTTGTGTGTATATTTTCTCTTCGGCATTATTAAAACTTTCCTTTCATGTGTATGTCTATTGCTTGATGTAATGTGTCTTGTGCCAAATATGATTCTTGTGCCATGAAGCAAAACCCAACTAATCAACAAAATTACTAATCAGTTATGAATGCATAACAATGGTACAAACCTTTGTTGCAGATTGTTATCGACGTAAGATACAATTGAAATTTCGTATTAGCGAATTAACAGAAACTTAGTCGAATAGAACATTCAAATAACCTATTTGTTCCAACTGAATGCTGTGAAGTATAATCATTTGTTTATTGGAGACTACCGAGATCTATTCCCAAGTTGTCTCAAAACATTAATCAAGTTTCAATGCATAGCATGATATGGATTTCATCATAGTTCCTAATACTACCTTAGATGCGTATCTGCTCACGGTTATCAGCATTGAGTAAACAGCTGTTATACCATCTCCCTGCTCAATTATAGATTGTGGTTTGGAGAGAGGGCAGGTATTGTACATGTATATCAAGTAGCCCCAAAAGTAATAGGTGATGTGAAGCAGAATAGTAATAGTTAGTTGTTGGAAGTGATCTCAAACGTTAGCATATTTTATTCTAAAATTTTTTCATCATGAAAAAATCATGGTTTGATCACCCAATAAACTGCTGCTCCAAGTTTTGTAATTGCATTTTAGAAGTTAAAGTTTACCATGTACTTTAGTGGAAATAAGAATTAACATCAATAAGAGTACATTTGACAAATGTAAACAAAATGGCGTTCGATTTTTTTTGCTAATTTTATTTCATTTGTACGTATGAAATGTTCATATCGATACTTATATTCACTATAAATGGATTTAAATACGGTATGAAATGGTAAATAATGACACTACCATCAATTGATATCAAAAATTAATATATTTTAGCTCAGATGTTATACGTTGGTCATCTAATTTGAAATATTTTTCATCTCGTAATTATATATTTTAATGAGAAGTTTAAGAGATTCACTTAATTATATCACGAAACAATTCCACTGTTTCTTATTATTGTAAAATATAAAAATATTTTAATAACCTGTGTAATTCGTTCTTACTTTTACATCCCTAAATTTAGTCACCAGGGATAAGGAAATCAAAATCATTTGAATAACATTACAAGTCATAAAATTGACAATCACTGAAGCTATGTCCAATGTGCGCTTGAGAATAATTACATTAGTATAATAGATTTTAAAACTATTTTGAAAATAATGTTTCCTACAGCAGGATTAAAATTTCTGAAATGTTCGTATAAATAAACATAAGTAAATGAAATATGAACCACGATGTGTTAAAGAAACAAGGTTGCCTGCACTCAAAAGAAAAAGATTTCGAAAACTTACACTTATTTCTTCCCAACAAGGAATTGTTTTAATTTCATTTTAAATATTTCCTCCTTCCTCGTTAGATTCATTCCATTTACCGGCTTAATATTAAATTTTAAAGAGATTTTAAAAAAATCGAATCTCTAAAAGCATTACTTCTTAACATTCTTTCAGTTAGGTACATACAGAAAAGCTTGATCATTCCAACGAGCCTTACGATGTAGGTATGTGAACAATTTAAATTCATGTGTAGTCGGTGCAACTTATTTTCCGAAAGTAAATGTTTTCGTCAAAGCAAGAGCTTAAATGTGAAATCCGCTTATGAACTCGCTCTTACTTCTTACATTTTCTGATAAAACCTTGCTCATGTTTTATTTTATTTTCAGAGTAGCGGAAAAGTTTTCTTTTTTCATATCTTTGCTCGCGCAACTTTAGATTAAATATAGAACTGGGGCTTGCCGTGTTTAAAATAACTCAAAAAACTCTAAAAGGGGTTATAAGATTTTTCAACCTTGCTAAAGAAATTTAAGTTGGGCATACATAGATGATTCAAATGTTTCCAGAAATAATATTCGAGTCCATTACGTTTCACATTTTTATGACTCTAGGAATCATCAAAAATGTCAAATTCCATTAAATTTTTCATTTTATTTATTATCCCTCCAAGTGGTTTCGACGAGATATTTCCATCAAGATCCGACCAATTCCGCTAATAGCGAGATATCTCGTCTTCAAGATATTGCCGCTTTTTTTATGACGACGAGATCAAGATATGGTCAGTTTTCTTCAAATGACAAGATATCTCGTCTATTCAGATTTGACCAGATTTTGTAGTGAGACGAGATACCTCGTCGAGACAATCACCAGGAGGGGTAAACACATGCTTTTAATGTCAACAATATAGTACATTGTTAATTTAATAGAAAAAGCTTTTAATGATTTGTAACTTAATAAGCAACTCGTAATAATTGTTAATTTAATAAACAACTCTTACTAATTCATAATTTAATATATAACTATAGGGGAATTCAAAGAGAAATATTTTGTTTTAATATAAAATGATCGAATTCCATCTGCTACTGAATGTTGTTAAAAAAACAAATACGTAGCATGTTTTTCAACTTTGTGAAAAACGGTTTCTCCAACACATACGACTAATAAATATTTGAATCGGTTGTTAATTTTTAAGAATATATAGAACATGCTTTTAACACGAGTAACACTTTTTGTAAAGATAGAGATTTTACATAGTAGTTTACTAAGAACTATAGAATTTTGGATGCAAAAAATTTCTTCTAATTATGCCTCACAAATAGGTTTATTTGTTTAATTTCTACCATTGTTATCAGTGTTTCGGAATCATACTTCTATTCCGATACATTATGGAGTGTTAGCGGTACTAGCTCTCTACCGATCGCTCCAAAAATCTAATCATATTACCTTTCGTACAAAATGACTACAAAACAACTGAATGTAAAAAAGAATTTCATTAAATAAATTCAATTATGCCACTATACAATTCAATTTTATAATGCATATTTACTTACTGCTGAAGTGCATACGGGCACATATTTAATATTGCATGCCAGTTGTTAATCAGAACTATAAGTTAACAGGAACTGTTCTCCAGGAATTTATACACATGTTAGATTCGCGAACATTCACACTGAATTACTGTACTCGAAAGCATCGGCTTCCAATTGATCACGTTAATTACTTGAGAATTAATTAACTATACGCCACTCAAATCCTCCGCAGGAATCTGTTTCCAACCAACAACTATTTGGCCCCAGTGCCTTGCATATTCTCTTAAGTTTGGTAATTGACTATTGTAGTTTAACATTCATTGAGAAACACATTTTGGATCTGAATAGTTCTGTTAATTAGCCTACTTTACTTTTCCTGCCATGTTTTATAAATTAACTTTCTATTTATGCTGCTTTTAATCTTCCATTTATATATATTTGATTTTTGTAAGGACGTATCCTTTTTAAAGAAAGTAATTACGAAGGACTTATCGCAGATTAAAGGATGTTTATAGTGAAATGTTTTGCATTCATTTCCGTTAAAAATAAAGTTTCTTAATTTGCATGTTACTAAAACGGATAAATTCAGTTTTGCTTATAGTTTGAACAATGGGTTTTTAAAACTCAACAAAAAATGTACTTTAACTTTACAAAAGTATCAAATTTCTTGGGGAACAAAAGTTAATTGATTAGATCAATTAAATCATTGAAGAGATTGCAATTACATCAAAGATTTAGGATTGTTATTAAATCAATTCTTAACCCTCCTGGTGGTTGTCTCGCGACAAGGTATTCTTGTCATTACCAAACTTACTAGATCTTAATGGACAAAATAACTCGTCATTAGAAGAAAATTGACCAGATCTTCATTTCGTTATCATCAAAAAAATCTGCAATATTTTGATGACTAGATATCTCGTCATAAGCAGAATTGGTTAGATCTTGATGGGCGAGATATCTCGGAAACCACTTGAATGGCTAAATTACAGTAATGTGTGGTCTTTAAATTGCAAAAATCTTCTGTAAGATGTTACAAAAAATAATTTAGCTGATCCTCTAAGGGTCAAGTATGCATTATTCCATCATGCAACCTGCAGTTTTGCTGTATGATTTATGACCAGTTTTAGACTTCCTGACCAATCTAATCCTTTCTAGGATTCCTACAACCAACGGATGTAAACATTTAGTTATTGCGTGTATTCTGGGGTAAAAGCAATAGTATTCGGAAATCTCATAACGCTCAGAGGGCTATACATGTCATTAGAAATACTTGGAGTAACAGCTTTTACTTATTTGCATTCCATAATTCAAGATTCCCAATTCCTGAACAACTATTGGGAATATTGCTCTCATGCATGATCTTATTCTATTTCGCTCAGGAATTGTTAGACTCACTTATAGGACTCAAAACTTTCACAAAAACTGAACTCAAGTTCCCTTTTTCAGATGATTCAATTAGCCTTATGAGCGTCACGATATTTTCCAGTAGTGTAATACTGTTTTTCTCTAACAACACGTATAATGATTAAACCACCACCTCTATTGGTTGACAGAATCTCAGGAAGAATTCTATTGGTCAATGTCAACAATGGATTGAAGTCGTGCAGTTAAGATTACAAATTGCAGAACGGATTACTTGCGAACCTATCAATTGGTTAAGAATTATGATTTACTCCAAGTTTCCAAAAAAGAACTGCACCTCCCACTTTTTAGAAACTTACGAAATATTCCATGGCAATTGGACAAGTAACACGCATTTTTTCTTTTGTGATCCTATTCATAACTGAAACACAATTTTTAAATCAGACTCCCCACTTCCAGTTCCTGAGAAACTGAAGGGTATATTTCTCTTATATCCATTCCTTGACCTGATTCTGCTTCGCCCAGGAATTGTAAAACTCACTTATGGAACTGAAAACTTCCAAAGAAACTAAACTCATCAAAAAATTGTGTTATTCCTTTTTCGAACTGGACGATTCCATCGACAATTGTATAATTTACTTTTAAGTTTCCGAAAACCTTTACACTTCTTAGAAACGTAGGAAATATTTCGTGGCAATTGGAAAAGCAGCAATGCCTTTTTCTCCACGGTCCTATTCTAAATCGATCGCGATTAATAATCGAAATACAATTTTTAAATCAGATTCCCCACTTCCAATTATTGAGAAACTGTAGGGTTGATTTCTCTCATATCCATTCATCTGATTCTGTTTCACCCAGGAATTGTCAGACTCATTTATAGAACTCAAAACTTTCAAGAAAACTAAACTCATCAACAAATTGAGGTGTTCCGTTTTCGAACTGAACGATTCTATCAACAATTGTATAATTTACACTTAAGTTCCCAAAAAAATTCCCATTTCTTCGAAACGTACGAAGCATTCCGTGGCAATTGGAAAAGTAGCAATGCCTTTTTCCTCCATGATCCTATTCACAATTTTTAAATCACAATTAAACTCCGAACCTTTCAAACCATCCACGCCCAGAAACATTCACACCCTGAAGAGGGACCCCGTTTCATAAACACAAAAAACACTCCCACCGACGCCTCCGCTCCTCGATAAAACTTCCAAACTCGAAAACAGGAAAAGATAAATTTCCTTCCTTTCCCCTTTAAAACTTTCCAGTAACAAAGAGCCCGTTCTCGGTGGAATGCACTGGGAAAGCGTTCGGCCAACCTTTATGGCGACTTAATGAGGGATGTATTCGAGAACGAGACATTGTTCACCAGTGCCTCATTTTAATGGCGGGCCGGTAATGAATGGTGGGAGGGTAGTTACAACTGTTGTTTAGGACTTCGCTGGAGACCTTTTAGAGGGGAGGTGAAGTTAATGCACAGCGGGAAACGCAGGGAGAGTGGGATTACTCGGTTTGGAAAAGGTTGTTCCGATACATATGTTTAAATTCGTGAATGGCTTTCTGATATGAAAAATGAGTGTTCCGAGTATTAGTTTCTGGGAATACTTGGCAGAATGGGGAATAATGAGACTCGGGTTCAATGAGGCTGTTTGAGGGGTGCTGTATGCGTCAAAATTATTATGTTGGTAGTTGGAAATGTACATTTTGGTAATTAACCCTCTGAGGGGTTCACAAACATAATTCCAACATGCAACCTGCAATCTTCCCTGCATGACTTCCGACAATTTTGTGTGATCTCCTTTAGCAGTAGAATCTTACCAAATGTTTCTATTCTAAGGAAAGGAGCAATATAATATTTCCAGGATTCGATTTTCGAGAATCGGCCAATAGAATCATTCCAAAGGAATCAAGTCCAAGAAAAGGACCCTTCTAAAGGTTAAAAAATTCCACGAATTCTTAGAAAAATGTGGTTATTTAGTCATTAAGTGCGTTGTGGCATAAAAGGAGCACTGCACTACTCGGAAATCTCTCGAATCTCAGAGGGTTAAAACACAAGTTTTAACCCTCTGAAGATTCATTCTGCAACCTGTATTCTTCTCTGTATGATTTATAACCAGTTTTGACCTACCTGACCAATAAAATATTTCCTGTGATTCTTCCAAACAATAGATCTGGTTATTTAGATATATAGCGATGGGGGAAAAGCAATACTACACTACTAGGAAATCTCAAAATACCACATAAAATATGTCTAGTCAATGGAACAGTTAAACAAAAATATGTGTCAGATCATGGATAAAATGTAATTGCAACAATATCAAGTGCCGTAAAATTATGCATTCGAACATATACGAAATATATGCATTAATATTCAAACCTACGTTTAATAGACATTACAGCAAAGTTAAGAAACGATTATTTGCTACTGATTTGAGATGTAAAATACAGCAATTATCATAATTTTATAAGTAATTTTACATTTAAAGTTTTTAAAACATTTGAAAATAGTTTTTTAAAGAGATAAATAAATAACAGAATTCTTCAGACAGATCACATACCCCAAACGACAAATATTTACCCAAATTAAAACGACCAACTTAAGTAGATGATCTCGGAAGTTTGCCAAATTCAGGTGTCTACGAAATCACTTTAAATGAAAGGCTTACAAGCCAATTAAAATAGGTTTTTCGGTGTTTTCTGACATTTGATTATATAAGTTTATGCTTCACAGGTGTACAGTTGTTATCAAGGAAAAGGGAGATTTGAAATACTATTGACATTTTTCTGTTTCATCATAAAAAAAAATTATCTAATTATCTCATTTGAATCAGATTTTTAAAAATTTTAGCAGCATTGTTTGGAGCAAAAGGTTAGTAACTCGTAACTGTACTTAACTAATTAATATCTAGCAGTGATGCATGAAGTGAAGTATTTAATAATTTTTACTTGATTTGGTCGTTTTGTGTCATTTAGTACCACAATATTATTCCCAAGAGCTATTTACGTTACCAACTATCTCTAAACATCATTAGTTGCACAAAATTTCCAGACACGACTGTTGGTAGCGGAGGTTTCTACTGATGAGATGGTGGTACAATAAATTTTTCGCATAGTGGAAGCCATGCTAGTGGTGTGCTATCAGTAAAATTTTAATGTTTTGATCTTAAAATAAAACTACTAAATACTCTATTTGCTTTTTATTACCAAATCAGAACAAAAATAGCCGTAATAAACTTAAAACTACCAAGACAAAATGAAAAAATAGCTCAGTTTCATGCTAGCTTTATCTTTATCCTTAATTTAATTGCTACGAGCAACTCATTTAATAAAAAAGTAATTATCCTAACTAAAAATTTATTCACTTTTAATTTTATAGATTTTTATTGCACATTGCGTATTTTTTCTAAAATAGCAATAAAAATTTAATTAGGGCCTTTACAGAAATTTATTCGCATTTACTTATTCCACATTAAAATTTTTACTCTAATTTCAATAAAAGTATTAAATCGCACGCACGCGCGATTTAATGCACATTTCAATATAATGGATTTGTTCTAATTTCAGTTATACAAATATTTACCATAGCACAAAAATGTCGCTAATAATCAATTTATTATAAAACAAAGCAAGCTTGTTTCGGTTTTATAGTATGTTTCATTGCCTCTTACAAAACACAACGTGTGGTCAGAGACAATATTTCTCAGCTACCAGTAACTCCTCGGTTGGAAGCCAGTAAAAGATAAGGGTTTACTATAGGAGGCATGAGCCACTCATTCGCTTCTTAAATAGTTCCTTAAAAATAGCCACTACTAGCTGCAGAGGAACATTTAGGGCTACCCAAGCAGCTTATGTTAAAATCAATGACTGCAAGAAGAAATTGTGCCCCCAGAACGATTGTCTCTGTTCATAAAAGAGGATAAGGGTTAAGAGGAGGGGAGCTCTCTGGAATCGTGGTCATAAAACTAGGACGTGATGTGCTTTAAAAGAAATGGTTGAAATGCAAACAATATTTTTGGGTGATAAGATTGTTACGTTTTGTTTAAATTCTGTTATATGGACCAGGGAAAATTAAGTAGTTTGAGCTATGATGTTATTTTATCCTTGGGTTCAGATGTTCCAGAGATAATTTTGCATTCAGCCTTTTCAATGAGCATGATAAAAAGTTATTGTTCTACAGATGTATACATTAGTAAGTAGTAGTTCGAATTTTAAAGGTTAAAACAGCATAATAGTGGAATCTCTTGTAAGTATTCTTAGTTTATAGCAACTTATCAAGCCAGCTATACAAAATAAAATCTCAGGACGTAGGAATCACTAGTGGGAGATTCAAGCTTTCATGGTGGACGGTAGTGGTTTTGTCCGATGCTGAAGCTACTTTCCGTTATCACTGCGCATCTATAACTCAATGACAGAGCAGGTTGTACTGCACTCTAGTGCGCATGACGAAGGCGGATTGTACAGCGGCCATCACTCAAGTTGAGTTCGTTTCATGGTGGGGCCAGTACGCAGTTAGATTTGTGAAAGTAAGCACGTGCCTACGGCTTCAAACAAGTTTTATAAATTGTGTGAAATATTGTGAGCCCATGTCTCAAAAAAGGAATTACGCTCGTGGCTATTTGCCGAAGTATCTGAAGATGGGTTTCATCAAATCTGTTGTAAATAAACAACTCCCAATGTGTTTACTGTGTCATAAAACATTACCCAATGAAGCAATGAAGCCTAGTCGATTGCGAGAACATCTTGCTACAAAGCATTCAAAAGATAAAGGCAAGTCCATTGAATATTTTCAGGAAATATATAAAAATTTCAAAATCGTCCAACAATCCTTGCATCATTTAAGAAACAACATGCAACGAACGAAGATGGATTAGATGCCGCTTATCGCATTTCACAATTAATTGCGAAAAGTGGTAAAAGCTATTATATTGGAGAAACTTTAATAATACCCTCTATTAAAGAATTTATCTCAACACTAATGCATCAGGATAAACCTGAAGATTTAAAATCCTTGCCACTAAGCGATAGCACAGTAAAGCGACGAATTGAAAAAATGGCAGTTAATGTTGAAAATAAACTTATAGGTATTCTCCAAAACTCTTCATTTTCTATACAATTGGACGAGTCTACCATTGCAGATAATAATGTTTTATTGATGACATCCGTACGTTATTTTGATGAAAACAATACATTACGAAAAGAAATGCTATCCGCAATAAATCTCATTACAGATACAAGATAATTATCAATATTTAATGCTGGAAAATCATATTTTACAAAAAATAATATACCTTTGAACAATATTGTTGCATGCGCTACTGATGGAGCACCATCTATGGTAGGTCGCTATCATGGATTTGTTGCTTATTTGAAGGAAGAAGTGCCAAATGTTTTATGTATTCATTGTGTGGTACACAGACATCTTGTAGGAAAAAATTTAAGTACAAGTTTCCATTCATTAACTACACTGCTGGCCACCCAAATTGCAACACCAAGAAAGACAAGAGATATCACAACAAAATTTATTTTGTAGATAACATGTTGACCAAGTATCAAATGATTAAATTTATAGACTTCTGAGAAGTGTGGTTCTTGCCAAAATCAGTAGCCAGAGTAGCCGCCATTGTTGGAGATCACCGCTGCCACACGCCTCGGCATTGATTCAAAGAGACTTTGGATATGTTCTTGGGGTACAGCAGACCAAGCAGCTTCCACACGTTGCCAAAGTTGATCTGGTGCGGCAGCTGGGGATGTATTCTGGGTCAATCGTTGAGCAACCATGGACCACATGTTTTCTATCGGCGAAAGATCCGGAGAGCGAGCTGGAAAGGGAAGCAATTCAATCTGGCGATTGACGAAGAACCCTTGGACAATGCGTGCCACGTGTGGTCGCGCATTATCCTGTTGAAATATGGCTGTGGGCAAGCCCTGAAGGTAAGGAAGGACACCTGGCTCCAACACCTCGGAGATGTAGCGCTGGCTGTTTAAAGTACCGGCAATGCGTACTAGAGGAGTGCGAGAGTGATATCCAATACCGCCCCATACCATAATACCCGGTGCAGGACCAGTGTGGCGGTGCATAACGCAGCTGTTCAGCATCCTCTCTCCACGGTGTCTCCAGACTCGAATCCGACCATCGTGGTGTTGCAGACAGAAGCGTGACTCGTCAGTAAAGACACTTTCATTCCATTCTGCCGTCCACATCCTTCTTTCATCGCACCATTGGCGGCGGAAACGTCTGTGGTTCTGCGTCAAGGGTAGACGAAGCAATGGACGTCTTGCGGACAGACCACTCTGCTGTAAACGGCGTCGAATGGTACGCGCAGACACTGGATGATGCAGTACAGACTGAATGTGCTGTGCTATGGTTCGTGATGTGGCTGAGCGATCCGTCACTGCCATACGCACAATATGCCTGTCATCACGTGAAGTGGTGCACTGAGGTGAATGCGATCGAACACGTCGGTCCGTCGTACCCTCCTGCATCCAACGATCACATATCCGCATTACAGTTGTTTGGTTTCGTCCAACACGACTACCGATTTCCCTGAAAGATAATCCACAATCTCGGTAGGCCACTATCCTTCCTCTGTCGAACTCGGATACTTGATCAAAAGATGATCGCTGTTTTCTACGAGGCATAATTGATCGTTTTTTTGAAAAAACCACAAGAAAAACACAATTGCCGTACTTGAAATCGTCGAAATCTCCAAGCCTTAAATAGCGCTTTGAAGTGGCGCCACAGGCGCGTGTGATGTGCGTCTGCGCTGAAATTCTAATCATTTGCATATCTCACCTCCGCTAATGCATGTTGTAAATTTCATATTATTTGCATGCTTCCTTCAGGGTGTTGCATTTACGGTGGCCAGCAGTGTATAATAATTAATTTTATCATTAACTATAATAATTAAAGCTGTAAATAAGATCAAATCCAATGCCAAACATGATAGAATGTTTCGACAGCTGTGCCAAGACAATAATGAGGAATTTATTAGGTTGCTTCTACACACAGAAGTTCGGTGTCTGTCAAAGGGTACATGTTTGTTTCGTTTAGTAGCATTATATGATAGTGCCATACATTTTTTGTAAGTATTAATGAGACCAATCTTTGTCAACAATTAAAATCAGTAAAGAATGATGCCTTTTATTTGGCAGATATTTTCAAGAGATTTAATGAAATCAATTTGCAGCTTCAAGGAGCTAATAAAACTCTTATCAATTGCCAAGATATTGTGTTATTATTTGTCGACAAACTTGATCTTCGTTATAATCTATTGAAGAAAGAATTTCATTAGTTTCCCGAATTATCATCTGTAAAAGATGATGTAACTCTAGAAGAGATTGAAAAATTCAGTAGCCACCTTAACGAACTTAAATTGGATATGGAAAAACGATTTGAAGATATTTTGAACATGAAGGTGTATGACTGGATGAAATGCTTTTGCTGCAAATATTGAGGAGGCTAGTACAACTTGCCAAGAAGAACTGTTAGAACTTAGATATGATGAAGAGAGTAAATATAATTTCGATAGTGGATATGAAAACCCATGGCTAAATAATAAAAAATGCCTGCGTTATATCAAAATATGTGGAAAATGATATTCAATTTATTGATACCCTTTCCCTACCTCATATCTTGTAGAATCAGGCTTTAGTGCTGTTAATCATATTATCACCAAATAGAGAAACCGTCTGAATATTTCCGAAAGAGGAGACCTTCGTTTTTTCTTTACGAAAATCGAACCAGATATCAAATATTTAGTTTCGCAGTATCAGCCTCAAGGATCTCATTAATAATTAATTAAATGTCATTTAAGAGACTATACTTTTATAGTTTTTATATTTAATTTTCTTTTTCTTCAATTTAAGCAGCTTCCGCACTAGTAGGCGCTGTATCGATACAGATGCAGAAATGCAGCATCAAATTAAATTTTCTGTGTATTATAAACATATAAAAGTATAAATAAAAAGATAAATTTAGCTACATATTTTTTCTAAACCTCCACTCAAAAAGTTACGAGTACTTTGCGGCTGCTCTAAATTCAGTTACTGCGGAACCCGTGGGCGGTAAGAAAATTTTACTACCACAAAGATATAAAGGTGGGCTTTAGGTATAAAAATGTTGACTACCGCTTCTTTAGATGTTGTCAATATGGTACGGAAGATAGAAAAACTCATGGAAAAAAGAATTATGTGAGAACATTATCAAAGGTTTTAAAAATAAATTTACAGTATTCCCGCACATTTCAAAATGCGTATACAAAGTATTTTAAATGAAAAATTAAAGCATTTAAGAATCACAATAAATTTAAAAATACAATATCCTAAAATTTAAGTTTTTCAATTAATTTACCAATAAAAAAATAGTTATGATAATTTGATTGCGATGTGTAATATACATCTTTTTGTTTGAGCTTTTAAGTGAAGTATATAAAGTTTCGGTCGTGTTATTAGTACAAAGTATTCTCTGAGAAGAGATTTGCACTATGATAGTTCAAGTATACAATAAAAATATTTCGCAAATAACCTTCTTTCAAAGAGAGGAGGAAATACTTTTAATTTTACAATAGAATAACCTAGCTTTATCCTAGAATACAGCTTCATGCATAATAGCCAATATTTGTATAGAAACTAACAGATATTTCATCGTCATGATACAGTTCCCATCAATTACAATTTGATTTAAACATAGTTGTTTGCATTTCATCTCATTCAAGGTGGATCCACGTTGGAAATGAACAAGTTTGGACACGGTTCAGCAAATAAATAGAAATGATAAGTAGAGAGAAAACTGTATTGGAAATGTTTTAACTTTTCGAACACTATCTGTTCTTACTTAATGCCCCAGGTAACAAAATACGAAATCATTTCCAGTTAAATACAAACTTACTACGGCAGAAATACCTAAAACCTTACACTTACAAGAAGTGGATTTGCGGTCGGAGGAAAAACACTTCATTATTCCTGTCCTTATACATGTTTGTTGTGTAGATCTTGGCAATTATCATTTAGCAATAGAAATTACAACTTATCGATTCAAAATTTCAATAATTGATTGTAAGAGGCTTTTTAAATTATGAAAATAGGTTTAATTATGGAGGATTAAATATGATAATGGAAAAGGCATGTAGATGCATGCAGATCTGAGTATTCTCTAAGGCCCTTGTTACATTTAAAATCAGAAGTCTTAAAAGCACAATAAAGAAATGAAGTAATTGCTTATACCCATAACCCGTTAGTACTACGTACATATCCAAAAATTAAGGGTAATTCTATCTGCCGCAAATCCCATGCCAAGTAACTCCACCGAAGTACCTCAAATGACAAATAAATATTTCATAAGCTATGCGGACTAAAATAAGAACGCTCATATACCTGGTGGTGCCACTGGGAACTAAAGAAATGGAGAAAAAAACATGCTTATATAAAATATTTGATGTTTTAGTTATTGCGGAAAACATTTGTTTTTAAGCAACCAAGTAAGGCATGTGCTGGTCTCTGACCCTAATGCGTTCCTCACAACGTGCAGACATGATTTCCCATCCCATTCACTTACTAGAGTACTTATGGACGTCTTGGCTTTGTGCAGTCCTTTGTAATGTTGTGTAGGCTACAATGCAACTTCCAAGAGCATCCTAAGCATGCTCTATTGGATTGAGACCAGATGACCTTACTTGACACGCATTCAGTATTATCCTTAATTTTTGGACATGTATGTATTTTTACCTCGCTAATCTTGTTTAATACAGTGAATATTTATTGTTTAAAGAAATTGTTATCGTTGTAGTTGTTCTTTATTATATACTTACAATGTTTATAGATTTCTATATTGTTCACTCCAAAAACTTACATAAACTTCAGATTACTTTAACAAAAATCTTAGTAATCGTTACACTAATTTTGTCAGTATTTAATAATAGTAGCGCATTAAATACTTTAGAAAGGAAAACGGTATTTTGTTTACTTGCCAGAGAGGGACTACAAACAACGCTTGACTCCTTAAAACCAAAGCTCTTTCTCTTTGGACAAAACGTCTAATGAACCATTCAAGCAATTTTAAACAGAAGTAAAAAACAATTCTGTCACAGAAACCGGCAATCTACGAGAGAAAACGGTTTTACAAAAACGCCTAATGTCTCTAAAATTACATCAATCGTCTGTATCTAATGTAGTAAAAAAGAAAGAGCTCCACTTTTATTTTTCCATGAAAGAGCACTTTTTTAGTTCTCCAGAACCGAGCGATGTAGATTACATTTGCGGACTGCCTTTCCAGTTAACTGCTAGTCATTTGCAAAATAAAAATCAATAATCATTGTCTTCAGTGTTAAGAAGGAAAAGATAATATAAGTCTTTTTCACAGTTCCTGTCAATGGGTACTATTAACTGAAGGAAAAAGAGTTTTTCTGAAATGTCAAAAAATTAAAATGAGGTCATGGAAGAAATGTCACTAAAGATAACATGCAAGTTCATTAGCCATTCCACAGTCAGAAAGAGAAGATTACGCTTTGACTGAAATGGAATAATTTAAGTTTACAAATCCATTTTCCCCTACCATCCAAGTGTTAAACAAATCGGTTGGAAAAACTGAGTGAAACTAAATTATATTGAAAAAGATTAAATAACAATTTTCAGGCAGTCTTAAAAGTAAACAGAAACAATGAGCTAATATTATGTATTAATATAAAAAGGGTTGGTAATTGCTAATTAATTAATGTCACACTGGACAAACACAACGGGCTATTTAATATCAAAAGGTATACTGTATATATATTTGTGTATATATATTGTATATGTATATATATTTGTGTATATATATTGTATATGTATATATATTTGTGTATATATATTGTATATGTATATATATTTGTGTATATATATTGTATATGTATATATATTGTATATGTATATATATTGTATATGTATATATATTGTATGTGTATATATATACTGTATATATATGGTGCTCATATATTTGTATACTGTAAAAAATTAACACGTTTTGCACTAGAACGCTTAATATGAAACATATATTTAAAAACCGTTTAATAAAATTATGCAATACATTCTGTATTGCATATACATTATGTATACGTACATGCAATATGTTATACGTATACATTATGTTATACGTATACATTATGTTATACGTATTATGCATTACATTCTGTATACACAAAAATAATTATGGTAATTACTGAAAATAAATATTATACATATTTCTACTTAAAACAAGTATTAACTTAAAGGAACACTATAATGAAAGGCAGAGTTTACTTCTAAATTACAATGTATAGTTAAACTTTAATTTTATTAATGATGTTCCTATGACGATAACTTATATGCTGAAAGAAACCTTTTTCATTTTATCTTGACGACATTGTTCGTTTATCTCACTAAAACTCTTATGTTAATGACTTCAACTGTCAAATCTGGATAAAGGCTGTCCTCACATTAGGTAAGTACTTTTAATGTGGAAACCAATTCAGCTTGTTTAGATTACATTAACGTTACGTAAGAACATTTGGCTCCTCCAAGTTTGGTGTTAGCTTACTTTTAAAAGGAGTGTAAAATGTACAGTGTAGACAGCATTATGATTTTAATTAACTCGTAAATAAATCTTAATGATATATTAAAGATTAATAATCGTAACTTTTTACATACGACTCATTTAAAGACACTATATTTTCAAAGTTCATCTGATTTAAGAATGTGTTTCCTCAAAGCTTTCAAAGAATTTAGAACTCAGAATTACCGGGTGTTTCTCTACCATACTCGTCTTAAAAATAAGTAACAAACAGTACCAATCTGCTAAAATCTGCTAATAAAACTGTATAAATTGTACAAGGGTTGACCAGGAAAGAAATTTTAACGTTGAAAACAAACATTTATGCAGAAATCATATAGAAGGTGAGCTGGTGCTGAAATATTTTACATGAGGCAGCACAGCACTATTCAGGGTCATAACATTTTTGTTCTGTCAAACCATTGAAAGAACGTGATGGGAATAGAAATGATACAATGCTAAAATACGTGATCTCCTATTGAGGTCTCTCAATTATACAGTTTATTGCTCCAGGAAAAATCGCAACTGAAATTCATACTGAAAGCTCAATCATATAGTCGGTCATACACCAAGATGAATCTACTAAATCGTAGTTTTGAATACAATTTGTCTAATAATTCAACGCCTTAGGGAAAATAGTATATTATGGTAAAATTTAAGTATCAATGTAAGCTATTTAATCTCCAAATAATGGGGTTCGTGTCCTTTTAGCATAGTTTACAACATCGAATAATAGTCCAGAAAATGTATTTAGCTAAAAACAGTCAAAATTGCAGATTCGTGATTTTGGCGTGAGGTCGGTGCTTCGAGGTGATATGATGCCTAGACCACAAGTTATGAAATGGGGCCGAACATTTCTGACCAAGTTGCCTAAACAACAAATTATAAAATAGTGCTGAGCATTTGTTACTTAGTTGTCTAGACAATAAGTTATAAAATGATGTTGAGCGTTTGCTGGCAGAAAGGATAATATAAAAAGTTGAACCATGGGTTGAAGTCTGCTCTTCTCAGTAGACTTCTTTTAATTTGGCCAGTCACTATTACCTTATCCTGCCTCCAAAAAGAATGTCAGATAGACACTTTGCGGGCAATGGGATGTTCAACGAAGTAACAGTGCCTAGATTTTTAAACAGGTGGAATGGGAAGTTGATTAAAATACTACTAGAAACCTCTTAATCGAAAGTGACAAAGTTGAAGAGTTAGTTGTTCATTCGTTCCGTTTAGTTTCAAGCTAATTGCAACTTTTCGTATAAATTCCTGATAAAATTATCTGATCAATCCTAGTACAAACATTTATTGTTTGCCTCTATTGATTGTGCATCTATATAGCCTGTTGCAATTACAGGGGAGTTTGAAATCCCTTGGTTAAATCTAACAGTGTGGTACGAGACACTAAAATAAATATTTTTTATCAAGAAATGTATGTCTGCAACTGTTGCGTGAAGGATTTAGAGAGAGTTGTTTTACGAGTTTGCAAATCGTTCTTTTTTTTTAAAAAAAATTCGTCATTCGCAGAGCGGATTTCGCACGTGATTGATCATTACATGAATTCTGAGATTGGTAACTTGAATCTAACATAAGGGACTGCCAATGGAAACGGAATAACTACTCAAAGACTGGCGAAAATGGAAGTGATAAAATTGCTACTTATGCAAAACCCTCCATATAATGCATTGCCCTAAACCCAGGCTACTTGCAGCAGCTTTTGTGCTTGCGCCGGTTTCACACAGCTGATAGAGCAAACATTCACAAGTTTGACGATTCGAAGCTCGCTCATCGAAGAAGCGTTCACAATACAATCTTCGATCAGCTCCCGTTTCCATTCACAGCCCCATACGTTTGATCCATACTAGTTATTTCGTAATTCGCGTAATATCCATAACGTATAATTGAACTCCAATTTGGTTCTAGTTCCAAAACTTCGTTGCGAATGACGCTTTAAAAGCAAGAACTATTTGTAAACAGCAAAAACCAGTTGCGGACATACGAAAATGACAAAAAGTGTTTAATTTGGCCATCTTACAACTAAAATTCGGCTAGTGTATTTGAATTAACCCCGTATATATATATATATATATATATATATATATATATATATATATATATATATATATATATATATATATATATATATATATATATATATATATACCGTCCAAAATTATGCGAGCAACAAGTATCAAAGTTACAGCACTAGTTCCTATAGTTTAATTAAATATATTAAATATATCTCCGCTTGTAATTTCATGAGAATAATTTAACACTTCGTAAAACCGATCGATTACGATGTCAAATTCAGATATTAAAACTGTGTGATCATTGGATCAATGCGAAGCATTGTAGAATATGTTACCCATAAACATTCCAAAATTATGTGAGCAATAGTTATCAAATTTACAGCCCGAGTTCCTATAGTTCAATTATACATACATACTCTAGTATTAAAAACAAGTACATTTTCATGGGAATAATGCAATACTTTATAAAACCGATTACAATATCAAATTTAAGTATTAAATGATGTGATCAATGGATCAATGCGTAGCATCGTAGAATATGTTACCCATAAACATTCCAAAATTATGTGAGCAACAGTTATCAAAGTTTGTAGCACGAATTTCTATAGTTGTATTAAAAATACGCATGCTTGTGTAATTTCCTGAGAATAATGTAACACTTCGTAAAACCGATTACCCAATCGATTACGATATCAAATTCAAATATTAAAACGGTGTGATCAATGGATCAATGCAGAGCATCGATTTAGAACCTCATTAAAGTTCATTACGTTAATCCGTAAAATGAAACCCCCACTCTCGAGAGCAGGGTAATTAGCTTTAAGGGGCAATAAAACTTTCCCGTTCTAATATCTGACGTTAAAAATTAAACGCGCCGATTAAGTTGCGAAAGGGAGAGCGAAGAGAACAAATAATTGACACATTCGTTCAAATTTCAACCAGCTTAAACTGAAAAATAATAATGATGACTGAGAAACACGAGAACCTCGATTTCTTTCGGTTTTGGAATAGGGAACATTTATGACAATGTATTAGTTTCATTCCTAGATTATTTTAATTGCGATAGCATATTCTTATAATTCAAGTTGAAGCATGTAAATATATTTGAGTCAACGTTGCTACGAATACCAAATACTATTAAAAATACACAAATGTAAAGTGCACTTTGAAGTTTGAGAAACGTGCACGGTAATTTTTTAAAACAAGAATGGAACTGCCCCATATCAAACGATGCATGGCTAACATTTAAATAAAGAAAATTAAATTCATTTTTCTGCATATAAGCACCTTTGTCAATAAGTATTTAATGTTAAGCACACGCAAAACATATCTTTTGTAGTTCTTTAAATGCTCTGTAACTCCATAATTTTTCATTTGATAGAATTTTTAGATGTGACAGAATTTCACGATATGAGTGAAATTCTATGACTTCATGTACTAATAATTAACTTATAGAATTTACTTTGAACTTTAAATGAAAAATTGTTAGAGAGGTGCTGTTTTGATTACAAATATCACGGCACCTCTACATAAATAAAAACGTAACAATAAATCTTCGAGTTTGGTTCACAATTTTAAAACTAGATAATTTATTTCTACATATTTTTTATTATGAAGGGGTAAGTTGTGTATCTTGCAGTCTTCATATGAAAAGGATATTACCGAAAATAGCCTGTTTTGCTTACAGATCGTTTGCTTACAGCTCACTTTTTCAGACTGTTCAGACCACTATGAAAAAAACAGTGGTACACGAATCGCTATCGTACTGAACTTTATATCCGATATCTATTATTTATCCAATACCCCGGTGAACTAAATAATAATAATTATGGCCCTATAAGGGAGGGATTGTGAACCATTTGGTGTTAACCTGGTACACTACGGGGTGGTTTTACATTGCACCTCACATACATACCATGATTCAAGACAAAACCCGTTTATAGAGATCCCACATTCACTCCAGATGGACAAACAATCAAGCCTTACCCTATATTCTAACTAGGAATCTTTTGATCACAAAGTCGCCAGCACCTGACCACTAGACCATATATATATATATATATATATATATATATATATATATATATATATATATATATATATATATATATATGTGTGTGTGTCTGTGTGTTACAATTCGAGACTAAAAGATACACATTATATATTGCACATTACAGATATATCTATCGAGATTGAGTATTCCAATACTGTTGGACATAATGATGGATGAACTTTTGAAAGAGAAACCAGCATTTTTTAAAATTTATATCTCCCTACAGTGAAGACAGATTTTGTTTGCAAACTATCAATCAGTACAAAAGAACGACTTCTGAGTAAAAGTTCCTACGAATCGTTCAGTAGAATATCAAAAGGATCTGTGTTGAGCATTTTAACAAAATAGAACATGAAGGCGTATAAGAATGGCAGAATGAGAAAGCATAACTTACAAGGATCTCACAGATCTTAAAAATAAGAAAACAACCATGATATTTTTCTTGGTACAAAGGGATGCAATTGGTTTTCAGATAAGTTGATTGTATAAGATTGCATTCTTACGCAAAATGATCGATTCTGGTCACTTCATTCATAACGTTCTCGAAAATTAAGCTTAAGAAAATTTGCATCATGATTTATCAAATAGGCCCTTTGAAATCATACACTACTATTAAAAATTGTATTATTTCCTTAGTTTTTAGTGAAAAAGAGGTGAAACCAATTAAAATGTCTAATCTGAGGTATGTATAGAAATCAATACCACTGTTTCCAAAACAAAATAGCATCCTTTGATATTAGAAATGTAATTCAGAAGCCATGTGGTGCAAATTTATAAGACTTGTCGCTCAAAAGATTGACTATAGTAGATCATCTCATTTAAATACACTTGATTATTTTTACCCTGTCTTACGAAACAATGATTTCATAACTGAACAGCTTAAAATTCAAAAATTTGATCATTGTCAGAAGCATCACAAAGAATACCGTCTAAGAATGACCAAATATATTAAATTTAATTTTATATGTAGTACTTTCATTTGCATTTTTTGTTTTGGAGTTTATTGAATGTCCTTTTTGAAAGTAATTTAACTATAGATAGGATATATAGTTAAGTCCATTATAAAAATTATATAATAGATTTATTATTTGATTTGTTTTATTGAATATGTAAAATTATGTTCGATGTTTAACTAATTCAGGTTTCTATATAAATATATTTTGATGAAAAATCTGCGTTACTTTCACGCAAATCTATTTTTCAATTTTACCATCAATAAAGGCCATTTAAATTAATTATTTCAAACATATAAAAGGCATTGTTTTAGAAATGATTGAAAACTTGGATTAAACTGGAAAACTGGAAGTTAATTTAAATTCCCTATTACCAATGATTTAATTGATTGTATGAAAAAAACGTATCCCAACTACGAGTTATTTACAATAGATCGGCCAGAAAAAAAGTCATCAGTGATTTGGAGAGATGGTAAAAAAAGTGTTGATGAAAGGTAATTATTGGTTTTGTAATATATCGGAGACAAAATTAAATGAAAAAATAGATTTCTTAGTGAGGAAAAAAATCATTTTCAAAGATTGTGCGTTAATAAAACACGAATGAAACGAACATTAAGGAACTTTTATAGAAAAAGATCACAAAAGAATGGAATTGGAAAAGTGCATTTCCTCACAGAATTTTGTCAATAAATTAATTGTTTCAGAGCTGAATATTACCGCTTTAATTCAATTGTAGCAACCTTAATTCATTCCTTTTCATAAAGGAGCGTATAGGAATAAAATGTTTTACTTAGTATAAACTTATTAATAATGTTTAGTGTCAAGAGAAGGCATATAGGAAAACAAACTTATAATAATTCACCATAGCTGGGTTATAAAAAGGCTGAATTTTGTATTCTACTTCAGGTTTATGACACCTTTCAGCTTCAAAATGAATAATATGGGCAATAATTAATCAAAGTATTACAATAGTTAGTAAAATTATCCGCATATTTCAGAGTCAAATGTGTCTTCTCGTGAAAAGTAATAAATTAACTATGAAAAGCTGTTAAATAGTTTTAATGGGAACGTAAATTAATTTTTATGAATATTTCATTTTTCTCTTTTTCATTAAAATGAATATAATTATTCATCAAATCGGAATTACATTTTGTAATAACCAATTTATCAAATAATTATACATAACTTTTTTAAACTGAGTTCATAAAACATTCTATTTTTAAACAAACCTCACAATTACATGTTTTTACAATGTAATAACATTATTTAAAATGTATTAAGCACGGATTAGAATTCTACGTCATATTAAATCCTAACAATGCTCTATTATGTATTTATTGAGCCACATTTTTTTTTATCTTTACGAATTCATGAATATCTGATTATCAGTTACAGTGAATAATACATTTAAATGGAATACGCAACAATGTAACTCAGAAAATATGATACTTTTTCAATGAGACACTATCACTAGAAAAATAATTTATTGCTTTAAGCTTGAATTGCATTACATTGTTAAAAGTAAAAAACCAATAGTTTTTGCGAAAAATCATGTTATATCATTTATCCTTACCAATATCAGATGAAACCAATATAGATCCTAAAATATGATTTAATTTTTCCTGTGTCTTTATATTCTGGATATTTTGATGTGTTGTGCATTAAATTACAGCATTAATTAATATTGCTTCTTGTAAGAACTATAAGAAAAGTTATACTTAAACAAAATTTAAGAACTGTTATAATAGAAAAGTTCGTTGTATTTTGTTAAGTATAGTATGCATGTATGTAGTTAAAATCACATTTCCCTATACTTCAATATTTACACATCTGAATGTATGAAGTATAAAAAATAAAGATTTCCTTGTATTTAAACATGTTAATTGATATTTATCACTGTTATTGTGCATCCAATATATTTTAACATTCTAGTTTTTTCTTATGGTTTGTATTATGTTGAGATAAAAACAAAATATTGCTTTGTAATGAATATTGCTTGCGATATTTAGGGGAATTTCTTTAAAGTGTACTTACTCTCATTCATTAATTTAATTTAGTGTAATGAACGCATAATGTTTGTAAAAACATAACTAATAACATAATATAATTTAATATTTATTTATGTATAACTTAAATGTATCCAATTTATTCACTCATAAAAAATATCAGTTCAAAATCGACTTAATGCTCATAAATATATTTTTGGATGTAGTAATAAATATGCTTATTTCTTAATTATTGCATTTTTATATTGATGGCAATGGCACAAAAAGCAAAAAAAGACAGTTTCAGATTGAAAATAAACCAGATACATGTTGGCCTAAATAGAGTAACGACATAAAATCAAATGTTCACTATGAGTATGGAAAGCTTGAATCATCAGCAATGATAAATCTTATTAATTTTTTCGAAAGCGATTGCCTTAAATTGAAGATTATAATTTAGAAATACAAATCGGGATAGTTTAATAGAAGTTTTTAAAATTTATCAGCATAAGATATATTGTGATGCATTATTTTACCAAGCAGTTTGATTGTACGAACTTTCCAAAGCTATACATATACTGACGTGCCAACAATCATGGGAAGCAGTATGAGAATTTACAAGTGGCGCTCGCATCGCGTTGAAAGGGTAGAGTCAGATGGTTATATCAGAGCTGTATGTTGGACTATTGAATGTCTTGTAAAACGTAATGTTTAATAACGTGAGAAGCTACCCGACGAGAATTAATAAAGCATGAACGTGGAATGATTATTGGAGCTCGAAGCATAGGGCATAGTATTTCGGAAATAGCTGAAACTTTTACAATTCCTCGCTCCACAGTGTCAAGGGTGTCATGGAAGGCATTACCTTCCACAGCGACGTCTGAGCAGAAGCGTCCGTGCTAACAGACGAACGACAGTGAGTGAACTGTTGCCACATTCAATGAGGGACGCACTAGAGGCGTGTCTGTGAGGTCCGTGCAGCAAAATTTGACGTTAATGGGATGATGGGAGACAGCAGACCGACTAGAGTGCCTTTACTCACAACACATCATTGGCTGCATCTTTGCACTTGGGCTCATGAGCTTATGCATTGGACACTAGATGACTGAAAGAAGGTATCGTGATCCGATGAATCACGTTTCCAGTTGGTACGAGCTGATGGTCGAGTTCAGGTATGGCGCAAAACCCCAAGAAGCTATGGATCCAATTTGTAAACAAGGCATTATCAAGCTGGTGGTTCTATAATGGTGTGATGAGTGTATACCTGGCATGAAGTGGATCCTCTGGTCAAATTGAACCGGTCATTGACAGGAAATCGCTATATTCAGCAGCTTAGTGACCCTTTTCAGCCTTTTATGGACTTCACTTACCTCAATAAAGATGGAGTATTCCAGGATGACAATAATCCGTGTCACAGGGCCCATTTTGTTCGCTATTGGTTTGAGGAGCATTCTTGACAGTTCAGCGCATGATTTTCCCACATATATCGCTAGACATCAACTCCGTGGAGCATATCTGGGATATGATTGAATGAGCCATTCTTGCCCAAGATCCAGCATCTACCACAACCACACAATTATAGGCGGCTACCGATGAAGCATGGCTGAACATCTTCCCTGACGACATCCATCGACCAGGTGAGTTCATGTCACGTCAAGTTTCTGCACTTCGCCGAACTAAAGGAGGTCGTACACGATATTAGAGGCATCCCATGACTTTTGGCACTGTCTTTCTCGTTTGAGGCTACTTGAGCGTTAAGCTTGGTGTTTTTAATTGAAAGTCATATTTGCAAAGCAAACTTAAATCTGCGCAAAAGCACTTCATTTAGCTTAACATGAAATTTCTCATAGATTTGATAAGTAAAAGTACCAGTTCTTCCTGCAGGTAGCAACGTGACGTACTTTGTGAACAGTCCCCGGTCCAGAAGGATTGGTAAGAGTTCGCCCTGCTAACTTCATCATCTCCACGGCTCAAAAGCGGGGATGGTATAGCGGAGTAAATTAAAACGCTTCCCTGCTTTTACACCGGCCAGAGTGGGCTCCCCGAAGTTCCACTCGGAATAGAAAGACGGTCTCGGACAATTAGCTTCGTTACGTGGAAATTCTTCGTATTATCCAGGATTCTCGCAGTTGCTAATGAGAAGACGTGTCTTTCGCCTTATTGAGCTAATTATGTATGGTGGTTTATGGTACAGGGACGAATGAGAACTGAATGCCCTCCCTGTAATGATAAGGATGGTAAAAAATGCTGTTTCGTGCAAAAAACAACAAACAGTGGCAGAGTTTCGCCTTCTTCTACCAGTGGCTTTATATTAATTCTGTCACTACTTAAGGTTGTTTTGTGGTTTTCGGGTTAGGCATACAGTCACTTTAGTTATGGATTAAGCATAATAAAAACTTTTATGCGAACTGTTTTATGTATTACATAATTTTGACTAATGTTAAACGTTCAGTCTCGGTTTTTAAGGAATACACAATTTTTAAAAATATGTAATTGTATTTTTTCAAAACCTCGGATGTGACACATATTTTAGTCAAGCACGTATAATTGTCACCAGCAAGTTAAATAAATTCCTAAAACTGTAGTAGAACAATTTTATAATCTACAAATGAATTTATCAAAATTTATCAATAAAAAATAACCAACTCATACCTAAGCAATTTCGGTCAATACTATGACCATCGATTCTTTTTTGCGGTTACATATGATATATTATCAAAGAATTAACAGATAAATCATTAATAAATGTACAAAAGTCATGTATAAGTATGTTTATCACTTTTAAAACATCCTTCAAGTAAAATATTCAAAGAATTTATTTTTGTATTATATTATGATACATCCATGTTTTTACATTATTTTAAAACGCATCATTCCCACTCTTGAAACTACGCTAAAGAATTTATGTTAATAACAATTTATGTTAATGTTTTTATTGACACCGCTCAAATTACATCATGGATATTCAAATTAGCTTGTGTTCATAACACATAGGGTGATCAGCTTTCGGCCATGAACATAAGGGAAATTTAGTCACGACAAATTTTGCGTATTTTTACCGGCTTCGACCAAACAAATGTTCATGGGAATAGTTAATATTCAACGAAATAATTAATTTGCATTGTATATAATATATTCAATTTAGAAATTGTTAGATTTCTTAGTACTAACTTGTATGGATTTGTCCACTGATGTTGCAGAACTAAGCAATTTTTAAATTCTTGTGAAAAACCATTAGCTCTGACGTTAGTTGTAAGCTGCTTTGATTTCTCTGATCTCAATTTGTTGTTCATGAGTGGAAATATCTTCCATTATGAACCTAGGGTACTTGAAACAGCCTAATATCTTATTAAGGTTTGGCCTATCGCTGAAAATAGTGTACTAACTTCGTTGCATATTTCCTGTTTATAATCCGGAAACGGATATTCCACTATTGATTAGTATATACTACACTTTCTATCGATTATTACATGTAAGTTTTCGATATTTATGGATGAGAAGTTCTACTTCTAAGAAGTCAATAATAATGGCAGTTTTATCGGAATGATTTGGCGAGTATAATAAATAATTTAAATTTTGTGATACTGATTGTTAATGAAATATACGGGGGGAAATAGAAGGTCAATACAGGAGCGGGGTGGATAAAAGGTTTTTAATTTGGAAATTTAAACAGCTTTAATATATAGAAAAATTGAATTATTCACTTAAACTTTTCACAAGCGACTATAAGAACAGTTGTACTCAGTCATTTTTAAATTTTCCAACGAATAGCCTTTCATCTTCGAGATTTAATGAATGTTATAATTAAAATGCAGTGACAAAATCAACAGCACCTCCTTGCATCGAAATTTAAGTTGCTTCTGAGAACAGATTAAATAAATTAAACGATACATTGCCAGTTCCTCAGTGGTAAGAAAATAACATTCAAAGTTTTGTTCCTAGTTCTATTGTATATATATATATATATATATATATATATATATATATTCCCTGATGACTTCAACATATTCATATTCTACTTCGGAGTATTTGAAGTCTCCGCAACCCTGTAAGATGGATGAATCAGTTCCATTCACCGATAGAAACAAAAGAAATCCATGGATAGAAGTCTGATTTATTATAAGATCCGAACACCGGAGAGTGTTTTATCAAGAATAAAACTGTACCCTAATGTACACTTAGAGAGAGGCAGCGACGATTTCGTTCCGCTTAGATATTCATGCCTAGAGGCCAGATTGCCTAGCTAGGGACGTATTGTTCTTTGGAACATGGAATGAAAAGAAAAGATTTTCCAAATATTTCTTATAGGTTTCGAAAGTCATTGATTTCACTGTTCACGTTCGTTTTCTGCTTGTGAGTTGGGCCTAGTCACGTTTAAAAATACAATATCGTCGGTATTATGTAAAAAGGGCGAATCAACCAATTCAGCATTTTTCAGGAAAGCAGTCTGAAATATTTAACATTTCATTGCGTACAGATTTAAAAAAATGGTGAAGACTTTTAAAAAAGGCGTTGTTAATCTAAATTGAAAGTTCCATAAATTTTGAAAAGTATTTTTTAATTTTTTTGAAAAATTAAACATTTCAAACTGCTTTCCTGAAAAATGCTGAATTGGTTGATTAGCCCTTTTTACATAACACCGACGATATGTTGAGGAACAAGAAGCAAGTAATCTTAAACGCGAGAAGAAAGTACGCTGTCCGAAAAATGGTGAAATCGCTCTTACTTCATGTTGAAATACTTCTTTTAATCCATCTTGCTTAGATTTCACTATCGACTTCGAACAAGATAATGCAAACTGTAGTATTACAATATTCTTATCAAGCAGGTTTTTGTAATTTATAAATTGATATTCAATTACTTATACTACCCGGCGTTTTAACTAACATTACTGGATTTAACTTCCAACTTAACCCCTGAGTGTCATGCGATTTCCTTGTAGTGTAGTGCTGTTTTTACATCGTAACGCACATAATGACTAATGTTGTAAGATTCCTCGGAAAGATTCTATTGGTCAAGAACAGCAATTGTCAACCTTTTGTCATCTCATGGCACACATAATCTAATAAATAAATCTCGGCGGCACAGCAAAAAATATTTGTTTGCTGATCTTATAAGCAAAAGGCATAATTTTGACTGATTCACAAAAAAACAATTAGTAATTACCTACCCTTTTTGCTCCAAAGTAGCTTTTAAAAATATTTTAAAAACAATTTGCTTATGAGACACTGTAATAAGAAAATAATACTCAAAAATATTTATGCGGGCATTAAAAATATGTGTATCATTTGAAATAATTTGTGAACACACTGGTCAAAAGTCCAAAACTAAAGAGTGGAAGTGAAATATATCTTACACAACTTAAACCGTTTCATGAACTAAAAGGCATACGTTTTGAAATCGCTGGTAAAGAAGATCAAAACTAGTTAGAAGTCATACAAGGTAGACTGGAGATTGCCGAACGTTTATATGCGTGTGCGATTCTCCAGGGGTTAGAAAGCAAATGAAATCTGTTGACATCCCCTTTATCTCCACTTCGTACGTGAAAAGTATAAATATCACCAGATCTCAATTCAAGAGATACATTACTATATACATTTCAGAAAAGTCTAATTTAAAAAACATATTTGCTGCAGATAAAAAATACTGCTTCAGAACCGAAATCCAATCGAAGTGCGAGCCCAGAATATCATTTACAGCCCCCGAACAATCTGCGCAAATATTTCCAAATAAAGTGGCAAGCTCTCATCTTTCGCACGTACGGGTGTCCCACCCGTGTCCTCTCTGGTGGTTTCGTGCAATCAGAATCCCTTACCCTCGATTGGTCCCCTGGTTCATCACATTTCCAGGCACGGGGAGAGATTTTACATCCCTATGCACAAGCGTAAACACAGACCGGAGGAGTTTGGGTTCAAATCAAACTCCTGTAAATCAGTGAACAGTGGTATTAGCTAGCATTTATTTGGGCATAAGGAATTAGGAGCTTGAATTGTTTCACGGCTGCCTAAGAAAATGTACTTTTGAAATGAAACTCAATAAATCCTGTAATTGAAATTAAAATAGTGAAGCATGTCAAATAAAAATTATTTTAAAACTTTAACCCTCTGACCCTCACGATATTTCCAAGTAGTGTACTATTGCGTTTACCCTACAACATACATAATGACTAAATAACTCGTCATTATGTATGTTCGGGTTAACCCTCCTAGTGGTTTCGACGAGATATCTCGTCCATCAATATGTAACTAATACATCAATACCTGACTCTTGCTAATGGCGAAATATCTCGTCATCAAAATATTGTGAATTTTTATGGTGACGAGATCAAAATCTGGTTCTAATGACGAGAAAATCGTCGAAACAACAACCAGGAGGGTTAACTTGATAAAACCTATATGAAGTACGTTGAAAGTAAAATTATTTCAACTTTTAACCCTCTGAGCGTCACGACATTTTTGCGTAATATACGATTGCTTATACCACATAATGACGGGGCAGCGGTAGACCGGTTGGAAGAGTAATGGATTAGTAACCGGAGGGTTGCGAGTTCGAATCCAATCAAATACCATCGTGTACAAAGGGGGCTGGTGCACGTTAAATCTGACGGGATCTCAATTTCCTCACGTTGGTGTGGTGTGGAAGTTTGGAGAGTGGGGTGCCAGCTCATGTGTGATCTCATCATTTGACCGTGGTTCAAAATGACGTGTTGTACCCGTATCTTTTCCCTTCGGGTTTGATCCCGGACCGTCGCCAGTAGCCCGGTATGTTGCTCCAGTGCGACGCTAATTAAAATACGATTAAGCAATTTATAATGACTAGATAGCCACACCTTTGGTTGGAAGAATCCTAGAAAAGATTATATTGATAAAGAATAAAACTGGTTAAAACCATGCAGGGAATGGTTAAAAACATGCAAGTTGCATGACTGAATAATGCATACATGACCCACAGAGATCTCGATTAATAGAAATTGTATTTTAATCTGAAACTTTAAGATTCGTGCGTATCTTTACATTTTCGACTATTTTCTTCAAGCATCATATAATTGGTGGTATAAAGACGTATCACAGATGTGATATTTTAATTAGAATTTTAAATATGAGGCTCGATCATCGTATCATCAATTGATGTTTAACCAAAAGCAACAATCGAACTTAAAAACATATATTTAACTAATGTTTTATAATATTATTAATTATGGCTGTGGTGGTCTTTATTTAATTGATGGTTTTTATGAGATTGTTTTAAACAACGAATTTCCAAACAGGTAAAATAAGAGTATCTTTCTTTAAAACTTATTAGGATGTCGACTAAAAGTTAAGTCAGGAATGTATTTGGATTATAAATTTTATGTGAATTTATACATCATAAACTACTGATCACATTTTATGTAATATCGGTCCACATTCTATTATTGCAGCAAGTTTACAAAACTATAGTTAGAGTTTTTTTATAGAGCAACAGTTCTTTGTATTTTACAAATCTTCTTACCATGAGGTTAGTTACATAATCCGAAGTCCCATGTATTTATCTGTAATGAATTACTTTGTTGATTATTTTAATATTTACATTTACCTATTTATAAAAGTCTATATTGTTTCACTAGATAAAATTTAATATTCTTTTGGAAAGGTATTAAAAAGTAAGCGTATATATTTTACACTACAAACATGAGGATGTTTATAAAAATAGATATAAAAATAGATGGTCTCGTTTTTATTTATTAGTTCTTTTACAAAGTGGTAGTAGGATATGTCGTCTCTAGTTATATATTCCCATGCATCTATTTTCTGGTTTCTTATGTATTTCAATGTGCCAAAAGAAAAGAAAGAATCAATCTTCTATATAAGTTTGTAAAACTGAAATTTTCATAGTATTTCAATTTATTATTTTAATTTTAAAGATTCAGAGAAAAACGTGCCGTCATCTTTTTCTTCCGGAATTACTGAATTTACTATTGCTAACGGTTTTGTTCCGATTTTTGATAGAGAGAAAATAAATTTAAAATACCAATGCCCCAAATTCTTTCCTGCCCCAGTATATGCGATACTTTTCCAATAGCATATCCCACAGCTTGAAAGTGGGAATGCCGAATCCCATCCATACGCATGAGAAAATAGAATCTTGCTCGTTGAAATGTCAAATTTGAAATCGAAGAGAAAAGGAAAAATAACGTAAAGATGAAAATCAACATTTTTTCCCTTGAGTTGAGCTTTGGGTTTGGATCCCAGCCGTCTGTTTCATTTACAATTCTTATGCCGTGTTTTGAATCGAAATACGAAACAGGGAATATTCGTCTATAATACATATGCCCACATACCATTTTAAAATAACTTGCATTGCTCGATGAAAAGAAAAATGAAAAGCTATTCTTTGTGAATTAGTTATTAAACACAATTGTGTTTAACTATGAACAGAGAAACTTGACTAACGTGGTAAATATTTCAAAGAAATAATTGCATAAGCTAATTACGATAAGTAATAACGATTATTTTAAGTCAGATATGTAAGCGAAAAGTTAATACAATTTTCACACATAGAAAAGGAAGTTTGCTGCCCATGGAAAATTCTACATATTACAGCAAAAGTTTAATAGTTAGTTATTTACATTTTTATAAAATAACTATCGCATCAAAATATTTAAAATTTCTATCTAATAGATGCATTAAGGAAAAGCAAAAATGTGTTTAATCACATTTCCTAATCATTGATTGTTTAATATTGAATTATCGCTTTCATTAATTAAAAAAAATCGGAACAGTGTAAAAAGTATAATTTGCGAGTATAATTAAGAACATATCGTTTTATCATCATATTGATATAACACAGAAACAAGAATTGTTTTGGGGTTTTACCAATGAGAGAGAGATATTGAAAAAATAACAGAATTATACAGATACCAAAATTATTTTAAATCCTATTTTGTCATTAATTATTGTTTAATTTCTTTATTTTATTTTAAATCATATTTAATCAGTAATTAGTGTCTAAATTATTTATTTTATTTTTAATCATACTTTATCAGTAATTATTAGTTAATTAATTTATTTTGTGTTTCCTCATAATTTATCATAATTATTAGTTAGTTAATTAATTTTATTTTTGATCATAATTTATCGTTAATTATTATTTACTTAATTTATTTTATTTTTAATCGCAATCTATCATATTCAGCTAATTTATTTAACAAATATTTTAAATACGCCAACACTAAAAATATTTTGCTTGACATTAATGTAGCTATAATTGCTTAAAACAAAAATAATTTCTAAATTAAATAACTTAAAATTGCCATTGTTGAATGAACATGTGTGTACTGATAATTATTTTAATGTTAATGATAAAAGAATAAGTATTCATTTCTTACGATTATGGTTTTCGAAACCTTTAGAGTTTGGTTTGATAAAAAATCATGTAAAACTAATTTTAGATATATGACAAACATAACAATGAAATTAAAAGTAAAATAGCATGGATAATTTTTAAATTTAAAAAAAGTAAAATTAACGGTTGCTTAGAAATATTTTACTGCATAAAATAATGAACAAAATACAATTTTGTTGTTAAACTTCTGAATTGATTTTAAATACCGAACCTCATCCATTTGTCTGTGAAAGCAGCATTTTTAATTTTGTCCTCGCAAAACAATACAGCATAGCTACTTTTTATGCCCTTTATTATTTATAACAGAATTCTCTTCAACAAAACATAAATACACCTCAGCCACAAAAAAGCAAAACAAAAACGAAAACACAAAACAAAACACAAAGCAATCCTCACCAACTAACAAAAATATGTTAAACAGCATGACGGCTTGTCAAATCGAGGTAATGTATTCCATTGGCGTCATTTATAGTTTTTGCAACGGGCACTTTTGAAAGTTTTGAAGCAAAATCTAGCTTCGGGGGAATTTTGCCTTTGACTTTCACCTGGCGTACAGCACGAGTCAAGAGAAAATATCATTATCGTTTGCGAGATATTTCAGCTTGACATGATCGATGAAACAGCCCCAGGGGGGAGAAAGGGAATCAGATTTGGAGAGGGAAGAAGCAAACAGACAAACCGTTCGATGCAAGCCGCATTGGTAACGATTTCAATTACTCATACCAAGATTCAGCATCGAGGGGGTTCCGAACTTCTCGACTCTAGAGAACTAACTTTTTAATTAATGGGTAGGGATAATTTCGAGTGTTCTTCAGAGTCGATCACGGGAACAATCCGTTCTGTTTGACAAGTTGTTGGGTCTGATTTGTTTTTATTATCCTTAGTACATCTGATTTCCTGTTGACGTGTTCGGCGATATTTTTTATTTAGTTTCCGTTTAGTTGTGTTTTATGGTGCAGGGGCCATATTCGGTCATGCTGCGTCCCACATAAGACATATATCAAGTAATGGATATATACACACAATGAAAAGATTTACTAACACAGAAGAGAGAAGTACACCAAGGGAGGAATCGAACCTGGACACCCTAGAACTCGCATGTTTTCGGTTTGGAAAGAAACAAACTGGATATATGTACTAACAGACCCGCACATGGCATCAGAGCTTACGTTTCTGAATAGCTTACATCTATTAATAACAATGTCGTTATTCCCATTTATTGTCTTATTTAAATCCATTTATAGTGGTTGCTTGCCTTGTACACCTAGTATCCCAAGCTTATTCGCAGAAGTTTCATCTTTTGGACTCAGACAAATATCCCATTATACTAAGGATGATATACGTTTTTGTTTTCGGTTTGAAAAGAAACGAATTGAATCTTTGAATTACTATCAGACCCGTAAAGCATATGAGCTAAAGTTTCTTAATTGATTTTTATCCATTGTAGTTATGTCGTTATTCCCATTTGATACCTTATTTAAATCCATTTATAATTTCACCCCGCCATGTAGTTACATATGCAGTCAAGGCTAGAATTGGTCATAAGGCCGTTCCTAAGGGAGGGATACATTTTTGATACTGTTAACTTTCATACTTATTCGTTTATATTTTTAATTTTTAAATTTGTCTTGCAATTTTAAAAAGATGTAAATATCTGCATAATTTGTTCTTAGTTTATTTTAGATTTTTCAAAACCTTTAAATGCCGATTTTTTGATAAATTAAATATATTCTTTCGAGAAGAGGGAGAAACTTGTTGATGTTTGGAAGTGGCAGGGTTATACCTCAGAAACAACTGACAGCTAAGCCCATATATTGCTTTTAATAGGCTATACTTAACCCTTTATTTCATATTTAAGAAGGAGATTTAAATTTTATTGAATGCTTTTAAAGTACCACTTAATAGAAATATTTCTTATTTTAAAACAAAAAAGATCGTCATTCAAAGAGCATAAACACCCTCAGAATTTTCTCATCGTTTGATCACTAAAGATATAATTACTTCTGACGCTATTGACTATCATCTAGAATCAAGAGGTTATATCTTGTCTTGTATCAACACAATAAATTGTTAACATCTGTTAACATCTTCAGAAATAATTAAAATAAGTTTTATTTTTAAGTGTACTTTAAAACTGCCTTTGTTGTATGTTACGATGCTAAACATTTCAAGACCATTATCCTAAAAGACACTAATATGTATTCATATTAAATCCTTAAACACTTAAATACTCCCAATTCGTGTGTTTACGTAAATGAGGGTCCCACAGTGCTTTTCCTGTGACCTTAAATCCAAATTAGGTACAGATCCTTTGAATAGTTGCAACGTAGCTTATTAAGCAGCCCGGTTAATGCACAGACTGCTACACTTTCGCTGCTTTATTGATTAATGGTATAGTGTCAATCAAATCAACGTTTAAAATATGCAAATTACTTCAATATATATTTTACTAACGTGCGTGGCACAGAAATAGATATTATTTATATATCGGCGAAAGGTAACAAACGGATATAAACGATATAAAATCAGCCACAAAATTATTTCGCCAATTTTTCCGAAAAGTTTAAATATGCTTAATTTGACCTAGTAACTGTATGATATTGCTAGAATAGCACGGAAGGGATCTTACCCCTCTAATGAAACCTAAATTAGCTCAAAAAGAAAATCCGAGCAAACACAAAATAGGTTTAGAGGTAAAAAATACTGATTCTCCTTTGAACAATTGAATAAATGCAATTGAAGTGGACTTTCAGAAGATAATTGAAGTAACATGACTGAGGTGTGAGCTTTTTAACATACATTTTACTGGAAATAAGAATTAACACTAGTAAGAGTACATTTGAAAGATGTAAACAAAATGTCGTTCTGTATTTTTCACTAGTTTTATTTCGTTTGGGAGTGTTAAATGTGCATATCGATGGTTATATTCATTACGAATGGATTTAAATGGGTATGAAATGATGATTAATTGTAATACCATGAATAGATAATAGCAGGAAACTTCAGCACAAATGTTATACGTTGGTCTCCTAGTGATAATATTAAAAGTAAATCAGAACGGATCAATTATACTACATGTGAAAAATTACATAATATTAATATTTATAATACTATGGTTATAATTTAAAATTATTTTTATAATGAATATAATACACAATGAAATCACTTTGCAGTGGGTTTCTGCGCATTGTGAAGTGTATGCAATGAAATTACTGATAAGTTAACTAAATTGTCAACCACACAGTAGGGGACCAGTTCCTTTGCAAGCAACTACTCTGTCTAGGTATCGGTACGGTCAGGAAAGAGGCTCGATCACTTTGGTGTTCTTTATGGAGGCACATTAGAATGAATCATCAGCTTTTTCAATTTCAGAGTGAACCTAATAACCTCCACTACTTCAAAAAATCCCTAGAGCACTTCCACTTTTTTGCTAAAGCCAAAATAGGCCTCATTGTAACTCAGGCCTACTTGAATCGTTTTCACCTGGCTGACTCCAATAAGTGTTTATTTGATGAGGTGACTATTTGTTTATTTGATGATTTGACTTTCGAGCATATCTTGTTCGATTGCACGGGAGAGAATATTTTCATTTTTAGAACTATCTTAAAGAAAATTTGTGATTCGTCTTCTCTGTTTTTTTAATGTTCATTTTATGTGTATTTCTTAGCTGGTTCATAGAAGACATCGTGAAATCAGCGTTAATACGTCGAACTCATGTATCAAGATGTAATGTAATGTAATATAATATACTACTAATAATTTCACAAAATTTACACGTCCGAATATTCCAGAATGTGGAAAAGATGTAACATAAAATTCAATTTTTGAATCTATTTCTTAACTAACCACGACACATTCAATGGCAATGTAAATTTTCTTTAATCTCAGATTCATCCAATGCAACATATCCGTTTATTTCGAATTACTTTTAAATTAAAAAATAAAAGCAATTCCTGTACCATCAGTTGAATTTCAGTAAAAGATTAAACCGAAAGAGAACGACACTCAGAATTCTAGTTAAGCTCCTCATATTCAAAAGTCATAAATTTAAATTGAGCGCAAATCCTTTCCATACAAGTTCCCTACCACCTGGGATTCTGGATTAAGGACTTTCTGGCTCAGAAAATCCAGTTTTGTCATGCAAATAAGTCCATTCTGTAGCAGGCTCAATCTTATAGTGAAATCAAAATATCTCAAGCCTCATTCATTTTTCATTAAACGAGTAGAAATTCGCATCTGAATTTCACGTTCAAGTAACACAACCTCCCGAACAATTCACCATTTCCTTCCTGTTTATACTAGTATTTAAAATCTTTTTAATTCTATGGTGCAACGTACTTGCATGTGGATGAAAATCCACATGTATTTGTGATGCAAATCGAAAGTTAAGGATTTGAATTTTATATTTCCTAATCTTTGAGCCCGGTGGATTTAAATTAGGGCATGAATTAATGCTGAAAAGTATCTAAAGCTTATGTGATAAAAGTATTACAACTATACAAATATCAGAAGAAAAATTTAGATTTTTATTAAATGTTATTTTCCATGTATATTAATGGACTTAATATTGGAACTTTTAAGACTATTTCAAATTTCTCTCTACCCCTAGGGAACAATTTCGATGACCTTTTTATTACCTATGTAGATAGAGTTCATAAAACAGATATTTATTAGACAATGGAATTGCATTAATGTGGTTTCTTTTAGTAGTTTTTGGTGATGCTATGCCTACATCGTAATGATTTGAAAACATGCTGTTCACATCTTTAATAAGTTCAATTTATAAAAATTGTATTTGTGACGATCTGAAATAAATATTTTTAAATGAGTGAAACAAACTAAAAATTTGTAACATATATATATATTCAATTCAACAGTTGTTTGTTGTTCAATTCAACAGTTCAAATGTTGTTTGGATGATATAAATTAAACAAAATTCCACATAATATCGATTTATTATTTATGCAGCAATACAGCCAAGTGTCAAGGTCTGTAAAATATATCATGAATCCGAAAATATCAAACCCTGTATGTTTTCATAATACCACGCAAAATATATATGAAGCTCTACAATAGCTTCGAATTACTCAAAAGACCATTTTATAGAACATCGTATTTTATATGTTGTTTCCTATACATAAATTCTTAAATTTGTCTCAGCTATATAGATTCATATCAATAATGATTTCTTAACGTTTTACATTACAAAACACATTGGGTTTATTTTAGCATATATTTTAATGTAAATAACATGAAACATTTCTAGATTTGACACCGGTGATAATTTTAAAAGCAATTAATACTTATCGTGAGAATTAATTGAATTAAATTGTTGAAATCAATTCAAAAACGTCCGATGTCGATCAACAAGGATTAATTATTCCTACTGTGGACATCGTTTTAGCAGAGGTTGGATACGTTATGTGAGCAATTCTAACTAGACTTCATACTAATGCAAAATATGACAATTGTGTGACAAGCCAACCAACCAATTATCAAAGAGAAATGTTTGGACGAATCATTTAGATAAAACTAAATAACACAAAATATTAAGAGTGAGGTGCTTTTAAATCAAATTTTTTCGGTAGTTATTTTCATTGAGAGGATAAACATTCTTATTGGGACAGTGGCCTTTTGAAATCATTAAAATCAATCAAAAAACTGATTTTTTAATTTTAGAGTTAAAAATTAACTGATATCAATTTCTGTGAATGGCAAAAAGACTTTTCCAAATACGATCATAATTACTGAATTACAAATACAAGATCAAAAATGTAGATAAGGATAGTAAGTCATCTACAAAAAGGCAATCCGATCTAGTGACCCGATTTTCTCCGATCGAGATTTTACATTTTTTCTGATTTCAGTGTTATCTGTTTACTTGGGTTGATTGATTTACTTGAAATTTTTTTGGATAAATCTTGCAGTTTGTTGCATATATCTAAGTGCAAATATGAAATCCATCATGTTTCCAAGTATTAAAATTTTGCTTAGTGTTGCTTAACCTGTTTTTTGTTGCAAAATTTTAGCTGCATTAGTACAATTTTTTTCTTACAATTGAGCGATACTTACCAAATGGGCTAAATTTGATTTGTATGTATACAAACTTTTTTAGGATTAAAATTTTGATATTACATAAAAAAATTGATTCACTTGAGACCTATGAATTTTTGCTAATTTATCAAAAATTGTGACCATTTTTTATGTAACTTCTGAATGAGAAAATAGTTTTGGACCAAACTTTATGTATAAAAAACAGTCTGCAAATTTTATAAAAATAGGATCATAACTACCAAAGTTTGTTTTGAAAGTCCACTATCCCCTTAAGTTTGATATAGGAGCAATTCCCCTCTGACCATAAAAAGCTTCCCATCTCAACCGTTTGACACCTGCAATCAAATATTTCAGTACGGTCGGAGGTAATGATTGCCTGTCCTGTGTAACAGCAGTTTGCAGTGACTGTACAAGCAAGCTAATTAAACGCTTTATTGTTACTTTAATTATACTCTTCCAAGTAGCTCAATAAAACTTGTATAAATATTTTATACTGCTGGTCTTGGTTTTTCATCGCGAAATTACCTTGATGTAATTACCTAAAATACAAATAAATTATTTGTCGCTAATTTGAAATTTAAAAACATTTTAATGGTTCCTATCTCTACAAAACCATAAATTTAAAAAATGTGTTTTAAGGATAAATACTTTTTATACACTTTTAAGAAATGTATGATCTTTTTGATTTATTTTAAGTATGGATTTTGGTAAAAGTTACAATCGTTAATAGGTATACAACATACGAGTATATTATGTCCGATCAAACTTTTTGAGCTTTGACGTTTGTATTCCTCTCATTTCTGAGTAAATTTTCCAATGCTTTCTATTTTAGTCGTATCATCTATATCATTTTGGAAGGAAACTCTTCCGAAAGTGTATTAGGAAACAGCAAATTGAGTAACTGTTTCTTTTGTTTCCTAACAATGGTACGAAAAAACTTAAAACACTAGATTTTGGATGAAACTCGTTGCAAGTTCTGGGGTTTGATAGCTCTCTTATTTTTTATGTTGTAGAGGAATACTTGAGTTTCTTCAGGTATGTTTTTGTTTGTACGGGAGAAAATGTTTGAGTTTCTTTTAGCCAAGTCAAAGAAACATTACTCTTGGCCCGAGGGCTGTTCATCTTTCTGAGGGAAAAATGTTGCTGATCGGTCCCGTAAGTGCCCCGTTCTCCTCCTTATGTTTGAGATACGGGTCCAAGTAAGCTTTTATTTCCTTTAAAAAACTGCACTTGAGTAAGGTTTTGCGTTTATGATTGCTTTGCTTCTGAAAATAGCTTTCAAAGATTTATGAAATTACGATAAAACAGGTTGAATAGGTTTTTGTTTTTGCTTCAGTTCCTCAACACCGCCCGATTATATCATTAGTTTCAAATTGGATACATTACAGTTTGTGATTAATTCAAATCATTTCAACTCAACAAAAATATTCAGAAATGTCTAAAAGAAGTTACTCTTGAAAGAATTCAAACTGAACGCGTTGGAAAAATATACAAATAAAGAATAATTTTAGTTAAGGTACTTAAAAATATATAATAACTGATACGTGCTTCTTATTAAATAGAGCTTTTATGTCTTTAGAAAAGTACAATATCTATAACATTGCATCTTGGTGCATCAGATATTACGATGTGATCTAGGAATTTGAAACTCAGTCGAAAGGATTAAAAAATACGAATAATGGTTTGTGAGTCACGTAGTCTAGTCAAAATTTCCCCAAACAGTTTTTTCGAGTACAGAAGAACAAGGTGTTCTCCAATGTCTCTCTGTTCTTCAGGCAAACAAGATATTTATCTGAATTAGCAAGATGCGAGTGTGTGACAATATAACTTACTCTAGCTTTGGCAAAAAAAGTGCCAACTTTTCTGAGAACCTTTCTGAAATATATCAGGTCATTTGGCCCATGTACACCAGTGTAATTTCAGGATTCACTCCATTTGGCTTGAGCTGTTTCGATCGTATTTAAGTATTTTGAGAAAGGAAGTGGACTCATTTTTGTTGAAAATTTAGCTAAAACCATCTACGACTTCATTATCATTAAAGGCATAATGCAAGGGAACTCATTGCAGAGTGATATCTTTATTCTTCAATTTGAAAAAGAGATCTCGAGTGTCTTAAGTACGATGGAAGTTGTCGCTTGGCTTGTGTTAACGAAAACAACTTCATGGAATCAGTGGGTGTAAGAATTGACATACCGATTGTATATAAGATTATAACGCAATGTTTATGAGATCATAATTAATTTTGACATCTAGTGTGCAAATGAAATACGTACTACCAATGAAAAGTTCTAGAAGACAAACTACTTGAATGTCTGCATATTTTGAAAGCTAATAAACTCGTACAAGCAAGGTACCATAACGATATATCTCGCCTCATTAAGGAAATTTGGAAATTGAATTTCTTGTTTACTAATGAAAGATTGGAGCAGTAGTTCCTATTTTGTTTCTATTTAGTTTAAACTGCTTTCAAGATTTACACACGCGACAGCAATTTCAATTAACCGTATACTCCATTGTAGGAACTGCGTGGTTTTGGTGTGATTGCAGTTTATCACGCCAACAGTCTACGCTCTGTAAGAAAAGTTGGATTAGATACTTTACAATAAGCTGGGCACATTATTAATTTTCTTCTGTGATAGTAAAATGATTCCTTGTATTCATAATTATATTTTCGAGATCAACGACATTTTGGAACGCATGTATCCTCAAGTACAGCAAAATAATTGCAAGGCCTTGACAAGAAAGAAGATAGTACATGTTGAAAAATTTAATATTTTTCTTTGAACTAATAAGTGGCATGCTTATAATTCAATTTTGCCTCTGGTGTTTTATTACATTTAAGCTGCTCAGAGTCAATTAAATTTGTTATTAAGATTCTTAAATTACCAAATTCAAGATTATTTAACCGATACTCCAGAAGAAAATTCAAATAGGCAAATAGTCCGGAATGTGTTTCATATCCATGCATTCCACATGTCTTTAAATTTCTCAGTGATGTAATAGTGAATGGTTTTATGTCTTCAATAGTATTTCGCTTTCACTCCTTGTTGCGCCATACAATAAAAATGGGTCGGGTGGCTAGTTGTATTGGTATGCGCTCAGTATTCTCATCGCACTAGTGGTATATTTTGATCTATATTGGAAACGATAGAACACTTTTTATCCTATTCCAAAAGACGGAAGTTATTCATTTCTCTTCTTGCTGTTGTAGAAGCACAGGTTTGCAGTCCATATGGTAGGAAGGGTAGTCTCAGAAATAGAAAATTCATTCTCACAGACTTTCAAATGGTCGCCCTTTATAATTGCATTGAATTTGCAGAGTTGACAGGGCTATTGAATACTGCTAAAATAATATCTATCGAATTCTACTGAAAACGGAATGTCATCCATTTTTCTTGTGGTCCAGTAGAGGCATGAATTATTTGCAGGCCATTTGGAAGGAAAGGTTGTCTTAACATTAGTAGGTTACTTCTCCCAGTCTTTCAAATGGCCTTCATTGCAGTCGCAGAATGGTGAGGATACTATCGAATACTAAGAAACTAAATAAAATGAAATTTCGATTGTATAATTCTTTTCATAATATTATTGAAACAACAGACAATAAGTTTATCGTTCTATTTCTTAAGGCGATTTTGTTCAGTAAACATATTTCTTAAAAAGTAAGGAAAGTATATTTTTACATGCACTCGCAATCAACTCTTCATTTCAGCCGTCAGAACTAACACGAAGAAGTGGCAGCGAGAGGCGATCCAAAACTAAGTATACATCAACAGCTGCAAACATAAGTATCCAATATAATACGAAATGCCTTTGTCTCCCATGTGCCGCCAGAAATTGCATGAGAGGCAATTTCCCGGAGATCCGAAACAATACAATACCAATGGCTCTTCAATACCAAAGGTATTGAAAAGCCATTCCCCTAAGAAATTAATTTGTCGTCTCCATCCGCTTTTGTTGTTTTTATCCTCTCTCATTCCCTTCAGGGGTAACATATGGTTCTCCATGTTTCCGTTGTTGTTCCAATTTCGTATTCCTCCTTTTGGAAAAAGAAAGGGAACCTCAGAAAAATAGCGCCTCCGCCGGGACATTGAGGCTCATCCTCCAGAGGTTTGACATTCAAGTTTGCATTGAAATGAAAAACACACTTTTTGCGACTAAGAGCTATGTTTGGAAGGGAAATAAATGGAATTGAGTCCTTTGAAAATCAAGAGGGTAAAAGTTATCTGAATGAAGTTGGGATTGAAATGCATGTGTTTTGCATTCATTAAGTTGCAGCAACATAATTCTTGTTTCAGAATTAATCTAAAATAGCAGTTTTATCAGCGAGTTGTAATGTATATAAAAATGTATAACTTGAATTCCATACAGCCATTTTGATATCCTATTTTTAATTTAACAGAACGTGAAGGCCACAAGAAATAGACATGATACATCTAGGTTCGAGAAAGACTTAATTATTAGAAACGAAGAGTCTCCAATGATGAATAACATTACACGCTTTTGATTAAAACTATGTGGAACTACAACTTAAACACAAAATAGAGGGTAAAATTTTAATACTCACACAAACTAATATCTTTTGAAAACTACTTACAAAAGGCGTAATATTAGCCACTTCTCTTCTTACATAGAAGCACAAATTAACATCTCATTCGGTAGGAAAGGCAGTCTCAGAAATAGCAGATAACTTCTCACTGTATTTCAAATTATCGACCTGCATAATTGTAAGGACGAAAAGATATTTTTGAAAACAGAAATTTCTTCTCGTTCATGCTTTTTAGATACTAAACTTCTTATTAGTAATTGCATTTTTGAAAAACTGCTGGAAACAAGTCCTTTTGAACTCTCAATTCCAAAGAAACTGTTCGTTGTTTTCTTTAGAACAAACTTAAGATTCATCTGGGATCGTAATTGCCTTGATTCTGGATTGGGAGTCAACAAAAATGACAATATTAAGTGCGTTTCTTTCTTTAGGGCCATAGAAACAGCAGCCACTTCGCCATCAAAATTTCGTCATCTGACCGTGATTCCAAATTACGTGCTGTTGTCCTTGGAACTTTCCCTTCGGGATGGATCCCGGACCGTCGACAATAGCCAAGTGTGTTGCTCCAGTGTGACATTAATTAAAATATCTACATCGCCATCAAAATTGTTGTAGTACATTCCAACAGCGCTGCTAATCATGAAGTACCTAGAATACACATTAGCTTCACAATTATTTACTGAATTCATAGCAGAGCCGTCTGTTTATACGTAGAATATTCATTTGGGTATCTCTCCCACTGCGTGAAAATTTAAGGAATGCCATTATTTTAAAAGGTTACAACCTCACAATTTAACAAAACAGACTGGCGATTTGCATAACCAATAATATTCAGTAGAAATCTAATGCATATTAAAATTTTGGAATCGTGACGCCAGAGGATCTATCACAGGAACTCCTCTTTAACTTCATTCTCAGTATGCAAAAGTGGTGAAAAGCTTACATCGGTGTTCGAGGTGGTCATACTGCCTATAAAGGACAGCCTCTTCCCTTGATTAAGTTTTCACAACTACCCTTCTGTTTCATAGCACCCAGTGCATAGTGTCACCACTTTAGTTCAAATGCCTTTTTTCTGTTTTCTTCTGTTCTTATTAGTTCTTGGTTTTTACTCGTTGGTTCAGTAACTCTCTTGTAGCGTTTTCTTACATCTAGGTCACTTCATTGCACAACAGCAACTTAAAACTTTACTGTTCCATAAGTTTTGCATGCCAGTGTAGTTACCAGGGCTGCCATCTTCAATTTTGTCTCCACGAATGTTTTTCAAATAGGAATAACTAAATCGAATCTGTGGTTGGCCAGATGAAGGTGCTTCTATAAATTTGTATTACCGTGCGGTTGCTGTCTGTCAATGGTAGGAATAACAAACCTAGCCGACAGTTCACCAACCACTCTAAGGTCTTTTGTGTTTGGCTGTCTCTTGTCTCTTAATGGACCTAGGCTAGTCTATAGCTGCTCAGCATCAATTGGAGTTGGATGGGCTCAATCTGTAACAACTCTATGGGAGTTATTATCAGGGGTACCCATAAATTATGTCGTTTTTATCGTAAGATGCAAATATAGTATATTATTTTACAGGAAGTATTTAATCAACACTATGTATAGTTTTCCAAGATCTTCTTCATCTGGTTATCAAGTTTTCTATCCCAGCTTTAAAAGATTCTGGGGTTTTGGAGTCAAAATATTCAACCAATGCGTTGTTTACCTCTTCATTTTTTCCCAGCAAGAAAGTTCTGTAGATGAAAAGACTCTAATAATATAGGAAAAGATCAGGTGAGTATGGAGGATGAGGGAGGACTTTCCATCCAACTTCCCTAACTTTTTGTTGAGTCATCATCTCAACACTTGATATCGCGTTATCATATTGGAGGATTTCACCTGCCCTTGTTGATTAAAACAGGATGTTTTTCTACAATGGCTGCTTTCAATCAGTCAAGTTGACCACAATAAACGTCTACATTAACGGTTTCTCCGACATTAAGCAGCTTAAAGAGAACCACGCCATGAATGTTCCATCAAATACATAGGAGAATCTCTTGCTTTCATGGATATTCATGCTGAAAGATAGCCTAATATGAGCTTCTCCAGATTTACCGTTATTCATTTCGTAATGGATATTTAACACTCTCGAAAAAATATCAGCTGAAAGCACAACGTGTACACTTAAACAACCAAATCTGGAATAAGCTCAATGCTATATCAACCCTGAGAAACACGCCAGATGTATATTCCCGCAAGTACGATATTACTTGTGGGTACCTCTAATAATAGAGGAATATTGTGATGAAAAACTTTGAGCATTGCTGATCAAAAAGTGCTACTCGCATAGTCTTGAATTTTGTATAGTACTGGTTATTTTATTAAAATTAATTTGAGAACAAAAACGTTTAAAAATAAGGCTGATTATTTGTTCCAATTATTTTTTTGTATTTAATTTTACTTTTCAGCTCTTCATTAGTTTAAATACTGCTGAGTTATTTATTAGATTTTATTGACATTTTATATTTTTATACAACTAGAAACTTTCTTAAGTGTCTAATTTTAATACAGGTAATGTAATGTAACGCATTGTGGGATAAATATATTTAATTTTATAATACATTGAGAGACATCTTATTTAATTTTGATGATATATGTATATGTACGCTATTACAAAGAAGTAAAAAACAAAAATATAGCAACATTTATATCTTTAAATAATAAAAAGTTTTCTTTGTCTATGCAGTATAGAATGGAAGACAGTTTTCAATTACCCTTCACATTAAGACATTTATACAACAATGTTTGTACGATGACTACAAGAAAGCTAAATTAATAAATTTTAATGTAACAACAAACAAAATTAATTTAAATACAAATCAAGTTGGGATATGTGTGAGTATCGTTTGTAAGGATGGTATTCGACGATAATATAAATTTTTCCTCATTTATGTTTGGGAAAACATCTATGAATTAGAATAATTTTAGATTGTGTAAACTTCATGATTTACTAAACTGAATTTAGTTCTAGAATTTAAAAAATATTATAATATTCATATTGATATAAAGAGCAGATTAGTCATTATCCTTTTTTAATTGTTAAATTCATAATTGAAAAATTGAAACTAATAAACTGGTAACTTACATATTTTGAGTTTGTGATTTAAAAATTTTAAATATTGAATTTTTAAAGAAAAATTCTTATATTTCATTTTTGTTACACAATGTACTACTTATTCGTAACATTTAAAGCGTTTGCCATTTAAATCTGCAATATTTTTCTCTGAACTTGGAAAGTCATTTGATCATGGATCACGTACAAAAATACATCTTTTTCTGTGCACGTAATTATCTTCTATAACTAATTACAGGGTTTTGTATTTCTGCAAGAGAAAAATTACCTCGGAACTCGGAAATACAAATCTACTTTAGTGAGTTTGATTGTAGAGCCATGCATCTAAAATATTCAAGATGTCAAAGTACATTCCTTTACAGAAATAAGCTCAGAATACTAATTTTGCTTAACAACCACATGTTCTTTTCTTTCGTGGTTGATAATCTCATGAATGATCAATGCTTACTGTCCAGTGAATGAAAAGGGTAATAATTATTTCTACAACTTTCAATTCGACAACTTGGTATGCTGAATACATCCAAGATTTTTTTCAAGTAGTGTTGATTCCTTTTTGAAGCATTAAGATTTTAAACTAAAATTTTCACAGCCAGCAAAGATAACTAGTTTTAAAAGTTTTAGTACAAGTAATGTATACGATGTATTCAAAGCTGTATAATACATACCACAAAAATCTAGTTTGAAACATTTTGAGTAGCACTTTTCCTTAGTATTCGTTGCTGGTGCTTACACCTATCAATTATGACTTCTTATAAATATAGTCATGAAAATATATGCATCATAAAATTAATTTTGCTTCAGAATTAAACAAGTTCTTTACTTATAATAAATACGAGATTTAATTTTAAAGGTATGTTATTTAAAATCATATCGTTACTTAGAAATTGGATTAAAAAATTAACGAATTTTTAATATGTAATATGAGAGGAGGTCGCCTGAGAAGATTTACTTCTCCTGTCCAAATGCTATAGCATGATACATATCAGTGTTATCTTAAAATGTGGAATATTGCCGTTTTGGCAACATTTGGCGTTTAATATAATTACTGTGGATAAATCAATTATCATGTTTTCTGAATTTGTATTGGCTGAAATCGTATTAAAAAACAACACAACTGACGTCACATTAAAAATAGGTACAGGAAACACGTATCGCCGCAGAAACGTAATCGGCAATCATATTTAGCTTGACAGAAAATGCCTCTCACATGGAGATTTTATTGCGAGAAATATGCTTTAGTATTCGAATAAATATGCAACTTCGAAACATGGGTCGAATAGCAATTCGCTTCCCACCAAATTTGCAGATCAGACAATCGCTGGCATGCATTTACTTCTAAAGATTTCATAACAAGAACTATTTATATGTAAATTTAGATTGTCCACCTGGCTTTCTGTAGAATATTCAATTAAATATCTCTCTTGTGATTCACAACGGTTTCATGTTGTCTGAGAACTGAATATGGGTAATCTATCCGAGAGATTCCAAATTTCAAAAGTTTTCATTAGTCCGTAAATTTTTGTTTATGAATGCAGCTGCAAACAAGTGGAATGATCACCAGAAGGTATATTCGAGACAGCTTGACGATTGAGACTTTTTCTGCAGCATGCAAAGTATAGCATTTATTCTTACATTAAAATTCATTTATCTAGAAGAATATTTCGAAAATTTAACTAGATCACTAAGGTTATATAACCTTCATGACCATGTTCACTGGTTTATAACCACAAAAGTATCATAACTCTTAAATTTAGAATTTAAGAAGTAAGTATTAGCATGCTTTTTGTCGTATTTCATTTTGGAAAGAAATCGAGAGTGTAACTGCAAAGTTAGAACAGGTAAAACTATCTTAGATGATTGTAAAATAGACATGATTTACATTTATTTTCCAGTTTTATAATCAGTTTGGCTCAGAGATCAACCATAATTCTGTCAGCCTAGCGAATGAGTGGTTATTGCTTTTAATGATGCATTTGCTATCACTTAAAGTAACCAATGCAGTGTTCAAAAAGTGTATGTTTCTAATGTATATTTATTCTGTTTTAAATTATGCAGTAGAACCTTGATTATCCGATGAAATGTGAAACGATGCCAAATCGGACTAAGAAATAACTAGAACAAGATAACTAGAAACTAGGTTAATACGGACGTAGTATAACGCAAAACAGCCTATACGAAATACAGTAAAAATCCACTGTACTACATGCTACTTCTACTGCTTAAATGATTATACGTCCAAAAGGCTAGCAATGGAGAAAATAAATGTTACTACTACTGTTTAAATTATTATACTTCCATAAGCTCTCGATGGAGAAAATAAATGTTACATCTACTGCTACAGAAAGATTCATACAGCAAGGGGATTATAAGAATAATCCGTACTCGAATTTGTGCCATTTATTGCAATAATTTTACGAGTGAGTCTCTTTGTGAAAGGCAGTATTCTACTCGCTAAACCAGACCAGTCAAGGTCAAAGTGTCAATACTCGTGCTCGAAGCTTTAAACTACTTAATTAAATTTGGTTCGGATAACGCGGACACTCGGTTAATCGCAGTTTGGATAATCAAGGTACATAGTTTTCACTTTATCCATCTGTTCCTATTTTTGCGGCTTTCATTATTTGAGTGGCAATCTTAATTTAGCTTAGGGCCGATTCACACCAACAGAATCCGAGTCAATAAGAAAATATCTGAATCTAGGAAAAACTAAATAACGTAGATACGTGTGGATTGAAGAGGGATGCTTCGTATTCTGGCAATGTGAGAGGTTTGGTAAACACGATATTTCCTGTGGAAGTGACTTGGCTCTACGAATCTTCACCATGCAGTTTCTACTGGATTCAAATTCACGCAGATCAATCAGGATTCTGTTGGTGTGGAGGGAGCATAAGCGTATGATTATCTTCAGAGTGAAGGTATTGAAGGACCTGTCGGAAGGTATTGAACGGACATCTAACTCGTAAAGGACATTTTAGGATTCCTCCGAGAAAACCCGATTAAAACAACTAAACCCAGTATATGGTCTTCTTTAAAATTTTGTAGAAAATAGTTTTCATAATTAATTGTTAATTATTTTTTATTTAAATTGAAAAGTTAAATTCAAATTCATGACAATTTACTGGTTAGAAGGATTTTTACATTTACAAGAAAATAAAGCAAAAGTATTAAGCACCAGGAGTGTGGTGTATCACACGTGCAATGAATCTTTACTTATGGTTAACTGAAAAGGACAATCAATATGTATTGGATTCCCATTATCCATTATTGTTGCAACGTTAATGATTGTTACCATTTTTTTATCCTTCAATTAAATTGAATGTTTCAAAGAAACAAATAAAGAAACAAATTATCTGATCTAACATTCCCAATTATACATCCTCACTTTCTCATTTCGTTGAAACATCTCTCTATATTCCAACAGATTCTTATTCTATCAAGATGACATAAAAAAGTAGCTCCATCATATTTTAAGTCATCCACATCATTAGGTTTAATGATTTTGGACCAAATAAGACTTCTAAATAGCCACATAAAACCACTGAATTGAAAGGATTTGCTACATTGAAATAGATAAAAACAAAATGCAGCTATCGAGGTTTCAGTTTTTGATACAAGAATTTCTCAGAGAAAAAACAACTGTTTGGGTGCGTTCACAAGAAAATTACCTGCTTCATTTATTCAAAATGAAACACAACCTATAATATTATCTACAATGACGAAAGTCTATAGTTATTTATTCGCACCAGCTAAGTTTACAAATAATGCTGCTACACAATAACACCATTTTGCTATAGATTTCAATCAGATTTGCATTCAATGCAAAGAAACCATTTTGAATTTTTTTGTTGTGGTGAACAGGAAAAATAGCTTTATGAAGATCTGAAGGTCATTGCCATCGTACATGGTCTATAACACGGTTATACAATTTTTTTCTGAGTGGGTCACAGGATCCTCTCCCTCCCCCAAAAATACTTCTTATACCAGAAAAATAATTACCCCACATACCTACCACTTCAAATAAAGGAAAAGAACACATTTATATAGAATTAAGGTTCAAAGTTTAACACGACCTTACCTTATCCTATACCTTATTGAAGAAAGTTTGGACCTACAAAGAGAGTATTGGATAATACATTTCGATGAGTTAAAGCTGCAACATTAAGAGGTGTTTAGAGAAATTATTATCAGCTATTTAATCAATTGGGTTTTCATATCTTCTTGTGTGATAAAATGTTAGTTATGAATGCTTACAGCAAAGCTCCATAACCTTTTTTAAGAAATGAAGAGTGAAATATTTAAATATCATTGGATACCAAGCTGTACTATGAAAATCTAGAATGGAATACCTTCCTGGAAATAAAATTTTTATAACGTTCTAAATTTCTTCCTAGATATTTGCAGTGATGTTTGAGATGATTTTGGTGAACGATTTCAATGAGACATTTTTATCCATGAAAAATATAATAAGGAATTGGAACGCAACAATTCTAAAAACCGAGTGCTAGAGATTGAAAAAAAGTTTCAGAAAGAGATTACACAAGAGAAATATAGTGCGATTCCGATGAGAAGGCTCCGATGAAAATTAACTCAAGGTCGAGTGACCTTGAGTTAATTTTTCTGAATAGGTTTAAAAGCTCGTTACGATAAGGGCTACCATGCTAAGAGCATTAATGGCGATCGCCGTCACTGGTTTTTGTTGCATCAACTCGTCTTAACTGCTATTGATTTCGGCACCGAATGATAAACTTAGAACCAGAATCCACGGCAAAGATGCTAATTGTGGAAACGTGTTTCAAATGAACCAACCTGTAACTTATTTTAAAAAATAGATTAGTTAAAAATCACGTGATTCTAATGTTTTCTCTCGGGAGCATCACAATATAACATTATCTGCACTATGATTATATAACTAGATATGTATCTGAAAATGTTTTGTATTTAATATAAATAAGAAATAATTGTAGTAACTTGGTTTAACCTCAAGCTCCCTATTATGATTTACTAGCAGTAACCGCGTGACGTTGCCAGTGATCATTCTTGTTATGTCCTCACTGATACTGAAAACATTAAAAAGAAAAAACAATAATTTTAAGAAAGAGTCCCACCACCACCCGACTTGACACGGGCATGCAGCCTCATTCCTTCCACCTCACTGATCCTTGCTTAGAGAGCTTCATGATACACTATGTTGAATGTTCTTTTTGGAGTTAGGATGTAAAGATTCTCGGATTTTCCAACTCTTGAACTCAACACTTACAGTTGACAGTTGGAGAAACACGGTTTAATGAGATCGAGTTCTGCAACTTTCAGCGATTGTCCTTGTGCCTTGTTAATGCTCATAACGAAACTTAAACAAACAGGGAACTGAAGTTTAAATTGGAATGGGAGATCCGAAGGGATGATTGGGATCCTAGGAATGAATACGTCTTCGCCTGCGGCATGTCCAGTCATGATGGTGGCTTCAATAATATTCGGCATCAGTTTCTTAATAGAGAGCCTTGTTCCATTGCAGAGTGAAGGTGGATGCAGATTTCTAAGAGGCATAATCGGTGCCCCAATCTTCAGCTCTAATATGTGCGAAGGTTCTCCAGATGGCTCCAGTGTATTAAAAAACTCTGTTGTATAGTTCACAGCCTCATCTTTGTCACATGTAGTATCGATAGATTTGTAAATTTGTACACTACCGGGCAATTCTTGTAAAAGTTGCTGATTGATGACATTGATATCTTCGTTTCTTGGGGCAAGAATTGCTCCTTGCACAGTCATGCGTGATCAGTAAAGTGCTGCACCACATTTGGAAACACAACCTCTTTCAGCTCTCGTTGAGTTTTCACAATCCTTCCAATGCTTTGCATTGCTATACATCCATCTTGATTATCCGAAGTAACGGCACCATTTCCTAATTGAAGTAGATTATCTGCATATTGCTGGACAGAGGGATCACCGTTGACATGAACTCGCATTGTTGATAGTCCAAGTCTATGAATGCCATTTCAAATGTAAGATAATTTTAAGTAGGCCTGCATTTCATCCGCCCTGGTTCCACGGGGAATAACCGGAAGTGTCTGTCGAAAGTCGCCAGCCAACACAATAGTGACGCCTCCCATTCTGTCATTGTTACGTCTGATGTCTTTCAACGTGACATCAAGTACTTCGAATGCTGCTTTGTGGGACATAGTACATTCATCCTAGACAATGAGCTTGCAATCCTGTGGAACCTTTGCCTTTCCTGAATTTCTTGAAATGTCACATGTAGGAGTCTCCACGTTTGCCAGATTTAAGAGTAACTTGAAAGCCAAGTGAGCTGTCCTCCCTCCTGTCAATAAAGTTGCGGCAATGCCTGATGAAGCAACAGCCAGGGCAATCTCGTTTCTTTGTCGCACTTTAGACAAAAGAAGATTGATGAGAAAAGTCTCCCCTGTACTGCCAGGAGCATCCAAAAAGAATATGCCACCGCGCCTATCAAAAACTGCTCTTGTAATATTGTTAAATGCTTCCTTTTGATCTTGGACCATTTTTGACTCATTCTCCTCTATGAATGTTGCGAGTGCATTCGTGTCCTAGTTTCTTTCCATAATTTCTTCACTCGCTAGGACTGAATCACAGTTTCGATTGGGTTGCAATAGTCCAAAGCTTTTTAGGTCCGATCCAACCAACAATATAATCTTATCCTCAACGTAGATTAGAGCTATGTTGAAGATGTCATCACTGTAGTCCAGATCCATATTCTGCTGCTGTACGCGTGCTTGGTGCAGTATGTCTTCAGACAGGTTGTCTTCAGACAGGTGGTTCATCCATAACTGATCGGAAGAAGACATCGAACATATTTGTAGCATGACAGCAAACAGATTACGTAAAATCTTTGGCGATCGAGATGTAGCTGCTTCTTCCAATGCTTTGTTCCAGTGGTCATCGTTCTCCAGAAGTCCTTTAATCTGGCAAGCCTCTTTGTAAGTTCCGCAGAGTCTTCCTTCAAACGTTCTCAAATCTATAAACGATATCGGGCCTCGTACTTCATGCAGCAAGAGTCGCAGTTGAAAGCATTCTGAGTTGGTCGGATGGACGGTGTACACAGTGCATCGCTGGACCTTATTCCTGCTTGTTCTCGTACAACTTGTCCTTGTTTTCGACGGTTCCATGTCTTGTTTCCGTTTTTCCAAGTGTAGTACTTTCGTACTTGGTTGTACAATAGGGTGCGTGGTGCAAACTCATCTTGGGTACAAAGTCTAAAGAAAGACATCAGTGTTGTTTCCTGAGGTGCTTGGGCACATTGAGTAGTATTTTCTGTCGTGAAGTAGACTCTCTGGTCATTCTCAAAATTGACGCTTAGATGAATCACTGTGGGGTGGCGCTCGTGAATTGGAAAGTTGAGTATTCTCCATACTGCTTCGAAGCTGATGATATATCTTCCTTTTTGATACTGACAAATTTTATTAAGGTCATTTTCTCCACTGGTTAAATTCAAACACAGCCATGTTGGATCCTTTGTTAACATACTTACAGACGTACTTTATAGACTTTACAGAATTGCAATAATCCACGTTGATATGCGTATTGAAAATTTTTGTTAACGGAGGGCAATAAAGGAACAATCCACGTATTGTCCACAGACACTTCTGATCCTCGAAAATTAATGTTTGCAGTAAATCCCAGTCTTGTGATGATGTACGACGATAAAGTGGATATCCGTCTTGTCCAGTTTGCGTCTCTTTCAAAAAACGGCGTGGGAATCGCTTTGTGGAAATTCCATCCTTCATGAATGGAGAGAGTGGATTTATGCATCCGCAGAGGACGTGCACCATCTGTTTCGTTATAATGCGAAAAAGTTCTGGGTCTTATTGTGGATTAGGGATTTCTGCACTGATAAAGTCATCCACTCTGTGAACTTGTAATGAGTCTTTGAGCCAAATCAGAATGTGGGAAGTCCTCGCTTCTGCCACTCTATCGTGTACATGTGAAACTTAACTTCTCCAAAAATCTTTGCCTTTGTGATGAGACTCATGAGTGTTTTTTGCTTTTGATGAAAGGCTCTTGCCAATAAAACATGACGATCCTGTGGGTTTCTGCCCAACAAATAGTTCTTCCTGTATCTGTCCAGTTTAGATTGCATGTAAAGGTGATGAAGAGGTGTGGTCTACCATAGTTTCTCCCGTAGGTCATGGCATCTTAAGTACGCTCGTGCATGTACCTGGGATCCCCAGTAAAGCTGGAAGGCAAGATGATCAACTGCCCAATGTCTGCAGCATTTCCATCGTTCATGACCGCATCCCTCAAATATGCATACTGTTCTACTCTCAGCATCCTCTGATTAAGTCGTATGTACAACAGTCTTTCCGATTCAATCTTGGCATACATGTCAACGATAAATAATGGAACAGGTCTTTGCTTCTCAGTAAAATGTTGAAATTTGAAGAGCGTATCATCATCCTGTGAGCGTAGAACTTCTTAGCAGAAATCTTTTTAGTTTGCGGCATTCTAGTTGGGTTTGTCGCAGTTCAAAATTATATCCATCCTCCTCTGCCAAAACATGAGTGGATACTGTAGCGCATCGTAGAACCTGTGCGTATCGGGAATTCTCTTGATGGTGCCACCTTCTTTCTTCTAAAACTATGTCTCTTGCTTCATGTTGTTCTCCCATCATGATTAAAGCCACTTCTCTTGTTGTCGGTGCATTGAACCGCTTCTCATGTTCACCATGTGGGGTGTTTTGTCCGCTAAGATTACCACTTTGAATTCAGGGCTGATTTTATCCATTGCCGATTTAAAACTGTGGATGTAACAGTTGTGATGATTCAGCATATATTGCAACTGAAGTAATGTCTTGTCTCGTCTGCGGAACGTGTTTGCAACTCTTCTCTGCTTGTTGTGTACTATCAACAAAATATATTTTCAGAAATTAGGCTCTTTGTTTGGTAGAGGGTTAGACTCCCGATGCGGTGATAAACTTTACCCTGAACGTTAAATGTCGGCATGTATTCAGACTCTCTAATTTCTTTTGTCGTGCCGAAAGAGGTCATCTGGAAACAGGAATTGTGCCTTCTAATTTTTGCCAGGAAATGTTTAGCTTCCGCTGAATTTCCAATCAGTAAAGTATGTAGGGACTTGGCTGGATCCATTAACCGTGGCAATTGAACCTTTCCTCCATTGCAGCACCTACCTGGGACTTCACCTTTCTACTTCTTTGGTTCACAGAGTTGACATATTACAGACATTGATCCAATGACGCACGAAGGATCAGATACATAATCTGCTGATGCGTCGTAATTAAAACTGCATTCTCTAAATTTCTACAGATGCGCATTCAAGCAGTACTTCTTCCGGTTCTAACTTGCTGTAGTCTTGTTTCTCTTTCTGGGGTGGATTCAGCTTCTCTTCTTTGTTCTCTTTCTCAGTTCACTCTGTCTTGTTTTCTCTTTCTGGGGTGGACTCAACTTCTTTTCTTTGTTCTCTTTCTTTGTTCTCTTTCTCTGTTCTCTCGCTGTTTTGTTCGAAGACATTTCTTCTTTCTGGGAGGCTGTGGCATCTTTAAATATAGCGCTAAACCAAAATAATGAAATTATTTGCCTGAAATAAAAGTGTGATTAAAATTGCAGAAATTATACAAATTCAAAAGTAAGTTATGAAAAACTACTATTAAAAAAAATGTGATTGAATCTTTAAATATAACACTATACTTTTAAAAAGTTTTGTTATGTCACTTCATGATTCCGACAAAACCTAAATGAATCACAATGTCAGCGAAATCAAAACCAAATTAAACAGCAATATACACTTTTACTTCATTTCATGTAATTTATTAACACAAACATTATACTTTTGATTTTGACTTTTTGAGAAAGTTGGTTCACTTGAGAATTTTCAATTAATTTTAATTATCTTTGGTTCTTTAGGAAAGTTGGTTCACTTAATGATAAAAGCTTTAAATTTGGAGTACCAAACCTCTGTTTTTCCATTGTTATGATTTTTAATTGATTTTGAAAGCTTTAATTAAATATATAAATGCTAATTTCTTCAAAGATATTTATCACGATTTTATAAAACCACCTATTGTTTTGAAGCAAAATTTTTTCTCTTTACGAACATTATTTTTACTAGTTTGTACTCACGCTTGATGATCGTCCACTTCCTTTCAAAAATTTTATCATGGAGATCTCTGGCCGGATTTTCTGGCTTTTTGTGTTTCTTTTGATGTATCTTTTCCGACCCCTTGGTGGACTCCGGACCCTGAAAATTTTTGTAGATGTTCTTTTTGTTGTTTTGCATTTGAGGTCCAAATTCTGTGAGAGTCCGATCACTTTTTGCGTCATTTTCTGGGTTTTAATCAAGATCTCTGAATACGTTGGATGATCCCCACAGCTTCAAAACACAAATAGAAGTTAGCATGCGTGATAGCTATCTTTGTCGGTTCGGTCTGCGCAGATACGCCATAGTGGAGCAGGGGCTACGCGTGCAGCATAGAATATTAATTAAAATAATTTCTAGATTAAATTTTAAAATTAGGGCTTCGAGGGCCATTCAGTCACCTTCAGGACTACCTGTGTGCCAAAGTTCATGGCTGTAAATGCTATAGATTCGTCTGGACACCGCACACGCACACACAAACACTTCCTTTTATAATAGTTAAGAGAAGAGATGACCAAAATTAACAGAGATGTAGCTAAATTTCTGTAAACCTGGTAACAAAACTCTGTTATCTTGAAAATCATAGCAATGTTCAAATGTCTCGTACTTGGTGAAATCGAATGCTAGTGTAAAATGAATATTTACTTACCCAAGCTTGTTCCATTCGTGAAGTACAACTTTTATACAAGTATTACGAGTGAGCTTCGTTGGGCTCTTTCGAAATAATAACGAACTGTTTATGCCTGCAAATTTTTAAATATTCTATACGAAACCGTGAAAGTACAAACAGGCACGACATAGTAACACATAAATTAAGAGCTTCTCAGAGTTTTCTTTTTAACATTGACATAATTCAAGTCTCATGAACATGGTCGCCGTCATCTTTGCAGATCAACTCCCAGATAAAAAGAATCAGTTACTCTATCGTTTTCTCGTTAAGTTCATTTTTCAGGAGCGATGTCTTTTAACTCGTAGTCTAGAATTGTCTGTCAAGTACTTGTAGTTGCAGTGAAACTTTAATTTTTATTTCATTTGTTACTTTTTCCTATGGGCCTTTCATGAGTGGCATGCTGGACGTGCACTTGCACGTTGTCAGAAAAAAATAGGGGTGACCCAAGCCTTAATATTCCTCCGACTTTAAATAAATTTTCCCACATCATTAATTTTATACTTATTCAGTCTTACGTAGGATCTTTTTATGATTGTAATAAAAAATACTTTTGAATCTGTATCTTTGCTCTTATTTTAAATTAGTACAAGGGTGGGGAGTATGTGATCTTCTAGATTCTTAAATTAACTGAATCCAATTTAAGAAGTTTCCAATTTGAATCCAATTTGAGTCTAATAGTCCGTTCTGTTGCTCTAGTGTTACAATAATTCAACTACCTGGCTATCAATTGATGAGTAGGATAATGTATGCAAATCTTTTGAAGAATGCGCTGCTGTTATAGACCTATTTTAGAATACAATGTAAGGTTCGCTGACTTTGAGACTCAAATTAGCATTTCAGCCGCACTTAGTTGATCTCACCAAGGCACCTAATGAACTGCAGATGAAAATGATTGAGATCTCTGTATATGACGATTTAAAACCATTGTTTGGTGCTAAGAAATATTCCATTTAAATATGAAAAAATGAAGTGCAATACCCACGCCTTTGCAAACACGCCCGAAAATGTTTACTTTCTGTTCAATCACTTATTGCTGGGAATCGACATTTTCCTACCGAACCCAAATCTAGACTCTCATATGGTCACAAATGAAACCCATCTTGGGTATCAACTGAAACTGTGGACCTCCATGCTACAACCAAATATTCAAATACTTTCGAACAGAAACCAGACACTAAAGGTCACTGAAAGGTTTTTAACTTTAAAATTAACAAATGGTTTTTATTCTTTTAAATTATTCAGTACATAGTAGTTAGATTTTCACAAAATAATGACATTTTTATAAGTCTATCTCTTTGAAGTTTCTTGAATGCGGCCTTATTTAATGAAAGCTAAATTAATGCGGACTTCCAACATGAAAAGTTCCCCACCCCTGCATTAGTATATTTAAAAAGCGAAGGGATGTGTTGAGGGAGAACCAATGGGACTCGAAATTATTTTGGAATTAAAGAGCGATCAAAACAAAAATGAGTTATACCAGAAAAAATCGAAGTTTCGTGTATTAAAGGTAATATATAAGTCTTAATTCATCAATCACCTGAAAACAGTCAAAAGGATCAATGAATGAAATGCTCATTTAATATTATGGCATGTAGGGAACCAGAGGAAGGAAGGCTAGACCATCGAAATTATTTTCTGAATATGTGCTTGATGGAGGACGTTCTACTAGGAAAAGATATTTTTAAGAAGACGAGTGGCTTGCTGAGATTTGCATGTGGGTAGATCATACCTCAAGAACGACCCTAGACTTGCTTCTAATTAATATTAAAGGTTAAAAAGGTTGACATATTTTGTGTCTGGTATAAATCTTTAAAATATGATTTCTTACTTTGAATGCATACGATAATTATTAAATTAATATACATCTAAAGTGACCTGATAAGAGTTCATTTTTCCTCCCTAAATTAACCATCTCTGAAAAGTACCACACTTGATGGCACTATTCACACGTTAGCAACAAATTAATTTAAACATCCTTTTGATTATTCCATCTGTCGAATTATGATCTAGCGAGCCACTTGATAAGAATTACGAACAATTGTTCTACAAGAATAATACAAGAACAACTTTCCTACTCAGAACCGAAAGTTTTTTCCTTCCCACCCCTGTGGGTATTTTGGAAGTATGACGCTAAGGGGCAATTCTTGCAGGAACATTGAGAGGAGGTGCATCTCAATTCGTTATTGGATTTTGTCCACCCTCCTCCGAAATTCTTAACCTTATCTTATGGCATTTTTACCCTCGCTTACCCTTCTGATTTTTGCTTTTTCTTCCTCCCTCACTGTATTCTCTGTCTTGTATTTGGTGGAGCTTGGCCAAATATGGTCCTTGCAGCATAAAGCCCTTAAACAACAAACCAACCAATTTAGTTATGGATCTTAACACGCATATGCAACCTGTAGTCTTCCTTGCATGACTTACAACCAGTTTTGAACTTTTTGACCAATAGAATCTCTTCTAGGATTCTTTCAACCAATAGATATGGTTATTTTGTCATGCGTGTTCTGGGATAAGAGCTACACTACACGGAAATCTCGTGACGCTCAGAGGGTTAAATTGAATTATGGTAGAAATTCGTGTACTGTGTTACCTCAATGTTTCTCAATTGTTATTTAATCCAATCTGTTATACAATGCTCTAGTGTTCATTTTATGTGCTCACAAACATCCAGCCTTTCGAGACAAACGGGTAAATAGGTATAAATACCCAATTTCAATGATTTAATTATTCGTGTGCACATTTGAATCATTTATGATTATGTTCTAGCCTTAAGAACACCATATCTATTAATTTTTTATCTTTTTCATACTGTTAAATGTAAAGATCGATCACAACTTAGACAAAAATTTATCAGTATTAGTTGAAAATTTTACGATAAAGATTCAAGAAAATTTCACGTCCTACGGAATCTTAGATCTTTGTGGGCTTTTTTATGATTATATTTGTTGCTTTTAATATGTTGCTCAGAAGCCAAAAACTCACGAAATAGCTCTTGAAAACAAACGAATGTTTCATTAATAAAATGCACAATTGTGTACATGTCATATATAACCGTAGTATTCATGGACCTTATGGTAAATATTTAAAAGCTGATTTATATAGATATAATATAACAAGATATTACGATGATTCAAATTTGTAAATTCTTCTTTTTACTTTACTATAAAACAATCTAGGAGGAAACAAGTATTTTCATTTTATAACTTACTTTTCATACACTATTTCCCATATTTAATATATAACAGTAGAATGAAAATGCCGATGCATTCTTATATCCTCCTAATATTGAACTCACATGAAAAGTTTTTTCTTTAGTGATTATGCGTGAAATGAAAACCGTTAAAATGCTAATGTCAATCAAAACCAGTCAATTGTAACACTTAAACGTGTCCTGGTTTCATAATATATAATTTTATATTGCATTCATTGAATAAATAAGTCCTTCAATGGAATTTACACCAACTCAGTTGGATTTCCTATACACAGCTCATTACCATAACAAGTAGTCCGAATCATTCTAAAACTAGTATATTTCAGCAGATATTTTTATTATTTGCTTCCTACCAAGTGTCATAATAATATAGGTTCGAAAACTAGACTACATTTACACAGAATATTCAATCAACACTTTGAAACCAGAAGCATCATTTATCTCCCTGAAGAACTTCATCCCCCATGCTTCATCTAAAAATATAACACTGACACCAGTTACAACCTCATCAAGGCATCGATGCCTTGTTTATTTCTTCGGATACTCACGACAAGATTGCCTTTTCGAAAGAAGGCCGATGCGATGATGATTATTATTCATACTGTAGAAATAGTGAAAAGAACAACAAGAAAAGAGCGCGACCAAAAGATGATGTGCTACTAATGCATATACGATGGGTTTTGGAGCTCGCTTTTTGTTTTAATGTAAACATACGGGGGCCGGGTAAGAGTTGCAACGATGTTTCTATTAGATAACAACGTTAAGTTTTATCAGTTTTGATTTGTGGAATCGGAAATCAACACACAGCAAGATCTGTTGAGTACATAAATAGATAATTGGTCACATTTTTCTTAAACTATTTAGAGGACTTTTACTTAATCTTAATTCAATAAAAATTCAATTAAAAGACTGGACATGAATGAAAACGCGTATTTCTGAGACACAAATGACTATACATAAATGTAGAAATAATGTTTTCTTCATTAAATTTTCTATAGACTATGGACTATTTAGATGATTTTTGCTTCATCTTACAATTCTAATAAAATTCAGTTAAAAGAATGCTCTTTTAACCTGAACAAAAATAAAAAGCGTAATTCTGAGATTCGAATAACTGCACATAGATGTAGAGCACATCCTTTTATGTCATAACTTTTTAAAAACTTATTTAGATGACTTTTAACATATATTCAGCAACTCTAATAAAAATTTGATTGTCTTTTCTATTAACCTGAACAAAAACGGAAATGTACATTTCTTAGATACAATACTTAATCACGACTGATTTCAACGTGCTGAATACGAATATGACTAAGAAAGTTTTGATTATCTCCAGTTTTGAATAAAAAGTGATTTTATCTTGTGGTTCGTAATCACGATTACTTAATAGAGCAACTCAAAACAAAATAATTTGGTACATATCAAAATATTGCGTCAGTCTATAATACACACCATGTTCAGAATTGATTGCATTATTATGGGTAGCAATGCAGTTGAATTCGGACCTTGTAAAGAATATTTATAAGAAAATGGATATCGTTGTGATAGTGAAAAGAGTATATTGTGTTCATTTCGAATGCACAATCAGGGAACCATGACAAAGCTTGTGTCTCACATGCGTACTGCAATAAGTACGTGATAAATTTTCCAAAGTGACAGAATGTCCAAAGATAGGCAATATCATTTGCCTATCTGCTCCTTTTTGGAGCAAATTCGTAACTGCAACTTCTGCAATTTCGCATCTCAGCAATTTCTTCGTATTTCTTTATATCAAAAGCTTGTCTATTGATTTTTTTTTATTCTGAGATATTTAAATTGTGGTAGGCACACCCATTTAAAACTTAAATCATTCAGAATGAATCGTCTTCTGTATTCAGAAGCTTGTTTAATGGAGTTTAACTACTTTGTTCTATTGTTGAATGTTATGCATGGACCAGTTTTCAACATCAGTATCCTAAACAACTCTTTAAGACTACATATTTAACGCAATGTAAAGCATTCAAAAATGTGCTCACAAAAAGATTTTCACGTAAATATAGAAATGTATTTTTTTATTTGTTGAATGAATGTCATTTTTCTTTCTCTCCATATCGCAATTTGGATACTTCAATGTTTTATGATTTTAGATAATATTTTTATATGTTTTTTATATTAGGTAATTAAGTATGAAATGTCCGATTACCTCAAGTACCAAGTTTGATATCCGATATCTTTGATATTTCACTTTGACAGTTCTTTGTTCTTTTTATTGTGAAGGTACGTCATCAACCTTTTAGACGCACGTTTTGGTTTGTGATTATCTGTCGAATTGCCTTTTGCAGATTAAATTTTGTAAACCATGGATAAGTCAAAAAAATTCGCGTTATTTTCGAATATGAGTTCCGTCGTGGAACTAATGCAGCACTGACAACTCGAAGTGTCAACGAAGTGTTTGGCAAGAATGTGGCTAATGAATGCACAGTACGTATATGGTTTGAGAAGTCTGATCTATCGATTTTGATCTTCAAAATGAACCATGTGGGCGACCTGAGAGCAAGGTGGATAATAACGAGCTGAAAACTGCAGCGGAAGCGGATACATCTCAAACTACGTGTAAATTAGCAGCAAGGTTTGACGTTACTATTCCTACACTATTAAACCATTTGAAACAAATTGGTAAGGTTAAGAAGCTGGAGAGATGGGTTCCGCATGAATTAAACGAGCGTCAGAAGAGGAATCGTTTCGAAGCTGCCTTTCTTTGTTGTCGCGACATAAAAGCGAACCATTTTTATATTGGTACGCTGATGAAAAATGGGTTACTTTCGACAATCGCAAGCGTTCGGCACAATGGTTGGATAAAGATGAAGTGCTAAAACACACTATGAAACCGAATATTCACCAAAAAAAGCTAATGGTGTGAGTTTGGTGATCCAGAGCTGGTGTTTTCCACTGCAACTTCATAAAAACTGGTCAAATGATTATGGCAAATGTCTACTGTAACCAATTAGACAAAATGATGAGGAAGCTTGGGATTATGTAGCCGAGATTGGTGAATAGAGATAGGCCAATACTCTTGCAGGACAATGCTCGACCACATGTCGCACAAATAACGTTACTCAAACTACAGGAGCTGGTCTTGGAAACTCTCGGTCACCCACTGTATTCCTCAGACCTTGCATCAATTGACTACAATTTCCTTCAGGCATTAGACCACTTCTTGCAGGGAAAAATATTTAATTCTCAACAAGCTGCAGAAAATGTCTTTCACTATTTTATCACCACTCGCTCTCCAGGCTTCTTCGCTGCTGGCATTAACAATCTACCGTTAAGATGATAAAACTGTATCGATAGTTGTTTAGGCGCATACTTTGATTAATTATACTGCTTCTCTTGCTTGAGATATAATAAACCAAACTTTCAGTTCGAAATCGGACATTTCATACCTAATGACTTAATAATACTTTTACAAAAGATTTTTTAGATCAAAAGTGGTAGAAATGACAGAAAGTTTCAACGAATTCTCCCGATGTTGAAAATACATGAAAAGTTATTTTTGAGTGCTAAAATCTGAAACCAATCGGTATCATAATGTGTAGCAAATTTATCTGTTGAAAAGCGATAAAATGTCTCCTGCTGTAACGAAATAAATTAGATAAACCATGTTATAGAATCAGTTTCAACAATGTTATTGAGTGCAAAGGCTATACTTAGAAAGAAATGATGGGAGTACAAAACATAAAAATACATGGCAAAACATAAAAATACATGGCAAAACATAAAAATACATGGCAAAACATAAAAATACATGGCAAAACATAGATTGCTTGGTCTTAGTTTGTCCCTCTGTTGTCATTTTTTGCTACACGATGGTAAATTATACCAAAACCAACGGTTTAAAGAGATGCAGTATGAGATAAGAAAGCTTTAAGTAACCCTTTTTAAATTTAAAGTTTTATATCAGTACAGCAATCAAACGTTTACAGTAACCGTTTTAGAATCGCATGACCGTTCTATGTTTATAAATCTTAAAATACGAGTATACCCAGAAGATTGCGTAACATTTACCTTACCTGTTAATATTTTTGTCAAGAGTAAAGATAAGTTTTAGAATTTTTCAACATTTTTAAAAATATATTTATGTTACTCATTCACTCTTGAATTCGCAGCAATATTTTTTATCGCAGGAAACATGATCTGAAGTACTTTCATCTAATTAGTAACAAATTAATAACAATAATGTTCCAAATTTAGAAAAAAAATTATGCTAGTAGATATCATAAAAATATGCGGCAAAACATAGATAGATAGAATAATTTACGCTTAACTTTTATTTAAATGCCTGATCCCTGAACTTTATAACGAATCGGAATGAATACTTAAAATGTTATACATTTTTAATATCAATTATTAGCTTTATTGCAAATGCATTTATCTGAATGTAGATACGAGATTATGTAAAAATAATTAGAATAAGAAATGCAATTAAAAAATGAGTACTTATTAACGTATTTTTTGCTATTCAATTATTTTAAATGAAAGCAATGATTTTATTGTCAATTGAATTTTTAAAACTCTAAATTTAGTTTTTCAAACAACATATTAATGAAAAGTGCTCCAGAGGTATGTGCCGAAATTCTGGGATAGTGAGACGCTCCCTAGTATAAATATTTTCCTTATGCTTCCCCATATGACGAGAAAGAAGATTTGGGAATGAGGGGGTTCGTTACGTTTGTCAAAAGGAACGCAGAAAATACCATTTTCGTTTTCCGAAAAAATATTGACTTTAAAGCGATAGTTGCAAATACGAAGAGCTACTTAGCCTAAGCCTCAACCATCATCTTAAAAAGTTTACTCTCTCGCTCTCTTTTCGAGTATGAATGATTATTAGGCTTTATCTCCAAACTAAAACTCAAAATTCCTTCTTGGAATGCCAAGCAGTGATATTTAAAATTGTATTTAATCAGATACAGAATCTTTCATATCAAAAGATTTCTATTTCAGAATTTCAGACAGAGATTTCACTAGTTTATTTCAGATTTTTATTAAATGAATTAATGTATTTAATGTTTGTTGATAACCAAGCATATTGCATAGTTTTCACATTACCTATTTTACATTTCATATAAATTAGTTTTATATAATACTAGTAGAATTACCAGACCTTACGGTTGAATTTGAACTGCAGATTGAAAAGTTCCCAGAATAATCACTTTTCTCTTACATAGAAAAATGTCAAAATCGCTTAGACATGATGAAAGTAATTTTTTAATACCTACCTTTGTTACTGTTTTATAATTTATACAACTTTGGATGTAAATCGTTATATGCATATCCATCCATATAATACATTTTACATACATCACATCTCTATTTTATGGAAAACTACTAAAGATGACTACTACAAAAGTCGATTTTGAGTTTGCGGGTTCAGTAAAATTGTAAAAATGACTCAAATTACGGCGTACTCAATTCGTAAAAATGACAAATCTACGGCGAATACACTAGCACTTATAGTTTTCCTACAAATATTTTTTGACGTTTTCAAATGTCACCATCTTTAAGGGAATAATTATAAATTAATTGGATACATATTCATGACTAATTTCTGTTACAAATCCCATTTGCGGCGTTTGCAATAACAAAGAAAAAATTTAATGTCTTCAGTAGAGACAAAGCAAAGGTAGCCGATTACCATTTTTCAAAATATAGTAAATCGTTTTGACCGCGTTTTATTTAAGAAAATTGCTGTTTTTACAAACTTTTAAGAAATATAATAAATATTTCTTAAAGAAATATAATTATATTATATTATAATATATTATAATATAACACCTTATATTTCTTTTAAGAAATATAAGGTGCCTTCATATAGCTCTAACTCATTCAGTATACAATCGGTCACTAAAACAAGGAATTTTTTACTATTTCGAACGTCTAGTTCGGATATTTTCAAACATTAATATTCTTTTAATATCGGCAAAGTTTATTTTAAATTTGCTTTACTCTAACTTGTATAGTTTTATATAGAATCCTTTGTGAGATTGTTGTTGCCTCTGATGAATAGCAATTAAAATGTATTAACAAAACACAGTTATTTATCAAATTAATAACCGCATGAAACAGATCAAAATAAAGCTCAAATCCTTATTTCACTAATATAATTATTGGAAACGTTAGTTGCTGTCTTAGTTATATCCATACAATTCATTCCACGCTCTTCAATAAAAAAGACATACTACTGTCATAAAAACATTCTTATAAAAATACTGCAAATATACGTATAAATAAAGTACTACAAGTGTGTTTGAAATAATAAAGTAAATAAACTGTTCATCCACGTACAATATACGAAATAAACAGCTGGGGTGAAAGAGAAAAAATACATTTAGGGTTACTTAATAAAAATGTGTATGTAATTCGTAAACATCAATGGTTCAGCACACTTAAAAACAGAAGTTATAATAGACTTGTATACAAGTACTTTTACTGGGAGATTGTTCTAAAATAGCCTATAAAGCCTATAGATAGCCTAATAAGCTATTCTCAATTGGATAAATATAGGTGTTTAAAGTAAAATGTCATATAATGGCATTTTTTTACTTTTGTTTGAATAAGAATAAAAAAGTAATTAATATCAAACCAACGCATATAAATGCAGTATATTGAATTTTCTTTCATCATTTTCTCATCTAACCACCTCACTGTATTTTAATCTTTGGTTTTTTGATTAATTTTGTAATAATATAGTATATGGTCCAAACGTAAACTAGCATCAATATCACCAACATTCAGTGCTAGCTAGACCAAATGCTTCATGTTGAACTTCATGGAATGATTGAACTAGAAAGTTAGTCTGACTTTTGAATCTAACATTATCCTCAGTATTTCTAATTCCAAATGACAAATAAGATGGTTTCCAGTAGAATAAGCATACAGTTTCAAAAAGAATCCTTTGTGGTATCGGTGTTGCCTCTGATGAACAGAAATTAAAATTTATTAAAAAAAATTATTTATAAAATTAATAACCACAGAAAACAGCGAAATAAAGCTATATTCGAGGGGATAAAAGTTGTTCTTAAGATATTAATTCGTGATCAATTTTTTATCTCGTGCTTTCGCATAGTTGTCACAACTTAACTAAAAGTAGAACAAAACTTAAACATGCGAAATTAATTCCAAGCAAAAAAATTAGAAAATAATACGACTGCATGTAGTCAAAGTGGCGCGTTAGTCCGGTTGTAAGAGTAACGGATTAGCAACCGGAGAGTGTGAAGTTCGAATTCAACCAACGATCGGTGTGTACAAAAGGGGCTGGTGCATGTTAAATCTGTCATGGCCTCAAATTTCCTCACGTTGGGATGGTGTGGAAGTTTGTAGAGTGGGGTGCCAGCTTAAATGTGACCTCGTCATCAAACCGTGACTCTTCGGTGATGATCTCTTTGATCCCGGACCACCGCCAATAGCCCGTTGTGTTGCTTCAGTGCGATGTTAATTAAAATACCAAAATACTAAAAATACCAAGCATGTAGTCAAAAAACACCAGTTTGAGTTTCGTTGAGCAGGTGCTATACCTTAAAGCCACTTTTTTTTAAAATCATAGATTCAGTTTTGAATGGAAAGAATGTATCTGTTTAGAATACGAATGATGGTGTTACTTGCCAATTGAGTGCAGCTTTCAATAAAATCAATAGTTTTATTTGAAACATGGGAAAGAAATTAATGAATTTAAAATCGTTTAGTAAAGGCAACATACGTTAAAATCTTAAAATAACTTTGAATACATTCGATTATCTACCAGTCTTGGTTCAAAAGGTTTTGTGCTGTGTTTTAATTCTTTTCATAAAATGGAATTCTACAATTTCGTGAGTTACGAGTGTTAAATCAAGAGTGGGAGTTTAATTTACGTTGAACTGGATATCAACCCCGAAGGGAAAGATCCAAGGACAACACCTCAAATTTCGAACCTCGGTCAGATGATGTTAAACCAATGGTTTTTGATGAAAGTTGGTCGAAATGTACACATGCCGTCCAGAAAATAAACACACGTCTTTGGCAATAAATGGCATTAAGTAATTTATTTCTGTCAAGCTCTAGTACAAAATAGAACGTTTTATTCTCTTTATATCATCTGTACTAAATATTCTGAAATTATTTATATTTGAAAAGAAAAATTAATTTTAAAATAAGTAAAGTATTTGAATTTAAATTCCATAAAAAAAAAATTTCGAAAAATTATTGCTTTTTCAGCAGTACGGATAAAACAATCCGAAAAATCACAATGCTTAGTTTACATACCAGCTTCTCCGACACTTCCAAATTAAGGTTGATTTTAGTATAAGTATTCAGCTTTTTTAGCATTAAACGCATAAAAATTCAACCAAAAAATACTTAAATAATGTATTTACTAAGTTTAGATACTTTATATAAAATAAATAAAATTTTATGCATAAATATTTAGTTACTTTAATGTGATACGTGCACAATTATACGAACACAAAAACAGAAATAAGATGGGAAGACAGACAGACTGACGCTGTTAAACTATGTTACTGTACGTACTCAAAGTTTTAAAAAAATTTGAAAAAATCTATCTGCTTGGACGAAGTGGGAGCTCATACAAACAAAAAACAGACACCAAACCCAGAAAACACTGATTTTGCATTAGAAGGGCCCATAACGGATAAATAACTTGACATGGGGTGAAAATATGCAATAAACAAACATTTGATTTTTATTTATATAGGTAACACAGCTTCATAAAATCATTGTCACGAAAGGTTTTTAAACATGTTCAGAATGAAACAAGGCATTCAATACAAAACATCATACACATAATTTCATTCAAGATTTCATAGGCTTACATAGTTCTGTTAGAAATGAAAGATTTGCTTTAATTGCTATAGCTCTATACGATTTTTTTATTCTGTCAAACTATCTGACTAAATTTACCGCAAGTTACGTAGAAAATGAACCTGTATGCAAATGGGTTTCTTTCTTGCATTGAACAAGTCAGTTGAGTGCATTGGAAAAACTATATTTTCTTCTATTTTTTACTTCACGGAACGTTTTAATAATACTTTGAAATTTTATACACGTCAAAGTTTAGTGATATCGTTAGAAAAAAGTAGTGGCAAAAACACATGTATTGTTTAATTTAGAATTTTACAGACACGGTTTTTCAGTTGATTTATTGTTTTTCCGAAACGTATTATTAGTATTTCCTCTAGAGAAGCACTAGTAATCTATACTATAATTCTTACTATTTGTAAAAGAATTTTTTTCCTAAAGGAGTATGTGTGTGTGTGCATCAAGTGATTATGAGATGTTTTACTCTTTTTTCTCCGTTTCTGGAAATAAGAAATGAGTGCAATTCCCAATCTTGATTCGTCTTTATGTAAATTGACTTTAGGATAGTTTTATAATAATATTTTTAGAAAAACACTATTCATTCTTTATATCTCTAGAATATCGTATTCATATCTGGTTCACAATCAAAGCTTGGGAGCGCGCGCATGCCTGCGCAGCACAGTAAAATCTTATTATTTTTCAGTCCCTTGTCACGAATGACTGACTTTTGTGCTCTGTTGCATTTTATTGTATATATTCCATCATAGAAATGTAATTTCGCAATATTGTAGTAATAGTGTTCCGAAGAATTCATTACCTACAAATCATACTTTTCATTTAGAATGTTTTGTACATTTTATAATCTACAAATAATAAGTCATAATTGTTGTTTTTAGTTACACTAGTCTACAAATTGAAAAATAATTTTTGGAACAGAAACCACAATAATTGAATTCTATGCTTTTAACGACACTGAATATGAAAATGAAGTCAGTTTTTCTCCATCACGCATCACTTTTTTGTTATACAACCTAGAGTAATTGCTGGAAAAGTATAAAATTTGCAGTGACTAAGTTTATCAGTATATGAAATAATATAAAATGTTAAATAAATTTGCAATACTCATAATTTATTTACCTTATTACATGAAAAAATTTTGTGGAATATAACTATAAGAGATAAAATGCACCTGCAATGTGTTATAACTGGAGTCGGAGAACACATAAATTACTTCTTTCTTCTTTGTATGTAAGGTACTCTTTGGAGAAACCAACAGTAGTCACTCATAATCGATTCGTCCCATCTACCTTGGTAACACTGCTCAATTTGAAATATGTCATGGTGGAAGCGTTCTCCCTGCTCGTCTCACTGCACCCAAATTTGGTGGGAAAAGTTCAGATGAGAATGCAAAAAATGAATTTTTAATGACATCCGTCAGCCTAAATTTTTATAGTTCAACAAAAGATTTTGTACTAAAAGATCCCAATTGTGGGCTTTTTTATTGCCAAGAAAACCATGGACTATATCCTTAAATGACTTCCATGCATCTAGCTCTACATTATTCAACTTACTGTCAAAATTTTCATTATTGAGTAATCTTCTAATCTGAGGTCCAACGAATATGCCTTCTTTTAATTTGGCTTCACTTAACCTTGGAAACACTTGGCTTAAATATTTAAATCCTTGTTCTTTATTCAGTACTTTCACAAAATTTTTCATCAACCCCAATTTGATATGTAAAGGTGGCAAAATTACATGCTGAGGGTTAAATAATGACAAATACTTAATATTTTTCCACCAGGAGTGAAGGTGTCTTTTTTGGGCCAGTCTTTAACCACATAATGTTCACTTGCTACACGACTGTCCCACAAACATAAGAAGCAGCAGTATTTTGTAAAGTCACCTTGAAGGCCGAGAAGAAGACCGATAACTTTGAAGTCGCCACAGATACGCCATAAATGAGCATCGTAATTCACTGCTTTTAAAATCAATGGTATACTTTCATATGTCTCTTTCATTCCAACAGCATGCGCTATTGGTGTGGAAGAATGCTTATTTGCATTATGCAGTAGCACTGCCTTTAAGCTGGTTTTGGACGAGCCTATGAATAACCGCCGATCATCAGCTTTATAAGGAATACTCGGAGCAGACATCGAACCTTGTATATTACAGCAGGAACACATCAGATCTGTCTTAGTGAAATATTGCATTAATTCTTTATTTCTGTTTCTGAAATATGAAACTTTGGTATCAATGCAATAAATTCCACTCCTTTAAGCTTGAACCTAGAACTTCTGCTTGTTGTTTTGATAAATTCAAGTCGCGAACCAAATCGTTCAGTTCCACTTGTGAAATGATATGTGGTTCACTATTTGATTTTTCTGGTATGAAATCAACGTCTTGTGAAGCTTGTGCCACCGCAATATTTTCAGAACAATCCTCTTTAGAATCAGAAATTTCCTGCCACGAAGCTGAGGCTGTAGGAATAGGTAAACCATCTCCATGAACAACTGGTCTCATAGCCGATGGAACATTTGGGTACACAATATTATTTTTATTTTTTGCAGCGAGACCACTGACACTTGTTAAACAGAAGTAGCAGTCGTCATAATGATTTTTTGATTCAAGCCAAACCATAGGTATAGCAAAATGCAAATGCTTTTTCCCCCTTTCAACCACTGCCTGAGATAACGTTAGATGCGGCGTCCATAATTTATCCTGATCTCCTTGTGGACAACCGAAATAATGTATATAAGCAGTTTTCATCAATTTTGAAATCGGCCTACGCTGATTCTTTGTTGTGAATTCGCCACAGACATGACAAAATAAATTCCTATAATTTTTACACGAACGTATTTGCCGACTCATTATGTAAATAAAAGCCGACGTAAAATTATAACACAAAACACTATTTTGATACTTGATTAATATTAACTAAACTTGCGTAACTGAAAGAAGTATAGGACACTTACTGAACTCGCAGAATTTAATACAGATTACCACACCCGCCAATGGCTGTAGCTGCACTGAGAGATTGTGATTTCAAACAGGTTCAACGGGGATGACTCATCAGTTAAAGCGTTGTTCATTGGTGAAGAGGATGACTCATTATTTATTGCTTCCGCGTGGGTGACTCTATGTTTTTTAAGATAGCAGATCGTTTCTATTATGTGCCAAAAATGACATAATATGGATCTTTAAAGTTATATAAATAAAAAACGTGATGTGATAGAACATTTTTGATTACATTTCCTGTTTCAGCATTAAAAATACTTTATAAAACACTCATTGACTTATATGTTCCGAAAATCGTGTAGACCATGTTATTAAGTTTTTAAATTATTATATTCTTCGCTGTAAGATACTTTTAATATTATGTCTTATAATTAATTTTTTTCATAAGTCTTCAATTAATGTTTACGATTGTTAAAGTTGATTTAAAAGTTTCATACTGTTGAAATCTTTATTTTAACACAGAAGATTCATTTGAAAATTTTAAACTCTGCTCAGAAAAGAAATATACTTTCAGAAAAATTGCTGAAACCTTTGATAATATGTTGCACTAAATAAAATTCACTTATTTAAGCAATGTATTTCATTTCTGTAAATTACTTTTACATGTCGCTCAAAAATACGAAAAACATCAGCAAAAAGTAAAATTTCATATTAATACTTCTTCGGAATTGTAAATCCATATAGTGCTCTCCAGTTTTATTTGGAAATAATTGGGTTTTTAAGTTTTGCTTTCATAAAAAGAATTTTCCTTATTTCCTTTAAAAATCCAAGTGCTCTGAAATGAAATGCTAGAAACTGAAGGAATGTTTAAAATTTTGTGTTTAAATAATATGTATGTAAAAATTAATTTTTGTAAGTTGCAAAAAATTTAGATATCTTAAAGCTCTTCTCATTAAGTAAGAGAATGATAAGCAAAACAATCTACTCAGATCCAAACGCTCACTTATATTTTGAATAAAACTTGGAAAAATCGATAAAATTAACCTTTCAGACACTTCAGAAAGATAGAAAGTTGCAAGAAACATTATACTGCCATTTCTCCTATGAAAAAACATTTTAAATACGGCAGTGGAGCCCTTCTTTGACAGAAAGAATTAAAAAAAAAGATCATGAACGCTCTTAGTGACAAACCAAATGAGAATTGATTCGCAAAAGTGAAAACTTGGCCGTCGTTTTTGCTTCCTTTCCCAAAAGGCGATTCATCATTTTGATAAAAACCGCCGTTACATTGCTCTCTGATGGCTCCTGGAGGCGAGGGTAAACATGTATTTCAGTTAAACCTAGATCACAATCATAAGGTGAGGTAATAATTGTGAATGTTCTGATTTTTAAATTAATTGCATGTGAACTTTGGTTTAAAAGTTTTATTTCAGTAAATGTGCTATAAAGATTACCTTATAATACTGTGATAGAGTTAACTTATGTTTGTGAAAAGTTTAAGTTTAATTTTTATTTATTTATTACAAATTATGTACAGTTTTTTTACCAATGCATGGCCAATTTGAATTTGCTAGGAGTAGTGCTTTAATCATCATGGCACTACATTGGCGGAATTGAGAGCCACTTGGAATTACCCTGGTTCATCACGAGGGTGGGTTCACCTTATATACATAGAATACAATGAAAGCACAACCCGCTTATAGAGAGTCCGCACATTCATTCCAGACGGACAAACATCCAAAACCTGGATTCGAACCAGGAACCTTCCTATCTTGAAGCCAGCTTGCAAATTATACACACACTATTAAAATTTTCAATAAGATTAAGGAAAATCTTTTGAACCAATTTAAGTACCTTGGTATTTTCCTGGACAGAAAATTCAAATGGAAGAAGCATATTGAATATGTGTCCAATAAATGCGAAAAACTCCTTACTGGCCTGTATCGTATTACCAGAAATACATTTGGAGTAGCTATGAGGTTTTAAAAGTTACGTATAAACAAGGTATTTGCCTTTCATATCTTATGCATCTCGGATCTGGGGACAGGCTTTGGAGACTAAGACCAACAGACGCATGTTGAGGAAGATTCAACGGAGAATCCTCTTGCGTCTTGTCAGAGGTTATAGAACTTTAAGTTATGAAGCAACCTTTGCTATAGCTGGAGTTCTAGCTTTAGTCTTGGAAATTAAGAGCAAAAATGAATTGTATGCTTCGATTTTAAAAGATTTTTCGATGGACTGTGTTAAAAAAAATTGCCTATCTGCGACATCCCTCATCTGGCTGTTTTAGAACCAATTCATCTAATTAAGTACGAGAAAATGTGGAGAAGCTTTTTCAGAAAGTCTGTTTTACGGACGGTAGTAAGATGAACAACAATGTTGGCCTTACTTTTGTTTTATTTGAAGACAACTTCTAATGCGGCTTTTATAAACATCGTATCCGGAATGAATATACTATCTTTCAAGCAGAATTGCTTTGTATTAATCCCACAGTTAAGTGGTTTGAAGAAAATGGAAATTTTTGTTCAAGGTACCTTATTTGTAGCGATTTTCTTTCCTCTTTACATTTACTGAAGAATGTTGCAAGAACAGAAAAATTAGTTGTTGAAACGCTTTTAACAATTAGTTCTCTTTAAAATAGAGGAATTGAGATTTTTTCGCCTATGTGCGTGGACACTGTGGAATTTACGGGAATGAAAGAGCTGATTTTTTACCAAAGACGCTTTGAATTTAGCAATTGATGTAAATTGTAACATTCCTAAGTGTTACTTGAGAGGCTCATATTATGACAAGCTTGTTGCTAAGAGGAATGAAGAGTATGTCTCGTCTGAGAAAGCTGGCCAAACCCAAAATTTTTTCCTACTATTAAGCATAGATTAAACTCAGAATTATTTTTCTTCACAAACTTCAAAATTACACAATTATTATCTGGCCATGGAAATTTTGTTAAATATCTATATAAGTTTCATTTTCGGAGTAATGATATGTGCGAGTGAGTGCTCTAAAAAGCAGTCACAAGATGTAGAGCATTTGCTTTTTAGTTGTCCTGCATTTAAAAATTAAAGAATGTGCCTACGAAATGATTTGAGAAAATTAGGTAAAACATGGCAATTGAAACTCAATATTTTTGTTAAATCTGATCTTCTTTTCTTCTCATTTGTCAAGTTCATAAAATCTTGTAATTTTAATTAAATTGTTTTCCACTGTGTCTTTGTTAAATCAACTTACTTCAGTAAACCCCATATTGTACACTTTTGTGATGGGAGTTTGATTTTGTTCAATATATATATATATATATATATATATATATATATATATATATATATATATATATATATATATATATATATATATATATATATATATATATATATATATATATATATATATATATATATATATTGTATATATTGTATATATTGTATAATATATATACATATATAATTGTATATTCGAGTACTCAGTCCAACGACAATACACGTTATGTATCATTAATTGTACACTAGAAATGTCATGTAGGGTATGTATTGTGGAGTCAAAGGTGAATTGGTGGGAAGTCTTTTGGAGAATGGTACTCACGCCCTTTTGGTTTCTGGCATTTGGGCGCTGTGGTATAGTTGACTGTGATGTTCCAGGAATGATGCTATGGGGCTAGGGACGTACTGCTTTAACGTATTGTTTCATGGATTAGCAAGTGTATCTTTAGGTAATTCTTTTGCGATGTTCACAAGATCTGTCCTCGTTTTCTTGACAATTCCAAGTCTGAATGAAAGGAAGGTAAGAATTCAATGCCTGGAAATTTTTCATCCCTTACAGGCTAAACATCCAATAAAACCCAGCTTCATAATCAATGCTCTGACCAATGCTAGCAAGTCTGCTGACCCCATAGTCAATTTTTGTGATTGTTTGACCCCTCCCAATTCCTTATAGTCACAATGACGTAAGTCCTATTTTGTTCTGGTTCATGTTATGTCCATTATGGTTCTAGTCATTCTATAATTCACGTCATGGTGACAAATACTTAGATCAATCCCGATTGTATTTAAGAAGTAACAGAACCTTTAAACGCTCTTATTTCAGTGAAAATCGGTAAAGGTTTCAAAGTTCTGTAAAAATATGTATTTGGTAGATTTATTTTCAAAATTAAAACTGTGATAGTGTGAATATTATATTTAAAAAGGAACTCTCTTTACAGGTTTATCATTTAAACTTTTATTTTATGAACGAAAATGTCAAAAAAATTTTATCCCAAGTCTTATCTTTATAGTTTTGCGGTCTGCAAGATATCTCAAAAACTAACTGCTCTACAATAAAGAAATTTCGAGCACTTATTTTAAAACACATTACCTATAAAATGACCTATAATTATAATGATCAGTTCGCAATTATTTAAGTTAAGACTTTCGAAATGGTAAAATGACATATCAGATATTACTAAAAAAATAGAAGCTAAGCTTTTGAGAATAGACAATTTTATAGGTGATGAATGAATTGAACCCACATGAGAGTGAACTATTGAGTATTCAATGACCTTTCATATTTACTTTGAATGATTGAAAACTGTAAATTTTTTTAAAATTGACTTACCTAAAATCTTAAAATTTCAGACAAATAACCATCAATTCAACATCGTGGATACAAACATTCATATTCATTTAAAATTCTAATTACATGTGCTCTAAAAAATAATTTTTGATTGCAAAATACAATATTTAATTCAATAAGACTTGACTCACTGGTAATTAGCACTGAACTCTCCTCATTTTGTACTTTTAAATATTAATTTTTGAAAATAAATTGCTATTCGTTGATACAATACCAAATTTGTGACCAGTTTTTCTTAATCAAACAAAAAATTACTGTAAGAGTTCCGTACTCGGATTGTTTGATAGACTCTCATACGTCATTATCATCAAATCATCGACCTTCTAATGAAATATACTGATCATGTGGGCGGAGTCGCTGTCGTAAGATATCTGAAGGGTAAATCAAAAATCGACATAGCCTATTGGCTATGGAAGCGCATACTGGTGTTTTTGATCACGGTGGGTAATCACTTTAACCAATCAATAATTTAGGATTAATGCTTTTACCCACAACCAAGTGACAGATCTTCAAACCGAGCAGCTGGAAGAAATAACATGAAGCTGTGGGCACATGTTCTGCCTGTTTCATTTTAAGGTCGATGCGTCAAACTAATAATAAAGCAATATTATACAGTATTTAAAGATTGTTGAATCGGCCTATTGAATTAAACACAAATTATTCAAACTTTATAAATTAATTATTATGATGTAAATTTTTAAGAGGTCATTATTTTAGATTATGATTTCTTATCTTCAAAGGATCAATGGCATAATTTGTATTTAACTTAAAATGATAATTTTTTAACAAATAACTTTAAGCAATAACTGCTTTAACTGCGATGGGAAATTTCATCACCAGTGATTCTAATCTTATGCATTTTCCCAATTTTATTCATTTCTAAGACCCTATACACTCGTGATATTCAGTCTATCCAAGAATCGATATACTTTCGTGTGAAGCATGAAGACACTAAGATTCTGCATATATTCCAGTCACGAAAGAGGAAAATGTTGCTTTATGTATGTTCCGCGAAAAATTTCATCCATTTCAAGATTGCTCCATTAAGTAACTTTCAAAGACAGTGAAGGGATGCAAGCCAACTTTCTATCCATAAATATATAAACTAATTAGATACAGCTCATTTCATGTTTATTCCAACACATTTTCAAGATATGACAAATTTTTTGCTATATATTCTGACGATTCACGATTCTATTCCAGCATAAAATGTGTTATAATTTCATAAAATAACGGAAATTTATTCTTTCTTTGGAGTTTCATACAAACTTTATGCGAGCGTTCATGTAAAATATATTCTTTAATGAAATTTTATAACATTTTAACACAAGAGTTCTTTAAATAAAAATTTATGTGTTTAAATATGTCAAGGGATGATATCGAATAAAACTAATAAGTAACAGCTAAGTATATCTGATAACAATATTAAATTTTTCACCATAAATACATTTCAGTTTATGTTTATATTGAAACTTTTTATAAAACGTATTTCAATAAGGCATAATAAGCATGTTTTCTCTGATTATAGAATTAAGGAGGTGTTAATTATAAATTATAACTATTAAGAGGAAAGAGCAAAATAGATTATTTAATTTATATGCACACATAATATATTGAACACATGTAATGCAATTTTTTTAAATCTGAAGTGCATCGATTGGTTTTTTAGTTTTCGTATTTCATTTACTTGACATACCTGATGTATTTAGCAAATTCGTGTTATTTAAAACATTTAATTTAATTGCAAAGTATAATTAAAATTTATAGTAGCATCTAAGTATGCTTCTAGTTATCTAATCTAAGTTGACAGATATTAAAAAATGTTTATTTTTGTAAAATTTACGAAGTATCGTTTAATACGGGAAATTATTCAAGTTTTCCCTAAGCACCCAATTTAAATCCAGACAAAGTCAATTCATTTTTATTAGTGCAAAACATCCTAGACTTAACCTTTAAAGTGCAAACAAAAAGGCCTTAGACATATTAAAACAAACTACTCGTAATTAAAACATCACTTTTTCTATATATTTTTATTTAAGGGCTCCTTGTGGAAAAAGTACAATTCGAATAAGCACTTAATGCAAAATGTTTCAAAAATAAACTCTGATATAGAATCTAATATTTTATGTTTTTCTATAAAATCTGAGATGTTACGAAACAAGTCACGAAAATTTTATTATATATATACTAGTTTTGCAATGGGGAGTTTATATAGTAAATAGTAAAATACGATGAGTTCCTTATAAAGATAAAATTCTCTAATTCTGAGCTAGAAAGTATATACAGGGTGATTCTACGGTCATGGGACAAACTTCAGGGGGTGATAGAACACAACGAAACAAACACTTTTCCCCATAGAATGTATGGTCGCAAGTGCAGCGGTTGGCCGCTAGAGAGCGCAGTCAAACGCTTGTATAAAAGCGTTACATCGGCGATGCGAGGCCGGTGTGGTGGTCGACATTTTGAACAGCTTCTGTAATTGTGCATTTGCGTTGTACTTACCGACTGATGTTTGTACATGTCGTTTCATTTCCATATGAAAAGTTTCTCATGTTTTGTACATGTCATTTCTTTCTTACCCGTTGTTCCTTGTACTTATCTTTAATTTATGCAAATCTAATTGTGTTATTTCGTTTTGTCAAGTAGTTATTGATGTTTATTTGACATTAAAGCGTTGTTTCCATATTTCATGCCTCTTTCCACTTTGCGTCGGACCGTGTGTTTGTGCCGAAATGGAAAGCGCCCTCTAGCTACCATACATTCTATGGGGAAAAGTGTTTGTTTCGTTGTGTTCTATCACCCCCTGAAGTTTGTCCCATGACCGTAGAATCACCCTGTAGAATTATAGTAATTAAAACAATTCTATAGAACTCGACGTTATCATTCAAAAACTCTGAAAAACATTACATTAACAGTTCCAATTTTGTTAGATGATTAATTTAATTTCATTAGGTTGAGAGCAATTATTTTTATTAAAGAATCGGAAAAAATATTCTGGATCATTCTAATTCATTTTGATATCGATTATTCTAGATTGCTAGATCTCAGAAGATAGTTATATTTTAAAATTAATATAATTATTGTTTTAAATAGAGTGGCAAACGTTTCAGCGAAGAAAGTTTCAGTTCTACCAAAAATAGAGAAATCATTACGATGCTGTTGCACAATTTATTTGCATTTTAAAATACAATTTATTACTGAATGTAATTGTCAAATAACATAGTCTGTCTCTATAACATAAAGGGCCTCGGAAGCCCAGTTGGAAGAGTAACGGATTAGCAACTGGAGAGATGCTAGTTCGAAACTTGATCCAACCGAAGACAGTCGTGTACACTGGGTCTGGTGCACGTTAAATTTGTAGTGGCCTCGAATGTCCTCACGTTTTCTTGGTGAAGTTTGGAGAGTGGGTGCCCATCTCAGGTGTTGAACTTGTCATCTGATATTGGTTTAAAATTACGAGATGTTGTCATCGGATATTTTCCTTTGGGATTGATACCGGACAAGTGGCCAATAGCCCGTTGTATTTCTCTAGTGCGATGTAAATAAGCTATCTACCTTTTACATGACTTTAAAATGCAATAACATTATTCTTGTGTGTAGACGACTAGTTCTTCAAAATAAAAAAAATGATATTTTTGACGTTCCTTAAAAGTAAAAATGTTGTTTCAGACATTTTAAAATTGTATCACTTTTTAGCATTTTGAAGCATTTTTTTAGGTTCTTACTTTTTTAATAACAAAATATTATACTACGTCTTCTGTCTACACATAAAAGAACATTTAGTGTTACCTTTCGTTGAAGAAATATTTTTGCAATTATCTGTAATTATGATGTTGCATAAAGTTACATATTTTTATTTTTCATCCATATATTCAAAAGCTAATTTAGTATTGATTACTGCTAAAAATGTATAAGAATTGAAAATTAAATCATCAAAACATTTAGTTTTGATGCTGCTATGTTTGAAAATTAAACTTAAATAAATTTATTTATACATAATTCCAGCATTTACTATTTTTTCTTCTAAGTGCAAATATTGTATTCGGAATATTAATAATAATTTCAAGGAAACTTGTAAAAGGGTAACAACATTGTACAAAAAAAGACTAAAGATACACACACGATCTATCTCATTTAATAACATTTTAATATAGCATATACTTAAAATATTCATTACATGTATAAAATTTTAATGTACTTTAACGAAAATGCAGATGCAGAAGAAACAAAATATTTCAAACCTTTATGTTCCATTCCTTCTTTTGCATAATTTCATACAGTAAGTAGTTTCTTTAAAACATTTTCAATCGTACTATTCATAAAGATCATCGTTTGAATGATTTATTTTAAGAGAAACAATATCTTCACATTTATTAAACCCTTCTTTCAGTCAATGACTTTAGAAAAGGACACCAAGTGCTCATGAAAGCTTTAAAAGGTTTTATTGATAGAATTTTATACAATACATCAGTAGATAACTAAGAAATAGCGATTAACGTACAGTGAATTGCCTTAATATAGGTTTTTGGAAAAGTAATTTAGTATATTTCGTATTAAATTGAATTTATATAGATTTTAACTGAGTTGAAAATTCATTCAAAAAAATAAATTTTAGTTTTCTTGTAATTAAATTTGTATTTAAGTAAAACTGAAGTGAAATTTATAACAGAGATAACAAATATTCTTTTTTTAACGTGGAAAATGGTGTCAATGGATCATCTCAACGCATGATGTGTTTCGTTATTGCGAATGAACGTAGTATAAAACTTTCTTAGTTCAACAAATCCTATTTCTAATTTTGACAATTTCCAATTTATATATATGTGGGGGTGCTCGTTTGTGGGCAATTGGTAATATGATGAAACGTTTGAAAGAATAATTAAGTTTAATGAAATTGATGAATATTTACAATGAATTTGGCCAAGACAATTAAAGTTAAACAATGTTCTGATAAGTGCACAGCACAGACATCATCACAAACTCCATCGGCGCTCACTGCCCGTCAACAAAGCACCGTCTAACGCTGCGTCGTTCTCGTAGCTACGTCGTATTACTTCTGCGTCGCTTTTGGATCTGCGTTCCTCCAATGCGCGGTATGGCTGCGCAGTGGTCGGAGATGAGATCAGCGCGGAGGTGCCCTCTAGTGGCTGGCTGGGCACCACAGATCGGCCATCCTGGGTTCGACTGATCCACCAGGCGTTTCTGGAAATATACAAAAAAGGCAAAAGCAGAAGCAAAGTTCCAAAATCTGTCAGTCTCTGTAAAGCAAATGTATCTACGTAGGTTATAGAGCTCTGAATCGTCCTTCAGCTCTGCAAATGATTAAATGAGCCAAATCGTCTTCTAGCTTCATTTGTCGTCTTTAAACGTCGTTTCTCGTCTTTCTTTAAACGTCTTCCGTCTTCAAACTTCCTCCATCTTCTTCAGCTTCTTTCGTCTTTAACTTCTTTCAACGTCTTTTGGCGTCTTCAAACGTCTTTCTTCTTTAACCTCTTTCGTCGTCTTCAAACTTCTTTCGTCTTTAACCTCTTTCGTCGTCTTCAAACTTCTTTCGTCTTTAACTCTTTCTTCTTCCAACGTCTTTCGTCGTCTTAGCAAACTTCTTTCGTCTTTAAATTCTTTCTTATTCAGCTTCTTTCGTCTTTAACTTCTTTCAACGTCTTTTGTCGTCTTCAAACTTCTTTCGTCTTTAACCTCTTTCGTCGTCTTCAAACTTCTTTCGTCTTTAACCTCTTTCGTCGTCTTCAAACTTCTTTCGTCTTTAACTCTTTCTTCTTTCAACGTCTTTCGTCGTCTTAGCAAACTTATTTCGTCTTTAACTTCTTTCTTCTTTCAACGTCTTTCATCGTCTTCAAACTTCTTCCGTCTTCTTCTGGTTTGTCGTCTTAGCAAACCCTTAAATCTAATTCCACGGTTTAAGAAATTCAGCGCATGTTGTAGTGAGGTTGGGTCCTTCATGACATCCCTCTTTTACAACGTCGTATGTATTTCCTCCTTTAACCTTGGTGATTCTATAGAGTCCAAGGTACTTTGGTTTTAGCTTTAAGTGCGGTCCAAACTGAGTTCTCTTGATGACAACAAAATCATTAATTGCATAAGGTTTTGGTTCCTTTCTTCTTAAATTGTACGTCTTATTTTCTTCTTGAATTTAAAAAAAAATGTGTTTTGCATGCTTCCTGAGTTCTTCTCTTTGCGTTTCAAAATTTGCTTGAAATTCAATTCCGATAATTTCTTTGAACTTGTCCAGACCCTTTACATTCATCTTTGTACCGAAAAGTAATTCGAACGGTATGGTATCTATGCTTCGTTGATAGGTCGAATTTATCGCTTGCTGTAATTCACTTGTATATTTGTACCATTGAACTGGATTTTCTAAGGATAGCTTTGCCAGAATTGATATGATCGTCTGGTTAATTCGTTCGACTTGTCCATTTGCCCTCTGCAAGCCAGTAGTTATTAAATGGTGTCCAATGTTCTCTTTAGAGCAATAATCATCAAACTCGCTAGATGTAAAAGGTGCACCTCTATCGGAGATTATTTGAGAAGGACTCCCAAATACAGCCTTTTGAATCTCCAATTTTGCAATAGCTTCAGCAGATGTAGTGGTTTTTGTTGGATAAATCAATTCAAACTTGGTAAATGCGTCGATTATCGCTAGAATGTACGAGGGTGGTTCAAAAAGTAAGGTAACAAGAGCTCTCACGGGTGCACTTTTTCCCCGATCGAATGAAATTCCATGTCTAGGTGCAACAGATGATCACAGCAATCAAATGCCGCCGGTACATGGAGCTAGTAGTGCCGTAAAGCTCAGAAATTTGAGATAGAAGATGGAGGCGTTGATGGATACATGGTCAGCCATTGAAGTGCGAAGTGTAATAAGATTTTTGTGTTTAAAGAAAAGTTTCCCAGCAGAAATTCATCGTCAACTAGTGGAAGTTCACGGACAAAGTGTCATGTCAAGAAAGCAGGTGTGGTTTTGGTGGAATGAATTCCAGAAAGGAAGAACAGATGTGCGAGACGAGCACAGGTTAGGGTGGCCGACCACATCAACGACAGACAACGTGTGGCGAGTCGAAGGTCTGATTCAAACCGATCGTCGCATTCATGTGAGGAATATTGCAAAGGAACTGAACATCTCCATTGGCAGTGTACTGGATATCGTGCACAAAAAATTGGGGGACAGAAAGACGTGTTCTCGCTGGGTACCGCGGCACCGATGGAACGTATTGGAACATCCTCCCTACAGCCCGGATCTCGCACCAAGCGATTTCTATCTCTTCGGGCTGTTGAAGAAGCACCTGGCAGGACGGCATTTCCAAACCGATGGCGAAGTTCAGGACGCCGTCGTTAAGTGGCTCAGCGACCAGAGCCCTGATTTCTTCAACGCCGGTTTCGATAAATTGGTTTACAGATGGAAAAAATGCTTTGATGCCCATGGAGGCTATGTTGAAAAATAATTTGTACCAAATGCCTTGCTATGTCTGTGTATCTCTTGGATTTCGTGAATAAACTTTTTGGTTAAAAGACTTGTTACCTTACTTTTTGAACCACCCTCGTACTTATAATTCTTATGGGTGCTCTCTAAAGGTCCAAGGTGATCAATAGGGTACGTCTTTAATGGAATATCTTCTATTTGCAAGGAGTGCAAAAGACCTTCTTTCTTTCCCTTTTGTGATTCACTAAAATGCAATGTACACAATTGGTTATGGTTTTTTTCTATCTTCTGCCTAAACTTGGGGATGAAATAATACTCTTCGATGTTCTTTTCAGTATATTTAACTCCTACATATCCCTTTTCATGGGCATCCCTTATTATTTCTATTTGCATACACTCAGGCACACCACTAATTTCTTACCATCAGCGAATTTATACAAAATTCCATGTCTCTCGCAATAATCTTCATAATTAGAAATTTTAAGTAGCTCTTTAATTGTTTTTATTTCGTTATCTTTATCCTGAGCCGCTTTTAATTTTGTTAAGATGTTATCGACTGAAATACAAAACATATTTATCGGAGATCTAATAAGTGCGTCTACATGAACCATTTTAGAACCGGGTCGATGCTCAATGACATGATTAAATTCTTGTAGTAACGAGTAAAATCCAACGAGTTACACGGGTAGACAAATCTCGCTTTGCCATTGTCTTTTCAAATGCGGAACAGTCAGTGACAATTTTGAAGGGAATTCCCAAAAGGTACACACGAAATTTCTTTAAAGCTTCTATGATGGCAAGAGCCTCAAGCTTATAACTAGAATATTTCTTTCCGGCATCAGATGTTTTTCTACTCATGAAATAGGTAGGATGAAAATTTCTGTCGTTAGGAGACCTATGCATCAAAATGGATCCATACCCTTCCAAACTCGCATCACAATGCAATTCAGTCTCATAATTAGGGTTGTATATTCCCAAGACAGGCTTTTCGGCCAACAATGTCTTCAATCGGTTAAAAGAGTTTCTTTCTTCTGGTCCAAATTTAAAATTACGATCCTTTTTCAAAAGATCACTCAAACGTTTAGCGATAATAGAATATCCAGGCATTAACTTTCTAAAATACCCACTAAGTCCCAAAAAACTTTGAACCTGCTTCAAATTGGTTGGTTCGGGAAAATTAAGAACAGTTTTGGTTTTTAGAGTTGAAAAATTCTACCCTCTTCGATTACGTGGTCCAAAAATTCAATTCGCTTTTTCAAAAAATGGCATTTCTTAAAATTTATTTCCAGTCCGTATTCACTAGCTAGATTTAATACTCGTTCAAGCCGTTCGATTCCTTCTTCAAGTGAGGAGGACAAAATTATTACATCGTCCATATACGGCAGAACAATACCATCATTAATCAATGGTCGAAAAATGGTGTTGATATATCTCTGAAATATGACAGGGGAGTTACATAAACCAAATGGAACCTTAAGAAAATTATACTGCCCTTCATGGGTAACGAATGAAGTATACTTTCTACTATCCTTGGCGACATCAACATGGAAAAATCCATTTCTGAGATCGATAGTACTAAAAATTTGTGATTCTTGCAATCGGTCTAAAATATCTTCAATTAATGGTAGGGGAAATCTGTCCTTTGCAATCACTTAATTTAATCTTCTATAGTCTATGCACACACGAGGGGTTCCATCCTTTTTCTTTACAATTACAACGGGGCTACAATATTCTGAAGAACTTGGTTCTACTATACCTTGATCTAACCATTCAGTAACTTGAGTCTCGACGATCTTTTTCTCTGAAAATGGTAACCTACGTGGCTGATGAGATACGGGTTCATTATTTTTTACCAAAATATTCAATTCAACATTTGTTGTTTTTGTTTTGTGTGGTACATAATTCGAAACTAACTGTTGTACCTTATCCTTTAAGATATTTGGAACGTCAGGTTCAATATTTACATCAACATCGTCTTCAGTTGACAAATCAATTGGTAAAATAGACAAAGTATTTATTTCCTCAACACACTGGGATTTATTTTTCAGAGTAATTCCGTTTTCATTAATTAGTGTTTCAACCAACATTAACACATTTAGTCCTATAATAGCGTCATAAGTCATAACATCGTTTCCTACTACTCATATATATGCATCACCCTCACAATTTTATGCATTTTCCAAACCCAGTCAAAGTAGAATTCAACGGGCATAATTCCTTAACATTTAATTTGTCAAAAACAGATTTACGAATCAAAATAGCTTGACTTTCAGAATCTATCAATGAATTAACACTTAAACCATTAATCATTACCATTTTCCTTACTTTCGATTCTACGCTAACATCCAAAATGGCCACTTCTGGTTTCGAATTCATTCCGCATTCCGAAGCCTTGTGACCAAACGTGCCACATCGAAGACATTTACATAAGTCCCTTATCTTTATGAATACAAAATCTAGAAATACGATCTTTTGATCCACAATTAAAACAAATCTTATTGCTACGATTTTCTGAACCACTGTATTTCATTCCATCAAACTTGACTCTATCTCTGTTTACAGTTTCGTTTTTAGAATTAAATCTATTACTGTACTCATTTTTTGTTCTATCAAAAGAGTTAATTCTACCATGATCATGTTTGGTTTTTATTCTATCAAAATTCTTATTATCATAATTAATCCTATCGAAATTCCTTCTATCGAAATTTGTTCTGTAGAAAGCATCTTTACCATATGCAGAATCAGCTTTCATTATTTCATACACTTTCAGTTTCAAACACATTTTTACAACCGTACAGAATAGTTTCGTTCTCCTGTTTGTCATTTATTCCTTTAATCACATAGTGGATCAAAGCAGCGTCATCGATTTTTCCGCAACTGCACAATTCTTTCATCTTTAAAAATATTCCTGAGTGGATTCAGAATCCCTTATTTTTCTTTTACACAAAAGTTCATGTAAATTATCAGAGTTTATCTCAAAAGAGAATTCGTCGATTAAGGCCTGTTTCCATTTGACCATGAATTTATTTCTGGTTCTGTTCTAACAAACAAAGCAGCGTTACCACTAAACGATCTCTTGCCAAAAATAAATTTTTGTAAATCTCACAAACAAAACAACTGAGAAATATTCTCGAAATGTTCGATCCAATGAAAAACATTTTCTTGCGGTTCTGCATTGAACTTAGTAAGGGTACTTTCGATATCAGAGTAATTTATGCTGACATTTTGAATAGCATAATTACTATTAATCTTTTCTCTACTTGTATATACATCATCACACTGAGAAATATGAGTGTTACTTTTAAAATCATATTCATTGCACTGCATTGAAAAATCGTTTGTTGTGTTAATATCTTCTGATTCAGATAGATCGGCGCGTTCGTTCTCGTTCTCTCCGTTTTCTTGACTTGGAAAGAAATGCTTAGCAAATTAGATATTGTAATCAATTCGTTTATAGAAAAGCCATCTTCTTTATTTTTCAATTTCTCTTTAAATTCTTCGCTATCCGTTTCGAAATTAAAGCCAGAAAAATTTCTAACGAGTGTTCTATTCGATCGATTGCCATCATTTTCGAAAATGAATCTATGCACAATTTTTATTTTGTCTGTCTAGCAATTTTTCAATGCAACGCTGACTTTAATATCAGTCAATATCATTTTGTATTATGGAATGTTCATGTACCTTTAAGATGCTTGCCAACAAGGAGCAGCTTGGTGACTGGAGAACATAGTTCGTTTTTGTTTTTAAAGTTCGGTTTCGTTTGCAAAGTTTTTTTTAAATATCCTTTCGAAAATGCTGGCTGGAATCTTCCTAGGCGTCCATCCTGCTTCTGAGATGTGGGGGTGCTGGTTTGTGGGCAATTGGTAATATGATGAAACGTTTGAAAGAATAATTAAGTTTAATGAAATTGATGAATACTTACAATATTCATCAACATATCATTGGCACCATATCTATCTATCTATCTATATATACATATATATATATATATATATATATATATATATATATATATATATATATATATACAGGGTGATTCTACGGTCATGGGACAAACTTGGAGGGTGGTACAGCTTACTAAAACATACATTTTTCGTATAGGAATGTATGGTCGGAAGTGACGCGTGGAGGTACGAACACAAAAAAACGAGACATGAACAGAAAGACATTGTTTAAAAAATCCTTGCAAAGTGCTTCTTTGCAGCAATGTTTACAATAAATGCTCAAATTGCGACCTTGCTTGGTACGCTTGGTACAATATATGCTTGGTAGCGTCGAAGGAGTGATTGGCGAACAATTCTAAAGATACCAGGTATTTCGCGCACGCTTGCAGCAGCAAATGATTGTCGAGCAACGAGGTCCTCAATTGAGTCAATTGGAGTCCCGTAAACGATTTTTTTCAGATTCCCCCATAAGAAGTAATCGATGCTCGATGAATCTGGCGATCGGGATGGCCATCGGACTGGTCCACCACGCCCAATCTATCGCCCTGCAAAACTGGCATCCAGGTAATTGCGGACAACCACGTTGAAATGGGCTGGCGCACCATCATGCTGAAACCACATGTGATTACGAACCACAGTCGGAACATCTTGCAGCAATTCTGGTAAAACCTCTTCCAGAAAAATACTATAATGTGAGCCATTGAGTCACGTTGGTAGGACATATGGGCCTATGAGGAAATCGTTCACAACACCCGACCAAACATTCAAGGAGAAACGTTTTTGGAATACATGTGGACGTGTAGCGTGTGGATTTTCTGTTGCCCACACATGTGTATTGTGCACATTGAAAATACCTTCCTGTGTAAAAGTCCCTCATCTGTGAATAGCACAGAAGCTGGGAAATCCGGCTGCAACGCACACTGCTGAAAGAACAATTGGCAGAATTCTACACGCAGCGGGTAATCACTTGCCTGCAATGCTTGGACTCTGTGAATATGGAATGGGTGTAAACGTTCTTCATTTAAGACTTTCCAAACGGTGGGTTGAATCACATGTACACGACGTGCAATAGGTCGTGTACTTGTGTGGGGTGTTTCATCCACAAAGTTCAAGATGGTTTCTTCCAAGTTTGGATGTCGTGCAGTTCCTGATCCAGTTCTTCCGTCAGAGCTGGCGATGAATGAACCATTTTCACAAAGGTGCCGATGCAACCGCTCAAACATTTTGTGGTTCGGCATACGCCTGTTCGGAAAACGTTCCTGATACAGCCGTAGCGCTGCTCTGCCGTTCCCATTAGCAGCACCGTACATCATATGCATGTCCGACGTTTCACTATTTGTAAAATCTCCCATCACGGCCGACAGCACAGTTGCAAATGACGTTTTCCCGCAGATGCATCAGATCACGGATGGCCAGGCACACTACTGCCCTCTACCCACAGCATTGCCAGCCAATCACAGCTGCCGAGTTTGTCTTACTGTTGGTGGTCGCAATTTTGAGCATTTATTGTAAACATTGCTGCAAAGAAGTACTTTGCACGGATCTTGTAAATAAACAATGTTTTTCTGTTCATGTCTCACTTTTGTGTTCGTGCCTCCAAGCGTCACACTTCCGACCATACATTCCTATACGAAAAATGTATGTTTTAGTAAGCTGTACCACCCCTCCAAGTTTGACCCATGACCGTAGAATCACCCTGCATATATATATATATATATATATATATATATATATATATATATATATATATATATATATATATATATATATATATATATATATATATATATATATATATATATATATATATATACATATATACAGGGTGATTCTACGGTATCTATATATATATATTATACTTATCTTTGGTATATGTTCTTGATTCTCCCTGGTTTTGTTTTTTTAATTTTTGTCTTTCTAATTTATATTTTCTAATTTTGCCTTTCTTCTTATGGTGTTTGGAGGGGTGTGTGGGCTACTTTTGGTGTACTGCCGCTCACACGCAAAAAACACCATATTGTGTTGACTGGGTGAGGCTCCTCCCTAATGACGCACTCATACACCAACACTTCATTTTTTTTTGAAATTTTCTTAAATTTCTTAATTTAAAAATTTTTGGTTTTCTCTTTGTTTTAGTTTGTAATATTGAATTATATATATGTATATATATATACATATATATATATATATATACATACATTTCCCCCACCCGAGGGAGAGATTAGATTAAGAACGGATATTGGAGGGTAAAGGATCCTTACCATTGATCCGGCAAGCAGCCGTGTATTTCTTTGTGTTGTTGTGTGTTCGCAATAAATGTTTTAACGTACAATTTGAATTTGGATGGATTTTTCCCTGATGAAAACACACTACATTTTGTCCACAGAATTTGGTGACTCGGACGTGATTAATTTTGGATTGTGACGGACCTTGTGTTATGAAGAATTGTTCTCTGATTCACGACCACGTGGAATTTGAGGTAGGTCCCCTTTTAATCTGAATTCATTGAAATGGAATAATTGATCCAATCATGAATCATGATGCATTAAAGCGAAAAAGAAGTAGTGTCAGACAACGTTTTAGCAAACTTATTACAAAAGTAAAAAGCACTATAAATGAGCAATTGAGCGAAAGATACACTGAAGACCAAAAGCTTGATGATCTTCATGATCAAAAACATCAATTAATAGAAAAAATTAAAACCTATAAAAAATTAGACAGTGAAATAGAAGCTACTATTGCAATTGATGAAATCGAAAACGAAATTACTTTGAGTGAGGAGTATCAGGAACGCGGGATTCAATGGAAAACGAGATTAAGTAGACAAATCGAAAAATTATCCGAAGCTACACCGCAAAATGATTTAAATGAAGGTATCGAGTCAAACAAAGTGGAAAGATACAGAAATGAAAATGTTAAACTCCCAAAACTAAATATCGCGAAATTTTATGGAGACTAGTTATTGGCTGGACTTCTGGAACTCATATGAAGTCGCTATTCATAACAATTATTATTTAAGCAAAATAGAGAAATTAGCTTATTTAAAAACTTATTTAGGTGGGATAGGTTTAACAGCTGTTTCGGGTTTCTCTTCAACTAACAACAATTACGATTCTTCAATACAGTTGTTAATGGATTGTTTGGAAGAATATATTTAATAATCAGTTCACATATGAACAAACTTCTAAAGATAGAAGCTGTAAGAACGTGTTCCAATGTGTCAGCTTTGAGAAAAATGTATGATGCGATTGAGGTCCAGATCCGATCGCTACAATCTCTTGAAGTTGCAACTGGCACATATAGTAATATCCTTTGCCACGTGATATTACAGAAAGTCCCGGAAGAGTTAAATTTAAATTATAATAGACAACGAAAAATGAGTGAATTATTTGATATCAAACATTTAATCGAATTTTTAAGACAGGAAGTAGAGTGCCGAGAGACGTCCCTTTTATTAGCTAATCCTAAAAGTGTAAGTGGAAATGAATGGTTCTTTTGTAACAGAACAATAAAACAAAACAGCCAAAATAAGCATTATGTAAGCCTAAAACTAAACACACCAGTAGCAAACATACCAACGGCAGCAGCCTTAACCACTGCTGTGAATGAAATTTGTATTTTTGTTCCGATAGATAGCATGCAAGTCAAAAATGTCCATTGACAGTAATTTTTATTATTGAACAAAAGCAAACTCCCCGTGCACCACAAAAGTACAACACGGGGCTTACAGAAGTAAGTTGATTTAACAAAGAAACAGTGGAAAACAATTTAACTGAAATTACAAGATTTTATGAACTTGACAAATGAGTAGAAAAGCAGATTAGATTTTACAAAAACATTGAGTTTCACTGGCCATGTTTCACCTAATTTTCTCAAATCATTTTTAGGCACAGTAATTGAAAGAAAAAATTCTCTGAAATCCCATGGTCGATGTTTCATTTGTTTAAAACGCAGGCATATATCTAAGTTTTGTTGGAAAAAGGATCAGATGTGTAAGAATTGCAAGCAGCCTCATAATTATTTGATATGTGAAAAGGCATACTGCGCACAAAATCCAAGCGAATCCATTCATAACGAACCAGAACAAGTTCAAACCTCCATATCTTCGCTACATTGCTTAGAAAATGAACAGAAAAGAGATAAATCAGCGTCCGTTTTATTACAAACATACACTGCAATGGTTAAAACAGACCAGAAAATTGGAGTGGTTCGAGTGCTGCATGACAGCGGCAGCAATAGAACATTCGTGAAAGGGGAACAGCTGACTCCTTGGGGTTGAAGCTCATTCGCCAAGAAGTGTTTACAATACATGCGTTCGGTGGGATTCGAGCTGAGATCAAACAGATTTATGATATAGTTGAGTTCGATTTGCAGAATAGAATTAAACCTGATCAAAATATCAAATTAGAAGCGGTGGTCATTGAGTCCATTACGCATGGCTATATTGAAATTCCTTCTCAGTGGGTTAGAAACATTGCTTTCGAGAAAGGAATGGAATTAGCTGATACTGGAACCACAAATGAGATACATATCCTGATCGGATCGGATTATATATGGGACATTTTACATGAAAGAAATATAAGGATAGGCAAACGTTTAGTAGTAACTGACAGTATGTTTGGGTATGTAATTCAAGGCAGGGAAATGGAATATGACAGTGAGAATATTTGTGTAAATTATGCAAGAGTATTTAGAGAAGAATCCGATAATGAAACGGTTAAAAGTTTATGGGAATTGGAAGCGATTGGAATAAATCAGGATAAAGAAATTTCTCGATCAGATACGGATGTCATGAACATGTTTGAACAAAACACGATTTTTAAGGACAAGAGGTATCAAACTAAGTTGTTATGGAAAGATAATTATAAGGGATTAAACTAATTATGAGGTTGCAAGGCGACGCCTGATTAATTTGAACAATAAATTTAGGCCCAATTCAGAGTTGTATTTCCAATATAATGAAATTATTGACGAACAAAAAGACGGTATAATTCAACAAGTCAAAATTGTTTCCAATGATTATAAAAATGCAGGATATTTTATGCCCCATCATACAGTGATAAAAGAATTAAAAGAGAGTACTAAGGTTAGGATTGTCTACGACGCGTCCTCAAAACTAAAGGGGAACAATCTCTCAACGATTGTTTAGAGAGTGGGCCAAGTCTCAATCCAGATTTACTGAAAATTATTTTGAAATTTCGATACCACCATTTTGCGCATATATTCAAAGAGCATTTTTAGAGGTTGGCATAGTTGAGCAAGACCGAAAGTATTTGCAGTTTTTATGGGAAAAGAGGGGAATTTATCTCGATTTCGGTGGTCGTGATATCAGAGTTCTGCGATTTAAACGAGTTCCTTTCGGAGTGAAATGTTGTCCCTTTATCCTGACGGCTACTATAAGACTGCATCTTACAAAGTATGAGAACTTGCATTCTGAAGCATGTACTGTTCTTAAAGACCTCTATGTCGACGATTTAATTACGGGCGCAGCTACTATTGAAGAAGTCGCATCGATATCAAAGGAGGCCATTTATACTATATTAAGCGAAGCAAGTGTGAATTTACGACGATGGACTTCGAAATCTCCGACCTTAAACCAAATATGAGAGGGCAATCAAATGGAGTATCGACAGTCTTCGCATGAGTTAAACTTGCCACTTAAGGTCCTAGGTTTATTATGGGACAATGAAAGGGACACACTGAGGATTGAGCTCAATCAATTCTCGAAAATGAAAGGTGTAACTCCAACGAAACGTGTTGTGCTGAGTGCATGCGAAATGTTATACGACCCTATAGGGCTGATAACGCCTTTCACTGTGAGAATAAAGTTAATTATGCAAACTCTTTGGGAGCGAGGCATCCAATGGGATGAGTCTCTTCCTGTGGAAATAGAGTCATTGTTTAAAGAGTGGCTCGATGAAAGAGACGAATTCAAGAGACTCGTCATACACCGACCATATTTTGATGAAATACAAGGGAATCAATTAGAAGTACACATATTTTCCGATGCAAGTCCGAAGGCTTACGGTTCTGTTGCGTAATTCAAAATCAAATATCAAAATAAGTGTGCGACTAGTTTTATAATTTCTAAGTCTCGTTTAGCTCCAATTAAGAGAACGACCCTACCACGTTTAGAACTGTTGGGTGCCTTGACATCAGTAAGGTTGTCTTCTTACTTGCAATCCACATTTCCTTCATTGAAGGAAAGTGATATTTTCTTGTGGACTGACTCCCAGATATGTCTACACTGGATTAAGGGTGTTGCTGATGATTGGAAACCGTTTGTCCGCATTCGAGTCTTGGAAATTAAAGAGAAATCCAGTCCTTTCAACTGGAATCATTCCAATGGGAAAACCAACCCAGCCGATAAACTTACTCGGGGAGTAAGTGCACGTTCTCTCATCGGTAACGAGATCTGGTGGACCGGTCCTCACTGGCTTTTAAAGCACGAGATGTCCTGTGATAGTACAGTGTCAACACTGGACACGGACTCTCAGGAAATCCAGAAAGAAAAAGAATCAACTGTGCTAGCTTAAAAACCTGTTTTGAATCTTCGGATACATTGTTTGATTGTCACAAATATAGTGATTTGGATAAGGTTTTGAGGATAACTGCATACGTCATGCGGTTTGTGAAGAATTCTAAACCAAATTCTAGAAAGGAACTGGAACACTTACAGCCGCAGAATTATCTAAGGTTGAAGAACATTGGATTTGTTTTGCGCAAAGAACATAATTCCAACGTGAATACCTTCAGCTGAGAAGGGGAGTTCCTATAGATTCTGAATCGAGACTTTACTGTCTGAATCCGAGCATATCTGCAGATGGATTAATTTGTCTCGGCGGTAGATTGCAACGTTCTGAATTTGAGTTTTAGGAAAAGCATCCTTGGATTATTCCCGGCAAATCTAAATTCACCGAATTGATTATTATTAAGGAACATCAGCACTTGTATCATTCTGGTGTTTCAGATACACTGACTCAACTTCGATAAAGGTACTGGATAATCTGAGGCAGGCAGGCTGTAAAATCCTGCTTGAATAAGTTTTATTTGCAGAAGGTTCAAGGCCAGACCTGGTAAACAGGTAGTGGCTCCACTACCATCTGATAGAATAGCTGAGGCAAACCCTTTTGAAGTAACAGGGATTGATTTCGCGGGACCTTTGTATTCAAAGGACAGTGACAAAATTTATATTGCCCTATTCACTTGTGCTGTCACTCGTGCAATACATCTTGAAGTGATATCAAGTCTGAGTGCGGAACATTTCCTATTGGCCTTCCGACGATTTGTTTCAAGAAGAGGAGTCTGCCGAACTGTTAACTCGGACAATGCCAAAGCTTTCAAAGCAGCAGACTGTGAACTGAAAAGGTTGTATGCTAATATTACCGACACATCCATACAAATTTATTGTTGAAAGAGTGGCTTGGTGGGGTGGATACTGGGAGAGAATGGTAAAAGTGACAAAAATTATTTTGAGAAATGTGCTAGGAAGAGCTTTGGTTTCTTTTAAAGAACTACAAACGGTTTTTGCAGAAATAGAATCGATTTTAAATTCTAGACCTCTTACCTATATTTATAATGAACCATCAGAACCATTCCCTCTCACCCTAGCTCATTTCTTGACAGGAAAAGGCCTGACGTCCTTATCCCACTGCGCTGGTCACGATAAGAGAGTTGTTATACCAAGTAACAAAGAAATTTAAAAAAAAATTTATTAAAAGGTATATGTATCGTGAAAAACCGTTAAATAACTTTTGGAAAAGGGAGTATCTTCTCCAACTAAAAGGTGCAAATTGTGTCAAACCAATTAATGTAACTTGTGAATTTAATATAAATGATATAGTTTTGATAGGTGATGAGAAATTATCTCGACAATTTTGGAAGTTAGCTAGAGTGATGGAAATTCACAAAGGTCGTGATGACAAAGTAAGGAGTGTTACTTTGAAAACATCTTCAGGGATTATAAAACGACCGGTAGAACATTTATACCATCTCGAACTTCCAAGGATGGATTAAGTTTGTATTCAGAATATAAGGTAGCATTTCGTATTTATGTCATTATTTGAAATTCATGTCTGATATTGCATTTTTATTCATATAGTTTTGCAGTATTTTCTGTACTAGCAATATTCATCTGTTTATAATTTATCAGTACTTATGAATTACATTTATTTGATTATACTTTCTGCATTTGTATATTTTAAAAACACTTTTTATGTTTATGTTTTACCTGATAGTATTTTTACATTACATTTCTTTTAGAGAATGTAAACTTATTTTAGTACAGTTTATTCATTTATATATTTTCAATGTTTTCAATTTATATATTTTCAATGTTAAAACCTGCGTTAAATGTTAAAATGTTTTATAATTTTGCTGAATAATGAAAGTCTTCATTGGAGGGGGGAGAATGTTCCAACTTGGGATGAAAATCCCCAAGAGGGAAAAAGGTGAAAGGATTTCTCCTCCCCAAGGGAGAGATTAGATTAAGAACGGATATTACTTTATAATGAGAATAATAAAGTAATTAATATCAAACCAACGTATATAAAATGCATTGCATTGAATTTCTTTTATCATTTTCTCATTTCATCACATCACCTCACTACATTTTAATATTTGGTTTTTGATTAATTTGTAATGATAATATAGTATATGGTCCAAACTTAAACCACATCTTATATCAACAACATTCTTTTAACATTGTTAGGTAGATCAAATGCATCGTGTTCAATTTCATGAAAAGATTGAACTGGAAAGTTAGTCTGATTTTTGAATATAACATTACCCTCTGTATTTCTAATTCCATATGACAAATAAGATATTTTATATAAAACTGATGAAAACTAATTTATATTTTGCCGAAAAATATAAAATAAAAATTTTACCTTAGTTAATTTTACCACCTTCCTGGTGGTTGCGTTTATGAGGTATCTCGTCATTAGCAAAATTGACCAGATCTTGATAGACGAGTTATCTCGTCATTCAAGATCGAAACTGGCACAATCTTGATCTCGTCATAATCGAAAAATTTAACTGATTAGATACCTCGTCATTAGTAAAATTGGTCAGATGCTTATGGAGGAGATATCTCGTCAATTAGTAAAATTGGTCGATGGACAAGATATATCGTCGAAACCACTTGGAGGTTTAATGACATTGCGTAATTGTATTGGTGTTAAATTTTATAAAGTGTCATTTACTCTAAAAATAAATTCATGAACCGAAAAAATATATATTATGTCTCTACCTTTTGTAACTTTAAAGTATTCTCTAATGTTTAATACTTTTTAAAGTAATCTAGTAATTAGCATTGTAAAACTTGTGTGAAATAAAAGAATTTTCAGATAAGATATTTTATTTTCAAAATTGTAAATACTTATATCGGGAATGCAAAAGTAAATTTTTATGTTTAGTTATATTTATGAAACAGTCACATGTAGTACTCTCGTGTTTATTTGTTATTTTCTTATTTAAGGGAAGTAATGAAATATTTCCTAAAATGTTTTGGATATGTCATTTTCAGTCAGAAGAAACTTTTCCCACACAAGAATCAATATACTGACAGCTACCCGGTTATTTATTTTCCTTTTGTACTACTTTTCATTCATCCACAAATATTTATCGTGTTTTGAAACGAAAAACATTCAGAGCTTTGAAATGATTTCAGAAGCAGGGTTTTCGTTTTGATCCACATTTCTTTTGCGCTGTACTGTAATTTTTTTATTTTTCTTTAAAACATATCACTCTGGTCTTATCTTTCGCCGCCTATTCATAAAAGAATCCGAAATTGAGACAAATGGTTGCCAGTGAATAGATACAGCCTCCAGGGAATATTAATTATAAAATGCAAAGTAAAAAAAATAAACGGAACGGAGTTTTCGATTATTGAGTGCACCGATGCGTACTAGTTGAAGAATAGATGCAGGGGAAAAAATGAAAAGTTTGAGTCTTTCTTTCCAATCTTTGATTTAGAAAACAAATCGGGGAGAAATATCAGCCCTTCATTTTATATTTGCTTCTGGCGAAATTTACTTACTTTAAACTTTTTATCACAGATTCAGATTCGTGGGAAGATTATATTTATGCTTGAATAATTTTATCTTCAGATAAATAATTTCTCAGAAGTTGAAATGAAAATATTGGAATTTAAAATGATTTTGAAAAATTATGGAAGTCATGCAATAATTTTAAGATTGATATGGAAACATTCAAAAAGAGTTTCAATGTCTTTGTATAAAACAAGAGTATGACTATAGGTAAGACTAACTAACTAACTAACACCAACTCACATTCCCGTGCCTAGTGTCGTGAGACACTGTACCAGCTATAGGTAAGACAATAGACATACTAGTTTTAAAGTTAGGGTGAGACCCTATAGATCGATATAATTTTAAAATTGAGCTTTTGAAAATCCAAGAATTGGCAAGAAATATTTGAGTTGCTTAAAAAATTTGTATCAGTATCACATTTATTACCTCACTAATTCGCATTTTCATGATTCATAAAAAAGTTTTAATAGTTTCATGTTTCTAAAATTCTTTGCCTTTTCTGAATTTTATTAACTGATCTGTAAATGTATGATTATTAATTAAGATTTATTTAACATGTTTGTTCGTTTTGATTTGCTTTAATTCTATTCTAAACAGATTAAATAACTCGTTCTATTGCTCCAGTGTAAAGTTAGTTAACTACGTACCTACTTAATTAATAGTCGCAGTAACTAATAAAAAGGCCATCATAAATAAATAGTACCAGCTAAAATTAAAATCTAACCATGGTACTATCTAAAATAAAAAGTTTAATGGCAATATTTATTTTAGTTTGGTTGGCTTTATTACTATTTTATTGTGTCTTTTTGCTTCTCCATTCATAGAATAATTTATTCAGTTTATCTTCTGCAAGTAGTAAACAGATGTGTTAGTTACTACATATACAGAGAGCGAGCTTTAATTATTTTTTATATTTCGTTATTGCTCACATAAATTGCTTTTTATGTACATACAGACGGAAAATGTTTCTGACTTTTAATAGCTTATTTATACGGTCATAAACAGCAATAAATTATCAATGTATTTCTTTTCATAGACGTAAATATCCTTTACCAAAAGAGAAAGATCACAAGATTTCTATAGAAGTATATCTTGAATGAAGAAGCAATTTTACCGTCAATACAAAACTAGTTGATTCTTTAATGTACGAGTATATTTATATAATACGTAAGATATAATTGCATTTGGAAGATATTATTAACATTTTTGATGACATCAGAATTACCAAACACGATCTTCCTTTATTAGTGATCGAAAGCATTTTTAATTTTCGTACCAACCGCATTCGTAGTTAAATCAACGCCATCTAAAATACTTTGAAAATTTTTAAGACCAAACTCAAAGCAAGTGAATGACGAAATGAGGAAGAAAAGTCAAACGACGTCACATTTGGAAGACATTTTCCCCGGTTATTAGAGAAAACTCATCTCCCAGAGGGGAAAACCAAAAAAAAAAACTTTTTCTTTCTTCCCTTACAGGAAATTGTAACCTTCATTTCCTCTAAACTCCTGTATGAAACATCCAAATTTAGATTTACTAGTAATGCTTTTCTGGGTGAAACAGAAAGGTTTTTATTTAAACTTCTTGAATTATTTTTACGTTCTTCTCTCATCGTGATAAATACTGTGGATATTTATTTTCTAAATAGAAAGATGCTTAGTCACAGATTCTATGAGAGTCTGAAATTTAAACGCCTTGTGGTACTGCTTGCTTAGGTATCATGGATTATAGTTTAAAAGTTATTCCATATAAATTATAGGGATAAAACAATACTTTTTAAGTTTGAATGCATATCCGAATTAAAAGATTAATAAATTTTATTTTATTTTTGTTACACACAAGATAATGTAGCTAATTTAAATGCATACCTTCTATTACATTTCTCCCGTTTACGTTTTTAGTTTAAAAAGTTCAAAAATTCTACAGAATGTTAAATTTATATTATAATTAGTCATATATACTCAACAACAATGCTGTATTCATATATATATATATATATATATATATATATAATAATAATAATAAAAACAATCAAATTACAGAATATACAAAACATTAAAACGTAAAATAATAGAAATGCAGACCAGCAAAATGCCAAAAGATCAAAAAGTCAAAATATTAGAAATGCAGACCATCAAAATGCCAAAAGATCAAAAAGCAGATAAGTAAAAAGCCAAAAAACCAAAAAAGTTGGGGGTAAAAAATAGTCAAGCAGAATCCAGAAGGCAGAACTGTCCATGTATGCGCGCTAAAGCTGCAGACACAACATGGAAAGTAAAATAATTCAAAATTACAAACCAAAACAAAGAGAAATCCAAAAATTTTAAAATCAAGAAATTTAAGAAAATTTTGAAAAAAAATGATGGAAGTGTTGGTGGATCAGGGCGTCATCAGGGAGGAGCCTCACCCAGTCAACACAATATGGTGTTTTCTGCATGTGAGCGGCAGTATACCAAAAGTAGCTCACACACCCCTCCAAACACCATAAGAAAATAAATTAGAAAAACAAAAATTAGAAAAACAAAACCAGGGACAACCAAGGACACATACCAAAGATAATATAATACAAAATTAAAATTAAATTAAAATTAAAAATTAAATTTAAATTTAAAAGGAGAAAACAAACCTACCCAAATAGATTGACCTAAGATCGACAACAACCCGCCGCAAACTACATGAGGACCGCCAACAAATGCCATTCATAACGCCGTATATCAGAAATCGGAACCGCAATTCCGACACGGAACCCCGACTCGAAATTCCGACTCGGAATTCCGAACCGGAACATCGGAATCGGAAGTCGAAAAAATAGTGTTCAAATCCAGTTTTTTAAAATTGATAGTCAACAGGATAGTCTCCGAAATCTATTAGTCTCTATTAAATAATATTAGTTATCTTAAATCTTTCAAAAATAATCCTATAAAAAGAGTGAGGGTATTTATTATTAAGAAGTGTGTTAATGAGATTATTACATTGCAAAAGAAGGTTAGATTTAGAGTTGCAAATTTTATTGAAACGTATCAGTTGACCAGCGATTGTATTGTAATAAATTTTTTTAGAAATATTAGAATCCCAATATATCAATTTAAAAACCGGAAATTCAAAATCATCTCTCTTATCATAAATATTAATATCACTTTTATTATTTAAAGTATATATATTCAAATCTAGAAAGACGGCTTTATTGTTATCTGAATTGGTTTTCAATAAATATAATTCATCAGGGTAAATCGAATTCCAAAGGTTAGCAAAATTGGTATCATTGAAAACGTATCATTTCTAATTTTTGTTTTTCTAATTTATTTTCTTATGGTGTTTGGAGGGGTGTGTGAGCTACTTTTGGTATACTGCCGCTCACATACAGAAAACACCATATTGTGTTGACTGGGTGAGGCTCCTCCCTGATGACGCCCTGATCCACCAACACTTCCATCATTTTTTTCAAAATTTTCTTAAATTTCTTGATTTTAAAATTTTTGGATTTCTCTTTGTTTTGGTTTGTAATTTTGAATTATATATATATATATATATATATATATATATATATACATGTGTGTGTGTGTACCAATCATTTACAACAGCCATCCCTACCGATATACATACCACTATCCAAGTCTACATAACCAGCCATCAACTAATCTAATGAGCAAAAAATGTCATGCAGTCTTGAGAACAAAAGGCTTCCTAATGACCCGAATGAATATTATGTCAATAAACTGCTCTATTTACATATATTTAAATGTTTAATTGAAGATCTTGATTTCAGTCATGCTCATTTATATCTTCTTTTTCTATTTCCATTAGGTACTTAAAAACTTTCCCAGAGATGTGATTTTCTATCAAATCAAAAATAGACAAATAGACAATGACATTTTTATAGGAAAATTAATAATGATTTTTTTCTGTTCTGTATCGATCGTTTTTTTTTTATTTATCGTTACCCTTCTTCCATCAGACTGCTGAAGTTTCATTAAATTGATTATCTCTGTGTTTTTAATACTATCTGGTTCTTCCATAACGCAAACCAAACCACATTTGAATAAAGGGTCGAAACTGACAATGAGTGGTTGATATTTGTTTATAAACGTTTGTCACCATGCGCCAATATATAAATAATGCCCATCACTGTGCCACGCACGTAAGTGAAAATATACGAAGAAACAAAAAATATTCTATCAGATATTCGTTGAGTACAAGCAACCTTAAAAACCACACACACGATACATGCCTAGGCCTAGACGATATAGAATTGTATATACGGATACAAATTATTGTGCAACACATCCTAATTCTTGAGCTAGCGTTTTCGATGTTAGAATACTATACGTAATAGCCATGCATACGAGATGTCTGTCCTCTCGTTTGGTGGGTATGCTTAGGCTGCTGCAATTGTTCACGTCGGACAGTTCTTCCCTTCCTACCATTTTCATATTCATATTATTTTCATATTCACATTGATTTCGTTCAACTGGAGCATCGATTACTCGGAAAGATAATCCGCAGTCTCGATAAGCCACAATTCTTCCTCTGTTAAACTCAGAAACGAGCTCGTATGACTCGTATTATTCCACGAGGCATGATTAAGCTTCCTATACACACAGGAACAGCAAGAAAACACAATTTCAATACTTAAAATCTGTCTGTATTTTCTCTTTTTTATACTGCTTACAGGAAACATTACTGGGGCACACGATTTGCCTATACGATGCAGTGTAAATAATTTGCATATACTTTACCATAATCTACGAATCGTACAAATTTCAAGATTATTGAATGCTTCCTTCATGGTGTTGCATTTACTATGGCCAGCCGTGTATGAGAGATTTTCGTGAGTATATTATATTTGGATGCATATTATAGATCTGGGGTTTCAGGGATGATATTTTTTTTTCTTCTCTTTCCATTATGATCAGGAGCTTAAAAACTTTCCCCGATATGCAGTTCTTCGAAAAGAAATTTGCATAAACTCTCAATCCGCTTTACAAGCCTACGATTAACTTATTTAGATGTATAAAAAATATAATATATCTTCTTTGTGTACAAACACTTGACACACATCAAACTTACAACCCTGTCACATGGTTCTTTACACTACTAAGAATGACGCTTCTAACGGTGTACTTTAGTTAAAACATTTATTCATCAATTCTGAGTATCAATATATTAGTTATTATTTCATATATTTACAATTAAAAGGGCATCTATTCCATCTCGTGGACATGACATCGAAAGAACCATCACACGTCCTTTCTTATCGGTGTTCAAACCTCGAGTCCCCTTCTCACCTCATCATTCTCTTTCTATCTCCTCACACATGACCGGCCAAGGATACCCCACCAAAGTCTCGGGGATCAAATGGTTGCTTCCTGTCAACATTCCTCAGTGGCTGGCAGGAGAACCACATAAAACCAATCACTCAAATGAATGTTATATCGATAACTTTAAATTGCTGGCACTCTGTTGATTTAAACTCGATATTAAAGATCTCGGATTCTACCATGCGATTTATTTATTTCTATCTCTTATCATCAGGTGCTTAAAAACTTTCTCAGAGATGTAGTTCGGCGAAAAGCAATCCGCATGAACATCATCATTCTTTACATAACCCTACCACTACTCCCCGCTCTCCACGTCACTCAGGGTAATAAAGTTGAGAAGAAAACAAAATCTTTAAGAAGCATTCACAATCATAGATTCGTTATCCAGTCCTCTAACTTTCTTCTTTATAATCCCTCCGTAATGAGTCTCCTCCCCCATCCTAGCAATCCCACATCGCCAGCCTAATCCTCCAGGCGGAACAAGAATTGTGAGGTGGAGAATGCTGCCGCGGCCTTATATTTTGGAATGCAGCTGCCAATCTAGCGTGGAGAGAGGGGGTTTTATCTGACTTCTAGTTCCGAGCTGCCTCATTAGCCAGGTATTAGCGAAGGGTAGAGAACTGGAAAAACCCGGAGAATAGACTCGGTTGCTAATTATTTTCATTTCAGTTTGAGGCTGTGGAGTGTTCTGATTTTTGACTGGAGTTTTTAATTTCTGTTCGTAATGGTAAGTCCGTTTGAGATTTGTAAAATGGTTTCCTAAACTGAAAATAGATTTTTTTAAATTTAAGGATTGCTTTGTTCTTCAAAAATGTGCTCGATTAACATCCCAGGAATATGATTGCTTTTTATGATAGGTTTCAAATTCTGTGTCTAGCATTCAGAGGAAGGTAGAATGTGTTCTTTTGTAATAAAATGGTTCCGATACATTTTCATTTTTAAACATAAAAGACTTTTTAATGCATGATTTATATATCAAATGTAAAAATATTAAATGGAAGCCAAAATTTTTTGAAAATTACAAGAAATAGATTAGTGTTATAGAGTAGAGCCTGATGTCATATGAAGGAATGACATCATATGAACTCATTTTAATCATAATTCAGTCCATATATTTTAAGAAGTGAAATTCGGTCTTCTCTTAATTTCATAACGTTATGAACTTGTGTTGATATAAAAAAAGCAAAGCCGTTTTCATTGGATTACTACAACTTAAATAAAAAAGGTGTTAATCAAAACCATATTAAATTATTATCTAGAATAGTTAATGCTGGAAAAGTTACGTTTCTCCAAAATACTTCAATTTTCGTAACACTAACCCTCTTGGTGGTTGTCTCAACTAGATATCTCGTCATTAGCAAAACTCACCAGATTTTGATGGAACGAATATCTCGATATTTGGAGAAACTGATCAGATCTCGATCTCGTCATTATCAAAGAATCAACAATATCTTGATGACGAGATATTTCGTCATTAGAAAAATTCCTCAGATCTTGATGGACGAGATGTCTCTTCGAAACCTTTTAGAGGGTTAAGCGGATCTTTCTTATCGGTATTGATCAAGAACCGTCACCAATAATCTGTTGTGTTTCTCCAGTGAGAAGGAAATTCAACTATCTAGTCTTCTAGATATGTTTATATGCATATATGTGTGTCTTTTTTAATGTGAATGCAAAGCGTAAATGTTAAAAAACTTTTCATTTATAATTAGCATAATTACCCAACCTTATACGGTTTTAATTGGCTAACTATAGATTGAAAAATTGACCAGAATTATCACTTTTTTCTTTCGTTGAAAACTGCCAACATCATTTAAATGCCACGTAAGTAATTTTTTAACTGCTTTTTGACCATTTTTATGATTCCTACAATTTCCTTTCGAGACAAATCGTGTTCATTTATATTAATACATGTAAACTAGTAAAGATGGCGATATTTCACATAAACAAAATAATTTGTTAAGATATTCATGACTAATTTTTTTAAAACCAATACATTTTTCTTTAAAATTCCATTTGGTGTCATGTGCAATAATATAACTTGTTTCTAAACTGAATGTATTCAGTACAGACAAAGCAAAGTCAATAGATTACAATTTTTCATAAAAAAACAGAATGTCAATTTTACAGCATTTAAAAAAAATAAAATCAATGGTTTCAACAAATGTTTGCAATCAAAAAATTGAATAAGAATAGCTTCAACTCGCAAAATAAGCCACCTTGGACTTCTGTCACTACGACAAAGAATTTTTAATATTGCAGAAGTCCTAGTTCGAATTTTGTTAACATTAACATTCTTTCAATAACGATAAAATTCCACTTAAAATTTATTTGCTTTTTTCTGAAGCACATGCCACTTTAAATTGAATACTTTGTAGTGGTGTTGTGTGTGATAAAAAGGAATAACAATTTATTTAAAATTATATATTTAAGAAATTTCCAACAGGAAAAAATAGCGAAATAAAATTAAAGGAAATTTAGCGGGAAAAAAGTTCTCAAGATATTAATTCGTAATTTCTTTTTACCTGGTGATATTGCATACTTGTCACAACTTAAAACTAAAAATTGGACAAAAGGTTTTAAAAAATAATTATCCTGAGGGGGGGGGAAGTAGAAATTATCACTGCACGTGGTCAACGAACACGAGTTTTCTTTTCGATTCCTTCCGTTGCAAAATATCGTCTGTCCAAATATTTGAAAATTGTTTATGTTTCGCAAGGAAAAGATAACGCTCAAAATAAAGTGTGTATCAGATTTAAAATTCTCTAAAAAATAATTTTTGGAAAAATAATTGCTTTTCAGCAATACTATAAAACATTCCAAGTAATGCCCAATATACATTCCACCTTCTTCCAAACTACCAAAGTATGGTTAATTTAAGTATAGTTCCTCAGATGTTTTGGAAAGAAATGTGTCTAAATATGTAAGCAAAGGAAATTTACTTTATTCATTACACTAAAACATGATTTATAAAAAATGCAACATTTTACAAAAATACATGGAATTAAAATTTTTATACTTGCACAAACACAGAAACTGACGTAAAACTGGAAGACGGACAGACAGACTAACACAACCAAGTTCAGTCATTAAATGAATGTATGGATCAAGAAACAGTAATAAAATGCTTAAATGTTTTCCTACATTTGTATCCGTTTGTACATTTCCTTCATTTCCTGATAAATTCCATCTTTCAATGGAAAGTAATAACCGGGACATCTAAATTTTTAAAATTAAGCATTTATCGCCAGATTCAGAAAGAATCACGAAAATGAGACAAACTTTGATTAAATTCGCGCAAATTCACAAGCATATTTTATTCCACTTATGCTACCCTAAAGTAGGGTAACGTCGCCTTTGACGAGGGCTGCGAACAAAACCAGATGCACTTGCAGATCCCTCAGCCAGCGAAAGTCATCAACACACTACACACTCGGGTGGGTTGTGGAGCCACTCCACCTCAGTTCTACTGAAAAATAATTGGAAAACAGTTAGCACTGTGGACTGGGTTAAAAGTCTAATGGGCAACGACCAAATTCTTTTGAATTTTTACATCTTCTTTGCTCTGACCGCTTCTACATAAAAACTCACGAACATTTTGTAAATAGTTATATGTTTATGTGTAAATAAATTTATTATGTATTTCCCCAAAAATTAGATTATTTCATCACAGTAGCCTTTGATTTGCCAAAGAAAGAGTCGTCAACTCAATTGAAAAAATGGTTTAAGTCAGTTTCAATCTTTTGATGAAGATTTCACTTAAAAATTAGAATTGTTATTCGATTAATCAAACTTTAAAACATGACTCTGGAATTGTTTTGTTGAATGAAAAAGGTAAATGAAGTATTTTTATTCTTGTAATGTAAACAACGTTTCCATATCTTAACAGTTTTTTTAATTGAACAAAAGCAAACTTCTCGTGCACCACAGAAGTACAACAGTTTGAAGCCATTTTTTAGTTGAAAGTAGTGTGTTTCTGCGACAAACCATTGACAGATAATCACGGTAACATCTATTCAGCATAACCCTGTTACTGGAATATTTTTTAACCCGAATCTCTTTCGGTACTGCTGGTATCCAACATCACTGAATTTTTAGCATTAAGTAAACAATTTATTTAATTTGTATGAATAAACTAAGTTTTTCTAAATGAAGTCCAAAACGTACTTTTTTAAATAATGAGCGAGTTAAACTAGAGAGATCGTAGCACGCAAAACAGCAATCTGTGATGCAGAGAACAGCGTGAGTTTTTAATATGCAAATAGAAAAAGAGATCAATTATTATAGGTGGTGGTGGTTGGTGTTTATTCTTGCTTTGCATTTTTAAACCTTGTTCCATCCAACACAATTTTAAGTTGAAGTGGCCTGAAAACATTTATAGAACTTGCTACAGTAAGAATTACTTGTTGCAGAAGCTCAGAAAGTCATGAACTTATTCTGACATTCAGATGTTCCGTGACTTTTTTCAAACAGACCATCACGCTAGACCATTTTTTCGTTTTCCCAAATGAAAGAAGCACATAAATTTGTATATCATCATAGGAACAAATACGAAATACTTTACATTTTAAAAAGATTATAAAACAAGAAACTACCAGCATTATTTTTCGATATATAAGAGATATTATATCTATGAGATATAACAATTTGAAAAGATTATGCATAAAGGTATTTATTTGCAGGAATATCGTCTTTAAAAATAGTTTCTCAATTTTACCTTTTATGTTTGTTTTCATTCGCCTTTCATTTCGTTCTACGCTGCGCAGTCATTCAAATTCCATTCGTAGAGTTAAACCACATAACACTCTCTATACTTATTAGTGTCTTCTTTTCCTTTATAACTCTTAGAGGTACAGATATAAAGATTAAAATGAATCCGAAAATTTTACAAAATTTACTCCCTGGAAACCAAGTTCACCATGCGGTTTCAGCCTTAACTTTTATTTCCTAAGTTAAACTTCCAATGTGCATTGTTAAATGATATAAGCTAAAATTATTTATTCTAAAATTGAGATTTTCTTTACCTCAAACATATACTTGATTTTGTTAAATAAGATTTCACTGAAAATGATTGTCATTTTAACTCTAAATTAATAAATTGTAATAATGAAACTCATATTTGCTTAGAATTTTCTACGTGAAAAAGAATATTGAATTTCAATGAGTTTTCAGTTACAAAAGGTATATGCTGTAATTTTTTAAGATAAGCTTAGATGCATGTAAACCAAGGAAAATGTAACACGCAACATTAATTCTATTTAAAGAAATTTTAATTTCGTGATCGTCGCTGCATTATATATCTAACTTTTCAGATCAGTTATTTATATCTATAATATAGTTGGTTATATATATATAATACCAACTATTTGTTTTCAGTTTGTAATAAAATGTATATCCACATAGTTTGAGTCTAGGAGAACCGTATAAACTACTGGAATCTGAAATTTAAAACTCGCTTTCATACCAAAACATTAGATGGAATATTTTCAGGAGAGTAGAGTGCCCATTTTTAAAAGCAAATATACTTGTAGTTATATTATATTAAAATTCATCACACATTCAGGATTGAAGTCAAAATTTGTGGGGGAAGAGGGCTCACCTTATCAAATTAACAAGTTTTCTGCATCTGAAACTAAAAGAATTTAAATTAATACATGTATTTGGTTTAAAATCCCTCGAATATGTTGAAATTCTATCTTTTCGTAGCGCCTTTTGAATAAATATTTACACACAATGATATTTTACTGTACGGCAATATACTTTTTATTATATTTTTATTAAATGTTTGGAAATAGAATCAAATATTCGTTCAGGAGAATATAATGCATGTTCACATACAATTTGAGTCTAGAGGAACCGTAGAAACTATTGTAATCTGACATTTAAAATTTACTTTCATACTAAAACACTAGATGGAATTTTTTTTCAGTACACTAGAGTGACCATTTTCAAAAGCAAAAATAATTGTAGCTACATTATATTAAACTTCATCATTTGTGATTTCAGTCGAAATTGGTGTGATGTGTAGAGGCTCAACTCATCAAATAAACAAAAAAATTTTGCTGCATTGAAACTAAGAAAAATTTAAAGAATAAATGCATTTGGTTGAAAATCCCTCCAATGTGTTGAAATTCTACCTTTTCTTTACGCCTTTTGAATAAATATTTACACCCAATGGTATTTTACTCTAAAGCAATATTATACTTTTTATTATGTGGAAAGAAAAAGCAATATTTCGAAATAGAATAAAATATTCGTTCAGGAGAATACATTCCAAAATATATCGGGTGGAAAGTATTGACTTATGAAATCGACTTTCATTCTGCTCTGTCTTGCGGAACATCAAAACGGCACGTTCTGAAAACCTGTTCTCTGTTCATGGTGGCTTGTCAGAATTTTCCTATCATAGGCACGTATTTCTCAGACTGTAAGAAGTACAGAAATCCCACAACTGATTCAGTTAATTTAACTGTAACGTTAATGTATTCACTACCGCATATTATTTATATCTCAACTTTTTTTGTGTAAGATTCAAAAGGCATCATCTTTTTCAAGAATTCTCGAAATAGTTATTAATCAGATCATTCGTTATAAAGCCAAATTCAAACTCAGGATATTTATACTGGTGATAGTCTTGATTATACTTCTAATTATTACTAAACTTCATAATTACAGTTATTACATCATTAAGTAATAATCATGATTATTTTCGAAGATACTGATGGGAATGTTTAGATGAAAATAATATTTTCTGAAGGTTAAATATATATTACTTAAGTTGTAAGTGGTATCCTCTGGAAGTTCTAATCACTTTTCCCGATACAAGTTCTCACGATGTCTGAATTATACTGTATGAATACCAATATTAATACCACTGATGATGCTACTGTGACATTATAATTGCTGATATTTGATGTAATTCAAATTTTTCGTGATATAACATTAATTATTGTATTTCTAGTTTGTTAATAGTGTTGATTGTATTCAAATAATTGTGATTCCATCTTGAACTAATAAAATAATGTCTTTATGATATTGAATATTATAAACGGTTTGGTCTGAAATATAAGTTTTTATTCTAAAATAGAAGTAAAAATTCTATTAACTCCTTCTATTTTACTCTCCGTTTATAAAGGGATTTTTCGTAATGTTGCAATTACTTATTCTTTAAGTCATAACTAAACAGCTAGACCAAGTCTATGAATCCGAACACGCTCAAAACGTCCAACATTAGATTAGAGCTTCCATAGAAATCCTTCCTTGTCAAACCAACACCTCCCAAGCCAGAAAATGACTTGGGTAGGCTGGTTCAGTATTACATTTTAGACAAGTTGCATATACATTATGGCCCTGAATGAAGGATAGAGATCGGATGTGCCCTCTTACATGTCAGTCAATCAGTATTGCATTAATTATAAAAGTTACAATTTGTTTCAACTTCTCTAAAATCGATTTGAAAATACAACGAAGTGTAATCGTTATACAAGAAAAAGCTGTATTCTTGTCTGGCTTTAAAGGTCATAGAAATTATAAAGTGTTCATTTTTATTTTCTACATATTATAATTGAGTTTTTCTTAAGGGTGAGGAAGGATAGTATTTAAAAGAAGTTACGAAAATGGTATTTAAGTTGCTTATTAACTTTATTGTCTCGATTTCTTCCAAGATCCCAAAAATAATGTTCAAAATAAAATTAGCAAATAAAATAAAATTACTTTGACAAGAATTGCTTCCACAAATATTAAATAAAAATCCCACTCTCACAAACCCTCAAATGAATCACAATCTCATGAACCACAAGGGATGAACAGAAAATAAGTCATACATACACAATTCAGCAGTAAGCTTACAAACAAAACTTCAAAGACAACTGCTTGACAACACTTCGTGTAGCAGATAACTTTCGCATCGATGCTTCGAAATACAAAGCTTCGCAGGACTCGATCTAAATCGAGTCTTGTGTGTGAAACTAATCCGTTAAATCCTACTGTAAGATATCCGAACCAATGGAATGTCCTAATCATACTTCACTTAATTTCCTTGCCGCATTGAGTGTTACAGGATTTAGTGAACTGAGTGTGGCTCCCCTTCTCACATTTCAGTGCTATTGTGCGAGGTCTCATTAGTCTCGTGAGTGTCCGCTTACGTCAACTGTGAAGTTTCATCATCCAAACTAGGCTTTCGGGTTAATCCGTTTTGAATATCCTCTTTCAACACGACGCACTGCATCAAACAGGGATAGATTAAATAGGTAAGCTTCCTTATTAAAAGCATATTTCCATTTTCGTGAGACATTGGCGTTGTAAAAAGTATATGCTGCTTCTGCATACACTGCTCAAGAAAATTATTGAGGATAATGCTGTGTAAAGAATAAATCTAGAAATTTAAGCTTAAGTGATATGAAGATGGCGGTGAATAATTTGCTACTCTGAAAGGTGACAATCAGCATACAGATTTGCTTTTCTGATTCATTTTGGATACATTATCATAGAAATAGATATTCTTAAGTTCAGTCTATGACTTATAAGTATTGTATTACGTAGACTTTTGTTGTGGGTTTCGAAATGTATCGACCACGTTTTAGCAACATGAATTATTAAGTGATGGAACTTGGTGGTTAATAGAAAAGCTAAAAGCCTATCAGGTTTAATGGAATTGCCATGGCTCAGTAGGTTTGCCTATGCGCTAGCAGCCTGTGAGTTGTAAGCGGCACAAGTACAATTGCACCCTTGTTGCATTTCTATACCCGCTGTGTCAGTAAAACTTTCTTTGTGTGCATATTTCCATTTACTTGACGCTGTTTGGCGCAGCTTGGCCAAATATGGCCCTTGTGCCATAAAACCCAACTCAATCAACCAACTATCAAGTTTAAAAAGCAGTGTCAAACGAAGTTAAAATGTCATTAGCAGATTATCAAATGAATTACAGGATAAAATACAAGGTATTGACTAAATAGTATAGGAATAAGTATCCCTAGAATGGTCCATTATTTGTATCTAACTGCTCCTTGAATGCTACACAGAGGAAATATCGCTGGGAACAGATCAATTTGTATAGATACAAATTATTTGATGTCGCTTTCATAAATCAGGACTTCACACCAGTAGCCCTTTAATTTACTCAATGCTAAGAAATAATCTTCCCAGAGCTAGAAAAAAATGGGTTTAAAAGCATACACACAAGAATGTGAAGCATTGACTCTGTTACGTTCACATACGTATAGGCCTAATCTCCATGTATTGCCGGGCAACAGAAAGCAACGTACCCTAATTTTGTTGCACGATTTGTATGTATAAATTACGTTTATTTGCACATTTTCTTTTGTTACGTTTACCTTTCTTACACAATGATGCAAAAAAATCCTCAGAAGTGTTGGAGTTCTGCGTGTTAATCACTTGTTAAAAACAAAACTCGTTTCTGAAAGGTTTTCAATATAGAATATACTATATGTCCGGGAAATCAAGCAGTAAGATAAGAGAAATGTATCCAAAAAATTTGGTTCTTATTAGAGCATATCTTTATTCAGTTCCGTCCAAGAGCAACAACGAAAAATTTCGAAAAAATTCCTTTATGTCACAACTATTTTACATGCCGTTTCAAAATCTGAGAAGACTTCTAGTTCTTAATATAAACAAGTTACACACATACTTCTTTCACACGATACAAATACAAAAAGTGACAACGGAATACTTAATCACAACTTTGGACACTAAACTTTTAACCCTCATATTTATATCTTTTATGTGTTGGGTGATTGGTGACTTGTCCGAACCATTTATAGCTAAGGTTTGTTGAAATTGTTGGCTTGTATCAAAATTGAACATAGGTACCCAGAGTGAATGTACTTTAGAGCTACTTGCAATTTCTGTAGCCTCCAGGATGCACTTAAGTGCTAGTTCCAAATGTGTTCCCTTAATTTCTTTTGTCACAACTTATTATGCTAGATGTTTTTAAAATGTAAAAAAAATACTTTCTCTGTACCCTTTAGACGCGAAAATCTCTACAACATCAGTTCTCATTCATTTACTGTTATTAACTATGTTTGTCTGATCTTCAGAAAAAAGGAGCCGAATGCTTTAAACTGTAGAAGTGACTCTGATAGATATACAATTCTGCCTCAAGTACACAACATAAATGTTAACAAAGTGTAAAAGACCCTTTTTGTGTTTGAAGTGAAAGAGTTGGTTTTAACCTTGTTCTTTATTACAATTCAAAATTCGTTGGCAGACAATAATGTTGTTGCTTTTAATTTGCTTCTTTGCTTTCAGTCAATTTTTTCAAATCTGTTTTTGTATTTTACCGTTTTTATATCCAATGTTCCAATGACTATATCGTTCTTTGAACTACTGAAATATCACATTCAATTCTTGTGACTTTAAATTTTCATCCGAATTAATAGCAGTTACAACATTCATACAATCCAATTAGCTCTCGTGTAGCAAAACATGATCGTAGAACAAACTAAGCCATAACATTTACAGTAATACAACTAAAAGTTTTATTTACAAAACGGAAATGAATGTTTAATCTTAAACTCGTCGCTTGAACATTTCCTGATGTTTTACAATTTCTGAGATAAATGATTAGCTGTAACCATTTATTGACCAGAAGTACACTCTCAGATCATAGAATTCCTTTGCATATAAATATACAACATACCAGCTGGTGAAGAACCACCGGTTTCTAATACTCAAGTAATATCAACATGTCAATATGAATATCATCTATATATTGGTATTTACTAGATTTAAAAACCTACTAACTGATCTCATCTGGCGTAAAATATTTTTTTAATCAATTGCTATTAAAACCACTCTGAACTGCGATTATACGCTAAACTTGCAAAAATTTTAGAAATATGAGAGTAAAGATTAATTTTATTTAAGTTATAAATTGATTTTTATTGGTGGTTCATAACTTTTTGTAGTGTGGTGAGATATATATTTATCGGGTTTTACTTATTCGCTAATTTTTTAATGTCGGGTTAGTTTAGTGCATCAATAGTTATGTATTTTCCTCAATTTCTTAATACCAATGCTTTCTTTACGGAGTATTTATTTCGTTTTCTCTAATGTAAGTTTTCTTTGTGTAAACCGTTGTAGATATTTTTCCATATTTTCCTTCTACAAAGTAAGGTCTTATTTGATTTTTACATTCTTAGCATTTACAGCAGAATAGTTTCTTTACCCTTAATTCAGATTATCTCCTTGATCATTTGCCTTAATTGACGGAATTGATATAAGTAGGACTGTTAAAAGTATTGTAACTCTCTTTACGTCAGTTTAGCATTGCGTTTTCCTCACAACACACTCATAACGACTAAAGAACCACATATATTGGTTAAAAGAATCCAAGGAACGGTTCTATTGGTCAAGAAATTTAATATTAGTTAGATTATGCAGGGAAGACTAGAGGTTGGAGAACGGATAGATATATGTGAACTATCCAGAGGGTTAAACGTATATTTATCGTGGGATTTTATTTTTAAAGAAAAATGTGATGCAACATAATGATAAGCAAAAATTAGTGAGCTTCAATAAATTATATTTCTATTTTGTTACTTTGAATAGTGGCACAGATAATATTCATTTGCTGATAAATTCACCGTCTCTAAACGTGTTTTAAGTTGTTAATTGTTTCTTAACTGTTATAACGAAATACAAATATGAAGTTTTGTAAGATAAAAAGTGTTACATGATTCATTTTTTGTTTGGTGAACTTCTTTTTAATGAAATATTTACAGATTTTAAAGCTGTTCCATTTCTAATGCTAATATGAATCCCATTGAATTCTAGAGCTAACAATTATCCAAACCTATTCTCAAAATTACTAGATGTCATCGGATCTTTCCTTCGGTGTTATTTCTCAGTTTCCAACAGCCCGTTATGTTGCTCCAGTGTGATGTTAATTCAACTAAATACCTACCGACCTATCAATAAAATATTCGATTCAAAGAATAGTTCCAAAAAATGTCTACGATAATTTATCTTATAATAGATAAAATAAAATAGTTCCTGTTTCATTTTACTTTTGCTAAAAAATGTATTTATTTTTATGTGTATAAGAACTTCTTTAAGATAATTCAATTTACGAATATCTCGAAATTGATTTAAAATAGCTCTATTTTTAAAATTCGGTACGCATTTCAGATGCATTTACGCGTAGCATTAAATTTCAGTATTCTTTTCCATTTTCTCATATCTTATCACTCAAGTTTTTCAACGCACGCTCAGTCTATTTCAAGTTTTTCTTTCATTCGTAATCATTTTTCAGCTAAAAACAGTTATTTCTAGCAAAATATCCGATTCATATCGCCAGTTGAAAGGAAGTTGTTGCAGCACAATAAAAGAAAACCAAATAGAAAGCCAAAGCCAAATATTTGTTTTCCTTCAAAGACGACTTTCTCGTGGACGCAGTTTTTTTAGTAGTGCCACTATGTATCTGGATAAAAGGCATAAAAAATTTAATGCTGTGGGATTTTATTATAAGGGGCTAAAAAGAAATTGAGCCCAAATACGAATTCAACAAATATCTAGCTAACTTTTCTTGATATATATTGTTTGATATTTAATATATTTTATTAGGCAGTAAAACGTTGAAAGAAATTTCTCAGAATTGTAAAATTTCTATTTTTCGAACAAACCTAAATAATTGTATTACAGTATAAAAGTGTAAGGATTTTTATTAATATATTTCTTCAATAATGTACTTTCCTTTAGAAACAACGCAAACTTTTGATGAAATCCAATTATCTTCAAACATCTCATGCTAATAAGGTATGAAAATACAAAAGTGTTTCTTATTTGTACCAGACAAGCTAAAAATTTAAAAAGAACTATTAATATGTTTCATACTTTAAGCAGTTGAAGAGGAGAATAATTAATGATATTAATAATTCAGTATTATTTATGGATTCGGAGAATAAATTAGAAAAATGGATAATTAATTCATTAAGATAGAAAAAAGTTTGTTTCATTTCATTTTAATTAATTTCAATTACATTTGTGATACATTTTTACACACCTAATCATAAATTCGTCTTATCAATAATTTCTAGTGTACTACTAAGTCCTTAGATGCAAGGAAAAATACACTGCTGGCCACCCAAATTGCAACACCAAGAAAGACAAGAGATATCACAACAAAATTTATTTTGTAGATAACATGTTGACCAAGTATCAAATGATTAAATTTATAGACTTCTGTGAAGTGTGGTTCCTGCCAAAATCAGTAGCCAGAGTAGCCGCCATTGTTGGAGATCACCGCTGCCACACGCCTCGGCATTGATTCAAAGAGACTTTGGATGTGTTCTTGGGGTACAGCAGACCAAGCAGCTTCCACACGTTGCCAAAGTTGATCTGGTGTGGCAGCTGGGAATGTATTCTGGGTCAATCGTTGAGCAACCATGGACCACATGTTTTCTATCGGCGAAAGATCCGGAGAGCGAGCTGGCCAGGGAAGCAATTCAATCTGGCGATTGACGAAGCGTGCCACGTGTGGTCGCGCATTATCCTGTTGAAATATGGCTGTGGGCAAGCCCTGAAGGTAAGGAAGGACAACTGGCTCCAACACCTCGGAGATGTAGCGCTGGCTGTTTAAAGTACCGGCAATGCGTACTAGAGGAGTGCGAGAGTGATATCCAATACCGCCCCATACCATAATACCCGGTGCAGGACCAGTGTGGCGGTGTATAACGCAGCTGTTCAGCATCCTATCTCCACGGTGTCTCCAGACTCGAATCCGACCATCGTGGTGTTGCAGACAGAAGCGTGACTCGTCAGTAAAGACAATTTCATTCCATTCTGCCGTCCACATCCTTCTTTCATCGCACCATTGGCGGCGGAAACGTCTGTGGTTCTGCGTCAAGGGTAGACGAAGCAATGGACGTCTTGCGGACAGACCACTCTGCTGTAAACGGCGTCGAATGGTACGCGCAGACACTGGATGATGCGGTACAGACTGAATGTGCTGTGCTATGGTTCGTGATGTGGCTGAGCGATCCGTCACTGCCATACGCACAATATGCCTGTCATCACGTGAAGTGGTGCACTGAGGTGGATGCGATCGAACACGTCGGTCCGTCGTACCCTCCTGCATCCAACGATCACATATCCGCATTACAGTTGTTTGGTTTCGTCCAACACGACTACCGATTTCCCTGAAAGATAATCCACAATCTCGGTAGGCCACTATCCTTCCTCTGTCGAACTCGGATACTTGATCAAAAGATGATCGCTGTTTTCTACGAGGCATAATTGATCGGGTTTTTTTTAAAAACCACAAGAAAAACACAATTGCCGTACTTGAAATCGTCGAAATCTCCAAGCCTTAAATAGCGCTTTGAAGTGGCGCCACAGGCGCGCGTGATGTGCGTCTGCGCTGAAATTCTAATCATTTGCATATCTCACCTCCGCTAATGCGTGTTGTAAATTTCATATTATTTGCATGCTTCCTTCAGGGTGTTGCATTTACGGTGGCCAGCAGTGTACATATAAGTGCATGCATTTGACATCTTGAAGTTTATAAAAGTATTTTGTTCATAAATAAATTTTCATAATAGAAAATTAATGTGCAATCGTTACCGAAACCGTTTCATATATCGGTTCCAGCTTGTCTCGAAATTTGAAGCTCTTACAAAAAATGATTTAGTTCTAAATTCCGATAAAATGTGTATTTAGTAATAAAGATTAAAAAAGCGATCTACGATTTATAGATTCCGACTCCTCAATTCATTAGTGCTATATCAATCTATTTCAAAATATATTCAATATTCAAGTTAATATATTTCAGCTCAGAGAATGAGAGAGAAAGAAATTCATTTTGATATAAAGAAAGGAAATATTGTAATTAAGATATATTTATGATATATCGTGTTTCCTTTACTTGATGCATTATGCTATATATAAGTTTATTAATGCTTATCGTAAAAATGAAATACAATTAACTTTAATGACAACTTAATCCTTTAAGAAGCAATAGCATTAATACATATTTTGGAAAAAGTACAAGGAATCTTATGTGTAGGAGGGGTGGGAGAGCTAATGTTTTCAAGAGTCAATAGTTTCAAGTCTGTCGTCTGTTTCAAGTGTCATAGATCGCAAATTTTCATAAGTCCAGAGTCAAGACTCATTAAATCCAGTTTTAATAAATTCACTGAGAATAAAACTTAACAAAAAAATAATAAGGTGACATCTAAAATCGCAATACAATTCCAATTCATTTCGCGGCTAAGATTTTTAGCGTCATTACGCTTCAATTCTTACAGTTCAACTCATTGGCGCAAGAGCGCCACCTACCGTCATTACGGAACAGTATGTATGGCATTATGTCGTATTCAAATCATGCTTTATTTTAAGATCTATGTCACAATGTATTCAAAATACAATTCCCGCGTAAAAATTCACAAATCTGAAGAGTTAGCAAATTTACACTTTAAATCTGAAAAACACAATACTTGATATATCAATAAAAAGTAAAATGGAAAATTTTAAAGGAAACAAGAAAAAATAATAAATGTTTCTAAAAGTCCATTTAGATAAGGGCAACAGTGAAAGTTTATGGATAGGGCGTATCAGTTCTCCTAATAAAGTTTTTAATTTTACCATACGCACTTTTCCATCCACACCAGGGTACTTATTCGCCAAAGTCCCCACTTTAGTGGAGGCAAATTGTCGTCTTTAATTATAAGACTAAGTCATTGATGTTCAAATTGGGCTTATCCCTCAACCATTTACCTATGTCCTTGCAGCTGTGAGAGATAGTCCGTGGATCAACGTTTCCAGAAGCTTTGGAAAAACTGTTGAGTCAATTTCCATCTTTCTGTTGGGGTCATTTTGTTTATAGTAAAATCAGCTTCAGGGATAGCAGCCAATGCAATTCCAATTATGAAATACACAAGTGTTAAGGGACTTAGGTCATCAGGATCAGAAGAGATGGAAACTATCGGCTTGGAATTCAAACATGCTTCGATTTGTGCAATTAATGTGTGAAACTTCATGCGTTAGAACTTGTGTTCCAACAGTTCGCTTTAAGTGAACTTTCATTTGTTTTACACCAGCCTCCCAAAGTCCACCAGTGAGGTGCAGCTGGATGGTTGAAAGTTCACTGGATATTTTCTTCAGTTAAATAGTTCTGAGATTTTTCAGCAGAAGAAAGTGTGGCCCTGATTCTTTTTAATTTTCTGTCAGAACCAACAAAATTGGTACCTCTGTCTGAAAAGATTTCTTTTGGTTCCCTCTACGTGCATCAAATCTTTTCAGCTATGCTATGAATGCTTCTGTAGTGAGATCGCTGACTACTTCTAGATGAATGGCTTTGGTAGAGAAGCATACATAGAGACAAACATAGCATTTAAATGGTTTCACACCTCTTCCCTTTCGAGTATTAATAAGGAAAGGTCCTGCAAAATCAAGTCCAATTTTGGAAAATACTCTGTCTGGCACCACACGAGCAGTTGAGAGGTCTGCCATTATCCGAGTGGCAGTAGCTGTTAGATTTCTAAAACACTTCATACATTTCCAAATTATTTTTCTAGCTTCTCGGCAGTTAATGATCCTAAACCTTTGTCGGAGAGTTGATATTGTTAACGTAGGACCACCATGGAGGCTCACTTAGTGAAAATGTTTGATTATCAAATCTGTAACATGGTGTTTCTTAGGAAGAATGATTTGATGCTTCTGGTCTTCTGAGAGGTTTGAATTTCTAAGCCTTCCACCAACTCTGAGGATTTCCTCTTTGTCAAGAAATGGATTCAATGCCAAGATTTTACTATTGAGAGTTAAATTCTTCCCAGTTTTCAAAAGCTTAATTTCTTCTCTAAATTCAAGTTGCTGTATAAATTTCAAGATCAAAATGGTTGCTTTTTCAAGTTCTTGAATAGCTAAAAATCTCAAAAGTTTTGAAGATGTTGGCTTAGCATTATTGTAGAACCTCAAACACCACGCAGCTACGCGTTTCAATTTGGTCCAGGAAGAAAACTTGAAGATCAATTCAAATTCGGACTCTTTGCTAGCAATAGAACATATAATAGCTCGACGCTGTTCTTGAAATACTTCTTCTACCTTAGAATTTATCATAGGATCAAATTGAGACGTTGGCAGATTTCCTTCTTTCAACCACATTGGACTATGGAACCAAATTTCATTCTTTACGAGATCAGATGCCGTGGATCCACGTAAGACTATATCGGCAGGATTTTTGGTTCCTTTATAGTACTTCCATTGCGTAGGTGAAACAAGATTTTGAATTTCCCATACACGATTTGCAACAAAAGGTTTCCAATTGTTAGCTGAACCTTTTATCCAGTGAAGTACGATACGAGAGTCACTAAAACAAAATATATTATCCTCACTGATATCACATAATTTCTTCAAATATTTAATAATTCTTGCGGCAGTAATAGCCCCATGAGTTCTAAACGTGGCAAAGTTAATTTCTTAAGTGGGGACACTCGGCTCTTTGAAAGCACAAAAGACGTAGAGCATAAATCAGGATCCCGAAAATACGCAACAGCTTCATATCCCTTGAGACTGGCATTACAAAACAAAGTTCTAATATAGCAAAATTTACACATACATCATTTAAAAAATTTCTTCTAGGAATACATAAATTAAATATGACTTCAATTTCAAAATATCATAATTTTAATTTTTCTCTTAAATTTATGGCCAAAACTGTGTCCTGTGACATCTTAGCGCCTAGGAGTCTAGAATGGCCGGCTGCAGACCCGGAAGTTTCCTGTTAAAAAGTCCTTCAATACTGCGCTTGCGCATGTGAGGAGAATGAGAAACAGTTAGCTCACGGACTCCGTCTAGTTGAGACGTCTTCGTAGCAATTCGTAAATTTTAATATGAAAATAAGCATTTTTGTTTCGCGCGTCCATTGTAAACCCATTGTTTTGTCTGTGTTAAAATAAATGTTATTTTTTAATGTCCAACAAAAGTTCGGATTAATTCGTCACAGACTAGAGTTTTGGTGTCCTGGAAGTTGGATGGAAGCAAGAAAGCAGGAAATGCAGGTAGGCCCACCCTTGTATTAAATTAAATTTACTAAGGTTCTGGCTTACCGGAATTAGTGAGGCAAAGAGCCTAAATAGTTTTGGTTAAAAAAACAAACAAAAAGAAATGACTACATATCCAATTTTATTTTGTGGTTATTTAAATTTTGTCTTTATGAAAGTTAATAGAAGTTGATGATAAAGTGAATTTGCATGTTCTACTAAGTAGATATTATCAAGTTGATAAAGTCACGGCCAAAAAGTGCCAAATCGAAAGTGAACGAAAATTTAAATTTCGTTTTGATTTTACTGAAATTTTGTGTTTTGTGCATTTAATGATTTGAAAAGAATCAGATAATTTGAATTACATATGGTAATTACACATTAGTAAAAGAAAACAAATATTTAATTGCAACTATATATATTGCATCTTGTGTATTGTATATGCTACGATATAGTTTAAGATTCTGTTATTATATTTGAGAATTGTGTTTGATATTAAATCTTATCTAGTATTTGAAGCATATTTGGCATTGAATATATTTTGTGAATCATATAGTTATTAGAAAATATTGGTAACTATATTTATGATAACAAAATTGGATTGTTTACTAATAAGTTATTCATCGATCATGGCTTTTCTTTCTCGTGGGAGAAAAGAAGACCTCCTCGAACTCGCAGATGAACTTTGTGAAAAGGTATCGCATAATTGTAAACTGGTTGAGATAAGGAAAATAATCCTAAACAGTGAAAACTATGAAGAAGAGGAAGTTAAAATTTCTTTAACTCGTATTATGGAAGATAGGATAAAGAGAGAGAAAGAAGCAGAAGCAAAAGAAGAAATTGCCAGACAAGAAGCAAAAGAAAGGGAAGAACGTAATATTCGAATGGAAGAAATAGCTTTAGAGAAGAAAAAGCTAGAAATGCAAGCTGCAAGTGAGCTAGGACTATCTAATAGAGAACGGATGCCAAATCATAAAATTGAGCTCATCAAAATTACCCCGAAATTTGAGGAAAAGAAAGATGAAATGGGTCTATATTTAATAAATTTTGAAAGAAGAGCTGAGATGGCAGGTGTGCCTAAAGAAGATTGGGTGCCGTATTTACTAGGCGTATTGCCTTCGGAAATTTCGAGCATGATGGCTAGAGAATCGCCTGAAGATGCAAAGAATTACGATTATGTGAAAGATATTATTCTTCAGAGGTATAAAATGAGTTCTGAGAAATTGAAGCAGATGTTTTACCGTCATCAAAAAGTCCCGGATAAAACATGGAGGAGTTACGCTCATGAACTTACAAGCTACTATGATGAATGGGTTTCTGATTTGGAAATCAAAACTTTTAAAGAACTCAGAGACTTGCATATCACTGAGCAGATTAAAAGACGAGTGCCGTCTGAAGTAAAAGAACATTTTCTGGAGGAGTGGATGGACTTAAATTCTCCGCTAGAATTAGCTAAAAAAATAGATCAATTTGAAAGCTTGAAGGAGAGTCTTACACCCAGAAATACTAAAGGTTCCCAGAATACAGAGGGTATCAAGAAAACATACGTTGGTTTTCATAAGTTTGAGGGAGAAAACAAACCCTTTGGGAAAACAGAAGTAAACAGAGAAGATTACAAAGAGAAAAATCTTGAACAAAGAAAGCAACTTCAATGTTATGAATGCAATTCCTATGATCATCTTAGACCTCAATGTCCTAAGTTGAAGAAAACTGAAATCATAGCTGCTAACGAAATTATGGGAAAGGGAATAATAGATTTGATGTCTCCCTACATTAGTGTCGGAACTGTAAATGGATCTCAGATTTCTATCTTACGAGACACAGGATCCAGCATAGATCTAATTCCTAGGAAGTTTGTTAAGCCACACATGTATACGGGTGAACATGTATGGGTAGCATCTCCTTTAGCGGATAACCCTATTTGCTTGCCTATAGCGGAAGTAAATTTAGTGTGTGAGTTGGGTCATGTTATAACCAAAGCTGCTGTCAAGGATAACTTCCTAGATAAAGAACGCTACTTACTAAGTAACAAGACCGTTGTACTTATAGAAGATATGAAAAAAGACAAAGGCTCTGATATTGAAGTAAAAGACTCTGCAACGCCCAAGTGCCAAAGTTCTCCATATTTAAATGAAACATCGAAAAACGACTGCCCTTGTAACAGTAACCGTTTTAGTTCTAGCAGTGTTACTCCTAAAGAGACTGGAATCGTTGAAAATTTGTTACGATCATATGGTTTTATACAATGTTGCGAAAGACAAGCAATATATTTTTTTCACTACAGTCAATTTTCTGGAAATATTGATAATTTAAAACGTGGTGATGCAGTTGAATTTAAAATTACTCATAATCGTCGTACTGGAAAACAAATTGCTAGTTCTGTTTGTAAAATAATGTGTAAAGAGACAGTTTCTGGATTTGAAACCACTGAAAAAAAGGAAAATACTGAAGGTAAAGTTGCTTATGAAAATCGTGGCGAACGGCCCTATTCTGCTGAAAATGTTGATGGTAATGTAGATTTTCATCCTCCTAAAATGATCACTTTTAGTATTCCTATTGACAAAAATACAAGAAACCTTAGACCTTGTAAAATGCGTTCGGAACAGCCCTTACCTGTGAGATACCGTGGTGTTATCTGTGCTCTTAAAGGAACATTTGGTTTTATTAAAAGGGGTGATGTAAAGGATATGTTTTTCCACTCTAGTGAATGCAAAGTGTTCAAAAATCTTAATCTTGGCGATGATGTTGAATATGGAATACAGACTCGAAACAACAAGGAAGTTGCTGTAAGTGTAACTAAATTGCCCTTAGGGACAGTGATATTTGAGGACGTTGAAACTGAAAGTTTGGTTGGTGAAATAACTGAATGCTTAGACAAATCTAAAAGTCGTTTGAAGAAAGCATAAAAGTTACGAGACAAAGTTGAATTTACTGTGATCCAGGATTACGAGGTAGTCCATAGAAAAGGAAAACAGCATATAACACTGATAATTTAAGTCGTACACCTCACGTACAAAAATAAAGTGCTATTTTTTTGTGTTTGTATTTGTGATATCTTGCATATATAAAAATACTTTATTCCTAGTGTACATTGATACATTTACATTGCAAAAAGTTTTAAATTTGAATTGAAAATCTGTAAATATTTTGAAATTGAATTTCTTCTTTGATGATTATCACTGAGTAAAAATTTTGATTATACTTTGTTAAAATTATGATATGTTTTTTTTTAATTTAGAGTAGGCGGTACAGCCAGGATCTTTAGGGTGTATGGTCTACTTGCATATTGCTTTGGGCATGAGTTGTTGCCTTCGCGAAAATTCTGTTGCTGCTGTTTTGTATCTTTTTTGCAGGTGTCTGTCTCTGCAGAAAAAGAATCTTGAGGAGGGAGGAAATAGACTGTGACATCTTAGCGCCTAGGAGTCTAGAATGGCCGGCTGCAGACCCGGAAGTTTCCTGTTAAAAAGTCCTTCAATACTGCGCTTGCGCATGTGAGGAGAATGAGAAACAGTTAGCTCACGGACTCCGTCTAGTTGAGACGTCTTCGTAGCAATTCGTAAATTTTAATATGAAAATAAGCATTTTTGTTTCGCGCGTCCATTGTAAACCCATTGTTTTGTCTGTGTTAAAATAAATGTTATTTTTTAATGTCCAACAAAAGTTCGGATTAATTCGTCACAGTCCCAATCAATGCCCAGTTCCCATAACTCTTGCAACAAGAATTTCATTCTGATAACAAAAGGTGTAATGAATCCGACGGGATCATATATTTTAGCCACAGTCTGTAATATTTTCCGTTTTGTAATATTTTGCCAATCGAATGATTGTAAAAGTTGTTGCACACACACCCACATCTAATTTCAATACGTCCTCATCAAAATCTCAGATTATTTCCAAAACTTTTAATGTTTTTTTTATTTCAGCTGTCTTCCTTGCTAATTATTCCTTTCTCTTCCCATTTACTTCTCAAAGATACAGAATTAGATTCAAATTTTCTTAAATTCATACTAGCGTTTTTAAGTATTTTAAAGCACCTTTTATGTGATGCTTAATAGGGGAGAACAGAATAAATGGACTTGTTTTTACACCAAATGTTACTCATTCGAAAAACATTAAAACCTAAACTGTTGCCAGAAGTCAAACCACCAGAATCTCAAAAAATTCTTATCTTCATCAGCAATTTGAATTTGGTGAAAATCCCTCTCTATGTCGGCACAAAATGCAATTTTGCATATTCGAAATTTTAAAATTACATCTAAGAGGTTGGGATTTAAATTTCGGCTAGATATCAAACAGTCATTTAATGATTTAGCATCTTTCGCTTTCGATAAAGCATCAAAAACTATCCTAACTTTTGTTGTTGATTTGTCTTCCCGTATAAAGGGTCTATAAGGCATATAATAACAGTTAGTTTAATTTTCAACAAACTTACATTCTTCAATAATTCCCTTATCTGCTGGTTCTTTAATGATATTATCACATTCATTATATAAGATATAATTTCCTTTTAAATTTTCTATTTTCTGGTCCAAGAAATCGTTGTTTAGCAACAAAAATTATCTGAAAGTTCCGATTTATTTTATTTCCACAAAAGTTTTGTTTCGTATCAACCATCATTAAATTTCAAATTATTATTAAAAGATTTAATGGTATTTAAATCGATCTCAGAAAGTGGTTCGTTTTTATCTTCAATGCCTATTGAATCTAGTTTCCAAAAGTATTGCAAGTCAAAAGTTTTTGCTTCATCACTAGCTAAAAAGTAACGCATTAATTCTAGTATTATTTTTTCGACTTTGCCCATTAAAGTAAAACCGAAAATAGTTGGCGAAACAAATAAATCATCATCTACTTGAGTAACACAACCATTTTGTACACGCCAAAAATATTCAGCTCCTAGTAAAATACTTATTTTTTCATTATTAGGATTCGAATCGGACAGTTTCCATCCTCGCTTACTCATAAATTCTCGAATGTTTAGACAGTTGGAGGGACTAGTGATTGCACGATTTTAGTAAAATACAAAACCGGTTTTTCGGTTTTCATTTTTCCAAAACTCGAAAACCGATTTCAAAACCGGTTTTGTAAAAAATACAAAAAACGCTATACTTGTGTAACAAACATTAAATAAATTTATTTCTTAAGTATGTAACTTATATACAACCATAAAACGAATATTATCTAACATTGAGAGCTATAAAATCACCTGCCAGTACTGTTAGCATTTTTTTCGGCATTAAAGTGTGCTCGCAGAAAACATTGTGAATTTATGGAGACATCATTCAACTTCGATCTTATTTTGGTTACGAATTGACCTGACGATGAGAATGCCCGTTCTGACTTCACGCTTGTCGGTTGAATAGTGTGCAAATATATTTGTAGCACAGCTCCATAATTGTGCTTTAGTTCTCCCTCCTTCCAATACTGAAACATCTTTTTCAATTTCCGTTTCAAAACCACTACTTCTTGTGCAATTATCCAATGATGCCGAACCAGCAAGCTCCTTGTCAATTGCCCTCTGCAGCAATTGTCCCATGTATAAAACAGAAGATTTTCCCACATCATCGTCTTTGTCATCGAAGTTGATATCCATTGCATCGGATCGTGCTGGTGTTAAAGAAGACGGCGATAAACGTTTTACCAGGTTATTTATAAACCGACAGATAGCCGGTTTCTCCAACTTTTTAAACACATATTCCGATCTTTTATCACCGGTTTGATACCCATTATGTAGAAATTGAAGAACTGCTGACGCGTTAGTGCGTCGTTCTTGAATTCTTAATTCTAGGGATTCTTTCAGTTCATTACCGAGTGTAGTATGAAGATCATTTAAAGAAGTCAACATGAAATTTAAAGCAGCATCATCAGTCAATAGATTTGCATCTGCTCTACATAATGCTTCCACTGTAATTTTTACTGGCAATAAGTCAGAAATAGTATCCACTAATAAATTAAAATCCTGTTCAGAGAATGAAATTTTCGATGACAAAACAATTAGGGTTTTCTGAACATATGATTTTAATCTGTTGAACCTTTCCAATATGGTGAGTAAACTATTCCATCGTGTTTTTGAATCTAAAATCAATGAGTATCCTCTATCAAATTCCAATTTTACATATTTTTGCAATATGTCATCGTTTTTTGTTGGGGATTTGCGGAACAATAGTACCACCACTCTAATTTTTGTAATAAGTGGTAAGATGGTTTCATGTTTAACATCTGAAGCCGAATTTCCACCTACATCATCTGAGTAAGCAATACTGAACCCACTTTCAAATGAATTTTCATCTTCCAATTCCGAATCATTATCATTCTCAATATCCAATTCAATATTCTCTTCAGATTCTGAGACGGAGTCACATTCCGATTCAGGTTCATTATACGATTGTGAGTTATTTTTTCAACTTCGACAGGTACTTTTTTGTATAGCACTTTGATTACACCAATGAATGGCATGCGCTATACACAGCTGTTGCTCAGATTTAATCAATTTGCTTACTCTTTTCATGACCGACGCTCCGTCTGTAGTGATACATACTATATCTTTATCAAGGCACAGTCCAAAACTTCCAATTTTCTTCTAATTACTTCGACACATCTCTCAGCTGGTAAACTTCCATGTACACGAAACAGACCTAGACTCCAAAATTGGTTTTGACAATGTACATTGATATTCAAAAAATGTCGATTCCTTACTGATGTCCATTCGTCAAGAGTTAGACTCGCTCTATATCCTTTTAACTTCAGCCCATTAAATTCACTGAAAACAGCTGCCCGCACTTTGTGTGAATAGGTGATTTCTGAATGGTATTTGAGGATTTTGGAATATCTTGAAATCCCTTTGCAATGAGATATTTACGAAAATCAGTTGAAGTGCAAAATACGGAAAAAGGAAGTTCATCCAACGCGGCCATTCTTGATAAAACTGCTGGCAACGTGTCATCAACTAGATTATTACAATATATTGTTATTTTTGTCGAAGATGATATTGCTGGACTTTCTTCCGAAATAGGTTCTTTTCTTTTCAAAATGGAAATACTATGAATCTTTTTTAGGTGTGTAATGTAATACACCTGTTGAGCCGCCAATACATTTTATTTATTTAGAACATTTTCTGCATTTGGCTAGTTGACCATTTCTTTCACGAAGATAATGACACAAAATGGAATAATCATCACAGCTGCTACGTTTGAACTCCTCGAAAATATGACTGGCCATGCCCTATTATTGGTTGAAATAAAAAAGATTATAATTTTATTTTTATTTCTAGCTGGTATACGATTGTGAAATCAAGTTTGTGAAGTACACTTACCTCTTATTTCTGAATAAATATGTTCATTATAAACTACAAAACGTTCAGCAAACAAAACTAATAATACTTCAAATCAGAATTGTCTAATGAATAGCAGTAATTGACAATGACATTGTGGCATTACACGCAGGGAGCCGGCCGAGGCGTAGAAAGTTTTCTACTACTTAGTCCTTGTGGAGTAGGAAGGGTTTTGATAGTATGATTGTTTATTGTTTGCGGCAGGGAGCCGAGTTGAGCTGCTTCTTAAATGACATGTGATATAAATTGCTTCTCTATTTATATTTTTACATTTTGGTACCAATGCGGATCGACTGTCTGGCTCATTGGTACTGATGCTGAAAATCCGTCTACATGTTATTATGGTTGGTCAGCGGAGAAGTAGGTCATGTTGTGTCACACGAAAGTGATGTGTGACTCATGTGGCATTAATACCACCGACATAAAATAATGTTGAATTTTTATTCTGATACGGTAGAAAACACTAAATATTTAGTTGCTTGCATCAGTGTGCGTAGTATGGTATAACTTCTTGTGGTGAGTTTCTCTTATGGGTTGCCAATGCGTAAAACAGAAAACCAGGTTTTCTTCTTTCATAAAACCGGGTTTTCGGTTTCGAAATTTGGGTCGGTTTCTCGGTTAACCGGTTTCCCGAAACCAGTTTTGCAATCACTAGGAGGGACCTTGAACAGTGATAAAGGAAATGAAATCTGTGGCGAGAATTTCTACCATTATTCTGGAGCGAGCGTCGTTTTAATCGCAGACTGAATACTTCGAACTCTTGTTGATTTCCATGACGCCTTCCAAACAAATAAATTGTGAATCATTCTTTTCGAATGATCTGCAATTTTAATTCTAGAGCTAAATCTTTAGTTATGAAACTTCTTTCACTTCCTGAGTCAATTAAAAGTCTTACCACTTTCGATTTATTTTTGGATTGAGCAATAACTGAACATGTTTGTAAAAGAACGTTATTTTTAGGCTTCGGAATATTACAATGCGATATTGACACAACAGTTTTATTTTCAGGCTCTAACTCTTTTTGTTCTTTAGATTTGGTATAACAAAAGAGTTTATTGTGATTTTTACCATTACAAATTTCACACGGTTGTATTTTTGATCTGCAATCGACTGACGAATGAGATTTAAGGAAACATCTGTAACACATGCCTTCTTTCTTTAACTTATGTCTTTTCTGATCATCGGAATATTTAAAGCATTCGGTGGACATATGTTCATTAGATCTGCAGAATATGCAAAAAGTTTTTATTGATGTATTAAAAGCAGAAGCTGACGGCTTAGAATTATTATGAGTGTTTTTATTTCTAAATGACGACTGATTTCGATTAAATGTTTCTGTTGTTTTTACACTTCGTGAGTTATTTATCATTAAAGTGGCTTCGCAACACTTAATTTAATTTTTGATGAATTCAATTAGTTCAGTTATTTCAAAGTTTTCTTTAGAAGTGCGTTTTCGCTCTATGAAACTCTAGTGCTAAATCTTGTGGAAGTAATTTAAGAATAATTGGATTCAATAAATGTCCGTAACTACCACTTGTTACATCAAGTGAATTTAAATTTCTTATACTGATTTCTTGTTGATCATAAAGCTTACGCATTTCCAACACATTATTTGAATATTTAGCAGGTTCTAAATTCAATAACTTATTTATATGGCTGTTTATTATTAAATCCTATAGCCCACAACTCTCTTTCAACAATATTAAACAACTATCATAGTTGCCTTCTGTAAGACAAACCAGATATACAATTAAATGCTTCTCCAACAAGTAAAGATTTTAATTACATAAACTTTTCATTTTAGATAGAGTTGGATTGCTATGAATATTCAATTCATATATTTAATTTCATATATTTTCATTTCATTTGTATTAAAGAATTCAGGCTATATGCTAGAGTCACCAGAAAACTTTTCTAGAATTAATTTAGGAAGTCTAATAGAAACATTTGGCGAATTCGAAATTACACACTGAGAGGAATTATTTTCAGTACTCGTATCAACTTGTGTATTATAACATCTAATTCCTATATCATATTTCTTAGGACAATTAGTAATTTTCAATTTACAACAAATTAATTTTTCATTATATTCTTCACTGACATTTATTTTCTTTTCATATTCGTTTGTGTCAGTGTTGGGAATATCGATCTCTTTATCAAGCTCTTTCAAAGATTTATGTTTGGCAGTTAAAATTTCCAAATATTCATTCAGTTCTTGAATGTTTGGTGGGGTTGAATCAGAAATCACAAGCAAATTATCAACTTTAGTTACAATTTTCGTAACTCCAGCTCTAAAAGAAGAGCGTTTCGTTTTCAATTTTTCAAGTTCTGTTTTCGTTTTGTCCGAAACAGCCATTTTTCAATTATTTTTCAAAGATCGATATTTCTTTTCATGTAGATACTTCAAAATTCTCTTACCTTTTTAAAGGCAATATTCCATTCCCGGGTTTCGGCACCAAAAAATGTAGGTGGGGTGGGAGAAATAATGTTTTCAAGAGTCGATATCTGTTTCAAGTGTCATAGGTCGCAAATTTTCATAAGTCCAGAGTCAAGACTCATTAAATCCAGTTTCAATAAATTCACTGAGAATAAAACTTAACAAAAAAAATAATAGGGTGACATCTAAAATCGCAATACAATTCCACTTCATTTCGCGGCCAAGATTTTTAGCGTCATTCTTACAGTTCAACTCTTTGGCGCAAGAGCGCTACCTACCATCATTACAGAACAGTATGTATAGCATTATGTCATATTCAAATCATGCTTTATTTTAAGATCTATGTCACAAAATACAATACCCGAAGAGTACTTTTTTCATGTGTTCATTTCATATTCAACGAAGAAAAAAATACTTGTATGTTATAGTTCACAGTCTCTGTTATTATTTTATATAGGGGATTTATTCCACACGCTAACCTCCGAAGGTAGTTTGACAATCTTCATTGTTTCTCTGTGACAACCATGCTCGCTTCGATCAATCAGAATGCATACTAACTTCAGGACATTTGCCAAATATTTTGTTAAAGATAAAGTTCTATTCAAGAAATACAAATTAATAAGTGTGGGAGGAAATGTATCAATTGCACTTATACTAGAAGGGGCCTTTTGGGCCCCTCACGTTGTTTGGGGCCCTGTAGCTCTCTTGCTCATGGATTGAAAAAGTAGATATTTCATGACTTTTAATTATTTAGCTTATACTTAATGTATGTTTAATCACTTTGTTCTAACTGCCATAGAAGCTGAGATAACGAACCGTATACCTAGAAAGATGAGAAGGGTCCAAAATGGCCCCTATCGCATTTCGCAGGGATAGCTCGAAATGTTTCCTGATTGACGGCTATAGTGATAATTACCTTGTAACGACATTGAAAGTAGTTTTATTTTGTTTCCTCCTGTACATCATGTTTACAAGCATTAAAAGCCCTTCCAGCTGTGGGCAAAGATGCGATTTAGATGGGAGACACACTTTGGGAAAAGTGAGAAACATGACCACATAGATAACTATTTTGCATCCTTAAAACTGTGAACAACTGAAATCAAAATACACAAGCCTTGTATGAACACTGAGAAAATACCGCAGAGAGATGCCACCACCAGCAAAGTTGGGAAAACACCCTCTTCATTCCACTATATTGTTCAGAAAAGGCTCATATATAACGCTTACTGCTTATCAGTGAAATATGAACAAAAATGTTATGTTATTAAGTTATCCTCACCTGTTACCATCGCTAATAATGAGAAGACACCAGAAACCGTACATTTTTATAACCAGACTAAATACAGCGTCGACTTTGGTCCTGTGGTAAGACCAAATGGTAAGCCTGTACACTTCAAAACTGGGATCTCGTCGCTGGCCTATGTAAGTATATTTTAATATTTTAGACATGCCTGCGGTAAATGCTTGTATTTTGCATAAAGAAGTGACGGGAAAGAAGAAACTTAGCAGAAGAAATTTCATCCTGCAGTTTTGTAAAGAGCATCGAACTCCATATGTGGCATCTAAAATTAATGCAGCAAATACTCAGATTTGGTCGCAGATAAAAGAAGACATCATCAATAAAAGATTGAAATGCAGAAAGCGGAGATTTTGCATGGGAAACCACACAAAAGATAGCTGCACGATTTGCAAAAAGGCAGTATAAGGGAAATTCTCATCGAGAGAAGTAAAATGTGCTGATTGCTTCAACGAATGAACAAAATAAAATTATATAAAAGCAGGGGTCAGTGTGATAAATTTTCAATTTGAATACTAGTATATATTCTATTACTTATTATCTATCATTTAAAACCTAAAATAAGCCATATAATATAATCAAATGCTCAATAAGTGCCAGGGCCCAAATTGACCCTTCCGTCTTTCTATATATAAGGCATCTTCCCATCTTTCTAGAATTGAGGATTTCAATCCTACTGCATGAGAAGCTTTTCCTGTCGAGCTAAATCTACGTGGCTGTAGCCTTTTTGTTTCTGAGCGTGCTTCCTGGCGTGACGTCAGCTGGCTCGTTTTTGGAATGTCGTCAATAAGTATTCCAAACGATGAATTTCGAATTCATGTATCATACTGGATTGGTCAACGCCAATCAGATTAAGTGCTAAAATGGCGATAGACTACATTTTTAGGTAACCTCGATGTGTATCATGCGAGAGCATTTAGGTAACTAGAGCAAAATTTCCGTTTCCTATCTGGTTTGTTTTTTACTTTGAAAATACTTTTAATATCTAGAAAATACTGCAGCCCGATACCAAGAGAAACCTTAGACTTAAAGTCATTATGACACTATATTCTTCCATATACTGCAGGTAACTTATCAATAGCGGTTTAAATCTTAGCTAAATCAAATTTATTAAACCATCAAGACAATCCAATCAATACGAAAATACTTACTACATTAACCTTTATTTTCATCATTCACAGCTTTCCTGTAAGGATGCATTTGCTAGTTGATTATCCCTTCGTTCGTAATGAATGCAATGTTTGACATCACAACTATATTTTATATTTAAATGCGAGTTTAAAGATACTCATCGCATTTAATTTGTTTCTGTGGGAAAGTTTGTGTTGTTAAATCCTGCAGGAAAGTTTGTATTTTCCATCGGCAGATTAATTCTAGGGCGTAATCACGTGTGTTACAATGTTAAAAAGTTAAGGATACCGCTGAATTCCTATCAAGCAAAGCCTCGGGACCTCACTTCAATTGAGAATGCTTGTGATGCTCTTGGACATCAGATTGCAACTTACACAACGAAACTAAGTACAGTACAATAGCAAACACGGGCTCTAGTGCGCAAATAGTACTCCTTGCCACTCTTGGAATGCCTTATAAAAACACCTTGTATCAGCACGTTGTGAAGCCTTCATTAGTGCCAGCGGGCATCATATTTCCTATCAGGTAATTAACAGAGGAAAAAAATTGTTTTTTTTTCGCAATAACTAAGACATGTAATATGCGCATCTATACATTATTTTTCTTTTCGTTAGTTCTAGTAGCTTAATGAATTCCCCACTGCGTTGGCAACCTGCGAGTTGTAGGTGGTGCAGGTTCAATTTATGCCAAGTTTGATTCCTCCCTGGGAGTATTTCTATGTCAGTAAAAATTTCCTTGTGTGTGTATGCTCATTACGGTAGTTTTGTGTCTTGTTTATCGCAGCTTGTCAAAATATGGCCCTTGCGCCATAGAAACCAACCCAGTAGCCCACAAGACATGCGAGTTCTTATATTATTCCTCATAGATCGCGTAATGCTCATTTGTCATTTGAGGTACTTTGGATTTATCATGGATAGTGTAATCTTTAATTTTCGGACATATGTGTACTTGATCTAGGTGTGCAATCCAACAAGTACAAATGAAGCCTTTCTTTATCACGCGGTAGAGAAGAGTTTACAGATTGTCTAGTTGTAAACAAAAATAATCAAATAAATCAAAAGAAAAGGAAGGACATTTATCAGAAAATTTTATTTCCACGTTTCCCCATTTTGTATTGATAACAAACCAACCAGCATGGGGCACTTTTGAAATTCGCAAGGTATTGATATATGTTCAGGACAAAACAAGCCCAAATAAAAGCAACTTTAATATCCGAGTGCCACCAATAAAGCAATTTTCTCTTTGATCAACAGAAATTCATTCTTGTTAAAATGAGACTCCCAGTTCGTATGTAATTCCTGAAAACACGATTCGCATTTTACAACCTTCTGAATAAAATATATTTTATCGTCGTTCTCCCCCTCTCTCTCCATTATACGCGAAACATTTTTACGACAAACTTTTGTTTTGCTTTTCGTTTAGTTCGGCATGCGCTGGCTACACGACGAATTGTTGCATAAATGTACCTGCAACCTTTCGCTTGTTAATATTTAAGGCCGAAAGTGCATGGTAGCAACCCGGAACTTTTACGGCTGGAAATTTAGTTAGACTCGGAACTTTGGCTATCACGGAATCTGAATTTTGCCTTGTGTTTTCTGTTTCTCCCACTGCTGAAGTGTGCTCTCGAGTATTTTCTCGATCTGGGTAAGGAAATAAAAAATAGCTTTTAGAGAGTGAGTAAATAGAATTGGTTCACCGACTACTTGCACTTTATCAGATGCGATGCAACTTAGTTCAATGCGCGAAAAATGTTTCAAAACAAAGATATTTAACTTTTTCTTAAATTTGAGAACTCGTAAAAGTTATTTTTATTTTAGTGAATTGGATTGTATATTTTGCATGTGTAAAACTTTTTTCAGTTCTAAATAGTTTTGTCCATTATGTAGTTTAAAATCGTGGTTGCACTACGCATTATGTATAGATAATTCGATTTATGTATCAGAACACTATTGAAGACATTTTCTTTTTTAAAGTATTGCGGATTTATATATCTTCACAATTTATGTTTTACTAACCATCTGAGTATTACGAGATTATACATTCCCAAGTAGTGTAGTATTGATTTTTCCCCAAAACACATGTAACTAAATAATCAAGTCTATTGTGAGAATCCTAGGGAAGATTTTATTGATCAAAAATCAAAACTGGCTAGAAATCATGCAGGGAAGATTGCGAGGAAAGATTTTACTGATCAAAAATCAAAACGCTAGAAGTCATACAGGGAAGATTGCGAGTTGTATACCATGTACATGCGTGTCTCAAAAGTTCAAAGATAAATGTTGTATAGAAGTATCGGTAATTATAAATAGTGTTAATAAAGATGTTATAAAGTTAATAAATTTAGTGTTATAGAGCCTAGAATTTTGAATTATAATATTTTTCCATATTTTTGTATAGATTGCATATATCTAGCAATCCGCATTTTATAGACTAATGCTTACATTTTTAATAAGATTAGCAATTTCAATATTAATTCTCCTATTGTCTGGCAATATACAGTGTTAAAGTGATGTAGAAATATGTTATTGTCATAACTGTATAATCGATAAATGCCATAAATCACTTGTTCCAATTAATCTTTCAAATTTTAAAAACTTTCCTCGTTATTAAAATAAATTGTTCATAAACAGGGTCCTCAAACACAGTAATAGAGCAAAATATTTTGCATAAATAATTAAAATGTAATTGGTTGCAATTTCAGAACTTTTGGGAATATTTATACAATTTTTCAATGTTTTAAGCGCTCTGACTATACCTTCAGGGTACAATTATTTGTTATGATCGTATCCATTCGTTACTCCTGAACGGACCTTTATAAATTATAAATTGCCATCTTAATCATAAAAATGAATTTACTCGGTTGAAATTCAGGTACTTCGTCTATCAACTTCATAGTTTAGTAGTTTTACAGTGACTAATACGTTCTTACGATATGTTAATCAAACTTAGTTTCTCCACATTAAGAGACACCAGAAAATATACATTAGGGCATTATGATTTTATGTAATTTGAAGACGAGATATATTTTATCTTCGAGATTGTTTGAAGCTTAAATGATTTTCTTTGAAATATGGGTAAACCATTATCTTAAAAGTGTAAAATATATATAAAAATAGCATTTTCTATTGAAACTATTTCCGCCATGAAATTTATAATTTAATTACTTTGTATACCAGCATATGTTGGTAATGTACTTTCTAATACAAACATCTCCTCTTATTTGATTTATGCTTTCCATATTTATACAAATCATACTTATTATATTATACTTTCTGGATATATTCCATATTTTTTTCATAGGCAAAAGTTTGGATTTGTTATTGTATAAACTGATATTGCTACTGGTGACAGAAAATACATTTTAGGTTATGTATCTGAAAATAAAAAAAGAGAAATAAAGAATTCATTTGTGATGTACTTTTATGTAACTTTTTAAAGTACAATTCTAAAGCATTTATTAGTTCCGTAGAATAAATACTGAAAAGATAACACTAAATAATTTTCTCGATGTTAGCTACTTATAAACAAATTGCTGAGAACAATTCCAAGTGATTTTTCTTGATTCCTTAAAACAAGCCTAAATGATGTTCTCTGAAATGTGGATAAACATTACCTTAAAAGTATAAAACATTTAATAAAATAACAATTTCCATTGAAACTTTTCCACTATGAAATTCATGATTTGCATAATTTGTTTACTAGTGTATACCGATGATGCATTTCTAATACAAACGTTATATATACACACTATACACTTACCATACTTATACAAATCATATTTTCGTACTTTATACCATATATACAAACCATATTCTGCATACTTTCTTCATAGTCAAAAGTTAATACTTCTGTTATTATATAAATAAGATATTGACACTAGTAACATAAACACATTTTAGTTGATGTAACTGAAAATAAAAATTCAAAAAAGAAATGAGGAATTTATTAGCAATGTAGAGTACTCTTATATTTTATGTATATATACTTTTCAAAGTACCTGTCTTAAACACTTACTAAATAACAAATTAGAAAAAATAAAGAATTCATTAACGATATCATGTACTTAATATGTAGCTTTTTAAAGTGCAATACTAAAGCATTTACTAATTTTGCAGAATAAATCTGAAAAGGATTACAATAAATAATCTTCTCGGTATAAGCTACATTTAAACAAATTCCTGAGAACAAGCCAAGGTACTGATTCCTGCTTCAAAGTAAAAATAACTATCAAGGAATGTATCATTATCATTTAGTTAAATTATCGCCAAAGCAATGAACACTTTCACGGGATACTGAGAAATAATTGGAAGCAGGAGAATTACCGCTGCCTTTTTCCTATCCTTCTTGACTCTTGGATTCCAAAAAGCAGCAGTATCCTTAGAGCTTCCTGCAAAAGGAATGTCGCTAATTATCCTCATTAGTGCAATTACCAGGACGTAACTCGCTTAGTGTGGTTCGTCCGGAATAACAGCGAAATCTGATTAAAATAAAGAGAAAAAACAAACACGCAAAGAGTTTGTGAAACAAAAAAGACATCTGCTGAGGTTAATGGACAAATTTCACAAGAAACAAATTTTTTCTTTTCTTCAAAGAGAACGTCTTTTTAGATTGAAATTCCTCAAGAAGATGAAATTCTTGCCCTAAAGTACTAAATGCTTTCTTCCAGAAAGGAAAGATGGGTTTCTTCTGATTTCCCAGCCTAAGAATATATACGGAAAGTTACTTGAATCCAGCTATTGTAATTATTTTGTAATAACCTGCCATTAACACTCATTTACTATTATTGAATATGGAGAACTTTATAAAAAGGAAGTTTTTAAAAAAATCCAAGGCGTCGTTATTCAAAAATTTCTTTTTTGGAATCTAAAATTTCATCAAAGATATTAAAGGACAATATTCATATTTGTGTGCGGATTGTTTTTAATAATTAGTTTTACTGCAAAAAATATTTAAAACATATTGGAGTGGCTTAGAACAGCAATTAAAGCTGCTCAGAATATGTGTAAATTTATGTTTCTAATACATTTAAAATTTTATAATTTTATGACACCTGTTGAGTTTTAGTAAGTACATCCTGACATATCGTAATAAATAATATTTATCAGATGAATTTTCTTCCCTTTTGATAGCAACTGCTTGCTAAACTTAAAGAAAAAAATATTTAGCATATATTAGGATCCAATACATCCAATACAATGAAGATGTAACCTTTTGCTCCAACCTTTCATTATTTAGTCAAATTTTAATTAAAATTGAGCTGTAAATTCATCAAGTAAATAAAAATTTCATGGATTTGATGTCAGTATCTGTATATCATTTAGCATCCTTTTTAATATGCATAACCGTATGTAACCTTATAAATCAACATCTAGAATCGTTATTAAGTTTTCTTCAGTGGCAAAATTACTATCTTAAACTACTATTGCACTATTTGAAAAGTTCGCGACTACAAAAAGACATTCAGGTGTCTAAATAAAAATTCGATATAATTGCAAATCCATTGCTTCGGTACGATTATTAAAATACTTCAATTTCTTTACATGTGATCTCACATGGATATTAAAAATTTGAATTCCATTTCATATTTAATGTATGCAATAACTTATATTCAATTTTAGGCAGGTCAAAACGGTTAACGGAATGCTTTCTATCTTGACCAACATGCAGGGAAGTAGACTCCTATAGGTTCCTTTTGATGGGTTACATAAGATATTGTGTATGAAGCAATCCAGTCTATTGTTTATTGAGGCCGTAGAATGATAACCATATATGCAATTCCTCGGGATATCCTATGGACCCTATGGATACCTATAGGTGTACCGTAGTGTAGTTTAAGGTGGAATTCCGTTTCTATGTCTAGAATTGTTAATAGCGATTACATTGAATTTCTTTTAAACTTAAGTTGTTTTACTTCGACTCATGCACCTCTGCTTCAAACCTGACATTAAATTTCTTTGAAAAGTCAAAGTTACTTTTCGGACATCTTGTAACATTGATAGAATCTCATGTAATGTAACGATCTCTTTTGACTATCGGCATCACCTATATTAACTAATTCTGAAAAATTCAATGTTTTCGACCTTGAAATTTAGATAAATATGTTTCTTACAATGAATATTTTATCTTATGTAACGTAATTAAAACAGTCATCCATAAAAGCTGGACTATATGCTAAATGTATGATTAATTTAACAGTATAAAAGTCGCCAATAGCCCGTTCTGTTGCTCCCAGTGCGATGTTAATTAAAATACTTACCTTAATAGTATAAAAATAATGCTGATATAGTTACACAGAAGAACCACACAAGTAAGCGACATGATATAGAACACCTGATTTAAAAAGATCCCAAAAGTTGGAGATGGATATTTTTGAATGAATCAAAGGCCAAAATTTTTTCATTATGCTAGAAAAGTAAAAGAAGTCCCCCAGAATTGTTGATTTGAAAAAATGATATCAAATGTGCAACACTGAAAATATTTGTCATAAACACAATAAAAACATTTTTAATGTATATTTTTATTAATGTTTGAGTACAAAAAAATAATACTTTGCTTAATTTAATTTTTCATTAAATGTCAAGCAATTTTACTTTTTTTACAAGTGTTGCCTAATAGCACCATGACTCATGATTGTTTTAAATCAATTATTGCATCTTAGCATCTTAGTTCCATTTGGAACTATTTAAAGATAGTGTCTGACTATTTACTAGTATATTTCATTTTTATCGATAGAAGGTAGGAAGAGTTTTAAGTACTTAAAATCCCTACTATATGAAATAACTGTCAGGCGTGAAGTCAAAACATGCTTTAAGGAAAAACTACTTTCCTACAAATCCTATTTTTATAATTACAAAAGGCAATAACTATTTTATTCTATGCCGCAATATGTTTAAAGTATATGCAGTGGCTCCAAAAATTGAGTATATACCACGATATTTCTTTAAAAGCCCAAAACCATTAATTATAATTTGGACTCAATTTCTATGGGGATGGTAAAATACTCGTTTGAAAAATATATTAGACTAAACATCAATTAATTTACGAAATTCTGTCACAAAATGGAGTGTACACCCAGCTTATTTTGACCAGAAACACAAATAAATAAGAAGATAAAAAAATTTGTTGTATATATTTTTGTATGTAGAACAGTTTCTAAGCCGAGGGACCCTAAATTAATAAATGTTTTTTTTCTGAATTTTATTTGCATTTCTCTCATAGAATCATTCATACGTTCAGTGCTTTGAATATCGTGATTTTAAACTACTTTTTCCTACTGGAACTACAAACTTTTAACCCATTGAAGTCATAATCTTATGGTAGGGTGCATAACTACTGTTTAAAGTGGTACAGAAACTTTTACTTAATTATTTCTGCTCTGTACCTCATCTCTCTCCTTGGAGACGTTATGTATCAACATAGAAATTTGATTTTTAATGCAAATTTTGAATACTTCCTTGTGAATTCTTTGATAAAGTTAAATATTACACTTTTCTATGATTTTATCAATAAAAACTAAATTTTCAACCTCTTCAGCCAGCATACAAGCACCTAAACACATAAATGTTTGCGAGGGATATAGTATTCTGAGGAAATGATTAACTTTTAGAGTTCTGGTAAACATATCATTGGTCATCACCACCAAGAAGAAAGTAGTTTTTAGCTACGAAAGTAAAGTCGATGTTCCTTGAGGTTATTGCCGATAAGCTTATTAGAACTCTTAAAGTGAATCGCTTCCTCAGCACACTATTCCCACACCTAAGCATAAACGGACTTCAGTGCTTGTATGCTGTCTGGAGTGGTTGAAATTTAGTTTTTATTGATAAAATCATGGAAAGGTGTAATATTTAACTCTGTTGAAGAAAATTCAAAAGTAGGTACTCGAAATTTGGATTTAGATTCATCTGTATATAGATACATAGACGTCTAGAAACGTATAAAGTCTCCACAGGGAAAGAAGAGGTATTAGATAAGAAATAGTTATGTTAAAATTTCCGTACCACTTAAACAGCAACTATACGCCCTATGATAAACTCAGGACCTCAAAATAACTGTAATTTTGTAGTTCCAGTTGGAAAAAGTGGTTAAAAATAACGATATTCAGAGCACAGAACGTAAAAATGATTATATGAGAGAAATAGGCAAACATTAAAAAATAGAACACAACTTCTTAATTTAGTGCCTCTAGGCTTAGAAGCTGTTTCACATTAAAAAATATTCGCAAGAAACATTTATTTTACGTTTTAATTTGAGTTTCTGTACTAAATATGCTGAGTATATACAATTTGATGTTTCAAACCTGTCTTAAAATATAGCTAATATGGAATTCTTTTTATTATCTAATGTCTGTTAAATGGCGTAGGTTTACCATCCCTATGAAACTAAATTCAAATTATAATTTAATAAAGTTTTGGGCTCTTAAAGAAATATCTTCGTAGTGTATACTCAATTTTGGGAGCCACTGCATGCATGGAAACTGAAGTTTTGAAATTTTTTAAAGATGGTAAATATATTTGTTTCCAAATGGAAATATTTAAATATTTTTATCGAAACATTAAAATAAAATTTGTAATGTATACTTATGTTTATCTAAGCAAAAACATCCTTAATTCCAAAATACTATTCTTCTATATTAAATAAAAATGGGCTCTGGGATAGTTAATTCTTCTGCATTTAATCGAAAATTTATTTGTATGACTAAAAATTATACATTTATATAATAAAATTATATAAAAATTATATATATATATATATATATATATATATATATACACTGCTGGCCACCCAAATTGCAACACCAAGAAAGACAAGAGATATCACAACAAAATTTATTTTGTAGATAACATGTTGACCAAGTATCAAATGATTAAATTTATAGACTTCTGTGAAGTATGGTTCCTGCCAAAATCAGTAGCCAGAGTAGCCGCCATTGTTGGAGATCACCGCTGCCACACGCCTCGGCATTGATTCAAAGAGACTTTGGATGTGTTCTTGGGGTACAGCAGACCAAGCAGCTTCCACACGTTGCCAAAGTTGATCTGGTGTGGCAGCTGGGGATGTATTCTGGGTCAATCGTTGAGCAACCATGGACCACATGTTTTCTATCGGCGAAAGATCCGGAGAGCGAGCTGGCCAGGGAAGCAATTCAATCTGGCGATTGACGAAGAACCCTTGGACAATGCGTACCACGTGTGGTCGCGCATTATCCTGTTGAAATATAGCTGTGGGCAAGCCCTGAAGGTAAGGAAGGACAACTGGCTCCAATACCTCGGAGATGTAGCGCTGGCTGTTTAAAGTACCGGCAATGCGTACTAGAGGAGTGCGAGAGTGATATCCAATACCGCCCCATACCATAATACCCGGTGCAGGACCATTGTGGCGGTGCATAACGCAGCTGTTCAGCATCCTCTCTCCACGGTGTCTCCAGACTCGAATCCGACCATCGTGGTGTTGCAGACAGAAGCGTGACTCATCAGTAAAGACAATTTCATTCCATTCTGCCGTCCACATCCTTCTTTCATCGCACCATTGGCGGCGGAAACGTCTGTGGTTCTGCGTCAAGGGTAGACGAAGCAATGGACGTCTTGCGGACAGACCACTCTGCTGTAAACGGCGTCGAATGGTACGCGCAGACACTGGATGATGCGGTACAGACTGAATGTGCTGTGCTATGGTTCGTGATGTGGCTGAGCGATCCGTCACTGCCATACGCACAATATGCCTGTCATCACGTGAAGTGGTGCACTGAGGTGGATGCGATCGAACACGTCGGTCCGTCGTACCCTCCTGCATCCAACATATCCGCATTACAGTTGTTTGGTTTCGTCCAACACGACTACCGATTTCCCTGAAAGATAATCCACAATCTCGGTAGGCCACTATCCTTCCTCTGTCGAACTCGGATACTTGATCAAAAGATGATCGCTGTTTTCTACGAGGCATAATTGATCGTTTTTTTGAAAAAACCACAAGAAAAACACAATTGCCGTACTTGAAATCGTCGAAATCTCCAAGCCTTAAATAGCGCTTTGAAGTGGCGCCACAGGCGCGCGTGATGTGCGTCTGCGCTGAAATTCTAATCATTTGCATATCTCACCTCCGCTAATGCATGTTGTAAATTTCATATTATTTGCATGCTTCCTTCAGGGTGTTGCATTTACGGTGGCCAGCAGTGTATATATATATATATATATATTCAATCTAGATTTCCCTTGTGAATTTTAAATTGTAAAGCTGGTTCCATTATTCTTATATAATTTTAACCAACAGTATTCTCTTGAGCTTACTGTAATAAAGCTGAATGCAGGGTCTTGTGAGCAACATGAGCAATAGTATTGTTTGTTTAGTTTAATTCCAATTCCTCTCAAAACTAATTTATATATTTACTAACCAAATCCTTCAACTTGGGACAAGCAGGGAGGCATACAACTTTCTACTTCAGTAGAAGTAAAATTATTTTTAACTAATCTACTTCCCTACAACATAAATAAAGTAGTATGTCACGAAAAATTTGAATATTATTCTCGTGTAATGCATTTCATTTTGAATTGCAGCCTCCTCAGGTCGAGAAAATTGCTGAGTGCGAAATCATTTGCAGATGCTAAATAGTGACGGTGCGTTTGCCTTCCCAGCGAGGGAGTGAAAGAAAGAAAAAGCAGAGGACCACATTCTTTCATTTCCTTCCCAAAGTATGACATTTGAAAAGTTCTGAATGTGAAGAGACGTGAGGGAATAGCATTCTTTTATGTTTACGAATGTGACCGCCTCGCCAATAAGACGGCAAGGAGGAATTTCAACAAAGATTTCCCACGACGAGGTTACTAAAATGCGGATCGTGGTAACAGATAAAAAAGAGAGAGGAAACACTCAGTTGCGCCAATTGCATTGCAAAACAGAAACAAAGGGGCGAATTGTAAATTTAAAGCATTTTAAAATTTTATCAGGGGAAATTTTGTGCTATTTAGAAATCTGAGTCTTATCACAAACCTTCCCTCTGAGTATCATTCTAATCACTGAATATTTTAAGCCAAATACAAAACGCATTTTCCTTTTAAATCTCAACAATATAATACAGATGAAAAAAAAAGATATTATACTATTTTTCCTAAATAAGCTTATTACTCTAGTGCTATTTATTACTACGAGTGCAGGACCAAAATAATCATGAGACAAGTTAAAAAATAAGTCAGTAAATCATGCTTTGATTTGCGCAAAGTTTTTATAACAATACTTTAAGCTTGTAACAGTTTTTTTGTAATTTCAACGCTATCTTCTCTTCAGGCTATAATTCTAATCATTGAATATTTTATGGTAAGTATCAAAACGCATTTTCATTTTAAATCGCTCTTTGCAATACAAATGTAAAAGTGTATTCCTAACCTATTTTCTTTCTCTAGCTTCATTTTACTGCAGAGCTATTCATTGCTATGCCTATAGTGACTAAAACAATCATAAAAAATTTTGAAAAATGAATCTGAAAATCATGCCGTATATCGTACAAGATTCTCAAAAGCATAGTTTAACATAGTTTTGCTTGTAATCTTAATAGAGAAAGCAGAATCCAAAGTGGATGTGTATTTTGTCTTTGGAACTAAATGTGAAGAATCATTGCACTTATCTGGATCATCTAAGGTTTCTAAAGTACATTAGTAAATGTATTACTCGAGCATTTTCATATGAGTATATTTAAAGTATATTCTTATGCTTTTAAAGATGACTACTAGTCAAGAACTTACTGAAAGTCTCACGTTTGGGAAGTACTGCATTCGAATGCTTGAATGCTTGGCATAGTTTGCCATGATAGTACAAGTACTCCATCTGACCATGCACACAGTGTATTGGTATATATTGCGGCTACATGAGGCTTTACAACTTACTAATTTATAACCTTTTTGTAATCATACATTAATAAAAAGTTCTCTAGACCTATTTACCTCTTCACGTCCCATCACACTTGCTAAGTTTCATTCCTATCAAAAATTGGCTTCAGGGTGTCTGGAATGTTTAGGCTTAAGTTGTATTTCAAACACGCAGTACGCAGTTTGAATATCACTGGCTGAGATAAACCAATAAAAATTTACTTTAGACTATCTACTTTTGAATTTTCTTTTTTTAATCTAAATTTTAGAAAATGTAAGTGAATCTATTTTGGGGATCTTGTGATATAATAAAATAAATGTGCTAATATTTGAAGTAGTCACTATACTCTGGATTATCTTTAACTTTCTTCAAACATGATTAATTTAATTTAATGTTTATTCTTAGAACTTTACTTTTACCAAAGGTACTTTGACTTTTAAAAAGATCAATCGAAGAACTGTAAGAAATTCCTAGAAAATACAGAAATACATTTATATGTAAGCTATATTAAGTGTGGTTCGTAATGAAATGAGTAAGAAAAAAAAGAGCAGAAAAAAATTTACCTTAGTATCTGGCACGTTGTTAAGAAAGATATTTGATGCAAACTATTATGTAAAATAAATTTAGATTATTTATGTATATGCAATGCGCTTTTTGAAATACAATTTATTTGACAAATGTAACAATGTAATTCAATTTTACAAATGCAATTAGGAAAGAATTAAAGATGTCATTTTATATTACTTTATATTTCTTAATAGATACAAGCTTTTTATTCTTTTTTTTAAACAGATCCCATAGATTCCCGTCTAATTTGCTCTAGTATATCAGAAGTTGACCATAGAGCAACAAAGCAAATGGAAATATAGGGATTGAATAATCATTATTGCAAGTATACTACTCATTTCTTATGAATTATTCTGCTGAAATTCGATCTGTTCATTATTGGGTTTATGCAACTTGCTTACACTTTCAGAAACCCGATTCCCACAGTATTTTCGATACTTACCAAAGCAAAAGTTTTTATCTCTGTCAACAAGTAAAGATAATTTTTCTAGTTAATTGTTTGAAAGATGATCCACTAGCATAAAAGTTTTTCTGGTTTTAATGTTCTTTAAAACTAAACTTTTGCTGTACTTACACTTGTACAAAATTTAATCTACAAATACACTGCTGGCCACCCAAATTGCAACACCAAGAAAGACAAGAGATATCACAACAAAATTTATTTTGTAGATAACATGTTGACCAAGTATCAAATGATTAAATTTATAGACTTCTGTGAAGTGTGGTTCCTGCCAAAATCAGTAGCCAGAGTAGCCGCCATTGTTGGAGATCACCGCTGCCACACGCCTCGGCATTGATTCAAAGAGACTTTGGATGTGTTCTTGGGGTACAGCAGACCAAGCAGCTTCCACACGTTGCCAAAGTTGATCTGGTGTGGCAGCTGGGGATGTATTCTGGGTCAATCGTTGAGCAACCATGGACCACATGTTTTCTATCGGCGAAAGATCCGGAGAGCGTGCTGGCCAGGGAAGCAATTCAATCTGGCGATTGACGAAGAACCCTTGGACAATGCGTGCCACGTGTGGTCGCGCATTATCCTGTTGAAATATGGCTGTGGGCAAGCCCTGAAGGTAAGGAAGGACAACTGGCTCCAACACCTCGGAGATGTAGCGCTGGCTGTTTAAAGTACCGGCAAAGCGTACTAGAGGAGTGCGAGAGTGATATCCAATACCGCCCCATACCATAATACCCTGTGCAGGACCAGTGTGGCGGTGCATAACGCAGCTGTTCAGCATCCTATCTCCACGGTGTCTCCAGACTCGAATCCGACCATCGTGGTATTGCAGACAGAAGCGTGACTCGTCAGTAAAGACAATTTCATTCCATTCTGCCGTCCACATCCTTCTTTCATCGCACCATTGGCGGCGGAAACGTCTGTGGTTCTGCGTCAGGTATAGACGAAGCAATGGGCGTCTTGCGGACAGACCACTCTGCTGTAAACGGCGTCGAATGGTACGCGCAGACACTGGATGATGCGGTACAGACTGAATGTGCTGTGCTATGGATCGTGATGTGGCTGAGCGATCCGTCACTGCCATACGCACAATATGCCTGTCATCACGTGAAGTGGTGCACTGAGGTGGATGCGATCGAACACGTCGGTCCGTCGTACCCTCCTGCATCCAACGATCACATATCCGCATTACAGTTGTTTGGTTTCGTCCAACACGACTACCGATTTCCCTGAAAGATAATCCACAATCTCGGTAGGCCACTATCCTTCCTCTGTCGAACTCGGATACTTGATCAAAAGATGATCGCTGTTTTCTACGAGGCATAATTGATCGTTTTTTTGAAAAAACCACAAGAAAAACACAATTGCCGTACTTGAAATCGTCGAAATCTCCAAGCCTTAAATAGCGCTTTGAAGTGGCGCCACAGGCGCGCGTGATGTGCGTCTGCGCTGAAATTCTAATCATTTGCATATCTCACCTCCGATAATGCATGTTGTAAATTTCATATTATTTGCATGCTTCCTTCAGGGTGTTGCATTTACGGTGGCCAGCAGTGTACTTATTCAATTTGAATAACCTATTCAATTTTTTCTACATCGGTTACAAGCTATTTTCATTTTACCTATTCATTTTTTCCTTTCTCTGGCCCTGAAGGTTAATTACAATGTCACAGCTGCGGTACACATAAGGATTTCACACTTAAAAAACTCACAAGAAAAGGAATAAAAAGTTGCAGTGCATTCACCAGTTGAATGGTCAAATGTATCCTTATGTAGTAAATATTACTGTTAAACGAAAGACAAAATAAAACCATGCACTTGAATACAAAATCGCTCGAAAAATGTTTGGAATTAAAAATGGATTTATTTGTTCTGACTTGTTACTTTTATTTTATCATGCTTCAGCATATATAGATTGGTTCTCATCCAGTTCCTAGGCCACATTGCACGAAAGAAACCTCTAATATAGTTTCAATTGAAACTTTAGCTTGATTTTTCAAGAAAATAATTCTTTATTGAAGTGTATTTCACTGGCACTCGAATAAACGTTCGTCAGGATAACAAATTCTACACCTCATTTATAAACTATTCTATTATTTCCTCATGTGAGGATGATCTCTAGTTATATTAATTATGCTTATAGTTGCTTTAAATAAGATTGTTTTATTCAAAGTTGATAAATCTTCAACACTTTCGGATCAAACTACTCGTACTTGTTTGTTTTTTGGAGTCACATTTTCTTCAGAGTGGCTTTGTTTTACATATTTATCTTTCTTCCATTTGATAAAAAATAATTTAATCACTAAATGTGAAAACAATACTACTCTTTAAATACTAAAAACATTATAATAAGCATTGTTATATTAAACAAGATTTGGTACAAACCTTTACACTACACATTTTTCATTAACACAAAATGTGGAAACTGAAATAACACTTAAAATATAAAAATATAAATTTCTATTTTTTTTATTTACTAACCTGTTTTATACAATAAGCTGGATAATGGATAATTTACTTCAAATTTTTGTGGATCTAAAACAATTCCTTTAAAAGATCATAACAATTGTTATTAATTTTTTTAATATTTTTAAATGCAAAATATTATTCTTCGTTAATTTTTCTAAATTATGACTTTTCACGAGTTTTCAAAATTATAACAAAAATTTTCGTTATAACGTACACTTTGGAAAGGAGAATTGTTACATCTGTAGGAAAATTATCCTTTTTATTTATGTAAAACGTATACACAAAAGTAAAAATTTGGTCAATTTGCACCCTAAACTTTGTAAATGGATAGCTGTTATTTTCATTTAGTAAATAGAAATTAATATTTTCCCGTCACTCCACATTTGTCTAGAGAAATTTTCGCACTGAAATCCAGTATCGAGCATTGACTGTAATCTGTTCGTAAAGGGTTTGGAATGCCAGCAATATTACAAAGTAAGAAATTCAAAATTCTTTTGTTCACTACACCCCACAATTACTTCCATAGATGAACAATGGGAATTTTATTACCATGAAACTAGATTAGCTGTCGTAAACGGACGTGCCCAAATGAAGCTAGGGAGGGGGATTTATACTTGGTTATTTAGACATCCAGCTTTTAAATGATGCAATTTGGGAACATCATATAAACTTGTTTTTATTAAAAAGTGATAAGAAATACAACAAAATGCCTTTGAATTATAATAAAGTCCACAAACCTCCATTAAAGAGAAAGCCCCAAATGCAAAACTTGTAACAAAGTCATTAGAGTTCAGGTTCTACTAATAATACAAATGTTTTTGTTTTCTTTCTAATTAAACTTTAAACATAAAGTCAGTGCTTTGATGAAACAGAGAAATGCAATACTTTTCTGCCAGGGTCCAATTTCGGTATAAATTTGGTGTTGGTCCCTATTCTATATGACAGAACTCTGGATCGATAAGAACAATATTTCGGTTTTTGAGTTTTCTGAATCGCTGCAGCATCTTGATCAAAATTCGTCCCACAGTTTGATGGCACGGAAGCTACGTTTGACATTCCCAACTCTATTACTTTTTCAATACTTTTTCTATTTTTATGTTCCATTTGCCGCACATATTTCGGTTCTTGTTCTAACAATGGTCGGATTCCGATACCTCGAATTCTATTTATTCGCTACCCGACCAGAACTATGCGAGTTGTAGTTTTTATTTATCATGCTCACCAGAACCCTCGATAAGGAAAAAATTCCCTACAAAATCCCGATTTCCTATTTAATAGGGAAAGTCACGCTTAAAAATACGAAGAATGCATAGTGGCATAGAAATCTGTTGAAATTGAAGAGAAAGAATTTATCTCTGGAGCGAATAAGAATTTTATTGTATTTGAGCAATCCCTTATGAAATATGGAATTGAATCCAAATTGTTTTCCGACATTTCATCTCACGAATATTTCTACTTTTTTAGATTTTTATCATTGCTTATGCAAGATTATTTTATTATTTCCAACTGGTATATGCACATACTTTTGTATTGAATTGTAAAATATCAAATGCCATGCTTTTAGTAGGAGAGTTTTCGTAACAAATGCTTTCACAATCAGAATTCATACCTTTTTGTATCCGTAAGAAAAGACAGGCACATTTTAAGATATTGTTGTCCTATATATTTTCCGTTTTTGAATTTTAAACTTTATGAGAATGGTTAACGAAAAGTTATTTTGTATTCTCAAAATAAAAATTGAATAAAATTGTGGAAGCTTTACTTGAATTTATAAAATGACAAAAATTCTACGAGTAATACGACTTTTATTACAATTATATAATTAGTATGAAAAAATAACTTATTTCTTGAAATTTCTAATATTTTATTTTTCTCCGATATTCTTAAAATTCGTCATTCAAATTGAAGTGGTATACATCAGTGGTGTAAGTATTAATATTGCGATGAGAACAGGTAATCTTATGGGCGATTTTAAAAAGAAAATATTGGATGTATATACTCTACTATTCTCAAAATATGTATTGAACTTATAGTTCACTGGAGTGAAAGTATAATATTATGCATTTATATATGTTCTGTTTTCTAGTTCATTTTAATGGATGTGGATTATACTTTCATCTCGATTAAGAACTGATTGATGATGGACATGATGCGCATTAAAAACGATAAACGTATCATAAAGAAACGTAAGATGATGTAAAACAATGATTATTTCATGTACATCTTTAAATATTTAAAAAATTAATAACATTTATAAACTGTGTGTTTTGATGCCATCTTTAAATTACCTTTCTTTGCTTAGAAATCTAACTAATAATAACAAGAAATAATGAATATTTATTGCATGGGAACCCATTCCGGTGTAGTCAAAATGCAACAATTAGATACCAGTTTCATTTGAGGGGTGATACATATGCTTCCCTTTTCATAAATAGATATATATTTTTTAAAATATAGACATTTCCTCTGGGTTTTAACTATAGTTGAAGGACCTATTGTGTGTTAAATTATCTTTAAATCTAAATTATCCTGCAGTAGAACTGAATTTTCCATCTACGTTTTCCATGCAATACTTCTAATCGAAAAATTGTTTCAGTTACGATCATGGCTCGCTTTGCAAGTATGCTAGGAACACATTATGCATCATAAGAAAGTAAACAACCATATCTGCGAATTCGTCGTGATGGTTGCATTTATCTGAAGTTGCATTTCCCTCTCTCATTATTTTGAATATCTCACTGGAATCAGAATTTACGTCAAGACACAATCCCTCTACTATCTCCTATTATTAATCCTCTTAGGAGTTCACACGCATGGTTTCACCTTGCAACCTGCAGTCTTCCCTTGCATGACTTCTTACAAACTTCGACATTGACCAATATAATCTTTCTGAGGAAATGAACAGTAAAATCTTTCTCCAAAGGATTCTATTCTACATAACTGGCCTATAGAATCTTTTCTAAGAATTATATACTTACGAAAGGAGCAATAAATCTTTCCAATGTATTCTATTCCAAGGAAAGGACCGATATAATCGTTCCAGAGGATTCTATTCCGAGGAAACGACCAATAAAATCTTTCTTAAGGTGGAAGAATTCATATATTCTTCAAAAAATAGATGTGGTTATTTAGTCATTCAATGTGTTGTGGGATAAAAGCAAGATACACTAATCGGAAATCTCACGACGCTCAAAGGGTCAAGAAGTTCCACATTATCAGTTACTTTATGCGATACGAATCGCAGATTATTTTGATGGATAATTCAGTGCCAAAAATGTAAGAAATACTGTCCAGAATAATTTATGCCACTATACCTATTAAACGAAACAGTGTATTTCAGACTTCGTTGATTATAATTAGAATCATTAAATATCTCTCTACGGCTGCCAAATCCCTTTCGTTTGAGTCTTAGAGAGAGAAAAGTAGATACGAATAGTTTAGATACTATATTTATGGAATTCCCTTTGAATTAATGATGAGACCAAATTCCAAATACTTATTTGTTCATCTCAAATGCTGTTTCATTATCTTCCAACTCTTATCAGACGGTTTGAATTGTGCATAAGAGTTAAATTATCGCATTAAAAGTAAATTGTTTAAAGATAACGAGACTAATGAGTTTCGAAAAAATTATATGGATGCAATTACACCAGCCATCTATTTGGAAGTAACTGTCTGTTCATAATAATAAAAATTTTAATGAGTATATTTAATCACTATAAAAGATCTCACATTTGCATTAACCCGTAAAAACAGTTAAAGTTTGGAATAAATTAATTTATCCTAATATATGAAGATGGAATGGGATACTTGTGTTGAATTTAAAATTATGTTCAACAACAATCCACTGCGAAACAATCAAGTGAAGACCATTAAATCTCTCATGAAAATATTTACCTAAAACCTTTATAGAATGTAATTATAAGAATGAAAAAATGAATTTAAAAAAAGTGGTGTCAGATTTCAATTTACTATCAGTTGCCATCAGCAAATACACAGAAGAATTATATCGAGGCATCAGAAAAACAATTCCACATAAAGTTATACGAAATACAGAGGCTGTTTGGACATTTTTTGAACGATTTTGATGAGCTGTAAAAAAATTGTATGCTACGAAAGAATTTTATTTTCACAGCAGTTAAATTATAACTTATCGTCTGCTAACTCAGAGTTTTATTTACTTTCAAAATGACGTTTTTAAATAAGCAATGGATGGAAGGCTATTTCCTCTCTTTCCGAAGAGAATTATGCTTATTCAATTATTCAAAAATGCTGTAAAAGTCATGGTTTTTCGATATCTAAAGGTACGATAAGTAATATTAATAATGAGAAAGGAAAAAAACGTAAAAGTGGAAAAATACATCCAAAAAAGTATCCAAAAAAGAAAAAATTTCTCAGAATATTTGTAAGTTATTATCTTTAATTTTAAAAGAGAATCCGCCAAGTCAAAGGACTATAGCAAAGTGAACGCGAGAACTTTCTCTAAGAGATTTATGATTGTTGCCGGTTTTGCATATAATGGAAAATTAAAAGTAAAACGAGGGGGGAAATGTAAAAATCAATTCCCACATATTATCAAGACCATATTTATCCCCAATATTCAAAAAAGAAATACCATATCTTTACCCACAGTGCCAACAATCAGTAGAACTACGTCAGGGTAAAGCAAGCAGCCACACATCTAAATCGACTATTAAATTCTTGGAAAAAATGGAACAAGAAACTGGTATCAATTCAATACATTTTACTGTTATTCCTGCTAAATCTCCTGATGTTTCATCCATGGACTTTAGTGCTCTTGCACTTTTAAAAAGGCATTATCGAAACGTCGACCGAAAACCATTCAAGGACTGGAAAAGTGTGGAACAAGAATGGGTCAAAATACCACTGTCGATACTACAAAAGTCATTATTATCATGGAAATTAAGATGTAGAAATATAGTTAACAATAAGGGCTATCAAATGGAACATTTAAAACACAAAACTTTCATGTAGAAAATTAGCTTTAGTCCATTAAAATCTTTAAAAAATGTCCGAACAAGCCTCTGTACTTTTGTGCCAGGAGGAAAGAAGACAGAAAATACTTCAACGCATGTTGAAAGTTTTTGCATTAAAACTATGGAGTAAGAAATTAGTGCAGAAATAGAATTTTAATACACATATTTATATATATATATATACACTTGCAAAATTTTAATGAACTTTCTATGGCTGAAAGAGCGTGCGGCCTTGAAAATTTTCATTTTGAAGCAAATTAAATTCAGTGAATAAAATTTCAAGAACAGCAAAAAAGTATAGTAATTTAAAAACCTCAATTTAATATATAAATAAAATTCATGATTTTTGCATCAATATGGAGCATAATTTTTATATAAATGTAGGCTATTAGACTATGCAACAAGAATATCTTTATTACATTTATTCATATAAATATACTTTAACATCAGTAAGTTCCTAGAAATCATCAAAAACTTCAACTCTAACCTCTACAGCCATTTTTTGAGATACGGGGGCTATCGGACTATGCAACAAGAATACTTTCATTACCACAATTATCCATAAGAATATACTTAAGTTTAGTAAGTTCTTTGAAATTAAAAGAAACATTAACCTTAAGTTTGTTTAACTAAACATTATTCAAAAATGGTGATACATTTTAACACTCTTCTACGTCTTTTAATACCCAGTGGAGTTACCCGATGCATATTTAACAGTGTAGTAACTCCACTCCCTACGTAGAAATATATACTCTGTAATTTAATTCAATACTTCTCCAATATCCCACATGCGAAATCCATTTATGGCACTTCAGTACTTCAAGTGCTGCAGATCTCGCTTCTAAATCTCAAAGCCATCTCCCGAGCGGTAATGGCTCCCCAATGAAATTGGACACGTTCAAGGGATCAGCATAAAATCGTATCTCTCGAATGTATCCAGTGATGGAAACCTTCCTTCCAATCCCCTCGAATCATTCCCCTTGGTCATAAGCTTCAGTGGGGACGCGAGATGACCACCAATCGTTACAACCGGATGTGGACACGTCGAGAGACAAAATTACGGGCGGTCAAAGTGCTCTGCCTTGTTCAACGATGCTTCGGGGCTCGCTCCATTGAATTCCACTTCCCAGGGTATTCATTTGGAAGACAATGTTGTATTTTGTACAGGATTTGAAATTGCTTTATGATGGGATGAGTTAGACAGGCATGTTTTGATGTAATTAATTGACGGTATATTTCAACTTGCAGTTGTGTTTTAGATTGAAATTGAATTTTTCATAAAACTATTCGAGCTGATTGCAACTCGGATTTACCCTCTTATATTCACGCAATTTATGTAGTATTTCTTTTACAACACAATACACACAGTGACTAAATAACCTCATCTATTGGTTGAGAGAATCCTGGAAAAGATTCTATTGCTAAAGAAGTTCAAAAACGATTTGAAGTCATGCAGAGAAGATTGCAGGTTTCCTTTCGGAAATATGAATGTGAAGTCCTCAGAGGGTTAATAATGTTTGTAGGAAACTTTGTCACCACTACAATCATATATTTTCAATGTAGTAATATAGAAGTGCATTAAATCTCCACCATGAAGTACTTTGGAAGATTGAAGTTGCATTGCCTATCCACACTTACCACTTTGGTAACTGGTAGACGTGATAATGAAAATGCGCACTTTTAAAACATGCCAGATGGTGCTCACCACCATCGACATGCATTTTAATGAATGGTCTATGGTGAATAGTTGAGTTATCGATGCAATACAGACAACTTCCAACAATTTTCCAACAGCCAGTGATAACAGACAGATAGATTTTCTACTACTAACATGGCTTCACACTATTTTGCCATTTAGTTTCATTTCAAAATAAATTGGATGAGCTATATTCTCTCGGTTGTTAAAATCCAACGCAGGACAACCAAGCCATAGAGTCATTCATTGTACAACCACGCATATGGAAGTACACACTTGATCTTAATACAATTTTAATGGTATCAAACTATTTTAACAAACAGCCAATTAGTGATAACTTCTATCAACAAAACTAGATTCTAGAGATGGAGTATTGTGAGGAACTTTTCGGTGGAATGAAATTTTAATGCATTTTCACAATGCTATCTTATTCTTATTCTAAACTAGCAGAATTACCCGACCTTATTCGGGTTGAATAGGTTAACTATAGATTGAAAAAGTGACCATATAATAATCACTTTTCTCTTTCGTAGAAAAATGCCAAATCATTTAAGTGTGAGTAAAATAATTTTTAACACTTTTATGAGATTTTTATAATTTTTCAATTTGCTTTGGACCCGAATCTTATACACACATATCCATCCATGTAATAAATACATTGCAACGCATCTCTGCTATATGACAAAACTGCAAAATAACTAAGAGTTACACTAAGCTAACTACTACAAAAGATGATTTTAAGGGGGGATTAGGAATGCCCTTTCTTAACTTCTTTTCCTGTAAAATTGCTCTGCTCAATTGGTAAAAATGACAAATCTATGGCCGAATACTTTTGTAATCATAGTTTAACTATCAATATTTTTTGACTGGCGCTCTTGCGCCAGTCAGGCGATATTTTCGAATTTTGCTATCTTTAAGGGAAATGACAAATTAATCTGATAAGATATTCATCATTAAGTTTTTTAAAAGCGAATACATTTTTTCTTGAAAATTCCATTTAGTGGCAGGTGCTATGATAAAATAATTTGTTTTAAAATGTAATGTCTTCAATATGAACAAAGGTAATGCATTACCATTTTTTTAAATAATGGTTAATTAATTTGGCAGCGTTATTTTTTCATAGAAAATCGTTGTTTTCAACAAACTTTTAACATTGATAATAAGTTGCTTAAATATAAATTCAATTCGTAAAATAAGCCACCTTGACCTTCTGTCACTATGACAAAGAATTTTTAATATTCCAAGTCTGATACATTGATTTGGTATTGTATCGATTTGAGACATTGTATTGAAATGTATGGAATAAAATCTATGCAATACTTGTACAGACACATAAAACATAAAACGGGAAGACGGACAGACAAACGCAATCAAGTTGAAAAGTTACTAAATGAATTAACGCTACTAAATGAATTCAAGTTAGTAAATGAATGTAAATATTCACAGCATACAAAGTTCCATGAATATACATCCAACCGTTTGGAAGTAGTATTGGCACACACATGAATACAGACAGACAGATGGACAGACAGACCCGATTTTGTATTAGAAGGGTCCAAAATGGATAAATAATCAGAAATTTATCAAAAGTATTCAATGTACAAACACTCCATTTTATTTAAATAGCTATATCTTTTTGAGAGAATATGTCAAAAATATGTTGATGTATTATTGCTGATTGAGATCAAAATCTGAAATCGCTCTTTCTATTAATCAAAATTGTACAAGAAAGATATAAAATTATGTTGCTGTTTCATGTGAAATCTGAAATATTAAGAATAATACTTTTATAAATGCCAAATTTGATATCAAATATAGTCTATAGAGAAATTTAAACTTGTTTGTTTCTATCAGTATTTTTATTTTCCTAACTTTAAATTTATTTAACTCAACAAATATCCATAAATGATATATATCCAATTTCTCCCTGTGTGTATTTCTCTCTTCTGTGTTGGTGAAGCTTTCACTGTGTGTATGTCAATTTACTTGACGTTGTTTGGTGCAGCTTAGCCAAATATTTTCCTTGCGTCATAAAATCTCAAAACCGAACACCCAATCAATACATCCTACTATTAAGTACAACTTTTTATATTCTTCATTTCGTATTCGTGATTTTATGTGAAGTAATTGAGATTATATATCTTCTAATCTATCTTTCTAATCTTACTGATTCCCCTTGGCCTAGTCTTATCTAGACCAGAACAAAAATACAGCTACCTCTGAGTTCATTGATATTCAACCGGACTGTTTAATAAATCCTCCCTAGGCGACTTTCCAATACAGAAAAGAAGCTGTACAGGAGAAGTTCGAAAGTTTGTGCACTTGATGCAAATTGAGAAATTCTTTACTCCCCGTAGAAACTTCATGAGCCTTAAATGCCCGCTTCTGAATCTTGATAAAGCGGTTTGATCCGCCCTGTCCCCAGAGAACTCGAGAGTTGCACCGAGATGATGTCCTTGGTAGTAAGCACCACGCCCAAGAGGCCTCCTCACAACTGTGTTTGAAACCTTTTTGTAGTCTAAATCTTTCAAAAATTAATTTATAAGTTGCTGGTTAGTTATTCTAGGTAGTTCTTTTTTTACCAGTTTGTAGGCCATTTCACTTTCTTCGAGATCTACATAGGAAGGAATCCATTGAATATGTATTTCACGGTTTGGAAACGACAATTTTTTCAGTGTTTGAGGAAGATGTCTTCGTCAATTTTGAAGATAGTACTCCCCAAATACTCAGATGTCGAATTGAGCTTCTGCTGTCTGTTAGGATCCAAACACTCTAGGGGCCACCTTGGCTCAGTAGGTTTGTCCATTGCGCTAGCAATCCGTAATTTGTAGGAGGTGCAGGTTCGATTCCTCTCTGGGTGTATTTCTCTCTTCTGTGTCAGTGAAACTTTCATTGTATGTGTTTATCCATCACTAGCCGTTGTCTGTCTTGTGTTTGGTGCAGCTTGACCAAATATAGTCCTTCGCCATGAAACTCAATGGTGACTCAATCACAAGGCGTTGTCCTTGGATCTTTCCCTTCTGGGTTGATCCCGAACCGTCGCCAATTGCCCGCTGTGTTGCTCCAGTGCGATGTTAATAACTACGTACCGCCCAGTGACTTTGAGAGGCAGAATAATCGGGATCAGAGAGATTTGGTTGGCTGCAAATTAATGTCACACTGGAGCACAGCGGACTATTGGCGACTTTTCGGGATCAATCCGGAAGGGAAAGATCCTAGTACAACGTGTCGTAATTATCGAACCACGATCATATGACAAAAACACCTGAGCTGGCACCCCACTCTCCAAACTTCCACACTACGTTAACATGCAGCAGCCCCCGTGTACACGACGATCTTTGGCTGAACCTAGTTTCGAACTCGCAACCCTCCGGCTGCTAATCCTAATACCGCAGACCCCGTCAATGGGCGGAATAGTGATGTAAGCATGGAGCTTGTTCCTGATAGGGCCACTCTAGACGTGAAGGCATTCCACTATGCTCAGCTAAAACTTGTAGACCAGGAGGACAAGTTAGACTTTCACGCTGAATCCTTCTGTCCCTTACCACTGACCAAATGCATTCAATATTAAAATAAATATAAGAAACAGGGTTGGGTGAGAAGTCATAAATAGGTTTTGATGATTAAACATTCATGCAAATACATTCACTAGATAATTCAAGAGTGAAATAAAATACTGCTTTTAGTTTCACTGACGTTTTTTTTTGTCTCCATTGTTAATAAAAGTGGTACATTTCCCATTGCGATATGAATTCAAATTGTAAATTAGACATTTAGACTGACGGTGATTGGAGCTGTCTGATTTTCAATTCTTCAGATGTATTAGATTGCATGTACTATCGACCATTCATAAGAAATTCAATGTATTTGTTTTCTTTTGTAATCAAGTTTCTTCCTAGGAATGAAGTTTAGAAATTATTTATTTGCTTTGGTAATTTCTTAGTATGTATGATTGCAGAATATAACCTGAAATCATTTTAATAATTAAGGTTTTAATAATTCAATATTTTAAAGCACACAAAGTGTGCACCTTGGAAACATACGATATATTACATACAAATATATCAAAACCATCAAAATTGTGGAATTAATTTTTCTAGTTTCACATAAATAACCTTCACTTAAAGAAATTCAAAACAAAATATTTTCATTGTTGCATATTTTAATATAAAAATACAGCATAGAAACTAAATATAAATTAATTCTTAGTAAGTGAGTGATAAAATATAAGCTCTTAGTTACAGCTATAATTAAATCAACAACAAATAATAAGTTAATTACAAGACAAATCATGTTATTACATGATATATAACAGTTGTGCACAAATACATACAATAGCATATTGTATAAATACAAAATAAAATCAACATACAGTTTTTTATTTGCTGTATTGTACACTTTTGCTATGCATAGTCTTTCGAAACTACTAAATACTAGTGCAGTCTAACTTGACATTATTGATCTTACATACCATTGAAGCGAAATAAGTATATTTGTATTCTAAGGCTGCTCTCTACCATCTCGATAGCCTAATTTATACTCATTCAATGACAATATATCTGATACTATTTTCAAATAATTTTACAACTCTATTCAAACTACGTTTTCTTATAAGTTATATATTAAATTAATAGATTAAAATTTATATCCTGTGTAGAATATGAGACTTGGTTTTAGTGTGTGGAATGGAAGTGCAGCGAGAAAAATATTCTTCAGGAAGTAGACCAAGTACAAATGTAAAATAGAATGTCAGAGTAATTCATGTTTTATTGTAAACATCTTATCCGTATTTAAAAACGTTTAAAATCGTGTTATATTATAAATATTCAGTCGTAACTCTGGCTTAGAAAGCATTCAGCTTTAAGAAGTGTGTACTATTATGTTAAATAGCAATCAGATATTAAGCACATTTATAAAGTGTGATAGTTTACTACAATTTAATTGCTTTGAAGTTTAGGGGTTGATTTATCGTGCACAAATCAGTAACGTTAAAGCTTTCTCACTTATATCAAAAAATATTTCCCATAATACATTTTCATGATTCCAAAATTAATCTCGATTAATTTTATGTAATTGCTAATGTACATTATTTTTTATTAATCAAACTAAACATGCACAATCTTTGGACTATTGTATTGTAATCTTTGGACTAACTTTATTATTGTGTGTGTTAAGAAATGCTTGTTACGAAAACTACGGATCTGGTAAGGTTTAAGATGGTGCGCAAGTTCTCAGAAGCGTTTGCTTGCAAAATATATTTTTAATTTGCATTCTTAGAATAAATTTCAATTTAGGTAGTGAATTTAAATGCATTACATTGTATATAAAATTAATATTTCTAAATTTTTCCTATATAAAGACATGAAATTTGCTGACTTTATTTTTCAATCTTTAAGTATAAAATATAACTTAAAGCGAATTCAAGCTTATCAAAATATTACACAATATATGAAATAAGAAATATTTCATTTCCAATGTGTAAAAGTGCATCTACAGAAATTCTAGTTTCATTCAAAAGGCATTTTGCATTTCCATCCATCAAAGACGCTGCACACGTACAGAAATGTTTGTTCGCGTCGCTCATGAATTCAAGAAATACAATATGTAACAGAAAAAAGTATAACGACAATAGTTTTACAGATTTGTATAAAAAATAATTAATATTTTGCAAAAAAATAAAGCGTAGAATCGTATACATCTTAAGAGAGAATATCTAAGGCAGTTTATTTGCATAGAATATAATAAGTTTGTGATTATTTTGGCATCACTCTGGTATGTTTGAAGCACACGTACTTCAATGATATACGAAAAGATTTATCGTTGTAGTTTAGGGGAAAGGAGACTTTCAAAATCGCCAAAATCAATTGAAAAATCGTTTTACATGTTAAAAACTAATTGATATCAAACTCTTGGATATTGAAAAGAAATTTTCAATTTCGATTGTTTTTGATGGAGTTACAATTACAACATAAAACCATAGTAGATAAGTATATTAAGTCTACTACAAAAACGCGTTTTCCTCCGCTTGCGGTTGTTTGACACTCTTCTGATCTTCAATGATATATCTCAGCTGTGCATTTGGTTTCTTTTAATTTCCTTGAAATTTTTTGGTCAATCCTTGCAATCAATCGTATATTTCTAAGTGCCAATAAGAAATTTCTCATTCTTCCAAATTTCGAAATTTTGGTTTAAAATGTTGCTCGCCAAAAGTTACTATGCTTCTTTTTTTGCAAAATTTTAGATGTTTAGTATAGGTTGTTTGCTTTACATTTGAGGGATACACTTACCAAATGGAATTCATTTGATTGATATGCATACAAACTAGTATGTGAATATTAAAATTATGACAATACAAGAAAACTTAATGCGCATGGGATATATCTATTTTTGCTATTTTTTAAAATATTGACTGCATACTATGTAATAACTTTTGAACAACTTAATATTATTTTTTGGATCAAACTTTGTATATATAGACTTTTTAGTAGAAAACAGTCTGTGCAAATTTTATAACAATCGAATATAACCTCCAAAGTTTGTTTTGAAAGTCGACTGTCCCCAACATAAAATGATTAACATAATTTTGTCACTACTGCATCAGTGTTAGATTGGACCAATGATATAATCTCGCATTGCATTATTCCACTGTAATGAAGAGATGAGTCTTGATTATTTGACACGGCCACTTTGAGTCCGAAGCCGTGACGTGTAACTGGTTCGGGTTTCAGGGTTACAGCTGCTGCTTTCATGTGGGTATTTGTTTCTTCTCCACCTCAACATGATTGTTAAATAATCAGGCCAGTTCTCCGGTAACAAAACGAGGCAGAACCCAATGATGCTTAGAACAATGCCTGCTAGTTTCATTCCCCGAAATTCAACAGAGTATAAGTACACGTCAACAGCTAAAAGAAAAAGAAATGCATTTTATTCATAGATCTAGCTTCATCAATGAGATCCGATATCTCAGATAAAAAATTTAATCTTGATGGATTATTTAGTTTTAAATTATTTCTTTAAGATACTAGTTTATAAGTTTCTATAAATTGCATCCCTTTAAATAATTTTGTTTTACTTGCGTATTTCCCCATATTGTTACTTATAAAAATAGTTTTAATAGCGTACACTATGGGATTTAAATTTAATGAAAAATATATAAGATAGAATTTCTGTAAACTGATTTCAATTTATCTCAAAGCATATTTTTATCTTTAATAGAATATCGACAAACTATGTAACAAATTCAATTCTCAGAATATCGGATCTGAATGTAGAAATGAGCTTTTTTAATTGAATCAGTATTTTTCTTCATTCAACATAAAATTTATAACGCGTCATTGGGGGGTTTATCCTAAAATAATGTAAATATATTTTAATTTTGCGTTTATAATTCATTTACCCATCATTCATTTATTAATTCATAGTTTTTAATTTTTAGTTCCCTTTTACCTTCCATAAAATCTGCAAGGTTTTGAGCTATGTATAGTATTTATTCTGAATTTCTAACACCTGATTCTTCTTTTTCGAAATTCAGATTTCCATTCATTGTTTTTACACAGACATAAAACCTGTTCGTTGCTAAGTTGGATGTTTACAAAAATTATTTTACTGCCCCTTAATTTCCTGTAAATTGTTTAGGCAAACAATTTTAAGAGCAGAAATTTAAAATCAATGCTCATTAAACGGAAAGTAAGTGTATTTTTGTTAATCCGACCTAATCTCTCAATGTACCAATGATTCATGAAACTCTTCAAGCGGTTTCGACGAAATATCTCATCATAAGCTTATTGCTGATTTTTTGATGAAGACGAGACCAAGATCTGGTCAGTATTTTTTCGAAGGACTAGATATCTCGTCCATCAAGATATGATCAGTTTTGATAATGACTAGATTCCAAATCGAGACAACCATCAGGAGGGTTAAAACGTTCATTTATACCTTTTGTCCTATGTACTTTACCCAAAAGACCTTTTATTTTCAACGTACTAAAGAAATTGAGCACGCTCAAACTAAAAATAAAAAATCGAACAATATAAAGAAGAGCAAGGAAACCTATAGACGCACACCGATGATTCATTTAAGGTAAAATTTTTGTTACATACTTATACTTATATAACTATACTTATTTTTAAAATACATATTGAAGTTCTTCAGGTTGCACTCTTAAAAATTGCTCCTCTTTATAACAGAAACAGACCATTAGTTTTCAATTTTAAATCAGATTATGACAAGAATACGTGATCACTTCTTTCCAACACAAAAATCCCCACACAAAAAACTGTCATCCTTCCATCCCTGTATTTACGGTCCCAACTGATTAGCAATTAACAACTACGAGCCCACGGAGCAGATGCAAGCTGCGGCAACTATAATTGCATTCACACACATGGGCTTCACCCAGGGGAGACACAAAAGCCTCGGCAGCCATCATTGCCGATGTCAAGGCATTCTAATGCATAATGCAGGGCCATAATAAACCGCGCATCATTCGATCCGAACGCAGCGTCCCTTCATACATAGATGATGAGGCGCCGCCACTTGCAAATGTATTCCGAGTTATGATCAATGTATGGGATGGCGAATAGATCGACCTACTCCGCTGATAGGCTTATTTAATACCCGGGCGGCCCACTTCGATGGAGAGGCCCTCGCATTCATGAAATGCGGTCTGTTTGGCTGTCACTGTTTGAATTCGATGCCAGTGAAAAGAAATCAGTCGCTAATTTATGATGGTGACAGCTGTAGAAGTCTGTGGCAGGATCTTAAGCCGAGAGCTACACAGTGTGTGAAAAATAGTTTCACTTATCCACTTTCGATCCTAAGTTCATTCAAATTAGCTTGTATGTTAATTTATCAATTTGCGGCAATGACAACTGTTGACGTCTGTGATATGATCGTAACCTAATCATTGGGTGTGAAAAATAGCATTGATTCTATCATAAGTTCACACAAATTAGCAGTGTGTTAACTTATAAATTTGTGACAATGACTATTTTAGACGTCTGTGATATGATCTTAAGCCGAGTATTATATAAGGTGTGAAAAATAGCTTTGATTCGATCATAAGTTTTGGGCTGTCAAATTTGTATTCCATGTCAGTGAAAAGAATTGAGTCGCTAATTTATGGAGGTGACTGCTGTAGAGGTCTGTGACAGGATGTTAAGCCGAGAACTACACAGTGTGTGAAAAATAGTTTTACTTTCCCGATTTCGATCCTGAATTCATTCAAATTAGCCTTATATGTTAATTTATTAATTTGCGACAATGACAACTGCAGACGTCTGGGATATGATCCTAAACCGAGTATGACATATGGAGTGAAAAATAACTTTAATTCGATCATAAGTTAAAAAGCATTAGCACAGTGTGTTAATTTAATAATTTGTGACGGTGACAGCTGTAAACGTCTGCGACATAATCGTAAATAGAGTACTCCATTGGATATGAAAAATAGTTTTAATTCTATAGTAGTTTTTGATCATGAGCTCATAGAATTAGCCTCGTATGTTAATTTAACAATTTTTGACGGTGACATGTGTAGATGTTTAATTCAACAATTTGTTTCGATTCATCGATTACATTTGATTTATCAATTTTCAATTGTACCCTCTCTCTTCTTTTTAATTTAGATCCTGTTGGTTTTAAATAACTGCAAGATAATTTGCATATCAATCCAAATATCTATAAAATTCTTATATGTTCGTGATAAGCATAGAAGTCTTAAATGTAGTTAATTTCTCTTCATGGTATTTTACCTGCTGATGCTGGTACAGCAAACAGAAATCCAAGAGTAAGAAACACTTCATAAGTCCACATAACTCCAAAATTTCCCAGTAAATTAGCCACTGAAAAAAGTAATAAATATATGATGTAGTGTTAAATGAAAAGTTTATTGCAAAATTAAATTAAAGGGCTTCGGGTGACATAACGATAAGCCACTTTTCAAATTTTTGAAATAAGACCGTGGTAGCTCAGTTGGTAGTCTCGAAAGCAAGTTGGTAGTTCAAAAATCGATCCAACCAAAGACCGACATGTACGTGTGGACTGGTGCGCGTTAAATCTGTCTTGACTTTAAATGTCCTCACGTGGTGTGGGTATTTTCAGAGTGAGATGAAAGCTTAGGTGTTACAATCTTGTCATTTGACTATGGTTCAAATTTATGAGTTGTGTAGAATCTTTAAAAAATTCCAAATTTATAACGATTTATCCACTATTCAAGAAGTCTTGTTACTCAAAACTTCACGTATTACACACTCATTTATACAATTAAAAATTCCTTGGATATTTTGTTTATAATTCTTTTCATTACGGAGCATATTTCTGTGGCTCATCACTATGTTACCCTGGGCCCTAGAATTTGTGAAAATTTTCTTATTTTCCCCAGCTGTAACATGTTAAAAATAGTGATTTCATAAACAAAAAAGATACATATTCTGGAGATACTTGATAATTATGTAATTTTGTGGAATAAAATAATTATACAAATAGAAGCAATTCTGCACCTGTCTTTAACTAAAACCCGAAACACTTCCCTTCAACACACTATTTATCTATGCATTTTCTTGTATGAGTTCCCAGGTACAGACTCATTACTATTTCATTGTCATGAGCTTCTCTCAGAAGTCTGTGAACCAATTTCTAAATTTGATTATCGTGTATCTCCGAAACTCTCTACTTGCCGTTTCTCACATCCTTTTCTCTTTCTGACTCTAATGTACACTTTGCTAGGAAGTCTCACAGGTTTTGTCATCTATTCGTACTCACGTTCATATAATCACAATATTATGCCTTAACAAATCAACTTTTTACATAAATAATTTCAGTACTTCAACTAGCCATAAGACCCATGACTTTTTAGCTTTACTATGCCATACATTTCATATCGGTTCAATTTGAATAATATTACATATTATTTTGTACGCAGAGGTGTTCCACTTCATTATATCCTAAATATACTTAACTTCTGATGAAGCCTATAAATATACTTTTCTTATCATAGTTTTTATTATATGTAAATAATTAGTAATTTAGAATCTTTAAAAACGTTGCAGATATACCTCATTATCAGACAATCGCTATTATAAAATAAGAAAATTAAAGAACATCTTTTAATGTAAATATTCTATCCTAATTTTATTTCATTCATTGCATGAATAATTTAAAAAAAATTCATTAGCATGTATGGTATTTCAGAAACACAAGAAAAGACAGAATGTTTTAAAAAAATAAAGCTGTCAATACTAGAGGGAACGACGAAAAATGATTCGGTTTCCAGTTTGAAACTGTTTCAAGATTTACAAAATACGGCTCGAGGAAAAAATACCTTCCATTTCATTGTTCTCTGTAGCATGCAATGAAATTTAGTTTTACAGAATCTTTAAAAAGTTGCCTCTCATTTAATAGACAATCACTATTATAAAACAAGAAAAATTAAAGAACATATTTAATGTAAATATTTTATCCCAATTTTATTTTATTCGCTGTATGAATAATTTTAAAAGATTCAGTATCATTTGTAGCATTTCAGAAACACAAGACAAGATGTTTAACAAAAAATAAATAAGGCTGTCATTACTAGAGGGAGCCACAGTGCATGATTCTGTTCCCGGATCAGTGTTTTGTAAATCTGGTAAATTTTTAAACCGTTTCCAAATTTACAAATTACCACTCTAGGAAAAATACCTTCCACGTGCAAAGAAATTTCATTTTTCAGAATCTTTAAAAAGTTACACATTCCCCAGATTTAATAGGCAATCACTATTTAAAAAAAAAAAGAAAAAATTATAAAGCTTATTTTAATCTGAATCTGTTACTCTACTTTTATTCCATTTGTTTCAAGAGCAATTTAAATTGTTCATATTCATCCATTAGATTTCAGAAATACAAGAGAAAAGATAGCATGTAATATTACTTACGAAAAATAAATAAGGCTGCCCCTACTAGAGGGAGCCACGGAACGTCATTCCAATAAATAGTTTCCATATTTGTAAAATACAGAGCTAGGAAAATTGGCCACATCATCAAGACATTACACACTCCAACCAAGCTGAAGAAAAACGACAGTTGGTTCAAACTCACTTCACCTATAAACTTTTTAAACAGCACCTAATTATAAAAAAACACAATATAATATTGGTCATTATTACATGATCTCGAATTTCACTAAGGCAAAGCTTTCTGTTTCATATAATATCTGTGATGATTGTTTCTCGAAAAGAAAAGCTTAACTTCATTTTGTGGAACCTGAAATTTGTCTTTACATCAACGAAATATATAAAATTCGATTCTGCTGCCATCTATTGGGAGAATGGGGAGTAAAGGAGAGAAATTAGAGTTAGCAATTGTAAAATCTTATGAAAAGTGTATACCGTCAAAAGAGAAGAAAAATATATTAGAATTTCGTTTGAATTGTAGATAAAGGATTACGAAAAATTTCAAGTTTCTAATTAATCATTTTTTTGGCTGAATGCGTCTTCCAATTTGTCAACCGGATTTGGAAAAGCCTTTTCTACTCTAAATAACAGGTCAGACTTATTTCTGTAGAAATGTACAGCACTAAACTGATTAAATTTTTACGCATGTTTGAATTTTCCGAGGAAGGTCAGGTGTTTCAGCAAATATAATCAAAACATAAATATAGTTTTTGAAGAAATGTGGAGAAAATTGTACTGTGTACGAATACATGAAAATATGCTTCAAATTTCACAGGAAGTTCAAGAAATGTTATTTAACTAACAGCTAATGACAATTTAATTAGATATACAGTTCTAGGGAAACATTTCCTATTGTACCAACACTCAATCAGTCAACAACTTCACTTAAACAGTCAGGAATATGTAGCTTATTATAATCTCTATTTTCTCAGATGTGCACTTAGATTGATTTTTATTTACTTTGAACTACAATTCCAGAAGTTTATACTTCTTGTTAGAAACAAGCTATTTCCATAACACTCTTTCGAAGGAAATTGAACGCACGAAGTTCAAATTAACTTAATTCAAAGCGTGTAACGTAATCTGGAAGTTTATCAGAACACACATATCTATACTAAATACTAATAATATAGACAAAATAAGAAACAAATTATTTGTGCAAAATGATTAAGTGTCAACTTATACATTTTCTCACATTTTTTAAGGGTAGCAGATAAAAAAAAATATTTACTCTCTCGTTCTTTTACTTTAAATATAAAATATGCCATACGCTATAGAACGATAGATTTCGGTCGATGTTCAATTTACTTCAAATTCATCAAAGTTCAAGTATTATCATTCTTTTTATCGAAATATCTATACATTGAAGTAAATTATATTGTATTGGATGATACTCAAAAAGCGTAATACCTTAAGCATTATACATTTCTGTTAATTCTCTTTAAAACATGTAGCTGATCACAATAAACTTGGGGAAGACATAGAGATTGCAATAAATTCTTCGAAAATTCGTAATATATTTTCTTAAGAAAAATTAGTTTACAGTAGTTTTTTAATCTAAAATAAAAGCTTCGTTTTATAATCAGTGTATATAGGATCTAGGTTGCAAAAAAAAATATTATAAACAGCAAGCGTGTGTAACAAAATGAGAAAGTACCACCACCTGTAATAAATACATATAACAGTCGGATAATTTTAAAGAAAATAGTTTTGATTCATGGTGACACCGACAATACTTCCTTGTATTCAATGTGTTTGTTTCTATTTATCCTTATTTTGCAATAACTGCATCGTATTCCCATAAAATATTTTACAGTTACTTTTATATTTTCGTATTTACTATTTACATGTTAATTTAAAGTTACATACGTGTAAACTCTCACGTGTACATGCTCTCTTAAAAGTGATTCCTGCTTTAATCCCCTTGACAAAGTAAGCAGGCTCATTCCCTTCACATTTTTACACCTTTTATGTTGTTTCTCGGAAAAATCTATTTTTGAAGTACTTTCTACTTATTTCCCTGTATTTGCTCTCTGTGGCTTTCAGCGCCTGATCATCTAAATGGTTGATATTATGTTATTTTGTTTTTGTTATTACTTGCATATTGTTTTTTATTGGGTTAAAACTACCTTAAAATAGATTTTTCTGAGAAACAATATAAAATGTGTAAATGTGCTTATTTTCTCAAGGGGAGTAAAGCAGGAGTCACTTTTAAGAGATGCTTTGAGTTTTTCTGTACTTGTGTGAAGCTTAGCCAAATAGATTAACCCAAGTTACCCCCCGAAAACTCAAAGTACTACCTAAGAGAAAAGAACATAAAATATATACATATATATGAGATCGCTTACAAAAAGAAGGAATACATAATAAATCAGAAATCGACAGTTTGAGACAAGTAGTTAAAATTTGAGAAAATAGTATTTGGAATATCGATAAGCAAATATTCTTGAATATTGGTCAGAAATATAATAGTAGGGGAAATTATTGTACCACCTTTGGAATATGTCGATTTTTTTCAATTTATATCAATTATTGTTATTGTGAAACAATATGCAACATCTACTATATCATATACACTTTAAGGATATATAAGCAGTTGAACAGCGTGATTGGTTCAAGTAATTAAAGTACTGTGTGTTTGTGGGTTCTTTAATGTATATGTTTTAGTGTATGGTATGAAAAGAACTGTGAAAATAACAATGATGAAAGATGATTGCGTGGTTTGACTTATCGCTCTAGTATCCATTGTTTTCTTATTCATAGAGGATATTTCATTTGAGATATTTCTCAATGAAATCCATTTATATTTTTAATAGTACCATAGAAAAGAAAGGTAAGGTAAGGAAGAAGATATAAATCTTCTTTGGATACTTGGCTAAGGAAAGTTTATTTGAATGACATAAAAGAATGCATACCGTTTAGTATCCACATAGTTGTTTGGGTATCTCTGTACACCGTTCTGCAAAGAAGCAATTGTTGACGAAGAAGATGGAAGTCAGCTAGCCTCAAGTTGGCAAAAGAACAAAGGAAGGACCATATACAACTAAAAAACTGGTATTTTCTAATAAATCAAAATTTAATCCCTTAAACACCTATTCATGGGCATCGTCGAATTTGGGGAAAGTATATCTTGGTTATTTTTGTACAATTATTTGGGGAAAATATATCTTGGTTATTTTTGTACAATTATTTGGGGAAAATATATCTTGGTTATCTTTGTACAATTATGAAGCCTCCACCCATCCAAATGTTTTTAAGATGCATTTTCCATGAATGTGTAGGTGGGTTGTACCTTATGGATGGCATATTGAATGCTGAAAAATATATAAAAATATAAATACCCTTCGTTGCCTTCAAAACCGATCTATCAGAGACAAGTTTGGTGAAGCCTCTTATGACATTTTTTAACATGCTGAGCTTTGACTTTCATTTTTACATTTCAGATTCAAAATTATCTGAGACCAAGGACGGGTTAAAGGGGTGGCGGAGGGGCGGATCCCCCGAGAGCAAAAAATAAAATAAAAAAGGGTAAAACTCATTCATCTGAAGGCAGAAATCAAGCTGTGGGTAGCAAAGTGGAAAATGGAAGATGCAAACAAAACCCCCAGGCTATGCAGTAGAGTGTTTGCAATTTTGCACCCCAGAAATTTTCCCCTCAATTAGATCTTTAATGTTGATTCTTTCTTTTTCCAGTGTCAACTGCAACAGCAGAAAGATCTTTCTCGACACTAAAACATAAAAACTTGCTTGAGAAACCATTGTGGGCAAAACCGCTTAACTGGACTTGTTTGCTATATGTTCATAGAGACATCCTTATTGACAAAGAGAAAATTATAAATAAGTATAGTGAGAAGGGGAAAGAAGAGAAAAACATGTTTTCTTAAGTACAGGTGGTTTAAAACCAGTTGTTCTTTTGTGATGTCAAAAAGTTTCATACATTTTGGTTACCCTTAATTTTATATCAAAACTGTAAAAAGAGCAAACCGCCTGCTAATATGCATGAAGCAGATCAAATATGTACTGTAAGAGTATAGTGCTAATATGTACAACATAAACTCAATAATTTTTTGCACACAGAATCTTTATTTCAAAATGTTAACTATTCAGAATATAAAAAACACAATATTACATTCAAAACTAGTTTTATGCATCTTAAGTAAGTTTTTTTTTAGTTACAATAAAGGCGTAACATCATTCTTACTGCTTACATTGTACTTTTTTGGAGGTAATGACTAATGAGATAATAGTCTACAATACATTCTTGTAATAATACAATTAATATGGATATCGTTTTTTTATTCATGCAACTTTTATTTCAAAATGAGTGTCACTGTGAATTGTATTGAAAAAATAAAATAATTTGTAAAAATATTTAAGTTTCTATTTATTACTTTCCTAATGTTATTTTTAAAGTAAAAGTATGTATATTTAGGAATTAAAAGCTAACAAAATCGTAACTTTCAACAACTTACACAATACTATTTTAAAAGTATTTTCATGCTAATTTCAATGTTTTATCTTTTAATTTGCTTAGCAGTTCTATGTTGACAAAAAGTTTATAGAATTTGTGGTGTGGTTTTTGTGTTAACAGTTATGTAAATGGAGAAGGTTTTGCAAAGGTTTTAAAAGCTACGCATTTCAAGAAATTTAAAGTGATTGTCTAAAATAAAGTACATTTTTACACTTATTTTATATTAGTATTAAGTCTCAAAACAGTTTAAAAATGCTAGTGTTTAAAGGTATTTTTCAAAATTTTCAGGGGGAGGACCCCCCGTACGTTTCTGTGGGGTATCCCATACCCCCAGGCCCCCCGGTTTGTTGCATCTTCCAACCAACCGCCCCCACCCACAAAATTGCATTAATCCGTCATTGTCTGAGACAGTAACGTAACTGTATTTTCCAGGAATGATAATAGTAGCAACCTTAACAAAATTTAAAATACTAGTCAGAACCACGGAGGAAAATCCCCCCCAGTAGGATCTCTAAAGTAGGTAGTTAATCATCTTTGTAGCCACATCTGAATGAAACATACATTCAGAATTTGATTAAACATATATCAAGGGAAATAGATGTTTAATGAAATACTATATATGCATATTTCTCTGTATTATCATTAAAAAGTATCGAATTATCTCGTTTGAATTAACTTTTTGTACAGTATTTTTGGTATAATAGGTCATTAACTTGTAAGTGTAATTTACTAAGCCATATCCAGTAGGGATGTATAATGGGACGTAATAAATACTTTTATTTTAGTTGTCATTTAGTACCACAATATTATTCCAAAAAGTGTGCTTTGCTCACTATTATTAAACATAATTAGCTGTGCAAACTTTCCACATACCATAGTTGGATAGCGAAATATGCTAATTTTGGAAAAGGTGGTGCAATAATTTCCCCCACTACTGTATTAGGCTGCGTAATATATTCTTGCAGTCACGATTTACGTTCAGCTATTCACTTTCCAAAAGTTCATATAAAATAATATGAAATTCACTGAAAATTGTGAAATTACATTTCATTACCAAAGTAGTCATGCTTTAATCTTACGAAAATATAAATGAAACAACAGTTTATTGTTCTACTCAAGTTAATGATGTTTAAGTCAAAAATATTTAATCTTGACTTAATATAAAATGCATGACATACTTTTTACGTTTTCAGTTTTAATTATAATAAATAAAAGTGAAGGCTGAAAAGTGTTTAAAGTAGACTGTAAAAGTAGCAGTTTAAAAGAATTGCCTTGATAATAACATAATCACCATTAGAATAGATAGGAGCCTAATTTTTACTTTTATGAAACGTTCTATTTTTAATATTTATAGTGTGCTTAATATTACACAAGATAAATATCATGATTTTCGTTTTTTATTGACCAGCAGCCGACATTATGGAAAAATTCAGTAAGGACCAAATAAAAAATCTAATAAAGAAGCATTACATATTACACAAATGATAGAATAAAAAATAGTAAGACCAAAGAAAAATTAGAATAGAAATAGTTCTACTAAAGAAAAATTCAAATATTCTTCCAGCTATAAATAACAACATATAACTTTTAACTTTATTAGCTAAGCCCTGCATTCATAAACATATAGCTTTGATAAAAATTTAAATGCTCACTATAGAAATTTTAAGGACTATCAATATAGATTCGACAAGATATATCAGGTTTACCCTTGCGGAGAAACGTCATTTAACATGTGGCCTATTATAAATATGACTGCAAGCTTGCACGTACTTCTAAGAACTAAAACATCCCAAAAATGGAACCCACCTAATGTTCCCAACAAGGAAATGTTTAGGACAGTACAAGAGTATTTTCATCTTCTATCATGTTTTCATCTTACTTACAAGCAAAAAGTACTTTAAGAGGATTTAACCCTCTGAGCTTCTCGCAATTTCTGCGTAGTGTAGTATTGCTTTTTTTTCCTATAGCCCCATACACACAATAACTAAATAACCATACCTATTGGTTGAAAGAATTCTAGGAAAATATTTTACTGGTCAAGAAAGTTAAAACTGTTCAAAAGTCAGACAGGGTTTCAGAACGAATAAATGCGTGTGAACCCCTCAGATTGTTGACTTCGTAGAATTTTTTTTCAATTGTCTAGGCAAAATAAAGCATTCAGACGCAGGGTATTGGACAATCAAAATCCATTTCAGTGCACAAACTTATGTGCATATGAGCAATTCCATGTGATTCACTTTACAATAATACATCAATTTTCAATAGTAAATTTAATGTAAGTAAAGAATGGGTTAAGATTACTTAACAAAAATTGATTTATAAACTCATTGATATGTTCCTAAAGCATCTACGTCATAATTTAGAACTTTAGTGTGAATTTAGTTTCCCCAATGGCAACATTTCAGACTGTGACTCACGTTACAAAAAAAAGACATCAATTCTTTTAGACTTTCAAACATAACAATTTTTCCCTTCTAAGAGAAGTTAATCGGAAAAAAGAATTTGGATGCTTCACTAAGAGTAATAGGTCATGTCAAACCTAACAAAAATTGAATTATTGCATTAATTAACAAAATAAATTGTCATTTTTATGCGACTCACGTTACATTTGTAAATTCTGAGAACTGAATGCTTATTAATAACGTTTTTGAAATTTTAATCGGTGCTAAAATTAACTTTTGATATACATTTGAGAATAATTGCTTATTAATGAAAAAATTGAATAATGCCCTATAAAAATACTTATGTGCAGTAAAAGTGCGAAGTAATTTATCATTTTGATTCAAAATTGTATTTAGATCTAAATTTTGCTACTTCTTCCTTTGTATCAAAAACATTTGTCTTCACTACTTTTTAGCAGCTTCTACGAATTCATGCGCATTATTTACTACACTTTCTCTTTTTACTTGTTCGAAAACATATCGTTTTACACTGGCTCGAATTCCGTCTACTGCTATGTAGGTGGTTTAAAACTGTGCCCATATGGAATGCCAGACCAAATTTCAACATTTTTGCACACAAGTTGATACACTTTGTAACAAAAGGGATATGTATTCCATAATGACCTCTTTGGAATGATCCCAATAATCTGATGCTATTACTACAGGATGGATGGAACCCAAATAATAAATAGCAGCTGTAAACAAGCTCACTTGTTTCTGTTTCCATTGTGCACCTTGGATCTCATCCTGAAAGCTATCAGTGTAGTTTTTAGAAAAGTCTACTTTCATCACGCATTGATATGCCTTAGTTTGATGGCCCTTAAAGTAATAATTCTCCGGAAATTCATGAATGAGACCCGATATAAGTCGATACAAATCCAAGTATGACCCAGAATCTTCTATTTTTTAAAAGATTGTTTTCTGCATCTCGTTTCCAAAAATACCATGTCAGGCCAAATTCTTCTGTTCCAGACAATGGATAAAATTTTTTAATATCTTGTGCATCTTTGCAAATGCTACATTTCCTTAGCCAACAATTTCTAGGACTGCACAATAATTTTTCTGGGAATGAATGGATGTAAGCGGGAACACCTTCAATATTGAAGTATAATGTGTTTACAGCACTTATATGAAATTCTCAAGGTATATACATAGGCTAGCATGCGGAATCTTATTTCTCAGATCTCATTCAAAAGAACATACTTTGGGCGCAATTCAAAAATCTTGCTCTTACCAAGCTCTGATGGATTTTCCATTTTGAAAATTTCAAACACTTCCTTCAGTGAGCACATAAGATTGTGAGCTTGTTTTTCTTATTTTAAGGCCATTTTCCCAAATCGACGTCTTTACGTCCAGGAGCCATTCGGCTAAAATCATCTCGTTCATAAAATGATACAATTTTGTCTACTTTATCTCTACTTAAAGCTGATAATTTCGAATGATTATTAATCGAATCTCAAAACTTGCTTTTAAAATCACAGTACAAATGCTACTAAACAATTTTTTCACCACAACTTCATTACGATGTGGTGTGCTAGGTAAACCTCGTTTTGCGTGGGTCATAGCTTTGCCAAAAGTGTTCGCATTTTTGTACAATTGAGGTGTTTCTTTCTTTGAATTCTCTTTGTTCCTTAAAACGTGATACTTTTTCTCTATTTTTAAATTTTTTCTTTCTTCTGATTTTAAATCCTTTTGTACAGCTACTGGCATTTTCATTAATTTTTCTTCCCGTCTGCATCAGTATTTCATCGTAGAACCGGTACTTTTCTTTATATTTGTCATAGTTTTTTTCTTTAGTTTTTCTCTGCTCTCTCTTTGCCTCTCTGCAGCTGCAGTAGGTGCCATAATATAATTTTTATGTTATATAATGAAAAAACAAGTCTTAATAAAAAATAAATCTATCACAAAATCTTTTGCACTTCAAATTATAACAGAAAAATAAAAGCCAATTCTTCGTGTACAACATTTAACACAATAACAGGTTATATGTGACTCGTTACAAAATTAAATGTGTTCTGTCTTTTAAGAAAAAGCATGAATTAAAATCAAATTTTTCATTTACTCTTACTCTTCATACTAATAGGAAAAGTAAAAGTTTTAATTTTAAACATAGAATACTTTAAAAACTAATTTTTTGTGACTCGCGTTACATTATAATGAGTACTTTTTTAGAAATCATTCCATAAATATAATAATGGATACCTGTTATAAAATTATACACACACATAATTTCCTCTACTGAAATCGCTCTTTCTATTACGCATGAAAATTAAAAAATACACAATAATATTAGAAAAAATTGCTTGCAAAGACAGCCAAGTTCACTGTAAACAAATCTTCACATCTATAGTTTTAGAACAGTTGACCATGTACTGATAAAATAAATACACCAGGTGATGCCAAATTCAAGTTTACAAACTTTAAACTATCTAGAAAAAAGCTAAAGAAAATTTGAGTTAATTTTCTAAAAATTTGTTTTCGCTTGGATGTCCCATGTTTCGTGGAATTGCCCATATACATTTATTATCAATCTTTAGTAAATATAAACATTTCATACTGCAAAAAACTGTATATTTTAAAGTTATAAATAGAGCCTCATACACACATAACGCATAAATAATTACAGAAAACAGATTTGTTCCAGAACTGAATCCATCCATTTTGTAGTATTCTTGTAATAGACGTATAGTCTAAATTATCCTCGTTCAGTAACCTTGGGCGTGTACCAATAGGTCTCATTTGCAAGCAAATGTGTTTGGAGCTATTTTTAGCTGTTAAGAAGGTGGAACCGGGTTGTTGGACCAAAACACATTAATCATTGAGTCAAGTTTCCATGCAAAACCAGTTGCTTGAGTTCTTTACATACACCATCCAAATTATTATTTTTAACTACTCTATATCGAAGAAAAATATATAGATGAAAATACAAGTACGATCAACGTATGCTCAAAAAATACTACAAAGTCTGAAAGCTACGATATATTTATATTCATTGCTAATATTAACATTTATAGCTTGTTATTTTTTAATACTACTATGCCAATATTGTTATACTACATCAATTACACACCGTCCAATTTTTTTAATATAATGGGTGATTCAAATAGATGTCATTTTAATAGACGTTTGTTGTAAAAATGCGCTTTCAATTAGGAAGTACTGAAATAATGTATAGATGTTGAATTGATCATTATTTTTCAAGCGTTTGTAAACATGAATATTAACTTTTAACGTGGGTTTTTTATCTATGAATTTCCAATTTGAGAAAAAAATGTTTCTCTGTTTAATTAATGGAGTAAAATATTGAATGTTCATTCTGGAATATTCGCCGATAAATCATAACTTATTGCTAAGTTGTTAAGTGGTAATTCTGAAAAGAAAAGAGTGATTACGTTTTTGACTTTATTAAATTTTGATTAAACTTTACACTTTGATTAAACACTTGATTAAATTTTGATTAAACTTTACACTTTGATTAAACACTTGATTAAATTTTGATTAAACTTTACACTTTGATTAAACACTTGATTAAATTTTGATTAAACTTTACACTTTGATTAAACACTTGATTAAACTTTGAGTTCATTTCGCAGCATAGAAATTACATTTGAAAAATTAGAGAAATTATAATATATGTTGCGCAGACAGCTGGATCTATATAAGAATAGATCTGAGAGGTCATTTTATCAACTTTCTTAAATATACGATACTAGTATTTGATATAAAATAGCATAGTAATGTCAAAATACAAAAATATAAGTAATAAAAATGCTTAAATTTTTATAATATTGGTTTTATAATTAATTTTTTCATCTGAATAGCAACTAAAAACTTTACCTACACCCACTAGATAGTTTTCTACCAGTTTTAGTTAAACTGCATGTATTTTCACAAATTTAAAACATTCTTGGGTGAATCTATGACAGTTTTATAAAATTTGATATGATTTGAGCAAAATAGTACTCAAAATTTGTAAAATTTTCAGATAAAGACGAACTCGTTGATGGTCAATGTAATCCATGACTATTTTTAGTAAGAATCGGGAGTTCTGAAGCTACTGCAATAGGTTTATTTAAATCAGTACTTTGATTACAGCTAAAACCGTAATTACAAACATGACAAATAGTTCTTGAAATTATACTATTCAGAAAATTTGAACATTTCGAACACAAATGCTTTATATGTTTGATCCGATATTCATGTCCTATCTTAGATTGTCCTGTCTGTTTCTGCTCAGTTTGGTTTTGACCTCAACGTCGGAATTTGTTCAAATTGAAATAAAATTACGACTTTATTTTACATTTTAAAGCATCCGTTCAATCCTTATACTTATCAGAAAGAGCATCTTCAGGCGTTAATGTTTTACATGTTTGGTCCTTTTCAGTAGCAGTTTTGCCAAAAGTCGGAATCATTGATGGTAGTAAAAGTATAACTTAAGACCATAAAATATCTTAATAATTCCACTAAAATATCTTGTGTAACATAAATTTATTCGTTGAGTTGAATGAAAGAAAACATCTTTAATTGGATGTTTCGTAACGAAGGAGCCGTAAAAAAAATGGAATATCACATTTTTGCTCTTATACACTTGAACCATAATGTATTCCATATGTATACATTAAATCACAAACTTTTTAATTGTTAGTATGCTTAAACACAAGTTTAAAAGACAATCACCTTAAAACAACAATTTAAATTCCCTCCATATGATTTTTATGTTCAAGTATTCATGAGACATGGCGCAAAATGGACATTTGAATTACCTTATAGACAGCGGTTCCTGCTGCAGCAGCTGCTGCTAAAACCACGCCACCAAGTGTTAAAGCTCTTGATACCCCATCCATATAAGCGAATAATGCTATGCCAGTGTTACACATTATGACAGCTACAATCTGAAAACGAAGAACAGAAATTTTATTGTTATATAAGCTAAACGATTTGTCTTATAAAAACATTAAAACACTTCAAAATGAATTTAAATATAGATTTCATAGAATTTATACATTAATGGTTTCAAATATTTTTTAAGTAATAAATGCAATGAATATTTTAGCAGAATTACAACATATTTTAGCAATGTTTACTTATGCACTTTTCGTCACATCTAAAAGGGATAATTAGAATTTGTTAATCATTTAACTGTTTTCGAGAATTTTTAGTGATGGCATTGTATTGCTATTTTACAATTCACAGTGTTATATTAACCGGTATATGTATTCTGGAGGATTAATACGTTAAAACAAAAGGATTATTTCTCTATCTATAAAAAAGTTTGTGTGTATGCCCATTTACTTGACGTTGTGTGATGAAGCTTGGCCAAAACAATAGTATATGCTGCATAAAATTTCAACCCAGCTAACCAACTCTAAAAAAATTATGTGCAAAAAAATTACTTTACTATTTCTGTACAAAAGATGAAAACTGCAATACATGAATCTGAATTTTTCATTCGTCTCATTTCATCAACGCTAACATTTTTCAATGATCTAATGAAATAATCGCCATACAAGTAAAATATATACTGAACAAATTAATAAGACCATTCATAATTGTAGAATTTCGTTGTTTTCCAATTAGAACGACATTATTCGTGTTTATTAAAGAACAGCAAATATATTTTGCTTTTCATAGAGTATTCTTGTTCATGCTCACTGATTCAGGTTTTAACATCTCAATTATAGTTTCATTAATATTCTCGTATTATATCAATACACACCAATAAACTAAAGACACAGTTCAAAAATTTATTCCTTCATTGCACATACTCTTCCGAAAATCGACGATCAATTAACCTAATTAGCAATTATTATATCAATCAAGTTTGATAATGTTTAAATCCTTGTTCACCCATGACATGTTTCAACTAAGGAACATGGCGAACCTCGAAATTAAACGTAGAGTTGTTATCTGTGTTTTTAAAGTTAGTTTAAATTTTTAAGTTAATTGATTTATTTTTCTGTTTTTCGTCACCAAACCCAAGACAACGTTCCAAAACTCATGGCATCTCGTGATAAGTTAAGACTAATCCAAATTTTAAATTTAAACTCTTCCACATTAACTCAACTAATTTTCTAAACTTTTAATAAGAACTTTAGGCTAACTGAATATGGTCTGCTTTCTCGTTACATGCTTTAGTTTTTGTGCTAAGTGCATTGAATTTGTTTCAAATCAATCAATTTGAATCCAAAAATAGACCGAGTGGAAGGAATCTATTTAAATAACATTTATTATCTGCCATATTCATAAAGAAAGTAATTATGTTCATTATGTTTTCCCCAGATCTTTTCAATGGCACAATTTTTCATTCCCAATTTTTCATTTCATTACTATGATAATATTTTATGAAAGAAACTAAGGATGTCACAAAGCAATTTATTCTAAAAGTATAAATTCTCTATAAAATATTCAAATAAGGCATAAGTTTTTGCCAAAAAATTAATATATTCGTATATACATGAAATTTCTAAAAAATACTTTTGAATTTTAAAATTATCTCAGTATCAGTATAAATATTAATTTATTAAGCTATCTAATTTCAATAATAACGTACAAAATTCTAGGTAGAAAGATTTGTTGTTATTTCGTCCCCTTTACTAAAAAATAATTTTCAAATATGAGTTTTAGTTTTTCTTGACCAGAATTAAGAGATCTTTGGCGAAGGCCATTAAGTCAATTTTTTTTTCGCATGAAGGCTAGATTTTTTCTTGAAAAACACACTTGCGAAACACATGAACAAATTAATAAATGCACATTATTTGTAACAGTTTTATTAGTGAGTCTGTAGCAATCATAAGGAAACTATCCTTCTATGAGTAATTGATGAATTAAATAAATACAAAGTGTAATAAATCATTGTTAAAATGATAAAATTACAATTTTCTCATTGCTTGAAAATTATATTTTTCCCTCGTATCCTCAGAATTATGTTTTTCGAATGAATGTATAAGGCCTATTTAATAGTTGAGTGTTACTAAATTAAAAACCATTCTTGTTTGATTTAACTACATGTATTTAAACAACAATAGTATCGAATAAATGAGATTTTTCCGCATCATTTACAGAATTCTATATCTGTACTTTACCTGTAAGAGAAAAAGTTTCAATATCCATTTTGCAAGTTTTTGATAACACCTGATTTAGTATTTTTTTAATACAGCGCACAAAAATACTTTTCAATATTTTGATTATTTCACAATGTATTAACAGGAAATTTGCATTTTTTTAAAATAATAGCTTTCATCACCTTGAAGTCATCGCCATTACCCAAATTCTAAGAATTTGGACATAGATCGTCTTTTATTCAAGGTTTCAGGTATATAAGAGCCCATTTTATAACAAATATTCTTACTGAAAACTAATTTAATCAACCAAAATTAGCTTAATGTATTATTCCAAGCACTCTGGGGAAGATTCTATTCCAAACACTCTTGGGAATATAAAATGGCTTCTTCCTATACATAGACTTTTCACACATTATTTACATAATTCTTATAAACGCTCATTTTATAAAAACGAATCCTACCAAAACTTAATGTAATCAACCAAAATTAGCTTGATGTATTATTAGCTTTTCTACACTCTCGGGAATAAGATGACTTTCTCCTAGATACCCATGTTTAACCTTGATACATCATTATATTAAGTTCACAAAAACGTGATCCATTAATGGAGCACTGCATCAGACTTTGTACTGGTCGTAATGCTTTTCCAGCAGGATAATTACCCTTATTCCGACAAATTGTTCCTGCAACAGGACCCACGAGAGTAAATAAATGAAGGCAACGTTAGTGGTGTAGAGCGCTATGACGTCAGTGGCATCGAGTAGAGTGAGAGAATAAACAAACATGTAATTGGTGGTCACCCAGAGTACGGTGAAGGTGCAACAGCGACATAGAAAACGACTCAAACTCAATCCACGCTCCTGATAAGGCTGTAAGCTGTCCCTGGAATCAGACAGAATAAATACACGTTAATGTGTCATGATCAAGTCGTGAAAGCATCTCATTCAATTATATACAGTATTTATTTCGATTTATAGAAAGGATATCCACTTTGTACACCTTTAAATATTGTAACAATTATACCTAATGCATATAACTGTATGTCCATGTAATATATATATCTTTAGTAACTTATTACCTTATTTAATATAAAAGCGCAATTTAAATTAATTGCGCTTTTATATTAAACGAGGTGATTGTACTTTATACTTAACGAGATTTTATCTTCCATAAAATTCGTATAATCTCAAACCTTGGCTATTTGTTTCCATAAATATAAGTAAAGTAAGAAAATATCTTTCCACATAGAACATCTTATTTTAGATTTCTTCTATACAATATTCTAACTTAAAAAACATATAGTTGTGTATCAACAATTCCTTACCACATCTATATCTATCTATCTATCTATCTATCTATATCTATATATATCTATCTATATCTATATATATCTATCTATATCTATATATATCTATATATATCTATATCTATATCTATATCTATATCTATATATATATATATATATATATATATATATTCAAGTTATATATTCAAGTTAAGGGTATACCCCAAGGCTCCAATTTTTCTTCCATTCTTGCTAATTTATTTCTTCATTATTATGAAAAAAATTTTTGCCTACAAATTAATTCTGCCTTTAGATATATTGATGATTTAATTGTTTTCAATGATACCAATTTTGCTAACCTTTGGAATTCGATTTACCCTGATGAATTATATTTATTGAAAACCAATTCAGATAACAATAAAGCCGTCTTTCTAGACTTGAATATATATACTTTAAATAATAAAACTGATATTAATATTTATGATAAGAGAGATGATTTTGAATTTCCGGTTTTTAAATTGATATATTGGGATTCTAATATTTCTAAAAAAATTTATTACAATACAATCGCTGGTCAACTGATACGTTTCAATAAAATTTGCAACTCTAAATCTAACCTTCTTTTGCAATGTAATAATCTCATTAACACACTTCTTAATAATAAATACCCTCACTCTTTTTATAGGATTATTTTTGAAAGATTTAAGATAACTAATATTATTTAATAGCTTATTTCGGAGACTATCCTGTTGACTATCAATTTTAAAAAACTGGATTTGAACACTATTTTTTCGACTTCCGATTCCGATGTTCCGGTTCGGAATTCCGAGTCGGAATTTCGAGTCGGGGTTCCGTGTCGGAATTGCAGTTCCGATTTCTGATATACGGCGTTATGAATGGCATTTGTTGGCGGTCCTCATGTAGTTTGCGGCGGGTTGTTGTCGATCTTAGGTCAATCTATTTGGGTAGGTTTGTTTTCTCCTTTTAAATTTAAATTTAATTTTTAATTTTAATTTAATTTTAATTTTGTATTATATTATCTTTGGTATGTGTCCTTGGTTGTCCCTGGTTTTGTTTTTCTAATTTATTTTCTTATGGTGTTTGGAGGGGTGTGTGAGCTACTTTTGGTATACTGCCGCTCACATGCAGAAAACACCATATTGTGTTGACTGGGTGAGGCTCCTCCCTGATGACGCCCTGATCCACCAACACTTCCATCATTTTTTTCAAAATTTTCTTAAATTTCTTGATTTTAAAATTTTTGGATTTCTCTTTGTTTTGGTTTGTAATTTTGAATTATATTTATTTATATATTTATTTATTTATTTACATTTATTTATTTATTTATATATATATTTATTTATTTACATTTATTTATTTATTTATATATATATTTATTTATTTACATTTATTTATTTATTTATTTATATATATATATAGAGAGAGAGAGAGAGATATATATATAGATATAGATAGATGTGGTAAGGAATTGTTGATACACAACTATATGTTTTTAAGTTAGAATATTGTATTCACTAACGAACGTGGCACAGAAATCGCGGTCAATTTTTTATTACCGAATGGCAACGAAAGAGAAAACTACAATCTTGAATCCACTCTCGAGTGTTTTTATCTGCAGCGGGAATTCAAATTTTGCGCATATTTTTATTTCAATTATGGAGCCACAGAATGTTATCAGAAATGCTCGAGAGAGCCGAGACGTTCCAATGAAACCGTTGAATTTTCGGAAGAACGAAGGGCGATTAGATATATCCAAAACTGAAATCGTCGCAGCAACGAAAGTTATAATATATTAATATATATAGCCTTTTGAGTTTAAACGTAAACAGTTTCCTATTCGATTAGCTTTTTGGATGATAATTAATAAATCTCAGGGACAAACTTTTGAAAAAATATGTTTAGCCTTATCAAAGCCAGTTTTTATCCATGGCCAATTATATGTTGGTTTATCTAGATTACGTTCTTTAGACTCGGTATCTGTTGTGTCTCTAACTTCTGGAATATACAATTGTGTTTATAGAAAAATTCTAGAAACAGAATAGCAGCATAAAATTTTTATACTCGGTTCTATGTACCCCCACATACCTCATTCAAAGATGAAATCAGTAGTGTGATTTGGGTTGTGTACATAGGTTCATATTAATGATATATTAGAATAAAATAATTACTCGGTTATGCTGTATCCCCACTACTACATGCAAAAATGAAATCAGTACCATGAGCGGTGATGTGTATATAGATTCAGATTACAGAAATTATATAATTTACCGTGTTAATTAGACCTTAATTTTGACTTTTATTAAATTTTTGTTTTACTTTCGAAAATATTAACTCATGTTTTTATGCTAAAATTCAGCTGTTTCGTGAACTCTTACAATACACCAGCAGCTAGCCGGCTTGCACTAAAAATAAATATGCTTCAAATGTTAAAATAAAAATAAAACTGCATTATATGTTCTACATACCAAATACTGCTGGAAAAGGAACTGGATGGAAATGTGATTGGTGATGAAATTAATGAGAAATGGGAATCCACAAAAATGGCTGTATTATCAACTGCCGAGAAATTTTTAAATAAAGAAAAGGCGTCAAGAAGACTAGATTGGTTTGATGAAGAATGTAGAACCGCCAATGAAAACAAAAACAGGGCCTATCAAAACATGCTTAGCAAGAAATTTACAATGCAATTGAATACTATCGACAATTGAATTGAATTGAATACTCTCGTAAAGAAGAGAAGAGAGTACTCAAAAGAAAAAGAAAATTTACAGAGAGCTTCCTGGAAGAAGTCGAACGACCAAGGTCCAGCAACGAAATCAGAGCTTTCTATCTGGCAATAAATGAAGGGCGTAAAGACTTTAAACCAAGAATTGCCCCCTGGTAAAGTTAAATATGGAGTAATTCCTAATGAAAGAGATGAAAACATGGAAAGATGGGTTGAACATTTTGATCAACTACTTTATTTGAATGTATCAGATCAATCAGAATTTACAACCGAAGACCCTCCCAGTGCAAGTTATGATGAAAAATATTTGTGAAGTTCAATGTGTTATTGAAAAATTGAAAAATAACAAAGCAGCAAGTCCAGATGCAATACAACCTGAATTGATAGAATATGCTGGAAACAAACTGACAACAATAATTTTTGAAATTGTACTTTTAATATGGGAAAAAGAGACCCTGCATGCTGAATGGAAACTTGGTATTTTGTGCCTTATACATAAAAAGGGAAATGTTTTAAAATGTGAGAATTACAGAGGAATAAGTTTACTATGCATTACTTATAAAGTGTTTTCAGACATCCTATTTAACAGTTTGTCGCCTATCGTAAGTAATCTCATTAGATATTATCAGTGTGGCTTTCGAAAAGGACGATCTATGGTTGATCAGATTTTCACATTGAGACAAGTTTTAGAGAAATATAGGAAATATGGAATAGAAACACACCACCTGTTTATAGATTTTAGAGCAGCATATGACAGTATAGATAGTTGCAAGAAGCCTTGTCAGACTTTTGATGTGCCATAAAAGGTAATTATTCTTGTGAAACTTACCTTTACAGGTACATTCTCTATGGTACGTATTCAAGGAGAATTGTCTAAGCACATTGAGATCTTTAATGGAGTTAGGCAAGGAGATGCTCTTGCATGTCTCCTATTCAACATAGCCCTGGAAAGGGTTATCAGGGATTCTTGTATAAATACAAGAGGAACTATTTTTAACAGATTTTAGCATATGCTGACGATATAGACATAATCGCAAGATCTACAAATACGCTGAAGGAATCTTTCCTAGCATTAGAAAAAGCTGCAGGAAAAATGAAACTAAAAATAAATGAAGAAAAAACAAAATATATATATTGTGGAAAAAAAGAAACCCTGTTAATATATTTGAAATTGAGAAACATAAATTTGAATCTGTAAAAAAATTTAATTACTTGGATCTGTAATTAATAAATTTAATTACTTGTAGGCCTGTTGAAATCTCACCTCATCAAAAGAAAAACAAAAATCCTGTTGCACAAAACTCTCATAAGACCAGTGTTAACCATGCCTCTGAAACATGGTCATTGACAGCAAAGGAAGGGGGAGCTTTGGCAATTTTTGAAAGGAGAGTTTTAAGGGCCATCTTTGGTGGTGTCCTTGATAATGGTATTTGGCGAAGGAGATAAAATTTTGAATTATACAAACTTTCTGAAAATAAAGACAGTAAAATTTGTAAAATTGAACAGAATGAGATGAGTAGGTCATCTTTGAGAATGGATCCAGAGAGAACACCATTGAAAATTTTTAATGCAGTCCCTTTTTGTGAAAGACAAAGAGGTAGGCCAAAAAAGAGATGGGGGGACTGTCTGGATTCGGACTTTAGTGACGTGAAAGTCAAGAACTGGTGATCCATGACTGGAGAGAGGGTAGTCTGGGGAAAACTTCGGAAGAAGGCCAAGGCTCACAAAGGGATGTCGTGCAAATTATGATGACGATATGTTCTGCAGTTTAATTTGATAGAAATAATCATTCTTTTCACATGTAAAGTAGTTTTGTGTGGATATATTGCTTATTTGTAAAACTGCGATGCGCATGTGTCTGTTGCATGTTCTGTACTTTTGATCATTCCTCGTTGTCATGTGATTGAAGTATGTTTGACAATATGTATAAATAAAATGAAAGGATAGTTTTGATGAATAACCAAGGGAAATAGTTCTTATTAGAATCCTAATGCACGAAATGATAGCTTTGTAAAAAGACTTAAATATTTTTATGCGAATTTGTTTCATACAAAATGACTAGGATATGCAAGAAAAACAAACCAAAATTCATTGGGGTCTCTTACGTGAGCTCTTTCTTGAACGACGTCTTCTCCGACGCCGGTGCGCAAAGCCTCGAAATCAAGTACAAAGGGTAAAAGAAAAAGTTCAGAGTCGTGCAAACCCACGTCGTAAAGAAAGGCGCATTGTACAGGGGGTAGAGCTTCGTGCTCTTGCTTTCAACGGAGTCCATGTTGCTCAACGAGGCCGAAAGGTTCATCTTGAGTGCGTTTGCAGCCAGGGCTTGCGAGTAGTCGACGTACATGGCTCTCAGGAGATGTGTGCCGCCCACCCACGAGACGGCCACGAAGGAAGTGAGGAACAGGCCGCACGACATGCGTTTCCTGTGTTCCGTGAAACAAGTCCGTCTGGTCACTTGTACGTAAGGCTGGGCTTCGCGATGAGTGTCTCGGTTGTCCAGCATCGCATCCCCTATAGAAATGTACAAATAACAAAACTTAAGAATCTAAATAAGAAGCGTAATAGGAAATACCTGAAGTTCTGCACCAGTTTCTAAATTGTTCATATCTATTGATAGCAGTGTTACTCGCATTCCATACCTTATTTAACCCTCCAAGTGGATTCGACGAGACATCTCGTCATCGAGATAGTGCCGATTTTTTTATATGGTGACGAGATCAAAATCTGGTCTCTTTCCTTCCAATGACGAGATATCTCGTCCATCATGATCGGATCAGTTTTCCTAATAAGAAGATACCTCGTCGTCGAGGCAACCACCAGGAGGGTTAAATAAATTTACAATAAATATATGGATCGATGTAGGCATTTCATAACTCGAAATGAAATAAAAAATATACGACAGCATTTCTTGTACTTCTTACTGGTCTTACTTATCTTTTCTTTCAATAAAAAGCATGACAAAAAGTACATACCTCAGTCATGTCACAAAAATTAGCTCCTGAACATTCACTTCAATTGCTTCTCAATCACAAATTTTTGTTTACATCTAAACCTGTTTTCACGTTCGCTCATATTTTCTTTTCTACGCTGATTTCTATCTCCCATTGCCTTCAGAATTGGCAACATTGATTAAAATCAGAGCGATGAGTCTTTCATAGAATTTTAGGACTATTATGCAGCTCTGTAGTTCAAATCAACCGTATTTAAACAAAGCAGCAAAATTCCGTAGTGGTTGACTTTGCATTCTTTATATCCGTTTATTGTCATTCGACAATATATAAATACTGTCGATTTCTATGCTACGTACTTTAGCAAAATACTATATACTATCAGACCCGTGTATAGCATCTAAGTTCAACTTTCTCAATTGCTTATATCCTTTAATTGCAAAGTAAGATGGCAAATTACTTACATTTCATATATTGTTTAACTCCATTTATAGTGGGGCCGCGGTAGCCCGGTTGGAAGAGTAACGGATTAGCAACCCGTGGATTGAGAGTTCGAATCCAACCAAAGACCGTCGTGTACAAAGGGGACTGATGTACGTTGTCTCAACGTCGTTGTCTGTGGTGGTCTCAAACGTTCTCACGTTGGGGTGGTGTGGAAGTTTGGAGAGGGTCAGCTCAGGTATGACGTCGTCGTCGGACCGCGGTTCAAAATTACGCGCCTCCGGATATTTCCCTTCGAGTTTCATCCCGGACTGTGACCAATAGCCCGTTGTGACTCTCCTGTGCGTCGTTAATTGAAACACCTACCTACCATTTATAATGACTAATTATAAATTGCAGAGAGAGAGACCATCACCAAAAATCAAAAAAGAGAACCCAAATAAACAATATAAATTTTTATGGTATTGTTTATGATTTTTTGGTAGGTATTTTATGATATTTTTCTGGTAGTACTTTGAGTTTTCGGGGGTAACTTGTATTGATCTCTTCGGCCCGGCCTCATACAAGTACAGAAAAAACTCAAAGCATCCCTTTTAAAGTGAATTCCTGGCTTTTCTCACCTTGATAAAGTAAGCAGGCTCACTCCACATTTACATATTTTATCTCACCTTGTTTCTCGGAGAAATCTATTCTTAGAGTAGCTTTACTATTCTTAGAGTAACTTTAGATAATCAAAAATTCAAATATGAAAACCGTTTAAAAGGCTATAGAGATAAAAATGCAAACAAGTAAAATCCAAAAAGTTAAAAAGCCGGGGTATAAACATTAGCCAAACACAAGGAAAGCCAAAGGTAGATAGGTACGTAGGTATTTTAATTAACGCCACACTGGAGCAACACAATGGGGTTTGTTGACGTTATATATATATATATATATATATATATATATATATATATATATATATATATATATATATATATATATATATATATATATATATATATATATATATATATATATATATATATATATATATATATATATATATATATATATATATATATATATATATATATATATATATATATATATATATATATATATATATATATATATATATATATAAAGAAATTTAGGAATTTAAACTTAAGAATACCAAGAAAACTTCGAAAAAAAGTAAGCGTTGTTGGATGTGGGAGTCAGCAGGGAGGAGCCTCATCCAGTCAACACAATATGGCGTTTCCTGCGTATGAGCGGCAATTCACCAAAAGTAGCCCACACAGCCCTCCAAACACCATAAGCAGAAAGGCAAAATTAGAAAATAAAGATTGGAAAATCAAAACCAGGGACATCCAAGGCACAAGGACACATAAAGTATAATACAAAATACAATGGAAAACAATAGAAGAGAAAACAAACTTATCCAAATTCATAAACCTCAGCTCGACAACAACCCGCCGTAAACTACATGAGGATCGCCAATAAATGCCATTTATAGCAACCAAGAATCACGGTTGAGAAATCGGAACCGCAATTCCGATTTCGAACCCGGAACCCCGAACGGCCCATCGAAACCGGAAACCGAAAAGACAGTGCTCGAATCCAGTCCCTTAACAAATTAATGTATCAAACAGATGAGGCCGCAAACTACATGAGGATAGCCAACAAATGCCATTCATATCGCCCAAAAATCACAGTTGAGAGATCAGAACCGTAATTCCGACCCAGACTCGGAGACCCGAATCGTCTGATGACACCCTCATCCACCAACACTTCTTCATTATTTTCGAAATTTTCTTGGTATTCTTAAGTTTAAATTCCAAAATTTATTTTTGTTTTGTAACATTAATTTATATTGCTATCCATGTTTGTCTGCAGCTTCAGCGCGCATACATGGACAGTTCCGCTTTCTGAGTTCTGCTTTTCGACTGTTTTTACCCCTGGTATTTTGACTTTTTAGCCATTTGGCGTTTTTGTCTGCATTTTGACCTTTTGGCGTTTTGCTGGTCTGCATTTCTGCTACTATGCGTTTTAATGTTTTGTAAGTATGATTGTTTATTATATATATATATATATATATATATACTATACAGTCATGTCCAAATTTATCTTTACATACTTAAAAATAATGATATTCCATGAAATATCCAATCGACGTAATGCATTTTTGAAGGGAATGTGTGAAAGACAAGCCTAATTAGCATTATACAATCAAAAGTGATCAAAAAGTTTCTGAAATACAAATCAAGACGCTACGTCATCCGACGGTGAATCAAGCGCTTTGCGCAAAGTGAATATCTGAGTGAATTTCTACAATACAGCGTTTGATTTGTGTGCAAGGACTCAAAACGGTTTGTTATGGCTCCGAATTATCATTTGGAAGAATCTGTGAAGTGGCGAATTATCGACCGTTTAGAAGCAGGGCAGACAATCATGGAAGCAGCGAGATATGTGAATATTTCGAGACAGACAATCCCTACGCTATAGAAACAATTTCAGAACCCTGGAACTGTTGTAAGGAGGCCGGGACAAGGTCGTAAACGAATAACTACTTCTCAAGATCGATATCTGGCAAAAACTGCCCGTCGTAACAGGAAGTCTACTGCTCGGCACTTAAGTTCAGAGGTGGCAGCCGCCACTGGAATTGTTGTATCACGGCAAACTGTATACAGAAGGCTTAATGAAAAAAGCCTTTATGCCAGAAAGCCAAGGGTATGTGTTTCACTGTCTTCACAACACAACAGGGATCGCTTTAATTGGTGCAAAGAACATCAGAACTGGAGTGAACACCAATGGACCCATGTTCTCTTTTCTGATGGGTCGAGGTTTAGCTTAACATCTGATTCTAAACGTGTTTACATCTGGAGGGAGTCAGGAACGCGAAATCTTCATTCGAACATTATGGAACGTGACAGTTTCGGTAGTGCAGGTGTGATGGTATGGGGAGGAATAATGATCGATGGACGTACGCCCCTACACGTTTTCAGCAGCGGATCTGTGACCGGCCAGAGATATGGGGATGAGGTCTTAGAATCTTATGTAAGACTTTTCAGAGGTGCATATGGATTTGACTTTTTATTTATGGATGATAATGCTCGTCCACATCGAGCAAACCTCGTTGACGAATTCCTCGAAAGTGAAGCCATTGAGCGAATACCGTGGCCAGCAAGATCTCCTGATCTGAACCCGAAAGACAACTTATGGGACTACCTTGGAAAAGCAGTTGCACGGAGACATCCCCCTCCTAGAGATATAAATGCCCTGAAGGAGTGCATTGCTGGAGGAGTGGAACTTAATTAAGTGGTTAACAACATTATTGCCAGCATTAAAACACGTTGTGATATGTGTGTACACGTCAAGTAAACTGGTACAGTGTCTCACACTAGGCACGGGAATGTGTGTTGGTGTTAGTTAGTTAGTTAGTGTACACGTCAAGGGTGATCACATTCCATATTAAATACATACGCCTTAATTTTTTCCCGGGTTATTCTTTTTTTCCGAACTCTCCTTGTCACATATTATTGACATTTTTATTGTTTCATGCTACAGTTTTATATCATATGCAGTGTTCTTAGATTTTTCCGTTGCATTTATGTGTTATGATGTTATGTATCATCTCACACAAATTCATAAAAATTATAGTTCGCAGTTTCTGAGAAATCCGTGATTTTATGCATGCAAAGATAATTTTGGACATGGGTGTATATGAAACAATTCCTAAAACTAACCCCCTAAATCTCACTACAGCTAAGACTCCTCTAAGTACAATTCTCACTACAGATAAGACCCCCTAAGTACAATTCTCACTACAGATAAGTCCCTTAGCTGTCCCCTTTTCTCCCTGTCTTTGTCTCCCTTTCTAAGTGGTCAATATATCTTGCCACCCCCTTTCACCTTTGAACTCAAGCCGTCTCGTTAACTTGGATTTTCCACGGACCATCCTGCTTTTAATTTGCATATGTAAGATCACATTCCTCCTTCGTTCAACCACTGATTTCTACCAATGAATTTTCTCGTTAGATCTCCTGGTCTAATAATATTTCTCTTAATCCTAATCCCTTAGCGAGATCATTGAAAACTATTCATTCTTTCACGAGCCTTTTGGGTTTAGGAGCCCTCAGAGCCGTTCCAAACTCCAAACACTCAACAACCTAATCGCCTTATAATGTTACTACTCGTCTATTGAAATAATAAGGAATTATTATGGAACACTTTCTGCCTCTCCATTTGTGGAATCTGCATTACACTCAATACCAATGGATCATTCTTTCCAGTTGCCTTACACCACTCTTGCCACGACTGCAGCTTATGAGATCTGATATTATGTTATTATGACATATATATATATATATATATATATATATATATATATACTGGAAATCCAAAAAGTGAAACTATTGGAATTTAATAAAGCTTTATATGCACAAAAATATTCTACCGAGCATAATATTACAAACAATAAAAGACAAAGTAATGGACTTCGGAAATATTAGTTCTATCTCAGACGGCCTTCTATAGTTTTTATTGTGTGGGTTGGAATACAGGAGATAGAAAATGATTAAGCAAATTAGTTGGTGAAAGCTGTAAAGTTACATTATTCTTCACAAAACAGATGCGGAGTCCTACAGCAATCTAGTAGCAAAAAATTAGTATAATTATTTACTGTTAGGAGTGAAATTCCGGGAATAAGGAAAAACTGGAAACTATCAATTTCTATAGAAAGACAACTGAGATTTTAGATCATGGATTGATCTTTTGGTGCAATATTATGGGTCACTGTCTTGTTTCAACGTCTCTGCATCTGTTTTGTTTATTATTAACCGATGAATCTAAGTATGAATAATTCTGACATCATTGCATTATTATAAAAACTGTCTACAGAGTAAAAATATGTAGCATTTAGTCGTGCATTCAGCTGGAAATTAAATCATGAGGGTGATGTGATTATTAGCGTGCAATGAAATAACCAATAACTATTGGAAAATTTTTCTTTTGGAACTAATTGTATATAGTGCAGTATAGTACTGAATTTCGAAAGTTTTATAGTTAAAGGTAAACATTTTACGATTTGTAAGTCTAAATTCATGATCAATTTGAATCATTGGCAGTGTTTTACGAGTGAAGACAATACGGAGGCTGTTCAGGCATTTTTTGAACGATTTTGATGAGCTGTAAAAAAAATTGTATGCCTACAAAAGAATTTTATTTTCACAGCAGTTAAATAGTTAAAGTATAACTTATCGTCTGCTAACTCAAAGTTTTGTTTACTTTCAAAATGGCGCTTTTAAATAAGCAATCGATGGAAGGGTATGTTTCCTCTCTTTCTGAAGGGAACTATGCTTATTCAATTATTAAAAAACGCTGTAAAAGTCATGGTTTTTCGATATTTAAAGGTACGATAAGTAATATTAATGAGAAAGGAAAAAACGTAAAAGTGGAAAAATACTTCCAAAAAAGTATCCAAAAAAGAAAAAAATTATGAGAATATTTGTAAAGTAAGATCTTTAATTTTAAAAGAGAATCCGTCAAGTCAAAGGACTGTAGCAAAGTGAACGTGAGAACTTTCTCTAAGAGATTTATGATTGTTGCCGGTTTTGCATATAATGGAAAATTAAAAGTAAAACTAGGGAGAAAATGTAAAAATCAACTCCCACATATTATCAAGACCATATTTATCCCCAATATTCAAAAAAGAAGTACCATATCTTTACCCACAGTGCCAACAATCAGTAGAACTGCATGAGGGTAAAGCAAGCAGCCACACATCTAAATTGACTATTAAATTCTTGGAAAAAATGGAAGAAACTGGTATCAATCAATACACTTTACTGATATTCCTGCTAAATCTCCAGATGTTTCACCAATGGACTTTTGTGCTTTTGGACTTTCAAAAAAGGCATTATCGAAACGTCGACCGGATACCATTCAAGGACTGGAAAAGTGTGGAACAAGAATGGGTCAAAATACCACTGTCGATACTACAAAAGTCATTATTTCATAGAAATTAAGGTGTAAATAGTTAACAATAAGGAAAGATAGTTAACAATAAGGGCTATCAAATGTAACATTTAAAACACAAAAATTTCATGTAAAAAATTAAGATTCAGTCCATTAAAATCGTTCAAGAAATGTTCGAACAGCCTCTATATATGTTGAAGTTGATCTGTTACGAGGGCTGAACTACACAACTGAATACCCTAGCAAGTATGACAATGTTCAATTGCATCCATCAACCTTACAAATGATGAGACTTTGACATGAGAATAATTTACTTTCTCTATTATAATCACTAATAAAATATCATTTTTGTCATTATCTACTAATGTGATTTGACTTAAAAATTGTTTCCACAGCTATCTTTCATTCTTTTACAAATATTTTTGCCTTTTTTTGTACTTTATTTGGTGAAATTATTGGATGTATTCAAGACACTTTAGCAACAGTTGTGCTTGCTAAGTTGAATTGAATAATTATTTACCTTAAAGTTGAATAATTTCTTTAGATCTAAAGGGTAAACATTGTTCATATATCTTACATAAAAATTATTCAATTACCCATAGATCACACATTGAATTGAGATATTCAATAATCATTAATTCTCAAAAAGCATTGCATAGATATTCATGTAGCCAAAATAGAACTCATTCATTACATATGTCTACTTTTCTTTTTTTTTCTTGCTTTTAGCTATACATTCTAAGAAAATTTGATTTTCCGATCCCCGCCTTTTTCATATATAAAAAATCATTCTGTTATTTGTATAAACATTTCCATTTTGTACGTGCATAATTTTAATGAATAATATCATTGAGCAAACGTAAATGTTAACAGAGCTCATTACAGGCAGGAAAAATTTCAACAAATAATACATATTTTATTTTATCCTAATTGAACTTAAATTATCTGAAATATGTCAATGCAACTGAAAAATTCATGACGGATTAACATAAATCAACATTGACTAAATATCTATGCTTAACATACGATAATCGTTAAGCATCAAACTACGTTTTGTTGATAAAATAAGCTGAAAATAAACCAGTTCATGTATATCGTCTGCAACGCTATAAGCAGTTGTGATGAAATTTCCAAAATGTTGGATTCATTGATCGAAGTTTTTAATTGTAAGGATGCGAAGGTATTGTTATTAATATTCAATTAGTTTCTGTGGTAACGCAAACGACGAATGATCGTGAGCTAGATGTTTTCCTCCCTGACAACAAAATGCTTTCATAGATTAAATTATAATTCACTAATGGACTTGAAAAGGAAGGAATTTTCGGAATTAGTGTTCCGGGATACATTTCCCAAATGCAACGAGATTTTCTTTTGTAGGAGTAGTCTGGGCTATTTTAAGATGAAATATCTTTTGGATGTTAATATGGGTGAGAAAATGGACTTCCATAATTGAAAATCGACTTCCATCCCCTAAGTTCATTACTTACTTAAAAGCATAACGATGTTAACATTATATCATTTGAGATTCTGTTCTTTTATTGGGTTATGATGAATATTTACCTTACGACCCGAAATTTTTATATTTTAGTGCAATAGATTCTATTTCCACAAAATAAAATATCGCATTTAAGTGTTAGTTAAGAATGAGTAAATTAATAGTAAATCTTAAGTGTTAATTCAGAAAGTCTAAATTAAAAGTAAAAAAGTAAAAAAAATAATAATGTGTTAACTAAAAGTAAACGTTAAGTGTAAATAAATAATAATTTTAGAAAAAAAAGAAAAAATTTTGAAAAGTCGAGAAAGCTGTAGTGGAATATAATGTCGAATTCTGTACTATTACATTTCAGTGATAAAGTGGCTTAATCTAAATACCTCTATTTTATTACTTTTAAATTACATAAAAATGATCTTAGAAATTTATTTAAGCGAATTATTCCCAACTCTTCAATGTTTGTGTTAATTTCAAAATAGTTTCCTACAGTTCCATTCTAAGTTCTCTATTTATTGAGCTTTGATATCTTTGAAGCTCTTTATGGAAGAATAAAACATACATTTTTGTTAGAATACCTCGTTCAAATGCACTTCGTAATAACTTTGAATGAATTGTAATTTGCATAAATTGAAGATTTAATTAGGATCTTCCCATTTGACTACCCAAACTAAATGCTGTTTATTAGATTCCAGTAAATATGATTCTATTAAATACTTTTTTGTATGATTCTTCAGAAACGATCAAAAGACAGCATTAACAAGAGCTTAAAATAGTCGAGATCTTCCATCACGAGATTAATTGTTCTTCTTTTAATATTTTGAGATCTTCAAGATTTCAGTAAAGGGAAAGGAGAAACAGCAGATGTGCAATGAAAATAGATGAAACTAAATATAGAAGTGGAGTCTAAAGATGTGACCAAATGTGGAAAATCTCGTGATAAAAATTTAGTGTGTGAGGTGTTGCTTATGCAGTAGCAAAAAAATTGTTTTTTAACCCTCCAAGTGGTTTTGACGAGATATCCCGTCCAGCAAAATCTGACAGATTTTGGAAATGACGATATACCTGGTAATATCGATATTGCCGATCTTTTTTATAAGGACCAGATCAAGAAATGGTCAATTTTCTTCTAATGACGAGAAATCTTGTCCGTCAAGATATGATCATTTTTTGTAATCACGAGATACCTCGTCTACCGATGTTTCTTGCGTACCTTGACCACGTAACCACCAGAAGGGCTAAGATAAGAGTTAATCCCGAAGATTACCATCTTCGGGAGTAACGCTTATCTTAACCCTTGGTGAACGTTGCTACAATACTTGAACGTAGCTAAAATATAAACAATGTGCTTAGGATGTAACATATCGCCAGCTTAGAGCACAAATTCATTAGCGGACAGAAGGAATTTTTTACTGTACAGCTGTTTAAGTATTAGATTTTAGGTCAAAATTTACAAATTACAGGCATTTCGATAGTGTATGTTTCAAACAAATTACAATACGATCATACATTCCTCATCATCATGAAAATAAACATTTAGTGTCTCCAAAAAAATGTCAGTTAACGAGTTTCTGATTTAAGCCGATCATATACTGAATAATTAAAGAAGGGGCAGGAAGAGAGGATGACAAAAGTCTATTCTAGGAACTATTGATAAAAGCCCACATTTGCTATATCTATATAAGCAATCACTAATATAGGTAGCACAGAAATCGGGGCTATTCCTATATTAGCGCATGGTAATGAACGTTTACAAACAAATAAAATCAACTTGTTACGAAATTCATCGTCAGTTTTGCCGCTTCGTTTAAATATGGCTTGGTTTAGGTTATGGAATAACAAAATAGTATTAAAAACTCAGATAAATTACCGATTTAATGAAACTCTTCAGCAGTCTCGTGAAAGAAGGGCAACGATAACTACTAAAAATATCAAAGGTAGGGATCACCATAGAAAAGATTATGTGAACCCGAAATTCAATTAATTTCAGACCATTCAAAATAGTAACTATTATTCAAACGAATGATTGTGATGCAATCACAATATACATTCAACAGCATGCTTATAAAGTAGGCCTGAGTTGTGCCATTTTGTCATGTTTCATAATAAACATTAAATAAGCCATTCAAAACTAAAACACTTCTATAATTCTTACTTCTATTGCATTTTTTAAGAGTTTCATTCTCATTACCTAGCAAAGAAGAACACTTCCACATTAAAAAATATTTCTGTGCATTAAAATTAAGACATTAATAGATGTACCTTATTTAAACAGGAAATCCTTTTTTTATGAATAACTAGTATGATGAGAGAAATCATGCAATCAGTAACGATAAATACATTTCCAATTTACAAACAACTGTCCTATGTATGTAAATGCTTATAAGCAACATGTATGGACAAATAATACAAAAGAGTTTTATGCATACATAAAATAGATGACAATATATGTTTTATTGATGAAAATCTATAGAATATAAAACTCTTACCAGCCAGTTCCCAGTTTGCAAACCCCAAACCCGACGGCAACATGTCGTAGATAATGTTGTAAACAACCGAAAAAATCATTAGCTCTCTCAGATTCGTGAAAAGCTCTGAAGATTTTTGCAGCATCCGACAGTGAATAGCATGTACCGTTCAAGCGACACGGTCAACACACTTAAACATTTATCCGCACACAAAAAGGACTCATGACGTCATTGTGTTACCAATCGGAAGCAGGTGCAACGTCCTTGACTTGTGTGCAAGGTGTTAAGGGAGGAATTTTACGAGGAGGATCAATCTTAAAATGAAGAACTAAATCGTCTGTTGCTCGCTGTCGCTCTTGGATCTGCCCGTTGCTATGGGGACGGCTCGTTACCATGGAAACGAGTGTGACACTCTATGATGAACGTGCTTTTTCGAGATTGGAGTGGGAGGAGTCATATGAGAGATATGTTCGGAGAAACTGCACTCCATGCTTTGAGAGAATTAATCATTTTAAAAAAAACTCGTCTGAGCTGTAAGTGCCGAGTTCATTAAAGTCCATCAAAAATGTCATTTGCCTCACCTTTAATGTACATGAAGAGTTAATTAAGAATTAATTAAGAAAACGCTTAGAGGCCACATAAAAAGTCTTTCTGTGCATTGAAATTAAGCCATTAATAGATTATTGGTTTAATTAGATGTTTAAATCATAATGATCAGGATTTTTTGCCATTTTAAATTTTAATTGATCCCGAATATTGGTTTCGGTCCAAGCAGAAACTGGTATTTTAAAACATCAAAAGTCAAAATAATGAGGCATAAAATTTTGTAACTGTGATTTGAATCACGCATTTTAGCTGTTTATTCTGAGGCTAAAAATTCTGAGTGTTCTCTAATGTAATTCAATAAAATAGATGTACAACAAAACATTTATTGTAAACATTAGATATTAATTTCGCTTTTTATTTACTTTTTTGCTTACACCAATCTGAAAGGTGTACGCATTTTCATTTATTTTTCTCAATTTTAATTCCAATTATTCTAATCTTATATACTATAATTCAATTTATTATTACACTATTCATTCACATTATGTTTAATTCATATTTCTACAATAAATAAAATGTATTTTATCTCACTCTGATGCGCATTTTATTCTCAATCAATTTCTTCTGTTTCTATTCATTCGTATTCTCATTTCATCGTTCTGATAGTATGTATTTTTTATCTATTTATCCTTAATTCTACTGAATAATACTAATCACATATCAAATGTATCACTTCTAAGCATCTATCATGTGATAAGGGCATCATCATGTTTCGACATAATACTCTTATCACATGTTCTGAAATCCCACATAAAAACTTAAAATTTATTAAAAATATTTATAGTAACCCAATCAGGCATTAGCAACAGTATTTTTCATTCAAATACAAATATAAAAATAAATAGATCAAATCTAAAACATTGTGAAACCTTTATCTGATATTGATACTTGATAGTTCTAAAATAGAAAATATAGCAATGTATATAAACTAACATTTAAACAACAACACTGAAAGTAAATTTTAAAAAGTTAATGTACTAAATACTGAACATGGAAAGACTCGTAACAAACTGGTTATTTTCTTTAAAATATATTTAACTCAATGTATATATCGTTAAAAATACGTTTTTATCATGAGTTTTTAATTTATTTTAATTTTAGAGACTTATAAATAATTTATTATATACTTTAATGCGTTCCTACTCTGCAGAGCAAGCAAAATTCAAAATAATATTGATAGAAACAAAATGAAATAAATAATATAAATAAATGTCTTATATCTAATTACATTACACGCAATTGCATGTATGATAGTTAATAACATTCATAGTATGCAGACAAATGGATAGTTAATTACATTCATAGTATGTAGATAAATTGATAGTTAATTACATTTCATGCAATTATAAAATTACATAACATGTAGTTAAATGTCATATTTAATTAAGTTATTTCTATTAATAAACATATTTTTCAAAGTGTACTTCATGGTGATGGGTGATGCACTTTGCATTTTGCATTCTTTGTTACAATTTTCAATTTCATGGATAATTTCTCAAAAACTCCATAATATCCAAAAATATCTCTACGTATTTTTGATCATATAAATAAAATTCTCTCATCATCCCTATTTAAGAAGGAAAACATGAGTCGATAAATAATATCCACTAAGCTGTAAATAGATTGTGTTTTAACTTTCAATTTTTTAATTTTAAGTTTTTTATGATATTAAAGATTAAAACATAGCAAGTTTTAGTTCTATATATAATATACTTTGAATAAACAATAGTTTTATTACTAGAATATTCGTAAAGAGAATCATTTTCAACTATGGCATCGACTTATGTTGAATTGTATCGAATATTAATCAAATGTTTCTCATAAGAGGGAAAAAGAAAGAAATATATAAATTACTATTTATTTTAGTCACTATTTCCATAGTGGTAAAGAAATCCATGATTCTAAAAGTACATTACATCTTCTCGAGAAAAGTGATTTAGACACAAATTGAACTTTAAGGGAAATCCAGAAGATTCAAAATATTTTACCGTATTCTATTGCAATTTGAAATTTGCAGAATTCATTTATTTCTTAAAATCTGTATATTTTCAAAAATCCAGCATTTGTCCTAATTTGATTTCTATAATTTCTTTGAATTTAGCAGAATAGTTTAATACAGAAAATAAAACTTTTACTTTGAGTTGCCTCACTTTTCTGGAGAACGTACGATATATCATTATACTAATTGAAGTAATACATTCATTAAAAGTATATTTAAGATTTCGCAAATAGAAATATCCATTCTAAAATCCCGCAAATACATTATTCTTTGATAAAAAAAGTCGCAAGATTATCTATAAAATAGTGGCTTTAAAAATTAAGTGAACTAAAAACATTTCATGTTAATCTATTTTTCTCTAATTTTATAGAATTTTTCTTCAAATGACTGTTTTCTTAATTTGTTACAAACTGTTTTGATTGTTCGCCGACTTTATATTTAACTTTTCACCGATGCTGTAAGAGATTTTGATGGTATATTTGTTATGAGTAAAATACCAGGAACATAAAAAGCATTTCCAGTATAAACAAAAAGCAGACGGAATGCGGAGATTTTACTTCCACAACCAGTCAACTCCAGTGTTTTGTACATCGAGTTTACATTAAAATGCTGTTTATCGCCCGTTTGGAGTTTAATCTTATTGATCAATCAACTATCATTCGGAATTCATTCTTTAGAACTTTTATTTGCGACGGGCTGAAATAGTGTTCGAAATCAAATCAAGTGACGTCACGTTTGGAATACGTATAAAAATATACATTTAGATTGACAGAAAAGCTAAATATTTCATAGCTTTATCAGCCGATAATTATTCATTTAAAAATTCAAATTTGATACAATAGTCACAAGTATTTGTCCACCTCATGATTTTTTACTATTTCCATGAATTGTATATCGATGTAACTAAAATTTCGATTGAAAATTTTACCACATAAAAACTGTCTGTTTATTCTAGTCTAGCATAAAGATAGCCGAATAATTATTAAAGGTTTTGCTAAAAATATTTAAAATGTAGAGTAAGTCATGAAATAAGACACAAAAGTATCTGGTCACCATACACAAATAGTACAAATTTTACATAAAAACTTGAAAATCATAAAGCCTCTAAGATTTTTTTGCATTTCATCTTACACCTTAGATAGTTCTAAGTCTAAATCATTGTTTTCACCAGGAATTTGATTAAACTGGATCAATTTTTTTCTATTCTATTTGAAGACAGTTTTTTAATGGATTTCACTATTCTATTATACAAAACATATGTGATTTCTTCAGATTTTTGCATAAAGGTAGTGAATGATAGGATACAAATACTTAAAATGAGGGAGTTCAGAGTTTAAGTAATTTCAATCTTTTGCATAGCAATCAGATCAGAGAGAGAGTTTCCAATATATTTTTAAAAGATAAATATATGCATATTGAACCTTAGTTACTAACAATAAATTAAAGTGTATATACTCCAGCTGCCGACATTTCTTAGTATTGCTGAATCCGACAGTTGAGCGGATATTACAGTGACCGAATTTTGATTTCAGCTTCTGTCTCACAATTATCTTCTTTGTATAAATTTCTAATAACATTAATTCAGCGTTGAAAATTGGTTGTCAGCACTTCAATGCATCATAGAATATCACTTTTTAATTTAAAGGAAGCTCAAATCAGTTTGGTCGATGGACACTCTCAAACGCAGTGTATATTTTTCTAATGATCTAGGTGTGTATATCGGCAGCTAGGGTAGATACACTTGAATTTATTGATATTATTAAGGTTCAATATGCATACAATTGAACTTTTTAAAAGGAATTTGAAACTTTTTGGAGGTAAATTTGAATTAAAGTATAGATTTCGAGCTGCTATGCCAGTATTTCAAAAAGTAGTGGTTTTGCATACTAAGTTGTGGTTGGTATATAAAAGATCCAAACGATTTAAAATCTGACCTCACTTTAAAAATTACTATCCTTTCATTACCTTTATAAAAAAATCTGAAGAAATCGCACCTTTTTGTATGATAAAATAGGGCATTCCATTAAAAACTGATCTTCAAGCAGAATGGAATGAATTGACCAATACCTGGTACAAACAATGATTTAGATTTAAAATAATCAAAGATGTAAGACGAAATATCAAAGAAAATTTAATAATTTTAAATATATTACTACACTTTTTAATATTTATTCTCATAAAAGTCATGTAAATAATAAAAACCTGAGGTGCAAGAATACTTTTGTGACCTACTGCATTTTAGTAACATTTTAATTTCCTTAGTTTTATAATTAAATTTATGTATTTATCTTTATCGATATTCTTTTGCCATGTGGCGACGATAAGGATATAAAAACAATGAATCAATTTATGTTCCACAAAAAATGCCGTCGCGAAAGATTCTTGGAATTTGTTAACAGGATATTAATAATGTTTAAATAAATGTTATTTACTTTTATCAAGCTTTACTGTTCTTCTATTGCCAAAAGGAATATATTGACGCAAGAACCTACATATTAACACGAAGAAAAAAGGAATTCACCAATAGATAATCTTTCAGATTTCATCATCGAAATAGGTTTATTTTAATACGCGTTTCAATTTGTTAGCATGCTAAAAAATTCATTTTATTCACAGTTCATTATCAATTATTTGATCATGTACTATTAAAGTGTTTTATTCAGATAGAAGAGCTGATTTATATTCGAATGCTAGTAAGATTGTTACTTGGAAAATACAAAAATTTACAAATTAGTATTTACTTTAGAATAGTGCCAGAAATCTAACGCCTAAATAAATCTAACGCCTTGATAACGCCTTTTTTTATTCTAAAGTAACACTAACAATGTAGTTAAGTAAAAAGATTTTAAATGATTCCGCATAAGCTCATTTGTATAAGTAATGCTTACCAGATTCTGGATCACTTCGTGAATCACTATCATCTTCATCCGCTGATACCTTCTTGAATTTGCAACAATGTTTCCTCAGCAAAGATTTCTTGCGAAAAGAAAGCGACTTCAGGTCAAAAGACTCCAAACAGTCGCTCTTTTCTGGTTCGAACTTAGGATCTTCCATTTTCCACTTTCTCATGAAACGCAACATATGCTTCCGTATAATGAATCGAGGCTATGAGAACAGGGTGACTTGATCACGAAAAGTAAGAATCTCTTAAAAACACATACAAAGTCAGATAGTTCCAATCACCACCGAATGATTTAATCAAAACTGAAAACGACTCTTCATTAAATTATAAATGTTGTCCTACTATACTTTTATATCATAGTGATAATATAAGAATCCGAATTCCTTTGAAAAATACCTTTTGTTTCAAAGAGAAAAGGGTAATGCAAAATCTAACTTCTACCGCAAAATATTAAATTTATTATTTCCAACTTCCTCCTACAGGTAACAAGTAAAGCATTTTAAGCACGCGCTTTCGAATATAACTGTGAAATAGTTATTCAATCTGTCCATCTATCCTTCACACTCTATCTATACCTCCGAAATCATTACATAAAGGACAAATAATGCATTAACCTATTGGTCAATAATGCGTAAAGCACATGTTCACTTCTAAATTATTCCTTAAAACTTAGAGATTTCATCTAATTGAAATCAACAGTTGCTTCCAAATGTATTATCTTGAGTTGACCAATTAAAGAAAGATAAAAACATTTCACATTCATCTCCATAAAAATGATCAGTTTATCTCAAACGAGTTAACTTCTTTATTGACCCTGAAACAGAAGACGCCGCTATAGTAGTCACAGGTTGCAGCCTCCGCTACTAATGGTGTCAATGATTTACGCGTGGGTAGGACTCCCGCAAGCTACGAAAGTTGCGAGTGTTGTGAGTGACGCCCATTGATTGGAAATCTCCAGGCAATCACGTGACACGTGTGTCCACCAGTAAAAAGTAAAAGAAAAGATCGTGTTTTTATGACCAGCCCCATATCGAACCAGATAAGTCCTTTTAGCACCGCTTTGGCGCTGCCACAGCTCAAGATTGATTGCTGAATCGATTGAAGAGGCGATTATTCAAATAAGACTGGACATTTTTGTGACCCAAAGGATATTTCCTTTTTTTTATCATTATCTACTATCATTATCTTTTGGTTATGAGATTATCTTTTTGCAATATTTAAAGCTTTTGTTGTATATTAATGCGATATCGTCCATGATATGCAAAAGATGAAACCTAAGACGCTTTTAATCACAAATTAATTTAATCTGTCAGAATACACAATTTAAAATTCTATTGATAAACTTTTATGTTGTAAACGCAGTGTCATGAGAGTAATAAAACTGAAACCATTTTACATAGACCTGTTTTTCTTCTTAGTGAAAGGTTAAATGTTTGTGAACATGTTAAAAAACATTCAACAGTGTGAAATAAGTTCACAATGTGCTCCTATTCAAAAACAGTTGCATATTCGTTCACGCTTCAAAATTGAGATGATTTATATGTTCTAAATTTAATTTATAAAATAATAATTGCTACCTTGTTCTATTGTACTTTGTGTTACTTCAGATGACGTATTTAAAAAAACACATTTCTGTGGAGTTCATAAATGAATCGTACAAAAATTTAGCTTAAACAAATTTGTGCCTTAACGCTTCTTCGAACCACGTGGTCCTAGGTAACTCCGATATTTCCGTGAGTAAACTGGTGGCATAATCAAATCGACTTAGCGAAGTAGGAAATTTAATTATTTGGTAAGTCCAAAATATGTTTACAGAAATCTAACAAAATATGTTGTCAAACTAATTATTTGTGAAAAATCGAATGACAATAGAAATACTCTAATACGTCTTTCTACAGGAAATGAAACAGACTTCACTGTGTCACCATCCACTGATAATAGAGACACCAAATCTCCCAAATGTCAGAGTTGATCCACTCAGCTGTTTGATTACAAAAATTGGAATGTATCTGATATCAACAGTTTACTTTTACTTAACTATTCATACATACCTCAACAGTGATAAACAAATGAAATAAAGTCTTTAACGGATAGTTTTTTTAAACGATGATAAAAGGTGCGGCTTAAACAAAAACACGATATAACTCGAGCCATTGAATCTTCTGAAGCTCCCAGTACGCCATCTGTCCCTCACTTATCTATACATGATATATATCATGTTTAGACAAACGTCCAATCTCATTTTTAAAACACGATATATGAATATCCGACAATTCTAAAATCAAACTTCAGTATGGATGTGTTCGAATATAAAGCTGATATCGTTTACTCTCACCTATCAACTCCATGTGTGTATTAAAAAAGTATTAAAAAAAGTAACTATAGTTGTATATTCCCGATTGCTCAGAACTGGCTCCTTCAACTCTGCTCAACAGGCATTGGTTTCGAATCTTAATCTGGACATGGATGTTCATAGCGGTTCGGAATCCACTTTAACAACTATCTCAGCAATATTCCGTATAATTTAGAAAAGTTCGCCCTTTCCTATTTACATTTCATGCTAATGCATTTTTAAAATACGAATTTAAATTCGATGGAAAAATTTTTATTTTCCGTTTATGGAATCTATATATATATATATATATATATATTAAACAGTAGGGTTCATGGATGCTTGATCAAGTAACTGCTAAAAGGCAAATATAAGTAAATCAGCTTTGAATGCCGTGTAAGAAATATAGATATTTTCAATAGTAAAGTAATACATTTCTTGTCATAATATTCACAACTTTTTATGTTTAAGACAATTTCGGATATTTTAATATGATTTTAACGATTGATTTTAGCTATAATCACATATTTATTTTAAAATGTTAGCAATTAAAGAATAGAATCTAACTATAACAAATTTCAGCGAAATTATATTTATGCAATTAATGAAATATTTTGGAGGAATTTGTCTCTTGTTTACAAAGTTTTACTTACTGACAATTTAAAATAATCATAATCAGGTTTTTCTTCATTAAAAGCAATGTTGAATGCTCCTTTTAACATCGCAATGTGAAATTTAAAGATGCATTTTCTGAAAATTATGTGCAAATTTCACAATATCGTCTCATCTTATTTTACAAAACTTAAAACATCTAAGAAGGCACTAAAATCAAAATGATGATAATTCTACAATTAGAAACGCAATATCCCAGTCTAAAATATTTGAGGATTAAAAGCTTTATAAAAGCAATTGCGTAAATTATTCGAAACAGTCAACAAGAAAAAATAAATACACATTCTAAACTATTGTAGAGAAAAAATACAGTAAGTACGAATTGCAGATCTAAAAAAATTCTTTCCAAAATACTTTTTCAAGAGCTATCATGAATACTATTTTATAAAGTATAAAGCTTTCCGTGTCGCTAATCCGTCTCAAATTGCGCACCAGTTTCTTACAATTGGTACACAATATAAAGGATTTAAGTGATCAATTTGTTCGAAACATCTGCTCGGATATTTTTTACTCAACGAAAGTTTTACTGCTATATCTTATTGGTATGAATGAAGCTAAAATCGATAGATGAGAAATTTATCAAATGTTCTAACGTTCTACCTTGCATTTACCAGATCGAATTCCAAATACTACGGTCCGTCCGTAAAACGATTTTCGATCTAAGTAATTTGGGAAAACCAACATCTGTTCTTGAACTTAGGTTACAGAAAAACGTGAAATAAAACTGATGCACATATATGAAATTGTACTAAAATGTTGCTTTATTTAGGAATAGAAAATAATTCAATTCAATAAAATTATAGTGAAATATTTGAAGGTTGCAGAGACTTGAAATATACTGATGCACACATTGAATTGTACTAAAATGTAGTTTCAAAAAAGGAATAGAAACTAATTCGATGCAACGAATTGATAGTAAAATATTTGAAATAAGATAAGAGTGAAATTAATGAGTTAAAAGTATTCGAAATTACAAAGACAAAAATTCTTTACGAATAATAAGATAGTTCAATTACTAAAGCACTAAACAGAACCTATATTAGTAAAAAATTTAAATGTTCAGTCAAAAAACGATGTAACGAAAATTGCGCTTTAACTTGTTTTTTAAAAGTTATTTGGTTATAAACTTGTTTTAAACTTAAGAAGTGACGAATAACAATACATATTGGTTGAAAATGCTTCTAAACAAGACCTAAAACAGAAATATCATTAAATACCTTTTGCAAATCGGTATTTGGTATCCGCTGTTTTCCACAAGTGTATGTATTTATTTTTCAAAACCAATAAACCATCAATGAGATTTGCTAATAATTCACTACGCTTGAAATCTCATTAACAATTATCTATATTGTGGATAAAAAAGGTTGAATCCTTTCAATCACAACAATGGGCAGTCTAAGTCCAATCTAAAAAAGGTTTGTGACATTTGGAACTTTATTTTAATCAAATAGGGTGAGTTTAAAAACATGTTCATAAAAAATTCATTTTGAATTAATATGGATATTTCTGTAAAGACATTTACATAAACAAAAATTTATTAAACTTTATTCTTGTATAGCCGATTTCGGTAGATTCAAAACGAAAACAAATCGTATTTACTTTGGAAAATTAATAGGCTAAAATTTTAAACATGTTTACAGTAGTTTGAGTTCGTTCAACTTTTTGAAATAATTTTATTTTATAACGAAAAACTCAACACACACACACACACACACAGTTTAGAAACTGAAAAACAATATAGACACAGAACCATTTCATTTTGACATTCACCTCTAATTTCATTCTTTAATCATCAGAGCACATTATTTAATGTGGTAACGTTTACTAATACATTATTAAATGTGCTAACGTTTAATAATGAAGGTTTTGCAATGTTTCATAATTATCAATTTAAGTGAAGAATAAGGAAAAAGTTTCAATTTTTGAATCAGATTATACAGATGAAAGAAGTCTCAAGCTTTGTTTAAAAAAGTAGTTTTGACATTGTTTCTAATCAACAGATCTTTTTGTGAGCATTCAATTTCTTAATCCCTTTATTCTATTAACTTTGCAAGAAAGTATAAGTTTAAACGTGCTATGGATTCCACAATATCAGAAATTACGAAGGACCCCCTCTCGCGAGCACAATTTTTTAAAAGATTCTTTGTAGTTTTGTATTGTTGTTTTTTAAGTTTGTAAATTCTCTTTTTTTACCAACATTCAAAACAAAAATTTCCTTCCGTAACCTTCAGTGTTAGCGCATTTATTCAAGGACAGGATGTAGCGCCATCTATTGACCAGAACTGCATTTAAAAATCAAAATCCGAGATATAGGATTTTAACCTTATTGGGGTTTCTAGATAACAAAACATGTTAAATATCAGTAAAATATTTATTATACTAAGCTTATTAAACTTAATCCGTTCTAATTTAAATGCACAAAAAAGAATACACAGATATTATTTTGATTTCAGATTCTTTAAATTCTTTCTTTTCGTGAAATTAAATGCATGGATATAATAAAAAAATTATGGAAAAAGATATATGTAACTCAACAGAAGAGTATATTATTTTAAACTAGATGTGAAAAATCCGCGGTGACTCCAATCTTATGGAACTGGTGTTTTAGTGTGCAAACGTATTGCAAAATAAAACTTAATACTTTCTAACGTTTAAAACAGACAATATAGGCTTAGTATGCCTAGCATAAGGTAAAGGATTAGAGCAACTTGGTCCATCTAATGATCTAATATACGAGAATGTTGGTCACTGAATCTGGTGCGTTTCATATTGAACATGTGTTAAAGTCTGCTATCTATATTCCCCGATTTCGTGATGTCAAAATTGCAATATCCAACTAATATTATAGATATATAGTTATTTGTCAAAAATATCATCACAAACTTCATAAATTCAGTTTCCCCTCCTGCCGATTTGAAATACAACTTTAATTCTTGTATCCTCTTATACTGCCAGAAATTACAGACTTATTGCTTAGTTTTAATTGCAGTTTTGACTAATCACACCTCATTTTCGACATCTTAAAACCCTAGTACTTTTTCTGCAATTTTAGATCAATTACAATGACTTCAACCTTACTCAAAATTGAAATCCTGAAATATACACATGTAATTCTGAACTGAAACATCTAAAAGCCTTTACTTTTGAGAATTTTAATCTTTATAAACAACCTGTAAAATGAGCAATCTAGAGGGAAAATATTATAACAGAATAATACATAATTTTGATTATCTAAAATAAAGTAGTTGGGAGTGTTATTAATTAGTTTAAATATGAACGGAAGGAAATCTGATTATTCAAGAAATTTAATTCCATCGAACTATTAAAGGTTCATACAAATAATAATCGTATGTATCAAGTATAAAACGTCAAAAGCAGTAGCGTATCCAAGGTAGGGCCTCCGAACATTGGATGTCACTTGAAAGGGGCGTCAATTATGAATTCTTATAAAAATAATGTAAATTAAACAAATATTTCCACTCTAACACTTTATAAAGTGAAAGAAAATTAGTCCCATGTCAGAAGAAACCCATACGCAAGGTTCTTTGTAAAGCTAAATGTAAATGGCACTTGTGCTTTCGTATTAAAAAGTACTTCCTACACGCATTACTGAGGCCGACGTGACTCAGTGGGTTTGCCCACCGCGCTAGTAACCTTCGAGTTGTAGACTGCACAGATTCGATTCATGCAATTTCCCTGGGTATATTTCTCTCTTCTTGTCAGTACTTTTATTGCACTTACTTTACGTTATCTGTCTTGTGTTTGGTCAAATATGACCTCTGCGCCGTAAGACCAAATCAACACAAATCTATACCAGTAAACAATCTATTTCCCCTATCCTTCACAATTACGATAAAAAAATACATTTACGACAGTCGCCGAGCCATCTCTACTCAGAAGCAGGGCCGTATTTCTAAATAGGCTAAGTAGGCTGCAGCCTAGAGCGGCAAATTTTTTCAGGGGCGGCAGTTTGGCAATTTATTCAAAAGTTAAAATGAAGTATTTCAGACGTTAATAATATTTTCCGTACGAATTTAAGAATACATGTTACTTAAAAATATGTTTTAGTCCTACCATTGCCTACTTTCTAAAACTATAACATAATACAAATTCACAGTACGTAATCTTGTATTACAACTTTCTTGTAGTGCAATCTAATTTGGTTTGACAACACTGGCACAAGCGCAGCGATTCGATCTGACAACACTGTAGCCGATCTGGCAACACTGTTGGTGGAGGGCCCAGTGGCTCCGCTGTCAGTAGTGTAGTGTCAGTCTAGTCTGTCTGAGTCTGACGCTATCATTCATGTCTATCGGTGTGCACAACGGGATCGTTGATGATTGTGTTGAGCGAGGCGTGTTCGTGTTGTTTGTTACGATTTTGCCTTATAGTTTAGAGTATTCCAATACATAACGTACAGTTTTTAACAAGTAGGCTACTCCCTACTAGCTACTATGAGTGACGGTAGGAAGAGACTCAGTGGCGCTGAATACAAAAACGAAAAAAACTGAAACTTCAAGAACAAGAACGTGTTCTGAAACAAACAAAAAAACTAGATTTGTTTTTTAAAACTAATAGTTTGCCAGTGGAAGAAAAGAACGATAAAGAAGATAAAGGGGAATCTGAAAGTGCTCGTGCTGTTTGTGATGGTTCTGTTGGGGACGACAATGCTTTCTCTGGAACGAGTTGTTCCAAAACAGCCATGTTGTTATCAGAACCTACTGAAATAGAAGTAAGTTCTCACAATGAGATTGTACCTGATAGATTTGATGTTAAAAGTCAATCTTTAACAGAAAATAAAGAGCCAACATTACCTAACTCCTTAAATAAGGATCCAGCTTTGTGGATCTTAAATGATGCTACTAGAGATCTAATAGCAAAAAATGGCTTTGACCAAAACAAAGGATTAGATTTCACTAACAGCTTAAGAGCGTACAAAGATCAAAAGAGATATTTGTCTAAATCTCTCTTTGAACGGAGATTAAAAAATGGATAAGTTCATGAAAGGAAATGGATGATTTTCTCTAAAAGTAAGGGATCAGTTTTTTGTGGCCCTTGTTTAGTGTTTAACACTAAAGAACGATCACAATTTGACGACAAAGATGATTTCAATGACTGGAAAAATGGAGAAAGTCGTGCATGTCACCATGAAAATTCCCCAATACACAAATCTGCTATTATTACTCTAAAAGCAAGAGGAATTTCTCTTAACCGTGTTGACAGTATGCTAACTTTACAACTAGACAAAGAAACACACTATTGGAGAAACGTTTTAACTAGAGTTGTAGCGGCTGTCAATGCCCTGACATCAAGAGGCCTCGCTTTAAGAGGCGACAACGAGATATTTGGTTCTAACAGGAATGGAAATTTTCTTATGGCTTTAGAGCTGATATCCGAGTTCGATCCATTCTTAGCAACACACATTGGAAAATACGGTAATTGTGGTAGTGGCAATACAAATTATCGCTCTTCCAAGACATGCGATGAGGTAATTGAGTTAATGGCTCAAAATGTTAGGCAAGTAATTTGTGAAGAGTTGAAACAATCTAAATACTTTTCTCTCATCATAGACTCGACCCCAGACATGTCACATGTAGACCAGTTAGTCCTTGCTGTTAGATATGTTTCAAGTGACGGTGTGCCCTGTGAAAGATTTCTTACCTTCATTCCATCAGCTGGTCATAGTTCAGAAGGAATGTTTGAGTGTGTTATGAATGAGCTAGAAAATCTGCAAATAAACATTGATGACTGCAGAGGCCAATGTTACGATAACGCTTCCAATATGGCCGGCGTTTACAATGGTCTGCAAGCAAAAATAAAGAAAAAACTCCTTTAGCTTTATTCATCCCCGTGTGCGGCACACTCCCTAAATCTTGTTGGATCATCTGCTGCAGTATCTTGTGAAGAAGCGTGCACATTTTTCATGTTGCTCCAAGAAATATATGTATTTTTTACGTGCTCTACAAAGCGATGGGAATGCCTAACAAGCATTATGGAAGAATCTTATCAGAATAAGAAGACAATTAAAAAAGTGTGTCCTACTCGATGGTTAGCAAGAGATGACGCGTGCCAAAGTTTGCGAGAGTCTTGGGAAGAAGTGTACATTGCTCTGACAAGAATTTCAAATGACACAACAGAAAAAGCAATGACTAGATGTGAATCCCGAGGAATACTTCGAAGATTAGAACGTTTTGAGACTGCGTTTATGGTGTGTTTCTGGAGCACCGTACTTCACAGAATCCATAAAGTTAGCAAAGCCATGCAAAGTGGAACTGTGGATGTTTTGTTGGTCAGAGATTTGTATGGCTCTCTTGAAGAATATTTTACGGAACAGAGAAACAACTTTGATTACTTTGAGAAATTGGTCATGGATATAACCAAAACTACATCTTATGAAAAAGACAATAAAAGACAGCCAAAAAGAAAAGTTTGGCCTGACGAAGACCGAAGTGGAGAAGTTAACTTTACTGGCAGGGATGACCCTAAAATAAACACTTTTTACCAATTATAGACTCTTTTGTTTGTGAATTCAAGAAAAGAAAAATGGCCTATGACGAGTTTCAAGACCGATTCTACTTCTTAACTCAGTTGTGCGATAACAATACAGATATGGAAGAGGAACTGAGGAAAAAGGCCACCAACCTTTACCACGTCTACACAAATTATTTGGATTCGGATTTCACTGAAGAGTGCATCCACTTTCAAAAGCACTGTGCTGTGGGTATTGATCACCCATCTGATAAATCGTTGGAAGGAATTTCGAAATTTCTGAGGCGTAATTCCTTACAAGATGTTTACCCCAATTTGGACACTGCTGTAAAGATAAGTTTGTGCATACCTGCTACAAATTGCGCGGGAGAACGCAGTTTTTCCTGCCTTAGAAAAGTTAAGAACTATCTGCGAACTAGTATTTCTGGAATACGGTTGAACTCACTTTCATTACTTTGTATTGTGGCAAATACAACAAAAACACTTTCATATGAGGACATTATTAACGAGTTTACCATTAAGAAATCTCGTAAGAAAGCTATGTAAATTTGAACATGATTACGTGGGGCGAGTTGTTTTAGAGAAGTTTGTATATTTTTCAACAAATAAACCAGTAATTAACTACATTTTGTGTAATTTCATTTCACCGTGTAAGACAACTTAATTCAAATTGAACACAGTTCTTCAATTACGCAAGATAGTCATTAGCATTAAAATATAAAAATATGTTTAAAATAGTGATCACTGATCTCCAAGAACAAATTAGTTAATTAAGTTCGAAACCCATTTAATTTTTTAACGAATCTTAAAAGAAGTAAGTAAAAAAACAATTAGATAACTAATTTGATTATATAATTTATTATGTAAGCCATTAAAATTGTAGTTTTATCTAAACTAAATTAACTTTATGTTTAAAAAAGATGAAAACACCAATGAACTCTATCCTTTTGTTGCATAAAACAAATGTACAATATTAAGCAAATATGAACTACAGAGGGGGTGGCAAATGGACTTTAGCCTATAGGCGGCATACTCTTAAATCCGGCCCTGCTCAGAAACGAACTTGCCTTGTTCTTATAGTGACTGTTACACATACACACACCTACACTTAGTGATTAGAGCAGCTCTCGTGATAGACAGTAACTTTTGACTTGCTCCTTGTGTTATGAGATAAAATGTTATTAAAGTTGTAGAGAGAGAACTAAGAATATCATTTTCTTTCAAAAAACACATCGCAGCTTTTATTGTTACTTCGATGCCATGCCATATTTGGACAAGGTGCAATTTAAGATGTATATAGTCATGATCGAAAGACTTAGAATCACTGGTATAGATCCATTGTTGGCACATTATACTCTAAATTCACCATACAACCAATTCTGTTTCTTTTAATTTTATATTTATTGCAAATTTCAATCAATATGTTAATTTGCTTGCACTCAAGTTAACATTCTGAATTGGTAAAAAACAGTTTTACGATTTTTCCTGTGTAGTAAGAGTCAAAATCAGTTATCAGTATCAGTTAAAAAAAGAAATTTTCTTCAGTTGGAAGAGTAACGGATTAGCAATCGGAGGGTTGCAAGTTCGAATCCACCCAAAGATTGTTGTGTACATGGGGCTGGTGCACGTTAAATCTACCGTGGACTCTAATGTCCTCACGTTGGCGGGGTGTGGAAGTTTGAACCAGCTCAGGTGTGACCTCGTCATCTGACCGTGGTTCAAAATAACGTGGTGTTGTCCTCAAATCTTTTCCTTCGGGTTTGATCCCGGACAATCGCCAATAGCTCGTTGTTTCTTCAGTGCGATGTCAATTAAATACCTACCTACCTCAATTGCACATGATTATTTTCTAATATATATGAATTCTACAATCTTTACCTATTATAAATTGAAAGTTTCATTATGTCTCATAGCATAAATAAATTTTAACTAAATCAGTTTTCACATCTAGAATCGAAAACAACGAGAGAAGATATGTTCGATCACACACACACATCAGGACCATCAAGTGATATTTCATATTCGCTAGTTTCCGATAGATGGCAGCATGTTTGACATCCAATTCACATTTCTAAGGGTGTCCTATTCAATATTATCAAATGAAATTAAAAATAAAGTATTAATGGCATGTTTTTTGTCCAGTCAAAGCGAGAGGTCATTTGAAAATTCGATACCCACCAGTAACTCTTGAATCACAACAAAAGCTTTTCCTAATAACCTGCACATGGAAACAATTCTAAAAATATTCTGTGAACACTTTTTGAAATTATTGTTACAGATCATTTTTTGTCAACACCCAATCAATAATAATATTTTTGAGAAAGTATTTTACTTTAACACATAAAACATTTCTTGTAATCCAACAAACGCACTAAAAAGGTACAAAAAGAATATATTCCTCTTTTCAAATGCCCTGAAACGAAAAGTACTTATCAAATAATAAATGCGAATGAAATTTTTATTTCCACCTGTCGATAAAGTATGATAGTTTTAGTATTTGTTTCTTAAAACTCTCTTATCATGTAATCAAAAAATAAGTGTATCTGAATCACAAGCCTTATCCAATTACAAGTAGTATTTAAATTTTATGGAAATTCAACAAAGGACATTTATAATTTCACGTCATGTTGCACATCAAGACAGGTACATACAGGTATTCAGAAAAAAATCTCAGAAGTGGCTCAGTCATCTCTCTTTTGTCTCCCTATTCCAATTAATTGCCATAATTACGAATAAGAGTTGGATTTAGAGAGTTTCTCGACTGTTTACAGACACGTCCGAGCATATTTTATGTCACCTGCGAAACTACGACTTACGATTGTTTAACTAGAATCAACATGTAGTTTTTAATGCCAAAACATTTCGGGGAGAAGTTGAGCCCCTTAAGCCCTCCGCTGAATATTTTCAACAATATTAAGAAGAAAATATTTCTATTTTTTCATCACATGACAGAATGAATGTTTTAGCAATGAAATAATCTGGACATTAATATTTTAAATTTATTAGCAAGAGACTTAAACACTAAAAATTTAACTTAGCAATGACACCAGTTCAATTATCATTGAGATTAAAAATAGGAAATAAATTAAATAGTATTCAGTTCTTTTCCCGTAAAATTGATCAACTGAATTCGTAAAAATGATGACTCATACTCTCGCATTCATAGTTTAACTACTAATATTGTTTGACTTGTGGCACTCTTGCACCTGGCATGACATTTTCGAATTTCGCCATCTTTAAGGGAAAGGTGACAAATTCATTTGATCAGATAGTCATCACTTTTTTAAAAATATAATACATTTTTCTTTGAAAGTTCCATTTTGTGACACGTGCGAAAATAAAAAAATCCTTTTTTTTTAATTGAATGTCTTCAGTTCAGTTAAAGCAAAGGTAAACCCATTACCATATTTTAGAGAATGGTAAATACATTTGACAGGTTTTTTTAAAGAAAATCATTGTTTTCTACAAGCTTTCTTTAAATAAGTTTTGTAAATGAAGCATCAACTTTAAAATAAGCCACCTTGAACTTCTGTCACTACGACAAAGAATTTTTAATAATGTAGAAGTCCTAGTTCGAAATTTTTTAACATTAAAGTTCTTTCAATAATAGCAAAATTCCATTTAAATTTGAATTATTCTAACTTACATGCTACTTTAAATTGAATACTTTGTGATATTGCGTGTGATGAAAAGGAGTTACAATTTATTAAAACAATAAGTATTTAATAAAGCTGTTCTGAAGATAAAAATTCGTAAGATTAAAACTTTGTTTTGAAGATATTAATTCGTGATTCTTTTTTATCGTGATCTCGCACAGTTGCCGCAACTTACAAATAAAAATGAGACAAAATTTAAAAATACGAAATTAATTCGAGCGAAAAAAACAGAAAATATCACTTCACGTGGTCAACGAACACAAGATTCCGTTTCGTTTCCGTTCGTTGCAAAATATCGTCTGTCCCAAACATTCGAAAATTGTTTTATGTTCCGCAAAGAAAAGATAAATAAAGTATCAGAGTTAAAATTCCTTAAAATAGTTTTTGGAAAAATAATTGCTTTTTCAGTAGTACTGGGGTAAAACAATCCAAGTAATCCAACAATGCTCGATGTACCTTCCAGCTTCTCCAAAACTATGAAACTATGGTTGATTTAAGTATAGTTACTCAGTGTTTTAGCATATGAAACTTATCGAAATATGTAAGCAAAGGAAATTTAAATAATGTATTCACTAAATTAAAACATGGTTTATAAAACATAACATTTATTAAAATATGTAGATCAAAACTTATGTGTTACTTGTACAAACACACGGACACAAAATCAGACATAGAACTGGAAAAGGGACAGACAGACTGACGCAATCAAGTTAAGTCACTAAATGAATGTAAGTACTCACAGTATGCAAAGTTTCGTGAAAATATATTCAACAGTTTGGACATAGTACGGCACATATACATACAGACAGATGTACACCAAACGAGCAAGGCACGGATTTTGCATCAGAAAAGCCCAAAACAGATAAATAGCTTGAAATGGATCGCAAATATTCAATGTACAAAGAAACACTTCATTTTTATTTATTTAGATGTGTAGTGGCATAAATAATGAAAACTGAAATTGGAGAATGATACAGATAATTGATAAACATTTTCACTAACATTACTAGATATTTTTAATAGCTGCTATGCGAATAGTGCTTGTTATCATATCAAAAAGTGCTACCACATCATACAGAACTTCTTCAACACATGCACCTAACCATTACCAGATACATTTATAGCAAACTACACCCATGTCCTAAATTATCTTTACATGCATAAAATCACGAATTTCTCAGAAACTGGGAACAATAATTTTATGAATTTGTGTGAAATGATACATAACATCATAACACATAAATACAAAGGAAAGAATTTAAGAGCACTGCATATGATACAAAACTGTAGCATGAAACAATATAATGGCAATAATATGGGATAAGGAGAGTTCCGAAAAAAAGGAATAACTCAGAAAAAAATTAAGGTTTATGAATTTAATATGGAATGTAATCTCCCCAGAAGTGTACACACATATCACAATGTGTTTCAATGCTGACAATAATGTTGTTAACCACAATTTGGGAATTAAGTTCCACTCCTCCAGCAATGCGGTCTTCAGGGTATTTATATCTCTAGGAGGAGGATATATCCGTGCAACTACTTTTCCAAGGTAGTCCCATAAGTTCTCTATCGGGTTCAGATCAGGAGATTTTGCTGGCAACGGTATTCGCTCAATGCCTTCACTTTCAAGGAATTCATCAACGAGGTTTGCTCGATGTGGGCGAGCATTATCGTCCATAAATAAAAAGTCAAATCCATATGCACCTCTGAAAAGTCTTACATAAGGTTCTAAGATCTCATCCTGATATCTCTGGCCGGTCACAGATCCGCTGTTGAAAACCTGTAGGGGCGTACGTCCATCGATCATTATTCCACCCCATACCATCACACCTGCACTACCAAAACGGTCACGTTCCATAATGTTCGAAGGAAGATTTTACGCTCCTGACTCCCTCCAGATGTAAACACGTTTAGAATCAGATGTTAAACTAAACCTCGACTCATCAGTAAAGAGAACATGGGTCCATTGGTGTTCACTCCAGTTCTGATGTCCTTTGCACCAATTAAAGCGACCCCTCTTTTGTTGTGAAGACAGTGAAACACATACCCTTGGCTTTCTGGCATAAAGGCCTTTATCATTAAGCCTTCTGTATACAGTTTGCCGTGATACAACAGTTCCAGTGGCGGCTGCCACCTCTGAACTTAAGTGCCGAGCAGCAGACTTCCTGTTACGATGGGCAGTTTTTGCCAGATAACGATCTTGAGAAGCAGTTGTTATTCGTTTAAGACCTTCTCCAAGCGTCCTTACAACAGTTCCAGAGTTCTGAAATTGTTTCCATAGCGTAGAGACTGTCTGTCTTGAAATATTCACACATTTCGCTGCTTCCACGATTGTCTGCCCTGCTTCTAAACCGCCGATAATTCGCAACTTCACAGATTCTTCCAAATGATACTTCGGAATCATAACAAACCGTTTTGAGTCATAACACACTGAAATCATCCACTCATGTTTATCACTGTGTCAATGCAATTTCCAAAATTAAGAATGCAAAGTGAAGGTATAAACACGTTGAAGTATGGCACGATGTGTTCTTTCCATCATTGATTTTCTTGTAAACATGTCATTGTTTTAAAGTTTTGTGAGTGCCGCGCACTGAATACAAATAAGGCATTCCTAATTCATTTTTCTCTGGTTTACTTTATCGAAGGAAATTGCATTTCTATTTCTGATTTCATTAGAATAACGTGTTTCTTGATATTCTTTCAAGTAGAACTACTGTAAACAAGTTATACTTTGAATTTGGTCACAAATTAAATTTAGAATACCTAGGAATTTACATTTTCATAACACCAGTTTGAAAATGTATATTCCTAAGTATTCTAAATTTAATTTCATTTGGTGTTATTTTCATAACACCAGTTTGAAATTGCTGTTTACCAAAATAATAAAATCGCATAGCCTTGATTTACATTTTGAAAATACGTGGAAAGATTTTCATTTAAATATTCTTTTCAGGATTAACTGCATTTTTTAAACTTCCACGCACTTTTAAATTCAGAAAAATTCTGAATTTGAAAGTACTTCTATTCGATAGTTTAATCCGAAGAATATCTGTCTTTTATTAAGAAATACCTCTAACATATGCAAATTTATTTAAATTCATACTTTTAAGTTTTTTAAAAGCCTGAAAATATTTTGTTTTTAAACCATTTTAGTTTTTAAAATGCACTACTCATTTTAGTTTCGAGGGATTTTTATATAGTGACTTGAAAAATGTCAAGAGCATTATTTAATTGCATATTTTAAAATATTCCTGCTTTATATGGCTCATTTTCAAGTTTTTTAAGCAGATGTGACTTATGCATAATTCCAGTCACATGCAATGACATTTTTGGTAATTCTATTTTCATAAGACTTATTACTTGACAAGCAATGGAGCATTTCAGTATTATCTAAATAACCACAGAGATGTTTATTTGACAGTTATTCTCTGGGAAATTTATAAATTTGACAGGTATTAGTTTCATACTGGTTTTTAAAGTCTATCGGTGGCATAGTATTTATAAAAAACAGATTTACTTACCTCTTAATTTTAATGATTTTTATTTTACAACGTTGAAAACTTTTAGTTTTCATTTTTTTAATTGTGATCTATTAGTCCTTGAATTTCAACATTTTTATACAAAACATTGTTGTATAAAAAATCAAAGATTTAATTCAATATGTGTCAATTGTGTTTCCTTGACAGCCAAATACGATACCTAATTTTATAGAAATGTTTGGACTACCCAAGGTCTTAATGAGTAAATTTTTCTCCGATAAGGAATAACATAATGAAGTTTTATGAAGGAATGTGATCCTTAAAACAATAGTCATGAAAAAATTGGTAAACGGTAGAGAATACAGCAAAAATAGCTTGCATTATTATTTCAAGCTTATTATATTATTTTGTAGTACAGAAATTTAGGTAATAAGATTTTGAATATATCTGCTAATATGACGATGAAAATTACCAAGTGCATTTCATTGAAAAATACCTGGTAGGTAATAACTGCTCTTCCTAAGCAAAAACATAAATAAAAATTCACAAGTGTTACGTGAGACAGTCTAGTAGGAAAATGTCTGGTCTGTGAAAAGCAAGCCACCAGGGCGGAATCTTGCTATTTAAGCTGCTCTATACTGCTGGAGGTGAAGCGAAACGCCTGAAGTTACTGAAAATATATTTCAAAATGAAATTTTAAACTTATTCGCGTGTGTGGAGTATTTCCATTAGAGTTCACCCATCAAGTCAGAAACAAAGGTACTCCAAATAAATTAATAGAATAATTAAAAGAAGTCACACACACATCACACAGGTAGTTGGTTCTATACAGTGCGACACAGAATAACGAGTTTCAGACAAGAGGTCTCAGCATATTAATAAAAATTGTGACTTCTTGCGTCTCGCAAACTAGATATTGATATTCATCAATACGTTTCGAAACTTTTATTTTGACAATAGATTCATATATTTTTACAATACCAGCAAACTTCCAGCACATTTACCATTAAAGAAAGACTTCATTATATATAGAACCTAGATGCAAAAATCAAAGCTTATATCAGATTGCTACAGTGGACGAATACAAACTTAAATTTTATTTCTTCAGAATCCTTCCTATATCATACTCTGTGGAATTACCATTTCTGAGCTAGCTCTTCGTGTACAATTTTGTGAATAAGTAATAAAGTAAACAAAAACGTCAATTTCCCAATCACTTGCAATACCTCAAATTAGTTGGTAATCCCCACCTATGCTAGCATCCTTCAGTTCTCACCTGCTGAGAACTAGTAGTTAAATAAAATATTCGTCCTAAAAATTGTTTTCAAATATAAAGGACTCCTCTGGTCAATTTACTGATAAAAACAAATTAATTTCTATTTCGAGCCGTAGCGTAGTGGTGAAAAAGAAATTTCTTGGCGCGAAATATTTTGGTTTCTTTTGGCATATTTTCAAATATTGAATATGAAATCATTTCATCACACTATAATTACACTTATTTCTTCCCTTGTTACTAGCATTATCAATAAATTATCGTTACAAAAAGATAGTAATATATAACAAGATAGAAAAAATACAAAATTTAATATGCTATGTGGTATTTTAACAATTCGAATTCATTTTGTCGATATAGATGATAGCCAACACATTTGTTTGATAAAAACTAGCTTTTTATCAATCTTTTTCAGAGGTTTCACTTCTATATGACTTTAATATTGCATGTATGTGAACTATCAATAGTCATTTATATCTTTAGTGTAGTTCTAAAGTTTAAATAACGGAATAAAATTTTATATTTAATGTACAATAAGCCTCAACTTCATGAATGATGTACCCAAACAGCTAATTTATAACTGAAATACAACAATGATGCGAAAACGCTGTAAAATAGTGAATAATGAAAATTTAACTTAAAGAAAAAAAAAGATAATTTTACAAAACCTCCCTTTCTCCATGATGGTAGATCGGGGTTCAAAATTATGTGGTTTTGTCCTCGAATTTTTCCCTTGAGATTAATCCCGGACCGTCGCCAATAGCCGGTTGTGTTGCTCCAGTGCGATGTTAATTAATTACTATTACCACAATGATAAGTAGTTGAATTAACGTCGCACTGGAACAGCACAACGAGTTATTTCTGGATAACACGTTTAAACTAGTTTAAAATTTTTCTTTAATGTTTTTGAGACTGAGTTTGGTATAGATGTGCTATCGCTTGTTAAATGAATCTAACAGTTTCTCAACGCATTTAATTTAATGAGGTTTTATCTATCCAAGTGACTTTAACGGATAATTTCAATGATTTTAACTTATTCGAGAAACCTAAATGTTTGTATTTATATAAATGTTATATTTAGAGCTACTTATATGATTTTACTTACAGCTTTTTTTATCTGCTGTATTCATCCTTTTAGAAGTTAATTGTAAGATGTCTCTAATATTTATAACACTAACTCTTGTTTTCCATAACAGTATTTCCGGAATTGCAATTTGTTTCAGAAGGAAATATAATATTTAGTTGTAAATAAATAAGAAAACAAAATGTAGTATTAGAGTAGTACATTTTTCAGATACTCCGATTTATGTGTATAGTTAATTAGATTTTTAGATTTATGTGCATATATGTATCTCATTTTAATTCTGATAGCTTATTAAAGTTCAATAGCTAGAATAATTGTTAATACTAGAAAACCTGAGCATAGCATTTAATCTTAAATTTCATCTGATATCAATTGATGGCAGGGTCGTTACTCACTTCTCATGCCTTTTTAAAATCCGTTTATAATCGATATAATCATTGATATGCATATTTCGTACCTCAAATGCAATAAAATTAGTCAAAAAATATAAAATCACATTTCGTGTACTTCTTACTGGGATTAATACTTATTTTCAATGAAGTGCGTGGTAAAACTTCCTTGCTAGTCATGTTACCACAATTATCTTCTGAACATCTACTTCAATTGCACCCCATTAATTAGAAAGGCGAAACGGTATATTTTAACATCTGAACACATATTTTCGCATTTTCTGACATTTTCTTTTCTGCTCTGATTTTTATCATCCGGATTCTTCATTACTTTCTGTCATCAGACGGCTGAAGAATTTCATTAGAACGACTTGCTCTTCCGAGTATTATTATAACATTATTTTATAGCTCCACAACTTAAATCCAGCATACTTAAACTAAGTGGCAAATCCCATAGTAGATGATTTTACATTGTTTATATCCTTTTGTTGCCATTCTAAAATATACGAGTATTGTCGATTTCTGTGCCACGTACGTTAGTGAAGTATGTATATAGATAAGATCATCGTACTCAAAATCATGACTCAAATGCATAAGCATTCTTATACACTATGGAAATAAAATGCTGCTTCAAAAAGAATGAAACGACAAGAAACATTATGTATAAATTAAAAATTTAATAATTACGTTCCCCGAGTAAAGTAAAGTTAAATTCATTCGCTAAATAATTATTTTGATACCACAAGAGCATTTGTGTTAACTTTATATTACAAACTACTTTGAAAATGAGTTCCAAGTCTGATTTATGCCTTCTCATGTTGCTTTGTGTTTTGGCATTAATAATACTCCCTTTAAAGTAAGAAAGTATACAGCTCATTTGAATATGGTTTCCTGCAATTCAAAAGAGTGGGGTTCGGCCACGAATGAAGGAAATGGCAAGCTATTTCACTATCCCGCAGCTATTTTAATTCTACCGCCTCATTCCTTCTCCTTCACACTGCCCTTTCTTCCCAAGTATTTCCATTTATTCTGATCTTTTCTCTTATAGTCAACTGTCTTTTGAGAAGCCCGAGGCGATTCCTTTTTGCCTAATGACACGTCAGGTGCAAGCGTATTCTCCATTCACGCATCAAGTAACACGTCGCTACGAATTTTATTCCAGCAGGTGGGAAAATAATTGAGCGTACAAATGATTCGCGATATTTTTCTTCCTTTCTTTTTTGATTCTTCCATCGTTTAATACGGGGTCTGGAAAAGTTTCATTTTATTCAGGCCAGCTTTAGAAATGTTTCTGTGGGAAAAGAATATTTATTTTTCTTGAGAACGAACAGGCTCTTGAAGTTCATGACAAACGGATACAATTACATGAAAGCGTGGAGTTTTGTAATGAAATGAATTTAGATTCCCGTTTTAAAAAATCTTAATTAAGAAAACGTAGTACAATTTTCCAATTGTATGTTTCGTCCTATTTGTATATGTTAACTTCTAATAAAAAATGAACTACGTGATGTAAAAAGATATATTCTTACTTTGTACTTACACAAGAGATTGTTCTTGTTTTCATCACAGAATAAATCTATTAGGTGTACCCATAAATGATGTCGTTTTTTATCGTAAGATATAAATTTAGTATATTATTTTAAAAAGTGGCATTTAATCAAGTATGTAGTCACCAAAGTTTTCTATGATTTTCCCCCACCTGGTTATCAAGTTTTCTATCCCAGCTTTAAAAATTCTGGGGTTTCGGAGTCAAAATACTCAACCAGTGCGTTTTTGACCTCTTCATAAGAATTGAATTTTTCCCCAGCAAGAAAGTGCTGTCAGGATCTGAAAAGATGATATGGAAAGGTCAGGTGACTATAGAGGATGGCGGTGAACTTCCCATCCGAGTTCCCTAATTTTTGTTGAGTGATCCTCGGAACTTGTGGTCTCGCGTTATCATGTCAGAGGATAGCACCATTCCTTTCAAAACAGGATGTTTTACTGCAACGACTGCTTTTAATCGGTTAAGTTTACCACAATAAACGTCTGCAGTAACGGTTTCTCCGACATTAAACAACTCAAAGTGAACCACGCCATGAATGTTCCACCAAACACATAGGAGAACTTTGCTTCCATGGATATTGCAATTTTTTTAGATGGTTCTCCAGAGGAAAGTCATTGTTTTTTCAACACTGGGTTATAGAGAACTCATTTTTTGTCTGCCGTTATACTGTCAAAAAACAGTTTAGCAGTTTGCTCTCATTACTGAGCATATATGAAGTACCCATACACCGGCACTTTGAAACTTCCCAATGGATTTCAAGTGGTGTTGAACTGTTAACCAGGAAGCATTCATCCTTTTTGAAATTTCCTCAATTGTTTGGCGACGATCTTCTTCCACAATAGTCTAAAGTGTCTCCATTAAATTGAACTGAACGTCTCTTGGGGCATCTTCAAGGTCAAAATTGCAGCGATAGAATTTGATGAACCATCGTTGGCACTTGCGAGCGTCTAAACAATTTGCATAAAATGCCTTGACATTCGCAGATGCCGTTGCTGCGTTATGACAGCAATTAAACTTAAAATGCCTAATATGAGCTTCTCCAGGTTTACCGTTATTCATTTAGTAAAGGAAATTTAGCACTCTAAAAATCTCAACTGAAAGCACAATGTGTATACACTTTAACAACCAAAACTGGAATGAGCTCAATGCTATAGTAACCCTAAGAAACACGCCAAAAGTTTATGCCCGCAAAAACGATGTTACTCATGGGTACTCCTAATAAAAAACAGTCTGTTCCAAGTAAGGAGTTTAAACCATCAAATTTTCATTAAATTTATGAATAAATCTTTATTGAATTTTTAAATAAATTTAATTAATATGGCCTAGTATATCCTAGACATGCTCACTTGGATGCAGAACTGGGTATCTCGTTGCCCAAGGGTTTCAACGCCACGGAAGCCCACTTGAGAGATGCGAGTCGTGTGTGGATGGATTTTAGCGTGGTAGTAAGTAGCACCATTGACACGTGACATAAAGGCAAAATAAATGCTTTCAAACTTCCTACTACTTCTAGAAGGGACCAACTGATGACTCCCTACACCATTATACATGGATTCACAATAGTGTGCCTCTAAACAGTAAACTGAGAATGTCTTTCGATCATCGCTTGCTGAGTCTAGAGTGGTGTCATGCCCTGTGGTCGTGGACAGGCATGGAATGGTAGCGTATTATGATGATCGTATTATGACAAATCTCCTTTCTGCCTTGGGGCAGATAATCACCGCATTCACATGTGACAGAGACTCAGCCAGCGTTAGCATTCTCAGTTTACTGTCGAACGGCACATCACAGTAACTCCCATTGTAATGGTTTGTCATCATTTACCTCTCTTTTAGTGTTACGAAGAATTTTGACAGCGCAACCAAATCTCCAGCAGATCCTACAATTAGTTGTTCTGCCTTTCATGCCACGTGTTCAAGAGGCTATTTATCAGCAAAACAACGCCTTGTCACACCTCTCTAAAATATTATTCATGCATATGGAATCCCATTCTGATTATACATAACTTATTATTATAAAACTAATTTGCAAATGCAGTAGAATATTAATGAAACACCAGACGTTCTCACTATGAATGAGTAATTTTGTTAGGAGAGTATTTTTCCTTTTATATTACTAATAAATATAATTATATTTTATTAATAATAAATATAATAATTACCATCTTACTTCACAAAATATTTTGAATAAAACTTTTTACCTAGTATTGAGTAGTTGATTGGATAGTTTCATGTCTCAAGATATTGCCATATTATTCTTGATCAGTTTTAAGTAACGGTAATCAAATTCAAATTAGATTAACAATTTCTTTACTTAAGAAAATTACATTTAAAGCATTACATTGCTTTAAAAGCATTCTTAAAATTACAAAACAAATGACAAACAATTTGAGCATACAAAATTAACTTCCTGCATGAACTATTTTTCAGCATATGAGAGATTATGATGCAAGTAAACACAAACCAGACGGAAGTCGAGGATTTCCCGTGATTAGTCGAAAGTGGGTTTGAACGAATCTACACTGCTGGCCACCCAAATTGCAACACCAAGAAAGACAAGAGATATCACAACAAAATTTATTTTGTAGATAACATGTTGACCAAGTATCAAATGATTAAATTTATAGACTTCTGTGAAGTGTGGTTCCTGCCAAAATCAGTAGCCAGAGTAGCCGCCATTGTTGGAGATCACCGCTGCCACACGCCTTGGCATTGATTCAAAGAGACTTTGGATGTGTTCTTGGGGTACAGCAGACCAAGCAGCTTCCACACGTTGCCAAAGTTGATCTGGTGTGGCAGCTGGGGATGTATTCTGGGTCAATCGTTGAGCAACCATGGACCACATGTTTTCTATCGGCGAAAGATCCGGAGAGCGAGCTGGCCAGGGAAGCAATTCAATCTGGCGATTGACGAAGAACCCTTGCCACGTGTGGTCGCGCATTATCCTGTTGAAATATGGCTGTGGGCAAGCCCTGAAGGTAAGGAAGGACAACTGGCTCCAACACCTCGGAGATGTAGCGCTGGCTGTTTAAAGTACCGGCAATGCGTACTAGAGGAGTGCGAGAGTGATATCCAATACCGCCCCATACCATAATACCCGGTGCAGGACCAGTGTGGCGGTGCATAACGCAGCTGTTCAGCATCCTCTCTCCACGGTGTCTCCTGACTCGAATCCGACCATCGTGGTGGTGCAGACAGAAGCGTGATTCGTCAGTAAAGACAATTTCATTCCATTCTGCCGTCCACATCCTTCTTTCATCGCACCATTGGCGGCGGAAACGTCTGTGGTTCTGCGTCAAGGGTAGACGAAGCAATGGACGTCTTGCGGACAGACCACTCTGCTGTAAACGGCGTCGAATGGTACGCGCAGACACTGGATGATGCGGTACAGACTGAATGTGCTGTGCTATGGTTCGTGATGTGGCTGAGCGATCCGTCACTGCCATACGCACAATATGCCTGTCATCACGTGAAGTGGTGCACTGAGGTGGATGCGATCGAACACGTCAGTCCGTCGTACCCTCCTGCATCCAACGATCACATATCCGCATTACAGTTGTTTGGTTTCGTCCAACACGACTACCGATTTCCCTGAAAGATAATCCACAATCTCGGTAGGCCACTATCCTTCCTCTGTCGAACTCGGATACTTGATCAAAAGATGATCGCTGTTTTCTACGAGGCATAATTGATCGTTTTTTTTAAAAAACCACAAGAAAAACACAATTGCCGTACTTGAAATCGTCGAAATCTCCAAGCCTTAAATAGCGCTTTGAAGTGGAGCTACAGGCGCGCGTGATGTGCGTCTGCGCTGAAATTCTAATCATTTGCATATCTCACCTCCGCTAATGCATGTTGTAAATTTCATATTATTTGCATGCTTCCTTCAGGGTGTTGCATTTACGGTGGCCAGCAGTGTATTAGTTAAATTAGGGTACTTGAGGTAACGAAACACAGAGAGCGCTTCTGTAAATAGCGTCTATAGTACGAATTACGTTTCTAAGTTTCGTTTGGTGCCGAAAGAAATAACAGTGATAAAGAGTTGGCAGGGGGAGAAACATCCACGACGATGCTTTTGTGTACGGCAGCCTTCAAATACGCTTTCACCCCTATTCAAAAATCGTCAGACCCAAGATCGACTGCCTTTTCGTCGGAGCCGCATATTTCTCACATAGTACAAATCGGGGTTACCTTAAAATGCACTTTATCGTCATTTTGGTGATGTTTAGTTTTTAATTTAATTGGTGTTGGCCAATCCCCTATCATATATCTATTCGGAGATCATTGTTTGGAAATCTTATTGGAGAAGTACCGAAAACTTGTGGAAGCCCTGTTGGAAGAGTAGCGCATTACCAACCGGAGGATTACGAGTTCGAAACTCAATCCAACTAAAAGACAGTCTTGTACGTGGGGCTGGTGCACGTTAAATCTGTCTGGGCCTCAAATGTCCTTACGTTGGCGTGGTGTGGAAGTTTGTAGAATGGGGTGCAATTTCAGGTATCCTCGACATCTGACCGTGGTTCAAAATTACGAGGTGTCCTAGGATCTTTTCCTTCGGGATTGGTCCCGGACCGTCGCCAATCACCTGTTCTGTTGTTCCAGTGCAATGTTAATTGACTGCCTACCTTCTTACTGAAATTTTGTTAAAAGGACAAGTACTTCACGACTACTTTCATGAAAGAACCCACGTTCCGCCCCAGAAACACTATCTTCATATACATTTTGCCTGATAGAAAATGCTTGCCTTAAAACCGAAAAGTATATAAAGTAACCAGCATTCGTAAACAATAAGCAAAATATCAAACCACAAAATAGCATGTTCCGATCTGGCATTGAAGTGTCCCCTGCGTTTCCATCTGCAGCAAAACAGTTGATCGATGCACGAATCACGATGCACACGCCTAAGTTTAGTCGATCCGGTGTACTCAATTATGGATCAATTTCTAGATCAATATTTTCGGTCGCCTACGATATTGATATTGGTGACTGCTGTGTCAACTGTAATCCTTATATTATAGAAAGGGGAATTGATTTCATGAAACTCTAATGACGCCGAAATACAGACATTTAGTTATTTTAACAACGGGTGAATTTTTACTGACGCTATTAAATTATGTAAAATGTATATTGAATTAACGAATACGTATTAAGTATTGAAACGAATATTGTTTTCTTTTGCTTTCCTATCGGTAGCGGTAGATATGGATTATTCAGTTAAGATCAATGAAAAATGCGAATGATGCTTCCAATTTTTTGGTGTACGTCTGATAATTATATTAATGATTCCGAGGTTAATTGGAACAGTAATTTTTGCAGTATTTTAACAACACATAATTTAATAAAGAAGACTTGGGGTTGTCGAATTGAAAAACATTATGTAGAAGTGTGATCCAACTGGAAGAATTCAATTGAAAAGAGATAGGACTCAACGCTCAACCGTTTTTGAGAAATATTGATTCCAAAAATACACTTGATTAAATATTGGCTAGGTTTATTAAAATTCCGAGTAGGCAGTGTAGCTTGGCGGATACGTATCCGACTGCCAAGTGGCCGTCTTTCGTTCGATACCCACTTTTCTTCAATTTTTAAAAATATTTTTTATGTATGGGGCCATTTTACTTTGCTTCAAAAATTCACTTTTTGAAGCATTGTTTGTGTTTCATTATTTATTCACGATGCTGTCGTGTTGCTCCAGCGTGACGTAAATTCGACTACTTAACTATACCACGAAATTCTTACTACTGGTAAGACCAGGTATGGAAATAATTTGAGTTTGGTTTTATAATTATTGTCCTACATAAAAAATAACACTAAGCTCGTGACCTTTTTATGTAAGATGTATAGCTTTCTTATAAGTAAGATTGATAACTTTCTTCAAATAAGATGCATAACTTTCTTTTATTCCTTCAGTATTCGCTGTGTCTGTCAAATGGTTTTCAAGTGCTTATGTCGGAAATTTCTAGTCAACCATTGATTTTATGCAGCTTAAACTCCATCTATGTGTGTAACTTCAGGAGCTGCTTGTACGGTGAAAGAATTCAGTTGACTACAATGCGGGGTTTTTAATTTTAGAAGCTATCTGACAGATTTTTCAATAAGTTTAATTTATTTTAAATTCTGCAATTGTTTCAAAATTATATTTTCTAACGTAACACAATTATTTTTTAAGCTATTTTGAATGTAAATCCATTTTTTTCTTTTCGTTTTCTGTTTAACCTGACAGTTATACACCACACCTTCCTGCGAAAGTTTCGCACTCATGATATTTTCACAAAATTTCGAAATCATCATCAAAATTTTATAATCATGATGTTTCATCAAAATTTTATAATCATGATGTTTCATCAAAACTTTGTAATCTTCGTAAAAATTTTATAATCACGTTTGCACAAAAATTTCGTATTCATACTTTCATCAAAATTTTGTATTCAGGGTGTTTTCATCAAAATTTTGTAATCATCTTCAAAATTTCCGAATCATGATGTTTTCATCACTTGATTATAGTGTTTTGATGAAAATTTCGATACCATGATGTTTTTATCACGTGATTATAGTGTTTTGATCAAAATTTCGATATCATGATGTTATCATCAAAATTTTGATATCATGTTTCATTAAAATTTTTTGTAGTCATGTTTTCATTAAAATTTCGTACTCATTATGTTTCCATCAAAATTTAGTTATCATCGTCAAAATTTCGTAATCAAGTTGTTTTTACCAAACTTTTGCATCCAGGATGTTTTCATCAAAATTTCGTAATCAGCGTCAAAATTTCGCAACCATGTTTTCATCAAAATTTCGTTTTCCCGCAGTGCATAAATGACGATTAAATTATTAAAATATATGAAATCAATCTCTGTGAGCTATAGAAATATTTTGTTTCTGTTTAGTCTTGTGATTTGTTACTGCTTTATTGAGAAAAGCGACTATTCCTGAGAGGTACACCGTATCTACTCATGTAACATTTCGACCATGCCTACCCAAGGTTTAATCACAATCTTAAGTTCTGTAGCAGAGTAAAAGTTTAGGCAGTTTTCAGTGTTTTTAAACTGTTGTCTAATAAGAAGATTGGTGCACTTAAATAATAATGGTAAGCTTAGCTAATCTTCAATCATTCAATTGAAAGGAAAAGATTTTCCCCATTTGACTACATAAAAGGTAAATTTGAACAGTTGGATAACTGTTTTAAAATATAATGCACACCTCTATCAAAAGTTGCAACACCTTTACATAAAAGATGGATTGCTTGGAAATTTGCCAAGTAGACAGATTATCGCGGACGGTGCCAAGGATTACAATCTAAGCATAAACTCAAACGTGATGCGCGGTCAACGTGACTCAGTGAACAATAAAACAAAAGCCTTAACAAACTAATCTTTAAACATTCCGTCAATGATTTCGACTGTTATTGAACTGCTTTACTAAGCAAAAACGCCTCGAAGCAGAACGAAAGTTGAGGTCAATTTACGAAACTTTAAAAATAACGAATTATCGAATTGAAAGGATGTTATTTGTGAATTGTGGTACTGCTTCACACGTTTAACACGATAAAAAAAGTAATAAAGTGTTCGGTTCTGCGATTTTGAGTGACAGAAATTTTGCTTCCTCGGCTAAACATTTGCAATAAAGCTGCTCACACTACAAAGTGATAAAAATATTGAATGAAAGCTGGAATCGAATCCGCGACGGCAGCATGGCAGTCGAATGCGCACCTACTCGAAGTTCGTATAAACAGCCAATAAATAAGCAAGTCTATTTTTAAAATCGATATTTTTAGAAAAATTGCTGAGCGTTGCAACCTGCCTCTTTGCAATTGTTGGTTGGATGTTGAATTAACGTTGCACTAGAACATAGCGGATCATTGGGCGACGTTCAGGAATCAATCCCGAAGGGAAAATTTCGAGGACACCTCGTAATTTTTAATCACAGTCAGATGACGAGTCAACACCTTAACTAGCACTCCACTCTCCAAACGTCCACATCACTACAACGTAAGGACATTTGAGGTCACGACTGATTTAACGTGCACCAGCTCCCATGTACACGACGGTTTTTGATTGAATCTAATTTCGAACTCTCAACCCTCTAGTTCGTAATCCGCTACTCTTTCAACCTAGCTGCCATGGTCCTCCCTTTGTCGTATTCCTCTAGTGGAGGACCCAGTTGGTAGTGTCGCGGCTGAGCAACTGGAGGGTTGCTAGCTCGAAACTTGATCAATCCAAAGACCGTCGCGTACGAGAGAGCTGGTGCACGTTAAATGTATAGTGACCTCAATTGTCCTCACGTTGGCATGTTGTGGAAGTTTGAAGATTTGGGTGCCAACTCATATCTCAGACGTTATCTGACCGTATTTCAAAATTACATGGTGTTGTCCTAGAATCTCTCACTTCGAGATTGATCCTGGAATGTCGCCAATTACGTTGCTCCATTGCGACGTGATTTAACTATCTACCTAAGTCTAGTATAGTACTATCCTTATAAATGTTTTCAATACAGCAATCCCAACCTCGTCGTGTTAGATTTCAGCGAGAAAGGTATTTGAAATTATTAAAATGATACGGGGTGTGAAATTCTTATTTACTACTGTAGAACTTAATGTATTTACAATAAATGGCTCTGGCACCATCTATGGTTTGAGTGACTTGTTTAAATGTGTTATGTGAACACAACTTTTTTGTCTTTCTGGTAAATGACGCTGATGAAGAATGTCGATTATGTTTGTCTCGTCCGTGTCCTGCTCTTTGTAGTCCTGTAATTCGAATAAATATATCGTCGGCTTTGAACAGAAAGTCATTAACTGACAACCCAAAATTTTACTGTACAGCTATTTAAATACTACCTATTTAATTATTAGATAATAATTCAAAATATATAAATTATAAGCATTTTGAAAGTGTATTGTATCTTCTAAACGGTTACATTATGGCAGAGTATTTCTCATCGTCATGAAAATAAGTATTAGTGTTTAAGTAAAAATGTCAATTAATGAGTTTCAGCTCTAAGCCACGATATGGTTCTCTAAAAGCATCTTGCATTATTTTATGAGAACTTCCATTACTTTACAAATACAATAGCAGCTTTTTTTTATAATTGTTCCCGTCGAATTGAAAATAGATTTATTTATTTTATTTGCAAAGAATACTTTTATATAAAGACTAACAATACAATCACTGTTACTGAATAGTCTGGTGTAAACTATATGTTTGGTCTCCTACGCTGTAGATTAGACAATTACGTTTTAGAAAGACCAACACAATCCTGTTATGTACCGATTTTGCATGAATTATTGAAATAAATCGATATTATCAAGAAAAAAGTGCCTGAAAGAATTTCTTTGCATAGTCAATGGTAATTAGATCTACTTAAAATACAATCTGGATCTTTAAGTGCACCGGAATTTCCGATCATTAACGAGATTAGCCACTTTCGCTTCCACTAATCGGTTTTCCATTCACCCACTCTATGAGAGGAGATTAAATTGCGCTTAAACGTGATCACTCAGAGGGAAAAGTTTTAATACTCGTCAAAAGTTTTACGGAAATACTCTCAGTGGAAACATTTTGCGATTATTCAGGAACGTTTAGTTACTTCGAAGCTTTTGAGATTAATTTAACTAATAAATGTCACATTTCATGTACATATCACCTTAAGTTTTGTTCAAAAGTAAAACGCATAATTTTGTTTGTAAACATGGTCTGCCAAAGTAAGTTTGTTATAACGTTTCCTGGTTGTATCCTTACCAGGTGTTTATTTCTCTCTTCCGTCTCAATAAAACTTTCCTTGTGTGTATCCAAAGCTTGACGTTGCTTACTTTGTATTTGGCGTATCATGGCCAAACATGGCCCTTGCGCCATAATACCCAACCAACCTGTTTAGATTCTTACTGTTGTTGAAGTGTTACAGTTATATGTTCATGGAATTGGTTATAACATCTGTGTAATTCGATAACTAACATTCATTTATAAAGCTAAATTTAATACATGGTCCAGAAATCAGATATCTATAAAAAAAATAGTCAATTGCAATATAGAATTGGAAATTTAAAAATCCTATAAATTTTGAACAATTTAAAAATTAAATTTAACAATTTATTGACTGAAAAGGCTATAATTTTAGGTTCTGTTTTATAGTTCATATAGCCTTTAAAAGTCATTGTTTTACATATAAATAATAAAAGTTTGCATTTGTTCTGTTTTTTAAAGGATCAAGTCAAAGTTACGTTGTGTAACTAGAGTGTAAACTAGATATCTGAAATGTTTAGAAATTAGTTACAATGCATATAATCAATATCTAACAAAAATTCATTTACCCTTCCTTAAATACCCAACAGTTCTTCAGAATAGCAAAAAATATTGCTTTTATCCAAAGGTTAAATAATGCGTCCAAACTATTGTAAAAACTAAATTTTCTAAAAAGTAAGTAACGGAGTATCGTAAAAAATAAAAGAAACAACTGGTAAACAAACCTCGGGACCCATCTTTCGGTTGCTTCTGGATTGCCAAGGTTAAATTACGCGTTTTCATTTACAAGCTGAACACACTGTGTTTGTTGACGCAACAAAGAATTCTTTTATGAGAATTATTTTTTGAATACAAAAAACAATCATCCAACCCACTTGGTTAATATGATAACATCAATTAAAAACATACGGTCTATCCGACTAATCTCTCGAACAGAGAACGAAGACGAATACAGAAGAATAGTTATGACAGTAAGAGAATACATATATATATATAAACGTTCACAATCGCCACAGTCAATAGGAACCGGTGGATGGAAAACTGTCTGAAAAAGAATGACACCAGACGGCACAAACTACTAATGCATAGTGGGCTGAAAATGACCAACCCTGTTTAATAGAAACCAACAATCGACCCCATCGGTCGATATCAGGCCAAAATTTATTTATAGAAAAATTTTTTTAAAGCATCTTGAAATTTATTTATTAATAAAGGTTTAGTTAAACAATCTGCTCGATTATCTTTGGTACCAATATGATTTATTTTAATAGAATTTTCTTCAACTAGATTCCGAATAAAATTGTAACGAATATCAATATGCTTTGTCTTAAAATTTTCCACTCTATTTTTAGTAAAACATATATTAGCTTGATTATCACAGAAATGATTTGGTATGATGGAATTGGGGATAAGATGTAATTCATTTATTACTCTAGAAAACCAAATAGATTCTTTTACGCTCTCACACAGAGCCACAAATTAAGATTCCATGGATGATAGAGCAATACACTTCTGTTTGCTTGATCTCCATGCAAATGCTACATTACCAAAATAGAATATGTAACCACTCGTTGAGTGGTGGTAAGTTAAATCTGATCCCCAATTGGCATCCGAGTAACAATCTAGTTCGGATCCTGAAATATTAGACAAATTTATTCTGTAATTTTTGGTATTAAAAACAGTTTAAAATATCAACCATTTTCCAGTGCTGAAAAGTATAACCATTGCAGAATTGACACATTAAATTAACAGAATGTGAAATATCCGGTCTCCTACGATCAGCTAACTATGAAAGACAGCCAATGAGTGTCCGATAAGGATATTTTTTCATCATGTCATTGTCAACAATATTCCTTTCAGGAATCTTTACCGGTAATACATAACTTACTTTAAAAGGAAGTTTTACAAATGACTTTGGTAGTTCTGCAAATTTAAGCATTAGCTTCTCAGTATATGTCTGTTATAAAGAATCATTAACCTATTCAAAATGTACACACAATAGATATTTAGTTTGTCCGAGTTCAGTTACATCAAATTTGCTTTTAATTAATTCTAAAGCTTCTTTAATTAAATCATTTGCCTTACCAAATAAAATTTTGTCACCCACATATACGGCTAGTACAACATCATTTTTAAACTTATAAACACAGTTGGTTCAACTCAGTTTTATAAAACCCAACTGTTTCAAAATATTATCAAGTTCAAAATTCCACTCTCTTCCACTTTGGTGTAAACCGTAGATTGCTTTATTTAGAAAACACACCTTGTTTTCTGACCCTTTTACAACATGACCAGATGGTTGTCTCATATATATTGGTTCTTTCAATTTACCATAAATATATGCAGATTTATTATGTAACTGAACATTATACCAATGCAATACAGACATTAATAGTATAAAAAGTAATTTTACAATATTAAAATTGACAACAGGTGAAAATATTTAATTAAAATCAACTCCCGGTCTTTGTTTAAACCCTTGTGACACTAACCTGGCTTTACGTTTTTCGGATTATTTCTTTCATCCAATTTGACATTAAAAACCCACTTACTTTCAATTATTGGAGCATTGACAGGTGGATCAACAAGACCCCAAACCTGTCGATCTTTCATTATTTGGAGTTCGTCGGCCATTGCAGCATCCCAATTGTCCTTGTTTGGACTTTGCTGCGTTTCTTCAAATGATTTAGGCATTTCAACATTATAACAATCGTGAAAAATGTCGTCCATTTGATCACTTAAAGGATCAGTTTCACTTTTAAAATAAGAAACATTAGTAGAATCTAAATCATTTTTAGCCTTTACAATATTATCAGGTTTAAAACAAAATTTATCGGGATTAAATTCTATTTTATTTTCTTCATAATATTTTCTAGCATCATTTAAAGATCTCAATCTTGTGCTAGAATTTGGAGGATAGTAATACACATCAATTCTATCACTCAGTGTGCGAGGTCTTTCTACCCTTTCCCATTCATTGATATTTAGAGGACTTAAAATATTTGAAGGATAGTAATACACATCAATTCTATCACTCAGTGTGCGAGGTCTTTCTACCCTTTCCCATTCATTTATATTCAGAGGACTTAAAATATTTGAAGTTGAATTTTGATCTCTTCGGTCTGACTTTTATTTGAACAGTCACAATTGGATTCAATTGGTTTGTTAAAATCCACGTTTAAGTTAAATTTAGTATAATCTGAGAATTTACTTTTACCAAACAAAGAATTCACACCGTTTTTAGTTTTATCAATTTTAACATGGATTGTTTCAATTACCTTACGTTCCTTGAGAATAAAAATCCTGTAACCTTTTGTGCTTGTAGCGTAGCCCACCAAAATTCCAGGCTTTGCAGGAGGCTGAAGTTTATTCCTGTGAACTTTAGGAATATGCACAAACGCGAGAGACCCAAATATTTTGAAATGTTCCACGGAGGGTTTGTGACCACTCCATACTTCATTAGGTGTTAACCCCTTTGTTAGTTTATGCTCACATCTATTTTTGATGTGTACAAATGTCACGAAGGCTTTCGCCCAAAATCGTGGTTGCAACCCACTGTCTTGGAGCATGGCACGTACTCCATCCATGGCTGTTCTATTAAATTTTTCAGCCACCCCCTTCTGCTCACTAGTATACGTAGCATGTAACGTAGCATACGTAGCATTAAACATGTACGCTCATGTTTAATACCCAACTTACTAAGAAAGCTTGTAAACTCTTTGTGGCAAATCTCTAGACCATTGTCTGTCCGGCAACATTTCAATCTGGAATTTGTCTCCCTTTCTACTTTAACTAGATATTTCTTGAAACAGTCAAACACCTCGGTTTTACTTTTGATTATGTATACCTCTACTTTGCGCAAGTAGTCATCAATGATTGACAAAAAGTACTTTTTCCCACCAAAAGAATTTACAGGAGCAGGTCTCCACAAATCCATACAAACTCTTTCAAGGATTTTTGTAGCCAGTCGCTTGCACGTATAATTTGTCTTTAATGATACCCTGGTTGATTTAGAAATTTTACATACATCACAATTTTTATCCTCAGTTTTAGAACATAATTTTTCAATCCCTTTTACCGAGCTATTTTTACTCATATGTTCTATAAGGGGAATGTTAACATGACCGAATCTTCGATGAACAGTATTAATATTTAAAGCTACGTTAACAGATTCGTGACATGTTTTAGGATATCCACGTACTTATACAATTTATCAATTAAAGGTACAGTAAAGAAATATTTTTCATCATTTTTAGTATATACATTCATATCATTTTTAGTATATACAACCATTTTATTATCACCTCAGTGAATTTTATATCCTGTAATATCTATGTTTGAACCACCAATTAAGTTTCTACGCATGTTAGGGGTGTACAAGATATTTTTCAAACTAATGTTGACATTACCTGAAACGTCCTTTAACACAAAGTCGATGTCTCCACATCCAAGGACTTTCGAAGTAGTCTTTGTCTCTGAGAACAGATAAAGGTGTAGTATACTTGAAATTGTGAAACCAGTCTCTGGATACAGCAATGAGACGTGGCAGCTTAATCGATGAGGAACTCTCCAAGATTTTTATCAGCTGAAGTGGTTGCCAGTTCAATATGCGTTCAGCAAAAAATGCACCATTTTCGTCTTTTTCCAGTTTCTTCTTGAATTGTCTATTCTTCTTAAAGCATCGGTCTTCCGTGTGTCCCGGCTTGCGACAGTATCCGCACGGCCCCAGACGAAAAAATCCGTCACTATGATGTGAAACTTTATTAGGGTCCAGTCCTCTTCCACTGCGTTCATATTCCTTAGCTCGCTTCGTCCCAGCATTCGTTGTCCTACTCTTGGCAGCGTAGGCGTTTCGGACTACGACGTAATCGTAATTTTGCTTTCGTCTTTTCGTTTCAATTCAATTCTTCCAGCTTCCGTAATAAGTTGCTTTGTAACTTTATCGACCGTAAAGTCTTTATCTTCGACTCTGTACATTGTTGAACCAAGTTATCATAATCCGGAGGTAAAATTCGTATTAGCTGAAAGCAAACAAGTAGCTCTAGAATCTCGAACCCAGATTCTCTTACTTGTCGTTTTTCTGTAATTTTCTTGCTGAATATTCCGATGGTTTCTTCCTCCGAGTCATACCGCATTTCGAAAAACTCGTCTACCAGTCCGGCCAATCGTGCTCGAGAGGCAGGTTCGAAGTTGCACTTCAAGGTGTCCCAAGCAGTTTTGCCGTCTTCGGTATCTGCAATCCGGGTGTGAAACTTCCTCTCAATGCCTTGGTAGATTGTAGTATACGTCCTCTGCTTCCTCCAAAGAAATGACCTCTTCTCTTTCTCAGATGCAGTTTCAGGGCACGGCTTAGCTTCTCCAGTTATGAATTCCCAGCATCCACGGTCCATCAGTATAACGTTTATGTCCGTTTTCCAAGTTTAGTAATTGAAGTCTCCCAACTTTGGAAAGGAAAATTGTTCAGGGAACTCAGCCATCGTTTTTGAAGATACAAAGGTTCAACTTTTTAAATTCACAATTTCATTATCAAATTTATGCGGTCGGGTTGGGCTGGGCCCATAACCCTGTTTGTGTTTGTTGACGCCTGTCTGAAAAAGAATGAACTGTCTGAAAAAGAATTACACCAGACGGCACAAACTACTAATGCATATTGGGCTGAAAACGACCGACCATGTTTAATAGAAACCAACACACACAATAGACAATACATTGTAAAAAAATTCTAAATTCTGAAAACAAAAATCCCTCTTTATCTACTTTTTCAAATGGTTTTACTAATTCATAATAACTTTCACACAGAGGCTTGGATACATGAGTTGGGACTATTATATAACTCTAATGTTCTCAACAAAGGTTCGTTTGGGGGTTTATGGAGCAAGGGCCATATTTAGCCATACTGCGCCAGACACAAGACATACAATATCAAGTAATAAACACAATGACAGTTTGACACAGAAGGGAGAAATACACCCAGGGAGGTTTGCACCTGACAGGAATCGAACCTGCGCCACCTACAGCTTGAAGGTTGCTAGTGCAGTGGGTATATCCACTGAGCCACAACGTCATGAATAGCATGTTTTCGTTCTCAAGCAGTGAAGATGTTTTTATGAGCCATTTTGAATAGGAGTGATTTACGGTTTCTTCACCTTCCTTCAGGAATTCCTATGAACCTGTATCCCCATGACTATGTTAAAATTTTGCTTAGTGAAAACGAATCCCACGTGTAAAGGTGAAGAAAACTGCAAGAAATAATTGCCTTTGAGTCGCTAATTACGAAAAATACTGTTATGCGGTTTCTCTGTTCTGTCCTCAAGACCGAAACTTCAATATTCTAAAACAAGAGCCATATAGCCGAATATCCGATATAACGAGTAATTATTGTAACAATTCTTTTGTCTTACGTAATCGTATTTTTTAAGACTAAAGTGCTGTCTTTTATACCTTAAATAATCCTATTAAATTCATTTACCTGTTACTTTAAATGACAGCTGCTCACAGATAGAGAAACACATTTCATAAATTGGTTGCCAATAATAGATTTCGTACTAAGCTGGATTCTAAAATAAAGGTTCTATGGACTCTCATAAGCATAGCAGTGGTTGAGTGAAATTACCCAACCACTCTACTTCTAGTCATTCTATAAAAGTACAGGTTAAATCACGGGAATTTTTTTACGAAACTAAGTATGCTTTTCTTAACAATCCACGATCAATGTGCTTACTTTTCTCTATATAAAAACTGAGTAACTTGCTATTCCGTATTGCTTATCCAAGGCGCTGGTGGAACTGTACAAAATCATTTTAAATATCCTTTCCATAATTTCTTAATATTTTAGTTAAAAATTAGAGTATCCTATTTTCTTCTCTTTGAAAAAGTATAAATGATCATGAAAAGTGTTAATATTACAGCAAATACGAACTTAATCTATGTATAATATGTCATAATTTTAGGTAGGGTAACATGTAAAAATTGTAATCTGCTTTTAAAAAGCTTCAAGTATTATAACTATATATGTATTCCAGATACACATAGGTCTAATATACTACTTAACTTGGTTATAAATCATGTGGGTTTTACAGAAAATCTTTTGTAAAGTACTCTGATTTTTACATAAATGGTTTCTTCTAAATAAAAAAATTTCTGTGAACTACATCTTCTTGTCAACACAAATCAGTTCATTAGAAAATAATTTGAAGTAAGTTCCATAGAACACTTAATTACAAAGAACTGTAGGTAAAAGAAAATAATTTAAAGCATATTGCTTTAAAAGTGAAACATAATTCGGCAATAAACTTTGAATGTTTAACAATAAAATCATTTGAAAATTATAAGCTTTTATAAATTTAAAAAAAATATCAATCTCAAACAAATGTAAGTAAATCTCAAAAATGTGATTGTTACACACTGATATACACTCATGTCCAAATTTATCTTTACATACCCAAAAATAATGATATTCCATGAAATATCCAATCGATGTAATCCATTTTTCCAGGGATTGTGTGAAAAACAAGCCTAATTAGCATTATCCAATCAAAAGTGATCAAACAGTTTCTGATATGCAAATCAAGGCGTACGTCATCCGACGGTGAATCAAGCGCTTTGCGCAAAGTGAATATCTGAGTGAATTTCTGAAATACAGTATTTGATTTCAGTGTGTAAGGACTCAAAACGTTTTGTTATGGCTCCGAAGTATAATTTGGAATAATCTGTGAAGTGGCGAATTATCGGCAGTATAGAAGCAGGGCAGACAATCATGGAAACAGCGAGATGTGTGAATATTTCAAGACAGTCCCTATGCTATGGAAACAATTTCAGAACTCTGGAACTGTTGTAATTAGGTCAGGACAAGGTCGTAAACTAATAACAACTGCTTCTCAAGATCGATATCTGGCAATAACTGCCCATCGTAACAGGAAGTCTACTGCTCGGCAGTTAAGTTCAGAGGTTGCAGCCGCCACTGGAATTGTTGTATCACGGCAAACTATATACAGAAGGCTTAATGAAAAAGGCCTTTATGCCAGATAGTAAAGGGTATGTGTTTAACTGTCTTCACAACAAGAGAGGGATCGCTTTAATTGGTGCAAAGATCATCAGAACTGGAACGAACACCAATGGACACATGTTCTCTTTACTGATGAGTCGAGGTTTAGTTTAACATCTGATTCCAAACATGTTTACATCTGGAGGTAGTCAGGAACGCCAAATCTTCCTTCGAACATTATGGAACGTGACCGTTTCGGTAGTGCAGGTGTGATAGTATGGGGAGGAATAATGATCGATGGACGTACGCCCCTACACGTTTTCAACAGCGGATCTGTGACCGGCCAGAGATATGGGGATGAGGTCTTAGAACCTTATGTAAGACTTTTCAGAGGTGCATATGGATTTGACTTTTTATTTATGGATGATAATGCTCGTCCACATCGAGCAAACCTCGTTGACGAATTCCTTGAAAGTGAAGCCATTGAGCGAATACAGTGGCCAGCAAGATCTCATGATCTGAACCCGATAGGGAACTTATGGGACTACCTTGGAAAAGCAGTTGCACGGAGACATTCCCCTCCTAGAGATATAAATGCCCTGAATACCGCATTGCCGGAGGAGTGGAACTTAATTCCCCAAACTGTGGTTAACAACATTATTGTCAACATTAAAACACGTTGTTATATGTGTGTACACGTCAGGGGTGATCACATTCCATATCAAATTCATAAGCCCTAATTTTTTTCTGAGTTATTATTTTTTTTCTGAACTCTCCTTGTCTACATATTATTGCCATTTTTATTGTTTCATGCTACAGTTTTATATCATAATCAGTGCTCTTCATTTTTTTCCTTTGTATTTATGTGTTATGATGTTATGTATCATTTTACACAAATTCATAAAATTATAGTTCACAATTTCTGAGAAATCCGTGATTTTATGCATGTAAAGATAATTTTGGACATGAGTGTATATTATCCATCATTCTAATATTTTTATTCTAAATTTACTATTTACATTTCAGGACATTAAAAATGTGCTGTAAAAAATATTTATAGAGCACAAGTGAACAGTGGTTTAACACAATACATTAACATTAAATTTTACATTACAAATCCATTAAATTTTACACTACAAAAACCATTAAATTTTACACTACAAAAACCATTAAATTTTACACCACAAAAATCATTAAATTTAGCCACCTTACAATATTATATACATCTATTCAAAGATACAAATCCATCAAAAGAGTAAAAAATTATAAGCATTAGAATTTAAGGTTTAAAATTATTTTCACTTTGTCTCTTGTCTTTATTCACAGTAAAAAATTAATTAATTTCAGTGTTCATGATATTCTGAAAAGCAGTTTATATGTACGCAAAGAGCAACACTGCACGTTTTGCACACAACGGTAGAATGCCTGTTTCTTTTTTGAAGAGCATACAACACACCTTCGACGTTTGAGTTCATCCAAAGGCCAATGTTGCAAACGTGGCCTTTTTTGAGTTGTCGGGGACTGAATATCCTCAGTTGCCGTCGAAGAGTGGCTAATCTGCTGCTTGATAAGCTTTAAGCAAAAAGTTTTGTGGGTTAAAACATTCTTATTTAGTCTGTGCAGTATAAATGCATTTAAGAGGGACAGATCCAACAAATGAAAAAATATTTTTTTGTCCATTTCAGCGATTTTCTTCCGAAAGTATAACTATTAGCCATTCGATCGCTGAGATCAACAAAACCCATATTTTTATTATACTCAGCAACAACTTCCGGCTTTACGTTTTCTTCACTTTTTGTTTGTTTGGATCATGCATGTTGGTGAGCATGTATACCTCTCGCTTATCTTTCCAGGATACAGTCGTCATCCCTTCGCTATATTTTACTCTAATATCACCACGTTGCAACTTTGGCAAAGAAATGTCTTTAGGAAATTTTTTTCGATTAGAACGAACTGTGCCACAAGAATTTAGTTCAAAATTTGAGGCCAGATCTTGAAACAAAACAGGCGAGGAGAAAAAGTTATCCATAGATAATTTACGGCCTTTGTTTTTTAAACATTCAGCCATATTTCGAACAACCTGATGTGAGGCTGGTAAACTAAGGCCTTCGGAACAATTCTTTCCGTTGTATTTTCATATCGTAAGTATAACCGTTCTTATCGCCAATTTTGTACAGTTTAATTCCTCACCTCTTATGTTTTTTGGGGATGTATTACCGAAAGATGACACGACCTTTGAAGGTTACTATAACTTCATCAATTGTCACTTTGGTAGAATTATACACTCTTTTGAAATTATTGCTTAATGAGTCAAAAATTTCTCAGTTTCTACAATCGATCTTATGATGCATGATTATTTGGAACTTTTTCGAATTGTCCGAGAAATGAAGGAATTTTAAAATGAAGACAAACCTGTCTCTTGCCATAGTCTTCCCCAAAAATCAGTGATTAGAGATGTTCATCTCAGTGGACCAATACTCAAAAATATTGTCCTTCTCTATGTGGCCCATGAGTAGAACCAATCCCAAGAATTTCTGCATTTCTGAAGCAGTCGTGGGCTTTCAATCAGATGAGTGTTTTCTCTTTGGAGAGTTTGCACGTATGCTCAAAATTTGTACTGCATACTTGTTAGTTTCTTCAACTAAAATTCGTAAAACTTTGAATTGAACATCAGGGGAAAATAATCAAGCTCTTGTTTAGTTCTAATGGTTAGACGTTTGAGGAAAGTCCAACGTTTCCACTAAAGTTGTAAACAGTTACTTCATCTGATGGTTTGGGAATTTTCCAATTTATATTTGGGAATTCTGTAGATGAACTATCAGCTGCAAAAGTCTCTTGTCCGGACACAAGATCTGTCTCAGGATTCTCAATTTCGCATTCTAAATCGCTATCAGCAAAATTTTCTTCGTGCAATTCCTTCATAATTCGATCTATTTCTTCTTGTGTTAAACCTCTAGAACGTCGAGCCATTTCAGAAGTGATATTTCTATCTGTTATACTAAAATCTAAAAAAGATGCAGACAAAAAAATTTCGTTAGTAGTGAAGGTATTTGGTGTTATACCAATCGTTCTAAGAATAGCGTTGAATGAGAAAAGCGCTCCCCTAAATGCTTTCCGTACTTCTTGGTGTATTCTTTGGCGTGAGAGTGATATCACCGGCGCCACTTTCTATCTTTCCCATAGAGTTCACACAATGATAGACAGGGGACGCACCGAACAAAAGGAAGGACCCTCTTAAAGGCAAGTCACTGACAGCTCGTAAATGGTAATCGATGTCAGCGGTCACTTAAAAGGGGTTAATTCCAATGTACACCATCAGTACCAAGCAGCTCTAGGAAGGAAAATCACGGTACAATTGTTGTACCTGCCGTATTCTGAAGGTTAAGTACTTGAATTTTTTTACCATTTATTTCTCCCTAGAAGAATTAAGGCATTCTTTTAAAACGGAACTGAACCCGTTATAGAAAATATAAGTACTGTAATTCAAATTAGTTATGTTAATTAATATGTATGTGACTTTATATTATGTTCTCATGAGACACATCTTTAATCTGTGTTCTTATATTGATGTGAGGATGCATGGGAGTGTAGTTTCTAATTATTTGTATGAGAGTTTTTTCAGTGTAAACATAACCAGACTACCGCGAAAGAAGAAAAAACACTTCCTCTTAAGAACTAATTTGATTTATAGGCGTTTGGTGATTCCTTCCGACGCTAAAATCATTCGTGTAGAACATATAGAACCAGACTTCATTGATCAGCCATTTACGATGCATGTATTGGGATTTTCTTCAATTAAATATAAAGGAGAATTCAAAAAAATATCATATTTATCATTAATTCTATAGGCGACATGCTCAAGTTGTATTGTAATAAATTGCCAAGCCCCTGCGTATCTTCATAAACAAAATACGATGTACGTCTTTACAGAAAAACCTTCTCACATCATTAATTGAAACAACTAGTTCGCTTAGAAATAGTATTGTTTAAATTGCTTTGAATTCCGCATTAGTAGGTGTAACAATTTTAAAATAAACGTGCACTACATGCGAGCATATGAAGAAAGAATCCAGAATCAAGTACTTGGTTATTTGAACCAGTTAATATGCTTGCAGTACTTAATATAGTTAACGTAGCTTAATTGTTGTATAAAAGGTATACAAGATAAAATAGAAACATTCCTATATTCTTCTCAAAACACGCGTTTGATCTATTTATCAACACATTTTCAACATCGCAGTTCTTTTGACTAATTTTCACTCGTAGGAACTATTTGCTACCCAGACAGTGAGCCATTATGGGATTCCAATTAAAGAAAATCCACGTAATTGCATTTTCTGTATTCTTGTATTCTTTTATTTACTTCAACTTTTATTTGTTTTCAGTAAATGGGGTACATTAATAGTTCAACCTGTAGCGCAAATGAAATACAATTTCTGAAATATATTAAACTTTCTTTCCACGTTACCTCAAAGGTTTGTAATTATTAACTCAAATGACGATGTCCAAATAACACGAATACCGTACAGAGTTTTATTGAGGTTTTCTTTTTTGAAAAATCGATATGAATAAAAAGTATGAATCTAGCCTGTTTGGGAACTAGTCCAGCTATCTAGTTATATATGTTCTCTGAGATGTTAACATTTAAATGCATGCGTAGGATTCATCAAGCGTTAATTGGGGATAAAGAGAAACTTTACATAGGATCTGACACTCACAATGTTCGTACTCTAACTTAAAATCTGTCTCATATTCTCAATCTGAACTCAATATATTAGGAGACATGTGTCATAATTTTGTCAGTTTATCAAGCCATGTTAATCGCTGTGTCTTCTATTTCTTGTATTTAGCAAAAGAATTGATTTTGATTAAAATTTTTTAAATATTTACTCCGCAAATATTTTAAAATTTTAAATTAAATTTTTTTCCACGAATATTAAAAAAATTATTTTTTTAAGTATTATTTCAAAATATTTTTGCTGGAGAGAAAATGACAAATTTTGTGTGATTTGTTTCTCAAGGTTGCTTCCTAGTTAGAATTATTACCTCTTATAACTAGTATTTGTAGATAGTCTTGTTATGAAAGGCATTCAAATAGCAAAATGTTAAAAACTACGCAAGGAATAGGTTAAGGACATCACAGTATTTCAGTAATATCACATTAATAATAACAAACAATGGCGCAGAAGTAGTAAAACCATCTTATTTAAGTTTGCGAAATAATTATGTGTTTTACATCATGATAACTACGCCGTGAAAGAGGTCTGCTAATTTAAGCATAATCTCCTTCCTTATCTGCGTGATTAAAACTAATTCCATATTCCATTAAATTATTTACGTAGCAACAAACCTTCGGAAGCAAAGAGATGAGACTGCGTTACCACCCAGGATCATATACCACTAAAAGGCCAGATCGTTAAGCTTAATACTCACGTAGAGCGAAAATGGGGGTTTCACTAACCTAGAACATGACTTCCGCCCTCACGTTTTGCTAATTTATACCCAATAGAACTTTCTTTTCCTTCGTCAGCATGTGACAGGACAAAATAGAATGTCTGTGTGTGAATCAAGAAACAAACAGTTCCTGTTTTTCCGGAAACCGTATGAGATTGCGTGAAAGTTTTGCGTGACTAATGGAGCTCTTCGTGATTTTGGGAAAGAAGCTTCAGCTGGGATGGAATGGAGCTACCCACGTGTCCCGAGTCAATAAGTAACCAGACTTTGGAATCATTTGTTACCCAGAGGTTCTGCAAAGCACACCTGACATTGTGAGGAATGCGCTGACTTTTGAATGGGTGGGAGTTTAAAAGAATTGTTCTGTTTCTTTATAGTTTGGGAAACAAGAGAATGTATGTCCAGAATGTACTCTGGACATACATAGAATGTATGTCCAGAGTCATCCATCACTCATAGGGATTTTCAGTGTAAACAGACCAGACGGAATGAAAAGATTTTACTTCAGCTACCCCAATGGTCTAGCATTATATATCGGAGTTTTCTTTAAATGTATTTTATCGCCGTTTGGGGGCATTGCGTTTAATATAATTGAAGATGACCAATCAACTATCATGTATCAATTCGTAATTTTCGTTGAACTGCTAAAATTGTATTAAAAAACAAGCCAAGTGATTTCTCGTCCGGAAAACATACAGGAAACCCGTTCCCCGGCAGAAACATTACCTCCACTTGCATTTAACTGAAAAAGCCTCACATACTCCTTTTGAAATAGGCTTTCCAAAGCAAGGCCAGCAAGTCGAATGGGGCTCACGAGGCTTCAAGTCAATGAACTATTTTAAGTTATTTCAGCTAATTGAACTATTAGAAGGGTAGCACAACTTTTTATAATCCACCTTCTTGATACAATTAAAAGCTAGAGCATTACATATGTAATCCATACCCAATTTAGAGTGAGGCTTCTAGGGGCTGCGTTACGGATTAGTTCTCCCCTCATAAGAGATCTACTGGTCGAGGGAACTCGCCCATAGATTTAATGTGCACATACCAGATGTGCGATGGTACCGGAGTCTCCAGCCAATGGTACACGGAGTCTCCAGCCAATGGTACACGGAGTCTCCTTTACCCTATTAGATTCTGATTGAGTCGAATGGTGCTTTACTTCGGTGCTCTGACGGTAACATGTGTTTCCACCAGAGTGGACATTCAGATACACTGCCGACGTTGAGTTCAACTATTGGGAGAATAGCTGCCTACTATAGTCTAATGTATAAAGTGCATTTAATTGTATCTATGCTAAATATATAAGTTCACCGAGCTTGCTCTGGGGTGAGTTGCCCATTTTAACTGCCAAACATTTACCAAGGTTAACTAAAGTACTAGATATGCATTGAGATTAATTTCCGTGTTATCTGTAGAACTTCACATGTATTTTATAAAATGATTGTTATCGTTCAACCATACGTGTCCGACAAAAAATATTTTAAAAAGTGACTATGATGGGAATAAGATTATTTGATAATAAAGAATAAAGTCCAATGTATTTTTGTATATTACTTTTGTCAGTATCTAAAAAGAATAATGTGGAACAATAGATTATACAGTAAAAGGTATTGGCATTGGTATTTTCAATTAACGTCACACTGGAGCAACACAACGGACTATTGGTGACGGTCCGGGATCAATCCCAGAGGGAAAGATCCGAGGACAACACCACGTAATTTTGAACCACGGTCAGATGACGATATACAGTAAAAGATTTTAGATTGATAATTAACAATGGAAGCACTCTTAATGGACATCAATTATCAATAGCGTTATTTTCACTTCGTCTCCACACAAAAAATGTTTCTACTTTTCAAAGAAAAATAACTCTTCAGTACAAAGGGGTTTATTTGAAAGAATGCTACACCATTTTGCAGTTACCGGCAAGTTTGGAAGAATGAGTCCTCTAAATACCTTGGCAGAGGAGGAAAGGAAGTGTGTGTATATGTGTTTTTAGTAAATTAAATTTTCCTTAGAAAAGTAGTAGACTTTATCTATAAAATATGACATATTGGAATTCACTACATTCTACTCAGTAAATCAGACACTTTTCATATCTGTTCTTGAAGACAGGAAATTTTTTCAACAAATATTTAAATTTATTTAAAAAACGTATAGGATATGCTAAACATAAACAGTTGTAATTGTTTCTCAATTCTAAATTTATTTTAAATTGGATGCAATTTTATAGTGTAGTGTGCTAGGCAATTCCATGGTGACCCACACTAAAAGTATTTCCCATCAAACTAGTTAAGCATTTCGTTTGCATGTTACATAAAATTAGACGACAAGCGTGTAGTACTTTTCCTGCAATTTTCAGTTGGAAATGAAAATTCATTGATTTTAACAAAATGGGAGAGGTAATTACGTATTCGAAGTTGCCTCAATACATTCAGAAAGGGTTATAAAACTTCATTAAAGCTCTTACACCTTTAGGTAATATGATTGCTGTCCACAAAGATATTCAAAAGGGAGCACTAGGTCTACAGAGCTTGTCTCCGAAAGGCTATAAATCAATGGAGTAATCAAGATAAATTGTTTATGACTCTAAACTCTAAGCACGCTTATTTAATATTATTACTTACTCAGACCTAAAATTAATCGTGGAACTGTCTCGAGATACATGTGACAATTACAATACTTTCATAGCACCCATGGATTAAACATATATAAACAGCTTATTTCTTCAGAAATTAATAATGCAAAGTTATTTTTTGAATGTGCTAAGTATTTCAATGATGATAGTTTTACTAAATGTCTGTAAAATGTAAACATGTTAAACATATTTAAGTCAAACAAATATCGTCTCATTCATACCAAGATAATTTGTATTTCGCCCTTGCTAACTAGAATTATAGTTATCTGTAAATTTTTCAAACTTTCATTCTTTTACTTAAAATTTTCATTTTTCCGAAAAGCGAAGTTATTTGGTTCTAGCATAAATTGTTCTGAGAATGACAGTGGTAGAACAAAGTTAATTCGAATACTTAATTCCTCCTTTATGCAATTTTACAAAAAAGGTAGTGTTGGGAACTTGCGATAAGATCATCTTTCTGGGAAACTAAATGCTAGTATATTAGGGAAACATTTCTTGAAAAAGAGATTTTCTGAGAGGTTATACATTTGTTCTTTAAAAGACTCGCAACAAACAGATATGACATCTAAAGATGGTGAGATGGTTACGTGTTTGAATTATCCTAGTAATATAAAACAAGGGGCGATTTCTAAACAACCACAGTGCTATAATGTCCATGCAAGCTCAGAAGCCCGACATGCCCTGAAAAAAAATCTAAAATTCAGAAAAATTCAGCGACTAAAGTAAAATAGAAATCTATAAAACTTTAAGCAAGCCAGACTATGATTTTTAACGTAAATCTGAGTTAGATAACAGTTTCCATTTTAACATCCTTCATATTCATCCCGGACAGTAGCCAATAGCCCGTTTTCTTCCTCCAGAGCGACGTTAATTCAACTACTTACCTAACTTGAAATTCATCACAAGAAAACCAACCAGGAAATGCAGTCCTATTATTTCAGCTCCAAATGATTTCTTATTATGATTAGTTAATGGTGTTTGTCAAGCACAATGGGTACCTTCAGCACAGACCCTTTCTCTCCTACCCATTCTTCCAATCGAGGGTAGCATCTAGAAGAGATAGTATACGCAGTGGTTTCTTGAGCATTGTCTATCATTCTTCCTCACTTTTTCACCTTTGTTAAAGACTGTCTCAAGTTTAAAGACAATGTCTTCGGATCACCCATAAAAATTTGGACATAATTGAGCTTTTGGGTCTCCGTTTTAACCCTCCTGGTGATTTACCTTCGCGTCGAAAACTGTCCGGTAGCTTCTGGTAAAAAATCTATTTAAATTCACCAGGTCCTAGGCAAGGGACAATTTGTTTTTCTACTTAGATCTTCATTCCCTTGGAGTAATAGGGCAGTTTTGTCTCGACGAGGTATCTCGTCATTAGCAAAACTGACCAGATCTAGATGGACGAGATATCTCGTTAAAACACTTGGAGGGTTAACATAGGGCTAAAAATGATTTGTCTGCGTAAAAGAAACAACGGAGAACTTAATCAACTTTTAGGTTGTTTAAAACAAATAAGATTTTTTGCTTTTGATCTAATCTCAGTATCCCCAGATATCGATATTACGATACTGAATAACAAGAATGTTTCTTTCTCTTCTGCACGTGTAAAAAGCTTTCCTCGAGAATATTAATAACTGCATGTTAATACATAAGCAGATGATCTAACATTTGTAATTTTAAATCAAATGCATCCTGATTGTTATTTTCAGTAAAATCCTTAAGTATCATTTAGCATTAAATTTCACCTCAAAAACTTATAATCCAGTTTAATTCTCCTATAAAATATAGTTATGGATCCCTTTCATTCAAAATTCTCTCTGAATCTAAATTTTGAAAGAACAAAATAAAATAATGTGTAAAGCGTAGGGAAATCACTATCCTGAATACGAAACCTCTACAAACTGAAAATATTTCTCAACACAATAAAAATCTAATCCATATTAAAAGAAACTACTGACATGATGATTTTCTAATGAAATAAATTTAATTTAATTCAGGAATTCATTTTCTTACATATTTTAAGCATGTTAATTAAGGATTACCCGAAACTGAATAAGCACAACTTTTATCCTCATTGAAGTGAAATTGGATTATTTTCTTTCTAATAAATACCACCCTAATAAATTTCTAATTACAGGGATTTTGCAACTCACATAAACTAATTAAGTTTGAAAGACTGATGTGCATGACACTTTCATCGATCGGTGCTATTAAGCTCTAAGATTTGAATGTCAGCTCAGTAGTGCTCAATTCACCATGAAACACCCTGACAGGTGGCTTTCGCTTTGGTGAAGTTTTGGAATAAGTTGATAATATGACTATATAGCAGCTTATAGGAAAATGGATATACTTCACGCAAGTAATTTACATTTAAGAACTGAGAAGAATTAAAGTCAACATATTAACCTTCCTAATAGTTCATCTTCGCGTCAATAGCACTGTTCAACAATTTTTCACTTTTTGTTTTTTACCAAAATGAAAGTAGCCACCTTTTAAAAATTTTGGGTCGCTGAACACGAAAATCACCTTAAAATTCCCTCCTGGCTCAGAGTTTTGAGGAATTGCACTGTTTACATTTTACATATAACGCCATGGGACTTTATAATTACGATACGTGAAATAAAAAAATAAGGGAAAAGAAATATAATAGGCACTATCGTTCTTGATAAAGCTGCTATCGACTCGGCGCAGTTGCTTCCAACCTTCGTCTCATGAATCACGTGATCGAGCGGTTAAAACCGGTTCCATCCAACGGCCTCAGTCTTGTACGTGGCAGTGCGTGAAGTAGTTCATTGCGCCGTCTGTTTCTGAATTTTTTTATTGATTTGCTTAATTAGTGACTTACTGCATTAGTGAATTCGTAAATTTTAATATTTTACATAAATACATTTTACATAAATTTTGTGATCCACTGAATGTGCACAAATGCCCCGCTCCTGTATAAATTCGCCGGACAACTTTTGCTATATATGCGCTGACGTGATTTGTGGTTCCAGGAAGCTGCCATTGACTTCTGCAGTGAAAAAGGCATAGGTACTGTACTTTGGATGTCGCGTCGGAGACCAGGATAAATCGTGGGCTTCTCACGTTTGTTGTACGATTTGTTCATCCACCCTGAATGCTTGGATGCTTAGGAAAAAAGTTTCCATGCGTTTTGGTGTGCCCGCCGTTTGGCGTGAATCGACAAACCATACCACCGATTGCTATTTCTGCATGGTACCGTGCTTGAAGAAAGGAATTAATATGAAGAAGATTGAATACCCTGTGATACCATCTGTCATTCGCCCAGTAGTCCATGGAGAAGGATTGCCAGTCCCCGATCCCCCGCTAACATTCCGACAGTGATATGGAGGAGGATGGAAGTGAACTTGATGCGTTAAAAAGTGTTCCAAGCACCAGTGATGCCGATCCAACATTTCAACCGACCAGTACCGAATCACACAATGTGAACTTCATGACCTGATTAGGGATTTAGAACTGCCAAAGAATAAAGCTGAACTCTTAGCATCCAGATTGCAGCAGTAGAACCTCCTAGCAGATACAGTTAGAGGATCTACTCTTCGCGATCGTCAAAAAGAACTGTCGACATTTTTCAGCAGTGACGACGACTTAGTATTTTGCAATGATGTTGAAGGTTTGATGCTGAAACTGAACATTCCGTAAAAAGCAGACGATTGGAGACTGTTTATAGATGCCTCAAAAACAAGTCTGACGGTTGTGCTATTGACTAATAGTAATGAAATATCACCATCAATTCCTATTGCTTATGCAGCCCTAGATAAAGAAAGTTATCCCATGTTTCGACGCCTTCTGGATCTTATAAATTACAATGAACATAAGTTGTTAGTATGTGGTGATTTCAAAATGATAGCAATTGTGCTCGGTCTACAAGGTGGGTACACAAAGTACTGTTGTTATATATGTCAGTGGGATAGCTGCGCGAGGCATGCCCATTATAAACAGAAGGAATGGCCTCTACGAACAGCTTTGTTGCCTGGCACTAAAAACGTTTCATACGAACCTCTAGTGAACCCTAACGGCATTGTCCTACCACCGTTGCACATAAAACTGGGACTTATGAAGGCATTTGCGAAGGACGTTAACAAAAATAAACGTACCATTTAAATACTTATACCAAAAGTTTCCACGTCTAAGTACGGAAGAGGTAAAACAGGGGGTATTTATAGGGCCCCAGATATGCAAGCTTTTTCAAGACAAACAGTTTGAATCCAATATCAATCCTGATGAGCTACATGCTTGGCATTGTTTCCGGAATGTTAGTACACAATTTTTGGGCAATCTTAGTGCTGAAAATTACAAAGACCTAGTCGAAGAACTTATATCTGCCTACGAGAAAATTGGATGCAACATGTCACTAAAAATGCACTTCCTGTATTCACATATTGATGTCTTTCTTCCCAGCGTATTGCGGCGCATTCAGGGACGAAAAATTAGAGCGATAACATCAGGGCATTTCTGCAATGGAACAGCATTTCAAAGAAAAGTGGTCAGTTTGAATTTTAGCAGATTTCTACTGGATGATCCAGAGAGATACTCCGGACGTTCCCCAAAATCGACAGGCAAAAAGACGGCGTGTATAAAAAGGAAAGTTTGTTAACTGTTGTTCGTACTATTGTATTCCCATAGAGTTATATGTAAACAGTGAAATTACTCAGAAATCTGAGCCAGGAGGCAATTTTAAGCGTAATTTTCGTGTTCAGCGAACCGAAATCTATAAAGGAAGGATATTTTCAACTCTAAACTTTTCACTGTTTAACAGTGTAATCGCCCAGTAATGGTCAACCTCTGGTGCAAAAATTTGTTGCAAAATGCCACCATCTAAGCAAGGGACACAATTGTTTTTTTTTCTGATTAGATTTTCATTCTCCCTTGGAGATGTAGGGCAGTTTTGTCTCGACGAATTATCTCGTTCTAAGCAAAATTGATCAGATCTTGGACAAGATATCTCGTTGAAACACTTGGAGGATTAAGTACTTCTCAGTCCCAAAACTCATTTACTTCCTTTATCATTACTCTTCGATTATCATAAAACTGATTTGTAAGATAAAAATTTACATTAAAATTTTCTAAAAATATATCTGCTTTATACAGGTCCTTAAGTTTGTTTTTTTATCGTGCAAGGGTCTTGTGTAGCGAAACTGCGCCATAAAAAGAGCAGACAAAGTCAAGTAATTGACATACACACACAAGGTAAATCTTACACAGGGGTAAATGCTTCCAGAGTTTGTTACAGGAATCGAACCTGCGCCACCACCAACTCGCGGGTTGCAGGCGTAGTTGGAAACTCACTGAGCCACACAAGTTCTTAAAGAGTAGTCAGGAAAGGTATTCTCTAATCGATCTTTTATCTGCTCTGTTTGTAGTATCATAATATATATATATATATATATATATATATATACAATTACAGCCTCAACCCTCCTAGGCATGCTTTCCACAAGTCCTTGTATGACGGCTAGTAGTATTTTCTTTCACTCGGCTTGGAAAAGACATGTAAGTTCCTTCACCGATTTTGGACGGTTGTTGCACCCCTTAATTCGGCGATCCAACTCATGCCAGAGGTTCTCGATACGGTTCAGGTCTGGAGCTGTAGTCCTGGAAGTAACATGGGTCCAACCCGTAAAACTGCCACAACGTAGGAAGCACACTGTCATCCAAAATAGTGAAGTAGGTGTCGGTGTTGAGCTTACCATGAATTGGGACCAAGGGTCCCAGTACATACCAGGAGAAACACCCCCAGACCATATTTCCACCTCCGCCGAACTTTACTGTGGGCACAATGCATTCTGGCAGGAGGCGTTCTCCAGGCAGACGCCAGACCCAGGCCCTGCCATCCGAACGGTAGAGAGTGAACCTTGATTCGTTGCTCCAGAGAACCCGTTTCCACTGATCTACGGTCCACTTTCGACGTGCTTTGCACCACATTAACCGAGCAGCGCGGTTGGACTTTGTGATCAAAGGCTTATGGGCGGCAGCACGACCATGAAAACTAAGCAGATGTGCTTCCCTACGGATGGTATTCATCGAAACAACACTCCCGGATGCCTGTTGAAACTCCTGGAGTATGTGGGCCATCGGTTGGGTGCGGTTCTTCCGAATTTCTCTGGACAGCACCCGTCAGTCTCTATCTCCCAGTTTCGTGGGTCTGCCGACTCGGGGCACATTCCGACAATCACCGCTCACCTTCCACTTCTGAATCACATAGGCCACTGTTGATTTTGGGAAAAGCTCGCTAGATATGTCCCTTAAGGATCGGCCATTTCTGTGGTACCCGACGATTACACCTTTCTCGAAATCAGATAACTCTGCACTTCGTGGCATCTTGCATGCAACTAATGCCAATGTTGTTTCCTGCACGATATTTAACAGCGGAGGGCGTGACGTATATCAGGACCGCAGATATCGTCATTTGCATGGGTGTCCAAATACTTATTGGTAGATAGCATATGACATGACACAATACCTAAAGATAACCCCTAAGCACAATTTTCACTACAGATAAGTCCCGTAGCGGTCCACTTTTATCCCAGTCTTAGTCTCCCTATCTAAGTGGTCAATATATCTTGCCAACCCCTTTCACCTTTGAATTCAAGCCGTCTCGTTAACTTGGACCTCCCACGGACTCTCCTGCTTTCAAATCGCATATGTAAGATCATTTCCACCTTTGTTAAACCACCTACTTCAACTAATGAACATTCTTGTTAAATCCCTGGTACAATATATTTCTATTAATCCTAATCCCTCTAGCGAGATAATTGAAAACTAGTCATTCTTTCACGAGCCTCTTGGGCTAAGGAGCCCTCAGAGCCATTCCAAACTCCAAACCCTCAACAACCTCATGATGTAACTACTCGTCTATTGAATTAATGAAGAATTGTTATAGAACTTTCTGTGCCTCTCCATTTGCGGAACCATCATTATTCAATACAAGTGGATCATTCTCTCCTGTTACCTTACTTGTCACTCTCGTCACGACTGCAGGCTTATAAGATCTGTTATTATGACACAGAGACGTAACTAGGGGGGCAGACGGGGCATGTGCCCCGGGCGCCGGATTGGGGGGCGCTAAATTGGCCGAGTATTTTTTTTACTATAGATATTTACGTATGATAAAAATGAAGGGGAAAAACTTATTAGTAGACTACAAAATCTATAAAAGGAGCTAAATGCAGAATGTGAAGAAATAGCAGAAAAGCATAACCTAGATCCTCATTTTAAAGAAGTATGGAGGAGGAAGAAGAGTTTGTTTGATGAGAAGGGCGAAGTTAAAAGGTATGAATTCTCAGAAGAAAAAAAGTTCAGATTATTGATTATACAAATAATAGATCGGATTCTGAATGAACTGAGACAAAGGTTTCAAGTCATTCAAAACATGAATAGTTTATTTGGTTTCCTCAATGGAGCTCAGTTTGAATGGAGAAGAATTGAAGAACCAGGCACTTGAGGTAGCTACCACATATCAAGAAGACTTAGACAGGGACTAGCTGGCGATAGAAGTGGAGAGTTTTAAGTATCGTGCCTTGGTTAAGCCCTAATATGAAAACGGCTACACCATCAGGTCTTCTGACGTTAATATACAAGGACTTGAAGACGCGTCCACCAACATAACGACAGTTTTGAGAATTGTCCTCGCAATACCAGTCTTAGTCGCCTCAAATGAAAGGAGTTTTTGCAAACTAAAGATCATAAAAAATTACCTCAGAAACTTAACAGGACAACGACTAACCAAAGTGAGCATCATATCAGTAGAATACAAGTTAGCTTCGAAGCTCTCTTTAGAGGACATCGTAAAAATGTTTACAGCCGAAAAAGCCCGTAAAGTTAAGTTTTAGTTCAAGCTTTCTGTGTTTTAATTATTTTTTTCACATTTTGTCAATAGATTAAGAGATTGTGAAAAATGTCTAAGTATAATACTCAAGATAATCACTTAAGTAAAATCTTTTATTCCTAACTCTTGTTCCAGTTTTCCAAAATCCTTGAATGGTTTTCGGTCGAATTCGACGTTTCGATAATTCTCTTTTTAAAAGTCCAAAAGCACGAAAGTCCATGGGTAAGACATCTGGAGATTTAGCAGGAATATCAGTAAAGGATATTTATTGACTTGATACCAGTTTCTTGTTCCATTTTTTTCAAGAATTTAATAGTGGATTTAGATGTGTGGCTGCTTGCTTTATCCTGATGCAGCTCTACTGATTGTTGGCACTGTGGGTAAAGATATGGTATTTCTTTTTTGAATATCGGGGATAAAATAGGGTCTTGATAATATGTAGGAGTTGATTTTACATTTTTTCCTCCTCTTTTTACTTTTATTTTTCTATTATATGCAAAACCGGCAACAATCATGAATCTCTTAGAGAAAGTTCTCACGTTAAAGTTACCAAGTTGAACTACGTTTTAAGATTTTTCTCCTCTTTTATGATAATAAATTGTTCTTTTTTATTGCAATCATTTAAATACACCAACGCCTCGTCTATTGTCACAACATTTTCCCATCTTTCTCCAGCTAAATGCTTCTCATATAGAATTCTGCAGCGAGTTCTGCGTTCTGCAATATGTCGTAGAGATAGACGATGAACATTGTATTTTTTGGCCTTTTTAAGATTCAAATCACTGTTAATTATTTTATTTACAGTTGAAACTGAACACTTTAATGATTATAATAGTCCTTTAACTTGGCGGATTCTCTTAAAATTAAAGATCTTACCTTACAAATATTCTCAGAAATTCTTTTCTTTTTTGGATACGTATTTGGAAGCATTTTTCCACTTTAAGCGTTTTTTCCTCTCTCATTAATAATATTACTTATCGTACCTTTAGATATCGAAAAACCATGACTTTTACAGCGTTTTTTAATAATTGAATAACCATAATTCTCTTCGGGAAGAGCGGAAACATAGCCTTCCATCCATTGCTTATTTAAAAGCGCCATTTTGAAAGTAAACAAAACTCTAAGTTAGCAGACGATATGTTATACTTTAACTATTTAACTGGCTGCGAAAATAAAATGATTTCGTAGCATAAAATTCTTTTTACAACTGATCAAAATCATTCAAAATATCCGAACAGCCTCTGTATTTATCATAATTAAATATCCTATTCTAAAGCAACAGTATGTTGATTTTGATGCAACCCACACATATCCCGATATCATTTGATAAAACCTTTTCATTTCATTTGCAGCGATTATAAGTATGGAAGAATATACCAAACATGCTACTCTTAGATAATTTGTCAATGAAATATCTTAAAATTAATTAGGTATTTTATCTTGTACTATATATATATATATATAAAAATCAAATTACTCCAAATTAATCTATTTACCTTTGAAATCCAGCATTTACCATCTAAGTTGAATAAAAAGAATTTGGACTAGTGGAATTAATGTGTGGTGGGGCGATATCAGATGGTTGTAGGGGAGGGTTTTGGTTTGGTTGGTCGGTGGGGGGGGGCGCCAAGGCGAGTTCTTGCCCCGGGTGGAAACTAGCCTAGTTAAGTCTCTATTATGACATACATATACATACACATATATGTATATACGTATATGTATGTGTATATGTGTATATATATATGTCATATATATAATAACAGAAATTATAATCCTGCAGTCGAGACGAGTGGTGTAAGGCAACCCGAGAGGATGATCTATTGGTATAATGTATTGAATATAATGTAGGTTCCACAAATGGAGAGGCAGAAAATTCTACAACAATTCTTTATTACTTCAGCAATAAGCAAGTGATGATGTAATGCGTGGAGATGTTGGTAGTTCTGTGTTTGGAACGGCTCTGAGGGCTCCTTAGCCCAAGGGGCTCGTGAAAGAATGAATAGTTAACAATGAACTCGCTAGAGGGATTAGGATTAAGAGAAATATTATTGGACCAGGAGATCTAACAAGTTCATTGGTAGAAGTCGGTGGTTTAACGAAGGAGCAATGTGATCTTACATAGGCGATTCGAAAGCAGGAGAGTCCGTGGGACGTCACAGAAATGAGATGGCTTGAGTACAAAGGTGAAAGCGGGTGGCAAGATATATTGACTACTTGGACAGGGAGACAACAAAGACTGGGAGAAAAGGGGAATCTGAAGGGACTTATCTGTAGTGAGAATTGTACTTAGGGGTAAGTTTTATTTATCGTTTCATATATATATAATATTATATTATATTATATATATATATATATATATATATATGAAAATTGTATGAAAACAGCTAGCTTATAAGTAGAAACATAATGTATGTAATGTATCTCAGAGAACTTGTTACTTATATAATAAAGATAAGTAAATTGGAAATGTGAAAGTATCTAAAAGAAACATGCTCCTTTCGTATGGTGACGTGAACCACCCTTTAAGGCATTTGTATTGTTTTTTATGCCTATTAAGTTTTTACATCAATAAATTTAAACTTAAAACTAATCTCGCCGCATTTTCAGCTATATATATTACATTGCTGATAGAAAAGAATGATTCTACCAAAGGATGGAAGCCAGTCTAGACAAAATCTCGCAGTCTTTTACACCATTTTTTATTCTTAAATCATTTTAGGGGGGTTCGGAAATACCAAACGGCGACCACTTGTCGAGGTCGATACGAAGGACCTTGGAGCAACTCTGTGTTATCTGATTCCCAATTCTTTGGCAGTATGCCATCAACGCCTTATTTGCCTCAAAGATACTGCTTTTCCCTAGGTCCCTTTCAACGCTTTGGAAACATTCGCAGGCTTCAAATGAACTAAAAAAATTAAAAAAGTATTCCATTCACAAAGTAGATGTGTAAATTGTGTGAAACGCAACGAAGCAAATCCTTGATCACTAAGAAAAATCTCAATAGTCACTTTAGTGAGAAAATATGGGAAATATGAAGCTTCTAGAAATAGCTTCATATGATTTTAAAAACATTAAAAGTTCTGCTTTAAATCTCTTCATCTGTTCGTTCTTAGATTAATCTCTCAGAACCGAATTTTAGATTTGCACATTATTCGCAATTTTAATTGACATCTGTTGTAAGAATGTAAGGATTAGTGAATAAATATCTGGAACAAAGTAAATTTGATAGTCGTACTTGCATATATGCTTAATAAAAGAATATTTAAGTTCTATTAAATATAATTTATTATTTTTACATGTGCCAGTATCTGTTTGTGTAAAACAATTCATATTTGAACATGTGGTATATTTAAATGAAGGGTGAAATTATTGTAATGATTTTAGAATCCTTGTAACACACCGTTAAATATTCGCAATCCACGCTCTCAAAACATAAAACAATTAAAATAGCACTGTTGTTTTAATAAGGGACAGCAGTAAAAGACAAAGAGGACTATGCATATTCACGTATACCACATGCATCAGTACATTATAAAGTTTATTAGTCTATAGTAGATTTGAATTCGAGTCACATGTCTTTGAAAGAGTTTATTTCTTTGATTAGATGGCAGATTGAAACCTAAATAATGCGCTTCCACGATAGCGTCTTTAACAGATTCCAAAATTGGTCTAGCTCTGAGTTTATCGTTCGGAACCAGAAGTTCATATAGGCGAATAAAATAATTAACCATTACGATAGCTATAAATGGGTATGAGTATGGATGGCGTTTATCTTGAAAAGTTTAATACCATTCTAGAAGTGTACTTGCCCAAAGACATTTGCCTTCTTACCAGGAGGGGCCGCTCTAAAATGAGGAATAAGTGCAAAAGGGGCATCGTAGTGATTGGAAATGAGTTATGAAAGGTTAGAAAACAATGTAAAATAAAAATTGTTGAATTTCTTGCACGATTTGAGCCAGGAAGTCAGGAAGGAATCGAATGAATTATCGAAATAGCATTTTGATAAAAAAAAATCAGTGTACTATACTTACATAGTACTGCCAATATAGTTCATGGATAGTATGGATAGTTGAATATGTATTCGAAAAACAAAGTACGCCACAATGCAACATATATATTCTAACCTGTAACAGCAATTTTGAATTATTTCATTTGCATACCAAAGTTTAAAAAGCTGTGCTAGAAAAAAATGCAAATAAAGACATTCATATACACATCACAAAAATGTTTCAGTGTTCGGGTTTTCATTAAAATTGCATGACATAAACAGTTATGCCATTTAATTTTAAATGAAGGGGGTAAAACTATGCATTTCTTCATTCACATCCAAACATTTTCTTAATACAAAGCCATAAGTTAACTTTTTAGGAGCAAGAAAAGTAAGTTACTCTCCGTGGTGAGAGATGTACTCACAATAAAAACGGAAAAGCTCCAGAAAAACGCCTGGAATGCGGGATAGATATTTTTATTATGTTACCGAAATTAGATGAAAGCGACGTTACGGCTCCAAAAAAAAGGAAAGCGCTGGAATTCCAAAGGAAACAGGTCACACAAGTAAGCCGGATAAATTACTTCTTTAAAAAGAATTCCTATGGTCATACTTCTGCAGATACGGTGAAGTTCTTACGACTGCTCTCAAATGCTATTGTTTCAGCCCAATTTAATTTTCTGGACCACGAGATAGGTACGTTAATGGTAGGTTAAAGAGAAAGAGTAAGCAGTAGAGTAATGTTAGTTTTTCCTTTCCTTTCAAGACTTAGAATTCCAGAAGAAACCTTCACCATGGGAACCTCCTTTAGATGGGCAGTATATAGGACATAAATAAGCAAAACAGAAACCACTAAAAATTTAATATTTTAGTGTCTAAGAATAGCAAATAACAAATAATAGTAACTATGCAATCTATTGAAATAAGATATCAATAGCAAAAAGTCCTCTTAAAAAAGATGTCCTACTTTAAAATGTCAATTGTAAGCGAAAAATTTTGATACTAAGCCCAATAAAAGTTCATTACTTAAAAGTAAAAGGTCTAGATTTAAATGTAGACTGATGATGTAACTAACTATAATACACTTTCAAACACCAGGTGGCGCTGTTCTGATCGGACTAATTTGCTGTTCATACGTATAAGAGGGATTTCCAGTGCTTACAAACAAACCAGACGGAACACAGAGATTCTACTTTTACATCGTTACAAGATTCAACTCGAAATCAAGAAGATTTTACGAGTTCAATTTGATGCATCGTGTTGCTTAGACGATTTATAGATTACGAGGGGAAATAAGTACGAACATTAGGTTAATCTAGACCACACACATATTGACAAAATCAGAGGACGTTGGTGCACAATTATACATGGGAAAAGTGTTGTTTTAAAACCTTTCGGTTAAATATCCGAGTCATCGTATCGATAACGTGGGAGTTATACCTATAATGAATTCTAAACAAGTAATTTAAAAATCCCCTGGACCTAGAAATGTCGAACGGTCTTTTATTCGGTTTCTAGCGTTTTATTTAAAATTCTTGCCTCTTTCTCTTATAAGATCTTATATTTTTATAAGCTTCATCTCTATGAGTTACAAGAAAAACACAACCTCGAAAGTAGTCAGCTAAGAAGCATTTAGTTTTCTTCAAAGCGAAACAGGTTATTAAAACTTCTTTGTTGGTATATATTGACAACACGGAGGAAAGTTGTATTATCGTGAGGTGTTAGTACTATTACTTTGCTCTCTTCGTTTGAAGGTGATAGACCTTTCTCTTCGCGTCCAGAACATTAGATAAAACTGTACAGAATAAAAATCATTTAGAGAACTAAGCATTAGCACAAGCATTTACTGTTAAGTTTGCTGAAGTCACCAACCTTAACTTGATTTGCTTTCGGAATCAAAACCTATATCGGCTGTTGCTTCAGACCGTATTCAACTTTGGGCTTTAATGTTATCATCCTCTTACAAGTACGAATTAGGAATCTCAGCCCCGAGTGTTATTTTTTTTAAATAATTGCCCCTGTAAACAAGCTTCTAAAATATATTCAACACTTCCAAATACAAAAAATTATTCAATTTAAACAATGGATTCTCAGATGATGCTCTAAACACAATATTCTAACAGCGAATCAATTTACACAAATTCTGATAGACATTGGTAATCACCTGTGGAAATATTGCTATGTTCCATATTACTTGCACTTACCCAATTCGTTACAGCTATAGAAAATAATGTATTTTGATGTGAAGTAATTTTGAAATTTTGCTGCCCAATTTCATGCAAAGGAGTTTTAATCACGTTATCAGGAATACATTTCATGAATTCATAATTTGAACTGCAAAGCATGTATTCTGAGGAAATTTATTTTTATATTTTGAAAGGGCAGGATTTATAATATAATTCATATTAATATTAAGTTTTTGACGAGAAATCTATGACATTTGATCCACGATATTTACCTACGTATTTCAAAAATTATCATGTATTATCATGTATAATTATCATATTATATATAAATTATCATGTCATAATTGTTATCATGTATAACCTTCTGAGGGGTTCATATGCATATAATCCGTTCTGCAACCCGCAGTCTCCCCTGCATGGCTTCTAACCTGTTTGGACCTTCTTGACCAATAGAATCCTTCATAGGATTTTTGCAATCGTTATTATTGGTTATTTAGGCATGTGTGTTGTGGTTTAAAAAGGAGCACTATAATACTCGGAAATCTCGTGGCGCTCAGAGGGTTAAAGGTTAAAAGAATCAATCCCAAGAGGTAAAACTTGTTAAATTTGAAAGCATGTTGAGAATGTGTGCATATATCGTGTAAAACTGTATGCCTGAATGTCCCTGAAAGTGTTAGAATTCATCGCCGCCCCAGTTTCGAAAAATAGTATCTCTAGAGCTGCTTTTACTGAGAATAGCTAATCTGTGTTAGGAAACTAACCACAAGCAATTCTGTGAATGCAATGAACTTGGTTCTTAAATCTGTTCAATTTCATACACGCAATACTCCAACGTTTTGTCTACCGTTTACACTGCTCGTTAAATCTTCTTGAAAAATCATAAGTTTCCTCTCGGATTGTTTCAACAATAAATGTGGCAATTAGACATTAAATGTGTTATAAGGCAAAAACAAAAGTATAAGCTTGGAAATCTTATAACGTTCAGATTAAACACACTAATATCACTAATGACGAATTTGAATAATACCTGTTATTGATCAAAACTCGTTTACTCGTATACTTTGTGTTTCGTTCTAAAATGTGCAGATAAATTAATATGCAGCTTAATTACTCATAATTTACCTGAACCCTTTTTAGACACAAATTCCAGCAACTGACTGAATGAATAACTACACTTTTTATTAAGTTGTAAGACAATTTTTGCCAAATTCCAAGTTCCATAAAAATAATATTTATTTTAAGCAAGCTTACGAGTAAATGCATTGGGTATCATGCATTGCATATCATTGGGCTAAACGAAGATCAAAAATAGGAACGAAATTCATTGATATATTTTTTGCTGCAAAAATAAGTTACTGTTTCTTGAATTAAAGCATCAAAATTTTAATTATAAATTGGCTGATTTCCAAACATTTTAAACCAATTGCGTTTGTTATATCTCTCAAATAATCCTTGTAAATTTGATTACTTTCGGTTGACATTTCTGAGTAAATGCTAAGTGAAAACCAAAATTGATAATACTATATTTTTGATAGATATTCATATAACTGCAATCTAAAATTAGAATCTGTAGATTGGAGCTGTAGACAAGTTGAGAATTACTTATGTGTCAGGGGTGATTACATTCTCTAAGCATTCCTTCGCGACTGCTCAATTTTTAGCCTCATTTTCTATTGTTATGCCTTCATCAGAAATGTGCGTTATTGTAGGTCAAAATCTCTATTTTTAATTATGTAGCAAAACGTATTGACTTTCATACTTAATCCCAATAGAAGGAAATTCATTATTTTATATTCCTGATTATATATATTTGAATATAGTATAATAGCTATTTGAATCAGTTAGTGTGTTCACTAGCAATAAACTTCTGACGTAGCCAGTTCATTAAACATTACACTTTCTTAAATGGTTAAACCTTTCTCTATGAGTTAATTATATTTTACTTAAAAATAAAAACACATAAAAACAAACAATTAAGAATGTATATAATTAAAGTAAATGTGATACTGTTTGAGTTAAAATAGCAATAGATTAATCAGTTTTCTTCGTATTAAATAAATAGACTCAGTACTGATTGAGCTGTCGGTTTGGAGATAGGATTACGGCTTGCAGATCGGAAAGTTGAGTATTGTTTCAAAGCGTTTATTTAATTTGTTATAAAAGTATTCACCGTTTCACGAGAAAGTAACATATTTTAATTAAGTTCAAAGAACTGCGAAGTGTTCTTCGTATATTTAAATGCATCTCGTAAATTTAAGTAACAAAACAAAGTCAAACGAAGTAAGGATATACACTACTGTTTGCGAAAATTGCAACACTATGAGAGAATCATCAGAAATAAATGAAATTTATTCCACGTATTACTTATAGTTGTTTAAATAAACGATCAGAGCAATAAAACAAAAATAATGCCTAAAATCAATACTTTGTGCAGCCGCCACGCGCAACGATGACAGCCTGTACGTCGTGACATAGAATCATACAGATTCTGAATGTCATGTTGAGGAATGGCATTCCAGATGGCCTCTATCTGATGCCAAAGTTCAGCCGTACTCTCTGCCCGACGAGCGGTACGAGCGAGTCGTCGTCCGATGTAATCCCGGACATGCTCAATGTGCGACATATCTGGGGAACGTGCAGGCCATGGAAGACGCGGAACCTGTCGAGCACTGAAGAAGGCTTGTACATTCCGAGCAACATGTGGACGGACATTGTCTTGTTGAAATACAGCTCCGGGAATGCGTTGCAGGAGGGGTAGGACCTCGGGCTCTACAACTTCCCTGATGTAGCGCCCGCTGTTCAGGGTCCCCACAATTTGGAATTGGTGGGATCGCCCATGATATCCAATAGCGCCCGAGACCATAACGACAGGCGTTCGTCCAGTATGACACTGAATAAGACACTCCGGGAGAAGACGTTCACCTCTGTAGCGTCTGACGAGTACGCGTTCATCGTTATAGTCCAGATTGTAGCGGGACTCATCTAAGACGACTTGTTGCCTATCGGCACGTCATTGGCTGTGTTGTTGAGCCCATTGTAGTTGGAGGCGTCGGTGGTTCAGCGTCAAGGGAATTCTGCGCATGAAGAATCCTTGTACGTAGCCCATGGCGCAGCAGATGTCGACGAACCAATCGACGAAGGTGTCGACGACGGGCAGACAATGATACACCTGTAGACGTGCTCCAATGTTGTGACAACGCACGAGAGGGCGCTGTACGGTCCGTCACCCCCATGCGTATGAGGCGTCTGTCGTCCCGTGGTGACGTAATATTGCGTGGCCCACTGCCGGGGTTTCGACTTGTCCGGTTCTCCATGGTCCATCTCTTCCACACATGCATCACAGTTGTGGCATTACGCCCCGTGCGAGTGGCGATTTCACGATACGAAAGTCCACCCTCACGGAGGCCGATCATGTGGCCCCGTTCGAACTCAGTTGGTCGTATGGCACTCTGCGTTTTTGGCGAGGCATATTGACTTCTAATCAATTATTTACAGCTGTCAAACGACGATACACACATTTTAATGCACCTTTACAGTGCGTTTTATACACGGCTCACTTGGAAGATTAAGGGGTGTTTCTCGCGGCCCACTCATGGGTGATCGCTTTGTAATTCTAATCATTTGCATATCCTAACCTGTTTTACATTTCCCGCAAGTTTCGTTTAGTTTGCATGATTCCTTCATGGTGTTGCAATTTTCACAAACAGTAGTGTATAATTTAATTATCTGATGTTACTTCTTTCCAAATATTTCCTGTCTCAGCAGGTAGGTGAGTACATATGGAGATGTGAATACTCTGAACATAGAGTAAAACTACAAAAGAAATAACACTCTCTCTAACAAGTACGTATACAGATACAAATTGAGTTTTGTAGCATATGTACCATAAATCTCACTGAATTTTGATTTGCGTAACTCATTTTGAAGAAGCAAAAGGCTATACATACATGTAATAAAATCGAATTATTCATCACTTCTATATTCCCCGCGATATGTAAATTAATCGTCTTGTAATGAAAATATGTCAAAATTTAGAAATATCTTTGAACTACAACGATGGATAGCAGTTTTGATTTAACGTAACATATCTTATTTTATAATAACTTTATTTTAACTTTACCAGTCATTTTAAAATAAGAAGTTATACACCTCACTTAAAAAGGTTTCCATTTATTTTTATGAAACAGAATTCTACAAACTATAAAGTATTTAACCAAAGACTTTGAAAAGTTCTTTGAAATATACATATACCACCAAGAAATTCCCCGTCTAGTGTTATTTGTCAGAAAATAAAATAATTCATAAAAATTTAACTCCTAAATAATATATGTGTTATATGGAAAGTAATGGAACACATCAATACAAACAGAAACGAAATTCCGATCCTTGAAAAATGTATTGGGTCATCCGGAAAGTTCTGCGGTTTTTTATGATAAATACCAACGAAGCAGTACAAAAACTTAAGAAAATGTTATTGAATCACATAAGCACCATTTTGTTCTATGACTTTTGCCATCTTTCCGGCAGCTGGGAAATTCCTTTTTCAAAAAAGTCATTAGGCTTATTTGTAAAGAAGTTATCGAGGTACTGTTTGACAGTCTCCAAAGAATTGAACTCTAGGCCGTTCAGAGAATTTTGAAGTGACCTGGAGAGGTGAAAATCTGAGGGGGCAAGGTCTAGTGTATATGGGGGTGACAAAAACATCCCAGCCATACTCATAAGTCTTTGTCTGACAAACAATACCTCGACGATTGTTCAGTTCTGGCCGCTTTGCTTCGATTTCTGCTTTTAATACTGCCATTTGAGAACAGTATTTTCCGAATTTATTGTCTGATTTTGTGGCAATAATTCATAATGAACAATTCCTTTGTAGTCCCACCATACACAAAGCATTACTTTTTGGGATGCAGCCCACTCTCGATGTTAGTTGGGGAGGTTCATTTGGCTTACCCCATGATCTTTTTCTTTGTAACATTATTGTATAGTATCCACTTCTCATCTCCAGTAATGAGCCGTTTCAAAAAAGCTCTTCATTTCGTTTCAGCAAAGAATCACATGCCGAAATTCGAGCAAACATATTATGTTGTGTTAAAGTATGGGGTACCCATACATCGAGCGGCTTACATACCAAATCTTCAAATGATCATGAACTGTACTTTTTGGAATATTTAGTCTATGTGATAGTTCCTGAACTGTGTAACGTGGATTTTCAGCGATGGCATCTTTTAATAGGCCCTCGTTTACAGAGGATGGTCGTCCAGAGCGGGCATCATCTTCGAGGCTGAAATTTCCGCGCTTAAATTTATCAAACCACCTTCGAACTGTGTCATCAGAAACAGCACTTTGTCCATATACAGCACAAATTTTACGAGCAGTTTGACTAGCATTTTTTCCTTTCTTAAAATAAAAGAGCATTATATGACGAAAATGAACTTTTTGGTTCTCCATTCTTAGCACTGCAGTGAAACAAAAATTGTGCCACCACGCAAGCTAGAATTATGCAGTGATGGCAGAAAAGACCGAACTTACACATCTGCTTCAATCAAGGTCACTCCTTATCAGCAGTAGCAAAATAGTAATAAGAAAACGCGCTTCGATTTGAAAAACCGCAGAACTTTCCGGATGACCCAATAGAATTCTGAAAAGCGAAATATCTGAGCAAGCGTGTAGCATTTCGACGTCATGAGAATATTCTGAAATAGAGTAATTCGAAAAAGATGCTTGAAAAATATTGATAGATAATTAATTATTTACAAAAAGAACACACAAATTTACAAAACTTAAAAATGCTCAAATATGACCGCAACATTTCTGTCTTAACACAAATCTAATTTATAAAATAAAACATTAATTCTGGCATTGCCAGATACCAAATTGCAAATTTACAATTTATGATTAATGCGTTTTTTTTTTGTTTGGGCTTTTCGTGTTCCATTACAAAATGCAAGTTGTGTAAAATTAAGTATTTTAAATATCCATTTTTCATCATTCAAATATTCCTAAATTATTTATATTGTGGAAAAAAATAAAAAATCAGTTCAAACATAATTAGAATTCTAAATTGTTTAAATACTATTACGTTTCGAAAAAAAAATGTTTTTCGAGCAATACTGGTAAAACAATTTTATTAGAAAATTTGATTTTCGATCAATACTGGTAAAACAAACTGAGTTGCGTACCGCAATCGTTTTATGCTCAATGTTTTTCCTAAGGCAATTTCGAATTAATTTAGCCCCCTCTGCACACCTAGGTTAAAGAGAACTAAGGTTAATATGTAGCTTGAGTTACTCGCGGGGTTCCAAAGTATAAGTATACCAAATTTAGTGTGGATTGGTCAAACGGTTGGTTGGTTCGGTTTTGGGGGTTTTATGGCGCAAGGGCCATATTTGGCCATGCTGCGCCAGACACAAGACATACAATATCAAGTAATAGACACATACAATGAAAGTTTTACTGACAGAAGACAGAAATACACCCAGGGAGGAATTGGTCGAACGGTATAGATTTGTATAGAGAACATACATACACACATCCATTTATACATATATACTAGCATAATTACTCGGCATTGCTCGGCTTGAATTGGTTAAATGTTGATGAAAAGTAATCAGAATAATCACTTCTATTTCATAGAGAAATGCAAGCATCACTTAAGTGTAAAATAATTTTTTAACATCGTTTTTACTTTTCCATAACTTCTACAATTTATTTTGGACGCAAATATGTGTACCTTGATATATTCATCCATATAATCCATTTCATGTTCATTCATATAATCTATTTCATATTCATTCATATAATCCATTTCATATTCATCGCCATTTGTAAGACAAACTATAAAAGTTTTTCCGCAGGTGGCTACTACAGAAGTCGATTTTGAGTTTTGGAGTGATAACGAATATCCCCGTAAATTCATTTTCAGTAAAAATGGCGACTTTTCGACGTAGTCTTGCACTTAGTTTTCCTATGAATATGTTTAACTTGTGGCATTCTTGCACCTGGTATGCGATGTTTTCGAATTTCATCATCAATCTGAGAATATGGTAAGTTAAATTCTTACGGCATTCGTGATTAATTTATTTTTAAGCAAACACATTTTTTCTTGAAAATTCCATTCAGCGGCACGTGGAATAACGGTAGGTACGTAGGTGGGTATTTAATTAACATCACACTGGAACAACACAACGGGCTATTGGCGACGATCCGGGATCATCTTCCGAAGGGAAAGATCCTAGGAACAACGTAAAATAACGGAGCTTGTGTTAAAAATAAATGTTATCGTTGTACACAAAGCAAACTCAATCGGTTACAATTTTTCAAAAAACAAAAGGTTGATTTTACAGCACACATTTTAAAAAAAAGAAAAACACTGCTTTAAACGAATGTTTCATATGCATCTAAGTTGCATAAGAACAGCTTCAATACGTAGAGTAAGCAACCTCGACCTGCTGTCACTTACGACAAAAAATTTCAATTTTTCAAAATTCCTCTCTCTGATATTATTCTAAGATCAGCAAAGTCTTATTTAAAATTCTCTTTAATCCAACAGACATTCAGTTTTAAATCAAATCCTTATGGTACCTATTTAGAATGATAGATGTAGTTACTTGATTGTGGATTACAACTTTCAATAACACCCATGGAACATGAAAAACAAATGTAAATTTAATTGATTTTAATCGTCTTGTAATGAAAATCTATGTCAAAATTTTGAATTATACTTGAGCTTCAACGTATGACCACTGGTTTTAATTTAACGTAACCCATCTTATTTTAAAGTGATTTTTTAACTTAACTGGTCATTTTAAAATAAGAAATTACACACCCTACTTGAAAATGTTTCTTTTTATTTTATTTATTTTTATGAAAGAGCATTATGCAAACCATTACATATTCAACCAAAGACAAAGAAAGTTGGTCGCAATATACATATACTTCCAAGAAATTACCCATATCTTGTGATATTTTGCAGAAAATAAATAATTCATTAAAATTTAAATCCTAAATAATATATCTGCAATAGGTAAAATACTGTAACCTATAATACAAACAGAAACAAAATTCTGGTCATTCTAAAGTAAGAAGTTACGCAGCTCACATGAAAAGGTTTTTTTTTTGTATATTTTATTTATTTTTATGAAACAGAATTCTACAAACCATTAATTATTGAATCAAAGATTTAAGAAAAGTTGGTCGAAATATACAAATACCGCCAATAAATTACCCCTGTCTGATATTTTGCAGGAAATAAATAAATCATTAAAATTTAATTCCTAAATATATATGTAATATGTAAAATACATAATACAAACAGAAACGAAATTCCAATCCTTGAAAAAAATGCAGAATTCTGTAAAAAGAAAGATATGTGCAAACGTGTCGAATTGTCACTTCCTGAATATATTATGAAAAAGAACAATTCGATAAAATACTTTTGAACAATTTCGACATAGATACTAATGATTTATGTACAAAAAGAACACAAATTTATAATATTTCGAAATGTTTAAATATGACCACAACATTTCTGTCTTAACTCAAATGCACAAACACGGAATTCTAAATCTAATTTATAAAATAAAACATTAATTCTGGCGTTGACAGATACCGAATTGCAAAATTACTCTTTTGTGATCAATGAGTTTTTTGTTTTGGCTTTTCGTGTTCCATTACAAAATGCAAGTTGTGTAAAATTAAGTATTTTAAATATCCATTTTTCATCATTCAAATATTCCTAAATTATTTATATTGTGGAAAGAAATAAAAAATCAGTTCAAACTTTATTAGAATTTTAAATTGTTTAAATATAACGTTTCAGAAAAAAATGTTTCTAAGCAATACTGCTAAAACAATTTTATTAGAAAATTTGATTTTCGATCAATACTGGTAAAACAAACTGAGTTGCGTACCGCAATCGTTTTATGCTCAAAGTTTTTCCTATGGCAATTTCGAATTGATTTGACCCCGACTTAGGTTAAAGAGAAATGGGTAATATGTAGCTTGCGTTACTGGCAGGTTCGTTTCCAAAGTATAAGTGTACCAAATTTGGTGTGGATCGGTCAAACGGTGTACATTTTTTTAGAGAACAGACAGACGCCAACTATGATATATATACATATATACAGATATATTAAATGGACCTATATCCATCAACATGCGAAATAAATGTTGAGTAGATTCTTCACTTGATGTTGTTTCTTACTAATAACAAACATTATTTTTTGTTGAATTTTTTGGACAAAGTTCATATTTGACAATGTTGCGACAAACACAAGACAGATAACGTCAAGTAATGAACATCCCAGACAAGGAAAGTTTTACTGATATCGAAGAAACACACCCATTCTTTTAAAATGCAAGCATCGAATCTGCACCGTCTGCAACTCGCAAAGCTGTTAGCGCAGTGGGCAAATCCACTGAGTCACGGTGGAAATCGGACAGCGTTTCATTTTTATGCATTAAATAGCAGAAATATATTTATCACTAAGGTTTTTTCATTTTTCAAGAAAATTCAATTTTGTGGCACGTGTGAAATAATAAAAGAACTTGTTTTAAAATTAATTGAATATCTTCAGTACATTCAAAGCAAAGGCAACCTATTACCATTCTTTTAAAGGGTAAATCGATTTGACATCGCTTTTTAAACTTTCCTTTTATTAGTTGCTTAAATATAACTGACATTCGTAAAATGAGTCACCTTGACCTTCTGTCAATATGACAAAGCATTTTTATTATTTCAAAAGTTCTAGTTCGGATTTTTTTTAACATTAACATTCTTTCAATAATGACAAAATTCCACTTAAAATGTTCTTTATTCTAACTAGCATACCACTTTAAATCCAATACTTTGTGGTGGTGTTACGTGTGATGAAAAGAAATTACAATTTATTAAAAATAAAAATGGAGTGTTTGCTTATTTTCGATACATTTCCAATTATTCCTTCTAATGCAAAACCGGTGTCTGTCTGTCTGCCCTTATACTACATCCAAATGGCTGGGTGTATTTTCATGAATCTTTGCATGCTGTGAGAACTTATACTCATTAAATGATTGAACTTGGTTGCATTAGTCTGTCTTCCCATTTCACGTTTGTTTTTATGTTTGTGCGTTTAAGTACCACATAAAATTAATTCAATATATTTTAATATAATGTTCTATTTTTTATTTATCATATTTAAATTTAATGGATATTATATTTGATTTTCCTTTACTTACTTATTTAGATTTTTCATGCCAAGACATCTGACTAAGAATACTTAAATCATAATTTGGTAGTTTTGGAGAAACTCGAAGGTATATTGAGCATTGCCATTACTTGAATTGTTTTACCTGTACTGCTGAAAAGGCAATTATTTTTGCAAAAACTATATTATTATACTATTTACTATATTATTTACTGCTATTTTTAAGGAATTTTAACTCTGATATTTTATTTAATTGGAACTTTGTTTTTTCTTTGCAAAATATAGACAATTTCCGAATGTTTCGAACACACGATATTTTTCAACTAACAAATGAAACCGGAGCTTGTGTTCGTTTATCACGTGCAGTGATACTATTTTCTGTTTTCTTCGTTCTGAATTAATTTCGCATTTTTAAATTTAATTAAAAGAACGTTAATGTTAAAAAAAACGAACTAGGACTTTTTAAATTTTAAATTTTTTTGTCATATGTGGCTTATTTTACAAGTTGAATCTGTGAATGTATTTAAGTAATTTATTATACAATGTTAAAATTTGTAGAAACCAATGTTTTTGTTTTGTAAAAGTGACGTCAAATCGATTTATCATCTTTCAAAAAATGGTAATAGGTTACTTTTGCTTTGTCTGTACTAAAGACATTCAATTTTAAGCCAAGTTCTTTTAATATGGCACGTGCCACAAAAAATGAATTCATTTAAAAAACTTTGTAATGAATATTTATCAACTTAATTTGTCATCCTTCCCTTAACGATTGCGAAATTCAAGAATGTTGCATTCCTGGTGCAAGAGTGAAGCAAGTTTAAAAAATATTGGTGGGTAAACTATGAGTATGGGACTATTTGCCCTAGATTCGTCATTTTTACGAATTGAGTTGAGAAAACATAAAATAATATCACTGTACGTGGTCAACGAAGACGAGTACCCATTTCGTTTAAGTTCGTTGCAAAATATCGTGTATTCGAAACATTCAGAAATTGTTTATGTTTCGCAAAGAAAAGATAAGGTTAAAGATAAATAAAATATCAGAGTTAAAATTCCTTAAAAATGGTTTTTGCAAAAATAATTGCTTTTCATCAGTATCGGTAAAGCAATCAAAGTAATGGCAATGCTCAATATACCTTCGAGTTTCTCTAAAACTACCAAAGTATGGTTTAAGTATACTCACTCAGATGTTTTGGCATGAAACATCTAAATAAGCAAGCAAAAGAAAATAAAATATAGTATCTACTAAATTTAAATATAATATGAAAAATAAAGAACATTATATTAAAATGTGTTGATTCAATTTATGATTCTTATACAAACACAAACAAAACAAAGGTGAAACGAGAAGAGACAGTATTTTAAAAGATGTCAAATGTCAAGTTTTAAAAAGTCATTTAATAAATGTAAGTACTCACATCATGCAAAGTTGTATGAAAATACGTATACCCACCGGCAGGCAGACACCGGATAAATAACTTGAAATGGTTCGAAAATATTTAATGTGCAAACACTCCATTTTTATCCATGTAGATAAGAGGACAGAAATTTATAGATAATTATAAAATGAAAAATATCTTTATTTATTTTACAAAATCAATTTATCTTCATTCACATGCTAACTGAAATTAAATGTAATGAATAAATAAATACATTCCTTTAGTAATTTCCACAGTAATTTACAAAAACAAAGTCTGATAAATGCAACGCTCGAGACATTGTTTAAATTAAAGTGTAATTCACAGTTCTCAGAAATATATCTTAAAATTTCTGCAATGCTGGTAGTGAAGACAAATGAAAGATTTTATCTCAAGAATAAAATAAGAAAAAGACCGTTTTCGTTAAGGGGACACATAGAAAGACGTATGATAATTAAGAGTGTAAACCTGAAAAGAAATGGGGGTATTAAGATAAGAAATGTCGTGTAAATTCCAACGAGTATTCTTTTATGAGGAAAAAAATTTTCAAAATTTATGGTTGCAGATTATTACGTACATAACAAAAGAATCAAATAAGACTGATAATGACAAAACAAAATACCATGTAAAAATAGTAAGCAAACATTTATATTATGAGCTTACATACAAATAATTTATTTTTTCTTGAACATTACAACCTTTGAATCCAATATATTTGCATTTAATGCATAGAATGTTTTCAAATTTAGCTTATTGTTCTGCGTGTGTTTAAAGCTGTAATTTTCAATTAATTAATTATATGACATGCATACAATATATCATCAACGTAAATAAAAATGGAGTGTTTGTATCCAATTTCAAGTTACTTATCCGTTTTGGGTCATTCTAATGCAAAATCAGTGGTTTCGGCTTTTGGTGTCTGCTTGTTTGTATGTATGCCCGTCCAAGCGGTTGGTGAACTCATTACTCTGATTGTTTTAACAGTATAGCTTGAAAAACAATTGTTTTATCTAAGACTATTTTTATATCATTTAAACCTTAATGTTTATTTACTTTGAGCTTTATTTTTGATTTGAGAAACAAACGATTTCCGAATATTTCGGATGAGCTTATCGAATTTATTCAAAAAAAATTTAAATTTTAACATAGGTTTCCTCTACAAAACGTTTAGACTTCTTAAAACTTGCATTTCTTTTCTATGTTTAAATAAAATTACATGGGTTTACTGAAAGAAATGCAAGTTTTTAGGAGTATAAATGTTTTGTAAAGGCAACCTATGTCAAAATTACACCATCTATTAGAAACCTATCTCAAAGCAAGTAATACCATCATTCTCATTCAAGACAGATACATGGTTTCCATCCGAAACCAAATCTCTGAATTGAAAAATGCTTTAAAGTGGAGCGCAATCACAGCGAAAAGGAAACTTGTGTTCGTTTAACACGCGCATCAATATTATTTACTGATTTTTTCTCTTGGAATTAATTTCTCATTTTAAAATTTTGTTCAATTTTTAGTTATAAGTAATGGCAACTGTGCGAGATCACTAGATAGAAAAGAATCATAAATTAATATTTTTAGAACTTTTTTACTACGACTTTAGGTTTTATTTCGCTCTAATTTCTGTGGTTGTAAAATTAACAAATGATTATTTTTTAATAAATTGTAATTCCTATTCATCACACGCAACAATAAACTCACAAATGATTCGGAATGATTTAGAACTGCATGCAAATTAGAGCACAGCAAATTTTTAATGCAACATTGACGATATTGAAACAATATAAATTGCAGAGGAAATCGGAATTAGAATTTTTTAATATTAAAAATTCTTTGTGGTAGTGACAGAGCCTGTTAGAAATTGATTGAAAACAGTTATTTTTGTTTTCAAAACAAACGCTGTCAATACAATCTACCATTTTATGAAAATGTGTAATAGGTTACCTTTGCTTTGTCGGTACTTAAGACATTCAATTTTAAAACAAATTCTTCTGTTATTGCACTTACCACTAAATGGAATTTTCAAGAAACAATGCATTCTTTTTTTTAATTAGTCATGCATATCTTATCAAATTAATTTGTCATTCTTCCCTTAAAGATGACGAAATTTGAAAATGTGCACGCATGCCTCGTGCAAGAGTGCCAGATAAAAATATTGGTAGAGTATACGCTGTAGATTCATTATTTTCACGAATAAATTTGCGGCAATTTTACAGCAAACGAGCTGAAGAAGGGGTATTCTTAATCCCCTTAAAAAAATTGGTCTTTTGTAATAGCAACCTTAGTGTCTGTCATCTTTTGTAGTTTTGTGATACAGCAGGAGTACGATGCATGTGAAATGTATTGTATGAATGGAATATGCATGGAAATGATTTTGCGTAAACATTGTACATTTCTGGCATACATCCGTAAAATGTGTGGGAAATAAATTATAAACGTGACATAGATAAAATTTTTAATGCAACAAAAAATGCGCATAAAAATTACCAAAGTAATTTCATATAAGGAAAATCCTTTGTGCATATTAACATACATTCAATAAATCCATATACATATCGGTTCAAAATTACGTGGTGTGACCCTCGGATATTTCTCGGACGGTCGCCAATAACCCGTTATGTTGCGCAAGTGCGACGTTAATTAATTACCATGTTAATGGTATTTTGTTTACTAAACTTGTTCTGTTTTCTGAAGGCCCTAAGACTAAAATCCCTAAATAACTTTTTATGTGGTTTATGACCTTAATTTTTCATAGTAACTGAAATTATCAAAAGAAAAACTCTTCAAGAAGTTGTCTAAAATATCAATAAGATCTTATTTCTGGATAAAACACATGATTTCAATGAAACTATGTTCGAGATTAAATGCCCGTGGTGTGCTAAATGAAAAACCGTCCACAGTCCCGATCATTTTATTACAGCATTGTTTGACATATCTGGGAGAGATATTTGACACAAACACAAATCAAATGTCAGATGTTCAAGGCATATTTATGACAAGCGATTTATTGAGTAAAGATTAATTGTTCGAATTGTGTATATTTTTCCTAATGCTATTTTCGTCGACATGTTCTAAGGATATCTTCTGAAAATAGTTAAGGACTCTCGGTACTTCTATTATCTTAAAATAAAGAATAATTCATTTGTTGTCAAACAAAATAAACAAAACTTTCAGGAAGACTTCGCTTGCAAAATAAAAGTCAAAATCATGATCTATTCATCCATATTAAGTAATTAATGGTAAAGTATCATGATAATCTAACGATTAGTAATAAAATTGTACATGCAATCTGAGTAAGAATCCATAAAACGTCGAGTCTTTCATAGAAATAAGACATAAAGCTTCTTTCCCCACCTTCACCGGAAATCACATACACATCTTTATACATCACTGCTAAATAAGTGTATAGATACCACGGCAGCCCAGTTGGTGGCGTCGCAGATTAGCAACCTGAGGGTTAGGAGTTCGAAACTCGATACAACCGTTGCGTACGGGGTATTGCGCACGTTAAATCTGTCGTGTCCTCAAATATACTCAAGTTGGCGTGGTGGGGAAGTTTGGAGAGTGGGGTGCCAGCGAAGGTGTTGATCTCGTCATCTGACCGAAGTTTAAAATTACGAGGTGTTGTCCTAGTATGTTTCCCTTCGGAATGGATACCGGACAGTCGCCAATAGCCCGTCGTATTGCTCCAGTGCGTCGTTAATTCAACTACTTTCCTATCTACCAAGTTTGATAGATTGTGTGACGTACTATTAAAATGTAATTGCTGTTCATTAGATTTTTCCATTTATTTTGTTACATAAAATTTATAGAAATTGGTTTGACTATAAAGAACCCTTTTAAGCCATTTTCTTTGAAATTCTTATACATTAATTACAGAATATAGATGCAACAGAGGTATTTTGAAGTTGAAAACGTTTTTATATGCTTTAACATGCAATTTCTTACAATAAGTGAAGTAAAAAAGAGTTTTCTTTCCTATTCACCATTACAGAACAAGGCTTTCAAGTTTCTGATTGCTTGGTGACACTGTAGAAGTGGTTGTTTTCGGGTAAATCGTTTCCAAATAGCTAGAGAATGCGACAGCATAAAGCCACTTGTACAAGAATCTCGTTTTTTATCCACAGTCCCAAAGGAAGCAGTGGAATTGTGAAGCTCTCTTTTCTTTTGTTTGTGTGTGTCCGCTTCGTTCTTTTATTCCGTTTTCCTAAAATAGAATACCCAAGTAAAGAGGATTGGGAGAGGAATGTAGTTTCAAACAGTTCTCCACGACCGAGAATTTCTATTGAAAATGTGACGTACTTAAGTGAATATTCTTTACTTGATTTGGTGGGCCCAGAACATTTCAACTTTAGAATTCCTTTTTATGAAAACTTGTAAAGTAATTTTGCATATTAACGGATCCATATTATTTTGCAATTAAGGGCGATCCGGATTATTTGTTATGGCGATTATCTTTATAACTGTTTGTCAAAGAAGCATACTTTCAATCAGAAAAGTATTCAAATTATTATAGATGCTGGTCATGTCATTTGTATTACAATAGATTACATATCTTTAAAATGCAAAGCCAAATAAAACAACTTTCAGAAGAAGATGGACATTTCTAATAATTCTAAAATTGGGAATCACAAGAACCTTACTAGCACGATTAAATATATTTTTTATCAGCGTACGAGGTCTGTCCGAAAAGTATCCATCCATTTTTAATGTAACAAGAACGATTTGCGTGACATCGATATAATTTGTATACAAGGAGAAAGGACATTGATGTGCACGCGTTGAAAGTCACAAAGCTGTTGGACTGAGCCTTGATATGTTTTGTGAGACAATCGCATTCACAATGACCAAGTGTGTAGAGCAGCGAATTTGCGTTAAATGTTTTGCATAAACTTGAAAATTCGTTCATGGAAATTATTCAGATTATTGTTGCACAGCCGCTTCAAAGATGACCGTGAATGCGTTGAAAGTTGTCCACGTTCTGTAAGATCTTCAAAAAGCATAACACCTGAGAATACTAAAAATGTACTGGCTGTAATCAAGAACAATAGGTTACTGACAGCGCAGAATTGGAAGATGATCAGGGGATTCTAAAAACTACTGTGTTCGAGATTTTCCAGAAGGATCATAGCATGAAACATATGGCGGCGCTCATTCTCATGTCTCGTGTAGGGTTTTTGGTAAAACAGTAAATCACCCAGATGACTCATCCCCTACAACCAGGATTTGGAATCCTGGTTTTTCCTAAAGCTAAAATCTCTTCTGAAAAGGAAGATATTTTATATCGTGGATGCAATTACTGAGAACACGATGAGAAGGAATGGCTATTCCAACAATTGACTTTGAGGAGCGTTTTGAAAACTGGGAGATATTCTGGAAGAAGGTGTTTAAGGTCTCAAGATACCAACTTTTAAGAAGACTAAGTTACAAAAGTCCTAAGTGCAGTGTTTCTAGTTTCATATCATATGGCTAGATACTTTCCGGACAGACCTCGTAGTCAAAGGTTATTATAAACAATTTCACAAAATATGCACTAATGTAGGTGTCTAAGCAATGCAACAAATCTATTGAGTGGGCCAAAAAGTTCCCTCAGTTATTTGAACGCAGAGAAAATTATCCAATTTTAGACAACTTGTGACAGGCGATATGTACAGTGGTTAATTTAAAATAATATGGAACGAAAGAGATCGTGGGAAAGAAAAATTAACCAGCATTAATCACTCCAAAGGCCAATTTTCATCCAAAGCGGGTGAAGTGTGTATAGTGAGATTGAAAAGGATTGCTTACCCAGCTCTGACCGCAAAACCAAATTATTAACTCCAATTAAATCTCCCAATTAAACCAATTAAAAGCAGAATCATTCAACTGAAGAAACGTTATATTTAATCACGACAATACAACATCACATGTTTCTTTGGTGAGTATGCAAAAACTGTTACAGCCTGGCTGGGAGGCTTTGACTCATACACCGTATTCCAGACATAACCCCTTCGGATTTCAATTCATTCTGTTCCTTTCAAAATTTTCTTAATGGAAAAACTTTCAATTCCTCGGAAAACTGCAAAAAGCTCCCGGAACAGTTCTTTGTCCAGAAAGATAAAAATTTTAGGAGGAGGGAAATAAGAGGTTACCTTAAAGATAGCAGAATTGGAACAAAACGATCAATGTGTTCGTTCATTTCAGTTATTTACGACAATGAAAAATGATACTGTTTTATATAAAAACCGAACAAATATTTTGGCCAAACCAATATAACATTTTCAATGCTTATGAGAAAAGCAGAACATAACTGTATGTAAAGAAAGTAATTCAAGAAAAATCGTTTTAAAATTTCCCCAACACCTTTTCTGTCTGAAACGAGTATAATAGTTTTACCAAAATATTCAACGCCAGAAAAGAAAATGAAAATAAATAAATCCGTCTTATTTATTTATTTATAGTTTATTTAGCTTTATTTGTGCGAATATAGAACCATTGTATACATGGTGAAGAAAAATTCCACCTTTTCATGTTATGATAATAAATATTATTTCTTCTCAGGATTGCAAATTTGGAATGGGAAAGTGGACCTGCATTTGTGAGCATTAAACTTTTGTTATGCTTCAAAACATTCTTCTCGCAATATATTTTCAAACCCAGCTTAAAAAATCGATTTCAGATTTTGTGTTCCAAAATAAATTTGAATTTGAAGGTAAAAAATAAAACAGAATTTAGCTTAGTCAGTTAAGCTTAGTTTATTACATTTATAGTCGGAGATTTCATGGAATTTTGTATTGTCTATTATATTTTAAATTATTAACTATTCTTTGTTAACTCACTTTTATAAACTTAACTCTTCAGGTTTCTAAAATATGATACTTTTGATAAAGTAAGAGTATTTGATAAGTGTGTTTATAGAAATATTTAAATGAAATTCAAATTATTTTCTATTAAATCCATATGTAATGCAGAGTTGGAGTCTTCTCGATACAAATCTGCGCCGTTTAACCAATCCAAACTAAATTTGGCACACTTATATTTTAGAGCCCTGCTGCTAACCTAGAATACATATTAGCATTATCATGTTTGTTCTAGGTGTGCAGACTGGGCTAAAACAATTCGAAATCCTTATAGAAATAACATTAAGTATTATTACGATTGTGGTACGAAACTCAGATGGTTTTACCAGTACAAAAATTAAAGAATATAAGATCCAATACTTATATTTGAGCTTATATTTAATTTCTTTTCCAAAATACAGTAATTCATAAATATTTGAACGATAATATGAAAATATTAAACACATTTAATCATTAAAGACATTAATAATGCCATATCCATTCATAAAATACATATCACCCCTGTATGAAAAACTACGAAAGGTGATTACTACATATGTTAATTTTTAGTTGTTTTCTTTGGGAGTTTAGGAATCTCCTTCCTTAAGTTTGTTTCCTAAAAAATTGTAGCTCACTTCATAAAAATTACGATTCTATGGTGCTAACTAGAGCACTGATAGTTTTCCTACCACACAACAATGTGTTTTGATATGTGGCATTCTTGCACCGAGCATGAATTTCGCTGTCTATAACGAAGGGGAACAAATTAATTTAATAAGATATGCATGACTAATTCTTTTAAAGCTAAAGCATTGTTTCTTGAAAATTACATTTACTGACACATGCAATAATAAAAGAACTTGTTTTAAAATCGAATGTCTTAAGAACAGACAAAGCAATGGTAACCTATTACCATTTTTCAAAAAAATGGTAGATCTTTCTGACAGTTTTTGATAGCTTTGACAATTGAAAATAGTGATCACTATTTTCAACAAACTTCTAACAGGTATAAGTTGCTTAAATGTAGATTAAGTAGGCAACCTTGACCTTCTGTCACTACAAAAGAATTTTTAATATTAAAAAGACCTAATTCGGATTTTTCTAACATTAATATTATTTCAATATTGCCAAATTTCATTTAAAATTTGCTTTAAATCGAATCATTTGTGTGTTTGGTATTGCGCGTGTTGAATAGGAATTACTATTGATTAAAAATATTTATTAATTTACTACCAAAGAAAACAGCGAAATAAAACTAAATTCAGAACAAAAAGGTTTTCTAACGATATTAATTCGTTATTCTTTTTTGTCTCGTGATCTCACATACTAGCCACAATTTATACTTAAAAATCAAACAAAATTTAAAAATGCGAAATGAATTTCGAACGAAAAAATCATAAAACAATACTACTGCACATGGTCAATGAAAACGAGTTCTTGGTTCCCTGAACACGTGCTGCACCTTAAAGCACTTTTTTCAATTCAGAAATTTAGTTTTGAATGGAAACCACATACCTGTGTAGATTAAGAATGCTAATGTTACTTGCGTATTGAGTGTAGCTTTCAATAAAACATGTAATTTTATTTAACACATGGAAAATAAATACAAGTTTTAAGGAATCTAAACTTTTCGTAAAGGAAACATGTCAAAATTAAAAAAAAAACTTTGAATGAATTCGATAAGCTCATCCATTAATAATTTTAATAACTAATTTTGTTTGAAACATGGAAAAGAAATGCAAGGTTTCATGTGCTTAAAATCGCTTTGTAAAGGGAATCCATGTTAAAATCGTAAAATGCAAATGCCACGGTAGCCCGGTTGGTAGAGTAGCAGATTAGCAACCCGAGAGTTGCAAGTTCGAGACTCGGTTCAGCCAGAGACCGAGTCTCGAGGGTTGGTGTATATGGGGCTGGTGCAAGTTAAATCTCTCGTGGCCTCAAATGTCCTGACGTTGGCATGGTGTGGAAATTTGGAGAGTGGGGTGCCAGCTCAGGCGTTGTCCTGGTCATCTGTGTGACCATGGTTTAAAACTACTAAGAGTTGTCCTTGGATCTTTCTCTAAGAGATTGATCCCGGACCGTCACCAATAGCCCGTTGTGTTGCCCCAATGCGACGTTAATTAACTACCTTCCAACCTACGAATAAATTCGATTAGCTATCAATCTTAGTTCAAAAGGTTTGGTGCTGCATGTCTTACGTCTTTTATAAAAAGAGTTATACCACCAGTTGGCTAAAACTATGACGTTTGAAGAAAGTTTACACATGCCGTTCAGAAATTGAACAACATAGTAATGTTATACATCAAATAACTAATTTCTGTCAAGCTCTAGTCTCTTTATATCATCTGCCCCAAAGAGTCAGAAATTACTTATGTTTCGAAAAGAAGAAATAATAGAAGTAATCGAATTTATGTTACGTAAAATTAATATTTGGAAAAAATAATTGTTTTTTTAGCAGTACTAGTAAAACAATCTCAGTAATCTCAATGCTCCATATACATTCCATCTTCTCCAAAACTGTCACATTAAAGTTGATTTAAGTATAGGTATTCAGGCCAAAATTTAGCTTGAATCCTGCCTCAAATTCTAAGCAATACAAATTTTAATATTGCATTCTCCTAAGTAGCTAACTTATGTTTTATGAAATATATAGCGTTTAATGATATTGTGTCCAATAATTTTTACGTGAAACTTGCACAAACACACATACACAGAAACACCTAAAAAGGGGAAGCAGACTGATGCAACGAAATTCAGTCACTAAATATGCAAAGTTTCATGAAAATATACCAACCCTTTGGACGTAGTTCGAGCCCACACAGATAACAAACTCGGAAACCACTGATTTTTATTAGAATGTACCAAAACTTGAAATGGGGCGAAATTATTCAATATAGAAATACTCCATTTTTATTTATATTGATTCTGAGCTTGTGTATCTGGTTAAGACAGCAAAATGATTCGGTCATAATTGAATATTTCAAAGTATTATGAATCTCTTCTTTTGGAATATAAATTTTTATTGTGTTTAACAATCTTGAATTGCTTTTTCCCTAAAAAAATCCTATCGAAATCTCACATGCTCACATCTAGCATTTTTTAGAAATCTACATTTTTTCTAGGATCGAAACTTCATTTGTTTGTTAAGCTGCTAATATTGTGTTCACGTGTTGTAAATAAATTATTTAGCAGGTAGATTTTAATGAATTATTTATTTTGTGCAAAATATCGCTAGACATGGATTCATTTCGTGGTGATATTATTGGTGGTGAATATTTTGGCGAGCTTTCCATAAAGGTCATTGGTTCAATACATAATGATTTTAAGAGTTGTGTTTCATAAAAGCAAATCTAGTGTAGAAAAGAAAACTTTTTAAAATGAGGCGGTAAAGTCTTCCTTTAGAAAGTGGGTTCATAAGGCTAAAATAATGTAATTTTAAAATAAGGCAGTTAATGTTAAAATAAAGTTCTAATTTTAAAATAAACCTGTAACGTTAAAATAAGACGGGTAATACGTTGCATTTCAAAGATTCTTTAAATTTTGATGTAAGTTTTCTCTATAAGGCAATTAAAATCAGTAAACTGTATTTATTTTTCAATTTTCTTATTACATTACTGAATTAGTTTGAAAGCTGTACTCAATAGTCAAGGAACGACATCTATCAATCTAAACAGGTACATGGTTTCCATTTAGAAACCGAATCTCTAAGTTGACAAAAAAAGTGCCGCAAAGGATCGATTTAAAATTTCATGCCAGTTGGTATAAAGCGAATTTTAAATACTACTTACTGATCTTAAGAATAATATCAAGGTTATACAATATAACTAGGACTTTTTTTTTGGGGGGGGGGGGAAATGAAAGTTTCTGTTTTTAGTCAAAAATTAACAGGAAAAGTGAGTGCAATACTAAGCTGTAAGTTCATAATTTTTATAGGAAATGAACTTATGGGCATTCACCAATCATTCCGAAACTCAAAATCGACTACTGTAGTAGTCACTTAAGTATCACCTTTTGTATTTGTGTCTTACACTATAGCGAGATATATGTGAGTGGATTTTTGGATGAATAAAGCAAGTATACTCATGTCTTCCAAATTAAATTGTAGAAGCTATAAAAATGTCAAAATGGAGTTTTTAAATTTATTTTCCGCTCACTTAAATTAAGTTTGCATTTTTGCGTCGTAGAGAAAATTTATTATTCTGATTACTTTCAATCAACGTTTACCCAATTCAATCCATTCAACTCTGGGTAATTCTGCTAGTAGCTTTATATTAGTGGGTTACATCGAAATGTTTATGATTGTTAGTTTGTATCATTTTTTCACAATTTTCAGAGTAGATACTCTAGAATAATGAATTAACCTGTGAGTTACTCCATCAAACAAATCAATTGCCAGATTTGCACGAAACTTGCAAATTGTGTAAAAACACAATTGCTTGCACAGCAGGAGTAAGGTTTTAAAGGCTGTTTCATAATTCTGTCTAATAATTGTTTCAAAGAACTTAACAAAACTTGAATTTCTTTCGGAGCTCATTAAGCTTCTGAGATGTTCAAGCGCATATACCCGTTCTATAACCTGCAGATTTCCATGCATGATTCTTGTAAAAACTGGTTTATCAATAAAATGTTTCCTCGAATTTTCTCAAACAAGAGATGTGGTTATTTAGTCATGAGTGTGTTGTGGGTGGAAAAGCAATACTAGAGCTATCAAGCTACTTGGAAATCTTGTGACGCTCAGAAGGTGAAATTGCTAAAACATTTATTCATAAGGATTGCAACTATTGTGTTCACTTCTGCAACCACGTAGTCTTGTAATATCTCACGCTTGTTATCAGCCTATCATACAGCTCTGGTGCAACAAGTCCATTTCTGCCCAAGAGGAATTTGAACTTCGAAGATGGGTTTTCGGTGGGATGACAGTATGAAATTAGCATTCTTATTGTATCCCACGATTGCTCAATCGAATTCATGTCCTCAAACTTTGATGCTCCTCTTTGTGCTGGATTCCACCGTTTCAGAGAAAGTCATCCACCATTTGTGCTCTGTTAGAACATAAATTACAATAAATGAATATAACTGGAATTCATTTATTATAATTCATACACTGTACTTTAGAAATTTAGCATGCAATTTAATGGTACATTCATTGAAGATATAGATATATCTGGGCCTATTCAACATATTGCCTTAGTACATCAAGACAAAATCGTCTCAAATAGATTTCTTTCACTAATATTATTTGGATTGTAACGGATTTCTCTTTCTTTTTTGGGATAGAATCAATGTGTACATTCATAAAAAAGGACATTTTTAAATTGAATGAGGCTTTACTTTCAAAATTCCTGACTCGAGTTTAAAAAAGGCCACTTTGGTAGTTCAGAACTGCTGTTGTACATATGGCACAGATATCTTTCACCTGTTATTCAACTCATACAGTAAATTTTAAAATTTCAAAACTAAGAATAGTTAATTACATCATTTTTATAAAATGCTTGTTTTTCTTACTCTATTTCTACATTTGGTCGTTTTCAAATATGTATTTTATCTAAGTATCATTTTACCAACGGCTTAAAAATTAATCTGAAAAACGTCAGACCGTAGAGTTACTATTCTATCAAATTTTCTACTCTTTCTAATTAGTTCATGGGTCAAACTTTTACTGCCATCTAATGGTTAAACTTCTCGGAAAGTGACAATACTAAACTAGAAAATTGAATTGTATCTATCAATTTAACATCAGTCCTGTTCGCAACATGTCAATGAAATGAATTCATATATTCCATCTAAAATTATTTATATTTTTATGTTCAAAAGGAACATACTTAAAAACTTTTAAAATCTCTAGTTTTCCCAGTAAGTAAATTTTGAAGTTTTTAATTTTCAGGGGTTACTACAGTATTATTATTTTAGATATAAATATTTCTTTTTTCTTCTAAGGCTACATCTTTCTCGCAAAAATTTTTATAAGCGCCATAAATATATACACATGTCGCTCGTCCCGGTCCAGAAAATTACACTGACCAGAAACCGCAACCGCAATATCAGAATAATTTATTCCTGCATCACAAGACTAATAAAAACAACATTTTTCGTATGATGTTGGAGCATTAAAGCATTTATTATCCTTATAAGAGAAGCCTTACGAACTATAAAATAGTTATGACTGTCCAAATGTGCGTAAAGTGAAATCAACATGCATGCACTTTGCGATGTATCTCTCTACTTACTTTACGTATATGCAGATAACAAGAGTTTATACCTTTATTCGTTCGGGCGATCCTGTAACGCTGTATAAAGTTACGGAATGATCTATAGATTAGTGTGAGGCAAAGACGAAAAGAAAAGTGATAGATAATGCTGTCGGAAGTTGTCGCAACATGTCGACCAACTGGCCATGTGTGAAATATTCGGAGATAATTGCAGCAACTGATACTAAATATTTTACAAAAGACAGTTTAATTCCATTACCAAATATGATGCAAAAACTGTCTTTCAGCACTTAACAGTTTAAACTTGATCAATAATCTGCTTTTAAATGAAAAATACTTAAGCGATGCCTTATTATCAATGTTAAAATGTGTTTTTTGCAATTTCAAGAGTAACTAAATTAAATAACATTTCTCTCTCTCAAATTTGACGTGTGTAATACAAATTTATGTGACTTTAGTTTTACATTTGAGCTCAAATAAAATGATAAAAAACTTCACATATCATTCTTTTCCATGGCTTTTAGTTTTGAGGGAGAAATGTTTATTAAATAGATATTCTTCTAAGTTCAATGTATCTATATTTGAGAAATGTACTGTCATGGAATGTTGGCTATGAGATTTTAAATACATAGCTGATACTATTATACTCGCATAAGAAAAATACTCTTTCTTCTAAATTAGGTTTAATTTAAAGCCACAGAGGAATTTTACAGGAATTAACAGACGAAAAATTATTTCTATAGACATCTTATTATGATAGATTATCTTATAAATAATTTATTTTATGTACCATGGTTCTATAAAATCAAACCTACTTTAAAGATATCAGATAGAGTACAGATACAGCCCTATCGAAATTTGGTGGAAAAGCACATCTGCATATACAATTTGGTATATTTATGATTATAAATTCAAACCTGAAGTTACTATCTACATAAGTTTCTCGTTCATTTGAGGAAAGAAGTCTATATTTTAAATATTCCTTAAACAAACACCTGTGTGTCTTACCAGGACTTAGCCGGATTTTAAAAAGCTGTTAAAAGGCCTAATCTTTCATTTTGGTTTTTAAGAGCCCCTAAAAAGCCTTAAAATTTATTTAAAAGCTTTAATTTTTACAATTTTGCATAGTTTATTTCACCTGCATTCAAAATCAAGATCAATGATATATGACCAAGCTCAAGTGTCATTAGCAATCGAGAGCATAATGTTTATAGGTTTGCTAAACATTGATGTTTTTAAAATTAGGTTTGTGAAACACCTAAAACCTGGCAATCAAGAATGTTTCTTCATCTGCGCTTGTAAGATTTATTCAATTGTGATCTATGTAAAAATTTTCCTTAAAAATAAATAAAATAGCCTTGAAAAAGCCTTAATAAGAAAATAATTTTATTTTCAGGAAGAATGATAACCCTGCTTACCTTAACTTTTAAAATCGTCTCGATAAATTTGCTTTACGTCAGGAACAGTTGCTTATAAAACCTTCAGAAGGAAAAGTAAAGTGAAAAATTCACCAAAAAAGTTCTCACTTCAAAAATACGCTAATGCAATTCCTTCAGGTTTGAGCCTTAATCGCTTTTCTTTTCTAAAATAATCCATCAGAAAGCTATTTTGAGTAATCAATAGCTCAGCCATTAGTAAGACCTTGAGGAATCTGGATCAATAGAACGATAGGCGTATTAAACTCACTTTCTCAGTACAGACAAGTCGCTACATAGATATTAATAAAGCTATAGTTCACTAGTTTATAGCAGTTATTTCGGCTCAACAGAAAGAAGGACCCAGTATTGATTTTTATCTATTAATTAAGTAAAAGGAAAGTATATTTTTAGATTTCGGACACTTTATTCACAAATCGTCTTTTCTCTTTGATTTCAATTTATAAAGGTTTGACAATAGATAAATAATTGGGAAAAGTTTAGGAACCTACTTTCATATCTCTTAAGTATCGATGTTATTAAAAGTGAATAAAGAAATACGAGTCGCTCAGCTTTTTTTCACGGTTAATACGTTTTTCATAGGTTATTTGTCATCATTTGCAACGTTTTTCTGACTATTTTCTTGCGCATGTGATTCAGAGTCTGTCATAGAGGCGAATAGGCGTTATAAAGAATCAATGGTTAATTTTTATTTATTCATTGTAAAATTATATACAGATTATTAAAATATCTCAATAGCATTAAAAATATCTCTGGTGCAATAATTTATGTTCCATAGAACTCTAAACAGTGATATTTGTAGAACTCCGTTCAACCAGCGCAGTCCGTATTAATTATATATATATATATCATTAATTACACATTGGGAATATCATCGATGTGGATATGTGTTTTGAAGGGTCAATGGTGAATGGATGGCAACATCTTAGGAGAATGTTACTGACAAACTATGGTCTCTGGTATTTGAGCATTGGGGTGTAGTAGATTACAGCTGCAATGTTCAAAAGACTATGTTACGGTTAAGGGAGGTTTTTCTTTTACTTTTGGTTCATTGATGATCACGTGCATCACAGGTCATGCACTCCCAGCGTTCATAAGATTTGCCACGTTCCCTCGAGACATTCTAATTCTCTTCTCTTGCCGGCTCCACCCTCAATAAAACTTAGCCCCATAATCAACGTTCTGATCAATTCCATATATACATATATATATACACACATATATATACATATATATACATATATATATACATACACACACATATATATAATCTTTTTCTTCCACATTGGCGAATGTTAGATTGGAAAGTGCATTAAAAAATCTCTACATAGATTTCTTTTTAATAATACCATCCTACCTATTTAAATACCTTGTTCACACTTCATCATCAAAAGATTTCTAGTTTTTACCAAATTGATTCATGAATTCCCTCTGATATATTTTCTGATGTTCACAAAATTTCTAATGTTCCTATAGAAGATTATTTCCTCACTTCAGATATATTCTTTAGTTTGCCCTTCATAACATTTGAAATAAACTAAATATCACTGAGTCAAAAAATATTCTTAACTAACTATCCCTATATATTTCATCAATCCGAAACATTTAACCCTAAGCTCTAAATCTGTTGTCAGCAAGCTGAGTTAAAAAGATTTGTATTCCAGACTTCTTAGAAATAGATTTGAAGCATCGATTTCTTTTAGAGACCGTTGTTTACTCTTTTTTTCCTTCCACAATTTTACGGAAACAGCTGGATGCCACAATGCCAGAAACACGAAAATACTTTTGCCTGATATACTTGGAACTAGGTAAAATCCTTAATTCGAAAAGCTACATGCAGAACCAGAAGAGATCTTTTCCGATAAAACATCGATCAATTATTTGCTAAATGATCTTCAGTCTTGTAATTTTTAATATTTAAAATCTTTGGTAGTATGTTAGTCCTTTGCACAAATTCACTCCATTTTGGTGATTTGTTATACAGAGGATGTTCGGACATTTTTTGAACGATTTTGATGAGCTGTAAAAAATTGTATGCTACGAAAGAATTTTATTTTCATAGCAGTTAAATAGTTACAGTATAACTTATCTGCTAACTCAGAGTTTTGTTTACTTTCAAAATGGCGCTTTTAAATAAGCAATGGATGGAAGGCTATGTTTCCGCTCTTTTCGAAGAGAATTATGCTTATTCGATTATTCAAAAATGCTGTAAAAGTCATGGTTTTTCGATATCTAAATGTACGATAAGTAATATTAATAAGAAAGGAGAAAAATACTTCCAAATACGTATCCAAATTGCAAAGCCATTAAAATGTTCAGTTTCAATTGTAAATAAAATAATTAACAGGGATTTGGATGTTAAAAAGCCCAAAAAATACAATGTTCATCGTCTATCTCTACGACATATTGCAGAACGCAGAACTCGATGCAGATTTCTGAATGAGAAAAATTTAGTTGGAGAAAGATGGGAAAATGTTGTGACAATGGACGAAGCATGGGTGTATTTAAATGATTGCAATAAAAAAGGAATAATTTATTATCATAAAGGAGGAGAAAAAATCTTAAAACGTGGTTTAGTGAATCTAAAGAAACTTTCTCTAAGGGATTTATGATTGTTGCCGGTTTTGCAAATAATGGAAAATTAAAAGTAAAGAGAGTAGAAAAATTTAAAAATCAACTCCACAAACTATTAAGACCATATTTTATCCCCAATATTCAAAAAAGAAGTACCATATCTTTACCCACAGTGCCAACAATCAGTAGAGCTGCATCAGGATAAAGCAAGCAGCCACACATCTAAATCCACTATTAAATTCTTGGAAAAAATGGAACAAGAAACTGGTATTAAGTTAATACCCTTTACTGATATTCCTGCTAAATGTGCAGATGTCTCACCCATGGACTTTTGTGCTTTTTGACTTTTGAAAAGAGCATTATTGAAACGTCGACTCAAAACCATTCAAGGACTTTGGAAAACTGTAGAACAATAATGGGACAAAATACCTCTGTCGATACTACAAAAGTCATTATTATCATGGAAATTAAAGCATAGAAAGATAGTTAACAATAAGGGCTATCAAATAGAACATTTAAAACACAAAAATGTCATGTAAAAAACTGATATTCAGTCCATCAAATTTTTTTTTTAAATGTCCGAACAGCCTCTGTATGAGATGTAGAATTCTATTTAATTCTTTAACCCTCTACATACGTCGGGGCAGAATATAGTTTCCTTTGGTTACGGCAGCCGGCCCAACGGCTTTAGAGGCAACTTACTGAAACCGGCTGAAACGGCCGTTACAGTGCTTTTTTCACAGTAGGAGAGGAAATATGTGTCGTCCCATTATCACTTAATGCGTCAGTTTCTATTGTCGGGTCGTGGGTATGCATAGAAGGGACAGATTCTTCCCGGGTAAACTGAAAGGGCGGCGGTCACTTTTTAAGTGCATCTCTTTTCATTTACTCCACCTCTCAAACAAGATGCTCGAGGATAAACAATTTGCAAAGCTCTCGTCCATAACTCTGACATCTTTGTCAACGGGGAGATAAGGCTATCACGCGCGGGTCTCTTTGTAGTATAGAAAAGAAGGGATGGAAATCGTAAAGGGCTTCGGCAATTCTTCAGGAGTTTGAGGTCTGAAAGAATCCGAGCATGCTTTCGTAACAAGGGGACTCGAAGCTTACGTCCGGTTGGGCCGGTCTCCGTATCCAGAGGGTTAAAGCGTTTAGAAGTTTAGAAAATCTTTAATTAATATCACGTAAAATTAATCATTACCATAAAGAATACGCATTTACTCTTATCCTGCTTAATCTTATACGACAGCACGTCAATTTATAAACCATAAAATAAATCATTGCTTTACATTGTGTTTTTAATCTTTTTATCAACTAAAAATAAAATACTACCTTTCATTTCTTCATATACGGGGTAGACAACTTAAATACTTAAAGATAATCTCTCAAAACTAGTAAGTCCTAAACAGAAATTCTAATTTCTCCTCAACTATACTGAACTAAAAAAATTTCTCATTTTTACTATTCTCATGAGAGGAAAGTCAGATTTTCGGGTTAATTTGATTTCATCATCTGATGATAATGCTGTTGAAATTACGACAATTTGTAAAATTGAATATAAAATCCCACATTTATTTTCCTATTTTATAATCTGGATTATATACCCTTTTTGGTGTTTACCTATGTGATACTCTATTGAGAGATGATCTGAAACATAATCAATATTGATCACTGATCACACCTCAGAGTGATTTTTTTTATTTTCTGCAATTTTTATTACATTATTTTCAGTGAAAATGTTCAGACAATATTTGCTTAAAAACATAGACGTTCTTATTTTGAATAGTTATACACTTGCTTAGTTATAAACTCACATTGACTATATGTAAAAAAATTATTTTGACAACCTATTCTCTGTTCATTCTTATTTTCATATTGTTGCATACATTTTATTAATTCGCAGGAAATAAAAATCTTCAATTTATCTAAAAAACAAATTTAACTAATTCACAAAATATTTTATCAAATATTGTACTAAATTTTAAATTCTTGAGTGTTCATTGACCATGTGATTTGGATCACGTTCAAAAAATATCTTGATTTAGGTTTGCATATATCCAGACTTGATTCATGTTTACTTGAAAATGCCTTATACAAGAAACATAACTTCCAATCGAATTAAATACCATAAAATATCCCTAATAGAATGTCTTAAAAACTATGTTCATAAATCAATCGAACAAAAACTCTGTAATTAAATTCGTGTGTATTTTATACTAGCTTTATTTTGAAGTGTGCTCGAGAACTACTTTTAAGATAACAAGTGCTCAAAGAAATTCCTTATGTAGAAAGAAGCAAAAAAGTTACAAAGCCCTTGAAACAACAGAAAATCATGTTTGCTTTATCCTATGGGATGACAAATATCTTATCAGGGACAAATGAAGTTTTATTGCCTTTGAAATGAAGAAACTAGCTTCTTCCGCTAAGAGGCTTAATGTATTTGTTGCTAATCGACTTTGATGTTAGAAGAGAGATTTAGATGTTTCAGACCGGAGCTCATTTTCCAAGTTGTCATTTATTTAAAATTATGATATATTTCTGATATGAAGGAGCTAATAGTTTATAATCCTTAGATTTTGAAACAAGGTTACGTGATCAGAAAACAAAATACTCAAATAAAAAGTAATTTAAATATTTTATTTATATAGTGGCATTTAATTAAAATTTAATTTAGTGCATTTCCACGATAATTTTCCAAAAAAGCATTAATCAAAATCAAGCAATACTTTATCAAAAAGTAATGGCAAAATATAATACCGTATATTTTGATATTATAATTCCAAATGTGGTGTTTTTCTACAAATAAAAGATCTAAATAAACTTATTAAAATTACAATTAAATTATATTTTATTTGTTCAGAAAATACAGTATTTCTACAGTAATAAAAAGTACAGTTAGAGCTAAATACACTTATAAAAGTTGCAATCTAATTTTATTTATTCATTCCGATAACATGTTTTTCTACAGACGAAAAAGATCCGATAAGAACTAATAAACTTATAAAAGTTGTGTCACCATAGTGTGACAAGTTGAACAACAACAAACAATACGAAGTTAAACAATTTACAGCATCGTCAATACAAGAAATTAGGAGGGGTCAAGCAGCCACTGTGATTGAGTATGGGATGAGTGGACTTTCTGGCATTAATCAGAGCATTGGGAATGAAGCTGGATTTTAAGGGAGGTGGAGCAACCAACAAAAGAAAAACTGGGAATCTCTCGGAGGATAACCAGATATATGAAAAATACTAAGAGTGGAGGATGGGTGAAGAACGATCTCCTCGGTAAGCTGACAAGTGAAACCGTGAAAAAAGTTTCCTGACCCCGTATCATCGTCCTGCATCGGCAATACCCCAGCGCGCAATACCAAAGACCAGATGGTGAGTAACACTCTCTTGAATTTCCCAACTACACATATTTGACCCCTCACCATACCTGTCTATAACCTCCATTTCAATACTACATATTACATGTAGTATTCGCGAACTTAGAGCTTTGATGGAACTCAAATCAGATTTGTGTGTGTGTGTGAGGCATCTTTTATTCAATGTGATAACAATCTTACTGTACATATATGTATATGCATAATTTGCAAATGATTAAATAAATTAATATATGCCTCTACAACAAGCTGTGATTCAATCACATTTTATACGTACCAATTCTAGGTTAGAATTTTAAAATATTTAATGATGATACACCAAGTTTTTAAAATACCTTTTTTGCAATTTCATGCTTAAAAATTTAACTGTTTAATGCAGAGTAAAATATTTCAACAAAATGATAATTTTAATAACGTGGGCATTCAAAACAACTTTTAAAAATATAAAACTTAAAATACTTAATTTAAAAGTGAACTATTCGTATTCTCTTTTACGTATAATTTTAAGTGGCTCTAAATAAATATTTCAAAAAATCTTGTGCAATGTTTATGAATATAGCCAACCAATTGGTCTAGTGGTCAGGGGGTTGGCTTCTGGATCGAAAGGTTCCTTGTTCGAATCTTTGGGTAAGTCATAGATGTTTGTCCGTTTGGAGAAAATAAGTGACCTCCCTATAAGCGGGTAGCGCTTAGAATGCATGTTTTGTATGTGAGGTGTAACATGAACCCAACCCTCATTGTGCACCAGGGTAACGTCGAATGGTTCAAAATTTACCCTTGTAGTGCCGTGCTAAATAATTTTCAATTGGTTGGGCAATGGAAAAAATGTGTATAAATATCTTTTATTTTTTGAAAGTATATCAAGTACCTTGCTGTAGTTCTTCCTTACAACATAAAAAAAGTGAGACAGAGAGGAAGAAAATTATAAATTCTAATGGTTGTTTATTCATAAGCTTCACCGTAAAGCCTGATGAATAGATAGCAAAAATTTAATTTTCATCTATCAATAAATCCGAGAAACAGATATTAGGAAAATAAAAACCAAGTATAGAAGAACTGAAATTTTCATCTATCAATAAATCCGAGAAACAGATATTAAGAAAATAAAACCCAAGTATAGAAGAAAGTCTTATCGTTTTTATTAAATAGAAATAAACGTCTGGCACTAGCGCAGCGATGATTTATTGCGTAAAAGTTTTAAACACATCTCACACGTGTAAGGACACATAGGCTTCTTTAGTAGTTTGTCGTATATCAAGATGAGAAAATCAATTCTCCACCTACTTCATTTAAGCGATTTCAGACTGTTGGCCTTTCCAGAAACTATTTTTCATAGACGGTGTAATCATGTATTTTCTCTGCATAAACAATGTTGAAGAGTGTCCAAAAATTGGTGATGGGAATTTCTAAACATTCTTGAGCGTTGGACTTTACGACTACGAAACCTGGCCTATTATTTTTTAATCTTTAATCCTGAATGTTTATTAGTGGCGTGCTGAAACTCAGTTATGAATATTTGATATCAATGTAATGATTTTTCGGGCAACAACACTGCTTGCTCTACGTGTTTGTTTAGATAATTTAATCAGCAGAGCAGACAGGTGTAATTAGAAGTCTATGTTTAAAGGTGATGGAAAAAAATCCACTCTCCTTTTACATCCCGAATGCATTCAGACAATTAAATATGTTCCGAGTTTTACACACATATCCAAAAATAAAGGATAATTCCAAATTCGTGTCATGCACGGTCACCTGATCCCAATCTAATAGAGCAAGCTTGGGATATTCTTTGATATCACATCGCAGTCTATAAAACACTACCAAGGTCCACAGAAGAGCAAAGACGTACTCTAATATGTTAATAGGATTCCTTGCCACTGGAACTTTTGGACAGTCTTTTGCAAACATGTCTTAACGTTGTGAGGGCTGACATCAGGGCCAGAATCCCGCTTTTAACTGGGCAAAAAAAAGTTCTCAATAACTGAAACCTATAATGTGTTCACTTAAGAGTTTTATTTTCATTTCTGTAGTTCCCAGTAACACTGCGAGGGATATGAGCGATTTATTTTAGTTCACCATATAGCTTGTGGAACATTTATTTGTAATTTGAGGTACTTTGGTGCAGGTACTTGGCACAGAATTTTATCTCGGATTACATAATCTTAATTTTTGGACATGTGTTCATTTCCTTTGGAATGTTTTTTCTGATCTATTATCCTTTATTCATTATTATTGTCTTTCTTATTTTCCTTGAGTTTTGTGTAAAAATAGTCCTTACTCCCTACAATGAATATCATTTTTTTTAATTTTAATTTGTTTAAAATTAGACCTAAATTAAGCAGCTCAGCCAGGACTTGTTGACTTCTTTGTAAATGGAATGTGTATTTCTCCCCGCCTTCCCTTCTGATACTCAGAGGGTTTGCCCACTGCCCTAGCAACTTCATGAGTTGTAGGCGGCACATGTTCGGTTCCAGTAACTTATCCTGGGTATACTTATCTCTTCTGTGCTAGTAAAACTTCCCTTATGTGTGCGTATGTCCATTAATTGACTTTGTCTTGTGCTTGATTCAGTTTGTTCAAATATGCCAGGTTTGCGCCATAAAAATCCAACCAACCTTGGATGCTCTGAAACTTTTCGATAAGTTGTGAGGCATGGGTTGTATATGCACATCTTCCGAGCTTTCTTTGAATAGAGCGAACATTCATTTAATAATCATGTCAAAACGAAGATAAATGCCTCTTAATACCACATCTAAGACATGTCAAACTACTCTGAAGTGAAGAAAATACTGAGAAATACTTATATTCCCTCATCATAAAAGCTTATAGAAATTATTTTCATTTTAATTGGTAATATTAATTATTTGGTAGCTTGAAGCAATTCACATCATATGTATATATTCACAAATTTAAAATAGTTCTTTGTATTCAATGGTAATGTTATTAAATATAAGAAATGACTTACTAGAAAGAAACTATATTTTACTGTGATAGATGACATTAACAGAGGTGTTATGTATAACATGAAGACCCATCGTATGTTCTGGGGAGAAACAGGAATGTGTTAATTCTAACTTGATGGTGGTCAGACAAATGATAAGAAGCGGCTCTAATAATCTCCGTAGTGCTATATTTGACAGCTGAAACGAAGTCTAGAGATTGACTTGTAAAGCAGTCTTAAGAACAAATGTTTTTTTCCTGTAATAATGTTAGAATAAGTGGTACCTTATCTATAGTGATCAATTTATGTTATAAGCAATAAATAGCAAAGTAATAAAATATAAATCAAACAGGGAGTGTCCAAAACTTTGATTTGCCTATAAATATTTCTGGGGACATCACTTCGTGAAAAAATATTTATTTCAAATCAGAATTCGCTGTTTTTTGTCAAATCGGTTGTAAAAAAAATGTCACATTAGTCTCTCCATAAAATAAAGTATATTTCAGAACCTACTGGCACATCACATTCTAGATGTCCCAATTCAACCAGCGCATATTTTAAATAAAGTTCATAACAAGCGTTTCTGACATATCTAATTGGAGAAATACGACCCAAGTCGGCCTTATATCCAATTACCTCGATTCTGTACCTTTTGTAATACCTACTTCACAATTCAACATAGTATAATTCGAACTTGCTTTCCCTCTCCTGTATTTTCTAAGTAACTGAAGCAACCGATTTAAATTCAGTCATCTTTCATGTGCAAAATTTTCTTTACGCCTAAACTTTCACTTAAAAATAACGACACAAATTCATTCTCTTGCCTCTAAAATCCTCACAGTAAAATGTTTTAAGAGCAGCACCTGCGTGTGCATTCAATACCTCAAAATTTCTGCTTTGCATTAAAAAATTGTATTCCTCGTACACATCAAGTCATTTTACACGTTGTAGTAATTTTTTTTACCGCAAACCCTTTGCAGGTTTGGTATCTCATGATAGAGTAGAGTTAGTTGAGTTGTATTTTTTTGAGTTGTGACTGTTCTTCTAGAGATACGATATTTTACATAGATAGAAAAGACTGGTTTTTACTCTAATGTCAACTGTACGTGCTGAATTCTAAGAGTAATTTCTTAACTCTACATAGTGATTGTTTTAACGCATATAGTTTATGTGAGTCACTTTGATAAAATCCCATAGCCACACTATACAATCCTGTCACCTAAATCATGAAAAACTACGACTTCGTGTCACTTCTATTTTCTTCAAACAGACTGAATTGACGTTGCCTACTCCCCTGAGCCTCATTTAGTTCGCAGTTTCTCCAATTATCTGGCTATTGCGTTTTGTTCTCTTTCTCGTTTTATCAAGAATGTTTCATTGCATTTTGTTTTTAAAAAGGAAATACATCTGGAGTTGTTTCAAATCCATTTTCATTGGCTACCACTTTCGTGATTCCTTGTTAATAATTTCTGTACACGATAAGTTGTTTCATTTTGTGGGAGTGATTTTCAAAACCTGGTGATGGAGAAAAGTAATTATATCCTTAAAAATACCTATATTGACAGCAAGCTTCACATTTCCTCTTTGTGACAACTGAGACGACGTCATGCATTAAGTTTTTTAATATATAATTACGGGAAATTAATGTAAAATATGAAAACAGAATAATATTTTCTGAGGCATAAAAACAATATTTCTTGTGTAATAAAAATTCTTAGACATCTTTTGAGTAATTCGGAATACCTCAGGCAGTAATTAACTTTTTTATTAGAATTAAGGCATTCCATTATGTATTCTAAAGCTAACGATTAAAATTTTTCATAATGTTAAATGTAAGTATTCAACACTTTATCAGGTTACATGTATTTAGTATGATGTTTATGTTAAGTTTATTAATATAAATAACGTATATTTAAAATGTGCGTAATAATAATAAAATTAATTTTCAGTATTAACAAATATACACAAAAAATTTACCCGATTTTTTTTGCATAACTGTTGCTGTTATGTTTGGTCATTATGTTAAAAGGTTTCGTTTTCGTTTCAAGCAGTCAATTTATTTTAAACTTGTTGGTTATCATTTGTTGATGATAGTGATATAGAAGAGTCTATCAATCCATCAGAAGCAAGACCATGGATTAAGAAAAATCGATCGGCTTTAGACCCAAATTTTTTAATTCTAGAGATGTTGTATTTTTAAAGATACTTTAATTTATCTTAAACTATAACACTGTAAAAAAGAATGTAGCCAAAGTTCAGTTTTTACTGTTCACAAGTACACCTTTTTACAAAACAAGATATCTTTTAAAGCTCTATGTGTTTTCTAAACCAATGGTAGTTGGTTGGGTTTGGGTTTTTTATGGCGCAAGAGCCATATTTGGCCATGTTGCACTATACATAAGACATGCAACGGTAAGTAATCTTAACAATGGAGGAATTTGTGAGATATGTCTAAACGTAATTGTAAAAATTGTGCAAAATGTAGCAAAACATTTAGTATTCCAGATTTCTTTTCACTTTTCAAATTGTGAATGCTTTGCTTTTGTAACAAGAGTACGATCTTAATACTCTACTGGACTTAGGCACAACACTTTACATAAAGAGAGAGTTGTAAGAAATGTCTTTAAAAAATACTTTCAAATATCTGTAAGCTTTTATAATACTTTCTAAAACAGTTCTCAATTTTCACTTGAAAATGATGTAACAACATGGAAATTATATGACGTATTTCCTAAGAAATCCCATTCTCACAAGCTCTAAGGAATTTATAGCGTATCTACTTCCTGATCCAACATGTGAAAACAAAAACCTTCCTACTTAAAATAAACTTTGCTCTCGGTTCTTTCTATAAAAACAATACCTCAAATTTTCCAAAAATAAGCTTTCGTAAATATCTAACTCCTTGTTCATATATTTAAGCATTAGATTAGATTCGACCGCATATCCAATCTCAAGGATAAAATAATCCCCAGTAAATATTCCCACGGTGTCACTCCTTCGAATGTCTTCTCGCCCGTAAAACCCACGTTGTCTATTCGTGTTAGCAACTTCATTTAATATTCATAACAATAGCTTTTCTTTTAGCGATGCAGTTTACGATAGATAGTGCGCTGTGAACGATTCCCGAAAGTTGCCCAGAAACGAAGTCACATCTGCCCGTAAATATCCAACTCCCGTAGGAGGGTTGCTTAGATTTAGTCTTCGAATTAATACGTGGGAGGTTGGCGACCGTCGTTTTCCGCCAATCTCTTCTGTATGTAAATTTAGTCAAAATCAGCCGCAAACGCGACGTGTCGTGATGAGCTGATATTCCTGGAATCGCACAAGAGGTCATTAAACCTTTGTAAATAATAAATACGCAATTTTTCTGAGAGGAGATACAATTTAAACTTTGATGTATACAGTGTATCGGGTTTTGTTCCTTACAGCACTTACTAGATGTGAAACATGTCTAGTAACGAGGGATCAATTCATTACACTTAAGAAGTGACGAATGGCGTTAACGACACAGTATCGCCAGAAATGTAACAACCTTACAGCAATTTTTGAAGTAATCAAATTGAGCATTTTCCCTATCATGACTCTATGATTTAAAGTCAATATGCCATTCATATTCCTTGTCTTGAGCTATCATCCAACTATGAAGTTCTATTCAATGATTTAATTATATAAACACACACACACAATCAAAGTTAAATCTTATTTGAATGCTATTGATGGAGTTGACTTATTTGGAGTCTCCTTAGCTCTATAAGATATGATGACAGGTTTTAATAGGTCGCAATAAATAACGTGTTCAATTGTGAGAGTCATATTTATGAGACAATTTAAAGAAACCATTGGAAATTTGCCCCAAATTTTCGAGCGATTGATATAAATTCATACTAAAAAAAGTTTAAAAAATAAAATTTCATGGGTGGGATTTTTTATATTCTGTTTTGTTTGCTTTTAAATGAGCAACAAACAATTAAAGTTATAAAATATTTATGGAAAAAAATACTGACACTGACAGAGTCGTAGAACGAAAAATCAGACGTAATTCCAAAAACAAGCTCGTTTAATATGTGTGACAACCAGAATTACATACTTTTTACTTGACACGTTCTAAGCAAAGAATGTTGCATGTTAATATATATTTCCCTTTGAAAGTTTACAAGTTCAAACAAATTGACCTTTTAATAATTCTTGAACTATCTGGCAAAAACTTCGTATGAAAATTTACAATTCATAGCAATTTCTTATATTCCGAAACGAAACGTTTTCTAAGTGTTGACATCTTAACGACTGCTTTACTTTCTTTACATCTGGTTTCATGTTCGTGAATAACCTTAAAAGCCTTATGTGGCAGTCAGATGATCCAGATACTTTAGAGACTTTGTTTGCAACTGGTATTTATCTTTTTTATTCAAATTCCTGAGGCTGCAAGAAGTTTGTTGAAGATTATTTGAAGTCATTGATTATATTCCTCTTCGTATTTGCAATAGGTGTGAATATCGTAGCCATTGAAGACTATTATTCTAAATGAGATAAAACTTGCGACATTCGATTTTGAAATAATTCGGATGCTGGTGAGATACCGAAAGGAGGCCTTTTTAATTCATAATGCCCAAAGGGAGAAATAAATGTAGTCAATAATTCCGATTTAACTTCGCATACAATTTGACAAAATCCCCAATATGTGACTAATTTAGAAAAATACTTCCCTTGTCCTAATACTGCCAAAATGCAGTGGCTCACAGTCATATATATTTCTCTCTTGATGAATTTATTCAATTTGGATAAATATTAACTGATATTCTGATATCTCCATCGGGCTTAGGAGCGATTACCATATCAGAACACCAGTAAGTTGGTTTGCCTACGGGTTCTGACCCCTAAGTTCGTCATTTAATCCAGTTTCTGTTTTACTTTATCCATCAATGGAATTGAAAATCTACTTGGGGTTGTTAGTGCATAAGGTTGGTATTCATATTTTAGAGCAATTCAATACTACATCGATGATTTTCCTAATCTTACAGAGTTGTGGAAATTCTTCAAATGGATGACTAAATCTGCACAATTGCAATCATTTGCAGTTCTTAACAAAAACAATTCTCATTCTCCTCGAATTGAAATTTCTGAATCCCTGTGTGCGCTGCGCTTTACACACTATACGAATTTGTTTTAAGAAGAATAATGTTTAGTCAAGAAACTGGTGAAAAATCCTGTAAAAGACAATAAGCAAGCGAAAGCGTGTTATCATTTACTCATTACGCTAAACGACTGGCGCAAACTAATTACATACGTTGGAACGCGTGATAGGGCTTGTTTTGAAATGACTAGTTCCTAAGCAGAATGCTAAAGCATTCAAAAATTGATTTGAAGGTCCGGTCGCCATGGGAATAGACCCGATTTTATGACACATTACGTAACGATCATAGCATAAAGTACTTGGAAACCACTTTTGTAGCATTATGACAAATCGTCGAAAATAAAGACAATTTCTGACTTCTGTTTGAAATAGAACTCATTTCAATACATCTCTATCGTACTCTTTAATAATGAATACGGATACAATTATTTATACATATATTATTTTATAATTCTTTTAAAACCATTTCTTGACTGTTTATTTGTTGGTGCATTGAACATACAAATTGTGTTAGTCGTCTGAAAATCGCTTTAGGACCTTATAATTTGTATCTGTAGTAGTGGAGAATCATATATATGTCATGATGGTTCGTATGAGAAATTTATAATGGAAAAAATATAATTTTAAAACAAATAATAGCCTATTGAATTGTTAAGATAATTATAGGTAAGTATGAATTAATAACTAGCAAACAATTGAGAAAAGTTATTTGTTTAGATAGCGATTTTTTTGCGCGCTCGCATTGATATCTTTGCTCGCAACGAATGAAGAATCGTTTGCAGTTTTTATTTTTGTTTTTATTCTTCAGAAGCCAGTTATAGCAACATTTAGAAAGATAGCTTCAGAATGTGTGTTCTTGTTATCATTAGAACTATTCGTGTTAAGAATTCTTTGACTAGCTATATGCCGATCTAACTTGATGCCTTGGTGTAAATTTTGTACGGGCACATATGTAAGCGCTCTACATGGAATCATTATTTTAGAGCCACGGCCTCTGTTACAGTAAACATAATTTTGTAAATAAATAAGTTTTTAAATACACAGTCCACTTATTTTAATACATCGCTCTACATCGCACGGGGAGGCGATAAAGAATTTTTAAGTTGATAATAATTAGAGAATTATTGATGCATTTATTAGTAAAGATTGGTAAACTATTTCGTGAGAGAAATATTTATAATTTAGAAAGTGATGCATTGTTTAAAAACTTAATTTTAAATTGAAGATAAACTTAAGTGACGTTTTAAAACGTTTTCATTGTTTAAAATACCTGTATTCATAATTTGTAGGTGATGGGGATTTTAACTTTTTAATTATTAAACTCCTCAAATAAAATACATCTATTCTAGAATTGTGAAAAGAAAGGCTCAACAAATACACCAAAATCAATCTTTTAGTTCAGTTATTAAATTTAAAGGATGTTTCAAAATTACTATCTATAAACTTAGTTTAAGTGTTAAAAAATGCTGTTAATATTTTAATTAATTACAATTATTTTATTTGAAAAAATGCATCCTTACGAGATTATTTTTTCACTATGTAAACTCTAGGCATCTTCAATACTGTAACACTGTAGTGCATATTACAGTGTACCTAATTATTGACTAAATTAAAAAATGTAAGTTGAAATGTAAGTTTTTCCTTTTAAGCAAGACGCTTTGCTTAATTGGAAAGTTGTTATTATGTTTACTTTATTATTAAGTATTGTATATTAAGTGTATTTTTATCAGTTTTACACAATCATATTTCTTAATTCAGAAATTGTTTTATAAGCCATTACTACCTACAATTATATTTAGTTCCCCATTGTTTAATATTTTAAACCTAATACCGAAAGTTTAATCTTAGGGTACCGAACTTAAGCATATTCATCCTTATGTACTCTCAATGGTCACCTTATTAGAGACATCCTCCTAAAAGTTTGTTGAATCACATTAATTCGATGTGGCACTGATCACCCGTGGAATTTCTTAACATATTACAGTAATAATATCCCATACATGATATACAGACTTACACGGCGCACAGACGTCTGTTAAGTACCCCGTTCCATCTCATCTCACTGATTCTCAATAGAATTGAAATCCAGGGATTTTATCGTCAAGAAAGCAAAGTTAACGTGATTTCATGTTTCTGGAATCAGTTCAGGACAAGACACTAGTTACCGAGTGTGTTGCTTTATTAAAATAGTCGATTGTCTGATGGATATGCTGTTACCTTCAATGGATGAACTTGATTAGCATATACGTCCAGGTAAGCCATTACTATTCAAGGATTCATCAATAATTATCTAGAAATAATGTGGTATACCCTTTATACATCTGTTAGTGGTATGAAGGGTATACCTATATACTATAAGGGTACTACTAAACAGTATCCAGTCCATTACATTGTTTCCACAAAACTACTGTGCAGATCTGGCAGAATTAATCCATCTCCGTATTGTTTACGCCCAATTCTATACATCGCCATTGGTGGGAAGCAACAAAAATATATAATCGTCACACTGCATTGGGTTTTTTTCAGACGGCGGAAGCCAGATTTTCTGGTAAATTGATTCGCTATGTTTTTCGTTCTTGTTTTTTTCCTTAATTCAGAAATCTGAAGTGTTTCAATTGTTTCAAGCATCTGAGATATATATTAGAAGTTTAGTAGACGTTTTATGCAATACAATGTTGAATATCGTACAAGGAATACTTTTGTTTCTCTCACATTCATTTGAAAGAAAAAGTATAATACGTCTGTTTTTTTTATCCTGAATCTGAATAATATCACTTTAGTTTTGGTCAGATACACAAGAATGTTAAAAACATAAATTGTACAGCGAACATTGTGTATTGATACAAAGATTCCAATCAAATAAGCGTTACTGAGGATACATATAATTTAAGCTGCATTAAGGTTTGGGTTTCTTTTTTAAATGTAACTCTCAACATGTGAACAAATGAGATATATTTTAAAAATATCTGCGAAAGTTCTGAAAACTTCATCAGGCCTACTCGGATAACAAAAATCTCGAATACCGACGTAGTAACAAAAAGAGCCTATACGAAGCCAATAAAATACTTTTCTGTACTATATGTTACAATTACTGCCACTGAAAGAATCATAAAGCAGATTAGAAATAATTTATACTTGGATTTGCGCCACAGTATGTATTTATTGGGATAATTTTACAATAAATCTGGACGTTGGTTACGTACCTTTTAAACTCTCTTGAAAAAGTCCTTAACGGTCTTCCGTTTCTCGCAGCACTTTTACACACGCAAACTGCATCTTTACATTTATTACATTAATGCATTTTAAACTACATTCTACCTTTTCATATTGATAATCAGATATTTTTAATTTATTTTTCCATACTTTTGAAGCGTTTTTGTTTTCATGTTGTTTACTTATAATTGTGTTAACATATTTTTAATGTTTGTCTGGTTGTTAATCTGATATTTTAAAATCTATTTTATATTTTTATTAAATTTCATTTTATTTTGCCTTTGGAACAGATTATCCATTTAATCCATCAAATCAATCCATTATCCATCAAATGTCCTAAAGTTGGTGTGGTGTGAAAGGTTGGAAGAGTGGGGTGCCAGCTCAGGTGCTATTTTCGTCATCTGACAGTGGTTCAAAGTTGCGATGTGTTCTCGAATCTTTCCCTTTGGGATTGATTCCGAACAGTCACCAATAGCCCGCTTTGTTGCTCCAGTACGAAGCTCATTCAATTACCTAATTACCTATTCTATAATGATATTACATTACGTTAATACGGTATAAGTAAACGTGCGGAATTAAGCAAATATATATGTGCATATATTTGATGCATTCAAATTTAGACAAATGTATGTACAACTTCAACTGAATTGTTTCGATCATCAGTGTAGTAGGACAATGATAGGGTTTCGAATAAAATATATCTATATCCTAATATTGTTATTATGAGTTCTTTAATTGGTTTATTTAAGTAAAACAGCCTGTATAAATAATGTAATACGATAATACAGACCTAGAGACCATTTTCATAATATTTAACATTCAAAATTTTTTCATAATATTTAACATTCAAAATTTTTTCAAAATATTTAACATTCAAAAATTTTTCATAATATTTAACATTTAAAAAGCATTTCAAAAGAATTCCACTCTAAAACAAAGGTACTAATTGTTCATCAAAGTTTTTTTCTTTTTGAAAGTATTAGAAAAAAATAGACGAAGAAAATTTAAAACGTAATCCATTAAGTATTTTACATATAATCACATGCACCAAGCACTGTTTTGCCCTTTAATTTTCCCTAAAAACGCAACTAATCTTAGCTGTTGAGAAAATATTTCAGTCGTTAATGATAAAACTTCAAGGAAACAAATAGCGAAGTATTCTTCATACTGAATCCAATTATCCTATTTTTAAGTCCAGTTGAAAATTATCACCTTAAAACATCCTAATACATCCAATTTAAAAAATATTCGTTCAACCCTGTAATAAATATTCAACAAAGTAAAAAAATTATCATATCAAATGTGACTGCGTATTTAATTTAAAAATCTGAAATCTTAAAAATTTCAATAAAACTAAGGATACTTTTGATACCCTTGAATTTCTTTTCAATGTTCAGATATCTTAATTTGTTTCTTTAAGCGTTTTCGTTTCTTGAAAATTTCTATTCTCTCTTTTTATAACTATTTTATAACTGCACTATATTTCTATTCTTCTATTCCTTATTACATTATTAGCTCCAGTACGACATATATCCATCTACATATCCGTGTTACATTAATTTTTCATCTGTTTATTCCATTTGTATACATCTTATCCTTTGTATTTATATTCTGTGAAACGCGAGCCATTTTTATTATCGCAATAAAAAAAATTATAAGAAAGATTGTTAATATATACGTCCTACTATTCAGAAATGGATTACAAATAAAATGTTATATTATTGATATTCCTGTTAACCAACATTCCTTTGGTTACTAAGATTTTATTCAATATGATCCGTAGACTCATTCAGTCAGGAAAAAATATAACGTTTCTGTATGTCTTATCATAAACACTTTGTCACTGCATAATTCCATACCATTTTATAAACTTCATATACATTATTATCAACGACATCATGATATCTAATAGAAAGCAGAAGAAATTATGTTATGACGTCATCTGATCCAATATAAAATAGAAGGATTTACGCCACTGTGCCTACAAAAATTGGGGAGGATTAAGTAAACAATAATAATTGACTATAGTGGCATTAGTCAAAGCATTGACTGTGAAGCTGGGTTTTATTGAGGGTGAAGCCGACAAGAGGGGAGGTTGGAATTTCTCGGGGGAACAGGTACATATTTTATGAAAAACGGGAGTGCATAACCTGTGATGCACATACTCATTGATGAACCAAAAAGCTAAACCAACACCTCCCGAGACCTATAGCATCGTTACTGGAACATCTCAGACGGAATCCATTACACCCAGCTCTCAAATGCCAGAGATCAAAGTCAGTGAGTAGCACTCTCCTAAAAACTTGTCATCACTTCACCTTTAACCCTTGTACAATTAATGATACGTAATATGGACTGTTGTTGGATTGAGTTCTTCAATGATCACTGTTCAGAGTTCTATTGAACATAAATTATTGTACAAGATATTTACCTTCATGTTATTGACAATTTTATTATTGTGTATATAGTTTTCAATTAGCAAAAATTATACTTTAACTTATCACAACGCATGTACGCCTTTATGACAATTATCTCTTGATTAAAATATTATTTATTTATTCGAGAAGTTACTTCAATAGATTAAAATAATTAACAGTGTAAAATTCCATATAATTTTCCAAATCTGTGTAACACTAATGTCAAAACAAAATGCATGACAAAATCTTTAAACAAATTGAGATCCTTCAGAGCTAAATTGAGGTTTTTTAGTATGTTCTCTGTTTTAAAGTGGAATCGTTTTGTCAATTGATACAACACGAGATAACTTATTCGCCGTAATACTACGATGATACCGTAGCGAAAACGACGCGTCTGATTTTAAGAAATTCTCAATTTGTTGGAAAAGAATATTTCATGACCAATGCAAGAGGTCATTAACCTTTCTTTTATTCATATTTGAATGGCAAAAGTATATGTCAATTTTATTTGGCCAGTTCTAAATTAGCTTAAGTGATTTTTCAAAGAAAATATGCGCTGATGGGGTTAAGGCTCCCACATCTGCCTCCTTATCCAGGTACAAAGTTAAATGTCGAATTGATTTTTTTGTTTTATTTTAATATTACTACTATATAAATATCTATCAGAAAGTGACAATTGCGTCTGGATGTTCTTTCTCAGAAGCTCGATTCTCTAATTTTTTTTATCATGCAAACATTTGATAAATTCATACAGTTTACCTAAAATGAAAATATTTAAATAAAAAGCTGGAGACGTTAGGAATAAATAATTTGCGTTTCGCGTGTCTCGGCAGAAATTTGGAAAAGATGAGTAGAGAGTTGGGTTTTTACAGAAAAACGTAATTATGGTTTATAAACCAAACAATTTAACCGATGGAAATATAAAGAGTGAGCATATTTGTGAAGTTTTTTTACTGCTTTTTTCAGTAAATGGCGGCACATAGAACCAATGGATATGAGTTTTTTTATTTTTAAGTAAGATAAAGAAATTCTTGAACGATTTTTTTGTTTCTGTATTACCTACTAGTAAGAACAACAACATTTAACCCTCCAGTATACTCAATTGAAACTCGACAACAAATCACTGAAAGACTAGCATATCAAAAAGTACACGGCACACAAAGAGAATAATCTCTATATTATATTTTAATAATTAAGTCGTCCTTTACTTACAAAAGTTTTGAATATTAAAATTATGGAACTTATGCTAGATGTGAAGTATCTGAGAGAATAAAATCAGAGTGAACAGAAAATTGCATCTGAATTCAAAGCTTTAAAATCAACGCATTTCTTCAAAAATGGTTATTTTGAAAAAAATTATAGAACACTTTAAATTAGATTATAAAAATTTAGACGAGTAGACGTGGAATATCTGTAAGATAAGAGTGCTAAAACAGAAACCTCGTGTTACAATCAAATAGTTATTCTTTCTGCAAACAGTTAATGAATGGAACACTTAGATGACGTTGCAACCCTATAACTCAGTGATTGTCTGGCAATTCGTGCTTAAACTCCGAAGTGATGTCTGATAGATATCGCACATTCCGAAGGATTAATTAATGTCTACAATACGTGCACCCCAAGACTTCACAAATTGATAAACAGCACACAACTCCTTAGTAGTACATTAGTTTCAATTAACGTTCCAATCTTACAATCTTAAGAGTATTTTTAGTAATTGTACACAAGCACACTTGTGTTCCCGATCTCCATGCCAAAGCAGTTCCCCTCATCCAGTCCAGCTGTGCTTTTCTTCTCATTGTGGTATAATTCTCTGACGAGATACTAAGAAGAAGAGCAGCACCCGTTGCTGTTCACACGATCGAATAGCCCTTCCTACAGTTTATGTTCTCGATGGGAAAAGAAAACTTCTAATTGCTCGGTTATCGGTGAAATATCGCAATATTCTGTTCCGCTCTCAAGATGTTCAGTTCCTACAGCTTATTTTAATAACAAATCATAATTTTATGGGATTTTGAAGGCTTCAAGCAAAGCATGTTTGAATTTCCGAAATGAAAATAAAATGTTTGAGCATTATTTCCTGACTTGTCAAAATTGAGCAATTTATTCGATCAATAATCGACCATACGAGGTTAAATCCTATGTCTTTGTTTAAACATTAGACCAAATAAGCACATTAAAAAGTGTTTAGTATAAAAACGATGCTGATAAAATTTTATCAAAGATATAATTGCAATTTTAGTACAGTTACTCCTTTAGTATTCCATATTTCACATACGAACTCATTATAATTCAATTCATTGCTATTTTTCTTAAAACACTTCACATTTAAGCACAGAAGAGGACATTTTCAACGACAAATTAATGAAATTTTTCTGCATTTAACGCAAAAAGTTAGATGGAAATTCTCAATAATCAAAATCAGAAATTATTATGACTCTTAAACAAAACTATAATTGAAATAAGCAAATGGACTTTAATTTATTTGATTTATGAAAATACTGACGAATACAACTAGTGAAAATATACATTCGCACACATGAGTATTCATAAGTCTAAAACAAGTTTAATTAAAAGCGCATTTAATTGGTAAGATAATCTAAATTATAAATTTGTTTCTTCTCATTCACATGGATAAATTTCTTTAGGCAATACCCTTAGTTTTAGTTCTTTTGTAAAATAGTTTTCTATTCACTAAATTTGGTTATATTTTCTTGTAATTAAAATCTATTTTCTTTTAATTAATGATCAGAGAAGATAATGATAGTGTTCCGATTTTTTTAGATTCTAAATATGTATAGTAGCTTTTAAACTTTTAACGGACAAGTTTTAATACTTAAATCGTCAATCAAAAAAATACCTTGTAAAATTAAGGAAATCCCTTCAAAGAAGACTTAAGATGATAGGTTGTTTTTTTATGGCGCAAGGGTCATATTTGGCCATACCATGCCAAATACAAGACTACAGCTCGTACCCACGAGGAAAGTTTTTCTGACACAGAAGAGAGAATACACCAGTGGTAAGTTATACGAAACTACGCCTCCTACAACTCGCAGGTTACTAGCGCAGTAGGAAACCCTCTGAGCCACGAAGCACCGGAAAGCATAAGAGGTATAGTGCTTCAGATCGCAAGACTAGGTGATGAAGACAATAGATGAAAGAGCCTTCGCTGAGAAGCAAGGTAGAAACTGAAAATTGATCACAAAAGAGACAAATACGATCTGCATATAATTTTCAGATGATAGTATGTTTCAGAAGTGTGCGTTTGATATTCTGAAGATAATTTCTGAATGAAAACATCTGCAAATTCATTAGCATCTGCTATGTTATTTATGGTAAACGTAAAAGCATTGTAACAGATATGCATTTCCTAAAAACAAAAATATATTTAATCAGCTAATCACAATCAAACCATTAAAGGAAAACAACAATTTTTTTTATTACTTAGGTAGAAAAAAGTATTTTTTTAAAGCCAAATTAGATTGAGTACTCATTAAAATAATTATCTACGTGTTTTGACTAAGTTAATTATGATGAATTAAGATTAAATCAATTGTGTGTCAATACTGTAGCCTAAAGTTATCGCCATGAAAAGAAATGGTGAAACAAGATCGAATGTTATCTTCAATCCACTAAAGACCTACCTATCCCCAGAAGTGTAAGATAGGTCTAAACTTTTGTTTATAATTCATGGTGAAATTTATCCAAACCTAAGACACATAAATGTCTGGCCTAAGTAAGGAAAAGGAATCAAATCAAACAAACATCAATTTTTGCCACCGAGATTTTATATACATTTATAGTACCTGTAAAAGTAGATCATTTTATCTTCGAATGTGTGAGACCCAAAAATGACCTTATGATTCTTTATATCATTTTCAGGACTTCAACATAAACATTATAATTTATAGAGCTTATGAAAGGATTTTTCGAGTCACTTTAACTATTTAAGTTTAATAAATGCTCTACTCGAATAGTTTTACTTTCCTACTGAATTTAATCTTCATAAATTTAACACAGTTACAATTTCATAAGTCTAAAGTCTTAGTCACATATTTATTTGAGGTATTGCAGCCTTTGATATATATTTCTCTCTAAGCAAACGAATACTCATTTCAATCTATAATCTGACCTGGTGCCGTTTCAGTACAAACAAAAGTGAGCTTTCATTGAAAAGCAGACTAATCCACTTTTAGGGAAATTGCTGTAAATGCAACAATTTTTCTGTCTGTTTTTGATTGAAACGATCGTTTTATCAGTGCTTCTGATGAGCGTATTTGATTGTGACACTGTTCTTCTGGAGTACTGCTTTCTTCGTTAGAGGGCGATATCTACACTTTTATTAAAAAGGGATTTGTCTAATTTTAAGTGAAAACTCTTCAAATGTACTGTTAAGTTCCACATACTAAAATTTGTTTTTGAATCTTTACAATAACCTTTTACTACAATTCGTTCATTTACTATTGTCTTCACACAGCAAAACAGTATATTTTAGAATTAAGTTGTTCAAGCATGAAACTAATTACTTCCAGCTCTTTGAAGAACTTAAACACTAAACCCACATAAAATAATATTTTCAAATAAAACAGACACCCTTTGGCGAATGACGAAATTTAGGATCCAAACCATTATTCTCTAGTTACTCTTAGTGAATCTTAAAGCTACAAAAGTGGTCGGTTTTCGAGAGAAGAGCTACTGTAATTATCCTCGATTCTTCTCCCAATTGTGTTGAAAGGGGTTGGGATACGAAGAAAAACGAAACTGAACGGACTTCTGAGTAGAAGCAAACTGGTGAGAGCCTCACTAAAAGAGTAAAATAAGATGATGAAACAACTTCATTCGAGTTCCATTTGCTGAAAGATAATGAGTTTAAGACCTGAGTTAGGAGAGTTAGGAGATGATAGCTTTTAGATAAAGTTTATACTCAGTTTTATTGACAAATTATCTGTCTTCTACAACTCTTTATATTAGATGAGGATAATAGTTCTAAAGTTACACTTAAATATTCAAAAATTCACTCCCATGCACTTAACCATGTTGGTAACACTATTAGCTTAATAAAACACAGAATTATAGCAAATTTTAATGTCTACAAAAATCATTGCAGAAAGTTTACAAATTTTAATCTTAATCACTGTTAATTTTATAAGAAAAATAGTTATATACAATATTATGTTTGAGGAGATTGAATAATATTTTTGGTCGGTAGATGAATTTACATCGCACTGGAGGAACGCAACGTGCTATTGGTGTAACTGTCCGTTATCGATCCCGATCTGAGGACAACTAGTAATTTTGAATCACAGTCAGATGACGAGGTCAACATCTGAGCTGGGAGCCAGCTCTTCAAACTTCTACGCCATGCTGCTTTAAACAATATGTGCCGAATGCACATTAAAATATATGCGTTCCAGATGTTTTAATAAATAAAAAATATTTAAAGAAGTGAAAATTTGAAAAATGGGGCTACATTTCATTTCTTTTAATATGGTAAGAAGTGAAGTGCTATAGTTTTAGACCGGGTATATATACTACACTATTCTTGGATCTTAGAACACTGAATCCAATCATTAAGAATCAAAATGAATTTGCATTTTCTAGGGTATATATTTTTGAACATTTAAAATTCTTATTTTGGATTTCGTAAATTTGTATTGATCAAAACTACTACTTACTTTTAAAAGAGTGTTGAAAGATTTTTCATTATTTCAAGGAATTTCTGAATTAACATAAACATGCTTCGTATTTGAAAACTATCATTTTACGAATGCTTTCTCAATTCACTGAGCTTCTCTTTGAGGAAACAAAGAAATATAATAATTATGTCATGATTTGTTGAAATACGTAAGGAATTATCAAAATGGAACAATTTCACTCATATAGTATCCGCAAATAGTACAAAATTTACTTCTACTTCCCAATGAAATCTTGAAGACAAATTTTATCTTGAGTAGGTTAAACATATAATTTGTTAACATCGATGATTCACCATTGTATTGAGCATAAATCGCAATTCGTTAACTTATTTTGTCTTTTTCTGTCTTATGTTATTATTCTATAAAAATATTATATTAAGTACCTTTCTATATATGTGTATGATGCAATTTTATTATTTCCATAAAAATGAAATGGAATTTTTGTTTAATTTAAAATTTTAGTTTAAATATTTAAGTTTTTCGTTATTACCGTTTTAATTAGTATATTAAATTTGCTTTTTACTTTAATTACTGTATTAAGTTTTTAATTAAATTATTTATTTAATTACTGTTTTAATTCCTATATTAAATGCGTTTTTTTACTAGTTATAATTACTGTATTTCATTTGTTTAATTACTACTTTTACTTTTACTTTTAATGTACTATATTGTAGCGACAAAAGTCTTAATTGTATATTTTAAAGCAATCATTAATTCATCCAGAATTTTCTGTTCACTAATTATCTTAATTTGTATTGATTCTTTCACATTAGTTCCACAGCTTATACGAGCTTTTGTTAATCATCGGAATGGTTGGGCCCATTAACGGAAGTAAAACAAACAAAAAAATGACAATTCAATAGAATAAGAACCAAATTCATATTCTGCTATTGAATAACGCGCAGGCTATAAAATATCACGCGAAAGAGACAGACGTTTCAAAGAATAAATTCGAATAAACTGAAAGCATGAAACATGATCTGCACTAGTTAATCGTTTGCTTCGAAAAGAATCGATTCCCCGAAACACCCTCAAAATATGTCAGTGCTCCATTTTCTTAACAGACGTATACGTCATTTTTCGATATTCCAGGAGAACGAAATTTGGAATTATCTTAGCACACACAACCGGAGTAAGCAACTCATTGTTTCCATGAATACCAAATTTCTAGCAGAATCTCGTTCATTACTCATTCACGACGCATATGCAATTTTTGCAAAGAAGCACTGATATTTGGCACAGTTGCGATTGCACCCTGGTTGGAAATTGTACATTTTTGGCACACTTCAAAGTGGCGTGTTCTCTCAATCAGGAGATCCGAATCCCTCTTTTAAAGGGTGGAGCATAATTTTGAGTTTTCCTTCCGTTCTAGCTGTGGCCAAGAAAAAGCGCATTCATTACAAGTGGCGCGTAGCCAAACAATCTTGACAACCACTGTATCTTTCCAGAGCTGAGAGTTAGAGCAATGGAAATACACAGCTATTCCGGATATATCTTAAATTTCATTAGCTTAATTACTCCGTTTATTTTGGAACTACTTCTGCATAGAAATGTGATACTGTGTACAAATTAAGATTAGAATAAAGTGGAAGGGTCGAGTTATGTATTCTTTTCCTGTGTGTCAAAAATTAGGCTAAAATTATTAATATATTTTGAGCTCGGTAACTATGGCTTAACACATGGTTTATCGCTGAAATTTGACGAACTCCAAAGGTCTCACGGAAGAGTATTTATCCCGTCTTTTCAGCCAGTTCTAAGAAGCTTGCTTAATAAATGTCAACTATTTTTATTTGAAGAAATATGTCAATATTTATAAATCCAGAACAACGAAATTCCGAGTATTTATTTTAAAATTCGAATGATTAACGCAGCAATTTCCAGACAGCTTTTAACAGCAGAATATTTTTCTCAAAGGTATGAGAGGTTTATTCTGACAAGATAAATTTAGGTGGTGGTAATGTTTCTGGTGATGTGGATCCCGTTCTTTCCGTAATATCCCGTTGTATAATACCTCCTGGTGGTTTATCTTCGCGTCGAAAACCACCCTGTAGTAAGGAGCCTCTAATGCAAAAACCTGTTCCAAACTGTCACCAGTTCTAAGCACGAGATAATTTGTTTTTTTTTTCAATTTGGGTTTTATTTCCCCTTGGAGGAATAGAGCAGTTTTGTCTCGATGAGGTATCTCGCCATTGCGAAACTGATTATATCTCGATGGACGAGATATCTCATCATTGGCGAAATTGGCCACATCTTGTAAGAGATAGCTCGTCAAAACAATTTGGAGGGTTACGTTTAAAAGTAAGAGATTAAAGGAAGAGTAGATGGATTTTAGAAGATCGGTAAGGAAACTTCAAGCTGCCTTTTATGTACGAAAATTTAGTTTTAATCCTTCCTTTCTAAATATAAATTTTATTTATCAGATAAAACATATGACATTGTTTACCTACTTTGATATCAATTTACAGATTTTTGCTACGTCATTATATAGTTATTTGTTGGGAAGGGTGAGGGATCAAGGTACATTTGTGTACAATTAGGATTTTAGTGTGGTACCTATAAATACCATTAAGTAAAAAAATGATAATATAGCCTTCAAAAGTATTTTGTTACAATTAAAATATCTGAAAGACATGTAAATCTTTAGTAATTTAAAGTATTGGTGGGATACATATGGAAAGGGCACATTCGGAAAAGCATTCCGGGAATGGCACAATCTTCTTCCCTTCATTCCTATGCTTACTGAATTGCAATAATGCTAAATATGTTTTTACGTAACGAATTTCTTTCGATTGGTCTTAGATATGTTTGTGCTTTTTTTTACTCGTGTGATGAATTGAACTCACACAGTCTTGTACACCAACCTAACCTAAGTATGCTTCTTGCTTAAGGCTATATTAGAGTTTTATATCCCATGAATATAGTGGTGGAAATAAAAATTATCCACTAACACTTTTTTGTTTTTCTACGCATAATTATTTGCATTACATTTTGCATAAATTCTTAGTCTTGATTCTTAACTTCTTTACCATCTTCCTAACTTTTTAGCTTCTTTTTCATCATCTAAATTCTCTTGGGGCCGCCGTGGCTCATTGAGTTTGCCCACTACTCTAGCAATCTGCCAGTTATAGACGGCGTTGATTATATCCCTTTAACTTTTCTAAGCGTATTTCTCTCTTCTGTGTCAATAAACTTTCCTTGTGGGTATTTCCATTACTTGAAGGTGTCTGTCTTGTGTTTGGCACACAGCTTGGCCAAATAAGTCTCTTTAACCATGAAACCTAACCCACTAACCCAAATTCTCATAAGAGCTTTATAAATTAGTTGATTGTTTTTATTGACACCATTACTTCTTTATTTCTACCATTTAGCCCTCTATAGTTTAAACTACTGAATGTTTTATCTTTCGAAAGTTTAAACAATTGAACTCTTTGCAAATAAGCCTTAAATATAAAAGAAGTCTTACCACTTCCTAAATAAATTCTTTCTACAATTTTTCACTAATTAATGTAAGAAAAAAAGGTACTTAAAAAGTCTACATCAGTATTTTCTCTGAATGAATACCATATAACTTTTATGCTAATTTATGTTCGTTTAAAAGGGGTTCTTATAATACAGATATTCAAACATTCATTCAAATAACATTAATTTAACCCTCTCGATGAGGTACCTCGTCATTATCAAAACTGACCAGATCTTGATAAACGAGGTATCTCGCCATTAGAAATAAACCCACCAGATCTCGTTATCATAAAAAATTGACAATATTTTAATGACTAGGCATCTCGTCATTAGTAAAATTGGCCAGATTTTGATGGACGAGATATCTCGATGAAACCACTTGGAGGGTTAAGTATTATGTCAAAATTATTCAAGCGCAGAACTGTTAACAAATAAAAGAAACTTCTCGAACAAATTCGATATGATCCTTGTACCTGCTAAGTATTGATTATGACAGTCAACAATTTATCTAACCTATTCACTTATATTTTCTTTAAAAGTGATTGAAAGCAATAAAAATGACAATCTCAGCAAGGCTATGAAGTGGTGGACGAAAAAAAATGATCCTTCTATTTCCTTCGCTGATGGTATTGGGCAGAAAACTCATTTTTCATCTTTTGCTCACAGGTAATAACTTATTTTTCCTCGCCATTTCCTTTTATACGGACATACTTTTCAGACGCTTCCAACTTTTAACAAGTTACCTACCATATTGGGCAGAAAAAGGGTATGAAAAATCGTATTGCTGAGCAATTTAAACAGCTTGAATATGTTTTATATTTTTTAACCGATCATTCTCAATAACGTATTCTAAACACTAGTAAAAGATAATACATACGCTTTAAAAATTCAAAATATGAAACTTTTCGTAAATTAAACAATGAAAACAAACTATCGAATGAATATAGTAGCTATAGTAGCATAGTCAATTTTTTTCATGAATAACGTTTATGTTTGGGATTGTAAATTGAAATGGAGCTCTACAAAATATATAAGTACTTCAAATGTTGCCATCTTTGTACCTTTAAGTCAAATGAATGCAAAATTACTTATACTTGTATTATCTTAAACATGGTAGGATTATGAATATACAAAATCTCAACATTTTAATATTTTGATCTATTTCTTCTAAAATTAATTTAAATGTCTCATTAGTTTTAAATTAATTAAACGATATGTCAATTAAATAAATCCTCTAATTAATCAAAATTGTTTCTATTTCACTTTATTTCATTCTTTTTTAAATGAATTACAATTGGATAAGTCGAATGCTGTTCTTTAATGATGTTCTGTGAAGCAGGAAAAATGAGGAAAACAAAGCGACTAATTCAATTTCAAATCGCAAATTTTAAATATTGTATCTATTAGTTTTCTATTTTAAATTGCCTGTCTTGTACTGGACGCAGCTTGATTACATGTGGCCCTCGTGCTAGCGGAAACAAAACAGACTATTTCGTTCATCAAACTAAATGTATTATACATAAAAATTTTTAATAATTTTAATTTATTGGTTAAAACACTCCTCATAAATCAGAAACAACTACACAATTTTCATTGAGTTTTGTTTAGAATAAATTTGCTTGGCAAATAATTTTTAATCGTGTAAGCTTTAAAACATAAAAAACCTCATTAAACATTAAGGAAGATGAAATGTATAAAATAATATTCATTTAAATGTTAACCAGATTCTGCAAACTTTACAGAACCTCCACTCTAATAGATAGTTAGTTAATAGACTACATTTTTTTTAATACAGTATATTGTTAAAAGGTTACAAAACATGGTCGTAAAATCTATATAAATAAAAATGGAGTGTTTGTTTGTACATTGAATATTTTTGACCCAATTTAAGTTTTCTCTCCGTTTTGGGTCCTTCTGATGCAAAATCTGTCTCTTGCGCGTTTGATGTCTGTATGTATGTATGTATGTATGTGCTCTTGCTACGTCCAAACGGTAGAACATATTTTCATAAAACTTTGCATGCTGTGAGTACTTACATTCCTTTAGGGACTGAACTTGCTTGCTTGCATTAGTTTATCTGTCCGTCTTCCCTTTCTATGTTCGATTTTGTGTTTGTACAAGTATCACATAAAATTTATTCAACATATTTTAATGTAATGATCTGTATTTTATAAACTATATTTTAGTGTAGTGCATGCATTATTTTAAATTCATTTGCTTACGTATTTAAGCAAGTTTCATGTTAAAATATCTTAGTAAATTTACTTAAATCAACCATAATTTGGTAGTTTTGGAGAAGATGGAATACATATTGAGCATTGGAATTACTCAAATTGTTTTACCAGTACTGCTGAAAAAACAATTACTTTTGAAAAACTATTTTTGCAGAATTTAAATTCAAATATCTTTTTATTTTGAGCTTTTTTATAGATTTTTTTCTTTGCAAAATATAAACTGCTTCCAAACATTTGGGACACACGATATGTGCAACAAAACGGAAACTCGTTTTCGTTTGCCACGTGATATTTTTCCCCTCCGAATCAATTTCGTATTTTTAATTCTATCTCATTTTTAGTTGTAAGTTGTGGCAACTGTACGAGATCAAGAGATAAAAAAGAATCACGAATTTATGTGTTTAGAACTTTTCCCGCCAACATTTATTTTGTTTTAATTTTCTTTTCTGTTTTAAATATTTATTATTTTAATAAATTGTAATTCCTTTTCATCACACGCAACACCACCGCAAAGTATTCTGTTCAAAGAGGCATGTATGTTGGAAGAAAGCACATTTTAAGTGGAATTTTGCCATTATTGAAATAACGTTAATGTTAAAAATATCCTGAACTAGGACTTTTGAAATACACTCATGTCCAAAATTATCTTTACATGCATAAAATCACGTATTTCTCAGAAACTGTGAACTATAATTTTATGAATTTGTGTGAAATGATACATAAATCATAACACATAAATACAAAGGAAAAAATTTAAGAGCACTGCATATGATATTAAACTGCAGCATGAAACAATAAAAATGGCAATAATATGTGACAAGGAGAGTTCAGAAAAAAGAATAACTCGGAAAAAATTAAGGATTATGAATTTAATATGAAATGTAATCTCTCCAATTATGTACACACATATCACAACGTGTTTTAATGCTGGCAATAATGTTGTTGACCACAGTTTGGGGAATTAAGTTCCAGTCCTCCAGCAATGCGGTCTTCAGTGCATATATATCTCTAGGAGGAGGATGTCTCCGTGCAACTGCTTTTGCAAGGTAGTCCCATAAGTTCTCTATCGGGTTCAGATCATGAGATCTTACTGGCCACGGTATTCGCTCAATGGCTTCACTTTCAAGGAATTCGTCAACGAGGTTTGCTCGACGTAGACGTGCATTATCGTCCATAAATAAAAAGTCAGATCCATATGCACCTCTGAAAAGTCTTACATAAAGTTCTAAGACCTCATCCCGATTTCTCTGGTCGGTCACAGATCTGCTGTTGAAAACGTGTAGAGGGGTACGTCCATCGATCATTATTCCTCCCCATACCATCACACTGCACTACCGAAATGGTCACGTTCCATAATGTTCGAAGGAAGATTTCGCGTTCCTGAATCCCTCCAGATGTAAACACGTTTAGAATCATATGTTAAACTAAACCTCGACTCATCAATAAAGAGAACATGGGTCCATTGGTGTTCACTCCAGTTCTGGTGTTCTTTGCACCAATTAAAGCGATCCCTCTTCTGATGTAAAGACAGTGAAATACATACCCTTGGCCTTCTGGCATAAAGGCCTTTTTCATTAAGCCTTCTGTGAACAGTTTGCCGTGATACAACAGTTCCAGTGGCGTCTGCAATCTCTGAACTTAACTGCCGAGCAGTAGACTTCCTGTTACGACGGGCAGTTATTGCCAGATATCGATCTTGAGAAGCAGTTGTTATTCGTTTACGACCTTGTCCAGGCCTCCTTACAACAGTTCCAGAGTTCTGAAAATGTTTCCATAGCGTAGAGACTGTCTGTCTTGAAATATTCACACATCTCACTGTTTCCATGATTGTCTGCCCTGCTTCTAAACGGCAGATAATTCGCCACTTCACAGATTCTTCCAAATGATACTTCGGAGCCATAACAAATCGTTTTGAGTCCTTACACACTGAAACCAAACGCTGCATTGCAGAAATTAACTCAGATATTCACTTTGCGCAAAGAGCTTGATTCACCGTCGAATGACGTAACGCCTTGATTTGCATATCAGAAACCGTTTGATCACTTTTGATTGGATAATGCTAATTAGGCTTGTCTTTCGCACATTCCCTGCAAAAATTGTTTACATCGATTGGATATTTCATGGAATATCATTATTTTTGGGTAAGTAAAGATAAATTTGGACATGAGTGTATATAAGGGAGTATTGTATTATATACATAATTTCCTAAACTCTTCAAATATTTTCCTAAATATACATACAGTGGCTCCCAAAAGTTTTCGTACACTTACGAATTTCAATGAAATACTGTTCTATCCATTAATAAAAATTAATATTTCAGAATGGGAATTTTTTAATATCTATAACTTGTTCTTAACAAAACTGCATAAAATATTTTAAAAACATAGTAAGACTTTTTTTTTGGAAAATCAATAATCAAAAAGTAACAAAAAGTTACCTCACAAAAGTCTTCGTACACTTTAAAAAAATCTCTACATATTACTAAATATTGTAATATTTCGGTAAATTAGTACTTAGTAGGATATCCTATAGCATCCACAACAGCTTTTAAACGTCTGGGAAGAGAGTTCACTGTTTTTTTTGTAATTTCTGCATTAATGTTCCTCCATTCTTCAATCATTACTGTTTTTAGTTCGCTTTTCGTTTTAATGTCGTGTCTTCGTACTCTAACCTCCAGTTTCCTCCAAATGTGTTCTATTGGGTTTAAATTCGGCGACTGAGGTGGTGTTTTCAGAACTTTGGACAATTATAGAGACACCAGAGGCGAACGTTGAGAGCAGTGTGCTTAGGATCATTATCTTGATAAAAAATAAAGTTGTTTCCATTACCCAAATTTTGGGCTGATAATTTTAAATTGTCTTTTAGAACATTTAAATAAAGAACATGATTCATTATGCCATCAATAAATACCAAATTACCTAGTCCTGATGCTGACATGCACCCACATCCACCGCCAAGCTTTACTGTTCCAACTAAGTTCTTGGGATTAAGTTCCTCATTTTTTCTTCTCTATACAATTATACGGCCATCGGAACCAAGCATGCTAAATTTGCTTCCATCTGTAAATAAGGCATGATTCCAATACGTTTCGGGCTTATTTTTCATTAATTTTGCGAAGGAAAGCCTAAGCTTTCTATTTTTCGCACTTACAAAACATTTTCTTCGGGCAGAACGCCTATTTAATCCATCTGATCTGAGCACTCGTCGAACAGTTTCAGATGAAATTGAACTAGAAAATTTTTTAGTAAATTCTGTAGAAATTTTTACAGCACTCAAACGTGGATTTTTCAAATTTTCTAACTATAAATCTCTGATCACGTTGAGTTAACTTTGCCGGACGACCTTTCGTTACCTTGTTTTCCATCCGATTTTCATCTTTAAAGAGTTTTATCACATACTGCACCGTAGAATGGGATAAATTTACTAATTTATAGATATTCCGAACTGATTTACCACTACTATGATGAAAAATAATCAATTTTCGATTGCTGTTCGTTGTTTCCTTACGACTACGAGCCATTTTTAAATAATAAATAGAATATTACGAAGTAAGCGAGCATATATTAAAGCCAAACGATTTTTTAAATCTCACCACAATGCAAAAGTAAAAAAGCGATAAACGATAATTTTATTTATGAATTTATCCGAAAATGTTTCGGTGTACGATCACTTTTGTGACGTGTTCTTTCTCTGCCTCCTTGCATTTTCATTTTTATAACAAGAAAATGAGTCAATATTTTTTTAAAGAATGTTAGATTTTATTTAGAATCACATGGAGATGATATGAAAAAATATTGGACTTTATATTCGAATTCAATTCCAGGCTACAGCGCTTTTTCTACAAATTTTTAAAGTGTACGGACACTTTGGGGAGCCACTGTATTTTGTAGTAAAAAACATATATCTTCATTACTTTTTGTTCGAAGTTTTTTTTTATCTTTTTTATAAGATGTATTTGGTTGATAATAATGGTTTAATTAGTTTTAAAAGCATTTTTAATCATTTATGATAATTTTGGGAAACGATTTCTTTTTAAATGACTTACAAGGCTTTTATATGAATATTTGAACTATTCTATGCATTCTTGATAACATTGGTACACTCTAGAGACTTCTTTCTTACTGAAAACTTAAATTCTACAAAAATGTAAAATGTTAAATATAACATTTATTTATATTTGTAAAATTGTGTATTTAACAATTGTGTACCTTTATTAGAGTGGGGTAGTTGTTACATGGGATGAATAGGGGGAATTACAATTTATTAACGAAAACGGAAATTAGTTAACCAATTCATTATTCTGCTAGTTAATAAATAAGAAGGATAAAATAATATAAAGTAAAAAATGGGCTTATAAAACTATCTTTCAATAAATTTATAGTAATATTATCATTAAATGAAAACTAATTACTATTTAACTCCCTAATACAAATGAAATTTCTCAAGTCGTCTTCAGCCTAATAAAATACATAACTTTAGTTTTCGAATATTTATATGAAATTCATTTTTGAATTTTTAGCCACTTATATTCTTTAATATGTTGCACTTATTTCAATTTAGCGTATTAGTTTACTAAATTTTAGTACGTAATTTACTAAGCAGGTTTGTGTATAATCCATAGTATATTAAACTATTTGCAAATTGGTACGCAATATACAAAACGAAGTTGTGTAGTTTGGTCAAATGTACAAAATGGATTTTCATATTGTATAAATGTATTTATCAGATAGTATATCATTAATTGAAACAATTTTTATGAAAGGTGATGGTGCTTATACATATAGAAAAATCGAATGTACATGCAATATAATCTTCCAAGTAATAAAAATGTAAGAAATATAAAAGAGTTTCAAAACAATTAACATTCTCATAGCACATCATACTATGGTTGGTTCATAATGTTTACAGGAAACGCATTTGCTATTGTATAACTCAGAGGAGCGCAGATGCTCTTTTGTGCTGCTACTGTATTGTGATTAAACATTGTGATTAACATTGTGATTAAATCTCTCCCGTTCTGCTCCTTTAATGCGAGCGCGCAATTTTCGAGAAAGCCTGATTACTATTGATGCACTTGAACAAAGGAAATGCGAAATATTTACCCACAGAACTTCATCTAAATTTAAGGTTATTCTCATTAGTGATGTCTTTGCAGATAAATTAATAACAAGATAATACAATTTATAAATGAATACACACACTTACAACTGTAAGTAAATAGATATAAGTAGATTGTTGGGTGTTAAATGTAAGAATGATGATTCAATGCTTTTTCTAATGGACAACATTTAGACAATTTTTTATCTTGATGACGCTCCAAGGAAAATTTGTAGGCATAAAAAATAAACAAAATGAAAACTAGCAGGTACAATAAACAGAACTTTCAAGCGTAAGTTGAACCTAATACTGTTCTTATATTTCATAACTCTTTAATGACGCTGTAAATGTGATGCTTGTGAGTTGACACCACAGGCAGACTTCAACATATCCTAGAGGGGACTAATCAAAACAATATATCCGACGGCAGATTTTTATCTCCTATATGAGCTTTTGGTCTATGCAGTACTCTATGGACTAGTATTATTTAATTTTAAAAGAGAAACGATAGCACATATTTTAATCAATTTATTGAATGAGACATGTGCAAGTTTAGTTTGATGTTTAATGCAACTTAATTGTGAGTGTGAAAATTTTTCTAGGAGCGAAGGTTTAAGAACGACATGTAAAAATGCTTAGGTACATAATGACGAAGACTGGCTCTACGGAGTTTCACAAATATCTATGTTGTAGTGAATATAATTTAAGGATTTTATAATTTGGCTCTGTGCATTTTGCTTTTTGCAATATTTGGACACCAAGTGTTGAAATTAGCAACACTGGATGTTTTAAATGTCATTTAGAAGTGAGAGGACATATAGTTATTTAGTAAATTTGAATATGTATTTAATTTCACCGCAAACGTAATTAGGACTTGATTTTCAAAAAGTGATGTGATAAAATATCAAAAACTTTAAGGTAGGTAGATAGGTATTTTAATTAATGGCACACTGGAGCACCACAATGGGCTATTGGTGACGGTCCGGAATCAATCCCAAAGATCCGAGGACAACACCTCGTAATTTTGAACCACGGTCAGATGACGAGGCAACACCTGAGCTGGCACCCCACTCTCCAAACTTCCACGCCAACGTAAGGACATTTGAGGCCCCGACGGATTTAACTTGAACCAGCCCCCTTTGTGCACGACGGTCTTGGTTGGATTCGAACTCTCAACCCTCCGGTTGCTAATCCGTTACCCTTCCAACCGAGTTACTGCGGCCCTCAGAAACTAAACAAAAAAAAAACGATAGAAAAAAGTTATAGATTTCAGGTTTGAGAAAACATCTTTCCCGTACAGTCCTTGAAACCAACTAGGTATTCTTAAGTCATAAAACAAAAGTACATTTTTTCAAACAAAAACTTATAGCAATGGATATTTTCAAATAATTGATTTTCAATTACGGTGGTTTTGGAGTCTAAAATAAATGAAAAACGCATATTTCTGCATTTTGTAATATTACTATTTCAAAAACAGATTAGAAAACAAAATTATTTAATTGATACCATTAGCTGACATCATCATCCCAATGTTGAAAACAATCCATCATTTGTTTTATATTTTCTCTGTGCAATAGAACTAAATGGTTAGAAAATTTAACACCATTGTAAAATATAACACGTTTTAATGTGAAGAAAAAAGTTAATTTCTAAGATTATTATTATAAATCTATATTAATAGTCAGGACAGAGAGAGAATGGGTGGAAGTATACACAATACTTTCTGCCATACATAATCGTAAAACATTTAACACACCTAAGCAATGTTTTTATACGAAGCTATTTTTAGTCCCAAACTTCACTGACTTTTCTTCATTTGAAAACAGATTATACATATTCTACGACCTATTAATCCATCGTTCGTAGCTCTGCAATTTGATCAATGTTATTAATCAGATTTTCCTGCTGTTTTCGATTTACAACTTTTATCCGCTCTGTTTAAATCCGTTTTCACAATAATAACACTTCAGATATTTTATTTGAAGGAAATATAATCAGTATTTATCAATTATACTAATAATCATTAGATGCATTGGTAAATAATATACATTTTTGATTAAATTGATGGCACTAGGAGTTGTGTGATTTCGAGAACGATATAAATTTAATTTGTTTTGTGTGATGTCTGATTTGCATTATCCTTTTTGAAACAGTAGCATTACAAAGCTCTTAAATATATGGATTTTTATTTATTTTTAAAAGAGACGCCAAAACCACTGCAATTAAAAAATAAATCATAGAAAAGATGAAACTTTGTTCTCTATTTCGAAACTTCGTCAGTGCTAACTGTGCTATAACTCAACTCCACAGCGAATTTACCATGAACAATAAATCTTTCTCAAAATTAAACAAATTCACAGGTGTTCGAAATGGGCCACTTTCAGGCCACTCATATCATCTTGTTATCTGTAAAAGCACCCCGTGTAACACTAATGGTAGCTCGATGAGATAAATGCTCACAGGAAACACACACATATCAATAGTACACAATTTGAATGCAAAATGCACTTCAATTATTATCGAAACTAACAATATCGTTCAGAAGACTAAAAGTCAGTTAGAGCATGTCATTTTTAGTATCGACTCCCTACATGTCTTTTTATGCAAAGCGTGAAATAAATGTTCATAGTGTGACCATATTAGTAGGTAGATAGTTGAATTAACGTTGCACTGGAGCAACACAACGGGCTATTGGCGACGTTGACATTGGGATCGGTCAGGGTAAGATCCGAGAACAACACCTCGTAATTTTGAACCATATTCAGATGTGTGGCAGGTTCGATTCCTGCTACTATCCCTGCCTACTTTCTTTTGTGTCAGTAAAAACTTTCCTTGTCTGTGTATGTCCATTTATTTGAAGAAAAATCTTTGCTTTGTGCAACATGGCCATATATGATCCTTGAGTCAAAAAAAACACCCAGTTACATTTCAACAGACTATAAATTAATATTTAATACTTATCCAAAATATGTAGTTCAACTCTTCAAAAGTACTGTTTTTCTATACATTTCAGTTTCATTCTTCGTTCAAGAAACATAAAAGTGCTACGAAGTTAAGTTGATTATCATGATAACACTTAAATTTCAACAAGGACTAAGATGACACATTCACCAAAAAGTTATTAACTATTGATTTCAAATAAAATTTAAAAACCAGAAATACAATGTCATCTCTGTCATATATCTTCTCACAAACATAAAAGAACACCCGTCTGCTATTTCCGAAATAAACCTAGCAGGTGCCTCAATTTATATTCATCCCATAAAATTCCAGCGTAAAACGAAATTTCGATTTGAGCTATATGTTCTCTTCTGATTTGCTGTCGCTACAAATAATGCAGGATTGCTATCTAAACCGGAGGGTTTGACATTTACAAAAAAATATTCTACCATCGCAATTTTCATCGGTCTAGAATCTGCTTTTCGCAAATCCTGAGGAGACTGAAATATACAGTAAAAAATAGGTTATTTTATTGAGTTTGAAAAATTCGATCGATTACAAGTGACTTTTCAATCGAACTGACATTATTTTAGGAGGATATATTTTCTAACTTAAAGGAACCTTTTCTTTGCATTTTGAGAACATCGTTTGTATTTTTCTTATTTCAACTTCTGAGAAGTTATTGTTTCATAATTCTTATATCGATCACTGGGTATTCCTTTTTTATAGAAAATAAGAGAGTATAAATATAAGAACCGTGCAGTAAAAACATCTTAGGACACACCCAACTTACAGTAAAATATTTTTATGACACACCTTTCACGTTAAGGAACTGATATTATGTAATGTCAATACTGAGATCACCATTTCATTTCCATTTCTAAACGGGAACACTTTTATGCATTTATGGGAATTTGCAATAAAAGTATTAAGATTGACACTTTCATGAATATTAGTTTTTACTAAATGGGAAACAAATACAAAATCATACATATTTGGATCTGGATTTAAAGCGATTGAATGCTACTTGACAAACATTTTGAAACACGTTTAAGTAGAATTATTACTGATTATGCAAGAGTTAACCATCACAGTAGAATTAGAAGTAATAGATAATTAATTCATTTTCAGGGCATTTATAGATTTAAATTAACAGATAGGGCTCCTAATTTTTAGTTGCATGTATTTTTCAATTTTGATTCAAAATTCAGTTTTGAAGTTTTTAGTATCCATAATTTTTATGTGTAATTTTTCGTGTACTAGTTATTGATAATTGTCGATACTAAGCTCCCTAGCTTATAATTTTGTACTCTATGTTTATTATTCAAATCATTAAATTTATTGTAAATTATCTGAATATTTACCTGTGGTGCTAGTATCATTTTTGTATGCAGTATTCTTCAAATAGTTTTAAATCGTGGTTCGCAGTAAGTAATTGCATTTTTAATCATCAAAGTAAACATGTATAAAAAATGCAAGGATATTTATCAAAACCTAATCATTTATAAATTCTTTTAAGCAATAGTAATTCACTAAGCAGCGTACTTTATGTCAGACTTTTTATTCTTTTTCATTTCGCAATACGTTCATTCTTTCTTTTTATTTCATATTTGATATTAGTATTTAAATAGTTTGAAATTTATAGACATAGTTTGTGACACACGTCTACAGATTTGCCTTTTAAACTGATTCCTCGTATACCAGACCATGATTATCTCTTACACTGCCATTGTCATAAATCTCGATGAAGATTGCGAATTTTACATCCGATTAATTAACATAATATATTTAAATTATGAGACATTTTCTGTAAATCTAAATGTAGGTGGTGGTAGTGTTTCTGCGGCGGAACATGTTTCATGTACGCATTCCGAACATGACGTTACTCGGCATGTTTTAAGTACGGTTTCGGCCAAAACGGCGATAAACTACATGCTAAGGTAACCCCAATATTTATCATGCTGAGCGCATTTGGGTAACTTAAGTAATATCTTCTGATTACATCTGGTTTGTTTGCTTAACTAAATGTCCCTCTAATAAATGGGGGGTTTTAAAAATAATATTACTACAGAATATGTGCATCTTAATTTTAGAATGTTATTTCTCTAAAATAGACATATTTTAAAGTATGTAAAGAAAATATTTCTGTGGTACCACGACAAATGTTATAAATCTGTGTGTGTGTGTGTTAACCAATTTATATATAAACAAAACTACCTAAATTTAAAAATCCTCAAAGATAAAAAATTTGTACATCCGCCATATTAGATAGTAAACTATATTAAATGTTCCATCAAGGATTTTATTACTTTTTATTATTCAGCACCTTTTCTAACTCATTTTTTACCCCGATCCAACTTTGTTTAGTAAAAACCTGTTATCAATCCTATTTTTAAATTTCTGCTAATAGTTTACGCCGTCATTCGCGTTTCCCGCGAAAACTGCATTTTATAACCAGTTATTTCTGTCGTTTCATTGACACTTGCCAAGAGTTTTACGCGAATATAATCAAGACTTTTATCAACTTTGACGATTTTCATCAATTTTGTAACTTTCAATGGTACTATGGTGATACGATCTTCTGTTTTGGCAAAACTTCTGCAATGAATTTTATCTAAAATTACCTTTTCCATACCAAATAGCCTTCTTATCATCTTCCTCTGCTAACAATTTTATTCTGGAAGAACGTTTGATGGAAATCTAAAACCATTTAAAAGTTTTTGGAGGGTAAAAATTGTAGCCTATCTCCAACTCAGTTTTGAACTTGAATTGAAAAGTGATCTTATCTACTTTGTATCTTTTCATAAAAAGGGTTTTTATTTTTAGACAGCAGTAAAATGTTATAGTTCAAACAATCAGATTGGTATTTCTGTTTCAAATAACATTTATTAATAATTTAATAAGGATATTTTTTTATCTTTAGTTAAAATAAATTATCGATTCTCTTAAAGCTTCAGTATTATTATTACTTTGGTTAACTAATTTATTGAAACCAAATCAAAGTATAATTTGTTATGAATTGTACATTTCCTTACATTAAAATATTCCTTTAAATGCGTGTTAAATGTTTTTATGTATAATATGAGTCATCCTATTTTTAAATACTATTCTATAATTGTTTGATAATAGAAAGCATTATTTAATTCATGTTTTATACTATTTGCTACCATATTGCACTCCTAAATTGTTTTTATTTTAACTATACGTACATATCAATATTTCTATCCGGAATAAGTTTGTTTTCATCTTTATTAGGTCCCAGTAATATCAAATTTTTATACTTTCTCACTAGTGTGCAAATTACTTTAATTCAAATATTCGGGGCGTCGTGGCTCCGTGGGTATGCCCACTGCTCTAGCAACCTTCGAGTTGTGGGCAGCGCAGGTTCAATTCCTGCCAGGTGCATTCCTCCCTGGGTGTATTTCTCTCTTCTGTGTCAGTAAAGCTTTCATTGTGTCAATTACTTGATATTGTATGTCTTGTGTCAATTGCTTGATATTGTGTTTTGTGCAGCATGGCCAAATATGGCCCTTGCGCCATAAAACCCAGAAACTAACCAACCAATTCAAATATTCGAATTTGTCAATATTAGTGTTAGATAATTTGTTTTAATTTCAATTTCGTCATCATTAGATCTATTTATGCGTCATTTTGTTACGTTTGATTGTTCAATTTAATTTTTTCAATGTAAAAATAACAGTTTCTAAACGCTAAGGAAATGTGCTCATTTATGAGAAATAGCTTAATTGAGTAATTAAATTTTTTCATTGATTCTTTCTATTAATTCAAGATTTTGAATTGTTATTAATAAATTTATTAATTACAATTAATAAATTCACTAATTTTGATTTATAAATTAATTGTTATCAAAACGTTAAGAAAATATAAAAACATAAATCAAGCTTTCTAAAGTGAATAAAATTAATAATATTCAGTGTGATGTATTCGAAAACGCATAAACATGAAACCAAAATGCAATTAATTTAGAGAAATTTCACAAGGATACATACTATACTGATTGAAAGAAATGGCTTACACAATATATAGCTCGTTTGTAGCATGAAAGATAAGCCTTAAGTTGTCATTTTTGAGCTATTGATCAAGGAAGAATGGTTTGTACTGTTCTTTTTTCAGAATGTTTCTGTGACTTTAAAACTCACAATATAGCAATTTTAAGTTCTGACAAGTCATAAAAGGTTATAGAAATTCCCATATTTAAATACGTTTCGTGAGAAATCTTGATTTTCGAGGTGTCAATATTGCAATAAAAGTGTGATCTATTGATTGAAATACGAGTGATGTATTATGGATATCAAGAAAAGTATTATTTTCTTTGTCACTTTTATCTTAAATGCTCAATTTGAGAGGGAGGTTTTTTTCTTTTTTCATATAGGAAGTAGCGTTTAAATATAGAGTTGTATTTTAGTAATAAAGAAACTATTTTTAATAAAAACTCTAGAAATAGAGTTTTGAAATATTCTAATATTTTCAAAAGTCTCTTAACTTTATGTGTTTAAAGTTAATATATTAAGAAACTTATGCGTTTTCGGTAAAACATGGTAGGAGAAATTTTTGAATGCAAAAGTTAATTCGCTTTCCAAAATGTTTATATCTTGTAATATAAACTTTTTTGTGCTCTCATCTGAAATAACAACCCTCGAACACCGATGAAAATGATAAATTATCCTATTCCTCTAGTAAAGACTGTTCTCGAGGAGGAAAAGAAAAAGTAGTCATCTGTAAAAAAAATTACTACATATTTCAGTCAAGCTCTCCGAAAATCAGAATAAACAGAACTGAAAAAATTAATGAAATGTGTAAATGAAAATTTTGAATTTAAGATTAGAAGCTAAAGGGTGTAAAATATATAGTCTACATCTCTTATACACATGTCATAGATACAAGAAAGAAAAAGCATGATTGATGTTTTTCAGGAAATCAAACATGTGTAATTTTAAGGTAAAATGGATTCAACTTAGTAACTACTCATGTGCAGCACTTCTGTCAAAAGATGATATATGTATGACTTTAATTTCAGACGTCAATTTAGAGCTGCATTTCCTACGAATTGGTACCCGCATTCAATTCCTTCCACCTACTAATGCTCCATAAAATTTCAATTTACGTACGGAATTCCCAATTATTAACTTAAGGAGTATACATAGCTTTTGCACCACAAATTATTCTGTAAAAGCGAAAAGAGAGAATCTAATTTAATTAAGTGTGATCTATCCTGAACTAATTAGCTCAGTATTCGTGTCGATATATTATTGGAGTGTAAAAGAGTGCCCAATCACTAAATACTTTCTCTCAATCAGTTAATTTAGAATTATTGAATGTTACTTGTAAAATAAAACAAGTAACACAACTCTAGATAAATAGGCAGATACACAGATTTAAATGGAACAGTAAAATTCTTATAAATGTACGTTTAGGAAAGAATAGCGAAAATAATAATTTGCACATGCAAAACAATACTGCATAGTTTTACAATTCTTAGGAAGCAAGTCTTATTCAAAATGCACAACCCCTATAAACTCTTGGTTTTAAATACAATACTTGAAAATTTACCGTCGAATTAAAGTAGAAACTCATTAACTGACATTTTTTCAGAAAAACTAGATGCCTATTTCCAGGATGATTAGGAATACATACATAGTTCTATAGTAATATGTTTAAAAAGATGTTTAACTATCAAAATGACTAAAAATTTTATTTTTTTACCTAAAACTAATAGTTAGGCTTTAAACAGCTGTACAGTAGAAATTGTTTTTTCAGTGAATGGGCTTCTGCTCTAAGCCGACGGTTGTTAGTTATTTAGTTTTTACTGTGCTTATTGATACTTTTTATAAATCACTTTGATTTTTTGCAACATTTTTTCAGGATATACAGTAGACTTGATTATTCGAGGCAATGTGAACCAATCCCCCTCTCTGATAACCACAAACTCGGATAATACTGGTATAATAACACAAAACAATCAATACGAAATACAGAAAAATTTACTGTATTACATGTTACTGATGCTGCTACTCTATCAAATTCGGCTTGGATACTCGGTTAATGAGAGTACGGATAACCATGGTTCTACTTTAGTAATTTATGAATTTATTCTGATGAAATAATATTTCAGCTCCTCTTATCTCTGAAATAATACTTCAGCTCCTATTATCTCCCTTCTAGTTTAGTAAACATTCACATGTGAAGGTTGATTAAATCTCTCCTTTTCGTAAGATGATTTTCATTTACATTTGAAATGATGCATTATTACAACGATGATAACTTTACAGAGAAATAGTGAATTATATGTAAGGACTTATTACTTGTCTGAATCATCTATACATTTAGTATTGATAGGCTATAAATTATTCTCAAAATGTTTGCGAGTATAGCAGTCAACTCTAAGTACCGAAGATATATTTTCTGTCGTTATGACTCAACATGACCAGTAATTACAGAACTCAACGACTACATTAGTGGAAAGAGTGTCCTGTTTCATTCAGTATCGATTACAAACTCGAAACCTAGTTTTTGGTTACGAAAGTGGGTTAATAACTCAATCCTTCAACGTTACTCGAAAATGATGATTCATGAAAAATTTTCCTCGCAACTGATACAGCCATACTCTCAAATACAGTTTACTGAGCATTCGATTCATGAAAGTTTTTAGCTCAGAGTTCCATGTCTAGCCGTGGTCACATTAAACCAAAAGCTATTGTTTTCTTTTCAAGTAGTCAATTTATCACTTTTATTCTAATTTTATTATCATAGTGACGTAAAGATGTTGTTTATCATTCAATTGGAATTACAGTATTGAAAAGAAAACAGTTCAAACAGTAAAAAACAGCGCAAATATAAATACACACACACACATAATAATAATAACATATATATATATATATATATATATACATACGTATATATATATATTATTACATCGTACTATAGTACCATATTGCCTTTTTCGTAATCGAATGACTGAGTCAACTGTCTAACATCTGATAGATATGGCGCATCTATTACCAGAAGACCCTGATGTATTTGTTTCATTTTCCTTAGAAAGACATGCTAGAGCACTTCAATTGGCATTCGATTGTTCGAAAGTATTTATTTTGGTGAAATATCTTGCTAGATATCTGTAAATCTATTTTAAACTTATTGCATAAATTTATTTTCTCCATTGTTACGTTCATTTAATCATGCCACACGCTTATTCTAGGAAACATTACCACTACGGGGTCAGGAAAAGTGTTGAGGCAAGCTTATTCTCGTATAAATTCTGGAGAAAATGATATCCATGAGACTCAACACATTTGTAGTATACCAGAAGCAACATTAAGAGAAAGAAAAAAATTTGAACATTTTGCCTAAGGTTCATTGGTATGAACAGGTAAGTAAATTCAGTGCTCCCTTTTGCTCTTGTCTCACAAATGTTCTTTAGAAACTGATCTTATGTGTAAATAATCAAACTCAACTGCTTCTATTTTGTTTTTTATCAATGTGCACTGGGAGAGAAGAATGAAAGTTTTCAAATGATTTGCTTCTTGAATTCACATCAATTCATTTTCTTGAAAATGAGCCATCTGTTAAAATGTTGAACACAAATTCATTAAAAATTATTTTCATCACTTAATTACTGAAATGAATTTTACCAGATATATTTATATTTTTAAATTTTGTGTTTCCTTCGGTTAAAAATCTGATTGAATCTGTACAAATAGTTTTAAAAATTTTAATTTAATGTAAACAGATGCCACAAAAGTACTGCTGGTTTAATTTTGCTCCATGAATTTTTGTCGTCGCATTATAAACCTGCCATAAAATGAATCATCCGTATCTCCTAATCGTTTTAAGGCAACTTATCAAAATGTATTTTTAGAACTTTTCTAAACTCTACTTTGGATTAGTTAATTTAGGTGTACGTTCCAAAATAAGTAGGAATACTTTTATTGTAACTTGCAAGAACGAAAATTGAATCTGTTGCAGAGTATTGAATTCTTTTGTAGAAACGAAACGAAAATTGAATTCTTTTGTAGAGTATTCAAATGAATATTCTAAAATGCTAAAACTAGCACACTATGCTCTGTCTAATTTAATTTAACTTTCTTTCCCAGTTCTAAGAAAATAAAACTATTCAATAAAATATATTTGAAATCAATCCTAAAACCTGTTTATTTGTTTACGAAATGAGTTAATAATGATGATTACAGCCATATTATAGAACCGTTCAAATTATAAATATCCATTCTAACTCTTCAATTCATTCCGGCTCCAAACTTAAATGTAAGCAATATGATGATTTAAATTTGTTTAATTGCCAATGTCAAAATGTCTTGAAAATTCTATAATTCAGAGTTTTCCATTTATTAGTTCGGAAAACTTATTGTTCGGAAACAAACAAAAGAATTAGGCTAGCTCAGATGAATAGAAATTATTAAAATGTTAATATTTCATAAATCTGAAGCAGCAGTGAATAACTTGACTCCGAAATGCTCGAATACACGATTGCGTTCTTAATGTAAGTAGAATTCAGAGCATAGCTATTTCTAAAATGTGCCTCATACATTACTTGTGTGGAGATTCTCAACGTTATTTTGAATACGAGGTATTGTGAAACTCATTGCTCCCACTAAAGCCATACAGCGCCAGAGCAATTTCCAATAATTTTGCTGACAAACTGGAATTTGGAGAATGTGAATTGCGCGTGTCTCCGCGAGTTTCAGATGTTCGTTTCTTTGCTCGATGTTGTGATTTGTTTTCATCTTCTAACTTCAGTCATCACACATCTTAGCTTAAGCTTTAAACCACTACTTGGTTTTATTGTTTTTGATCTAAAATAGAATATTTTAAATCTTAAAATTATACATCCACTATTTATTTATGAATGTCATACTTTTAAAAAAATTACTCGCAAACTACGGTAGCGGCAAAACATAATGAGCATGATTTTGGAGTTATTACAGTGCTAAGGAGGTAAAATTATACAAAATTGCAAATTAAACAATAACGCGTGCCAGGTTCAATGATCTATGTGAAAACATAAGATGTGTCTCAAAATTATAGATCTTGAATGCAATTTCAGAAAGAATAGTGCAATTTCCAAGAAAAACTGGATAGACGCTATTTTAACCAATTTATTAACAACAAATATATAATTAACAGGGTTTTTTATTATTTAAAATGCAACAATGATGGCTCCATGATTTCTGGACTCAATCGTGTCCCAAAATGATAGATCCACCTTCAGTTAGAAATTTTTAAACATATACAAGTATTTTAGTAAGCAATAAAGTTACTAAGCTTATTGATGATTTTAAATTTGCTTGTTGATATAGAGTTTAAAAGTTTTATATTTTCCTATGAAGGTTTTTCTCGTGACAACAATGGCTTGTTTAAGCACAACAACGTTGTTATTTTGGCGACAATTATAAACTTTAGGCTCTGATTCTCTAAATATCTCTAAACGTATTTGCATCAGGTTCACTCCGTAACACGAACTCGTAAGCTAAATCTCACTCCTATGTAAAGATAGCATCATGGATTGGAACATTGTTTCTATGAAATTCGTATTTTAGTGTTCAAAATGAAATTGTAAGGAAGTGGTAATGACTATAACCTAATAACCTTTCACAGCCTTTCGTCCAGCGGAAAAGCCAACGTTACTTTCCCGATGTTACTCAAAATTTCACATGTTTCATCGAAACGAACTCGTTTAAATCATCAATTAACTTGTTCATCAAATGAACAAAATGAATCGTCATTTCATACAACTCTTGAAATTCTTGGTCGTGGATATGCTTACTTTAACCTCCTTATGTCTCGTGCTTAAAGTATATCATGATTTCATTTTCTGTTAACGTAAGAGGTTACATAATTAAGGAACTCGGTAAATAGTAGATTTCGCCATAACTCCAATACTTAAAATAGAGGGGATAATACACAACATTTTTGTCTATCTGTATTCTTTTGACCACATGTTCAAGTGGAATGTAAATAAATTTAAAATGTACTATGCGAAAGATTCATTTGTTTCCTAATATATCCTAAAGATAGCCCGTTTTGATATAAATAGTTCATTTTACTTTGTTCATGCACTCAATTCCTTTTGCTCTATAAGTAATAGCTACTCGATTACCTCATTCAGTAAGTAAAATATATTAAAATTTAATAACAACGCTTGGCTATCAGTCTAGAAGATACAAAGATATGTCTGACGTATGGAAAAAGTGTAGGTATATATATAGTTATTCAATATGTATCCATCATCATGGAATAGTGGAAAATGTTAAAAAAGTTAAAGTATGTTACCAGGGTTGCACGAAAGGATATTTAAAATATTTCTAACAAACATCCCTTTAAATTTGAATTAAGATTCTATAAATACCATATCTTCACCACTAACCCTAGACATCATGCTAAAAATGCAATATGTTCAGTGGATATTACAGGGTATAAAACACAAGTCTAGCATAAAAGCGTCCATCAAATATGTACAAAATTGTAAATTAAAGAAAATAACTTATGTAAGTCAATAACATCACAACATAAGAAACTTTTTGTCTCAAAATAGGTTCGATTTTACATTAAAGTTACTCTAAGACTAATTTAATTATATACTGCAAAGTTAAATTTGTGTAATTTAAAAGTGTACAAACTTTCAGAAGGTAGTTCAATTTAATATTAAAATGCTGAATTTTCTTTTAAATTCTTTAAAAAGTTTAAATATAACTTCAGAAGTTTGATTTCCAAAAGAAATTAAAGAATCTAACTCAACTTATATAAAAAGTAGGTGCTCTAAAAGAAACCCTTTCTAAAATTTTCGAAACGTTTTTTCATCGTTATTTAACACAGTAACTGTTCAATGTTTTCTATCAAGGTACGTGCTGCATTAATTTGTATCTTGACTAACAAAGCAGGGAGATCCATTTTATAATTACAAAAAGATTCGGTGGCTTTGCTGCATGCATAAAATAATTATTAGATAGATTGACTCCATTAAAACTAAAATTATTCGAGTAGTTAAGTGGAGATTCCTTAATATTAAGTGAAATTTAAGGCTTGGGCTGCTTCGCTTAATTACAATCATTTACGAACAACCCAAAAAATTTTCCTTGTATTGGATTAATCGCACTATCATATACGTCTAGACAAATTTAAATCTCAGTTAATGAGGCTTTTGTTCTCTAAGGCCTTCTTTTTATTTAAGAATATATGCATTGATATCACGATTATACAAATGTTGTTTTTTTAAGTATGAGAATGTTGGGACTCTGACTGCAGTTTAAGCGATAATCATTAAGTAAATTTTACAATGACGTCTTAAACAAGTGCCATCAAACTCGTAACTACCACCTTAAAATGCAACGAATTATTCAGTTTTTTAATTTGTATTAAAAATCTATTTCTACTTTTGTTCTTATGCGTGTGGATCATGTTTTCAGTCTTCTTTGTTTAGTTATAGATTATAATTTAAATTATTTTGATTGTTTTTAAATCACCGTTTCAAATCACACAATTTCAATTCCATGGAGATATTTTCTTAAGACGTATTGAATTCTAATGAATTGGTAATCTTTACATAAAATATAATTTTATACGGTTTTCATATGGTACTTATTTTTCAGCTGTTATTAATTTAATTCACGAAAAGTGAATTAAATTAATAACAGCTGCAATAAAACTTTTACGACATTTAATCATACCCCGATACGCACCCACGTATATGACAGAGTTAAATATCATAAAGCAATTTTTAATTTAAAATTTTTTCATTGTACGTAATTATGTAGTAACTGTTTGTAAGTATTTGAGTGTGAGTGGTTGTAAACATTATCTTAAAAGCTGCACAATTTTTAGAATCAACAAACAAATATCGACATATAAAGCATTATTGTTATTTCTATACGTTGTCAAAGGAAAATGTCAGGCCCAATTTTAAGTAGAAATATAAAATTTTTCAATTGGATAGTTTAAGTACAATATTTATAAGCTTGGGATAGATTTCATTCAAATCAAACTAATCGACTATCCCTTTAAGATAAAATAAAAAATTCTTCGAAAAAAATTAATCTTTAATAAACAATATGTATCAGATGGAATAGTTGTTGAATTTGTGTTTCTTTCACTGTGAAGCTTTAAGATTAATACCAGTTTGCCTCTAAATAGCCTATTTCATTACCCAAAAATTGTTAAGATATTTTCAGATATATTCTTATGGGATCAAAGTGAATGGTTTCAATCTCTCTTGGCTTTCTATTCCAGCTACAAAAATACTCTTTTGAACATTGTTTCTTAAGCATTATTTGATTTATTGAGAACAAAGTTTTTTCACGATAGGTTTTCTGGATATTATAAGGGAATAGGGAGAGAGTACTAAGCTTTCACCTCTTAGTATATAAAAGACTAAAATTATATATAAAAGAACTATATATTTCTTCTCTCTCAATACAATAATCTTCAAGGAATTGTTACAAGAGAGGCTTCTTTCTGCTTAAAGAGAGATATCTTTTGTTCCTTAGCAAAAATATACATTTTTTGTACACGTGTATTATTTTATGAAAAATTATATAAATTTTAACTTCTGCTTTTTGTGCACAAATATCTCTCAAATTAGTGCCTTGATTGCAGCTCAGTATCTCAGATAAAACCGTCTGAGAATGGCCACAGAAAACTTTGCAATGATTATATCAGAAATGTTTGCGATGATGAGGAGAGTGTTTGTAAAATTCATTTTAATTAAATGCTTGAAAAGTAAAATGTGCTCATTTTTAAATTAATAAATATTTGTTCTTGTTGTAATTACACTTGAATTATATGAAGTCCCTTCTTTTTTTCTCCGATGATGTATTTTGTCAATATCACAAGCTTTTTTTGCTGTATAATGTTTTCCGCATATACCTTGATTCTCAGGTGTTAAGAGATAGATACATTTTAACTATTTAGGACTCAGGAATTACATATAATTTTGTGAATATTGACCGAACCTTTTAAATAATGGCATCCTTTCTTAAATTTCATTTTTTCATTTCAATAGAACAAAATATGTAACATGAATGTTTTGCAATATCGATTCCACATTAAGACAAATTGGATCTCAGTTTGTCGAAAAACTAAACGACCTTTAAAATTCTATATATGGGCTATTTCAAGTTGTAGGAGTGTTATAATTTTCATTACTTAGTTTCAATTAAATAGCAATTATAATTTGATGTCGACCTTCAGTATTGTTTGAAAAAGTATTACTTTGAAATTAGTGTTTTCATTTCTATCTGACGTATATCGTATTTAGCATATATAATTTATTTCATTAAATATATTAATTATAATTTATATAGATCCTCTCTCATGCTACTTCTAATACTTCAATCTAAATTAATAACAAATATAACCAAAATTTAGAGGAAAACGGTTATCAGAACATGAAAGAAATTTAAACTACAATAATGATATCGTCAAATAATAAGGACGTCAAAAATGGGATAACAAAGTATTGCTACACGCTTTTTAGTTATCCTATATCTGAAAATAAATGAAATATGGTATTTTAACTGCTATTTGCATTGCTTAACTCATTTTAATGAAATAAAAGCAAAAATAATTAAACTTCCTGTCTGCAGAAAGCTATTTCCGGTTATAAAAACTATTTTCAAACTTTTTCAAACATGTTTAACTTCCGTCCTATTTGTAAAAGTAAGAAAGGAATTGTATAATTAGAAAGCTAACGGGTGACTATATATATATATATTTGATGCTCGAATAAAGCTTAAAAATAATATTTGACTAAAAATGTCTTTTAGAAAGTAGACAGATGGCGTTAATAGCGTTAGTAATTATTTTTAACTATTTTTAATCGAATGCACTGTGAAATAAATATTAACTTTTCGTTATGGATATGAGATCAATATAAAGTAATGGAAATCAAGAATGAGAACATACAATACGTGCAAAACGGATATGATCAAATATATATATATATATATATATACAAATTATCAATCCATTAAATTTGATTGAATTGAACCTGAAAACTGTCGTTATATACAATTTTAAATTGGTTTCTAATAACACCAAACTGTAATTACGTGTGAATATATTGTAGAAATTTGTGCGCTGTTTAAAACTCTTTAAGATGTGTATTGATTCTATAACGCATATTACAATTAAACGTGTTAAAATTTTTCGGGAGAAATAAAAAAAACTGTTCAACAAACACATCAAGATTTTAAATTTAGCAGATATTTCGGGAAAAATCATCTAGTCTTGTTTTAAGTAGGAAGTTGATCCATATAATACACTTCGGAAATAGTTTTGAAATCATTTTTTATGAAATATAAGTTTTGAGATTGGGAGCGGAAATCGTAACAATGCTCAGATTTCAATCAACTGCACACCTGGGAAACAAATTTAACAGGAATAATAAGTACAGTTTCCCAGAGTCATAAAGAATAACTGCAAAATTCGATAAGCGAGTAGGTACAGTCCCCACTGTACCGTAAGGTTTGGTTCGTGAATATTTTTGGGCGGAATACCTGGTAAGTGGGTCGCTGGTGAAATGTATTTGTATGACATTTATTTATTTAGCCAGTTTTGGTGGATACATAACAATGGTGTTAGAGAGTGGGCAACGCTTAGTATTTTATGGCGAACTTATGGATGATGGGTATCTGATATCTAAAGTACGAGACAAACGGCAAAATGTTGATACTAAAGTTCCTGGCAAAAGTAAGGTCGATGGTGGTGTTTCCAAGCGTGGTGGGCATGTAGTCGAGATTCAGCTCTTCTTTTAAGAACTGTGTGATGCTGGGATCCTTATTGATGTCTGGATTGTCTTCTTCACTGGAAACTGGGTTAATCGCAGGAAAGTCGTCATTATCAACGTTCATAGGCTCAGCCGGTGGCAGCTCATTAGATGGTCCAGCGACGTCGCCGCGTCTGCTCCTTCTTGCTCCAAATTTGTCTCAGGTTTATACTTCTTGGTATCATTTTGTTCGTCTTGAACTGATCTTTCAACCTGTTTACGTTTCCTATGCCGAAATTGAAATTTAGTGTGATATTTTGACTTCAGAGTGAAATCTTCGACAAATCGTCACTTTCCACTGCACGCAATTTTCACACAAATGATTTAAACTGTCAACTAGTAGAATGAAATTGTAGAACTCGTCGTTCTCTTTAATTTAAGCACGCACTCGCCACAACCCGTCGATTAGAACTGAAGTTACATCGGTTAAACAGGCCAGAGTATGCTCGAAATGTGACTCATTTTCCCCACCGCGCGGAACAAAGGTGGGGCGGGGATTAGTGGTCGACTTAGCGACGCGGATTCACCTTCCTCAACACGATGGTAGGTCATTTAACCCCATAGGCTAATTCCCCTGGAGTTATGGGGCTTTGCGATATCAACACTTTTGGTGACGCGCAAGTTTCTGCCGATGACCTCCATACCGATTTTAAAGACGCATTCACGTCAAAAATTAGATAAATTATGTGAAGTTGTATAATTAACACACAAACAAAAAAAGTAACTGTATTATATGTGTACACATATTTATGTTAACTGTCAAATGTCCTATACTGGTGTTAAAATATATATTTCGTAGAACTTTATTGCTTTTCGATATGAATATAAACATTTTTTGTACCAGATGTTTATTAACTTGTTTACTTCTTCGAAGTCTCTCTCTCTCTCTCTCTCCTAGAAGTAACGCATGCTTATTTTCGGCTCCAATTACTCTTCCTCCCTATTAAGGAGGTTAAACGTAGGGTAAACCACGGCCTTTCTCCCTTCAAACTGTAATTGATCACTGTACCGTTTCAGGGCGAAATTTAACAGCTGTCCAGCGTTAGATGTCAGAAATGATAGAGTACGTGAAGGTGTCCTAATCTGAGTTAGCATATTGCAAAATCTTCTGCAACGGAAACAAATTCTGTAGGAATTTTTAAAAGCATGTCAATACTACGTTTAATTAAAATTATGTATAGATTTTTTGAGATTTAGAAGAACAATAGAGTAGTCATTTATTTAAAGAAAAAATTTCGTAAAAGTGAATGCTACTTTTACGGAATAAAATTCAGATCTTTTCATAAGAAATTGGAATGAAGAATAAAGCTATATACACTGCTGGCCACTGTAAATGCAACACCCTGAAGGAAGCATGCAAATAATATGAAATTTACAACATGCATTAGCGGAGGTGAGATATGCAAATGATTAGAATTTCAGCGCAGACGCACATCACGCGCGCCTGTGGCGCCACTTCAAAGCGCTATTTAAGGCTTGGAGATTTCGACGATTTCAAGTACGGCAATTGTGTTTTTCTTGTGGTTTTTTCAAAAAAACGATCAATTATGCCTCGTAGAAAACAGCGATCATCTTTTGATCAAGTATCCGAGTTCGACAGAGGAAGGATAGTGGCCTACCGAGATTGTGGATTATCTTTCAGGGAAATCGGTAGTCGTGTTGGACGAAACCAAACAACTGTAATGCGGATATGTGATCGTTGGATGCAGGAGGGTACGACGGACCGACGTGTTCGATCGCATCCACCTCAGTGCATCACTTCACGTGATGACAGGCATATTGTGCGTATGGCAGTGACGGATCGCTCAGCCACATCACGAACCATAGCACAGCACATTCAGTCTGTACCGCATCGTCCAGTGTCTGCGCGTACCATTCGACGCCGTTTACAGCAGAGTGGTCTGTCCGCAAGACGTCCATTGCTTCGTCTACCCTTGACGCAGAACCACAGACGTTTCCGCCGCCAATGGTGCGATGAAAGAAGGATGTGGACGGCAGAATGGAATGAAATTGTCTTTACTGACGAGTCACGCTTCTGTCTGCAACACCACGATGGTCGGATTCGAGTCTGGAGACACCGTGGAGAGAGGATGCTGAACAGCTGCGTTATGCACCGCCACACTGGTCCTGCACCGGGTATTATGGTATGGGGCGGTATTGGATATCGCTCTCGCACTCCTCTAGTACGCATTGCCGGTACTTTAAACAGCCAGCGCTACATATCCGAGGTGTTGGAGCCAGTTGTCCTTCCTTACCTTCAAGACTTGCCCCCAGCCATATTTCAACAGGATAATGCGTGACCACACGTGGCACGCATTGTCCAAGGGTTCTTCGTCAATCGCCAGATTGAATTGCTTCCCTGGCCAGCTCGCTCTCCGGATCTTTCGCCGATAGAAAACATGTGGTCCATGGTTGCTCAACGATTGACCCAGAATACATTCCCAGCTGCCACACCAGATCAACTTTGGCAACGTGTGGAAGCTGCTTGGTCTGCTGTACCCCAAGAACACATCCAAAGTCTCTGAATCAATGCCGAGGCGTGTGGCAGCGGTGATCTCCAACAATGGCGGCTACTCTGGCTACTGATTTTGGCAGGAACCACACTTCACAGAAGTCTATAAATTTAATCATTTGATACTTGGTCAACATGTTATCTACAAAATAAATTTTGTTGTGATATCTCTTGTCTTTCTTGGTGTTGCAATTTGGGTGGCCAGCAGTGTAGAATAAAATATTTAATTTTGAAAAAATATAGATTTAATATTGCGAGTTTTTGACACAAAATTATTAAAAAGACATTTTGCTGATATCTAAATAGTTATTGTACTGTAAATTCTGGTGTAACAATTTAGATTTTAACAGATACTCTTCAAAGGTCTACCAAAATTTATATTTCGCTTTATTCACTTGGCTTCTACCAACATATGAACATAGTGCCTAATGCATCTTAAACTACATTCTGAACAGGAATCTAGAGAAATATTTATTAGAGCTCAAAAAGAGCCGCGGTAGCCCAGTTGGAAGAGCAACGGATTTACAACCGGAGGGTTGCGAGTTCGAAACTCGGTTCAGCCAAAGACAGTCGTGTTTACGGGGGCTGGTGCACGTTAAAACTGTCGTACTATCAAATGTCCTCACGTTTACGTGGTGTGGAAGCTTGAAGAGTGGGGTACCATCTAAGGCTCTGTCCTCCTCATCTAACAGTGATTCAAAATTACGAAGTGTCCTAGAATTTTACCTTTGTGATTGATTCCGGACAGTCGCCAATAGCCCGTTGTGGTGCTCTAGCGCGACGTTAATGAACTACCTCGAGTTGAAAAAATATTTTTTTTAAATACATCTATTTGTTAACCAAGAAACATCAATTAAATATACTATGCTTTGAATTCCTATATTTAGTTGAAAGCTTACATTGTACGACTACAAACTTAAACATTTATAAATATTCTTTGTAGCTTTTTCAGCTTGCCTCAATCAGTCACATTAACACAAAATCATCCCTCTCTCTCTCTCTCTCTCTCTCTCTCTCTCTCTCTCTCTCTCTCTCTCTCTCTCTCTCTCTCTCTCTCTCTCTCTGTCTTTCAGAAAACAAATTTTAAAAATTTGGCGTGGTAATGTATTCTGAGTACCTAGATGAACTAAAGTTTTTATAGTATAGCTCTCGAAAAATAATCTATATAAATAAAAATGTAGTGTTTATTTGTACATTGAATATTTTCAACCCATTTCAAGTTATCCGTTTTGGGCCCTTTTAATTCAAAATCGGTGTCTAGGGCGTTTGGTGTCTATTTGTATGAGTGTGTTCGTATTACGTCCAAACGACTGGGTGTATTTTCATGGAACTTTGTTAAACAATGAGCACTTACATTCATTTCGTGACTAAACTTGGTTGCGTCGGTCTGTCTGTCTTCCCGTTTTACGTCTGCTTTTATGTCTGTGTGTTTGCTTAAGTATAACATAAAATGTATTCAACGTATTTTTATGCAATGTTCTAAATTTTATAAATCAAATTTTAGTTCAGTGAATACCTTATTTAAATTTCTTTTGCTTGCATATTTAGACAAGTTTCATGTTAAAACAACTGAATTAACTATACTTAAATCAACCATAATTTGCTAGTTTTGGAGAAACTGGAAGGTATATTGAGCATTGAGATTACTTGGATTGTTTTACCAGTACTGCTGAAAAGGCAATTACTTTTCCAAAAATTATTTTTACGGAATTCAAATTCAAGTACTTCTTTATTTTGAGCCTTATTTTTCTTTACCAAATATAAAAATTTCTGAATATTTGGGGCAAACGATATAAAGAATAAAACATTCTAAATGAAATATATAGCATAAAACTTTTTTTAAAAAGGACTGGTATCCAATATGGCAACCATGGTATTTTTAGGAATTATTTTTGGCATGCGCAACTGAACTAGTTCGAAACAATCATTATTAATTGCTTGATTTTTTTTAAATTTCTGTAATCCGTTAGCTTATATTCCAGGAATCTTTAAAAAAACAGATGCATTCATTGCTTTTCGTTCGAAGCTTTTTTATTAATCTAAGTTTTAAGTGTATCCATGGATTTTCAATTTGATGTTTTTCGTTGAATATATATCTGTAATCAAGGTAAGTAAAAGTTAATTTTCTATTTAACAAATTTATATCATCTTATGATAATTTGGGGAAAAGCTTTTGTTTTTAAATGACATACAATGCATTTATATGGATACTCTCAATTATTCTATGAGTTCTGGGTAACATTGTCACACTCTAGAGACTTTTCATTCTTATTAAAATTTTAAATTCTCCAAATATTTAAAATGTTAAATTTGACATTTATTTACTTTTGTAAAATTGAGTATTTAACAGATGTGTACCTTTATTAGAGTGGTAGTTACTTGTGATGAATATGAATTATAATTTATTAACGAAAACGGAAGTTAGTTAACCAATTCAACCCGAGTAACGCCTGATAATTCTGTCTAGTATACTATAAAGTAAACTTTTAACTATAAAAGTATACAGTTTCTACACTAATTATGTTTTCACATATCAGTCATAGTTTTCTAGCAATCATATCAATTTGAAAAAGATTGGAATTTCTCTATAGCTAAAATTTGGAATGCTTATACCTTGGTAATTGCTATTAAAAGGTCGATCGTATAAGTTTGCAGTGCTATATTTACAGCTTTCCAGCCGAATTGAAGAAAAAAAATTTTAATGATTCGTTAAGGTGCAATCATAAATAAAAATATTGTATGTGCATTATTTAAATTGATTGCGAATGCTAGCATTTTAAATATTGTTGGTGCCCAAGTTCTTTTTGTTGGTAAATAGTGTCTATCACTCTGGAATTAGAAAATCTAATTGTTTTTCAGTATTATCTACTTGTTTTCAGTATTCGCGCCTTAAACGTAAGGATCTCTTGTGATTGTTATTGATGGTGCCATTAGTAAATACGGATTATTTCAGGTTTGCAAGTTTGATTTTTATTGCTATAATAAAGAAGTTCACTCAGCTTTATCACGAAAATTTCTTATTTATAGGCTCAAACAAAGTAAATAATATTTAAGTTACCGCAGATTAATACATTGGGTCTAGTTTTTTTTGCGATTTCATGTAATGAAATTTTAAACTCATGAAATTTAATAACTTAAGTCATTTATTACAAGTCCTAGATATTTTTATATTTTATATTTAGATAAAATTATTTAAATTCTATTTATCATATAAAGATAGTACTTTTAGATTAAATGTAGCTTTATTACTAATAAAGGATGTAAGAGAGGTACTAATAAAGAATTTCGTGAGTATAGTCAGTTCTTTATATTAGGTAATTCGAAATGACGTCTTATGCGCAAGTAAATGCTTCAAAATTGACAAACACAAAGCGAGAGGTGGCAAAGACAGTTTCGCAAATATCACTGAAGTTATCATAATTTATTATGGAACGAAAAGTTTATATTATGAATACTTGAAGAATTCAGAAAAGAAATATACTTTTAAGCCCAGCTGCACAAGTTTTTTGTACTAATAATGTTAACATTACTACTAAAATAATAACGTTACCATTACTTCAAGTTTTATCTATAAACTATGCATTAATATACGTTTAGTAATTTTTCTCTTGGTCATACTTACATGCAAAAGAAATAAATTATTACATAATTAAATATTACATTCGAATGCTAATTCCAGTCCATTCCCTAGATAGTTATTGTGTTTCATAATATTTTTAAAATCTAACAATTTTAAGTGGTTTTCGAAAAACCACGCTTTGCTTCTGACACTTTTTAGGTATTTCTCCCTATTTTTGATCCATAATTTCAAGAATAAATCTTTTTTAAGTATTTTCCTTATTTCGATTTAAATTTTGCTTGAAACAGAAAAAATACGTATATTTATAGATATATAAATATACGTAAGATATGTATATATATATATACATATATCCTTTGAATATTCTCTCAATGTTTCAAATCTCGTTGATAATGATTTGTGTTCTCTACTTATCTTCGGCAGTCTTTGAGTTTTCGGGGAGTAACTTGTGTTAATCTCTTTGGCTAAGCCTCACACAAGTACAGAAAAAACGCAAAGCTTATTCTCTTAAAAGTGTCTCTTGCTTTACTCTCTTGACAAAGTAAGCGGGCTTACTCCCTTAACATCCTCACATATTTTCTCGTGTTTCTCCTGGAAAATTTTATTTTTAAGGTAGTTAAGATAGTTTCTACTTCTTATTTATACAACCGGATCTAAGAAATGTAAAATCAAATGTTACGGGATTCGTTTGCTAATTTTTCCGTTGAGTTTAAATATGCTTGGTTTGTGATATGGGGCTGCTTAATATTACTAAAACTTTACAAACGAGCTCGCCACTTTAATAAAATTCTTCCGCAGTTGTCACCATAGCGTGACGAGTTGAAAATTGAAGGACAAGTCATAGAAGCAATAAATCAATGCCTATTGAAAGGACTTATACCATTGTAAACAAAAGGAATTTTTGAGGGGTCAAGCAGCCACCGTGATTGAATGTGAGATGAGTGGTACTCATCGACTGATCTCTAGCATTTGGGTGTGGGGTTGCTGATACAGGGACCGCTGTTGTCATGATGATTCTACGGGACTCTGGATAACTTCGGACGGCTTAACTTCTGGTGTTATCACTGAGCACGCTCTTCAACGGTCACGAGCTATTAGCATCTCCAAGATCTTGGTGCTCCCTGAAACATTCCAAGTTCCCCCTTGTTAGTTCGATCCCAATAAAATCCAGCTTCATATACAATGCTTTGACCAACGCCTTAAGTTCACTCATCCCATATTCAATCCCTGTGGCTGCTTGACCCCTCCTAATTCCTTATGTTCACCAATGAGGTAAGTCTCCAATTTGGTATTAGCTTGTTGCTTTTATGACTTCTTCGATTTTCAAATAGTCACGCTATGTTGGCAACAGTCATATTGCGGAAGACAATGAGGAATATGGGTAGGCAGTTAATTAAGGTCTCACTGGAGCAACACAACGGGCTATTGGCGATGGTCCGCCACCAATCCCTTAGGGAACGATCCGAGGACACCTCGTAATTTTGAACCACGGTTAGATGACGAGGTCAACACATGACCTGGCACACCACTCTACAAACTTCCACACCACACCAACTTGAGGACATTTGAGGCCGCGACAGATTTGAGTGCACTTGGGCTACCGCGAACCTGAGGAATCTGAGAGATAGAAATCAGTGCGGAGAATAAATATTGAGCGAACGCAAAAATAGATTTCGATACCAAAAAATACTGGATCGTCTTTAAACAAGTGAATGAAGTGCATTTTATGTGAAAGTTCAGATTCCAATAAAGGTAACATGACTGAGATCTGAGAGCCATGCAATTTTATTAGAAATAAGAGTTAGCACAAGGCACAAAATGCTGTTTAGTGCAAAATAGTTTAGATTAATTGTATTCCATTTGGAGATGCGAAATGTGCATATCAATATTTCCATAAAAATGGATTTAAATAAGATGAAATGTCAATAATGACACTGCCATTAATGAATATAACCGACTAGACAAATTCACGTAGATGCTATTCGTGGATCTGCTAGTTAAAAATAAACTGATTGGAACAAATTTATCTGAACTTTAATAAACTATAACAATAATGGAAAGCAAAAGTCTAAACCTTTCTATATGGTCATTCCAAACTACCGAATAAGGTCAACGCTGCCGGCAAATCCTCAAATCATAAAAAGAAGCGAATGATAATACTATACTTTGCCTCTGAATCGATAGTCAACAGAAAAAATCAAGTAAGCTATGTATAAAAATTCTCTGTAATGTATAACTTAAAAAATAAATTCAGTTTGAAATTCTTCAAATAGCTGAAATTGGAAAATAAATTCCAGCGTAGGCATAGAGGCTAATGAATTTTTTACTGCCACAACAGTCATATGATTACATATAAAATATCTGTAGAAGCCGTCACTTCACCGAATGGAATTTTTCAGTTTATATTACCATGACTACGGGATGGCGAGTTGAATTGGCCCCGCTTCAAGATAGATAGTATATAAGAAATTAATATTTCGTTACAATTCAGGGTTTTTGAAGTAAGCACTGGAGTTTTATATGTATATAGAATCGTGAGTTGGGATATAACGTGTCTGCTTTAAAACATTGTTTAAATAGAGGGGGAACATATTGCTTTTGCTTTCCATAGCTATGCGAGACCGTATCGCCCGAATGGGCATGCTAAGACACTGCGTTTAGAGGAAAACTTAAATTGTTTATATATATATATATATATATATATATATATATATATATATATATATATATATATATATATATATATATATATATATATATATATATATATATATATATATATATATATATATATATATATATGTATATATAAGTTGTGGAGAGCAACTAGTAAATATGTAAAAACCAAATTAAATCTGTACAAATCACTAGTACTTTCAGTTCTCTTATACGGTTCTGAAACATGGAAAATTACCAAAACACAGTGCAATAAACTAAGTGTTCTTCAAAATAAATGTTTAAGAATTGTTTTAAAGACTTTTTGGCTGTACTACATTTCAAATTAAGAATTATTAAATAAATCACAATTTAATGAAACAGGAAATGAAATTAAATTTAGACTTTGGAAGTTTGCAGGACACATTTTAAGAATGAACAGGGACAGTATTCCTAATATAGCATTGACCTGGACCCCTGATGGAAAGAGAAAGCGTGGGCGTCCCCTTTTGACCTGGTGACGTATGATGGAACAAGAGAGAAGTTAGGCTGGATGGGCGAGCTGGTTTAAAACTAGACTTGCTCCATCGGACAGGAAACTTTGACGATGTAGATTGAAGGCCTTATGTGCCCTTAGGCACTAAAGAATTTATGATGATGATATATATATATAAGTAACATTCACCATCGAGGGATATTATATCTCTTAACATCAAGATTTGGGAAAGATGAGTAAAAAGTATTAGCATTTGAACGCAACGCAGGATCCAATCAATGTGCGCAAATGCTAAAACGAGCTTCTGTAAGTAATAATATTGATTTATAAATAGTTAATAGAATAATTGTTGTTGTTATAATCACTTTCCCATTAAAAAAATACGCAACTTTAGTGCTATCTGCATGTTTATAACGAACTTTTACAACCTATCCAAAGATATCAGTTTATGAGACCAAATCCCCAGTAATGAACCAGAGGCAATAATCGTTGTAATTTTAATTTTAATGAAAGTATAATGGTTTTTGAGTGACCAAATAATGAAAGAAAATAATGTATTTTTCAATGCTAGTTGAATTGCAATTGATTTCGTTTACGAAAGAAGTTTTAAGGCAATTAACAGGGATTGTAAATTAGGAAAACAGAAATTTCTAAGAAACAACCGTGTATAAAGAAATATATGCTAAATTATATCCATGTATAAAGAAATATCTGTTATTAAATGGTATTCTCACATTTTGACACGTTTAATAACAAGACTGCTTATTCTTACGTTTCATCTACTGAGATTTTCATCAATTACTTAATGTTAGGTTTTGAAAACATTGAAAGAGTAAGACCTTTTAAATTTCATAGTTCTCAACTTTTTAGAACGAAATAGAAATAGTGCTAATGTTTTCTACAAGAATGTTAGAGTTCCTATATTTATGAAATGTTTTAAAATTTTATTCCTATTCCAATTTTGGCATATACAAACATATTATGGTGAAGGAATGTTATTGAAACATTTCCTCCGCTCAAATATCTTGTTCTCATCACAAAATTTATGATTATTGAACTAAATATACATTAAACCAGAATACTTAACTCTCCTGCTGTCTGGTTGTTTTGACGAGGTATCTCGTCATTAGCAAAACTCACCAGATCTTTATGGACAAGATATCTCGTCATTAGTAGTCGTCATCAGATCTTGATGGACGAGATATCTCGTCGAAATCATTTGGAGGGTTAATAAATATCCACCTTTTGAGGCATTTCCTGTGACCAGATTCTGAGATATGATCCATATATTATGATTTAAATTAAGAAGGTGATCATAAAATTTTTGCTTACCGGTCTGCTGGTCACATGGTGTAGTTGGCGTAAGACCCAAAGTTACGGCTTCCGGTGATGAGCTATCAGCAGATTCCTGTCTTCCAGGGATCGTGCCATTAGCTCTCCTAGCAGACAAAGCCCGGAACTCTGCGACGTCCGGTCGGATCTTTTCACTGAAGACGAGGCTTTTGGACATCGGGATCCGCCTCGGGCTCCCCATAGTATCCGAGTCATCTGCTGTCACCACCACTGCAGGTGGCTGTAAGTGTTTAACAGGTGTGTTGTCTACAGTGGGCAATCGCAAAATTCGAGTATGTGCTTTCCCTTCATCACTTGCCATACTCTTCAGGATACCAGCAGTCATAGGAACTGCTTTTGGAACGAAGTGTTGCTAGTTGATAAGTGCCTTTTTATCCGTTATTTGATAAAATACACCATAACTCTCATATTCCAAGTGAGAAACGCTGTTCAGAATGGAATTTTGAAATAGGTGCAGAACTTTCAATTTTTAATTTCACTATGAACATTTCAAAGAGGCTTCACTGTAATAAATTTGAAAATATATTTTGGAGAATTTAATGCATTGTTATGATTTGGTCACATATTACTATTTGTTATCTTTGGTATTTGTCAATAAGTAACTTGATTTGATATCTTAATTGTAAAATATCGATCAGTAACAGCATTTTTAACACCTTTCAGTCTTTACAATGCAAAAAAACACTCGAATTTTACGTTTATAAAGAAAGTGAATACTTTAAATATTTATATTACTATGTTTCTGTTTCTTTGAATTTACAGCAAATTATCTGCATTTTAAAAATATTATCTTCGTGGAACATAATTCGTCAGCTGACATATTTTATAATTCTTTAAAATTAAGAAGCTTCTAAATCCAAATAGTGAAGTATATTTTTTAGAGACTATACTTTTGTTAATTCTATAAAGTGCACCTATCATTATCTCAAATTTAAGTCAGCAACATTACAATCGGAAACAAACTCATTCTACATAAAACTTTCTAAATTTTTTAGACTTGTAATGCAAATAAAAATTTGAAATGAATTTATGCATCCCTTCTAATTTATTATAACTGTTACTTTTTGCTGATAAAAGTTATTGCCTTTTTTATATGTACACCCATACTAATTCTTACATATATTCTCACTGAAGGTAAACGCTGTTATCTTTATATGAATTAAAATTTTTCTAAATTATTTTTGGGACTTCGCTGGAACACTTCACTTTTAAACATTTTTCATTCGATGTTTAACATTCTGCTCTTTGTAGCACTTTTAAATAACTAACAATATTTCTGAAAAAATCAGTGATATCAAATAGTTAAGCACAAGTATCAGAGTTCTAAGATTACTCAGATTTTGAAGATACGGCTTTTGACTTCCCAATTCATAAAAATATTTTAAAAGATCAATGGCTTTTTCAACCACAATTTAGTTACAATAAAATCAAACTTCTCTTTCTTTCAATACAAATTTTCAAACATTTCGTGAACAAAAACTTCTAACAACGTCTATAAACGTTTCTACGTACCGATGCTTAAATCCACGCTCACTCCCACTATAATCACACTCCATCTGATAACAAAACGCAAGTGAAACAGACATGGAACTAATCCGAAGCCTTAAAAAGATGGAAACCTTTCTGTTCTATCGGACATAAACAAAGATTGTTTTTTATACACGATCATTCACGGCAAATGCACTGTTCGTATGGCATTCTAGGGAATTCAGACGAGCAATTTGAAGTGAGTTGACGTCGCACGTGATGTAGAGCTACAAGAAGCGACGGAATTGCGTCACGGTTGTGGCAGGTTGTGGGCTACCCATGCGGTCAGCCGTTTGCAGCGTCTAGATTTTAACAGAGAGCGGGTCGATCCGCTACCGGGATTGGATGCATGTTAGACCACTCGCGACTGGAAATAGTGCAGGCGCCTTATTTGGCGAGAAATTTCTTCCTTTGCAAAGCGCCAAATGCTTTGGGAGATGTGTCTGCACGATTCCAAAAATGAAGTAATTGAGTTTAATGAACAACTGGGATTGGTTTACGTTATTAGCCTCAACAATTCTAATAAGAAAGCGTTATACTTAGGCATCAACAACTATTCTGTCTGAAATTTTAAAAACACTTCACTTCATTTAATTCGAATGATTATATCCGGAATGATATTAGATTCGATTACTCTGACAAATAGTATTAATACGGCTAATAGTAATTAGAACTGTAATACATAAATATTAGCCATCTGAAAGCTTTTTTAAATAAAACATATCTCTATTTAAATTCTTTTAATTATCTTACCTAATGGTTTGATTCAAAATTAGATTAAAAGTCTTGAAATGTTTCTATTTGTAGAATTCAACCAATGTCACAAATTTTATTTTTATTAATAGTATTTTGTTATATTAATATCGTTATTATGATTTTTTTAAAATTATCACCAAAATTCGCAATATTTTAAAGATATATTATATAGCGTCAACCAGCCAGTCCTTGACCACCTACTAGTAATTGATCATTTCCTCATTAAAACAAGAAAACTAGTTTATTCCACAATAACTTAAATTTATATTTTTATAGTCAACGGACTACTGGAATAAATTATAACCAATCTGGGGTTCACTCATTTGTCTTTCTATTGATAAAAAATAATGTCAAATGTCAAATTATTGGGATCTATGAAATCACAGTATAGTGGATTTATTCTGAGGAGTGATGTCTCGATCTTAATTAATATCTGAATTATATTTCTTATTTTGAACTAAAACTTACTATAACGGTAAATAAGCATCTCTAACATTGATACACATTGTAGTTTTTCATATCTAAATTAATTTTTTATGTTATAGATTGTAGTCAATCCACTGGTACAACAAACCATGTGTTCCAGTAATTGACTAAATTGATCAATTACTGGATTCTTAAGCAAACTTTGATTTTAAATTTGAAGTTAGGAATTCATGATGACGAAGTGTTTGCTAATTATTCGAGATAAATAAAATATAAAAAATGAGCCTGTATCCAGTATTTGATCAGGTTGTCAATTACTGGAAGAGGTGATCAAGTACTGAGGATAAATGCAGAAGCAATGAAATTTTTAGTAAAAATGGGTCTGTATAGTACTCCAGTTTACATTAAACTTTTATCTTTTAGTTTTGCATTCTAATTTCAGATCATGTGCTATACCTTAGTAAGTTCTACTTCAGAAGAAAGGTTTTAAATGGAAAAGAGAGATTGTTCCATACAGCTGCATCTAAAAAGTGGTTACTATATTGTAAAATAAAAGATAAAATAAAAAAGTCGAAAGAGAAAAAATAATCTAGGCAAGTTATCTCAAAAAAGATAAAATAATTTCAAACTGTTGATGTAAAGAGTAAATACTTCCATAGACTTAATTGTTGAAGGTAATGAATTTATGAAACATGTGAAGGTAACTGGCAAAACGAAAACAAATTTAGTATTTAAACACGGGCTGTAAATATGATAGATGCCACAAAACATATATAAAATGCATTCCAAAACAGTTTGCAAACAATTGCAATTTGGATCGGATGATTTTTTCTGATAATAATGGAGATACAGACCACACATAGCGATCATGTCGGGCGATGTATTCATCCATTCGGCATAGCAGTCCCTAATTTCTAGAGGAAGAACGGCTAAAATTATCTCTTATAAAAAGCTAGTAGTCTAGGAGACTAGATTGTAAGTTCGATCGCGTCGGTCTCCGATTGGTTTGGATGATTGAGGTTATCAGGTATACCATAGCGAGAAAACGTTTTCCGGCCACCCGTTACATTTCTTAGGAATTTCCATACTTGTCTTGTGACAAAATTAACTAGTTAGATGGTTAGCCTCGAATTTCGTCGATAAGAATTTGAAACGACTAGTTAGCAACACCTTGAGAGACAGCAGCTATTTAATTTCTTCATCAAAAATTTACACATCCAAGAAGGTTGGCTGGTTCGGTTTTGGGGTTTTATGGCGCAAGGGCCATATTTGGCCATGCTGAGCCAGACACAAGGCATACATTATCAAGTAATAGAAATACACACACAATGAAAGTTTTACTGACACAGAAGAAATCAATACACCCAAGGATTACATCCAAGTAGTTTATTTTATGTTTTAGGTCCCAAGAGAGCACTCAATCATGCTCCAAAAGAGGATGATTGATTCTAATATGCTCGTAATATTTTATGCGATTAATTTCAATTATTGCGCACAGATGTGTGTGTGCTCTTTTCTTGTTAAATAGTATTTTATCAAACTTAATTATTTTTTAATTGCTTCTATTACCTATGTGTTGCTTTAATTCTGATTCATATTATGAAGTCAATGTAGAAGCTCAAAATAAACTACAAATTGCGAACTAATATTTACTAGTCTACATTTCATCTTATCGCAGCACGCAGTTTCTTAGTTGGAGAGATCTGGGAGCCAAAAAAGCATCTGGACACCTTGAAAGAGCAGTGCTTTCCTTTTTTAAGACATTTTAATAACTACCTATCATAAAACTGATGTATAAAAAAGCGATAATTTTACATAGATTATTTTGCATTCCCTGTATACATTTTTCTTACTTTTTCAGATAAAAGTGAACTCTTAAGCATTTTCTTTGTTTTAGTAATGATTATTTTGCCAAAGGTTAAAATCAAGTCGTGCAAAACTTGCTTCAAAGTGAATAAGCTTTTCTTAACAATTCAAAATGTTCACTGAAACAAGAAATTTCAAGCAATATCTATAATTCCGCATACTTTTGTTTAAAGAATTCACTGCAGTGAAACAACAAGCATACATAATGAAAGAATCGCAGTTTCAGCATTCTTAAAAGCACAAAACTCTTTGAAAATGTTGTTTTTGCAATCACCCAGAAATAAATTACGTACGCTTAAGTGAAACGACAAGTGCTTTTAACATACAAAAAAAATTACTCTAACTCATTGACTCACAAAGTATTCAGAATTTAAAGAAGTTTCTGATTTTATTTCTACGGAGTTCCGATAGATTATTCATAAAAGAGTAAAAGAGAAGGGAATTTAAAACTTAAGTATTTATATTTTTAGTTTTCAAGAATCAACTATACATGTTTACAGTTAATAAATGAAATTATGCATGTTAATAAATGAAGTGCAAATAACAATTATATATATATATATATATATATATATGATTTTAAAAATACATTCAAACGGACCAAATTTAACTTATCTGTAGAAATTTCTTTGCATATACTAATAATTTACTGTTAGTACTCATTTTCATTGTTTCATACACAAAATTTGAAGGTTATATACATAGATTTATATTACAGATAAAAAACGTTTGGTTTTAAAGAGAATTTTTACCAATTGAATTTATTTTGCATACAAGTTAAAATGATAATTCAGTTGTAGTGCAATTGTTGTCAGGAAGAATATATTTGAATCTACCTAAAATGAAATTATTTTAATTCTGTAGTTATTAAGATATTTACTTATCAAGCTTTACAAATAAACAAGCCTATTCAATGTGAAAACTTAGTTTCCCGTCTGACATGTTCTTCATCCTCATTTGCCATATTGAACCAATAAATTGACTACCTAAATTTATACGAGGAATTAAGCATGTAAGGTGCCAAATTCTAAGTGCAAGACTACAGAATTATTTTAAGAATTTGTGCCAATCATCAGTTCAGAAATTAACTCATCTCCATATTCATGGAATTAAACATTAATTAATTGCGATGGATTCAAAATTTTACGCAGAATAATGGAGAAAAGGATAAAATAAGCTTAAAATCAATTTGATGAAACTTTAAGTGGGCACTTGTTAGACTATCCTTTATGCAGAAGCATGTTTTTTATTTCCCTTGGCACGCTATTAATAATTAGAAGTATTAATGGAAAAGACTTCAAAGCAAGACTCGAAAGCAGGCTGAAAATTGAAATTTAAAGAGGAATAGCTTATTCGAGAAGATTTCTGCATCCATTGAAATCCAAAAGTGCTTATAGATTTATCAACTTCTTAATTAAAATTGAGCGTATAGTTCGCATATGAGTTATGGAATTTTCTTAGAGCTTAATAACGAAACAATAACCGCCATGACGAACAGAAGTCGATCCTTTCATTTATTATAGTACGCCACTTCTTAAACAGGGCTTGTAACTTCCGCTACGGGGCTTGTGACAACTTTTACATGGTTTGTAACAACTTCCAAACGTTGATTTTAATGTAACACGGTGAGCCTAAAGATGTTTTGACATAGAAAGATGTAAGCCCTTACCTTTTGCAGGAACATTCAGTTTGATTATTATTGATTGTTAAGTAATAAAATGTATATTTTTAACAGGAAAACTATTTCAATCCTTTCTTTGTAATTTCAAAAATAATTTAGATCTATCATGAGTAAAAAAATGTTTTTTTTTTCAGTTTTTCAATTCATTCCACAAATAGCACCTTATAATTATGTTGTTATAAATTTGCAGTAACTTTTTCTTTGCGAGAATGACCCACAAAAATCGATATTTTTGAAAAAGCTCATTCAAAGTTTCAGGGGGGAAATTCATTTAATTAATCATCACCTCGCTTCTCTTAATTGTTTAAATTAAATACGACTTTTCTTTGAGGATATTTTTAAGGTTTTTTTCAGTGATCAGTTATAAAGCTCTTTATTTGTCCAAACGTGTAATTTCAATTCGTTTCTTAAAATTATTAAGATTGTATTCCTTCATTTTATTTCACTATATTATAAGTGTATGGAATTATGCTATTTTTACCACCTAAAATAATGAACTTTTTAAAGGATCAAAGTTTTCCATTCTTTGAATATTATGGCAAAATATAAACTACATAGAAATCATTTTCAATGAGTTATAGAAATGTGAATGTTATATAATTTTTATGTATAGTAGTGATTCGGTAGTGGTGTTAGGGATTAGGAAACCATACGAAGTGAACATTTTTAGGTTTGATTATGTTTAATATATTGAATTGATTAATAGAAGTGGTATAAAATATCCATTCTAGCTTATATGTAATATCAACCATCTTCCTGTAATTTTATAAGATACGACTATTTAATTTTTAAAAAAGTAAGCGAAAATTCCACTGATAATCAGTGTAATTTTGTTGCTCGATAACAAGTGTAACATTGTGGTTCTCACTGATGAAAAGTGTAACTTTACTTCTGGCAACGTCAGAATTAATATTTTAATTTTTCAATTCGATTTAAAATTCTGAGTTTAAGCATCAGAGTTAAAATAGAGAAATATCGCTATCATATTTGATTATTTCTAAGTATTATGAATGTGTTCTTTTTGTAAATAAATCGCTATTGTCTCTATTAATATTGTTCAGATGTCTTTTGACTGCCCTATTCCAGAAAGTCGAAATCCGACACATTTGTTCCTTTCGTTTTTTAGAACTCAACATTTTCCAATGTTCGGAATTTAATTTCTGTTGGTTATGATTTTTCTGTATTTGTGTATTTTATTATTTTAAACGTTATAAACAAATTATTTAGTAGTTAAATTTTAATGAATTATTTATTTTGTGGAAAATATTGCTAAAGACGTGGGCTCATTTCTTGATAGCATGTGTATATTTCGACCAATTTTAATCAAGTCTTTGGTTCGATACATAATAATTTATAGAATTCCCTTTAACTTTTTTCTAATACCCGGCCATTGAGCATTTTCCTCACAGCACTACACGGGCTGATTTGTTAACCACTTTGTGTTTCCCTGGTTCACTACGGGGGTGGGTTCAAGTTACACCTTACATTCTAAGTACAACCCACTTATAGAGAGGCCACACATCCGTTCAGGAAGAACAAACAATCATTCCATCCCGGATTCGAATCAGGCACAATTTGATCCAGAATTCCGTATCATAAAAATAAATAAAACACAAAATATAAATACGACTTTAACTTCTTATTTTAAAAGGACGAGTAGTGTTAAAATTACTTCATTTTAAAATATTACAGGTAACGTTAAAATAAAGCCATTTTATAATGAGACAGATAACGTTAAAATAAGATCGGTAGCCATACATTGTAATTCAAAGATTTTTTAAAAAATTTTGACATAGGTTTCCACTATAAGGCTATTAAATTCAATTTAACTTACATCTTCCATGTTTAAAATTATATTACTGGATTTTATTGAAAGCTGAACTCATTAGTCAAATACCTACATCTATCATTCTAAATAGGAACGTGGCTTCCATTTAGAAACCAAATCTCTGAATTAGAAAAAGACTTAAAAAATTTGAAATTTTTCATCTAAGTGCCAGAAAGTTGAGTTTGCTTACTTTACAAGTTTATTTATATTAACTTGTGAAATATTCATTGGAAACTGATTTCTTTCAGAACGCTGTAAAATCGACATTGTGGAAAAATTGTAATGGACTAAATTTGCTTTGTCTGTATTTAAGACATTTAATTTTAAAGCAAGCTTGATTACTTCGAGTGCTGCTGACCGGAATTTTTTTTTTTTTTAAATTTCTTCAAAAGAAAGAAGCCACGAATATAGTATAAATTTAATTTGTCATCTCAATTATGGTGAAATTTGGAACTATCACATCCTTGATGAAAGAGTGTCACAAATCAAAAGACGGGGAAAACTGAGTTCAAGACTGCGCCGCAAGTTCGTCATTTTTGCAGAAAACGAACATAAGAAGGAGCATTCATAAATCACTCCAAAGCACAAAATCGACTTCTGTAGTAGTCATCTTAGTACCCTTTTTGTAGTTGTCTTACAATAGGGGTGTGATACATGTTAAATGGATTATATGGATGTATGCAGCATGTACACATACTATTTGAGTCTAAAGTAAATTATAGGAACTAGAAATATCAAAACGAAGTTTCAATCAACATTTAACTAACTCAACCCTTGCAACGGCCGGGTAATTCTGCTAGTACTATGTAAAAAATTTCACAAACAAATCACTTATAACATTAATTAAACACTGTACTATACAAAATCCATAAGATTATACATATATATATATATATATATATATATATATATATATATATATAGGCTTAATCTCTGTTGAATGAACCACCAAATGTTGGATAAATCAAGGACAAACCCTTATCATCAAGTAAGTTGTGAATTATCACATCTAACATTACGTGTGGTTTCCGAGAGGGAATCAAAGATACCATTAATTTCCTTTAGGACAATTCATTCTCAACAGTCAGAAAAATAAACCCTAGAGGTAACCTTGTCGATATCGATCAATGTGAACGATGAACTTTTTCCACTGTTGCGTTTTCTAAATAACTTTCAGATTTAACTTTACTACTTCAGAGAACTCTTCTGAAATAACTTTTTACTTTACGTAAAATTTGATTCCAAAGTGCTTTGACGTCTGATACGTATGCATTATTGAAGTCGAATTAGGGGCTCTTTAAATTAAATATTTTTTATTATGTTTATGATTTATCAATGACGCCAAAGTTATTCACATTTTGAAGCTATTTTGACTGATAAATAATTATTTAATTCCATTAGCTTAGAATTGATATCCATTTCCTAGATTTCCCTTAAAATACACGAATACGAATAAGCTAGCCTTTCAGCTTGGTAAGCATTCCCTGTGTGTTTTATTGGATAAATATAAAACATTTTAAGTACGTTTTTATTACGTGTCCTCCGATCTTTCCCTTCGAGTTTGATCCCGGACCGTCGTCAATATCCCGTTGTGCTGCTCCAGAGCGACGTTAATTAAATACTTACTTACCTTAACCTTTTTAGTAATTTTATGTTGGTATTCGTGTATATTTGTTTAACAAATCATTTTACCATTGGGTTAAGTATTCGCAACTTTATTCGTTAATTAATTGCTAAACATAAAGTAATCTTTATTTTACGGCAACACAGTATCTCAAGGTAGGTAGGTAATTAATTAACGTCGTACTAGATAAACACAATGGGCTATTACACACGCAGTATCTCAAAAAATAAAATACATAAATTTCGCTTCTGTAGTTATCATCTTCGAGTGTGAATATATAAGAATATGATTTTTCTATCTGAAGGCAGTACATCAACTAGACGAAAAGCTGTTACATAATTGTCGCTCAAAGATCGACAGGCGCCAGTTGCTGTCAACCCCCAAGAACCGTGTATATAAAATTTTGAGAAATCGAAAGTATATTGTGGCCTAAAATGAAAAAGTGAATATAAATGTGATAACAATAAATAGCAATCGAAGTTTTAATCATTTGATGCTCTTTTGACATGTCTTGATGAATTCGAAATACGATTTTAAGTGCCTAAAATTAAATTCCGAGATAGTTCAAAAGTGAGCATGACAAAAGACAGAATTTTTTAAACAAAATTTATGTAGAAAAATAAGTTGAATTTTATTTGTTTGTATTTCGATTTACTTTAGATCATCATTTTTTTATAATTCTAGTGTAGTTGTTTAATAAAATGTTAATAAATGTGTATCTTAGAATGAATTGCCTAGCTTTAGTTTGTGAGAAAATCAGGCATGAGATGGATTAAATTGACATGTTACCTTTACTGTTTAAACTATTTTTTAGAGTTACCTTTTACTCTGTTTAAACTATATATTTATTAAAATTAGCTTTATAAATCATGCTTATCTATCGATGCATGCTCAAAGAAACAGACTAGTCACTTACCCATATTTCTTTCTATACCTCTCATCGTGAAGTTTAAGCTTAAATCATTAAACTGGTACTATAAAATATTTTGTTCATGTTGATATGGACATTTCAAGATAAATGAAGAATTATTTATAAATGTTTATTTTCTTACATAGCTCAACTCCCATGTGTTGTTTAAAACCAAAATGTGATTAAGGAAAGATAAATAGTTTTGGAATTCTTTTAAATGGGTCTTGAGCTGGTGATCGATCTATATGTTTGTTTGCGATTTACAGTTTTTAATATCTTAGCTTAAATTGGGATTAATACATTTAACAACAAATTAGAAATAAACGTTTTTCATTATCATAATAAACGCGAATAAAATTACGCATCTAGAATATTACGATTGCTGATGTTTATGTCTGGTTTTATCCTCAGATTTATCACTGCCTTTATAAGCCTCTTCTTAAGTAAACAGAGGATTTATTCTTATGCTGTCAAATCATAGGAATTTGCTAACATTAAGTTTTAGATGACAGCACTTTTAGTTCGAACGATTGTTCTTAAATTGAGGTGAATTTGGAGAGGAAATATCATCAGTCAGGGTTTTGTTGTCTTAGCAAAATAGAGAATGAGAATATAGCATGAGAGAATTTTTCTGTCAAACTAAATGTAGATGGCAGTAGGTATTTTGCGGACGGAACGTGCGGACGTATTACGGATGTGACTTTGTCATCATCACTTTCCCTTTGCTTCACTTTGCTTGTTTTTCGAATATGATTTCAGCATGTCGCCGATAAAAATTCCAAAGAATGAATTTCAAATTGATATATGATGGTTGGGTCAACACCAATTAGAATAAACGCCAAACTACATTAAAATGTATATAGACTACATTTTAAGGTAACCCCGATACGTATCATGCGAAAAAATTTAGGTAATATGAAGTAAAATTCTCTGTTTTCCTTTTGGTTTGTTTGCACTTAAATTCCCTCTCATAACGTAAAAATCTCCCATGTACTTTCTTTTGATTTTAAACTATCAATTAGATTTATCATTCCTTAAAATTATAAAAACTTGGGGCTATTGGCAATGGTTTCCGATCAAAGGGAAAGATCCGAAGTCAACACCTCTTAATTTTAAACTACTACCAGATGACGAGATCAACACCTGAACTGGCCCCTCACTCTCCAAACGTCGACAACCCGCCAACGTGGGGATATTTAAGGCCATGGCAGATTTAACGTGCACCAACCCCTGCTACACGATGGTTTCGAACTCGCAACCCTCCGGTTGATAATTCAATACTCTTCCAACTGTGCTACCGTAGCCCTCTAAAATAAGAATTAAATGTTTATGAACGATTAAATTTCAACTTATGACTATTCTGGAATTATAAATTAGGCAATAGCAATTCAATCAATCAAGTTACAATCAACCCTTGGAAATATATACAAGATCTAAATACAGCTGTCACTATATATTATGCAAATTCCAATCGATCATCTACTGGTACTAACTATCGAAATTGTTGTTTCCTAAATTCTTATGGAGTACTGAGGAGTATATATATACCTATCAATGCGAAAGAATTAACTTTCAATTCCACTGGTATATAAGGCAATGTTATATATCATTGCCATATAAAATATTTTGTAAATTTATGTTCGCTAACTGAGTATTTTCAGTCAAGCTGCCATAAATGATCATAAATGGCGTTAATTTTTCCGCATAAATACGTGTTTCCTGTATGTATACTGAACGTGATTTCAGTTGGATTGTGTTTCGAAAACGATTTCAGCACTTCGCCAATAAAAATTCCAAGGAATAAATTTCAAATTTATGTATGATAATTGATTGACTAACATCCATTAGATTAAAAGCCAAATGTTGCCAAAATGCTGATAAACTACATTTAAAGGTACTTCCGATTCGTGTCATGCGAGAGCATTTGGTCAGCAGAAGCAAAATCTTCATGAATTGTCCAGTTTGTTTGTTTACCCAGACAGTCTTTCATATCACACTGCCATGAATAATTTAGAAAGAATACTTATATTTATAAAATAAATTAAATAAACCTTAATTAAAAATTATGATGACTTGAATTGTTGTTTCTTACATGTCAAACTTTGCACTTTCAAATGTCATGGTCCCTGAGTCACCTCTTCAAGTATCTTCTAAGTTCACGGTATTCAGCCATTTAAATATAGCAAATCTATTACACAAACTATGCAAAGGTAACATATGTAATTGCAGAAAAACTCATTAACGTCGTTACATTCAATTCAGCATGAGCACATATGCGGTTTATTCGTTACCATGGTTCCCCCTCTTTTATTTCTTTCGAAGTTTAAAATAGCAACGAAAGCTGTCTTGTAAATCTGATTAACAATGCCAAAAACATTTTTAAGGTATTCTTCATCAAAACTAATTTTATATCCATAACTTTCTTTAAAAAGTCACAAATATAGAATTTTTAAAAATTTTGCTTGATTATATTTTAAGTAATGGTATGGTTTCTATTCTTCATTTTATTTCTTAGTATACTTTAAAGTTGTACACAAAAAATTTATACTTTTTAAAATTGGCAATCTTTATGCAAAATTAAGAGGAAATACAAATTAAAAATTATTCATATGGCAGTTTCAATTTTTTATCAAACTTTTAACGATGCATAATCGATATTTATAAAAATAAAATATTGTTCTACGAACACTTTTACTGTATAATGATTTATAAAAATTTATAGAAAAGGATCCATTGTAATTATATTTATGATATAATGTATTACGAACCAATGCAGGCCTTTATATTTTTCGGTCCAATGGATTCTACTGTTAATCAAATAAGAGAAACGTTTTAAATGAACAAAATAGATACTTAAAATTGAGGCTAAAAATAAACATTCCCTCAAAAATATTGTTTTAAACAGGAACTTTTCTATAGAAATCAATTTGCTCGTGAAAAATTATCCAAATTCCAAGCATTACTTTATGTCCTCACTTCACTAGAAATAAAATACAGTTAAAGGTATTCAAAACTTCAAATATATATTTTTTCTATCTCATCTATCAAGAAGTCTAGCAAATATGTAGCACGTATGACATCCGTTTTAGTTGATGGACATAGTATGTTTATTCTAAGACCATAACACATACTCCAGAATTTTACTTCTTTGATATGAAAAGTACATACAGTCTGAACATTTTATATCAAAGGTGTAAAGCGTATATTTAAAGTTTTCTGTATATTTAAAGTGATCTTAGATAATACTCTTTCCAGTCATTTGTATCATGTGAGTTTCCAGTTGATATATTATGCCTTACAATTTAAATTACGTTGTAATGTAGTTCCGTTATTACTAGATATTAACTTGGAATTTTGAATGTTTGAATAGCCTAGAGAGAGATAATTGAAAGCTAATGATATTTTTGGTTTTATGAATTATAAGTATTTCATCCAAATTTTATATTGCCAATTACGAAATATGTTGTAATGTGTAAGGATTTAGTCGTTTGTAGACAACTACGTGCTTTTCATTTTTATATTGCTTGAATCTTTTTTGATTGTACTACTGTTTCTGAGTATAATGATATTAAGCTATATTCTGATATTGCATTCTGTACAGTTTTGATAGTTCTCTAGAGATACCTATGCTTTCCCTGATCAAGTAGAAATTTAATCTTCCCACTGTATTGTGTTAGTTAAAGGAAAAGATGAATTTCAAGTCAGAATGGATATGTAACGGAATCGAAAGGATTGGTTATAGTAATCCGTTTCTATTCAAATTACATACACGAGTTATTTATAAAATGGGATGTGAGTAATATACATGACATTATGCAAAAGTTGAAGATCAGTATTTTTTAAGCTTTTCATTGTCATTCAGTTAAATGGTATGATGTAAAAAAATGTAATAGTTACATTTTTTACTTTCGTATAGAAATTGAAGAGAAATAATTATAGTAAATTACTATGTGCTTGGTAACAGAAATATTATTTTAATTAGTGGAATAATTCTTAGGTATGTTCGTTTTACCGGTATTGTTTTAAAATATATTTCTTACTATATGAATACTTTATGAAAGTCAATACCTTTGTCTATAAAATTATTTTTATTTCAATACAATACTTTTGTTGAAAATTTTACGTACATACTTGCTCGTAACCATACTGAAACTGAGATTGTTCCCAATACGAAAAAATTAAAACATTTGTTTCAACAAATAATTATTTGACTTCAGATACAGACTAGACCATTATACGAAAATCATCAAGACTAAACAACCATTAACCATTTTTTGGTACACGAAGGCTTATTAAACCATGACCTGCTGCTTGAAATGATTCTGGGACTAAAATAACCAAAAGAATCATCGTGACATTTCCATTGAAAATAACAGGCTGTTTTTCGGATAAAGAAGATCGAATAAAGAAATATTTTTTCGAACTTCAATCCCTTATCAGGGGCATTGAAAGATATATCTTTCATAATTATCCTTACGTAATTCTTACAATCTTAAATTAAGTAAAGAATGACTCAAGCATATGATTATATGCAAACAACTGTTGTCATATGCCGTCTGGCTTAGCAACTGTTTCTTTGTAAAATTTTTATTGATTCCCAAAATATTTTATTGTCTTTCTTTCCAAAGCGAAATAACGCTTTGGTAAAAAATGCCTATGAAGCAAAAACAATCCGGGATAAAAATTTGTACTTTTAAAGAACTGCATATATCTAAAAATTTTAATTGTTATCCTTTTTAAAATGTTATCCGTCTGATTTGCTCTTTCTTTCGAACTTTCAAATGTTGCTTAAAATGAATTCCTGAATGCTAAAAGTATATCTCACCGTTTTAGAATTGTCTTCTCGTTAGTATAATGACATCCTTGTAAAGTGTTTGGATTTGTGGAATGAAAAGGAGTCAGTGAAGGACAAAATCGGGGATAGAAATGTAAAACAGTTGCAAGTTGCATAACATGTTGTAAATCGTTGCACTTCAATAGTACAATATGGACGAGCATTATTGAGATTAAATATCCAATCTTTCTTCCGCCCCATTTCAGGTGTATTTCGCCTAACGTTTTCACTCTTACTTCTCAGAACTCCGAGATAGAGAGGTAGAACATTAATCGTAGCACCTTATGGTATATATTCATAGTAAATGACGTCTGGGATATCTATAAGGAAAAACAATGATCATTAGCTTTATGTGTGAAAGGCTCGTTCAAGCTTTCTTTAGAAGTGGGGTTCATTTTTTTGTTTACAGAAAATTGTAGCACACAAAATTACAGCAGCACAAGGACTGATGTAGCTGATTAGTGCTGCTATTCATAAAACTCTCCAGAATTATACCGAAATGCATACCATTTAACAATATAAGAAAATACTTTAAAACATTAACGTTGTGAAAAAATTAAGTGCAGTCCCGGAAATTTTTGTTTCAGTAATTTAAATCAATTGTTTGAAATACAGTGATACATGTAGGGGAGAGTGGGGCAAGACGGGGTAGTTGAGCTGCTGGTTCACTTGTGGCTGTAATCGAGCTGACAACGTTGGTATTAGTGGTTAGAGGTGGGGAAGAAGCCTTTGTGTAAGCAGCAGCCATTTTGATTGAGTCGTTTGGCTTGTGCAAAAGTTTTTCAAAGCAGTGGTCTGGTTTCTCTTGGATAGTTTATTTGCATCGTTGCAGTTTGATGCTGAATGAAAGTAACTTATACTTATTTATTTATAACTTCATATATACTAGTAAAAAGTTTAGTCCTTAGCGATTAATTTACATACTTTATAAATACTCTTGGTAAAAACTAACCGACAACGAGCATTAATCACCCATTAACGCGTCGGTGGGGCAAGACGGGGTTTTTTCTGTGGGGCATGATGGGGTAGTAACCCATCTTACCCCACTCTTTCTAAGTCGTCCTTTTTCCTTCGTAAAATAACGGAGATTGTTCGGATGCATAAAAGGAAGACTGATCGAGGAGGATGGGATCCGGAATCGATGAAAAATGCAATTGAATCTGTTATTAAGGGGAAATGGGATACAAAAAAGCAACTGACTCCTCTCAAGTTCCCCAGTCAACACTTGAAAGAAGAGTAAAACTCACTCGGGAACAATCAGGAAAAACTGAAAAAAATTTACTGTATCTAAAAGTGGTACTGTATGCAGGTCAAATAAATACAATTCTCGTACAGAGTCTAGGACCATTAAAAACTGTCTTTACTGTTGAGGAAGAAAATTGTTGGTTAACTATTTGTTAAAAATGGAGAAAAGATTATTTGGACTCACATCTTACGACCTGAGAGTGCTTGCTTATCAATGGGCAGATAAACTGGGTAAACAACACACCTTTTCTGAGACAAAACAAGTAGCCGGCAAAGACTGGCTGTTTGGGTTCAGATCCAGACATCCCCAGCTAAGTTTGAGGAAACCGGAAGCCACAAGTGCGGCAAGGGCAACAAAGTATTTAACAAAGTATCACCAAGTTTTATGATTTGTTAACCCGAGTTGTCGACGAATACAAATTTACTGCTGCCAAAATCTATAATTGCGACGAGACTGGGGTAACCGTAGTACCTAAGCATAGGACAAAATTCTGAAAATAAATATTACAAAAGAAAAAGAAGTGGGAAAAAAGGAAAAGGCTAAAAAATGGGCAATGGGTTTTTGTGAAAAAATCGGGAAAAAGGTAAAAAAGGCAACAAGAATTTGTAACGTAAGATTGTTCATAACAAGGAAAAACAAAGAAAAAGTAAACAAGTGAACAAGACAAACCGAAAACGGTCACACTCCTTTCATCAGAGGCTTCTGATGCTGAGTGTCTTTAATGTGGTTATTTATAATCTACTGAGGGCTGGATTCAGTGTTGGAAGTGTAAACGATGGGCTCATTGCACATGTGCAGGTGAAGAAGACGAAGATGATGAATCAATTCATCTTTGTGCATTATGCCAAGATTAGCCCCATCATGCCCCACCAGGTGAGGCAAGATAAAGTTTTGTTTTTCAATCGAAAAATGTTTTTTATAATTAATTAAAAATATAAAATAAGTTCATTTGTATATCATTATAAACATTAGTAATGTACAATAAAATGTAGCTTTTTTCAAAAACTTCCAAGATTAATTGTTGATTTTATAAACCCAAATGCACTAGGAACCCCGTCTTCCCCACTCTCCCCTACATTGCAATCTATGGATTCTTCTTTTCAAAACTGAGGCATGCCGATTTTTTTATTTCTATGTATAGGTCTTAGAGTAATAATGATGTATTATATATGTGTTTCCTGTAAAATAATTATCAAATTTCTAATTACAGTTATTTGACGAATATTAATGTACGGTCTACAAAGATTTATCAATATTATATTTAATTCAAGCTACATATAATAGACAAAACTCAAGAGCTCATGCAATAATAATTGATTTACGTCATTTTTAACATTTTGAATCCCACTTTTAGGGTCTATAATAAGCAGGATAGCAGAAAAACTTAATAGCTTTTTCAGGACAATCGTTTCGATAAACTAGGGACGTGTATAATGAGAAAAATACACTCATGTCCAAAAATTCGTAAGCATAATTCGTAAATTGCGAAAAAATTGGAGTAAATAGGGAGAGAATCGTGGGATGATGGTAAAACATTGTGCATATGCAAAACAGTTCAATCGACGTCGACATGCGCAAAGCACCGGCGCACGTCGGAACGAGTATAAAATGACCTCGAGCGGCACGGCCAGTTTAGACAGAAATTTCATAATTGCTGTAGTATTGAGCAATTAAATTAATTTCGTCCTTATTAATTGTTAACAATCAATAAGTACGAAAGATGTTACAAAGATGCCAACTGGACATGTTTGTGAAGGGACGAACTATTGTAATGCTGGAATACGGTCAATCCCAAACCGAAGCGTCTCGAATTCTGAATGTGCCTCAGTGTGTGATCTCCAGACTGTGGCAGAAATTTCAAACCACTGGATATGTTACTCTACGACCAGTACCAGGTCGGCCAAGGGTAACAACAACTCGGCAAGACAGACATTTGGCGATAATTGCGCGACGTCAGAAGAAACGTTCTGCCAGACAACTGGGAGCCCTGACAGCCGCCACAGGAGTCATAGTTTCCAAACAAACTGCTTACAGGAGACTCAGATAAATTGGTCTTTATACCATACGACCAGCAGTTTGCATCCCCCTGACGTCTGCACAGAAATGAGCACGTTTACAGTGGAGTTTGGAATAACGGCAGTGGAGTCGACAACAGTGGGGGCAATGTCATGTTCAGTGACGAGTCCAGATTTAGTCTGCAAACTGATTCTCGTCGTACCACGATCTGGAGAGAACGTAGAACTCGTTTTCACCAGGGAACCATCACGGAAAGACATCATTTTCCTTCAGAGGAGTCATGGTTCGAGCAGGCATCATGCTGGACGGCCGCACAGACCTCCACAACTTTGACACGAGGTCTGTTACCGGTCAAAGATACAGAGACGAAGTCCTTGAGCCTACCATTTGTCTGTTTCGAGGTGTTGTTGGTTCTGGTTTCATATTCATGGATGATAACGCGCCTTCTCACCGTGCAGTCCTGATTGACGCCTTCCTTCAAAGTGAAGATATCCACCGCATCAATGGCCTGCGAACTCTCCTGATCTGAATCCTATAGAGCATGTGTGGGATATGCTCGGGAGACATATTGCAGCCCTCCGCCACCCACCAAGCTCCGTTCCGGAATTGAAAACTGCTTTCCGTGAGTCTTGGAACTCTTTGAGCACACAACTCATTCATACCCTCATCGAAAGTATGGGAAATCTTTGTGCAGCATGCGTGACTACCAGAAGTTCCCACACACCGTATTAAACTTCTAAAAAAAGTTACATTTTTAAACTCAAAGTATCACATTGTTTTAATCATTCTGTTTCACTAAAGTTGACACTCGTATTGTGAACCTTTTTCTTTCAACTCTTTTCTTTGGATAATAAAAGTCATTGTTATCCTTGTTTTGCATTGTTATCTTCTTCTATAACCCTATTACACCCGCATACCGCGTTTCCTTCCATTCGCAGTGTATATTTTCTAAAATATTCACATAAACAGGAATTATGCTTAACTTTTGGTCATGAGTGTACGTTATAAAGTAGTGATGCCTAAATTACAAAATTCATTCAATAACAAGAAAAATAAAATCGTAACCTTTATTAAGAAAATGTAGTCAATTTGATAAAATTTCATAGATCAGGAAAACTCAAATGGGGTTTTAAAACATTTATTTCAGGGAATCACGATTCATTTATTGAGATTTGAGATTTAACCTATCCATAAGCATATCAGTCATGGTTGAAAGAATGAAATAAAAAATAAATTACGATTGAATTAAAAGTAAGCTTTATTTAACTAATTATTAAAGTATGCCTGTTATTGAATGTTAATAAATTAAACTCTTGCAATCAAACATACTTTTTTATTTGAATGAAAATGATTTTAAATGCGAACAGATTTCCTTTATCCAAAGGGAAGAGATTCAACCTTTATAAATTATCAGTTCGCTGCTAGAAAATAATAGTTTGAAACGTTCATCACTATTTTAATGAGATTTGAGTTGCTTCGCCAAATTAATTCACCCCAAATTAATTCTTTTTTCCCTTCCATAATCTAACACGCAGTATTGCGTGCTTGGAAAGCACGAGAATTCAGGCTTAAAACTTTAGAGAAAGAGATGAGATGTATCTAAAACATATTATGGAAATTAGTTAACAGTGGTTCACCGTTTAGTCGTTAGCATTAGCATAAAAGTACCATTATCAAGAAAAGTTTGGTAGCTATTATTAGAACAATGACCTTTGCGACTTTTCTGTTATCGTTATATTCAGAGTATCCCCTTCTTGGATTGCTGTAGTTGATGCTAATTTTAGGATCATCTCCTCATGAAGGGATAAATAGCCCGTTGTGCTGCTCCAGTGTGACGTTAATTAAAATACCTACCTACCTATATGAAGGGATAGAAGCGGTAGTTACATGGATATTATGGATAGTGTTTACAGGTATGATGAGTGTGAGTGGCCTTGTGATATGGAGAGCGGGAGTGAAATTGTAACGTGCATATTGTATTTAGAATGAAGATATGTGATTAGTATATTCCTTGTGTTTGTGCGGATCAGATTTGACCCTTGGATCAACAGGCTTTAGGTTCGAATCCCAGTCTGTCATTGGTGTTTTTAGAGGTTGGTAATCCATTTTATGTCCTTAATTCATTTGCAAAATTAACTTACGAACAAATGAAGCACTTTTGAATGCATTTTAGATAAATCGTCAGCAATTCTTAGTATAACCTTGTATTAACATCGGAAATAAAATATTGTTTCAAGAAGTTTTGGTTCCCGATTTTATGGGGAGAATTTTCCAATTGAATGTGCTATGGCAGATCTAAGGAAACAAATGTTTGTATAATTCCAAACACTTGGGAGGCATGCCTTGAAAATTAGAGGTTTTCTGAATACGTTGAGGCCAAATCTTATTAAAAAGGAAGGTTTTTCAAGTTATGCTAAAATTTTAAAAAGTTTCAGGGATCATGTGCTCATTAATTTGCTGAAATAGTTTTAAAAAATTTCCTATATCAATGTGATCTTAAATACAAAACACTGGCCCTCTGTTCAGCAGTTTCTTATCGTAATCAATCTGGGTATAGTAACAATAATTTTTTTTAATTTATTTACCTTCCCTGTTATATTGCAATGGTGCATCAAGGGGTCACTTCAGTTAACTATTTATTTTGATCAATTTTGATTCATTTATTAATATAGGGGGTTTTACTCAAAATTAATATTAGAATTTAGGTATACATATTCACATTCCTGAAAAGTGCTTAATACTGTGAAGCATGCTTTCATAAATTAAGTTAGTTGAAATCAATTTACTATAGAAAAATTAGCAAACAGAATTAATTTCTGTAGTTGTCACAAAACCATATTGGAAGTATTTTTTGTTCGTATATTTGTAAATGCCATTATTTTAGTTGTAGTAATGGACGACTTTTATTCTAAATATGTGTAATACTCACCGTAAAAATATCTTTTATCACTGTTTTCACACATAATTTTATATTTAAAATATTCTTATTCGTTTCTGGGGACATTAATAATTTCAGAAAAACTGATCGCTGAAATTTACTCCCAACAGATTTCCATGCGTATTTAAGAAAAATCATCGCGAAGATAATTTCAAACTTTAACTTTTTCTTGAAGGTATATATGCTTTTAGTTATAAAATCGAAGTAGTATATTGATAAATATGAAAAGTTCGTTGATAGACAAAGCCTATTACAGATAGATAAATTCATCTATATATATATATATATATATATATATATATATATATATATATATATATATATATATATATATATATATATATATATATATATATATATATATATATATATATATATATATATATATATATATATATATATATATATATAGATAGTTAAGAATGGAATCTAACTCGGTAAACTCTCTGCCTTACGTCAAATATTTGGAAATCTCTTCCAGACGGAGTTTTATTATTTAGTTATGATACTGGCAGCATTTAGTTTCCTAAAGTAGCAATGCCATCGTTGCAACTACAGCTGACGGGTTCTCAGCAGCAAAGCCCGTAGTTATCACGCAAATAGTTCATAGTAGCAGCCAGAAAAGCGTTGGTTTATTTTTTGCAAAAGATATACTTCAAAGTAAAGTACTTTATAGTTGAATCAGCTATTTTTCAGCTGCGTGAAAAGCATCTTTGTAATAAATTAAGCTTTCGTAGGAAAAGTACAGCTCTATTCATGTAATTCCTTTTTCATACCTGAAATTTCAAAATGATTTTATTTGCGTATCTTTTTATATTAATTATCTCGCTTTCGGGTTTCATTTCGGATAATAAAGGGAGGTTTTCATCATGAAATATTAAAGTATTTTAAAGAAATAGCACAGCAATAATTATGCTGGATATGTATAAAGTATTCCGACAATTCTAAGTTCTCAGATTAAACGTATTTTCCAATTAATCAAGTTAGAGATTTTATTTACGATAATTTTTGTCCAATAAAGAAAAAAATTATAATCTATCGTATAATATAAGTACAAAAGAGGAATATGAACTTCAAGAATATCTTATCAATCACTTTCAGTATTCTTAATGATTTAACCAGTTAATGATTATGAAACTTAAGAAAATAAGAATAATACTTAGTTTTCTGATCAGATATACCTAAGAGTTATACAAAAAATAATACGTCGATGCATATATTTTCCATCTCCCAATTCATAAACTTTGATTAAAAATACACCATTGGTATGATTTCTTTAAAACTTTAAATCTTTGTTACAACCTTCAATATTTTTAAAAAATGCTTGTTCTTGTAAAATAAAATACTTTTCTGCTTGTTCAATAATTTTTAATGAAGAGGATTAAAAATTATTAAATGGAAAATATGCATATTTCATTCAAAGAAAATATCAGCTTTACGTAATCGGAAACAGTAGAAACAATTTACAGAGCTCAACTGCGGAGCTTAGAAATTAAACACGCCTAAAAGTTTCGAATGCTTATTGTTGGGATAAAAAAATTAATTTAATTAAACTTACTTAACTTCTACAATTATTTATGTATAGCTCTTTCGAAGATAATTCTGATCCAATAGTAATGGTTACAGTATTGGTTATATTTGGTTACAGTATTAATTCAACAATATTGAATATATCGATAGTACCAACTATCATTCTTTAAAACATGCTTTTTTTCAGCCATAAATGAAACATTTTCTAAGCTTTTCTGTTTGATAAGTAGTGATAAACAATATAAAGCTTATCCAGTTACAGGATATAACTTGTTTTTGCACCCATCAATGACTCAGTCAGTTACATCTATAGAAACATCGCAATTGTCTACATCAACCAAGGAGGGGTATCAAAACGGTTGTAACCATTGAAAAAAGGCGAATTTTTTTTCAACAAAAATCAAAGCTAACCGGATTTTACACATAAATATATATTTTATAAATGTTTTGTGAGATTAAGAGTTATGAACGAAAATACATTCAAAATAGATTAACTAAAAGAAACATTTATCAAAACATCTACTAAGCAAAGCAAACGCATATTTATTACATATTTGTTTTATAAGGCAAATTTATTTTAAATTAAAGTTATTAACTTGGAAAGAATGTATTTAAAGGTTCATTGAAATGCTCGTGTTTTTGTATCACAAACACATGAAAATGTGCATTTGCAGTATTTTTATATTTCGAATATCGAACTACGTTGTTTGTAACAATAATACTTCGTTTCAATTTATTATATCTACTTTAATATGACTATGGCAATATATTAATCAGAATAATAGAGACAGTTTCTTATCAAATGAATTAAAAGATTTTAAACTTATTTTTAGGATAAAATATCTTTGTGAAAATGCTTTGCTTTTATAAGTAGTGCTTTTAATTCATCAATCTCTAAATTTGTACTGTAATCATCAACACTTTTAATAACAAAACATTTTTGAAATGCTAATGAATATAAAAACGAGAGAGAGATGCACTTTAAGCAAGTAAAGTTAACCTAAACAAAAACAATTAAGTTTTTTCCAAGAATTCTTTAAAAAGATTATTCTAAACCAATGGAGGAACTTTCTTTTTAGTTGTGTAATCAAAATGATTAATTTCCTTAAACGTTTTTTTGTTTGTAAAGTATTTATATAATGATTTGTCTTTAAAGAATTTCATTCTCATTTTTCATTCGAGGATTCAAACTTGAGACTTTGTTAATGAGCTAAACTTCTACTTTTTATAACATTCAACAATAACAGAAAAACTGAACACAAACTTTAAACAAATGGTAGTATGAAAGTATTTGGAAAATTGCTATTAGTTTTGGAGAGCTAATCGTCTCAATGAAAATGGCATGTTTCATTTTAATTTAAAAATCAAATTCTAAGACAAACTCATAAAAATAAAGCATTTTCCTTTCATTTGTTATTGGTTTGATTTAAATTAATGGTCGTTTTTCTTTGCGATTTAGTCGTTTTAAAATGCGCACTCATTGACAGTGTGTTATCATTAGGTATGAATCTAATACTTATTAAAATACAAATTAATTGATATTATGATTACTTGAAGCATAGTATTTTCTATTACTTATCTACATATTAAGAACTATCTGTCTGCGAGCAATTACTATCTGTCAACTAGTTTTTATCGTAAATAACAAAGGTTAGTTTCGCTTTAAAAACTTCAATTTAAGGATAAGGGCCTTAATATTTAATTGGTCACTCTTTTAAATGCAATTATAAAACAACCTCAGAGAACTTAGTTAAATAATCTCGCATTAAATGTTACTTCAAAATATTTTCCAAGATATAATTTAACCATTATATTTTATAAATGGTAAAATTACAATCGCATGTTGGGTAACAAATTCGATTCAAATCAAAAATAATTTCAGCTTAAACAACATTTTTAGGGGGCTGGCATTTTTAGGTTTCATTTCCCTTTCAACAACCCGAAAGTAAAATAAAAACTGAATTTATTAAATATTAATCTATTTGAAAACACCAATTGGCATTTAGAGGATTTCTAAGCTATTTCGTACCAATTTGTAAAGAAAGGTTAAGTTCATGAGGAAAAGTTACTCTTCATTAGTTTTAGTGTCAGTCAGTTTCTTTTTGCTTTCTGTATAGATGTTTGACCTGAAGAAAGGAAACAAATCTTATCGTAGTGGAATAAGTCATCCTCAGTTTTGGTGGAGCAAAATTTCATTACGTAATATCAAAACCAAAACAGACAATGAGATAGGTATGACTGATTGGCGGTATGCAGTCGAAAGTTAGGGATGTGGAACAAGAAGCAACTAGGAGTCACATTTATTTTCTAAGAAACCAGGTCTCGTTTTAAACTATATCCAACTCTTAACTTCGTCTAGCGCAATCTTAACAGATAAGGATGGCGCTCCGTTAAGATTCCAGAACTCCATTCCAACATTCTCCATCGACATAAAATTTGCGCAGATTTTACACGCACAAACCAAAGTTTTAATTTTTTTCCAACTTCTTCCTATCTTCTTCCCGAAACAGGAGGACTGCTGAATCAAGGGATTGATTGTGAAGTTTGAAGGGGATAGAAATTTCAACCCCTCCCACGCCTCACCAAATAACTGCATCAGCAACACGATTACGACTACTTTCTCAGCCCCTTCCGAAGAAATTCCTGGGTTCCCACCTGTTTCATTATATTTAGAACAAAGCTATGCAAGTGCACAAAGAAAGAAAAAATTACATGTGTGCTAATTAAACAGAGTACTTGGAATACACATTCTTAATTTAATTGGGGTATTCCTCAACTGAACTGGCACTTGTTCCACCATCTGAAATCGTATAGATATGCGTCATCTAAACTGATTCTGAGGTCCGTCATCCTAAGTGGTACTATTGGCTGGCTCTCATCTAGCCTGGTACTTATGGTATGGTCTGTTTGCTTGTTCAACGCTCATCTCCAGCCTATCGGCCATCAATCGACGAGCAACCCAACCTAAAGTGAAAAAATATGGCTTAAAAGCACTATCTATAGTATTTTCAATTCTATTGTCAGGAATTTTAGGGCAATCCTTGAGGTGGTCTCTCTCCAGTCATTTCGTTCAGTTCGCAATGGGGGCAGATAACTGATCTCGCTACTCCTATATTGTGTAAGTTTCGTTGTGAGTAGTCATGCCCGGTAAGAAGTCGAAAGCAAGCAACTCCTATATTTCTGGGAAAAGGAACCTGGAATACCAGCTTTATTCCTCAATAAAACATTCAAATTCTTTCCTGTAGACATCGCTTTCGTCCAAATTAGTACTGTGGCTCTCATCTAACATGGTACTAAGGCTCGTCATCCAAAGTGTCGTCCTTTAAATTAGTACTGGCGTTCATTGTGATAAACTGTGAAGGTAATTTTACCTGTTTTATGATGAAACAAATTTAAGAATAAAATCGACTTTTGTAGCCTCCAATCATTTAAATATACTCACTACCCACTGACTTAATCATGCAATAAAATAAAAACAATCGCAATTCTTTTATACAAAATCAATCTCAAAAAAATATTTCTATAATTCAAAACACATTTTATTCGTTTTCTAGTAATACTGCAAATGATTTTTGGATATCATAGCTAAATCGGAAAAGTTATCTCTGTTATCTAACGGAAACGAACTTTTCTGTGATATATTGATTATCGAGAGCTCGCAGTTGTGCGAAGCTGATATTTAACTAGCTGACCACGAAATCGTCGATTCAGCAGAGCAGACTCGTACAACTTGACTCGGAGCGTGAAAGGCTGGTCGGCTGTCACGAAGTTCGAGTGAAGTAAATTTTACTACCATTCAAGCTATAAACCGGCGAATGTTCTCGAGTGCAAAGATATAATTAGTCATCCTATTAGATTTATAGCTTTGCTGCAAACCTTGACAATTCAATTATCTAGAGCGGTTGAACCTCCTACCCTTTTACATGTCTTCTCCAACGGTGTGAAAATTTATAGGTTATGAAATTTCGCACTTCCGCTGTTAAATTATCATTCCACTTTTAAATTACTTTAATTTTTCACAAATTCCCTATGCTTGAGTTGGGAAACGATCCCCTGTTATATTTAATTCGCATAATAAGAGACTGGCATTCCCGATTTGGATTTGTGTTATTTGCTAACGTCTAGGATGGTTTGTTGGGGTTTTATGGAGCAAAGTCTTATTTGTCCAAGCTGTGCCAAACAACGTTAAGTAAATGGACATACACAACAAGGAAAGTTTTACTGACAAAAAAAGAAATAAATACACCCAGGATGGAATCGAACCTGTGTCTACAACTCACAGGCTGCTAGAGCAGCGGCAAATCCACTAACTCACGGCGACCATTCTAACCATCTAGGATCATTATTTTAATTTCGATTCTATAGGAACATATCAGTATTAGGAAATAATACTTCAAATTGAATAAAATAATTATGTACGACAAAAGCGTTAAATTGAACTTCTATGTAATCTGTAGGGAAGACTAGGATTTTTATAATTTTTCATCTTTTTCTCAGGAAAGGTTGAAACTTTATTCGAATGCATAGAAATATGTTTCATAAAAACAGCTGATTTAAGGGCTTTTGTTAGGGAATTTTCTTGGATTTTTCGCGTTTAGACGAGATGGTATTTTTTAGGTTTCCAGGTAACAATTAAGACTTTGTTATTTGGAAGTCATTGTTTTGCATATTTTGGTATTTCAAAGAAATGGCATTTTTGGATCACCTTCACTGACACTCTAATTTTCCCCTAGAATGAAATACGTTTTATCTTAGTGAAAGTTTAGGAGACTGAATAAAGTTATGTAGTTTACTTAGAATGTGCTAATGTGGTTTCATTAGAAGTCGAAAGGAGTTTTTAAATGTTTAAAATTTGGTTGACAGACTACAGAAAACCATTCTCTTTTGAAAATATGCGTATAGTTGTGATTTACAATCCTGTACAAATAAATAGAATAATTCAATTCGGAAACTAAAAATATTTATTTAAAAATTTGTTTAAAATATTCGAACTTTGCATTTAACACAGAAACTGTCAGCAATTCTGAGTGCTTTTTCTTGTTTTATAATGTAAGGCTTATTTTTATTAACAAAATACAAACTACCAGTTTGTCAGATAAACTAAAAACTAAAATTACATTTTAATAGTTTTTGCATATTGTGTAGAATCTTTTATTTTCGTACAACTTTTCTTTTTTTAAATTCTTTGTAGAAAATGTGAAAATATGTGTAGTGTTTACATAATTTTCGTTGATATTTAATGCACTTTTAGCAGTTTGAAGATCATAAATAAATTTTTATTGGGCATTTTTGGCAATTTTCAAGTTAGCAAAATTCTAGTTCTAGTAATCAATCAATGCTCTATTACTAAATGCAGTGAAAAGAATAAAACTGGGAAAACTATTTGTTCAACATAAAAAGTAAATTGATCAATATATGATCCACGAAAATTATTAGTTGCAAATTTGTGTGATGAAAAAATTATATTCTCGGTAACTCGAGTCCTCGTATCTTTCCCTTGGGGATTGGTCCCGGACCGTTGCCAATAGCCTTTTGAGTTGCTCCAATGCGAAGTTAATTAACTACCTAACTGTATAATCTATTTGTTGTAGAATAAGTAGATTTAGACATACTCCTGTTACTCTCAATATGGATTTTAAATAAAACTTCAAACAAGAGCTATAAAATTTTGGGTGGGCTTAAATAAAACTATCATAGAAACGTGCGAAATGACCTAGAAGAGTATAAAAGAGATGCTCTGTTCCTTGGAAGTATTTTTGAATGGACCAGGGAAATGTGTGAATAATGTGTGGAAGATGCATTAAGTTCCGGTAAACCTTTGACATTTATTACGGAGGTTTATGATACATCGTGCCACTTCTGTAGGATGGTTGCCAAATAATTATTAAGGAGATTGCTTATGGCATGCAGATGTTTTTAGGTTCCCGTTAACATTGTTAGAAAAGTTGAGGCGCAGAAAAGTTGGTGCAAAGAGGATTCTGCGTTTGTTCATGGAATAAAATAAGGAGAATCGTGTTTTTACCTAGCAGGTTATCCAAGACCCATAAGCATGGTACACTGTATTCACCCAACTTGGAAGTAGATGGGAAAGGCGGGTTCTGGAACAGCGGTATCGGAAGTGACGTCACAGTTAGGAAGTTGAGTTCAGTTGTTTTCTCCTGCTGCCGGAAGTGACGTCATAGATATGAAGTTGAATTGTTTTCTTTTTAGTTTTTTGGGATCTGGCAACAGGAATATTTATTTTTTCGCAGAATGGCAACGAATTTATTAGGGGAAATGCATGTTATGAGCAAATTGCGGTGCTGTGAGTGACGTCACAGTTTGGATTGTTGAACAAATTGCGGTGCCTTGTGTGACGTCAGACTCAGTATACGAGAAAGGACTCGTTCTTACATGTCTGATCATGTTCTCAATGTTGCTATGACGTCACAGTCTGGTGTGTTCAATAAATTGCGGTGCCTTGTGTGACGTCATGACGTAGTGATACTTTCGGTACCCGTGGGGCCATCTGGCGAGCACTTTTAAATTAAAAGAGAAAAAAAATTAATATATATATAATTATCTACTTTTTCAGAACTTGAACGCGTGACAAAAGATACTCGTCTCCGAGTATTTGATCAACTAAATCACTCAGTCACGAATATCTACCGATATTTGCTGTTTAAATGTATTAGTTTTCCTCAGAATAATCAGTCATGGAAGAGGTGAAGAAAGTATTCAACGACGTTGCTTATCCTGCTGGATTGTTTAATGTTCAAACCCTAAAGAAATTTTTTAAAGATGTCCCTTCTAAAGGCATAAGGTCTATGCTCCAAAAGGAATGTGCATATACTTTACATAAACCAATCAGAAAAGTATTTCCTCGTAACCACGTTTACGTTTCAGGTGCACAAATGCAGTACGAAGCAGATTTAGTTGACTTAAGAAGTCTTTCCAAATTCAACGGAGGATGTTGCTATTTATTAACTGTGATTGACGTATTTTCGAAATATACATGGGCTATACCCTTGAAATATAAAACTGGTAAAAGTATAGTGGAAGCTTTTAAAATTATATTTGAGGAACGCAAACCTTTGAAATTGAAAAGTGATCGCGGTTCAAAATTTCTGAATACACGATTTCAGTCCTTTTTTAAATCTCAGGGAGTTCACTTCTTTTCTATATTTAATGAGACAAAAGCAAGCGTTGCTGAGCGTTACAATCACACACTTAAAACCCGTATGTGGCGATATTTTACTCATGCTAACACTTTCAATTACATTAATGTTTTGAAAAAGTTGGCTCAAAGCTACAATACCGTTCACTCGAGCATCGGTAGAAAACCATCTAGCGTAAATATTGATAATGAAAATGAAGTTCGTAAAAAACTTTATGAGGATGCACTTCAGAAGCGTAAGAAACCTATTTTCAAATTTAAAGTGGGAGATATTGTAAGAGTTTCAAAGCAGAAAATAACGTTCGAAAAAGGATATGAGAGTAATTGGTCAGAAGAATTATTTGGTAATACTCTAATTCGTGCCCAACCCTATACCCGTGTATAAAATTAGGGATTTGTTACATGAAGACATTCAAGGTACATTTTATGCTGAAGAATTGCAACAAGTAGCGAACAGTGACAAATTTCCAGTGGATAAAGTTCTGAAGAGGAAGAGGAAAAACGTGATAGAGTACTTCGTAAAGTTTAAAGGATATTCGAATAAATTTAATGATTGGATACCTTCCAGAAATTTGTTTTCCCTATAAAAGCACGTGTGAGAGTAAGAAGGCGATCATTTGTATAAAGAAAAATGAGTTTCTACATAACTCTTTCTAGTGACGGAAGCATTGATTTCTTCACTGATAATGATCTATCTCATTACATAACAAGACTTCCAAAGAGTTTTAAATTGTCTGGAGAATGGGAATGTAGAATAGTTGAGTTGATTTATCCGAAAATGTGGAACAATGAATATGAGTATGATTTAGGTTCTGGTGGAAAAATGAACTACAGTATTCCATGCGGTTATGAAGCACCTCAAGACATTATAAACGCTTTTAAAAAACGCATTCAAATACAAATGGTATGTAATAAACATAGTAAGAAAGTGAAACTACATATGATTAAAGGTTCAAAGTTGAAGCTGTATGACGGATTAGGCCAGAGTTTGGGTTTTGAACCCATAAAGTAATTGGGGGAAATAGTGTTTCTGAAACCTTAAGCATTGAGAGTCCTTATATAGCTGATCCTAATGTTGATTTGCAATTGCTCTACGTGTATACCGATATGATTGAGTCTCAAGTGGTCGGTGGTGTCGTTGCATCCCTATTATGCATCGTTACAGTTCGAGGTATGGACGGTCAGATGGTACACGAATTATTCGATAGACATTATTACTATTCGATTTCTAGAAAAAAATTTCAGACTATCGAAATAGTTATAAAGACTCACACAGGACGATACGTGTCATTTGAACGTGGGAAAGTGATCGTGAAACTACACTTTATACTGAAGCACTTATAAATCATGCATCAATCATATCATTGCTGCACTCGTTCTTACGAGGAATACTATTCAAATCATGCCGGAAATGGAATGTCCTATTACAAAGGTGTTTCTGTACAAAGAGGTAGCGGTATCGGAGGTATTTTTAGAAGCATGTTTCGAATGATTGTACCATTATTCAAATCTGGAGCAAAGGCTTTCGGTAAGCAAGCATTAAAGACTGGGGTGGATATTGCAAACGATTACGTACAAGGAAAAAATTTGAAGATCTCAGCAAAAGATAGAGTAAAGGAAACAGCAAGCATTCTGACTGATAAAACGGCAACCAAAGTGAAATCGTTAGTTGGAGGACATAAAAGGAAACGCTTCATTCAAATCTCGCAAGCAGCGCACTACCGATATTTTCGATCACCCTTAATATGGCTTTAATCAGCAACGATTCCTACCCATCAGTAAAAAGTGAGCTTGATTTGTTTTTAACTCCTCCGACACAAATATCTATAGAAAAAGGACAATGGCTGGAATACTATCCAATTGCAAATATACAAGATTATTCATCCATAGAATTTAATATTTTTGGGAGTGCTGAGGAATACATTGATTTATCAGACACCCAACTTTATTTGAAAGTACGAATTTTAAAGAACGGTACCGAGTTACTCGATACTGAACCTGTAGGCCCTATAAATCTATTCTTTGTTTTCTCAAGTTGATGTGAGTTTGAATGATCGGCTCATTTCATTGTCACGTAGTGAGTATCTTTACATAGCTTACATCAAAACTTTGCTCAGCTACGGTTCAGATTATAAGAAAAGTTTCCTGGCCTCAGAATGTTTTTACAAAGACACTGCCGATCACATTGGTAAAAATGACCCATCGAAAGGAAACGATTAAAGAAAGAGCTGCAATGATTACCAAGAGCAAAGTATTGGATGATTGGAAATTTACATTGCGATATATTCCACCAGGGTAGATTTTTGCTAAACTTGGTGGATTTGAAGATTAGATTGATTCGAAGCAAGCCTGAATTCTATATGATGGCTTCGCAGAAAGCCAATTACAGCATCAGTATTGATCACGCTTCTATTTTTATAAGAAAACAAAAATTGTCACCAGGGGATTTGTTAGGATATGCAAAGGCTCTTAAGAAGTCAAACGCTAAATATCAATTCGACAGAACTTTATGTAAAATGTACGCAGTTTCAGGTGGAAATTATAGTTTCCAACAAGATAATGTTTTCCTAGAGTCATGCCGAATAAGCTAATCATCGCCACCATCGATAACAAAGCTCTCAATGGAAGTCTGGAAAAAAACCCTCTGAAATTCAAACACTACGATTTAAATTTCATCGGCGTTTACGTGGATGGTAACCCAATCGCTTTCAAACCCATTACACCTGACTTTTCTCGCGGACAATGCATAAGAATGTATAATAGTCTGTTATTATCAAGTGGAAAGTTAATATCAGATAATGGAATATACATTAACAGAGATGAATTTGCGAAAGGATATTCACTATATTCCTTCGACCTGACACCGGAACTTTGCAATGGAGACCACCTCAACTTAATACAACAAGGAAATTTGCGTATAGAACTGAAATTTGCTTCAACTTTGCCATATCAGTGTTAGTCTATGCCGAATTTCAAACCGTTATAGAAATAACAAAGTCGCGCAATGTATTATGTGATTTTTCAATATGAATTCAATCCAAATAAATAATATTCTTAAAAGAGATACTTACACAAGACACCATTTCATCGGTGTATTTGCTTGCGATAACATTCCAATGCAGTTCAATCATTACCCTGCAGCTATGGTTATTAACACCGACCCTATTTACAAAGTCGGTACACATGGCTTGCAGCTTTTCTGACATCTCCTGGGAACATAGAGTTCTTCGATTCATTTGGACGCCCACCTCAAGTTTTTAACAAACACATTCAAAACTTTTTCAAAAGTTTTTCAATGGTGACATACAATGATTTCCCTCTACAAAACTTTAGAACATATGTGTTTTTACAGTATTGCATTTATTACCTCAAACATAGAAGTAGAAAGAAATCCTTAAAAATGTGATATCATGTTTGGAAACAATTCATTGAATAATGATATTATTGTGTATAATCATGTTAGAAAAATCATAATGTATGTATGAAAATGTTTCAATAAATAATGTTATAAATTAGTTGACACGACTTAGTTTTTCTTCATTTGTCAGCATGATTCCTTGAATGCCACGACATCCTTTTATTGCTCTTGTTTCAGGTCCTATTTCATGTGGAAAGTCGTACTTAAAAACTTTCTCGAACACACACACCGAACCGAAGTGATTCATCCCAATATCAACAAAATTGTATGGTTTTACGGTATCTATCAAGATTTGTATGATAAGATATCGAATGTGACCTTTGTGGAGGGTTTCCCAGATAAATTCAAAAATTATTTGGATGGAAATACGCTCTTCATTATCGATAATCTAATGGTTGAATGTGGAAAAGATAAATGCCTAACATATTTGTATACTAAAGGTTCCCACCATCTCAATTTATCGATAATTACAGTAACTCAAAATATTTTTCATAAAGGTAAAGAGTTTAGAGAAGTATAGCTGAACAGCCATTATACGTTTTTATTTGAATCTCGTAGAGACGTCAGTCAAATTACGAATCTTGGAAGACAACTGTATCCACTGAATACGAAATTTTTCATAGAAGCTTTTTAAGACGGGACAAAGAACCCTTTTAGTTATTTAATGATTGATTTAAAACTAGATACCGAAGAATACAGGCGTTTGCGGACCAACATATTACATGGAGAAACAACGTGTGTTTATCAACCTCGAAATTAATTTTTGTGTTTAGTTTTAATCATGTCACCGAATAAGAAAGACGTACAAAAACTACTCGCCATCAACCCAAGCAAACCTGAATTACGGAAATCTTTAATGAAGAAAATTTCGAATTCAACTTTGAAATGTATCTGTGAATATTGCTTAAATCTTATAAAAGGTAACGTGCCTTTAAAAACAATTCAAAAGACGCGTTTCCGTCAATACAAAACAACCTTCAGAAAATTGGCTGATAAGAAAGCCCCATTATATGTGAAACGTAAGCTATTGGTGCAAAAAGGAGGATTTTTAAATTTATTGATTCCAGTGTTTTAACAACACTAATTCATAAGTAATGGAGTACACAAAAAAATTATCTTAGTACCCCACGATAAACTCTCAAAACATGTACTTACCGAAGAAAACTTGTCGGATCTGGACAAAGAAATATCTGAAATACTGAAAAGTAAGCAGTCTGACCATGAAAATGTGAAGCGTTATTATCAAGTTCTTCAAAAACGTATTCACGTTAAATCACGTAATCCACCTGTTAAGATACCTGCTGAAGAAACATACGCTTATACATCCAGTGAGAATTCTGGAGAAAATCTTCCTGTTCAGAAATCAGACAAGGAAATATCTATCAAAACAGAACCTTCTACTGAAATGCTTTATAAGCTCATTGTAAATTCAGCACCCAAAAGTAAAAAGACTATGACCAAAAATATTTTATACTTTTTGAATCGACACAAAAATGTCATAAATTGGAATGAGAGAGGCGAATTTTCATTCATAAGGGCTAGCTGATTCCACACTCTAATGTGATCGACTTGATTCAATCGGTTGTAAATGATGCATATAACAAAAAAGAAATAAATGGATTTTCTCAATTTTTGAATTCCATTCACGAACTGAATATTCCGAAGGTTTTTGTTAATCCTGAGCATAAAATAAGATCTAATAAGAAAATTATGTCATGGATACCTTTTTAATAAAAAAATTTGTTTTATTTATCTAACTATAGTGACTTGTGTCTTTCTTTCTTTTTTTTGTTTTGTAAAATTACATTATCTTAGACGCAGCTCATCTAGAGAGTCTAGAGATCCTTTTGACATAATGTCATATGCCATTGTCTTGTTTAGTAAGTTAATTTTAAAAGTAATATTTCACATTTGTATGGTAAATAGTTTTATCTACACTGGAAGGGGCCTTACTCTTCAAGTTAATAAGTCTAGTCACTGACATGCACCTGCGACAATCCACGCATTGTTAACACCGCGCGGCTTTCCTGCAAAACATGTTCTAACAACATTCCATGCATTGTTAACACCACCATACCTTTCCTGCAAAAACATATTCTAATCGCATTTCACGCAGTGTTAACATCGCGTGACGTTCCAGCAAAAACATGTCTTCATTTCACTTCAAGTTTAGGTAACGCATTGAGTATATTAGTCCTTCTTGGAATATTTTCATTGGTTGTCAACTATTGATTCCATGTTTAGTTGCAATAGCAATCAGTTTTAACCAGCAGATATAAAGACGTTTTAGGTGGATAATTGCATTTTTTTGTCATTCTTTGGTGAGCATCATTATCTGGGTTTGCTGGAACGTTTTAATTGAGATTCCTGCTGAATATTACTATGATATGATTTATTGTGAAGTTTGCGGCGTTTCTTTTACGGTTAAGAAAAGTCTGTTGCGGCATAACAGGGTAAAGCATAGAGGAACAGCCTCATTCTCATGTGATATTTGTGAGTCTGTGTTTAATCGCAAAGATATTCTACAACGTCATCATAAAATTCATAACAAACCTGGTCCTGAGTTATCAAAAAAGCGATCTGAACCGAATATTGTGCAACCTGAAGAGAAGAGGCCTCATTTGAGACTTGCCAACCTGTAACAAAGTGAACGTGCTTTTGACAGGTGTGATGGAAACATACCGAATAGAAAACTCTCTTGGGTTCTTGTACATTCAGAGATTCCTGAATTCGGTGGAAGTCGATGTGTGTGATCATCTGAATGATATTTTACCGCAACGTGAACTCAAAGTCAATTTTCGCTTGTTTTGGAGATATGAAAAAACTGTGGACGGCGGATATATTGACGAAGTAAAATACTTCAAAACAAAATCCGATGTAGTACTTCGAACCACAGAACTGGCAAATTTTTATGCCAAAGCTGCTGACAAGTTGTGTCGAGAAGCATCGGAATTTGAGCAAAAAGAGTCTGGATGGCGGCTGATAGAAATTTTGTACTTGGAATTGAGAAAATAGTTACAATCCTTTAAGAGCCACGTCCTATATCCCTTTGCCACAATTGATTCAGCAAAAAAATGCGGTGATAAATGTTAAAAATGAGGACAATAAGTGCTTCAAATGGGCCGTTTTGTCAGCCTTGCATCCCGTTGAAGAAAATGCTCATAGACAATCACACTACCAGCCGCATACTGATTCGTTGAGCTTTCATGGAATACCATTTCTGGCGAGTCTCTCTGATCGACCTTCTATACTTGAAAATTGAAGGCACTGCCCATTACGCGTGGATTAAAGATCTTTCGCGTTTGGTGTCATCTCAAATTTCATATCACAAAAACAGAAAGTACATTTGCCGTCGCTGCCTCAATGCTTTCGGGTCGTCAGAACTTTTGTCAAAGCATCAAGTGTTGTGCTCCGAGCATGATGTGGCGAAAGTAAAAATGCCTCTGAAAAGTGATTTTATTTCATTTGAAAACACAAAACATCAGCAAAAAATTCCTTTTATAATTGTTGCTGATTTTGAAGTGCTAACAGAAAAAATTGATGTATGTGAGTCGACCCTAAGAGCCTCCTTCTCCTTGCCATATCAAAAGCATAAGTGTATCTCCTTTTGCTACTATATTATATATTCACATGGACAATATAAGCCACCTGTTGTTTACCGAGGAACTGCAGCGCCTAAAAAATTTATGGAGATGCTGGTAGAGGAAGCTAAAGAAATTGCTAAAATATACAAGGCTGCAGTTCCAATGAACGCACGCCTCAACAAAGAGAAAAAATCGGAACATTTCACAAAAGCTTTATGTTATCTATGTAATTGTGAATTTTCGGTAACAAATTCTTCGATCACGACTACGTCACAGGGGCGTATATAGGAGCAGCATGAAATAACTGCAATTTAAAGCATCAAATGCAAAATTTTATCCCGGTTTTTCTGCACAACTTGCCGGGATACGATTCGAATTTTATAGTTAAAGAACTTTGTCTAGACGAAAAGAAGATCCAGTTGATTGCTGAGAATGAGGAAAAATACATTTCGTTCATCAAGCAAGTAGGAAAGATTTGATTGCGCTTCCTGGATTCCTACCGTTTCATGTCGAGTAGCTTAGAAACTTTGGTTTCCAATTTGCAAAAAGAGGAATTCAAGCATATGAAAACCTTCTTTCCTTCTTCGAAAGTGGATATGCTGCTGCGGAAGGGCGTTTATCCTTATGATTACATGGACGACATATGCAAATTCAATGAAACGTCTCTTCGCAGCCATGAAGTTTTTTACAGCTTGCTGAACGAATGTAACATCAGAGATGAGGAATACTAGCATGCCCAATACGTCTGGAAAGTTCAATTAAAGGACTTGGGTGAATACACCGACCTGTACATAAAAACAGATGTTTTGCTACAAGCCGATGTGCTAGAAGCCTTAAGGAGAAATTGTTTCCGGACGTATGGTGTGGATATGGCATGGTACTATACTGCCCCTGGACTTTCATTCGATGCTATGTTAAAGTTTACTGGCGTTCAAATTGAGCTTCTTCACGATTACGAACAATTGCTTTTTATTGAAAAAGGGATAAGAGGTGGTGTGTCCCAATGCAGTCACCGCTATGCCCTATCGAATAACAAATATATGTCCGAGTATGATGCTTGTGAGCCCGACTCATATCTCTTCTACTTAGATGCAAATAATCTGTATGGTTGGACATGAGCCAGCCACTTCCACTCAACACTTTCGCATGGGTGGATTATACACCCGATATATTAAAGACCTCCCACGAAGACGAATTTGGATTCATTTTAGAAGTCGATCTTGACTATCCTCATGAGTTGCATGAGAATCATAATGATTATCCATTAGCTCCTTCCAGTCAAGTTCCTCAGGCTTCAAGGAAAAACGGCTTCTCCTCACTTTAGAAGACAAGAAAAATTATATTGTTCATTACAGAAATTTGAAGTTTTATATTCTGAAAGGACTAAAGCTCAGTAAATACACATAATTCTTCGTTTTAAACAATTCCCCTTTTTAAGGCTCTATATAGAATATAATACCAATCTAAGAACAGCTGCCGAATGCCTTCGAAAAGGATTTTTATAAATTGATGAACAATAGTGTTTTCGGAAAATGTATGGAGGGCGTGAGAAGAAAAGATATTCGCTTATGCTGCAGCACCAGGCAAGCTGAAAAATTGATTGCGAAGCCACATTTTGTTGATCGAACAATTTTTACTCCCCAATTGGCAGCAATTCACCTCCGAAAATCCGAGATAGTTTTCGATAAAGTAAGGAAGGAACAGCGCGAACGTTCACCGCTGTGTCATTTGTTTGTTAGACGTGCTCGAAGTGAGGTCAGCGAGTCGTGTGTGCGTCCGACATCACTATGGAGGCCGGGAAAGAGGAACAGCGTGCTGTAGTGCGTTTTTTGACTGCGGAAGGAGTGCCAGGAAGTGAAATTCATGGAATTTGTGGAAACTTTGCAAAAATTGAAGCGCTCCATCAAGTCCAAACGCTCAGGAATGTTGACGAAAGGCATCATTCTGTTGCAGGATAATGCCCGCCCACATGTTGCCAAGGTTGTTAAGACTACGCTGCAGAAGTTTCGCTGGGAAGCCCATACACATCCTCCATACAGTCCAGATCTCTCCCCATGCGATTTCCATATTTTTGGAGCCCTGAAGAAAGACATTCGTGGCCGTCGATTTGTTTCGGACGAAGAGGTGCACGTCTGGGTACAATCATGGTTCCGTTGGCAACCGCAAACATTTTTCCATGAAGGCATTGACCGTCTTGTCTCACAGTGGGATAAATGTATTAACAGTTATGGCGATTACTTTTGAAATAATAAACAGTTTACCTACTTTTTTCCATCTGTCTCGTTTTCATTTGACTGCCCCTTATATTTCTGAGTAAAACATTTTGCTTAAAAGAGTTTCTATTTCTAGTAATTAAGTTAAACTTAATATTAGTTTATGTTCTTTAAATTAGATAATAAAAAAATAGTAAAAATTCTTTGAAACCTCTCACAGTAATTCATGATTGGTAAAGAATAATATTAATAACACACCATTGAAAATATCAACATTTATTAAAAGCACGTAATTTATTAATGTATTCTCTAACAAATGTACTCAGTTACATTTGTTAGAGAATACATTATACTTATTTTACAGATCTTTTACATACATATTTCTGATATTATTGAAAACATCAGTTGTATTCAAGCATTCAAAAAAGTCACCCTCAAATATTATATAAAAAATGTTTATAATTCTATGGTTTTCTTTCACAAAGTTAAAAGCAAAATCTTTCCAGTTTACAGAATATAAAGCAGGAGTAAAGAATTCGCAAAAACGTTCATCAACGCTCATGTTCATGCATGTATGTACAGATTGATTGATAATTTCATTTTTACAACTTAAACAGTTCAAAAGAACAGTAATGTTAAACGCCTTTATATCGCTTATATAATATCCTTTAGGTACTTACACAATGAAGTTGTAACTTCTCTCCAACCCTCAGGGTTATCAGGATCACCGTAGTACGGTTTGTAAACCTCACTGGGAAAGTTCTTTTGCACTTCCTTTTTCACATAATATGGTAGGGTATTAAAAGCGATATTTTAAGTATATCTCATACATTATCATAGTGTTTACACAGTTTAAAATACTGATCAGAATTCAGAAAAACAGAGTTGGGTAGGAATTGTAGGGAATGGTCTCTTTTTTGAAATACTCTTTGTAAAACCAAGTCCATTTTTCCGTTATCACACACTTTCGAAAGAACTATTACGTAAATCAGGAAGCATCACCTTACACAATTGTTATGTCACAAAATCAATATTTATGGTTAAAAACCTAACTGTTTTGGTCAATTTGTTTAAATGATATCAATTATTACATTTCCCCTTCTATTTACCTCATTTGTTTACTAATTCAAGAACGTAAGATTTTTTTATTTCGTATTTTTAGTATCACGTTTACTCTCCCATTTACAAACTTTGCAAACTTATACACTCCATTTAAATCACATCTTTGATTTTAATTTATTTTTATGATACATTACACAACCTACGTCCAAAACGTTCCAGTCCTGCTGCTAGAAAAATATGAAAAGTAACATAATTATTGTTTGTTTACTGCAAAATAACTGTCTTGGTTATCAACAGAGAGCTTCCAGCGGTTCGTTTCTGAAGGGCCTTGAAACAGTTCTATAAAACATTTGCTATATTTGCGAGTTACTTTGTCACAGGTGCTAGGATAGCTGGAATGTCTACATGACGAGGTCCTCTTAGCACCCGTTTTCTTCTGGGGAACAGGAAGGACGATCTGGAGGATATGGTGTGTGTGAGGCAACACAATTATCTGATATTGTACCAAGAACTGTTAAACCGACAAAGCGCTATGTGGTCTCTCATCATCATGGAGCAACAAGCCTCCTTTTGATCATAGGTCAGAATATGGGATAACAGTCTGGCTTAAGTTTTCTTTTACCGATATCATTATGTAGAATACCATGACTGGTTCACTTATTGATGTTTACTGCTTCAGCCAACATTCGAATGGTAATTTAGTGATTCAGCTGTAAGTGTTTGTTCCCTCTGTGTGATATCGACGGACGGTCACTTAGGTCTTCAACTTCAAAGAACTCCAGGCAGTCCGTCAAGGAAACGTGCATACCACTCAAAAACCTTGCTCCTGGATAATGCTGCATCACTATAAAATTCCTTAACATGTGGTACGTTTCTGTAGCTGTTTTACCCTGTTTCAAACGAAAAACGATATTGGCTCTGCAGTTCCATTTCAACGGGACACGAGCGCTTGATATCACTTTCGTAATTCACTCCCTTCTCCGAAGTGTCAAACGTCGTTTTGTGGCTGCTAGCTTAATGGACATTAATTGTTGCTTCAGGGAGCGCACAAATTATATTAGGGTATATACATAATAGGAGATTCAAAATCATCTATGGTCACATCTCCGGCATCTGAATTCAACTGTATTTACCAAAAAGAGAAAACAGCTATTATGTAAATTAGTATGTTAAAACTATTTTATTTTCTTTTGTTTCAGATTTTAATATTTCTCGAAAATTAAGGAATTCCAAAGACCTCTTGGTAAATATTTTGTAGATTATTGGAAGTTTCAGAAAATGTATTGTATTTTTGACACGATCAAATAAATAAGACAGGTTGTTAGCTAAAATGTTTTCAGTTAAAAGGGAAAGTTTTGCGAGAAATTTTTCATGAGTGTGTGTTTTTAAATTCTATAAAAAATATTTTTCAATCTGAAACATATTTCTTCATTCTCTTATAGAGGTTTCGTCCGGTACCTCTAGATTACCGCGTAGTGGGTGTTGGCGCGTGTTCAATAACACTGACTACTACTAATAGGAATAACATTTATTAAACTTAACAGGAAACATAACTGAACAAGCAACCGTTCTCGTCACTGGGCTACGTTCCCACTGCTTCCTTCAGCGCGAGCGAGAGATTTTATATATAAGCGAAAAACGTCACGGTTCGCCCTCGTCTCATTGGACGACGTAGAAGGCGACCGTAGCGCCGCTCGCTACCGTGGCATCCCGCTGAACTTGAGGAGGAAAGAGTGGATTGATTCACTACACTCTTACGGAATATTTATCAGAAATTTCAATATAGAAATTCTTATTTCGACTGACGAAATTTACATATTGCTGAATTAATAATTTGGGTGCATTTGGAACTTTCCGGGTTAAAGCATTGTGAAATGTTTCAAGACGAACAAGCCATTTCCTATGGGAGCGGCTGGCCCGAGAATCTTAGTTAATCAATTTCTGGAAGAAGTCTATCGATTCCGATTCTGCTGATGAGAAGGTGCTCATGCTCTGATACTCACACAACAGATATGATGACACATTAAAATTAAAAGTGTACATTACAAAGTCAATTTTTATTTTACTGATATGACAAATTTACCATGGTTTATAGCACTCATGTAAAAGACTATAACAGATTTTGCAATGCGCGAGCTATTACAAATTTGCCAATTTCATGTTCTGTAAATTCTCTTTGAATAATATATCTAGTCAGTGATTATGTCAAACAAAAAGTAGAGCTTTCGGCGTACTATGAGGAGTAAACCCCTGTGATCAAAACTAAGATAAACCCAATTGTCATATTGGGCCTGGTCAGTAATTACATGGGTAGCAATATCTATACTCCTCTGCCATTGGCCCCCTTTTATACATCAGGCATGACCTCGTTACTATCCTAGATCGGTAAATTCTTCATCTTTGTTTGTGGACTGTATATGATAGATGTATAAGATTCAAAAGACATCACACAAGACACTGGCTGAGTGCAAGTGTGAGGAACATGTCCGGTAGAAGTCGGCACGGATGGGTGTAAAACCGACTCTTGTGGCCTAGGAGCCAACATCGCCATGCAGCACGAACTCATACACTTGGATGCGTGGTTCTTATGTCATCGCTCTATGCTTGCCGTGTATAATTCCACTCTGTCACTAGAATGCCGTGTTTTGTTGCCCAATAAATGATGATTGCATACACAACCTCGTTTCATTTCTCGCACCATTCACACAGTCTTCGTAAAGATATGCAGCACAGTCTGGGCAAGCATATCTTTACGTCTGTCCCTATTTTTTAAGTTCAGAATACTTATACAAAAAAAATCTGGATATATGCATTTTTAGTTTTAGTTAAAAAAGCAAATGGTCTTCCAAATCCTAGTCTAACGAATAGTTGACGTGGGGACTTAAGTTGTCTAAAACCCAAAAATCTGCTTTTATTTCCATAAAAATCTTCTTTCTTTACTATGCTCCTTCTTTCTTTACTATGCCCCTTCTTTCTTTACTTCTTTCTTTACTATGTTCCTTCTTTCTTTACTATTCTCCCGCTTCGTTTACTATGGAAACGAAGCGGGACCGGTTGCAATAGTTGATAGTCATCACATTTGATGGTGCTATAGTCAACACGAACTCCAATATTATTTCGCTAGTGATTACATCCTATGACAGTGACGACTCTGCAAGTGTACGTCAGTTAATACGGTTCATGATCGATTATAAATACTACAACTTTCACTTCTAAAATTGTTGATTTCATTCTTCGCATCGTTTTTGTGAATCAAATTTTGCTGTGTAATATAACTATTTAAAATTGAAAAATGTCAACTGCTATGCTTCATCTTGGTGGTGCCAGGTCAACTGGACAGCCAGTACGAACACAAAATGGTAATCATGAAAACCCTTTCGGAAATTTATAATTTTTACATAATCCGCCATTCTAATGCCGGTTAACCACGTGCGGGTGGATTCTTGAATTATTTAATTTCTACGATATTCTCACCATTTTCCGATCGCGATTAAGTTTTTTATGGAATAAATTTTGTCCTTTCGTATTGTTTTTTGTCCTTTCGTAATTATTTTCATTTTTGCCCCATATTTATATAGGCCTGTCAAACTGCACTAAAATTAAAGTGTTACATCATATTTCATTTTAAATATTATTTAAAGTATAATTGGTGGTTTATTTTGCAAATACCTTCACTGAAAAATAATTTAGATCATGTCTCCATTTCTAAAATAATAAATGGAACAATACAATGAGCGTCGTACGTACCATTGTAATGAGTTAGATTTTGTGATTGACTGCTTATGCATTATTTTCCTTCAAGCTCTGAATTTTTACAATAAAGTAGTCGCAAAGGAATACATAATTTGAGTTTGTGTGGTTTTGAAAAAAAATGGTTACAAATTTGGAATGCTAAATGGTTGAACAGGCTTCTTAATCAAGGCGTCAATCGTAAATTGCCGAAGTTCGTAGGGAGACTTAATGAATTAAGAAATATATATATTAGATTAAATTTTATAAAATTCATGTCTTGGTTGGAACAGATGCAGTATAGACCCCAATCCATTTGGCGACTTTATTTCGTCGCCAACCCTCAATTTCGGTTTATGTGGTTTTTGGTAACCCCCACTTATTTCCATTCTAGTAACCCTACAGCGTACCTATGCTATGTATATATAGACCACATACCATAACCATTTTCATTTCGCTAACCAGTAGCTATTGCAGTAGGACGCGATTAGGATCCAGGGATTTCGAGCCAGGTTGTACCGTTTTAATCTTATTTTTTAGTTATAAGTATTTTTAGTAATCTTATTTATTAGTAGTCAGTCCGTTGAAAGTACTATTTCAAAGTTTCAGGAGTTAATTGGGAGCCAATTTAGTTCTAAGTTTTCTAATAAAAGATACTTTTGGTCGCCCTGGCCTGGCTAATCGCTTGTTTTTAATTCATTTGGCCCAGGAAAAAAATGGTTTTGGATTTTTTAATGGAGGCGCGCTTGATAGCTAATGAGATGATTTGTTCAAAGTGCAATTCGGAAATGAAGCTAAAACCTAAATCAACGAAGTCTGATGGGTTTTTGTGGATATGCAAAAAAATGGTTGATGGGAAAGTTCACGGCAGCGAGAAATCTGTTAGGACTGGATCATTGTCTAGTTCGAGGTAAGATGACTATGGAGGTCATCTTACTCGAACATACTGAGGGCTCAGTTCATGACCGGTAGCTCCGTTTAAACAGGAAACCCTCATTTACAGTGAAATCTGTTTATAAGATTAGAATAAATTTATTCAACTTATGTACATTTTTTTTGTAATACAACTGTTAAATAATGTTGCCAAGTAACGTCAGGGTTGGCGACAAAAAGTCGCCAAATGGATTGGGAGTCTATACTGCATCTGTTCCTAAATATTTGCACTGCACTATATAAATTGAATTTTTATACTTCACTTTTAAACTAATGTTTGTATTTACCTCCCTAACAGTAAATGCTGCCTGTGCAATTGCTAATATTGTCAAGAGTTCTTTAGGTCCAACTGGTTTGGATAAAATGCTTGTTGACAACATTGGGGTAAGCCAAAAATATTTTTCAATGCGCTTTAGTCCAAAATTTTATCAGCTTAGTATCTATTAGGTCATTAAGTATGAAATGTCCGATTTCGAACTGAAAGTTTGGTTTATTATGTCTCAAGCAAGAAGCAGTATAATTAATCAAAGTATGCACCTAAACTATCGATACAGTTTTGTCATCTTAACTGTAGCTTGTTAATGTTGGCAGCGAAGAAGCCTGGAGAGCGAGTGGTGATAAAATAGCGAAAGGCGTTTTCTACAGCTTGTTGGGAATTAAATATTTTTCCTTGCAAGAAGTGGTCCAATGCCTGGAAGAAATGGTAATCAGTTGGTGCAAGGTCTCAGGGAATACGGTGGGTAACAGTTTCCAAGTCCTGTTGTTTGAGCAACGTTATTCGGGTGACGTGTGGTCAAGCATTGTCCTACAAGAGGATTGGCCTGTTTCTATTCACCAATCTCGGCTGCTTAATCCCAAGCTCCCTCATCATTTAATCTAATTGGTTACAGTAGGTATCCGTCGTAATCGATTGACCAGGTCTCGTGAAGCTGTAGTGGAAAACACCAGTGCTGAACCACCAGACACCATTGGCTTTTTTGGTGAATATTCAGGTTCGGGGTGTGTTTTGGCACTTCATCTTTATCCAACCATTGTGCTGAACCACCAGACACCATTGGCTTTTTTGGTGAATATTCGGGTTCGGGGTGTGTTTTGGCACTTCATCTTTATCCAACCATTGTGCTGAATGCTTGCGAATATCGAAAAGAATCCATTTTTCATCACATGTAACAATACAGTGTAAAAATGGTTCGCCTTTATGTCGTGACAGCAAAGAAAAACAAGCTTCAATACAATTTATCTTCTGACGCTTGTTTAATTCATGCGGAACCCATCTGTCCAGTTTCTTAACCTAACCGATTTTTTTCAAATGGTTTAATATTGAAATAGGAACGTCAAACCTTGCTGCTAATTCTCACGTAGTTTGAGATGTGTATCTGCTTCCAATGCAGCTTTCAAGCTATCATTATCCACCTTGCTCTCAGGTCTCACATAGTTCATTTTGAAGATCAAAATCGCCAGATCGGAACTTCTCAAACCATCGACATACTGTGCGTTCATTAGCCATATCCTTGCCAAACACTTCGTTGACACTTCGAGTTGTCTGCGCTGCATTAGTTCCACGACAGAACTCATATTCGAAAATAACACAAATTTTTGACTTATCCATGGTTTACAAGATTTAATCAGCAAAAGGCAATTCGACAGATAATCACAAACCAAAACGTGCATCTGAAAGGCTGATGATGTACCTTCACTATAGAAAGATCCCAAAGAACTGTCAAAGTGAAATATCAGGTATCAAACTTGGTTTTGAGGTAATCGGACATTTCATCCTTGATGACCTAATATTTTAAAAGGCATGTTAAAGTCCTTTCATTCAAGAGTTATAGTGTAGGGAAGTGAATTCTCCAATCTAGTCTTGATCCTTTCATAAAAATTGGATGTGAAACTTTTAAAACAAAAATTTTAGATTGTATTAAAGATAATTAGATTGTAATGAAAAGTGTCAGTTATCACTTGATATGTATAAATATTTCCTTTGTTTATGATTTAAGGAAATGTAATTTATGTTTTCAACCATTCATATTATTACAATTTATATGTTCGTTGGTACATCACTTAACATCAACTCTAATGCTTTTATTTACAGCATAAATTGCATTATTTTAAGTATTTGGTACAAATCAAAAAGTGTTTATACTTAGATATATGCTATTTTTTATGCTTTTGCTGTTCCTGTTTCAGTAATTGTTATTGTTTGTATTAAACTGGTTATTGTTTAAAAATAGTTTCTAAAGATGTCAGAAGGTTCAAATTGGTCTTATCTAAACAATTTTTTAAACAAACCTAAATGTTATTTGAATGTCTTGGATTTTTCCAGTAATGAATTTCATCACTTGTAATCTTGTTTTTCCACTGTATATATTTTATATTTAGAAAATCATTATTTATTAGATGTAAAGATTATTTTGTATATATCTTACATAGGATGTCACTTGCACAAATGATGGAGCCACCATTTTGAAATTGCTGGAAATAGAACATCCTGCTGCTAAAGTATTAGTTGAGTTGGCTGAATTGCAGGATAATGAAGTTGGAGATGGTACAACATCTGTGGTAAGTACTCATTGAAGAAAAATATCGTCAAACCATCAAAATACTTAAGTTTCTAATATAAGTTAGTTCCTTTTTCATTTCATCAAGGAAAGGGTTCATTAAAAAATATTTGATATTTGGGTTGGACCTAATGAAATTTCCTAAAATCAAAGTTTGTTAAAATGAACATTGACATATCCTATATATTTCTTTAACATAATAGAGGGGACAGTTTAGGCATTACAATATTTAAAAATGCTTCCTGTAATTAAATTTTCTCGATTAGTTTTTCTGTATTGGCTAACGTTAAATTTTAGTGATTTTTTCTCCATTGAGTTAAAAATTGATTAACGTAATACTAATTTTAGGTAGCATTTACACTTCCCTTGGATAGTTCTTTAGAAAGACATCATTTGCCTTCTATTAAAAAGACAAAAACCAGTTGACCCTACATTCCCATGGAGCCCTGTATAAAATTGGATAATTATTTTGTGACAAATTGTGATGATAGATTATTCAAATAGGAAATTTGTCATATTAACTTATTTTTTAATTAATTTTAGTTTGTACATTCATTGAATGATCTCTTTCATACCTGCCTGTATCAAAACCAGCTGCACTATTAATTCCAGATGCCACATATAGAGCTTCTCACTTAAGTGCAGTAGGAAATTTCTTTGTTAAGCTTCTATTTCCCTATTGCCTTATATAAAATCCATGCATTTTTTGCATTATGATTAATTATTTTACAGATATATCTTAAATTTAAAAAATGTGTGCATGGGCCACCACCAAACCCCTAATTTGGAACTATATAAGACTATCTGGTCTACAATGCAGATAGCATTCTTTGACTGGTTATCTTCGGATATTTGACTGTCTCTTCTGTGCCCACATCCACAGCTTTGGATTATTAGTAAACGAAAGACAGCTAGTTTTACCTCTTATTAGAACTGCTACTTTTTATATCTTCATTACAAGGAAAATAGTCTTTATTCAAAATTGTTACTTTCACTATTTCCTGTATCTATTTCATCCTATCTTTGCAATTCATTCCAAATCACTTCTTAAGTTAGACCACGTCTTCAAGCCATCTTTATTCTATATCAGAAAAAATCTGACCCTATTCCTTATCAATGTGTTACACAAGTTAGTCATTGAGTATTCCAAACATTTAGAAAAATTACTATTCAACCGACAGTCCTTCGCCCAAACTGTTCACAGCTGAGGAAAGAAACCTAACATTTGTAAACAGGACACAAAGGGGGAAGCAGTCAAACTACTTTAAATGTTGCAAAGCATTAATCACTACCATATGGGAAGAATTTCACAATATCATAGGGACCACTCGCCCCTGCCATCTTTCTAGGTATACTGTTTCAGATCTGCAGCTCTATGGCCAGCCAAGTTAATAAGTTTAGGCAATTAATTCAGCCAAGTAATTAATTAAGTCATAAAATAGCAGCATATTACATTCATTGGAAATGGGAGTTGCAGGCTGGCAAAGAGTGAGGGCCAGATAGGTAAAGATGCCAACCATTATGGATTTTCTATGATTGTTAAGGATTTTTATCTTTTATTAGGGCATCATGAATACTGAAAATGATTACAAGAAATCTTTGATTATAAAACAGTGTGGATACCAAAGCCCTCCAAGTATTTGAAATACAGTGGTTTTTCCCATTTATTTTTTAAATCCATCAAATCAATTTTTATTATATAGTGCCTTTGAGTATATTTATTTTTGTATTATTTACACTAATACAAAAGAAACTTGTTATAAGAAAATCTTTTTTGAACAAAGTATATTTTATATTACTGACTTAGTTACTGGTAAGTATATTCAAGTTCTTACTTATAATCATCTGAATTTTAATCATCTAAATAATATTTTAGGTTTTGATTGCTGCTGAACTTCTAAAAAATGCTGATGAATTAGTAAAATGCAAAATCCATGCTACCTCAATTATAAGTGGCTACAGGCTGGCCTGCAAGTATGTTCAATGCATTTTATTTGTTATTAAATACATGTTACTTAATTTTTTATTTTTGCATTCATTTGCTAATAATTACTTCTCCAAAACATGAATTGAATAAATTCATGTGGAAATATGGCTTTCATTTAGTGCAAAATATCAAAAATTAGTTTAATGTGCACTAATGTATCAGTTTGGGGCTAAATTATTTGTGTTAGGCACAAGATTCATGTGTCACCTTATGTCTTCACTAAAAAATCATTTGTTGGCTTAGATGTAACTTTGGTGTAGAATCACCAGATTAATAAGTTGTAAATGTAAAGAAATTTTTAAAAAATGTGACCAAATGATTTGATTAATTATTTATTACTTTTAAACATTAAATGTTATTTATCTTTTCAGGGAAGCTTGCAAGTACATTCAAGAGCATTTAACCATCAATACTGATGAATTAGGAAAGGAAAGCATTATCAATGCTGCCAAAACCTCACTATCTTCAAAATTGATTGGAGCGTATCCTTTTATGATAAAATTTTTACTAAAGAACCAAATATAGCAGATAGTCATATATTTGTGAATAATTTTGTTTAAGATTCTCAGAACACCTTTGTTGGTACATTCAATTATATGTATTTAAAAGTATTTTGTTTATTATCATTTGTATTGTACAGGATTTTAAATATGCAGGGATTAAATATACATTATTTAATAACATTTTTTAATCATGTAGCAGAGTACGTTGATTGAAATCAAACCAAACATTTTCTTTTTTTAAGTTTATGAAATAACCTAGGTGACGTACACACAGGATGTTTGTTATTTTATTTAAATAAGTTTAAAATTCTGTTTTGTATTAATACATACCTCAAGAGTGACTTATTTTATTCTGAAAGTTGTTTCCCTACTTGGGATATTTCTGGAGATACTAGTATTGATTTGAATGACAATGACTTCTGACCGACAAATATTTCCCTTTGGTTACTCAAATCACAGTTGTCATTCACAAATCTGTTAATTAACAGTTTGAGCCTTATATATGTGACATGATAATGGTGTTTAATCCTTAATTTAAATTTATTAAGTGAAAGCGATTTCTTTGCAAATATGGTAGTTAATGCTGCCATGGCAGTGCGAATTTCAGATGGAAAAGGTAGTTATCTCTATCCCATCAAAGCTGTTAATGTTTTGAAAGCACATGGCCGAAGTTCTACAGAAAGTATGCTCATCAATGGATATGCTTTAAATTGTACAGTTGCATCACAAGGTAAGAAAATATTTAATTTCTTTCACAAGTCTTTAAAAACAGATGTTTTGGGGTAATAATTCTTGAGTTCTCATTGTGTGACTTTTCAGTGGAATAATTTTTTATTTGCTTCATCCTTTAAAAATATTGAAATTAATACATTGATGTTTTTGTCAAGCTGGAATGTTAAATAATATATATTTTATTTTAAAAATCATGTGACATGTCCTCAGAAGCACATCTTTAAGTGTAAGCAGGCATAAACACAAGGAAACCAAGTGATCTGTCCTCTTTTCAATTTTATCCCCACCTTTTCATGCACTTTTGTCTTTTTTCCTCCCTTGTTATGATTGCTCCTCTTGAGAAGCTTTTCACCATTCTGTTATCAGATCCTCTTGGGGATTATATCACCCACGTGTTATAGCCATGCATGGAGACCCATGTCCTTGGAAAAGTGGATCCGATCAGTTGAGGGGCAACATACTGACCAACACTGCTTAGGCTACAGGTAAACAGGAGATGTGCATCAATCAGTTGGTTGGATGTACTTAAAATGCAAAAATTATGGAGCCATTAATTTTTCCTTTTTTGTTTTTAACATTTGTGCATATTAAGAAGGTGGCCAAATGCTTCTGTGTCTTTGTGTTATACTTAAAATATTTTAAGTGAAACTTAAAATTATGCAGTTATTTTGATGGGATAGTACAATAGAAAGACAGCTTATATGGTTAATTTTTAAATTGTAATTTTATACCCACTGTATAAATTAGAAAATTTTGTGATTGATAATACATACAGCCTATTGTAAATCAGGTGTACTTATTAAGCAGAAATTGAGTGAATAAAGAATTGAAAACTATTCTCATACTTTACCAAGCATTGCTTTTATTTTGGAGGATAATCATGATACATAAGCTGAAGTTTAAAGAAAACCTAAAATTTAATAATTTTTATTAAATACTAGTATATTTTAGTTGAAACATTGCTCCATAAGCATTAAACCTATAGTATGTTTCTATTTATATTAATATGTTTAGCATGATAATATCTATGTTCTGTGATATTATAATTGCAATAGATGAGTTCTATACCATTTGAGCTTTATTTGTAACATTGATTTATTTTTGTTTATGCAGCAATGAAGAAAACAATTACAAATGCTAAGATAGCATGTATTGATTTTGGACTTCAGAAAGTAAAAATGCATCTTGGTATTCAAGTTCTTATAACTGATCCAGAAAAATTGGATGCAATTAGACAAAGGTAATTTATTATGTGGTTGTTTCATGATTTGCTTTTAGTTTAAACTGCTGTCAAGGTTTTTGTAGAAATAAAATTAAATTGCAAAAGGGTCTATGTTTGCTTACATATCACCTATGGAATGACCACCGTTTCCAAGGTTTCTGATTACGAAAAGGTAATCTTAAACTACAGGAATTAATGTAAGGAATGGATGACCAATTGAGAAAGATTTTATCCAAAGTAATTTTATTTAATTTAGCCGGTCCATATAGAAATAATAAATCCATTTTGCCATGGCCTTCAAGTCTTAGGCAGCGCAGATTCGATTCTTGCCAGGTGCATTCCTCCCTGGGTGTATTTCTCTCTTCTGTATCAGTAAAACTTTCATTGTATGTGTATTACTTGATATTGTGTCTTGTATCTGGTGCAGCATGATCGAATATGGCCCTTGTGTCATAAAAAACCCAAAACAACCAACTTTTTCCCATGGGAACTTGTATTAAAATTCTTCTGTGAATAGTGTAAAAAATGCTAGAAAATCTGATTTATTTTATTGATCTAATCAGATTTTTATGATTTAAATTACTTTGTTGTCTTTGTATGTTTAAACTTTGGCTTGGCATTAGATGTGCAAGTCTCTGCAGTTTCTAGATAGAATTGATTTGTGATAAACTTTAATGTATTAGGGTTCAGGTAATGTAGCAAGGCAAACATTTGCAAGATTACTACAATTAAAATCTTGGCATTGTTGATTTTATCTTTTCCTTTGAATGCTGTTTCATAGAGATCCATAATACCTAAAAATGTAGTTGGAAAAGTAGACACATTTAAATAAAGGAAGAATTTCTACTTTATATTTAAATTAAATAACTTAATTTTAAGAAAATGTTTCCATCCATTTTGTTGCCCAACTTGTTTTATGTAAAAAACTGTTAGTTAAAGCTATAAGCTGAAAATATTCTTACAAATTCAGAAGTAGATGTAGTGATAAGATAACAATTAATGACTTTCTCTAGTCTTCGGTTACAAACACTTATTCATATTCTATCCCTCAGGGATAGAATATTTTCAAGAATATTTAAGAAAATATTCTTGATTAATGTAGTGTTATTCACAACTGTTAAAACAATATGTTAATGTCTATTTAATTAATCTTTATTTTTATTTATATTGTTTGATAATATTTTAATTTTTTTATAGGGAATCTGACATAACCAAAGAACGTATTCAAAAAATTTTGTCTGCTGGAGCCAATGTTATCCTAACTACTGGTGGTATTGATGATTTATGCCTAAAATATTTTGTTGAAGCTGGTGCCATGGCTGTCAGAAGATGTAAGAAGCAAGATCTTAAGCGAATAGCAAAGGCCACCGGAGGTTAGTTACTGTATAATTAGTCTCATAAATAATAAAATGTTTAATTGTCATGGTCAGGAATTGGAACAGATTTAAATTCACCAAAAAAAATTTTCTACTGTGCCTCCCATTTAGTAGGATTTGACTTTTGACCTGATTTCATATTTGCTTTAGAGAAATCCAGTGAAGTAGCACAGGAAAATTCTGAAAAGAATTATCCTGATTAATTAATTCAAGAACTGAAAAGTTATTTGAATTTTTAGAGTAAATTCTTTTCCTGTCACATAGGAGATATACGAATCAACATTTTTATGATTTCTCTTGCAATAATTGTGCTTTGTTGTATATATGTGTGGTAGAATTGGCTTGTTTTTGCATGTTAAAAGTAGTTAGTGTTCATGTTACCATTGTGTGCATACTTGTCAACTATTTTTATTGTATGTCCTTATATTCTACTGTTGGTGTCTGACTGCAAAATTGTGTTTTGCGTGGCTAAAACTTGCATCCAACATGCATATGAAGTATGCCTATTTCTACCTTTATGGGTCATGTGACCAGTTTAATACACCTAATTCTGTTTTTGCACAAACTTTTTTACCTGAATTTGATTTAACACAAATTCAAAATAAATATTTCATTCTCTTTACGCGAGTCATTTTGATTTAACACGAGCGGTTCAATCCAATTTCTAACAATTTTTTTGCCTAAAATCTAAGAAAACAAAATTTTATCTGTGGAGTAGTAGATCATTTCTATTTTCTATATGTATAACAGCTAGTGTATGTGTTTTGAAAGGCGTGCTTTCCTCTATATACATTACATAACGTTTTATTATTGAATTTGGTGCACATCTACCGTATTCGTGCATTGTATCTTCGGAAGACATTTAGTATGTAGCTTTATTTCAAAGTGAAAGAATCTATAGTGAAATTTGTGCACATATAAATTTTGCAGAAATTCAATAAATCGTAAGTTTACAAATTTTTCATACCTTTATTTATTAATTTTAATTTGAGATATTTTTCGGTGGCCCTTATATAATGTCATAATTCACCCATTACCAAAACGAAAAGGAAAGCGATTTATTTGGAACTTAAAATTCAAATTTTAGATCGTCTTACAACTGGACAAGGTGCTACGTCTGTAGGAAAGCATTTTGGTGTACATGAAACTACCATAAGAACAATTAAGAAAAATGAAGCAGCAAATAGGAAGTCGGTATGTTCTGGAACAAAAATAAGTGTTAATTCATCATCATATACAAGAAATATTGTCAAGGAAAAGTTGGAAAAGGCTTTGGTAATATGGATAGAAGATAAGTCACAAAAAAGAGTACCAGTAGATGGAAATGCCATCAATCATCAATTCCAAGCAAACAGCACTAAGAATTTATAGATAGATTAAAGGAAAGGAGCCAAGAGCACTTTATCTCGGTTAAACAGAAAGTATGAATTTTCTGCAAGTACAGGTTGGATGACAGAGTTTCTTAAAAGGCGTGCTCTTCATAATATAAAAATTAAAGGTGAAACTGCATCTGCAGATGAATCGGCTGCTAAAGTATTCCCGCAGGAACTTGCTAAAATTATTAAAGATGGAGGATACACTCCTGATCAAGTGTGGAATGCAGATGAACGTGGTCATTTCTGGAAACGAATGCCAAACAGAACGTACGTAGCCAAATCGCAGAAAACTGTTGGTGGTTTTAAGGTAGCTAAGGATCGTGTGACCTTATTATTTTGCTCCAACTCTTCAGGAGATCGTATGTTGAAACCACTGCTGGTAAATACAGCCCTAAACCCACGTTCAATGAAAGGTGTAGATATCAATAAATTGCCTGTTCACTGGATGGCAAACAAGAAGGCCTGGGTGACCACTGCTATCTTTACAGAATGGTTCAAAAAATGCTTCGTCCCAGAAGTCAGACATTATATGAATGTGCAAGGTCTTGAATTTAAAGTTCTGATTCTTGACAATGCATCCAGCCATCCTATCTTGGAACACCCAAACTTACAAATTTTATTTCTGCCACCAAATACTACATCTTTGATACAACCGCTTGACCAAGGTATAATTGCGACATTTGAAACATACTACGTAAAACGAACATTCCAACACATTTTGGACAAACTGAATGATGAAACACTAACAGTCATTGATGTGTGGAAGAAATTCTCAATTATGGATTGTATCAATCAAGTTGGATTAGCGTTAACTGAATTAAAACCAGCAACTTTGAATGCGTGTTGGAAAGCGGTTTGGCCACAATGTGTAAAAAAAAGCAAAAGATCCCATCATCCCTAATACGACCGAATTTCCCAACATCATTACAATGGCACACAATTGATGGAGAAGCACACATCATATCTTCAAACGATGATTCGATCTATCGTTTGAAGATATTGATGAATTATTAGTCGATAAAGCCTTAAGAGGAGATGAAATATTAGAAGTTGTCCTTGAGACTCCTAATCCCACAGAACGTAGTGATAATGAAGAAAATGATCCTGTTCTCTAAATGCAGATTTAATAAAAGGTCTGGAACTGGCCAAAAAATTGGCTAATCATTTTGTTAAACATGACCCTAATGAGGAACGTGCTGGGAAGTTTCAATGTGAACTGAAGTTGTTGACAGCCTCTTAGAGAGAATTATATAACGGCCTAACCAAAACATGAACACAACGTTCGTAAAACCGGTGAAACATCAGCACCAGAGGAAACTCATGCTGATTTTGCTCAAGAGATCACAGACAGAATTTCATTAATAGAGGAAGCTGTCCACAACATTCGTAGTGATAGCAGTGATATTCCAGTCGTACGCAAACGTATGCGCCGTTTATTGTCAGAAAGTGAAAATGAATAAAAAAGTTTTTGTGTAAAACAGATTGTTTTGTTCATGAAGAATTTTTTTCATTTGCTTTACATATTATTATATGTGTATTTTGTTGAAATAAAATAATAAGCTTAAAACGAATGTTTTCATATGGTTTTATAAAATTATTTTTACTGATTTTTTAAATCCGGAACCAATCTTCTTTTCTTCCATAGATACAATGTCTTTTTTTACACGTATTCTTCAAGAACATATGTTACTGTTGTTACTACTACAATCTCTTTGCTTTAATAAATTCATCAAATCAAATTCTAGTATTAATATTCATTCTGACTTAGATATTTCTCTTAAGCGTGTTTGGGAATTGGAAGAGATTCCAGTTGTAAAAAAAGTTTTAATTCTGATGAAGAATTTTGTGAAAACCATTTTAAAGAGAGCTATGCCACAAATCAGATGGAAGGTTTGTTAATTTACCATTCATTAAATCTACTGAAACCTTGGGAAATTCTAAACCCACTGCCGTATTTCGTTTACTTAGTATGGAGAGAAAATTTAATCGTGATAAAGAGTTTGAAAAACCAGTATAAACAGTTTATAAAGAATACAAAACATTAGGTCATATGGTTGAAGTTAAACCTAAAAATCTGACTTGATAATTCTAAAGTATTCTATTTGCCTCACCATGGTGTTATGAAACCATCTAGTTCAACAACTAAATTAAGGGTAGTTTTCGATGACTCTTGTCGTTCATCTACTGCTGTTTCTTTAAACTCAATATTAGGTGTTGGCAATATTTTGCAAAATGATATTTTCTCTATTCTTCTCAATTTTCGTGTTCATAAGATAGCATTTTCAGCAGATATTGACAAGATGTATAGACAGGTATTGGTTAATTCCATAGATCAGAATTATTTGGAGAAGCAATCAAAATTCTGAAATGAAGGAGTATCAATTGTGTACTGTTACGTATGGCACTCAAAAACTTGGAATAAAATACCAAATATGATATAACTATTAATTAGTGATTTTAATGCCAAAATCGGCAAAAAAAACTTGATGAAGAGCGATGTGCGGGTAATGAAGCACTTGGCGAAAGAAATGATAATGGAGAAAGATTTGTGAAATGTATTATCTTTTAATCGGAGGAAGTATATTTAAACACAAAGACGTACACAAAATAACTTGGATTTCACGGGATGGGATTACAAAAAATCAAATTGATTATACTGCCATAAATGGTAAGTTTGTTTAGATCAATGACTGATGTTAGAGTTAAAAGGGGTCATTGATCTAACAAGGAGCACAGATGTTGGAACTGACCACTATTTATTGGTAATGTCCTTGAAATTAAAACTGCGTAGTACCCAAATCAAAAGAAAGAAAAATGAATTAATTAGATATGATTTAGCAAAACTAAAAGCAAAAGAGTTGAGAGATAAATTTACTCTGGAATTGAGAAATAATTTCTCAAAACTCTTGAGAAAGTATACGAAAAAGATACAAGTCATGATGTTAGTAAATGGAACGAACTTGTAAACATATACAATAGGGCTGCCTTGGACATCATTGGAAAAAAAAGAAAGAATTAAAAACAAAGAGTGGTTGAGTTGTGAAGCGTGGAAAATAATAGAACAAAGGAAAAAAATTAAAATTTAAAGGGATAGTACCAACTCAGAAAGATTATATAAAGTTTATAAGCAAAAATATTCCGAATTAGACAGAATGGTTAAAGTCTGCTAGAAATGACAAAAGAAATTAATTTTCTGCACTTTCAAAAGATGCAGACAAGGGAGAGATTAAAAGACTCAAATTGTGAGACAAATCAAAGGTGTGAAATGCACTACACAATTGCCTATAAAAACAAAGAAGGAAAAATTCTTACAAAGGAAAGTGAAATTGGAAACAGGTGGATAGAGTATTTCTGCGAAACCTTAAACACCCAAACGGATGCCGAACATTTGCAACAGCTTGAAGAGACATGATGTCATTCAAACCCTTAGCATTTCTGTTGTGGAAATCTCGCAGGCTGAGATATAGAGGCTCTGAGAGCTCAAAAAACAGGAAAAGCTTGTGGAATAGATAATATTGCTGTTGAGATGTTAAAAGCAGATCAAAATGCAACCTTGTATTACTTACATAATCTATAACACAATATGGAAAACTGAAAAAATACCGGAACAATGGAAAGAAATAGTAATCGTTAAAATTCCTAAAAAGGTGCAAACAGCATCAAAAATATTTGGAAGAATTTTAGTTAATAGAATGAAAGATGAAATGGAAAGCATTCTCAAACCAGAACAAGCTGATTTCAGAAGAGATAGTACAGTACAACATATTTTTACACTTGGAAATGTAATCAAACAGACATTAGAATATAATGCTACAATATATTTAAACTATAGATTTCAGTAAAGTATTTGATTCTGTTATATATATATATATTAGCCAAATTGTGGCAATTTATAAAACATAGTATTCCACAAAAAATTATGAATATAATACAAGAAATGTATAGAAATAGTAAAACTTGCATTGAAGTAAACGGAAAATTAACAGATTTCTTTTTAGTGGAAAATGGAGTTTGACAGAGTTGTGTCATGTAAGGTCTTCCTTTTATTATCATTGTTGACTGGATCATAACTTTTAGAAGTCAAAGAACAGGAATAATACATCTGTTTTGGAGGATCTTGATTTTGCACACAATATCGTCATGTTGTCCAGGTTAAGATATTTACAAACTAAAACAGATGTCTTAGAAAATGCTAAACTAGTGGGACTAAAAATCAATCAGAATAAAACAAAAGTCCTCAGAATTAACGAAAAATCTAGCACTCCCATCAAGGTGCAAAATAACTCGATAGAAGATGTAAGTACCTTTTCATATCTGGGAGCAACAATAAACAAAAGGGTGATACTTATGAACATATTGATCTTAGAATTTCAAAAGCTTGCAACTGTTTTAAAAATCTTAATAAATTGTGGAGAGCAACTAATATACATGTAAAAACCAAATTAAATCTACAAATCACTAGTACTTTCAGTTCTCTTATAAGATTCTGAAACATGGAAAATTGCCAAAACACAGTGCAATAAACTAAATGTTCTTCAAAATAAATGTTTAAGAATTGTTTTAAAGATTTTTTGGCTATACTACATTTCAAATGAAGAATTATTAAATAAAGCGAAATTTAATGAAATAGGAAATGAAATCAAATTTAGATGTTGGAAGTTTACAGGAACATTTTAAGAATGAACAGACAGTATTCCTAGTATAGCATTGACCTGGACCTCTGATGGAAAGGGAAAGCTTGGACGTCTCCGTTTGACCTGGCGACGTATGATGGAACAAGAGAGAAGTAAGGCTGGATGGGCGAGCTAGTATGAAGCTAGACTTGCTGCATCGGATAAGAAACTTTGGCGATGTAGATTAAAGGCCTGATGTGCCCCTAGGCACTAAAGAATTTATGATGATGACATGGCACTTCCACCGCTCCCTTTCTAGCCACTAGAGCTTTGCACCAAATTGTTTTGGATTTGGAAAATGAAAATCCCATTATTTCTGGTATCATTAAGAATAATATTTATGTTGATGTTTTATCTGGATTTAATAATTTGCAAACAGCTATTACTTTTTGTTCACAACTTGTTGATATTTTGAGATCTCGTGGCTTTCATTTAAGGAAGTGACGATCCAATTCCTTACAACTGATTAATCATGTATCTCCTGATGAAAAAGATTTTTCTTGCATTGAAATTCTTGATGATGATTGTTCTGAAGTTCTCTAATGTGATTCAACTTCTGATAACTTTATTTTCAAGGTACATATTCATGTGGAACCTTTTACTAAACGAAATATTCTCTCCTAATCATCACAACTATTTGATACTTTGGGATTATTACCATGCACCATAGTGATTAAAATCTTCCTGCAACAACTTGGCTTGAAAAATTAAATTGGGATGATACATTACCTCAATTGCAGGAAAATTGTTAAAATACCCAGATGGGGGATCTGCATATATATGATTGTAACATTGAGTTACATGGTTTCTGTGATTCATCCGAGCTTGCATATTCCGCTATCGTGTACTTCAGGCAAAGGGATGAAAATGGTGAAATTAGAGTGAATTTGATATGTGCCAAAACAAGAGTAGCTCCCATTAAGCAGCTATCGATTCCTTGCTTAGAACTTAATGGTGCATTATTACTTGCTAGATTCTTTAAATTAATTTTGCATGTATTTCAAATTATAATGTAAAGGTATATGCCTGGTGTGATTCGAAGGTAGTGCTTGCATGGTTAGCATCACATCCACGCATGTAGAAAACCTTTATTGGTAATCGCACATCTGAGATTTTGGACACTATTTCAGTTGACAATAACATTATGTACAATCCAAATGTAACCTTGCAGATGTTGTATCAAGGGGTATAAGACCATCACTACTAGCAGATTATAGTCTGGTGGTGTAGTCCACCATGGCTCATTAAAAATGCATCTGAATGGCCAATTGATATTTCCAGCAAAAAAAGATGACATGCGTTCAGAAGAAAGGTCAAAACCATTGTATTCTGCAGTTATGGTTCGGGATAATGATTTGAATGATCATTTATTTGCTAATTATTTTTCATGGTCTAAAATAGTTCGTATAGTATCGTATTGTAAAAAATTTATTAACAACTGTAAGAATTGTATAAATAGTGTAAAAAGTTCAATGCAACATCTAATGTGAAATTGAGTATTCCATTATCTCTGAGTGACTGAACTGAATCACTCAAATTGATGATTTTATACGTACAAAGGAAATTATATGGTGATGAGTTATAGGATATTGTAAATATGAAACCTCTACATATAAAAAGTTCCTTATATTCACTTGTGCCTTGATTCATTGATAGTGATGTTATTTTACGGATGGGTGGACGTTTGCAAAACTCCCCACTGAAGTATGATACCAAACACCCTATCATTTTGCCATATCAGCATGTCATTAGTCATTTGTTTGTAAAACAATATCATGTATCATATCTTCATTGAGGTCCAACTGTATTATCAAATATTTTGCATCCAACGTATTGGATAGTTGGTGTTCGAAAACTTGTGCAAAGTGTCATTCATAAATGTATTATGTTGTAGATGGAGAGGTGCCACTTCTCAATAGGAAATCTGCCTGAGCATCGTGTGACTGAATCATGCATTCCTAGCTTGTGGAATTGATTATGCCAGACTGATAAGTTTAAGACTTCACAAAGATCTGGGAGCTAGAAGTGAAGCTTTAAGTGATCATCTAATGCTTTTATTGCTGCCCTTCGGCAATTCAGTTTGCGTAGAGGTGCTCCGAGATATATTTATAGTGATAATGCCACAAATTTTGTTGGTGCCAAGCATAAGTTATTGGAAATTAATAAGATTACTTCTAAGATAAACAAAGAAGTTGCATACTATTTGAATCAAAATTCTATTGATTGACATTTAATTGCTACTTCCTCACAATATCTCGGAGGAATTTGGAAATTGGGAAATACGTTCAATAAAATTCCATCTTCGTCGTGTTATTGGATATACAGCCCTGACTTTCGAAGAACTAACAACCTTGCTAACCCAAATTGAAACAATTCTAAACTCAAGGCCTATTACACAGGTCAGTGAAGGTGATATAGATAGTCTAGATGTCTTAACTCCTCATTTCTTAATAGGGGAATTGATAACTGTTCCCCAGAATTAAAGGTAGACTCCAGTAACTCAACCTATCACCCGTTGGGAACAAATTCAAAAATTGAAATAAGGTTTCTGGAAAAGATGGCACTACGAGTATTGAAATACACTGCAGAGCAATGATATATATATATATACACACTGACGAGCCAAAACATTATGACCATCCCCACATTTTTCAATGAATTTGTCTGGAGGGCACATGATTAAGTGAGAATGGTATTTAACTGCTGCTGGAGAAGGTAAGTAATCATTCTTGCACTTACTTTTGCGAGTGATGAGAAAGGCTGCTGATCTAAGCGAATTTGATAGAAGGCAGATCGTAATGGCCCGAAGACTCAAAACGAGTATCACCGAAACTGCACGACTGGTAAGGTGTTCACGATCTGCCATTGTTAGTATTCATGCAAAGTGGATAAATGACGGTGACACCGGCAGTAGACGCCAAGGTGTTGGTCGTCCACGCGTCATCAAAGAAAAAAGGACGTCGGAGACTGTCCCGCTTTGTAAAGCAAAATCGGTGCGAGACAGTGGCTCAGCTGACAGCCCAATACAATGCAGGTCCAAGCGCAAGTGTTTCGGAACACAGTTCAGCGGACACTATTGGATATGGGACTGTGCAGCAGACGTCCCACTCTTGTGCCTCTGTTGACCAAGCGTCATCATCAACTACGCCTACAATGGGCCCGAGAACATCGAGACTGGACCATGGATGTGTGGAAGAGAGTTGCCTGGTCAGATGAATCCCAATTTCTCATTCATCACGTCGATGGTCGTGTCAGGGTACGCCGTCTGCTCAGTTGCTCCCCTCTTGTACAGCAGGTCATACACAGGCTGGTGGTGGCGGTATTATGCTTTGGGGGACGTTCTCATGGGCGACTCTGGGACCCGTAGTTGTGGTAGAACAGACCATGAACGCTGCGAACTATCTGAACATCATTGCGGATCAGTTGCACCCTTACATGGCGTCTGTCTTCCCAACTGGAAATGGAATCTTCCATTAGGACCATGCCCCATGTCACAAGGCTCGGATTGTGTTGGAGTGGTTCGAGGAGCATACTGATGTCCTGGCCACCTAACTCGCTGGATATTAATCCGATAGAGCACATTTGGGATGTCATGGAGCGGCAGCTCAGAGCTCAAACACCACCATGTCCGAATATCTCGACTTTGCCTGACCGCTGCTTAGACATTTGGTACAACCTGTCTCCAGTCATGTACCAAGACATGACTGGAGACATTGTGGCATCTATACCCAGGCGAGTTGCAGCTGTTTTGCAGGCCAAAGGAGGCGCAATGCGTTATTGAGTAGGTGGTCATAATGTTTTAGCTCTTCAGTGTATATCCAAGTGGAAGAGCAAACAACATTCCCTTGTAGTTGGTTATTTGGTACTTTTGCATGAAATTCATGCACCCCCACTACTTGGCCACTCGAAAGAGTTGTGGACACTCATCCAGGCAAGGACAATATCATGTGTGTGGTTACCATTAAAACTGCTAAGGGTAAATTTAAAAGGTCAGTGGTGAAGTTGTGTCTCCTACCTTTGTATCAAGAATAAATTCTTGATAGGGTGGGAGTATTATGTCTACGTTCTCAGGTCTCAGCGATATCCCTCGCTGACACCAAGATCACAGAAAACCTTTGCATTTTCCCTCTCCAAATCTAGTTTTATCCTCTTTGGGATGGAATTGCTCCTGCCACTGCCCCTGTTAACTTTCCCCCTTTTTCGACCACTTCAAACTTCGAATCTTAGCTTTGCTGGACGCTTGTGTCTGTTGCTACTATGATCTCTGCTTCAATAAATTCATTTGTTAAGTTTTTGGAAACTACTTGTCTTGTGTCTGATTCTACAAGACCTCAGTCGTCCACAATTAGTAACTAGTTTTATATTTTATTTTTAATTTATTCACTATTTCTAATTGTAAGGATGTCCAGAATTTTGAAAAGCAAGAAATTATTGGAATTAAAAATTTAAGTGAAGAAGTACGTTTTGAAAGGGAAGGTGATGTGCATAAAAGTGCCAAATAAGAAACTGCCATGAAAAAGCCCCTAAAATCTGCTCTGCAAGAAATATGTTTGCAGAAAGTATTTAGCAGAGCAACCTTGCATGTGTAAAAGGCAGCATATGAATCTAGATTTTATCATATGCTAAAAAAATGTAAATAAATAATATATTACTTATGATTATTTAATTTTTGTTTATAGTTATGAAATTATAATTAAAAAATAATTCTTATTGTTTCAAGCACTAATTCCGCTGTTACATGTATCCAAAAAGGAAATGGGTCAACCCATTTCGGTAAAAATACCCATTTACAAAAAGTCAGTAAATTTAGAGTTAAAGCCTATTTTAACTCTATTTTTATTGTTTTCGTGACATTACTTGGTTTTCATTATAAATATTATGTTTAAATATTCCTTTTGTACTCTACTTTTAAAATTATCTGAAAATATGAAAAATGTTGGGAAAACTTACCTTTCTAGTTTTTACATTTTCAAATGAAAGCCAAAAGTGCTCAAATTTTTTTGGAACTTATTGGAGCAAATACTTTTATTCTAATTTATAGTAGATAATGAAAATTGTTTGTTTATCTGGCATTGGATTCTGCAATTCTGTTAAAATTCCTGATAAACCTGGATAACTCAAAAGTTACAAATACAATTTAGAATTTAACCCTGTGTTCTGAACATGTATACATTGCTGGAATATTTGAATCCATTATTTGTACTCGAAGTGCAATTGGTATAAAACCTTCTCTGTATAAAAGAGCATTAAGAAGTGCGTTTGCATTTATGTTCAATTATATTAACAGTATTTTTTTCTTTTAGCTCAATTTATACCAAGTTTGGCCAATTTAGAAGGTGAAGAAAGTTTCGAAGCAAGCATGCTTGGAGAAGCTGATGAAGTGTCCCAGGAACGCATATGTGATGATGAACTAATCCTAATAAAAGGGTACAAACAAACTGAATTTGCATGGTCTTTACAAAGCACAAATTTGAGCAATTCTTAGTTTTTCAAAATGTCTTTCGTTACCTGTTAAGAATTTGTCCTGTTATTGTTCAAACACTAAATTTAGCCAAAACAGTTTTCTATAAATTACAGAAGTTTTAAAAACAGGATATTAATCAATGTCATTTTATTCTATTGTAAGGTCTAATGAATAAGGATTTGTGATTAGGAAATGTTCATGGGGAGATTACATTTATTTTATTTTACCATTTAAACTAAGGAACATTAAAAATAAAAAGTATATATATTTTAATGTTACAAATTTATGTTTTAGGATTTTCTAATGTTCCACAATTGTGTATTGGAATTTCATCTTGTCTTCATTTTTTGTTTCCTTGCCACATTTCCTCCATTCTTTATTGTTTCATAAAACTTTTAATGCTTGGTTAAGGTGTTGTATTAAAAACATGTGGTTTTTGTTTTATGCAAATTAATTGCTTCATTTTATGCCAAAAGTTAAAAACTTATGTTGTAACTTCAATTAAAGTTATCAAATTATTGATATATTTAAGTTTAACATGCTCTCTGACGTTGACAATTGTGATTTTATAAGTCTGCTTTTAAAGAATCAACTGTATAATGATTTTGTAATTGTAATGAAGCACCTTGAATCTCCAATACAAGAACTTGTTCAAACAAATGTGCCTTTTATGTTTATCACTAAAATGTGAGTATACTTTGCCCCTTTTTTTAATGCAATAGCAATTTTTAAAACATACCATTAAATAATAGATCCGCTTCAATCCAACATTAGCAGCAGTTTGCTCACACTGCAATATTTGAAAATGACATGTTTATGTTTGAGCACTTTTCTTTGAATCGTGCAAAAGATATTTTAAGATGGTAAATAAAATTAAAACAATATGGGAGTGATAGTTTGCTGATGTGTTTTTTATGATAATGCATTGCAGGGTTTTAGGAATTCAATTCTTTAGTCTGACTTGCAAAGTTTTTATTGAGCTTTACTTTTTTTTAGTTGAATTGCAGTTTAAACCTCTGACTTCCACATCAGCCAAAACGACTACATCCAGACACCCAGTCCCTGCCCCTGATGGTTGAAAAACTAATATGCTTTTCTTCCCATTTTATCAGTGAGAAGGGTAATTGGTCATCCCCACTCTACAAAAGCTCCTTGATCATTTCTCACTGAAGCATTTTCAAATGATCATCAGGTGTTATGGGATTGATTTCTAACTACATCCATCTGTTCAGTCTGCAGATTGGTTAACCACGTGAGATTTTCGACATGAGCTAAAATATACAAAGACAGTGTTGCTGTTTGTGTAAATTACAGGGTACCAAAGCCTGAGATTCTTGAGTGAACAATTGAGTTTGTATCCTTAAAGTCAGCTCTTATATAAAAATCCACACCTTTCAGCCAGTAGCCAGAAATAATCTGAGGAATGGTGAGAACATTAGTTCAGGAGTGGTTTCTTGGAGTATACCTTAACCCAATACTCAAAAGTACAAAATTCTAAGAATGTATTCCTTAAAAATGGGATGACCTCGTTTGTAGTTGACTTTTATGTTTCCCTCATCGAAGAGACCAGTTTCAGCATCCTATAGTCTCTTAGAATGGCTGTTCATGGATTTCTAACAATAGAGTAGGAAATATCCCACACCTTTTTGTGTTCTTATACTTGAACTCAAATGGAGCAAAATTCTTAGAAACTACAACTGATGTGTCACTCAGGTAATCTGCCCTTATACATTTAAAACCATTTCCAGATTCCTCAGTATTTCAGAATGGGAGTTTTCGAGAATTTATAACAATGGAAGAGAAACTATCCTGCACCACTTTTTGTGTAACACATGTGACTCACTTTCAACACAGAATTCGAAGCACATGATTTGCTTTGTCTTATGTGAAATTTGATTCTATGATATTTTTCATGTTTACGCATGTATAATAATAGCTGATAAAGATATATTGTGTAAAGAATACCTCCAAAATTGAATTACAATCTAAAAATGCTGATTTCGGGATTTATTATCGACAACAGGGTGATAGTATTAATAGGAGACTTATATTTCTAATAAGCAAGTTTATGACCCCCCAAAAAAGTGCAATACAGCGAAGTATTGCTGTCACTTTAGCACATAAAAGTATGCCAATCTTAGTGTTTTTAGAAAACATTGAAAAGTGCTCACAAACCACCAAAGCCTCAATTTCAGGAATATAATTGGGCCATGATTCTAGTGAAAGTTCATTGATGTACCTAGATGATTTGGGTCTACAATTGGAAAAGAAAACTTACCGAAAATTCACTGTTTCGATATTCTATTTGTAGTGAAAAATTATTGAAGAATTACCATTTGTATCATATCGCATTAATTTTCTGATTTTCTCTTTAAACATCTATTTCAAAGCAAAAAGATATATTTTTACTTTAAAACGTTGTCATGAATTTTTTATGCGCTTTAAAAATTAAGTAATTAATTGCCTATAGCACAACAGAAAAACAGATCCCATTGTTATTCCCATAGCGAAATTTGAAATAAGACATGGGAAGGAAATAAATAAATGAAATTGCTTTTTTAAAACATTGATTTAAAACCTATTAAAATAATGTATTCAATCGAAAATTGGAAAATATTTTTTCCTAGTTTTATTATAAATAGTTTCACTTTGTTTTAATTTTGCGCTGTTTCATCGAAAGAAAGTGCTCTTACGTATATATGGATAAAATTGATTTTCTAACCACAATTTCTTTTGATTCCTTACGAGTTTAAAAAATGTCATGTATTAGATTCCACACATCAGCAAACATGAAGATGTCTAACTCGACTTTTAAGTTGAAAAGAGCACTTTATGTATGACCCCCATCAAAACAAGCAGGGTTTTTTACCTGGTGTAGGGTCCCCGATGAGGTATAAAATTAGTTGATAAGGTGGAGGAAGAAATAGTTGGTGATAGTACTAATGATACTTCCGTCTTTTTAGGTTTTTGACGACATGGTCTTGAGATGCGTACAAATGTCAGAGGGTTAAAAATTAATGTCACAATTTGACAATGATTATCACAATTTGATAGCATTTTCTGATATATTTTGCAGACCTAAAGCCAGATCTGCAGCTTCTATCATTCTTCGTGGAGCAAATGATTATTATGTGGATGAAATGGAGCGATCCGTTCATGATTCTCTATGTGTTGTGAAGAGAGTACTGGAATCAAAAACTGTAGTTCCAGGTGGTGGTGCTGTTGAAGCAGCATTGTCTATTTATTTAGAAAACTTTGCTACATCCTTGGTATGTATCCTTATTCATATGAACTCGTCAAATCACTTCAATTAATTTAAATTGAATCAGTTTGCATGGCATACTGTTAATTTTTAAACACCTGCTTAGATTGACAATAAAAGCATTTAATCTTTTCCAATTAAAAAATGTTCAATTCAGAACAGCATCATAGTTTAAGAAATTATAATGTAGCTTTGTAATAAATATAAATATATTATCCACACCTTATAATTAATAAAAATATTTTATTAATTATAGGTGGTTAAGGTAAAAATTTTGGATTTCACATTGCTGTGTAAATTGGAAAATAAAGTTGCAACAAGCTGATTAATGACCTATGGAAAAAATTAACACAAATAATTTATTTATAAGTACAATTACTTTGCTTCTCATTCACTGTTTTTTATTTATAAAGTCATGATATTACTAAATAAAGCAAGAAGCAAATTTTCTTTGACTAGTGTTCTTCCCAAACTATTTTTTATTATTAATGTTTATATCTGTTTATTCACAGAGTTCTAGAGAACAATTGGCTATTGCAGAATATGCTAAAAGTCTTCTAGTGATTCCTAAAACTCTTGCCGTTAATGCTGCAAAAGATGCTAGTGATCTTGTATCAAAACTTCGTGCTTACCACAATAGTTCCCAAACTAAACCTGAGCATGCTGACTTAAAATGGTATATATTGAATTTTGTTTTACTTATTTTTTATGCTGCTACATATTTTCTACAAATATAGATTTTTAAAGCATCTAGTTCTCAGAGTTTTGCTGAATATATTAATTTTGTAAGTTATGTTTGAATTAGCTAATGGGGTCAATTACAAATGCCTGCCATGTTACTGGCTTTTAAATTCGTCAATTTTTTTCATATAAAAATACCCCAATTTTTTGCTCTTTTTTTATCCAGTTTTAATTTTATCTGAAAAGTGATTTACTTTTTTGTATAATAGTTTTGGTCCTGTTCTCCTAATTACTTCTTTACAAAGGCTATTTTATTTTTACAATGAAATAGGGCATTTAGTATTCTTTGCCTAGTACTTTATGCTGCCTTAAGAAATCTGGTGTTTGAAAATAAAATTGTTTTAAGATCATTTTCAAAGGTATGATTTTCATCTAACGATAATACTTGATATTCTAAAGTAGGAGAAACTGAAAATTTCGCAAATCTGATCACACATTGGAAATGATTCTTGCCAATCTTGTGAATATTCACTTTAAAGTTCTTTTTATGTAGTCATTCTCCTATCTGTTGAAATGAATTTAGGCATAGCTTTCGGCAATTCAACTACTCAGAGACATCTGATATATTCGAATTATGTCATTCCAAACATCTTTTGTCAACAAATATCAAAGTAATTAATATTTCCCTAAATAGTTTTACAAAAACAGATATCTACTAAGGAATAAAAAGGAATAGCTATTAAAATTTTTAGTTTTATTTCTTAAAAAATTCCAGAACAATAGGTTTAGAAGTTGTACAAAAAGTTGTTTCATGTAAATTAGGCAAAAAACAATTTTGATTCAGGAATGTAGTTTTGCTTACAACCATATTTAAAGAAAATGTTATTTTAGCCATCCAGTATTATGTATTCTAAACCCATACAAAATGTTTGCAAGTCTAGTGCTGAAGGCTCTTAGTTTTTAAAATTAAGAATATCTGTTTTTCTAAAAATACTGATTTACAAATAAAATTCAAAATTCATTAACTTTGCATCCAGACACATTGATGACCATATTAAATCACATCTGCAATGTCATTAAAGTTGAAGTTTCATTGATTCGTTAAGTAGATATATTGATATAGTCAACTAAGAGCAGTAACTCAACTTACAACACAATTTTTTTACTGTGCAGGTTAGCTGTTCAAAGACACTTAGTTTTGTCAAAAAATAAAAATTATAAGCATTATGAAAGTATATCTTTTTAACAAATTGCAATATGACCATTTCTCGTGAAAATAAGCATTTAGTATCCAAAAAATGTCTGTTAATAAGTTAAATAATTTTAACATAAAAAGTTATGTATTTTAAATTGAATGTAAAGTTGAAATCAGTATATGCTTCCTATTTAGGAAGAAAAATTAAATTTTCATTTTTACTCTCCATTTTAGGGTTGGACTTGATTTATATGAAGGAACTGTCCGAAACAATAAAAAGGCTGGTGTTCTCGAACCTGCTATCTCGAAGATCAAATCACTTAAGTTTGCAACTGAAGCTGCTATCACTATTCTTCGTATAGATGATCTTATCAAACTTGCTCCTGAGCAAAGGGATCCACGACATGATGAATAAAGAACAAATTCATTTAACAAACTTTCTGACATGTGCTTATAACTTCAATTGCAGCACACTATCATTTTAACATTGTAAAAGGAAATATTAATATGAATTGCTTTGGAGAAGTTTTTGCTATTTTCATATGAAGTGTACTTACATTGCTGCTTGTATTATACCTGTGGTATAAAATTTGTTCAATAAATGTTCCAAACAGTTAATCTGAGATAATTTCATTTTTGCATTTTCACTAATCTGTTATAAAAAAAACTGCTTTCATCCTTTTATGCATAAATTAGAATTTCTGCATAGGGGTTGTGCTGAAGCTCAGTGGGTTCGCCACTGTGAGTTGTAGGCAGTGCAGGTTCACTTCCTCACTGAGTGTATTTCTCTTTTCTGTCAGTAAAAAAACTTTCTTTGTGTGTATGTCCATTTACTTTATCTTGCAGAGCAGCTTAGCCAGACCCCTTGCACCATCAAAACTCAACCTGAATTATTCATGTGTGATCATTAGATGCTCTTATGTTTTAAAACTAAAACATTTTAGTACCAACTGTCTTGAATATATATAATGCATGGGGTTCTTTCTGTATACAAAATTGTTTCAGAATGCTTTACTGATTCTTGTAATCAATTATGAAAATACTTGCTAAGCCTATCAGTATTTTTATCTGAAGAACCATAGCTGTGATGAATATCAAGTCCTTAGGAATTCCAATAACAGAAGGATATATTTTGAAACACAAATTAACTGCTTAAAGTTCATGATCGTTCCATAAATATTTGACTAGAACTTTTCTTGCCAATTTTAAAATAAATTGTGCTACAGATGTAATCTTATGTATTGCATTAATACTTTCCTTGTAAAATAACTTGATGAAAAGGATACAAAATTAAACAACAGTTTAATACGAATTTGCAATCTCTTATTGTCATTTTTTTAAACAGGAAACCCATATTTATAAAATATATTTTAAGTGTGAAATGCTTTGGAGTTTTTGCATTTTTTCTTTTTATTCAATGAATCATCATTTATTCTTGTCCCATTTCAGAAATAATTATTTTACTGTAATCGAGATATTAATTATGTTCTGTATGATTTCAAGATAAGTTTTTGATTTCTGTCTGATCCATTTACCTCCAAAAAGTGACTGCCCTCAGAGGAAGACTACAGCTTAAAACCAACCTTTAGAAAAATTGTACCTTCCCATCATTGGTACATGGGCAAATCCAATGGTGAGATTTTAGATCTCAACAAGTTGAGAAAGGTTTTTTAATGTTGACAAGACTGCACTGCACATCTAAAGAAGCTTCGATAATACGTTTGTTGATGGTACCAAGTCTTTTCCACAGTGTACCATATGTAAAAATTCTTGCATAGTATCAATATCAGTAACCAAGAAATCTCGAATCCCACTTACAATAACTAAAAAATTAATTTTACACAACCTCCATGTCTTGGTGTAGGATTTATCTAGCAACATGGGATAAGTACCAACCAATTCTTAAGAGAAATAATAAAAGATAAAATAAAACAAATTTAAATGTTATATATACGAACATTCAAATTATCAGGCTCTAAAAAATGTTTTGTATGCACAAAACAAGTTATATGAAAATTCACTCAACATAAATATAATTTTCTTATTAAAATTAATTAATTGGTCATTGAAGATATGTAAATATTTACAAGTTTGGGAATACTTAGAGCGGTGCTCTTTAGTTTAGTGAAAAAATAATTGCCATTAACAACTGTTATTCTAGGTATGTAAACAGTTTACATTTACTCTGAAAAATTTATTTCACCTTATAAAAGTGGAATGCTTTCTAAAAAATAAAAATAGCTCTGAAGTTCCAAAATAAATGCACTTATTAATTTAGTTCCTCTCATCCTTTTAAGTCTTACTTATAAATATCTTGCCTTTTTGTTTTGTCCTAGTGATTCTTGCAAATTTGATTTGATCAGGTCTAAACTTATTTTTTACTGGAACACTGATTTAGCATTTTAAAAGAATTTTATTGTAAGTAGCATTTTGTAACAATTTCAGAAATTTAAAGTAGTAGTGCCATTTGATACTTCAATTTCGTCAAGTGAACATACCAAATGATTCTTGAATCATTGACAAGAGCAGGATATTTAAAGGTATTTCAAAACTTTATTTTATTCATAATACTACAATGCTTGGAAAACAAATTCTTTGTTTCCTATGTAAAAATTACCCAAAGAAAATTGAAATTAACTAGTTGACAGTAATATTTCATCAGATAAAATTAAAATTGGCCGAACTGCAAAAACCCAGTAAATAATTTTTTGGGGAAAACAAAAATATGTTCTTATGAACTGTAAATTTTGACACTAATGAATTTTTTTCAGAACCATGCTACCCTAAACTATCCAAGACAGTTTACTAAAATTCAAATTAATAACTTGAACATTTCATAAATTATCACATTTCGGAATTTGCTTGTAGTTCAGAGATTTCTTTTAATGTTAATATGGTTATTCTGATGTCTTAAATCTATTTTATGTGTTTCGTTCAGTGTATCCATTTTGGAATCTTGCGCCATAAAACCCTAATCAACCAACCAGAGATTTCTTAGTTATCTTTTAATTGGGGATTGAAATATAAAGGTTTTAAAATCTAATAAGTTGGCATGGTGTACAGGTTCATGCATTCACTGGTTAAACTTTTCAACATCAAACAAACTAGACCATTCACACACACACATAGTTCCTTAATTTCCTGATTGATATTTTTATAACATGTTGAATTGATGAATCTTAATTTGTGATGAAGTTCCCCTTTCAAAAAAAAAATTTTAAATATCGTAATGGTTTCGTTCATAAAATCAACTTAAGATATGTTACTAAATGAAATCGTAGCTACTGAAAATATACAAAACATTACCCTAAAAATGCTGTTTACAGATATTTTACTGATGATAACGTAACATGAATATGAAAGCATTTTTCTCTTAATCTATTCATAAACCCTTCCGAAACTTGTATAAATCTGGAAATTTGCATTAGATTACAAATTTCCCTTGATGCTTGAATGATTTGGAAATTAATTATAGCTCCGTCGAATGCATGTAAAAATTTTCGCAAATAATTCCAGATAAGACATAAATTTCAAGTCAATTACAATTATAAAGCATTGATCTTTACACATGAAATATTGCAATTAATGAAAATACTTCAGTATGATTTGTTTCTCAAAATGGAATACTTTAATATAATTCGATTATGGCACCGATTTTCCACCTTTTTAATCTCATGGCACACATTAGTTAAAATTCTGCTCCACATCAAAAAATATTTTGCAATCTCAAAAATATAGATATGTATAAATTTGATACATTATACAAAATAATAGTAATTACCTTCCACTTTGCACCAAAATGGCCTTTTAAAATATTTTGGAAACAATTTATGATACTCAAACTTGTTAATACGGGTATTAAAAATACAAGTATTACTTCAAAAAATTTTGTGAACACATTTGTCAAAAATTAAAAACTAACCGTTGGAATTAAATCTTGTACTATTTAAACCATTGCAACATTCGTAAAATACCGATTGAAAATCGCTGGGTTAACGGGATCCGTATTCATTGAAATCGAAACCGCAAACCAAGTAAGAAAAAAGGAGGCACATGAATTTATTCGAACGCTTTGATGTCTGAAAGGTTCACCCACATCACAGATTTTCTACTAACCGTATTTATCGGGGTATAATCCTACAAAACTTTCCGCTGTCTTAAATCTGATTGTTTAAGCAGAAATTGAAAAACGTGTTTTCGGTACAACTAGCTGTACTTCCTGACGCATTTTTTACGTTGGCGTGGTGTGGAAGTTTGTAGAGTGGGGTGCCAACTCACACAGGTGTTGTCTCATCATCTGACCGTGGTTCAAAATTACGTGATGTCCTCGCGGACCTTTCCCTTCGGGACTGATTCCGGACCGTCGTCAATAGCCCATTGTGTTGCTCTAGTACGACGTTAATTAATTACCATTACCTGATGCATTTTCGCAATTCAAGTTAAACTTGCATAAATAGCTACTAATGACCATCTTGTTCATCTACATTATCTGAGTACTACTAATGTTACAACTGACATCGGAACAATTACGCAATTGATTGTCACTATGAAGTTAAGTTGAAACTTTAAAGAAATTCTTAAACACTTGTTTTCGTATAATTTTTATAATTTCATCAATTCGTAAGAATTGAGGAATTCTTGAACAATGGAGTCGAGAATGAATTAATGACGGGAGTTCTTTCATTAAACAAGTCGTGTTTCTTTGAAATGATTTGAAAAGTATGTGACTATGTCAAAAAAATTATCAGTGAAAAAATTTCTATTGGGTAATTTGTCCAACACCATTTTATTTTCATAGTTCCTCATTCATAACTCTTCAGTTCAATTCATTCAGCCAATATTTCTAGTGAGCGACTCGTTTTTAAATCAAATCAGGAAATTTAAACACCGAACATTTATTGAGTGCTACAGTGGAGTAATTTATAACAATGTATTAATAATTTTGTAATTCTAAATAAGTATGAGTTAGGTATCCAAAACGTGTATTATGGACACGAACTAAATGAACTTTTAGTTTAATAAACATGTATATTATATATATATATACAAAAGCCAATATAAAATCCAGAATTGTTTTTTCTTCTCAATTTTATTTTAAAATTGTATAGATAAGCTATTATATCGAATCGAATAGCCGCAGGCTTTGAATTAAGTGGAAATTTAAGTTATTTTTTTTACTTATTTGAACACTATGTGGCGCTACCAATCCATTACAGGAGATGTATTCGAAGCTTAACAGCCGAAGCATTCTCCTCCTCTGACAGCGCATTAAACCTTAAATAAACTTCTATATTAACACACGCGATTAATGTTTTCGAGCCAATGTCGCAGTACCGAAGATGGAGTTTATACGTTGTATTTCTACTCATTCATGGTGAGTTTTATGTTTTCAAGTCCTAACTCGTGGTTCATTTTATTATTTTCAGTAAAATCATGCTTGCATTATAAGGAATTATATTGCTTTATTGAAATCACATAAAATTCTCTGCACACATTTGTTTTCTTCGAAAGGAATCGAGGACTCTCCAATTAAGTAAACTCAAAGATACAAAAAATACAAACGTAAAAAACTACTTTCTTTTGATAAAATATTTTAAAAAATTAATAGACAAAACATTTGTCTGTTTCCTAATAAAAGTGTTATTTTTGTTTTTAGTTAACGAATAAAAGTATATTTTTAGATATATGCTGTTCTGAAGACCAGCCTGTTCTCTATCCTCTCATGATTCCGCCAAATCCATCCTTAGGAGATAGCATTGAAGTTTTATGTACCATCAAGAGGGGGAGTCTCCCCGTTATGTTTTCTTGGTTACATAATGGGCATGTTATTTCACCAGAGAAAAGACAAAAAATAACAGTTAATGAAAGAAGCTCCCATTTTTCTGTCGGAAATATTCAGTCATCTGATATTGGTAATTATACGTGCGTTGCTAGCAACAGTTATGGAAGAGACAGTAAAACTGAGAGCGTCGTAATTGAAGGTGAGGACTACGAAATTATTTTTACATAACTATGACTATGAAAGTTTTAACCATTTTAGGCTGAATGTCACTTATTCCTATTTATCTCAACATTCTTATTTCTTATTCACGTGTTAATTTACTGTGTACGCTATTTAATTTACTGTGTACGCACTTTTTTGTTTCGTTACAATACGCAATATTTTTATGTACTTTCATTGTAAATTTAGGAAATAGTCATTTACTGTAAGTTATACTTATTGTTTTACAAACTATCATTGCATCGTATAATGCAATAAGACAAAACATTGCCTCGAAAATGACATATTTTTATTCATCTACTAAAAACGTCTGATCAAAAAGTTATAATGTTTCTAATTAGGTTTTAAAATACTAAATAATCGTTGGTGAATATAATACAGTAATAAAAGTTACTATTAAATAATTGAATGTACAAATTTCATATTCTTCCTAAAAGCTTTGTATACTTTGAAAAATGTCAAAATTATTAAAAAGTTCATTCCTCAAATGTGTGTTAAAGCGATTGCAATAAAACGTTTACTGAAGAATTGCATATAGTCCTGAAGAAAAAAGCGAGTGCAGTAATAAACATTTAGTTTAATTTCTCGACAACGTCTAGATATTAAACTGATATTCAAAAGGGATCTTTAGTAAAAAAAATTCGCAATTGTTATAATTGTAACCCAAGCTGTATTCTAATGATTGTGTGTGAATTTTATTATGAAATAAAAGGGGAGATTCAAGAGAGCTGTCATATTTCATAAGTCATTTGACAAGCTTTTCAGTATTGCAGTGACCGCAAGGTAACATGCTAGAGCAAATTTTAAAATAAGTGTTAAATTTAGTTATAATAGCTATACATTTTTTATTAGGCACATATTTTTGCGCATTGGACTTAATATTGAAAATAATTACATTTTCATGTCTTCATAAGTAGTAAACCCTCTGAATGGTGTTTGTCAAGTGGAGATAACTAGCAATATTTATGTATTTGAATATTTTATGTAAATAAAAACATAATTACTTAATAAGCTTAACTTTAGGGGTACAAATGCATAACAGTTTAATTTACTGCTTGTTGTCCTTAAAATATAACACTGTGTGGCGCTACTGTCTCTGTATGACTGATCTACTCACCGAAACCGTTGATCTTTGTAACATAGTTGCGTGGTCTTCTCTGAAGCAAATTAAACTCAAAGTAAGTGCATATTTTTACGTTAGGATTTTATTTATGGTACTTAGCTGGGTATTTATATATATATGACACAATTTAAAATATTTCAGAGTATTGCACTCATGAGGACGCGCTGGTTTCTGCTTTTGTTCACCAGTGCAGTATTAGCAGAGAAAAGTAAGACTGACATTTATATTTCATAATATGCAGAGAATATAAACATTGTTCTCTTTGATACGCAGGCTGAAAAATAGCTATCCCATTTATTTACTTTTTCCCAATAAAGTATATAAAATTAAGAATGATTTTGAAAGTTTCAGTCAAACTGCGTGACTATATAAGTAATATGTGTAATTAAAGCCATTACTAACTTGATTTTGTTTATACTCATTAAATAATGTATTTCTCATTTAAACTTAAGATATGCGTTTGCTTCAACAAATAAATGTATTAAACTTACTTATAAAAGAATAAGGAAGTATTTTCACTCTCGAATTTTAACTGCTTAGCATGTGGTCCTTAATGGTCAGTTTAGTCAATCGACTTCATAGAATATTTCTTTTCACACTCTGCTCGTGCTTTTATTTACTTATTTTAAAAAGAGAGGATAGAGAGAGAATGTATATTGCTTATCAATGCCGTTTTTTATTGAATAAGTCAATTTTATACTGAACTTAAACAGACAAAATCATACACTTATTTTTTTCTTTTTTACTTTTAGGAAATGAACATGATGAAGCACCTGTGTTAAATCCGATCTTAATACCCAGTAATTTGTCAATGGGTGACATAACAGAAATATTTTGCTCTTTGAGACGAGGTGCATTTCCGGTGTCGTTTAAGTGGCTGCATAATGGAAAAAGCATCTCAAGCCATTCAAAATACAAAGCTACTTCTGGAGAAAGTAGTTCGAATTTCAAAATTGGTAAAATACAAGCGTCTGACATTGGAAATTACACATGTGTTGCATCTAATAGATTTGGAACTGATGAAATGACAGCCAATCTTATTATCGAAAGTAAGATTATTCACTTTATTTTTGTGAAATTCAATAGTAACTACTTTATTGTACATTGAATAGGTTAATCTCAATTGCTTAAAATACTTGACAGATTTACCCAATAATACCAAATAGAGATACTTTTAATTTATATTCAGAAATAATATTCAATCTCACACACACATATGAATCTTTTCGGTATTTCGTTTTCAACGCTGCATTTTGTCAATTCACTTTTTTAATGTTTTGACCATAAAATCTGTTTCATATAATTGACGTAGTGTGGCGCTGCCATCAACATTTGAAACATTATAACGCTTGGAAGCAGAGTTTGTCAGAATCACACATACATTCATCTCCATACAAAATACATCTGAAAGGTAAGTGCACATGTCTTTATTTCAGGACATTCTCTTAAATTACTTTTCGATATTGAAATTTACATTTTATTCATCTTTTTGAATCTCAGAATATCAAGAATGCTTTTACTCTGAAAAATCTGAAGAGAGATTATACCCAGCCGGGGTATGAAGCCGATATATTTTATGCTCTGGGTAATCTGGGGAGTAGCTTTTCAGTGTCAAACTGGTAACTTCATATTCTTTACATACATTCTACGTAATCTTTGTAAAATTGGACATTACCGTAAATGTCGGTGTATGCATATGTTTCGAGAGAGATATATATAATATATGATTTTGGTATATGCATTATGTATACATAACTTTTTGTAAATATCTCTACTTATTCATTAGGCTAATTGTGAAAATTGTAGAAAATATATGCAATAATTTTATGTTTTTAAAAATATATGCAATAATTTTATATTATTAAAAATATTTTTCACTATTTGATGAAACGACAATTTGATAAAGAATGATGAACTTTAATAAGCATTAATAATAATATAATTTACTATTAAAATTAAAGAACAACGAGTACTAGAATAAAATCTATCTTGTCACCTTTGATAAGCTACGAACCAACAATAAATTGGTAATGGAGTTTCCATTGGTAAAATATATCAATACAATTGTCGGAACAGCTTGAATTGTCGAAGTATAAAATTTTTCAGTTGCATGCCTTTATTTTATCAAATATGTCAATCACTCAAAATTTATCATATTTTTCTAACGCGAATTCAATATCCATATTGCAAACACCAATCTTTTTGAAAATACGGTGCTTTAGATGCAAGACTGATGCTTTTTCATGGTTTTCTAACACCCTAAAAGTCGTTATTTGCATTATAATTTTACGTCAACCCTTCTTCACTTTCCACAATTCATTGCAGGATATGCGGAGGAAAAGCCGGTTCTGAATCCAATGTATGTTCCACCCAATCTTGCAATAGGAGATAATATTGTGTTATCCTGCATAGTGAAAAGAGGATCATACCCTGTGAAAATTGAGTGGCTCCATAACGATAAAATTATTACATCTCTTCAAAAATACCAAATAACAAATTCCGACAGTAGTTCTCACTTATCATTTGGAAAAATACAAACAGCTGATATTGGAAACTATACATGCGTTGCTACAAACAGATATGGCAGCGACAGTAACATGGTTGTTTTAATTATTGAAGGTAACTATTGAACATTTTCATAAAATATTTGACCTTGCATGTTAATTCGCAAAATCTTTACTTTTTTGTAAAAATATTTTAGAATAATTGCGTTTAAGTTATGGAACTTTAACTTATATTCTATAAGGGTTTTGAGTTGATGACTATACACTGTATTTATAAATTTTTTCACTTAATACACTTGTTCGTCCTCTAAAATAACAACTTAGATCGTGAAATAATCTCGTTGTGGGGACACGACACTCATCGTTCGAGGTTAAAATTCTATTTTGATTTCCATCTAACGTTACATTGTATTCCTCAACGCATAAATTTGTAAAGCTTAAAAGGTAAGAGAACTGTTTAATCTTTATTAGGATTATTTTATTAAGTAACTGTCTCGAGACAAATGATTTCATTGTTAAAACAAAGCAATAATTTTATATTTCAGATTAAAAGATGGGCACTATTCTCAAGCTTAATTGCTATGTGTTTCTGTGGTGGGTCATATCAAAGAGACATCATGTACTTTGTAGTAAGTAACAAACTCTTATAATTACTAATAACATAATTTTTAATTTGTATTATCTACTGGGCAAACAAACTTAGTGTCGTTATAACTACTACACTTTTAAAACCATTATTTTATTATTGACCATTGTGTGTGTCATTGATCATTAAATCTAAACTTAAGTTTAATTCAATAATTTCTTGTACAAGCCAAGCCAATTTATGTAAAATTTAAGCTAACTATTACTGTTTACTTTTGTAAAGACAATCTCTTCATTTCTTCGTTAAAATCTTTTTAAACTATTAATTTTAAAGATTAACATATTTTATTACAAACTTTATTTAATTTCAGCCGTTTTGATGCTTTCACTTTCAATATCTTTATATCACATTCGGAGATAAATAAATGTAATACTTTAAAATTCTATCATCTCTATGGACTCGTCATAATCATGATTGTTTTTCTTTCAGATGATTTGACTCATCAACCACCTGTGTTAAATCCTCTGTATGTACCACCAAATCTAGCTATTGGAGACATTACAGAAATATACTGCAACATAAAACGCGGAAGCCTTCCGGTGACATTTACTTGGTTTCACAATAACATTGAGCTCAATAAGAAACAAAAGTATAAATTTACAACCGGTGATACAAGCTCGCATCTATCCGTTGGAATGATTCAAGCTTCAGACATTGGAAATTATACATGTGTAGCCACAAACCGGTTGGGTCAAGACACTGGTACCGTTAGTGTCCTTATTGAAGGTATAACATCCATTTAATAATTGACATAATAACATCCATTTAATAATTGACATAATAACATCCATTTAATAATTGACATAATATCATCTATTTATCTCTTACAATAACGCTAAGTTGAATTTTTAACTTCAAAATACATCGTTATGTGGCGCTGCAGTCTTTGAAATATAACCACCGATATTTACTACTCGAAACCGTTGGACATGTTTTCATCTTTTCGACTCCAACAATGGGGTAAGTTTTTTACTTCTAAGTATTTAAAAATTTCTTGTATTTTTCTAAATAAAATAATCATTATAATAATGTTAACCTTTCAGGAAACTCATAACTGTCCGTAAAGCAATCCAAACTGGTAGCTTCTTGGTTCAGTTAATAGCGAGTTATCTTGTCATTTGCCATACAGGTATGCTAGTACTAGATAACTTATTTTATATTGTATAATAATCACATTATTTTTTTAATGTCTTTTCTTTCTACTTGGTTATTTTGCTCTACTTTGCAAAACAAATCCAAGGGCGAGGTAGAAGCTACTTTCGTTTTCTGTAAAAGTTGCTTTTTCACTATGTCTCTTCTACTGCTAGGAAACAAAGAACCTCCTGTGAAGCGTTAATTTTGATTTGGCATCTGGGTTTAGCAATAGAGAGAAAATGGAGAACATGTATACATATTAATTAACAATGTTTTATAACTATCAATGTTATAGATATTTTTTAAGTTTCTTTAAAATTTTGTTATTCTAATATAATTGCTTTAAATTAATTACATCAAATTTCATGTGTTTCCGATGAAACGAATGGCAATTTTATTTTAAGAATTTCTAATGAAATATTAAAATCAGTTTATTTTATAGATTTCTTTTGAAGTTTAAAAATAACTAAGTTTTTGTACTCATTTATTCAGACGGGAATGAAGCCATCCCTACAATTGTATACCCAAATTTTTAAATCCGTTCTAAATTTCGATACAAAAATAACTGAAGAAATTCGTATAATTGAATATTTATGTTTTTCCAAGTTATTTATTTACATGGCCAGAAAATATGATTATAACTAACTTCTTACTGTATAATTACGCATAAATAAATTCCATTCTGATTACTATGCACTAATTTCTTATCCTAAAATTAATATATTCACAGTATAAGAAATTATTAACCTTTCACGCACGAATTATAACTGACATTTTAGTTATTACTTTAAATGTGTTTCATCTCCTTATAGCGATGTAAATGTATTGTTTGCATACATTATTATCCCTTGTTTAAAACTTGAACTTTAATTGGGATTCACAAACAACAGTAGTTTGATAGAGTTTCAGACCATGCACAAAATTGCTAATATAAGTCATAACAACATATACATTTTAAAAAATAGTTTATTTTGATTATAAACTGTCTACTTTTATTGATAAGTCTGAATATTTTATGATTCGTTACATATTAATTAATAATATTTCTTTTTAGCTACAGTAGCTGAAGAGCCGGTACTGAATCCTCTGTTCATTCCTCCAAATTTGTCACTTGGTGATAATACTGAACTTTTATGTACTCTAAAAAGAGGTAGTTTACCATTAACATTTAAGTGGCTACATAACGGTATGGATGTTAAATCGAAGGGAAAATATGAAATCGTTACAAGTAAAACAAGTAGTCATCTTTTAATTGGTAAAATCCATGCATCCGATATTGGAAATTATACATGCGTCGTTACGAACAGAATGGGTGAAGATAGAGGCACAGTTAACGTTCTTATAGAAAGTAAGTATTTTAGAGCATAAATAAATACTTTGTCTTGATGTTGTTACATGAAGAAATATAGTTTCTTTCAAGAAGTGAAACATACTTTTTGTGTTTCTAAATAGGTTTCATGTTAATGAAATTATTATCCCTAAACTACGCTAATACATCTGTTATTTGCATTATAGAAAAAGACGAAGTTTTAACGATTTTGTTTTAAAACATGATAAAACTTTATAGCTGTTTGTATATTAAAACGTGCCTAAATAACAACTTCACATTTATTCTTTTTAAGTTGAATTGTTGTTGGAATTTTATAACGTTTTGATACTTTAATATTGTATGAAATGGGCAGTGCATTAGCAAAGCTAAGAATGAGAAAACGTTTTCATCTACCATCCTTTTTGTTAACTACTTTAACACATTGCTTCGAAGTTTTTGAAAAGATACTAAACATAAACTCATGAAATTTAACTATAAAATAAATAAACTATAAGATTAAGAAACTATAAAACTTTATGCTCCTGTGTTTACATCCTTGTAAACATTTCAAAAAATATTTGCAATGCTGTTATTATCTGTTAAGCTCTATTCGAACTTTATTGAATTTTTTTATACATACTTATAAATTATTGTCTAACCAGAGAGAGAGAGAGAGAGAGAATATATGGCTTAATTTATAAATTATAACGCTACATAAGATGAGGAAACTAAAAATATAACTTGTATATATTGTGAAAAATTATATCTACCACATCTTTGGTGTTATGAATATATTTGTACTATAGAGGCATATTTCTTACCATACTACATTATTAAAAAACAAATGATGTATTTTCTATCTTAGTAATATGGTACTTAATTTTTTAATACTTTATTATATAATGTGCTATAATAATAAGAAATACAGCAGAAGCGATTGAAATCTTCGTAATATATTTTCAAAACTCAACGACATGTGGCGCTGCGGTCTTGCTATCCAACAAAAGCTCTTATTTCCTTTCAATCTGTATTTTAGACGCTTATGTTTATTATACACACATTTTCACATCTTCCAAATAGATGGAATCAATTAGTCATAGCCTACAAGAATCTAATATATACGAATAAAAATGCTTCTACATTTAATATTTGCAAAATTCTTCTCCCAAAGATACACATCTATGATACTCACGTTTGTTTGGATTGCTACGCTTCTTCAAATTGGTGAGTGATGATTTTACTAGCATGGTTTTGATAACAAATATTTCAATTTTCTACTTTTTTATTTTGATGTTTTACTTAAAACATATTTTTGAAAAATAAAAAACTTCTTGACATGATATATTTTTCATCAACGCATTTATATATGTGTGTGTGTGTGTTACATGACAGAATATTTACTTTCAACTATTGAACATTCATTCGTCATTCTGTTCTTCATCGTATGCATACGAAACCCATAAGAAACTACATGTTTACTTCAAAGAATTGTTTGATACCTTTCCGATTGGATATCTTTTGATTGATAAGTAAGCTTTCCTCTGTTGTTTTTAGTTACTTTAATCATCGTATCCAATTGGTCTTTGAATGAAGTAACGCTATTACTATGTTTAAATAATAAATTTATTTGTTTGTAATAAAAAGTAAGTTCCTATTACGAATGAAGCGATGACGAATACCAAAGTTCCGAATAAACACTTAATGCTGTTTAAATTTTTGGGCTGATTACTAGATTCATATTAATGTTGTAATCTCTAACAGCAATTATTTTGGTAAAACAAAACAGTTTTTGTAGTTCAGAATTTATGATTTAATTTGATTTCATTTGGGCTAATACGTTTTCAGTGTCAGTACGATTACAACGACGAAGTATGAGAAAAGATGCAAAACTACGATTAGTATCTTTGTTTCTTATATCAGGTGAAACATTTCCACTAAAAGCTATACATTGCGACATCTACTATTAAGAATCTTGAAGATACAATAGTGAATTATTTACATGCGCTTTACCTTTGAAATCAATGTCAATAATTTAATGTCAATATTCTGAGATAGTTATTAGTGTATTGGTATTATATTACATCCCAGTTATGGTTCCTCTTAATAATAAATATTTTTGTGATTTTTTTATGTAATATCTTTAAATTAATATCATTTTTAGTATTTAAAAGATTTTTTTTACAAAACATTTTATATTTTCATTGATTTACTGTTAATTATAAATTGTTCTTCAATTTTACTTTTTTTTTTAAAAATATTGCATCGAATTTATCGCAATGTTTTATGCATTAAAAATGCATAGTGAAATATGCTTATTGAATGTTATTTGTAAATACCTTACTTTGTGAAACCCATAGGATCATGAAAAAGGCTTAATCATTGCAAGTAGTTATATGTATTTAAATAAGTAGCAATAATATGGCTGTTTAAATATATGTATAGTAACATTTTATTTTTGTTCGATTCTTTATTCAGTGACCGGAGAAGAGGCTCCAGTATTGAACCCAATGTTCATTCCACCCAATTTGGTCATTGGCGATATGACAGAACTTACTTGTACCATTAAAAGAGGGAGCTTACCAATTACTTTTAACTGGTTTCACAACCATCAGGTTATATCTGATCATCACAAGTTCAAGGTGTCAAACACAAAGATAAGCTCTCAATTCCTCATAGGGAAAGTTACGGCTTCCGATATTGGGAATTATACATGCAAAGCATCCAATATATACGGAGAAGACAGTAAGACAGAAAGTGTGATAATCGAGGGTAATTTTTTTATTTTTTCTTCGTTCTCATATAAAGCGAATCCATACATTTCACCACTACCTTCTATGCATTTTTCAATAAATTACTTTTATACACATGATGGCAAATAAAGCGTTCATTTATTTCATCCATCGATATAAACATTTTATTTCGCATTAACTATCAATGATGAATTGGTATCAATGTATACTAATACTTCTTCGTATTTATTTTTGTGTCATTTTTATTAGAGCACACAAAGTTTACCGTTACACCTACAATTCCTCTTTTTAATTTAGAGGTTATTTGCGAAAGTTGCAAACAAAGTGAAATCTTTTGATGTATTTAGAACTTTTATTAAACTCTACTGGGTTATAAGCTATATTTAAACGTTTTATGTGATTTTCTTTTGATGACAAGTTATGTTATTATGCTATGAAATTATTTTGAGATAATGTATTTGTTGTTTTTATAATAAATTTGTGTAGATCTGTGACAAAAATTATATAATAATTGACAAATCGGTATATCTTAAAATATGTCAAAATGAAGGATCATTTTATTTCAAAATCTAACGACATGTGGCGCTGCGATCATAGTATTGCGACGCTTGTTTTATTGTAATTTGTTTGAATATAAGTATAAAAGGTATTGCTCTTGAATGTTTGTTATTAGCCTATTCTAATCAAACATTGTATATATTACTCTCTGTTAGTTTGTAAGGTAAAAGAGAGATAATAACAATTGTATCCAATTTTCCATGATATCCTCTTCGGTTAGCACATTTTATTTCAAGATAAAATGGCTAATTGTCTTAGAATGAAAGCAATCAACTGCATTGTCAGCTTTTTGATTTTTCTTCAATCAGGTAAGCATTTCACATTTTACTACTTAGTCATTCATTATCATGTTCTGACATTATACATACTTTTTACGTTTATTCTCATGTAAGATAAACGCACGTTCTTTTTACATGGGAAGTTGTATACAATCATGTACAAATTCAAATGTGAGAAAATGTTATTAACATTTTAATCGGAATACAATTTTTTATTTGAATAATTTATTATGTGCAAAGTAAAATTTCTTTTACATTTTTAATTCAGGTTTACTTTTAAATCAAAAAAGCCAAATAGATCTTTTTAATACTATTGTATTTAAGTTAAACTAAAGATTGAAAAATTTCATTGGTATTTGAAGATAAAGTTAATTTTTCCGTATAATCTGAATATGAGTTTTTTCAAGTATATGTAACACATTAGTGAACAAAAAAGCTACTACGAAGTGTTTAAAGTTGGTAATGCATAAAAAGGTAGTGTTTAATATTTCTAAAATGATGTATAAATCATAATGTAAATTATTTTCTTCCCATTTCATGTCTTAAAATATTTTCTAAAGGTTGAATATTCCATTTCACAACATGATAAAGTACATTTCTACGATTACCTATTTTTTATTGTATATGGATATTATTTTTAAAAATTCTCTCAAAAGTGTAAACGGAAATACTGAAATGTACTCAATCGTAAAATTTGATAATCAGTTTAATTAAACTAAATAGAAGCTGGAATATTCGACATTTTTTTATTTAAACATTTATGATAATATTTTTTATCTAGTAACATACAGTTTCTTTGTAAGAATCTCACTCTTTTCACACGCTTCATTTTAAACTACATGTTATGTTTTAAAATCATTTTACACAAATTATTTCAATAGTTTTTACTATCATTTACATTATCAATTTTTGTTTCTCTCACTTTCGATTTTGTATTTCAGTAATCGGAGATGAAGCTCCAATTCTTAGCCCAATGATCATTCCAAATTTGGCGATTGGTGATATGACAGAGCTATCATGTACCGTGAAAAGAGGAAGTCGGCCTATTTCATTCAAGTGGTTTCATAATCATAAAGTTATCTCAGATCATCAAAAGTATAAAGTAACAAGCACTCAAATAAGTTCACTGTTTTTAATTGAAAAAGTAACGCCTATCGATATTGGCAACTATACCTGTAAAGCAACGAATTCATTTGGTGAAGATAGTAAAACAGCCAGTGTCCTCATCGAAGGTAACACTTAACTAGGATAATACACAAATTTCTTACTTAAAGCTATGACATGGATTCTTGCCTCTGTTTATAAGTATTTGTGAAACATAATTTATTGCATTCAAGAATTCTTAAATTTTCATTCTATAAAGAAGTCTTACTCATATGTGTTTCTTATTTCATAAATTATGTTAAGTTAAATTATAATTTAATTCCAAAACATTTGAAATTCATCTGGACAATCGTGTTATAAGAATCAGTAAATTCTATTTTAATTGACACATCTCTATTTTTATTTTATGTTACAGAGCATTATGGTAATTTATCAATTCATTGATAACTATGATTTAAATGCACACACATTATCGAATATGAATTTAAGTATGTCGAAACCAATGCCTACTCATGTCTTCATAACAAAAAGTTTCAATCTTATCAGTTTTTCTCTGAAAGATACATACAAACATCCAGTATAAGTTCCAGTATACATTCATGATGTAATTTTAACAAGAAATAATTGAATGGTCGGGAAAACATGTGGGTCTAACTTCCTTAAGTATTCCAATACCTAACAAAGGTGACAACTTTTTTGACATATTGTTCATAATAACAGTAATAACTTTTATTTTCTAAAGTATAAACATGATAAATATCGTGCAATATTTTTCGAAAATAAACAAATGAAGCAATTCTTTTTAAAACTTGTGTACATGCGATCTTTTGTGGAATCTTCTCCTCGATAGTGATCTAATCATTTATCATGTAAAAACTTTTATTATGATTATTAAATGAGTATTTCAAGCTTAGTGGGAGAGATAATTCCCACCTTTATAACAGTGTCTGTGTTAGTCATAACAGTGTCTCATCTTTATAACATCTGTCTTTTAACTTATCGTCTCTACTTTTTGTCTCAAAGTATCTTCGTTGATATTTGTTGTTCAAGCATTGCTAAAACAGCTGATACATGACAATGAATTGACAGGTACCTCCTCTTATTTATATCTATCTAGATAGTTGAATGAATCATTGCTCTGTGACAATCTATGTGGTGTACTATGAAAACTCTTTTGCCTAAATACACTTAATTTAGTAGTTTATGGAATTTCAATATATTTTATAAATGCATACAATGTATTTATTTTCCCCACACGATTGCATGTTTATACATCTATTAGCAATATTAAGTACATTTGATATTGAAACATTAAAGAGTACAAGCTTTTGCGAGCAGTATTTAGAGTAGTTTTACATGACTCTTTCGTTGTATTTTACTTAAATTTTGTAGTCAGGCTTCAGCATTTTGTGGCGCCACCGTCATGGATTATGTAGACACTAGAATTGCGTCTCTTATGAATGACGCTTGAAAAGCTTCATTTGCTTGTACATATATTTGTTTCTCGATATAATACATTCCTGGTTATATTTTAGTAGATTACATACTTCTGCCATAAGGGAAGTATATGAAGCAAAGGACGCATTATGCCTTTTTCCGCGATTTTCTGTGATGTTAATGTGTATGAATATTGAAAAAGGTAAGACATTCTTATTGTTATCTGCTTCTCTTCTTTTTTCATCACATTAGATGTATTTGAATTTTGTATGTTATTATAGGTGAATACGTTAGACATTATTTATTCAAAATTTACTTTGTTATTACATTTTCTCTCCAATATTTGTAAATATATTTCTAAAATATTACATCAGTTCTATGTTTACATGCTACGGCAGGCAAATGTGTTACATATTGAATATGAAAAAAATTTGTTGGATCAAACGTTTCTGTGAAATATGGTGAAGTAAATTCGGTAATTAAAGTGTAATTCATGGAGACTTTAATCATTTGTGGTAATTAAATTAAAATAATTTTAATTATTACATAGGAAATGTAGTTACAAAATATTTTTTTTAATAATTGCATAATTATACATTTTATCTCATACATAAATGCATAACTATCACGTTTTGCTGAGAACATAATTTTATCACATTTTGCTGAGAATACGACCTGTCATAGTTAGCTTAAGTGTTTAACTTAAAGATAACCTTTTAACAATATATACTGAAAGTGAAAATGACAGATCCTTATACAGAAATGTTCTTTTTTCATTTGGCTCTTTGACAGAACATTAAATACATCAAACATAATGACAATGTTAAAAAATTTTTCCTATGAAAAAAGTATTTTGTTTGAAATTGAAGAGCGCTAATGTAGATGAAAACTTTTATAAAACATTTCATACAAATCTTTAAATCAAAAATAAAAACATCTTTCTGCAGTTCATTTTGTCTTTTTAGGTGTAGCAGCTGGAGATGGTCCAGTGTTAAATCCGTTGCACATTCCTCCTAATCTTGCTCTTGGAGACATCACAGAAATCTCTTGTACTGTTAAGAGGCAGTTCTCCTATTTCCTTTAAATGAATGCACAATGGTATAGAAATTCATAAGCATCGCAAATACAAGATCGTAAACAGTAAAACAAGTTCTCATCTTTCAATTGGAGAAATACAGGCCTTGGATATCGGAAATTATACTTGTACAGCATTTAATTCTTTTGGTCAAGACCGTAAAACTGAAAACGTATTCATAGAGGGTGAGTCTACCTAGAAACCGTATACTGTATTGTTATGGGATTTATGCATACTTTATTAGTTTTCTAAACTTGCACATTGTACATATTACATCGAATTTTGAGACTATGTTAATGGTTATTTTAGGCTAAAGTGATTATGTTAAGTAAACGTTCATGGTGTTTATACACTATGTCATTCAGTTTCTAAACATATTTTATTACTCTCTATATCTAACTAAATTTAATGCTCAGGTTGTTTTAATATAGATAACTAACTTCTTTTCGTTGGTATATATAATTTATTTTATATTAAATCGAATTGAACTATATGCTGTTCTTCCGATTTGCTTATAAAAATTTCCAAAATTACAATTCCAATTAGATTCCATACTTAAGAAATACAACGTTTGTGGGTAAAACCAGTTTTAGATTTCCCTACTTTTTTAGCCTTTTAGTATATCTTTATTTAATTTATATTGCAAATATCTCCATAAATATCACATATATGTGAATCATTTTCTTTTCTTTAACAAGTAACTACGCAATTTCTCTATTTTGAAGTTTTTTGCTTAAGGGACTGTATAAATATTAATTTGTTATAATTGTTTTGAAAATACTATCCAATCGGAAAATGATTAAATGGAAGAATTTAGTTTCTACTTATTTACTTTTAAATTAAGTGTATGTGTCTAAAACCGATTGCCGAAAGCACGTAAAGAGAGATTAATTATGCTGAAATAACCTTCTATATGGATAACGGCTAAATTGTAAACTGAATTTCCAGTATTTTTGTAATCAATTTGAACATTAATCGTAAAGTGTGCTAATTTCATTCATCGATTAGGAATTTTTGTCACCTTATGTGATTAGAAAGGTTTATAAAAATAAAATGTAATAAAATTATTAAATTTTGATTGTTTATATATTTTATTTATAATAGTCCGAACTTAATTTTACTTTGTAAAATAAGTATGTTTACTTACAATTGTTCCAAAACTGAACGATATGTGGCGCTACAATCTCAAGTAACATTATTTTTCTCTAAGCTTTCACTTGCTTTCTTTGTGAGCAGTACCAATATTCTATGAAAACATTACGGTGTCGGTTTTAATTTGCGTATAATCATCATCCATCATTTACCTCATGCTTTAACGTAACACACCTCGTTAATTCTTTTACCAAAGTTAATAACTGATGTGAGAAAGCTTTTACTTTCATGAAGATGGCGTTCACAGTTCTTTTGTATGCGTTGTTCATAAACATTATGTTCGTTAGAGGTAAGTTTATTATATATTTTATTCATTTTAATAGTTATATCCAAATATGTTTTATATCGCTTAATCATTTTAAAAATTGCTGAACTAAGAGGCAATTGAAAGGACCTCAAATATGTGGGGCATTTGTGCTATTTTAAGTATTGAAAAGGCTTTCCATCTATTTATTACAGATCATCGTACATTTTAGATACTATTCTAGTTTTTCTTTTAATTTAAATAAAAATTAGTTACTTTGAAAATTTATATTAAACTACCAATTTAGTCTTTGAATGCTTTGTGTTAGAATAGTTATTATTTTTTAATTTTAAGGTCTTTCTGATGAAGATATTCCAGTTTTGAATCCAATTACCATTCCACCAAGTCTTGCCATAGGAGATATTACTGAATTATCATGCACTGTAAAAAGAGGTAGTTTCCCTCTAAAATTTAAGTGGTTGCACAACGGTAACGAGATACATTCTCATCACAAGTACAAGATTTCAGATTCTAAAAGTAGTTCCCATATCTATATTGGAAAAATACAAGCCTCTGATATAGGTAATTTCACCTGCTCCGTTAAAAATTCTTATGGACAAGACAGCAAAACAGAGAATGTGATAATTGAAGGTAACTTTTATAATAGGATTTCTATATCAAATTGTATTTTTTTAAATGAAAAACTGCTCCTTTAAAAAGAAGTTTAAAATTAAGGCATTTTGTTATTGTAATGATACACGATATTTTATGCTGTATAAAATTTGTATTTTAGTAAAAATTATATACATATCTCAAACATTTCTGTATTAACATTACGATTATAATATGTTTTATTTATATCAAAACTTTTGAAATGTAGTGTTGAAGTACATGCAATGATAATGATTTTTCTGCAAAAGTATCAAAATAGTTTCGGAAATTGTTTATATATTATGTATTTGTATATCATCCTGTTTCTTTGTGTAGTCTTCTTTTTTACATAATTATAATTGCACTGTTTATGAGGTTCAAACTTTAGACAGAATTTTAATTTTTATTAAAGTTACCTCAGACCATCAAAAGTATAAAGAACAAGCACTCAAATAAGTTCACTGTTTTTAATTGAAAAAGTAACGGCTACCGATATTGACAATTACACCTGTAAAGCAACGAATTCATTTGGTGAAGATAGTAAAACAGCCAGTGTCCATAGAAGGTAACACTTAACTAGGATAATACACAAATTTCTTACTTAAAGCTGTGACATGGATTCTTGCCTCTGTTTATAAATATTTGTGAAACAATTTATTGCATTCAAGAATTCTTAAATGTACATTCTATAAAGAAGTCTCACTCATGTGCTTCTTATTTCATAAATTATGTTAAGTTAAATTATAATTTAATATAGTGACTTATTATTAATATTAATTTTATGTGTAGTCTTATTAATCTTATTTAGTAACAAATACGCTTTTCATTTTTATCAAATATATACACATTAGCCATTCAAATTCTTGTGGTATAAGAAAAATCTTAAATCAATCGGTTTAACTGAGCATAATAATTATAATAACTGAGTTTAATAAATCTTAATAATCGGTTTAACTGAGCCCTTTGAGCCAACTGATGAAAAATCAGTTGATTCAAAGGGCTTAGAGGATTTCAAAATTAAAGGCAACTCAAAGTTCATGGTCTCACAATTTGAATTTCTTTATCTGTTTTTTTATGTAATATTCAATCTTAATTTTCAAATCGGAGATAAGAAATTCGGAGATTTAAAAGTAGATTTTGCAAGCGTTACTTTTACTTTTAATTGGATTCATCTCGTTTCTTTTTAATGTTCTTCGATTGTTGCTGATATTCACGAAGAGTACTTTCTTATACTTATTTGTATTTACGAATTAGTTATCTACCGTTTTTCCACAATTATCAGAAAAATCGCTTTGATATTCAGCTAAAAGATCGCGATTTTTATTCCTAAATTCACCATTCTGAAAACATCCCATTAAGCACGAAAAAAATATTTCTTCTACGGGAAACATTCTTTAAACAAAGGGCTTTTTTGATTTTCTTAGTAAACATTAAGAGTTCAAATAAGGTACAAAATAATACAGACTGTAGTAATATATAGTATAAATAGTAATCTAATGAAAACACAAGTAATTCTTACTTAATGAATAAGTATCAATTATTGTACTATGCAAAAATATTTATACTGCTTACGTTTAAACATATCCTATAAAAGCATTTAATATTATTCATAACATTAAATATAGCTCATTTTTTCCTTTCTACGTATAGTACTTTTCATTATAGTTTAAGCATTGACTGAACTTCACTAAGCAATTTAACATTACTTCATTTTAAATCACCTCGGAATTTTATAGTTTGAAGAATAAACGTTGTGTGGCGCTAGTGTCATGGAAACTGTAAGCTGCATCGCTTCTATTCACTTGCCCATATCGTTTTAAAACTAAACACACTTCTGTTAATCATGAATGAAAATTTTTAAACGCAATTGAATAACATATGACGTACAGAAACTTTCTTCTCAGAATTAGTTCTCAATCAACATAGCATGTCATTTTATCAGCTTGTAAAGTTTCTTCTATGGATGGTCATGATGCTACATTTCCTATTATCAGGTAAGACATACTTTAAGTATCTTCTGTCACAAATATTTATGTGATGGTTATTAATAATGTAATGATGCATATCTATTATATATATATATATATATATATATATATATATATATATATATATATATATATATATATATATATATATATATATATATATATATATATATATATATATATATATATATATATATATATACGTATATATACTTACCATTTAAGTACTAATATTTCAGTGAAAATGATAACTCTTATTATGGTTTATTTTTATAAGAGCCTTCATGTCGTATCTTCTTTCATGGTATATTCATGTTAGATCGTCCTCTTAGAAATTATTTCTACGAAATAATGATTCATTAGTCGGAAGTACTTTCGATAGAAATTAAATGTGGGCTATGCATGAGGTCATTTAATTTGAAAACAATGGATGTAATGTGTATATGTGTACATATCATGTGTATTGCAAACTTATTTATACTTAAATACCTTATTCTTAAAAGCAAATGAATGAAAACACATTATGCACATTAATCAACATCAAATACACAATAAAATAAATTTTAATTGGCATTGTTAGTTGTTTTTAGAATATACTACAAACCGTGTTACCATTTCAATAGGTTTATCAATTATTTTACGAATTTGAATTTATGATAGAAAATTATTTTTCTATATTTCCAAAACCAACTCATGATTGCAGGTTCGTTTAATACTTAAATAAATGCATACTGACCGATCGATTGCTATAGAAGATTCATAAAATTTAAATTACGTTACATCAAACTAAATAAATTGATGTAGAAAGTTAATTGTAAATATATGTTTCCAAGTAGAAAGTTCATACATACGAGCCACTTTCTCTGAAAGTAATCTGAAAAAAAATGAATGCAGAAAGAGAAAGAATTATTTTCTACTAGTTATTTAAAGGTGTGATATTTTTATATCAATACGCATACACACATTCAACCCGTTGAGGGGTTCACATGCAGATATCCGTTCAGCAACCTTCAGATTTCCGTGCATGACTTCTAACCAGTTCTGACCTTCTTGACCAATAGAATGCTTCCAGGATTTTTTCAAACAATCGATGTGACTATTGAGCCATGTGTGTTGTGAGGTAAAAGTAATACTGCACTACGGAGAAATCTTGAGACGCTCAGGATTAAAAACATGTAAAAGTGCATATTTTATATCAAATATACTTATGCTTCAATTTTCAAAACTTTGGAAAGACAAGTATTCCCAATTTGATCTTAAAATCATAATTTGCTTCAAATGGCTTAATATTAAATATTTTATCTATATTATGTTACTTTAGAAAGTATACCATTGGCTAAAAACGTATAATTAGATTAACCTTTGGTAGTGTCATGGATTTTTTTTAATAGTTCGTCCTTGCTTTTGAAAGTCTAAAAAATAATTTGTGATTTTGAGTCCTTTAAAAATTTATGCTTGATTTGAGATAACATTCTTATATACAAATTCTAAACACTTCCTAGAAATATAAGTTTGAAATTCATGTCACAGAAACATTAGAAACTATATTTTTAAAACAAGTTTTCGGATGTTTTCAAATTACAACAGATTTGTAACAAATGTTTTCTTCCTCCATCAGGTGTTTCATCAAGCGAGCCTCCCGTTCTAAATCCAATGGTCATCCCACCTAATTTATCATTGGGTGATATTGCAGAAATATTTTGCAGTATCAAACGGGGAAGTTTTCCTATTACTTTTAAGTGGTTCCACAATGGTGTGGAGGTTACTTCTCATCACAAGTATAAAGCTTCGAATAGTAAGAGTAGCTCACACTTTTCTGTAGGAGAAATTGAAGCAACAGATAACGGTAACTATACCTGTGTATCATCTAATCCTTTTGGACAAGACAGTAAAACGCAAAGTCTTCTTATTGAAGGTGAGAAAACAGTTAACTGAATTTTAATGTTGTCATTTAAAAGTTTAAAAAATAGATAGATCCAAATAATTTATGCTTATGTAATACCTTTTTTAAATGTTTGATAATAAAACACCTAATTTTGAATTTTCAGTATTTGTATTACATTCTTGTAAGTTCATGAAAACTTAAGGTTGTTTTCTGCCTTTTAATAAACATTTATATTTCTTTTAGAATAATATAAACATTCCCTATTTCCAAATAGGTTATAGCACAGCACATCAAATGTATTTTATGAAATATTTTATAAATAAATTATATTTTCGGGACCAAGAAATTCTCTCCGTCATCACTACGTGGCGCTAGAGTTCTATTTTGCTTTGTGCATGACAAAACCATTTCCCAAATTGGAAGCCATTGACATTGCATTCAGACAACATCTCTCTTAGGTAAACTTTTACTGTGATTAAACTTTGTCAAAATGGTACGATATTTTCTCGATAATTTAAAATGTATATAATCTTTTTTACTTTCCACTATTTTAGGTTTCTGTTATGCTAGTTCTGCATCCAGTTATTATCAATGAAGCTTCATTTACTTCACACTGTTGATGCTCAGGCAGTTTTGACTTTCTTAATGTTTTGTCTCTTTAAAGTTGTGTCAGGTGAGTATTGCTCTGAACAAAAGCGTAGAAGAAATTTAACTACATTAAACCATGATCAATGAATGTGCTTGAGATACTTTGCGGTGATCATTAATTTTTCATAAAGAAAACCCGCAAAGTATTCTTGAGTTTTTTTTAAGGATTTTGAAAAAGTGTAACTTTTCCTATAATAATTACAAAAGTTTAATGTATTCAGTTGCTTAAAAAAGGTAAAACCTCCTTGTGATATTTTAAAACTAAAGGATCATAAACCAAGATATCTTGATATGTCTCATGCTTCATATTGTTTCGTTTCCTCATGTTTTATTTTGCGTTTTTACGTGCCAAAGTGTTAGATGTCACAGAAAAGTTTGCAGTCTACTTTTCTTATTTATTCCTTGAGTATTGCAACAATACTTGAACATTTTAAAAGTTGAGCTAGAAAAATTTTATTTACAATTTGATTATTGTGATCAAATCATTTTCGAGTAGATTGACTTTTCTAATTTGTGTATGACTTAACTTAAATATATTTATTTCTTTTAGAATTTGCATTGCATTTTTAAATCCCTTATTATTATTTTAAATATTTACTTCTTTTATTCATACTTTCAGCTTTATCTAACGAATCACCTGTTTTATATCCTCTTATGTTTCCATCTAATCCTTCGTTTGGTGACAGTACTGAAATCCTATGCAGCCTCAAAAAAGGCAATCTTCCAGTGCAATTTAAATGGTTGAAAGATGGCATAGAAATTACTTCAATGGAAGGTCACAAACCCGTCACTTATGAGAGACGGTCCATATTTTCTATTAAAAGTTTGCAAGCATCACATGTTGGTAACTATACTTGTGCAGTTACTAATGAATTTGGTAAAGATAGCAAAACGCAAGCTTTGATATTAGAAGGTAAGAGTTGGTGAAATAACAATGAAATTCTCTAACTCAATTTTTTCTTTTAAGTTTTCTAAAGTGTTATCAGCAAATGCCAAGCGTTTGGCTGATGCCATTAGCTCACAGACTCGCCAGTACTTTCGCATAAGTCTTACATTTTTAAGGTTTGCTGAAGTTTATTTAATGTGTGAAGAGATTTTCAAATTAGATATGTTATTATATCGATTATATTATTGAAATTTCTATATGAATATTTCAAATTTTGGCACATGTGGATACAAAAGTGTCAAAGATAAAATATATATCTAGTTACTTACACTGAAAAGATTCTTTTCAATTATATTTCTGACGTTTTCTTTTTCTTTTTTAAGAAAACTTATATTTTAGTTTTGCAAGCAGTTTTGGTTGTTTCATACATTTTAGAGGTAATTTAAAATTACTTTTTCCAACATATTGTTTTGAAATATTATCTTATTAATGCTATCTGAATAATTCTCTATTTAAATACTTTTACTAATATCAGCTACGTCATATTGATTTTATTTGTTACTTTAACAATTTGATAGTAGTTTCTCATTCTTAAATCTCTTATGAACGCATTTTCTGGGATGTAAGAGTTTTAATACTTTCTAAGGAATGTTCTTAAATTATTTTGAGTTGTTTCTTATCCACAAAGGCCAAAATATCGGTATTTTAAACGTTAAAGTAACGTTGCCCAGTCTAATCATTGATTTCTTTAAATTGTTCTTTAATATTTCACCTATGAATCAATGAATTTTAAAATTGGAATTGCTATTTAACCGTTAAAAGGATTTGAAGCTTTATAATATTGATTAAACTATAAAATTATATGACTGGAATATCTAGAATAAGGAAAAATATCATTTGCTGTTTTCCTGCTTGATTTTAACTACTACAACTTTTCAACTATATTATTCTTACTATTCTACTAATCATATTAAGAGTACTAACATTCTACTTTACATGCAATCAAAATAGATTTTTAAAGTGTATCAAACATCTTCTATCAAAGACGAATGCAATAAAAATGGAGTTTAAATTATTGCAATACCAAATCTTCAAAATATACCTATATATAATTCTTGAAAACTTTGTTGGTTCCCTGAATATAATTTTTGTCAGTTTTACAATATTATTCGAAAGTTACAAAATACAACGATGTGTGGCGCTACATGTACCAAAACATCTCCAGAATACTCTACTCACGCCATGACTGATTTTTCTGTCATCATGAGGTAATTGCATTTATAAAATATTATATCATAATTTAAACTTTCGCTTCTTTTTTGTCACACAGCTGTTTAATATACCTGTTTTACTCTAGGTGTGAAAATTAAAAATGTCTAACAAAAATAGTATTTTCTGTTTCCTGTGTGGATTCTTGATGCAATGGACAAACGGTGAGTTCTTTAAATGAAATATCAAACTCATTAAAATGGTAATAAAAATTTACTATCTATTCAATTGTATTGTATAAATTTTAACTTGTTAACGCTACGCTCTAATTGACTGCTGAAATGATTGATGAATATATATTATGAAATTAAGTCTGGAAAAAATAAGAATCTGTTTTTCCAAAGTATGATTTTGATCTTTTGACACATCCTAAAAGTCAGTCCATATAATCTTGAATTAGACCATGTTAGTTAAATTTCATTAAAACTCAAGATGCGTTTATTTTCACTTAAAAACATTTATTATAAAATAAATTGCACTTTGATCATTTTTGAATAAATGCGTAATATATTGTTTTTCTGTTGTGAGAGTGGTAGTTTTTATTATTAAAATCATTTATAAAATCATAATTTTCCAAGCTCTTACCAAGTATAATCATCCTCATCTACCCTTATTTATATATGGATAAAAATATTTTTGTTTTATTAAAAAATTAATTAAAAAACAGTATTTAGCGTTTATGCGAATGTGTAAAATATTTATACGCACATGAAGTATTAATGATACTATTTTCGCATTGTTTCTTATTTAGTACGTTACATTCATATTTAGAATGAGATATATTCATATTTATAGTGTTATGTACATAGTTAAGGTCGTAGTATAGTCATACTCTTGTTCTAAACGAAGAATATTATTTACTATATTCCTACTATCCTTACCTTTCAGTGGAATTAAGTGAGGCTCCTGTTTTAAATCCTCTGCTACTACCACCCAATCTAGTTCTTGGCGATATCACTGAAATTTCTTGTTCCATAAAAAGAGGCAGTACACCAGTTCATTTCAAGTGGCTTCAAAATGATGTGGATGTGTCTAATCATCTAAAATACAAAATGACAAATATTGGTAGTAGCTCGCATTTTGTTATTGGTAAAATACGCCCAAATGATATTGCGAATTATACTTGCATTGTGAAGAATGAATATGGGCAGGATGAAAAAACTATCCGTTTGATAATTGAAGGTATGGTATAATTAACTACCGTTAAAATACCGTATGACTGCAAAAGTCGGAATATGAAAACTTCCTTTTAGTCTTTAATATAAATGTCTTATTTAATAAATACAAAAGAATCTGAATAAAAAAGTGATAAAGCTTCAAAAAAATAATAAATATATTATACAAAATTATTTGTATTTAAAGGTATACAAGTATTGATTTGTATTTAAGAGTATATTAAATACAAAATTATTTGTATTTAAAAGTATATTTTAAATACAAATTATTTGTATTTAACTACAAATTATTTGTATTTAACTACAAATTATTTGTATTTAACTACAAATTATTTGTATTTAACTACAAATTATTTGTATTTAACTACAAATAATTTTGTATTTTAAAGTGTACGATGTGCATGAAGCGATACGATGTGCATGATTTGTTTTAACATGAAAATATACGTGTATCTTTTTAAATGTACTTTTGTGAATTATACGGGAAACCTTCAGTTAAGTTGAGTAGTTTCATTTGGAAACATATTTTATATTGTATGAGTTTCTATAAATTTGTGTGTATTATTAATGTTGTTTATTTCCAATTTCAAAATATAACTTCTTATAATTTTAAATCATTTTAATTATAAGTTACTTTTACTTGTTAGTATTGTAATCTATCCACAATAATGTTTTAAATCAATAATCCTGTACGTTTTAAAAAGAAAAGTATGACTATGGAATATGAGGAATAAGTTTGATATATAAAGTCTAAAAGCTGTGACACACACACACAAACAAATATTTATTTTTGACTTACCATAGATTTTTGCACACATTTTCTTTTCCAGAAACTGCTAAAAATTAAAAATAAAAACGGAACAAATCGTTTGCGTTACTCTTGTATTAAAATTGTTTTTTATCAAATTATGTACCCAATAACGGCTTTTGTAAATCAAAAAATAACTTATATATGTATCTTGTTTCACATGGAATTTACACTTTATAAACAGCGTTCATCGACTCAAATATGACTTTTTCTTTCGTTATAAAATTAATGGCATGACTAAATAAAATATTTTAATGCTTCATTTCATTTGTAAAACTGCAAAACATTTCAAAAATGCTTATATTTCACAAAATATGCAATTTTGAAGTTAATGAAATATTTTTAAATTTTTCTTCTTGTATCTTTGCACTACAAACTACCATACAATTCAAATATAAACTTATAGTTTCATGAACTTAACTTTTTACAAATTCGTTGAAAATTTTTTTCCGTAAAACTTGATATTACATTTTTAGCAGAAACTCTGACTTACTTAGTAATATATTCACAGAGAATTAAATATGTTCATTGCAAAACTATAAAATAATGCTATATAATACATTGATTTCATAAGGAAAATATTATTTTAGGTTTTTTCCTTAGTTGTTGCAATTTTCATCGTTATGTGGCGCTACCATACTGTTAGGGCCGAATTGTGTTCAGCAAACCATTTCACACATCTAACAAAGCTATCACAAATTCAACTGAGTTATGTAAGATACATATTTGCTTATTTCTAATTGTTTTTCTTTAGTTCAATTAACTATGAATGAAATTTGCTGTTAAACTATACTGCAACTCTGTACCTATACACATACAGTGGATCAATATATCTAAAAAATGCTGAATATCGTAAAAATATGGTTTCCATTTCTTTGGATATTTACAGCGTCTGCCGTCATACAGCCAGGTGAGCTTTCCACATTTAAATTTTTTCTTAAAAACATAAGCCTTACAAATGAAATAACATTATAATCTTATAAATGAATGTCATATTTGAATTGTAACTTATTTAAAACTATTATAATCTCGCACTATATATATTTCAAATAAGCACCGAAACACTCATAAATTCTTAAATTTATTTTTAATACTTCTATCTTCAGCTTAAAAAGTCTGCGTATTAGTGAGTAAAATTTATTTTATTCAGCTTGATTTTAGATAAATTCTTTTTCAAGTGATTAGCATTCCTCTTTTTTCACCAAATACGTGATACTTATCGTATAAAAATTAATCATATAATACTACTTGAAGCAAGACTGTCTTTTCTAAAATGTCTGGGTAAGCTTTGAATATTGAATGTATTTTCATTTCCTCGTATTACGATCAAATATAAGAATAAACAATCTTTTTATCTTTCGTCATCAAGGTATGATTTATTTATTAATCACACATGTGATGTACTAATTCGTTGATTTGTGCACTGTTAATTGAAGAAAGATTCGTGCATGGGTGCTTTTATAGTGTTGTTGCATGTGTGCTTGCATAGCAGAGAAAATATTCTTATCCTTATAATAAATTCCCACAATACCAAATGTCTCTTCTTCAATTCAATATTGAAATAGGAATTCCGATTAAAAGTATTATTCAGCTTACTTTAACTAAATTCAAAATTTAGTTTCAAAGTTTATCGTGTGTTTTATCTAATAAAGTGTCTGTTTAACTAAAAAATGTAGTGTTTTCAATTTCTATTATAATTTTCGATTGCAGAAGTCTAATGAATTTTTGTGTGTATTGTTTATAAACAATAAAGACTAATGTTTAAATGCTTACTATACATGGCATTAATTAAACATAAAATTGTAGTAATAATTATTGTTCCTATTTTCAATAAATAATATACTGATTCTTGATTTCAGGCTCAACTGTTGAAAATGCTCCAATTTTAAACTCTTTACTTATTCCGTCGAATCTTGCTTTGGGAGATATTACCGATATATTATGCACTGTCAAGAAAGGCAGTTTTCCACTGACTTACAGATGGCTTCATAACGAGCGCGAAATTACGTCGCACACAAAATATAAAATAACGACTATAGGTAGCAGCTCACACTTTTCAATTGGAAAAATTAATGCTGCTGACATTGGTAATTACACATGTATAGTTAGTAACTCCTTTGGTGAAGATAGAAGTAAAGTTCAAGTGGTTTTAGAAGGTAAAACTGATCACATTTTTTACTTGAGTTACTAGTGTTTTAATTTTTGTAACCAAAATGAAGTTAGTTGAAAATGTAACATAAAAAAATACTTTTATTCAAGTATGTACTTAATGTTGTTTCACTTATTTCATACAACATTTTTCGTTTGATAGTGTTATAAAACAATATTTTATTTAAATAGTTTTTACTTTGATATAATGATTCAGCTTATTCAAAGAAACAAAAATTTCATAATATTTATTATATTTGTTTAGTGTTTCTCAAATGAGTTTCTAAAAACCAACACAGATTTTTACAAATAATTCTGGTCATTCTATGTTAATCATTGCATCCAAAGTGTCTTAGTGTTTTTATCACGTTTCTATTCCGAAATTAAAAGTTACAGCATTTACATTTTAATTAAATTTCTATATTCACTGTAGATTAGGAATTTAAGGGTATTTTAACATTTTGTAATTTTTTCCGCAATTAATACGTACTTTTACATATATTCTTAAGAGTGTTTACAAAATATGGGCTCAATACCTCGAAATCTACATTTTGGAGTGCGTGGAATAAATAAAAGCACCTTAATAAAAGCTCAAATAATCCGAATAGAAAGCTGTATAAAACTAGCTGTATGCTACATGCAGACTTCATAATAACTTTTATTTATCATCGGATTTTGAGTGCAGCTATATAGAACTAACTGCATTACTAAATTTGTCTATGTAAAACTCTTATTTTCCAATCTCATTTTGGCATGAATCAAATATCCACCTAGCTATACTGAAAAGCTATTAATGTACTTGCGTTTGGAAAATTTTGATTTCGTTGTAAAAAAATCCTTCCCAAAATGATTTTGTAAATGACCATTTAATTTTATTTAAAAAATTTAATATTATAATTATAATAATTTTATAATTTATCCCTTTCTGCAAAATATAAATGCCAACTTAATGAGCTTTAAATTATTTAGGTTTTATTAAAATTTATACTGAATGAAGAAAGTTATATAAGACCATACAACATGAATATGTATAAGAAACAATATTGTGTGCACATAACATTTACACATTCTTATGCAAGGGGCAATGTATTTTTATCTATATTTGCTGCCTGTTCTGACATTATTTTTACTTACATTAGTCTTTTTTAACTGAATTTATTACGACCATGTATGTGCTGTAATATTGCAAAATAAGTTTTCGTTATTGTTTTCTTTCCGGTAAATGAGTTTTCCTTGTTTTTTGTATACCAATACTGAAATTCCACGTGAAAATTATTAACTGAAGTATTTAATAATACGATATTAATTATTAGTGACATGGTCACTTGTACAAAGGTCTCATTTCAATTTACTCTTGTAATTGCAAGTTTTTCACTCCCACTTATTAATGTATTGCTTAAAAAACGTTTTCGTTAACTGCATTCGATTAGCGTTTCTAAGACCCATCTCTTATTTCAAATAGATATATTTTTCTGTTCCATCTATTATAGTGTAATAATAGGAGTTTTTATGACTGAATTTATAATATCGTGTATCTCACGTTCTACGACTATTAAAATATCACTCTCTGTACTTCTGGTGACAGATTTAAAGTTAATACGTTTAGTTAAACATATTCCACGTTATATGTTTTAGCTGTGTATGGTGGCGACATCTTTTAATACTTATTCAATTTACTTAAAAAAATAAGAATGTATGATTCAGTATGTTGGGATGACTGAGGGACTTCATGAGAAGGGAAGAGTATACTCTTCCCTTCTCAGAAGGTGAAGTATTTACTCTCAGGTGAAGTATTTAAATAATACCACATAAGTATTTAAATAATACTCCACCTGTGTAAAACAATATCATTTCTTGGACACTTCTATCATTCTCTGTTTGATTTACCTAATTACATCTATACCGATATTACTTACTTGAATTGTATTAATGTTATACCAGAAATCTCCGTATCCAAAGTAATTAACGTGTATTGTTCCTTGCAAATATTCACTAAACTATGAGCAATCAGTCGTAAAAATGTAAAAAGTGTGTATTCTTTCTAGTATTAATGATTAACGTAAAGTACAGTATATTGTTTGAGAAGATTACATTAATACGCAAACTATATTTAACAAGCTTCGTCGTGCATTCTTTCACATCTTGTATATAACGAATCCAAAAATTTAATATTTTATTTTAAGTTTTCATAAATGAAAATTTCACTAAGACCTTATATTGGTGAAAACAGTTTCAAAATAAATGCTTGTATAAAATTAGGAACTTCATAGTTTAACAAAAATATTCTTACTTAAAAAGGTTATTGCTTTATTCACAGAGTCCACATGTATTTGAAACTGTATTACGCTCTGGTGGAAATCTCACCAGTGGCATTATTCTTCAACGTGAACACAAATTGTACAACATCCCAATTCTTTCGTAAGAAAGAAATGAAATACCTTACACTGGAGAGGTTACAGATCTATGTGATTCAAAGTTTAGTACTTAAACGTTGCTTATACACTTCTAAGAAGATTGTTCGATTGATATAATTTTGTGATATCCCATTTGCTCATTGTACATGTTCTGTCACATAAGATCAATATGCTTTTCATAAAACGAATAACTCTTTCATTTTAATCTCTTACAATTTTAGCCGAAAAAGTAGTAGTTCCAGTATTATATTTGTGTCAAATGTGATACTTGATGTGAAAAGAATTTTTTGCTGGAAAATGATTTATGTATATAATGTATTTATTAAACATGTGTGTTCATCGTTTGTTAGGATAATCCGTAGCTTAAAATAGAAATGATATTATCCTGATTTCTGGAATAATTCACAAATTTAATTTAGTTTAGTGAAAGGGGTGGACATCACTTCGGGAATATCTTAGATACAAAGATTTTGCAAAGTAACCCCATAATATGAATAGAATTGTTGCAATTGTATATAAATTTGTATTATCGAAACGTAAATGTTTTTGATTAAAATTAAGTCATAAAAGTGCTTTATTTGAAGTCGTATTTTCACCATTAGTATTGAAATAGTACATAAATACGAAATACATACCTAAATTCATTCGTTTAAATACTTGGAAAATTTTATTTATTTATAACATCCGTTGTGTGGCGCTACGCTCGCGATCAATGTTTTCGCATTCTAAGTCACAAACCAAAATGATGTAAAAATTATCTGAATGACACAAACACACACACAAGGATACTTCGAAATTCTCCGATTCCATGATTTTCTTTTAAAGGTACAAGACTTCTAAAAAATGTTATCAAGTCTTTTCTTCATACCGATCTTGATAATAGCCTGTAAAGGTAAGACAATTATTTTACTTTTCCTGAACTATGCATGCATAAATTCGTTTTTATATCCTTGTTATTAGTTTCAACTTATATTTACGTAAGACATCGATTACATGTTTTTGAAGAGTAGTTTTATGTTCACTATGTTCATATAGCACTTATTTAAATAAAAATTAACTAATATTAAACTTTTTTTTAACATCATGTAAACATCTAGAGTTTTGAACTCATAGATATTTTATTTAATACACACTTACATATAGTTAAAAATAACATTTAAAAAAATTAGAAAGCATGAAATTTTTAAAAATATGATATTATTGGAATGTAGTGATGATACTTTTTATTTTATCTTGAAGCATCTGATACGACATCGGAACCTCCTGTTCTCTATCCTCTAATGGTTCCATCTAATCCGACTCTTGGAGATGACACTGATATAATTTGTAAGCTGAGAAGAGGATCTAAACCCATAAAGTTTGAATGGTTTCATAATGGAAAAGAAATTTCTTCTGGCACTAAATCAAAAGTATCAACTACTGAGAGGCGGTCCGTTTTTTCTATGGGAAACATTCAGGTAGACGATATAGGAAATTATACATGTGTAGCTTCAAATTCATACGGGCGTGACTCAAAAACTGAGAGTGTTTTAATTGAAGGTATGTGAAAATACACTTTTCAATTTTTATATGAAAATTAATTTCATTAGAATTACTATTTATTAATTTTTCTTTAGTTTTTAATTTTTCACTCTTGTTGTAGGTATACTTAAGATTCATTCAGTTACAAAAAAAATATTTTTATTTAGTTTTACACAATATTTGCCACATTGTTAGCTATAAATTTACTGTTAGAGGCTTTGTCAAGAAAGCAATAAATGTAATAGTCATGTTTTATAAACAATAGAAATTTATATTTCATGTATCATTTCACGTAAAATTATTTTTGTTTTAAACACAAAAACTGGTAAAAATGCATTCATTCTCAAAATTTTGTCTTGAAATATATTTAATTTTGTCAGTTTCATTTTACTATGTATTATATAAATTGAGAAAATGCATTCCAATTATTAAATTAATAATATAAAATATCCTTTTGTTTCTTTATATTCACATGTTCCCATACCAATAGATGAAATAATGTCTTCTAGGCTGTTTACTAAACGTGTCATTCAAGCATTAGTTGTAGATTAATGCAATTTATTTTTCTGTCTGATATCCTTTATTTGTAAAATGTAATATATAAATGTGAGGACATTAATTGTTTCAAGCGGAAAAGTTAAGAAAAGGTACGAAAATGATAATTTTATGTAAACCAAAATCACCTTTAGGTTACAAATACAACATGACATGTTGACTAAAATAATATGACTAAAATGATCAATGCAAAACACTCGTTTGAGCTAAGAAGGTAGATTGAACTTCAATTATATATTTTTATAAAAATGTTTTAAATTAATTCCATTTTTATTTCATTTGCACATAAATATCATTCTAATTTTGTTTTAGCTTAAAAATTTACTTAATTAGTTTTATGTTTACGTAATACCAGAAATGATAGAATAGTTTCTAAACTCTTTAAACTAAAACCATTGGCAGATGAAGACTAGTAGGCAAGTAAGGCAGTAAAAAAAATAATTATCTCGTTTTACACTGCACATATTCAGGGCGATTGGAAATTCCTTAGATAAACTTCAAAGGGTGATAGAGTGCATCGAAACAAAACAATTTTGTCCAAAAATTACATTCGCATTGGTGCTAGGGAGCGTTTCCAAATAAAATATTTTACCTTGAACGCTTACACAATAAGCAAGTGTCGAATCGTCAAAAGTCTGAACTTCTGATAAAAATCTGAGCGTAAATAGAAAGGGCGATGTCATTGCTGCTCGTACAGAACCCTCAGTGCAATGAATTGGCCCACACCTAGGCTGCATGCAACAGCCACGTTATTTGACCAGGATTTCTCTCAACTTGGTATAGAATGTCTCCTTCCATTCCTGGATTAAACGAACTTCTCGGTCGTTCCGCATCATGCCTGCTGACATGAAATGTTCCATTTTCCTACAGCTGATGGTGCAAATGCTCAAATTGGCACTCTTCTATTGGGAAATCACTCGCCGTACAAACTTTGAATAGTTCTTCCGTTTCCATTGGCAGCCTCATACATTAGATGCATGCCATCCATATCTGAATTCGTGTAATGCTTCATCATGTGTGAAATCTACATAGCGAATGACAAAATTAAAAAAAAAAGAATTTGCCAACGCGCCCGACTCCTACTACCCTTTAAAGTTTGGCTAATGAATTTTTAATCACCTTCAATATAATAATATTGCACCTTATAAAGTCCTCATGCACATCGTTACATCATACATACGTCGTTATTGCCCTTATTCTCAACCTTTCTCTTTGTTGGATGAGTTTTATCAAACTAAAGTATTTAGATTTCACGTTTAAGAGATATTGATTGTACATAATTCTATTTACCGAAATAATTAAAGCTTTATAAAACTCTTTCATATTAAATACACGTAGACAAGGTTGATAATTGTAAACATGTGTAATTTAATTTATTTATACATCTTAAAGAGATGTATATTTGTTGTGAGTTGAAAACTGTGACCGCTTTATAACATGTCTGCAATGTGGCGCCCCTCTCGACCAACTATGTTGTTAATCGTCTATATCTTTGAAAATCTTTGCAGGAGCAATAAAGAAGGTAGGCTGCATTCTTCATTTTATCTAAGTAAAAATATGAATACTAAATAATTATATCCTTTATAGTAATATGAATATAATATCTCTAAAATCTGTAAAATCTGTATTGATTCGTAAAATTATATTTAACACCTTCCATCAGGAAATATTCAAAATAGAAATTTCAAATGCGAAAATACATCATTGTATTCTTATTTTGACAACATGCTAACTTTTTAAATATTTACATAAATATTAATGTAGTTTTAATTACTTTTTTGCAAATAGTTACCCCACCTAATAAAACTTATGTAATGCTTTCAGGACCAAAAATATACAGAGAATGTGCAGATATTACAAAACTTCCATACTTACAACAGTACTTTTTTCAGTGTATTATATACATGAAAGTAAGTGCCATTCATCTAAATGTATAATAAAAATCAATTATTTAATTATTAACATTTTCTGTAAAATATTGTAAAGAATAAAATGTGAAAAAATTATTCATTATATATGCACGGTTTACAATTTTTTATGACCAAATATTTTATTTTCACTGCATTTGTTGGGGATTTTAATTTCGTTCTTAGTTTAAAAATTATGTTTTTCATTTCTAACATGTGTAGCTTATTATGTTTCATTTATTTTTTATTTTAAAAATTTTAATAGGTGATCAGACTGAAGCCCCCATATTACATCCTCTATCCATTCCACCTGATCTCGGGATTGGAGATAGTCTAGACATTATCTGCAGCTTAAAAAGAGGAAGTACTCCTGTGGAATTTGTATGGAATGTAAATGGAAAAGTACCATCAAAACGAATTGGAACTCAAATCAATACATCCCCAAAAAGATCCGTTTATATCATAGATAGTATATCAGCTGCCGATGTCGGAAATTACACGTGTGTTGCATCAAACAGGGATGGTTCAGATCGTGTTCATGCCGTACTTGACGTTGAAGGTAATTAGATACCGTAAAAATATTGGGATGGGATTAAAACCTAATTTTGTGTCATTTATATCATTAGACACACATTTCACAATTTTAACTGTTTCTCATATAAAATTCTAAGAACAAAACTTTCAAATGAATTATTGAATAAATGTATGTATACAATTTTAAAAATGTATGCTTGATTACAAACCCTAAACACATGCGTATGATATCCCTAAATTAAATATGTTCTAATTGAACAACAACAAAGCCGTCAGATGTCTGAAACAATGCAAGAAGTAAATTCACATTTGTGAGAATTTAGATGGAAACAAAATAATTCCGTTAGGTTACGATGTGTGGCGCTTCTAACGCATATCTGAATCTTTTTGTCGTTTAGAATACTCAGTTGATGGCATCGTCTCCGCATCATGAAGGTATGTTTGTGTTTTATCAATTCATATAGAATCAACCTGAGTTTTTATCAATTAATTTCCCAGTACGGTGTAATTATTTAATTTACATTATAGCATAATTTCTTTGCAGGATATTTAAAAACAGCTTTCGATCATTGCACCAGTATATCAGTCATGAAAATTGCCTTTTTTGTTCTCCTTCTACTTTTAAAACGAGCTAGATCAGGTAAAAATTTTCCATTATACATAAATATGAGATGATTTTTACATTATAATTTTTCGCCACGGAAAAATCCATGCTATGCTTTTGTTACTCAACAAAATATATGATATATCTTTTATCCATACGCTTTTAATTAGTATTGGCACTTATTAGTATTTAATTAGTATTAAAATTTTCCAAGATAAAAGCAAGTATCTAAAACTATTCATTGGTTATGAATAACATGGTCTTGTTTAAATCTTGTTACTTCAATTTTATATTGGTAAAATTTTAACTGTATTTCAAAAGTAATGTGGTATTACATTAAAATATTCATGTATTTATTTGAATATACATATTTTTTGTAACTGAACCATTAATTTGACATCATAGATCAATTACTACTGATAAAGTGAAATGTTCTATATGTTTTAAATACACAATTAATATATTTTTAGCATTTATTTTAATTCAATCGAAAAACTTCTGCTTTAAAACAGCTATTTTTAATAAAATAAATTAATTCACTATTCACTTGTTAACTTTAACACTAAGTGGTAAAATACACGACTACTTAACTTGTACAGTATCGCATATTTATATCGTATTTCCCTTTCACATTGCTCTATATAACTTTACTGTTATAATAATTTAATTTTTTTTCAGCTAATGTTGGAAAACCAATTCTTCATCCACTGTTAATTCCATCAGATCTTGGTCTAGGAGATAGCTTAGATATTACATGCAGTTTAAAGAGAGGAAATCTTCCAATATCTTTTGAATGGACGCTGAAAGATAAGAAAATCGTTGCAATTTCAGGAATACGTATCAATACATCGGAACGAAGATCAGTTTGTATTATCCAAACTATAAATCCTGAACACATCGGAAATTACACGTGCAAAGCTACCAATGCGGAGGGTTATGATCAAGCTCATACTGAACTTAAAGTAGAAGGTATTAGTTAAACCTTACCAAACTTTCCTCAAATAAAAAATGTTGCGTGTAATCACATATTTACTGCGTTATAATAATGTTTTAAAAATAACTGAGAACAAATGTTCACATTTGTCTTGTTTACGATAAATATGATTGAATTTGAAATATTTTAGTGCTTCTTTTGAAACCTTAAAAGTTTATTTTAATATTTTTACTTTTTATTTATTCAAAAACAAAATGTATGAAGGTATTGCATCTTTTATATAAATTCTATATGATTTATAAACTACTTACAATTCTACATCTCAGCGATACGTGGCACCATATCGGTATTGTGGAGAGATCCCTACAATTATTTTCATTCACAGTAAAGTTGAAACTTCTTCAGTTTCATTACAAGTATTTTCGCTCTAATCATTCATGTATACATTTGAAACTTCAGAATGAAAACTTCGTTTGAAAATCTTCTATTCGTGATTTTAGTATTCATCTGTATAAAGGGTAAGTACACTTTCTCGTTTCCTATTTCCCAAACTTTGAAATTTATAACATTTAATTCGATTTCAGTAACAATGATATTTTAAGCATACAAATTTATTTAATGCGATTTCTATTTTATCAAAGTTATAATTTAGTTTTACACACACACACTTTTATTAGTTTTATTTACATATCAAATTTAATCTCTATCTTGTATCCATAAAGAAAAACAGGTTCATGATGAAAAAAATGTTGACTAACATTATTAAAACTTGTGTATTAAGCATAATTTACTATATGTATTATGCCTCCCATGTTTCCCCATTTAAAAATGTAGCTTTTATTCCGTCAAGATTGATGAAAATCTTTGATGATAATATGAAATAAAATATTTAAAAGTAAATAAATACGCTATTTCAGTGTGAAATCAGAATGTTTGAATATAGAAACCCAGACATTCCGTCATCATTTTTTATTGTGAAGTATTAAAATTCATAGAGAATTAGTAACTTTATTCTATTAGGATTCAAATAACAAATACATGAATTTTTTTGCGTAAGAATATATCATTACTACCACGCCAAAGACACCAATCTGCATTTCGGTGATTTTCACCTAACTGCATTTTAAGTCACCATTTCATGTTTTACCCTATGAAAAGCCGCGAATCATCTTGATTCTTAGTGGAAATGCCGATTTTCATGAGAGAAAACAACCTTTGAGTCGTAACTCGATTTTTCCCGAAGCATCGACTTTGAACGCGTTTTTGTAGAAACGTCAATTTTGCAGATTCGCGCCTTTGGCGTCGTGGTAACGATATATCGTCTGCTTAAAGCAGAAACTCATTAACTGGCTAGATATTTTTTACTGTACAGCTGTTTAAAGACTACCTATTAGTTTTGTGTAATTTTTTAATGCGAACATTTTGATGGTGTTATTTATCTTTTAAACGAACAGGTATACGACTATGCATTTCTCATCATCATGAAAATGAGCATTTAGTGTCCCCTAAAAAATGTCAGTTAATGAGTATATGCTCTAATCTACCATATTAGTGTTTATAAACGTATATAACAAGACATCTATGTTATTTTTTAGCTACTGTGTAATTAAATTCTATTAAAAGGACTTTTCATTCAGTATAGAATTTCAGCATTATGTGAAAATAATATGTACTCTTTTGTTTCCTTGAAAATACAAAATGCTCATGACGTAATGCATTTTCTCTAATGTTTTCATATTTTACAATCTAAACACTCTAATTGCTTTTATTTTATATTTTAGGCTTTTTTCTTTTTGAAGGAATGCCCATTATCAAACTGCTTTAATTATTAAAAAATATTTTTATTTAATGCGATTTTTTACTTACCATATTTACGCGCGTAAAATTCCGTAATTACTTCTTTTATATTGAAGTGAACACTGAAATAAAATTGATTATTAGACATAATTGCTTGTTCGTTTTAGTTTTTGAATTTTTTGATAGGGATGGGAATTAGCTTTGAATAAACTAATCTTTTATTTTTATTTTTTTCAGCTGATGTCTGTGGAAAACCTGATTTGAATCCAATGTTTGTGCCTCCAAACATTGCATTAGGAGATCCAGTGGATTTAATTTGCAATTTGAAAAAATTAATTGCCGATAACTTTCACTTGGTTTCAAAATGAAAGAATTGTAACTAATTCGTCTAAACAAAGTGCAAAGATAAATAACAGTCTCAGAAGGTCTGTTTATAGCATAGACAGACTCAATTCTCAAAGTATTGGCAATTATACTTGCCAAGCTGTTAATAGTTTTGGTTCAGACGATGAAAGTATTCTTGTGTATGCTGAAGGTGTGTGTAGTGAAAGAAATTGATATTTAACTACAGAATTACAATTTTCATTATTATTTCAATATTATAGAATAAATTTTATTTAAATCAAAAAGCATTAAAAGTACTGTTCTTTACTATTCCGTTTGTGATAGGGTGTTTTTATTCACAATATTTTTAAGATTTGAAAATTTTAAGTACAATTAGAGCTTTTGTATTCTTAAAAAATTTGCATTTCAACAGATATATGCATCAAAAAAAGTTGTTCAGTTGCGTACATGAACTGGCTCTTTATTGCCTTGAAACTTTAATTTTCTCTTTTTGATTAATATTTCATAATTATGTGGCAAATATCTTGTTTTCAATTCTAGATTTAACAGTCGTACATTTCATTCTTATATCAATATATTTTATGATTCACTTAATTTAAGTGATACAATTTAATTGCATAATTGTATTTTAGAATAATTAAAAACTTTCAGTACATCACAATACAAATATTATGTAGATAAACTTTTCTCGCACTTGAAACTCCTTCATATAATACGGAATTAAACCTAAGGAAATTGTTTATGTGAATACTTTTTATTTTAATTTCATGCGATATAATACGAATTAACATTTTACCTTATAGCCTCTTGATACAAGAATAAATATTCAAAAACCTTTTTGCATATCTATTTTATTCAATTAAATTTCGATTTACTTATATGATATCCTATTTTGTGATACATAGTTTTTCTTCAATAAAATTGTATAATAGTAAAATGCACAAGTATTGGTATAGTAAATGCACTGAATAAAACCAAATGGTCAAAATATAAAGCAATACCACTCAGTACGTTCCTTTTATTCATTATATTCAATATATATGGAGGGAGGGTCTTTATGTCTGTCTTCAAGATAAGTATTTTTTACAGATTTTGTTTAATGAAGTAAGTTTGAAGTAATATAAATGGTTGAAATATATATCTTTTGTTTGGCTAAAAAATAATGCATTCAGTTAGTGATGATAAAGGTATAAACATTTTATCGCTCAACTGTAAACTTTCTGTACAATCTGTGTAAATCTTCTGTAAAATAAGCGCTATGAAGGACATCTCTAAATGAAGTGTGCTAAAAATAATTTACATATTTTGAAACGAAATAAGTGTCTTTTCTCCATCTGCATGATCCTTCCAATTACAGATTACAAATAAATGTGGATAAAATTGCACAATTATTCAAAATGTACACAAATATTTTTAACACAACTTAATGTTAGCGAAAGGTATATTTTGCATTACGATGTCAATTGAATAACGTTTTTTTCTTTTAGTTCCACCTCATTGGACAAAAGAACCAATGGATACCACTGCTGCAAAAGGTTCGGGATTGATGGTGGATTGTTCTGCTACAGGTCACCCTACACCAAGGGTTTCTTGGACAAAGCAGAAAGGTTTGATGATATTGTATCATTTCAGTTCGATTTTATCCAACATTTATTTCGATGTGTAAGTATTTTTAATTCAGAAAACGCACCACAGATATGAGCATTGTTAGCAATTAACTTAGAGGTCTAAACATATTATACATATCTGCATGCTTAACAAAGCCCTATCAGTCTAATTTTGCATCTAATGGAGTTAAAACTATTTTTACTAAAGAAATACTACAGGTGAATGCCCAAAACTCACGAGCCGAATTGTGGTGGCAAATATTCTCCGATTATCACGATTAATTTTACCGATTTGGTGAAGCTTTTTCTATTACAAACCAAAAAACCACAATTACAGAAATTTTATTACTGAATTAGAAGTTCCATTTCTGTATAAACTTCCTTCACTACTATAAGAGTCGAATTTTAGTTTTTTCGAAATTTTAAGCAATTTTAGTGGCTGGCTGACATTGTGGAATGGGAAACATAAACGACCCATCTGCACCGAAAGTCAGACGGCGTGGCGTCCCAAAGCAATACAACCCGACCGTCCTAAATTAACTATTCTCTGTGTCCAGGTGCCATGATAATCAGAATAAGAAATTCCATTGTTTTTTCTTGGTTATTGTGGCACAGTCGTGATATTACTGGATTTTTATCATCTAAAACACTGTTGGATCGTGTAACCTTCTCTTTCGGAGATGACAACCGGATAAATATTGCTATTGTAGCATTTTAGTTTGATTTTGTCCAACATTTTTATTCAAGATTTCTTCGCTACATCAGTACTTTCCGAACCGATGTGTTCAGGCCTACTTAGTAGCTCCGAATCAAATCACCAAAGAAACCAATACGTTTGTGGACAAGAACCAGATATATCTAAAACTAGGAATAGTAGTTTTCTAGTAAAAGACAAAGTGCTACTCAACCCTACACATCTGAAATTGTGTTCATCCCATGTTTCGAACTACTTAGCAACGATTTTGTATAGTTCTTAAGCAACTAAATAATAATATGGTATGAATTCAAAAGATAACATCCTCCAAACACCAGCACTACTATTCGTTAGCACCATATTATGGTAATGGTGATTAAGTACTTGTATTTCCGGGATTATGTTGCCATTGGTAGGTGTGTCTTTAAAGAAGCAGCTTGAAATTTTTACATATATGTATGCCAAAAAAATAGAAACGATCCGAAGCTAGTGTCTAATCGGAATGAAACTTAGCATTGTGGTATACATGAAGAGATAATCACCAAATAATCATGATATTGTAACGGCAGCTTGGGAAAATGGACAATCTTGCCGGCTCAAGTGTCGAGAGGAAAAGACCACACACCGAAGCGACAACCCGAAACATCTTTTTAACGAATTTTTAACGACAGTCAACCAGCAGGGGGTCGGAAATCGTTGTGGTTTCGAAACGAAGGGCAGACGCCTTTCTGTCGCTCTCTATGACATTTCGAGACAAAGAGGACGGAGATAAATTACGATGACCATTGCCGACAGGGTTTTATGGTCCCCTTTCAAGTCCGCCGAAGTCTGTCGTAAAAGTCGAGGGGAGAGGCCAACGTGAGAGAGCCATTCAGGAACGTCCGAAGATGGTGAGAATCTTCAACAGCCAACCAGCACCGACTAAAGGCGGACCCGAAACGAAAAGGAGGAGTCGATAAGCACCCAATATATGTAGAGTTTTTTAGATCTAGAGAGAGGATCACAGAGAGAGGAGCAGTCAGAAGAGAGAGAGAGAGAGAGAGAGCTTGGAGAGAGGCGGTCAGCAGAGGGACCGTTTTGGAGATTGGAGTGAACACCCGTTCACTGTCGGCGTATTTATCCCGCCTTGGGATTCTATACTCGCCAGAGTATTTTACTGAGAAGGGCTCGCCGTAGCCGTGAAGGAGAAGCCTCCTAGAGATCTGTGCAACTGCTCATCCTAGTAGTGGAGATTGATCTGATCCTATCTGGAAAGATTGAGATATCCTGCCTTGGGATTCTATACTCATCTGAGTATTTTTGTTGAGAATAGGCTCACCCGTAGCCGTGCATTAAACTCCCCCGAGCGAAATTGTGAGGCTCACCAGCAGCCCTAAGCGCCTCGATAGAACTTTGTTTGGACTTGCCAACGAACTAACCTTAAATGAACTCTTCATTCCTTTTACCGACTAATTGTACAAAGTTGTAAATAAAATACTTTAGTCTAGAAACGGATACTTTCAGTGGTAACTAGTCTAGCTACCCGTGAACCAAAACGTTACAATATCAAATCTAAGAGACACTCTATTATTGTAGAATTACATCAGAAAGGTCATAAATTAAAGTTGTAAAGTTCCCTCTGGTGGCGATAAATGTAGATATAAAGAGTGGCATGGAGTCAAATGGAGTCCTTATGCTATCCTGTGGCGAATTATGCCGAGCATTCTTCAGCTATTGAACCAGATCTTTTATATTCCTGAGGTGGTGCAATTGACAGTCTAGCATATGCCAGACAGGCTTAACGGGAGACAGTTCTATGGATATCTCTGGTCAATGAAAAGTTTCAACACCACGAAATCACTTCTGGGAGAGGCGAGTTGGTGTTATTGGGCGTTACTGAGCTGGTAAATACCTTGGACACTTAATGAAAGTCGACAGGTTGTAGGATCTACGTAACGTATCTCTGCGCTGTCAAATTATCTCGTACCACTACCAATGGGATCAGCTATCGTAAGTGATGATTCCCCACAGCATTGCACTTGGAGTTACTGTGGTGGGTCGCTCAACAATAAGCTGAGAATGGTAGCGCTGGTCAGATCTCTGCCACAGGCTAATGCGGTGATCATCTACCTCAAGACAGGATTGGGATTCCTTCACTAAGTATAATACGCTATCATTCCACGCCAGCCCATGACACTCGGGCAAGGCATCAATCCAGACACAGCCCGACGATGTTCGGTAACCATTCTCAATTCACTGTCGAGCGGTATATCGCTTTATGGTAATGGTGTGGGGAGCCGTCACTAACGACAGCCCGTTCTCCCTGCTAGTGATACGAGGTACTTTTCGACAAGTCCAACAGATTTTACAACCTCTTGTTTTGCCTTTCATGTGACGTATACAAGAGGTTATTTGCCATCATAATAATGCCAGGTCACATTCGAATCGTCTCTCTCAAGAGTTTATCCTAAGTGTTGAAACCCTTCTTTGAGCTTCCCCAGATGTCTCCCACTGGTAATTAACCCTCCTGGCGGCGAGGCATCTCAGAGTTGTTTTGACGAAGACGGCACCCCAAAAAAAGCGAGTTCCTTTAAAAGTGTCAGGGTTTGGACAAAGGGAGTGCTTTCCACGGCGACTTGTTGGATAGATGTGATAGAGTGGGATTGGTCCTCCCATACTCTTATGAACGCAGTGTTGGCTTTGGGCGGCCTTTACTCGGTTAATTCCGGGACATGCTAGTAAACACTTCTGAAACGCTGATTTGGTTGGACGATGGGTAATGTTGACGTTACCGGCAGGTCCCACCGGGTCAAGCCCTTGAGAGTGTTTGCGAGTTGGGGCGCTCCAGACGTCAGCTATAGTCTCTCGGTACATTGGGTACCTCCCGACGTCCGGACCTAATTCAGTAAAGTAAGCTATTCGATGGTAGTGCAGTAGCTGGCGGTCTCCAAATTTCTTTTTGAGCGTTGGGTGAAGCTGCACCCCGAGCACGGCGCAATGCCTTGTTGCTCACCCGACCATGGAAGGTTTTGCTGGTTTTCCCTTCCACGTAATGTGAATGCAGGTCGGATACGTAAAAGTCCTTCCAGCCAAGGCACTTCCAGGAGACGGTTACTTTGCTTGTTCATTCTACGAGACAGCTAACCAGACGTCTCATATTTTTCTCTATTAGGTATACAGCCGGCATATTTGCCATTGTTAGTTTTAAAAATTAGGAAGCATATTTGCATAGACCTCCCATTTAACCGTCAATTTCGTGCTAGGCCCCGCTTGGCACTATTGGCATGGGTCTCGTCTATTGCTCGTCAGACTATTTGCTTTTTGGGGGATGGCCTATTGGGATAATCCTCGTGGTTCAGCGACCCGGGTGATGTCCCTTTATTCTTGTGATAGTTCAGTGGCAATTGGTGCAGGAGGGCTGCGCCCTCATTGGAAGAAGAAGTGCTTTCCCCTTCTTCAGTCATTCGGATACAGCAGTAGACAATTTAGACCGAACCATCAAAGGAGAGCGATGACAGTGATAGATACGTCACGGGCTACTTCCCAGGTTCCAGAATACCCAAAGTATACATAGAATTTTCTCAAGGGTCTAATGACTTTCAAATAGTGCGATAATTCAGGGGATCAAGATACATTCTACTGATCCATACAAATATCTTACACGTGTTTGAAAAAACAAATATTTACTGTAACAAGAAGCATTGAAATTATAAATTTATATATTTTTCTTTTAATGAGTAATTTTCTACTAATTGTAAATAAGTTAAATTCTAGCATTGATTTTCTTCCCCACAAATGTTTGCCTCCATTACACAGATTTACAGCCTGCTTTTTGTATAAATCAAGCGATGAAATTATTTATCGCAGTTGAGTTAGACATGAGAGACTTAAAGCAGAGCAAAACAAAAAAATATTCAATACTTGCTTTGTTAGTGTAAAATATCCATAAGAGTAATAACAACGGATAATATTACCCCAAGGTTCCAGATTTTGGATGTTCACATATCAGTGAATAAATGAGTAGGAACAAAACCGTACACATGGTAAACTGAGTTATTCTGCACCAATAACTTTTAAAGAAAGGAAGTATGGGACATTTGGAATCTTCTTGATCACGATTTCGAACGATTATTTTTCATTAAATTTTTATGGTTATTTCAGACAAACCTCTGAGAACCACAATAGAATAAAATGGCATCCGGAAATCAACTATTCATAGGCGCAAGATACAGAAATGGAGGAATTAAGTAAATCCCGAAACATTTACGATTTGTTTCATATAAATGCTTGAAAATAATTTTATAAAATCGATAGTGATAATGGTTTGACGTAGCCTCAAATAGTTTTACATAATAAAACCTATATTTCAACCAGCTTTTTCGAAGATCTGAGTGTCATTTATTTTGTCTTCCTTTGAAAATGTGTACCCGGTTGGAAGTGTAATGGATTAGCAACCGTAAGGTTGCGAGTTCGAATCCAACCTAAGACCGTCGCGTAAAAAGGGAGCTGGTGCAAGTTAATTCTGCCGTGGCCTGAAATGCCCACACGTTGGCTAGGTGTGGAAGTTTGGAGAGTGGGATGCCAGCTCAGGTGTGACCTCGTCATCTGAGCGTGTTTCAAAATTACGTGGTGTTGTCCTTGGATCTTTCTCCTCATATTTTATTCCGGACGGTCGCTAATAGCCAGTTGTTTTGCTCCAGTGCAACGTCAATTAAATACCTACATACTTATCCACTGAAAATGAAGTGTTTCTCAACCGCCGGGTTGCAGCCAAGTACCGTGTCCTAGCATTAGTTATATCGGGTCGTAAGATGTTATACTTGATTTGTCATTTTTGATATCGAAAGGATTTTTTATGTTGAAATATTTTATAGTGGTAATATTCTGAGAATAATATTCGTGAATGTGCCGAAATTTTCAGACTTGGAACCCCTAAATATCGGTATAGCAATTATCACTGACCAAGGAACTGTAAAAAAATTTAAAAAAATTTTCTACTGAAAATGAAGATCAAAGTAGTCTATCCGGGTCTCAAATCTCATAATACTGAATACTGTTTCTTCGCAAGGTCTCATTGCAGCGTATGTTTTTGTTTCGAAAATCGAGTGACGTGATTTTTTAAAATTAATAAGTTAAAGAATTAAATTTTTTATATCAATAAGAGACAAGGGACTTCGTTTAACTTTGGTGTAAAGAAGTCTCGTATGGAAGGCGTTTGTGGCCCAACAAATATAAATGTTTGGTGATCAGAATCAGATATGAAAATCAGCACAAATTATTTTAATGTTGGTCTGAAAAACTACAACACGCTACAAGATTTCATTAGTCCAGTGATTGATAAAAAATTTAAATGTAACATGTCACATCGCATACATAAGTGTATACACACTCCTTATGACCATGACATAATTAATAATTATGTTTTTACTATGCATGTACTTTAAAAGAATTGTAAATATACGAGTATATTTGTTGAAACCGGGCCCTCCTCTTATAAAACACTAGCTGAATTACCCGGCGTTGCTCGAGTTGGATTGTTTGTAACTCATCGTAATACTCAATATTAGTCCTATGGGGATTTCGAATTATTTTGATTATCTCTACAAACCCAGGACAAATCGAATGGAGTTAATATCTAGCCTATGTTTCTCTCAGGGTTTTAAAGAATGAGTGTAATAAATTCGATGTGAATTGGTCAAACTGTGATAGTACGGATAGTCAATGTCATTTCTATGGGGATTTCGGGGGCAGAGGTAGCCCAGTTCGAAGAGCAACGGATTAGCAAACGGAGGGTTGCGGGTTCGAAACTCGGTCAAGACAAAGACCGTCGGATACACAAGGGCTGGTGCACGTTAAATCTGTTGTGGCCTCAAGTGTCCTCTCATTGGCGTAGTTTGGAACTTTGGAGAGTGGGATGCAAACTGATGTGTTGTTCTCTTCATCTGACCGTGGTTCAAAATTATAAGGAGTTGTCCTGGGATCCTTCACTTCGGGATTGATCCCGGACCATCGCCTATAGCCCATTGTGTTGCTCCAAGTGGACGTTAATGAACTACTTACCTACCTATTTGGATTTCTAATTGTTTTAAGCTCCTTCTCTCGACCTAGGACAAAATGAACGGGCTTAATATATAGCCCATATTTCCCGCAGGACTCCAAAAATTGAATGTACTAAATTTGGTGTGAATTCGTCTGACACTGATCATCAAAATACTCAAATGTTATTCCTATGGGGATTTTGTATTGTTTTTAGCCCTTCTCCAGACCTAGGACAAATAGAACGGGTTAAATATGTAGTCTATATGTACCGCAGAATTCTAAAGAATAAATGTACCAAATTTGGTGTGAATTGGTATGACAATGATTGTAAAAATATTCAATATTATGGGGATTTCGAATTACATTTAGCCCCAGTCTAAAAGTAGGTAGGTAGATTTTTTAATTAACGTCACACTGGAGCAACACGACAGGCTATTGGTGACGGTCCGGGATCAATCCCAAAGGGAAAGATCCGAGGACAATACCACGTAATTTTGAACCACAGTCAGATGACGAGGCAACACCTGAACTGGCACTTCACTCTCCAAACTTCCACACCACTCAAACGTGAGGACATCTGAGGCCACGACAGATTTAACATGCACCAGCTCCCTTTGTACACGACGGTGTTTGTTTGGATTCGAACTTGCAACCCTCCGGTTACTCTTCCAACTGGGCCAACGTGGTCCTCCTCCTCTAGAGACCTAGGACAAATCGAACGGGGTGTTTATATATCCCCAGTTACTCCCGCAGTAGTCTAAAGAATGCGTGTGCGAAATTTGTTGTGAATTGGTCAAACTGATAAGGATACTCAATGCTATTCCTATTTGGATTTCGAATTGCTTTTAGCTCCCTCTGTAGATCTAGAATGGAGGTTAAAATATAACGTATGTTTCTCGAAGGATTCTAAAGAATGAATGTCCCAAATTTGATGTGAATTGGTCTGACATTGATCGTAAAAATACTTAATTTTATTCCTATGGAGATTTCAAATTTCTTTTTGGTCACTCTGCAGATCTAGGACCAATTGAACGAGGGTTAATATATAGCCTACGTTGTCAGCAGGTTTCTACAGAATGAATGTACCATATATTTGGTATGAATTGTTCAGACAGTGATCGTAAAAATACTCAATGTTATTCCTATGGGGATTTCGAATTGTTTTTAGCCCCTCTGCACACCCACAACAAATAGAACGGGAGTTAATATATAGCCTACATTACCCGCAGAGTTCTGAAGAATAAGTTACCAAATTTGGTGTGGATAGGTCAGACGGTGTCGAATTTTATAGAGGACAGAAAGACGCCAACTCAGCTTTATATATAGATGTCTATCCCATTGTTGCATTATGTGCGTTAAACGTATTTTGTTTCTTATCTAAAATTTTTATAATTAAATGGAAGTATATGGCAGATAAAATAAGAAAAGCTATACAATTATGATGATTTGGGAAATTCAGATTAAAAAAATTTAGTCACACCTGCTAATAGCATGGTGGTTTTAAATAATTTTAAAGACAAGTACGTAAGGAACCAATTTTTGGTTCAATCACTCCGATTCATTGATGATTGGGTTCTGAATATATCATCAGCGTCCCATCAACCGAATTCATTCATGACTGCACATACATATGTTCCTAGGTTAAATTTCTCTTAAAGACATTCAAAAATGCGAGCTACTGGAACATTTCGTTTCTTAAAAATAAGTTAAAAATAATTTGTATAAGCTTTTAGTACAAGATTGGCAAATGTTAACAATTTTAGGGCGGTGGAACGTCTCATTACCTTCAAATAGTAAAAGCTCGGTATAGATATGTTCTAGGCATATTAAGAATATATATTCTCTCATTTGATAGTGTAATATCTAGGAGGTGTTCTAGAAGAGACATACAAAGGCGCATCACCCCTTAGAAAGCTAAATTTTGTTTTGTGCAAATTACATTCATACGAGGCGAAAGATCTTTACCCATAGTTTCTTTTTTTGCAAAACATTTTATTTAGCATGATTTTCAAAGGGTTAATTATCCATTGATAATTAATGTTTGTCCGAAAGAACCAAACTAGAGGTTTTGAAAATTTAAAATTGTTTATTGCATCGATGGCTCACAGGTCGACGGCTTCACCAAACCTATTTGAACTCAGCTAATTATCACACTTCGTCAAGTTTTCAATACGTACTGAAATACTAAATTAAACAATTGTGCGTAGTTTAAAAAATGTCTTGTGTCACTTCGTATTGTTATTTGCTTTCTTTCTGTTAGGGAAATTTTTAATCGTACTTCATATGAAGCATTTTTATGTTTCCAAAAAGTAACAGCAAAATAGCGGTGAGAATACATTTTCGAAAAGCTCTTGTAGTTCCAAATTTCCAATTCAACTTCTTTTTCCCGAAGAACTTGAAGACAGACGCTTCCAAAGTGTAGCTTAACAAAGACAGGAATGCCGTCGTCGAATGTCGTCGTCGAATCGTCTGCCTTTGGCGTGTTCGTGATACTCAACGAACACGCCAAAGGCAGTGACTTGAGGGATAGCATTTTAGGGATTGTCCGTTCCCATCAGGACCCCTCGCACAAAAGTTCTTCAGCCACTCCCCCTCATTAGGGGATATGGGTGGTCGAGGGGAAGGAAAAGTGACCATTTAAAGATTCTCGGGGTTGACACTTAAACTTGCATTTTGGTTTCCGAAATATCTCGTAGTGGGCCGCCTGGAGGGTTAATTTTTAACCAGTTTTCTAGATCTCGGCAACCTTAACTGCACAACCTCACAAAGCTGTTAACCTATGAAAACAACTTATAATTGGGATTTTAAAAAGTTAATACCCACTTATAGGAGTTAGATATTTATCAGAAAATCAATCACGATTGTGTAAATCAAAACTTATGGATCTCCCATGCTTAAGTTATTCTCAAAAATATATAGAAATCGCACTGAGTCATCTGATTCCATAACACAAGTGTAAAATACACTAGCTTGCAAAACTTTGGAAAACCGTTATTTTTAGATTACAACCTCAAAATTTAACGAAACAGCCTGTGTTGATTTTCATAATTGAGGATATTTAGTAGAAAGCTGGTGCATATTCAAATTTTAGAGTAGTGACGTCAGAGGCTCTAACATAGGAATAGGTTCAGCTACCACAGAAACTCATCCGCAATCTCATTATATGTATGCAGATGCAGTGCAAAGTGCAAAGCCTGTATCAGTGTCCGAGGTGGTCATGCAGTCTACTAAGGACCTTCTCCTCTCTTTTCTAAGCTTTCACAGTTACCCTTCTGCCTCATGGCACCCAGTGCAATGTCATCATATTTCAAAGACTGTTTACTGTTCGCTTCTGTTCTGTTATAGTTTTATTTTTTACTCATGAATGAAACAAATACCAAGCACTTGACTTTACGTCAATGTACCTTTTGTATCAACATCCAGGTCACTTTACACAAAGCAACAGCTGAAAAACTGTTCCTTAAGTTTTACCCGCCAGTGTATTTAGTTTTTATAATAAAAGTTATGAAAGTTCAAAGCCATGCTATTTTATGTTGACCGATTTTAATTGAATTCTAATACATAATAAATATACAGATATAAATTAAAACAAATAATAATTATCCGATCCAACAAGTAAGACAAGTTGATGTTCTGAAAACATGTATTAAAAATAGTAACTTTAGTTTAATCTATAAGCAACATTTTATTCTTGTTTATTATTCGTCTGATTGAAATCTACTAATTTTTTATATTTATTATTTGTCCCAAGGTTCAGAGCATAGAGAATCTCTAAGAGGGGAAGGACAATGGACAACCGCGTCTAATGGATCGATAATTTTCTCTAGAATAGACGAATCCGATGCAGGAGTGTATGTATGCGAAGCTCACAACGGCATAGGCCCTGGAATCTCCAAAAATATACAAATAAGCGTACACGGTGAGTTGCTATCAATTGTTTTGAAATAGTGTTTTGATACATGCTTCAATAACACAATTATTTTAGAATTTCTGATCAACATCGTTCGATACAAATAATTGAGCTCAGTTTTGAAAATTTTGCAGATTTAATGCATTTAATTTCATTTTTAAAAAACTTATGTATTCCCATTTAAAAATAGTGAGTTTGTTTTCCCATCAAACTAATTTAAATTCTCAAAACTTAAAGTTTCTTTGGACTTTGGATACTTAGCTTTAATCTAAAATTTAAAAAATGTTGCGGCCTTCCCCAAATGAATTGAGAAATAAGTCTTTTAAGAAATATGAAAGCTATTTTTGTATAAGTTGGTGAACATTTCAAGCATGATATAACTCTGTAACAGTTGTAACAGATATCTTGTAAAGTTAGTAGCCATACTACCACATCATCCAAAATTTCCTCATGAGCAATAGATGACTACCATAAAAGTTCACGTAAACAAGCATCACAATTTCTTGCGTTTAACTGGAACATACAATGATAAAATGTGAAATATTTCAAAAGCAAAAAAAATAATAATAATATTTAGTACTCACAATTGAAGAAAGTATTTTCAATGGAAAAGTTGAAAATGTATAATGTGGTATAATCGTGAGTTGAGGTCTAAAAATAAATTAAAATTCGTACACAAGTAAATAACTTGATATGAAATGCAATTAAGTTATTTTTAAGCAAACCCGAAAGTCGTTGGCGTTTACTAGAAAAGTTACAAAAATCTTATGACTTCGAAAGATCGCCGTTCTATCTATAAAACGGTTCCTTCAGATTCAATTATCTAACAAGCAAGTCAAAAGTATGTTTATTATCTTGTTGAATTTGTTTACTTGTTTTTGTTATTATAATTAGATATTATAAAACCTTACAGCTCCACCTGAACTAAAGAAAAAATTCGAGAGAGTGACTGTTAGAAGAGGCCATACGGCTAGACTTCTGTGTGAAATCACAGGGGATCAGCCTCTTCAAGTTTTGTGGAAAAAAGACAATCAAGATGTGAACATCCAATTTGGAACTAGGTAAGAATTGTGGTATTTTAATCATCCATTTCATTTTGCAATTGAACGATTGTTTAATACTCCAAATACAAATTAAAATTTTATACATTATATTTGAAGCTGGTACGTAAATAATACATCTATTTATATCAGCATCAGAAGAATTTCACTTTCGATTTGTTGCTACAGCTTAATCGTAACAGAAAATAAGGTTGAAGATCAACAGATTTAAATCACAATACTTTGGAATCGTTTAAGCGATTTATTTACAATTTATAAGCGATGTGCCCATGAATGATTCAAATATTATATCTACAGATATTAAAATAAAGATACAGATATTAAAATAAAATTAAGTGAGTTGTTCGAAATCAAAGTAAATAAAAAAATATGAATTTTCTAGTTTCTAGAATGATGACACTAAATAATAAGATATAAACGGCTAACAAGTAAAATTTAACATGATGGTCTTGAAAACAATTATGCGTATTTATATTTTGAATACAGCAATATTTTCCCCGTTTGCACTTTACATAATATAGAACTATGTTTTTTTTTAATTGCTCTATTATAAAGAATTACTTTTGGGAACTTATTTTGTGCTTCTCTTTTTCTTAAAATGCTATTATTTATAATATTTTGGTTGACTTATATCGCTTTGTTAAAATTCTATGAGCAGATACTTGATACATTATATGAGCAGATACTTGAGGCAGAATGGAACACGCTTTATACATGAGATCATAAAATAAGATTGCTCTGTTTTCCTCGAATTTTCTTTTGTATTCAGTCTCAAGATTTTAAATTGTAAAAAACTTTTATAATTTAAGAAAAAACTATTGATAATCTATATAAAATAAGAATGGAGTGTTTGTTCATTGAATATTTTCGACCCATTTCAAGTTTTCTATCCTTTTTGAGCCCTTCTGATGCAAAATCCGTCTCTTGCTCGTTTGGTGTCTGTCTGTATGTGTGTACCCGTGCTACTTCCAAACGGTTGAATATTGTATTTTCATGACACTTTGTATGCTGTGAGTACTTACATTCATTTAGTAATTGAACTTGGTTGCATTAATCTGTCTGTCCGTCTTCCCGTTCTATGTCTGATTTTGTGTATGTGTGTTTGCACAAGTATCACATAAAATTTATTTAACATACACTACTGTTTGTGAAAATTGCAACACAATGAAGGAATCCTGCAAATTAAACGAAACTGGCAGGAAATACAAAACAGGTTAGGATATGCAAATGATTAGAATAACAAAGAGATCACGCATGTGTGGGCCGAGAAACACCGTCTAAACTTCCAAGTGAGCCGTGTATAAAAAGCACTGTAAAGGTGCGTTAAAATGTGTGTATCGTCGTTTGACTGCTGTAAATGATTGATTAGAAGTCAATATGCCTCGCCAAAAACGTAGAGTGCCATACGAGCAACTAACGGAGTTCGAACGGGGCCGCATGATCGGCCTCCGTGAGGGTAGACTTTCGTATCGGGAAATCGCCACTCGCACTGGGCGTAATGCCACAACAGTGATGTGTGTGTGGAAGAGATGGACCATGGAGAACCGGACAAGTCGAAATCCCGGCAGTGGGCCACGCAATATGACGTCACCACGGGAAGACAGACACCTCAATCGCATGGCGGTGACGGACCGTACAGCGTCCTCTCGTGCGTTGGCACAATATTGGAGCACGTCTACAGGTGTATCATAGTGTGCCCCCACGGTTCGTCGACATCTGCTGCGCCATGGGCTACGTGCAAGGATTCCCCTGCACAGGATTCCCTTGACGCTGAATCGCCGACGCCTCTGGCTACAATGGGCTCACCAACACAGCCAATGGCGTGCCAATTGGCAACAAGTCGTCTTCTCAGATGAGTCCTGCTACAATCTGGACTATAACGATGGACGCGTACTCGTCAGACGCTACAGAGGTGAGCACCTTCTCCCGGAGTATCTTATTCAGCGTCATACTGGACAAACGCCTGACGTTATGGTCTGGGGCGCTATTATATATCATGAGCGATCCCACCTACTCCAAATTGTGGGGACCCTGAATAGCGGGCGCTACATCAGGGAAGTTGTAGAGCCCGAGGTCCTACCCCTCCTGCAACGCATTCCCTGAGCTTTATTTCAGTAAGACAATGCCCGTCCGAATGGTGCTCGGAATGTACAAGCCTTCTTCAGTGCACGACAGGTTCCGCTTCCTCCATGGCCTGCACGTTCCACGGATGTGTCGCCCATTGAGCATGTCCGGGATTACATCGGACGGCGACTCGCTCGTACCGCTCGTCGGGCAGAGAGTAAGGCTGAACTTTGGCATCAGATAGTGGCCATCTGGAACGCCATTCCTCAGCATGACATTCAGAATCTGTATGATTCGATGCCACGACGTGTACAGGCTCTCATCGCTGCGCTTGGCGGCTGCACAAGATATTGATTTTCGGCATTATTTTTGTTTTATTGCTCTGTAAATTTGATCGTTTATTTAAACCACTATTAATAATACGTGGAATAAATTTCATTTATTTCTGATGACTCTTTCATAGTGTTGCAATTTTCACAAACAGTAGTGTATTTTAATGTAATGTTCCTATTTTATAAATTGTGTTTTAATTTAGTGTGAATACATTATTTTATATTCCTTTGCTTACATATTTAGACAAGTTTCACGCTAAAACATCTGAGTAACTATACTTAAATCAACCATAATTTGGTAGTTTTGGAGTTGCTGGAAGGTATAATGAGAGCATGCATTACTTGGATTATTTTACCAGTGCTGCTGAAAAATCGATTATTTTTCCAAAAAGTATTTGTACGGAATTTAAATTCTAATACTTTATTTTGAGCCTTATTTTTTCTTTAGGAAACAAAAAAATCTGAATATTTGAGACAGGCGATTAAGAGAATAAAGCATAAATAAAATATACAGAACAAGATTTTTAAAACAGAACTGGTAGGTAATATGGCAACCTTGGAATTTTTTTCATCGTTTGCTTTTTTAACCCGCGAAGACGCGCGCCGGGCCTATCAGGCCCGAGCATTACAAAAACTTGGCACAGAAAATCAGCCCCTCAATGGAATAAATCCAGTTTCACAGTAGCTGCATTCAAGGTCATGTAGGTCACAACCACAGGCATTTCAAGAATTTTCCCCCACCTGTTTTCTCAGAAAAACGGTGTTCGGGCCTTTGAGGCCCGGCGCGCGCGCTGGCGTTTTCGTTAAGATCGCGAAGGAGAACAGACGGATTGAAAATGTCTCGCTATTTGAGCTATGATGATGAAATGAAGAGATTGCGGACGCTATTAGCTGAAGTGTCAACTGATGAAGAATCCATTAATGAAGAAGATGAAGAAATTGTTGATGAAGAGGAGTTTAGTGATCATCAGTCAAATTCGGAAGAAGATATTGATTCAAGCAATGAATCAGATATTTTTGAATCTATGGATCACTATCTTGGTAAAGATAAATTGACAAAATGGAATAAAAAAAAGATCCAAGAAAAAATGTGAGAACTCTGGCTCACATGACAAAATTGCCCGGAAATGTTGGAGAAGCGAAAGCTGTATCCTCGCCTGTAAATTCTTGGCAATTGCTTATCGACGAAACAATAATATCAACTATTGTGGAGTGTACGAATATCTATATTCAATCGATTGCTGGTAATTTTGAACGGGAAAGAGATGCTCGCCCCACAAGTACCTCAGAAGTAAAGGCATTCATCGGACTTCTTTATTTTGGAGGACTCCACAAAGCTTCTCATGTAAATGTTCGTGATCTTTGGGCTACTGATGGTACTGGGTTTGACATTTTTCACAGAACTGTCATGTAAACGTTTTTTATTTCTAATGAGGTGTTTGAGATTTGATGATGTTAGAAACCGTTCTTCTAGAAGAGAATTGGATAAACTTGCTCCCATCAGAAATATTTTCGAAAAATTTCTTGCAAATTGCAAAAAACTGTATAGTCTTGGCGAATATGTAACAATTGATGAAAAGTTAGAGCCATTTCGAGGAAGATGCTCGTTTCGTCAGTATATCCCTAGTAAACCTGCAAAATATGGACTCAAAATTTTTGCTCTAGTGGATGCAAGAACATTTTATACTTGGAACCTTGAAATTTATGCAGGAGCTCAACCTACAGGTCCGTACAGGACAGAAAATGGTCCCGATAAAATTGTCAAGAGATTAGTGAAACCAATCTTCAATTCAGGGCGAAACCTTACCGTTGACAACTGGTATACCAGCTACAGTTTGGCAAAGGATCTCTTAGAGAAGAAAATTACACTTGTTGGAACCGTTAGAAAAAATAAAAAAGAGCTACCAAAAGAATTTATTTGTGGAAAGAATCGAGAAGTGCATTCATCATTATTTGGATTTAAAAAAACATGACTTTGGTTTCCTATGTGCCAAAGAAAAACAAATGCATCGTCCTGTTATCTACAATGCATAATGATAGTGCCATTGATAAATCGACAGAAGCCAAGAAACCAGAGATTATAACATTTTATAATCTAACAAAGGGTGCTGTAGATGTAGTGGATGAAATGTCATCTACATATTCTACCGCTAGAATAAGCAAAATATGGCCCATGGTTGTATTTTTCAGTATATTAAATATTGCAACAATAAATGCCCGAGTACTGCTGTTGTCAACTAAAACACCGGCGATTCAATACAGAAAACGAAGTTTGTTTATCAAAGAACTTTCGTTAGAACTTTTGAAGGACCACCTACAAGAAAGAAGTTTGCAACCAATGCTTCCACGTGAAATGCGAGAAAAACTAAACTGTAGCCAGAGTGAATATTGTGAAGCACCCCCGACAAAAAAACAAAAGAATTCTTCAAGAAAAAGGTGCCATGTATGCCCCAGTTCAAAGGACAGGAAATCATAAATTTGTTGTGCTAAGTGTGGAAAAAATGTATGGAGAACATAGCAATGTTCTCTGCAATAAATGTCAGTGAAATGTAAGTTTTATTTTCAATTTATTAATGTAACAATAATTTAATTTTTCATAAATGAATACTGTTTCTAATTTGGTTTCTTAAATTTCGTTTCTCAGTATCAATGTGACATTATTATAAATTTAAAATGCATTTTAAAATGTAGAATTTTAAAAGCTATATTTATCTGAAAAATACTTTTTTTATTTTTCATATTGTGTTTTGATTAACTAAATTAATTTTTAACGGTAAAATAAATTTTGTTTATGTTTTGTTAAGAAAATATTGCTTCGGGCCTACGAAGCCCGGTGCGCGTCTTCATGTAACAACAAGTAGCGCGCGTCTTCGCGGGTTAAATTTTGTCCGTTATATTCCAAGAATCTATTTTGTAGTGAAAAAACAGATACATTCATTACTTTTGGTTTCGAAGGTTTTTCTTAAAATCTGTTCTAAGATGTAATTCTGGATTTTCAATTTGATGTTTTTCTGTGTAACTGTAATCAAGATAAGTAATGGCTTAATTAGTTTTAAAAACATTTTTAATCATTTTATGATAATTTTGGGAACAGCTTTTCTTTTTAAATGATATACAAGGCATTTATATGCATACTCTGAACTATTCTATGCATTCTGGATAACATTGGCACACTCTAGAGGTTTTTCTTTCTTACCAAAAACTTAAATTCTACAAAAATGTTAAATATAACATTTATTTATATTTGTGAAATTATGTATTTAACAATTGTGTACCTTTATTAGAGTGGGGTAGTTGTTACATGTGATGAATAGGAATTACAATTTATTAACAAAAGTGGAAGTTAATTAACAAATTCAACCCGAGTAACGCCGGGTAATTCTGATAGTAATGCATAAATTGTGTATGTTTTTAATTTTTATAGCTGTTAGCATTTTTTAGCACGTTGTTAAAAAAAGCTTTAATACATGAAAACTACACTGATGTCCATAAATTAAGGTCAGTTATATTTTTAGACAAAATAAAAATTATGAAAAGAGGATTATGATAGATATAATAATTGGAAATACAGGCATTCACAGAGATTTACACGTATAAAGAAACAAACTTACGTGAATGTACCGTTAATGCATGCTAAATTAACAAAACGCACCACTTTTGTCTTACGCAAAGCTGAAGCAATATATCCATTACTTTTCGAGTACTGTTCCCTGTCAAAGTTTAATAGGGTACATATTCTCCCTCACTGAAATGCTCGAATGACAACAGTTACGCATACTCTTCACAAGAATGTTCAGTAAATCTTGAGGTAGGTTTCGCCATTCCTTTTTTAGCGTTATAACCAGGCGTTTTTGGTATGTGGTGGGGAATTTCGTTCAGCCATGCGCCTCCCAATAGCATCTTATACATGTTCTATGGGATTGAGGTCAGGGAAAAACGCAGGCCCCTCCATCGGTTCATTCCTTCGGTGTTCAGCATGTCATCAACACAGACCGAAGGATGAATACGGGCGTTATCGTCCATAGATGAAGGAACTTCCACGAAAACTGCGAACATGAGGAATAATGTCCTGACATTAACACTGAGCATTCATGGTTCCACTTTCCATCATGTAATGCCTGGTACATCCATTCATAATGATATCGCCTCAGACCATCACTCCACCACCTCTGTAATGGTCTACTTCCAGAATATTGGTGGAAGAATAGGGAGTGTGGGATTCACGACAGATGTATTGGCGCCTCGAATCGGAAACCACCGAAACCTAGGTGCTTTGTGTAATGCAGTTAAAGGAACGCAGTGTACTTGTTTGCAGGCATACAAATCAACATGGTTCAATCACCTGGACATGATTTGGCGGGATAATTATGGTCCCAGTTTTTGCCTGAAGCTCTCGTGCTAACCTTCCTGCAGTTATGCGGCGACATCTTTTACTTACATCGCCGTTACTGTCATATCACGATCTTCAGCTGGAGTTGTTTGATGTGGTCGACTGCTATACCGTCTGGTAACAGTTCCCCTTTCGAAAAACTGTTTCCACAACCTTGCGACTACACTTTGGCCCACTAAGAACTCATTGGTTACAGCTCGCGTTGAACGTCCTTTTCCCAATAAAAATTTCTTACGTCTGTTGCTACCGTCAGTGATTTTTTGCCAAGATCAACTTCCGCAAATTTGCATATTGCATCTGATTCTTAATTTATGGACATAAGCGTATATTTGCATGATGTTTCACGAAATGTCAATGCATAAAGTTGAATTTATATACTTTTTCTAGATTTGAAGTTGTGAAAGATACAACTGACTTTGGGACTAAATCTGAACTGCTGATCCACGATTCACAAAAGGCTGATGTTGGCTCCTATATCTGCCATGCTCATAACCAGTTTGGTGAAGATGAAGGAAAAGTTAAATTAATAGTTCTAGGTGAAGATTTCTTGTGTGATAATTAATTTTCACTTTTAATTCTTTTTTCGTTAAACTAATTCAAAGCCTTAATATGGAAATTGTAATTTATTACTTTATTAGAAAGTTATAACACACATGATGTACATTTGGATATTTGACTGAGGTTTTCAAATTTCACGTTGAACAGTGATATAGTAATGTGAAGCCTATTTAAAATTCCGTGCCTAAAATACAGCGTTCTCTGAAATCAAAAGAATGTAAAGGTATTCTGAATCGTGAATTAAGTTTTTACTTCGAAAAAGGTCTAAGCCATTAAATAGTTACTTTACAATTTATTGAAAGCTTAAAACCATATAAAAAATATTTTATTAAAACATCTAATGCCATGTCATCTGTCGCAACTAATTTTATTAGTTTTTAATCGTATCTCTTATCTATAATTATTTTAACCATAAATGTCAAATATTTTATTATGTTATATTTAATAATGCTCATTTGCATTTCTATTTCTTCAAAATTGAAGACTTTGTTGAATACTACCAATTGTAAGCATTTGTTACATCTGAAAGTGCAAATCAATATTTTAAGCATATGTCCCCCTATCGCCTTGTATTTTCCTTCAACCCATCGAAACTCACCTATGTGAACAGAAAGATTTTGTGATGACTGCATGATTATATCATTATTAGCTATACCCGATGCGAAAATCACGTCGCTTGAAAATTAAAAAAAATTCTAATCCATTTCCTAAGTCAAGGATTAAAAACTTGTTTGTCGATAAGTGAAATCAACCTGAAAAAATACGTACCTGCAATAATCCCGTTCACTTATTCCCTTGATTTTATCTCACTAACCATTACAAAATACTACGCAAAAGTGAAAAAGAAGTAAAAGAATTTAGGACACCATACAAAATCACCATTATACCGTAAAGTATTTAAAATAATGAGAAACAAACTCTCTTTTCACACATCAAGTTCTTTTTAATACTACGTATTGAGTATCATATTTCGTTACTCAATCGAGTTTCCAGCCTTATTAATTCAATATGATTGCAATTCTGCGTCAGAAACCTGTGACTTGACCTTTAAATTTCATGATCTTGCAGCTCTCCTATGATGATTGTCTCTCCTATGCACATACTTTTTCTCAGTTTTGACTTTAGATTTAATCTAGCATGGATAATCCACCCCTGGGTCTTTAATTCGTCATTAGTTATAATGTGTACTATTGTTTTACACCTAAATATAAGTTACCTTTTTAACCCTTACCCACTTCGACCATGACTGCTTCTTTTAAATATTACATATATGATACGGGCTACTTAAATAAATTTGTTTCTGCATTAGAGCCCCCTTCACCTCCAACTGGAATTCGTACATCTGAGCTTCAAGTGCGATCGATCCGATTGTCCTGGCAATCATCATCTTCTGATGAAGGTCTTGTGGAAAATTATGTCGTTAGATACTGGAGAAATGATGGTGAGTACTGCGTAATACGCGTATCAAAAATCCTGAAAACATACGTGTCACACAATGTATGAAAAATGTGTTTTTACGTTTATCAAACTTTTCTAAAGACCCATAATATTTAAATGTATCTTATACAAATTAAAACCATAATAGCTGTGATACTGTAATAAAACTATATTTTAAAAACATGCTATTGTTTTAGACATTTTATAATCACTATTTAAAATTGTACTCTTTTATTGCATTAAATATTTCAAATAGGGGCAGAATCTTAGTTTTCATATTTTCTCATTTATTCCTTTTAAAATGCTAGGTACAAAAATTCTATCATATCATCTTACAATTAATTTTTTAATCATACGAATTAGACAACTTTATAATTAACTAATAATGTAACCAAAAATACTTAATTGATTATATATTTAATACTCTTTTAATATTAAACTATGAAAGCGGCGGATAAATCCATTCTTCAATTTATATCATTTGGAGTCGCAAGAAATTCACATAAAAACTCGTCCTTTTTTATTTAATTCATATACTGTTTGAATACGTGCGTGTTGAAAAAGGAACGGTCAATCTATCGTGTACATTAGTCTTCGTTAATAAATTGTTATTCCTATTCATCACATGTAACAATTACCACATTCCAATAAATGTACAAAATTGTTAAATACAATTTCACAAATGTACATAAATGTCAATTTTAACATTTTACATTTTTGTAGAGTAAGGAAAACTCTCTAGAGTGTACCAATGTTACCTAGAATGAATAGAATAATTGCGAGCAAACATATACAGTGAATAAAAAAAGTTTCCTTACGCACTTACTATTTGCAATAAATGACTTTATTATTTTCAGAAGATAAATATTAAAATAAGAAAAATGGAAAAACACAGGCGAGCATAATTGCATAGAAAGTTTCTATAGCATTTAAACAAAAATATTTATATAATTTAACGCAAGATTTACAAAAACACAAAAATATGTCAAATGAAAAGCAAAACACGTCTCGTGCGATAAAAAATACTTCAATAAATGCTATTATTACTCCCATGTTTCATTATTTAGTGATTAGTTGAATCTCCCTTTGCTTTAATTACCTCTCTTAAACTTTTAGGCATAGCACCTATAAGTTTTTTCTGTTGTTTCTGGAGTATTTTGATCCAGACGTCCAGAATGTAGTATTTTTCAGTTTATCGCTGTTAGCATCATAATTTTTTTCAGTTTATGGCCGATTTTTTCCATAATTCTTCATGGGGTCTCAAGAGACTGGTGGTGTGTGAAGTTGCTGCAACACATGGTAAAGTCACCATTCTTTACAGATCCTTGCAGTGTGTTTTAGATCGTTGTCCTGTAGGAAGATAAATGTTCTTCCAAGAAACAGTTTCGTAGCACTATCAAAGACATTTTTTGTTTCAAAATGTCTAAGAATCTATCCATGTTACCTTCAACAAAACACAAATTACTCACACCCGAAGAACATGAAACTCCACACCACTACGCTACCTCCGCCGTGTTTTGCAGTTCCACATAAATTTTTAGTTTGTATTTGCTGGTTTAATTTTCTCCACACCTTAACTCGTACATCTGAACCGTAGAGACAAATTTTTGTTTCATCGCGGAAAAGTACAGAATCCCAAAAAGTTAAGGGCTTACATGCATGCTTCTTTGCAAACCCAAGACTCTTTCTTCTGTTAAGTTTGCTAATGAATGACTTCTTACGTGCCGCACGCCCATTGTAGCCAGCTTTTTTTATTACACCCTACAGTCTGAGATTATAATTGAGCAGTCCGAGGTGATACTTCAAAATTGTTTTCAACAAGTACGCAAGTTTTGGTGCACTAATTCGGGAATTATCACAAACCTTTCGTAGAATATTTTTTTGTGTATACTGCTCAACTTCTGAGCCAACCTTCCGGATCGTTTCCTATTATCCCAGTTTCTACCTCATTATATTTCAATCATATACTATAGATTATTTTGCGATTTCGCCAATTTTCCTCATTGATGAACCGTCTTTTCTCAACTTTATCACCAACACGCGAACTTCCATTTTAGGCAATCCACTGGCATCAAAATCGTTTGAAATGATTACTTATACTATTTTCAAGTTCTTATTCATACGATAATTGAATGCGGAACAGCTAAACTGTTCATCATAATCAATTTGCATAGTGCGTACGGAGAGTTTTTGCCTTTCATTTTGCATGTTTTTCTCGACACTTTAAAATTACTTTTTATTTGTAGAAATTAAGGAATTTTTGTTGCGAACACATTCTTTAGCGTGATATTAGTTTCTTGTGCAGTTTCTGAATCCGTGGTGATATCTTTTTTAGAAATTATCATAATTTATACGCCATTTTCATTTCCATGCGGAAACTTTTTTAATCCACTTAAATGCTTTGTATGTCATTTAAAAATAAAGGCGTTAAAACTGATTTAAAAACTAATTAAACATATTACTTACCTTGATTACAGATATTCAACGAAAAACATCAAATTGAATATCCAGAGAAATATCTTAAAACATAGATTTTTAAAACTTTGAACGAAAAGTAGTAAATGTATCTGTTTTTCATTTCAAAATGGATTCCTATAATATAAGTTAACGGATTACAGAAATTTTGAAAAGCACACGATTAATAATGATTGTTTCGAACTAATTCAGTTGCGAATGCCAAAAATATTTTCTAAAAATACCAAGGTTGCCATATTAGCTAACAGTTCTATTTTAAAAGGTTTTGTGCTATATATTTTATTTATAATGTTTAATTGTCTTTATACTCTGTCCAAAATATTCAGAATTTTTTTTTATTTCGTTAAGAAAAAATAAGGCTCAAAATAAGTAAATTATTTGTATTTGAATTTGAATTCCGTAAAAATAATTTTTGGAAAAATAATTGCCTTTTCAGCAGTACTGGTAAGACAATCCAAGTAATCTCAATGCTCAATATACCTTCTAGCTTCTCCAAAACTACCAAACTATTGTTGATTTAAGTATGATTACTCAGATGTTTTAACATGTAACTTGGGTAAAGATGTAGAATCCGGGGCATGTTTGTCGCCAAATCAAGATGGCGTCCAAAGCCAGTATGTCCATTTAAAAAAGCGTGGACTTTCCTACGCGAAAAACCTTTAGCATAGGGTTGCCATAAAGCTAAATCAAAACACCAAGGTTACCATGTTTGGCGATAAATCGCTAGTGCCCCGGATTCGACATCTCCACCGTAACTTGTTTAAATATGTAAGATCAAAGGAAATTCGAGTAACTGATTCACTAAACTAAAATGGGATTTGTAAAATACAAAGCCTTATATTAAAACATGTAAAGTTAATTTTTTCTGTACTTGCACAAACATGCACACTCAAAAACAGACGTAAAACGTGAAGACAGAAAACGCAACTAAGTTCAGTCACTAAATGAATGTAAGTACTCACAGTATGCAAAGTTTCATAAAAAGTACACCCAGCCGTTTAGACGTAGTACGGGCACACACATACAGACAGATGAACAGACACCAAAAGCGCAAGACACTGAATTTGCACCGGAAGGGCCCAAAATGGATAAATAACTTGAAATAGGTCGGAAATATTCAATGTACAAACACGTCATTTCATTTATATAGATTTCTAAGTTTTTTAAAATTTTTACAACGGTAAATCAAAATTTTAATATTTTTGTAACATATCAATTGAAAGTCATGGGCATTTATTGTATCAGTAATCCACATCTTTCTGTCAAAGAAACAATATTATTGAAAATCTAAAATCCATAGAAGGCCTGTGGACCATATGCACATTTATGAATGAATTTAAAACGAGTGTGCGATTTACTGAAATATTGTAGAGCAAAATCATATTTTAAATTTCAATCCTAATATTATTGAAAATACAAAAGATAACTGAGACAAGGCTTGTATAAAGTAATTTTTATGATAGTTTATACAATATCATTTTAACGGGAAAGAGAGATATTTAAAACCTTGTATATTTGATGCACTTCATATTGTCAAAATAATGACTACTTGGTTTGTGCATAGTTCAGATTTTGATGAGCCCTGTTCAAAATTAAATACTTTTTATGTTGTTAGTCATAGTGAGTCATGTTGTTTCAGTAATCTTTCAGCAAACCTTTAATGTTTAGATCCCAATGTCTACCGAATTGAAAAAAAATATCCAAGGTCGTGAAATATTTATACAGCTTATTAATACACGAATGCATTTACCCTATAAATTTTGTTCGACTATTGCCTAAAACATGTAGCCTGCTTCCAGCTATCATTAGAATAAATTCTCATTATACATTTTAAGGTCTTCAATGAAAATGTTGATGTAATTTTTTAAATAATTTATTTTGCTTTTAATGCTCCAATTCTTTTAATTTTAGTTAATTCGTTAACTTCGTTTAATAAAGTTAATTCGTTAACTTCATTTTAATCTTGAACTGGCTTTTATCTTCTATTGAAGAGAAACGCGGTAAACTCCATCAAGTGACTCTGCCAGCTGTTCAGACATCAGTTACTATTCCAAATCTACATCCTGGTACGTCCTACAGTGTTCAAGTGTTCGCTCAAAATAACGTAGGACAAGGAGATCCATCTCAACCAATAACTTTCCGTACTGTTGAAGAAGGTAAGAAAATGGTCTGTTATCGTTTCAAAATTAAAATGAAGGATGAATGTTTTTAAATTACTCAGAGTTCTTCAGGGGCATAACTTTTGTAAGTTAAATAATTTGGTTGATGCATTTTTAAAGGCAAATGTACATATATTTGTTTTAATAATCTACGTATAAGGAGAAGTTTTAATACGCGGTCATACAGAAATAATATATTCAAAACTTCTAAAACAAATTAGTTCATTTATTTTTTATTCGTTCAAGAATCTGTTAATTGCGAAAACAATACACACTTTAACCAGCTTTTAACTTTATTATCCAAGTACAAATAAGCATACCAAGTACATACAAGTTGCTAAAGCGTTTCCCGGATCCCAAAAACATTTTTATTCGATAAACTTTATTTAAACTTTAAAGAAATGAATACGACACCCAATACTTTTCATTCACATACATTTCATGTTACCTAGCTTTAAGTGAGTTGTTTTTCTTGTCATGAAGACAAGCATATCCTGACTATAATCTGGAGGATGGTTCTCTAGACAAAATATAAAGCCAACTTCTTTGACTATAATCTTATTATGTACTAGCAGAATTATCCTGGCGTTGCTCGGGTTGAATTTGTTAATTAACTTCCTCTTTTGTTAATAAATTGTAATTCCTATTCATCACATGTAACAACTACCTCACTCTAATAAAGGTACACGATTGTTAAATACACAATTTCACAATTGTAAATGGATGTTATATTTAACATTTTACACTTTTGTAGAATTTAAGTTTTTAGTAAGAAAGTCTCTAGAGTGTGCCAATGTTATCCAGAATGCATAGAATAGTTCAAAGTATGCATATAAATGCCTTGTATGACATTTAAAAAGAAAATCGTTTCCCAAAATTACCATACAATGATTAAAAATGTTTTTAAAACTAATTAAACCATTACTTACCTTGATTACAGATATTGAACGAAAAACAGCAAAGTGAAAATCCAAAAATACATCTTAAAACAGATTAAAAACCTTGGAACGCAAAGTAATGAATGTATCTGTTTTTTCACTACAAAATAGATTCTTGGAATATAACGGACGCATTTAATAAAGAAACCTATTAAAAAAATTCTAAGGTTCCACATTAGCTACCAGTTCTATTTTAAAAGATCTTTTTCTCTGTATATTTTATTTATAATGCTGTATTCTCTTTATAATCTGTCCCAAATATTCAGAATTTTTTATATTTCGTAAAGAAAAATAAGATTCAAAATAAATAATATATTAGAATTTAAATTCCGTACAAATAGTTTTTGGGAAAATAATTGATTTTTCACCAGAACTGGTAAAACAATTCAAGTAATTGCATGCTCATTATACCTTCCAGCTACTCCAAAACTACCAAATTATGGTTGGTTTAAGTATAGTTACTCAGGTGTTTTAGCGTGAAACCTGTCTAAATATGTAAGCAAAGCAATTTCATATAGTGTATTCACACTAAATTAAAATACAATTTATAAAATAGGGAACATTACATTAAAATATGTTAAATAAATTTTATGTGATACTTGTGCAAACACACATACATAAAATCAGACATAGAACGGGAAGACGAACAGACAGACTAATGCAACCAAGTTCAGTTACTAAATGAATGCAAGTACTCACAGTATACAAAGTGCCATGAAAATACTATATTCAACCGTTTGGAAGTAGCACGGGTACACATACAGACAGACACCAAACGAGCAAGAGACGGATTTTGCATCAGAAGGGCCCAAAACGGATAGAAAACTTGAAATGGGTCGAAAATATTCAATGTGCAAGCAAACACTCCATTCTTATTTATATAGATTTGGAAAGAATACAAATAAACTAGCAGACCCGCTCATAGCATCTGCCCTACAGTTTTTGATTGTGCATATCCGTTGATGGTAGTATATATACATTGTTACTCACAGTTCATGTTTTATTTAAATCTATTTACAATGAAAATATACATTGATATGCTCGTTTCATTCCTCCAAATTAAATAAAATTAATAAAATATGTAAAGCAGAATTTTTGGTATTCTAACTCTCTCTCTCTCTGGTCTCATTATTTCATACTATCAATAAAGTACATGGTAAAAAATGCACACCTCAGTCATGTCAACAATTAGCTTCTGAACACTCTTCAATTGTATCGCATTCGCAAAGTCGATTCGGAAATTTTTGGCAGCTAAACCTTGTTTATCTCACTTGGCAAATGATAACCAAGTTTTTTAGTCCGTGGGACTTAAGATTCTCAAGAACCAGCTCAGGATTGTGAACAAATTGACCTGAAGGACACCCGAGACAGTAAATGTGCTCGGGTGCAGTCTGAGTTAAATTGCATTTAGAGCATAGAGGGAAATTCTTTCAACCCAATTGGATCTTCATTGGCTTCAAATATCTACTGTGAACCCTAGAAAGAGCAGTCTGGTTTTCTATGCTGCCCATTTTACCAAGAGAGGCCCCGGGTCGACTACTGACGTACCAGTTATGAGTCGAAAGAGTCCTTCAAATTCTGTCCTTGCACGCTTTAATTTCGAAGCAATTTCTTCATGGAAAAGTCTGCCGTAAGATCTGTCGAACACATCTTGATTTTCCTCCTTATCCAAAAGTTCGGCTGTTCTGTTTCCTTGCGAACCATCATGTGAAGGGATTCATTGAAGATGCATCATGCTCTTACATAGACATATCATCTTACTGCTGATGTTTCTGGTGGTAAGGTCACTATACTCAATGCTCTATAGTTCAACAAGACATCCAACTATACTCACATTTTGTTTATAATTTCAACAATTTTATATTGTTTATAACTGTTTCTTGACATACGTCAATAAATAAATAATGTCTATTTCTGTGCCACATACGTTAAAATTATCAAACATATATATGTTTATATAGATGTTTGATAATTTTTAACATTTTCAAGCACAAAACTCACTAAAAAGTTGGTCAATTCCAGCTCCGGACGGTGCTCCTTTGGATCTCAGAGTTGAACCTGTCAGCTCTAAATCCATACGGGTATCCTGGAAGGTAAGTAGCAAAAATTGCTGATAATTACTTGCTCCTGCTTTAAATTCTGTTTCTTTTTTAATTACTTCAAAAAGTTTCACTTTTGACTGTCACTATTTTTTCTTATTATCAAATCGATTGTAATCAAGATATAAAATTAATCGCTAAAAACCAATAAAAAGAATAAATAATTCATTTAACACGCGTTTCTTTTCCATTTACAACATAACTAAACTTAATCTTATATTTTTCACTTAGCCCCCTCAGAGACATCACTGGAATGGACCACTTCGTGGTTACTATGTCGGAAACAAGGTCGCACACTCAAGTTCTCCCTTTACCTACCAGACAGTGGAAACAACAGACAGGCGGGGAGGATCGCTTCTCATTCAAGGCCTTTTGAAAGCAACAACTTATACAATTGTCGTCAAAGCCTTTAACGCTGCGGGATCTGGGCCACCTACACATGAATTGCAAATAACGACGTTAGAAGAAGGTATTCTGACCTATATTCACCCATAAAGTTTATTACATTTCCATCTAATATACATTACTCCCGTGATAATTTTGTTCACCTGACCCTCGCACCGGGATTTGAAAATTGCCAACATTCTCAATACCGGCAAATTACTGTCGGAAATTCTCTGTGCTGGTTCTCACCGGTGTTTAGTTCTGCTTTTTTTCTTAAGCACTGGGCACTGACAGGGCTATTTTGTTATAGAACCTACATTGGACACAAATTTCGTATTACTAGACACAATCACAATTTTAAAATACACTTATGTCCAAAATTATCTTCACATGGATAAAATCACGGATTTCTCAGAAACTGTGAACTATAATTTTATGAATTTGAGTGAAATGATACATAACATCATAACAGATTAATACAAAGGAAAATATTTAAGAGCACTGCATATGATATAAAACTGTAGCATGAAATAATAAAAATGGCAATAATATGGGACAAGAGAATTCAGAAAAAAAGAATAACTCAGAAAAAAAATTAAGGCTTATGAATTTAATATGGAATGTGATCTCCCTTGACGTGTACACACCTATCACAACGTGTTTTAATGCTGGCAATAATGTTGTTAACCACAGTTTGGGGAATTAAGTTCCAGTCCTCTAGCAATGCGGTCTTCAGTGCATTTATATCTCTAGGAGGAGGATGTCTCCGTGCAACTGCTTTTGCAAGGTAGTCCCATAAGTTCTCTATCGGGTTCAGATCACGAGATCTTGCTGGCCACGGTATTCACTCAATGGCTTCACTTTCAAGAAATTCGTCAACGAGGTTTGCTCGACGTGGACGAGCATTATCGTCCATAAATAAAAAGTCAGATCCATATGCACCTCTGAAAAGTCTTACATAAAGTTCTAAGACCTCATCCCGATTTCTCTGGCCGGTCACAGATCTGCTGTTGAAAACGTGTAGAGGGGTACGTCCATCGATCATTATTCCTCCCCATACCATCACACTGCACTACCGAAATGGTCACGTTCCATAATGTTCGAAGGAAGATTTCGCGTTCCTGACTCCCTCCAGATGTAAACACGTTTAGAATCAGATGTTAAACTAAACCTCGACTCATCAATAAAGAAAACATGGGTCCATTGGTTTTCACTCCAGTTCTGATGTTCTTTGCACCAATTAAAGCGATCCCTCTTTTGATGTAAAGACAGTGAAACACATACCCTTGGCCTTCTGGCATAAAGGCCTTTTTCATTAAGCCATCTGTGAACAGTTTGCCGTGATACAATAGTTCCAGTGGCGTCTGCAATCTCTGAAATTAACTGCCGAGCAGTAGACTTCCTGTTACGACGGGCAGTTATTGCCAGATATCGATCTTGAGAAGCAGTTGTTATTCGTTTACGACCTTGTCCAGGCCTCCTTACAACAGTTCCAGAGTTCTGAAAATGTTTCCATAGCGTAGAGACTGTCTGTCTTGAAATATTCACACATCTCACTGCTTCCATGATTGTCTGCCCTGCTTCTAAACGGCAGATAATTCGCCACTTCACAGATTCTTCCAAATGATACTTCGGAGCCATAACAAACCGTTTTGAGTCGCCAAACCGTCGACACACTGAAACCAAACGCTGCATTGCAGAAATTCACTCAGATATTCACTTTGCGCAAAGAGCTTGATTCACCGTCGAATGACGTAACGCCTTGATTTGCATATCAGAAACCGTTTGATCAATTTTGATTGGATAATGCTAATTAGGCTTGTCTTTCACGTATTCCCTGCAAAAATGGATTACATCAATTGGATATTTCATGGAATATCATTATTTTTGGGTAAGTAAAGATAAATTTGGACATGAGTGTATTGTATAAGGGATTATTGTATTACATAATCTCCTAAACTCTTCAAATATTTTCCTAAATATACATACAGTGGCTCCCAAAAGTTTTCGTACACTTACGAATTTCAATGAAATACTGTTCTATCCATTAATAAAAATTAATATTTCAGAATGGGAATTTTTTAATATCTATAACTTGTTCTTAACAAAACTGCATAAAATATTTTAAAAACATAGTAAGACTTTTTTTTTTGGAAAATCAATAATCAAAAAGTAACAAAAAGTTACCTCACAAAAGTCTTCGTACACTTTAAAAAAAATCTCTACATATTACTAAATATTGTAATATTTCGGTAAATTAGTACTTAGTAGGATATCCTATAGCATCCATAACAGCTTTTAAACGTCTGGGAAGAGAGTTCACTAGTTTTTTTGTAATTTCTGCATTAATATTCCTCCATTCTTCAATCATTACTGTTTTTAGTTCGCTTTTCGTTTTATTGTCGTGTCTTCGTACTCTAACCTCCAGTTTCCTCCAAATGTGTTCTATTGGGTTTAAATCCGGCGACTGAGGTGGTGTTTTCAGAACTTTGGACAATTATAGAGACACCAGAAGCGATCGTTGAGAGCAGTGTGCTTAGGATCATTATCTTGATAAAAAATAAAGTTGTTTCCATTACCCAAATTTTGGGCTGATAATTTTAAATTGTCTTTTAGAATATTTAAATAAAGAACATGATTCATTATGCCATCAATAAATACCAAATTACCTAGTCCTGATGCTGACATGCACCCACATCCACCGCCATGCTTTACTGTTCCAACTAAGTTCTTGGGATTAAGTTCCTCATTTTTTCTTCTCTATACAATTATACGGCCATCGGAACCAAGCATGCTAAATTTGCTTTCATCTGTAAATAAGACATGATTCCAATACGTCTCGGGCTTATTTTTCATTGATTTTGCGAAGGAAAGCCTAAGCTTTCTATTTTTCGCACTTACAAAACATTTTCTTCGGGCAGAACGCCTATTTAATCCATCTGATCTGAGCACTCGTCGAACAGTTTCAGATGAAAATGAACTAGAAGATTTTTCAGTAAATTCTGTAGAAATTTGTACAGCACTCAAATGTGGATTTTTCACAAATTTTCTAACTATAAATCTGGTCACGTTGAGTTAACTTTGCCGGACGACCTTTTCTTACCTTGTTTTCTATCCGATTTTCTTCTTTAAAGCCCGTTTTATCACATACTGCATCATAGAATGGGATAAATTTACTAATTTAGAGATATTCCGAACTGATTTACCACTATGATGAAAAATAATAAATTTTCGAATGCTGTTCGTTGTTTCCTTACGACTAAAAGCCATTTTTAAATAATAAATAGAATATTACGAAGTAAGCAAGCAAAGATTAAAGCCAAGCAATTTTTTAAATGTCACCACAATGCAAAAATAAAAAAAGCGATAAACGATAATTTTATTTATGAATTTATCCGAAAATGTTTCGGTGTACGATCACTTTTGTGACGTGTTCTTTCTCTGCCTCCTTGCATTTTCATTTTTATAAAAAGAAAATGAATCAATATTTTTTTAAATGTTAGGTTTTATTCAGAATCACTTGGAGATTATATGAAAAAATATTTGATTTTATATTCGAATTCAATTCCAAGCTACAGCGCTTTTTCTACAAATTTTTAAAGTTTACGAACACTTTTGGGAGCCACTGTAAGTATAGAAATAAGAAATGATAAAAAGTCTTAATGCATAATATTTTAATTGCAGTAAGGTACGTATTTAATTAATTATTGGTATTCATGATTTATAAGAAATTTAAAAATTCCTGTAATAAACGTTTTATTTTCAAGGATTCGAAATTTCTTTTTGGAGTAAAATTGAAAGAGCTATGTATGATATAGAATAAAAGAACATACAGCCAAAACAACTTACTTATATACTGAATACACACTGTTGCTGACTATTACACTGATCACAGTTTTAAACGGATACATCGTCGGCTTAGAAGTGAAACACACGGTCTAAAAACATAGTTCTGGAATATCTGGGGTTCTTGGATATTTGCTTATAAGGGGATTCTACTCACTATGCTATATTAAATGTGTTTCTCAAGAAAAATCTGACCTTCATACTTAATGGACACACACACTTCACCACTCAAAAGATTATCACATTCTGGTATAGAAAAGCTAAAAAGCACATATGTCGAAAGCTTTGACTTGGAGTGTTTCACTTGTAAACCACCGACATAATACATAACTTTAAAAGTAATGCATTCAATCATACCGCACAATTTTTGGAATTACACAAAGAAACGTATAATTTTAGTCATTTAAAAATTAAGATGCAAGCTTGCTGTGTCTTAAACTTCCTTTCTGTCCATAAAAGTTGTAAATCGTGCAACATCTAGATGCATAATAGATTGAATTTCTTTCCAGAATCTTAAATCTATGTCCTAATAATTCTTTCCTTAGTCTTAGATATTTGCTTGTAACTGTACAAATGTGAACAAAATTAGCTACTAATAACTAAAGCATTACTCGTTCAAAATTTCAAGAGTTTGTAGCATCACCAAGGGAGTAAATCTCAATATAGTAAACGCAAATTATATTTTCAGCTTCATAAGCATTGTTTCAGTAATGAAACGTTCCTGTCAACGTTGTCTGTTTTCTCTTGCGCTTTGTTTAAATATTTTCTATAGTTATAAATGTACAAAATATAGTAAATCTATTGTTTCAAAAAGTTTTTTTTTTCATTCTACTTGCTGAATTAAACTTTAATTTGATAACTAAGAAACAACGCACAGTTTTTATTTTCGTTCTTCATACGCTTATCAACAACAACGTTCGACTTTAAAATTCCCTTCATCGTCTCTTTCTGTCTACACTCTCGCATTCGCCTCTCATTGCCCTCAACGAGAAACTATCCTATCCGCATTTACACATTTGGAAGGCGCCACGACCCACCTCCCCCTAAAGCTTCCCTTCCCAATATCGATCCACAATAACGATCGCTTTATGCTACCCCTGTATCCCAAGCACTTATCTTCAATCAATACACCATTTTTGGTCACAAATTCGCAATCTTATTGGGTCAAACAACTAAAACTTTTTTGTAACTACAAAATTTGCAAAAGTTAGGATAGCTTCGAAAGTTTTAGCTTCCAAGCCTAATTTATGTTACAAATTATGCAGTCTTCTTTTTATCGTTTTAATTTACAGAAAGTAAGGATATGTATGTATTTTATCCATTTGTCTTTTTATTTAGAAAAGTTTAGAGAAGTTAAAATTTAAATGAGATTTATTCTCTACACAACCAATGCTTCACTTATTCAATGAGATTTATTCTATACACTTGCAAAGTACATTTGAGGTAATCAAATGTACTTTGCACCATATGAATACAATAGAAATGCATAGGAATTGAAAAGAATAAATATTAATCCTCCATATTACATCTTGAAATAATTCTTATGAACAGTAGTTTATAAAAATATAAGCTTATATGTTCAGAAAAGTTCTTTATGTTATTGGTACAGCCTGTCTCTTTTCCTATGAACTTTACGATACGTGTGACCAAAGATGACAATAGAGCTACATTTGGTATTAAATATTCCCCTTTTACTCTCCCGGCTGTAAGTCTGACGTCATCTCTCGCAGCTGCTGAATTGTCCTGGATACTCTGCGCCTTCGTATGGTATCAGCAATACCTGCTTACCCTCATTCTACGATGACCCACAGAATAAAAGGATCATAACTGAGATTTTAACATAAAATAGGCATATATTTTCTATCTGCTTATATTTTTAAATGCTGGCTAAATATGTTTTTCCAAAATCCATTTGTAATCCTATATAATATGTTTTATATTTTAAATTATTATGTTTATGTTAAATTGTAACTTATTCAGATTTAATACACATTACTAGACTGGAATTGGATTGGATTTTGGGGTTTTATAGTTAATATATTGGAATATCAAAATTAAATTTTCTCATAGTTCATTTCTTCAGTAAACCTAAAATCCATTCACATTTTCATGTCTATAAGTTGCTATAACCCCAGAATATATAACATAATATACATAATTAATTTATATTTTACTTGAATGTGTTAAATATATAAGAAAGCGAATTTAAACTTCCTTTTGTGCATTAAATTAATTGGGAATTTTGAAACACCCGTTCTCAAACAGAAAATAATTGACTAATATTTTTTCCAAATTGTATTTGTTCTCTTTGCAAAAAATCCTGTGAAATCAGAGATTATGTGCATTTATTAATTGGGTTTCCCCACAAACTCGAAAGAAACGAATTTTCTATCATTCCATTCCACCATTCGAAACAAAGAAGTAAAAGAAAACTTCATATTTGCATCAGGCTTAAAAGTTTCCAGCGGATTTAATGAAGCTCAAGAAAAGTTTACGTTTCCAAACAGATGAGTGTTCAATAAATAGAAATTAGCGTTGTATATTTAAGTTTTTAAAAACGTTTTTCCCAAACGCTCAAAATTATACTTATTGCTTATGCGTTAGAAAGATCAATTTGATGGCCCGTGGACTGTAGTTTGGTTACTTAAACTTAACAGGTAAACATTTACATTTGTGTGCATATTTTTAGTTATTTCTTACATAGGCATAAACCACCAAGAAAATCATTGCTTTAAATTGCAAAAAAATATTAATGTCAACACACAATTTTAAAACTTCCAACATGTTCACGATAAATAAAATAGAAATTAGCATTACAAGTTTGTTTGCTTTGAACTCAGAAAGAATTCAACCTCTCTTTCTCTGTTGTTACTTCCGATACGTTTATCTATATACTTGTATTAATACGTGAAGAAAAAACTTTGTACCCCTTTACCCCTTTTTAAGCACATTGCGCGCACGGAGGAGTATGAGATTTGGCATAATTTGCCACCACATAAGTTAGTATTGAAAGTTAATTGCATCGTTTTGCTGATCAGAAACTTAAATACAAAGGAAGCATTAGTCAATGGAACAAGAATGCGCATCAAATTTATGCATCGTAATACTATTGATTGCGAAGTTTTAACTGGAACCGCACACAATAAGAGAATTTTGATTCCACGTATATATTTAACATATTCCGGAACTATTTTACCATTTAGCTTTCAAAGAACTAAATTTCTAATTATACCTGCATTTGCGATGACAATAAATAAGTCTCAAGGACAAACATTCGAAAAAATTGGAATTTTATTGAGGCAGTCAGTTTTTACATATGGTCAATTGTACGTCGCAGCAAGTAGAGTTCGATCATTCGATGGTTTGAGATTTTATATTTCAGAATATAACGGTCAAGGGCATTTAGCAAACGATGAAAGAGTTTTTACAAAAAACATCGTCTACACAGAAGTTTTGAATCATTAAATTCATTGTCGAACTATTTCAAGTTCAATGGACAACGTTTATTTTTTAACCACCCGGGTTTTTTTTGTTTCAATAAAAAAAAATATTTAAAAAAATACGAAGCACGTATTCCTTATTTCATTTTTTGGATTTATTTTTTATTTAAATTTTATATAATTTGAAAAAGATAGGCAAATTAACTGTGTAGCCTTGGCGAAACCTGTGGCCAGTATAGTAATAAAAAAACCCAAGAAAATGTCAAACAACGCGTTATTGTTTTTTAGATATGGCTTAACCAAGCTATACCGCATTTTTCCTATGACGTATTTGTACATGCTCGCAGCTTACGTAATAGAACAAAATTCAAAAAAATTATATGCAATGAATATAGAGGTATACTCTTTGACAAAAGAACCTTATTAACGTTCAAATTTAAAAATTAAATGAATTATGGTCGAATTTCGACCACTGGGCGACCACTAGTTAGTTACTGATCCCTCAAGCAGGGCTGTATTCAATTCTTTCTTAAAAACGACTATAGATTATTTTGTTTTACCGTGCATGCCCCTGTAGTAATAACTTTGTTATCATTTTTTTAAGTTAGCTCTTTGAGAATATGCTAGCTTGTGTGTGTTTGTCCTTCCCTTTTCAGTCATTCTATCGTTTGCCTTCAACTTTCCTCTGTTTTTAGGGTTCGTGATTAATGTGCTTAATGAAACTTAATGTAAAAAAATTCACAATTAAATAACATTCGCAAATATTCCATTAAAGTATATTCCTTACTAGTTTCAAATAGAAATTTCTGATTTTTATTGATAACATCTTAGTGGTAAAACTTAACAAAATAACTAGCTTTTACGAACAACTGCCTCATGTAAACGAAAGAAGCAGCATGCTCACATAAAAATAGAATGATTTAGTAATTAAATTACATAAAAACCATTTCTAATTTAGATCCACCTTCACCACCAATAGTGGGAGTTGCTGACGTTACAGCTTCTAGCGTTGGAATCCACTGGAATATCGGGAGTGACAAGCAGCCATCTGTGGTTCGTAAGTAAAACATTTAAATTGTCTATATATTTACATAGTAATGTCATTTTGAATTTAATTCACAGGTTTTATAAATTTCACACAAAAATGCATTCTCTTTCTCACAATCTTTTGCAAATAAACATCTTCAAAACATATTGAATGTCTTACGGATTTAATAATTAAAAATGATAGAATGTTTCGTTGGTTTAATTCAGAGTATTTGTTGGAGTTTCGTGAAGAAGGTGAAGAGTGGGATCATATTCATTTGCCTGGGGAAAGAAATTCTTTCTATCTTACTGGACTTAAAGGATCTACAAGATATGAGTTGAGACTTGCTGCCTATAACGTTTTTGGCAGAGGAGAATTCTCACCGACAATAGATTTTACAACAGGTCTTGCAGGTAAATTATTTTATTAATAACTTTAATATTTACTCCAAAAAAATGTAAACCGTTTCTAAAAGCATAGAAACAAACATTTTTCTCTCACGATTTTAAAATATGAAGTAAACATGACGAAGAAAAGTATATTACAAATAATAATGTATATCATTATCGAATTCAGCATTTCTTTACAGCTCAAAAAATAAATGATTGAAAAACTTAACTCTAATAACTTTCTTCTTTTACTGTCTGCAAAAAACGCAATCGATATGTTCGCTTAGACACTATTGAAATACGCGGATTGAAATCCCCATCAATTAATATCAACTTCACTTGTATCCAAACTTAAAAATTAATATAATAGTATACATCTGAAAAACAACAGTTATTTTTTAAAATACGTTTTAATTGTGGTTGATTTATCTTTGCAATTTTACTTCGTAACTATACTAAAAATACTTTAAGTTCTAAGTATGCGGAATCTTGCAATCTGTATTAATATTTTTATGTACAGCAACAGTGCTTGTACATACACTTACTTTACTTTTACTTTCACACTTGCAGTTTCTTATATAAATTGAATTCTGGAATTTCACTGTATTTCCTTTGTGCAATCATCTTTATGCATGTTTACAAGCACTATATTCTTATTATTCCTACAGTACTATTTATTCTATTTCAGAAATATCTGTTCCTTTTTCGGCATCTCATAGTAATACCCCATTCTATTTCCGCCCATACTTCGTCATCCCAGTAGCTGCATCTGTTGTTGTTATCGTAACAACAGTGGTCATAGCTTGGGTGTGTTATAAGAGAATGACACTCAGACAAGACAGATTGTTAGGTAAGTTATTTTTTCTACCTTTACTATTTATTTTCGTTAGATAACCCTTTTACCGAATTGGTGATGTAGTGTTAATGGCCACAATAAAATTGAGACACCGAACGTACAGTTATTATCGCAAGTAACATTTGAATTCATTAAATAAAAGTAAACAAAATTTCTATAAAAAATACTATCTTTCCGTTTACGAGTTATTGAAGGCATTATTACGCTATGTTAACATCAGCTTTACTGTAGGAAAATTTTTAATTTACCATGACATACGTATTGCTCATAAAAATATTCGAAAAGAATTAAACGAAAAATTCTGAATGTTACAAATCTTGCATCTAGTTTCGTCACATTATGATTTAAGAAATATTACCTAGTTGTTCTTCACATTTAATTTTAACACTACTTTTTATAAAGTAGAAAATTCAAAAAGTGGAGGTCTCGAGTCATTTCTACTTTTTTACAACTCACGCTTCCCGAATCACCTTAAGGGTCACCGTGACTCAGTAGGCTTGCACACTGCCCTAGCAACCTACGAGTTGTAAGCGGCGCGGGTTCGATTCCTCCCTGTGTGTATTTCTCTTTTCTGTGTCAGTAAAGTTTTCTTTGTGTATATGTCCAGTTGTTTGACTCTTTTTAGCACAACTTGACCAAATATAGCCCTTGCACCATAACCCCTCCCCCGAATCACCTTAATCCAAGAAAGCTAATCATTAGTAAATTCTGCATCACGTGTGCAGTATAAGTTCGTTCGAAGTAATTTTAGCTTCCTAGGATTAAGATTTAGAGCACCATATGGAGAACCGGAATGCATAACCACACACACACAATTTACATTGAAGCTGATGCGGGCAGCTCTATGGACTCGTTTCAAGGTGTTAGAGGATATGTTTTAATAACGAATTAATAGTTCAATTCATGCATGTAATTAGTCTAGTATGTGAAAAGTGTTATCTTTTTTAGCCGCTTGCCAGCCATTGGATTGCCGATTGATGCAAGCGAGAGTTCCAATCCAAGGTCGTGCTGACACTGTTGGAGGTTATTGCGATCCAGTGGCCAGACCTCCTTCTTACACACCACCTATGGGAGGAAGACATCCAGTTGGAATACCAGACGACGATGATGCCTACGATGCTCCCTGGGATATGGCTAATCCTGGAATGCCTGCAAATGTGAGAAACAATTAAATTTCATAATAGACAAAAGTAATTTCTGTATTTAAATAATCTTAAGATAATTTTATAAGAATGTTAGGTTTAAAGAATAAATACTCCTAAGACAATTTTCAGTACTTCTATTGCAGTATCACAGAAAGCGCTTAATCTTTATATTTTACTAATCAAAGGATTAAATGATGACTGTACATTTGATGCTCAGCAATGTAAACACCAATTGAAGATTGGTTCAATGTTTCGCATGTGGCTAGGCAATGAACAATATTACCCCCATACAGACTTACATCCGCAGATACGAGTCATGTTCCCAAGGAAAATCCTAAAGCTGTACAAACGCCACAAGGGTGAAATAAACCTAATAGGAAGGCAAAGTAAATGCACGTATGTCACATCCAATGATCAATCCTTATGAAAACAACAAATTTGTTACTGATGTAAACACAAAAGTTAAAGAATTAACTCCAAATTTTGCATGTAGGATGACAATAGACAGGCAGATCATCAAACAGTTCAAATTCAGTTGTCCTCATTTAAGATTCCGCTTTTCGAAACTCATTGAGCAAATTTGGTGAAATAATACTGCAAAGTAGTAGTTACCAAATCACAAACGTGCACATAACGCATAATTATCAACAAATAAATAATTAATTATTGACGTTTGATAGTAAGTGGTCAGCCTAATTGAAGAACATCCTATTTTCATCTTAGGAGAAGTTTCACCACTTGAAGGAGGTTCAAGTTTATACATCCAATGGCCTATGTTCTTATTCAGTTACTTTACATACTGCTGATAATCGAAAATGCAACACCTTGAAGGACAAGAGTTATCAATGCCATATTTATTATACCAATAACAAAACGCACAAGGGTTCAACTTGCGGAGCACGAAGAAATCAATATTTTCTGTAGCCGCCATGGGTGGCAATAACTGCTACTACACGTCTTGACATTGAAAGAAAGAGGCTTTGGATGTGTGATTAGGGTATGTTAGTGCATGATGCCACTAACATACCCTAATCACGTTGCCAAAGTTCATCTGACGTAGCCGCGGATGGACTGTGTTGTGTCAGTAGTTGGACGACCAGACGTGTTCGATGGGGACAGATCTGGTAAACGGGCAGGTCATGGAAAAAGTTAAACCTGGTGGACATTGCAGAACTGTTGTACATTGCATGCCACGCACGGTGTCCTGTTGAAAACTGGCCGCAGGCAAGCCCTGAAGATAAGGGGAAACTAAAGGCTCAAAAACTTCAGAGATGTAGCGGTGACTGTTGAGTGTATCATCAATACGTACTAGGCGGGTGTGGGAGTAGAATCCAATAGCATCCCATTCCATAACACAAGGTGGCGGATCGATATGGTGATGCATGATGCAAGAGTCATGCAGTCTGTCGCCGCGGTGCCGCCAGACTCGGATGCGACCATCGTGGTGCTGTAGATAGAATTGAGATTCAATCGTCTGAAAAGGTGATGTCATGTCATTCGTTTGTCCATGTGTTGCATTATACGCACCATTGCACTCACATACGCTTTTGTGGCGTAGAGTCAAAGATAGTCGCAGCAATGAACACCTGGAAAAATTCCCCACTAATGCAGGCTACGTCGAATTTTACGTGCTGACACAGGTTGTGCAACACACCCTAATTTTTGAGTTTGGGTTCTAGATGTTGCAGTACGATCTATAATAGCCATACGCAGAAGATGCCTGTCCTCTCGTTCGGTGGTGTGGCGAGGTTGCTGAAATCATTCACGTCGATCAGTTCGTCCTTCCTGCACGTACCGATTTCATATTCGCATCACTGTAGCTTGATTTCGTCTAACATGAGCACCGATTTCTCGGAAGGATACTCCGTAGTCTCGATAAGCCACAATTCTTCCTTTGTCGAACTCAGAAACGTGCTCGTATGACTCGTACTTTTCGACGAGGCATAATAAAGAATCTTGTACACAGGAACAGAGAAAAATATAACTCCAGTACTTAAAAACCGACTCTCTGTTTTCCTTTTCATACTGCTTACAGTGGGCGTTTCCCTGCCGAACATGATTTATATATGTTACCGTGAAAGACCGAAATTGGAGAATGTCGACTTTCACCGGTGAATGTCGACACATACCAAATACGTCGGTGAAAGATCGAATATTTCATTACATTCTTGTACATTCGGACCCTCACCGGTGTATGTCGACAATCACAGATATGCTCTGGTGGAGGTCGAAAAGAGAGGAGCCGAGGTTTTTTTCCGATACCCTAATTTATACTGAATGGATACTGCAGTGAATCGTGATCTTTTTCTTGAAAAGTTAAATGCATTAATTGCGGGTAAACGAGAAGACAATTGTTTTTATTTTTCTCAAGAAAAGTACTCTAAAATACTTTCTGAAATGTTACGAACCTCACAAAAACAATTTCCTCCTGCTCAAATTGGTGATACTGTACGAATACAAGTCCCTGATGTCGACCGTGGTCGTACAGATAGCCGAAATGTGTTAGCGGTTGTTGTTGGAATAGAAGACTCCGACTTCTATAAACTGGCAAATAAAAATGGTACCCTCAAGCAGCTTTACACACGTAATCAGTTCGTAATTTGTAAAGAAAAGTTACTTTCCATAGATGATATTTCTTTTCAAGAAATGTCGCTGAGAGAAGCAGCTGCAGCTAATTCGAGAAGCGGGGGGCAAAGCTATACACGCTGTCATTGCAAAAGGAAGTGTTCCACAAATAAATGCAGTTGTAAAAGCAAGGGACTCTTGTGCAATTCAAAGTGTCATAATAGTTTAAGTTGTTGCAATAAATAAGATTTGAATCACATAATTAAGTAAGTTTTTTATTACTATTATTTTCTTTTCTCATTTAGAATGTACTATATAATTAAGTAAGTTTTTAATTTCTATTATTTTCTTTTCTCATTTAGAATGTACTGTTTGTTTTAAGTTCTTGGTCACTCCTCTCAGAAAGAGAGGCGAAAAAGTTACGTCACCCTTGTGACGTTTTATCGCGACTGAAATACGGAGAAGAAAATATAAATCTCCGACATGTTCAACATTCACCATTAGTGCATGGTGAATGTCGACATTTTCCGGTGTAAGTCAGAAGTAAGGGTATTTAGCAAATATTTCGGACATACACCAAGCGACTATGTGAATGTCGACATTCACCGGTGAAAGTCGACATTCTCCAGATTTCGGTCTTTCACTGTAACATATATACTCCTTCAGTGCTAATCATTTGCATATCCTTCCATGATCCATCGTGTTGTTGCATTTTCGCTAGCAGTGTGTTTATTGAATATATGCCATTTACATAGGTTTCCAACACTAAGGAAAATTAAGAAAGTTTATGATAATGCTCGAAAATAATTAATGCTATTAACACCAAAATTGATGACACTTGTAGCGCTTTTGCATAAATTATGCAAAATTGACGTAAACACCATGAGACATCGTTTAGCGACATAAAACACCGATTTTCGAAGTAAATCTATACTTCGTTTTGTAAATGCTACAAAAAAGGTTGCAAGTTTTCATAGCAATGATATCTTGCAACTATTTTTGCTTAAAGAGCTCCGCTCGAGTCAGTCAAATTTAGATCGATGGCAAAACGTAAGTCCTTCTATGGTCTATAGACTGAAATTTTTGGGATCGAATTCGTTGCCTCAGATGCTTAGCCGAAAAAAGCATGAAAAACGACTGTTGTGGAGTATTTTTTATCTGCACGGTGAGCAGAAGATATACTTCGATTGAACTCAGATGATTCCATATTTCTGCTGTCACAGGAATAATCCCCAAAAGAACATGTTCTTACAAGCGTACAAGGCTTTGATGGAGGTATTTATGCTGCGAGTAATTTCTTGTTTCTTACACAAACGGTTGAAAGTAGGCATTTGACCTTCTGAACTGAACTCATGATTAATGCAGGTCCATCTTTTTGTACCAATGAATCAAAAACAATGAATTTATCTATGAAATTCATGAACAGGGAATCTGAATTTAGACATTGATATATGGAGAGAGATGAGTACTCTCTATAACCCAATCATACATAAGAAAGAAGTACCGCGTATGTATTTGGATTGACATGTGTTTAGGTAGACACACGCTCAACAGATTCTGATAAGTGGTAACCGGTGCAATACAAAAAGTATGCAAACACGAACTCCTTGAATAGCACTTGTGTCCTTATGCAGGTGCCATTGTTGATATGCTGATTTTACGAGATATTAACGCCTGTCCTTTTCGAGCATAATTGGGAGTGAAACACATTCAGCAGAAAACTGTTATGGTCTGGATTGGTCAATTCAATATCATGGCCTAAATCTAATCGAGAATGCTTAGGAATATCTGGACATATTGCTTCTGACATGTTGCATGCAATAACCTTTTGACGAAAGTTGTTTCCCTGCAAACTAAACAGCAATAAAAGTAGTTACCGAGTTTACAATATGTTTGATTCATTCAAGCGGAAATTGTTGAAAACACAATCATATGAGTTCTGACACCTTGTTGTCAGATATTTCATGAAAACAAATGTGTTATTTAGTATTTGGAGGTGTAATTAGTTACAATTGTACTTAATAATCGTAGATTAAGCAAGATAAATTTTTTTGTAAGTTCTTTGTCAATTATTTATTCTTCCTCTTGTAATACAGACTTTAGTAGGTCTTTTGAAGAAATACAATGGAAACTAATAATTTTTTCAGATGAAAGGATTTCAACCTTGACCAGACGGCTACAAATACTACTTTTGACATGATTTAAAGAAAGATTCTAAAGACTGATATACCTGAAAAATGTGTGAGTGCTCTGCCATGGTGTGAAGGGCCTTTTCCTATACAGGAAAATGTGATCTGCAACATGCTTTTGGAGAATGAATTCTACAAGCTATCAAGAATTATTGTTATGAAAGGGATTTTCAGTGTGAACAAACAAACCAGACAGTCTGCGAAGATTTTGCATCGACTGTAAAAATGCTCTCGCATTATACATATAGGGGTTATATTAAAATGTAGTTTATCGCCATTTTGTGGTCATTTGGCATTTAATATAATTGGTGTTGACCAATCAATTATATATCAATTCAGAATTTATTCTTTGGAATTTTTATTGCCGAAGTACTGAAATTATATTCGAAAACAAGCCAACTGACGTCACGATCAGGATACGTACAAGAAACTCGTATCGCAGCAGAAACACTACCGCCACCTATATTTAGATTGACAGAAAATGCCTCTCGTACGAACATCTAATACAGTATAATATAAAATGATCTATCAATTTTATTTCAAATACTTTTTTAATATTCAGATTATTCCCATGTGCAATCCTCACTTGAAGTTTGGGAATGGATGGAAGGGCAGCTTTTAACAAGCCACCTTTTATTCTTTTAAAGAATATATCGTTCATCGAACTTGAGTACTTTTTGATAATTCGTATGAAAATTAAGAAATAACACATTCATAGATATCGCTTATTACAAAGCAAATAATAAATTTAAATTGTTGACCATTAGGTAAAAAATTATGAGCATTGAAAATTGAAACAAAACTTATATTACATCCTAACATATCATTGCTATCTTTTGCATTTACTATTTACACAAATTTCGTATGTATCACCATCAGAATAAAGAATATTGCCAACAAACCATCAAAATTTTCAAATATCGACTTTCGAAAACGTCCTTTTCAATCTATATTTATGTAAAGCCTGTTGATATAGGTTGATTATCTGAAACATTTTTTTTGTCAATTTAAGTTTCGGAAGAGTTACATTGAAGTTATAAGGAGCAGTTGAATATTTTCTGCAATAGAAAGAATTCTCAAGGGTGTAAAATGTTCTGGAGTGCAACGCCCAGTACACCACTCAGGAACGGGCCTGTGTGATATGTAGAACATTTTAAGTAGCAGGCAAATTGAAACAAATTCTTTATTATTTTTTGTTTTATTTATGTTTACATTGTGTAAAGATCAGACGAACGAAATTTATATTTCAACAGTTATGGAATAATGTAGAAAGTAGGCTCACTTGTCACATTTGCTCTCTTTGAATAGCATTCGATTGTATCTTAAGCACTACATGTTAACATTTTGTAATTACCTTTCAATTTGAATAGTATACTTACAAAGTTTCCATAAACGGCTACGATATAATCACTATGGCTCATTGATGTATGCAACGGATCGTTCTTCAAGAAAATATATTAATTTAGTCATATTCTGAACCAACATTCAACATAAGCAAACAAACGTTTCTAAAATTTATATAAATCTGATACTTGGCAAGATTTGTATTGCTAACAGTATATAATTTTCTATCTTAAATTTTGAGTACTTAAAATTCCATTGGATTCATTTTCCGTGGTTAGAAATGTATTGTAAATATATAATTCCTTATAAAAATAAACACCGTGTTGTTTTTCTTAATTTAATTTACTTAGGATATACAATTCAGTATAATACGATTGTATTTGTGGCACTGGTTTTCATTCAAACGATTACAGAAGTTTTTAAAACGAAATTTAGATTTGCAATTCGTATCTTGGTGGTGCTCCAAATAGATTTCAACGTGTTTTTAATCTCGATTAATTTAAAATGTATTTTCAGACAAGTATCTTGTTACTTGGTTAAAATATTGCACCATGGTGTACAACTTATATTATTCTTTTAGTATCCTCTGAATATACACCGTATAAAAAAATTGAAAGAAAATAAACAAATTAATGGCTTTTAATAATTTAAGTTCCATTTCTGGTTTTTCCAAGAAAATACCAAATATCTTCATTCCTAATTTTAAATTAGCATGAAGATAAAATCAACCCTATTTTGTAGAATATATCCAAAAACGCGAAAAGAAAATGCAATGCTTGACCAAATTTGGAGCATTTGAAGAGTATATACCTAGTTTATTACACCTTTCTCTGATATACTTTACAAAGTTAAAATTGAACGAATACTTGTAAACATTCATTATTTTAAGCATTTCTATAAAATTTTGTTGCGCTGCTTTTAAAGGACGCTCCTCAAACTTTACTCCTTATATTAAATACCTTCTAACAACATATTACATTTTATCTGATCAAAAAATCAATTTTTCCATTTTGTTAAATTCTAATAACTTGAACTTGCTTCTTTCTAGGCTCAAGCTGGTAGTTACACTCGATTAAAGAGTCAAATGCCCATTCCCGGAGGAGCTATAGTCATAGGCCATCAAAGTGGAGCAAGTCGTTAGTTGTTATATAAATGATTTTTCTATTTTCTTCCTATTTGATAGCTTTAATGTCAAATGTCGGAAGTGTAATCCCAGTAAACTGTATATGAAGATGGCGTTTTCCACGATATCTTGTATAAAATTCTTTCGAAATGTATTGTGAAAACATCCCGAAAAGGAAGTGAAGTACCAGAAATCTTTCTGTGCTTAGATGTGCTTTGAATGTTACTTAAAACCAACATTATTGTCCAGTATTTGCTCCGTAAGTTTTGCACCTGTGTATTTTTCTTTATATATTTACCACCACGCCAAAGGCGTGAATCTACAAAATTGACGTTTCTACAAAAAAGCGTTCAAAGTTTTGATGCTTCGGGAAAAATCGAGTTACGACTCAAAGGTTTTCTCGTGAAAATCGACATTTCCACTAAGAATCAAGATGATTCGCGGCTTTGTCATAGCATAAAACATGAAATGGTGACAAAAAATGCAGTTAGGTAAAAATCGTCAAAATGAAGATTGGTGCCTTTGGCGTGGTAGTAACAATATGTTCAACGTAAAATATGCATTATAAATTTTAAAAGCGTACAATATTTAATACATTATTTGTCGCCACGTATAACTATTCTAACTAAATGTATTTTCAATAAATATAAATGATCAATTTTAAAACTTCTATTTAAAAACACATTTCATTTAAAGCATTTGTTGATTTGTTTGACAGAATTAAGTTAATTCGTTTGCACATGTATATTTAATGGTGTGCCAAAATTTCAAGCGTAACGAAATTTCATCTGCACCGGAGATAGATTAAGTCCAATAAAAATCTAACCTCCTCTTCGAGAATATTGTATATTGAAATGAAAATTGAGATGAATAACCGAAAGTTGAGAGAAGCATAAGAGAAAAATAAAAGTGACAAGTTTTAAAATATGAAAGTTCTTTTTAACTAAAGTCTGATATCTTAAAATAGATTACAAACCATAATGAAATATTTTAAACTGAATTCTAAATTATACAACTACTACAAATGTGTGATCACTTTGAATTTAGTTTTGTTACAAAAACATATATCTCATGAAATTATAAATTCATTTACGACTAGCGAAAAATGTCGTATTTGCAATATTCAAAAGAGCATTTCATATTTCAGAGAAATGACAATATAATTGCGTTTAAGTGATTAGTTGTACAAAGCTATCAATACTCAACATTTTTGGTAAGAGGAAAATCGAGATTGCTAAGTAAACGAATTACTTTAAATGCTTAACCATATAAAAATTCTAACACGATACTCCTAAATGTTTTGAAACAAGAATTAAAGGAGTTGATATGTGAAATCAGTCAGATGGCAAAAAATATTTGATATTGATGTATACAACCATATATACGTTAGTGTAAATTCAAGGCGAAACCAATTCACCTGAAGTGAATACTGGTACTTTTATTTATAATGTACATTCATCTTTGACGAAATATTTTTGCTAAAAGACGCAATTCAAAGTTTTCCCTAGAACAGGAACTACATTAATGTGCGAAAAGACGCCCACGTGTGTACAATTACTAATTTCTAACTTATAAGCAAATCGCAAATGAGTAAAATAACATTTTTTGAACAGATAAGCATGTGCTGTTGTTCATTTGATTAGTTTTCGTTTGGATACTGTTATGGTTTTAAAACATAGTTATTTCTCATTAAAACGTTGTAGAATGTTACTCACTCTTGTTTTTAATAAAATTTGACACTGCCAAACTTAATTCTGATGCCTTTCTTCAAATCATTTTTACTTAGCACTACAAATCACTTTTTTAGAAAATACCATAGGTGGAACTACTATATATACCTCCACCAAATAACCTATAGCTGACAGGAAAATAATTTAGAAGACTTTTTACTCTTTTCTTAAAAGAAAAACTACTTTTAGCTGCACTATAATTTAAATAATTTTATCAATATATCACATATAACCAAAATAAATCTTATATAGAATACCATAAGGCTTAGTTATGGAATTAATTTTATATTTTTGAACAGATCTTAATACTAATATGCTTAGATGCTCATTTAAATTATTTCATATTGATCATTCAAAACTTCTTGGCAACTGTTTGCTTTGAAATCAATGACCAAACTAAATGAAGTACCAAATCCATATATCCTAGGTAACATAAAAAGAATAATCTTCTAGCATTATCATTGATACTGAAATGTTTTTAAACAAAAGTCAAATTTCGAGTCCTGTGTGAATATAAATACTGAAAAATATAAAAACTACCTATTATAAATTCAGAATGTTTATCAGAAAACAATAACTCAGGCCTTCATTAAAATTTTTATTTTACCTACAAGATGTCATCGATAATTCTAAATCTGAAATAAAAACCACTTTCAAAATCCCATCACTAAGGTTTAGAAAATGCTCCTAACATAGTTAATAACTATTAATTCTAACATAACATAAATAAAGTATTACTACATTAAAGTAATTAACCATTCATTAAATACATATATAATTTTTTGTAACTCAAAAAATATTGAGCTCAGTATGTATTGCATATTGGTCAGAAAATATATTAATTTTTAGCTATACACCCTTTATTTCACTAAGCAACTGACGAATTTCCAAAAAAAATTTATTGAATACTATGACACTAATCACACCTAGTTGCTATGATTTACCTGAAACTTAAGTGTAGAAATAACAATAGAAAACAGGCATCTTTTAACAATTTTATTAGGAATAACACAACATAACAAGCTTTACAATAGCAACTAATATTCTTCTAACATAACAAAAATAATAAAATATTTCCTTTCCTTCTTAAATATGTCAAAAAACTATTACTAAAAACTACAATATAACAATAAATCTTAGTCTATTAATTATGGATTACAGTATGCTATTGATAAGTATCTGAAAAAAATCAAAGCCTTTAAAACACCAAAACATTACTTCAATAAACCATTCAATGCCAATGTAGACTAGAAGCGAAACATCTGTAAAGTAATTATAAAATATGTTCCATATTTTCAGTCAAAAGTAACCTGCAGAATATATATTGTTTACTAAACAAAAAATAACCATTTCCAATTTAAGACTTCCTATGTGTAAAAAAATTCAACAAGATGGAAAACAAGTCATCAATAACATGAATATTGAAACATTGGATTTTATAAAATGAATAATCTACATTTAAAAATAACTTTAAGCTGGTATAAATTTAAACATTGCAAGAAATCATCTTTACGAAAAATCTGTTTTGGAACTAATGAAATTGTTTGGGTGGAATTCTTGTACGAAACAAAATGATTGTAGATTGTTAAAATACTTTATGTATAAATATATACCATATATAAAAATATTTTTTAGATTCCGAAACTTCCTTCTAATATATATACAATTCCCTGATAGTAAGATGTTTGTGCTTCAATCTTTTCAATTGGAAAGTCCATGATTTAGTAAAGACATTGAAAAATCATCAGGTATGCCATGCAGAGCATATGTGAATTCTTTTAAGCTTCAGGTTTTTCTTATACTACTATAGTCTTTGTGTCCAACTTCTTTCCTTAAAACTACACTTGGATAAATTATTATAGGATCCTGGATTTAAGAAAAGTAAATGTGAATTAAAAAATATCACAAAATTGACTGCTTTATTTTAAGTGTATTCTCAACTTAATAAAGAATAAAATTACAGTATCTGGAAGTTTTAGTTCTACATACACATCAAGCAATCTACCTAATTGCAAAAAAAGGATTGTCACAAATAAAATGAAAATATATGGTATGCAAACTAAGAGGTAGTTTATTCCTAAGTGTTATGATCAAAGGGCAGTGCAAAATAAATCTGTAAATGTTTTATAACTATATTTTGTTATATGAATATTATTGGACACAAGATGTGTTTTTATATATTACAAAATCTAATTAAGAGAGAAATGTAATAATTATTTTTATGAAAGGGCTAATAAATTTAAGAAAATGTACTAGATTTTGCTCAACTGAGTTAGAGACAAGTGGCTTCCATCCATTTTAAGAAATTCCATGAGATAATGATGTAAAACTATTTCAAAAAAGAATTATTTCATCAATAAATGCACAATTAATATCACCATCCCATGTGTAAATTACAAAGTTTATTTTAAAATATTTGGATGACTTCAAACTTTTTAAGCAATTTGCAATATAAACTATAGGTTTTTTACTATTTTAAAACAATCCACTTAATGTGCACACTAGATGGTGAAAAACACCCACTAGGGCAAACTATCTTAATTATCAGAGAAACTAAATAACGGAATTATTGAAGATAAATTGCAACAAATTTATTGTTTCAAGTCTTTCTTGAATGTCTAAAAAATTCTGATTTTAAGCTAGTATCTTATTCACACCTTTTGTTTCAAAAATTTAAATTTATCTTCTTAAATTGCAAATGCCAAGTTATATAATCTATAAATGTTTCCCTTTAAAAGTATCAATCAAATGAACAGTTCAAACATTATTGCAGATATGTTTGCATGTTAAGTTCAGAGCAGTTAAAGGTATCTTGCATAAAACTTACTTGATGAACCAGAGGCATTGTGAAAATTTAAAAGTATACTTTAGATTGTCTACCTGATAATTTAAAACCATGGTACTGGTTTACTTACTTGCATGTGTATGATTAATTTTTAAAGCTTTCCAACAGAAATTTTATTCCAGTCTATGTGTGCTATACATTTCTTACAATAATGATGATCCAGACAATCAGACATAACTAAGTTTTCCAAAACAAGAAAATTATCTCAATCTCACTATTAACTAGAAGATGGTACAAGTTTAAAACATGGCCAAGAGTAAAAGTATTCAGAACACGCAACTTTCATATCATGGTTTCTTGCAGAAGCTTGAAATTAAATAGATGAAATGGTTATATGATTATTGCATGATTTAAAAACAGTTAAATCTGCACAATGACTGAAAATACCTAATAACGACATAGTACTACTAAAATATTGAAAAGAAAATGAATGATAGTAAATTAGTAATCCTACTTCAATTAAATGAAAAATTCAGAGATGTAGCAAAATTTTTATGAACATTTTCAGGCATTACACATATATATCGATGTAAATATATCACAGTGAATATTAAAATATTAACAAATTTGGGTGGAAAGGTGAAACTGCATAATTATGACAATTACCAAATGTATAGAAGTTTAAAATGATTACAGCATTTTGTTGTTTATAAATTAGGTGCATTTTAATAATGATTTTACAAGTGTTTTCAACATTCTTCATACATTTTATAATAATAGATATTCATTAAAAATAAATTCTTATACAGGTCTTTTATAACAAATTATACATAAATACAAAATTATCTGAAATGTACCAAGTCAAACTTTACTGTGTCAGGTCATATTGTTTTGTGTATAATTTTAAAATATTGTTTAATATTCAACAAATATTTACCTAAAAGATACAAGATTTCAAGTATGACTTTAAACTAATTCTTGTTTATAGCAATGAAAGATAATTCTTTATCAAAACATTAGTAAGTTGTGTTATTTATTAAAGACATGGAAAACTTGTTAAAAAAAGAAAAATATCTTAACATTATCTTATGAAACTGTTTATATAATAGGTGAACAATAAGAGAACATGTAAAGAAATTTTGTTATTTCCTAGTGATTTAATGAGTTACTGACAGTTCTTTTCAAATTGTTTATCTGTATAAAGTACAGAGAAATAACTTGGTTTTTTTTTAATTTCCTCTTTTATTTCCCATTACCTATTTTCAAATATAAATTTCTCAATTCTATCTTCCTTTTACTAACTCTTAGAATGAATAAATTATTTTATATCCACAAAATAAGTATATTTTAATGGTTTAACTAAAGAGAAACATAACCTTCGTGATCTACTTCAGTTTATCAAACTACATAAATTCATAAGTAACATTACATACTTAGAGAAACAAAAACTTCAACAGTTATCACTATATAATTTAAATATGTAAAACAATACAAAAACTATTTTGAAACTAAAAATTAGTTTTGCCCTAAAATCATACCTTGAAATTATTTAGCAAATTAGTTTAACATAATTTAATAACAAATTTTTATCACTTATCTTGTTTTTATAGTTAAAATGCAACTTGCATAATAGCTTAATAAATGGCATACTTTAAGTTTCAAGCTATCTAGTTGTTTAAGCAGACTCAGATTTTCACCTTTTGTTAATTCTAAACTAAAATAGTCTTCTGAAATAGAATAACTTACATAATGTTTATTTTCCATAAAGTGAAATATGAAATGGTAAATACTATTTTAAAAGAACTGTAATGAAACTATTATGAATGACTGCATAAATGCAAAACTTTAACTACACAAAAGCTACCCCTGTTTTGTTATTCGGATTTAAACTATAACAGGCACTGATGATCCAGTATCTAAAACCTCAATTTTAAATATTTTGTGTTTAAGATACAAGAAAATGGCTGAAACAGAACAAACAGCTTTATAAATACATAGGCTAACATATTATTTTAAACTCTAATTTACAAAAACCACAAGATGGGAACAAAAATAGAAGAAAAAATATTTCACAGGGAATAACCATTCAGCAAATATACAAAAATACTTTGATCATAAGAAGCAGCAAAGTAATCAAAGTAAAACTCTAACTTATTTTCAGCTAACAAATGTAAAAAAAACATACTGAATGTTCATCAACATAATAAAAGAATAGAGCATATAAAGAAATTTTGTAATACACATTGTCCTTAATTTAACAAAAAAACTTAGTTTTTGAAATATTATTAGAGTAAAATGTTAATTTTATATAATTTTCCTATGACTATTTTTTATTTACAATTAAAAGTTCTACATGTATTTTAAACTCAAATTCTTTCAACAATTTAGCACACATTCTAAGTGAATTTTTCTAAATCTTTTAGTAAATGCTTAATTTACAATATTAAAAAAGACAAGTGCCTATTTGAAAAAACTGTACCATCAGTATGTAATAAAAAATGTAGACATTCAAATTTTATGCTAAATTATTAAAATTTTGTTTCCATCCCAACAATGAGGTACATATTGGCAGAGAATTAGTAAAAATGGAAGAAAATTAGCTATTACCAAACAAGTCTTCACTTATTTTGAATCAACTAAAAATTCATCACCATCTCTGACTTGATAGCTGTAGAGTTTCCTACTGTTATATCTGAGCTCATCAGGACCACAAAAATCTTTCAAATCTTGGTCAATATAAAAAAGGCGCATTTTAGTTGGTCTTAGTCCATATTTGTCACTAAGTGTTGCTTTAAGCTCTTGAACAGATTGCTGAAGATTTACAGTTAAAACCGATTGTTCTTCACAAAAATGAACGAAAACTTGTGCAGTTTTTTTCGGAGATAAATCTACATCAACTAAGGGATCAAGTTTTCCATGAATTGCCTCTAACTCGTAAAATCTGAAATAAAATAACAACACTCTGCATTGAAAAACTGGTAATTGAAAATATTTTCATTTTATAAAATTAGTCACAGTAAAAAGGCATGAAAAAATTCTCAATAGAGCAATCAAGAATAAATAGGGTTTTTTATAAGTGCAATCTTTCTGAAATGTACAACTACACCATACGCAAGATCCCCAAAACAGTTTCAGTATTTCAGAATTAGCACTTGTCAAGTGATGACAAAACAAAAATTTAAAAATAATCCAAATTTCTCTCTTAGAATATATTGTCAGCTTACAAGTAAAACACAAAGTCAGACATAGTTCTAAGAAAAGGATAGGGAGGAATTTTACCTATGTTTTACTCACTAATCATGTTTCTCAGAGATAACCTTCAAGCAAAGAAAAATATCATACTGCACTTACCAGTCTAAAGATCACCAAATATGGTCTAGAAAAGCCAAAAACTCATTTTGCTCAAAAATTGACTGTTTCACTTTTAAGTCGACGATGTAGCAAAATCTTAACTAGACATAACCCAAATAATTCACTCTAAAAGTCATTTTTCTCCAATCCTGTGTAGCTTTCATAGGCAACAATGCAATTTTGACACTTATAATTTTATCATTATTAATGTTTTGAAGTTTTATTATACTTACTTTTAAAACCTCCATTGTCATTAATGCAAATGTTATATTAAAAACATGGAAGTAAAAGTCAGTGTTTCTTGATCAAGCTGATACCATGCATGTAATTTTATTAATTGATTTAAGAGTTTAATTACATCTGCATTAGCTTGGAAAATTAAAACTAAACAAATTGTTTAATCTCCCTTATATTTACAGTAACATATTGCACACATTTTAAGCATAAAATTGCTCATTGTGATTTTTATTGCTATACATAAAAATATTTAGCAAAGCTAGCTCTTGAATGAAACATTAACAAATTAATATTTTTACTGTATCAAATCACAAAGCAGATATATTCCACGCATTCCATTAAGTTTCTTTCCCGCACTATCTGACAAATAGATTCCCCATACCTGCTAACCTCAAAGAAAAAAATTTGGATTTTTATGATAGAAAAACCAATGTGCAACTGTCAAAAATCAAAAATGCCTAAAAATTAATTTTTAAATAAAAACATAATTAAAAGTGACAAATTAGTGATAATTGGGACAAATTTGGTTTTAAGAAAGTAATTCAAAACAAAAAAAGTAACCCTCTACTCTACTCTATACTATTGTTAGGTCAGCAGTATCCCGGTTGGAAGAGTAACGGATTAGCAATCAGAGGATTGTGAGTTCGAAACTCGGTCCAACCAAAGATCATTGTGTACACAAGAGCTGGTGCATGTCAAATCTGTCATGGCTTCAAATGTCCTCACATTGGCATGGTGTGGAAATTTGGAGAATGGGGTGCCAACTCAGGTGTTGACCTCGTCATCTGACAGAGGTTCAAAATTAAGAAGTGTTGTCTTCAGATCGTTCCCTTCAGTACTGATCCAGACCGTTGTGGTGCTCCTTTGCGATGTTAATTAACTACCTCTATTACTATTATATGCCTGGCAAGCAGTTAGGACTCAAGGAAACTGATTTGGTGATATATGATGTTAAATGTATGCAAAAGAAGCACTTTTTCTTGAGTGTTTTAGAGGTATATTTGTATGTTTTCTTGAAAATTGGTGCCCCAAAGGAGGTTTTTATGACAGCCTAGCAACCACTGATTTCAATGTTTGTTCATCGTTGAAAAAGCTTCGAAATTGGTGTCATCTGAAAATTTTCTCCCAAGAAAAATCTGGACATTATTTTTGTCCAGAAGACCAGACTCCCCTTTATATACATGTTGTATTCAAACGAAACAGTTATTGGCCTAGTGGTTAATCAATGAAAAAGCTGGTTTATTAAGACATACTATAACATGAGCATATATAAATTTCAAATGACAGATAGTGGACTCAGGGATCAGACATTTGATTTCATGGAGATTAAAGTCAGAAAAGAAAGAAGTATGTGCAAAATGACAAGCAGAGTGCTCGGACAATGCTGAATCAGCAAATTAAGAGATTGGTTAAAAGGCTTCTGAGAGGATGGATGAGTTTTTATGGCACAAGGGTCTAGTTAGGCCAAACTCTGAGTAAATTCTATATTACACATTATTAAAATCACAAAGTAACACAAATTTAAAATATATAAAATTCAGCTTTCTGTGAGAGGAATGTAATAATATTGAATTCATGAATATGTGCCTGAGAACTAATCTAGAAATAGCAAATACAAATCAAGTGTATTAAAAAGTGTTCTGGGATTTTGTTACATATAATTGTCAAGATTTCTTGACATTTTCCATAACAAATTCACACACTTCACATATATTGATTCTATGTATTTGATAAAAAACTTTACATTATTTTTCTAAATATAGCATTTTGGCACTGAATATAAAAATTCTGAAGTTTATAAACACTAATGATCATAATTTAAAGGAAATACCTCATTCTAAAATAATGCAAATTAGTTAAAGCATAACACAATTGATAGACGGTAAAAGGGGAATATTGTTATTCACCACTTTTCAAAACATTACTAGCTGTAGTTTTAACAAGAACTTCTATAAATCAAAAGAAATTATGAACTATAACAAATTAAAAACCTCTCCGTGGACATTCCATAAATATTAAGACTGATGTTTATAATTTTTAGGCACATTGTTAAAAAATATTGCCTATTTTTGCGAGACTGATTAAGATATGGGAAAAGTAAAAGGCATTAAATAAAAACAATTTTAATTTAAAAATAAAGCAACTTATATGGAACTAAAGTCAAGAAAATTTTGATAATTTGAACAATAAAAGAAAAAAATACTATTGAACAATAAAGACTTAGTTTGAGAAACATCGCTGAGAATTATAAATTTAAAGTTTGGATCATCAATTACCTTTTTGGTCGTTCACTTTTTGATAAAAAATGACGGATAAAAGCTCTTTCTGCATCTTCTCTCTCTTTCTGAAGTATGGCACTACCATTTAAACGAATCACAGATGGAAGGTATGCAATAAGGTGCTGCCGTCGCTCTAATTCATTTAGAACCTATAATATAAATAAAAAGAAACAGAAAAATATTTAACTTCTTATTTTACTTGAGAAATAAGGAAAAAAGAGAAGTAATTTTAATTATTATTACTATAACATATCCATGTTGGTATTTACTATTTAATATGGGTACAGCTGCAGTCTCCACCACGCGGAGTGGCAACGACTTTTGGCGCAGTTTTAAGCGACTAATGCCGGCTGATGGTAACCCGAATTTTTCTCTGGTTAGGGTTCTCGTGTTTTTATGGCAACCTTGCCAGCGTCCAGAAGTATCAATTCTTCTTTTTTCTAGATTGTTCTATTTATTTCCGGTTTTCGACATGGTCAAGTGCTCTTGCATAGGTTGTTCTTTTCAGTTTGGACACAGATTTGGATTATCCCTACGATTTCTACAAATCCAAGTGTATCCATCGCTAACTGAATTCCTAACAGAAAACGTCATTTTCCTGTTGAATTTATCGCAAGAAAATTTAGATTTAATTAATCCCAATTCCTTTAAAAAAGTTAAAAAAAGCTCTATCGCGACACAACTCACAACAAAAAAAAAATAATTACCAACTCCCTCAGTCCCAAAAGTTTGTCTACTACCAGAAAAAGTAAACTTTAAGTTGCGAGAAAAATTCACTTGAAACTTATCGACTACACTTAAAATAGAAGGCATCTTAAGAAATAAGGTATACTAGAAATAATAAGATAACTAATAAAACAAAATAGACAGGAAAAATACAACCTGATGCAACTGCTCGACTGTTAATTCCGTTAATTTTTTTTTGCATATTTGTGTATATTTAATCCAGTTTTACAATGTTTCACTAGTCAAGATGTGATTTCCGTTAAAAAATATTTTTTTGTATTTTGTGTATATTTAATCCAGGTTTGCAGTGTTTTACTAGTCAAAATGTTGTTTTATCAAGATTTATATATTTAATCCATATGTATGCAGTATATATTCAATTTTGGAAGATTTCCGTGGCGACATAAAAAGTGCGCCAAAAAAAAAACGCGTTGCCACTCCGCGCGGCGGAGACTGCAGCTGTACCTTAATATGTAAGTAAAACTTAATAAACAAAATGCCTCACCAAAAGCAGTCTTGATTATATCAATGACGTAGTCATAGTAATTTAAGTATTAAATTCATTACCTGTGTTTGGTTACAGTAAAATATGAGTTAATAAAAAGCGAGTTAAAAATAGTAAATGTAAATGACATTTCACTCACAATGAACCAGAAAGGGAAAATTATGAGGTATTATAATTGACTTAATTATACAGATTAAAAAGTTCATATATAATTAGGCACTTGAAAAATCTAACTATTAATAAACTTTTAATCTTCATGATTCAAGTGCATCTGTATGCATAATAAAACTTGTTGGTGTACATTAGTTAACCTACCATACGAAACTAAAAGTTTATATTTCTTGATATGTTTAAAAACCAAAATGCAAAATTTACATTTTGTAATTAAATTCATTTTCAACAGAATAGATTTACACGAATCTTCCAAATTGAAAATCTACAATAATTTTTGATAAAATGCACCTATTTTAAAAACTAAATACAAGCATTTCATGCCATGTGTTTCTTATTTACCTTTCTTACCCTCTATTTGCAGATTGTTCAAAAGGACAAAAAAGAACTTTTAACAAAATATTTTCTTTTTATAAATTTGTAAAGAAATATGTATACTTGGATATTGGTCTAAATAGAAAAAAGAGCTTATGCAATTAACATGTCAGAGTAAATTAAACGAACATCAAGTTAGATCCATTTCAAAAGGGGACAAAGTAAACAATTTGCACTTACATCTAACACAGGGATGCCTTGTAGCCTAATATCTTCAAGTTTTCTAAAATGATTTAATCTTTCAATTTCAATCCAATCGTTTAAAAGGATGTTATTGAAATTGATTGTTTGGAGCTGTAGAAAACTGTTCTCCCAAGACACTGGTTCAGGAATTGATGCAATCTGTGTATCAGCCATTATTAGTGATTCCAAGTTAGGGAAAGCCTTACCAATAGATATCACATCACTCCATGAAGAAAGTGGATTTCCACAAACAAATAGCTGCTTTATATTTGTATATTGTTTGTTAGAAGGCAAACCAATAAAAGAATAGTCATTCAGACTCAAATGAAGTTCTTGTATGCTAAAAAGAAATTTATGAGGTCTTAAATATTTTTCACCTCTCAACACACATACAGTATAAAAGTACTTCAATTTAAAATAAGCACCTATTTCATTATAAAAAATTAAATTTCAGAATCATTAGAAATTGCATAGAAAAATAATCATTTTGTAATAAACATTCTAAATGAGATGAGGCAGCTGCTTATTTTTCATGCACCAATCAAATTTAATATAAAAATATAATTATCTTTAAAATATTAATCTTTGGTACAGTTTGCAAACATAATTGAATGTTTTTATGATATACAAGCATGCATGAGAACCATTCATATTTGTTACACTAATAAGGTGATAGACAGGCCCACCGGCAAATTACTAAGAGACTTACTTCTAGGAGGCCAGTAGGCATTCAAATAAGAACAACTCAAAAATAATATAACTTTAGGGAATGATAATTTATTTTACATCGCAATGTAATACTTTTTCAATTAGACAACATAAGTAAATAAGTAAATTAGTCATATCTGATAGTAGCATAGGTTCTCTTATATTTGGTAGCAATGCTAATCATGGGTAAATTAAGTGGTCAAAGTACGAAAGAAGCATCTATCCAGAAAAAGTAACAGTAGGATATGAGAATTGTTGAAATGCTACCCTTCCTTTTCTTCTTGAATCATCACTCTACAAATTGAAGCATTCAACAAGGAAGGGAATTAAGAATAGAACATGGTTGTTTCTTGAAATTAAAGCTCATTAGTCTAAAAATATCACTTGGATCAATTTTGTAATGTCTTATGTAAATGTTATATCGATATTTGACAAACAAAAATCTTCCTCACAAGATGAGAACCATAACAGTCCCTCCTGAGGGTGATAGATAGTTGTATTTCACAGGTTAATTATCTGAGTCAGTTGCACTTCATTAATATTAAATATGTCTTAAATATTTTTTACAAGAAATAACATAATTTATTGCATAAATAGTTTGAAACATCTCAGTTCAGATAGAAAAATGCAGGATAATAATCAAAATTATTATCTTTAGATCAAATTATATGCAATCCAGTGAAATCCTAACAGAAATTGAAAACATAATTAGAATATAAGTGTGTAGTCTTACTAGGCCTATGTGGAAAGAAACTAGATTACACCTACTTTGGCATAGCATCCAGGAAGCTGCAAACAATTGTCCATGGAACATATGTATGGTTAAGAACTAAGCTACGTAAACTGTCTCTTTCTGTCAATCTTTCTGGGGTTGCATCTTTCATGCTATTGTGACTCAGATTCAGAAATGATAAATTTGGCATATGTTGCAAAATGTTATCAATCTGGAAGATTAAAAATGTTTCAGACTAACTTTTAGCAATAAATATGATAATAAACAGTTGTATAGTCATAAATTCCCTAAATATTTAACTGAGAGAAGTGGCAAAAAGTTAAATATACATATGTAATTTTTTTTTAAAGTGAATGAGTGAAACTCAAGGATTTAAAACTTTGTTTAGGAGAAAACAAGACAGAAATTTGATAAGTATTTGTAAGCTTGAATTCAAATTTTTCATGACAAATTTTGATGATAAATTGAAATCTAAACAGATGACAAAGAACAGAAAACCTGAAATGATATAAGTAAAAAATTACTGTACTTGAAACATTTCCAATGTAATTTCAATGATCACAATTTGTGGTAAGTTGGATATGACATTTCATTACTTGGAATAAAGATGTTTATTTTTCTAAAAAATTCAAGGCATTATAAATGCAATAAAATCTTTGAAAATGAACACTGTCAAATAAAGTACTTCTAAAAATGGATGCTTATCAAATCAATCTTATGTTCATACAAATTTTTTAGCAAATATACTTTAAATTATAGCAGGCTTTAGTGCACTACTTACATTTGACAGCAATCAGAAATAACTTTCAAAATAATTCACTTTTACCATACATGTGACATTGAAGGCAATATTTTCCACACTTGAGAAACTATCAAAATGCTTCATTAGTAGCAAATTTAAAAAAAAGAAAAACAACTTAAAAACAAAATAGATTTTTTAAGTAAAACTTCCACTTTGACAAACCTCATTCAAATCACTTAGTTGATTTTGGGCTAAGTCAAGTTCTTCTACATCATGACAAAGTTCTTCAATTTTACGTAATGCTCCAGCTCTATCAATATCACAGCAATTTAATGTCAGTGTGCGGGGAAGAACAAGCCTCCCACTGGGGCTAGAACGGCCAGGAAAACTACCAACAAGGAAGATTTCACAAGGTTCTATGGGATTAGCATCAATATCTTCGACGTATCGAATTTCAAGAGCTTCCGAAAAAGAGCAGCTGGGCATGGTAACAAACTGAGAAAGGAAAACAATGTAGCATTAATACCATCTTAATTACTTTCTTTTCTTGTTTCCACAAGAACACCAATTTACATTTACATAGATATACAGCAAGGGAGGAATGTTGAAGAAAAACAAATTAAATGGAATTACAGAGTTTAACCAATCTTCAAATAACATTGTTAGAGAACAAGTGAACTGTTATTACCAATTATTGAGAAGTAATATATACTTAAAGATATACAAGAAAGTTTTTTCTGACTTTAATGTAAAATGTACTTTTTAGCTGTTATTTAACACAAGGCATGATAGATTTTATTTTTGACTTTAAAATAAATTTTTAAGGTGTTCAGGTGATGCCTCTATTTAACTTATATATAGCTACATTATGCTTGAAACATTTGGCACATTAATTTTTAAAAAAACTTTTCACAAAACTGCTATACATAAAAATGCACTGCATATTACTCAATTTCCCAGAACATTGCATATTATTTTAGTATTAGCAGTACCATGGTGCAGGTACTACTAATACTAAGGAAAAATGGGAGTTTGAAGATTTTTCTACTATAATGTGGAATCCATTTATTTATTTAAATTATAAATCTTATTTTATATTAATAACACAAAATAAAGCCATACAACTAATGAAAAAGGAAAATTATGCAGTTGGATAAAAAGAAATTGGTTACTTGCAATTACATATTTGTATTTTATTAGGATCTATAATGTAACTGGCTAATTATAGTGGTCCAGAGTGCAGATGTGGGAGAAATAACATCTGTAGTTAAACAGCTGATTTTCAAGTCCCATTTGAAACGTTTTTGTGGATGTATAAATGTTAGAAAAAGAATTTTGAAATTTTCTAAAATATTTTCCAGCCAATACTTCATCAAATCAAATAAAAACATATAAAGGCAAAACTGAAAGAAACACAATTGGAATTTATACTTTATACAGCAGTTTAAAATACCGAAAGTGCTATCCAGTTGAATTAAGTTGGTTTGTTTCAACACAATCCCACAGAAAGGTTAGACAGCTTATTTCCGAAAACAGGCCATCTTAGAAAATAAAAAAAAAGTTTTTCATAAAAAGCAAAGTCATGCGAAAATGCAGAAAATGTCAATTGATCAACATTTTTTTCTTTCCACACGATGTTTTGAAATGTATTTTAACCCCAAATTCTCAACAAACGAGTTAGATCGTACTGCCATAACATAAGCAAATAGCACATTTAACGTCAGCTGACAGCATAAATATCAACATTTCGAAAACAATAGGAATAAAGTTTTTTTAAATATTATGCAAAACTTACGAACGAACGAATGTTACAGAGGCTTCATAAGAAATGTTTGTTGGCATTAAGACAATAAAACATTTTCTTAAGTTCTTCAGTTTGTAAACAAAAGTTTAGAATAATTGTTTTTATTTGTTTGATAATCAAACTACTACACAACCTTGAGCACGTCTTGATGAGTTGAGTAGTTATATTAAGTGGAGGATATTTCATTCGTCTATTATAATTTTTTAAAAATACAGCAGTTCAACGAAACAGGAAATTCTATTGCAATAATGCGTAATAAATTAAGGAAATTAATTAATCCAACTTTAACTTGTTGTATTTATTTTTGTAAGAATAAAAGGAAACTAAATTAAACGAAAAATTCTGGAATATAAACTGTAACTGTATTACATGCATTACATGCAATGATCCAAAATTTCTCCCTTTTCAGTCAGGTTATGAGCAAGAGCAAACCCAGGGACTTTTTATTTTAGTTTGCTGTGCGGTAAGTGGAAATTTAAATTTTCCAAATTAAGCTTTTGATCGGTATTTTATATAAAAAGTAGCTAACCTTTTTCCCTTCTGTTCTTTTTTTCAATCATTTGGAATTTTCGGAAAATTGAGCATCTTATCAGTAATTGCAGATAATTTGCTAACATTAAATAATTTCATAGTGAATCATTACAAATATCTTTGATGTCCATTTCAGAAAGAAATTTTGACGTTTGCACGCCTTTATAGAATCGTATTCAATTTCAGCTCACTTATGACCATAAAAGACGAAAATTGTTTTCTTTAAGAATAAGTGAACTGCACATGCAAATATTCTAAGTGAACACATTCAAACATAATAAAACGTCGGTTTTCTAAATTATTTGCTGCGTTTTAGGACTAAAACAATTTCTTAAAAGTCATTAATCAACTGCATGTTGCTCTATTTTCACTTGTACTCTGAAATATAGTGATTCAGTTTTCAACTTAATTGATCTGTCAATAAAAGTTTATGGTTTCTAACAGCAAAGTTTTAGTTTCATTGAACTTAGGCTGTCTTTAATTAAGGTCGGTTGATTGTTCCTCTAAGGGCAGCTATTTAGAATAAATCTTAGAAGTAATAAACAGAATGATGCCAATTAAATTTTGCATTAGTGAGTGAGCTGATAAAAGATGTTGAAAAATATTCTTTTAATCTCTGCTGAATTCACTTTAAGTTATTAATTTTTGTTATTTACATGTTGCAAAATGCTTGATCAAGCAAGGTTTTTATACCTAGTTTTCAATCTTGGATATATATACATATATATATATATATCTTGCTATTCATTTTGCAATGGAATGGAAAAAGCATGTGATTAACAGATGGACCGAATTTTATTTTGTATAATTCTTAGACTTGCTAATTAAGTATAATTTGCTTAATTTATTGTACTGTCTTGATGTATTAATGAGAATTTTAAGATTGAGATAATAGATTAATCAAATTTTCAGAAGCAGATTTATTTTTTAATTTTATTTGATATCCTTATAAGAATAAACTTTGTTTCAAGTGTTCAGTTGTTAGTAAATAAACTTGTGTAGTTCAATAATTTTCCTTTGAAAATATTTTAATTGGTTACAATACAAAATTTCATTTGTAGGTAAACACAAAATTTGAATGACAATTACAAACTGACAAAATGATTCATTTATCTCACTTGTCGAACAATTGGCTCTTTACAAGGCTTCTCTTAAATGGATTATGCTGCAACAGAACTTGACAGGATTCTTTTATTTGTCTTGAATATTCTAACTGTTCAAACATTGGGAATTTTCATGGTCCATTCTGTGAATTATAAGTTTATTTTAAAGAATGTTTGCTATAATATTTTTTAATTAGCATGAAATTACTTAATATACTTTTTCTTTCCTGGAAAAGTATTATCTACAGATATGTTTTACTGAAACACCAAAACTTAATTTGAAATTGTAATTTTTTAGATGCAGTACTTCCGTTTTTTATTTTTACTTTCTGTGCTCGTTTCATTTGGTTGGGCTGCCAAGCACCACAAAGCTGAAATAGAAGATAATGAATTTGCTGAGTTTGAAGAATTTGATGAAGATGATGAATTGGTTATAAAAGAAGATGAAACTGCTAAATTCAATGCTGAAGCAAAACTATCAACTCCTGTACAAGCTTTTGATGATGAAGTTCAGATAGAAGTGTGTTTGAAAATTTGTTATTGATTTGAATAATCATATAGCTCCGATTTTTCATTATATGCTTTTTCTTTTATACTAGTTACCAGCATCAATAGTTTATGCATTCAATTAAAGGCAGCATGATTATAAACTACAGGAGGTTTTTGCTTGCTATAGAATATTTTTTCATAAATTACTATTGTAGAAATTCTGAAAATATGCCAATTAAACAGCTTGTTTGTTCAAAAAAGGATTAGTACAATTTTGATGCATGTTTTAATTTGTTACTAACCACCCCATTCCCTTATAATGCACAGAAGACTGTTAGGACTGCTATCACAAGGTGCAAGTGTATATCAAGATAAAATACCAATAGCATCCTCTCCAAAGCAGCATTCATTTCCAATACTTGGAGAAATAATAGAATGTAGAAATACCCTGTGGTTAGCAAAATCAACATTGCTTCAGTCAATATTTTTTAAATAATGAAAAAAAAAAATTATTAAAATGATAGCTATCATTTATATTACTTCAATGATGCATCCTAACTTGCTGTGTGCAATGCAAAACTTTTTCATCTGAAGTAGAAGACTAGACACTTTTCTTCTAGAACCTGGATTAAAAATCAGTTTAACGTTATCTAAAATATTAACTCCAAAAATCTACCTATATAAACTGTAGACCTTTTATGTTAGATTAGTAAATTAAGTTAGAAATTTTAATTATAAACTGCATTATAATTATTTAATGTAAAAATACTGTTTTTAAAATGTCATTAAAGTCAGTTGTAAAGTACCAATCAATTTTGTTAAAATTTCCTTTCTCTAGTATTTAAGAATATATGTATACATAAACTCATAATTTTCAGAGATTTTTAAATAAAGAATGGTAGAATAAACTGAAAGTAATACCCTGCAAAGAGTATCCATATCTGATGGTGTGTGTAAAAGTGTTTATTCTGATACTTTGTTTATTATTTCCTCATTTGTATATTTTAATTAAAATAAAACTATTTAAGGATGCAGTGCTTCCCCTTATAGATGTCTTATAGGGGTTATAAGACTTTCTATGTTTAATAGAGTCAGAAGGTTTTATCTTGACGTATTTTGCTACTGTTTCCATTCAATTTAAAAGTAAATAAAATGTTAACAAGATTTATTAAAACATAAAATTTAGCATGACTTGGACTGAGTACAAAAAAAATTACAGCTAGCTGGAGTGCGTACATCCAGTTGAACAAGATATTTATATTATTGGCACATACAAAAATCTGCATATTCAAAATTGCATACACTCGATTGTTGCCTGTGGCATTCTTTTTTATCTTTACAGTAAAGAAAAGTGGGAAACATGATTTCCTCCACATCCAGTTAGTTTTTACACATTAACAGTTATTTTCAATTTACTATCATTTTTCCTTTTGCTGGACTATTAAACCAAAGTTATTTCTAGGAGGATGGAGAGGAATTTGAACATTTTCAAGATGAAGAAGAATTTGAAGGCTTGGATCAAGAAGTACCGTTAGTGAAAGGAAAACCATCTGACAAACCTGATCTCAAAATCACAAAAGTTAGTGTTCTCTTATATAATTTGTGGTAATAAATGGTACTCATTAATAGTATTTTATAAAATAAATATTTCATTTCAAAAATAAATCTTTGTTTACTCATAGGTTCCCCTTCATCTGAGAAGAAACTGGGAAAGCTTTTACTTAGAATTCTTAATGATAGCTGGTCTCTTGGTCTATTTTATAAACTTTGTTGCTGGACGTAACAAAAATCAAAAGTTGGCTATGGCATGGTTTAATTCTCATAGACAAATTCTGGAAAATAATTTTGCTTTAGTTGGTATGTATATTTACCTATTTTCAAAGTATTAAAAAATAAAATTTCCGAATTACTTTTGTACGCCACAGAATGAGATAAAGAAGTCACTATTACCTGGGGCTTTGTTACTAATTTCTATATTTTCTACCAACTGCTAAAAAATGTCCACATTTTCCGGTGTCCAATAGCTGACTACAGAAAGCAGTGCTAAATATACTGCGTAAATTTCTGTTTTGAGTGTATTGAAAGCCATTTTCTTTTTAATATTTGACTTGTTTAGTTTTCATGCTGCATATAACTCATGAAGGAGTTAACTTTAATGCAAACTTTACCTTTTAATAACAAGATTGCCTTTTGTGACATCTACAAACCTCTTAGGGAGAGTTCATTTCACTGAGTAGAGACCCCTCTAGGGTAGCAAAGAAGAGAACTCTGCCAACATTTTCTTTTCTGCCTTTGTGCTAGACCTGTTCAAGTCAACAGTCATTCTTTATGATGCTAAATATGACACTAAAGAGGTTGGTAAAAATTAAATAAAGCAACCCATCCCTCTAAAAGCAGCTCATTCGACACTTGCTTAAAGTAATTGAATCATTGCCACAAGTTGTTAAAAGGGCCAAGTCTTCTCATGGTGGTCATACTACATCTGATTTCATATTAATTTGGTGCTCCAAGTGCATATTGGTCATTTGAGATTGTCTTAAGTTGGGTTATTTATAAGAATGAGGGTTTTTTCACACAACTGATGTATATAATCTGGATTTACATATTAACTGGACATTTTTTAGATTAATTTGACTGTACTACTACTTATACAACTCTCAATACACAGCAATTTAATCCTACCACCTTGTTTAAATGCTGTGCAGTTTTTATCCTATTTTTCACTAAACTAATTTTGTTGCAATATATATCTTAAATGGTAATTTCAAATTGAGATATCCATACTTGGCTTGTATAAGGATATCAAAGCTTCAATGCAACATCTATTAATTAGAATTTATATTTAGGTGATGATGGCAAAAAGGAAATAGAAAATCCTGGAATACAAAAGGAGTCGGAAAATATTTATACACTTTGGTGTAGTGGACGAGTATGTGTTGAAGGAATGCTTGTAGAGTTAAAATTTTTGAAGCGGCAAGACTTAGTCAGTGTTATAGCTAATATCTTCAGGCCATCTGCAGATCAAATAGTAAGTTATAAATATTTAAAATTTAACCTTTGTAGCATGAAATATTTTGCAAATCATAAAAATATTGTTACATTTTACCATTTCTTTCCTAGCTTATCAAAGTGACAATGAGTCCCGATTCAATGGATAACTTTGTATTTTGCATAGCCAATAAGAAAACTGCTGTTCGTTTGTTGAAAGAGATGAGTGACTTAGTAAGTCAAATTTGAAGTCTAAAAACAGCCCACATTTTTGTTTCTAAGTAAAAATGTTCTTAACTTCATAATCTTTTGTTAGAAATACTTGATAAAAAAACTCTTAAACATTTTGACAAATACCAAGTGTTGAGTATTTTCCTACGAGATGGCGCACGGACAACCCGACCTCAAGGGGATGTCACCGCGCCTGCATGTTTATGTTCAAAGGGGCTACTTAACCACCCTGTTTTCTTGTTTATCTGTCACTTGCGAGGAGACTGCCTGCCGAAAACCAACCTCACAGCTTCGCTCTCCGTTGTTACTTGTTAATAAATCTGTTATTTGTTAATTCCGAGTTCTATTCTGTTAACTCACAAAGCACAGAACGGGATCGATTGACGTGTCTCAACACCCAAGTATAGAATCCTCAAATAGAAATTAATTCTTCCTGCTTGATCTAATAATGTAAATCTAAGTTTTATATTGAAATAGATGCCTATTTACATATGCACTTATTTATTTTCTTAAAATTATCTTCCTGGTTATAAAAACTTATTACGGAGTTTGCTGTTTTGTAATAGAAGTGTGGTTTTTCTTATGACAGAGTACTTATTGTCCTGAGAAGAAAAGTGCTGACCGTCTAGGTGTTCCTGATAATTTTGTCATGATGAGTGAATTAGGCGAGGCCGCATCTGCAATGTTAGATAACAAGGTATTTCTTGTATTTTTGTGATTAGATTGTTGCTTGCTTTAAGCTATTTTTATTAAGTCTGTTCTCTTAACATGGGAGATTTTTGTTGAACTCTCAAATTGGTAATGTTGATTAAAATAATCATGTTTTTGTTTTTCAGTTAATTACAGTTCTTCAAAAATATTCAGATTACATAGATTTTATTCATTTCTCTGATCAATTTTCTGGGCCCAAATTGCAAGAGTAAGTTCATATTTGAAGTATTTAAAATTAAAAGATGAATTTTATTAATGTATCAATTTTCTATGGATGCGAACAAACTATTCTGTAGTTTCTGTGGCTCATGATAGCCGACCAAGAACAGCATAAATAAAATTTCTTATTGTAAAAAATAGTAAATATAAGGCTAGAAATTATTTTCCTTCAATTTTTGCTTGATTTCAATATTTTCTGTTCATTCTGCGAGTTTTCAGGAAAAAAGAAGGCTGGCACTTATTTTAGTCATGTTTGCTTATTCAGATGGCTTCATTACTCATGCTAAGTCGCAAAAATTGGAAAAAGTTTATTTTTCTGTTTTAATTTTAATATTTTTATTTATTTAATAAGTTGCCTAGAAAAGCCAAGACAGTGCCTTGCTATAAATTATTTTTAGAGGTTATTGCTTTTTACACTCGTACGTTATCAAGTGTTGTAGGCACAGCAAATAAGAGGTTTCATTAAACAAAATGCCCAGGTGACTGCATATTTTGTTTTCGTTTCTCGTCATTGACCATGTGTTTTAAGGGATATTTTAAAGATGGAACAGTTTATAATAAAGTCAATTTATTGTCATGAGTTCCACTTGTCTAGTTACTGATTTTTTTTAATTCATTTTTATTTTGTTAACATTATTTTATTTTGCAGGGACGCTCAACTGACTAAATTACCAGACACCAGGAAAATGCTAATATTTGGTTTTAATAGTAAGTTCGCAATAGATACATTTATAACAATTTTATAAATACTTAAGTTGATTTTAATATGCTTAAATTGTCTGTGGGAATAAAAATTCTGTATTTTAAGGATTATATGGTTTGTTTCTTTGTCTATTTTAGAGCATTTTTGGAATGATTTGACTAAGTTCCAAGACTTGCCAATTTTGCTCATACATGTGATAACCTAAAGTCCTCAATACTCCGCAAGATATTTTTCATGCATTTTCAGCGCTCACAGTTAATGTGTATTCCATGGTTAACTCAAAGTATATTTCTGGAACACATTCTATTCTTAATTGTTTTAGTTGATGTTGTGCTGAATTGCTGTTGTGGAAAATTTCAAGGCATTTAGGAACAAGTAGTCAAATAATCCTGCTTATCACATTTAGGGGAATAATTTATCATTTTCGTTATGTTTGAAGGGAATGGCCTGAAGAATTCCTGCATGGATTGACTGCTATTAAGTAAATCCTTACTTCGTTTTTCAAGAAACTAGTTAGACCTAGTGAGGTTTGATTAACCAAGCAGTTGCAATAAATGAATTGGCTGGCTTTACAATTGATTATTTTGGTTTGTGGCAATGTATCTGTTAAAATACTGTGTTTGAAGAAAATTAGCAACTTCCAGAAAGCTTTCAATAGAATTGCAAGACCTTGGTTCATTTTTAATTTCTTATTAATTCAAAGTTATGAACTTTGAGCTTCTACTATCCCATTAAAATTTGCAGTCTTCTATTCCCATTTTTATAAAATAAGACCACTCACTTTTGATTGTTTCATAGTATTTTCCCAAACTAAAAAATAATTCATGGATAAATGCTACAAAAATAACCCAAAGTGATCTTGTTTTATTAAAGTGGGGTTAGAAGAAAGGAGCAGTGATGAACAGAACACTGCCAATTTGAATGTAGTGGGAGCTTAGAATGAATGTAGTATCACTTAAAGACAACAGGCAGTGAACTAAGTCTTTAAATTCCTTTTGAAAGCTTTTTCTTCAAGCACAGTATTTAATGAGATTGTGGGAAATGTAAACATTAATATAATCTTGACCCTGACTAAAACAGGGATTCAATATGTTGTGGGTTGATTGTTTAATTGCAGTAATTAAATATTTAATTTCATTAGAATATAAATTGTTTTTAGTTTGATTTGCAAATTTAATTTCCCTTATATTTTATATATATATATATCCTATATTATATATATCCTTTAATTTCCCTCCCTTCCATAGTTCCTGGCAAAGGAAAAACCACACCTGAGATAATAGAAGGTTTGAAGCCTTTACTGCAATTAGTGTTTTATTCCATAGAGAAAGTGAAAAGGTTCCACTTAAGTAAAGAGGTAATGTGTTGGAATTTTTTTTAAGTGGCTGCTTGTTATTACTTTTCATGAATCTATTCAATTTACTTAACATATAAAAAATGTTAATTTTACTTGCATTATAATAATTATACACCTATTGTGCATTGAAAATTGCTGCATCATAAGAATTTCAGTTAACTGTATGAACTCTGAATAAGCTTGGCAAATGTGAGTTACAATAAACCAAAACAATGTTTCTCAATTTACTCATGCATGCAGGGCTGCTAAAAAGCAATGCTTCAATTTTTCAATCTTGGTGACTAGGGGTATATTTTTAAACTAAATCATCTCAAAAGCTCCTATTTTCAAAATTTTGGTTACATTTCAACGATTTTGGAAAGTTTACAAAAAGTTAATGTAAATTAAGTCCCTGCTCACCATTTTTTAATCAATCGCATCACAATTGTTTCCATCACAAATTCATGTATTGGGGAAAATGAATTTTATGACTTGAACCTCCTGTACACTCCACTGGTATCAAACTCTTGGTAAATGTACACATTCTGATGGCTCTAATGAGGCATGTGTGTAACAGAGCATACATTGTTCTGCTAAAAGTGAACTGTTGGCTTGGTTCAAAGCTATGATAAACACTGCTGCTCCAAACAGCATTTTTTGAAGAACCTGTGCCAAGTATGTGGCTGCATTTAATTTCATATTCTACTTGTAGTTTTAAGACAACTTCCGAAGAGATAGTTTGTAATTTCAAAATGCATCTCGAACTATATATCAAATCAAATTACCAACTATCATTGTGTAATTAATAGATGTTATGCATGTATATTTCTTTAGAGTTTCCATGGTATGAAAATTTGATCCCACATTCAATCAAAATAAGTACGATATTAGCATTATTAAAAAAATGTTTAAGTATTGGGAACTTCAGATTGATAAGGAATCATACCTTCATTTTTTTTTTTTTTAATTTTTTCCTTGCTTTACATATTACCATGGAAATTATAATCCTATTTTCCATCTATTCAGTTATATATTATTTTGAGTTTTAGTATATCTATGTATTTTGATGTCTTTAATTCTAAAAGCACTCATAAAGTTATAAAATCATACATGGTTCTTAGAAATTTTAAGATTAGTACTTACTAAATAAGCTTTCCATTTAGTTTTGAATACTATTGTTAAGTTCATCACCAAATTTTGAGTTTGACATGTTTTTAAATCTTTTTAAAGATTTTGCTTTAACAAAACAGTGCAATTATCTTTACCATGACAAAAGGTGCTGTCACTTTAAATGAACAAAGCAAATGTGCTGTCAGTTAGGAAAACTAAATTGGCCCCTTAAGAGTAATTATAATTTATTATAAGAGAATTTCGTAGTTATATTTCAAGCTGATCTACAATATATCTAAATAAAAAATCTTTAGTAAAAAGTATTCAAGGGAAAGCTTTTTAGAGATTGTGTCTAATGAATTCTGTATTTTTTTTCAAATTTTAGTACAATTGTAGTGCATATAAGATCATAAATTAAAGTTTTATTTAGGCTAAAGTCAAAGCAGAGAAAAACCGCCAGCGAGTTGAAGAAGCATTTTTGAAGACAACACATGCCCAACGTCAAGAAGCTGCTCAAGCTAGAAGAGAAGAAAAAAGAAGAGCTGAGAAAGAAAGGATGATGAATGAAGAAGACCCTGACAAGCAGAGGAAATGGGAGGTTTGTGATTTTAATTCTCCTGGTAGCTGCAATAATGAGAAATAACATAACTTGTCAAGTTTATCTAAAATTAATTATTGATCGGGGAAACTTGTGTGACTTTGATGTACCCATATTTTGGCAACATTGTTACATTTGATAGGTTAGTTATTACATTCTATTCAATTATTTTTCAGTCTGAAAATTTGTAAAGGTTATTAATGTGATATAATACTTAGGCTTGTTTTTTCCCTGTAATTTTCTGCTGTCATTTTGAAAAAATTTTGGGAGTCTGGGTATGTGCCAATTAAAAAATCCAAAATTTAATTTTACTTTCTTTATTAAGGTTTGATAATATTTAAAATGGAATAACTTGGTATGTTCTTGGTGTATTTTTTATACAAACAATTTTTTAAAAATTCTAGTACTCAGTAACACCCCAAGAGTGTCCCTTTTTCAGCTGAAAATCATCTGCTTTCCTACTCCAAGGGCTGTCTTGAGGTAACAATATTGATTAGGTTGACTGAAAGTAATATTTCTTTTTTGGGTCACACTGACAACAGGTCTTCCTCACAAATCTGTTCATTAGCAGTGTTTTATAATTATGGGACAAGCCTGTCATGCATCACATAAAGTATTTTTTGTCCACTTTGGATGTCTTTCCAATGCAAAGATCAGATTCTCAACTGATGTACCTACCCTTGCAAGAAGTAATTTTCTTTTCTGGTTAAGGAGTCAGATTGTTTTTACATGAGTTATTTTCATTATACTACAAAAAAGTACTGGGTGCCCTGTAATTAATTAATAGGGTCTGGTTGAACAGTTTGAATACAAAAAATCTCCTTTTGTTCACTAAAGCAAAATATTCATCTGGTACCATGCCTGGAATTATAAAATTTCAAGTAAAAGCAGACAATTTTTATTGGTTTCTCTGAGAAAGCACTGTGCTTCATATCCTTTAGAATGGGTGAAGCCCATTTAGATTCTGATCAGATGACAAAATTTTAAGCTACAATACTGCTTTCTATCATAGCTATGTCTATCAGTAGAAATAATGTTTCCAGCTTACAGTTTAGTATACTCGGAAGAAGTTGGGTAGCAAATTAGGAAAATTAAATTTTCTATATACAGCCTTAAGTTCAGTATCCTATATATGCTGTGATTTTAAAATTAAATTTCATTTTCCTTTACTTAAATGTTTCTAATCTATTAAGACAGAAGATAACTTTAATTGTTTTAATCTTTTAAAAATTGTAATATATTTGTCACTGGTTAATAAATTTATATTTGCTAAATTTTGTTTTGTAAGGTTTTTATATTTTAATGTGGAACACTCGAATAAAAAAATTACCACACTTATAGATACGTCACCAGAAATGTATTTAAAGGGCTATCCATACAATTAAAAAAAAAATTAGATTAGTTTTACAGTTAGTTTGCTGATACTCATAAATATCCTATTTATTTTTTTACTGAAAACATTGCCTTTCAGGAACGTGAACACAGAAGAGAATTGAAAAAGAGAGCACCAAAGATGAAGCAATTAAAAGTAAATGCATTTTAAATAATTCACTTGGTTTATTTTGCATTGATATAGAAAGTTTTTAATTTTATATATAGTAAAGGATCTAATTTTTTTGAAGTTTCATTTCACACATCAAATCAAAATGCTAAAAAGCAATTATTCTCACTCTTATAAATATATAGAATAATTTGAATCATACAAAAAAACATAAATTCCTAGAAATGCAACTCATAAGTATGCATCAAAATTCTTTTAAAAGAGCCAAAAAGTTCTATTTCAATATATCAATTAAATATTACTGCAGTCTTTTGTAACCATTTCTGAAACAGTTATTGAAGGACAGAGAAGGTTTTTCCAGTATAATTTTAGTACTTAATAAAATTCTAGGATTCATTCATGTTTTGAAGTAAAATTTCAAAAACTCGCAAAATTGTTGAATTTTGAAATTTTTCTCATTGGTTAATTAAAAAATTACTGGGTTTATAATTTTTCTACTAATTATGTTTTGCAGTATTTTTTAATTAACCTTAAACCTTAGGGAAATGTAATTCGAAATTTACTTAATGGTAATTTTTTTATTAAACAAAAACACAACACAGCTTACAAAAGTTGATTAATCAAAGAAATAGTGAAATATAAAGTTTAACTAAAATTACAAGATTATTTAATGATAATTAACAATGAATTTACCAATGCACTTTCATGTGAATTACTTGGTTAATGAACTTGTATTGACGAGATTCATAGAAATATTTTACTACTTATTTTGCCAAAAATATAGCCAACCATAGAGAACCAAGCAAATGCATTTTTAGTTTATGTAGATATTTTTTTTTTTTTTTTGAATTCACACATTTTGCAGTGAAAGAAAGTTCGTGGTATATATATCCTAATGTAGAAACTGAGATTCTCATGTTCTATTTATTAAAAGAGAGAGAGAGAGCATTTAGAATTTTAAAATGTAAGCTTTTAAAAATATTGATTATCAGCATGTCACTTATAAATTTTGGTATGTGAATCAAAAATTGATTAGCAAAAAATAGCACATTTTAATGATATTTCCATTATAGGTTTCAGCATTCTGATTATGGAGTCTGAACAATGATAAAACTTAAGGCTGTGATGCCTTCTCCAAACTCGTTCTTTGAATTTCACAACCAATATTTTGGTACAACTCAATTGGGAAGGTACCATTCTGTATAATTCAGATTCATCTCAGACTACAAGTGATTGCAGCTTAATTTTTTCTGCAAGGTGAAATCACTGATATGTATTACTTATTTATATTAGACTGGCTTAATACATGTACCTACTGGTGCATTATTGTAATCTTTCTTGGTCATGTGACCATGTTTTCACTCTACTTTACATTGTGTCCTGTCTCATTTGTAAAAGAATAGTTTTCTATAAAACACCTATGAAAATTGCTCCTTGTCTTCACAAATTTAAAATTGTACTAGATTGGATTTGGGGTTTAATGGCTCAAAGTATGAAAACAGACTAGCTATTCTATAAATTGTTTTGGAGTCATTCTTTGTCAAATCAGGTTTTGAATTATTTTAGATTCTCCTTAAATTTTGATGGAACTTGGTGTATCAAGGTCCTTACATAGTTATGAATGAAAATCTAAAAAAATTCTACCTTGCATTAATAAGTTCCCAAAACTGCCTTTTTCTTAAGGACGCGCGCGCGGGATGAAGTAAAATTTGGGTATTGTCCCATTCATGAGCTCTTTTAACGGGCTTTAATTTAATGTGTAACATGCAGTTTAAGTTTTGAAAAGTAATTTTATATTCTCACAAACTTTCATTTTGGGATCTTAATAAGATCAGGTCATACAAGGGGTACGTTTCACATGTAGGGAGAAAATACGAGGTAAATTGATGACAAAAATATCTTTTGTGTGAAGAATTTATACGCTATTCATATTTTCAGTTGGAATGTGGAATTGAATTTGTTTAAACTCGTAATTTTTTAAACTACCAGTCAGCTAGATTTGTGAAAAGCTGGATATGGTATGTGGGCTCTATTTCATACAGATGAAACTTGTAACCCCTGTATGATCTGATCCCAAAATCGAACTTTGAGAGGTAAGAGGATAGCAAATTAGGGTGCAAAGGGTAAATTTTGTACATTTTAAAAATTATTCTTTTTTAAGCATTTAGTTTAGTTAAGAAATTAATTTAATATGTAACATGAAGCAGTTTTTTTTAATCTCATCAAAAGAACTTTAAAATGAAGCATTGACCAAATCTATATCATCTGGTTATTGAGAAAATGCCTGCAGCAATTTTTATTAAAATAATTAAAGCTTAATTTTGAGTGAAAGACAATAAAAAAATTATGATTTTCATTCATAACTATATAAGGACACTTAATACACCAAAATCTAGGTTGTAGAATAATCTATTGATTTCACGTGGATTGACTCGCATCTAAGTTTTTATTATATTGATATTTAGACATTTCATCAATCTCAAACATTTTTTAATACTGAAATCTCTTAGAGCATTTTGTAAGTCACTCTAAAACCATAAATGAAATAAAATATAAGTTTATTTTCATTTCTTTATACAATATGAAAACTTAACAGGATAAAACTTTGTGCTATCTTGGAAACAGTGAAACACAAGCTCTTTCATCTTCAATTACTAATACTTTCAATAAATCAATAGTAAATATATTTGTACACAAAAATGAAAGTTAAAATTAAAACTGCCTCAAATTTAAAAACCTTCAGAGGATACATAACATAAAATATATCATTAAAATTCCATTTTATGAATATAGAAGCAAATTCAACACTTTCAGTTATACACAATTGGTTACACAAATTTAATGACTCACTGATTAAGCTGGTTCACAGAAAACAGATTATCCCACTGTTGTATTATTGTCTTCAGAAACTTAATGCCCTTTCACAATACTAGGTTACAGGCATTCATCCATTTCCCCACTGTTTTGAAAATTTTGTGTAAAGTTGAATGAAGAAAAGTATGAAAAATATCGTTATTTCGTAACTGCTAGTTTGAATATAAATTTTAAAAAATATTAGAATGTATAGGAAATAACAAATAGGGTCTACAATTTACATGACTTAGTTTGCATGTAAGATCTTGGAATTAACTATAAAAGAAGCATCAACTGTATCATGCATTTTGAAAATTAACTCATCTTCCATTTTCTTCAACTATGATTATCTAGTAAAAAAGTTAAATTATATACAATGTTATCTGAAAAAGTTTTTAATTTAGTATACTTATGGAATACTTCACATTACATACCCTTAACATCTGCAAAATAATTATTGAGTTTTATTAATATTAATTAGAAATTTATGACTTGAACAATTACTTCAGATTTAGTTTTCTCATATATTCCCAATAGGCTGCCACTTCTCTATTTTCCCAATGAGTTGCAGAAAGCTTTATGAAATATCTACAATAAAAACATTTTAAAGGTTATCAATACATAACTTTAAATAAGTAAAGGTGTCGAATAAAATATTGGAATTGAGAAGATAAATTTTGAAAAATTAGCTCAAAAGAAATTTAAATACAAAATATAACTACTGCATCGGTGAAATCATACATTCCATGCATTATATTTTCCATTGTATTTAATCTAAGCATTGTTGACATTCTCCACACTGCAACCTGAATTTAAAGCTTCTGAAATTTTAATTATTTCCTAAATAGTTTTAATATATCAATGGGAATGATAAAAGCAAGTTATCTTGGTAAAACAAAATGTCAGTTTTGCATTTTATAATTACTGCACTCACCTTGTTTGTATTTCTTTCATGACACTCTCTTCATGAGGAGTCAAGGCATCAGTAAGAGCAGAAATATTTTTTTGTAGCAAATGTTTACTGTAAAAACAATTATATTTAAAAAAAAACAAATGAAAATCTATTGGTCTTCAGATTAAACAGTTGTTTCAAGTTTTGAATTCCAAACTCAATTATAGTGTAATGACTTTTCAAATGCTTTTAGCCATAATTATCTTTCATATAATTTTTTTTTCAAAGTATATTTAGAATGTAATTGAAATACATTTATACCTGAATTTTTCTACACTTAAAGTGATAAAATGAGAATGGTTCCATCAAGAAATATATGAAATGAAAAGTAACAGTAAAATAGAACAAGCATATTGTAGAGGGGCAGATTATTAGTACAAAAATGAATTTCAAGTAACTCTTTATATGAATTGACATTTTTATAATGTACATAAATATTTGGTCAAATATACTTACCTTTTATTGACACAATATTAAACTTAAAACCATACTGATAGGAAATAGAACAAATTGACAGAAATCTGAATTTTGTATCATCTAATAGACATCCACATTTTTTAAGGATGAATTTTTGATACATAGATGAAACTTTAGTCAAAAAAATTTAAAACTTCAAAGTGACTAATTATTGAAACAGGTGGGAAATGGTGATAACAAAATAGATGAGGTTTCTCTGATGTTTAACTCGGGAATAGATCTTGATTGGACCACTTTTGCTTGTTTGATATCAAACTGATGAGAAAACCACATTGTTGAGCATTGGTGAATATTTCAATGCTTGCTTATTTTGGTCTACATAACCTGCACCACATGTGCAGAGTATGATATATTTATCACCTGTTGAATAGGATCCTTAACAAATTCAAAATAGATCTTGTATGGGGAAAACTGAAATCCAATTGTGAGGGTTTGTACAATTGCATAACTAAAGTGGAGATGAATACAATTGAAGCTTTTTTCAGTAAGCTTATGAAAAACAGCTACTAGGCGGCAGTCGATGATGTGAGAAATGAACCCTCTGTCAAAAGCTGCATTAGATAAACTATGGAGTTCTTAGGAATATTGCCATAACAATTTTATAGCTTAAAAATATGTATCAAAAGCTATTATCTTTCGTTTTGAGGAATAATATGAAATGGGAGTCAACACAGCAACTATTACATAAAACAAGTGAAAAACTTGTACTCAATAAAATAGGACTCAAAGGATTGCCCATGGTCTGACAATAATGATTTTAATATATGCCAAAGTTGAAAGCTGCATAATAAGTGGTAATATGCAACAAAGATAACGATTTAATAAGTGTTAATATTTCAATTAAACTCTTACAAAAACAGTACTAAAATAGCATCTTTCCAAAATTTGAAGCATGTTTAGTTAAAAAATATAGCTAATATAAATTAACTTTAATTATGAGAATTGGAGTAATTTTATTCTTACTTTTGCATACCAATCAAATGTACATTGATACCAGGTTGAGAAAATGAATAAGATGCAGCAAGTTTGGCGATATCCACGTTTTGTTCCTAAAACAAAAATTAAGAGAAAGTAATTATAAATAAGATGGTTATTAAAACTCCATTTTTCAAACATAATTTTGCATAATGTAATGGTAATAACGGTTACAAAATCATTCAATGAATCCCTCCACATTAACCCTGACACCCGTACGTGTCTCAAGACCATGTCGTCAAATATTCAAAACGGCTGAGTATCATTAGTACAATCCCAAACATTTCTTTCCCTCTTTTTACAACTTATTTTACACCTAATCTGGGGACCCCACACTGGGTCCATAAACACCCTAGTCTTGATGGGGTCATACATAAAGTGCTCTTTTCAACTTGTAAGTCGAATATGGAATTTGACATGTTCGTGTTTGCTGATGTTTGGCATCAAAAGAATAACATTTTTTAAACTCGTAAGGGAACATTAATCATAAGAAATTGTGGTTAGAAAACAATTTAATCCATACACGTAAGAACTTTCTTTCGATGAAGTATAGCACAAAATTAAAACAATGAAACTATTTATAATAGAACTAGAAAAATATTTTTCAATTTTAGATCAAACACATAAAAATAAGTTTTAAATTAATTTGTTTTCAATAAATGTTTTAAAAGAGCCATTTTTATTTATTTCTCCAATGTATTTTATTTCAAAGCTTTTGCTACGAGAACACAATGGTTTGTTTTTTCTGTTGTGCTATCAGCAATTAATTTGTAATTATTTACTTTATTTTTAAAGCGGTGTATTAAAAATTCATGACAATTTTTTAATGGAAAAATATATACTTTGCTTTTGAATACTTCACTGCATTGCACTTTAGGGTGGGAGGTATAAAGTTGACAGGCAAGAAAAACTTGCTTATTAGAGAAGTCCCACATTATTACTACCACTCTACTGTCACTAATAAATTGCAAAGTTAGCATTTCTAAATCATAATTCAATTTCAGAGCTACTATTCTTCAAACAATATATCTTTTTCAGCAATTATAAATACGTAGGCGCAAAAAATATAGAATTAAATGTGACAAGCAGTGTTGAATGTGATGGTCATGTGCACTTTACACAAGAATAGTGCAAGATAGTTTCTTCCATTGTTATAAATTAGTGAGAACTATTATGAAGTACTGAGGTGTCTGGAAATGATTTTAAATGTTGAAGGGCAGATTACCTGAGTGACATTGACACATCAGTTGTAGATTCTTAGAATTTTACTATTTGAGTTCAAGAATAAAGACATGACAAGGTGTGGGATATTTCCTACCCTTTTGTTAGAAGTCTGTGAACTCCCATTCTAAAAGACCAAAGGGGACTGAAACTGGTTTTTTCAATGAGGGAAAACGTAAAAGTCAGCTACTAACAAGGTCGGTCATCGCATTCTTATGGTATACATTCTTAGAATTTTGTTCTTTTGACGACTGTTTGGGTATACCCTAATCTACCAATCCTGGGCTAATGTTCTCACCATTTCCCGAATTATTACTGACTACCGGTTGAAGCACATGGTTTTGTATATAAGAGGAGCTGACTTATGGACACAAAATTGTTCACTCAAGAATCTCAGGCTTCGATTCCCAGTAACCTATAATTTACACAAATGGCAACACTGGGTCCTTTGAATATTTTAGCTCATGTCGAAAATCTTACACGAGTTTATCCAATCTGCAGGAAGACTGAACCAATAGATGTATGTAATATAGATGTATAGTCACTGGGGAAGTGAAACCAAGGGGATGAAATATACTTTGCACCGAGAGCAACATTCTCTTAGTAAGAACTGATCATTCTTCATTCAGGAAAACAATGTTGCAAGACAAAGTGTCTTCAGTCCCAGCAAAGGCACCATTTCAGGGTTATCAAATTGATCGATGACTTCAAGAGGAACGTTTGACCACCAACTTCTAAAATTAAATTTCCCTGCGGACATTAATGTTTGACGAATGAATCTAATTGCTTGTTGGGAGTCTTTCAAACTAGACACAATTATCGAAGTAGAAAGAATCTTTCACAGTTCTTGCAGTATCCAAAAGTTTCTCTGGGGCCTCTTCAAGATGATTAAATGTCGCTGCCAGGAGAAACAGACTTCAGTTAATACCAAATACAACTCTTCGATGTCTGTAGATCTTAGTTCCATTTGCTTCGGTTCTCCATAAGAATTGCAAATAATCTGTCCTTTTGTCTTATTCCAATCTGAAAGAAAGCCTTTTCAATGTCTGATGTTAGTCCAACAGGAAATTGTCGAAAACGATTCAGGACAGAAGGAACAAATTCTATCAAATTAGGACCTTTTTCTAAACATATATTCAGTGAGAGTGATCCTTTCAAGTGTGCTGAAGCATTGAATACAGGTCTCACTTTGGTGGTCTGGCTACATTTCTTGAACACGGGTCTGTGAGGAAGAAAGTGCACGTTTACCTCTCTTCCCTATCGTCGACTTCTATGATCGCTTCCAAAAACCACTTGTCAAAAACCTCTTGATATGCTTCGATTTTCTGAGATTCCAATAGCCTTTTATAAGTAGAAGCAAGACGTTTTTCAGACATTTCTCTGTTGTCGGGAAGATTCCAAGGTCCACGGCAAAGCTACTTCATATCTGCCTTCTTCATCAATCATTAGTGTGCTTCGGAAATACTCCAAAGTCTCTTGGTGAATTTCAGACTTCTTTCTAGACTGCAGGATCTGTAATTCCGATTGTTTCCAATTTCCATAAGTCACTTATTGTGCTCTCTAATGAGTAAGGTGGTCACCAATACTTTCGTGATCTGACTCAGTTGGCAATTTTCCCATCAGTGTCCAACCAAGCAACGTTTCTATTGCTGTTAGTCCACAAGACAAAGTGAGGATCCTTCTGTCAGAAGTTTACCAGCAATATCAGCTGCAATAAGTGAATAGTTGGTGATGAACAAGATGATAAACATTCTTCATCAGAAAGCTTAATTCTGTTATCTTCTAATTCCTTTGACCAGAAGCCTCTTTTCATCTGAGGAATTTCTAAACAAATATTTTCTTGGCCAAGAACATTGAAATTGCAATGGTAATTTCTGTCAAAATCACTGACAAAGATCTTATATTCTATACGTTTTTGTTGGTTTTTTACCCCTCCAAATAAATCGTGAATCGGGGTGTTCTCCCTTACAGGAGAATATTTCAGCTTCGAGACAGCTTCTTTCGTTATGTAAGATTCTTGACTTCAGGTGTCTCAGTGCTCTTACTGTAATGTCTTGGTTTTTCCCTCAAAGCAGCACAACTAGAGTGGAAGAAAACACTTGCAGAACAAATTGGGTTAGATAGTGTATTTGACTGTTCGGTTGGCTTATCACCAGCTTCATTAGCTGTTTCCTTTTTATTGAAAGATCCACCAGTTCCTATATCAGGGCACTTGTCTTTGTCACAGTGATAATGTCTTTTGTCACAGTGTACACACCTGACATAGGCTCTGCATTGTTTTGCCACGTGACCATGCTGAAGACATCTGTAACAGCCTCGTTTCTTCAATCTAGTTCATTCATTCAAATCGGAATTTCGAGCAAAATTAGTCCTTTGATTCATGGTTTTCTATATCACAGAATACACATTTTAAAGTAGTGGTACTTCGGTTTCCTAAAAATAGTCCTGCAACCGTTGGTAAATCTAGTTTCGGTTTGACAGCTTTGGTGCTTTCCGTCAAAGAGAATCCCTGCATAGCCAAAGTTATTCTGTCTTCATTTTCAACTTCATTCTTCAGGAAACTCATTAAACTGTCCAATCGAGATTCTTTTCTTCATTTTCCCTGTCAATTCATTTATTAATTCTCTGCCAAGCTCTTAAAATTTTTTCACTCTTAAACAGGATTCCACGAGTGGGAAAAGCATGGCTGCATACTTTTCGGTGGTAACACCAAGAGTCTAGTGATCTCAGTTGCGTTTCAATGTGATCATAAACTGTTGAAAGCTTCACTTGTTTCTCTTTCAGGTTGAATGTCAAAGTCAGTTTCAAAAGCTCTCGAACATAGTATTCAACTAAGAGATCGTTTCTGCCAAAGCGAGATTTCAAGCAGTCAACTGCTTTGCAATAGTTTCCTGGGGATGGAGGAAAACTTTCGACTAGTTCTCGGGTTCGGAGCTCGGTATAGTGACTTGAACCAAATATTGGAACTTGTCAGCCTCATCGATGTCGGGTCTATCAATTTTTTTTAATTGCCCCCAAAATGGCAGCCAGTCTTTAATCTCCCCACCAAATTTCTTTATTTCTAATCGAGGTAGTTTAAAATTTCGTTTAGAAACACTGGCTTTGGAGTGAGCATCAATATGACCCAAGGAACAAGACTTCGAATTAACAAGCAAACTTATCTTTCTAAATTTGTGTGCATATTCATCTGCTCTCATCATTTCGTTTTTTAAATCTTGTTCCTGCACACTTTCTGCAGCCAATATAAAACCTAAAATACTCTCGTTAAGCATTGAAAGTTCTTGATGCTTTTCACCAAGCAGCTGAAATGTCACCAAAAAATCTAAGTCTTCGATTATCTTGGCTCTTTGCTGCTTCATTCAAGAAGTTAAATAAGAGAGTAAGTGCAGTTTGAACAATCTTCTGTTTCAATATTAAGGCATCCATTTTCGTATGAAAAAGTTCAAAAAACAGTTCAGCAAATAGATAAATCTGTAATGGAAAACAATTTACCTTCAAATAAGTTCACTTGCCTTTCAGAAAGTTGTCCTTCGTCGAATCGTTGATACCCAAAGAAAAATCACGGTCCTGTCGCGGACGCCATTACTTCAATTTAAGTCAAGTGTAACAACAGAGGTTCTTTTAACCGTGAATGACTTCAAAGTTGGAAAATCCAAATGAAATCATTTATTACACGAAAGACGTACAAAAAACAGAACATGACAGGCTGCATTACACATATCAGAATATTAAACGGGAAACAAAATTGTTTTGTTCTTCCAATCTCAAATTCAGTGGAGTTGAGTTGTTCGCTGCTTCTTTTCACGAAAATTAATAATTCTCGTGACAATATAGATCATTCAAATATATTTCTGAACTCAGCACTGGCAATTTTATATTGATTCCAAAAGTGTCTTGGATCACAATATTTTAAGACTTCATAACAGGCTCATCCAATGACTTTTGTATCATCTTTTGTTGGATACCTGGACAAGTCGGAATTATTGGAATGAACTGGTCAATGATGCAGTGACTCCTCTTAATATACCTATTCCATATGATGATCCAAGTCATTTTGTACGGGGCATCGTGTGGAGCAAATGGTGGGAAGACTGGAGTGAGCAGAGCAACAAGCTACACAACATCCACTAGCCAATTTCACTCCTACCGTCTCACTAACATCTCCAACAGTTCTACGTTAGTTTAGCATGTCTTCGTATCAGCCATTCATGAGTCACGTATAGAATTTTATTGATCAGGGAAATCGCTCCATCATGTTAGCATTGCCAAGAACCTCTCTCCATCAATCATATTTTAACTCCTTGTACATTTTTATTGACGCTTTTAATACTTCATCACCAACTTTATCAGACTTGTTGGGTCACCCTCCACATGCATTGCTCTTTGCCTTCTTACATCGCTGTGGAATTTTACCATTGTCATAATTCATCATCTTTTAATTACATTTTACAGAATTTAAATTGTAGACTAAGATGGGGATACCCCATTTTGTCATAATTTTCTCTAGTTATATTTTTAGCCTTTGTATTTTACGAATGGTGATCTACATGCATTACATATTTTATTCTGCACCTTTTATATCATTTAAACTACATATCATCTGTAAAATATATAATTTTTAATATACTTTTATTGTTGATTAACTATTTTAACCTTTTGCTTATTTTTACTGGTTTACATTATCTTGCATTTGGCACAGCTTGTCTGTCTTTGAACCTTGCATCATAAAACCCAAACCAACCAAAGCTGCTGCCTCAGCTTTTATCCATCTTGGATTTTACCAACAGTTATCTCAACCAACAATTTTAATTTCGTGACCAAACAGTCTTAAGAATTTTCTCAACAGAAAATTATTTTTCCTTTCATTTTATACCATGGAACCTGACAGGGTATCAGCATGCAAGAAACTGTGTGGCTCACCTAGCAGAAAACCACTGCTCCAAGGGAGATGTTACATTTTGAAAACCTCTGGGTCAGAAACACTCTTGAAAGGAATGTATGAAACTAAAAATGTTCAAGTAACATAATCATTAAAAAATAAAAAATCTAATGGGTCGCCTTAATATAGTAAAATCTGCTTTTAAAAATGTAGCATAATTAAGAGTGATTATGCAATGAACGAGTATTTTTCATAATTACAGCTTTAGCCCTCCATTAATTGCACAGGAACTTTTTTTCAATGTTATGCAATGAAAAGAATAACTAAAATATGTATTATTTAGTTATTCTTGTCCTTTAAAAGTTTTAAAATATATATTTTTACACTTATTTGTTTTTTAGAATATCCTTAAATATACTATATATTTTTAATGAATAATTAACATGTGTGTAACTAGGAAAGAAAACTTCTAGTACCTCACTGATGCACTGCGACCTCATTTGTTAAAAAAGGCCCATGACTAACAGGGTCAATATGCTTAAATACTCAAATAATATTTTATGAAATCATACCCTGCAGTATTCTGCAGCCTGTTTGCAAACTTCTTTTATCTCTGTTATAGCAGGATGCCAATCTGGTGGTCCACCATTTGTTAGTAATCCCATCCCTAATATTGCAGCATTAACAATTCCTAAATTCCTCTCCTGAAACAATTAACAAATGGAGGAATCAATATTTTTCATAAATCACAAAATATTTATTCTAATGATTTAAACTAGCTATATAAACTTTCACAACTTAAAGTGCTATCAATGAAGAATTTAAACTCTTTAAGTGAATATTATAGTCTAAGCTAAAAATGTTTATTTTAAATAGTATTAGAAATTTTATTTCAAACTACAATGTGAAAATTTAAATTGGTTGAAAATGGAATTTGTAAGTTTCATTTGCCAATTTACCATCATATTTTTTGCACTAAATACTCTATATTTGCATAAGACAGTAATAAACAGTTCTTAAGCCTAGCAATCATACATGGAAAAAATATTTACTTCGAAACCTGGTATAAAACGTCTTAAGGTGTTATCAAACAAAGTGCATCGGCAATAGGAAAGCACCATATCAATTTCAACAGTACTCTTTTCTATGATTTCTCTAAAACAAAACAAATTATTATTTTATACCAGTACAAAGATGTTTTAAAATAAATACAGTCAAATGATAATAGAAGGTATGCGTATGAAAATTTGCATTACATATTGATACATAACACTAAAGGATTGGCTTTTACAAATGAGTAGCATCTCACTGCTGAATTAAGAACTTACTGCAAAACTGAAATTGGGTAGCCTGTAATTCCTATATATTTAGCTTTTCCCATGTCTTTTAATTTCTGAAGAGTAGGCAAAGTCTTACTTACAATAACATCAGTATTTGTAGCATATTCAACATCATGAACCTAAGAGAGAACAAATATTCGAACAAAAATTATTCCAAAATTATAATTATAATTTTACACTTACACACCTACATATATCGTAGGCTTACAAGTGAAACACTGAATTCGAAAGCATAATTCTGAGAAAAAAAAAGAGGGAAATTCTCAAAGCTTTACTCACTAAATGCGTTTTTCAAGAAATTTAACCCTCATTCAAAGAAAATATAACTTAGTGGACTTCACCAGTCTGAAGCTTGAAAACTTATACCTTGAAAATTTTGACTTATTGTTTCACTTGTAAGCCAACGATATACAGGGTATTCAAAAGATCTTAGACAAACTTTAAAGGTAGGTCAGGAATACAAAAACAAACCATATTTATATAGGAACATATAGCCATAAATGCCACATGAGTGTGCCAGAGGGTGATATTTGCCAGAAATTGAGTTGGGCAGCATAAGCAATCGTCATTCTAGTCGTTGACTTTGCAGCAGTGTATGACGATTTAAATAAAATGATTTTTATTAAAAAATCATTGATTTAAATCAAAATTTTAAATTTTACTTTTTCTTTCTGTTATGTTTAATAATATTGAGAATGAAATATTGAAGATGCATGTTATTTTATTTAAAGTTAAGAACTTCGCTCGTACTGAATTCACCCCAAAATTATATTGAAAATCACCCTCGCTTGGAAGACACTAAATAACAGTATTTGCTGATTGGGATCATAATTACCAGACAAGTATTTCCATCTTGGGCCATTGATCAATAGGTGTCGCTCACAAGCCTACTCATCAGTGTTGGTTTTGTTTTAAACATTCTGTATGACTATAAATCGCACTTGGCCAATTTTAAACCATTCACCGTGTTGAGTGAAGATGCTTGAAATATATTCAATCAAATTATTAAAATTGTGGTAACTTACTTTCCTTTTTATTTAGTTATTTATTTAGTATTGTAGTCTGTTCATAAAAAATATAAAGACACTTACAATGAAAAAATTTACTTCGGTTTGCAGGAGTAGGATGCATTGGTAGAGTAATTCTAAGATGGCAGATATGCACTTAGCATCTGGGGTAGCGAATGTAAACAGGCAAGCTGCAGTGCAATTGTACTGTGAACAGTTCCCAAACAGACGTGTGCCCCATCATGAAATGTTTGCACTACAGACTTTGTGAAAGGGGATCAGTTGCAGTAAATAGCCATTGTGGTCGGGACCAAATGACAGGCAGCCCTGCCATGCAAGCGCTCATACACAAAATTGAACTAAATTCTAAACAAGTTCGCCAATCCATGCATCGACACTGAGAGGCATGTATTGATGCTGGTGGAAGGAACTTTGAACACCTTCTGACTTGTAAACATGTCTAATAAACATGCTTCCTTACTTTTATATTCCTTTATTTTTATTCTTCCTGTACTTCAAGCAGATTATTTTGGTATTCTTAACCTATCTTTAAAGCTTGTCTAAGACGTTTTGAATCACCCTATAAGTGTAGCAAAGTGTATTTTGGTAGTAAGCAAGTTATATCAAATATGCATGGGGCATATAATGTACCAGAAAAAAGGGTTGAATTCAAACAATATTTTAATATAAAAATAAGCACATTTTATATTTTCCTGTCTTTTCCTTGCACATATACCATGAATATTTTATCAATATAGCTTGTAACTATGAAACTGTTATGCCAATTTGAGTAGGCTTCCAACTCTATAGCAGAGAATGGTTCTTAGCTGTGTCTTCACAGTAAAACTGATATTTTCCTATTAAGTACATTATTTGTCTACACAGTATATATAGACCCTAACCTACTTTTTCTCAATATCCTCTCAGAAGTATGCCATTGAATCAACTTTATATTCTCTTCTCTCATATAAAGTCTTGAATTGTTATGTAAAAATAATTTACAACTGAACAAATTATTAAACTTATTTTATGAACACAAATTACTGATAATGAAGTAGATAAATGACTTGGTAAAGGAAATGCAAAAATCAAAACTCACCTGTAAAATATCTACATAATCCACACCTAATCTATTTAGACTTTCTTCCACACTTTTCATAGTACGTTCTGCAGAAAAGTCAAACATTCCTTCCAAGTCAGGATGGTAACGGCCAACTTTAGTTGCAAGATAATAGGTATTGCGTGGAATATGCTTCAAAGCCTAAATCGAAAACTTATATTTTATTAACATCTTATGAATCAATATAGGCCTTTAACTATGGTGGTAGATTCTGCCTGAAAACTATCAAACAGTGAATTGAGAATACTGTTTTTGAATAATTTTACAAAAAATTAACTTCTGTAGCAAGACACATAGGTTTAAGATTGTTTTTACTATTCACTATTTCCTTCAAATAGATCGGCAAGATATGGTAGGTTATATATACAAAAGTAGGTTATACATACTAAGTGATTTCATGTTGAAAAAAACTTCAGGCATATTGTTTTCCAGCAATGATAGTTAAACAAAAATATGCACTTTAACATTCAGTTACCAAAATAATTCAACCAAAATTTAAGAGAGAGATACTGTAGAGAAATGCTTCCTAGTTCTGATACTGAAGATGTAAAAATGTAAGTAATGTAAATGTAAGTATGCCTTAAGAAATAGTTTTAACAGTTGCACACAATCCATGAGAACAGCAGGGATTGAATATCACCCAAATTATCACCCAGGTCTACAAGTCTTTTATGAACATCTTAATCGTCAGACAGTTTCAAATTCACTTCCTTATTTTTGTAAAAAAATGGTAATACTTTTGAAAGAATCCATCACAGAAAATTTAATTTCTAGGTGAGCTACCAAACAAAAAGATTTCTCTATAGCAATAGTATTTACTTTCGAAGGTTGTTTTGATTTGAGAAATTCTTTTCACTTTCAAAATATGACACAAATGATGGGTTCCAGGAATATGTAAAAGTATAGTGATATTTTAATGTGTTTAACTGACTTCTAGGAAAATTTGAAAGTGAAAAATAAAGCCCTTAATATGACATTTTTGAAAGTTCTTTGTTTTCCTATCTGATATTTTCAGACTTATCTAAGTCTTTTCTGGTAATGGATTCAACAAAAATTCAATCTATATAGATTAAGCTAACTTCAGAATTTATTTTTGTAATATCAATATCATTTGGGGGGTTGGGTCCAAGCCCCTCTCCGAATACTTCCTTGAGAGGCAGTTAAGCAAAGTCAATGCCTAAGAACTGATCACGGATGAGTTGGTGCAACCCAATCATTAATGTGGTTAGAATACCATGTTTTCATTTTGAAGTAAGGTGATTGAATAACATCTTGGACAGTAACAACCTGCCTGTAATCAGTAAATGGTAGATAAAAAATACAAGCCATGATCTCAGTTTAAGCAAGAATGATTAGGTATCAAACAAAGGGGCCCTTCGTACTCCATTGTAGCAGTCATATGCCTTAAACCTGCTGCTGTCCAACTTAGGATATTTTTGGAATATTGCCCAGCAATTACTCTCCGCATGGCTTAGATTAATCTCTCTCTCTGGCTTCCATACTATGGGAAACAGCTACAGTAATCAAGACAAATGTGGATCTATGTGATACGTGCAATGCATATGGAATCTTTTCCTCCCTGTGAGAGAAAGGTGGGTTATGAATGACAATACAGTCAGTGTTATAAAGCATCATGAAACCACATATAGATTGTTTTGTGAAACAAGTTTACTTAGTTTGAAAAATAGAAATGGAATATTAAAAAATCAGGTATTTAACAAGATACAGAAAATTTATTTCCCTTTTTATACAGATACTGTTATTTGAATGTAATATGTTCAGATAAAGCTTTGTCAACATTTGCCCTTATTCTATTCACTACAAATTTCTATAAGCCTGAATGAAATATCTCTTTATTATTGATAGATAAAATTTACATTATATCAGTCAAGTGCATCAAAATGTTTATAGTAAAACTTGTACCTCACTCAACCTCAAATACACAAGATTGTCCAGCATAATATTTACTTTACAGATTTCCACATCTTTTATTGATCTTTGAGAACACAAACAAGACCTGTCTCACCCTGCTGATCGGGAGATTTAATATTCTTGAAGGGGCATTCAAATTTAGCTCTAACATATTTTGTAGATCTATGTTTGCAGCAGTCACAGAAATGACATAGTGTGCATATATAATTTAATAAATGTTTAGCAAGAAGTGTGAAAAACAATGCAACTTTGTCTACCAAAACTCCTCATGGCGGAGTTGGGTTACACTGCTGTATATACTTTTATCTTGTAAGTCAATTTTTGTAGTGGGGTTAAGTTTATTACAAACAAACGAAAAACAAAAACTTACTTTTCCAAGAACTATTTCCGCTTTTCCATCGCCATAAAAAGGAGCAGTGTCAATATAATTTATACCACTTTTGATTGCCTCAATAACTGAATTAATTCCATCTTGCTCTTCAGGAGTTTCATAACAAAGAGCCAAAGTTGCTCCACCTAAAATTTTGAATTCAGATTTCTGTATTAAGTACATTTTGTAATACATAAAGAGGAAAAGTTTATAATACAAATAATCTTATCTTATATAAATATATATTTATATGACTACAATAAATAAATATTTAGTTAATGAAATAGCAGGAAACAAATTAATACTTACATGAATTTCAGGTAAAAATACAGAGCATTTATTTCACTCACCTGACTGCACTAAGTACTTATAAAATATTTATTTTATTCTCTGAATTATTTCCAATTTAAAACATTTGAAAAATTCTGAACTTAAAATACTGAACAAATATGAAACAAAATAATTCATACAAATAAAAATAACTTGTTTAAAAATACATAAAAGTATAGTATTAATTAAAATTCAAATAAAATTAATATAAATTTTGGAATTCTATGGACATAAATCTAAAAAATTGTTAAGTTCTTTAAGAAATTTGAAATGATTTTTAGTTTTAATTCAATGACAAATTCAGAAGTAAAATGTAGTATTTTATCTTACTACTTTGAAATAGTAAAGTTAAAATTTAAACTTATAATTCATAAAAAGATAGGTACTAGAATAAGTAAAGAAATTTATCAATGATCAATATTTATTACTGCCTAGAAATAGATACTGATAATTTGGTATTTTTTTTTTAATTTGTGACAATTATATTCTACATTTTCCTGATTTTTTGCTTTGAATTGTACACAAATATCCATTTCATTCAACACTGAAACTCAATTCTGACAAGGCAAGTCAGTTAATTCAGTCAACCTTTTTAACTTATTTGATTTTACTTACTTTTATAACCAGCATTGGAAAAACTTCAATATTCCTCTTTATTCTGATAAAGAAATAGTGACTTTCTTTTCTTTGAATATGGTGATGGAACACCATACTCTTAAGTTTCTTTCAGTTAAAACATATTTACTTTTGCCAAGTAAATTAAGTTCCACGATTTTCAAAACAAAGCTTATTTTACAGTAGAAAATAAATTAGATGCAATTAAATTTCCAATAAAGTTTCGGATTGCAGGATAAATTATGATCAATTAAGATTTGACATAATCCACATCCAATTACTGATATTTATAGATTAACTCACCAAATCCAAACAATGATATGTCTAGACCTGTTTTCCCAAAGGTAGAATAAACCATTGACTTAACAATGTGTTCATCATGAAATCCTTTCTGATATGTAGCAAGAGATTCAGAAAATTTTTGCCTAAAAATGAGAATATAAGAAACGTAAGAAAGTTTAAATGCAAATGATGGAATGCAGAAAAAATTTGGAAATAAATTGTTTTCAAGGCTATTTATAATCTTTAGAGAAACAAGCAAAAAAAAAATTGAAAATATTTAATATTAGCAGAATAATTTCTGATTACTTTTGATCACACTATAGAATGAAGATATAAACTATGTTGAATAAAATTGGGTCAAGAAATATGGTTTACATTCAGAAAATTATAAAATATATTTTTACTCCTGAACATGAAATGTTTGTTACAATTCAAATTCTTAAGCTTAATTGTAAGATCAAATAAATTTTACCTTCCTGTGTATGTGTAACCAAATTATGAAGTCTTAACATCATTATCAATAAAACATTCTATCAATTCTAATTTAAAAGAGAAAGAAAAATGTCAGATTGCATTTAAAATTATTTTCCTTTATATTCATCATTAATGTTTGTAAATGTATAAATATTTTACTTTATTAACTCTGTAAATTAATCAGTTTACCATATACTAGGATTTAAATCCCAATAAATATTTAAAATTAAAACTGGGGAATGTAATTGGTAACAAAACCAAATAAAATCGTCACAAGCACCTTTTCCTAGATTTTTTAAGTACAGTGGTAGTCCAATTGGAAGAGTAGCAGATTAGAAACCAGAGGGTGTCAAGTTCGAAACTTCATCCAACCAAAGACAGTCGTGTATGCAGGGACTGGTACATAATATATCTATTGTGGCCTCAATTGTCCTCACATTGGCATGGTGTGGAAGTTTGGAGATTGTGCCATTTCAGGTGTTGACCTTGTCATCTGACCGTAGTTCAAAATTACGAGTTGTTGTCCTCAGATCTTTCACTTTGAGATTGATTGCAGACCATTGGCAATAGCCTGTTGTGTGTTGACTCAGCACATTAATACAACTACCCCTACCCTAGATTTTTCCTTTTCAACTTCTTGAAAATTTTAATGTTAGAACATTATTCTTAAAAAACAAGAAATTTTGAGTACTAGAGAAATGAACAAAACATAAAGTTCAAATTGTACCACAAAGGCTATCAGAAAATTTAGGGTTCAAAATGATGGTTGTTCTCAAAATATTGTTTATTCACTTTGTCGAGCATTTATTTTCTGGTAAAAAATTTGAAACAAACTATTTATGAGAACAGGGAAACATCACACACAAAATTCAATTTTAATGTTTTTAAAACGGAATGTTACGACGGTAAACTTGTGCTTCAAAAATTGTGAAAGGTATATCATAAAATATTCTGAAAAAATATTAAAACATATAGTACATATATTTATAATACTTAACAATTTGATTGAATCATTCCCCGACATAATTTTTGGATTTCAGTATTTTTGATCAATGAAATTAATTTGTGATTCCCCTTTCCTTCGAAATTAAATAATCAAAATTCGGACTAAGCGGGCGTGATACTTTTGTGATAAAAACTCTTATGTAAACTATTCACGTGATATTGCTTTCGTCTCACCCAATTCCTTATATTTTCTAAACAACTCCTTTTCTATTGGTAATTTATTAGAAGGCTGAAAGACCAGCATTGGTTGAATTTCAATACTTTTCTATCTGTAACTCTCAAAAGTTCAGTGAAGGCCGTCAATTTTAACTATGCCCGTGACCCGTGTATACTATTTTTCGTATTTAGCGATAGGATTTTACGCCAAATTTCGAAGAACTGTTATTTTCTAATTATGGTGTAAACTGCTATTACAGGTACAGCTGCAGTCTGAGCCGCGCGGAGTGGCAACGCGTTTTTTTTTTGGCGCACTTTTTATGTCGCCAAGGAAATCTTCCAAAATCGAATATATACTGCATACATATGGATTAAATATATAAATCTTGATAAAACAACATTTTGACTAGTAAAATACTGCAAATCTGGATTAAATATACAGAAAATATTTTTTAACGGAAATCACGTCTTGACTAGTGAAACATTGCAAAACTGGATTAAATATACACAAATATACCAAAACATTTTTTAACGGAATTAAATATATAAATCTTGATTAAATATAAAACATTTAGACTAGTAAAATTTTTTTCTGATTGTGTTTCCACAAAATCAGAAATTATCTCGTTCACAAACTGCCGCCAATCGGCTAAAGTGTGGGACGCAAAAAATACTCTCCCGCTATATCCTCACTCTTTGTGCGCCTTTTTCATAAGTTAAAGAAAAAATCTCCTCCAACTTCAAATTGCTGTTGCGAAACTATGACCCGTGTCTGATCAATTTGTAGCTAGGACATGGCTTATCCCGACGATTCCTACAAATCCATCGCTAACTGAAAACGTCATTTCCCCGTTGCATTTGTCGAAAGAAAATTTTGATTTAATTAATCCCAATTCCTTTTAAAAAGTAAAAAAAAAGCTCTTTATCGCGACACAACTCGTAACAAAATAAAGGATTAGCAACTCCCTCACTCCCGCGCGTAAGTTTGTCTACCACCAGAAAAACTAAACTTTAAGTTTCGAGAAAAATTCTCATGAAACTTACCAACGGCACTAGACAAAGAACAATCTATGCAAGAGCGTGTCGGGAATAAATAGAACAATCTAGAAAAGAAAGGATCGCGACACTTCTGGACGCTGGCAAGGTTGCCATAAAAACACAAGAACCCCAACCATAAAACCAGAGAAAAATTCGAGATAAAAATGGCCGGCATTATTCGCTTAAAAGTGCGCCAAGAGTTGTTGCCAATCTGCTCGGCAGACTGACAGCTGTACCTTATTTATCTGCAAACAGGAAATATTGTTTAATCTGATTAGTTCAGGGCAATGCTTAGAATTTAGACCTTTGTAAATGATCACGCCCCTTCTCATCATACTAGGCAATCTATGAACTTTCTATTAAAGCAATCAGATTAACGCTTTATTCCTTTTTACAGACAAGTCATTTTTGTTTTTCCTTTCCATAACAGTTACAAACGCTCACTGTTGATTTCAAATGTTATAGTAAGGAAGAACAATAACAACGCAAACATAAACATCCACAAGCAGATGGACACAGCAAGAATCCTAATGTTAAAACAAAATTTCGAAGGTTAGCGCATGCGTATTAGTTGTGATTTTGTATGGGGAAAAATACTTGAAGGAAAGATTTGTGAAAATGGGGAAAATCTTGGCCATGCATAAATTTAACATTAGGATTCTTGCTGTCTAATCTGGGTTCCATAATTCCATTAGTTTCTTGGATTTTTCGGTGTTACGTTCCATTACGAGGCGATATTCATAATATTTTCTTAATCGTTTTACTTTGTTGTGATTCGTTTTAGTCTTCATCTGTTTTTCTACTTTGTTTCAAAACGAAGTTTTATTACATTAGAATTCCTGCTCTGGCTAGCGCGGTATTTAGTTTTTTTCATCACATTCATTCGAGTATTTCAGCATTATTTGGTTCATAATTTTGCAACATTTTAAATGTCATTCTCCTGTTCTTTGCTCTTAACTTGATTTTTATAACATTACGTTGCGTTTTGTATTTCCTGTTCTGCCATACATTTTGTTCGCGAATCAACAAATCCGTAAATTTAATTTTTATCTTTTTCAAGATATAAAATTTTGCTCGTTGTATTTCATAATTTAACTGTATTCTCAAAACATAATTAAAGCAATTTTCTTATAAGTGCAAAAACTGACTGTTCCAACTGTCCCTGCATTCACAAAAATAAGTTATTTATCTTATGCTGGCCAAGAGATGAGCAAATTGAGATTTTATTAACTGTACCAATAGGGTGTAGTTCTTTAGGAGTTGCATCAGGTGCCAGTTCTATATGCCAAAAAATGCATAATTAAAGATTAAATGTATCATTTTTCATTGCTATGAGGTAAGATATCTTGTTGCTGATGTAATTTTTCTTATGAACAGAAGAAAAATATTTGTTTTATAATAAAATGACAAAATATTAATCTGAGTAATTCTTATTAATTTAATTAATTACTAAGTGCACAATAATTTATTCACAAGACTTCACTAGTCATTCCATGTTACTGATTAATCCATGACCTCTCAGATTTTGATGAAACTTGGTTTATCTAATGACCTTACCTAGTTATGAAAGGAAAAAAAGAACGAGAGGAAAACTTTTTCATCTTCTATTCGATAGTCATTAAGCTTTGATTTTAATGAAAATTACTGCATCTTGAGATTGTTAGTCATTTTCTCAGAAAACAGATGGGATACATATCTGGACAATGTCTCACTTTGAATGGGTTTTAATTAACTAAGAAACATGCAGATTTAATTTATTTCTAAATTAAGTATTTCAAAAAGGACAATTCAAAATTCTGATACAAATTACAAAATTATTTTGTCATCCAAAATTTTCGATGTTCGGATCAAGACACTGGAGTTATGAGTGAGTTGCATATATGGAGATAGCCCAAACACAGTATGTAATGTTTCACACAAGTCCTACTTTAAACAAGTCTAGCTGACTGATAGTTTAGAATATTATGATAGTATAATACAAATTTAATTAACATATTACTAGTTATATTTATTTAGAGTAGTGAAAAAAACTACATTTTCAACTAAAGCTTTTCCTCTTCAATTATTTGAAACATATACATCTGAATAAGCTTATTTAAATTTATTTTATCTTAAATAGTGCTGAAGAGAAACTAGATTAGCTTTGAATGCAAATCTGACTAAAGCCAATATTACTAAAGGTTTCTAAATTTACAAGAATTGTCCCATCAGATTGCAGCTACAGAAAATTTTATGACTTAGATATTTACCAAATTAAAAATTGGTTTTCAATTTCCTCAGTTATGCAGGATGTTTATGTAAGGACACCATTTTGTTTTGGTAAAACTTTCAAATAAAACATTTCTAATTTTATTTTTACTCAATGACATTCATGAAATATAACATTGGCCAAATGACTGGTAGTGCTTCAAATTCAGTCTCTTTCGACCACATGATTTCTTCGGACCACTTTCCTCTAAAGCATTTACTGGATTTGATTGTCATTTATTTAGGAAGCTGATGATTCTGGATGGCGAGTTTGAAGCTTCAGCATGTTTTAGCAATTAAAACATTTTATCCAAATGCATTGTCTATAATGGAGACTCCAAGAAAATTACAAAATTCCTTTAGATTGCATCATGTGCCTTCAAAGCAAATATGACGTAACAAAAAATTTGGAAACACTGTTCTCTGCAAGATATGAAAAAGCATGGCTGATCTCTTACGGCAAGTTTCCAAGAAAACATTGATACTGTATGATAAAGTGCTATTGAAAAATCGAGGGACCTCCTTTGACATCGTACACAAGTAGGCTTTCTCCGAACACAGTATGGGAAATATTTGGATTTTTATCTTTACATATGCCAATTAATACAACTGCAAGAAAATCCAAATCACCTCTTTATTCATGCAGTCACTTGATCTGTCATATTCCATAAATAAGTAATTAGTTCAGTAAACAAAATTCTATTTAAAATGCATTTCAATCCAGAAAAATTATTGAAGTTAACAACTCTTGATTTTAACAATACTTACGTGTACCATCATAGACAGCATTGGTAAACTTGAACAATTATGAAATTGAGTATACTAAATATAACAAGATAAATCTTTTGTTGCAAGCAAATTGTAAGCAACATTTAATATTTTCAGAAGATTGTTTTGAGACTGACATTGTCATAGATGTTTTGTACACAAACACATGAAGGTAAACAAATGTTAGTGAATACATACTTCAATTCATTATAAAAGAAAACCAAAGAAAGAATTGGTACTTAAAACTTTATTTTCAATCAAATATACAATGTAACTTCAAATATAAAGTAATTCAGTCATACTGTGCAAAAATTTATTTTTCTTTAATGATTAATTTTTAAAAATTATTCCAAAACTCAAGGGGAAAATTTTGCATGGCAAAACTTGACAATTAAATGATTTTTTTAATCTAGAAACCCTTCTACTCTTTTATTTTTTTGATATCTTAAAAAAATTCAAGGGACTTTATTTTCGTAAGGTTTGGTCATTTTAAAAATTACTTAACATTTTGGTGATAACTGGTAATATTTTCAATAACAGTTGCTAAAATAACACTTAATTTAACAGCTGCAAAAATAACAGCCCATTTGTTAACAGACAGAAGGGCAAAATGTTATTTTACAATAAATATACTTGATTTGTTCAACAGTTTTCACTCCCTTGGAAAAACACCAGTCGTTTTCTATTAATTTTTTAATATAGTTGGGAACTGATTTGCAATAACTTATATAAACTGCTATCAGAATAACAACCATATTGAAGCAAACATTTTGAAAATAAAAATTACATAAACACATTGCATCACAAACGGCCAGTCAGAAATCTGATGTACGAGGAACCTAAAAATATAAAGAGTGCACATAAAAAAGAGTACAATTCAAACAAGATCACATACCTTTTTGTGTCAACTGAATGTAATAACACACACAAGGAAAGTTTGATACAAAAAAGAAATACACTCAGGGTAGTCACAGGAATCGAACCTGTGCCGTCTGCAGCTTGCAGACCCACGACAGCCCCTAAGCAAAATTGAACTTATTTGGCATATAACGTGTTGAAAATAAAGTGGATTAGAGTAATACAGGAAAGAATCATTCGTAAATTTTATAAAAAATTGGGTGTTTCCTCCTAAGTACATTTTGTTTTCTAAGATAATTATATTAAACATGCTATTTCTTTAATCACGAGAAAGACGTATGGGGCCCTCACTGTGTGCCACTTATAACTCCCTTACCATTGAATTGGATATGCTATTTTATGACTTAATTGTTTGGTCAATACTTATGTATTGACCAAACAATTAAGTTATTAACATTAACTTATTGTGTATTTAATCATTCTGGCCTGGCTGGAAATAGAACCAGGGATATCTTACGTTATACCTAGAAAGATGGTATCTTGGAATACCGTCAAATTTTCCCTGTCAATCACATTCAAAGCAGTTTCACCTTTACATTTTGTTTACAAGTGTTGCTCCCCTCTCCAGCTGTAGACACTGTTTTGGTGAGACTGTCAGCTGAGCAGTAATTCTCTCTAAATGTTTCCAAGTCTGACACCTTATGTGACCCATTAAGGAACATGATGCCACTTTCTTTTCTGATAAAGAATAGAGAAGATGGCTTGACGATAGTCTCATTTAGGAAGATATTTTGAAAGGATTTCTAAGGTTGGATGAAAGATACTGGAAATGGTGACAGTAGCTTTGCCGATAATCTAAAACTAGATCTCAACCTTTTATCTACGAATAAACCACAAAGTTGTGGACTTGGGTGCATCAGACATATCCGATGATAACTAGATAAAGTATGGCATGGACATTGTAGGTCAAATGATACACTTATTTACTACCAAATCAAGAAAAAGAATTTGTTGGTGAATGTGTATACTTTTATAATATTTTAGATACATCTATGGTAAATACTTGGATTTTATACAAAGTGACAGGGAAGCAGAAATTTAGTTGGGATATTTCATTCTGTTGCTATGAGAATTTGCACTCCTTATATAGCATTTAGAATTCATAATGCAGTTAATACAAAGATTTTGATGCATGCATACAAGAGTTAAGAAAAGATCAAAATTCAGAGTGCAAAACTTTTTATCCACCATGGATGCCATGGGATCACTTGCCTCCCACCATCTATCTAGGTATGACAACTTTCTAGTGTTAACGCAATTAAAAGATTAATATCCTATCAAAATGTTTTTTATTTTTATTTTACATATAATGATAAGGAAATACATGAGGTGTGAGTGTGTTGTTAAATGCGTTTGTACTTGTTGCTGAAATATGTTGACAGAGGGGGATAAATGTTGCTTGAGAAGTGAAGTGTACTTTCAAAAAGATTTCAATCCCTTAAATTTAAAATTTTGTGATAATGGGATTTTTAAATGTACTTTAAGTCTTACAGTACTTTTAAGCAGAAACTTTGAAAGCAGTCACTTATTTTGTCTGGTGCATTTTCAAAACTTTCGGAACAGCTGCAGTATAGACCCCCCCCCCTCCATTTGGCGACTTTATACGTCGCCAACCCTTGATTGCAATTGATGTTTTTTCCACTCCATTCTAGCAACCCTACAGGTTGTACCGTTTCAATCTTATTGGAATTTCATCTTATTTTTTAGTTAGTATTTTTATTTGTTAGTCATGTCCGTTGAAACTACTGTTTCAAGAGTTAGTTGGGAGTAAATTTAATTTTAAATTTACTAACATGAGACATACTTTTGGTAGGCCTGGCTAATCGAATTTTTCTTATACATTTGTGCCAGGAAAAAAATGGTGTTGGATTTTTGGATGGAGGCGCGCTTGATTGCTAATAAGATGATTTGTTCCAAGTGCAATTCTGAAATGAAGCTTAAACCGATATTCAACTTATGTACATTTTTTTTGTAATACGTCTGTTAAAAAATGTCGCCAAGTAACGTCAAGGTTGGCGACAAAAAAAGTCGCCAAATGGAGGGGGGGTCTATACTGCAGCTGTTCCAAACTTTCTTCTTAAATTTGCTTTTTTAAGTTTCCTCTTCATTAAACAAATGTTTTTGTTATGTCTATTTTTGAGTTAAACAAATAAGGATGTATTAAGTAAGGGGTAATGTCCAATGGATTTCATGACAAAGGTGTGAGGGTGCTTTTCACTTCCAATATGTTTGAAATCTATCATTGCATATTTTCTAGATGTAAAACTTTTAACTTATTTTTAATGAATCCCTTTTAAATTTCTTTCTGCGATTAAATTCTCGATTCATGAAGTTTGATACCAACATCAACATTTAATCTTTAACTCCTTCTCTAATTCAAATATGTGATAGTAAAACATTCCAAAATTTACTATACACACATGGTATTCTAGCTAGATCACCTTCTAGTCAGTAGGACTCAAAAGTTCAAATGGGATAGACTGAACAAAGTGACAATCTTCAGGAATCCCTTAACGATGTAATGTCAGGTATGTGGGAATGTAATTTCAGTACATCTGAGTCTATGTGCTTAGATGTTAATGACCTATGCTGCGACAACAAGCAACATGGTTTGCACTGCTCAGGGCACAAAAACCTGTACCCAGAGTTGATTTTTCTGGTGTCAACATGTTTTTGCAACAAGTGTAGATCCGACTATGCACATCTCCCCAAATGTTTGATTAGATACGTTTCTTATTAAAGCATAATCCAAATTGAAATTCCCTAAAATTTGCAGATTGCAATATCTAATTATACCATGAACACATTAAACAAAATTTAAAAGAATTATCGAAAAATAATATAAAATCTGTTCATAATATATAAAAGGACATCTAATAAAATAACATAGAGAACAATATATTATTCATTGGATGCCTTCTTACAATTCTAGATCATTAGCAGAAAATGCTGATCACACATCAAACAGTAGTAACATCAAACAACCTCATTTTCAAAATCCATCGAAAATTCTCCTTCGTAAACATTATTTAATGCAATTTAGAAAACACTAACAATCAAAAATCAAAGCGAAACTGATCAATATTTCTGACATGAACTGCGCAACGCTGAATTTTTTCCTTAATTTTATGCAGTTGTTTTCATATCTACGAAACCGAAAATAAAATTTCAAAATTAAAATAGATTGTGCTTACCTTTAAATTATATCCAATCTTGTGAATGAGTACTCTTGGCCAAGTAAACTTTCATTTTTCCACCATCAGAAATTCATATAATCCTTGGTCTCGATTAAGACTGCTAAATGAAATAACATGCATATAAACAGCCGCCATTATTTTAGGGATTTTTTTCAAACCCGCTTAAACTTTTCCCTACCAATAGCGGAACCAATGCGCATGTGCGAACCTTCGAAAATTCGTGTTTTAACATTAGGATTCTTGCTGTGTCCATCTGATTGTTAAACATCCTTAGCTCACCAACTTTCAAAAAACAATTTTCATCATTGGCCTCGCTTGTGAAAAATTCGAAGTTATATTGTTTTTTTTGATAGAGACAATATATGATTGCGCTGGAAACATTTCTGTGAAGTGTTAACAGTTTCAACGAAGTGCGTGACTTAGCTAAACCATTAAAACTTTCAACGGAGCATTAAAATTCAATTTGTAAAATATATTTAAGCGAGAAAATAAAATATTTATCTATTCCATACCTTTTGTCTATTTATGTATTTTCTAAATCTTTCTAATTCTAAGTTCTTGACTAAATAATTGCCAATGAGAACAAAAGTTGATATGTGCGTTTCAAAAAGTTAAAAACATCTTATCTTACTCAATTTTCCAAATTTAACTCCAATGCTAAAATGTTAAATTGAAGTTGGAGTCTAGGAGATAATATATTGACAACCCCTGAAAATGATTTCTGAAATGACATTTAATACAGTTGCACCAGTTTGTAATGGTCAGAATGACCAGTTGAATTGCATATATAGCTACTTTTGAAACCACATCATGTTGATGACATGTAGTTCCTTTTATGTTGATGACATTGAAAGGAATCCTTTTTGATTGAAATTTAAAAATTCTCTCTTTGACCTGCTTGATTATTTTGATGCTAACCACAGATTCATTCGGCCAGAACATCATACTTCTGTATATCCACACACAAGTATAAAAATTTCTTTTTTAAAAAGCCAAAATATATTTTTTAAATAGTTATGCCATAAAGGTTGACAGGAATTATGACGAAGCTATTCCCTTATTTCATGCTGATTTGAAGAATTAATATTCTCATTTTGTTTTTTTAGTTAAACATTGGGGGGGTGTAGAATTTCTTGTGCTTGTTTGTCACTTTCTTACTTCGGAATTTCTAAAAGGTCTTCATTCTTGAAATGAAGCATGTCTAATAAAACTGAAATTTCATCAAGAGTAACAAATAGTTGAATGTAAATTGTGTTTGAAAATTAGACTGGATAAATCCATGTAAAAATAAGTGCCGCCAGTGTTTTAAAAGTTACTTCAAATTTTCGGATTTATATTTTCTGAGAAAAATATTTCCATGTAATTTCTGTTGTACCTCAAATATTAACTACATATTTGCAAGATTTTCTTTACATTTTAAGTTCCATACCTGTATGAATATAAAACAATTTGCAGTACATAAAAATATTAAAAAACACATTATCTGTACTTTTGTTTATTTCTTGTATGTTTGACTTTGAAATAAGATCTTAAACTTCCATTATAATATCCAATAAAGCTACTCGTATTGTAAGAGACTGAAAACAAAAAGCAACCCATATAAAATGCAGAGATTATTATGAAGTTGGTTGTTTGCTATATATTATCCAAAAACCTTATTGATACTATATCAGGTAATTTTCATTGTAAAATTTTTGTATTAGGTCTTGCATATTTCAGCTCATTGTTATGAAATTTATTTTTGAAATTTTGTATCTACAATAAAAATTTATAAGCATATAATATTTCTGCTCTTGTTATTTTTACAGTTTTTATCAATGAAGTCAGCTAAAAAATATTGAAAATGGATTCATCACAACGATATAACAATGATGTAAAATTATTTGAAACAGCTATTTCAGTACTATTACATCCTGATATTGGTAAGATTTATCAAATTACATATTTTTTATATTCTTAAACTCTATCAGTTTTAAAATTACTTTTCATGTTCAAAGCTCCTAATATTCTAAAAATAAAAAGCAGGTTAAGAAACCCTTATCATGAATTAGCTATTTCAATTTGTATGTAGCTTTAAATGTTCTATACATTTTAAAAAACATTTCACCATATCACTTGCTTACAAATTTTTAAATTTATTTTATACTTTAAGTTATACATAAAAGTCTAATAATAAAATAACTAATTTAAATTCTTATCTGCATGTATAAACATTGTATTTTTAAAATTTTATCAGTATGCTTAAATAAACAGATGAAAACCTTAGTCAAATTGGTAGTAAAAAAAATACAAAATTTCAAAAACAATGATTAATAAAGATTAAAAACTTATGAACAAATTGTCAATAACCATTTTGGGGAGCAAGGTGTTCACCATCATCAGGATGAAAGTCACAAGAGGAAACACATGTATAAATGTTATTCTAGAATAGTGTTGCCACAATTTACAATTTTAACTAAGCTCTTCCAGGCCACATATAATGGCTGGAAGACTTAGCCTCATTAACTAACATGTTCGACAACATAAAAATAGATAAGGCCTTATCTATTTTTGTCGAACACACTTGTTAATGGGCCTTATCTATTTTTATGTTGTCGAACTTGTTAGTTAATGAGGCTAGTGCTTCCTCCTTTCAACATGGCCTGGAAAGGCTTAGCTGAAAAAGTGAGTTGTGGTAACACATTTCTAGAATAACATTTAAACTTGCATTTCCTCTTGTGACTTATTTCTGTCCTGATGATAGACGTTTTAGGGTCATGTTTCTTCATGAGTTTTTAATCTATTAGTCATTGCTTTTAAAGTTTTGTATTTTTTACTAGGCATGCTTAATCAATGTCAGATTAATTTTGCAGATCAAAATATTTCTCAAATCATTGCCAAATAATAGTCTTTTAAATCAAATTTTGCCTCATGGTTGTAATTTTTTTAATTTAATCACAAACACTAACAAATATTTTAAAGGACCTTGATGTTTTAGTTATTTAATATGAACTTCATCACTACTGCCAATTTCTGTTGTGGAGCATGATCATATATAACCACAGGAAAAATTCTGATACCTTGAAAAATTGTTCTCCTAGTTTCGTTCACATTCATCATAAAGATGTTTAAAAGAGAATGTTTATCTATGAAACAAATGGTATTAGTCTTAATGAAATTTTATAAATTTTTCTTTTTATAGACCTAATTTCCAGTCAATTGAAAGAGAATGTCTTAAAATTTGAAAATATTTAGTAAATAGCTTTGATTATATGTATACCACATTAATATGATTTTTGATTACATTAAATAAATTTTAGCACTAAAGTACTGTAAATTTCTTCTGCAATCCTCAACAATATGGATAATATTTGCCTTCTGAGTTATTTTTCTTCTCATCTGCTCTTTATGTCTCCTCGACACAATTTTGTTTTATTAGCATAGTTGTCTTAAAATTTGTAAAATTTAGGGCTATTAGATGTATAAAACTCTTGTCTGAAAGACAATTGCGTAATTCCTAACAAGAACAATATTAATGGCTTTGGACCAAATGTTCTCACTATTAAATCCTACACACAGAGAAGAGTCACTAAGCAGACCTATAATTTAATTTTTTAAACATCATTTTGGGGTCATAGAATTTTTTAAAATATAAAATATTTTGTATATCATTTTTCTTATTAGCATATATTAATGCTTTCATTATTTTTAAAATGATGTAAAAAGACATCAGACGTAATAGAAAGCTTCATTATAGCCTTTGGTAAGTGGCACTTAATGTTACAGCATAAGACTTAATCTTATGGTTGGGGCATTCTAAGTCTTATTGTTTTATTTATACCTCTCAATGTCTGCTCACAATTATTGATATATTTATAAATTGAAACAATAAACTCTGAAAGAATTCTGTATTTTTATTTTCAAATTTGACAAATTTATGATTTTGATCACACCCCAACATAACTAAAACAATGAAATTCTAGCTTCATATGTAGATGGACTAAATCCATGCTTCAGCATGCTGCCAAATTGCACTCTACTAGCATCTAGAGTTGTGGCAGTATGGTGGTATTACATCTGGAGTGCTATATAATGTTCATATTTTTATAATTAATTTATTTGCTTAATAATCTATTTAAAATCATAATTCATTTGCTTATCAATTTTTGTCGATTAAATTGTCAGATTATGTATTGTTACATTAAGATCCATTTGTTTATATTCTAAATTAGACAATAAAAGTTTTTCTTTCTTTGTATGAGTTTATTTTCTAAATTGCGATAAATATATATTTTAAGTAGTTGGGAAATACTATATTTTTATTTTTTCTAGATGAAACAATTAAATTGAAAATTTCTCGCATTCTACATGAAAGTCTTCAGGTAGGATCATTTCTGACTTTTACATCTTTTTGATAGTTTTGTATATTTGTTATAGAATTTTTGCTTTTGAAAGATGGATTAGGTTTCTGAATAGAAAATTTGGAAGTTTAAATGAAAAATTCTATGTTTATTTTTGAAACTCGAACTCCTAAGATTGTTGAATTGGCTGATTTTAAGGTGGATGACACACAAGGTGTTTTGAGACACTAATTTTGGTTGCACGATCTGGTGGATGAATAGATTCTTCTGCACCTGCCACACAAGGCAGCACTCATTAAATCTCATGCAACGGTTGATCATCTGCAACTCAGCTACGATTTACAAATTGCTCCTCATCGTCAATCTACTGTTTTCTTAAGTGGGTGACACTAGGCAACTTGAAAAGTACACTTTTTCTTTAACCCTTCAGGCGGCCACCCCGAGATATTTCATAAACCAAAATGCCAGTTTAAGTGTCAACCCCGAGATATCTCGTAAACCAAAATGTATGCTTAAGTGTCAACCCTGAGAATCTTTGAACGGTCACTTTTCCTTCCCCTCGACCACCCGTGTCCTCTAATGAGAGGGCGTGACTGGAGACCTTTTGTGCGAGGGGTCCTGATGGGAACGGACAATCCCTAAAATGCTTCCCTCAAGTCACTGCCTTTGGCGTGTTCGTTGAGTATCACGACGGCATTCCTGTCTTTGTTAAGCTACACTTTGGAAGCGTCTATTGTTGGGTTCTTCGGGAAAAAGAAGTTGAATTGGAAATTTGGAACCCACATGCACTTTTCGAAAATGTATTCTCACTGCTATTTTACTTTTCGAGATGAAAACATTTTTAAATGCTTCATTTGAAGTTCGGTTAAAATTTACCAAACAAAAAGCAAATAACAACACAAAAGGACATGAATTCAGGGAAAAAGATTGAAAATTAAAAAATTAAAGGTTATGATTTTTGCTGCAGCCAAAATCACAAGACATACGTTTTAAATTACGCACAATTGTTTATTTTAATATTTCTCTACGTATTGGAAACTTGATGAAGTGCGATAATTGACGGAATTCTGATAGGTTTGGTGAAGCCGGCTACCTGCGGGCCATCGATGCGATAAAGAATTAAAAAATTCCAAAACCTCTAGTTTGGTTCTTTCTCACAAACATTAATTAACAATGGATAATTAACCCTTTGAAAATCATGTTAAATAAAATATGTTTTGCAAAAAAAAGAAACTATGGGTAAAGACTTTTCGCCTCGTATGAATGTAATTTGCACAAAACATAATTTAGTTTTTTAAGGGGTGGTGCGCTCTTGTATGTCACTTCTAGAACACCTCCTAGATATCACTCTATCAAATGAGAGAATATAGTCTTAATATGCCTAGAACATACCTATATCGAACTTTTACCATTTGAAGGTAATGAGACGTCCTACCGCCCTAAAATTGTTAACATTTGCCAGTCTTGGCAAATGTACTTCGTACTTCATTTCGTACTTGTCTTTAAAATTCTTTAACACCAACATGCTACTAGCAGGTGTGACTAAATTTTTTTTAAATCTGAATTTCCCAAATCATCGTATTTGTATAGCTTTTCTTATTTTACCTGCAGTATTCTATTTAATTATAAACATTTCAGATCAGAAATAAAATATATTTAATGCACATAATGCAACAGGGGGATAGACATCTGTATACAAAGCTGAGTTGGCGTCTTTCTGTCCTCTATACAAATCTACACCATTTGATCTATCCACACCAAATTTGGTACACTTATTCTTCAGAACCCTACGGGTAAAGTATGCTGCATATTAACCCCCGTTCTATTTTTCTTGGGTGTGCAGAAGAGGTAAAACAATTCGAAATCACCATTGGAATAGCGTTAAGTATTTTTACGATCACTGTCTGAACAATTCACACCAAATATATGGTACATTCATTCTATAGAATCCTGCTGGCAACGTAGGCTATATATTAACCCTGTTCAATTGGTCCTAGATCTGCAGAGGGGCCAAAACAAATTTGAAATCCCCTTAGGAATAACATTGAATATTTTACGATCACTGTCATACCAATTCACACCAAATTTGGTACATTCATTCCTTAGAATCCTGTGGAAAATATAGACTACATATTTAACCCGTTCTTTTGTCTTAGGTCTGGAGAAAGGCTAAAAACAATTCAAAATCCCCATAGGAATAACATTGAATATTTTGAAGACGAATTCACACCAGATTTAGTACATTCAATTTTTTGAAGTCTGCGGGAAAATAGGTTATACAGGATATTAATCCTGTTCTATTTGTCCTGGGTCGGTAGAAGGGGCTAAAAACAATTCGAAATCCAAATAGGTAGGTAGTTAATTAATGTCCCCCTGGAGCCAACACATTGGGCTATTGGGGGATGGTCCGGGATCAATCCTGAAGTGAAAGATCCCAGGACAACGCCTCATAATTTTGAACCACGGTCAAGAACAACACCTGAGCCGGCACCCCACTCCAAACTTCCACACTTCACCAACATGAGGCCACGACAGATTTAATGTGCACCAGCCTCCATGTAACCGACGGTCTTTGGCTGGACCAAGTTTCGAACTCACAAACCTCTGTTTTCTAATCCGTTGCTCTTCGAACTGGGATACCGCTGCCCTTGAAATCCCCATAGAAATTACATTGATTATCCTTACTATAACAGTTTGATCAACTCATATCGAATTTGCTACACTCATTCTTTAAAACCCTGCGAGAAACATAGTCTAGATATTAACTCCATTTGATTTGTCCTGGGTCTGTAGAGAGATCTCAAAACAATTCGAAATCCCCATAGGACTACTATTGAATATTACGATGAGTTACAAACAATTCGATCGACGCCGGGTAATTCAGATAGTGTCTTATAAGAGGGTCCGGTTTCAACAAATTTACTCGTAAATACCTTTAAAATTCTTTTAAAGTGCATGCATTAAAAAACAATTATTAATCATGTCATGGTTATAAGGAAATGGAGGAGGAAATTAGCTATCAATCACTGGACTAATGAAATCTTGTAACGCGTTGTAAATTTTTTCAGGCCAAAATTAAAATAATTTGAGCTGATTTTCATCTCATTCTGTTCACCAAATATTTATATTTGTTGGGCTATAAACACCTTCCAAACGAGACTTCTGTACACCAAAGTTAAATGAAATCCCTTGTCTCTTATTCATATTAAAATTTTAAACTTTAGGGCTTATTACTTTAAAAAAAATCACGTTACTCGATTTTCGAAACGAAAACTTACACTGCTAGGAGAACTTGCAAAGAAACAGTATTTAGTATTATCAGATTTGAGACCCCGATTGATGATTCATTTCCCCTTTGATCTTCATTTTCAGTGGAGAAATTTTCTTTACAGTTACTTGGTCAGTGATGTTATCTATACAGATGTTATTAAGGCTTTCTGAGTCTGAACATTTTGGCATCATTCACGAATATTATCACTATAAAATATTTCATCATAAAAAATCCTTAGATATCAAAAATGACAAATCCCAGGATAACCTCTTACGACCCGATATAACTAATGCTAGGGCAAGGTAATTGGCTGAGACTATCGGTTGAGAAATACTTCATTTTCAGTGGATAGGTATTTAATTAACGTTGCACTGGAGCAAGACAACAGCTATTAGCGACGGTCCAGGATCAAACCTGAAGGGAAAGATCCAAGGACAACACCACGTAATTTTGAAACACGGTCAGATGACGAGATCATATCTGAGCTAGCATCCCACTCTCCAAACTTCCACACCTCGCCAACGTGAGGATATTTCAGGTTACCGACAGAATTAACTTGCACCAGCCCCCTTTTACGTGATGGTCTTTGGTCGGATTTGGACTCGCAACCTTCTGGTTGCTAATCCGTTACTCTTCCAACCAGGCTACTCATTTTCAATGGAAGACAAAATAAATGACACAGATCCTCGAAAATGCTGGTTGAAATTTAGATTTTTTTTATGTAAAACTGTTTGAGGCCACGTCAAACCATTATCACTCAAATAATTTATATGGATTTATAAAATTATTTTCAACCATTTATATGAAACAAATCGCAAATGTTTCGGGATTTACTTAATTCCTCCATTTTTGTATTCTGTATCTTGCGCCTATGAATCGTTAATTATCCGGATGCCATTTTAGTCTATTGGGGTTCTCAGGGATTGTCTGAAATAACTAGACCATTAAAATTTAATAAAAATAATCATACAAAATTGTGATCAAGAAGATTCCAAACGTCCCATACTTCATTTCTTTAAAAAGTTTTTGGTGCAAAATAACTCAGTTTACCATATGTGCACGGTTTTGATTCTACTCATTTCTTCACGGATATGTGAACACCCCAAATCTGAAAACCTTTGTGGTAATATCCGTTGTGGTTACTCTTTAGGATATTTTACATTAACAAAGCAAGTATTGAATATTTTTTGTTTAGCTTTGCTTTAAATCTCTCATGTCTAACTCAACTGCGATAAATAATTTCATCGCTTCATTTATACAAAAATTATGCTGTAAATCTGTGTAATGGAGGCAAACTTTTGGGGGGAAGAAAATCAATGCTAGAATTTAACTTATTTACAATTAGTAGAAAATTACTCATTAAAAGAAAAATATATAAATTTATAATTTCAAAGTTTCCCATTGTTACAGTAAATATTTGTTTTTTCAAACACGTATAAGAATATTTGTATGGATCAGTCGAATGTATCTTGGGCCCCTGAATTATTTCACTATTTGAAAATCATTCTACAAGCATTTGAGAAGCACACTTGAGAAGATTCTAGATATACTTTGGGTATTCTGGAACCTGGGAAGTAGCCTGTGGCTTTGCTATCTATCACTGTCATCGCTCTCCTTTGATGATCCGGTCTAAATAGACTACTGCTGAGACCAATTGACTGAAGAAGGGGAAAGCACTCCCTTTGCCCAAACCCTGATACTTTAAAGGGGAACTCGCTTTTTCGGGGTGCCGTTTTCGTCAACACAACTGAGATACCACGCCGCCAGAAGGGTTAAGATAGAAATATGTTTAAATCTATGCCACCCAGGTCACGAGCCAAATGGTGAGGAAAAGAAGCATGTCCTAGGTCATGCTTCACAAAATGCTCTGTGCTTCACCACCTTAACATTTAATTCTGTTTCCCATATTCAACTTTGTTAGAAAAAAATTATACTTACTAATTTTCTCAGATTTCATTACCCTTACTATTAACTCTTGCTCAGACATTTAAAGCAGTTTTGAAATGTAAATTTTCATTGAATCGAGATGCATATGTGCTATATATCATGTATGTCAAGTATTTAAACATTTCATGTAATTATTATTCTTTAGCTCATTTTAGGTAATTCAAACTATGCAGACTACATTATTGATCTGTATATTAAAAGTGTCATACGATTTTTTGTGGACAGAAAACCCAGTTTTATTCTTGAAAGTCCTTCTCAGGTACTATCACATTTTACTTATCTGTGCATGTTAATTTGAATTATTTCCTTTTCATTCTGTTAGTAATAAAGTTTTAATTTCTTATGAGTAATCTGCCTTTATTTGTTACAATTTTTCTAATTTTATGTGAACTTTTCAAACTTATGTTTTAAGCTATCAGTATTAAATAAGCATATTTTAAAGCATCAGTTTTAAGCTATACAATAAATATTTTAGCCTTATAAAATATTTAACACTGCATATTTTATTTTATTTTTTTAAACTGCTATGACTAACTGGAAAATGACAAACTATTTTGCTAATATTAATTTAGCTTATAGTGAGTTAACAATTTAAATAGGGTTAAAAGTAGTTTTTATAAATTCTTAAGACCTTAATTTTGTGAAAAATTTAAAAGTAGAAGTCCATTATTATTTATTTTTGGTAAATTGTTAGCAATAAATCCACAATTTATTTTTTAACCAAATTTGTTTTCAAATGAAAACATCATTTAGGATTCTATGTCTTCATTTTCAAATATCCATTTCTACATAGTGTAATGCTTTGTATCTTTAGTGTCATTTTGTTAAGCAGTACCAAATCTGAGCAAATTTTCTTGATTATGTGTTTAAAGAATTATTTTAACATTGGAATGGTCAGCAAATATTCTAAAACAGCCACCGTTGTCATAAAGTGTATAAATTGTGGAAAATAGTGAAATCTTTATGATATCCTTCCTATTTTTCATTTTAGTTAACTTTATACTTATTTTTCATTTTAGCTAACTTTATACTTATTTTACACTATTTTCATTAGCTTATGATTATTTATGCCACAAAAAATTAAGTAAATTGATTGTCAAACTCAAACAATGCATATAAAACATGAAATTTAGAAAAAAAGAAAATGTGTTATTGTTCATGGCAACACAATATTTATGCAGATTTTACCATTAATTTGACAAATATGTATTCATATATTAACATAAGGTAATATATGATATCTTATTTACAATTGATAAAATAATATGCAATTTTTTGGCAGTTTTCACACTTAATTTACATGAACAAGTTTTGTGTATGGAAAATTGCAGAAATTTAACATTTCCTGCATATCAGATAAGTTTCTCACTTATGATTCTGATTTATAATTTTGTTTCTTTCACCCATTGACCCTAACTCAGAACTGACTCTGCCGTTTTGCTTGGCAAAATAAGAGGACCTTAATTTCACTTAAAATATATCCAGCTGCAAAAGAAATCAATCATGCATCGTATATTTCTAAATCTGTGCCATCCTGTGAGTGATGTAAGTCCAAATTATTCTAAGTTGGAAGCAGCATCTGTACAACTTCAGGTTCTTATGATTTATTGTAATCCAAATTCTTTATCCAAATTTAATTTGAAACGGGAAAGCTCGGCATCATCAGGTTAATTTTCAGATAACTCTCACAACAGATTTACAATTTCTTTACAAATCATTTTGGTGAGTCATAGTTTTTGTGTCTGATAAGTGAAAATCAACATGAATTGCATTGTAATTGGAATAATAATTGCTAATAATGCACAAACTGAGACTTAGATGTGATTGAGACTGACCCATTTCCGCCTTTGAAAGGGATACAAATATTCAAGGTCAAACAAACTAATAAAAAAGTATTATTAAATAAATAGTGATTAGAAATCTACTTGGTTTGCTATTCTATGTTCAGTTTTTGCTGAGCAAAAGCTCTTTAGACAGAAATGTGCTTGATGTCTTAAAGACATGTGGCCATTCTAGGTAAATTTAGCTGTAAAATTCTAAATCGAGCTGCACAAAAAAAATCTGCTTATCAAGTAAAATTATTAAAAGTCACAAGAAATTTTCAAATCCAACAAAATGTAAAAGGGTGGAAGCAACAAATGTGCTCCTGTGTCAAAATTACACCATGACCATTTTAGTGTTAATGATTCAAGCTTCTTTAATTGGGAATATTATATATTGACATTTCTGTGTTTAGTTTTTACTCTTTTCTAACAAATGGGAAAATATAACCCATGATGATCAAATATGTAATTTGTTTATGTAATTTCCTTTTTTTCGTTTGCAGATTTTAAGTGAAGCTTTGCTAAAATTCACATGTGAGATTCCATCCTATTTTTTAAAGCCTCATTTTAAAAGTTTACTTCCGCTGCTTTGTAGATTCTTTCAGGTGAGTAATTGTAAATAGTGGAATAGCACATTTATTATTTTAACATTCTTTATCAAATTATTCTCTTCAAAATTTTGTAAGTAATTCTTTTTATTTAAAACATCAACAAATTTTGATACCTACTAGTGATCAAATGATTAAATCAATATTCAAAATTGAAAATTTTTATAATTTTTGTGATATCGATAAATACATAAAAATACATTGCCTTTGAAATTAGTTTTGCAGTGACTAATCATATAACACTTGAATAATAATCTAATTGTTAAATGTTAATCATACAACAAAACATTTTTAATTCTTTAAAATCACTTTGAAATCTTTAGGTAAGAAATTAATTTAATAAGTGCAGTAAGTCCTATCACAGAAATCAGATTAAATAGTTTTAATGACGAATTGCAAATGTTTTTATACATTATGCTATTCCTTTAGAATTATATCTAATGAAGTGACTTGAATGAAGTGAATACACTTTTGTGACTGTTTTTTGTCCTCCTGGCAGCTTTGATTACTTGAATTAACTGAACTCTATTACTATATTGTTAGCTATTTTTGCATATCATCAAAACCCAAAAGTTTTTTATTGGATCTAAATTGGAGCTTTTTGGTGGATAGTCTAGTAATTTTTCTTTATTTACCTCAAAAGAATTTTGCTGGAAGATGAACTCTGGTTTCAAAATGTGTGCAGTTGAATCTGAACAAGGCAAGCTTAGATAATTCTGTATTTGAGTTGAAAATTATTTTTTTACGAACAGTATATTTTATTATAAATAACTTTTGATGGGGGTATAAAATATATGGCTTACTCTGGTATATGTGTTTCTGTTCAAAAAAATTTTCAGGTTTTTTTAAAACATGACTAACATTAGTCTTGATTCTATTGATTGTGGTTCACAGGGACATAGTCTTTAAAATTAAGCATTTTAACCTTTTGGGATTTATTATAAATTTTGCTTATTCCTATTTTAATAAGTACAACTGCTGCAAAAGCAACTGTCTAAAATGAATTTCGATAAAATTTCTCTTATAGTTTTGTCTATTTTATACTTTTCCTCTAGTCCTTAAAATTTTGTAAGATGAAATAGCTTCTATCAGATTATAATCTGAGTACTTTAAGCGTATATGTTAATGAATACTTATTCACACAAAGGTGTTTTAAATTTGAATAAATTCCGCTTGCATATGCCCCAGTATCTGGTCCTTATGGAATTTGAATAAACTGAAAATTGAATATGGTATGTATATCTGTAATTCCATGCCTGAACTTGTATGTTTTAGATGGATAATGAAGAACTTTGCGTACTGGGTTTCAAGATAATAAAAAAAAATTGGAAAAATATAGACCTTCAATTTTCATCTGATGTATGTATTTTATGTTTTGTAGTTCTTAGTACTTTTATTTGTTATTAAATAATCCTAATTTGGGGATAACTGATAATTTACGCTGTTAAAAATAAGAAAATTAAAGCATGAGTCTTATTACTCATTCAAATAACAGTTTATAAAAAGTAAATGTTTTAATACCTGAATTAGACTATTTTGAAAAATAAATGCTGAAGGAACCTTGTATTTCTCTAATTAAAGATGACTCTACTTTTTATTAACATTTATGTCTTACATTTAAAAAATTATATTATTGTTATTAGTATTTATGTACTGATGGTAGTATACTCAGGTTTCTGCGAGTTGACAGTCAAGTCACCTGGTTTTAAATGAGTTTATTAGTTAAATTAGGAAATGCATACAAAATGCTTCCACAATTGGCGTCTTTAGCGCAGATTTTGGTTTTAAGTTTATTTTTCAGTGTGCAATACACATTGGAAGGAGGAAACCATTGATGTTGATCGCCATTCATGGTCTTGCAAATGGCATCCTTTTCCTAACAAGCTTTCATATCTATTCAAAAATTGACTGACCCAAGGTCGACTGCATTCTTGTCGAAGCAGCACTACTTATACCAATGATGCATTTATGTTTTCAAATGCTGGACATTATAGTGCTGCTCCAAAGACAAGGCAGTAGACCTTGGGTCAATCGATTTTTAAATAGGTGTGAATGAAAGCTTGTTAGAAGGGCTGCCATATCAAAAGCATGAAAGGTAATCACCGTGGATTATTTTCCCCTGACTACTCATTTCCTCTGCTATCACTTTCGGCACTGAACATTAAACTCAGAACCAGAATCAGCGCTACAGATGACAGTTGTCTATCACCTAATTTAAAGAATAGACTTTCAAACAATGTGACTCGACTGGCTTCTCGCAGAATAAGCTCTCACACCATTCCACAAACTCTAATACTTCTGAATGATGTACACTGAACTTAGGGGTTTTACTTGCATGTCTCTAAGTGTTCAGCCATCAATGGTTGTCAGAATCACATAAATTATAATATTTATTTGAAGATACTTCTAAAAACTGCTTTAAATTTATTAGGTTACTTTTCTTTTGTATTTGTCCACTGTCTTCCAATGTGATGAAAATAATACCAGACTTATTCCCTTATGATAGGTAGAGTAAGAATGATTTGTTTTAGCTGATAAGATCTGATTGGAAGAAATACCTTTTTCTATACATACAGAAGTTAAGATTATGTCCTATAATTATTTAGTTGAATAAAATCATTGAATGACTAAAAATGGAAAACTAGGCTTTGTTTAGTGAGACTCAGTAGAATATTGCTGTTAAGAGTAACTACAAGTTATATATTACCTTTAGTTGTGTTACCATTTTTTATTTATGGGTTTAACATAATATGTTAATTGCAGTTTGAGATGTATTTTATTGAATGTTATACTTTTGTCATGTTTTTAAAACATCTTTGTTAATATTTCTTGTTTGAAATTTTATGCACAGTTATTAATTTTAATTGAATTTTCCTATATTTTGTCTGGAAAACTGCCAAAGTGATGACAATGACAAGAGATTTATTGCCTTACATTAGTAGATCTGATTGAAAGAAGTACATTTTAAATTTGCCCAATGTAGAAATCAGGATTGGGTTTATAAGAATCAATTAAGATTGTGTCTGATAATAGTCAATTAAAATTAAAGCTAAACTCATCAAATGAATAAAAGTAGAAGATTCAGCTTTATCGAATGAATGACATTGTCACTTATTTGTAAGATGGTGCTGTTAAAAGCAACTCCGGATTACATTACTTTGACCTGTTTGCATTTTTTTATTTCATGTGCAAATTCATGAGTTTAAAGTACAGCAACCCCTTCAGAAATCATGCTTCTTAAGTGACAAAAAGAAAGGGTTGATACTCTGAGGGTAGCAAGAGCCAAGAAATAAAAGGCACAAATATACTTTGAATTAAGGTGTATGTATACACTAGAACATTTTTTTTAAATTTTGACTTTAAAAATCCAGTTTTTTCACAACAGGTCATTGGTTTGTGCTTAAACTCATTTTAATATAAAAAATTCTGATTAAGCTACTCATTGATTATCTAATTTAGATATTACTATTCCAAAAACATAATTATATCTCAAATTTTAATGTGTTCAAAAAGACAATTCCTGTTGGAAATTATTCCTAATATTATTCTTCATTTTTGACCCTCCATCAAGTTGCTAGAGGGAATACGTTCTTTTTTATAATTTTTTTTCACAAAGGAAGTCTAAAAGATCAAGATTTTTTCATGAATTTCAGCATTTAAAAATGAACAAAAAATTCATTTCTTAAACCAATAACTTCAACCAAGAGTTGAAACAACCACTGTATTATATAGATTATAATGACACAAAAGTAATTATAATAGACCAATTCATTGTTGAGTTATCATTGTTCGAAAGAAGCATCCTATTGCAAAAACAGTTCTTTAGAAATTGAGTTTAAAGTTCTGGAAACATGTTTGTCTATGGCGACAGTACCTAACCCAAACCCTTGTAACTTGAAAACTATTTCGAATATTTACAAGATCTTGATATCGTTTGAAAGCTAAGGGGTTGGACAGTATTTTGAATTATTAAAAAATAGATTGATATTTTGATCAATTTTTGTGATTTCTAGTGTATATACACCTTACACTTTTTTAAATATATAACTACAAGTTGAACACAAAATCAACGAGTGCTTATGAAAAGAGAATCCCATCTCATTCATGAGACTTAAATCTTTTTGCCAATTCAGTTTAGCCTTTTCATGGGGGATAGAATACATGCTCCCATAACTAATGTTTACATCGGAAATTTGGAAGCAAGGAATACTTTTGGCTACCTCTGGATCTGAGTGGTACTGCACATCAGACCTTTTTATTTGAAGGCAATTGTTCCCTCAAGAATCTGTCCATTCCGCAAGCTTTGACTCCCTGTTGCTTTTACCTAACTTTTAAATTTTTTTATGATAATTAACAGTGACTAGGGATGGGAAATACTGTTCTTTTCAGCGAACAGTTCTTTGATGTTCCGTTCTTTTTAAAAGAACTGTTCTTTTGTTCTCAAATGTCTCTACTCGAAATGTGCAAGCCCTGTTCCTCCTCGTAGATTATGTGGCACCAGCAGTTTTTGCGATAGACAGGGACCGAATTTTGTTGACGTCATCTTTGTTAGTACTTTGTATAGGCATACATATATAAAAAAATACAAATGACTCAGAGTCTTCATATTGTTATCGGTTGATTGATTTTTTATGGCGCAAGGGGCAAGTCTATTCAAGCTGCGCCAAACTATCAGTAATTGAGAAAAGAAAATCAGAATTTTTCCGTAAATTGGAAAACGTTCTTGCAAATCGAAACGTTTAAATTCTCTCCCTAGTGGCAACTAATAATGTCCCACATCTGAACCATCTCAAGTAGTTTCCCAAACAGATATGAGGTGCCTAGGACAAAACAAATACGCAAGCGAAAGTAATAATTTTTTTTAGATTTTATTGTCATTTTTAAGTCAACGAAATGGTCATTTAAGTCAATAAAACGACGGTCTGTGATCCATCCCGAAGAGAAAGATCCGAGGACAACACCAGGTAATTTTGAATCATGTTATGCAATAGGGAGTTGCCCTTTATAAAAGATTATAAACACAAAAAACGCATACCGGGATTACCACTTGGAAAGTAAAATTGGTTTGAAAAACAGGTTAATATTATATGATCTATCTAAACACGTTTAAAACATAAAAAACACAAGTCAAAAAATCACTTTCGCTTTTCAACACGTTAGTTTTATGGTGGGATTCTTATTTCCAAGATGTCTTTAAAATCGTAATACTTGACTTAATGAGATCCCTTTTCAATTTATAGAGAGCATGACACCCGATCCGAATTTCGTTTTCACAGTGAAATATGTCCTCACATCTGAAATTTTGCTTTCCATTTTGTAAAATTTGGTTTTAAAATAAAGTTAAAAGCATTGCAAATCCTAAGAACGAGTAGAGGCGACACCACCAGAGAGAAAGCTGAACAACAAAATCTTGATCAGCAATATTTTAAAAAAAAATTTAATTTGTTTAAAACTAAAAATTCATCATTATGTCATTGCCTAACAATTATAAAATTTCACAATTCTTACGCTAATCTCTCAAATTCATTAGACGCCGGAGCTTCAGTCGAGAACAGTTCCTGGAGCAGTCATCGAGAACAGCTCCGAGATCAGAGAACTGCTCTGAGAACGGAGAACAGGGTCGGAACAATTTGAGAGCAGGAATTGTTTTCCGAACAGGAAGTAAAACAGCCCGAGGACAGAGAACAGGGTCGGATGAGTTTGAGAGCAGGAATCGATTCCTTCGGTAAATTTGATTCCTGCTCTCAAACAGGAAGTAGTCTCAGAGCAGGGAGTAGGTTTATAGACAGAGAACATATGAATGAATCAACAGGAAACAGTGAGTCACGAAGTGTAGGATGAACAGCTGTATTTCGAACTTACCATAATTTGGAATATACGAAAATTTTTGCAAAATTCGAGAAAAGAGAACTTTGCAAAAATCCCACCTGTTTAAAATCAAAGTATAAAAAGATTGCAATGTTCCTTTTTACAAAAAGAACCGAGAACAGGTTTTTGTGAAAAGTGGGAACAGGCTGTTCCCACTCTTTTTGAAGAACAGGTGAAAAAGAACAGTTTGTTCTTTTTTCCCCATCCCTAACAGTGACCCTGTGTCATTTGTATGTGGTAAAATTGAAAAAGACAATAACCGAAAAGATTTACAAGATCATTTGAACCTTTTGATTTGGACTGCATGCTCTATTGTTGTCAGTAGTTGTAATAATTATTTACACTATTGTCAGCATTTTTCCTGCATTTCTAAGCAGGAAAGACAATCTGGAGTGCCATTTTGAATAGAAGTAATTTTCTATTTTCGTTTTGGAATATGATGTCAAATCAACTCACTAACTGAAAGATGCCCTTACAGAATATCCCATGGTAGGAGTAGAATCCACAAGTAAAGGTTAAGGTAACTTCTTGAAATAAGTAACCTTGAACTACCAATTCTAAAGAAACAGATTAAGATTTCCTCTGCTGTTTACATGTGGAAAATTGATTGGGATACAAGTAAAAGAGAGCGATATAACCAAATGTGGATTTAGTTGCAATAGAATAAAACAAATGCCAGCACTTGATTTTGTCATTTGCTATTTTGCTTCCCAATACTTCTGTACTCTATTACTAAAATTGATTAAGTGCAGTGCACATGTCTAAGTGTGGAGCCATCATATGTAGTCTACTATTATATAAAACTACCAGTACCCACACCTCGTTGCCTGTGACATCATTCTTGTTATGTCCTCACTGATTCTGAAAACATTAAAAAGAAAAAGCAATAATTTTAAGAATGAGACCCACCACCCGACATGACACGGGCATGATACAAAAATTATACAAATTCAAAAGTAAGTTATGAAAAAACTACTCTGAAATAAAAATGTGATTGAATCTTTAAATATAACGCGATACTTTTAAAAAGTCTTGTTATGTCACCTCACTGATTCTGACAAACAACCTAAATGAACCACAATGTCAGCGAAATCAAAACCAGATTATACAGTAATAAACACTTACTTCATTTCATGTAATTTATTAACACAGACATTATACTATTTGAAAAAATACCCAAACAAAAACAGATAGCAATACAAAAAATTAACAAAGTTAATCTAGAGCTCTTTGAATGCATTCAATCTTTCAATATTTTTAGGGAAGCATCTGGGCCAAAGGCCCTCTATCTCCCAGTTGAATAAAACATAAAAGCAGAACAATGTTTAGTTGCAGAAAACTTCTTGTATTTAGGAACTTGGCACTTGGAGTCGAACATGTAGGGGGGTGGAGCTTCAGTGGTTTGCTTTTCATTGGAGGTACGAAAAAGGACAAAACAGTGACAATACAGAGAAACCAGTTTCAGAATTGAAAAAGCTGCATAAAATCAATTACATTTTTTAAAATAATTGTGTTGAATTATAAAAATAAAAGGAGAAAGTAAAAGTAAGTACAAAAAAATTGGAAGGATTAGAGTATATTTACTATTTTTAAAAAATATAGAGGCGAAAAATAAAAATCATCCATCGGCCGGGTTCGAACTCAGGAGGTCTCCCTCCAAGGCACTAACCGCAGCTTCGGTGCGTGACCCACTACACCATCATTACCCACCTTATCATAGCCATTTACCCACTACACCATCATTTCAATGTGAGTAGAGGTGTTTTTAGATAAGAGATGAATTTGTTCAATCTAAAAAATTACTTTGCATAGTTGAGAATGGCTCTGGGCCTGTGTAAATTTGCAGGATAGTCATACATGGGGATCTACATTATAACTAAGTTTTCATTGCAATGAGTATGTTGGATGGCCTGCAGTTTCAAATCATTAATAGAAGTTAGCATGTGCAATAAGCATGTTTGTCAGATACGTCATAGTGGAGGAGGGGCTTCGCATGCAGCACAAAATATTAATTAAAAAATTTTCTAGATTAAATTTTAAAATTCGGGCTTTGAGGGACATTCAATCACCTTTAGGGCTGTAAGTGCTATAGATTCGTCTTGACCACACACATACGCTTACTTTTATAATAGTAGATACAGTCTGGTAAGGGTGTAATGTGGTAGGCCACCTTGGTGGTGCCTCCTGCATTATGTTAAATCTACCACAGTTCTTGCTGTGTCCTAATATTGAGGTGCAATATAACAAGATGTTTCTGTAATATATTTTAATAAGGTTGATATGTATTTTATTGAATTGGTTATATTTTTCAATGTTTAAAACATCTTTTAATTTATTAATTGTTTCAGTATTTATTCTTCAAAATGTTATGCATTATTAATATTAATTATCTAATTAATGTATTGTCTTTGAAAAAATCCCTTCCAAAGTGATGAAAATAACACCAGACTTATTCCCTTACAATGGGTTGAGTAAAAATGATTTGTTTTAGCTGATAAGATCTGATTGGAAGAAATACATTTTTCTATATAAAAATCAATAAACAGTTCTCTAATTTTTGGCCGATTAAAATTGATCAAATAAAAATTAAAAACTTTAAGAAACAAAAATAGTTTTAGTTGGTATTTCAACTACCTTTTGATGACAGCCTTCCTGAATATTAAAATTAACACCAGTTAACCAACAGTAGGTTAAACAAGAAAGATTGATTTAACAGATAAAAAAATTTGGAGGTGCTAACACCTGTTTATTTGTTCTATATTTTGTTTTAGAATTAAAGAATTAATTAGACATGAATCGATAAATTCATTCACTAATAAACACTGCACAGTCCTTTAAAATGTTTAAAAACTGCTTAACTTCTGGTGTAAGAACCATTAAAAGTTTCAATTTTCATGTTAAAACCTTGAATTTTAGAGATGTCTGATTTCTAAGAGCTATTGAAATTTTAAAATAAATATTTTTCTTGGATTCCTTCATTATTCTTACTTTTATTTAATTTATTTTATATATTTTTACTTGATTATATTGGCTATCCTGTTAGTTGTTTCCTTAGTTTTTCAGATCATTGCTCATGCATTCTTATAAAATTGCATTACTTAAAAGTTTCATGAAATCATAATTTGCATTTTTATAAATTTTTATGGGTAATGAACATTTCATTTGATAAGCTAATATATACCAGAGCATACACCCTGAATTTATTGATCATGCCTATCTAAACAATTAAAATCCTTATTCAGATTTTAATTGAATAGTATAAAGAATTTTGAGCCAAGTTACAGAGGACAAGATTTTATGAAAAAATACCAATGATGTCTATTTTAATAATTTACATTTGTTTGTGTAATGGGGAATTTTTAAGTTTGCTAAATGTTTGCATTTAAGTAGAATTAAATGTTGATTACCCTTAAATAGCAATACTTCGATTTACGTAGACTACTGTATATTTACTGGTTTCCATTCAAAAGTTAAACTAGTTTTTATATCACAATTTCTGTTATCAATCAGAAAATACACAGAATATTGATCTAACTATCCAGTTTTGTCTTAATCTCACATAATTGACTTGTAGAATTTTTTAAAGTAGTTTTCTTTCCAGGTTTGGATTCTTGTTCGGCAAATAATACTTGCATATAAAGATTTAAATATGGATAAGATATGTCAAGCTTCACCTGATAGATATTATATATTACCTGAAGAAGATATTTCTGATATGTGTTTCCAAACACTACAGAATAGGATCTATGCCCGAGTGCAGATTGAGTTTTGCACATCAAGAGTATGTTATTTCAATAATACAATTTACTCTAAAAATTACCTTAAAATCTTTTCATTTTTATATAAACGTGTATGAAATTTTCGTTTCACATGCCTTTAATTGCAATTTAAAGGATGCCAAAAATAATTGTGTTTTTTTTTAAATACAACTAGAATTCTTATAATTCTTTTTGTGAGAAAGTTCTATGTAATGTTTGAATTTTTTGACAAATTTTGAAAGTCTACCTTAAATACTTTTTAATTGAATTCATGCCCCTTTTGCTCACAACTTATTTACTCTAGTCAAATAATTGTGGTTTTGTAACATTTGCAATAATACTTATGTTTTTTCAGGTAACACTTTTACCAAAAAGCTGTAGGTCTTTGAGAGTTTTGACTGAAGCACCAAAGATTATTCTTCTCTTTTGCAAAAATGAACCACCTAGAAAGGATATTGAAGTCATGTTGCCTACCTTAGTGGAATTAATTAATTTTAATCCAGATGAAAATCTTAGGTAAGTAAATAACTATTTCATTAGAGTTTGCTGTTTACAATCTTGTCATCACAAATAATTTTAACTGCAAGTGTTTATTTCTAATGTAATCCCAAATTAGCATATATTTTTCAAAACTCTTAATAGTAAATAAAACTAAATACATTTATTAATCAATAAATTTTAGGGATATGTTAATGTAAAATGCCTATTATTGGTTATTGAGTGAAGCAAAAAAACCTTTAGTGTATAAATATTTTCACAATATGTTTAAAATTATTTTTTAAAGCAAAATGCATATTGTTTCATAGAATAGGCATCAAAAAAATCTGATAACATTAAATAAAGTTTGAATTCTAAAGAATATTTCTGTACTCATTGAAATTTTCCACTGTCTCATTGTTTTTCTACAATTTTCTTTAGTTTGGAGTTATTAGTTTTTAAGAATTCAGTCATGGTCTGTTAACATGTTTATCCTTTAATATTTGAACTTGAATACATAGTTGTTAAGAATAATGAATTGTTTTATGTTACAGGAAAATGCCAAATTTCTCTGATTATTACATTGATTTCCTGATAGTGCAGATAAATGTTTTGGAGTTTTTATATCATATTTATATGATAGATGAGGTAAAAACCTTAACTATTTTACAAATTTTATTGTAGTTCTATTTATTTTATTTTTAAGAAGTAAAAATCCAAATTCATTAAAAATTTATGAAATCCCTGGGATACAAACAATTTGATCTTGGACCCGAATTCTTAAGAAAAGTATTCAAATATCAAGGAAAATTATATTTGAAGTATGAACATTAATCAAAAACAAGAAACAGCATACATTTTATAAGATAACCTGACTTCCATTTTCAAATTTTGTGACAAACAAAAAACTACATATGTTTTCATAATAAACTTTTAATAAGTGTTTACACAGTGTAGATCTGGTTAGAAGGCAGTTGGGCTTGGGTGAGTCTACTTCTAAAAAATCTGATAGAGGAAAGGACTGCCATATGCTAAATCATTTGTGGCAATCACCATTGGCAATCATTCATTTTACCAACTCAATCATTGGCTTCTGGCACTGACTGATCAACTCAGAGCTAGAATCCGTGCTGAAGGCACCAGTTATGGAAGCATGTTTATGTTAAACCATTCATTAATCTAACTAACAAACTCATCCAGAACCAGGTGACTGAAGTGCTAACTCAACAAAGACTCAATATAATATTATTCATTGCATATATTTCATTTAAAACATTGGCCTATATAAAATCAACAAGTTACTGAAATGACTATGGTGTTTGCCATGTCATTGATTTAATACAGTAAGTGATCTTTTCTGAAAAATTTTATTAAAAATATCCATAAGAAATTGATAGAAAATGTTCAAGAACAATTAAAGCATTCTATCTTTCAAAGATTTATTCATGGCTACTCTGTTCATTCATTCTAAAATGTAACTAAATTTTCTTGGACATTGTTATTCCTAAGAAAATTTAGTGCTAAGAGATAAATAAGCTTTGTGCTTGTGCATAAAACTTATTCTCTTATGCATTCTTATTATACCTAAGAAAGAAAATAAGTGTTGTGCACAATAATATAAGCATAATCACAAAAGACCGATAAAACAATTTGAATTTAAAAAAGTATGAAAACAATTGGAATGTTACCATTATTTATTGCACCTTAATGATTTTTCCCATTAACTATAGAGTATATTTTGAGACTGAAATAGGAAATTTTTTAGGATTGTGTGTGGAAAAAAATTATTTTATAAGGTTTTTGTTAACATGTTAAAAGATATTTCTTTCTTATCTAGAAATATCTGTAATCCTTACATTATTTATTATTTAAAATTTGTGCCTGCTATGTAAAGTATATACTTATGTGTTAATATACATTTGTTTGAAATTTTTTAGGACTTTATCAAAGCATATTCTCCTCAAACAGTATCAGGCTTTGTAAATCTTTTTAAAAACTGCTCTTCAGATGCTGTATATTTACAATATACCCTTCTCCAAACTTTAGAAAACATGATTAAAACTAAATTTAAAAAAGGTAAGCAATTTCTCTTTTAATTAATTAAATTTTATTTTATTAATTTATTTATGGTTATGTAGACTTTATAGATTATAGATCAGCTCTTATTTATCTGCAGTATATGATGGCATGTGTAATGAAAATAAAATTCATGAGTAATCCAAAGGTTGCAGGAAAAATAAATCAGGCTACAAAATGCGACCTAATGTACATTCTTTCACCTATTATTATGTCTAATAAATTGATATGAATAATGCTCAAATTTAAACTTGTCAGTCGCTTATTTCAGTTCTTTAGCAAAATGTTTTTTAAAATTCTGGATTTTGTAATGTTGTGGTTATTTCAATTTAAAGTAATCTATTTGAAAATTGTTAAAATTATTTTCCTATTTGGTGTCCATCCATATTTTTCTTTTTAATAAATCACTGACAAATTTGTCTCTTGAATCTTAAAGTGAAGAATTTTTGACATAATTTTTTATCAGTGCAAAGTTGCAGATAACCAAGAATTGTCTGTTCATAATCTTAACCTGTTCTGTTATTTATTTTCCATAATGTAATCATTGGATGAACTCAATTTTAAAATTATGTCAATTATATTTGGCAAATTATCTAGAAATATGTTTAAACTATTTTAGTGTGAAAAGAAATAGCTTTTAATTGCATCTTGGTTTTACCTGTCAATGTTACATGAAAATTAGGATAACCTTTGAAATCAAAGCAGACATAATAGAGAATATACTGTCTGTCTACCACGAAAACTGCTCTTGCCTGTGTGGTGGCTGTCATTATAGGAACATGGCTTGTTTGTTTTGAGTAGGATTGATTGGTGAATAACTTAATTTTATTTGTTTTGGTGCATGATAATGGTAGTCATTTACTTGTAAAAATCTCTCCTAATCAACAAGCAATAATTATAACCAATGTATTTCCAACTCTTCATTAAGAGTGTCAATGTGACAAGCTTGAATGCATTTCTACAAGCAAGCCCTATGGTAAATGGGATGTTTCCCATATCCATGGCAAGCAATTCTTGAAGTAGACACAGTATAATAGTGACCAGAGTATGAAAAAAAATCATGATTTTTTTTTAAATAAAAAATATCAGATTTATTTTATTTAAATCATACTTTTTTATTTAAATCGGATTTTTATGATTTTAATTAATTCCTTGCCCATACAGGTTTACATTTGTTGGACATGAGACACAAATTACAATGTAGTTTCTAAATAGTTTTGATTTATTTAAACATTAATATTTTTATGTAAAATATAGTGTATTGAGAAATATAGCTGGGTAAATTTTTGAAAGATTAAAATGCGACATAGAAATTAGCAAAGTAAATCACAAGCTAGAGTAAATAGATAGTACCCCAAATGCCAAGATGAGCAATGTTTTTCCATCTGGTTCTCAAGCGGCTTAGATTACTTTAAGTTTAACCCATAACCAGTGATAATTTTTTGGACCCAGATAAATAAGGTTGTCAGATCCTACGAACACCATATTATGAATTTTTTAAATCGTACAAATTTCAGAATTTTATTGCATTATATATTTATCATATATGGATAGAATATTTTGAATTACTTAAATTATTTTGATATAAATACTTGGTTCTAGACTTGCTTTTGAGAAAAATCATGTAACCAATATAAAATAAAAGGAACTTGCATCGTGACAAAATTCCTACTTCTCATTAATTTCTAGCTTGCAAAAATAATTTATTGGTGAAAAAGTTGGTATTTTTTGTAGGTTAACAGTAAAAAATTGAGATGACATGAAAATATATAAATTTGAAATCAAATGTCTATTTTTCAAATTCTTTGAGCATTGACAAGTATTTTATAGGTATATTCGAAGCACACGAAAACGGTTCATATATAAAACAAAAATGAAGCTTTTCTCTATGATCAGCATAGAACAAGTGTAATAGCATCCCCGAGAACATGCCAATTCAGTGGAATTTTGAGCTTGCAGTAAAAACTTTATCAATTCCAATAGTTTTCTGCCTCAACCCATAATTTTTTCTCAACATACTCAATTATCAGATGAGTGAATCAACTTTTACATTCCAAATTTCAATTCCATAAATATTGAATAGTTATTCTAGCAGTTTAAAGAATTCTAAGGAAACAATACATTAAAATTTCCCAATAAATTGAAATAAAAATTAACCAATATCTTACACAAAACAAAATGAAATTTAAAATTGATCATTATAAAGATTTATGTGCAAAATTGGAATGCTTTGTGATACAGAAGAAAATCTTTTCGTTGTGAGTGTCTTCATATTTTTTATGAACACACTACAATACTAAATAAATAACTAAAACATCTTAAAAAGAAAGCAAGTTACCACAATTTTAATAATTTGAGTGAATATATTTCAATCATCTTCACTCTACACATGGTGAATGATTTAAAATTGGCCATGTGGTGATTTATAGTCACGGAATGTTTAAAACAAAACCAACACTGATGAGCAGACTTGCAAGTGACACCTATTGGTCAATGGCCCAAGATGAAAATACTGTTATTTAGTGTCTTCAAAGGGAGGATGATTTTCAATATAATTTTGAGGTGAACTCAATACGAGTGAAGTTCTTAACTTATTTGAATAAAAAAAAATATGCATCTTGTTCAGTGTTTCATTTTCAATATTATTAAACACAACAGAAAGAAAAATGAAATTTAAAATTATGATTTAAATCAATGATTTTTTTTTAAATAAAAGTCACTTGATTTAAATCAGCATACCCTGATGTGTAAACATTCAGTAATTGAACAAATTTGAGCCAGGTATTCAGAAAAGCAGTACTTAAAGTTACTTTATTTATTTGGATTAAAATGTCCTAAATAATATGAATAGATATCAATAGAAAACATTAATACTTTTGAAAAATATCAATTCATCTTTTGATTTATATTATGATAAAACTGAGAAAATTTTGTACATTATAGTTCTTTGTTCACAAGTTTTAAAAATATATACTTGAATAGAACTTATGTGTTTAGAGAGAACATTTTAAAATATAGCTAGAAACTTGAAACTATATGTATTTCTTTATGTGGGGTAGACTTTATATTCTGTAATGCTAAGATCACATGTATGGTCAATATCTGTAGACTATATATGCATAGAAAAAATTTTAAACCTGAGTTCTGTAAAAGCTAGCATTCAACTTGTATTTTAATATAAAATGAGGTATTATTTTAATTTCCATTAATACGGTCATTTTTTATTTTCTTCACTGGTTAGTGCTCTTGTTCTTAGTACAACCAGTTTTAGGGGTTCAAATCCTGCCCGAGCATGTATGTTCAGTGATTCAAAATTTACTTTTTCAGTTGGTTGCTAATTAATCCTCATATAGCTAAAATACTATATTTGACTGAGTGAAAACCAAATCCCTGTTGAAGTGCTTATAATATTTTGATCAAAATTGGAAGAAGCAATCTTTTTAAACAAAATGTAATACAAATGAATGACTGAATTTTTCACTTCCTCGATAAACATTATTTTACACTTATTTACAAATGATGTACTCAAAACTCCATCTTAAATCAGATACTGTTGTTTTATGTTTACAATATTAAAAAATGAATTTTTGTAAACCATTATTTGTTTTAACAAAAATTATCTTTTAGACTTTGTTCCATGGATAAATGAGATTTTAATCGATGACTTGCTTACTTATAAAGGGTCAACATCCCTCAAACATTTAAGGCAAGTAGATTTATATTGTAAGGAATTCCATGTGCAATTAATGTTATTTTCATTTAGCTATTGTCCATAACATTATGATATGCTTACCTTAAATGATTTCATTTACTTGATTGCACACTATGTGTACATCAAGTAAATGAAAGCACACTATGTGTACATACAATCATTCTCTGCAAAACTTAACTAATTAAGTTTACATAAAATTATGAATTTTTAATGTGTACAAATTATTTAATACCAACTCTATTTTGGAATTAGCAAATTGAAACAATTTATACTTAAGAACTTATTGTTCTTGCTCCAAATTGCTGAATGGATATTATTTTATTTGTCAGATTATATTCCCAATAGTCAAAATAACTATAAACCATAATTAATTTTTTATGCAAAATTTTTTATTTAAACATTCTTGTCATTTGATTGCTGTTAAAAATAGCCATATATATATATATATATATATATTCAAATTTAAATCGTTTTCATTCTTGAAAAAACAGAAATTTATAGGATAGTTGATCATTCTTAGATCAGCTAAATTTAAAATTAGGCAACTTTAAGACTGAAATGCGTTAAGAAGGGGATGAGAAATACCATTTTTTACTTACTTTTAATTGAAGCAAAACTAAGTGTGAGGTTTTAAACCATTTTGAATGTATAAGGATCTCAAACCAGTGTTTTCAATTATCTCAAATGTTTATTCTAAACCCATTTTAATCATAGCAGGCTAGCTCTTTGATAGATTAGTGTTCATAAGAGCTTAACCTGTCAATAAGCAACTATAAACTACAAATGGTTATATGCAATGTTAGAGTACAACATTTTATGATAATATTTACAAATACTAATTTTTTTATTTGCTGTGGGTTAGGTTTGTCTAAAATGGTGGCTGATAAAAAAAATTCAAAAAATGTTTTTGGATCTTCTCAGCAATGGTAGTAACTGGTAAAATATTTAAATTGATACAACTGTCAAGCAAGCACTTGGTGAAATTTTATATGGAATAACCCACCTGTGAAATTATGGATTTGGGGACTTAGATTAATTTATTATATAAAGAGGGATTTAAGGGTTAAGTTATGTGATACTTTAGTTTTGCAAAGTCTTACATATAAAATTTCTACTTTTCAGGGCCTTTTCTTTTTCAGTGTTTTTAAACTTGACAGAAGCTATTTATGATTTATTATCTGATGAGGAAAGGGCAGAGAAACTACAGAAAGCAACTACAGAGTTTTGGCTGTACAAAATCTGTGAACCAGATTTGCCAATTAAAACTCAAATACATTTATGTGACTTAATACTTAAACTTGCACAAAGTTTTGTTACTAACAGTAAACATTCGACAACTATGGTAAGTTTTTATTTAAATTCATGTACTTGTAAGGAATAATGATTTTAAATTTTATCTAAAAGATTAAATATCATTGTTATGAACTACTTATATTGAAGAGAATAATTTTGTTTCATCTTTTTACATTAGAGTCATCCCTTATTTTTAATGATCTTTCAATAATTATGTAATATTGAATTTTCATATAGTGTGCCAAATACTTCAAAGATTATTTTACATTTTAAGTACCAATTTATTATATGCTGTACTTTTTATTTTGTTTTGATCGAACACTGTAGGGTTGTAATTAGATAACCACAGATTAAACCTAACCGAAATAATTTTATTATGTAACCACTGTTTAAAATGATAGGTTTTGCAATATCATAAGGAGTGATAAATTTTAGAAAATGATTAGATATTGAAGTCTAGCTAGTAATGAGTAACAAATGTTTGAAGAAAATTTTCTGTTTAATTTGAAAAAAATCTCATTCCCTAGTCCTTTCCCAGTACAATGCATTTGTGTTAACTTTCCTGCCAAGATTATAAACATCTTTATAAGTCATCTTTCAACCTCTTCAAAGAATCTGTTGATATTTTTGGCATTTATTGGTTCTTTCTTAGAAAATTATTAAATCACAAGGGCTGATGTCTGGGCTGTATGGTAGACGTTAAAATATTTACGTGCATTCCGAAAGATCTTCAGATTGATAAAAAAATTTGGTTCACTTATTAGCAATTTTGAAACCATCTGAGAATTTTCTTAATAGATTTTCATGCAAAATGAGATGTGAGTAGTTTCTTTATTTTATCAACTTCATAAATTAACATTTAAAGCTAATGGTAGCAGAACTTGCTCATGTTCCTCATTGTAATCAGTTTAAAGGGATAAGGGCCTTTTCTTATTGTCCTTGATATGTGGTACAGAGCCCATTTAAACACTTGTACCTGTAATAAACATTCGTCCCTATAAATTTTAGTAATTTCCAACTTTACTGATTTTTCACCCAATTTTACAAAGAACTTGATCACAACCATTGATTAATCATGTGTTAGCAATTTTTCAGGTGCTCCTTAGGAAGTTGCTAAATGCAAAATTCTCTAAAAATTATGGTACATGTTATTAAATCGAACTTCTCACACTTAAGATGATAATGAATTTGTCTTCACACAAAGTTCTATACATGGCCATGTCACTAATGATCGAATATTATACTTGATCACGTTATTTTATTGCCATACTCATATAATCATCTATTTATGATTAATTTTGGAGTTTATTTAAACAACTAAATTCTTTTAATTGAACTTGGCTGAAATGTGTCAAGAATGCTTTTCAAGGTAATCAAAAACTAAATGTGTTTTCTAATTTAATCCGTTTTATTGATGAAATTGTTAATATCAGGCAATGAATAACTTTTTTTTTCAGAAATCAAATTTATTACTTGAAATTTGCAAGCAATTCATCCTCAAATTGAAACTGTTTTCCAGAATCAACCCACCTGACACAATATATGACCAGTAAATATTTTTTTACTTCATTAAAAATCTTTTCTATTTTGCTTGATGTGCATTGACATGTCCCATCTTATTTGGCATTGACTTGTACTAGTCTTTTTTCATTTGATCAACCATGAATTACTTTTATTTTTCAAAACATACATGTGAACTATGTTTTCCTAGAAGACTAGAGGAAGTTTGTCCACCCACGTTTGCATATTGCAAGGAGAAAGTCGGACACTCCAGCCTTTCAGGAGCAACAACTGTTGCTGAGACACTAATCCTTGATCATTCCTTTTAGCCACTCAGCTGGCTGATTTTTGGTGGATGCTAAATTAATCATTACTGTTTATTTTAAATTTGTATAATTAATACTTTATTTTTCTAGATGTATGAAATCAAGGAAAGGGGCACTATGCATCAATAGTGTGAGAGATTCTGAGCATGGCTATACTTTAAAGGAGACAGAATGCTTTAATATCATCAATTTTCTCCAAAGTTGCAATTCTGGGGTAAGTTGTCTATTTTAAAATGTTATGATCTACTTTTCTTTATAAAGTAGAACATTGTTATATCGCACATTCGATTATATTGCTCTTTTTTACTTATTCCCAATGAATTTTCAGCTTGGAATCATGAAATCTCAATCTGTTTCTTCACACATATGCCCAGCCAAATCTTTCAAAAATATTCTACCTTATTTAATAATATTTTCAAAGGGTGTACCATTGAATTTTTAACTTTACATAATTTTAAATATAAACACGCAATTTAATGTATAATTTGTGGCTTTTTAATTTCTGTAATAAGTATATATTTCTTGGCCATTATATCACTCCCCTCAGTAGGCCATGCTTTCTCTTGTCCCATGTATCAAAGAGCTACTGTACATGTCTTTTTATATTAAATTCATTATATTACAATATAAATTTGATTGCTTTATTATTGAGTGGGGTTGTAAATTTTGATTAAGTTATTCCCTTTCGAAAATATTTTTATAAGGGCAAAACTTAAATAAGTTTACAAAACATAAAAGCAAACAATGAATAGAGCTTGACAACTACTGGTTTGGTTTAACTCCAAGTTGTGGTATTTCATGGACACATTTTACTATCAAACAATATAGATTTTAAGTTTTTAAACAAGTATATGGATGCATTGACTAAGCTCTGAATTGTTGTTTCTCAAGAGCGATTCTCAGAACTATAATTAGATTTTGTTCTACAAGAAGCTTTGATTGATGATAAAATATATTCTCTACTTATCTCAAATGATGATGACTCAGCATCTTCCAGCCATGCCTATCCAATTTGTTTAGTGCTAGGTACAGGGCATGTGCTGCTGTTTGTTGAGTTAGCATAACAAATATTTTATATTCTTCATTTTGAATGCCTCTTTTCACTTACAATTTATCTCAGAATGTCTTTTTTTTAATTTAAGACTATAAAATTAGCAGTGGCAAATGATATAATAAACTTTTTCAATATTACTGAAATGCAATTATAATACATTTAAAAAAAGCAATTCTATTTGGTTACTTTAGTTTAGTTTACACCAAGATAGGAAAAGAAGCTTCAATTTCAATTCAAGCAGGTTTCTTTATAGATCTGTTTATTCAACAAGTGTTTTTTATCGTTATTGTAAACTGACTTCTGTGTAGTAAACTTCTATGTCAAACCCCTATTGGTATGTAGTAACACATATATTGTGTAATTAATATTAATATGTGTTTTCAGATAAATCTTTATTTGTTTATTTTCTTGTTTTAGAAGAATTATGAGCCTTATGAGTCAACTGAATATCCAATTAGTGAATATAAAGATTTGATAAACATTATTATTGATGGAATTCATTATATTCATAAGATGTTTTCTATTAGAAAATCAGGTAAGTTTTAATTTCTATTTTAATTAATATTTCAGAATGTAATGTGATATTATTTATGTATTGTATTTTTGTAACTAAAATGTAATATATCTATGGTTTCTATCGAAGTTTGTTAAGGTTATTCTTATTTTCCACTCTTAAATAACATTAGGAATATATGAAATTACTTATCCTAAATTCTAATGGGGAGAACAAAAATTTAAAGCATTTAATTTTATACAAATTTTTAATTTGAGACTAAATTAATTTGTTCACCACTATGTTTGAAATATACAAATACCATAGTTTTGCTTTCATACTGATCAAAAATTATTGAAATCAAAGATATTCAGCTATATTTTATGGATAAAATTACATTCAAAAAGTAATACATTTGTTCAGATTTATTTTTCTTTGTATTTAAATTTTATTTTGATTAATAAAGCTTTTCCAATGCCACTCCTCTTTTGAATATTTTTACTTAGTCTTACTTTGTCTAGAAATATTTGCAAACATTCATTTCACTCTTGGGGCACATCTTTGTGTATGGGCTTCACGAACCCAAGGTAAGTTTACTGCCTCTGGCCAACATGTGGGTCATGACCCCAGGATGCCCAAGTGATCTTCCTTTTCTTTCTCCTCTCCATCCTTTCTTTTCTCAATTACTTGTCATTGTTTGTCTTGGATTTGGTGCAGCTTGGCCAAATATGGCCCTTGTGCCATAAAAGTCAAAACCAAACATTCATTTCATCTGAAGTGTTTAAGATTAAAGAAGGCTGCTTTGTACATGGCTTCATTTGGTATACCTCAAAAATTGTACTACCAAGATCATTTCTTTTTCATGGTCTTGTACTGCAAACAATCAGATTATAATGCACTTCATATGCTTCGCCTGTTCTGTGTAGGATCGAGCTGGAAAAAGACTATTGCTGAAGATTTTGTTTAACACATAATTCAGGTAGATTAATTGTATCTTTAGTGATTATTTTTGTGGTTATTTTTGGAGTTCTTCAAATCATACAAGTATCAATACCATCTCTTGTAAGTTTTGTATAATTTTTTACAATATTTTTTTACTGCATTTAAAAGCACATCGTAAGTACTTTTGTTTCGTGTTGAGGATTAAAAAATGAATAAAAGTTACAACACAGGCTTTGACTTTATTTATATGCATAGTCAAATTTGGATTTCAAACATAAAATAGATATTGCACACTTTCATGCTGGATTGAAAAAAGAATTTGAGGCTTCCTGAAAGGGAGTTGTCTCTACCTGAAAAAATGTTCATTCCAAAATTGAAGAGCAATTTCAATCACAAAGATATCAAATAATTTGACACCACCAACATCCAAACACTGTTGATCTTACTACAACAAAGTTGTTACTTATATTTTAATAGTTTTTTTATTTCACTCATCTGTATGTATGTTATATTTTTATTCAATTTATTTGTTAATTTTCTACACAAATAAGTGAAATGCTTTCATTCTAACTGTAAGTCCTTCTTTCTAGGTCCTTACTCTTTAACACCTGAAGCATGGCCATCATTTTTTGTTCCTTTGCATTTTACTCTTTTAACAAATTCTTTAAGAGCTATGAATTTGTTTAATTATCAAAGTTGGGTAGATGACGAAAAAACGTAAGTAATATAATTGTTTTAAATTTTTTCATCGAATATTTGTCCTTTTTTCAATCAATTTTTGATAAAATGTGAAAATGCTTTGTTCAGTTTTCTTTTGGTAACTTTTGACATTTAAAGATGAACACTTATTCTTTGATGCTAAGCAACTGATGATTTAAGTTCACCTAAGAGTAAAAGTGATGTTTAACTTTTGTTTTGCCATTGTTTTATTAAACTATTTATTTAGACCTGTTTGTTTCAAAAATCCACTTTTAAATTTGAATATGTTGGTTAGCATTGAAATTCTTTCTTTAATAAAAATGGAAGTGCTGTGTTGATTTGAGAGTCCTTAATCCACATATACACTCATGTCCAAAAATTAAGCATAATTGCTGTTTATGTGAATATTTAAGAAAATCTATACATCGAAATGGAAGGAAACGTGGTATGCAGGGTTATAGAAGAAAACAAGGATAATGACTTTTATTATCCAAAGAAAGGGGTTGAAAGAAAAAGATTCGCAATACGAGTGTCAACTTTAGTCAAACAGAATGATTAAAACAATGTGATGCTGAAACTTAATACTGTGTGTGGGAACCTCTGGTAGCCGTGCATGCTGCACAATGATTTCCCATTCTTTCGATGAAGGTTTGGATGAGTAGTGTGCTCAAAGAGTTCCAATCCTCACGGATAGCAGTTTTCAATTCCGGAACGGAACTTGGTGGGTGGCGGAGGCTGCAATGTCTCCCGAGCATATCCTACACGTGCTCTATAGGATTCAGATCAGGAGTGTCGGCTGGTCACTGCATGCAGTGCATATCTTCACTTTGAAGGAAGGCATTGACCAGGCTTGCACAGTGAGGAGGCACATTATCATCCATGAATATCAAACCAGAACAGATAGCACCTCGAAACAGGTGAACCTTAGGCTCAAGGACTTCGTCTCTGTATCTTTGAACGGTAACAGACACCGTGTCAAAGATATGGAGGTCTGTGGCCATCCATCATGATGCCTGTCCAGACCATGACTCCCCCTGAAGGAAAACAATGTCTTTCCGTGATGTTTCCCAGGTGAAAACACATTCCATGTTCTCTCCAGATCGTGGTACGAGGAGAATCAGTTTGCAGACTAAATCGGGACTCGTCACTGAACATGACATTGCCCCACTGTTGTCGACTCCACTGCTGATCTTCCAAACTTCACTGTAAACATGAGCGTTTCTGTCAAGGGAATGCAAACTGCTGGTCATCTTTCATAGAGACCATCGTGTCTGAGTCTCCTGTAAACAGTTTGTCTTGAAATTATGACTCCTGTGGCGGCTCTCAGGGCTGAACCCAGTTGTCTGGCAGAATGGTTCCTTTGATGTCGCAGTTATCGCCAAATATCGGTCTTGCTGAGGGGTTGTTACCCTTGGCTGGCTTGGTACTAGTCATCAGGTAACATTTCCAGTGATTTGAAACCTTTGCCAGTCTGGAGATCAAACACTGAGACATATTCAGAATTCGAGATGCTTCAGTTTGGGATCGACCAGATTCTAGCCTTCCAATAATTCATCCCTTTACAAACATGTCCAGTTGACATCTTTCGTCCTTATTGATAGTTAACAACGCTCCGTACCACAGCAATTGCGAAATTTCTATCTAAACTGACCATGCCGCTCGAGGCCGTTTTATACTTGTTCGACATGCGCCACTGCTTTGCGCATGTCGATGTTGACTAAACTGTTTTGCATTTGCACAATGTTTTACCTTCGTCCCATGATTCTCCACAAGTGATTTTGAATCATTGTATCCATATTTACTCCGATTTTTTATCATTTTGCAAACTATGCTTAACTTTTAGACACGAGTGTATGAAAACATTCATTCATCATGTACAATTTGTCAGATTGCTAAATAGATTTAATATCAATATCATGGGTTTATATAGATGTTAATGGACTAAAGTGTATTTGAAATGGTTATAAAATTTTAAAATGTTGTTTTAACTTATTTTTATTGCTAATACTTTATTAGGGCCACTATATAAGAACATATTTATTGATAATGTAAAAAGTTATTAGGAAAATGTTTCCCTTTGTGAAATTTCAAGAAACAAAAGGCAGTGACATTCAGTAGAAGTGAAAATTAACTTTTCAGTGTTTAAAATATTGTTGACAGACCAAAGAAAATCATCTTTTGAAAATTTAGACATTTAAAATCTGCTTGTTTGTTCAATTTTGCAATTTGATGCAGGGACTATCAGAAAATGCAAGTTGCATTTGTATTATTTTCTTTTATTAGGTATATTTTTCATTTACAAAACAGACTTAATCAGAAATTGTAACAATCTAGATTGTATTTTTAGGAGTATTTTATGTGGTATAGGGGATATGATCTTTATTGTTCCATGAAACTCTTTTTACAAAATGTTTTCAAAAACATGTAATTTTATCAGGTTTTTAGGGGGTTTTAAATGCATTTTTACTGAGCATTTTCTGGCAATATTTAGGTAATCAAAACCCTCTCTAGCCCTAGTTAATCCTAGCACAAGTTGCAGCTTTGTTTTTTACTAATTCTGAAATTGTTTATGTGTTCAATAGTTGTGTTATGATTTTGTTATATTGGCCTTTATACTCTTTCTGAAGAAAGCAGTTTTAATTAATGTTTTTTTATTAACCAATTTGCATATTACCTAATAAATTAAGATATATATTTGTAGAATTTTTTAGACTTTTTGCCATTACATTTTATTTTTGTTTGCTCTATATGCTAGCAAGCTGGTCTAACCTTGACTTGTTACTTTGAACATAATTGACAATTTAAAACTTAATTTTAGAAAGAAATGCAAGTGAGACTATTGTATACAATTTCAGTGAATTTTTTAAAGTGAAGTTTTTTTACCATAATTAAAACTATTTGAATGTGTGTGTTTAGTCAGTAAAGGCAATTAGATGCTTAAATGTTAATTCAATTATTCATATCACAAAATTCTTATTTTTTAGCTTTAAAGAAAGAAAAGTAAATTTTCAGAAGATTGGAGAAATAGTAAGTGAGAATATTGTGACAGATTATATTTATACTTGAACAAACATTAAGCAGTATAATTTATCTACTTGGATGTAACTGAAATTTCGTTTTTTGTTTTAATCTGTTTTTTAGCTTTGTTCATTAAATCGAAAGATCTAAATTCTTATTTTGTACAGGCATCTTATTATTCTGATTGCTTGATCACTAGTATGATGATTTAAATTTGTTTATCAACCAATCAGATCACAATGCTTATTTTACTAATTTTAATTAAAAACGCTTATCAACTTTTGTTCTAAATTTTTAAATTCTATTGTATCAAACAATTTAACTCATTTTCAATTATTTCTATTTCAATGCATGGAATGAACATGTGAGGTTCATGAAAGTGTGTTCATTCTTCACCTGTCTTTGTATTAAGCAAACTCATATTTATGGAAACAACCAAAATGTAAAATAAAATCTGGTATTCCAGATTTATCTTTGTAATTTAAGTAGTAAAACTGAAATGCTCTTAAGATAACATGATATTGAAATTTCCATTCATTCATTTTCTAATCTTATCAACATTTTATTTTCATTGTCATTGGATGTATAATACTAAATGACATGATGCACCGACTCTTTGTGTAATGAGGACAATTAAATTCTGCTTTTCCATCGAGTTTTTTTACTAAACCCTTCAGGCATAGCAGTTCCCAACTAATTTTGAATCATGAACCTTTTTACATTGTCAATAATTCCTTTTAACTTATTTTTACTGCATAAACTTTTACCATCTTGTAAGTACTTTTAACCGTCTGTCTGTTTAACACCTGGTTTCCATAGGCAAGCAGATGTAAATTTATTCGTCTGTTTTCAAGGAAATCTAGTATAGAGTGAAATAGATTGTAAAAATGATTCAAACAAGTACCTTTTGAGAGCTAACAAACTTTGTGCAACAGCAAGCGATAATAATTGTCATCATTTTCACTACAAAGTTGGCCAAATAGTCTATCACTCAATGAATTGCTTCTAATCTTATGGACTGCTCTAATAACGTAATCAAGCGACGTATGCAGACGTTCGTTCAGATTTTTTGCAACCAAATGCTGACGATGAATAACACAATGTACAATGAGTACATTTGGTACTGCTTGTTTCAAATGCGCTATGAAACCCTTATGGCGCCCCGTCATTGCTGGAGCACCATCTGTAGCACCTGATAAAATATTATGAAAAAGAATTTCTTTCTCTTGAAAAAACTTGTTCATGGTATTAAATATTGATTCTCCCTTTGTATCGGTTTCCAATTTTTTTAGCAAATAATAACTCTTGACAAATTTTTTCTTCCTTTATGAATCATACGTATGATAAGAGTAGTGCTTCGTTATTTGGTAGAGTTGATTCATCGAGTTGAATGGAAAATTTGCAAGTCTTCAAGTAATCGCATAATGATATTTCAACGTCTTTAGCCATTTCATCTATTCTTTGTGCTGAATTATTGCTCGGAGGTTTTTTCCTGATGGTGTCCTATGATGAAGAACAGTTTTTATTACTTTGATTGTCGGCAAGATTAATTCCTCGCCAATTGTGTGTGGTTTTCCTGCTTTTGCGATTAACAATGAATATGAAGCTCATAGTCCATTATCTTGTTTAGAAGACGGCGCAACAAGGTTTAATATAGTTGACTGTTTTAAATATTTCTTTTCCAGTCCTTGAAAATAAGATAATTCTTTGTCCTTTTTTATCAGCATGCATTTTATTTAAATGCTCTTGTAGCCTATAAGGCTTCATGGCTTCATTTGAAAAAACTTTTTGGTAAATTAAACACATAGGTAATGATTGGTTCGTAGAAGAGTGTATAAATCCATATTTCAAATACTCAATACTATACTGCTGGCATTTCTTAGTAGATTCAGACATGTTGAAAGAGAAAATTTGCAACAGTTTCAATAAACTAACTTTTCAACAGATTTATAGATATAATATAATGGCTTCTATCACTTATCACTCACAAATAAGGATTATTGGTGAAACACAAAAATAATGAGACATTCCTAGCTAGCCATATCTTTTATAGATTTGATGTCGTGCACGCATCAACTCATTCGCTTGTTTGCGATGCCGGTGCACTTGCTCTGCAAACAAGTTATAACAAGCTCCCATATTTTTGTCGAAACATGCTTGATTGCGTGAATTGCGTCGTTGCTTACCAACTTGCAAAGACTTGTCACCGACAATACTAAAACCGAATTAGGTATACGTATACCTAATGCTAATTTAATTTTTTTAATGCTTATTTACGCGATAACAATAAGATGAAAATTTTAGAGATAGGTAAAATATTTGTTCATGAAAACAGTATTTTCAAAGTATTTTATCCACTCCCGCCGCTCCTTGACTGCCTTAACGCTCCCCATTTGCCTCTGGGCCCGCTACCACCCCATGGAAGACTCCAGCGCCCACTGAGAGTGCTACCACCCCCGTTGGGAACCTCTGTTAGAGCAACAGTAATTATACACCCTCAGCAATCTCAGAGGTGAAAGCCTCTTCTATTTAAAAACCTGTGGCATAAATAATGCATGCAAATGGCAAATAAATGTTTTTGAAATTCTTTTTTTAAAGATGATTCACTTATTTGTAATTTAAAAAACATGTAATTTATATAAAACATTCTATAATTTTTAAAACAAACTTTTGGTGTTCATAAATCATTTGTTGAAACTTTGCAAAGGCTGATGAATTCCTCCAATAATTTGATTTTTGTAAATTTTGTCACAACATTGTAGAAATCTTATATTTTTATTAACATAAAACATTTATAATGTTAAATCTTACCAATTTTTAGTATCTGCTGAAAGCTAATTTTTGGCTTATGTTTTTAAAAGATATTCTAATAATTTTTTAACATCATTTTGGAATCATTTTCACAGTGCATTATTTTTACTTTTCAGTTCAGCTTCTTGCCTAGAGCAAGCTTCAGAAAAGTTTTTGCTGAATGCATTGATGTGAGTTTCATCTGGTTTTTCATGGCTTGAAATTTGTTTTTATGATGGATTATTTGATATTTTAAATACACTTAAAACTGTACTTATAAATATTAAATGTGATAAAACCTTGTATGTATGAAGAAATCTGGAATTCTCTGAGAATAAATTAATTCTTAAACATATAAATGAAACAGGAGACCTTCAAATTATTAGTTGTAGAATGAGCTTATTATAAGTTTTAAATTCTTAGAGATGCTGAAAAACCTAAATGTTTCAGTAAGAAACTTGTTTTTATAAGTGTTTAAAATTTTATCATAATTACTAATTAATATTTTTTATTCAAACTGGAATCCTTCAAATGGGACTATTTTAGGCCAGACAAAGGATAAATTCGTGTCTATTTTTCTTATCTAGTTTTACTCTAATTCTTTCTCTAAAAGAAATCATTTTAATATTGTGAATTATAATGTACTAAAAAAGTATTCTTGACCTCAAAGATTAATTTTAAAATGTTTTTCAGGAATTGTTTAGTTTGGCTTCTCTTAATACTTCAATACATGTAAGTATTTGTAACTTGTATTTTTTAAGTTCTGCAAATCATCAATGAAACTTTGTAGATTATTACAGTGCCTGTATAAAACTATTGCTTTAGTAACAATTTCCATAAATTGGGATTTAACAAAATACGAAATCATTAATGCAAGCACAATTTTAAATAATTGAAAAATACAAAAAAAAAAATTTTACACTTATACTTAAACACTTCTCTGCAATTTGCTAGATAAGCTTTTATATTTTTAATTTTAATTTGATTCTTGTGTGAATTTGAAATAGAATTCAAAGAAATTTCTTCTTTGAATACTTTCCTGAACATTTGGATGCTGCTTAAGTCATGCACTGTAATTGATTTAATTGATATTATAAACGCTTACCCTTGCAATTGTATATATTCAACTTTTGTATTTTGTAAAAATTCTTTTTTGATAAGATAATACAACATAAAAGTCAGCAATAAAATTTTAATTATGAGAACAATGTGTAATATCATAGATTACTGGTGCTATTTATTATTGTAAACAGTCTTAACAAATTTTATTTCAACTTGAGTATGTCCTTGAAATGTTTACACTTTGAATTTAACCTCATATATGTTTGGTAGTTAAAAGTATTTTTCAGAAGGTTTCTTAAATTAGACTTAGAAAGCCATTTAAACCTGTTTTTTGGTCTTTTTCTGTGTATTATTTTCTTTTCATACCCATTACTTGCAATTTAATCATTGTGCATTCATAAATTCACTTTTTAGATTTTTGCTCGCAAGTTGCTTTTCCACAGAGATGATATTTCACAAGAAATGACTACCTTATTGTTGAACTACCTTCTGGATCATTTAGAAGATATGGGAGGTAAGACTGTTTTCCATACTTATTTCCTATTCAGGATAGAACATTGAACTTTAATATAATATGCACTTTATCATAGCATTCATAAACAAATTTCCTCCTATGATTATTTATTAAAGACAATTTGGTAAAAAAAATCGTTTAAAATTAATTTTCATTTCATTTATTATTGTTTCAGGAGATGTTACTTAATTACTGAACTAGTTAATTCATTTTAATTTACTAATAATCATATTTATGTTCTTGCCTTTACATTGTTTTATTGCTTTAGGTTGAAAGACAATGGATTTAAAGATAAAGTAATCATTGATCTTTAAGATGTATGTTTATTTTAATCTAAGATTAAGTGATCTTTCTGTGAAAAATCATGAAATTTTAATCAAGTATGTGCTAGATATTTAACAGGGTTCCCACATTCCTTAGAAACTTCTTAACAACTCCTTATTTTTAGCTATCATTTCTAAGAGCCCTTAAAAACTCCTTAATTTTCAAATCACGAGTCCTGAAAAAGTTCTTATTTTTTCCCAAAATTAGAACACTAAATTTTTCTGACGGCAGTCATTTTCCAATTTCTCCCCGTTTTCAAGCTTTGTTGTCCTATCTTGGATGGGAAGTGGCAGGTTTCACTGGGAGACAATGTTTATCCTTCCCTTTTCAGAAACGAATATAAAGAGGACCGCTGATTGACCCTCCGAAGGGGTGTGTGATTGCGGATACACCGCAAGGTTGATTGACGGTTAATGACATTTAGTTCATTTGGTCTAGGGAGATAGATGACTTCCATTGATAAATTTGCTCATGCTTCGTGTTCTCGCGTTTATCTGTTTTTCCCAGATGTTTTTACATAGTTTTTATAATGACAAAGTTTCTAAACATCTGAAGAAAAAGCACATAAATAGCAATCTTTATTTCTACATTGTCCCCATAAGCAAAATACATGGCAGATGGGTTTGTATTAGGTGCTTCGTGGGGAATGAAGAACTTTGAGGAGAAACAACTTCGTTCCGCTGATAAGGAGTGGCAATTTAGGGCCGACTTCGATGCGGAGACAGAGCTCTTGGAGGTTTAAAAAGTATGCCTGAGAAATGCGTTTTTAACAGCTTATGGACTACAAATGAAAAGTATCGAGAATGGATTACAGCTTCAACTGATCGCCATAAAGCAAAATGCCTTGTTTGCCAAAAAAATTTGATATTGGAAGAATGGTGGGAAAGTGCTGTTAAAGCTGGTATGACTGATAAGTAAATTGAGTAACTTGTTTTATTTGATGATTGTTAGCTGTTGCGAAAGCTTTTTTTTCAATCAAGTTTTCTAAGCGCTTTAATTTATTTATAAGTGCTGATATTCGAAAAATGTGCTCTGATATAATTAGTAAATTAATGAACAGAAACATTCCTCTTAAAATGGAAAACAAATAGAAAAAACTCAGATGGATATATAATATGATATATACGAATGGATTGTAAAACCATACTTAGGTACAAATATAATTTTTAAATGATGCATGTGCTGTGCATTAGTCATTTTGCAATCGTTAGTGATCATTTTTACATGCAAAATAAAATTACAAATGTATTCACTAAAGGAATTATTTTTAGAGCCTCTTCCAAAAATGCACCCCGATTTAACTAGAAAATTAACCTTTACGATGCGGCGGCGAAATTTCGTTAACGTCTCGAAGAACGGCAAATTTCGCTTAACTTCCTTCCCCCTACAGAACTTGGGCGAGAGTCTTTACAACTGACCACCTAGCGCGCTTTCCTTTCATGGGGTTATCCCAATGCCGCTCAATGAAAATTCTCTCTTGGACGGGTTTCCAGTTTTCGCTATAATCGCTCTTTTCACCCCACTTGATTCTACATACTAGGAACTGTTTGAAGTTTGGATTAAAAATCGTTTACGGAAGTTAGGACAGTCGCAAATGCATACTCCATTTGTTTTACTTATATTAGTATTTCAATGACTCATTTTGATAAGCACAAATCATTTTTTCAAATTAAATACAAGATTTTATAGTTCATTTTTAAAATGGTCAGTGCGATTTTGTATAATCCTTTATCTTAATTGTCGTTGATAATATTTATATTTTGGTAGAAAATAGAGTGTCAATTGTTAACATTACAAAAAAATGGCAGATACTTTCTATTTAAACAATTAATAAGTAAACAAGCACATAAAGTGTACATTTATGTTTCGTTCTCTTTAGGAGTATTATTTTACTGCGCATGATTGAAATTTAATTATTTTATGAGTTTGTTAAAAACGATTAAATAATGAAATGAATGTTTGTTTGACAGGTGGTATTCAAGAGGCTCAATACCTTATGAGAAAAAACTCTTACTACTGTGCTTTCAAAAAACTTTTTTTTAACTGAATGTGGAACTCCAGTCAATCCTTGTTTTGAAATTTATTGAAAATTGTGCATGTAGGGGTTATTTTAATAGATGTAAAGATTTTAATTCACTTTAAAATCAGTTTTAGACATAGAGAAGTTATATAAAATGACTAAATTTCCTTATGTGAGTGTCATGCACACTAGTCTCCAACATTTTGATCTAATTTTAATGTTCTCATAGCGCTAAAGTTTTCATTGGATTTAAGGAAATCACTTCTTTGGGGACAAAGATTTTATGTCACAAATAAGATGTACAAACTTTCTCTCTTTATGAATATTGACCGACAGTTTCATTGGATTTTTGGCTTATGGTTTTAAAGATGATTGAAAAATCATCTTTTCAAAATAAAAGAATTTGGAGATCATGGTTCCACCTAAAATATTGAATGTTTAGGTACAATCAAAACGTTGTAAAAATAAATTATTGGAACAGTTCGAATAATTTTTGGCTAATAAAAAGCTTGGTTGCATTCTACCATTATGTTAAGATTATAAAAAATGGATGCTTCTTTTACTTTAAAATAACGCCCTCACGCCCACATCTAATTTAGGTGTGTACGAGCATCATGACTCCGAGATACCCAAGTGATCTTTCCTCACTTTCATTTTTACACTAGTCTATCCTTTTGCTTTTTCTTCCTCCCTCATTGTGTTGTCTGTCTTGTGTTTGCCGCAGCTTGACCAAATATGGCCCTTGCTCCATAAGGCCAGAAACCAACCAACATTAAAATAACAAAAATGCTGCAATTTTGATGCTTAGTAAACTTGTAAACTTAGAAATTTAAAATTTTCTGATACTTCAACATACTTTTGTGCAAATCAAGTAAAAATCAACCAATTCAAAATTGACAATTTGTAAAGTGAAATATTTAAAATTAGTGGAAAATTTCCTTCTCTACGTGGCCCATGAGTAGAACCAATGCTAAAAATTTCTGCATTTCTGCAGTCGTGGCTCCAATCCGATGAGTGTTTTTTCTTTGGAAAGTTTGCATGTATTTTTAAAATTTGTACTGCATACTTGTTAGTTTCTTCAACTAAAATTCGTAAAACATCCGAATTGAACATCAGGGGGAAATAATCAAGCTGTTGTATAAGTTCTATCGGTTGGACGTTTGAGGAAAGCCCAACATTTTCACTGAAGTCGTAAACAGTTACTCCATCTGATGGTTTGGGAAATTTCCAGTTTATACTTGGAATTCTGTATATGAGCTATCAGCTGCAAAAGTATCTTGTTCGGACACAAGATCCGTTTCAGGATGCTCAATTTCGCATTCTGAATCGCTATCTGCAAAATTTTCTTCGTTGAATTCCTTCAACCTCTTTTTTCATTAACGGATTTGAATATGAACAAACTGCCGCGTAATATATAGTATTGAAAGCAAGTTGATTTCGGTCATGGTCATGTATTGCAATGTAAGGGCTAATTAGATCGACTGAAAGAGGAAGATTGAAAATAGTGCTAACATTCGAAAAGTGGAGATAAGAAAGAAGTGCTGTACAACCGTTCCGTCGTGAGTTATGCTTTGACTATACAAAGAATAGATGCCTCGATGGACTGTGAGAACCATTCGTGGCCCCCTCGAATCAGATTGCTGTCGGTATGTTTTAAGCCATTCTACCAATGTAATAAAGGAAGATATAACATGTTATTTTTAGTTAACAAGAAGGAATGCAACTGTCATTGTGATAGTTCAAGTAAAGGCAGGTGTGATGCTCGCAGAATACTTTTGTGTGAAGTTTTCAAAAGTTTCCCGTTTTCTATAAGAAGTAATAAATATTTTCGACAAAGTGTGAGAAAAAAATTAACCCTCTGGATACCGGTCGAACGTCCAAGTCCCCTCGTTAAGAAAGGCTAGGTTTCTTTCAGACCTCAAACTAAGAAACGGTCGAGTCCATCCCCTCTTGTCTGTCATACAAAGAGACCCGCGCGTGAATAGCCTTATCTCCCCGTTCAGGAAGATGTCTGGTTTATCGACTGAGCCTCGCAAATTGTTTATCCTCGAGCATCTAGAGTGTGAAAGTTTGAATAAATGAAGAGATAGACTTAAAGAATCAAGATTAGTTTAGAACACTCTAAAAAAGCATTTCTTGTTCTGCAGTGAACTTGGTGAAATCTGTGGATTATTTCTTAATGGTTCATGCTTAATCGCTATCATGATCTCGAAAACTTAATTATGTGCCCACAAAATCCTTCCAGCTACAGTTTACGGTTACAATAAAACAGAAAACTCAGCACATATCATAAAGGGATGTATTTTCCATAGGTAGGTATTTAATTTAACGTCGCCCTGGGGCAACACAATGGGCTATTAGGCGATGGTCCGGGATCAGCCCCCGAAGGGGGTGATCGAGGACAACACTATGTAACTTTAAACCATGGTCAGATGACGAGGTCACACCTGAGCTGGCACTCCACTCCCCAAACTTCCACACCATGCCAACGTGAGAACATTTTAGGCCACGACCGATTTAACGTACACCAGCCTCCCCTTTGTACACAACAATCTTTGGTTGTATTCAAACTCGCTATACTCCGGTTGTTAATCCGTTACTCTTCCAACTGGGCTACCACAGAACGGATATTACTGGAACACACGTAGAACTTTAAGAAGGATTTAAATGTATACAATAGTGAAAATGATGATAAACTTTGTACATTGCAAGGTAATCCCGATGTGTATCACAAGAGAGCATTTGGAAAAGAGGTGATAATAAAACCTATCACAATTATTAATAACCTGAAGTTTACACGCACATATCCATTTTGCAAACTGCAGTCATCCCTCGGACACATCTCCTTTAGGAGTGAACGGACTTCACGATCCCGATGCACTCTAGCGATCTTTTCTCTTCCAATGGGGTGTTCTGTCTATAGTAAACACGGATGTGTCACACACTCTGGATACCCAAGCAATATTTTTTTGCCCCCCTTCATCTCATTATTCTATTTTCCAATCACTAATTTTTCCCTTTCACGAGAGATTAGCAATCGGAGGGTTGTGAGTTCGAATCCAACCAGACAGCCGTGTACATGGGATGAAAGGGAAAATAATCAAGCTCTTGTATCAATTCTAATGGTTGGACGTTTGAGGAAAGCCCAACATTTCCACTGAAGTCAAACATTTATTCCATCTGATGATTCCAGAAATTTCCAATATATATTTGGAAATTCTCTAGATGAGCTATCAACTACAAAAGTCTCTTGTTCGGACACAAGATCCGTCACAGGATGCTCAATTTCGCATTCTGAATCGCTATCAGCAAAATTTTCGTCGTATAATTCCTTCGTAATTCGATCTATTTCTTGTGTTAAACCTCTAGAACATCGAGCCAGTGCCGAAGTAATATTTCCAAACTTTTACATCAAAATTTAAAAACACACAGACAAACAAATTCAGTAGCAGTGTGGTACTTGGTGTTATACCAATGGTACTAAAAACAGTGTTGAATAAGTAAAGCGTTTCCTTAAATGACTTTGTACTTGGCGTATTTTTGCCGTGAGAGAGATATCAACTGTGCCACACATTCTGCTTTCCCAAAGAGTACACACAATGATAGACTGGGGTGGCATCGAACAAAAGGAAAGACACTCTTAAAAGCCAGTCACTGACAGTTCGTAAATCGTGATCGATGTCCGCTAGGGGGTAACTCAAAACTACCCAAGCCACAATACGGAGCAAACTTCTGATGGGAGGGCATTTGCCCTGCCGTAGTGAAAAGGTTAACAAACAAAAGTTCTTTATGATAACGAAATTTAAAAAACTCAGATGAATGCAAATGGATTGTAAATGTGGATTTAGGTTCTAATATATTTTTTGAATCATGCACGGTGCTGGGCATAATCCGTTTTACAATCGTAAGAAAAAATTTATTAAAATAAAATTAATAACGTAGCCAAAATAATTTTTAAGAGCCTATACTCCAATATTAGAAAATTAAGAAACAAAAAATTTCTTTCTGAAAATTAAAATAAATAGAAAACTCATAAATGCAAATGGATTGCAAAACTATTTAGGTACTAATATAATGAAAAATAATGCAGCGGCGTGCAATTATCATTTTCCAAAGAAATGTAATAATTTTCACAAAATGATATACAATTTTTGAAAAACAAGATGTTCTGTGTGCTTATATTACTTATTCTGTGTGCATTATTAAGATTCTCCTACAAGAAGGTAAGATTTCAGTAATTTGTCTGATGTCAAAAAGCTTCCCTTAACATTTTGTGGTCATAGATGGCTAGATAATGTCCCAGTTGTAGAACGTGCAATTGTAGTTTGGACTGATGTTATCAAATATGTTAGAAGTGTAGGAAAGGGTACTTTGAATAAAGTAAATTGCAAGTCTTTTTTGACAGTACGAGACGCTATGAAGGATGAGTTAATTCTGGCAAAGTTTAATTTTTTCTTCGCTGTGGCAAAATTATTGCAACCATTCCTTGAATTTTATCAAAACAATAAACCATTGTTGCTTTTTTTGGAGATGATATGTGAAAGCTTGTAAAGCTGTGTGTGGAACACTTTAATCTTCTAAAACCAGAAGAAAACGTTAATATAAGTACCATTCAGAAGCTTTCCAAATTTGATTTTTCTGACTAATTGTTATTCTCCTGTGGACAAAATGAATATAGGGTTCTTGGGGAAAGAATAGTAAAGGAAAAGTTAAAGGAGAAAAATAACGCCTTGAGCTGCCTTTGATTTGCGGTGTGATTGCAGAAGTTTTGTTATACAAATGCTACGTCTCATGGCTAAATCACCTGCAGCAAGTTTGCTTGTTCGAAATGCTTCATGTCTTGATCCTAGACGTATGGTTAAAGATCAGACCAAGTGCATGAATTCCATGAAGCTTGTACTTTCCTCAGAAAAAGATTGTGATGGTATATTACTTCAATTCAAAGATTTTATGGAAAGCAACGTTTTCAAATCCGCTTCATTGTTTCAGAATTTTGAACAAAAACAATGCATTTAGATAGTTTTTTTAAATGCCTTTCTCAGTATAGATGATACAAAGGGAAAACTATGGAAAGTTATGAAAACCATAATGATTTTATCTCATGGCCAGGCTTCTGTGGACTGGATTTCATATCAAGTCCTTAGAAGTTTAAAATTTGAAAGGAGACTCCTATATTGCACAAAGATTTATTTATGAAAGTGCTAATGATATTCCAAATTTAGTAATTACTAAAGAAATGGGAAAAATTGTTTCTTCAAGACAGAAATATGTTATGCATTTAAAAGAACAATGCAAAAGTGCGAAGAAGACAAATCTAGATAATAAAAGAAAACTTGAGCTACAAGAACTTAATTCCTTAAAATCAGAGAATTTGTCTTGAGGGTGATATGAGAATGGAAAAGTCAGCTGAAGAACTGGCTAATGAGGTAGAAGCTTCTGAGGATTTTTTCTTTTAAAAAGTGCAAATGCACTACGTAAAGAAATTAAAGGGAAAACAGCTGAAATAAAGGAATTAGACAAAGTAATTTCTAAGAAAAAAAACAAATCAGTTGAAATTTATTAGTAAGAATTTTTTCTCAGGAGCAATATTTAACAAGATAAATGTATTTGTATTTAAAACGGAAAATAAATCTGTTATTAAAATTCTTTCTTATTTTCTAGAAAAATGCAATGATTTTTAGAATTTAATTTCTTTTCCCCCTTGAGATGACATCCTTAAAAATTATAAAAATTAGTTTTATTGAGGTTAAATGGGGTTAATGGGTTTAATATGTGTAAAATACATTCATCTTTTTTGTGCATTGTTTTTAAAAATTTAACTTCAAAACACACAATGTATTTAACAGACATCAAAAAATTAACTTTTAAGTTACTATAAATCTGCCAACGGTCCTGCATACATCCCTAATTTTTGTCCTACTAGATTGACTCATACAATGATGGTGTAATATGGGTTTTGGTATATCTCGATTAGTCCTTATAAAAAATTATTTGTGTCCTTAGAAAGTCCTTTTTTTTATTTTGAAAAAAGAGTGAGAACCCTGTTTAGGCAAGCGTAGTTAAAAGTCATAAACTAAGGAAAAGTTTAACTACTTCTGAATGATGCTGAGACAGAACAACAACCATTATCTATATAGGAAAGATGCAATATCTGTACTATTATATGCTATATATATATATAAAAAAAATGTCTATGGAAACAACCTAAAGTTATTTATAACAAGTTATCAATTCTCTAGAATGAGTACTAAATTGCACTCCCTGAACTAAATAACTAAAGTTGTGACAGTTGCTTAATTCCTCGTTTTAATGAATTTGTTTTTACTCTTAAAATGGCAAATATATCATTTCACTTTACCTTTTTTAATGTTTCATTGTAGACACTAATTTTTGGATCTATTGATATTTAACACTGACTTTAGTATTGCTTCCTGAGAGTACAATGACTTTAATTTTGCATTAGAATCATTGTGATTATGCTTATTTCATTGTCTTTACAATCCATAAAGCATCTGTAACTTATCTTTACCAAACTGATTTATATTTTCAAGCAGCTGACTGTTTGACTGTACAAACAATGTGGTTTATTAAACTTCAAGTTTATTCATTCACATTTCAAAATTTTAGTTCTACATACAAATATTTTCACTTTTAACAGTTACCAATATTTGGTATATCTTTTATTAGCTTACTAATATATAAAATATATTATTTCATTAAATAATATATTTTGTTGTACATACTAGCTATAAAAATTTGGATTTTGATAGCTAGGTAAAATTTTCTGTTGAAGAATTTGTGTTCTAAAGTCATTTTATGTTTATTTCAGTATTTTGTAATTTATATAAGATCATTCTTTGTGAAATTAGCAAAAATCAGGAAAAACCCGTGACACATTGTGACGAATTTTCATGAAGTTCGGTACAGGGGTTTAATTTATGCATAAATATCGATATCCAAAATATTTTGGCTCAAAATTAAATATTTTGAAAGTTTCAGACATTTTAATGACCTGCAACTTTGAAGAGCAGTTACGAAATCGTTAATGTTCATGTTTGAAGATCTGTTTCTCTAAAGCAACTTAACATAGACAGCAATATTTCATATTTCTGTAATCTATGAAAAAGTTTCTTATTATCTGTTTGGAAATAACAATTTTAAACACCATTATTTAAGCTAAAAATTAACAAAAAATGGTATTTTTTTCGATTTTGATAGAATTAAAAAGGTTTTAATAGGCTAAAGGAATTTAAAGGCATTGTTGAAATTCATGCCAGTTACCGTGCTAAGTATGATAAAACTATTGCTAAAGTTTTGAAGTTGGCTTTTTTCCTTTATCTTCAAAATAGCAAAGGATATTTATAAAATGACGATTTTCCACTTAAAATATTCATGCAAAATCAAATAAAGGAAAAGTCGAATGAAAACTATATTTTGGAGGAATATAATTTAATATGTATATTATTTGCAAAATAATTCAGGATTGCCTTGAGTCCTAAAGCGACAGTAACAAAATTGGTAACATGCAAAAACAAGGAATCAGTCCATAGCCCTATTGGTGACTGAAAGTTACGTCTCCAAACTCTGATTTCAATAGGATTATGATGGGCCAGACAAACAGGCCACTTTTAGTGCCAAAAATCTAAATTTGTGTGACCTTGAGCTTCAAATGTCAATATTTAACAAAATATAAATTTCTGAAACCTAATATTTTGCATTTGCCAATTTCTATATGTGACATTTCTTAAAACTGATTTTAATTAAAATCGATGACATGCCAGCCAAAGCTAATTTGCTCATTTTGTATGGAATAACCCATAGTAGAAAAATGCTCATGATAAAATGTGTCACTATTCAGATGCTAATGAGTATTGAGAAGTATTAAATGAGTATTATTAAAGAATTCATGGTTAGTTATGGATGTAATGTTAATCGATATTGGCTGTAAAAGTCACTATAATTTGCACAATCTCAAATATTTTGTAATTTGGAAAATTATATCCCCGTAATTCCTATTAATTGAATTTTATATTAATTGATATTTATGCATTGGAGATAAAAGTTTTTCCTCTGAGAAAAACCAAGAAAATAGCTTTCAAAAATTCTGTTAACTTCACAGTTACAACAAGCAGAAAGAACTTATTAGGAATAAAATAATATATGATTTCATTTTCATATAAATTCTATTGTAAGGCAACATATTTAAAGGGTTAGTTAGTAGTTGCATTCTATTTTGGACTAGTATTCCTATGCACTTAACATTTTTAATTCAGATTTATTATCAAACTTGGGGTCAAATTTGATTTCTAAAACAACTTTCTACTGCATACCTTACACATTTTAACTGTATTCAAAATATTTGTTGATAGTGATGTACAATGCACAACTATACCTTCTCTTATTTAATTAGTTTTTAGTTATTTTATTACCTTAAAATATGGTTTTATCACTATTTTTTCCAAATATTTTATTTCTTTTTAGGTGATTCTAATATATGTGCTTCCTATTTGCCCATATTTGAAGATCTATTGCAAGCATTGTATAAGACTCCATATCATACTGAGGAAATTTTTAAAGTGAGTTATTTTTTAATGTAAGCAAACTTTCATTATTAATCACAGGAACAAATAATTACTTGATTGAAACATATTGATATAATTAGTCTAATCATTATGTAACAACCATGTTATGTTCCTCAAAAGATTGGTCTTGAACACTAATGGTCTCTAATAGATTCAAAACATTAAATATGGTGAATTAAATAAGTTTAATCACTTATAAGCTTAAAGTACTGATGCTATTTTTTTGAAAAATTAACATTTTATGTTTGTTTGCTCACAACTTGATTATCACTAATAAAAGAAATTTAGAACTATATTTTAGGTTTATGCTAAACAAGTGAGCATTGTTATTAAAACTTTTAATCACTTTGATATGTGGATACTACAAAAATCAGGAATTCTGCATAAAATTATCTATTCTGATACTTCATAAAAATCTCTGGGAAATTTTTGTGTTTAAAAAATCTAGAAAATTAAATACTAGATGCTTAATTAGTATGCTCTTTTCAAATTTCTGAAAGAAAAAGTGCAAAGTAAGAGGTCAAACGATTCCTTTTTGGTGAATCTAATTTTCTCTATATATCTTTGATGGGCAGGAATTACAGTACAAGTCAAAAAATGACATTTTTTAGGAGAACGAAAAGCCATTTAATATTCCTTATTGCAAATGAATAAAATTTATAAAATCAGTTCTGCACCTTATGTCTGACAACTTTAAAGGGGAAATTAGGAGAAATTTTGGATGTGGCCCTGTGACAAAATTAAGTTGCTTGTACTGTTCGTACCAAGAAAATTGTGCACATTACAACTGACTTGTACTGTTATTCCCGCCCATCAAAGATATATACTCTGTAATAAGATCAGTACTGAAAAACACTGAAAACTGATGTGCTTCCTTAGCTTAGATCAGGAGTTTCCAAACTTTCTGAGGCTGTACTGCCCTTCACGTGTCACTTTTCATGCAACAAACCTGTAGGCATTTTTTAATTTCCCAAATTCCATTTGGTGGTTTTTTTAGGGAAACAGTTATTTATACTATTATACTATATAACTTGGTTGTTGTATTTTAAATGTAAAAATATGTAAATAAAATTACACAACTGAAATGGAAATAAATTGATGAGATAGATGCGGCCTCATATATGTGATTTTGGTATATGTGACCTCATGCATACAGTTTGTTCATTATAGCAAAACAAATGCCTGAATGTTTTTCTCTCAGGTTAACTCTCTTTTCATTTGACATTCACATTTTTTCAGTAATTTTAAAATCTACAGTGCAAGTATTTTTGCTTAATGGAACAGGTGAGCTTGCTTCTGCGTTACAAATTTTAGTTTCTCCTTATATATGTGGAGTGCAATGTTAATTAAGTACCTACCTTATACATGTGGCGCTCCAGGGAATCATTAGGAACTGTTTAGAATTCCTGGCTTAGAAGATAAATTAGTGTTCATTTTCTTTAAGTTCCTGCAATCCTCCCGCATGGGGGTCACAAAAATTTGAATGTATACTAGTACAACAGAAAATAAGGTTTCACTTATTATAGTTTTTATCTTTAAAACTGTCATGAAAAAGCAATGGTTCTACATAATTTTTATAATTTGAAGGTATGCAGTTATTTTTAAATTAAACTCTAAATTTTCAAATTACGCCACAAATATTTTTCATGTGTTTATAAATATTAGATTAAGGGCATAATTCATTACTTAATTATATTGTAATTGCTACTTATTAAATAGAAGACTAGATTATTTCTCATCTTTTTGGAGTTAAAAAATGAATTTCTTTGTTTCTTTACTCTTCACGTGTTAATTTTTTATTTTATGATAGCTATAATAAATTCATATTTTATAGATTTATGTTCTGGAAATCTTCAAAAAAAGTTGTGAGGTGTTTTTATGCGCAAGAGAAGTGTTTGGTATTTTGAAGCTAATGACTGCAATATTTATTGCCCTTAAAACTAGAAAACTGAAATCAATTTCCCAGATTCTATTGCCAGATATTCCTCAACTATTAGACAGTAAGTATTAATGAAAGATACAACATGCAGTGTCCAATCAAATGTTTGTCTTAGCTTTTTGTTGCTTAGAAAAATGTAGATAACTGATTTGATTATTGTTTTTTAATTACTTACCTACAATGTGTACAAGCTTTTCAGTTTATAACAGTTTTTCTCATAGAAATTGCATTGATTTTGATACCTTTTGAATAATTTATACTTTTAAAAATAGTTTAATTTATATTGTACTTATTTTTCCATTTAGCTTTAAATCTGTGGTATAGGAATGCACACAACTTAGAGCTGCAAGAGAAAATTGTAGAAATGTGCTTAATTATTCCAAAGGGCTTCAAAGTCAGAGAAATTATGACATTTTTTATAAACTTCCTCCCTTCTTTATTGAATGCTTTAGATGCGAATTCAAAATTAATTTTGCAAGTAAGTATAAAAATTATGTGTTATTACTTTTACTTTTATTAACAATTGAACTATTTTTTTTTGCTGCAAAATTCATTTCTTCTGAAAATACATCCTATGGTGTGTTGTCTAACATATTTATGGGATATGCAAAAACAATGCAAAATACTTTAACATTATTTTCTATTATATTCATTTGATCAAGTATATCTTTAAAAGGATAAAGGATTAGAAATACTTCTTAAGTGATTTTTAAAAAAGGAATACAAGCTTTAAAATTAAGAGCTGTCCATTACCCTCAAATCTTATTCTGTAACTAATTTCTGAATGTATTATAACAATTTTATTAAGATTTTGTTAAAATATGGGGGGTTTGTTTACGGTTTGTAACTGTTTAATAAAGTTCAGTGTGCTCTATTTCAGACCAATTGTAATTTCAACTAAAAAATAGGATTGTTTTTAGATTAATTAGTTTCTTAATTTATTTCTGCAAAGTATTTTAAAACCGTCTATTATGTTTTTTGTTTCTTGAGTAACCATTCTTTGTTATCACAAATATGAAATATAATATATCAAATCGTCAAAAAGAAAAATATCAAAAGGGGAAGTAAAAATTTAAGCTTCTCGTATTGTTCATTTTTCAGGTGTTCTAAGTGTTTCATTGCAAAATCATGTAAAGAAATATAGTTCCCATTTATGTGTGCATCATTTTATTATAATTTAAATTAATTTATTATAAAAACGAATATTTTAAAAAAATTGAAATCTTTTTCATTTCTCTACCAAGAATTGCTCTAAAAATGTTGATTTAAACAAAGGCAAGTACATATTTCCATATCCAACTGCATATAAAATTTGGACTCTTGTTATCCCTTTTTAAGGGTTTTAGAATTTTATCTTTTACTCCAAGTAATGTAATAGAAAATATTTTCTGTTATGTAATCTAGCAAACTTAACTGATGTTGGCTCATGTTCAATTTGGCTTAAATGTTAGGGATCAAAATGTATTCAAAGTTTTTAGAGCTCTGTAATTAACTTTTAATATGTATACATACCTCATTTACCAGTGACATAATGTGTTCTAAATATGTTTAAAAATTTTAATGGATTTACAGTATCCCTTATTTTGAAAATTTAAATGACAATGCTCCTTATAAGATTTTTTAACTTTTGGGTAGACTGCAGGGTGAAGGCATCTCACTTGAAACAAATTTGAATATATTTAATTATTTTGGTGTACTACAGCCAATCAAAATTAGTACTGTGTCTAGGGCTGGTGCATTAGTGGACACAACTAAGTTGAGTTGGATTGTTTGAATTATGAGAAAATTATGGCTGTCAAATATGATAAGAATGTTGACCTCTACTAAGTATTTAATGCAATACTAGGGTAATTCATAGTTTATGTTTTATTAAATTAATTCAGTTAAGCTTGTTTCAATAAGTTTTTATTGACCTTGTATATTGTTTGCTCAATCTTTCCTTGTAGGCATTGCAAACTCTTGATGAAATGATGGATGTTTTGGATTTTGCCTTTCTGAATATGCATCTTGAGAAGCATAGAAGTCCTTTATTTCAAAGATTGTATTCTGCTGCTAGAAATGAATCTGTAGATATAAATTGTCTAGCAGTTAAATTGCTGGGAAAACTGAGTGCTGGAAACAGGTCACACATGAAAGTAAATAATCTTATTTTTCATACGTTCTATTCCTATATGAAATTCATATTTCCTAAAATTAACAATTTTTGTTTATATGTTTATTTATTAATGCAAATCTGTATTTTAAAATGCTTTTGTTGAGTTAGAAAACTCGTTATCTGAAAATAATTCTTTTTCTTGAGGTAGTCTTCATTTTCTCATTCAAAAACATAGCAACCACCATCTCATAAAAATTAGTCTTTTTTTTTAATTTTGTGAAATTCCAAAAATACAGTAGAGTCCCGCTAATCCGAGTCCTGTTAATCCGAGCTCCGCTTAATCCGAGGTAGCTTAAATAATGTTTTTTTTCCCTCTCGCACGTGCGCTTAAAATTTGTCACCGGCGGTCAGTTTTTCTTGGAATTTTCGCTTTTCTTCTCCACTTGCCATTCTGGTTCAGGCTAGTCCATTTTGCTTCTGAGGGATGTCACACACCCAAAACGGAGTACTGTGCTACCATCACGAGAAAAACCCCAGTCACCAGACAGAGTGGTGGCGGTCGTTATGGAAACGGGTTATTCCACTGCATTTTGGGGATGAAGGCAAGTTCATTTGGCGACCGGCACGGCAAAAGTCTCATTTAGCTATCATATCATCACAGGCAAAACGGATTCTTCGCCAAATGAAGTGTGCTTAGTTTGCCAAGTATTGCAGTCCATTTTATACCAGCTTCCCTCCTCTCTTCGACTCGTCTACTCACGGCAACCCTGTTCAGGGTTTTTCTCGTGGTGGTCGGACAGTAGAAAGGTGACAGTGTCCGACTAGTGTATCATTCTAGTTCGAGAACTCATAGAAGACAATAAGTTTGTGAGGAGAATGAGCGGAAAAAGGAACACGTTAGATGTTAAAAGATGAACTTCGATTTTATAATGTAGTCCGCATAATCCGAGTTGGTGTCTGTCCCGATCAACTCGGATTATCGGGACTCGACTGTACCTGTATTTTTACAGATTATACTTCTAATGAGTATAATCTAATCTTGGTTTTTAGCATGAGCGCTGTGCAGGATGATTCAGAATAAATGCTGCAGTGAATGTCTGTCACAGACAAATTTCTAGTTAGAAAGAAGTGCTCAAATCAAATTTAGTTTTATTTATTTTGCAAGTAGTTTTGTGCATGCATAAAAATATGAAAATTAACTTTTACTATTGGCCTCCTAAAAAAGTTCACATTAGAGAAATGTTTTCAATACCTAATTACACAAATAAACGATTTCATCTTCTAAAAGGAGTACTTGTGTATACATTTAACAGATATTCATATATTTAAAATTTGTAATGCAATTAACTTGGTTGGCAATTGAAGTGACATTTTTTGCCAAAATGTATTTAAACACAGCAAAGTAGTACAAGTCATAAAATTTAATTTGCAATATCTCTGAATAACTTAAAACATGAATTTTTTACTTCACTTTTAAAGTTTTAATTATGAGTTTTTCTTAATTGAAAGTTTATTAGTAAAGGTCTTATGTAAAAAGTTACAATTATTATTTTCATGCATATACATCTCTTGTAATATATATTATTAGCAGTACCTGCACGGCTTTGCCCGTTACATCATTCTTGTTATGTCCTCACTGATACTGAAAACATTAAAAAGAAAAAACAATAATTTTAAGAATGAGTCCCACCTCCACCTGACATGACACAGGCATGCCGCCTCATTCCTTTCACCTCACTGATCCTTGCTTACTGATACACTATGTTCAATGTTCTTCCATTTGGAGCTAGGATGTAAAGATTCTCAGCTTTTCCAACTCTTGAACAACCCACATATAGTTGACCATGGGAGAAAAACGGTTTAAAGAGATCAAGTCCTACAACTTTCAGCTATTGTCCTTGTGCTTTGTTGCTCATGGCGAAACTTAAATGAACACACAGATGCTGTGTTGTTTCTCTTTCTGGGGTAGATTCAGCTTCTCTCCTTTAATCTCTTTCTCTGTTCTCTCGCTGTTTTGTTCGAAGATGTTTCTTTTTTCAGGGAGGCTGTGGCATCTTTAAATATAGCGCTAAACAAAAAATAATGTAGTTATTTGCCTAAAATAAAAATGAGATTAAAATTGCAGAAGTTATACAAATTCAAAAGTAAGTTATGAAAAAAACCACTACTGAAATAAAAATGTGATTGAATCTTTGAATATAATGCTATACTTTTAAAAGTCCGACAAACAACCTAAATGAATCACAATGTCAGCAAAATCAAAACCAAATTAAACAGTAATAAACACTGTTACTTCATATTTCATGTAATTTACTAACATACTATTTACGAAAAATACCCAAACAAAAACAGAAAGCAACACAAAAATAAAAAAAAAGTTTAATGTAATTAGGGGAGGTTAAAAGTGCCAATTTAGAAACGAAAGTGGGCCGTAATGATCTTAATTTTGAAGCTAGGAATGAGGTATACATTGATTAAACAATAATAAACACTGTTACTTCATTTCATGTAATTTATTAACACAAACATACTTTTAATTTTGACTTTGAGAAATTTGGTCCACTTGAGAATTTTCAATTAATTTTAATTATTTTTGGGTTCTTCAGGAAAGTTGGTCCACTTAATGATAAAACCTTTAAATTTGGAGTACCAAACCTGTTATTCCATTGTTATGATTTTTAATTGATTTTGAAAGCTTTAATTAAATATCTAAATGCTAATTTCTTCAAAGATATTTATCAATTTTATAAAACCACTTTTGAAGTAAAATTTTTTCTCTTTAAGAACATTATTTTTAATAGTTTGTACTTAAGCTTGATGATGGTCCACCTCTTTTCAAAGATTGTATGATGAAGATCTCTGACTGGATTTTCTAGCTTTTGGCATTTCTTTGGATGTATCTTTTCTGACCCCTTTGTGGGCTCTGGGTCTTAAAAATTTTTGTGGATGTTTTGTTTTGCATTTGAGGTCTAAATTTGGTGAGAGTTCGATCACTTTATGCATGATTTTCTGGGTTTTAATTAAGAGCTCTTTGAATACGTTGGATGGTCCACAGTTTCAAAACATTAATAGATGTTAGCATGCACGATAAGTATCTTTGTCAGATCGGTCTGTGCGGATACATCATAGTGGAGGAGGGGCTATGCAAACAGCACAACATATTAATTTTTAAAATTTCTAGATTAAATTTTAAAATTCGGGCTTCGCGGGACATTCAGTCACCTTTAGGATTACCTGTGTGCCAAATTTCATGGCTGTAAATGCTATAGATTCGTCTGGATACTGAACACACAAACATTTCCTTTTATAATAGTAGAAATCTGGACAAAATCTATACATGATTAAAACACTTTTTCTAATTGGAATTATGTTTCTATGTTAAATGATTAAAAATATAATCACTATAGCTTCCATTATAAATCCCTTTATATAGTAAAGTAGTGTGGTAAACCTGTAAGAGTAAAAATGAATAGGAAAACAAGTTTTACATTGTTAGATCAGTGATGGTAATCATGCTTAGTTCTATAAGCCTCCTATTAGATTGAATAAAACTGTAGGAGTACATCTTACATATAATTAAACTATTTTTATACCAGCTGTTAAATAATTGTTCTTTTATACTGCCAAAAGAAACAAGCAAAATTGTGGGGTTTTTATATCTTGCTGAACAATTCAAGCCAGCTATTTATTTAATAATAATTTGAAATTTAAGTTCAAAACTTTCCTCTTGAAATACTACAAAATTGGAATACCTCCTAGTTATGAATAGTCTTAGTCATCACATCAAAATTTGGAAATACGATTTTTTACGTTCTTTATTTTTATCTATGAATAACCTACCTAATAAACCTTGATCTTTTTCAATCAGGAGAGTCTGCTTAAATTTATTGATAATTTTATTTGTTTTCTTCCCCCTTTTAGTTAAACTATAATTCTCATGCACCATCTGTTATACTGAATGATTCAGCCAGCCATTTTATTCAATTTCCCATTGAAAAGGTTAGTATTGTCTAACTCAGAATATTAGTTTTCTTAATTTGTTAATGTTTTAGTATTATTTCATGTATACTTAGAATTTTTATATATCGAAATGACATTTAGTTATTTCAAATTTGATTTGTGATAAGTTTGGTGTTATATTACTAGATAATCAAATCAGCACTGAACATTGCGGCATGTAAAGGCTCAGTTAATTTCAACTGGCAGCACTGTTGGAGTATTGTTAAATATTGTCTCGCTACTTGCATTAAGTTGGATGTTGATTTTAATGCTGTATATAAGATGATTAATTCTCCAAGGTAAGACTAAATTTTTCCAAATTGATTTGATTCCATCCATTGATTTTGTTACTTTAGTTCAGTGATGAGATATTGCTGCATCAAACTGCTGCGTACCAACCTACATTAAAAAGCAGTTTTTCAGAGATTTTTGTGCCATTTCATGAAGTTCATTAAGTTTCAAAATAAATGGATAGATTCTTTATGTAATATTCTTAGAATTCTGTTTTCGTATTACTTAGTTTCAGATTTTGAACTGATTGAAGTTGATCAATTCCCTACCAAATTTATCTCAAAGTCGAATGAGAAAGTTTCACATGGTTCTTGGCAAAAAGTGGTTATTGGAGTTTCAATTTTAACTGTCTGAAAGTAAAACTAATTTATAATTATGCAATTTTTGAAATAAACTTTTAGATTTCTGAGTTATGAAATAAGCCAATTTATCCAGAAATGTCTTCTGGAAAGTTATTCTGATATACTTTCGTATCATTTAAAACTAAAGACTAAATAAACTGAACTAAAAACTATACTTTAAATATGCAATGAGGAAAATATAATTTTCACTATACCTTCTAAGTTATTGAAAAATTAAAGAACTTGACATTTTTTTGGTAAAGTAGCAAATCCTAAAAGATTTATAAAGTACCATAAAATGATTTCCGTGTGCACCTATGTCTACTAGTTAATGTCATTGGTATTACTGCATGTTTTAGTTCAACTATTCTTACCTCATTTCAGTTTTTAATACATTTTTATTTTCATACATTTTTACAAGTTTTATTTCAAATGCAGGGCGTGTTCATTTTTGTAAACTAGACAAAAAATTATACGTTAGTTTTAAAAGAAAGTTAAATTCCAGTGGGGGATTTAATTTTGACTTTAAGGTTAACTTATAGTGGTGCAGTTTTCACACAAGCAATAATCCCTGCATAATTTTTCTATGAACTTGCTTTGTATTTAGTTAGTTGTTTTATAATGTTGGAAGTTCTAAATTTTGTATTGTTGAATTCTAGATTTCTTGAGTCTAAACCAAATAAGTGGCATTTACATGCTGATTGGAAGTCCAGAAGAACACACAAACTTGTATTGATGGGGATGTTAGGTATACAAACCATTAAAATTAATAAGATGCTTGAATGTTTTAGAATCTAAACTTGTTTTAGAGTATTGTTAAATATTTATCTATTACTAAAGAATGTTTGTATTCTGATATTCATACATGTAATTACAGAAAACCTTTAAAAACTTTTGATTGATGTCCTTTTTGTTACTAAATTGAAAAAAAAACACTTGAGTCTTTATAATGAAAACAATATATGTTAAAGAAAATTTCTCATCAAAGTAATTATTGAAATTTGTTAAAAAAATTCATTATAATTTCATTTCAGCTATACATTTTTTAAAGTTAGTCATTCTTCACAATTCTTTCATTCTACAAAGGCTTGTTTTTAATGACCAAACTTCAAAGTTGATATAAACTACCATCTTTCCATTGCAATTGCGAAGTATAACCATTCTTATTATTCCAACCTGTTAAGCTGTGATGTTGCTTTGAATAATATTCAATATATTCTTTTTCAGCTTGTTGGTCCAGTTGTATAAATTCTGAAGTGAAAGATTTTATGGAGTTGTATATTACACATTACACTTATGTAGCTATTAGTGAAGAATTTGGTACAGCTTCTCTGAAAGCCGGAAGTTTGGACTTTTGCATTTTAATTGATGCAATTGTGGATTTTGTTACTTTTGAATATAATTGCTCAAAATTTGAAATAGGGATTGGATCATTGAAAAAAATCATTAGTTCTTCCCATTCTACACTCACAAAAGAAAAAGTAAGTATTACAATAATGAATTAATTTTATATAAACCATCATTCATGTATTTTATGTAAATATTTTATTGAATTTACAAAATACATTAATTTCTTTAAAGGCTTGGGAGTGTCACTATATTCATTACATGGTAAATAAAATCAATTTGCTGTGCTATAAAGAGACATGGTATTCAAAATATTTTGCGTAAGTATTGCTCTTGTTATTTATAATTAGCTAGCGAAATCACCCAGTGTTACTGGGCAGAATTAGTTAGCTATGATGAAAAGTGATCAGAGAGCATAATCACTTTTCTCTTTCATAGAAAAATGCAAATGCCATTTAAATATGCAAAAATAATTTTTAAATTTGTTTCAACATTTTTGTAAGTTCTATAATTTACTTGGATGCAAATCGTATACATACTGTATCCATCCATAAATAGATTTCACATACATCCTTAAGTTTGTTTGGTTTTATTTCAAAAGGTTTTGTGCTGTATGATATTATTTCTTTTCATAACATCGAATTTTACTACCACATGTGTTAAAACAAGGACTTGAGGAAAGTTGATCAAAATATATACATGCCATCAAGAAATGGTAAGTCTTAACCCTCTCGCTGCGCATCCCGTGATTTCCGCAGGCAACGTAGAAGTAGCAAAATTTTCGCAGCCCGCGATTTCCGCGGGGATGCATTTTTGCTGTCTATTTAACTGTGCAACCTGCTCTTTCCCCGTTCATGGTTTCATTTTGGCTTTTCTGTGATGTTTAATTGTTTATGCAAATCTGGGTTAACAGATGGCATTAGATGTCCACATTTCTGCGAAATATACAAGCATTTTTTGCACCATTTTGCACGTTCTTTTCAAAGCTTAAAGATGTCTGGCAGGATGCATTTCTTGAGTGATATAACCTACATTCCTGACAATATTTCCAACACTGATAGCAGTCTGACTCTGATTTCAAGTATATTGAAGATAGTTATAGCGAAACTGATGAGAATTTCTCGGATTCCTCTGTGGATAATGATGAATCTGAAGATTCATTTTCTATTCAAAATGTTCAACAGTGGTGCAAAATTGATACGCAAAATATTCCACCAGCTCCTGCTTCATTTCCTTGGCAATCCCGGACCAACTTTCACTATGGAAAATGATGCAACTGTTTTGGATTATTTTGAACTTTTTTTTGACGATCTTATGTTACAAATAATAGTACAAGAGACCAACAGATACGCTGAACAGTATATCAATAAGGCAGTTCCTAAAGAAAGATCAAGGTGGAAAAAGTGGACAGATACGAATGAGAAAGAACTTAGATTATTCTTTTCTGTTTTGTTTCTCCTAATTCTATATTGAAAAAAACTCTTACAAAATTTTTTTGTATATTTTAACTCTAAAATATATGTAGATTTGAAATATGTAATAAAAAATACGCAATTCTTGAACCTATTTTGATAAAAAAAATTACGCAGCAAGAGGGTTAAGCAATATTCAGCAAAACAAATAATTACTACCAAAGTTTTAGTGGACATAAATAATGCAAAATATTAAGTTTTGTATTCTCTTTGTATCATCTGCTCCAAATATTAAGTCATTACTTATATTTCAGAAAGATAAAATAACACAAAATATTAGAATTTAGATTCTGAAAAAAATTGCTTTTCCAGCAGTTTTAATAAAACAATCTTAAGAGTCGCAATACTCAGTTTACATCTAAACTTCTAACACTGCCAGTTTAAAATTGATTCAAGTATGGTAAAGGAGGTGAGTGTTCAGCTGTTTTAATGTGAGACTTGCATAAAAAGGCAGGCATTAATGCTAAATAATTTATTAATTAATTATTTACTAAGTTAAAATATGCTTTATAGAATATTACATTTCATGACAATGTATTGAAATGTTTTTGTGTGATACTTGCACAAACACATAAAGTGGGAAGATAGACAGACTAATACTGTGAAGCTCAGTCACTAAGTTGCTATGAGCACTCAAAGCACTCATTTGAATGCAGAGCATGCACATGCATAGACAGTCATGAAATATTGAAACCACTGATGTTGCATTAAAATTACCTAAAAGGGATAAATAACTTAAAATATGGCAAAAATTTGCAATGTCCCGACTTTCAAGTCCTGTGAAACTATAAAAAAGACTGTTGAACTCAAAATCCATTCAGATGCTCACCAGAGATGGAGAGCTGCAGCTCAGGATCTGCCTATGTCTACCCTTTGATTTTCAATGTATAATAAACACTCAATTTTGTTTACATAGATAGGAAGCTGAAGGTTTAATCTACAATTTCCATTTAAATTGTTTACTTTTACATGATCATCCAATATAACTTTATGAAGGTTTTGCAGTACCTAGAATAATGTGTGTGCATACTTACTTACAGGTTTCATTCATTAGAAAGAGTTCTATAAATTCAGTATAAAAATGTTGGAACTATAAAAAGTACTTTCATTAACTCAATTTTATGAAATGCACAAATTATAAATTTAAATGGATCAATTAGTTACTTTTTAAACAAAGTGACTGGTGATTTGTTTCACTTAAGCATGTTTTTAAAAATGCATACTGTGATTCTCTTAAACCTCTTTATTCATATCTTGAATTTATCCCTGCACTTTGTTGAATGAAACATTTTATTAATTTCAGCTGCAAGGCAATTGAATTAATTTTGGAACAAGCCCCATACAATTGGATTTATGCTAACCTTCCTAACATTGTGGGCAATTTGCTTTTCATAATTGGAGATCTTGAAACTTCTTTAAATGGAGGCATTATCCATGTTCCTTGGTATGTATTTCATTGTTAAAACCATGTTTCCTTTTACTTTTCTTAAGTATGGATTCATTTTAGACATTAGTGTTAAGGAGACTAATTCATTTTATGAAATTTTGTGAACATATTAAGGGAAGATATACAATGTATTTGTACTGTAGTGTTAATATCATTCCTTGACATAATATGGAAGTAAAAATTTCACCTATTCTCTTTGTATAATATTTCTTATCTTGGAGAGGATAAATTTTTTCAGTTAAAGTATATAGTGGTTTTACTTTCAAAACCATGCTTCTCTCTCTCTTGAAATCAAATTTTTTCAGGTGCATTGAAAAATTAGATGCCAAACTATAGACCAGTTATGAGATATGGAATTTAAAAGTTCACCAATAAGGACTTTATTAGTTATTTAAACTTGGAACTTTTGAAGCAAATTTAGTAAACATAGTTGCAACCAAATAATGTTTAAAACCTCAAAAACGAAAAAAAAAATTGAATTTGCAAGGTTTTGATAGTAAAACGATGGTATAAAATTTCAAAACACTTTTTAGACTCATAACAGCAGTATCCAAATGAGAACTCTGTACAAAATACGATTTTCTGGTGTTTTTAAATATTGTTGAGTAATTATCTTAAATCTTGCTATTAATTCTCTCTTGCCAATTGTTAAGATGTAACAGTTATGCAAATAACAAAATTAAGTAAATGTATCATTGAGTCTAAGTGGGAAAAATCAGTTTCCAACGTGTTATAATTAAGGAAGTTTATTAATAAATAATTGTGGCAGCTCAGATATTTTTATTTGATTTTTAATTTCATTACATGTTACTAAAATGTGTTGTATTGCAAATAGGTGTGCATATGCTATATGATTGAGCAAATAGTTGTTTCTAATGCATGCTATGTGATTAAATATTGATAATGAGTAATAAAAAAAGTTGTTTTCCCATGAAAATGATTACCCTTTTAATGCATACCTAACTGATACAGAATGTTCATGTTTTCTATGGATTGTGAAGTCCTATAGAACTGTCCTTAGAAACATTCGCTCAACTACAAATGTAATTGCTGTACTATCGAATTCAGTTTTTCTAAAAAATTTCTTTTTCTTTTAGTGCTATTCTTGAAGCATCACTGATCATGTTTTGCAAAGTTGAAAGTCATGAACATAGTGAAGTAAGTAATCTTCGCCTCAAAGCTCTAAAAGAAATAACTGAAGTTTTATCTCGACACTTGACATCACCCAAAGAAACTGTCAGAAAACAGGTAAATATATTCTAAATTTTGTATATTTTTGTCAAAAAGTTGGATCGGAAGTATGCTAAGATCTCTGACTTTATAATCTTTCAATTAAAGTTCTTATACCAAAGCATCTGTCCAGCCTAAAAATGGAAGTATTTCTAAATATTTTCAGTAAATTAACTTTTAACAAACCTGTTCAAAACTAGCATGCAAATCTGTTACAACCTGGTTTCATCTTTTCGCAAAAGAGATGTAACTAAACTCTTACAAAATTATCTGAATTGAATAATACAGAAATAAAGTAAATGTAAATCAAACATAAAACATACTTAAATTCTATTAACAATTTCAAATTAAGATTTTTGAATGAACTAAAAAGATTGTGTTAGTGGAATGTATATTTTTTTGTTCAGAGGTAAAAACAATGTTTCTTTGCCATAGGCAAAAAACTTGGGTACTAAATTTCTGCTTGTTAACCTCTGAATGTATGACTCAAGTAATCACAAGAATCTACATTATTACAGCTCTTGAAACTATTTGAAAATATTTATAAAGGCAATTATGGTTTTTACTTTGAATTATGAAGAGACTGAATACTTAAATTTATAGCAGTGGTTCTTAACCTGGGGTGTGTGCATCCATGGGGGGTGTGAGTGAAATTTCTAATTTTTCGATGGAAACTATGCTTGACCACCTGTGAGAAACTAGCGAGTGCTACATCGACTTTTGGGACCCCCACTCCCACCCTCTCTACCTTTGCCTCAGCAACTGGGTTTATATAAACTGGAGTCAGTAATCCGCTTTGAAGACGGCATCAAAATGCACCAGGCTAGAAAAACCTATTTACTGAGAATTTTTTTACTCTGCAGTAATAAAAACTTCTCTTTTGAATAAATAATCACATTTTTAGGTTGTATTAATTATTTCTTTCATGAATAAATACAAAATTATGTTTTTAATGTGAATTTTCATCATGGTAGCATTTTTCTGCCTTTCAGACTGAGTTTGTAATGCCTGAGTTACAAATTTAAGGGGAAAGGGAACATCAGGAAGTAGCTATGTCTATCTACTTTTAGCCTGTTAGCTAAATGGAAGCACAAATGTTTTTAAAGTGCTCCAATAGATGGCATTGCACTTACCATCACATGCAGTACAATAAAAAACTGGTTGATATGCGCATGTGTTCGCATACTCTGAGTACGAACGTTAATGAGGCAGTTTGACATAGAAATGAGTACTAATTTTCTTTAATTTACCAACATTAATCAGTGACTAAAGCCCATACCGGATACGATCAGTTGATTACATAAAGTTTTACTGCAAATTTTGAACAATTATAATTATTATTTTATTGATTATAATAACCCTCATTATGTCGAAAAAGACGATTATGTTGCTTATGGATTTACTTGTACAACAGAAAAAGATGGTGCACAACGATCACAATGCATTTTATGTCGCAAAGTATTTTCTAACTCCGATCTTAAACCATCAAAGTTGTTAGAGCATTTCAACAATCAGCATGGTAGTGAATCTGCAAGACTTGCTCTTAACATCTTGAAGTCTAAGAAGGCACGATTTGATACCAGTGGTACTATCACAAAACTTGACATTGCTGCAGTTCAAAAGCCCTTTTTAGAAGCTTGTCAAGTGGCATATCTGTATGCTAAGAAAAAAAGTTCATACAATAGCTGAGGAATTGGTAAAACCAATGTGCACTTGAAATTGCAAGAATTGTATTCGGTTCTGAAGCACAAAGGAAAATTCAGTAGATTCCGTTGTTGAATGATGTGATTCGATCACGCATTCAAGATCTCAGTGTTGATATTCTACTGCATTAGTAGAAGATATCAAAGCCAGTCCTCTAAAAGTGAGCATTCAACTGGATGAGTCAACTGATGTAATTGCAGTCAGTTGGTATTTGTGTGATACATTAAGGAAAAAGAAATGTTTGAAGAATTTTTATTTTGTGAGCCACTGGAATTGACGACAAAAGGAATTGAAGTTTTCAATCATATTGCATTGCAGACACTTTTATCATTTGCCACCACCTACCTGTGTGAAATGGGATTTTGATCACTTTTGCACATAAAAATAAAAGCCAGAAATCACTTAAATGCAAGTGATGACAAACGCGTGGCTCTTTCAAAAAAGAATCCTCGCTTCAAAAGTATTATGAATAAGTAACAATGTAGCCATTAAAAATTGAGATATTGTTTTGTTTGTATATGTAAATGTATATTTATTTTTAAATAAATAAATTATCTTGCAATAGATGTAATTTCCTAAATAAAGAAATAGAAGCATAGTTTTCAAGGGGATGTAAGAACTTATTTTTAGATTCAAGAGGGTGCTGATCACTAAAAAGTTTAAGAACCACTGCTGATGTATAGGATCTCGTCTAAGTTTAAGAACAACCATGTAACTATGTTAGCTTTACAATAAATTCAATTAATAACTAGTTGATTGCTTATTTTTCAAAAATGTATTTTTGAAGATTGCAAGCTATTTTTGTATTCCTGTAAAAAAAATTAAATGAATTCAATTTTGATTATAATTTTTCTCATTTGCATATCTTTAAAATAAACTACTTTTGTTTCTTCCTGTTGCAGGTTATGTGGTGCTTACAACTTTTAGCTACACTCTCATCTTTAGGACTTGAAAAACTCATGGAGCCTATTAGAAACACTCTTTCTAGTTATTCTTATCTTAACGAACTTCAGTCCATAAAAGCATTGTGTCCTAAACTTGGTTTCTTAGATGGCTTTGTGTTTTACATGTCTTTAGGTCTACCTTTTGGTATGTATTTAAATTTTCATTTACAAACTTGCTATTTATCAAAAGTATATTTTTTAAACAAAATTTTTAGTTCTATTTAAATTTATAGTAAAATTCTAGCCCAAATCAATTTTTGCAGTTAAAACATTTCTATTCTGTTACTTTAGTGGGCATTTTTTAGTACTAAGAGAAATTCAATGAATTCTCTCTTGTATAAAAATGGATTTTGATTTATTATCAAACATCAGTAATATGCCATGTAAACTGTTATTGACATTATAAATGGAAATTAACCTGAAAATAGTGGTATGGTGGAAACAAATCTGTTACCACTTTTGAGAAATGTACTACAGTTGACTTTTTAATCCTGCACGTTCAGGTCCACCCCGGATTAGCGATTTTGCTGGATTATTGAACGGCAATATAGTTTTAACAGTAATACCAAGGAAAATTAATACAGTACAATGATATTTAAAACAAGTTGTAATAAGCTGCTCTATGACAAGAAAAAATACACATGAGTATTACTGTTTAAAAAAATCTCTAATATCGCGTTGCATCCGTGATTCGGCTATCTTCAAAAAATCTTTACAAATTATGCTCAAATTTATGAGTTCTGCAGAGATAACTTTTGTTGGATTCGGCAAATTTTATAAATGTATTTAATGCATGTGAAGCCTGTTTCCACAAGACTTTAGCTTCATCTGCCATAGCTCCTTCATCCAATTCAACCTTCTGAACCTGGGCTTCTTGTGGGTTCACAACACTTTGTATAATCTGTTTGTCACTCAGTTCTTCGACCACAAGACACACCAAACCGAGGTTCCAAAGTAGCGGGCCTCTCCTTTGGAACCTCGTTGCAGATGCTTTTCTGGAGCTTACTTTGCCAGAAGGGTGTGAAATAATAGCTTACGCTGATGACCTTTTGCTTACGGTCACAGGGCGGAACAAATCTGACCTGGAGATTAAGGGAGACGTCAGCATCTCCATGATAACATACTTAGGTCATAAGGTGAAGCTCCGCTTCAACCCCCATAAAATCAAAGCAATGACCATCTCCAGGCAGAAAGCTCTGAAAAGGAACGGGCCTTCCTTCATTTGTGAGGGGGCGGCAATAACAAATGTGACCGAACTCAAATACCTGGGGGTCACGTGGGATCAGAACCTAATGTTCACAACCCACTTTAGAGAGAAACGGACCCTCTCTACTAAGTTACTCTTCATGCTGAACAAAGTAGCTCGAAAACTCTATGCCGAAAGACCCTGGCTTCTCAAACGCATATACTTAAATGTTCTTGAACCAACTATCCTCTTTGGTTATGGCGCATGGGGCGAGCGCATCAATAACAAGAACTTTGCGTACAATCTGGAGTCAACTCAGAGGCAGGCATTGATACCGCTCACACGAGGATTTAAAACTGTCTCCACCAAGGCCTTGCAAGTCTTGGCGGGGACCCTGCCTCTGGATCTTCGAGCTACAATTACTTATGCCCAATTCCTCCTCACAAAGTTGGAAACTGAGGTGGTGGTTTATGGTGAGCTCTTTTCGCCCTCCGTCTTCGCTAGAGAGATCGACGTGTGGAAAACTCACCCGGCAGACCGAATAGTCGTACCCTTCGACGTTTCACTTCCAAAATGTACAGAGACAGAAATATATACCGATGGTTCAGGTATTAATGAACGCTTTGGGGCAGCGTTCACGGTGATGTATTTTGGCGCCATCGTTGAAACGTACAGATACCGCCTGAACAATAACAGCACGGTATTTCTTGCGGAACTGACAGCCCTTGAAAAAGCGTTGGAATGGGTACAGTCCAAACCCCTGTACAACGCAGAAAAGATATCCCACATATACTCGGATAGTCTTTCCGCCTTGCAAGCTTTAAAAGACCCAAACCACTCCAATCCTGTGGTACACCGAATCAAGTCTCTGTACTGGAATATCGTGGGATGCCAGGGTGTACGACTCCACTGGATTAAAGCTCATGTCGGCTACCGAGGAAACGAGGCAGCTGACGCGGCGGCCAAACTGGCTACCGAGAGTGAGGTCGTAGACATACTGGTGCTGAGGTCTAGCCTCACATTAAAATCCATGCTTATTCAAAAAGCTTTGGAACTGTGGGAACAAAGATGGAAGGCGGCACCTGAAGGTCGCCACACGTTCAAGTTCCTTCCTGTTCCCAGCCTCAGAAGGCACCTCTACGACCCCTTTATTATCCAACTGCTGACAAATCACGGACGGTTCCCAGACTACTTCTCTAGAATGGGTTACCCGATGTCGAACACCTGTCAATGTGGTGAAGTAGGTGATTCTCTTCACTACATCTTGGACTGCAGGCTGACGGCACACCTCAGGGAAGGTCTCGATTTCATTAGAGATCGCCCACATGAATTTCTTAAAAACCCAAAGCATCTACAGGCACTCCATCGCCTGGGTAGATTTGTGTGGAACTGGACCCCCGGCCCACCGCCGAGGGTCCGGGACATATAACATAAAGGACTTAACGGAAGCTCTTCAGCGCAGCATTATGAATAGGAGTTGATGGAAGATGTCTAGAGTAGAGGACAAATAAGTTCGAGATACTTGGTTTCGTATGTCTTGTGTAGGTTGACAGAAACCTTAAGCCCTTTACTTAAGGGAATTGATTGTTGACTGCAGAACGTGCTTAATGCAATGAGCAATTTGCTTAAACAGAGTATGACAGAACTCTGATCTCTACCAATAGGATTTGATGGTTACCTAGGCAAGTGGAGTCTTTGCTGGATTCTCCACATCTTTTGCCACTCAAACCTCGACAGTGCTGCGTTGCACTTGAGCATACACCCTGTCCCTGCTCGGCCAACCATGGAGGGTCTTCGCTGGTTTCCCCTCCACGTAATGTAAATGCAGGTTGGTTTTAAAAGACCTTCCAGCGGAGGCACATGTCCCTAGGAGACGACCCAGTGTCAATTGTCTCATTTAACTCTTTTTCAGCCAGCACGCATGATTATGCACGTTAGCTAAAAGTGTCAGGAGCATATTTGCTACCCTCCTGTACCAATGGTACCAATGTGTCCAACACGTTGTGGGACCATCCCGTGAAGCCATTGCATTTAAGTCGAGTTGGAGGGAATTAACCAAGGTAATATTCCTCTCCCGTCTGTACTTGACAAAATGTGATAAATTCCGCACCAAGGTGCCGGAGTTGCCGTAGACAGTCATTAAGACCTATTGACTCATGAGTCTCGTCCTTGCTCAGAGAGACCCTCGCCTGTCCGCTTCAGGGGCCGCCTCTGACAATCTATAATGGCTTATGTCGGGGTAGAGGGGGCTGCGCCCCCAACTGGTGGTGGTGGTGGCACACTTTTGTCGATTTCAATCCAGTCTAACTTCCTCACGGGGTACATCTGTGAAAGGGTTGTTTGCCACAGCTTCTACCAAATCTAGCACCATATTTTGACCATTACTGGTAACGTTTGGATCTTGATCCTCATATTCATTAGGCCAAAGTTTGCGCCAGCACTGCTGTAAAGTCACTTCTTTCACCTGATTCCACACTAAGGCAATTGCGAAAATTGCATCTGTGACATTAAACTGTTTTTGGAAGTCTTTTACATCACAGTCAAAGTCCAAAAGACCTTCTGTAAAAACACTTGAAATTTTGAATCACCTTTATCCATCAGCTGAATCAAGGGAGTGACATTTGGCGGTAGGTAATCTAAAAATATTACCGGAAACCAAATCAAAAGCAGGAAGATGAGCAGTACAATTGTCTAACAACAAAGCGCTCTACTATCTTCTGACATTCCATGTTTCGTAAAGTTTTCCTTTACTTGTGGTACAAAATGATGGAAAAAGCAATCCATAAACAAATCTGCTGTCATCCATGCATTGCCCTGTGCATCATAATGCACAGGCAAGTTTAAGACTCCTTTTAAAGCTCTAGGCTTTTTATATTTACCAATCAAGACGTGTCAGCTGATGGTCGCCAGAAGCATCTACACATAACAAAACAGTCAATCTGTCTTTATTTTTCTTGAATCCCTTAGCACATTTTCATCCCCACCTGCCAGAGTAGAAGTTGGCAAACAATACCATAAAAAGCCGGTTTCATCTGCATTGTAAACTTGACAACGGGTTAATTCCCACTGTACAAAGCTGCTAAAAGTGTTCTTATATTCTTCATCGGCTGATCTGCTCTCTCCAGATTCCGTGTCGAATTTTAAATTTCTGAAGTCAACCATCGGAAAACACAAGCACTTTCTATAATCAGATCACGATGAAACTGTTTTGCCTTTTCTATGATCATAGACCCAGTCACAGGTTTTCCCTCTGATCTTTTCGCACTAAACCAAGTGTACAAGGCACTCAAGAATTTCAAGTTTAGGTTTCTTCAATGTGTGTCTTGATTCCATATTTTTTGCTGTTACACCTTGAGCAGCAAACTTCTTAAGTTCTTTTTGTTCTTTTATATCATAAATTGTATTAGCACTTGAAGAACTTGTGCTGGGCTTCAAGAACATTTTACAGTACACTACACTGTATGTACACAGTTGTAATATTGTGCAAACGTGATATGTAACCCACAAAAAACAGAAAACGCTACTGAAATGAAAACTGACAGTCATGATAAACACTGAGTGAACTAAAAACGCAGGCAGCGCAGCGGTGTGACCTGGCAGTTAAGGTCAACAAAAATCTGAATGCAAGTGTCTCGATTGGTGCCAGATTACAGAATGTGATGAACCGAAGAATACCCAATTAAAGAACGCCGACTGTATATGGTTTTGAACCAGAACATTATAGATAGCTCAAAGACAATATCTACCTCAACCAGACGAATGTAAGTCCAAAAATACGATTTTCAGGTTATTACAGTTTTGTATGTAGAATCTGATTTTGCATCGAGCCATAACAACGTAAGTCTGTAAAAAATTCTCCTTTTATGATAGGTTATAAGAGCTTAAGTCCTAAGCTTTGTTTGAGCCAGACAAACTAAGTCCATCCACTCAAAAAGACAGGTTGTACTTTCATGTATAAAAACTAAGCCTGTTAGACAACGGAAAAGAGACGGCACAAGATGAAACAAAACCGAGAGCCATACATTTATTTTTAACTTTAATAAGAAGGAAATCATTTGCAAAGCTTTTTTCCTGAATACACTTTCTATTTCTGAAACCTTCATGAGAGTTGCTTTAAAAAGCCAGCGAGTCTGGTTTGGTAATGCCAGACCTTAGGGGAAAACATATTCCAGCAAATAAATTACCGAGTCATAGCTTAGAATGGATCAAAAACCATATTTCAAAGTTTCCGGTATCCTGCCACTACAGCAGGGAAAGATCCAAACGTAAATATTTGGGCAATCACCTGAACATTTCCACAATGTACTCACTGTATGTAGATGAGTGCTAAAAAATAAAAATTAAACCAGAGAAAAGTGGGTTTATTCCAAACTCTTCAATGAAGATTTCAACTTGTCTTTCCTCTCACCAGGTAATGACACTTGTGATGTTTGCGACAAACTAGACTGCGAAATTAAAAATGATGAAAAACTCAATGAACTTAAATTACAAAAAGAAAACCACCTGAAGAAGCTTCATGTAGGTATGAATTAAAAAGGGAAGATAAACTCAAAGGCTGTGCTAATCAAGGTTTGAGAGTCGTTATGTCTGATCTCCAAAGATGTTTTCCAACGCCAGATTTGAAGGACTCACAAAGTTTTTTCAACTCTGGACATTAAATATTACATTTTATAACACAACCTTTGACAAAACTTGGTGTATGATCTGGGATGAAATAGCATCATGTTTATTCACATGGGCGAATGAAGAGCTTCGAAATCCTGATAGGCCTATTGAAAACTTAACAATGTGGACAGATAATTGCAGTGGCCAAAATAGGAATATTAATGATTGGCTATGGCTGTTGGAAAAAGTTTCTATTCTAAAAGAAGTCAACCATAAGTTCCTACTTGCTGGACACACCCACATGGAAGCAGATGGCAAGCATAGTGTGATATAGAGCAACTAAAAACCACACTATTTTTACCACAAATGATTGGGCCAATTGTATTGCTTCATGTTCACAAAAAAGAACCCCTTTGTTGAGAGAAGGATGTACGTTGAAGACTTGATTTTCTCTATTTGAAGAGCAAAGAAGCTCCATTTGTTTCAAGGAAGAAAAACACAGACAAAAACCATTTTTGATATCCGATGCAGGGTGATTACAGCTTCTCAAAGGAGACATCAAGTTGTACTAAAACACCAGTTTCACAGATGATACCTTTAAAACTGTTGAATTTAAAAGAAATCAGAGGAACAAAGGGTTGTTATGCCAGTGACAATCCCAAAATTGAGAGTAAACAAAACAAGATAAGTAATGAGAAGTACAGAGACCACATGAATTTAATGCAGTGGGTCCCTGTAGAGTATAGACCCTTTGAAAACCTTCCACATGGAGAGAAGGAAGGAAACTTTCCTGAGGATGACTCAACCACTCTAGAGTAATGTTTTTGCTTAATCTGTAGCTTTTAATCCATTTATAACATTAACAACACTCAATCTATACAATATTAAACATTTTTTATACAATATTAAATATTTTTTTATACAATATTAAATATTTTTGTACTTTCTCTATGTTTTTGATAGTATTAAAAACATTGTTACTAAGATTGCTCATGTAGTTTAGTTGAAACACCTTTTTAAAGTGTTATGTAAATCTTAAAACAAGTTTTTGATGTAGAACCACAATAACGCAAGTCCAGTCCTGTCTTAATAAGCTATAAAAGTACATAAAAAATTAACCAACAATGGATAAAGCATGCATATTTTTATTGTTAACAATCAATTTTTGCAGGCTAATTCAAATACTAGCTTTGTAGCCAGGCAACGAGATCCTTCTTTTCAGTTTTTATGCTCTCCTGAAAAGTTGGCATAATGTGACTTGCGTTCGTCTGGTTCTGAGGTACAGATATGAGCCATGCAATTTCATAATTTGAGTAATACTGTCATGTTAACCTGTGTTTTCTCGCTTTATGATTGAAACTTTAATTTAAATTCACTTCAATATCATGTATGTATTAAAAGTTGGACTCCCTTTTACTCGTTTCATGAATTCTTATTTTTCTATGAATTTTTGTATATTTTAATGAAAAGCTTATTAAAACACTTGTTATTTTTCTTCAAATTTTGATAAACAATGTTGAGGAATTGAAAATTTTATTTTAGAAATTTAATTTACTATTGTAACAATTGCTTTTGCTTTTTATAGATTCAGACAAACCATATGATGACTTTTTTCTCCGAAAGCTTATTCATATTTGCAATCAGTTAAGATTTCTGAAAATTAAAAGCTCAAATACCTTTAAAAATGAGGTGAAACTGTATCAAACTAGTCTCCATGCTTTGTGCTCTGTATTTGTTCAAGCTGAAGGAAAAATATCTATTATTCATGTTGTAAATGAAGCAATGGAATCTAGTGTGCCAGAAATATCTTCTACAGCTTTTGAATGCATGAAATACATTGCTGAAACTATTCAGCTCAAAAGTTATGTGGTGAGTTTATTTTTCCGGAAAAATATATTTATTTTTATATTTAATGCCCTTTCCCCTTTCTTAGAACATCTATTAAATTTGTGTATATAATATTTGGCAGAATATTTCTTTTATTGTTCAGCACAATTTGAATACCGAAGTTCATTTCTTTTGGAAAGCTTACTCATCTAGAATACTCAATCTTGGTCTTATTGTTCTATTGCCTCTAAAGTTGCAAGTAAAACCCAAATTTTTATTTTTGCAATTCATAAAAATGGTGACAGATTATTATAAAGTTAAAATTTATTTTGATATGCTTGTTAACGAGCTTGTTATGAAGAAATTGAAAGAAAATTCAATATTTCCTAGCAAATATTTTGAAATTCCTTGATTTCACATGTTGATTGATTGATTCCATGATTTCCATGTGAAGTTTTGCTAGGATAAATAAAATGAAGTAGTAATGAGAGTTATAAATGAAAAAATATATATAAAGTTATAAATGAGGCTTATCTTATTACATCCATTGATGCCAGGTTAAATAGTATTGGGAAACAGCCAATCAAGAAATAGAGGTAATTTTCTGATTATTTCATATTAGGTTACTGTTTGTATGTTTTCTATTTTTGCTTATCTCCAAAAGTTTTTGTTTTGAGTTTTTGGGGTACCTTGTGTTTATTTCTTAGGTTAAGCCTCACACAAAGACTCAAAGCATTTTTCGTTTTTAAAGTGACTCCCACTTTACTCCCCTTAATAAAGTAAATGGGATCACTTCTTTTCCTTAATTCTTTATATTTTGTTCATTCTAAAAACATTTTCTGGTGGTAAATTTCTTATTTTCCACTATTTGTTGTCTGCAGCTATTAGCATGGTTCATTTAGAGGTTCTTTATTTCAAATTTTGTTCTATTTTATTTGATTCTTGATTATATATCATTGATGGGCAGGAATAACAGTACAAGTCAGTTGTGATGTTCACAATTTTCTTGGTACGAACAATACAAGTAACTTAATTTTGTCACGGACACATCCAAAATTTCTCCTAATTTCCCCTTTTAAGTTGTCAGATATAAGGTGCAGAACTGATTTTATAAATTTTATTCATTCACAAGATGGAATATTAAATAGGTTTTTTTTGTTCCAAAAGATTTCATTTTTTGACTTATACTGTTATTTCCGCCCATCAAAGATATATATACATATATTCACTTGCACATACATATGCAATAAAATACTTTAGTCTACCTTTATGCACATAATTAAGATCTTTGTTAATTTTTATGTATTGTGAATACCTCTACAGATATGTATATTTTCTTTGAAACAAATTAACTTCAGTAAAAATTTTTCTTTTTAGGTTAAAGAACATATCTATCCACTGTTTGCAACTTTCCAAGATCTTGAAGTATTAAAAATGGATAAAATATGTCATCTTAATTACCTTTTTAAAGCATTTCAAAATGTTTTAGATGCTGAAATGCAAGAGAAAGTAGTTGATCAGTTAAATAAAAGTCTTGATGTGTGGTTGACAACACCAACCAATTATCTGGATGGATATCGAATGAAAGAATTCATAAAGAATAAATTTTATTGGGTATTTATTTCATAATCTAAAATTTCCTGGAATGTTTAACAAATTGTTTTCTTAGTATTATTTTTATATGCCTTGAGAGAAAGGGTGTGTGTAGGCTGATCACATTTCTTTGAAACAAAACATTAGGATTGCCAAAACTGGGTGTGGGTTATGTAATATTCTGTATTCATGCAAAAGGAAAGGTGGTAAAAAATGTATTGCATAAACATTGCATGTTGAGCTTGCCTTTATTCATCAGTGATAGACAAAAACCATACAGAAACATAGGTAGATAGAGGGAAACTACTTTCCATGTTCCATGAATATTTCTCTGGTGAAGTAATCTTATGCAACAAATTTCACACAGTCCTTCAATCCTATCATGAAACTTCTTACACACCATGACACTTATATCTTAAACATACACAAGTCTTACTATCTACATTAAAGCTAGAATTCTCCTTTGCTTGTATACTGTTCATAACAGAAAATGTATCTACTTCCTGGAAGACAAAGAGAATAAATACTTCTATATTACAAAAGTCTTAGAATGTCTAGACTTTTTCAGAAATACGTCAGAAAAAAATTGTACTCATCTGTGAGATAGAGGAATATTTTCTTTATAATGCAATTCCATGGTTATACAAATTACTGGATCCATGGTAATGATATACAAATATAGGTTATGAATAATAATTCACAATTGACCAATATTAAAGTATATGTTTAGTTTTTATTAAAAATGGGACAAAATTGACATTTTTATTCAAACAATAGGAGCCGAGAAATAAGAAAATTATGCATCTTGTCAGCCTAGTGTATGCAACAGCTTTGCTTGCAAATGATGTCAGACAATTCTGAGTTTATTTTTAGAAAATGTTTTATTGAGGATTGTATGTTCAAAAATGATCTTTTAATATAAACAATATAAATGTATTTGTAATTAATACAAAGCACAGAAATGTGAAACTAAAATTGTGTGAAATATGGCAAAATATTCCAACCAAAGGGAGAAATATGGACTAGCATAAAAATTATTTTAGTATCCATTTCAATAGTTTATTTTAATTTTGTGTTATATTCTCTGAAGTGTTTAAAAACTTATTTTCCTTTCCCCTGAACCTGATTCCGCTTTTCCCTTAGATACCTAATGCTGCTTATGAAATATTCAGGAAGCTGTTTGAAATAATTGTGAAACTTGATGCAGATTTTGATAGTGATATCAGGAAACTGTTTTTGCCTCTTTTCCAAGAATCTCCCCAAATTTATTTTAATTTGCTGTTTAGCAACAATTGGACACATGTTGAAAGATTTCAAGATTTTTTCACTGTAAGTATCTTAATTGTTATTAATGCTCATTTTAGATTATTTTTTCTTTTATATACTTAACATTTTGACTACAGCCAGGACAAAAGTTGTCCCATATTCAGATAGTGGAATAAAAGCGCTGTAGTGTAAAGGTTATTACAATGTTTGCATTGAAGTACACTTATAAGCATAAACAAGGCCCTATTTATCATTTCATAATTGAATTTTAGGTTGTATTAATTCTATCTTATTCTTTTACTCAAGATTAGAAAATCGAGCCCTATTATTAGGCATTAAATAATATCCTTATAATTTTCTTAGATGTCAAAATAATCCAGTTAATTGCAATTAAAAAAGCATGCATTCTTTGTTTAAGTGGCCACAACAGCTTTTAAATAACTTGAAATTGCTGTTATCTTCATGTGTCTGCAACTGCTATGGAATCTGTTGCTATGATTTATCATAGCTATTTATGAAACTACAGGAAACATTGCTTTTCCTGAAAAATTCATTACTTTCAATAAAAATCTTTTAATTCATTAAATAGTTGGCAAAGGTTGTCGCCGGTGAATTATGTTTGACATAATTCACCTGCAATCTTAATGAAAGCAATGTTACAAACTCTGAATTTTTTATGCTTCAGACAATGTTGGAATTTAAAGAAACTATCATAAATTCAATTTCTAATTTCAGCTTTTGATTTGATGTTAATATCGTTTAGTTTCATGTGTACACTAACTTAAACATGGAGGAAATTAGAAGGATCAAAACACTCATTGTTCATTTGCGCACGTTAGATTTTGATTTCTGTTGGACTAGCACATAAATTGTATTACTTATAATTTTTTAAGTTAAAAATATGTTTAAGATAAGTGTTTAATTTTTTTTCTTTGTGGCTTTGCATAAAATACCAATTCTGTATTGTGCAAAATGCAGATAAAATACAACAGTAGATAATAAAATCATTAGAGATCTTAAACAATTTGCCACAGAGAGAGTTAAAAATTACTCATAATCTAGTATCGGGTTTTTAGTAGCATTCTAAACCAACAAAAAATGCTTCAAACTCATGCTATTAATCATCTAATCTGTGGGGTTTAGTTATTTCTCATGCATGTTTAACACTAAAAAATGGATTAGGCCTATGTGGCCAACCAACCTGCAACTCCCATACCAAGTAAATGAATATGTTGCTATTTTAATGTGCTTAAATTATTTGGTCTACTCTTATTGTGTAGAACTAGAAATGTGTAACCGTATATCCAGAAAGACAAGTGGGCCAGCTTAATAATTCAACAATCAAATTATCTAAATAACTCAAAATAATTTTAATCTCTAATAATAAAATTATTCAATTTGTATATGTAGTTTTGTGTAAGATTTTAATATAAATTGGATGCATATTCTGATATATTATATTTTCTTATGTTTATTTCAGCTCATACTTAAAAACAAGACCGGAGAACCTTTACGTAAAGGCTTGTTGAGAACTATTTCTAATTTGCAATCAGTGCTCAAAGATGAACTGCAACACAGAAGCAGGAATATAGAAAATTCTTCACAGGAACTAATTTGGACAAATTTAAATCCCACACAAAATTCAATCATTAAAATAATATATTACTTAAATAAGCAGGATAGTAAATTTTTGATGGATAGTCATGAATTAGTTTGTTTGTTGTGGGATATTTGGAGATCAGATGAGTTTCAAGCAAATCACTTCATACCTAAAACTTATGATTATAAAAATTTTAAGTTATACAAATGGCTAGCAAAATGTCTTTTAGAATACATTAAATATCATGTCTATGAAGTAGAAATTCTTTTTGATCTTCTTAGACCATTGAATAGTTATTTGTCTGGGCACTTTCAATTTATAACTGAATTTTTGCTGCATACAGTTTCAAAAAAGTATGTGGTAAAGTGGAAAAGATATGTATTTTTACGTTTTATAAATATTTTTCATAAAGATAAATACACTTTAAGCATGAAAACAAAAATTCTACAGTTTATAATCATACCTTCCTTTGCTTCCTCATTTCATAGAAGAGAAATTGACAAACTTGTTTTTTCTAATGAAATTAATGCTCAATCTAATAACTTAGCCTATGTGCTCATTGAGAGAACAATAGGATATTGCTGCCATGTCACCAAGTCTGATGAAATGGAGATACTTTTGCTGCAGTTTTCCTGTATTCTTGTAAAATATGCTAGTCACCATATATACCCTGGATGCTGTAGGTAAGAAAACTTCAAACACAATTTTTATTTGAATCCAATTTCATTTTATGAAACAGCAAAATTCAGAAGAATCACGAATGTTTCTTTTTAGTTTCTTTTATTGCACCAAAATATATTTTAATGGCCAGAATTTAGTTTAACTTTATGTAAGGTTTAACTTATCTATATATCTTAAGGGCTTCATCAAAAGTATTATGTTTTAAGTTATTTAACACAATTCACTCACATCTGTTTATGATGCTTACTATTTTTTGACTTACCTGCATGAAATCTGCCCAGAAATGTTCTTTAGAATGTTTTAGAAAAAGTCCTGTATCATTGTTGAAAATCTTGAGTAGTCCTGGAAAATAAATTGAAGATCTGAATATATATAAGGGAATCTTTCTTGAGTAGGAAATTTTTAACCAAAAGATAGCATCATACAAATTGCATGGAGATAATTCTGGCAAATATAGTGGACAAGTATTTGCCACTATATTCTAGATCTAGGACCTAGCTAGTTTCTTGTTCCCATAAATGAAAGGAACAGTATTTGATGACATTGTGACCATCCTAAAGATAGACCTTATATCTATTCATACTGATTCAGTATGCCCAACAATGATGCAGAAAAAGCATACTTTGAATAAGCATTTTGATTTGGGGGAAAATTTGTGAAATTTCAGGGTTCTTTTCAGGTAATGTGTGTTTGAAAATATGTGCTTATTATAGCTTAATCTCCTGGAGATCTTAAACAAAAAAGTTTTGTTAACCACTGAAAGCATGTATAAAATCTGAAAATGACCCAAATTCACAGAATTACTTTTATTGACATAAAAATCACCACTGCTAAAACATTCTTAAATTTTGTGAAATACTTAAATATTATCACTACAATATTGGGTATCTGACTGCATCTTAATTTTCTGCATGTTTTGAAAGGTAATTTTAAAATAATCAAAATGGGAGACTAATTTTTGATTTAGGGGAGGTAATTTTCTTGTATCATTTTGTTTCGTAAATGTTTTTTTATCATTAAAATCAAATCAAAGTTTTCAGAGAACAAATCGAAGAATTAGTACAAACAAAGGATAATTTTCTTTTCAATCCTGTGTTAGTAATGTCATCTCAATACTTGAGATATAAACCTGTATGAGAGAGCTCATATATAAAAGTTTTTATCAAACATTTTTATAAATACAGTTTTTATGAAACACGAAAATCAAAGCAAATAAATCATAAGAAACAAATTATGCATGGGCCTAAAGTGACTAAGTGATATGCACGAAGGCTGCTCATTCTACAGGAGCATAGATAGAAGGGTTTGGGATTCAATTCCATCATTCTGAAACCCTTTCATGTATACACTGATTATATGAAGTGGCAGTCATTTATTCTAATCTGAATGAGTAGCAAAGGAAGTGGTTATGGATTTACTTGACCCTCATTCAAAATTGGGTGATAAATCTTTGTTTTAATTCGGCTCAGATGGCAGTTGGCCTTGGGTCAGTCAATTTTTGAATAAGTAAAATTCGTTTAGAGGGGGCTGCCGTACTAAATGCATAAATTGCGATCACTGCTATAGTTTTACCCATGACAACTCATTGTCACTGCTGTCGCTTTTGACACTGAATGATAAATTTAGATCTAGTATCCATTCTAAGATGCCAATTATAGAAACTCTTTGTTTAGGTTACAACCTATCTGCTAATTTAAAGATTTGACTAACAAAAAACATGTGACTCAACTGCCTTCTCGCATGAGCTGGACCGAAGGCAGCAAGCTTCCAATGGGATAAAACAAAACTTGCCATTTTTCATCACCTCAGGCTAATAGCATAGATTCAATGCTGTACATGCTTTAAATATGAATATATACTTGACTCATTTGTAGAAAAAAGTACATATATTTTATTTTGTTAAATGCATTCATTCTGTACCTGAAAATATTTTTATATTTATTTCTAGCAATGGCTGTTTATTGAAAAAACTTCTACTCTTTGCTGAATTTTGTATTTTGAATGGAACTAGAAGCCACAATTTAGCATTGAAGTGTCATGGAAATTTACTGTTAAGTTACATTTCTGAATACATTAAAAGAGACTGCAATTCCAATGTCTTTCAGGTATATTTTATAAACATAAGATTTAGTTGTGTAATAAATATATATCTTTTCATATTTTTAATTGTATAATTAAAATTTTAATGAATAATTAATTACATACATTCGAAATTTTCATATGTATGAAATTTTTGGAATAAATACTTTTTCTGTATTCTTGCCAAATATGATTAATAGGTTTAATGTTTATCATTTATTATTATTTTTAGTTTCTAAGTAGTAGCAATGATTTAAAAATGAATGAAATTTACTTTAAAATAGGATAGACCAACTCTAGGCCCAGAAAAATAATATGCCAGGCTGCCTGCAGCCTGGCATATTATTTTTCTGGCCTTGCAATATCTTTAGAATGAAATTTTCGATGCAATATATATTTTTTCTATAGTATTGTTGCCACGCATAATCTTTCTACCTTGTTGGCAGTTTTGTGGGGGGTTTTTTTGCTTGCTGGAGCAACCTTATAACCAAGGTTATTGCACTTAAATTTTAAGATGCATATTGAAATATTTGTATTTTCAGTGTATATCCAATGTAAAAACATGCATCTGTTTTGGACCAGTCTTTAAATAATGCTGAGCCACTCCTTTTGTGATCTACAGATATACATGTTACTAATTTCCAACAACTAATTGCGACAGAATCTTTAACCCTTTGCTATCAGCAAGGTTTTTCTGTGCTTGTTTATATTTAGATATACTGAAATTCTGCTCCTCAGCCTAAGGCTTCCAAATTCTCAACTATTTTCAGTTATTTTTGTTATCCCTCTTGTACAATTTCTGAAAAGTGTAATTGATTAGTCTCATAACATTGTAACAGATTAGTCTCAATCATTGTGGGCACCTTACCTTTTGAATATACTTTATGGGTGGCTTTCATGGCAAGTATAAAAATTAATGTATATGGTTTAAAAACAGTAAAAAATAGCTCATAAATACAAAATAGCTCATAAACACTAATTTTGTGAATTTGAATTAGAGTATACAATGTAGATATATTGGTTTATAAGAAAATGAAACATTGAAGAAAATCTATTTTATTACTGTATCATTTAAGTCATGTTTTTTTGGCTAAGAAATGCTTTTTTATGTGTATTTTACCCTCAACTGCTGTAGTCTGATTTAGTAAATCTCTTCATTCCAAAGATTTACAAGAACAACTTAGATACAATTTAAAGTTGTTTTTCTAAATGTTTTAATTGTGGTTGAAAAATAACGTCCAAGAGACCATATCAGTTATGAGTCAAGACTAATTGTACCAGCTGAGGGTAATAATGGAGGGTTGGAACTTTTAAAATTATTTATTATAATTTATATTAGAATTTATCATAAGAAAAAGTAATGTTTTTTCTGTGTTGTTTTTATACTTTCAGGTCTTGCATGATTTCTGTAACTTATATACTCCAGAGGTACAAAGAACAGCTATGCATGCTTTTCAAATTTTGACTAAACCTACATGTTTCGAAATTGAACAGAGTTTCAACTTAAAACTTTGGATTGAAAAAGTGCTTCCAGGAAATATTGATGCTGTACCTCATTGTATCCATCTTTTTCATATGGTTAAGTGCCATCCAGAGGTAAATTACTCTTATGTAACTACTCAATTGAGTTTATTAATTTTTCATGTTGAGATGGGAGAATATATACAGTAATGGTTCTCATTAAACAGAAGGGTGTTTATCTTATACTAGTAATTAGTAAACCGTGATCTAATTGGTACCAATTTATGATAAAAAGTTTACAACTAATTTTTTTATATGGACATCATTTCTCTTAGTCTTGTACACTAATAAAAACTCATTTTTGAAATGAGTAGTTTCAGTGACACTACTTAAATAGGAGTGTACAAATAAGCTATGATTTTGACATTTAACTAATTTTTTTTCAAGAATACACATTTTCCAAATTTGTTTTTGTGTATCACATAAATTGATTATAGGTATCTTATTCCTTTTGACATTTAAGAATACAGCATGTAATATTTTACTGGTTTGTTGCATTTTGGAGAGATATTTTTCCTAATGTGCACATAATTTTGAAACTTCAAATTTAATATATTTTCCTTAACTTAAACTATACAAACCAGGGGAAATTATCAAGCAAACGAGCTGCACTGATATTTATTAACTCTAGCAAATACTGTACAGAATGAACTGATAAAAAAGCTAATTAATAAAATACAATAACTCAACATTTTTTGTGTTAATTACTGAGTTTGGTTATCACGCAATTTTAAGTCTTCTATCATCTATATAAAGTTGGTGTCTATCCTCTACAAATCTACACCATTTGACCAATCCACATTAAATTTAGTGCACATATACTTTAGAACCCTGTTGGTAACAGGCTACATATTAACCCCCGTTCTATTTAATCTAGGTGTGCAGAGGGGGCTAAATGAAATTCGATATCCCTATAGGAATAACACTGAGTATAAAACAATTGTGGTATGCAACTCAATTTATTTTACCAGCATTAATGGGAAAATAATTGTTTTCCAAAACAAATTAAATTCTTAATACTTATGTTTGGACTGATTTTTTTTATTTCTTCCCATAATATAAATAATTGATGATTATTGGATTGATGATAAAAGGATATTTGAAATATTTCATTTTATACAACTTACATTTTGTAATAGAACAAGAAAAGCCCAAACGAAAAACTTATTGATCATAAAAATGTAATTTGGCTGTTTGGCATCTGGCAACACCAGAATGAATGTTTTATTTTATAAATTTACTGAATTCCTGCAATTCCCCCAATTCAACCTTCTACCATTTGTTATACCATCAATGATAACCCTGCACTTCATTTCGTACAGCCATTGAGAAGCTGTAATCCATTTCAATGCTCTTGATCAGCACTTCGGAGCCCTTGCAAGTGCTCATCCAGATCAGAGCTCAACTTTTTCCAGATTTCAATAAAACAAATTTACTTTGGGCTTGATTCAACCTAGAGGTAGAAAAAATATAAAAAACTCAATACTAAAAAAACTGTCAATACATATTTATTTTTATTTAGTTCTTTTCTTATCTACCAATTTATTACGATTCCCAAATACCAAGGCAGGTCCTTTTATCAAGTGCTATACTGTCATTACTGGAGATTGAGGCCCCTTTGGGGCCAGGTTCTCCATGACCTCATCAACACGTTTTATAAATTTGATGTAGAATTCCGTGTTTGTGTATTTGTGCTAAGACAGCAAAGTGTTGCTTTCAAATTTAAGCATTTCTAAGTTTTGTAAATTTGTGTTCATTGTAAATAATTCATTATTATCTTTATCAACATTGTTCAAGCGTCTTTTTTCGAATTGAAAGTCGAAATCTGACATGCTTGCTCATATTTTCATTTTCAGAATTCTGCAATATTTCAATGATTGAAATTTCGTTTCTGTTTGTATGTATGAGTTCCAGTATTGTACATATTGCAGATATATTATTTAGGAGCTAAGTTTTAATGAATTGTTTTTATTTTCTGCAAAATATCACTAGACATGGGTAATTATTTCTTCGCGGTATATACGAGGGGTATCTGATATTAAAGGTACATGTGGCTTTTATACAAACTGCGCATGCACAATATTGACGCCACATGCATGACTAGCCACGTTCATGCATGTAGTAGTAGAGTCTGGAGCGCTGGTTTGTTCAAGACTCAATTTAGCTTCAGGGAAGCACACAAACATGGTGTGTGTAATCGCAGAGTGTTCGAAGTGTGAGGTACGTGAGCTATCAGCTTTTTGCAAGCCGAAGGAGTTAATCAGAGCGAAATTCATCATAGATTACAGGGCGTTTATGGACCGAACGTTTTAAGAAGTCAGCGTTTGGTGCTAAAAATTTATAGAAGCCGAATGATGATCCGGAGAAGAAAAGAGGCAGACCAGGGACCTCACACACGGATGACAACTACACAATTGTCGAACGCCCTCTCGGATTTAGCCCCCTCGGATTTTCGTTTATTCGGACCTTCTTTTATTTGGCCTGGGAATTGCTTTGCGGATCAGGAGGAATTGCAAGACCCAGTTGTGGACTACTTCAAGCAACTTGACAAGCAGCAGTACTATGAAGGGATGTTCAAACTAGTGTCACGCTGGGATAAATGTGTCAACGTTTACAAAGATTATGTCGAGAAATAAACAAAATTATGCAGTTTTGTGGAATGTATAAAATACTTTCTTTAATTATAAATATTAGTGCAATTTTGGTTTCTACCTCTAATATCGGACTCCCCGGTATATATTTTAACCAACTTTCCTTAAGTCTTTGATTGAATACTTAATGGTTTGTAGAATTCTGTTTCATAAAAATAAATAAAATATACAGAACAAAATCGTTTTAATTAAGGTGTAAAACTTATTTTAAAATAACTGGTAAAGTTAAAATAAAAATGATTTTAAAATAAGATAGTTTATGTTAAATTAAAATGGATAGCCATACGTTGTAGTTCAAAGATATTTCTAAGTCAACTTTTAAAGTAGTCACTTTAGAACAAACTTTTGTAGTTTATCTTACATCAGTACTGCAATGAATATGAAATGTATTAAATGGATGGATATATCATGCATATATATATGCATCCAAAGTAGATCGTAGAAGCTATGAAAAAGTTAAAACTATGTTAAAAAATTATTTTCATTACACTTAAATGATTGCATTTTTCTGTGAAAGAAAAGTGATCACTTTTCAATCAACATTTAACGAATTCAAACCTAACAATGTCAGATAATTCTGGTTGTACTAAAATATAAACAATCTTCAATCCTTATTTAGAAATTTTAGTTATTTAGCCAATGAAGATCAAAATAGATTGCAAGCATTTTCTTCTGAGCTCTGCAATTTAGCCCAGTCTTTGCCTGAGCATATCATCTCCTGTCTCGGCTGTCCCACAAGCCAGCTTATTCACCATCCTTAACTGGTTCTTAAGTGCCTGGCTAATAGACTGGCTAAAGTCTCACTGGCTAATAGACTTGGTGGACTTGATGTATAAGTGAGATGAGCAATAACACAATTTAAAATAGTTTACTACTGTAAAGTTTTGATTGTTTACTCTTAGTTTAGTAATTTTTTATGAAATTTATACAATATGTATATATGTTTACAGGTATTTAATTTGGAGCACAAAGATGTTATCCAGGATTTGATTTCCTTAGCAAATCTATTGGCTTTTCAAAATAGCGTATCACATGAAAATGAAGAGCTTCTTTTCCAAGTAACTGAAATTCTACTGAACAGAATCAAATCAATGGAGGAGAAACAAGTAATTTTTCATGTTAATGCATTTAATTTGTTTTAAATTCGAAATCAAGTAAATTCCTATTTAATATAATTCCTTTTCATTTCCTGTTTGACTGAAACCAAGTGTTTTAAAAGTTCTAAAAATTAAAATATTGTATTTAGCAATAAAAAAAATCTTATACACACAGTACCCTGACCATGTCTTTTTCTGTCACAATTCTTCACAGTGGTGTATATATATATATATATATATATATATATATATATATATATATTCAAGGTTATTTTATAGTGTGTTTAAAAAGCACGAGTTTGTTTAAATCAAATTAATATGTTAAAACAAATATTTTTAAGAATTATATAAATATTAACATAATCTGCTATAAATAGTTTTAAAATTCCTCAATATACTATAGATTTTGAAACAATAAACAAAAACCAACTTTAATGTCTACATAACAGTCAAAGAACTTTCAATTTATAAAATTCTAATAGCAAACCTGGATACATTTTCTTTCAAGTTCCCTTAGAGAATTGTACTTATGTTTGATATTTGATTCCTATTTTGTTCTGTTATGTGTCATTTGTGCTTCATAAATCATTCTGAAAACTCAATCAAAAATGAGGTGCTAAACATCACTTGTCATCAAATAAATCAAAATAACAATCACTTCTGTTTGAATTCTTTAAAGCAGGCTTTCTTTTTATGTATATAGTTCAATCTCAAAACCTTTTCAGATTGCATGTGTTCACTGTTCTAGTAATCTATATAAATAAAAATGGAGTTTGTACATTGAATATTTTCGACCCATTTCAAGTTTTCTATCAGTTTTGGGCCCGTCTAATGGGAAAATCCGTCTCTTGCACGTTTGGTGTCTGTATGTGTGTTCCCGTACTGCATCCAAATGGTTGAATATATTCATGAAACTTTGCATACTGTGAGTACTTACATTCATTTAGTGACTGGACTTGGTTTGTTAGTCTGTTCATCTTCCCTTTCTATGTCTGATTTTGTGTGTGTTTGTACACGTATCACATAAAATGTATTCAACATACATTTATGCAATGTTCTATATTTTAGTTTAATGAATACGTTATTTGAATTTCCTTTGCTTACATATTTAGATAAGTTTTATGTTAAAACATCTGAGTAACTATACTTAAATCAACCATAGATTGGGAGTTGCTGGAAGGTATATTGAATATTGCAATTACTTGGATTGTTTTACCAGTACTCCTGAAAAGTCAATTATTTTTCCAAAAACTATTTTTACGGAACTTAAGTTCTAATTCTTTTTTATTTTGAATCTTACTTATTTTCTTTGCGAAATGTAAACTAATTCCGTATATTTGGGATAGATGATATTTTGCAACGAAACGGAAACTCGTTTATTTGCCATGGGCAGTGATATTTTCTGTTTTTTTTCGCTTGGAAGAAATTTCATATTTTTAAATTTTGGTTTAATTTTCAGTTGTAGGTTGTGGCAACTGTGCTAGATCAAGAGATAAAAAAAGAATCATGAATTAATATCTTTATAATGACTTTTTTCACGCCAACTTTTATTGGGTTTTGTTTCGCTGTTTTCTGTTTGAAATGTTTATTATTTTAATAAATTTATTTAAAAAGGATTTATTATTTTAATATATCCTTTTCATCACATGTAACACCTCCACAAAGTATTCTATTTAAATCAGCATGTTAGTTTGAATAAATCAAATTTTAAGTGGAATTTTGTCATTGAAAGAACACTAATGTTTAAAAAATCCAAACTAGAACTCTTGAAATGTTACAATTCTTTGTCATAGCAACAGAAGGTCAAGAAGGCTTATTTTATGAATGAAGCTACATGTAAGCAACTTATGTAAGGAAATTTTGATTGAAAAAATGGTAATAGGTTGCCTTTGCTTTGTACTGAAGACATTAAATTTTAAAACAATTTCTTTTATTATTGCGCTTGCCACGAAACAGAATTTTCAAGAAAAAACACATTTGCTTTTTAAACAAACTTAGTGATAAATATCTTATTGAATTAATATGCCATCTTTCCCTTAATGATGGAGAAATTCGAAAATGTCGCAAGCCTGGTGCAAGAGGGCCACAAGTCAAAAAATATTGGTAGGTAAATTATGAGTGCGAGAGTATTCTCGGTAGATTCGTCATTTTTACGAATTGAGTTGAGCAATTTTACAGGAAAAGAACTTCAGAAAGGGAATTCCTAATCATCTCTCAAAATCGTCTTTTGTAATATTTAGCTTAATTTCTGTCACCTATCGTCAGTTTGTACCTTTAGCAGGGGTGCTATATATGAAATGTATTACATGGATGGATATGCATTTATAGGATTTGTATCCAAAGTAGGTTGTAGAAATGTTTAAAAGGTGTTAAAAATTATTTTACTCACACTTAAATGATTTGGCATTTTTCAACGAAAGAGGAAAGTGATTATTCTGGTCACTTTCAATCTATTCGTTACCAATTCAACCTGAGTGTGGTCGGGTAATTTTGCTATAATATAAGGAACAAAAACCTCTTTCTTATTCTTTCAATATACCATATGTTGAATGTAAATCCATTTACAAGGACTGAATTGGAAAAAGCAACAAATGCTTATAACATGAGATACATTCACATTTTAGAAAGCTGAAAAATAATAAACTAAATTTTTGTGGTTGTCCTAAGCATGTGCAAAATGATCTAAAGGTTAAGGCTGTAAAAATTATTAAAGTAAAGCATCTCCAAAAGCTAAAAAGAGAAGTAAACTTTCATATATTTACCTGGGTTTTTTATTTCAGAAACTATTTAATTGATTTATAAAATCATGCTATTAGTATTTGTCATCATTTGTTATCTATTCTCTTTCAATTTCAGTGGGTCAACTCACAACTTGCTAACTCTCAGAATAAAGACCTCCCTTTTGAAGAAGACGGAGATTTATTTACAACATTGTATGACACTCGCTGTATTGGCAGACATGTGTGTATGGTTTATCGGGTTATTTCACAAAATGACAGACAGACATCAAATTCGCTGGATGAAATGATTATAGATTGCAACAATGTTATCCAAGATTTGTTTGATTATGATGATGAATCCCTTGTTGAAGAACCCATGGATTTCAGTAGTATAACTATTGAAAATACTGCTGAAAAGATGCTCAGTTATCTGTCCGAGTTTTTCAACACTATCTGTACATCATCTTTTATTAAGCACCAAAGAAATATTGCTCTTTCAGTGCTCAACTTTTTGTTAAAGTTTGCTTGCAAAGTAAGTTACTAGTTTTACTATCCTGCTCAAATATGAGTTCTTGCATGCATAATTTTTTTTACTTTGTATTTAAAGTCATAATGAATGTATTAATATGAATTAATAATAAATTTGCCAAGTCCTCTATCTAAGTAAGTTAATTTTTTCTCTAATTACATCCATTTAACACAAAGTGACAGTTATACAAAGAAATGTTTTACACCATATCCAAACTAAAGTAATTATTTTGTTGCATTATATGGTCTACAAAAGATATGGCCTGTTTCGTTATTTTAAGTTATAATTAATGTAGTCCTGACAATTTCTTTTGTTGTATTTTGCATATAAATCCTATTAGAGCTGTGAAATTTTAAAGTCCATGTTGGGAAATAATTTACAGATTATCTAATATATTCAGGTGTTGAAGAGTATACCAATGTTCTGTAAAAATGAAAACCTTTTGCAATATAAAACTACAAATGTCAATATGACTGAATCCTGGTGGCGTAAGCAGATCCAAACAGACATTGTGTATGTCTTACTTTTTTAAATGAACATGTTAATGTGTATTCCAAAAACTATTTGACAAGTATACTTTTCATTAAAATATAGTTTAAATCATTGAACTTTTTCTTTTAATTGTTTGTGAAATTTAAATTAACAAAAATTTTATTTGAGATTTTAGTAATTGCTTGAATTTAAAACTGACACACATGAATGGTTTCCAGCCAAATTTATAACACTGTGGAACCATAATTTTACGTTTTTTCATAAGACCAGTATCAAAAAGTTATAAAGCAGAAAGAGCATAGAAGTGGGGTCATAGGAAACTGATTTTTACAGAATAGGGACTTCAGGAAAACGAAATATGAGAGAAACAGGAAAGACAAAATTCAAATACATAAAATCATGGTTTTGCTATCATTGAACACTATAACTATGTGAAAGTAGCCGACTATTATTTGACTTTTGATACTTGCAGATCATGCAAACAAATCTGGTTGAATCAATCTAAGATAAAACAAGATTTTATTTTAACAAGATAGTCAACTTAGGAAGGAAATTATTGAAAATAAATATTTATTTAAGTGAATAGAAGGATCAAGGAGAATATATACTAAAGTTGAATTTTGTATTTAATTTCATTTATGAATGATTATGTAAGAATATTTCATACCTTTAAGCAGCTTCGTAACATACAAATTATGCTTTTAATATCTGTTTATTATTTAATTCCTTTAATATTTCTTTAACAAATGCTTTTATTTTTTATTTGATACCATTTTTTTAAGTCATGAATTATCAGTAATAAAATCTGTTTTAGGACTTCAATGCAGAAAAATATTATGAGCGGGTCTTTTCCTATAAGTGTATGGATCTACTAAAATCCTCACTCTTGCTTCATCCTTTTGATCAGCTTCATTTTGATTTAAAATGGTGGTTTAATGATCTTGCTATAGTAAGTTATGCTCTATTTCTTACCTTAATACATTTCTATTGGCAAAGTGATAAAAAAATGAGGTTGTTACGTTTATTAGGTTATATTCTTTCCTTCTCTATTCAATATAGAATATTGTATTGTGAATAAGTTGAAAGCATGATTAATAAAGATAGAATAAAATATGTGAATGTTTGCCTTAAAAATATATAAACTACTCCTTGCTAGTCATTGATTTACTGATAACACTAATTGCTTGACTAGTTAGATCACATTTGAATGTACTCTAATAATTTTTCATTCCTCAAAGATGCCAAGAGCTTACTAAATAAAATTATAAGTATTTATAGGTCTTTGGTTATTAATCGAAGTGTTTTACAGATCAAATATTATTTAACAGTTTATAAACAATAAAGTTCAATAATTTGTATTTTCTGTGAAATATACTTTTAATTTAAAACCTTTATTAGTATTTCGTACTCAAATTTCATATATCTTAAAGAGTAGAAACTAAGTGGAAAATAGCAGTTCATAGTTCATAGTGGAAAATAGCAGTTCATATATGAAATAGTTTATATTACATTTACTAAAGAGAAACTATATATTTTTGTATGAAACACAATAAATATATTCAGATGGACAATTTTAAAACTGAGTTTCCCAAGAAGTGTAATGAACTTTTCAATTGTTTACTTCTAAATCAGATTTGCATAAGCTTCAACATCATTAATGATTCTGATTTCCTTTTCATCTTTTTTACTTTAAAATAACTAAGCTACATATTTGCAATTTACGAGTTTGGCTTCTAGCATCCCCCAAATCACTGTGTTGTCAATTTGAGTTACTGATTAGTAACAGAGTTAGTTACAGCTTTTAAGTGCTTTTTTATTTTAGACAGAATTTTCATAGTGCAATTCCTGCAAAACTCTTTCGTGGAATGGTAAAATCACATTTCACTTCAGAATACCTTTTAGTCTACAAATTTTTTCACACATTTGAATAGTTTTTAATGATCATTGCTTGTAAATAACCTCAGATACTCTGTTAGTATATAATTTATGAAATAGCTCTAGCATAAAAGGAAGTTAAATGTGAATTTTATTTATGCTCATGAAACATTTAATTCTTACTTTTGCAACAGAAAAAAGGTGAGCAAGATTATGCCAATGTTTCCTGCTGCTTAGAATTTAAAGTATTGCTGCATTTAATTTTGACGAAGCTGAAAGCTAAAGAAGCTTTTACAATGAACTTGAAAATATTATTTCGTGATATGATGCCGTTTTTCTCCAGTCAGAATCATGCAGTAAGTAGAAACTTTAATCAGCCACATTTAATTTTATATTTATGCAAATGAAATATGCATATTTAAAATCCTTTCGAAGTTGTTTAGCTTTGAATGATTGCTCCTATAATATTAATTTTCTAGAACTTCATCATTCATGCCTAATCATATTTTTACAATCTACATCAGTGAATAAAAATTCATCTAATTAAATGCATGTAAAATTTTAATACCATCAAAGAGTGATAAAACAATCTTAGATTTTTTTTAGTTTTATTTATCAATGAGCTAGCTCCATTACTCTCATTGATCCTGGCTGGTGCATGATGACTTGTTCATTATTTTTTCTATGTTATGCCATCAAAAGAATCACTAAAAATGTTATATTTTTAAATTTAAATGATAAACTTTTTTACAATTATTTGTTTTTTAGTATATCCTAAAATGTATGGCGTATATTTTAAACATATAATTCAGTGGTGGTAATGCTGCTCCAATTGCGTCAGCATGCGCCATAGCGTATTGCCTGCTCCAAAGTGCCTGTTTTTGCTAGGATTACGCCAGAGCTGCTCCAAATCGCATTCGAGTAATACTAAAATTCACTCTTGAGGTCTGCCCCCGCTATGTAAGAATTACTTACTTGCCTTCATCCCATGAAGCGAAATGAAGAAAAATCTTTAAGTTCTTTGAAGTTTTTTGCAGCATCTTTTCCATTTATTGTAAAACCAAGTGGAGGATCTGCTCTATCAGATGATTGGATCAAATATCAATGTGAAATTATTGATAGCTTTCCTTTTCCAGAAGTTTCAACATGTAGTCATATAGACCAGGGGTTCTTAAACTTATGTAGTCCGAGGACTCCCTCTTGAACAACATTTTTTTTGTTGACCCCTTAGTAACCCTAGGCATTTTACGTCATTCTTGAAACTTAATTTCTGGCTCAATAATCTCATAGGCACTATGTTATAATAAATATTGATAAAAATGTATCGCTGGTTATTTTACTAAATGGTCTTGCGCATTTATAGATGAACATTTTTATTAGGATATAGAAAAAAAACATAAAATGAATAAAAATAGTAGTAAAAAGAATTTAAAAAATTACAAATCATAACATTAAACTCATACAAACATTTCTTGGTCAAATATTGATCAAAATAGTTCTTATAATGTTTTCTGTAAATAATTTTTACTTAATGAGATGGGTGCAGTTGTTTTCTTGAAACCAGAACCGCAATGTCAGGCTCTATGTTGGAAAGTTTTATTCTGAGGTCCGCTTCTACATTTAGTCTGTTTCTATACTTTGATTTCATATATAACAGTACTGAAAGAGCCTGTTCACATAAATATTTTGTGCAGAACGGAATCAAATGTTGGAGTGCTTTATTTGCAAGTGCAGGGTAATCAGATCTGAGAAATAACCAAAAGTTTGTGAGTTCAGTTTTGTTGAATTGTAGTTTCAAAGACATATCGCATGATAATTCCACGAGAATATCTTGTTCAAGTATAGATAAATGTTTAGCATTATTAACTTCTATGTTGAATGGATCTCTAATCCAGTTGTTGCCAGAATCAGGACTGGGAAAATAATTCCTAAAGCTGCTTTTTAGAGCCATTAAATGTTCAACAAAAATCTGCCGTGTTTCATTAGGGAGCTCTTTATTCGAAGTTTCTTTAAATCATTGAGTGTTGGAAAAGACTCATACACACAGTTGTGAATGCGTTTCGACCACAAGTCGATTTTTTTATAATCGCTTCTATTTTATCTTCAACTTTAAATATATTTGCAGCTGCACCTTGTAGGCTCAAATTCATTTCATTCAAATAAGTAAAAATATCAGCCAAGTAAGCAACCTTAGCTAACCAGGAAAAATCGTTAAAACATCCGTTCAGTTCAAATTGCATATCCATTAAAAATAATCGAAGCTCAAAAAGGCGACTGAGTACTTTCCCATGTGGACAACCAACGTACTTCTGTGTGTAATAATAGATGTGTATGTTGACTTCCCATCTCGCACAAAACTTTAAAAACTCGGGAATTAAGTGGACGAGCCTTAATGAAATTGACAACTTTAACAACTTCATCCAATGTTTTTTTTTTAAATCTGTTGACATATTTTTGGATGCTAATGATTCCCTGTGTATACAGCAATGGTTCCAAACGACCTGAGGTGCTACACCTTTAATAAGAGCAATCAATCCAGTTCTTGTTCCTGACATTGCACGAGCCCCCATCAGTGCAAATTCCAACACATTTTGACCACTCGATTTCATTTTTGGTTATAAAATGATTCAAATTATTAAATATAGCCTTAGCTGTAGTAGACGAAGGTAGTGAATCACAAAATAACAAATCCTCTTGTATTTTATATTCAAATTCATATCTAATAAATGCTAACAAATTAGCATTAGAAACGTCGGTACTCTCATCCAATTGTAGTGAGTAATATTGACTTTTGAGCACTCTTGAAATTAACTGCTCTTTTATATTATATAACATGTCTTCAATCCTATTCTTGACCATATCGTTCGATAATGAAATCAAATTAATATCTTTTGTTGCTTTAGCTCAACATTGTATTCGTTATTACTTTTGTAGCTGGAAGAATTAGTTGCTCTGCTATATTATGGGGTTTCCAGCTTTTGCTATTAGTAGGGATACTTCATATGATGCTTTTACTGCTTTTTTATTGATATCACCAGTTGCGGTCTTTTGCATCAGATTTGACTTATATAAAATATAGAAACATGAAAAAAAGTCAACTTCTGACAAAATACAAATAATAATGTAAATATTAAATAATTTTTAAGCAATACGATATAAAAATAAAAAAAGTACATAAAAATCACAGAACATAATAATATGTTCATGTTTTATTTATTGCCTTAAAAATATTTTTTTTATTGCTTCGCGCTTCTTGCCTTTTCATCGTCTTCTTGAACTGTTTGCAACCACTTTTTATAATTTCGCGGACCCCCGGTAATGGCTACGCGGACCCCCAGGGGTCCGCGGACCACAGTTTAAGAACCTATGGTATAGACCATTATTGGAATATATTTAATAAAGAGAATCATCTGGCAAGTTTAAGTTTGAGATTTTGCCTATTTTTGTCAAGTCTCTTAAGTTTAGCGCATGGGAACTCTGATATAGAAAGACTTCAGTGAGAACAATCGCATGTTGGAAAATAGGAGTAATCTAACTGTATACAGAATAAATGGTATAAGGCAAATTAAGTCACATTTTACTAATACAGAAAGCATAAAGAACTTTCAAGTTACTACGGCTTTGATTAAATCAGTTCGAAATTCCTGGAGGCGGTACCATGACAGATTGCTATTAGCATCAGAACAAAAAAGAGAAAGTAGAAAATATTTGCCACAATGAGGAAGATTTAAAATTAAAGTCGAAACAAATTGAATTGCAAAAAGAACTTGAACTTTCTCAAAAACTATTAAATCATGCTGAAAGCAAGATTTCACAAGGTATTGCAGACAAAGATATGAGTGCTGTTGAAAGCAGACAGATTCTTTTTAAAGAAGGTAAAGATAGAATGTCCAAAACGATATGTGCCTTAGAAAGGCAGAGTTGGAATGTAACAAACATAAGAAAAGAAAAGAATATTTTTTTGTTTAATAAAATGTTTATTAATCATGTTAATGTCAAAATTATTTCTTACCTTGCACATAACTTTGGAAATGGAAAACACTTGGTAAATTTTTATGTATGTTTTCATTATTTGATCAATTTTAGTAAGTATTTAAAATGAATTTTGTAATAGTTTACAATTATGTTTATTGTTTATCATTCATACAGTCGTATGTTTAAAGTTTAAAAACCTGAATTTTATTAATTTCATTATTAAAATATCTTCTCCTTTGATGTGCTGCTCCAAAAGACAGTCTTGCTGCTCCAAAGTGTTAATTTACCTGCTCCAAGATCTGCTCCAAAACACTTTGTAGCAATTACCATCACTGTATAATTTATGCACTAGCTAGGAACGAAAACGTCAAGCTCCTCTTAGATACACCGCAATCTCATTTGTTAAAAATTACTTGCAACTAACAGATTTAAAAATGTAGATGGGTAAAAAGCTACTGTATTCAAATAAAAATAATTAGCACTCGTAGTAATCCCATTTGATATTTTGATTCTTTCAGAACAAGTTATTTCTGATTTTATCAATTTTATTACCAATAGTGATCTAATTATCAAAATAGTTGTGAGGTTCACTATATATTAATTTAGTGGTCATTTTTCAGGATGGACTTGCCCATACAAACTCTGGCATTTTTCTTTCTCAAATTAGTTATTTCTAGGTTGAGTGTAAAATGATATTTCTTACACCCATGGAATAATTTTGCAAATTGAGACTGGAACAGTTTTCCATGTGAGAGGTTTAAGTCCTCAAATAGTGTTCAAAGTTGTTTGTTTTTAGGTATGACATCATTTTTGTCAGTATGTGATAAATTCTAAAGATCCTATTGCAAAACTAATGCAGTGTCTTTTTGTGTATTCTAAATAAGAATAATTTCTTAGATAAACTATTTTTTAGGTAATTCGTTTTGGGGAAAATTTACTGAATTTGTTAAAGATAATTTGCCATAGCATTGAAATCAAAGCTGCTCATACCTATGAGAATGCAGTGACAGAGTTGTTTGGTATTTTGCATTATTTTATCCGTGCTGTATGTCAAGGCTTGTTTACTCATAGGTAGGTTTACTTTTAAATTTTCCTGTCATTTCTAAATTAGAGACAAAGGTGTTTGCTATATAATAAAAATGAATTATTTTTAGGAATAAAATATCCTCACAAGAACTGCTGGTGATAAAAGATATGGTTATGGTTTTCCCAAAATACATCAATGAAATTCCTTTTGAATCAATAAAGTTCCTCCTGAAGCTAACCCAAGAACGATTAAAATCAGTTAATTGTCAAGGTGTGACAGTTTTTCTATTGTATATTTGTGTGAATTATGTTGTGCTTTTTTACAAATTTCATTTCATCTTGTAATGGAATTATTTGTGTTCTGGTATAAAATAAATCTAATTATCTCTTAAATAATGTATAAAGCATGTAGGCTTAAATGGGACCCCAATTTCTGTATCTGTAACAAAATACATGAATGTTTTACCAGTGTTGTCATTCAAATCTTTGTTGTCATTCAAATCTTGATGTTTGCGTGTAAAATCACATAGTTACATTTTAAAAAAATTTTGAGAGCTTTGGCGCTGTAGCTACTTCTATTCCCATCAAATTTATTTTGCATTGAATACATATAAAAAGCAAAATATCAATAATTTTGTGGATGCTCTGAGTATATTAACTACAAAGAATAAAAGCAAGTGGAAAAGGATGACCAATCATATTAAGGTTACTGTAATATTGCATGAATCTTTACAATCCGCAGTATATATAATAATTTTACTTATTATTTTATTAATTTATAGTTTGTAATTTCACTAAAATTTATGTTTGAGTGGGGCTTTTTCTCCATTGATTTGTCACAACAGTTTGGAATCCTAGGAACAATTTAGTTCAAGAACATAAGTAAGAAAAGCATTGCTTCTGCTTTGTAAGGCAATTTTATATGTATGTATATCAAAAGATTACCAAAATAAAAACTTATTTAATTTTTACTGTGTGTTCGATTTAGAACAGCAAGCATAATTTTTTAGTATCCAAACTTTGCAGATGTGCAGATCGAAACTTTGAACCATTGACTTACTTAAATTAATTGATATTTTAAATTAATCCATAAAATAATACCTTTTACTCATTAAATTAATAAATTAGAAATTTTGCCAATTGCCATGATGTCTCCATGTGTCTTATTCTATTTTCCTTGAAAAATTATTGCTGTTTAAATTAAGGAATTTTTATTATTTTTCATATTACCTTTTATTTTATAAACTGCAAAATTTTCTTTTGAAATTGAAAAAAAAAATATTTTTCATTCATGATGGTTAGTTTAAATCTGACTTATGATGCATTCACTTTTCATAAGTACCTATATTTATTTGATTTTAGTATTAATAAATCACAGTTTAAGTAAATTAGATTTACCTTTCTTTATACATTCATCCTAGTAAGCTGGAGTAAATATTTCTATTAGTTTTTGATTTTTATAGTTCAAAAATTGAAAGTTTATTTTCCATTTCATGTAATCAGAATCAATGGCATTTAGTTCTGTATATCCAGTCATTCTAAGCAGAATCTGGGTTCTACTGTTTCCTTTAATGTGTAAAATTGTACCAAATTGTCGTTTTACTATAAAACCTCGAAAGTCTCGAAATAAAAATCTTCAGAACAGATAAACTAGATAGCAAATTGTAGACTAGCTGTGTGATACAAGGTTTAAAAATTTGCAGGTAAGGGCTCTATAACTAATGTAAGACTTAGGAGCGTTTAAAACAAGTTTAATTTGCATATTTGTAACCAAATATTGTTAAAAAAATTATAAATTAAACAAATTAGGCTTATAAGGTTTTGATTGTAAAAGAATGAAATGCTGTTTTATATACTCAGAGAAGCAGTACTTCTATTAACTTTTACTCTGCAAGTGCAATCATTATTAATCATCTTATAAATTGTTCTTTTTTTGTAGAGGAGAAAGCTACATTGATTTTGCTTTTAAATATCCTTGAAGTTGGATCTACTTGTCCTTCTGTATCAACTCTACAAAACATCATAGACATATTAAAAGATTTGAGTAGTAAAACTCACAGAGATATTCTGTTGGAAGTGATGAAAATAACTAGGAGGTTGATTGTTTATAACGCTACTCAACTTGATCCATTTTCTCATCAGATATGTGTTTTGTTGAATACAATATTTCAAAGGATTAATGTTGATTTTAAAGGATGTTTTCATTTGCGTCTTCATTATTTTGACATCATACAACATATATATAGGTATTTATCTTCTCATGACTTTTTAAGCATGGCTAATCTTTGCAATTTCAAGACCTATTCACTTAAACCTTTTGAATTAATCTTATGTTTTGTTCTACATTTGTTAAGTTGAAATAAACTTAAGAGAGGTTGAACTTTGTTATTTAAATTACTAGGCCTAAATTCATTTTTAATAATTACTACATTTTAAAAAATCTCCATTTCCTAATTTAATTTTGTTTGAGATAATTTGAAATATTCTGTTATTTTTCCAGTTAGAAAAAGTATTTTAAAATCTATAAAATGTGCACAGGCCCTTCACTCATAGATTTTGATGGCTGCGTAATATTGTTTACCTTAAAAAATTGTTAAATTTTGAAGAATTTAATGTCACTTACACTGAGTAAATTTAAATACAGCAAAGGAATTATATAAGTGCAATATGAAATTGATTATCTAGTTATTGCTAGTATATAGAGCATACATATAGTGCAAAGTTTTTGGTGAGATTTGATACAAAAACAAATTGCATTCAGTAATTTGTAATATATAAATGCCTATGCTTGGTATTTAGATGCTAGTTTCTGATTCACCTTATTGATCAAACTTATCACATTTTAGTATTAACCTTATTTTAAAAATTGAGTGTTAAAGGATTGTCTTATTTCTAAGTAGTTGTACTACTAAATTTGCCATTGCTTTAAACCATTCTGTCAGAAACTAAATCCAATTTGCAAAGCATAATTACTCCCAAACATATTTTTGATTCATCACTGAGAAGTACATTAATATTCTATTTCCGTAAGGGAGTCTTAATCAAACTAAGCCATTGTGATTAAAATGTTTTTAATTTCTTATTTACTGCTCTTATTTTTCAGATTTTTTAGGCTGACAAAAATTAATTTGATATGTTTCTTTATATGATATATGTCTACTCTTGTGATGAATGCATAGCTTTGAATGCATATATTAATTATGTAATAAATGTTTTTCTTTTACAGGAATAATTTCTGTTATAGGTTAGAAGGTTTTTCTTATCTGGATTCTTTTAATGCTGGACTTCAATGCAAAGAAAATCTAATTCATAAAAACTTTTTTGATATTTTAAATCAGCATGTAGCTCCCAATTTTGAAAGCAGAATAAAATATTTATTAGACAAAGGCAATTGGTCTAATGCACCTTTTTCTCTCAACTTCTGTGTTGCATTAATAGTTACTTCTTGTTTCGAAATGAACACAAAGGCTGCTCATAATCGGACTATACTTCCTTCTACTTTAGATATTGAAATGACTGATGTGGGAAGCACTAATGTAAGTGCAGTTAAATTGTCTTATTGCAAAATAAGTTTATTTGTCATTGATTCCTTTACTAGGCTATGCAGAAATATGAAAACCAACTAAATTTTATGTTATAAATGTATACTCCTATATAATATACGGATACCTCCTGTATATTACATTGGGGTATAATGTGTGTAAAATAGTATAAATTATATTAACTTATCTAAAATAGGAATATGGTTGTAACTTAACCTCAATAGTAAATCTGGCAATATGCCAGTGGTTTGATAAACATGCATTTAAAATGATGTATTGATTTTTGCCTTAGGTTTTAGAATTTTGAAATTAACCTTTTATACTATTTTCTACCAACAAACTGAAACACAAATTTAATTAAGGTTTTAATTTAAAAAATTTCTACTTAACTTCATCTTATTCATTGGAATGGTACCTACTTCCTATGGTCTAGAGTTTTTGATTTACTTTTGCATAACTTCAACTTTTGCATTTATTAAAACTTAAACATCATTCTAAAACCTTTTCTTACATTTCTAATTGTATATATAAGTACAATTTGTTTGAATGTTATTATATAGAATAATCATTGTTGCACTGTATTTTAAAAATGATCTGAATACTCTAGTCTGAGGTCAGGATAAATATACACTACCTGACATTGAAAATGCAACACCAAGAAGGAGTTGGCAGAAAGTGATGAAATTTGGCAAACAGAGAAAGACAACAATGAGCAATAAGTGATCTTTATCGCAACATTATACACCTTGCCACTGAGCAGCAAAAACGTCTGATCAGTAGGTTGTAGGACCACCGCGAGCGGCGATACAGGCAGCAACACGTCTAGGTACAGACGCAATGAGCGTGCGGATGGTGTCCTGAGGGATGGTTGCCCATTCCCTGTCAACCATTTGCCAGAGTTTGTCTTCTGAGCATGCCGGTGGCAACGCATGCAAGCGACGTCCAATGACGTCCCAGAAATGTTCGATAGGTGAGAGATCAGGGGAGACAGCTGGCCAGGGAAGCACCTGGGTACCTTACAGGGCATGTTGGCTGATGCGTGCCGTGTGCGGCCAGGCATTATCCTGCTGGAAAATGGCATTGGGCACCCCCTGAAGGAAAGGTAGTGTCACCGGCTGCTGCACGTCATCCACGTATCGTTGGGCCATCATAGTGCCCTGAATGAGGTGACCTGCTATCGTAGGCGATGGCGCCCCAAACCATTATACTGCTTTGTCTCGCGGTATGGCGTTCCACAGATGCGGCCGGATTGGCCCTGTCACCACGTCGGCGCCAGACTCGTACACGGCGACTGTCATTGCTAAAACAGAAGCGTGACTCGTCTGAGAACACCACCCTGTGCCATTCTGTCGTCCACGTGGCTCTATCCTGACACCATTGCAAACGGAGACGTCTGTGCTGTTGGGTCAATTGTAATCATCTCAAAGGGTGCCATGAGTGCAGGCCGCCAGCGATCAATCAGCGGCTAATGGTCCTGGACGATATGGGAGCATCAAGGGTGTCCTGCACATGCTGCAAAAGAGCGACATACGTGACTTGCGGGGCCGCCGATGCTTGCCAGCAGATGCGTCGGTCCACACGTGCTGACGTCACTCTGGCTGCACCGGAACCCCTCAAATGCACCACATTCCCTTGATCCAACCATCTGTGCCACAACCGGTGCACCGTGGACGCGTGTAGGTGGGTATCTGCTGAGATTTGACGTTTGGACCAACCTGCCCTTCTGAGGCCAATCACCATACCCCTCGTGAAGTCGTCTGTTTACTGAAACTGTCTTGATTGGCGGCGTCCTGGCATTCTCCGCTACTAGACGTTCCCTCTGAGACACAAAAACAAATTGCAACTTGATTTACCTGGCAAACAGCGGCGCGAAACTGACCACTTTTGCAGGTTCCTTCCCTGGTTTTTCACTCGCTGTGCGCTGGACAGCTGCGCAATTTGCATCATTTACATATCTCGGTGAGCTGCGTCTACCCTGTAAATTTCATCCAGTTCTGCGCACTCCTTCTGGGTGTTGCATTTTCAATGTCAGGTAGTGTATATTAAAATATTTTTCATCAGGTGCACATCCAGCATTCTTTGGGAGAGGCTGAGAAAGTGGTCATACTCATGATACTGTGATGTAATTATTTGGATGAGGGGTTTCTTTACCCCTCAAACTTCACAATTGATTTAGCAGCAGATAGCCTCCCTTTAAGAGCAGTAGGTTATAAAAAATAAAACTTCGGTTTGTACGTGTGGAATTTATACAGATTTTATGATGGAGAATATTCTTTCTGGAATTTTTACAGCCTGTCGTTCTTATTTATGACTGGAGATTCTAAGAATTGCATATAGTAATTGGAAATGAACACCGGTTTCTTAAAAGAATAATATGGCATGTTACTTTTTGTTTCACTCCTTTTGACAGCATGCCACCAATCAACCACCCCATCATGCTGTTTATTATGGAAAAGGAGGGAATTTTACCCCATCATAACTGTGGTCCCTCTTGTCCCTTTATTATAAGATTTATATTTCCTTTTCCTACTGTCAAACACTTTAAGACAGCAAAAAGAAACTGCTAAACTTAAACTAATCTAGTGTAGCTTAAATACTATGCAGTGAATCCAAATTATCACTAGTGATTGGTGCAAATTTTTTTAACAAATATCCTAAACACCTGTTGGTAATGTTTTCAAATCAATGACAATTTAATTCTTCCTTTTCCTGATGGAGGCTGATGGGCTTCAGTGTGCCACTGTTTTGCATCAAGACCTTAGAGCGTGGTTTCAAAATAATATTTATGTTTTGTTACATGAAAATCATAAAGCCTTAATCTTTTTAAGATTGAAAATTATGTAACTAATTTGCATCTATTTCCATTTGCTACTTCAAATTGACCAAGCCTTTTGTTTGACTTTATTAAATGCTTCAGTGCAACTTAACTGCATTAGTGAACTCAGTTATAAGTTATGAAGGTAGTTTATAGAAGTGTAATATTTTCTGTGGGATTAATTTTGCCATAAATCTGTTATAATTCAATTAGCTATAAATGTTTTATGACTTAAGGTTGATATGGTAAAAATCTAAATGAGATCCAGTTCCAAGTAAGAATACTAAAATGGTTTCAATGTCAAATTCGTACATATGAATATTTTTTCCAATCCCGACCACTGAGACCTGAAACTTTTGGTACTACAAGGGGTGAACTAATGGCTGCTTGTGAAGGAGTACCCAATGGGTGAGCCGCTGCTACTCTTAACAAGGAAAATCACTGACATCCATGTGCTTACAAGCCAGGATTCAAACCCGCAACCTACTGGGTGGTAGACAAGTGCTATGACCACTGCACCAGTTAGGTGGCGGCATTCATTAACATTAAGCTGATTCTAATGCTACCTTTTTCTTTTTCATAGTATTCATTAACAAATCTTACTTATAATAGTCCTTGTGTAGTAAAAATGAGCATATTGTGACAAACTGCTTATTTATGGTAGAAATTTTGGGTACTATTGTGATTCTATAGAAATTAATTTAAAAATAAAATCCATTGTATTGATGTATTTAGACTTTCATGATACCAGATTTTCATAATTATTTCAATCTAATTATATTATGAGATTATAGTTTTGTTCCATAGCAATGATTAAAGAAAGTTTGTTACTTTTCTTTTCATGTATCATTTCTACAAAACTTGCATCAGATGAAAGCATCCACTTTTTGTGATGCTGTTGTGGCATTATGCTATGAAAATGTCTCTCTTGCTGGCCATTTATGGACATTTTTATTTCCCAAGCTGTGGAATCTTTTTGATAAAGAAGTTAAAAATGTAAGTGTATTTGTATGCCTTGGTATTTATTTTATGATGCTTTATTATATTCAAATAACTTGCATCATTATAATTTATTAAATCTTACTGCAAGAAAACAATTTTATGAAATGTTTGTAAGAGTGAAATTATAATTTACTAATTTAAGTCTGATAAAGTTTCAATGTTGTAAGTTCATCCTATTTTTATTGTATCAGAATTTAACTTTATTTTTTATAGTAAAATAAGGGAAATAATTTTATTACTCATTAAAATGAAACAAAATGTAAATCACTAAGTGCATGGGTCAATCCATGTCAAATGGTCTGATTTTGAAAATGGTTCCAAATCAGCTATCTTCAATATAGATGATGCACTGAAATTTACCAAAAGGATCTAGTACAGGCGGCCCTCGACTTTCGCACATTCTACTTTCGTACAATTCGCTATTTCGCACATTTTTAAAAATTCAATTTTTTAAAGATTTTTGTCGATAATGCAAAAATTGTTCGCTTTCATGCAATCATACCCACGGAGCACAGTAGCTCGCGCTCATTCACACATTGCCGCCTAGAGTAGTGGACTTCTCGGAATCATGACGTCACTAGGGTTCCAAGCCGTGGTGGCGGGGGCTGAATGTCAAATATATACAATGTATTAAACAGGTTTAGTCTTGAATTAGGGCACGTGTCGATGCGTGGTGTGTTTTGCCAATTTATTTGTTTACGTTTAAATATTTCGCCCTTATAAATTTATAAACAAGAGTGAGAAACAGAGAAACTGCAGTGTTGATACGAACAAAAAGAAATTAAGGACTCATAAACTTCATACGATCGAGACAAAGATGGAAATAAATTGATAAATAAATATTTTTAATATATTATTGATACATAAATATTATTGTTGATAAATAAATATTTTAAAATATAATTTGTGATGTTTTTTTACATCCCTCTACTTTCGAACATTCAACATTCACACACATTTTCAGGAACCAATTATGTGCGAAAGTCGAGGGCCACCTGTATATGGACTAAAAAGTTTCATAACATGTATAGACTTCTTTATTAAAATATGTATCATAATTATATTTGTTTTATATTCCATACTTACAACATTTCAAAAATTCTCAGATGACTTGATTTTTCAAATTTTTTTTGATACAACAAAATCCAGTTTTGTTCATTTAAGATCCAATTGAAACCTCCAATGAATGGGAATTCTGTACCATACTTATGTATACACTACTTGTAACATAGGTCAAACCAAAGAGGCAATAAAATCCTGTTTACAAGAACACATAAGACTTGTCAAAAATATGATAACTATCAAATCTACAGTTGCTCAACACTGTTGGACATATTCTTATTTTGATTTTTAACATGTGAAAATAATCCAAAGGTCTTGGTTGAAAAGTGAGCAGTAGCAACACTTGAAGGATAACATATTTTAACTTGAGGTTTTCCCTCTTGTGTTTAGTTCTGATTATGGTACTATGCTGATCTGCCATAATGTAGCTATTCATTATATCTTTGTTTTATTATCTTCAGTTGTTTTTTAAACTTTTATATAATTAACTATTTAGATTATGGTTTATAACTGATTAAACTAGTTAAAACACCTGTTCCTGTCTTGTGAATATCCCTTATTTTCCCATAAACAGTTTTAAAAAAATATCAATTTTATATACAACTGTTTCTAATTAATTAGCTAGCATATTAAAACTAAAGATCTTGATTCATTTTATACATGGAGTACAAATATAGGACAAAATGCAACAATTAGGTCATAACGTAACTGGTTAAAAATTGTCTAGAGACCAATTTGTGCAACATTTTGACCCAGCATAGGTATTTAACAGATTTTGAGGAGCTGTTGACCAAATCATAAATCATGCCTCATAGCACTGTTTTAAGCAGTATCGTTTCTGCTTATGTATACATTATTTTTATCCCTCACATAGTCCCAGTATTTTTGCCTGTTTAGCCACATGCTTATAAATTCACACTTCCGATTTCGTAATCATTAGCATAATTGAAAATACTATGATTTCTGACTTAAAACTCTTATTTTTATTTTAGTGCATTTTCTTTTAAGCAAAAAAAATATTGTTTCCCGAAATGTGTAAAGTATCAAGAATCCTATTTTCAGGCAAGGCCAGCTCTATAAGCGAGTTCGGTTCATGTTCCCAAGTCTAAATATGAATATCTTGCAGGTTTCTGAATCAGGTCAAAAATCGTTGATCTTTCCGAGCTTTTTCTTTCTGCTGCCCAAGTCATGTTTCATTACATGTTTGTCAAATTTTTGAATGACATTTGCTATTAAACACTAAATTTTATTGTGTTCACTTTTAGATTATAAATTCATAACTGACTGAAACTTGAAAATCGGTACAATGAAATACATTTGTTCAACACTTAATAAACAATGTGTCTTCATGACAAGCCTTTCCTCAGCGAACTTTGACTTTTATAAAAGCTACAAGCTCTATTTTTACCTGCAATATTTCCATAATTTTCATTTATTTCTCAAGGCAGAAAAATGAATAGAAGGATAAAATAGAAACCGTAATATTTTGTAGTTAATTCCCACACTCATGTACCCACATTTTTGTAGCTGTTTCCAGCACTTATGTTACTGAAATTTCGAATAATGACATGTTCTCTGATCAATATTTTAAATATTGAAAAGCTGTAAAAATTGTATGGTTAAAGTAATATATATATATATATATTTGTAGGAAAATGTTTGTAGTTCTGTGTCATGCATATTATTTCATTACACCTAAGGCATTTATCACAAGAGTATAGTACACAATTCTTAAAAATATAATGAAATTCTTCTCTTCCAACATTGTTTTTAGTTTTTAGGTGAACAACTTGAAATATTCCTGACAAGCTATGTGCAAGATTATCAAGGCAGCAAGTGGCCAATGCCTCTAGTGATGTTTACTGAAGGTGTTCTGAATTGTTTGTCACCTTTACCTCTTAACTCAGCATTCCATAAAGTAATGATTAGTTATTTAGAAATTCTTTTAATTCAGTGAAAAATTTCCTCTGCAACAGCATATTGTGGAAACACAAACTATTTTATTTATCTAATATAACTATTATCGAATAATAACATGCTCAATCTGGACTATTTATCTCTACACAGTTCAGTAATTACTAGTTAATGAATTGCAATGAAAAAATGTTTCAATATTGATAGTCACTATTTCTTTGGTATTTTTTCATTTAGAAATACTAGCATTTTTTATTGGTTTGCAATGTTCTGTCTTATCTTTCACAAACCTGTTTCAATGTTGTCAATTATTGAATGGGAATTTCTGTCTATAGATCTTTTGAAATTTTCGCATATATGCTCATCTTTATTTTTTTTGCCATTCCTGTCAATGGTGAAGTTCTTATGAGGGGAATATCGATGTTAGTTTTATTTGAATGAATTTTTCATGTTACTGATATTAAAATCTCTGGAATTATTAAACTTTTCAAACCAGATGTATTTGAATAATCTCGATTAGAAATTCTAATATACTTTTTCTATGGAATTTTAAATTTCCCTTCAAATTTTCTTTTGTTTTGGGAAGAATTTAGTGCAATTTTATCTATTCAGTGATTTAAGTGATCTCTAAGCTACTCAGCACTTTTCATTTGAATTTATTAATAGATTGTGTCAATGATATAATTTGTAAATTATACAACGTTATGTATTATTTAATTTACCCTTATTTGTAGAATTTAAAATAATGTTCATCTGTTTTATTTCTAGTATTTTGGAAGCCTTTACAATATGTGGCAAAGGACTAGTATGCTTTTCTCTTATGAAGATAATATATATTTACAAAATAAAGGAACAATGAAGTGGGATGTGTGCTTGGAATTGTTAAGTGAAGCTTATTCGAGTATGGAAGAAGAAAATCTATGGTTTGGTTTATGGAAAAAATACGGTAAATATCCAGAAACAGTCATTGGTGTTACGTATGAACAGCAAGGATATTTCCATCAGGCATGTGAGATGTATCAAAATGCCATGTTAAAATATAAACATAATTTCTTATACTCGGACAGCAAACATTTGCACATTGAATCAAATGTGTGGCCAAATCATTGGATCAGGTATGTACATATTATAAATCTACATGTTTTGATACTCTAAAATAAAAAATGTTTAATGTTTTCAATGTATTTGATTGCAAATAGTAAAAAAGACTTCCACTAAAATCTGTAGATGTACAGGTTTTAGAAGTATCCAGGTATAAATACTAGACATTTCAGTCATTATTTTTATATTTGTTACAATTTTTTCTTTTCAAAAATCCTCATTTCACAAAATAAATAGCATAATTTCATTGTGAAATGAATTGTGCTATTTATTTCTTCCCACTCATGACAACTATTTAGTATCTCAGTATAAAAACGTAAAATAAGTTAATAATTGATTATACAAATCATTTTTTAAAATTGATGCTGTGGATTCTGGCAGAAAGAATTGGTATTGCATCTAAGCATTTTAAGTTTTGATTCTCTAAATTCATTCATTTTTAATTTTATACTGATCTTTACAGATCTGTCAAAGAATTGGGTCAGTGGAATTTCTCAAATTCATCAACTTTACCTGGTGATGGATCGTCAATGAGCAAACATTCTCTGATTATCAAAAAGGAGTTACCAGAGATTTGCTTGTGTAAAAGCTTGAAAATAACTCTCTTAACTTCGATTGTAAGTTGCCTGTAAATTTTAGTTTGTGCCTCACACTGTTTGTTAATTGATAAATAAGCTATTATCCTTTTGACTTTAAATTTCCTTAAAATATTTTTGATTTGAAAGGAATATGTTATTTATCTTTATGAAACTAAAAATGCACAAAGAATATATTTTAGAATTTTCAAATTCTTATGATTTTTCAGTTGTAGTTTTTAGTAATTTACAAATTTCAATTTGAGAACATTTGGCCACAGTATTACTCTAGGGATTTTGAAACTAAATGGCTTTATTTTCATAGCATTTAGTTAGTGTTTATCAAGGGATTAAAAAAATGTTAAGATTTTTGATTCCATCCTTTATATACATTCTTTATTATATGTAAATTTAACAATTATAAACACCGTGTTTAAGAATCATAAATAAAGCTTAAAATGACTCAGATTTTTAACTCTCAATGCATGTGCATAATGGCTTCTTCACATTAGTGAAAGGGTTGCTAAGTCACATAAAGATCATATGTGTATGGCTGGGACCTAGGCTTTCTTGTGCCTAAGTCCTGTCTCTAGGCTGTAACGAGTTAACACAATCAATAGGTACTTTATGGATACTTATTTATCAAACTTTGTATTTTATTAAACACTGTTTATAGAGGTATGTATATAATGCAAAAAAATAGGAAGATAAAGGTTTCTAGAACAATTAACTTCACAAAGAAATTGTATTGCTCAAAGTATTCACACACACACATGATTTGGTTGATGTCACTTGTATTCTTCACTGTTTCAATCTTTTTAGGAATCGTTATTCTTTTTTATAGAACTAAAATGCTAAGGTACAACCTAGCTGAATTTTTAATTTGCAATAAATCAAACATCCATCTGTTGAGTCAACAATTCCTCCGTCACTGAATTTTGTTCATCACTTTCAACCAGAGCTGAAGCATCTCGGCATAAAATGTATTCAATAACTGAATCAAGGTTTGGGTATAAATGTTCTGCCCCCTGGAATAATTGAATAAATTAACTCTTTTCCATTCAGATGCATGTTTCTGTTTGAAAAGAAAAATGCCTTTTGGCTCACATTTATTAATCAATTCACCTAAATTTACTACAGATTTAGCATAACTTTTACCTTTTCTGTAAATATAAACAGGATTAAACAACAAACTATCAGGACCCTGGACTGGTCCCTTTTATACCAGGGCAATACTGGTCAACTGGGACATATGTTAACCCTATCATTACATTGCAAATTACTTGCAATTTTTTTATGAAACGTTTTCTCATTTTATATTATACTGTATTCCTTTATATTATATGTGGATGAATCCATTCAAATTCAGGCAATAAAAAATAAAATGTTTGCCTTAACACCTTCGATTTTTTTTAATTCAGTATAATATGGCCAATAGCTTATGTTGAACTATGCCACATTTATCTTATGCAGAGTAATTTTTTGTGGAAATAAGACCTTATGAATAGCAATAAAAAATAATCAATTTTACTTGTTAAGAATGTCGCATAACACTTAAAATTATGCTATGCTCAAACTGTTACGAGATAAACTTGTTTTGTCTTCTGTTCGTGACACATAAATGTACTATTCGTAATAATAAGCAAAAATATGTTTTAAAAATAGATTAGATTTTTAGCAATTCATCATGGAACTTGCAGAAGTTTGGTCGTGATGTTTTCAAAAATGCCATTGTTAAAAATTCTGAAAATTTTCATTAGAATGTTAATTTAAACCCCTATATAGCTAATGCAGTTTCTCAAAGGTTGATTTTTAACAGTCTTCAACGTAAAATACTGGTGAAATTTCAGCCTCTGATGCATGCTCAGAGGGGCCAATGGTGTTCTTCCACTCAAGTAAGCACTCGAATCCTCCCGACTTGCAGCTGAAGCACCTTTTTGATGCAATATTTTAATACGATTCATTATTTCTGTACATATATCAATATAGTGTGTGATATCAGATTTTCGATGGTTTTATAACTCTTCAGTAAACAGTTATAAAAAAGATCAGTCAAAATATATTTCCAATTTATTGACTGGGGAAAACATTTGGAATGCATATTGCTTTGGGCTTTCCTTGTATTACAATTTTAACTTAGTCATTAATACAGCACCTGCAGCATGAAATTATAAAATAAAATAAAAAACGACATTGCTCCCAAAGGCTCAAGACTTATGTTTATATTTATCAAACAAACAGCTAATTTTCTACCCAGTTGTACATGTGCAGGAAGATTATTTATATAGTGAAGGAGTCTTTAATGTGTCTCATTACCCTTGTCTGAAAAAAGTTTATTGGTCTTACTCATTTACTCTTATTTCATTCTTGAGTTTGGGTATAAGTTTATAGCACATAATTCATGAACATGGTAGTAATTAATTCTGGGTTTCTGTGGAAATTAATCTCAAACAAATCTTTGTAGTATGTAAAAAGCAATTTCAGGGATTCAGAGAAGACGCAAATCAATTAAATGTACTATTGTGGAAGGCACATGAAAATGTTGCAACATTAAAAATAGTTTTTAAATGACTAAGGAGTTCATTCAATTGGAAATTCTGCAATGATACGTTCATATGACAAAGTCAACCTCTGATCATACACAAAAATCCAATCTCCGAATATTGTGACATGAGAGTTTAACTTTTCAAGAATCGAAGAGGATTGAAAGTAAGTTATTTATGAATTGCATTTTTTAAGTTCAATCTTGAAATGGTCGTGTGTTGAAACATTTGTTAAATACTTTCTTGGAATTCTAACTTGCAGAAAGAACAGGCTAAACACTTTCGCTGAATTTTAACAAATTCCTTATTTTATTAGTGTAACTAATATTCAATTTTCGAACTTACTTCGAAAGGGATTTTGATGGTGTTTCATTATCTTCTGATCATGTTGGGTTTCCCGATCAGGGTCATTACGCAAAATAATTTATTTAAGCTTCACTATTCGAAAACTGAAAAAGGTGCTCATACACTCAGATAGCATATTTGTTTTGGAACTTCCAAAAAAATAATCACATTTTTAAAAAAATGACTTTTTTGAGAAAAATGAATTTAAAATTTATCAAATCAGAAAGTCCATATTATCAATACTTTTTATGTTCTTCTATTGAAATTAGCATCAATATTTGCTCCAGTTTTACAATTTTTTGAAGAAAACAAAATTGAATTATCCCAAATACTTTAATAGATACGATTTTTAAGTAGGTTATGTATGCTCAGAAAAATAAAATTCAATTTGTGATGCCATTTTCACAGACCTGTACCTCGAAGAAGAAAAAAATTTCGAGATTAAAAAAAATATGTTGAATCAAGGTGGCCCAAAATGTACCTGTGTGCAAAATATTCTATTCAGAGATGGTGAGGTGCACAGCCTTTCCTGGAATTGAGATGGATTCGCCCATGTACAGTCGTCGGAAAAAAACGACCTCTGCCTTTATTTCGAGCAATATTCATAGTAAAGCAAATTCAAAGATGTCATTCAATAGGAAATAACTTCCTCTACAAATTCAAAAACATTGAATAAGCGGCTGTTTTCGTATCGAATTTTGCATAAACAACAAAACTTCCAATGGCAACACCATATTTGGATTTCTTAATCAGATTCTACATCGTCAAATTAGTCTAAATATGAAATTTCATAAATTTACTGTAGTTATATCCGGAGATATTCAATGTTAAAGCCATTGTCTGTCTGAGGGATCATCTCCACATTAAAAATCGCTAGTCATAGATTGTTGCTTGACTAAAAGATTACAAAGAACCCCTTCTGGTGGTTGCCTCGACAAGGTAACTCGTCATTAGCAAAGTTGACCAGATCTTGATGAACGAGAAATTTGGAAAGAACGATAATCAATATTTACTGTTTAATTTCGCCGTCAACTTCCATTTTTAACAGTTAATGATAGCTATTAAATTTATTCAGTACCTATTAAATAAGCTTTTCATAGTATAGTTAATAATAACTGTTATCGCAAGTTAGCAATAGCCGTTAAGACTTATCATATCAACATAGTTTGCCCATCTCTACAATTAGATTGATCATTGTTCAGCTGCACCACACATAACAGGTAGAAGGTAATGTTCGTTACATTACATAAATGATATTTCCAAGCATTTTTCAACAATTTACACATTCCTCAGGTTTGTCATAATTTTTTCACCTTTTGAATGCCCCCTAAAATCACCTTAGTGGCGAAATTTGAAGTGTAGCACAAAAACTACCCAGAGGAAAGCTGAAATTTTTTATGGTAATATTAAAATAAAAGTCTTTCTAAATCGATTTCTGTCAAAATATATCAAGGTTTCTGTTGATAATTTTTTCGAATATTAATTTGATAATTAATATTGCAAACTAAAAATTTAAAAACTAAAACGTGTATATTTTGTTTGGGTACATTAATAGTTTCGTTCTACAAAATATCAGCTCTATAGAGGAATATTATTTAGGAAGATATTCATAAAAGTCTGGGAAACTGATTTAACATTAGGCGCTCCAAACTTTCTATATTCATGAATGACATGAAAATTGGTATCTGAAGTTAAGTTATAATGTAAATTCGAAATTTTGTGTCTAAATAGGGGGTTGGTATTGGAAAATATGTTGGTGCTCAATTTAATATGAAGATGGCCCCTTATGTAAATTTTATGCATGTGAATTTATAGAAGAGGTTATTCCCTGTCAAATGCCATTTATGAATTTCTTCTACTGTTAAAATTGTTTGAATGAAGAGGAGTGGTTTGTTTTTTTGCGACTTGGCATAATTCCTGTTAATTATATTATGATGAATTCTAGTTGCTTTTTCATTTTAAAAAGTCAAGTTTTTTCTTAAAATAGATTAAGCAAAATTATGGTGAAGAACTTTTAAAGGGTAACTTTGTCAAATGTCCCATGAAAAAATGTTTGGAAAAGCGAAATTCATCTGAGATTTCTGAAGTTTTGACAGAAGCTTCATTGTTACTTGTTGATGAATGGAAAAGTTTGCCAAGTACTGTTTCAGAACGCCATTTCTCATTGTTAAAGGTAAGTGTTTTTATATTATCATGAGCTGCTGTCAAAAATTTAGAATACGAGAACTGCAATATAAGTGGTCATGTTTTGATAATACTGCAACAGAATGAATATAATTTTTTTAGTTAAGAGCATCTAAATCATTAAACAGTTTCCTAAAAGAAATATTGATGAAATTATGGCTGTTTGCATGTAATAATTGAGCAAAATAGTTTTCTTCGTGCAAGTGTGCTTGAAAAACTAATAAACAGGAGTTCAGATAAAATTTATTGTCAAATAGAAAGTTTAAATCTTGTATTCACAGGAAGACAGTTTTATGCAAACGTTTTCATTGTTTACAAATTTTGAAAATATCTTGATTACAATCCAGATTTTCCCCTCTACTGCTCGCTACTATTTTATAGTATCAGTACTTGTGTTTTAAAATAAAAAATATTATTCTTTATTGAATAAAGTGTAATAAAATATTTTTTAATTTCAAACTTTATTAATTTTTTAATTTCATGATAAACTCATTTTCCAGGCTGTCATGAAAATTAGAGAATTTGAAGAAGCTATGGAATTTCAAGATTCATTAAAACGTGATGAAAACTTCTTAATGCATGGTGTATCCAGTGTTGCACAAAAGTGGTTTCTTCGTTTGCCATCAATTCATGAAAATCTATCATTTTGGAATGAAATATATTTATTTCGTCAAAATCAATTTAGATACTTGCAAAATAAATTTTTAAAAAATACGAAACTTAAAACAGCAAAAGCTGCTATTACTCTTATTTACTTAGGTTTATTTGGTTATAATCAGAGCACAGTGGAAATGGCAGAGTTGTATCAAAAATATGGAATGTCCAGTTTGTGTATTACCCAATTAATGAGGTGAGTTTATTTTTCATTAAATTTCACTCACTTGTTATGTGTAAATTATTTCGATAGATTTTAAAATTAACTTCAAAATATCTTAAATAGTTTCCATAATCCATTTATTTCTGCATCAGCTTATTGGTTTGAAATTTTCAAATAAAAAGATCAAATGTCTCAAAGACAACCTCTTTTGAGTAGTATCCTCTTTCATATCGAGTTCATTCCATTGGGATTTTATTGTATATACAGAGGTATAAAAATTATTAAACTAAGCTCATAAAGTATTAATTAGTTCTTCAATGTTTCTGTAGTTACTGTTAACCCTCAACTAAAATAATCAGCCTCTTACACTATTTTTCGATATCTTTATATGTGTACACAATTTGCTTTTTTAAATTACAGGAAATAGTATCAATTCAACTTTAATTTTTTCTGAGTCTTTTAATTATGATTATAGAGTAACAGGAGTCCCAAGCTAGAAAGAAACAATTCCAATTAGTTATAAGTCAAAAGCGGTTGTACCAGTTGATGGTTAAAAATTACAATTATATTTACATTTTATTTTGCGTTTATTCATTTATTTTAAATTTTTTTATACAGTTTGATCATTATATTTTAAGTTTATTATAATTCTTTAAATGCGAGAGTCCTAAGTTCAAATTTAGAGTTTATGTGAATTCTGTAGTTACCTGGTGCCATTTGTACTTTCTGGGTAATTTGCAAGACCTTTTAACATTTGTTACATGACTTTCGCATTTGTCAGTCATCTGATTTTTGTGTTAAGGTTTTCCAATGCACTTCTACTTTTAGAAAATTTGGTATGGTACGGCATCTTCACAAAAATTTTCTGCACTTTATCAAAAAAGTGGACATGCATATAATTGACAATTTGCACCCAATCATTAAGTGTTAGGATTTCCTTTTAAAATTGTATTTGTGAATTCTAATTTTCTAAAACAACGCTTTTGAATAATTTTCGTGCATGCATTAAGTAGTGATAAAATACTAGTACTGAATGAGTGAATGTTGTCACTGCCACATAAATGCATAAATTTCATAATAACATTGTTAACATTTTTTCTTTCAGAATCAAATCAACTAAAGTTGATATTAATGCTTTTGAACAGTGTGTTAGAGCATTTGTAGAAGAAGTGTACAACACACGTTTTTGGGAAAGAGTATGTTTACTTTTATTTTATGAATATCATCTTTCTTATTTGATTATTAGTAGTTTTACATCCAGCTAATTAGCTTCTAAATGTTACATAAATCGAGATTCTATTTAAATTATCAGGGAAGGCCAGACTGAAATAAATGTAATGCTTCCGAGGGAAAATTCTTCATAAAAGTCAAAATATTCATAGTTTTACTAAAGTAAATAATCATTCCAATTGAATCTTTTCCTGGCTTAACTTTGGCATAATAGGCTATCCTTTGTTATGTAAATGTGTTTAAATTGTCAAAAAATATTTGATACATCCCAGAATCTTCATAGAAAATGAAAACAAAGGTAGACAGTGATTACCAGTGTGAAAAAGTGCCAATTTTTCATTAAAGAATATTGATTTATTATTAAAAGTCAACTGAAGAAAGGACAATTTTCTCAATTGCCTAAATATAGAGGCATCTGGTAAGTTAATTGTGTGTAAAATTCAGACATTTATAAAATCAGAGGAATTTGAAAGATTACCTTTTATTTTGATTTAGACCAATAGTGTTCAAATTTTTGCCTTCAGAACTCTGCTATTTAAATTTCATTTCTTTTGGCCTAGGACAAAATTTAAATGAGTGATAAGTGAATTGAGTATATTACTTATATGGTAAGGAGTAATGCAACTATGACAAATAAGTTGTTTAGAATGAACAGTGACTAAGAATTATATATAAATTGTTATGTTTAACATGTCCTATCTGTGATCTGAGATGTGATATGATATGTGATGAGATGATAGCTGAGTTACTGGAACTCTAACTCACATATTACCTAGGACTGGCAAAAATCTTTCATTCACATATGGAAGGTGTTGCTTATTTGATGTGAGGTGACTTTGCAGAATACAGACTCCTGAAGCATACAAACTTGTGTTCTGCAAGTATAGTAAGCTATCTACTCTGATACATTAATGTGATCTATATAAATAATAATGGAGTGTTTGTACATTGAATATTTTCGACCCATTTCAAGTTTTCTATCTGTTTTGGATCCTTCTAATGCAAAATCCGTCTCTTGCACATTTGGTGTCTGTATGTGTGTGCCCGTACTACATCCAAATGGTTGAATATATTTTCATGAAACTTTGCAAACTGAGTACTTAGATTCATTTAGTGACTGAACTTGGTTGCGTAAGTCTGTCTGTCCATCTTCGTGTTCTATGTTTGATTTTGTGTCTGTTTGTACAAGTGTGACATAATTTATTCAACATATTTTAATGCAATGTTCTATATTTGATACACCATATTTTAGTTCAGTGAATACATTATTTTTAAAATTTGTTTGCTTACATATTTAGGCAAGTTTCGTGTCAAAACATCTGAGTAACTACACTTAAATCAACCATAATTTGGTAGTTTTAAAGTAGCTGGAAGGTATACTGAGCATGCAATTACTTGGATTGTTTTACCATTGCTGCTTAGAAATCAATTATTTTTTCAAAAACTATTTTTACGAATTTAAATTCTAATACTTTATTTTTAGCCTTATTTTTTTCTTTAAGAAATACAAAAAAATTTTGAATATTTGGCACAGACGATAAAGAGAATTAAACATTATAAATAAAATATACAGAACAAGACCTTTTAAAATTGGACTGGTAGCCAATATGGCAACCTTGGTATTTTTTAATCATTTGCTTTTTTAAATTTGTGTTCGTTATATTCCAAGAATCTATTTTATAGTGAAAAAATAGATACATTCATTACTTTTTGTTTGAAGCTTTTTTAATCTGTTTTAAGATGTATTTCTGTATTTTCAATTTGTTTTTCATTCAATAACTAATCAAGGTAAGCAGGGGTACCCATCTCCCTCAAGCCCAATGATGCAAATCCCCCCCAAAAAAATTTCTTTACCCCCCTCAAATCCAGTTAACCATATAACCTGTACTGAAATCTCAAATTTCCAACTAAATCCACACAAAGCTCTACATTTTGTAAATCAGTTAGAGATAAATTTGGATGAGATAAATAAATCCAGAACAGCTAAGAAAATGATCATTTTATATTTATAACAGCAATTTCATGTATAAACAATGATATTGCTTACACTTTGCAAATGAAAATAACTATAGTATAGTAAAAACAGAGGTTTTGAAAGATTCTGAATGTTATATGAATAAAACAAGTATTTTATCTTGACTTTTTGTATAAGAATAATTTTTATATTCATAAAAAAACTCTAAAATTGGGTGAATGGAAGAATAAAATATAAAAAAATGGAACACATCAATGAAGATCAATAATTTAATAATCAGATATTGAAAAAACGTATTAAATGTGTAAAAACTAATGATATGAGTATTATCATATTATCTACATGAGTTGTGTAAGTATTCATAAAACCTGAAAAACTAAATTGTTTTAGAGTAGTCACAGAAAAACAGCTATCTTATGCGGAGGGAAGAGAAAACATTCAAACACTCTAGGTTGACAAAAATTTATAGTATGACCAGAAAATAAATTCTTTAAGCACAGGGATTTATGTACTATTTATAAGATTTTAACAGAAGCTTTTTCTCTGCACTTGATATGGCAAACTTTTCGATAATTTCTTCATTCGTGATTTTCTTGAGAATGTCATTCTCAGATGATAATATCAATAAGCTTGACAACCAATCGTCCCCTAAGCTGCTTCAATCTTTAAACAGCTCATCGTCCTTTCCGCTAAGCAACTTGTGACAGGTAACGATAAAAGGATACGATACAGCATGGTGAGTTGAGGAAATGCTGACATATACTGCAGGCATCTGTAAGGCCTAATAAAGCCGCTTTTTACCCACTGATCAACAGACAAAAGCAACTCATCATGGTCTGAATCGTCTTCATCTCCATTCTTTATGGACTTCAACTTCATTTCCACCTTCACCTCCTGAAACGTCAGGTTCCCTGTTTGGTGTCCTATTTTTACACTTTTCTTTCTCTAAAGCAGGTAGAAAATGTCGATTTCTGAGTGAGTAACCTTATACACATTTGCAAAAGTTTCTAGTTCCTCTATTATTTGGTCACTTTCAAGATAGTAAAACCCAACCCACTGATGAAGAATCAAGTAATAATTTATATCCCTGCTTTTCTTCTTCTCTTGCAATTTTCAAAATTTCTTCATGTGAAAGCTTCTATAAGAAAGAGAACTGACAGAATCTGTCATTGAGTTGTTTAGTAAGTGAATCTAGTACTTGAAAATAAACTTCCACTTTGATCCTCTTAAGAGGATCATCTATTCTTTCATCGATAGCCATTTCATCCATAAACCTCTTACATTTTCTGCGGTGGGGTTGCGAAATATTATTCACATCAGCAAAAGCAATAATTGAATCATTCACTTTATTCCACTCTGACTCACTTCGCATTTTTACAAGTTTAGCTTTGGTTTCAGCAACAATTTTTGACGCACTGCTATAATTCATTAATTTTGGTTGCAGAAAAATTGTGATTGGTGACAACACTTTGAAAATAGCTGAGACAACAAGTATTGAGCAAATGTTTTCAAAATCGGTCATTTGTTTCCACAAGCCAGTTGCTAGTGCCTTTGAGTCATTAGCAGCTTTTTTGTCAATGGACAAACTATGCAACGTCTCCTTTATTGTGTCATAGCAGGTGACAACTGTTTGCAGTGCATCATTTCTGCTTGACCATCTTGTAGTTTGCACGTCTCCTTATTTTGGTTGAACCCTTGTAGTTTGTAGTAAAAAGATCATCCTTGTACGACCTGACATGAAGACATAATTCCTCTAAAAGAGAAAATAGATTTTTCATTTGGGGCATATGTCCATAGATTTTTCCACAATTAACGCAAATCTGTGCGAAGAACACCATATATAGAGAGCTTTGGGACATTCTCTCTGGATTAGCACTTTTACACCATTGAATTTTCCTCTCATATTACCAGCCCCATCCATACTTTGACCAACAATTCTACTTGGGTCACGACCAAGTAAATTCAGGCATTTCATTATTTCTTTAAAAAGATTTTGACCTGTGGTATCTCCATTAATGAAAACCTTAATGAACCGCTCTTCAGGTTTGACATTTTCCTTTGGAGCACCATTCGGGTCAGTATGCTCAATATAACGAACCACTAATGTTGAACATTCTTTTTTACTAATGTCTTGAGTTGAGTCATAATGTTAGTCGTTTTTATACTATCTATGATTTTTGAAGCAATGATGTCACTCGTGTTAATTACATCGTAAATGTTTCAATAACTCAAGAAATTAGACCCCAGCTTTCCTTTTTTAGTTCTAGCTTTATCAATTTTTTCAAGGTATATCCTAGCATCAGGACTATATTTACTAAATAGCCTGAAAAGACATGAGTTTTTCTGTGCTACATCCTTTTTACGAAATCTAAGCATTTCTTTACTTAAATATCGACAACAATCAATGACAACAGACAGCACCTCTCGATTGGGATGGACTAACTGATCTGATTGTTCAGCTAAATGTGAATCAATCATCTTTTGAGAGATCCGTTGGATCCTCGCAATTTGTGCTAAGTGGGTTTTATATTTTTCATGAAGCACAATATCCCAGTCCCCCTATGCTCTGTCCATCCTCTATAGCCAGTTGTTCCCCATATTGACTGTTCCCGTGGGAGGGAAAACAATACATGACAAGCAAAATACTGCATCTTTTTCTTGGCTATATACCAGTCATTTTCTAACTTTTACACTTTTATTTGGTAAAACTTCATTCTTCCATGATGGTTTGAATTTTCTTCCTCCTGTTGAAGGAAAAGTGACAAGACAAATCTTGATTTTCCAAATATAGTGCTTTTTTATTTCCTCAGCTGACAGTTTGATGTTGGCATATGATGCTGGATCTCTTGGGTTTTTCAATCTATCATCAGGAGAATCTTCAGTCGTTGTTAGTTTCCTCTTGTTGAATGGAAACTGAAGGTCTTTCAGCAGATGGATTGCTACATGATTCTACCTCTCCGTGTCCTAATTCAGTTTCATCATCAACTTCTTCCCGACTTTCATTTTCATCAAGGTTTTCAAAATCTACGCCTTGGATCATACTTGATGAAGAGAGTTGGATTTCTAAATCTTCTCAATGACGTTTTCAGGAATCGAACAGCACTGAACTAAAATTCCTTTCCTTCTCCGAGAAACTACACGGCTAGACGGCTACCTGCATTCAACTGGTGACTTACCTTTATCTTGTCTATGGGACTACTAGCGATCCACATGACGTAATGGTGACGGATGGAAAACCTCAAGGTGTCAGATGTTTATGAATGGGCAGGGTATCAGCACTGCCAACTAAGCTCAATAAAAAATTATGGAATAACTTCCTATAGTGAAATTGTTGTCATAGCAGGAAACAGTAGTCTTTTAAACAAATTCAGAGTCTAATTACTTATGAAAATATATACACCTAATTCTGTTTTTACACGATGGATACATTCCTGAAGAATACATGTAAAAAAATTCGTGTAAAAAAAGACATTGTATCTATGGAAGAAAAGATTGGTTCTGGATCTAAAAAATCAGTAAAAATAATTTTAAAAACCATATGAAAATATTCGTTTTAAGCTTATTGTATTTCAACAAAATACACATGTAATAATATGTAATGAAAATGAAACAAATTCTTCATGAACAAAAAAATCTGTTTTATACATAAAATTTTTTATTCATTTTCACTTTCTGACAATAAACGGTGCATAAGTTTGCGTACGACTGGAATATCACAGCTATCACTAGAAATGTTGTGGACATCGTCTTCTTCCTCTACTAATAAAATTCTTTCTGTGATCTCTTGAGCAAAATCAGCGCGAGTTTCCTCTGGTGCTGATGTTTCGCCGGTTTTACGAACAAATTCTGTTATTAACCATTGTGTTCTTGTTTTGGTTAGGCCGTTATATAATTCTCTGTAAGAGACTGTCAAAAACTTCAGTTCACGTTGAAACTTCCCAGTGCGTTCCTCATTAGGGTCATGTTTGACAAACTGATTACCCAATTTTTTGGCCAGTTCCAGACCTTTTATTAAATCTACATTTAGAACAGGATCATTTTCTTCATTATCACTACGTTCTGTGGGATTAGGAGTTTCAAGGACAACCTCTAATATTTCATCTTCGCTTAAGGCTTTATCGACTAATAATTCATCAATATCTTCAAATGATAGATCATCGAATCCTTCTCCACCAATTGTGTGTGCCATTGTAATTGATGTTGGGAAATTTGGTCGTATTAGGGATGATGGGATCTTTGCTTTTAACACATTGTGGCCAAACCGCTTTCCAACACACATTTTTGCTGGTTTTAATTCAGTTAACGCTAATGCAACTTGATTGATACAATCCATAATTGAGAATTTTTTCCACACATCAATGACTGTTAGTGTTTCATCATTCAGTTTGTCCAAAACGTGTTGGAATGTTCGTTTTACGTAGTATGTTTTAAATGTTGCAATTATACCTTGGTCTAGCGGTTGTATCAAAGATGTAGTATTAGGTGGCAGAAATAAAATTTGTACGTTTGGGTGTTCCAAGACAGGATGGCCGGGTGCATTGTCAAGAATCAGAAGAACTTTAAATTCAAGACCTTTCACATTCATGTAACGTCTGACTTCTGGGACAAAACATTTGTTGAATCATTCTGTAAAGATAGCAGTGGTCACCCAGAACTTCTTGTTTGCCATCCAGTGAACAGGCAGTTTATTGATATTTACACCTTTCATTGAACGTGGGTTTAGGGCTCGATTTACCAGCAGTGGTTTCAACATACAATCTCCTGAAGCGTTGGAGCAAAATAATAAGGTCACACGATCCTTAGCTACCTTAAAACCACCAGCAGTTTTCTGCGATTTGGCTGCTCTTTACATTTTAGTTGTTGTTGACCATGTGAGCAATAAAATGCTTGTTTTTCATATGAAGTGGTCGAATTTATGTGGTCATAAATTCTATAAATTCAACACATGTTGTCAGTGTATGTACGAAAAGCAATCCTGTGTTATTGTGTTATGTATGTTCCTATTTTTGCATCTAACTGAATTCTATTATCTGTAAAAAATTTTATATTAATATGGAGTTTTTAATTTTAAAGTACCATATGTGTTAAATAGAGTACTCGTCTGAAGTTTTTCATTTAAATATATTTTATCTTTCAGAAAGAAAATCTTCTACATAAAGCTTATTTCTATTATCTAACAGCAGAGAAAGATTTAAAGCTGTTGCAAAGCCAAGATTTTATTAAAAAGAATTCTATTAAAAGTGATTTGTTATCAGCTATGGAGGTTCATCTCTTGGATTTGAATTATGATTCTAGAAATGAATTGTGTGACTCATCTATGTTAGATGCTATGGCTGTTCGCTTGGAGAGGTCATTCATCTCTTCACACCATAAACAGTAATGTTATTTTCTTTTATTGTAATATTAATAGTTTGAAAAATAGTTTACTTTTCACATACTTTCCATTTACTACTGAATGTACTTTCTGCAGTCGTGAGTAGGATGGGCAACAACCAAAACTACAAGAAACTATAAATTGTTCAAACTTCTTATTCTAAAGAAGTCTGCTTTGAGTGTTTTTGCTTCATTTTCATCTTTTTTCTTTTACTTTTGTTTATTATGCTGCAAAATTAAAAGCAGGCACCAAATTTTATGCAATCAGCATTTTAGAACAAGTTTGAAATATACACCAAGATCGTATCAATGATTTATCGAGTCAAATTCTTACAAGAGAAAATTACTAAGGTTATTACATTAACCCAATTTCCTTCATATTCTGAAATTTTATAATACGTTTAGTATTACATTTTATTTAAATATTGTTTTCAAAATTTTGCCATTGATTAGTTGGGCAAGCAGCTGTGCAAAATACCAATTGATATTGCAAGTAACTACTCTTTTGCTTTGAGTACTGGTTTGGAAACAATAGAACTGCCAATAAGTTTAAAGCCACATTTATTATTAAAGAATTGTTTCATAGCTTTTTGTGGGATTATTAGTTAATAAAAGAGGATTTGCTGAAAGGTTCCTTTTCTCCAATTATTTAGAGATGTGTTTATTACAATCTTCTATTTTTAAACTTTATTATACTCTTTATTTTACTTATTTAATTGAATGAAATCATTTTGTAACCAATGAAAACTGACAAGCTTTCTTTTTCTTTCAGACGTTTATTTAATGAAGGTTCTGCAGCAGTTGAATATATCTTAAAAGCATGCAAGAACAAAAGTGAAACTGAATCAATCCATTCTATCTCTAGGGTGAATTTTCTATTAGTATAATAGTTTAGTTTTTGTTTTTATTTCAAAACTCATTTTGCAATGGTAATTTTCAAATTAATTAATAGATTAAGGATTGGAAATATAAATTCAAAGCCTGTATTGAAAATTAATAGTGTATTGCTTTCCCAATTATGTACTGTCCTTTCTGATTTCAAATTAGTGACAGAAATATAAAAAATTGTTGATTAACTTAGTTTTATTTTTATAATTGTTTGATTTGCAAATTAACACTTTGTCTTAGATATTTGTGAGACCTTAAAGGACCATGTTAGTAGTAAATCAAGAGGCCAGTGAGACTCACTTTTGATTGGACAAATAAATATCCAACTGAATTTTTTCTTACCTTTTATGTATCAGCATTTAAGGTAAATGGAAATTTATGTTTTGGAAAATATGTTGGTTCTGTGAAAATTGGAAATATATTTAAATTGGAATTCTATTTTTATGTTTTGGAAATGTATTTTATTGAGTGTTCAAAGAACAAACTTAAGAGTCGCTGCGAAATCATTTTGTGTTATTTAAATTTATGAGATTATGTACAGATATGGGCACTTGCAGAGATGTAACTAGGCTAGTTTCCACCCGGGGCAAGAATTCGCCTTGGCGCCCCCACCAACCAAACCAAAACCCTTGCCGACAGCACCTGATACCGCCCCACCACACATTTATTCCACTAGTCCAAATTTTTTTTATTCAACTTAGATGATAAATGCTTGATTTCAAAGGTAAATAGATTAATTTGCAGTAATTTCATTTTTAGTACTAGATAAAATACCAAATTAATTCTAAGATATTTCATTGACAAATAGTCTAAGTAGCATGTTTGGTATATATATTCTTTCACACCTATAATCGCTGCAAATGAAATTAAAAGATTTTATCAAATAATATTGGGATATGTGTGGGCTGAATCAAAATCAACAGACTTGCTTTAGAATAGGATATTTAATTATGATAAATACAGAGGCTGTTCGGACATTTTCTGAATGATTTTGATGAGCTGTAAAAAATTTGTATGCTACAAAATAGTTTTCTTTTCGCAGCAGTTAAATAATTAAAGTATAACTTATCGTCTTCATTGTTTACTTTCAAAATGGCGCTTTTAAATAAGCAATGGATGGAAGACTATGTTTCCGCTCTTTCCGAGGAGAATTATGCTTATTCAATTATACAAAAATGCTGTAAAAGTCATGGTTTTTCGATATCTAAAGGTACGTTAAGTAATATTATTAATGAGAATGGAAAAAAAGTGGAAAAATACTTCCAAATACGTATCCAAAAAAGAAAAGAACTTCTGAGAATATTTGTAAGGTAAGATCTTTAATTTTAAAAGAGAATCCACCAAGTCAACGGACTATTACAAAGTCGTTAAAATGTTCAGTTCAAACTGTAAATAAAATAATTAACAGTGATTTAAATCTTAAAAAGGCCCAAAAATACAATGTTCGTCTATCTCCACGACAAATTGCAGAACGCAGAACTCGCTGCAGAATTCTGTATGAGAAGCATTTAGCTGGAGAAAGATGGAAAAATGTTATGGCAATAGACAAGGCATGGGTGTATTTAAATGATTGCAATGAAAAAGAACAATTTATTATCATAAAAGAGGAGAAAAATCTTAAAACGTGGTTCAACTTGGTAACTTTAACGTGAGAACTTTCTCTAAGATTTATGATTGTTGCCGATTTTGCATATAATGGAAAATTAAAAGCAAAAATAGGGGGAAATGTGAAAATCAACTCCCACATAATTTCAAAACCATATTTTATCCCCAATATTCAAAAAAGAAATACCATATCTTTACCCACAATGCCAACAATTAGTAGAACTGCATCAGGATAAAGCAAGCAGCCACACATCTAAATCCACTATTAAATTCTTGGAAAAAATGGAACAAGAAACTGGTTTCAAGTCCCTTTACTGATATTCCTGCTAAATCTCCAGATCTTAAAATCTGGAATCTTAGTCGTTGTTCTGTTAAATTTTTGAGGTAATGTTTTATGATCTTTAGTTTGCTAAAACTCCTTTCATTTGAGGCGACTGAGACTGGTATTGTGAGGAAAATTCTCATCGCTGTCATTATGTTGGTGGACATGTCTTTAAGTTCGTTCTTGTATGATGGTGTAGCTGTTTTCATATTAGAGCTTAAATCCAAGGCATGATACTTAAAACTCTCTGCTTCTATCGCCAGCTAGTCCCTGTCTAAGTCTTCTTTATATGTGGTAGCTAACTCAAATGCCTGGTTCCTCAATTCTTCTCCATTCATTGTTTCAAACCGAGCTCCATTGAGGAAACCAAATAAACCATTCATATTTTGAATGACTTGAAACCTTTGCCTCAGTTCATTCAGAATCCGATCTATTATTTGTATAATCAATAATCTGAACTTTTTCTTCTGAGAATTCATAGCTTTCAACTTCGCCCTTCTCGTCAAACATCCGCTTCTTCCTCCTCCTTACTTCTTTAAAATGAGTATCTAGGTTAAGCTTTCCTGCTATTTCTTCACACATTCTGCATTTAGCTCCTTTTATAGTTTTTGTAGTCTACTAATAAGTTTTTCTCTTCATTTTTTATCGTACGTAAATATATAGTAAAAAAATACTCGGCCAATTTAGCGCGCCCCAATCCGGCACATGGGGCACATGCCCCGTCTGCCCCCCTAGTTACGTCCCTGGGGACTTGTTCTAATGTTGATCACTACAAGTGTTGTACTGACTAGAGTTGTCCTACAATATTTTAATTATATTTAATGTTGAATGATTTTAGAAATCAAGGTCAGTTATTTTCAAATAGAATAGTGTTTTTGTATTTTTATAACATGCATTTTAGAGAAGTTCTTGAATTTTCTGAGCTTGTCTAAGATACCTGTATCTTATTGAATGTTGTGAATCAAAATTTTCATAAGTTTTAGTGCATTTGTAGACTTTGACATATTGATAAAAGATCTCACCGATGTCGTCTGGTTTCAGTGACTTGTTATGAAATGTTTTAGCTGAATATAGCTTTTTGACCTGGTAAATGACACTGAGGTAGAATCACTTTTGCTTGTATTATCTTTGTCCTCTCCCTTTGTGTTTTCCTGTAATAGAAATTTGTCCAAAAGCATCTTGCATTAATATGTGAAAACCTGTACATATGGTAATACAAAATGAAAGTTTATCGATGTTTGCTAAATCGGATTTTATGGATAATCAAAATACTGCTAGAGGTTTTGGTTATTATGGCTAGTTTAATAATTTTTTTTGCATGAAGCTATTTTTTATTTAATAAAGAAATTATAATCAAATTTGTGTAATTTTAAAATCGAAATATTCTATTGTTTTTAGCTTCTTTTGTTGCTGTCCTTAGAAGATAATTTAGGAAAGGTTGTTGCAAAGTATAGTAACTGTATTCCAGAATCTCATTGGCTTCCATGGTTACCACAGCTTCTATCTATTCTTTCACATAGCAAAGATACAGCTATATCCTCTCTTATAAAAAGAGTTGGCAAAAAGTATCCACAATCCTTGTATATTCATTTGCAATCTTTGCATTCCAATATACTTACTGAGAATTTCAAAATAGGTTAGTATTTCATTGATATTATTTTAAATTTGTTGTATATAATACATTATGAGGTTATGTAGAATACATAATTTAAAGAGAGCTATTGTAAAATGTTTCACTGATAGACATTCTATGGGGAAAATGTGTTTATTAACAGTTAGTTTGTAGTTGGTTAAAAAACATAGGAAATAAGAAGTTCATATATGGCTGAATGGGAGAATCACATTATTACCACCTGATTTTAAAATTGCTGAATTACATTGTATTGCATGCCATTTACATTCTACTTTGTGCTCACTTGAAATTAATTGAAAAAGCAAATGTTTCACCAAGTTTGAACAACAAATGAGTTTGCATAAAAGTAGGGATATGGATGAATTTAAAAGCAAAATTATTTCAAGAAATAAAAATGCAATGTCCAAGTCATTGTATAAAAGCCAATAAATGGCTAATATAAATAAAATTTAAAATATGAAAATGAAAATGCCTTAAGTTACTAAAATGATGAAAATGGCAGGTAGTGACTTTGCTCTTGTTATTGGAATCCTCTGATAATGCAAAAGAAAAAATTTATTTTTAAACTGATTCAGATCTAGGGAAACGAGATATTGTTAATTATCATATCAAAATCATGAATCTGCTCTTTAGCTGTTTTTACTTAAATGCATTTCTGAACTTGCTATTCATATGCTGATGTTGTTTATTCCATTAATCAAAAGAACTACTAATTTGCATTTGAATTGAGAAATGTGAAAAATGCTTATCCAACTATTTACTTTCTGTACACGTGTTCTGTATATAATTTCAATAAATAACTTGATAAAAATATAAATTTCTTTTAAATTAAACTTTTTATATTTTGTTTCCTGCCTATCTATTGATGGATGATTCATGGTTTATGTAGCCTCTTAATCAAGTCAAAATTTTCTGGTCTTTGAATTCCAAATTATCAATATTAACTACAACTTATAAAACAGATTTCTTTGAAGAAATAAGTATTCTCTTCATGTGACTATTCTGTAGTCATGTGTATTCTGACAAGTGTCATTCTCAATATCTAATCATGTCTGTATGTATGCTAATGTATATTAATGATGTAATTTTTAATACTTTGCTTAATTTTAAATTTATTTTATATGCTCTTTCCCAATTTCTTAGAATTGAAAAGGAAAACTTACCTTAAAGAACTCTTAAATGACTTGAACTCTAATTACCCTTACCTGAGTTTTGCTTTACTTCAAATTTTTAATCAGGTAAGACTGCAATATTTTTAAATACAAATGTCTATAGATTAATATGGATACAGTAATGATTTAAAAAATAGAAATTCAGTTTAAGTTCTGCTGACTAAAGTTGACTTGGCAAATTATGAGTTGTTTACATATCTTAGACGGTCTAGATTAGCCCAATCTTTATTTTACAATCAGGACAGAAAATGAACCACCACATAAATTACTGTTCAGTATGGTGAGCCAAACAAAAACGAGATTTGCTTGAACAAATTCTAATAATGAAAAGTTTGTTAGTCCACCTCAGATAAATATGTCTGTTAATTGTTTCGAAAATAAAAAATATTTGGTGACGAGACTGGCGCTTGAAGTTTTCAAGTTCTGGCATTTTAGCAATCCTGCAAGACACCCCTGAAATAACCTGAGCCAATTGCTTTTGACATAGGCAATGTTGAACTGACCTGAAACAATGGTTTTCAGTTGTAGAAACTCGTAACATTTTTAGAGAGCTCAATTTATGTCAAACATTAAAAACACTTGATCCACTTTCCATAGAAATGACCATATACAGTGGGTTAGCATGAGAACTACCTAGCAGGACCAATATGCATCCATGAGTTTCTACAGTTTACTTCAAGATATATACTTCCATATCTATTTAAAGTACACTATGCACTTTAGACTTGTTTCTGTGCTTTTCCAAACAACCAGGACTCACTACATAGAGGTGGCTAGTCATCAAGACTCACCCATTCCTTCTTATCCATCTGTGTAACATGAGTGACTTGATAGATTTGTAGTCAATTTTGGGCATGTCTTCTCATGAAATGGGAATGAATTGTATTTACCCATTCCAGTCTAGTTCTCCACAGTATTCTCAGAACCTTGATGCAATATTTTCACATTTTGGTGTGGCAGGGTAAATATGGAAGAAGATTTTTAAAGAGTCATATTCATTAAAGATCATAGACATCACATTGCAGGAAATTGGAGGATCAGCCAATCTAATTTTCACCCAATTAATAAGCTCTTAGTGTTTTGTAAGTATTAGAAATTTATTATTTCTTCAGAATGGTCCTACTCGGTTTTTGTTTTGTCTGCAATATTCGGTTTCACCCACATGTCTCCATTTCATTTCTCTGGATGGCAGTGTCCAATCCTAATTTTTGTATTTCAATGCTCTAGTCAGTCACATTCTGAAGATGTTCTCTGCTAACCCCCAAAAGGAGTCTCCAAATCAGAGTCGACAATAGGGTGTGTGTGATCAAGGAGACAGGTAGAAAACTACTTAGGGGAATCGCCAAACACTTGTATTCTGAACTATCATTTCATGTCTCATGGGTCTTAAAATTAAACCAAACCATAATTTAACTCCTAAGCATGTATGTTATAATTTTTACAAATTTCTTCGATGGTTTCTGGGCTCCCTCATACACAACAAGGTGGCTCACAACAACTTATATGCTGTTGTGAGCCGCCTGTATGAGATGAGTTTTCAGGTCATATTTTGCCATACCATTACAACAATAGCTGATTTTAATGGTGAGTCAAATCTAATACATGTAATGTTGATGTACTCAAATCTGAAGGAATTTCGGGAAGATTGGTATCGATACATTCAAACTCCTCCATGATGTCAAAAAAAGTCATGGTACGCACGCATGATTGTCAGTAAAGCTCATCAGTACAGGAATGTCCAAAATCCCTATTGCAAGATCGAACCGAAAATGAGTAATATGGGGTATGGTCCCCTCTCACAGTCAGACAGGTCACACAGCGCGACAGCATACTGGACACGAGGCAGTTGAGGAGTCCCTGTAGCAGTCGGTCCCATTCCTGCAGCAACGCAGTTTTCAGCTCTGGGATGGCGAGATGCAATTGCCCTCCCAAGAGCGTCCCAGACATCGTTCTATAGGGTTTAGGTCAGGAGATCTGGCTGGCCAATCCATAAGCCGAATATTCTCACTTTCCAGATAACGGTGAGCCCGATGTGGACAAGCGTTGTCGTCCATGAACAGGAACCGAGGGCCAACTGCGCCCCTGAAAAGTTGAACATAGGACTCTAAGATCTCCTCTCTATACCTCATAGCAGTCAGGGACCTTCTGTCAAACACATGGAGGGGTGTGCGACCGTTCAACATAATGCCTGCCCAGACCATGACACCTCCACTACCATAGTGGTCTGTTTCCCTGATGTGGGAGGGATGGTATCGGGTTCCAGGCTCTCTCCAGATGAGGATACGTCGAAAATCAGTGTCCAGGCTGAATCTAGACTCATCTGTGAAGAACACAGTGCTCCACTGAAATCTGGTCCAAGGCTGATGTTGTCTGCACCATGCTAAACGCACTCTCTTGTGTGCTGCAGTGAGCAGGACGCAAACAGCAGGTCTTCTGACATAAAGCCCTCTCTCCTGAAGCCTTCGGGCAACAGTAGACCGTGAAACTCGAGTTCCAGTGGCAGCATGCAGCTCACGTGAGAGCTGTAAAGCTGTAGCAGTCCTGTGGCACCGCGCTGAAAGTGCCAAATAAAGATCCTCATTGATAGTCGTGGCTCTTCAACGACCTTGTCCAGGTCTTCTCGATATGGATCCAGTGTCCTGAAACTGTTTCCACACATTGCAGACGACACTGGGCGTTACATCGAGCCCTGTAGCCACCTGCACTTGTGATTGCCCTGCCTCCAATCATCCGACGATTCTCCATCTCATTCCGTCATCTGTACGTCCGTGGCTACTCATTTTACCTGATAGCTTATAAAATTTACCCAACTCTTTCGAGAAACACAGCAAATGTCGCTGAGGAGTATGAGCACACGAATCATGGAAAACGCCTTGTGCGGTTATCATCCCCTCTGCGACCACAGCTCCACCCACACGCACGTGTACGCTTATGTATCCGACACTTAATATTTGCATTCTTCTTCAGCGGTATAATTAGTACCTTTCGTTCCCTACTTTTTGTGAAAATAGACAATGTGCAAATTCTCTTTTGCACACGAGTGTAATTCATCGCATGTGAGGCATAAAAGGGATCTATACTATAGAAGTAATACAGATGATGAAAAACATTGTTTTCAGAGTAATACTGGTAAAACAAACTGAGTTGTGTACTGCAATCGTTTTACACTCAATGTTATTCCTATGGGGTTTTTTGTCTTGCGTTTGGTGCAGCTTGTCCACTATTGGACCTTGCGCCATAAAACCCAAATCAACCAACCTATGGGGATTTCAATTTGTTTTTACGGATTCATCAGTGCTCCTGGAAATTCTCTTTCTTTTGATACCTCACTTGTTAAGATTCATCACATGTAAGAGGCGCAAGAGGGATCTATACTATAGGAATAATATAGATGATACTGAATACCTATTGCTTGATTTCCAGGAATCCCTTTTTGTACATTGAACACTAAATAGTTCATATCTCAAAGAAAACTGGGTAGAAACTCTTATATAGAGAGACGTATATTAGTCCTGCTTACTTGTTTTTAGACAAACCCACTGTATGTGACCATTTCTATGGGAAGTGGACCTAGTTTTGTTTAAATGTTTGATATGAATCAAACCTCCTAAATTGTGCCTTATAAGTATCTGTAACTGAAAACTTTTGTTTTCAGTCAGTTTCTTGTGGGACTGTCAAAACGCCAGAACTCATAAACTTCAACTGATAGTCTCTCCACTAAGATATTTTTATTTCGAAAAAATTAACATATGTTCATCTGGGATTGACGAACTAACAATTTTCACTATTAGAATTTGTTTTGGCAAAATTAGATTTTTTCGGCCCATCCCACTGTTCAGCCCTGCCTTTCTTTAACTATCCATCCCACTGCTGTCAATCACTGCATTCTCAGAATATTCCAATCATAACAAACATTAGGGAAGAAAAAATATGTGTAACATATCTGCCAATTTTATTGTATTAAATTTCAAGGTAACCCACGTAAAAAAAAAATTTGATACTGATTATAAATAAAATGTTAAATTTTAGCCAAGTTCGTATTCATGAATGGGAAATAAGATTATTAAAAGTTAATTAACCCTAAAATATTCCCTTTGATGCTTTACATAGGGAAGCACTGAGTATTTTTGTCATTTTGTAGATTTCTAAAGCTGCATTTTTAATTGCATGACTTGTGTAAACAAAATTTATTTCTACCAAAATATGTAAGACATAATAGCTACCTATAGGTTAAAGCAACAAATGTTTAGATTGCTTTAATCATGTTCAAGTCAAGAAATGAAAATATTTATGAAACTCTTTCAGTGCATCTGTCTTGCTTAGAAGGAAATTCTGGTAGATGTTCGAAATGCATCTGTAATGGTCTAAGGGTTAAGATTTGCAGTAGCTTTTAAAAGTTTCATGTTCTTCCTATTGGCCAATTTAATTCCATTATGTTCTTCTGACATGAACTTTGAAGCAAAATATAAATTGAAACTGTTCTAAATGGGATAAATGTGGAAATGACATCTTTAAAATGTTTGTTGAAATTAAATTGTTATGTAATTAAATGTACAAATGAAATTGAAAATATTTTAAACATAATATTTATATATCTAGACTCTTGAGTTCTTTCTGTCGCTATTACTTTAAATTCTGTTTCTTTTTTCAGTTGATAGAATTGAAGAAGAACAGATGTCAATCAATTCTGAGAATTCTAAAAATATGTCAAGCCAAAGTCTATAGTGCCTTTTTTCAGAGTCTTAAAACAGGCTCTGATTTAAATAACTTAAGTGAATTTTGGTTATTTTTAATTTCACATCTTGATGCTTTTAAATCTAACTGCAATAACTATGATTTTAAAGAAATGAAAAAGGAATTCGTTGAAAGGTAGCATCTCTTTGCTTTTACTAAAATTATAATAAAGTTTGCATAATATATGAAATACATAAAATCTTTTAGCATAGCAACTATAATAGTTTTTACCTTGCCTTTATAATGCATTACTTTTGTTCTTAACTCTTTTAATTTATTAGCGTTTGTTAAATTATGTATTGAAAGTTATTTCACCATATATTGGGTTGTTGCAAATGCAATGACTGGTTGGGATCAAAGGTATGTGATAGTTTTTTAGCCGAAATAAGTTTATATTTGTACATTCAGCATTGAATGCAATCAAAAATAAAGAATTATGAAAACTAGCTGAAGGAATTAGCATTATTCCTCAATTTGCAAAATTTTATTTGGAATTTGAAGGTTTCAAAATGAATCTTTCAAATCCTACAGAGAAAAATCAGATCCATGTCAAGCAGTACAGAATGTGTCTTATCACATCAGCAATTAATGTGCATAGAACTTCATAATGGCATGTTGGTCTGACCTTGTTCCACCTAATTTGCCACGACATATTGCTACAGCGAATTTTATCTGGACAAAACTTTAAGAGGACACTTACACTGCATTGGTGTGCATGTTTCTCCTGACTGCCCCTTTTGTTCGATGGGGAGTTTTATGGATTTTAGTCATCTTTTATCTTGTTCTTTTTATCTGACGACCTTTTTAGCCAGGCTATTTTGTACTGGGAAATTATGGTCCCTGGACTTTTCCTGACATAGGAAAAAACAAAATAATGGCATGTTTGATTTGTTATCCAATTAGCAAAGGTAAGTCTTTTTAAAGGCTACTAATTTCTTCTGAACATGAGCATAAAGGAAGCAATTTTTCAATGTTTTATGACTTTACATGAAGCAGATTCATCAAAGACATTCACAGAATAGTTGATAAGCATTATATGAAATGCTAAAACCAGTCTTCGTCGAATAAAGATTAAACTCACTGTTTAGTGATTCTCTACCAAAATGTCACTTATATGCACTATCCTTCCTCCCTTATGATCAGACCATAAAAGCCAATTGATTTTAAGCTAGGAATATCAGTTTTTAGTCAAATAATCAGTTTCACTTGATCCATAATAACTCATTTTGTTTTTACTATTACACAAACTCACTGTTGATAAGAGAGAGAGAGAGAGAGAGAGAGAGTATATTTTCCTATTCTGGTTCACATGCTTCAAAGCGACCACTCAAAATACTAATTCTCAGGCAAAAAATTGCTCTTTTATTGATTTACAATAATGAATTTTCGGTTTCCATTTCCAGCTCCTTTAATATTTAAAACCTTTCCAGCACATGGAAGCTCTATTTTATTCTTTTAAATGCAATAATACAGACAAAAAGGCTTTTCTGATCTTAAAATTATAGGTTTAAAATAAATTGAAATTCTCACTCTTAAAATTTTCAGCCTCCTAACTGGTATAGTGATCATAATGTTTGTCTGCCACCCAGTTGTCTGTCCAAAACACATGGATGTTGGTGATTGTCCCTGTTAGCTGTTATGGCAACTTACAAATAATTGTTAGTTTTCCCCTTGTAGTGCTGAAGAGGTCAGTGGTCGGGCATTAGAAATTTTAAAAACAAATTATGTTTTCCAAAAGTCGCAAATTTTTTCCAGGAGAAAATATTTCTCTTGTTAAAACTTTGTTATTTCCTATTTAAATCAGAATATTTGAATTATAAATGTATCTTTTCAGATGCTCAAGACAGGAGGGATTAAATTCTATACTTACAGAGCTTTCAAAGTGGATAAAGTTTTATTCTAATAAAATACTCAATGAACAAAGGTAGATTTTATATTTTTAAGCAACAAGAATCTTTGTTTTGATATAATTCTGTTAATTACATTTTTCTTTCAATTACTTTTATCTCTGATTTTTTTTTATTTGTAGGTTACTTCTCCCTGGTTTAAAAAGTCACTTTTTATCAACATTTCATTTGTATGATCATGAAGTCACAATTTTTACTAGTGGTTTGTTACAGGTAATTTTTATTTGTACTTAAAATTTAGATGCAAAAATAAAATATAGCTAAAATCTATAGTAGTTTCAATATAGGATGTTGTAGTTAGAGTGGATGTAAATTTTACATACAAGTATTAAATTAATTCTTAAAATTGAGAAAATATGCTTTCACATGCTGTCTAAATTCATTGATCATACTTTCAACATTTACATGAGAATCAATCCTGCTATCATTTGATTTCTACCCAAATGATGAAACCGCCATTTTTAATTTGATACCAAAATGTTTTCTAATGTTAGAAAGTTTAGAAGGATTAATCATTTGTAAAAATGTCATTTGACCCTTGATCAAAATTGAGTTCCCCTATCCATGCTCTTACAGTCCAAATCCTATATTTTTATGACAATAGCACTGGAACAAAGTATATTCTGAATGTATTGTTTAACTGTCAAAGACTAATTATAAGCATATAGGATAACTAAGCCATAAATTTTCTATGGAAGGAAATATTACTTAAAAAAATTTCTCCGTAAATGACATGAAATTATATATTTGGAATTCTGTAAAATAAACGCTATTTTGTAAAAGTTAGTTTATGAACATGAATCTAAAAATTAAATTCTGAATGTTTATAGATTTAATTATTTATTTACAACTATTTTATAGTTGAAAATTGATAATGATGATCTGTTGTATACCTTGAAATAGATAGCCCATTGAAATAACTATTCTGTTTTTAAATTTATGCAACCAATTGTGTTTTAAAATTATCAAGCCATGCAGATTCATAACCTTGTCTCCTTTTGACTATGCCAGAGAGGGTCTTGAAATGGTATTTTAATTTGTAAGAGGATTTTTCTAAATTGTATCTCATTGCAATTTCATCTTAATTAATTCCATTAATTTGGAAGTGACTGTCATACTTAATCAATATATTCATTTAGCTTATTTATATTTGGAGAATATTTTACAATTATTTCTCACATTTGAACTTCCAAAAATACTAAGAACCTTTTGATTACGGCCGGGACAAGTCGTCCCATATTCAGATGGCAGAATAAAAGCGCCGTAGTGTAAAGGTTAATGTACCCAATTGAAAAATGTATCTTGGTGGGCACTAAACTTCTATTCCACTATTGACATTTATAATTATTGCATTGTTTCATGCTCTGCTTTTTATCACAGAGGGAATAACTAAATATGTAGGAAAATAATTAACATTTTTACACATGAAAATATCTTCGGTTTCCTCTTGAAAATTGTTCCACTGTTGAGGTAAATGTATTAGATAGTATCATGCATCACCCTAAGTTTCATAACCACTTCCCTATGTATTATATTATTTATAGGTATGGTATGCCTAAATAAGATAACTTACAATTACTTAACTATATGAAAAGACAATTATATTGTATTATAAGATACCTCTTGCAACATAAGCAATAATTTTATAATGTGCTTTCGTTATTTCAGCAAAAAAGTTCTAGGATGGGAAATGTACGAATATTCCAATTTTTGCCAACAGTTGAATTCATTGGGAAGTATAATGATGTTGCATGCAGGTTCTATATCAGAGGAGATGATGGCAATGTATGTTTTCAAATTCTAAAGTTTTGCAAACCTGCTTTTAAAATGACAACTCAAAATATGCCCATTAGGGTTATTAGGAAACCAAAGAATATCAATAATTGAAAACAAATTTCATTGAACTTGCAAGGATGCACAAAAACATTTTCTGTTTATATTAAAAATTTATATCAGACCATTTATTGCATTGAAATGGAAAAAATTACAAAAACTAAATGCTCCAAAATTATAAATTGAAAAATTATAAATGTTCAATAAATATAGGAATATTTGTTTCTTTGCAAAAGGTGTTTTCATTTTCATAATGCATTTTTATGAAAATGGATACAGTAAAGCACACTTTGAGTTCTGTCACTTTTAAAGCAGAGTGCAAGATATTGTGTATATTAATTGCAATTTATCAGTAACTTAAAACTTAACCCTTCTGCATGTTTTATTAAAATATGTTTAGTTCTGGATGAAATATTGAACTGTGTATGTATGTTTTTATTTTACAGTTTCAATATCTTAATAAGAAAACTTTCAAATTTATTTTTATTTAACAGAAAAGTTAACATCTAAAACAGTGTATATAATAAATGTTTAGTAGGATATTTAATAATTTTTCAGTGAAACTATAACTGAAAAAAAAAATTCTTTAAAAATATTCTGAGAACAAACTGCTGTACTTGTAATCTTGACATTGCATTTCTAAATCATTTTTAACTTTAAATTAAATAATTAAATACCAATTTTTTATCTTATGAAAACTTACTTTATTGATGGAATGAAATATTGAAGAAATTGCTACAAATAATATTTAAAAAATAAGTTGACTTAGCAACTTGCCTTATTTTGAGCTAGTTTCCTTACTGAGCATACAATACTACATGTGTATTAATATATCCCAGGAACCTAAACTTCAATATTTTAGATGTGAGAAAGAGTTACAAGTTTGGATTTTGTCTGCAATGTTTGTAAAATTCAGCTTTATGTGGGCAATATCAACATTGTCAATAAATTATAATTCTATTTAACATCTGCAGATGTGAAAGTATGTTTTTCCATGACTTGGATCGAGTAGTCACAATACAAGGTAAGTAGATTGCAAAGTATGCCACAGTATAAATAAATGATGCATAATGCTGCAACAGCTTTGTATAGTATGTTATTAGAATACAATGAAGGAAACAGGTGCAAAGTATGAAGATAGTGATTTCCTGAATTGTACAAGCATAAGGTTCTGAATTTTAAGCATGATTTTATCTACTTTCCAAATAAATTGGTTTATTTCTAGTCACTAAACTCTTCCTTAAAGTGCAGGTGAGTAAACCTGAGTATCTAATATGATAGACACCCTGTAGATTTAAAATCTGGCCCAAACTAACGTAAGTAGAAATTTGATACATTTCATTGGTCTTTGGGTGTGCATTAAAACCATCAAGACGAAGATCATAGACTGAAAGGATCTGGCAGGCGTTTATTATCTAAGTATCCAACAACTTTTTGCTCTCATAACTGGATGAGTCTAGATTAAAGGAATTTAATTCAGTCCATGCCATTGCTTACTACACAAACTATGCTAATCAATATTATAGATATAGCGAGTTGTGATCTTATGGATCTACCTTACAAAATGCATCTACCACACCACTAGTGTTACTACCACTGCACTAAGCTCCTGGCTAAGAATATCAAGAACCTCCCTCTTGCTTTGACAGTACCGCATCTACTCAACTCTTTGCAGGAAGGTAACTTACAATGGTTAATCAACACTTTAATAAAAGTGAATATAGCTTAGTATAATTTTTTTTAATTCTACCTACTTTTTTAAAGTTATTATTTTAAGTTATTAAAAGTGTTCTACATAATGCATTATTATTTTACGTTATGAAAAATGTTCCATACAATGCATTATCATAAAACTAAGGTTTAATAAGAAATAATGTAAAATAAATTTGTGTAAAAATAATGTAATCTGTATAAATTACAAAAAATTAGTAAATCTTAATTTGATTTCAAATGAGCATCGTTTCATGTGAATTAACTCTTTTTTTATAATAACATTTGTATTTCAACAATTTTGTTTTTGTTATATTCAATTTTGTTATTTTTTTTGCATTACATTTAGAAAAAATATTTATATTGAGTATTTCAGAGATGAGAATAGCATGAAATTCATGAACAAAATAGGCAATATGATTATGTAAAAAAACATTACCTTCAAGATATATGAATAGAAACTCTTTTGCATGCCAACTGCAGGATTAATATGCCCCTAGAGTTATGAAAGGCTTTAAAAATATTGTCAAAAAATTGTAAAAATATAGGTAGAACGTGGGAAACAACCTTCAATCAATAAAAGTTGCTATTTTGCCAAAAAAGTTTTTTCCATTTTCCCAGTATCTTATAATATTATTGTAATTTATATTTTATTTAGAATTTTTTAATTTATTTGAATTTCTGAAATGATCCGAGGTTTATCAAGATTCCCTCTTGAAAATCTGGAAAACTCATGAAGTTTTGTATAAAATTTGTAATATGTATCTGCCATATGATAATTGCTTAAAACTTTACCTTCTATATGTATCTGCCATATGTATATGTATATGGCAGATATGTAATATGTATCTGCCATATGATAATTGCTTAAAACTTTACCGTTTTTGTTAAAAACATGCTCATCATTATTTATCTAATATTTGAAGATTAGTTTTTGTATAATCAGAAGGATGTATACTTAAGACAAAGCAATTACATGAAAATTAATCTCTGTTGACCAATATTACGACCTTTGAGACCAAACACCTGGGTCTCTTCACAAAGATTTTTTTAATTGTTATAGATTACATTAACCTGCAATTTATGTTAAATTTAGTTGTGTGTGTGTGTTGATATATTTACTTTACTTCCAAATAAACATATCCTTATCTTGAATTGTGATGGAAATCAATATAGTTAGATAAGTCATGTATGTTCAAGGTAGTAGCTGTGGGCAAAGTAGTAATAACTTTGAGAAGAATTTAATATAGAGTATAGATGTACTTAAAGTCATGGTCTATCCAATTGTTAGTCTGCACTTATATAAAAAATTACTTGTATGATTCAGCAGTGATAAAGATGGCAATGTCAAAATATACATTATACTACTAAATTTGAAAATATGCTATATTCTCTAATATATGCTATATATAAAAGTATGCTATATATAAATATGCTTATTCTCTAAATAAAAGTGTTAAGTGTATTTTATCCTTTTTGTTTTCCATCACATTTAACTTCTTCAGTAACTTCAATTTTGATGCAACATGAAAACACTTTTGAAGCCCTGTACTATCAATATAACTTTTTGTGTTAATCTGCAGATTTGGAAGATGGTTTATTCTTATAAGATGGCAAATGAAAAATTAGCAAGATACAACCCTGTGGTCAAAAATACATTCGAGCTTTGCATACATGTCAATACAAAAACAAAACTTATATTATTATTTAGAAATACATGTTTTGTGATTACTTTGTTTTTCACTTCTCTATTATCAATGCAGCATTTATATAGATTGCCTCAGTTTATTTCTTTATTAAAAGTTCTGTATGTATTGCATTTTTTAAATGTTTCATTGTGTGCTGCAAATGTCTTTAATTCAATGACTGACTACCTCTGATTATTTTTATTACTAACTAAATGAAATTGATGTCTATTTTTAATTTAGAAAGAATATGTCCAAATTTTATTATTGTCACTCTTTCATGCATCTGTATACTGTTATTCAAAAATAATTTTCTATATTTCTTTAGGTTTATCCTTATACATTTGTTTCTGATCCTTTTATCAAGAATATCAGAAAAGAAAATAATGTGTCACGCTTCTTAAGTTTTTTAAACCCTGTATTGTTGAAGAAGAGAGAAACCTTAAAATACTTTTTAAAAATTGATGTACCTGATATAGTTACCATCTCTTCAGATGTTCATATTGTGCTAGATGATGAATCATCTCTTTCATTAACTGATATTTATAAACAGGTAAAAATTCTGTACAGATAAATATTGCTTGTTTTAAAAAGTTAGATGTTTTCTTTTTACATTCTTAATTTCGTGTTTTCATTTTTATAAAAGCTTGTTGATAGTGTGTAATACCTGAATTTGTAATAATCAAATGAAAGATTCCATGAATTGAGTTCTATTAACTTTCATAATACAATTATATTAAATGCTATATGACTTTTTTATTTTGCGGTCTCCTTTAAGTATGTTTCAATACTTTGTTGGTTTTAAAGCCTTTAAAATAGTGATTAATTTTCAATACCTGGAGACAGCACTATACTTCTGTAGATCAAGCACACAACTGTTTTTGCACTTTGAGTTGTTGGCTTTTCAAATACAAACTATAAAATTTAACTAGAAGCTTGATAAGAGGACCTATGAGCATTCATAATCATGCCAAATAATTCGCTATTACTTTTCCTAAAACAGGGTTTTAAAAATCAAAATGTGCTAAATGTAAAATAAAAATCATGTGGGCTAATAGAAAAAGTGGAACAACTTTTAATGCAAAACATACACTTTTCTATACCTGCCAACTTTACTGGAATTCTTCTGGAAAAACACTTGGGTTTTTTCGGTCTTCCTGACAGAAAAATGGGGTTTCTTTTCCAGATTTTTCTTTTGGGAGGAAATTGTCACTAATGCCAAGCCGTGACAGCCATAAAATAAAAACATCGTAATCTGTTTTGCTACTTTGTAGTAAAAACCTTTTTTGGTACTAATTTCCAAGAAAAACCTACAAGTATGCCTCTTAAAACACTAAATAATGTTCATTTTTGTATATATTTGGTGCCAGTTTTGTGTAAAATGTCTTCTAATCTGTCACGCCAAGTTTGATCAGCTGCCAAGCATATAATAGTAGATAGCAAGGTTACTTTTCTGTTTTTTCATAAAGTCCAAGCTGACACAATTATCGATAATTTGGTGTGCGATTTGATGATTTTTTTTTATTTAAAAAATTTTATGCATTTTTCATTTACACAGTTCATTTTTCATTAGTTACAGTTTTTTATGCTTTTTAATGAAGTCAAATGTGATATAAGTTATATTAGATAAGTGAAATTATGATAGAAAAATTATTTTATATTAAGAAAATCATTGTCCCTGTGTATTAGGTATCAATCTGGAGTAAAACTGTCTAGACTTAAATTCCATTGACATTATCACTACCTTTAACGATCACAAAGGTAGAAACTGGGATTACAATAAAAACAAAATTTAATGCATAAGCTGCTTGGAAAGATATCTGTTTGGGCTTGGCCTACAGATTGCAAGGTTAAGATTGAAAATGTGTACTGCTGTATGGTAACAACTCCAATTATATTTGGGGTTACCATGGCTTCCTGCGAGTTGTAGGTGGTGCAGGTTCAATTCCTTCGTGGGTGGATTTCTCTCTTCTGTGTCAATAAACTTTTCTTTGTGCGTATGCCCATTTACTTGAGGTTATTTGGTGCAGTTTGGTCAAATATGGCCCTTGCACCATGAAACCCCCCAAAAAACATTTCTATACCTCAGGATGTATGGCAAAATTACCATGCATTTAAACATGCTCGTGTGACAGGCCTTAAATGTTAAACACTAGACCTGATATCAAACTTTTGTGTTCCAAGCCTCACATTAACTATGTATATGAAATACTCTTGAGGAGTCACCCTCTAATTGCTTAAAATGCTAGTACTTTTATCCCAGTACTTATTATTTATCTTGAAATATAATTAGTTAATTTTTAAATGTTGTTGCATATTCCACCTTGATTTAAATTTAAACATTTCGAAAACAAACCATTTTTTTTATAAATGACAGTAGTGCATATGCCCAAAGAATCTGTTCTCAATATCAAGGGTGCCACAAACGCAAAACAGTTAGGAATCTGCCCTAACCTGTGGTTCCAGATGGAATCACTGGTTAAGAATTGTTGCTCTAGTCTTACAGGGCATTTTGTAGTTTTGAGAATCTTATTTTATTTGAAACTTTTAATTAAGAAAATATTTTTATTTGCATGTATTCCCTCAGCATTCTACTGAAGTTGAAGATGGTCCTCTGACCTATTATTATCGCATGATGCTAATTGGCAGTGAAAGAAAGCTTGACAAAACTATCCTATATAATAATGCCCTTTTCATGTTGGATATCTATAAAGAAATACAGAAAAATTTGGTCTCTGAAACAATTTTGAAAGAATGGGCTAAAGCTGCTTATGAAAATACTGCTGATTACCTTGAATTTAGAAAGCAGGTAATGAATTTAAATAATTTTAATCTATTTATATTTTTAACATTTTTTATGTATAAGATAAATTCTTGTGTAGAGACGAAAAAGGCTCCAAAAGTTCTTTGAATAACAATTTTTTAAAAGCATCAGAAAATTGTATAAAAATAAAATTGAAAAGTCAATTTATCTATGCATTCTAATTTGATCCTTATATGAAGTCTTTTAAAAACTTAAATTGTTATATTAGATCTTTAATTTTAATAAGCATTCAATTAAATATGGTCTATTGGTTCAAATAATTCATGAAACTTGATTGTCTAAAAATTTGTTTGGATTCAGAGAAAACTGCAGGTTGCAATGTGAAATAATGCATGTATAATTCTCAGAGGGCTCATGTCACTTACAAAACGAAATGCCATATATAGAGCATTTCATTTTGTAGTAATATAGTTGTAGGATAAAAAATAATTGAACTTTGAAATGTCTTTTTCTACTTATAATTATCAGAAAATGAACTGAGTATGATCCACACCTTGATACATACAAAACTCAATCTAAAACCAGCAATTGGATGCATTATATTTTGTGATAAAAAAATTACTTTTACAACTTTTGTTCGGTACACATAAAATACTTTAAAATGGTCAATCTTTGAGACAAACGAAATAGTGCATTTTGGAAGCCCATTGCTTGTTTTTTTTTATTAATTCTATCCTCACAGTTACTAGATTTGGATATTTTAATATTTTTTTAATAACAAACCAAAAATTTAGAAAGATTTATATCAAACTTCATTTCAACAGCCTAGGGGTACTGAACACAATCTTGATAGAACTTAAACACCTTTGTGTTAGTTAAAAAACAAAATTATTCAGTTCATTGATTATTAACACCCATATGAATACGGTATTTGTTATTTTAGAATTATGAATTTTGTAGATCAAAACCAATGTCATCCATGAGCACCAACTTAGCATTGCAACTACATCTTCAATGCGCCAAACTGTTTATTATGTTACCGACTCATTGCATGTATGGTTAATATTAAAATTATTTTGACATTTTTAAGTTTTTCAATTTTTTGCATGTCTTGTTCTCAACAATGTAAATTATTCTGTTGATGTAAAGTACATTTTGTCTTATATATTCAAGAAACATTGCTTTTCATCAACTCTATTTTATTCAATTTAAACTCAGTTTTTTTTATCATAAATTATCATTGTATTCTAATTATAAAAAATTTTTTGTTACAATCAAATGCTTCTGCAAAAAGCAATTGATTATTTGAGGGCCTTTCCACCTATAAAGGAGCAGTTTTAGTGTAGGTTAGTTAATACACTAAAGTATGAAAATTACATCAAAACTGGAAAATCAAAATGTTGGGAAATTCTGTTTAAAAGGTCGTTGAATTAGAAAACAGACCAACAAAGCTCTTAAATATTTTTCATTTTATAATGCTCTTTTTACATGATTATTGGCATTACCTTACCACGTCTTATTCTCTTTCAGTTTGCAAAAGACATAGCACTTGCTGGTTTCCTGAAAAAAGTATTTTGTTTAACTTCCCAAAACCCTGATAAAATATTTATTCACCAAGACGATGGTCATATTATTAATTTTGGATACCAATTTCAATATATTACACCAGGTGGGTCAATTTTTATTTTTGAATATTTCTAACTAGTTTTAGTTTAAAGTACTGTTCTAAAATTAAAATATTACATACTCTAAGAGCTCATTGATATTAAATTATTATAATGTTCACCATATATTTTTATTCAATATTTATGAAATGGCACAAAAAATGTCAATTTATTTCGTGTTTCGATAACGTCTACTACCAAAACTTATGTGGATTGTATACAAATATCTATTCTTGGTGCCCCAATTTGTAAAAAGTAAAGTAAAAGCAAGATGGGTTTAAATAAATTTATTGTGTAGCTTCCCATGAATTACTAATGAAATAAACATTCCAAGGATATTTCTGGGTTGAAACAATTATTAAATGGAAGCTCTGAATTTCTTATGGTGTAAATATTTTGTAATCATTTATGTGTTTTTCAGGCCTTTCTTGCTCATCTGAATGTGTGCCTTTTCGTTTGACTCCAAATATTTCGGAATTTCTAACACCTGCAGGAGTTAAAGGAATTTTCACACCAATAATGCAAGCAACTGCTTGTTGTTTCCAGAAACATGAGAGGCTTATTGAAAATTTGCTAGAAGTATTTTGGTTAGATGATTATTTTACAGACAAGGTAATTAAAAATACTTTTAATGATAATGCAGATTAATATTTTATTAAAATTATATATGTTACCATGAAATAAGGCAAACTTACAGAACATGACCATGACAATAATTAACTTGTTTTAAAACATCGAATGGGATGTTAAGCAGTGAGAACCAGGAAGAATTGGGGCTACTCAGTATATAAAAGTAAAAAGAAGATACACTGCTTAACTTCAACTGCAAAGACATCAAATGTTGATTATAATGTAAACTGAGAGCAAAGTATAATTTGTGTCTCATTAAATAAATAGGATCAATTGTAGTCATATCTATATGGACTTACTAATGAGAATTTGCTTTGTTTAAAAAAGCAATACAATTATTTATTTTTTCATTGAAAATTTTACTTAGGTTATATATTCTAGTTAATTCAGCAATGAAATTTTTTGTATTAATTGAAAACGTTGGTTTAAATGCTGTTTATTCTTAATGTGTAGCTGCAACATTTTTACAAATACTCTTTAAAATATACATCCTTGTGAAACCTATTTTCCCTCATTTTTATACAGGCTGAACCAAAAAAGACAGAAGATTGCACAGAGAACATTTTCAACAATGCAAATTTAATTTCTCAAAGTATTGGAGGTCAGTATCTTACTAATTTATAAGTCATAAAGTGTAAGTGAAGGATTAATACTTGAAACTTAAACATTTTTTTAGTGAGTACTGTGCTGTTCAGTACTATAGCACATTATATTAGTTTAAAATTATTGGAATTCATGTTAAACAAAATTGGGTCCTAAGTATATAATGTTTTTGTAAAAATTCTATCAAATTCAAACTTAACACAAGAATTTTGAAAAGCAAGTTTATAGCACTCAAGCTCTTCCAAAACTCGATTCTACTTGAAAATGCCATGTGATTCTCCTTCAACATTACAAATATCAAATTCTCCCCTCCTTAAGATAGTATACAATATGAAAATTATTTCACTGTAAAGTGAACAATGGTTATGTCTACTGATTGAACTGAACCCAATATTACACTCTGTAAAAGCTTGTTATGAAATTCTATTGCTGCAAGCATGTCTGATCAAATCTTTAAGACTAGATATCCCTGAATTGCCTTGCTTTAATATAAAAGAGGTTGTTGGTTTTATTGACTCCTAGACTGCTATATATATTTGTTTTGTTCATGAAACATCGTTTTGTTTGGGATGTTTCATGTGGTTGTTATTAGACATCCACCCAGTGAGTTGCTTGAAAATAAGCTATCATTAAATGCCAAGGCACTGTAAAATCTGGATATTGAGGAAATGTTTCTTTAGCCAAGGTTAGGCTCTAACGGCCACTTCATTCCTTTCCATGATGAGATTAGAATAAAACCAGTCAAACAATCATTAAACTATGTAAAGTGTTATAGGGGGAATGATGCCATTTGCTAGTATTGCCTATTTTGCAATGTCTTCTCAACATCTGCAGTGTATTTTCTGCTTTCTTTTGTTCATCTGGTCTTTATGTATTTCAGTGATCTTTTTACTCGTTCCAAACTCGCCAGTTGTCATTATATAATTATAACATAACTAATCTGTATAAGACAAAACATTGAGAATTTGATAACTTTTCCGAGAGAATAACAAAATTATAAAAGTTTATTGATAATGACAATACTATTACATCTTATTTCTCTATCTTAGTGATCCAAAAAATGTATATTTGATGCAATTTATTTTGTTGCTTGATTTCAAAACATTGATATAAAATAACTTCAAAATCTTACAGTTTTGTTATAGCTAGCTGCTTTGTTTCTTTTTTAGTATTAGCTGAGTTTACAAACTATAAACAACTGGGATATCAAGTTAAATCAGCTGGAGATCCCACAGATCTATGTCTGATGGACCCAAAGTGGTTTCCATGGTTATGACAAAAAGTGATGTAAATGTTTGTATATATAGATGCCTTGCCATTTTGAATTTTAAATGTATGTACAGGATAAAATAATCAATTTTGTAAAAAGTAAAAAATTTTATAAAATAATTTATTTTTACCAATAAAATTATTTTCTGTAAACAAAATTGTTTCTTTCACATAAAATATGATTTCTTACAACAGTTATAATCACATTCACCTGCAAAATTTATAAAATCGCAACCATTTGTTTATAATTTTACATAAGTTTTATTATCAATATTTTTATCTTGTTTTTAAATCCAGACCATGTTAGACAAAATAGAACAAACAGAAAATGTGGGAAATAAGTGATAAGTATCCATACAAATCATAATTCCAGTTTAAATAAAATTTTCTCCAATTTGATTTCCAGTTACTTTTTGCTATATTTTCTACAAAACTAGTACAATGTTATCTTTATACTCAGAGTTATTGACAGAAATAAAATAAATCCATATCAGATTACTGAATTCTATTACTGCTATTTTTTGACACAACCTAACATTATTTGTGTAAATAGGCTAAATTATTTTTAATTTATCAAGACAAATGGAATGGATTTTGCATTCTTAAAAGAAAACAGCATGCCATGGCTGTCATTAAAATAGTATTTGGCTAGAAATATCTTAAACTATATTATCTTAAATATATAAAATATGTCTGTTAATGATTGACACTGTGCTTACAATATTAGCACGAAATTTATAATAAAATTTTATATAAATTCAAAAACAATTTCTGAAAATATTATCTTCAAAATGTTTGTATCAATGATAATATATATATATACATTCTAAGTAAAATCTGTTAACAATTGTAAATATGGATGGATAATGTATATATATAATTATCACCACTGTGGTGGACGCTTTTCAAAAAAGGCTGTTATTCCTTCAGCAGCTTCTTTCCTTGCTAAGTTTTTCACCATTACATCATTGCCAAGACTGTAATTAGAATTTTCGAATGAACTTGCAAAATATTTTAGTTTTAAACCATACATACTACTGTTACTAATACAATTATGAGAAAAATAATAAATTAAACATCAGTAACTGAGAAACTAAAATAAATTAGCTAAAGTAATAAAATTAATTAAAGGAAATCCATTTTCATTCAACATTTGTTTTTAATCTAATGCTTTATTTTTGCAAACCCTGCCAATTAATTCAATAGATAATTATTTAGAGTAAGTAAAGAAATGCAACCTAATAATGGGGTACTATTAGTTTTACTTCAATTGGTGAAGATAATAAAATACTTAGCAGAAAATCCTTTGAATATTGCTCTTTTCTCAAGATAGAAAATCAACTTGAAAACTCTCAATATTTAAGTCTTCCCTCATATTCAGTTAATCTAGTTGACCAAGAGCCCATGAATTTCTAATACTAGATTATGATGTGTCAAACTATCCATAATTAGCTCTTGAGTTGCAAAACTTGACAAAAGTATTTCAAAGCAGTAAATTTAGTTTTGATCTATATCAAGCTTTAGAATTTTTTTGAATTTCAGGGTCCTAGTGTTAAAAATTGGGAAATGCCACTGCCCATAATTGTATATTTCATTGTTATTGGTTGTATTAATACTAGAAGACCTGTGTAAAGTATCTGCTGTATTTTCTTAATTGCTTATATCTATTAATAGCAGTGTTACTCAATTTCGTACCTTCTTTCAATCCTTTGGAGAGTGGGGTGCCAGCTCAGGTGTTGCCTCGTCATCTGAACGTGGTTCAAAATTACGTGGTGTTGTCCTCGATCTTTCCCTTTGGGATTGATCCCGGACCATCACCAATAGCCCGTTGTGTTGCTCCAGTGTGACGTTAATTGAAATACCCCCCTTTCAATCCATTAAAATAAGTATAACATCCAAACTCGTATAAATGGATTTCATACCTCTAAATGAAATAAAAAAATATCTAACGGCATTTCGTTTACTTTTACCCATAGCAGTCTTTTACATCTGTTGCCATTCAACAATTAAATATTTATTTCTGTGCCATGTATGTTAGTGAAATGTATATAAACTAGCAGAATTACCTGATGTTGCTCTGGTTGAATTACTTAAACATTGAAAATAAACAGAAAATCATTTTTCTGTCAGAAAAATGCAAATATAGAAATAAAAGAACTGTAAAATCAATTTTGACATTTTATAGCTTCTACTATTTACTTCTACCATTTAATCCATTTCACATACATTGCTGACAAGACAAAATTGCAAAAGGTGATAGTGAGATGACCATAACAGAAGTCGATTTTGAGTTTTGGAGTGATTATGAATGCTCTTTAAGTTCATTTCCTGTAAAAATGACAAACTTATAGTGTATTGCAGTCAGTTTTCCTATCAATATTTTTTGACTTGTAGCACTCTTGCACCAGGAATGTGATATTTCTGAATTCCACCATCATTATGAAAGGTTGACAAATCATAGTACAGGGGTTCTCAAACTTTAAATTCTGTACCACATAAATAAGAATCAAAAATATATGTACCATCATAAAAGCATTTTCCGATTAAAAATCAATGCATCTTAAATGGAGTGTTAGTGTGTCAAAAAATAAAATATTTTAAATTTATATTCGTAAATGAAACTTTTATATTATAATTAAATACAAATATATACTATACAGGGTGTCCCAAAAAGGTTGTTCCACAATTTATCTTTTTACCATTTGGAGATAGGTAGGCAATGTAAATTGCAAAAGTACACCAAATAAGGTAAGTAATTAAGATATGTGAATAAAATTATCACGTGATAACAATTTAAGCGGATACAGTTTTTAATTTGTATACCACCCCTCTAGATAAAAATCCGAGATACCAAAAATGTTCCTTACCTGTATCCCTATCGTTAGTAAGAAAACCATATTTCTGTAGGTTGAATAAGAGATACAAGAGTTTCCATTTTAAGGGGGCCGTATCTAATTTAGAACGATGGCCAAAAATGAAGAGCGAAGTTCTGCAGATGGAAAACATTTTGACCATGCGTTGTAAATTTCCTTTTATTTTTATTTAAACCATTTTTTCTACAATATTTTTATTGAAGATTAAATTGTCTACTATTATTCAGTGCGATTTTCATCTGCAGTTGCAATACTACATTACTTTGCACAATGTTGCACTTTCTGAACTAAAAAAATGCTTTTTAGCATTTTGTATACGGTCCCTAATCTGACTGCTTGAACAGCTGTGCACAAGCGGTATAAGTCAACTTTTTTTCGTCATTATACCTCCGTTACTGTTCAACCTACAGAAATGCAGTTTTCTGCTAATGATAGGGATGCAGGTAAGGAACATTTTTGCTATCTCGGATTTTTATCTAGAGGGGTTGTATAAAAATGAAAAACTGAATCCGCTTAAATTGTTATCACGTGATAATTTTATTCACATATCTTAATTACCTACCTTATTTGGTGTACTTTTGCAATTTACATTGCCTACCTATCTCCAATTGGTAAAAAGATAAATTGCGGAACAACCTTTTTGGGACACCCTGTATATTGTAGTAAATAGTGGGTAAAAATATATAATAGCAAATATTAAGATTTATTATTGATGAGGATTAATGCGACGATTGAGCCTGTTTCATTGTAACCAATTTCGATATGTCGGGCTTTATCTTCATTAATTTCAAGCGTAAGTCAGGTTCAAGTTGCAACTGTGTCCTATATTTATTTTTAATTTTTAATACACTGCTGGCCACCGTAAATGCAACACCCTGAAGGAAGCATGCAAATAATATGAAATTTACAACATGCATTAGCGGAGGTGAGATATGCAAATGATTAGAATTTCAGCGCAGACGCACATCACGCGCGCCTGTGGCGCCACTTCAAAGCGCTATTTAAGGCTTGGAGATTTCGACGATTTCAAGTACGGCAATTGTGTTTTTCTTGTGGTTTTTTCAAAAAAAACGATCAATTATGCCTCGTAGAAAACAGCGATCATCTTTTGATCAAGTATCCGAGTTCGACAGAGGAAGGATAGTGGCCTATCGAGATTGTGGATTATCTTTCAGGGAAATCGGTAGTCGTGTTGGACGAAACCAAACAACTGTAATGCGGATATGTGATCGTTGGATGCAGGAGGGTACGACGGACCGACGTGTTCGATCGCATCCACCTCAGTGCACCACTTCACGTGATGACAGGCATATTGTGCGTATGGCAGTGACGGATCGCTCAGCCACATCACGAACCATAGCACAGCACATTCAGTCTGTACCGCATCATCCAGTGTCTGCTCGTACCATTCGACGCCGTTTACAGCAGAGTGGTCTGTCCGCAAGACGTCCATTGCTTCGTCTACCCTTGACGCAGAACCACAGACGTTTCCGCCGCCAATGGTGCGATGAAAGAAGGATGTGGACGGCAGAATGGAATGAAATTGTCTTTACTGACGAGTCACGCTTCTGTCTGCAACACCACGATGGTCGGATTCGAGTCTGGAGACACCGTGGAGAGAGGATGCTGAACAGCTGCGTTATGCACCGCCACACTGGTCCTGCACCTGGTATTATGGTATGGGGCGGTATTTGATATCACTCTCGCACTCCTCTAGTACGCATTGCCGGTACTTTAAACAGCCAGCGCTACATCTCCGAGGTGTTGGAGCCAGTTGTCCTTCCTTACCTTCAGGGCTTGCCCACAGCCATATTTCAACAGGATAATGCGCGACCACACGTGGCACGCATTGTCCAAGGGTTCTTCGTCAATCGCCAGATTGAATTGCTTCCCTGGCCAGCTCGCTCTCCGGATCTTTCGCCGATAGAAAACATGTGGTCCATGGTTGCTCAACGATTGACCCAGAATACATCCCCAGCTGCCACACCAGATCAACTTTGGCAACGTGTGGAAGCTGCTTGGTCTGCTGTACCCCAAGAACACATCCAAAGTCTCTTTGAATCAATGCCGAGGCGTGTGGCAGCGGTGATCTCCAACAATGGCGGCTACTCTGGCTACTGATTTTGGCAGGAACCACACTTCACAGAAGTCTATAAATTTAATCATTTGATACTTGGTCAACATGTTATCTACAAAATAAATTTTGTTGTGATATCTCTTGTCTTTCTTGGTGTTGCAATTTGGGTGGCCAGCAGTGTAGCATGACTGAAAATCCAGTTTCACAAAGATGTGTTGAAAGGCATTAAAAATTGTATCACTTTGTCGGAAATATACTTATATTCATCTCTTTTTAACCAAAATTGCATAAGTTATCTTTTTTAATACATTCATAAGATTTCTGTCACATGAAATATCTAAAAGCTGATCTCTTTCTTGAACTGAAACTTCATCTAGTACGGTATCCGAAATAGAAAACGGATCCCTTATCCAACTTTCATTATCTAAATTTTCAGGAAAGTAGGAATGAAAATTATTAACAAGTCCTATGTAGTGTTTTTCTATATCTTCAATTAGTTGTTCAGTCAGTGACAGATTATTTTCCTGGAGATCCTCTTCTAATGTTGGTAATGAAGCAACTTTCTTGCTTTTCACGTCCTTAATTATGTATTCTAGTTTTTTCACAGCTGCATTTATTTTGTCATGTATAGTAAAGACAGTTATTGGAACCTTGTAAACTAGATTTCAGTTTTCCAAATATATCGGACAAATACGCTAAACGTGATAGCCAGAGTTCATCAGTAAAACAATGACGTTCAAATTTGGATTCTGCCAGGAATACTTGGACCTCTGAACGTAATTCGAAGAGTCTAGTTAAAACTTTTCCCCTTGACAACCACCGTGCTTCAGTGTGTAAAAGGAGCTTATTGTGGTTACTACTCATTTCATTGCACAAAATTGTAAACAGTCTTGAATTAAGAGCCCGACATTTAATAAAATTCACAGATTGATCTAAAGCAGTCATCCTGTGGGCACTGTTTTGGTAGCTAATGCTTCATGATGTATGCTGCAATGTGTGAACTTTGCATCTGGTGCAACTTCTTTAATTTTGGCGAAAACTGCACCATGACAACCTGTTATTGAACGTGCACGATCAGCACACTCCTACACATTTTTTCCAATTTATTTCATGGCCAGTGATAAACTCATTAATTTTCTTAAAAATCGCATCTGCTGTGGTATGATTTGGAAGAGGCTCACAAAATAAGAATTCTTCATCCATGACTTGTTCTCTTTCATATCGAATGTAGGCCATCAACTGTGCAAAGTTGGTTATGTCTATTACTCCTTTCAGTATTAACCCATGCGCATGATTTTTTTTATCTTTTTAAAATATTTTTTTCTTTTATTCAAATGTTCCCAAACATAGGAAAAATACTAAAAGAATTGATAAATACTTAAATAATATTGATAATACAAGAAATTATCCCATACTTTATGATGTATCAAATTTGATACATCAATTTAAATGCCAAAAAGTAAATTGAAATTAACGACTTAAAAAATATTTAATGAAAAATACGACACTTAAAACTATTTTTTTCTAAAAGAAATACCGATTTGATGAATATTACTATTTCTTAAAAAATGCTTATTCAAAAACTCAGTCACAGTACAATGTTCAGTAAATGGCTTAGTTACAAAAAAATGCCAGGAATAATTGGAGGGAAATTGATGAGTTTAGCAAGAGTCCTACTGTAGTTAGTAGGAAACACAATTTCATTTAAAAAATTATGTATCAGATATGATACACTATGCATGTAAGGGTTTGAACATTCATTTAAATCTTTTGTGTAAAAATTGTACCACCAAAAATAATGTAATGTACCATTAGTGGTACATGTACCAGTTTGAGAAACACTGATATAGTATATTCGTAATCAGTTACTTTTCAAGCAAATACATTTTTGTCTTGAAAATTCCATTCCATATGTGAATGTGTGTATTGTTTTAAAATTAAATGATGAAACAAAGTTAATCGATTACAATTTTTCAAAAACGAAGAGTCCACTTTAGAGTTTTTAAAAATCAATGTTTCCAATTAATGTTTGAGATAGCAATGTTTCATAAGAATAGCTTTAACTCAAAATAAACAACCTCAATCTTCTGTTACTTGAAACAAAAACTTTCAACTTTTCAGTCCCAGTTAGAATATTTTATAACCGTGATATTCTAAGATCAGCAAAATTTTATTTAAAATTCACTTTACTCCAACTGGTATCCAGTTTTAAATTGATTCTTTGTGGCACTTTTTTGTCAATTCGGAGATTCGGTATTAAAACTGAAGTTATGTAATATTTTGGATTATAGATGTTTCTTGACTATTGAGTATAGCTTTAAATGCAATCCAATAATATAATTTGAAACTTGAAAAAACAAATAAGTTTTACTGATTTTTAATTGCCTTGTTAATGAACCTACGTAAAAAAAATTTAAAATCATTGAATTACAATGTATGTGGTTACACTTCTTATTTTAACTTTAACTGCCTAATTGTATAACTTTATTTTAGCATTACCCTCCATTTAAAGTAAGACATTACCTTCTTATTTTAAGAGGTTTTGTTTTGTATGCTTGATTTATTTTTATAAAACGGAATTTTACAAATAATTACGACTGAAATATACACATATTGATAAGAAATGTCTTTAGCGATATTTTGCAGAAAATAGGTAATTCTTTAAAAACCAACTCCTAAATAATTTATATACAGCACATGAAACATTAGAACATAAATGTTAGACATCATTAAGCTGTCTTAACTTGGATACATAAACTCAAAATTGTAAATAAAATTAGAAAATGAAACATTAATTTTGGCATTGCCAGATACCAAGTAGTAAAATAACACTCATTATAAGTGAGTTTTTCACTTGCACTTTTTGCATTAAATGGACTTTTCTTTACAAAATTTAAGTTGTGCAAAATTAAATGTTTTTAATCATTAATCAAATATTTATAAATTATTGATATTTTGAAAAGAAATAAAAAATAAGTTCAAACATATGTATTATAATTTAAATTCCTTAAACATAATTTTTTAGAAAAACAATTTTCCAGTAAAACTAGTAAAATAATCTGAGTGTTGTATCTCAATTGTAATAATACTCAATGTTATTCCTATGGGGATTTTGAATTGTTTTTAGCCCCCTTTGCACACCTAGGACAAATAGAATGGAGGTTAGTATGTAGCTCATGTTACCCGCAGGGCTCTAAAGTATAAGTGAACCAAATTTGGTGTGGATTGGTCAAATGGTGTAGATTTGCATAGATAATATGAGAGTTATATAATACGAGAGCTAGATAATAAGTAATGCAACACTGTACAGAACGACGTGTGCTGCCATCTATAGCTACATTTTCGTACGACAAATGTTCCAAAGGTCATTGACCCACTTCTCATTTTCTGTCAGTCACCATTGTTATGGATTCGAGTACGCCAGCTATGTCAACGTGTGTGAAACAACGTGCAGTGATTGAATTTTTTAACAGTCAAAAAAGTGGACGATAGTAACATTCATCATCGTCTAAAAGCTGTTTATAGTGATGAAACTGTTGATTGAAATACTGTGAGTAGGTGGGCAATAAAATTTCGTGCATCAGAAACTGGTAAAGTGAATATTGAGGGCGAACCTCGAAGAGGGTTGACCAGTTTCTGTGACTGATAAGAAACACCAAATGAATTGATTCAAAATGACCGTCGCATTGCCACCCGGATAGGCATATCGAAATAGCGAGTAGGACACAATATTGCAGAACTGGGCTACCAAAAGATCTGCTCGCAGTGGGTGCCCAGCAAACTCACCAAAGAGAACAAGCAACAACGGAAGAAATGTTGTGAACAGCTTCTGAAACATTATCGTGACAAAGAGATGACTTTCTTTTCAATATTGTGACGGGAGATGAAACTTGGGTGCATCATTACGACCCAGAAGGAAAACAGCAGAGCATGGGATACTGGCACTATGGTTCTCCACTCAAAAAATTCAAAACAACCCTCTGCAAAGAAAAATCTTTTTATTGTTCTGGGATGCCAAACACGTTTACGTGACTAACTAACCGGAAGCTGGGTTGACTGAATTTTGTGCATTACATAGACATTAAAACACCTTAGGAGACGTATGTCATGTCAGACAAACCAGAGTCGATAATTCTGCAACACAATAATGCTCGGCCCCACACATCTCTGGCAACCTCCAAGGCTCTTGTGAACTTGAAATTTAAACCCATTTCACACCCTCCATACTCACCAGATTTGGCACCCTGTGATTTTCACTTTTTTTCGCATTTAAAGGGGAATTTAATTTAAAGAGGGATCTTAAGGGCGATTTAATTTAAAGAGGGATGATTTCACCAGATGAACTGAAAGACGCAGTGAGGTCATGGATCAAGGAAAGACGACGGGCATTCGTCATTGACAAGATGAGACAACTGGTTCACCATTGGGAGAAATGTATAGCTGTAAATAGTGACTACGTGGAAAAATAAATGTACGTTTCTGTAGCAATTAAAATGTACTTTTATGCCATATTTGATTACCCCTTTTCATTTGCGAGCTACGTACGATTGTACATTACTTATCAGCCAGCCCTTGTAATACTACACTATTCGGAAATTTTGTGACATTGAGAAGGTTAAACAGAAGTGCATAAGAAAAGAAACTTACCTGTAGGCAATATTAAGATCTTTATCAAGCTGGTCATAAAAGAATTTCTTTCCAAGTGCTAAAACTGGCTTGCTTTTTGATAAAATTGATTGCAAAACTTTTTCCACCTTAAATGAAATGTAAATATTTCCTTAAGAAACAAAAACCAACATATTTATAGTAAAAATGGAGAAAAGTTTAAAAAAGTCTTACTTCAACATTAAGAACATCTTCATTAACTACCTTACTGACTAAGCTGCATTGCACTGCTTCTATAAATACATGAGCATGAATAGAAAACATCTACCAAGAATACTGAATAAAAAAATATGCAATCTGAAATGCAGAAAAAATTGTCTATACTTTAGATTGTAAGTACTTAAATTTATACAAGAAATTATTAATTGATTTTGCTATTAGTTGACAAATAAAGTAACCTTTAATTAAAAAAATCAGCTTGGATGTGGCTTATTTTAATAGAAAGCTTTTGGTAAGACTAAATTTACAGTGTGAATATTGATGAATTTTGAACATAAATAGTTTTATGAAGTCTTATCAATTTCTTTTGAAAAGGAAATTTCATATTTGGATTCAAAATTACATAATTTGATTCAGACTAAATTAGACTTCCATAATGTAAATATGTATTATAAAAGTAGTTCGGTTTGAATTCAGATGCATGGAAATATTTTCATGTTTGAGATAGTTAATAACATACTCATAATTAAATTGGGTGGACTAACACTTTGCTTAAATAAATTATATTAATAAAAAACAGGAAAATAGCTGATGCTACAAAAAGGCTTCTTTCCACTTCCCATCTAAAATGTTATCTAAATTTTATATTTTAGAGAGTTTAGATCAAATGTGAAGAAATTTTTACATTTACTTCAAATTTGGTCCAATTATTTAAATTACATTTATTTCAAATTATTTTCATTGGGTAACACATGAATGCCAAATTTTGCAAGAGTAAGTTTTGAGGAAATGTTTTTCCTGGGTGTGTATGGTATTAATCAACTTTAAAATAATGTATATATGACTCAAATAATTTATTATATTTATTTTTATAAAAACAAAACGAATGTTAAATCACCTGACCAATATTAAATTTTAAAGGGAATGACTGACTTGAATTGTAATAAATTCATAGCCTACAGATAGTATTCAAAAATTATTTTCAATTGTGAACATTTTGCTTCCTGTCAAATTATTTAAAACAATAGAGTTAGAAAATAATAGAAAGAAAATGTTTCCTATATAGTGCTTTAATATGAAAAGAATGTTGGTCCCTAGTTTTTAAGTTCTTTAGTCTATTCAAATACAGTAACCTCTTGGTTTATTGCACTTCTTGAGGAACAAGAAACATGATATATAAAGGTGAGTGATGTATCAAGAAAAACTTATATAAATTAAAAGGCAAAGTATATATTAAAGCATTTGTATTAAAAATTATGTATATACAACTAAAAGTTAAACAATCAATCAATGGTAAAACATTTTTAAATTTTGTAAAATATTTTTAAACAAATTTCATCTCATCTATATTTATTGATGCACTCAAATTTTTTTTTTTTTCAATTTATCCTTTTTATAGAGCTGGGATATTTGACCTGTAATTACTGTTCTCACCAGGTGCTCAGAATAATTTTGGCTACTTGGAACACTAGTTCTATACATAAGAGAAGCTGACCTATCTATTCAAAGCAACTGTTCATCCAAGACTTATAAGCGCAACACTAAATCCAGGCTTCCCATTCTTCTCTTCACAGCTTGTAATTTATACAAACAGCGATACTAGGTTTTTTTATTGAGGTATAAAAGGACAAATGTTCAAAAGTTGAACCTTTTGCTACTGCTATTCTCTTCAATAAATGTTGTTCTCACTGTTCTCTTCAATATACGTAACACTTAGAGGAGTCTATGCTTTGTATGAATTTTTATTGCAATAGCATGTATTTTTAAGCAAACAGTGGGGGCGATCTTAAGAAACATTTAGTAGTGAAAATATGATTCTTAAAAAAATCAAAACAGATTTATTTAATTTAAATCACATTTTTTATTTAAATCAGATTTTTATGATTTGCTTCCCCAATATGTTTAGGCATGTTAGACATGAGACATGTAAATCAGTGTAGTTTCTAGATAGCATTGATTTATCTTAAACATTAATATATGAGGGTTTAGGAAATACAGCCAGGACAAATTTTTGAAAGATTAAACAATAAAAATTATTCTTCAGCTTTGCTCTTATTTCATTTGAATACTTTGTGATACAAATCCATAATTCTTAAACTTCTAAACTAAAAATACTTTTTATTTGGAAAGTACAGTTTTACACTTGATAATTTTTATAAATTATAAGAATTAAATCAATTTTAAATTTTCTGGCTTTTTGTTATACGACTTGTTTTAAATGTAAAAACTGTAAGTTAATTTAAACTGTTAAATTGAAAATATCCTTTCAACAAATACAAAAGTAGCAGTGGTAAAAAGACTTCATGATTTGCTTTTTTGTCTCCTATGCAACACTAAAATCTAAATGAGTTTCCACATTCCAAAGGAGATATCTGAGAAAGGGTGTGAAAAAATCGTGATTCTTTTTTTTAAAACATGAAAAGTCATTTATCTGATTTAAATCAGGTTTTATTTAGATCAGATTTTTATGATTTCAATTAATTTGTTGCCCCTTGTATTTAAACTTGCCAAACATGAGACATGCAGTGTAGTTTTTAGATAGTAATAATTTATGTTTAACATATTTGGGGGTTTAGGAATTACTAATTCCTTTATCAGAAATACCAAATTCCTTCTTGAGTCTAACCTTTCCATGGAGAGAGTATGTCAAAATTACCCGAAAATACACAATGTCTTCACTGGCTCCATATGTACAAAACTTGCCATCTGTTGATAAACAGATTTGTAAATAGCACTTGTATAGTGAGCAAAAAGAGAAGTATTTGATGATCTGCTAATATTGTCATTGCAATACGGGCATCAACTCCTAGAGGCCCAAACCTCTTGTGTCACCCAAACAGGAGAGAAACAATTCCAGTGAGACACCAAATTGTTAAAAATAACACTTGAACAAAACATGCTCGACCCCTTGGAACCCTTTAAAATTTTTATGGCAGAGCTCAGGATCTTAAAACGTAAGGGATAAATATACAAATAATAGGAGTAATTCGATCTGCCTCATTAGGTCGCTTATCAGAAGGATGGAAAGTTGCAGACCTGAACTTCTTGGGTCCTAATGTTTTTATGGTTGGGCCCAGCTTCCCCTCCAATTACAACTAAACTGATAACATTAACAATGATTTTTACAAACAAAACAGAGTTCTGAAACATTTACAAGGAAATAATTTCTCTAAGTTGGTGCCATTGCATCTAAATCAATACTTTTATAACTAATGTCTTCAAAGTAGGGAAGTAAGTTATTTTCAATTAAAAGAGGTCATTCTTGGGATGTTACTGAGTAGAAGCTAATTCTTAAACTTATTTGTTTCATGCATTTTGTCCCAGGTTGTATCATTTTTAATGTTATTAAACTTAAAAAAAGAAAATTGAAAGTGGTTTAAATCATCATTTTTTAATAAAAAATATCTTGATTAAAATCATGATTCAAATCAAGCTTATTTAAATCAGCATACCCTGCCGTTTAGTATAGATCATTTATGATTTTTTTAATTCTTTTTGGAGTCCAATAATGAACTTCAACCCCCTAATTCAGCAATGTTAGTGGATCCCCTGAGGGATTTTATTCCATGTAAGCAGAGCTGTGGGAAAAGGTTAAGATAACTGCTTAAAACAAGTGATTGTCATTTGAAAGAGACTACAATTTGGGATTCCTCTGCTTCTGCAAACCCAAAATTTATCAGGGTATAAGTAAAAAAAATGATACAGCCAAATGTTCAACATAACAATTTGTTACTGTATTTACCATAATAAAAAGACTAGTTGCTAGATACATCAAAAGATTAAAACTTAGGACCACAAATTAATAAATTATATTCATTTATAAATAAATTATTTTGATTATTATATTATAAACAGCATAAAAATGTCAAAGTGGAAACAATGAAAGGGAAATAAAAACTTCATTTAAATTACATTGTGAAATAGTATTCTACATCTTTGCTTTTGTAAATGAGAGAATTAAACTGATATAACAAGATTAAAAATATACTTGTAACATCTCTGTTAAAAGATCAAAAATAATATTTTAAATATTCCCATTAAATCAGTTGTTGGATTCGAGTATCTTATAGAGGATTAGCTGATAAGCAATTTCATTGGAATCAAGTTGATTGCAGCATGCTTACACACATAAAGTATTTAATTATACAAATTGAAAAATGAAAGCAAAGATTATTGAGATACAAAATATTTTTATTGATAACCAATAGCTAACACAACTCCACCAACTTAACAAATTGTAATTTTTAAATTTAAAAAGGGTATTTATTACCTTGAGCATTTAAAGTGTTTCCAGTAAGAAGCATATACGAAGCAACTTTCAGTGGAACATTTCGTGAAATTGCAATGCCAGGAGTTGTACAAAATAGTCCAACAGAAGCTCTAAAAGTAAAACATACTGAAACTAAGCTTAAAAATAATTTCAATTAAAGTTGCTGATCAATAGAGAATGCCATGCTGATAATAATGATAATCCCAATAATATAATGTTTCCTTTTCGCGTGACAAATCCTTTTTAGATTTGCCATGCAAAAAAGAAAACATTTATAACCTATAAACAGTTACAGTTTTGTAATGCTAAAATGTACTCAGATTTTCCTGCAATAAATTTCTAATGAAAGAATATTTTATTTAAAAATTTAATAAATATTTGTAATTTAAAATTATTTTTAAATTACCTGTCTGATATGATCTGTCTGTTTAAATTTGAAAAACTCATGGAATTTCATAAAGCATGAACCTTATAAACATCACAAATTCTTTCAACAAAAATATCAGAGTTTTCCAAATTGCATTTCATAACAAATAAAATTACAAAAATTAAGTTAAAATTCTTTCATTCTACATTCCTCTAAAGTTTGTAACATAAAATAACAAAACATTCTCATTTTATTTAAATTATAATACCCTCAGGTCAATTAAATGTTAAACTTAAATTTAACTTATAATGTTGATATTGGAAAAATTAAATTAAGATTCACAAAGAAAGTTTATTACAAATCTTAAAATATTTCAAATTAAAGTATAATAAATAATAAATATTCACAATACTAAATATTAAATATCTTGTTATTTATTTATTACATGTTTGAATATCATATCTCTTCAACACAACTTGTATACACACTCTAATAAAAAAATCCAAGTACAGAATTTCAAAGGTTATTTCAATTAAGTCAGATCAAGGATTCAATGCTGTTTAAAAATATACCTTACCCAGGTGTTGAAAAGTGAGATTTGGCACTAGCAACTGCAATGTCACATGATGCAATTAGCTGACAGCCAGCTGCAGCTGCTAAACCTAAGAATCAAATTAACAGACATTATAACTTCAGTTTTTCAAAAAATAAATAAAAATGAAGGGAAAAGATTCCTGTATTTGTGCAACTAATATAGTTTTCAACTATATAATTTCTTATTTCTTATTCCTCATCTCTGAAAAAAATTATTACACCAAGTTTATAAGTCCAAATAAAGGAAATACAAAATGAGGTCTGGGCTTCTAAAAAGATCTTCCTTGACCAGTCCAACACAGGAGAGAAGATAACATGAAGAGGCCTGTTCAAGTGACATTTTGCAGCATGCTGGAAAACTTTATGGCCCTGGATGAAATTAGTAGAAATGACCACTCACAAGTCTAGAAAGGGGAGTCTGAAGTTTTCTGTCACCTACATATTTATGTGTAGCACTGGGATGATATTTATAGTATCAGTAATGATTAGGCAGAACTCTTCATAATTTATTATTACATTGTTTCTTACCTTATATTTCTTGTAGGTTAGAGCATAATTTCCAAAAGTGGACACTGCCCCCTTCCTGTGAGCACTGAAGGAATCAAGGAATCTTGGGGGCAATGCTGAACTCGGGAGGAAATAGGGGTATTGAGGAGCAAGAGTGAACGATAGGATACTAAAAACGTTGTCACCTAAAAACGTTTTAAGAAAGCACTTATCCACTTGACCATACAAACACACACTACTGTGATGTATCGTCACTGATTCTCGAAACTGAAAAGAGGAACCGACTGCAAATGGTTTACTGTGGAGATTTAATGACACTAATGATAAAAAAAATAGTCTAATATAGACAAATTGGTAGCACACCAGGGCTCATTCTTCTCATTAGTGATTAGTTTTAATTTTACTGGACTGATTATTATTCACTTATTAATAATAGAGATCAATCTAGTGTTCTTATGTGTGATTTATTTTTGTCATTTCATTTTAATAAGTAGCTTTATAATTTCAGTTCCAAGTTGTTTTATTTCTAAACTAGCTTTTTGAAATTCTAAAATTACACACAAAGCTGCATAAATATTTTGGTGAAATTCAACACAGGCAGTTACACACACACTTGAAATTTTTAATTAATTGAGACAGTTTTCCAGAGGGGGCCTGAGACACCAAAAAAATTGTCTTCGAAAAGAGGGCATAAGCCAAATAAGTTTGGGAAACTATAAGTTTAAGGAATAGATGGATGATCTCTGCCTGGTGCTACAAGACTCAGTTCCTTCAGAAGCTACTCTTTTATCTTTTCCCTAAATCTATGTTTAACATCTACAATCCAGATAAATAAACAATTAGATAACCATGCTAAAGTAGAGCTAATTTTAATTCAGTAATATGTAATTTTAGTGCCAGTTTTATGAGCTCCAAAACATGTAGTAATATTGATTCCTTTTCCAAAAGCACCATCACTGTGTAATACAATTCAAAGATGTGATGGTTGCCAATTAATGTAAAAATATGCAAAGTATAATATAAATTTATAAATAAGATTTTAGAAAGTAAGATTGCAAGAGAAATATTCATTGAAACAAAATAAAACTGTTACCATTAACAATAGCAACAACAGGCACAGGAACATTTCTCAAACCAATCATTAATTCAGAGCATTTCCGAAAAATATCCTCCCTTTTCTGTTGGTCAGATTGGTACTAAAAAAAGAACACAAGCCAATTTAAAATTTTTGTAGAAATAAAGTAGAAGTAAAATAAGGTTAATTACAGTATTAATAATATGAAAATAACCAAAGGTATTTAAAAAGAAAACCCTTTCATTTTCCATTAGTATAGTTTTCAGACTAGTTTTCTATAAATAACTAAAACAAAATAGCTTTTCTTATCTAAACTGTTGAATGTAATATTAAAATTGAAATAGAAAAATACCATTTTTCAGTTTCAAATTAGAAAAATCATATTTAAAAACTATCAAAAAAGTTTTTAAAAAATTGAAAATGCAAAATTATCCTTTTTCAGAATGTACTCAAACATTAATAACTTCACAGAATTCAAACACATTAATGAAGCTAGACTTTTCTAAGATAGGGGTAAATGAAGCTGTCCTTTATTAAAATCAAATTTATGTATTGAAATGTAAAAAAGTAAAGTTAATAAAATAATAGACAATTAATCTTATTAGCACTATATAAATCTTCATAAATCAATTCTTCACAATGTTAATTATCAATTATAAAAAATTACTGTTTTATATAGCAACTTATCAGGCCAGATGTATAAAAATCAAATCTCAGGACTAGACAGATTTATTTAGACAAGAAATGATAACGGCACACATCTCCAAACAGACAACAGAACAATCGCCCTCTCGCTTCTTAACAGAAACAAATGCTAGCACTTTCAAACAAAGTACATGCGAAGAAGAGAGCGCAATCATGCGTCCTTGGAAACAGCTGATAAATACTTCCTTATTCTGTTCAGGGAGGAGAGAAGAAAAACACTGATTTTCTGTTACATTTATAATTATTGTTAATATAATTTCTAATTACTTATTAATCACATTTTCTAAAAAGAATTTTTCTCCATACAAATTTAGAAATAGCTAGATGCTGAGAAATTTTCCCTCTATTCTAAATTTAAAAAAGGGAAATTCAGTAGAGATTATATATATTATGCAATCTCTTTCTATGATATATTCTGCTGAAAGCACATTTACAAGTGCCTTCTGTGATGAAGCTTAGTTCTAAGTAAAAACATTTTAATGAATATTTGTAAGGGCAATATCATAACTACTTCAATGATTTTGCTATTGTCAATGGCAGCAACTGGTTTTACGTGCTCAGTTTTTAATACTACTTTCAACGCTACACATATCAATTCTTATGCTCTGATAGTCATTTTTTGAGGATATCAAATGATTTGATGCAAAGCATAATGAAAATAATTTGTCTTGAAAAGTAGTTATCATCACTTAGGTAGGTAGGTAGTTGAATTAACGTCACACTGGAGCTAAGGCTATATCATGACTTAGGAAGATTGAACCATGCAAAATAACCACATTTAAGATTTTGTAAGGAACTATATTTAATCCCAAATATATAGCTGTAAATACAGCCAAATTCATTAGTCATTGTTTCTTTATTTAACCTGTTTCGATTTGGATATTTTATCATCAATATTTTGATATACTTCTCTTGAAAGTCTTAATTCCGTCGTAAGACTTCTTTCAAATCAGCAAAAATTTCAATGAAAATTGTTAAAATGTAAATTTTTATACTTTCCCTAATTTGATATCCTCAAAATATTTATAAGTTTAAAATGCTAAACTTATGTAAACATAAAAGAAATATACTAAACAAATAGTTATTTCAATAAAGTATATGGAAGGATTCTTCTCTCTACAGTTAAAGACACTTGTTACATATGAAAAGCATAGCAGTTCAATTTCCAACAGGTCATTTTTGCCATATCAAAATTTATTATAGACAAATATAAAACACATTGTTTTGGGGCTGTTGTTTAAAATCATTTCACATTGTGTCAAAATACATAATTGTGCGTATGTATATATAAATATAATATATATATATATATAACCAAAAGGGTAAAAAGCCAGGGTATAAACATTAGTCAAACAGAAGTCAGAACTGTCCATGCATGCGCATCAAAGTCACAGACATAGCACAAGCAAAATGATTCAATTAAAGAAAACCAAAGTAAAATTTTAAGAATATTTCAAAAAATGAAGCAGTACAGGTGGATCAGGGCATCATCAGGGAGGAGCCTGACCCAATATATGTATATGTATGTATGTATGTATGTATATATATATATATATATATATATATACAGTAAATATTTTAAGAAATCATTTGCAAACTATCTTAAAATACATGAACCTACTAATTCTTTCAAGTCGTGGCCGGAAGAAAAAACTGGTCCCTCACTTTGAAGAACAATGCATCGAAGAGTTTCATCATCTACATCTTTGAAAATATCATCACTCAGTTTTTCAAGCATAGATAATGAGAGTGTATTTCTACAAATTGGAATATAACAATAAATTAAAATAAAAGAGAAATAACAGTGGTAAAATTGTGATTAACTTTTTGAAAACTTTAATCTGACTTTGTGATATTTAGGCTGTTTTGTTTACGTAATACAATTACTCAACTTCAGAAAAGCAGAAACCCCAACATGGTCAAAGAAACTAAACCTTTAAAATCGAAGAAAAATTATTAAGTATCAAACAGGTTTAAAATTTTCGCTTTTGAAAAACCAAAAGGATAATCAAAGATATTCAAATCTACCTTTAAAATAACTGTATTCTAAACATTCTTTTGATAATTTCTTAACTATCATTTGCAAAAGAAAAAATTTCTAAGGAATCACAACATCCAACTGAGGAAAATTACCTCCTTAAAAATCCTCTAACTTATGAGCAATATTGAATAATTTTGTGTCAAATCACAAAATAAGTTCTTAAATATTAAATTTCAAATGTCTAAATTCGAAGGAAATGAAACTGTCATAGCATTTTACTTATGCTTCCAAAGATCCTGCAACTTTGTTTCTGTGCTAAAGATAAAGTACTAATAAAAGGGAGGTATGAAATCCACACAAAAACGAATTACAAAGGTCATGTAAACTCAACAATGTCACGAATATTTTCCCAAAAGTCTGGGAGTTGACCTGAATCTATTTTTAATTTATGCTTAAACAGATTAACAATATACTAATTAAAATGCAGGATCTTTTTAAATTAGTTCATGGTAACCAAAAAGTTGTATTATTCATATTTGCATAAAGATATAAATAAACATTTTTCAATGCACACTAGAGTGAAGATTAGAAATATCACTCAGATAACTCATATTAATTGAGTTAATATTAAGGTTTAACTGTAATTAAATAGTAACTTGCTGTATCTGATAAACTTAAACAGGTAAATAGAAATTCAATAATTTTATTTAATGGTTTAAGAGCATAGAAGATCAGGGCATGATCACAATATATCTGAAAATTATTGTTTGAAGTTAAAAACTGCACTGTATAAAACAAATTAAATTAAAAGTACAGGGTATGCTGATTTAAATCAGCTTGATTTTTATTAAAAAAAATCCTCAAAATTTTAAATTTCATTTTCCCTTCTGTTGAGTTTATTAATATTGAAAATTAAATAACTATGAACAAGATGCATGTTATTGTATAAAAAAATTAAGTACTACATAAAATAAGTTGAGCAGTTTCTTTACGAAAAAAATAGACACTTAGTCATAATGAGTTTTCTGCAGTATCACAAAAGCATTCCAGTTTTGCACATAAATCTTTATAATTTGGAATTTTAATATTTTCATTTTGTTTTGTGTAATATGTTGGTTAATATTTATTTAAATTTAATTGGGAAATTTTAAGCATTGATTCCTAGGAATTCTTTACACTGCTAGCATAACTATTTTGTTTTTATGGAATTGAAATTTGGAATGTAAAAGTTCATTTGCTAATCTGATAATTGAGTATGTTTACAAAATAAGTTATGGATTGAAGGGGAAAAAGCTATTCTTACGATTATGATTGCAGTGATGATTTTTTCATTGCAAGGTCAAAATTCCACTCAATTGGCATGTTCTGAGGGAATGCTATTATACTTATGCTTTGCTGTTCATAGAGAAAAGCTTCATTGTTTTGTATGCTTTGTTATATGCTTGGAATATAATTTCAAAAAACAAACCAATGCTTGGAGAAAATGTGGAAAATAGACTTAATTTCAATTTACATATATTTTTATGGCTTGTCCCTATTTTTACTATTTACTTACAAATAGCATTTTTTTCACAAATCAGTACTTTTTGACAGTTAAATATTAATGAGGAGGATAAATTTTTTCATGAACTTTGGTGTAAGTTCCTTTTATTTTATTTTCTATTGATGTCATTTAAAAAAACAAGATTTTAACCAATTAATTACTTTGTATAAAACTAATTAAATTAAAGAAATTCTATACATTTTATTCATATATGATAAATATATAATGCAAAAATATCCTGACACTTGTCTATTTTTGATTAATTCTTCACAAAAATTTATATGGTATTAGTGGAATCCCAAAACCTTATTTATCTAGGTCCAAAAAAATTCATGTCACTGGTTATGGGTTAAAATCAAACAAATCTAAACCACTTGAGAACCAAATCGGAAAACATTGTTTAATGCATGGCATTTGTTGAGCCGTTTTACTTACTCTATCACGTGATTAACTTTGCTAATTGCAATATCACATTTTAATTTTTCAAAAATTTACCATGCTGTACTTCCTAATACATTAATGTTATTCATAAATATTAATGTTTAACATAAATCAAACCTATCTAGAAACTACACTGTTTTTTGTGTCTCATGTTCAACTTGTAAGGGCAAGGAATTAACTAAAATAAAAAAATCCGATTAAAATCAAATAAATCTATGATTTTTTCATACCCTGGAAAAGCAAATAATACAATGAAGTTATACCTTTTCTTAGGGTTATTAAGAGTTATTGTTTTGACTCCTCTCTCTTTGGTAACAATAGTCAAATTTGACTGGTATCTAAATTGTTCTAATGTAGATACTAAAACCTACAAGAAATAAAACACAATAAAAGAATCTTAAATAGTTTTCATAAAAAAAGCAATAATTAATCAATGCTGAGGAGTAAAATAAAATAACAGGCATAACACACTAAAATCGTAATTTTGGCACATAAAAAGTTAAAATGCTTGACATTCATAATAAAATTAGTCCAAGATAAAGAGAGGATCAAGATTCTAGACAGGGCATCAACAAAGTTTTACAAAAAGAAAACTTTCAAATTGAACATAAATATAACATGGTTTGTTCCTCTTGATGAGGAGGTTCAGTAATTAAAGATGTCTTGAATAGACATTATACAGTGCAACTTGGATAATTCGAAGCTGAAGGGACCACTAAAAAAATTCAAATTATCCAAAACTTCGAATTAAAAAAGTTACATCTTTTAACTTTAATTTCAGGTCCACTGAATGCTTGAAAAGATTATTCTGTCAATAAGTAAATATTTATTCAGAAAGATCATGGTATGAAAGACTTAAACATTATATGTATGTAAACAAAATAAGATTTACATTACGTAAGCTACAGTACATATTACATGTACTCTAGCTTACATAACAGGTGGCAGGAAGGGGGTCTCATCTGTTACGTGTTGAACAGGTGGCGGGAAGGGGATTTCAGCTTTCACATGTCGAACAGGTGGGGGTATTCTGGCGATGATTTCTTAACGATGAAAGGCCGAAAAGTTGTTATGGTTCGAAAGTTTTTATAAAAAACTTCAAATCAAGGAAGTTGAACTTCGAATTATCCACGATTTTTTAACATTGATTTAATGAGAAGTTCAAGGGACTAAGAGAAATCTTCGAATTAACGCCGATTTCGAATTAGAGACGTTCGTTTTATCCAAGTTGCACTGTATATACTTTCTGTATTTTTCAGTTCAAATATATTTTATTCTGTATCAACATTCATTTTACATTTTCTTCTGTACTGCAACTTGAAAAATTTCATTTTCCAAAAACATTTTCACAGGAGAAATGCATTTAAAAATTGATCCATGAGAAAATACTTCCAAAACTCGATACAGTAATAGCAACAGCACTTGAACAGTGCAGTAATGCAAGAGGGTACTTTGAGGGAGACAGTGCTCAATAAGTTGCAGGTACATCTCTCTGTTAAAATATCTGAATTTTTTTAAAAGTTCAGGATCTTCAAATCAAAATTTGTTCTGTAAGTGAAATAAAGAAATAACACACTTTTAACAGTTACGTATTTAGAATGGTTCTTTTTTTAAAGATTTTTGTTGAAAATAAAAACTACTTTTTAAAATACATTTGAAGAATAAATAGTTCAGCAAAAGGATAGGCATAAGCCCCAATAAAGAATAAAAAATTCTGAAACCTTTGAGGGCACAAAGTATATTTACAAGCACAAACTATTTACAAGATATTCGATAGGGTCTATAATCTAAAGAGGAGCTTACAAGTTTCTTCCGCAATTGAAATCAAATTGGAAGTAATAAAGTGGGGAAAAATTCCTTTAACACAGCACTCTCACTTCTTGGAGGGGAAGTAGCTCTTGGCTGCAAAAGTAAGCAGAGAAGCAGCCTTAGAGTGAATCTGCCTTCATTGAGCTAACAGATACTATTCCTACATAATAGGCAATTATGTGTGCATAAATCTTTATAAATCATATACTTGAGATGAATGACTAAAAGATGTGAATAAAGGAATTAAATGTATATATAAATCCAAAAACTTGAAACAAAAAAACTAAATTTTAAGTCTTAGTGTTTTCGCAGGTTGGAAGTTAGATAGGTAGTTAATGAACGTTGTACTGGAGCAACACAATGGGCTATTGGCGATAGTCTGGAATGAACCCCGAAAGGGAAATATCTGAGGACAATACCTCGTAATTTTGAACATCGGTCAGACGACAAGTAACACCTGAGCTGACACCCCACTTACCCAAACTTCCACAACAACTTGAGGACATTTGAGACCATGAGATTTAACATGAATCAGCCCCCACATACATGATGGTCTTTGGTTTGACTGAGTTTCGCTCGCAAACCTCGAGTTGCTAATACGTTACTTTTCCAACTGGGCTAATGCTGCCCTTTAGTATTGTTACATGTCATTAACATCCTGAACAGAATGCATTGCCACATCATCGAAATGATAATGCTGACCAAAGACCATAACATACAAGAAAATGGGGTATTTTGTACGCGCTTTCAACAAAGTGAAAATAAGTTTTTCAGATTTAGATTTGTGATAAGACAAAAAGTTGAGAAAAAACCCACCCAAATGCACGAAAAAGGCTCAATCTTAGTTACAGTGCGATCTCCAAAGTTAGCCAAATTGGTGCTTTATTAGCAGTTCTAACTGGGTCAATCCATGCAAAATCAGTAAATCAGCTGTGGCTGACATATCACCGATTTCAATGAAAATCAGTGAAAAGTTTTTAAAAAGGTCACATGTAGTAATGAGCAAAATATTAGGGTTCAGAAATCAAAATTTTCTTAATTATTGACATTTAAAGTTCAAGATCACAAAAATTTAGGTTTTCTAACACTAAAAGTTGCTTTTTTGCAAACCCATATTTTAATAAAGTTCACACAAATATAAAATTTTTATATCACATAAAATTCTTCAGAAAAAGATCTCTTAGGAAAAGTCAGAATATAATTTAATAGCAGTCACTACTGAACCTGAGAGATGGGCAAAAATATAAATTTCGTCAATTTGCTACAAATTTCAAATTGCTCTGGTATCTTTAGAAATGGAAAGACAATATTGAAAATAATTCTAAATGAGAGGAGCTTTTCATAACAAATAATGTGGTGTAATTTAATGATTGTATTTCTACTCCTTAGTAAAGAAAAAAACATTTTAAAGTAAAATTATGGAAAATGAGATTTTTCAATTTTTGTAAAATGCATATTTGACAGAGGAAAAGTTCCGAAAGCATCAAAACTTTTCAAGATGAAAGAGCAAGATGTCTATCATATGTCCTGAAACTTTCATTCTTGTCTTTTGATTATTTTTGCCTCGGAAACATTTTTAACTAGATGTAATTTTAACTTATTTTATCACAGGTGATGAGTTATATATTAACATTTTTATATTAACAAAGTTTATAAACTTCGTTAATATAAAAATGAAATAACTTTTCTTTTGGTGCAAGTGCAAAATTTCACATGAAATTTCTTTTCAAACTTCTTTTTGCTTAATCCAAGGAGTGTTCCATCCGTGAAATAATTAGGTGAAAAGCCTATTTTGCTAGAGAAGTCTTTTTGATTTGCTTTTTTGTTAGGAAACATAAGTATCAAATACTATTACTTGTGAATATTAAATATGTTTTGTAAATATTAAGCATTATTAGACAGGTAAACACAATTAATTTTGAGAGTAAAAAGAATTTAAACATCGTTGTTATACCCCAATTCTCCCAAATGCACATAACTCATGAATCCTTGTTTCATTTTATCAGTCACTAGTAGTGAAATAAGTAAAGATTTCTAGAATTTGGCAGTACTAGGAGGAATTTCAGTTTAAGCAACTACAAAATTGAACAAGAGATCTTGAAAGTGAATTTGTAAAGACAATCAAGAAAAGTTTTAAATGTTTAAGTTTTATGAATAGCAATTTGATGTCCTGCTTTTATAATTTGCTCCAAAAGTTATATAAAATTGGGTATTTCATTGTTGATTTGGGGTTTCATTGTTTTCATTTCATTGTCATTTGAAAAGAGCAATATGCATAGAATGTGATGGAAATGATACGATTGGCAATAAGCATTGCCAGTTATGTCGATAGTTAAGGAATATGGTAACTAGTCGAAGGAAAATCCAAATAGCTGTTTGGCAATGAAACTTTCAGTTGCCTATTGATCGATGGGCAACATGTTTTGCAAGTTACCGATTTTGTTACTGTTGCTTTAGGACTGAAAAGACAATTCTGAATAAAAAAATTTTACAAGTAATAGATATTAAACTATATTCCTCTAAAATATAGTTTTCGTCAGAGCTTTCCTTTATTTGATTTTGCATGCCTATTTTAAATGGAAAACTCATTTTATAATTTTACTTTGTTGTTTTGAAGATGAAAGAAATAAAAGCCGACTTTCAAACTAAAGCAATAGTTTTATCATACCTAGCACTGTAACTGGCATGAGTTTCAATGATGCCTCTAAATTTCTTTAGCCCACAGAAACCTTTTTAATTCTTTCAAAATCTATTTTCCATTTTCGCTACTAATTTTTAGCTTAAATATGATGTTAAACTTGTTATTTCCAAACAGGAAAGAAAATTCGGTAAAGATGTAGAATCCGAGACGTGTTTGTCGCCAAGCAATTTTTGTTGCCAAATCAAGATGGCGTCCTAAGCCAGTATGTTCGTTAAAAAAAAAAAAACGTTGACTTTCCTACGCGAAACACATTTTGCATAGGGTTGCCATAAAGCTTAATCAAAACAAGGTTACCATGTTTGGCGATAAATCGCCACGGTCTCGGATTCGACATCTCACCCGAAAATTCTTCAGATTACAAAAATATGAAATATTGGTGTCTAAGTCAAGTAGTTTTTGAGAAAGATCTTCAAACATCAAGCGATTTTACAGCTGCTCAAAGTTGCAAGTCCTTAAAATGGCTAAAACTTCCAAAATATTTAATTGAGCCACTACATTTTAGATATCATTATTTATGCATAAACTAAACTCCTGTATTTAATTTTATGAAAATACGACATTCTATGGACAGTTTTTTTTATTTTTGCTCATTTCACATGAAATGACCCAACTATTACCATTTAGCATTGGTTTGTCACTACAGAGATCACGCCCAATAAGCACCGTTAATTAGCATTTTATTCTATCAAAAACACAAAAAAAGAAAAAGATCATGGAAGTAAAGTTACTTTAGATTTGCGAAATAGTGCCATTCTCCCGTTTCGATTTGTTTTTCAGATTCTGTCGTACTTAATTTGATAGTAGTGTAGAAAAGCAATAGTTGGGAAAATAAAATAGTTACTAATTACGGCTTTATGATTTAATTTTGAAGTCACTCTTTTACAAAATCTTGTATTTTTGTTTATATTATGTAATGGTGAATTGTGCTTTAAGCTTCAACTACCTTATACCAAATTTGTTCTAATTTTGATACACCTATTTTTTTATTCGTGATATACTTTTATTTAAATCAATATTTATTATAAAGAAATATACTTTTCTCCTCAAATCATGTTTCCAATGTCAAAAGTTTGATGACTTGTATTATTTATATTGGCAATGTTGAGGCTCCTCTTTATTTTTTGCCGAAATTTTTGTTTTCTTAACCTTCACTGCATCCGTAGCAAAAATGTTATTTAGAAATTCAGTTTTGAAAAATTGTTTTGATCGAGATCTAACAGCCCCTTAGCGAGCAAAATTCTCAAGTTTGAGAAAAACAAACAAGCAAACCGAGTGGCACTGCTCGTTCAAGACTAGTGTGCGAGTAATGAATAATTAATTCTCGTTCATAGCTTAGTCATTTGAAAATAATGATTACAAGTTTTTACTTTTTATTGGAAAACGATTATAAAAATGTTGGGATTTCGATCTACGAAATCATCAAGTGGGAATTACAAAGCTAGTGAAGCCGTTTTTTCTAAACGAGTTCGATTCATTGCTTATTCAGCTTGATCTGAATAAAGTTTTAATTTTATGCGACTTTTTACTTCGAACCGAACAATAGCGTTCAGCCTCCAGCTTTAAAAATGTCAACAGAAAATAATTCTTTGATTTTTAACCGATTGAAACCAATTTGTGTAAAAATCGCACAAAACTGTAACATTGAAGATATTAATAAATTAGAGATTATTTTGTCTGATCTGGACAAATCCTCTTTGATTGCATTTCAAGAATATTTGCTTTTCCCATTCCAACTTCTACTTTGCAAAGGATCTAGTGAAAAGTTAATAATCAGAAGCATTGACTTCATGACATTTTTATTTAAGAAGAGTCCTGTTGCTTCTTGGTCCGTTTATTCCATCAATTTTCCTCAACTGTTCAATTTAATTAATGTTTCTGGTGAAATAGATAAAATTAACTCTGTCAGTGAAGAATTAAAATGCAGCATTTGTCTTTGTGTAATAAGCCTGACAGAGAATGCAACAGAAGAGGTTCTTTGTGAAATATACAAGTCTTCTTTTTGTTTACCACTAGCTCAGGCATTTTACACTCTTATTGAACTGCTGAAAAATGAGAGATCTAAAACTCTTCGTAAAAACATTCTTCAAACAATTGGTGCATTAACTGGCAATGGTGTATATCTAAAACCATGGTCAAAAGCAATAGACCATTCTGCAAGCTCTGCACTAGCTGCTTTGTTTCCTGGGCTGTGTGTTGCTCTTTTAAATGTAGTTTGTGGTGATATCAAGCAAGGTCACTCTGTGATAAGAATAGCATTGAACATTCTTGGAAAACTCATAGTTTTCGTTGTTGGTGATCATGTTGAAAGCTGTGAAAAGGCGAGCTCAAATGAGAATGGTGTGCCTTGTGTTGTGAAGAATGATGCATGGTTTGAAGAAGTAGCCTCAAAACTTCAAATTGTAGTGAAAAATTGTACACTACTGGTTAATCATGATTACTGGAAAGTGCGACTGGAATTTTTATCTTTTTCTGAATTAATCCTCTTTTGTTGCACAAAACGATTAGAAACATGTATGTCATCATTGCTACCTGCCATTTTTGCATTATCTGTAGATAGCCATAAACTGGTATCAGAAGGCAGTCAAAATCTGATTCACAAGTTTTCTTCTCATTTTCAAACTATTAATTCTATGTCATTAAATTCAATAGTTAAAGATGATATTTTGACATTGTCATCAAAACTAATCAAAAGTAAACTTTCTACTAATGATGATGACAAATTGTTGATCTTAAAATCTATTCTTGGTTATATTCAAATTTTATCTAAATCTGTAAATAATTTGTTATTTTCTATGCCTCATTTAGAAAAATTAATTTTAAGTTTAATAAACTTATTAGAATTTGATACAACTAAAGTTAATTTAGTTGAAGAAATCGCAACTGATTGGGATGTTCTGTCTGCTCCCACAAAATGGCCAAAGAAGTATTTTCATTACTTTCACAAAGATGACATTCTCACAACTGTTTGTGCCATCTGTCATTGTTTAGGAGAAAATGGACACATTCGGTTACTGGTCGATTACCTCATAGAAAAGCTGCATAGTTGCCAAATTTTTTCCTTGCAAATTATATTTTTAATTGGGTGCCTTATTGAAGGACTTGGTAATAAATTGGGTTGCATTACAGAATATGAGTTGATTGGCAATATAATTGAAGAACTTCTTTGTCCTGAACAATGGGAATCAGCATTGCAAGATGGAACTGTACAAGTGTACAACAAACAATTAGATTTCTTGCCGAGCGAAACTTATAATGGTAGCAATTTGTATCAGATTTGTTTAATCCTTGAGACCATCGAAAAATGTTCCAGAATACTAGGAAGAGGATTCCGAGTATTCTTAAGCAAAGTGCTTTTTCATGTCATGGAAAGAGCAGGAAACTCCAATTATGTAATTTTCCAATCTGGCAGACTTTGCCTTTACAGTATTGCACAATCTTGCTGCTATACTTCAGTAAGTGAACTTGTAAGAGAAAATGCTGACTATCTGGTAAATAGTATAACTCTTAATTTCCATCATTTCCTGCATAGACCAGAAATGGCAGCAGTTCTACGCATAATTGTAGAGGAAAGTGATGAACAGGTCTTGTTTCTTGTCAGAGACTGCATTTATCACATTTTGAGTATTCTTGACTCCAATCAGGATAAAGCATATCTGCTTTTGATCGTTCTAAAGTCAGTTGCAATTTCAATTAAAAAATGGTTTCCTTCTGTTAAAACATCTCTTTTAAATCCACCTACAGACATAGATTTAAAATTGTATTTTTTTGAAAAAAAGATTAAATATGCCTCTTTTAAAGATTCATTAGCTGAAGATATTAGTGAAGTAAACAGTGATCAGAATGGTATTTCAGAAAATGGTATAAGTGATGAAATAGAAGATGATAGTAAGCAAATAGATCCCTTGCATGTCACAATAATGTGTGAAATTCTAACACGTTGTATTCATCTTCAGTCATCTCGAAATCTTTATGTCCAAGTTATATCTCTTGAAATTTCTGAGTTGTGCATTCTAACACTAAGGGATTATAAAAATCAGCTTCATCCTCTAATTCATGAGTTTTGGAATCCCTTTGTACAACGATTTTCAGAAGATACCATTGTGATCTTAGAAGCCTTCAAAGTTCTCTTAGTGATTGCAGATGAATGTCAGGATTTTGTTCGTGTAAGAGTGCTTAAAGATATTGCACCAAAAATGATTAGTTTTTTAAAAGCCAATTTTTCTCCTGGCAAATTGAAAACTAATTTTTGTAACTACCAATGGACGAACATATATAAATTGCAAGTGCATCTACTGTATGATATTGGTAACTTGTTTTCGAAGATAGAAGTTGGTGAAAAAGATGTAGCTCTTCTGACTGAAGCATGTTTACCTTATTTGAATAAAATACAACCTAAAGTATTTCAAGAAGCTGCCTTAAAAACTATTAAAGCTTTAGCAACCATTGATCCAGATGCTTTGTGGCTGTATTACCATGAAATGTACAGCAAAGAACAAATGCTAATACCACCTCATGAAAACTTATGTGTGTTAAATTTTCCATATTCATGTGATACTGCTACAGAATTTAAATTAAACTTATGATCATAATTTTCTACATTACAAAATGTTATTTACACTGATTTAAAAAACTAGATTCTAGTTGTACAATTAATATATGTATTGATAAATTCTATTTTACCAGAGAAAAAATAATATTTTCAAATTTGTAATGCCTTTAAATGTGTTTTCTTTTGATACTTTTAAAGTGTTGATAAAATTTTTCTAAAAGAAAGGAAATATATGAATGATATATTCTGGGTACCACTCAGTAGATAGGTAGAGAACGTCCTCATTCAAATGGGCTTCCCGAGTTACTCCTCCTTTTCCCAATCAACGCTAGATTTGGCTTCATATTCCCATGTAACGTAAATGACCTTGGCAATAAATTCACTTTTGTAATGGAACTATATCGGGCTGTCAATTCTTTGAACCTAATTAACAGAAAATACAATAAACTAATTGTGCTTATTTTATTTGAAATTGGGCATTTATGAAGATAATTTTGATATGAAGTATAAGGATTATGATTAAAGTAGCTGGACTATTTTTTCATGAAATTAGCTTCTGAGCATACCAATTTTGCTACTTTGCTTACTTTAAATTAAAATGTTTAAATTTATTATGTATACAAAAACTAACTAGAATTCTATATTTTTATACAATGTAAATGGTGATATATACCATTAATCTTTTGTACCTCAATATTTCATCTCTAAATTTTATTTATAAACAATGTTGAAATCTGAAATGGTCTGGATATTTCGGAAAGACTATGCCACCATTGTCAGGACCAAAATAATCGGGAGTTTAAGAAAATATAATATATGTATAGCCCAAATGACCAGACATTTTTGGATTCTGAACATTTTTAATAGTTCATGAAGTTTAAAATCTATTCAGCCATTACTGATAGGTTATATCCATTTTCGAATCAAAGTAGTTACAAATACATTTTTAAAGTGTAAATACACATTTGAATTTGGTAAAAATATAATAAAATTCATTTTACTATTATTCCTCATTCACTAAATTTACATTTACTACATAGTATGTAATATTGTAAGTGAAACGTTTATTTTTGATTTCGATGATCTCTTTGAAATATATTTCTGTAATATATAGGTCTTCCAAAAATTGAGCATATATCCTTATGAATATTGTTCACATTAACGCAACACAAATTTCATTATTACAAGGGTGATTTAAATACGAAACAAAAATTTGTACTTTAAAATCATTTAAGCAAAACTAAAAAATTTCCATTGCTTAATTTGTATACAAATAAGTTATAACTTCATTCATGTGAATATAAACCCTTTACTTTAAAATAGGTAGTCAACTCTTTTAATTTAATATTTTTAAACTTAACGCTAAAGTCCATAGATTGTTTCAAAGTTGAATAAACTAGACTTCTCTTCTATATTATATAATCAATGATCACTAACTACTCTACTAGTATTAGGGGTACCCATAAATAATGTTTTTATTGTTAGATATAAATTTAGTACATTATTTTAAAAAGCGGCATTTAATCAACTATGTGGTCAGTTTTCTATGATCTTCCCCATCTGGTTATCAAGTTTTCCATCCCAGTTTTTTGTACAATGTTAAAAAATGTATTTTTTATTTGTTTACTAAAATTGAAATGGGTAGTTTAAATAGTATTATTTATTAATTGTAATTTGTAGAAGAGTTATACTTCATGATAAAATTTTTGCTACAAGCAATTTGCAACATGTTTATACATATAAAAAAATGCCCATCCACAATTTAAAGTCAAATGTTTATCTTCTAATGCATTTCTTACCAAGTAGGGTTAAAGTGTGGAATTTAATCTCTGTATTTACTATCCACTCTGAACAGGACTGGGCTTATGATTCTGCAACTGCAACTTGGATTCAACTATTTGGATTGTCTTACTAAGATTAAAATCTGCTCATTGAAGTTCAGACAATTAAATTAATGCATATTACACTTGTACTTCACTAGTATAAATTTGTATTCCAATATTTAATATATTGATATAAATATTAAAATTTTAACTTTTCAGAATTTTTGCAATACATGGCTCTTACAGTGACAACATTATAGCAGGAGCGCATTTTCAAGTTTCATAGACCTTTTCTGTGAGACACTGAAAACTCAACTAAAATATATATAGGACTTTATTTCTAGTCCTCCGCTACTAGTAGAAACTGAATTTAAGTATATTATACTTTATCGTGGAGTACATTAGAAAGTTCACATTAATGCCTTTATTTTCCTTACTTGTTTTTTTTGTATTTTAAATCAGTCACATTAATATTTGTAAGTGCTGCATTCATATTAACCCTTGTGGTGGTCATGTCGACGAGGTTTCTCGTTTCATTAGCAAAACTGACCTGATCTTGTCAGAAAATCGGCAATATCTTGAGATACATTTCGTTGTAACCACTTGGATGGTTATCTTATTAAATTATAGGAAACGATGTTTCTTACCATAGAAAACTTAATTTCAAAATACCATTTTGAGATTAATGTAAGAGTAAATCTTTTTATTCCAATCAATTGGATAGAAACACCCAAACTTGTAAAATCTTAATATTTTAACTAGATTCGCTTACGTATAGGAACCCTATGTAAAGAATCACAAATTTGTAATTTTGTTTAACCCTCTGACACCCGTACACATCTCAAGACCATGTCATTCCAAACCCAAAACAGCCGAGTTTCATTAGTACAATCGCCAACAAATTCTTTTCCCTTCCTTACAACTTATTTTACACCTCATCTGGGACCCCACACTGGATCCTAAAACCCCACTTTTTTCGATGGGGGTGTCGTACATAAAGTGGCCTTTTCAACTTATAAGTCGAATTTGGAATTAGATATGTTTGCTAATGTCAGGCATCTAATACATAGCATTTTTTAAACTTGTAAGGAAAACAGGAATAAAAAAAATTGGTTAGAAAAACAATTTTATCCATACACGCAAGAACTCTTTCGATGAAATATAGCCCTAAATTAAAACAATGTGAAATTATAATAGAACTTGGAAAATATTTTTTCTGTTAGATCAAACACATTCTAAGAATAAGTCGATATTTTTTCAATAAATGCTTTCAAAAACTAATTTGTTTATTTCCCTCCAATATCTTTTATTTCAAAGCTTTCGCTACAGGAATACAATGGGTTCTGCTTTTTCTGTTGTGCTATCAGCAATTATTTACTTTATTTTTAAAAGCAGTGTAAGAAATTCATAATTTTTTGAAGTAAAAATATATTTTTTTCTTTGAAATTGATTAAACATCAATTTCAAAGAAATCAACTAAAAGAAAATCAGAAAAATAATGCAATGATAGAAATGGTCATTTTCAATAGTTCTTTATAAATAGAATCTCAATAGCATGAAATTTTTGGTAATGGTTTTATTTTCCAATTGTTGATTTGAAACATTTAGGTACATCGAACTTCACTAGAATCACGGCCCAATAGATTCCTGAAATAGAGGCTTTGGTAGTTTGTATACTTTTCAATCTTTTCCAAAAAAACACTAAGGCACGCTTTTAAATGCGGTATAAAGCCGACATGTGATAAAAACTTGCTTATTAGAAATATAAGTTCCACATTCTTAACACTTTTGTAGTTAAACTACAAACCTTATAAACACTGGAACTTCTCTTGTTGAGATAACGGAGCACATGGCCCCGCAGGGGCCTTAATCTCCAGTCGATAGGTGAGTGGCAGGATTATTGGTGCTTTCAGGTTAATTAGAAGTCTGGTAGTTTTATAAACACTGGAAATTTTCCCGCTCTTGCTTTTATACTGATATACTCTCGAAATCAGGATACCCCCTTCCCGTCAGATAAGCCACGCCTTCCGTATACTTAAAAAGTTCGCGCATGCGCAGTTTAGAAATGGTGCTCTTGTCACTAATTCAATGTGTACTGCCCTATAGACAGCGCATGTGAATAGACAACCCCAAGATTTGTTATTATCTCTGAGAAACAGTGGTCCCGCCAGGTCAACAACACAGATCTCAAATACAGCAGTTTCTCGTATACGGTCCTCTGGAAGAGATGCAGTGAGAGCATCAAGCTTCTTTGCAGAATGTCTTACAGACAATACATTTGGATAAAATAGATCTCATTGTCTTTCTACCATCCAGAATCGCTCTCTTAAAATGTTAAGCAGCATTTGAGTCCCAGCATGAGCATTTTTTACATGATAGTGTATCACTATACGGTTTACAACTTCATGTTTAGATGGTAAAATTACAGGCATTTTAAAATCTTCACTATCTGGTCGATATAAAAGTTGTTTTCAATCGGATATCGTTTTTATCTTTGAAGGCTCCCAGAGTTAACTTTTCATCTTGTTCATTAACGAAGCTTTCTTTCTGTATTATTCTGATAACTCTATACTCAGCTACAGAAATTTCTTCGGAATCTAGGCTACCATATTTTCTAGTATTTCTCGGAATGCGACAATTATTAATGAATCGAAGTAGCCAGGCAATAATTCTTATAGTTTTGCTATAGCTCGAAAACTTATAGATGAAGGAATTGTCTATATTTTGAAGGTTCACCATCGATGATACTATTTCTTTCCTTTTTTCTTTCAACACTTCTTCATTTACGGAGAATTCAGATCTAGGCCATTGATCAGATGGATAATAGAGCCAAGGAGGACCTTGCCACCACTCTGTCTCCAACAATTGTCGAGCGGAACAACCTCTCGAGGGTAAATCCGCCGGATTGATCGATCCAGGTACATAATACCAATTTTCCGGTTTACTCACTAATCTAATTTCTCGTACTCTGTTATATACAAATGGTGTCCAGTTTTCGCTGCCTTTTATCCAATACAAGGCGTTACTGGAGTCAGTCCAAAAGAAGGTTGGAATATTTCCTAATTTTAAATCTGCTACAACTCTTTGTAACAGTCGGGTACCAATAGTGCACGCTAACAACTCTAACCGAGGAATTGTAATAGACTTCAGCGGAGCTACCTTGCACCGTGTTTGAACTAGTTGACATGAAGTTAAGTTTTTACTTTCATTCCTTAAATATATACAGGTAGCATAAGCTATTTTGCTCGCGTCCCAAAAAAAACCGTGTAAACTTAAACTGCAGGTATCATCAGGGTCTTTTATTAAACATCTAGGGACAGCAATTTCCTAAAGTAGATTCAACTGTTTTCTCCACTTCTCGAATTTTTTAGAAATTGCTGGTGGTAACTCCGCATCCCAAGTTGTTTTCATTTTCCACAGTTCTTGTAACATTAGTTTCGGGTATAAGGTCACTGGACAAGTAAACCCAATAGGGTCAAAAATTTTGTGGACTTCCGACAATATTTTCCTTTTAGTGACAGGTCCATTATCTTCGCAAACTTCTTTTAAATTTACAGAAAGAGTATCTGAGTTTAAAAATCATTGCAGGCCTAATACCGGGACAATTTTGTTTTTTACACAAGAAACCTCTTCTGGTGAGGAATGGGAACAATTGTGCTCCCACCCTCTAAGGTCAAACTTCCTTTCTGACATAATATATGTAGCTACTTGAATGAACTCATGCAATTCTGTCTCAGTTTTTACACTAGTTAAACAATTGTCCACATAAAAACTGTTTTTAAATTTCTGAACCATATCCACAGGATATTTTGAGTTCCCAAGTTGTGCTTCCTCCAAAATCGTTTCTAGATGATATTGAATCACAGAATTAAGTAAGAAAGGACTATAGAAATTCCAAAGACGACACGACACTGTCTAAAGTATTTCAGCTCATTGTTTTCGTTATACCAAAGAAATCTTAAATAATCTTTGTCGTTTTCTTGTAGGCGAATTTGTAAAAATGCTTTACGGATGTCTGCCGTAACTCCAAACTTATTCATCCGAAAACGTGTTAATATAGTAGGAATTAACTCAACAAGGTTATTCCTTTCTCCAGGCAGACATTCAAGCTTGGGGAACCTCTCAGCTTCGCTGAAGCATCAAACACAGGTCTGATTCTGGTTGTGCTATTTTCTTTCACATGTCTGTGGTAAATAATGAGACGGCAATTGAATCTCATGCTTAGTAACTTCTTCAATTATTCCTTCTTGCCCATTCTTCAAATATTTGATTATAATCGTTATACAAATTTTCTTCTTTTAACTTTCGTGCAGTACCGTCCAGTCTCTTTAAAGCCAAGTTAAAATTATCAGGCAGTGGTGGGTGATCGGCAAGCCAGGGTAAATGTACCACAAAACGATTGTCTTTGTCGACCTGAACTGTGTTAATAAAATGCTCTCTGGCGGATTCCTGGTCTTTAGTTTTCTTCTCAGATGGATCGGTAATGCCGAGAGTATCAAGAGTCCACAATTCTGTTATTGTTCTAGTAGTAGAAAGCATAGAGCTAGCTACTGAGATTTCATTTTCCTCTGAAGAAATCTGTGGTATACGTCCCATAACGGTCCACCCTAAACGTGTTTCCATTGCTGTTAAACCACAAGGTAAGGATTTGTAACCACCGGTAAGGATTTTTCCAGCTACATCTGCTCCTATTAAAATTTCAATAGGACCTTTATAATCATCGCTCACATGAATACTACAGTCCGTAAGCTCTTTTAAATGAATCGCAGGCATTGTCGGTGGAACGCTTTCACAGATAACAGGTTGCCTCAATACTTTGAAATGAGTTATAAGACCCATCGCAACTTGTCAAATATAAAGTAAACACATCATGCTTGCACACTCCTGTATTTTCTCTACCGAACAGAGAATGTTGAAGATATTCCCAGCTTTCCCTTTTATATTTCATTTCTTTAGCAGTATTTTTTAAAATGTAAGAGCGCTGTGAAGCAGTCTATGATGGCTCTTGCTTTCCGTTTTCTCCCATCACCTCTGATTAAAACCGTTAACGTTAGTAACATAACACTAGGGCTTTGGGACACATTTGCAAGTGCTTGATCCTTTCGGAACACTAATAGCTAATTTTGAAAATCGGAAAAAAAAAAAAATTCCATATAGCTTCAATCCACCCGAATGTTTATTAAATATTAATATTGTCAAATAGTCAATATATTTTTTCTGTTGTCAAGTTGTGGGGATCATACCAGCCACACCCCTATATCTGGAACTTTGAACGGAAGTCGATTCTAGCAACCTCCGAGAACAGGCTCTGGATCTCAACTTAAATTTTAAACTACTTGGTTCCCAAACGCGCACACGACCGTTTTAAAATGGGTATTTCCAAAATTATTACGGGCCGGGGTAGCCCGGTTGCGAATTTGAATCCAAAGACCGTCGTGTACAAAGGGGGCTTGTGCACGTTAAATCTGTCGTGGCCTCACGTTGGTGACCTAGTCAACTGACCATGGTTCAAAATTATTCGTCTTAGAATGATCCCGGACCGTCGCCAATACCCTGCAACGTTAATATCTACCTACCGAAAGTGTGCAACTTAACATGTTTTTAATTTGATCCTGAATTAATTTTTTTAGTTTTCTTTAAACTAGGAACATAACCAATACACGAATAACCCCAAGTCAGGAAATTAAACATCCTCATTGGTGGCTTAATTAAGCACTGAAAATCTCAATTAACACTTAATGTTATATTTTGAATAGCATGTTTAATAACAGCGATGTTCCATAAGCTATTTTGTAAAATCATTGCTTTGGAAACATTTGAAGGTCATAAGGTCTATTTTCAGAGCTATAGCCTGTTCTACTCGCCTAAATTTGTAAAAATTGTGCATTTACTTTTCAAAATGAATTGTGAAGAAAACATGACAGCTATTGAAGTAAATCTAATAAACAAATAGAAAAGCAAACACCTCACCAAGATGAGAGGCACGCTCTATTACTCTCCGTTCCCTCACCCTCCATTAGATGCCAGCTCAGGTGTTGCCTCGTCATCTGACCGCGATTCAAAATCACGTGTTGGGATTGAGCCTGTTGCTCCAGTGACGTGAATTAAAAATACCATACCTACCATTTTCTAGGCTTGCTTTCCAGGTAGATCGCATAAATGCTTCTGTTAATTCTAATATCCATATCAAATGTGGAAAGTTTCTGCATGCACTTTCTTTTGAAGGCTGCCACTTAGCACATTCATAGTTTAAATTTTAATGCATTACTTTAAAACTAGAAGACCTGCATATAGCCATCATCTGTGCTCAACTTTCTTAATTGCTTTATGTCAATTTGGATCTTGTACCATTAAACCCAACTATTGATGACAGTATTACTCAATTTCATTTCAATGGGTAGCATCCAATTTACATGAAAGGATTTCATGCCTTATTCTCAAATGAATAAAAAATTATCCAAAATAAAGAACATTTTGTTTACTTGGTGTTATTTCCCATAAAATGCGTCATAAAGCAAACCCCCATGTCAAATACATTCCAAACCTTATTTCAACCCATTCTGTTCGTCACCTGACCGTGGTTCAAAATTATGCGTTGTCCTCAGATTTATTTTTAAGTTTTTGCAATTGCAAGACTTAAAAAAAAAATGTGCTTTGGAGCAGATTTGGCCAACAATGGTTTTTGTGAACCACTTTGATTGGGAGCAATTTTCTATGGGCCACAAAAAATAAAACTAAAGAAACATTTTTTAAATTCACTCAATAAATTTATCCATGCTTGCTTTCTTGCAGCTTTTACTTTTAGTTAAAGTTTTCTTCAAACTTAATTCGTTCAGGAAGTTTTAACACAAATCTCAACATATGAAGAGATCTTGAATCTCATTACGTATTGTTTTTTTTTACCAAAGCAGCAGTAATTTTACATTAAACTAGGGAAACATGATGGCGAATGTCAATTCATTCCAGTACATACATTTACCCGAGTTCGTTATCTTAGTCATCAGGCCACGTTAAAATAACTTGTCTGGATAACAAGACATACAAGGGCAAGCCAGACAATCCGAAAGAAATACTACAGAAACTTTTATTATTGGGTATGTAAAGGAAAAAATAGTTTACTTTGTTTTTATAATTTACAACACAATTTTGCTACCTTTTAAGCCCAGATTTGGCTATCAATAGTATCAAACTAATAACCAAATAGAAGGACTGAACAATTAAACTTGATGTGGCAAAAGGTCCCATAAAGTTTTTTTAGCAAAGGAAATAGATTTTATATCACTTCTGTAACCACGAAAAAAATGCAAACACTACAATTTAAAATTTATTTACTGTATTTAATTTGGTACAAATGCTTACAATTAAATCTAATTGCTAAACAGCAAGCTGTTATACTTAAAATATTCAAACAATTTCAGCCTATCATAGTTAAATCAATCTACTATGCTGTTAATAGTAAATTTCAAATTGCATGTGGTATTTGCACAATGGTTTAAGTAATCTCACATTTGAATATAACGATTTTTTTAGGGAGAAACTTCCCGCGTTTTCCATAAATTAAAAAAATCAACACTATAGAATAAAATGCTTGACTCTGGAAAAATGTAATACTGTCAATTGAAAAGGGGACAATACAGCACAATATTTGAAGTAATCATAGTTTTATTATTGAACTTAGTTCACGTTTAAAATTTGTAGCATTCGTCCCAGATTTGTTAGGAATTATGGTGTAAGACAAATTCTATTGTACAAAAATAACAAACAAAAAGCATCATAACTTTTTAATTATATACTTTTTTAACTGCTGAAAATTTCACATTATTTGGCTTGGTATGCAATATACAGAAAAGTATATAAATGAAGCTTTCAGCAACATTTCTAGCAGATCATGTTATTTCAACAGACTGAAGTTTACCTGAAGTAGACAATTTGTTCTACACAGCATTTTATATTAAAAAAGATGCAAGCACAAGATGTACAGGATGTGACATTGCTTAAAAAAATGTTTGAACTAATTTTGATATTACCCACTAAGGCCAATAGTAGTCTTTGTTAATGATCAATCAAAAACTATAAAATCACAACATAAACTAATACTGACCATATGGATGTACAAAAATGCCAAATGACATTAAAAATTATGAAATTAAAACACCAAAGTTTAATTTTGGGCCAAACCAGAATTTAGATTTAAAAGAACAAAGGGTATTTTGTCACATTACAGTCAAACTGTCAAAATAACTTAGCTACCACCACATTATACAGGATTACTGACAAAGGTTAAAGTCAACTGAAATTACATATTTGGCCATAAATTAAACCTAGATTAAGAACTATTGTATAGCAAATACATGAAACTTTCTGCTGTATGGGTATTCTCAATTGCGAGTTTCATCCAGACTGGACAAGTTTAGCTCAGAAAGATATTGATTTCCAACAGATTGAGCATTAACTTGCAAGGTCTGGCTTTGAAGTAATGAAAGAAAGGAAACCACCAGCTTTTTGTGGCTCAGTTCTGGCAAGCCCAGTACTCCGTAGCAAATGATGAGTGCCCAGAGAAGACACATACCACAAGGCTTTTTCAAATTCAAAGAATTCCAGTTGAAGGCATCACTGTTGAGTTTTTAAATGTAAACTAATGATCTTCAAACAGTTTTGGGCTATGCTCAGATGGTGGTGCAATCAATAACAATTAAAGGCTTTTTGTTTGAGGCTGGGGACGTGTTCAAAATAGGTAGTGCTGCACGACTATCAGTTGTCTCCAGCTTCAGGTTGTTCTTCACCATCACCTTGAGTATCTGACGTCCACAGCTGGAAAATAATTACTCATTAGGCATATTTGAGAAATCATTTACACAAGCAGACAAAACAAAATTAGCAAGTTTACCTTAGACACAAATATTAGAGTTAAATTGTAGAAATAGAAAGTAAAGTTTCGCCTCTCCATAAAATATATTCAGGCAGATGTTTTAAATTAAACCATAGGAAAATTTCTGAGATTTGTTGGAAAATAAATTTCTAATTCCCTTCAGAAAATCAAAACTTTAAAGAATTTTAAAGATACTCACCGTTAAATTGTCCCTTAAAAGTTGCATGATAAGTGTGCTGTCTTTATAAGAGTCTTCATTAAGTGTGTCTAATTCTGCTATTGCATCATCAAATGCCTGAAACAAATATACATAAATTAAACACAATAAATGTTTAGATTCGAGATTGTTATTTACATAAATGAGTCAATCTAGCCTTGTAAATATTTAGTTTCATTCACCAATTCATTTATTGAACATTGAAGCCTTTCCCAGGGTTCATATTCTTTTTAAAAAATTAGGTCATTTTTAAGGCTACATATCACAATAGATTAACTCACGAGTACACATATGATGGTTGTTTTGGGGTTTTAGGACACAAGGGATATATTTTGGCCAAGCTATGCCAAATACAAGGAAGAAAACTTCCAAATAAAAAATGTTGTGAAAGGAAAAAGAGGGATCGAGGAATAGAATGGGATGAAAGCATAAAAATGTTTGGATATATAGGATGAGAGAACACTGTATTTACTTAAGACAGTAATGTAAACCTATAGGAAAAGGTAAGCACCTCAGGTCCATAAAGCAGATACACACCCAAAGGAGATGTGCCCTGAGGGCTGTCAAACTTGAAGGAACTTGCACGAGTGCCATATTTAGGTCGCACGGACCAAGTTTTATATGAATTTTTTTAGCCAACCGACAAATATTATTTTTACCACCTGACCTTGGATAAGTAGCATTGACCTTGTTTTTCAAATGCAGGTGAAATAATATGTGCAGTGGTCTTGTGTGCCCTTATATAAACAATTTTTAAAGACTATTAAGATCCAGGGGAAACCTATTCTCACATGCAGTTGTGTGGTCTTTCTGACACCTTTTAAAAACTTTATTATAACCAATACAATGCTGTTTAAGTTCCATAAACAAATGCTTTATCACTCAGTTTGTCTATGTAAGTGATTTGCTCACTGATACTACCCCTTACAGGGTTTTCTTTTAAGTTTGGACACAAAATATGATAGATAAAACCTCAAACCCACAATTCATTCCCCCCAATCTGATCTTTTCATTAATTAAAATTAATTATCGTTTTTTATGTTTGAACTCGTTAGACATTCAGCAGGCAATTTATAGCAGTTTTTAGATTTGAAATGTATTAAAGTATCTATCCCTTGGATTTAATGTTTGAGATAAACAAACATTAAAATAGATTCTTTAAAAACAAAACTAAGCAACAAAACACTAATTTATAAACATTTATTTTTAAAGTTAAGAGATTACAATTATTAAAATTCATCCGTTCACTGCTATTTGCATAAATCATTCATTCGAATTTATTTTGCCACTTCAAACTCAACTCTAAAAACATTTCAGAGTTAAAAATACAAAAAAAAAAAGACATGCTTGTTTGAAAATTTCACCATTACAGGCATGGTACACACAAGCTCTTGTAAAATTGTCACTTAGTTATTAGTTTTAAATAAGCTTCATTAGTGCTTTAAATCCACTCCCTTAATTTGCAACCATGGTACTACTACAATTTCAATTCAGACAAGTTTCAAATAGGGCAATGATTGAGAGAGAATGAGCTAACTCAGCAGTTGTAATGCAAATATAAGATTTTTATGGTAAAATGTGTTTTAGTAACTCAAGAGGACATGCTTTGATGGAAAAGCATAACTTGGGTACAGCAATACAAGTGCTGTATTTCAAACACATGTTAGTCCCCCTTAACACATTTTTATTTAATGTTGGTAAAGTATTGTGTGCAACTATCATTCACTTAAGTGTTTTGGGAAATTACACACGTTACATAATTCTATTTTGCATCACATTCCTTACTATGCAATTTCAAGCAACCATGGTTGGTCTTCAAACATACTAGTGGAAACCAGGAGTACAGGCATTCAACAAATGCACAAAAAACACTTCCTAGGCCTTAAGTAACCATGTACTTATGTATTTTTATATTCAAAGATGCATTCATTCCAAGTTTAACAAGCTACTTGAACAAGTTTGTTTAGCGAAATGAAATAAATGTTAATTATTCACACAACTTGACAAGCTTGCATGCAATTCTCAAGAGGCTATTAGTAATGTGGTTAGTTGACACTCAGATGTCTCACAACAGATTTTACCTGTTTGGCAAGGTGACAAGCACGATCGGGTGCATTCAGTATTTCAAAATAGAACACTGAAAAGTTCAAAGCCAATCCCAATCGAATGGGATGAGTTGGCTGCATTTTATTTTTACTGATATCAAATGCCTCTTGGTAAGATTTCTGAGATTCATCAACAACACCTAAAAAATAAAGATCAAAATTAATGATTCATACCTGTTTAGCTAACTGGCAAGCCTTGTCCGGAGAGTTCAGTATTTCAAAATAAAATACTGAAAAGTTCAAGGCAAGCCCCAAACGTATAGGATGAGTTGGCTGCATTTTACTTTTACTGATGTCAAATGCCTCTTGGTATGCCTTCTGTGACTCTTCAACAACACCTGAGTACAAAATTCTCCATTAAAATAATTATGAATAAAATAGGCTAGAAATCAACCTGACATAAATTTAGGTAAAGTAAAAGGTAAAAACCTCCAAAGCAAGTTCACTAGTACCCAAAAGTAGCTGTTCAGAGGATTGGATCAAACAATGTTTTGCATACATTATCACAACAGTAAAATATACACAATACTTTGAAAATCTCTCAATTAGACCCGTTCTATTCTAATTTAAACCTGTCATAAATCCTATTAAGTATTAAAAATTACTTCAGAACATTCAAAACATGACTTAATTTTGAAATAAAGCATCACTGATGTTGCTCTTCAATACAACTAAAATTCTGAAAAATCATTCCTTTGATCACATCTAAGACCAATGAGTTTCTAATTAGAGTTGAACAATAAATTTTAAAATTGTTTTACTTTATAACAAGAACATCTAGATCAGAATTAGGTTCCATTAAAACAACCAAGTTCAAATCTCCAAAATCTAGAATGATTTTCAAAGTAAATTTATCAAATAGCGGTGTTCCAAAAGGTTAAAAAAGAGTTAATTTAAAATATTTAGGCATCAGCAATTATGTTCAAGAACAAGGTAACCAGTGAGGGTAATTGAAATTTTACAGGAACAACTATTTATCAAGCGAAAATGACCTAGTGAAATAGTACAAATATCAAGGTTGTTTTAGAATCTTTTGAATGAATTAATTTTTAGTAATGAATCCCTCACTGATTAGGAAATTCATGTTTGCTTCCGACATTCAAATATTTGACAAAAATGTAATACAGTATTCTGCAAAACACGTATGATGAGGTGAACAGTCATGGTAAATAGAATATAATGTATATTGACACCAATTCACCCATATTTCAAAACGATTAATTTCTTTGGAAACTCTTAATTGCAATAAGCTGGCTTAAATTAGCTAAAAGTAGACATGCCTTTTGTTGGGTAGATGGTCTTATAGTATAGGTCTGATGACAAGTTACGAATAGCAATTATGAATACAACCAGAAAAATAGAAACTTTTTTTGAAAGGCATGCATAAGTATATATGATGCAAGGGCCAAGTATCCATGAAGTAATGGACACACACCTTGCACTGCCTACAACTCAAGACTGTTGGCAGAGGGGGGCACAAACCCATTGAGCAATAAGACTAATATTTGTATTTTAGTTAGATACAAGTATATTTTTCTTTTAGGGAGCTTATATTCAAGCTCTATAAAAATATACATATACAAGGATAACATACATAATTTAGGTTTTATTGCTCCTATTACAGCTGTTTATTTTAACTAATTACTTTCAAAACGAATCAGTTCGCTACTTCTAATATTTTGACATGTCATCTTTTATACTACTTTGCAAACAAAACTGATGTCAGAACTAACCTCTCCGATTGTAGAAATTTAGTTTTCTAACATCATTTTTCGGTATTTGATTTTCAGGACATTTTAAAATCTATTGGCAATTTTTCAAGCTTGTAATATTATGGTTTAGTTGTCACTAGCGTTAATAATTATTGTTGAAATATTGCAATCAAATTGCAACTTCCTTAAAAAAAAAAAACACATTACAAACGATTTATCTACTAGCCTAGGGCACTTCATTGACCTACTCTTTAACACAAGAAAAATCCTCCTACGATTTCTTATTGGGATCAACACAGGAGAAAGAGTGAGGGCTGGTGTAATTTTCTCGTTACCTTAACATTGCACAAAGCAATACAATCGATTGAATTTAGTTCAAAGCTGCATCTCACTAATCAGGCACTGAAACAAAAATAATTTGAAGGCGACTCATCTTCAAGCCTTGTCTGCTTGCAAACTAAGAGTAACACTGATTTACTTGACTTAGACATAAATGCATGTTACTATCTGTGGTATACATACATAAACATTTGCATAATAAAAACTTCATTTATTGATGACTGGTAAAAATGCTCCGGGCTTTAACGGCTCACCTCTGAATGTTGTCCACTTATCCCGAAAACAAACGATAAATTCAATCAGAACACATGCTTCAAACCAGAAGCCATTGTTTATATTTCAATCTCGCCTAATTAAACTCTTCAAGATGCCAATTTACCAGAGCCACAAGTGTTATTACAAATAGTATAATTTATGAACTAAAGCACAATTTTTCTAATCTCAAAATTTTGTTTTGAAAATCTCCTTAGTAAGGTGCATTTTTAATGTACTTTTGTTCCAATTGCTTTGCGATCAACAGGTTGGTTGGGTTTTCAAAGTGCAAGGCGCACATGGCAAAGCTGCGCCAGATATATGCTGATCAACAGTCCACAATGTCAATATTGCTTGATAATTTGAGAAATTCCAATTCAAAAGAAGTATAAATGAAGAAATCTTCAGCTAGGGTTTATATTTATTTACAATAAAAATTTAGCACCCTTTATAGCCTTTTCTTGAAAGGGCTAAAACAAGTTTAATTTGCTCATTAATTGCTAGAGTAGAAATGAGTAAACTTTTCATCAAAAGGGACAAAAAGAAACAAACTTAAGAAAAAATATTTTTTAGATTTTTATGGCTTAAAAACAATTGATGCTTAAAATAAGCTTAGAAAATTTTGCATTGAAACTGATGCACAAAGCTATCAGAATTAGGTACAACTTAAAAATAGCAAGAAAATTCCCTGCAAAAGCATTTTATGGCCCCAAAACATTTAAATAAAAAGGCATCAAAATTTACACTGAAATGAAAAACAATGAAATCCAAAAACTATAATATGTTGACTCAATATCAAATTATTTGTTTTTTACTTATCAAGACAGATTTATAATACAAAAGAAAAAAATTAACTAGTGTGCCAAAAACTAATGCTATCCCAAAACTAGAAGATAACTGCTATGAAAGATAAATTGTATTTTAAGGTATATTTACTTAAAATAAAAAGTGTGCCTTATAAAATAACAAGAAAAATATTAATACCACCTTCATTTCCCAAGTTTTTATAAAAAAAATCCATTGAAAACTATTTTATGAACAAAACATTTATACTTCATGGGAAATTGAAAGTTTTCATTTCATTAGCCAATTGCAATACACAATAAAAATCAAGTACAGAATTTAAAAAACTTGCTACTGTTGTGTATTTGCCAACTTTGAAACATTAAAAAGTTATTTTAACTACTGACATTACTAGCACATACATGAAATAAGCTTTTTAGCCAATATTTCACGAAATTAGTTATTCCCACAACAGTGAAGAATTCGGAATACATAAAAGGGATTTCAGGAAAATTCATTCAAAAATACCCTTTTATAAATGCCAACTTTGCAAAATAATTTAAAAAATAACATGCCTGAAAGGACCAAAATCTCACATATTTGCTTTTTACAAATTTTTACACTACCTATACTGTAAAATATGCAATTCCAAAACAAACCATTTACAGAAAAGTCAACCTCTACTAATGCTACAATAGACTAGAGCTCATTTGAACTATAACTGCTTTGGCAAGATAAAGTCTGAACTTCTGAAGAAAATTTTTTTTTGCCAGACACAAGACTGGGAAAAACTGGTTGGTATGGCCAGTTTGCCAATAAAAAGCAAATCAGCTGGATTTTGAATTTAAACAAATAAGCACTTTTAATCAACTGGAAAAAAGGATTCCTTAAGAGACCATTTTAAAGAAATGTACAACTCCCTGAGAACAACCTAATATTTATCAAAGTACTAAACAAAATGATCACTTACTGTTCTTTTGATCTCCAGTGGCAACTTCTGCTAAGTACCTGTAATAGTCACCTTTCATTTTCAGGTAAAAAACCTTGCTTTCTGCATTGCTTGCTTTTGGGATAAGGAAATTGTCTAACAAGCCCTGTAAAAACATTAAACTTGAGGCACAAGACAAAATTTTACAGTTTTTACTAGATGAATATATATCTTCATTGTAGAAGGTAGATACACAAATAAAACTTATGTAAAAAAGTTGTAGAAATTCAACAAAATCGAATTAAAAAAAAATCACAACTCACAAAATTTTGAGCCTGGCTGATATAAGAGTTAATAATCAAGACTTCCCAATTGACTATAATCATTCAATAGTGTTAAAAGTCTTTATACAGAAACTAGATATTCCAAAAGATGGAACCGTGCAATTGTTTAATTTTGAGATAGTCTACTGCAAAGGATGATTGAGTTTTATGGCACAAGGGTCATATTTGGCCGAGATACACCAAACATCTACTGTGAGATGGATTACAGCAGGGTATCTTTTATAATTATATCCAGAACCAGACATGTATAGCAATAGGGATGAAAATTTAGCACGTTCAAAACTACTAACAATACTACAAATTTAACTAAATCTGCTTTTCGAAGACTTGTTATTTGCTAGTTTATGGAGCAGTCATTAACCCCTTCAATTGGCATACTCGAGTCGCTTGAAGGGTTTATGACAGATTAAATATTTTAAGGAGCAAGATGCTGTCTACATGCCACTAGGAAGGTTCAAGTTAAAAAGCAATACTAAAATTCTTGTTATGAAATGTGCAAGATCCTAAAAATAGGTTTCCATGTTTATTAAAACAGGGTTATTCCATGTGAAATCAACATGCCTCAGTATAATCTTCAACGACTTTTCCCAATTTCAATGAAATTATGTAAAATACAAGATTCATCTTTATTTTTCGAATTACAGGTCACCAGAAAGTTAAGAAAAAATGGCAAAATTTGAATCACAAGATTTAAAACATACCATAAAATCTCAAAATTCCCTTAAGCTAGAAATCTGAACTAATTCCCATTAAACAAGCTTCTAATTGACATACACTATCAATTCTACCTTCTAACATGCCCTTACAACCATAACTTTTTCTAAAACATTAAGGTCAAGACATTTTCTGTGACAATGAATTTTTAGTCTTTAAAAACAAATTCGTTTATGCCTATGGATTCTTTACATACATTGTACATTTTGAGTTGGAATTCTTAACAAATATAGAGCTAATAGATATTTTATGGAATACCAAATGACTAAACGAAAGTTTGACTAATAATAAACTAATGGCTGCTAACATGATGCCCTGAGCAAAAAATTGAAACATTGCGCCCACATAAAATTTTTCAGTAAAAACAAAATAAAAAAATACTTGAAGATATTGTTTAGTGTTCCAATTTTAAAATTGGCTTTGAAAAAATAAAAAATTTTGAGTAAAATATTTGGCCAAGTTGCATGCAATGTCGAACAGTTTAGTAAGTTTTCAATTGACACCAAAAATAACATACGAGGTACAGTCAATAAGTTCGGGAACTACCCTCCCCTCATGCCCAGTGTGTGGGGCAAACCGAAAGAACGATGTCGTTTGCAAGTCTGGTTCTCTGCGCATGCGTGAGACGTCACATGACGCTTTGCGAAAATGCTAAGGCGCGCATCTCACCATTTGGCTAAAGACTGTAAGCCTGTGAAGTCGATGTAGCAAAATGTCTTTCTTGGAGCAACGTTCCAACATTAAATTCTGCTACAAATTAGGAAAAAGCGTTACAGAAACCTAACGGTTACTGCAACAAGCGTATGGAGACGAAGCTATGTGCAGATTGAAAGTTTTGAAATGGTACAGCTTGTTTAAAAACGGGAGACGCCGTTACAGATGATCCGCGAAGTGGCCGGCCAGTGACCGCACAAACATCGAGCGGGTAGGAGCTGTGATCCGAAGTGAACGTCCGCAAACAGTCGATGCAGTGGCCGCACAGACTGGTATTTCGCACGGAACATGTCACACGATCCTTTCTTTGGATTTGCACATGCATCGCGCTCCAGCGCACATTGTTCCATACAATCTCACCTATGATCAACGGGCTGAGCGCTGCACAATTGCGGGCGACCTAATCAGTGCTGCTGACAATGACATTTTTGTCCCGAATCACTGGAGACGAAACATGGTGTTTCCTCCAATGATCCCCAAACCAAAGGTCAGACATCCACCTGGAAATCGCCAGTCACTGTGGTCGAATGGATCGCTCGAAGGGGAAAGTCATGCTGGAGCTTTTTTGACATGAAGGGCATCGTACATTACAAGTTCACCTCTCAAGGTGCCACCGTCAACATAGAGCAGTATGTACAGGTTCTTCGTCATCTTCGGGAGGCAATCCATCGTAAACGTCCAGATGTTTGGAAATCCAACACGTGGATGTCGTTGCATGACAATGCCCAGGCGCACCGATCCGTGATGGTGCAACAAGCCCTTGCTAAACACGGCAGGCACCACAGTTCTGCCACATCCCCCTTATTCCCCAGACCTCGCTCCCTGCGATTTCTCCCTTTCCCGAAACTGAAATATCGCATCAAGGGCAAGCGGTTTGCAAATGCTGAAGTGATGGCAGCAACGACAACTGCATTACGACAGCTTTCGCGCAACGGTTTCCAGAAGCTGTATCAACGCTGGCAGAAGTGTATAGTTGTGGAAGGACATCATTTTAAAGGTGATTGTATTCAGATTACTTTGTAAGTGTATTGGTTGTTGTAGTAAATAAAGTCCCCGAAATTATTCACTGTACCTCGTATATTGCCAGATATTAAAAGCAGAGTCGTTACAAATGTTTAAAAAATACACATAAATTCAAATTTTCAACATGCATTATTTTTATCAAATCAAGAAATTATTTCCAAAACTTGCATGCATTTTTCATTTACTACCTAGATCATGTCATTTTTTTAGAAATTAAGTTATCAAGGTTGTGCAATGTTGAATTGACATAGAATGACCCAAAAGGAAAAACTGTAAAGAAACAAATAAAAAAGGTAGTTTTATTGAATTCGATAAGTATCATTTGGGAATTACTCAAGGAAATTGTAAAGCTATTAAAACTGATGCTTTTCAGTAAAATAATTCAACATTCACACAAAATCCTGCCTTTTATCTGTAAAAAAAAAAAAAAAAATGCAAGTTGGTTTCTTAACTCAATTCTTTTTGTCCTAATACATAAAAATTCTTTCTTACTTTGCATATACCATTTGATAACTGATTAGGTATTGGTATTTTCAATTAACGTCACACTGGAGCAACACAACGGGCCATTGGCGACGGTCCGGGATCAATCCCAAAGGGAAAGAACTGAGGACAACACCTGAGCTGGCACCCTACTCTCCAAACTTCAACACAACGTCAACATGAGGACATTTGAGGCCACGACAGATTTAACGTGCACCAGCCCCCTTTGTACACGACGGTGTTTGGCTGGATTCGAACTCGCAACCCTTCGGTTGCTAGTCCGTTAATCAGTTATCAGGCCCGGTTGGAAGAGTAAGAAAAACTCTCAATTATATACTACAGCAAAACTAAATTTTGATAGATCTCTGAAGCTTTAAAAAATTTAATATGCTGTTAACACAACCATTTTCAGGAAATTATACATTTTCAGGAAATAATTATTCATGAATTGATTTGATTTACACATATTTTTACTTAAAAATGGGTACTCTAAAAATCTATTACTGCAGGTTATTAAAACCCCATAACAAGAAATAACTCGAGACTTGAACAAGATAAGATGCAAACTTTTGAATCTCATGCAGCATGAATGTGATAAATTCTTCTTTACCACCAGTTTGAAATTTCAATTTGCTTAAGTGAGTCATGTTGCCCTTGTCATTAACATCCACTATAATGTGAATGCATTTTAACATTAAAACCTAAATTGGAGTAGGTGAAGTTAAGATGGGATGTTTACAAGTTATGGAGTTTTGAAATAAAATAAGATACATGGATAAATCTGCTTTAAAAGCAAATCATGTATGTTAATTTTCAACATTGAGAAAATACCTCTGTATGCTTTATTAAACAATTAAATTGCCTTTGAGAAATGGGTTGAAAATATAGAAATTTCAAAGCATCTTCCTGATATCCCCTTTACAATAGGATTTATCCACTGGAACTAGGCTGGCTGTTTTGACATTAGGACAATATTTGGTCAAGCTAAGCCAAACATAAGACCACATCAAGTAAATATGCCGTGAAAAAGCAGCTGGGAAGAGTAGTTGGACGAAAGCATAAAGATATGTGTCAGGAAGGCCACCCCTGTGTTTACTTATAACAGTTGTGAGGAGAAAACCCCATGTGAGGAGAAAAGATCACTACAATACCTCGAGTCTGAAGCTCATACACACGTAAAGGAGATGTACCCTGAGGACCTACTGGAACCTAGGCAAATAGCAAACATAACCTACATAGCAAAACTACAGACTTTGAAAGTTTATATGCCCTAAATTCAAGGTATGCCGATTTAAATCCAAGTTTTTATTAAAAAATCCTTGATTTAAATCAAACTTTAAAATTTCATTCTTTTCTGTATTAAGTTTATTAATATTGAAAACGAAATAACTATGAACAATATGCACATTAAATTATTCAATTAAGTTAACTATATTAAATAAGTTAATCTGATTGAAGACACTTAGTCACAATCAAAATTTTCTGCAGTATCACAAAAGCATTCCAATTTTGTATATAAATCTTTATAAATGGGAATTTAAATATTTTCATTTTGTTTTATGGTGTAAGGGCCATTGTTTTACGAAGATGTTGGTTAACTTTATTTAAATTCAATTAGGAAATTTTTTGCATTGATCCAAGTTATTTTTTACTGTTAATTTAACTATTCTATATTTATGGAATGGAAATTCTGAGTGTAAAAGTTTATTTTATTTATAAATTAAATTTTCGTTCACAAAATAAAAAACAACCCATTCTTTCTAGTTTACCAATTATTCCATCTTCAGCAAAAACTTTCCACCCTGGTTACTACAAATACTCTCCATAAGTAATTCAATATACCAGAAATTTTTGAAAATCACCAAAGCATATACAATTTTATGTTGAGATGATGCTGATTAGATTAATACCCAACAAAAATAATCGTTTACTACCTGTTTGAATTCCTCAGAATGATGACTTAAATAGAAATCACAGTAGTGAGTCATACATTTTCGTAACTACAGCAAGCAATTGTTTCAAACTTTGATAAAATATAAGATTTTAAGAGAAATCATTATTCTGGTTCAAAGTTGGGTATAAAAATAAATGTCAATTTCAATAGATCACTTGCAACACAGTATGGATCAGCAATTTCTACTCGTGACGTAGATTAATTTACAGCAGGATGTCAATTTAATCTTGATTTATTAAGTCAAAATTAAATTTTTTCTTTCTTAATAAAAAGTTAAATATTGAAAATTTAATAACCGATTGCCATTGACATATTGTGTTTCTAATTTCTAACCCTTATTAAGATGACAACTGACAAGGATACCGGGTCAAGGACAACTTAACCATTAAACAGGCCACTTGGGACAAATTACATTTTTTTGCAGATCACATAAAAAAAGGATTTTAAAAATGGGATTCAGGTTCTGTATCTTAACCCATGAGAACTCGCTAGGTTTGCTGGTGCATGAGAACTTGCGAGATTTTCTCACATTTATAACGTTAACCAATATTTCAGTGTCAAAGTACAATATTAAAGTGTATAGTAAAAAGTAGAAGTGAAATATTTCACAGCGAGAGAAAATCTCACGCAGAGTTCTCCCAGGTTAAGATCCTGGCTTGCTACTAGAAATGGAACAGATGCAGTATAGGACATTTGGTGCGTTTTCCTTGGCGGTCAAATATGGTCACCAAGGAAGAAACGCATCTTTCGCCTTGGTTCAACACGGAAAAACATTGCACAATCGCCTTGATTAAACATAATTAAAAATAAAACATCTTAAAACGTAACATAAAACAAACACATCTTGATTAAATGAGATGTTTTGATTAAAACAAATCTGGATAAAAAAATATGTAAATCTTGACTAAATATAAATCTTAAGTAAATAATAAAACATTGAAATTACAAAATTCAAACCAGCCACACAAATGCGAAAGAAATCAAATATCGGTAGAAATTTAAAAATAAATATTAAACCGTAATTTTGAATTCCGCCCATTTTACTTCCCTTATTATTTCCAAAACTGTTGAGAAACAGTCAATTTGCTGTTCATTGCATGCTTTTATAAACAGTAGGTTAAATTGAATTTAAAATCCCTTTACTGATTAACAGTTAGGAGTTGCCAGAAACCGCAAAAATAAAAACTCGCCAAAAGATGTCCTATACTGCATCTGTCCCCTAGAAACATAGCAGGTTCCATGCAAAACCTGGGTCATTGACACATAAGTGTATTTTATAAGAAAATTAACCAGTTTATATACAAATGGAGTAAGTCTACAAATCATGTGTCATGTAGAATTTCAACACTCCACGATAAGACTTGGCTGCACTCTGCACATGAACGGGGATTTTACATTTCTGATAGAGGAACATACTGTTTTCGACAGATCCATCCTCTTTCTGGGTTCTTCTCATTCCTAAACTTACTTAACAGACCATTGTTTTGATGGAAGCAAATCAACTTAGCTAGAAAATGAATTCAAATGTTTGCCAAAGAGAAAAAGAAATTCAGACAAGTTAGGGCAATAACAAGCAAAATACAAATTAAATTTTAATTTGTTTATTTAAGTCATTAATGTTTGAGAACGTGTAAAACAAGTCTTGATCAGGCGAACTCAAGCATTCTCCTAAGTTAATTTGTTAGCTTATATTAGTTCCTTTATTTAAAAAAATTCTAAAACGCATGGTATGTATAATTTCTCAGTTAGTATTGCTCGCTTTTATCTTTATAAACTTGAAACACGGCAAGGTTTCAAAGAGCAATCTTGGTTGATTTGCATGGAGCAAGATCCAGCAAGGATAAGCTGCACCAAACACAGGGCAATAAAATGAGAAGAGTAATCACACCAACATTAAAAGGAGGAATGTAGGGAATAAAAAAAATGGGTTGCATAAAATTTAAATAAAGGTAAAATTTTAATTGAGAAGTGTAAGCCCTAATTTTTTAAAAAATGATTACTAAGATGGGATGTCCCCATCTTAGATAAAATTTAATTTAAAATCTTTTCAATTATAGAGGTTGAAGGAAAAAAGGATGGATGAAGTGGGTGATCCAACAAATCCTATAAAATTGGTGATGAGGTATATTAAAATATCGACGATAAAAGGAGCAACCTTGGAGTCGAGTTTCTGTTCTGAAAACATTAACTCACTCATGCACTTAAGAATGTTAATTGCAGGTGTACAAATTCTGCAGCAGCCCTTAAAAAATACACAATTATAACTTCAAACAGAACTAACAGCTAAACAAATTTAAGATTATAAGGGCCATTCTAAGTTTAAATAAGTCAAGTCTATTTGGTTTTCAGTGGTACTGAATACCAAAAAAACCCACATACCAAGTTACATTAGAAAACCTATTTTATTTTTAACTCAAAAAATTTCCCTTCCAGCAATAATACTAATTCACACAATAATCACAAGTCTCAGAGTTAACATCTAAAAAGCACCAATATAAGTATGAAAGTAATTTGAATATTATTTAGGGCAAGTTGTACAAACCACCCCCATAAGTTTTATCTGCTTAAATAAAGATCTAACCAATAATATTTCGAGTATTTGATTAGTGTATTAAAAGTTTTAAACAATTCTTTATTAGGTAATTGAGACCCCATTTTAAGTGTAGAATTGATATACATAATCTTGGCATAATTTAAAAACAGAAAGGAATGAATTGCTGTATGTATTTCAAGTAGTATTTTACCATTTCCTATACTACTGAAAAACAAGATTTTACATTATCACTTTGACATTAATGTCTGCTGGACAGAAGATAAACCTAAACAAACTTGCGTCTCAAACAAATTCATTTCAACTGATAAAATTTATTTAAGACTAAAGACCAAGATGCGTGATAATTGAAGTGTTTTTACACATTTTAAATGTGCGTGCTTGCAACTGCTGGCCAGTGATAACCGACTAATGTTTGTATTTAGTTTCACACCAACCAATATGCCTACTATTTAACAGAATGACTACCTAGCATTTCGACAGCTTATACAAATAACAAATATAATATTAAATCAAGGATAATCACGATACTCACTAGTACGTCGTAGCAGATTTCTCTCAGTTCTTTTTCTACTTTTTCACGGTATTCTTTAGCCATTTGTTGCTTTTTTTCACTGCCCTCTGTTTTCTGCTCTATACTGGAAATAACCCTCCATGAGCTCCTTCGGGCACCAACGACATTTTTGTAAGCTACAGACAAAAGGTTTCGTTCTTCATTACTGAGCTCCACTCCAGTTTCCGTCACTTGTTTCATAGCCGATGCCATATCATCATAACGTTCAGCTTGTTCAGCCAACTTTGCCCGTTGCACCAATTCGTCTTTATCCATTTTGTATGTAATATTTAATTAAACACTGAAAAAAGACACAAGAATGAGATTTTACAGCAGTATTTTGGGAATAAATACGAAACCGACCGGTAAGCGACAAGGAGCAGTAACACAAAGATGGCGGAAATGGAACACGAGAAAGGTTGTGACACGACCTTCGCGCAGTTTTATATGTGAAGTGCGGCACTATCAAAATGCATTCAAAATTTCATAAAATATAAACTAACAGAAAACAAAATATGAGACAATGAAATACCCAATACTTTGTTGAAAAAGTATTTACCAGCTAATGAAGAATCCGTGCGATGTCAAGTTAATGCCGGTCGATGCTTTCTCTTTATACGGGGAAACACATGTAAGTGAAAGGACCGTGACGTCAGCCGTTGCTCGGCAACAAAAGCACGCTCGAAATTTCTGTGGGCTAAATAGGAACAGCATTGAATTCCAGTAGAAATTTTTGATATTGAAGGATCTACAGTATTTATCCCTCTCTCTTGTGTTGATTACTTGATATCAATCATTGGAAAACAAAGAAAGAAAATTTCGTTTGAAGCAAAATTCGTACTGATTACACAAGAAAAATAACTTAAAACTCTAAATAACAACAAATATATTTTTTCTACTAGTACTTTTTATCGAATCTTGAACATGCAAAATAAAAAAAATTTCAACTCTGAATCTCAAAAGCAAAAAAACCGGAGAATTTCCTGAAACACAAAAAGAAAAATTAATATTTTATACAATAGATAAAATTATTGTTTTACATTAATGATCAAACGCTGAAAGAAATACTAACTAAAATAATGAAATATATTTTAAAAACATTTCTTTTTGACAATTTAAACAATAGGATTTAAGAAATTTCCTTTCCAAGAAATGAAATTTAAGTACAATTATTTTTTAAATATTTGTTTTATGTTACACAAGAAGGAAGAATGCCCCCAGAGAAGCTTTTTTTGTTTTGTCCCAAGTTATAAAATCAGAAACTGTGATCACGTATGGGCGGAATTCGTGCTCATTGAATCTGTTGAGCCGCATGTCTACTCACTTAGCATCTGTTGTTTGAGGATGCGAAGGATACGAGACATGTAATACATATATTTGATGTTCTAAACAAAATGCAGCGCTTAACCGTGATATTTCGGATCGACCCATTCAGTCATTGAAAAATCAGTCCTTATACAGAGGAGTAGATAAGGGGAGGTGACAGGGGCGGAGGCATTGAGTCCCAGTGTCTATAGGGGCGGTGTTTCAGAAAATATTTATTTAAAAGCTTCGTGATTTTTCTTTGAATGAATGTTTTATAATTGAAAGCAAGCATTTTTCAGTTCTATGCTTGCGAATGCTTTCAATCACGCCCTCTTTAGAATACAATACTTAAAAGTCAAAACTCCTTTCGTGTACCTTGCTCCCAGCAATCGTATTACTTTCAGAGAGCAGTAATATTTTTTTTCATAAATGTGTGGGAGCACAAAACAAGACTCGGTTTTCATGCTTCTATCCTAAGCTCGAACTTTCGGATAGTTTTTATGCAAAGTAAATAAAAAAAATGCAATCAAGGGTTGTTATTTGAATAATTATTTATTAACAAATTATTGTAGTACTAATTAGTACATCTAGATCTAATTATATTATATACTTTATCATCAGTTTCAACAAGTAAATTTTGTTTCGGACAAAGGGTAACATCCTCATTTGCCCCAGGTCCCAAAAATTCTATCTTCGCCTATGCACATGAATTTTGCGCTCATTGAATCTGTTGCACTGCCTGTCCACTCAGCATTTTTTTAGGTTGAGAGGGATACAAGGCATGTAATACTCGTAATCTGACATTCCAAACAAATTACAGCGCTTCTCCCTCGGTTTTTGGGATCGACTCATTCAGCCATTTGAAATTCAATACATCTATCATTTAAGTCATTAACTGTTACTTAACTGACACAGAGAGTGCTACTATTGGAGTGAAAGTTTTATTGATTTTGAAATCTTTTAGAGCATCGATTGAAAAATCATCAGAGTTTTGATATTCCTATTTTCTTGTCGTCTAGTTTCATGTCCACACTTCTAACACACACTGAGCCGCTCCCCCGTATGTACTACAGGCCCAAATAACACTCTAGGTTTGGGCTCTCCTCACGAAATGCAAATATATATTCCAAGTACTCAATGTTTAGCTTTTGTACAAATTAATGGATTTTTTTTCAATTTACACACTTATTCAACAGCGTTATTTGTAATGTTAAACACAAAAAACTTTTAAACTTAGGAAACCGATGCAGATTTTTACCAACAAAAAACTTTCCATTTCCTTGCCCCCATTTCTGATCCTTCGGCCCCAGTACTATGATTGTAGTAACCCATTGTTACATTGTTACTATTGTTCCCATGTGGTGGCATAGCAGACCTGGTCCTAAAATAAAGCCTTAAAACGATCATCCAGAAATAGCGGAAAAGTCGATTTTGTGATTTATATGGTCAAAAACTTTTTTTTTGGCAGATTATAATTTCCATTGAGGTTTTGCAGAAATATCTATAGGAATTTTGAGTAACTAATGAACGAAACATTCAAATATTACTTTCTAATATATTTAAGTAACAACTGATGCATGCAACTTATTTATCCAATTATCTATATATTTTCATTCCACTCGTAAAATATTAATTTCAAATGGTATTTAAAGATTTACATCCATCAAGCTCATCAGGTCTCCCTCAAGTTGTCAGTACGATTAGCGCCAAGAGGCAGGGGTAGGGAAATTGTATTTTTGTCCTCTATTGTCTTCATATAAATCAGGACTGGACAATCTGAAGACCGCGGGACGCAAGCGACCCAGCATACCATTTTTTGCGTTCCATCCAATCACATCAAAATCCACGAATTAACAAAGTGAATAGAAACGAAAGCAAATATAAATGTTATAAGAACTCTTGGTACCAAATCACACACCCACCTACCATGATAGAACTCCCCGAAATACATAAATCAAAACTAAGCAATTTCTATTTTTAGATTTGATATTTTTTCCTTGGTAAAAGCACGGAATTCTACTTTTTTTTATTAATTAGGAGTAATCGCTATATTTTGAAGCAGCGAGTGTGAAAGCGCTGTTTTGAAAACGGAACAAGAAACTTGCGGAGGTCGAAAGGTATGTCTCTTTTTCTACTACAAAATTTTATTCCAGTGTTTTAAATTTGTCAGAATTTAGAAATATATATATAGAGAGAGAGTTTGGCTTTCAAAACGAAATAAGGAGAAAAATTATGAAAACCACCCTACTCAATGATTTTTGAAACAGACCAAACGATTAATATTAGTGCAGCAATGCAAACATCTGACTGATAAATTTATGTAAGTGAATGAAGTAAAATTTAGAATAATTTTGTGTTTTATTTAAATTTTTTTTTCTTTACATGCGGACAGCGAGAAAATTGAACTGGATCAAAATTTTCTGAAGAATGGTTTCTACAATGCTTCATAACAGATTGTTTTAGTTTCCTGTATTGATTTCAACGTCTCCAGGTATATCACCAAAAACAGTAAATTATTTTTCGTTAAACCTTTAAAAAAATACATGTAACAATTTTGCTACATATAGATTTTTTCAAACTGTGTAATTCTTTCTCGGAGGTTGATAAATTTTTTAATGATTTCAATTCAATAAGTCATCTGCTTCAATGAAGTGTTTTCTTTTGATCTCTTACTTAACTGTATTCGTGTGTCTTTTTGTCTAGCATTTTTCGATAATATATTTTCTGTTCTCTAGTTAGATATTTTCTGTAGAAAAACAACAGTTAAATAAAATTCTGACCGTGCAGTCTAAGTTTTTAAATTTTAAAACTATATTTTCGAACATTCCAAATACTACTAAAAACTCGGAACACTCACTTGGCAAACATGTATAAAACGCATTTCCATAATTTTACCCAATTCTTCCACATTTTTCTCTATGTTCTCTAGTTTTATGTAATAAAGTTTTGGTTTCCTAATAAAATTTAAAATCCATGCGAGACTGATATTTCCCACTACAAAAATTCATAATTTGTCTTTGTAAGTTCCTCCCTGCAAGTTCGTAAATGCTTCTCCCGTATTTTCTTAACTCTGAATCTTACCCCCATAGGATTTCCCTCTTTGAATAGATTTGACCTCAGAGCAGGCCAAACCAAATTGTTTATTCTGCATGTATATTCCCAATTTGGTATCAACCAATATGATTTTGGCTTGCACAATGGCGCCAACTTGGGAAAATAATTGGTGGGGCAGGTAAGACACCAGTATCGTCAATTCATTAACAAATTTGTTTAATGGACCCAATTAAGTTTTTATGCATTTCTCTATTCATGTTATCTGCATACTTGTAATAGACTCTCACCCCCTCAACTACCTATTAAGTCGAATGCAGTTATTCAGTATGTGTGGCTATCTACATATTTGTAGTAGCTAAATCTCAGATTTTGAAGAAGGAAGAGGCTCAATGGATTCATGCTCCTAGCATTTGGTACTTTTGGGCTTGCATTTACATATCGATTTGAAGAAATCAAACAGTCGGAGACAACCCGACATGATCACAGGCAAGAATTGAATCAAGAGCTTCAGTCCACTGTTTCTCTAATACACATAACTAAAGCCAGCACCAGCATCTCACCTAAGGTCCAGGAGATCTACCAGTTTGAAAATGGACGCGGTCATCACTACTAAGCAGGAATAAGATCTAGATAATATAGTTCTGAAATAAAACAGTAGTAGGTTGCTTGTCGGATATTGGCCGGATGTGCAACTTGTCTTAAATTTATTTCAGTCTTTGTTGTTCCATTTGAGTTCTGTGCTCAATTTGAGTTCTTCGATTATCAATATCTATTTGAAAAACAATTTAATAATGTTAACTTTCCTGTCGTAGCTTTTGTTATGAGTTTGTAATATTGACGTTAGAACGCAGAATTTTTTTAAAATTTTGCAGTTTGTAATTCTAACGCTAGATATTATTAATCCAATCCATTAGATTTCCTTGTACTTGTTCTAAAACTGAAGCTTTTCTAAATTGTTACAAAACCAAATACAAGGCGACGGGAAAGAACAAGTTAAAAATTTAGCTTCAAGTTCTTAAAATAGGCAATTAAGTCAATGTTGCTTCGTTAATTTTTTGCTCCATTTATTTTCATGACTTCTCTGTCTCCTTCCGTCATGTAATTAATAAATAATAATTATATGTATATGGGGTACGAAATTAAACAATTAAAAAAACGTATAATAGGTAAAGCTCTGTAACAATGAATCCAGTAGAATGGGAATGGATTAAAAAATGCAGAACCTTTGATTATCCGAAATGCACGGGATAGAAGCATTTTCGTTTGATCGAGGTTCCATAGAAATATTCAAATAAGCAGTCGGCTTTTTTTTTTAAATTATTCCGCTGTTCTATTTTTAAAAGAAATCAAGTGCTATCCATGGTTATAAGCATAATATATATTAATTTATTTATCATCTCACATAATATTTTTTTATTGAAATCACTACTGCCTCGCATATTTTGTTTTCTTTTTATTTTTGTTTCATGCATTATTATTTATAAATTAGTCAGTTTTTTATTTTGTTATAGACTTGTCCAATAATATTTTCTTGCAAAAATAAATATAACTTTAAGGACCTTCGGTTAAGGTGATTTTTGGATGATCTGGGTTCTATTTGTTATTATAAACATGAAGAACTTAATTAAATGCATCACTTTATATGACGTACCCATACCTTTCTTTTTATGTAGAGCATTAAATATTACTATCAAATAGAGAGGGACCATAATGTGATCTAACTTTCCGATAGACAACTGCCATACACCTCTATGGGATATCCGAGTCTTCGAGTGTTTCAGAACAGGCTCCAGTCTTTGGGTTTAGGAAAAAATTTCCGGGTTCCATTCAAATTTTAAAAAAAGGAAGGAAACTGCTGTTCCCTATTTCGTGCAGTGCAGTTGACTGAGGAAAATCATTCGCCCCGAGTGACATCGCCTTGCGCCGAAATTTCTAATCTTGTTTATCTCGTTACTTTTCATGACGTCGCTCCTCTGACACTCATTGTTTTAAACAGAACGGAATATGCCTGTTTGACTCGCTCTGCTCAGATTCATTCATAGATTTACACGCTTTTTCAGAGCGTTATAGTGACACAAAAATTTTGAATTGAACTAATAAAAGTTTCTTTACCCGAACATAAATTTTGTTTATTTTTGTAAAGCTATTTACGAGAAATACCAGAAAGATGATAGATATATTTAAGGCATGTGGAGAGAGCACCAGATATAGAATAATAAATTGTATTGTTGTATATTGTATAAATTGTATTTGTTTAAATATTTCTGAACCTAATGGCCCTCTCAGGAATAATGTCATTCGAATTAGAAGGGACGAACAAGCGCAATTCCGTAAAATCTCTCCCTCTACAAGAGGCGACTGGCTTTCCTCTCAGCTAACTACCTAAAGGAAAATAGTTTTTAATTATTTAACTAAATTTTCTCGGAACCCGAAGATTTTTACTTTAGTTACGTAAACTGTTGTCTTCTACTGACGGTCGTCAATAGCCGGTTGAGTTCCATTTCATGACGGATCAAAGAGTAATTTACAGGAATGGTTACTATATTACCATATTAAGTTGCAAAATTTGAAATAATATGTATCAGGTTATAAAGAAAATTTCTGGAAAATAGAGATACATCTGTTTCATGAGTCGTTCACATAACTACTTAATCACCCAGGTTGTACTTATTGGAATTATGACCTTGTTCAACTGATCTACAGCTTCTTTCGTGCCCAGAACTCTGGAATGTTTACGTAGGTCCCAGTCTAATTAGCCCTCGTTGACAAAAAGCTGAAAGAACGACCTTTGAGCTACAAACCAAACCTGGATGTTTTTAAAACTTTCTTTGATACAACAATCTGTTACTAACCAGTGTAAATAGTTGTGAGCTTTTATTGTTCATCGATTTTTCCTGTTAACTAGAATAATAATTTAAAATAATGCATAAATTCAAAACAATTTAAATCTAATGTAATACTGCATTAAGTTCGACATTTGGTTGAAATGAAAATATGTTGTAAATATCAAAGGAGCTAAAGTATTTGAAGACAGATTCAGAAATATGTTAACCTAATATTGAGGGTTTTAAGTATTCTACGCTTGACTGTCATTTATCATTCCTAAGTATTGAGATGGATTCATCTCAAATGGTTTTTATAAATCTCTAGCCCTTATGATCATATTTGCACTAAAATTGATATTACATTTGAGTAAAATTTCAATGTGACAAAACTTTTGATTTCATAAAAGTGACTGCTGACGCGTTTGAAATTTTAGAAATAATATCAAAATAAATATGAATATCTACCCTTCTCTTCGGCAAATGAGATGCATATTTATTTATAGACATTATTGTGAGCTTAATGACACTTTTAGTTTGATTCCTCGACTTTAGGGAAATTATAAATTACTAGCGGCGTGTTCGGATACTTTTTGACTGGTTGTAGATTTAGAACACGCTAATCCGAAGGATTCTCTCTAGAAAACCTTACTGCAAATAGAACAACTAAACTCAAGTCTACATTTTAGAAGTGGATTTCTTAGCGGAAAGCTTTGTTGGAGTGTGAGGGTAGTGTGAATTCACAAAAGTTGGTCTATTGAGATCTGTTCCTTTGGAAAGAGAAGCAACTCTCGCGGTGATGTGTGTGTTCCGAAAAGATAAGATAGAATCAGGATCGCCAGATTTAATGGAGAAAGCGACCAATTTTGAAATTAAAAAACATCCCAAATGCGTTCAGACAATTTTTTAATATTTACTTTTGTCATTAAAAGTAATTTCGTTTGAGAGATTTTCAGTGGTAGCCGAGTAATTAGAGCTCTGGCCCAAGATTCAACAGGTTCTGGGTTTCTGGGTTCCAAACTAGGTGTAAGGTGCATGTTGACAAGGGTTTGGAATTCCCTTTAAAAGCCGCAAGGCTTCAAACTAAAACAAAACCATCAATGGACAGAAGGCTTTGTTTCTTGAGTGCGTTATCAGGAGGTTCGATTTAATAAGTTGATTTGAAATAAGATGGAACTCCATGAAACCGAACTACACTGCTGGCCACTGTAAATGCAACACCCTGAAGGAAGCATGCAAATAATATGAAATTTACAACATGCATTAGCGGAGGTGAGATAGGCAAATGATTAGAATTTCAGCGCAGACGCACATCACGCGCGCCTGTGGCGCCACTTCAAAGCGCTATTTAAGGCTTGGAGATTTCGACGATTTCAAGTACGGCAATTGTGTTTTTCTTGTGGTTTTTTCAAAAAAACGATCAATTATGCCTCGTAGAAAACAGCGATCATCTTTTGATCAAGTATCCGAGTTCGACAGAGGAAGGATAGTGGCCTACCGAGATTGTGGATTATCTTTCAGGGAAATCGGTAGTCGTGTTGGACGAAACCAAACAACTGTAATGCGGATATGTGATCGTTGGATGCAGGAGGGTACGACGGACCGACGTGTTCGATCGCATCCACCTCAGTGCACCACTTCACGTGATGACAGGCATATTGTGCGTATGGCAGTGACGGATCGCTCAGCCACATCACGAACCATAGCACAGCACATTCAGTCTGTACCGCATCATCCAGTGTCTGCGCGTACCATTCGACGCCGTTTACAGCAGAGTGGTCTGTCCGCAAGACGTCCATTGCTTCGTCTACCCTTGACGCAGAACCACAGACGTTTCCGCCGCCAATGGTGCGATGAAAGAAGGATGTGGACGGCAGATTGGAATGAAATTGTCTTTACTGACGAGTCACGCTTCTGTCTGCAACACCACGATGGTCGGATTCGAGTCTGGAGACACCGTGGAGAGAGGATGCTCAACAGCTGCGTTATGCACCGCCACACTGGTCCTGCACCGGGTATTATGGTATGGGGCGGTATTGGATATCACTCTCGCACTCCTCTAGTACGCATTGCCGGTACTTTAAACAGCCAGCGCTACATCTCCGAGGTGTTGGAGCCAGTTGTCCTTCCTTACCTTCAGGGCTTGCCCACAGCCATATTTCAACAGGATAATGCGCGACCACACGTGGCACGCATTGTCCAAGGGTTCTTCGTCAATCGCCAGATTGAATTGCTTCCCTGGCCAGCTCGCTCTCCGGATCTTTCGCCGATAGAAAACATGTGGTCCATGGTTGCTCAACGATTGACCCAGAATACATCCCCAGCTGCCACACCAGATCAACTTTGGCAACGTGTGGAAGCTGCTTGGTCTGCTGTACCCCAAGAACACATCCAAAGTCTCTTTGAATCAATGACGAGGCGTGTGGCAGCGGTGATCTCCAACAATGGCGGCTACTCTGGCTACTGATTTTGGCAGGAACCACACTTCACAGAAGTCTATAAATTTAATCATTTGATACTTGGTCAACATGTTGTCTACAAAATAAATTTTGTGGTGACATCTCTTGTCTTTCTTGGTGTTGCAATTTGGGTGGCCAGCAGTGTATTTGGAATAATTTGTCATTTGATTTTGATTAATGTTCGAACAATTCGGTGTCTCTTTTGGAAGGCAAAACGCATTTTTTTTCTGTAATTGAACGCTGGCAACATCATTTTTTCCCTCACAGGATTGTTCCGTAGTAAATGTTTTGATTGCATATACAGTATCTTTATTACAAATTAAAGTATGCATTTTCACTCGAACGTAAGGGTGGATACGTATTCAGAGGTGCCTCTAAGAGCTCATAAACGGGTAAATTTCTAAGTACTCGGTCTATTGGAATCAGGAAATAAACCGCAGGAAGCATATTTAAGTTTTACTAACTGGTATAACTTTTTTCATAAATTCTATAGTCGTTTCTGCAAGGTTTGTGACTTTTTTGGTTGCTTTAAATTGAAAAAGAAATTAGTTTGTGTTTCTTTTGTTGGTTACTTGGTATTTGTGTTCTGAAAATTCATTGAACAAGATGTTTACAAGAGTAATTATCTAATTGGCAAAGATGCAGGAAAGTTCAAATGATTGTTTCTAATTGCTCATACAAATAAAAATATTTCATAGAATGTTTTAAGTCTGGTTGTGACAAGTAGAACAGTACTTTATTCATATAAACATAAAACGGCTTTTATATCCTACTTAATTTTTCCAGTGCTGATCAAATTCAAATTCGAAAGTTTTTTTGAATATGTATGAAATCACCATTTTTTGTCTTTTACAATTCATGGTTGTCAATAATTTGGGTTATTCGTGATCAACTATCCTTTTGTGAAAAAAAATTAAATAAAAAAATATTAAAAATAAAAAAATGTACTGAAAAAAGAGTTACCTTTTTCCACAATTTCAGGTGATGCATTACATTATATTTTTTGTTAAAAAATCAATAAAGTTATCTAAAACCCAATGCTTGGTGTTTTGCAGTAACTAAGAGAAACATTAAAAAGTTTGTAAATGTGATGTGATTTGTAAGAGACAAACTTTAAAAATTGTGGAAACATTACACATCTTTAGAAATTTCACCACATGATTCTTAAAAACAAAAAGTTTCAAAAATTGATCTGATCTGATTTCCTATTATCAAACAATTTTTTCAACAAAAAAGCAAAAATAAAGTAGTTTGCAATATACCGAGTCCTCACAAATTCTGAATGGTTGGGGTATTCCTTTTTTCAAAGGGGGGACTGGTGGATGTCCTAATTTCATTTGGTTTTGACGAGTGTTGGATGCTGAAAGAGGAAATGTACTAGTATAGATCTCGGAAACAAGTAAAATTCACGGAAAATATATTTCCAGTTTGTCAATAAGGGGCCAATATGACAAACTTGAATACATCTCTTCAATCATATCAAGTGCAAATAATATTATGAGGATAAGGTCGGTTTCTGTAGAAACAGACAGGGGAAGATTTCTCATATAAGGAGCAGGTCTCCAAATAGACAGACAGTAGCAATGTTAAAATCGCGATATTCTATTCCATGAATGAAATAAACCATTCAGTGAAAAAAATTAGAAATTCATGTTTTATAAAGAAAAGTGTAATGTGATTTGAAATCTAGTAATCTAGTAATAAAATAGATTTCCTTACTGAGTTATGCATAATTAAGACTCATTTATGCAACTGCACAAATTTCAACACAAAAATGATTCACGTATCTACTTCTCCGCATTCCTAAAGAGAAAGAGCTGAATATTTTTTTGACTATTTGCTTGAAGAATTAACTTGAATAAGTGCTGAATGAATGGAAATTAGATATAACCAGGTAAACCTTTTGGATAAAATTAGGTGCATAACCAAATGACCACATGTGTGGTATTTTTTATGATATACTACATGATATACTATCATTTTTTATGATATACTTTTTTACGATATACACAATTATTGTTTTATTTTTATTTGTTTTTCAAACAAATAAAAATAAAACAATAATTGTAAAAATAGACATAGAAATTTATGAAACATTTAAATTAAATATGAAAATTTTACGTATACAATGAGTACAACATAAAGTTATAAAACTTCTAGCTTACCAGGTAATAATAATTTTTGTAACATTTCAATTAAAAATCCTTTACAAAAGTAGTATTTTAATATTTTATTTATTATACGTATGTACCCAATTTCTCTACAAAATCAGGTTTTAAGGTTTTTTCTGCAGTCCCAGTATTCGAGCACATTCAAGGGTCCTGAAGACGGATCGTCGACTTAATAATTTCAGATGCAATATTTTATTAATTAATTTAAGCAGTTGGTGCTATTCGGGTAAGTGAAATTGTTTCGATCAATATTTCAATTGGTTGCATTACAAAAAACTTGAATTTTTGTCTATATGTTTATCAACTCTGCTTTAAATTATGCATTGCTAAATTTAGAAACTGAATCTATTTAATTTGAAGATCAATTGAAAAAGCAGACAAATATTTCAATTTAATTATAATGTAATGTCAAATGCTCCTATAAGTTCTGTACAAGTATCTCATCATTTTTATAATCAAGGTTATTCCCAATATTCTAATAGTGTCCAACATAATAATTTTGGATCATATGAGAATACTACTAGTAAGATTACTTATGATGAGCAATGTTCAAAAATTGAAAATATGAAATGTGAGAATATGTACTCTTATGATAAGAATGATAGCATTAAGAATTGTACTGATAATAATAACATTAAGGACTGTACTATCTCTAGTGTTAACTCAAATAATGTGGATAATATCAATTATGGTATTAACTCTGATGGCAAATTAACTGCTCTAATTAACAAATACAAGAATATTTTGCCAACAATAAATATGATGTAGGCTCAATTAATTTAGAACGTCAACGAGTTATTTTAAACTCGGAACTGCCAATTGCTTGTCGCCCATACAGAGCTTCTCCTAAAGATAATGCAGAAATCAAAAAACAAATTGACGAACTTTTAAAGACAGACATTATCAAACTTTCTTACAGCCCTTATGCAGCTCCTGTAACATTAGCTTACAAACGAGATGAAAATTCCAAAACTAGTTTATGCATCGATTATCGAAAACTAAATGAAATTACTAAAACAGATTCTGAACCCATTCCTCGTATCAATGCTGTATTGAATCAATTGTCTCATGCAAAAATATTCTCAACACTAGATTTAGCGTCTGGATACTGGCACATCAAAATTAAGGATCAAGACACAGAAAAACTTGCATTTACCTCAAATTTTGTTTTGTACGAATGGAAAAGATTACCTTTTGGATGGAAAAAGGCCCCTGCAATATTTCAACGTGCTATAAGGCAAATTCTAAATAAGCATCAAATTAAATTTGCCCTAAATTATTTTGATGGCATAATTGTATTTTCCCAAAATTATGAAGAACATCTGGAACATTTAAAAATTATCTTTGAAATATGTGAGAAAGAGAACGTGAAACTCAAACTTTCAAAATGCAACTTTGCAAAACGAAATTAAATTTCTTGGGATATGAAATTGAGAACAGTACTTACAAACCAAGTAATATTAACGTTGAAACTATCAAAAAACTTCAACCACCCAGAAACACCAGAGTTGCAAAGATTTCTTGGTAGTATTAATGTCTAACAAATTCATTTCAGATTATGCAAAAATTCGAGCCCCTTTGAACAACCTTCTTAAAAAAGATGTAAAATATCAATGGTTGGAAGAATGTCAAGCCTCATTTAAGAAACTCAAAGATATTTTAATCTCTAAGCCCGTGTTAAGTTTATTTAACCCGAATTACCCCTGCCATTTATACACCGATGCCTCACGAGGAGCAATTTCAGGAATTTTAAAACAAGAACATCCAGATGGTTCATTACATCCAGTTTCCTTTTACTCTAGAAAATTACAACCTTACGAGGAAAAGTACGCGATAACAAAACTCGAATGTTTGGCTATAATAGATTCCGTCGAAAATGTTTACTGCTATCTTCATTGAAATCACTTTACTATTTATACCGATCATACTGCCCTGGTTTGACTCAAGAATATTAAGCACCCAACCGGTAGGCTTTTAGATGGTCATTGAAATTGTCTATGTACAATTTTACAATTAAATACAAAAAGGGATCTAATAATGTAGAAGCCTACATGCTAACTAGAAACCCCATAAATCATCATATGCTGCCCAAAGCACAATTATTAACTCATTCTGAGCTCAAAGAAAGTCAAGAAAATGATAATGTTTGTAATCGCAAATACAGAAATTGGATAATCTTTGGACGATTAGAAAACAAGGTTTGAATAAAGTTGTCCCATTTTTACTACATTCAAAATTGTTAGAGAAAGCACATATTGAGTATGGGCACCTAGGAGTGTCATCAATGTTAAATTTGCTATCACCACAATATTATTGGTCTGGTATCATAAATGATGTTAGGAAATGTGTCTGACACTGTGAAGTTTGTCAATGAAAAACAAAAGAAATATGACTTGTCAAAATCCCTTCCCACAAGTCATGAACCTTTCGAATTAATTCCCGTGGATACAGTTGGCGGATTAAGCTATTATGGCTCTCCAAAAAAGTACCTACATATTTTAATAGATCATGCAACAAGATATATTTGGACATTCCCTTCAAAAAGTGTGACATCAGATGCTTATATTAACTGTCTTAAACAGGTATTCCACATTCAAGTTCCAAAGAAAATTCTTATTGACAGATATGCAGCCTTCACCCAAATTTAAGCATTTCTTGCAAAAATATAATGTCACTCAATTACTAACTTCTGCACACAGACCCCAAACTAATGGTAAAGTTGAGCGCGTCAACCAAACCCTCATAACTAGGTTGAAATGTAAAATTAATGCTCAAACAAATAATACTCCTTGGACCCAATTACTTAAACAAGTCACGGAAGAATATGACAACACTCCTCATTCGATTACTACGTTCCCACCTACTTATTTAATCTATGGAAAACTTCTTTATGAACCTTTAGATGAACCAAATTTGCATCCGCCCATTGAAGAGGCCCGAAAAATTCCCGAAGAAAAAGTAAGAAATTCTATGAGATTTCAAAAAAGAGATTTGACACCCGTTTTATTAAAAGTGATTTTAAAATTGGAGATTGTAATGTATGAAGAATTTGTTTATCCGAATAATCGAAAATTAAATCCAACTTTCACAGGACCATACGTTATCCTGAAGAAACTTTCTGACATAAATTATGAAATAAATAGGCTTAACCCTCTCCACAAAAAGGATTCTAAAGTAGTACATTCGACTAGATTACGTCATTGTTACCCGGCATCTCGTTATCAAATTTCTCCTCTTGCAGTTAGGAAAAGTAAAATTCCCATTCGAGTTGCTAATAACGCCAAAGTGTCTGTTTCGAAAATATCAGCTCTTAAGGGAAATCAGAGTACTCTTGCTTCACATCTTCGCGTAAAACCAAGTAGCCCTCGTTCTCGTTCAAAGAGAATTTAGCGCGCACGGAATTTACGACTTTCATTTCCTTTCGGACAAGTAGCGAGTTGAACGAAACGACCCCACCACCATTTTATTCTACTACCTAGTATTTTTATTTTAATTTTTAAAAATTTTCCTAATTTAATTTTGCAGCTTTTTCGATTCTGAAACTTGTGTATTTAGTTTTGTCACTGTACTTTCATGCATAAAATTAACACCTTCTCTCTAGCACTCGGCACCCTCTCACCAGTTCAACTACCAAGTTCCCGTGCTACCAACAAATTTAGCATTCTGCAAAATACAAAATACCGTTATGCTAAATACCATACCACCTGAAGATTGAGGGCCTACGGCCCATATGCTTCTCATGATCACGCCACCCTTCTAGATTCTAGACCCCACCATAAAAGGGAGAATTTTCTCCCCTACAGCCTCGCTTTTCATTCTTTCTTCCCCCAACTGGTTATGACCCCTCCGTCGAGAGTCTTCTTTATCTCTTCCCGTCTCCAATTCAATATAAACGCGTCGTCCAATTATTTTTCCTGTTGGTGCATTGTCGTTACTGACAAGGTTCTGAAAAAATGTTTTGCCATTAATTCTTTACTTTTGTTTCAAACGATTTTAAAAACATTAAATGTGGAAGAAAATGTTTTGCGTTAACTTTATCTTTTCATCATGCAAGAAAATATGATAATGATGTTAAATAATGACAAACATCATGTAAATCAGGGGTGTCAAACTGGCGGCCCCCGAGGTAATTTTTTGTTGCCCACGATGCTTTAAAATAAAATGAAAACAGGACAATATGTTACAGGTCATCTGAATAACCTTAATATTACATTACAAGGCAAAGATCAATTAATAACGAATATGCACGATGCAATAGCAAGTTTTGTACAAAAACTGTTTAAAAATCATCTACAAAAAAAAACGTTTTGACGTATTTTCCTACGTATGAGCAGTTAAAAGAACAAAATCAAAGTTGCTCATTTTTACAATATTGTGGTAAAATTGAAGAAATCAGAAACGAATTCGATAAACGTTTTAATGATTTCAGAGTTACAAAATTTTTTTTCTCTTTTTATTAGACTTTTTTCCTTTGAAGTTGAAAATGTGCTCCCACTTCGTTACAACTGGAATTAATTGATTTCCAGAATGATTCGGTTTTAAAAGACAAATATCGAGAAGTTGGAATTCCCAAAATATATTCTTATTTAGGTGAAAATACCGGAGAATTAAAGGGTTTGCTGCAGAAATTTTATGCTATTTTGGGAGTACTATTTGGGAGAAGATTGTCTGTTCTCAGTCTTTGGATCCAGATATTGGAAAACTAGTAGGAGGAAAGCGCTGGCAAGTTTCCGGTAAAAAAAAATTAATTTTAGTTTTATAAATACATTAAATTAAATAAAGGTTTAAATAAAGGCAATTATATAGCAATATTATAAATTATTACCCTAAATTCACTTAATTATATAATGTGTTTTAATTATCGTATCCATATTCCTGAATCCTCACTTCAAAATATAATTTTAACAAAATTTGTAAATGTGATGTGGCCCGCGTGAATCTTACCAGTTGCATTAAATGGCCCGTGTTTTAATTGAGTTTGGCACCCCTGATGCAAATGATACTATTATATGATGCATGAATTATTCATTTAAGAATTAGTAATATGTCGAATAATGTAAATAATTTATTTTCATGTTGAATAATGTTTATTATGTACTGCGATTTATTTGAATAACCGTCATTGCATATTGAATTATTTTATTGTGTTAGTATGGAATGAGCAAACGAAAATTTCTATCTTTTGTATTTACTTGCAACATGTCCTAATCTTTCAACCAAATGATATGAAAAGATTTTAGGATAACTTAATTTTTCAACGTATGGAGGACACTGATGGAAAACACTTTTCTTCAACATTCCAGTCTCTCATTACCTAGATTTTATTTCTATTTTTGTACTGATTGATAATGAAATTATTGTACTGATAATGATTTTGTACTAATGAATGAACGAAATTACACACATACTAATCACAAAATACATTGATTTTGAAGTTAAAAAATGATTAAACAAAACTTCATTACATACAACACAGCACACACATTTTCAATGTTTCAGGATGCTTGACGTGAATTAGCAGCTTACAATGAGCAGTTACTCATTTAGAAGTATACAGAGCTCATTTCTAGTCTACTTACTATAACGATCTCGTAGTTACAGACACCACTGACATGTCGGTACTGCTACAGAGAAGTCGTCCCTATTGCACATCTAAGTTCCTGAGTTTTTTCATCTTCCATCAAATAGTATAGTATTCATCTTCATCATCAAATAATAGATAAAAAGTAAAACGAATGAACATTAGAGTTTTTCTACTGTAACAATGAATTTAGAAATAGTTTAGTGATGTGATTATGATCCGTCCCAAACTCCAAACCCTCAACAACCTTATGATGTAACTACTCGCCTATTGAATTAATAAAGAATTGTTATAGAACTTTCTGTGCCTCTCCATTTGCGGAACCATCATTATTCAATTGCAAATGGATCATTCTCTCCGGTTGCTTTCACCACTCTTACCATTCTCGTCACGACTGCAGGCTTATTAAATCTGTTATATACCAAAACAAAGATAAATTTAGGAATTTAATTTGTATTCTCTTTTATAGTTTTGTATTGTAATTGTATTTGGTGTGTGGCCTTGGATGTCCCCGGTTTTGATTTTCTAATTTTATTAATTAATTTGGAGGTGTGTGCGGGCTACTTTTGGTGAACTGCCGCCCACACGCAGAAAACACCATATTGTATTGACTGGGTCAGGCTCCTCCATGATGACGCCCTGATCCACCAACACTTCTTCATTTTTTTTTCGAAATTTTCTTGGTATTCTTAAGTTTAAATTCCTAAATTTCTCTTTGTTTTGTACTATTGAATTATATTGCTATTCATGCTATGTCTGCAGCATCCGCGCGCATACATGGACAGTTCTGCTTTCTGGCTTCTTTTGACTATTTTTATACCCCGGTATTTTTAAAGCCAAATGGTTTTTAGCCATTTGGCTTTTTGTTTGTCTGTATTATATATATATTTGACCCTAGGCCATAAAACCCCCGACAACAAAAACCGTAATAATCGTCTAATAATTGAAAGCATTTTCGGTTTTTATATTTTTACACTAGTGATTATTTAAAAATGTAATATAATAATTCAACATCACTCCAACCAGGAAATATAATTTAATAGTTTGACTGAGGAACTTTTAACAGTAAGATAGCAAAGGTCCATTTATTCTTTCATATTTCCCTTTCCACTCGAAAATGGAATGGGATAACTTTTTTCGGATCCATTCATAGGCGAATGGGAAGGATATTAACAAAATATATAATTTTTATATACTGGTTCAGAATTGTACCTTATTAAATTGAAGCTCAGGTTTTACTGCATTACTGATTCTATCGGGAAAAATTAACTGAAAACGATCAATAGTTGTTTTTCTAAAAGTATAATTAGCTTTCTCTTATAATATTCTTTTGCTTCACGTATAATAAAACATTTTGAAACCTGACGGTTATGTACAGAAACATACTAAATACAATTTTCCTTCTGTTGTATAGCATTCTGTAACATATATTTATAACAAAATCATATATCTTTTTCAGTTCCAAAAATTATATATCATTTCTCTAGAGCTTCTACCTACTTTAAAATCTTAAGTATATGGGTCGATGAAATGGTTGAAGCTGAACGGAGAGGGGAAAAGGAACATTTGTTCTTCTGGAAACCGTCCAAAATCGACCGAAGCAGATTTCAATATGCAACCGCTGCTATCTCTGACTACAGCTATCGCTGTCAGAAAGTAAAACTATTATACACTGAAAAAGACTGAGGGAATATTAATTATAATCTCTGTTCTTTTGTTATACTTTGTTCAGCATGAGACCACGCATCTGGTTTGAGTCCCACAACCAACTTATATCACAGGACTATCTTGAAATAAAAATATACATTCCAAGTACCCTTTTTCAACTTCAGATAAATACAAATCTTCCTCTTTTACTTTGCCCAATTGTCCAGCTTTATTATTAGCGCAAGAAAATGATTTATAGTTTTTAAATCTAGAATACAAACTACAAATTACACCACTAAAAACCTTTCCATATTTCAAAGATTACCTCCTAGCCTTCTGATCCATGAACCATGATACAGACGACCCCCATGAGGGATCAGCAAGGTAAGTTAATCCAAAGTTGGTTTGGTTTGTTGGGTTTAATGGCGCAAGGGCCATATTTCAAATTCAAAGTTGGGTATCAAATATTGTTCACTCTCAAGTGCATCAATGAGGGTTGTTTTGTGATTCTCTCTTAGGATATACAGTAAAATGTGAAGTCTTGCATCATTTTCCAATCAATTGAGGTATTAGATGTTTTGGGGGCTCCGATTTTATGGTTCCATACTGTTAATCTGACTCGGCTTCGTATTGGGCACACACGGCTCACTCATCGTCATCTTTTACTGGGCGAGAATGCTTCTTTTTTCATATATGTTCAAATGCTTTTACTGTTTGCCCTATTTTATTTACATGTCCTAGTTTAAAGCATCATCGTTTGAGAGTTTTTAAAAATTCAATTTTAAACTTGCAAGATTTAATTGGGGAGGGACCCCCACAAAACTTTTCCTTTTTAAGTGCCATTGAGTTTTTAAATCTCATATAATACTTTTATCCGTCATGACTTTATACTATTCATCATTTTCATGCTTTTTATATGATACAACATGTGGATCAACACGTTTTTCAATTAGTTTATATCCATTCGTGTCTTAACAATTTATACTTCTTTTATGTTGTTAACCGGCGTATTTTAAATCCCCAACAATTTGGTTAATATTTATATTCTATATTTTTGTTTGACTTTTACGTTGAGAAACATATTTTTGGAATTTTTCAAAATAGTCAAATCTGGTGTTTGACTATTATTTTTTACTTTTTTATTTTTACTTTTTATGATATTTCTATATCTAAATAATTTTATTATTTTATCTTATACTTGGCTCGCATTAGAAAGATTATATCCTATTGACTAAGAGGACAGAATTAATAATCTTCTGTTCCACATGAGTCATTCCATATTAGATGATCTAATTCGAAGTAACTGATTTTGATGAAACTTTAACAGAATATTCCTTAGGGATCTATATGACTTCTGCAAAGTTTTAAATCCTTATAAATATTAGCACGTGATTTTCAGAAGGATCAAAAATCGAAGATTTTGATTTTGGGGTTAACTTAAGAGGTACGAATTACACAATAGCAGGAAATGTGCTACTTCAACTATAAAAGTATGCAAATTGTAAAAATCTCTTAATAAAAATAAATAATGCTGCTAGAATATAAAAATTTTCTAGGGTTATAAGGCATGATTTTTATGTTTTAGACTTCTTTTTACGTTTGTTTAAAATATATTAACTTTGCTTATTTAGCAACACAAATCACCAAATGAGATCGTCTTTTCTATAGTCAGCTAAAATGTAGTTTTACATTTAAATTTAGGTATGTTTAGTACTTTATAGCTATAAAATGTTTAGCATTCATAATTAAAATTATTGTGCATCTAAAAATGTTTCCAATCTCATTTGGAAAACAAATCAACTTCCATCTGAAATTTTCAAGCATTGTCAAAAAAAATATTTGGGTAAAAATTTTCAAGCATACTATTTTAATTTTGAATACCAAATGCATGAAATAAGAGCATACTTTTCAGTTTAGTGTTACATATAGCACACTATATTCACAACACGCTCCAAGTGCGAACTTAGGGGGTTGGGTTACCAGACGTCCAGTTTTTTCTTGCTTTGACCGGATTTCACCGGGAACTAAAAAAATGTCCGGATTTTTCAGAGAAATCATCAATTCAATTCAAAAGTTGCATTATTTGAATAGCTTTGCGTACAAACATGTATTAGTAGGAAACGGTAGTTCGCGGAATTGTATGGATAGAGTCAGATTTTTTTTTATTTGAATGGCATTTTTTATTTGTAATAATGTTATTTCTTGATTGTAACAATGTTTATTTGACCCTTTAGATGTAATTTTTTTATTAATACACCATCAATTGAGTTTTACCTGTCCGGACTTCCCTGAAATGTCAAGAATTATTATTGACAGAAACGTCCATTTTTAGGTTTGAAAATCCTATCTGTGGGAGATGCTACGAACTTTCACCCTTTCCAAATTAAACATTAGTTGTTTCCGGCTTGCGTTCAACGGAAGAAACAATTTTCCTTGCTCAATCCTCGCCTATGATAATAAGTGGCGTAAAATAATTGTAGTTTGGATATTAAGCATGCAACATTAAATTTTTCAGAAATAGCTGCATTTGTATTATTTTACATTTGCTGTTTATATTTTTAGAAACGAACGGGATGTAAACAAAATCTGTTTTATCACCAAAAATAGCCTTTAAAACAATTTTACCACTTTATATTTTGTGCCTGAAACATAAGCAAATAAAAATAAAAGCAAACTTCAATATAAATAACCTCTTTTTAAAGAGTTTAAATGGAATTGTGGCGGTAAATTCTCATTGACTAAATCACCTATACTATGATATACTGTTTAAATTAAAATGTCTTTTATGAAGTTTATATCACTAATTCAACATTATGTAATACATTTTAAACGACTAATTTTATCTCTGACAAAATTATTTATTTTCAATCCCTTCCACTATACCTTTAGTTCTTCTATTCTAGCTCCCTTAAACATAACTAAAATCAAATATTAATTATTATCCTGGTTATAAAAATTTAACTGATTAACACATAAAACAGAAATATTAGTCAATATCTAAGTTGCAAACAACTTTAGTAACATCACATCGATGCATTCGAAATAAATAAAAACTCACTGAACCTTTTAGGTACCTTTCTCTGATATTTTACCAGACTTCTACTCTCATTTGAATTCCAAATCGTGGATCCAATTGGTTCCATCCTGTCAACTGTGCTAATGTAGTGAAATGTATTGAGATTTTAAAATTTTTAATTTTAATAACTTAAAAAATTATTAAAACTAATTTAATAATTTTTTTAGTCTTCGGGGTGAACGAATAAGTCTAATAATTTATTCATTTACATATTCTTAGAAAGTAACTGGTACGAAACACAAATGGACGACACAAAAACAAATTAGTTCAACATCAATCACGGTAGTCCTTCATTGGACTATCTTTTCTTTAGCTCGTCAACCTCATTGCGATGGATGGCACCCTCACAAAGAACAAACGAATACCAATGGAAAATAAACCTCATCATTATATTAAATTTACACCACAAGGCGATAAATTGTAATAGTAATTATCGTATGATTTTTGGAAAAGGATATGTTGTGAATTTTGACGAATGACACGAGTATTTATTATTTACTGCCAAATCGATATAAACTTTAGTAAGGTTTTCAATACAGAAATGTTAAAAATATTCATTCATCTTATTTTTCGTAGGTAGCCTTAAGGAGATGAATAGGGATTCGTAGATGTAGAACAACTGCATACCATCAGCAAGCAAATGGCTTGGTTGAAAAGCTCCACCGACCCTTGAAAACTGCCATCAAGTGCCGGCTGAATGCTGGTCAGAGATTCTACCAATGATTTTCCTTTTTTTCAGATTAGCCCTTAAGGAAGATCTAGGATGTACGGCAGCAGAGCTACAGTTTGGAGTTACACAACGACTTGGTCCCAATCAAGGGTACTGGGGATGCAGTTTAATTTGCAGAAAAATTGAGAGTTCCCATGCTCCACCACCAACCAATCAGCAAGCATATCCCTAAGATTTAAACATATGTTGCATCTTTATGTAGTTTAAAGATCTTAAACTTACCTTACAGAGCATCGGAATCTTCCTTACTACAGATTCGAAAAAATATAGGTATTATAGACAGTGTATTACTAGACATATTTTTTAATTCTGAAACTTTTTATACGAGTTCCTTAAACTGTAGCTAATAAATAGATTTAAATACCGACGCTGTTTATTAAATGTGTACCTTAACTACATATCAGGTACACGACATGTCATGCAGAACGATTAAAGAAAAATATGTCAATTTCTATGCTTCTAATATAAATATCAAATTCTTTGACGAAGGTATTTTTAGAACAAAGACATTATAAATGCTAAGATTTTTGTAACTTTGCTAAGAATTCAAATTTGTAACGAAAATAATTTTATTTGATTGTAATGTAAAAATTTAGGTCATGATAGAGCTTCGAACTCCGCAAAAAGTCTATTACCCCCAAAATCTTATTTTTTAAGCTTTAAAACGGTGTTATTTTTTACACTTTAAAAATAAAATAACTCTATGATTTTAAAAGAATTTAATAGCATTATTTTTGTTATTTAATATTAAAGGAATGTGTTGTTACATATTTGTTATCAAGATTTAGTTCTATACTGAGATGTAAGTGGATGATAAAGCTGAACAAAGTATACACACAGAAATCCTTTTTATTGGCTTGAATCCTTTTCCTTTAGCAATAAAATCAATATTTTCTGTGTTAGTAAATAATTTGCAAAATTCATAGCCATTTATGTTCCACGTGAAATTATCTAAGAAATTTTGCAATTTCAGTGTTTCTTAAACTTTAGAAGTATAACTTCTATTTTATGTGAAATGTTTTATGCTCTATTTTATATTATCTTTTAATTTACAATGCATGTTATATTTCAATATAAAGCAATAATAATTCTTAATTTATATTCCAGTTTAATATAACGTGTATATTTATAATTTTTTTGATTAGATATATACATTACATTAAAATGCAATATAATTTGAATTTTACTCACAATACGTTTTTACACATATTTTTTAAATTTTGCATTGATGATGAAAACTCAATTCATACAAAGATAGTTCGCAATCTCTATGTTGATTAATTTAAGTGTCTAAAAATATCACTTTTATACTTATAAAAAATGAATGTGTGCACAGATAATTTTCTTTGTATCTTTCTTTTCATAACTTAGATCACGGAATTCAATTAAAATCCCAATCCTTTTAAATTACAATTATGCTATGTGAAAGCCTTAGGCACAATCTTGCTTATTCTATTACTATCACTTATTAAAACGCAGAAGAGAGTTATCGCTTTAAAAATAGTTTTATCGTAAGTATTTCATCTTTTCAAGAGCTATACATTTTACGATAAGTTTATTTTACGCGTTTATTTCTTGCCGATGACTTAGTTGATAGCTGTAATCGATTATTTCCCAACCTGTTCACTATTAAAATGAATTTTCATACAGCTCTCCTTGGCAGAACATTTTGTTTCGTGTGAAATAAAAGGAGAAATTAATTTTTATAAAATTGCCGAATAATAGTTTTTGAAATGACAAATGGAATACTATTTGCGGTATATGTTTTAAACCTTCAAATCGATTAACGTGGTCAATCAGTGAATCTAGGAGTGTCAATACTAATAAATTTTTAATTTACTCTTCTTCAAGCTAGTCATACAAAACAAGTTTTGATGCATGTGGCTTCAGAATCTTCAAATAATTTATCAAAAGGGAAAGCGTATGAAGAGGGAATGTTTATTTTAATTTTAATATAAAAAGGAATTCGGTAAAAAAGAAAAATGACAACCTTCATAGACAAAGCAATATATATATATATATATATATTGGATCTTTTTAAAAGATTATGGAAGAGAATACAAACTCAGAATTGAATCAACTTCTGAGATGTTTTTCGATAATTTTTCCTATTGTACAACTGTGTTTAATACTTTTACATATTGCAATTTATAACATATCGATGTTACGAAATCACATGGGATTGAATAAATCCTTCAAACGTTATTCCTTTCTTTTAAATCTTGTTCAAGCTGAAGAAAGATGAGACTACTGTTTAATGAAATCTCAATCTCGCAAAAAATACGTCGATAGTTTTTTGCTTAATGTAATGATTTCAATTCAATAAAAATTCTCACTATTGGTCGTTGTTCCCAATTGAAACAATAAATAAGGTGCGAAAAACTAGGTGCTCTAAAGCCTCCCGGTCGTACACTTAAGCTACCTATTCGAACAGTAATAAGATTTGAATCAGTTTGAATGATATAAGTTGCAGTAAACCTTATAGAAAATAATTAAAAACACAAAGAATAAATTGTCTCAAATCGAATTTTATAGCAGTATAAACAGTATCGTATTTCTAATTAAATTAAGCTGCAGACTAGAGGAGGGAAAAAAATGGGGATTCTTTTGCAACAAAAATCAAATATTTGTAATATAAAATTAGAAGTTACTTCATTGCAATATCGTCTTGTTATAGCAGAAGACTCGACGCCTAAATAAAAATTCAGCAGTAATCGGCCTGTGATCAGATAAGGAATAGATTAGCACACAGGGAGCAAAAGGTTATCTAGTCCTGAGTATAAATAAGTAAAAATAGTATTGTATAAGAGAAAAGGAAGAGAGAGTTTCGTCCAGAATAGAGTTCGGCACCAGATGGGGAAAAGCTTTTGAAACGGCAAAGCGTTTTATGCGCCGTTTTCCACACCAGTGTCTCAAGCGCTGGGCTTCGGTCCGGAACTGAATCTTGGCACCAATTTTGCCTGGCTGTGAGAGGTCCTCTTGGGATTTGTCATTTTTGTTTTCGAAGCATTTTTTATGAATACATAAAGTGGAAATATTCAATATTCTGAAAAGAATATTCATGAATGTGTCGAAAAGCTAAAACCCAAAACGCCTAAATAACATCTGCGTAGAAAATGTCGTGACCAATCAGCAAGGAAATATGAACTTTTCAACTGAAATTGAAGAGCAAGACAGTCTGCATCAGGTTCTCAAATCTAATAATACCGAATACCATTTCTTCGCAAGTTCACATAGGTGTGTGCAAGTCCTTATTTCGAAATCCAATTGATGTAATTTTTTAAGAAGTAATAGGCCTATTGATTTAAATTTTAATATCAATACGAGACACAGGACTGTTTAGGGAATAAGAAACGGGCTATGATGCTCTTGTATTATAGGTGCTATGACGCAACAAATATACATTTTTGGCGATCAGAATGGGATATGTCAATAAAAATCAACACAAATTAATTTAATGATACTGGATTGAGGAAATTACAATACGCTACAAGATTTCATTAGTCCAGTGATTGATAACTAGTTGAATCGCAAATTCTATTCGTCAACATGCACACCGAATACATTTAAACGTACTAATACCTTTTACGATTGCACCATTATTGATAGTTGATACTTAGGTTAGTTTAATGTATGAACTTAAGAAAATAGAAAGGGGTTTTTACGATAAGTTTTTTGGAACAAGGTCCACGTTTTAGAAAAAGAATTTACCAGACCGGGGTCTCACAAAGGTTGAGAACCACTGTACTACACGGTTTCTAGTAGTCTTTATACCCACCATTCATGATTAGTTTGGCACAAAAGGAAGCTGTAATTTAGTTTACATTATTTCTGGTTCCGATAGAAAGTCCTTTAAATTTATTTCAGATGTTCAATTGTTTAAGAATACAAAAGGAAACTGATAAGTGAAAATAACTTCATCGACTGGAAACAGTGTGCACGTGATAATGAAGAAGTGCACGTGAATTTCTGTTGCTCAAGTACTTTCTAAATTTGTGTTTATCATTGATGTTTTACTTCAGCCACATAGCTATCCATATCAGAAAACTGTGTTGATAAACTCTGACGTCAGTAATTCACTCTGGCTGTAAGGAGCTTAGGTTCAAAGTTTGAGAACTGAACGAAAGTATTTTTCAGAAACTTAAATCAATGCTAATTTATCGAAATTTTACAGAAATTGTTTGCACATATAGCAAATAGTAAAATAATCATGTGTGTCATCATATGCGAAATATCTTGAATAATACTTTCAATAATTTATATCAATTTTTCATCACGTGTATTAGTTCTGAAAATACCATGTTGGGATTGCTATTAATATGAAATCAGCATATTTTGATAACATATTGCATAAATATATAAATACTTTGAAGATATAGTACAGGGTAGTTTTTATATAACGGTGCCATTTTGTTTGGAATAACTTCTAAATAATGGTAATTAATTAATGATGCCCTAGAGCAACGCAACGGGCTATTAACGACGGTCCGGGATCAATCCCGAAGGGAGAGATCCGAGGACAACACAACGTAATTATGAACCATGGTAAGATGACGAGGCAACACCTGAGCTAGCACCCCACTCTCCAAACTTCTACACCACGCCAAAGTGAGGACATTTGAGGCCACGACAGATTTAACGTGCACCAGCCCCCTTTAACTTCTAAATAAAACATTAGTTTATTAATTTTTTCTAAATATTGTTTGCTCAATTAATGACAATTTATGGAACATGACAACGGTCAAATAACCTTCTCTGGTCACGCTGCAATTACGGATTTTTTCGATCACGCGATTTGTTCAATTTCTTCGCCTTCGCCAGATCAGCCTTTATTGGTGATCAGAAAACCCAAAGTAAATTCATGAAAAACATTTTCTTCCCCGTAGACCAACTGTTTGGTGTGCAATTTGAAGTGGAGTCATTATTGAACCATTTTTCTTTCGTGGATGCTAACGAAATGCGGCTAATGTCAATTGTGAATGATATTGTGTGATGTTACAAAATTTCTTTCTGTCTGAAATTAATCGTCAAATGGTTTACAGCACATGTGGTTTCAACAAGATGAAGGAACATGTCACACAGCTCATGCAATCATGCGAATTCCAAAGGACACATTTCCTGGCCGAATAATGTCAAAATCTGATGATGTTGATAGGCTCCTTCGTTCCCCTGATTTCACCGAGTCGGATTTTTTTTTCTAAAAGGCAACTTAAAGGAACGAATCTATGCTAACAAACCACAACAGTTCAACGGCTTAAGCATTTACTAAGAAATTGAACAAATCACCCCGGAAATGTGCTCAAACGTAATGGGAAATGCGGTCTAAAGTGCCCAAGTTTGTAACGCGACCAGATACGGTTATTTGACCGATGTTCCATAAACTATCATTAATAGAGTAAATAGTATTTAGAAAAAATTATTAAAAAATGTTTTATTTAAAAGTTATTCCAAAACAAAATGGTGCCCTTACATAAGGAACAGCCATACTATCTGACAAAATATTTCATTTTGAAATGAAAACGTAAAACAAAGAAAAATGTATTCTTGATAAATACCGGTCATTTGGCCGCTGGCCAATGAGACCAAAAGAAAGAAAGTTACACTTTTGGTCTATATAAAAGAACTCGGCAAAATGTGAGTGCCTTCAGCTGATTATTTAAATTAAAGAAGATTTGGTTAAAAATGAGTATGTAGAACAAAATAACTTTCATAAATAATTTGAGTAATATATGTAACTGATAAGATTATCGGGGCCCACATGAGGTGAGTTTCGAAAGTATCAGGGCGGGAGCTATGTGGAAATGTGTTTTTGATAGTGTGATGTGCAGTCGGTTTTCTAAGTTTAAAAGCTATAAATATTTTCATTGTATATATAAATAGCTTCACATGTGTTCAAATCAAAATAGAAACATTTTCCCTTCTCGGATTGAAATGACGAATCTACCACTTGCGCTCAGTTTTATAATCTTATGAATTCAGAGCAGACAAGAGTAGAATACCCAACTGAAATCGGACATGCACATGTGACCCCAACTGTTTGTGATGATCAAACTATTTTTCTTCATTGATCTCTTAAAACAGTTTTACTTTTATATCCATATCGTAACTTTCAAAGTCAAGACTCACAATACTTATTGTGCATCGCACTATTTCAACGCTATTTCTTATTTCTATGATAAAATCAGCGAACTCTATGAGAGATTTTTTAAGTTATGCGTAGACAGCGCTAGTGTCTTTGTGGTAGAACGTATTTCCTGTACATATGAAAGGTCTTTGTAAAGTTAATGTAGATGGTGATAGTATTTTTGTGGTAGAACGTGTTTGCTGCAAGTATTCTATATTGTTTTTAACCGCAAGTAAAACCCTCATCTTCCGCTGATTTTTTTGTTTACCACTGAAAATCCCTCTCATCAAAAAATTTGAAATATCTCATTAATGAATTCAGAGAAAAATCATAATCGAGTTATTATTCGGTTAAATTAGTTTTGCTTTTAACTAGTGTGAGCTTCATTATAGAAAGTGATTACATTTGAATATTTATGAAATATTCAAATAAATTAAATCGGTATTTAATCTTTAAGGCATCAAAATTCTCCAAATGCGGTTAGGTTATTCGAATTGTGTATTGTTTACCATGAGGGAATACACAATTCCAATGATCTAATCGCATTCGGACAATTTTGATGCCTTAAAGATCAAATATTCATTTAATTTATTGCTTGCTTTACTTTCCACGAAAATGCAATCAAACAAAATGAATAAATGAAACAGATAGGTTGGTAGTTTAATTTACGTCGCACTTGGCCAACACAGCGGTCAGTTAATAAATCTAACAGATTCTGATATAGTGGTCATAGCGTTTATCTGCCCCACAGTAGGTTCCGGTTTTGTAGGTGCATGGATGTTGGAAATTGTCCCTGATAGGAAAAATGGCGACTTACACACTGGGAACTCCTTCACAAATAGCCTCAAGTTCACCCTTTGTAGTGAAGAAGGCCGAAAAGGTCAGTGTTTGGGAATTAAAAAATCTAATAGATTAATAACGGGTCAAACCGTGTCTTTTGAAATAAATGAACAAAAATAAAAATGTAGATTTTCCTTTTAGTATAAGTAGAATTATCTTGTATTGTTCGGGTTGTGTAAAAAGAACGAATTCCAATTGTTAGTACTTTTTAAAATTACCTCGAACATCGATGCTCTTTCGTTTATCACTGACTCAGGGAAAATGAAAGAGAAAGATGGCAAAAGTAAAATGTAATTGTGTAAATTTCCTACCTTTACAAATGTACATAAATGCCATAACTTCTTACGTAAATTTTAACGTTCGAATTCTAAAGAGCAAAGTGTTTGACGTAAATTGAAAACAATGAACAAAAATAACATAGGCATGAGTCAATTCAAATGATAAACAAATAAATTGCTATGAGAACCTAAACACTTATTCTACCTTGAACAGTTTCTAACCTGAGAGATTTCATCACTGGTAGAATAAATTCGATATAGATTGAAAGCGTTAATAATTGTTTTTGCTTCTTTCTCTATCATACAGAAGTATAGATATCATTTCAATGTCTGTTGTTGATATGGAATAATTTTTATCATTTCTTATCAAATAGAGTGAGAGAAAAATTATTCATACTACACCATACATACACTGGTTTCCATAAATCTGGGATAAATGGAAAATTTGGTATAACTCAAAAGTATTCAGCTAATTTGAATGAAAGTGAAAATCTTTATCAATATCTTGTGCTACAGAAAACAACAAAAACATATGGGATAAGCCATATACATTTTGTCTGAGACATGCAAAGAACAAAGTCATAAATTCAAATTCAAAGTCACATACATTCTTAGTTCACTATTTCCTCTCAACGAGTACATTACCACTACCGTGCCTGGTCCTTAGACATGAAAGGGTGTTATCGGTTTTCCAGACTATCTTCCCATAAAACTGCGTCGAGAATCACATTGTAAAGAAAATCAGGACTTATACGCGAATAGTACATACATTCATTGATCTTCACTCCAGTTGATATACATTCGTGCTCAATTTAAACTAGCCCTCCTGTAACGGAAGGTACGAGGCACGTGCATTATCGTCTAGTGCAGAAGCCATTCTTCACGAATCTTTCTGCCTACCTTAGAGTTTTGATTAATTATGAAGTATGCATAAAACTAGCAAAAAGCCGGATTTTCTTAATGTCTTCTGTTAATGGATTTCAGGACAAATATCAAAATATCCTTGCTTTGTGCTCTCCAGACGTGTGTGAAAAGATAATTTCACTGCTTTTTCTCTTTTCTGAATAGTAATGCGATTGAAGAAGGCTCCATGAAAGGAAGAATTCGTTTTTAAGTGCTATATCTTAAAAATGGAGTATATAAAAGTATTCATTTCACATGAATAGCACCTGAAAATATTTCTGTGGCAAGGTCAAAACAGTGTTTGAAATTGTAAAACATTTTCTCAAGGAAACCTCTTTTAAATGAGCGTTTTTGAAATGCCGCCCCTTTAGACACTGACGCTCGGGATTGGCATCCCTGATTTTCCCCTTAACCACACGCCCCTGCGTAAAATAGCAGTAATTTTACAGGCTTTGTTTTAAAGATGCACTCTCAATTCTCACCAAAACATTCTATGTAAGATCGTTCAAACGATGCAAAACGTTCGTTTTGTAGATAATACTTCTCGAGTGCCCGTGTTTCTGACAACTTACAAACGAAATGTCTGAAAAATTATGACGCGTCAATACGGTACAAACATTACGCTCAGCTTTAAAGTTATTTCTTTTGTTGTATTTACACTTTTCACGAACTTTAAAACAATGAAGTATTTTAACAAAAAGGAAATTAAATGTAACAATTTTAAGTTCATGTATTATTTGTCAATCTGAATCTATCCTAATTATGCTGTGCACAAACGACGGATTGTGGTCGGTTGGTAGTTGAATTTACGTCGCACTTGACCAACGCAACGGGCCATATGTAACAGCCCTGGATCAAATCCCGAAGGGAAAGATCCGGTGTACAACGAAGGAAACAACAAATAATTTATATTATTTTATGTATCATACACTGTTAAAAGATTCTTTTAGATTGCATGCTGTATGGTCCATACAGTATGTAATGCAGCATGCATGGTCCTACCATCCAAAGTAGTCTTTAATCATGCCCCATCAGTGCCTCTCGCTAAAGAAAACCCAGAACAAAAACCGGTATTGAGAATTTCCATCGGTGATCTGCACAGTAGTCCTGCAGCTATGTGCTATAAACACCATAGTAACCTTGAAAAAAGTGATCAATCGGAAAATTTCCCGACTCGTTTCGTTGAGATCAATATTCTGGCGAACTCAGGTACAATGGCAAAAATTAGGATTGCTTAATGGACGTTTTCGGATACAACAACCTATAGGACAAGGATTATTTTTATTTAAGATCTTTGTGTGAAATTGTAATAAGTCTGAAATTGAGGCCTTTTTCAGAAATTCAAGTAAGTCAATTTTAAATTTGAAAGAAGCAATTCATTGGATTCATTCTCGTCTCTTTCTCACTGCATTATTTTTAAAGAATTGAAAAAATTCTTTAAAGGAACCGTAGTCCTGAAGCTTTGTGCTGAAAGTAATATACTAACCTTTGAAAGAGTGATCAATCGAAAAAATTCCCGTGACTTGTTTCTTTGTGATCAATGTTCGGGAGAACTCAGGTACAGTGATAAAATTAGCTTTGTTTATTTAACATTTTAGGTTATAACAATCAATAAAATAATGGTGATTTTATTTTAGTTAAATCTTTTTAAAAATATATATGAAAGTAAGGCTCCTTTGAAATTTAAGCAACTCTATTTGAAATTTGAAAAGGAGCAATTCATTGAAACATTTCTCATTTCACTGAATTGTTTTAGTGAGAAAGAAATTATTAAAAGGAAAAAAAATGTTTATTACTGTAAATCAGCGATTTTCTATCACAGCACATCAGTGTGAATGGCACTTGTATACCTTTCGGATGAGGAAATGGTTTAAATTGTGTACGATTTATTTCATTTCAAAGATTTGGTTTTGAACATTTGACAAGCGTGTTCACAAATAATTTCTGAAATGCCTATATAATTTTTTGCTAATACCTTGCAAATGTATGTGAGATATAACGTGAACCACGGAGAATGGGTTCACGTTATACCGCACACACCCACTCATTACAGACACAACCCGTTTATAGAGAGGTCAAGCATTCATTGTAGACAGACGAACATCCATGCCTTAACTCAGGATTCGAACCAGGAACCTTTCGATCCAGAAGCCAGCATCCTGAACACAAGATTGATTGGTCGGCATACCCAAATAAATAATGAAAAATAAAAAATATTTAATAAACCCAGATAAATAATCATGTGTATTATTTTTTATTACAAGCATCATAAAAAATTGTTTCAAAAATATTTTAAAAAGTCACTGGAGCAAAAGGGTAGGTAATTACTCTCCTTTTTGCAAATCAACAATAATTATACTTGTTTTTTTGTCATCCGCAAAAAATGTAATCGATTTTTTGTGTGCCCCAAAATTTTAGTAATTAGTGTATGTGTGCCTTGAGATAAATAAGGAGGTTGAAAATCGCTGCTGTATATAAGGGAATAGGCAACATCTCTGGTTTTTAAAATAAAATCACTCGACACAATGAAGATAAGTTATGAAGATAACTCTACTCTTTCTCGAAAACGAAAAGAAATTACCGCATTGCAGTTGCACTATTTCAGGTCAGTTCCATGTAGAGAGCTGGTAAGGGGCAGACTGAAATGAAAAAAGGACACCTGGTTTTATTTTTGGAGGAGAGGGAAGATTATTCTTGTATTATTTCGTGTGCATGCTCCATACATACAGTCAATCGTGGCTTATGAAAAAACAGTACTTTAAAATCATTTAAAAACTTATTCAGCTATGTTTACAAGAAAAAAATGTTTTCTGAAAGCTTTTTATTAAAGTCAAACCTACCAGTGGGTCAGTGCTTAGTGTCAAAGATAGCAGTTTCAACTTACAAATCACTTATGGAATAAAGACTGTGAAGAGAGAAATTCTATAGCGTATATTCAAGGCTTTTAAACAAAAATAAAGACGATTTTTCGATACATTTAATTTTAAAAATTATGAATTTTCATGTGCATATTCTTCTGCATTGTGAAATCATTTCGCTTCCCTTTAAAGCTCCGTAGAGACATTTTTTTAACAAAAATTGTTTACAACCTTCTACATAAAAAATTGATTTGCCTTTTTTAGTTTATTGTATTGATTTTAACGTCCCCAGGTATATTACAAGAAACTGTAAATTATTTTTGGTTAAACATTTAAAAAAGAATGTATGTAACAATTTTGCTATAAATAGATATTTTAGACTACAATTCTTTCTCGGAGGTTGATATATTTTTTAATGTTTTATTCCTTATCTAAGTGTATTTGTGTCTTTTTTCTTGCATTTTCAGATAATATATTTTTGTTTTCTGTGCAATTGATTATTTTTCTGCAGAGAAATAACAATTGAAAAGTAATTAATTAAATAAATAAATAATTTAAGATTCGTACATCAGGACTTTCTTGCAAAAGCTCTCTTTTGACACAAACAGAAAAGGGGCAGGGGCTACCTTAGCCTTCACTCCCTTCACTGCCATGTTTCTGGGAATAATCGAAGTAATTTTACAAGAATAAAAATTACTATGCATACGTTTTCTTGTGATATTAGGGACAAAAATAAAGGTTCCTTCCAAACTTGAATAACAATTTAACGAAGTCCAGGAGCGAGAACCCCTTTTGTAATCCTAAAATCACAGAGACTACAAATTTGCATCTTCTCCTGTTTCGGGAAGTAAGAAAAGCAAACATTTGACAAATCGGGAATTGTAACTATTAATCGTTGTATTCCGAGGATTGATTGACAGCTTCTCCTCGCATCGGGAGACACACATAATTCCAATGCGGTGTCTTTGCGACGTGACGTAAAGCGAGGTCATTGCACATCACGGAAGCATGCCTCGAATCGATGACTCCGCTCCTATCAAACCCAGCGACTCCAGACAGTCTCGACGGATCGATCTTTTTCATCTTTTCTCCCGGAAAACTTCCTTGGCAACATTCCATTTCTGAGGATTCTATCGCGCAAATCGACCAGGTTCCTCGCTCCTGCAGCTGGAATATCCCGCGATTGCTGCAGCAGGGGGATCCCAGAACATCTTCGCATTCCCGCACGAGCTGCATTCGGGAATTAATAATCGTCACTTTCGTCCTCGTGTGTTCCTGGCTCGTTGCATCGGTGAAATCGATACGCAATTGACTCTAGGCTTTTAATCGACCGATTTGCCACAATGGAATCTATTAGAGTCCGAATTATGTGCACTATAAAAACCTCGGGAAATAGACACTTAAATGCCAAATGTATGGGGGGAGCTCTCCAAACAAGATTACAATTCTGCTTATGAAATATGATTCTGCGCTTCAACACCAAAACTGAATTTCATTGAAGACGATATGGATTAATTCTGCAAAGCTAGTCAATAGGAAAATCTATTTCGTCGGCTTTACAGATGAAATACACTATATCAAAATTTTCTAGATATGAGTTGTTCAGCTTTTTTTAAACCAGAATTTGGTGATCATTATTCTGAAGTCCACTAAGTCATTTTTTCCTTTCATGAAGGTTAGATTTCTTCTTGAAAAACACACTGGAGAGTAAAGCTTCGAGAGTATAATCCCCCTCCATCGTTTTCTCAGAATTTTGTTTTTTGACTTAGTGTGTTTCACTTGTAAGCCGACGATATGCTCTTCAAACAAGATTATGCTACTTATGAAATATAATTAACTTTCACATTCATTTCAACAACAAAACTGAATTTCCTTGAAAGCGATGTTGTGGCGAAATCAATGGGAGAGCATTCTATTTTCTCATATTTATTTTTCATATCTGTATTTATAGATAGTGTATACAAACACTAATAAAAATATTCATAGCTTGATTGTTTTTGGCAATTTCATGGATCAAAGGGTTTTAAATCGAAATAGCAAAATCCGATTTTACGTTCAATTGTTTTCTGATTTTACTCGACACCAAAACGAGGGACAGCGCCACTCAGCGGCGGTGGTGTCATAATCAAATTACAAATAAAATTCTTTTTGAATTCTCAATAGATATAGATGAATTCTGACGTGATTGTCAAAGAAGCAGTATCGTCAAATTTGGCTTTTTCGAGTTAAGGATTGATACAAGCTGGGTCCCAACTAGCACAAGAGGTGATTTTTCCGTTGCAAAAAGGTAGTATCTGTCTCATACACGTTGTGGAAACAGAAATATACCTAAAATTATGTTTTTATCGCATCTTTTATGCCACGTGCTGCAAACTCATCGCTTCGTCGTCACAAAACACCACCACTGAAGACATCCCAAATAGATCGTTTATGCTTCTATCTTGAGACCAAACAATTAAGGTAGTAACATACAGCGTAAATATGATAGGGAGTAAAACGTCATATGCCATTGACATCTAAACGTTTTATTCGCGTACCTGCATGAAATCTATTGACTATACTTATACACAACTTAAATACGTGGCTGTGCTACTTGGAGTACATAATTCTTTACAACACCAAATAGCAGTATGATTACTCAACCAATTGTTGATTGAGTGGGCTCTGTTTTCTAGCGTTATGGGGCATCTGATATTTTTATTCACAGCATTTTAACAACCGTTGACCCCAAAGATCAAACTTGGAGATCCGACTTCTTGACTAGTATGATAAATTAAGAATGTTGCTTGCATTCCTATATATGTTTGGAGAAAGAAAATGAACAGAGCGAAACAGTATTGGCCATAACTGGTACACAGAATGTTTTCTGTATCAGGATTTTTTAACATTGTATATTTCATTAGCATTAATTTACTAGTATAAATTACATCACATTTTCAAAGATATCTTCAAAACTGTATCATTGGTTTGAGGATTATAATCCTTTAGATTCTAAAACTATTATGAATTGCTGGAAGCTGCTAAAGGCCTCTCACAGTCATATTTTCCAGATGAAAAAATCTGAGAACAGTGATTACATTTAGGAAAGCTTAAGAAACGTTGTAAATTATACAAATGAATTAATAAAGTATTCATGCACAAATTATATTTCATCCAAGGTTTTTTGTAAATGAATTTAAAAAATAAATAAATTTATAATTTAAATGAACAAGAAATTAAATAAATAAGAAGTGTCGTTTTATTTCCAAATAAACTTTTTACGTTTTGAAAATCAAAACCAAGAGTCGCAGCAACCGCAGACTCCTTAGCTAAACATAGAGCATTATAATTTTAGAATTTGCTATCTGAATGACTAAAAATTTCTCCTTTTTTAAAATACATACATCCAATCCCAAAAATACCAAGTAAGCAAACCCAAATCATGAATTCTTTCACAATTTTGTGATAAGTCAAAGTTGGGGCAAAAGTGAAATTCAGTTTTCTCCACTTATTATTTAAAGTTTTGATTATTCAGCCTACTTTTATTTAGTTTCAAAAATGCGAAAAAATATTTGTCCTAAACAAAACATTTAATGCTTTCTATTTTAAATTCAAAGATCACTTTTATCCGCATTTCATCCATAAAGTTATATCAACAGCTGATTGCAGTTGAGACAAATTTTTAAGGTGGTTGGGGGGAGGTCCTTTCAACCAAATATCACTCAACCGAAGAATTATCATTCCACATGCCGTTTTATTTAAAAAACACTAGATTAATTGCGAAATACGTAATAAATTTTCTTATTGCTGAATAGTCATGAAATTTGCGCGGAGGTAAACTAAATTCGTTATTATAACTGGAATGAAAGTTTAAATCCTCAGATTTGTTCCCTGTTATTGTAGATTTTTGACTAAGATTATGCAGCATTAATGCATTTGCTTAAAAATTTGCTGAATCATTAAAAATTCTATAAATTGTAGTCATTAAAATTGATTAGTTGTATCAAATCCAACTTTAACAGAATTAATCTTAATGAATCTTAAAAAAATGCGATATATTACATTGGTAAAACTAAATACCATTATTGAATGAAAAAGGTCAAATAATAATAATATGAAAAAGGCCTTTTGGAATTTTTAAAAATGAATTTTGGAAGAAATTTTGATTGAAAATAATTTAATTGCACAAATTGTTTTTTTAATTGGCAGTGTCGTAGTGATTAACAAATTCATTCAGTAATTTCGTTAAATACCGCACTTGAACCAGTTTCGTGCAGGGCATTTATAGTGAAGGAACTTGCGAAGGGCATTTATTTTTCTATTAATGGCACTGCGGTTATATTGCCTAAATAATTTCAGAAGTCGCGAAATTAATTAAAATATGGCTAATAATAAAAGGGATCACTCATGCTTTACACAAAGAGGCATTCTCTCTTTATAAAAGATGCCTGTGAGTAAAACGTGTGTCCGATACAAAGACGAGTTAAAAGTACATTGGAGTGTCGTATTGGTAAGGAATGTCACAGTGAAATAACTGGCTGGATGCTGTGGAGCTTGTTACTATTCTGCATACCCCAGTCATTCCACACGATGTCCCAGACAACTTGTCGGAGATCATCGTATGGAACCAGTGTATTTAGTTGAGTCACTGCATTTTTGGCTGCAGTATCAGCCAATAAAATTATTTTCTCGTAGACATAGAAAGCCATTTTGACTTAGAACTACTTCTAATGGTACGATACTTTTTAGCGGTGGATGCGACATAATTGTGTGACCGATTTCAACTCGTAATAACTCCTGGATTACCGTAGGCATGGTAACAGCGCTAGTATCTTCTGATAACTCCAAGACATTTGGTGACAATTTTAAGGGGCCCCAGGCGGATCAATGGCAGTTCGTGACAGTACCCCAGCGACCCAAAGTGTATGATCATTTTTTGTGCTTTGCGCAGCAAGAAAACTTTGATTTTGTTATCAATACTTCTGAATTAAAGGTGATTGAACATTGATTTTGGTTCGAAATTAATGTTTAAGTACACTGTAGACTAGTAGTTTGAATTGATAAATTACAGTAAATACACCATCCATTTTGTATTTTATTCACGATCTTATCAAGAAATAAGATAGGACATACGTGGTTCCACACGTTTAAATACAGCGTTCGAATGCACTTAATTCACATCGTTTTCATTTTCATTTGTATACATAAACATCTAATGTCCAATTATGCGAGCAAGTTGGTTTTACGAGCATACCTGTACGTCTCCTAATTAGCTCTAATAATCGACATTCTTATATAATTTAAAGCTAGCTATTAAAGGATTGCCTCACGATTGAAAGGTAGCACGGCATATCTAAGACAAAAAGTTAATAATGGGCAATGTACGTTAACTATACTGTAGATAACCTAATGCCATGAACCAGTAGCTTTGCGTAACATTGATAACTGGGAATGCTGAGATTGGATCGAAAGCAAAGAAAAAAAATCTACGTTTTAGCTTTAGACAATCTTATCTAGTCAACTAGATTCGCGATTGTTTCTGTTCCTCAAAGGTAATAAAATACAAATCAGTCTTAGTCCTAAAATAAAAAGTCATCCAAAAGGCGTAATTGCGCCTAATCCTGAAAACTGTGCCTGATCCAAGCATTCGAGTCTGTCTTGTACAAAGTCGGGAACTTAGAGAAAACAGGAAGAAAATCACAGACCATGCACAAGGACCCACTTTATGTGGAATGGATGCTAGACTCATTTGGAAGCACGGGTTTAAGGAGAAGAGTCTGGCACTGAAGGTATCCATTGCACATGACATACGCCGTTAACCAATCAAAGTAAGAAACCATTTGAGGCTGAAAGGATGGAGCATTCCCAAGTTGGCTTTTTGAAGTGAAACTGAACGACGTTAGAAAACCTGTCATGTTTGTTTCAGGTTTTATTTATTTTTAATTCGGGGATGCTGAACTTCAATGGGCGCTACACCACTGCCATGAATATATAAGACATGTCAGACATTGAACATAAAATAATTACTATTCTTTTACAGAAGAAAAAATTTCAGAACCAAATAATTGCTATAAAAGGGGCACATACCTCGAAGATAAAAAGTGTGCGAACTGAGCCTTATAGCCCCCTCCTTTTCACGGCTCTTGCTTTGAACATTACTTTTTTACAGAACACACTGTCAAAAGAGTTTAGGAATAGGAATATTTGGTCTAACCTTCATTACCAAAGAATTTTTAAAGGATGTTATTTATCCATTTAAGTGGCAAACTTAATTTTTTGAAGAATAAGGGGGTCGAAAACCAGTTGATGATGACATTTATACACTTTTATTATTCTTTTCCACAGTTGAGATGTCATTTCCTTTCAAATATAAATGCCTTGCTTAAAATAGATTTATCACTCTCTTAATATCCATTTGCGTTGAATTAAACAATGCAATGAGACACATCAAACAATTACAATCGAGATAGAGTTTAATGCGATGGCATACTCAATTAGAAATTAAGGGAAAGCTTTTCCTGTTACTTTTAATTGACATGTAAATGCATTTTAAAATATGATTGCAACAGATTTGTACCCTGGTTTTTTAGTCTCTCTCCAACAGTTAGTTATACATTTCCATATTTTTCAAATAAATTCTTTGGAAAACTAAGCAAAAGCACGATTTTATGCATTTCTTGAATTTCCTTCAGTATTTCATAACTTATGGAGTGAATCTGGTCCAGGAAAAGCTGTATGAGATCCAGATGTCTCAATAATTGTTTATCAATTTGTAAGTATGCACGAATCTGAAATAGAAGCAATGTCCAATTAGTGAGGCATATTTAAAACATTATAATGTATACTGATGAGCATTTTAAAATACCGAGTATTTTAAAGCACTAACTCAGTACTTTAAAATTCATGTAAAGTTTTAGTTTGAGGCAACAGAAAGGTATTTTTATCTAAATCTAACTTTTTTATTTATTTTATTGACGTCGATAAGAATTTTTAAGAAATGTCTTTCATTTTGGGACACATTACAACATGGACAGGTTCATTGATTCAAGATGTTAGTTTCAGAATATTTTCCAGTCACATAAATTTTTAATAAAAAACACATTTTCTTATATAATTTTATTATAACCATTTCTAGTATAATAGCTGCCCACGTACAAACCTCAGCAAGTCGTCCCGCTTCTGAAAAAAGATTCAGCATTGAACCCTTCATCAACCACGTATTCAGAAAGTAATTTGGGGTACGAAAATAATTTTGGTAGGGTAAAAATAATTTATTTTCTTTGATTTGCTCAATGCAGTAATGTTAAACGAGACTTTTTCATAATATTGACGAATTTATGTACACATATTTTACCTGTGGAATTCTCGAAACTGATCTCCTCTGCTAACTTCAGTATGTGCGTTTTTATAGTTTTTTAATTCCAAAATCATTTTGTAAGTTAAGGAGACCCGTGGGTTCTCCTGATTACATTCCAGCCCTTGATACAATTTCAAAACCTACAAAAAACGAATTTATACTACTTGAAGTGTAATTTTTTTATTTTTATTAACTTCTAAGTAAAGGTAAGCTAATATTATCGAAAATTTTGGCATGTTTATTTAAAGTTCGAGGTACACTATTCATGTCTGTTAGTCTCCCCTATTTTTCTGACTACGTGAAAGTGTACGCCCAACCCGCCATTCAGGAACGGTCCTGTATATACGGAAGCTTTTTTAAACTAGTATTAAGATGTATCAGATTTCTTAGATAGAATATCATTACTTAAAATAAATGTTGGGCATTCAAAAGGCACAATACCCATCAGGGGAAAATGTTTAAAGAATATGATAAGCTTAATTCTTTTATCTAAAGACATTTTCCCAATGAATTTAGAGCTAGATTTCAGTATATGGATGTCAGATTATATAGAAATGCAAAATTAATTTTAGAAGTTTTGGGTAGAAAAAGAATTAAGAGTATGAAAAGAAATTTTCCTTGACCCTTGAAAATTAGCATATATAAATCTCTCGAACTAAACTATTTTCATAAGGAATACTATATGTTTTTTTTTTTTGGGGGGGGGGAGGGTGGAATAGCAATGATCTAATGCAATTGATGATCACACATTAGGCGAGCACCTAGGTGCTTCTTTTATAGAAGGGCCTCAAAACCCAAAACAGAAGTAGTTTTTTCATGAAATTTTCGGTAAAACAGGAAATGTTTGTTTTAAAATTTGTTTTTGTTTGCTGAAATCTGAATTAAAGATACTTTTCGCTGCATTGTACCGAGTCATCCCACAAAAACCGACACCGGATGTCTCCTTTTTCTGTTTCCTCGCACATATCATTTTTGTCCTGCAAGGAAGGGGACAACTGTTGCCACTGTGACGTTGTAGCTGCGGTGAGTGGTCTGAGAAACAATAATTGGAGACTTGCATGACTGTGCACCATACAAGAAGCATTACGTGCTTTTTTATTACTTGGTCCTAAAATCTAAGAACAAGCGTTGCAATTGGCTTCAAAGTTATTTGAGCCTAGGAATGAATTGATCCGCCACTGGCCATATGAACTAGTAGATAGTAAGCAACTAATATAAGATTTCTTGTTTTTTTACACGATTAAAATCTCGGTTTTTGTCTTGCTTACAGTTGATGTAGAGATGCTTGAATATTGGCTATGTTACTTGAATTATGGATTTACTTTTAAGATCAGGGGACCGCCGTGGCTGAATGTGATTGCCACTCTGATATAGCAACCTGCGAGTTGTAGGCGGCGCAGATTCGATTCCTCTGACTTATCTTGAGTACATTTCTCTTCTATGTCAGTAAAACTTTCTTTGTGCGCATGCATGTCCATTTATTTGACGTTGTCTCTCTTGTGTTTGGCACAGCTTGGCCAAATATGGCCCTTGGGCCATAAGACCCAACCAAAATTTTAAGGTAAGAGACTTTACTTTTGGTGAAATACCAGCGTGACCTTTGAATAATTGTTTGATGTTCTAGCGGATAGAACGATTTTTCCTTTATCAATAGCGCCATAATATTGCTCAATCTTCATTTAGAAACTATAATTTCACTATCTCTCTTACATGATCACAAGATGTCAAAAGTATCGGAAATTGCAAAAATTTAACCGTCGGCCGAAGGTTGCTTCCGAAATTATCAGACAATAATAAACAACTGAGTGTTTAAGTATTCCACTGTTTTATTCACAAGTTTATTTTGTCCATCTGTTTAATGATTAAATGGCTTGATCAAGATAATTTAGTAGTAAAACGTTTTGTTAGTCCATAGAAGAGTGTCTTTTGTTTCTTTGAAATCCAGAAAGAATCGTCTACGAGACTAAAAATGCGTTAATTGCTTATGTGTTCTCTTGGTATATTAACTTGCTTATTACAAAAGTTTTACTCTTTTTAATAATAATCCTAATCACACCACTAGGTTCTTGTTTATTCATAAACCTGTCTCCCCACACACAGAAAACTCTTATAATCACTGTAATTCTATTAAAGAGGCGATATTTATGAAGAGACGCTTTTCGTATAACAAATGTAACAATCACTATGATCAGTGAGAAAAAAACATTTAAATGGGCAATCGCAATTTCTTTGTAAAGTCACGAACAAATGCTTGTGTAATACGAAAAGAAAGATAATCTCAAACAAAAAACCATACCGAGTCACATTAGATTTTCGTTTTACTGTACATACGACGGCATTGTAAAGATTTCTAACCTCCTTGTTGAATAAATTTACGCTTCATTAATCTAAGCCTGATGCTGCTGATTTACATGCTTGACTGCTCATATAAGCCGAATCAAAAACGTGTTCTTCGACTCGAAAGTATGCGAGGTTACGGAGAATACGAAGTATTATTTTTTTTGTAATTTGTCATTTGATTTTCGAAACTGTGGAATGGACGAATAAACAGAATAAGATACCCCTATTTCAATATTTCTTATTTCTTTTACGTAGATCATTTGAATATGATTATTTATAAAGAAACAAAATATATTTTTATGTTTAGAATGCAGAAAATTAATACCTGGCTATCATAAAATTAAAATTAAAATTGTGATTATTGCTAAACTTTCAATATTTAAAGAAACAATCGAGCCTCGTCTTAACGACACTCCCTTCCGATTTTACGCTTTCATCAAATTAATCTAAGTATCATAGATCAAATTTTAATTTCCTGTTAACGAACTTTCCAGTTTTATTAACTTTTTTCTGGGAATAAAATTGGAAAATCGACTGCGTATGATTTAGAAATTTAATATTTTATTCCTTTGTGGGTGCAAGCAAAAACTAACTGGTGACCTTTCGGGGTCACCGCAACTGTCGCGCTCTCTAAGCTACGCCACTGCTGATGATACACCCCTCTTCAGTGATACAGTTTGAACATCCAGTTAGTGGCTTGTTTTCAATTCAATTTGTCTTCTATTACTAGAAAATTAAATTATAAATAGTAGAATTGCGTGTATTCAACATTTCACTGATATATATTTTGAATATGTATGAACTTACACCACAAATATGTCGAAAGGTTACGAAACTAATTTTAAAATTAATATTAATTCTGGACAATTTAATCTAGATTCTAGGTATTAAATGGGTGGTTTAATTATCATCAAGAGAAGATTTATTTTTTAAAATCTATTTATTTCTTCAAGGTTCATATATATTTAATATAATTATAAGTATACGAAGGAAACAATATATAAGTTGGAAACGAATTGAAAGACTAGCTTTGATGTTCGCTTGTTTTAGCTAGGTAGTTGTTTTCCTAACACGGTATAGCTTTTTTAGAAGTTCGTGTAAAAGAGCAAGTGACAATCAGAACGTAGAAGTAAATGGTAATCCTAATCTCTAAGCGCAAGTGTTTACACATCGACCAAATTGCATCATGCAAGTCATTCTAGTTGTTACGAAACACGCCTTACAGCACAGCTGGTGCAACTAGAAAACGAACATAGTTCGTTACTTTATCTCAAGATTATAAGCAGTAGTTTTAACCTACTGACCAGCCTTCCCGTTTTTATTTAAGTGAAATTGATAACAATGATATGCGACCCATGAAAGAATTTACTACACAATAAAGTTGATGTTCAGTTCTTGGAATTATTTAAGATTCTGATAAACATCATGCATCATAATTCATTGAATTACACTAGATTAAAAGTAAAATTCGAAAACAAGGGGGTAATTGAATTTACGTCGCACTGAGCAACACAAAGGGAAAAGAATACACAAGGCTATTCTTCAACTGCGTTCTACCAAATAGTAACACATAGATGAGATCAGTTGAGCTTTCAGGGGAGGGTCAAAGAGTCAGTTGACTTTCCCATTGTTTTGGAATACTAACTCTGAGCACTTTTCGTATTTATTTCTTTTCTCAACTGAAACAATTTTATGCATGCACAGGTCTACAAAATTAAAGGATAAAATTCAATAAAAAAAATAATATATATATATATATATATATATATATATGGTTGCAAACGCTTTTTGCTTGCCGAGACAGATAGCAATGAGACTAAACCCGAAAATGGCGACTTGATTGGGTTTTGAGGACACCCGATCTATATTTCCTAAACGAAAGCTAATTAGACCAGGGTCGGCCTACCTACCCTTATTTAGATCTACGGCTAAAGAAGGATTCCGAATCATTTTTAGCCGTAGATCCTGGCCAGCGAACATCCTTTCCCGACCGAGATTTGAACCCATAGACTATTGAATCAAAATCCAATAGAATCAAGGGCCAGAGCAACAACCATTCTGCTACCAGGGACACCAAAACCTGATGACAGATAATAACTATATAAAATGGTTTTGGTAGTCGAAAATAATAACGACTGTACAGCGAAAATAGAAAAATTAATAAAATGGTGAACCTATTTTACAGAATATTTTAAAATTCGATGATCACACGTGGAATAACCTAGAGGTATATTTTCAATTTCACTTTTTCATGAAACAAAAAATTAAATACATCTAAATTTTTAAAAATATTACATGACTCGAACGGGGAAAACACGCATTCTGTTTGAAAAAATTCACACTCACACAAAACCCTGCTGAATGTTCTTTGGATATTTTCCTCCTTTCAGTTTTAAATGAACTAGTAATATCGATTTTCTGAAATTAAATCTGTTTTAATCCTATCAACAACTATATTTTATTATCGTATCAAGGTCATCTCTTAAGATAGTATTTATTGTAATATTGATAACAGTATGAAATGAGAGATAGAGGGCGGCATAGTAGAGATAAGGTATATTAATACGTATAAAGAAGTAAAGATAAGCGTTGACCAGATAACTCACAGATAAAGATCCAAAAGAATTATCTTGCATTGAAAACTCAACGCAGTTCAAACAATACGTGGGCTTTTTGTACACACAGTCAGAGAAAAGAGATGTGAAATTCCTTTTCCTTAAAAAAACTTTAAAGGGTGGCATAGTGCATCAAAATAAACTTTTGACATGAAAACGTCTTTAAATTCGCCTCGGTATGGTGTTTCTACAAAAATTCTAGTGACCCAAAGAATGGCAAGATTTGTCGCGTTTATATCTAGTAAACTATAAAAGATATCTGATGAAGTTTTAGTCCTGAGTTAAAAATGAGAAGGCCGAATTGCACACAATCTTAGTATGAATACTGTATAACAACTCTGTATAAATGATAGATACGAATGCTGTCATAGAGCTTTGTGGTAGTTTTTTACACAGGCGGGGAAATGAAGAGAGAATAATTGACCAAGTGCAAGGACCAACTGCGCATATTATCTGGATTGGATGCTAGACTCAATTAGAAGCACGGGGTCTGTGCTGAAGTACCTATTGCGCATGTGACAAAGGCTATTAACCAATCATAGTAAGAAACCTTTAAAGGCTGAAATGATGGGGCATCAGCATTCTCAAGCTGGCTTTTTGAGGCAAAACTGAAGGACGTTAAAATAGAAAATGACGTCGGCAGATTTACTTTAAAAAATATCGTCGTTTTTGCTTCAGATTTAACAACTGTTTTGGCCAGCAAATTAAATTTTTTTACTAGGGGATTCTGGGCTCCTTGGATGCTACGCCACTGTAATTTTGCATAAAATTGATGACGAAATCATTTAATGACGAAATGTGTCATGTGATGTGTTATTATATTTCTATCAATATGACATGTTAGAATAAGAACTTAAATTAAACATGACTGCATTTTAGAAAAGTTAAAAATCCAAAGTAAAAAAAAGTATTTGCCTGTATCAACAAAATCTTATAGATTAATTTTATAATGGTTTCGGAGAGTCTAATCAATCTTTCACTATTAAACAGTATACGAGTAGACAAAAATGTTTATTTTGAGTTTTAGGTTACAATGGCACTCAAGAAACTCGAGAGACAGATTTTGAAGACAGATAAAATAGTTTTTCTCTCTGGATATATCTTTTCTCAATGAAATGGTCAAAGTTTGAGAGAAATAAGTAGAAACACGAATGTTGGCTTCTCGATTATTTGTTTTTCAAAGCGTGAATGAAGAACCACTCCAGATTACCCAGATTCTTTTTAAGTAAGTACACTTGTGTCCCAACTGAACAGAGGAATCATAAGAAAAGCCTCGAAGCATCCATTTTAACTGTGCAGTGACATTTGCAGCTCACATAGCATCAAGATCAGAGTACTCAAATGTGTTCGAAAATTTTAAAAAATATGTTCTGCACGATACGCCAATTTATGGTAGGGCGTCGCAGAGAAAGTCCATCATCGAGTTAACAGACGGAGAGGCTTGAATTTATTACGACTTATATCAAGACTTATATCTGCCCTGTTTCGCACGGGAGCAATTTTCAATTTCTGACGAAAGGCTTTTTTTTAACAAGGATATTCCTCTCAGGTCAACTCCAGCCACGTTTAGTGTCTGTCTCTGAGACTATATTCGTTTTCCGTCTCCGAAATGTGACAAAACCATCTGAATGCACCTTTAATTCAAAGAGGGCAACAGTTCAGCATATACACATAGCTGGAAACTTAAATGGCTTTCATTCACTTGACGAGTGTGCTTACTCCAAGGGGCACATTAGGACAAGAATTAGGCTCTGGCATCTACAAGACCAACGGCTCACTTTCACTATATACTGTGGGTTGAAAGTAAAATACAATTAGGAACATGAAATAAAATGAAACCAAGTTGATAAATGCCCGAATTAAAATAGTTTAAAATAGTGATGTACATTATATCGTAGGCTTACAAGTGAAAAACACAAAGTCAAAATTTTCAACTTATGAGTTATTTTTTAGCGTAGTTAAATCCCAATGTGATGATATTCAGGCCGGTCAAGTCCAATAAGTCATTTTTTCCTTGCATGAAGGTTAGCTTAGTCAGAAGAATTTTTTCCTCTTTGTTTTGTGTTTTTTTTGGCTTAGTGAGTTTCATTTGTAAGCCGACGATATTTTTAAATGAATGACTAATTAATAGTTATTAACCCAGATCTTGATTACAAAAACATTTATAATTTTATGGCTGAATATATTTTTTCAACGGATCTCTTCTGGAATGAAGCATTAGATGAAATTTTAAATTAATTCGATAAATTAAATTAAATTCGATGAATTTTCTATATTTATCGGTATTTTTTTTAGCACCGGCCCTTCGAGCATCTCGTGTTTCCAGATGCCCATCCTCCCCTATTCGGATGGCTGTATGATAAGTGTGACAAAACTTTGGTACGCGTTCCTCAAATGGCACAAACAGAACTCGGAGAACAATATTTTCGAATGGTTTTTGAAATAGTTTATTTATTTAATTCTTAACGTATAAAATGACTGAATACGTTATCTAAATGGAAAGGTAAGAAAACGACTGAACTGAAATAAGTTGCTTTTTACATGCATTTCTTTAAATGAGTTGATTAAATGAATTGATTAAGAGTAATTGTAATATACTCAATACTAAGTTATATTTATAAACTCGGCTAAAATTAAGTATCGTGCCACCTCCGTCACAGCTCTTTAGATGTGTACGGGCTTCACGAATCCGAAGTACTCTAATGATCTATTCTTTTTTCCTATGGGGCTTAATGCCTCTGATAAACATGGGGATCGTGATACCAGGATGCCCAAGCGATCCTTCTCTTTCTCTCATTCCTTTCTTTTCACATTACTTTATATTGTCTGTCTTGTGTTTGGCGCAGCTTGGTCAAATATAGCCCCTGTGCCTTAAAACCCAAAACCAACCAACAAACCTCCGTCAGAGGCGAAGCTATACTTTTGGGAACTTGGGACAAATGAAGCTGAGATGCTGTGACGAATTAATCCGAACTTTTGTTGGACATTAAAAAATAACATTTATTTTGACACAGACAAAACAATGGGTTTACAATGGACGCGCGAAACAAAAATGCTTATTTTCATATTAAAATTTACGAATTGCTACGAAGACGTCTCAACTAGACGGAGTCCGTGAGCTAACTGTTTCTCATTCTCCTCACATGCGCAAGCGCAGTATTGAAGGACTTTTTAACAGGAAACTTCCGGGTCTGCAGCCGGCCATCCTAGACTCTTAGGCGCTAAGATGTCACAATGCCTTCCCGCCACTCTTTTTAAAACCAAATTAACGTATTCAAAATTGTAATAAAGTACATTATTTAAATAATTAGGCTAAAATATACTAATTTGAGTACGATATTAATATGTCAACCCTCCTGCTGGTTGTCTCGTCGAGGTATATCGTCGTTAGCAAAAACTGAGCAGATTTTGATGGACGAGATAACTCGTCATTAGAAGAAAACTGACCAGATCTTGATCTCATCATCATAAAAAAAATTGGCAATATCTTGGTGACGAAATATCTCGTCATTAGCAAAATTGGTCACATCTTAATGGACGAGATATCTCGTCGAAACCTCTTGTAGGGTTAATAAATTACTGTTCATAATATTAAGTTTTAGTTGCAATTTTTATTACCTATGTATAAAAATTACCAAAACCTTTGTTAAAGGTTACTGTGCATGGTTCCCTAAGACGGAAGTAAGAAAGGCGCCCCCATTCCCGAATAGTAATACAATTGCACGAGACTATGTAAAAGAACGGATTGGCTTTTAAGCGTTTCATTCTAAAGATGAAATGATTGAAAGCATAGCAATGGAAAACACTTATTTTACTAGAACGAAATTGTGCTTAAAAGTATAAAATGTTTTTCCAAGAAAACCATAAAACTATTAAATATATATATATCTGAAATACAGCCGTTATAGATATGGGCGCTCGGGTGCATTGCCCCTGTCGAATTCCTTAGTTACGCCTCTCATCTTTTTCGTAAACTAATTTTTAATTCAGTAGTATTTATTGAATAAGTATCAAAAGCATATTTTAAATTTATAATACATTTTAAAAACTCCATGCTCTCTATAAAAGCATAATACACTAAAACTTAAAATTTCACTTCAAACTGCAAGAAGACTGTGACCCATCACACTTTAAAACGTTAAATACATTATTTCTCTCTTTCGATCTCCAAGTACCTCTCCGAAATCTTGTCTTGGAGTCGTCCCTTCTTCTAACCTCATTGAGAGGTGAAACTTCTGTATCGAAGTGTTTCAAAGTACTCGCTATGAGAGGGATTTTCAGTGTGAACAAACAAACCAGACGGTGTGCGAAGGTTTTACATCTGTTGTTCAAATGATCTCGCATGATTGATATCGGGATTAAATTAAAATTTAGTTTATCTCCATTTTGGCAACGTTTGGCGTTTCACCTTATGGGTGTTGACCAATCAGCTGTCGTATATCAATTCGGAATTTATTCTTTGAAATTTTTATTGGCGAAGTGTTGAAATCGTATTCGAAAAGCAAAACTGTCGTCACTTTCAGAATACGTACAGGAAACACGTATCGCACGCAGAAACACTACCGCTACTTATATTTAGCTTGACAGAAAATGCCTCTCATAAATGCGTAATACACTAAATTTAAGATTTCTCTTCAAACTGAAAGAGGATTTCAACCTTCTGCGCGACCCACCGCCTTTTAAAACGCTAGATACATTTTCTCCCTCGGTCTACAGGCAAGTACCCTGTTCGAAATCTTGTCCTGGAATCGCCCTTTGTTCCAACCTCACTGAAAGGTGAAAATGTTTTTACACCATGACGTAGAGGTTGAGTGGGTGTCTTCACATTAAAGGATTTTGTGGAATGCTTATCAAACAAAGTGACAAGAAAGCATCGAAGATGTGATAACATAGCTGTGGCTGCTGCAAAAGCAGATATTTCAAAATCTTATTGAAACTAAAATGTGGAGATTTATGCTGATAATTAAAAATCTGCTCTGGTTTCTGGGAACATTTTGACCATAGACGGATGTTTGCGAAATTTCTTAGTAAAATATATGAGAAAAGTTATCGGAAAAATAACACTGAAAATAATTTCTCATAAGTAAATTTCATTTTCACATGATACATTTCCGGGAAAATATTCAAGAGAACATAATCATTACTACCACATCGCCATTTTTTTTCATATTTGAAACCCATAACATTGAATAAAAAAACGAAATAATTTCCACTGCGAATCTTTCGCATTTGTTTTTGAAAATTGAACGAACCACACAGTTTTCAATATAAGGTAAAATGTTATCTCAATCTGTAAAACGGAAAATCACTTACCATTCTTTATTTGGAAAACATTTAATTCCTTTATATACGTTTTTCAACGTTTTGAATATTCTTAACTTTGTTATTTTTACGGTGTTTGTATACATAATTTTTAGACTGCTGTTTATTATTTCTTTAACTGTCTGTTTGATTCTTTAATTGTTTTTATTGGGTACATTTAATCTTACGTTTGGCACAGCTTGGCCACAAACCTTGCTTCATAAAGCGCAAATCAACCAGCCAACCAACCAACTGTTAAACAAGGTTTCCAGACTGCGGTCCACGGGCCATATTGGATCTCAAAATAAGTTTATCCTGACTGTTCGAACAATTTATAAATTATGAAAAAGGAAAGCTTATTTCAAGGACGTGTACCAAGATTATGGCGTTCATGTATATCTGATACACAAACCTGATCTTCAAACATTATCACAATCAAATATTTACTTTGTGAAGCAGAAAAATCACCAAAGCGACAAAACAACCAACGTGCATTTTCTTTATGCCAGCATATTCTCTTGTATTTGGTGTTGCCCAGTTATGAATCCTGTGAGTTGTAGACGCCGCAAGTTCGATTGCTGTAACTTATTCAGGGTATATTTTTGTATCAGTAAAACTTTCCTTGTGTATGTGTGTTTATTACTTGACGTTTTCCGTCTTATGTTTGGCGCAGCGCTTGATCAAATATGGCCCTTTCTCCATAAAATTCAATTAGTTTCAAACCCAGTTATGAAAAGGACATGTTGAGTGGTGCGCATTCGATTTTTAGAAACGTTTTTCCAAGCGAAAATTTTGTGATGCCTAAATACAATGCATTAAAATTAGTACTCTTTGGGTAATTAATTAACGTCGCACTGGAGCAACAAAACGGGCTATTGGCGACGGTCCGGGATCAATCCCGAAGGGAAAGGTACAAGGATAACGCCTCGTCATTTTGAACCATGGTCAGATGACGAGAACAACACCTGAGTTGGCACCCCACTCTCCAAGCTTCCACACCATGCCAACATCAGGACATTTGAGGTCACGACAGATTTAACGTACACCAGCCCTCGTGTACACGAAGGTCTTTTGACTGGACCGAGTTTCGAGCTCGCAACCGTCCGGTTGCTAACCCGTTGCTCTTCCAACTGAGCTACCGAAGTACTAGTACTCTTAAAAAGTTGCCTGTGGAATCTAATAGTTCAGTTTGCTATGTATTCTTCATTTACATAAAATTAAATATCACTTATCGAATTTCATTGCTTCTACTCGATGCTTTTAACACGGAAAGATATTTCGTGAAATGACTTGTGAAAACATTTGCAATTAAAAAGTTTTTCGATAATGTATCAATGACTTAAAAAATGATTTTAATGATATGCACGCGTAAGGTTTTAAATGAAGGAAATGAGTCACAAGAGTTTGAGATCTCGTATTTTTGAGAGAAGTATGTTTACCCTAATTTTGGATGTCTTCACCAAATAGTTGGGATGCCGTCTTTAACATAACACAAGTCAAAAAGAAAGACACGATTTCAGTTCTTCGCATAGATGCATAGATAAGAGTTTTATCCAAAAAATCACAGAAATTCATCCATGTAGAAATAAATAATAAACGGAGTCACAAGGAATTATTTTACTGATCATATTTCTTTGAAACAAAACGAGACATTAGGATCACAAAAACGGGAAAGATGTTATGTTCTGTATTCATTTAAAAGAGTAAGACGATAAATTCTTTCTGGTGATCGTCATCAAAACTGCAGTTTCGCCTCTTTGACATAGCTTTAAAAATGAGACTTAAAACTTTAAAAAATATCACATTTGTAAGTATTGCCAACATGTATTTTTTTATTTTCTCTAAATAAATCACTGCAGTTCGAATAATGCGACTCCATGGTTCTATAAATTATTGTAATCCATGGATATTGGTAAACGATTAATTCATGATTGACCAATATTAAACTATTTTAATAAAAAAAGGAGCAAAACTGATATTTTTATTTTACGACAGAACGGCCGGGAAATATGGAAAAAAATCGGTTGTCTCGTTCAAAATGGTATGTATGGCCAGGCAATATTTCCTGGACACCTAAATACATATATTTACAATTTTCAATGGAAGAAATGGATAATTCTGATCTACGCTGTTCTAATTCAACACGGGGTAATTCTGCTGGTTCTTAATAAATTATTCAGAAACTGGCCATTTTCCTCCCCTCGCAACTTTATTCACCGCCGGCGACAGGGGCTACTGCAAGGTGTTGCAGACCGCAATTTGTGAGGATTCTTAGCAGATCCAGATCTGAGAGTGAAGCGATTTGGTGTCTGCCGTCCGGAGCTCGTGTTCGCTTCACTTCCCGCAATGCATTCATTACACGCCTCATTCATTGCAGCTGAAACATCGCATGCGTAGGGTGGTGCTCAGTTCCGTAGGAATTGCACGCTTTGTGAGTTCACCTTTTTCCATCGCGATCAATGAGTGGAACACGGTGAGTCAGCGACGGAGAGCGCATTGCTTGCCACACAATTCGGGCCTCTTTTTTTTTATTGCCCAGTCTCCTTTTCTCATCGCGGTGATTCCGCTGAGTGACTGGTGCGGAAACACTCCATGTTGCGCACTACGCCATTATTCGGGGAAAGTATTACTGCTATCACGATTGCTTGTTTATTATTAGAAATCAACGGATACTAATCAAGTCATGTAATATTTAAAAGAAGCAGTCACGGTTGAAGTAGTAAAAGGCTAAAAAGATGATTTATTTTTTCAGGGGCGTCAAATCCAAGGGATCTGAACACTTTACCCTCTCAAATATTTTTATAGTTGGGGCCCGGTCCCCTAAAACATGAAGGGCAAGTTTCCACATATTGAAGAAAAAAAGAAGAAAGGCCTTAGCCTTCAATATCTACAATGGAAAAAAAATTTCGATGCATGTCAGAAACTTTCATACTTTTAATTACAATTTTATTTTGTTAAATAACATCAATTTTATAAAATCAAAGAAATTACTAACTTAAATTGGGTTATCGTTTTTGTTAATTTTTATCTCCAGCTGACGAATCTGTTTAAATTTTAAAAATCAATTTTAACAAAGTGTAATGCTGGGTGCGATCACGTTTTATGGAAGAAAATTATAAATTCAGTAAATTTACTCTCTGCCCTCAAACATTCTGCCCCGTGTGCAATTTTCATATAGCCATCTGCCCCTGGTGATATGGGTAGTCAAATATGCAAAGTGATTCTATCCACTCATTAGTTCAGTCAACAGTTTTAAATTTAACTAAGTAATACGTTCTAGGACAAAAAAAGGAAATGGACTTCAAAGTTAAAAAAAGGCAGAGTATTCAGTTGCAAATTTAACTCCTCAAATGGAGAGTGGATTGTGAGACATTTTGCTCTCCGGATTTTTCCAATGGATTCACTTATTTAAAATTAGGTGAAGGAAAGGTGAACCGGAAAATGTGAAAATCAAAACTATTCCTTGTTCTGAGAAAAGCTGTTAACCAAATAACGAATTCACGTTTTACTTTTACTGATTTCTTCTAAAAAAATTAAGGCGATTTCAAATTTCGTCCTACATTTTCAGAAAATTTAAATGAAAGTAGTTTTCTCGATTTTCTAAAATTCTTTGTTAAATTTTTCAATTTTTGTTCGAAATTGTACATATTTTTGCTACTTGCACATGTTTTGATTACTATATAACCACTCCAATATTTCTGGGTGGAGAGAAAGGGCAATGAATATTGCCTTATGTTGTCAATAATTTAATGTTGGTTGGAATAGAACATTTATTTTACTTTTTCTATAGGTCGAAATTTTATTTTCTCGGTTACTATTTAGGCTCCACAGCTGTGAAATTATTGCGTTTAATGATTAACCAACAAATTTTGTATTCAAATGTTTCATAACCTAAAGTAAGAACCAAAAATAAAGCGTCATTTTTATCGGTTGAAAAAATATTAAAACGCAATGTCTGCTTTAAAAGAAATTGAAAAAAAAGTTTTCCGTCTTCTATTTCTTTTGATCACATTTTTTAAATTTTGAAACATTTTTGTACTTATTTTCAAACTGAAAAATAATTGTACGGGTCGTATTGTATCGAAAAAGAAAACGAAAACCATCTTTAACCAATCTGTCTAGTACAAAATATTACATATATCGTAGACATTCCCATTCCAAAATTCTCAACATACTATTCGACGATTCAGACGAACATAAGCTGCACATCTTTATTGATCCAGAAAAAAGGCTCTTGGAGATCAATAAATAAATCGCTCCGTTCTAGCAGCTAAATTTTAAAGTTTCGATCATTGCATTCCAGTCAGTTCTAATTGATGAGTAATCAGGAGGGGGAAATTCTATGTTAATTCCACAGATCCGTTTTTTTAATGAGCTCCTGAAAAGTGTTGGAGCGAGACTAATTTTCAAACGCTTCCAAAAGCCTCAGCTGCAGTGTCTGGTAAGATATCTGGCTGTGACCTCGGCGCTGGGCCAACGCCCGCCTCGCTTTCTTTTGCTGCAGTTCCTTGTATGGATATGACGTGTTGTTACTACAAAATTACGTCATGGGAGATGTGAAGTGTTATTGGTAGGATGGGAGTTCTGAGGATCGTAAGAAGCCACACCCATGACGTAACATCCTTTCATAAAACTTGATTAAATTTCATACACCTGGAAGCGCGCATTTCAGGAGAGTATGATCCACCAACTAGAAAGATAAAATGATCCTAAGAGCACTTACGATAATCCTTTTTTCTTACACAAGATTGGAACTAGCCTTTAATTTTAGAGTTCAACACAAAATGAAGCAAAATTAATTCAAATTGCAAATATTCAAATGCATTATTCAGTTTATTCAAGGAATTCATGATTTCTTTAATTGTGAATCTGAATTGTAAAATAAAATTTTATAATTGATTTATATGCCTGCTGGAGAAATCGATGAAATTTTGAAATAAATAAACATTTAATAATTAAAAATAAACAAAGTTGAATAAATAAAAATTTCGATGCAAAGTAGGAAACGAGGCGTTAATGTTATATTTATTCCTCAGGACCCAGAGTCCCTTCCAACACATATCTCAATTTTAATCTGCATGTCAACGTTTTCTAATCACTAGTGAAACCTAGACTCAACAGATTTGTTAAACAATTTACAACCACACCAATTTAATAAAAAAAGTTAAAAAACTAAAAATTCATACTGTTAATCTGGATGCCACGCGAAAAAAGAATAATGGTAAAACACAGAAAAAATTCTCACTAAAGATAATCCGTTAAAGCAATCTAAATAATAAATTGATCTTTTGACGGAAAATTTGGATGTATTTGAGATTTTTTTATGTGGGTAAAGTTTTATGGGTTCAATCGGTAGTATTTTCGAAAGTGTTTGTATTATCATAATTTTAAGGGCAAAAATAAAAAAAAGCATCCTTCATACTTCCAAAATAGGTGTACGATATACCCTAGAAAATAATTGAACCGTATGTTAAAAGTAAAGGAATAAGATAAGAATATCATTTTTAACGGAAAATTTGATGCCGCGCGCGCGCCGCAGTGCAGTGAAACCCGTTCTAGATTCGTTAGTTTCGTCGATCACAAATCACGTGGGCGACTCAAAATTTCTTGCTGGACATTACACATATTTTAAAATAGATCATGATTGTAATCCTTTTCCGGGAGTACCATACAAATTAATTTTTCTTTATGAAAAGTGAGAAATTTTTCAATACAGAACTGGCGAAAAAATTGACTCATTAAAAAAGTAAAATACTCTCGTGGTCAAGTTTTTTTTAAAGAATCAGGCAGTAAATGATCAAGGAATTCAAATTTAGCAATAATTGTTTTTCTGTTAAATCTGGTCATCGGGAATTTTTAAAGCATATATTCAATAACAATTTGTTAAAACTTTTTACAAAACATGTTTAAGCTGAACTTAATACAAAAAGTTAATACTATGTTGGATAAAACGCAATACATTATACCACCGATTTCTAGTGAGTCAAGAAAAAAACCCTTTCTGCATTCAAATAAGTATAAATTTACAACTTACAAAAGAAAACAAAATAATTTCATGCATAGAATAGAAATAATTTCATCCTCCGAAATTGCAATAAAATGCGATTTTATAATTTAAACTTATTGGCTGCGTAAAATTTTAGGTTATAGTTGACCTAATTGGTCGGTACACTCACAAGAACGTAATTAGAGGTTAATTTTTCCATCTCAGCGATTGTGTCAAGATTGTCTTCAATTCAGGAATTTTAAGATTTTATAAAAATCCTCAAAAAATAAACTACATAGACCTGCAGTTTTTACAAACTTGTTCCTAGAAAGTGTTTTTAAGAAATTGAAGATTTCTCAAAGTATAATAATTTTATTAAAATTCAATGGCATTTCACTTGTCTGGATTAATAAACATATCGAAAGTAATTTTTCGGTTGAAAACCACAAGGAATATATAACCTATTATCTTGTAAAGGAAATTCAAGTACAAGGAAAAATATATTAGTCCAAGAGTTAAGTGTAAAATTAAAAAATAATACAAACTCATTCTATTTCAAAATTTATACCCATATTTACTTTCAATCAAATTATATTGAATTACTAAATTTAATTTCAGACAAATATTATTAGTCTTCAAAACGCATGATGCTTGAAAAAGCTCGATTTTTTTGAAGGAATCTGGATTTCAAATCTTATAGTCATCTCTTGCATTGTTTAGGTATTCGCTTTAACATAGATTAAAAATAACACCTTTTCTCTTGCCATGGAATTTGCCATTTAAGTATAATTTATAGCACAAATGTGGAACAAAGGATTACAGTCAACTAAAACTAAACTAAACTGTATAGGAACATAGTGCACTTGTTTCAAAGCCATACGAGCCCTCACTGTAGCAATCGCTGGTGGACAGAGCTGGCAGACATCGAATGATGTGTCATCATCCTCTATTGTGCCAACATTGTGGATGTCGCTGTATGATTTGCCACCGCCATGCATAGCAAGTGTCTATCTTACTTTTCAACATAGTCACAGGTGCTATGAATCCCTCATAATGAATAGAACCTTCTCTCTATTGCCTCCATAATTGCACTAGTGTTTCACCCAATGTGAGCAGCAATATCACGATACAACAAAACACCTTTCATAAACACAATAATTCTTCCTTTCAAACTGCCACCTGTTCACAATGTAGTTTCATTTTGCTACTAGATGTGTTTGTGCTAGCAGAGCAATACAAATCGAATTCATTGAAATAATGCTTGCAATTTGCTTTTCGAGGCCTTCTGTTCTATCTTCCAAGACATATTCACATCACACAAGCCTGTATTGTGAGCATATCTATTTGGATATACAGCTGATATTTGAATAATTTGCTTTTACCATAATAAACTACTTGTCTACCAATTTCTGGCCAATCCAACTCTTTTCTGCTGTTGTATTTTCAATGAACAGTGAGATTAAGAGCATAAAGAGATGTATTTTGAAATATATTTTTCACAATAAAACAGATTTGTAATTTTGTTACTGTTTTCATCAAAATAATTCAACACTGAAAATTAAAAACTTCTATATGAGGTCTTTATTTATGCAAATAATAGGAAATGGTGTTTACAAAATCTGGCCTGTTCTGTACAAGATAATTTCCTTACAAAATATGAGGTTCAAAGTTACAAAGCAATACATAAAGAATACACCTAAATTAAAAAAAAATCATCTCTTTATCACTGATTTTTTAAAAACAAATTTATGTCTTTTTCTATATTTAATTAAATGTATAAAAGCAGAAACTGAAAATAAGTACATTCATAATCTTTATTGAATAAAAAAGAGAATGCATTTGAAATGTTATGACAAAGACTTAATCCCTCAATCATATTTATGTCATGATCACATTGAAGTCCACTTCTGATGTACCATGTGTGATTTCTCAAATATCTACCTATCTAAAACATCTAAGCTAAGCAAAAACATAGTCAGAGTACAAGAAAAAAAGTTGTTTACTGAACTGAATAAGTGAAAATGTTAACTAACTTTCTAATTTTCTAGAGTATTGTGTATTAGAAAAATACAATTTCATGAAAATATCAAAAGTACAAAAATGTTGCTTGTGTTTTATGTTAAATTATTTATGATTTTATATCTAAGATTTTGACAAATACAATTGAATATTCAAAACTATAAACTATTTATCAAAAAATAAAAGAAATTTAATAATATAACATGAAATAGAGAAGTTCGATAAATTATTCATTCACTGAATTCCCATTAAAATCTACATTATGAGAATTATTCTTTGCTAAAACCCTAGAAAACTAGCTATTGTCTTTCAGTGCACTCAAAGGGATTTTAAAGTGTACCCTAACACTGTAGATAGAAATGATAAACATCCTTGATAGACATAAAAGCATTGTGAAAAGGAGCTGAAGATATGAAGATATATATTTTGTATACTTGTAATCAAATGAAAGAATGCATACATTATAGTCATCAATGATTATGATCCAGTCACCAGTTAAAGCTAACCTGTGAACACAATTTTATCAAAAAAAAAATCAGCATAATCTGGAAGGTTTAGAAGACTAATCTAATATTTTCATAGAAAGCAAAAATTATTTACATTTGCATCTGAAAATTATAAATTTTTTAAATAAATAAATATAACACTTATATTAGAGTGAAAATGATTAAATAAATAGCATAAGGTTACTTTTTTGGTAAAACTTAGTTTAACTTAAAAAATCTGATTCCAGCTTTTTTTAATGAACAAAAACAAACTCCCAGTGCACCACAGAAGTATAATACAGGGCTTAGAGAAGTTGATTTGATGTATTGATTTTGTTTAGTATTTTATGAATTATAATAAAGCAGACTCAGATTTAATCTCATGCAATAATGCAGTTTATTGGAAGGGGAAGAAGTCTTTTTCCTCAATTACCATATATTGACTTAAATATACATTATTCCTATACAGTCCATCAAGGTATGGTGGAATTTCAGGTACCAATGAAGAACATTGCTCACTTTCTCAAATCATAGTTAAAAGTATCAATCATTATACTATAGAGAAACTCAGAGAGAAAACTTTATAAATATATTATAATTTCAGAAATATAGATAGAGAATTTTTAAAAAACATTTTTGCTGCAAGTCTTAATGTGAGTTTTAAAATAATTTATTAAAAATAAAGTACAACTATGCATCTAAACTTCAGTAGCATTATTTTAAACACATAGATAGGAATGAATGTAAATTTATTTACAACTACACAATTTACATGCAACTTCCCTCTTCAATGATAAACTCATAATCATAAAAGATTATAGGTGATTCCTTTGTAATGAATTAAAACTTTAAAAATTTTTATAAAAAGGAATTGAAACTTGATTATTCTTACAGCTAAAAAAATTATGCATACAATACTTTATCTGAATGAAGAAATGTTTGCATGATATTGATGTCCCTTTTACTTTTGTGAAAGCTTTTTGATGGCAAATAATGAGAAAGAGACATTGTTCAGACAAATAAGAAAAAAAAATTGTTCATTACCAATGGTTCATCTGGTAAACTAGGTACTCTAATAATTTTTCACACATCTAAACTGAAGGTTTTAATGAAAATACGTACTTGAATTCAGAGGGTCATGTGTCGTATTGATATACGTTAGTAAATAATGTATACTACGAAAAATTATGGATAATTTTTTAAAAGTTTGATTCCCTTTAAAAGTACAAAGCTTATTTTCAACAATCAAAATTAATTTTTAAAATGTACATCCATTGAAATTTCAAAATTAAAAAAGTCTATATGTAAAATTTAGGCATAAACATTAAATTATAAGGTACTAATAAAAATTTAAGGTAATCTGATTTACAATTGCATACACAATATGAAGAAATATCAAAATACAGCTACAGCAAAAATTTTCTGCAATGATATTAGTTACACTAAAGGACATGGTTCAAGGTTTTTGCCTTCTTTCAGATCCATGAAATTGATCAGTTTTCCAGATATAGATAAATCTTTAATGCATCCAACAAAGGAAGAGCTGAAGTAACCCAAAGTTTCTTCTTCAATATCTAAACCATTTGGGAAACCACCTATTTGAAGTTGAAAAACACCGATTAGATTATTAATATAGTATTACACTGATTATGATTTAAGAAATAAGTCTCACATGTATCTTTCTTATATAGAACTGTTCAGAAACAACTACGTAGAGTGAATAAACATTAATTCTAAAGTAAAAAAGTACAATACTATTTGCTTTACAATGTTATATTCAATGTCCTCTATAAATTAGAAATTTACAAAAACAAAGTTCCCAAATGTGAGCACTCAATCCCGAGATCTGTATGACAAAACACAAATATGTAATTTATGTTCATCAACCCCATGAATTTTTATTGTTTCCCGAATAGAAGGAATTGCAACTTCAATGGAGATTGTGGCCTATAGTTTGATCATTACTGGATAGACATCAAATCAAGATCACTTTTCAGTAAGTTACTAGATTTTAAAACTTAAAAATAAAGCAGACTGTTTTCAATAACAGTGGTGCCTTTTGAATGAAAAGCATTAGACAAATTATTATAGCTTTAACTAAACATTTGCTTAAGCCAACGATTTTTCAATCTTTTTACCAAACAATTCAATTACAACATTTTATAATAAAAAATACTCAAAATTATTTAAATTGATATTTTTTGAAATTATTAGTAAGCACACTTACCAAAAGTTCAAAACTAAGCTGTTGAAATGAAATAAATCTTATACAATTTAAACCATTTCATCATTCGAAAGGAATACCATTGTCATTCTTACAACACATTGATTGAAAATCGGTGACTGAAGCAATAAAGCAAGAGTCTAGAGTAATTCTTTTGATCTAGTTTAAAATAAATTTTTTAAACAATTATAATGCTACAGTAAGATTACAGCCAGATATTCAATATTGATAAGTAACACTTAACAAGTAACTTGACAAATTCCAATGGGTGTATTACCAAAATAATAACTGCCATCTGTATTCAGTTCATAAAATGAACCAGAGACTTTACTTGAGTAAGCTTTTCCGTCAAGATATAGATTTAGCAGTTTATTGTTTCTGAAAAGAAACAAAATATTTTAATCCAACCTGAAATAAGATGAACAGTTGTTGAAAAGAGTAGTTAAATTAGGTGCTCCAATTTAAAGATATCTTCAAAAGTCGAGAAAAACCTCAACGAAATTACAGCACTTTAGTTAACATCTCAACATGAGATCATTATATGCATTAAATATCTTTTATAGCAATATATATTTGTAATTATAAATATGGTTGAGAGAGAAAACATTGCACTGAAAAGTTATCAATTTCAAAAGAAGCATAGTAAGTATAGCAGGGTATGCTGATTTAAATCAGCTCGATTTAAGTCAAGTGATTTTTACTTAAAAAATCATGACTTAAATAACTTCAAAATTTTCCTTTTTTACATTTAATAATATTAAAAACGAATAACATGGGACAAAATACATGATACAAATCAGTTTGAAATTTGCTACTACTCAGTAAACCCAAGAATGACCCTTTCTAAAATTGACAATAACCACCTTCCTTACTTTGAGGACACTAAAGATAATTGTACTGATTGGGATGCTATGATGCAAACTTGGAAAAGCTGCATATATAAATGTTTGGAACTATTTATTTTGTTTACATACATCATTATCAATATTATCAGTATATTTGAAATATTATCTTATGTTGGAGAGAGGGCTGGGCCCCAACCATAAATATTAGGACCCAAGGAGTTTTAGGTCCTTAGAACTTTGTGTCCCTTCTGATAAGTAACCTAAGACAGATTGAACCAATCCCCATATTTGGTTACTCGTGTATTATTTGTATATTTATCCCTGATGTTTTAAAGTGCTCCAAGGGGGGTATGGTTGGTGTAGGTGTTTTAAAAATTTAGTTTCTCATTGCAAATATTGACCTTTCCTATTTTGGGACAAAGAGGGTTTGAAGCCCTAGGTGTTAGTGCTCGTGTTAAGATGACAATGACAACTGACCAACGAATATTTCTTTTTTTACCGACTTAAAACAAGTGACACTCAAATCTTTTTACAGAATCTGCTGAGTTTGATACATGAGATAAGTCCACACATAGTACAAAATGTTTTCAGGTAATTTTGACATACTCTTCCCAAGGTTGGTTTAGACGTAAACTGATGCCCTTTCAGGAAGGAATTTGTTATTTTTAGTAAAGGGATCTGAAGTTCCTTAACCCTTTGACATGTTTAACACAAAGCAATGTTATCTAGTAACCACACTGATTTGCATGTCTCATATAGGAAAAACGAATGAATTAAAATCATAAAAATCCAATTTAAATATAAGAAATCTGATCTGTATCAAATAAATATGATTAAAAGAATTTCAAAGAATCACAATATTTTAACATCCTGCTTGAGATATCTTCTTGGAATAGAGGAAACTCATTTAGATTTCAATGTTTGTGCAGAAGACTAGAAAGCCATTCATAAAGTCTTTCCACCTTTGCTGCTTCTGTATTTATAGAAAGAATATTTTCAATTTAACAGTTCGACATAATTTACAATTTTTACACTTACATTTAAGTTGGGTAAAGAAAAAGCCAGAAAATTAAAATGTTTATTTTTCAATACAGAATTTTAAGAATTATGGATTTGTATCATGAAAGTGAATTCAAATGCAATAAACGAAACATCCAAGAATGATTTTTATTGCTTCAATCTTTTAAAAATTAATCCTGCTATGTTTTCTTAATCTTTTTATATATATTAATATTTAACATAAATGAATGTTATCTAGAAACTATACTGTGACTTGCATGTCTAACACGTATAAACATATAGGAGCAACAAAAAAAATTGAAATCATAAAAACCTCATTTAAATAAAATAAATCCGATTTTAATGATTAAAAATACCATGATAATAGGAGAGGAAATTGGTTTGTGTTCTGAAGAGGATACAATAGCTTGCAAATGCATACAAGGTTGACTAAAAATTAATATTGCATTGTCTATCGTTGGGAAATCTGAATTTTTTAAACCGTAATAATTTTAAAATAAGTAAAATTTGTTTTACCAATATTAAACACTAAACCTCTCTAAGGTATTCCTTCTGTGAAAAACAATTGCACAGAGGTGGTTTAGGGGTGAAGGTGAAGATTTATGAACTTTATTTGCAAGCTATGAAATTTACAACTTTTTAAAAAAGAATATTTCTTATCTGCACTTTACATTATTCTTGTCATCTGAATAATTAGGTGAAACATGCATGCACACATATTTTAATCCAATGTTAAACATCAGAATATTTATGAGCCATTATGAACTGTAATATTAATATATGTAAAAATGAGAATTAATTAAAAATTTACTACTTTTTATTATAATTAAAAAGATTAGTTTAACATTCAAAGAGAAACACAGCATTCAAAATAACAACCTCACTAAGTTGTAGTCATCACAGGATTAAATAAATTTAACACACCTGTCAATGTGAACATGATGCCATGAATTCGGGTTAGGTTGAATGGTATCTGTTATGATTTCATTTCTTGACAGCCACCCTAAATTCCAAACTAAATGCAGATGATTGTTACTAAAGCCAATTCCAAGATAGTCACCATCTTCAGAATATATCTGAAATATAGTTGCATTAAATTGTTAATATTTGTATTTTCCAAATCCTTACACAAATAATCTCCGTAATTGAAAATCCTAACTTTTATTTTTTAATTGATTAATGGTTTTGGATATTCATGGAATATAAAGTCATAAACTGATATTCAGTTTCATTAGAAAAATTAATGGTTTGATTAGCTGCTCTAGGTCATGTTTTCGTTGCATGAGGGGTAGCTAGAATGAGGTCTACAGCTAAAAGTGGATTTTTACCTACTGTGAACATGGATGCCAGGTTTGAGATTGGAATTAGGAAAAACTAGTGGAATGTAAAAGAAAAATAAAGACAGATGCAAGATATATTAATTGATCCTTTTCTTAAAGAATGTCCAAGTATGGCAAGGACAACACCAAAAAGCTATTACAAAATGATTTAGAAATGCATGACAGTGAAAACAGAATAACATTTTCCTAGAGGAAATATGAATTTCTAAAACAAAATAGATAAAAACATAGCCACATTTTTCACATATGTTTTCATTTAACTATTTCTGTGAAGGTAAATTGCTAATTATACTCAATCATACTTTTTAAAGAAACTCTTTAAACGATAGAAGATATTTCATTTAAATTATTATACTAATTGTTATAAAACATTCAAAATACCATTGAAAATTATACCTTTATAAAAAATATCAAAGTTAACTGTTTGATGAATACATTAAAAGGTGGTTAAATATCTTGTAGACAATTTAAAAAATACTTATAATATTAATAGTTTAAATTCTTTAAGAACACAGTAAACAAAGCACAGCATGAACATAAATTTAAAACAATATATTTTGAATTAAAAATTTTTTACTTCTTAATTTATAAAGATTTTGGAATACTTTTTTGTTTCCAAACCTTTTATTGTACACTGTTATGCTTATATACACTAGTTTTGAATAAATATATTTTCATTACAAAATTTACTAAAAAAAACCATGGAAAATCAAACTATTTAATAAAATTGTTTTAAAATATAAAAACTATAAAATGCACTCTTCTGATGATAAATAAAAGATTATACAGAAAGTGATGAGCCCAAAAAAGATAGTGAAAAAAGTCTTAGTACTTTATTAACAGAGAAAATAAAATATCTTTGTTAAGAGGTATTCAGCATGAAATAAAACCAACATTATAAATGAGATAAAAATATTGATAAAAAAAATGCTTACAATTCAGATACACCACAAAATAAAAGACAATTTTCAGAGAAATTTGGAAAAATGCAAGTCTTTTAAAGTAAGAACAGAATGAAACTAGGATAGTCAGATTTTACATGAAGCAATATGGTATTAAAAATCAAGAAATCCCTTCTATTATCCTTAAGATTCAGCAACCATGAAACAAAAACATTTTTACAATAAAAAACTTGATAAGTTTGATGTACTTTAAAAGCAAAAGTGTACTTTAAATACTTTTTACTAACTAAATATTTTTAACTTGACAGAATTTTTTTAGATATTAGAACAAATCAATAAAAAAAGTTAACATTAATATATTTTGATGTAATAGTAATAATGTGAACACTTGATTTATTATTTAAATAAAAACATAACTGGTACCTTGCCATTCCAAAGCAAAAGACCGGAAGCTTCATTTGAAGAATAATTGAAAGAAATACTAGTTTTTGTCAAGTCTGTATGTTTATATGATGAATCCTGGTACAGTAAATAACTTGCTCCAGTAAAATATGCACTTGAAACATTGACACCTAATTAAAATTCAAATAATTTATGAGAAGTAACAGAATAAATTTTAGTAAAGCATTTGGAGCAAAATAAAATAGTAAATAAAAGTTTGAAACAAGGAATAGGTTTTCAAGATAAAGGGAATATACAAGTTTAGATGATTTCGAAATAAGTGTTTTTCATGAAAAATATCATTACCAATGTTAAGAAAAAGAAACACAATACCCTCATCTTAAAAAAAATTGTATAATTACCTGCTTCACATTTATCACCTTGCCAGCCAATTGGACATATGCATCGGTGATCTGATTTTCCGTTTAGTACACAAGTAGAGCCATGAAGACAGTTATGTTGCCAGCACTGAGTAGGTACTTCACACATCTTACCCTTAAATGCCTAAAAGGATAATTAGAAAATAAATCTTAATTTTTCTATAGGGAATACAAGATATAATGGAATAGATATTTTTTGAAAACAGATAAAAATTAGGGAAGCTGTGCAACCATGCAAAATGATTCAAAGAAAAGCATAATACAATTCCCCAGAGTAGTCATAGATTGCTGTTGGGTTGTAGATCAAACTATACAGTAAGATTCACACACAAATTAATAGTACTAGTGGTTGAAAACAAATGCCTATTTTGTAGTCATACCTCAGAATTTTATGAAGCTTTGTTAGTATGAAAAAAAGACCGATTTCAAAACAAGGTTGCTTATGCCAGACTACAAACAAAATATTATTCTAAACTTTAAAAAAAATGACATGTACATTCTGTCATAATGGTAAACATCAATTAAATCAATGAGTTAACTAGAGAAATATAGAACATATGACTAGGATTATTTGTTTTAAATCAAAGGCTTAATATAACTTACTTCAGGACACAGACAAGAAAACCCATCTTCTTTTGGAATGCAAGTACCATAATTTTTACAGGTATTATACCCACAAGAAGTTCCATCACAGTCTTCAATATTTCGACCACTCATAGCATCTGCTTTACCCCCAAAAATATAATAAAATTTTAGTAATCTATAAAATTATGTACAAGAATATTATATATCCTATTCAATTGTATTACAAAAAGTCCACAAATGAATAAGACTAATCAGATTTAAAACCAGTTTGTTATAGTAATAGTATAATTTTAAGCAATCTGAAGAATCTAATATACTTAAAACAATTTCAATTTACTAAGAAACATTTAAAGCTTTCCTAGGTATTACATTCTATTGCTGCTACATGTTTAAAGTTTTTAGATAAGAGGCAAGCATATCAGTGTAGTTTCTAGATAGTTTAGTTTTCTTGTAGTTAGTTTTCTTCTGGAGAGTGCATTAAATAAGTTAGGAAAAAGGGAAACCCAGTGCCCCTTTGTATAAATACTGAAAACATGTTAAAAGTGCTGATTTTTTAATCAGATACAGGAAATTCCCTCTTGAAAGAACCGCAGTTCAAGTATATCCAATCTTTCCATGGAGATGTGTCAAAATGAACTGAAAACGCTTTGTGCAATGTATGGTCCAGCCCTGTATGTATAAAACTGACTTTGTTGATAGATTTGTGAATGACACTTGTTTTCAGTGAGTAAAAAGATAAATATTTATTGGTCAGTTATCATTGTCATCTGAACACATACACCAACTCCTAGGGGAACCCTTTGTGTCTCCCAAACAGGAGGTAACTATTTCCAATGAGGAACCAAATGTAAGCTGCTTAATTAGGTTCCTTTAAAAAAGGACCCAAACTTCCTGATTTATAGTATTTTTATAGTTGGGGCAGGGCCCCCTTCCAACACAAGGTTCCAAATATTACAAGTACACTGTTAATATAGGTTTTTATATTTCTATAAGATGATTTATGTAAACAAAATAGAGTTCCAAAGCACTTATGAATGAAGCAAGGTGCAGCCTTACCAAGTACCCCCAATTCTCATGTTGGAATGCAGTGCCACCAAGTTGGTGCTATGTATTCCAATCAAATTATTTTCCAGTCAAACAGTTATTCTTGGGGTGTTACACTGAATAGAAGCAAATTTCTATACTTATTTGTAACATGAAATGTTTATTTCATTTTCAATAGTATTAAACTTTAATAAAGAAAATTTTAAATTTGATTTAAATCACTTGATTTAAACCCTGATTAAGCTAAAAATATTTGTGCATTTAGCGTTAATTTTTGTCAAATGTATGAAAACATCAATTCTGACATGTCTCTATTTTATCTGTTACATTGATAAATCAATGAAACAGATGTCTCGGAAATACATTGCCTCATTTGTATCCCTAACTCCTCATAACTGATTTCAAATATATGTGGCGAACTTAGCTTGTGGTTTCTTGTGTTCCAGGTGGTTTCTTGTAGCCATATTGCACATATGAACTCTCTTGAACTTGCAGCGAATGCCTTTAATAGCGCCTTTCGTCCTTCTTTTTAGTGTAGTCTTGTACTGCGAGCGTTGACTGCACGCGTTTTGTGTGTCCTCACATCACTTGTGACGTCTTGTTCCTGATATTTGCATACAAATCACCTTTCTACTGAATTGGGTGTCATTGTACTGAACGCAACAAGCCCCTTTTGTGCAATTTCATGGCTGTCTGGTTAAAAATTACATCGTTGCTTAAGTTTTGCACTGCAGTGTAGATTAGAGAACTATTGAATTTACATATTCAACAAGCATATATTTAGTACATATAGAAATTAATTTATGGATCACTTAGATTAGTTGGAATTAGTATCTAGAATTTAGAATCATTAAACAAATCAGTGCAAGTTTTTTACTTGAACAAAAGGCAATTTTTACCTCATAAAGCAGAAGAAACATTTAACTAAATTATGATGATTAGCTTAACACAAAATATTTACTATAATCTTGTAACAAATAATTATTTTCACAATTATAAAAATAAAGTAATTAAAAGTACCATAAGCATTTAACTCCATCAATCTAGTATTAACTGATAATAAGCGTATACAACCCCTATAATATGCAGGAACAGTTTCAACAGCTTCTTTAGGAAGCGATGAAAGATCTGGAATACCTCCTATAAATAAAATAATAAGTCTTGTAGAAATTTGAAAAAGAATGGTACAAATAAAATTAACAATGTATGAATTTGTATTGGGTTTCAAACAATTCTGTAGCGAACCTAGAAGTGGTGTAGTAATTTTTTAAAGACACAATATATAATTTTTCTTATTTTAATGAAGTAAATATAAAAAATAACTCTTTACCAGAGTCATTCTACATTCTTTTATCAATTTGTAGTAGTTGATAAAAGAATGTAGAATGTTATACCTTGAGTTATACGACAAGGTATAACTCTTTTTCTATTTCTACTATATCCAAAAAGTACCTAATTTTGAATTTTTTTCAGTACGTCAAGAAATTATTTTAGCAAATAACAAACACACAATACACTTGACACAATACACTTGATACACACACAATACAAACAAACACATAATACAAACAAACACACAATACACATGAAAAGTTTTTAGAAATAAGAAATAAATATGTAGGATACATGGAAATGTCTCTTATCTAGCAAGGTCACATAGAGGCATAAAAAATGTTGGGAGAACCTCCAATTCATGAAAAGAACTATTTAAAATGAATTGTACAGCACACCAATTACCCAATAGGTAAAAACAACACTGAGCATAAATAACAATTTTTTATCGCTATTTAATAATGAATTAGGCCTGAGAAATTATTTTCTGGATATCATTGTGAAATAAATATCAAAATTGTAGAAATTATTTACCAAGGTAAAAATCTGTGCTAACATCAAGGATTTCCATTCCTGGGGGTGATATAGAAGTCACTTCTTCATCACCTTCTAGTTTCAAATATGCAGCTCTTCTATACCTACCAAATTCGACAGTTTGCCATGAATCTAAATCAGTAGGAAAAGATGTATAAGCTTTCAAATTAATCAATTTCTCTAAAATTGAAGTGTCAAAAGGAAAACTACATAAAGTAGTGAAAACAGTTGTATGTACTAATATTGCTATTGACAGAGAGAGGTACTAGTAAATGAGATTCAATATTTCTGTCCAGTGTCCATTGAATTTAGAACAAGTGCTATGAAAAGAAATTATGGTCAATGCAAACATTCTATTGAGTATTATTTCAAGGTAAATTTGCAAGAGTAGAGCACCAATATTATGTAGTATATGGGGTTCCTCAAAACGAATCAGTCTCAAATAATCACATGAATAACGAAGTAAGCGTTTGTCTAAATTTAAATTATGTGAAGTTCAATTTATTACTTATTTTTCTTGGGGATATTAAATTCTAAACTTGCATTTCAAAATATACGATGCAGAAAAGAAATATTTATTTATACCTTCATCTTCAGCAACTAACAGAAATAAGTAAGACAAAGTATTAGTAGAAAGTATCATATATAAAGCAGAAATATGTTTGTGAGAAGAAGCAAAAACTCTCGAATGCTGAGTTATGGAGTCATAAAATTTGTACAACTTATTCTGTTTGAAATTTCTAAGTCAACATAACTATTTTCAATAGCTACATCATTCCCAAAGAACCACAGAAGTAAAATTTTATATAGAACATTAAGCAAGAAGGAACCAACTTTTAATCAATTCAAAAGCCACCAGAAGAGGAAAGAATACAAGCAGTAAAGAAGACAAAGGTCGAAAAGTTGTTAGATGATACAATGAAACTACTGAGGAAACAGGCATGACTAGACAGTGCCTCTGAAGTAGCAAAACCACTTGGGCAAAAGCAGTAGTAAAGTTTTAATAAAAAAAATGAAGGGGATGTAAGAAAATGAAGTATTTTAACAGGGCTGAATTTATAATTGCACTTCTGAATTATTTTTGGTAAAATAAAATGAATATCGATAATTTATAAAAGATTTATAATTTTAACATTAATATTTTTCATAAATGGTACGTAAAACTTTACATTTGAAGACATACAAACCTGTATGGAAAAAAGTTTTGAGCATTGTATAAAAAGCATCAATTTAGATTAGAAAGACATATTTTAAAGATAAACGTACTTTTCTCTATTTTCTGGAAAGAATTCAACACTACAGTGGAACTTGGATCTGTACCCAAGTTGAATCTGAGCTGAACAGACCCAGCTACAAGAGATAAGGATATGAAATCCCGACTCAATTCATTCAGATGCTGAGCAGCATAGAAGAGTATTCCATCTTCAGATAGAGGCTTGAAGCTGATGAGAACATCCATACTATGTCGGACATTGACGGATCGTGTCGAAAGGTATGAACTAGTACCATCAAAAAGTGGATCACTCACTGAAATATCTGTCAAAATGGAAAATTGAATTGAGTAACACAAAATTAAAGATTTGATAACATAATTGTTAATAAAAAAATCTTACTTTTCTCACAATATTCCCCACTTCGTCCCAAAGGACAGTCACAACGATATCCTTCCTTTAAAGGGACACATATTGAAGTACTGTGACATTGATGATTACCCACAGAACAGGGGGTTTTCCTTTGGGTGCATAAAGCACCAACCCATCCATCAGCACAGTTACATCTATGGAAATAAAATTATAAGTGGTAAATTACTTTACTAAATTATATTTTTAAATAACAGCATATATTTAATTAAGTAATTATATTTTTGCATATTGCTGTTTTGGAAGAACAATGTCACAAGCAAAATTGGGATGAATTTTCAAGATATACCTGCATGAGTAGCATTATTCAAAAGTAACTTAACATGCTATTATCATACCTACCTTCATTATCATCAAAGTTCCTTACATGTCCTTATTAATATTAATTAGCAGACCTGCACATAGCATTCATGCTAAGCTTTCTTAATTACTTATATCTAATTATGGAAAAGTATCATTACTCACATTTAATCTTGTTTAAATTTATTTATAATGACTATAGCATCCATATATTCACATAAATGAATTTCATACTTCAAATGAAATAAAATATCCAAAAATATACAACAGCATTTCATTTACTTATAATGGTATTAATTCTTATTTCAATAAAATGCATGGAAAAATGCACATCTTAGTCACGATATCACAATTATATTCTGAAAGTCTTCTTCAATTTCATTTCATTCCCTCATTCAAAGACAATTAAGCTTTTTTTGAAGCTCAACCTATTTTGGCTCTTGATTATAATTTCTTTTCTGCACTGATTTCTATTTTCAAGATTTCTCATCGGTTCTTTTTCTGAAGAAATTGGAGAATTCTAATTGAATCATTGTTCTTCCAGAGCAGTAACATGTGGAATGAATTACATCACTAGATTTAGTAGGTATTTGATGATTAGATTAATATATACCTGTTAATTGTAGAAAATTTATAAAAATATTGATAAGGAGTAATAAAGAATTTTTCTCCATACACGGAAATGAAATTTATAAGAGAAATGTAATTGCATTGATCACTCAATCTATATTGAATTGATTCAACCTGAGTAATTCTACCCAGCAATCTATGTACAATTTAAAGTGCAAAATAATATTACCAAAAGACATTTTTATACTAAACAGCAAATTCGATAATCTAATAAAATAAAAAATGATTAGGATGAATGTAATATTATAATAATGTTTGAAACTATCAGGGCATGCCAATTTAAATCAGCTTGATTTAAATTGCGATTTAAATCAAATTTTTATTAAAAAAATTATTGATTTAAATCAAAATTTTAAAGATTTTCACTATTAAATTCAGTAGTATTCAAAATGAAATAACTATAAACAAGATGCATGTTATTTTATCCAAATAAGTTAAGAACTTTGCTTGTAACTATTCACCCCAAAAATTAAACTGAAAATAATCCTCCCTTTGAAAACACTAAATAACAGTTCGTTCAGACAAGTATGTATTATCCTCTTGGGCTATTGACTAACAGGTGTCAATCACAAGCCTGTTCATCAGCATGGGTTTTGTTTTAAACATTCCTTGTGATTATAAATCACATGTGGTCCTCTTGAACAATCAATCAATTCTGAACAGTCCTCCATATGATGGGTGAAGATGCCCAAACTATAGTCATTCAAGTTATTAAAATTGTGTGTATCCTTTATTAAGATGTTCTAGTTATTTATTTAGTATTTTAGTCTCTTCATGAAAAAAAAATAGATTTCTAGTCACAATAAAAAGGTTTTCTGCAGTATCACAAAAGCATTATAATTTTGCACATTACTGACAATTAAAATTTTTATAATTGGCAATTTTAATATTTTAATTTCGTTTTGTTTAATAGGTTGGTTAATTTTTATTTAAATTTTATTGGGAAATTTTATGCACTGATCCCTAGAACTTCTTAACGCTGCTAGCATAACTATTCAGTATTTATGGTATTGAAATTTAGAATGCGAAAGAGTTAATTTGCCCATCTGATATTTGAATAAGTATGTTCACAAAATAGATTATGGATTGAAGTGGAAACCATTTTAATGATCATGACAATTGCAGATTAATTTTTTATTGAAAGCTTGAAATTCCACAGAATTCACTTCATTTTCTTGTATGTTGTGTATGAACCCTGTTTATGTGCTAGGAATTACCTATGAAATACTTATCTATGCTCAGACAAAATTTGAAAAATAGGTATTTTTTATTTAAATTTATGTATTTTCATGTTTTGTACCATTTTTTACTGTTTACCTTTTTTCCACAAAAGAAGTCTTTAACTAATTAATTATTATATATGGAAATACACCTAAAGTTCATTTTGTTAATATATCATAAATACACAATGCAAGAAAATTCTGAAATTTGTACAATTTTATACAAGAATTTATAATATGGTATTTGAAGGACCCTGCAATCTTATTTATCTATGACAAAAAATTCTACATCACTGGTTATGGGTTAAGATCAAAGTAATCTAAACACTGCAAGAATCAGATGAAAACATTGCTTATACTTGGCATTTGTGGAGCTTTTCTATTTTGCTATCACATGATTAACTTTGCTAATTCCCATGCTGTGTTTTCAAAAACTACTATATTATGCCTACTAAATTTCCTCAACCACCATATATATTAATTTTTAACACAAATAAGAACCATCTAGAAACTACACTGATATTTACATGGCTCATGTCCAACAAATTGAAGCTTGAAGGGGCAACAAATTAATTAAAATGATAAAAATCCTATTTAAATTTTTTAAAATCTGATTTAAGTCATATAAATCCGATTTTTTTCTTAAAAAGTCGCGATTTTTTCATACCCTGGAAACTTAATGAATTATGAATAATCATAAGGTTTACTTTGCAGGACACTTACTCAAAAGTAGAGCCCACATCTATGCAAGTACCTCCATTAGCACACTGTATTAGTTGACACTCAGTAGTGCTACATTGCTGAATATTACGCCCATCAACAATTGGCTGAATGGATCGAAATACAGCTCCAGGACTATTTCTCAGCTCTGCTCCAAAGATGCAACCTGAAAGTAATGAAAAAACACTTTTTGAAATTATCTTGCAAAATGTAATGCATGCAAATGTGTATGTCTAAAATAAATTTAAAATAGAAAAAATAGGATATTCATATATGAAAGAGCTTACTCAGCAATTAAACTTCTGTACACATATATATTTCACATGAATAAGGTCAGAAAATATTTTCTCTTACATTGCCTAATTTGAATCTAGTTAAATTTAGGCATTTTAATGTAGTTTATTGTGAATATACTAACAAGTACCTTTGAAACCAGTGAAATCGTGAAGCTCATCTGGAAGTAAACTGAAATTATAGCTAGGATGTCCACCAATGTAAAGTGCTGCTGGGGTATTTAAAGCTGTTAATTGACCAGAAGCTAATCCAACAACTTTATTTTGGGAATCGACCTCCATCCAACAATATCGTCTATGTCGTCCAATTAGTACAGAATGTACAGAAGTATTTTGACTGATTGAGTTGATACTCTTTAAAATTCTAGTTCCTAAAATATAATATCAAAATAATTTTTTTAATGAAAACAGAGTTGGATAATTCTTCAATAATTCCATTTAAAGATACTCGTTTAAATAACTAATAAATAGTAAAAAGAAATGCATACCTGAACCAAGATTAAAGACATAAATTATGTGCCCAGAATCCATTCCAATTGCAAGAAAATCATTAGCTAGATGAAAAGCATCTGTAAGGTATTTATTATTAGTATTTTATAAAAACATATTAATATCTTTCTACTCTTCACAGGAAAAATTTATAAAATACCTCAAAGGTGAAAATGCAACTAGACTCAATATCATTTAGTAACTAGGACGTATAATTATCATTTTCTATTGGTTTATCCATTTTTGGAATCTTGCATCACAAAAACTATGCCAACCAACCATTTTCTATACTGAGGTACCCATTAACAGTTTTTAAAGTAATCAGGTACACTGAAACCCTTTGTATCACACAATCTGCTAATATACTTTTGTTTGAAAACAGCAGACAAAATCTTAATAGGTTTCTTTAGAATTGGCAGATCTCGTTACTTGTTTAAAGCAGTTATCTTAATTTTTTTGTGATTCTGTAGAATTTAACAAACAGGGGTGAGGTTAATCATTGGAACTTGAAAGGTAAGAAAAATGTAAATGACCTTTATTTGAAGCAGTTCTTTAGATAATCCTGATGGCCAAAAAATGCAGACAATAAATAAAAATTAAACTTAGATAACAGTGTGCATAGTCAGGAGCAATCGGCACAAATGTAAATATTTTTGTCAACTGTTCTTAGTTCTACTTCATAAAAAGATTAAGTGTCACTCCTAATACAAATTACAGTTAGGTGAGAGAAAGAGTAGGAGTCAAAGCCTCACTGGAGCCAGGATTGGAATCAAGATTCTTGAATGAGCAGTTGACTTTGAATCAGCTCATTAGTTAGCTCTTCTTATATACAGAACCACTTTCTTCCTAGAGGTAGCTAAAAGTATTAAGAGCCTCTGGTGAGAACATTAGATTTAAAGGACACATGCATGTCAAGTCCTGTGTTAAGGCAAAACTGAATTGGCAGGAGATTTGGATGTCTCAAAGCATGGATGAGAAGGAATTCCTATTTAAAAATATTTAATATTATTTTAAGAGGTTTTTACATCAAACCATGTGTGTATCTTTAGTTTTACATATTCTATAAAGATGCAGAATTTAATATATTATTTGATACTTTTTATTTTTAATAAGTTGTTCTTGGCCTTTCCTATATTCTGCTTTTTTCTTCTCCCTTGAATAGTATGATATATCAAGGAGATAATATACATTTACTTAAATAAGAATTATTTTTAGGTAATGGATATTTTAATTTTTTAGAATTCTTCACCACATCGATAGCTCAAGGGTTCCTAACTTCGTCATTTGAAACTTTTTCATTACATAGTGTTATATGTGAACAGTTTCCTGAAAATTACAATATGTATTTTTTTCTTTAGAGGTTGGAGTATAGAATTTCAAGCAATCATTTTCATAACTACCCAAATACTTAATATGCATCCATACACAAATCAAAATTCATATGGAAAAGTTTTTTACTAGTCTAGTTAATCATGGTTCAACAGTAATGTGATGAGACTAATACAAATTTACAAGAGATAATGTACAAACGTCTTTATGCAGAATATAAATTTGAAGAGCCTTTGAATTAAAAATTTTGTGCAGTACCTTTCTATCAGCCTTGTTTTTATTGGATTGATTAACTTATAAAATGTTAGCAAAACTGCATAAATAATTAGTCTGAAATTTCAATGTTTTAAAGATGAGTTTAGTCTTCCTGTACAATGAAATTAAAATATATGTATAGCAGTGTTTAACATACATATCAGGAATATTATGAAAAATTAAAAATCTAATAACTAGAAGAGAGTTCTATATACTAAAATCTATACTAGAATAAATTTCTGTATTTTGTAAACTTAGATAAAATAAATTTTAATTACCAATTTGACCATTGAACAAAAGTAGAGACTTATGATGTATATCTACTACAGTGAACACGAGTCGAATCTCCAAATGGTAATGATAATCAGAGAACAACTGATACTGCAAATAAGATGAATACCCCATGACATCACCATACAAGGATGGACGAGTTATGGTCAAATCTAGAGGAAAGGAGTTTTTTTGTGTGTAATAATTCACTCAGTTGTGTCATACATGAAAAAAATGTCATGACATTTTAACTACATCAATAAATTAACCTTTACGTTATGGCTGATACTGCAATTGTAACATTGCAAGATAAGAACTGATAGTAAGTTGTGGCATAAAAGTTAATAATTATCAGAATTATAATATCACTGGAACACTAAAATATTTTTTGCATCGGTTATAGTTAAAAATGGACATTTATCATTCTTCAAAAGTACAAAAATATATATGGATATAAAACATACTTAGTTCTAAAAATCTTTCAAAGGATTCTTAATAGTCATAAAGCACAGAGTAATAAACTCAATGGAATATTTCTTAGAGGACTTTGCTACAATTTCTTGACAGAAGGGAAGAAAACTATCATAAAAATCATTTAAACTCATGGACTAGCTAATCTGTTTTTGAACAGGTTATCAACCAATTTTTTAAATAATCTGTATTAAAACAAACAACATATCTAGCTATCATAAAAAGTCATTTTAAAATATTGAAAAAAATAGAACTGTATTTGTAGCTAAATTAAAATTTTCTTCACTAAAAGTACTATAGTAAATATTTATTTGAAAACCATCATAACATTTGTTATATACAGAGATAGAAGAATGGGTATAGAAAATCAAAGCTATTAGGAGTCTTGCTTGATAAGTAAATGGATATAAGTGCTAGAGCCTATCTTATTACAGTAAGTTAGAAAATACATTTAAGGGGAAAATGACAGAAAATCCAGAGAAATTTGAAAATGGGAAATACATACCTTGTTCGCAGTTCTTCCCATGCTTTCCATAAGGACAAATGCATAAATAACCAGAATCTAAGCTGGGAAGGCATGTACTACCATGCTCACAAGGGTTAGCATAACAAGTTTTATGCTCACAAAAGGGGCCAGCAAATCCATCTTGACACTCACAATTCCAATGATCATCAAAGCTAAATGCATTGAATAAGGCAAGAACATTATTAATAATCAACAAAACATGATATATTTTGTCTTGTTTTATAAATTTTAATTAGCATTAAACACATTTAAGTTTTTATTTTAAGGAGACTCATTTTAATAAGATACTAACATAAAAAATACATTTTTATAATATTAAAATCCACCCCATTTTACCTTCTGCAAGTTGCACCATTTAAACAGGGATTGCGATAACAGGCACTACTATAACATTCTGTAATTCCAACACCAATTTCAGCATCTTGAACAAGTTCTTTTTCTTCTCCATTGATCTACAACTCATAGAATAAAATATTTATGTGAGTAAAACTTATTGCATTTCATTTAATTTTGTTTCACTTTAAAAATCCACTTCAAAACAAAAAGTTATGAAAGGCATAGATAGTCAATTGAAAGAGGAGAAAGTCTCTGATTAAGCACTTGATTAAATGCTAAGAGTCACATGGTTTCATCCCATAAAATTCAGGGATGACTTTTAAGCAACGCAAATACAAAATCCATAAAAAGTCGACAGAAGCAATATGTTAGCACTTTTAAAGTCATCAAAGACTGAAATCTTAAAATGTCAGTTTAAAAACCTCTCTTTTAAACTTAAAGGAAATACTTACTTGGAGAAAGATAACACAACCGTCTAAAGATGGAACTCTGTGTATGTCTGGTACAGAGCTTTTCAAAGACAGAGGAACTCCACCAATATAAATGTGTCTGTAGTCAAATCTTGGGAAAATAACAAACTGTTGACCACTCATAGGTGCTGTACCATTAACAAGTAAGCCAACATTGCAAGATGCATTTTTGACATGAGCAATGTCAGGTGTCCATGATGCTCTGAAATTTTTTTGATTTGTTAGATGAGCTGGGGAAACATAAATAAGATTCTAGTTTGGGAACATGAGGATAAAACACTATAGCCTAATAGTTGAGTCTAATTGCATAAAGTTTTATCAGTCAACACGTTGCATAAAATATAAAAACCAAACTAATATTTCAGAAACAAAACATCTAGTACTTTTAAAATTAATTAAGATTCAGTTTGTCAGTTCCCATAGTAATATAATACATTCCTTTATGAGACCCTGATTGTTTGCATCATCACATACAGCAATAACATTGAATTTCATAAAGGAATGTATTGTATGGCTTTTCTCCTAAAATACACATAATGACTACATGGCTGCATCTATTGGTAGAATGAATCCTAGAAGACATTCTATTGGTCAAGAAGTCTAAAACTGGTTATAGATATCATGCAGAGAAAACTGTAGGTTGCATAGTGGAATAATACATGCATGACCCACAGAGAGTTAAAGTTGAGTGGGTCAAAACTACTTAAATTTCTGAATTACTCAAAGAAAGTTAAAAATTTGTACTTAACAAAGTTCAAAACAGCTTGTCTTCTGATTGGAAAGCTAAATACTTGTCTTTCATAGTTTGCAAGATGGTCAATTATTCAATTTTGATACAAATATATCAACACCATACACATTTTCAAAAAGTGAAAAAAATCAAAAGTACTAGATATTAAAAAGTGTATATATATATATATATATATTATATATATATATATATATATTTATAATTTTGTATTTAACGGTGAGTATTTATTTATTCAAGTTAAGGGTATACCACAGGGTTCCAATTTTTCATCCATTCTTGCTAATTTATTTCTTCATTATTATGAAACAAATTTTTGCCTACAAATTAATTCTGCCTTTAGATATATTGATGATTTGATTGTTTTTAATGATAGTAATTTTGCTGTGGAAATCGATTTACCCCGATGAATTATATTTAATAAAAACTAATTAAGATAATAATAAAGCCGTCTTTCTGGACCTGAATATTTGCATTTCGAATGATAGAACTGATATTAGTGTTTATGATAAGAGAGATGATTTCAGGTTTCCGGTTTTTAAGTGGATATATTGGGATTCTAATATTTCTAAAATAATTTATTATAATACAATTGCGAGTCAACTCAATAAAATTTGCAACTCTAAATCTAATTTTCTTTTGCTATGTAATAATCTCATTGACACACTTCTTAATAATAAATACCCTCACTCCTTTTATAGGGTTATTTTTTGAAAGATTTAAAAATGCTAATATTGTTTGACTCAGGATTCGAGCACTATCTTTTCGATTTCCGGGTTCGAAATTGGAATTCCGATTTCTCAACTCTGATTTTTGGGTGCTATAAATGGCATTTGTTGGCGATCCTCATGTAGTTTGAGTGGGTTGTTGTTGAGCTGAGGTTTATTAATTTGGGTAAGTTTGTTTTCTTTTCTGTGGTTTTGATTTTCTGGTCTTTGTTTTCTAGTTTTGCCTTTCTGTTTATGGTGTTTGGAGGGGTGTGTGGGCTACTTTTTGTGAATTGCAGCTCACACGCAGAAAACGCCATATTCTGTTGACTGGGTGAGGCTCCTCCCTGATGACGCCCTCATCCACCAACACTTCATTTTTTTGAAGTTTTCTTGTGTTTAAATTCCTGGATATCTTTTTGTTTTGTGATATTGAATTATATATATATATATATATATATATATATAAAATTCAATATCACATATATATCACGTTTCAAACATGGAAAGTGTAAATATTGTTTGGACAGCCTATTTCATTTTATTAGTATCCTCAAAAAGCATTAGGAACAGACAATGCAAAGCTTACATTAAATTAAAGGATGGATGGCATGGTGAATATAATTTCAAATAACAATCTGTATACATAAAGCAGATTTGTGTGTGTGGCATCTGCCTACAAATCTACACTGTTTGACCAATCCACACCAAATTTGGTATACTTATTCCGCCCTGCAGGATACATATTAACCTCTTTCTATTTGTGGTAGAGGTGCAGAGGGAGCTAAAAACAATTTGAAATCCCTATGGGAATAACATTCAATATTATTATGATTGTAGTAAGCAACTCAGATTGTTTTGAGAATTTTCCCCCCAAAAATTATATTTAAAGAATTTAAATTCTAATACTTATGTTTGAAGCAGTATGTATTTTTTACTCCTTTCCAAATAATTTATAAATCTTTGACTATCATATGAATGATTAAAAACACTTCATTTTGCATAACTTAGATTTTCTATGGAAACCAGTCTATTCAATGCAAAAAGTGCAAGTGAAAAAACTCACTGATAACAAAAGTGCTATTTTGCTACTTGGTATCTGGTAATGCCAAAATTGATGTTTCATTTCCTAATTTTATTTAGAATTTTGAGTTTAGGCAGCGAAATAATGCTGTCAGATTTGAACATTTCTAACATTTATGTATTTCAATGTTTTAAGTGTTGTAAATCAATTATTAGGAGATAGATTTTAAGGAATTATTTATTTTGAGCAACAAATTTCTAGATATTTTTTCTTGGCAGTATGTGTATATTTCAATCAACTTTTCATAAAATACTGATTGAATAAATAATGAATGTAGAATTCCATTTCATAAAAATAAATCAAGCATGCAAAACAAAGCCTTTTAAAATAAGATAGTAATGTCTTACTAAAAATGAGGGTAATGCTAAAAAATATTATTTTCTGCTCATTTATTTTTCTATATTTGAAATTTCTATATTTGCATTTTTGTATGATAGAGGAAAGTGGTTTTCGGATAATTTTCAATCAACATTTAACCAATTAAACTTGAGCAACACTGCAATTTTGCAGGTAACACTGCATAAAACAGTAAAATAAACAAAATTATTCAAAAATATTAACAAGAGAGAGAGAACAAATGGAAAATCTCGACAAATTATGTATTTAAGAGTATAATGGCTTTGAAATAATCACTAGTCAAGACTAAGAAAATTATGATCAGAGTATTTGTAGCAATTGAGGACAGATTTATTACACAGTAAGAAATTATTCAAATACATTTCAGAACAAATTAAATTACAGATTAAATCGAACATTTTTAAATTCAGCATTAAAATTAGGAAAGAGCATTTATGCATGGAGAAAATAATTTTTAATACCCATATACTTACGAAATTGAAATAGAAGTAAAATAACTGTTATTTACAGATGCATGTGTCTCCATGAAAATTGTAGTTTGATGACCACATGAAAACCTGAATTTGAGCAATCCATTTTCAATATAGAGCATTAGAAAAGAGCCACCATTGGCAGCTTCCATAAATAAAATTGTTCCTTCAGGGGCAGATGTTTTGAAACTTATATCTAAGTCCAAACCTTTTTCGGGATCAATTGTAGGAAGAGCATGCTTCAGGTATGAAAGTTTGTGAAATTGTGGTATAAGTAGATATGTTTCTCGCTCACAATTCGGTCCAGCATACAGCAGAGGGCACACACACTGTCAAAACACACATAGTAAGAAAAGTCCCATCCCAAAACAAATTTTAAAACTTTACGAAGTATTAAAAATATTTAAAATTGATACTTTCCAGAATTCATCTCTTAATTTAAAATACATGATAAGGAACAATACTTATATGAGCAGTTCATAAAATGAAATAATTGCATGATAGTGATTAACATGGTAAATAAAAAAATCTCAATCCATATTAATTCAATTTAATTATATTTGTTTTTATAGTTGTAAAATACTTAAATGAAATATTAAAACCACAAACAATAAATATCTTAAATACTGTGACCCTTTGCTATATTGCACATTCAGTGGTATTGCTTTTTTACTTGTCCCTAATAAATGTAACATCAGTGACTTAAGCTGTAATATTTCTTGAAAAAGCATTAAAACTTCTAAAATCTAAATATTTAACTAAAATGTAATTTGTTAATTTTTGTTCTTAAACTTCTAATGTCAAATAAGCAATCAAAGAAACTGTTTACTCCTCCCTCTCAGTACATCACAATTGTTTTCTAAGTAGAACAATATATTGGAGGTTTTTGTTTTTACTATTAAGCAATTCATAATAAATTTATTAAAAACAAAATTCTTTCAACACACCTCACATTTTGTTTCAGTACCTTCCATGTCAAGTAAAAGGTTAGGTGTTCCCCCATTTTGGCAGTGTAAATCCTTACAATAGTCAGGAAGACTTCGACCAGCAGCATCTGATGGAAAAACAGGCAGATTTTGTTTTATACTTGCAAAATTAATATTTTCATGATAATACTCTGCTTAAATATTTACAGAAATAAAAGAGATAACTAAAATAATTCATTATGAACTGTCTATTTAAAAATCTATTTCTTATAAAATCACAAAAAAATAAAAGCTCATGGTCTAAAAATTAAAAGCATTTATAGCAAAGGTATATTAAAAATTCATCTTTAGGTAAGAGATTGTATCAAAAATACTACGAATGTATTATTGCAATTTATGTCATATAAAAGTATTTTAATAATTTTGAATGAATTAATTAATAAAAATATCCAGATAAAAATAAAATCCACTAAGAATAGGTCTTACCAGAAACCTTTTGCAAATTTATTACTTTAATGAGCATATGGGGATTTTATTCAGAACTTTAGATATAACGTTTTCACAAACACCCATTATTGAAAATTGTGTGAACTAGAAGCTTCATTTTAAACTAGAAGTTTAATTTTAAAAACAATAAAAGATATTTGTTAACATCACTAATAGATTACTAGGTTATGGGAATCAACTTTTGTTCAGAGGCTTAAGTTAACACACATCATAAAATTAAAAAAAACCCATAAAATTTAGCTTTAATAAAAAGAAATTCATGAAAAAAAAGATAATACTTGAGTATTTAAAACTTTTTTTTAGTTAATTAAAAATTTTATGGATATTTTGATAATTATAACAAAATAGAATATATAGTACAACATTGTTTTTAATACCTGTATTCAAAGCTTGTAATGTTATCAAATCCTTGGATACATTTTCTAAGTGACTGGCAGTAAAATCAGGTATAAATTGTGTTTGAGTGTTCAAAATTTCATAAGTCTGGATATCACTTAAGCTTGATATTGGTGAGTATAAGTCATATAAATTCCTATTATCATTCATAAAATGCAAGGTAGGGAGCATTTCATTAGAGTATATAGATGATATAAATGTTGGGTTCAGTATAAACGTTTCTGTTTTGAACAACATAGAGACATAGCTTTCAGTAAGATTGGTCTCAATAGTTTCAAACAAATGGTGCTGTTTGGTTAACATAAATTCATTATTTAAAGCATATAAAGGGTTTGTATGAGTTATTAAAAGCCCTCCATGAATTTCAGATGCTTTAGAAATCGATGAAACTTCTAATGGGTATAAATATGCACTTAAGGTTGTTGGCAAAATTTGTAATGGCTCAGTAGGAAAGGTGCTTTCACTGGTTGATAAAAATATATGATTTGTTTGAATGTATGAAAATGGATGTGATGATAGAATAACAGGGACCTTCACATGTGAAGAAATGCAGTCATTCCCCATACAAATAAAGGTTTCATTGCATGTTGATCCTAAAATAACAGATTTAATAATAGAACAACAGTATAACAGAATTAGAATAGTATAGCAGAATAACAGATTTAGTAATAGAATAATAGTAGTAGTAGAATAACAGAACAGAAAAGTTTAAAAGATAGGTGCAAAAAATAAAACTTAAAATAACATTCACACAATTCAAACAAAAGCCTTTTTAAAAATGTAACATAATGGTTCAGCATTTACTTGAACTCTTCTACAGATGAAAACTTTTTATACTTCTCTTGATAAAAAAAATCATCATTCAAGATAAAATTTGCAGTTATCATCAGATTAAATTTTTTTGAGGAACACTTTATATACAAGCATATAATATGCAATTGGAAAAAGTAAAAAGTATGTTTCTTTTGATGAACAAATTCATAGCTGTTCAAACCATACTTCATGGAATATTTGCACTTCATGCTATACTAAAATTGCTTATGAAAACACAACCATTATAAATAATTAATTATTTAGATTAATTACTTAAACAAATATTAATGAAGAACAAATGCACAATACAGTTATAGAAAACATTAATTCAAATGCTTCTATATTTAGTTTATATTAATATAATTATCACACTAGAGATAATCAATTGCTACAATTCTTTCAGTAAACTGATGTTTTATTGTATATGTTAGTGATCTGATAGAGAATGCAAGATAAATATATGAAAGAAAAGAGAATAAATATTAATTTATTGGTAAATAACTTTAAAAGTACCATGAACAATGAAAACTAAATCACCTAAATATCCTGCTGGACAAATACAGGAATACCCATCTACATCATCAACACATGTTGCACCATTTTCACAAGATGGCTCAGGAATACATTCATTATACTGCAGCTCACAAAACTTCCCATGATAATCAGGGACACAAAAGCAAGTTATGTTTCTTTGCAGATCTTGGTCATCTGATGAGCCTAAGAGACATAAGCCACCATTGCAAATGCTTTGTTCACAAATTTCTACTTCAGTTTCACATGTTTTACCAGTCCAACCTGAAAAATTAAATGCATAAAATGTGAGTAAAATGAAATATACAGCTATGCAACAGAAACCAAATATATGAATTAGGGTTAGTTAGAATGACTGCATAGTCAAAAAGGTTTAGTAACATATAGAATCTACGCTGCAGAATACAGAATCTATACTTTCAACAATCATGCAACATGTGTAATTATCCTTCGAGTTCTATACCCCAGGGATGATTACTTTTTCTTCAAATGCTTTCCAGCAGTAACTGTTTATCAAGGGAGTAAAAAGAACAATGTGTAATTTCTTTATGCATCACTACGGAAGAAATCAAGTGATCAGTAGATAAATACCTGATACCAAGACAATTAGGTAGTAAGAATACCCTACAAACAAGAATTCATAAGCATCATGTAAATGTACTCAGTCTTCTCACTTTTTTGATACTGGGCTTTATCAATTCCTTGAAATTGATTTACTTTATGTTAGATAGCATTATCAGAAGGTGGCTAGATTCAGTACTCCATTCTGCAACAACATCATATTAAGGAGAGAGTTGGTTTTCTATTAATCAGATACCATCTTAAGCACGACATTTTATTTATTAAGTTTGAGAAAGTTGAGTTTATTTGGGCTCAGAAGTATCAGAAATGACATAAGATCAGAAATGAAGAGAAAAATAACTGCTGCTAATCTGTTTCTTTGAACTGCATAGTTACTTAAAGTCAGATATCATAAAAAGAACCAAATTACTAATATACAAAGTTTTAATTAGATTCATGCTCTCCTATACCTGAAAAACTTGGACGATGTTGTGTCAAAATTGGACTTTGTTGAAAATGCTCTGCAGACCTATGAAAGATTTTTAGTAGCATATTTGGTGGTATACAGACAAATGGAGTGTGGCAAAGAAAGTTTAATTTCAAGTATACCATCTATACAAAGAACCAGATATTGTTAAGTATATAAAAATATAGAAAATGATATGGGCTAGGTACACAATATAAATATATAAAAAAAATATTTCTGGCCAGGTCAATTGGAGTTAGGCCTAGAGGGAGACCAAAGCTTATATAGATTGACTGTATAGACAAGGGATTGCAAACAACTAGAAATATTGTCAATAACAAGTCAAGATGGAACAGAATCATCCAGAAGGCAAGGTCTACATTGGGCTCCCAAGACAATGAAGTAGATGTCAATCTAGAGTGAATAAAAGGAATTGTTAATTCATTTTAATAAGCAGAATGCCATTTCCATGATTTTACACAGGCACATGTCTCTTTTTCAGGAAATATAGTGTTGTTAAATGAACACTTATTTGTAAAAAGGCCTATTTTCTCTGCACATTACAAGGCAAATAACTTCTAATATAGACCTCACTCACTGAAAAATAAAGCTTTTACAGAATCACATGCATTCTATATACTTCCAGTATTGCTGACTATTTATTGTAACATAAATGTTTCAGAGTTCTTTTTAAACTGTTTTCTTTTCTAAATACTTTTCTAGCAGTCACTGTTGTGATACCAAGATTATTCAAAGAACATGTCTGCCTTGAAGAGATGATTGACAATACCAATGGAGCAGTCAGCTTTCTCAACTTCACACGGATTTGAACTTGAGATGAACATTGCCATACATGGCAGACAACATGAAACGTGAGCGATGATCACATATTCTCAATTCCAACATATCACTCATGTTTTTCTTCATCAAGACTTCAGGAAGGAAACCTCTTCAAGCACCTTATGATAGTATTATGAAATGCTTCAGCAAAATACCATGTTATATTTTATGGTATATCATATAGTTAAGCAAAACTGTGTCCTTTTCGATTGACTAGCTCAAACTATCATTTCATGTAAATTATTCTTTTGCTTCAGTTCCTTCTGTGTGTCCACAACTGTCTCCTCCAACTTCAGCAAGTGGTTCACCTAATATCAGTGGCACAGTGTACCGACACGATACTCAATATACCACAACCAAGTGTTCTAGAAGACATGTTAATTTTTTGTTTATTTTGTGTCATAGTTTTCGATGACAACAGTAGGGAGTATGGGTGGAAGACATTGTCATATATGGTAGACATTGCCAACAGTGAAGCAGGCAATGAATGCCTAAATCTCCACAAGTGTTTACAGGTGTCCACATCAAAACACTTGGGAGCCTCAAAACTAGGCGATTTGTGTGACACTTCAGCTGAGCTCGAGTCAATCAAAAAATGGCAGCACTTATGAGATTATCAGATTAACCAACTCAATTGATGTGAGAATAGCTCAAAATTCTCTTTTCCTGAGCTCAGGTAGTGTTGGTTCAAAAGAATTCTCTAGGCCTAGGTATTTTTTATACCATTTAGATTTATAAAACCTTTCTACTCTAACAAAAATACCATTGCGAAATACTTAATATTTTAGATATAATACAAAATATATTACCAAAAGGACAAAGGCAGCTAAATTCAGGTTCTCCAACACATTTTCCTCCTCTTTCACATGGACAAGTTGGTAGTTCACATTGTTCCCCATAGAAATTAGGAAGGCAACTTTAATAAAAAAGTTCAGATATTAGAGGGAGATACTTGTTTTAACCATTTTTAAAGCATCAGGAAAAATAATTAGATAAAGTTAAGTTAATAGCTTTAATCATTAGTTTAATTTAGATGAAAAATATATACACATTAATTTCCTTATGTGCATTGTTTGCAAACACTTATACTCTAAATTCATATCGGGTAACTTGTGAGGTAAGCTATGGTAAATAAAATATTACTATTATTGACATAAAAAAATACTGATTATAATTCAAAATTACCATGGCAACATGTTACTAGTGTACATTTCAGTGGCTTTATAATAGATTTGATCACATTAAACAGTTGCTGCTGAGGGTGCTGACTGGATCCCCTAACTGCTTGGAGGCTTCATAATTACCCATAACACATGGAAGTAACACATTTTGTAATCGTTTGAGTGCTGGCAGTATATCAAAGATTTAACAAAGCATGTATAAAAGAATGCTAGAGATATTTGCTGTCAAAGTGCAACATCTAAGAAATAACCAACATTGGCTATTAGACTAGTCTTTTAACACCAACTGAAATTTTCAACACTTTTCATATCCATTTACATTCTAAAAAGATTTTTCAAAAGATACATTTTTATTCCAGATTTAGGTTTGATTTGTGTTGCATGTAAGGTATGATATCAATTGTGCAAAATTTTCAAATAAGGGGTCACAGTACCTTAAAATTAATCAAAATATTAATTAATTACAAAGAATTAGTAAATTTAATGATTTTTCAATATACAAAGAATACAACTTTCCCAAATCCTTATTCATGACAAAATACAAGTAAAATAGGCGTTCACATACCTAAAAGCTTGTTCTGTTTCATTGTCTTAATTTTTAGATAATTGTCTATTCAAACAATAATGAATGTTTTTATTTAAAGTATCAGTGCTCATGTAGAGAACAAAGTATATAATAATAATTACTGTACAGTAGAACAGCATTTTGGAAGTATATTTTAAAATAGTTAAAAATTTAGTTTCATAAACATTTGTTTTCTTGGTTGTTATACTTATAAAATTGTAAGGTCTTTTGTCTTTTCAATGATTGTTTTTAGATGTGTTTAACAAAACTATGTATGGGATTGTGCACCTTTCCCATGCGATGCTTGTGATTTCACACATATTTTCCTACCTCTTCAGACTTTAAATTCCTTAAAGCTCAATTGTCATCCCTAGGTCTGCTATTCAGCTTCATTGTAATTTGTTGTTATATACTAATAAATCATCTTTTTAATCTTTAACCACAAGGCCTATCTGCTTCATTTAAATAGTATGACATATGTATCATAATTTAACTTCAACTCCAGTTATGAACATTTAAAGCTAGTCCATTAATTATTGATTGGCTAGTTGATTGTTTTGGGGTTTATGGCACAAGAGCCATATTTGGCCAAGCTGCGCCAAACACAAGACAACGTCAAATAAAAAATGTTGTGAAAGGGAAAAAGTGGGATTGGGAAATATAGTGGGACGAAAGCAAAAAAAGATCACTTAGGTATCCTGGGTGCGTGCCCCCATGTTTTACTAAAGCCAGTAAGCTGCGTGGGAAATGATAAGATCACGACAGTACCACGAGTCTGTGAAACTTGTACATACCTAAAGGAGATGTGCCTCTGAGGTTCCATTAATTACGTATTATTTTATTTTTAATACATAAAGTATAGTAAGGCAAGCATAAACCTTCTGATGAATTTTTTAGAAGAAAACTGAGAAAATGGCTAATATTTTTAAATAAAACTTAACTGAAAAAAATTAGAAAAATTCAAAGCAATTACTATGAAAAATATATTAATTGTTGAAATATTCGTACATTTTAGTTTGTTTGGATTAAAATGTTTAAAACAATTAAATCATAAACCTCTTATTAAATTCATTTTAGTATGATATAATAATACAGCATAATAATTAGGAATTAATAGGGAAAAAAGACAGCAAGTTTTTGTTAAAATTGTAGCAGAAATGTCAATCCAGCTCTCAATATATTTAAAAATACAATTTCAACTTTTAATCAAGAAATTGCTGAAAACGTTACTATTTTGTCCATTTCCTCCATGAAGACACAAATTTATCCAAATTTAGAATTTCATTGAAATTTGGTGTAGATGATAAAGAGAGCAAAATTTCCTCTTAAGGTAAACAAATTTTAGTCATAAATTCAACACTAAATTCTTACCTGCAACTGGATGTGTTGCTTGGACCCAAAACACATGTACCTCCATTTTTGCACAGATCACTTTCAATAGCACAAACATTATAGTAATGTTCACAATTGACGCCTAGAAAAGTGAAAGTCAAGAAATATTTCAACAGGGTTTCAGTAACAAATTATTATGTATGTATATCAAATATACATGAAATAAATTGTTTAAATTATTTGAGTTTTACAGTATTATTTATTATTCTTGGCCACAATTTTGTCTTAGTAACTTGTAAAAACTTTCGAACCACTGCACAAAATAGAATAGCACATGAAACAAGGAAATGTATCAGCCTTAAGATTTGATGAATTACTTGTTTATTTCCCTCTGAATTATCATTACCTGACTCAGCCTTCTTTCACAAGGTTGGCAATAATTTAAGCATTATAATTCATTCATGACATCTGTTAAACTTGCAGTACATAAAGTTTGCTGTGTTAACCTGTACCAATTTTAGTCAACATTTATGGTGCTAAGATGAATTTAAAGAGAGAATTGAGATTCGAATACCTCCATGGTCATACAATGAGAATGAACCAAATATGTGCAACACATATTGAGACTAGCATAAAATATATATTTAGATATAAAGAAAGATGAATTATTTTTAGATTTTGTAATTCCCAGTTTCCCAATAAAGGTTGGGCTAAATATAAAAAAAGCATTACATTATTGTTACATTAATTCTAATTAATTAATATAACCCATTAATCTAATTAATTAAACATTACATTAAATTAAACATTAAAAACATTGCCTTTCATAGTTATAATCTTCTATTATTATTACATTTCCACAAAAGATAGGAAATTATTTACTTTCATCAAAACTGCATTTTCCATAAAGTTTTGTAAAAATGCACGCCTTTTGTTGCTTTAATAATAGAAAGCCATATGCAGTCAAAATACCAAACAATAATTATTTTTCTCATAAATTACATTAGTAATAATGCTAGTAGTAAAGGAAGAATACAATGGATTTTATGGTGCAAGGGCCATATTTGGCCATGCTGTGCCAGACATAATGCAATATCAAGCAAGTGACACAAGACACATTGAAAGCTTTACTGACGCAGAAGAGAGAAATACACCCAGGGAGGAATGCACCTGGCAGGAATCGAACCTGCGCCACCTACAACTCGAAAGTTGCTAGCACAGTGGACATACTCACTGAGCCACGACGGCCCTAGAGTACAATGGGTATAAGACATAAGACCAAATAAATTATGAACCCAGGAAAGTGCTTTTATCTTGATCCATTACCTAATATTATAAACCTACACCCTTATTATGATAAATTAGAATGTATCAATGACAAATAAAGAAAATTGTAGCTTTTACAACTATAAAAAGGCATGTATTATTTTTATATGCTACAATACATTCAAATTATACTTAAAGTTTTACTGAAACAATATTAATTGAATGAAGCAGTAAAATCTTAAGATAGCAATGTACATGCAAAACATCTAAAGCCATATGATAAGACACATGATGTGAGTATATTTAGAGAACAGAGAGCTACAATGCTCATCAGCAAGTAGAATATTAATTTAGTATTAGATAGAAATGAAGATAAAATGTTTATGAATCTTTACCTTTTTACAACAGTTAAAACCTATACAACTACACTGATGCCCAAAAGTTAAGTTCTTAAAGCAGTGAAAACAAAAAGTTAATACAAACAGATCAGAAGATATTTACATGCAGATTACTTACATACCTATAAACCAATCTATATATGAAAATTTCATCAGATAACAGCAAACTTTTTCATATACCTGTATATCCTAGAGGACAATGACATATGTAGTCATTAATTAAATCTTCACACAAGCCATCATTCAAACAGGGATCAGACAGACATTCATTAATATCGGTTTCACATGTTAAACCTAGAAGGAAAGTTTATAAAATTCAGAATCCATATCTTTATACCTATAGGGAGTAGCTTCAAAAAGTTTCAGGACTTTTGTTTCTGAAACAATTAAATAAAGCTAAAAAAGGCATTGTTTATGAATACTAGCATATAACATGACATAAAAACAAAATTGTTAACATGTGAGCATAGAATTAATGCATAATTCATTCTTCATTATCTCGATTTGAGCAATGAGCGATCAATAAATTTCCTTTTGGCCTTATTAATCCTTTTGGAAAATATGCTATTGGAAACATCAAATGGTTTTGAAAAGTTTACATGGTTTACATTTTCTCAAACAAAATGTTTGAGTGGCTTAAGATATTAGAAAACCGATAATTATATGACGAGGTATATATTACATTGTATTAGATGGTCAATGGATCTTGAAATGAGAATGTTAAATTTGAATAGAAAATTGTGGGGACAATTCAGATAGCAGAGAAGTTATGAATTTGGATCAGAAACTGTGTTTCATGCAATCCTTAAAGATGATCTCAATATGCACAGAAAGTCAACACATTGTTCCTAAAAATCTCAATATGAACCAGTATCAGTTAACAACAGCATTGATCTCATTGATGCAGTTGAAAATGCTGTTGATGCTTTTTCACAAAACTGTCATGGTAGATTAAACATGGTGCTTCTCTTATGATCTTCAAGCATAATATCAATTGCCGGATTGGAAATCTCCATCATCTCAGAGGGAAAATTCTGAATCTTCTATCACAAAGATGCTATGAATGCAGATTCTAAAGATTATTTGAAACAAGTCTCTAATGAAACAGATTCTGAATATAAGAGGCATGACAATTTAATCCCCAAATTACACATGTAAAAAAACTTATGTCCAGAACTGTTCATTAGTGTCTACTGTCGCCTTCAAGGTAGTCCCCTTATGCATCTATCTATACACTGGTTTAGACAGTGCTCTCATTTCTGAAAGAGGCTGGGAACTCTTTTACTAAAATACTCTTGAGTTCCTTTATCACATTATGCTGGATACCAGCAATGAGAAAATCTTCTTCCTTTTAGTCACCTTTAATTTTGGGAACAGCCAAAAGTCATAGGGGGCTGTCGAGAATAAGTAGGATGACCTAATTCAGTAATTGGATTTTGTGGCCAGAAACTCTCCCACAATGAGTGTACTATGGCATGATGTATGGTCATGAGGAATGATCCACTTGTCAGACCACAATCTTGAAATTGTTGCAGCATTTCTAAATAGTATTGTTGGTTGACTATTTGTTCCTGTTCAATAAATTCAAACTATTCCCTTGTGATAGAAGAAAAGCAACAATATGGTCTTGAACTATGAACATGGCATGCATGCGTTTTTCAAGCATAGCACACTTGGGAATTTCTAGAGCATGCTCTGGCATTCTATTTCAGGGTTGTACTAGAAGCACTAGGTTCTGTCACTTGTAGTAATCACTATTGGAAACATCTGCTTATTTGCAGAAAGCTCAGTCAGATTCTTTTTGTTTATCAAGATCTGGAGCACAAACTTCACAAAAATCTTTTGCATGCTTAATTCATCAGTCAAAATTAACCTAACCGTTTCTCTATTAATTTACAATTTATGAGTAATTAATCGCACACTTAATCATCTGTCAGGACACATTAAATCTTGCACTTCGTTTACATTTGTGTACATATTTTTGTTTTTGGCTACCCACTGCTAGGATTGTCGTTCACATCTTTGAATTCTTATGCCATCTTATACTACACTTAACTTTTTCAGAACATCCACACCATATGCCCTTTCAACGACTCCATTACTTCAACTTTATTTTGCCAATTTCCACATAAAATCTAATATTAACACAGTGCTCCAAGTTTAAATTCAAATCCCTCATTTTTACACCAAAGTTTATATGTAGATATCTATAGTTTTTACAATAGTCAACTAAGAAGAAACAGCTCTTTTGACTTGTGCAAGCATAAGCTAAAACATGTACAAACATAATCAGGTGATTCCAACCAAATCACCACGTTGTCAACACTATATGAACGTTCTGGGAATTAAATTGTCATACCTTCTTTTTTGGATAGTAGCATCGGCACCAGAAGAAGTGTATGATTGTGGATGGATAGGACTTTGAGGTGGCGTACGTCAAATATTTTCGCATCACTAACTTTGGCAATGCATTACCAGTCTTAAGACTTTTTGAAGAATCTTTGTAAGTAACTTTTTAGTGTCGAGACAAAATAAAAAATTAATTAAATGGCAGCAATTCATAGTAACTGTTTTGAAATCAGTTCTGAGTTGGGGTTTTTGTCAGCCATAGGCATTTTTTGTCAGAACAGTGGTAAAATTCAGGCAAAAATGGAAAAAATCAGTAAAAATGGTGCTCTTGAAAGTTATTTAAGTGGGAAATATGTTTAAAAATTGAAATCGAATGATAATTTGAATAATTTGTTTAATTGATTTCAGTTTCATAATTTTAAGAATTTCTCTTTTGTGCAGACAGTGTGACATTGCAGGCTCATTAATCTGGTTAAAACAAATTAAAATTTCCAGTTTTGAAATATTGTTAAATCAATGACGCATATGAATAGTTGGTTGAGGGGAGACATTTTATCATTGTTTGGTAAGGATAATTTCTGTTTTCATTACCTGTATAGTAAACAAATTTATTCCACATATAACATAAAGTTTAAAAAAAATCTTAGCTTGAAAGGTGAAACAATGATATGAAAAATTTACGATTACCATAGAATAATTAATTTCAGTGACTGAATAATTTTCAAATAGAAAATTAATGGATATTTCTATATATACATTAAAACAAAATTAAGATTAAGGAATTTCATTACTATTAATATTTTTAGATATATTATAATAAAATACAGTTACTTAACCCTGAAATCAAGGTACAAATATTCAAAATTACTTTTTTGGAATTGAAATAATTACAATATAAAAGTATGTACATAATTTTTCTCTATTAAAACATAATAAATCTTTATTTTTGCTAAGTCGGATTTTCCACCTTCAGCAAAACTTTGCCAACTCTAATTAGAAAGATAATCAATATTTCATGCTATCAATTCAAATGAGAAAAGTGGTAATACATGCAATGATAATAAAAATGATTAAAAAATACCAGTGTATCCTTGACTACAAATGCATGTGAAGTCATCCACACCATCAATGCAAGAGCCTCCATTGGTGCAAGGCTCACTTCGGCAATCATCATAATTAGTCTGGCAGTTTAATCCTGTGTAGCCATTTTGACAAAAGCATTGGTGTCCACCCGTTGCAGTTTCGATGCAGACTCCATGAATACATGGTTGTAAGATACAAGGACCAGGTAAATCTGCTTTTGAAATTTGAAACTCGGGTGTATTTGCTCCAGTCAATGACAAATATAACCAAGCAGCTAAAGCTTGATAGAGAAAATAAATCATTTTGTGAAGCTAGTGGCATTATTATTTTGTTCTGTAGTTTGATCAGGGAGCTCAGTTCAGATTTCCAAAAATGCAATGATGTGGTCCATCCATGAGGTATGGAATCTACAAAATAATTAAAATATATGTAACCAATATTATTTTGATTTAGCAGACTATTTTTACAAGCTCATCTTAGCAAATGAATGAAAAGTTTTCTTGATTAAAATAGATTTCATAGATAATTTCAAAAAATATTTACAGATAGATAAAAATTGATATGGAAACAAATTTATTCAATATCACAACTGCTTGACTTATCAGTCAGTAAAACATTTTTTAATTTTCAGCAAAGGAAAGTTCTTTTCATTGTGTCCAATTTTAAGTTCCATTAATTTTCACAAAATATACAGTTATGACTTATATACTTCAGCACCTAAAGATATTAAAAGTTAGATAAATGACTATTATCTCTTATAATCTATATAATAGATTACTTGTATTTAAAAGGCACAAATTTCATTATTCAGTTTTATGTCTAAACACATATTTTCTGTGAAAGTGGACTTAAAAAAAAAACTTTGGATACATTCAATTCATAAGTTCATTTAACATACAATCAGATATTTTGCTAGAATATAAAGATATAAAAAATTGAACCCTAGACAAATTAACCTGCTGCAATTACATTACATGAAGTTTTGAAAACAGATATTTGGAATGAAGGACATTGGACCAGCCACATTTTAACAAATTCATAACTAACTTTGATCACTAAAAGGAATTAATGTTTACAAGTACAATAGCAAATTAATTATAAAGTGAAAATTCAATGATATTTAAATCGAACAACTTTTTCCTTTAAATTAATTCATACCATTTGTAAAACATTGCATATAGAGCACATTTTGTGAAATGAGTGTAAGTAATAACGACAGTAAGCGATAATTTAATAAAATCTGAACTTCTGTTTTCCCGGTAGTTGCCATGACTACAGAAAAAGTAACAAAACATGAAACGGCGACCATGATATTTTAAGATGCTGAGTTGTTTCTTTCCTGATTACTGCACAATTTTTATCCATTTATATCCATTTATGATTTTTTCGATGCTTGACCACAGCCTCTGAGATCATTGGTTGATTGATTAGTTTTTTGAAAAGTAAGGGCATGACACTGACGCCACGAACAAGACTTTTTAGTAACCAAATGCACAATGTCACAATTGCGCATGCACGCCTCTGATCCCTATGTTTATTGAGGCCGTCGTGGATCAATGGGTATGTCTACTGTGCTAGTAACCTTCGAGTTGTGGGGCCGCGGTGGCCCGGTTGGAAGAGTAACGAACTTGCAACCGAAGGGTTGCGAGTTCGAATCCAGCCAAACACCGTCGTGTACAAAGGGGGCTGGTGCACGTTAAATCTGTCGTGGCCTCAAATGTCCTCACGTTGGCGTGGTGTGGAAGTTTGGAGAGTGGGGTGCCAGCTCAGGTGTTGCCTCGTCATCTGACCGTGGTTCAAAATTACGTGGTGTTGTCCTCGCATCTTTCCCTTTGGGATTGATCCCGGACCGTCACCAATAGCCCATTGTGTTGCTCCAGTGTGACGTTAATTGAAATACCCCCCCCCCTTCGAGTTGTAGGCGGCGGAGGATCAATTCCTGCCAGGTGTACTCCTCCCTGGGTGTATTTCTCTCTTCTGTGTCAATAAAGCTTTCACTGTGTGTGCGTCAGTTACTTGATATTGAATGTCTTGTGTCAATTGTTTGATATTGTATTGTGCCTTGCGCAGCATGGTCAAATATGGCCCTTGCGCCATAACCCCCCAAAACCAACTCCAGTGTTTATTGGCTTTCTCTTTTGGTTTGAGAGTGCCTTAGAGGCCGCGATAGCCCGGTTGGAAGAGTAACGGCTTAGCAACCGTAAGGTTGCGAGTTCGAATCGAAAGATCGTCGTGTTCAAAGGGGGCTGGTACACGTTAAATCTGTCATTGCCTCAAATGTCCTTACATTGGCGTGGTGTGGAAATTTGGAGAGTGGGGTGCCAGTTCAGGTGTTGCCTCACCATCCGACCGATGAAGTAAAACTTTCTTTTACAAATAGAAATACGTGTTCCTTCCAACCAATAACGCGTCACAATTTAATTTTTTCTCCCATTTTATAAAGAAAGGAATAAATATTCTTATTTTCACTTCACTATTGTCTAATTTATTTATTTTACCTTTTCTGTAGTACAACACCATATATTCCATTATCAGCTTTTGGATTTAATTTTTTTTCGCGGAATACTGCTTGCCACCCATTGAATTTTATAAATCTAAAATTTGGTAGCATTCCGATAATTGTTAGAGCTACAAGGTGTTCTAAACAGGAAGACTTTCTACCTTTCCAGTGCTTTGATAGATGCTAGGATCCAGTCGAGATAATTTGCAGAGTTAGTCATTGTACATGATCTAGTCTACCATTCTCCCCTCATTTTCCCGCTTTTGCAAAAGACTCAAGTTTTAAGACAACCTTCAAAGTTGACACGATTTGGTGCAATTGCGCTTTTTGGGCTAATTTTTAACTTAGGATTAAAAATGATTGGAAAAAGAAACAACAGCGAATACAGTTGGCATAAGGTTGTTTAAAGCTAAGCATATTTTTTCTCCATAACTTCGATATAATATTGACATCCCCGAATATAATTCTTAAAAAACGAATTAAAATAGGCATAGTTACTTAATGTAACACTTCCTGTCCAGTTTTATTGTTTTAGTTAACTTCTATTTACTAGGTTAGACTGCTCTGTGGTCACTTTTTGCAATAAAAGGGCTAAGTACAATAGATCTTCATTTTCAAGGCCTTAATATTGAAAACTTACGTTAACAAGATACTTACTTTTGAAAATTAGATAAAAATAAATTGATAGGAACTTAATTTACATTGCATGAGGTACAATGTAATTAAAATTTTTTTAATATGTAGGATAGCGTTTGTACAAGCTTTTACCTTGACTTTTTTAGTTACCTGTTTTGTCAATTACAAACGCGAATAGTGTGATACTTAAATTAAATATACGTATTTTTTAAAGTTTTCATTTAGAAGAGAACTTTTTGCATTAATTCGTCTGATGAATAGTTCGCAGTGAAGTCAGGTTTTTAAAGTGGGAATATAATTTGTTTAAATTAATGGAGCTTGCCATAAGATTTTATGGAAAATTTATGGTATTCGAGTAAAAAATACCAAACTTTTTCAATTAGATATATAATTATTACTAGATATATTAATTATTTTTAACTATTCAATACCTCTAATAACTATAGGAAGCGTTTGTCACTTGAATTGTATACTATCTTCACTAATTTAGTATCTTGAATTGTGTCATGACAATACTGACTCACTGAAAAATGACTCTGTCTTCAGGATTATATACTATTGGTTAGTGCTTTTGACTTAAGAAGTGTTTTTTGCTTCTGCACCCAAGAGGAACTCTACACATTTATAATAAGTCTTTTAATTTTTGATAAATAATTTAAGTGAGTTAATGACTTGAAATCATCCTTATTAACCGAGAAATACTAAATCCAAGAATTACTGATGTCTATCGTTAAGTTATGATCTTTGATCTTTCCCAAATGATTGCCGCTGTTTCCACCATACTGAATGATGACGAAAAGATAGAAACGGTCATTTTCGCATTTCGTGACAGCTATTACTTACCCTCTTGATAATATCACTAAAATTAGTTCTTTTTTCTTGCATTATAAAACCTTGCTGTGGCTTCGCTGTGGATTATTCGCCTGTGGATTACGCAATGAGAGAATGCATTTGTTTACAGCGTATCACTAACAATGAAACACGGTATGCTGCTCTTGTTGCTACTATGGACCCAGAGACTCTCACTCACGTCTCCGATGTCGTCTTAAAACCTCCAGAGAACAAGTTCAAAGCACTCTCGGACAGATTCATTTCCGAATTAGCTGATTCTGAAAATCTTAAAATTAAGAAATTGCTGACGGACCTTCAACTGGGAGACGAGGGCCCCAGCCAACTACATAGCAAGATGAAGGAACTTTCCAACAACAGTCTAAGTGAAGATTTTTTGCAGAGCCTTTGGACAGAGTGACTTTGGACAGAGTCACATCCGAACAATTCTGTCTGCTAGCTCCGAAACTTTAAACAATTTAACAAAAATTGCCTATAAAGTAGCGGAAGTGTCCATGCCAACCCCTATGTTTGACGCCTTTATTTGCAACAATCCCACCTCTCAATTTTCCTTGTACACAGAGAATAATTCCAAAATTTCTGCCTATGGAATGCTTCTCCTGCAGCTCGACCTCAGGACATATCTTTCCTGGACATTCGTTGTCACACATGTGACATGCCCTATCATCGGTGCAGACTTCCTTCAACATTTCAAACTCCGGAAAAGTCCTGTTGGTGACTATCGACGTTTGAACTCGGTAACTGAGTTTGATTACTGCCCCATACCATACCTTCAGGGTTTTACCCAAAAGCTTCATGGTAAGTCAATCTTTTCAAAAATCGACATACGAGGGGGTATTTCAAAAGTAAGGGCCGTTTGATCATTAAATAAAAAATGCTTTCTAAATCACCTTGGTTTTCGTTAGTTTTCTTTTATTGAACCTTTGTTTACTTTTCTACATAATCGCCGTTCAATTCCAAGCACTTGGTGTATCTGGGTACGAGTTTATTATTCCCTCTGCGTAAAAGTCCGCCGCCTGAGAGTTGCACCATTTCTTCACCCCTCTTTTTCAGACTTTCGCTATCGTCGAATTGTTTTCCACCAAGCCAATTTTTCAAGTGCAGGAACAAGTGATAGTCACTGGATGTGAGATCAGGAATGTAGGGAGGGGGGTCGAAAAGTTCCCAGCCGTATTCTTGAATGCTTTCAATAGTGCGGGCAGCCGTGTGAGGGCGCGCGTTGTGATGAAGAAGGACGATTCCGGAAGACAGCATCCCACGCCGGCGGTTTTGAATGGCACGTTTGAGCTTCGTGAGTGTTTCACAGTACACAGCTGCTGTGATTGTTGTACCGGGTTCCATGAAATCCACAAGAAGAACGCCTTTTTGATCCCAAAAGACAGTCGCCATAATTTTTCGATTTGAGAACGTTCGCTTAAACTTCTTTGGTTTGGGGAACCCGAATGAAGCCACTGCATGGATTGTTGTTTTGATTCTTCATTGTCATAATGAACCCATGTTTCATCGTCAGTCACCACAAGTGAAAATAATCGTTCTCCATCTCGTCGATAACGGTTCAAAAAGGCTTGTCTAGGTGGCATCCGCTTGTATTTGTGTTCTTCGGTCAGCATTTTCGGCACCCATCGGGCACAAACTTTGTGATAACCAAACTTTTCCGGAACAACTCTGAACACGGTAGTTCGAGAAACTTTGGGAAATTCTTCAGCAAGACTGCTGACCGCGAAGCGTCGATCAGCCCGGAGTGTTTCATCCACTTGTTGGACGAGATCATCCGTCTGAACACTTGGTCTTTCACTTCACTCTTCGTCGTGCACGTTTGTACGGCCCCTTTTGAATTCTCGACACTAATCTCACTTTTCCCTCACTCGTAACACCAGGTCCATAGATGTCATTCAATTCACTGTGAATGGGAGCTGCATTAACGCATTTTGCGTTTAGAAAATGTATAACCGAAAACGCACTTCGCAACTGGCGGGATCGCTTATTTTAGACGCCATTGTTACGCTGCGCCAAATATAAATAAATGACGACTGACAGTCGACAGACCGGCCGGTTGGTGCCTAATGAACCAATAGAGGGCGCTGGGAGAGCGAAACTCCCATCAGTGCTGCCAACGGCTTTTTATTAGCGAACGGTCCTTACTTTTGGAATACCCCTCGTATTTAAAGCATATCATCAAATCTCCATTCATGAGCGTGATATACCTAAGACAGCGGTGACAACACCGTGGGGTCCTTTTGAATATACATATTTTGGTTTAGTAAATACTCCCCAAACATTTATTCGTTTTATGCACGAAGTGCTACAAGATTTTTCTTTTTGTTGTCTATTTAGATGACATTTTAATATTTTCAATTTAGGCAGAATAACATGAAAATCACCTATGCCAAATATTTGAACACCAAATAAATACGGCCTAAAATTAAATGTATGAAATGCGTATTTGGTGTCTCGGAATTGGAGTTCTTAGGGCAATTAGTAACGCCTCTTGGCATAAAACCCTTACCAAGTAAAGTCAAAGCGATTTTATATTATAAACAACCGGCAACAGTTTCTCAATTAAGGATATACCTTGGACTCCTAAATTTTTCCAGGAGGTTTCTCAATCATGCCACTGATTCACGGATCGTTTTGCATAACTCTCCAAAAGGCTCCAGTAAAAAGAAAGATAATCTCCAAATCGAGTCGAAAAATTCTGTATTGGCAGCATTCACTCGTAGTAAGGATCTGCTCGCTAATGCTACTCTCTTGGTGCACCCTTCCCAACTACTAAACTTACACTCCACGTCAATGTAAACGATTTTACAATGGGCGCTATCCTCCACCAGGTAACACAACACGGTTTGCAGCACTTGGGATTTTTCTCCCGCAGACTCACTCCTGCCGAAGAACGCTACAGAATCTTCATCGCCCATTAAAGGCAGCTATGGTGCTATGGCATCAAGTGCCATAGCACCGAACAGTAGGCTAAAGTCCTTCCCAAGGTCCTCCTTGGCTTCCGTGCTTCACTCAGAGAGAACCTCAAAGCAACCCCTTCGGAACTCGTTTACGATTCTCTCATCCGTATCCCTGGAGAATTTTTCGATCTCTCACGGGTGAAGGATGACCCCCGACGTTCGTCGAGCAACTCCGCAGGCACATGCAGTCCCTTCAACCCAGACCAACACCTTTCCATGGAAAGCGAACTGTTTTTGTGCCTAAAGAGCTGCACTCTTCGTTTCACGTTTTCGTTCGAAGGGATATGGTTCGGCAGCCTCTACAACGCCCATGTGATGGATCCTTTGAACAATTTCTCGTAACCAGAAATTTTTTAAAGTCAATTTTAATGGCAAAACGGTTAACGTGTTGTTGGACCGCCTGTAACCTGCGTTCCAAGCAGATGATTCTCCATTACCCATCCACACACCTGTGACAGTGGCAACACCAGAAGTGTCAAACTCACCACCAAACTGTACAACTAGATCTGGACGAACAGTACAATTTACGGATATCTTCTCGAAAAGCGCCACCACTTGCAACGCGCTGTTGGTGAAAAATCGCGTATATACTACGCTACGTAAATATGCTTTACCAAGCCTTTTCTATTTCGAGAGCGAACTGAAGTGAAGTGAACTACAGTTTCAGTTCGCACTCCTCAGTTTCACTGAGCGTGTAGCAGTCTAGGGGATTCGTCCCAGAGCCTCCTTTTTTCCAACGAAAGATAGTCGTGTACAAAAGGGGCTCTTGTACATTAAATATGTTGTGGCCTCAAATGTCCTCACGTTGGCGTGGTGTGGAAGTTTGGAGAGTGGGGTGCCAGCTCAGGTGTGACATCGTCATCTGGTCATAGTTCAAAATTATGAGGCGTTATCCTCAGATCTTTCCTTTCGGGTTTGATCCCGGACCGTCGCCAATAGCCCGTTGTGTGCGACGTTAATTAAAATACCAACATACCTTAGTTTCACTTCTCACTTAGTTTCAGTTCGCATTTGCGCGAATATATAACGTTTTACTTCCTGTCGTTGTAATGCGTATGTGCTGATGTTCGTGAAATAAAAACCTTCTGATTATGTCAGCTTCAACCTTTTCATATTTCCCGGATCCGATTACCATGATACCGGCGACCTTTTCCGATGTGGGGGCTATTTAGATACAGCAACAGGACGTAGGAAATTATTAGGATAAAAATGAAGTGAGTCGAATCATTTCGTAACTCTGCACATTAATGATCTATTTTTTTGTAGAAACAATTTTATCTATTCATTTCATTACCAGGACTGCCATAGACAAAGCGCATGTGAAATAGTAGCTGTATTAACATAATTCTTAAATATAGAAGCAAAATAAGTCTTCTCTTAAAGCTTATACTAAAAGCAGTTTTAGTTGATGCAGTAGCATCGGTGGAGCAGGGTTTTCAAAAAGCGCTGTTTGGTGTAGGAGTAGGAAGAAGCGTTTGGCTTAGATTAGAGCGCTTAGTAAATAGTTCACACTTTTAATTAGAAAATTAATATATCGTCGCCCTTCAAGCAAAAGTCACTGTCCAGAAATTCCGATGTGGATATATATACCACAGCGTCATCTCCAATTAATGCTCGACAGTCTGGTAAAACTCACTAACTCCATTGAATTTCCGTTCCTAAGCAACAGAGATGTCCCCATTTCATTAAGTCCTGTAGACACTTGTATCGTCAGGTAGAAATCACTAAGTGGACTTAGTGATTTTTAGCAGATTTACTGTCGATGGACTTAGTGATTTATATGTATTAACTTTTAAGCCAGGCAGAGTTGACTGTATTCAGTTAGTGAACTATACTTCCAATAGAGTGCATTAGTTGCAGATCTTACTTGCGTTCGAATTATACGTTAGGTATTTTATGCATCATCACTTTGGCAGTTGGTTTTTGTGTTGATACTGAGTTAGTTGTTTAGACGTTCTACCAGTTTTAGTTTAGTTTTCTGTTCATATTATGAATTGTAAGGTGTGAATATAATGAAGCCCAAGGAGATTATAAAGAAACGCTGCAAGACACATACCAAGAACACAAACAACGTGAAAAGGGAGCAAATGAGATCAAGGCATTTGACAAACAGAGCAATTGATGATAAAAATTTTATGAGTGTTTCGTTTGGATCTCCAGAGTGTTCTTCAGATTCCATCCAGTGATGTATCACCGATGTATTATAGCAGGAAGTTGTGTTGTTATAACTTAACAATATACGAAGCAGCCCCTCCAAACAATGCACATTGTTATACATGGCATGAAGTAAATGGTAAGCGTGGTAGTTTACAAATTGGAACATGCCTGTACAATTTTCTGGCCACACTCCCAGGAAATATTAAAGAGGTGTCGCTTTTCTCCGACACATGTGGTGGTCAGAATCGAAACCAAAATATAGCAGCTTTATTGATGCATTTGGTTCAAACGACTCACATCGAAATTATTGAGCAAAAATTTCTGGAATCGGGACATTCAATGATGGAGTGTGATAGTATGCACAGTGCTATCGAGTCAGAAAAAATACATGTCAGTCTACACTATGCATGACTGGAAGAACATCTTCAAGGCAGCTCGCTCCGCTTGGATGAGGAAGAATGCTCTCCCATATTATGTACAGGAATTTAAGTTCATTGATTTCCCTGATCTCTTAAACCTTTCTCGGATACTTCTACGGAATAAAACAATGGATACCGAAGGCAATAAAGTCAACTGGCTGAAGGTAAAATGTTTCCGCTTTGAGAAAAACATCCTGAATTGATATTTTTCAGATAAGTTCACTCAGGGAATTACTCAAAAATCAATGCCTATGGTTGGGGACGTTTAACGACTCCTACACTTTAAAAAACTTATACTTCTCCCTTTCCAATCTCTGAACAGAAGTATTGTGACCTGATTCAGTTATGTGAAAAGGGAGTGATAAAACAAGAATTTCATTCTTAGTATAAATCCCTGCCAAAATCAAAGAACTCTAAGAATCTAAATCCGGAGCAAGCCAGGAAAATGATACAGAAAATTAAGTTGGTTTTGTTTAGAAAGATAATAAAGGTGTCATTAAAATAAAAAATGTCTGTTTTTGCAATAGTTGTTTGTTACAATGACGTGATAAATACTAAATGTGTGGTAAATACTAAAGGCAACTTTAAAGTAAATAGCTAATATAATGTAATAGGCTACGATAATAATATAAATTATAATTAACAATATTTATATTTTTCTGTGCTCACATTGTGAATGTATAACTTATACTTAATAAAATAAATCAAATTGAGGATATAAACAAATGAGTTCAGTTAAATAATTATTACTGATTCAAAATAAATCATAGAATCAGTTTACATGTTGGCACGCAAAAGTAACTAAGTCCACAAAAACCTTTTGACGGACTATTGCAGTCGATTAGAACTTCCAATTAATTATTTCATAATATAAACCAGTTATCTAAACATTAGTAAACCTACTGTAGGAGTTAGAAATCTATAAAATAATTTTTACTATTTTTCATAACGACTCAAAAGTTTAAATTGATTATATCTCAAAAACTTTAGTTTGCACAGTGACTTTTGCTCGAACGCCGACGATATCCTCTGTTACACGCACGCCTCGTTGAAGTGATCAGAATGTTTGTATTTACCAAAAGATTTTTGATATCATTGAAGTGCCGTAGGCCAGTCACATGAAAATATTTCCCCCTATGATAAACCAGAAAACATGAATTCGTGACAGGAACAAGGACTAGCGCTATCAATTTAAAAATGGGGGAGGGGAGGGATTTAATTTTTGTTGATCTTTGGTGAATTAAAAAAATAGCCACGATTTTAAAAAATCACCAAAACTGTGTGTCATCTGACCGTGGTTCAAAATTACGTGGTGTTGTCTTCGGGTCTTTCCCTTTGGGATTGATTCCGGACCGTCACCAATAGCCCCTTGTGTTGCTCCAGTGTGACGTTAATTAAAATACCAAATACCTACCAAAACTTTGAAAATAGGAGCTTTTGAGGCTATTTTGCTAAAAAAGATACCACTAGTCACCAAGGTTGAAAAATAACAAAAAGTCGCCTTTTAGTCACCTGTTACACATTTTATTTGTGTTTTTCAATTTTTATCGCCTACTTTTGAGAAGGGGCAGAAGTAGCACCCTGGGAATCGACACGCATTGTAGACACGATGGATCGAAACATATTTATTTACAGGCAAAAGGACAAATTCAAAGTGGAAATACCCCCTTTTTATCTAAATTCATGAAAGCCAAGAGTAGCCCATAGAATAAATACACCACTGAATTTTATATCCTTTATTTATATGATGTAATACTAAAATCATCTTGATTTTAATTACCCTGTACTTTGGCAAAAGGCATCATAACGTATAGCTATGAACAACAAAGAAATCGACGTGTTATGTTGTACTCTCGGATATAGTTTTGTAACATTTTTTCAGAGTAGTATTCATTCCATATAGAGATGTCGAGGATGAGCGATAAACGACTACAGGCTGAAACGAATGCTTTTATTTGGAGAGTGGGGTGCCACCTCAGGTGTGACCTCGTTATCTGACCGTGGTTCAAAATTAGGTGGTCTTGTCCTCGAACCTTTCCCTTCGGGTTTCATCCCGGAGCGTCGCCAATAGCCCGTTGTGTTGCTCCAAAGGACGCTAATTAAAATACCTATCTAAGAATGCTCTTATTAGGTAAATTCAAAGTTAACAATTACCTCATTTTATGCTTACAAAAAGTAAAATAAGACCCTTTTAAAGATAAAACCCCTTAAAATTGCAGTAGCAAAATTTTAAATATTTAAACAATGATGCTATAGAAACAATATGCTAACATAATGATAATATTTATACAATTATCTATCATGATAATTGTATATAACAATATGCCCCTTGCGCCATAAAACCCCAACCAAATTTAAATTCGTTTTTACCTGAAAATTTATGTTGTCCTACGTTTTGATCTAAACAGTACCAGAAGTTCTCAGTTGGATCAAGGACGAGATCAAAGGATCAAGGACGTGTTTCCAATCTACTGGAGAACTTTGTGAAACAGCCATTCTTTAGTAACCGTGGCTGTCTTTGGATCATTGTCTTGATGGAAGCGGAAATAATTTTGAAGTCCCAATTTTAATATACGATCATATAAGTTAGGTTGCAATCTGTCCATATATCTTCGTACATTGAGAATTCTATTAATAAAAGTCAAATTACCAGGTACACTCCAAACCATACAACCCCAAACCAGAATACTTCCTCCATCGTGTTTCACTGTTGGAACCACATTTTGGGGAGTTACGGCCGGCCTTTGACTTTTCCTCCAAAACGTTTCCTTTTCGACGTCAGATCCAAACAAGTTGAATGTACTTTTATCACTGAATATTATGGTTTTCAAAAATTTTCAAAGGTTTATTTGCATAAGTTTGTTTCAAACTCTAACCTTTTCTCTTATTTTGTCACAAATCCAGGGCTTTTTCCTAGAACCTCTACCCTTATAACCAAGTTTTTGTATATAATTTCTTTTAGCAAAAGGTGTAATAATATTAGAGCATGATGCAATGCCACTAGCGGTTTTATTGCCTACAAATAAGAAGTATTTTTTCTCATTGGCCTTTGAATGATTCTGCAATTTCTCGTTGAAATGGCTTTGGGTCTGTAGGATCTCTTGCTACTTTCAATTTTACAGTTGATTTGTATTTCTAAACTACGTAGAAAACAGTTGATACATTTAACTTTAAATTGTTATCTATTTGGCGAAAAGTGCAACCATTTCTTTTTAAACAAATTATTTTGTAAAGTTTCTGTAAGGACAGCTCATACTTTTTCCAGACTCACACAAATTTCACCTTATACGAAACAATAATAATTTACGCGTCTATTATTGACTGTTCAATGACTTTTTCTCTTCATCAAAATTTGCATATTTTTGTTTAAAATGTTCAAATGAATTTCTTGGCTGTTTCTTTCAATTCCTTATGCTAATAGCAATGAAATGTGTTTTCCCACAAACACTTATTTTTGGTTTAACTTATTAACAGTAAAATTATTGATTAAAAAAATGCCCAAATACTGTATCTCGTTGGCCTCGCACAATATACAGTTCTGATTAATGTATCATAAGATAGGTAAATATTTAATTAAGGTTTCACTGTGGAACAATACAACGGGCTATTGGTGACGGTCCGGGATCAATACCAAAGGGAAAGATCCGAGAACAACACTACGTAATTTTGAACCACTCCTTTTAGAGAGTTTGTTTTATTTATCGTCTAAAGTAAGTTGTGGAGAATGCGCAGAGAAAACCTTGGGTCCTTGCCAACGGCAGACAATATTTGATCTCTTTCTTGCGCAAGTTTGTAATGCGTATGCGCGAAGTATAAGGCACGAGAGAGCGAGAATTCTATAACATTCGGTTCTACGTCTTGTGTTTGTTACGTAAGAAATAAATCATTTTTGGAGTCTAATAGAACACCACCACAAACACCGCAATTGTGACTTCTGGACTATTTAGACAAGGAATGGTTGTTCTTACAAAGGGATCTAGTTTGACCTATGGATAAAATAATTTCGATACCTACGCGGTAACCTGATTCGTAATTCTTATCGGAATTATATTCTGTGATTCTGATTCGGACTGTGCGTCTCCTTGAACTTTCGATTTCGGTTTTTCAACAACTCGTCTAGTAGTAACTTCCTCTCATCATATTTTGATCTTCCTTTGGATTTCCACCATGGCGGAGACAAATGCTATAAAATACCTCCATATAATTTCGGCCATCCTTCTTTGTGGTTTATAAAGTGTGATAGTACCTTAGGGTTGGAACACCTAAACCTGTAACCGAAAGTAGAACCAAGTTTAGCTACGTTCTTTCGCAATTACCTCCCAAAGTTGCCGCAATCAGCAGAGACGTTATCACAAATCCATGCAAAGACGATCAATACCTCCATGTGAAAACGGAGCTCATCAAACGTAATGGGGAATCACCGCACCAGGAAATAAAACTGCTTGTTGAAGAGCAGCTTGGCGATCGCAAGCCTGTTACGAGCCGTGAGATGTTGCGCCTAGGCGCATAATGTTCCTAACGAACTGATGTTGTATCTTTAACAATTACCATCTTCGATTCAAACCATTCTTGCAGCCATCACTAATCTTTCTCTGGAAAAAGCTGCTGAAATAGCGGACCGTGTTAGTGAAGTCACTCTTTCCATAAGTGCTTGCTCTGTTTCTTCAGTCAATTCCATTGAAAATAAACTGCTTAGTGAAATTAGAAAATTGCATGAGCGTTAAAAACTTTCAAGAGGCAGAAGCCTTAGTCGGAATCGTAATTTCAATCGACGGAAACGCAGCAAATCTAAAACTAAATCGGTTGAAAATTGTTGGTACCATCATAAATTTGGTCAAAAAGTAAAAAAAAATGTGTCTCCTCTTGTAATTTTGTAAAAAACGAGAACGGCCTGGCGTAAAAGCAACCTGAGCCTTGTCGAAGCATTCGCTTCTCCTTTTTGAGCGTGACAGACGCACTAATGTAAATTTTTTGATTGATACCGGATCCGATGTTTCTATTATTCCTGCATCTAAATTACAAAGCAGAAATAATCCTCATATGACTTTTGTGAGGTCAACACTTCTATTCATGTCCACAACACCCACAAACTCTATATTAAGATCTTGGTCTTCGGTTTGTTTATAAATGGACATTTTTAATCGGTAATGTTTCTAACCCTATAATGGATGCTGATTTACTGTATAATTTCAACTTATTACTTGATCTTTCTAAACAAAAACTTATCGATTCTTAAAGCAATACTAGTTCTCATTGTAAATTATTAACAACTAATTTTCATTCCATTAAACTGTATCAGGAGATAGCATTTATCACAAACTTTTAATGAAATTACTAAATCAACACGTACTGATCACCACGAAAACACTCTGTAATTTATTATATTCAAACTTCTGGTCCTCCTTTAACTGCCAAACCACGCAGTCTTGAACCTGACCGTTTGCTTATTGCTAAAGAGGAATTTCAAAGCATGATCGACTTCGGTCACATGCTTCCTTCCAACAATAACTACGCGAACCCATTACATATGGTACTTAAAAAAGACAGCACTGAGTGGAGACCTGTAGGGGACTATAGTCCACTTAACTCCCAAACAATTAAACATAATTATGGCGTACCCAATATCTTAGAGAATTTACTTCTGAACTCCATGGAACTAAAATTTTTTCGCACATAGATCTCATTAAAGCGTACAATCAAATCTCTAAATCCTGAAGATATTCATAAAAGTACCATCATTACAACCTTTGGTTTATTTGAGAGCGTACGTATGCAATTTGGTCAATGTAACGCCGAGACAACTTTCCAAAGATTTCTAAATCAAGTAACTCGAAATCTCCTGTTCGTTTATGCTTTTGTTGATGACATATTAATGGCTTCACAATCGTCAGAAGAGCATATCGAACATATAAAAATTTTATTTGAACGATTATAGTATTATGACCTGATTTAAAACCATCAAAATGAGTTTTTGGAGTTTCCTCCATTGAGTTTTTAGGTTTTAAAGTTTCAGAATAAGGTATTGAGTCTCTGATAGAACGTATGAAATGCATCAAAAATTTTCCAAGGCCGACCACTATCATACAGTTAAGGCGTTTTCTTGGATTATTTAATTTATACGGACGTTTTGTGCACAAAGCAGCTCATATATTAGCCCCTTTTAAGAAATCCTTAGAAGGTATCAAAATTAAAAGAACTTCAGAAACAAAACCTAAAGGGTTACTTCAATGGACCGATGAAACAGAGCAATTAGTTTTGAATGCTAAACACGCTTTAACCACTGCAACTCTTCTGCGACATCCTATACCTGGAGCGAAGTTGAGTGTCTGGGTCGACACAAGCGATTCGGATGCTGGCAGTACTCTCATGCAACTGAATCAAGATGCCTGGGAACCTATTTAATTTCTATCTGTCAAGCTTTCCAAAAGACAACAGAACTGATCCACTTATAGCAGAGAGTTATTAACAATATACACATCTGTCAAACGCTTCAGGCATATCCTTGAAGTCATCCTTGATATTTCATCATTTTCACTGATCAAAAGCCTTTGATTTAAGTCTTTAAGCAGAAGCCAGATAGGTGTTCGCCAAGACAACTCCGTCATTTGGACTTACATCTCCCGATTTTCGACAAATGTCCACCATACAAAAGGAGCTAACAACGTCGTGGTTGGTGCGTTTTCCCGCATAGTTGACACTCTCTTCATTAAAGTTTGAGGAATTTGCTTCAGCCCATGCGAATGATTCTGAATTACAGGCGACACTAACAAAGAATAATAGTTCACTTATTTTGAAAAGATGTATTTTCCAATCGCTAATTTGGAACTGTTGTGTGACATGTTCACCGGACAACCTCAACCACAATCCACAATCATATCGACAAATCGCATTTAACCTTCATGAACTTTCCCATCCAGGAATCTCCGCTACCAAAAAGTTGATTGCTTCTCAATATGTTTGGTCTGCAATGAACAAATGGATTAAAGAGTACGTACAATGTTGTATTCCTTGCCAAAGTTCCAAATTCCATCGCCGCACTAAAACCTCACTTGGCACATTCGCTCTACCAGATGCTCGATTTGCCCATATACATCTGGATTTCTTTGGATCATTCCCACCATCTGACGGTCAACATTATTGCCTCACGATTACTGATAGTTTTACTCGCTGACCTGAAGTAATCCCGACTACTGACATGACTGCGGAAACTGTTTGTCGAGCACTATTAAGTGGTTGGATTTCCAGATTCGGCTGTCCAACAACAATAATAACAGATCAAGACAGAAGTTTCGAATGAAATCTCTAGACAGCTTACTAAAGTGCTTGGAACCAACCACATCCATTCCGCAGCATACATACCTCAATCTAATGGGTTAATAGAACTTTTTCATCGACACCTCAAAAGTGCCCTTAAATGCCATGAGCATACTAAATGAACCGAGGTACTGCCGATTGTGTTGATAGAATTACGATCTGCGATAAAAACGATATTAATGCCATTTGTGCTGAGCTTGTTTATGGAACAACACTTCGTTAACCATCTGACATATTGTATAGTAAACACGTTTCTGCAACAACTTTCATAGTATATCGATCAACTTCGCACCTTGATGCGAACTTCAAATCCCATCACAACATCAAAACATTGTGATGATTCAATCTATATTCACCCTCCTTGGATATATGTTCTTATGCATTTTTACGTGTGGACTGTCACAAACCTCCATTGTCTCAGCCACCCCTATACTAGACCACATCCTGTCTTGATAATTAAAAAAACCTGTCGGTTTATTGTGAATGGCAAAACAATTCCTGTCACGTTAGAAAGAGTAAAACCTGCTCATATTCTGCGTGACGATACTAACATCAATTTATCTTAGCCTTCAAAATCTACAGAGTCCAGGGAAAATGTTCAACCTCTCACAACAAGAAGTGGAAGAATTGTACGTTTCACCAAAAGGCTGATTGAATACATTTAACGTTACATTTGTACATGACAACGATTATCTTTGTATATTTATGTTTGCTCATTCATTTTTGATTCTTTACTTTTTTCTTCCCAAAATATTTAGTGAGTAATATTCAACTGCAAATGTGCACATTTTTCATAAAATTGTATTGTGTTTCATTTTCAGTGTATATAATCCTTTGTTATGATTACATATCGTTCCTCGGTATCCCTCATTTACTGGGTGGATGCTCTGTGGAGAGTATGCAGTGAGAATCTTGGCTCCCTGCTAAGAGAGTACGATATGTGATCTTCCTTTCTTGTGCAAGTTTGTAATGCGCATGAGGGAAGCATAACGCACGAGAGAACGAGAATTCTATAACTTTTGGTTGTTCTAGTGATATTTTGTTCTAATTCTTAGAGTCTAATTGCACGCCACCACAAACACCACAAGTAGATCTGCACTGCGCTAAAATAGAAAAATGGAAAAACAAATGCTTAAAATTTTTGTTTCGTCAATTTTGATAACTCGTCATTTTGATAGAATAAAGATATGAAGTGTTAGAAAACTCCAATATTCAAAAATAAAATGAAAATTGCATGTTATCTTAAAATTAGCTAATGAACTCTACAAGTTGATTTATCTGTTTCTGTTGCTAATGATTTCAAACAGGCCAGTAGTCAAAATTATACTAGTCTGGAAGAACAGTGTAAAATATATAAAAAACGTACTTGAGAATGGTCTTTGCATTCGAATTCTAAGTTTAAATAGCTTAGATAGAACGTTTAACTTAACAGATATTTAAATATGTACTTATAAAGTAATATTTTATTAAGATGTTTAAAAGAAAAAGAGAACTCATAATGGTTACAATTTTGAATCTATCGTCCAAGAAGTTGATGTATTATTAATGAGCAGCAATTTCACAGAGTAATTGTTTCTTTAAGCATTTTATAATATTCTAGATCGTTCAAATGTTTGTAATATTTGTTGAAATTGTCTTCACTGTCGCTGGTTTTGCAGATGAAGGTCACAAAATATCTCAGGCAAACGAAGCTTGATTTCGACAAATTCTGAACATCGTGCACACGCGCCCCGTGAATTTAATTTTTATTATGCGCGTATAATTGCTACTGGCGTTCTTATAAACGTTATGTCTTGATATTATATTTATTAAGCGCGCGCAAACTATGATATTAGTTAATGTATTTTTAATAATACACGTGGCAAACTGTAACCATGATATGGAATGTGGTGAAAAATTTATTTGGAATTTGAAATAATTGTAGGAGTGTAAAAAGGGAGTTGATCCATGTGTTCTTCATAGTTTTGTACTTCCCTTAGTTTATTAATAAATGTCTAAATTTTTCTAATAAGCGTTCGTCTTCATGTGTGCAATTATGTGTGAATCTAATCTACAACTATTTAATGCAATCTTACTGATACTCTGATCATCCGAAAAATGAATAGTCTTAATCTCCAGGTGAATTAGGAACCGACTCGAGAACCACGCAATATCCCTGACACACATAGTTTCTTTTTTAATATGAAAATGGTGTCAATACCATAGAAAAACCCACATGGCTGACCTGATTCAGGTTAGATACGAATTGGTATTATGCTTCAGGAATCAATGTTAAGAAATGGAAGATACGGGTTCCTAATGGAAATTTTGATTTCTGTTTTGCCGTTTTTGCAAAAATACTTCTGAGGTCTCTGGATCTGATGTTGAAGTGAGGAATTGCCTCTCTAGATCATCTAGGGAAATGTAACTATCTACCAGCCTCAGATTGAAAACGTCAAACCGCGCAATTTTAGACAAATAACTACCTTATATATAAGCTAAATAAGGAACCATTATCGACCTATTCTATTTCCTTAAAAGTATTCTTTTAGCTATCTTTGACAAAAGTGTAAAATTTTTTCATCATCATGGAAGACAGCAAAATTTGGAACAAGAAGCACGAATGAACTTAAAGAATATTCAAAACAGGTGAACTAAAAATCAGACTCATTCTTTCAGCAAACTATCTCTGAGCAGCCTCATTAAATATTTCTTTATTAGTAATGTTCAACGAATTCTTTTCCACACTCAAATAAGAAAAAAAAACTTAAAAACTTTCTTGAGTTGGGCCAATTTTTAAAGTTTTAAACATATGTGAATTTCGAGAATAGGATTTCACAAAATACTATATTTGTGAACAAGACATTTTAAAAAGAAGTTGAAAAACTAAAAATGCACACTTTTGTGCGGTATAATGTGAACCGAATTTTTGAGTTGTAAGATTGAAGTATTCATGATTTTTGCAATCGTTAGATTATCGACCACTACCACCAGTTTTATCATTTATCCATACAAATTCATCAGTTTTGTCATTTATACGTTACAAACTACATTCATTTAATATAATGCTGTGTGTTCATTGAAAATTCCACACCAACAAAGATCTTGAATTACAGTAATGAAATTCGTTTGAGCGATGACATGTGGTACCATTCATAAATGATTAAATTACAGAAATGTAAATAAAAAAAGAATACATTAAAATCAGTAATTTGTGTGTTCCCTTTAGCTGTTATAACTGCATGCACATGGTGGGACATCAACAGATAAAGATTTTGGATGACTGCGAAATTTTGTTTCACGCACATTCAACACGCATTTACATTCGTCACTTGTGATTGCGAATCAATTTTCGAGCAATCCTATCCCACAAATGTTCGACGGGGGACGAATCGAGAGATTGAACAAGCAAAGCACGAAGAGGAACTTGTTTGTCACACAAGAAACTTTGGAAAATTCGGGTGACATGCTTCTACAATGGGGACGAGCATTGCCCTGTTGAAAGATATTTACAGGAGGATCTATATGCAGGGTAGGACTTTTCGTTCCAAGACCTCTGTGATGTAAATAGGGCTTGAAATATGTATAAGGCAAAAGCGTGAATGAAATGATATAGCACCCCAAACTATTACTATTGAAGCATGATCATTATGACGCTCTGCAATGCACTCTTACAGATACCATTCCCCACTGTACCTGCGAACAAGGAGCGGACCATAATGGGTCACCTAGACTCGTCAGAAAACATTATTCTTTTTATTAGAATTCCAGTGCTTTCACTCTTGGCATCTGGAATTCCGACGTCTATGGTAAAGTCACATTGACGGTTGCCGAGCTACGAGCCCTCGCTGCAACAATAGTCAGCGAGCAGTGCTTGCAGACATTGACTAATGTGTCACCCTCCTCCATTGTTGTGGATGTCGCTGTACGATTCGTCACCGCCATGCGTAGAAAGTGCCTATCTTCTCTTTTTGACATAATAAAAGATGATCCATATCTCTCACGAAAATGAGTAGAACTTTCTTTTTTTCAAGAACTTTCTTGTCTCCCAAACGGGTAGTTGTACCGGCATTTTGCCCAATGCGTGCTGCAATATCGCAATATGAAAAACCTCCTTCTCCCAATCCAAAATTTTTTTATCTTTTCTTAAACTTCGTCAACTGTTCATAATGCTGTCTCGTTTTATGATGAGGCATGTTTACTTACCAGCAGAGCAATAGCAATCAAATGCACCAACACGGTGTTTGGAATTTACTTTTTGAGGCTTCCTTTAATATCTTCTGGCCCACATTTCAGCCTCTATTGGGCGCAGATGAGATTTTAATCATTTACATTTGCAATGATAAATTACCCGTCTGCCAAATTTCCGGACAATCCAACAACTTTCTTGCTGTTGCATTTTCAATGAATAGTAGTGTAGATTATTTGTAAGTTCCTTTTGAAAGAAAAGTCCCTAAGTTAATGTTAAAATTTGTTCTAATTTGAATCTTTGTTTTTATATCAAGAATTTAATATGTTAATAATTATGAAGCTTGCCATTGAGTTTTATATGAAATTTACAAAATCCAGGAAATTTATTTTTAATTTTTTGTATTAAATGATAATTCATGGTTTATTATAATTATTTTTTTATTTTATTTCAACGCATGGATTGAAGATTTGTGAGATTTATCAGAACGCGTTCAGTTATCACTTGCCTTTATATGGATGAACATAATTAAAAACAAACTTTAAAAACACGACTGGAGCGATAAGTAATATATTGTTACAGATTACTTATCGATTTCCTTTTTATATTTCTCTTATACTTTAATGCGACCTTGTTATAAAATTTGCATATCGCGAAAAACAATCTGGTGAAAGAAGTTTATTACTATGTAAAGAGAATTTTTTCTAAACTTAAGTGTACCTGTTTGACTGTGAACATATTCTAATAGTAAAAATTAATTACTAATAGTAAAAATCTGTAATTATTTTACTTTCTACAACCCATTTTATTCGAAAGTAGCCGAATGTTCGAAATTGTGTAATGTCACCTAATAAAAGGGTATGTATTAGATAACACTACACAAATACGAAATAGGCAATTCTGTAAGTAAAAATTTTATGAATATGTAGACAAGGCCCCATTCTGCCTGTTAATAATGAAACTGAAATATTTTAAATTCATTTAGAGATGTGAAATATATAAATATAATGCGGTTTGCACGGTTAAGAGAACCTTTACATTTCAACGGCATTGCATGCATCTACTAATTTCTCTGATTATATCTAAGGTAAAGGTAGGCCATTGAATTTGCGTCGCACTGGAGCAGCACAACGACTATCGGCGATGGTTTGGGATCAATCCAAAAGGGAAAGATCAGAGGAAATCTCGTAATTTTGAACCACGGTCAGATGACTCTAAGATAAAGAAAAATAGTATGATGCATATTAGATATTCCACTTGAATACTAAACAAATGATTTTAACTAACTCCCTGAGAGTCAAAATTTTTTTAAGTAGTATAGTATTACTTCTACCCAACAACATACATAATGATAACACCGATAGGTTGAAAGAATCACAGGAAAGATTCTATTAGGCAAGCAAGAAAGATCAAAACTTTTTAGAAGTCATGCAAAGAAGACAACTGGTTGCCGAACGGATATATGCATGTGAACCCTTCAGAGGGTTAAAAGATTAAGATAAAAATCAAAACACCAACATTATACAAGGAACAAAATTTTCCATTAGTGCATTAGTGATGACATTACATATCACTTGATTACATAATAAACTTTTAATAAAATCAGCACTAAAAGAAAAAGGGTATTGTAAATTTATGTATCCATGTTTTTCGTGTAATACGATATTTTGTTAAATTATTTCTTTCAGAAATTAAGACTCATTGTAAGATGATTTTTCAAATGTAAATGCTGAGGTAGGATTTATCTTTAACCTCATCTAGACCCTTTGACACTTTGAAAGAATTAAATTATAAAACTCGACTCTGTTCCAGGATGACTTCAGTACTTTGTTCATGAGGCATGTCGAAATCTTAGAAGCGAGATAAGGATAGAGAGTGCACAGAGGTGGCCAACAATGTTGTACGAGTAAATTCACGTTACTTACGGACGGTTCTCCGACTCGGAGTACGGCATATTGACGCGTTGAGGGCAGCAATTTTAGCAAAAAAAATGGTTGCATATTGTTGTGCATATAATTGTAAGGGGAGAGAGGAACTAAAGTATTAACCTACTCATTTCACAGGTATGTTCTTATTTACTTATCTGCTTTTTTAGTATTTAAAGCATTTTTAAAAAGAGTAGCGTTGCATACATCTAAGGATAATCAATGTTTATTCGCTATTGTGAATATGTTTCTGCATTATTTGATTTCGTGAGAACAATTTGAATATCTGTAAGCTGATAGAAAATGTTTTGGAGTCATTAAAAATTAATGCATTTTGAGAAAAAATTGAATGCTTTACGGTTATAGCACAAATGCAGGTTGGCGAATCTTGACCGCCTTTCGCTAGAGGAAAAAAATATCGCGTGTTTATAAAGTTATTAGTTTCTTGTAAGCAGATTATGCAGTTCACTTATTTAAGATTAATACTTGTAATATATTACAAGTGAGTTCGCTTCTGATAGCTGTTTATTTGAATTTTGATTTGCAAAGATTGTTTTATTCTATTTGGAAACAATACATATGTACTTTTGCGTTAAATTTAAAAACGTAAAAACATTTATTTTGTAGATCATTCATTGATTTTTCTTTGGTATTTTTTCATATAAAGGCGGTGCTTTTCTGTATATTTTAGTCATAATTTCCTTCTTTAATTTTTTTTTACATGTGCTTTCTTTGATTCTTTGTACTTCAAGCTGTCTAAAAAAAAATAATAAAAGCTGAGATAAATTTTCTAAACACATTTTCTCTTGAATGTCCCGTGTTTCATGGAATTGCCCTTATGTAATCTATGCAAATAAAAATTAAGTGCTTTTGTTAGTATATAGAATATTTTTGTTCATTTTAACTTATCTGAGTCATTTTTAAAAAATTAATGGTCTCTCTGTATATATATACAGGGAGACCATTGATTACTATTACCGTGTCTAAGCGACTGAGTATATTATTTCATAAAAGTTCGTATGGCTTTAAAAATTTACAAATCTTGTTCAATAAAATGTTTATCTTTTATTTGAATACTTTTTCATTTTGTAAACTTACACTTTATTAGATAAGGAAATAAGAAATATAAATTTCAATTGACAAAGCGGTTGTCCAAAAGCCGTAAAATTTATTTAAGTGAAAATATTATATTTGAAAAACAAAATCTAGTTTGAAATCTAATTACGTATTCTTTCTGGTGGCTTTCATTGGGCTACGCATTACAAGTTTTAACATCAAAACATTTTCAATATTCACAAAACAAAGATATCTAAAATCAATAATCTCAGACTGAATTTTCTACTCTGCATCACTGTTACTTTTTAATCTTTAGTTACTTTGGAAACATTTTAAAGTAGCAAAATTGGTATGCTAAGAAACTTTATTTTATGAAATATTGATGCAAAATCATACAGCAAATACTCTGCAAAACTATCTGTTTAATCATGAAGGCCATATTTGTAACAAAATAAGTACAATTCGTTTTTTTGTGCTTATCTCGTTCAAAAAGGCGAAATCCCGATATGTTTACATTGCACAGTTATCGCCAAGATTGTTCACGTTACATGGTGATATGAAACCAAATCTGGTTTAAGCTTGGGCTATAACGTGAAATTACTAGTGCAACAACGTTATCGTCCATCTGAATAGCGATGCGCTCTCTATCCTTATCTCTCCTCTATGGTCTAAATGACTCAGACTTATTCAGGGGAAATGCCACAGGTTTCTAGCACTCCCCAAAATATTTTAGTATTAAAAACAATAAAAGTTAAGTTCTGAAGTTAGTTAATAGAGTGTTAAAAACCAGTTTCGTTCATTACGCGAGCCGCGGTAGCCTGGTTGGAAGAGTAACGGACTAGCAACCGGAGGGCTGCGAATTCGAAACTCGGTCCAGCCAAAGACCGTCGTGTACAAAGGGGGCTGGTGCATATTAAATCTTCCGTGGCCTCAAATGTAATCACGTTGGCGTGTTGTGGAAGTTTGAAGAGTGGAGTGCCAGTTCAGGTGAGTTCAGGTGTGACCTCGTCATCTGACAGTGGTTCAAAATTATGTGTTGTTTCCTCGGTTCTTTCCCTTCAGATTTGGTCCCGGACTGACACCAATAGCCCACTGTGTTGCTCCAGTACGACGTTAATTAAATACCTACCTACCGTTCTTTACACAAGTAAATTATACCCAGGTATGTTTTGAAATTGTTGAAAAAATTTATTCAACGCTATGTTCATTTGATATTTGATCGGAATAGGGAATTGGATGACTGAAAATTGGATCAACACCAAAATTATTTTCTGAAAATGTACGTGAAGAGAATTAAACGAAAAAGTGACCCAGTACATATAAGAGTTCAGAGCAATGTAACTTAAAAATTGTTTAATCTATCTCTATGTGATTTACAAATCTTTCCCTTTGGGATTGTTCCCGGATCGTCAACAATAGCCCGTTGTATTGCTCCAATGCTATGTTATTAAAATACCAATACCAATCTTATTTACAAATAGATTTTATGAAGTATATATGCCAATATAAGAATGTAGTTCAAAGAACTTTGCGCGCAGGAAACAATGTAACAGTAGTGATCATAGCTGTAATTTTTGAACGGCGAAACATTTAATTTCTTAAAGATAATAAGAAATAATCGTTACAGGCTTTTTTAACAATACTGTTATTAAATTTGGAGACTTCTTCCAACTTGCTGATGTAGCAAATTTAAAAATTTCCGAGCAATAGAAACATATTTCCCTTTTTAATGCAAAAAAGGAAAGTTTGATTTTGCATGGAACATTCATTTAGACCTTTTAGTGAACAATGTCAGTTATTTATGATTGTTTTCGTAATAAAAATATTGATTGATACAAAAAGTATTGCCATTCTCATTTTAAAGTGTACAATAAATCTTATTTCAAATGGTTATTTTTTGTTTCATCTGCGAAACTTACCCCCATTAACAAAAACAAGGATTAGATTATTATTAAAAAATACTTTATATTTTTCTAAATTTGAATATTTCTTTTAAAAATTAGCCCTCTGCGGGGTTCACACGCACAAAACAATTCTACAACCTGCAGTCTTCCCTGCATGACTTCTAATCAGTTTTGATCTTCTTAACTAATATATGTTTCCTAGAATTCTTTCATCCAATAGATATGATTATATAGATATTGTGTGTGTGTTCTGGGGGAAAAGTAATAATGCACTAATCGGAAATATAATGACGCTCAGAGGTTTTGTACAGTATTTTTCACCATCTTTGAGATATTTTTAGTAACACGGTTTCTCTTATCAGGAAAGCGCCAAAATGCATCCTACCAGAAAACATTGAAAAACAAATAAAATGTGTCACACAACGCAATTAATCTGAAACTACACAAATCTATATAAATAAAAATGTATTATTTTTGTTTTCACATGGAATATTTCGTTACATTTCAACATATTTATCTATTTTGTGCCTTTGAAAGTAAAATAGATGGTTCGAGCATTTGGTATCTGTAGGTACAGTCGGGAAAAAAAACGAACCACCCCCTTTATTTCGAGCACTATTCATAGTAGATAAAATTCAAATCTATCATTCAATATGGAACAACACCCTCTTCAAATTCAAATGCAAAAAAATTGCATAAGGGGAAGTCTTCATATCAAATTTTGCACAAGCAACAAAATTTCTACCTTCAACAAATTTGATACCTTAATCAGATTCTGCATCATTAAATTAGTCTAAATATGAAATTTCATGACTAATACCTTTATATCCTGAGATATTCAATGTTAAAGTTGTTGTCAATTTCAGGGATCATATCCACATTAAAAATGGCTATTAGTGGATCTACGATTAATTGTAGTTATAGCTACCCGGATTTCAAATTTGAGCACTATTTCAAACGTATTTGTTAGCGCGTGCAAACGATCCAAGAATTATATTTATTATGCAAGTGAAAAGGATTCCTTACATTATTATATCTACTATACAAGTGCAAACGATCCAAAAATTATTATATTTATTATACAAGCTCAAACGATAATACACTGCTGGCCACCCAAATTGCAACACCAAGAAAGACAAAAGATATCACAACAAAATTTATTTTGTAGATAACATGTTGACCAAGTATCAAATGATTAAATTTATAGACTTCTGTGAAGTGTGGTTCCTGCCAAAATCAGTAGCCAGAGTAGCCGCCATTGTTGGAGATCACCGCTGCCACACGCCTCGGCATTGATTCAAAGAGACTTTGGATGTGTTCTTGGGGTACAGCAGACCAAGCAGCTTCCACACGTTGCCAAAGTTGATCTGGTGTGGCAGCTGGGGATGTATTCTGGGTCAATCGTTGAGCAACCATGGACCACATGTTTTCTATCGGCGAAAGATCCGGAGAGCGAGCTGGCCAGGGAAGCAATTCAATCTGGCGATTGACGAAGAACCCTTGGACAATGCGTGCCACGTGTGGTCGCGCATTATCCTGTTGAAATATGGCTGTGGGCAAGCCCTGAAGGTAAGGAAGGACAACTGGCTCCAACACCTCGGAGATGTAGCGCTGGCTGTTTAAAGTACCGGCAATGCGTACTAGAGGAGTGCGAGAGTGATATCCAATACCGCCCCATACCATAATACCCGGTGCAGGACCAGTGTGGCGGTGCATAACGCAGCTGTTCAGCATCATCTCTCCACGGTGTCTCCAGACTCGAATCCGACCATCGTGGTGTTGCAGACAGAAGCGTGACTCGTCAGTAAAGACAATTTCATTCCATTCTGCCGTCCACATCCTTCTTTCATCGCACCATTGGCGGCGGAAACGTATGTGGTTCTGCGTCAAGGGTAGACGAAGCAATGGACGTCTTGCGGACAGACCACTCTGCTGTAAACGGCGTCGAATGGTACGCGCAGACACTGGATGATGCGGTACAGACTGAATGTGCTGTGCTATGGTTCGTGATGTGGCTGAGCGATCCGTCACTGCCATACGCACAATATGCCTGTCATCACGTGAAGTGGTGCACTGAGGTGGATGCGATCGAACACGTCGGTCCGTCGTACCCTCCTGCATCCAACGATCACATATCCGCATTACAGTTGTTTGGTTTCGTCCAACACGACTACCGATTTCCCTGAAAGATAATCCACAATCTCGGTAGGCCACTATCCTTCCTCTGTCGAATTCGGATACATGATCAAAAGATGATCGCTGTTTTCTACGAGGCATAATTGATCGTTTTTTTGAAAAAACCACAAGAAAAACACAATTGCCGTACTTGAAATCGTCGAAATCTCCAAGCCTTAAATAGCGCTTTGAAGTGGCGCCACAGGCGCGCGTGATGTGCGTCTGCGCTGAAATTCTAATCATTTGCATATCTTACCTCCGCTAATGCATGTTGTAAATTTCATATTATTTGCATGCTTCCTTCAGGGTGTTGCATTTACGGTGGCCAGCAGTGTATTATGAATTGTGACCATGATTAAAATGTGATAAAGGGAGGTTTTTGGAATTGAGAAAAATCCGAAACGGAGAGATAAAGAGTGTTGATCGATATTCTGTATAATTTTGTATCGTCTTTAGTATTCTTAATAAATGTTACTTTTTTAAATTAGCGTTCCTCTCCATGTATGTAACCAGAGTCTACCTTACAATTATTTAATACCAATCGAACTGATATTCCGAATGTCATTCAATTAATCATTGATTAGTAGAGTTCATCAATACGACACATAACTAGTGAAAGGCAATGTATTTTAGATTACATAAATGAAATTTCCAACCATTTTTTTAAAAATTTAAACATTCGCCAGGTTTGTCAGACGTTTTTTAAACTTATGGTTGCCTCCTAAAATCGCCATAATGAGGAAAATTTAATTTAACTAACGATTGAAATGAGCTGAAATTTTGCATGGTCATATTAGAAGTCCTTCTGGACAGATTCCTATCAAAATATAGTAAGGCTCCAATTCATAATGTTTTCAAACATTAATTTAATAAATATTATTGCATACTAAAAACTATTTTCAAAACAAAATATTTGGTGGATTTTGTTGGGGTTCTTTAACATGGTACAAAATATCAGCGCTATAGGAATATTATTTAGGAAGATATCCATAAAAGTCTAAGAAACTGATTTAACATTAAGAGCTCCAATCTTTCTGTACTCATAACTTCGAAATGGTAAGACCTAATGACAGAATTTGGTATCTGAAGTTAAATTTTGATATAAATTCGAAATTGTGTGTCGAAATAGAGGGTTTCCATTGGAAACTATGAAGTTGGTGCTCAATTTAATATGAAGACGGCTTCTTATGCAGATTTGATGCATTTGAATTTATCGATGACGTTAGTTCTTGTCGAACACCATCTTTGAATTTTCCTAGCCAAAACATCTAAGTGTACTAAAATGTACACATCAGCCATGTTCCTGAGGGAAACCCGAAAAACTACGAACGCCATTTAAATGAAACAGGACAGGTGAAAGTGAAGCTGGAAAACTGAAGTATTTGAAATGCAGTGACTAATACTTGTCTTTTAACTATATGCATAAAAATGGAATGTTTGTACATTGAATATTTTCGTCCCATTTCAAATTATTTGTCAATTTTGGATAATTTTACAGCAAAATCAGGGGTTTTCGCATTTAGTGTCTATGCATGCGCCCACATTACTTTCAAACGGATGGATATATTTTCATGAAATTTTGTATACTTCGAATACTCACAGGAACTTAGTGACTGAACTTCATTGTTAATCTGCATGTGTTCCCGTTTTATGTCTGTGTGGTTGTAAATTTGCAAATATGACAAAAAATTTGTAAATATGTTTTCAGAAAATTATATATATTTTATGAAACATAACTTCCGGAATAAATTATTTAGCATTCGTATGTCTGCCTTTTTGGGCAAGTTTCGCTCTAAAACAGCTGAATATCCATACCTTGCACCATACTTGAATAAACCGTGACCTGGCAGTGTTGGAAAAGCTGAGGTGTAAATTGGGCACTGGGATTAAGACTCAGATCTTTTTTTACCTGTGTTGCTGGAAAAGCAATTTTTTTCAAAACTTATCGTTACAGAGTTGAAATTCTAATACTTTTTTCTTTGTCTTTCGTCTTTCTTATCTTATCAGTTCTTTCGAAATATAAACAACTTTCGAATATTTGATGATGTAAAGAGAATAAGAAATTTAATTTTGCATAACTTATTCAAGTCCCTAGGTATGGTAGGTAGGTATTTAATTAACGTCGCACTGGCGCAACACAACGGGTTATTTCACGTTCCTAGGACTTTGGTTGTAATAAACATTAGTAGTTCCATTTTTTATTCGTTATGAATTAACAAAATTATCCAGCGTTGCTTTGGTTGAATCCGTTTACTGTAGCTCTTTCGTAGAAAAATTCAAAAATATAATTTAAGGGTAAGAAAAATAATTTTTTAACACCGTTTCGACATTTTTATAATTTATGCAATTTAATTTTGTTCCCAAGTCTTACCCACATGTATATCCATCCACATAATCCATTTCATATGTAGCACCGCTGTTGTAAGGCAAAACCACAAAAGATGATAAGGTGACTACTACAAAAGACGATTTTGAGTTTGAAAGTTGTGAGTGACCCTTCTTAAGTTCGTTTTCTGTAAAATTGTCGTAACTCAAATGGTAAAAATGACGAATCTGTGGTGAATAGTCTTGCACTGAGTTTTTTAACCAATATTTTTCGACTTGTGGCGCTCTTGATCTAGGAATGCCCCGAATTTTACATCATCATAAATTAATTTGAAAAAATATTTAAGTTCGAAAAAAGATTTAAAAATATTCATCACTAATTTTTTTAAAGCAAATACGTTTTTTCTGGAAAATCCTATTTAGTGCCACGTGAAATAGTACAGAACATGTTTTGAAATTGAATATCTTCAATACAAAGAAAGCAAAGGTCACCAATTATTATTTAAAAAATGGTGTGTCGATTTGACAACAAGCCATTTTATACCTCCAAGTAAAATAAAATTGATCAAAAATATAAAACGACATTTGTGTTCTTATTGGTGTTGATTCATATCTCGAAGTTTCGCACATCAAAAATGTTACAATTAGCTTCTGAGCGTCCGCTTCAATTGTATTCCGTTAACTTGTTCAAAGGCAATTCGGTATTTTCTTCGCTTGCAATTTTTACATTTCATTTTCTGCACTGATTTCCATCTTCTTGATTTCTCATTGCCTTCTGCAAACAGATAACTGAAGAATTTTAGTAGAGATGTGAGCTCTTCTACGTATTTTCAGCAATATTATGTAACTTCAGATAAACATACCTTAGTAGTGATTATTCAACGATTAGATTTTGAAATATGTATTCCTTACAGCAGTGCTTCCCAACCTTTTTCAAGTCACGGCACACCTCACAAGCATAAATAATTTCATGGCACACCTCACAATCATAAATAATTTCACGGCGCACCTCACCAGCATAAATAATTTCACGACACACTACGAAGAAACATTTTTCTATTACATGATTAATTTATTCTATTTCATACTAGGGATTCAGTTAATAAGATCTTTCTTTCAAATATTTTTGCATTATAATACAAACATTCCAGCTAGACATTCGTTTCAGATAAAACTTCTTATACAGTCATAAGCTCGAAATAAACGAAACAAATGGAATGAAAATACCTGATCCATATGTCCTCAGTGATTGATATTTGACATAGTTTTTATATCGCACCTATGAACTAAATTGCCAGATTTGACTGAGTGAAACTGTGATTAAATTTTTAGAACATTTATTTTATAAAATTATAATTTGAAAATACAAAAGTAAAATTAATTAATTATACACAAAAGAATTACTGACTATGTATAAATATGCTATAATAATAATTTAAGGACAAAATACACATTTTAAGTATTAATATAAATATCTACAATATTTTCTCTTGCCACAGTTAATACATATATTACCTTCTTATTTCAGTGAGATACTTGGACTTGTTTCTGTGAACACAACTTTTTTATATCTGGGTCTATGGTCGAAAGAGCTACACGCAATTCTTGATCTTTCAAGACTTTTCAATGATCTCTTTAAATTCTTAATGAGCATAGAAGAGAAACTTTGTTCACACACATGTTGTAGCAAATGGTAAAAGAATGTTTATAGCTTTTCACCGATGGATAGCCCTCCGGTACCGTCGACCCATAATCAGGACTTTGCGGTTAAATTTTTCGCGGCACACTTCCAGTCCTTTCGCGGAACACCAGTATGCCGCGGTATATCGGTTGGGTTGCCTTACAGGATGATTATAGAGATATTAATGCTTGAATCTTTTCATTTTTAAATCAATTAATCAATTTTTTATTGACATATGTACTCAGTCAGTATATATATATATAATTCCAGTATATATATATATATTCTTGATTTTAAAATTTTTGGATTTCTCTTTGTTTTGGTTTGTAATTTTGAATTATATATATATATATACTGACTGAGTACATATGTCAATAAAAATTGATTAATTGATATATATATAATATATATATATATATATGAACTTAGTGAATAAGGTTCTCGAAAGTTTTGAATAAACTCATTTTGTTGAAACGAAACTATTCTTTTGCAATTCTATATAAAGCTAATTGGAAACAGTTTTCCCTTTTTCGAAAATAGTAAATCGATTCTGTCCATACTGAAGAAATTAATTAAGCTTTTTCATAATTTCGCCTGTCACAATTTGAAACTTGGAATTAAAAATACATGCTTGTTTTAAAGGTAGTGTGGTGAAAAGCGTATTAAATTAATTTATCGCTCTTCTCAGAATATGATGATGGAATTCAGAATTATAAGTGTAGTGGATTATAAGGATGTAAAGAGAATATCTTATTCATATAGGTCATATGTATTTACGTTCAGAGTAAATTAAAATGGTTGAAAATGTTCGGAGCATTTAAACGACATTTATATTTTCTATGAAAGAAACATTATTTTGATTATTTTTCAATCTACACTGAATTAGTTCAACTCGAACACCACCAGATAATTCTACTAGTTTTTAATAAATATTAAAGAATGTAATTTTTATAATAAATTATTATTTTATTAGCCTACAACAAAATTCTTAAAAAGAAAATATTATTGATGCATTTATTTGTAAATAATTAAAGAATTTTAATTTTAAGAATGGCATTTGTGTTTTTAATTTTACTAAAGATAATTTGTTGTTCGCGATTGACTGGTGATCTTCCTTTAAGTCATTCCTAAAAATGAAACAAAACTACTTTTAACAGCTTTAGAAAATAATTATTGATAATATATCTATACAAACATATTAGAACATATTCGTCATCGTTATAAGGAAAGCAGTATAAATGAAAGGTACTGGCTTCATTTAGGTCATAGGCGGGAGGAGGCATTCGACTCATAATCTGTATTTTTTAAAATCTTTCAATCGAAGATGCGCATAATAGCAATTACAATGCATTGGTGTCGTAACGATTTCAGAAGGTAGCGAACACTAAAAAGTTAATTGATGAGTGGATATTGATTTTAACGATCGCCCCTTTCGTATACACGCCTCCCACCGAACACGTGCATCAAAAACGAACCGAAGGATCAAGTGAGGGTGTGGGAAAGCACATCTATTGTTTAATCTTCCACTGGCCACCTGTAACGGGGAGAAAGAAGAGAAGTTCTTCAATGCCCTTTACATAGGGGCGATTAGCAGTGAGGGACGCAGACGTGTGCGAGGGCTGTTCTAAGGTCGACTCCTCTTCCCTCCGGACCGGCGCAAAAGAATACTGCGCTGATCGTTTGGCTTAGGAGCGAGCGAGAGAGAAAAACCGAAAAAGAGCGACAGAACGAGTATGCGTGCAAAAATGGCAGACGAGAGAGATTTCCTTCGGATCTTTAGATGAAGAACAGGGATTAAAAAAATCCAGCTAGCTATCCCGTGCCGTGGCAATGGAGAGGTGACGATACGGCAGGTGAAGTATCGAATCTGCGGACATTCCCGTTCCAATGTTGTACCGGGACTACGTTTTGAGAGGAGTGGTGGAGTAACGGTGGCGGCTTTCCTCATACGGAGCTGGAACAATATGGCTTCTACTGGTGCTAAGCCTAATGCAAGGGCCACAGAAAATCCCAGTCCCACGACAGAAGGTCCTCCCGAGGTGGTGCAGCAAGGGCATTTTTTCAGCAAAAAAACTTTCCACAAACCGACCTACTGTCACCACTGTACAGATATGCTGTGGGGGTTAATAGGTCAAGGTCTCATATGCGAAGGTGAGCCATCCTTCCATTTTTGCTTTTAGATGTTTGGTATGCTTGTTTATTCCAAAACAATCAGATTTCATGGAATGAGTAAAATTTTTACGAATCTTAATTGGTAAGATATTTAGTCTTGGGGTTTATTCAGGAATGATCCATATCTTTGTTTAGAATGATTTTTAACAAAACCCTTTTCAAGTGTTAGATAAATCCAATGCTTTTAAAAACACTTCATGAACCCTTCACATTTTTACGTTGCAATCGGTGAAAGGTATTCTTGTAAAGAATATATCTATTATTTACAGAAGAAAAAGTTATTCATTTTTGTTATTTTTTCAGAGTTGTGTTATTCAGTTTTAATTGTGGGACAAGAAAATGGTACTGAAAATAAAAGAAATGGAGGAATTAATTGCATGGGCACACATTGTTCTATTTAATGTGTTTTTATAAACAGAACACATCTCTGGAAAATTTCTATTCTAAAGCTATAACATTTAATATATAACTGATGATAAAATGTGAAAATGGAAGAATCAATAAAATTGGAAATAATAAAATAAACTTTATTCTGTGGGGTTCAAAAGAATTAATTTATGGTGAAAAAAATAAGGGAAAGTTTTCTTTGTTTACATCATTCACATATTTGTGATGAAAATACTAGTAAGTTGTTGATTTTATAAAATGGCAACTATTGATAAAGTACATGATTACTTGAGAAATTGTATTACAAAAATTTCTTTGTTAAACATAAATCCAATTATAAATCACAACGTGTGAAAATATATTACATACGCAATCCCTTTTTTACTACTTCTTTCAAAAAATAATTCATAATATACAAATATTTTTAATATCAAGATTCAAATGAAAACTTTTCAGTGTTAATAATTGGGTAAAATTGAAATGAAATTGAGATTTCAAGTTTATATCAAGAGTGTTGTAATATAATATGATATAGAGAAAAGTACACGGAAAAAGTATGCTAATAAAGCGCGTTTTTGTGTTTTGAGATTGTAAAATTGCTAAAGGTCTCTTACTATTTTATATAAAACAATAAATGCAAATTTTAGTAAGTACTAACTTTGTAAGCTGAAGTAAAGCAAGGATAAACATTATAGAATCAAGAAGCAAAATATATAATGCACAACGTTTGCACGAAATGGTTCATAAGTATTCTTAAAAGATATTTTACTGAACTTTATTTAAAATTAAGTTTCAATACAGCATGTTTCATAATTCTCTTTAATTTTAAAACTTTTTATCCAATAATAAGGAACTAGTCCATACCATATTGATGTTACGAATAGGTTGTAATAATGGCTTTTCAATAGAATAGATTTCATAAAATGCAATAATTAATTTTCACATATCACATTTTCACTTCATATATATATGTGAAGGATGTAACAGGTCTACTTATCCACGTTGTTGGTTGACGAAGAGATAAGGGTGAACCAAAATGAGTTTAATTATAGCTAGATTATTTAGAATCATAATATGAAAGTATGAATAGCAGCATACGGGTAATCAAAACTTTTTATATTAGGATGTATTCCTTTTTCTTATTACAAACGCAGGGATATTTTGGGAGTTTGTATAACCCAGTAAGAAAAATAAATTTTTAATTATATAAGTAAAGAGAGGATGGGAAGTTTCTTAAAATGCCAAATTTAAAATATGCATTAAATAAAAATCTGCACAAATTCGTGCTTTTTTCAATCAAAAGTTAGATTTTATAGAGCAACATTTTAATTGTGCTAAACGAATGAAACCTACCAGCCTTGGCAATGATGCAACTATCAAATTTCAAGATGTGCATGAATTTTGTTTGAGCATAATTGATTTATCTTGAATCGTAAATTTATAATTATTGCGCACATTTCGATATTAGTATGTACAGATGAATAAGAAATTTAGATTGAATAAAAAATTAAGTTAAAGTTTAAAACAATGAGTGATAAAAAAACGTAGAAGCAAAAAGTTCAAACAAAGTACGAATTTAAAAATGGTTAGAGCAAATATTTATTAATTTACATTTAAAATACCCCTTTATAGCAAACTGAAAAGCAAACTGAAATAGTTGAGTACTATAAACGTATTTCAAAGTAATGAGAAATTTATTATTTTTTTCAATTTCGCTTGATAAAAGTAAGGTGAGACTCATAGAACGACTGCATTATTTAAAAAATACCTTTATATTTAACTGATGCATATCGAGATAAGGAAGCATACCCCAAGCTCTAGTCATTCTTGGTTTTAACAGTGGTTTTGGTTTAAAGTTTAAGGTTGATTTTAGGAAAAATTGCCCAGAACGCCTAGATACTCACAGCTCAGCTCTTAAAAGAGTTTCTTTGTGCAATTCTTATAAAGATTCTTTAATTTTACTCAGAATTTAGGTATTAGAAAAATGGAGAATTTTCAGCCAATCAGATTGAACGAGAAAAGGGATTATTCATCACCAGTTCAGTAGTTAGTTTATCCTTCTGAGGGGTTTACGCGCATATATCCGTTCTGCAACCTGCAGTCTTCTCTCCATGATTTTTAATCAGTTCTGATCTTCTTGAAAGAATCTCTCTTATGAGTCTTTCAATTAATTGATGTGGTTAGTTAGTCATTAAATGTATCGTGGGAAAAGGTGTTACTCGGAAACCTCCTGAGGACGTGGTCAAATACGATATTTTGAAAAGGCGACAACAGGGTGGCGCTCCAAACTTAACTTAAGGTTTGTTTAATATTACTATTTAAAAGTTAAAAAAGACCTAAAAATATTCAGACTCAAATATTGGATAAAAATAGATTGTACAATTTCCCGAGTAACTCTGGAATGATAATTTAAGGCGATTAACCTCTTCCCAGATAAGTCAATTGACGGATCATCAGCTATTAGACTGTTTCACATCACTGTATCAAAAACTGGATCCACTTTTGAAGGATAGTTATTGAGGAGTGACAATAATAATAAAATTACGATTAGTAGATAAGTTTTAACACACACAAAGATATATAACAGTTTGGTAACATTTTTCATTTTAAAAGCATGCGTAAAGTGCTTTTTAAATTGTTACAGCTTCGGAATTTCGATTTTGTCAAATCAAAACGCTTTAAAACTTGTTTAGTAAAGCAAATTTATAAAATAACCAAAATGGTTCTTTCGAAATCAAATTAAATTTTATTAGATTAAATTTTGATATAGGTGTCTTTAACTACGATATAAAAATGAAAGTTATTATCCGTTATTTATGAGCAGGATCATTTTAAATTGTAAACGGTTGTTGTCGTGTCTCCATTTCTGAGTCAGATGTCACCATGTGCATTTTGCACAATTTTGGGAACAGTTATTGTTAATTGTATTCTAATCATTGTTTTAATGCGTTAGTGAAAGCTTAGAGCTAACTTTTCATTTAACAACCTTGTTCCATATTGCGCAAGAGAAATATTAATTCCTCAGATTCCTGTGTTATTTGTGAGTCTTAATAATATAGAGTATGGAGTGTATTTTAAAACAATATTTATTATTAATAAAATGATCTTTATCAAGAAAGTACACAAAAGAAGCTATATTTATTTATCTTTCTGATACGCATTTGCATTTAAGATTAGTATCTATAGTATTGCAATATTCCTGTTAACACTGGAGAGGAAGAGTTAACTAAAAGTAAGTTTATAAAATGCAAATAGTGCAAAGGGGCGTATCTAAAAAGTCAGTTGCTTAAAACAGAAACTGAAAATATTGCACCATCTAAGTTATATATTAAGCTCTAAAATCATCGGTATTAGAATGTCCAATTTCTTAAATAAATTATAAATACAATTTATTAGTTTAAAATATAGTTCAAACTTTTAATTTCCAAGGAAAATGTTTTTGTAATTTAAACATACTAACTCAAATTTAATAAATAATTGGAAACTAATTTCAATAAACCATTTTTTAAAGAATGAGAATTAAAACGAACTGAACGATTAATTCGTTTTTTAAAATACTTTAACGAGATTTTTTAAAATAACTTTGGTGAGTTTGTTAACATTAGAAGATTATTGAATTTTGTCCAAAACCATAGTTTCAATACAAGGCTAAGCACGTCACGGATTGAAAGAAAGAAGTTTAAATATAGATTTAAATCTTAAAACTCTTAAATGAAAAACCTGAAGTATCTAAACTGAAAAGTAGATAACAGGGTAGAAAATTTGGAAGCATAAAGTAAAAAGTGTGCATTGGTAATTCTTTAAATTGAACCAGTTTATCTAGGGGTTGAGCATCTATAGGATTGTTCTTAGCTCAATAGAATCAATGACTTAAATGTATTTGTTTAATTACATAAATAAAAAATAAAACTTGTCTCACGGGAGAATTTTTGTACAAATAATAATTTAAAACGAACTTTTTGCATTTGAGTATCTAAACAATTGGAGCTTTTTATTGCAAATAGATATAAATACAATTCTGCTTAAAAGTTTGTTTATAATTGTTAAGAGAGAAAGGTAGCAAAGATAGAAAGTTTAAGTAATTATTAAGGTATGAAATCAAGATGCTATTGTATAGTTATGCTGTTGTCATCATGACATCTTAATGAAAGGGAAAATTAATTATTTTCATTTATCCGAAATGTGTACTCGTCAAAAGTTTTTAAAATTATTAAAAAATAAAGAACAATTTAGAGAGATTACTATAAACTATGATAATAATTTAAGATATTCATTGTTTTAAAGGGAACCCAAGTTAAAACAGTCAGTTTGTTTATAAAGTCGGATTTGAAGAAATACTATTGCTATACTTCAGAAAATTTCTTCAAAAGCATTTTTAAATATTTTATTTTCATATCTGAATTCTTTTGATAAAACATGCATTATTGAGAGATGTGCAGTTTTACTTATCGTCATCTTTCTTGTTTAAGTGAATATATATGCGTCAAAGCATTGTAACTCCTACATTATAATTTTTAAGGAACCAGTAAATAAAAATTAAAATATTATCAAAAATATCTCATAATACACTACTAATACATTTTTGAAAAATTTATCTCAAAACATTTTTTCAGTTAAGAATGAAATTACCTTGTAAATTAAAAATATTTTAACTGGAAAAAAATATTTCATGAAGACCCTATAAAGTTTCTTTTAAAACGACTGGAGATGCATATAAAAAACACTGTCGAAGAATTTGGATTTCAACAATTTATATTGATATATAAGTAAGATTTTGCAATACAGAACATTAAACTTACTTCAGAGAACGGCCACCTGATTCAGCCGGAGCAAGACCTCTACTAGGAGCTTGTTCTGTTAATTGGCCAACCTCATAGGCGGCGTTTGAGACCCCACCGCCCAAAGTGATCAATCTCAACAGAGCGTTGTTTCCAGAATTATGAGGGCAATCACCCATAAAGTCTCTCACGCGAGCTGTTGCCTTTAATTTCACCAAGAACTACCGCAGAGATTTCTTTTGATCATTCGGAACAAGAACGAAACGAGTGCGTGTCATTGCAGTTGTACCAGAGTGGGGGATCTTAGTGACACGGTGAAGATGAGGTCCCCTTTCACCATTTGCAAACTTACTTTGGAACTTTTCTGTCGCATATGCTTCTAATCTCAATACTAATGGCGAATTTCCACTCCTGTCACGCAGAATGGCTGCATTCTTTGTTCGAAAGGGCGGAGCACGATTAATGTGGATCCAACAAGGGATCCAATCTTTGGACGCAATAAAGGGAATGTAAGTAATCTATTATCTGAATAGGGTCGATAGGTTCAATAACCCACTCATGATAACATGTATTAAGCCTTAACCGTGTAACACGGATGAGAGAAATTGATATATCTTTCATAGGTTTTTCTTGATGGCTTTGCGTGACAACGGAAGTTTCCGTTGTTTTAATTGCGAAATCGGTTGCTTATCAAGGTTGTAAGGTAATAGATATCCAGAATATTTTGAATTCCCGGAAGCTTGAATTTTTTTAAAATTAGAAGCTTTTTTTAACCAAGTGCTAACGTATATTAAAATGTAATACTAAAAACTGTTCAGATATTAGAATACTTAATAAAATAATTTAAGTGGTTTACTGAGTAATTTAGTAAAAATAATCTGTATTTTGGATTCGGAGGGTTTTGGAATCTATTTCGTGTTCCAGATAATATAAATTCAATACTGAAATTGAATCGGTGAGTGCAGGAACCACATGAGTCCCATTTTTCAAATTTAAGAAAAGTGGGCGCAGAAATCACACAAGAGTCAGTGACTCGTGTGGTTTTTATACTCAACTTATGTTTTCACAGCCCTCTACTTACTAACTGAATCCATGGATTAACGTGATTTCTTCACACATTACGTACCAAACCTAGACAAGCCCATTTATGCAGTAAAGTCAGCTTCCAAAATTTTTGGATTCTGGTTTCCGCTCTCACCAATTCAATTTTATCTAAGCTTATCAAATCATTATTCTATCACACACTATAATGCTGATGATAAACATAATCCTTTATGAAAGAATTTCCATTCAATTCTTTACCTTGGCGTTGTTTTAAAAATTAAAGATAGAATAGATTTTAGAGTTAATTTCAACAAATTTTGGCGATATTTAAAGATTTAAACTCGATGATTACGTATATATAAAGTAGGGGATAAATATACTTGATAATAAGCAGAAAAAAGTAGGTTCTGGTAATATAAATTAATAAAATTTTATGAAAATTATTAAAAAGTGGATTAAAAAATATTAAAAAGTGAAAAGTCGAATAAAACAAATTGTATATAAATATTACATAAATATTATAAATGGTACTCTCTTCATACAACAAACGGGTTTTAAATGATCTTGTTTAGAAATAATCAGAAAAGAATCTACCTCACAATTTATGTCCAAAGAAAAGGTTGTAAATTTATTTCAGCTGCAAATAAGGTTTTTGAATACTAAATATATATGCGAGTACGCATTTTAATTTTACTTTTCCATTGAAAACAAACTCGACTCCTCTTACATTTTAGTAGTTTCAAACAAACATTTTCTCTAATGCTACATTGTTTAAAACTTTATTTAAATAAAACGTATAGCACTTCACGCACTTCGCTTTGTGCACACAAAAATAATAATAAAAATCTAATAAACTGTAACCTAAAAACATAGATATAATTTAGTTAATGCAATAAAAATGGTATTGAATATTTCACAGTGTGAAAGCAAAACTATCAGTTAAAAGCGTATACATTTTAAAGATATACGTATTGATACTCCCGATCAATTATAGGTTAAACGCATTATATAAATACTCTCCCCTTTAAATCTCATTTCCCCTTTTCAGTGTGAGTGGACTTTTCTTACCAATGCCGTAGGCGCAGGCAACTGGATTCTGTTTTGGTCACCTCTTCCGCAATCAATAAGCTCATTCACTACCACAGCGTCATTCATGATAAAGAAAGGCGGATAAAGAGCACGAAACATGCCTTTTCTATACTTAAACATTCACAAAAATAGTGTGCTTTGTGATTAAGAGCACTAAATATTGTTCTTGACTAAGTTTAAAGACACAGTTTTAAGAAAGAGAAAAAAATCTGGGTCTTGTTATTTTTCTTTACAGTTCAATGATTATTATTTATTATTTACATATGAAATATACAGTTAAATTATGTTTAAAGAATATTGTTATTATACCTATCGCGGAAATTTTTGACAGATTGCTGTTCTCCATCAATTTGGGCACAACCGTCTAGTTTAAAGTTGTTATTCGTAAAGCGCCTTTAACCTATGATCTAAAAAAGCAATGAAAAATATGTTAGATTTCTGATTTAAAAATCTGTATAAATGCAGAAACAATACTTTCATGTAAACTATTGTATTTCCTTGTAATGTATATTTATTACACCATGAGTGCATGAATTAAATTTTGAGAGTTAAGATTTAGATAAATTCAGAAAAATGCTTGGTAAACCTGTCCTTAAACCTGAAACATGTGTACTTCTGACAATTTGAGAAATATATATTTTCTACAGTAAACCAAAATCCCGGTTCACATAATTACAGCTGTAAACGTTACAAGAATATTTTAGCGAAGCCTTAACTGATGAAATTATATTCGAAGCAAATTTATCAGATTTCAACAACAAATAATAAATTTTCAAATTTCATTTCACTTAAGAGCAAATAATTTTTATTCCGTATTAGCTGATATAGAAATTGTTTTCTGCTTTGCGCAGTAGATATACTATACTTTAGTGGGTATTTTTGGTTATCGAATATTTTTCAGCGGTAGTCGTTTTTCCGGACAATGCTTGATTATTGTGGAGAAAGTTGTTTTACGTGTACATTAAGCTTCTCCACTACACTTGCATTCCTTAGAACGGGCTGTAACTTTTATTGTTTGACTTTTTTTATGAACAGGATTATAAGTTAATTCAATTTTATAGGTAAATAAAGGTTAACTTTATAGAATTGAAAGTTTCTGAAAAAGTTTATATTTCCATTATTATATTCTTCCAGACGAGTACTAGAACTTAATCTAAAAAGTTAGACGTGATAATTTAAATACAATTAAATAAGTTTTATTTTGTCTATCAAATAATCCTTTAAAATGAAACAAAATGCCTTTTTCAAAATAATGCATTTATTTTAAACGCATTTCTTTCTTGCATACAGTACATGTATGATTTAATGTTTTTAACTCTAGGGATAATTTATAGTAGTGATATGGATAAAGTTAATATATTTTAACTTTAGAACAATCTTTGTTAAGGGATAAATTTGTCATAAAAGGTGATGATTTAATAAACAGTTCATATTTAAATTTAATTCAAATTACAGTATATCATTTTTGATAATCGTTTCTTCGAGTTTGCACTTTCTGAAGTTGTTAACCGCTCATGCTACAATATTTTTTTTTTTATAAATTATTTATTTTGTGTTAATTAAGCTTACCATACTAATTTTTTGTTCTGCCATGATTAATACGATCCTGCTATGACTTATAATTCAATATTAAGATATTTTTGTCAGGAACTGTAATTTGTCAGCGAATCATGGACAAAAGATTTAAGTAAAGGTTTTAAAATCTTTATAAAGTAATAATTTTTCTTATTAACACATTTTCATTAAAGTAAGATGTGAAGGACTTAAGCGCTCTCTGATATTGTTCTTGACAGTAGAAGTGGATTCTTTTTCTGTGCCATCAGATTGAAGCTGGAATATATTATCGAAGAGGCAAATTGAAAATCAATAAACTATAAAAGAATATTGCAGTTTTTAATGGAATATAATTACCATGTGTAGGGTTGTTTTTCAGTTGTCCTTTCCAGTCAGCCATTTCGAATTTATGATTGACCCAGACCTTGGGTGAAAATCAATGCTTTTCTTTCATTTTAGAATTTTTGATGAAATTGATATGATGTATTTAAATAGAAAATACCAATCGTAGAGAATAGATTCAAATAGATATAATGTACATTGAGACATTTGATTGCTTTGATTTGAAATTCGGCGCCAAATGTTCATTGATTTTGTGATTATATTTTGCTTCAAAGAAAATTTTTGTAGAATTGACTTTTAGAAATAAGCAAATATTGTATAATAACGTTGTGTAATGAAAAATAATGATAAGTAGTTTATATGTAAATGGTTTGTAATCATATAATAAATTCTTGTAGTTTTATTTAATAATGTTTATGTTCCGCACTTGTTTTAACAAAAAGTGTATTGTTACATAACTATTTGGCTGATAATTTAATAGGTTACTTCAAAAATAACTAATTTATGCATTTTACTGTCTTTAAATTATTAAATTTGATGACAAAAAGCTGCAGAAATTGAGCTGATACAAATTGTTAAAGGTAAATCATCAATGAATAAAAAAGAACTAATTGAAGTTATCTTATTAACTACCTCTGATAATTTAGTTATCCCATGAAAAAACTTTAAACATTCTGCTAAAAAGGAGGTTTCGAGAAAAATAAGTATTACTTTTTATAAGATATAGGTGGTATTTTCTCAGGTGTTTTAAGAATCATAAGTTACGCATTTTTATGTATCTGGCAAAAAGTATTTGAAAAATTAAGTTCACTTAAAGTATATAGCAAAATATGATGATGAATTACCCTAGCTCTACACGTATTTACTTCATTGATGAAATATGTATTATTTCATTGAAATGGTGGTTTTCCCGGAAAATGATTCGATCTTAACGGCAAAATATGTTCCATGTTTAGAATGCATAGCCATGATCTGTAATGTAAAAGATAGATAAAATACACGTTATAGGATTCGACATTTTTGTGAAAGTAAATTCGATAGGAAATGTTCATACTTGAAAGGAATAAATCATAAACTTCTTTTATCGCTAAATTCGATTTCCGGAACATATGTTTTGCTTATTTCAAAATATTCTTTTTTCAAATTTTCCTTTCAAGTTGTGAAAAGCAATTTGGAATTCACTTTTAAAGTTATCAGGAATTCGTGTCATCAAAAATGTATTTCTCCGATTTCAAACCAGGTTTGAAAAAGGATATTTAACGCATTAAAATCCCATTTAGCTTTGCTGTTCTTAAAATGTCATATGAATTTGAACTAATGAAATAGGAAATCGATTGTTGAGCTTGACGTAAAACTTGAAATTCAAATAAAGAACTTTGAAGTCATGTGAATCATTTATAAAATTTGTTGATACAGTGATGAGTAATAAGACCATTCGAAAAATTAATTCAAAAATAAATATTATCTTGCTTATTTAACGATTATTTTAGATATGAAGACAAAAAGGAGGATACAACACTATGGGGCAAAAAGCATCGATTACATTTGACATAATATATTTTGATACCATGAAAACATAAGGAATTACACACAAATGTTTTTATTTACCTTTATTTCATTAACAGTTATTAACAACATTAAAATTTATATGGTATTTAAGGCATATTGTGACCAGCATCATGAGCAAAGCCATTTGACACTATTTCTATATCTGGATTTGGTTTTGGATTTTTTCTGAATATGTTTTGTATATGTTCTGTATATATTTTTTTCTATATATGGCTTTTTGAAGTAATTAGGTGTGAGTCAATTTAAAGATACTTAAGAAAACATCAAATTTCCTTATAATAAAGCAAATTTAAATTAAATCAAATTATATCCTTATATCAAAAGTAAAGAAACATTTCTTTGTTAATGTAGAATTTTAAAAAAATCACATAAATAACTCACACAATGAGGTATAACATGAGAATTTAAATTAATTTTGCATTAACTTATTCACTTTTTATTTCAATGCTTAGATCTTCGTGTAGTATTACTTGGAATATTAAAACATGTGTGCGTACTATTTGGTATGTTTCCATTAAACAATAGCTTTAAATTAATTTATACTAATTTAATTTACTGAAAATTTAATTACTTTGAAAAGAGAAAGTTTGAAAAATTGTCGTTTAAAAATTTAAACCATCCAAGGGTACTAAAATTATGATTTTACAAACACCGGCAGTATATTAAAATTAAATTGTAAATATACGTATATATGAAAAAAGTTCTTTAAAATAACGCGCAATTTAGAAATATTTGATTAGTTAAGTCTACAAATTTCCAAAAATTGTTATGCGTTATGTAATTTATTTCACATGCTATAGATGATGCAAACCAACTGAATTAATAAGGAAAATATTTTGGCAAGTAAAAATTCTTTTTTATGCATTGCATATGATGTTATCAGATATTTAGTTGTCAGTACCTAATGCTTTTTTCAATGAATTCTTTTACTTATTACAGTGTGTAACTTCGTAGTTCATGAAAGGTGTCTCAAAACAGTGGTTTCTCCGTGTTCAACAATTACTCCAAGTATAATTAAAGTAAGACTTTTTAAGAAATTTCGTCTTTAACTTTCAAATTCTTTACCAACTAAAATATTTTTTATATGTGACACATATGGGACAACGTAGCAGTAACCTGCAAGAATCAGCGAATTAGATGATATTTTGAATTGGAAATGCAGAGAGAAAATAGTTTAAATTAAGAACTTCCAGAATTTTAGAAAATGTTGTCATTGTTATACACTTCGTCTTGACTTCGAAAATTTTAAAGATTTAAGAAATATTTTATTTAAAAAGAATACGATTTTTACTCTAGTTAGCACTTCCACTAAGGAACGTTTTTTAAATACTTTGAATGATTGATTTAATTTAATTCTTATGAGATTGTAATATTTATTTTTTAAGGTATAGTATATATAAGGTGACTTTCAAATTATGATTTAGTCAGTGTTAACAGGTATTTTCAGCTTCCCAAAAGTAAAATAGTTGTTTATCGCTTTATATTTGCAATTGCAATTCGAATGAATTCACATAACTCAGTTTTCATTTTTATTTATTTATTTTAATAATTTTTCTTTAACATAATATTTTTCTCTGTTAAAGACACGCTTAACTTATTAGATTTATTAACAGTTTTAATAAAACATAATTACTGGATATTTTAAGAGTACTGGTATTTTAACCATATTTTCCCTCTTAAAGGGAAATTATATTATTACTCCATATTTTCTCTCTTTCTCTCTTATTTTTGACCAAATATAATTTTACACAATATAAAATCATCCTAATATCTGCTTAACTTCCTTTATTTCGTTGTTTGAATGTGAAGCTTTTAAATCATTTCAGGAGTATACTGTGTATTAATTCACTTTATTCATTTCACTGATATACACCGGCGTGCAAAACGTAAGAAACGCAAAGTTCTCAGCTGCTATTTTACAATGAAGTGGCCTGGATGTGGGAAAGAGTGAAGTGCGTGGAGAGTTACTGAACCGATGCGTAAATACCAAAACGACAAGAACAGAAACAAACAGGAAACAAATTCTTTGAACTGAAATGATCAAACAACACTGGGTGCCATGAGACAGAAAGGTAACTGTAAAAAGAGAGGAGGTGATCCTTTGTAGGCTGTTTGACCACCTAGAACACTGATACAGACTTTTTACCATGTTTGCATGCCGACAATAAGTTTTCGTATGTGTTCCTGCGAACCTATCCATATTTTAGAGCCTCTGACGATTCCAAAAATTGACAATGCACCAGCTTTCAAACTGAGCATCACCGGTTAAGCAAATTGCCGCAATCAGTTTCGCTTAATTTTGAGATAGTAATCTTTGAAAATAATGGTGTTCCTTAAGTTTTGCTCACCAGTGTACTTTTATGTAGCTTTATTAATTGTGTTTTTAAGATGAATTTTTCAAATAAGGAACATAGATAAATTGATTATTTTTGCCAACAGAATCCTGTTCCTCATTGCTGGAGTGAACCGGGCCACTTAAAAAGGAGATTCTGTAATGTATGTAGGAAGCGAATAGAAGACAGTTTAGCCGTCAGATGTGAAGGTACATACAATTCATTTACATTTTTATTTGTATTGAAGTACGTAAAGTATTTAGTGGAAAAAAATGAGTGTAATTTTTTTAAAAATGTTGCTCATTTTCCTATCCATGACTATTATTCATCTTTAAAAGTTTGAGAGCTTAAGTGATATTTGTGATGTAACTTAAGGTTTGTTTTCAGTTTGTGATTATTCTGTCCATGTTGAATGTCAAGATTTTGGAGTTGCGGATTGCAAAGAATGTGCAACCTATGTGCCAAGTCGGGATCCTGTAAGTAGGTTTTATAACTTCAGAAATGCGTATCAGATTTACAAATGGTGAGAGTCGTTTCATCTGCAGCATTTCTCTAATTCTGAGGGATAGGATACGAGATTAAAACAGTGGTATTAATTATTGAAGATAGTCAATAGTGCAGAGGGTGCAGATAATCAGTAATGCGATATGAGTTAATATAACATTTTAATTTGAGATGCAAGAGCGTACTTGAAATTTATTAGCTTTATCGATGGTGATTGTACACTAAGGCTATAATGTACGTTTAGAAAGCATTATAAACGTACATTGCATTTACAACATTATAAAAGGCGCATATCAGGTATTCACTTAAAACAAATGAGGATTTAACTGTTATTCTTTTAAACATTAAAAAGTGAAAAGATTTTACCCTATCTCTATTTTTCCATTTCTTTTAATTTTTTAATATTACTTTAATAGCACTTCAAATATAAAAGAAATTGAAAGTTCAGTTTTAAAAATAACTTGAGCAGAAATAAATATATTTAAAAGCATTTCTAAATAGGTAGTTCCAAAACCGCGTTCTAAGAAATATATTAGAATATTTATTACCACATATGTTTTACTATGTAAACAAGATTAAAATTATGCTATTAGTAGAGTTGTTATTTTTGAAGTATTATCATTGATTAAAAATTCCTATCCAGTAAACGAAATTGTGTTTATTTTTCAGTCTACCCTGACACAAACTCACCATTGGAGAGAAGGCAACTTAATAGCTAATTCGAAGTGCCAATTATGTAAGAAAACTTGCTGGTCTGCAGAGTGCTTAGCCGGCATGAGATGCGAATGGTGTAATATCACAGTAAGTTTCTTTCACGAAACTCACAACTAGCTTTGATGAAAATTATACTTTAATTTCAGTGATTGAAATGTAAGTATTAAAAAAATATGAAAATACATAAATTTATTTAATCTCTACTAAATTAGCTAATCAGACTCATCAACTTGCCCTCTGTATGGCCTTTCCGACTTGATAAAACCCATCTCCATAGTTGCCCCATCTTACTGACGTCACATACTGTGAATAATATTGTAATAGGGTTCCATATTGTATTTCTGTTTCAATACTATATTAAGTTTCCAAACGGAGATTTATGACGAAAAGGCGGAGGTCTGGAGCAGGATAAAAAAAGTAAATTTATTTCTTCTAAACTGTTTGATTATCAGAATAATAGGAAGTACAGAAATCTAAACCCTATCCTTTAGTTGTGATATGTTCATTTGGATTTTGATATGAAACCTGAATTAAAAATATTTTCTGTTAAAAGAAGCGTGCAACAAACCACGATACTTTCAATAGAAATATTTTAGGTTATATACAGTTTGAAGAAGCGTGGAACAAACCAGGCTACTTTTAATAGAAAATACACTGATGTCCAAAATTATTTTTAGATGCATAAAATCACGGATTTCTCAGAAATTGTACACTACAATTTTATGAATTTGTGTGAAATGATACATAACATCATAACACATAAATACAAAGGAAAAAATTTAAGAGCACTGCATATTATATAAAATTGTAGCATGAAACAATACAAATGACAATAATATGTGACAAGGAGAGTTCAGAAAAAAATAAGGCTTATGAATTTAATATGGAATGTGATCTCCCTTGACGCGTACACACATATCACAACGCGTTTTAATGCTGGCAATAATGTTGTTAACCACAGTTTGGGGAATTAAGTTCCACTCCTCCAGCAATGCGGTCTTCAGGGCATTTATATCTCTAGGAGGAGGATGTCTCCGTGCAACTGTTTTGCAAGGTAGTCCCATAAGTTCTCTATCGGTTTCAGATCAGGAGATTTTGCTGGCCACGGTATTCGCTCAATGGCTTCACTTTCAAGGAATTCGTCAACGAGGTTTGTTCGATGTGGACGAGCATTATCGTCCATAATTAAAAAGCCAGATCCCTATGCAACTCTGAAAAGTCTTACATAAGGTTGTAAGACGTCATCCCGATATCTCTGGTTGGTTACAGATCTGCTGTTGAAGACGTGTAGGGGCGTACGTTCATCGATCATTATTCCTCCCCATACCATCACACCTGCACTATCGAAACGGTCACGTTCCATAATGTTCGAAGGAAGATTTCGCGTACCTGACTCCCTCCAGGTGTAAACACGTTTAGAATCAGATGTCAAACTAAATATCGACTCATCAATATAGAGAACATGGGTCCATTGGTGATCACTCCAGTTCTGATGTTTTTTGCACCAATTAAAGCGATTCTTCTTTTGTTGTGAAGACAGTGAAACACATACCCTTGGCTTTCTGGCATAAAGGCCTTTTTCATTAAACCTTCTGTATACAGTTTGCCGTGATACAATAGTTCCAGTGGCGGCTGCAACCTCTGAACTTAACTGCCGAGCAGTAGATTTCCTGTTACGACGGGCAGTTATTGTCAGATATCGATCTTGAGAAGCAGTTGTTATTCGTTTACGACCTTGTTCAGGCCTCCTTACAACAGTTCCAGAGTTCTGAAATGGTTTCTATAGCGTAGAAACCGTCTGTCTTGAAATATTCACACATCTCGCTGCTTCCATGATTGTCTGCCCTGCTTCTAAACGGCCGAAAATTCGCCACTTCACAGATTCTTCCAAATGATACTTCGGAGCCATACCAAACGGTTTTGAGTCCTTATACACTGAAAACAAATGCTGTATTGCAGATATCCACTCAGATATCCACTTTGCGCAAAGCGCTTGATTCACCGTCGGATGACGTAACACCTTGATTTGCATATCAGAAACCGTTTGATCACTTTTGATTGGATAATGCTAATTAGGCTTGTCTTTCACACATTCCCTGCAAAAATGGATTACATCGATTGGATATTTCATGGAATATCATTATTTTTGGATATGTAAAGATAAATTCGGACATGAGTGTAGTTAGGTTATATAGGCAGGTTGAAAAGAAGCGTGGAACAAACCACGCTACTTTTAAATTTAAATATAAATGGTATATTGTATGTAGTATATATAGCGTATTCAAGAGTTCGAAATAATAAAAATGGGGATTTCTTAAGAACGATTTTACGCAGCATTGTTAAGTATGATTATCAATTAAGAACTATTTTTGATTCCGTTTTCTGTGTAACAGAATAAACATTTACGAATAAAGTCTATATTTGAAAATGTTGTATATACGGTTGCTTTAGACGAATGCTATAGAGTCTAAAGCAACCGTAACACTATAGTCTGGCTTTGATTACTTGGGATTTGAATCAAGTGGTTTTGAACGCGTATGTATTTTAAACCAAGCGACTGATTGAAAAGTAAAAAAAGCGCTTCTACAATTGGGATCTATAGCGAAGATTCCAGTCCAGAGTTCATCGTTTGGTTTCGAAAGCGAAAGTCTGGCAAATAACATAATCATCCATAGCTATAGCCATACATGCTTTTATGCATAGTAGCTCTTCTCCAAGCGAGTTGAGTACCGTTCTACACATGGGGAGGGGGTCAGGGTCATTTATCTTATAAGAGCCATACTGTATTAAAAAAAGTTTTGATATGCAAAGCAAATGTTCTTATTACTTTTTCTTAAGGAATATCACTTAAACCTCTGAGAGGTTCGCACACATAATTCCATCTTGCAAACTAGTCTTTTCTACATGAATTCCAACCAATTTTCATCTTCTTGTCAAATAAAAATTTTCTAAACTATTTTATTGTTAGAAAAGGATTAATAGAATATTTCCAAAATATTATATTATATGGAAAGGAACAATGGAATCTTTCCAAAGGATTCCATTCTTAATAAAGGAACAAGAAAATCCTTCCAAATGATTATTTTCTAAATAAAGGACCAATGGAATCTCAAATAAATTTATTCTGAGGAAGAGATCAATAATCCTTCCAAAGGGTTCTATTCCGAAGAAAGAGCCTATAGAACCTTTCTAAAGGATTCAATTTTAAGAAAAGGACCAATGGAATCTTTATAAAGGCTGAAAGAATTCATGGATTATTCAAACTATAGATGTGGTTGACTTAAGTCATTATGTGTGCTGTGGGGTAAAAGCAATTCTACGCTACTCGGAAATCTCGTGATCCTCATAGGGTTAAATTGCTTAGAAATGAAAATTTTTACATTCAACTTCAAGTGATGTGCATATGATTTGTTGTTGCAGGCTCATCCGTCGTGCTACAGAAGCCTTCCCGTCGAGTGTACCTTCGGCTGTCTGGAAAGCATCATGTTGCCCCCAGCTTGTGTTAGCATCCCTCGAACAGATGTTCCCTTAGAGACTATTATAGGGGGACAGATGAAACGACGAGACACTATCTCACGTGAGTCCGCGCTCTATTATCATCACTGTAAGACATTTTTTCATTAGCCCTTCTCTATCACTTTTCTCTCTATTCCTTAAATGCACAACACTCTATTAACCCTATTTAAGAATCTTAAGTGAAATGTTTTAACACTTAAGTAAAAAAAGTGCAGGAATTCAATTACAGAAAAATCTATTGAATTGACATAATTTTTCATAAATTGAAGTGAAAACTAATTGTAATTTGGAGGTAATTTGTGCTTAATTATAGTAAACTATGAATGAAAATTGGATATGTAGCAGGAAAAGTAATCCAGCATCAGTGTACAGTAACTAATGTGTGGTGCTTGTTTAGGTTGATTCAAATGTATAACATTATAACATCTGTTGATTCCCAGTTAGGAATTCATGTGTATATATTAAACATTTTTTTTGTGGAACAGCTTTATTTTAGGTTTTGAGACTTCATTTCCCAGTAGAATTGCGTTGTAGAGTAGACAAACTCGAAGAACAGTTAAGGAAGATTTAGTAAAAAATGAATTATTTTATAGTTTTGTTGTCCAAATTCAGTGAATTCTTTCCAAAGCACAGAAACAGCTTATCACCGGAGCAGGCCTAGGTTAGTGACTTATTCCCCAATCCAATAGGTGTGGCTATTCCTGGTATGGTGTTAAGCGCTGCATTTGTGACGAAAGATATTGCTCCACAAAACCATGTACGATCGCTTCTTGGTTCAGTGACTGAAATAATGGTATCAGTTTCTATCGTATCCAGAAAGCTTTTGCCCAAAGTATAGTTCTATGCTGAATCCATGCTGCTTCTAATTTACTGCTATAAAAGGGATTTTTGGTGTAGCAAACAAACCAGATGGTCTGCGAACATTTTACTTCCGCAACCCAACTGATCTAGCATGATACATATCGAGATTAAATTAAAATGTAATTTAGCGCCGTTTCGGAGCAGTTTGTCGCTTAATTTAATTAAAGTTGAACAATCACCTATGATATATCAATTCGGAATTCCGTTTTTGGAATTTTAATGGACGAAATGCTGAAATCGTATTCGAAAAACAAGAATAGTGACATTATGTTCGGAATACGTACAGGAAACACGTTCTACCGCAGGAGCACTACAGCCCGCTATATCGAGCTTGACAGAAAAAAGCCCCTCATAGGAAGGAATATGAGGACCGAACCAATGGAAGTCTGTATTGTTAATAAATGCGTAACCTTACGTTTTTCAAGAGAGGCATCCAAGAGAATATTAATTACGAGTCTTCTCACACCCCAGATCACTATATTAGTTTCTTACACATTCATGGGACGCGCAGTTTCACTTTTGTACGATCAACGATGTCTAGAATGTAAGTAAAGACTAAAATCTTTAAAACTTTCTGTAAATAGTACATTGACTTTACGAAAAAACGTACACAAAATTGAGATCTGGGTAATGAAATAAAAACTTCAGCTTTTGGTCATATTGCCTAACTAGTCGCATAAGTCTTGTCACAGATGATCGGATTATCCGCATTTCTTTTCTCGAAAAGAAGATAACACATGAACTATTCAGCTGTAGTAGTCTCCTTATACATTTTAATGCGTTTACTGATTCAAGACATGATATGTAGACTTTGCTTTGCAGCGTTGACTTCCTACTAGTCATATATATTTAAAAAAATGTACTTCAATTGGAGGTATGTATATATATATATATATATATATATATATATATATACGAATCTGTTACGTTGACCTTCAATTACGCTACTGTCGCAAAAATCTAGGGAGCGTATAGTTTGGAGATACGTTTCTATTCTTGCTTCCGTTGAGTTGGTAGCTTTCTCGTTTTTCTGTTTTTGTGAGAGGTACACAAATGTGGACAAACTTGCCCTAAAAGTCTTCCAGAAACTCATTTAGCCTTATGGATGTTTCAAAATATAGGAAGAAATATGAATACTCAAAGAAGATAACAGCATTTCATATACTACTTACAGGTATTCATTCATATTTCCAATAAAATGCAGGGCAAAAAGTTTACTCCTCAGTCATGTTACCCCAATCAGCATATGAATGTCCACTTCAATTTCATCTCATTTCTTTGTTCAAAGGCCATATGGCATTTTTTTAATCCTAAACCTATTTTTGCCCATATTTCCTTTTTTGCGTTCATTTCTATCTCTCATAGTTAGAATTGCTTTCTGTAATAAGACTGCTGAAGAATTTCACTAGAGTGGCGAGCTCTTCTGTTCAGTTTTACAGAATTCCGTAATGATCGATTTTATACTGTTTATATGTTTCCATTTGACAATAAACAAATAACGTCGATTTCTGTGTTACGTACGTTAGTTAAATATATATAAAGATAGATAATTCTTGATAATTTTTATAAACGTATTGCATAACACAACTTAAAGTAGTGTTAATTTTATGAAATTCCAGATTAATGTATGCAATGTGCATTTTAAAGGCAGAAAAGGTTCAGAATCATGAATGCTGTTCAGAATATTTAGTGTGTTTAGTATATCACAATAATATAAAAAACTGTAGTTTTGAAGGATATTACCACAATAGAATCCGAACTTCAGTTTTTCTATTGCATATATTACTATATTATAGTCTAAGTTTGATAGTCATGCATATGAGGATGAGAGAGAGGGAGAGAGCGATAAAGATGCAAAAGCCTTTAAATGTGATTTAATTACTACCATAACTTTTTAATGATTTCCCCCAACAAATTTAAATGTATTAAAACTAAAAGGAGGCAAAGCGTGGATTTGAAAAATGAAATTGAAAAACAAAAGCTGCAAAATTACAATAGAGTTCATGGTCCGGTTATAAAATTGATAGAATTAGTCTAGTTAGATCCCCAAGCAAATCACTATTTTCTTTAAAACTAGTAACGAAGCACACGCAATGGAAATTATGTGTTTTTAAATTAAAAAAATGTGGAACAAATTCAATACCTAAATAAAAGAACTTTATATGAAACTGCATTCCGCCACCCTCAAATATAAATTCTAAAAAATGTCTTTTATCTCATTCGAATCGATTTACATACACAGATAAATTTTGATTAGTCAAAAGAGCAGATAAATATGTCAAAAATAAATATAGTACTGCAAGATATAATATTTTAATAAAGAATAAAGAGATGAATACCTTTAATTAATTTCTTATAACTTTCATAGATATTAATTTTTATTGTGTAGATATTAAAAGGGTGAAGTTCAAGTTTGCAAAAATATTTTTATCTGTTAAAACCAAAAAACCCTAACAGAAAACACACGTTTTATATTATACTCTTCTCTTCTCTCTTCTCTTTTTATATTTTTAAATATAAAAATATACATTTTTCATTCATTCACAATGTATTTTACATGTTAGAATATTTCTTTCAGAATTGTTTTGCAATAGTTTTGCTTCTTTTTAGCTCGAAGTATTTCTGAAGAGTTTGCTTCGTCGATGGATCTCAGAAGCAGAGATTACGAAGACGGTTCTCAGAAAGATGAAGGTAATAAAAATTTTGAAACAAGTATAAACAGAACGTGATTGAAGTAGAAATTTATTTAGAATTAATTAAAAACTAGAGTAAAATTAAGGGGTCTGCAATTAATACAGTCAAAATTGCATATTCAACTGATATTAAGCCACTACAGTGTTACTTGACTTTATAGTTATCTATAAACATTTTCTTGATTTGTAAATTTTTAATAGTTTATTAGATTAAATGTATAGAATCCGAAAAATTAAAATTTGAGATATTTTAATTACATTTCTTAATTTATAACAGGTTAATTTTAAAAATTAATATTAAATACAATTACATTTCTATAATATTAAATGTAAGACATAAGATTTGTTTTAACGTTTGTTTTTCTTTTAGAATATTTCTTATTATAAAATATGCATATGCCAAATTTATTCAAATATAAAAAGCAATTTTCCATATGTGGACATTTTAAATTGAAATTTTGCATAAAATATTATAGTATATATTTTCTTTAGAAACCATCAAAGTGTTCGACGGAAATGGGTGCTTAAAAAGTAGAATGTTTAGGACAATCACGATGCCAAGAAATGCGACAATTTATCAGATAATTGTAAGTAAAATTTATGAGTACATTGTGTTACTCCTTAATTATTTTAGTACTTCTAAATTACAATGTAAGAAATCAATTTACGACTTTACAAAATTTTTTATTTTGCAAATTAATGTTGACCACATAATTATTTCAATCCAAAGTACACAATAAAATTGTATAAATTAACTACTCACGTTTGACGAGTTTGACCATTTTCGGATCTTGTGCCATAAACTCAACCAACCGTCATAGATGAATAAATATAGTGTTAAGTTTATTTCATTTTCATTGCGTAAAATACCATGCATCAAAATTCGGATAACTTATATTTGAATATACAATTGTAAAAGCATCAACAGATCAGAAATTTATAAGATGGAGATGATTTCACCTAATAAGGTTGTGTGAGCAAGATATATATCGTCTGGTTTTGAATTTCCGAAACCAAAATTCTTAGAGCTTCCAGATGAGATTAGTGTAGAACAGTTAACTGCAAAGTAAATTTTAGATTAAAGATTATAACTTAAAAAGTTAGCTGTTATGTTGGCAGGACTAGATGTATTAGCATAGAAATCAAATGCATTATTAATTTCAAGTTTAGAAATGTATTGAATGTTATAATCTTTCTGGAACCCTTACATTTAAGAACTTCATTTCGTATTCCATATGGTAGTATGGTAGTTGTCTTAAGTATTTTAACACATGATTCAAAGGACATTCCCAAACTATATAAAAATGGTTGCTTATGTTTAATGATTTATTTCAGTATGTATTAAAGCACACCGTGATATTCTGATTCAGGTTATTCTTTAATCACCATTTTTGCCAATTTTAAAAATCACAAACCAAGGCTATCATGGCTTTTCCTTCATGTCGGTCCCAAAACAAACAAAATTCAAAAAGATATGACCAATGCATACAGTGCAATATTATTTTAACCTACAAAGTGATACAAGTTAAAATAACAGTCCTAATAAAATTAGTTATACAAAACTATCGATCTTGGGTACACATTAAAATTCCTCGGTATTTTACTGAATGACTTTGAACCTAGGGTTGAGGATAATTGCATTATGGCGTCTTTCGCCTTTAGAGAGAAAGGAATTTTCAAATATTTGAGTTTTTTCTAGATAAAATGTTTCCGAACATTTCTTCTTCATTGATCGTAGTGATGCTGATGAAAACTTACACATCTATTTGAAATTTAATTGTAGAATGTATAACACTCTTAAAATTAATTCAAACGTACATATCTATATAAAATTCTTATGTGAACTCAATGTTCATTATTTTTCAGGCAGCTTCTTTAAGAGCATTTCATGTGTATGATGATCTGAGGTTGTATTTTGTGACAGACGCATACGGTAAGCTTGATATAATTGAAAGTTCTTCGATATATTACGAATACATTTAAGGTAATTTAAACTACTGTGCTTTTCATACTACAGATTCTAACGAGAGGGAAATGGAAGGCCCTTCACCAATCCAAAATTTAACTCGAAGAGATGGCAGGGTAGCGATATTTCTCAGGTTTCGCTCTCCCGATCCAGAATTCGGTTACATCAAAGTTTATCCAGGAAAATTAGGGTAAGAATTATGAACTCAAATTCCCCAGTGTTTTATCTCCATATGTTATTTCTAGTTTTTATGAGTAGTATTATTATATATAGTAAGTATTTTTAATTAAATAATTTTTTAAATGCTCTATTTCAGTGAAAATATCACAACTTGTAAGATTGTTTTGAATGTGACGAAACACAATAAACATAAGTATAAACACATAGGCTGTGAATAAATTATTTCAATTTAAAACTTTGCATAAATCCAGTAGTTAAATGAACAGCTAGGGAAAAATATCGAGCCATCCCTCTTTTACACCCGCGTCATTCATAAAAGAGAAAATTAAAAGGTAACATTTAATAGGGAAATACTCTTCTATAAATTTATATTCGTGAAATTTGCATAAAAACCGTCTTTATATGAAATTGCATACAACACATTTTTTCTATTGACAATATCCCAATTTCGACACATAATTTCAAATCCATACCAAAATTTAAGATTAGAAATCGAATTTCAAGTCATTTGGTCCAACCGTTTCTGGATTGTAATATAAGTATGAAAATTCTACAGTATCTAATGTTAAATTAGTTTCCCAGAATTTTATTAATATCTAATAATTAGCTAATAGATTAGTTGTCAAATGCATGGCCATTTTTTGCAAATATATAAACATAATTATCTTATCAGGCTGAAAATTTTTATTACATTACTTTTAAAGAATATAAATAAAATTTACGTACTGTTTATTTTTAATACAGTTTTGACTATGCAATATTAACTATGAAATTATATCCGAAAAAATTGTGAACCTTCATATTTTTTATAATAATCCATTCAGAAGAATTTTTACATGACCATACAACTTTTTTCTCCTAAGGAAGTTAGTCAATTCTTTCGGCAAAGATTGCGAATATTAAATTTATTATAGATTGAAAAGCTATCTGGAGGAAAGAGCTGAAATTTTGCAAAAGTTAGATCTAACCTCTAAAAAATTATATTGATGCTTCCAAGTACATCGTGCTAATTAATATGGTAAAAATATATTTCAAGTCCTGTATTGATGAGACTGACTCATTTTTGATGAAATTTCAAGGAATGTCGATGGGCACCAAGTCATATCTGTGACAAGTGATGATGAAGTGAATGATGTGATGGAAAGAGCTTTGGAAAAATTTGGACTCGATCCGTCAGATGTTACGAGATACAGACTTAGTGAAGTGTCTTTAGATAGAGGATGTAATTATATTTCAATATTTATCAAAATTTTTAAATGATAATACTGTAATTTTGTGTCACGTAAGCATAAATGTCAATTTTCTAAGTAGCTTAACAAGCTTTTTGAAGATATATCATAAAGTGCATAATCTTAAGCATCTTTAAGTTATCAAAATATCTATTTTAGTTTTTCAAATAAAGCTAAAATAAACTAAAACCGCTAAAATAACATTTTATTTAATTGATTAGTTACGTCACTTTTTGAACGCATTCTCCTTTTTTAGACTCTTAATATAAGATGACTGAAACAGTATATTAAATGTATAAACCCATGTTGAATTTAAAACAGTTTTTTATTAATAATCAACATAAAATGATTTATTTTAAAGTATATATAAGCGTAAGTCGAATGTTTTCAAACATCATCGTTGTATTCCAAAACCATTTATAAAATTTCTACGTAAAATCAAGCATTAAAATAACTTTTTTAACTACTCAAATTAGTATTTATTATGATAATACTTCTGTTCGATAAAAATTTAAGTATAGAATTTCTTTAAAATAAACTCTTGGTCATTAAGGGTATTAAATTTAGTATTAAAATGAGGTTTGAAGCCAATTTAGTAAACTCTAAAATAATTTAATCGAACATTATTTAGAATAAATTGATATGATAATTGAACTGATTATTAAGTAATCAAATTTTTTGTGCTTTATGTTATTCGGTTTTCTATAGTATAAATATGTTTCTGGAACATTCTATAAAGCATTCAGATATAAATTTTATATTTTTACAAAGATAGAGAAAGTTTAAAATTAAATGGAAAAATACTTTGACATTATGGATACATTATTGATTTTTATTTCTTAGCCGTTCATGAAAGACCTATGGATAATCAAGAAAGCCCTTGGGAACTTATTAAAAACATAGCAAGGGTAAGTATACATACATAAACTTTATCATGTCATCTAAGTGTTAATAGATCATAAAATAATTCTGGTACAATTCATGGACTTGGAACATTACGATAATTTCCAAATTTCCCAGGAAATACTCTTCCCAAACTTTTTGCCCCTTTTAGAATCAATTTCTATGGCGGATACCCTTAGGTTTACCCTACATTTTACAAGTTAATGGTGTGTTGCGGGGAGGAAGAGGGGAGAGATAGTAAAGAGATATTTAAACAAATGAGCAATGTCAATGTAATGAAATTATATTTAAATTTTTTCCTTTATTCTTTATTTCATTTAATTTTCATTTATTTTATTTTCTTGAAGCGGTCGCGGAGCCTCTGGGAAGGAACGTGGAGCTCTTAGGGCTCAGCGGAGCACAGGGTGGGAAACACTGCTCTAAAGATAATACTATATTAAGTCTCTAATGAGACAAAAAAATGCATATAAATTGTTGAGCATTCTCAGTGATAAATAGAGGTCTTTATATGTTTAATATGGAAAATGGCCCTTTAACTTTGATACAGACTAGTTTCTGATAATTTAGCCTCTCAATTAGGTGATACAGGGATGCATAAGATACTGTTTACCGTTTTCTAAAAGGAAAGGCTCTTACAGTTTCTGAAATGAGATATGCAAGGATAGGCGAGCAAATGCATTTCTGCAAGGGAATCCAAAATGTTTGATAAGATTATAGCTTTGGTAATATTCTGAACACTCAATCTGTTAAATACTTGAAATAGATATTCACTTTTATTATACGTGAAGAAACGATTTTGTTCAAAGAAAGAAAATCTGGACCTGACCATAAAATAAATCATAGAGACTGCTTTCGATTGCTTGTCAGTTCAACCTCCCGATGAGAAGGTACTCCACTTTGACACACTGCAACGACCAAAAGCATGTCGATGTTACTGGTCTGGCTGCAAGTTTCTTGTTCTCTGCCTTTTCCAATCTACGCGTCTACAATCCGATTGGAAAACGAATCGTGATTCAGTTTCACATAACATTAGACCATGATTCATGAGTAAAATTATTTACATCACCATGGTGTAAATGAAAACTTATGGCCCTGTAAACAAACAGATGATACATTTTCGTAATGAGATCTAGAAAACATTTAACAGACTTGTATATATCTGTAGTTGTCATTTCCTCACTATAACTATGTAGGCGACCATTTAACTGGTCGGGCATCGCGCGGGCCCAAACACAATAAAGGACAAAATAGTGCATACAAAAAAGATGGGAAAAATGTGTGAGAAACCATTATTCAGCTAAGTGGTTTGTAGAGTAAAAAAATAATTTCACAAATTCTATTTTATTTATAATATCCTATTAATCTTGGTCAGACTGATGTATGTACCAGAGAATAATTTGATACTTTAAAAATAAAATGTTTTACTTGCTAAATACGTCATTGCTTCAGATTGTTAATAACTCTTTATTTCTAGGAATCGATTAGGCAGAAAGAATTGACAAGATTTTGCTTACGTCAAAAAGAAGATTTACAGAGTTCTTCAGTAGCCCTTTTCGTAGGAAACCTTCCACCTAATTTATCACAAAGACAGTACGAAATGCTTCTTTTAGAGATGTTAGGAAAACGTATGTATAAGTTTCTCTATCACAATCATATATTAATAATTCATTTTGATTTACGCTCATTACAGATCGACAGCACAAAGCACGACTAAATTCAGTAAACGAATCCAAATGTGAAAGAGGAGGAGGAAAAGGATGCGCTTTGGAATTACAGAGGCTTTGAGTTTTAGTCTTGTATTAAAAATAAGTCAAGGCAAGATTTACAAACAATTTTACCTTCCGAGAGATTTCAACGAGATGAGATATCTCGTCCATCAAGATCTGACCAATTTTTCTAACGGTGAGATACCTCGACCACCAAGATCTGATCAGTTTTGCTAATTACAAAATACAGTGTCGAGACAACCATCAGGACGGTTAACGTACCACTGTCTAGATAAATATTTTTATGCATCTCATTAGTTAAAGAAAACAACTTAGTTGTTTAATAAATACATAAAAGCCATTTTTTGCATGCTAGATTGTTATTAGTTTCCTTTATGGTAAATACTCTCCTTTATGTAATTATCCCTCTACCAAAATATTGAAGATACAAAACCATCCACAAGCTGAAAACATTCCCTCTTAGCTTTATAATTACTACCTCAATTTTACAACTGGACTCGTTTAATTAGAGCACGCTCACTTGAATAGATGGTAACGACTTAGGTAACAAAATTTTATTCAAACTAACTAATAATAAGTGAAAGAATGATATTCTGTTCTAAATTTGATGTCATTATTTAAAAATCAGTAACAAATTCAACTTCGTATGCTTTAATAAGGGTGTCCAAAAGAATAAAATTTTTCATAGTATCCGATACAAGTTCTTAAATAAAATTATTGGAAACTAATCGTTCTTAATCAAATATAACAGTTAGTATTTTAGAGAAAGATACGATTAAAATCCATTGTAGCATAGTGAAACAGCTATTCCTCATCATCATTTTAATTTTAAGACAAATCAATTTTTGTTTCTCATGCTTTTCCTTGTAGAAATTATTGTATTGATTGGGAGTAATTTAACTTAAAAGTAAAATAATGTTTAGTAGTGCAATTAAATTATTAATCATAGTTTTGTTTTACAGCGTATAGATTCAGAGACCTTGGTCCAATTTACTATGAGTATGGATCTTTAATAATTTCTTACGACAACGCAGATATAGCTGTCAAATGCTTCTATATGCTGAGAGAAACCATTTACGACGATAAAAACCTTCTAGTACTCCTCCTGCCAAATCTCCTGCCAGATATGGTGCCCCGTGGAATCAGGGTAAGCAAAAGCTCGAAATTCCTTTTTAACGCAAATACTTTAAAGGTTATTTAATTCTTTGGAACAACTGTGCAATTTTAATACGCGAAGACCATTAGAAATTTTTTTTCTTTCATTCTTAAAATATATAAGAGTAAAATAGCGATTAAATTCACCAGGTAGTTAATCTTTTCAAGGTCAGTGAGACGTCTGAAGGCTCACATACATAGAATGCTTAAGGTAGGAATATAAATATTGTAGATATTCTATGGCTTATATAAGGTATATAAATATTCTATTATTTAATACTCTGATGTCAACTGATACTCTAAATGGGCAGTGAGATTTAAGAACTCGCCTTTCCCCTTAAGAAAAACTAAAACTATTAAATTTTTCTTACGTGCACGATATATTCATATAAGGAAATACTCGTATATTTTACCCATTAACCCGTTAAACATCATGAGATTTCCGAATAGTGTAGTGTTTCTTTTACCAGATAACACACGTGATGACTAAATAATATTGGTAGAAAGAATCTTAGGAAAAGATTCTAGTGGTCGAGAAAGTCAAAACTGGCTGAAAATCGTTCAGGAAAGACTGTAGTTGCAGGTATGTAATGAGCTCAGAGGGTTAAGCTCCTTTTTTCAGAAAATATTTTTAGTATTGTTTAGCCATTCAACAGGTTAACTTCTGAATTCATGAAAGATTTCATTATAAAAGATATAGAATCGGAATGTAATAAAGTTTATGAGCACTTAGAGCATAAGTAAAACCTACATTCACAAGAATACTTATTGTTTTACTTTTATAATGAACTTTTAATACAAATTATGAATTAAAAAGAAAATGAAATAGTTATACGAAATCTGTTTCTGTTAAAATTGAATGAAACGGTAAACCCTGAATGAGCAGTATTGAATTGAATTGTTTTTGGTTGAAGAATTGATTATCTGTTTTCAAAGTAAATTTAATTAATATTTTGTTATAATTTCCTAAATTTATAAATTTGAGCTCCAGGAATTCTATAAACTTGCACAAATTCCAGTTAAAATTACAACTAATACTAGATTATTACTTTTACTTTGACGTCAATATCCGCCTAATTGGTACAGTAGTCATAGAGTTTGATTTGACATTAAGTAGATACCAGGTTCAAATCCCGTTTATGATCGCATGGGTGATTGTTCTTGTTAGAAGCAACAACGGCTTACCCACTGGGTGCTCCCTTGCAAATAGCTGTCAGTTCGCCTCTACTAGTGCCGAAGAGGTCAGTGGTCGGGCATTAAGAAAAATAAGTAACTTTTTATGACGTCAACTACAATCTAATAATTTTTTCTCCACTGTATGATATTAAGAAATATGTATGCTTAAATATTAAACAATCTTACTCGCATAATTTTGATGTAGTTATATAAGAAAGGGAACATGGAACTGTTTTTACCTCTAGTAAGCGTTAAATGTGTATGCGTCAAGTATGTGTTTAATTCTTTCTAAGCAACATTTGATCATAAATATGCTTGATATTTGGAAATGTTTTAGCCGCTTCTCGTCTTTGTGAATGTAAAAAGCGGTGGATGCCAAGGGATGGAACTAATATCCTCTTTCAGGCGTCTTCTCAACCCGTACCAAGTCTATGACCTTGAAAATGGTGGACCTTTACCAGGGTAAGGTTACTGATTACATTTCACATGCAGATCACAAATTTCCAAACTACTATACCCTCTATGAGAAAAGACTAAAACTGTTTTTACATTTAAATACACTTTCGAAACAGAATAAGAATAAAAGTTCTCTTTCTTTCCTACCGATTAAAAATCTTGATGTCTACCAATTAAAAATAATCTTAACAGTTTGAAATTGCCTAAAAACAATTTGATCCTTTTCGTAACATTAAGTATGAAACTTATTCTAGTATTGAAGGAGATGGTTTTACATTTTAAAATATTACCTGACTACATTTATTTCAGTATAGATTCTGTATTTCGTAAGTAATGATTGTATGAAAGAAAATAAATATTTTAGTGCATTCTACAGCATTTTACATTAGTTATTTCTAAATTACAAATTAATTTCTACATAATTATAAATTACATTATCTATAACAAATGATGGAATTGTTAATAAAGTATTTAGACTTGCTATTGGGTTTGACGTTGTAAATAAAATTTTCAGTTTGGGTTTAGAAATAGTATTGAAATTTCTTCATTATTATATAATTGTAATTATTATGTAATGATTTATGAAATATATCATTATATAAAAAGATATTTGTTTTAAGTGATAAATTTTTCACATCGAGACTTCAAACTTTGTTGAAAGGTTTAGATAGTTTATACTAAATGTTAACAAATTCGTTAACTATACTAAACGATATTTGTAACTCATTGAAAGTGAAAGAAATAGATTTTAAATTTGAAAGTGATTCATTTATAGCTACATCGTGATTGTTAGAACAAAGCGTTTAAGTCATGCACGATTGACTGAACTTACTTCAAACGGAATATAATAAAACTACATAGTGAAACAGTTTAAATATTTAACACATAAAAAAATTAGTTGATAATATTCATGAAAAATTTTGCGTACTTATATGATAATTGATATTGATGATTTGTTTGCCTAGTTTATATGTGTTTCGTCACATACGAGATTATAAGATTCTGGTATGTGGCGGTGACGGCACTGTTGGTTGGGTGCTGCAATGCCTGGACAATGTCGGTCAAGATTCAGAATGCCAATCCCCTCCATGTGCTATATTACCTCTGGGAACCGGAAATGACCTAGCTCGAGTACTGAGGTGGGGTCCGGGATACACTGGAGGTGAAGAGCCTTTGACCATTCTGAAAGATGTCATTGATGCAGAAGAAATAAGATTAGATAGGTAAGAAAACCGAATCTCAATACCATCTTGGTTAGCAATCTTCCATCCAAGTTTATATAACCTTTGTTTTACATTTAAAAGCTTCAAAAGCAATCAACAAAGATATTAAAAACTAACGCAGTCAATGGTCATTCTACCATTGTTAGATCCAAAATAAACCATGAGTCAAAAACTCAAGCTTATAATCATTTTTTCAACAGTTATGAATGTTTCCACCAGTCACGTTTGCAATTGGGCCCTTCCAAGCTATGGGCTTGAACTGAAGATGTGAGTTTTGGCAACGCATTTAATCTTGCGTTCTCCACTGGTGTCTTACTTTGGCTCTGACGATTGTAGACGAGTAGATCTATCAAAATGTCCACTACTTTTGTTTTTCATACCTTTATAAATAGTTTTTGAAGTTTATATAATTAACTACCATTTTAGCTAAGATTTTAAACTTTATTCTTAAAGCTTGTATTCGCAAAATATTAACTGGCGCGTATTAAAATATTTGGGGCTTCATACTAGGTGGACTGTGGTGTTTCATGTGGATGAGAAAGACAAAGACATCTGTCCCAACCCATCATCTAGCTCAGAAGACAACACCGCCATATTTGTGATGAATAACTACTTTGGAATAGGAATAGATGCATCCCTTTGCCTAGATTTTCATAATGCTAGAGAAGAAAATCCTAACAAGTTCAATAGCAGGTGTGCACGTTTTCAATGTTCTTGAGGTCATTCCTTTCGTTGCTCACTTAAAGCTGTACGATATGATCAACTTAACAAAGTCTAATTTTAATTTGATGCTTAATTAACTCAAACTATCCAAAGAAGTCGAAGCGCAATGAAAAGGAATATATGACAAACCAATAAACATAAATTTTCATTTTACCTTTTTGCGTACATTAGATTTGCATGTATTCTTTTACAGAAATGTATGCATACTTAGACTTTCGAGATGTGAAAATAATCTATCTCGCTATGGCTACTAGAATTCTTAACACATTTATTGGTATATAAGTGGTTAATTAAAATGATGAATTTAGCAATGGAGACAACATATTTTACAATTCTTAAGTTATGAAACACGAGAGCATTAATCTATTTAAATTACACATCTTCAAAGTAGCCTATAAAGTAATAAATTTTTTAAATTACTGTTTGATTTGCTCTAAAGCACTCATCTTTTTTTGAAGATATGTGTTCTCTTTGAGTTGCTAATATATATGAATTAATTGTTGATACCATTTTTTTTATGACAAAGGAAGAAATCAGAATTAGTAACAGCTAAGCAACTGTATCAATCTTGAGAAGTCACAAATTTTGGAACTTTTATTGTATTGATTAATAATTTCTTTATTTAATATTAGGTTCCACAACAAAGGTGTATACGTTAAAATGGGCTTACGAAAAATGGTGAGTCGACGAACATGGAGGGATTTTCACAAAGAAATACGGCTGGAAGTAGACAACAGAGTCATAGACTTACCTCCTGTGGAGGGCATAATCATTCTTAATATTCTCAGGTATATGGTTTGATAGATTTTTGATTATTTTAGAGCCTTTTTAACTTTAATTATTCTCTTAATTATTAAGAAAAAGTATTTCTGTTAGTTCAATCTTTGGAAATCAGCTTCTGCGAGTATTGACATTAATATTTTCAAATAAATTAAGTACTAACTTAAGTTAACAAAAAAACTTTCGTTGATGTAGATTGTGTAATAAATATAACAAGCTAAGTTAATATCATTCCATTCTAAAACTGATTTTTCTGTTCTCCAGTGTTAATGGTAAAGAACAAATTTCATCTAAAATTTAGTTTAGTAACCAACATGTTTAGAAAACAGCAATTTAATGTTCCAAAAGCATAAAGGTAACTTAAAAGCTAAACAAAGCAGTGATTAAAATGAATTTGAACAATAAGGTTAAACTAAAATAAATTAACCTAAATGTGGATACATGTGCATGATTGCATATTTCTAAAATATGGATTATATTATTTATTTTAAGCATATTCATTCAAGCTTCGTAAAATGCAAAATTCTTTTGAAATATTTAGCATTTTTTTAGCAGAACTTTATGTTTATATTATAGGCTTACAAGTGAAACACACTAAGTCAAAAATTCCAAATATGAGTCTTTATAAACTATTTAAGACCAAAGTGTATGAATCTTCATTAAGTTATTTTTCTTTGCGTAAAGATTAGATTTCTTCTTGATTACACACATGGAGAACATACTTGAGAAACACGATAAATGTAGATTTTTATCGTAATATTAATAAGTTGCAAAAGAATCATGATCATAGTGAAAGTACTCTTCTCTGAATGATTGATGAATTGAGTAAATGCAAAACGCATACTAGTAATTTTTAAAATGGTGAAATTACAATTTTCGCATTGCTTGAAAATATGAATTTTGTCCCCTTCGTTTTCTCATAACTATGTTTTTTGATATGTTGTTTATGGTTGCAGTCTAAAGCAGATTTCTTCCTTGCAGCTGGGGTTCGGGTGCCAATCCTTGGGGGCCTGAGAAGGAGGACCAGTTTGCCAAACCCACCCACTACGACGGTATGCTGGAGGTCGTGGGTGTCACAGGAGTAGTGCACATGGGGCAGATTCAGAGTGGGCTTAGAAGTGCCATTCGTATCGCACAAGGAGGGCACGTAAGTACATTGTACCACCCATGAAGACATTTGTACAGTAAAATTGTCCCATAATGACCACCGGGGTCGCCGTGACTTAGTGAGTTTGCCCAATGCGCTAGAAATCTGTCCAATTCCTGCAACTTACCCTGGGTGTGTATTTCTCTCTTATTTCCATTACTTGACTTTATATGTTTTGTGTTGGGCGCAGCTTGGCCAAATATGACCCTTGTACTATAAAACCCAATAAATCTTAATTATAATCCTCCTAACTATCTATTAGTAGAATGAAATTCGAAGTCAATTGATATTACGTTAACTGTTCCTCTGCAGCAGAGGTTACTCCGTAAGTCTATAACTTTCTTATACCATAATTTATTCGATAAAACATAAAACTCAAATACTAGGTATAAACAAATTGCTCTGCCTGCATGAAGCGTAATTGAATCTTGTCTTCGTACATAAAATGTATATTTATATAACGTATTCAAACGAATTTTAATTTTTTAATTAAATAAAAAATAGCTATTGAAACAGTAAATATTTTAGTTAGATAGGAGATTTGTTTTTTAACTTCAGTTGTGACAAATCAAACAGCCATTGAAGATATCACTATTCTCGAATTACATTTTCTATCCTAATCGATATCAATATTTTTCTTTAGAACATCCGCAGCAGTGATGATTGATTCGGTAGAATGGTGAAATGATTAAGTAGATTTAATAATTGCATCGAAATATTTCCATAGTGAACACATTTTCGTTATTGAACAATCAAATGAGCAAGGATCACCCTTCTTGTGAGAAAGCGTAAGTGCCAATACACATATGGAGGGCCTTGAAAGCCTTCTACCATTGTACTAGTGAGCCTTGTACCTTAATGAGAAACTTCATAGCACCTTTAGTAAGCTATGTGACTTTTGGGACTACTGTTACTGGTACGTTGTATGCAATTGGACTAAAAGGCATCCGTTCACTTATCGCTTTATTTTTTAATTCTAACAGCAGCATTTAAATTATAACGTGTAAAAGCTTAAAAAAGAATAACAATAAATTGTAAAATTATTATATGAATTTGATTTTATCAACCATGCTTAAATAACTTTTATTTGGGTTGACTGTCTCTTTCTATTGGAAAGTAAAAATATCGACAGGAGTTAAATTGCCTTAACTCAATTTTTAAAATCGGACTTAAAAATTAAATTATAAATACGAATGTTTACCTGTTTGAAAAATATTTCCCCAAACTGAAACCACTCTCAATTTTGGGAATTTAAAATTTTTTATTTTCTCTTTATGTGCAACGCATTTCAATTTTCTGCAATCATAAAATCGCTAACTACAGAAATTCGCAATATTTATGATTAGATCTTCGTTTTTTTTATCGAAGTATCTTAAAATACACAGGAAATATTCCTCTTTTTGATTCCAGTTACGCATCAAACTATTCACCGAAATGCCTGTTCAGGTAGATGGAGAACCATGGATCCAAGCTTCAGGAGAGGTAGTGGTACTCCGGTCCGCACTTAAGGTAAATTTCCCATTTCAAAGTATTTTTGTTTAGCCTGAGTGTTACCTTGAAGTATTTCAGCATTGTTTTGTCATATATGCATGGATGTACGCTGTTCTTTTCCCAAGCAAAACTCACAACTATTTGCATATAATGCATTCTCTCACTAATAAGAAACTTTACTAATTGCACATAAAGATATTTCTTGATTTTTGGATTCCATAACCTATAATAAAATATGGAATCTAGTATTTGAAGTCTTTCTATCTTTTACATACTTGCATGTGAAAAATATCCTATTTAAATTGTCGGAATGAAGCCACTTAGCACTTGCAAAGAAAACCGGAATAGTTGTGGCTGATGTTACATATATTTGCTGGTATATATTATCGTTTTTTAAAAAGGAAGGAGGGATCTGAATTTGAGACAGTTCCAAATGAATGTTAGCCCATAAATGTACTAATAATATCATTATATCTAAATACGAGTAAATGCATGTTTGTGGTTCCCTTTTAAAAGTAATAAATAATACAGAATGCTCTTATAATTATGGATGTTTTATTTATTCGAAGAAAAAGGCTAATCTAAAGACCCAGTTACGGTATAAAACCCAATAAGTGTTCGTGAATCATTGTATTTTGCATATTTTAAAATTGAATCGCAAAATGTGAGCTTTTAGGTCAGGCATACAATAACGTGTTAAGCATAAACTCACACACATATACATGTTATTTAATAGTTCAACAACGCTTAAATTTCACAAGTTCTGATGCAATTTTAAAGTTAAACTTGATCTTAGTTTATGCTTACGTTAAAATCCGCCCTTTGCATGATGAGCATAAAGCATAGTTATTCATACTGAACCATTATACTTCGAAAATAAAGAACCAGTTTCTAAACCCGATAACACTTTCTTATGAGGATTTTCATCATTATCTTACAAAGCACTAAAAACTACACGATTTTATTGAAAAACAACATAATTTAAATAGAAATTAAATTTCCTCTAATTCTTTTATTGCTTTCTTTTTAAGTTTATCTTTTATTTTATTGTTTACAAATATATTCCATATTCGATAGAAAAACAGAATGCATTGCAAATCCGTTCAAGCAAAGCCATTTTAATATTTTCCAAAAAGTTCAAAACATTAAAATATGGAATTTATTTTTGCGCATTTATAAATGGTGTTGTATTCTCGACTAAACAGTACGTTCAATCTTTGGTCTTTGATAAATAAAGATCGTTGATGGAAATGCAGAGCTAAGCGCCTAAAGTGTTAACATTTATCTGTTAATCTCCGATTTCAACCGGATAACTAGAGACGTTATTTATATTAAAAAGAAGTAACTCCATTTTTTCCTTATTTCACATCAAATCTAGATATATAATATAAATGAATTAATGGAGAAATTCAGTTAAAGTGATCCACATTTAAAACAATTATAATTAAATCATTTAAATATCGCATTGAATATTCGTTTGACTGACGAAGAAGCTTTGCAATTAAAATGTAGCACTTTTTATCTTTTAAACATAAAGACTTCCCTCAATCTTAAATTAATTAAGCAAAAAAAATAAGGATTTACAAATGGAAGATGGTAATGGTAGTTAATTAACGTCTCACTAGAGCAAAACAACGGGCTATTGACGACGGTCCGGGATCAATCCCGAAGGGAAAGTTCCGAGAACAATACAACGTAATATTGAACCACGGTCAGATGATGAGGCAACACCTGAGCTGGCACCCCACTCTCAAAACTTCCACAACACGCCAACGTGAATACATTTGAGGCCACGACAGATTTAACGTACACCAGCCCCCTTCGTACACGACGGTCTTTTGGTTGGTTTGGCAATCCTCTCGTTGTTAGTCCGTTACTCTTCCAACCGGGCCACCACGGCCTTTACAAATGGAAGAATAGAAAGTAATTGTTTCATTTTCGTAAGATTTCAGAGTAAAATAGTTGTTTATTTTACACACGAGGAAAAATTTGAAAATCATTCATATTTTTTAATGAAACCTCTATTGTACTTAATTTAAGGGCTTAAATTTTTAAAATTTCATCTAGAAACTCTGAAAAATGGCATCGAATTTAATATCAATACTCTAAAAACATTTACACTTATGCAGTTTTTCGTTTTTCTATGAAACTTTAAAAGTAGAGAATCCAATTTTCTATAATATCAAGAGTTAATATCCTGAGAATACATTTATTTCCTAAATAGCTACAGGTATTAAGTTTTTATATGTAACTAAAATAGGATCCTGAGTTCTAACCAAAGTTTGGGTAAGGATGTTTGCAATATCTCAGACTCAATTTTAAGCCTTAAGCTCTTAATTAGCTCTATTTATTAATAATCTAATTAGCTCTTGTGCTACAAAAGTTGACAGTCAAGAAACATATCAATCATGAGTAAAAATGTAAACCGTCAAAGATTTTTTTGTGTCTGCATAATATATGTACTTTTATACACTAAAAACAAAAACATACTAAAGTAGTAAAATCATAATAAAGTAAGCGTAAATATAACCAATTATGTATTATGTTAAATTCCTTTGTAATGAATATAGCTAAAATGTATTGTAATTAGAAATATAAAATTTTTTCTCTCTAGACGTACAGAAAAATTATTTATAAACTTTTATAATGAATTTAGAATATTAAGCTCATATTATGTTTAATCGGGTGGTATGTAAAACTATGCCTTAAAATTAATATAAATTTTTGATCAAATCTCGTAATAATTTGTGTGTAAAACAACCTTTTGATCATCAAGACTTCGTAACTTATCCAAATTTCTTTTTCAGTAAAAGAGGATAAGATATTAATCACTTAAAAATGCTTAAAAAAGGGTTTTAAACATTTCTAATTAATCACGTTTCTTAGTTCATACAAAATCTAGAGAAACTATGAATTTCGCTCAACTTTGCTTACAAAACGATTTTCGCTTACTATATATTTGTTTAACTTTGAAAACTGAACTCACAAGGCGTCGTCTAATTCCATTAGAACCTTTAATGATATTGCATGTACGGAATGTAAAGCAATTGTATGAATGAAAGGACATTTTAATTGCACTAAAGTACAATCGAAATCAAAGGTATACAGGATTAGGAATTTCTATAACGATTACTAACGTTTTTTGCATACACATAATATATTTCATGAGAGCAAAATAAATACATTTTTACAATATAATGATTTCACATACCCAGTTCAGATAAATGTATGTTATTATGACAGTTATGAATATTTTCTTCTCTACTTATAAAGCATATATAATAATTAAACGTAACTTTAAAATAAAGAACATCTGATCCAGTGTGATAAAATATATCCAGTGAGACCTCATCTCTGAAAATTTAAATCAAAATTCCTGAACAATTCAAGAAGCATGATTTATGGTCTGCACCGATGCTAATGCTCACAAGGCAATGTCGAATGTTAGGTTCATAACATTGAAATTGCCACAACACAGAGAGGATAGAACTTTTAATCGATGTTAAAATAAGTTTATTTAGATTTAATACGAAGCATAATTTTTCTCTGATCCTAAACATCATTTAAACAAACTTTGCTCAACAGAACTGGTAGATTTCGAATTTCTTGTGCAGTAACAGTCATTAATTTGATTTCTCCTCAGATTATTTCTAGTTTATAAAGCTATGTACTGTCATCTCACAAAAAGTGCATTAATCCTGATATGCTGCTGATTTATGAGAAAATTTTCACTTTTGTTCACAGTTCATTACTTGTGATTACAGTTATGTGTATTAGTTTTACATTTTACCTTCTATACAAACAAACATACATTAACTTTAAAAAAATTCTTTCAAGACCTTCGAAAACCACATTAAAGACGATTTACTTGAAACTTTCTGAAATAATTGGGACATTTATCCCTTCCATATTAAAGGTACTTCAATGTTTGGATGACTCGAAAAACCTAAATCTTTGGCATGGATGATTTCGATATTGATACATCCTACACCAGTTTCAGAAACCTACATTTCACTCAATCTAGAGATCGAAATCAATTCACCTTTACAGCTCTAATATTCATGCTTCTACGCTCATAAAAAGGGATTATTATATATAACATGCCAAATATCATAGTATAAAATAAACAAAGTAAAATGTAAGTTAGTGTTGTTTTGCGATTAAGTTGAGTTACCACAATCATGCATTTTCTGTAATTGCATTTCAGTATTAAAATTTCATAATAGCTAAATGCTAAATATAATAGGAATCAGATGAAGAATGGTTTATTTTCGCGTTATAGATTTGTACATATGGAACCATTGATAAAATTTAAATCCTTAAATGCTTTGTTAGATGTTGATGCCTATATCTTCAACTTTCAAGTAATAACTAAGCACATTAGGTTTTCTACATTTTGCTGATTTTATTTTCCAAATGTTAGGGAACTTGGTATCATAAATCCCTAAATCACAACATACCTACTATCATTGAGACAAATTGATCCCCCAGATTCAAAATTATAAATATGTAGAGCATGAAAAAAGAAATATCTATTTGTATTCCACCATGCCTGATAGCTTGATGTTTTGGTCATACCTAGAATGCTCGTCGCAGCATGAGACTAACGTCGCGACCATCTTCTATATCTTAACCAATTTCCTTTAATAACTGAAAGCCGACACCCTTTTACAGGCCACCATGCTACGCAAAATTAAAATGAAACGAAGGAATACAGAACCAGTCTTGGGTCCAGGGAGCAGCGAAAAATCCTCCACAGACGAATGATGACTACCAAGAACTTGATGATATCTAGTATAGACCACTTTACGAACAGGGACTTCACACCCTTTGACAAGGATAAAAAGCAACATGATGATGAATTTCAGAAAAAAAGCTAAGAATATACTAAATAAATCTCTCCAGCCAGAGTTGAGATCATTTTAGCGGCTTTGAGTCAGTCTATGCTCTCATATGAGTAACATTCATATTCCTTTCACTTTCTTGTAAACTCTTGAGAGAGCAGTGAACAGAACGTTATATGCACTTCAGTTGTTGAGTACACAACATGTTTTTGAAAAACAAATTTTGTGTGTACATAGTTTTGTCACGTTAATGATTCTAATCTAGTCAGTGGTTACACTTTTGTACTTGTATTTCTGCACACACTTCGAAAATGTGCTATATGGTTGAAAAGTCGTATTTTGTGATCAATATATATACTGCAAACCAGCTGCTTGTGTCGACAGGGAAAATTTATACTTGAATTATTGAAGCACAATTAATTCAAAATAAAATTGAATTCATTTCTGAAAAATATTAAAAATTTTAATGTGTTAAAGTCTAAATAAGTAAACACTAATAGAATGTTCTCGTTAACCTTCAATTTTTGGTTAATTTAGAAGTTCATTATTCAATAATGTACAACTTCTTAAAACTATAAACATTCGAAATTTAAATTTTAATAGTAAAGACGCTTTAAGCAAAAATATATACAAATTTTAATCTATTTGAAATTTTGGTGTTATGCATTAATATGAGTGATACTAAGACGAATGTTAGAAATTGTTAGGATTAACATTCTCTCATTTGGAATGAGAGATACTCTTATGTTCATCAAAACAAGTATTTAATTAAAAGTAAATCTCTGTTTATTTTAAAACTTTTTTGTCCTTTACCGAATATTTGAAATAAAATGCAATCACAGTTTCGCCTAAAATCGTTAATCTATATTAGGATTCAGGGTAAAAATTTGAAAATCACTCTAAACGTGTAAGATGAAAAGTGGAGGTGGGTTTAAGATGTTTGGTATTGCATAACACTGAATGTCTGTGTTTCTTTCGCAAAGGCCACCATGTTAAAGAAGAGCAAAGGGAAAATGAAGAGGCGAAATACAGAACCTAGCATGGTGGTGTCCCCGATGGAAATAAGTCAAGATGTGCCAAGTAGTTCTGGACCATTTTAAGGCATATTCACACAAGAGTAGTGAAATTAACAAAACACAGAGTACACTGCAGCTTGTGTGTAGGCCACTAACTAATGATTTCATGGTTACTTGTTGACTTTGAGTTATATGCTTATGGGGTTTACCATCTGTATAGAAATCTGGTTGTATGGTAGTAAAATTTATAAGCAAATTTGTTATAAACATGTGATTCGAATAAAACCTACAAGAGGAGGGTTTTCCAGCATATCAATAAAGATATAAAATGTTAGCAGGTGGAAATGCATGGGCATGTAAATTAATGTTAACTCAATTTATGTATCAGTAATGCTGAAAGCCTTTTAGAAAAATTCTGGATGTGAAAAGGCGAGCGGAAGTATATTTTCATAAACATGTTGATGTAACATAATAAACTATAGAATTTGAGATGATTTATTGTTATTTTTAATCTATAAAAAGCATCTAAATTACAAAAGCAACTGTTTTTGTTAGAGCTTTCTGTAATTACAATTATTGATGTACTATTGTTTTTATGATATCTTTATCGTTGTCGAAAATTCTCCACTCAATGTAAATCGATTATTGAATGCAAATTGCATTAATCGTATGGGATTAAAATACTCATTCAGTTTTAAAAATCAAAAAGTAAATTTTTTGTCAATTGGAAAAAATTAAAACTATTTTGTGAAAGTAAAATATTTCACAAATTGTCAAATGTAGCAATTCTCAAGAAGAGATATCTGTGCTGTTTCTGCATAAGACAGTGAATGTTGGTGCACAACACTGGTACTATATGCTTGTAGGTATCCTAAAGCTGCTACACACAAATGAAAGGCACTTTCCAGATACACTTAACCCATATATATCAGTATCAAATACACCTCCAGTTTGCTTTAACAAAATCAAGAAAGTACGCATTTTGTATCAAGGAATAACAATTTAAAATCATGTATGATTTTCATTCACACCTTCAAAGCACCTCATGACTACATTCTCTATCTGAAGAACTTTAGCCAAGAATTTTGCTGACACCTACAAATTAATTTAAAAACAGTTTTACGTAATTACGTTAATTAAAATAGTTTTAAGGATAAATAATTCTTTAATTTCTTTTCCTGAAAATAAATATTGGATTTATTGTGTGGATGATTAAGCAAAATTATCAGAAATATTTAGTGAAAATTTAAGATATATTTTCAGGAAAGTTCTCTTTTCAGTATATATTCTATTTATGATAAATCATAGAAGAAAGCAAAAATAAATTCCAGAAAGGATTCTGTTCTGTTGTCGAAGCAATGATATTGGCCTGTTTAATAAGAATGCAATGTTATGATTCACTACTAAAATATTAAAAATTAGGCAATAGACAGTTAAAAATCACTCTATATACTGCCAAATTTAGCAAGAAACTCTTCTGATTTTCTACATTAATATTGTACGTGGAAACGACGAATTTTAATTTGTATTATACACATTAGAATAAAACGCAACTTTCAAATTCAACTTCTGCATCACCAAATGTATATTCATTGTACAACGTAGAAATAATAGATATTTTTAAAAAAATTAAAAACTGCCAGTAAAATTATCTATTTTCAAAATTTTATACCAAAATGTTAGTGTAGAGTGAACATGCTAAAGATAGGAAACGACAAGAACGCATTATATATATATATTTCACAACCAAATTATGAAATAAGCTTCATCATTTTGTTAGAAAATATGGCAATTATCCCATGACGTGATAATTTCTTAATGTTATTTATAAAAATTTGTAAAATTCTTCATTGGGTTTAGATATTAGTAGTCAGTAGAGTTAAAGTAAGTTGTTATAGTTCCAGGTGCAACAAATAATTGTGGCTTTTTTCTGTTTAGATGTTTTTATCTAGCTGGTAAAAATGTATCTGAATTTACTTTCAAAAGATAATTACCCACAATTATTGTAAGAATCAACAAAAAGACAGTTATAATCCTCCAGATTCTTATGCAGTATATCACTTACACAATTTATGTTCAAAGGAAAATCGCGGAATATTTTTGCCAATAATAGTCTATTGTTTTGAAAGTATGCTGCAAACAACTGAAATTAGTAAAACCTATTCAAAATTAGTATTGATCTAATTGTATACAGTCCTAAGTTCATGTTGTGAATTTTAATTCAGTGATAGTTTTGTACAACTAGAAAGTAGGATTTTTAAACTTCTGTTTCATATTTTTATTTTAATCATTTATCAGCTAAAATTGCTAAAATAATTTTGAAATTCTACACTTCAGTCAAGTCATTGTAACAAGTAAAAGAGCAGGTTATCTTAAAAAAGATTAAAAACAGCGAACTGCTTCATAATTTCAGTGATGATATTTCAATATGAACAAGAATCAATATCCACATTGAAGCAGGAGACAAGAAAAATATTTTCAAACAATTACAGCCTGGTTAATCACATCAGTATTTCTATATATAATACTGGAGCTCCATAACCATTCACTCAGTGCCAGTTATGTGACTGGTGGGAAATAATGAAAGCCCAATTGTTAATGTTAAAAATGTTTCCACAATGAGGTCATCTGTGTTTAGTCCTTGGTAAATGTCATCACTATCGTCTCACCCCCTAGTTCTTATATTCTCTGATCTACAAACTGAGCCACAGCTAATTAAACTGTATGGTCACAAATCACGAGTATATACTGCAGAGAAACTATCATCATCAAATGAACAGAGTAAAATGAAATGCAAAATAAACTTTATCTTCAGCTTTGCTTTTACATACGCAATGTACTTTGTACACGGTATTTTCACAACATCAACGAAAGATAAAATACTATTAACAACTATTTAAAAAATTAAGGCATGTCAACTTAGTGTACTAGTTCTACAAATTGCAAATACTATTGAAAGAAAAGATCGAAACGAAACCTTTAGAATTTTGATTCATTATATAACTTTTCTTTATATTTCCATAAAGTTTAGTTAGATGTTTAATTTTCACCATCTTCAGTATTTTTATTTTAACTTCAAATTGAGTTGTACCTTTGTTTGAATTTAAGTTGACTTCTAAAACAGTTTATGTAAAATATTTAAGCAAATACTCAATTCTATAGAGTATGACGATATGTGACTTTAATTGGAAAATTACATTATCAAATTGTGCTGAAAACACCAAAATACGGAATCACATCGATATATTGGCTACATTAACCATTTGTAAACTGCAGAACTTATCTTTGGCTCAGCTGTAGTAATTTTGTGGTGGGTTGCAGGTATGGACTCACTGAACAAATTTTTTTAGAATCTCATTTAGAATAAGAAATGAATAATGCAAAACGGTAGTTAAATGTTTATAAATTGATGGTTATATGTATATGTATCTGATGGAATATTGTATATATTTCTTGTACATACTTTAGTATAGTAAAACCATATTTGTAAGATAGAAATTATAATAGCTACAAAATTATATAAGTTATAGCTTGTAACTAGACTTTATAATAAAAGCCAAATTGTGAAATACTGAAATAAAATGAAGTTGTTATAAAGTTCAATTTGTAGATATCTGTAATTGAATAGATTACATTGTTTAGACACAACTGACAGTAGAAAACGTATAACAGTGCTGTAACATTATTATTTGTCGGAAACGTAAAATTATGGGAAAATTTATACGTTTTTATCTCGTAAATTTAAAGCAGAAACAAAAATTTATTGAAAATGAGAAATTTATTGAAAATAGGAAATTTATTGAAAGGATTAAAATAACTATCCCTTAGTAATTCATTAAAGTGTGTTATCTTATGAAATTATTGTTGTAATGTTATTCTGTCAGAGCTGTAATGCTTCTAGAATATGTTTACTGAGCTAAAGAATGCATATTTGGAAATCCAAACTTAGAAAACAGATAAATAACATTTTTAGAGACCATCCGGGTGTTTTGTATGTTAAGGTTGATATAAAAAGTGTTTTGTAAAAATTAAACTTTTATTTAAGATAAGATATACTTTAGATGAGATTAGAGATTAAATATTATTTTTAATAGAATTGTTTAAGAGACGAAAATACGAGTTTTGTATAATGGATTATTTAGTAATGACGAACATCTGAGATGCGTAAACGCGTGAGATATTGAAATTTTATAGGGTTAATGTATCAATATCCCGTTCGAAGTAGAATTTTTAATTATTATTAACTGAAGTTAAAAAATTCAAACAAAATACAAATGTTCACATCACTGACTTTTCACAAGAGCAAAGAATCTACTAGCCATCTTAACAATTCACTCTTTGCATAATTTAGTTCTCAAATGTAGACGATGTAAACTTTCAAAATAAGCTTACAAGTGAAATATGCTGCAAATTAGAGATGGGTATTATACATGAGGCCGCATCGCCTTTAATGAAATGCTTCTATACTCACGAAGGGATGGTGCTTGATTAGTTGATATTTAATGGTAAAACAGAGATAAAATCCACAAACGTACAAAAATGAAATTAGATTTTTTTTCTTGCGATGTTTTCGAAATGAATTGGTTGAACATGAATTTTAGTTTTCATTTAAACTTTAAGACTGAAAAAGAAGAAATCTAATTTGCAAAACAAAATTTTGCAAAATTAGAGATTTCTAAGGACGTGAAATAAAAAAAAATGAAGATTTTCGGCATTCTGAAGTATTATGGATGGAACTAATCTCACATATTTACATTGAACGCATTCTGCAAAACAATAAATATTTTTACACGACACTTCTTGATATCAATTGCTTAATAATTTGCTTATTGTATCAGCATGTACTATAAAAGGAATTTATTTATGAAGTTTATTGAAATATACTGTCGCAAATTTAATGATGTTTCGACACTTAAAATTAGATTTCTGCATTACTATGTGAATGTACAGTAATGCCCGAATTAAAATATTTTTTGTATTACCTTTGTAAAAATGTTTATCAATGTTGTTACATCAAAAAAGGCAAATTGCTGAAACTAAAACAATTTAGTACTGTTGAACTAGAAACTTTTTCATATATCAATGTAAAAAGAATAAAAATAACTACTTGCGTTAAACGAAAATGAATCACGTACAAGTGATTTCTCTTCATAATAAAAACAGTAAAGAAATTTTTTAATAAGCAGCTGAATTTGTAAATATTACATAATAAATATTTCACCCATTGACAAGCATAGATAAATCATGATTTAAAATTAGATGAAGCAAAAAATATGGCAAATCTATTTTTAATGCACAAAATCTTGTAAAAAATAATTTAAATGTTTTTATAAAAATTACTTTTGTAAGGAATTTAAAGATATGTAAATTTAATGGAGCATTTATCTTGCACAAGTAGTCCAATGCAAAATAATTGGATAAAAAAATATAAAAATTCTCTTTTCTAAACATGGTCACACACACAATTTTGATTATCCACTGTAAATGATATCAATAGAATGTGATGTTTACCTGCAATCCTGCCACAGTGAAAGGCAGCTGCAACTATTGTGTGTCTTACAATTTCAAAACTATTTCACCTCATTTAATGTACTGCTCACTTTTCATAAAATGTAAAAATAGTATAAACAATCAATTATTTATGATTTCTATAAGTTTAATGGCTTCTTGTGTTTTGACTCTAAATGTGGTGTTAAATTTAAAACTCATTTTATTACCTTTTGAAGCATGCCTTTTTTCAGCTATATTTAACTGTTATTCATTTAGAAGTATTCTCAATGAGATTTTGCATGCAAGAACATAGAAAAGTTCCTGAAGCAACTTGTAAGATGGGATGACCAGTTTGTGTTTGACAGTATGTATTGGATACAAATTGCATGGTTATAATATAGTGATAATGAAACTTTGAAGAATGGTTTTATTATTATTAATAAAGCGTGTAAAAAGATTTGATGATTTCATATTGGACACACGTTGCGATAAAAATGTTACTATAAAGATTTTCAACACAAAGGCACTAATGAAAAGTAACTAATGAGGCAAACTTTAGAATGAAATCAAAAACAGATTATCATATTCAAATTTCTAATAAGGACAAAAAGTGTGTGGAAAGGACAATAGACGAGATATGTAAATGAGAAGTAATGTAAGAATCACGATCTTTCAATAACAATATCTTCAACTATAATTTATGAAGGAAAAACTAACAGTTTTTTAAAGCTTGTAAATACCGGCTAAAGTACTACTTGAAACAAATGACAAATAAAATAATTTTCTACTCTTTGAGTCTCAAATATTAAATTTGAAGAACGTTATAAAATACGATTTATATTAAAAATTTAAAAGTCGTTTTTATTACTCAACGTAAGGATTCTCACTTTAATGTAACAAATGTTATCCTTTCAAGTTTTAAATTCAAAGGTGTTTCTTAGATTGCAAGTTTATAATAATTATTTACACCTTTTTCTATTCGTTGACCTTAGAATTTTCCAGTTTACACTTAAAACTCTAAATACTTCACATAAACTACATTTTCATAAATGAATCATAGAATTTAAAAGCTTGTATACATTGTTTTTAAAAACATTCCATATTCTTTGCACAAAAATTCGTTCAACTACTTTTATATCTCAGCAATTCTAAAATTTGAACATAAAAATGCATTTAGCACCTTTCAGTTTTCTTTATCCCACAAAAGAAATAAAGCAAAATTAAAAAGTTGGAAGAAAACAACGTTTTTTCACGTGTACATATCGACTCATTTTTAGTTCAATACAATAAGTATATAGTTATTAAGCTTTAAATCTAAAAGAAATATTTGAATAGATAAATTCTGTAGAAGTCTTAGAAGTGGAAAATTAAAAAACATTATATGTTTAAGCAGTTTATATTCAAAAGGTAAACGGAATAAAATCACATAAGAGCAGAAATATCGTATGCAGCAACTTTTTTCAGCCGAAACAGTAGAACAGGAGCTTAGAAAAGGATTAATATGATTTAATTTGATCTTAAAGCTTAAGAATTCACATAAAGTGACTTTTAACTGAACAACTGAATTTATTCACAAGTAGGTGTATAGTTTCTACTTTTAATGGGAAGTCTCATACGCTTGATATGGTATTTACAGGGACGATCATGTATAATTGACTCAGTTACTAAGCCTACCAAGTCGTACTTACCTGAATAAGTACCTGCCTATCTTTGACTCTTATGTTCCAGAGAACACCTTCATCTCTATAGTGACTGTTGAGAAACATTAAAACAAGAGAATGAGTTGAGCCAAGTTATGAATTCAAAGGAGAGAAATCTAGTACGACCATTATAATATTTAAGGCCCTGAAGAAATAACTTATTTACTCACATTATTCTATTATAGTTGTTTTATTATAATTGTTAATCACCAATCTTAAGTCTTTTCGCCACGTGAAATATATGAACTTTCATAAGATCATAGATCGAAGGGGGATTAGAATTCATTAATCAATTTTCGGTAAAATATGTCTACAAATTAAAATAAATTTATATATTTCACTATTCTTGTGTTTACAAAGAACTTTCAATGAGGTATTTTTCGAAACAACCCACAGCACATAGTCCTTTTACCTTGAACAAATTGCACATACTTGTAGGTTCTTTTCTCCACTTAGCTGGCATAAATTGGGTAATGTCTATCAACTAAACGCAGGTGATTAGGCAATGCACTTTTAGCTCCAACTTTTGTTCTTTTGCGTGGCATGAATAGTAAAATAATATTTATAATATCAAATTCTGCCTAAAATCAAGATGAGTTTTGTGTTCTACTGAAAGCTTTTTATGAACCTAATCCACTTAGTGCAGAAATACTTTTTTTGTAAATTATCTCATTCTTTTCTGTATACTTTTGTATTCTTTCATACATTCGTCATGCTCTGCCACCCATCTCATTATCGCAAGTTCGCCGGGTTGTCAACATGACTCATGGAGGTATTATGCATCTTACTTAGAAGAACCTTTTTATCCGTCATTAAAAAATCAGTACCTTATCTCTCAAGAAATAATCAACCCATGTGCAAATTCTTTTGAAAATCAATATGGAAATGTTTCCTGCAAGAATTTGTTTTTCTTACATTATCAACTATCAGTGTTATAAGTTTTGGAAACATAAAAAAATTATCTACTTTCACACAGTGCCTCCACGACAAAATTGGTAAAAACAATTTAAATTGTCTGGAAACTATATTTGAATGTATTGGTAAACATTTTATCTTTCATCTGTATAACTTCACCTAAAAATACAAAGCTTGAAATAGATTCACTATGGAGTGTTATATTTTAATCCCAATTTAGACTTCTTCAAAGGAATATACATAGCAGTGAAAATTTAAAAGATAAATGGTAAAATGTTTTACTAATAGAATCTAATGAAATTGCACGAGTGTCTTGCCTCAGAATACTTTATTGAAATCAGGGTTTCAAATATTCTTGTGCAATTAAGAATATATCAGAGAAGCGTTAGGATATGTTTAAAACACTCTTAACTCTAGTTGTAGACGTTTTACCAATTACTAGGGATCAATTACAATATACTCTTTAATTGATGTTTTGAAGGCATTGGAATTCCTATGAAAACTGGCAAACAACGGGGTGTATGAAAACTGGACAGAGTCAGTTTGAGTATAAAATGAATTAAATATGTCTATAAGTGGTCCAATATAGAATTAAATCAGTTTAAAATTCCAGGAAAAGTATGGTGTCCCTGAGCCACCAGCACATCACAGGGCCATTTAAAAAACTTAACAGAGTAGAGAAACAGGCAGATGACGATAAACGGATGACTCAAGTGCTTACTGCATCCACAGGAACACGTATAATTACTCATACTGGACAACAGCCACTAACTTCAAAAGATGGGAGAGCAAGTTTGAAGTGGTATAAGAATGCAGTGGGTGATCACATTATTAGAACAACCTTTTAAAATTAACAGTTTTACATTTAACAATCAGCTACTATTGAAAAAAGACCTGGTTGCAATGATTTCTATATTTATTTGATTTGCTTTTGACAGCAAATTTTAAACCAATAATTGGCAATACTGTTGTTTTTACCACCTGTTATACACTATCTACCAATAAGTATTTGGGCACCCATGCAAATGACGATATCTGTGGTCCTGATATACGTCACGCCCTTCGCCGTTAAATATCATGTAGGAAACAACATTGGCATTAGTCGCATGCAAGACGCCACGAATTGCAGTTATCTGATTTCGAGAAAGGTGTAATCGTCGGGTATCACAGAAATGGCCGATCCTTAAGGGACATATCTAGCGAGCTGAATTACCCAAAATCGACAGTGGCCTATGTGATTCAGAAGTGGAAGGTGAGCGGTGATTGTAGGAATGTGCCCCGAGTCGGCAGACCCACGAAACTGGGAGATAGAGACCGACGGGTGCTGTCCAGAGGAATTCGGAAGAACCGCACCCAACCGATGGCCCACATACTCCAGGAGTTTCAACAGGCATCCGGGAGTGTTGTTTCGATGAATACCATCCGTAAGGAAGCACATTTGCTTGGTTTTAATGGTCGTGCTGCCGTCCATAAGCCTTTGATCACAAAGTCCAACCTCTCTGCTCGGTTAATGTGGTGCAAAGCACGTCGAAAGTGGACCGTAGATCAGTGGAAACGGGTTCTCTGGAGCAACGAATCAAGGTTCACCCTCTACCGTTCGGATGGCAGGGTCTGGGTCTGCCTGGAGAACGCCTCCTGGCAGAATGCTTTGTGCCCACAGTAAAGTTCGGCGGAGGTGGAATTATGGTCTCTGGGGGTGTTTCTCCTGGTACGGACTGGGACCCTTGGTCCCAATTCATGGTAAGCTCAACGCCGACTGCACTATTTTGGATGACAGTGTGCTTCCTACGTTGTGGCAGTTTTACGGGTTGGACACATGTTACTTCCAGGACGACAACGCCAGCTGTCATGTTGCGAGGTCCACCATGGATTGGTATGGTGACAATGGGGTTAACCGAATGGACTGGCCTGCCCAGAGCCCAGACCTGAACCCTATCGAGAATCTTTGGGACGAGTTGGATCGCCGAATTAAGGGGTGCAACAACCGTCCAAAATCTTTGAAGGAATTTACATGTCTTCTCCAAGCTGAGTGGAAGAAAATACCACTAGCCGTCATACAAGGACTTGTGGAAAGCATACCCCGGAGGGTTGGGGCTGTAATTGCCTCTCGTGGAGGCTCTACTAACTATTGAATATGAATAAATTTTGTTTTTCTTTTCTATCACAGGTGTCCAAATACTTATTGGTAAATAGTGTATATCTCCCATCCATTTTTAACCATAATTCAGAAAGTTTCTTTTTTTTTGCACTGAGGCTCTAATAATTTGATCCTACACTGTAGATGTAACTGCTCAATGGAATGGAATTCAGTTTTCGTCGTAGATGAATCTAGTTTTTCTTGGAGAGCGATACTAAAAGTATAGTTACCCGGAGAGAGCCGTCGAAGGCAAGTGTCCCCAGCGCCTTTCTCGAAGGATATTAAGCTCTAAACCAGCCAATGGGGATCCCTGAACTATATTTGACCGAAGAAAGACATAGGTTTAAAGTTGGACGAACTAGGGTCTGGAGTGCCATAACGGGGTTAAATGGCCATGCAGACTTGCATAGCTTTTAGGGGTACCTATTTGTTTCTGAGTTAAGGTCAACCATTTCGTAACAAACTTCAGATATGAAGACTCATTCTGTCTCAAACTAAACTTTACTCCATGATGTTCCAGTAAGTGGAAATATTGGGAATAGATTACCATTACCACGATTGATGATCATTTCCAAATGTTTTAGAAATAACACTGATTCTTTCCTCATAAAACAACTCTCAAATCGTACAGAAAAATGGTCGTAACCAAATAAATCACTTTCAATGGCATGTAATACTCTGATTCTGGAATCCCATGAATTCGCTTCTGTTCACATAGAAGCCAGTAAGTAAGAATAGCATCACTGAAGCGATGCAAAAAAAATCGAATTAGGGAAAAATGAAAATGGAAACTATCGCTCATCTAGACCCTGCTGCCATCTTTTGGCAGAAATAGGAATGCATTTTGCAAATTGCGATTTTGTTTGCAATTTTTAATGTACATAAAAAGCATCCCTTGACCTGGGATGCTTAGTCGGGGCTTTGAAAAATGGTGATATGTACGACACGAATGAAGTTTGGAGATGCCAGTGGAAGAGTAAATAGATTCGCTCAAACTGATACGTAAAAAATACTAACTTGATATAATTTTTTCCTACTTTAGAGAACATGCGATATGGGTTCGAATCCTGGTCTAGGCATGGATAAGAAGTAAAAATTACCTTAAAAATAAATTTTGTGTCGTATTTTAATACGGTCTTCGTATGTTGTGCAGGATTACAAGATTTTTGTATTTTATAAACTTGAATGAATCGAAGGAAAATAATTTGAAATGTGTTCAGGCTGTTCCTTAGAATTCCTGTGATTCTGAAAGCATGTTAAAATCTTTCCTAATTCCAATATCTTTAAAGGATATTTGTTGATTCTTTCATACAGGGCTCAGGCGTAAGTTGAAAAATCAATGAAATATCTTTTTTTCATTAAAGATGACTCAGTTGCAGTTTCAAAAGAAATATCTAGTAGTCCAGATAACTTTTGTTTAGACCATTTCTACAAAATCTATTCAGAGCATTTCTACTGAACATTCGATACTGGAGCGATCTGTTCCAAAGTTGGGTAAATCATCTTGAGTATAAATGAACATTTCTCGGAATACATTGCATAAGCTCTCCAATTATTTTATAATATTGAGCTGGGAGACCTCATGGTGTATGCAATGGTTTCTGAGGATACAGGTGATTTTATTTTAGAATAAGTAGTTTCCGGCATCAATCATATCATTAGAATATTTTCTTTGCACATTAACTGGAATTTCTCCTGGTTAATCAAGGATTGATATTCTATTTTCTTCATATCTTTGTGTGTGTGTGTGCGTTTTATCACATCTAAGGAAGGTCGTTTCTTTGTCTTCCGTTTCATTGTTGATTATCTCAATAACAGAATCCAAATTTGTGATGAAACTTTTTCAAATTTGTGCTTTATTTCGGAATAAATTGGAAATCTCTTGCCCTCTACATCTCACATTTGGAGTATTTTAAGGCAAGGGGTATTAAGTCCCTTTTTAATCTTGAAGGAAAAAGATTCGAAATCTGTCAATGAAGATCCCCTGAAATTGTTTTGATCTGAAGTAACAATTATCCGATGAAAGCATATTGTTTAGTTTCATTTAAGGAAATGGAATCAATTAGGCTGAATTAATCTGAGATGATTAAGGAGCTTCACTTTGTACTGTGTCGACTTATGAGCTTCAAAAAGCTATCTCCTCTGAAAACAATAATTCCATTTGACAAAGATCTCCTGAGCTTTGTTTTGATATTACATTCACTTCAAAGCTTTGTACTCTTTTTAGCATTCTACAAGGTTCTCACATTTGGTTTGTATTGTTGCTTCGTACATCTCACACTCAGAATAACTAACAGATTGAAATACAAGTATTTTATGTCATAGGCCTGAATCAATATTTCTGTAGTCAGAGGTTTAAACTGTTTCGATACCTCCATTATTATTAGAATTAGTCTAAGTGATTTTGAGAATCGTCTCATTAGGAGGTGAAATATTCACTTCAAAAATTATAAAAAAGAAATTAAGTTCGAAGTATAGTGGAGTTCAAAACAGTCATTATGTCCACTTCCACAACAAGAAAATAACTCTTGAAGATCAATTCTTGAAGAACTAGATGTAAAAATCTGCATGTTTGTATTTAGATTTTCTCCCACAAATTAGTGTGCTGGTTAGTTCAATGAATAGGAATAAGAACACGTTCCGTGATGTTCTAATAATTAAGGGGAATATCTTTAAAAAAAGTTACTGTCGGTTTTATGTTATTTCCAGTTAATATGATTTTTATTCAAAAACTGTTTCTTTTATAGGTAAATAGGTGTTGCTGTTGGCTTGGAAATACATTTTTTACCATTGGTCTACTTTTTGGTAACTTAAAACTATCGCTTTTGAGAAAATAATTTTATTTTCGAATAATACTTAAAATTTTGTATTGTTATTAACAACATTTTAGACTTTTTATTGCCTAATAATTTTACTTTATTTGTCGTTATTTACATATAAATCAATCTTAATTTAATCAAGGTTGGTTTTTTTTATCAAGAGTGTTTAAAACCATACAAAAAATTGTAAGTTTTACATCAATTTTTTCACTCCCATTTTCATTTGATAGCATTAAGTAACCTATCACATACATTTTAAATTTATGTCTCTTAGAAACCCGCAAAGGTTTTAAATCTAATAACTAATTCTTTATACCAGAGTATGTAAAGTACTTCATTTCCTGAACAGAGAGAATGATAGTTTTATTACTTCTTTCAATCCAAATGTCATCCTTCACAGAGCCAGTTGCATATTTATGTCTTAAGAATAAACAACTCTTAACAGAAACTGGAACCCTACACGAAGTCAGTCACTAGAAAGCTATGAATAAAGTTATTCATAGCTTAAATAAAGTTTGATTAAAGAATGAAAGAGGCGAGCTTCGTGAAAATTTCTCCGATATCATAAGTAGGAAAAGCTTGGATGATCAAACGCGTTTTCCACAAAATTAAAAAAAACACAACACAATGATAAACACTATATTCGTGTAATCTATTAAAGTCCATTTTATATTATAAAAACAAAAAAATAGCAGAATATCTTGAGACAGCATAGAATTTTATTACATATTGCCAAAATAAATAAATACCTTATTTGTAAAATTGTATGCAGAATCTTAGATGTGAAAAGTTGAACCTTGGTTCGCATACCTATAGGACGTCAAAGAGAATAGAGTGGGTATTATTCATCAAACAGTGCACACACACAATACTCCTGTTCATTAGATACAATCACAAAAGGTGTTAAGATCTCCACACTCGATTCCGCATTCCCACATATTATCGGTTGAATTTTCAACGTACACTTTCTATAGAGTCCGACAGACCTCTGGCGGACGGTAGATGTATGACAGGTTCAGAGCACATCTGTGGAGGATGAATTAGTTTGATTATTCAAATTCAGACAAGATAGAACCATTATTACAATCCTGTAATCAGATTCATATCATTAATTGACATGGTTATTTTTCAAGCATTGTGTACCGTGCAATATTTTAAAACAGTTCTAAACCTTTTATGAGAATGTTTCCCAAATGTTTAAATTCAGAAAATTATATAAAGTTAATTTTTATTAAGTAAACAGAAACTAAAACATTTAAATTTTTGTTACCAATTAAACAGGTTCATATCACACAGAATAGCTTTTTTTATTTGTAGAGAATACATCAAGTTAAGAAAGTTGGTATATAGATGCCTACAATCAGAAAAATGGCAAACCAAACTGCCATATAATTCGACCATAAAACTTGGGACATTGGATATTTCTGAGGATAACCTTTTGTCTTCTTGATCTTCATTTTTTTAAAATTTATGCTTTATTTTTCTAATTTCAATATAATTTATGAACAAATATCGCACATAAATCAAAATTGTTTTTGCAACTTTTAAAGTATTGAGTTTAGAGAAATCATGTGAAATATCTGAATAAGATATTAAAAAAATATTAGTCAGGAAATTACAGAATGCGGGTTTCAGACGAAATTCCCAGCACAAACTATTTTAAAAGTGATTCATTTAAAAAAAATCAGATAGCAACATTTTCGGCATAGGCTCTCTCCTGATGAAGAACAAACGCTTCCCAATAGGGGTACTCGCCTATTGAGAAAGCGTTCACGGTGCAATCTTTGAGCAGCTCTTCTATTTCCATTGGCAGCCCCATACGCTAGATGGATGCTAGTCACCTCGATATTCGTGTATTCTCTATCATGTAAAATCCACGTTGCGAAGACGAAGTTTAAAAAAAGAGAACGATTTGCAAATGCAACCTAACAGCGCCTACAACTTGAAGACATAAGCAATATTTATTTTGATGCACTCTATTCCACTCTAAAGTTAAATCAGGGAATTTCGAATCATCCTGTAAACTCCAATCCATTCTTTCATTTGGATGAAATTTTCTCCGTACACGAGGAAGCATTCGTCACACATCACATCACTGAGACTTCTGGACAACGCATCAGGAAAATAGTCACATAAATTGCACTGAGAGTCAATATTTCCAAGAGTGGAAAGATGTTGCGATGTTCAAGCTGAGGCTGCAATGTTGATTCCAGGTCTATCACTTCTTCACAAGCGTCACTATTTCAATAGAAATACCTGAGCCCTTCTCTGGATCGTAATAAATATTGTGAAGGTCTCCGAAGGTTCCAAGTCCCAGGTAGGTAGTTATTGCATCCAACTGGAGCAACACAACGGGTTATTGGTGATGGCACGGGATCAATGCCAAAGAGAAAGATCAGATAACTCCTCGTAATTTTGAACCATTGTCGGATGACTAGGTCAACACCTGAGCTGGCACCCCACTCACCTAACTTAAACACCACGCTAACGTGATTACAGATCCCAGAACCAAGTCTTTTAATCCCTTCCCTCTCCAGTACCATGGTACTCTGTTGAAATAGTAACGTGCGACGTCCTAATTCACTTTTTCCACTTTACTTCCGTTTTGTGTAAAGATTCCATCTTATCTTACCTTTCAATGAATTAATTTCGAGTCGAAACTGAAGTGGGATAATTAAGGTCAGCACAATTTTCTAACACAACTGTTAGTTGGGTAATCTAGTAGGTTAGGGTGAAGGAGTTCGTAACATTAATTTATGTACACAGTACCAGAAATTCTATATTTTCAGATAACTAAGAATTTTAATTCTTAATTTTTTCTTCATTATTCAACAGAATGCAGAAAAATGTTGAAAACCAACAAGCATTGTAAGGTTTTAAAAAATCTTATTTTCAAAAATCATGAATATCAGTATTGTTTTCGAGCGCTACATCTACGTAACAACACTATCAAATTTCAAAGAACAGATAATTATTACTGAACAAGAAACCTTTTAATTATTCGTATAAAAGCCAAGGAAGAATACATTAACTTAATTTATCTTCGTCCAGTGCAAATAAATTTGTTGAACGAATAAAATCAGGGGATGAATAAATTTATTCAGAGCTTCTGAAGGACGGCGCTCAAAATGAATGCATGTTTTATAATTCCAGCACTTTACTCTGATTAGAAAGAATGGGCACCGCGCTATTCAAAGCACACCTACTTGCTTAGAGTTCTAATAAGTTGAGTAATGCACTTAGTATAATAAAAATATATTTTGTTATTCTAGTTACAAACTAGGGTCCTTAAAATGAATATTATGATAATGTATTTCTTTCCTACTTTTAATAATCACATGTTTCCAAATCGTTTGCACTAAATTGCTAACACTTGTGATGGTAAACCTTAAATATTATAATTTAGTGGAAAGTCAGAAACATGGTTACGGGATTCTACATATAATATAAAAGTATTTACTTCTAATTGCATTGGCGTATAGAATAGCTTCATTGTACCAATTATGATTATAGGAATGACATGCCGTCTTTATTTTTATACCATTATATTTTAAATTTCATTCTAATCAAGGTTATTACTAAATGATGTTTGTCAAACATAAATGTAATGGTGTATTTCTAAAGTAACTATCTATTTTAGTGAAAAAGTTAAATGATCTTTTTTTCTCGATTTTTTGAGCTACTGACCACTCAAAAAAGAATATCAATAGTTGAAGCGCTTCTGCGGGGTTCAGCAATAGCATAATTGCAGGATTTGGGAAGCCACATATCCACATGCAAATTTGGAGTGGGTAAGAGATTCTCTAAAGGTTAATGTCTAGTTGAGAATCACAAAACGAAATGTGTATGGATCTCTTTTCTTTGTTGAGAAGACAATTAATGGTAACATTAACCATGATATAATGCAGATATTTTTTGTGAGCCTCAACTTATTTCTGATGGAATTATAGACACTGTTGTCTACTAACAATTTGGGGCACCACCCCATTTTGCAAAGTGTCCGTGGCTACCTGTATGAAACTTTTCCAGTAAGGTGGATAGAAAGAGATTCAACCAGATTTTTGGTTCCACATTCATTTGATCTCACACTTCTAGGTATTTGTGAGTCGGGTTTTTTGAAGCAAAGGTGTACATATTTAAGATTAAGAGCATTATTCAACTTGAGAAGCAAATCACAGCTGCAGTAAGCTTGAACCTGATACATTGGAAAAGGTTTTCCATGATACCACTAAACGTTATGGATTTGTGTATTGATATGCAAGTTAGAAATGTATTCACGTTTGTTGTTATAATGTGTTTTATTCTTTTGTAACACAAAAGAGGTATTAAAATACTTCACAGATAAAATAAATAGCTACTTTAGAAACACCCTGTATATGGATCAAGCAGAAATGATTCATCACAGCAGCATTATGTATTCTGTGACAAATCGAGAATGGATAGAAACAAAAATAATGGATAGGTGATAAAATAGTTAAGAAAAAGCAGAAAATATGTTACATATTCTTTTCAAACTCGGAGAACAGTTGACATCAAATACCTTTGGTGGACATCTTTGAGTATGAGTATCTCCTAGAGAAAACAAAATATACATTTTGACGGAAAAGGTGATTTGTTCCCTTAGTCTGACTTGACTTTATGCATGATAATGAATAAAACATGAAACTCGGAAAACTTGTGAAGTTTCTTTTTTTGCTTGCTGTTCTAGTGGTATTTCAACTTGGTTCTTACCATTTTGTGTCCATGCAGTCATTGGAAAAGCAAGTCAACACAAAATCAGGTTTTCTTTTATTCTGCAGATGCGAGTTTTATTTTTAACACTATATTTTTTAAAACACTTCAGTCAAACTAATTTTTATTTGCAAATGACATGCTGTGACTGAAAACTTACTAATTGCAATAAAGCAGGATCCCCAAAATTTTCATACTGCAGAGTGATTATTTTTTGTAATAATTTTTCCCGGTTACACCAACAAAACACACACTTTTTTTGCTTGTAAAATTAATTTTTCTATAGCGATTACCACTAGCTTTTGATTCTATCAGATGGTTAATAACAAATTAATCGAGTGTAATTAAACTGAACAAAGTTGATAATCTCAATAAAAAGTTGAGCATTTATTTTCTTACGAAAGCAAATAAACAAAACTAATAAATGGAAAATATTCATACGTTCATGTGAAGGATGATGTTGGTTGGTACCATTGAAAAACCTAATATATATTTAAATCTTTTTCAATATCTAACATATTCATATAGGGTAAGTACACGTAATAAGGAACATTAAATAATATGGAACACTGTTATGTCTAGACAGGTAATTATCAAAATATATCGGAATTTGCATAAAATGTTTCTGTGTTAGAAGATACCCATATTCTGAGTGTCAATCGACAATCATTTTTTTAAAATAGAAGCACTTTTCGAGATGCTGAAAATATTTTAGACTCCTTAAGAATTCTTTTATTTAAAAGAAAATAAGTTGAGCTTAGTGTTTTAATTGGTTCAATTTAAATCTTATGTATTCATTTAATACACCACAATTAAAATAATACAATAACAAAATATATAAATAAAAACAAAATAATAAAAAATTTAATATACCTCATAAGTTTAAAGTTTTTATTATTTGATTTATCATAAAATACATTTTTTAAATATTTAATGCTATCTTTCAGTTAAATTTACTTTTTCTAAAAATAAGTGTAATTTTTCCTGGAAACACATGTGTACGCAATATGAAATATCTCGACTGCATGTAATATGGAACATGTAAAAAGAAAATGGGACGAAGTATGATTGATTGCAGTGCTGGCTAAGATAAAACAGTCAAATTAAAGAACAAAACAGTTAAATACACCATTAGGGAGGAAACCTACATTGTCTGAGACTAGATCTGTCTGTTGAAGTCTGTTTGAATCTAGCTCTAATATGGATAAGAGTATTTTGGTTTGAAGATAAAAGATTTACTTTGAAAATGGCGTTTTGAAAATATAAGGGACCTCTCTCAGGGCGTGACAGAAGTTTTATGCAATTGAAAGTAAATGTAAAAATATAAAATATATTTATTTATTTGAACATAAACATTGAATAAATACACATTTTTCTACAAAAAAATTAAGTTTTTGTGCGCTCGTGGTAAATTTCTTAGGTGTTCCTTATTAAATAACATTTTTTCAAATAGACGATTTTGACTTATTTTACTTTTTTAGTGCAACCCCAAATTTTTTAATAGCTGGATAAATTATCTACTCACATGTGAATCTTGGTCAGTTCTATCAGGATTTGGCAGTGATTCATTCACAAAAACCCATTTACCTACTTTTAGCAATATTTCAAAATCAAGTGTTCCATATTATATACGTGACTCTACAATACACGTTTTCACATTTTAAAGAAAACTGAAACAAAGAACACAGCTTCGCATTTATATGCCATGACAAAAGGCAATAATCAGGCTGGGCTTTCTTCCTTCAAAATTGTTTAAGACAATGTGGCGATCTTTAGCCTGTAATTTGAAGTTTAGATTATCGGAATTTGAATCTTGAAGTGAGCCTCTCCAAGGATCCTTCCAGATCTTTGCAAGGATCCATCCAGATCTTTGCAAGGATCCTCTCCAAATCTTTGCAAGGATTTCTTTATGTTCGAATAGAAAGCTATTTCTGTGAAAGAAATCCTTTTTTCGAAGTAAGAGTCAGTCAATCAGGAACAGTTCGAACGCTGGTGGATAATAATTCAGAGTTGATCAATTCTGTCTATCGAAATAGTTCGTAAGTTTTGAAAAATCATATTATTAGAAACTCAATGATCCTTCTATTCCTAAGATCTTCAAAATTATATCCCTACATAGCAGACCCTGCGTCTCTCTTATGGTTAGTAATTTGTCAATATTTAAGTTTATATTCGTTTCATGAATTGGATACTCTATCAACACATGAGGTTGAAAATAAACTTTTTCTATATTTAATATAAATTTATTCAGATTCAATTTTCCCTCAATTTGTCTTAAAACTAGAAATTTTAAGTTTTTAATACAGATAATTACTATATAGTTTTAACTTATCAAAGCTAACTGTGGATAATCAATCGGATTTCTTTTCACCAGATAGGTATATGAAATGCGTAAAAACGCCAACCTTAGTTTCATGACAGCGATCGATAGTTTTTAAAAAAATTTCACTAGGAGTTACAGTGGTGTGTCACTCAGCAGGAAACTTGTATTATCAATAGTGGAAGAACTGATCATCGTCAATTCAGGCCATTCAGTGCCTGAATGTGACACGAAGGGGTATGCGCACTCGACCATATTGGTTAAGGTGAAGTCGTTTATTATTAGAAACTCAATGATCCTTCTATTCCTGAGATCTTCAAAATTATATCCCTACATAGCAGACCCTGCGTCTCTCTTATGGTTAGTAATTTGTCAATATTTAAGTTTATAATCGCTTAATAATTATAATCGCTTAAGTTTATAATCGCTTCATTAATTGAATACTCTATCAACATGAGGTTGAAAATAAACTTTTTCTATATTTAATATAAATTTATTCAGATCCAATTTTCTCTCAATTTGTCTTAAAACTAGAAATTTTAAGTTTTTAATACAGATAATTACTATATGGTTTTAACCTATCAAAGCTAACTGTGGATAATCAATCGGATTTCTTTTCACCAGATAGGCTTGTGAAATGAGAAAAAACACCGACCTTAGTTTCATGACAGCGATCCATAGAGTTTTAGAAAAAATATATTTCACTAGGAGTTACAGTGGTGTGTCACTCAGCAGAAAACTTAGAAAGGTCACCAAACGTCGTCGACTGCATCTGGAATGGTGCTGTGGCCAAGAGCCATGGCATGGAATTGCAACTTATCATGCATAGTCACGAATCCCGCTTCTGACTTGGGGCAGATAATCACTGCATTAGCAAGTGATGGAATCCCGGAAGCTTACTGTAACATTCCAGTTCACTGTCAAGAGGTGACCGCTGTAACTTTTAGTGCAACTGTGGGGGGGGGGGCATCTGTTATGACAACCGAACCCCTTTACTAGTGGTGCGGGGTAGCTTGACAGCACAGTGATACGTCCAACAGATTCTACAACATGTTGCCTGCCTTTCATGTAACGTACTCAAGGATCTATTTACCAGCTCGATAGCACCCAGCTACATCTGATGCCTTTCCCAGGAGTGACTCCATGGTTTGAAACTTTCCTTGGCTAGAGAGATCCCCAATGTGCTTCCCACTGATCATATGTGGGATATGCTAGGCCAGTAGGGGAGAAAAGCGGGTTCTAGCACAGTGGCGCGGTGACGCGTGACGTCATACCGGAAGTTGAGTTACTTACCTCCTGCCGCCGGAAGTGACATCATACCGGAAGTTGAATTGAGTTGTTTACCTACTGCTGCTGAGTGAATTTGAGTTGTTTTTGAATCGATGTTGAGTTGTTCATGTGCTGCTTGTTTACAGTTTGGACTTGTATTTTTCATCGTGTTGGAAACCGGTGGCATGAGTTGACCTGTTTATGTGCTGCTTGTTTACAGTTTGGACTTGTAATTTCCACCGCGTGCGAACGCGGTGGCGCGGGTCGAGCTGTTTTCTCCTTCTTGTTTTTATTTTGGACTTGTGTGTTTTTGTGAATTTTGAGTTGAGCTGTTATTCTCCTGTTTATTTAATTTTACATTTGTAATCTGGCTACACGGATGTTTGTGATGTGAGTTTAGTTTAACAGGAATGGCAATAATTCTTAAGTTTTAGATCCTAACTAGTTGCTTACAGATAAATTAGTTCATACTCATTGTTCTATGTGAGAGGAGAGTTTTGAGTCATTGGATTTTACTAGAGTTTGTTTTAGACGCTATGGATTTTAATCGAGACGGATTGTGTTTTACGTATTCCAGAATTTTTAGTGATAAAAAGCTTGGAAGTATTTCAGAGCACTGGAAAAAGAGATTACTTACTTAGAAGGCGAGCTGACGATTTTAAAGATAAAAGGAAGACGATATCCCGTTCCTCGAAAACTGGTGGCTTTTGGTGATCCTTATTCCTTTAGCGGCGTTTCTTTACATGCGAAACAGTGAACACTCCTTTTGCTGGAAATGAAAACTCCAGTAGAGAATGCTACCGGAGAAAACTTCAACTTCTTATTGATAAATTGTTATAAAAATGGTCGGGATAGTTTTTCCCCTCATAGAGATGATGAAATGGAGTTAGTTCCCTCAACATCGATAGCATCAGTATCACTGGGTCAATCACGAAAATTTTTATTTTCACGAAAAGGTTATAATTCTCAAAAAATTGCTCTAGAAAATGTAAGTTTACTACTCATGGAGAAACCGACAAACAAATATTGGTTTCATTCTCTTCCTAAATGTAACGTTCTACTACCAAGGATTAACTAAACCTTCAGACGTATGAAAAATTAATAATTATTTAAAACAAGTTGCTTCCATCAGCAATCAAGATAGTATGAGTCACTAAGAGGATACAGTGTTATCAAGTTTGATGCGGAGTGCGTTTAATTAATCTGATGTGTCACTGGTAAATAGTCGTGATAAGAACATGTGGGAAAGGCAAATTTGTTTCATCGTAAGAAATTTTAAGTAGCAGGCTGTGCTTAATTTACATGATGCATCACTGCTAAATAGTAGTGATTAGAATGTGTGGTAAAAGGGCTTCATTGTAAGAAGTTTCAAGATCCGTATTACATTTAATTTATATCACACATCACCGATGATATCTGCGATAATTTTCAGAAATCCTGTTCGAGCACATGTGTCGCACATGAAAATTTACAATGCAGTGATTGTATTATTCCATTATGCATACGAAGGCATAAATGAGTTCTCCGGACCATTCAGATCATAGTTTTACGATGCGTTGAAAGCTACACTTCTGCATATCATCCTGCCCAGCTGATTGCTTGTGGAAATTTCAAAGATTGATATTTTTACTTTCCTTTGAAATGGAAAATTTAAATAGTAGTGATTTATAGTTTCTAGACAATTTGCCTGGATATGTCGAGGTCCATGAGTTGTGTACTATGGATCAAACGTCTGTTTTTCCGAACATTTTGGAGGAAGTTCTAGCTCAGGATAACTCTGATACAATTAATGTCAACGCGCCTTTGCTGGATTCCGTGCACGTGAATATGCAAGGTAGTGGTGGTGTTTCACAAACGTCTTTACATGATTCAAACAAGTGCTCGATTTGCTTGAAATTTTTTTCGAGAGTTCGTGATTTGAAACGGCACTTAACATGTGTTCACGAGAAGTCAAAATTTGAATGCGTCAAGTGTTCAAGACATTTCTCTAGAAAGGATACGTGGATACGACATAAAAAACAAAGCAATTGTGAAAAACTGCCTGAAGAAAGAAAAAGAAAATATGTTTCTACTAACGCCTCCGCTTCTTCAAAACGCACGCGTGGGGAAACTGCGGCAAATACTCAAAAACCTTGTACATCAGCATTTGGAGGGAATATTGAAAACTGCCAGCTTCCAAATAGTGACGGTCATTTAGATATCCGCGAGTACCTGAACAGTCAACGTGTCGATGTCATGGAGTTTCTTAATCGAAAATTGACAATCAGCGAACTGAAAGTAAATTTTGTGTTATTTTGTTGATATGTGAAAATTGCAGACGAAGGTGTCATATTCGATGTTATATCATTCAAAACCAGAAATAGGGTGTTACTAAGCTAAACGGACTTGAATATGGTTTACGACTCTGCCGCAGATAAATTGTTGTCTGAAAGTTCCGAGTTTTCTGAAAATTCTGGATGGAGTTTACATGAAATTTTATACCTAGAAATGCGTATAAATAAGTACAACCCTCTTCGCGTATCATCATACATAGAATTACCATTTGCGATCAAAAGAAAAACGAGCAATCATTAACGTTGTAAACGATGATCAAGAATGTTTCAAGTGGGCTATGCTATCAGCTTTGAATCCAGTCAAAAATAATACAAATCATTTTAAATCCTAGGCATCCACGTTAAAGATGGGTAACATTAGTTTTCCGGTGCCAATCACTGACATTCCCAAGTTTGAAAAATTAAATAATATCTCTATTAATGTATATTCTTTTGCCGGCGACTATAAAATTTACCCACTAATAATTTTGGAGGAAGAAAAGAGCACTCATGTTGATTTGCTGCTTTTAAAAAACGGTGAATCATCACATTACTGCTGGATTAAAAGTCTCTCAAGATTATTGAGCAAACAGCTCAGCAAGCACAACAGTCACTGCTATATTTGAAGATGCCTTTTGTCTTTTCAGACAGAAATTAGTCTCACCAAGCATAAAGAACAGTGCTCACAGAAAGAAGCAATTCGAGTCGAAATCCAGCAATGTAAATGGCTCAACTTTAAAACATACAAAACTCGTATAAAGTTTCTTTTGTAATAAATGCAGACTTCGAATGCTTCACGAAACCAATTCCGTCCTGCCAGCCAAGCTCAGATTTCTTTCTCCGAAGCGTACCAGCATCACCTTCCAATGTCTTTCTGCTATTATATTGTTTACACAGAAGGAATGTTTAAGCCTCCCGTTGTGTATCGAGGACCCGAGGCGCGAGCAAAATATTTATTGAGAAGATAAAAAAGAAGCGAAAAAAGTAGAGAAATTGTATAAAACTCCCAAAACCATGATTCCATTAAAAGAGGATGAGCTGAATTCTCACGCAACAGCAACTGAGTGTTACTTGTGCAAGAGAAAGTTTTCGCTCCAGAATCGTATGTTGCGCGACCACTGTCACATCACAGGATCATATCGTGAGGTAGCATGTAATGAGTGTAATTTGAAATTCAAAACGCCGCGCTTCATTCCAGTATTTTTCCATAACCTCACGAATTATGATATTCATCTATTCATTAAAGAACTTAGTACTGACGATAAGGATATTGATGTTATACCGCAAAATGAGGAGAAATATATTTCCGTCTGTAAACATTTAAGTGGTAAACTGAAGCTGCGATTTTTAGACTCATTCCGTTTCACGGCCAGTAGAATTGACGCGTTAAGCAAGAATTTGCCCCAAAATAAATTTTATCATGCTTCAACTTCCTTCCCTTCTAATAAATTGGATCTTCTGCTACGAAAGGGAGTATATCCTTGCGATTATGTGTGTGGTTCTCTTAGAAGACATCTTCGAGAATTTTTGAAATATCTGCCTTTCCACGCATAGTTTAGATCCAACATGGTATTTCACAGCTCCCGGCCTTTCTTGGGATGCAATGTTAAAAATGACTAAAACTAATATCAAACTATTAACTGATTGCGAGATGTTAATGTTCGTGGAAGAGGGCATAAGGGGAGGCATTTCACAAAGCAGTAATCGCCATGCCAAGGCGAATAACAAATATTTGCCTGTCTTTGACGCAAAAAAGAGTCAAACTCTTTAATGTATTTGGATGCAAACAATTTATATGGTTGGACGATGAGCCAATATCTGCCACTTAGTCATTTTTCATGGTCAGATGATGCAATCAATATAATGAAAATCCCCGACGGTTCCCCGATAGGGTTTATTCTTGAGATGGACATTGAATACCCTCGTGAATTGCACGATTCCCATTACGACTTACCATTAACTCCTCAAAATGCTATTCCTTCTGGCTGCAAAGAGAAAAGGCTTCTCACTACATTAGAAAACAAAAAATATTATGCAATCCATTACAGAAATTTGAAACAGTGTATCATCCAAGGATTGAAACTTACAAAAATTCACAAAATACTTCAATTCCGGAAAGCTCCTGGCTTAAACCTTATATAGATTTGAGCACCAAATGTCGTTCCCAAGCAAAATCTAACTTCGAAAAGAATTTTTATAAACTGATGAATAATGCGATTTTTGGTAAAACCATGGAGCAAATCCGGAAAAGAGTAGATATTAGATTATTCAGTACATTGACTAAACCAGAAAAACTTATCGCCCAGCCCAAATTTAAAGGTAGAACCATTTTTACTGACAATTTAGTAACTGTTCATATGAAGAAAACCTGTCTCATTTTCAATAAGCCAATAACAATAAGCATGTCTATACTAGACATATCGAAAATTTTAATGCATAATTTTCACTATGATTTCATGAAGAAACACTACGGGAACAATGTTACACTACCGACAGTCAAATCTACGACATTCACACAGAAGACATTTACGATGATATGAAAAGGAATATTGATTTGTATGATACATCTGATTATATGAAAGATAATCCGTACTCAATGCTTCTTCTGAACAAAAAGGAATTGGGGAAAATGAAAGACGAATGTAATGGCAAAATCATTCTCGAATTCGTAGGACTTGGATCGAAAATATATTCTTATAAAGTTGAAGGTGAAAGTGTTGTGAAAAAATTAAAAGGAGTGAAAAAGTCGGCTATCGAAGCAAAAATAGATTTTGATGACTATGTGAACTGTCTTCTTCAACAACAAAACCTACTAGTTACCATGAACATTATAAATTCTAAACAACATGAACTTTACTCCATCCAACTAAATAAACTTGCATTGTCATCGAAGGATGAGAAAAGGCACGTTTTGTATAACATTAATACTTTAGCATTATAAAATTGTGTAGATTTTTTTTGTCTTCCCATTCTATAAAGTGCATTTTTCAATATTTTATTCAAAAGTATTTTACGTTCTTTAATATTCGGTTTTTTCCATTTCACATTGTTTGAAATTTAACTGTTAAATGTATCATGTATTTGTTTGGTGTGAATACATTAGAACAGGGTTTCTCAACTATGGTACATGTACCATTAATGTTACATAACATTATTTTTGGTGGTACAATTTTTACACAAAAGATTTAAATGAATGTTCAAACCCTTACATGCACAGTGTATCATATCTGATACATAGTAGTTTTTTCATCTTTCCGATATCTATTGATAATTTTTTTAATGAAATCGTGTTTCCTATTAGGGTCTCTTGCTAAATCCATCAATTTCCCTCCAATTATTCCCGGCATTTTTTGTAACTAAGCCATTTACTGAACATTGTACTGTGACTGAGTTTTTGAATAATAAGCATTTTTTTTAAGAAATAGTAATATTCATCAAATCAGTATTTCTTTTCGAAAAAAAATAGTTTTAACCGTTGAAGTAAGTATTTTTCATTAAATAATTTATAAGTCATTAATTTCAATTATTTACATTTTTGGCATTTAAATCAATGTATCAAATTTGATACGTCATGAAGTATGGGTAGGTAGGTATTTAATTAACGTCACACTGGAGCAACACCACGGGCATGAAGTATGGGGTAATTTTTGTATTACCAATATTATTTTAGTATTTATCAATTTTTTAGTATTTTTCATGTTTGGGAAAATTTGAATAAAAGAAAATTTTTTTAAAAGATAAAAAAAAATCATGCATGGGTTAATATTGAACCTAGTAGTAGACTTTCCAAGAATTTAGCTTGGTGAATCGTAGCGTCACTCCAGTTCGCTTTTTCCCTTACCTCGCACTCCGATAGCTAAACGCAGGCGCAAAAACTTAGGCCTGAACACAGTAGTAAACACTCGCGTTGCAAAGAACGATCAGTTAGAGTAGAGTTGGCCGCTTCTGAAACAAGGTGCATCTCGTGAAAACGTTTTTAGCTGGTTTGCTATTGCTGTCGTTGCTATTTGTAATTAAGAGGCTATAAATCCGGATTTATCGTAATGCTACCTAGTATTTGTTGTATGTTATAACTGCATTTTTAGCAAATTGTGCGTAAGATATGTATGCATATGACAAAGTTATGTCGAAATAGACTGCGAGCAAAGGTAAGGAGCAAATTTCACTTTTATTTTTGTTTTCTATTTTTAAACAAGCATTGTTTTTATCTAGTTTTTGTCTACATTTATCAATTTTTGTTTGATTTTTTTAAAATTTTAATTTGGGACCTGAATATAAATTTTTTAATATTGACTAAATTCTTTAATATGCTTTTAATTTGAAATGTTATTGTAAACTATTAATTTTTATTTTATTATTATACTTTTTATTTTTGAATGTCTGACGTGAATATAATCATTTTAATGTGTTATAAATTGCTTGAATTTTTATGTATTTTATTATTTTATTTGTTTGCAGTTTAGGCCCAAATCCTGTTATAATGGACAAATGGTTAGGAATAGAAAATCAAAGGGGAAACGGCTGGCAGAAGACACTGACACCCAGCTAGCACTTCTAATTTTAATCCTGAATCTCACGAAGCATCCAGAAAACGAAATTCTACTGCTACACGAAAGTATTATGAAAGTTATTTGGAATATGGATTTTTTGGAACGAGGATGAAAATGACCCCAAGCCCAAGTATGTTATTTGTTGCGAACAGTTTTCGAATCACACGATGAAACCATTGCTTTTGCTATGGCATTTTCAAAATAAACACGCCAGTTTAACAGGTAAATCTCTCGACATTTTTAAATGAAAACGTGCTGAAATGAAAATTAAACATACGTTCACTTCATTCTTTCACCACAATCAACGAACTAGCAATGGAAGCCTCATATTTTGTTAGTTTGAGAATTGCTCAAACTGCAAAACCACATACTATTGGAGAATCTTTATATTACCTGCAGCCAAAGATATTGTGACGTCATTCTTGGCCCTACTGTAGCAGCTAAGTTGAATGTTGTTTCTTTGTCAAATGACACTGTTTCGCGACGAATTAACGAAATTGCAGCTCAAGTAAAATAAACACTAATCGAAAATATAAAGTAAAGCGAATATTTTGCGATTCAGTTCGATGAAAGTACAGGCATAACCTACTTTGCACAGTTGATGGCTTATATTCGATATGAAAGAGAACAAGTTATGGATGAAGAATTCTTATTTTGTGAGCCTCTTCCAAATCATACCACAGCAGATGAGATTTTTAAGAAAATTAATGAGTTTATCACTGGCCATGAAATAAATTGGAGAAAATGTGTAGGAGTGTGTGCTGATGGTGCACGTTCAATAACTGGTTGTCATGGCGGAGTTTTCGCCAAAATTAAAGAACTTGCACCAGATTCAAAGTTCACACATTGGAGCATACATCGCGAAGCATTAGCCACCAAAACAATGCCCACAAGACTAAAGACTGTTTTATATCAATCTGTGAATATTTCTGTGAATTTTATTAAATGTCGGGCTCTTAATTCAAGACTGTTTACAATTTTGTGCAAAGAAATGGGTAGTAACCACAATAAGCACCTTTTACACACTGAAGCGCGGTGGTTGTCAAGGGGAAAAGTTTTAACTACACTCTTTGAATTACTTTCAGAGGCCCAAATATTCCTGACAGAATCCAAATTTGAACTCCTTGTTTTACTGATGAACTCTGGCTATCGCGTTTAGCATATTTGTCTGATATATTTGGAAAACTGAACGAACTGGATTCTAGTTTACAAGGTCTTTACTGTACATGACAAAATAAATCACCGTTTTACTATTAAAACCTCATATGTCTTGATATCAAAAATTTTCGGGAACGATGAAAAACTAGATACCAAGTTGTAGACCAGTTATGAGATATGAGGTTCAAAAACTACCTAGGGCGGCTTTATGATTGATGTAGACATAGGATCTTTTGAAGTGAAACTAAGCAAATTTGTAACCAAATAATGTTAAAACTTCATAAACTAAAATAATTGTACTTACGAGGTTTTGATAGTAAAACGACGATGCAACTGTGAAGAAACTAGAATACATAATTAAGGACGTGAAAAGCAAGAAATTTGCTTCATTACCAACATTAGAAGAGTATCTCTAGGAAAATAATCTGTCACTGACTGAACAACTAATTGAAGATATAGAAAAACACTGCATAGGACTTGTTAACAATTCTCATTCCTACTTTCCTGAAATTTTAGAAAATGAAAGTTGGATGAGAGATCTGTTTTCTATTTCGAATGCTGTGCTAGATAATGTTTCAGTTCAAGAAAGAGATCAGCTTTTAGATATTTCATGTAACGGAAATCTCATGAATGAGTTAAAAAAAGATAACTTATGCAATTTTTGGTTAAAGAGAAGAGATGATTATAAGTATATTTCCGACAAAGCGATAAAATTTTTAATGCTTTTCAACACATCATATCTTGGCGAAACTGGATTTTCAGCCATGCTATTAAAAATTAAAAATAAATATAGGACACAGTTGCAACTTGAACCTGACTTACGCTTGAAATTAATGAAGATAAAGCCCGACATATCGAAATTGGTTACAATGAAACAGGCTCATTCGAGCGTCACATTAATACTCAACAATAATAAATCTTAATATTTGCTATTATGTATTATTACCCACTATTTACTAAAATATATAGTATATTTATATTTTATTATAATGTAAAAGTTTCATTTTTGAATATAATTGAGTAATATAAATTTAAAATGTTTTATTCTTTGATTAAAACACTCCATTTGGGATGCATTGATTTTTAATCGAAAAATGCTTTTATGATGGTACATAAATTTTTTATTCTTATTTATGTGGTACAAAAATTAAAAGGTTTGAGAACCCCTGCATTAGAATATATATTCAGATTATGCGTAAATATGTGCATTCATACAAAATGTAAACATGTATATATATTAAAGGATAGCATTTTGGAGTGAAAAGGGAGTGTGTTTCATTCATGAAATTCTTTTGTTTAAAAAATGCTAGAGTAATATTTAAGACATTTAGTAAAAAAAAATATTTTTGAAGTTAATCATTTATATCATAAAATATATATAGGAAAATGTGTTTTTCATTCATATTTTAGAAACATAGAAAGTGAGAGTTGTAAGAATTATCTTTTGTGAACCGTTAAATACATATTTTCTCAAGTGAAGTAAATCGAGCTACCTCGCCCCTCTTAATCTAACTTCATAAATTGAGTTTGTCTAGTAAAGTGTATTCATTTGCGATGGAGTTTCCATACTTGAAACATCCTTTTTCCATGGTAATCTGTGGTCCTTCTAATTCTGGTAAAATGTATTTTGTGAAACTGCTACTTGATACAAAATTCTGATCCATTCCCATCGAGAGTTATTTGGTGCTATGGAGCTCATCAAGATATTTTCGATGAAATATCTAATGCCGAGTTTCATGTTGGACTACCCACAGATATTCATACCATTTCGAATGCTCTTGTAATATTAGATGATTTAATGAATGAGTTGGGGAACGATATAAAAAATTATCCAATTTATTCACGAAAGGCTCGCATCATCGTAACATTTCTGTTATATTTATCGTTCAAAACCTCTTTCATCAGGGGAAGGAGATGATAAATATGTCTTTAAATGCCTCATATATTTGTTGTTTTAAAAATGTAAGGGATAAACAACAAATTGCTTGTTTATCCAGACAAATGTATCCAAGTCAGTCCAAATACTTTATCGAAAGTTATAACGACGCTACAACTATACCCTATAGTTACCTCTGACGATCTAAAACCTGAAACAGATGATAAAATGCGTTTACGCACCGCCCTGTTCCCTGGTGATAAAAACATTGTCTATATCTCGCGATAATTAGTATAGCATTTGCAAGAGACTAGTGAACATGTCTGCTGTAGTCGACTTTGAAGGATTTCAACTCCAACCGGAAAATTTTATAGTCAAATGGCTTTTCGCGGTATTGGAGACGATTTTGTTGGAAGTTGGCTATTTCCATCGGCTATTGGAAGTTGGCTATTTCTTATGCCGTGGCAAAACCACCTCAATTACAGTCAAAAAATAACGTTTTCATGGCTCATCGGCAATATGCTCAAAATCTCATGGAATTATGGGGATTTGCCCTATGAAAAGTTTCGAGTCATACTGTGTTCTTTACTTGAAAAATATCCCACCCTTTTTATGAAAGGGTTAGAAAAGAAAATGTTTTTAGAACGTGTAACAGGTTCTGTGGTGTACAATTTTGAAGACCTGCAATGCCCAAAAGTATACGATTTGTCTCATCACGATGTAATGTGTTCTTTTCACCCTCCTCATTTTAATCACTGCGCCTTAGTGAAAGTAATCGCCTTCGAAAAGCATATCAAAAGCTTTACCGAACGAAATCAAGTTGATTTAACTTCGTTATGTCGGCTGGGCAGCACATCGAACATTTAAAGCTGTTAGCAAAGTGCAAAGCAAAAGCAGCTGTGCTACGAAAGTGTCCAAACTCTCTGATTAAAGCATTGTGCGAGTGTTCTGTAAACGTTTTAAGAGGTAACGTACCATTGACGAAACTTCAAAAAGCCAAGCTAGCTCCATACAAAAAAGTTGTACGGAAACTTGGAAACAAGTCAGTTCCATTGTATAAAAAAAGAAGAGTGCTCATTCAGAAAGGTGAAAGATTCCTGGGCGTTCTTATTCCAGCTGCAGTTTCTATAATTTCTTTCCTCCTTAATGGAACACGCTAAAAAATTTGTATTAGTTCCCGAAGAAAGACTCCAAAAGTTTGCTTATGATCAGCTGTCAGACATCGATAAACGCATGCATGCTATTCTTCAAAGAAAGAACTTGGAGGATATCGAAAAAGAAACTTTATATCTTCAAGTTTTGCAAAAGTATGTTAACTTTAGCATGCCGCTTGAAAACACAGAAGCAAGGGAAACGAAAGAGAAGAGTGTTGAATCTGAACAAGGTATAGAAAAGAGTGATAAGATTCTACCAAAGAAAGAAGAAGCGGGTGAGATTGAAAAAGAAATAGTGAACTCCGCACCGTTGAAATTAAAAGCCCTTGCTATGAGCATTATTAACTTTTTACAAGAGCAAAATTCAATTATTAATTGGACGCCTGACAAGGAGCTTGTATTTAAGGGAAGAGTCATTCGGGGAAATACAAACATTGTGCGCTTAATTTGATATTCGATTTGCACATTTGATAAGAGATAGAAAAATAAAGCCTCATGGGTATGAAATATTTCATAATGCTTTGATTGAAAATAAGTTTCCTTCCATTTATGTTAAAAACAGATACCTGTTAAAGAAAGCAACGTATGCCAAGCCCATTTCTTGGCTGACTTACTAATTTGAATTTATGTTTATTGCATTTAATAAATGTGTTTTTTTATTTTGTATGATATACTGCTTGTACACTTATTTATGTTTTTTCTTTCTTATTTATCTTTCGTTATGATGCAGTTTTTAAGTTTATATTGTGAAGGAAATTTTAGTGGTAAAATATTTTATTTAAAGTAATATTTAAAAGTAATTTAAAGAGAAAAAGGAGGCATTGTAAATGAATAAATGTATCTTTTATTCCTTAAAAACTGAAACTGATTGTAGCAGCATAGAAGAGAAAAATATATAGTAGTGTAGTATGAAATGAATTGTAAATTGAATAATGTAAAGAATTAACAATACAAGAAAAACGATGAGATATTTTCCTACATAAAATAGATTTATTCAGTGTCTAAATATTATGTATACACCATATTTCTTTTTGAAGTAATGAAACAGATGATAATCATTGACATTCTTCATGATATAATAAACGCAGTAGTGTCCACAGACATTGGATGTCCAATTTTGCAGTGACACATAGTTCCACTTTACACAAGGACACTGATTCACAAGGATACTGACACACATATATAGAGATAAAAGATTCGTATCGAGAAGGGGGAAATCCAAAGGAGTCAAAGAATTCCACTGTTATCTCATCGTGAATACAGATAGCCAGCCAGAGAGAGAAAACTGACATATTAAATAATCCATAGAAAATTCATGACATTCTTCATGATATAATAAACGCAGTAGTGTCCACAGACATTGGATGTCCAATTTTGCAGTGACACATAGTTCCACTTTACACAAGGACACTGATTCACAAGGATACTGACACACATATATAGAGATAAAAGATTCGTATCGAGAAGGGGGAAATCCAAAGGAGTCAAAGAATTCCACTGTTATCTCATCGTGAATACAGATAGCCAGCCAGTGGGAGCCTTCTTCATCATGCAATAGCAATATCTTTCTCAATGGGAGGTAGTTTATCGGCGGAGAAAACCCCTCTGAAATGTCTTGATGCATACTTATCTCTAGATAAAATTGGGTTAATTTGTGTAGCAAACATTAGTTCCCAAATCAAACAAAACGTTCCTGCTTTTATTAATTTCGATCAGCGACTCGAATTCAGCAAACACAATGAGAGATACTGTACGATCCAAGCATTTAGAAAATTTCAATTTAATTCTCAAACTGCTGTGATGAATCAGATTAAAGTGCTCTCCGTAGCAGAGATCAGGGGATAAATCAAACAGAAACAAAGCATAACCTTTAGAAAACTCGCTTCTTGATATATACAGTCCTTCAGAGTTTAAAAATAAATTTTGATAGGCTCTGATGAAAAGTTCCTTCTCAAAATTAAGTTCCAGTGGTTGATGAGGTACAGGTTGACCATTTACGTAGATACCGACAAAGTTTGCATTGTATTGATTAAATTCAAAAGGTGACTTTGAATAGTTTCCATTAAATGCGTCATTGTCCACACAAGCTAACACCAAACGTTTTGGCATCTGCCCCGAGAATACATTATGTTGTACAAATTAATAATTGTTTTGAGGTATGGAAAAGGACTTAAAATGCAACTCGATCAATGGGATATTTGGCTGGTGATTTTTCCAAGGCTTTGGCATGAGCAACGATTAAACCCGGATTGATGCGTACTTTCCTTACAAGCAGAGATTCGTGTTTAAAAATGATTTTGTAGTCGCTGTCTTCCATTAGACAAAACTCGAGCTTGCTTTTAATGAGTTTAATTTTCAAATATACTAAACTGTCTTTCTTGATTGAATAAATTAGTATGTAGTCGCCCACACACAGTCATATCAACTGTTGCACTTCGTTTGAAGTATGCTGCTCGTGCATTGAATCCCTCTTTGGGATTTTCATCGCTTACATCAAAAATATTCATTCGACCAGCTGTATCCTTATAATAGAGTTCAGAAGTGAGCTGAGAAATTTTACCATCAAATCCATGAGTTAGCAAGTTTCTATAATGGCTCTGTAAGCATAGGTGTTATTACTGGAAGACACTACTCTATCATTTTAACTCACGTCTACTTGAGAGAAAAGATAATGCAGAAATAGGTTTACTGGTCCTACTTTACTGTCATCGGTGAGAGGTTTTCCATCATGTTTAAAAATTTTTACTTTTACGTACAATTGGGTTTAAGACACTATAAGATAATCATTACTACCAGAAATCATAAATTCAATAGAGCCTCCGTCCGACACATTAGCCATTGGATGACACTGTACCCAGTGTTCTTTTTCAATGACTGTTTGAGTAGGAGGAAGAGTGAAGAGATTGAGTTCAGATTTTGAACATGTGGGAGAATATTTTAAGAGAAATGTCATTTTTTTTCACGGATCAAAAATATTACGTCTGCCTACTTTTCTTACTTTATGGGAACTGACCCGCTTAACTGCTTTTCCCTTCCTTTTATAGCTCTTCCGTCGACCTAACATGCCATCAGCCTTTTGAATAATTTTCTTTGCTAAATTTTTACCCGCTTCTTTGGATATTTCTTGAACTGCTTCTTGAAAATGTCGACCTTCTAGCATATCGTTAGCTATCTGAGCCCCGGTTCTCAAAACTTCTTTTCCAACGGATTTTACACCTCGCGATAAAAATGGCAAAGCGGTACGGAACAATCTTTTAAACCATCCTCCAATTCCATAACCCTTCTGAAATGATTGTCCTTGATAGTAGGAAAGACTATTCCCCGCCTGGTTAACGTAATAGTCTTCAAATTCTTTCACGTAACACTCATATGGAACAAGCATCTTTATTCCTTCAGCTCAAGTTTGCAAATGAGTGTTTTCTATTTTTCAACTTTTTTTATACCATCTGCCTCATTCGAAAATGTAAAACAGCAATCATCCTTCCTCTCTCAAAGGGTACGAGGTCCCCGGAGTGCAATCGAAGTATTATTTCAGTTGTTTGAAAATGATGTTGTATGAGGGGTACATAATGAGGACTCACATAATGAGCATTTACAACTTCTTCGTCATTTCCTTCCACTTTCACAATTCTCAAGAGAAGGGCCTGCACATCCCCGACAATTTGAGGTTCCACGATATCGCTATAAACATATATGACTGAAAACGATGCAGCCGGATCGGCTATAAATGGACTTTCATGCAATGAAATCCCGTTTATTCCGTTGAAATTCTCCAGGTTCGAAACCTAACATTTCAGCTATACCTTCATGTAAAACTATTTTGCATTTATCTTTCACTTTTAAGTTTACTTGCTTTGTGACAGAGCTGTATGAAAACTCAATCTTATTGTTATGCGACGCTAAATACATTCCTTTTAAAAGATCCGGAATGGTTTCATAACATCCTGGAGGAACTTTTTGAGCGATTAATTTTCTATCTCCTAAATCAAATCCAAATACATTATTATCACTCCTCACATTGTACCATGTATGTGGGTACATTAAATCAACTAAGCAACTTCCCATTCCCCATGTTTCAGATTGATTGGTGAGGGTAGTTGAGTCATGAAATTATAAATTTTGTTTTGAGAAAAAAATCTTCGAACTGTCGCTCACAAGTGTCACGTAAAAAGATACTCTTCCAATTAAATGTAAAATTTGTAGTCACCTTCCTTTTGTACCGTTTTCACATCTCGCACCCATGCGTTAAATTTTTCAGGATAGCCCTTAAATTTTACAAGTATTCGCTTTTACATTTCTCCTTCTCGTTTTCAAAACCTTTTCAACCCGATAATAACCCGAATGTGTTATCTGTTGAAGTTACTGCTCATAAAACGTACCTTGAATAACCTCTCCTCCATAGCCTTTTAATTTATAAACAATAGGATTCTTGTCTATAATTTGATGGATCGTAAAAATTTCCATGGTTCAATTTTGTTCATATCATTTTTCAAAGAGTAATTTTTCCTTACTGTTTCGAACACCAATTTTAAACTTGGGCTTAACTTTTACTAATGATTCATTTCCGTCGAGTATAGTTTATACTTGACTTTCGTTCTTTTTGTAACAGAAACAGGTTTTGTTTGAATGCTGTGGTGTCAGGTATGATTATAACTGTGTATAAATTATTTATAACGCCATTGTATCGATAGGTATTCATTTCTGTAAAGTATTTCCACAAAGTATAGTAAAGTATTTTTTTAAGTTCGATGGAATCGTTCCACAATCGATGTTTTTGTATTATTGTTCGTTGTAAAAAATCCAACTTTAAGCTTTGAGTGATAATTTTGCAACAACTTGATAAATTCTTTGCCAGCATCGGTTTGCAGTTTAGTGGGAATTCGTTCAGAAAATATCTTATCAAATGCTGACACAACGACACTAGCTGCCTTATCTTTCAACGGTATAGCCCAAGCATACTTTGATAGTACATCAATGCATGTAAGCAAATATTTATAATCATCATTATACCGAGATAAAGATTGCATATCAACTAAGTCCGCTTGGAATTGCTGATTCATTTTACTTACTATAACTCTATTCCTTTTAAAGTTATTTCGAACTGGCTTATGCAAAGTAAAACAGTCTGCGTTTCAACCAATGTTTTCTCGTTCTTAGAAAACTTATCTTTCGTAGCTTTATATAAAGTATTGACACCACCAAAACTACCAGGATTCTTAGGGGTTTTATAATACGTATCGAGGTTCATTTTCTCTCTAACCTTACATGTAATTTAAGTTTGACTATTCTAATCAAAGAATAATCTGTAAATAATTTTTAAATGTTTATTTCTCGTTTATAACTATATTTTATTCATGAAAGTGGTAGAAAGGCTTGTCTCATTAATCCTTATTTCAATGAAAAACCTAACAATTTGATTAATACACATTATGCAAATATTAATTCAGAATATAATTCTTTTCATATGTACTCTTCAATAAAGATTAGTAAGTTTTCACACACAAGGAAAAAAAGACAAAAGCAGAAAAAAACAAATGCAATTCAAGTAAATGTATTTATTTAATGCAATCTGTATGGGTTAGGGCCAACATTCTTTTCATACATTTCCTTAGCATTTTTTTTATCAATAATGACATATTAATTTAGACAAGAAATTTTCATTTATATAATTTACTATCGCTTTATTTTGAGTCACGAAATCAGAAGCTAATTTTTCAACGTCAATTGAAACAGTAGCTAGATCGCCATATAATCCTAACCTGCCTTCCAAATTTAAAGTGACAAAATCATGCCCGAGTTGATTCCCTATTTCTCCAATGGAACCATGACACACGGAAAGGTGATTGATGTTTTCTTGCAGGTGTTTTTTTTAAAGTTCGACCCTGGACGTAGTTAGAATCATCTCAGCTTCAAAGTTCTCAACGATCATTGCATTGACGGGAGCTTGTTTTACCGTTTCCTTCAGGACATAGCCTCGAAAAATACACTCAAAAAATATCTTAACGTCACTTGAAGATACTTCTTTGTGCATAGATTTTAGACACTGACACTCACTTTCACTGAGTGAGCATATATCTGGCAGGAAAAAACGACTGAAATTTTCTTTCACATAATATCTTTGAAGTGTTACATGAGGAACATGTAAAAAGGGTTGTAAGCATAACACTATCTTGCCTAATAGAAATTTTGCCGTAATGCGATGGTAAATCTAACGAGTCCAAATCGCTTACCAAGTTCAACCAGACGGCAGGTGTTAATGAGACTCCCATCGATGTCAGAAATAGACGGCCAGAATCGTTAGACTTGAAGCGTCGAATATGCACACGCAAATAATCCATGTAGCTTGAAACAACATAATTTTCACCTCCCAATTTAAAGTATTGGGGTGAAAGCTGTTCTTCAGCAGGCTTACTCATTATACTCATTTACTCAGTATACTCATTTCCGTCACTAAAACGTAATCTCTTAGCAACGCTCGCCATGTCAGAAGAAATGAATCGCTTCATATTTTAAACAGCTAATTCAACTTACAACTACGGAGACAATACACAAGTAAGGTAAATGTGCGAGTCAAATCTGGGGATATATTTAATACTTTGAATCTTATTGGACAGTCTGTATGATTCATGTTTAAGCTGTGTGGTGATTGGACAAAACGTGATTATATTCCTACACTCATAGGCAGATTAAACGTAGTGATGAATATGTAAAAGAATTATTGCCATTCCGTTAAACTAAACTCACATCACAAACATCCGTGTGACCAGATTACAAATATAAAATTAAATAAACAGGAGAATAACAGCTCAACTCAAACTTTACAAAACACACAAGTGCAAAATAAAAACAAGAAGGAGAAAAACAGCTCAACCCGCGCCACCGCGTTCGCACACTGGGGAAATTACAAGTCCAAACTGTAAACAAGCAGCACAGAAACAGCTCAACTCATACCACCGGCTTCCAACACGGTGAAAAATACAAGTCCAAACTGTAAACAAGTAGCATATAAACAACTCAACATCGATTCAAAACAACTCAACTTCACTCAGCAACAGGAGATAAACAGCTCAACTTCCGGTATGATGTCACTTCCGGCAGCAGGAGGTGAACAACTCAGGTATGGCGTCACGCGTCACCGCGCCCCTGTGCTGAATCCCGCTTTTCTCTCCTACTTACGCAATCAATTGTACATCCCTCCCAGAAATATAAGGAATCTGTTACAGAATACTTGATATAATTTGTCACAAGGTATCTAAGAAGGTTACTCCATGCCTCGCCATATAAAGGGGGAACTTTACAACTTTCTAATTTATGACTTTTCTGATGTAATTCTACAATAAGAGTCCTCTAGATTTTATATTATAATTTCTTTATCTCTTCATGTATACATCACACATGCTAAATTTAATTCCGATTGAACACTGGCTTTAGGATGTTTCTATTGATTTGGCACAAAGTGCATTTTTAAGTTTTTAGGCTTGGATTGATTTGTCGGTATACTGTCATTTTTGCTACGAGAGATATTTAAACAGGGACCCGTTGCCAGGAATTCACATTACAATTTCAACTATATTTTAATAAATTATATTGTTAATACTATATATCTGAAGCAATTTTTTGAAAGTAATAAGAAAGGAATGTTATAGCCTAGTACGTACAATTCTTTTTGTCTTAAGAGACCCCTCGAAAGGAAACAGTGAGGCTATCTTCATTATGAGTGGGTAGTAGAATTTAAAGGATTAAATGGAATTATTTCCTACTGTTTACACAGCGTAATTGTACTTGGGAGGGATGTGGGACAGATGACCTACTTAAACCTTCTTTTTTAGGATGCCCCGAAGTGGTAAAAACGAAAAAAGAAGGAAAGATAAGAAAGCAAAAGTTTTCTGGTACTTGGATATTTATTCAAAGAAACTGTCTTCTAGCATAGAAGAAAAGTAGGTAGTGCATTAGGGCACGTCGATTTTCTTAACTTACAACATTTAAAAAAGTGATAGATTTATAAACTATTGACATGCTTGGATAATTAAAAGGTATTTTGATTGCTTTATTACAATTTAGTTTTGCTTGGTAAATAACTACTTGAAAATAGAGATTTTTCATCTTTTTTAAGACAGCCTGAGGGATCTTTTAAGAGTTTCGAATTATCCAAAACTGATCTTTAGAAACTGAGGAAAAACACAAGAAAAATTACATTAGAAATTGTATATATGTCAGAAGTTGGATAGAACAGGAACAGTTGATTGACAGGAAGAGTTCCACTTTTTACTAACACGGAACATTTATTACAAAAATTTTTAACATTGATGTTCAGGAGTCCACATTCAGAAGAAGCAACAATTTTTATCCACAGAGGATTAATATGGAGCCACTAAGGTCTCCCGCTCTTAAGATGCACGATCAGCCACACAGGTCTTGCGCCATTTCACACTCGCTGCGAACTACATACGAAAGTTCCCATGTTCTCAAGTTAGAATGAATTATTTTCCCGCTCTGCCTTAAGCGTTTCCATCGCGACTAGAACGCCTGCCTACTTTTTCAAGGGGAGCAAGGCCTTGCTCCCCTTGAAAAAGTAGGCAGGCTCACTTAACATTTACATATTTTATTTCATCTTGTTTCTCGGGGAAATCTATTCTATTCTTAGGGTAGTTTTACTTATTATTTCCCTTTATTTGTTCTCTGCGGCTTTCAGCGCTGTTCATCTAAAGGGTCAATATTATTGTTGTTACTTTGCTCCATTTTTTGTTCTTATTTTTGTTCTTGTTATTATTTGCATTTTGTTTTTGTTTTTATTAGGTTTCTCCTTTTTGATTTGTGGTGATGGTCTCTCTCTCTCTCTCTCTATATATATATATATACAGAGGCCGTTCGGACATTTATGAACGATTTTGATGAGCTGTAAAAAAATGTATTCTACGAAAGAATTTTATTTTCACAGCCAGTTAAATAGTTAAAGTATAACTTATCGTCTGCTAACTCAGAGTTTTGTTTACTTTCTAAATGGCGCTTTCAAATAAGCAATGGAATGGAAGGCTATGTTTCCTCTCTTTCCGAAGAGAATTATGATTATTCAATTATTCAAAAACGCTGTAAATGTCATGGTTTTTCGATATCTAAAGGTACGATAAGTAATATTATTAATGAGAAAGGAAAAAACGTAAAAGTGGAAAAATACTTCCAAAAAAGTATCCAAAAAAGAAAACAATTCTGAGAATATTTGTAAGGTAAGATCTTTAATTTTAAAAGAGAATCCGCCAAGTCAAAGGACTATAGCAAGGTGAACGTGAGATCTTCCTCTAAGAGATTTATGATTGTTGCCGATTTTGTATATAATGGAAAATTAAAAGTAAAAAGAGGGACAAAATGTAAAAATCAACTTCCACATATTATCAAGACCATATTTTATTCCCAATATTCAAAAAAGAAATACCATATCTTTACCCACAGTGTCAACAATCAGTAGAACTGCATCAGGATAAAGCAAGCAGCCACACATCTAAATCCACTATTAAATTCTTGGAAAAAATGGAACAAGAAACTGGTATCGAGTCAATACCCTTTATTGATATTCCTGCTAAATCTCCAGATGTTTCACCCATGGACTTTTGTGCTGTTGGACTTTTAAAAAGGGCATTACCTAAACATCGACCGATAACCATTCAAGGACTGGAAAACTGTGGAACAAGAATGGGACAAAATACCACTGTCGATACTACAAAAGTCATTATTATCATGGAAATTAAGGTGTAGAAAGATACTTAACAATAAGGGCTATCAAATGGAACATTTAAAACACAAAAATTTCATGTAAAAAATTGAGTTTCAGTCCATTAAAATCGTTCAAAAAACTTCCGTTCAACTTATTCCATTTCGTCTGATAACAACACATAAATCTATGTGATAGGTAGAACATCTTTCCTTGATTGTATCAATAGTAACGCTCTTTTGTAGTGACGTAAATTACACGTAACTTGTCTTCCTAGCACTTGCACTCACGAAATGAGAGAAACCTTGCAGGGCAAAATCATATATACAGTGTGTTTGAAACATCTTGTACAAACTTTAAGGGAAGATGAGGAACATAAAATTTAATCGTAACCGTACAAAGATGCATGTCAGCAAGCTCCACCTAGAATTGCTAGAGGTAGCTGTACGTCATGACATCACCTTATACACCTTTTTATTCAAATCTGATATGATCTGTAATAACTATAGCATTTTACATTTAATCGGACGATAATTACAATTTTTGTAGGTGATGCAGTTTTTAAAGCCACTGCTATTTTTTACTTAGAAAACTAAAATAACACATCACTTAAACAGCCGCAAGGAACAAGAATAGTTTCCTAATTTGTTTTCATAATCTTATCTATTAACTTAAAATATTAATTACTTTACATTGTTTTGAATAAAATTTGAGTTATTTTGGCTTTGAATTTTCTGGTTTAAATATGTATATATGCACAAAATAAATGCTCATCTATCGTTGTCAAAACAGTGAAATTGATCCCTTGAAGTCTTTGTAAACATTTCAATTCTATTTCTTAATGGTAGGTTGTTTACTGTAGCCAAACCTCAGAAAATACTCCATTGGAAAAAATGGCTACAAGCGTTGCTTTTAACTTTCCCAATGGAATTGATCTTATATTGATCTGAACATTTTCTTTAAAAAGCCAGAACGCATAAAACTGATACGGAAAAAATAAAATAGAATGTATAAGTTCACACACAGAAATCGTAGAAAATAAATACTTCTATAATAGATGTTTTAGATATTCTTAAAAGTTTTTTTTATCAATTATTTAAAAAACTCTCTACAGTAGATCGGGTAAAATTATTTTGATTACTTAGTTTATTTTCGTTTTTATTATTATAGAAATTGTATTCATATTTTTGTTCGTTTTGATATTTGATTTATCTTTTAGTATATCTCTCTACCCAGATCCTTAATAAACCTCAATCTTACATGAATTTTAGATGCAAATTAGAACATATGGAATAGATTTAATTTAAAAAAATATCATTAAAAATTAATATACGAATAGTTCAGTTATAAATTTTAAGGGAATAATACGGAATTATGTCTTAAATCCAAATAGGACAATGGAAAACGAAAGTGGAATATATCAACGAAGTTATGTTTATGGGTGTACGATGATCAATTTAGTGGAATGGCACAGCTTAAATTTGATACTGCTATTTCTATCTGTTACTGAAAAACTGGGTTCTTAATGGGCTGAGTGATTCACAAGCACATACCCGTTCGGCAACTGCAATCTTTCCTGTGTGATTTCTAACCAGTTTTGACCTTTTTATGCCCCAAGAACCTTTCCCATGCGGTTATTTAAACAATATGTGTTGTGGGGAAAAGATATTTGACATAAATCGGAAATTTCGAAGCGCTTAGAGGGTAAAGAAAGGTATTTTAAAAAAATCAACACAGCATTATATTTATGTGACAGGTTGAAAAGACAATATCAAAATTTAGGCTGAAATAATGACCAATTCTTTTTTCATGACCCAAATCAACAAGGGCTTGACGCCCTTAAGGTGGGAAAAACCAACTTTTACGTAAAATATCTTTATCCGCAACTTCAGTTGAGGGTCATTCCGGAGAATCGAGCGCTACAAAAACAAGCAAGATTTGTTTCACTCATGAGCTTGTACAATGGAAAGTTCAACACAACCGTTTTTGAATTATATTCTAATTAGAGTTTTTAGGCAATCATTGAAGCACACCAACCCACAGTATGGAATTACTAAACGTACATCTACTTAATTTGAAAAATTTGAAAACATTAAAGTAAGTTAAGTAACTGAAATCCCTTAAAATTACCTATTAGATTTTATTAATGCAGACTAACAATATCAACCACCTTGTACTCTAAAAAGTTTCTCTTTAAATAATTAAATAACAAATGAAGACCCGATTCCATTATCAGGTTTTCCAAATAGCTCCTTTGCTAACAATTATTCAGGAATCATTGAATTTAAAACAAAGTTGGGTGTACCACTCTCGTACTCCTTTAAACCTCAACAAGAGTATCAAATGCAAACGAAAACCGGAAGTAATAAGGTAAAAGAGGCTTTTCACATACTAGTACCCGTTCTTATTTATTAAAGGATGTCTATAAAAGTATATAATAAAAATGTACAATAAAAGTATATAACCTAAAAAGAATGTAATAAAATAATAAAAGTAAAGGTACACAATATAAAAGTGAGATTTTAATTGCATTTTCAGTAGTATTTTAAAAAAATGAGGCATTGAACGATAAAAATATATAATAAAAAAGTAAAGGGTTTAATATAAAAGTTAGAATTGAATTGCAATTTCAGTAGTATTTTGAAAAATGTGATATTAAAAAGTACAGCATCTTAATATAACTGGAACAAAATCTGTTTTGTGCTTTCTATAAACACATATCTCCTTTGAACTTATTGAAATAAACTTCGCATTTTGAAAAAGAAACATGAATCTCTAGACTAGATCTCTAGAAGAACATAGACTTTGTGAATTTATTTTAATAGACATTTTAAAAACTTCTCATGAAATATGCAATGAAAAACATTTAGAATAAGAGAAAGAAAAAAAATAAGATATTCCGAAGATTTTAGATGAGTAGAGACTAGTTGAAATTATTGATACCACTCAACTCTGGTTTCAAAGTTTAATTAATTTAAGCACTTGACTTTAGTAATTAGTTTAATTAATTAGTTGTTGACATCTACGATTTTTTATGACCTTAATATTTAAAGTTTATTTTCTCCTAAAGTCTTTCTAATCTTCACTGTCTTTGATCTCTTGACAAGCATTCAAGTAGTTAGAATTTTTAAGACAGTCGTTTTCCTACAAACATACTATTCTTTTTGAAGCTTAATTCTTTTGCAGTATGGTTGGAAGAAATTAAGTGTCTGGAAAAAGAAGAATTTTTCAAAATGCTTCAGTGCACTCAAATGTGCATTATTAAATAAAAGCTCCATTCCTTCAGACTAAAGGTTATGGAAACGAGCTATAATCTTAAACTTTTTATTTGACAGGAAATAATATACGTTTTGAAGTGTTTGAAGTCATTCATAGTATCTGAAATGTGAACTCAATGTAAAAATATTTATTTTCAAATAATGAATGGTAATAACGAAAAAGAACTGGGATATATTATAACTTATTTTAAATAAATTTGGTAGAGTAAGCACAAAATTTCTTACTTCTAGTCTAAGATTTAATTTTCATATTGCATTTTTAAACTGTAACGTGTCAGGGAAAGTTTTGTGAATATCCGCTTTCACAAAGTATGTTGTGTGGAAATAATTTATAAAATCAACTTTTCACTTAATTTTTACGACACATTTCAATGTGTGTTTACTTTACCCCTTCATGATACTCGTATAAGTATTAAATGAGTAAATATTTTGTTTTGTAGTCTAACGTACACAGTTTTCAAAAACCAAACATCTCACAGAATCACGAAAATTAATTTAAATCCTTTTTTCTGTAAATATGGATCCAAAATTGCTTTTACTTAAATGACTATTATGTGTCTCCATGCATTTAGACTATTTTCCTTAATTTAAGAACGTTCATCTATTATTAAACTTTAAACATGTAAAAGTTTAGTATTGAAGATAGAATGGAATCAGTAGTTTAAAATCAAATATTCCTGTCTTATTACAAAAGTTAATTTCCTTTCATTCATCAATTCATTTGCTTGAGAGAATAATTGGAAGCAAGCATGCCTGATTAGTCCTTGAATTGAGCAATTAAAAGTAAAAGCTTCTACTTTCCTGATCAAAAGATAGTTAAAATTAAAAGCATAGTTTTGATTATTAGATGAATTTACCTGTAATTAAACCAATTCTGAAAGCTCCTTTCTAATCTTTTAGTAACAAACTTGATATAATTTCGAGATCCATTTCTTGGATACATATGTTGCTAATTAACATTGGAATAACAAAATTTCAGTTTCGTAAAAAAATTAAAAGTTACAATTTATATTATGAATGACTTTAAGGACTTTTCTGATTTAAAATAACTCGAAATTCAAATTAACTTAGGCTAAATACAGAAACCCACGCATGATGAGAGAAATAAACCTTTATAATAATTAAATTTATCACTTGATATCATAATTTCAGATTCAAGAAATCGTGAACTTAAAAAGCATAAAGGGAAATGCTACCTTTTTTATCTTTTGTGCAAAAAAAAATTTCTTAGCTTCTTTATCTTTTTTAATAATTTGCAATTATGTATGCATTTGATCCATAAAAATGGCGGAAAGCGATTCAAGTTGAAAACTCTTTTGAAAAAGAGAGAATAGATTTAAACAGTTAATATATATATATATATATATATATATATATATATATATATATATATATATATAAGTTAGTGTGTAGCTTTTATTTCGATAATAAAAACAACTAGAAAAACACATTATTTCAGCATGGTCCAGGAAGTTTAAAAAAAACTACATAAAACTAAAAGATAGTTACTTTTATAAAACGTTAAACAGTTTAAGTCCAACGGTTGAATTTACGCTATTTTAGCAACGAAATTAAAATGAGAAAAACCTCTCTTAAATTCTCTTATGAAATTAAACCACAAAGACTTTTTTCTTTGGGGCAGTAAATGTAAAAATGTGTGATATCGTGGATCAAATTTTAAATAATTAAATAGAGCAAGATATATTCGAGAGCAAAAATTAATAAATTGTGTCTAAAAATCTTTTAATTTAGATACAATTTCATTATATCTAATGAAGTTAAGTTTTAAAAATTACCTTTTATCATATACCATAATAAAAAAATATTACGTTTTCGAGAATTTTTAGAATTCAGAACATTATTATTCATCGTATTCGCACCTCGAGTATAAATTTCCAAAACATATTCTAAAAATATTTGAGAACAACACAATCAATGGCAGAAAGGGAATACATTTTTGTATCAACAAATGCCATAAACTCTACTGGAATTTGCGTGTCTGAGTGAAGGAGTTAAAAATAGATCCAGGCTGTTTATTTCGTGTCCAAGGAAATTAATCAGCGTGCTGCCAAGATAATTGGTCATAAAGAGTCAGTTATTATTGGATGCTCAAGCAAAACTGGTTTTACAGAGCGGTAACGCTGTGATTGCGAACACTTGTAAATATGTTTTTCCGCAATTATTGTAATCAAGGAAAAGATGAATTTACGAAGAGTGGGGTTTTGATTGCTCTCGTGTCGGAGGAAAGGGAATGACTAGAAATTTAATACTTCATGTTATACTTATATGCATGATGAAATAATGATAAAAAACTGGAAGTTAAAACATTATTGTGGATCGACGATGTTTTATGTTGCTAGTTAATGCAGGAAATTAATTAGAGGTTAGAAATCAAACTTATGGTAAATCGATGAACGAAAGTTTTCATAAAAGCTATCTGACTACCATTTTAATTTCGCATTCTTTAATTTATCACACATTATAACAAAGTATTTAAACATTTTATCTATTTTTCCCATCACATTTTCAGAAAGTGATATTTTATGCAGGATTCATGAACCATTTTTAGGACAGTTCATATTTACTGACTACTACAAAGTATTATTCAAGCACTAAAAGTTTTTGTATTTTCTCTGGTAACATATTTTATAAATAGTGAATGGAGTAAGGAAAAATAAGTCTACGTTGGTCAAAATTCAAATGTATTATATTTCTTACTTTTAGTTATGTCTATAAATACTAATTTTCTGAACTTGCGGCTGAAACATCATGGATATAATTTAACATTCTGCTGAATGCTTTATTTCTTTTCATGATGTATTTAAAAATGAACTTGGCATCTTTGAATTCTTGATTTATTTTTTCATCTGACCGTGGTTCAAAATTAAGTGGCTTTGTTCTTGGATCTTTTCCTTCGGGATTGATCCCGGACCGTCACCAATAGGCCTTTGAGTTGCTCTAGTGTGACTTTAATTAAATTCCTACCTGGATTATTTTTGTATATATAATTCATTTTAGGTACTTTCCATTTATTTAGTGTCTGTTTTTATTAAGTCCATCTTTATTAATGATTTATCAAATTGAATTGCCATGTAAGAATATGAGTTACAATTTAATTTCAGAACAAAATTATGTATCGCAAAAACATTATCTAGTTTTGAATGACAATACAGTGTAAAAAAATATTCTTCTGTTTGAAAACACATATTGTCTTTAAAAGGACAATTAACTGCAATATACTTTTCCTAAGAACGATTTTATTTAACTAATGGAAAAATTGTAAACAATTTTGGGATTTGATTGCGATTATTTATATTATACCTTATAAGTTTTAACACTTTACCCATATAAAATATTATTTAGCAGCATATTTAATAACTTTTCTTATAAACAAATAGAATATTATGTACACTAGAATCATATTTCTTATTGTTCATATGTCTAATTTAAGCTAAATTTGTTACTCATACCTAAATTGAGATGTTTTAGGACTTCAGAGAATTAGTGAATGTTTTTTTTGTTTCTCTGTCATTCTCATTCTTAATTGCTGAAAATGTGACAAATAAATGAATAGATTCCCAAAACTCCACGGATATGTAAAATGCGATTATACAAAATCTCTTTCTACAAACCTCAAAGGATCGAGAAAAAGTTCGTTAAAAGGAAATCAAAATTAGTCCTAAAATATTTGGACGGGAATTATATCGGAGTTTGCTAAAATGAGTACTGACCATATATTCTAAACATGCAAGATTATATTCGAATATACTATTTCAGGTTTCTTAAAAGTTTGAATAATCCTGAGCTTACAAACAGCTTTTTAGTACCTTTCAGTTATATGTCATCGTGAGTTTTCGTTGATTTTAAACAGGCTGCTTTCAATTTTTAATATTTGTTTTTAAAAACAAATGCCTAGTTGATAGTCATATAAATGTTTATTTTTCTTTCTTTTTCCTTATCGGTAAAAGTCTAATATTAAAAAGGCTTGTTGAGAAGAGAGGGAAGCGTATTAACCAACTAAATAAAATGTATGCACAGAGGATAGAATATTTTTTATCAAGGTCTACATTTATTAATGCAGTTTTAATACATGATAAAAAGCAAAGTAAAATTCTTGTAGTTTTACTTCATGAATCAATATTAATCTATGATGCTATGATTTTTAATTAAAATAATGAGATACAATGAATAACATATTTATTTTTGATTCATATATGAACATACAAGACTTTAATTCAAACTTCGAAGAAATTTTGTATCTTTCTAATAATGTTACTCATCTAGTATTAAAATGTTCAGTTAAATTAAATCTTTTGCAAAATAATGTTAAAAAATCATCAAAGAGAATATAAGATGGAAACACGACATATCTTTTCTCATTTATATCTATGAATGAATTGACTAGTATCAAAAGACAACACAGATCTTTTTGAATTTTCATTATTAAATAATTACTACCTGTTCTTTGAAAGTGACAAAATAAAAAATACATAATTTGAGTTTACGAATTGTATATCAACTATAAAGTTCCAGGAAACATGTGACATCAAACGTGTTTAATGAACTTCGTTAAAGACAGCATTTTTTTCAGAAATCAGATTATTTCTCCCTGTATTTAAGTACACGTACTTATTAATGAAACAGTAGAAGTGTTTAAATTTATTTCTCTTAAATTGATGAATAAAATTATGTTTTGTGAATAACCATTAAATTTTAATTTTATTTCCGACAGAAACGTAAATAATCTTGAAAGAATGATCAGTTGAATTCTCAAAACAATCAGAGAGGAATTTTAAGGATTCAAAGGAACAAATAATAAGATCTTAACGAGTGTTTATTTAATTTCCACTGCTCTCTAATAAAAATGTACTTTGTAGGCAGTAGTTATCTGAAAACATTTAAAGTTGTTGCATAGAGAATATAAATTAAGAACAACGATAATGCGTGTGAGTATAGATACTATAAAAGTGTTTTGTGACTCAGTTAAGCAAAGTAGCAACTAATTGTATTCTGAAACTGTATGCAATATATCACCTGCTTACAGTTGAGAAACGCACCAAGTATAAAAACATATTTCTAAGAAAACAAAAGGGAGAAATTCGACTCCCTATGCTTTACTCACTAATTGCGTTTCTCAAGAAATCTATCATGTAAATAATAAATGACTAAGTGGACTTCACACCAGTCTACAAATCACCATATTCTGGTCCAGACAAACTAAAAACTCGTACTTCAAAATTCAGTTTAGTGTGTTCTACTTGTAAGTCGACGATATGTTAAAAGAATTGCAATGACTATAAACAATTAATATTAAGAATACGATCGTGGTAGAATGTTATAACCGACAATGAATACTTTGTCACGGATTAAAAAAAGTGGTTCAAACTCTATTAATACAGACATAGAATAGAATTTATATGATGAATCCTCTTATAAAAGTTATTTCTGACAATAAATTACATTCAGGAGGGAAAGTGTAAATGGTTCGGGTAAAGTCTTATAGTACAGAAGAACGATACTTCTAGTAAGTAAACAAAATATTAAAAAGAAATTATCTCAGTGAAATTTGAACTTAGAAAGTACGAAAACTGATTGAAATTCTCACATTGGTTTTCTGGGATAGAGTACCAAAGAGATGTTAGCAAGATCGCCATTTTAATGTACATGGGAAGAGTGGATATAGCACCTTTGAACATTCCTCAGTAAACTGTTGCATTTTTTATATATATTCATTGAAAATTCCTCGTATTATAAATACGTCAACTAGTTATATCTTAATTAATTTTCATTGATGTATTTCAAAGCTTATTTTTTATCAAGAAAATATGCAAAGCTTAAATGTCATACCAGTGAACTTTTTCATGATTTCTTGATTTGGGTTCTCATGATGGGACGAGTTCCATATTTTATGAAATGAAGTATGAGAGGATTTATTTTAAACCAGTGGTTAGCTCTTTGACTCTCTGTTCTATAGGCTCTATGTTCGAATTCCAGTCAAGGCATGGATGTTCCTTGTGTTTCGAAATACACTTTAACCCTTTGAGCATCACGATATTTCCAAGCCTAACGATACGACTCCAAAGCGCCCTGTCTTAAGCATTAGTCCACCAATTTTTTATTTTCATGTTTTGGTGGTCTTTTTCGACCTCCTCACGTCATCTTTTCCTCGGCTTTCCCGGTTTTTCTGGCCTTGACAGTGATCACTGCACCAGAGCGAAATAAGCTTAACACATTCCAAGTCCCAAATCTAAAATCTTTAGTCCGTTTCCGAAATCCAGTTCCATCGCCCATTTTGACAGTCCGCTTTGCTTGTCTTATTAGTGGTTTCGTAACAATGATTTTTCTAGAGAGGGGTTGTTAGCCCCTCGTCCAACCCCTAACCTGGAGGACCAGTCCTCCATATTTGTAAGCCCCCTGGAGACAGGGGTACCCGGCTATACCCCCAGGCACTGGGTATCCATTTTAGTCGCCTGTTACGACATGCATGAACTACATTGGGAGTATTCTTTAATGCCGTTCACCACACGCATTGCTTTTATCCTACAACACCCATAATGACTAAATAACCACATAATTGAAATAATCTTAGGAAGGATTCTATTGGTCAAGAAGGTCAGAACATGTTAGAACCCATGCAGGTAGTCAAACTATTTTAAGCCTATGAACCCCTCAAAAGGTTTAAAAGTAGGTCCCGGTCTAATAAGCCTTCCTGTAACCAAAAGCTCACCGCATAGTACCAATCTATTAAAAACTTTATATGGAGGAATTTAGTTATCAATTCTAACAAACTATCTTACATGTCTAAACAGTTGCCATAGGAAGGAAAACGGAGTCCAAAAATTTGAAATCCTTTCTTACGTTATTTGTAACATAATTTTCTTCTTGACCTTTTAAAATTGGTTTTGCCAAAACTTCTTTAGCCGCGGGGTACCAAACGAAATATTGCTAAATGAAAAGGAAATTTGTCGCGAGTCAATATTTAATTGCATACTTCAGTTAAGTAATGATTTTCAGATTTCTGGTAAAAAGTACTATACGTATCAACTTTTCCCTTAAAATAAGAGATAAAAATCACAATTTGCCAATATTTTTACACAATTTGAAAACCCATATTGTATTATGCATTCTAGTGCGTATAAGTTCGCGCAATTGGAGAAATTCGACTACTATTCCTTATTTTCGAAGGTCTACACCATAAAAATAAAAATACACCACTATAGATGTATAATTATGAGAGATAAAAATACACCACACCATAGATTTGAGAAAATATTTCATTTTGGAAAAGTCAAAAATTTAATGCATGTCAAAGTTGTGGATCGTAAAATGTTTGCAGTATTTTAATGTATCGACGCTTCCATGCAATTGACAGACTTCAGTCAACATAATGATAAGCCATACTTAGAAATTTTCAGGAGAGCAATTTTCAAGTTTTAAAAAATTCCAAAATTATAATGGTTTATAAATTATTTAAGAAGTTTATCTTTACTTTCAAATATTAAGCACTCATTAAAATAACTAGAAAGTCTTTTGTTCTTCTTGAATATTTATTTAACAATTGTTTTCATTACAAAACTTTCTGTGGCTTGTCACTACGTTGCCTGAAGTCCTTCAATTGCTGAATGGACAAATATACCAAAGAACTCTAGAAGATCGACCGCGAACAAGTGTGATTTTGTAAAACTAACTAGAAAGTTCGTTCATATTTCTCTCGTTCCACCTGCATGATACGTTTTTAAAAATTATTCCATTCGAGTAACGAAGTTACAATTACAGAAAAAATTGCTATAAATGTTCATATTACAATTGACTAGGGTTTGAAAGTCATCACAATTTTCAATGGTGGTGAACTGCGGACGGAAATTCTTAAGACTGGTCCTAATTCTAATTTTTCTTTAGCTGGGAAGACTGGATGTGGTTATAAGACTAAAATCGGGTACTAGTTACATTTTAAAACATTCAATGAAAAGTTTTCAAATGTGTAAGCGGATGATGTAAATGATATCAATACTTAGTTAATAGTTACTTCCATACAAAAAGAAACACGACATAGTAATCATACATTCAGGTTGACAGGTAGAGTTTCGAACTTTGACCACATTAAAGGCAAAGTTGTACAAACAAGTCAGTAAGGAATTTATACCAATGCAACTTATAAACTAGATTTACAATTTTTTAACACCGATATAAAAAAGTGAGTTTTTCAAGAGCTGTATGAGATAAGCAAACACTATTGAAATGGTAACACGGTATTGGGGGTGAAGGCATTGAGATAATATTTTGTAAACATGTATACTTGAAAAACTTCCATCCAAAAATTTGTTTAAGATAGGGTCAGTTTTTACTTGCAACAGAAAGTACCAAAGTGATAAAAATTAAACCAGCCGTTCTTAAACTTATTGAGCGGAGTTACACATTTGGATATTGAAAGTGCTACGGGGATTGGACGGAAAAGTGCAAATTTATAATATATATGTGAATACATCTTATCAGTTACTAAATGTAAAGATAGCTTTAACTTATCAAAAAATGACATGAATTTTCGTATTCATTTGTCATTTTTAAAAGAAATCATATCGTGTATTTAACATGAAATATTTTAGGAACTGGAACGTTTAAGGTAGAGAGAAAAAAATAAGTATCAATTAAGTCATTTATCTTAAATTTTTATTAAAGAAAACTATTCAAGAGAATAATTGGCAACTTTTTTCATTTTCTTCAATTAGTTTCATTTTTAACTATACAATAAATAGTAAAATCCCGTAACCAACTGAACAGAAAACTTTTTTATACATATTGATTTCCACTTTTTTGTTAAACATTTTTACCTTTTACGGTAGGTGGCCGAATATTTTCGTGTCTGATATCATGGGTTACACTATATTTTAAATAATTCTAACAAAACATTTGATAATTATTCTATTATTTTGATGGGAGATTAAAATATTAAAATCTATTCTGATGACACCTGACACCTTTTATGTGGTAACATTTTAAATCGTAATTTTAACTACATCCTTATAAAATTCATGAAGTTGTGAAACACGTGGAGGTGGAGTAATACTTTTGTGACCAATTGTATATATAACATTTTTAGGTCTTATAAACTTGCGATTGTTAAGTTATTTTGTTAACTGTTGAGCTTTATGTTTAAGAGTATGGTAATAAGTTAAATGTATATAGTTAAAATTTGAAATTCATCAAAGTAAAAATTTTAATTAACCTTCTAAATTTTTATACGGTTTTGTGATAGAGAGTAGTTCTGAATAGTTTTTATAATAAATTTATATCCATGTGCAAACTATAGTACTTTATAGTAAAAGACAAATAATAAATTATAAGTTCTTTAAACTTCTTTTATTATCACATTCATATAATATAACCAGCAATCTTTATATATGAAACTTCGGCACATGTATTTATTATAAGCGCATCATATATAAAACATAACAAAGTACTACCCTTAAAATACTGAGGTAATTTTAACAAAACAGTTATCCTTCGTGTTTTGTTGTTTCAAGCAGATTCTTCCAATTCTTCATCTAAGGGAAAACTAATAAACAGAATCTAATAAAAGTTTGAAATACATACAAACTGAATATCAGGATTTTTCACTGGGAAAGAGAGCACATAACCTTTTATCAGATAAATACAAAGTTTTATTTAAAGTTACACATTTTATATGTAATAAAATTTATTTTGAATCATCTTGAAGCAATTCCTTAAAATGTTTTTATTAAGTTATCACACATTTAAGGCTTAAAAGAACTAGGTTTCCTCAATGTAGGAAAATTGCATCAATAGTAAAAAATAAATTAGTTTAAATCGGAGAGCATGTTTGGTGTATGCACAAAGTTTTACAAAGTTTCTTAACTTATTAAATATGATACATTTAAAGGAAAGAATTTAAAAGTGCTCTCTTGCCACACACAGAAGGATACCAAAGGAATATTTGCTTGGGATTTCATTTCGCAGTCGAATGCGTTTTTATCGCTGTCAATTTTATTTCGCAAATTGGAAAATAATATCAGATAAAAATTGCTCGAATTTATCTCACATTATACCATCTATCACAAAATTACAAAAACGCAAGGTAGAAAAACAGGAATGGTTTGGAATTGGAAATTAATCAATAATCTTTTGTTTTATTTATACTATATGAGAAGCAAAATAGGAAGTGTCAAGCAGATATTTTTGAAAAGGACATCTTTCAGCTGCTATAAATGTTTAGAATTCAGTTGAAAGAAATTAAATATCATTCCCAACTTTTGCTATTTTAATAAGTTGTATTATATTTTTCTCTTTTTGTTAGATGCTCTAGGTTTTATGTAAAAAGATTAAATACCTCAAAATAGATACGCAATCCTTTTTCAATATTTGTTCGCGCACTGCTTTAGTTGTCGATCAAAAAACGATATATTAAAAAAAATTTCAGTTGAAAAATGTATTAAGGAAAAAAAAACCTTTAAAAAAACACAATAGTTCTGTATAACCACAATAAAACACCTTAAATATATTTAAAAACGTGCACAAAAAGTTCTCTATAGCGTAAATAAATATGTTTCGCTCTTATATCCAATCTGAGGGATGCTTTTATGATATTTTAGCTAATCAATTTCAGGTAAAACAGAAAAAATTGAGTTTCAAGCTTCATCTTTTATATATTTATCGCAATTCACATTCTTCTACAGATGGGGTGATGCTAAACATTTTGGTCCAGCAAGAAATAAAACTTTAAATACATATTTCAGTTTATTTTATTCTACTTTTATATCTCCCCTATGATTGATATCCATATGATGCTTGTTTGGTCAATACCAATTAGATTAAACACCAAACGTTTCCAAGCTGGCAATAAACTACATTTTTAGATAATCCCGGTGTGTGTCAGATGACATCATTTGGACAGCAGAAGTAAAATCTTTTCTGATCATCTGGTTTGTTTACTTACAGTGAAAATTCCTCTCACAGATATAGTTGTCTAAAAACACCGCTACACAATGTAGAATTTATTTGAATTCTCATTTATAACTTACATTAGATATGTCTAAAACACTGCGGTTTTAAAAATGCAAGCAAAAAGATAAAAACTAAACTCAGAAACCCACCAGGTACACCGTAAAGATCGAATAATACTAAAATAAGCCCACTCGACTGCTTTCTTTTTCTGTGTTTATGGCGAATGTTGTTAAACTTTAGGAATCCAGTCAAAGTTTAGTAGAATTCACGAGAGGCTAGGCTGAAGTTTACTGCATTGGGTTAGAAAAGTAGGACAAAGATTTGAACTGAAGCAGTAAACGTAAGACACGAGTAATGTTTATTTTAAGCAACGGTTGTGAGATTTTAAAAAGATTTCCATCTTTTATTAATCAATAAAAGTGACTTTATTGATCAATCTCTCTCTTGTCGTTTACTCAAAATTAGAATGTTATTAACTTAACATATTGTAAAATTCTTTAAAGATGATAAAATGGAACAATTCTTTTTTTACCCATTTTTAAGAAAGAAAAACTGGATATATATTAGATCTGATTTAACTTGCAAATTCAAGTCCATCAGCTTTGCCTAATGATGTCGAGAATCACATCAATTATACTGATCACCCTGTTAAGGGCAGGACTGTGCGTTTGTTACGGAAAGAGAATGTTCATATCTCACGCATAGCCGAAAACGCATGTTGTCCCCCCGTTGTGCTCTCCTCTAATTTATTTAGAAGACAGGACTTTCAATGAGATCTCCACCCTTCCCGTATCTTCATCCTCTCTAGTTTACTTATTTTAAGTGCGGGGATCTCGTTTCATTGATCTTCCATCGCGCTTCCACCATTATCATCTGGAAAAGATAATGCTCTCCATAAACTGTAAGCATTTGTAGTGATTCTTCTCTTTGTGTTGAATTGAGGCTTTCGTGATGAAAGCAATCGCCATGCATCGGAAATGTTGTTTTTCCGCCGAAAGATATTCATGCTTTGTTTTAAATTATTAAAGTACTTCAATGAAACGTGATATTTTAATAGAAAACTGTTACGCAGGATGAACCCAACTTGCTTGTACTAATACGATAACAGAACTTGTTTTGAAAATTCGTTTCTTAATAAATAAATTCGGGCTCTTATTTCTACAATTGTGGATTTAAAATGGAAAAATATGTTAATTACTAATTTTAATGGTTTATCGTATTTCATACAATTAATAACTATTAAATTTTTAAAATAAATTAATAATAAAATTGTCGGAATTTTAACAATGAATTACTAAGAAGTATCTCAATAACATATTTTTCATTATCGATCTTTTAATGTTATGGTTATTATTTAATATTTAATTTGCTTTGTTAAATTAACTTATTAAAGAAAATTTTCAATCGATATTACAACTACAATATATTTCATGCTGTCATATCAGTTATTTGTACTTCATTGAATGTGCTTCAATTTAAGATTTGCTTTTACTAATTGTAAAACTGAAAAATGCTATTTTGTTACACCTATTGAAAACTCAGATTATGTGCAGATAATATAAACACCCCAATAGAGGCGAGGACGATATTCATAACATCAAAATTTTCATTTTTGACCAAGCATAACTTTTTAATTAATGAACATCAAAAAGTTAATCCAGGCCAGTAGATATAATGGGATAATTAGTGACTTTAACTAAAATGGTTGATTTACAATTAAATTTCTCGCACATTTATAAAAGCTTAATAAGGCAAAAGTTGAATTACTTTTATGTCAGGAAACGTGTTACATGTATTAGGAAACCATTTTATAAAAATAAAATGATGCATGCTAATTTTATCTCAATAATTACAAGGTAAAATAAAATTATTAGAGATTAAACTATCTTGAATAAGAAATTAACAAGACTCGTTTTTTAATTTAGTTACATATTTAGTTGATGTATTATTAAAGTTTTCAAAGTTCTATAAATGCTGAAATAACGAAAATAAATAAACGAAAATTTACTGAATTGTCTCATAATTAGTACGCATGGTGTCCTAGAAAGTTAGACATGATCTCTTTCCCACCGTTTGTAATGTATATATTTCCATTTACAAAAGATCTAAAATAAGATTCATGAAGTACTAATTTATAAAAGCTCAATTATTTTACTGTGAAGCTTTTCAGCAAAATAGTCTCTTAAATTTGCGGCTCTTTTGTGCTGCAAATTAGGATCTGTACATAAATAAATTGCGAGATTGGTTAATTTATCAACAAATTTCATCATGCTCTTTCTAGGACACTGATAAATTCTTGAGATTTAAATTTTAAGGGAAGTAAAACAAATATATTGAAAATTAAAATTTCATTTCATACACATAAAGATTTGCTGAAAAGATGAAAATGATTTCTTACTTAGAAAGTGATTTAAGTCATAAAAATCGATGTTTCATCAATAGGTAAATTTTGCAAAAGAACCAAGCATTATTTTTTTATAAGATATTTTGCTAAACCGTATTTGAAGCATTTTGTATACGATTAACTGTTGATGATATGTAAGTTATGTTAGTTTTTAGGAGTCGCACTTCTCAGTGCGAACACCTTAAGAGAATCCATATTATAGACACATAAGGGAAGGTAAACTCCTTATTTACTTCGTTAGACACAAAATAAATATTCGTTGTAAGTTCAAACTATGTTTTTCGCTTACACTTAAAAATTTTAAAACAATATTTTTAATGTTAGATTTTCCTCTCTCCATTCTCTGTAACGCGAAAAGTTTTATTCTCTGATGCGTATGAAAACTTTGATAAACGCAATCAAAAAAGGAAATACGAACTATTCAATTAGTAATGCTTTGTTAATAGTAAGACAAGTATTGAAATAGTGTTCATACAGATGACACAATTTCTACTTCAAGTCTGACAAACCTACATAGAGATCTTTGTAACAACATAAGTAATAGGTTAAAAAACTGATCTTATAGATAATCAGTTTTTATGCATTTAAAATATTTCAGAAATCTCGAGAAATACGAATCTGGATATTATAATAACTTTTCATCCGATGCAATCGGAACTCTACATGAATCATTTCTTGTGACCCTCTTTTTTAAAAACTTGGCAAATTTGTTGTTCAACAATATATAAGAAATTCTGGAAAATGGTTTAGCTTCCTACTTACAATAGTTTTTTATTTATACTAATTTTAAATATGAAGATTGGGCAATTTTTCATGATTCTACAATCACCAACTCACACGTATCTCTGAATCTAATTGTTTTATCGGACATAATTAGAGATTATCTTGTAGATAATGTACAACTTTTCCAATGAATTATAGCATGACCTTTTCTGAGTGACCTTTCTAGTTTCAGTCATTCAATTTGACCTTAAATCACACAAAAATTGCATTTTCTTCTAAACAATATAGGTTTAAAGGTATATTATTTAACTTTATTTTCTGAAAGCATCAAGGTGGGACACTCATGGATTCATAAAAAATAGTTGAAGTAAATAGAATGATATAATCAGTACCCATAAACACGTTCGTTTATGGGTACATTCGTTTATTATTTAAATACCGTTCGTTTTGACCTAATGGTCCGATCGAACTCATACAGGATTTATTTTGTGATAAAAGTATAATCTTTCTAATGATATTTTACGTAACACTGGGGATGACCATTTTGGTTTAAAGGTCACTCTACTTGACCTCTGACCGTGAATTGCAAAAAGTATATATTTTTTATTTATTTTTAAAAATGTGTTAAAACTTCGCTACCTATATTTGATTTCTGAAATTTTAAAGTTGGGACACTCATTGGTTCAGAGAACAAATTATTCAGTATAAATGGAATCATGTAAGCAAAACCCATAAACACCTATATCTATTGATCTGATTGTTCAATCTTGATGAAATAGGTCTTATTTCTCAGATAAATTAATAACTTTTCTAATGATAGATTGAATAACGCATTTGTATTTGTTTTTAAGCAATATATGAAACATTGAAAATACAACAATAATTGCTGAATAAAACATAGAACATGCACTTCTGTTTCGAAATTCAGTGTGAAAGGTCAAACTGAACAATCTTTAATTTAGAAGTTCGCTCACAGAGGCATGTAACATATCATTAGAAATGTTATGCATTTATCTACAGAATAAGTCCTATGTCATCTACATTGAACAAACAGGTCAAATGATATAGATGTTTATGGTTTTTGTTCACATGATTCAATTTATATCGAATATTTTTTTCTATGAACGTCTATGCGTGTCCTAAATAGAAACTTTTAGAAAGCGAATCTAAGTAGAGTAGCTATAACATATATTTGTTAGAAAAATATAAAAATACACTTTTCTGTAGTTCACGATCAAAGGACAAATTAAATGAAATATTGAAACTAGAAAGGTCACTCAGAATGTCATGTTAAATATCATTGGAAAGTTTGTACATTTATCTATAAAATAAGCTCTAATAAAGTCCGATAAAACAATTAGATTCAGAGCTACGGGCGAGTCGAAAATTCTAGAATCATGAAAAATTGCCCAATTTTTCAAATTTGAAATTAATATAAATAAAAAACTATTGCATGTAAGAAATTAAAAATTGTTATAATTTCATATATATGTAACTAGACAAAAAATTATTAAAGTCTTAAAAAATCGGAGGGGGTCGGGTTGTCGGCTGTGCACAGTTTGACATGGAATGATATATATTTACTAGGCAGTCATGCAGATTTCAAAATTAGGTCCCTCACTTCTTTAAGTTTCACACATCGATATCATATATATATATATATATATATATATATATATATATATATATATATATATATATATATATATATACATATATACATATACATATATACATATATACATATGTACATATAGACATATATACATACATACATACATACATATATATATATATATATATCAGCCATGTAGGACATTGTGCCGTACATACTTTTACGACTTTTTATGTTTAGGTAAAAAATAAAAAAAAATGTTTATAAGAATTAAAGCCCCTCATCAATGACATTTGCATTTTTGAACTTTTTCTTTCCAAGGTCATTTTTTGGACATTAAGTACAATATATATTTAGGAGACATGGTTATATTTTCGAACAGTTTTGTTTTGTTAAGTAAGTTTTACTTCGGATATTTTTGTTTTCATGGAAAGAGTACTTTAGGTCTGAATTATGCTTGCAAATCTTTTTGTCAATTGAACGTTAGTCATCATGGAACTATAAGGGAGGAATTGTGAACCACTTAGGGTTACACTGGTGCAGGGGCAGGACTCATATTGTACTCCACATACGTATTCATACCTTTAAGGCAAAACCCATTTATAGAGACCACAGACAGACAAACAGTACCTCGGATTAGAACGAGGAACTTTTCGATTTAGAAGACAGCACACTGACCACCAACACGATTGGTCTGCATGCCTGTGCATTATACCACTCGAAACCAAAATTGGCAGATGACCAAAGTAAAAAATTTCCGAAGACGAATCTTTATTCTGGAATTATTCAAAACACTGTGTAATGCAATTAAATTTAAAAAAGAATACCCATTGTCCAGTGGTTTTTAAGAGAGGAATTAGCAAGTTCTTTCTGGCTTTTTCCTTTATTCAGAGGCTTTATATATTCTATTTTACAGAGAAAAGAGAAAATTTTAGTTCAGGAATTGCTCAAGTTTGAATTAAACTAATTAAAAAAACTTTAATGAATATTTTATGAATACAAAATACCCTAGAGAATTTAATATTCTCCTTCAAATTTTGATAGAAGTTTTTTAGAGGAGTTTTAAAGTTTCGTAATTGTATATTTTAAAAAATTTCAGGTCATCAATATCAAAGCTCCAATAATAATGAACTCGATATAACGCATGGGCATAGGTAAAAAAGTTAACACGGAAGACAAATCAATAGTTTGTTAATTTATTGTTTGCAAATTTTGATAAATTTATAGAATTAGGCTGCCATTTGAATCGAGCACTTGCTTGGCAGCTAATAGACAATTAAACAAGTATTTTGAAATTAGACTTCCGTTTTATTCCTATGATGGTTTCTATTAGTAAATAACTTAATTTCTGAAGTTTTATTCTTTTTCTCTTAAATACAAGCTTTTATCTAAAAATTACAGTTTTATGTTGATTATTACTGGCAATATTAGATTATATAGGCAAATATAATTTTTTAAAGTTTATATTTATCGGCTTAAAAGAACATTTGGCATTACCAGCACAGAAAATAAATGAAAAGAGTTGAAATTTTAAATAAGATTAGAGTGATTAATTTTGTATTCCTGTATTCATGGTACAAATGACTTACATACAAAGATTTTTCTTAATGTGCCTTTGAAAAATGGATTTTTCATCCATGGCCTTTCATGTTCAAATGAAATAAATCTATTAAAAGGTAAGTCGAAAATTATTTTGGAAAATTTCCTGTGTTTCAAATTATAAAATAATTTTCAAGTATTTTAAACCTTAACAAATCTATACATATTTTATAACAATTTCATAAAAACATTTATTTTCAATGTATAAAAGTTTAAAATTACGTAAAATGAATGTTTTATAAATTTAAGCAGTACAATTTTCACATACAAAACAAACATATTCAGTGTGACGACAACGTTCAAAATATCATCGTTTTCTTGATAAAATAACGAAATAAAAAATGTAAGATAAAACCAAATATTCTGAAAAAAAATTTAGTTCCAAATTATTGTTATTAATTAATTAATGTAACAAATTTATATTACAATTTTTTAAAGCATTTAAAGCTCTAACTTATTACAAGAATAAGTGTTTCGAAATTCTGAGACAGAAAACAAAGAAGCTTCTAAGAATTGAAAGGAACGTGTGAGAAAATTCACTTATGCTTGCAAATTGACTAAAAGTATATTTTTAGTACGAGTCTGTTGAAAACTTATATTGTACATTCTTATATTGTATTAAGCATTAAAAAATAAGTAATGCTTATCATAATGAATACATTTTTCTTGTTGCAGATTATTTTGATTATTTTAATACGTACTCTTAAAAATTAGTTAGAAATATTTCGAAGTTCAAATTGCATTAAAATGGTAAAAAATAGGCAATTAAACTAGAATTGGTCAATGACGGAATAAAGAATTTAACAGAGACAAATGAGAAAAACTTAAAACTATCTAGAAACTAAAATAAACATTTTCTCCTTAAGAGGGAAAATTGAAGAATGAAAATAATAAATATCTATTACCAAATGTGTACAGTTATAGCAAAAGTATTGAAAGATGGGTTGAAAATAGATAAATATATCAGTCAATACAAAATATGTAACGAAATTTATTTTGGTGCTATATAAAATGTAAACTTAGTTAGCAATAAAAGTTTTTAAATGGTATATGGCAAATAATTTTTTGAGCAATGTATGTGTAAGATTCTGAATTGCGTTCAATATATATATAGAAATAAAAAGTAAATCATAGTTGATGTTTAACTGGATGCAAATATTTTGTTCACATTGTATTGCACTTAATTACAACAATTTTAGAGATATATGTATGTATATACATGCAGCACTTTTCCTCTAAAATTTATTGCTCTGAAAAAACAATTTATGATCGAGAAAAATAAAATAATATTTAAAAAATTACAACAATTTCAATGATCTTTGCTCTGAACTACTTCATTGCTAGAATTTTAGGTAGGTAGGTATTTTAATTAACATCGCACTGGAGAAATACAACGGGCTATTGGCGATAGTCCGAGATCAACACCCAAAGGATAAAATTTTAGGACACATTGAAATGTTGCATTCGATCAATCAATGCTTTCTTTGAGTAGATTCCTCTTTCAGAAATATAAGTTCGTATTTTTACTGTAAAATGATGAGGCTAGATATTTAAATTTCGCATTACATTATAAAAAGTGTATAATTGTTGAGCAGTGTAATTAAATTAGTTAACAGCATCAATTAAAATAATTTAACAGCATACCACGATTGTTGATTTGTGATGAATGAAAAGTATTCATCCTTCATTATATTGGAAACAGTACGTTAGATTCATTAATATTTTTTACAATTGGAAATAACTTATCAATGCCGAAACTGAACTATATTAAAATGTTTCTGAATATGAAATTATGTATTATATCTGCAAATTCAATGTCATGTGACAAAAAGAGAAAAAAAACTACACTAGACAAGCATTAGAGAGTGTTAAAAGCGATCATGAATGCAATTACTTCAAATGAGCAAAAGGTTTAGCATGCTAATACAATGAAATATTAAAAAAATAGTTTTTAAAAATACCACTGCAATGAAGAAATGCACCTGTTTTAAAATATGTTCGTTAAGTAGCAATTCCTTTCATATATATATATATATATATATATATATATATATATATTTATTTATTTATTTAAATATTTAAAAACTAACGAGTTCGTTTGCCTTAACTTTGAGATATTTCGTTTAATTTATTTAAGAAATGCTGAAGTTTAATGGATCTTAAATTAATCTGTTTTAACAGTTTATTGATAAATATACTTTTGTTATTTTGTATAACTTATTTCACTTATATGAAGATAAAGCAAGGTAGGTAAAGTATTCTAGGTGCTCACAGAAATGCTAAATAAGTTTTACTATCATCTGCACTGCATATATATATATATATATATATATATATATATATACGTAATTTCTGTGTTAAACAGTAGGTATACGCATTATTTTTTAATTTCAGGAATGCTTGAAAATAAATTCCCACTAAAAGAAAAAATATTAATTTCAATTACTCATATATAAACTTATTATAGCTTTTTTTACTTATGTTACGTTTTTAAAGTTATTAAAAATATTGTTTATAAAAATTTTACCTTTATGTGATTGCTGTGTCACTATTGCCATTATGTGCTACATGAGCGCTAATTAGATCGGTACCTGCGACTTAAAAGTGAATTCTGAGACACTACAAATATCCATGTCCACATCGGTATTGAAACTCAGCCTGGAAACACGAGGGCCAGAAGTAGCTTTGTATAGAAACAAATTTCAAGAATAAATTTAAATTTTCCACAATTTTATCAAATATATTAACTCAACGTACAGTTTCTCATTCAGGCATTCTCATGTCATCGGTTTAAAAGTGGAACACTAAATCCGAAAACAGTTCTGAGAAAACGAAAGTGAAAATTCTACTACCCAATCTTTACGCACTAAGTGTGTTTCTCAAGAAGAAATCCAACCATCATACAAAGAAAAATTGACTTAGTTGACTTCACTAATCTAAGGGTCCCTACATTTTGGCATCGAAAAAACTAAAAACTCGTATTTGAAAATTTTCGCTTGGTGTTTCATTTGTCAGCCGATGATATGTTGATCTTTGTAAATTAGTATAACGGATGTAGGAGAGAGCTTTTAAATTTTTAAAGAAATATTTTTAAACGAAACAATTCTAGAAGTGAAGGATTAATAGATAACTATAAAGCTGATTCCGGTTCATTTCCTGTTAAACGTCAAAATCCAGGAAAAGGAAATATGGTGCTATAACATAGCTAGGGAATATCATCACGATTGAATTACATACATCAGGCTATCCCTTCATTGCTATTTAGGTGAGATTCAGTCGTAAATATCCATAAGATTTGGTAATAAACATATATACATCATAGTTTAATGAATGAAAATCCTCTCGCGACCCCCAAACTGCGCACGCACCCTGTTCCCACCCACGTGATATTTTGCCGACCAATGGCATCGCGGAAAGATGTTGAGCAAACTCCACAAAACCTGGATCCCAGAACAGAAAGCCTGTTGCCTCAATACAGAGAGCAAGATAAATACCTGAAGCACATTTCCTGTGGCAGGAAGATCTCTTGGAACGTTCTTTCTCTTTCTCCCTCAGTCCTCACTCCCGAAAGCTCTCGGTGGAAAAGTTCCGCACGCATCAAACTCTTCTCTTTTAGGGTATGTATGAGTTTTTCAAGTTTTTTCGCTATTTATCAGGGTTTGTTTTTATAAAAATTTTGGAATGACCCCCCATGTCTTTTTTAAAAAATCGGTTATGTTATTTAGATGATTCTAGTTTTGTCATACTTACATTCATTTTTATGTTAGTATGATGAAAACGATTCAAAGGTATCTATGAATCGTGTGGCAAAATTTATAAATGAATCAATTCATTTTCCTCACTCTGCATGACAATTACGATGTGTGTGAAATAGAGACCCGAGTTTTATCGTAAGTGTTATTGATTATAAAAGTGTATCTGTTTTGTCTTTTTATACTTATAAAGTATAGTAAAGGTATGTTACCTGAAGAAAAATTAAAATATACTATAGTGATATATCTTTTTTCCGTTTTTACGTACGTAGGTCTATAACTCTATTGTATAACGAACTGTTTTATCAATGTGCGATGCATCTTTACATCGCATTTTTGACTTGAATATTCGAATTTTCAATTTTTAGATGTAATTTAATTCTATCCAAACAAACTTCTTATAAAGTTTCGAAAATAAGCGAGTTATAAGTTTTAACATTGAAGTTAAGCGATAGTAGCATATGAGTGAATTCAGTACTTAGTCAAAAACGCATATTAATTACATTATGCTTAATTTTGAAAATAGTATGTCCATAGGAATTCTGTTATGAGTTATTTAGTATGTCCATAGGAATTTATGCTGAAACATTTAATAATTCCGTACATTTTTTACGCAAATAAAAAAGTGGAATAATATGGTTTTATTACTTAAGCACGTATGAAATGAAGTTGTGTGTAAAACATTGTGTAACACAATTTGAAAGCAAAGCTTATTTCATTTACTGTACACTAGACTCCTCTATTGAAGTGAATAATAAATATTTTTAATTTAACTTTCGCAAAATACCTTATTCCATAAAAACATTACTTCAATAAATAAATTATTATTACAGTCTATTAATTATTTGCTGAATGATTTAAGTAAATATGAATTTGTTTAATATGAATCAACTATATATACACATCGCTCTTCTGATTTATTGAAGAAAGTTGTTTTCGGAATGAAAATGGTTACGATATTCTCATTTTAATTGTTTCTCAGTTTTCTCATTTGTTTGCGGAATTGAAATAAAATTTTAAAATACATTTGTTTATATTTGGTTTGACTTTTTTAGCTTTTGCGTTTAGAATACATATAGAACTTATACAAAATATTATGTTAGTCAAGAACTTGAATTTAAGTATTTTTCTTCAATGATAAAGTAGGAACTGTTTATAAATATTCACGAGATTATAACACAAAACATATTTGACAAACAACTTGATATATCCTTCGACTAAAATATTCTATATTTGTTTTGTGTGATGCATTTCCTTTTAGTTAAAAAAAATTCAAGAATTGGAAGCATCAATGCTCAATTAAAACTCTAAACGTTAGTTGAGAAAATGTCATTAAAGTTATTTTCTGCAAGACATGTATAATACAAATACCCACCAAGAAACATCGAGTTGTTTGATTGTTAAAGTTTAGCGTAGTCCAAAAGGTCTTTTATAACAGGTTAGGAATAGAAAATTTCGACTAGTTTTTGAATTTCAACCGTAATAATCTATTAGTAAATGGATATAACATAAATATTTAGACTTTTAAATGTATTTATAGGAATGTTAATGTAAGTTTGGAAGACTTGTCCTTATAATTTTATTGTTATAAAATAGAATCAATTTTGAATATTGTTGAGTATGAATGAAAATAACAAGTAAAAAGTACAATAGAAGAAATATAGGAACATTTAATCTATTAGTATATTAGTATAGTATCTATTAAATATAGGAACATACTATTCTATTTAATTTAATTACTATTAACAAAATACCTTTATATAAATTAATGCAATTGCTTACATTTGAAATCAACACTATCAACTCCCACTGCTTGAATACCAACATAATTATAGTTGATAATCTCATTCCATGAGTACTTTGACTTTCAGTGTGGTTCACACGTTCTGCTCTGCAACTTTAAATCTTTCGTGCATGACTTCTAACCAATTTTGACCTTCTTGACCAATAGAACCTTTCCTAGGATTCTTTCAACAAATAAATATGATTATTTAGTCATGTGTTATAGGAAAAAGCTACTCCACTACTCGGAAATCGCGTCGGATCGCAGATTTAATATTTGCATTACAAAGTTAGAAGTATTGTATCTTTTAAAGTTTAGAAGTATCTTTAAAAAGATGTGTAAAAAGCATAATTTGTGAAAATAAAAATCCAGGGTAGCTTAATATAAGAAGCTCAAAAACTCCGATGATTACTTTTTTATTAACATATTTAAAATGAAAAAATTCACTTTTCAGAGTTTTACAACGTACCAGTTGAATTATCTGTACAACGTATAAAATAAATCTAAAACACAAATTGGTTTCAAAATAGTATGAATTAAAAATCTAGTAGAAGATTGCGTATAGAAAAAGTATAATTATTTAAAAAAGTATGAGATCAAAGGGGAAAGTCAATTAAATCAAGTGAAATATTTTTTAAGTATTTGCTCAAGTTTCAACGGCTTAATCTTCACTTATCACTTATCCTTTCTAGTGCGATGGTAAAGCGTTTTTTATTACTGCACTGGTGCAATCTAAAAATGAAGGAAAAAAATTAATATATAACATTCATATGAAAAAACATTTAAATACTTTTAATTATCTGAAATAAAATAATATTTTTGAATACGTAGATATTCTTTTATCGCATCGCTATCAAAAACTCAAAAGAACCAATACCCGTAGATAAAAAAAAATCAGGGACGAAAAGTTAGACTGAGAAATGTGTTTTGAAAAGCTTATAAGGGGATAAAAATAAATGTATGGAAGATTGTTTGATGTACTAGATACAATATCTCGTAACGAAAATTATATTTTAACTACGGGCTGTTTTAATAATTACCATAGCCATTTATATCTATATCAAACTTATAAATATTTTCAGGGAATAAAAACTTAAAATAAATTTAAAATAACATGTACTATTGATAAATTAAAAACTTTTCACATCAATTTTTATAGCCAATATAATAACCATGGTAATTTTCTTTCGTCTGCATCATTATATCTCAAAAGTAATATTAATATAGAAACTAATTGTCTCCACAAAACTCACTATAAAGCGCCTAATAAATTTTTTTCAAGCGTAGTGTAAAATGCAATTACGTTTAAATTAAAAACATTCTTTTAGGTTACTCGTTTAGCAAAAAATGCCCTAAGAGCAACAAACCAATCTGTTTAATTTAACTGAAAAAGCCTACTTAAAGTACTATTTAAGAGCTTATTTAAAGTTGAAATATTTTTACGTTTACTTTTATTGTGCTTCACGTTTATTTTTTGCTGTTTTGCATTCGTTTTAATGGTATGCGTGGGTATATTATACCCATACAGAGAATGAGATAATTTTTCTTCACCAAATCAGTTATTGAAAATAAATTGTAATACTTTCAATTACTTAGGCAGACTGCATTTAAATATTTTCCTGATGCAGTGAAAAGTACTTTGTACATTTTCAATTTCCTTATTGCAATTTTCACATTTCTTACATAAATTTAATGCATTTCCTATCTTATCCTAGCCGTGGGTCACCATGGCTGGATAAGAGAGGAAAAGGTTGTGTTTGCCCACTGCGCTGGGGTTTTCCCATTGCGCTAGTAACCTGCGAATTGAAGGCAACGCAGGTTCAATTCCTCTTTGAGTGTATTTCTCTTTTCTATGTCAGTAAAACTCTGTGTATGTCTATTCACGACGTTGTTCGGCGCAGTTTGGCCAAATGTGGACCATGTGCCATAAGAAACCCAACCTAGCCAATGAATGTTTAAATTTTGTTTTAATGCTCTTGTGATAACCAAGTTCCAACTTGTGTTTTACAAACTTCCCAAATCGAACAGGTTTAAAATTTACTAAAATGTTTTCACGTGGTCAATTTCACGTATCATGTATCATCATATCTGCAGATTCATAGAAAATTCAATGAAAAATCAAATGCCTTATCGTCCATCTCTTTTTTGTGAGGATAATGAAAATCAAACTAGCTTGAGTACTAGAAAATAGAATAAAATTTTGGATACATACACTTTCATGTACTATGAATAATATGTTAAGTCACTCTTTTGACACTTAAACATTCTGTAAAATTTTAAAATAGCAAATATAAATTTTCTTTCAATATTTTAAAATTTAAAGTGTGAAGGTTTATCAGTGCATCCGTACTTTGAAGTTCATTGGACTTGAAAGATTTGCTTTACTCTTAGATTTCAAATTTCTTCCCTTCTGTTATGCATATTTTATGGTCAGTTTTAACCCTTTGAGCGTCGTGAGATTTTTTGAATAGTGTAATAGCGCTCTTAACTTAAGCATACATAATGACTAAATATTCACACTTATTAGTTGAAAGAATCCTTTGAAGGATTCTTTCAGCCGAAACGTCAAACACTTGTTACACATCATGCCAGAAGAACGATATTGAATAATGGAAACTAAACCAATGCATATCGATTTTTAAGCAAAAACGAAGTGTATAACAAGTATGATTAAGTAGTTAAAAATAAACAAAACAATCAATCTTTTTAAAATTTTGCTCGGTAATTATTTTTACTAATTATGCAAAGCATTATATGTAAACCTTCTAATTCGCGAAAAGCAGATAATGAATCGGAATCGTATATTAGTTACAGTAAATAATATGATATATTTATAAAGATATGCCTCTAAATAATTTCAAATGGATTATTATATGTGCCTATTATGTTTAATCAATTAAGGTTGCGGCAAGCTTTTCATTTATGATTCACCAATGGTAAATTTGAAGCAAGAAAATAAAACACCAACATTTCTCATTAAATTCGCATTCTTCAAAATGAAAATCATGCATTTGGATTCTATTTGAATTTAATGATCAAAATAATTAGTTCCTTTGAGATATTCTGGATTGAATATCAAACTTAACTTTATGGAAGGTAAACCTCACCTTCCAAGGGCTTTGATATAATTAGCCTTTTAGCCCTACAGCACTAAGGGTAACATGTATTCGAAAGATGATTTTGAGAAAATCAACGTATAATAGTTACAGTTAAAATTTTCTTTCATCTGTTTTTCTTTATATATCATATAATATGTATGAAAAGTGCATATTATATACATTATATATAATAAACTCTTTTTACATAAATTGTATGTGCATATACATATACGTATATATGCATATAAAAATTACATTTATGGCACATAATTCTATTTTTTAAATATGTATCAATGTTATTGACTACTTTTATTATTTCCTCGAATTCTCATTTTCCCAATTATTCAGTTATATATTTTGTGACTTATTTATATCACATCACATATTAGTAATTTATAAAAAACAGAAAACACGTGCTACGGAGTTTGCTCACCATGACTACAGTAATATGTTTGAGTTCGAGAATTATGGGTAATGTATGCGATGAATAAATGCAATAATAATGCATGCTATGCTTTAATATTATTTAATTTCTTTTTATGTTTATATTTCAAAAGGAAAAATATGTTTCGACCAGAAAATTTGCAGTTATTCGATCAATAAAGCAGGATATATTTTGGGATTCTGATTTAGTTTTTAAGTTAGAATAATTTTCTTTGTTTTGTAATATCATTTAAGAAATGAAGTTTTATAAGGACACTTTTATTTTAAATTTCAGAAATATACATTTGAAATTGGAGTGATAAATTAAAGTGCATTAATATGAATAGTTTTGAGTAAACCTGAGTCGATTACAAAAGTTTCTTATGTAAAATTTGAATTGTGTATGAGTTTAAATAACTCAAAGTTGTAAATGTAATATTTATTAATTAATAAATTTTATTGTAAGAGCAACAATGAACTTAAAAATTTTGTATATTAAAACTTTTAAACTTAACGTAAGATTACAAATTTGCCGAATAAAATTATTTTTTAATAAATATCTTTATTAATATCTTATCGAATTTTACATTAATATCTTTATGGACATCTTAACAACAGTTATAGGATAGCTACTGAGAATTTAAACTCAGTAAAAGTACGTTTGAATTAAAATATTTTAAATTGTAGATATTTTAATTAACGTCACACTGGAGCAATACAACGGGCTATTGGCGACAGTCTGGGATTAAACCCGAAAAAATAATTTTAGAAGGATAAGAAAAATGTTTCGAGAATTTCCGGGGTATAAATGTTTGAATCGTTTAAACATTGGGAGCTAGTTTTGTTAGAGGAAAACTTATTACTCTCAAAATATTATTCATTGGAGATTAATTTAATTATAATATATAATACAACTCTTAAAGTATAATGAGTGTTTTAAAAAGTTTAATAGATGTGTTAGATATCAAACACATTTTTGTCTTGCTTATCTTAGTAACACGTTGCTATAAAATACAATTTCGCTCTAATGACTAGTACATCCAAAGTATTCGTTTGCATTAAATCTTCTTACTGTCCGATTTCATGCATGAAGCAGGGTTGTTCATCTGAGTTGTATTAGATCTTATATTTCTTATATTTATCTTCATTAACATATTTAAGTATTTATTTCAATATTTTTTTCTTATAACACCTCGATGATTCTTAAAATAGGGACATTTTCCAGCATTAAGTTTTGTGTTTTGAAGTGATTGTTTAGTCATTTTTCTAAATAACTAATGCTTAAAATCCGTGCTAAATCATTCGTTGCATACATAACATAAAGGAGGGTATTGAATTGGAAAACTGTATGTAAACCAGTGTTAAAATTATTGGGGTAAATAGGTGACAAAAAATAAGTTTTGTCAATTATTGAGAACTGTTTTGACTCTTAGTTGTTAGTGTTCATCTATCTGAGTAGAAATAAGGGTTTATGGAATAACAAAAGCTCCAGGCGTTGAAAAAACTGTAGTTAGACCCCAAAAAATTTAACATTATCTCCTTTAGAAGACGACATGGTCAGAGGAGCTGTTAAGAGCTATAAACAGACAAGAAAACAGAATATTAATTTCCGAAATGGAAATGCCTAAGAGTTTCAAAGGGAGGAATGGGCAAATATTTTCATAGCGGAGCTCACCAATATATTGATGAAAGAACAATAAACTCATGTTAGAATTGACAATAATAATCTAGAAAGAGCAACTTTAGCATCATAAGATGTAACAGGTGTCCAGATTACGGCCATATTCAAAAAGATCGACTCGACTGCTATTTGTAGTGAAACACGATTTTCAAGAGATTGCAACTCGAAGCTCCCGAACTGCTGTTAGCTGTGTAGCAAATGGACAAAAACTGGAAATCGCAACAGATCACTTTCTATTTCTTAAAAAAATTTTAACTGGACAAAACCACAATAATTCAAATTAATATTCATAAATCTATATCAGCCACAAACCTCCTAGGTGTGATGACGCTAGAAAAAGATAGGGACATTCTTCTGGTCCAATAACCCTACGTCCTTGATAAAAAGAAATTGTAGGAGAATTCCGAGACTATAGAACTACTGGCTAATCCAGCAACAAACCTAATTGTACCATACAATAACATCCAAACCCAGCTCTCCTCACCCAGAAATAAAACTCTTTAGCCAGGAAAATTCTCTCCAACAGGGCCCATCACTGTCATCTCGGCGTACTCTTCATCACAGGAAAATACTGAAAACACTACAAATGAAGGAGACTATCTAACTCATAATACACAAGAACTCAAAATTATCAGCAGACTACAACGCTCACACAATTAGTTGGGGTTATCGTACAAATGATTCATGAGAAGACAAAATAATAGACTTTTCTGCATAATTAAATCCTCTTATTCTAAACAATAGACTCCATATCAATTTATTGTTTCCAAGACAGAATAGGCTGGCATGAACTCATAATGGTTATTCATCCGAAACTTTCTGAAATCTGCAACTGGACAGTTCTGGACGACGAAACCATCAGTGACCACAGCTATGTCTAAACCAAAATTTTATTCTCAAGAAAAGCGATCATGTATAACTGTTTCAAAACAGCATATTTCGGCCTCAACCATCGGATATTTTCCTTAGGGGTTGATCCCGGACCGTCGGCAATAGCCCGTTGCGTTGCTCCAGTGCGACGTTAATTAAAATACCTACCTACCTCGACCAATTCATAAACAAATTTAAGCGATACGCTGATTCACTCACTAATAAAATTCAAGACAACAATCAACAAGATTTGAATAATACAATTGACAAATTGATCCTTGAAAATCGCAAATTTCTGCGATAAGACATACAAAACCAAATAACGGTCAATATCTTCCACCCAACAGTGAAGATTAAGAATAGAAGACACAAGAATAGAAGATAAATGAAAGAAGAATGAAGTAAATTCTTTTCGCAGGTCACAGACAGCTCCTAATAATAAAGAACATGCCACAAATACAGTAGACTCTCGACTATATGGCCTAATGTGGCGGACGGGCAGGTCGGATAACAAAAAAGCAGGATATAGGCCGGAGTTCTATAAATATTCACATCCTGCCCCACCCATACCATTAAAAACACCCTTTTTATACCAAAACCCGCTCTTATTCATATTTTCTGACCTCTTAGTACAGGCCAGTACTTTATAAATGTTTACTGTACTGTACGTTTTAAAAATTTATTACAGAAAAAGGAAGTCCAAAAATAAAAATATTGTACACATTTTAAGATAAATTTTATAATGTCTAACTTAATTGCAAGAAATATAAAATCATGTACATCGTACAGTATGAATATACACACATTTAAAATGAAAAAACATTAACGTAAAACGTAGGCTTAATTCTTACAAAAATTATTTACATTTATTTTACTGTTCATTGATAAATGATTACACAAATGGGGAAAGGTAGGCCTAAGGTGAAGGAGTCAAAACTGATAGTTTTTAGTTTTTGAAAAAGTCCTTGCTGGATGACTGCTTCACCCTTTTAGCACTCTTCCGCGACGCAATCTCACTCCACTACTCAAGCAGATGGTATCAGCTGGCTTCGCTTCCTCCTGCTCACTAATGTACTGCAGCGCTGCCTCAATCGTCTTGAACCCTTCCTAATGTGGGATGAGATTTTTCCTGTCATCTAAGGATGCCTCCTCCTCTTCTATTACTTCACCCTGTGTCACTATTTCCACAATATCGTTGTCAGTTATTTCATCAAGTTCGTCGTTTGCCATCCATTCTGTAATGTCCTCTGCATTGACATCATCACAGCCCGGTACTTTTTCCAGCAACGAAACAAGTTTATAATTTTCATCTTCCACTTCGGTTTCACACACAGGTTCAAGGTTCAAATGTCCACCTTCATGGTCCAAAAGAATTTTTCAAGACCTTATAAGTGATATGTTTGGAATCTCTTCCCATGCTTCGGCCACCCATCTTATGACATCTATCATGTCAATATTTTTCAGAGTGGTTACGTAGTCTTCATTATTATCAATCGCTGATATCAATGAACTAAGACGCAATGAAAAGATACACTTTCTTTAGCATTTTAAGGACGCCCTGGTCCATCGAATGACAAACAGCCATCACATGTGGTGGTAAACATAAAGCTTTGATATCTCCATCTGTGAGTTCGTCCGTGGCCGGATGCGAAGGTGCGTTGTCAAGAAGTAGCACAGCTTTTCTCGGCAAATTGTTGTCTTTCAAATGTTTTTCTACAGTCGGTACGGATTCATTTTGGAACCAGGTTTTAAAGATTTCTGAATTCATCCATGCTTTCTTTTGATGTGTGTAATATAGGGTAGAGATTCCTGATTTTTCAGTTTTTTAAAAGCTCTAGGTTTCTTTGATTTTCCTATTAACGTTAACCTAATCTTGTGGTTGCCGGTTGCATTACTGCAAGCCAAGATGGTGACTCGCTCCTTGCTTTTCTTGTATCCTGGTGCAGCGGCTTCTTTTTTGATGCAAGTGTTTTTGTAGGGAGCATCTTATAATTTAAACTGGTCTCATCGCAGTTGTACAACTGCTCTTCAGAAATTTCTTCTTTTTAAAATAAGTTTAAAAAGATAGTCTTTGAAGAAAGGTACAGCCTCTATATCAGCAGATAAAGCCTCCCTACTTATGGTAATCTGGCGAATACTGAATCGTTTTTTCCACCTATCTAACCATCCATCACTGGCAGTAAATTCTGAATCTTCTATTTGTCGCTTAAATTGCAATGCTTTTTCATGCAATATCGACCCAGTAACAGGCAAGCCTTTTTCTCTTAGTGTTCGTGCTACAAAAATAAAGCTTCCTCAACTTTATGCTTACCTTTCAGCATCGTTTTTCTTACTTTCATTCCAATTCCACTTGATTGGGCAGCACACCAATTTTCAATTTCTGCTAGATTTTTCTTCCAGTCTCCAACTGTACTTTTCCCGACTCCTAACTACGAGGCAATAATTTTTGCGATTACCCCAGAGTCCAGTCGCTTTATAGTGCGTAGTTTCTCCTCCATAGTCACTACAACCTTTTTTTCGTTTGTCACCCATTTCGTAATCTTTAATAAAAAAAACAACAGACACCGAACAATTTACTAACGTAACCAGGAACAGTGACAAACATATTCCGCACTTGTTGACATCCGATACACAACTGACTAAGTGAAGAGCAGGTAGCATGGTAGGAGAAATCCGCGCTTAGCATATCTCAACTTGTGTTATGCACATGCCACGTAGGAGGATTGTAGTAGACGCCCGCTTGCAACGCCTTGGCAAAGTAAATATTTCTCATTTTATCACGAATAATTATTTTTTTAACTTGGCCGAATAGTCGAGAGTCTACTTTAATAAATAGAGAGAAACACTAGCAAAAAAATAAACAATATTAAAAGAACGTCATGGAAAAATTTCCGCACAGATGCAATCATCCCTTTTGGAAAATATTATAAAACCACGTTGAGAAAGAGCACTCCACCATTTGCTATTTTCAAAATTCTTAGTAAGGACGCGGCCCGCACTAATAAAGATATAGCGTACAAAATCGTTAAAAAGATCTTTCCTCAATCCCATTCAGAACACACCTTTCACCCTACAAGAACATTTTAAAGTCGCCCCGATGACATATCTTTCACAAAACAGGAAGTGAACAGAATTATTGAAAGTCTTCCGAAAGTAAATGCCCATAATTTTATGGTATTGGCAATATCATTATTGAAAATATTAATCATGCCTTTCCAAAACTTTTCACATTTCTTTTAAACAAATGCCTTGAAATCCAAAAATTTTCGGACCACTTTATAATTGGCTAAATCATTCTTTTTCACAAAGAAGTAAGAGAGTGCAACTCCATTTCTTCATACAGGCCAATTAAACTTCTTATTACTACTGGGAAAACATTAGAAAAACTCATAATTCAAAGGCTAATATGTCATCAAAACCTTCAAAACAAACACCAAGAAAACTAATATGGGTTAAAAGAAGGCAAATCAGTCGATGCAGCCTTGTTCAATCTTCTGGAAAAATTGACCAACTAAGAAATAAACAGTTATATATGGTATTAATCTCAATCTACGTCAAATGAGCTTTTGATAATGTTACATATAAGTCTATCAAAAGCAGACAACTTAATTCAGATTGCCCAAGTAATATTAAAGCTACCTTTATAGATCTTCTGAACTACATGCGAGTTATCAAACCAACCAGCGAAGATCCTGCTTCAGTTAATCAAGCAAAGGGCTGTCTTCAAGGTTCTTGTAGTGGCCAAGAATTATGGAATCTGTAAGCAGATGTCCTTGAGACAAAATAGCCAGAAACAGTTTTTTTACAGGCCTTTGCTGATGATTTCGTATTCATAATTGTAGAAAATACGGGAATGCGACTCGAGAAATTGTCCACATAAAAATTTGAAAGTTTGACAGAAAAAAATAAGTTTGAACTATCACCAGAAAAATTAAATACCTCCTCATCGGGAAACCTTCATGATGACCCTCCATTTATTAGAAAGGAAGCAAAACTAAAAGAACAAATGTAATAAAACATCTTGGAATATTCATCGACGAAAAACTAAGTTGGACATCACATTAAGCAGTTAGGAGCAAAAGTGAATTCCCAACAAAAAATTAAGAAAAGTTAGCGGTTCGACCTAGGGAATTACGCAGAAATTTAGAATTAAGCTATAGAAGTTCATTAAAGAACGTACCATAAGTCATGGAATAATTACATGGTGCAGATATCCTACCAAAAGAATGGAAAGAAACCTTATTTCAATCCAAAGGCAATTCCTATTTTGGATCATAGATACTTATGGTGCTACTGCAATGGCGGCACTCCTAGTAATAACAAATTTTCCTCCACTTCATTTAAAAATTCCAGCTGAAGTTACATATATCAACTATCAGCATAGAAAAGTTACATATATCTAAATCAGATAAATCACCTAGGAAACCTAGATCTTCAACCACACAGTTTTAAATAAAAAATCACAGGTTGGACGAGCCTACAAGTACGGAAAATCCAGGATATCCTCCCCTCAACTCGAGGAATCCAACTTCAATAGATTAAAGCACATGCTGGTAATATGGGTATTGAAAAAGCAGACTCCCTGGATAAGGAAGCAACAGAAAAAAATTACTTAAACACAACAATGAAATGACCCAAAAGCTATTACCAAGTTATATTCAAAAACCGGATGATTGTTGCGGAATGGCAAAGGGAATGGGAAAGAGAGACTGGACAAAAACTTTCACAGTACTTTCCAACGTCTGTTTTCTCTAGGGCAGAAATACTGTTCTTCAGAGAACATGAACCCCTGATTATCAATCACGCTTTGACATATTCCCAAATCCCAGCTGTAATTGTAGACTCAAAGGTGATTAAAATCCTTACATCACAGATTGTGTACTAACATCAGACTGGCAAATCACCAAACCATCTGATGCTAAAAACAACTTTATCCATACCATTGCGAGGACCAAAAGCACGAGGACAAAAATTGTAGATATGATGAGTTTCCTGGAGGAAAACAAAAAACTGATCCCACGGAGCAAAAATATAGGGACTGTTTTCCTTTGCCAATGCTTTTCAAACTCCTTTGAACAACTTTTTATAGTTAATGTGTTGATATATGCAGTTTTTTAAAAACTTTTGTGTTGCGTATATGTATGTATGTATATATGTTATTGTGAAAGACCGATATCTGGCAAATATCGATATTCTCCGGTGAATGTCAGCATTCACATAGTCGCTTGGTATATGTCCGAAATATTTGCTAAATATCATTATTTCTCACTTACACCGGTAAATGACGATATTCAGCATGCACTGATGGTGAATGTAGAATAAAAATATTTTTGTTACGTTAAGAAAAATGCAACTTTTAAAATCATACTTTATTATTAAAACATATTATGATATATGTCAAAATAGGAGAAAGCTTAAGTAACAGCACATGTAAATAAACTGTTGAACCTAAAAAGAACAGTATATTCTAAATGAGTAAAGAAAATAATACCAATAATAAACTTACACATAAATTATGTGATTAACGTTATATAATCTTATTTATTGCAACAACTTAAACTGAGGCTGAGAATTTCTTGTAGACATACACAGGTGATGGTCCGAATGTATAAGAATATAGCCAAATATTCGGTCTTTCACCGACGTATTTGGTATGTGTCGACATTCACCGGAGAATATTGGCATTCTCTAATTTCGGTCTTTCACGGTAACGTATATACATAGGTATATGCATATGTGGAAATGCATGCATATGTGTTTATATGTATGTGTATATGCATATATACATATGTGTATATATATGTATGTGTATATGTATGTATATGTGTATGTTTATGTCTTTGTATAATGCCTAGAAAATTATGTAGAAATACTCCTTAATCTCTTAAAATCTCCAAAATTCTCCCTTAGTAAATAACTTTTGTCAATAAAAAGAAAATCCTTGAGTCAATTTCCAGCAACTGCTGCGACTCTGATGAGGTTTATGATTTGAAGGGTTCTGTCTAAATGGGAGAGGTGGTCCACCTAGTTTGCTAGGCCCATTTCCGGCCATGCGTATACAACTGGTTCAACACTATTCGGCCCTAGGTACAAGGACATGTGCTGGAGTTAGTTCGACAAATCATCTATCGTGTAAGATTTATGATACAGCATAATTGAATTCAGAAGAGCTAAAGTATTCGAGCTGCACTAAAGTATGGGGTGGGTATTTCAATTAATGTCACACTGGAGCAACAAACACAACGGACTATTACGCACTAAAGTATGTTAAAGCTTGTTATGAATATTTATTTTCGCTTTAGAAAATGTCTTATTCAACCAAAAATACTATGAAAAATGAGAGATTAAATTTCATGTCAGACAGTCGAACCTGAAACTGTTGCGATAAAATAATTGAAATGAAAAGCTATATGTGCAAAAGATCAAAATTCTTGCTGCATCCTTAAATACTCTAAAAACCATATGACTTAAAAATAGGAAAAGAATTTAGACTCGTCTTTTTATCTGGGGAAAGATCGAACGTTATAAGGTTCCTTTTTCTTAGAAAAAAGTTTCCCTAAAGTATTTACTCTTAATTAGATTGACTTGCTTATTGCTTTAAATTTTGAAATAACATGAAAGACGTATAAATGAAAGAGTATTACAGTCTGAAAGGGAATAATGTCGGATTTGGTCTTTGGAGCTTCAGAGAATATCTAATCTCTGAAGGGAGACGAATTTTGAATAAACTCTTAAAGGAAGATAGAACTTAGGCTAAAATACAATTAATTAAAATTGAAAGGGTACTTTCAAAGTAGGAATATCCGTAAAATGTATTCATTTTCAGACTAATTTTGCTCCCAAACTGTTTCATCGTATATCAGAATATGCACATAATAAGAGAACATAAGCACTTCTTTCTATTATAACTTTCATTACATTGAAGTGATTTGTGATCACGACAAAAAATCAGCGAATTTGGACATTGGTCCCTTTCCTATTAAAGTACAGATATATTGCGTAGGAGAGGAAAAAAGCTGTTAGAAAGAAATCAATGACAGGTTTGTATGCACATATTAAAGACTCATCAATCTCAAGTAATAAAAGTCAAATTGCAGATCAAAATATTAAGTGCAGCATAGTGTTTGCCTTTGTGCTGTTTACCTTGAGAAAAGGGCTGTTAAATTGTTTGCGGATTGTAATCTTCTACTTACAAGTTGTGATTCGAGGCAAATTTCTGGCATATAAGATTGATAATATAAGAAAGTGTAATTCACTGCTAGAAAACATAAAATTATCTAACACTGCGACTACAAAATGTAGATGAAAATCTTTTGAACATTAAACCATATAAGATATCAAATCTTTCTTTTTTTCTTTATCTTTTCTGAAATACCCTTGCGAATGAAGATACGAACTTGTAAAATGTCAAAAGGTAAAACCTATTCACCCTCTGAGAGATTTACACGTTATGTAATCTGTAGTCTTTCTTGCATGACTTCTAGCCTACTTTGACCTTCTTAAACAATAGAACTTTCTTAGGATTATTTAAAGCCAATTAACCTTCTAATATATGTGGTTATTTAATCATTACATTTGTTATGGGGGAAAAGCATTACTAAACTCACAGTGGGTTAAGAAGCATTGTTAACTAGTAAATTAAAAGCTCATAAAATCTTGAAAATTCAACATTCGAATCATGTAATAGTACTTTTCGATCAAAAATTCAACTCAAACTTTCAGTTAATATGAATCATTTCAATATTATCTACGTATTATAAAAATTGTCATTAGAGTGACTGTATGTCAACACGAAACTTCTAATAAGTTTTAATTTTGAACTTAGAAAACTCAGCTAATTCTAACAAAAGACTAAGTATGAAATCGTATAGTCTAAAATTTAGGTTTAAATGAAGATCAGATTAAAGAAAAATAATTGGTACAATCATTATACACAATGCGTCATATACATCTTTATTTTTATATGTATTAATATTCAAACATTTACACAAGGTGTGACGATTAAATGTATCAGGAAAACAAATCACAGTTCTTGAATATTCATATTACCAGATTTGGCATTCTGTGACCTTTTTCTGTTTTTAAAACTCAATAGCTTGCAGAATGATACTAGCTTTCATTGTTTGGATAACGACAATCAATATACAGCGGTTATAATACAAGATTAAACTCAACATTATTTCAGCATAGTTAATCACTAAAGTGTATTTTGTGTGTACAAACAGGAGTGATTTTTGAAGGAAATAAGAACTAAATGTTAAATTTCTGAAACTGGCGTACTTTTACTATATTTGTCCTGTTATTTAATTTTTACATCTTGTATATCAAGACAACGTTTTGCACACACCAAATAAATTTATCGTGCTTTTAGAAGTCATTATTTTAATTTCATATTTCATCACAGTGCGGATTGATTAATTTTTAGTACGAACCCCCAGCTTTCTGCATGAATTTCTAACGAACATCGTATATTTAAAAAAATTAAGAGTGTATACAACTTTTAGGCTTAACAATAAGGGATTTTCCAAGGTTTGTAAACGATTAGAATTCGAAAATATTTGTCGGCGTGCACAGTTAAGTATTGGAGAACAGACTTACATTGTGGAAACAAACGATTGAGATTGTGCATTCTAATTTTTATTTATGCTTATCATTTAAAAGATAAAAATGAATTTTAAAAAGCATGTATCTATCAGTAAAACAACTTCGCGTGCTTATTAGATAAAACTGTTTTCAAAATTAACACGAACAAAATTTTAAGTCTTATACTTAATTAATATAGTTTACATTTGAACAATACAGCCAGTGATTTAAATTATATATATATATATATATATATATATATATATATATATATATATATATATATATATGTGATATTCTTATTAATCGTTTGTCTTAGAAAAATATTTTGAGTTAGGAAAAATATTCAAATCATGTATAAATTTTGGATGAATACTTTATTTTAATAGATTTTATGTGTATAAACATACATTTAACGTATTATGAATGGTCATTTCAAATTCAAGAAAATTATTTTCCCACTCCTAACACATCAAATAATCTGATCTTCCAGAGAGAAAAATTCGCATTTAAAGATATCATTCATTTAAAATGTTAGCATTCGAATCGTAAGCATCGAGTAGTAAGTAATCGAGAGCATTTCGGAATTTAGAGAAGGAAATAACCATTTGATTAAATTCTTAAAGTATTTCACACAATCCTTGAAATTCGCTTACATTTCGCCAAAACAGTGTAGCCAAGCGATTTAAATTATGTAATAAAACATCGTGAATAATTCAAATGAACATGGAATGTTTTATTTGAATTATAAGACACAGGAAACCCTTTTTAATTGAATGTTTCTAGATAAAAGGCTTGTGAAGCAGTCATTATAAAAAATTAATGATAAATAAAAATTTGTATTTATAATAAATGACCTCTTGCAATATTAATAATGTATATCATATATATAATTTGAAAATGTTTTCTAATATAAACTATTTTCTATAGCAAAAGGTTGTAATCATAGTTCCCCAATCTTCCTGTATAAAAGAACAATAAAGCGGATTTTACAAAGATTTATTCCATGGACGACTAAATTAAAGGATTTTTCATTTTCTTTTGTTTGGCGTAAAGAATTACTTAATATTTTCGAATAAACTATTCGACCATAAGTTTCGGCAACCAAACTCCCTTTTAGCAATTCTTTCTAATCAATGTATCAAAGTGAATAAAATCGGTAGTTTAAAAAGTAATATATATCGTTCTCCGGTGTTTATTAGTAACGATGTCGTATTGAAACATATTATCATTTTTGGGAACACCGATTGAAAAATATTTGCTTTATTAGATTGTAAACATTAAAAATAATGCATTAAAACGATTATAAATGGAAAGTTCAAAATGTAACTTGTTCAAAATTTACTTCCGTTACGTGTAATACATTCTATCCGTTTCATAAAAACTGCAATTTTACAAACGAAGCATTGTTGATAATTTAAGTACAAAATCCTTTTACAAATTAAGATAAAATTTCAAATTCCTTGGGAATTGAGCCTGACCTTTCAAATTATCAAGGCATTAATTTGTATCAATAACGAAAGCTAACTGCAACTTTTTAGGTAATGCATCATTCCTAACTTTTCAGGTACAAAGGCTTACTCAATGGAGAATGCTTATTACCTATCTACAGATGCTTATTTATTCAGAAGCTCGGTATGAAAGAGAATAAACATGGCAGTTTAGTTAAATTGGACATAGAAATTGCTATTTTTTGATAAAATGTTGGATATAGCATAATTTATATTCTTAATATTTAAAACATTTCACTAATCCTGATTTTTGAAAAAACATTATACAATATCGTTTACTTGTAAAATATTATCTTGTGACTCAATTAGACTTTATACTAGTTAAACATACCTAGAATTTAATAAAACGTGTCTATTTACACAATATTTTCAATAAATTGAGTAAACCTTTAATGCGTAGCATTATGAATAAACCCTTAATAATTTGGTCCGAATTTATTAGTATGGACTTTTGTATCGAAAAGTGACCGTAGAGGGACGAACTAAACAAATTATTAGTATATGTGTTTTTTTTTTCAATTCATAATCATTTTTAAATCAGATAAATTGCCTATGGCGGTAAAAATCATGGTATTCAAAATTAATATATCCCTTGATGCGTTATTTTTGTGATTCTTGCACTTTATTAGTTTAAAGTTGGAGTGGTATTTATAATAGTCTACTAACTTATTGCTCATTTCAGAAATAAGCGATATGTGTTTTTTGATGGTAAATAAATTCCACAAGATCATAAATAATATTAAAATTTTCAATTTATTTTTCAAAATATTTCACGTGTAAATTACATTTATTTTGATTGAAACTTTTAGTATAATAGAAATGTCTAACATGAATTCTCTCTGGAATTTTTTCAATAAAAGTATAAATGAATGTTTTACGGTTTTAATTTAAAATGGGAGATTTATTTCAAGATTTATAGCGAAAGTGTATCATAAATGAAAAAGTTCATTAGAATAGACATTGAAATTATCTAAATTTCAAATAAAGATAACTCATTTTGCGCCTTTTTCCCCTTTTAAATAAAAACCTACTTACGTAAGTTTGTGGCACACATTTTTAGAACGATACAAACTTTGAAGTAATGAATGAATAATATAGTTCAAATTATATTCAGCATCACGTAAAAGAAACAAAATAAGAATAATATTTTTCTTATGGTAATTAATTTAGTGTTGAAGAAAGGGGACTTTTCAGAAAAATCTCAGAAACGTGTTTTCATCAAAAAATAGAGAGAGGAAGAATTTTTATTAGATTTTTAGGCCATGTTTTACATTGTTGTAATTAAGTTATTTGTGCTGTATGTTACTTGTGTATTTGTATTAACACAATCAATATTCTAGAAGAAAAACCGAGAATTTTTGCATTTTTCTAAGGTAGGTTTTTCATTTTTCTTGTCTTAAAAGAAAGAATTGATTGCACAGTTTAGTATACAAATAAATTAATGCAAATATATGTTTTACACATAAATACCGTTTACCATTGTTAACAATGTTATTGATTGCCATTTACCATTGGAATTATAAAATATACTTTTAGTTCTCCCAGCCGGAGCCTTTCTCATATTTATCTTTATTTTCAACAAATAAAGTTTTATGCTCAAGATTTTAGACACTCATTCACTTATTAATTTATGGAGTAAGCAACATTTTCATCCATTTAAATGCTGATATCATAATTATTGTTGGTAAACAAAGACGAAAAGTAGTTACAAAACATTACAAAGAGAAAAACGATATCTGTTTAATGATTAAAATAAACAGGCAATGAGGATTATTTTTGTGAATATATAGTACTTTTCCTTTGAAAAGTTAAGTATGTCAACACGGAAAAATGGATTGTAATGCTACTCATATTTTTCTTTTTGATTCACGTAATCAAGCAGACATATAATATTGGCCTAGAGTAAAAGCTTATTAACTGATAAAAAGCAATTTTCTACTGTACAGTCGTTTAAAGATTAACTAAATATTAGTTTCTAGGTCAAAAACTAAAAATCATAAGTATTTTAATGGTGTTATATATCTTTTATACTGATTACAATAAGGTTATTTCAAATCATTATGAAAATATGCATTTCGAATCTCAGAAAAATATCAGTTAATAAATTTCTGCTCTAAGTCAACGATATATATAATGCATGTAATAAACTTAGAACTCTAAATAATATTCGTTCTCCATTACGATCAAATGAATCTGTAACCAGTAAGTAACTTTAATCACACACACACATTTTTTTAAGGAAAAATGTAATACTCTGATACACAATATTCAAATTCTAACCATCATATTTAATCTTCCTCCAGTAGCAAAATACACGATCGTAGAGTGACAAACCCAAACCGAAACGAAGCCTTTGTGAATCTTCAACAACTACTCTGAGTTTTGGACAGGAAGACAAAAACAAAATGTGAAAGTGCATATCTTTATTATAAAAACTTTAAATGTTTAGCAATATTTCGTCACTGTCACTCTGGTGGTATAAAGTTCTTCTCTAGTTCGTGATATAACTTAAAGTAGAAGCGATTTCAATATATTCCTGAGAAATCCTCTGATATCTACTGCCACTCTTGGGGGTTTGTTTGCCAAGAATCAATCTTCTTTATAAACACAGAGGTGCATTTTTAAGGTAAGAAATGAGTTCCCAGTCAATAGGAAGAGGAATTGTATTTTCTTTATTTATTTCCGTAAAGATGGTTAGTCGCAGCAGCCATGACGGAGAGAGAGGGGCCACTTTAATAATCCCTCACGTGCGTTTCCAGTAATCCCTGAGAGTTTTTACTCTCTCATCTCCTTCTCATATCGTGGCATTAGCATTCTTCTTTTACCTCCCAAGGAAGACATTTTGAAAAGAAAATACTTCCCTGCATATTGTGTGCGCGCATTTATGAAATAGAGCAATTTTAAGTTCATGATATGTCACGTGATGAAAGACGACTGGGGAGCTCAAGGATATATCTGATCTAATTTTCCGCTTTTGCATTGAAGGGAATGCTTTATACGCAAGGACACGCGATACTTGACTCCGACCATCTTCAATTTCTATAAAGGTTATTCAATAACTAAATCACCTTTTCTCTCTTTCTGTGTGCCTTTTTCAGATTCCTTTATGGAACGTGTAGCAGGCATTTTTCAGATTGAGTTCGCGTGTACGAAAAAGTTAAATCAAATGCTGTTGGTTATTTAATGGGTGTAATAAACTATATCATAGGGCTCATAAAAACAATAATAAATTATTCCGATTTGTAAAGACACACTACATGTGGAAAATTTGATTCTGTGGTGCTCACTTTGCGCCCTTTAGATAATTCCTGTTTTGAAATAAGGGGCAATAGCGCTATAATGTGATTTTCGAATTAGAGAGATCCTGATTAACAGTCGAATGGATGCACAACATATTTCATTCATTCATAGAAAAATTCTATTTCATCACTGCTTCTTTGAATTAGTAAAGGTTGGCATTAAAAATTCATAAAATCTCTTGTTTCCTGAACCCAATATCGTCTGTCAAAGCAGAAACTCATTATGTGACATTTTTTTGGAGAAACTAAATGCTTATTTTCATGGTAATGAGAAATAATATTGTAATATGTCTCGAAGATATATAATACTATCAAAATGCTCATATTTTTTTTTATCTAAAACTAATATTTTAGTTTATAAATAGCTGTAAAGTTAAAAATATTTGTCATTTACTGATTTTCTGCTATAAGCCGACGATATAGGAAAAATGCACGTATTTTGGAATACCGTATTATCTCTACAGGTCCTATCAAAACCTATCAGAATTTGCACGAAAAACTTCTATACCCCATATTATATTTTGAGGGTCAGTCAAGAATCCCAAATTATTTTTTTAAATAAAACAATAAATGTATTTAGAGGTGCTAAAAGTATTTTATAGAGGCTCATTTAAAAAGTCAATTATTTGATAGAAAATAAATTTACAAATATTTTTATTGCATGATTTATCATAAAACACGTTTGTTTGTCAGTGTTCAATACTAGTTGTCTGTTAAATTTATTTTTTGTAAAATGTAATGTTTTGTAAATGTTTTATAAAATAATGTAACTTTTCCGTCGAAGCACATGTGCATGTAATATGGAACATCTCGAATGCACCCAATATGGAACATGATCCATATTGGTTACATATTCCCTATTATAAAATATATTTTATAGCAACTTTTCAGGCCAGCTAAATAAAACTCAAATCAAATCTCAGGACGAGACACAACATTTATTTACAGACAAGAAATGAAAAAGGTATACATCTCTAAATGGACACTAGAACGCGCGCGATTGCCCTCTCGCTTCTTAACAGAACAGACGCTAGCACTTTCAAACGGGGCACATGCGCAGAAGAGAGCACGATCATGCGTCCTAGGAAACAGCTGATAAACAGTTCCTCATTCCGTTCGGGGAGGAGAGAAGAAAAACACTGGTGTTCTGCTACATTTTGAAAATAATAGAATGATAAAATGAGTGTTTTTAATAAATTGAAAATTTAACTAATCGATAAACTGAGAATTGATTTTAGATGAAATACAATAACCACGGAAAATTTCAAAACTCCATCTAATAGTTTTTCCTGTGGACTCAACAAGCATACACACGCAATGTCTCTCAGAAATATAAATTCTACTATACATTAGTGAATTATAGTATACTATGTAGTTTATTGTAATACTGTGATTATTATTGTATGTACATAAGGTAGATCAAGCTGTATTAGTAAAAGAAAACGATGAGATAAAGTATGATTGCTGAGGCGCTGTCAAAAATCGGACAGGGAAATCTGAACAGAAATGGTAAGTGCACCATTGGGAGGAAACGTACATTGCCTGAGATTTTCGTACAAAGCTGGTTGAATGTAGCAATAATATGGATAACAATGTTAACCATTCCCTTTTTTTGGTTTGAGGAAGAAAGTTGTATTGCGAGAATGGCATATCGAAAATATTCCCAACATTTTCTAATATGTAAAAGTATACCGAAACCATGAAAGGTATTTGTTTTTTTTACTTAAGTATTAATTAAGTATACATTTCTATGTAAAATAATTTTCTTGTATATTTGTTGCAAATTCTTAAGGTGTTCGATGTTATATACCATTTTTCAAATAGATGATTCTAACATTTTCTTTTTCTTTTTAGCAAACCCAAAGAGTTTTGGCATTTAATAAATATTACCCCCTTATACATATTCATTAAAAAAATTCCAATTCCATTCCTCCCAATTCCTTTCTAACATGTATCGAAGTGTGTAAAAAATTTTAGTTGATAATTCTAGTATCTGATTGGCCAAAATCATCATCTTGACTAGACAAGAACAAATTCTTTAATGTTAATCGAACAACTCACAAAGCAGAAAGTGTATGCAAGAATGTGCACTTCATATCCTTGTATTAAACTATTTCAAGTTACTCGAGACAGGAAATAAGTATGTAATGATATAAGATAAACAATTTTACCTCATACAGCTTACAATTGAGTAAAGTATTAGTCTGAAAATTACGAACTCTAACTTTTTACACATTCCCTCAGTCGTAAATTTTCCAAATACAAAATAATTCTACATACATTAACAAAACAAATTATAAACAGATTCCAGAACTCCCTGTGTATTACCTCTTTGTTCTTTAAAGTGTTTGGGCATTTTATTTTTACAGTAGTTTTCGTAGTTTGTAACCATTGTAATGAATGAAGCACACGGCCTTTACGGCATTCATTCAAGTAAAGTTCGAAATGCAATACTTATAAAAAGAATACATACTTTAATTAGACAATGGAACAATTTTGTGTATATTAGATTTTTTTATCGTGTGCAACATATAATGACGTTACTGTTTTCGAGAAGGAGCGTAAAAAGTTCATTCATTTTAACTGAATATAAAAAAATATCGTTCCATTCATGTTTCAGTTTCAGAAGGAACTGTCCTAAGAAAATTCAAAGTCTACTTTTGATTCTTATGTGACATTTCTTTCAACAATTTTGACATATAATTTTAGACAATAGGAATTATTAATTATTTTGGGGATTTAACGGATTTTCCCTCCATTTCTTTTTCCAAAGTGACTTCTTAGAAATCTCTCAGGAGAAAAAGATATAGCCGGTACGTAGGAAGACTTGGAGTGTTTCTCACATGATTTCTGATTATTTATTTTAATAAGTTCGATATATCCAATATATTTGATGGTAGAAAAATCCAATATACTATGTTTTAACATTTATTTCCTTGTATAAAAAAAACCCAAATAAGATTAAAAAGCTAATGCTATTACATGTGAGTTATATATTTTTTCTTATATACAACAACAAAAAATCTTTAAGACCTTTCTGTTTTTTATGCGTTTCATTCATATTTTCTTGTTGACTATCCAAACTGGAAAATCCTATGGAATCTTTATTATCGCAGGATTAAATGGGGCTATAAAATTTACAATAATATTTATATTAATTATATACACTGCTGCTTATTAAAATTTCAACATTAAAAAGACTTGAATTACAGCAAAAAACTCATTTGAACGATGACATGTGTAACAATACATTTGTTTTTCCACCTTTAGCAGTTATAACTGCTTTCACACATTAGCCGATAAATATTCTGGATAGTTGTCTGTGAAATTTCATTTTAATCAGGTCCAACACATATCCACAATTCGTCAATTGGGATTGCCTGTGATGATACATAGATCAATTTTCAAGCAATCATATCCCACCCGACCGAACAGTCAAAGGAAGAAGTAGACTTCCTGGTCATAGAAGAAACATTAGACAATTCCAGCGACATAAGGACAAACATTATCGTATTAAAAGATAGCTTAAGAGAGGATTTGCATGAGAGGTAGGACTTCTTGTTCCAAAATATCTGTGATGTACTCCTCTGACTGCTCATACTGCCTGCGATCCGTATAAGGCGAGAACGTGAATGAAATGAAATAGTACCTAAAATCATTACACTATGGGAGGGCTGATCACAATGACTCTCTGCAATTCACCCTTCCATATACCGTTCCCACTGTATCTGCGAACAAAGATCTGGCAGTAATAGATCACGAGATTATATCTAGAGACTTGTCAGAAAAACTTCCATTCAGCATTCCATTGTCTTTGCTCTCAACATCATTGAAACCTCTAACGCCTATGGTATAGGGTTGAAGGAAGCCAAGACTAGCTCTCCATGCAGCAATTGTCGGCAAAGAGTGCTGGCAGACATAGCCTGATGTGTAAACACCCTCCAGTGTTGTTCTAACGTTGTGGATTTCGCAGCACCATTTGTCAACACCATACATAGAAAGCGCTTATTTTCCCTTTTAGAAGTTTATGTTTCTGAAGTAGGTGCTTTAGATCCCTCATGATGATAGAACTGTCATTTCTCAATTGTCTCGCAGTACGCATGATTGTACTAGCGTTTCCCCCCAACGCATGTAACAATACCACTATATGACAAACCGCTTTCTCTCACTAATTCTTTCTCTCTCAAATTCCTTCAATGGTTCATATGCATTTGCTATATTTATGCTCATATGTATTTTCAATGAACAACAATGTATATAATTTTAGTTAAAAATACTTATATCATTAATCCATAAATAAAAATTAAATAGAATATAATCCTTTATAAACTAAATATTTTATCTTAAACATGAAAATTTTGTGTAACAAATTCTGGATGTTCTTAACAAGCAAAATACCGATAATGGTAAGGAATGTATTTATTTCATCAAAAATTGAAAAGATAGAAACACCTCTCTATCTTGCTTGCAAATTAGTTTTGCCATAATTAGAATTTCTTTGAAAATCTTATTCTAGAATTTTTACGGTAGTTTTTATCCAATTTTTATTAGTCCTGTGCATTTTTGTATATTTTCCTATTTCTATGGGGATATGTAACAATAATTGGGATCACTGGAAGACTTTCATTGAGTTTTCTTCATGTTGAAAGTGTAATATATCACATTTATCGCAAAACTAAAGGAACCATGAACGAGAACCAGATCATCCTGTTGAGTCACTACACCAACCAATCTAAATGAAATCTGTCACAACTTGAAAATTAAAATTTTTTAAGAAAGAGGAAAATTAAATCCGAATTACATTATAACATTGTGTTGCATTGTATAGTAACTATTACAATTTAGAATCATGATACTTAGGTATAATACAGGCTTGTGACTGACTCCATTACTGCAAGTAAATTGTATTTCAAATATGGCTCCTGTGAGTTTGACATAAATTTTTGTTCCAGATGTGGCACAAAGAAAGCGATATAGTGATTGATCTAATTCAGAAGGAAATAATACTTAAATTTTTCTTCTGCTGCTGCCGCAAAGTAATAAAACAAAATCGATATGTTTTAAGTCTAATAAAAGTAAAAATTGAAAAATTTGTTTGAAATAATTACTCTGAATAAAAAACATGGGTCGAATCATATAAATGTAGTAACAAATCCAGCTTTCATAAAATAAAATTCTTGATGAATTAATTCAATTATTTTTGTTTCTTTTCAAAATTATTTGATTGCAGAATTAATTACCATAATTCGGGGCTATTTTACTCAATCTTCTGTCATTGGTGTTATACTTGTTTAATTTCGTTAATAATAAATTAAATATTTGATATACGGCAACATCTAATTTAAAAAATAAAATTCGTAAGATTGACCCGTTTCGAGAACTTGAAGAATAATATAACCTTTTTAACCAATTTGGGCCCAAAGTAAAAAAGAGACTAGAATTTGTTTCGATTTATTAGACAGCATTACATTTGAAAACGACACTATTTCTTTTTCTAAATGTGTCCCGGGGAGTAGATATTCCGTCAAGATATTATGTATGTTTATCTTTTTTAAAACAGTTCTGTTATGTTTTTTATTTAAAATGTTATGATATTTTTGAAAAACGCTTTGAAACACTGTAACCTATTCTAACTCGAAAGTTGAAACATGGGCTTTTGTAAAGGATTCTGTTTTCCACAAGACTATTGTCAAGACATATATATTAAAATATCTCGTTATTATGAGATAAAGGTAAAGAGGATTCGTTGTCAGATTTGGTTGTCATAGTTTTGTTCATAAATTAATCATTTTAATAACAAAAGCTGTATCAGATCAACTTATCTGTGAATTGCAACTTATTATAGTAAAAGAATAAAAAAAGGGTCTTATTTTCTCACACAAATGAGTTGTAATAATCTTATTACTATCACCAACCGACATGTATTAGTATCGACTCAATATTAACTAATAGTGTTACATAGAATAGCTTCTGGTCAATAAGTTTTTCTAGAGAACATGGCATCCATATGTGCCTTTCCTCTCACGGTTCTCAAGAGGAAAGATCTTTTGGAAAAGAAGATCTCTTGAGTAATCCACATTGACGAATGTTTTCTGCAGAAAGAAAGTATGATCGATTTGCACAAAGAAAATACGCGTTTTTACAGATCAAAGGAACAATGGGAGAGATTATTAGTTGCAACATTTCGATTGTTCTCATTCAGGGTATTGAAAGTGAGACAAGGTAGGCGTTCTCATATTTCGTGTTTCAGACAAATATGATTGGCTTTCTTGTTATTACGATACTAAACGTTCACTCCAGGTTTAGCTTGAGTTTTATTAGAAACCTTGTCCAGTACGTTGAGTTTTTAACAATTTGAATAACTCTTATTTTTAGACAAGCTCGAGATATGAGTGGAATTTTCAATGTAATCAAGCAAACCAGACGGCCTGCGAAGATTTTACTTCTGCTCTCGAAATACTCTCGCATAATACATATTAGGGTTATCTTAAAGTGTAGTTTATCGTCATTTTGGCAATGCTTGGCGTTTAATCTAATGTAGAGCATTTGCTTTTTAGTTGTCATGCATTTAAAACTTCAAGAATGTGCCTGCAAAATGATTTGAGAAAATTAGGTGAAACATGGCCAGTGAAACTCAATGTTTTTGTAAAATCTAATCTGCTTTTCTACTCATTTGTCAAGTTCATAAAATCTTGTAATTTCAGTTAAATTGTTTTCCACTGTTTCTTTGTTAAATCAACTTACTTCTGTAAGCCCCGTGTTTTACTTCTGTGGTGCACGGGGAGTTTGCTTTTGTTCAATAAACAAATCTAATTGGACTGGATTGGATGTTTGGGTTTTATGGCTCAAGGTCCAAAAGCGGACAAGCTGTGCCAAACACAGGACAGAATATAACCTAATAAAAGTACAAGATTAGATTGAAAAATCAAGTCCAAGACAAAGATAAAAGATAGATTTAAAACATGTAAAATGTGTAGATGACAATAGAAATATACAAATAGTCAGATGATAAAAAAATAAGACCATTGACTGTAGCATAACTAATGATTTAATTTGTATATGCATAAAATTTGATGGTTGGAAATTTAAAAGATTGAATTATAAACGACGTCACGTTCAGAATGCATGCAAGAAACACGTATTGCCAATCAAATACTGCAGCCACCTATATTTAGCTTCACAGAAATGCACTTTCTATGCTGGTTGAATTAATGAATATATTATAGATAAAAGAAGCTACTGTAGATTATGCGTATATATTTTAGTAACGAAAGAGGATTAAACGTTTAATAAATCAAAGTTTATTCAACCTACTATTTATGAAATGTGATCCAATGTTAAAAAGAACTATATATTTAGGAAAATTTCCGTTTTAATTTAAGGTAAGAGAAACGTATTTCTAAGTTTAATTTTTAAATATAAGAAAATCTTTCAAACTCTACTTAAGGAAAACTAAGAACTTAATTTGAGGATTAATGACACAAAAGATTAAAATAAACTATAGATATAAAATAATAAATAATAATATCCTTGTATTTTGCGTAAAGATGAAAACAAAAATGTTCTATCTAAGATATTTGAAACTTACTGCTCCAAAGGCGTTGTAAAAATAAAAGAAATTTCCAAAAATCTGAAAAAAGTAACGTTATAATTAAAATAAAAAGAATTACAGATCAAGATAAATGTCTACTTAAAACAGGCCAAGTTAAATATCTGCGTATTTCAAATTTGCGATGACGTGAAAAATCTAACTTTTAACGAACTTTTGACAAACTTAAGGTAAGGATTCTTAAGAGCCAGTTACTTTGAGAAAATCATTTAAGGGAAATTCAATAGGAGCTTGATTATTAAATATGAAACAAATGAATAATAAAAAATGAATATATTTTTGAAACTATAACAATCATTTACTGAGGTACGATTCGGTTGTAAGTATTTCCGTTTATACGGATACGTATTTATTTGTTGATATACTTTAAAATGTAAGCAAGCATTCATTTACTATAATAATTTTAGGCATGTGTTACAAACAAATACGCTATTATATTAATTTAGTTTCACAAGACATAATTCCATTCACAAACTTAATACTTTAAAAATGGTAATATACTAATGTTCGACATAAATGCATTAAAACAATGTAATGCAAATTCTGCAATTGAATAATTATGAGATTTAGGAAAGAAAATATCTAAGCGTTTGATTTAAAGAAAGAGCTGTTATGCTATTGATTTATTCTTGCATAATACGGGAGAAAATGTCCATGTTTAATTTAATATTAAGTAAATCGAGATATGCGTATGAATCAGAAATATTGTGCCCCCCTAAAGCATTAACTTGGTTAGCCAGATTTTTAAAAATTAGCACTTAATAAAAATATCTTTTGTTTTCAACTTTAATATACAATTATTCGTAAGAAAATTTTTATAGTATTATGAATTCATTAAGAAACTTCTACTTTTCTGTGGATAATATGTAAAATGAAGTTTTTTCATGTAAATCTGAAATATTTTCCCTGAAAAGAAAAATGGAAAAAGCTAAAATTGAAACCATCATTTGTAAGTAAATCCATAATTATCCTATATATAATCTACCGTAGTAAAAAATGTTCTTTAAGGCTGGATAAATGATGTCCTTAAGAATTTTTTCTTTCGAGGTTACAGACATAAGACTTTCCTGAATTTTAATGATCAAAAACGGGTGAATTTTTAATAAGATCCCGTTAGGTCTTTTTGTTCATAAACAAAAAGAAGGAATTTGCATCCGATCACCAAGATCTTTATATTTAAGGTCTTCTTAATCTTGACAATATTTTTTAAGCTGAAAAAAGGTGTCTGATTCAAGAATGTCCCCTTCTATAACAAGACTGAAATTGAGGTCGTCTATGCATTCAAAAGTAGATAATCCATTCTTCAAACTATAGAATGTTTTACATACCAATGACGTTTTTTAAAAGTACTTATGAACTATTCCATGTGACGGAAAGGGACAGCATAGAAGATTTTTATTTTCCTTGTCATTTAACATGTATAGAAATTTTATTTATTTAGACGATTTTTATTTCGTGCTTGTTGCTTTTTAAATGCATTTTCAAATAAAAAAAGAAATTTTAATTAGGTAAATTTCAAGCAATTACTGAGTGTAACGGAAGGAACAACCAAAACATCAAAATTTTGACAAGGGATAAAGGAAGCGTAATTCCTGCGAATTGAATTGAACGAAAAACCTAGTTTTTCTTCATAGAATACATGAATATATCAATAAACTAAATCCACAGATAGAATGTCATGAGTTGAAAACTGATTTTGTGAGAATCAAATAAGTGCGTGGCGAAACGCTCATACCATGTGAAAGAATGGAACATTTTCAAAACAAGATTAAAATTTCTAATTTAAGGATATATTTATTCAAATGATTAGTGAAACATGCATTTAATTTACTCTAGGTGACGGAAATTAAGTCTTGGGGAAAATAAAGTGATTTTTTGAGCGAGTAAGATTCTGCAGAATACAGGTTTGATGGTCAGGTTGAATCCTTAGATTCAAAACAAAACTAGTAGGCCATTTTCCACTTTCTTGTCAATGAGATTTCAAATTCATCACTATAAACTAATAGAATTTCACTATGTATTGCGTTACATCTTTCTTTTTTCAAAGCGTACAATTACACACGATTTTACAATATTTTAGGTGCCTCTCATATGATAAATATTTGTTTAGCTTTCTCGCCAGGTAAATCACAAAATTATTAGATAATAAACTGGTAATATACTAGGCAGTGTTTAAGAATTTTGAATTACATTATCTAAAAGCTATTTTGTTTTGGGTACATTTTCTTTTTTGTGAAAACTACAGTTGTTCATTTTAAAATTCATTATGGTAGGAATCACAGCTGTAGAATGATTTGCATCCGCTATTATATATTTTTTACTTAATATAACAGTCCTTACTTAGAGCTTTAATTCACCATATACGCTACTTTTGGTCAGACTACTTCCATGTTTTAGAAAAAGTTCAAACTATAAATCCAGTTTAGTTTCTTCCAAAATAAATACTATTTCACAAAATATATCTCTCTGCTTTAACTTTGAAACACTCCCACCTTAAAATTTATTCACAACAAAGTGGTGCAGGTTTCCTTCAGACATTTCAGAAAATTAATCAAGAAAACATTTAAACATATTTTAGAGCTCAGCGCTTACTTTTGCAAAATTTAAAAGTATCTGATATCAAATCTGTTCCTGTGGATACGGTCACTTGTTGGTATTCCTTTTCTTGGACTGAATGGGAGATCTCACAGTAGAAGCTTAATGATCTTACTTTTCTTTGAGACTTGTATCTTGTTTTTAAGATGTAGAATACTAGAAAGTTCCATTTTATAAACGTTTTGTATGAAATCATTTGTGATTTCTATGTTTCTCTAAACATTTTACCTTCTTTACTGTGGTCTTTTTGAACATTGTTTAATTTTCCATCTCTAAAGTTTATTTTTCTTTCTGAGTGTCATATTCCTCTGTATTTCTCTATCTTCTTATTCTATACCTGTCTACAACTGTTTTCCTATGTTTAATTATTTTTGTTTTGAAACTAAAATAAAAATGCGAAGCACGAAATGTACAGACCCCAGATTCGCCTGTGACAAAACAGTTCATTATTTTGAAAGTTAATAAGTAATCAAAATTTCCATCTATGAAAATTTTATTGCTGTTATAAGAGTAACTTTATCTTTTAGAAGGAAAAACATTTTATATATTTCAAAAGGGATTTCTCTAAAATGTATATATTTAAGCAGTAAGATTGAAAGGTTCGTATTTTGTGACGGAACCGGGACACTTAATAGCTGTGTGAGAAGTTAAAATCACTGCCCTCATACAATCACAACGGAACATACACATATTTGGTTTTAAGAGCCATGCTAAAGGTTACATAAAGTGCAGCAAGATGCAATTTTATAAAGTTCATCAAATTTGTTATTTTTGCTTGCAAAATCCCAAAATTGATAGCATTAACACAGTTTAAAAAATCAATCGTAGGTTGATGTTTCAGTGGAACGGCCCTTATATTTCTTAGAAATATTTATATTCAATTTCTAGAAACCTGGTTTGAAGGAAGTGATTGGTTTTTTACCCAACCCGTCATCAAAAAATCACATTTTGCAACTCTTATTTCAACTGAGTAAAACAATACTAGAAGTCACACTCAGCCGTTAAAACAATATTTCCTATATTCGTGAAACCAGCATCCATTTATTTTATCCATTGATGTTTGGTCTATTTGGTGATAGAATCATCACAATCTATTTCGTATAATATGAATCCTCACAAAACATGCTTTATTTAAGAGATGAAATTTTGGATCCTTGCATTCTTATTTTTACTCAATGTGGTTCTGATTTACATTGAAATGAAATACGACACCGTCTACAGGGTTCTTTGATCTAAAGACTAATATTGGAATGTACTGCGCTTTTAAAATTTAAAAAATTGTATCAAAGGTGAATTTTAAATCCTCACAGAGCTGTCCATAGTTTTATATATGAAATTATTGCCGGCGTACAAATTTATGTTTAATTGGAATAATTTTGATTGGAAATAAACCAAAACGTAATGCATCTCTGTATTACACATTAAATCTTGATACAGGAGTCCGGAGTATTAACGCCGATTTCCCGATGTCTTCTATAAATTAGTGAATCAATATAGAAGATAGTGATGCCTATGTCTTTTAATTTGACAAGAAGCTGTCTGATTTCCTCAATTCTGAAAAAGGAGTTGTCTGGTCTAGGCTGGCAAAGACTGTGAAGGTCAGCCATGGAGTCTGACAAATAGGACAATCATACCAGGAGAGAACGCATAAAAACAGGCAATATTTGCCAACAACTCTGTAATTAAGATACATCTTTTCATAGTGGATTTCTCTTCGTTTTTCATTACAATGGGCCTCAGTTTGGCAACTACTCTTGGTATATCGATTGATCAATATGGATCTATATATCTCGACTCGTCATTTAGGTTATGCTCACATCTGTACTTAGAAAAAATATTTGCATGTAGTATTTAAACCAAGCAGTCATGGACCATGTGGTTAAGATAAAAAAAGTAGTTTATAAAGACAATGTAATGCCATTATGAAGATGAATTACGAACAAAGAATGAAGGAAAGAACAAAGGAACCAGGGATTTTTAAGAAGTTTTCGACTAATTTTTCTTTAAATAATAAAGAATTAAAACTTTCTTATTTGAGATTCAGGGTTCGTAAAAAATATTTAAAAACAAAATGTTATTTTTTTCTGATATTATTATAAACATAAATGTCAATTCAATTAATCTGAAGTAGGACAAAATAGTCGTAAAAGTTGTAAATTTCTGATAAAGTAGTATAAGTCAGTCACAAATGATGTAAAATTCTACATTCAGAGAAATAATACTTTATTTTAAAATTTCCATAATTCAAATTTATAAGTTACACCTATAGTAAATTTATAACTCTGACTGAAAAGCAGACACTTGTTTAATGGTTATTTCTCATTGCAGTCAATAACAGTTATTTTTAACTTAGGACAGTTCTGACTGCTAATCCAAAGAGTATTTACAGTCAGAACTCTTTCTGAATATGTACCGAATTTAGCAATTACGCATTTAATACATTCTCACTATTTCTCAACGGGCATTCTAGGTTTATTTCGACATGTTTTGGTGATATTTAATTCAATTTTATTACTCCTTCCTTTCACAGAACATTAAACAACACATGTCACTTCAACCGAGAGTTAAATATGATGAAACCTTTAATGAAGATATAATGAGAGAAGCTGTTCAACATTTCAAATAGAAAGTTACTTCTTCTAGTATTAACTGTGCTCTGAAGTTTCAGCTCATACCTAATTTATAATATTGGTATTAAAAAAGCATTTATTATACATGGCTTCTTTGAGTCATGTGTTTAGCTTTAAACCAAGTAGAAGTATTGAGCTAGGAAGGCGAAAAGGCGCCCCTCTCAAGAATACTCTTAAGAAATCACTCTAAATTTACACGACTTGTTGAATAGCCATTAAAATGTCTGGAATTCCTATGTTTTCGCAATCCAGTTTCCGAGAGCCTTTTGATAAATAAACTACCTCTTTAAGAAAACAGGTCGACACTCGTAGCAATGTCAAATCACTTAGTTGGAAATAGAATTCGATCACACAAGTTTCGTGACTACGTTTTTAGTTATATATGTGTGTGTGTAATCGTTCAACGACTATTTTAATCTAGTTTTCTCAATGCTTTGACCAAAGTTTTGAATAAATTCAGAGATAATGCTTAAATGTTTCCTGGTTTTGTATTATGAGTTTCATCTATTCTGTGCGAGGCTTTCTTTTTATGAAGAATAGTTAAAATGCTTCTAAAAGTTTCTCCAATAATACGACATAATGCGTAACCTTCCTTGATTTCATTATAGATATTAACGGTTTTAAAAACTAATAAAATAAATATGCTGTAGAAGGTAGTTGGAATTTTTATACATAGAAATATATTTTAGAAAATATATATCTATGTATTTTGAATTTTCTACAATATATATAGTTTCATCGTTTTAATGAATCTAAATTATTTTGAAATATTATTTGAAATAATTTTAAGTATTATTTAACATGGCGAACAGAGTAAAATCTGTATAAATAAAAATGGAGTGTTTGGACATTGAATATTTTCGACCCATTTCAAATTTTCTATCCGTTTTAGACCCTTCTGATGCTAAATCCGTCTCTTGCGCGTTTGGTGTCTGTCTATCTGTCTGTCTGTCTGTCTGTATGTGTGTGCCCGTACTACGTCCAAGCGGTTGAATACATTTTCATGAAACTTTGCATACTGTGAGTACGTACAATCATTTAGAGACTTGGTTGCGTTAGTCTGTCTGTTTATCTTCTCGTTCTATTTCTGATTTTGTGTCTGTATGTTTATACAAGTATCGCATAAAATGTATTCAAAATATTTTAATGCAATCTTCTTAAATTGATAAATTATATTTAGTTTAATGAATACATTATTTAAAGTTCCTTTAGTTACATATTTAGGCAAGTTTCATGCTAAAACCTGAGTAACTATACTCTAGTCAACCATTATCTGGGAGTTTTGAAGTAGCTGAAGGTATATTGAGCATTGCAATTACTTGGATTCTTTTACCAGTACTGTAAAAAATCAATTATTTTCAAAAACTATTTTTATGGAATTTAAATTCTCATACTTATTTATTTTTAGCCTTATTTACTTTCTTTGCGAAATATAAACTATTTACGAATATTTGGGACAAACGATATTTTGCAACGAAACGGAAACTCGTGTTCGTTTGCCACGTGCAATGATATTTTCTGTTTTTTTCATTCGGAAGTAATTTCGTATTTTTAAATTGTGTTTAATTTTTTAGTTGTAAATTGTAGCAACTGGCGCGAGGTCGAGTTAAAAAAAATCACGAATAAATATCTTTAGAACAACTTTCTTATGATTTAAATATTTATTATTTTAATAAAATGCATTTCCTTTTCATAACATGCAACACTACTGCAAAGTATTTGATTTAAAGCATGTAAGTTAGAATAAAGCCAATTTTAAGTGAGATTTTGCTACTATTGAAAGAAAGTTAATGTTAAAAATATCCGAACTAGGACTTGAAATATCACGAATTCTTTGTCATAGCTACAGAAGGTCAAGGTGGCTTATTTTACGAGTTGAAGCTATATATAAGCAGCTTATATAAAGAAAGTTTGTTTAAAACAATGATTTTCTTCAGAAGAAACACTGCTAAATAGATTTACCAGTTAAAAAAATGGTAATAGGTTACCTTTTCTTTGCATGTACTGAAGACATTCAATTTTAAAACATGTTCTTTTATTATTGCACGTATTCGCTTTTAAAACAAACTTAATGATAAATATCTTATCAAATTAAATTGTCATATTTCCCTTAATGATAGCGAAATTCGAAAGGAGTGCCACAAATAAAAAATATTGGCAGGTAAATTATGAGTACAAAAGTATTCGCCTTAGATTCGTCATTTTTACGAATTGAGTTCAGCAATTTTACAGGAAAAGAACTTAATAAAGGGAATTCCTAATCCTTCTCCAAAATCGTCTTTTGTGGTAGTTACCTTAGTATCTTTCATCACTTTGTACCTTTAGCAGGGGTGTGATATATGCGAAATGGATGGATATGCCATGGAAATATTACATGAATTGATATGCATGTATAGAATTTATGTCCAAAGTAGGTTGCAGAAATTATAAAAATGTCTTAAGTGTTAAAAATTTATTTTACACACTTAAAGGATTTGGCATTTTTCTACGAAAGAGGAAAGTGATTATTTTCTGGTCACTTTCAATCTATAGTTAACCAATTCAACCCGAGTGAGGTCGGGTAATTTTGCTAGCTCAATTATAAGAAACAATGTGAAGTATTTCAATTTTAAAGCTTTCTTTCTTTTTTCCTTCTTTTTCTTTTTTCTATTCAAGTAATTTACACGTGTTGAAACCTTTTCTTCAAATATTTGTTCACAATTACAGAACCTTCAATGTAATCCAAGTAATAAGTTTTGTTTTGCAAAAAATAGCAGAAATCATGATTTCTTTTTACGAGAATGTATTGCTTGGAACTTATTCAATTTTGAGCGGAAAAGCAGTTTCCATCCCCAAAGTTATCAAGAGGATTCCTTGTGTGGGGAAAATACATCTGTTTAGATTGGATTTGTCAGACATGTTAGGGAAAAGACGGAAGTATAAGGATATACTGTCCAACTCCCCGTGGAAAGCCATGGCAAAACAAGATTCAGACATTTATTTTAATCTTGGAAACAGTAGCATAGAAGTGAAAAAAGTAAATACAGACATGAAACAAAGACGTTCTTAGAATAGAACCTGAATTTCAAAGTCAAAGTTAACTACATTAAAAAGTTTCTTTTACACCAGAATTCTTGGTAGACGTCGTTGTTTTTTTAAAGCAAAAAATAAGTAAATACAAATGGCATACTATGTATCAAATTTCCGTGTGCTAACTTTTAGTTTGAAAATGATTTTATGTCATTTCATTGAAACACATTTAAACCACATTTTTTAAATTAAAGTATTCTTAATACCTTTCAAAATTTCGATTGATTTTGTCATCTATTTTTATAGGTAGAATCCTTAATTTTGTTAACTTAATTGTAACGCAAAATTTTGTTCTGTAACAATGTATTTGTTGAGCAATATTGATTGTATCAAGCCATGAAAAATTTGATTTTTCAAAAAAGAAGTAAAATAAGTTAATTTTTATAACACACCCGACATAAAAAAGAATCATGATAATTACGACAAATTCCGTCGCTATAGTGTTTATTGCCACTAGACAGAAACAGTGTGTTAAATTTTTAATGATTATGATAAAGCCGACGCTTACAACAGGTGTTCTTTCGAGTTTTAATTGTAAAAAGTACATACATAATAATTTCATAAGTATCTAATATAAGCAAACTAATTGTCCATTAGGACTAATTACAGGAAAAGGAAAATTCAAACTGATTAAAAAATGCTCAGGTACAATTTCACTTCCCTTGAACTATTTTCGTGCTTCATTTATATAACCATTGGAACTTAACTCGTATTTTGTAACAGTTAAAGCAATACTCTATTCTTAAACTTTAGAAATACTACTTATTATAAAATCACTAAAATTTCAAAAATAATACAGAAATAGGCTTAGAAATATGAAACATATACTCATGCAAAGCTTTCAATTTTCAATTTGCTCTTATTTTCCATTTATCGGATCAAATTTACTCGATAAATTGTATTTAAGCATAATGAGATAAGTCGAAGAGGTAAATTTATTTAGTCGAAAACTTCAAACAGAATTAGACATCAAACATGGGTAACACGAATAAAAATCAAAATTAATCGTTAACTGGGTCACATTTACACTCAATTGTCAATTTAGGGACAAAAGCGAGAAGGTAAAATTATATCAGATGCTTTCTTATAACACACGTTACAAATTCTTAATTTCCTTTCTAGTTCTGAGTTTGAAGAAATTTCTGACTAAATTCATTACTATCGATAGCTCGTGAAAACATTACAAAAGTAGGGTAAATCAGCCAGTAATTGGCCAGTTAGTATTCATTTTTCACGAAGAAATTTTCCTAGAGTTAATTTTGAATTGTACTTTTCAAATTCTTTGTACTTAATATCTAAAGATAGCAATTAAAATTATCTGTAGTACAATTTTTAATATTTTAATAGTTTTTCAGAACTTTTCTCAAAGGTCAAAATAGTGATTGGACTAGTAGTTGACCACCCTACATCCGATAACTGACCACTATCCATTCAGTAATTGACTAATATTTATTTTTCAAATTGAAACATTTGAGCAAATATTTTAACGATCATCAGTACATTTGTATGAAATTTACCAAGGCTAAAAATTTTTACTTATACTAAATAAAATTTAGTAAAATTAACGCAGTAAACATGATAATAATGGTTGGTACTAATATTAAGCAAGTAAACTATTTAAAATATATAACAAACTAATATTAAACAAGTAAACAAATGTAGCAATAATATTAAAGAATTGTTTAGCATTAATTGTAACAGAAACGAAAGATAGTTACTGTAAATTCCATCAGTTTCTCCGAGATACAACACAAAGTCGACATCTTCATTTTTCACCAGACAAATCATCTGATCCAAACAGCAAAACATGTCTTTTTGAATGCTTTTTAAATATGTTTTTCATCAATTATCATATTTACCGCACTTTCTTTTCTACCATATTTGTTTTCGTTTTGCCAGCTACCTACGCATTTTTACAAATTCATCACAGCCTCCTTAAGTCTTTGGAAGTATTTCCTCTTTTTGCATTATCAGTTTGAAATTAATTAATCTTTGATTACCTGCCTTGATTCTTTTCCCACTTCTAACCTTTTCTCATTTTATCTTTTCTTTAGTAACGCAATAATCATCTTTTAGATGCAGATGGAACAGTCTCTTTTTTTCCCATTTTGAATCTTTCTTTTGAAGTAGGACTCACTAGAGTGTATCACATGATCTAGAATTAAGGACTAGCAGAAGAGAGTTTAGTGTAAATTGGGGTATTATACAGATTAGTTCTCTACTAAAAATTTCATTGCCTTCTGCATCAGTGCTCTTCTCAGTGCTTGATCATCTCTACCAGTAATTCACCACCTGGTCAAATACTGAATACAGGCCCACTTTTTAATTTTTATTTACCTCAAACCATTTCCAAACACTTTATCATCATGAAATATCGAACTTCAAATTTAAAATTAAAGTTTGTGTAAAAATGGTCAACTACTGGAACGCATACAGTTTTGCTCTACTATTGGATTGACTTAAAATTAATCTAGATGTGAAAAATTAATATGTATATAAAACTTAGATATATTTATTTACCTTTATGTCAAATTTTAGTTCAAAATAGAAAATAGAATTAAGAAGAATTAAAACTGAGACATCACTCCTCAGAACGAGTCCAGTATACTGTGATTTCATAGATCCTAATAATTTGAGATCTGACTTGTTTTTATCTTTTATCAATAACAAAACAAATTAGTGAACTTCAGATTGATTACCATTTCTGTAGTCTATTGGCAATAGAATATAAATGTAATTTATTATGGAATAAACTGGTTTCCCCTTGTTTTAATATAATGTTGTTTTATGAGAATATATTAAATTACTTTTATCTGATGCGTACACATACATTCAGAAACACAAACAAACGAAACGGAAAGTTCCGTCACTATTCCAGTAACTAATTAATGTATACAAAATTTCTGAAAATGTATCCATCCGTTTGAACGTAGTGTGGGCACAGAGATACATAGAGAAAAAAACGGGGAAATCCCTGATTTTGCATTAAAAGAGAAGCAACACCGATATAAATGACCCGAAATAGAACTAAAATATTTAATATACGAAATCCATCTTTATTTTTATAGATTATAAACAAAATTAAAGTAAACTAAAACTTTATAAACAGATTCTACATATTGTGTACAGAAGTCGAAATATATATGATACAGCTAAAAGGTTGATTGGGTTGGTTTTTATGGTTCAAAGATCATATTTGGCCAAGTCCAATTAAAAGAAAATTAAAGTAAAAATAGTCATGAATAATAAAATGTAAGTGGATGTATACTACTTATCTCAGTTTTTGATAATATATTAAAAATCGTAAATCCTCCAGTCACGATGCATTTTTATAGGAACATACTTTCATAATGATTAAATAGCAGTAATATTTCTGTAACTGAAAGAGTGCAATAAATAAGGGTGTAAAAATAGTGCTAGATTTTCTATTTAGTGCGAAAGATGATTGTGTAAAACTATTTTGCTTAATTTGTTAAATTGATGGCTAAAGATTTAAAATATAACAGCTGTTTCCACCACTAAAGTTTTTCATTCATTTTCTACTTAAAAGAACATACTAAGTATATTTTAGGTTATATTTACATAAATCTATTCATTTAAAAAAAATTTCAATTTAATTTACATTTCGAACACCTAGATTAATTATAGAATAAATAATATTTCACTGAAAACAACTTGTATGTGCTTTTTTAATGTGTTGCTTTAAGGAAAGATAAGTTCCATAAAGAATTAGACTGAAAAAGGAAATTTGAAGTACATGAATTACTTAGGATATAATTTATTGGGTATGTAAGGTATCCTACTTTTCCATTATTCTATTTCAGTGAGTTCTAAAGTAAAATTTTAAAAAATCGGAAAAGGTATTTTTGTTATTAAAAAGTAGATTTATATGTGTAAGATTTCATTTCGTTTTAAAAAAGAATCATGATTATCTTCAGACTAGTGATTGCATAACCGGTTTCGGGGAAACCGGTTAACTGGGAAACCTGCCCAAATTTTGAAACCAAAAAACTGGTTTTATGAAAGAAGAAAACCGTGTTTTCGGTTTTACGCATTGGCAACCATAAGAGAAACTCACCACAACAAGGTATACCATACTACGCACACTGATGCAAGCAACTAAATGTTTAGTGTTTACTACCCTATCAGAATAAAAATTCAACATTACATGTTTGTGGTATTAATGCCACATGAGTCACACATCACTTTCGTGTGACATAAGATGACCTACTTCGCTGACCAATCATAATAACATGTAGACGGATTCTCAACATCAGTACCAATGAGCCAGACAATGGATCCTCATTGTTACCAATAAAATGCAAAAATATAAATAGAGAAGAAATTTATATCACATGTCATTTAGGAAGCAGCTCAACTCGGCTACCACTGCCGCAAACAATAAACAATCATACTATCAAAACCTTCCTACTCCACAAGGACCAACGTAGTAGAAGACTTTCTACTCCTCGGCCGGCTCCCTGCGTGTAATGCCACAATGTCATTGTCAATTACTGCTATTCATTAGGCAATTCTGATTTGAAGTATTATTAGTTTTGTTTGCTGAACGTTTTGTAGTTTATAATGAACATATTTATTCAGAAATAAGAGGTAGGTGTACTTCACAAACTTGATTTTGCAATCGTACACCGGCTAGAAATAAAAATAAAATAATATATTTTTTTTATGTCAACCCATAATAGAGCATGGCCAGTCATATTTTCGAGGAGTTTAAACGTAGCAGCGGTGATGATTATTCCATTTGGTGTCATTATCTTCGTGAAAGAAATGGTCAACTAGGCAAGTGCAAAAAATGTTCTAAAGAAATAAAATGTGTTGACGGCTCAACAGGTGCAGTAAAGGTATTACATACACACCTAAAAAAGATGCATAGTATTTCCATTTTGAAAAAAAAAAGAAGTACCTATTTCGGAAGAAAGTCGATGTACATTGTCAAAAACAATTTTGGAGTCTAGGTCTGGCTCGTGTACATGGAAGTTTACTAGCTGAGAGATGTGTTGAAGTAATTAGAAGAAAATTGGAAGTTTTTGGTCTGTGCCTTGATAAAGATATAGTATGTATCTCTACAGATGGAGCGTCGGTCATGAAAAAAGTAGGCAAATTGATTAATGCTGAGCAACAGCTCTATCTAGCGCACACCATTCAGCTTTGTATAATCAGTGCTATACAAAAGAGTACCTGTCGAAGTTGAAAAAAATAACTCACAATCGGATAATGAACCTGAATCGGAATGTGACTCTGTCTCAGAATTTGAAGGAGAGAATATTGATTTGGATATTGATAATGATGACGATTCGGAATTGGAAGATGAAAATTCATTTGAAAGTGGGTTCAGTATTGCTTATTCAGATGATGTAGATGGAAATTCGGCTTCAGATGTTAAGCATGAAACCATCTTACCACTTATTACAAAAGTTAGAGTGGTGGTACGATTGTTCCGCAAATCCCAACAAAAAACGATGACATACTGCAAAAATATGTGAAATTGGAATTTGGTAGAGTACTAATTGATTTTAGATTCAAAAACACGATCGAATAGTTTACTCACCATGTTGGAAAGGTTCAACAAATTAAAATCATGTGTTCAGAAAACCCTAATTGATTTGTCATCTAAAATTTCATTCTCTGAACAGGATTTTAATTTATTAGTGGATACTATTTCTGTCTTATTGCCAGTAAAACTTACAGTGGAAGCATTATGTAGAGCAGATGCAAATCTATTGACTGCTGACGCTGCTTTAAATTTCATGTTGACGGCTTTAAATGATCTTCATACTACACTCGGTAATGAACTGAAAGAATCCCTAGAATTAAGAATTCAAGAAAGACGCACTAACGCCGTCAGTAGTACTTCAATTTCTACATAATGGGTATCGAACCAATGATAAAAGATCGAAATATGTGTTTAAAAAGCTGGGGAAACCGGCTATCTTTCGGTTTATAAATAACCTGATAAAACGTTTATCGCCGTCTTCTTTAACACCAGCACAATCCGATGAAAGGGATATCAACTTCGATGACAAAGACGATGATGTGGAAAAATCTTGTTTTATACATGGGACAATTGCTGCAGAGGGCAATTGACGAGGAGCTTGGTGGTTCGGCATCACTAGATAATTGTATAAGAAGTAGTGATTTTGAAACGGAAATTGAAAAAGATGTTGCAGTATTGGAAGGAGGGGAGCCAAAAGCACAATTATGGAGCTGTGATACAAATACTTGCTCACTATTCCACCGACAAGCGTGGAGTCAGAATGGGCATTCTCATCGTCAGGTCAATTCGTAACCAAAATAAGATTGAAGTTGAATGTCTCCATAAATTCACTGTTTTCTGCGAGCACAATTTAATGCCGAAAAAAGTGCTAACTGTACTGGCAGGTGATTTTATAGCTCTTAATTTTAGATAATAATAATTTTATGCATGTACACAGTGCGTCAAATAAGTTTTAAGACTGGGCCTGTAAAAAGAAATGGAAACAAGAAATTAATACCTGTTTTGGTTTTTTATTCAAAATAGGACTCTCACTCTTCAATGCACTTTTTACAACGATTTATTAATGAATCGAACGCCTGTTGTAAATCACTTTGTGGAATGGCCTGCAAAACACGCGTCGAAGCTTCTTGTATGGTCGAAATATCCTCAAAATAACACCCTTTTAACTTCGTTTTAAGTTTTGGGAATAAGGAGTAGTCACAGGGTGCTAAATCAGGTGAATACGGTGGATGGTTCAACACACAGACATTATTTTTTGCCAAAAATCGACGAACAATAAGGGAGGTGTGACTGGGTACATTGTCGTGTAACAAACACCAACTGCTTTCAGTCCTATAGTCTGGACGAATTCTGGCCATCAAACGCTTTAAAACAGCTAAGTAGTATTGACCTGTAATTGTTTGTCCAGTTGGAACAAATTCTTTGTGGATAATACCTTTACTATCGAAGAATGTAATGAGCATTGTTTTGATTTTGGATGGAACTTTTCTTGTTTTTTTTGGCTTGCGGTGAATTTAGTGACTTCCATTCCGCACTTTGTCGCTTTGTTTCAGGATCATATTGGAAACATCAGGTTTCATCACCTGTAACAATGGACTTCAAGAAGTTTGGATCGTTTTCGGCGGCTGAAATGATGTCTCTGCAATGTGCACTTCTCATTTGCTTTTTGTTCAGGGGTTTTGCCCAAATCTTCATTCAGGATGGTTCGAATTGTTCCTTTGTTGATGTTTAAAGAGTCTTCCATCATTCTCAGTGACGCACAGCGATCGTTTGTTACGAAATTTCGTACTTTTCCAATAACTTCAGGTGTCCTAGATGAAATTGGTCTTCGACTACGCTGATCATCTTCTACCGTATCTCTTCCGTCCAAAAAACGTTTGTGCCACACAAAAACATTTGATCTACTTAAACAACAGTCACCGTAAACTTGTTTCATGAGTTAGTATGTTTCCGAAGCACTTTTACCAAGTTTTGGGTTAAATTTATAATTACAGCTCTTTGCTCCATCTTAAAAAATCAACATGAAAAAAATTCACTTCTGCAATGAACGCTCGCCTTCTCTCAGCTACTTAACGAAATACGCACAACTTGTTGGTAGTGTGCTAGCAGACGATGGACGTTACGACTCATGCGCATTTACACTCACAGCGCCATTACAACCAGCGCTCTGGGACAAGTCTTAAAACTTATTTGACGCACTGTGTATATAAGTTACATACTTAAGAAATAAATTTATTTAATGTTTGTTACACAAATGTAGCGTTTTTCGTATTTTTTACAAAACCTGTTTTAAAACCGGTTTTCGAGTTTTGGAAAAAGTGAAAACCGAAAAACCGGTTTTGCATTTTACTAAAACCGTGCAATCACTACTTCAGACGAGTCAATTTTTTTCCTTATACTGTTTCATTTGTTACAATTTATTTATGGATAAATATTTTATATAAATTTCATGTATAGTTTTAAAAGACTGTCCACTCTGATATAGTGTAGACTATGAATAAAGCATCTTGAATTGATAGTATATTAAAGACACTTTAGCACTTGTAATGCTATGAAGACTAAAATCCAGACTTGTAAAAGCTGATTCTGAAAAGTTTCTTTTGTATGCCCTTATGAATAATGATAGAAGGAACCATCTGAATATGATGAGAGTATCGTATGAGTTGAACAGAAAATGGAAATGTAGAAAAATTACTAATTACATACACATTTTCAAATTTCAGTACCATTAACTTGGGAAATGATTTACATTAATTTTATATTCCGACGCTTCGCATTTTGTGAAATTTAACCGCAAGAAAAATAACTAATATCTGAGACCAGATTGAATGGATGGTAAGTATTTTCTCTTTGAATGGCTATTTGTATGTTTCTATAAAGGGGTAAAGTGGTAAAAATAAAGTAATTATTACGAATAACTTGACTTATCAGTTTACATTGTTTTCATTCTAGTTCCGAGTGCACTTCCTTCACAAAAAGTTTTTTGTGAAATTTTTACTCTTATACTTAGTTTAAATAGTTTATTTTTCGATAAAATTTTATAAATGTAATCATTCAGTATAGGCAGTGCTATTGCTTTATTTGTAGTTTTACATCAGACATTGATTTCATGGATGATTTGGTACTTTTTTAGGACGCAAGGGCCATATTTGGTCAAGTTGCGTCAAACACAAAACGTGTTTGTAATGGATGCACATACAAGGAATGTTTTACTGACACAAAAGAGAGAGGTACACTCAAGATAAGTCACAGGAATCGTACTTGTGCGCCTTCATCTCGGAGGTTGCTAGTGAAGGGGGAAAACTCACTTAGCCAATTTCCCAATTTCATGGATGAATTTTTCCATTGAATTAACCCTTCAAATGGTTTCGACGCGATATCTCATCATCGAGATCTAAACAATTTTGAAATGATGAGATATCTCGTCAGCAAGATATTCCGATCTTTTATCAATCTGGTCATTAAGATCTGGTCAGATTTGTTAATGACGAGATACCTCGTCGAGACAACCTAAAAGGGTTAATAATAACTAATGCTGAAAAATCAATTAAAGTTGAGAGTTTTCTGCCTTGGTCAACTAAGAACACCCAATTCTAACATACCACGTAAAGTTTTGAAATTATCACACATAGGTTCATTGAATATAACTTTGGCAGAACTAATCAGATGAAACAAAGCGTCTTTGTTTACACAGTGGACCTTCCCTCACGGACGATGAATATGCATGCTCTCTGAAAGATCAGCTAACATAACCTCCAGAGAGATCGATTCATCAATTAAGAACGATTTAGGAAAATGAGAGTGTTTGCTATCTGGGGAGAAATAGAGAGGATTCTCCTTTAAAATAGAGATCTCAAGACAAGTTTTTAAAATTAATTCTAAAGGAGTCCGGTATTGCAATTTCTATTCCGTTTAAAATTGTACTTTATTGTAATAAAATTGACTAAAACGGGGTTTACAATATAGTCATGAAGAGTAGGATATGTATACCTAAAGAAAAAGAAATTTATATTGTACTGAAAATAGAAAAATTACGATTTTCGCAATATACTTGTTTTTCTGCTACTAGTTTTATGTTCTTCGTCATTTGATATGTGAATAATATATTTTCTGAAACTTCAAATGGAATCAAGAAAATAAAAATTTATCCAAAGAACCAAAGAATTTTAAGAATAATTCCCTAATTTACAGAAAACATTATGTCTGAACCTGCTGAATCAAAGTGCCATCCTTCCTTTCCTGATATAAATATCAGCATTTTGTATGGTAAGATTCAAGAAAAGCAACAAAATATGTCAAGTTTGATGAACATCGGCAAAACTAAGGAACCCTAACATTTTGAAAGGTTATCTAGAAAGCTCTGATTTTGAGAAATTTTTTTAAATCTATGTTTGTAGAAAATAACAAATGGCAGTAAAATAAAATGACATGTTTGCCAAAAACGAAGGCACACAAATATAAAATGTAATCAAAGTGTTGAAACTTCAGTTTATAGAATAATACCTTGTTTGGAATTATCAATTTTAAAACAATTGTTTCTATAAACATGAATTAATATAATTAACAATAACAAACTGTTTACTTTCATTTCCCTCCTAGTGAATTATTCACTAATATCCCTCATACTTTTAAAATAAAATTCATTTTCAATTTCAAAGCAAGTTTTGTTTCTAAAAAAACAGTTTTTGAAAATTTCGGTGTTTAACATGAATTTGAACTTTAGAAACTTAGTTAAAATGATTTCAATAAAAATAATCATATCGAAATTTTTCAAATTATTTTTCAATTATATTTTATTACGATTCAGAGTTTTCCCATTATATTGTAGCTTTGAGTTTGTTATAGATATGTTGTTATTATTATGAACGACTAAACGTAGCCATATATGTCAACATTTCAATAGTTATGGTAAATGAAGTTTGAATAATTGTCGTGATTTTGCCTAGTATGAGATCACAATGTTATATGTTTGTGAAAATAGGTAATACTGATTCTTTCTAGCTACATGATTCAGTAATTGACTGTTTGAGCTGAGTTAAAAAAAATCTACTTTATTGAAAATAAATGTTAAATTATTGTTTATTTCATTTATTAGTTAATGTAGTAACTTAAACAAATATTTAGGTACTGATATTTTAGTATTCAAGAATGTACAAATAGAAGTTGGCTTATAATCCAAAACATCAATGGCCAAATTATGTTACCAAATCCTCCTAATATGTATTGTAAAAATACTAGGTTGTATGTTTTGGTCAGCGTATAATGGTTATAGCATGGTTCGCAAAAAATAAACCTTCTAGAAGGTGTTATTGTATTTACTTTCTTGTATGTGCTTTCTCTTGTTTGCCACATCTCTTGACCAACACACATTTTGATGCCTTAAAAAGTTAGACTTGTGCTTGTATACATAAGAAGTGTTGATTTAAAAGTCATTAATTTTTCCCTATCCATAGTTCTTTAGATATACAGTTTAGCCATCTCTTTACATACTGATTCAACCAGTCACTCTTAAATTTCATTATTTGCTATTTTCATATTATTTTGAAAACATTGATGTCATTAGTAACCTATAATTATTATATGCCATTAAAATAATTTTGTTTTAAAAAACAGTACTTTACTCCAAAAGTACATATACAATTATTAGTCATTAACCACGTAAAGAATATCTTTCATAAGAATTTTTAGAGTGGGTATTTACGAGGACAGCCCCTTTGAAAGTTCCAGCAGTATACCGATTTCATACTGTTAATCATCATCTCTGCTATATCGTATAGTTTTTATGAATTAATACCTATTTTAATCTTTTCACTAAAGGCATTCAGATTAAGGTGATCTAGGTGACTGTGGATTAAGTTTTTTCACGTTATTTTGCCCGAATAAACAAACTTAATATCTGAAAATTGGTGCTATACTAATACTTACTACACTTATTACAGATATAGATTGAATTAAATGTTTAAAAATGATTTTAAAAATAAGCTAATTTATTTTATTCGTACCCCCTCAACCAATATTTTAAAATTTAATATTACCTATTTTTCTAGCAGATATCTTATGTGTTCACCCTAATAAACCCTGCAACTGATCAAAATTTCGTACAAAACAATATATACATTTACTCCCAAAAATAACTTCATTAAATGAAAAATTAAGTAATACTATCGACATCTTAAATCATTACAAAAGTAGTTATAAATGCGACTTTAAGCAAGACAAAGAATGAGTTCCAATTCTACAAATGTAGTCGAAAATTACTCAACCCCCTCCTTGTTCTAGTATTGAATATCCTTTCACATGAATGTAGATTGTTGAATTATTTATTTGCTTCGTAATTCTTTTCCGCCTTTGTAAAAATGCACACGCCAGGTAGTGATTAATGCGCGAAGCAAAATTAACTTCTACATTGTTAAGAAGATTTATTTGAATGTATCGGGAGGATCACGTTTTGTTCTCCTTGGGAATAAGCAATCCAAATGAACGAAAGGTAAACACAGGCAAATCGGACAAATAGAATTAGCAGTCGATGAGCAAACATTCAGCTGAGAACCAAGCTCTCCCTAATACTACTTCTTGCTATTATTCTTGGCTTAGGAACGCAGTTGGGATTGGAGTGATTCAAGTTTCAATCAAAAGAGTACCCCATCCGTGATATTATTCCTTAAGAATTTCAATCCCATTTAAAGAGTACAAGATACCAAGATCGTGTTTAGTTCTGATATGCTGTGTTTGGAAAATATTAGTATGATTTTTTTCAATCGTAATACCCCGCTATCTGATAAACAATTGCAATTTTTAAGGAAGTACTTATTAAATAAGATACTATCTTCTCAATCATTCATGAGGGTGTACATGCTATCTAAACAATACTCACATTAATTCGAAAACAAGCTTTAAACTATTTTCGTTTGATTTTCTTTCCTTGAATTTAAGTTATTTTAGAACATTTATGGTGATAATTTAACTTGCAATCTTCAAAATAAAGAAGCGTTAAATACAAAAATTTGGGAACTGAAACTTTTCAGTATTAAAAAAATCCTGACAACTGTCAATTAATAAAGTTTGAAATGGATCTCCAGAGCTTAATTGTTTTGCATTAGTCTGTTACAAAGCCACCTAAGAAGCACAAACGTATAAGTATGGCCTACATTTATACATCTAAACGGTTCATGAAAATTGTTACACCCAAAATCGTGTGTACTTACATCTATATAAATAAGAATGAAGTGTTTGTACATTGAATATTTTCGACCCATTTCAAGTTTTCTATCCGTTTTGGGCCCTTCTGATGCAAAATCCATCTCTTGCTCATTTGGTGTCAGTCTGTGTGTGTATTCAAACGGTTAAATGAAACTTTGTATACTGTGAGTTCTTACATTGATTTAGTGGCTGAACTTGATTGCGTAAGTCTGTCTGTTAGTCTTCCCGTTGTAGGTCTGATTTTGAGTCTGTGTGTTTGCACAAGTATCACATAAAATGTTTCCAACATATTTTAATTCAATGTTCTATATTTTATAAATTGTAATTTAATTTAGTGAATACATTATTTTAAATTCCTTTGCTTACATATTTACACGTTTCATACTAAAGCATATGAGTAACTACACTTAAATCAACTATAATTTGCTAGTTTTGGAGTAGCTGGAAAATATTTCAATTATTTTACCAGTACTGTGAAAAATCAATTATTTTTCCCAAAACTATTTTTATGGAATTTAAATTCTAATACTGTTGTAGTTTGAGCCTTATTTATTTTCTTTGCGAAGTATAAACTATTTCCGAATATTTAGGACAGGCGTAAAGAGAATAAAACCTTATAAATAAAGTATACATAATAAGACCATTTAAAATAGAACTGTTAGCTAATATGGCAACCTTGGTGTTTTTTTTAATCGTTTGCTTCCATCGTTTGTGTCCGTTATATTCCAAGAATCTATTTTGTAGTAAAACAACAGATACATTCATTACTTTTCGTTTGAAGCTTTTTTTTTATCTGTTTTAAGATGTATTTCGGGAATTCCAATTTGATGTTTTTCGTTCAATAACTAATGAAGGTAAGTAATGGTCTAATCAGTTTTAAAAACATTTTTAATCATTGTATGATAGTTTTAGGAAACGCTTTTGTTTTTAAATGACATACAAGGCATTTATATGAATACTCTGAACTATTCTATGCATTATGGGTAACATTGGCACACTCTAGAGACTTTTCTTTCTTGCTAAAAATTAAATTCTACAAAAATGTAAAATGTTAAATATGACATTTATTTACATTTAGGAAATTGCGTATTTAACAATTCTGTGCATTTATTAGTGTGGTAGTTGTTATGTGATGAATAGGAATTACAATTTATTAACGAAAACGGAAGTTAGTTAACCAATTCAACCCGAGTAACGACGGGTAGTTCTGCTAATTAGAAATATTTTTAGTAAGAACAACGGAATGATGGAACTATTTGTAATTATTAGCATGTAGTTAATGCTAAATCGAAGGAATTTACTACTTTATCTGGCAGTCTTACTTAATCTACTTTTCTGGCAGGAATTTCATGTAAAAAACGAGAGGAAGTTTACAAACTAACTTTGACCTGAATAGTTGCTAAATAACATCACATGATCGTTGTTAAATTCAAAAAATAGAATTAAATAAAATAAATTACATTTAGATTTTGAATTTTTTTTTATTATTAAATAGCAAAAAAATTCTTAATATTTTTATCATTAAGTAAGACCTAGTACGATCTAGAATATATTTAAAAAACATTCTTGTAGTTAGAATAACATTGCGAAACCTAAATATATCAAAATGAAGTATTTTTGCAGAGGAAAAACTCTCGGATACAATAGAACTTACTCAAAATGTGCCTCTCTGTGGGTAGACTTCTACAAATATTTGAGGAGCTCTCTAAATAGATTGATTTATCCATTGGTAAATATTTTTTGCTCCTGAGAATTGAAAAATTACGTTATCAGCTATTTTAGTATACATTTAGAAACCTTTCTCGATTTTCTCATAAAGCTATTGGAAGCAAAAAATAATCTAGTGCAAACAGTTAAATAACGAAACAGTAGGAATTATTAATCTCCATTTCATTTTGAGAGTTTTTTACATTTGTTTTCTACTTTCGTATACATATTTCAGATTTTTTTATTATAGCTTTCATTTACTTAGACTTTATTTATCTTTGATCGTTTCGACTTTGATGTAACTTCTAAAGGTTTTCACCTTAACATATCGAACTGTAAAAGAAAAGAGCCTAGAGATACTTTCTCTCTTGATAGCGTGTAACCGTCGATATAGATTCATTGATATTTTTTTATTATCTTTATCTTTTTTATATTTAACTGAAAGAGTTATACGGCGTTGATTGTATTGAAACAATTCAACCCAGGTAAAATAAATCAGAACTAATAGTTTTTCTGTACTTCTACAACTGTCAGAGAAAAATAATACCTTTATGTAATTAATCTTGTTAAAGATATATTCTTACAATTACACTTTTTAATGCATCGTTAAATTGCAATGTGGATAATTTAATGCCCATTGCAAGCGTTTGTGCTAATGATAGGTTAAGAGAATGGGAAAGAGTCCATTACTGGGGAAACATGCATCTAAGAGAATCGATACTAACTTAGAGAAACAATTGGAGAGGGTCGAAGTCAGATTCCATTGACTTTGTGTTTCACGTATGAGAGGCTTCTTCTGTCAAGCTAAATGGGTAGGTGGTGGTAGGGTTTTGGGGCGGAATTTGCTTCTTATAAGTATTCCGCACGTGATGTTACTTGGCCTTTTTTTATTTCAGCAGGTTGGCAATAAAATTTCAAAGAATGAATTGCGAATGGATATATTATAGTTGATTGGTCAGCGACAGTTAAATTAAACGCCAAACGTCGCCAAAACAGCAATAAACTACATTTCCATATAACCTCCTATAAGTATTACACGAGAGCATTTTGGGTAGCAGAAAATAAAATCCCCGTTTTCAGTCTGGTTTGTTTTTTATATCTGTAAATCCCTCTCATACGTTTCTTTTAGGAACAATTTATTTAGTTCATACATTTGATTACCAATATTACCTGTACATTTGTTATATTGATCCCTTATGTTCGAGGTTCGAGACCAAAGAATAAAAATATTTGTGAGAAAGAGAGTTAGGTCCTTGTCTTCTTAAGTAGCTATCATAAGACTTAATCAGTGAGGTTGAGACCCTTAACATTTAAATACTCATTAGTAATATTTATCTATGGTGCTATGAGCTAGGCCATAGTACAAAAGATATTAGGATGGCAAGAAGTTCGGTCAATAAGGAGTTGTAGCTCTTGTCCAGAGTTGTGTTCTCGACACCATTGGGCTCTTCACCACAATTGGAATTGTTGATCATTCCATCCACGGTATTCATCGGTTGCTGGGATAAGACAAATGTTCTAATCTGTTGTCAATGACTAGAAACTTCTTTCGACAGATGAAGTGTTACCTGTCTTGGAGTATATTTGATAGGTTCTAATTCTCACATGTATTGAACGTGTCAGCATTGCGTGGCGTGGTGGCTCAGTGGATTTGGTCACTGAGCTAGCAACCTGTGAATTGTTGGCGCAGGTTCAATTCCTGTAACTTACTCTGGTGTATTTCTCTCTTCTATATCAGTAATTATTTTCTTGCGTGTGCCTATATTTTGTGTTAAGCGCAGCTCATCCAAAACATGGCCTTTGCGACATAAAACCCAACTACCATACCAGCATTGCTCTTTCGGGAATACTTATACCAAGGTGTTTCCCCACAATCCGACTTAAGATAATTTCCTTGTTTTCCCCAAATTGAAACTATAATAAGCTTAAAACCATACGACAGCCATCCAAAACATTTAAATTGTGACGTTTGTCTGTAACCCTTTATTATTACCCAGTGGACAAAAACAGGAAAATACATTAACATGTAGTTCAGTTGTGTTCAGTTTCGTGGATGCGAAAAGGCAGATGTTTAACTTTTTTATGATAGTAAAATTATTCAGCATTGATTGCTTGAATAAAGTAGTAATATTGAAACTTATAAAACTCCATGTATATAACTTATTTCATTTGGAAAGAGACAGCACATAACTTAACACTTCGGAAACATTTATAGTCATTAATCAACATCATATGCTAATTCTTCCAATAATTCATCAATATTATAAAGATTGAATCCACCTTTCGTTAGCCTTGACTTATTCCAAATTTTTACTTCTTGAATGAAAGTGCTTCACATTGTTTCAATTAATTTTTGTTTTTAATAACTAATATTTATCTTCTGAATCATATTGTTAACTAAGTTTTATCTTATGAATCGATATCTATGTAAGTTTTCTTGTATTGACATAAATATAAAGAATTTATCAAACATATGAATTTATTGTTCCTACATCATATATTGGGTCAAGTTAAAATTCCAAATTGAGACATTTTGCTATTAAATAAAGGCATCGTGTTTATGTTATGTTTTGTTCAGCACTGAACGATAAATTCTGTTTAAAATTCGTTTTTGTAATGGGCGTGAGAGGTGAAAACTAGTATTATCATAATCTCTGTAGTTAAAATTGTTCATGATTTAAAATTCTGGCTTAATGCTTCTCCCTAAAACTAACAAAAATATATTTTCTGTAAATAATATGGTGTACCTCTGATGAATTTTATCTGTAGCTGAATAAAAAAAGAGGGAGCAAGACTCAATAATCTTTACAATTTATTTACGAAAATTTGTTTAGTGTGTGAACTTATATACTTGAAAAGTTTGCAACGAAAGTATGTGTTAAGAAAGTCTACATACTTGAAGTAACTTCGGACTCACTCAACAGAAACGATAGAAGCAGAAATAAATCAAGAACTAAATCTTCACATATATTGTAGAAACCAAGTAGAAATCACCACCTACTTGCCAAATAAAGTTCAATTTACTCTGACAGATAAATATACACGAGATTTCCGTCCCAAACCTTGTAACTTTACAATATGGGAGTCTCGACTTACGCTTCTTACTCTTCTAGAAACTTTAAACTCAGTTCTTAAATTTAAGAACTTCAAAGAAATAAGTACCCCTTGTCAAAGGTGGAATCGCTTACTTTTGAAAAAGGATGTAATGTTTTTGTTTATTTCGTTGTTACTTACTGATGAAAAGATTTCTCAAGGAGGAGGAGGAGGAAAGGAAACGACAAGGCTCCAACTCTCCTTTAGGTCTATTTTCAAAGCTGAACTTTTATTCAACTTAAGTGAAAATGAGAGAAGTTACTTGCAACTCAGAAGACCTCAAAGCTAAATTCGACATGTGAAAGGTCATAGTGGCGAGGGATAATGATTCATATATTGCTATACGATTTAAAAATACTATTTTCTGGGCATGTGTGGAATGTATTACACACGTCTCATTGAAGTTATATTCTTTGAGAGAACTAAAATCTGAAACGTATCAAGTGTTTTACAAAACTTTGATCTCAACAAATACAGTATTTCAATATCATTCAGATTTATGTATTGACATCCCTATAATTGTATAATACAAAATAGTTGTCATAAACCCATATATATTTCATTTGTTTAGTCATATGAAACTAATTTAAGTTTAAGTAACATTAAACTTATTTATTTATTTGAAGCATAAAACATTTACCATCAACTTCAGTGTTACTTTCATAGTAATAACAAGTAAACACGATCTAGATAACAAACCAATCTGTTGTACCCTTCAAAACCTTTCTAATGGGTGATATTTTTATACAAATAAAACTTCATTTCAATTGTAAAAAATATTCAAATAATATATAAATCCTGTGTTAAAAATAATTATCCAGATATCCAGATACTTATCAGCTTAAATTTTTTAATCATTTTTATTGAAAGTAAGATTCACAGCACAGAATCTGTCTGCAGTTCTAAAAATATTCCTTAAAAGCGAATTATTGATAAGAATTCAAAAGTTTTCGAATTGTTAAACAGTAAAATTGTTTACAATTAATTGTACACTCAAACCTTTCCTCTAATCATTCTCTTGTTATAATACTCTCGAGATCCACAAATAAGAAATCCTAAACAATTGCATTAGGAAACTTCTTACCATAAATGCGTTTCTAAACTATCCTGATTGCAAGTTACTTCACGGTTTTGGTGTCAAGATGATTCATCCTCTACCATACTGTCCAAATAATAAGGAATCTATAAAATGTGGATAGAAGATTCTTTCTTTCAAAACTTAAAATAAAAGGCGAAAAATAAAAAGCAGTTTCACTACGCTCTTTGTAAGACAGGTACTTTCAGGAAAATCTAAACATAGCTAAGCAATGCATTCTTATATTATGATTTCTTTTATACATAGTAACAGATTTTCCTTTACAAACAAACATTATTTTTGATTGCGTGCAGTTATAACATTGATGAAATCTTTCCATTTTAACAATTATTTACTGATAACTTTGGGAGTATTTCGCTGTCTTTCTCGATCCCAGTTATTCAACTTCATTCCTTATTTCCTTCAACACGTATCATATAACTTAACACTAATTTGTAGAATTTCATTTCATTTAAAGACAAATTAAACTGTCATTCGTCTTAAAAATATTCATTTCTAAATCAGATTTGTTCAACTGGTTCCCTAAATATTCCTTACGTATTAAGTTTCCTTTTAGAGAGTTTTCTAATTGTTATCACTTTTTCATCACTTTATAAAAACTGTGACGAATCTTGACAGAGGAAAACTTCAGATTGAGTCAGTCTTACATTTTTAGTTCTATTTGAACACACATTATCTCGTTAAACGAGTATACATTTTAGGAAAATTTAAGTATACTTTTTACACAAACTTTCTTCTGCAATTTTCTTACTTTTATACACACTTAAGAACATTACATTGCATAGCATATTTAAGATAGTATGAATTATATTAAACAGTATCTTGAAAATGTATTATTTTCATAAAGTAATTAATTAGTAGTACTTTTTGAAATTACTAGTGCTATATACGCTTGAAGTTTTTAAGCAAAGCATTTCAACGAATAAAATGTGATGAATTAACTAGGTTCAGGAAAATAAGATCTTTTGACTAGATAAATTGGTAATTTTCTTACATAAATAATTGATTTAATGATTTAAATTTCTTGAAGGAGACATTTTCCAACACAATAAAGTGTCCTAGACAGTCTTGTGTTAATTAGCTATGCTAATTAATAATCCTGTTACACGTTTGTAGGTTATTACCAAGAAAGGTTTGTTTAGCAAATATTTGCTCTCCGTTTTATGCATAATCATTTTTCCCTTCATCGATAAATGCAGATTTTATTGTCCAAACTTAATCACAAGCTTTGTAAGGGCAGCGTGAAACGAGACTTTTCTCAAAAATTAATCCTTCGGAGAAAAATGAATATGCAAAACAGAAAAAAAAATATTTCCAATGTGTAGGATTGATAAAAGGCACAAAAAGTTCACAGAAATGAAAATAATAATAAACCTGGAGTTATTTGTATACAAATATTTATTACTTTATAAAAGTCAGACAGAGTTTTTCAAAAGTACATTAATAATTAATGCAAAAATAGTTATATATAGTGATTTTTCTTAATATTATACAATATATTTTATAATACTGATACTCAGTAATGATAGTTCATTGAGTAAATGTTATATGAAAAGCTATACATAAAAATTATCTTACCAATTTAACGCCAAATATATATTTGTGTACAGTGTCTCTGTACTTATATATAGTCTCAATTACTCTCCAGCACTGTCTTTTGTTCAAAAGGGGCTGAAGGCCTTATTCAAAAACAAATATTGACGCCTACGATTTAAATCAATAGAAGCTGAGAGGATATTTCAGTCTAACTCACTTTGTAAAGTTTCTTCGCACATACATGCTTATTTGTGTAAAAGGCTTAAGCGTCAGTTTTAATTCATGTTACTCACAAATAAATTAACAAATACTGAAGTTCCGTAGTGCACACTTCAAGAGGGACTAAACTTTTAAGGTAGTAAATTATACGTTTTAAGAATTCTGTCAAAGTAGGTTACATAGGATTTGTTAAAAACATTACATCATCTCCTAAAAAGTTTATATCATTAAATGATGTTGGAATATAAAATTCTATAATTATAAACAAATGTCATAATTATTTTATATCTATTTTATATCCAAAGTCAAGTATTTTGATTTTACTTACTTGATTTTAAATGTAACATTTTATATTCAAACTACATTTTTAGTTACATAACTAATGTTTCAGCTTCAGTACATAACTGTTCAACAGCTTTATTTCTATTAAAAAGGTATACTATTTTTAAAAAAATTCAAGTACAAACTTTTTATTACTAATGCGAGTCATTATCTTCCAAATAAAATCATTATATTTCAAAATGTAGAAACCCATATCAATTGGTAGTTTTGAAGATATATCTTACCTATACGTATTATATGAAACCCATTGTGTTAACGCAAAAGCAGTATGTCTAGTTTTGTTTATTAGATTGAGAGAAAATAAAAATATTGTTATTCAATTTATAACAAAAATAAACAAATCGAGTGATATTAATTACCAATTATCAGAAAAAGCCTTTATTGCTTAAATAGAACTCCTTAATTTACGTTAGAAATCAAACTATAAATGCTTAGATTATTTGACGTAATTAAAAATTAACTCATTAACTATTGAACAATCAAAGTATTTAATTAAAGCTTTTTATAATGAAATCTCAACATTCAAATTTTGAAAAATAAAATATCTTATAGGTGCTTAATAAGTTTTAAATGCAGAAACTTCTCATTTAAAGTGCCTTCCAATTTTTGAGTAACATTTTTAAAATACGTGTGTATAAAAGATTTGACATTTTGTATATCAAACAAAAGTTTTATAATGTTCTTATTTGCAAGTAATTGCAAATTAAATTGTTTTTACATGAAATAACGAATTATTTTCAAACCGACATCAGGGTGATTGCACTTCAAATGATTATTCACGTCGTATCATTATAAGTGTTTGTTTTCAGATTTAAGTTGAATCGACTTTTTAAAAAATCCAATTAAAGAAACCTCCAATCTATGGTCTCAAAGATAATTTTGTCATTTTATACTTTTTTATAAGATTTAGTCTGGATTTCGTAATTACTCATCCTATAAGAACAAGTTTAATTTATATTTTAATGAGGACTCCGAACGCAAACGACATTTTGTTATTTTTTCTGGACACGGTATCAAATCATTCTTCTTGAAGTGATGTTTTATTTTTGAAATTGTGGTAAACGATGAAAGGAAAATTAAAATACAGTTGACTGAACGACGTAAAATAAAATTTATCCCGAACAAAATCAAATTCAATATCTTTAAGATGAATATAGTTATTCAATAATAATGTGGTATCATACTTTTAACTCATCTCTATTAGAACACTTATACAAATATCATTCGACAACAATTCAATTATTGGTGAATTCAAAAAGTTTCAGAAAATTCATAATTCCATATAACTGGTCATAAAGTGGAAAAGTTTTAATTTTATTTCATCTGCACTAATAATAGTAAACTTTTACTTTCACAGAATTTTCTTTAAAAATATTGATATGAAAGTTAAATTCCATCCCGTTTTCTGAATAAATGATTTCATTCAAGAACTAAAGTATTTCCCCAAATATGGAAGCTTTTTATTACTCCAATTGATACATTAATAACACTTTTGCAAAATGCTATTTGGATTTCAAAAATTGCATTTTGAATTTTAGTAAAAAAAACATTTTTTCCTAGACTTCGTAAAAAACCTTTTTAATTTCCTGATTTAAAGATTTTACCTTCTTGTTTTCTGTGCCGTTACCAAAGTTAAAACTATCTATTGTAAAGAATTCACTCTTAAATATTCTTTAGGAGAAATACAAATGCAAAAGTAAACTTTTCCATATTATATTGATGACCGATTCCATAAAAATATAAATGCTATTGTGTATATCAAAAATATTGCTATAAAGAATTTTCAAAGTGTTACACATTTTAGTTACTTTGGATTTAAAAATTCAAGAAGATATCGTCGGCTTACAGCATACTATTAAAATGTTTAGAATTGTTACTTTTGACCTAAAAACAAATAGTTAATCTTTAAAAGCCTAAACTGTGTGTGCGTAAAAAAATTCTTTTTTGATAGTTAACGAGTTTCTGCTCTAAGCCGGTAATATAACGTGCAATACAAATAAGAAATATGAATACAAGTTACGCTTTCATTTGAGGAAAATGAGTGAAGTTTGTAAGATATATGGAAAGGAAAGTGGAAAAATACAGATTTAAGATGAAACTACTTAAAACTAAATTTTGAAAGAAAACTCAGACTTTTTGATAGAACTTATTACATTTATGCTAAAAATTTAGTTAAATTATGAATATAGGGGAAGGTCATTTTTTGTCAAGCTTAATATAGGTGGCGGTATTGTTTCCGCGGAGATATGTGTTTCCTGTGCGTATTTTAAACGGGACGTAATTTTGCTCATTTTTCTAATACGATATGAGAACTTCGCCAGTAAAAATTCCAAAGAATAAATTTCGAACTGATATGATGGCTGGTCAACATCAATTATATTAAACGCCAAACATTGCCAAAACGGCAATAAACTATACTTAAGGTAACCCCAATATGCACCATGAAAGAGCAGTTGGACAGGAGAACCAAAATCTTCACAGCCCCCGTCTGATTAATTTTTTACATATATATATATATGTGTGTGTGTGTGTGTAAAATAAAACGCTTTATATATAATGTGTTACGACACAATGTCTTAAATTCTATTAGAGAGATTCAAAGTAAACAAACCACAGGAAAACAAAATTTTTCTTCCGATTACGTAATATGGAGTAAATACAGGAGGCACGTGCTACACAGAAACACTTACACTATCTACATTTAGCTTTACAGAAAAAGTCACTTATAACTAGTTCAAGAAATCCACACTTTTTAAATATGACAGTGCTTTATAACTTTGCATAGAAAATGATGGATTTATTACGTTCAGATTTTCATTTCCCTCTATATCGTTTGATCATTTTATATTATATTTTGATAATATATAGTTTGATATTCTATAGTTTAATACTATATAGTTTGGTATTATATTATATAGTTTGGTATTATACTATATAGTTTGATATTCTATAGTTTAATATTATATAGTTTGGTATTATATTATATAGTTTGTTTAATAAATACTTTCTTGAAATCAACTTTTTTTAACCAGTACATATGGACTTAAGAATATAAGTGATCACAGTCTATGTATGTCTTTTAGGAAAAATGTGTTTCTTAGTATCAAATAATTAAATAACATCCTTATGAATTATTCTGAAATATTTAGATTTTTTGCTTGAATATTCTAGGGATAGTTTTCTCAGTTTTGTCTGCCATGTAACTGTAATTTTAACTGCGAATTGTGCAAGTGAATGTAAGAAAATACAACTCCAATATAGTTCTCGTTTTATAACCCGAAGTATCTTTTCTTCCTTTCTGTTTGCGGCTAAAGCACTTCCTGAATGATAAATGCTAATGTTTCCATGCTGAGCTTTCTATAGGCACGTATCTTATAGATACTTTCAGCCTTCCTTCGCAAATCTATTCTACTTTACTCTCGGATATCTTCTTGAATTTGCCTCTGCTGAAACTTTCATGCAAAGCATCATCGCAAAAAAAAGAAGTACATTAGGATGGAACAAAAATAGGCACGATATCCGAAATACTGTTTTTAGGAAGGCTCAGGTGAATCAAGAGTTTGCATGTTTTTTATTTCCGTGTTTCTGACGGTTTTTTGAGTATTTTCCTCGAATTTGAAAGTTTTCCTTCCAATTCTATTGCATTCGTACCTACAAATGCCCCTAAGCCGGAGTTTGCAATGCATGTCGTGGCAGCACTATTTTTTGTTTAAAATTAGTTATTAGTTTTTAAGTTATTAGTTTTTAAATAAAATCAATAAAGTGTAAACCTGCCTTGCATAACATTTTTAAATTGCAATACTGCAAATAAATAAAAGATATTTTAATTCTTATTTCTCTACTAGCAGAATTTGCTCGGGTTTAATTGGTCAATTAACTTCCATTTTCGTTAATAAATTGTAATTCCTATTCATCACATATAACAATTACCACACTAATAAATGCACAGAATTATTAAATACACAATTTCTTAAATGTAAATAAATATCATATTTAACATTTTATATTTTTGTAGAATTTAATTTTTAGCAAGAAAGAAGTCTCTAGAGTGTGCCAATGTTACCCATAATGCATAGAATAGTTCAGAGTATTCATATAAATGCCTTGTATGTCATTTAAAAACAAAAGCGTTTCCTAAAACTATCATACAATGATTAAAAATGTTTTTAAAACTGATTAAACCATTACTTACCTTCATTAGTTATTGAACGAAAAACATCAAATTGGAATTCCCGAAATACATCTTAAAACAGATAAAAAAAAGCTTCAAACGAAAAGTAATGAATGTATCTGTTTTTTCAACACTACAAAGTAGGTTCATAATATAACAGACACAAATTTAAAAAAGCAACCGATTAAAAAATACCAAGGTTTTCATATTAGCTACCAGTAATATTTTAAAAGGTCTTGTTCTGTATATTTTATTTACAATGTTTTATTCTCTTTATCGTTTGTCTCAAATATTTAAATTTTCTTATATTTCGTAAATAAAGAATAAGGCTCAAAATAAATAAAGAATTGTAATTTAAATTCCATAAAAACTGTTTTTGTAAAAAATAATTGATTTTTCAGCACCACTGGTGAAACAATCCAAGTAATTGCATGCTCAATATACCTTCTACTCCAAAACTACCAAATTATGGTTGATTTAAATATAGTTACTGAGATGTTTTGACGTGAAACTCTCCTAAATACTCTCCGCAATGAAATTTTAAATAATATATTCACTGAATTAAAATATGGTTTATCAAATATCTTGCATTAAAATATGTTGAATAAATTGCATGATACTTGTACAAACATACAAACACAAAATCAAACATAAAATGGGAAGACGACAGACTTACGCAACCAAGTTCAGTCACTAAATGAATGCAAGTACTCGCAGTTTGCAAAATTTCATGAAAATATATTCAACCTTTTGGACGTAGTACGGGCATACACGTACGTACAGACACCAAACGCGCAAGAGACGGATTTTACATCAGAATCACCCCAAAACGGAGAGAAAACTTGAAATGGGTCGAAAATATTCAATATCAATGAAACAAACACCCCATTCTTATTTATATACATAAGAGGGATTTTCAGCGTAAACAAACAAAACAGACGATTTGAGAAAAATTTATTTCTGCTGTCCAAATGCTATCGTCTGATACATATAGGGGTTACTTTCTTGAAATGTGGTTTATGGTCGTTTTGATAACGTATGGCGTTCAATCTAATTGTTGTTGACCAATAAACTATCATCTATCAATTTGGAATTTATTCCTTGGAATTTTTACTGGCGAAATGTTGAAGGTCAACTGACGGCACAATCAGAATAGGTACGGTAAATACATATCGTTGCAAAAACGTTATAGTCACCTACATTTAGCTTTACAAAGTGCCTCTTATAATTGAGGCAGGCACAAATTGTACTGATAAAGTATATATCTGAAACCAAAATCTCCCAGGCAAAATTTCTCACTTTACAAATCTTCAATTTTATTAGATGAATAAAAATTTAACATTAACATTTCTAAACTGCCAATCACAATATTTTGTTTCACAAAGTAGGTTAGAAAATTTGTAAATGGTATATTGAAGTGTTTTGTTCTTCGTTTAACATTTATTCTTTAGTGTTCTCATTCAATTCTGCTGTTTCTAGAAAGTTAACCTTTGATCCACTAACTTAGAGTACTTTCTACTTTAAGTAGTTTGGAAGCATTGATGCCTTCGGTGACTTGAAATGCATTATGTTATATTGTATATTAAATTAAATATGAGCCTATAAAATAGTAAAACTTATTTATCTAGAATAGCTGAAAAAAGAAGTGTTAATTTTCGTTAGTAATTATTTTATTTTACTTTCTAAAATATATATTTCTAAAATAATTTTCAATGTTTCAGAGAAAAAATTGCTGCGATGTTTTGTTTTATTCGTAGTAGTGGTGTTTTATTTTACAACTAAATTGCCAACATATAACCATGTCTTCAGGAAAATATATCGGAAAGAATCGTCACTTTTTTTTGCACAATTGCTTTTCGGTTCCAGAAAATATTTTACTTACTTTATTTTTAAACCGACTGCGTCTTATTTCCCTGAATGTAGTTTAGTCTAAACTTACAGAGTATCATTTGTTATGTAAAAAAATAATGAATAATTCAAGAAATTCAAGAGATGGAAATAGTGTGGTTTCTAATTTAAGAAAAACCAGAAGGAATAGATGAAAAAGGAGCAAAGGCGTAATTTTTTTTCGAATTAGCATGTTCCCTCACCGGTTAAATATCTGAAATACATTTTTAAAAATCTTGGAAGTTCGTTTCATTCCTTAAATATCCTACATTTTTATCGCATTAGTGTCTTGCAATCCCTTCTTACGGACAATTTGGAAGTATAAAAAGGAAATGAAGTAATTTTTCGCTCCTATGACAAATGATCCGACGGTGATCGATTTAACTGCTACTTACAAACAAATGTTCAATGCACAAAAGTGTTTGGATATACAAACTTGGCTACATTTTATCGCACCAGTAAAACATTTTTCCGATAGAAAAAGGTTTCTAAGAAAAGGAAAATAAATAAATTTATAATGCCTAGAATCATAGGATTACATACTTTCACTTTACTTTTTAAATAAATGAATTACTTTTCAAATAAGTACAATTATTTTTGAATAAGTAAGTTACTTTTGAAATAAGTAAAATTAAACTGGGTCAAATTTAAAAGGAAGATGAGAGTGGATCTTCTTTAAGTGTTTTGTCCCATTAAAATTCCATGTTGTGAATTTGAAGCAAATTGAAATCCATAACAAAGTTTTCACAAATTTTACAAACGATCCTAATATTCCCTACAAATACCAATGTGAAAAGAGATTAAGAGCTATAATACTTTAAAGTAAATCAGTTAAAAAAGTGACAAGATGTTGTAGTAAACATAAAATGTGTTAAGTTTTTCGTGAGTTTAGTGCAGAAGCATTAGCTTAGCCGTCTTATTTTTGAAATAAAAATTTCACTGTTACGATTTTAATAGGAGTGAACTAGATCATAAATATTTGTGACAGATATTTTCAATTCTATCACAAATATTTATGATCTAATTCAAATATTATTTATATTTATTTCTTGATTCTTGGTCGCATACTTCTTCAGTGTCACACATATTTTATCCATATCTTAAAAAACTCCTAGTCACAACTAATGTAAACAAAGTAAGATAAAAAAGCCTTGCAAAAAAGTGAAATATAGTCACGAATGCCGTTTCACATTTTCTCTGTAAACTCAACAGAAGACATTATAAAAATGAGCAAAAGATTCTGAAGCATGAGTGAACTCCTAAAGCAATTTAAAAATGTGTAAATTTCAAACATTTTTGCGCTTATAAGTTGACATATATAGATTTATGTTTCTTTATTAAACCAAGAAAAACGGCTTATAAAATAGTAATAGTATTTAAATAATAAGAAAATATTAGGGACGGAATTAAAAATTAATGCTTGATTCAAGTGAAATATAGCTACGGCAAATATTTATACCCGAGAACAATATTAAAGGGATTCTAAAGAGTATTAGATCCCTTTTTCTAATTGTAACGTCAGTTGTAATCAATATAAAAAACCTTCAGTGTATGCTGTGGTGTTTTTTAATGGCTCGTATTTTCTCAGAAAAGGAATCCCCAATGTAGCAGTGTTTATTCTTTCTTTGCTGTAGATAAATGGTTTTCTCCGGTGGGACTGACAATAAAGATAAATCGGAATTTACAAAAAATAAAACAAACAACACAAATGTTTACTGTGACAACTGACATCATTTTATTTGATTCTTTGGATATTATAGTTGTTGCTAGGAATTTAACTTGTGACACATGTTTATAAATTAAACAATGAATTCAATTTGGCAAAAAGAAATGATACCCCTTAATTCTTAAATTATTCATACCCTTTATCAAATAAATTTTTGTTTGTTTTGTTGCTTGTTATGGAAATTTATAAATCCTTAAATGAGTATGTTTTCTTAGAAATAAAATAATTGCTTCATGCATAACATACATTTTTCTGTTTCTATAACTGTAAAAACAAATACCACTTTATTTACGGTAATCCGACAGTACCAATATTCTTGGATTAATTCATAAGCAAGCCTTCTCGTATGAGAGAGTTTTTCAGTGTAAAAACATAAACAAACTACTGGAGAAGAAAAAATACTTTCTATTAAGAACTGATTTGATTTGTCGCCGTTTTTACGTTGGTTTTCATTAGTTTTTAATATAATGTTAAATATGATATTAAACAAACCATAACCGTATCTATATTGGTTGTATTATTAATATAGTAACCCGAATTATAAGTGAAACGTAATGAGAGCAATAGTTCTATTCTTCTTTTTTCATGTTTCTGTTAAATCATTTATTGAAATATTTTGATGATGTTCATTGCCACAAATTATCCAAAATATAATTAATATTCCATTGAAAAACTCACTGTTATCTTAAATATAGAGAATGCTACTTAAAGGAATTCCAAAGACAACGCCTACTTGACTTATTTCATGGTTGAACATTTAGATTTACAAACATGCACATAAAGCTTAATGGTGATCTATTGCTGTTTAAACCTTATAATCTTCACATTAAACGATATTTCATGCATACATCATTAATGTACATGGTACATGGCATTATTGGTATATTGGCACGTGGAAACAATCATTTGTTTTAAACAAATAATAACAGGAAATTGTTTCAGTATAGTCAGCCCACTTTGTTTTTTAATTACATCAAGATCTATGTATAACGTGGTGTTGTTTATGCTATATATGAAACATTTAAATAAGACATTCAATGCAGCATTTTTATTTATTTCAATTGATAGTTCGTGTTGCAAGTATGATGTATTCTAAACGCGATTAATACCAAATAGATACTATGTCAAATACACTAAAAAAATCGAGCTATTACATGTGAAATAAGACATGTTTAACATAAAATTTTAAAAAATGGTTATTTAAATCTTTTACTGCTTATGTATTGCATTCGGTTAAATAATTTGAAGTGTAAGTATAGACAATAAGAAAGGCAAAAACACAGAAAAATTCAGAAGAGCTCCATTGTGTGTGAGTGTGATATTTCGTTTTTCATATCAAGATAAAATACTCCCTCTATCTGTATTGGAGTGTTCTAAAGAAGTCAGTATTAAAACATTTCACTTAAATTAAGTAAAAGAAAGTTTACATTTATGTTACAATAAAACTGTCCCAGAATGCAATTGTTTGAGAAATCTTAATTAAGCATACATGCACACCTTTCAAGCGCATTTTAAAATGCTAGGTTTATTTACTAAAAACATCTAATCGATAACGAAACGAATTCATTTTTATTTATTTTCTGCTGCCTCTGTCAGAATCAGATCTGTAGCATAAAACATTTCCTTAAGTTAATAAAATTTAATCAGCTTTTATTTGAATCGAGTGTAAAAGAACCTGATGTTGAATAATTTGTTGCATGATGAAGGTTTTATTTTAGATTAAAATACAGTTTTCAGAGTTAGATTTATTTGGTTCTACAATGGTATTAATTTAAATAATAAAATAAGGATTCAAATCAAATCACAGATTTCCAAGCATCAAACATGATGTTACAGATTCATAAATAAAATAAAACTCACTCGATATTCATTTATTTTATTTTTTATTTAATATTCTTAAACTAATGAATGTGAAAAAACGATTACTCAATTTACTTTTGAAGTAAGCAGAATAAAAAAAATATTTATTTTAAAAGCAGTGTTATTTAGTTTAATGTAAAAAAAATTTAGTTTTAAACGTTAAAATGAATCACAAAAGTTTGATAAATCAAAAGTAACTATTTTAAACAAGTTTATTTAAAAAAGGGAGGGTACGTGCGATGACATGGTATGTTTTTGAAAAATCTGGAATCTCATTGTTAATTTCTACAAGTTTTTAAGTTTTCCTCTACTAATTATGGAATCCAAGGTTTCAAATCTTAGTGATCCTATTGGTGTGGTGCGGTGTATTTGAGAATGAAATTTACAAAAAAATTCAAAATTAATTTGAGGAATAATTGTGCAGGCAAAAATGGGATCGATGTCAAATTCTGCTTATTGAGTACTACCTGTTATAGTTTTCAATTCTAAATGTAAGGAGCATTTTTAAAAAATTGTTTTGCAAGTGTAAAGACCACACAGAAAGAAAACCACAAACAAATGAGCTTATGTAAAATATTGTAATAATAAAGTGATGTTAAAATTTGAAATGGCTTTTTAGCTATACAAGTGTATTTTCTCGAAGATTCAAAAATTAAACAGTACTAGAGTTCTACCCCTGCACACTTCCACTTGAAAACTGCAGCTAAAGCTTCCATATGTGTAAAACAATAAGTATAACAGCAATACGAAAATAATTCATTTACTTTAATTCAGTCATATGCAGTAGAAACTATGTTACAAGACAAGTTGTGTGTGTCTGTAGGGTCCACAGAAAAAACTAATGGTAAATATTTCATGAGTATAGTATTCCAGCTAAACTCAATTCTACGGATTTCGATGTAAAATACTCATTAGTAAATTTTAAATTTAAACTTTCATTTTCCACAGAAAATGTTTTCTATAACGTGAATGAAGTATAGAGTTTTCAAAATATATTTCCAAGTATATGGAGATACACGCAATATTAAACACATTCTATATTGCGAGATGATGTGTACACATGTGTTTAGACGGAAAAGTTATAGTTAAATGCTTCAAGGAAATATAAATATAACAGGAAACTGACATCGGACATTCTCAAACAAGCGTATTTTAAGATAAATCACACAGAAAATACATTTGTGGACTTATTTTCTATAAAATATATATATATATATATATATATATATATATATATATAATCGGCTTTTTCAGTACTCAAAAATATTTCCATAAAGTCGGAACAAAAAAATGGCTTCTATGTAAAATATAGATTCTCAACAGGTGCTCAAAACAGAATCTGAGTGCCATATCCTAACACAGAAGCATTTTATACAAATTCCTATAAATTTTGATAATTGCCTGACAATAAATGGTGTTTCATATTACGTGTACTTACCCTATGTATTTTTATGATCACTATTGGTTCGTTTTCGCATGCAATAACTTTTATTATTCACTTTCACAAGTTTTGAAAAATTATATTGACTAATTTATATTTCATTAATAAAGAGTTTTTTAAACAATGTTTCAAATTAAACGATTTCAATACCTTTTAATCGAATCTCAGAAACTATTCATTTGCAATTTACAGAATAATTACTCTATCACATCACAAGGTTTCCTTACATATGGAATCGATGTTATGTGTGTAAAATACACTCATGTCCAAATTTATCTTTACATATCCAAAATAATGATATTCCATGAAATATCCAATCGATGTAATCCATTTTTGCAGGGAATGTGTGAAAAACAAGCCTAATTAGCATTATTCAATCAAAAGTGATCAAACGGTTTCTGATATGCAAATCAAGGCGTTATGTCATCCGATGGTGAATCAAGCGCTTTGCGCAAAGTGAATATCTGAGTGAATTTCTGCAATACAGCTTTAATTTCAGTGTGTAAGAACACAAAACTGTTTGTTATGGCTCCGAAGTATCATTTGGAAGAATCTGTGAAATGGTGGATTATCGGCCGTTTTGAAGCAGGGCAGACAATCGTGGAAGCAGCGAGATGTGGGAATATTTTAAGACAGTCTTTACGCTATGGAAACAATTTCAGAACTCTGGAACTGTTGTAAGGAGGCCTGAACAAGGTCGTAAACGAATAAGAACTGCTTCTCAAGATCGATATCTGACAATAACTGCCCGTCGTAACAGGAAATCTACTGCTCGGCAGTTAAGTTCAGAGGTTGCAGCAGCCACTGGAACTATTGTATCACGGCAAACTGTATACAGAAGGTTTTATGAAAAAGGCCTTTATGCCAGAAAGCCAAGGGTATGTGTTTCACTGTCTTCACAACGAAAGAGGAATCGCTTTAATTGGTGCAAAAAACATCAGACCTGGAGTGAACACCAATGGACCCATGTTCTCTTTACTGATGAGTCGAGGTTTAGTTTAACTTCTGATTCTAAACGTGTTTACATATGGAGGTAGTCAGGAATGCAAAATCTTCCTTCGAACATTATGGAACGTGACCGTTTCGGTAGTGCAGGTGTGATGGTATGGGGAGGAATAATGATCGATGGACGTACGCCCCTACACGTTTTCAACAGCAGATTTGTGACCGGCCAGAGATATCGGGATGAGGTCTTAGAACCTATGTAAGACTTTTCAGAGGTGTATATGGATCTGACTTTTTATTTATGGACGATAATTCTCGTCCACATCGAGCAAACCTCTTAGACAAATTCCTCGAAAGTGAAGCCATTGAGCGAATACCGTGGTCAGCAAAATCTCCTGACATGAACCCGATAGAGTACTTATGGGACTACTTTGGAAAGCAGTTGCACGGAGACATCCTCCTACTAGAGATATAAATGCCCTGAAGATCGCATTGCTGGAGGAGTGGAACTTAATTCCCCAAACTGTGGTTAACAACATTATTGCCAGCATTAAAACACGTTGTGATATGTGTGTACATAATTGGAGAGATTACATTCCATATTAAATTCATAAGCCTTAATTTTTTCCGAGTTATTCTTTTTTTCTGAACTCTCCTTGTCACATATTATTGCCATTTTTATTGTTTCATGCTACAGTTTAATATCATATGCAGTGCTCTTAAATTTTTTCCTTCGTATTTATGTGTTATGATTTATGTATCATTTCACACAAATTCATAAAATTATAGTTCACAGTTTCTGAGAAATCCGTGATTTTATGCATGTAAAGATAATTTTGGACATGAGTGTATTACAATCTATAATAAATAACTTGCACTTGCATTTTATAAATGACTATTGATTCGAGTAACCCCTTAATAACAGGTTATGGGTAATTTAGGGCTAAAAATAATGTATTTTTGTCCTGACGGTAGCATCACTGTCCCACACAAGTATACCCTATGTGACGCTCCAAAATTGACGTCTTCTCAAATTATTATTTGATGTGGATTCATTTGGAAAGATCAGCATTCGAATTTTACAGCCACAACATTTATTACCACAAAACAAGGACAGACATTAAGACATTTACAGTTAACTTGTTACATCATCATTTTATGATCTCTCTCAGCACAACAGCGCCGGCCAATTCTCTAGACACTTAAAAACGTCAGAGGCGCGCACAGCGCCCTCTTTTGATCAAATTCTCATTGGCCGTAACACCCTATGGTGTGTTGGTGTTAGTGATGTTGATTTGAGTTCCATTACGTACTTCTTCCACTAACAAAAAATTAAGTATAACTTTACTAATGAAAATGACTATTTTCATTGGGATAATTTTCATTAACATTTTGAAAATCTTATAGATGAATTTTTAATTTTTCAGTGGGCCTTTACACGTGCTGTCGAAATAAATAATAATTTTGAAATCTTTTTTATCTTCGTGCTTCTTAGAAAACCCTTCAATGCACACAAAGCCTAATGCATTTGATTAGTTAGAAAACAATCTAAAGGTTACATCCCTACGCCTATTTCCTCTCCCTTTTCGCAATCACACATGTTAAACACAAAAGACTCAAAAGTTACTTTCATATGCTGCTGCTGCGAATCAGCAAGGTACGAATCTCGCATTCCATCTAACTTAATCAAGTTAATGATTCAACGGGGAAGAGTAAACAGAGTCAGTTCGAGCGTACACAAATGCAGACAAGCACCGCGCCTGCAGGTGAAGGAAATATCTCCCTCATCAGAAAGCAGACATCCTTTCCACTATTCCAGATTCCTCCAATTAAAAATCCCATAACACTAGGAAACCATGACGACCAGTGGAAGGAAATGTTGTCCGGCTATTAATTCTAATCCGGGAACTAGTATTTCAATAGGGATGGCACATGCTTCTAAGGTTAGCCAGAAAGGCCTTTAAGAGGAGGGTCCCCTTAATTACAAGTTGGACGGAAAATCTTATTAGTGTTTTCCAACAACTTTTGTCGCTTTTGTGAGAGCAGTTATTCGGTAATATCTATTTATTATAGATCGAAACAGGCGTACACGACAAGAGGTTTTATGTAGGCGGAGGCTCGTTGCTTCGTTGCGATCGGAATTCTATACGGCAGTGTCAGTTGCATGTCACATGTAACCATGGCTCTCTTCGTGCTCCTTTTTTATATCCTTTGGATATTAATTCTACAGATCTGCTAAAAATCCATTCCTATTTGCAGGCACTGCAAATAGGAATGGATTTTAATAATTTGTATATTATACAAATAATGCAAAATTGTATTATCAACAACAGCAAAATACAATATATTAAAGTTTAGAGGCAGAAATAGTACTCTGTAACTGCTATATTACAGAAAATATTAACTAGTAGAATTATTTACGTTGAATTGGTTAACCGAAGATTAAAAACGTGATTCGGTACAATCACTTTTCTTTTGACGTGAATGCGTCTTCAAAATCTGACCAGTACTAGGTGGCCAGTGCGGACAGTTGAGCGTTACGAAATAATGGGCATCGAGTTTGATCTTATAATTTCTATACCATCCACGCTAAGCAAACAAATCTAGTGTCATTCGATAGTTGAAGGAACAGAGACTTGTTAGTGATCTTGAGTTTGTACGTCGCTATAAGGGGTAGGGATGCGGTTGTGGGGACTTTCCGCTGAGTCGCGCGAACTCCAAATCAGTATAACTCGGCAATCCAAAGCTCTATGACTCCAAAATTGGTCTCAACGAAAACTAACATCGAGATTTGACGATTTAAGACATCAGAAGCGATTGACTGCAGTATTGGTTGTGAAACTGGATCGCAGTTGAAATTTTTTTTTTAATTTCACAATGTTGGCATGTACTCATCGAAAATCCAAGCAAAAATACATCGAATGTAGTCTATGCGGAGTCAGCTTTCGATAAACACTGAATTGACTATTGATTTTTCTTTCTTTCATTTACTATACTCAAATAAATACTATGCGCTAACGAGACGTTTTCACGTAAGACCATGCAGCCGTGTTCCGACACAACCTATACGATTTGTTTTCGTAGAAAAATGCAAATGTCTTTGAAGTATCTGTAAAATAATTTTTTTAGATATCGTTTCAATATTTTTATAATTTCTACAATTTACTTTGGGACCTTTTTCTTAAATTTGATAAGATAACTAATATTTTAAGCAAATACAATTTTTCTTGAAACTTTCATATAGGGCAATAACAAAAAACTTGTTTTAAAACAGAATGTTTTCAGTGCAAAGCAAATGTAACATATTATCATTTTTCAAAGAATGGAAAGTCGAATTGACAGTTTTTTAACTGTAAACTGAAGGGAAACTAGAAGAATGCGTTCCATCAATATTCATTTCGCCCTTAGAAAATTATGCCGTAAACAGAATTTGAGTAATTTACAATTAGATAGTATGTATCAATTTAATTACACAATCATTTTCTCTGAGGATATCTCTTCATACAATTATCTTAAGAGAAACATTTGAAATGTACCCTGCAATGTATTATATTTTAATTATTGTACTTCAACAATAGCGTAAATTTCAAAACCAAAATCATGAGAACCAAAGTAGTTTGTGATATTCCTTCACGCACATTTATGTTGAAATAGTGAAGTAAATTGAAATTGAAGAAGTAAATTCTATTCTTTACATTAATCAATTGACTGAATTGCATCTTTAGATTTTAGGTTTCAGAGTCACAAATTTCATATTAGAGTCCTTTAATCTTTAATACTGGAGCGACTCAATTTAATTAAACTACTAAAACTAACAAAATACAATCTGTACTAGTATATCCCAAAGAGATTTTCAATTACGGAAAAGTAAATACTTTTAAATGCTCCACAGGGATACTGTTTTGTTTAATTCTTGTCAATTTGTAATATTCATAACGCGTTTCTGATTACCTGGAAAGAGTAATAATTGAATATACATTTAACCAATGCTAGACAAAAATAAAATGAATGATTGATTTAATAATGTAATGTATTGCAAGTAATCCAATCAAATCTATATATGTGAATTTCGTAATTCTCAAGAACAGACGCTGCAAATCTTTTGTAATCCATTGATCCTGTACTTCCAGTCGTCCCAGACTATAAATTAACTTATTCAATATGCAAAGATATCTTTACGTTTTGACAACTTTCAAATTTACAAGCACCGCGATTTGAATAAAATTAGTTTTAATCCTGTCTCAAGAGTAAAGAGCTTATGTGTGTAATTGGGAGAATGAACTTCGTATTGCTAATCCATTGCCAACCTATCTTCAACAGAATGAAGATTGCAACCAATGTATGGAGGAGGATTTAATGGATAACTCGTGTTTGTTTCTAAGCCATGGGAAAAATTTTAATTTTAAAGAAGTGACACTCGAACGTTAGTGAATTAATAGAGCCATTCGCTCACATATTTTAACAACTATTAAAAATTATTCACATTTAAATACAGAATAATTTTAATGATGATAAAATCATGAGTATTCATAATAAATATTTTTGTTAATATGGAACTTTCAATCAGATAATAGATAATACTTCAAAGAATAAGTTGTATGTAATACATTAAACGTGTACTGCCATAAACATTTTAAAGTTTATTGAACAATATAATAAAGTACATATATTACGTTAAAAAAAAACCTAAAGGAGGCGTTCTGTGTGCACTGCTAGAGTTTCTTTAAAATATGAAATCAATTCTATATTTGGAAATGCAAGTAATTAGTATTTGTAGAGGTAGAGAATTAAATATCTGAGTAAAAGCTTTATAGTAATTCCCAAACATAAATTTATGACTTCTTTCCTTAGAACAATTGATGTTTTTATCTGCTTTCACTTTTGATTTCAATATGGAAACTTAAAACAATAAATCAGTTAATTCTGTTAAATAATATTTTTTAGATTTAACTGAAGTTGATTATAAAAACATTGCCATGTGTTTAAATAATCTAAAAAAATAAGTTATAGAGTTGTTAAAACTTTCCAATGAATTTTCCCAACTTTTTATACAAATTCAGGACAATATTCAACAGTTTATTTGATCCCTCTTGCAAGTTTTCATTTGTTAGTTCCTTTTTTGCACAACTACATAATAAAAAATTTCCACCCTTTATTTATCACAGCCCTACATCAAAATTTAACCTCGGATACCAAGTTTCGTCTTTGGGCTTGGCCGTTTCTAGATAATAATAAGTATAGAAAAAATAGAGCAGAGAATTTTAAGTTAACTTCCCAGACTTTAAGTTATATATTCCAAAATAATCTTTTATTTCCTCTAATTTTGTTTAATATGTTTCCTTTACAGAACCCAAACAAAGTGAACGCAATATTTCCTTTTTAAGTTAATTTTTAATGTGAAGTATTAATTATGAATTAATATTTGAAACAAATTATAAATAGCAACCTTCTCACAAATTTAAGGGAAATTCATTCGGGTTTTTTGTATGACCCTGCAAAATTTAAGGTTTTTCCTCCAAGAAGTTAGTGATTTCCATTTGAAAAAAGTGGCTAAAAATAATGTATGTTAAATTTATTATTGTGAAAAAACTATCTTGAGAAAATAGCTAATTTATCCATGGTTATAGAAAAAAGTTATTCTCAATAGGTTTCTATTATATATATGAATGTTACAATTCGTGACTTTTTATATGAATTTTATAATTAATGCTGCATAGCAAAAATTAACTTAGAAAGAAGCATTAAGTTTATTCTATGCGGTTATGGTATCCCAGGTTAAATTATAAATCCCATATTCGTCGTCAAAATTGGGTGTTGTCATTAAAAATTATGATGTTTATGAGCACAATTTAATATGAAGAACGTCTCATGATGATTTTATGTTACATAAATTTATAAAAGACAATATTCCCTACTGGGTGCTACTTTTGAGTTTACTCTTTTCTGAACGGCGCATGAATTAATGGGAGTATCAATTCTTTAAGCATCTGTGCATTTAAAAATCCTCTTGCTGAAAACTTTTAGAAAACTCGAACTTATATTTATGATCCTATATTCGTGTTTTTAGTTATAGAATAAAGTTTATTGAACTAGTATTTGTATGTAATCTGTATTAAAATAGCTACACTTCAGCTAACTATAGTTTTTTGGGGAACTATTTACTGTGCCGCTAGTTTTAACATTAAATAATGCAAAATATAGTTTTTAAATGACTAGTGCAAGTTAAAACACAATATAAGGGCAATAAGCAAATTTCACTAAAACAGATGTTTCTGCACACATTTGAAATCTAGAGTAACTACTCGAAACTGTCCTGAGCTATGAGTGATACAACACTGGTCTTACCAATCGTACACTACAAATCTGCTCAAGTTCCGATGACATTTACTACCCAGGCATAAGTCATACGAGATGCCAGGCTTCGTGGGGTGATACTTTCATGAACTAGTGCAAATCTGCGTATTCAGCTGAATCCGAACTCAATTCATAGTAGTAATTTAAAGATATATATGCATACTTTTGAAAACTATAGAGACTAACTGCAGCATTCAACAATATACCTGTTTCTTTTGTGATCTTAATTGTTTTCCTGTTAGAATTACGGTATACCAAATTCATTGTAAGAATTTTTAAACATTAAAAAATATAATTTTTTTGTTTCTTCAAATTATTTGTTACAATACTTAACTAATGAAAATTCGTCCGTAACAGCTATTAATAAAATTATTAAAATTGTTGTATATTCTGATTTATTTCAAAAATTCGCCAAATTTTGAAAATTAGAGAAAAAATTACAGGGTATTGTTTTACAAGGTACTTAGCCTTGTAAATTCATACTCTAATACCACTTAGATGTGTTCATAAACATGAAACAATCATTTTCAAGATATGCTGACTCAATTGTTGAACATAGCATTCCATATAAAATATATAATAAAAATCATTACTTATAATTTTGAAGACTTCCTTTTACAGCTGAGCACATTATTCTCTTTTCTCTTTTAATTAAAAACATGATGGCATTGAAGGTCCAAGACTTGAGAGATTAGAGTGCATCCTATTCTAAGTAAACCTTCTACGAAGAAAGGAAAATATTTTGCAGCGGATTATGCAAATGTGACAACAGACTTTGAGGAACACCCGCTGTAGGAAGGAAATGTATTCCATAAATAATAGCTTAATATACGAACCTTGAAAGAAGTTTCTAGGCTGAATCTGGAGTGATGAAGTGATGCAGAGAAAAGAATTTAGAAGCTTTTATTCCTAGTCCTCTTCAACCAACAAAAATTCCTATATTAGGAATTCTAAAAAGGTTTCATTTGTTTTATCCAAGGTTGTAATATTATAAAGCTTGAATACAGCATTGATCCATTTTTGTTTGATTTCTCTTATTGATTATTAATGAGACTTGACATATATATATATACTGATACTCTGGGTGACCTGTAAAGTTTAAAGTAGGCCAAATATGTTTAGAATGATGTTTTTAAAAATTATGGAAATGAGGTTTTTAAGGCCTGCTATCAAGCTATACCCAGTGATATGCACAATAAATATTTCGGCTCGGGAAAGTAAAGAAGCATCTAGAGGTAAAAGAGACCTATATTTCTATCACAGGGGTCGCTCTGTTTTAAAATCTAGGTGAGATGAGATTTTAAATAGCATTCAATAATTTTAAAGTTTAACTCAAAATTGTTTTGAGACAAATATTTTATAGAAGAAAATATTTTTAAATGAAAGTACACTTAGAACGTTTTTATTTGTAAATATTGAAGTCCAACTTGTGCTGTACGATACAATAGGGATAGTTATTTTTCTCATCACATCATGTCCCACAAATGATCCATGGACGTATAATTCAGAAACACCTTACTACATTTGCTGTAATTCGTAACCAAAGTATTTCTTTTAGAATAAATCATAAACGCAAAGAAGCCCGACTGATTGTTGAAAGATTCCATAGAATCCATTTAGTCTCTGATATCTAGCACTTACAAAAAATGTAATATCACTTCCTAGAACAAAATACAATGAGCGAAGACGAGTCAATGGAGTCAGACAAAGTTTGTGAATCTTATTACAAAGTTTAGCAAACCTTCGCCTCTATAACATAAACAGGTATACGATAACCTCAAAACATGTTTGGTAATTAGTTAATCATGCACCTTATTAAAAAGATCGTTTGAAATTGTGAATGAAATGTTATTAAGTATAAAGCAAATCAGAGATAACGCTCGGAATTCAAGTATTCTAAGCAATACATATTGTATTATTAGAATACTAATTTGATGAAAATGATGATTTAAAAACAGCTTACATTTTTTTATGTAATAAGAGTCATGCTCCCTATAAAAGTAAAATAATTTATTTTTTCGAAAGTTAAATGAAAGTTTCGTCGAGAATGGACAATCAGCTAAACATTTCGTATACGATATTTAATACTACTTAGAATTGAATGAAAAAGGAACATGTATTTCTGTGAAATTAGGAATGGCAGCAATTTCTAGTTAATGTATAATCTGCTTTTCGTAAAATAATAAAATAATTGAAATTTATTACTTAATCCGTATTAATTTCTCATGAAAGAAATCAATTACTCAATGAGAAGCTACCATATAATTAAAAGGTCAATCGTCCTAAATCAACAGGATTCGAATGATTCAATGCCGTAGCTTCCATATTTACGCTAGATATGTTTAAGTCACATGTTCACCAATAAGTTCCATTCATATTTCATTAATACCGTATCTTTACTCCAAATTCCTCTATTAAGCACCTAATGTAAAAGTAAAGATATACATCCAAAGATTACATGACAATTTAAAAAAAAATTACTTAAATTAGTTTCAAATTGAAAATTTTCAATACAATGAACCTCTTTGAACATTCACATTATATGTAAAATTATGATGAATGAAATCTGAATAATTACTTCCATCTTCTAATAACGGTCAGATTGATTGATATAATCTCAGACCCCACCCTATCAATCCTTGTCACATTTACCTCTTATGGTTGATTTTTTTCACATTCTAATCTGTGCTTCCAAATCCCACTATTATGTCTCAAATCCTCAACGCCTCCATGTTTTTCAATGCTTAAAAAGATTGTACAATTTGAAGTTCTTTTCGTGTTCGTAAAATCTTTTCACGGCAATTAATCAAAATATCCGTTTGCGTGTCAAAATTTCGTCGTGCCCCGTTCACGGCAAAAAATATAGCTTAGCAACTGAGCGATAAAAAGGGTGTGGAATGGTTCTTGGTGATCACTCTCATGCACAAACGTCGGTTCTTTTTGAATGGCTAAAAGACAATTTCTATAACCCGATGCCTCTCTCATAATTGATTAGATATCTCTAAAAGTGTATGTAGGTTAATGCCCTTTGAACGATAAGCTTTATCACATAATACGATGTCCCGATAGTATTTCGTTCACAGATGTCCCCTGAAAATAACAGGACTTATTCTTAACATTTAATACCACTTTTCTGCAAAGTGAATCAATGATGAATGGATTGCGCTACATTAATGTTAAATGGAGCTCTTAATGAACTTTCTTTGTACAGAGCATGCAAAAGAAAAATTTTCTTTTGATCCTTTATAATATTTGAACTATTTTAGGAAGAATCCGTGTTTCCAGTTACTTCTTAGTAGATAAAAATATGAACATGATTTTTAACTTTACGATTAATAAGCACTTTTCTCAAATTCTATATTTTCATGGATTATAGAAATTAAATGTATTAAATAATTTTATCGATACGTAAAATTTACCATAAAATGTATAACTATTTAAATATAATATGCAGATGAAAAAAATCTTTCTTCCCGCATCGCTCATAGTAGTTGAAATTTAAAGATTTCATTCGATAGGGAATTGCATATTAACATTGATATGCTTGAAATTTGCAAAAGATAATGTCTTTGTATCATATATTATGCCTAAAATTATTAATTTACGTTAACAACATCAAATTATTTTGACGCAAATTTCAAATCTATATTAAAATGTAACTTCATGTTAGAAGTTTAAAGTCATTTGTTGTTTCCAGTTGTTTCTGAATTAAAAGCATGGAAAGTTTGGAGCTTCAAGTGTTAAACTAGACTTTTATCCTAAATATTGTTATAGCGTTGATATTTTACTATGTTACTATTAAAGAACTCAACAAAATATACATGCTTCTTCTTTAAAACAATTTTTACATATATTAGTTATGAAATTGATATTAAAAAAATTAATTGAAATTTTAGTATATTCTGATAGAAATCGATTCAATACTTTTTATAAAACTGCAAATTTCAGCTAAAATTTTAGACGACCGTCCCTTCTTTCTATATGTGCGATTGTGGGAGTTCGTTGATAAATGTATGTAATTTTGTTTAGTAGATCGAGCTAGATCACTTTATTTTATGCTAAATAACAAATTTTGGTTCGATTGTTACATTTGAAATGACTTTAGCCCATTCCTAGGGAATGGATGCGATTTTCTAAATTATTTTCGTAACATACAAAATGAAATGTTGGGAACTAATTTTCACATGTTTCCTTTCAAAATGTAAATGTCGAAAAATATACTACTTGCCATAGAACTTTTGTTAAATAAATTCAACTGTGAAGTGAATATAAATATTTTTTTCTTTAATATCAATAAGGACTACGAAATACAACAAAAAAAGAAAATTAAAATTTTGGTTTCATCTCGTTTTTAACTGGTGTATTATTATTACTGGTAAATTATTATTAAATCGTTATTGAATTTTGTATTGACATATTTCCAGTTATTGCACTGCTTGCTTTTTTATTAGGAAGTTTGTAGAATTATGAATTTACATGATATGCAGCGTCATGCGAATATGCATGGCACATATTTTGAGAATTTCAAATAACAGAGGGAAAATATATTTGAGTAATTAATTTAATAAAAGCTTAAAGTATTCACATGAAAATACATAACATTCCGTTTTGATTACATTACAGTCTCTTTGCCACATCTTATGAAATAAGTGTAAGCTTCGATTTGTCGCTTTAGATTTTTTTTGCTACACAAGGACTGATTAGATCTATATGAATAAAGAACTATATGAACAGATATATGTGTATGTGGGGTTCTTATTTAATATTTGCTCCAAGTACTATTCGTATAAAAATATTATATACAGCAATAACGAGCTTGTTAAATACGCTCTTAAATAATTAATGAACTCACTACCTTTTTCTTTCTATGAGTTACGTAGAGACGATTCAGAACTTTGTGTTAGTAATAATCAGTTTAAACGAGTGTAGAATTGTACAATTCTATATTCAGATGTAATATTCTATTATTCTGTTACATAATGTTTTTTTTAATATATGAGAATGTGATGCGAGTATTCCTAACAATTATGTTAGTTCACAAATAATAAACTATATAAATATATTTAGAAGGTCCACGCAGGCATGAAAACTAATCTGGTTCGCCCAACTGTCCACAATTGTCAGGATATGAGACCAATGCACCACTGGTTTACAAGTTGGTGCTGGTTCTCTAATGAGTAAAACGTTAATGATGTCTTGAAAGTTTTCGGTTCAGCAACTAACTAGCAATCATTGATTATTTGATTCTATATCATGTCCTTCAAATGAGGATGCGTGTATTGGTGTATTATAATTATATAATGCATGTGTAAAAGTTGTCAAGGATATGCATGTCTTGAAATTGGAATAAATATTTTTGTTACTATAAATACTAGCTCTAAAAAATGTTCTTTACTTTTTCTTATTTAATTTTGTAGTTCCTTTAAAGTCTATATGCACTGTTTAAATTCATGGGAGAAAGAAGTTTAAAAGCAGTATTATTAATACTCATATTAATAGTTTTTAATCTACTTCATTACCTACAATTTCAATATTTTATAGTCATATGCACTATTTACAATATCACAATTCTGATTATGATAAACTATGTTTTTACTTTTTAGTAGAAGCGTTTAAACGAAAGAATATAGTATATTATATAGTATATTTATTAAATTTGGAAATAAACTTGTACTTAAATCCTAGGTGTAGTAAGTTGTTAAAAGTTGTACAACAAAATTATATCTTTAAAGCCAGATAATAAAAACATATGCGTGTAAAGAAATTCATTACTGCTGAAGCATAATGTTCAGCAAAAAGATACTGTATACGATAATAATTCACTTATTATAAATATTTCATTTTACTATAAGGGACGATGAAGGAGCAAGGCTTTGAAAAGGAAGCGTTCCTAATCTGTCATTGCCCTATAAATATATAAAAAAATTGTGAATGTTTTTAAATTTTTATCATCCTCCTTTATGTGGGCTTTGAATTAGTATTTTGTCACTGATTATGAAAATTATCTTTAAAATGCGTATTTGCTCTTATTTCTTTCTTAAAAAATTATGATCGTAACTTATTTCATTGCATAACAACAGAAAAACTAACATTTCAGAAGCATTTATAAAAAGTACAGTATTTGTTAAATTACCCCCTACCACCACCATGTCAGTTGTAATTTAATTTCCTTCAGCAACCAGCCCCAATAATATTTTTAAAATTATTTTTTATGGAATTTTGTTGAATTTTATTTCTTATTAATAAAAGTTACTTTCTCCCTCTCTCTTTGCTTTAATAAAAATCTAAAATATTCTTCTTGATATTATTAACCTATATTTTTTCTTATTTCACAGGGAGATGAGCAATCTAATATTAACGTTTTTTGAATTACATTATCTGAGGAACATGAATGCATGTATAAATTTAGCATGGTACACTTAGTGTCAGTTCTATGTATTAACCACTTCATCACGAAGCTTTGGGCCGGGAAAAAAGAAAATTAGAGCTGCTTAATCCATTCTTCCAAAAAGGTTTAATTATACAACCGCTTTCTTTGAGCCTAAATTCCTTTTGCTAACAAGCCAGAAGTAATCACTACATTAATACAAAGTGTATCTGTAAGCAAGCGTTCATGTGTGAATATTTATCAAACAACTTAAGGTAAACACTGTATAGATGTAGGCGGCTAAACAATTTGGTTGCGTGCCCAGTAGTAAAGTATTTCACTGTAGCGTTACAAATATCAATCATGTTTTCTTAGTCTCCGCAATTAAAATTCGCTCAATGATAGGAAAATGGAAATCGATAGAGCTTTCTCTATCGATTCAATACTTACCCTCATTAGGTCACGGCAACTCATCAAGAGTCAACAAACTTGATAGTGCTTTCCCACTTGCATTGCATAAATGGAACGGTTGACCTACTCACGAGTTTCTTGCACGAGTCACGTAAAATAAAAAACGAAAAACATTACTATAGAATGATGTAAACATAGCTGTCTCCAGAATAAGAAAAATAAGTTTTATTCATAGTGCTTGGAGTACTTTAAATTTCATAAAAAAGGCGCCCAAATGCATTTCATTGCCCTTTATTAATAGAAATAACAGATAAAAGGTGTAGAAAATAATATTTCATTGAACTATAAGATTTAACACCTTCAAAAAACATTTTGCGTATGTGACCGACGAGAAAATGTTTACTTGATACATCTTCTCTGGGTTCTCATTTAAAAACAATTTTAATGCTTACATTAAGAAAATAAGCTTTAAAATATAATGTAGGTGTAAGTATTTGTAGATACGATATCGGATCACAAGGTGCTTCCTTTCCTTGCCTACAGTTATAAGAAACATTGCTGTTCACTCTCAAATGAAACTATTTGATGACTATACATTATAAAAATAACCACATTTATTTGGTATGGGATATAAACGTTTCGACAAATATTAGTAGCTTAAAGTTTTGTAGTCGGTTTTGGCAACCATTAGGCCAATCAAGGATGTATGAACTCAGCACAATTATTTAAAAATCAAAATGTTCATTTAAAATAGATTAGTGTAATGTATTTTGTTACATTATCCATGTTTGAGTTATGGCAGTGGATTATACATTTTAATTGTTTTTCAATTTTTGAGTACGAGGCCTGTTGATTACTAGTGAAATAGAGATCCCCACTTGCTTTGAAATTGATGATTTACAGCATTTCCTGACTGGCTATTTTAACAGCAAAATGCATTCTCGGGGGAGAGGAATGTAGTCTGAGACACTTATTACAGAATAATACAAATACAATGCACAGGCGCTTAATTCTTGCCTTGAATTGTTTGAAAGAATTTTCAGATATCGTCAGCTTAGACCAGAAAAATCACTAGCTGACATTTTACGGAAATGAGTTTTTTGACACTAAATGGTAATTTTCGTGATGGTGAAAATATATTGTCATATTGTAATTTTTTTAAATAGAATTATCAAAATAATTAAAATGTTTTATTTTTGACCTAAGGCTGTACTGAAAAAAAATTTCAGTCGAAGTTTCTGCTCTAAGCCGAAGGTATAAAGTGTGCTTTTATGCTAAAGTAAGAAGGTAAGAGAAATCTTAAATTGTAAAGCGTGATTCAAAATCTAAGTTACATAAATTAGGAATGTCTTCCATCATCTTATGTTAATCCCATGCTTAAAAATTATTCTTTCGATGAAACAATAAAACCTTAATAGCTATGCAGCCTTTTAAAGAGTTCATTTTAACAAATTGAATATGTTGCATAAACATGCATTACTATTTCACACGTGCACGAATTGTCGTACAAAAATAAGGATATTAGATAAAGCAACCATAACAAGATAATTGTTCTTTTCGGGAATTCCTTAAATAATCAATAAAACCTGATTTATCTTAGTATTCTTTCAGATTCCTGAATTTCCTAAATCTTTTCTTCGGAGAATGCAAAACGTACTACTGGTTATATTCAGCTATGGTAATTTCTTTAATTTTGATTATTTATATTTTGTCCCAATAGTTTCAAACAATTTTACAATCTTGAAAGCTGTTTTTCTTCCATTATCCTATACTCAAAAGTTATTTATAAATTTTATCAGATAATCTAATTTGTCTTGTAAAAAATTATGTTTACATAGAGAAATTCATTATAAATTATTCAAGTCTATTTTTCAGACTTCTGGGTTTAATCATATGAAAAAAAACATTTTAAAATTTCCTTTAACAATTAGAAATTCTTAACCAAAAAGTTTAGAGATATCATGTTCTGAAAGAAATTGATATAATTTTAGATCAGATAGAAATTGATAGTTACTTTTTTGCTCCATGAGTGCTAAGTTTACAGGCATATTACATTTAAAATTCTACTAAAGAAGTCATACATTTAAAACATTTTGTGTTCTCCTTAGATTATATACTTTTCGGATTGATATTTTTAATGCATTAAAGAAACAAAAATATAAATGCTAAAATTTAATTATTAATTTTTACTTAAAACTTGTAACATATGTTTCACACATTTATTTCCTTTACGATGAGTATCAATTTTAAAAACTTAGTTTGGTTTCTCCATCTGCTGGAAACTATAAACACATAAATCTTAACTGAATCTAAAATAAATTAAACACACATTATTTATTCAAGAAATTTTAAGTAACGTCAATCTTAGAAATGCCTCCACAATCGTACTTAAGGAAATCGCATACATTTTAATTCATTTAATCTTTCAATAGAAGCTTTTTGAGCATATGCTTCTTTTTTGACTAATGATCCCTTCACATTGTGAAACGTAAATTTATGAATTCGTAGAAAGTCCTCGTACTCAAATTGAGATATTTTTTAAATATGAAAAATCTTTATATATTTCAAGTCAGAGCTTTTGAGAATTTCTCAATTTTTCTTGTCAAAAATTTCTGTCGTTATGTTGGATTGACTATTTAGCATATAAATTGTTTTGTGGCATCACATTATACTGTTCCAAGATACATCCTTCTAGATGAAAAGAAGGAAAAGTTTGTGTGGTGGAAAAGGCAATATTTTATTTGAACTGTCCCTTTTAATGAAAAAGGAGCTTCAATTCAAGAATATTTGGTTGAAGTGGAAACTTGTTTTCTGCACATGTCAAGGTACAAGTAAAATATTATTTTGATTTGTGAGGTTTCCTTTAAGTAAAATATTTCCAGTCGTAGAATTTCTCATTGGTATTAAAGAATGCGGAAATGGTATCTTTTTCCCAAAACACAAAATTTCTTAAATTTGGGGAAATCAAAGTAATTGCTGTAAAGCATTTGTAAATGCCTGTAAATACTGAAAAGCTCAAAACTACATACATAAGTAGTAGAATTTTAAGTTCTTTAGCGAAACTTAGAACCACTGAGATCAGTTCTTTTATAATATTTTTTGTATGGAATATAGGGTTCTGCTCAAATTATTTAATAAATTATTAAACAAAAATGATTTCTGAAAGTTTTGAGACGTTGGGCGGAAATCTATAGCCAAACTTTATTTTATATAATTTAAAATAATTCAATTTTAATTTGGAATCATTTAACTCAAAAGAGTTTTACCCGTCACTCTTAATCTCCTTTTGAAATTTTTGTACCTACAAATAATTGAGACAGACACTATAAAACGCAAGCAGAATCAATAGAATTTTAAAAATTTGATTTTTCACATTTGGTTTTATGGATAGCCTTACTTGTATTTTGACATAAAGGCATAACTGAGTCACCGTGACCATTATGTTATGAGGAAAATGTCCAAATTTATTCTTATTTTAACAAGCAACTCGCAGAATTTTCTGTTTAAAATTAAGTGTCTTCAGTACATAGGATACAAAGGTAACTGGTAACATTTTTTCAAAATCGGAAGATCGATTTCACAGCGTTTTTAAGAAAAAATATCTATGTTTTAATCGAATGTTTCACAGGTATTTAAATTGCATAATAGCTTCTTCCATAAAGTAAGCAACATAGATCTTTTGTAACTTATGAAAAAAAATTTCAAATTTTTAGTCTTGGATTGAATATTTTCTAACAGTAATATGATTTCAAGCTCGACAAATTGTTTTTTTTTTCAATTTGCTTATTTCCAGCTGACATGCAGTTTTAAATCACATTTTTATGGCACATTCTTTTAATTCAGATATTCGGTTTCTAAATCGAAACCGCTTATATATTAAGAATTTAACTAATTTTACTTTTGTTATGGAAACCTATGTAAAAATTTCAAAAAATCTTTGACTTACAACGTATGGCAGTCTATCTTATTTTAAAATTATATCTATCGTATTTTAAAATGATTTTATTTTAATGTCACACCAGTCTTTCTAAAAATGGGGTTATTTTAAAAGGTCTATTTAGCATAATTTATTTATTTTTATGAAGCTAATTTCTACAAGTATTTATGTTTTGCACGAAAGACTTTTGAGGAGAGTTAACACCAAGAATGCCCATGTCGCGATATTTTGCACAAAATAAATAATTCGCTAAAATTTAACTCCTAAATAACCTATGAAATAAGAAAGCACATAAATACAACAGTAACAACATAAATAAAATTCCATAAATAGAAATCCATTATAGAAAAATATGGAATTCTGAAAAACGAAAAATGTGAGCAAACGTGTCGGATTTCGACTTCAAATATGCTCAAGAATAGATCCATTAGTAAAAATCGATACAGCATTAATAATTGCAATAACGATTTATTAAAACAAACACATTCGTAATACTTATAAATACTCAAATATTACCACAATATTTTGCTATCGTAACTCGGATACATAAACCCAGAATTCTAAATCGAATAAAAAAATCAAACATTAATTTTGGCTTAGACGCCGCTGATTAGCAAAATTACACTCAGTGGTTTTTTCACTTGCGCTTTTTGCATAGTTTCCTTCAAAATGTAAGCTATGCAAAATTAAATGTTTTAAATCTCCCCCTTGTCTATCAAATATTTATAAATTATTTACATTTTGGAAAAAAATAAAAATAAGTTCAAACATAAGTATCATAATTTAAATTCTAAAAACAGTTTGGGGCAAAAATTGCTTTTCCAGCAATACTGTTTCAACAATCTAAGTTTCAACCACAATGGAAACAATGCTCAATATTAATCCAATGGGGATTTATTTTAGGCCCCTCTGCAAACCCAAGTCAAATCTAACAGGGTTAATATTTAGCCTACGTTTTCCACAGTGTTATAAAGAATAAGTGTACCAAATTAGGTGTGGATTGGTCAAACAGTGTACATTAGTATAGAGTAGACACGAACTTTACCAAGATTACAACCAGTCTAAATGTGAATTCAAATTCAGTTTTAACTGGGTTAAATAGTATCTCGTTGAATGCTAGTAGTCAACAGATTATTGAAAGTGGTATTGTGGTGACCACTACGAAAGTTAACTTTCAACACAATAATATACATCAATAATACAATAATGTACATACAAATCAATTTATATGGCTATATAAATAACAATAAAGCAATTTTTGGTGGTTTTTCAATAGCTTTTAGATCAACTAGGCAAGAACATGCGCATACTATTCTGCAAATGTAAAATTTCAGAAAGCAAACCAAATCTTGAAAACTTTACATTGAAACTCATAAAATATTTTTCAAGTGGAATGAAACTTACCAGTAGACACTTTGTTTTAGAATTTCGCAGCAAACTGTTTTCCTCTACTAACCTTCCCAAAAGAATAACAAGATTTTTAAGAAAGTTAGATAAGTAGTTGAAAAGTATACTGATTGAAGTTTGAATGATTGGGAATCAAACAAATAAATGTTGATACTATATGTCTATTGCAGTTTCTTTTACATCTTTAAATAATTAAGAATACTATTGACAATGTAAAATTAGAGAGAGAGGTTCTTTTTCTAATCACTACAGAGATTCTAATCATTACAATTCTCAATTGCAATGTGTCCCAACGTTTTTGGAAGTTGTTATAAGTAGTTGATTAATTTCGCACTGGAGCAACACATTGTTGACAGTCCAACTATTGACAACTATTGGCGACGATTCCAGATCAATCCCCAAGGCAAAGATCCAAGGACAATACTAAGTAATTTTGAATCACGAAAGTTGTTATAAGCAGCTATAAAGTTTTATATTTTTGGTTATTAGTAAAATTATGAGTTACAAAATCTAATATAAAAAGGCGCTACATTCAAAACACGTAAATAAATTAGATAAATTAAGTGAACTAATATGGAAAGACAAGTGTGATTTATAAAGAACATTTTTAACAATAAATGTACATCAAGAAGCTGTAAAAATCAGTTGTTTCGAAGATACTCACTGTAATATAAGTCATTCAAAGATAACTATAATTGAAGCGTTGGACGCGTCAATATATAATTTCTATTTAAAAAAACATTCGTTTGTATATTCACTTCTATGTATAATGGTACTCAAAACTAGATATGATGAATGATATTAAAGACAAGGTAATAGTGCACTGAAATTTGTTGCTTATTACAATAATTTATAGTTTTAAAAACATGAAAACCATGATGAACTGTAATATTTGATATTTGTATAATAATTTTATTACATGTCTTAATGTAAGTAAAACTATTGTAAAAATTTCACTGTAGAATTGAACCTTCAAGCTATGAGCAAACATCACTAATAATACTAGTTAAATTTACTACAAATTCAAATTTTTTTTAATTACACAAGAGTAAAAGAATTGTAATTCAATTTCTTAATAATTTCGCTGAATGTCATTAGGAAAATAAAATCAATTCATTTGTGTATACAATACATACAATGTAATTAAGTATCACTATTATTACTTTCTTTCAATAAATACATATTACAAAAGTGCATCTTAGCTTACTAAGAGTGTTAAACAGTTCTATATACGAAAGTAAAAGAACGTATGTATGATAGTATTTAAAGCCCCATAAACTGAATCTCCTGTATGTGCAGTATGCGTTATATTGTGAGATCAATTTTATGATAAATGAGTTCACTAGAGAGAACTTCGTCGAGTATAGACGTGATTTGCACATCGATTGACATATTGCATTACTGTACCATTAAAGTGTCCTTAAATGGTGCAGTAATACAATATGTCAACCCTTGACACATTAAATTTAATCAATTAATCGAATCGTAGAATTCCTCGTTAGATTTTAAAATACAGTAAAAGAAGATACGTAGATGTCAATAATGTAAGAAGTACAAACCGACTTATTTGAGAATTTGTTTACTTATATAACTTTGTTATGATCGTGTTGGGAGTAATTAATTTCAATTAAATTGATATTTCTTTTGAGAAACCAAAAACGATCAATTCTTTGAAATTCTAAAAATTGAGTTTAGGGGTTTTGTAGGTTTCAATTTAGGGTTTTGTGTCAGGCTGATCAAATAAAGTCTATAACATTACAATAATGGGAACTCATCTCGCGAGTTATGGATTATTAACCAAACAAAAAATATTGAAACAGCTTTAAAGTTTGGATTTAAAACAGAATATTTAAATTTAGCTTTATTTTTAATCTTTTGAAATGCTTTCCGTATTTTAGAAGCATGTGAATATACATAAATTACTAAAACTGAACAGAGCAAAGTTGTTGGTATAATGATCTTTCTCATAAATGGACTTGTAAACCATTACAGTAGCTTATATTTTAATATATGTGTGGCGAAAAAACAAGAACTATAATAGTTTTTCTTCTAGGTAAAACAAAATCTTTTAAATTCAATTTCCGATTTTATTACTTAAGGATTTTATATACATTTTAAGGGGTATTAAATTCTTGTAAAATGTCAAATGTCTAAATGAAGTATTAGTGAGAAACATTTATAAATTTGTATCATTGCTACTATGTCATTTTTGTCTGTTTTGTATAAATTATAGATAAATTTTATTTAAAATATCATGATTGCACATTTAATCCATAAATAAATCTGATACATACGTTTCCCAAACTAAATAATATGGGTTGATAATTGATAAAAACATGAAATATTAGTAATAACTATAAAATAGAAGATTGTTTGAAAAAGTTTAATCAGAGAGTGTATGGAAATATGGACACCTAAATGAAAGTTTTAAATCAAGTTCCACATTATGCAGTTTCAAATATAAACAATTTATTGAAATTAAAATAATGAATATACCTACAAAATTGCATAGATTTCATGAAAAATATTTTTAAGCTTTAATATTGAAGTCTAATTAACTCTAGTGTAGTAAACGATGACCGTAGAACGACGGGTCATGGTAGCTCAGTTGTTAGAGTCAACGATTAGAAACCGGAGGGTTGTGAGTTCGAAACTCGATCCACCCAAAGACCGTCGTGAACGGGGGTTTGGTGCACATCAAATATATCTTGACCTCAAATGTCCTCACATTGGCGTGGTATGGATGTTCGAAGAGTGGGGTGCCAGGTGTTGACTTCGTCATCTGACCGTGGTTAAAAGTTACGAGGTGTCCTCAGATCTTTCCCTTCGGGATTGATCCCAGGCCGTCGCCAATAGCCTGTTGTGTACTTCAATGTACCTTAAATTCAGCTCCCTCCCTACCGACCGAAGAACGACAAACTAAACCTTGAATAGAGAATCAATGAATGGTTCTAATTTATGTATCGTATAAGGAGACTTGGGCATACACTTTAAATTTGTCAAATACCGTACCTATGCGATTCGGCGTTTTGAAAACAAAAGACCACTATTAAAGATTTTCTACGCTTAAATATTGACTTGAGTTCTCGTATGATGTAACAGGTATTTGAAAGCTAAATAGCACAGTCAAGCCTATAATTGTATTCTTAATTACTAAAAATATAAAGCAATTTTTCTGCTGCACTTGTGATTGCATGCACTTAATTTATATTTATAAAATATAGTTTGAATATTAAGTTATTTGAGATAAAGCTAGTGTGTAGTTGAAATAAAAATTGTTGACAACGCGCCCTGATGGTCCATAGAAATTGAATGTATGAGAAAACATGTGAATGCTGCAAGACGTAGATATTAAAGAGAACATAATGTTATTGTGAAAGAAATATGTCAAGCTAAGTATATGTATTTGCAACACAAATATAAGGTAAAATTGTCAGATGCCAAACTCAACTCTTGGAGATAATTTCTTTCAATTATAAATGTCCACAATGTTTGGAAGAATATATATAAGTACGGTGTTAAAATCTTCATGAAGAAAGTAGAGATTTCTGGAATTAAACTTCCAAATGGGGTTGCAACCTCGTCTTTGACTGAAACTATTTCTGCTGTGATGACAAAGTGTTTCCCAGCTGATAATGAAAGTGACGATGATAATGTTCACAGAACAACGCGTTCTGAATTACAAAGACCATATTCGTATGCTGGAGATTGTCCTTTTACTACCTCTGAAATAGAGTCCATCATTAAAAAACTTAAAAGAAATAAAACTCCTGGACCCCATTCGTTGCCTAATGAGATAATTCAGAAATTCCATGGTATTTATCCTGACTTTTTACTCAAGCTTTTCAATCTGTGTTTAAATTTGGGTGTCTTTCCTACTTCATGGAAGAAGGCACGTGTTGTTTTGATCCCTAGGACATTGGATTTAAGGATTTCTCACCTTGATCATGTTAGATGCATTAGCTTATTGTCAACATTGGGAAAATGCCTTGAAGCACTGTTTATTAACAGAATTAACTGGTTTTTGAGAAAGAAAGGAAATTTCTTCACTGATGCCCAATTTGGTTTTACTCCTCAAAAATCTACTGAAGACGATCTGCTTCAATTGTGTGACATTCTGAAGCATGGGGGAAAAAAGAGGCTGACAAGTGTGCTCATATTTCTTGATACAGAGGGTGCCTTTGATAATGCATGGTGACCTTCTATTTTGAAAATCTTAGAAGATGCTGGTATTCCGAAAAATTTATATAAACTTCTTGGAAGTTTTCTGAATGAAAGAACTGCAAAACTTTTTATCGGATCGGAAGGCAAAATTTGTTCTTTAGAGAGGCTGTCCTCATGGCTCCGTTTCTGGACCTAGTCTGTGGAATATTATTATAAACGATCATTTAATTCGTCTTTCTGACTATTTCAAAATTGCATTTGCTGATGATATTTTGCTGATTTTTCAATGAAAGCTTTTTCAAAACATCAACCACAATCTACGCTAAATTTTATTTCCAGTTTACATTCACAAACTTGAATTCAACCCTTCGAAGAGTAAAGCTATGATTGTCGGTGGAAAATTGGATGAAGATGCTATTTCACCTTTGACCCTTGAGGGTTCGACTCTTGAATTTGTTGATCAATTTAAGTACCTTGGTGTTTTCCTGGACAGAACACTTAAATGGAAAAGTATATTGAATATACTTCCAATAAATGCGAAAAACTCCTTGCTGGCCTGTATCGTATTGCCAAAAATACATTTGGAGTAGACTATGAGGTTTTAAAAGTTATGTATAAACAAGGTTTTGTGCTTTTCATATCTTATGCATTTCTATCTTGGGACAGGCTTTGAAGACTAAGACCAACCGACGCAGGTTGAGGAAGATTCAACCGAGAATCCTTCTGCGTATTGTCAGCAGTTATAGAACTTTAAGTTATGAAGCAACCTTTGCTATAGCTGGAGTTCCACCTTTAGACTTGGAAATTGAGTTCAAAAATGAATTGTATTCTTCGGTTTTAAATGATTTTTCGATGGACTGTGTTGATGGAAAATTGCCTCTTTCCGACATCCCTCATCCGGCTGTTTTAGAACCAATTTATCTAATTAAGTACGTGAAAAATGTGGAGAAGCTTTTTCAGAAAGTCTGTTTTACGGACAGTAGTAAGATGAACAACAAAGTTGGCCTTGCTTTTGTTTTATTTGAAGACAACTTCGAATGCGGCTTTTATAAGCATCCTATCTGGAATGAATGCACTATCTTTTAAGCATAATTTCTTTGTATTAATTTCGCAATTAAGTGGTTTAAAGAAAATGGAAATTTTTCTTCAAAGTACCTTATTTGTAGAGATTATCTTTCCTCTTTACATTTACTGAAGAATGTTGCAATCACAGAAAAATCAGTTGTTGAAACGCTTTTAACAATTAGTTCTCTTAAAATAGAGGAATTGAGATTTTCTTTGCCTATGTGCGTGGACACTGTGGGATTTACGGGAATGAAAGAGCTGATTTTTTAGCCAAAGACACTTTGAATTTAGCAATTCATGCAAATTGTAACATTCCTAAGTGTTTCTTGAAAGTCTCATGTTATGACAAGCTTGTTACTAAGTGGAACGAAGAGTATGTCTCGTCTGAGAAAGCTGGCTACACCAAAACATTTTTCCTACTATTAAGCATAGATTGAACTCAGAATTATTTTTCTTCACAAACTTCAAAATTACACAATTTTTATCTGGCCATGGAAATTTTGCTAAATATCTACTATATAGGTTTCATCTTCGGACTAGTGATATGTGCGAGTGTTCTAAAAAGCAGCCACAAGATGTGGAGCATTTGCTTTCAGTTGTCCTGCATTTGAAAATTCAAGAATTATTTGAGAAAATTAGGTAAAACATGGCCAGTGAAACTCGATGTTTTTGTTAAATCTTATCTCTGCTTTTCTACTCATTTGTCAAGTTCATATATTCTTGTAATATTTTAGTTAAATTGTTCTCCACTGTTTCTTTGTTAAATCAACTTACTTCTGTAAGTCCCGTGTTGTACTTCAGTGGTGCACGGGGAGTTTGCTTTTGTTCAATTAAAAAAACCGTGTCATCGCTCGAACTTTAGTGTGAAAAATACTGCATTCAGCATTTGAATGCAGTGGTTAATTGAAGTGAACATGCTAATTTTAAAGGAGAAAATCATAGAAATTTCTAAAAGAGAAATAAACCGTATATGTCCCAGATACTGTGAAAATCACACTGTATCACTGAACAAGACTTTAAGTTGTATTAAATTTTCAACATTTTTTCGCCATTATAGTTTTTACAAAAAATATTATATTAGTTTTATATAAAAATATTTTATGAAATTAAATCCTATATATACGATTATTGTTTTGTTCACCTTTAAGAATGCTATGATCATCATGAGTATTCACAAATAAATACTATCTGTACAAAAATTTGTAGCCTGATCGTAAAAAGTTTCATTTCTATTCCACGTAAAAACAGCCAACCCTAACTGAATATTCAAAAGCTTTCCACTTAAAATAATCATTTAATAATGAGGTGTTGACCAAACTTTTCTGCGATGTAAGATCCTGTTATTGGAAATATGACAGTTTGGTAAATGTGTTAAATTGATGAACAGCAATCTCGTTTGCTTAACCCCGACTGTCATATAATTAAGAGAAAAGACAGCTTATCAATCGTTAGAAACCAGAGCAAAGGTGTAGCAGATTTCTGCTCTCAAAAAGAAACCCCCATTACTTTTTTCAAGATATTCTAAATTGCAATCGATGTAAATTCTTTTCTCTGAGAAAATGTCAAATTTGATTACTTTAAGGTTAACATGCAATCATTAATCCTTTAAACACGATGAGTGTGTAGTTACTTTTTGCTTTTTAAAAGTTTCCTACCCTTTTTAACTTAAAATACAAAGTGTTTAATCGCATAGTCGATTAGGATATTTAATTGAAAATTTTTTAATGCGCTATGTATATTAATTTTACATTGAATAACGAAATATCTTTGTATTAATATTTGTAGCACGTATTTCTATGTGCTATATTGATTTACTAATTTCTTACGATTTAGTGCAAATATTTTCTTTCGGACAACACTATTGTAAGTTGATAATATGCGTGTAACAAGTATTTAATATTTATTATTTGATGATTAGCTGGCACTGGCTTGAGATTAAAATGCGAGAAAATTTGAGTTTATATTTTTTAATTAAAAATTCTTCAGGATGTATGTTAATGGCAAACTCTTACGTTATTTATGTTTTTTAAAATAAAATTTTTCTATTAAGATTAGAACTTTTTACTTCCAGAACTCAAGATACCATCATATAGAGTATTGTCTTCTATATATTCAACACTATATTAATTAATAAATTTCTTAGTATCCAGAAGTATACGAGGTTTGTCTAAAAAGTATCCGACCTTGAATTTTCCTGTTTACGGTAATGATGCTAGAGCGGCGCCATTGTGCACAATGGAAGAAGACAACTTAATGCGTATGCTTGAATTTTTTCTCCGTGTTCGAGTGTGTCAGTCGCTGCCTGCTGGCCGCTGAGTAAGGTGCTGTTATAAGTGTTCGTCGGATTTTTGATTTCTCTCAAAATGAATGAACGAGTTGAGCAAAGATACTGCATCAAATTTTGTCAAAAGCTTGGTGATTCTCAAAACGAAACAATTCGTAAGATTCAGCAAGTTTTTGGAGACGATGCTATGGGGGTAACACAAGTGAAGGAATGGTTTAACCGATTCAAAAATGGCCGCACATCGGTGGCGAGTGATCAGCGTCCGGAGGCCTCAAACCGCTCGGAATGCAGCCGTTGTTGAGAGGGTGGAAAATCTGGTAAAGGGAGATCGTCGTTTGACCGTACGAGAGATTGCCGAAGAGGTTGGGATCAGTAAAGATTCCGCACATGCAATTTTTCGTGATGATTTGAACATGCGCAGAGTGGCTGCAAAATTTGTGCCCAAGCTGCTGTCGGCACAACAAAAAGAACTCCGTATTGAGATTGCACAGGACCTTCTGGACACTACCAACACTGATCCTCAGTTTCTGAACACTGTGATTACTGGGGATGAGTCATGGGTATACGGGTACGACCCAGAAACAAAAGCACAGTCGTCGCAATGGAAGCATCCCGAGTCTCCAAGGCCGAGAAAAGCGCGACAGGTGCGAAGCAAAATCAAGGTGATGCTAACTGTGTTCTTTGATATCTGTGGAATTGTGCATCACGAATACGCACCGGAAGGACAAACAGTGACAAAAGAGTACTATCAACAAGTTCTACGCCGACTCAGAGATGCTGTTCGGCGCAAAAGACCACACCTCTGGACGACGAAAAACTGGCAGTTGCAGCATGACAATGCTCCGGCTCATTTGTCACACCTGATCCAGACTTTCTTGGCGAAATACGGAATTCCAGTCGTCTCCCAACCTCCCTACTCTCCAGATATGGCTCCTTGCGACTTCTGGTTGTTTTCGAAATTGAAGATGCCGTTGAAAGGATCCCGTTTTGAGTAGAGAAGAGATAATGCAGAACGCGACAACGGAGATGAACACCATTCCAAAAGAAGCCTTCCAGGAGTGTTTTCGGCAGTGGAAGGATCGGTGGGCTAAGTGTGTGAAGGCGCAAGGGGCCTACTTTGAAGGGGATTAGGGTCCCAATTTCCTCACTTAAGTAATATATTTTTCCTGGCCAAAGGTCGGATACTTTTTAGACAGCCCTCGTATCCTTATCAGTATAAGTAATCTAAAGTTGGTAACATTTTGTACTATTTCCGTTTTGTCAGAATAATATGATAAAAATAAGCACTTTAACCACTGAAAAACTAGTACTTGTCATAATTTTGAGGGACATGTCAAATTAAGGTCGTAAGTAAAATGTAAATGAAATATACTCAATTTCAGTGTTTGCACATGCGGGTAGATCTACATGAAATCCCTACAAAACGATTTGATAGATACTTCCATGAGCCGGTATTAATCTGGAACACGTTATTGGGGCTTCGTGACCGTGCATAATTAGGTAGCAAAACTGAAGTATTAAGATGCGAGAGAATATGTTTGTTTTAAAAATAACAGTCTTTCGCTTGAAGAGTGAAGAATAATGCATGTTCTCACCGTAGGCGTGTTTATTATACGAAATGAAGATGAATCGGAAGCTGTCTGAGCTTATTTGCCTCTCTATTGACAGTGCCCTAAAGTACTTTGTGTACCACGCAATCAACAACCCTAAACCTTAGACAAGTCTTCTGTTTCTATGGAAACTGCGTATGATAACGAAGCTGATGTCCTGTTTTCTTTAAGCGCAATCTGTGTTTCAACAGCAATTACTGGTTGGACTGGAGAAAGCGTTCGAGTGTTTGAAAAGACGTGTGGTAGGAGCTATCGGAAAAGATTTGCCTCTGCCCTACTTTCAGAGAAGTAGATTAAGCGTGTTTGTTCCTGTTTAAATCGATAAATAGGGAAAGATAAATGTTTTAAGTATTAAAATGGTTTTTCTGTTTTTAACTCTGGATGAAGTGAGCAAGAAGAAAATAAAGATGAAAACTTTTAATTCTTAAAACTCCTTTCTAATGTTATTTCTTCAAAGAATACTGACTTCAACAAAAAAATGATCTGCAGTACTTTTCTGATAGACAATACTTTTTCACTGCTTTTATCTTGAAATATTTCATAATATTTTTTATTTCTCCTCTTTCTCACTCTACTCCAACAACAAAAACTCGAACACCTCAGAGTTATTGAGTATGGTAGGTTCAAATCCAATTAGCCCTTTTATAGCAAAAAATTAACCGAAAAACGAGTCAAAGCTAAAAACAAAACTAATTAAGTATGTTTTTTCTATTTTCCACTGCTTTCGATATGCTGAAGAAATAGATCTCTCTCTATCTCTCTCTCTCTCTCTCTCTATATATATATATATATATATGTATGTATGTATGTATGTATGTATATATATATATATATATATATATATATATATATATATATATATATATATATATATATATATATTTGGGAGGCTCTTTGCTCTGTAAGTGATGTTATCGATTTAAGGTGCTATAAAATTTCTTAAAAGAAGTTAAAATATATAAAAATTAATTTAGTTGTTTATAAACTTTTTATTTGACTAATATTTGTAATTTAGTGTCAAATTAGAATAGTGTGCCTAGAAGGAAGCAGCGAATAATCTTACAAAAAAATACCATTGAAGTATACTAAAAAGGCATTACTTTCATTTTTTAGAATATTCTATCATAAAAGAAAAATCAAATCAATAATATTCGAAATCTTAAGAAAATTTTCTATCTAAAGAAAACTTACATTTTTGTATAAAAATATTTTATGCCAGTCCCAAAATTAGCATTGCTATTGTAATTACCGAAAAAAAATTAATTGAAAAGTTAACATTTTTATCGTGAAACAAGGGTATTATTAGTTAAATAGCATTTCATCTCACAATCTAGTTCAAATTCAAAGGTTCTGCAGAACTGTAATTTCTATTTATCCCCGAAATATTTCTTTGAAAGCTACATTAGATCAAAAACTTCCCAGTAAAAGCATAAAAGGATTTCGTGTTGCTACGGAATCCCAGTATTCATGGATGCTAGAGACCATATCAGGTAAAATACAGTAATCAGCAGAGTGTTTGTTTAAATCTTACTAAAGTGCGAATAAAAATCATAGCAAAAGTTTCGAATAAAACCATTCCTTTTTTACGTTTAGGGTATCTACACATAGATAATATATTTTGCTTTTAATGCTCCAAGATATGCAAGAGTACATTTTCATGTCAATTTAAAGTAACTCAAAATCAATTGGGAAATGCAGGATACCATATTTCCAAGGATAATTAGCGAAGTTTTTGACGACTCAGAAAACACTTACTAGTAAAATAAGTTCTCTTATGCTTCAGTATTATTTAACCGATAAGATGGATTATTTGTACTGAAAAATGATTTTCAAACGAGTGAAATGTTTATCACATCTAATTTCAGAAATCTGTGTTTCAATTGATTTACATGAAGGGTTCGAAAGAAAAGCAGGTTTTACCATTTAAGGATATTCGAAATGCCAAAATGCAAGTTGTCTTTGCGCAAATTATCTTTCAACTATAAATGTTTGGTTTGATTTAAAATATTTTTTCATACTTTTTAATATTCGTAAAAACATTTATTTTTCATATCTATTCTAATAACATTATAATACGATTCTCATCAAAGCCTATTTCCACTATGTATACATATTTGGAAAATGTTCCAATTCCATGATTTAGCAGTCAGAAATTATTTGTTCATTTATTTCTGGTTATAATTAATAGTAAAAATTATAATTGGTTAGTAACTTTGTATCAGTGAAAATACTTAGTTGTTATTCGTAATTTAGAAACTCAGCGACAATTTAGATTTTATTGCAAAGGTAACAAACTAGCAATATTTTTTATAGAACAAAAGCAAACTCCCCGTGCACCACAGAAGTACAACACGGGGCTTACAGAAGTAAGTTGATTTTACAAAGAAACAGTGGAAAACAATTTAACAATAATTACAAGATTTTATGAACTTGACAAATGAGTAGAAAAGCAGATTAGATTTTACAAAAACATTGGGTTTCACTGGCCATGTTTTACCTAATTTTCTCAAATCATTTTGCAGGCACATTCTTGAAGTTTTAAATACAGGACAACTAAAAAGCAAGTGCTCTACATCTTGTGGCTGCATTTTAAAACACTCGCACAAATCATTAGTCCGAAGATGAAACCTATATAAATATTTAGCAAAATTTCCATGGCCAGATAAAAATTGTGTAATTTGGAAGTTTGTGAAGAATAATTCTGAGTTCAATCTATGCTTAATAGTAGAAAAAAATTTTTGGGTGTGGCCAGCTTTCTCAGACGAGACATACTCTTCGTTCCACTTAGCAACAAGCTTGTCATAATATGAGCCTTTCAAGTAACACTTAAACTAGCAATATGACAGCAAATCAAATTATTTTCAACTTATTAAGGAGAAATGATGAAAAATAGCTCAAATAACTTATTTCAATGCGTCTAAAAAAGAGTCTAGCATCATTAAAAAGATAAAACTACTCTATTCACAATATCATTATCTTCAAAACCCTAGTATTTATATTCCAGTTCAATTTAATGCTCTAAATAAAAATACCTCAAGATTGTGTTTCAGCATTTTGTTATCTTGTTTAAACTAGAATCACTCGTTTAAGGAATAACATTTTAAGAATGTTGGTTCTTTAAATCAGTATATGAATACTTGATCATTCTACTCATGTAAAAGTAATCCATTGTCATTTTTTAGAAAACATCCGCTTCAAAGTTCAATTAGTTGAAACTCAAAAACCCCTTATAGGATTTCTGCTATCTGGTTAGACTACTAGAAGGAATTAGTGGAAGTGTGGGAAAATAAATTCTTTTTTCAAGCTTCACGTCAATTACGCTATGTCGTCATTTTTAGAACCTTATGTTCTTATGTTCTCGCAGGGGCTTACAATGTATCATTGTAGAAGCTTCTATCCTCAGCTTGACTACTAGTCCTTTAGGTGAATTATACTAATTTGATGTGAATTTAATATTTCTAGCTGTAACATTTTAATTTACACAAGAAAAAATCTCTCACCTATGCTTTATTTTTGCCCAATCTAACATTTGAATGTTTTTTCTTGCATGTAGAAAGTAACCTCAACTAGTTGTGCCAATATGGGAAAATTATCGAGGAACCTAAGTAAGCCCCAAAATCTTATGTTTGCCACATTGCACGAACGAAGACATGAACCAAGTGGTTAGTCAATAAAAAATCTGGTTAATTGAGACATTATATATCATTAAGAACTTGAATTACAAATGGCGAACCCAAGGGTGGGGCGTCTGATGGTTAGCTGCAGAAGAGTAAAAAAATGTGAAACGGTAAGCATAGAGCATGAAAAGCATAATCAACAATTTTGAAGGTTCGTTCCTAAGCTTTTGAGAGAGCAATGCAATGACATTGAATTAGTAATGACTCTGTATCTGGGAACTTGTCGAGAAGTGAAGTGGATATATGTAGAATGTGTTGTTAAAGAAAAGTGTTTCGGGATTTTGCCACGTATATACATGCATATGTGTAAAGGATTAAAATATATACATACATACACGTATATATTCCATAAATGTATTCCTACAATTTTTAGGAACTGGCTCTCAACTATAAAACATGGGTAGAGAAGGGATCAAGAGGTTCTGGAAATTGTCACTTTTGTTGTTTATATTTTGTATGCGGTTTAGTCCAGCATCTTTCTGAAGATGTACTTCATATTTTAAAATCACGAGCTACTGCCATCTGGCGAATTCTTGTTGACGTTGTGCAGTAATGATCACCACCATAAGTAATAAGGGTTTTTAGAGGAAACAAAAAATATTGGGGAAACCCAAGGGATTCAGGACCCCAGGAGTCGGCGCCACTGACCTCCACTTTATTTTCGTAATACGAACCTCTGATAGTACGTACATAACAAAGTATGTATGATTACAGCGCATCTTTAATTTAAAATAGTTTTGTTTGAATAAATTATCCATCAATATTCGAAGATAAAAATCATTTAGTAAGAAACACGCCATATGAAACACCAAGCTTCATCACGCAATTCAGTTCTTATAAATAGAATTTCGTGATGAAGCAATCAATAAATTCATTAAACTACAGGAAAGCTCGGAGGACCTTGCACACGTACAAAGCAATCCCTTGGTATTTTACGATCATTTAACAACATTGGTCTGCAAAACAATTATGAGAAAATGACGTCTGTAATCCGCTAACAATGTAGTCACGCATGCTTGAGAAGGGGAAATGCGTAATATGTTTCTTACATATGCTAAAGAGAAACAGATGAAGTTCTCACGCTATTGTTTTTCGAGCAATCAAATATAATGACTTTTTATTTACTTCCTTGGATTTAAAGTAATTCTACTAGAAGAAAAAACATGTTTTGATTATATCATATTACTAGAAAGTTTGAATTCAAAAATGTTTACAAATTAAAGAATTCTAAATACCCTGATATAAGTGTAAAGTAAAAATAAACTAACATTAAAGCTTAATAATTTTCCCAGATTATTTCATACATAATGCGTAGATATTTTTTGCGTCTGAAAGTGTAACTACGTAACAAAACGTGTCTGTTGCATAATATTTATTGTGATGTGTTATTTTAAAATATTCTTAAAAATACAGTATACGGCTTCCACATCACAAATCTAAAAACAGAATCCCTGTAATTATAATATTATCAAAGTCATATTAATATCAGAAGTGTGACCATTGTAACTCAGTCGATAATAAACTCTAATTCCTACTCATTCTGTCTTTCAAATAATGGCTTCTTTTCGTTCATTTTTACCCTAGTACACAATAATGTAGTAAAAACTCTCGAAGATAACAACTCTTTATTCTGAATAAACAATTTCTTTGGGGTAGTCTTTTAATAAAAGCCTATGGTTAGTGAAGGATAAAAATACATTAATCGGAATTAGATAAACCAAAAAACCATTAAAATTACAAAATATATAAAACATGTAATTTATTATTGACTATAAAATCGTATATTTGTAGCTTAGAACTTTTTATTTAAGAATTTTTATAATTTATTTTGATGTCATACTTTTCTGTTACATTTTAAAACATTTTTAGGGTAAAACGAACGTTTTTATCGTCTTCGGTAAATATTTCTTCAGTAAAAAATGTCCGCTTTAATCAATTCTCTTCCTTTGGTCCTCTTTTAGAGACGAGAGTAAGGGGAAGGGGATTTTTTCTATAAAGTTTTGATGAATTTTGTTCATCAAATTAAGATTGAGTGCCTGAAAGGCCAAATTTAATTCCACAGGGGTTTTTTTTGTAAATTTATGCCAATAATTTACATTATTTTCCATTGAAGCACCTTTTTAGTTCATATGCATGAAAACTCTTCACTATTATTGAACTTTTACATTGCTCATGAACGATTTTATCAGTGAAACACTGTTCCTTACTGTAACAGTTTATATATAGTACTTTGCGAATTTTGTATGACAGATATAAAACTTTGCATTGTAATTTAAAGTATAGGTTATTTTAATTTAAAGCATGCAGTTTGGTGTATTATTCATTAATCCAAAGTATTAAAAGTTTCAAAAACATATAAATCAAAACAACCAATATATGTTTGAACTGAAAGGGCCAAGATATTCAAATCTAAGTTTTCATTAATCTATAGAGTATATTTTTAAAGTTCACACCCTTTTAATCATTGATAAATGGAAATTACCATTTAACTATTCAAGTATAAATTTATCATACGAAATGATGTAATGAAATATTTCATTAATGCTGTGATGATTATCAATATCACACTGTTTCAAGAAATGTGGCATAATTCAAAAAATAGAATCTTACAGTAGAGCCAAAAGAGTGTGAAAATCTTAAGCACTTTTTACTTCTTAGTTCGATATTTCTAGAATTCCCTATCTTATCTTTATCAAAAGTTATAACACATTTTTGCATTTCATTTCCATGATTTTCTATGATTTCCATTTCCCGAGTTTAACAGAATTCAATGTTGTTTTAAAATATTCAATTTTTAAACTCTGCACCTTTTCTTCAGAAGTTGCGGTGTAATAATTCCTGCGATTTTTTATAAATAAATACTGTTTTAAAATAAAATTTTATTTACACATCTTTTTCAGGCTGATTTAGAAAAATACGGTCAAGAATGTGGTACTCATTGACACTGTGGACTGTCTTCACATCCTTCCTTGTATGTACAAGTATGGCTTATTCCTCTCAGAACAGCTTCGCAGATTACGAGTCGCCTAACCTGGGACAGTACTCAGAATCCCATAAAGGATCCAGGAGTTACAAGGATCCCCGCTGGACTGCATTAGAAGAAGAGCGCAGCAATTATCCATATGATAAGAATACCCAGGGGAGCATGATCGCAGCGCGAGGGAATATCTTGGATCTTAATTCCTGGCCAGAAAGCTACTCTGTGACATTGTCTCGCCAGTTATTTGGAGACAAAGCAGCAGGTTAGTTTCCTGGTTTCGCTTGCTGTAAATAACTGGAGTCTGATTATTTTTTGTATGGGTAATGTTAGAACTTCTTGATATTAGGTAGAGTAAATCGTCGTTTTACTAACATCGTAAGTTCTATTTTGTTTGGTTTATGAGGTTTTAATATTATTTGGTTACAAATATGCTTACTAAACTTGTTTCAAAAACTCCTAAGTCTACATTAGTCCTCTATTGGTGATTTTTGAACCTCGTATCTCATAACTGATCTACAATTTGGTATATAGTTTCTTATCGTTTCTGAAAACTTATGATTTCAAACTCAAGGTTTTGATAGTAAAACGACGTAATATAAAGTTTTAATACAAACTGCTGGTTATTGGTTTCTGGCTTTTTTATTTCATTTATCTCCAAAAATTCATTGTTTTATCATATTTTGATGCTTTTTGTGTCCATTTTAGACCCATATGATAAGACTTTAAAATTTACTTTTACGTAATAAACTCTAGAATTCACATACCTCGGCAAAGATCGAAATTTTCGCAAATATTCTTAATTGTTTTTATTTTTATTAACGTTACCTATTTTATAATATCATGTACTCATTTTAATAGGTACCATAAAATAAAAAATAGGAAAGTGAAATAACTTTAAGGATAACGTTGCATTTAGAACCAAAGTGAAAAAACATCTACGTTTCAACCTTTTTTTCTTTACATTTTAAAATGTAACTATTAACTTTATCTTTTCGTTCTCCTTTAGAATATGTTACCCAATTAATCCTCCAGCATTTGTAACAAATATTCGGCCCCTTTCTTTGAATTGTCATATTGAATTGACTTGTTCGAGAATTGTTTCATTAATGAAGTAAAAGTAAATAGCGCTTTCTTTATTGGATTTCCTCAGTTAAAGGATAGCCTTTGCTCAGAATTATATCATTGAACGCGTTTTCTAATTAAATCTAAATAAACTGAATGATAGCAGGATTTGATGACACTTTTGGGGGTTGTATTCTTCAAGGTTTCTGCAGTTTATCTCTTATTACGGGGTATACCAAATGATTGAAGCTCCATCTTCTATAAACCCTCAGTGGAGATGTTTCTGTCTCTTTAAATATCTATCTAAACTGATAAAAAGAAATTAAACAAAATTTTAAGCTAAGGACATATTGATGTAAGACAGTGCAGTTGTTGTTAATTGCGAGTGTATAACATCAATATCTTTAGATTATTCTTCATAGTTAAAATGAAAAAATGTCATACCAAATTCGGAATTTAGGGTAAATTAAAGATATCGTCGACTTAGAGCAGAAATTCATTAACTGACAATAAAAAACAAGTTTTACAGCACAGCCGATTATACTAACTTAACTTTTAGGTCAAAAATAAAAATTATAAACATTTTGATAGTAGTATATTTTCTTTCAAACTGAATACAGAAGGACAGTTTATTTCTCATCATCATGAAAATAATCATTAAGTGTCAAAAAGTGCCTTTCCTAAAAAATGTCAGTTAGGATTAAAGTAGCATAGCAGTTGAGAGGCACTGCAGTCTACACACAACCGCCAAAGCTCCTGAAAAATTCTCCAGCATACAAAGGCAATCGAGTTGTTAGAATTAATGTCACTGAAGTCAAAATTCTTCCCTAAAGCAGAATGGCTGCTATAGCTCTTTTTCAATCATTCATTCATCTAGGGATAGCTTTACGAGCGTCAACCTAGAAATTATCGTAGAATCAAATTTAATATGTTCCTGGTTGACTTTTGCATTTGTGTTACGTATAACATAATTTAACTGTTGCAAAATGTTAAAAACATACTTGTGCCCAAAGGACAACGATATCATAGATTTTTTTTGGGAGCACCTCATTTCAGATGTGTTATGTATAATTGATATGTCTGATTTTCTCAAGCATCACCGTAAACGTATAAATTTAAATAATTTTGTGTTCAACTAGTAAACATAAATTGAAATAGTTTTATGTTTATTACCATAAAACACCAATAGAAAGATAGACTCAAGATTTTGCAATAGATCAGATTACATAAAGTTTTTCAAAACCCTCAATTTCAGTCATCACTCCTTAGACGGTCTCAGAGTTGAGTGGTTAGCGCTTTAGCTATCAGTTCAGCATGTTCTGGGTTCGAATCAGGTTCGAATGGAATGTAAATGGGAATGTATGTTCATAATGGTTCGAAATCCCTTTTATAAGCTGTAGGTCAGAGTCTTATAATCCCTTGAAGAACAAAAAATGACCATAGGGCGACCAGATTAGTCACCAATCTCGAGAGCAACCTGAGGAATTGCAGAACCTTCTATCAATTATAAGACTGAAAGTAAAACTGCTAAGCTAGAACACTTACAACTAATAAACAAATTTATCTCTTAACGGTTTGAATTACATTGTTAGGTTTGTTTGGAATAACATTTGTTACATAGTCATACCTATTTAGTGAATTTTTGGTATTTTTTACGTTCTGGACTACTTAATGACTCCAACAGCTAAGAAAGACAACACAGCTACAAAAGTCACTTCGAAATTCTACATTACCTACATTTCACTCTTCTAGCTACTTAAATTGTCCTCTGAAAAAGCGTTGAAAATTATTAAGTGAAAAATTATTAAGTAATTTGTAATTTGGACCTGTGTACCTAATTTAACGGTGTAGTAAGGCTTAAATTATACCTTAAGATACCTTAAAACACTTTAAGGTACCAAACTAGACGTAACTTTGAAAATATTTGAAATTTAATCATTAAATATCTACCCTAAGAATTTTTTGAAAGCAACTAAAACATTTCGAAGTGACCTGTAGTACCTTAAAATGCACTTGCTTCCCAGGAAACACAAACAGGAATACCATAAAAATATAAATAAATATTCCAACCCTACTGTTCGCGTTAGAATAAAACAAATTCGTGGTTAGAGGTTATGGAAGTAGCCGATCATTGCCAACTTTGATAGAAGGCATCATCTTTTACCTAGCTCCGAAAACACCCCTTGTCCAAATTACACAATGGCTTCCATATGTTGTTAATGATTTATATATATAAGTAATCTTATTTATTCAACAAGCATCCTTTGAATTTAAATTTTAAGCCACTATAGTTTGATTGATTTTGAATTGTGATAACAATCATTTTTGCTATGACACTCAAAAAGCCGTCTGCAAAGTAGTTGCACTTTACTTCAATTCTATAGTTGTGGAATTAACACAATTACAAAAACAATTTGGCTATTATTTGTTAGTATTAAAAATATATCTGAATCAAAATTCTGATCAAACCTTTTTTTACGACTTCAGTTTTCTAGAATATTTTCTTGCTTAAATTTTTATTACTGAAAAATGTTAGTCATATCAGAACTTCGTTGTCGTAAGTATCGGAATCCTAAGTTACGAGTAAAAGCAAAAATGGTTATTTATTATTTGTTTTTCTATTTTATTATTTTATATCAAATAAACCAATGCGGTATTTTACGCTTGCATACCTAATCTAGGATTGTTTAACGTTTAAATTGAAATGGTCCAATACAAGATGCATGTTGACATATACCTCTGATTTCTAGTATATTCATATAGAATTGAGATATAAAATCTAGGTGGCAATTTCTTAACTAATATTTGTTTAAAATATATTAGGGCTAATGATCTTTGCAAGAAGAGAATTTACGAGTTTCTAAAGTATGTTTTAATATTTTATGAAACTTAAATTTGACGATTACCCCCAATATAATAGGATTTTGAGGTACTATGCTTATGAGAAAGAACCTAGTTTACCTTAATGACTAGTGTACATTCTACGATCATATTCACTCGTGTTAACGTAAAGCACAAGTTAAGCGTCTGAAAATGCATCTGTTTCCTAATAAATCTGCATTAGCTAACTTCTCATTAGCATATGTAAATACCACTTCATGTTCAGAAATCCACCCTATCTTACGGATTTATGGCACTCATCTACTATAGTAGTTGTGAGAAAATTAAAAATAACTTTAACTTCTGTAATAAATATTCCACGCATAACTCACAAAGATTTTAAAAAATAAGCCTCTTCTAAATATGAAAGGAATTCCAAACAATTTTGACACGCCTAATATAAAAAATCTACTGTATGAAATATTTGCCTATAGCGTATTTTACGAATATTTTCAATTATTTTTAAAAGCACAAAATGACTTAGATGCACCCAGAAGCATCAAAGCATTTGATAAATAAGCAAAAAGTCGAGATAAATTATGGAGAAATCCAGTTCTATTGGAAATTTGGAAGCTTTTCATTAACTTGTTCTGCTCAAGCTGCATATTTTATGTAGTAAAAAAACCTTGATTTTTTATCACCCAATATCAAATCTGATACATTTGCCATCAGAACCTATAATTTATCCTGGTGATAACCTACATTTTTTTTGGTGATTATATTAATTATCCTTTTTTCAGAACGTAAGATAACATAAAAAAATATCAACTAGAATAACTATATCAATAGTTTTAAAGCTAATTGTGTCATCATTCCAAATTTGATTGTTTCAATTTTCCTCCCCTATTTTAAATTAACAACATTATTTTACCAAACAAAGGAAGTCTATGAAATTTACTAGATTCCTTTTCAGTCATTTAAAATTATATTTCTTAAATACAAATTAAATATTAAATAGAACTATAATCAGTCTTTAAACTTAAATTCTTGTGCAAACAGTTATTACAATGAAACAGAAATCAACATTAAAATAACATTATGATGATATATTTGGAAGACAGTTGAGAATCAAAATGTAAGCAATCCTATTCACTCCAAGACAGAAACAAAATTATTCGGAAGGAATCTGGCCTTTTCACAGTGAACAGCGAGAAAATGTCATTAGTATTATCAGGACAGCATTGTTCTCATTCTTTGATCGTCAGGTTAATTAAGCGTGCTATTTCCCGAATAGAAAGTTGTAGACTAAAGTTGGATCACTAAAGGCCTTTAGTACAGGGAATAAAAGGCATATTTTCGCCCAAGTAGCGTACTGTTGCTTCATGGTATGACTTTGATCATAATTTACTTTTGCTTCCTAAACTAGATCTCAAGTGGTTATTTTTCTATCTAGTGACTGAATCTCGTATTGTGATAGAAGTACATCAAAGAAATTTATGGTTCTGTAATGTTCGCTACAAAATCATAAATTTAAGCAAAATACTCCTTCTACATCTATAAAAGAGGTATAATATCCCACTAATTTATGAGCTACATAGCTTTTCTTTTTCAGCCAATATAATAAGAAAACAGTTTAAATCAAAACTAGAACAAAACGCTAAGGTTTAAGGACACAAATTTCATTTTATCTCGTTATTATTCAGTGAGTAGAGGCAAACATATGCATAAATATTGTAAGTATACTGTTTTATTAAACAAAATATTCTAATTTTATTCAGTTCAAAAAAATTCTTATTTCCAATTAATCCTATTTAATCATAACAAAACTGAAATTAAAGCTACAATCTGACCATTACAGGATTTAACAAAACGAATTCAAATTTTATCTGCTTTCCACGGAGACCTATAAAGTTCAAAAATGTAGTTTTTCAATTATAAAAAATGTTTGTAAAATTTTTATTGTGAGCAAAGTTTTTCTGTCTAAAATTTATGAAAATAAATGAATTGTGCATTTTAAATATCGTGCCTTATTTAAAAACATCATATTTTCGGCTTGGAGCAGAAACTCATTAACTGACAAAACAAATTTTTCAATGTGCAGCTATTTACAGACTATTAGTTTTTAGGTCAAAAAATTTTCAATAAGCAATTTCAGTGTTATAGATATTCTAAATATATTACAATCTGACAATGTATTTCTTATCATCATGAAAATAAGCTTTTAGTATCTCCAAAAAAAGTGTCACTTAATAAGCTTCTGCTCAGTCAGCGATATATCGTCTTTTTAAAATGATACATCCATAAAAACAACGGACTATCGTGGCTCAGTGGGTTTACCAAATGCGCTATCAACCTGCAGAATTGATTCCTTCTTGAGTGTATTTCTCTCTTCTGTGTCTGTAAAACTTACTTTTTGTGGATGTCCATTACTTGACATTGTCTGTCTTAAGTTTGGCACAGCATGGACAAATATGGCCCTTGTGCCATAAAAATCCAACCAACTAACCATGAAAACACATGGAATTCAGAATCTACTTCCTCTTGTTTTAAGTATCCCTTAAAGTTTATTAAAATTACAGTATTCATCGAAACTTATTTCATTGGAAAGCAATTCCAATTCCTGTTGCAATCACCCCTTCTCAAACTTTGATTACTCTAGATTCCGCTGAGAACATGAGGAGCCGGGAAGAGCTGCTGCTGGACGACGAGGACCTGCCCAAAAACAAAAGAGAAAGCCACTCCCTATCAATCGTCAACCCCTTGGACGTACTGCGACAACGCTTAATGCTCGAGATGGCCCGCCGACGAATGAAAGAGAACCAAGAACAAATTCGCGAAAATGCAGTCATCCTCAAAAATCTGGGAAAGCGATCGGCTTCCACCAACATAGTGGCAAACAAGGATAACAAAGAGGGAGCAGAAGGCAGAAGGAAGCAGGACTATCTCAGGAGAATACAAGTACGTCGCTCCACTTGCTTTAGCTAGTTCCTAATCTAGCTACTCAATGCAGATGCTAATTAACAAAACAAATGTACCGTCGAGGCATTCCTTTGTATCGATGGGAATGGTGAAATTCAACATGTCGGTACTTTGGAAATTAAATATTAAAAGCACGAAACGTAAACTGAAAAACTTTTGGGTACTTGTTTATAGCAATATAATTTATGTGTTACAAATTTCTGTAGCCTTAATCTCTTAATAGGTTAGATGTGACGAAAACTTCGTATTTTCAAGTGATTTGTATTATTTTTATTGATGAACCCAATTCAATAACATTCCTTGTCGGGATATTGAATGCTTCCCGAGGCGGCTCCTAATTCACCTGGAGATGAAGACTCTTTAGTCACTTTTCCCAACTAAAGCCCGTCATGTACAAGGGGACTGGTGCACGTTAAATCTGACGTGGCCTCAAATGTCCCCACGTTGGCGTGGTGAGAAAGTTTGGAGAGCGGGGTGCCAGATTGGATTTCAGCTGTATAATCCGCCTTACGGAGGAATTTCGGGGATGGACCGTCGCCAACAGCTCGTGTTGCTCCAGTGCGAAGTTAATTAAATACATACATACCTCTAGTCACTTTTCTGATGATCAGTAAGATTACATAAAATAGTTGTATATTAGTTTTCCGGTTACACACATGGAGAATAACGCTTGTTAGAAAAATTTAGACACATTTCTTAATAAACTAAGTTGGGTACAAAACAGAGAATACGTATCAACTCTTTTTACACTCCTACAATTCTTTAATTCGTCTCAATTTTAATTTTTCATCACATTCCATATCATGGTTACAGTTTGCCACATGTAATATAAAAAATTCATTCAAATATCATAGTTTACGCTTTCATAATGAATGCAATATCAAGACAAACATTTACAAGTACACTACCAGCAGTTGTACGTACATAAATAAATTAAATTCACGAGGCGCTTACACGCGCTCAGTTTGTCAAATGTCACGAACTTCTTTTCTAACTTTAGGACGTCATATTTAACTACCTTAAAAAGAAGGATTGTAATCATGAGAGATTACGATAAAGTATAATTTTGGACAACTAAAATTTGAATACTATCAGATAGTATGAAAATTATATAAAATTAATTGCTTACATGTGATTATTTCTAATGCCATTTAAGAAATTACTTGGCACATTACTGGAGCTACCGATAAAGAATGAAACTGGTTTGATGTTTCCCTTTCAATGCTCTTTTTCCTACACTGCAGCTATTTAAAAGAGTGAAATGAATCAGAACTTATATTTCTCTTGTGTCGAAAATGTTAAAACAGAGTGATTCAGAATATGGATGACACGGTAATTATCTTTTTTACCGTTGATCGTGGAAACAAACTTCCATTGAGCAAAATTGCTGAAATTATGTATATTTTTACGTCGGCTCTTAACTAAAAACATCTCGATTATGGAATAATATTGAGCAACACAAATTAATCAAGTAAAAAGTTGGTAAAATTCGTTGATATCACAAATTTAAAATTTTGATATTTTTTCACTGATTAGTCGGTGACCATATTAAAAGTATGATAGCACTGAGTTGAATTTACCCGCATTCGTGTTTCTTTTAACGCATAGTCCCTGAAAGTAGCATTATAAAGTACCAAAAAATAATCGAGAGAGATATTCAATGTGAACAAGCAAACCAGGAGGGATGTGATGCGAGGATTTTACTTCCTCTAACCAAATGCTCTCGCACACACACGCACGATACAGTTTGGGGCAACCTTAAAATATAGTTTGTCACCATTTAATCTAATTGGAGCAAAATTTTGTGCTTAATCTAATTGGTGCTGACCAATCAACCATCATACGTATATCAATTCGGAATTAATTCTTTGGAACTTTTATTCGAAAAATAAACAGTGACGTCACGTTTGAAATAAGTACAAGAAAATCGCTGCACCGAATAAATGTTACCAATACATAGATTTAGTTTCACAGAAAATGCCTTCCATACTTGAGTATAAAGTGACTTAAGTCACTCAACAAATGAAGATAACTGAGAATATTTCACTTGGAAGTAAGATTTATTATTTTGCAAATTAAAGATAGGAAAACAGAGTAATATCCATTTTGAATCCTCCTATATAACTTCAATTAAATTAATTATTAAATATTGTATAACGTTAGAGCTTTTACAGCTTTTTTGATAGTTTAATTTTTATTAAAACTATGTTTATTACTTTTATCATTGCTAGTATAACATTTTCACATTTATGACTTGAACGAAATCGTATGCATCCCTAATGCAATCCATTTCAATATAAAGAAATTCTGGCCAACTAAAACACATGAAAATATTTGCATTGTCTCTTAGAAAGAGCTCTGCCACTAAAACATTGATACGTATTTTTCTTTTAGAAACAGAAATTTCGGAGACCTTTTTAAACTTTAATTTCATCAAAAGATGTAGATGAACAGAAAAAAATTATGGTTGTTTTTCCCTCTTCCTTTGGATTAACTTATCTCAATGATATACAAACATAAGCCATTATTATATTTTTAACTTTCAGTCCTAGAATGTCGGTAAGAAACAGCTTCATCGAAGTCTGGTAGGTTCTTGTCTGTTGACTTCCCCAAACATTAATTTCTTCAACAGAGATATAGATGTTTGCTCTTTCCCCATAAAATCACATTATACATGGCTTTTATGTGCTCCAATCCAGGTCCATTTTCAGCATGTGTTTGTTATCGCTCAACACCATACTAAAATTGCGCTTTGCTTCGAAGAACAATTCTTCGTGTAGGTGGATTCATTGACCTTAGGGATGGCAAATCAATCTTTTCAATCTCTGTAACAATAGATTTTGAAACATCAACTAAAACGTAACGATAGTTAATGAAATTTATTTTGTATTTAATCTTTACATTTTTTGGCAACTGGTCATCAGTATTCTTAAACAGTGCAGAGGGTAAATTTTAAAATACAATCCCTCTTATAAATATTTTGTAGTTTTGGACGACGATATTTATAAAGACAATCTAGCAATACATTCACGTTTTGCACTTGAATTTGCCGATTTTTGTACGGATTTACGTTATTATCTAAAAGAGATATAAGTGGTTAGTAGATTTCATCCAATAAAAATTTTCGAAGATATTTTTAATTATCTTTCGTATAAGGTGCCTAAAGCTCTTAAGCAGGAAGTAAATATTATTTTTGTGCGTTATTAAATATTTCAAAACACATTATCTTTTCTCAAACTCCATAATTGTCGTACTTTTCTAAGCATGACGATCATTAACAATTTCTAATAGCCCGTTGTGTTGCTCCAGTGTGACATTAATTAAAATACCTACCATACGTACCTATTAACAAATTCTAAGCATACTGCTGTAAAACGTATTTTATAAAAATAAACCCTTCTTAAACCACTTTGGACATATCGGATATTTATTCATTTTAAATTCAACCGCTTTTCGACTTCGCGAATAGCCAGAGTGGAATTTTAAAGAAAAAATATCTTTATTATTAATTTTATCATACATCAATTAAAAAACTATTCATTGGAATTTTTATTGGCGAAGTGTTGAAATCGTATACGGAAAACAAGTCAATTGACGTCACGTTCAGAATGCATACATGAAACATGTATCGCAGTAGAAATACTACCGCCACACCTATGTTTAGCATAATAGAAAATGCGTCTCCTAAGAACACTGGTCACAAATGCAACACCTCTATTTTCTATTTATGTGATCAGGCAGCTTCTCATATCCAATCCCAACTCAGTCGTCTTTGTATAAAATGCGCTGTTGTAACTCTTAGATTTTTATACTGATTCTTTGGGAATTTAATACGTAAACTGCGATTTAACTTATTTTTGTTATTTCTCTTTAGGTTTCAAACTCTGAAAACTTTGAAGTTTGAAGAATCCTTGATATCAAGTTGAGAGGAAGGTTGTGTGAAGAAATTACTGTATAAAAAACTCTTTCATCCAACAAAAGACATGACAAATGACCGACAATGCAGTATTAAATGTGTACAAGTAGTTTTGAAACTTATATTCACACACTAAAGCACTACACAAAATGCACTTTTTACCGATTCTTGTTCCCTTTTACCCTACATATTCCCTTCTCATCAAGTATTAAAAGTTAACAAAGCTTCTCTGTGTTCTATGTACACCTTTACTTCTTTACCTTGTGTTATGCAAAACAATGATGTAATAAATGTTGTATGTGAATGTTCAAGGTGATTATCTAAATGATAAAAGATTGAGAATATATATATAGCGAGTATATTGTTTTCAAAAATAGATTTGCAACACGTTTTTAAATAGAGGAACTCACTTTTTAAAATTAATTTCAGGATATGGCCACTTGTGGTTTCTATATCTCTACTAACAAGTTTTAAAGATCCATGCAAATCTGAACATCTCATACAAGAATACCAAATTTAAGTGAAGCAAAGCACTTTAAATTTAGATCAAGATCCAAATTTAAAAATTAAAATTTAATCTTAAAAGAGGATATTTAAGAAATAGATATTAGAATACGTTTTCTTAATTACTTTGAATAACTTTTCACAATATTTAATTGAAAAAATAATGTAACGCTGAAAACAGAGCTTCCATCACAGGATGAAGTTAGCAAAATATTTTAAATCTGAAAATATAAACGTATTGAGGACTTCACTTTTTAATTAAACTAGTTATTATACCAATAGTCATTTAGCAGTTTTAAATATCTTTGTACCTATGGTAAAAAACAAACATATCTACTCAAATTTTACTGATTTTTCTTAGAATCTGTGAATATAATCTCTACATTTGGAATTTGGGAATTCTTTATTAAACAGCTCGCTTTTATTGTATTTTTCATATGTGAAATACTTTCAACATAAATTCTTTCCAAGACAAATATTTGAGAAATAAATTGAATTTAAATATCGTTTCATTGAATAAGAGATATTCTATGCATTTTGGAGCATATACTAATGCTTAATAGTTTTAAAAAACCCTTGATATCTAAATCATATTCTTTGTATTACCCTCTGAGATTCATTAATTATTTATTGATACTCATCATTTTTCATTGCCAGAAATTTTAAGCATTTATTTTTTAAGTCTTGGAAATCGAACCTACATCTTAGGAGCCTCCTTCAAATATTAATCAGGTCTTAAGGCGACAGTACGCACATCTTATAAAGGTACTTTATTATTATTATTTTCTTTCTAAAACTCCTCTCATAAAGAAAATTAATTAGTTTCACGGAGAGAAAACGTGCTTCTGTGTAGTGTGGATGAAATTTGTTCTCTTCTCTCAATCTATCCTCTTCCCCCAATAGTAAATTAACCCACACAATTTTACTTCGTGTTTTAAAACGAATTTGAAGAAAAAAATGCTTTGGAAACTCCGGTACGTTCGAAACTTATATTGTTGTATTATATTTCATTGTTCAATAAAATCCCTTTGTTTCATGTGATCATCGTGAGTATTTTTTTCTATTTCTTCACGTCCATTTTTGTGAACAATGAATTGATAATGGAGAAAAATCCTTTTTAAGAAACTATTTGCTCAACTGAAAAGTTGCTAGAACGAAATGAAGTTAGAAAGTAAGTCCACTTGATACTTATTTTCGATCCAGGGCATTTATAATTAAATTAATAATTTCTCATTTAAATACTCAAACTTTTTGACAAGAAAAAGTTCTACGTTATTGTATGTACTATTTCCTACCGATCTATTTATGTATTATTGCGTGTCATATCATAAAAGTGGGTAATACTTTTCTATAAAAGCACTCAAACGGACCCTTTTCACCATACACTTATTCAGAACCATGAAGATTCCTTTATAACTTCAATATTATTTACCAAGGAATTCTTATTTTATTTATAATCATTATATAGATCTACAAAGTTATTAATCTTTGTTCTAGCAATCATCGAATTGTTTAAAATTTGTCAGATAGATAAGTAATTCAAGTATACTTGTTTCCATAAAAACTATTCAGCCGATTTTAATGAAATTTGGTAAATGTCTTTATCCGTCATGACTTTATGCTACAGATAACAAGATCCTATTTGGTAAGCCATATATATTTTGTCTGGAACATACAAAGAGCAAGTCATAAATGCACATATATACAAATTAAATAGGGAAAGATAAGTCAATAAAGGGTGTGGTTACACCCCACAGCAATTAATGATCGAAAACAATATTCCATGCTCTTAATGAAGTTTGTAGGTAGCAAATCACACTGTTCCCGCAAGGTTCAGTTGAGAGCAGCAACACGCCTCTCAAGAGCGTCCCATATATGTTCAATGGGATTCAGGTCGTGAGAGTATGCTGACCAATCTACACCAACAATAGTCATTTATAAGGTACTGTCGCTATAGACGAGCTGTGTGTGGATGGTCATTAATGGTTTGCAGAATAATGTATCGTGGATTGCATCAGCATACAGGCGAACAACTGGGTCCAGAACCCCATGTCTATAAAGGAGGGCATTCCTGGTTTCCTCTGGAGTACATATAGGTCACTTCGTTCACCTATAAAGAGCCCGTCCCCCAAACTAGTACACTGCTACTACCATACCTGTCTCTTTCGTAGATATGAGGTTACTATTGTGTTCCAGACTCTCTTCAGATGATAGTGTCGAGAATCACTCCATAAAGAAATTCTGGAATCATTCATGGATAGTTCGGACCTCCAATGATCTTCACTCCAGTTGACATGCATTCATGTCCACTTTAAACGAGGCATGCATACTATCGGTCGTCTAATGTAGAGCCCTACTTCATGCATCCTCCTGTGAACCATACGAAATGATGCCAGCCTCTCTGTTGCTGCAGTAAGCACAGATCACAGGTGAGCTGAGGTAGTTTCTTTTCGCAGATAGGCGCACATAACGGTTATGGGAATCTGTAGTCTCTCAGCCAACCTCGGCTGATGTTTTAGATGCTAATTCTATTGCTTGAAATTGGTTCCTCAACCTGTGGATTATCAGCCATCTTGCAACATCATCCTGACTTTGTCCCTCCTTGAGTCCACCGATGTCTGTATCGTATTCTGTATTCAAATGTTGTTGCCTATATCTTATTTATAAAATATAACCACTCGTTTCATATTGATGCCGGCTGAAGTCACATGGCGTAATTCAGAAAAATTTGACTACAATTTGTGCAGCTGGATTCAAAACAAAAGAAATGCGATGACTATACTTAAAGTCACTTTAACTTGATCAGATGTGCCCATACTATAAAGTGGATTCATCTACCCCAAAATATTATAATTCTTGAAACACTAAAAATTTTTCTTAAGATAAATGAATGCTAAATAAAATTTTGCATACAATTTGAATTTATAGAATACATATTTTAAAATTAAATGCATAACTGTTTTTATTTTGCTATTTTTATTTTACTAAACACAACAAAATAAATGTCACTTCCTAAAGGAAGATGAGCTTATTTATTTTTCTCTCGTATAACAACCCTAAAAGCGAAACCGAAAGTGTACAGCAGACATCACCTCAGTTAAAAGAAAGAGTTTATTTCGTCGTCTCGACGGAAAAGAATTAAAAGAAAACAATCATAACTCCGGCTGGTCTATCCCAATGCCTGCAAATCCAACAGACGAATTAAATATAAGTCTCCGTAGCACCGCCAACGTCAGAATAAATTTACATTTACATGAATACAGGCGTTGCCAAATCATAACGAGAAATTAAAACATCGTTCTCCCGAACTGCAGGATAATTTTCAAGTCACGATCGAAATGTGCACAAGACAGGTTAACAGAAAGAAAGAAAACATCACCATAGCGCATAATTTTGATATTTCCCGATAATTTTACAGATGTCTTTTTTATTTCAGCCGTCCAAATGGTTAAGAGTACAGCTTCGTTAGACCAGAGTGGAAGTTCGCTTCTTCCTTTCGCGATGATATAAGAGCTAGAACACATCAAGTATAAAAATTATCAATAATTAAAATAAACGAACAGAATCTAGCATTTAAACTATTAATACGCAAATATGTGTCAACCTCTATAAACAAGCTCTCTCTCTCTCTCTCTCTTACGCCTGTCCGGGGAAAGTATCCAGCCATTATTAATATAACGAGAACGGTTTATGCGCCATTGATGTAACTTGATAACACTAAGGAAAGAGGACATTGATGCGCATGTGTGAAAAGTCACGAATCCAACTGACTAGTCCGTTAGATGCTAGACGCTCTTCAGAGAGCATATGTTCTGCCTGACCGTCCCATTTTCAATGACCGAGCGAGTAGAATAACGAATTTGCATCAAATTTTCGTCAAATTTGAAATTTCGTCCTCAGAAACTGTTCATATGATTGAAAAGTCTTCCCAGTGGAAGAAGCCTACTTCTTTAAGCCCTAAGAATGCGGGACAATGTTGCAGTAACGTCAAAACTATGTTGACTGTTTTTTATTGTGAAGGTGTCCATTACGAGTACACCTATTCATCAAATCTCGAGCTTCAAATCTGCCAGATTTGGCAAGCTGTGACTTATAGCTTTTCCAAAGCTAAAATTACATCTGAAATGGAAGATATTTCTGCCCGTGAATTTGATTCGAGAGAACACTTTGAAGCAGCCGATGGTGATTCCAACAATATACTTGAGTGTTTTTAAAAGTGGAAGAGACGTTGGGAGAAGCGTATAAAGTACCAAGATACCTACATTGAAAGAGACTAGGAGCAAAAGTTCCTAAGTGCAATGTATTTTGCTTCATATTACATGGCTGTATACTTTTTTGGAGAGAATTTGTAGCTTCAAATTCTTATTTTTAAAAATAAATTTTAGTCCTGTTGTCAAGGGTTACATTCATAACATATAAAGATATGATCAATTAGCAAATAAATCCTGAGAGGAAAGCTGTGAAAAATAAAAAGAGAGAACAGAAAGAAGCAGAGATTGGGTCATACTGTTTTCCGTACATATGGTCAGTATCTTGAAATCAAAAATGAGCAATTGATGGATTTTTTCGATATTTAATGAATTGTATTTCTTAAATTGGTACTTTTTATTTAACAAAACACTTTTAAGGCTAAAACACATTATGAAGAAGCGAAGTTGATGCTTCGTTCACGCAGCAAATCAATGAAGATTGTTTAGCAATTTTGGAAGATTGACAAGCGAGAGCACGCATGGAATGAACCCTCTACTTATTTAATTTTTTAAAAAGTTCAAAACACTGTTGTGTGGTGGAGAAATTTTCCAAACAGTTGGGATCTAGTTGGTTTTTATTGGTCATAAGGAAAACTTATTACCAGAGAAAACAGAAAAAGCAACAAGCGACTGAGTAGTGAAGATCGTTTTCGTGAACTAAACTTCATTTGTCTTGAAACAAATGTGTTATTGACTGTTCGAACAGGTAGTCTGGTATATCTGTTTTAATTTCCTGTTTAGGTGAGAACATTTTACAATTGTCCCCTCTTCAAGATTATTGTAAAAATAATATAATATATTTTATTTTTTACTTCAATTAAAAATGTCTAACTTTAATCTATTCGTTTTTCCTTTTTCTTTATAATCAATGGTTTGTTTAGCTATGAAGATTTTACTTTTACTTCTGCTTCAATTAAAAAGTAATCAATGCAATAAATATAATTTTCAGTTAGTTGCTATGCGCATATTTAACATATTTATTTCACTGGCGTCCTTTTTTATTCTGCAAGGGATTTACTGCACGAGGTGGGTGGGAGGGTAGTTTAATTAGCGTCGCACTGGAGCAACACAACGAGCTAATGGTGACGGTCAGGATCAATCACGAAGGAAAAGATCAGAGGACAATATCTCGTAATTTTGAACTACCGTCAGATGGCGAGGATTCGTGGTATAAAAAGTACAAATGTAATAAAGACCATATATATATACTATATGTACGGTAATTAATATTTGCTCTTAACCTAAAAACTATCAAACTAAATAATACAAAATTTACAAGAACTAACAGGATACTTTCACAAGAATAATTCTATGCTTGCTTTAGCACTAGATCTAAGGGTGCATACCTAAGGGTTCAATGGGTAAGTTCTAGAGAACTTCCCGATTGAATTGTTTTGTGGAGAACTTTCATATAATCCTACTGAAACTATATTTTGAGTTTTGAGGTGTTAAATACTTAGATTCTTTTTATGATGTGATATTTATACCTCTTCATCACAGCTATAATTGAAATTGGCAGAAGATATTAAAAAATTAATTTAATAATTTTCCGTTTTGTTGACTTAAGGTGGTACGTAAAAGAGTTCTTATGTTAAATATTAGATTACTCAAAAATTAAAAATGCTTGTTTTCCACTTATTAATATATTATTCTCATTCAAAAGTAAAATTCTTTCTCCTGATTACGAATCTGCTTGATTATCAATTATCCTCGAACTACCTTTGATTAAAAAATATACAAACTAGACAAAAAAAATTAATGCACATGTGAGAATTTGACAAAACATAAAATTAGAAAATAAGATAAAAAGCAATCCAATAAACATTTTATGAAAGCTTATCCATTTCGTCACAATCGCATAAAGAATACCAGAAAAATGAGTCAAATACGAAAATAAAATTAGAAAATAACATTTTTTATTCACATTTTCGTCATTGGTTATCTTAAGTAAAAAAAGTGCATAGAAATATTAAATGCATCATTTCATGTGATTCCATAACTTATCTATCGTGAAACGTCACATTTAATGCTTTATTACCGTCCAAAGAAAAAATAGAATTTCAAATTAATTCTTTCAATACAACCTTTTCATGCATTATCAAACAACCTCGAGGGAGTCGTGAAAGAAAAATCTCTCACACAATCGCGTAGATAAATCACTTCGTTAATCGAATGGAACAAATTGATTCTTCCTCCCAACTTAAAGTACTTTTTTCTTTTTAAAGGAGAGGGAATTAAGAATACGGTATGCGGGTCAAATTGTTATTGTTCTTTTTCTTCCAATATCTAATAGCAATCAATAGTTCAATCTTACATTAGAAACAATGGAACTATCTACCACAGATTATCCCATAAAAATCATCTTAATAAAATCCGTAACACTTTGATGCTTATAAAAATAAAATATAGAAATACATTTCTGTCAATGACTTTACTCTTTAATAAATGTAGTGTGGTGTTTTCTATAATTTCATTCCTTCTATCCCGTTTAAAGTAAGCTGATATATCTTTTAAAGCAGATTATCGAAAAGTGTTGTATTATTTTATATTTATTAAGAGCCCTAAAATGTGTATAGTCATTTCTATAAATGCCTACAGAAAATTCAAAACCAAATGGCGCTCAGTTATAACTAAAAAATGTACAAAAAATACTGTATCAACAAAAAGATTTGATTAAATAAAACTAATTCATCTACGGTCATTTGCAAGAGAAATATAAATTTTCTTTGATTTTCAGTGACATTTTACACATTTATTAACACTTATGCATACATATTTATCTAAGGGTTGTAAATTATACTTTACGTTGGGAGTTTTCATTCTCTATAAATGCAACTGGAGATAGTTCTATAAATTTAATCAAGTATTTCTTTAGGATGAGAACTTTACTTTTTTAAATTTATTTGAACTTAGTAACACTGTCTAATAAATTTTGGCTCTTTCGATTTCTTAAACAAAATTAGTGGACTAATAGATTGAAGACGCCATACACAAACATAACTAAACTATTTTTTCTTTAGACCTTTATTCCAGACAAAACTGCAAAGTAAACTTTATATAAATTTAGATGCTGAAAGTAAATGTTATTTTGTTTTTCAAATGTTTTTCAGTTCCAAGGAAATATATAAATAAACTTTAAAAATCAATGATAAATCGTGCTAGTTTAGCGTAAATTTTTTCCCCTGATTTCTAAATGAAAATAATCTATTTGAATAAATATTCAGATGCCGAATACTAAAATAATCTTTATTTTTCTACCACTCACATTTCTCTATCTCGGAAAGGTTATGTAATTAAACTTGGAATTATAACAATAAAGTGTGTGTAATAAACTAAATATCGGTGAGAATTATCGTTTCTGAAGCTCTTTTGCTGCACGTTTGCGCTTATTGAATATGTTTGAAATTTCTTTTTCAACAGCTATATGCTATTTCGTAACTTTTTGCGTCTGTATAATGTATTTGGAATTTCTCTTCAACTTTCAACAGTAATCTATTAAAAATTTTTCATCCCCTCTACCATGTGATAATGTTTTTCCATTGTTGAACCATCTTGAATAAATCTTTCTCTGCGCTTATTATCGACTCCAAGATTTGGTTAAAAAATCAAGTGAGTGTAGAGAAAGTTCATTTTTGAGGACCTATTACTTCCCAGTTATCTATATGGTCCAAGCATTTGTTCTACAAGTGATTTGTTTTTATTCTTAAACATTGCATTGAATATGCTTTTGAATTCTTTTTTTACTCACCCCCAACTTCCTCTAAAAAGTTATCAAAATGTACTTTCAAAATTCTTTAATCTAAACACCACAAAAAATGACATATTTTGTACTTGCCTCAAAAGAAAATTTTGGTTGAGAAATGAAAATCTAGTATTATTTTCTCGTCAATTCAATATAATAATATTAAGCAAGTATACGGAACGCAGATTTCTTCACTTGAACTCAATCAAAAACAGAAAATTGTCTGCCGTAAACGTGCTATTTTGTACTGAAAGTAATAAATTAACAACATACGAAGTATTTTAGCTTTTGCTGTAATTTTTTGTGAATAAAAGGTATTTATATATCTAAAGATTGATACTATACAAAACATTGTGGGTTTGGAACAACAAGAATATAATTCATACATTCATATAATTTGTATCTTAACTGGTTACTGTTTGGTGCTGCTAGGCCCTTTCACCCTAAGAACCAAGTAAACAACCTAATCCAAGCATCTTAGCTGGTATGAGGTGCACATATTTATTCCCTAAAGGTAAAAACTTTGTATAGTAGGTTTATTTGCTAAGATATAAACTTCAGATGATTTTTAAAAAATATTCGCATTTCACCAAACCACATAAAAGTTACCTTAAATATGCCCATGTTTTAGCATAGTAAGCACCTAAAATATTCAGTCGAAAACTAGTATAAATAACAAAATTTCATGAACCCTGGCTGCAGTGAATCAGATTTAATAGCTGAAGTAAAGGAGTAACACGGGTGCTACAGGCAATTTATTACAGAAGAGACGACAACTGTGAAAAATAGCAGCCGTTGATGACATAGTAAATGATGGTTCCTTATCTTTTCATGCAATCTGTAAGGACTAAAACAATAGTTTTCTAAGAAAACAGTTTCTCGTGAATTATAACTTGCTTTGATAAATTAGGGATGTTCTACCAAAAGTATTTTTATCTATTTAACTCTATCACGTGAAAAGCTTCTTCAACATCTCAATATTTTGAAAACTGCATTTGTACTGAATCGTGCTAACTTCAGTGAAACTTTTAAGTGAATTACAGTAGATTTTCTGAAAAGTATGGATTAATTTCTGTCACCTACATCTTAAAAAAGATATCTATCAAGTTCAATTATTTCTCACAGTAGATAAATACAATATCATATCACAAGAAATAAATTTGTAGGGATCAACGTTTCAAAGAGTTCATGACCAAATTATTTATTACCACTTAAAATTAATCAAAAGTATAGTCTAATAAATACCATATAACAAAAACAAATAATTGTAAGAATCATTTTAAAGTTCAAAAATGCAAAAATGAGTACTCCAATTCTGTTAACATTCTTTCCTTTCTGCTAAGTTAAGTAAATTGCATTAAAAAATCTCTTATAATAATTTGTTAAATCATGTTACCTTGATGTCATCGACATTGGAGAAGTTGCTTCTTATTCTGACGTCATTTTCAACGGTTCCATAAGTTTTCTGCACGATAAGGATATTTTAATGTAAAATCATTTTCTTTTTTTTGTTTCTTGTAATTTTTGACTGATAAGAAAAGCATTCTCACTCACATGGAAACTTAGTATCTTATCCTAAAGAATACTGAGGATGTATTCTACACAAAACACATGAGTTACAAGCAGCAACCCTTAATCTACATGTTAAAACTACGTAAACATCAAGATCAAGTTTCAAATTCAAAAATTTAGTATAAATGTTAATTTGTGAGAACTAAAAATGAAAAATATTCGTGAAGTAATTGTGAATTAACAGTACCAAAAAAAGACGAAATATGATAATTTGGCAACTAAGAATTTTAAAATTAGCTGTCGTTAGACGTTTGAATATGGGTACTAACTTTTAACAAAAAGAAAGATATCTTCCTACATCTCATCGTATATCCTTATCAGTTTACATTATATCGCTTGCTAAATTTTTAACATATTTCTTTGTTCTGTAATTCCTATTGGTTGACTACAGGATGTTTAATTTTGCTTTTAAAATAATTAAATTTTTAAGTAAAAATAATTTCAAAGTTGAAAATTATTATTTTAAATACATGAAAAATAATCTTACCTATGTACACCTACAAGTAAACAATGATTCCACCAATCAGTCCGTGTAATTTTTGTGCGCCGTCTCACTTACGTGATATTTTTAAACATTGTAATAGAGTTTTATAAAAAATTTTACTCGTTTTGGATAAAAGTCTGAAAATTTCCACAAGTCTTATAAATTTCTTTCTACTTCATGTGAAGTTTACATTTTCTGGATGATTACGATCTAGAAGTTAAATTAATACCTGTTCGTATACTTTATTTAATCAATGTTTCTATCTAAATTTTTATCTTTAAGCAGTAGCAAACCACTTCACACAGCAGTTCCTTCATAAAAATCCACACCACAAGAACTCTTTGATGTTAATTTGTTTCAAATAAACTTTGAGACGAATTTGTTCAGTTATGTGTGGTTATTTCCCTAGAGTTAGGTCTTGTAAAGCATTAATTCCAAACTAAATTTAAATGCCGAGCAATAATTAATTCCTAATATTAGAGTTTTTAGATTCTTCTGTAAATGAAAAATTTTTCATATCCAGAATAATTCCTTGGAATAATATCCTTGGATAACTGTAATGTATTATATATTTCTGCTTTACAAACTCGCTTTCTCACATTTATTTGCAATCCAGATAAATTTTTGTAAAATCATGGTGTTGCATCGCTTAGAGTAGAAAATCTACAACTCAAAAAATATATTCTGTATACGCATCGAAAATGCCTCTCAATGATTATTTTACTTAAGAAACTGTGACATTAAAAATAATATCGCAGTTTACATATAAAAACTGAACAGATTATCTATATTTCTCAAAATAATAAATATTTTCTTATACTAAGTTGTTTCTAACTTATTTAAAATCATTGTTTAGAGCTTTTTGTAAACTTTCACACATATTTTGAACCCAACTTTATCCTCTTCTGCTCTCAGCAACTTCTGAGAGTTATGGCATATGCAAATAGTTTATGTGAAAATCACTATTCGTAGATCAAAAACTCTAATTTTGTTCATGAGAAAAAATTTCTAATTTATTTTATGATTGTAATGGGGATTTTTGAGTAAAATAATGATGTTATGATTGGTCCAACGTGTTTCTGAGATAATATCATATATTTCAGTCTAATATCATTCACAAGAATCTGTAATTTATATACTAGCATCTTCCAAAATTTTTTGTGGGAAGAATTTATTATTTTTTAAATATTATATGTATTTAGGTTAGAGAGCTAAGTCCGAAGAAAACAAAGTTTAGAGATATATTTTGTATTTTACCATATTAGATTATTCAAATATAATATTTACAGACACAAAATAAATATTTTGTTATGCATTGTTTTTACGTTTGGCGCAGCATGGTCAAATATATCCATTGTACCATAAAACCCCCAAAACAATCAACCTTATAGCATTGTGCTAAAAAATTGCTTAGTTACAATTTCACCTTTCACCTTCATATGAAAAACAGTAAAGCTTTCCTCAAAATACAGTGGTTTCAAGATTTGTCTTAGACGAATGTACCTTGAAGAGAAATCTATATCCAATGAAGATAGCAATTAAAAGTGTGTTCTGTATCAGTTCTATTTGTCTATGAACTATTTGTCTATAAACTATTTGTCTATAAACTATTTGTCTGAATTTCTATTTGTCTATGGATTACCGCATGCAGACTGTATGATATTTATGGAAATGGTCTTTTGGAGCACCGTAAGCAAAAAAGTTAACGAATACTGAAGTATATGGAAGTATAGTGTGCAATGGTAAAATGAGGTTGGCAGTCAACGCATTAAGCGTTGCAGAAAAGTGAAACAAGCAAACAAAGAAGATATGGATTCGGACTACTACAGTTTTTATGGATGATCGAGTAAGTCATGCTATGCCTAAAGCTTTTGTAGGAATAATACTTAGGTTTTTAATGGAATAATCAATAACTAATCTATTAAAAATTATTAACTTCATGAGTTCTTGCCTTCGATTGTCAAATTAAGGAAAGATACACGCAATATAACAGCATGCCATCCTGTATATTGCATGATAAAAGTGCAAGACATATTTCAATATCGCTTAATGCAGTTGGGCAAAACAATTGCGAAAAATGGCAATACTTCGTTTCATATCAGGTTGTAAAGAAAGTTTCTGAAGAACACTTTGGGCGCTGTGTATAGTGAAGTTTACTGAAAAGCCATGATGACGTAAGCACTCCAGTGTTGTGAACGAACAAATAGATCCCAAAGAACGAACGTGAGCTATTGTGAAGATTAAATGCATGGGGCAAGTATACGATGGAGATATCTACGAAAGGTGCTCCTGCAGCTTTGCAATAAGAATATTTTAATGTGAAGCTTACGAAAGCACTTGGAAAATTGCAAAAAGCTATCGTTGGTGATATTAATGAACAGAGTACATGCTAAGACTACAAAAAAATGGTCTATTGTACTGTATCTGCCTGACGTGTCCAGAAATGGGAGATCCAATAAAGATGGAGATTAAGCACAGGAACAAGGACTATCAACCAAACCTGATTCAACAGTTCGGAACTGGAGAAAACCTCTATATGACCATGTATATTTTATCACCAATATTTTCTGTATATTTTAAATATTTATCCCTCAAGTCTTGGTGGCAAAGTGTTCGATAGAGTAGGCAAAAAAACCTTTTTTTAGAAATCGTTAACACAATAAACAGAAATTGCTCTAATAGTTAGGTAATGTGTAAAACTTCAAAAGTATTAAATTATCTTTTTCATTATCTTATCATATTGAAAGTTTGAAAACGACGTTTCTTTTTGCAGTTTCAAGGAGGTTCATTTTATTACCTTATTAAACTGCAAACCCACACACGATTTCACAAAATATAGATTTTAATTATCGGTTTTATCACTGAATTTGTCAAAATGTGGCCTTGAATATGGCCATAGGAGGGGCGCTGATTTCAAGCCACCAATCGGAAATTGAATCTATGATGGGGCCTGCTTTTTAAGCGACAGTTTTTACCAGTTAAGTGTTCTTATATAGATAGATAGTTTCTGTATTCTTTTTTAGATATTATCGTTTTGAAATGAGGGATAACCACGGCTTGAGGCAGGTAAATATAAAAAGCGTAACATTCTGCCCTATTTTTGGTTCACTATCAGTTATACGTGATAATATATTACAGTACTCCAACATATGAAGATGTTATAAAGTCCCATGTATTTCTTGACCATGACCTAAAACGCACTTTGTCATCCGAGAAAGTGTCCCATCTGTGTATTTTACTTCTACACCTGTAAATCCATATCTAGGAAACTTAAAACCTGATTAGACATGATGACTTAAGGCAGGACTTTTGAATGTTCTGATCTGCTGATAAGAAAATGAGTGAAGTTGACCATTTCACGGTTTGTGAATGGCACTACTAATGTGATAATATTCTTCATTTTCTGTTTGTAAGATATTTTCTATGATCTTTTCTTGAAAATTTGTCATTCTTCCAATCAAAGTAGTCCTTCCCCTCTTACCACGACTACACCGTTCACTAACTTTAAATTATAATTAAGTATTTGATGCTTGGCGTTACCAAGTTTTCATTTTATTTCTGTCAATAACCATCGTTTACTGTCACTGTAAAAAATGCTAACACATCTTGTAAAACTACCGATGTCAGTACCACCTCTTATCTAATGATATTTGTCTGACATTCCTTCCAGTATCATAAATTCAACCTAATTTATGTTATTGAACTAAAAAATGACTGATGTATGGACATTTTGGCCTTCCTTGACTTGAAGGATTTGCTTCCTCCATTCGATTATCGCTTGGACTTCCCAAAGATATCGGAACATTTAATTCTTTTGACATCTTATTAGCTAAGACTATTCTATATTTTCATTTTGCCTCTCATAATGCGTGTTTTTAATTCTTGAACATTTCTTTCTCGTTCTTATTGTTCCTATTAGGTCAACATTTTGTATTCAACTTTCTGCTTATTCTCTGATCCATCACAGATTTCTCTTAACAGGTAACCTTTCAGACTAGTTCCACATTTGTACTTTAAGAAATTGTGATAAGTCCCAATACCAAACAACTTTTTGGGTATATTTTTAATTATAGAATTTGATGTTATAACTAACGTTTCTTTTTATCTCATCCCTTGAATCCAATAGCTCGTAGTAGGCCGCGGTGGCCCGGTTGGAAGAGTAACGGACTAGCAACCGAAGGGTTGCGAGTTCGAATCCAGCCAAACACCGTCGTGTACAAAGGGGGCTGGTGCACGTTAAATCTGTCGAGGCCTCAAATGTCCTCACGTTTGCGTGGTGTGGAAGTTTGGAGAGTGGGGTGCCAGCTCAGGTGTTGCCTCGTCTTCTGACCGTGGTTCAAAATTACGTGGTGTTGTCCTCGGATCTTTCCCTTTGGGATTGATCCCGGACCGTCACCAATAGCCCGTTGTGTTGCTCCAGTGTGACGTTAATTGAAATACCCCAATAGCTCGTAAGTTATTTAAAGAGGGATTTGCTGGTGCAATAGTAAAATACAAGTATTTAATTAACTATAAATTTACAAGTGCAAGGATCTGTTTTATATACGAGTTTCTTAAGTTATAAATATAAGCTAGAGTTAAGTATATATATAAGCTAGTAGTAGCTATAAGTTACTATATATAATCTAGTTTTCTTAATTATAAACTTTTAGCCTTAGATACCAAACTAAACAAAGATCATTATCGAGACCCTTTTTCGTATGACAAAGTGGATCCATTCAGGTAATACTCAAGAAATAAACTGGACTTCATAGCATCTTCACACATTGCTTATACATTTTGACGTAAAATTGATTAACCCTTTCAATGCCATTTTTACAAGCTTGGTGGTAAAACAATTAAAATCTACATTTTGGGAAACCATGTTTCTTTAAAGGGTTTGAAATATAATTGAGTAATCAAATTTACCTCCTTGAAACTGAAAAAAGCATCACATTCTTATTTTATAACTTTCGGTGATGGTAGTCTTGATAAAGGATATTTTTGAAATTTTTCACACTGTCCAATTATCAGACAGGGCAACTATCGAGTTAACAATTTCGAAAATATACTTATTTACCCATCCTAATATACACCCGACTTTGAAAGTTGGGATATCCCTGTAAATTGTACCCCATATTAAATGAATTATTAAATCAAACAGCAAAGATGGAGGAAAAGATGGGAACAGAAAAGATAGGACAACTATTAATTTAAAGATACAGAGTAAATATTTTTAACTATCTTTCTCTTGGACAAAAGATACACACGATCATGTATCCATTTTATCATAGATCACTACTTCCAAAGGGCTCACTTACTTTTATCGAAACTTTTAACTTTAATTGAATCAAACAAGACTGGCAAACTATCCAATTCTAAGAAATAGCTTGTACAGTTTATTATAGGGACATCCAACAATAGTCCCTACACTTCTAGAAATCTCTTATAAAGCGAATGTTTTTAGTCCACTCACAAAAGAATGCGTGGGCAAACAGTGGGTATTTTCATTGAATCCCATCCTTTGGTGTTAAAAAATTATATTTTGGTCAATTATTTTTTTTCTTTTTGAGAAAACGTAAAGCATTTATAATTTTTCAAAATTACTTCTAAATATCAGACAAAATATAAATTCAGAATTATTATTCCTTTGTATGTTACAGAAAAATTCTAAAAATGTATGCAAATTAAATATCGATTAAAATATTTAAAATTTTAAAATACTTCACTCAATTTTTACTTATTTTTCCTTTATATTCTTTATATATTTTTTCCTTTATATATTTCTTTTATATATATATATATATATATATATATATATATATATATATATATATATATATATATAGTGAAAGTATCTGACTAAAGAATGACCTTGTCATTGTTTCGTGGAGCATCTTTCAGAATTAAAATTCAATTCGATTTTTCTGAAATAAGGTGTCAGTAAATATACTTATTAATCTTGCACATATATTTCTTCATTTAAATTAATCTGAACGTTCATTTGTTCTGTATTTTGAATGGTTCTGAAGTTCAGTAAAATGGTATAGAAAGATTTCACAATCAATGATTGAACGAGCCCATAGTATTGTTTTCAGAATGCTTTTACATATGTTCAGTGTGTTAAAAGTGGTTATTTATTTATAAACTTTCAATTTTGATGCTAGTGCCTCTATTTCAAAATGCAAATGTAAGTAAATATGAGAACAATATAATTTATTTAAGTAAAGCTTTAAATATTAACTTTACCGTGATGAATGGTGATGTCAATTTCTGCAGCAAAAACAATAGTTTCTGGAAATTCATGTCTAAAATTCTTTTTCCTTTCAAGTAACAATTTGAGGACCAGATTGTTATCGAAGGTTTGGAGACTAGAAGCTCTTTTGTGCATTTTCGAACATTTCGTGTATTATTCATGCATCCGTGTCTAAAGAAAATATGTAAAGCCGATAAAAAATATATATACAAGTGATTTAACTGAAATGTTCCAATTTTTTACTCTGAATAAAAAATAGAACGTGACATTTACGTTGTCAAATATGTATGCTACTTCTTTAGTCTATGGCAGAGTTTAAGGGGGCACACTGGAATTTAAAGACCTAAAGTAGGAAGTATTATTTCAATATCTAAGCTACTTTGTAGCATTTAAAATTTTTTATTGGTCATAACATCCATAACGTATGTTTATATGACTTTATAGGCATTTTAATTCCAAAACATGATGAAGTATACAAAACTTCAAATTAAGCCCTCTTATTGGGTACTTTTGTTAAATTTACGGCTTGATAGGTATCCATCGAAAAAGTACTTTCTTTTCTTCATTTTTATCGTTTATTAAATTTATAGTTCATTTTAAGTAACTAATTAAAATTTATTTATGTATTTAACATTCATCAAGAATATTTTTATTTTTAGATTAACATGATTTCGGGAAAATGCTTCAATTTTGACGAACTGACTGCCAATAAATCCCTTTATTCACTCTAAAATATATATTAATTTATTAACATAAAATATTAATTTATGAAGGCTCATTTGAAATTTAAAATGTAACGCATCAGATTATTGCTAATCAAAAACATTTTATGTCAAAACACAGATTTTTCTCATATTTTTAATATTTTTCTCCTCAGAAACGATCATCGTTGAAACTTTTCAATTCACCATATGAATTTCTCGAACAATTCAAAACTTATTAGCTTTTTATTATTACTTTCGAATAACTTCATCGCTTAAACAGAATAAATTCCATCTGCTTTTAAAATTATCTTAGTTGCGATGCGTTTACAGCCTTCATTGAAATTAAGTATTTAAACAATGTGATACTCCTTTCTCCTGAAGGATTCTTTGAAGTGAAATAAAGAATTTGGGGATACACTTCTACGAAAATCACTGATGAAAAATACATAGTTAAACGATAATGTGTGTGTTGGTTTTTGGTTTAAAAATAAATTTCCTTCAATCAATACCTCCCAATGCAGCTAGTATTTATCATCACAAGATTGCCTTTTGTTCGATATTATGTATCACACAAAAAATCTTTTGTTCATTATTATCAGTTCTATTTTATTAAATTAACTTCCAGCTGTTTTTAATCTATAATTTGTAACAAAAAAATACTTTTTAAAGCTGTAAAATGCTATGTCAATATTGAAGAACTGAATACGTTTTTGTTTTAAAGATATTTGTCATTTATATTTTGCTTTTGAAAACCGGAAGAATCAGTACCAGATGCGACCTTTGAGTGTTTTTCTCTCTTTGAGGTATGCTTGAACCTTATAAAGATAATGTTTTTCATTGATCAAATGAAACTTTAAATAAGAACAAAAAATGAAACTGTTTGAAAAGTTAAAATTCAAAATTTATTTATACTTGTCATATATACGAGACAGTTTTGTCTTGTCTTAATAAGCAGTATACTTTATTTTCACTTCAAATAGTATAAAAGTACCTATTTTTAAAGATTTATTTTTTATTCCATATATCAGTCTTGTATGCATTTATGAGATGATTTTAAAAGAAGTAAATAAAATAAAATTTGTGAAAATAAATAGCAAATTCTATTCACTTGATTTCTCAAGATTTTCAGCAACGATTACAAGATGGAGTAAGGTTCTTCCTTTCATACTTTCACTTAGATTTTGAAAGTGTTTTTACAAACCTTTTTATGGATTTTTCATTCCGCTTCTATCTTTTGATATTTTCTGGCTACTTTTTACAAAATGTTTATTGACCTGCAACGAAAAAAGTTTAAAAAAGTGGAAGTTTTAAAGCATGTTTTCCATTAGGCTATTCATCGAAATTGAAAGAATTAAATTTTAGTTGCAATTTTCCACCCTTGTTAAATTGGTTTCTTTTCATGGTAGTGTTCAAAATCGTGCATAAATTAGTGGCATCAACATTAGTGACATCAAAGAAACACAACGTTATGATGACGTCACTGAATAAATGACTGGCTGATAACATTTGACTTTTGAATCAATTTTATGCTAGAGACAAATACACGAGCTTCTTTATCCTTATATAAGTCGCTCAGAAGCCAATGCGGTTAAGTCCATTTTTTAATATTTTCTGATTTTTGTAAATTTTAATGGAGTAAATAATATTCTTAGTTATTAAAGGATTTGCTCGTTGCTTCGTTTTTTCTAGGTCAGTCAGTCCTTTTTTTATAGCTTCTGAATATGTTGTATAATAATTTCAGAAGCCATTGTGAATAGGTCCACTTTTTATCAATATTTTTTTACATGAACTTTGAAATAAAAACTAAATTATTTTTCTTCTTTCGATATTTGTTGGCAACACTGAGAAACAACAAATTTATAATAACTGTAACTGTTACTTCTGTTATTTAGAATTGTTCGAGATACAGACTTGAAAAGAACGCCAATTTTTAGTGAGTTTTATGTACGTGCTTTCTTTTAATTTGAAATATCCAAACTTTGGTAAAAACATAAAAATATTACATTGAAGTGTTTGTGAAAATTATTGTGTTATCAAAAACATTAAATAATTTTTCTTTAAAAACCCTTTCAGCGTTGTCGAAATGAATCACCAAGATTTCCTTTCCACAAAACCACTGGAAGATGCTATTACCAACAGAAAAAAATCAACAAATGGACTAACAGTCAATTGGCCTAATATGCGGTAGATAAAACTAGAAAGGTCAAACCCAAGCAGCATTAAGTTCAAATATAATTTTGACGAGGATGATACCTTTCATGTAATCGACATAAAAAAATGTAGAGCAATCTTAAAAAATATAAATCAACCATTATTTCATCCTAATGGTAGAACAATTTCAAAAGAAACAAAAAAAGAAATAATGAATTTATTAAAGTATATACCTCCAATAAAACACGATTTTTACAAGACATTAAGAACACACGTGGAGATCAAAATTTAGATTTAGATAACTCGGAAGAAGATGTTTGTTATGATGAATGAACATAAAACTTATGACAACAAATGTTATTGTATTATTTTTCCATAAATTTCTTATCTTTTTCAGCTGCCAAAAGGTATAAGTCCTAAAGTTTTTAAGATTCTGCCATTGTCCCAATAAATACTTACGTTTTTATTTACACATCCTGTACATATCTTGTTTTGTTGCAGAGTCCCTACCCTTAGAAAATAGACTTTATATACTTTTCTGATCAAATTAATAAACCAAAAATTTTAAAAATTACTGTTTTAAAAAACATTAATTTTCTCAATTTTTGTTTTCTGGACTTAACCGCATTGGCTTCTGAGCGACTCATATTACAGTAAGAGAATTGATCACTCTTAAATGTAAACAGAGCACAGCAATTTTAGTAATTTGTTTAGCTTCAGGTCATTTATACTCGTAGTTTTGTAAAGAAACGACCTTAAAATAGAATTTCAGGAACTATGAACTAAAATTTAATTTTGAATTTTATTACTTACATCATGAAATATGATTATTTAGATATTCAAACAAAAATCTTTTATCAGTATTATAATTTATTTCATTCACTTTACTCCAGAAATATTGAAATCTAAAATAACTCTTAAAAATAAGAAAACTGCCAAACATAACTCAAATAATTGCATTCATTTTCGCAACTGTCACGCATTTTGTTTGTCATAAGTTTGAATATTTTGATTACAGAAAACAGACAACTGTTTATTTATTCATAAACCAACAAACATGCTCTAAAATGTCATTAATCTTCCAAATTTTCAAGTATTTGCGATCCCAGATAGCTTATAAATAATACGTCACTTTGATTAGTTACATTTTTCTTATTTAAAGTAACAGATGCCATTTTTCAGAATTCTAGTATATGTTCGTTTCTGTGTCTCAAAGAAAAAATTCATTTGGAATCGAAGAATTTAATGCTATTTCTAGGGCAAAACAAATTATAGTTTTTAGCATTTTCATGAAAATCGAGATTTTAAAATTTCTTCATCGTATTTCATTAAAATTTAATAAACACAAATGAAAAAAACGGGTTAATCATACTAGACATTTATTCATGGAAACAAAAAACAAGGGTTTATAATATTGTTGGACAACACGCACGAAAAAGGTTGTTAAATAATGCTTGAATTGATCATACTTAAATTCAAAAATACATGGACGATTATATGATTTAATACATAGAAATGTTAAATAAATTTAATGTAGTACAAAAGAAAAAAGGGAGTTGAATAGTACTGTAACCTAAGAAATAATTTCTTTAGTTTACACTTAAATTTAGTTTTTTCCTAAAAATACAGATGCGGACTCTGATAGTAAAAAGCAGTTTTTACGTATAATGTTTATTTTGGGTAATGAGTTATTATTTATCAAAAATTTCTCCTCAAATAGATTCGAAAAGCATAAATCGCAATATCCTATTCCCTTCGATTCATAAAGAATTTTAAAATTAAGTATATTTTACTTTAAAAAATTTGTTAAAAGTTTTAAAAATCGTTATTTTTTAAACAAAGAGAGCTACTCAGTAAGTTTCTTGAGTTGAATCAATTAATTGTACAGTCAAAAAAGTAATCGAACACTTCTTGTTATTCGTGTTCCAGAAATCGTACAATTAAATCAAAAGTCATTTGATTTGAAATATGTACTGTAAATAAATGCAAATTTTATTTGCATAAGGGTCTGTTTTCATATTAAATTTTGCATCAATTCAATTTTTTAAAAGGCAACCCTTATTTTTGATTACAGATTCTGACCTTTAGGATCAAAACAGCCATAATTCATTTAGTTTGGCCAAATCTATGACGATTTAGGAGTGTTTAAAATTCAGATCTTCTGATGTTGAGTGTTTCAGTCGTTTTCTTAAACTTCAAAAATAATCAGCTGATCCAAGTCATTATATTATATGTTATATTAAACAAAATACATGCCTTATTTTAGCTTCAAATCAATGTTTTCTAATTATTATTAATCAAATCATTAAAAATTGGGAAAAATAATGAATTTAAAGGTGTATAGATTTTTAATAAAACGACTCTAGTGCTTCAAACCTAGGTGTGCAAAATTTTATTTTATTCCTTCCAGAAATTTTGAGATACAGTCCATTTATTCAAAGCTACATCATTTTGAATTGTGTTGGGGCCGTCTTAAAATATAATTTTGAATATATTTGATAAAAGAGGATATTTAAAATATTTAATTTACATAACTTGTTGAAAAAGCCTATTTGACACGAAAAGTCCATGTAAAAACTCATTGATCACAAAAGCGTAATTTTGCTATTCGGTATCTAGCAACTCCAGAATTAATGTTTTATTTTATAAATTTGACTCAGAATTCTGTGTTGTGTATTTGAGTTAAGGGAGTAAAATGTAGGCGTCATATTTGAGCATTTCTAAGTTTATAAATATATGTTATTTTCTGAATAAATCATTGTCTTATCAGTATTGTTCAAACGTCTTTTTTTCGAATTGCTCTATTTCAGAATATATTCAGGAAGTCGAAATTCGACACGCTTGCTCATATCTTTCGTTTTTCTGCATTTTTTGCATGACCGGAATTTCATTTCTATTTGTATTAATGTGTTGCAGTGTTTTACATATTGTAAATATATTATTTAGGAGTTAGATTTAATGATAATTTATTTTCTGTAAAATACCACTAGACATGGGTAATTTCTTGTAGGTGTATGTATATCTCGACCAACTTTCTTTAAGTCTTTGGTTGAATACGTAGTGGTTTATAGAATTCTGTTTCATAAAAATAAATAAAATGTACAAAACAAAATATTTTTAAGTAAGGTGTGTAACTTCTTATTTTAAAACGACCGGTAAAGTTAAAATAAAATCGTTTTAAAGTAAGATAGGTTACCTTAACTTAAAACGAGTAACCCTGCGTTGTAGTTCAAAGATGTTTCTAAATTTTAGCATAGATTTTCATCACAAGGAGGTTAAAATTAATTACATTAAAAACTTTTATCATGCTTCATGGGTATTATTGAAAGCTGTACACCCTAGTCTACTAAGTAATTACGTCTATCCTTCAAAATAAGTACGTGGTTTCCATTCAGAAACCGAATCTCTCAATTGAAAAAAAGTACCATAAGAATTTCATTTAAAACTGAATATCTCTTGGAGTAAAGCTAATTTTAAATAAGACTTTGCTGATCTTGGAATAATATCACTGTTAAATATTTGAACAGTATTTAAAGTAGGACTTTTCAAAAATTGAAATTTTTTATCTTAAGTGATAGAACCTGTTTTTCTGAAAAATTGTAATCGATTGAGTTTGCTTTGTCTACACTGATGACATTTATTTTTAAAAAAAGCTCCGTTATTCCATGTGCCGCTGAATAGAATTTTCAAGAAAAAATGTATTTGCTTCAAAATAAATTAATCACGAATACTGTGCCAATTTAATTTACCATACTCTCATAATGATGATGAAATTCAAAAACATCGCATCCCTGGTGTAAGAGTGTCATATATAAAAAATATTGATAAGAAAACTGAGTGCAAGACTATACTCCGAAAATTCGTCGCTTTTACTGAAAATGACCTTCCAGGACATTCGTAATCTTACCAAAACTCAAAATCGACTTCTGTGTAGTAGTCACCTTAGTACCCTTTTGTAGTTTTTCTTATATCAGGAGTGCGATAAATGTGAAATGGATTCTGTTGATGGTTATATCGTGTGTGCATATTTGCGTCTGAAGTAAATTGCAGGAGCTCTGAAAAAGTTAAAACGATGTTAAAAATTTATTTTCCGTAAACTCAATGATAAATTATGCTTACATTTTTCAACTAAAGAAAAATGATTAGTCTGATCACTTTTCAATCAATATTTAAGTAATTAAACCCGAGCAACGTCGGGTAATTCTGCTAGTAATAAATAAAACAGAGAGAAACTCAACTCATTTTTCTTATTTTTAGTATTTCACTTTTATAGAATTTTAACTTAAAATTAATATATAATGAGAACAAATTAATTTACCCTCAGTAGAACGGGGTTGTAATTTTGAATTCAACAATGCATTTTTATTGTGCAGTCGAATATAAGTTGATAAATGGGTGAAATATAAGATAAACACCATGTTTTTCTACATCGTAAGGAAAAATGCAAATATTTCACATCATTCTATTTGTCTTCAGCTTGCAACGCATTTAAATTAATTCCACTAAGAATAATCTTTATTCTGTGATGCCCTCACTGATTTTTTCAAGTTCAAACCTTCCAAAATATAGATGAGCTTATGATGTTCATGGCTGTAAGTTTTTCTCCTATCCGATAGATTATTTCTTCAAATAACTTCATCACAGGAAAAATCCATTAAAATATGTATGTCTTCAATCAGCAGACGTGATAAAAAATAAAGCTTCTCTGATATAAAGAATACAAATTCTTTTTAAAAGATAGAATACTCTTCTTATATCATAAAAATAAATTCAAAAATATAAAAATAAAAAAGGATAAGGAATCTTCAGAGATATTAATTCTAGTATTGTTGAATTCAGTCAATTTTAAGTTTATATGCAGCAGTTTTATATACCAGGTTTTCCAACTGGTGTGTTGAAAGCAACAGCTGTGAAGGTCTCTTTATATTCTCAATCCTAAACTTTTCCCGTTTTATTTCAAAAATACTATCTTTCTATTTTTCAATTTAACAAAAAAAAACTCAATGCAAAAAATTGAATCTATATTTCTTATGTACCATAACGTAAATATATCAAATCGCTATGCAAAAGAAGCGATAATTCCAACCACGTTAAGACTGAAAACTTATTTCCTTCAGTAAATGAAATATATTCATATTTTATTTTCCAGATGTATACCTTTTTACCCAATATAATAAAAGTATTAAACCTTTCCCCTATCATACAATATTAAATATAATTTTTTTGATTGTATCCCAATCAAAATAAAATCTGATTTAAAATGTTAACATAATCATCACTGAAAATTTTTTTTTAAAGTCATGTATAAAAGTGATAAGAAAATTAGACTTTTGAAAGGTAATGAAATAAATTTTGAGGTTCAATATAAAATGTACGCGGTATTTTAATGCAAGTACTTTAACGAGTTAAAAAGTTTCTTTTAAGTTGATTTAATTACACAATGGGAAAATAGTATACATTATTGATGCCGGTCTGTATAAATTACCAATATAAAAGTTTCACATTTGGGCGACGAAATAAGTATGTTACATTTACACAGTTACAAGTTATAATTTTCACTGCCATTAGCAATAAATAAATGTTAAGTATTTTAAACCAACTCAGAAAATCTAGAATTCCACATATCTAAAAACTCCCTTGTATGTGAAACAGTTATAAAAAGTTTGTTAAAGTTGAAATTCAAAGGAAACGCATGTAATGTATTAGGAATGATGTGTTTAGTTTATGTAGAGACACGCTTTCAGATTTACTTTAATCAAATTATATTCAAAACAGTTTATCTTATTCAATAAGAGTATTCATTTTACTCTATGAAAATGATATGCGTAAGGAAAATATAACTGATTTTAAATAGCGTTGATTTAGTTTATTTGTATTTTCTATCGGTGGCTTTCTCTGTTTACTAAACTTCCAAGTGTTCTGCAGACATAGTGCTATATTAAACTGCTTGATTCATCAAAAACATTTTAAGATATATTAAAGTAAGATAAATTCTGAGAGATTATGACATGATTCAGCAGAATCAATAAAATAATTTATTTTCTTTCATCATATTCCTGTAGTTTAGCTATTAGAAATTAACATAAAGCAAAAAAAGTTTATAAGATGAATGGGATAACAATTTTTATCATTCCATCACTAAACTTCTAGTTTTTTATTTTATTCATAGACCATATATGTGTTATAGTGCAGCTAAAACTGTTCTGTTTTACAGATATTTCTTTAAAGCCAGACTTTTGGCTCAACAGCTTACAAGGAAAACCAATCTAGTAAATACATGAAAAATAATAATCGTGTATGCTAGTTTCTTCATATCTACTCTTTTGACAGAGGCTTACAATGCGTTGTTAAAAGTTAAATATCTATTCATTCATTTGCAAATTATGTAAATTATGCATTATATGTACAGATTAATTATCACATTGAATTAAAGGTGCAATAAGCAAAGTGCCTTTCTCCGAAATAGTGCTTTTAATTTGCTTATTCTGAAATTGATTTACTTCCCATAAATACAGATTTGGTAAGAGATTAATTTCAGAATATCCAAGAATAATTACGGCTTTTGTTTTCGAAAAATAATTGTAAATTGATTTTGACTGTTTCTGTAAAACAGTTTACCGTAACGTAATATTTAAGGTAATAAATAATAATTAAATTATTAACGTAATATATAGGAATTTTAGATATCATACTATATTGATATATGTGCAAAAATACGAATCACGGGAAAATATTGCACCGGAAGAGGCGCTAACCCGTTGGCCCCGTTTAAGTGCTTGTCAGAGGTTGAAATTTCGGTGATATCTTATGTTTTGAAGGTTATTAAAAATAAATCATTTAGAAACTGCATTAGATTTCTACGGGACAAAATTAACATTATAATAAACAAACAAATTTCAAAATTTTTAACGTTGACATTTTTGAAAAATCTTGACCAACGATACAAGTTCCATAACGAATTGGTAAAAAACTGATATAATTTAAATAATTTTCTTCTTCTAGTTACGAAAAGTACATTTAATTATCAAAAGCAAAAATAAAATAAGTTTATCTCTAATACTAGTTTGAGGGCTACACGATTTCTTGACAAGCAGAATTGAATATTTTTGGCCTCCTTTCAAAGGGTCTTATTTCCATGAAAAAACATTTTGAAAAGATTTAATGTTACATAGTTCAAGATGCACCATTTTCCATCACATACTGAACTTTCAGAAAAATGAAAGATGGTGTGGTGAACATTTTATTTTTTATTGCCTGAATTTGAATGGATTCACCCCAAAAGTAAATTTTTTTAATGCTGTCTTTTTTAATGTCTGCAAGTGCAATTGATTTTAGATTTGCTGCAAGAAATGGAGATTCTACTTTCCTTTTTATGTTTGTATTTGGTAACTCTAATTGTAGACGCTAAAGACAGCCAATCTTGGAAACGCATTGTTTATATTTAATCTGTCCCTTAGTTTAACAAATAGACTCTTCCAAAACACCATGATTCAAATGCCAACTCACCAAAGCTGGACTATACATCAATTACATATTACACTCAAATGTTTTAGAGGTAAATACCAATAAATTTCTATCATGAAGTTCTTTAAAAAAATTTCCATTACCCCTAATTTCCAGGAAAGAAAGTAAATTCTAAACATTTTTACATGAATAGAAGATAGCATAAAGAAAAAATTTTATTACATGTTGTAGAATGAAACTGAAATTGGACTTTTATACTTCGCTTGCCCATTCAAACTTGGAAGACACTTTTTGATTTAATTGTGATATTCACTTTAGCTTAGTTATTTCGCGTCATATTAAATTATTTCTTTGAAAGGTAAGTTATTTTATAGTCATTCGAGGAATCTTTCAAAGAAAGCTATTATTAACATGAAGAAAATATCATTTTCAAACATCCCAAATAACTAAATTTAATTATAATTTAAGAAGCCATTTCTAGGTGTTTTTAATTTTCCGCTCTACTATGTGACAATGAAATTTCCAACATATCTATTATTTTCACCTTAATGTGGAACGCCAGCATTCGAATTCAAATTTTTGCCACCAGGGAAATAGAGGGCTATAAGCTCCATTTTTGAAGTAAATTACGCGTAGGAAATAAAGGAAGTTAACATTTTACAGTAATTTCGATTTTAGTACCACTTACAGATGAAGTTCAATATGTTTCCTTGCCCGTGTTCTAACTGCACTCCCTGAATTGAGATCCTACTGCAGAACGCAGCTGATCATCATCTTGGTCAGCAACATTATTGTGGGTAAATTATCTACGTTTCTTTGACACACGAAGAGTATTACATGACCATGCAACAGAAGTCACAAAAGGTGTGGTCAGAAGAATTGGCTGACCACTTCATAAGAAACGCTAGACTAATTCTTCTGTCTGCACCCATCGCCCGAAACAAAATTTAAGTGCTAAAGATGTAAAAAGAGTACTTTATTAAAGTATGCAAATAAATTATCACAATTAGTACCAAATTAATTTGCATTAATCAATTATTTATCGATTATAATTCATTATACTTTAGTTACTTTTAGTATAACGTATTCACTGATACATTACGTTTTATGAAACGAATTTACTTTCACATGACTTTGAAATATCTGGACACTAGTCAATTTTCACTGTATATTAAAATTATTTCCTTTAATCCAAATTGAATAAAGGGAAATTCAGCATAGTAAGTATCTGACTTGTAATCATCATATCTATTCTGTTTTTTAATGGAATGATTTAATTCAGAGCATAACGAAAAAGTTTTTGAAAAAGGTAAAGAAATTTTCCTTATGTCAAAACATTTTATTTTTGTAGCTTTTGTCTTATTAGGAACGTCTAGAGCGATTATTTAGTTATCATAGCGTCAGTGGTATAATTTATCTGTTGTTCAAGCATGCAACACATCACGAACATCTGCGATAAAATATAAATTTCACTACCATTTCTGCGATAAAAAATTATATCTTAATTACGTTGATATCATTTGTGCAAACAAAAATGAAATATCGCTTTCACTCTCGAAAAAAATCAATATAAAATGACTTTCTGTAACTCACAATAGTATGATTAGCATAATATAATTCTAATTTTATGATAGAATGTCTTAGTGGGAAAACTTGTGCACAAATAGTAGTATACAAATCTTATACCTTGTTATTGTTTCAAAATCTTTTTGTACAACTTATTAAATGCTATTTATTTCGATTATTTGTGTTACATTTCAATTCGAGTAATTTCAAAAGAAATACGATCATGAGTTCCTTTAAAAGAAATTTTTATGATCAAAAACATCGTTCAATTCAAAATTAAATTCAATCGAAACAACTTTATTCTTCTTAAGTAATTCAGAGTATTGATTTTTTTAGATGCACCTCCTTACAATTAACTATTTCCAAAATATCATAAATGCCTTAAGAAAGGTATTAAGAGGAAAAGGGTATAAATCAGAACAAACAGGAACGGAGTTGTTAAATATTGTTATTCGCAAAATTACAAATTCCTTTAATCTGATAGAAAATGCAATATGTTTAATTTCTGTTCTAATTTCACAAAAAGGAGCATATTCATTTTACCATCCGACCAGATTTAATAGGTATATGGCAATAATATTTAAAAAACAAACTTTTTAAATCAAAGGAGAAAATAAAACATTACAGAAGTAAAGTTACCTTTCTGCCGAGAAACAATCGAGTAAGAAAAAGTTGTAATGTCAAATAAATTAATAAACGTTCAATTGAGGAAAATTACTATCAGTGAGCTGAACTCGATTAGAAGACTCCTGATATTGTACTAATGTGAAATAGAGTTTGGGTAATCAACAGGATAATCCCTTTTTATGAGGAGGGGAATCTTTGAGGTTTCTATTTTTTCTGTGCTGATAAAGCACACACACATAATCAGCTGATTGATCTCAGTAATTTTTATCAGTACAATAGTTTAGATTTAATTTCAAATGTAGCAATCATTATTATATCTTTCAGATCGAAATCTCCTTTACAATGTATTTTTACTAATGAGTACCATCCTTGCACATATAAGTTTAAATTACTGTGGCCATTAATGACAGTATGACTCTTTGGATGATGATAAACAAAATGACCATACCCCCATCTCAGATTGAAATAATTAAGATCTTATCCTAGCCACTTCCTATCAATATTTCGTCCTGAAATGGAACCCCTGGCAAGTTAGATAAATGAAACATAATGGAGTGTTGTCCTTGTGGACATTTCTCTTTTCGAATTTTCTTCCTCTAGTCATGCTCTTATCTAAAGGACTTAAATAATAATGAAAACGGCTTAATGATCCCCATATAAGTAACTAACGCTAATAAAACTTATCTGAAGTCAGAAGAGAAGACACAAAACATTTTTGCAAAGAGAAACAAGATTTTAATTTTTCTGCAATGCCCCCGCCCTTTTAGACATTGGTGTCCTTGATCGCTCGCTGAACCTCCTTTAGATACGCCTCTGCTGCCTAGGACTTGCTATAGACGAAATGTGAGGGAGTGCTTCATCCTGCATAAATATGGTAGATTCGAGACGTACACGTGTTGAAGTTGATAAATAAAAAATTGAGCAGCATTGCTCGACAACTCTAAGTATTGATGGAACAAGTCACTGGACCTAGTGAGATGCTTTCTTCGAAAAATTAAGGACCATAAATATGTGGTAAAGTCACATCAAATTGTTACTTTCAATGAGTGCAAAGGAGTGATTGAAACGTATGAAGGTTCTCAGAAGCCCAAGTAAGGCAATTTTTGTGTTTACTATTCCATTCAGATGAAAAGTTTTTCATCACTTCAGAGGATGATCCAAGGCCATGCAACTTTGACTTCCATGAGAGCTAGGAATGTCAGAAAAAAGTCCAAGAGAGCTAGATCCTGCATCTCCTTTAAGCATTGTGAAGTGTGGCTGATCTTGCAGGGGGAAAACTTCAGCAATTTATGCAGGATTTTCTACACTGTAGCATATCTAGTTGCCTGGATACTGCCCAAGCACTGCTGGATCCATCTGTTGGATCCACTACGGCAATTGCAACTACATTAAAGTCTTGATTCGTTATAGGTTTGTGTCCTCGTCTTGGTAACACTTGTAAATTTTCATAAAAATCAAAACATGAAAACATTTTTGCAAATTTTGGATACAACATTTTTTGTAACATTGGACTTTTTCTTAAGCCCTTCAATCTTCGATAATGCCAAATTGCTGCAGAATCAATTCCGCTTTTTAAGAAGTAAAGTTTTACCAGTAAGCACAACCACTGACTGTTTAGTATAGATATGTTTTAACATCCAATCACGATCGTGTAAACGTAACGAATCAGTTATATCTAATATACTACCTTTTATCTACCTTTTCTCTCTGTTTTATTTCATATGAATCCACCTGCATAATTTTCTAATGGGATTATCATGATATTAACTAAATGCTATGATCTCAAATCCATACAAATTAGTATCGAGTAATCCAAAGTATTTCAATTTAAAGAAACGTAATTTTCAATATGCTACGTTTTTTTTATATTTAGGCAGAGCTATTTGATCTCGAAACAGAATCTATAATAAAAGGGTTTTCTGCGTATAGCCATTCCCGTAACATGTTTAGATTTTCAAATAAATAGTAACTTAATAAATAACACATTAAGCAAAATTGTGAAAGTTAATACCCCACATATTCTACTATTCCCTATGCATCATTATTTAATATACACTATGCAAAATTATAAAAAAATCGACTATCTTTTTAACCATTTATCATAGAAAAATACTGACAGTAAAATGTATTTCCAAGATGACATATTACGCACTTAAGAAGCGATCGTTTGTGTATAAAAATATAATTAACTTCGCATTGGTCATTTTACCAGAAAATTTTCGATAGAAGAAATACTATCTAGCCTGGTTAATCAAATAATACAAGTTTAGTTTTTAACCCTCCTGTTGCTTGTCTCAACGAGGTATCTCGTCATGAGCAAAACTGACCAGATCTTGATGGACGAGATACGAGTATCTCGTTACTAGAAGAAAACTGACCCTTGATCTTATCAACAACTGAAACGATTTCGTCATCATAAAAAATTCGGCAATATATATCTCTTGATGACGAAATATCTCATAAGCAAAATTGTTCAGATGTTGGTGGACTAGATATATCGAAACCACTTGGAGGGTTAAATAAATTATTCCATAAATTATTGGAATTCCAATTTTACTGCTCATAGCACTTTATCTGTGTTGGCTACCTTTTTGCAAAACAAAGCAGAACCACGCGTCAAATTTGATCAAAGTACTGTATGGATTGTATTACAATTTTAATTTTAATATGCAAGGTCCAAAACAAGACAGGTTGCGCCAAACGCAATATAAAAAATTGAGCAATAAACTGAGAGCAGCTAAAGGATCAAAATAAGAAAACATGAATTATCAATATCCTACATCATGACTTTTGAGATGTTCCATAACTTTGAAGATAAATATTAATGTTTAAGTAAGTTATATTTCGGCAAAAATTCTTTTAAATTTGCAATTGTTTAAATTGGAATAATTTACAGAGTACAACACGTACACACAGTAACGTAGTGCATTTTTGTGATTGAAAGTTTCCGGTAAAGAAATAAAAAAAATTATTTTTGTTCATACGCAACTCACAATAAAATAAATAACATAGTCAGTCCCAGTTTTTAACATTCCATTTGTTCGAGATTTACTTCGTCATAAATTAGCCCTTTTACCCCCAAATACTATTTAATAAAAGCACTTTTCTAAATTTCTTGGAGTTTGAAAAAAGTAAAGCAACTGATTTTGATAAAAGTTTAAGGAGCTTAAGTTTATAAACAGTATGACCAATTTATTTCAAGAGATCCTATACTTTTACGGACTTTAGCACTGAATTATTCAACACATTAGTCAATTCTAATTCCCGGACAATTTCAAAACTTAAAATTCTGCGTAAGATATGAACCTGTTTTCAAAAATGTGATTGGAAGTATAACGTTTTGAGGCTACATTTAGCTGAATTAAATCTGAAATTGAAGCTAGCAGCTGGAGTAAATTTCTTTTATCTTTTTCAACATGAATACTAATTTTCTACATTGTAATGTCAAATAAAATAAAATTTTGAGGGGAGTATTCTCAAATAAATACTCCTTTGTATAAAAAGAAATTTTCAGATTGCTTGTATCAAATTTCTCAAGTAGGACTAACTCAAATGAAGCAGTGTAATCATAAATGATACGTTTTAGTGACCTTCAGTATCATTTCCACCTGATCAAGATTGCATCAGGTTGCCTCTAATAAATTGTAGCTACGTATATACTTGAAAACTACCGTCATTCGTTTTGAATTCGTAAGACAGTAAAATTACCAGGGAAATAAAGCACGCATACATCTCAAACATGTCTCTCGCGCACGCATGTGTTCATTAATCTCAAGCTTCAAATAATATCGATTAATAACCACGAAATTTTTAATCCTTAAAACTTTATAGAATATCGGTTCATTACAAAATCTCTATTCAAATAATTATTTCATTAAAGGGGGTTGGGGAAAGATGTCTTTCATTAATTTCACTTTTCCTATCTGAGAACACCTTCCTTTCTTAAACTAATAAGGAGACCACATTGATCTAGGTGGCATAAATCTATTTCATGTAAGCATTGTTGTTAGCAACATGCAGATTCCCTTCTGTAAATCAAGTAACACACAACGTATGTCCCTTTATAAGGCAAAATAGGTGATTTTTCAACCGATATTTTCCAAAATATCAAGAAAGAATGTAAAATACCTTTATTAGATGCAGTGAAAACATAATTTTAAATAGTTTCTAATTCATTTTGAGTAGAACTTAAATAAGCTTCATTCATTTTGGCTATCGAAAAATATACCATAGTAATTTTTAACTGCTATTTTTAAATTTTTTTATTATTGTGTAGTTAAATTAAATTTGAATAAAAAAATAATTGAACTAATTAAAGCAAATTTTAATTAGTTCGATCGTTTTATAAAGGAAACCTATATCAAAAATCTTAAAATACTTTGAATAAATTCGATTAGATACCAGATTTGGTTCAAAAGGTTTTATTCTGTCTGTTTTACTTCTTTTCATAAAACGAAATTCTACAATTACATGTAGATAATCGTCTTAACCAAGAAAATTGGTCGAAATGTACACATGTCCTACAGAAATGAACACGTTTTTAGAAATATTGCACACTAAATTATTAATTTCTTCCAAGCTCTAGTGCAAAATTGAATGCTTTATTCTCCCTTTACATCATCCATACCAACTATTCGGATTTTTTTAAAAAAATAAGGCTTAAAATAAATAGAGTTCAAATTCTGTAAAAATAAGTTTTGGAAGAATAATTGCCTTTCCAGATGTTCTAGTGAAACAATCTGAGAAATCGCTATACTCAATTTACATCCCAGCTTCTGCAACACTCAAATTAAAGTTGATTTAAAAACAGAGACAATTTAAACTTTATGGACAACCTAGCCCTTGGTCCTTACAGACCAAATACTTAGGAGTAATCTTAGACTCTTATCTTAATTGGAAGCCGCACATAGAACATATACAAAACAAATTTCGGAAAACTTCCCCCCGGCAGTCATGTATCCACTTCTTGGAGCTCAACATCATCACTAGACAACAAGAAACTAATTTACTTATACTTCTTTCGACCGATCATAACATATGCTTGCCCAATTTGAGGGGCAGCTCGTGAGACCAAAATTTAAAAAATCGAACGCGTTCAAAGTCTTTTCCTCCGCCAAATTACAAAAGCCAGATGGTTCTATCGTAACAGCGATATCAGAGAAGTCCACAAAATTCCCTCAATTAAAAACTTCATTAACAAAATCTCCCGCACATTTTTCTCTGAAATTGAAAAAATACCAACCTTGCAGTAAAAGAAATTGAAATTTATCATCCAACGCTCCCCAAAACAAAACAAGACCTCACAAAACTCATCTTCTTGGAGACTGAAATCCTGCAACTCCCACCTCCCACCATTTATCGTTCCGCCATTGATAACTCTGCATTTGATTTCGTACAGTTATTGAGAAGCTCTTATCCATTTCAATGCTCTTGAGCAGCACTTCGGAGCTCTCCCAAGTGCTTATCCAGATCGAAGCTAAATTTTTTCAAGATTTCAATCAAACACATTTATTTTGGGTTGGATCTAGAGGCAGAAAAATTAAAAACAATACTAAAAAACTGTCAATACATATATTTATTCAGTTCTTTTCTTAATTTACCAAATTATAGGATCCCCAAACACCAAGGTAGGCCCATTTATCAAGTGCTATACTGTCAATACTAAAGATTGAGGCACCTTTGGGGCCAGGTTCTCCATGACCTCATCAACACCATTGAGCACATAGCTACGCATATTCAGACGTTACTGCCGTAGGAAGTAATAGACTGAGATAACATGGGATTTCAAATAGAAGGTGGCCCCTCGATAGTGATATGTCGTCATTACCATGAAACCAATACAGCTTCATTCTCATGGCAACTGAACAAATTGAGAGGTTGCATTTATGCAAATGGAAATTAGACAAATTTTTTCGTTTCCATAACAATCGAACTAGTTGAATTTGGGTTTATTCATGAGGAAATGACAGATATATTTTTTTGAAACAGTAGATAGAATGTCAACATCTCCATTGAGCATAAAGTACTTAAAATGTACGGAATAAATAGAATTTAAAAAAATTATTTAAGAAAATTTATATCTTGATATTAACTGTTTCTTATTCCCTTTATGACTTGGAAGATCATTTGATTTTTAACTGCATTATACACAGAGTATATACGTAGCTATGTATGAGTAGCTATTTACACAATGATATTATGTATCAATTTATGTAACAACACTTCACTTTAACAACCAGCGTGTGAACTTTTCCTTTAATTCCAGTTTATTTTTTAAATAAAAGATTTTTTTAATACGAATATTTTAATACTAGCCATTTTGAATTATTTAAACAGAAGATTATTGATATCTGTTGATATAGTCCGAAATATTATTTTAACTAAAAATACATAATGAAATATTTTTATTGATGCAATAGCAGGTATAAAACAAAAACGATTCAAATACACAGATGTTTAAATAAAAATAGTTCGAGATTTTATGTTGTTATCAAAAAAACTAATGGCAGAATATCGACTATGTGAACAAAATCCAAGAAAAGAAATATTTGGAAAAAATCAAAACTTTTTACAGCTCTCAAAGGATAAATTTTGATTTTTTTTCCTTATTAACTCTGTATCACTTTAAAGTTAGAAATTCAAAAGTATTCTGTTTTAAATTAATTGGTGTCGAGCAATTATATCGATACAAAAACCTTAACATTATATAAAGAACATGAAAACATTGCTTGAACAACACTTGAACAGCGCCACTGCTTTCAACGTTTGTTGGTACGTAGGTATTTTAATTAACGTCTCACTGAAGCAAAACCGCGGGCTATTGGTGACGGTCCGGGATCAACCCCCGAAGGAAAAGATCCGAGGACAACACCACGTAATTTGAACCACGGTCAGATGACGAGGCCATAACTGAGCTGGTACTCCACTCTCCAAACTACCAACCGTCGCCAACAGCCCGTTGTGTTGCTCCAGTGCGACGTTAATTAAAATACCTACCAATCGAAAATTGGTAATTAGTTAACGTCGCGACGACGGTCCGGGATCAATCTTGAAGGAAAAGGTGCGAGGACAACACCATGTAGTTTTGAACAACGGCCAGATTATGAGACAACACCTGAGCAGGCACCCCACTCCAAACTTCTACACCACGCCAACGTGAGGACATTTTAGGCCACGACAGATTTAACGTGCACCAGCCCCTTTTGTACATGATGGCCTTTGCTTGGATTCGAACTAGCAACCCTCCTGTTGCTTGTCCGTTACTCTTCCAACTGGGCCCTCCACTGGAAGTGCTAGACCTTACATTCCAAAACAATTTATGAGACATGTATTTGATTGCATGCATAGCTTATCACATCAAAGTATTAAAGCTACAACAAAGCTAATTCGCAAACGTTTTATTCGGCCCTCCATGAATAAGGATTGTAATACTTGAGCTCGGGAATGCCTTCCTTGTCAAAAATCTAAAAATTTTAAGCATGTATCATTCTCTTTAGAATCATTTCCCCCAGTAACTTCGCGTTTCGATCATATCCACAGACATAGGCCCTCCACCATCTGAAGGTTGCACATACTGTCTCACAATCATTGACAGATTTTCCTGGTGGCCAGAAGGCACCCCACTAACTGATATAACGCCCCCCATAGTTGCCCAAGCATTGTATAATACGTGGATCAGTAGATTCAGTGTGCCTAATCGGATCACTACACCTCAAGGACGACAGTTCGAATCCAAACTCTTTTCATCCCTTGGAACTTTCCCGGGAGCAGAGCAAGTTCAAACTACAGCTTATTACGCCCATTAAAGGCAGTCATCAAGTGCCATAGCACCGAACAGTGGACTAAAGTTCTTCCAACGATCCTCCTTGGCTTCCGTGCTTCACTCAAAGCAACACCTTCGGAACTGTTTACGGTTTCCCCATTCGTATCCCTTGAGAATTTTTCAATCCCTCACGGGTGAAGGATGATATCCGGATGCTCATCGAGCAACTCCGCAGGCATATGAGTCCCTTCAACCCAGACCAACATCGTCCCATGGGAAGCGAGCTGTTTTTGTGCTTAAGGAGCTGCACTCTTCGTTTCAAGTTTTCGTCCGAAGGGATATGGTTCGGAAGCCTCTACAACGCCCATATGATGGACCCTTTGAAGTAAAATTTCTCATAACCAGAAATTCTTCAAAATCAACTTTAATGGCAACAAGGTTGTGTCGGTGAACCGTTTCAAACCTGCGTTCCAAGCTGCTGATGCTCCATCACCTACTCATCCAACCAAAGATGGTCGTGTACAAAGGGAGCTGGTGCACGTTAAATCTGTCGTAGCCTCAAATGTCCTCACGTTGGCGGGGTGTGGAAGTTTGCAGTTGGGGTGCCAGTTCAAGCGTGAACTCGTCGTCTGACCGTGGTTCAAATTATGTGGTATTATCCTCGGATCTTTCCCTTCGGGAGTTGATCCCGGATCGTCGCCAATAACCCGCTGGGTTGCTCCAGTGTGACGTTAATTAAGTACCTACCATCACCCACTCATACACATGTGACAGTGACATTACGGAGTGCAAAACTCTATACCACCAGATCTGAACAAACAGTACACCTTTCGGATAGCTTATGTGTGTTTCGTTGACACTGGGAGTATGCAGTGACTTGAACAGCACTACTACTTTCAACGTGCTTGTTGGTGCGAGATCGCTTATTACGACGCTTTATCAACTTTTCCTATTTCGACAGCGAATTGAAGTGAAGCGATTCGGTTTCAGCTCGCATTTGCTCGAGTATATAAGGTTTACTTCCTTGTAGTTACTACCTTGTCTGCTTGCCTTGTGCTTCGTGTTATTGTGTAACCTGTATGTGCTCTGATATTCTTAAAATAATAACCTTCTGATTATGTCAGCTTCAACATAAAATATCTTAACACTTACTCAGATCAAATAAAGACGGGAAAGTAACAGATACTGCTTTGATTGTATGCTTTTTATGAAAATAAAACAAATAAAAGACATCAAAATGATAACAAGAATTTTGATACGTTAACATCTATTTTAAATATTTATCAACTGTGGCAGCAACAAAAAAACATGATAAAATAATTATATATTAAATTCGACTTTAAACACCAATTACAGAAAAACTTGATAAGAACTTTTAAAGTACAAAGCTATAGAAGCAACAGAAAAACATAAGAATGACAAGAATTCTGAAACGCAAAATTCCAAAATGAAAAGTTGAGATTAAAAATACGAACTATCAGGACAAAAACTAGAAAAATGCAAACTGCAAAAGTTTACCAATATAAAGTCATAGCAAATTCTGAAAGGAAAACAAACCTGCATTGAAAATACCATCTCGAATAATTTAGACTTGCATTCGTAGCCATCTTTGACATCGGAACAACATTGGCCACAATCAGAAGAATCTCCGATTTTTCAATGGCATATTTTTCGGTGATTCTGGATTACATGCAATGGCTAGTTTCGCATACTGGAAAAACTGAAACCCTTGGAAAATTCTATACACATAACTCTTGTAACCTGCCAGATTGGTTTGCTTTTACGAAAGAGCTCTGGCGATTTCTAAGGTTACAAAACGGCGACTGCTCTGAGTGGAATTGGAAGAGTAGGAAAGGCGAAAGGATTCACACCACAATCGAGGGCGCTGCAAGTAAATCCTTCAGTGACGTAAGGGTATTCAGCTGTTTTGGCATGGAATTTGCCTAAAGATGTGAGCAAAGAAAATTTAAATGATGTATTAACTAGGTAAAATATTTTTTTAAATAAATAAAAATAAACTAATTTGTTTTTATTGTGACACTTGCACAAACATAAATACAAAAACACATAAAATGGGAAGACCGGCAGACATACTGACACGCGAGAGCAATGAAATTCAGTCACTGAGTTGTAACTACTCAAAGTTTACAACTTTTCGTGAAAATATATTCAGTAGTTTAAAATAAAGCGGGCCCACACATACAGACAAAAGGACAGTGATACACGAAAAGCGGAAACCACTGATTTGTCAGTAAAATGGCGCAAAACTGAAAACTTGAATTAGGGCGAAACTATCCAATGTACAAACACTCTATTTTTGTTTATATAGATATATCCACAATAATGCAGTAAATCACTAAACTTAATACTAAACATTTGTATTTGGTTTTTTCACTTGAGTAGGATAGTAAACTTAAGAGAAATGTAATCTTTCGAAACAACGGAAAATTGTCTGAATTGTTTTTATTTTTATCTCTTTTCAGTGTAAATAAACAAGATGTAATGCGCAGACTTTATAGTCCGGCTCAAGGGAGATGATAGTCAAATCAAGTGATTTTGAACGAGTCTATTAGTTAAATTAGATGATAGGTCGAAACATGAATAAAGTACTCCTCAACTGGCATCTTTAGCGCGGATTCTGGTTTTATGTTTATCGTTCAGTGTCGAAAGTGGCAGCAATGTAATGTGTTGTCGGGGGAAATCAGCCACGGTGATCACCATTCATGCTTTTAAGTATGCCAGTCTTCTAATAAAGTTTCACGCTGTTTCAAAAATCCACTGACTCAAGATCGACTGCCTTCTCGTCGGATCCACACTATACCTTAGCCACGCAGATGCCCTCTTGCATGATACATTCCGGTTACCTTAAAATATAGCTTAACTCTCTTTTGGTGACGTTTGTCGTCTAATATGATTGGCATTGACCAATAAACTATCATATATCAATACGGAATTCCTTCTCTGCAATTTTTGCAGCCGAAGTGCTGAAATCATGTTCGAAAAACAAGCCAAGTGACATCACCTTCAGATTATTTGCAGGAAACACGTTCAGCCGCAGAAACAGTACCGCCATTTTAGCTTGATAGAAAATGCCTATTATATTTAATTCAAATGTACCTAAAATGAAGTGCCCTATCTAAATAGATAGTTTCCTGTTTACTCCTACCACAAACCCATTGAAAGATTCTCGTTAAGGATTAGCTTTTCCGAAAATGAAGCGAGATCCTTTGGAATAAAGAAACCTTTTATCTTAACAATTAAGTTATTACATGTTATTCTTACGCAATTAAGTTCAAGTATACGAGTTTTACTTTCTTTCTTTTCCCTCTATAACAAGTAATTCTAGAATCTCAAATTAATCGATGTCATCTTCACTTCTATCAGCGATTAAGAAAAAGGCCCGAAGAAATGGATGGGAACTAAACGCACCACAAAGAAAGTGCTCCGCATTTGTAAACAGGAATATCAAGGATAAAAAAGAATTCTAAATACGTAACAAAAAATTTCACTTTCTCGGTAATTTCAAAATAAAACTTATTTACTATTAACCAATTGTTTCTTGGATCACATTATATTTCATGTAAGATGTTTTTATTTTCTTATATGTAAGTATTGCACGGTTGAGCAGGCAGATATGTACTACAATCGGAACCTAAGAATCTGTCTCTGGCAGTCTATGTAAATTTAAAATATCCACGTACAAACACTTACGCAACAAATTCATTATTTTTAAATACAATACCCTCTTAAACTAAACTGTAGACATAGACATTATACTTTGATAACTAAGATTTTTTTCTAGACCTATCTACCTTCTGTCTCAATTTTTGAATTTTAACAAAAAACATGATACTCGCCATATGATCAGTTGTATTAATGTATTTAAATTATGCAAAAATAAATGTGAGAAAAAGTGCTTCATTAGTCTCACTCATGAGAAAGTTGCTTAATACCACCTCTGGTTATAAGGATGAAAATAAATCTACTAAAATAAATTTTGGCGAAGACGCTTTCACCACCATTTTAAAAGTATCAGCTAAGTTTGATTTAAGGCTTGTTAATCCTCATTTATTTACGAGTTTCGCAGCACTAAATAATAAGCTGTGTAAAATATATGCTGTTTTTACGTGATAGGGGCCCAAATATACAAGCAAACATGAAGCGCAGAAACCACTCCTTCTGAATGTAAACTGATATAAGCGAATAATTAAATTAAAATTGGAACAAAAATATTCTTTGATCACATTTTATTTTTATCCTGAATTTGATTTTTGATTCATGATTTTTGACTGTGGATCAAAATTACAAGGTGTTGTGCCCGTATCTTTCCCTTCGGGATTAATCCCGAACCGTCTCCAATAACCCGTTGTGTTTGCTCTAGTGCGTCTTAAATTCAACTATAAACTAAACTAAAAGCTTTTTAACAAACTACAACTTAAAGGCTATTTAAAAAATAATTTCATGTACTAAACAATTGTTACCAAAATAAACTACTTGCTATACCAGACCACACCTGAGCTGGCACCCCACTCTCCAAACTTCCACACCACGCCAACGTGAGGACATTTGAGGCCACGACAGATTTAAAGTGTACCAATCCCCACGTACATGACAGTCTGGATGAAACGAATTTCGAACTCGCAATCCTCCAGTTCTTCCGGCGACTCTACCAACTAGGCTTCCGCGGTTCTAAACAAATATATATATTAAATTTTCGGTACTTTCAAGCGTTATTATTCGAATAACAGACCACAATTTGGAAAGTACCCACAGGCTCAAAATTCATTTAGTACTCGCACTAGAAAACATTATATAGGAAAATTTTGTAAAGTTTTAAAAAGTGCCATTATGGTTTTTAATAGAAAGGAGTTTTAGGAAGCAAATATTATGTACGAAAACCAGTTTTAAGAAAAATACATTTTAAGTAAAGCTATTTTTACCACAATTATAATCACGTATTTCGGGATCTTAAATGAATAATTGTATTTTTGGATAACTGATGGAGTTGGATTTGTGTGATATATTAGGGTCTCATCTGTTCTGTATTACTTAAAATCTTTCTTATATAGATCAATTCTAATAGTGATTTAGAACAGAATCATGGTATTTCAGTAACTCTTAGTTCCAATTTATTAGATGGATTAAATAGAAAAAAGCATGGATTTTTTATGCATTTATAAAAATTCAGCCCAATCTAGGTCAATCATACACATAACAGTTTTAAGTACACTCATGTCCAAAAGATAAGCATAATTCGTAAAATGCGCAAAAATCGGAGTTAATATGGATACAATGGTTCAAAATCACTTGCGGAGAATCGTGGGACGAAGGTAAAACATTGTGCATATGGAAAACAGTTCAGTCGACGTCAACATGCGCAAAGCACCTGCTCACGTCGGAACTAGTATAAAACGGCCTCGAACAGCGTGGCCAGTTTAGACAGAAATTTCGCAATTGCTGTGGTACAAGAGCGTTGTTAACAATCAATAAGGACAAAAGATGTCACAAAGATGCCAACTGGACATGTTTGTGAAGGGACAAATTATTGGAATGCTGGAATCCGGTCGATCCCAAACCAAAGCGTCTCGAATTCTGAATGTGCCTCAGTGTGTGATCTCCAGACTCTGGCAGAGGTTTCAAACCACTGGAGATGTTGCCCGACAACCAGTACCAGGTCGTCCAAGGGTACCAGGTCGTCCAAGGGTAACAACCGCTCGGTAAGACCGATATTTGGCGATAAGTGCGCGAAGGCAGAGGAACCGTTCTGCCTGACAACTTGGGTTCAGCCCTGACAGCCGCCACAGGAGTCATATTTTCGAGAAAAACTGTTTACAGGAGACTCAAACGCGTTGGTCTCTATGCCAGACGACCAGCAGTTTGCATCCCCTGACGTCTGCCCAGAAACGCGCACGTTTACAGTGGAGTTTGGAACATCGGCAGTGGAGTCGACAACAGTAGGGTAATGTCATGTTCAGTGACAAGTCCAGATTTAGTCTGCAAATTTATTCTCGTCCTACCACGATCTGGAGAGAACGTGGAACATTTTTTCACCCGGGAACATCACAGAAAGACATCGTTTTCCTTCAGGGGGAGTCATGGTCTGGTAGGCATCATGCAGACCTCCACATCTTTGACACGGGTTCTGTTACTGGTCAAAGATACAGAGACGAAGTCCTTGAGCCTATCGCCCACCTTTTTTGAGGTGCTGTCCATCCTGGTTTCATATTCATGGATTATAACGTGCCTTCGCACTGTGCAGCCCTGGTCAACGCCTTCCTTCAAAGTGAAGATATCCACCGCATGCAGTGGCCTGCCAACTCTCCCGATCTGAATCCTATAGGGCATGTGTGGGATATGCTCGGGAGACATATTGCAGCCCTCCGCCACCCACCAAGCTCCGTTCCGGAATTGAAAACTGCTCTCCGTGAGACTTGGAACTCTGAGCACACAACTCATCCATACCCTCATCGAAAGTATGGGAAATCGTTGTGCAACATTCGTGGCTACCAGAGGTTCCCACACACCGTATTAAACTTCAGCATCACATTGTTTTAATAATTCTGTTTCACTAAAGTTGACACTCGTATTGTGAATCTTTTCCTTTCAACTCTTTCCTTTGAATAATAAGTCATTATTATCCTTGTTTTACATTGTTTTCTTCTATAACCATATTACACCCGCAAACCGCGTTTCGTTAAATTCCGATGTAAATTTTCTGAAATATTCACATAAACAGCAATTATGCTTAACTCTTGGACATGAGTATGTCACCTTAAAATTTTCCAACAGATTTAGCGGTAATAAAAAGAAAACAAAGACGTTTTTCATAAAATTGTGTTCCAGAAGACGATTTATAATGCTAATTAAATGAAATACGTGTTTGAAAATTCTGTAATTCTGAAGATGTAATTTCTTCTCAATTCGGAAAATGGTATGTTGGATATAAAAAAGAAAATTATTGCTTCAGAAATATTTTCTTTCATTTTTAATAAAGAAATTAAAAATACACTAGAACAAGGAAAATATTCCCATTAACAAAATAGATTCAAGCTAATTATATATTCGAGTATCTTATTCGTTGTGAAGAATAAACACAAAGATCGTAGATTAAAGTCTTTTTCACTTGAGAATGCTTCGCTATTTTTTACATGCATCTTTGTTTCAGTATGAGGCACGAAAATTTGCTTGTTGCGAACAAATGAATTCAAGACACGCACAGAGCGAGTTAATTTTATTTAATAAGGTCTGTAACTTTGAGAAAAAAAATCTGTGTTACGTGAGAAAAGTAAGTTTATTTCAGTAGATGAAGGCTTTTACAAAAAACAGAAAAACACCTCATTCTATTGCGCGTGAGTTAGAAAATTCAGTTGATTAAATTTCCGATCATTTCTTTTTATTTAATCATTATCTAAAAAGACCAGATTTATGAAATTATTAATACGTTTTATCATTACCACAGATTAATTTTTTATTTCAGAAATTGGTTTATGTAGCATGTCAACAATGAGACGAGTTTTAGTGTCATAGCTAAGATGGAGATGACATGCTACAGTTCTGGACAACGATTTTTTAAATACTTATTCAAATATTTGGACTGGATCATGCAAAATATTTTTAAAAAATTTAAAAGAACTTTTTAAGAAAAATTGATCTTATCATCACTATCATTTTCTCAAAACAGAAGCATTTCCTCTACTTTATTTACAATTAGTCATGTGCAAGGAAACACTTGAATATCTGTAACATAGGTCTGCGTAATAAAACATTTTTGCTGTGAACTATTGAGGAAATGACAACCTAACTTTGATGCGCTGAATTCAAATATCCTACCATTCCCGCATCACTTAGTTTTTTACTATAAGGAAATGCAATATTTAATTCAATCTGTTAAAAAACACGATTTACTGCTTTTAACTAATAACTTCGTAATAAAATGCTTGAAATTAGATAAAATAACGAATAAATAATAAAATTACAAGATTAAATGCTTTCATATTTCTAAAATATAATCATCAGACTTAAAATTTTTAAACTGCCCATTAGCAATTTTCACTTTTTTTAACAAGTTCTGAGTTGACTTTCGATTGCGATCCTGATGAAACCTACCTCTTTACGAACATCAACAATTGTCAGCTATCATAACGACATCCCATTAACCCTAACATCTCGTTTCTATCTCTTTTATATCTTGATGGAATCATATATTCCCTTGATCTTCGTTTAATACTCCTACATTTTCAGGGAAACAGGATGAAATAAGAAAATGCTTACAGCCATGCTCAGTTTACATCCGAGTGCCTGGAATTTTTCTACCATGCTTTTTACAACCTAGTCGAATTGGTCAGCTTTAACATTACCCAGAATCTGATGACATCGTTAAATATGCCCTAAGCTTAAATTTCTGAGTTGTTTACGGTCTTTCTAAATGCAGAATTGTGAATAAGCTGGCAAATTTCAATCTTTAGTATATGTACCGTTTCATTATCCTTTGTAGGTTGTGTTAAAGGGTAACAAAATTTTGCGTCACTACTTCCGTGTTCAGCATAAACACTTTAATTTTTAGGCAATGTCCAACTGTTTGTTATCTATCTTTGGTGTAGTAACCCATTCACACAAAAATTATCGAAATTTAATGCAATCACTGCCTTTGATCTTGTATTACTCCTTGTACCACTAATGCATAATTTCGTCACAAGGCTTACGCAAGACGTGAGGAAGAAAAGTTTGTTCCTGATCCCTTAATTTCATTTTAAAATCGCAAAATACAAATTAATGGAGTGATATTTTTCTACTTTATCATAAAACATTCAAATATTTAACAGGATTGATTTGCCATTCTATGGTCATTTTTTTTAACCACATAAAAACAAAATAATCACAAGATCTGTTTTTATGGTAGGTAGGTATTTTAATTAACGTCGCACTGGAGCAACACAAAGGGCTATTAGCGTCCGGGATCAAACCTGAAGGGAAAGATCCGACAATACAGCGTAATTTTGAACCACGTTCAGATGACGAGGTCACACCTGAGCTGGCACCCCACTCTTCAAACTTCCACACCACGCTAACGTGAAGACATTTGAGACCACGATAGATTTAATGTGCACCAGCCCCCTTGTACACGGCGGGCTTTGGTTGGATTCGAACTAGCAACCTTCCGGTTGCTAATCTTTTCGGCTATTGTAGACTGGTGCAGACGAATGACAGGACCAGGATCAGCTTGCATGATCAGCTTTTATTATCTCTTCGCAGACAGTGCAGTATAGAGAGAAATCCCGTTCGTAATCTCATGATTCTACCGGATTCATTTTGCAACTGGAAAGTTGAGAGTTCGAAACTCGATCCAACCAAAGACTGACGTGTACGCGGGTGCTGGTGCACTGTAAATCTGTCGTGGCCTAAAATGTCCTCATGTTGGCTTGGTGTGGAAGTTTTGAGAGTGGGGTGTCAGCTCAGGTGTTATCTCATCATTTGATCTTGGTTCAAAGTTACGAGGTGTTGTCTCGGATCTTTCCTGTCAGGATTAATCCCGGATCGTCACCAATAGCCCGATAGTGCGACGTTAATTCAACTACCTACCTGATTCTAGATATGTAGTTTTTTAGAGCTAGATTTTGTTGGCCTCAAATGTAACCAAATAAAGTCAATTTTGGATTACGTACAGGAAACACGTTCTTCTACAAAACGCTAGCGCAACCTACATTTAGCTTTACAGAAAAGTCTTTCATGCTCTACCTTGTTTCGTTTTTATTTTTTTCGAATTAGGTCTACTTAATCCTCATGCACCAAAAAAACGATTACATAGCTACAAAAATCGACACAATTTTTAATTGTCAGTGTAAAACAGCCAATCTCCTGGAATATGAAGAAAATTCTTTCATTAAAGGATTAATTTGATTTATTGCCATATAGGGATTGTTTGGCGTTCGTTTTTTCCGACGATAATTGGGGCTGGGGTAACCCGGTTGGAAGAGAAACGTATTAGCAACCGGAGAGTTATGAGGTCGAATCCAACCAAATATCGTCGTGTACAAGGGGGCTGGTGCACGTTAAACCTGTCGTGGCAACAAATGTCCTCACGTTGACGTAATGTGAAAGTTTCGAGAGTGGAGTGTCAGCTCAGGTGACTTGCCTCGTCATGTGACCGTGGTTCAAAATTAAATGATGTCCTCGGTAGGTAAATAGGTATGTATTTTAATTAACGTCACACTGGAGCAACACAATGGGCTATTGGCGAAGGTCCGGGATCAAACCCGAACTGAAAGGTCCGAGGACAACACCACGTAATTTTGAAACATGGTCAGATGACGTGATAACACATGAACTGGTGTTGTCCGCGGTTCTTTCCCTTTGGGATTCATCCCGGACCGTCGCCAACAGCCCGTTGTGTTGCTCCTGTGCGACGTTAATTAAAATACCTACCAATCGATAATTGGTAATTAGTTAACGTCGCACTAGAGCAACACAACAGGCTATTGACGTCGGTCCGGGATCAATCCCGAAGGGAAAGGTGCGAGGACAACACCACGTAGTTTTGAACAACGGCCAGATTACGAGGCAACACCTGGAACTGGCATCCCACTCCAAACTTCTACACCAAGCCAACGTGAGGACATTTGAGGCCACGACAGATTAAACGTGCAGCAGCCCCCTTTGTACACGATGGTCTTTTGGTTAGATTCGAACTCGCAACCTTCCAGTTGCTCGTCCGTTACTCTTTCAATCGGGCCACCGCGGCCCACCTACCAACCGACAAATATTGTGTAGCTAAATGAGTTTACTCCGTATTTCCGCAACTAGTGAATGAAGGCGGAGCAGATTCGATTCCTGTTCTCTCTTCTGTGCCAGCAAAACTTTACTAAAGTACGAGAGAATGGCGAGTGTAAGAGGTAGGCATTTAATTAACGTCACACTGGAGCAATACAACGGGCTATTGGTGACGGTCCGGGATCAATCCCTAAGGGAAAGATCGAGTCAAGTATAAGATAGAATATGAAGTAATATATATGGCACTCACATCTATTACTTGATATTCTCTTGCGCTTGACACCAAATATAGCCCTTGCACTATAAAACCCAACCAACCGCCATAAATTACACACACGGAATAGTTAGAGCCATGTATGAGACAAGAGTCTTACCTTTACAAGAGTCTTTACTCTTTACATGAGTAAAGGGCATTGACTTGATTCCAGTTTCTTGTTCCATTTTTTCTAAGAATTTAATAGTGGATTTAGATGTGTGGCTGCTTGCTTTATCCTGATGCAGTTCTACTGATTGTTGGTACTGCGTGTAAAGATATGGTATTTCTTTTTTGAATATTGGCTATAAAATGATGGTATGTGGAGTTCATTTTTTTCTTTTCTCTCACTCTCTTTACTTTTAATTTTCCATTATATTCAAAACCGGCAGCAATTATAAATCCCTTAGAGAAAAGTTTTTTTAATTCTTTGAACCACGTTTTAAGATTTTTTTCTCCTCATTTATGATAAATTGTTCTTTTTTCATTGAAGTTTTTTAAATACACCCATGCCTCGTCTATTGTCACAACATTTTTTTATCTTTCTCAAGCTAAATGTTTGTCATACAGAATTCTGTAGCAAGTTCTGCAATATGTCGTACAGATAGACAATGAACTTTGTATTTTTTGGCCTTTTTAAGATTCAAATCAGTGTTAATTATTTTATTTACAGTTGAAACTGAACATTTTAATGACTTTGCAACAGTCTTTTGACTTGGTGGATCTCTTTTAAAATTAGAGATCCTGCCTTACAAATATTCTTAGAAATTCTTTTTTGGATACGTATTTGGAAGTATTTTTCCACTTTTACGTTTTTCTTCCTTTCTCATTAATAATATTACTTATCGTACCTTTAGATATCGAAAAACCATGACTTTTACAGCGTTTTTGAGTAATTGAATGAGTATAATTCTCTTCGGGAAGAGCGGAAACATAGCCTTCCATTCATTATTTAAAAGCGACATTTTGAAAGTAAACAAAACTCTGAGTTAGCAGACGATAAGTTATACTTTGACTATTTTAATGCTGCGAAAATTAAATTTTTTCGTAGCATACAATATTTTACAGCTCATCAAAATCGTTCAAAAATGTCCAAACAGACTCTGTATTTCCATCTTGGGTCATTGACCAATAGGTGTCACTCACAAACCTGTACATCAGCGTGAGTTTTATTTCAAACGTTCCATTTGACTATAAATCGCATATGCCCAATTTTGAACCATTCTCCATGTCATTAATGAAGATGCTCGAAATACACTCATGTCCAAATTTATCTTTACATACCCAAAAATAATGATATTCCATGAAATATCCAATCGATGTAATCCATTTTTGCAGGGAATGTAGTAGGAACGAATAACTGCTTCTCAGGATCGATATCTGGCAATAACTGCCCGTCGTAACAGGAAGTCTACTGCTCGGGAGTTAAGTTCAGAGGTTGCAGCCGCCACTGAAACTGTTATATCATGGCAAACTGTATACAGAAGGCTTAATGAAAAAGACCTTCATGCCAGAAAGTCAAGGGTGTGTGTTTCACTGTCTTCACAACAAAAGAGGGATCGCTTTAATTGGTGCAAAGAACATCAGAACTGGAGTGAAATGGACCCATGTTCTGTTTACTGATGAGTCGAGGTTTAGTTTAACATCTGATTCTAAACGTGTTTACAACTGGAGGGAGTCAGGAACGCGAAATCTTTCTTCGAACATTATGGAACGTGGCCGTTTCGGTAGTGCAGGTGTGATGGTAGGGGGAGGAATAATGATCGATGGACGTACGCCCCTACACGTTTTCAACAGCGGCCTGTGACCGGCCAGAGACATCGGGATGAGGTCTTAGAACCTTATGTAAGACTTCAGAGGTGCATATGGATCTTACTTTTTGTTTATGGACGATAATGCTCGTCCGCATCGAGCAAACCTCGTTGACGAATTCCTTGAAAGTGAAGCCATTGATCCGTGTGAAGCCATACAGTGAAAGTGAAGCCATACCGTGGCCAGCAAAATCTCCTGATCTGAACCCGATAGAGAAGTTATGGGACTACCTTGGGAAAGCAGTTGCACGGAGACATCCTCCTCCCATATATATATATATATATATATATATATATATATATATGCCCTGAAGACCGCATTGCTGGAGGAGTGGAACTTAATTCCCCAAACTGTGGTTAACAACATGACATTAACTGACTTTACATATAGGCCTAATTCAATGATATACACAATGGAAAAACAGTGATCACATTTTCAAGTAATTTGCAAACATTTCGTTTCACACTAAATAGGTATAAGTATCTATACCGCACTTATCGGTTCACAAGTCACGTTTTTTTTTAACCTTACTGATTTCTAAACTTCATATAGAACAAGAAACGCTGCCAATTCACTTTTAAAGTCTTAACTTCAAGAAACACATTTGGAACAAACTGAACCTTATATGTTACCGTTATTTTTAAAATGCACACGTGTTCATTTTGCTCCAAAAGATAACGTTTGCAGCATTTCATGTGGCGATATGGATTAGCGACAAAACACGCTTGTAGTTTCGGTCATTGGATTTTGACGGCCCAATCAAAGGTCCGAAAATTTGTATGTTGTGGTGGTGGTTATAATGCAGCATGAGGGGGGGGATTTGTTTTGTTAGGGTTAGCACTCGTGTCCGATTTGGTACGAAAAGATACCAGAACCTGGAAAAGCAGCAGATTGATTTTAACGTGAAGGTAAGCAAACTATCAATATTAGATACTTATTGGCGTAATACGCAGCGATACGAAATTTTCAAAATGATTTAGAAGTGAACAGTAGGGACCGATATTAAACAATTAGAAATATAATATGAATAAAATAAGTTGTGCGCATGAATGCTGTCAAAGTTCAAAAGAATTATGTGAAATCTCAACACTTATGTTAGAGCTTAGAACGTTTAATACAAATCATAATTGTTATGCCAAAACTTGCACTTTATGTATGTGCCGATCTAATCAGCCCGCGTTAAGTAAAAAATGACCTTAAAGGGCGGTTTTCAGAAGAAAATCTGTTGCTATTCTGTGAAATTATAATTCACTTCCTAATCAGTTACTATTTAATATGACCTCCAGGTATTTGGTATTTCTGCAGCATGGAATTATCATTATGGTACAATCATTTTTCTATTTTATTTTAATATGATGCATTGGTGTTAAGAGTGCATTTAATGATAAATAGTATCCCAGTTTGTGCAAAGTTATAGCAGAATTGTCATACGACTGTACTAATGTTATGCTTTTCTGATAATGCCAGAAATTAGGAAATTTTTTCAATGTCACAGACTTACTGAGGGGAAGTGTTGACTGTCTTAGCTGTAGGCAGCGCAGGTTTGATTTCTGTTACTTAACCCTGGGTGTGCTTTCCTTCTGCGTAATGTCTTCTTTGACGATTTCTGTGGATCCTGGAGATCAAGCACACAAGTTGAAATAAATGCGTACTCAATCGATTGTGAGAGTAGGGGAGAGTGGGGCAAGACGGGGTTCCTAGTGCATTTGAGTTTATAAAATCAACAATTAATCTTGGAAGTTTTAGAAAAAAACTACATTTTATTGTACATGACTAATGTTTATAATGATATACAAATGAACTTATTTTCTATTTTTAATTAATTATAAAAAACATTTTTCGATTGAAAAACAAAACTTTATCTTGCCTCACCTGGTGGGGCATGATGGGGCTAATCTTGGCATAATGCACAAAGATGAATTGATTCATCATCTTCGTCTTCTTCACCTGCACATGTGCAATGAGCCCATCGTTTACACTTCCAACACTGAATCCAGCCCTCAGTAGATGATAAATAACCACATTAAAGACACTCAGCATCAGAAGCCTCTGATGAAAGGAGTGTGACCGTTTTCGGTTTCTCTTGTTCACTTGTTTACTTTTTCTTTGTTTTTCCTTGCTATGAACAATCTTACGTTACAAATTCTTGTTGCCTTTTTTTATCTTTTCCCCGATTTTTTCACAAAAACCCATTACCAATTTTTTTAGCCTTTTCCTTTTTTCCCTCTTCTTTCTCTTTTTTAATATTTATTTTCAGAATTTTGTCCTATGCTTAGGTACTACGCTTACCCCAGTCTCGTCGCAACTATAGATTTTGGCAGCAGTAAACTTGTATTCGTCGACAACTCGGGTTAACAAATCATAAAACTTGGTGATACTTTGTTAAATGCTGTTGCCCTTGCCGCACTTGTGGCTTCCGGTTTTCTCAAACTTAGCTGGGGATGTCTGGATCTGAACCCAAACAGCCAGTCTTTACCGGCTACTTGTTTTGTCTCAGAAAAGGTGTGTTGTTTACCCAGTTTATCTGCCCATTGATAAGCAAGCACTCTCAGGTCGTAAGATGCGAGTCCAAATAATCTTTTCTCCATTTTTAACAAATAGTTAACCAACAATTTTCTTCCTCAATAGTAAAGACAATTTTTAATGGGTCTAGACTCTGTACGAGAATTGTATTTATTTGATCTGTATATGCAGTTCCACTTTAGATACAGTAAAAATTTTTTCAGTTTTTCCTGATTGTTCCCGAATGAGTTTTACTCTTCTTTCAAGTGTTGACTGGGGAACTTGAGAGGAGTCAGCTGCTTTTTTGTATCCCATTTCCCCCTTAATAACAGATTCAATTGCATTTTTCATCGATTCCGGATCCCACCCTCCTCGGTCAGTCTTCCTTTTATGCGTCCGAACCATCTCCGTTGTTCTACGAAGAAAAAAGGACGACTTAGAAAGAGTGGGGTAAGATGGGTTACTACCCCACCATGCCCCACAGAAAAACCCCGTCTTGCCCCACCGACACGTTAATGTGTGATTAATGCTCGTTGTTGGTTAGTTTTTACCAAGAGTATTTATAAAGTATGCAAATTAATCGCTAAGGACTACACTTTTTACTAGTATATATGAAGTTATAAGTAAATAAGTATAAGTTACTTTCATTCAGCACCAAACAGCAACGATGCAAATAAACTATCCAAGAGAAATCAGACCAGTTCTTTGAAAAACTTTTGCACAAGCCAAACGACTCAATCAAAATGGCTGCTGCTGCTTACACAAAGGCTTCTTCTCCGCCTCTACCACTAGCACCAACGTTGTCAGCTCGATTACAGACCCAAGTGAACCAGCAGCTCAACTACCCCGTCTTGCCCCACTCTCCCCTACATCTTTTTGAAAAGAATAAAACTTCGATTGAATTAAAGTTCTCATCAAGATTGGTTAATACTAGTGTAGTTTTGCGTAATTCATTTTAACTACACATGTGGTAGAAACAAAACCAGTTATTGTTTTATTCTTTATAAGAAAATCAACTTAAGAATCAAAATTAAAAATATATAAAGGGGAATGTTATTTTTTGTAGCTAGATGAACCTTTTTTACAATCTATATATTAATACGTGAAGAAAAACTTTGTACCCCTTTTTAAGCACATTGCGCGCATGGAGGAGTATGAGATTTGGCATAATTAAAGTTCATATGGAGAAGGAGTGCAGAAAGATAAAATTAATGTATAATATGCGTTACAAATATATTAAATGAAACAAAATAAAACATTCATTGTTTACGTTCATATACTGTAATCTATATATTAATACGTGAAGAAAAAACTTTGTACCCCTTTTTAAGCACAATGAGCGCACGGAGGAGTATGAGATTTGGCATAATTAAAGTTCATATAGAGAAGGAGTGCAGAAAGATAAAATTAATGTATAATATGCGTTACAAATATATTAAATTAAACAAAATAAAACATTCGTTGTTTACGTTTATATACTGTAATCTATATATTAATACGTGAAGAAAACACTTTGTACCCCTTTTTAAGCACATTGCACGCACGGAGGAGTATGAGATTTGGCATAATTTGCCGCCACATAAGTTAGTATTGAAAGTTAATTGCATCGTTTTGCTGGTCAGAAACTTAAATACAAAGGAAGCATTAGTCAATGGATCAAGAATGCGCATCAAATTTATGCATCGTAATACTATTGATTGCGAAGTTTTAACTGGAACCGCACGCAATAAGAGAATTTAGATTCCACGTATAAATTTAACATATTCCGGAACTATTTTACCATTTAACTTTCAAAGAACTCAATTTCTAATTATACCTGCGTTTGCGATCACAATGAATAAGTCTCAAGGACAAACATTCGAAAAAATTGGAATTTTATTGAGGCAGCCAGTTTTTACACATGTTCAATTGTACGTCGCAGCAAGTAGAGTTCGATCATTCGATGGTTTGAGATTTTATATTTCAGAATATAACGGTCAAGGGCATTTAGCAAACGATGAAAGAGTTTTTACAAAAAACATCGTCTACACAGAAGTTCTGAATCATTAAATTCATTGTCGAACTATTTCAAGTTCAATGGACAACATTTATTTTTTCAACCACCCGTTTTTTTTGTTTCAATAAAAAATATATATAAAAATACGAAGCACGTATTCCTAATTTCATTTTTCATTTTTTGGATTTATTTTTTATTTAAATTTTATATAATTTGAAAAAGATAGGCAAATTAACTGTGTAGCCTTGGCGATACCTGTGGCCAGTATGTAAAACAATAAAAAAAAACCCAAGAAAATGTCAAACAACGCGTTATTGCTTTTAGATATGGCTTAACCAAGCTATACCACATTTTTCCTATGACGTATTTGTACATGCTCGCAGCTTACATAATAGAACAAAATTCAAAAAAATTATATGCAATGAATAAAGAGGCTCTTTGACAAAAGAACCTTATTAACGTTCAAACTTAAAAATTAAATGAATTATGGTCAAATTTCGACAACTGGGCGACCACTAGTACAAATAAGAAACTTCTAAAAATTAAAATTAGATAATTGTTCCAGTAACAGCAATACCTAATGACTAACTATTAGCAGTTCTGCCTTCTTGTTTTAGTCTATCGTCTTAGCCAGTGGTGCGCAAACTATTTTCATTTCCGGCCCCCAATTTTGTGTACTATTTTGTCGCGATCCCTAGATAGACAATAGACGTTTTTTAATCATCAGCGTAGTTAAAGTTGAATTCTTTTGGGGATTCGCGCTTATGTTTGTGCCTTATTAGAGGTTTGAATAAAACACATAATTTTATGAAGCAATGGTTTTATTTATGCATATGGGTATAAATATTTTTTTAATGGAAAATACTTTTAAAAAAATCTACAACATAAGAATTCAATGTGAGGTATGCGCTTGCAAAGAGCTCATATTGCTTCTATGTTCGGATCTGTATTGGAAATCGCAAGCTGTAAGTCATCCTCTGGATCCAATCGAGATCGATATTTTGTTTTAATGGCAACTAATTTTGAAAAGCCTGTTTCACATAAGTAGGTCGATGCAAACTGAATCAAAATATTAATTGCCTTTTTCTTCAAATCGGCATATTCGTTTCCAATCGATAACCAAAATTTTTGGCAAGTCAGAGACTTAAATTGAATGCGCAGTGTTTCGTCGCTTGAAACATCAATTAACTGTTCTTTTTCATTTAAAGATATACTGGATTTAAAAATATCAAACGAAAATGGATCACGTATCCATCCTAATTCATTATCTGGAAATTTTTCGAACCTTTTCGAAAAGTTTCCTCCCAATTTTATCATATGACGGGTAATATTTTAAATATCAATCTATATTATTTTGTTTAGTAAATTCTGAAAAGCACGGGAACATGTCTGTGTTTTTATTCAATTCTTGCCAAAGTATCAGCTTATTCTTAAAAGCTTCAATTTTACTGCTCGATATTAAAATGTTTGTATTCTCTCCTTGTATACTTAAATTCAAATCTTTAAGTTTTTCGAAAATGTCAACCATGTAACTTAGTTTTCCAAGCCAATCTTCATTAATGAATGAACTTGCCAATATATGTTTCTTTTCTACCAAAGAAATGTAAACTTCGTTTCTCAAATCGAAAATACGTCGCAGTATTTTGACGCGTGAGAGCCATCTGACTTCGGTATGTAGTAATAATGTCTCATACATAGAACCCATAACAGAGTATTGAAAAGAGACGACTGTTTAGGGCACTGTTGCTTGCAATTCTTCATCAATGTCTTTTGCAACAAGAGCTTGTCTATGTATCATGCAATGATTGAATACTATATGGGGAGCAATTTTCTTTATTAACCCTCTTAATCCTTTATTACTACCTGTTAATGCTGCGGCACCATCAGTGCCAACAGCTACACAGTGTGTCCAGGTAAGGTCATTTATTTCAAAATATCTATTAATAATTTCAAATATTTTCTCTCCATTTGTTTTTCCTTCCTATTTTTTACAACATAAAAAAATCTTCTGATATGTCTTTTCATAAAAATAACTCATATAAACAATTAATTGAGACAGTTTAGAAATGTCAGTAGTTTCGTCACGTTGTAAAGCAAATACAGGAGAGTTTTGTAATAGATTTAACAGAACTGATTCTATATTGCGTAATATGGCGGAAATTCGGCGAGAAACAGTATCTCTTGATAATGGTATCGTTTTTAAATCGTTACCATATTTTTCTCCATGCATAATTGATGTCATTTTAATTGCTGAAGGAAGAATGAGTGATTCACCAATTGTATGTGGTTTCAAATTTTTCCCTATTAAATATGAAACTTCTAAGGATGCCCGTAAAGCCTCCTCAGGAATTGTGTATTTTTTCAAAAATACATTTTGATTTTTCATACTTTCAGCTCGTTTTTTAAAAAATGTTTCAGATTTATTTGCTAATTATTTGTTTGGTTTCCAAATGTCTTTTTAATTTAGCAGGTTTTATACTTTCATTTGCTAATTTATCCCTGCAATTAACACACAGCGAATGTTCTTTCCCATTAACAACGCAATATGTAAATCCATATTTAATAAACTCTTCTTGATAATTTCTCAATTTTTTATTAGATAGCACATTTCGTTCGATATTTTTTTATGTAGAAACAGTGCCATTGGATTCATTCACAGTTTTTCTAAGTTCATTGGATGTTGGTCCATCATTCTCATTTGTATTGTCATTCTTTTCATTTTTTGGACGTTGGGTACCTATTTTTAGCCATTTATCCATCATGGGGGAACTAAAACTGAAGCAAATTATAAATATACAATATTTTATTTCTTTGCGTTTGTTCAATCACGTGCGGCTACCAAGTGGGAAGAAAATAAAGTCCGGGATTACTCTGTATAAATCATGTTAATTTGTAGCTTATTCAGACGAGAAATAAAGAAAAGAAAACTTAATTATAAGAGAAACATCTCTTTATACCAATTGCACATGCTCGCTCCTTAAAATAAAAAATACAACGCTAAAGTAAAAATTTACACATGGTAATCGAGGCAAGTAAATATCTCAATTGGTGTTGCCAGTCGAGCACACATCTATATTGTACACAGAGGTTACAGTGAATCATAACATACAAATATTGGAGCTTACTTAAAAAATACAAAACGAGTACAAAATTAATTATAGTGATTTAATATAAGTATGTTTAACATTACTTACTCCAAAGATGGGAAAATATATATTTAAAAATTACAATTAGCGTTTATTTTTCAAAATTCATCTTACTATTATCTTAAATTTATACTCGCACTTAAACTGCAAAAGCAGGCTTTGTTTAGTGTGCCGCCATCTGTAATCCAAAAACAGAACTAACTTTTCCCTTACACGTTTTAAAATAGTAACTACCCTGGTAGCGTTTCCAACGAAATATCAATTGAGGATAATTGATTTCAGAAAAAATCAAAAACGAAAAAATAATACAAAATAATTTTTTTAAAAGTTTTTCTTTACAAACATTTTAATATCTATATTGATTTTTTAATTAATTGTTTATTATTGCCCTCCGAGCACCGCTACTGAACTGTCCTATACTTAAAAAATATGTTATGTACATACCCGATTGCAAATTTTACTTACAATTAGCAAAATCAGTATATAAACAGAATTGCAGAATGCACTTGAATGAACGTAAGAAGCAGCAAAAACGAACTACTGAGGCAAAGACGGAAAGAACTGCACGGTCCTAGCTGTGATCACAGTATAAAGACTAAATAGCACATCTACATTGAAAAAGCTGTAGTAAAGATGGCCACTGCTAAACGTCAGACCGAACCAAGTTGCATATGAATCCCACCGGAGAGCAGGTAAAGAGCATCTCAAATTGACAATTATCTTTTATCACAATGTCTGTTCGCCTGCCGGTTGCCGAAGTATAGGTATTATATACTAATACAGACAATTGTATTCGTAAAAAAAAATATAGTTCTTTTTTTATAAATAATATTACCTCATTTCACTATTTTACTGGTACCTGATACTGGTTGAAGAAAATCCTTATATTTTTTTTATTGTCAAATAAATTGGTTTGGATTTGGCGACCCACAAAAATTTTCAAGCGACCCACGGTTTGCGCACCACTGCTCTAGAGCAGTGGTGCGCAAACTATTTTCATTTCCGCCCCCCAATTTTGTTTACTATTTTGTCGCGACCCCTGGATAGACAATAGACGTTTTTTTAATCATCAACGTAGTTAAAGTCGAATTCTGTTTGGGATTTGCGCTTCTGTTTGTGCCTTATTAGAGGTCTGAATAAAACACATAATTTTATGAAGCAATGGTTTTATTTATGCATATGGGTATAAATATTTTTTAATGGAAAATACTTTAAACAAACTTACAACATAAGAATTTCATGTGAGGTATGTGCTTGGAAAGAGCTCATGATTGCTTCTATGTTCGGATCTGTATTGGAAATCGCAAGCCGTAAGTCATCCTCTGGATCCAATCAAGATCGATATTTTGTTTTAATGGTCAACTAATTAAGAAAAACCGGTTTCACATAAGTAGGTCGATGCAAACTGAATCAAAATATTAATTGCCTTTTTCTTCAAATCAGCATATTCGTTTCCAATCGTTAACCAAAATTTCTGGCAAGTCAGACTTAAATTGAATGCGCAGTGTTTCATCGCTTGAAACATCAATTAAATGTTCTTTTTCATTTAAAGAGATATTGGATTTAAAAATATCAAACGAAAATGGATCACGTATCTAACCTAATTCATTATCTAGAAGAGTTTTCTCCCAATTTTATCATATGACGGGAAATGGTGTTTTTAAATATCAAGAAATCTATATTATTTTCTTTATTAAATTCTGAAAAGCACGGGAACATGTCTGTGTTGTTTTTGCTCAATTCTCCTTGCCAAAGTATCAGCTTATTTTTAAAAGCTTCAATTTTAATGCTCGATGTTAAAATGTTTGTTTTCTCTCCCTGTAGACTTACATTCAAATCGTTCAGTTTTTCGAAAATGTCAGCCATGCAACTGAGTTTTCCGAGCCAATCTTCATTAATGAATGAACTTGCCAATATGATTCTTTTCTACCAAAAAATGTAAACTTCGTTTCTCAAATCGAAAATACGTAGCAGTATTTTGCAGCGTGAGAGCCATCTGACTTTGGTATGTAGTAATAATGTCTCATACACAGAACCCATCTCATCACAAAGTATCGAAAAGAGACGACTGTTTAGGGAGCTGTTGCTTTTAATGTAATTAATTACAATAACAACATCCTGTAATATCTTGTGCAATTCTTCATCAATGTCTTTTGCAACAAGAGCTTGTCTATGTATCATGCAATGGTTGAATATTGTATGGGGAGCAATTTTCTTTATAATTTTTCATAAACGTATCTCACATAAACAATTAATTGAGACACTTTAGAAATGTCTGTAGTTTCGTCAAGTTGTGGAGCAAATACATAGTTTTGTAATCGATTTAACAGAACTGATTATATATTACGTGATATGGCGGAAATTCGCCGAGAAACGGTATCTCTTGATAATGGTATCGTTTTTAAATTGTTACCATATGTTTCTCCTTGAATAAATGATGTCATTTTAATTACTGAAGGAAGAAGGAGTGGTTCTCCAATTGTATGTGGTGTCAAATTTTTTCCTATTAAATATGAAACTTCTAAGGATGCCCGTAAAGCCTTCTCAGCAATTGTGTATTTTTCAAAAATACATTTTGATTTTTCACACTTTCAGCTCGTTTTTTTTTTAAATGTTTCTGATTTATTTGCTAATTCTTTATGTTTGGTTTCCAAATGTCTTTTTAATTTAGCAGGTTTCATACTTTTATTTGCTAATTTATCCCTGCAATTAACACACAACGGATGTTCTTTCCCATTAACAACGCAATATGTAAATCCATATTTAATAAACTCTTCTTGATATTTTCTCAATTTTTTATTAGATAGCACATTTTGTTCGATATTTTTTTATGCAGAAACAGTGCCATTGAATTCATTCAGTTTTTTTAAGTTCATTGGATGTTGACCCATCATTCTCATTTGTATTGTCATTCTTTTCATTTTCTAGACGTTGGGTATCTATTTTTAGCCATTTATCCATCATGAGGGTATTAAAACTAAAACAAAATTATAAATATACAATATTTCATTTCGCGTTCAATCACGTGCGGCTACCACGTGGGAAGAAAATAAAGTCCGGGATTACTCTGTATAAATCATGTTTATTTGTAGCTTATTCAGACGAGAATTAAAGAAAAGAAAACTAATTGCTTTCGTAAAAAATATAGTTCTTTTTTTATAAATATCTCATTTCACTATTTTACTGGTACCTGATACTTGTTGAAAAAAAGTCTTATATTTTTATTTCAAATAAATTTTTTTGAATTTGGCGACCCACAAAAATTTTCAAGCGACCCCCAGAGGGGTCGCGACCCACGGTTTGCGCACCACTGCTCTTGAGGATTAGGATTTTCAACCGGATGCTAAAGGAGGCTTTATGACACACCAGGCTGCCGCGCATTTGGCTAAATAAATAAGCTCGACAGTTTAAAAGGAAGGTCAGAAGAAAGCGTTTTTAAAATTCGCTATTTTAAATGACAAATTAATTATTGTTTTTCAACTTTGTCTGATTATTTATTAAGTTGCATTTCTATAAAGAGCACATGAGCTAGAAATTTGTTGGCAAGAATATATGCTTTTTATATAGATTAGATATAATATAACTTATTTTGTAAGGTAAATGCCAGACATTTAAATTATTAAAAAAATATTGTTCTCAAGGTCAACTGAAAATAGATATTTATAAAATTATTCTATGTAGGCACTAAAAATTGTATCTGGGAATTTGTCAAAAAAATTCGAATAAATTTAAAACTTCGTAAAAAGCTAATTATCCGAATCCCTAGTGCATTTTTTAATCAATGGAGGTTTGACACATTTCAGTTTGAAAAATTACTATCTCCTTAATTAGTTATATTATATTTATGGAAAATGTGTATGAAATAAAACCTAACTTTTGATTATATTAAATTTAACTATTTTATGCTAAATTTATCTATGCCTAATTTCAAAATTTATGACTAATTATAATTAATAATATTTGAAATTTATTATATGACCAGCTAATGCTATAATGTTATGCAATATTTGAGCAACACGACATTTGATATTGTCATTGCTACTTCATCAATTCAGTTGAACCAGTTTTGTTCTGTTATATAGAACCATTGTGACAGATTTTGTCCAGAATAAGAAAACAGGAGTGTGTTTTGATCCTTTCAAGGCTTTTCAAGGTTTGTCCACTAAAAATGGGAAATTTTGAAAATTCCATTCTTTTAGTTGATGCTCGTGGAGTACGTTGAAAAAAATCTAAATCTGTACTAAGGGCATCTCTGTCAGATCATACTAAAATTTGATGACTTTATTGTTTTGTGTCAAAAAGTTTAGGAATATATCAGAGTTTATAGTTGTGAAAAAAAATCATTTTTCTATACATTTACCAAAATTATGTATTAGGGAGATTATTTTTAAAAAGTTTCTTGAGCTTGTTTTCTTGATCTTAGGAGGGTTTGAGAAGAATCGACTTAGCAACTTCCTGAGCCACTTTATGTAGATGTATTCTACTGTAAAGACTTCAGACTAAGATAGATGGCGCTCTTGCGCATGCCCAGAAGGACTTTGAGAAAGGAAAGAGTTGAGAACGAGTGTGGCGAGAGACGTGTGGGTTGTGTTTTTTGGAGAGTGATCGAGACTGAGATGTTTCGTTTTTGATATTTACTACCTTTATTATTTTGTGTTGTGTGTCGTGCCTGTACTGTGTCCTGTGAGTTCATTAAAATGGTTTGAACCAAAAAAAAGGAGTATTCCTTGTGATGATAATTTAAAATTTTGAGCAAGTCAGTACAGACTACGAAGAAATGGTGGCAGCCGTTTGGATACGATCCTGGTATTGCTGATATCTCCAGTGCAAATTATTGGGTGAGTACCAGATTTCATTAGCAACAGTGCCTTTTTAATTGTAATTTGTAAAGTTTTGCATGTTGAGTTTTGGTTCATTGAAGAATCGTTGTTTTGGTTTCATGCAGTTTTGGTTTTGTAAAAGGCAGTTGTAATATGCAAAAATGCTCTCTTATTTTAACTAGGCTGATATAGTTAAAATTTTGTTTGGTAAAAGGAGTGATAATTTCGAAAAGTGTTCTTATTTTAACTAGGCTGATATAGTTAAAACTTTGTTTGGTGAAAGGTAGTTGCAATTTTGCAAGTGTTCTTATTTTAACTAGGCTGATATAGTTAAAATTTTGTTTGGTAAAATTGAGTGGTAATTTTGAAAAAGTGTTCTTATTTTAACTAGGTTGATATAGTTAAAATTTTGTCTGATTTTGAAAGGCAAATTTATTCTGTTGATTTGCAAAACTATTCTTATTTTAGCTAGACTGATATAGTTAAAATTTTGTTTGATTGTAAAAAAAGAAAATTTAGGACACTCATGTGGTATATATAAAAAAAGAATTTTCTGTTCTGAATGGTTAGAATTAGAACTATTCAAATGGTCAGTTTGAGTTTTGTTTTCTGAGAAAAGAGAATTATTTTAAAATTTTAAATTGAGATAGCCTAGTTTGTTTTGTGTTCTTTTGTATGATGCTATCTGATGACAATTGAAGTGTTGTTAAAATTTGATTTGATTCTGTTGTATGATTCAAAATAGAATTACAAATTTGGTGTAGAAGTATATAGTTTGAATTACAAGTATAATTCTTTTTGATGAGTGTTGTCAACAGCACCAAATGCCTAGAATTTTCAATATTTAGTGCGTCTTGGGTTATTTTGCTTTGGAAAATATTTTGTTATATTTCTGAATGAATCGGAAATTCATTTAAAAGAGTTTTGGAGTGTTTTGAAATTGTCATTTTCATTTGTTGCTCATTTAAATGACTAAGAAACCCCTTAGAATTGTTTATTTATTTTGCGGAATTTCGAATGTCTAACTTGTGTACTTAAGGAAATTTTTGTTAGTAATTTGAAATTGCTTTGTGTAACTAATTTGGCAAATGTGAGACCATTTTGTGTTCAGAAAAAGAACTCGAAAAAAAAAAAAATCTGAAAGTGTGGATTTGAATTATTCACTTCCTGTGTTTGTTGACGAAAAAAAAGAAAAGGAAAAGAATGATATTCTGTTTTATATTTTTGTGTGTGCATTTATGCTTCTGAGTGTGAATCAATTGTTCATAGAGAAAAGGGAATTCTTTTGAACTGAAAATACCTTTTCTTGATTAGACAGGAAAGTTGAGTTTATATTCTGAATTGTATTTTAATTGTAGTATTATTTTCAAAACAGCTGTTCTTTAGTTGAACTTTTCTTTAACTGTTTATTTTCTTCTCAATTTGAAAACATCTTTAAAAAAAAAAAGATATTGTTTTAATGAATGAAAATTTTAATTTGTTTATGTGTTCGAAAATTATTTCTATTGATTTTTGGTTGTTCGGTAAGAAAGTTGTAACGTAGAATTAGCGAATTTAATTCTTTGATAAAGTCTTGTGAATTCTGTTGGAATTTAATACCTTAATAGAGGTTTTTGATAGTGTTTCCCCTGGCCCTTAATCATGGCATTTCTTGCAATTGGTAGAAAGCAGGACTTAATTGCTGTTGCGGAAGAAATTGGTGAGAAGGTACCAGCTTCGTGCAAGGTTGCAGATATTAAACAAATAATTTTAAAAAGCCCAAATTTCGATCGGGAGGAGGTAACGATAATAATGGAACGAGTCATAAAGGATAGACTGGAAGAGGAAGAATTTGCTAAGCAAGAAAAAATTCATGAGGAAGAATTAGCTAGACAAGAAAAAATTCGTGAAGAAGAACGACAAGAGCGGGAAAGGGTCAGACAACATGAGCTCGAAATTAAAAAACTAGAAGTGGCTCAGAAGGAATTTCGCCAGTCTGAAGAAGGATCTGAAAATGGGGCGGATAGAAACAGAAAAATCCAACTTACCCAAATCACTCCCAAATTCGACGAAAAAGGGGATGAAATGGGATTGTATTTGATCAATTTCGAACGGAAAGCAGAGATGGCTCGAGTGCCGAAGGAGGACTGGGTGGCTTATTTGCTGGCCGTTTTGCCAGCCGAGTTATCTAACATGCTTGCCCGAGAACCTCCTGAAGTGGCCAACAATTATGATGTTGTGAAAGATCTCATTCTGAAACGATACAAAATGAACGCTGAAAAATTGAAACAGTGTTTCTACAGACATCAGAAAACAGCAGAGAAAACATGGAGAAATTATGCTCATGAACTGTACAGCTACTTCACTGAATGGCTTGCTGAATTGGAAATTGAAACCTTTCAGCAACTAAAAGATTTAATCGTTGCCGAGCAATTGAAGTATCGTGTACCAGATCAAATCAAGGAGCATTTTCTTGACAAATGGATGAAGTTGAAGACACCTTTTGAATTGGCAGAAGTGATCGAGGAGTACGAAACCATCAGGCAGAGTTTCAGGAAGAAGGAATTTCCAAAGAAGTATGGCTATCAAGGTTCAAAGGGACATTTTGGTGGAAGTAGACCCAAAGTACCATTCAAGGATGACAAAAACAAACATCCGGTCAAAACCGAACCCGCAAGCAATGAAAACCGTGAAAGAGAGTTTGAAAAGAGAAGACAGCTCCGATGCTATGAATGCGGTTCGTTATCACATCTGAGACCCCAATGCCCAAAGCTCAAGAGATCTGAAGTAGTAGCTGCCAATGAAGTCTTTGGAAGACACGTGCCTGAGTTGATGTCTCCTTATACTAGTGCTGGGACAGTAAATGGAGCCCAAATGTCTATCTTGAGAGATACTGGTGCCAGCATCGATCTTATTCCCAGAAAATTTATCAAACCACATATGTACACAGGTGAGCATGTGTGGCTCGCTTCTCCATTAGTAGACAGCCCGGTCTGCTTGCCCATTGCAGAAGTTGATTTGAACTGCGAATTGGGACATGTCCTTACGAAAGCTGCTGTAAGAGACAGTTTTCTGGATCAAGAGCATTACCTACTAAGTAACAAAACCGTTGCTCTGATCGAGAGTATGAAAAAAGATAAGGAGCTGGAGATCCAAGTTATTAATGCAGTTCAGACGAGAGCTCAGAAAAGTCTTTTGACAGCCGAAGTTGAAGAGTATCCAGTTGAGTCGAGTCCTGGAGAAGAGAATGACAGTACCGTGTTAACAGAGGAAGACGGAGAGGTATTGCCTATGGCGGAAGAAGCCTCACTTCCAGATCTGATTAAAGCCTCACGGAATGATTTTGTCGAAGAGCAGCGCAAGAGTAAAGAGTTGAAACCACTTTTCCTAGAAGCTGAGGAGTTAGCAAAGGAAACCAAGTATGCAATCGTTAATCAAATGCTGTTCTATCTGAAAAGTGACAAGGATGGTACGCAGAGAAAACTGCTGATTGTTCCAGAGAAGTTTCGGGACCAATTAAAGAAACTGTCTCATGAAGGAACAGCGGCTCACTTAGGAGTGACCAAGACTAAAGATGCTCTTTTTAAAACTTTTTTTGGCCGAATTGTTACAAAGATGTTGAAGAATTTGTCAGATCTTGTGACCAATGTCAGCGAGTCGGGAAACCTCGGGATAAGAAGAAGGCACCCATGAAGATTGTTCCTGTCATCTCGGAGATCTTCACAAAGATTAATGTGGATGCTTGTGGTCCTTTACCTACTACACCATCTGGAAACCGGTATCTCATCACTGCAATTTGCATGTCTTCCAAATATCCCGATGCAGTTCCTGTCCCAAATCTTAGTTCTTCAACCGTGGTCGATAGTTTCCTGCAAATCTTCAGTCGGATGGGTTTCCCGAGGGAGCTGCAAAGCGATCAAGGAACGTCGTTTACAAGTGCACTCACAACGGAGTTCCTGGAGAAATTTGGAGTTAAAGTAGTGCGAAGTTCCGTACATCATCCCCAGAGCAATCCTGTGGAGAGACTACATAGAACTTTGAAGAGAATTCTTCGAGTCCTGTGTCTGGAGTCAGGACCTGATTGGGAGAAAATCTTGCCTCATGCCCTGTTTGCTCTACGAGTTGTTACTCATGACAGTACTGGATATACTCCAGCTGAGCTGGTTCATGGACAGAATTTGAGGACTCCCATGACTCTACTGTACGAGAACTTGACGGAAAGCGAGGAAGAGAAGACTAGCGTAGTATCATATGTCTTCAAGCTACTAAACCGCATGAAAAGGTGTCAAGAATTAGCCGTCCAAAACATGGAGAACGCCAAAGACAAACAAAAACTATGGTATGATCGCAAGGCTGTGAAGCGTAAATTTTGTGAAGGCGACCTTGTGCTGGTTGTCGCTACATCTAGGCCTAACAAAATGGCAGTTCATTGGATCGGCCCAGGGAAAGTCGTTAAACAGCTTTCCGAAACCAACTACATTGTGCAGTTTCCAGAAAAAGACAAATCCCATGTGAACATGCTCAAGCCATATTTCCAGAGACCCGAAAATGTGAATTTAATCTGTCTAAAAGAGATTAGGAACTGTGACAACGAGGAGGACATTCCAAGTCTCGAGCAGAAGCCTGAAGTCTCGGAAATGACACAAATTTGGCAAGACATAGAACAAAATGGTCGCTTGTCAGAAGATCAGAAGGAGCAGCTGAGAGAGTTGCTATCAAAATACTCTAGCTCATTCTCAAACCAGCCGGGGTGTACTGATCTTACTGAACATGACATTGAGCTTGAATCTGAGAGGCCCATCTGTGCCAAACCTTACAAGATGTCTCCACGCCAAACAGAAATTTTGAAGATGGAAGTGGAGAAGATGCTGTCGCTCAAAGTCATTGAGCCAGGAGAATCTGATTTTACTTCTCCTCTTATTCTGGTAGAAGTACCAGGAAAGGATGTAAGACCGTGCATCGACTATCGAAGACTCAACAAGGTCACTAGAACCCAGTACTTTCCTCTGCCAAACATTGAGCAGCTTGTTGAAAAAGTGTCAGCTGCCAAGTATATCACCGTTCTAGATTTGACCCGAGGTTATTGGCAAATACCTCTGAGTAAACGAGCCCAAAGATATTCAGCTTTTGTAACCAGTTTTGGGACATTTCGACCGTTGAGATTGCCATTCGGTTTGAAAAATGCCCCTTATGACTTTAGTCGTTTGATGGCCGAACTGTTGAAAGACTGTGGAGAATTTGCATGCCCTTACTTGGATGATGTAGCCATCTATTCCCTAAGTTGGGAAGATCATTTACAACATTTGAAAACCGTCTTAGAAAAGATGAATGCAGCTCATCTGCACATCAAGCCTTCTAAGTGCCAGTTTGCTCGTGCGTACGTAAAGTATCTTGGGCACTTGGTTGGTCAGGGCCAGAGAACACCTGGAGAATTGAAGATCCAAACTGTAAAGGACTTTCCGACCCCTGCGACTAAGACGCAGATCCGATCTTTCTTAGGACTTGCGGGGTATTATCGAAAATACATTCCTGACTTTTCAGTCCTCTCAGCACCAATTACAGATCTGCTGAAAGGAAAAAATCGTCGTGCTGCTGTCATATGGACTGATGCTTGTCGAGAGGCGTTTGACAATTTAAAGAAACGGTTGTCGGAGAATCCGGTGTTGTACAGTCCAGATTTCTCGAGACAGTTTCTCGTCCAATGTGACGCGTCAAATCTTGGGATTGGCATCGTTTTGTCCCAAATTAATGACATTGGTGAGGAACATCCTGTCATGTACTTGAGTCGGAAGTTCTCAAATGCAGAACAAAAGTACAGTACCATCGAGAGAGAGTGCGCAGCTATCGTGTTCGCCATCCAAAAGCTGCGATGTTATTTGGATGGACACCAGAAGTTCATCATCCAGACGGACCATAATCCCCTTGTTTGGCTGGACAAAAATACGGGAACCAACCCTAGACTTTTACGTTGGGCTTTGATCCTGCAGCCATTCAAATATGAGGTTGTCCATAAGAGGGGGAAACAGCATCAAAATGCTGATTCATTAAGTCGCATCCCATAAACCTCATATCCTTTTATTTTATATTAGTAAGTTTATTGTTTATTTTGATATTTGTATTATGTGTGAAAATTTTAAATTTTTCTTATCATTAGTGTAAATTGTTTTCCTAAATTTTTAATAAGTATATAATTTTTTGTATAATATTTTTGAGTTCAAGGCACTGATTGCTATAATCTGGTACATGTGCAGTGTATTTTGTGTACTTGAACTCTTGAACTTTTCCAATGACTGCACCTATCTGGAGACTTTTTCAGGCAGTGGAGTCATCAAAACTTTTCCCTCATTCTTCGAGAAAAGTTTCCTCCTTGTGGGGAGGAGTTTATAAGTCTGTAAAGACTTCAGACTAAGATAGATGGCGCTCTTGCGCATGCCCAGAAGGACTTTGAGAAAGGAAAGAGTTGAGAACGAGTGTGGCGAGAGACGTGTGGGTTGTGTTTTTTGGAGAGTGATCGAGACTGAGATGTTTCGTTTTTGATATTTACTACCTTTATTATTTTGTGTTGTGTGTCGTGCCTGTACTGTGTCCTGTGAGTTCATTAAAATGGTTTGAACCAAAAAAAAGGAGTATTCCTTGTGATGATAATTTAAAATTTTGAGCAAGTCAGTACACTACAGATACAAACGATGATTCTGTGTTGTGTATGGTTTATCATCTTATCATACGGAAAACGTATTTCAAGAAATCTGTTGAACAACATCAATATGAATTGCCTACAATAAATAGACGCCCTTTACAATTTCTGTACAAAAGCAAGCATCTCACGAAATTTACCACTATGTTTTCTTTTCAAATTAAAATCTACAACATTCAACAAGATCTATCGTCATTTAATAAACTTCAAAAAAGGTGTTAAATAAGTAATAAACAAGAAAAAGATAATGAATTGTCCTTAAAAAGAAATAAAGCGAAAAAGTTTTTCATAACTTTGTACTAATATTTCTTTATTACTCCAAACAAAGCGACCACCATTTTGATGATAAATTCAACTTCTAGTATAGTGGTAAAATTTTACTTTGACTCTTCAGTAAAATATTTTCAAGAGTTCCAAAATTGAAATAGATCCATGGTTATTAATTGCAATGAAAAATGTAATAGGATGTAATCTAAATGTAATAAAATGGAATAAATGTAAATGTAATAAACTAAAAGCATATTAAATTGCCTTTAAAAATAAATAGTAAAAGTGGATTTATCACTTTAAACTTAAATATTTCCTTAATTCGCAAAACAGTGATCAAATTTTTTATGTTAGAACTGAATAGAAGCCATGAAAATTCAGATTTTGGTTGTATATACCCCATATATATACAGTAGCTACTAAATTAAAATTTCTCTTTTTATCAGTGATAAAATCTTGCAAAGGCTCGAAACATTCTTGTTTTCTTACACATGACAAAATCTACTACTGTCACTGGTTCTTGCAAAAAAAAATTATTTTAGTGCTTTTCCCTTCATGTAAATTTGTCTTTGAAATTAAAAAAAGACAAATCGCAAGTTTCAATCAGGAAAATTTTTGAATACCTAACAATCAAAATTAAGCCAAAGTTCTATCAGCAATTGTTCTGAGTTAAGTGGTTTTCGTATTTTGTGATTTGCTCAATCAGGGGGAGTCATAGCATTTTGTGTACTCCTTAATTGCAAAAATGGAGAGCTTCGCAGTTTCTTAAAATCTCCCTTCCAAATGGTAAAAAAATCTCAAAAATTAAATTGATTTTGAATTTTCAAAACATGTACACATACAATTGTACAAAAAATGAAGGTGTTTATAAATGATGCACTACCCTTTAAGATGGAGTCCCCACTCCCCTTGTAGCAGATTTCTTCATAGAGGAGAGATAATTCTATTCAACAGGAATTCTTCGAAAGACGGGGAAAAGATGACTCACTAATGACTTCAGTGGGAAAACGTCTCAAAGAAGCCAAAGCATTTGCCAAGAAAGTTATAACTAGTGAAATTTGACAGTTGTAAAGCACAATAACTTGCCAAATATAATTACACTGAACACACCCTAATTACCCGCCTCAGGCGCTGCATTTTCGCTCCCATTTAACACATTACGAACTCGCTTTGGCGCAACCCCCCACCACAGACCAACCAAACCAAAACCCTCTCCGACAACAACTGATATCGTCCCACCACACATTAATTCCACTAGTCCAAATATTTTTTATTCAACTTAGATGGTAAATGCTTGATTTCAAAGGTAAATAGATTAATTTGCAGTAATTTCATTTTTAGTACACGATAAAATACCTAATTAATTCTAAGATATTTCATTGACAAATAATCTAAGAGTAGCATGTTTGGTATATTCTTTCACACTTATAATCGCTACAAATGAAATTAAAAGGTTTTATCAAATGATATCGGGATATGTGTGGGCTGAATCAAAATCAACAGACTTGATTTAGAATAGGATATTTAATTAGGATAAATAGAGAGGTTATTCGGACATTTTTGAACGATTTTGATGAGCTGTAAAAAATTGTATGCTACGAAATAATTTTATTTTCGCAGCAGTTAACCCGTTTTATCCCATTGTCCTACTTAAAGGACAGCTGAAAAATAGCATGTGGAAATCAGTATTTGTTTTTTGGGAATATTTTATCAGCTGGAATATGTAGTGGTATGTATAAGCTTCTGCTAGCATGAGTTATGTGTCGCTCGTCCGGTGCCTCCTTCTGGAAACTGTTTATTCACAGCGTTAGTTGGCGTGGTTTGTATCTCTTTTTGCGGTTGCAGAATTCCTTTTCGGTTTACTTTGGACACTTGGATGGCCATTTTTTATGTGAGGGTACTCTTTTTTATCATCCTGTTGGTTAATTAAAGCTTTGTTGTTATTAGGTAAGTTGTAGCGCATTACTTTTTAACTGTCCTCTAAATATGACAGTGGGACGATAAGCATGCAATCGACGCGTTTTTTCTAACCTTATAACTGAAAGTAAAATAACTTTTTCCCTGCCTAGTGTTTACCCTTGATGAGTCGTGTCAATGCAAAGGTTTCTGAAGTTAGAGGAAGCATTGGAATTATTAAATAGTTTAGATTCAGATAAAAGCGATGTTGAAATTGCTGTTACCACCAGATGCCAGTGAACTAACTGACGAAGATGAAGGGGATGACAATGAAGTAAATACTGGTAAGATTATTGTAAACGACGTTCCTGGTCTCTGGAGGTTAGAACTGGAGAGTTTCCAGCCTGAACCGTCCACAAGCTCTAATGTTTCGACAACAAAGCGCAGAAAAAAATGCTAAAAAACATCAGTCATCTTGGATAAAGAATAAATCACCACAATATACAAAATGGGAAATACAGGCTGATTCAACTGCAAGTGACTTGCTCAAGCAGATAGAAACTGCATTGAAAGATAAAACTCCAGCAGAGCTTTTTGAGAAGTTTTATTCCAATGAAGTTTACGATCTCATAGTAAAAGAAACTGCGATATGCAATAGATGTAAAAAACGAACACGATTTCTTAACCACTGCTAACGAAATGCGTATTTTTGTAGGAATTTTGCTTCTAACTGGTTATCATTCAAATACCTGTGAACGTGACTACTGGTCAGATGCTGAAGACCTTGGTACTACCCTGGTGAAAAATGCCATGTCACGAAACCGCTTCCAAAAGTTGAAATCTTATTTACACTTTGTGGACAATGGAACTGTAAGTCAGCATCCCCAGGATCGATCTTTCAAGGTAAAACCTTTATTTGCCATGCTCAATAATAATTTTATGGAAGTTCGGTCACTTCTCAGCAAATCTAAGCATTGATGAAATGATTATCATGTACTACGGTAGGAATAGTCTGAAACAGTTTATCCGAGGCAAGCCAATACGTTTTGGATATAAACTTGTTGAAGCGAAGGATATTGTTACAAGTTTTCTCTCTACTGCGGTAAAGAATCTGATGCAAGAAATGATACTCCTCTTGGTACCCAGGTTGTGATGAAACTGACAGAGAATATTGTGAATCCTTCAAGCTACACTTTATATTTTGATAACTTTTTACCAGCATTGATCTTTTGAAAAGTCTTGGTGAACAGGGTTATCGAGCCATAGGAACCATACGAGAAAATCGGATAAACCATGAGTGTCCTTTGAAGAATCTAAGTCTATGCGGAAGAAAGAAAGAGGCACGTCTGATTTTGCATTTGACAAGAATTCCGAGATTTTCCTGGTCCGATGGAATGACAATAGTACTGTCACTGTTGCTACAAATTTCAGCACTCTAGAACCATTCTTTGATGTGAAGAGGCGATTAAAAGGACACAAAGATAAAGTTAACGTGAAGATGCCTAATTTGATAAATTCTTACAATAAACATATGGGCGGTGTGGATCACCACGACTGGTTGGCTGGACTATATGCAATTAAAATTCGTGGAAAAAAGTGGCACTGGCCACTTTTCATTCGTACACTGGACATGGCAGTGGTAAATGCATGGATAATCTACAAAGCTGTCAACAAAAGTGATGCTCTAAACTTGAAGGAGTTCCGAAGAGCTATAACAACAGTTTATCTAAAAAAACTGTGATCCGAACAAGAGGTAGACCCAGGATCTCTTCTGTACCTTCTACTGCAAAAGAAGACATCTGTAAAGATGGTGTTGGCCATTTTCTACTAAAGAGGGGGAAACAGCGTCATTGTCAGAGGGCTGCAAAGGAAAACCCAAAACATACTGTGGGAAATGAGACAAAACACTTTGTCAGGCTTGCTTTGGGCCTTTCCACCAAGATTAGAGTAAAATTCAACTGAAAATTGAACCCTCATGTAAATAAGAAAGTATTATTCGGATAAAGTAAAACTTTGTACTCGGAAATTGCTTTTCACTAATGAAGAGAACACTAAAACATGCAAGTGCAAATTTCATCTCCTTTATCCCAGTGTCCTATTTAGAGGACAGGTCAGATTTCGTATATAAAATATAAAAAATTTTCAAATTTTGTTATATTTAGTTTATTTAGGTTTAATTAACCTTAGAAAATGATTCTTCTCAAATTTGAATAAAATAAATAAATTACGACAAAACGGGTTAAATAGTTAAAGTATAACTTATCGTCTGCTAACTCAGAGTTTTGTTTACTTTCCAAATGGCGCTTTTAAATAAGCAATGGATGGAAGGCTATGTTTCCGCTCTTTCCGAGGAAAATTATGCTTATTCAATTATTCAAAAACGCTGTAAAAGTCATGGTTTTTCGATATCTAAAGGTACGATAAGTTATATTATTAATGAGAAAGGAAAAAACGCGTAAAAGTGGAAAAATACTTCCAAATACGTATCCAAAAAAAAGAATTTCTGAGAATATTTGTAAGGTATGATCTTTAATTTTAAAAGAGAATCCACCAAGCCAAAGAAGGACTATTACAAAGTCGTTAAAATGTTCAGTTTCAACTGCAAATAAAATAATTAAGAGTGATTTTAATCTTAAAAAAGGTAAAAAAATACAATGTTCATCGTCTATCTCCACGACATGTTGCAGAACTGGCTGCAGAATTCTGTATGAGAAGCATTTAGCTGGAGAAAGATAGAAATATGTTGTGACAATAGACGAGGCGTGGGTGTATTTCAATGATTGCAATAAAAAAGAACAATTTATTTTAAAAGAGGAGAAAAAAATCTTAAAACATGGTTCAACTTGGTAACTTTAAAGTGAGAACTTTCTCGAAGAGATTTATTATTGTTGCCGGTTTTGTATATAATGGAAAATTAAAAGTAAAAATAGGGGGAAAATGTAAAAATCAACTCTCACATATTATCAAGACCATATTTATCCCCAATATTCAAAAAGGAAATATCATATCTTTACCCACAGTGCCAACAATCAGTAGAGATGCATCAGGATAAAGCCAGCAGCCACACATCTAAATCCACTATTAAATTCTTGGAAAAAATGGAACAAGACCCTTTGCTAATATTCCTGCTAAATCTCCAGATGTCTCGCCCATGTACTTTTGTGCTTTTAAAAAGAGCAGTATCGAAAAGTCGACCGAAAACCATTCAAGGATTTTGGAAAACTGTGGAACAAGAATTAATAATAACAGATTTTGCTGAAGTTATTATCTAGAGTATTATACTTAGACATTTTTTACAATCTCTTAATCTATTGACGAAATGTGAGAAAATTAATTTAAACACAGAAATCTCGAACTAAAACTTAAATTTACGGGCTTTTTCGGCTGCAAACTTTATAATGTCCTCAAAAGATAGCTTTGAAGCTAACTTGTGCTCTATTGATACGATGCTCAGGTTGGTTAATCGTTGTTGCCCTGTTAAGTTTCTGAGGTAATTTTTATGATCTTTAGTTTGCTAAAACTCTTTTCATTTGAGGCGACTGAGACTGGTATTGTGAGGAAAATTCTCAACGCTGTCGTTACTTTGGTGGACGCGTCTTCAAGTCCGTTCTTGTATATTAACGTCAGAAGACCTGATGGTGTAGCCGTTTTCATATTATTGCTTAACCAAGGCACGATACTTAAAACTCTCCACTTCTATCGCCAGCTAGTCCCTGTCTAAGTCTTCTCTATATGTGGTAGATAACTCAAGTGGCTGGTTCTTCAATTCTTCTCCCTTCATCGTTTCAAACCGAGCTCCATTGAGGAAACCAAATAAACTATTCATGTTTTGAATGACTTGAAACCTTTGCCTCAGTTTATTCAGAATCCGATCTATTATTATTTGTATAATCAATAATTTGAACTTTTTTCTTCTGAGAATTCATAGCTTTCAACTTCGCCCTTCTCATCAAACATCCGCTTCTTACTCCTCCGTACTTCTTTAAAATGAGGATGTAGGTTAAGCTTTCCTGCTATTTCTTCACACATTCTGCATTTAGCTCCTTTCATAGTTTTTGGTTTTGTAGTCTACTAATAGGTTTTCCTCTTCATTTTTTATGATACGTAAATATCTACAGTAAATAAATACTCAGCCAATTTAGTGCCCCGGGCGCCGGATTGGGGTGGGGGCGCTAAATTGGCTGAGTATTTATTTACTGTAGATATTTACGTATCATAAAAAATGAAGAGGAAAACCTATTAGTAGACTACAAAACCAAAAACTATGAAAGGAGCTAAATGCAGAATGTGTGAAGAAATAGCAGGAAAGCAGATTTTCCTCTTCATTTTTTATGATACGTAAATATCTACAGTAAATAAATACTCAGCCAATTTAGCGCCCCCACCCCGATCCGGCGCCCGGGGCACATGCCCCCCCCCCCAGTTACGTTCCTGGATGGAAAGCTAGAAAATTTTCTCAAACTGATCTGTTAAGTCTTCCATTGTCTTTCAAATATCAAAGAATGAAAAAGTTTGATATTTTTGGTAGATGCTGATTTTATGCTTTCCTGGGGATATCAGCAAGAGTTTTTGCCATGATCAAGGATAAAACAATTTTCTCAAAAAAGAAATTTCGTACTCACAGTTTAGACGGTCTCGCAGTAGGTAATCCAATCGGGTTTTGTCACAGTGTAGACGATTTCACAACGATGTAATCCAATCAGGTTGCTTTCGGTTTCAAGCACCACATCGGTTCTGTAAGATAATTCATCACTCAAAATCTGCTTAATTTAAGTCGTGGTCGCTTCTGTTTTATGTCACTTCTGGTATTCTTTGCTGCGGGTGTGTCTAGGGAGGGGTTCTGTTTGGAAAAGCACGGGCCGAGCCCTCATGTAGAATACTTTAGGATGAGTTTGTATACAGAATATGTAGAACTCTACTTTAGAAAAAGGGATAAAAAGCGACATAATTAACAAAAACAATTAAAGACTTTTAATTACAAATAAAGGAAGAATATTTACAGATTAAAAATAGTTAACAATATCACTTCATCGGGTATTCGTTAGGCATGGCCGTACGCCATCCTCTTCTCACGTCATCGTTCTACAACTGTTTCTGGAATCTCTCGGAAAATCGTCCTAAGCCAGTCTATCTAGACTTGGCGGCGCTTCTTCATTTCCTGTATTTAACAAGGGGAGTGGCAGATGGAATGCTGATCTTTAAGGCCCCGTTCACATGAGGCGTTTTTCAACGCGCGTTTTACGTCTAAACAAAACGCGGGTAGCCAAAATACATAGAGCTCTACTGGAGTGTTCACTTGCAGAAATCGCGAGAATCCAAGCGCTAGATAGCTTCGTCACTTCAACAATCTCCGGTCGTTCTAGCGATTAGAAGGCGTTTGGAGAAGCATACGTTTCTTATGCACCGTTCACATGACACGCGTTTGGAAGCGCGTTAGGGGTTTTTATTCCCCTAGTCCAACTTTCTATCTTCGCGATCGTTAAAGATAGAGTAAAAATTTCAACGGATTTGAAATCTGCGGAAAATTTTACACCAGATCTATACCTAAAATGTAATTTTCTTTAAATAAATAATTTTTCAACTGTAACTTTAATATTTTCGCGATACTCATTTGACGAATATATCCATTACGAACACAAAAGGGAGTATTCATCTCGTTTTTATAGAAAAGATATAACTTGATTGGAGTATTTTGTCTTAATCCACTGATTTATATTTATGGACATTAAAAATAGGATGAAAAAATTTAATCGTATTCGATTTATTAAAGAAACTTACCCTGCTTACACACAAAACTTGCAAAAATGTGATAGTTTATAACTAAAGAGGATGGTGTGTAATTTTATTTCTGAGAATAACGAATACCGACAACTGTCCGTTCTAGTTTCCATGTGTGGTAAACTTCTTTAAAATAAAGCTTAAATTAAATATTCAATTTAAAAGCTAAACTTTAGTTATTTTTTTATTTGCCCTCAACGGGTGAAATGCGTGTAAGATAAATTTAAATTTTCATTCATTTTTCACATCCTCATGTTACATTGAACTCGATATCACTTTTGAAAATGAACTTAAGTTACTGTGAGCTTATTTTTCATAGAATTTATATTTTAATCTTGCAGTTAGTGTTATTACTACTTTAATCGAAATTTTTATATTATATATACGTGTAGACGCAAATTCTATTAGCAATCTCCTGGTTTTCGATGTGTATACTGTTTTTTGCTTTTCCATGAGATTTTTTTAGTTTTAACATAATTTTCTCGTTTCATCATGGGTTTAATCAGACTTTAGTTGAAATATTTCCCAGTCATTATTCCATTCGTGGTTCCATTTATGCTACAAAACCCCTGAAAGAGGGTAGGTTGGAGGGTTAGTTTTCGTTTCGGATAGTCGCAACTCAGGGAAAATTGTGTTTAAAAATTAAAAAATTAATTATTGTTATATAAGTGTTATTTGTGCACATGTATAACATTTGTATTGTTATAAATGTAGTTTTCGGGGGATATATTTTTACTTTACACTGTCAATTTTAAAATTCTAAGGAAATTGTTTGGTCATTTTCCAGTCAGTTACGTTTTAATCAAAGTTTTATAGAAATATTCCAATTTTTCATACGTAGTTTCGCTTTTACTTACGCTTAAACACATTACAAATGACTCATCTGCTAGCTTCTTGAGCCCCAAAAATCCCATAATCACCCCTTAACACTAAACAAATCCTTCTTACTATTTTTTATTGGTGGGTGAATCATCGACACTGGAGAGTGAAGGTTATAGGGTTTTCCTCTAGTCTTGACAGTAAAAAACGAATATTTTAGGATTTTAGAGTTAATGAAAATGTTTAATAATGCCACAATTTGAATTACATAAAGCACTGTTTCTCTATGATCCGCTGGCTCATACCGGTTCCTAAGTCCAAAATATCCCGTTATTCGAAAAATTTTGAAAGACGTACGAAAAGCTAACGTTCAAAAATTTACAACCGAGGTTGACGGCATTGGCATTGCACTGGAACGCATCGTATACTATACGTTACGAAAGATTTACCTATTTAGGTTGTCAATTCTGGTCAGCAAGTCGATTATATTCCATCTATTTTTGAATAAAGATTGAAGTTCAAAAACACTTTATTCACAGGCAATTAGAAACGGATGTTTTACAAATCGAAATATCAAATTTTTACGTCATTTTGAATATTTTTAGATTATTTTATTCATTTTATTGGTTATTTTTATACATTTCTAAGTTAACCAAATCCAGGCTCTTGTGAATACAGAGAAATCAATTTTAGGTTACGAAAGAAAGATTTTCATCCTATTTTAATGGCTGTAAAATTAAAGCCTCTTGATAAGGGCAACAAAATATCTTATTAGAGTGACATTCCCTTTAAAAAGAAGGCAATACTCCCGCTTACGCTTAGATAACGGGAATATCTGAAAAAGATTAGTTGCGACTATTGACAAAAAAATAAGTTTTTTAAAGAAAATCATGATTTGGGTATCGATTTAACGTAAAATTTTACGCTGATTTGAAATCCGTTGAAATTTAGATACAATCTTTAACCATTCAAAAGATAGAAACTTGGATTAGGGGAATAAAAAAACACAAATTAATGCATAACGGAATTGACCTTGAAAAACGCCCAAGAGGTGTTCACAGGATAGCGCTCGAAAATTCTTATCAAAAGCGCGTTGGAAAAAGTCCATGTGAACGGGGCCTTAAAGATAGAGTGAAAATTTCAACGAATTTGAAATCTGCGGAACATTTTACACTAAATCGATACCTAAAATGTGATTTTCTTTAAATAAATAATCTTTCAACTGTAACTTTAAATATTTTAGCCATACGGATTTGACGAATATATTCATCTCGTTTTCGTAGAAAAGATATAACTTGATTGGAGTATTTTGTCTTAATCCACTGCTTTATATTTATGGCCATTAAAAGTAGGATGAGAAAATTTAATCGTATTCGATTTATTGATGAAATTTACCCTGCTTTCACACAAAACTTGCAAAAATGTGGTAGTTTATGACTAAAGAGGATAGTGGGTAATTTTACTTCTGAGAATAACGTATACCGACAACTGTCCGCTTTATTTTTCATGTGCGGCAATCGTCTTTAAAATAAAGCTAAAATTAAATATTCAATTTAAAAGAGCTAAACTTTAGTTATTTTTTTATTTGCCCTCAACGGGTGAAATGCGTGTAAGATAAATTTAAATTTTCATTCATTTTTCACATCCTCATGTTACATTGAACTCGATATCACTTTTGAAAATGAACTTAAGTTACTGTGAGCTTATTTTTCATAGAATTTATATTTTAATCTTGCAGTTAGTGTTATTACTACTTTAATCGAAATTTTTATATTATATATACGTGTAGACGCAAATTCTATTAGCAATCTCCTGGTTTTCGATGTGTATACTGTTTTTTGCTTTTCCATGAGATTTTTTTAGTTTTAACATAATTTTCTCGTTTCATCATGGGTTTAATCAGACTTTAGTTGAAATATTTCCCAGTCATTATTCCATTCGTGGTTCCATTTATGCTACAAAACCCCTGAAAGAGGGTAGGTTGGAGGGTTAGTTTTCGTTTCGGATAGTCGCAACTCAGGGAAAATTGTGTTTAAAAATTAAAAAATTAATTATTGTTATATAAGTGTTATTTGTGCACATGTATAACATTTGTATTGTTATAAATGTAGTTTTCGGGGGATATATTTTTACTTTACACTGTCAATTTTAAAATTCTAAGGAAATTGTTTGGTCATTTTCCAGTCAGTTACGTTTTAATCAAAGTTTTATAGAAATATTCCAATTTTTCATACGTAGTTTCGCTTTTACTTACGCTTAAACACATTACAAATGACTCATCTGCTAGCTTCTTGAGCCCCAAAAATCCCATAATCACCCCTTAACACTAAACAAATCCTTCTTACTATTTTTTATTGGTGGGTGAATCATCGACACTGGAGAGTGAAGGTTATAGGGTTTTCCTCTAGTCTTGACAGTAAAAAACGAATATTTTAGGATTTTAGAGTTAATGAAAATGTTTAATAATGCCACAATTTGAATTACATAAAGCACTGTTTTTCTATGATCCGCTGGCTCATACCGGTTCCTAAGTCCAAAATATCCCGTTATTCGAAAAATTTTGAAAGACGTACGAAAAGCTATCGTTCAAAAATTTACAACCGAGGTTGACGGCATTGGCATTGCACTGGAACGCATCGTATACTATACGTTACGAAAGATTTACCTATTTAGGTTGTCAATTCTGGTCAGCAAGTCGATTATATTCCATCTATTTTTGAATAAAGATTGAAGTTCAAAGGGGAATAAAAAACACAAATTAATGCATAACGGAATTGACCTTGAAAAATGCCCAAGAGGTGTTCACACGATATCGCTCGAAAATTCTTATCAAAAGCGCGTTGGAAAAAGTCCATGTGACCTTGGCCTAAAACATAACCCACATTTATGCATAGTTAGTAATTCTTTTGTGTATAATTAATTTTACTTTCCTATTTTCACATCAAAATTTTATAAAATAAGTGTTCTAAAAATTTAATCACAGTCCACTCAGTCAAATCTGACCATTTAGTTCATAGATGCGATATAAAAACTATGTCAAATATCAAGCACCGAGGATGTATGGATTAGGTATTTTTATTCCATTTATTTCGTTTATTTCGTGCTTATGACTGCATAAAAAGACATCTGAAACGAATGTCTAACTGGAAAGTGTGTGTTTATGTTTTATAATGCAAAAATATTTGGAAGAAAAATCTTATTAATTGAATCCCTAGTATGAAATAGAACAAATTAATCATGTTAATAGAAAAATGTTACTTCATAGTGTGTTGTGAAATTATTTATGCTTGTGAGGTGCGCAGTGAAATTATTTATGCTTGTAAGGTGTGCCGTGACGTGAAAAATGTTGTATACAATACATACTCTGTTCCAGATTATTCTTTTTCATTATTATTAAACAGTTCCTAAGAAAAAAGGAAAATTGAAAACATACTTAAACATGATTTTTTAAATAAAAATCAGTGATTTAAATCAAATTTATCTAAATTCGCATACTCAGGAAAGACGTTTTCGTAAATCATGCTCAAATGTTAAATTTCAACATAATGAAAAACTGATAAAATTTGCTCAAGCTAAACGACGCAAAAAGTCATTAGGGAGAATATTGTGTAGAAAAATTCAAATAAATATCTTTAATTGTTTATATAGATAAAATTAATGCATAGATATTTTTAGGGCTGTTGTGACAGATATAGTATTTTATTGCAATAAGTAAGCTTTGAACCCCTATCCTACTTTGTTTCCTTCTGGTTTAGTGTGGAAGTTTGAAGAATGAGTGTGGCAGCTCAGGAATAACCTCGTCATCTGACCGTGGTTCAAAATAACGAGGTGTTGTCCTCGGATCTGTTGTTCGAAACAGTTCTCGGTGTTGTTCGAGATAGATCTCGAAACGTCGCCAATAGCCTGTTGTGTTGTTCAAGTACGACGTTAATTCAACTACTTATCTTTTTTTCCCCAGTTATAAAACCAAATTAAAAACTCTCAAAGCTTTTTTAAATGGCATGAAATCACTTGCACTTTTTGTGTATCTTACAATTTATGGTTAACAATCTTAGCCCTTTTTTTTGAAAAAATGACAGGAACAAATATTAAAAATAAACAATGTACTCATAGGATAGTCGTTTTAGTGTCATAATTTCAGGTGATGCTACTATTTATTCAAAAAGCAATACATCTAAAACTTGCCACTTAGTGCTTTCAGTTTATACAGTATATTAAAAAATCAAGTTTGCTAATTTGATGTGATTTGAAGATCGACTTTAAAAATAGTGAAAAAATTACAATTTTCTGAAAATTTCGCCACTTAATTCTTAAAACATTTTTTAAAATTAAAGCACTTATCATTATCTGATTTACCAGATATTCTAATAAATTTTTGCTTTAAATATAAAAGCAAAAAATGATTTCAACGAAGAATCAAGTGACCAGATCTGTTCTTGGAGCTTGAGTGGAATGCTAAATTACATGGTATATTTGTGCAATGTATTATCATGTCTAATGAAATTTGAAACTAATTTCGGCGGTATGAAAAGGATATTCTTATCGAGTTAGTTATGCATAATTGCGACTTTTTTTGTGGAACTGGACAAATTTAAACACCAAACGACTCAAATTTAGGTGTATTAAACAAATATGTATGTGGTAGCTCATATATTCAAATAATGAAACAACCTTGATACTCTTATACAGGTTGCATGTCCCGAGGTACTTTTTTACATTTTAACTCCACTTTATGTTACGTGTTAAATACAGTCTCCCGTTTTATTTGAAATACTTAATTTATAGCGAGTGATGGTTATACAAACAGCTTATAACTTTGTTTGGGCGCCAATTAAAATTCGAACTGTTATTCCACTTAATCACGTATAAGTAAATAATAAATAAGCGTCTTCTGAAGCTGAACGTGCAGAAAACGTGCATTACGAACCATAAACACAATATATTAGAGCAAATAGGGGTATAACAGCAAAGGCATACAGAAATATCCATTCCATAGTAAAACATTCAAGTTGACTCAAAGGAATCCAACATTTCTTTAAGCAAACGTAAAACATGCATTTTATATAACAATATGAAATACCATAAAAATGTGATAAGTGGTGTCACTTACACATTTATATCCTTAACTATCTGGCTTTAAGCCTTGCGGTTGTTAGCTCATATATTTAGCACGTAAAGCAAACTAAGACACAGACCAAAATAGCTAAAGTATAAGCATTTCTCTAGAAGTGAAACTCTATTACAAGGTTGTATACTAATGTTTTTGTTATAAAATAACTTTCGTAAAACATCCGGAGGGCAAAACGAAAAAATTAGAAGAGCGAAATATTTTTCGGTACAGATGTATCCTACGCCGCGCGGTGTGGCAAAGCGATTTTTTTGGTGCACTTTTTATGCCGCTAAGGAAATCTTCCAAAATTGAATACATATGAATTAAATATATAAATCTTGATAAAACAACATTTTGACTAGTAAAACACTGCAAATCTGGATTAAATATTATTGCGAAACCATGACCCGTGTCTGATCGATTTGTAGTTACAACATGGCTTATCCCGACGATTCCTACAAATCCAATTGCAACCATCGCTAACCGAATTCCTCGCAGAAAACATCATTACCCCGTTGCATTTATCGCAAGAAATTTCTGATTAAATTAATCCCGATTCTTTTATAAAACTCAAAAAAGCTCTATATCGCGACACAACTCGTAACAAAATATCTATAAGGAACTCCCTCACTCCCATAAGTTAGTGAGGGCCGCGGTGGCCCGGTTGGAAGAGTAACGGACTAGCAACCGAAGGGTTGCGAGTTCGAATCCAGCCAAATACCGTTGTTAAAGTAAGGTTGCATTTTTTATTTTTATTTAAAATTATATCGATTATCACAGTTTAATATAGTTTTGTTTTTGTAAGTGGCAACAGTTTTTTTTCTTACTTATGAAGAATAAAGTTCTTGTGTTTACCTAACTCGTAATTTCTTCGATAATTCTCAAAGTATTTTTAAATAATAATGTGTGGTACACGTTAAGAAGATTATTTTTAATCTATAATTAACATTTATGGCGTCCGCGACAGGACTTTGAGAATTAATTTTGATACTTCGTTTTTATTTGAATAATGGAACGTGAAGTACGAATGAGAACTGTAAGTAGAGCTGCTTTCACAAGAGCTTCTACGACTCTTCAGACATTACTGAAAGAAGAAAACTTAGATATTGAAAAGATTGAGGTTTCTATTGCAGTCTTAGAAAAAAGAAATAATGAACTTTGTGAGCTCAATGCAAAAATCGTCGACTTACTGCTGGAAGTTGAAAATTCTGGAAGCTGGAAATTGGATGCGGAGCTTATCGCTGCGGAAAGATACGAAACTCAATTTATAGAGTTGCGATATCGAGTGTCTTCCATCATAAGAGGTAATGCGAAAAGTGTATCTTCCATTAATGGTGACGTGAATGCACACTCCAGAAAGTTCAAACTTCCAAAGCTCGAATTTAGAAAGTTCAGTGGGGACATCAAGGAATGGCTTCCTTTTTGGGGACAATTTCAGAAGATTGATTCTGATCTTGAAATTGCTGAAGAAGACAAATTTCAATACCTTAGGCAGGCAACGGTTGAAGGTTCCAGAGCCAGGGATATAGTTGAAAGCTTTCCCCCTATAGGAGAAAACTATAAGAAAGCAGTGGAAAGTCTCAAAGCTCGGTTCGGAAGGGAAGACCTTCTTGTGGAAATTTATGTTCGAGAGCTTTTGAAGCTAATTTTATCTGTGCATCAGGATAGGAATAGGCTTTCCTTTTCTGCTCTTTATGATAAACTTGAGACATACCTGAGGGCACTAGACACTTTGAAAGTGACTTCGGACAAATGCGCATCCATGCTGCTGCCTCTTGTGGAGTCCTGTTTTACAGAAGATTTTCTTAAGGCATGGCATAGGAACATGACTTTTTCCGAAAAGGATGATGCCCAAGATCGTTTGACAAAATTGATGGTTTTCCTGAAGACCGAGGTGGAGGGTGAAGAGCGCATTTCTTTAGCGATGGAAGGTTTTGGCTTGGGGAAACGAGGTGTTTCTTGTGGACAGAAGAAAAACAAACCCCATCTTGTAAAAGAGAAAATTGCAACTGCTGCTGGTTTACTTTCCTCTACCACAGTACCAGATCTTAGAACTGCTTGTGTATTTTGTCAAGGAAAACATTTGAGTTTGGATTGTTTTGTGGCTCAGAAAATGAGTTTAACTGACAAACAGAAGTGCTTAAGAGAAAAGGGTGTTTGTTTTGCTTGCCTGAGACCTGGCCATATGATTAAGGGATGCCGTGCTAGTTTAAGATGTTTAATCTGTTCTAAAAAACATGTGCCCTTAATGTGTCCTCAGTTGAAGCAAAATGGCAACTGCCCTCCAGATCCATCTGTGAATCAGTCAACTGGAAATTCCAGTGAGGTGAATATGACGTCTTTCAATTACGGCTCTAAAGTCTTTCTTCAAACTTTGAAGGCAAAGTTAATTAGTGAAGGAAAAGAGAGAGAAATACGCATTTTATTGGACACAGGATCTCAAAAAACGTATATCCTAAAGGATGTAGCTGGACAGATGGGATATGTGCCAATACGGAAAGAAACCATCGTCCATGCATTATTTGGCGGATCGACAGAAGTCCAGCACAATTGCTATAAAATAAGGTTGGAAAGTTTCAATGACCAATTTAAATGTAATTTTGAAGCTCTGGATCAAAGGGTCATTTGTTGTGATGTAGCACCCGTGGAGAAGGGACCGTGGATTAAAGAGCTAAAGGAGTTGAAAATTAATTTGTCAGATGTGGCGGAGAAGGCTTCCCAAATTCACATTCTTGTTGGAGCCGACATAATGGGCAAGCTGTTGACTGGCCGGCGAGAGATTCTGCCATGTGGTCTAGTAGCAGTAGAAACATACTTGGGATGGACTTTGATGGGGAAAGTCCCTCAAGTGGGCCCAAAAGAGCCAAACATGTCAATGGTGGTCACTTCGTTATTTATGAAGGAAGCTAGTGTCACTGACCTTTGGAGTCTAGATGTTATTGGAATTTTGGATCCTTTGGTCTCCAAAAGCAAAGTGGAAAAGGAAATGCAAGCTAAAAGGCTGTTTCAGGAATCAATTAAGGTAAATGAAGAAGGGCGTTACGAAGTTTCCCTGCCTTGGACAGATGAAAACATTCCTCTACCGAGTAATAAAGCACTTGCATTAAAAAGGTTGGAGACAACTACAAGGAAGCTAAATTCAGAAAATATCCTTTCGTCATATGATGAAGTTTTCAAGGACTGGATGTCGTCTGGAATCATTGAAAGAGTTTCGACTGAGGCAACAGAACATGAACATTAGCCTGTTGTGAAAGAACAAAGTACAACTAAAATACGACCAGTATTTGATGCTTCAGCCAGAGGGAAGGGCTCACCGTCTTTAAATCAATGTCTGGAATGTGGACCTAACTTAATTGAGCTTATTCCATCGATTCTGCTAAAATTTCGACAGTTTAAGTATGGTGTTGTGAGCGACATCGAAAAGGCTTTTCTGCAAATTAGTATCACAAAAGAAGACCGTGACTACTTGAGATTTTTTTGGTGGGATCAAGAGGGAGATAAACAATTGAAGACATTTCGTCATGCGAGAGTTGTCTTTGGTGTTAAGTGCAGCCCATTCCTTTTGTGTGCTGTCATAGAATATCACCTCCAAAAATGTATGCTGATTTCACCTGTTGATCACATAATAAAGAAACTACTGAACAGTTTCTATGTGGACAATGTTCTTGCTAGTCTTAGCTCACAAGAAGAGTTAAAGCAGTTCATTGAAGTTTCTCAGAATGTAATGGCCGAGGGAAAATTTAATCTGAGAGGTTGGCAATACACTGGTGATGAAGACTTGGATGTCCAAACAGCGGTTTTGGGTCAAGTTTGGAACAAGAAAGAAGACACATTGTGTCTAAATCTGGACTGGTTGGACGATTTAAAGATCACCACTATCACAAAGAGAATGATGTTGTCAGTTGCTCAGAAAGTTTACGACCCATTTGGTTATACTGCAGCTGTTATGCTTTTCCCAAAATTGATACTGCAGAAAACTTGGAAATGGGGATTGAGTTGGGATGATGAAGTCCCTGAAGCTTTTAGTAAAGAATTTCTAAATTGGTTTGAAGAACTTCATGTTTTAGAAGAAATAAAATTTGACAGATGGCTTCATATAACGGATGATAATTTGCAGAACTGCACTATTCATACCTTTTGCGATGCAAGCAAAGACGCCTATGCCGCTGTTGTGTTTCTGCGACTTGAATCAGAAAATGATGTCAAATTATCCTTACTTTTCGCAAAGTCCAGAGTTGCCCCCTTGAAGGGTGGGACAATTCCTAGATTAGAATTGCTATCTGCATTAATTGGAGCCAGGTTGACTCAATTTGTTGTAGAGGCACTGGATTGGTCATAAGTACCATGCTACTACTGGAGCGATTCGACGACTGTTCTCGCATGGATCAAAAGAGAAGAGAATTGGTCTGCTTTTGTAAGAAACAGAGTTGCAGAGATTAGAAAACTTCTTCTTCCTGGAATCATATTTCTGGTGAATTCAACCCGGCTGATCTGCCTTCTAGAGGCTGTAAATCAAGACACCTACTGGCAGCTAGATGGTGGGAGGGTCCTCTGTGGTTAAGAAGTCCTATAGAAGAATGGCCTGTGAGTTTTTCTACAAATGTAGACTGCAAGGAGGAAGAAATTGAAAAGGAAAAGATGAAGTCCACAATATTGGTTACTAACAATCTAAATGTGCAAGACAGAAAATGGTACTATTCATATTTTTCGAGGTATCAGCAGATTGTGCGTCTAGTAGGTTGGGTTCTTCGCTTTAAGCACAATTGCTCCTGTGTAGATGAATACAGAATTAAAGGAGAACTTACATCAGTTGAATTTCAGCAAGCAGAGAGACGAATTGTGCAAATGATTCAAGAGGACACATTTACTGGTGAGAAAGTCAAGAAGTTGAAAACTCTGAGTGTATATAAAGATGACCAAAACATTTTTCGTTTGAAAACCAAGATTGTCAACAGAAAAGACCATGAAGACTTTAAAAGACCAATGATTCTCCCAGCACAACATGAAGTTGTAGAAAAGTTAATTGTTTATCATCATCAAAAGAATTCACATGCGGGAGTAGATTCTTTTGAACCTTCTCCGGATTATTACTGGATTTTGAATGGACGGAAAACAGTTAAAAGAGTGCTTCTAAATGTGTTGTATGCCGCAGGCATACATCTAAAAGGTTTGAAGCTGAGACATCTACTCTTCCCGAAGGTCGAGTAAAGGACACTGCTGTCTTTCAAGTTACGGGAACTGATTTGGCAGGTCCCTTGTATCTGAAAGATAATCAAAAGGCATGGGTGACCTTATTTACGTGTGCTACGTACAGAGCGGTCCACCTTGAACTGGTTACGTCTATTTCAACAGAATCTTTCCTTCTCGCTCTGCGCCGATTTATTTCTCGTCGTGGAAGATGTTGTGTTATTCACTGTGATAATGGCACAAACTTCACTGGTGCAAGAAATCTTCTGGCTTCCTTGGATTGGAATAGAGTGGTCAAACATGGATCAGTCAATGCCATCGAGTTCAAATTTAACCCTCCAACTGCGTCCTGGTGGGGCGGTTTCTGGGAAAGGTTGATTCGTGTCCTGAAGGATTTACTGAAACGTGTATTGGGACGTGCTCAGTTGACCTACGAGGAAATGACAACAGTTCTCTGTGATTGTGAGTCTGTTATAAATTCAAGACCGTTAACGTATCTTTCAGATAGTGACGCTGACTTTCAACATATCTGTCCATCAATGTTTCTTCAGGACATTGTTGAGTGGAAAGTTCCTGATATTGATGCAGCCGATAATCAGAGCTTGAATAGACGAATCATATATCGTCGAAATCTGCAAAAGGACCTAAGAAATAGATTCCGTTCGGAGTATTTGGGTTTGCTTATACAGCGTGCAGAGAACAGGAAAAACCTCCGACAAATTTCCATTGGAGAGATTGTTCTTGTGGGCTCCGATAATAGCAAGAGAATTAACTGGCCACTTGGTCGAATCGTCGAGCTTCTCCCTGGAAAAGACGGAACTGTTCGCTTGGTTCGAGTTCAGACCTATACTTCAGTACTTCTGAGAGCTGTTCAGCGAATTTACCCATTAGAAGTCGCCTCTGATGCTAAAATTTTGGAAAATGCTAAATGTAATCCAAAGAAGAGATCTGACTCTTGTTCATCATCTTTTCCTGCGGCTGTGAAACCCGAGGCTGGCTCATATTCATCTAGAGCTGGAAGAGTAGTAAAAATTCCCAATAGACTTGACTTGTGAACATATCATTTGTATTTAAATGTGATAGAAAGTATTTAGTATTATTTATGATGTTAAAATTAAGTGATTGTGTATTGTTACAAGTGTTTGAAGTTTCAGTCGGAAATGTAAGCTATGTTGTGATGCCCACATCACAAGGTGGGAGTATGTTAAAGTAAGGTTGCATTTTTTATTTTTATTTAAAATTATATCGATTATCACAGTTTAATATAGTTTTGTTTTTGTAAGTGGCAACAGTTTTTTTTTCTTACTTATGAAGAATAAAGTTCTTGTGTTTACCAAACTCGTAATTTCTTCGATAATTCTCAAAGTATTTTTAAATAATAATGTGTGGTACACGTTAAGAAGATTATTTTTAATCTATAATTAACAACCGTCGTGTACAAAGGGGGCTGGTGCATGTTAAATCTGTCATGGCCTCAAATGTCCTCACGTTGGCGTGGTGTGGAAGTTTGGAGAGTGGGGTGCCAGCTCAGGTGTTGCCTCGTCATCTGACCGTGGTTCAAAATTACGTCTTGTTGTCCTCGTTATCTCGGATCTCGGCGTTATCCTCGGATCTTTCCCTTTGGGATTGATCCCAGACCGTCACCAATAGCCCATTGTGTTGCTCCAGTGTGACGTTAATTGAAATACCCCCCATAAGTTAGTCCAGATGGGTTACCATCACACGGCATTAGTCGCTTAAAAGTGCGCCAAAAAACGCGACAAGAGTCGTTGCCACATCGCGAGGCAACGACCGTGAGGCGTAGAACACGTCTTTACCTATTTGGTGTTCCATTTCTTAATGCCGAATTGTTAAGATTAAAATTTGACTGCATGCCTGATAGGAAAAATACCCGCAGAAAATAAAACTGCTATTAACATTGTTTAATAACAGGTTATCACGAAATAGTAATAACGGTTAGCATGTTATCGTAAAATAACTGTTTTGTTCATTTCTACAAATGAGCTGATACAGAGCAACTCCTCGGCATGTGATTTTGACAGCCCAATCACAGGGTTGAAAATTTTGTATGTAGTGGGGGTGGCTATTATGCATTCTGAACAATCAATTTTAAGCGATGTGTGATAAGTAGAAGAAAAAAGAAAGTCGAAAAGCATCAAAACGTCCATCCACCGCAATCACCTCCGAGATGCCGAGAACTTTAGAAACCGGTTCCGACTTGAATTCCCATGTCCACTTACTTTTACCATTCTAAAACTTGGCGTTCTGTAAAATCACTTAAGCGATAAAAACACAAAATTGCAGTCTCCACTTCGTTTACGTTGTCCACCGGATGTGTTCAGCACATTAACTGCATTAGTTTGCCATTTGTGCGCTTTTATCCCTCAGAGTTTTCCTAGAATGAAAACTGTTCACCGTATTTGTATTTGCTTGTGTTTATCGTATGGCTTGTCAAAACAATTATCCGCTGTTTCAAGTTTGTGATCGGACGTAAGAATATAATGTATGATAGTGTTGAATATTTTGTGTTTATTTGTGTGTGCAGTTTTCCTAACAAAGATCTTGTATCTTGTTTCTTCGTGAAAAAATAGCAATATTGAAATGCACTTCATAGCATAGCTAATTTATATTTATTGGATTATGTTTTATTAATATGGGTAAATTTCCCACACGGAGCAAAAGTAAAAGGAAAAATTGAGTGGAAAACATTGTTGAATGAGTTTCCTACTCAATTTACTTTTAATAGCCATTTAACATTTTTAATCCACTTTTTATGCCGTGTTATTCATAATATGTATGTTACCGAAACACAAATGGGGCCTTTGGCTCAGTGGGTATGCCCACTGCCCTAGCAACCTTCTAGTTGTAGGCGGGTCAGGTTCGATTCCTGTCAGGTGCATTCCTCCCTGTCTTTTTGTCTCTTCTGTGTAAGTAAAACTTTCATTGTGTGTCTGTCTATTACTTAACTTGTGTCTGGCCAAATATGGCCCTTGCGCCATAAAACCCCAAAAGCAATCAACTGAAACAAAATGCAAACAATGTTCTAGAACCTCTGACAAATTTCACTGTACCAAAAAATTTCAGAAACACTGCAATGTCAACATGAAAGTGCCATTTTTACTGAAATGTTCAATCCATTTTTACTCCAAAATTTACGAAAAGTACAAGATTGTTTCAACCAGGGTATGAAAAAATTATCTTTTTAAATCGAAAACATCGGATATATTTGTTTCAAATCAGATTTTTAAAAATTTAAATCGGATTTTTTATGATTTTAATTAATTCCTTATACCCGTATAAGTTTAAATTTGTTCGACATGAGACACGCAAATCACAATGTAGTTTCTATATAGTTTTGATTTATGTTAAACATTTATATATGATATAGCATTAATGTATTAGGAAATATAGCTGGGTAAATTTTTGAAAGATTAAAATGTGACATAGGAATTAGAAAAGTAAATCCCATGATAGAGTAAATAGACAGTGCCCCAAGTGCCAAGATGAGCAATGTTTTTCCATCTGGTTCTCAAGCAGTTTAGATTACTTTTAGTTTAACTCATAACCAGTGACGTGAAGTTTTTGGATCCAGATGAATAAGGTTGCCGGAACCCCATTGACCATTTTGAATTTTTTCAATCATACAAATTTCAGAATTTTTTTTGCATTATATATTAATCAAATATGAATAAAATGTTTTGAAGAACTTCAATTTTTATATAAAATAATTAATTGGTTCAAGACTTGCTTTTGAGAAAAAATCAGGTCGCCTATAGAAAATAAAAGGAACTTGCACCTTGAAAAAGTTCTTATTAATTTTTAGCTTGCAAAAATAACTTATGAGTGAAAAAAATTGTTATTTTGTATGTTAATAGTAAAAAATGAGACGAAACGAAAATACATAAATTTGAAATCAAATGTCTATTTCAGATTCTTTGAGCATTGACAAGTATTTCATAGGTATTGGGTCGGTGTAAATGAAATGTCTGATGAGAAATAGCTTTGGGAATGTCCCTCATACATCTAAAAGTAATTACTTACAAGCTTCCGGCATCTTACATCACAGAGCTACTATAAATAGCTATCACACGTGTGAAGTACAAGTTCCAGGTTTAATTTGTTTGAGCGTAAGGTGCTCCCAAATTCAACATGGAAAACTCAGGTTTGAGAGTTATCTTCCTTTACGAATTTACACTTTCTGCTTCAGTTGCTGCTCGAAACATTAACACAGCATTCGGGGAGAATACAGCCAATGAATTAACCATTCTACGATGGTTTCGAAGTGGAGATATGGACCTGAAAAACGAACCACATGGTCGTCAAGAAGTTGCAGTTTCTGACAATGTTCTGCTAAGTGTGGTTGAAGCTGAACCGCGGAAAATATGTTGTGAGATAGCGGCCGAGCTAGGTGTCCACCACACTACAATTGTTCGCCGTCTGCCTGCACTGGGTAAGGAATAAAAGATAGATTCTTGGGTTCCTCATGAATTGACAATTGCCAACAAGATGAGACGTTTGGAAGTCTGCATTGCTCCTTTCCAGGAATGAAAGAGAACCTCTCTACTGCAGCGAATCGTTACCTGCGATGAGAAATGGGTCCTTTATAACAATCAGAAATGATCTGCACAATAGTTAAGAAAAGCACAGCCTCCTGGACGTCATCCCAAGCCACCCTTACATCCCAGGAAGGTTATGCTTCTTGTATGGTGGTCTACAGCTGGAATAATTCATCGCAGTTTCCTGCCAATTGGCCAAACCATCACTTCAGAATGATATTGTGATGAATTACGACAGATGCACCAGAAATTGATGGTGAAACAACTGGCTTTGGTAAACAGGCATGGCGTTCTCTTGCAAGATAACGCTTGTCCTCATGTCGCACAACGGACGATGCTGACACTACGTGAGTTGAGCTATGAAGCGATGCCTCATCCCCCTATTCCCTTGACTTGTCACCTACAGATTTTCATCAGTTTCGTCACCTGGATCGCTTTTTGTCTGGCAAACGGTTCATCCAAGATACGGAGGTTCACCGTGCAGTTGATAACTTCGCATCCCAGCCACAAGACTTCATTCTTGGATCATGAGCTTGTCAGACAAGTGGCAACAGTGTCAATTCAGAAAGATTATTTCGAGTAGGTCAGGTACTGTATTTTTCAGTTATCACCATTGAAGTGTGATGGTCATTTTCCGGACATTTCATTCGCACCGACCCAATATATTCGAAGCTCACAAAAAGGGTTTATACATAAAAATCAAAAATGAAGCTTTTCTCTATGAACAAGTATAATAGCATCCCCCCAAACATGCCAATTCACTGGAATTTTGAGCTTGCAATAAAAAATTTATCAATTCCAATAGCTTTCTGCTTCAATCCATAATCTTTTCTCAACATACTCAATTATCAGATGAGTGAATTAACGTTTACATTCTAAATTTCAATTCCATAAATATTAAATTGTTATTCTAGCAGGGTAAAGAATTCTAAGGGATTAATGCATAAATTTTCCCAATAAATTCAAATATTAATGAACCAATATATTACAAAATAAAATGAAACTATTAAAATTGCCTGTTATAAAAATTTATATGCAAAATTGGAACACTTTGATACTGAAGAAAATCTTTTCGTTGCAAGTGTCTATACTTTTTATGAACAAACTACAATACTAAATTAACAACTAGATCATCTTAAAAAGAAAGCAAGTTACCACAATTTTAATAATTTGAATGAATATATTTCGAGTATCTTCACATAACACATAATGAATGGTTTAAAATGGGCCATGTGCGATTTATAGTGTCACAAAGAATGTTTAAAACAAAACCAACACTGATGAGCATGCTTGTGAGTGACACTTATTGGTCAATGGCCCAAGATGGAAATATTTGTCTGGTAATTATGATCCCAATCAGCAAATACTGTTATTTAGTGTCTTCAAAGGGAGCACGATTTTCAATATAATTTTGGGGTGGACTCAGTACAAGTGAAGTTCTTAGCTTATTTGAATAAAATAACATGCATCTTGGTTCAATATTTCATTCTCAATATTATTAAACAACAGAAAGAAAACTAAAATTTTGATTTAAATGAATGATTTTTTTTAATAAAAATCACTTGATTTAAGTCATTATACCCTGGTGTCAACAGTTTTGAAACTGACTGAAAATAAAAAATTATAGGAACAAAATGATAAGAATTATTCCACAATAATTCTTATTATTTTGTTGTCTGAATTGAATTGGGAATTTCCTAATAAATGTCCAAGAAAATCATAATTATAAGAAACATTTAATAACTGCATCATAATTCTATAAAGCTTACTATAGCACCAAACATAATGAACTGTATTATCACATTTTTTGATCCACCTTATTACTTGGAGATTCAATCTTTATATCAATGTATCACAACTTCTTGAAGTACAATGTCCTATGTTTTCACTACGTCAAAGAAGTTAAATTCTGAAGCTATCTGAAGAAAATAATTTTATAAAGGGTACTATGAGAGCTCACTGACATGCTCAATTATTTAATCATGCTTGCTCAAAGTATATCCTTACAAACTTAAAAAGTGAAATGTCTGTTTCTCACATCTGTAACCTATTTGCAGATCAAATTGCAATTTTTCATATCAGATGGCAAAACGCTTGATTAACCATAAAGCTATGTACTACCTAGAAAGACAGTAGTAAAATATATTTAACCCAATTGGTAGATGTTCGAGTACATCTTTATACTCAGTACCCCAGTATAAGTCAAAAATTGTTCAAATTGAGATAAGTATACTGGTACTGGTCAAATTAGTATGTCAACTATGAATAAAAGCAATATAAATGATGGTTGAAATGATTAAGTTGATTTATAATGGATATGTAAAAAATACATTTAATAAAAATTGTCCCCTGAAAAATTTGGTTTTTTGACATACCGTTTCGCCCTAATTTCTCACTTTTTAATGCTTAGCTATCAGTTGGTAATTTTACACATAGGTATCAATTGAATTGTGGAAGCAATTCATGTGTTTAAATATACTTGCACTTAATTCTATTAAATTGCATTGAGTTTTATTTTTACTAAAAGCAGAATAAAAGAGGGACCAAAAATTTGAAATATTTGAACTAACATTTTCTTTAAAATTTTTAATAAGTTTAAGGTAACAAAAAAATGATTGTTGATCTTGCATCAAGCATTTGACTTTAATAATTTAGCTATCCAATTTTCTTTTTAAATCAGGTATTGAGTTAGTTCTATAGGTTCTACCTTATGTTATGAAAATAAAAATACATTTTTTTAGTTGCATCTTTAAATTTTTATTTATCACATAAAGACTACCATATAATGACTTCTATTTTTCAGATATAAGAGTACAAAAATGGACATTATGAAAGTGAAATAATATTTTCATGAGAAGGTATGAAATCTTTAAAAAATACTTTCTTTTTCACTTGTGAAAACAATATAAAATACTCCCTGCACACAATATACAAACTATCCCACTAAGCCCATCATTTGGGATTCAACCCACCATTCAGAATGTTAAAAGTGACTGATTCAAACTGATATATCTTGAAAATAATTCAGTAAAGAGCCTTGGGTTGTTTTGGTGAAAAAGGACAAAAAATTTATATACATGTTCATTCAGCTGAATTATTACACACAGGGAAGATAAGATTGTGGTAACTAATTACCTCAAATGATAATTACTCCTTATTTTGATATCACCATTATCCACTTCATGTGATTGAATATTCATTATTTAAGGAAAGTGCCAAAAAGAACATTTATGTTCAGTGTTAAAAGTTGTATTACAAACTACTAAAATGAGTGCAACCTGCTTACACTGACTAATTAACAACTGGATTTGAAAACCATTCTGAATCTGTTCAGTTAAGTCAAAACAATTGTGTCATAGTTGCAAAATGTTCAATCTAAAAGTTTTGTCAACCAAGCATAAAAATTCGCCAAACTGAAGTCTTAATTTCATGAATATTAGTTCAAGATCATTGTAAACTAATACACTAATCATACAACAAATTTCATTGCTGATATACTTTTTGCTGCTAAGCTTTTCATTTTCGGATTTATTTTGATTTCATTAGTGAAAAGGGAATATTTTTAGTGCAATAATTACCATAAAAAATAAATTTCTCAATTTCCGTTAGTTTATGTTATAAAAACTATAGATTGAACCATGCAGTGATGTGATTTGAACTAGTTTTAAGATTTATTAGTGTGTTATGTATATAACAATTCAGTAAATTCATGCTTTTAATTTTATAATCTAGTTTGCAATAAAAGATGTACAGTCGCGAGAAAAAAACTGAACCACCCTCTTTATTTCGAGCACTATTCTTAGTAGAGCAAATTCAAAGATATCATTCAACAGGGAATTATGTCCTCTACAAATTCTAAATGCATAAGGGGACGTCTTCATATCAAATTTTGCACAAACAAAATTTCCAATGGAAACATCCTGTTTTCTTGCCTTAATCAGATTCTTCATCGTTAAATTAGTCTTTTTATGAAATTTCATGACTCTTCTATCTTTATATCTGGAGATATTCAATGTTAAAATTGCTACCAATTTCAAGGATCATCTCCACATTGAAAATTGCTTTCCGTAAATCGAGATTAATTGTAGTTATAGCTACCCAAATTTCAAGTTTGAAACTTATTTGTTAGTGCGTGCAAATGATCCAAGCATTATATTGTTATGCAAGTGAAAAAGATTTGATAATTAAGTTATATTTATTATGCAAGTGCAAGCGATCCAAGAATTATTATATTTATTATACGAGCTCAAACGATAATATTGTGAATTGTAAACATGGTTAAAATGTTATAAAAGGATTTTGGAATTGAAAACAATTCGAAACGAGAAAGTGGTGATCGATGTTCTGTACAATTTTGTATCGTCTTTAGTATTTTTAATCTATGTTAATTTTTTTAAATTAGCATTTGCTTCTATGCATGCAACCAAAAAGCCTACCTACAATTATTTAATACAATCGAATTGATATTCCGATCATCCAAAAATGAATAGTGAGTCATTCAATTGATCATTTATTAGCAGAGTTCATCTATACGACACAACTGGTAAAAGGCAATGTATTTTAGATTAATAAAAAACAAACCATTTTTCAAAAATTTAAACATTTCTCAGGTTTGTTATACGTTTTTTAAACCCCCTAAAATCGTCATAATGAGGAAAATTCAATGTAACACAAAAACCTTACATTTGAAATGACCTGAAATTTTGCATAGTCATATTAGAAGTCCTGAATCAATACCAATCGAAATATAGTAAGGTTCCAATTCATAATATTTTAAACATTAATTTAATAATTATTGCATACTAAAAACTATTTTTAAATAAAATATTAGGTGGATTTTGTTTGGGTTGTTTAACAGTAACATGGTACAAAATATCTGAGCTATAGAAATATTTAGGAAAATATCCATTAAAGTCTGAGAAACTGATCTAACATTAGGAGCTTCAATCTTTCCGTTCTCATAACTTCGAAATGGTAAAACCTAATGACATGAAATGTGGTATCTGAAGTTAAATTTTGGTATAGATTTGAAATTGTGTGTCAAAATAGGGGTTTCCATTGGAAATTATGAAGTTGGTACTCAATTTAATATGAAGATGGCCCTGTATGCAAATTTTATGCATTTGAATTTATAGAAGACGTTAGTTCCTGTTGAATGCCATCTTTGAATTTTCTGTACTATTAAAATTGTTCGAACGATAAGGGGTGGTTTGGGTTTCTTCCAGCGACTACACATTTTGCTTATGTTCTGAATGAAGTTTTAGAGGAAATGGTCTTAATTTCTCTTTATGTTGAAATCAAAAATCAGGTGATTGAAATAGTTATTTGAAATGTGTATTTAACAATATGACATTTTCTTAGCATATTTCAAGGTGAAAAAAATGCCTCAAGACTCTCAAAGCAGTAAGGCTTCTAAGGGCAAAAGAATAAAGAGCTTTGGAAGACTTTCTAGTAGCACAGATCCAGAATTTCATCTGCCATACAACAGGGTAGATGATGGAGATGTCATCTTACCTATAGCATTTAGGTATTGAATCGTTATGTATATTTTATTTATTATAAATTTGATAATTATTTTAAATACTGAGAAAAATCGTAATAACATTTTAAAACTATTAATTCATTTTAATTCAGTCACAAAGTGTAGGCATTCAATCAAGCTTTCATACAAGCTCCATAATTATAATTGTTAAAGTATCCAATCTTTAAGTAGTACAATTGTAAGGTTTTATGGCAATAACTTATTTTATAGTTGAACATCAACAATTGTGTAACAACAGCACAAACTTAATGCTAAACGTTATTGTTTAGTATTTTATATCTATTATACATTTTTGTATGTTCAAATAGTTTGTCTGAACTTTTATTACTTATATTATGAACTTCATTACTCGCTCACTTTTTAAATTTACCTATCAGTAAATTTAAAAAGTGGGTGAAGAATAAAGTATTGAAAATTGTAGTATAGTTGAATCTATATTGTTCTTACTAATTGTTTAACAAATTTTTGCAATTTTAATCCCATTTAAAACAACAAAAATTCAAATTTGTATTCGGTAAACATGAATGTAGTCTCACCCATTAAATCCTGTATGTATTGATGTGTTTAAGAAATAGACTTTATTCTCACTAGCTACATCTTATTGAAGGAATGGAAAATGCTTTCATAATTCATTCATATGTAGCTGCTCAAGATTTCTATTTAAAATATTTCCTTTCATTAGGAACAATTTAAAATATACTTTGTATTAATTTTTATTTAAAGTGCATATCTGAAATCTTGATTTAATTTGTTGCATTTCATTTTATACACATTTAGGCTATCCACTCTTCTGTGTTTCTTAGTGTGATAATCACACAATGAATTTTGTAGAAACACTAATGAAGGCCTAATATAAGTTAGAATTTCTTGAAGTCTGTTTAGAATACATTTTTCTAGAGAATAATTAAATTCAATCACTTGCTCAAAGAATAGCTCATCTGTACACAGTGCTTCACAAAAGTCCACGTCACGTTTTTTTACTATTTTCATATATTTTATAAGGGTGTAGTTCAAATTACAATTTATAATTTTACCACATTTATGTTCTATGTTTCTATTTTAGTCTCCCATCAAAATAATCAAATAATTATTAAAAGTTTTGCTAAAAATATTTAAAAGGTAACATATATAACCCATGAAATCAGACACAAGTATTCGTCAACCTTCCATAAAAAGTACAAATGTGAAACAAAAGCAAATGTCTTAAGATTTATTTTGCATTTTGAACCTTGGTACTAGCAACAAATTCAGGTGTGTACTCCAGCTGCTGATGCACACACCTATATCACTACAGAATATGCTCTGCATTTGTCAGTAGCTAATAACCAAACTTTGATTTGAGCATCCTTAGAATTAAAAAGTTATTTAATGATGAATTAGATAGAATAGATACACTTGAATTTATTTTCATTTAATAATTCGATTGTTTTAATGGGAGGCTAAAATAGAAAGACGTCTTTTATGTGCAAATTTTTAAATTATAATTTTAATTATATCCTTATAAAATTCTTGAAAAGTTAAAAACTTGAGGTGGATGCCGGGTTCCGTTGCATGGTGATCCGAGCCTGGTCATCAGTTTTTGCACACTGGACATACTGCCCACTCGGGGGCACCAAATGTTTCCGTTTCAATGGAAGTGTTTTAAAATCTCCACAAAATGTTGCGAGCAAGTTGGAACAGAGTGAAAAAATGCATACAAGTGCCAAGGTTTTCAAAGACATTCATGTTTATTAACATTAATATATATACAAGTTATCTGAGACTTACAAAATAAGCAATTAAGCTCATTGCATTACACATTGCTTTATGAGCTCTTATTGGAGTTTTTTGTTGTCTAATAGAAGGAAATCGCTTGCGAGCAGAGTAATTATGGTTCCAGTCTAACTGCATGTTTATAAACATTGCAGGTGAAAAGAGGAATTATGGCACCTGCCTTTTGCCATAATTTATTCATAAAATATTAGTTCTTCAATGAGTCTGTTGACTGCAATTGTTTGCATGTTCTCGCAGTGGATGAACACTTTTGTGACCCACAGTAGATTCACTGGTGGTCACAAGTCAAATCCCACATCGATGAAACCTTTTACAAAAAGACTTCTAAAAATCAGTAGACAACTGTTTTGTTTGAATTTTTTATTCTAATCATTTTTATGTACAAAATTCCAAATTTAATGCATGTGCTCACTAGCACATGCATTATTAGTGATTACAATAAATTAAACTCATGGTGTTGAATTTTGTTTACTCTACTTACAAATGAGATATTCTCATCTCTCGAAAGTTGATTTTCCTTTCCACCATGACTTGTGTCTAATGCTCATGCCAAAACTGCAGTCTCCACATTACAGAGAGATTCAAAATTCCTTGACCAAACTTTAAAGGTTGGCAGGCAAAGTAAACACTTTTTGTCAAAGAATATACATCTACAACTGTTGCAGAGGTGTTAGAAATCGTTGTTTGGCATATTTGCAAATAGTTTGTATTTAATTTCGTCATTCACAAAGCAGATTTTGCATATAATGGAGCATTACACAAATTCCAAGATGGCTGACATGCATCTAATGTATGGAATGCCAATGGATATGGAAGAGCTACTCAAAGGTTGTACCATGAACCCTTCCCCAATAGGTGAATGCTGAAGCACCGTACATTTGAGCATTTACACCACCAGTTGTGCGAAACCAAAACATTTCGTGTCAGTAGGTATGATATGGCATCTATTGTTGGCAGTTTCTCCTTTGAGCAACTTCTGTAAAATGAAGTAAAATAAAAATTTTGTCACATTTTCTGAACAATTCCTATGTGCAACAATTGCAGACATACATTCTTCCACAAAAATTGTATTTTGGTGCACTCTACCACCCTCTTAAGTTCTGAAGAGAATTTCAAATCATCTTGTATATCAGCACAATGGATTGCAACTTTAAAATAAATTTTGGTAGACTAGTTGCTCGATCTAACCAAATTCTGCTACATTGGTTACTGGTGTGGTTATGAACATGTACACTTTTAGACAAGTCAGATAGGTAGCACTTCAAACAAAGACCAGAAGGCACTTGCCACCGTGCAGTTCAGTGGATGGTCCAGAATGAATCACTTCCAACAATTGACTACTATCACAGCTCATGAAATCGTTATCGAAATAATTACAACAAAAGTTAATCTTATTCATATGGCATTAACTCTCCTCTTTTGTCCACAAATATAATTGCATTGTATATCTAATAAATTTATACTGCATGCTAATATTCTGAATTACATTCCTACTATCCCTATATTTCCATTACTTCTCACAAAGTGAAAAAAAAATTTCATCAAAACGTTCTAATTTTCATTTTTTAAAACTATTAATGTTTCAAAAACAGCTGCTTTATCCAAAAACTTTTCTAAGAATGAAAATTTACGTATTTACTGTTTTCAGCTGTTTCAAAATTTTGGAAACAATACAAATAGATATTTTTGTCAGAAAGGAACTAGTAATGAAATCCATGCCATTTGCTTTTACAGATGTTTCATCAGTTCATTTTAGTATGATGGTAGTTGCATCATTTATTTATTTGCAAGATTGCCCATACATGGTATACACAAAAGATATTTACACTGAAATTAGTTCCACATTATTAAATTAGTGCCTTTAACAAGTTAAATTTCCTGGCAGTACTTCTCCAAAATAGGTATTTATTGATACCTTTTCTAATAAACTCAATGGGCATTCATGTGCAACAGCTTAGCTTCATTTCCAAACAACTTAGATCAGTTGAGGAATTTTGCTATCAAAGTGCCTTTTTGTTGCAATAGGGTGGTAATAAAACTTGTGCTATAACAAATTGTGCTACATTTGTCAATTTTTAGAGACTTGAATTTTTGTTCCACAATCAATGCCGCGAAAGGGGTTTAGTAAATTTAACTAATTTACAGTTTTATACCATAGCATTATTTTTAAGTTTTAATGAAAATCTTTTGTTATCAATTTTAGTTATTATCAATCTTAATTTTACAAATCTTATTTTCCTGATATATGAGGAAATTTGAGTGAAAAATGCAGATATGAGTACATTTAGACACAAATATCTGTACCTCAGAACCAGGCGAACTTAAGTCACATTATGCCAACTTTTCAGGAGAGCATAAAAACTGAAAAGAAGGATCTCGTTGCCTGGCTAGTATTTAAATTAGCCTGCAAAAATTGATTGTTAATAATAAAAATATATATGCTTCATCCATTGTTGGTTAATTTTTATATAATTTTATAGCTTAAGACAGGACTGGACTTGCGTTATTGTGGTTCTACATCAAAAACCTGTTTTAGGACTTACATAGCACTTTAAAAAGGTTTCAAGTAAACTACACGAGCAATCATAGAAACAATGTCTTTAGTACTATCAAAAACATAGAGAAAGTACAAAAATATTTAATATTGTATAAAATATATTATGTATAAAAAATATTTAATATTGTACAGATTGAGTGTTGTAATGCTGTAAATGGCTTAAAAGCTACAGATTAAGCAAAAACACTACTCTAGAGCGGTTGAGTCATCCTCAGAAAAGTTTCCTTCCTTCTCTCCATGTGGAAGGTTTTCAAAGGGTCTATACTCTTCAGGGACCCACTGCATTAAATTCATGAATCATAATTCATTCATTAAATTCATTCCTTCTCATTACTTACCTTGTTTTTGGTTACTCTCAATTTAGGAATCATTGCTGGCATAACAACCCTTTGTTCTCTTTGATTTCTTTTAAATTCAACAGTTTTAAAGGTAGCATCTGCGAAACTGGTCTTATAGTACAACTTGCTGTCTCCTTTGCGAAGCTGTAACCACACTGCAGCGGATATCAAAAATAGTTTTTTGTGTTTCTTCCTTGAAACAAATGGAGCTTCTTTGCTCTTCAAGTAAAGAAAATTAAGAAAGTCTTCAAGGCACATCCTTCCACAACAAAGGGGTTCTTTTTTAACATGAAGCAATACAATTGGCCGAATCATTTGTGGTAAAAATAGTGTGGTTTTTAGTTGCTTTTTCGCTCTCTTTATCACACTATGCTTGCCATCTACTTCCATGTGGATGTGTCCAGCAAGTAGGAACTTATGGTTGACTTCTTTTAGAGTTGAAACTTTTTCCAACAGCCATCGGTACAGGAAAATCATTAATATTCCTGTTTTGGCCACTGCAATTATCTGTCCACACTGTTAAGTTTTCAGTAGGCCTATCAGGATTTCGAAGCTCTTCATTCGCCCATGTGAATAAACATGATGCTATTTGGTTACCTCCTCGACTGGTGGCTGTAACTTCATCCCAGATCATACACCAAGTTTTGTCAATGGTTGTGTCATAAATTGTGCTATTTAATGTCCAGAGTTTTGAGTAAAAACTTTGGGAGTTCTTCAAATCTGGCATTGGAAGACATTTTTGGAGATCAGACATAACTCTCAAACCTTGATCACTGCCTTTCAGTTTATCTTCCCTTTTTAATTCATACTTACGTGAAGCTTCTTGCAGGTGGGTTTCTTTTTGTAATTTAAGTTCATTGAATTTTTCATCTTTTTTTTTTTTCATTTTTAATTTTGCAGTCTAGTTTGTCGCAAACATCACAAGTGTCATTATCTGCTGAGTGGAAAGACAAGTTGAAATCTCCATTGAAAACTTTGGAATAAACCCACTTTTCTCTGGTTTCATTTTTTCTTTTTCATACTCATCTACATACAGTGAGTACATTGTGGAAATGTTCAGGTGATTGCCCAAATATTTATATTTGGATCTTTCCCTGCTGTAGTGGCTTTCATACACTGGAGACTTTGAAATATGGTTTTTGATCCATTCTAAGCTATCGCTCGGTAATTTATTTGCTGGAATATGTTTTCCCCTAAGGTCTGACGTTACCAAACCAGACTCGCTGGCTTTTTTAAAGCAACTCTCATGATGGTTTCAGAAATAGAGGGCTTAGTTTTTATACATGAAAGTACAAACTGTCTTTTTGAGTGGATGGACTTACGTTTGTCTGACTGAAACAAAGGTTAGGACTTACGCTCTTATAACCCTATTAATTCATAAAAGGAGAATTTTTTACAGATTTACGTTGTTATGGCTTGATGCAAAATTCGATTCTACATGCAAAACTATAATAACCTGAAAATAATCATTTTTGGCCTTACGTTCGTCTGGTTCTGAGGTACAGATATTATGAATGATAAAGGGAATTTATTTTTGAAATTTATATCTATACATACTTCGCTACAAATCCATCTTCACAGATGTATCAAAATTTAGTGGTTTTGAAGTTCGATTTCATAGGACAGCCTTCAGATAGAAAAGAGGTCAATTGCATGAGTTTATGCACAATTGAGCAAATATTTTTTGTCATACTTTTCATGACCTACATTATTCTGTTTCAATGTCTATTTTTTAATTTATCATGCCCCGTACTTTGGGAAAGGATCCCTGCTCTAAACGAAACAGAATATAAAGTTATTAGAGAGCAATGAACAATTGAAGACCAGAAGTACTGCTAACCTTTTTCTGTTGGTTTTTTTTTAAATTTATTTGAAAATTCCTAATCATTTTACTAAATTCAAATCTGAATATATGCTTAGCTTTTTTAAATGCATATTTTATACAAAATTCTCTTTGATTTGAAAAGCAAATTATTTCTACAACAAAATAGTCTTACTTTTTTCATATTAATATGTTTCTTCTTTTTTAAATAAATGAAATCTGTTGAAAATAATACCTTTTCTATCAGCTTCCATCTGTTTTTTAGTAGAAAATTGTAAATGAGTTCCAGTTAAAATACCATGTGTATTAATATTTAAGATCTAGCAAGAAATGTAATACAATATTTATGAATAGTTAGTGCTATTTAATATAAGTATTATCCGAGTCATCTTGCTAACTATGCACAATTATTCACATAAGAGCTCCTGACAGCACAGTTGCTTTTCTGCTTTAAACTACTTTCATAAAGCCTTATTTTGAAACAATAAATCATTCATGTGCATGATTAAAAATATTAAAACTATAAATTTGAAAATATAGGCTTTCAATTCCATATTTACTATACATAAGGTAGTGAGAATTCAGTGTCAAATTCTGAGTTTGACATATTTTTAAATACTTTTACTACGGTCATGATAGATGAAAAATTATATTTCCAATGTCTTTAAGTATAGCTATTAATTTTATTTCAAAGATGTTTCCCCACCTGCATTATTGTAGTGCAATGTTAAATGAAATAAAAAACTGACTAGTCATAATTATATTTTATATTATCTTTTAAATATAATACTTAAATATAATAACTTTCTTTAAATATAATAACTTTCTTATAAAATCTTTTAAATAAATTTAAATATAATACTTAGCATGAGGGCAATTCTGCAATTGCCCTCATGCTAATAGAAATTTCTTTTACTTTTCAAACATTGTCATACTCTTAAAATCAAGCCTTGCATTCTGATTTCCAATGGTAATATTAAAGTAACTAGAAAATAGATATATTATCTTAGCCTTATCTTGAATTTGAGGCTGTAGTTTACCAATTTTATCTCTGGTATATTTGATCTTTTCTTAAAAATTATGAAAATATATCTTTAATATAAAATCATTATTATAACTGGATCAGCTTACGTTCTTTATTATGACAACTGATATGTGCTTTCTAATAATATGGAATTTCTGCTTCTGCCTAGCAACAATAGCCATAAACTATTGATTTACCATTGCCACCTTTGAAGCTTTTCATAATTTCTTTTTCTATATTATCATGATCAATAAAATTCCTCAACACCATAAGTCTCCCTTTAAGTTTGTAGTATTCTTGTCAGATCCCTTGAACGTTTTCGCAGATGTAATTTATTTGCTTGCTACTGAAATTCTAAAATATTTTTTCATCACTTGTAGCTGCATCCAGCTCGATAGTGGCTGAAAATTTATCATACAGTCTTATTCAATTTACATTTGAAATTTGATGAAACTAATATTTAATGGATGCTTGCAAATTTATATTTTCATAATGAAAAATTTTAGTCTACCGAATTGTGGGAATTGTCACACTTTTCATGCTACAGAATAAAATATCAAAATTTGCTTTTGAAACTTAACTATACCTAATATTTTTATTTTAATTTCTGCAGAAAAATGGGGGAATATCTAGTCTTAAAATTTCAAAAAAGTTTATGGTATTAAATCAAAGTTGCAGAGTCCAATGTAAACCCTGAAACAGGTATTGAATAAATACTTAAATTAAGCAAAAGCCTCTATTTCAATTGCTAAATATTAATTCGTTCCTGAAATAATTAATTTTTATCAACCACTCATAGTTTTTCACTTATTTTTTAAGAACCATATATATCTCAATGCTGAAGTAAAAATTCTTGTTTCAATTCTGCAATTGCTTTATTTTCAATTTTATTAACGTATTAATAAAACTATTAATGACGGAAAGTAAAATTTTGATATGGGTAATTCATTGTTATACAGTAAGTATAATTATGATTGGAATATTTTTCACTTAAATACACTGCTGGCCACCCAAATTGCAACACCAAGAAAGACAAGAGATATCACAACAAAATTTATTTTGTAGATAACATGTTGACCAAGTATCAAATGATTAAATTTATAGACTTCTGTGAAGTGTGGTTCCTGCCAAAATCAGTAGCCAGAGTAGCCGCCATTGTTGGAGATCACCGCTGCCACACGCCTCGGCATTGATTCAAAGAGACTTTGGATGTGTTCTTGGGGTACAGCAGACCAAGCAGCTTCCACACGTTGCCAAAGTTGATCTGGTGTGGCAGCTGGGGATGTATTCTGGGTCAATCGTTGAGCAACCATGGACCACATGTTTTCTATCGGCGAAAGATCCGGAGAGCGAGCTGGCCAGGGAAGCAATTCAATCTGGCGATTGACGAAGAACCCTTGGACAATGCGTGCCACGTGTGGTCGCGCATTATCCTGTTGAAATATGGCTGTGGGCAAGCCCTGAAGGTAAGGAAGGACAACTGGCTCCAACACCTCGGAGATGTAGCGCTGGCTGTTTAAAGTACCGGCAATGCGTACTAGAGGAGTGCGAGAGTGATATCCAATACCGCCCCATACCATAATACCCGGTGCAGGACCAGTGTGGCGGTGCATAACGCAGCTGTTCAGCATCCTCTCTCCACGGTGTCTCCAGACTCGAATCCGACCATCGTGGTGTTGCAGACAGAAGCGTGACTCGTCAGTAAAGACAATTTCATTCCATTCTGCCGTCCACATCCTTCTTTCATCGCACCATTGGCGGCGGAAACGTCTGTGGTTCTGCGTCAAGGGTAGACGAAGCAATGGACGTCTTGCGGACAGACCACTCTGCTGTAAACGGCGTCGAATGGTATGCGCAGACACTGGATGATGCGGTACAGACTGAATGTGCTGTGCTATGGTTCGTGATGTGGCTGAGCGATCCGTCACTGCCATATGCACAATATGCCTGTCATCACGTGAAGTGGTGCACTGAGGTGGATGCGATCGAACACGTCGGTCCGTCGTACCCTCCTGCATCCAACGATCACATATCCGCATTACAGTTGTTTGGTTTCGTCCAACACGACTACCGATTTCCCTGAAAGGTAATCCACAATCTCGGTAGGCCACTATCCTTCCTCTGTCGAACTCGGATACTTGATCAAAAGATGATCGCTGTTTTCTACGAGGCATAATTGATCGTTTTTTTTAAAAAAAACCACAAGAAAAACACAATTGCCGTACTTGAAATCGTCGAAATCTCCAAGCCTTAAATAGCGCTTTGAAGTGGCGTCACAGGCGCACGTGATGTGCGTCTGCGCTGAAATTCTAATCATTTGCATATCTCACCTCCGCTAATGCATGTTGTAAATTTCATATTATTTGCATGCTTCCTTCAGGGTGTTGCATTTACGGTGGCCAGCAGTGTAATTTCCTATAACCTTTGCCACTTTTGATGATTTTTCCAACTTCCTCTGGTTTTTACTAGTTTTTGTCACTCCTGAGAAAATATCTTTCTAGCGAAAACTCAAACCTAATTTTTTCAAGGCTAAAATATCTTGCATGTTTGATTTCAATGGTATTAAGGTTCTTTGAATGTAAAAATAATGCTTTTGCTTATACTTTTGAGCATAGCTTATGTACAATTATGTTTAAATGAAAGCTTTAAATATAAAAACGAATTTTGATTAGTTTAGGAGCCAAACCCAGAATTATTTCAAGATCAAATTTTGACTTTAAGATCTCTTTTGAGCCCAGTTTTTATAAACTGCTGTATTCACCTCTTTCTGTTTTGCAATTGGTTTGTGCTGAATACACCCTTTCGTTTATATTAATTGTTTTCAATTCTTTATTACAAAAGATAAAAGAACTTCTCTGACAAAAACTAATAATTTATTTAAAATATAAAAAATTCTGTAAAAGCTTCTCTATGTAAAATTTGGATAATTCATAATGTTTTAAAAAGCTAGACAAGAGTAAAATTATACATTGTAGATGGCTTTAAAAATAAAAACTTCACATTTTCCAGGCCCTCTGGCTTTTGTGGGTCTTTACCCCACCAAAATGGTTTTAAATTAAGACATCAAATCAATTTTCCATAATTGGTGTAATTTTTTCTCATTCAAAAGAAATTGAGTAGTTAGTTTTAAGTCAGCCATTTAAGTGATTTCTGCATTTAGATCCCTTTATGGGGATTGTTTTAAATATTTTTCTGAATATATAATCGAGTATATAACAAAGATAAGCACTGAAGGGTGCATGCATTCTCTCTTGAGAGCAAAATTATTTTAAGTGCATGTAATCTAAAATGTTGGGGTATGTCTACAAAAAAGATCTGTTATGCGACGTTATTAAATCAATCATACGATATATTAATTAACATTAATCTGATTTATAAAATATGCATATTATAAATCACAGTTACCGGTTTAACAGAGCATTACAAATTAATAACAAACATGCATCATTTCAAAGTAGGTGTTACCATTTCTCTATTTAATTCATATAGTAAAGTAATTAGTTTTAGAAAAATTGTATTTTTAATAATTCTTTCTTTAAACCAGCTAACTTTGTCTGCAAAACAGTGAATGTGCCGAAAGACACAACGAACAACCAGCTAATTCTCACAGGGATCTGGATAATTTTTAAATACTTTTTCATCGTTAGAAACTGCGGTTTCAAATTAGGTTAGAAAGTTTATTTTTTGTTTTGTTTTAAAAAGTCCAGAATGGACTTCTGTAAACAAGACTACCACATTTTCGGTCTCAGTTAATGAAATCAAACTATGAGCTAATCACATATTCCATAAACAGGAGCAATGAGAAAGTTGTTCCTAAAATATAGTATATAATATAGTAAACTAAATGCCTACCACTGTTTGATTAGATCGGTGCATGTGCTGTTTTAAAATTATATTTCGAACAATCGTAATTACTTTAAAATAGCCAAATGCTATATTTCTTTTTGGTACATGGATGCCTCATGTACTAGGATACCCTACATGTGACTATTTTAGTTTTCAGCAAAACTTGAATAAACAGTAAATAAAGGAAAGCAATAAAATTACCGATAGGACTCATACTCGATTGGGATCTGCAACTTCCATATGATCAGGTTTATACTATTTTTTTCATACCCTATTCTCACAAAAGTTTAAGTCATATTCGAATTTTATTCAGAAATTTGGGTAAGTTCATCTTTCCTAGCAGAAGATTGGATTACTTCTAAAGAAATCAATTTAAATAAAGCACTGCACGAAAAAGTACAATATTTTTAGACATTTTAAATGAAATATATCAGATAATGAAAGAATATTTTGGAAAATGTTTTTTAATTTTTTTCCAAAATATGCGAGTATCGGTGGGATAGAATTCGCAATTTTGCGGTCATTTTTCAAAGCATTACATATCGTTTCAAGTATTGTTCCCAAATTGCTTTTCCTGAACATTTATTAGATTTCATTACATGGTTCTTCCTCGTTATTTTTTTTACTTTCTTTTCCCTGACTAACCTGTAACGATAAAGAGCACTGTAAAAGGAAACAGTTTAATGAATGGGTAGACGAGAATAAAAAGTTGTATCCTTGATAAGGTCACGTATCGCTCAACAGCGTTTTCTCCGTTTTTCAATCGATAAATGTGACTGGTTAGCCGAGGCTACAACTCAGTTGTCTCGCGAAGATCCCATATGTTATGCAATATATCATTAACTATGAAACGGAGTAATTTGGATTGTAACACAGTTCTCTTCAAGTTCATTAAATCGAACTTATTTTAATCTCGGTCTGTTGCAAGATTTTTCTTTTTCTACTTAAAAGTTAATGCATTTATTACCTATGTTCCGTGTTGAGAAATGAATTATGTATATCAGATTGGTTTATGGTTTAATTTTAAAAATAGTGTCTCCAACACTATCTTATTGGTTACATTCGCAATTGGTTCATACGAGCAATAAATATGGGTGGTAAATTAAATGTTTCCAATAAAATTGTAATAAGATGTGTTTTTTATGATGCTCTTATCGGATCTTAAAAGCATTGAAAAGTTACACAGGAAGGTGTGTTCTAAACTTTTATTCGTCAAAAATGAATTGAGATTCGCTAATTTTGAGTTTGAACTGCTCCTTATATCGTTACATTTTTAAGTGTATTATTCAACCGTAAATATGTTACTTAACATGCTACTCGTTGTGAAATATATTTTCTTTCCACGTGGCAGAGTTCTAACAAACCGGTTTATTTTATAAAATACTAGCTGAATTACCCGGCGTTGCTCGGGTTGAAATGGTTAAATGTTAAGTGAATTAGAATAATCACTTTTCTTTCACAGAAAAATGCAATCATTTAAGTTGTACGGAAAATACTTTTTAACTTTTTCATAGCTTCTACAATATACTTCGGACGCAAATATATACATTTAATTCCTGAATATATTGCAATATGTAAAAGATTGAGACATAAATACAAACAGAAACGAAATTCCGACGAAAAAATGCGTTCTCCAAAGTTTCATAAAAAAAAATAAACATTAATTCTGCTGCTGCCAGATACCGAGTAGCAAAATTACGCTTTTATGATCAATGAGTTTTCGTTTGTGCTTTTCGGAATAACGGTGCTTGGGTTAGAAATAAATGTAATCGGTGTAGACAAATTAAACTGAATAGATAAAAATTTTTTCAAAAGCAGGTCGATTTTACAGAATTTTTAAGAAAGAAAATCACTGCTTTCAACGGAGGTTTCACATATACCTATTCCGGACATTTTAAAATAAGGAAAGTTGGTCGAAATATACACCAACTTTCCTTGAAAATAATCCTTGAACTCCTGAAAACTTTTCCTTGAATTTCCTTGCAAACATAAATATTTTAAAATATTCTTTCCCCCTTCATCAATAAAATATCTATAATTTATTTACATCATGGGAAGAACTAAAAAGTCAGTTCAAACATAAATACTGTAATTTAATTTGTTTCGGAAAAAATTGTTTTTTGATCAACACTGGTAAAGCAACCATCGCTGCCTAAAGCAATCAATCTATGCTCAATGTTATTTCTATGGCGATTTCGAATAGTGTTTAGCCCCCTAGGGCCAATAGAACATGGGTTAAGAGTTAGCCTATGCTGACCGCAGTGCTCTCAGGTATAAGTGTACCAAATTTGGTGTGGATTGGTCAAACGGTGTAGATTTGTATAGAAAATATACCCACACACACACACACATCCTATTTTATATATATAGATTAACTATTTGCTTACCGCTACAATAAAAACTTGATGACTACTATTTCAAGTCAAACTTTGTTCTACACTGCTTCAAGAATAAAATTTTAATAGATTTCTTACTTTGATAATAAATAGGACAAAGGCACGTAACGTGGAACACCTGATTTCGAAAGATTGCCAAAAGTAGAGAAATGGATATTTATTTTAATGAAACACTAAATAATCACAAAATTGTGTGACAGATTCATATGTGAATAGATAATTTATCAAGCATTAAAAACTTAAATTTTTCCAAAAGTGTCAAAATTGTTTTATTTGAAAAAGTGGTATATTATATGCAACACCTAACGAATTTGTCCTGACCGTGGTTCAAAATTATGTAGTGTTGTCCTCGGATCTTTCCCTTGGGGTTTGATCCCGGACCGTCGCCAATGGCCCGTTGTGTTGCTCCAGTGCGACGTTAATTTTAATTAACTACGTACCTAACGAATTTGTCACTTAACACATTCCGTATTTCTCTTTTTCCATCAAAAATTTATGTTATCCTAAAATGATAAAAAAAATTTAAAACTTTTTACATTTGAAAGAATTCGGTGTATTTTTTATACGGCATTGAATACTTCAAAAGGCATTCTTTCTCAAACCAGAAACCTCTTATCAATATCAGTGCTATATTCAACCAGCTTTGCTTCTAACATCTTAGGCGATCTAGGTTTCCTATCTAACGGTGTATTTACCGATGTTGGTTGTTCAGTTAACCATCCAATTTTAGCCAGTCAGCACCGCGTCAATCATATTTCGTCTCATTTTATTTTTTACAAGAGCAACTTGAGCTTTTAAATGTGAAAAGAATAATAGTGATACAAATAACCTAATATATTTATAATTCAATAACATACAGGTAGATTCTAGACTAGGCGTGTGCCTGTGGAGTCCATAGAAGAAAGTAATAGACAGTTGAAATCTTTAATGGATATAGTATTTCAGCCAAGCTCAATTCTCTGAGTTTGGGGGCTAATTGCGGATTGTTTTTTTAATTAAAGGCAATATTTTCCCTGGAGAATGTTTTTATAGCATGAAAATCTCTATTTTCATATTTCAGAATACGGAAAATACACCCAATATGAAACATATCTATACACGTGTTTCGATTAGTGATTGCACGGTTTTAGTAAAATGCAAAACCGGTTTTTCGGTTTTCATTTTTTCCAAAATTCGAAAACCGGTTTTGTAAAAAATACGAAAAACGCTATATTTGTGTAACAAACATTAAATAAATTTATTTCTTAAATATGTAACTTATATACATACATAAAACGATTATTATCCAACATTGAGAGCTATAAAATCGCCTGCCAGTACAATTAGCTCTTTTTTTTTTTGGCATTAAAGTGTGCTTGCAGAAAACAGTGTATTTATGGAGACATTGTTCAACTTCGATCTTATTTTGGTTACGAATTGACCTGACGATGAGAATGACCGTTCCGACTCCACAATTGTCGGTGAAATAGTGAGCAAGTATTTGTAGCACAGCTCCATAATTGTGCTTTTGGCTCCCCTCCTTCCAATACTGAAACATCTTTTTTCAATTTCCGTTTCAAATCACTACTTGTACAATTATCCAGTGATGCCGAACCAGCAAGCTCCTTGTCAGTTACCCTCTGCAGCACACACACACAATTGTCCCATGTATAAAACAAGATTTTTCCACAACATCATCGTCTTTGTCATCGAAGTTGATATCCCTTGCATCGGATTGTGCTGGTGTTAAAGGAGACGGCGATAAATGTTTTATCAGGTTATTTATAAACCGAAAGATAGCCGGTTTCCCCAACTTTTTAAATACATATTTCGATCTTTCATCATCGGTTCGATACCCATTATGTAAAAATTGAAGTACTGCTGACGCGTTAGTGCGTCTTTCTTGAATTCTTAATTCTAGGGATTCTTTCAGTTCATTACCGAGTGTAGTATGAAGATCATTTAAAGCCGTCAACATGAAATTTAAAGCAGCGTCAGCAGATTTGCATCTGCTCTACATAATGCTTCCACTGTAAGTTTTACTGGCAATAAGGCAGAAATAGTATCCACTAATAAATTAAAATCCTGTTCAGAGAATGAAATTTTAGATGACGAATCAATTAGGGCTTTCTGAACACATGATTTTAATTTATTGAACCTTTTCAACATGGTGAGTAAACTATTCGATCGTGTTTTTGACTCTAAAATCAATGAGTACTCTACCAAATTCCAATTTCACATATTTTTGCAGTATGTCATCGTTTTTTTGTTGGGATTTGCGGAACAATCGTACCACCACTCTAATTTTTGTAATAAGTGGTAAGATGGTTTCATGTTTAACATCTGAAGCCGAATTTCCATCTACATCATCTGAGTAAGCAATACTGAACCCACTTTCAAATGAATTTTCATCTTCCAATTCCGAATCGTCATTCATTGTCAATATCCAATTCAATATTCTCTCCTTTAGATTCTGAGACAGAGTCACATTCCGATTCAGGTTCCTTATCCGATTGTGAGTAATTTTTTCAACTTCGACAGGTACTTTTTTGTATAGCACTTTGATTACACCAAGCTGAATGGCATGCGCTAAACAGCTGTTGCTCAGCTTTAATCAATTTGCCTACTTTTTCATGACCGAAGCTCCGTCTATAGTGATACATACTATATCTTTGTCAAGGCACAGACCAAAAACTTCCACTTTTCTTCTAATTCTTCGACACATCTCTCAGCTGGTAAACTTACATGTACACGAACCAGACCTAGACTCCAAAATTATTTTTGACAATGTAAATTGATGTTCAAAAAACGTCGATTCCTTACTGATGTCCATTCGTCAAGAGAGAGTTAGACTCGCTCTATATCCTTTTAACTTTAGCCCATTAAATTCACTGACAACAGCTGCCCGCACTTTGTATGAATAGACGGCCACTAATTTCTAAATGGTATTTGAAGATTTTGGAATATTTTGAAATCCCCTTGCAATGAGAGATTTACGAAGATCAGTTGAAGTGCAAAATGCGGAAAAAGGAAGTCCATCCAACGCGGTCATTCTTGATAAAACAGCTGGCAACGTGTCATTAACTAGATTATTTAAATATTGTTTTTTTTTCGAAGATGATATTGCTGGACTTTCTTCCAAAATAGATACTTTTCTTTTCAAAATGGAAATACTATGCATCTTTTTTAAAATATAAATAGAGAAGAAATTTAGGTGTGTATGTAATGCACCTGTTGAGCAGCCAACAAATTTTATTTCATTAGAACATGTTTTTGCATTTGGCTAGTTGACCATTTCTTTCACGAAGATAATGACACCAAATGGAATAATCACCACTGCTACGTTTAAACTCCTCGAAAGTATGACTGGCCATGCTCTATTATGGGTTGAAATAAAAAAATTGTTATTTTATTTTTATTTCTAGCCGGTGTACGATTGCGAAATCAGGTTTGTGAAGTACACCTACCTCTTATTTCTGAATAAATATGTTCATTATAAACTACAAAAGGTTGAGCAAACAAAACTAATAATTCTTCAAATCAGAATTACCTAATAAACAGCAGTAATTGACAATGATATTGTGGCATTACGCTCAGGGAGCCGGCCGAGGCGTAGAAAGTCTACTATGTTGGTCCCTTTGGAGTAGGAAGGTTTTGATAGTATGATTGTTTATTGTTTGCGGCAGTGGTAGTCGAGTTGAGCTGCTTCCTAAATGACATGTGATATAAATTTCTTCTCTATTTATATTTTTGCATTTTATTGGTAACAATGAGGATCCATTGTCTGGCTCATTGGTACTGATGTTGAGAATCCGTCTACATGTTATTATGATTGGTCAGCGAAGTAGGTCATCTTATGTCACACGAAAGTGATGTGTGACTCATGTGGCATTAATACCACAAACATGTAATGTTGAATTTTTATTCTGATAAGGTAGTAAACACTAAACATTTAGTTCGTATCAGTGTACGTAGTATGATATGCCTTGTTGTGGTGAGTTTCTCTTATGGGTTGCCAATGCGTAAAACCGAAAACCCGGTTTTCTTTCATAAAACTGGTTTTCGGTTTCGAAATTTGGGTCGGTTAACCGGTTTCCCAATCACTAGTTTCGACAGAAAATTAGTCTTGTTTAAAGAAAAAAATAAATTTACAGAAAACAAGTATTGAACATTTACAAACAAACGTATTTTACACTCATGTCCAAATTTATCTTTACATACCCCAAAATAATGATATTCCATGAAATATCCTATCGATGTAATCCATTTTTGCAGGGAATATGTGAAAGGCATGCCTAATTAGCATTATTCAATCAAAAGTGATCAAACGGTTTCTGATATGCAAATCAAGTCGTTACGTCATCCGACGGTGAATCAAGCGCTTTGCGCAAAATGAATATCTTAGTGAATTTCTGCAATACAGCCAGAGACGTAACTAGGCTAGTTTCCACCCAGGGCAAGAACTCGCCTTGGCGCCCCCCCCCCCACCAACCAACCAAACGAAAACCCTCCCCGACAACACCTGATATCGCCACCACACATTAATTCCACTAGTCCAAATTTTTATATTAAACTTGCTTGATTTCAAAGGTAAATAGATTAATTTCCAGCAATTTCATTTTTAGTACAAGATAAAATACCTAATTAATTCTAAGATATTTCATTGACAAATAATCTAAGAGTAGCATGTTTGGTATATTCTTTCACACTTATAATCGCTGCAAATGAAATTAAAAGGTTTTATCAAATGATATCGGGATATGTGTGGACTGATTAAAATCAACAGACTGTTGCTTTAGAATAGGATATTTAATCATGATAAATACAGAGGCTGTTCGGACATTTTTTGAATGATTTTGATGAGCTCTAAAAAAAATTGTATGCTACGAAATAATTTTATTTTTGCAGCACTTAAATAGTTAAAGTATAACTTATCGTCTGCTAACTCAGAGTTTTGTTTACTTTCAAAATGGCGCTTTTAAATAAGCAATGGATGGAATGCTATGTTTCCCCTCTTTCCGAAGATAATTATGCTTATTCAGTTATTCAAAAACGCTGTAAAAGTCATGTTTTTTTATATCTAAAGGTATTATAAGTAATATTATTTATGAGAAAGGAATAAACGCGTAAAAGTGGAAAAATACTTCCAAATACGTATCCAAAAATGAAAAGAATTTCTGAGAATATTTGTAAGGTAAGATCTTTAATTTTAAAAGAGAATCCGCCAAGTCAAAGGACTATTACAAAGTCATTAAAAGTTAAGTTTCAAACTGTAAATAAAATAATTAACAGTGATTCGAATCTTAAAAAGGCCAAAAAATAACAATGTTTGTCGTCTATCTCCACGACATATTGCAGAAAGCAGAACTCGCTGCAGAATTCTGTATGAGAAGTATTTAGCTGGAGAAAGATGAAAAATGTTGTGACAATAAACGAGGCGTGGGTATATTTAAAAGATTGCAATAAAAAAGAACAATTTATTATCATAAAAGAGGAGAAAAATCTTAAAACGTGGTTCAACTTGGTAACTTTAATGTGAGAACTTTCTCTAAGAGATTTATGATTGTTGCGGTTTTGCATATAATGGAAAGTAAAAAGGAGGAGGGGAATGGTAAAAATCAACATATTATCAAGACCCTATTTTATCCCTAATATTCAAAAAAGAAATACTATATCTTTACCTAAAGTGCCAACAATCAGTAGAACTGCATCAGGATAAAGCAAGCAGCCACACATCTAAATCCACTATTAAATTCGTAGAAAAAAATGGAAGAAACTGGTATCAAGTCAATAAATACCCTTTACTGATATTCCTGCTAAATCTCCAGATGTCTCACCCTTTTGTGAGAAAGGGTGAGGCAAAAGTCCAAAAGCACAAAAAAGGTGCTTTTGGACTTTTAAAAAGAGAATTATCGAAACGTCGACCGAAAACCATTCAAGGATTTTGGAAAACTGTGGAACAAGAATTAATAATAACAGATTTTGCTGAAGTTATTATCTAGAGTATTATACTTAGACATTTTTCACAATCTCTTAATCTATTGACGAAATGTGAGAAAATTAATTTAAACACAGAAAGCTTGAACTAAAACTTAACTTTACGGGCTTTTTCGGCTGCAAACATTTTTACAATGTCCTCAAAAGAAAGCTTTGAAGCTAACTTGTGCTCTATTGATACGATGCTCAGGTTGGTTAATCGTTGTTGCCCTGTTAAGTTTCTGAGGTAATTTTTATGATCTTTAGTTTGCTAAAACTCCTTTCATTTGAGGCGACTGAGACTGGTATTGTGAGGAAAATTCTCAACGGCTGTCGTTATGTTGGTGGACGCGTCTTCAAGTCCGTTCTTGTATATTAACGTCAGAAGACCTGATGGTGTAGCCGTTTTCATATTAGGGCTTAAATTCAAGGCATAATACTTAAAACTCTCCACTTCTATCGCCAGCTAGTCCTTGTCTAAGTCTCCTTTATATGTGGTAGCTAACTCAAGTGCCTGGTTCTTCAATTCTTCTCCATTCATTGTTTAAAACCGAGCTCCATTGAAGAAACCAAATGAAGTATTCATGTTTTGAATGACTTGAAACCTTTGCCTCAGTTCATTCAGAATCCGATCTATTATTTGTATAATCAATAATCTGAACTTTTTCTTCTGAGAATTCATAGCTTTCAACTTCGCCCTTCTCATCAAACCTCCGCTTCTTCCTCCTCCGTACTTCTTTAAAAAGAGGATCCTAGGATAAGCTTTCCTGCCATTTCTTCACACATTCTACATTTAGCTCCTTTTATAATTTTTGTAGTCTACTAATAAGTTTTTCATTTCTTATATGTAAATATCTATAGTAAAAAAAATACTCGGCCAATTTAGCCTCCCCCCAATCCGGCGCCCGGGTCAGATGCCCGTCTGCCCCCCTCTAGTTACGTCTCTAAATACAGCGTTTGATTTCAGTGCGTAAGGACTCAAAGCGGTTTGTTATGGCTCCGAAGTATCATTTTGAAGAATCTGTGAAGTGGCGAATTATCGGCCGTTTATAAGCAGGGCAGACAATCATGGAAGCAGCGAGATGTGTGAATATTTCAAGACACAGTCTCTATGCTATGGAAACAATTTCAGAACTCTGGAACTGTTGTAAGGAGGCCTGAACAAGGTCATAAACAAATAACTGCTTCTCAGGATCGATATCTGGCAATAACTGCCCGTCGTAACAGGAAGTCTACTGCTCGGGAGTTAAGTTCAGAGGTTGCAGCCGCCACTGAAACTGTTATATCATGGCAAACTGTATACAGAAGGCTTAATGAAAAAGGCCTTCATGCCAGAAAGCCAAGGGTGTGTGTTTCACTGTCTTCACAACAAAAGAGGGATCGCTTTAATTGGTGCAAAGAACATCAGAACTGGAGTGAAATGGACCCATGTTCTGTTTACTGATGAGTCGAGGTTTAGTTTAACATCTGATTCTAAACGTGTTTACAACTGGAGGGAGTCAGGAACGCGAAATCTTTCTTCGAACATTATGGAGCGTGGCCGTTTCGGTAGTGCAGGTGTGATGGTAGGGGAGGAATATTGATCGATGGACGTACGCCCCTACACGTTTTCAAGAGCGGATCTGTGACCGGCCAGAGATATCGGGATGAGATCTTAGAACCTTATGCAAGACTTCAGAGATGCATATGGATCTTACTTTTTGTTTATGGACGATAATGCTACTCCATATCGAGCAAACCTCGTTGACGAATTCATTGAAAGTGAAACCATTGAGCGAATACCATGGCCAGCAAAATCTCCTGATCTGAACCCGATAGAGAACTTATGGGACTACCTTGGAAAAGCAGTTGCACGGAGACATCCTCCTCCTAGAGATATAAATGCCCTGAAGACCGTATTGCTGGAGGAGTAGAACTTAATTCCCCAAACTGTGGTTAACAACATTATTGCCAACATTAAAACACGTTGTGATATGTGTGTACACGTCAAGGGAGATCACATTCTACACTACCTGACATTGAAAATGCAACACCAAGAAGGAGTTGGCAGAAAGTGATGAAATTTGGCAAACAGAGAGAGAGAGCAACGAGCAATAAGTGATCTTTATTGCAACATTATACACCTTGCCACTGAGCAGCAAGAACGTCTGATCAGTAGTTGTAGGACCACCGCGAGCGGCGATACAGGCAGTAACACGTCTAGGTACAAACGCAATGAGCGTGCGGATGGTGTCCTGAGGGATGACTGCCCATTCCCTGTCAACCATTTGCCAGAGTTCGTCTTTTGAACGTGCCGGTGGCAACGCATGCAAGCGACGTCCAATGATGTCCCAGAAATGTCCGATAGGTGAGAGATCAGGGGAGACAGCTGGCCAGGGAAGCACCTGGGTACCTTGCAGGGCATGTTAGCTGATGCGTGCCGTGTGCGGCCGGGCGTTATCCTGCTGGAAAATGGCATTGGGCACCCCGTGAAGGAAAGGTAGTGTCACCGGCTGCAGCACGTCATCCACGTATCGTTGGGCCGTCATAGTGCTCTGAATACAGACCAGAGGTGACCTGCTATCGTAGGCGATGGCGCCCCAAACCATTATACCGCGTTGTCTCGCGGTATGGCGTTCCAGATGCGGCCGGATTGGCCCTGTCACCACGTCGGCGCCAGACTCGTACAAGGCGACTGTCATTGCTAACACAGAAGCGTGACTCGTCTGAGAACACCACCCTGTGCCATTCCGTCGTCCACGTGGCTCTATCCCGATACCATTGCAAACGGAGACGTCTGTGCTGTTGGGTCAATGGTAGTCGTTTCAACGAGCGCCATGAGTGCAGGCCGCCAGCGATCAATCGGCGGATAATGGTCCTGGACGATATGGGAGCATCAAGGGTGTCCTGCACATGCTGCAAAAGGGCGACAGACGTGGCTTGCGGGGCCTCCGATGCTTGCCGGCAGATGCGTCGGTCCACGCGTGCTGACGTCACTTTGGCTGCACCGGAACCCCTCAAACGTGCCACATTCCCTTGGTCCAACCATCTGTGCCACAACCGGTGCACCGTGGACGCGTGTAGGTGGGTATTTGGTGAGATTTGACGTATGGACCAACCTGCCCTTCTGAGGCCAATCACCATACCCCTCGTGAAATCGTCTGTTTGCTGGAACTGTCTTTATTGGCGGCGTCCTGGCATTCTCCGATACTAGACGTTACCTCTGAGACACAAAAACAAATTGCAACTGGATTTACCTGGCAAACAGAGCGGCGCGAAACTGACCACTTTTGCAGGTTCCTTCCCTGGTTTTTCACTCGCCGTGCGCGGGACAGCTGCGCAGTTTGCATCATTAACATATCTCTGTGAGCTGCGTCTACCCTGTAAATTTCATCCAGTTCTGCGCACTCCTTCTGGGTGTTGCATTTTCAATGTCAGGTAATGTATATTAAATTCATAAGCCTTAATTTTTTTCTGAGTTATTCTTTTTTTTCTGAACTCTCCTTGTCACATATTATTGCCATTTTTATTGTTTCATACTACAGTTTTATATCATATGCAGTATTCTTAAATTTTTTCCTTTGTATTTATGTGTTATGATGTTATGTATCATTTCACACAAATTCATAAAATTATAGTTCAGTTTCTGAGAAATCCGTGATTTTATGGATGTAAATATAATTTTGGACATGAGTATTATAAATCACGCAATAAAAATATTCTTGAACTTATTTTCTTAAAAATTGTTGACTTTTAAAATAAGGCTCAAAAACTTTTTAGCACCTCGCAATTAGAAAATGCTTCTATTTTAAAAACATATACTCGACTGGCACTCAAAACAATATGGATGACTTCAAACTCAAGCATTTTATACAAATCCTATAGATTTTGATAATTACCTCGAAATATTCTGGTGTTCCGTATTAGGTGCACTAACTTTATTATTGCCTAGGTACGATGTCAGAAATATTTTTAGACAAAAATTCAAAACGTTACATTAAAAAATCATTTAAAATGCTTTTAATTATTTTTTTATTCGTTAGTGCACAAGTAATTTAAGAATAAAATAAAGAATAGATTTAAGTAATGATGGCATAGCCCCATGTTACAATTTAGTTATAATTATAGTACGTATTGATGCAATTTGGAAATACTAATTTTTCTTCTAATGAAATTTTACTCTAACATAAATGACACTTTCTGGAATTTAGTGAAAGTTACAGAATATCTGCTTTTGCGTCAGTGGGGGGAAATGAGAATTGACGGTCATATAACTGTTCTTTTTAAATTCTGATTGGTAAAGCAAATTCTGGATAGATCTTTTGAAAGAAACTAATTCAGTTGTTAATTGTTCTTGATAAGAACAAAAAGTATAGAAAGTAAGCAATCACCTTTCTATTGAATAACATTTTGTTAATGAATATAACAAGGACCTTGTTACACAATGACACTAGAAACTGTAGGGTGAGTTGTGCGATAATCATGTTTAACTGATGTATATCCTTTCTTACTACCATTTTTCACCAATATACCAAATCAATCGAATGTATGTTGTAATTATATTAAGTTGGAGCTTTTTTTTTATCACACTCTTACAGGGGGAAAGTGAGAAATTTGTATTACGTTTTCGTAAAATTTATTTTTACGCTTTTCTATAACATGTCGCGGAAAAAATTAACCACTCCCCTTCATTCGAGCAATTTTAATAGAGAAAATTCAAAGATGGTGTTTGACAGAACTAACGTCTTCTATTAATTCAAAGGGGCCGTCGTGGCTCAGTGGGTATGTCCACTGTTCTAGCAACCTTCGAGTTGTAGGCGGCGCAGGTTCGATTTCTGTCAGGTGCATTCCTCCCTGGGTGTATTTCTCTTCTGTATCAGTAAAACTTTCATTGTGTGTATCTATTACTTGATGTTGTATGTCTTGTGTCTGGCTCAGCATGGTCAAATATGGCCCTTGCTCCATAAAACCCCCAAAACAACCAACCGTCTATTAATTCAAATGCATAAAATTTGCGTAAGGGGCCGTCTTCATATTAAATTGAGCACCAACTTCATAATTTCCAATGGAAACCCCCTATTTCGACACACAATTTCGAATCTATATCAAAATGTAACTTCAGATATCAAATTTCATGCCATTAGGTCTTACCGTTTCAAAGTTATGAGTACAGCTAGATTGGGGGGGGGGGGTATTTCAATTAACGTCACACTGGAGCAACACAATGGGCTATTGGTGACGGTCCGGGATCAATCCCAAAGGGAAAGATCCGAGGACAACACCACGTAATTTTGAACCACGTACAGCTAGATTGGAGCTTCTAATGTTAAATCCGTCATCTGACCGCGGTTCAAAATTACGTGGTGTCCTCGGACCTTTTCCTTCGGGTCCGTCGTCAATAGCTCGTCATCTGACCATGGTTCAAAATTACGTGGTGTTGTCGTCGGATCTTTCCCTTTGGGATTGATCCCGGACCGTCACCAATAGCCCATTGTGTTGCTCCAGTGTGACGTTAATTGAAATTCCCCCCCCCCAAACAAAATCCACCCAATATTTTATTTTAAAAATAATTTTTAGTATCCAATAATTAAATTAATGTGTTTCAAACAATTATGAATTTGAACCTCACTATATTTTGGTGGGAATCGATTTACAAGGACTTCTAATAGGTAGGTAGGTATTTTAATTAACATCAGGACTTCTAATAGGACCATACCAAATTTCAGCACATTCCAATGGTTAGTTTTTTGCTTTACATTAAATTTTCCTCATTATGGCGGTGGCTCGATAGGAAGAGTAACGAATTAGCAACCGGAGGGTTGTGAGTTCGAATCCAACCAAGCACAGCCGTGTACAAAGGGGCTGGTGCACGTTAAATCTGTCGTTGCCTCAAATGTCCTCACGTTGGCATGGTGTGGAAGTTTGGAGGTGAGGTTCCAGCTCAGGTGTTGCTCGTCATCTGACCGTGGTTCAAAATTACGTGGTGTTCTCGGATATCTTCCTTTCGGATTGATCCCGGACCGTCACCAATAGCCCGTTGTGGGGAGCGGTAGCCTTTCCAACCGGGCTACCGCCCCCCAGTCCAGAAGGTGTATGTATTAAAACATTACCAGGGAGTAGCAAATTAAGCTGTTTCAACACCCAGAGGTACTGACCTAGGAACCCGACCTCCTTGAGCCGCGATATTTTTAAAGTTGGTGTCCAGTCCCCAAACAAGATATACAAACATATATAATTATGGGTAAAAAACATGCAGGGTGGCTCGTCCTCATTCGGTGGTTCAAAATTACGTAGTGTCCTCGGATCTTTCCCTTTGGGATTGATCCCGGACCGTCACTAATAGCCCATTGTGTTTCTCCAGTGTGACGCGAATTAAAATACCTACCTACAGTCCTGATTCGTTTGATCGTTACATCAAGGAGACAGGGGGGCCGCGGTGGCCCGGTTGGAAGAGTAACGAACTAGCAACCGAAGGGTTGCGAGTTCGAATCCAGCCAAACACCGTCGTGTACAAAGGGGGCTGGTGCACGTTAAATCTGTCGTGGCCTCAAATGTCCTCACGTTGGCGTGGTGTGGAAGTTTGGAGAGTGGGGTGCCAGCTCAGGTGTTGCCTCGTCATCTGACCGTGGTTCAAAATTACGTGGTGTTGTCCTCGGATCTTTCCCTTTGGGATTGATCCCGGACCGTCACCAATAGCCCATTGTGTTGCTCCAGTGTGACGTTAATTGAAATAATAAAAAAAAAATATCAAGGAGACAGGCTTCACAAGTCCTAGGAGCCCGAGTTTCTCTGAATGATCAACTAGGGTTATCCTTGCCCACTTCCCATAACTTCGCCTAGTTGGTATCACTGATTGGGAGTATTTAGGTTAAAAGACGTAGTCCTGCCAATGCCATTTTAACGCGTGACAACATTGGGTCCAAGGCCCAGTGGTGAATTCATCACCAATTGCTAAATTTGGTTTTCAGTTTGGATTCATCGACAAAATAATAGTTCTAAATTCCAATCGGAATTGTCAGAGTAACATTTTTTAAATAATTATTTCGAATGGGTTAGCACGTAATGTCTTGCTACTTAGACTTTCACATATGTCGTGAAAACAATTTAAAATAACTCGACAAAAAATAACAGAAATAAGGCAATAGCTTTTTGTGGATTCGCCATTTCCTTACTGATACTTATTTAACCTTGGTAAAAAAATTGTGGTTCAGGTTTGATTTCTGGCGGCATTATTCACCATATTGGTCTGTTAAGTTCAATAACAGTAACGGACCGATATCGAGTCTTTCAGTTAGATTGACTAAAAATTATATTTAGGTATGTAGAAAATTAAATTTATGTGTATCGTTCGAGGGTTATTACTCAGCAACCTTCAAAATAGATATTTAAATATTGGTTTGAAATCCTAATGTAGACCCCGCTTCGTGAAGAGAAGAACCCTTACGGCCGCGATGGATAGGAACCGTTTGAAACGATTAGATTAGTGGTGGTATTGGTATTTTCAATTAACGTCACTCTAGAGCAACACAACGGGCTATTGGTGACGGTCCGGGATCAATCCCAGAGGGAAAGATCCGAGGACAACACGTAATTTTGAATCGCGGTCAGATGACGAGGCAACACCTGAGCTGGCACCCCACCCTCCAAACTTCCACACACGCCAACGTGGGGACATTTGAGGCCACGACAGATTTAACGTGCTTCAGCCCCCTTTGTACACGGGTTCAAAATTACGTGGTGTTGTCCTCGGATCTTTCCCTTTGGGATTGATCCCGGACCGTCACCAATAGCCCGTTGTGTTGCTCCAGTGTGACGTTAATTGAAATACCCCCCCCCCCTTTGTACACGACGAAGTATTAAAAGGAGCATATATGTTGTAATTCTTAATCGATTCGGGAATCCAAATTTATGCAGTTAAAGTTAAATACAATTGGCTACATTTAGTAAAGGTTCGTAGGTAGTTAATTTACGTCGCACTGGAGCAACACACGGTCGACGGTCCGGGATCAATCCCAAAGGGAATGAACCGAGGACAACACTACCAATTTTGAGCCAAGGTCAGATGATTTAGTAAAGGAAATAAAAATAAAAAGATGTTGGGCAACCAAAGTAAGCGTTACGAAATCAATAGTAGACATACAACTAGCATGCTATCAAAATTTTGGGGCTCAGTAATAAACTGATGACATCTATAAGAGATTATTATTTTTCTTCATTTATATCGAGTTATCTATTTGAAATGAATTTTAGAAATATTTGTTATGAAGGAGCTGTTAGCGATTCGATAAGTTTGTATCGTTTCATTCTTCGACGATGTATTAAATATTACGATGCTAAATGTAACCGCGCCCGCTTTGGAGGACAAATCATAAAATCGTGTTAGTACAGAACATCGATTATAGGAACTATACGAGACGCATTTATTAAAAAAAAACATTTGTTCGCATAATCGGACATTAGAATTTGTGTACATATGAAAATAAAAAATCCTTTTGTGTTTACGTGTATGCAAATTTTATTACATACATGCTACATAAGAGTGGAATCGGGGGAAAAATCTAGTCAAGTGTATTTTGCTCTTAGCACATCTTGGATCATCGCTATTCAGATAACGAACGAACGCCCCATTCCGATAATCGACGTCCTTGACTTTCTGTCCGAGATAAGTTTTCACTACTCTGAATTTTTCATGGGTGGAAAAGTTATAATTTCAAGCAAGTATTTTTATAATAAAATTTAAGACTGGAGACTCGCTAAAGATAAATGGGCTTTACAAGGCTTATTCGCGCGTGTAAAATTTTAGGTTATGAAATACCTAATTTTGAGTCGTGAACTTCAATTTTCTCCAACACAACTCTTGTACATATACTTTTCTAATATTATTTAATTGCCAGCTTGTCCTTTGAAAATATCTCACATTTGGTGTACGTATCTGTATTTGAGTCACCAATTTCACAACAAATCACATCTAAAAGTATGCATTTTTCTAATTCTTAGATCTTGCCATCGAATGAAATGGAAGGAATTTGACAGGGGCTAAAAATTATATTCAGATAAAACCTTTTACGTATCGTTAATTATAACTTTAAGTTATGCGTCATTACGTCAATTAATTCTTGGCATATAAATTCTTTTCCTCAATGAACGAAAACAAACAAGGAAGTTTTAACATTGACAGATTTCGTCGGATCCGGTTGTGTGACGTCGGAGTGCTTGACTTCTTACATTATCGTTTCGGTTCGAGACTAAACTTGAAAGGCTTCATAACTGATACAAAGGCCATTTAGGATTAATTTATTGCTGAATTACGCAATGCCCTTTGTCTTGCGAACGGAGAACCTGCCGGAAAGCAGTAATTTATTCTCCAGTTAGGTGTAAGATATCTTGCTTCACACAAACTTACGTACGCTCAGTCCTCGAAGTATTTCACTTTTAAACGCTTTTGAAGGTTCAATACGAAGTAACTGATTTTAATTTTACTGTTGACGTATAAAAATAGGGAAAAACTATGAAAGAATCGACCATTGTGTGATAAAATGCCATTGTTGAATTTCTCTATTGCAAGGTATGCTTATACGTTGTAAACATCACACAAATTTAGAAGCACAATATTCTTTTATAGGAGCATAAACAACTGAAGCTGAAAATAATCTCAACAATGTTATATCTACATTTTCCTTTGCTATAAACAAACGTTTCACATACATAGTTCCTTTCAGACTTATTTTTTTACCTTTCCTTCCAAGCACTTATGATCCTCGGTTCAACAGGCTCCAAATTCGAATCCCGGTCATGGCATGGATGTTCGTAGTGGTTCGGCATTCACTTCAAGTCGTATGTCCTGGTCCAATTCACCCTCATGTAGCAAAAAAATGGCGTAAAATCGTTCAGCGACAGACTAAACCTTAAATCCAACTAACAATCTGAAATAGTTTATCAGATCCAAGTTAGCCAAATGTGCACTCAGAATGTTTAGCTGCGGGACAAACGAAACTCGCTTTCTTCGTTATCGTTCACTGTAGAACAAATTCAAAGGTAGCATTAAATTGGGAATATCTACAAACACGCGCAAGAAATTTGCTTAAACAGCCGTTTTTGTGTACTACACAAAGCTAAATTTCCAATAACACCGAATTTCGAATCTATTATAACAATATACCAAGTTTCAACTCATTTGGTTCAACTGTTTCTGGATTATAAGCATGTGAAATTTTGAAATGTAACTTTATAAGTTAGTTCATCAAACTTTTTTCGTAATTTTCTCTTTCGTGACGCTATTTTTTCTCTTATATTAATTATGAAATTTATATCCGATAAAATATGAATAGCAACCTTGATGTAATTAGATTTAAATCAATATAGAACTCTGACTAATCAAAATTTTAAGTCTTTCCTCCTGATAGTTTTTCGCGCTGTATAAATTGAATCTTTTAATTATTTGTTTTAAGAAATGACAAACTTCTATCCGGGGGATACAGCCGTCATCTGACCATGGTTCAAAGTACGAGGCGTTATTCTCGGATCTTTCCTTCGGGATCAATCCCGGACCGTCGCCAATAGCCCGTTGTGTTGCTCCAGTGCGACGTTAATTAACTACCTACCTAAGGGGGATAGAGCTAAAATTTTGTATTGTTGAGTTTTTCAAAAATGTCTTCGTTAAATCTTTGGTTTGTCGCTCTACGTTCATTTTTCGATACGAGGGCTAATTAGACCTTAACCTTCAGTTTAAAGTGGATTCCGAACGACTACGAGCACCCTTATCCAACCAGGATTCAACCCCCACCCAAGACCTGCTGAACCAAAAGCCAGAGCTCTAACTACTCGGCTACCGGTCCAACCCTAACGGAATCCAGCCAAACACCGTCGTGTACAAAGGGGGCTGGTGCACGTTAAATCTGTCGTGGCCTCAAATGTCCTCACGTTGGCGTGGTGTGGAAGTTTGGAGAGTGGGGTGCCAGCTCAGGTGTTGCCTCGTCATCTGACCGTGGTTCAAAATTACGTGGTGTTGTCCTCGGATCTTTCCCTTTGGGATTGATCCCGGACCGTCACCAATAGCCCATTGTGTTGCTCCAGTGTGACGTTAATTGAAATTCCCCCTCCCCCCCAACCCTAACGTGACACCTAAAATTGATACTAGAGCATTGTACGTTTTTTTAATATAAAGCTATTTCAATGTGAGAACTCATCTCTTGCATGGAACGGCTTTCGTGCCGAGCCCTAAGATCTACACCGTTCATCCTGATGATTCTAAAAAAAGTAAAGTTTACTGGATTCTAAGTTAACTGTTTCGACCTTGAAAATTGCTGAAAACCTGGAAATTTATCAGTTAGACAACGACGTCGATAGTCGAATCAGTTACAAAGCTAATTAGGCGAAAAGCGACCATCATTCGCGGTCTACCCATACCTCTATTGGACTATCATCACAAAATTAGCGCGATCAGAAAATCTGGAATTAGGATTCTCCAGTTGAGTGTAGATCATGTGCTTTTAATACATACACTTTATTGATCTCCATTCCATTTCTCTCGCGAATCGTATGGGGATTCGAGGGCCGTGTAACCGACAGTTGGAAGAGTAACAGATTAGTAATCGGAGGGTTGCGAGTTCGAAACCTAGTCTAACCAAACGCCGTCGTGTAGACAAAGTTAAATCTAGTGCAAGTTAAATCTGTCGTGACCTCAAATGTTCTAACGTTGGCGTGGTGTGGAAGTTTGCAGAGCGGGGTGCTAGCCCCACTCTGTATAACGACTGCTGAATAAGCCACTGAGTAGATGACTAGTACGAGGTTCGTAATCCTCAGAAATTCAACTGAATACGAAATGAGGTAGGTATGTATTTTAATTAACGTCGCACTGGGCAGCAACATAATAGGCTATTGGCGACGGTCCGGAATCAATCCCGAAGGGAAAAATCCAAGGACAACGCCATTTAATTTTGAACCACGTTCAAATGACGAGTCGCACCTGAGCTGGCCTATTTTTATTGGGTATATTTAATCTTGTGTTTGGCGTAGCTTGTGCCATAAAACCCAAACCTGAGCTGGCACTCCACTCTAAACTTCTTCTACACACGCCATGCCAACGTGAGGACATTTGAAGGCACAACAGATTTAACGTGCACCAGCCCCCTTGTACACGACGGTCTTTGATTGGATTCGAATACGCATCCCTCCGGTTATTAATCCGTTACTCTTCAAACCGGGCTACCGCGGACCTAATATGAAATGAGAGGCTAATTGAATCTACAGAATAAGGCGTATGTAGGTAGGAAGTTGAATTTACGTCGTATTGGATCAACACAACGATCTATTGACGACGGTCCGGGATCAATCCCGAAGGGAAAGATCCGAGGACAGCACCTAGTAATTTTGAACCACTGTTCAGATGGCGTCAGGCGCATGTAATTCTCGTATGTGTAAAATTATTTTGAGAATTTCGAGGACAGAACTAGGTGATGGTAATTAACGTTGCACTTGAGCTGGTTGGTAGGTATTTTAATTAACGTCGCACTGGAGTAACAAAATGGGCTATTGGCGATAGTCCGGGGTCAAACCCGAAATTAAAGATCCGAGGAAAATACCGCGTAATTTTGAAATACGGTCAGATGACGAGCTGGCACCCCATTCTCCAAACTTCCACACCACGCCAACGTGATTGCACTGGAGCAGCACAACGACAAAACTAGATAGGTAGGTGTTCCACGCCCGTCTGAGCTGTGACGTAGTAGCGTGGCGAGTGGTCTCTTAAACAATTCAACACAGCCCTAACTTAAAATTAACTCAGCTTTAATAGGAAGCGTGCAGTGGTTGTTTGAAATATTTACGTAAGACTAAAGTCCCATTTGGACGGTTAAGTCTTAACCACTCTAAAAACTCTCAAACAAGCTGTCGCAACATATTCCTCGAATCATAAAATGTAACGGAAGCATCAGCTCTTCGACAGTTCGGTCTTTTCTCGTCTAGCGACCCCCTAGTCCTATCAAGACATCCCAAGAATTATCGGTGCAGATGACTTCTCTGGTCATGAAGAAAGTGGTGGCCTTGCTCTACGGTAGAGCATGGATATTCGTAGTGGTTCGGAATCCCTTTTACGTCGCAGGTCCTGGTCTGAATTAACTCGTGCAGATAAAAAATGGTCTCAGCAACAAAATCACGCTATAGCACAAGGAAGAATAAAAATGTGTTAGAAGTTAATTTTTAGAAATAATTATTTTCTCATCCTTACTACGCTTAAAAAATCATGTAAACGAATGATTTGTTTGGCAAAATTACATCGTTCCTCAAAATGAATTTTATTTATGTATTAAACCGTACGGAAGTTTCTTTTAATTTAATCCCACCGCTAGATTTGCAATTTTTTAACCTTTGACAACTATTTCTAAAAAAATACGACACTACATCGTGTCTCGTGTTAAGGAACAACTCTCCTATCGCTGATGTGTTCCAATCAATTCACTGCAGGAGGAAACTGAAATGAATATTGCATATTATGATTCATAAAAATTACATGCTGGCATTCACCAAAATAACTTCATGTACACAGTGGATGGATTTTTCCCTAGCGCGCTACTTTGCGAAATAAACAAAATATACTTTCCCCATTTTCCTGATGAAAAGAATCGTGAGCGCCTGACAGAAAACCCCCTCTGAACCTGTTCCAATTAATTTCATCTCTTCAAAACAAATTCCAACCACGTTGTACCGTTTTGTCCTACCTGCCTACACATTTGCGCACGCTTACTTGCGCGTGATTTGTCTACTCCCGCCTCCTCCTCTCATGGATACCTGTTAGCTGCATGCCGACTGGACGCTTTACTTGCACTGTTGTTCTCTTCCACCGGAGAGTAGGCCGCACGCCGATCTCGGCTTAATGTCGTCCTCGCGAAGCTGATATAACATTGTTTTTAACTCATGTCTGATAGACTCTCATTGCTTCTTGCTTCGTTGCATTGCAGGGGAAGACTGTACGAGCTGTTCAGTCAGATCGAGAAGGAATTCGAAGCCCTCTACACCGAAAACATCGCCTGTAAGTATGTCTGGTGTTTATTGTTTTCAGTGCCGATTTATAGCTTTCCACGAGTAATAAACCGCTTTCACTGTCTGTCTTTTATGCCATGTTCCGTGTTTATTTGTCCTCACTTCCCGGATGTCCGGAATCGGATGAGCATGGGAGAGTCCTGCAAAAGGAAGGATGTACATTTTTAAAGTGGATTTTTGCATTTCGTATCTTAATAGGTTCGAATGAATGTAGACAGTTCTTTTAACTTTTGTTTTCGATCGCTTGTGATATTTTTAATTTAATAACTGACCCAGACCCCACATCTGCACTCCGGGTCCCAAAACCAAGTTATAACGAACACCTAATGAAATTGAAACATGTATCCCAAGTACTCAAAGGGGTCACCATGGCTCAGTGGGTTTGTCCATTGCGCTAGCAACCTGCGAGTTGTAGACGTCGCGGGTTCTATTCCTTCCTAAAACTTTCCTTGTGCATGTCCACAAACTTGTCTGTTTTGTGTTCGGTGCATTTTGGCCAAATATGGCCTTTGTGTCATAAATGCAAAAGAAACTAAACTACTAATGTTTAACTTGCACAAATATACATTTTTCCTCTTTTTCTTTATCCAATTGTTTATCTGAATTATAAACACCATGAGAATATTTATAACTTATTAACCAAGAAAAGATTGCATAAATCAGTACAAAAACTTCACATTTCCCAGAGTCCATCAGAGGGTCGTGGTAGCCCGATTGAAAGAGTGACGGATTAGCAATCGGAGAGTTGAGAGTTCGAAACTAGGTTCAACCAAAGACCGTCGTGTACATGGGGGCTGGTGCACGTTAAATCTGTCGTGGGCTCAAATATCCTCACGTTGACGTCGTGTGGAAGTTTGGAGATTAGTAGTTTGGATCTGAGTAATATTCGGATAAATTTCATTTTTCTGAATGCTGAACACACATTTGCTGAACTGAAGTTGTGAATTTCGAAGTTTACTGAAATTGCAAATTTTCTAACCCCTACCAAAAGTAAAATCTAAATCTGGAAGTATTTCAATCATGATCAGATTTTTTTTCATAAGCTCCTTTTCTATAGCATAAACTTCAACTGTATGCATAAAATAAATATCTGGTCGTAAAAGAAATTTAAAACATTTTGCTTCTGGTGATAGTTGGAATTCATAAAATTGAAAGGCCCTGGGCAACTGGGATAAGCGAACTTGCAAGCATTACGCATTCATTCAAATTCTTTGATCGTCTTGAATATTTAGTTTGCATTTTTTTTCCTTTACGGAATTTTCATTCTGTAGCTTATCACTGGTGCCCGGGGCTCTTCAGTTGTTAGCTGCTGATTGTAAATACTTTTGCCAAGTGATTAGATGATTTGCTATTTTGAACCGTAAGAAAATTGAAACATCCAGATTTGTGGAGTGCTAACTAATTATAAACCTCTAGTTCAAAATTAAAGTAGGATTATTTTTTTCAGAACTATTTGATTCTTTAGATATGAAATAATACATTTTTGAAATTGGTATTTAGAACTTAAAATACAAGCTATTCAATTCGGTCCAGTTGAAGTTTAAAGTCACAAGTTTTAAAACTGAAGTATTTGAAAATATTTCAGCATTTTTTTCCAGGGACAATTTTCTGATGAAAATACGATTATCGCAGGTTTGAATAATTTTGGAATCTCATGTACAAATTGTTCTATAAATGTTTCCAGATCAATTGAAACTTTGATCCAACAGTAACTTGTATGCATTTATAAAACTGAAATAACCTGCATCTTCACTGTTACCACCTTTTGTGAAACCTTAAAATGCAATATTTGTCCTTATAATTTGATATCGAGATTGCCTTAAGGCAGCTTAATACAACGCTTAGTAAATTTCATTAGTGAAAGATTTTGTAACGTTTGCGTATAGTTTGAAATGAGATTGTTAAGTAAGGTTGAAGTGATTACAAAGAAAGAAGTCCTCTCTTTTAAATTTGTATTAAAAAATGACGTAACCTCGATTCCTGGAGTTTGGGATACCTTTTTACCTTCAAAACGTTAAAAGTATTCATTAAATAAATTCCTGCTGTTCAACTAAATCCTTAATGGTCTGACCTCTACGGGAATAATGTACCCACACAAATGTATAATATATCCATTTGAAAACATTATCCCCATGAGGACCCAGTTTTTCAACTCCCTCATGGGCACATCTTTAGGTTTGTACAGGCTTCACGTACCTGAGGTATCATAACGATCTATTCTTTTCCCATGGGGCCTCTGGTAAACATGGTGTTCGTGACCCCTGGATGCCCAATCGAGCTTTCTCTTCGTTCTCCTCCCCATCTTTTTTCACATAAACTTGACATTGCCTGTCTTGTGTTTGGCGCAGCTTGACCGAATATGGCCATAAAACTAAAAACCAACAATTCCATTTTTCCAACATTTTTTTTTTTCATTTGAGTCTCAAAATATCTTAAATAGCCAATAAAATGATTTCTTTAGGTGAGAGCTTTTCTCGGGTGTTGTGTGAGACGATTCATAATGTGTTGATAAACAATCCTAATAACTAAATAGTTCATAATTCAAATTCTAGTGATCAAGGTATACTTTTGAATGACTTCCTTTCTCGTTGTTGTTTTCAATAACACACCCTTTCAATTAGAAAAGATTAGAAGCTTCCAGAAGATATTTATCACAAAATGATTACCACAAAAACTAAGCTGATTGGTAATTTTTTTGTCTTTAAACATTACCTGTGGGTTAAATGTTTCCAGGCATGAAAGAATACTCATAGTATGCCGAAACGAATCGTAGCTTCAATAGCCACCAAATATAACCCTTTAAAATACAGGGTGGGCGAAAAGTCCATGACACATTTCAAAATTTAATATAAAATCAACCAATTGTCATACGAGTGCGGTTTTCACTAAATAGCTTTACATGACATCAAGTGGGGGTTTTTTTGGCATAAAAATAGTTCAATTGTTTGCACATAGATGGCGCTATTTATATAGCACTAGCTTAGTAAGGTTAGCTTGCAATCCGCCATTCCAGCTATGACGAACCCAACGGAAAGGGCAAAAACTATTAAAACCTCGTTAGATGTCTTTCAAACCACAAAGGGTGCCCACATTGAAATATGGTAGTATGTAGTGACAAAAATGCTCTAATAAATTCTAATATGTATTGTTTTGATGTATATGTAATTTTATTAGAACAATATGTATTTCTAATAAAAAACTTGATGCCATGTAAAGCAATTTTGTGAAAACCGCATTATCATATGACAATTGGTTGATTTGATATTAAATTTTGAAATGTGTAATGGACTTTTCGCCCACTCTGTATTATAGATATATTTTGAATAATAAGATTGCGTTCGCTTAATGCTGATTCTATAAAAAAATCGAAATGCATCAAAAATTCGGCCAATGATTGTAAATTGTAGTTGGCAATTTGCCTACAAAACGAAAACATGAAAATTTTCAAGAGCTTAAACTTTATTTTATAGAGAATTTGTTGGGCCTTTATAAAATATTTGAGTTTTTAATGAGAAATTTGAGCTTATCGTTTCTTACACTAAAGTTCTATTCGTGGTGGAATTGAAGACCAAACACGCATTTCCTGTTTAACTTCTTACGTTTCTTGCTTTTATGTTCGTTTAGTGCTGAAAAAACAAGTGGTTGAAAAGTGTAACCATATTAACTTCTACTGCTATTGCCTTCGGACACATCTTTAGGTGAGAATGGGCATCACAACCCCTGTGATCGGCCCTTTCATTTTTACCCTCGCCTATTTCTATTTTTTACTTCCTCCCTCATTGTGGTAGCCTCTTCGGAGGTGAGGGCCCCTTGAGAAGGTTTTCGCCACTCTTGCTCCTCTTGGGGATTCTCGGGTTTGCCGTGCGAGGAGATTCGTGTCCCTAGAAAAGGGGTTCCTGACAGTTGAGGGGCGACATACTGACCCAACACACTGCTTCAGGTAAATGTGAGATGTGCATAGGTATCGTGTACATCAAGCGGCTGGTCAGCCCTCTGGCTTGGAATCAAGCGATCGGTCACCTACTGGGCAACGCGTTAAGGGTGGCGTCTGCTTCAAGAGTGACCGTAAGCGTACAGATCTGATTAGCACTGATGCGGAGATCTGCAACTCCTCGTTGGATTTTGATGGATGGTGCGGTCGGAATCCGAATATTTTCCTTTTCTCTTATGGAGGTCGCGGTGGTGGTCCGGTCGGAAGAGTAACGGATTTATCAATCGGAAGATTGCGAGTTCGAAACTAAGACCAACCAAAGACCATCGTGTACATGAAGGCTGGTGCACGTTAAATCTGTCGTGAGCTCCAATGTCCTCACGTTGGCGTGGTGTGGAAGTTTGGAGAGCGGGGTGCCAGCTCAGGTGTGACCTCATCTGACCGTGGTTCAAAATTACGTGTTGTCATCGGATCTTTCCCTTCGGGTTTGATCCTGTCGCCAATAGCCCGTTGTGTTGCTCCTGTGCGACGTTGATTAAAAATACCTACCTTTTTTTACGATATTCAGGATTTTTAAAATGTATATAGTCATTTTTAAATACACTGCTGGCCACCCAAATTGCAACACCAAGAAAGACAAGAGATATCACAACAAAATTTATTTTGTAGATAACATGTTGACCAAGTATCAAATGATTAAATTTATAGACTTCTGTGAAGTGTGGTTCCTGCCAAAATCAGTAGCCAGAGTAGCCGCCATTGTTGGAGATCACCGCTGCCACACGCCTCGGCATTGATTCAAAGAGACTTTGGATGTGTTCTTGGGGTCCAGCAGACCAAGCAGCTTCCACACGTTGCCAAAGTTGATCTGGTGTGGCAGCTGGGGATGTATTCTGGGTCAATCGTTGAGCAACCATGGACCACATGTTTTCTATCGGCGAAAGATCCGGAGAGCGAGCTGGCCAGGGAAGCAATTCAATCTGGCGATTGACGAAGAACTCTTGGACAATGCGTGCCACGTGTGGTCGCGCATTATCCTGTTGAAATATGGCTGTGGGCAAGCCCTGAAGGTAAGGAAGGACAACTGGCTCCAACACCTCGGAGATGTAGCGCTGGCTGTTTAAAGTACCGGCAATGCGTACTAGAGGAGTGCGAGAGTGATATCCAATACCGCCCCATACCATAATACCCGGTGCAGGACCAGTGTGGCGGTGCATAACGCAGCTGTTCAGCATCCTCTCTCCACGGTGTCTCCAGACTCGAATCCGACCATCGTGGTGTTGCAGACAGAAGCGTGACTCGTCAGTAAAGACAATTTCATTCCATTCTGCCGTCCACATCCTTCTTTCATCGCACCATTGGCGGCGGAAACGTCTGTGGTTCTGGGTAAACGAAGCAATGGACGTCTTGCGGACAGACCACTCTGCTGTAAACGGCGTCGAATGGTACGCGCAGACACTGGATGATGCGGTACAGACTGAATGTGCTGTGCTATGGTTCGTGATGTGGCTGAGCGATCCGTCACTGCCATACGCACAATATGCCTGTCATCACGTGAAGTGGTGCACTGAGGTGGATGCGATCGAACACGTCGGTCCGTCGTACCCTCCTGCATCCAACGATCACATATCCGCATTACAGTTGTTTGGTTTCGTCCAACACGACTACCGATTTCCCTGAAAGATAATCCACAATCTCGGTAGGCCACTATCCTTCCTCTGTCGAACTCGGATACTTGATCAAAAGATGATCGCTGTTTTCTACGAGGCATAATTGATCGTTTTTTTGAAAAAACCACAAGAAAAACACAATTGCCGTACTTGAAATCGTCGAAATCTCCAAGCCTTAAATAGCGCTTTGAAGTGGCGCCACAGGCGCGCGTGATGTGCGTCTGCGCTGAAATTCTAATCATTTGCATATCTCACCTCCGCTAATGCATGTTGTAAATTTCATATTATTTGCATGCTTCCTTCAGGGTGTTGCATTTACGGTGGCCAGCAGTGTATATAGCATTATATCATGCGTCTTGGCTTTCCAAGTAGATGGGAAAACCCCAACCATATTTTATCGAACACCATTCAAACTCTTAATTTTTTAACGTAGAAATATTTAAATTCCATTAAAGTTTTTCATCAGTCATAGTATTTAACTGTATAGTTTTTCATCTATTATTATTAAGAAATATATGTCAATGCTCAGAATTTAAAAAAATAGGCATATATTATTTTAAATTTATGCATTTTTATGTCTTGCTTCATTTTTTACTGTTAACTGAAAAAATTGTTTATTTAGTAATTTTTGCAAGCTAGATATTAATGAGAAGTAGGAATGTTTTTTTCAAGATGCAAGTTTATTTTCTATTGATGACATGATTTTTTCTCAAAAGCACTTCCTATTTATTGGACCAATTAACATTTTTATATTTAAATAATTAAAGAAATTCGAAACGTTTTATTCATATATAATAAATATATAATGCAAAAAATTATGAAATTTGTATGATTGAATAATTTTATACAAAAATTCATAATATGGTATCAGTGGGATCCCACAACCTTATTTATTTCGATCTAAAATTTCATGTCACTGGTCACGGGATAAAAACTCAACTTAAATTACTTGAGAACCAGTTGGGAAAACATTGCTTATGCACATCATTTGTGGCACTGTTCTATTTACTTTATCATGGGCTTTACTTTTCTAATTCCTATGTCGCATTTTAATCTTTCAAAAATTTACCCAGCTATATTGCCTAATACATTAATGCTATATATCATATATTAATGTTTAACATAAATCAAAACTATATAGAAACTACACTGATTTGCATGTCTCTTGTCCAACAAATTTAAACTTGTACTAACAAGGAATCAATTAAAATCATAAATTGATTTAAATCAAAAATTTGATTTAAATCAAATAAATCCGATATCTTTTATTTTTTTTAATCATGATTTTTTCATGCCCTTATTAACAAATATTAACTCAAAACATTTGTACATGAAAAGATACATGATGGTCGTGTACCTTTGAATTTACTTCAAAAGTGCTCTTTTGATGCGCCATATTTAAACAGTTTTGGAAGCTTTAAAACTCGCCCTTCATCGCATAAAATGCTTCTTCGCTATAATAAAATAATTTGGATTGTCCAAAATGGCCATGAGGTGCAACTGTCAGATTTTTAAAGAACAGCAACATTTGTACGATTAAAGCAAGTTTCTTCCGGTTTTCTTAATGACGATTCTTTATTGTGCCGCTTCATGAACAGTCATCCACTCTCCAGCTATTTCATTCTCATCCTACTGTTTGATATTTCCTTTTGTTTGCTGCAGCAAATTTATAAGCCAACTTCCGTGATGATTTCTTGCTCAAGCCATAATGCGTTTGGGCAGATGTTTAAATAGTTTACCAATGCATTATCTTTCTTTCCCTTCAGAAAAGACTGAATCGTAGCGGACGTTATACTCAAATTCATCATTCACGCCTGATTTCACATAATTTTTTACATGTTTATGAAGTGCATCCAATTTTACATTGTAAATATTTCGTGCTTCACGGAGAGATATCTACTAAGAGAAGTGGTTACAACTCCGACATCAGTTATAGCGCAGCTGCTTGAATCTGTTGTACCTTTGGAACAGAGTTCAAAGGTACGTGATGGTTTTGTGCTCATAGGTACGAGGTGTCACATTTTGAAATTAGTTAACTCTAGGTATAAGTTATGTGAAACAAAAGTAAATATACAAGAAATACTCACAATAAAAAGCTTTATCTAGTTCTGTGTGCATTAAAATTTCATAAAAACAGTACTAAAAACAATTTGCCCGAGAAAACGTTGGATTTTATAGCTCTCCCGAGGCACCATTAACTATTCTAATCAGCACTTAGTACAAAATCAGTGCTTTCTACAGCTGATTTCAAGAAGTTGTGATTATGCAATCAGAAAACAATCAACAATTATCAAACTAAAATGTGTTCAAAAGTAGTGTCGAAAATACCTCCGTCTCCTCAACTGCTTTCGCATTTACAATTGGAATCGGTTCTTTTGTTTATTGTTACGTTCGATCACTTTTCTGTCACTGAATTTTCAAACTATTCGCTTTGTATTACAACCTCGTGCATATATTGTTTAAAATATATATCTATCTTATCTTTATCGCTTTCGTTCTTTTACTACATGTAATGTATTAAGATCTAAGTAACGCTTAAGGTTTTATTTAATAAAAGAACATTAAACCTAGTTCAGTTTTGGCTGAGAGATAAAGCAGTCGAAAGAGCATTAAAAATTATCTTTATTTCCTTTTACCAAGCTCTCATGTTTCAAAAAATATTACTTCCTTATTGTTTTTCCAAACCAGGATTGACCATCCTGAACCTATTATATTTAGCGGTAGAAAGTCGAAAAATAAATCATTTAGAAATGAAAATAAACGCAATAAATACTTTACCAAATCACTTACCATAATCTTAAGACATACGAAACTCGGAAATATGTGAAATAAAAGAATTTTTATTTTAAAACATTCATATTTCTAACTTAGTATCAAAGCTCGAACAGAATATTAACCAACAGAAGAGTTATAGTTTGAAGCAGTGGCTGTTTAATGACGGCTATTTTTTCTCAAGTTACTGTTTTAGAAACGAAACACATTCACAAAGGTCGAAAGATGTCTTTTCTGCTATGCATTCTTCTATTCTAAATTTGTCAGTTTTTGGATTTTTTTTTACTTTTCAAAATGAACTAAGTATGAAAAAAACAACTCTGGCCATTGAAGTAAACCTAAATATTAGAAATCTTACAAAGAAAAGCAAATATATCACTGATAAATTTAATGTAAGATGAGTAAATGAAATTTAAAAGATTAAACTATTTATTTTACATGCGATCCGGGAGGAAATTGTACTTTACCAAAGTGACCCGCAGAATGATTCAGCCTGCTCTAATCTTGCATGTGCAACTCGGCCTAATTTTCTGATCTTCGGACTATCGTGATTCCCAGTTAGGGGTTGTCTGTATCCAAGTACACCCAGGTCTGTAATCCATATACTATGTTCTATAAACCTTGTGTACCGCGATACCAGGGCCCGAAAATTGTGGAAAGATTTATACTGGAATGTATTGTCTATTTTTTGTTTAAAACGTAAAATCTTTTATTTCCAACAAAAGTTTCGCAAAGAAATAAAAAAAAAAACTACTATGCATTCGTGCGAGGTTAAACAATGCTTTTTTGTGTGTAATCCAGGCTCTCGGCCTGCCAAAACAAAGGGTTTAAGACCTATCGAGGGGTGGCCGGGATGCATTTATCAAAAAAGAAATACAATATCAATACAAAGTTCCAGGGGTGCCCATCCCCCCAAGCCCAATGGCGCAAATCCCCCCCCCCCAAAAAAATATTTTTTTTCTTTACCGCCCCCTCAAATCTAGTTAACCATATATAACCTTTACTGAAATCTCAAATTTCCAACTGAATCCACACAAAGCTCTACGTTTTGTAAATCAGTTAGAGATAAATAAAATTAAGAGATAAATTTGGATGAGATAAATAAAACCAGAACAGCTAGGAAAATAATCAGTTTATATTTATAACAGCAATTTCATGTATAAAAAATTATTACTTACGCTTTGCAAATGAAAATAACTATAATATAGTAAAAACAGTTGTTTTGAAAGATTATGTATGTTATATGAATAAAACAAGTATTTTACCTTGACCTTTTGTATAAGAATAATTTTTATATTCATAAAAAAAGTGAAATTGAGTGAATGGAAGAATAGAATATAAAAAATGGAACACATCAATGAAGATCAATAATTCAATAATCAGATATTGAAAAAACGTACTAAATGTGTAAAAACTAATGATATGAGCATTATCGTAATGTTTACATGAGTTGCGTAAGTATTCATAAAACCTTAAAAACTAAATTGTTTTAGAGTAGTGAAAAAAAAAATCTTATGCGGAGGGAAGAGAAAACATTCGAACACTCTAGGTTGACAAATATTTATAGTATGACCAGAAAATAAATTCTTTAAACACAGGGATTTATGTACTATTTATAAGATTTTAACAGAAGCTTTTTCTCTGCACTTGATATGGTAAACTTTTCGATAATTTCTTCATTTGTGATGTTCTTGAGAATGTCATTCTCAGATGATAGTATCAATAAGCTTGACAACCAATCGTCCCCTAAGCTGCTTAACCTGTTTACAATCTTTAAACGGCTCATCGTCCTTTCCGCTGAGCAACTTGTGACAGGTAACGATAAAAGGATACGATACAGCATGGTGAGTTGAGGAAATGCTGACATATATTGCAGGCATCTGTAAGGCCTAATAAAGCCTCTTTTTACCCACTGATCAACAGACAAAAGCAACTCATCATGGTCTGAATCTTCGTCCTCATCTCCATTTCTTTACAGACTTCAACATTTCCACCTTCACCTCCTGATCAGATTCCCTGTCTGGTGTCCTATTTTTACACTTTTCTTTCTCTAAAAGCAGGTCGGAAGTGTCCATTTCTGAGTGAGTAACCTTATACAAATTTGCAAAAATTTCTAGTTCCTCTATTATTTGGTCACTTTCAAGATCGTAAAACCCACACAAGTATTTCACTGATGAAGAATCTGGCAAGAATTTATATCCCTGCTTTTCTTTTTCTCTTGCAATTTTCAAAATTTATTCTAAGTTTTGTAAATTTGTGTTCTTTTGTAAATAATTCATTATTGTCTCAATATTTTTCAAGCGTCTTTTTCGAATTTCTCTATTTCAGAATATTCCCATGACGTCGAAATACGACACGCTTGCTCAGATCTTTCGTTTTTTAGAATTCTGCATTTTTCAATGACCAGAATTTCGTTTCTGTTTGTTTTTGTGTTCCATTACTTTCCATATTACAGATATATTATTTAGGAATTAAATTGTAATGAATTATTTTTATTTTCTGCCAAATACCACTAGGCATGGGTAATTTCTTGGTTGTATATGTATATTTCGACGAACTTTCCTTGTCTTTGTTAAATACGTTATAGTTTGTAGAATTCTGTTTTATAAAAATAAATGGAAACCTTTTTAAGTAAGGTGTATACCAGTTATTTTAAAATAAGAAGTTAAGGTTAAAATAAAGTTATTCTAAAATAAGATGTTACGTTAAATCAAAGCGGGTAGCCATACGTTGTAAAGATATTTCTAAATTTTGACATATTTTCATTACAAGACGATTAAAATCAATTTAATTTACATTTGTTTTTCATGTTTCATGAGTATTGAAAGCTGTACTCCATAGTCAAGTAACTACATCTATCATTCTAAATAGGTACTTGGTTTCCATATAGAAACTGAGTCTCAATTGAAAAAAGTACCTTAAGGATTCCATTTAAAACTAAATTTTTCTGTTGGATGAAAGCTAATTTTAAATAAGACTTTGCTGATCTTGGAATAATATAGTAAGGAAGTATGTAAACTAGGACTTGAAAATAGAAATTTTTTGTCTTAAGTGGCAGAAGGTCGAGGTTGCTTACTTGAAGTTGAAACTGTTCGTATACAACTTAGGTTCCTGTAAAACATTCATTGAAAGCAGTGATTTTGTAAAAAGTAATCGATTGAGTTTGCTTTGTCTACACTGCAGATATTTGTTTTAAAAACAAGCTCCGTTATTGCATGTGCGGCTGAATAGAATTTTCAAGAAAAAATGTGTGCTTCAAAATAAATTAACCACGAATGCCGTAACAGTTTAATTTTCCATCCTCTCACAATAAGGTAATTCGAAAACATCAAATCCATGGTACAAGGGTACCACAATAATAAATATTGATTGGAAAATTAAGTACAAGACTACTCTGAAAGTTCCTCATTTTTACTGAAAATGAACTTAATTGGCATTCGTAATCACTCCAAAACTCAAAATCGACTTCTGAAGAAGTCATCTCAGAAAAAGCTTTTGTAGTTTATCTTACAGTAAGAGTGTGATGAATATGAAATAGATTATATGGATGGATATATTATGTATACATATTTGCGTCCGAAGTAAATTGTAGAAGCTATGAAAAAGTTAAAACGATGTTAAAAAATATTTTCTGTACACTTAAATCATGCTTGCATTTTTCTATGAAATATTGTCAATATTTAACCAATTCAACCCGAGCATCGCCGGGTAATTCTGCTAGTATGAGTAATAAAATTAAAGCACCGCTCGCTTTCCTCAATGCTTTAAATCTCATTGACATTCTAATCTTTGAGACTCTAGCCATAATAACTGAATATTGAATGAACACCGAATATTCCTGAATAGAACTATTTACTTTCATTTTTTGAGGTTACTACGACGCCTTTGCTGTGAACTGTATAATATTCAAGATTCTCATTTTCAAATTGTACAATTTTTTTAAAACATCACTGCCTTGTAATTCGAAAAATTTGTGACATTTCAGTAAAACAATTACTTTTCCATTTGTATAAAATGCCCTCATGTAGAATTTGGTGTACGCTATTCTTGATTCATTGAATATTCATTTGATAATAATGTAGAATCGGGTACAATGGAAGTCGCCAATTAAAATTGTCTCCCCAATCATATATTCATTTGTGTAATGTAAAAAAGGGTTACCAATACTCAACGGGAAATGTAAACATGTTACCAATTGCTGAATAGTTGAGCCGTATTCTAAATCTTTGGAATAATTGAAGAATTCCTGGGAATCCACTTCTGATTGAAACTTGAATATCATGTAACAAAATTCATTTTACTTTTTAAAAATTCCGTCTTTAATAACTTCGTTACTTGTCTTGGCTGCTTCTTAAGCAATGTAAGATTTGGAGTTCTGAAATACTTCCAGAAATCATTTTTTTATTTAAATTGTGTGCATTTCCAACGAATCGTATGAATTCTTGTCCTGGATCTGCCCTGGTGTAAAATGCGCAATTTTTCAAATATATTTACCAGTTTTTCTCGTACAATGATTTCAAATTGCAATATAAAGAATACCTGCCTTGGGATCAAACATCGTTAAAGTCTGACACCTGATCTATAATGCGTGGACATAAAAATCTTATTTTTTTTATTAATCTTGTTTTACTGTAATTTTTTCCTTTTGTTTTATTTTGTTACTTTCAAAATCCTAATGGTTTTTTGCTTTTCTCAACCTCGGTTTTGTGTCGGTTTCTTAGAATTTATATCTAGATGTAAGAAGACTTGCTATTTCGTGAAGCAACAGCAGCTGTGTGAGAACCTTCCCACTTTTAAACATTAAATCATTCAAAAGGACTTGTTTTGTACTTTTCTATTTCTAATCTGTCTTCATTGAAGGTTTTCGGTGAGTTTTTTACCTTTCACACACATTGTCGGGTGTGCCATAAGTGGGCAAAACGTCAATTACGATCTACTGGAGGAGGACTACTGCTTTCTATGAATTTGGTAATTCGTTTTTAGAATGAAAATAAAAATGTTAGGAATGAAAAGAGGCCATGGTCTTTTAAAATGAAAATAAATTGAGGAAGTTTTAAGCACTGATAAAGAATTTTCTCGTATCTGGGGGGAAAGTGCATAAAGGTTGCACATGTTGTTATCGAACTTGAAATTGTTGAGATATATTGGTATTAGGGAGTTGCTACTTATACTCTATAATGTGTCGGTTGTTTCAAAACTGAGTAAATTAACGCCATAAGTAAAAACATGACTTTAATAAAATAACATTAAATAAAACAGATGAAAAGTATCATGATAATCGGCTAGCTTTGTTGGTTTCCTTGAGACTTTTAGCCGCAGAATCAGGCTTGTCTCCAATCTTCCTAATTGATCTAGATTTTAGACAATCGGTTAGCTACCAACATGTAAAGAGTAGCTTCTCTAATCGCTCAATCTCAGCTCCCTTTTATTGCTGAAAAAGAAATCGCGCGCACGCGCAGCACAACTGAAGAAACGATTATTAAAATTGAGCATGGACTGAAGTCACCATAGATACATCAAATTAATCTTTTCCGGGGTGGAATTCCCAAAAGAAGATACGCAATGTATGGCTTTGAAGTGCCTAGCACTCGACTACTTGTAGAGATTAGCAAAGCAAGTAAAATTTTCTAAAATCAAAAGTTTAAATGATAATATATCGCTATCTTCCCGAACGCATAAAGTTAATATGTAATTTCAAATTGAAATATTGACCTTAGAATTGCGTTAAACGTTACTGTGCTACTTTTCGTCTCCCATATAGCATTTGAAAAAAGACGTAAAACTAAAGAAAGTGAAAGAAATGTCTCAGCTAAACATCTTGGGTCTTTTGTATAATCTTTTAAATACACCAAGAGACCAAATGCTCAACACGGCCAAATATTTGACGTTCACGTGTTTTCGCTCCAAAATATTTCAAATGAAACATTCTAATATTAATCGAGCTACAATTTAAGCGTAAGCGATTAAAAATGGCCAAGCACCGGTCCGACGAATCCGAAGTGATTTTGTACGAGTCTTGTGAAGTGAGTTTGACGCAAGGGCCAAATTTGGCCAAATAAATGGAAACACAATGAAAGCTTTACTGACAGAAGAAATACACTCAGGGAGGAATCGCGCTTAGTCTGCAAGCGCAGTGGCAAACCCACTAAGTCACGGCGAACCCGGTCCTTTTAGAGGACTTCAAATTATATGCTTACTCTAGCTAATGCTTTTAATTCTTTCAGGGGGGGAAACATTAAAAACGTAATGTAATCTTTGTAATTCAAATTTTTAATCTTCAAATTGTACGATTGTTCGAAAACTGCTATTTAAAAGCCAATTTCTTTATCCAAGCACTGAATTTCATGCCGAATAGGTTTGCGTCGCTTGCTGGATATATCTATCTTTTGTAGCGTAGAAGCTATTTCGATTGAAATTAAGCGAAGTGAAAACAAGGACAACAGACAAACTTCAGTTTTCGAAGAAAAAATAGGATTCGAAAAGAAATTGATTTCATGTTATTTCTTCATTGATTATACGAATAAGAATGATGTCGGTAATCTCATTACGATTAGATACTAGCTTGCAGCTTTTTTCAGCAGTAGTTACAACGAAATTTGTTGCGTTATCGGTGTAAATCGTGGAGCTTTCCTCTCCTAACGAATCTTTTTAGACAAGCAATTAAAAGCCTCAGGTTAAATCGCTTACAATTTCAATATGTATTGCCTTCTTAACAGTAAATAAATATGGCCACATGAGTTTTTCTAAATGTTCCATGCCGTTGGTTTGAAGCTTTAATATGAAAAGAACCACAAAAATCTACACCAGAAATATTAAAAGGGGTGAAGTTTGATTAACTTCTATCAGCTGAAACTGCTCATTAATTGTTCTGAAATCTTAAGGTTTTGTTTAAAGCAAGTAACACATGAATGAAATATTTTTCATGCTGCATTGCAAGAAAATATGGCAGATCTTGCGTCTTTGACGCACATCCTATTAAAATTTCTAGGTGCTTCTAATGGCACATCTACTCCCGAGTAACTGATGATTTTCGGTAGCAGTGGTATGGGTCTGCCCCCTGCTGTTGCGGCTTCGACTTTAATACGATGTTTGAAAGTTGGCTTGGAACGATGAAGTTGTTCTGCTCCCATTCTTTAATCGGTGATTTTCCATTACACTCCCTTAAAGTCCTGCTTTCGGAACACATGATTTAATTACCTTTTTTAGTCTCCTTACCAACATTGTTTGAATTCCTGTAGGGTAAGTCCTGGAGTTTCACACAGTCGGAGTGGCCGCTTGGTTCGATGAGACTAATTTTGTTCCTGCTATAACGCGCAATTGGCCCAAGGTGTCACCCAAACCTGGAAACTCGTATCTGCGGCAGATATGCTGATGAAGGCGTCCTCCCACTTGTCGGGCGTCATGGTATTTGAACTGGATAGTGTAGCTGAGTATGGGGCCGCCATCTTTGGAGGATCGGGTGTCTTGTTCAATCAATCAGGTTAATCTTGGTCTAAACTTGTCCTTGCCACACGTGTAAACGCCAGTATCCTTCTACTGTCTTGATGGTGAGGGAGGGACTGCATGGTCGCCTGGACCATGCGTGTTTTCAAGTCGGAGTTGATCATTGAAGATCCACATGATGCTCAGCTGCAGGCTGGAGTGTAAGTTCGCATCGCACACGAAAATGACCGATCACTTCGAAGTTCTCTTGTGGCTTGTGTTGGATGTGAGATGTCTCTTGTGCTGGATGATGTGAGATGTTGGTCTTTTTTCACTTTCAGGCGACCAGTTTGAATATCTCCAAACTTCTTACTAGCATAACATGTATATTCTCCTTCATTGTGCGAACGCACGTCCGTGATTTTGAAATCTCCATTTTCTTGAACCATGAACCTATCTCTTGAGGTCTTGAGTCTCTTAGCTATTTTATTTTAGGATTGGGAATCGAACACTACACCGCAGGGTGAGTGGAGGCCAACGGAACTGGTGATCAGTTCTTGTATTTCTGTTATGGTATGAGATAAAGCTAAATCATTCAAATAAAAGTCCGAGAAAATGTAATAATGATTATTGAATGCTGGTTATGGAATTATATTGAATGCTAGATACTGGAAAACAGCTGTGTCGGACCCTTCTAGTGAGCACATTTGCGCTTTTGTCGAGTCTTCGTCTTGGATTAGGTTTTACATCGTTCATTGAAGTCTCATTCATAAATCATTCTACTTCTGGAGTAGGCACCACACCGCATTCTAACTAAGATCTCACCCTCTGCCCCATTGGGGTTCCGCCATGGCTGAGTGAATTTGTCCACTGCGCTAGCAACCTGTGAGTTGTAGGCAACGCATGTTGGATTTCTCCCTGTGTGTATTTTTCTTCTGCCAGTTAAACTTTGATTGTGTGTTTGTCCATTTTTGACGTTGTCTTGTGTTTGACGCAGCTTGGCCAAATATGACCCTTGCGCCATAAAAAACTCAATGCAACCAACCTCTGCCCCTTAGTATGTGGAGCATTGATTTAGTAGGGTCAGCTTGCATAGTGACAGCCATAGACTGCTACTTAGAATTGCTGGCAGTGCATTCGTAGGTGCCTTCGTCCTGGAAGTCAGTTATATGTATCTTCAGTTTTCACATAATTTGTACGTAATTCGACTCCCTTTATTCTAAAAACGGAGAACATGTCGGTTCTGCGCTATTTTTTAATGAATCGGCTGTATCTGAAATTACACAAATACTGAAGTTTTTACTTCTGAAATTAATGCTATCTATGACTTTAAAAAAAATTGCTGATTCACAGGAAAAAGTTGGATTATTTACAGACTCCAGAAGTTCAATTGAGGGATTTGTTAATGTTTCAAGACAGCCACCCATTAGTGCTGAGTTCAATTAAACTATATTTTAAATTGGCCGACCGAGGTTTCAACATTTTCTGTGCTGGATTCCAGGCCATGTGGATATACCAGGGAATGAAGCAGCTGATAAAGCAGCCCAAACGGCTGATACCATAAGACCATCCGTCCCCTTCCAAGACGTGGATCATATCATCAAAAGTCCATAAAAAAATTCATGGCAGAATAAATGGGATATACAAATTCAAAATAAATTATATTCCATTCAACCATATTTAAAGAGCTTTAAACCTAATAATTTTAGTAGAATACTCGAAGTAAAACTGACAAGACAGACTTCGTATAGGTCACGCCTATTTAACTCACAGGCATTTGCTACACTCGGAACCACCTCTGACATGTCCAACGTGATTCAATCCTATCTGTTGGACACATTTTGAGTGTATGTCCTGATTTTAATGCTATTATACTCAACTACTTCGGTACTACTAATCCTAATATTAAAGACTTAATAAGTGATCCTCCCCTCATCCAAATCTCTTCTTATTTATATCAGACATAGGTTCTTATAATTTTATCTAAAAATGATTTAAAGCGGATTTTTTTACTATTTATCTTTGTTGAATTTTGATTATTAGTATTGAATTTAAGAAAAAATGAAGATAAAAATGTATTTGAAGTTACCGATAGTTTGGCGCAGCTTGGCCAAACCTGGCACTTGTGCCATAAAATTTAAATCAATCGACTCCCTTTAAGACTTGTTCCCGTCTTGGTCCACTCGATCTCAGACACGAGTTCCACCAAATATACAACTAAGTTCTAGAGTTTGATCTCAAGGCTGCTGTGTTACGGTAATTCATAGTTTAGTTAGAAACCTCATTTCGTCCTGGAATTCCGAAAGCTTCAACATTGTTTGATTAGAACCTTGCGCCATAAAGCCCCAAGCAACCGGCAACTTCCTCTCGAAGCAGAATCTTGTTTTCCAGTTTATCCACTACGGAACAGGCGTACTGTGCATCATTCAAATCATCTCTAAGGATTACATTTGTAAAATGCAATCCGCCTTCTGGATCACTTGTCGTGGTTCACAAATATACACAAGAACACATCGGACTAACAATTTGATAAATATTGATTCTGAATTACTGTAATATTTAAAGTACACAGCCTAGTAGTCATGCATACCATTCAAAGTACCTGAAAGGGAACGCTGGTAATATCTACTAGTGAGTCGACAGATTAGACGCTGACATGGAGTTCGCAATGTTCTTGGCGTACATGAGAAGTTACCAATTTCAGTAGGGTGCCAACATCTGCTATGGAGAAATGCATACTTTTAATTCTCTCAGTACCATTTTTGATCAGTTTAAATTGTACTGACAAATTTGAAGAAATTTGTGAAAACTCAATTCATTTTACTTACAATTCCAATTTTAGGGCAGTTCGGTAAAATTTCTAGCTAAATACTTTCAGCCCCACCAAATCTACGCATCACATTTCAATTTCTTCATGTACTAAATCTTCATGCGCTTGCGAAATTTGTAATTTTACATTACAAATTTCGTCAGTGGTCCTCGTATTTCTCAATCTACATCCCTGTGTATTCAATTGTGCTTCCGTAGTGCTAGTTTTAAATAGAGCCGCCGGAGATTTTACAACTAACCCGAAGAGTTAGCGGTTTTAGTCACTCGTGTGTGACCTGATTATTTAAAGGTAGTAAAATTATTTTCATCAGCTTACCTGGATCAGACATTCATAGACATAAATTTTCTTTGGATCCTTTTCTTGAAATTGTCATTAATAAAGCTATGGACAGTTTCGTTTTTGATTCCCATGTTCGACGTTTATATTGCTGAATTAGTGCTTAGTTTGATGACAAAAAACAAATCAATTGAAATAGCCGGGCATTTGAAAATCGTTATATTTACCAAGGAAGGGGTGTGGATTTCGGCAGCAACTCTCCCATTGGAAATTTATAACTGCGTTAGTGATGTAGGCATTAGAAAATGGTGATACTCTAGAAAATCATAATTGGATGAAACATTAAAACCTATACAATTTATATTTTACTAAACTTTTCTATTTTCATTTAAAAAACGATATTTAAACAATTTTATTCCTTGTCCCCTTTTTCTCAACAATTGTCTACACTTGTGTGTAGGAAAGCTTAATTCGTGAAATCACAGGGCATTCCATGGTGTAACTTCACCAGTCCCCAGAAATCTTATTTCAACATTTGTTATCAATTTTTATCGGTTATGTGATTCTTGTAAACGCAGTGTCTTACAAATAAATATTGCTGTATCTTTATTAGTGTTACAGTTTCAGTGAATAAGTCTAGTTAATCTAGTTAGTAAAAACCTTCACATTTTTTAAAGGATTAAAAGTTGTATTCAATTTATTTTATTTGTGTGTAGGAAAGCTCAATTCGTGAAATTGTATTTCATTTGGTTTTGTATTTTATTTTTAGTAAAAGAAAAAATCGAAGCCTTAAATGAACAATTAGAAAAAGAGCCCACTACCATAGGTATTGAAAGAGCAGATACTCTTGATGGGTCTGAACCTGTAGCTGTCAAAAGTAAAGGAAAGAGAGAGTCTATAACAGGTTTTATATTTGAATAATAAAATTTCATGTTTATTACACAAAATTTTCTTTGCATAATATTAGCATTATACAAAATGTTAGTCGTAATCCATATTAAAGACAATTTAACTATCTGCTTTTTTGAATAAATTGGTTATTTGATTATTCAATTTGCATTAATACTTTCCTTTTTCCTTTCAGCTAGTCAACTTTCTCAAAAAATAAAAAGCACATATAAATTAAAAGCCTCTACAAGTCGCATAGTCTCTACTTTTAAAGCTCCCACTCTTGCATGCCGTCTTTCCAGAGAATATTTAGGACATCGGGATGGTGTGTGGGAAGTTAGTTGTTCCAGATATGGACCTCCAGCTATAGCTACTGCATCTGCAGGTAAGCTAAGTGAAATTGCTAACATACTTAAATTATTAAAATTTAAATTATAAAATGCTGTCATTAGTTTCATACTATGAAAGTTGTAGAGTTTACCTGTGCTTTATGAATTGCATTAAAATTTGAATGTTTTATCTCGATTTTATTTTTAAAAAATAAACATAAGAGGGAGTGTTATAAATCGAATTAAGTTTGATTTGTTTTTAATGCATCAGTTCAGGTGGATAGTAAGTAACCTTTCTCTAAATGCAAATTTGAAATATACATACTGATACTTATTGTTTTATCTATTAGTAAATAAGTATGTTACATTTAGGATCAAATGAATGATCATTTAATAAAACTATAGATTAAAACCTTGCCACTTGTGTGGGATTTAATATTTACCACAGATCATTCAAATTCTGCAGGGTTTGAGTACTTAAGTCTAACGATTACTTACTTTTGTGACCCTTATGTAAGGCTGTAAAATCATTTTTACAGGGATATCTCGGCAATTTCTGATAGAAAATTGGTATGTTTCTCAAACACCTGTGGTTCCACTTTTTATGTTACTTTCAGAGAAAAAAAGCATTTTTCGTTTAGCATGTTACCAAATCAATAGTTCAATTGCCTACCATAGTATGTTAGGTTCTGAAACCATCAGATACAAGAGAACTATCACTAAGGCAAACCACTCTTTGGTCTTATAAACTACATATGAAAGGCTTGCATGCATTTGTGTACTACTTTTTTCTGTACAGAAACGGAATAGTTAATACTTTCCATGCTGACACAATATCCCTAACCAATGAATTCCAATCTAACCAATGAATAAGTTCTAATGTAGCTTAGCCCTCGGGCACATCTTTAGGTGTGTATGGGCATCACAACCCCAAGGTACCTGAGTGATCTTTCCTCCCTTTCATTTTTACCCTCGCCTACTCTTCTGCTTTCTCTTCTTCTGTCATTGTGTTTGTCTTGTGTTTGGCATAGCTTGACCAAATATGGCCTTTGTGCCATAAAACCCCGAAGCCAACCAATGTAACTTAGGGCCTTCCAGTTGTAATTTCTCAAGTCACATTCATGTTTAGTTGACACAAGAGTAATCCTCAACCTTTAAAATATTTATAGGTGGTAGCACATGACCTTTTGCAATTTTTAATTAATTTTCTTGTCATAAATGGCAAGCTAAATCATCTTGAATTGTGAATTGCCTTTATGTCTATTTTAAAATGTATTGTGCTAATGCAAATTTTTCTCACCAATGTAAGTTACTACATATATCTATGTGCTTTAAATAAATTCTGATTGTAAATCTCTTTTCATCATACACAGCATAAGATGCTAAAATTTAATTTGAATGCTAAAATTTGCTAATTTCTTACTTTTATCATATATTATAATGCAGGTAATGTATATATATTTGTTAGTAGAAAGTGAACTTTCATATTTAAATTTTTTTATATTGATAAAGAATAAGTGTATAAAAATTGGGGTATTGGATTAAACCTCATGTGGGATAAAGACAGCACCAAATGCTTGTCCCTGAAAGTATTGACTTTCTATTCGTATACTTAGTAAAATTTACCCAAATACATTTTATTCATAAAGTGCTACATCGTGCAGCACTTTAGTGTTCACTCTTATTTCCATTTGCAACATAAGTTAAAATGTCTTGTAAATCGTTACATTTTTAACCATCCGGGGTCACACATCCCTGGATGACTTTTAACCAGTTTTGACCTTGATCAATAGAATGCTTCCCTAGGATTCTTTCAACCAATAGATGTGGTTATTCAGTCATTAAATGTGGTATAGGATAAAAGCAATAGTGTTACATTTAAATCTCATGATGCTCAGGGTTTTTCTTTTGTTGAAGAATATTTTTGGTGCTAAGTTCCAAGAAAAACTATAGAGAGGACTTTCAACATTTTTTATCAAAAAGTTCTGAAAGTCAACTGATAATAGCATAAGTAATTTTGATCCATTTTAAAACATTAATTCGGTATAAAATATTAAGACTACTGTTCACTTTTAAATTCTTCTAGAAGTCAATGAAATGCAAGATTTCTGAGTATTTATTAATCATTTAATTTTATATTGGAAAATGGTGAATCCTTTTTTGTTTTTTCTACCCTTAAGTCGTAACACATTCGGAAGTATTAACATTGCTGCAATACTTCTAGGTTATAATAAAAATCATTTTTGATTTTTTTTGTGATTAATATCTATAATGTATTTCAATGTTCTGAACAAAATCAGTTACATATATCTAACATGTGAAAATTTGATAAAACCCATTTCTTCAATTGTATTTTCACAATATGATAGTTCACAATCTATTAAAGTATAATTAGTGGATAATGTGATTAATTTTAGATATTTTGTAATTATTGATCATAAAATGCGAATAAATTGATCATTTATTTGCATTTTCAGATGGCACAGCGAAAGTTTGGGATATTCACAGTGGAGGATGTGTTGTACAATATTGGGGACACAAGGGTTCAGTCAATTCAGTTCGATTCCATCCTAGTCAGGAGTTGGTAGTTTCTGCTTCTGGAGACCAGACAGCACATGTGTGGTCTATTTCAACCACTTCTGGGAGTGCTTCAGATAATCTGGTTTGTTCTTTTGTATGTTCAAAAGTAAATGGAAACACCAGACAGGAAAACAAGAATTGCATTTATGTATCAGTATCCACAACATTGAAGCAAATTAAGTCTTGAATTTCTGTTAGCAATTCTGTTTATATGATCAAATTCATGCATGTGATAAAATATCTATTTACAGTCAAATAACTGATTAGAATTTGCTTTAAAATTGGTTTGGAAAAGTCAGGGATTGGCAATCCCTTAGTAACTGTTTTGATAAAGCGGAATAGTTTATAAGAATTGTTATAAATTAAAATTCCTAGATTCAATTTTTTGCTGAGTGATAAATAAATTTATCATAAATGCTAAAAAATGTATTATATTTATTAGGATTTATAATAAACTTATTTATCACTCAGTAAAAAATTGGATCTAGGAATTTTTAATTTAGAACAATTATAAACTATTCCGCTTTATCAAAACAGTTACTCAGGGATTGCCAATCTTCCATGACTTTTCAAAACCAATTTTGAAGCAAATTCTAATCAGTTATTTGACTGTAAATAGATATTTTATCACATGCATGAATTTGATCATATACACAGAATTGCTAACAGAAATTCAAGACTTAATTGCTTCAGCTATATATTATGACAAACAATATAGAAAACTAAGTTACTGATGCAAAACCTAGAAAACACCAAATATTTTAAACTCTACCTACCATGAGCTAATAATAGATTTTCTATCAATTTTTATCGACCAGCAGCCTATGAATTCCCATAATCAGCTCTTTGAATGAATATATAGACCAAGTAATTTTCAAATTCCAAGCAGTAGGTAGTGTTAAGATGTCGAAATCACAATTTGTGACAATTTTAATTTATAAAACAATATACAATTCAGACCAACCGATTTCATTATTTTCTAATACATAGCAAGCAATATTGATAGAAAATTCACTGACATACATGGCACTGATTATTTGTATTCTAGCAAATGGAATTAAAGTACTTGAGAGCTGTCTAACATACACATTATGTTATAAAAAATGAAAAGCCTTCAAAACACCAACTAATAAAGATTAAAAACTTAGAGAAGATCATCAATGGCCATTTTGTTGGAGCAAGACATCCTTCATCATTAGGACGGAAGTCTTCACTTCTATCCTGATATTGCAGATCTTGCTCTACCCCAAACGTTCATCAGCGATCTTTTCTGAGTTTTTAATCTTTATTAGTCATTCTGAAGGTTTTTCGTTTACTTCCAATTTGGCTGTTTTTCATCTGTTTATATATATATTATATTTTTTATATAGTTTGGTATCTTGTTAGAATGAACTTTCCTCTATTCTGTATGAAGATGTTATTTTGCAATCTACTGTTGATGTAGTATATCCCCAAGTACTAAAAAGTACTATGTAGTGCAGTTTTGTATTTGGGATTTATATATAATTTATTTTTGCTCTTTTTGTTTTTTTAGTTAAAAGTTTCCAACAGTTTTTTTAACTAAAAATTAATTATATTCAAACTTACTCCTGTACTACATTCAGTTACCCTTTCCAATATCTGAATCCTTTGGTTACTGGTTAGTTTCAACTTTCAGACTTTAATCATCTATGAATTTAAAATGTTTTGTTTGCATAAGGGTTTGATCAAATTGCCCATGTATTGCTTTAGCCAGCATTTTTACTTTATCATCACTATTTCTTCGAGTTTACTTTTTCAGTTTAAACTTAAATCAACAAACCAAGATTTTCTCATCAAATCATTTTATGTAATATGTTTCAATATTTTCATTTAAGTTTATTTACTCTACAGATCAGGAAGAAATATTTCAGTTACCAATTTATTTTCTTTTAGAAATATCAGTCGTCGGAAGAAGAGGTAGAATTATCCGAGGAAGATCATGGAGATGGTATAAAATTTATTGAATTACCACAAAAGCAATTTTCTGAAATTGTGGAAAATTTGTAACTATAAAGCTCAATTTTTTTATGTTCATGATATTAATATTTGACTATTCTGAGAATATAAAAGGTAAAATAGTTATATATCAATTCATAAAAGTTATTTTATATACAAAAGTAAAATTATTTTAAGACATCGTCAAATAAACAAAACTTATGGTTTATCACAATCTCAAAAATTACGTTAAAGTATTTCTATTAGCAGAATGCTGAAATTAAGCCCTCTTAACTTGAGAGAAAATCAGAAAATTTTTCTTCGATGCATAATTAAAATATAGTGTAACTAAAACAAGGACTAGATATATTAATTCATAACATCATTTGATATATGAAAAATAAGCTTTAGTATTATTGGTATATGAACTATTCTATTTAAATGGGATACATGAAAACCATTTTTAATGTTCTAAATTCGTACATTTTAGTAATCATTTAGTTTATTCTTGATGGATTAATATTTTATCCCTTTTTATAGACACAGAATTATCTCATAATGTATCCATATTGATAAATGCAAAAATAGAACTCCAAGGTCATATTGGTGTTGTCATTGCTGCTGATTGGCTTGCTGGTGGCGATCAAGTAATAACTGCTTCATGGGATCGAACAGCTAATGTTTATGATGTGCAAACTGGAGAACTTGTTACTCAATTAGTTGGTAAATAAACTAATTCATAATTTTATATGCGGGTCAAATTTCCCCAAAATTGATATTGATAAAAATATAACATGTATCGCTGTCCAGACTACTTTTGACTCAGAACTGTACAAATGATCTAATTTGTTACTTTTTAGTCATAATTAAAAATAATGCCCTTTGTAAAAGCTAAAATGTATCCAGATTATGTTTGATTATATTTTAAAAAGTAAATTGTGAGTTACACAGCTGATGTATGAGCACTCTCAGACCAGTTGAAGGCTAGGAAAGTTCAGATGTTTTTCCAGTTATTTTAAAACTATTTTAAACTTAATCAATTAGGTTCAAATTAGATCAAATATCACAAGTTGCAAAATACCTGATTTGTCCTTAATTTTAGGGCATGATCAAGAACTTACTAATACCTGTACACACCCTACACAACGACTGGTTGTGACCTCCTCAAAGGATACGACCTTTCGCTTGTGGGACTTCAGAGATGCAATTCATTCAGTGAGTGTATTTCAAGGACATACCAAGTAAGTGAATATAACGAAACTAGAACAATTTAATTTTTTAATTCAAATTATTGGATAATTCAAAATTATTTTTTGCCCTTGAACTTGACTACAGGGTTCCCACTCTTTTTTCAAAATGAAAAGTAAGGACTTTCTAAGGACACAAATAATTTTTTTATAAGGACTAATCGAGATACCAAAAACATATTGCACCTTCATTGTATGAGTCAACCTAGTAGGACAAAAATTAGGGATGTATGCAGGACCATTGGCAGATTTATAGTAACTTAAAAGTTAATTGTTTGATGTTCTCTGTTAAATGCATTGTGTGTTTTGAAGTTAACTTTTTAAAAACAATGCACAAAAAAGATTAATGTATTTTACACATATTAACCCCATTAAAACTAATTTTTATAATTTTTAAGGATGTCATCTCAAGGGGGAAAAAGAAATTAAATTCTAAAAATTATTGTATTTTTTTCTAGAAAATAAGAAAGAATTTTAATAGAGATTTATTTTTTCCGTTTTAAATACAAGCACATTTATCTTGTTAAATATTGCCCCTGGGAAAAAAGTCTTACCGATAATAAATTTCAACTGATTTGGGTTTTTTTAGAAATTATTTTGTCTGATTCCTTTATTTCAGCTGCTTTTCCTTTAATTTCTTTACATAGTGCATTTGCACTTTTTAAAAGAGAAAAGTCTTCAGAAGCTTCTACCTCATTTGCAGTTCTTCAGCTGACTTTCATTCTCATATCAGCCTCAAGACAAATTCTCTGATTTTAAGGAATTAAGTTCTTGTAGCTCAAGTTTTCTTTTATTTTCTGGATTTGTCTTCCCACTTTTGCATTGTTCTTCTAAATGCATAACATTTCTGCTTTGAAGAAACAAATTTTTTCATTTCTTTAGTAATTACTAAATTTGGAATATCATTAGCATTTTCATAAATAAGTCTGCAATATAGGAGTCTCCTTTTAAATTTTCAACTTCTAAGGACTTGATATTAAATCCATATTCCACAGAAGCCTGGCCATGAGATAAGATCATTATGGTTTTCATAACTTTCCAGTTTTTCCTTTGTATCATCTATACTAAGTCATTTAAAAAAAACTATCTAAACGCATTGTTTTTGGTTCAAAATTCTGAAACAATGAAGCGGATTTGAAAACTGTGCTTTCCATAAAATCTTTGAATTGAAGTAATATATCACAATCTTTTTCTGCAACAATCTTTTTCTGAGTAAAGTGCGATAGTACGAGCTTCATGGAGTTCATGCACTTGGTCTGATCTTTAACCATACGTCTAGGATCACGACATGAAGCATTTCGAACAAGCAAATATGCTGCAGGATATTTTGGCCATGAGATGTAGCATTTGTATAACAAAACTTCTGCAAATCAAAGGCAGCATGGAGGCGTTATTTTTTTCTCCTTTAACACTTTTCCTTTACTATTCTTTCCCCAATGAACCCTATATTGATTTTGTCCACAGGAGAATAACAATTAGTCGGAAAGTCAAATTTGGAAAGCTTCTGAATGGTACTTATATTAACTTTTCTTCTGGTTTTTAAAAGATTAAAGTATTCCACACATTGCTTTACGAGCTTTAACATATCATCTCCAAAAAAGGCAACAATGGTTTATCGTTTTGATAAAATTCAAGGAATGGTTGCAATGATTTTGCCACAGCTAAGAAACAATTAAACTTTGCCAGAATTAACTCATCCTTTGTAGTGTCTCATACTGTCGGAAAAGACTTGCAATTCACTTTATTCAAAGTACCCTTTTCTACACTTCTAACATATTTGATAACATCAGTCCAAATTACAATTGCACGTTCTACAATGGGGACATTCTCTAGCCATCTATGACCACAAAATGTTAAGGGAAGCTTCTTGACATCAGACAAATTACTGAAATCTTACCTTGCAGGAGAATCTTAATGCTCACACAGAATAAGTAATATATGCACACAGAACATGTTCTTGTTTTTCAAAAATTGTATTTCATTTTGAAAATTATTACATTTCTTTGGAAAATGATAATCGCATGCCGCTGCATTATTTTTCATTGTATTAGTACCTAAATAGTTTTGCAACCATTTGCATCTGAGTTTTTTCTATTTATTTTAATTTTCAAAAGGAAATTTTTGTTTGTTAATTTTCTAATATTGGAGCGAATTTTCAGATATTCTAGGCTCTTAAATCATTTTGGGCACGTTTTTAATTTTATTTTATTAAAAATTTTTCTTATGATTGTAAAATGGATTATGCCCAGCACTGCATGATTTAAAAAATATATTAGAACCTAAATCCGCATTTACAATCCATTTGCTTTCATCTGGGTTTTTTTTATTTTCGTTATCATAAGGAACTTTTGTTTGTGAATTTTCTAATTAAATTGGGGAAAATTTTTGGAATAGGCTCTAAAAATAATTCCTTTAGTCAATACATTGGTAATTTTATTTTACATGTAAAAATGATCATTAACGATTGCAAAATGACTAACACAAAGCACATGCATCACCAATAACATGCATTATCAGCAGAACCAAGTTGTTTCTCAAAGTTCTTCATTCCCCACGAAGCACCTAATGCAAACCCATCTGCCATGTATTTTGCTTGTGGAGACAATGTGGAAATACAGATTGTTATTTATGTGCTTTTACTTCAGATGTTTAGAAACTTTGTCATTATGAAAACTGAAAACATCTGGGAAAAGGCCGATAAATGCGAGAACATGAAGCATGAGCAAATCTATCAATGGAAGTCATCTATCTCCCAAGACCCATTGAACTAAATGGTCATTACCCGTCAATCAACCTTGCAGGGTGGCCGCGGTCACACACCCTTTTGGAGGGTCAATCAGTGGGCCTCTTTGTATTCGTTTTTAAAGAGGGGAGGATAAACGTCTCCCAGTGAAACCTGCCGCTTTAGTGTTCTAATTTTGGGAAAAATAAGGAGTTTTTAAGGACTCTTGATTTTAAAACTAAAGAGTTTTAGGTGCTCTTAGAAATGATACCTAAAAATAAGTAGTTTCTAAGGAGCGTGGGAACCCTGGACTATAATTTTAATGAAACACTGCATTTGTTTTGTAGTCGGATATCTAAAAAAATTTCATAGATTAGGCTATGCATTTGTAAATACTCATGTATCTTTGCTTTGAACGCACATAAAGTAAGGATTCTAATATCTGTATAAAAATTTTATTGATTTATAGCCCTGTTACTTCAGCTACATTTGCAAGTGGTGACAAGGTTGTGTCCGGAAGTGATGATCGAACTGTAAAAGTGTGGGATTTAAAAAATATGCGATCCCCTCTTACTACGATAAGGCTGGATTCTCCAGTCAATAGGTGAGTAGTCAAAAGTTGTAAACAATAAATCTTTCCAGTTTTGGAAATAAATGAAATGGTAATAGAAGTCAAGACATACATAATTTTCAAACTTTTATTTGTGCATTAAGCAACACATTTCTTTTGGAACTGTTCATTTTAACATATGTCGGCTCGCTATTGTATTGCCTGAGGAGAAAGCGACGAAAAATATTTTACTCGTTAAGGTAAATTAAAAAATGCACAAGTTATTCCGAATCTTTATTCCATGTCTCACAGTAAGTAAACAAACCTTTCGAGCCTTTTTCAAGCATTAATTCTTTTTTAGCATGTTGCCAAAACGAAATGAACAAGAGACTAAATATTGAATATCGATTTAAAAACATTCAATATCGATATTAACCAAAATGTAAAAGTAAACAATACAAAAATATTAGCAATCTAAAATACTTGTTGAAATTGAAATAATCTTATAATTACTTTTTCTTGTGCTAAAACTGAGCCACTACATATACATCACAAATTTGGAACTGATATATACACTAAGCGATTTCGTCTCGTTTATAAAGAGAAAACAGGAGCATTTTCAAAGTTATATCATGTATAATGTGAACTAAAATGTAATGTTTAGATATGATGTATTGACTATATAAAAGTAGTTTGCCAAATTTAAAGAATGATTTCAATATTGAGGACAATCAAGTTACAGCATTAATTGAAAAAAGCCACTGCACATACAAGATATCACTGAAACATTAAATGCAACAAAAATACATTTGAGCACAATTGTGTGAAACTGCTGGTTTAGTATCACTAACAAATCATTACATCAAGCACTCATAAAAAAATTTCAATGACCATATCCATCTACAGGTATTCAACCCAGAAATCATGCTTTGGGGATAAATTATAACTGATGACGAATGTTCTTTGCACCATTGAGCACAAGCTATTAGGAAACAAACCCTCGTTAATGACATGAAAAGTCAATATTTATCCTTTGGTGATTATAATTGAAAATTCCCAATGTTTTCAATAAAGGTAAATTTCCGACTGAAATTCTCAACACCTGTAAATTACCGGTTTGCAGGGGGTTTTTCTTAATGGAAAGCACAGACTGAGTGTAATTGTAGGATTTAAATTGGATGCTAATTCCAAATAAGATCCTATGAAACATTTTCAAATGTGTAGGGACATAGTGTAAAATACTATCAATGAATACTTTTATACAGAAAAGATACAAGACAATGATCACATATTCAATTTGAATTGAATATACTATCTTTCAGCTCAATTCGTCTATTTTTCAAGATATTATCCCAATCATTTCCTGTCTTGGATCTTTCGAGTTATTTTGCATACTCCATACACATGCAGTTCAGACCCTCTTTTCCAGAAGTATATGTATTAACTGTAAAAAGAATGAAAATGTTTTTTTTATTTTTGGAAGTGGCTCTTTTTCACAAATCATGAAAACAATAAAGTGTTAGTACTATGACATTCCCTTACTGTTTATTTAACTTTACACCACACAGCAAAAATTGCTATTCAAGTTTGATTTCTGGCTGAATTATGTCCCATTCTGATAACATTGCTTCTGCTGTCACATAAATGATTCCTTAAATATAATCTTAAAACATAAAGCAAACAGTTAAAATAACAATAAAATATTATTAAGAAAACTGATATTGATGTTTTATTAACAGTAATTCTCACTAATATCCAAAAACTTTTTGCAATGTCTTGAATGAAAAGTGACTTGTAATTAAAATATAATTTGAAATGCTAGAGTAAAATGTTACCTATTTTTCTTTCCATCAGGTTGGCTGTATCAAGCCAAAATGTGATAGCTATTCCTCATGATAATAGGCATGTACGTCTGTTTGATTTGAATGGAGTACGTTTGGCACGATTGCCTCGAAGTAACAGACAGGTAAGTTTAATAAAATTATCCTAACAATTGTATGAAAATAGTATATTCTTAAATGATATTTTTTGTTCTAAATGTCAAGTTATTAAGGTGTCAATTGCTTAATTCTTGCTCTTCTAAGTTGTCAAAATTTAGAAAGAGGAAAAGTAGTGCATTACATTAATTACTTGAATTGGTTTTATAGTCTAATAGTGATCTATCTCCCTGGATGTCTGAATTGTTTTACTTTGGTAAATGTGTAAAATATTGCTAAAGCTCTTAACTACCATTTTCAATTTATTCTTCCTTTTTAAAATCGAAGAAATTGATTGCATTTGTAATGTTTGCTCTTGGTGGAAATGATTCATTTTCAGGTTGTTTTAATCAGCAAAACAGTTTAACCTTTTTATGGGGTGATAGAATATATATCATAACTTTTTTCGACTCGGGTCACTTTCTAGGGAGAATTTTACTTGAGGCAGGCAGGTTGTGGCAAAAGAATTTTATGAATGTCCCATTTACTTGAGACCACCCTTAAAATTTTTGCTGAAGGTAGAAATTTTACTGACTTTAGTATCGGGTCATTTGCATTCTTTCAATTAGTTTCCTATTAACCAACTGGTTCTGCTCTGTTGGTAGACTTAAACAGCTAGCTTTAAATTCATATTCAATATACTTTTTTAAATAATTGGTGAGCCAAACAAAAGAATTACAAGTCAGAATAAAAGAACAAATATTGTATAGATAAGACAAAATTGACTGATGAAATATGTATGGATAGGCAATTCAGAATGTTTCAATGAAAACTCAGAACAGCTTAAGATATTCATGAGTTAACTCTCGATTTCAAGGTCTTAAAAATTTCTAAATGTTTTTTCAATTTATGTTTTAACTATACTTTATAAGTTTAAATGTGACTTAGGCTTTAGTAAAAAATACTGCTTCAAACTGATAAATGTATAACATTTTTTTCATTTATATGATAATTTTGAACATACCAACATTACAATTCCAATTTTGCTTCACGAAAAATCAGAATTTCCCTTCAGTTTTCCAGTCCCTCAACCATTTAACAAACTAATTGAAATTAGAATTTTGGAACTTAGTGTTCTAAGGCATGACGATGACATTTGTTTTATAAATACCTAAAGGTAAAAGAATACATAAAATTAAAGACTAAAATTATTACTGCTGTAAATATTTAAATTCAGACCTTATGATAGTTTGTTTTATACTGTCAGAAGTTGTGGCATCACTAATAGTAAAAATTTTAGGTTCCAAATTTAGCACTTATTCATCAAGATATTTGTCCTGTCTTGTTTCTGTGGATTGAAAATTTAATACCCCTTTCTACAACTTTGGATTAAACTTAATGGCAACTGAAATTATTTTTTACATATGTGCATGGTCATCAAACAAATAATTAGATAAACTCTCAGGAGTAAAGTCCCTGTAATCCCTAGAAAAGAAACTAGCTTAGTCCTGAAAAAAATATGTTTAACGTTGGGGGAAACAGTTTTGGTCCTTTGGTCTTATTGAAAAATTAAAATACAACTACAAATATAATGAATTTGTTCAATTGTGTTTTTCATAGGGTCATAGAAGAATGGTTTGCTCAGTGGCATGGTCAGATGATGGTAGAAATTTATTCACTTGTGGATTTGATAGACTAGTCTTTGGCTGGCGTGTTACATTCCCTAATAAAGATGACACAAAACTGAATGCAACCAAAACTGGAAAAGAATAAAATGAAATTAAAGTATTTGAGTGTATTGAATGGTTACACTTTATAAGATTCATTGAATGGTATTATGATTTGTACATTTTTAATTATCTCTAACCATCCCAATATTCTATAATCAAATGCTTGCATTTAAATCTGTGTGAAATTAACTGTTAAAATTTAGAATGTACATATAAAAAAGTAAAATGTTCCAAATGGAATAAATATTTTCATTAGCCACGTTTCACACAAAATTTTAAGCATATTGTTAATCCCAAGTAATGTATTGGGAGTGGAAATTCTTTTAATAAATATAAGTACAAAGAGTAGGAAATGCATGGTTACCAGATTCCTCTAGTGTATTTTGTGTAATATTAGAGCATTCAAATATACAGCTTTCATGTTTAGAACATGCAACTTTGATTACAACCTGTAATTCAAATTTCTTTGGCAATACGTTTATTATTTTCATACAAACATACTAAAATCAATATAAAATCATTTACAATCTAAACCCAATCACCATTGAAAAAATAACAAAACCTTATGAAAATCAAAGCTAAGCAGAAGTGTTGGGTGAAGATTCTATGGTATAGAGAACAAATTGGCACATTCTTGAAGTGATAACTTCAACAAGCAAGTCACAAGTGAAAGACTGCTACAAAGAAAGCTTGGTGTCAAAATAAGTTTCTTGATAAGTATACTCCAATTTATAATGTGTCCATCACTTATGCAGAACTATCTTTCCTTCTACCTTCAAATTAAAATGTCCTATACCAGTATAAAGATATTTAGTGACCTCCATTCCACACATGTAAATTAGTGCAATGACTTAAAATTGTTTTGAAGTTTCGTGAACCTCCTGTACTAGCTATGTTGTATTAAATGTTAACTTAAGTATTATGTTTGTATTTATATCATCAAACCTTAATTGTATTTTTGTAAATAGAAAATATTTGATTCAGTATTGCAATAAACATTAATTTCTGTCTGAGTCTTGCAAACCTTCTATTATTTAATTTTTCTCATTAAACTAATAGCATATCAGTTTATTTTGCATTAATGCACGTGTTCAGTCTACATGGCATGTAGGTTGAACATGAATCAACCGCTAGATGTCACAAAGTCTAATCATTGGTTCCATTGTCAAGCAGTGAATAAATATTAAAATCTTGCACAAAGAATAGATTTAGTCTGATAGCCAGGAAAATTATCTCCAATATTTAATATAGATTAACCAATTGAGGGTTAAAGCTTAATTTGAAAAGCATTTAAGGCACCTGAAAAATTTCCTGTTTTTGTTATTTTTAATTCATCAGCTTTCATGCATAGTTTTTGACCAAATAATTTATCAAACAAAAATTCAATTAATAAAAGTCTAATGATGGCTCGATATTTTTCGAAACAATTGTCTAGTGTTCCTTGTAAACCAACTTTTAGAAAATGCTAAAAAGGAAAGTGCTTTTCATAACTTGATTTAAGGTACATACTTTTCAAGTCACCAGGAGATGTTCAGCCAGGCTGTCTCAATAGCTGCCTATAATTGTGAGGTTGTGATAGGTGCTGGATCTTGTACACAAATGGTTCTTTTGATCATATCCCAGATACGTTCCACTGGGTTCACGTCTGGCGATCTAGGTGGCCAAATCATGTGCTAGAATTGTCCAGAATGCTTCTCAAGCAAATGAGCCCTGTGACACAGAACATTATCATTCTGTAACATCCCATTGTTATTGTGGGTAAGTGGTCCATAAAGGGCTGCAAATGGTCACCAGGCAGCTGAACAGCGATTTCCTGTCATTGACTGGTTCAATTTGACCAGAGGACCCAATTTATGCCAGATAAACATTCCCATGCCATTATAGAACCACCATCAGCTTGCAGAATGCCTTGTTGGCAAGTTGAATCCATAGCCTCATGGGGTTTGCGCTACACCCGAATTTGACCATCAGCTCATACCAACTGGAAACATGGCTCATCGGACCAAGCTACCTTCTTCCAGTCATCTAGGTCCAATGTATGTGTGAGTCCAGGTGCAGCACTGAAGCCAATTATGTGTTGTGAGTAAAGGCACTCGAGTTGGTCTTCTGCTGCCATATCCCATCAACACCAAATTTCGCTGCACGGACTTCAGACTTGCCCTCATTGAACGTGGCAGTCAGTTCATGCAGTGTCGTTTGTCTGTTAGCACTGATGCTTCTGCTCAGACGTCGCTGGTCTCGATCATTCAGCAGACGTGGCCACACTGCTCTGTCCCTTGTGGAAGGTAATGCCTTCCATGAGGTACGCTTGACACTGAAGCGTTGAATCTTAAGTCTCAACTTGTAAAATGCTATGCCCCATGCGTCAAGCTCCAACTGTCATTCCACATTCAAACTCGATTAATTCTTGTCAGGTAGCCATTATCACGTTATTAAATATTTTACAAGATATTCAAGTCCAACAGACAGCACTGATAGCCATCAGAATATACCTTTTTATAGCAATGCGAGCGCCACTTGTAAATTTGCATACTGCTATTCCATGACTTGGCAAGTCAGTGTATAGTAATGTAGAATTGCAAAATGTTTAGTTTCAGAAATGTGTATATTTTATTTATTGACATTAAAAATTCAAGGTTACAAATGTATATTTATTTAGTACTATAAGTAGCCTGGTTTGCGACCCTATATTTTAATAAGTTATTGATAAATTTAAAAAATTTATATTTTACATTCTTCACAAAAAGGTTTCTTTGGGAAGTCAGAATATAATTTAATAACCATCACTTGAATCAGATCAATGAAAATAAATTTTCCAATTTGCAACAAATTTCAAATTGCTCTAGAAATCGAAAGACAATATTAAAAATTATTCTTAATGGTGTAATTTAGTTACTTCTTTAAGAAATAGAAACGTATTTAAAAAGTAAAATTATAGGAAAATGCATTGGGTTTTTTTTCAATTCTTTAAAATGCATATTCAACTGAAATAATACTCCGAAAACAAGCTTGTCAACGTTTTGACCATGATGTCAAAATGGCTTGAAATTTTCATTTTGCTTTTTGTAAAATTTTTGCTTTAGGAACATTTTAATTAGGTGGAAATTCTTTTTTTATCACTGATGACAAGTTACAAGCTTCGATAGTACAATAAGTGCGATATAAGAATGAAATAATTATGATATTGCATGAGCGAAATTTCACATGAATTACTTTGTAAAACTTTCTTTAACCAAGAAGTGTTTCATCAGTGAAATAATCATTTAGTCAGTTGGAAGTTCGTTTTGTTAGTAAAGTCATTTTGATTTACTGATCCTTAGTGTTGTGTATGCAAATCAGCATGCACACTAACTTTATATAGGGTTCATATATAAACGTGAACCATCATCAATAAATCGGGTTTTGTTTTAGCTCAGATCACGTCTCATTCTTGTACTCACGCACGATCAGATAGCTACAAATTCCAAGATATAAAACTGGCGACGAGGAAAAGCGAAATTATCAGGATGACATCAACTGGTCAACTATCTGAATACTTACCGGGAAAAGATGTGAATTCTTATCTAATGCGGTTGAAGAATTTCATAATCGCAAATAATGTGGAAGACGAAAAGAAGCTTTCAATATTTATTACATTAGTAGGTCAGAAGGTAGTTGATACATTGATAGATTTGGTATCACCAACAGTATTGGACGAGAAATCATTTGAAGAAGTCTTGGAAATTTTCAAACGGCATTACGGACCTGAAAGGTTAACAGTGGGTGAGCGAAATGCTTTTAATTCACGTAACCAGCGTCCTGGAGAATCAATAAGCGATTACATCGTGGTTCTCAAGCACTTAGCTTCTACGTGCAAATTTGGAACATTCCTCAAAGCTCTACGTGACCGGCTTATAAGCGGATTACTGGATGATCAACTTAGACGAACGCTGTTAGCAGAAGTGGATTTTGAGAGAACGTGCAACAAGGCGAAGATTTAGGTACAAACCAGGACAAACAAGATTCTGTCGACTAGTAACACTGGTATACAAGCTGAGATCTTGAAGGTGAAGGTACGTCAGAGCACACGTCATGAGAGGACAGAATTCTTCAGGAAGAAACCCCAGGAACAGAGCAATAACAAACTACCGCACAGGGCCCGGCGAGAAGAAACGCGAAGTAAGGATTTCTGTTATCGCTGCAACGAATGCAATCATCGACCTCGAGATTGTCGTTACAGAAGCTATGACTGCCGGATATGTCGCAAAACTGGACATTTAGCACGGGCATACAGGAAAAAGAAAGTTTCAAGTTGACGATAACAGTGATATGGAAGAAGCGCATTATCGGGAAATATCGAACAACCAAATGTCCGGCGAAATTATGCAAGTTAGCCGACAGAAGGATCAAAGTTTCAAATGTAAACAGATCAATCCTGCAATACTGTGTGACATGGAACTGGAAGGGGGGAATGAAGATGCAGCTGGATACTGGAGCATGTGTCTCAATAATCCCGGAGCATGTTTATAGAGGTACCCCAGGCATTGGCAAAACTGAAAATGGAAAAGGCGTATATAGTTTTGAATATGTAACTAGGTGAGAAATTAACATGAACGTCAAGTATGAAGGCAAGACGTATCTTTTGTCTTTAATAGTCGTAAATAATTCCAGGAAAACGGTACCTGTCTTATTAGGCAGAGATTGGCTTTCAGTAATTAAGTTAAATTGGAATGATACGAGTATATTAAAAGTGGAGGAACAGTCTAATACGGAAATTGTAAATAAATTAAAAATAAAGTACGAAAAAGTTTTTAACTCCAAAATTGGAGAAATTAAGGGAAAACAAGTGTATCCACATTAAGGAAGGTGCCCAACCAAAATTTTGCAAAGCTCGACAGTTATCATTTGCTATAAAAGCTTTAGTGGATCAAGAATTGAACAAACTAGTTAATGAAGGAATTCTTTACAAAGTTGAGCATTCAGAATGGGTTACTCCACTTGTAGTTGTTCCCAAGGCTAATAACAAAATTAGAATTTGCAGATTACAAGGTAACCCTAAACCCTGTTTTAGAAACAACGCACTATGCATTACCAACTACCGAAGAGTTGTTTACCCATCTAGCGGGAGGAAAAGTGTTTAGTGTTATTGATTTGGCATCTGCTTACCAACAACTTCCCTAGCGAAAGATTCGCAAAAATTTTTAACGATTACCACTCATCGAGGACTGTTTACTTACCGTAGACTTTCTTTCGGGACTAAATCGGCACCGTTTCAATTCCAAGAAGTTATGGATGACATTACGAAAAATATATCGGGAGTGTTTTGTTATTTAGATTACGTACTTTTAGTCAGTGATTCGTATTCAAAGGCGGTAAAACTGTTAGAAAAAGTCATTGGAAAATTCCAGGATACGGGAATAAGTGTAAATTTTCCTAAGTGTCAACTCCTACAAACGCAAGTAAAATATTTGGGATATAATATCAATGCGAACGGAATTACACCAAATCTGGATTTGCTTAACGCAATTATAGAAGCCCCGGAACCTACATGTTGTGAAGAATTACGTTCGTATCTAGGTTTAAACTTTTATGGGAAATTTATAAAAAATTTATCGTCAAAAGTAGCGGATTTATATAAAATACTAAATTCGTCTTGGGAGTGGACTGAAATGCATAAACAAATTTTTCAAGAAAGTAAAACCTGGCTGACCACTAACTCTTTACTTGTACATTATGATTCACAGAAACCTCTATTACTAACATGCGATGCGTCGAACAAGGGGATCGGAACCGTCTTATCGCATTTCATGGACGAGGGTGAAGAGCGTCCGATAGATACTATTCGCATCCAAAACGCTTAGTTCGGCAGAGAAAAATTACGCACTTGCGATAGTATTCGCAGTAAACAAATTTCGTAAGTATCTTTGCGGAAGAAGTTCATATTGGTGACAGATCACAGACTCCTTACCACCATTTTTGGAGAAAAGAAGGGTATTCCAACTTTAGCAGCAGCCTGATTACTAAGATGGGCTCTAATGTTATCAGCATACGATTACGAAATCCAATACAGGAAAGGATCCGAGATACGAAATGCTGATGCTTTATCGAGACTTCCGATTCGCGACAATTACCATCTAGAACTTTCGGGCAAAAAAACATTTTGATGAAATACTTGGTTATTTTTCTTCTAGTACCCAGGCTCCGTTGACATCGAAAGATATTTCAGAGGCGGCCAAGAAAGACAAGATCTTGTCACAGGTAATGCGGTACACATTTACATGGTTGGCCTTCGCAGATTGGTAAGGAATTACAACCTTATTCTAGTAAACAAAGTGAAATTTCATTAGATGACGATTGCCTAATGTGGGGGTTTAGAGTTGTAATTCCGGAAAGTCTAAGAAGTCAAATTTTAGAGTTACTACGTCAGGAACATAACGGTATAGTAAGAACCAAAATGTTAGCTAGAAATTATCTTTGGTGGCCAGGAATCGATCAAGATATCGAAAACTTTATTAGATCATGTACCATTTGTCAAAGTGTGCAAAATTCTTCGGCAAAAATGCATTTACAGCCATGGCCTGTACCAACAGGACGTTGGCAAAGACTTCATATGGATTACGCTATGGATAACAGTGATAATTTAATAAGAACTGGAAATGGAAATTATTTGTTAATAGTAATCGACTCATTTTCAAAATGGATTGAAGTTTTTCCCATGCATAAAACTACATCTTTTCATGCAATCCAAAGGTTGCAACAATTATTTTCATCTTATGGTTTTCCAGAAGTTATCGTTTCAGATAACGGACCGCAATTTACTAGTCAAGAGTTCAAATTATTTATGAACCAATGCGGAATTAAACATATTTCGACACCACCCTATCGCGCTCAATCTAATGGTGCGGCTGAGAGGAGTGTACAAATAGTTAAGAAAATCCTTCTGAAACAAGTTAACAGATTTGAGATCGGGTTCTAAGGCGAACTGTACAGGAAAAATTGAATAATCTTCTATTTGTTTACAGAACACCACAGACCGGAACGGGAAAAGAGTCCAGCAGAGTTGTTACAGTGGAGACCAAGAACGTAAGTAACCTTACTGTTACCCAACCGGCAAAGGACCTTAGAAGATAAACGATCCGAAATGAAACTGGTGACCAAAGAAAGAACGGGTTCCAAGCATCCATTTCAACCGGGAGATGAAGTTTGGGTTAAAAGCGTTAGAGGAGAGAAACTACGATGGCTTCCAGGCATCAGGAGCTACGTCACTTTTGATGTCGTAGAAGGGCAGACGAGATTTTGCCACGCTGACCATCTCCGACCGAGAATTGAAGATACCAGACCCAGAATCGATCCGAGATCAACGGCGATGACGGAAGATGACCCATTGGGAATGGAATCGACCCCGAAGTTAACAGCGGACAACTCCTGGGAAAGGTCTCGTAAGGAAACGAACCCTCAAAAGCAGTATGAACCAGTTCAGCCAAGCATCGTGGAATCGAGTAACACCAAGACTCAACCACCATCATCGCCAAGTGGTCCCACAGAATCCACTAATAGCGAGATCATGCCTAAGTGGGGTGAAAAGTCTCCACCTAACCCTCCAGATGAAGAATCACGTCCGGAGTTCCCGTGTTAAGGAGATAGCAGAGGATTCGCCGATCACCAGATAGACTTACCTATACATAGACCTGTATATAGTATATTTTGTGTAACTATTTTTAAAGATGATTTTAGTTTGTTAATTTAATATTGATATCCTCTTAATTGTAGGGGAAGGGAGTGTTGTGTATGCAAATCAGCATACACACTGTAACTGTTTATATAGAGTTCATATATAAACGTGAACTATCATCAATAAATCGGATTTTGTTTTAGCTCAGATCACGTCTCATTCTTGTACTCACGCACGATCAGATAGCTACAAATTCCAAGATATGAAACTTAGGAAATGTAAACATTAATACTTATGAATATTAAATGTTTGTACATATTAATTAGATATGGATATTATTAGACATGGCATCTAATTTTGAGGGTAAAAAAATATTTTAAATCCCTGATCTTTGAAACTTTAACATGGAAGAAATTTTGCCTTTCGAGAAGCTGACAAGATACATTATGTAAAAACCTCTAAAATAACTTTCCGAGCATACAGATAAAGCCAGAGAAACTGTTGTATTTGAGATAGATTGTGCAGGAAGCTGGAAGAAATTTGTCTTCACTTATGAAATGAAACCACTTAAGAGTGGTCACAGTATGAGGATCTAGATAAGTCTAAGGAGATGGGCATTCACCAGTTAAAAAGGTCCGTAAACTCAAAGAAAGCATGGCAAAAGAAAATTACAAGAAATTGTAAAGTTGCTACTGTTGCAAGTAAACCCGAATGAAATTGATATACAAATTTGATTCAAATTTTATCCGAGTCCGGATCAAAGTTTAGTGAAATCCCAGCAGCTATTATGGAACACGTAACTCGTTATACACAACACATTCCGACTCAATTTCTCTCAAATCCTTGTTTGATATTTATCACAATCACTAGTCTATTTGTTCTGCTTTTATGATTTACTTTTTAAGTTAAAAATTATTTGGCGTTTCATTGAATTTCGTTTTACTGTTATCATTTCAAACGCATGTCCATAGAATGGTAGCAAATGTTATTGGTGATAATTTTGGAATATAACCTGTTGGCCTATCCAAATAGTCTGGCAATGAAACTTTCAGTTGCCAATTGGGCGATTGGCCAATGCCATGTTTTTGCATATTACCAATTCTGGCACTGTTGCTTTAGGACGAAAGGCAATCCTGAATTTTTTTACAATAGATATGAAACTACATCTAAAATATCGATTTCGTCAGCTTTCCTTCATTTTGTATACTTTTTAGAGTGGGAAATCGTCATCTTGCTATTGAAGGTGAAGAAAATAAAATGACTTCCAAATTTCAACAATTTTATACCAAGCGCTAACTGGTATGAATTTTAAAGATGCCTTTAAATTGTTTAGCCCATAGAAACCTTTTTAATCCTATCAACAATTTTTCATTTTTTACAAGTAAATGTTGGATTAAATGTTTAAAATTGTTATTTTCAAATAATTTTCGTAGATTATACAAAAATATAAAATATTGTCTACGATAAGTAGTTTTTGAGAAATGGATCTTCAAACATAAACATTAAGCAATTTCGCAACTGCTCTTCAAATATTTTGGGTATCAATTATAAACTAAACCCCTTTACCAAATTTCATGAAAATCCGTCACTATGGCTACAGGTTTTTCTTATTTCACATGGAATGACTACAATGCAAAACTTCCTGTCCACTAGAGTCGATCTATATCTCATACTTCTTTTCTACTTCCAGCTGCTTTTGGGAAGCAGATTTTCTTATTGCTGTTCATTTCACAAGGAATGACTCCGATGCAAAACTTGTTTGTCCACTAGAGTTGATCCATATCTGTTACTTAAGTTCTTCCTTTCTACTTCCAGCTTTTAGAAAGCAGATTTTTATTGTACACATTTTCTTTCTGTAATATCTGTTGCTATAATATAGTGATCTAATAAAATTATCATTGTCAATACGAGGGTGTACCTTATAGAAGGGACAGCAACCAACAATTAAAACCCTGGCGATTCATTCGTGGTAAAATGCATTGTATCATCTTTACAATCTGATAAATACTGTCAACTGATAAAATAAACCCAAAGGATTTTCTGGGATTCCTTAACAAAATCAAATGATGGTTTGCAGCAGAAAAACATAGTTAAATAAAATTTTATTTATGCTAAATACCCAATATATTTAAAGTTCAATGAAAATGTTTGTTAAATAGAAGTATGTACTTGGTTTTGACACAATATATCACTAAATCAATGGTTCTAAATATTCATTACAGCCTATCACATTTTCTAAATATAGAGCAGGATTACTTTTGCAACAACCCTATACACAGAAAGTCTTTCTTACACTAATTCTTAATTTCTTTAAAATACATGTATTTGCAAGTGCATTTTCCTCGAAACGTTTCTACTAGCAATTTATATTTCATAAAGAGATGATATTTTCCTTATCTGGAAAGAAGTTGTGGTAGGAATCTAGAAAATAGTTTTGGTAGAGATTGTCTTAAAATATCATTAACATTTTTTCATGATTTGAAAGTTGTGGATCTTAAAATGCTTATTTTAATAGTAAAATTCAAAACACTGAGTGCAAGTGAGAAAGTTATATTTTATAACTGATTAACTTATTAAGAGCAAATCAGACTTTCTACTTTAGATAGTGAGTGTATTTTAAATTGAATCTGGAAGTTCCTGTGATCAACAATATTTGGATAAAAATCTGGTCCTGCAAAGAAATTCAACTCTCAGCAAGCAACAAAAAATGAATTTTGAAAAAACATTTTATTATTTTTCACTTAATATCCAAATTCCTTCATGAAGCACAGCTACAAACTCTCATTTTACATTGAATACATTACTAACAATTCTCTATTAGGAGTGTTATTAAGATAAATTACCATAACATCCTTGTTCATTCTCCATTACATTCAACACTTTATACAATAAAACTGAGTCAATAAATGGACAATATAAACCCCTTTCACACACAAAAATCTTAATACCTGAAGCACATTTTGATCTGTTACAAAAAACTACAATTTTGTTAAACTTCAAGTTCTCTCACACACAATGTTAGTAGCATGTCTATAATTCATGATACATTAAGATTGATACAAAATCATAATTGGTTTCATGAATACCTTGCATATATCATAAATGTCAATGTAAATTAATTGAACTACAGATGAAGGCTTTAAATTTTCTGGGCTATTTTAATGGATTTTAGCATGCAGTGGAAATAATTTTCAAGTAATAAGGTCTTTTGGAACAATGCGATAGATCAAGGTGATAGCACTGAAGGCAGTTAAGATACAATTAGTACTGGCTAAAGATAAACGAATCCTGCTTTTAATGAAGCTACAACAAGCCCTTGTTAAAAACTCAGTTTATTTAAAATTATAAACAAATATTATCTTTACAGGGTTCCCACTCTTATGTAAACTAAATTCAATGGTATTTCAATAACTTCTGATACATTTTTAAGAACCTTTTAACAATGAGCTTCACTTTTTGAGATTAAATAAAATTGACTTTAAAAAGACAAAATTTAATTTTATAAAAATATTTTGAAAATTATTCAATTTCTAGGAATAGCAATGATAAAAATAAGCTTTTAAATCCCTGTAACACAAAGAAATGTGCTCAGCATATAAACATTAAATTTTAGTTTCCATCCCATTAAAATTCTTAAATCGATTAGTAGTATGTAATAATAATGAGGAAAAGATGAAAAAAGACAATAAATTAATTGGAAGCTACGAATTTTGTTTAAAGTCGAGAGTAAAATTCAGGCTGATATTCTAGTATTTATAAACTTTTCAAGGTCCTAAGTTTGAAAAATAAATTTCAATGTGAAGGGACATGGGAACCCTGCCAAATGTCATTAGTTGATTAGTCCATGACATGAAAACCATTTGCTAATCTGCATGTACAAAAGTTGAAATACTATTGAAAATCCTAAAACCTGAATAAGTGACCCCAAATTGCAGCAAAATTTGCATATCACTCAGGAATACATTAAATTTAGTGATAAAATATTTTTTAAACAGTTTAAGATCAGTTTATTTGGAAAATCCTTAATTTATTGCATTTATCTTGCCAGAAATATTTTGTACCAAAATGTTAGATTTTAATAAAATGCTTCCTTAACTTTGGTCAAAATTAAACAAGCACCAGACACAATTTTTTGTATTTCAAGAGAAATTTGATGATTAATGAAATAAATTATCAAATACCCGTCTAGAAAAATTACATTCTTCATCTAAAAGACATCAGTATTTATTTGTTCTTTTCTATTAATTATACACAAAATTTAACTAGATGAAAATGTCAGGTTGAATACATAAATGCAGACATTTACTAAGCATCATACACATTACACGATGACAACTCCTTATAATAAGCTGTTTTGCAATACAGCATATTAAATTACTTTAAAACAAGAAATACATTATTAAAAAATGCTGTGCTTAAATATATCTTGGCCATGGCATTTTTCCTTTCTTATGAAGAATCAAACATCAAGAGTGAAGTGGCTTGTGGGAAAATATTTCCATGAGTTCTACCTACTGTTAGTTAATTTCAAATTAGTAATTTTTATGTTATTTATGCGCATAAGTTAGTTTATAATGGGAGAAGTGAATTCTTTGATTTAATTTTGTGTATTGATAAACTCCAAACACTTGAAACATGCATTGCTATACATTTGAATAGATTATAGTAAAAAGGATCAGTCCCATAAAAGAACGCTTTATAAAATTGAAATTTATGCAAAGTCATTCCTTAAAAATTAATTAGACAATTATTTACTACTAAGTTTATATTCTTTAAAAAAAGTGCATTATCTAGTAATATCAAATAAAATGATTAATAGAGGATGTATTAATATTGCAAGCTACTTTTTGTTCACTTTTTTGCACCCAACTTAATGTAAAGAAATACAAGTCCATAAAAAAACACCAATACATTGAGTAGTTTTCAAGGCTTTTTCTCAACTAAAAAAGAAAATTCTTCGATTCCTCTCTGTGCATCCCTGCACCCACTAAAATCAAAATGAATAAAAATTTGACCAAGTATCATTGATCAAGGTTGTTGAATGTAGGTGAAATAAAATATGCTGTTTTCTAGTAAAAGATTAGGATTTTTTTAAAAGTTTGAATCTTTTTTAAGGACCCCTAAAAAACTAAATTGAAAAATCACCTTATTAAAGTCAGTGGGAACCCTGTGCTAGTCTGCCTGAGCAGTCACATAACAAAAAGCTTCATTAGAAATTTACTTTTTCCCTAATAAATAAGCATTAGTACATACTTTTCCTAGTACAAGGTAATTCAATTTAGCAAAATTTACTTTTTTCCTTGATAAATATTTTTACTGAATCAAACATCTCCCACATGATACTGAAACTAATTGAAGAATGAAACTTAAAACACATTATAAATAACAAGTTTTGCTACATCAAATACAAAATATTTAAAAATTTTCTGTAGTCTGCTATTTTCAATCACAGATATTACAGGCATTTAGAAATTATGCACAATACAGTTCTGAGTATAGTCAACTTAGATTTCATCCTACCTAATATTAACAAGTATGAGTTACTAATTTGTACCCAAAAATTCGTGGTATGTACATCAAGTTTAAATGCCCGATTAAGGTACCCGATTATTTGTACCATATATTTATAAAAGTGGCCACAACTTATATTTCCTGACATGCAAATACATAGCTTTTTAGTAATTTGAAATTGGTCAGCTTTATACAAGAAAAGCAAAAATTAATATCTGGGCATTGCTTTTTAGAATGAAACAAATCAACGATTCTTTGTGATTTTTATATCATAAAATAAACACAAAAATAAAACAAGTTAGTGCTGAATTAATCAACTGGTCTAATCATATTTGATTCTAAAATTTATACATATTTGCAACATGTCAAAAAATTAAGATTGGTCAATTCTAAAACAAGATTAAAATATCTTGAGAAGTATTTTATGCACTTAAAACAACAGTTCAAATTCATTTTGTTCCACAGGTTTCTTTACCCAATTACCAAGACCAGCTTCTTTAAAAGCTAATGTCAAAGCTCTTTTGGCAGACTGGTAATTATGTACAACACCCTTGAAGGAAATATACAAGCCTGGCTGAGGAGTGTCAAAAGTATCAATGTGAGACAAACGATCATATATATTCATGAAACGTTGAAAGAAAGATCGCTTTGCCAGTCGAGACACTTGCCCACTTTCTGTTTTTCCACTGGTTGAATTTACAACTTCTGCACGACCCAGTCCATAAGTCCAATTAACACTGAAATTTGGAGATTTTATCAAGTGCCTTGATTCTGGACTAGATATTGCACATAATTTAGGTTTATTTAATCGGAACAGTTTTGGCAAACCCTTGAGGTTACTTTCAAAGCGACGGAAAAGTGCACGACACAGATGATTTGGATGAAACAACCCTCCTAAAATAACGCTGTCAAGATATATTGGTTCCATGAAGTGGGTTAAAAGTGCTCCCTGCAAACCAAGAACATTCCACGCTGCAATTTTATCAGAACAAGACATCGTTAACAGACGTTCATGCCCAGGCAATATTCCATCCCAAGTCTGAATGCCTTGGGTAGATTTGATGGGTATAGTTCCTTCACCAGATTCAATTTTGGTTCGCAAAACACCACGAGAATTTCTGTTAGGATGGCGATCTACAGCTTCCAGTATGCCTTCCTCATGGGGGCAAAAAATGCGAGCATCTCCACAGGGAGCTGTGCTGATGTACAAATGAAATTTAACATGTGGACGCAAGACATATCCACCTCCTTCTCTTTTCATAAATATAGATTGATCCCCTTCACCTTCAAGGTGCAACTCGAGATTAGTATAAAGAAAATCTTTTAAACATCTACGAGATATTATCTCAGCATGACAATCATTCAAATTTGCACCAACCATGCTTATGTGCTCCCCATTGATGCATTTGGTTCCAGTTCCAAAGCTAATAATCTCAATATCTTCCATAGCTTCATCTCTGGTGATAGCTATTCCAGCAATTATTTTCCATTTGGCAAACTCTGCATTTCCTACCATTACCTCATTGAATGTTGTCATTAGCTGTTTTGCAATTTTATCAGCCACTGCTTGTGGGAAATTAAAAAGTTCAGCATCAGCTGAATTTGGGGGCAGATAAGTAGAAGCATAAGAACTATAATTCACCTTGTACAATTCAGATAAAACAGATCGAGCAGCTGATGCTTTAGCTTGTTTTTTATTTGGACCAGTCCCTTCATAAACTACACCCTCAACTTCTACAGACATGCAGAATCGTTGACTAGGAACTGATGAATTTTCTTCCATAAGATTGAAAATCAAACCTGGGTGAATTTCATTCAAAAGCATGACAGGATTCTTCTTATCTGCTTCTGTCAGATCTCTAAGTGGTTTTTTAATAGTAGAGCTTTCAGGCATCTCCATTTTAATAGAATTTGATCCATTTTTGTGTATGTTAAATTGATTAAAATTAGATTCTTCATTTTCAACATTATCAGTTGTAAAATCTGATAAGTCAGAAGATCTACTTATAACTGCAATTGCTTCAGTATTTCTAAATTGTATAAATGATGCTAAAGCAGCTTGAGCTGCAGCATGTTTAGCTAATTGTTTTGAGTTACCTGTACCAACAAATTTATTATCATTGACTTCAACAGAAACTACAAAATGTGGATTATGTGCTGGCCCTGCAACTGATTCAACGACATATTTCAACCCAGGCTTCAGTTCATTAAGTTGCATTAAAGCATTCTTATGTGGTACAGTAAGTTTTACTTTTTTTTGAACAGATTCATTCCCCTTTGACTTGCGTTTCTTCCCTCTTTTAAGATGGCTTCCATCCATTGGATCATCTCCATCACCTTCAGTATTAGCTTTTGATATGTCCTCTTTAGGTTTTTCTGTAATACAAAAACAAACAATATTATTCATAATTTATAACTTACAAATGTTCCCATAAATTAGTATATATAATAGTATCATATAGAAATATGATCTTAAAATTTCCTTAATGTTGTAGACGAAACATGAGACACAAATCAATTAAATAGTATTTCTGTCTTATTTTATTTTCTAAATATTTATAAAATGCTTATTTTTCATCTTTTTACAAAGTTTTTAAATGTCCATAAATCTATATTTAAAGTTACGTCAGACAAACCAAAATGCATATTTCCAGTACCTTATAAACAATATTTTTACCACATTTCAGTCGTACCAATTATTTTGCAAGAAAACACTAACATCTTGTTATGTTTTATTATTGGTGATTAAGACTAGCTTTTACTTATAAAATAAAAAAAATAAAAACAAGTTTGTTAAACATGGCAATGATTTCCAATGAACTCAAGTGACTTCTTTATACAGGGTGATTTGTAATTCCCAGACCAAACATTGAAGGTGGGTAGGATTGGAGCTAGAGGGTGCTGTTTGACTTATACAAATCGTCTTTCTTTTAAACTTCGTCATTCTTGATGAAGATTTTGTGTGATGGAGTACTACATGAAAACACAACATTTTTGTAAATGAATGTATGTCCTTCAGTTGCACATTGTGAGAATTACCTATAGGGTGCTGTTTGGCATGTTTACAAATCATTCTTTTTTTAAACTTTGTTATTCACAACAAAGTTTAACAACATTACAATAATTCTGAGATAGCTGACATGCATCTCACAATGGAGCTGCTAATAGAAATGGAAGAGCTCTTGAAAGATTATACTGTGAACACTTCCCCAACAGGCGAGTGCTGAATCATAAAATATTTAAGCATTTGCACTACCAGCTGGGTGAAACCAGAACACATTTCATATCAGCAGGCATGTAGAGGGTCAACCGAGAAGTTCAGGTACTCCAGAAATGGAAGACATTCTACATGAGGTTGAGAAAAATCCAGGCACAAGCACACAAGCTATTGTACTTTGCGTAGTTGGGTATGGTCATCCATCATATGAAGAGTTTGCAAATAGTAATTATATCCTTCCACTTACGCTCAAAGGTTTCTACAGTGCTCAAATGTTTAACGATTTGGTACTTGCCTATTGGGGAAGCATTCATGGTACAATTTTTCAGCAGCTCTTATTTCTGTTGGCAGCCACATATGTTGCAATTCATGTAGTACTCCATCACACACAAAATCTTCATCAAGAATGACGAAGTTTAAAAGAAAGACGATTTGTATAAGTCAAACAGCACTCTCTAGCTCCAATGTGCAACACTTACAGACATACATTCTTTGACAAATTTATTTTGATGCACTCTAGCTCTCTTAATAGTTTGGCAACAGAATTTCAAATCACTTTAAATTTATTCATGTGTATTCCTCTGTCATCTTTCTCTTCACCATAAGTTAAGTTTGGTTGTCTAAGGTAAAATGGTTGTGGCTACCTGGCAACCCTACTGATAAGAAAACCGCTGATCATTTGCAATGAAGTTTAGATTGATTTGAGGCATCATAGAAAGTAGACATGCCAGAAAGAATATATATTTGTGCTTTTCCCTGCAAGGATAAAACATGTTATGTACAGTGGCGTTGATATGATATAAATGTTGGTTATGTTATGCTAAAATTGCCTTCAGATTTTCTCAACTTCACTAGCCAACAAATAGTTCATTCGAACGTTGATTCAAAATAATTCCTTTTTCCATTTGAGTAGAATTTCGAATTTTGCTTAGCAATCGGAACATTATATCACCCCTTCATTTGTGAATTCTCTTCTTCTTCAATTGCTTTTATTTACACAACCTAAACTTTTCATCGTTTGGAATAAATGGCTGAGAGGGATGATCAAAACGAAAAAGAAAGTGCTCCAATTGACTCGCTTAAAGTGAATCATGTTGCTGTGAAACCTCCAATATTTTGGAAAAATAAACCCAAACTGTGGTTTATTCAACTCGAAGCACAATTTGGAATATACAGAATAGTGAAAGATCAAACCAAATACAGGGTGGCCACTGACAAACTGAAGGGTTTGAAAAAGTCATAACTTATTCATTTTCAATCTTTTTAATTTTCTTTTTTGTAGGAGCATCCCTTGGAGATTAAAATGGCTACATATGATATCCAGCAACGAGTAAAACTCATTGAGTTTTTCTATTCCAGTGAAAGATCAATTATTGTTTAAATAAGAGAAATAAAGATTGTTATTTATGTGCTTTTTCTTCAGATGTTTAGAAACTTTGTCATTATGAAAACTATTGGAAAACATCTGGGAAAAAGCCGATATATGTGAGAACATGAAGCATGAGCAAATCTATCATTGGAAGTCATCTATCTCCCCAGACCCAATGAACTAAATAGTCATTACCCATCAATCAATCTTGCGGGGTGGCCACGGTCAAACACCCCTTCGGAGGGTCAATCAGTAATCCTCTTTATATTCGTTTTTAAAGAGGGGAGGATAAACGTGTCTCCCAGTGAAACCTGCCGCTTCCCGTCCAAGATGGGACAACGAAGCTCGAAAACGGGAGAAATAGGATATGATTGTGCCATCAGAAAAATTTAGTGTTGTAATTTTGGGAAAAATAAGGAGTTTTTAAGGACTCTTGATTTTAAAACTAAGGAGTTTTAAGTGCTCTTAGAAATGATACCTAAAAATAAGTAGTTTCTAAGGAGCGTGGGAACCCTGGACTATAATTTTAATGAAACACTGCATTTGTTTTGTAGTCGGATATCTAAAAAAATTTCATAGATTAGGCTATGCATTTGTAAATACTAATGTATCTTTGCTTTGAACGCACATAAAGTAAGGATTCTAATATCTGTATAAAAATTTTATTGATTTATAGCCCTGTTACTTTTTAAGGGGCACAGTACCTTTAAAAACATTAAAAAAATCGATTTTCCAATTTTGACGTATTTAGATAGTTTGAAATGTTCTGATTCTGGCAAAACAAATGCATGAAATAATTCGCATTCGTTCGCTTGTAATGAGGATTTTCCGAACACACCTATTTTTATTTTCAACTGTTCGTTTGTTTATGTTTCTTGGTTTTGGTTTGGAATTATGCTATTAATTTTTGGAATTATGCTATTAATTTTTGGAATTATGCTACTTATTTTTTCGAAAGTTTTAATAATATAAGCAGATAACAAATATAAGCAGAATATGTACTACTCAACTCTTTCGTTTCACAAATCTATTTGTTTACTTGAACGGACCTGAATGCTAAAAATAACTATTTCAACTTTAATTGCATTTATCTCAGAATGGTAATTTTCAGGCTTGCGCGCACTATAACTCTGCAACTAATGAATGTAGACTCCTGAAATTTTGAATGATATAGATTATCAAAAGGGCTTCAAAATGAAACCAAAAGTTTACTCAAAAGCTAAAAATATATTAAAAAATTTTTATATAGTATGAGCGAAAATTTGGAAAAAATTAATGAATTGAAATATTAATTTATTGTTATATTTATGTGTTACTTAACTACTATTTTTTGGTTTTAATTTAAAATAAAAGCATTGTGATACTCAAATCAGCCATTAGTTTTATAGAAAATGCACAGGATGACTCAGAATGTTGCGCACAAGTTATGCTTGTAAAAAAGTATGTTAAAAATGACCTTATGTAAATTCTAGTACAATATTATTTAATTTTTAAAAATCAAACTAATTTTTCTGCATTGTGTAGTATAAAGTATAAATAAACCCTGCAAAAAATTTCATTATGATACACATAAAACTTTTGGTGATACAGTTTACCGAAATTAGTCTATTTTACCTGTTGATTTGTATGCTTAAAGGTACTGTGCCCCCTTAAGGGCTTAGAAATGATAGCTAAAAATAAGGAGTTTCTAAGGAGTATGGGAACCTGTTCTAAACAGATTTGGTTGGTTTTGGGTTTTGTGACGCAAGGGCCATACACACATGGCCCAGCTACACCGAACACAAGACAATGTCAAGTAATGGAAAACAGTTTTTATTGACACAAAAGAGGGAAATACACCCAGAGAGGTGATTTTTCATTTGAACATAGTATGAAGGAATGAGTCTATTAATAAATTCCATGAAGGGATTTTATTTAACAGGATGTATTTTAAGGGTCATTATTAGGAATTCATGTTTCCAATTTTTCTTATAAAAAGTAACATTTTAGATCAATATTTTTGTTGATAAAAGTCTTTATAAGCTTCTGTAATAGAAAGAAGTACCAAACTAAAATCAAAATGTTTTATTTATTATTTAAATTTGTCCACAGAATGTGATTTGTCATATCCATGGATTATCACCATGGTGTTTTTTAATTCGTCAAATTTGATTTACATGGGCCCCAACAAGGAATTAACTGTCAATATATAAGCTGGTATCTCTACAAAAGACTGATGTCACTTCTCAAAATAGTTTCTTTTGAAAAGGTTTTGGTGAGAACTGTGTATAACACGAAAAAACGTTTTGATGAAACTGGGCAAAATAAAGATTGTTTTCGATATGGTAGGCCTCAAATAGCTCCAAATGAAAAGAAACATTTGATAGTCACATGGAAATGTAACCCATTCTAGAATTATGTGCAAATGTCAATTTGTGACATACAACAGTGTCATTGACCACAGTAAAGTGAGATTTCAAAGACAAAGTCTAAATGAATATGTGGCAGAAAAACCCACCTCTGAGAGCTAAAAACAAAGACTGCTATGGGCCAAAAACATAAAAATTGGACCCTTGAAGACTGGAAAAAGGTCCTATTTAAAGATGAATCCAAATTCGAACTTTTGGGCAGTCAATGAGAAGGAATTTGTTCGTCAACTAACCAGTAAATGGATACTACCTCAGTGGAGGTGGTTTTGTGATGGTGTAGAGCGATTTTTGGAGGCAATGCAGTTGGGAATTTGTTCAAAATCATTTGAACCAGTATGGCTATTATAACATTGTTCAGTGGCAAGCAATACCATGTGGGAAGCTAGCTCTGGACAACACTTCACTGTATTACAATATTTGTTGATGTTTTATTGATTTTTGAGCAAACAATGGGGTGTTTCTAAATGTATGGATAGTAGTGTATATCATATCAATTTCATACAAATATCATCTTTATATTGAAATGATAACTTTCTATCCTATCTCATTCAAGATGTTATTGTAAACAAACTTTTTTGTATGTAAATGCCCTAAAAAAATACAACAAAATGTATTAAGTTTTTCTATTTTTTTCTTCTTGTAGTCAATATTATCACCAAATCATTACTTTTTAGCTATAAAATTTGTTTGTATGTTTAATTTAAATGGCAATTACAATGTTATTAGCTAGTAACTCCTACCTGGAAAGTATTTTTTTGCTTTAAAGTCATAACGTATAAATTTTTCACAATTCAGCTGAACTTACCACCATCTTCTGCTGTTTTATCTTCTCCATCAAGATTTTTTAAATTCTTGACAACATGGAAAACTTTTTTTCTATATTCCTCTACTTTTGTAATCTCACAATTCATAAGCAATAAAGACTGCAAATTTTTCAGTTTGGCCTGAAAAAGTAAAAAACGCAAATAAATAAAATGTTATTTAAAAAAATTATTATCTGCATACATTGTTATATTTTTACTAAAGTAAAATGTACAATTTTCACCATTTTTTCTTTGTTAGTGCTCTTCCACTTTTAATTTTTAACTAGTCATTTTTATGTAATGGAACAACTAAGGTAAAAAAGTATCAAAAAGTATATTTAAACAACCAGATATTTTCCACTAATGGTTGGAAATAAGGATATCAGGTAAACAAAGTAAACAAATCAGTTGTATAAATTAAAATAACCATTTTAATAAAGTCATGCTTTGATGTTAACATTTTCCTTGGCATAAACAGAAACATTTTTTCTATTCCTTTTAACCTACCTTTTTATGAAAACTAATTATTGTGCAAAGGAAAAATCATTTGTTAGTAAAACACTCTTGAATAAAATTACCTTATAATTGTTTTCATACTTTTTAAGACAAAATATTAATTTTAATAGCTATTGAATTTCAATTCCCTTGGAGGATAAGAAAGAGGCCTAAAAAGGATATTCACATAACTATTTGCCATTGTCTTCTTGGGGGTCAATATAATTTTCATGTCTGACAGCACTTTAGAAGTCTTATGTTTTCTATTCTATAAAAATGCAATGCAATTCAACTCAATTTCTGTATTGGCAAATCTGCACAAATAACCCTTGGCACAAATAACACTTCTACAAAATGTGATTCACTTACTATCTAAGGCTTCTTTATACAGATATCAAGACTAATCCCATTCATGTATGCTTAGTCAAAACCATCTTATAGACTATTGGGTGCCAAGTCAAAGTAATTAAAATGGAGCAACAAGCAAATGCAAACTTATGTGTCAAGAGTTAGGCAAAATTGTAACAGAAAATCCAGATGAAAACTACAGAAAAAAGAAACTGAGCAGCAGGGAACAGGCTGGCTTACTTAGGAACAGAATGATTTGTATGAAATTGTAATGCATGCACAAACAGATTAGTACAAAAATTTTCTGTACTCCATTAAAAATCCCCAGTATCTTTTCTGCATTAATTCTATACATTGGCTGTTGCTTGAGAAATATTCATAACCAAATATAATAGTTCTGCTTAAACATTCTCACAAAATCCAGTCTGCTGACTTCATATGCTGAAAATGACTCAGGAAGGAATGAGCTTCCAAGGAGATTCAGGACATTCAAAGAGCTGACTGAAAACTTGCAGGACTTTCATATGGAGTGTTTAAACAATTATTTTGTGACTTGCACCAATTACATGTACAGAGCTTGGATGAGATACAGTAAAGGAGTAAATTTCATTTTATAACATTTGCTTTGATTTGTAATGATAATCATATTTTTCTGGCTGAGAATTAAATTTATAAACTATTTACAAATTTAATAATTTTAAAATTAAACAATATTAAGAAAACTTACCAATGCCTTCAAAACAAAATGATATTTGATTTTGTTATTGCTTAAATTCAGATGAGTCAACTGAGGACAGTAATTGAGAAAAAACAAAGTGCTTGTTATATTGTTTGAACTCAGATCCAACTGTAAAGTTAAAATACAAACATTTTATTTAAGAACTTTATATTAAAAATATAAGATACAAGCATGGGCTAAAACATAGTGAATATAAAGCAATTTCCTGCTCTTGTGACTTACTGTAGTAAGTCACAAGAGCATTACAGAATTCAAAAAGCTGTTCATTCAAAGCTGAAATTTGTTCAAAAAGCATTACAGAATAGTTATCAAGAAAAATAAAATATCCAACTACTACACACACAAACAAAAAGTAGTTTCTATTGTAATTTACCATTTTGAATAACCTGATTAGATTTAGATAATTAATAATATACTTCAACATACTCTCTTTAAAGGTTTCATAGAAAATTCTTGATTAAATTAATCTGTTTCAAAACCAACACAATTATTTAGATATTAAATTCATGTTCTGCTAAACAAGTTTTTAAAACAGCAAAAACTGCCATTTTAAAAACTTAATACCCTGCCAAAAACTTCTAATTAGAAAATACATTCAAGTCAAGCAAAGGTTTTCTAGAACCAACAGAGGAAAGATATTTCTTAAATAGTTTGGCATTTTAAACAATTCAGATAAAATTCTGCTGAAAAGGGAAGTAGAAAAAAATGGTTGTGATTTTGTGACATCTAAAGGTATCTAGCAGTTTGAGTATTACCATTATTAAAGAATCCAGTACAAACCGCAATTTGGAGGTTATGCAATTATATTTTAGAATGTCTAGTACTACTTTGTATCATCTGCTTAAATCAAGTGTCCTAAATACTTAGTGATAATGCCAAACTTTACGGTAGCTAGTGAAGAAATTAAGAAATTGCATTGGGAAACAGAGAACTGTGCACTTTCAGATGCGAACTAGTTGAGAAATATGATGTTTCAGCCGAGAAAGAGGTATTTTTAAGAATTTTGCAGCAGCAACCCTTGTTATAGCAACATTGGATTTTTAACTATCATATTACTGTTGCTCATAAAACAACTTTTAAATCTCCAAAAGTCTAAGCATTTAATTGAAATCCAAATCACACTTCTTTGAGGACAGAAAAAAGCACTATATACCAAGGGGAGCAATACAGCAAATAAAGAGATAAACATGCTTAAGTTAAGTTCACTAGAGAGTGTGCAGTTTAAGTAGCTGTTCACTAGATGTACAATGTCTCGATGTGAGCAATTATCTTTCTAGTTCTAGCTGAGCAGTATGGATTCAACAAATTGAGATGTGTTTACAAGATGACTGAATGTACCTCCACATCTGAAGCTGGTTACAATAACCATTACATTACATTTTACACAGTTTGCTAGTAAATATACTATACATTAAACATAAAATCAATAGTAAAATCTTTTTTAAATAATGCTATAAATACAATAGAATATTTTTAAAAACAGAAATTACTTTTCATCCAATTTTGAGACACTCAAATCTTTTTTATCAAACCTGTTTACAGGATTTGGGATATGTGCTCTATCATGTGACTCGAATGTTCTCACCAAAGGCTTGGAATACTTTTGACTATACCAGTGGAATGCGATTTGTATATCTGCTTGACCTATATTCTGTCAATTATTCACTCATTAACCTCTTCATCCTAATCCACAGGCTGTGACTACTCCTTCTTTCTTCTCATTCAATCTGTAGTTTGCAAACAGCAACAATTGGTCTTTTGCATGAGGTAGAAGTGAAAAGTGATAAATAAAGATCAGTTGAACCCTTTGCAATCAACAGCACCCACTGTTCTCAATAGATGTACGCTATCTCATTATCTACACTATCATCTAAAATTGTCATGGTAACAGCAACATTTTCATTCCCAAGCAGAGAGGGTGATCTTAAAAACTGCTTTGAGTAGAGATCATTTATAATTTTCTAACTTTCTTTTCAGAGTTCGGTGAAGAACCTCGAACCACCTAATATGGTGATATCAATATAGACTTCTACAAAATTTCATAATGTTATAGGAGCTCAGCCCACAGGCAAAAGTTATAACTGCTTGAAACATGAACATTAGAGGACCCAATTCTAAAGAAACAGGTTGAGATTTTCTCTACTTTTCGGAAATCAAAATTTGATTGAGGGACAAGTATAAGAGAGTGATGGAGCCAAAAGCACCAGATATCAAGACAGAATATATTGAAAGTAGCTTATTTCATTCAATAATTTTCAGTAGCCAACCTCAATTGGAAAAAGTTGACAAATCTAAAAGTTTACTTTTTAAATGCATCTGCTAATATGGACCAACTTGGTGTTTATTATTTTTTCTAAAAATATTCTGCTGTGTTTTGTATTAACTTGAAAGATTTTACCAGAATTTGTGCACAACTTGTAGTTTTATACACTACTGTTTATGAAAATTGCAACACCATAAAGGAATCATGCAAATTAAACGAAACTTGCAGGAAATGCAAAACAGGTTAGGATATGCAAATGATTAGAACAAAGCAATCACACATGTGTGGGCCGAGAAACACCCTCCAAACTTCCAAGTGAGCCGTGTATAAAAAGCACTGTAAAAGTGCGTTAAAATGTGTATCATCACTTGACTGCTGTAAATGATTGATTAGAAGTCAATATGCCTCGCCAAAAACGCAGAGTGCCACACGAGCAACTAACGGAGTTCGAACAGGCCGCATGATCGGTCTCCGTGAGGGTGGCCTTTCGTATCGTGAAATCGCCACTCGCATGGGGTGTAATGCCACAACAGTGATGCGCGTGTGGAAGGGATGGACCATGGAGAACCGGACAAGTTGAAACCCTGGCAGTGGGCCACACAATGACGTCACCACGGGACGACAGACACCTCATCTGCATGGCGGTGACGGACCATACAGCGCCCTCTCGTGTGTTGGCACAACATTGGAGCACGTCTACAGGCGTGTCATTGTCTGCCCACATGGTTCGTCAATGTCTGTTGCACCATGGGAGGATTCCCTTGACGCTGAACCAATGACGCCTCTGGCTACAATGGATTCACCAACACAGCCAAAGGCGTGCCGATTGGCAGCAAGTCGTCTTCTCAGATGAGTCCCACCACAATCTGGACTACAACGATGGACACGTACTCGACAGACGCTACAGAGGTGAACTCCTTCTCCCGGAGTGTCTTATTCAGCATCATACTTGACGAACGCCTGGCGTTATGGTCTGGGGGCATATAGGATATCATGGGCGATCCCACCTACTCCAAATTGTGGGGACCCTGAACAGCGGGCGCTACATCAGGGTAGTTGTGGAGCCCAAGATCCTACCCCTCCTGCAATGCATTCCCGGAGCTGTAGCGGGATTTCAGCAAGACAATGCCCGTCCACATGTAGCTCAGAATGTACAAGCTTCCTTCAGTGCACGACAGGTTCCGCTTCTTCCATGGCCCACACGTTCCCAGGAGATGTCGCCCATCGTGCATGTTTGGGATTACATCGGACAGCGACTCGCTCGTCGGGCAGAGTATGGCTGAACTTTGGCATCAGATAGAGGCCATCTGGAATGCCATTCCTCAGCATGACATTCAGAATCTGTGAAATTCGATGCCACAACATATACAGGCTCTCATCGCTGCGCGTGGTGGCTGCACAAGATATTGATTTTCTGCATTATTTTTGTTTTATTGCTCTGTAAATTTGATCATTTATTTAAACCACTATAAGTAATACGTGGAATAAATTTCATTTATTTCTGATGATTCTTTCATAGAGTTGCAATTTTCACAAACAGTAGTGTACAATATTAAATCAGAAATTGTACATTTAAATATTTTAAGCCTCTTTATTTTTCAAAACAATATTTTATTGTTTATCAATTTTTCACACTTCTCTTGTGCCAAGAAACACAATATAGACAGGTTGCCAATATGAGAGGGTTTTTCAGTGTTAACAATCTACCAGAAGAAAGGTGCTTCCAATTAAGAATTAATTAGATTTATTGATATATTTGGCATTAATTTTTAATGCAAGAAACATGCTGAAATTGTATTAGAATAATCCTTGTTTTGTAACCAGTTACATTGCAGGTTACAAAACAAGATATCAAGTCACTAGCCCCCATAAATTTGCCATTATAGAAAACCCCTAACATATTTATCACACAGAACTTCATAAACATCGTTAATTTCAAAACTTGAATAATTTCAATAAATTTAAGAAATGTGACACTGGTTTCTGTTTAAATGAATTTGTATAATTGAATAAATAAGCTTGAGATGCAATCTGAATTTAGGTATCAATTAGTCAAACTAACCTTTTTCAAAGAAGGAAACTTTGGAAAACCTTTTAAACTAGAAATTTCACAATTTTTTAAGCTAATGCATTCTGCATTATGAAACACTTGCAGAAGTCGAAGCTTTGGGGGCCCAGGACAGTCATCGAGATTCACCTCAGTTATCTAGAATACATCAAAAAATATTTGTATTCATACAACCATAAATTTAGGTTAGATACTGATCACCATAAAAACTTTTTTTTAAAACACCTTAAATAATATCTAGTCCAGGCAGTAGGGCTCAAAAACTGTTGTTACCTGGAAAGTTCTGAGGGAGTTTTGATATTCTGTATTTCCATGTTTTTTGGGATGCTGAACACAAATCTGAGGTTTGGCACCTCGAATTTTTGCCGAAAATGCCTTTCTTCATTAAAAAATCCTGTTTTTTAATCTTTTTTTTGGTTTGATATAGGGAAATTGATTAAAAATCTGAAAACTGGAGAAAATTTCCTACAAAATTGGTTCTAAGTGCCTAAGTTAGATCTGTGACAATCAAAGGTCATGGTATACAGTTATTTCTTGCATTATTGGTTTCAAAGGTTAGTAAAAACACACACACAAACAGTTATCAAACATTTATTCATCATGAAAACTGTGTATGAAGCGTTGTTACAACACATAAAAGATATTTAAAAAAAGTTTTAAAAGGTAATGATTAGTGCAGTTACATAAGTTTAGGCCTTTTTCTGGTAATTGGCGGATCTGGAGCTTCTTTTGTGGCGACTTCGGGTTCAGAATCATTTTGCTCAGGATAATGTTCTGCAGTACAAGGTCCGAGCTCCTCTTCATTGTCTGTTTGCGATGGCTCCACTAAATTCTCCAGAGGATCATCCTCAGTTTCCTTGAGTTCGTCTGGGCCCTCTATTTGCTGGACATTTTCACAGGTTCCATTGCAGTTAGAACAAACAATAGAGCAATGAATGCCAGCTTTGTGGCAGCTACATGCCCCCATGCATCCCTTACACCCACACCTAATAAATTATAAAACTGTTTGAGGAGCTGGAGATTGGAGTAGTTACAGGTATAAAACCATCTGCCGTTCTCCATCCCCACTCTTCAGCAGGTTTTTCAACACCAAGTCATTGCAGAATTTGATAATAGGTTCTGTATGAGTTGTTTCGCAGTTACTCTTGTGGGTGGTAATGAAGAAAGATTTGATTTAGTCTTGAAGGCTGATTTCACAAAACAATGGTACAGCCACTGATCCAGTAAGGATTGAATTTGACAGCCATACAATGCCAGAAAGAATTCTTCATCACATCATTCGATCTTGTCTTGCGTAGCATCGAGACTTCTAAACACATCAATGACTTCCAGCAAGTTGGGATTTTTCTTCAGCGTTGAAATACTTCATCTTACTTTTCCCATAAAGAGCTGAATTTGTGCCACAGCGCCCCCGAAAGCATGAAAGAACAGTAGGCTTTTGGCAATAGTGGTATCACCTATTGCACTTGTGGAATCGTAAAGCCATTTTGAAATTTTTCCTCTCCCTGATTTCAGGAAGTACATTTTTGATTATGTAGTTTATGTAGAAGATATCAGTAATATCAAAAGATCTACATCCTCTCCTACAACTACAACAGATTTCCCCTTTGCTGTCAAGCCTATTGCTGTGTTAACAATAAGTACATCAGCATCCTCTTTGGCTTGCTTACACTGCATCCCAGCTGAGGAAGATTTTTCCATAAGCATTCTGATCAAGTTCTCTTGGTTGTTAGAATTGGCCAAAAAATTTTCTTGTGAAACGGTAGGCACTAAGTTGTCATCAATAACGACGTGTGTTGAGGCATGCTTGCGAGACCTTCCTTTTTTTTAACATATTTTGTGCCCCCATCACTCAACTTTTCTTGGTAGCCATCGAAAACAACAGTGGTAGTAGTACCGTATTTTGTTACTACATATTTGTCACAAATTGTGGAAAAACAGTCTCCTTTGCTCCACGATACTCTGTGTAGCAGGAATCCTCCATTAATTACAAAAAGAGTTGGTTACATCCAAATTGTCTTGCTGGGGGATGTCTTGAATGCTTTGTATAATGCAGATTTTGGTCCTTTTCTCATCCCTTCTTCAGTAAAGAGGGATAATGGGTAGGGAGCAAGCTCATATCTAAAAGACTCCTCCAGTTCTGTGTAGGATCGTTTTAAAATACTTATGCGTTGAAAAATTGAAGTAGGGTTGACTGGTATGGTTTCTCCTTCGAATACAATAGCAGAAGTCATTGTTCTGAGAGGATTTACTCTGTCATTACGTTTGAATTTAATCGAGGAAAAATCTTTTCCTATGATCTGGCTGATACCAGATTCACCCACTTTTTGGGCATTGTGGCAGTTGATCCTTGTATCCCCAACAATGCCTGTGCTTACAGACATGAGCTCTTTCATATCGGGGAAAGGAAAGTGTTGTCAACCTGTTAATTTTGCCACATTCTTATTGTCACAATTAATTCTGGAACTCCTCATCTCCACATGTTGCTGAGATTGTGAAGGAGACATTACAGAACTGCTCTATCTCATCGCATACGTTCTGCAAAGCAATCGATCCAAGGGTCCACATTGACAACACACTTTCTGACACCTTTTCAGTGTGTCAGGCCCCACTGCTTTTCATCGACTTCATTAGAGACTGTTCGATTGCCATGTTAGACCAAGTTCCAATCCCAGAAATTGTCAGTGTAGTGTACAGTAAAGTACCCTTCAGTCGTGAAAACTTAGGAAACAGGATGCCTGCTGAAGAGTATCACAAGTTCATCATATCTTGTAAATAGATGAGTCGCCTTGGCATATGCAAACTGCCCACTCGCATGGAAGAATGGTAACATTTTCTTCACAGTACTGAGATGCAGCTCCCAATCCCCTGTTTGCTCGGCTTCAATAAAATGTTTCGAAAGGGAGGTCATGTAGAAGTACTGGACCCACAATTTTGCGTACATTGCGGTCCACGTTGCTCTGACTTTTTCAGGTGGTCCTCAAATGCAGCTACTATATATAACTCTTTGATACAACCTTCCTGACCTGCAATTAACAGTTGTGGGCCATCTAATTCAGGGATCAATAGTTGTTCCAAATCAGCTGAGAGCTGTGGTGTGAAACTAACTCCATTAATAAAACAGCAATAGAAAAATGCATCAGAGTGTGGGCTCTTACTGCCCTAGCATAGGCATCTCCTGACATCCTTTTCAAATGAATTAACAGCATATATAGTACTGAACAGTTCCTTCAACCCACTTCCCTCCATAATATAACCAACTGCCCCATAAAGGACAGTAATAGGTGGAATCCTCCAAGCCTGACTACTACATTCTCGAACTCACAGGATGCATTGCATTTTGAGACAATCTCTATAGCCTTTATATAAAGGGGTTGATCAAATGTCACAAAACATGTATCCTGTTTTAGAGACTTGCACTTATCGGAGGCAGATTTCAGAACTGTGTAGTGTCATAATCAGAGGGTGGCGAGTTTACAAAGGGTAAACAGGCAACAAAAGTTTTCTGAAATGGGAGGTGAGATGTTGCCTGACTCATAAAACCACTCCATCCAGGGAGGTCAGGTGACTTCCACTGCCATAAAGCCACAGCAAGTGAGGAGTAGAAAGCACTACCCAGGTTGAATGAGAAGGTGAGGCTTCAATGGTGATGGCTCCCAAACCAATAATCTCTTTGCAATCATAACTTTCCAAATTAATACTGCACCAATCTTCCTGATAACAGCAGCTAGCGGGATTTTTTTGAGACGGTCAATTTTTCCATCTGGTGTCACAACAGTTGTAGGAGTAATGCATTGAATCCCCCCGTGGCATGAAAAGTGTGGTGTCCCTCTGTAATTTGGGTATTGAAATCAGCATTGTCAAAGGAAAATTGAGATAAACCATCTTCATCAACATTCAGTGGAGGACGTTGTATAGCTAATATTTCAAACAGAAAAGATTCTGAATAGGATGCACAAAATCCAAGAGATGAAGGCACCTCAATCAACTTTCGTGAAACAAATTTTTTATGGAGAAAGGCTGCTATTCCCACCAACAATGTAGACACAAAAGATTTCGGCCTTACAGCAGAAATGGTGCCGAGTCAAAGTACTGCATTTCTTCTTCCACTTTTCAATAGATCTTTTTTTCTTGATAATTAGGGTTAGGACAAAACATTTCAAGGGTCTTGGGTACACATGCTTCGACATGCTGGAAAAAGTTGTCTGGAGGTGGATATTCTTGAGTCTCACAAACCATCGATCGAATATCTTCTAATATAATTTCAGCAGCTGTCTGTACAACACGAAGCCTTTCGTCCGCCAGAGGACTGCTTGTGCTCATATCAAGCATCTGTCAGTAGCTTGTAACCTGAGCTGCGGAAACACACAACTGATGACTTATTAGCAGTTTGTGCTGTTATAATTCCTTCCCCATACATCTTTAACAAGCCTTTACTGTTTTCAAGTGGGGCCGATAACTACCATATCTTGCCAATCAACTCTTCTAGTGAAAATTGGCACTCATCTGCAATTTCTTCCAGATAAGTGTAGATGCAATCCATTGCTTTTTCAATTTCATTGGAGAATAGGCCAGGTTTCTTCACTTCACCGGCACCTGTGTTTAGTGGACGGTAAAGTTTTTTCATGCAGGTATTGTGGTACTAAGTCAGACACATGTTCTATACACTTGATAATTGCTTCACCCCAATCATCTTTACGTTTGCAAGAAATATTCACAATACTATCTTTCATATCCAATGTACGGACACTGTACACCATTTCACGCTCACTCACACGAATACGTGCTTGTGCATCAAGAAATTCAGGTGTTATCTCTCAAGCACACAAAAAGCAGTGAGTTTTGAATGAAAAATGGGAGCTGAAGATCTTGTATTTGATGGGAACATCCAGCAGTCTGGAGCCTATGTAGGTGAGCTGCAATAATTTTTTCATTATTGTATAATTTTTGGCATTTATCATGAAATGTAACATTCTTGAGTCTTGCCAACAGTCTGTGTTTATCGTGCTTCCTCTTTACACTTGACTCACAAAACGTTTTTATTCCTCTTTTTCACCTCCACGAGTTTAGATTCACTTCCTTCTAACCTTTCACCATATGAAACACTGACATGAACAGCAAGCAATATAATAATGTAAGGTACTACACACTGACCCTACATCACTATACAGGGAAAATGGCAATGAAACAACTGAACACGATGTGCAGGGAGAATACAGTTGTGTGGGTTACCCTCCCATGATGGGGTGGGGGATTGTCTGACTCAAAGAAAAGGGGACCAGCAACAAAGAGATGGATGGGGAGGGAGAATGCCAAGGTCACCCAGCACTGAGTGTAAAGGGGAGCTAAAAAAATAAAATGGGTGGAGGCTTCCTTTGTCATTGTCATACTCCTAGTTCCTCTATTTGGCACCCTACAAAAAAATGTAAGAACCAATTTTATAATTTTATAGGAAATTTTCTCTAGTTTTCAGATTTTCAATCAGAATTTTCCTATGTCAAGCCAAAAAAAGTCATAAAAAACTGAAAAAACAGGATTTTTCAACTTTTTTAATGAAAAGGTATTTCCAGCCAAAATTTGAGATGGCAAACCTCAGATTTGCGTTCAGCATTGCGAAAAACATGGAAATACAGAATATCAAAACTCCCTTAAAGCTTTCCAGGTAAAAACCCCTATTGCCGAATCATGCATTAAAATGTTTTCATATCATATTTTTTGTAAGATGCTGTTTCTACCTTTATCCGTTAAATTTCAAAAATACGGAAGGCTAGATTTCAAAATGTATAGCCTTTTCTGTCTTTATACAGTTTAATAGCAAATTTCAACAGATACCAATCCCTGCGAAATATTGAAGGCAATGAATAGAATAAGCTAAGGATTAACTTATGAAAATATCTATAAATTAAATTAGGAATACAAAAAAAGGTATTTCTGTCTGATGTCTTTAATCTAAAATAAATGCAAGTAATTTGGGCAGATTATATGAAGCATTCATACAGATGTTTGTCGCAACTTTTTAAGCCAAGATTGAACAAATTGCGAAGACCAGGTATGGGAAAGTCAGCGCATAATAAAACTTGATTTAATACACATTATAAACATTTATTAATATGGCAGATTACAGATGAGTACAAGGTAATGGAGTCATTTCTTGTCAAATGAATGTACTGATTAGTTCATGACCTTTCATATTTTGATGAAACTTGGTGTACCTAATCATGAATAAAAGAATTGTTCACTACTGTTCAAAAGTTATCAAACTTTAATTATTTAAATTTTTAATGAAAATTGCTGCATCTTAAGATATCTAAGCATCTGTCATTTTCTCAAGAACAAGATAGGATACATACCTGGGTAATACCTCATTTTGAAGCTCTTTAAATGGACTCTAATTTAATATAAACAAAATGCATTTTTATTTAAATTTTCTTTAATTAAATTTTAATATTTTAAAATTCTGAGAAAATTACAAAATTACTTTGTACTAATATTTAACACTTCACAAAGTTTCATGTTGGGATCAGGTCATATAGGGAGGTGTAAGTTTCACATGTATGAAAATAGCCCCCTTACCAGTATGTAGCTTTCCACAGAAAGTCCAACTTAGAACAAATGTAGCTGACTGAGAATTTAGAAAATTATTAGTTTAATAGAAATTTATATCTACATTTTTTAAGCATATGACAACTAAAAATAGGAATTCAGTTTGTACGAAAACAATAGTTTTATCTGCTTTGCCTAAAAAATTAAATAGTCAACATGCTGGATGTGGTGACTGCTGCTTAACTCTAATTTATTGTTTTTTTCTGCATTCCATTATGACCACGGTATGAAAAAATCGTAAATTTTTTTAATCATAAAATCGGATTTATTTAAATAAGATTCTTTCTAATTAAATTGGATTTTTATGATTTTAATTAAGCCCATGTCCGTACAAGTTTAAACTTGTTGGACATGAGACACGAAAATCAGTGTAGTTTCTAGATAATCTTGATTTTTGTACATTAATACTTCTGATGAATAACATTAATGTATTAGAAAATATAGCAGGGTAAACTTTTTAAAGATTAAAACGCGATATTGGAATTAGCAAAGATAATCAGATAACAGTAAATAGAACAGCATAACAAAATGCCATACATAAGCAATGTTTTACCATCTGGTTCTCAAGCTGTTTAGGTTAGTTTGATTTTAACCCATAACCATGAGATTTTTTGGACCTAGATAATAAAATTGAGATCCCACTACCACACATATAAATTTTTGTATAAAATTGATCAAAAATCAGACAAATTTCAGAATTTGTTTGCATTATATACTTATCATATATAAATTAAATGTATAGAATTGTTAAGTTATTTTTATATAATCTAATTAGTTGGTTGAAGACTAAGAAAAAAATCATGTCACCAATAGAAAATAAAAGGTACAGCGGTAGAATAGGACATATTTTGGCGGTTTTATTTGGCAGTTTTTTCACATTTATGTGGTTTCTGGCAACCCCCTCACTTCCCTGGCTTGCCTACACACAATCGACAAACGGATTTCAAATTCTATTTGGCCTACTATGTTTATAAAATCGTGCAATGAACAGCAAAATTGACTGTTTTTCAAAATTTTTGGAAATAATAAGGGAAGTAAACTGGGAGGAATTCAAAATTATGGTTTAATATGATTTTTTTTATTTCTGCCGATATTTGATTTCTTTTGCATTTGTGTGGCTGTTTTGAATTTTGTAACTTAAATGTTTTATTATTTAATCCAGATTTACATATTTAATCCAGATTTATATATTTTATGTTACGTTTTAAGTTAGTTATTCTTAATATTTTAAATTATGTTGTGTTTATTAATTAATCAAATTTAATATTTAATCAAGGTGAATGTGAAATGTTTTGGCCCTTGGCGACCATTTTGGTTGCCAAGGAAAAAACACGGCAAATGTCCTAAACTACTGCTGTTCCAAATAAAATAAAAGGAATAAAATTCATGAAAAAATTCTTACTTTTCATTAACATTTAGTGTGCAAAAAGTATTTGGGAAAAATTGTAATTTGTAAGTAAATAGTGAAAAATGAGACATAAAACATGCATAAATTCAAATCAAATATGCCTATTTTTCAAATTTTCTCAGTTTACTGATAAATATTTTAAAGTTTCCTTTCCAAGCACAAAAAAAGGGTTTATAGATCACATACAAGAAAATGAAGCTTTCTCGGTACAGCTGCAGTCTCCACTGCGCGGAGTGGCAATGACTTTTGGCGCAGTTTTAAGCGACTGATGCCGGTTGATGGTAACCTGAATTTTTCTCTGGTTAGGGTTCTCGTGTTTTTATGGCAACCTTGCCAGCGTCCAGAAGTGTCGATTCTTCTTTTTTCTAGATTGTTCCATTTAATTCCGATTTCCGACATGGTCAAGTGCTCTTGTATAGATTGTTCTTTTCAGTTTGGACACTGATTTGGATTATCCCTGCGATTTCTACAAATCCACGTGTATCCATCGCTCTGAATTCCTAACAGAAAACGTCATTTCCCCGTTGTATTTATCGCAAGAAAATTTAGATTTAATTAATCCCGATTCCTTTAAAAAAGTTAAAAAAAGCTCTTTATCGCGACACAACTCATAACAAAAAAATGATTACCAACTCCCTCAGTCCCGAAAGTTTGTTTACCACCAGAGAAAGTATACTTTAAGTTGCGAGAAAAATTCTGTCAAGATGCGATTTCCGTTAAAAAATATTTTTTGTGTTTTGTGTATATTTAATCCAGATTTGCAGTGTTTTACTAGTCAAAATGCTGTTTTATCCAGATTTATATATTTAATCCATATGTATGCAGTATGTATTCAATTTTGGAAGATTTCCGTGGCGACATAAAAAGTGTGACAAAAAAAACGCGTTGCCACTCAGCGCGGCGGAGACCAGCTGTACCGCTTTCTCTATGAATATCATAGAATAAATGTAATAGCATTCCCCAGAATATGACAATTGAGTAGAATTTTGAGTTTGCAATAAAAAAATCATGTCATTAAAATAGCTGTGCACTTCATTCCCATAATCTATTTCATTAACATATTCAATTATCAGATGGGTGAACTAATTCTTTTGCATACTAAATTTCAATTACATAAACACAGAATAGTTATGCAAGCAATGTAAAGAAAATTCCTATCGATCAATGCATAAAAGTTTCCAATTAAATTTAAATAAAAGTAAACCCCCAACATATTACAAAGTGTTATTATTCTTAGTCAAGTTACAGCAGCTTTATGAGCCCAGAAATGTATATTACTTTACTTAGGTAGTAAATTAACATCTCATTAGAGCAACACAACAGGCTATTGGGGATGGTCTAGGATCAATCCTAAAAGGAAAGATCCAAGGACAATGCCTAGTAATTTTGAACCATGGCCAGATGGTGAGAACACCTGAGCTGGCACCCCACTCTCCGAACTTCCACACCACACCAAAGTGAGGACATTTGAGGCCATGACAGATTTAACATGCACCAACCCCTGTGTACATGGTCTTCAGCAGGTCAAATTTTGAACTTGCAACCCTCCAGTTGCTAATCCGTTGCTCTTCCAACTGGGATACCACGGCCCCATCTATTACTTTAGAGGATAGAAATCTGACTAAACTGCTTCCAAATTTATTTGAAGGAAATGGTGTCTGAATATTCCACATAAAATTTAAAGCAAAGCTGTATCCTTTCAAATTAAAGTAATTAAAGTGACTTTCTTCAATGAGTTAGAAACTTAGGGAAGTTATTTTTTTATTCGGTACAGCAGTAGTATAGAATATTTTTTGGCATTGTTTCATTTGGCTGGTTTTTTTCGGATTTATGCGGCTTCTGGCAACTCCCCTTCACTTCCCGGATGTTCCACTCACAATCAGCAAACAGATTTTAAATTCTATTTGGCCTACTATGTTTAAAAATTGTGCAATGCACAGCAAATTGACTGTTTTCAAAAGTTTTGGAAATAATAAGGGAAGTAAACTGGGAGGAATTCAAAATTAGTTTAATACGATTTTTTTAAAATTTCTGCCGATATTTTATTTCTTTCTCATCTATGTGGCTGTTTTGAATTTTGTAATTTAAATGTTTTTTTAATCAAGATTTATATATTTTATGTTGTTTTAAGATGGGGAAGACCCAGTTGTTTCGTATAGGTGTTTTCGGAACTTTTTATTTTGTTTACAAGATCATTACTCATGTGGGAAGGGGGTCAACCATAAAAATATTATTGCTCAAGGTGTTTGGATCCCTGACTTAGCACCCACCTTCTAACAAAGCGGGCATGATTTCATCAATGAGATTTCTTATCTTTCAAACAAACACATTGATCGTACATAGGAGATCGTTAATGTGAGCTTTAAGTAAAGTCAGGTGTTTTGTATTAGAAATATAGATCGCTGTCATGGCCTTTCACCAAGTACATTAGTTTTCATTCGTCACGATCTCTTGATAGATGAATGAACAATTTTAAAAAACTACGAGAGACAACGTTGATACTCGGTTAAATAAATAGCTTTGAATAATTTAAAGCTAAGACAAACTTAAATACAAAAGTCGGTATCTACAGACGCCATTGAGATGCATAACACTCAAGTGATGTGCGTTTACTATGAAAGGGGAAAACAGAAATTGGCGAGTGCAGAAAAAAATTTTTTAATTATGTTTACCTCTTCAGGTTTTCCGCTTGTTTTTAGAGAATCAATTTTTTCTTCCATGTTTACAGTTCAAATCGAGACTGCAGTTAGAAGTAGCAAACACCGGAACCGGATCACACTTTCACTTCTACACTAATGTAAGTATTGCCAAATGATAAAATAATTTTTAAATGATTTTACAAATTAGAATCACTCAACACCTGTTAAATAATACAAAACATAAAATGTATTCTAATTGTACAATCGAACAAATTTTGATGAGTATGAAGGATCATGGCTTGACAATAAAACATAGTTTGGAACTTGAATTTACGTCACACTGGGAGCGATATAACAAGCTATTAGCGCATAAAAGATACCAACACTACATACAAAATTTCGGACCTTATGATTAGGTCGTCTAAATCACATGACGAGGAAGAGTTGCTCATTTCTACATCGCCACTATTGGCAATGTATCAGCTTATTTGTAGAAATGAGCAAAACATTTATTTTACGATAATATGTTAACCGTTATGGCTATTTCGTGATAACCTGTTATTAAGCAATGTTAATAATATCTGCGGGAATTTTTCCTGTCAGGCATGCAGTGAAATTTTAATCTTAACAATTAGGCATTGAGAAATATTTCGCTCTTTTTATTTTGCCCTCCGGATGTTTTACGAAAGATATTTTCTAACAAAAACATTTGTATACAACCTTGTAATTCCGCTTCTAGACAAATGCTAATACTTTAACCATTTTGGTTTGCATCTTAGCTTGCTTTTCGTGCTAAATATATGAGCTAACAACCGCAAAGTTTAAAGCTAGATAGTTAAGGATATAAATCTGTAAGTGACACTGTTCATTAATTCCTCTCATCTTCCCTAAATACTATTGTGTATCAGTGTATTCTCAATGTGTATCTCCGTGTTTAGTAGTAGTTTCCCACATATGAGGTGCCTAGGACAAAACAAATACGCAAGCGAAAGTAATAATTTTTTTAGATTTTAATGTCATTTTTAAGCCAACAAAATGGTCATTTAAGTCAATAAAACGACGGTCCGTGATCCATCTCGAAGAGAAAGATCCGAGGACAACACCAGATAATTTTGAATCACGTTATACAATAGGGAGTTGCCCTTTATAAAAGATTATAAACACAAAAAACGCATACCGGGATTACCACTTGGAAAGTAAAATTGGTTTAAAAAACAGGCTAATATTATATGATCTATCTAAGCACATTTAAAACATAAAAAATACAAATCAAAAAATCACTTTAGCTTTACAACACATTAGTTTTATGGTGGGATTCTTATTTCCTGAGATGTCTTTAAAATCGTAATACCTGACTTAATGAGATCCCTTTTCAACTTATAGAGAGCATGACACCCGATCGGAATTTCCTTTTCACAGTGAAATATGTCCACACATTTGAAATTTTGCTTTCCATTTTGTAAAATTGGGTTTTAAAATATAGTTAAAAGCATTGCAAATCCTTAGAACGAATAGAGGCGGCACCACCAGAGAGAAAGCTGGACAGCAAAATCTTGATCAGCAATATTTAAAAAAAATTAATTTGTTTAAAACTAAAATTTCATCATTATGTTATTGCCTAATAATTATAAAATTTCACAATTATTACGCTAATCTCGCAAATTCATCAGACGTCAGGGCTTGGTTCAGTCGAGAACAGTTCCTGGAGCAGTCATCGAGATCAGCTCCGCGAACCGTTCATCGAGAACAGCTCCGCGAGAACGGAGAACAGCTCCGAGATCAGAGAACTGCTCTGAGAACGGAGAACAGCTCCGAGAACGGAGAACAGGGTCGGAACAATTTGAGAGCAAGAATCGATTCCTTCGTTAAATTTGATTCTCAAACAAGAAGTAGTCTCAGAGCAAGGAGTAGGTTTATGGACAGAGAACGGATGAATCAGTCAACAGGAAACGGTGAGTCACGAACTGTAGGGGGGGGGGTATTTCAATTAACGTCACACTGGAGCAACACAACGGGCTATTACGAACTGTAGGATGAACAGCTGTCTTTCGACGGACTTACCATAATTTAGAATATACGAAGATTTTTGCGAACTTGGAAAATTCGAGAAAAGAGAACTTTGCAAAATTCCCACCTGTTTAAAATCAAAGTATAAAAAGATTCTAATGTTTCTTTTTACAAAAAGAACCGAGAACAGGTTTTTGTGAAAAGTGGGAACAGGCTGTTCCCGTTCTTTTTGAAGAACAGGTGAAAAAGAACAGTTCGCTCTTTTTTCCCCATCCCTACCCAAAAGTAACTTTCAAGATCCGAGAACAGCTCTTAAATTTTGAAATCAAGACCGATAACGCAAACAATTTTCTGTAGCGAAAAAACTGCAATGACGCTGTCTGTCTTAAAACGAAAACAAAGTAACTCAACATTGGATTTTACTGTTACTAGATAGATTTTAATGAAAATGTCCAGCATTGCTGATTCATTTCTGTAAGTAATGATTAGGCCCCGAAATTTTAGACTGAAAGTCAAGAATTAGCTTTCTGTAAACGTGTGTTTAGATTTTTAAAACTATTTTGTGCAATTGAGGATTTTTACTAAATTCCATTTAGATAATAATAAAAGTTAACAGAATTTTTTTACAATTATACTTAGGAAATTTATCTACCACTGCAAAAGTTTATGTGGAAATACAGTGCTGTTTTATCAGCAAGTATACCCAATAATAATTTTTTTACAGATTGAAGTTTTCTGTTATGTCTAATTATTCTTCTCAAAACAATAAATACCCACAGGGCTGCAAAATATACATCCAAGTGCTTTCCTAAACTGGAAATCAAAGGAATTTATTTAAACATATGCTTTACAATGCTAGATGAACAGTTATCACTCTTCACAATAGATCGAAAGTAATTTTTCAGTGAAAATCATCGTCACAATGCAAAGCAACTATTGCGATTGCAATTTTGCTAACAAAAACTGGTTTTGCTATAAGAAATTGGAAATATTTCACTTTGGTGAGACAAAGCAGATACGAATATGTTTTGTACTGATTAGGTAAGAGAACATAGAAAATTAGGTGACTAAAAGTTCATTTAAAAATCAGGTCCATATTTTTAGGTAGTAGATTGTTTTGATACAAGTGAGTCTTGAAAAAACCAACAGCAGCGTTTTTAATACATTATGAATTTGGGTTCCACATCTAGAATAGATAGACAGATTCAGAAATCTCTACAGCAGAGTGTTAAACAATTGCATCAAGTTTTTACAGTGTTTCTCTGACTTGTTGAGAATTTAATAGTGCTTTTTTCAATGTTTAAGTTAAACTATGGAAGCAAAATTTAATTTAACATATTTAAATGCATTCAAATGCAAAGATAAATTCCCAAGGGTAAAGCTATCTTCCAAAAGAACTAACTTTAGTCCTGAAGAAAACATGCTACAGAGAAGCACAATGATGTCAAGGAGCAAAATGCACTTGAAAAATTTCGTTACCTTTCTATCTAACTAGGCTTGTTCTCCACTTTCCCATGAAAATGTGATTACCTTGCTCCCTTATTTTGAAGTTCTGAATTATTGTCTTGGCTAATTAGAAAAGAATAGCCTTAAAGCAGCTAACTTTCTTACCAGGACAGCCTTTATCTTACTGGACACAACTGCTCACAGGCACAAAAAGTCCTTTATTTCTCCTATGAAATCTATCATCAGATTAAGGACAGTAAAAAATATCAAATTGCATCTAGCCTCTCTAAATTCAGGTGATGCAGAGTCACGTGACAGACCTGTAACAAAACTGCAAACTTTACCTTGCACATTATAACTTCCACCATTACAACTTCAAAATAACATCTTTACCTTCCATTTTTTTCACCTTGTGTCATAAAATCCCAATCCAGCCAACCTTTCACAATGCGGTCATTTTCCAAAACATTTATAAAAACTTTTTTAATTGGAAAGTGTAGGAAATTTTATCTAATTTATACTGAAATAAATTTAAATATTTAAACGTAAAAAGACTTCTAAACAGCAGTATCGATCACATTTTCAAGAATATTTCAAGCAAAATACTAGGGCTATGGCATCAATTCTAGTAACCTGTCTTTATTCTTTTCTGCTTGAGTATTGAATGACAATATACGATTAACAAATATAAAAATTCACCATTTGGTTGGTGCATAAACACTTTTGATACCATTCGTAATTGTTAAACTCATAATGGCACCTACCTCCCTGTTACCTTCAGTTATTGATAAACAAACAAAATATTAAGAAGACAAGAATAGTTTTTTGCTATCCCATAATGGATTTCTTACAGCTTTTGCTTTAGTTTGTTATTTATTAACATTCTGATGGTGGCCTCATATCTGAGATCCAGAACTGAAAATCGATCATATAATCACAAATACATATCATTGTTTGGAAAAAGGTGATAGAATAAATCAGATGTATTAATATAAAACTTTTATATTAATACATGTGAATGACTCATTTAATTGCACTTGATATCACCAATTTCCTTATGACTGCAAGCATGGATCTCTCAGATTCAGCGGCACCATCAGAGTGTTAATATACAGTCCCTTGTGGTTTGTAGTTTCTATATGCAGTGCATTCACGAAACCACAGTATCGTGACAACATTTCACAAATAAAAAAAGTCACTCAAAATGCATTTGAAGTTGAAATCTTCCAAAATAGTTTTTTTGTGTTCCAAAAATCATTTAATGTCCTTTTTATGGTACTTATGCCATTTTATGTTTATAGCTCAGAAACCCCAAATTAGGTATTTTAGGTACTATAAAATGAATATCTAGTTCCAATAACACTAGTAGATATTTATTTAAAAAAGAATTTTGTTTTAAAATATGTCAATTCCTAACTTTGTATTAATGGTGAAAATACTATGAGTCCTCAGCTGCATATTAAGCTGTAGACCTACAAAAAGTTCAATTCACCCTCAGGAAAATTATATTAATATTTTTGTATAAAATTATATTAATATACTTGTAATACAAAAATATTTATAGAGAACACTAACTGCATATTCTGACCAAATTCATTTAACTCAAAATATTCTGAAGCCATTTTAATTAGCATCAATGTAGTTGTACCTCTTTTTTAGTTGAAAGTGTTATTTATTTCAAGATCATGATACAATAGAGCATTATGGCTTTTAAGTTATTTTACATCAATAATAATTTATAATATCTAGCAATCCTTGGGTATCCCTTCCAATCCATAATTAGTCCTGGATATGGAGCATTCACACACACAACACTACTCATGCAATCAAGATCAACCCTACAAGGAAACAAATGAACATACTATACATTCAACTCAAAAATTTCTCTGTGATGAAATAAATCAATTTTATGCAACCTTACTATTTATTCTTACAAGCCTCAAAAATTGAATTTTATGTTACTGAATTTCAAAAGGAAATTTTTATGTAAGGTAACTCGCGCTTTATACCTTGTTTTCATAACATAATTTTTTATCATTTTAGAGTAAATACTTATATTTTCCTTCTTTCTATTTTGTAATGTTTCTTTTTTATAGGTAGTTTATGATTTTAATGCTTTGTGATTTTGACAATTCAAGAACTTAACAATGGAAGATTGTACATCTGCATATGAAGATCATGAGCTGGAAGATTGTACATCCGGATGTGAAGATCATGATATGAAAGATTGTTCCTTTACAGGTTACCCTATTGAAGGATGCAGTGTTGATATTAAGGAAAGAAGTGCTCTATCTTTCAAATTCAACACTCCAAAGATCACAGACTTACCTCCAGAAATAGTGCAACTTATTTTACGAAAACTTTCATTCGAGAACATTGCTAAACTACGTTTTGTAAGTTGTATTATCTCAATGAAACAGACTTATATACGTCTTTTGATAGTATACAAACCCCAGTAGCAGTTTAGATGGGTCCTTCATGAAATAATATGCATCCCAAGTACTTAATGTATAATATGCACAAATCTACATTTTCCTTTTGTATACCTATGATTTGAAGCAATGCCTTCAGAAGACCAGGATGACTGCACCTGGTCCTGATAGCATCAGCTATGTAATGCTTCAACATCTATCTCATCACTCCCTTTGTAACCTTTTACATCTTTTTAATCGAATTTGGGAGGAACATACCTTTCCTTTGACTTGGCACAATGCCATAGTTATACCTTTTCTCAAACCTGGAAAAGATCCCACCAACCCATTTAACTATCAGCCTATCGCACTCACAAGCTGCATGTGCAAGCTATTTGAAAGGATGGTGAACTCTCGTCTCACTTAGAGATGATTCAGGCTCTATCACCATTTCAAAGTAGTTTGAGAGTTGCCTGCTCTACGGTAGATAGTGGCTCTACGGCTTCCTGTCCCTCGAGACCCAAGCTCTCGTACACCGAAACCATTTGGTTTCCATCTTTTTTATATGGAAAAGGCGTACGACCGCACCTGGTGATACAGTATACTCAGTGATCTATATTCTCTTGAGTTTAGAAGGCACCTACCAATTTTTATACGGAATTTTCTGGCCCTCCAACAGTTCAAAGTTTTCATCGGATCTATTTTTTCAGATACCTATATTCGACAAGAAGGTGTTCCCCAGGTAGTGTCCTCTGCATGACCGTTTTTTCAATTAAAATATATAACATTTTGGACCAATTGCCACCAACTGTCCAGGGTAATTTGTAAGTGGATGACTTGAGCATTCACTGCCATGGTAAAGACATATGGTATGTCGAGCGACAACTTCATGCAGCTATTTTTCACTTGACAAGGTGGAGTGTCAATAACGGCTTTAACCTTTCTGCTCAAAAGACATCCTGCATTCATTTTTGCCGACGTCGGAACCTGCATCCTGACCCAGAGATCTTCCTGGGGGAGATCTTCCTGACCCAGAGATTGCAGTGGTGGACAGAGTGAGATTTCTAGGAGTCATTTTTGACCAGAAACTCACCTTCCTACCCCATGTTAAGCAGCTGTGGATGTCTTGTGAGAAAAAGATTAATCTTTTAAAAGTACTCTCAAATACATCTGGGGGGGGAACAGTTCTCCATGCTTAACATCTATCGAGCTTTAATTCGTTCCAGATTGGACATGGCTGTACAGCCTATGGCTCCACTCGTCCATCTGTACTACTAAAGCTCGATATCATGCACCACACCGCATTGAGGTTCTGTTCCGGAGCTTTTTGCACTTCACCAGTCAAAAGCTTTTACTTTATGTGCCATGAACCATCCTTGGTTTACACATGTCTGTTGTCGCTGTGACTGTATTAACATCTTTTGAGTAATCCAAATCATCCACTGCAAAATTCACTCCTGGACAATTCATATGATTGATTTTTCAGGAATCATCCTTCCTGTGCACCAACTTTTGGGTTACACATGAGGAATGCCTTGAGAGATACTCTAATTCATTTATTATAAGTTACTGAGCAAACTCTTTTCTTTATTCACCCTGGAGATCTAATAAGTTATCATCTTTTGATATTTTCTCAGGCTTTGACAAGTTCAACATAAGCACATCCATATACCGCCAGCTTTTTATCGCACATCGTCAACAATTTAAAAATCACATCCCCATTTATACTGACGTATCAAGATCCAATAATCATTCTGGTTGCACTTTTATTTGTGAATCTATTACTTCTGAATTTTTATTACCATCTTTTATCTCTGTTACTGAATTTTTAGCCATCTATAAAGCAATGAAGTATATTTCCAGACTTAGTGCTGCAAATTTTATTTTTTATACAGATTCCAAAAGTGTCATGGAGATGTTAGCTTCAGTCTCTCCAAGGCATTCTTTAACTTATGACCTTTTAAAAATTCATAACAGGCTCATCCAACATGGCTTCGGTATCACATTTTGATGGATACCGGGACACATCGGAATTGTTGGCAACAAACTGGCCGATGATGCAGCGATATATGTATTCCATATGATGATCTATGTCATTTTGTTTGTTATGTCGTGTAGAACAAATGGCTCATAGACTGGAGTGAGCAGAGCAACAACAAGCTCCACAACATCCACCTGACAATCTCACTCCTGCATTATTACATCTCAATGACTAGACGTTATTTTAACACGTCTTCGCATTGGCCATTCATGAGTCATGCATAGATTTTTATTGGTCGAGGACCGCTCCATCGTGTCAGCATTGCCAAGAACCTCTCAATAAATCACATTTTAAATAGACATTTTTATTGACTCTTTTTTTAATATTTCATCACCAATTTTATCAAACTTATTGGGTTACCCCTGCATGTGTTACTCTTTGATTCCTTACATCGCTGTGGCATTTTATCATATTGTTATAATTTATCATATTTAATTATATTTCATTAGGATTTTAATAACCAACTATGATGACCCATCTAATCACACATTTCTCATTTAGCCTTCATATTTTTTACCAATGGTATCCAATGTGCATTACATCTTTTATCGTGCACCTTTTATATCATCAAAACTACATATATATATATATATATATATAAATAAGAATGGAGTGTTTGTACATTGGATATTTTCGACCCATTTCAAGTTTTCTCTCCGTTTTGGGTTCTGATGCAAAATCTGTCTCTTACACATTTGGTGTCCCCATACATCCAAATGGTTGAATATATTTTCATGAAACTTTGCATACTGTGAGTACTTACATTCATTTAGTGACTTAACTTGGTTGCATTTGTCTGTCCGTCTTCCCGTTCTATGTTTAATTTTGTGTTTGTGTAAGTATCACATTAAATGTATTTAACATATTTTAGTGCAATGTTCTATATTTTATACCTTACATATTAGTTTAATGAATACATTATTTCACTTTCCTTTGCTTACATGTTTAGACAAGTTTCATGCTAAAACATCTGAGTAACTATACTTAAATCAACCATAATTTGGTAGTTTTGGAGTAGCTGGAAGGTATATTGAGCATTGCAATTTCTTGGATTGTTTTACCAGTGCTGCTGAAAAATCAATTCTAATACTTTATTTTGGGCCTTATTTTCTCTTTATGAAATATAAAAAGTTCTGAATATTTGGGACAGACGATAAAGAGAATAAAACATTATAAATAAAATATAGATCTTTTAAAATATTACTGGTAGCTAATATGGCAACCTTGGTACTTTTTAATCGTTTGCTTTTTCACATTTCTGTCTGTTATATTCCAAGAATCTATTTTGTAGTGAAAAAACAGATACATTCATTAGTTTTCCTTTGAAGCTTTTCTTAATGTTTTAAGATGTATTTCTGCATTTTCAATTTTATCTTTTTTTCAATAACTAATGAAGGTAAGTAGTGATTTAAATAGTTTTAAAAACATTTTTAATAATTTTATGATAATTTTGGGAAATGCTTTTGGTAAAGATGTCGAACGGGGCATGTTTGTCGCCAAATCAAGATGGCGTCCAAAGCCAGTGGCAATTTCGTTTAAAAAAAGGACTTTCCTTCATAAAAAACAACCTTTTGCATAGGGTTGCCATAAAGCTGGATCAAAACACCAAGGGTACCATGTTTGGTGATAAATCGCTAGTGCCCCAGATTTGACATCTCCACCCGCTTTTGTTTTTAAATGACATGCAAAGCATTTATATTCATACTCTGAACTATTATATGCATTCTGAGTAACATTGGCACACTCTGGAGACTTCTGTCTTACTAAAGATTTAAATTCTACAAAAATGTTAAATATGACATTTATTTACATTTGTAAAATTGTGTATTTAACAATTGTGTACCTTTATTAGGGAGTGGTAGTTGCTACATGTGATGAATAGGAATTACAATTTATTAATGAAAGCGGAAGTTAGTTAACCAATTCAACCCAAGTAATGACGAGTAATTCTTTAATAAAATGTATAATTAAAAGTATATATACACTTTTTGTTGATCAAACTATTTTAACGTATATTTATTTTTACTGGTTTGCATCATCTTGCGTTTGGCGCAGCTTATCCTTTTTTGGGCCTTGTGCCATGAAACCCAAACCAACCAACCTTTTGTGTACCTTCTTTGGCATCACAAGTCTGAGTGATCTTTCCTCCTTTTCATTTTTACCCTCTCCTACTCTTGCTTTTTCTTCCTCCCTCATTGTGTTGTCAGTCTTGTGTTTGGTACAACTTGGCCAAATATGTCCCTTCTGCCATAAAACCTGAAAACAACCAACCTTTTGCATACCTTTATTTTTTAACACAATGAAAATATTTTATTAGGACTTGTATTTTGTTAATCTAAAAGATTTGTAAAAATGATGCAAATGTTTGTCTATAATATGTAAATTTTCTTGTCAATTAAGTTATTTTTTCTTTAATCATTTTCTTGTTTCTGTGAATCATACACACTTTCTCTAATATTTATAATAAAAATGGATATAACCAGGGTCAGTGTTGACCGAAAAATGTACTAACATGAACTTAAAATGTGTAAATACTTTTGATTAGCAAAATAGTTTCTTTTTCGGACAAATGGTCTAAATAAAAAATGTAGGCTTCCCCACACTCATTCATATATGTAGGCATTACAAATTGTATTTTCTTTAAAAGCATTCAAAATCCAGTTTCTCACACAAGTTTAGACAACTCAATCAAAAATTTGAGATTCTCAAAAGTTAATGTTTCAATGTCGTGTTTCAAAAGTTCATTTAAGAAACATGCTTACTGATTGGAAGTGATTATTAAAACAGTTAAATCTTTTATATGATAAACCATGCAATATCTCTACAGTCAATCTGGTTGTACTCAGACATTTTTTGCACAAAATATTTTCATAATACTTTCAATGGACTGGAAGTTCCTGTTCTGGAAACAGTACCAGCTCACTGACCACATTTTCGAAAACATTGCTTTTGATAGGGGTCTTTGAATTTGGATGGATCGCTTTTGACTTTTTGATTAACAACTCAAAGAGTAATGTCAAATCAAAGAGTAATCAACTCCAAAAGTAATGTAATCTTTCGTTTTCTTCCCTCAAGAAGAGAGACTTCTTTCCTCATGCACACAAGCCCTAAACTCTTCCTGGAGTGGATGATTCACCCTCTAATAGAAAAGCGTATAATAGGTTTTTCTACTTTGAAGGGTAGATCAGACTTTTTAGACACTAGATAGCAGATGAGTCATTTGGAATATGTTTTCGGTAGTAAAATGGAATTTTAGATAAAAGATGATGAGAGTTGAGAAAGTTTCAACAAAAATTCGAATAACCTTTAGCATTTGGCTTCCACATTTCATGAGTTTATTTTGTCAGATTTTCTCTCTGCATCTTTGAAGTGAATGTGGCATTAATGGTTCTCTCTGATCTCTAAAGATGTGTAGTCAGTGTACATACTTATGCTGGGTCTAAAAGTACCAAAATAGCTCAGTTCACTTGAACATCAATTCAAAGACAGATTTTGATGGAAAATTAATTATACTGCACTTCTGAACATATGCCATAATTGGTGACATCTCATGGCAGTAAAACACACCAGTACAATTTTTCTACTTTGAACAAAAAAAAGGTGTAGGATTCTTTTGTCTGAGGCTTTTGTTATGACCTATTCTTTTATTTTTACTATCTAATTCAACTAAGAATATTGCAATTTTGATTTTTATGGTAATGTTATAAAATGTGTGTGTACTTTATATCATAGGTTTCAAGGTATTTTAACAACATGTGTTCATCGATACTGAATTCTGAATTTAATCATCTACGAGCCTTACTGCTTCAAAGGTTTAATGGTGTTAAGGCATTAATGCCTAGAAGGGAATCTGCTAGGCGAAAACATCCTCTATCACGGGAAAGTGACATCTTAGAGACATTGTACATGAGATTGTCATTACTGCATATGACTTTTGGAAAATATATTGAAAACAAGTCTTGCTGCTTTTTTCCTGGAGAAGTAAATTTGACTTTTTTTACTTTTTATTGTGATATATAAATAGTATTGTTTCAATTTTTATAAACTATTTGCAGTCATAACTAATATCTCATTCAGACTTAAGGAGTGACTAAAAGGAAATAATAGTTGCTTAATAACTGAGCTTGGAAATAAAGCTTTAATGTTTGTTGTATAATATCCGTTCCTTAGAAAAGAAACCAAAAGTAAATAGAAATTCTTGAAGTTATACATTATAATATAATGAAATGAATGCTAGTAAAAGCAATGATTTTTGCTTTTGTCCTCGAACTGCTTAGATTACTAAGGTCCTAAATTGTCACAATAAATGGATTGCCAAAAGTAAATAGCCTGAACATAAAATTTCAATAAGATTTAATTCTAAAAATTACAAAAGCATATTACACAAAACAATTAAAATTGCCAATTATAAAGATTCGTGCATAAAAGTAAAATGCCTTAGCAATGTTTAAATATCTTTTTTGTTGTGAGACTCTTTTTTCTTGAACTGAATTTTTTTATTAATAAAATTGCTTGTAATTATGAAAATTTTAGAAAAATCAAAACCTTTCAATGATTTCACTTGGAGAAAGTCCTATACTATGTCTGATTTGCAATGGTAAAGAATTCGTTCAGATTCTAGTGTCTAAGCCAGTGATTCTCAACCTTTTTTTGTCACGGTACACTTTTAATAATTTAAAAATTTGGCGGCACACTAACAATAAGACAAATTTAAAGGAATTTTACTTGGTTAATTGATTGGATGTACCTAAAATATATTTTGTAAAAATAGCATACGATAATAATTTTCAATGAAATTCCATTACAAAGTAAACAAAATGTTTATTTAATGATAAATTACAAATTACATTTAATGCAAAATTTGAGCTTGGTGTTTTTTGATAACTTTATTTGCGTATATTTGGGCGTAAAATAATAATAATAATATTCTCATTTCGTGATCCAGATTTAAAAGTCTGGATCTTTTTTCGTTTTTATGTTGGTCAAAGCCGAAAATACGAATTCGCACAAATAAGATGTGGATAATTGTAATAACACACTTAAGGCTTTTTGAGATTGTGGGATAATCGTATCTAAGATTAATCCAGAACGAATTAATTGATTCTTCTGAATGTTCGCAGTGGCGGCACACTTCAAGAATCTCGCGGCACACTAATTGCACAGTGGTTGAGAATCACTGGTCTAAGCTAATTATTAATTGCATTATAATTTTAACGTGTTTAAAAAATATTTTTAAAATACTATTTTTGAAGGATTATGGTTTTGATCTCTCTTATCCATGGTATGTAAATTTGGAAGTAAAATTCATTAAATGTATAGGTATTTTAAATTAATCTTAGAATCATTTCAGATTATTGATGAAAGCTACAGAATTCTCCGATACATTGACAGTACACCAAATTTAAACCGTGCCTATAAGGTTACAGATGAACTCTTTGATTTATCTACTATGGCTTTGGAATATTTTAAAGAAAATATTGAACCTCGTCTACCAGAAATCTCCTTCCTTACTTATGACATGCTGCACAATCCTCCTCTTATAAGTAAAGTTTTATTATTACATCTTTTACAATCAGGTTATTCTCACATCACCCAAATTAAAATTAAGAATTTTTCTAAATATTCTTCCTCTCTCATACAACTCTGCATCTCTAAATGACTTCATTTTTTAGTTCTTGTTTCAATAATTTTAATTTTTCTATGATTAATTTTACAAACTGTTGATTGAAATTTTTACTAGCTTTAATGATCTTGTATCTCAAAGCCTGTTTGCTTTAAACAATTGGTTGGTAAATAGGAATTATGATGCGTATGAATGAATCTAATTTTGTAAATTTTATTTGAATCTTGCAATCATTCGAAAAATGACTGCTTTCGTTTTTAAATATTTATTATAAAATGATATTTTCTAGTGTTTATTGTCTAATTTAAAAAGCATGCCCTTGCAGTTTGGAGTTATCAAACCTAAAACGTTTTCCTTTAAGATCAAAAATTGTTTTTAGAAATACAATAAAAATATATTAATAATTCTTAAATTACTAAGATTGTTTCTAGAAATTTGAAACTTACTTTTCTAGGGTCCTATAGTTGTACAATAATTTAAAAACTTGGAGCTTAATATGTTACAGAAAGATTGAATCCTCTTAAAAATATTCAAAGTTTTTGGTTCACTTATTGTTAAGAGTTAATCAAAACATTGAATTCTTAATGACTTCAAACCTTTGAAGTGTATTAACTTGGACAATTAATTAATTGTAATAATAACAATTGTAATTTGAAATTAATAATTTCAAGTTACAATTGTTATTACAATTACTTTGTAAATTTGAATAATTTCAAATATTTTCTTTTAATGTATAGAAAAAATTTTAATCTCAGAATATACTTTTTTAACACTAGAAAGACTGAAATTTAGTATATACCTATATTGTCCAAAAGCAGTCAAATTGACTGCTTTGTGAAAGAATAACCAATGCATAAAGAAATGTATTTAAAATTAATTTTTAATGTTATTTTATATTATAAAGAAAATTTACTTCACTTAGAAAACAAAAAGTACTTTATTTATTATTTATACATTTTTTGCAAATAAATGTGGAAATTCTTTTTTGCGTACATTTTCCACAAACATACATTTTTCTCTGGCCATTGTTTTCCTAAAAAATTCAGGGCCCCACTTTGTTGACCATAAATACAACAATTTTAAATTTTTTGCTTCGTAAGCTTCACAGGCATATAAAATTCCTATAAATGCAAGTATTTCCGGTAATGATGTTGTCCAATCGTTCTTCAAAATTCGGAAACTTTCTGCTTCTGTGCACATTATTATGTGCTTCATCATATGGTTATCTATTATCAATGAAAATGCACTAACATTAAATCTGCCATAATATTGCTTTTTGCGTAGCCTGTTGGCCCTTTCACATCCTTGAAAATATATGTAGATAGTAATCTGCCAGGAATACCACCTTCAAATTTTGACCACACAGTACCATGAGCAGCAGTTTCGATCTCCTGAAAGGTGTTTTCAGTTTCTTCATAAGAGTCTGAAATAATTCGCATCCTACATCTTTTTCTGGGCATATTGAGGATATATTCATTTCCATCATGAGTGGTCGATTCTTCATTGCTATCTTCAATTTCAGATACTTCACTTTGAATGTGAACCGCTTCATCTTCAGATGATAGTTCAAAAGCTTATTGCATCTGATTCTATATCGGAGCACTCTTCACTTATGTTGGTTAGCTTTTTCAATAAATCACTTCTATTAAGACATTCTTTTCATGAATTTAGGGGCAAATAATACAAAATGAATCACTGCGTAGAGATAAGAATATAAAATACTATACTTTTTGTTTGCTGTGCAACTTATATTTTGTGGCGATCGACGCAGTACTTATCGCTGGAAAAAACTATACGCGCATCACGCGATGTTTGTGCACATGGTGATGGCAACAATGAAGCAAAAAGGAATGCAAAAACAAAGGAATATTCTCTCGAAAATATAAATGCTAAACTCTGATTTCTAAATAAAATTTACGAAATTCAATAATAAAATTAATTGAAGTTAAATTTCCCAAGAAGTCAAAATGACTGCTTTTGGGCAATATAGGTATGATACATATATCAGAAACAAAGAGGGGGAGGTAAATACAACTATTAATAAATGCACTTATATCATGTGTAAAAACTAAGAAATCGTATCATTATAAGTATAATTTTTCTAAACGAAATTAAAAAGCAGTCAAAATGACTTCATTGGGCAATCTAGTGTTAAGTTACTAAGCAATTGGAATAAAAAATTAACTTTTCAAAACTCCTGCCTAAACTATGCTATCAATCGTTTCGGTTCTAGTGCTGCATTGCAAAAGCAAATACAACTTATTCTGATACGTAATTAAATGTTTATTTTTGCTTATTTATAGTCTTAAAGTATAAATCTGAAGGTTTTATACTTTTGAGGGTTAAAATAGTAATCCTTATTGTCATTTTATGCTCCTTTTATACATTTACAAGTTTACTCTTCAATTCCCTTTCTTTGGCTGTCAGAGTACATATTATTTCAATCACATATTGTTAACATTTACACAAACAGAATTAAATCATATAGAACTCCATTTAATATATCAATGCATGTCTATATTTGGATTCCACAAAATTTATGTAGAATCCAAAAATTGCAGAAATGGATTTCTATATATTTTTTAAATTTCTTTTAAAATGTCCTAACAAATTTTAATAGCACCTTTCTCTCAAATGTTGATTTGTATGAGCTCTATTGCTAGCCATTGATTCCACACATCTTAGGCATCCCAATCACGAAACCTCACTCCATACATCTTCTGATCATGGCTGTGCAGAGGGGAGGCCAAAAGGGGCACAAGCCCTAGCCTTTTTCATCTTTGAAAAGTGCTGTTTGCAAGTTGTCTTCATGAAATTAAAAAAAAAAAATTATCTGAAAAACATTGGCAATGGTTTTCTTTAAGTCTTGAATGTGCACCATAGAAATTCTTGATCACAGCTTTATTCAATTTTTTTTGGTAAATTAAAACTGAAATTTGATAGAAAATGCTGACCCAAAATTTGCTGCTTCATGTAGGTTAAGGAGCTTTTAGTTGACATTATTTCCTGTAAACAGTTTCATATATTTATTTGAAAAATTATTCCAAACATCAGTTCTTTTATAAGCTGTATTTGAATGCATTTAGGGGTGAACATGCAAAATAATGCAAGAATTTTCCCCATCTCCACCCCAAAAAATGTATCTTTTCTACTTCAGCCCCTGACATTAAGAACCTCTCCATTGGCCTGGTTTTCTAAACCTACAAAAAAATTTACCTCAGGCATTCTATATCTAGAATCTAATCCCCCAATCGATTCTTCGTATTGAATTTGTTTTCAACTTGATGACATCACAAAGGGTCTTAAAACCTGCTATTTTTCTTTTGTTCAAAGGGCCCTTTCGATCAAACTTGATAAAACATTTTATATGGTTTACAAAATATCTAGCAATATATTTTGTTTAAAAGCTTTCAACATGCAATATAGAATTTTGTTCATAACCATATTTAAGAGTTCTTGTGCTAAGTTTAAACTAGAATATTAGACATTAAACACTGTTCATAATACTCAAACACATTTAGCATCTGATGAACAGCTTTTAGGTTTGCATTTTTTTCCTACAGCTATATATTTATTTGCAAATTGATTACAAATTCCAATTACTTTTCATAAACTATGAATGATTGCAAGAACAGTTTGAGTGAGCACACAAACACAAGCCCCCTGAGTATGGTTACTTATTTTTTAATGAATTTGTATATTAATGTGAGTAATATACAATTTTAATTTCAGTCCTTTGAAAAATTTGAAATGAGGATGCTTGCTAAAAGCCTTAGTTGTATTGTTTAATTTGAGGAAAAGTGATGTTTGTTTTGGTATTTGTATAATTATGAGGATAATAAAAATAAAAAGGTTTTCCTCCTTTAGCGACTGGCATTGATTTGGTAATTCAAAAAGCTAAATCTAAATTAATGCACATGGAAATCACAGATACTTCCATAGCAAATGAAACACCTCAACTCAACAATAGTTTACTTGCACAGTTTATAAAAGACTTAAAAAAGACACAGCGATTAGCTAAGAAGTAAGTTTTAGTTTCTCATGTATCTCACATTTCTGTAATTTGCTCATTATGAATAGTTTTCAATCATAATTGATTCTTAAGTGTTAGAAACTTCAAATTTTAATCTATTAAATATCACAATTGTTTCTTACAAGACCTCATTTGCTTCAAAAGTAACGACTCAAGTTTGCCAATTTTTTATAGAAAGTAATATCGTTTTGATTTCTGGTGATAAAACCTTTTTTGAAACATCAATTAAAAAGTAAATTTTATTTCCATTTTTAAATTGTTGGATATCTACAGAAGCATATTTATAAATTAAAATATTTCTCAAATATTAAAAAGGACTCATACTAAGAATTCTGAGGTAAATTAGCAAAATTCTAGTTTTTTACCAAAGAATTTTGGAAATTTTGAGCTATCATTTTTATAAGTTGACACAATATTTTTTGTCATTGTAATTAAGTTAAAACTAAGAGAAATTAAGCTATTTATATATCACTGTTAAATGTTTCACAATATCCAACTACTGTTTCCAATAGCTGACTGGAAGGCAATTCTTAAGTTATGATTGCAAGAATTTTTGTTTGGGATAGAGAGAAAATTTTTCATTTCAATGTTTTATTTTTAACTTCAATCTAGATCTGCAAATTAAATTAGACAAATTATGTATCGATAAAGTAAGTATGTGATATGTACACAAAGTGTGTTCTATTTTTGCTAATTCACCCAGGGGCCATTTTTTATACAAAACAAATTATAGTCAGCCAAATCGAAAACCACAATATTAAGACGGCATTTTGATAAAAGTGTATTATGCTAGTAAAGTTGTGAATGTTAGAGATAATTGTTTTATTTGAAAGAAAATCTAATATAACTTAATTTCAATACAAGGATGCAAGATATTTACTAAACTAAATAAAAGATACTATACAAACATCAATATTGTCATATTTGAATTTATCAAGTATAAGTTTTTGAAAAACTTCATTGTACTGCAATCTTTACTTTCTAAAAATAGAATATATAATTAATTTTTCAAACTAGACATATTTTCGTAACTCTAAACACTTGTCTCAATTTTAATAAAAGTTAATAGATCAGTAATAAAATACCAATTTTTGAAGATGGGTGAGAATTACCATTACCAAAACATTTCCCATTACTGGTTTTCTTAGCTATATTTTATTATTTTAACAAATTTTAAGGTTTTTACAGGTCCATACAATGGAAGTAGTTGTAAATGCCATCTTATACCAGTATCTGTATGCTTTTCAATATGGCTCTCCATTCAATAAGTTTAAGGCCATTTGATTCATCATTTTGGTATCTTCTGTTGGAAATAAAAACTGATTTCTATCCTATTTCAAACGAATTTTTGGAAGGAAATAAATTGTGCAGTAAATTATTGCAAATATTTACAAAACAAAAAAAATTGCATCTAGTTGCCTTTATCACAATAGCTATTGCTTGTCATTTTGAAAATGTACTAAAAAATAGCTTAAGGAAAAAGTAGAAATTAAAACCTGTATTGAGAATTTTAGTCGGTAATGAGTATCTGTAGTCTGAAGCCTAATTTTAATCCTAAAACACTGAACACAAAAAGCTGTAAAAATAGGGTTTGAGATATTTAATATCTTTGAAACAAATTATTTTATGCCTTCATTGATATATTCCTGTTGAGTAGATTTAGCTTATGTGTGGATAATCTTTATTTTCTTTGCAGAAATAAAAATGATATTGTGAAGATTAAGCGATCTTTGAAAGTTGCTAAAGCAAAAGTTAAGACAGCTATAAGAGAAGTGCAACAAGTTAAATGGCAACAAAGTAGCTGCAAGAAACTTTTATTAAATGATTTATACAACATGGAAGTACAGAAGCATGAATCTTCATCTGATACTGCTATATACAATCCATCTTCCAATGACATCAAAATTTCTTAACAAAGTTTCTAAATTGCTTTGTATCTAAATATTCAGTCCAATGCAGTTAAAGTATAGTTAAAAATATAAATTTAAGGTGAAAGGTTTTGCTTTAATGATGTATCACCTATTGTGTAAATAAATTCTGTTACCTTTTTGTATAAGATTAGTATTTTCTGGTATTCATAAAATAATTTTCTTTTATCTTTCATTATCCTAGTTTTTACTTGACTTATGAATGAAATTTTAATGCATGTTTTGTTTAACCTATGTAAATTTGCTACACAAATGCAGGGTAGGTATGATATATTTTCCACTTGTTGGTTAGAATTGTGTTCTAAACAGACTGAAATTGAGTCTGAAAAATCAAGCTTCTGAGGATTTTTGCAATGTCATTCAATCATATGTAGTTCCTTTCATTTCACACTTAAGTTATGGCATTGCAAAACTCCTCAGATACTGCCTTACTTTACTTTGTTTTCAGATGCTGACTTGTTGAATCCACCCGGGAAATGTTACCATCTATTGGTCTCAGGGGAGTAAGTTACAAGAAAGGGATCTTTGAGAAATTGACTCAAATATGCATTTGAAACTTGAATATGCATTTGCAAATAATTTAACACTTGATAAATGAAAGAAAGCAGCCAATAGAATTTACGCATTGTTCAAAGCAATTGCATATTTTGACACAAATTTAATGTTTAAATTATATACCTACTAACCAGTTACTTTTAATTGATTCAATCTTTTATAAAAAATGCATAATTCTTGCATTAAATTATTTTTAATTCCAACTTGAAACCCTTAATATTGCTAATCTAGAATACATAATCACAAAACAAATTTAGTAGCAACTATTTATTTTAAACAACTTTCAAAATCAGGCTTTATTCAGCCATAACATGATGAAGTAGAAAAATGTATTTAGTTCATTTAGTTTTGAACTGATTTATTAGTTTCATTTTACTATAACTTTCCTATTTTTTTCCTCTTGGGAGACGTGTGTCTTGCCTCAAGCATTGAAAAGGCAACTTTTGAGTGTTCTGAGACATTCATTTGTTGTAATTCTTCATCAAACATATGAACTTTAGAAGTACTGCATGATGGCATACTCTGACTATCACTCAGTGAAGAAAGATTTCCAACAGTTTCAGATGCTTTACAAGTACTATTTTTCACATATGCATTTTTGGAGGAATTCGTTTTCAATTTGAATCTTTTAGGTTTGGGTGGTGATTCGATGGAATCCAGAATCACTTCACACTGATCAATTTTATATAATATATTACTCACATCATTCTCTGGAATAACAAATGCCTTACATTCCTTTTGATGTTGTTTCATTACACTGACTAGCCTTTCTAAATTATCTACATCCATCTCAATAGATTTTATATGTGCCTTCAACCTATGCAAGCTTTTGCAATTCCTAAAAACAGAAATGTAAATATCACAAATTAAAATACTAATGCATGGCATTGCTAATAGACTTCAAAATAAATTAAATTCATTAATAATTCGCATTGTTTTAGAGTCAGTGTAGCAGCCTAGACATCAATTGAATTTAGTTGTCAATTTCTTAAAATATATTGGAAAGATGGGGAGGAGGATGCAAGATGTGTCTCAATGTAATATTCCGAATTTTGCACAAACTGAGTTGAAAATGAAATCCCTAACAATAGCACTATTGACACTTTCCAGTAACACAGCCTTTGCAAATCTAAATGGTACATGAACAGTTGTGATTAAGATTTTCAGGTATTTTCTAACTCTAGTGGTGTTGACTATTTCTGAATTATATTGTAGATATGAGCTCGATCGTAGTTACTGGTGTGGTTGCCAAAATTAGTGTCATCATGACATTGGCTAGGTGACAAAAAATTAATATCTCCCCAAGATCATTGTTAACTAGGATTTTACCAAATAAAAGTATTATGTTGGCAAAACTACAGCATCATTAATATTAAGTTGGTTACATACACCAGGAGTTTGATCTAACCACTGCTTTATCATAAGGGGCACAGTGCAATAACTATGAATGGGCTAAAGTGTAATAGAATCACACTCAGCCTTATAATGGTATTATCACAACCTCTAATTTCAGATCGAGGTACGATTAAAATCATGTCCTTATTTTGGCATTAATATGAATATTCTGAACAAACATTAAATTAGAAGAAAAATGTAAAAACTTTCAATCAGAATAAATTTCAAAGTGAATACAACATATTGTTCTAGAATAATATAAGTGTGTTTAACTATAAAATATTTCATTTTAATTATGTTGCATGTATTTTTTGGAGTGTTATATGCTGTCTGCATATAGATAAGTATTGTAGAATAGTCTCAACATATATCTGGAATTAAAGTAAAAGTAATGTATTAATCTAAACAAGACATCTGTATTTTTAAATTAATGAGTAATGATGTTTCAAAATCTGAACTCGTATGTTACAAATGTGGGAGACGCATTAAATTTTTTTGTTCACTTTCACCTCCCAACTTTAGATATAAAACTATGAAATTACACTCTGATAAATCGATATGAAAGATTTATCTAATTGAAAGTTTTTGAACAAAAACAAATCTATAAGGCCAGATAAGATTACTTCTTTTGTGACAGTTATTAATGGCTAGTTTAATTTTGTACCCATACACCAGAACTTAACCCTTTAAGTGGCATGCCCAAACACAGCTTGGAAAAGTTCGTGCACTATAAGCAGCAGACCCAAAATATTTTGCCTACCACATGGAAATATCTCCAAACTGTATTTAGGAATGCCGCTTGGAGGGTTTGCCTGAGTGTTTGTGATGTTCAAAGGCTTCACATATTTTTATTTGGTTTCTACATCTGAAATCAATACAACATATTCATATCAAATAGCTTCACTATTTATCAAACTAAAAATGAAGAATGAATACTGATCAATGATACCTCAACAAACTTTAAAGAAATAAAGGCACTCTATTTTTAAATGTAACTGAACATTTTAGTTTTTCTTTACAATATTTTGATTTAACATTTATCTGCAATACAAATTAATATTCTCTGCTATATAAACATTTTAGTTTTTTCTAAATTTGTTACTTCTACACAGTGTAAGATTAACTATTTTAAATCAGTACATTGCCAGGACTACTTTTTACTTAATCCTCTCCAAATTGCTTAAAATTTAGAACAAAATCAGTCTACTCACAAGTAGGGTATGCATATTTAAAATGGCTTTATTTAAATCAAATTATTTATATTTTTCAAAATTGTGATTCAATATTTTCTTAAAGTTTAAAAATATTGCAAATGAAATAACCTAGTATAAGATGCATATTATTTTAAATAAATGTTTTGCTTTTGCTCAGTAACTGAACTAAAAAAAGAATGGTTTCCCTTTAAAGACACTAAAGAAATACAATTAAGAACTGACCAACTAGGTCTCTGGTGACAAAGCAGGTGTCACTCCCAAATCTGTTGATCAAGTCTGGGCTGGCTCCCATATCTATATGTAGGAGTTATTTCATACATACAACAAAGTAATTTTTTAGCCAATTTCAACATGCTCTTCCTCAGAAGTTCAGAAATGCTTGATCTGATTGATGCTCTGCCCTTACAAGGACTTTTATTTTCATTAAAAAAATCAGCACTGTTTTCAACATGAATTGTTTTCATTGCATTTTCCCCTGAACTTCCTAGCTTATTAAATCCTCTGGAAGCAAATCAACTAAGCTTGAATAGAAAAACATCTTAATGTTCGACAAAGCGAAATATTTGTCTAGTACCATGCCTGTAATTAAAAAATTTCAAGTGAAAGCAGTTTTATTTATTATTTTTTAAAGTTTTGTTTCCTTTCGGGAAAACATTTCCAGAAAATATCCCAGACATCTCCATTAGAATGGGGAAACTTATTTAGATTTGAAAGTTTCTGTAGCAGAAGACAAGAAAATCATTAACCTCTTCCGGTACGATTTAATTAAAATTATATTATTGATTTAGATCATATATTCAACAGTAACTTTAGTCGCATGACGAGTGTAGCTCGTCATTGTGTGGTATGGCATGAAAAACCAATGACGAGCTAGACTCGTCATTTTACCGGAAGGGATTAATAAAGATATTTACTACCAGTTACCTCTGTATTTGTAGGAAGATTATTTTTTACTTGGGACTTATTGCTATAGAAATACAAGAAATTTAAGATTAAATTTTATCTTCCCTTATTTAAATGTTTGTCTATTTTTTAATCTAGAATTTCAAGTATTGTGGATTTGTATCATTAAACATAATTCATATGAATAAAAGCAATTAAGACTCAAATTTAATTTGAATTGTTTAATTTCCAAAAATTTATTCTCCTATATTTCCTAAACTCTCATATATTAATGCTTGGTCAATTGAACATTAATCTCACTCATATATATTGTAACGGCGGCTAGAGAAACGACCACCACGGCAGCCGGAAGAGATAGGGGGTCTGACAATCTTGCTGGCGGATCGTGCCGAAAGGAAAAGACCACCCGAAAACATCTTTTAATGACAGTACCATGCTCAGGTGGCGGAAATTGTTGTGGCTTCGAAACAAAAGGCAGACGCCTTTCTGTCGCTCTATATGACATTTCGAGACAAAGAGGATGGAGATGAATTACGACGACCATTGCCGACAGGGTTTTATGGTTCCCTTTCAAGTCTGTCGTAAAAGTCGAGAGCCATTCGGGAAGGTCCGAAGATGGTGAGAATTTTCAACAGCCAATCAGCACCGACTAAAAGGCGGACCCGAAACGAAAAGGAGGAGTCGATAAGCACCCAATATATAGAGTTTTTGAGATCTTGAGGAGCAGACAGAAGAGAGAGGCGGTCAGCAGAGACCGTTTTGGAGAGAGACGTGAACACCCGTTCACTGTAGGCGCATTTATCCCGCCTTGGGATTCTATACTCGCCAGAGTATTTTATTGAGAAGGGCTCGCCGTAGCAGTAAAGGAGACCCCTCCGAGAAACTTGTGTCGCTACTCACCCGAGTAGTGGAGACTTCACCGAGATTTAAAGTCCACCAAAACTGACAAGGCTGATTTATCCCGCCCCGGGATTCTATACTCACCTGAGTATTTTATTGAGAAAGGCTTGACCGTAGCCGTGAAGGAGAAGCCTCCTAGAGATCTGTGCAACTGCTCATCCTAGTAGTGGAGATTGATCTGATCATATCTGGAAAGACTGAGATATCCTGCCTTGGGACTCTATACTCATCTGAGTATTTTTGTTGAGAAAAGGCTCACCAGTAGCCGTAAATTAGACCCCCCCCGAGCGAATTGTGAGAGGCTCGCCAGCAGCCTTAAGAAGCGCCTCGATAGAACTTTGGACTTTCCAATGAACTAACATTAAATGAACTCTTCATTCATTTTTCCGACTTTTGTACAAATTGTAAAATAAAATACATTTGTCTAGAAACGGATACTTTCAATGGTAACTAGTCTAGCTACCCGTGAACCAAGACGTTACAATATTAATGATTCATTTAAAACATCTGTCTATGAACTGAACTGTGACTTTCTTGTGTATCATCTCCCAAATTTAAATTATTAAAATCCGATTTAATTTTTTTAAATCAACTAAATCTGATTTCTTTTAAACGTTTAATAAAAATTATGAGTTTTTGTATTTTGCTCACAAGACAACCAATATTACAAGTTTGAAAAAGAAACCTAGTCAAAAGAATTGAAGGTTAGTTAAGCAAATTATTTGCTGTACAGATTTGTGCTTTAAAGAAAAGTTGAAATTTTATCAGTTATTTATAACCACTTATACCTAAGAATAGATAGAATTAACATTGATCAAGGTCTTAAGTCTTTTAAAGCTCTTGACATAAAACATGATACTGACAAGACATTTAAAAGACAGGATACAGCAAAGTCATGTTTTAAAATGTCATATTGTAAGACTGGCTTTAAATTTTCCTAAACGTAGATATTAAACTTTTTGTATTTTAAATATAAAACTCGCAATTTAAATCCTCAAAACTTGAGATGGAACAGTCTTGACTAACACCCAGGGACCCAAACATAAGGGATAGATATTTCAAATACAAGTAACCAAATATGCAGAATGATTCAATCTATCTTAAAATATCACTTTATCAGAAGGGGAGCAAAGTTTTAGACTCAAACTTCTTGGGTCCTAAAATGTTTTTGTGGTTGGTGCCTCTTTCATTGTGAAACTCCAAGGAAAATAAAATTTAGAGTTTGATTTAAATTATGATTTTTTAAAATAAAAATCACTTGATTTAAATCAAGTTGAATTAAATCAGCACACCTTACTCTGCTCTAACATAAAATTTTTAAAGAGGTCAGTCAACGTTACATGTTTTTTTATATTTGCTTTGCAAAAACTTTGGAATGGGGAAAACTCATTTATATGTAAATATTCGTGTAGAAGACAAGAAAACTTTCATAATGGAACTTCAATTAAGAAAAGAAAATTTAGAGTTTGATTTAAATTATGATTTTTTTAATACAAATAACTTGATTCAAATTAAGTTGAATTAAATCGGCATACCCTGTTATAGGCCATACCATGAAATGTTTAAAGGGGTCAGGCTATGTTTAATGTTATTTTATTTTTGCTTTGCTTTCAAATGAGGAAAACTCATTTATACTTAAGTGTTTGTAGAAGACAAGAAAGCCATCTTACCACCACTACTACTTCTATATTTGAAAAAAATTTCAACTTAACAGTTTAAGGGGGCACAGTACCTTTAAAACCTTAAAAAAAATCGATTTTCCAATTTTGATCTATTTAGATAGTTTGAAATGTTCTGATTCTGGTAAAAAACTGCATGAAAAAATTCACATTCATTCGTTCATAATGAGGATTTTTCGAACACACCTATTTTTATTTTCAGCTGTTCGTTTGTTTACATTTCTTAGTTTTGGTTTGGAATTATGCTATTAATTTTTGGAATTATGCTATTTATTTTTTTCGAAAGTTTTAATAATAATATTTTTAATGTAACAAATGTAAACAGAATATGTACTACTCAATTCTTTCATTTCACAAATCTATTTGTTTACTTGAATGCATGTGAATGCTAAAAATAACTATTTCAACTTTAATTGCATTTATCTCAGAATGGTAATTTTCAAGCTTGCGCACACTATAACTTTGCAAACTAATGAACGTAGACTCCCGAAATTTTAAATGATAATAGATTATCAAAAGGGCTTCAAAATAAAACCAAAATTTTACTCAAAAGCTAAAAATATATTAAAAAATTTTGATATAGTGAGTGAAAATTTGGAAAAAATTAATGAAGTGAAATATTAATTGATTGTTATATTTATGTGTTACTTAACTACTATTTTTTGGTTTTAATTTAAAATAAAAGCATTGTGTTACTCATATCAGCCATTAGTTTTATAGAAAATGCACAGGATGACTCAGAATGTTGCGCACAAGTTATGCTTGTAAAAAAGTATGTTAAAAAATGACCTTAGGTAAATTCTAGTAAAATATTTAATTTTTAAAAATCAAACCAATTTTTCTGCAATGTGTAGTATAAAGTATAAATAAACCCTGCAAAAAATTTCATTATGATACACATAAAACTTTTGGTGATACAGTTTACCAAAATTAGTCTATTTTACCTGCTGATTTGTATGCTTAAAGGTACTGTGCCCCTTAACTTACAGTTTTACATGTAAAACAAGTTAGATATTGAAAAGGAAAGTTCAAATTTTTTATATTATTATAATTTATAAAAGTTCAGGAAATTTAAAATTTAATTTTATCTCTCCTATTAAAATATTTATTTTTAACTTTAGAATTTTAAGTTTTCTGAATTTTTGTACCACGAAACAGAATTCAAATGAAAGAACAAATGCAGCATGAATAATTAAAATTGTTTTAATTTTTCAAACATTTGTTCTGTTATATTTTCTAAACCCTCATATATATTAATGTTTAGCATAAATCAATACTATATAGAAACTACACTGTGAATTGCATCTCATTTCTTACACATTTAAATATAGTGGCAATAAATTATTTAAAATCATAAAAATCCAATTAAAATTTTTTAATCTGATTTAAATCAAATGAATCAGATATTTACATTAAAAAAAAAATCAAGATTTTTTTTTACATCCAGCCAAAAATAGTAAACAAATTGGATGGGGTAAAATGGGAAGTTATCAATTTGAAGTGGAGAATAATTCATTAATATTCTTACCCATCTGTGATTGTTTTCAAATTATTTAAGGATTTCTTCAACACTTGAAGTGAAGAATCACATCCAGGATTAACTGATTCTGAAAAAATACTGGATTCCTCTTTCAAAGAAACTAAAAATAAAACCAGAAGGTAGAGAAATATAACAAGTATATTCAAAAATATAGAAGGATGATTTTTATAAGATCTATTTCTAAAACACGTTAAATTCCAAGCTTATAATATTTAATCTTGTTTTGTGTAGTTTGATAATTTTTATATAGCAGTAATTTTTTTTAATACATCTGACCAAAACAGCTACATTTCAAATCATGTATAAAATTGTTCTAAAGGTTTAAAAAAGAATTTTGAGGGAATTGTAAAAATTTTAAGGAAAAAGTTCAAAAAAATATTTTTTAATAACTAAATACAGCAGTTTAACTTTTTTAAATTTTATAGTGTTCCTCAAAAAGCTGAGGGAATACATTACAATCATTATTTTTATAATTATGGTATTATTTCTAGATAAAAAATTATAATAGTTGTGGTTAATGTAAGCATTTGGATGATTAACTGTCATAATTTCGTGAAAAATTCACTCGTTCATTGACATTTGATTTTACCTCGTACATTAATAAAAACAAAATACAAGTATTTTGAAAATATGTCAAGCAAATTAATAAAAACATTACATTTCAATTGATTTCACAAAGCTAGGGCTCAATACAAATAACTCCATACATAAGAATGACACAGCTCAGGTAGTAGATGAAGATATTTTAACATGGTGTAGACAGTTGTACCATCCCATTTTACTCCTAGAACAGATTGGTACAGAAGCTGTATGGTAGATTTTTACCCCTCCTATATATAGATGTCACTCACATCAATCATAATTTACAAGGTTTTGAGACTCCTAGAGGGTTCTTCCTTTCAGTAGTGCTTGTAGTCAGTCAGAAAGGAGCACTTTCTGAAAAATGGAAAGTCGCACTTGTTATCTCTTTCAAGTCAAACAGTATGCCAAGAAATATATTTAAGGAAGTATTTCTGTGCCTTCTTGAATGCTTTACTGTAAAATTGCTGTTTAGTGTAAAAAAACTATTGTGTTTCATGGAAGAGAATAACATATTTTAATTTGTAGTCCTCTGATGCAAGTAGAAACCAAATTTAAGTGCCTCGGTTATTTTTACTTTGTAACAGAACAGTTTTCTTTCCACCACAGAGTAAGAGACTAAGCAGTTGTTTTTATATGTGCATTCACATGCTCTTATCTGCATGTCTTCTACTGCAAGTTGAAACTAAATTTAAATGCCTCTATTTTTTTCAGTTTGCAGCAAAACAGTTTAATTCCCCATCACCAGACTGTTATCAGTTGTTTTCATCTGCACATGTGCCTCATTTAAAAATGGTAGCATCTGGTTTAGAAACAAAAACATGAGAGCAGTTATTTCTGCTGTGATCACTTGATATGCTATAGCCATTTCTTTTCTGTAACATAAATGTTGTCTTTTGCTGAGATCTGATTTTATTTATAGCTAGCTAGATTAGTGCCATAAGTCGACTTTTCCAGTGTTACACAAAACATTTTTGAATTGATTATAATGCATTTGTAGAATGATGGTATTTGCCATCACATTAATTGAGCCTTTTAGTAAGGTATGAACACTTGAAGATTTGTCACTATATTAATATACATTCTTGTGAGAAACATTATAAACAACCAATAAAAAACTTTGCTAACATTACTTATTAAGCACTGGAATATAAATACTTATACAAATAAAAGTACAAGTAGAATGCTGTCTCTATTATCTGAACTTCAAGATTTTAATTTTAACAAAAAGTGAATATATTGTATTAAAAACATCAAGTGTCAAAATGAACACTATCAATTGAATGTTTAACCCCAACTCCAATAAAATATTGCAAACTATTTCCCTACCTACCATATATACACGATGCGGCAATATTTAAAAGGAAGGTAACCCTTGGTGGTCAGCATGGGATTCATTCACATCACACTTACTCTGTAGATGCAAAGGGTGGAAAAAATCTAATGAAAACTGATGTTCTGAGGAGCAACATGCAAAATTTGGAAGCCATAAGTGAAGAGATAAGGACCTAGTGCATAACCATTAAGAGGTAGAGAAATGTGAATATATTTGCCAATTTTGAAATTAAGAAAAAACTAATTTTAATGAGATTATAAATTCCAAAGTTAAATATCAAAATTAGAATTTCTATCTGAGAAATTGCAGACTACCTTCTTTCCAGTGCTGTAATGTTTTAAAGCACTGACCTCAGTGGCCAGTAATAATTGAAAAAAGAACTAATGTCATTTATTTATTAAAAAAATACAATGTAATCATGAAAATTCTATGAGGAACTCAAACAAGAACTATAAAACAGATAATTTTTCCAGACTTCAGAAACTTTTCTAATGCTAATTAAGCAATAATTTGCTTTCAGATTACTTGGGATGCAAATTTTATAAAACAATATTAAAATAGAAAAACAAGTTATTTGAGCAACTTATATATTTGTGCTATTCTCATGGAAACTCTGAATCAGTAACAGAAACGCTATGTCAAGATGTATTTACTAGATTTAGTGGTTTTCCATATCTAAAGATTCCCTTTTTACCACTGAAAATTATACATAAAATTATCTACACCAGATTGTTTAGGTCTTCTGATGTGACTAAGTCATTGAAATCATGAGACATACTTGTCTAAAAATGAGGCAACTTTCTACTTATAATATTTGATAAATGTTAAGTATTAACACTGTTTTAGATGACAAACTCAAACACAGTCAGATTCATTTTCATGTAACCAGACATGATAAATCACTGACTCCACTGATATGTCATTACATCAGTGATTTGTTAATTCACTTCAAAATTATGGGAAGATAGTCATTATGTTAACATAAAGTTAACAAATTCACATCAAACAATTTAAAATATAAAAAACTCAAAAACATGATTGATTTTTTTTTAAATATGTAGTAGGTGTACTCTTACTTACAGTCAAATGAATTTCCAACAGAATCAGGGTTGCACCATAGATTTGGAAGAGTAGGTTCGATTTTACTCTTAAAATATTCAACTGCCATTGTTGATAAATCGAAAATTTCATTTGTAATCTCATCAACATCTGTTGCACCGTTTTCATCAAGGTAAATTAGCAATCTGTTGTATTCATCCAAAACCTGGAGAAAAAAAAATTAAAAATATACAAACACAAAACCATTCATCTCTAAAGAAGCAGTGAAGAATTTACTAATTGACACAGACAAGTCGTTTAGGTCTTTAAAGTAATACAACTCAAAAGAAAGTGGAATTTTGTAATACACAATTATCAGAGCTCTTCTAGATTTTTATAACTAGACCAAATATATATTTTAATATCAAGACAGCAAAAGTAACCTAAAGTAGCAAAAGTAAAGGTTGTATATAATGTATGTATTTATTCTTGTTCAGAAAACAGTTCTTAAAAGAATTATGCTTGAGTGTATATAAAGCTAATAATTCACATTAAAAGTTTAAGAAACTACCATTTTCTAACTTTTTGGAAAAACAAGAATTATAACAACCAAAGAGAGGATGGTAAGATATTTTTCAAAAATTCAATAAAATGGGATTTTTTTATAAATTTAAAGAATTTTTCTGCAAACTGACTAAGTAAAATACTATTGAACACATTAAACAAAATGTCTCATCTCAACATAAACTATCAGTATTAGAGTGACTTTACCTACTGAATTGCACTTTATGCTATTACGTCAACATTTAAATAGCTGTTCGTTCCTAAGAGGATTTAACTGATACTATAATTCTCATTTCAGAAAGTTTGTGTGATTAGTTATATAAACTCATTTGGCTCCCAATATATTCACAACTGGCATAGGGATTATATATTAACCATCTGAGCATCAAGAGATTTCCCAGAAGTGTAGTATAGCTCTTTTACCCTACATTACACTTAATAGTAACACAATAGGTCAAGAAAGTTGAAACTAGTTAGAAGTCATGAAGGGAAGACTGCAGGTTAAAGAACAAAAGTTAAAGTGAAAAAAATTAGCAACCTTTAACTCTTTTCAACAATTTTTAATGATACCTGTGGAGCAGTTAAGGGAGAATCTATATTAAGTAGAATAATCATGTAAAAGTTCAATTCAGATTAAGTAACATAGCGAAACCCCAATTTTATGGAACTTATATTAAAAATTATGTGGGAAATATGTAAAACAAAGGTTGCAGGTTCAGAACCAGAATCTTTACAGAAACACATACAGGAACCTGTTACATATTTTAATGAAATTCTATTTTAATGTCAATACAATTAAACTTCTAAACATACTTCATTTGAGATTGATATTTCTCACAGAAAAATATTTGCATTAGATTAATGGCGCTTGAAAGAAGGGAATGTGAAATAAGAATGAAACACATTAAAAGTTCTCAGGGTCATTTAGGAATGGTGTACCTCTGCCGTGGTGACAGGGAGCAATGAGACTGATGAATAGCAATTGAAGGAGGGATCATTTTTGGACCCATCAAGGAGGATAGGAAAAGTAGTAGTAAAATATACATGAAGTTGAAGAAAATCCTATTTAGTATCAAAATTTTTAAATGTTCAAAGTGAGAGATTGTAGCATTGAATAAATCTATATTAATAAAACAAAGTTGTGTGGTGTCTGTTATTCACATTACAGAGAAACTATGCAAAGTTGAAACCTAAAATTTTGCGCAAAGGATGTTGTTTCTTATCCCCAAGGTTCGGGATAAACCTAAACCAGGTCCATAAGACCATGTCGCCCTTAAAAGGAAACTTTCTCCTGATCCAAGACAAGCTGGCCCACGGAAACACTAATGCAATCGATAAGGTGGGCAGGGGTTGAAAGACTTGTGGAACAGGGACATCTGGAGATGATCTTAACGCCATCCTCGAATATCAAGTCCTTAGTGTAGCCACTTTGGAGTCTAGCTAGAGAAACCTGGAAAACTTAGGCAACTTGCAATTTATATAAAGGCTCAAAGGTAGCTAGCTAAAATACACAGCATGTGCAGCTTGGATTTCGATTTTAAAATTTGTGAGTTTTATGTATGAAAAGTGGGAAAAACTTGAAAATCAAATGCCTTTTGTGTATATTGGCCACAGAAAAGAGCAATTTTTCATGAGCACAAGACACAGTATGTCACTGCTTTACCAGTACTGCTAGAGAAACAATTTTTTTCCAAAAATTAGTTTTACAGAATTCTAATTCTTTATGCTTAAACTTATTTTTTTATTTCTTTCCAAAATATGAACAATTTCTGAATAGTTGCAAGATGATATAAAAAAGAATTAAGAGTTCAATATTTTAAAAATTTCAGCGAGGAAAAGTAATTTTATAAAGAACAAATTTTACCACAATTAGTACTTCATCTTGTATAAAACCAGTCTTTATTTAATAAGAGAAGTACAAGAGAAAAACCCACTGACGATAAAAATTTAATCTTGCAACTCAGTACCTGACAATGACAAAATCAATGTTTTATTTTAAATTCAATTTAGAATTTCTGAGCACAAGAGAAAACCCTATGAAAATAAAATTTAATTTTGCGCTACTCAGTATCTGGTAATGAAAGAATCGATGTTTTATTTTTAATTTGCTTTAGAATTCTGAGTTTCAGTGTCAAGACAATGAAATGTGTTCATATTTGAGCATTTCTAGATATTATGAATGTGTTGTATGTAAATATAATTTTTTATTGGTATTTTATTCTGTGTATTTTTAGTGGAAATTTGATGTTTGCACTCTCAATTTATTTTCAGGAAAGTCTACTTTGAATAACCAAAATTGTATTTCTGTTGGTTAAGGTGCTACTGCTGCATTTATATATTCCATTATTTTATATTTCGTAAATAAATTATTTAGGACTTCGATTTTAACCGATTATTTATTTTGTGCCCAATATCACTAGACATGAGTTCATTTCTTGATGGTATGTGTGTATTTTAACCAACCTGGCCCAAGTTTGTTAAACCAAGGACTTTGTTAAACCACAAAAGTCTAGTTCAACAAATATGGTTTTTAGAATTCTGTTTCATAAAAAGAAACAAATATACATATAAATCTTTTAAAATCAGACTGTTAATTGTATGTTGTAATTATTAAGATTTAAATTTTGACATAGGCTTTCTTTAAGACAATTACAAATCACAACTTTTCGATTAATGGAGTGCCAATCGTAATTGTGCAGCAAATGACTGTGGGAAATTTAACTAGAGATAAGAATGATAGGAATGACAACTCTCAACAATCTATACAGCTTCATGAAAAGAATGACAATTTTATTAAAATTTAAAAAAAAGGATTCACAAATAACAAAATGGATTTTATCACAATTTTAAATTACACAGGAGGCATAACACCTTCTGATAACCTTTAACATCACAGAAAACATTTGCGTCTTCTCATGTAATTGAAGCAACATGAATTCAATTATGTAGGAATCTAGATGGTGGAAGGCAGTGCCATGCTGATGTTTATTACGCACAATTACGATTGATGCCTCATTAATCGAAAAGTCATCATTTGAAATAAAATAGTTGGCTCTTTGGCGCACAATCACAACTGGCGACATGTTAACCGAAAAGTACCTTAAAATTAGTAAAACTTATATTTATTTTTCATGTTTCAAAATAAATTATTGGATTTTATTGAAAGATGCACTCAATAGACACATAACTACATATAATTCTGAATAGGTACATGATTTCCATTCAGACACTGAATCTCCAAATTGGCAGAAAGTGCCATAAGGATTAAGTTTGAACCTGCATGTCAGTTGGACTCAAGAAAATTTTAAATGGAACTTAACCAGTTTCAGAAGATTATTAATGTTAGAAAATATCAGAACTACGACTTTTGAAGAATTCAAAAAATGGTCTTCAGGACAGAAGGTCGATATATTATGAGTTGAAGCTATTCTTTTGTAACTTGCTTGAAAAATATTTGTAGAAAACAGTGATTTTCTTATAAAGAATGCTGCAAACTACTTAAATTTTCTTAAAAATAACAATAGATTACCTTTGTTTAGTCTATGAAAGGGATTTTCAGTGCGAAGAAACGAACCACTGGAAGATTTAGGAAGGAGAAAGATACTTCTGGTTAGATACAGAATACATACAAGAGCTCGTTCTATCACAAAACACTAGTGTCATCAACATTTAGCTTTGAAGAAAAATTCTCTCACATGTGGAAGTCATAAATTTTAAAACAAGTGCTTTGCTATTTCATGTGTCAGAGAATAAAATTTTCAAGCAATGTATTTATGTTAAAAGAAATTAATCATGAATATTGTATCAAATTTTTATCCATTCGTTAATGATGGTGAAATTCGGAAATATTGCATCCTTGATGCAAGAGTGACACAAGTCAAAATATCGATAGGAAAACTGAAGTATAAGACTATTCTACATATGTTCGTCATTTCAACCCAAGCAACATGGGTAATATTCTGCTAGAATAATGTGAAGATAATACTATATTGTTGTAATAAGAGAATAATCAAGGCTAGGGGAAAGGATGAACAAAATGGTAGAAACATGAAATGTGAGTACATGACTGTTTACTGTACTTAGAGTGATAGTACTGAGTTTCTCAATGTACTTAGATTCTGTAAAACCTATGATGTTATTAATTAGTTAGAGGATAGTAACAGATAATTACTCAATTGAAAAGTTAGCAATAGAATCATTACTTGGTAACTTACTTCTCCAGCAAAAAAACAGCAATGATTTCTTTGGATATGCAAACCAATGGAGATACTCAGCAATATTATTCTCAAATGTAATGCTTCTATAACTTCATTTTCATTAGCTAATGGGTGGTTTTTACGTGAAGATTCTCTTCTGGGCATTTGAGATTTCAAATAAGTATACCTGTCTTGAATATCAGCTTTCAGACGAATAAATTCAGCATTCAGTAAATCTGAGCAAACATTATCAAAATATTTAGACACCTAATAAAATAAAGAGATGCCTTTCAAATGTCTTACCTACAAATAAAGTACATGCTTATAAAAAGTATCGGTACATGTGTAAAATCCTGTCGACCATTCTCGCCAAACCAGATAAATGTCGCCAAACGATGCAATATTCCGCCAATAATGGAAAGCGTGAAATCACACATGGTTTTTCCTATTTTGCTCCTCTGCTTGTCGCCATAGGGACGCGACGGCTGCCGAAATGATTGGTGCAAGTTTGGCTGGAATTGCGCCAACTTTCATGGTCGACGGGATTTTACACATGTACCAAAATATCTAAACACAACATAATCAAAGTATTTCTGTATGTAATAAAAAGTACATTTATCCTAAAACCCTAAATATTATTCAATCCCTTAAAAATGTAGATGTTGATGCTATAAGAATACTCTTATCAATAACAGATAATATTTGCTAGTTTCTACACAAAATGATTGTGATTAGGGAAACATCTTACATAACTATATCTTTTGCCTTAAATGACTAGACGAAGATAACCCTCAATGGCTCATTAAAAACTAAATGGTACAAATCAGCACAAAACTGCACACATTTACTCATTTTACTGCCATTCTGTAGACCAACAGATCTTATTTGCATAACACATCATGAATTAACATAGATAAGAATCTATATTAAACATTCAATTCTTATTTTGTAAATAGTCAAACCTGCCACCTCTCCTACATGGTTAAAAATGTTTAAGAAAATGTTTGATTGAAATTCGTGTAATATTCATTTAACAATATAATTTTAATAGTAATTCTATTTTTCAAACCAGGAATGAAAATGGTTTAAGAGAAAGCATGCTATTAAACACACATTTTTATAACCATACTTCTTGCTGTTCCCATTGCACATAGAAAAAGATTTTCATCTCCCAGAAATAAACAGGGGTACAAGATGAAGGAATTAACAAAACTATTTTGCCTTGATGGGTGTTTTTATTGTGTTATTTCTATTCCTGGCAGCTAACAGTAGTTTTTGATGGAAATAAAACTAGTGCATAAAATTTTTGAAGATATTTAGTTTTTCAATGTGCCATTCCAAATGAAATGCCTCAAATATTTTAGAAGACATTGCCATAAATTGTGAAATAAAATTTCTTAGATTAAGGTAGTAATTACTATGAAATAATGCTTGCTAGTTCATCACAACAGGGCAATAAAATGTGACTTTTCCAGAGCCTATTTTTCTAGCAATATTCTTGTTTTGTATCCCTTAACTTTGCGTTGCAGTGATAATCCTTACAGAAGTTTTAGCCACTAGAACAAAATGCATTAGCAATATTTTAGTTAGAAATGCTGAACTGAAATCTATGATAAAAGTTAAAGCGAAAACAATTTTATAAAATTATATATTTAAGCAGGAACAATAGCCCACATGTGGCTGGTGAGCCCTAACAATAAGACATTTGATCAACAATTCCTAGATAAAGATCATTCTTGTAATAACACCCACTGCTTCAGGCTCAGTATTGTCAACAATTACTGGAGAAGATCGATTCCTGATACTTATTTTGAGTGTTCCAGACAAGGAGAAACAGCCCATGGATTGGATTGGATTGGATTTTGGGGTTTCATGGCGCAAGGTACAAAACCGGACAAGCTGCGCCAAACAGCCCATTGAGATTGTCTAAATCTCTAATTTCTAACTCTCACGGTAGAATAAAAAGAGAAACTGCAAATATGAAAGAAATATCGGAAAATAGAATTGCAGCATCAAATAACGCAAGCTCAAATTATAACCACTCAGTAGATGTGATTTGAAGCAAAAATACAATTATGAACAAAATGATACTAGTAAAGTAAGGCGAATTCTGATTAAATTCGATTTTGAAACTTATTTACGATTCTACAAAACAAGATTACATATTTCGCTAGACAAGTTCATGTAATTGTAAAATAGACCATGGGTACTGTGCATTAACTGTCTTACCATCCTTAGCTTTGCGATAGTGTCGAAAGAAAGAAATCTCAAAATACATTGTAGAAGCCCTTGAGGTAGCTCAGTAATTTGAATAGCAGGTGGTTCCGAGACACTTTTATCCATTAATTTTCCTTCTGTACTTCCACACACAGAATAACAGAATCAATATTTTATTCCTTGACAGATGGTTGCAGAAGTTAAAGATGTGTTTGTAATTTTTACAAATAAGAATGCACATTAATAGCCAACCCCACTACATACAATATTTCGAACCCTATGATTAGGCCGTCAAAATCACATGACGAGAAAGAGTTGCTCCTTTCTACGTCGCCACAATTGGCGATGTATCAGCTTATGTGTAGAAATGAACAAAACAGTTATTTTACGATAACATGTTAACCGTTATTGCTATTTCGTGGTGCCTGTTATTAAACAACGTTAATAGCAGTTTTATTATCTACACTTCAATATTTGCGATGAACTTCTAGGCGTGCATGTATTTTAGATTGACGAGTATGTACTTTTTATTGGCGCATGTCATTTTGATTGGCACATGTAATTTAGATTAGCTTAGGCCAGGCACACACGTTACGATATACCGGTGAGGTTTACCTGTACAGGTAAACCGGAGCGTGTGTGTCAGCCGCTGCAGGCCAAATTGCCCTGACTAAGAGAATGGTGGGTGTTATTGAAGAGAGCCTGGGAATGTATCTACAATTAGCGCTGAGACAGCAATATTCAAATGAACGGGTTCAAGTGGACCATGAGGAAGAGGAAAGGCGAAATTAATAATACGAAGTGAATTACGCTAAAGTAAAAGGGATAGTACCGCGCAATATTTGGCGGGACATTCGCCCATCAGATAATAGCTTGTCTTTAAAATAAAATATTTGAATTGTGATTTTTTTTTAAGTAATGGAAAATTCTATTTGAATGAAATTATCTGTCATCAATAACCCTTCCTCGAGTTGCTGCCAATAAACAGTATGTGTCCCTTTTTTCTGTCTTTTGTTATTAAACATTTCCTACAATATTAATTTTTTAACAGTGGTTTCAAGAAGTAATTCATTTTGAGAATTCAAAATTATATATATAAATCTGAACCATAATTGTATTAGTTCTTAGAATTACACCTGTTTTTATACCAAGTAACTGTTTATCAAGTTGTATTGTAATAAAATTTCACTGGTTTGAGCTAGATTATACTATTGGCAAAATTAAAATTGTTATAGCCCTATATTTCTATGAGAGAAATTAATTAATGGAACAAGAACTTAAAGTATGCACATGTGACTGTTATGTGACTTTCCAAATAAAAACATCAGTCTTAGTTAAAAAATGAAAGAAATAAAAATATTAGCTGCTATCTGCAGCTTAGCTAACATTTGTGACTGGAATATTTTTCTAAAACTAACAATTTTCTGAATTGAAAATCTTATACAATAAAACATGTAGAAACTGAGGAGTACATTTAAAGGGTGAAAAATGGATTTTAAATGGTTAAATTTTATTTGATAATGGACACCTGTTTAGGTTTGAAGAAGCCAAGTAAGCCACAATTTCTAAAAGCATTGCTTTAGAAATTGTTTCCTTGAATGTCATGAAATATAAAATGGTAATACGTTAAAAGCAGTGAAGGAAAGTTATTACTTCTAGGGAAGGACAAATTCAATTTTCCTCTTGCAGAGAAAAAGTTTTTTTTTGCAAAAGTAAAGCATTTTGAATTCAAAGAACTGTTTTATTAGATAGTTTATATTCTGAATTCATTTGCATTTTAAGAATCTGTCATTTTGCAGAATTTGTTAATTTTGTTCATGTAAAAATGATGTATAGCCATTTTATGCTAGGAAAGAAGTCGAACCTCGTTACTGTGAACACGCTTATCAAACTTAATTTCGCTGAATTCTATACAGATAACATGAATTACTGATATTGTGAAGAATATAACCTTCCCCTCTAAGAGTTCATGTTAACAAGGTTCAACTGTAATTTCATTCAACGTTGGTCCATATCCTATTTACGGCATGTGATTATCCAAAATTTTTTACTATTTTATAAATAAGTTTAGTAATGTTAAACAATAATCATTAAAAAATATTTATATAATGTACACTACAATAGTTACAAAAATTGTAATAAACATATTTTTAATGATTTAAAATATTAAAACTAATGTGTTCTTCAATTTTATAAATTATTGTACTTACTATATAAATATTTTTAAAATTCTCTTACTTAAAAATCTCAGATGGCTGTAATCTTGTGTGTCCTCTAAATAAACAATCACATAAGCCATAAGAAGGATATTGATTAATATTACATGAAAATATCTCAATATTAGGAAGCAGATATTGAGTAATGTTGAAAAAGAACATCAAGCAATATCGTAAAATCGATATTGAGCAACGTCAGAAAAAAATATTTATCAATGTCGTAAAATTGATATTGAGCAATATCGCCAGGGGGTCATTTTTACATTGGCCAATATCGACAGCAATATTGGCCAATATTTTTTTTCAATATTGGCCGATATATATGTGCTACCTGGGCTATCGGTGACGGTCTGGGATCAATCCCAAAGGGAAAGATTCGAGAACATGTAATTTTGCACCACTGTCAAATGACGAGGCAACACCCGAGCTTCCACGCCAAAGTGAGGACATGAGATCACGATAGATTTAACGTGCACCAGCCCCCTTTGTACGCGACGGTGTTTGGCTGGATTTCGTTCCGGTTGCTATTCCATCGGGCCCCCTCATCTGATTTGTTTTTACACTAAAAATCCCTTTCATAGGTGTGTGGCAATACGCGTTTCCTGTACACATCCTGAATGTGTCGTCACTTGGTTTGTTTTGAATGCTACATCAGCACTTCGCTAATAAAGATAAAAAACAATTGAATTGCAAAAGAAAGTTGATTGGTAAACACTAGATAAAACAAAATGGTGATAAACTACATTTTAAGTTAATTTCGATATGTATCAAGCGAGCATTTACAGAAGTATTATCTTTACAGATCGTCTTATTTGTTCGCACTGAAAATCCTCATACGAATAGGAGATAATTGTCACCACAGAAATACTACCAAATATATTTAGCTTGAGAAAATGCCTTTCATAGGTGGTGTTTCTGCAGCGATATGTATCATGTTCTGTAAACAAAAACTAGATTTTACTTCATGAACCCAAGGCTCTCGCATGCTACATATCAGGAATACCTTGAAGCATAATTGTTTTAATGTTTAATCCAATTAGTGTTGACCAATTATATTTTTTAATTTTAAATTCTTTGAGATTTCTATTGATGTGCTGAAATTGTATTCAGAAAACAAGCAAAGCAACGTTACGAATACATAAAGAAAACATCACAGCAGAAACGCTCCCACAATGTATATTTAGCTTGACAGAAAACTGCCTCATACAGTAGCATGTTTAACTGCAAAAATATTGCTGTCAATTGCATTTAGCTTGACAAAAAAGCAAAGCTTCCAGTTAACCGTAGAAAAAGCATGATTTTCACAGGCTGACTTCTTGGGCAGCTATAGTAACAAAGCAGGACTTCATAGCCGTATTCCAAACATACCTTTATATGCATAGCTGTCATTTTCTGTCTAGCTAAATGAAGGTGGCAGTAGTGTTTCTGTGGTGGAATGCGTTTTCCTATGTACGTACCAAACGTGATGTCACTTGGCTTATTTTTCTAATACAATTTAAGCACGTCATTGGAAAACAGTCCAAAGAATGAATTCATATAGGATAGTTGATTGGCCAATTAGATTAAATGCCTGACGTCACCAAAATGGTGAAAAGCTTTATGCAGTAAACCTAATGTTTCATGCGAGATCATTTGGGTAACAAGTAAAATCCGCACTTCCCATCTGGTTCGTACTGAAAATCACTCATACTCTGGGTTTTTGTTGACCTTAAAAATATAATGAATTCAAAAAATGAAGACTATCCAAGAGTGCATAGACAGGCATGTTTCCTCTTTAATTTGATTGTAGAGCGACCACATTGAAGTGTTCCATGTCTCCCATGGGTAAAATAATAACTTGTATATTTTAAATTAAAATAATGGGGTAACATTTAAATATTAAAACCTGTGAATGTCTAATGCTAATATGCAAGTTACCTAAGAGATCTGTTTTTAAATTGATTTGTGGACTGTTTAGTGTCAGTTTGCTACAAGATGGAATATGGTAGCTGTACATGCTTAAGTATACCCTGCAGCATTTAAATCATGAGCCCTGCATCAATCGAGGTTCTGCCTCTACTCCAATATTGTAGATTAAAACGAGCATCAAGCTCTAGATTAGATTTGACTGAAGCACTTGGCAAAAATCTTTGCAGTTTTCCATGGCCATGTTTAGACTGTTAGGATTGTCTTGTACTGTTCACCCCACTTAGACTCAACTTGGGAAAGGTGAAGCACTTTGTCCACGGTTCAGACAGCAGGAGCCAATTGCTTAACATGAAGCCATTATCACATGCTATTTCTTATGATGCACCTGTACATCTACTTAGTTCCAGTGTGAAATATAAATTTAATAATTTAATTTAATGCAGTCTTTCGTACGAAACCAGTTACAGCTATCAATTCATGTACCACAATGTTTAAGGCACATCATAAAGATACTAAGTTCACTGAAGCTACTGACAATGGCTTCGGTGGGAGAACTTAGTTCACGATATCACTATGGCCGACGATCCAGCTGCATGGGATTTAGCATTCACAGCAGCTTTGGAAGCATTTGAAGTAGGCATACATTCAATAACTTGATAATATAGTTAACAGAAAATGGCACTAAGAATATAAAGAATTAACTTTCTACTTGGTTATTTTAGGTATATTTATGGGTTTGTCTTGTACATTCATGTCAAAGGGGTTTTTACAATCTACCAACCACTAATTCCAATATTCTTTCATAGTCAAACTCTGAAATTGGGGTAACTTGAAATATTTTTTCATCCAGAAGACCCAAAAAACAAGTGTTCTTACAAACTTCTGGAAAAATTGGCTCTATTGCTTTAGTACAAGTGTGAATACTCTTCATAACAAAATTAATGAGAATTTGACAAGGTTAGTTTCTGAGGAGCACCATGGAAAAGTTTGATTAATCCACTTACTGCTCATAAGTGCTGATCTAACCAGCTAATTACTGAATAGAATACATATGGTGGTTTTCTGATGCATACCACTACAATCAATGTGATACCTAGACATTTTTCTTTTATTTTTGGAAGATAATATAGTTTGATTTTTATGACGTAAGAGCAGCATACGCTATTCTGTAACAGACTTAAAATCTTTCTATTTAAGTATTAAATATTGAGGCATTTAAAAGAGTAAAATTATTTTACACGAAACTTTGATAAGTTACCTTTATTTTTAATTAGTTACTTTCCAACACCTTTGAGTTTGAAAAGCACTGTAGTTTTTTAAGTACATCTTTTAAAGCCTAAAATATTTTTCATGAGAATAATCTTGAAAATTTCCAAAAATTCTGAAAGGAGAGCTTTAGAATTAAAACAGGAAAAGAAACAATCATTGAATTGATATTTTTATTCACATGAAAATAGAAAAGAGTGAAATGTTTTTTAAAAAAATATTAGCATCAATCTTTAGAAAGGCAATTGAATAAACAAAGGAAATCAATAACATTTTGATAAAATATGATATTTTTAATGTACATAAATTAATAAGCAATGGAATTGTAGGTTGGAAGGTGTCTAAGAGGTACAGTAAATTTAGAAACAATTTAAAATTTTACGAATTATTATGATCATGATTACACATGTACGATGTTTTATTTACAGTTTAGTTGTATAAAATAGTGCTTATTCTCATGTCTAAAAAGTACTCTAACTTGATGGGAATATTTCAGAAGTAAAATTCCCTCCTTAAAGAGGAATATACTTGATAATACAATTGATGTTTTTAAACTTCAAGTGCTCCATAATTTGGATGAACTACTAAAATGGGATCATTTTCATCTTGTTCCTCACCACTTCTTAAACCAGATTTAGAAAGAGGGATGATAACTTGATCCTAAATTTAGAGAAAAGGTATATAATTAATGCAGAAAAATAAATTATTTCAAATTTTAATCAACATTAGATTAGGCCAATGTTTCTGTATTATTAAATAAAGCTTAACTTATCACAAACACATTAACATCCAGTGAGAGTCTAAAGTAACTAAAAAACATTAAAAAAACCATGTTTTGTTATGATTATGAAAATATTTCTAAAGACCACCTCCTTAAAATTTGCTACTGCACAAGTTGTAATAACAAATCCACTTATTAGTTTTTTGCATTACAGTATTTAACAATAAATTTTAAAACTCTTATGTTTCGCCTAAAAACAGTATCAAGGGGGTAATCTAATGAGATATTATTCATTATATGTTCATATTTACATGTTGGAAGGATATCCAGTATACTAAATTATATCCATATAAATAAGAATGGAGTGTTTGTAATTGATTATTTTCGACGCATTTCAAGTTTTCTATTTTGGGCCCTTCTAATGCAAAATCCATCTCTTGCGCATTTGGTGTCTGTATGTGTGTGCCCTCGCTACGTCCAAACGGTTGAATATATTTTCATGAAACTTTGCATACTGTGAGTATTTACATTCATTTAGTGACTGAACTTGGTTGCGTTAGTCTGTCCGTCCGTCTTCCCGTTGTATGTCTGATTTGGTCTGTGTTTGCACAAGTATCACATAAAATGTATCGAACATATTTTAATGCAATGTTCTATATTTTATACATTGCCATTTCAGTTTAGTGAATACGTTATTTCACTTTCCTTTGCTTACATATTTAGACAAGTTTCACGCTAAAACATCTGAGTAACTATACTTAAATCAACCATAATTTGGTAGTTTCGGAGTAGCTGCAAGGTATATCGAGCATTGCAATTACTTGGATTGTTTTACCAATGCTGCTGAAAAATCAATTCTAATACTTTATTTTGAGCCTTATTATTTCTTTATGAAATATAAAAAAATTCTGAATATTTGGGAGACGATAAAGAGAATAAAACATAAATAAAATATACAGAACAAGACCTTTTAAAATATGACTGGTAGCTAATATGGCACAACATTGGTCTTTTTTAATAATTTACTATTTTAAATTGGTGCACATTATATTCCAAGAATCTATTTTGTAGTCTATCTGTAGTAAAAAACAGATACATTCATTACTTTTCATTCGAAGTTTTTAAATCTGTTTTAAGATGTATTTCTGGATTTTAAATTTGATATTTTTCATTCGATAAGTGTAATCAAGGTAAGTAATGATTTAATTAGTTTTAAAACATTTTTAATCATTGTATGATAATTTGGGGTTTTTGTTTTTAAATGCATACTCTGAACTATTCTATGCATTCTGGGTAACATTGGCACATCTAGACTTCTTTCTTACTAAAAATTTAAATTCTACAAAAATGTAAAATATGACATTCAGTTAGATTTATGAAATTGTATATTTAACAATCGTGAATAGGAATTTCAGTTTATTAATGAAAGAGGAAGTTAGTTAACCAATTCAACCCGAGTAATTCTGCGAGAATATCATATTTACTATTCCGCTTGGACAAATACCACAATATGCAATCCCACATCTTTTAAAATAATTATTTATATTTGTAAAGAGAATGTTAGTGATAATATGTTACAATCCACAGATATTATGAACTTCATAAGGTTAGCTGTTGGGAGGGTGATACACATTTAATGTTTAATTTATCTTCCATGATACAATTATCCTAATTAGTCGCATGCAATGTATTAAATACAGTTTAACACAAAAGTTTCAACTATGGGTTGATTAATAAAAAAGCGAAATCTATCATAATGATTAATAAATAATGCTTCACAGTAAGAGTTTTTCACTTACATGATGAATTAATCTATCAATAACTTTTTCAACAAGATGTTTTTTCTTAATAAGCTCTGCTTCCGTTTCAATTTCACTCTCAATCTCTTTCAAGTACCAATTGACCAATTGACTTTTCCTCATGCCTTCAAAATCAGTCTCTGTAATTTAAAATGTATTAAAATAAAATCTGTTTTCATTTGAAAGCTAAAAAAGGATGACTTATGATACTACATATTACAACAAAAGGGTATACTGTAGAAATATTGTTGAGCTTACCATCACATCTACTTTCTTCTTTCTGAAGACATGAGATTAGAACATTACAGAGTGATTTATACTCTTCAAAGCTAAGAGTAAGCCTTTGTGATCTTTCTTTGTCAGAACTAGGATCTACCCCATTCAGCACTGAAATTTCAAGTAATAGTATCAGAAAATGCAATAATTACACAATATCACCATAAAATACTTAAATGTATTAAATAGAGAATCATACAGTAGTATTAAGGATAATGGAGTCACTTTTTACAATGGGTAAAAAAATTAAGATAATTTTTGTCCACTTTTAATTATGAACAGCATGTAAAATTTGGTTTGTTGGGGTTTTATGGCACAAGGGCCATATTTTGGCCATGCTGTGCCAGACACAAGACATACAATATCAAGTAATAGACAGACACACATAAAAGTTTTACTGACACAGAAGAGAAATACACCCAGGAAGGAATGTACATGACAAGAATCGAACCTGTGCCGCCTACAACTCGAAGGTTGCTAACGCAATGGGCATACCCACTGGGCCCTGAACAATATGTAAAACAGTTGCACAAACCTTACAGGAGTCAATTGGATTGGATGTCAGGGTTTTATGGTGCAAGGTTCAAAAGAGGACAAGTTGCGCCAAACACAAGACAGAATATAATCCAATAAAAGTACAACATTGAAAAATCAAGACAAAGATAAAGGATGGATTTAAAACATGTAAAATGAGTAGATGAGAATAAAAATACACACATAGTTGATAAAAACAAGACCATTGACTGCAACATAACTAATGCATTTAATTTACATGTGCATAAAATTTGAACGTGTGAAATTTAAAAGATTGAATTATAAAAGAATTTGATAAAATAGATTGAGTCATTTTGAATTTGCAAAAAAATTAGATGAGATGTAAAAAACCAATTGAACGTAAAAATGCTAAGAGGTTTGGATGGGGATTTTCCCCAACTAAATCTTGTAAGTTAAAAAATGTATTTTTTAAAATTTTTTGGTGATGTTTAAAAGCAGGACATATAATTAAAATATGAACAGTAAAATCTGCAGAAAATGAACAAAAAGAGGGGCTTTCGCCCAACAAAAGATGATAAGTAAATCGTGTGTGCCCAATGCAAAGGCGGGTCAATTAATATCAGTCCTCCACATTGGAGACTGGCCACTTATGATGATGAATGATGGATTTTATAGAATGTAATTTATTGGTGACTTGCGAATTCTATGACTCTAGCCACAAGGAGTCGAAGAACTCCTTTGTGGACATCTTGATATCACTAAGAGGAATGGTTTGCTGCAATGGATCGGAAGCTGCCTTTGCAGCACTGTCAGCAAACTCATTACCCTTTATGCCCACGTGACTTGGGACCCAACAAAACAGAATACCGAAGCCATTGCTCTGCAAGGTATGCAAGATGGAAAAATATCTGACACGACAGGATGGCATATTGCTCCAATTGTTGTAAAACACTCATGCTGTCAGTGTAAATGCAGTACTTACGGTGGGTGCTCGAGGATATCTGCTGAAGTGCGCAATAAATTGCCACCTCTTCTACAGGAGTCGAACAAATAAATATTGCTATTATTATTTCCAGTGCTACACATTGTTATCAACTAAACAAGCAAATTAATTTAAAAAAGTGTTTTAAACATAAAATAAATTAAATACATTATTCAAAGACAATTCTCGGAGACCAACACGCAAACAATGTAAGATAAATCTTCCAAGTTCTTACTCAATTTCATTTAGATAAGATGAAACACTGCAATTAAATTACCATTATTTTCCTCTTCTTCTACTTCCATTGCATCTTCATTTTCTTCCATTAAATTTATATCAGGTTGCTCTACTCGTATTATAGATTTGTTGAGTAAGCGGAAGGCTTCTTTCACATGTTTAGGATACACCTAAAAATAAACAAATGAAACTTATTACTTAAATGAAAAACTATTTCATCTCAATGACTAGGCAATAAAATATATCCATGATCATCCAAGTATTAAATTAATCAACATTTTAGCTATACAATAATATGTTGCTAAATAAACAGAAATCAACAGAATCAAAATAGTAAAGCACTAAAAAACATCTGTGTAAAATAATTGTATCAACATTAATGAAAATCTGTTTTATTCTATACTAATGCAACTTTAATTAAATCATTTAGTCTTAAAAGATATGACATGACGTTTGAAAATTGATTTTTGACTTTCTTTGCAAAACAGAGAAGTTTACTTTCACCAATAAAACAAATCTCAAGTATGTGAATTCCTTTTGCTAAAATTTGTGAGATTGCTTCTTTTCAAAATATGACCTTTGATGTCATAATCACATAACCACTTTAAACAATTAATTGAAGCACAATTTTTCACAACTAAAAAACCAGAAGCTGCTAAAAACTATTTATCCTAAACTGAAATAGTAAAAAGATGGTTTTGAAAAGGATGACAAGGAACTTCTGTGACCTTGAATTGACAAGTCAAGACCAAAATAAGGGCTTTTTTAAGGACATCTTGCAAAAAGTAAGGAACATAAATAATTAAGAATATTTTTAAAAACCTAAGGGTTTATGAGCTAATATGGAGAGCATTCTGTTCTCCAGGCACTTCATTGAAACTAACCAAAAACAGAATGAATCCCACATTAATTGGTAGAAATGTAATGGTATACTTAAAAAAGCAAACTAATTTTTCTTATAATTAAATTTAGATAACTTCTAGCTTTTGAAGTTTAAGTTCTTTTAATAAAATTGATAATTGAAAGAAAATATGAACACCTATAACAATTTTCATTATTATGTCTCACAGAAGCTGATTACTATTTGTAGAAACTTTGATTTCTGTCACTTATTTCAGAAACAGGCAAGTACCTCTTCACAGCAATGCATTTTAGCCATAGCTTCTGATAAGCGAACTAAACTTTCTAGCTGCCGAACCGTAATGCGCCACGAAGACTTTGTTACTCCAGCAGCATCACGAAGGCGGAGGTTTTGATAGCGTTCAACCAAACATTTCTGAGCTTCTTCAGTTATCTGAAAGAAACATCAAGCTATAAACACATGATTTTGGAGAAACTCAAAATAATATCAAATTATTGATTTGGCAAAACACTTTATTAGTTTATAAAAAAGTGTCAAGATATAAAAATAGTTCCGAATTTGAACACTTTTTGCTTTAGTTTAATGAGAAATTTAGATATTTTTTTGCAAACAGAGAATCAGAAATTTTCTTTCAAATAATTTATAGTATATATTAACAATCACAATTAAAAGTTACACTGAATTTGCATTAAAACTTTAATGTTTGCACTTATAATTTTGAAGAGTTTGACACATTTGCTCAGAAAACAAAGGATTATCACTCAAAAGGGCAGAACTCTAAATTTACCATTCTTCATTTGATAATTTGCAATAATCAGTTTTAATAACTCCTCAGTGCAAGAAAAGAACAAGTACAGAAAAGTAAAAGAATGAGACTGACATGGATTAATATCCAGTCAAATTCAACTAAACATTAGGGTGGTCTCATTGTAAGAAATTATAATCACTTTTAAGCAAGAAAGTGTAATACTGACCTTTGGTTTGAACTGACGAGCAAAAGTTATATACTTGGATATTTCCTCTAGAGAATATGTTCTTTCAATAGATTCTTCTGATTTTTGATGAAGATCAACTATTCTTCTGGCAATAGCATAATCTGTGACCTGAAATGAATTATATTTTTAAGGAATCATTTTAGAAAATTCATTAAAAACTTTAGAACACATATAATTGAATTCATGGTTTTATTCAGCATAAGAGATATGAATTATATGTATTAAAATTATTTTATAAAACATCAAACCACATAACCATGAATCAGTAAAATCATTATTTTCAGAAAAACACATTCAAAGATCTGCTGCTTTAGAAAGAATTACATAAAAACTTAAATGTTACTGTGAAAGTACAGGAACAATTTAGGTTATTTATACAATCTAAGAATAAATCAGAGTAAAATGTAAAAAATTATATGCCACTTTGATAAGGTAGCTGAAATTATATAGTACATACCACTTTTTCTAATGACAGACAAATAATAATTTTAAAGTTTGATATTGCATTTTTAAGTCTATGAATCAATTCTTGCAGAATTTTACTAAGTATACAAGTTTACAGAAATTATGTATATAAAGGAAAAGAGAATTCTGCTTACTTCACTACATTCATCCACCAAAATGAAGAACAAATCAAATCTAGACATGATAGGTGCTGTCAAAGCAATGTTTTGTTTCAGAGATTTGGTTCGATCATATCTTCCACCAATAGGATTTGCAGCGGCTAAAATTGAAGTTCTTGCATTTAAAGTGGCCTAGACAAAATATAATAACTTTTACCAAATTTGTAACTAAACCTATTCGAGCAGTGATTGATAAAACCAAAAGAAAAGTTACTTTCTTTAATATTTTTTCGAACTAAAATTTATCTTGAACTTCAAAGAGGATAAAATGGTTTTAATCATAAAACCTACAACAAAAAAGAGTAATGTTTAAGAAAATCATGCAATACAAAGAATGCAAAATAAAAAAGAATGCAAGGTTGGTTGTTTTGGGGTTTTAATGCCAAACACATGACAGACTATGTCAAGTAATTGTGAAAAGAAAGGATGGAGAAGAAGTAGAGAAAGATTGCTTGGGCATTCTGGGTTCATGACTCCATATTTACCTGTGGCAAGAATGCGAGGATGGTGACTCTTAAGGTATGATTTAGAGCACCTTACAAGGAGTTATTTTGACAATTTAGAGCAGCACAAAAGCATTTTGGAGCATTCATGAAAAATTTTATTTCATGAATCCTGCTGACATGAAATGCTTTGCTCATTAGTATGAGTCTACTTGCCATAATTTAATTGTGTAATCCTCTTTAATCAAGAACAACCAACCTTTAATTTTGATACATTTAATTCCATTTCAATAATTGCTAACATCTAGTACACATTTTAGAAATCTTAAGGTTAAGTAAGCATAGTGATTTTTAAAATAGCAATGATTGAAAAATATGAAGGGTGGAATCATGGACGGTTGATAAGTGCTAAGGAATGTTTGGTATAAATAAATATGGAAAATGTAAGAAATAATTCACCAATAGAAATGTTAGTGCCTTTTTAATGGTATCATTTGCTTAATGAACAGAAGTCAAGATACTTTTATCTTCACTTAAAACAGTATTTCCAGGTTTCATATTAAATCCTGGAAATAAAAATTGAAGATCTCTATTGAATAAAAAATTAAGAATGTGTGTTGAAAATGTAAAGCATTTATAGAAAACTCTTTTCAAACATAAAGATATTCCATTTTAACCTGCCTATAAACAATTTACTAAGACTCCAATAAGTTTTTATGAATTAAGGCAATCATTTTTAACAAATATTTGTTTGAAAGAAAGAAGCATTTCATTAAGAAACTAATATTTTTGTATAATAGGAGAAAGTTATTAAAAAACTTCAGGTTTAAAAAAATAAAGCTGGTCTGACTGCAACTAAAGCAATTGCAAAATACACAGCTGGCCATTGAAAATGCAACACCATGAAAGAAAAATCCAATAGCCATGAAATTTACATGTGTAGATAATGAAAGGATATGCAATTGATTAGCACTGCAGCATATATGCAAACCATGTGCACCAGTCAAGTTCCGTGTGAGCAGTATAAAAAACGAGAACAGAGCAAGTTTTAAGTATAGGAATTGTATTTTCTCACTGTTTCTGTACATAGGAAAAGTTATAGTTTATCGAGAGATGGAATTATCCTTCTAAAAATTGGTGCTCGTGTTGGACGAAATTAAGAGTGATGCGAATATGAAAAAAGGTAGATGCAAAAGGGACAAATTGACTGACTTGAACAATTGCAGCAGCCTTGTCATACCATAGAATGAGAGGACAGACATCTTGTATGCATAACTATTACAGATCTAACTGCAACATCAAGAACCCTAGCTCGAGAATTAAGGTGTTGCACAACTTGTATCAGCATGTACAATTTCAAGTCATCTGCAGCAGTGGGGAATTTTTTCAAGCCATCTGTTGCTGCGACTACTTTTGACCCTACACAAGTGTCTGTGATTGCAATGGTGCATAGAAGGCAGCACAAAGGCAAATGAATGGCATGACATCTTTTCAGATGAATCTCGTTTTGGTCAACAGCATCACAATGGACGTATCGAAGTTGGCCAACACTGCAGCAAAAAGACTCGCATTATGCATCGTTATAACAGTATGTCAGCTGGGTTTACGTTATGGAAAGTTATTGGTTTCTACTCCTGCACCCACCTAATAGGTTCTGCTGGTACACTCAACAGCCACCACTACAACTTTGAAATTCTGGAGCCTGTTTCCTCCCTTATATTCAGGGCTTTACTGTGGCCAGTTTTCAACAGGACAATGCACGATCACACGTGGCATGCAACTCACAATTTCTTTCTCAATGTCCAAAAGGTTTCACTTCTACAGTCTGCACATTTACCAGATTTTTCGTACATTGAACAAGTCTGGTCAATGATTGCCTGACTGGCACACCAAACTAACCACGGTTAAGCCAAATGAACTTCGACATGTGGATGCAGTATGGACTGACATACCCCAAACACACAGTATTGAAAGAAAGCATCTTTCTTTCAATACTGAGACATGTAGCAGGAGTTATTGCAGCCCATGGCAGCTACACAAAATGCTGATTTCTTCGTGTAACAAAAGTCGAACACAGGTGTAATTTCAATCATTTCACCCCTTTACCTTATGTTATTTACATGGCTGTAATATCTTTTGTCCTTCATGGTGTTGCATTGTTGATGGCCAACAGTATAGTGGCATAACTATTAAATAACGATTTCTGCCAACACTCAAATGTTTGGCACTAGCTTATTAGGGAAGCATTCACGGAATAATCTCTGAGCAGCACTTCTGTTTCCATCGGCAGCCTGTTAAAATAGATGAGTGCCAGCCATCTTGGAATAGGTGTAATGCTCCATCATGTGCAAAATCCACATTTTGAACAACGAATCTCAAAAAATATCAATTCTTAAATGTGCCAAAACAGTACCTTCTAGCACCTACACGCAATAGTCACGGACACATTATTTGACAAAATGTTTATTTTGATACACTCTACCACTCTTTAAAGTTAGGCCACGAAATTTTGAACCACCCTGTATAAAAGATCAGCTTGTTTCAAATGTTTGTGTTTTCAAGCAAATACTTTCAAATTAACACAAAAAGACTTACTTTCACACCAGCTTTTGTTATAGAAATGGTCTGTTGTTCCATAGCTTCATGAATAGCAACTTGATCTTTGACTTCCATTTTGTCAAATTCATCAATACAACAAACACCCTACAAAATAACATACAATTAAAAACAAAATAAACTGTTTTCGAGAGACTGTTTCGAGTTTTTTTTTTTGAGAAACAAATTAGTTTTGAGAAGTAAAATGCATACTTGCTAACCATTTCCTCACCTTTCTTCAATGTCAGAATCACCCTTAATGTAATTTAAATTTAGCCACAATAAATCTAGAGAATATGAATATATCTTTAATTTAGCACTAATTTTTTAAACTTCTAATTGAGGTAAGTGAATACTGAATTCATTCAAATTATCGTTCAATTATTCCTGCAGAAATCTTTTAGAAAATAATATAATCTCTAAATAAATATAATCTTTTAAATAAAAGTTCTCACTCTTCAACAATATGAAAAATTAGGGCCCTTTTAACATGGGTGCACCTAAGGAAGGGCTCAAGACCAGGCCTTAAAAAAATTAAAAATATCCTCACTTTATTTATCTTCAAAAAATAAGATTTTGATATTTTCTACTTCAGTTAACAAATATTTATTATTTATCACAATTGTACATTAACCCTTTCGCGACGCGAAGCGCAAACGCGCGCTTATCGCTGAGGCCGGCAGTCTCTCTCGCGAGTGTCTGTCCACGGCCGGAGGGTTTTTTGCGGTTAAGCCTAAATCCATGAAATTACGGAAATATCAACGCGTTGTTTAATAATTTTCTGTAGAATATTTAAATGGCATATGCTTTATATATATTTCTATAGATACTTTATTTATTTAAGTTATTTCTTGTTTAAATATATATTTTACACATTTTATTTTTCGACGCTTCGACATTCTAACGGTAAAAAGAGAAAAAATTTACGTCTACAAGATCTAACTATCCACTAAAAACTGGACCGCAAATCGAAATACCCAACGCTGTAGCGAAAAAAAAACTTCCCCTGCTTACTGTAAACAAATACCACGTGCGAATGTAAAGAGCCGTATAATTCACGCCATTCGGAAACATTCCTTTCTCCTTCATTCCTTCCCCCTAAAAACCACGTGTATGTGAGTCATACTACTCTCATTTTGAGTAGAAGGTCAAATCTACATGTATCTGAAACCACATGGACATATAACGCCATCTTCTGGCAAAAATTTTAGTTTTTAAAACGTTCCAGGACACTGGCACTAATGGGTGACGGCCGGGGGTGAACGAGAAAACGCTCTTGCACGCCGGCGTGTCGGCCGGGAAGTGAGTGCGTTTCTTGCTGGCACGTACAGGTGACAGTCGGCGCGAAAGGGTTAAGAGTGTCCCATCATCACTAGTTGGCCAAAATAATATCTAAACACATGAAAATGTTTTATTGACATTATGTGTTGGAAGTGAGTAGTCACTGAAACAAAGATTACTCAGCATTCAAATCAAATTTTAAAAATCTAGATCCCACACACATTTATTATTTGCTTTTTCTCTCAACCATCATCTTAATCTTATATATCTTATCTAATCATCTTAAATTACTAACCCTGAAACAGAGTGGATATCAATATAGCCCCATCCAGATTGATATTCTAGGTACACCCCTGCTTTTTAAGGCCTTTTTCTAGGCTGCTTTTCTTTCAATCACTGAAAGTGAAATCTACCCTTATTCATTAGCCATAAAATTTTCACTATTTACCTTATATTCCTTTAGCTGTAGCACATATAATCAAGGAAAATGTAATGTGGTACACACAATCAAGGGGAAAGTAAGTCTAAAATTAACACATTGAGGAGGGAAATAGACATCACTCTTCCCTTTCCCAGGTAATAAATTGAAAAAGCAAAACAATGACAAAAATTTTTTAAAACATCAGAAAACTTTTTTTCTTCATAGAAACAGGAAATTTTACAATCTGTAGTGCAAGCAATTCAATAGTTAGTATATATGTAATCCTAGGGCTGTAATACTTACATTATCGGCTAACATTAAAGCACCAGCTTCAATGACAAATTCACCAGATTCTTCATCTTTAGCGACTGCAGCAGTGAGACCAGCAGCACTGGATGCCTTGCCACTGGTATAAACAGCTCGGGGTGAAAATTCAGATACCTGTCTAAAGACACATCAAAATGTGCATCTTGCATGTTAAATACATTTCTAGCAATACAAAGAAAGTAATCAGAATGATAGCACTTAGGATTGAAATTTCATTTTAAAAATCTATTACTCATTGAATATTCAAAAAGTACACTCATCTGAATTTTGTTTAAAACTTACGGGGCAGAAATAAGAAAACTAGAACTGAATTCCAACTCCGCCAGAGAAATTTATAAAGCTTTATTAATGAAATAAAAAAAGGTGAAATTTCTGACAAAATTTTAGTTCTGAACTTAACTCAATTTAATTCTTAAAAAATGCATACATATGGTTGAAGTTAGCCTGTCTTAAAAATGAGCAGCCACACCTGTTGCACTAAGGAAAATGAAATGAGAAAGGTCAAAACCATCAACTAAAATAATTCCATGTTTTCCACCAGCTCCATTTTCTTTTTTATAAATACATATGGTAAAATTCATGTTAATGGCTTACAAGTCCATTAAATGCGGTAAACTTTTTCCTTGCAGCCTTGTATGCAAGCTTCATTTCTTAACATTAGCAAAAACATAAAAGCTTGAATGATGTTAGTAAATATAAAAATTTAATAAGTGAAATGTGTGGGTGGTAAAGAAATTATCTGTATACCTGAGTAATGAAGTGTTATAAATTCATTTGAGTAACATACAATTAAAAATATTTATACCAAATTTGTAATGTTAATTAGTTACTTTTGTTCATACCACATATACCTCATAAAATACTGATTCTTATCGAAATCCAGTAATACCCCTTTAATATGCTTTCAAATCTAAATATTTTCTTTAACAAATTGCCGTCCTTATTAAATATATTGAATCATTTATGGAAAATTACAACTGAACAAACACAAGTGACAAGATACAAAATAGACTTGATTACAAAAGATAGCTTACTTTAAAAACTGACTCTTAGCTGTGCTAGGATCTCCAACAATACACAGATTGACATCGCCTCGAAGTGTTGTGCCTTCAGCAGTTGTTTTTGGTACACCTCCGAATAACATCAATAAAATTCCACTTTTCACTTCATCACTCCCTTAAAAATGTATTTAAATTAATAACCAAAGTCCAGATGGGTGATAATAAAATGTCATACATATATTTTAAATAGATAAGGAACATTTACAGAAAAACTACTTAGTCATTAAAATCCCTAAAAATTAAAAGTTTGAAGCATAAATTATTTTGCTTCAAACTTTTTTTTTGGTTTACAGAATTTAGCAATACTAATTTAAATTACAATCAAACTTTACAATAACAGATATTCATGGATCAAGCTATTTGATCATTATCAAGGAGCACTGTGTTGTAAACAAACTTGTCTAACACATGGATTTACAATTAAAATACTAAAATTAAAGACACGAAAGAACTTTGCCAAATACACAGAATGAGACGATATGAAGCTAAAGATGGCATACAAATTGCGAAGTTTGACAATTCATTAACTTAAACTTAAAAAGTCACAATACATTCTGAACAAAGTTAGAAGAATACTAGTTTTCTTCTACATATATAGGTAACTGTAGGCTTATATGATCAAGTAATTATTGGGCCAAAGAAAAATATTGGATTGAAATATAGTTGTCAAAATTCGAACAGTGTTCCTCAAGGTAAGCTTAAAGAGAAGTTTTCTTTTCAACATGGACAAATATTTCCAAGAGAGCCATATGAAAATGATATAGCATTATTAAATCTTAACATACATGAATGCAAATTTTTATACCATATACCTGTTTTGTGCTTATCAAAATAAATCTTTCAATGAAAATCCTTACCATGTATTGTTGGAAAAAGACTTTTTATTAAATTTTGATAAAGATTTCGATCAAGGCTCATATCATAAATTTTTTGCCATTCTTGACCAGTAAGCTCTTTTTGAAGAAGGTCCCCCTTTTTAGTAGGTTCAGCAGAAAGAATTTCTACTGCACTCATCTACCAAGAAAAGAAAATAACATTACACACAGAAAGGCTAAAGGTTAATTTAAGAACAAGTACAGTCGGCACTGGTTTTGGCAAAAAAAGTTTTAACGAATTCATCAAGTCCCTTAAACATCTTATAGAACTATTGGTAACTTTCATTCACCAACTTTCACACACAATTCCATAAATTTTTCCTCAGCCAAGAACAAACAAAACTTTTAGAATGACATATTTTGACTGACACACACAACAAAGAGTCTATTATACAACACTATTCATACTTCCACGAGGGTCATTAAGAAAATAATGAAACTGACATCTTAGCTCAACAGTATTAAATCAGAAAAATGCTGAAACCCCTGTAATTTCAAGAACATGGCACATCACAACAATGCTAAGATTGTTTACTCTTGTACAGTAGAGATGAGACATGTTTCTGTAATCCACAAGGGATTTAAAATTAGAGCAAATAAAACTAATGTGATGTTTAATAAAATATCCACATAGCAATGCATGAAATGATTAAAATAGCTTAAGAGGAAGATGTCTACTGCGTGAGTTTTTGAGTGATCCAAGGAAATTTGTGAATGATGAGGTGCATTTGGAAATACAAACTCCACTCTTCTAGGCCTTCAACATCGAATAGAGATAAGGATCAATACCACTGGTTAAAGGTTTAAAGAAAATAGAGTGTAAAGTGTTTACATTACAAAAAATGGCAAATACTTTTTATTTAAACAATAAATACATAAACAAGCACATAAAGAGTACACTTATGTTTCATTCTTTTTAGGTGTAATATTTTATTGCACATGATTAAAATTTTATTATTTTATGAGTTTGTTAAAAATGATTAAATAATGAAATGATGTTTGCTTGACTGGTGGTATTCAATAGGCTCAATACCTTATGAGGAAACTCTTACTACTGTGATTTCAAAAAACTTTTTTTAACAGAATGTGGAACTCCCGTCAATCCTTGTTTTGAAATTTATTGAAAATTGTACATGTAGGGAAGTAATTGGTTGTTATCAGATTGGTAATAGATGTCATAAAGGCTTTAATTCACTTTAAAATCAATTTTAGAATCCAGTCATTAAGAGAGGATATATAAAATGAGTAAATTTCCAAGTGAGTATCATTTGTACACAAGTCTCACATTTTGATCTAATTTTAATATTCTTATAGCACTCAAGTTTCCATCGGATTTAAGACTGACCATGACTATGAAGAGATTGGTAGAGATGGAGATATCGGTTGGGTTCAATAATATTAAAAACCAGTTGGAGTACAAATAAGTTGCTGAAAACAGTATTCACTATTAGCTGATACATGAACACAAGATATACTATGTGATTATCCAGCAGGTAAGTAACATCAAGACACTGAAATTGATGAGACATACCTTCATATATACACCGAATCATAACTTTAAGATTTCTGAAATTAAATTTGTTTATTTACAATATTGAAATGGAAGTAACCAAACAGAAAAGAGAATAAAACAATAAGTTTGGTATTTTGTCTAGTCCCACAAAAAATACAGCTAACCTTTATGATGCAGTGGCCAAATTTCATTAACGCCTCATAGAATGGCATATTTCGCTTAACTTCCTCCCCTACAGAACTTGGGCGAGTCTTGAATGATTTACGACTGACCACCTAGCACGCTTTCCTTTCATAGTGTTGTCCCAATGCTGCTCAATGGAAATTGGGGGGATACCACTTTGAAAATCACTTGGGAATCCAGATTTCGCTATAAGCGCTCTTTTCTACCCCACTTGATTCTTCGTACTAGGAACTGTTTAAGTTTGGATTAAAAATCGTTTAATGAGGTTAGGACAGTCGAAAATGCATACTCCATTTGTTTTACTTATATTAATATTTCAATGACTGCTTTTGATAAGCACAAATAATTTTTTCAAACTAAATACAAGATTTTGATAGTTCATTTTTAAAATGGTCAGTGTGATTTTGTATAATCGTTTATCTTAATTATCGTTCATTATATTCATATTTTGGTAGAAAATAGAGTGTAAAGTGTTTACATTACAAAAAATGGCAAATACTTTTTATTTAAACAATAAATACATAAACAAGCACATAAAGAGTACACTTATGTTTCATTCTTTTTAGGTGTAATATTTTATTGCACATGATTAAAATTTTATTATTTTATGAGTTTGTTAAAAATGATTAAATAATGAAATGATGTTTGCTTGACTGGTGGTATTCAATAGGCTCAATACCTTATGAGGAAACTCTTACTACTGTGATTTCAAAAAACTTTTTTTAACAGAATGTGGAACTCCCGTCAATCCTTGTTTTGAAATTTATTGAAAATTGTACATGTAGGGAAGTAATTGGTTGTTATCAGATTGGTAATAGATGTCATAAAGGCTTTAATTCACTTTAAAATCAATTTTAGAATTCAGTCATTAAGAGAGGATATATAAAATGAGTAAATTTCCAAGTGAGTATCATTTGTACACAAGTCTCACATTTTGATCTAATTTTAATATTCTTATAGCACTCAAGTTTCCATCGGATTTAAGAAAATCACTTCTTTGGGGACAAAAGATTTGATGTCACAAAAAGTTGCACAAACTTTCTTTACGAATATTGACCAACAGTTTCATTGTTTATTTTTGCTTATGGTTTAAAGATGATTGAAAAATCATCTTTTTAAATTAAAAGAATTTGGAGATCATGGTTCTACCTAAAATATTGAATGTTTAGGTACAGTCAAAACGTTGTAAAAATAAATTATTGGAACAGTTCGAATAATTTTTGACTAATAAAAAACATGGTCACATTCTACCATTATGTTAAGGTCATGAAAAACGGACGCTTCTTTTACGTTAAAATAACGCCCACATCTTATTTAGGTGTGTACGAGCATCACGACCCCGAGATACCCAAGTGATCTTTCCTCCCTTTCATTTTTACCCTAGTCTACCCTTCTGCCCTTTCTTCCTCCCTCATTGTGTTGTCTGTCTTGTGTTTGGCGCAGCTTGACCATATATGGCCCTTGCGCCATAAGACCCGAAACCAACCAACATTAAAATAACATAAATGCGGAAATTTTGATGCTTAGTAAACTTGTAAACTTAGAAATTTAAAATTTTCTGATACTTCAACATACTTTTGTGCAAATCAAGTAAAAATCAACCAATTCAAAATTGACAATTTGTAAAGTGAAATATTTAAAATTAGTGGAAAATTTCCTTCTCTACGTGGCCCATGAGTAGAACCAATCCTAAAAATTTCTGCATATCTGAGGCAGTCGTGGGCTTCCAATCCGATGAGTGTTTTTCTTTTCAAAGTTTGCATGTATGCTCAAAATTTGTACTGCATACTTGTTAGTTTCTTTAACTAAAGTTCATAAAACTTCCGAATTGAACATCAGGGGGAAATAATCAAACTCTTGTTACAGTTCTAATGGTTGGACGTTTGAGGAGACCCAACATTTCCACTGAATCGTAAACAGCTACATCTGATGGTTCCGGAAATTTCCAATTTATATTTGAGAATTCTATAGATGAGCTATCAACTACAAAAGTCTCTTGTTCGGACACAAGATCCGTTTCAGAATGCTCAATTTCGCATTCTGAATCGCTATCAGCAAAATTTTCTTCGTCAAATTCCTTCGACCTCTTTTTTCATTAATGGATAAACGGATTTGAATATGAACGAACTACCTCATAACATATAATATTGAAAGCAAGTTGGTCATGGTCATGTATTGCAATATAAGGGCTAATTAGACCGACTGAAAGAGGATTGAAAATAGTACTAACATTCAAAATGTTTCCAATCCAAGTGGAGATAAGAAAGAAGTGCAGTACAACCGTTCTGTTGTGAGTGATGCTTTGACAATACAAAGAAAAGATGCTTCAATGGTCACCGTGAGAACCATCCGTGCCCCCTTGAGTCAGATTGCTGTCGGTATGTTTTAAACCATTCTACCAATGTGATAAAAAAGGTATGACATGTTATTTCCAGCATACTTAGGTGTCATTAATTAACAAGGAATGCAACAGTCATTGTGATGGTTTAAGTAAAGACATGTTTGACGCTCGCAAAACATTTTTGTGTGAAGTTTTCAAGAGCTTCCTGTTTTCGATAGGAAGTGATAAATATTTTCAACAAAGCGCGAGGAAAACATTAACCCTCTGGATACCGGTCGAACGTTCAGAGTCCCCTCTATACAAAAGGCTTGGATTCATTCAGACCTCAAACTAAGAAAAGGTCGAGTCCATCCCCTCTTGTCTGATAGAGATCCGCGCGTGAATAGCCTTATCTCCCCATTGAGAAAGATGTCAAGTTTATCAATGGGGAGACTCGCAAATCATTTATCCTCGAGCATCTAGAGTCTGTGAAAGGTTGAATAAATTAAAAGAGATAGACTTAAAGAATCAAGATTAGTTTAGAACACGCAAAAAAGCATTTCTTGTTCTGCAGTGAACTTGTGAAATCTGTAGATTACTTCGCAATGTACTAAAGACACAGATAAAGAAATCTTAAAAACTGCTAAGAAATTCCGTTAGGAAATTAATACAAGGTCCAGAAATCAGATATCTATAGAAAAAATAGTCAATAGCATATTGCCTAATATAGAATTGGAAATTTAAAAATCCTACAACTCTTGAACAATTTAAAAATTAAATTTAACAATTTATTGACTGAAAGGGCTATAATTTTAGGTTATGTTTTATAGTTCATACAGCCTTTAAAAGTTATTGTTAATATATAAATAATAAAAGTTTGCATTTGTTCTGTTTTTTAAAGGATCAAGTCAAAGTTATGTTGAGTAACTAGAGTGTAAACAAGATATCCAAAATATTTAGAAATTAGTTACAATGCGTATAATCAATATCTAATAAAAATTAATTTGCCCTTCCTTAAATACACAACAGTTCTTCAGAATAGCAAAAAATATTACTTATCCAAAGGTTAAATTATACGTCCAAACTATTGTAAAAACTAAATTTTCTAAAAAGTAAATAACGGAGTATCGTAAAAATAAAAGAAACAACTGGTAAACAAACCTCGGGACCCAATTTTCGGTTGCTTCTGGATTGCGAAGGTTAAATTACGCATTTTCATTTACAAGCTGAACACACAATAGACAATACATTGTAAAAAATTCTAAATTCTGAAAACAAAAATCCCTCTTCATCTACTTTTTCAAATGGTTTTACTAATTAAAAATAACTTTCACACAGAGGCTTGGATACATGAGTTGGGACTATTATATAACTCTAATGTTCTCAACAAGGGTTTGTTTAGGGGTTTTATGGCACAAGGGCCATATTTAGTCATACTGCGCCAGACACAAGACATACAATATCAAGTAATAAACACAATGAAAGTTTAATGACACAGAAGAGAGAAATACACCCAGAGAGGTATGCATCTGACATGGATTGAACATACGCCACCTACAGCTCGAAGGTTGCTAGTGCAGTGGGCATACCCACTGAGCCACAACGTCATGAATAGCGTGTTTTCGTTCTCAAGCAGTGAAGATATTTTTATGAGCCACTTTGAATAGGAGTGATTTACGGTTTCTTCACCTTCCTTCAGGAATTCTTATGAACCTGTACCTCCATAACTTGACTATGTTGGAATTTTTTAGTGAAAACGAATCCCACGTGAAAAGGTGAAGAAAACTGCTAGAAATAATTGCCTTTGAGTCGCTAGTTACGAAAAATACTGTTATGCGGTTTTCTCTGCCGTGTCCTCAAGACCGAAACTTCAATATTCAAAAACAAGAGCCATATAGCTGAATATCCGATATAACGAGTAATTACTGTACCAATTCATCTGTCTTATGTAATCGTAGTTTTTAAGACTAAAGCACTGTTTTTCATATCTTAAATAATCCTATTAAATTAATTTACTTGTTACTTTAAATGACAGTTGCTCACAGATAGAGAAACACATTTCATAAATTGGTTGCCAATAATAGATTTCGTACTAAGCTGGATTATAAAATAAGGGTTCTATGGGCTTTCATAAGCATAGCAGTGATCGTGTGAAATTACCCAACCACTCTACTACTAGTCATTCTATAAAAGTACAGGTTAAATCATGGGAATTTTTTTACGAAACTAAGTATCCTTTTCTGAACAATTCACAATCAATGTGCTTACTTTTCTCTATATAAAAACTGTGTAACTTGCTATTCCATATTGCTTATCCAAGGTGCTGGAGGAACTGAACAAAATCATTTTAAACCTCTAGAACGGCAAGCCATTTCAGAAGTAATATTTCCAACCTTTTATACTAAAATCTTAAAATCGCAGACAAAAAAATTTCGTTAGCAGTGAGATATTTGGTGTTATACCAATTGTACTAAGAGTAGTGTTGAATAAGAAAAGCATTCCCATAAATGACTATTTGGCATATTCTTTGGCATGATAGATATCAACTGGGCCACTTTCTATCTTCCCCAGAGTTCACACAATGATAGATAGGGGAGGCACTGAACAAAAGGAAGGACTCTTAAAAGCCAGTCACTGACAGCTCGTAAATCATGATCGATGTCAGCGGTCACTTAAAAGGGGAAAATTCAAAGCATCCCAAGCCGCTCTACGAAGGAAACTTCTGTTGGGAGTCATTTGTCCATGCAGTAGTGTAAAGGTTAATAAATTAGTCAATAATTTGCTCTTGCAATGAATATTTTAGAAATAAAAAGTAATAAATTATGCTGCAAATAATTTCAACTTACTTTCAAGTCTGTTGGAATAACAGTGGCAGCCAGAAAGGCTGTTTTATAAGAAAGTTCTCTTACACCTAAAGCTTTAAGACCTCTCACACCTTCAGTTTCAAATCCCTCCCTGCCTTTATGACGAGCACTTGATTCGGCACGGACACCTAATTAAGTTGTATACAATTTATATTAAAATTTAATTCATACAAATGTGAACTAAAAGAAATGCACAGAAAAATGACAAGGATTCAACTGATGCATTATGTACAAAGGACAATATCAGAAAACAAAAATATCTACTGTAAATTAAACAAGATATTGATAGTTTGAATAGATGCTATCAAGTTTTAAAGTGACTAATACACATTTAAATTATAAAGAACCAGAGTTAGAAATTAAGAGCAGAAAGTCACACATCAATGGCAACTAAACATTTCCCACCAGTTGCCAAATATGTTCTACTTAGTTACAATTTTGAATTTATTTGGACTGTTTTTCACTGGACTTTGATGTGGCTATTTAATAGTAAGAATAGATTATTACATGGAAGAACTAATAGGTCAAAATTAGCAGTAAACAAGTAAAAAATCATAAATATTAGACATAAAAGTGATGACAGAATACAAAAACTCGGTCATTCAAAAGAAATTTATAGGTACAAGATGCGACTAAAAATCAAATACTTCAAACCCTGTACAAACTATATTAGTTTTATTAACCCCTTAAGTGTCCCTTATTTTTCATGAAAACCATCCAAAAAGTAACTATTTTTTTTATTCAAGAAATTTAATATTTATGAAGTTTCTAAATGAGATATGCAATTATTTATAATTTTAGGACACAATTTAAGGTTTTATAGCTGTTTCACGAAAAAGCCAACATATGAGAATTTTGCCCCTAAATGCTGGCTTTTCGATATACAGATTATACAGGATGATAGCAAAAGGAGGTTTCTTTCTAATTTCTTTATTGGTTTTGAAAATGCTATGGATAATATATCAAGTAATTATGACAAATTACAGTTATGACAAATTACAATTATAAGGAACATTGATTACGTTTCAATAATTCTTTTGCGTGTGATGTGTTTCAAAACATGCAATGCAGAGTCCAACATTAGAGTCAGAACAAAAGTACCTAGTCTCTTTTCAGCACTTATTATTTTTTATCTCTTTTTGAGCAACAGACTCTGCATTCCCTAGAAGGTTGTTTTTCTTATCTGAGGCAGGTATTTGGTTCAGAAAATGTCGTTCAATCACGCGGTTGGGATTGTCTTCCAAGCTGGGACGGCCCCTCTTTGGAATGAAGTCGGATGAGCGATGTTTCTAGAAGAGCATCTACTAAGTTCAATCGAAACATCAAATGAGATCTTTTCCCACCTTGTTTATTGTAAATAATGAACGAATTTAGTATCGCCTGATCCAATAGATGAAAAAAAAAAAATTTGTAATATTTTTTTACTTCTCTTTCGTGCAACGGAATAATCACCAAGATACTGATCCACAATATCTATTCCACAATAGTTTGGTTATAGTCTGATATAACCTTTGGTTTCTTGACAACTTTGTTGCAATATGTTATGTCAACCATATCGTTTGTATGGACAGCTGTTTGTTTGACAACATTGTAACATCTTTTATGTCTTTCCATTTGATGACAAGGACCTTCCCCCGATGGAAAGCAGTGGTTTCGCTTTATCCTAGTTTCGTTTTCATCAATTCTGGTGGCATTTCTTTACGATTTTGTTTCACTGTTCCATATGTATTCGTTTGATAGGTCAGAAGCATGTCTGCCAATTGCGGAGAAGTATAAAAGTTGTCTGTTATAAGACAATGTCCTTTTTTCAGCAATGGTTTTATAAGTGACATCATTACTTGGATCGACTGAGGCAGATCTTTGTATTTCTGGTCAAACATAGTACTTTTCCCAGTATATATAATTTGCGACCATATATATCCCGAAGTTGATTCGCATAACATGTAGGATTTGATTCCAAAACGTGACCAATTCATGGGAATATATTGTTGCCACGACAAACAGCCTTTGTAAAGAAGCAATGCTTCATCAATAGTTATTTCACGCTCAGGAGTTATAGCACGTCGGAAAAGCTTATTTAGATGTTCTAACACAGGCCAAATCTTGTATAGCTTAGGATTTGGATGATTATTAGGATCATGAGTTTCATTATTCAAAGTGCATATACTTATGTATATTATAAAATCTATTATATGTCATAAGACTAGAAAAAAATGGAGTTGAAATAGAATGTTTTTTTGCTCCAATACATATTAGTTTATGGCTTTTTTATAATACCTTGCAATATTATAATACTCAAAAATATCATTATTTCATGCTTACTAACTGGTGTCCAAGCTTCTCGACCTTTTACAAAGCGAAATCGTGGAGCTGCATGACAATGTTCGACATATCTGTTCGTTTCGGTGACGATAAGATTGATCAAATCATCATTGATCAAATGCTCAAAATATTGCATAGTGCCAGAACTTGGATCAAAACTGACATTTACTTTCGGCGTTTCCAGAAATTTAAAATGTGATGGAGCAATATGTAACGCATCGGGCGTAATCGTATGCCACACACGGCCAGGTAACAATGGGGCGCCATCACTGCTATCATCAGAATCAGAACTATCATAAAATTCACTTACTTCAAAATCACTGCCGGATTCACTAACACTTAAATCATCCGGATCATTTGAGTCATCCGAATCCATCAGACTCACATATAGAAAAGCAGCAAATACTTTTTATATATCAACTAACTACAATCAACAACCGGTGCACGGAAAAGAACATGAAATAATTTACTGGAAGACCCCAAAATCATTGCAATAATAATTCATTAAAAACTTATGCTGCCATCTATTGATCCAAATAAGAACTAAAACATTCAAATTTTTCCGGGCACAATAAATAAATAAGTATATCAGCGGCGTTCGTGCTATTCAGTCTATAGCTTCAAAAATGCTTCAGCCCGTCAATATCATGGGGGCGACAAATAGGGATAGAAATCCCATCCTGTCATATTCACGGGAGCGACGCTTAAGGGGTTAACTGACATAAATGGCCTACAGCAGTCAACCATATTTACATATAGCACAGCATAATACCTCTGCAGAATTGTTTTTATTTGATTGCTACCACTGTAGACAGGGTCCCACTCTTTTAGCAAAAGAAAAATAAGAACACATTTTAGGGTTACTTTTAACATAAATTGAAACAGATTAACCCATGGTGGTGACAGAACAGGTGAAGAAACTTTCCTAAGTGTTATGGTTGGATTTCAGATCCATTAATGATACTTGGAAGTAAGGATAAGGAAGGATTTGTATTGGATGGAACTTCTTAAAATTGCCAAATTACTTGTAAAGGTCAAGTATCATTGATCATTGCTTTTGAATGCAGGTGAAATGAAAATATGTAGTGCTTTGTAAAAAAATATGGCTTCTTAAAATTTTTAAGTAAATGTTAAAGTATTTCAAGTTTAAGGCCTGTAGAAGCCCTGGCAGAGTACCTAGAACATAACTGATGTAATGATTGTTTAATGATGATTAGAAATGTATATAGCGACAGTAAAGTGTATTGTCTTCCTACCATTAACAAATACTAGACCTAAATATTATATAAAATTATTCATAGTTAAAGGAAATTCAAATTATGTTTAATAAATCATTTTCTAATGCAACAAAAGAGCATTTACATGTTACTCTCACTACAATTGAAACAGCTCTCACAATGCAATGACCCAATGAAAATAATATTTATATAAAGAAATAAGAATTATTCAAAGGTTAAAATTTTAAATAACAGAAAAGAAATTTACTAACCAGGAGTTGCAAGCTGACTTACATCTGGGACTACAATCAGAGTGCCAATAAAATCAACTCTATCACCAGGTTGGGCCATTTCAACTGCTTCAGCTCGAAGAATTACCTCAACACTTAAAAAACATGTTTTCATACGAATATTAAAAAATTATTCAACATGAAATAAAAAACTAAAATTAATTAACCCAAATAATTTTTTTAAACTTTCAATTTCCTTAAACTTCAATAATAGGGGATATAATTCCAAAATTATTTAATATGAAATAAAACATTCAATTGGAAACTTAAAATTTTCAATTTCTCTTAAATTTAATAATGAAAGAAATAATTCAAATATTAGATACATAGAATTAAAAGTTGGTAGGTTTAGCCAACTCCCACCCTTGGCAACATAGACATTTGGCACCAGTAGAGTTTGGAACATTCGAAAAAGTTTCCAGGTGTTAACTTCTAAAGTATGATTTGGAGCACCTTACAGAGTAGTTATTTTGACAATTTGATGCAAAAGAAATTAATTTTTGATCAACCTTTATACAATTTGAAACAGTTTTACAATATTTTGGATAGACCTATGAAACATTTTATCACCTGACCTATGGATTTTAAATGTTTTGTCCTTCAGTATACACCTATTTACCATAAATTTACTTACATAATCCTCTTTATAGCGAACATGTACAACCAACTTCATATTTTATTAGTTTTAATTAATTATTTATTCATTTCAATAATTGGCAATATCTAGAACATATTTCAGAAATCAGACTGAAAGCTGTGTTTTTGGTTGGTAATTATACGGTGCAAGGGCCAGATCTGGCCAAACTGCACCAATTATGTTTTTAAACATAATTAGAAACATATGAAGGATAGAATCATGGAAAAAATGTTGAATGTAAATAATAAATTTTTGATTGTAAAATATCTGGTAAAAGTTAATAATTCTCTATAGAAATATTAGTCCCTTATTTAAGGATTGTTTCTTCAGTGAAGACAAAATTCAAAATACATCTAATTTCTGATTTGATTATGTTCAATCAAAACACTGCTTCTAGATTTGGTATTAAATTATTGGAAATAAAATTAAAAATGTATGTCTTCATTTGAGTAAAAAATTAATATTTAAAATTAAAAGTGTTAAAACTTTTTTAAATTTAAAATATATGCCATTTTATTCCACCTCTAAATTTATTTTTAAGATTCTGATCAATTTAAAGCAGTCATTTGGTAAAAGCAGTTGTTTAAAAGTAAACAGCATTTCATTAAGAAACTGATAGTTTTGAATAGGTTGGGTGGGTGGGTTTTATGGCACAAGGACCCATATTTGACCAAACATAAACGATGTCAAGTAATTAACATGCATGCACACACACAAGGAAAGTTTTATACACATAGGAGAGAAATGCACCCAGGGTTAAGTTGCAGGAATCAAACCTGTGCCACCTACAATCATAATTTTTGAATAGGAGAAATATTTTAAAAAAAATTTAAACAGGTCTGTCACAACTGAAGTATTTATAAAATACTACCATAGACTCCTCCAGTGCTTATTGTAGCAGCCGATACCTTATGATAGGCACTTCAATTTACACAGAAAAGAGTTATACAAAAAATCGTGAGTATATCTCAGAAACGCATCAAGTTTTAACTCATGCAAGGATTAAAAAAAAACAGTTCAAATATTTTCATACATATATTTAAGTGTATTTATCATATTTCAAGATGAGCTCCCTATATCTCCAAATACGCATGCTAGCTTGTGGTTCAAATGAATAGTTAAAATAATACATAATGAACTAATTCAGTAAGTATTCAAAAGATTCACTAATTAACTAATTCAAAAGAGGTTAGAAAACTAACCAGAAGCATAAATCTGAAATCTTCAAAACCAGACATTTTCTTAGTATGAAATATGAATTTCATACAATATTAAAATTGGCAATGACAATTTCAACTACTTTACTAATTGTACAATTTTTACATCTACTTAAAGAATTTACTTTATAGAATACATTGTGTGCCTAATAGAAAGTTCAGATTATGCTATGCTCTATTTTAATAGGTTATGGTTTCATTAATGCTAAGAAAAAATTATTAATAAAGAAATGCAGCACATAGCAATAGATCTAACGAGGGATTTTAGCCCATTTTAATAATTTTTTAAGTCAAAAACTATTTATAACAATTTTACAAGTAATTTATATAAGAGAAAGGCGATGGAATGAAGATAAACATAAAAGTTTAATTTAATTTAATGAAATTATAACTTTTAATACTTTAAAAATACAACTGCTTCAATAACAAAATTTTCACAACAAAACTGTAAACTTATACCTTCTTGGGATACATCCTCTGGGTAGTTCAGCTTGTGTTTCTTGTATTCGAACCCTTTGGAAGTCAACAAAGCGAGATTTATTGACATCAAGTTGAAATCGTGATCTGTTGTGACACACTTCATTCCTGCATATTGTCGGCTACAAAAACACAAGATTTTAAAATCACTACTTTTCAATCAATCATACTTAGAGATTGCACAAAAAGATAAAAATTATAAAGGGAAAAAAATACAAACAAGTGTATATCGAAACTGCTGCTCCACATCTTTTATAACAGTTTGGCAGTCTAGACAGATAAAAGTTCCACTGACAAGTTCAGGATGTACAGGATGTGTTCTCACAACTTGACCACTTATACGTAAAAGAGTACCAATTTTGGAAGCAGTAAGTTCACGAATCCTGAAATTTAAAATAAAATATTAGAAATAAACTTGCACCTATTTCTTCTTTTACGAAAAATGCTACTTCATAAAGAATAATTTTAAGGAATCAATATAGGTTTTAATTTTTAAATTTGCCAAAAGAACTTCACATAGATAGCAATTATAATTAACCTTAAAGACCAATTCTTTACTTTTGCTTTGATATAAAGATCCAGTTATGAGTTATTACAAGCCCCTTCAAATTTATCATACTTTCAATCCTTGAATAATATTAATTCAAAATAATACAAATCAGTTTATTTCTGAATTATTATAGCTGCCTTATTGTACTACACAAATTCAAAGGATAAATCTGTACCCCAGAGGTAAAATGTATTACGTCCATTTTTGGCAGTTTGGAGATCGACAACTCTACTTAAAAAATGTGCTCTATCTAGTGGTAAAGTGTGGTAACTGTCGGGGACTTCTATTCTGAATTAGTGATCGATCAGAACGTATGTCCATGTTGTTCTTTAAGTTAGTTTTTCGCTTTCCTAAAACAGGGTTCCCACTCTTTTTTCAAAATGAAAAATAAGGAGTTTTTAAGGACACTGAAGTTCGTTGAATAATGTGACAAATGTATTATTAATTTACATATAGCACAAACTTTTTTAAATAATTTTATTAACGAGGAAACATAATTAGAACAACCGATAACGAAACATTAGATGAATAATTCCATAGTTATTTTTATTCTAAACTTTATTAGCTGATGCCACTCGAGCAAAAGAAAAATCTCAACGTGAAGAGTTTTATAGGAGGCGCTTCAGTATAGCAAATGATGTCACCACAGACACAAATAAATTTTTACAAGGACTAATCGAGATATACCAAAAATCATATTGCACCTTCATTGTACGAGTCAACCTAGTAGGACAAAAATTAGGGATGTATGCAGGACCATTGGCAGATTTATAGTAACTTAAAGTTAATTTTTTGATGTTGTCTGTTAAATACATTGTGTTTTGAAGTTAACTTTTTTAAAATAATGCACAAAAAGATAAATGTTTTTACACCTATAAGCTTCCTAGCCCCATTTAACCACAATAAAATTAATTTTTAAAGATGTCATCTCAAGGAGGGAAGAAATGAAATTCTAAAAATCATTGCATTTTTTTCTAGAAAATAAAAAGAAATTTAATAACAAAGATTTATTTTCCGTTTTAAATACAAATACATTTAACTTGTTCCTGAGAAAAAGTCTTAAGAATAAATTTCAACTGATTTGTTTTTAATTATTTTGTCTAATTCCTTTATTTCAGCTGCTTTTCCTTTAATTTCTTTACATAGTGCATTTGCACTTTTTAAAAGAAGTCTTCAAAGCTTCTGCCTCATTAGCTAGTTCTTCAGCTGACTTTTCCATTCTCATTATATCACCCTAAAGACAAATTCTCTTTGATTTTAAGGAATTAAGTTCTTGTAGCTCAAGTTTCTTTTCTAAATTTGTCTTCTTCACACTTTAGCATTGTTCTTTTAAATGCATAACATATTTCTGCCTTAAAGAAACAAATTTTCTCATTTCTTTAGTAATTACTAAATTTGGAATATCATTAGCATTTTCATAAATAAGTGTCCAATATAGGAGTCTCCTTTTAAATTTTCAACTTCTAAGGACTTGCTGATATTAAATCCACATTCCACAGAAGCATGGCCATGAGATAAGATCATTATGGTTTTCATAACTTTTCCAGTTTTCCCTTTGTATCATCTATACTAAAAAAGTCATTCAAAAACTATCTAAACATTGTTTTTGGTTCAAAATTCTGAAACAATGAAGCAGATTTGAAAATGGTGCTTTCCATAAAATCTTTGAATTGAAGTAATCAATCTTTTTCTGAGTAAAGTGCGAAAGTATGTAAGACCTCATGAAGTTCATGCACTTGGTCTGATCTTTAACCATACGTCTAGGATCAAGAGATGAAGCATTTCGAACAAACAAATATGCTGCAGGAGATTTAGCCATGAGACGTAGCATTTGCATAACAAAACTTCTACAATCACGCCGCAAATCAAAGGCAGCACAAGACGTTATTTTTTTTCTCCTTTAACTTTTCCTTTACTATTCTTTCCCCAATGAATGATTTTGTCCACAGGAGAATAATAATTAGTCAGAAAAATCAAATTTGGAAAGCTTTTGAATGGTACTTATATTAACTTTTTCTTCGGGTGTTAGAAGATTTAAAGTATTCCACTAATTGCTTTACAAGCTTTAACATATCATCTCAAAAAAGGCAACAATGGTTTATTCTTTTGATAAAATTCAAGGAATGGTTGAAAAATTTTGCCACAGCTAGAAAAAATTAAATTTTGCCAGAATTAACTCATACTTTGTAGCATCTCGTACTGTCAGAAAAGACTTGCAATTTAAATTTATTCAAAGTACCAATTTCTACACTTCTAACATATTTGATAACATCAGTCCAAATTACAATTGCATGTTCTACAAAGGGGACATTCTCTAGCCATCTATGACCACAAAATGTTAAGGGAAGCTTCTTGACATCAGACAAATTACTGAAATCTTACCTTGCAGGAGAATCTTAATAATGCACACAGAACATGTTCTTGAAAAATTGTATTTCATTTTCAAAATTATTACATTTCTTTGGAAAATCATAAACGCACATTTGCATCTGAGTTTTTCTATTAATTTTAATTTTCAAAAAGAAAATTTTTGTTTTTTAATTTTCTAATATCGGAACGAATTTTCGGAGTATAGGCTCCTAAAAATCATTTTGGGCATGCTTGTAATTTTATTTCATTAAAATTTTTTCTTACGATTGTAAAATGGATTATACCCAGCACCGTGAATGATTTAAAAAATATATTAGAGCCTAGATCCGGATTTACAATCCATTTGCATTCATCTGAGTTTGTTGTATTTTCGTTATCGTAAAGAACTTGTTTCTTAATTTTCTAATTAAATCGGATTTTAGCATTTTTGGAATAGGCTCTAAAAATAATTCATTTAGTGAATACATTTGTAATTTTATTTTACATGTAAAAATGATCACTAACAATTGCAAAATGAATAATGCACAGCACATACATCATTTAAAAATTATATTTGAACCTCAGTATGGTTTCACAATCCATTCGCATATATCCATCTGAGTTTTTTTCTATTTGTTTTCCATTTTAAGAGGAACGTTTTTGTTCGTTAATTTACTAATTATATCGGAGCACATTTTTCGAATATCAGCACTTAAAAATAAATAACGCGTTTCGAAAACTTGATTGTTTTACACATTTTTATGTGTAAAAAATGTGAACAAAAAAGCTTAAACAGCTAACAATTACCAAATAAAACAAGTCACTCAATTTACTTACCAGTCACGAGCTTTAACATCACTTTCCCCCATTCTTCCAATATCAAATTCTTTTTGGCAAATAAGGCATTTTGCTTTATGGCAATCATTTGAAGTTGCAATCCATTCTCGATACTTTTCATTTGTAGTCCATAAGCTGTTAAAAACGCATTTCCCAGGCATACTTTTTTAACCCTCCAAGATCTTCGTCTCCGCATCGAAGTATGCCCAAAATTGCCATTCCTTATCAGAGGAACCAAGTTGTTTCTCCTCGAAGTTCTTCATTCCCCACGAAGCACTTAATGCAAACCCATCTGCCATGTATTTTGCTTGTGGGGACAATATGGAAATAAAGATCGTTATTTATGTGCTTTTTCTTCAGATATTTAGAAACTTTGTCATTGTAAAAACTATCTGAGAAAAAGCCGATAAACGCGAGAACACGAAGCATGAGCAAATCTATCAATGGAAGTCATCTCCCCAGATCCAATAAACTAAATGGTCATTATCCATCAATCAACCTTGCGGGGTGTCCAGTCACACACCCCATCGGAGGGTCAATAAACGGTCCTCTTTGTATTCGTTTCTGAAGAGGGGAGGATAAATGTCTCAGTGAAACCTGCAGCCTCCCGTCCAAAAAGATCGGACAACGAAGCTCGAAAACAGGAGAATTAGGAAAATGACTGTGCCGTAAGAAAAATTTAGTGTTCTAATTTTGAGAAAAAATAAGGGGTTTTTAAGGACTCTTGATTTTAAAACTGAGGAGTTTTAAGGGCTCTTAAAAATGATAGCTAAAAATAAGGAGTTTTAAGGGCTCTTAGAAATGATAGCTAAAAATAAAGAGCTTCTAAGGAGGGTGGGAACCCTGTGAAAAGTAGCCAATTTGGACTTATGACACTTTACCTCTGGGACACACAAATTGTGTGATATTGAGTGAAAGCCTACATGACAATAATGTTGTACTAGATTCTCTTAAACTGTAAGGTAGAGCAAATAATAAAAAAGACGAGCTAACATTCATCATTTCTATTGGGTTGGTGTGAATGAAATGTCCGATGAGAAATAGATTTGGGAATGACCCCTACACAACTAAAAGTAATTACCTACAAGCTTCCGGCATCTTACGTCACAGCGCTACTATAAAAAGCTATCAAGTGTATGAAGTACAAGTTCCAGATTTAATTTGTTTGGGCGTAAGGTGCTTCCAAATTTGACATGGAAAACCTAGATTTGAGTCATCTTCATTTACAAATTTAAACAGACATTCTGCAGAAGTTGCTACTCGAAACATTAACACAGCATTCGGGGAGAATACAGCCAATGAACAAACCATTCGGCAATGGTTTGCCAAGTTTCAAAGTGGAGATATGGACCTGAAAAACAAACCACGTGGTCACAGAGAAGTTATGGTTTCTGACGATGTTCTGCTAAGTGTGGTTGAAGCTGAACCGCAGGAAACATGTGAGATAGCGGCCAAGCTAGGTGTCCACCACACTAAAATTGTTCGCCGTCTGGTTGCACTGGGTAAGGTCAAAAAGATGGATTCTTGGGTGTCTCATGAATTGCCAATTGCCAACAAGATTAGACGTTTGGAAGTCTGCATCGCTCCTTTCCAGGAATGAAAGAGAACCTCTACTACAGCGAATCGTTACCTGCGATGAGAAATGAGTCCTTTATGACAATTGGAAATGATCTGCACAATAGTTGAGCAAAGCACAGCCTCCTGGATGCCATCCCCCAAGCCACCCTTACATCCAAGGAAGGTTATGCTTCTTGTATATGGTAGTCTACAGCTAGAATAATTCATTGCAGTTTCCAGCCAAGTGGCCAAACCATCACTTCAGAACGATATTGTGATGAATTATGACAGATGCACCGGAAATTGATGGTGAAACAACCGGCTTTGGTAAACAGGCATGGCATTATCCTCTTGCAAGATAACGCCCGTCCTCATGTCGCACAACGGACAATACTGACACTACGTTGAGTTAGGCTATGAAGCAATGCCTCACCCCCCACTTCCCTGACTTGTCACCTACAGATTTTCATCTGTTTCGTCACCTGGATAGCTTTCTGTCTGGCAAGAGGTTCACAGTGCAACTGATGACTTTATCGCATCCCAGCCACAAGACAAAAAGTCTTGTGGCTGGATCCTAGCAACAGTGTGTCAATTGAGAGGGAGATTATTTCGAGTAGGTCAGGTACTGCATTTTTCAGTTATCGGCCATCGAAGTATGATGGTCATTTTCTGGACATTTCATTCACATCGACCCAATACATTTGTCACACCATAATATTTTCAGCAAATAATGTTAAGTTTTATGAACTAAAGGGAAATTATATTAGAAATGGAATTGTATATTGAATGGACAATACAGGATGGTGTAACATTAATGAACAATGTGACATTGAAAAGATAGGATTATGCAGAAATGTGAATAATAAAATAATTGTAGTAAATTTGAGTTAAAAATTGAACTTTTAAGTCAACTTCTTTGAAAAGAAAACTTATTTAAGCAAATTTAAAATTTAGGAACAGCGGCAGTATAGGACATTTTTTGGCGCTGTTTTATTTGGTGGTTTTTCAGATTTATGCGGTTTCTGGCAACCCCCTAATTTCCCGAATGTTCCACTGGCTTCCATTGTTGCAACTTTACAGGCAGCGTCATAGCCCGCGAATACAAGTTCCATTAAATCACCGGACACTTTAATGTAAGGATGTGCCAAGGAACCAGGTTGTACTGTTTTTTGTAATAATTCTTTAAATTTTAATTTATCGATTTTTGGTCATGTCTTCTTTACCTACTTTGAAAAATTTCAGGATTGGTTAGGGAGAACTTTTAATTTACAATTTTCCAATAAAAGACTGACTTTTGGTCGCCCTGGCTCGGCTATTCGTAATTCATTTGGCCCATAAGGTTTTTTATTTTCTTATGGAAGCGGGGTTAATTAAAAGTGAGATGAAGTGTGAAAAGTGTAATGGGGAAATGAAACTGACACCTAGGGCAATGAAGTCTGATGGATTTATTTGGGTTTGCAGGCTACGCATGGGTAATGGTGTTTGTGGTAGTCAAAAATCGGTTAGGACAGGCTCATGGTTTACTAGTAGTAAGTTAAGGGGGGGGGGGTATTTCAATTAACGTCACACTGGAGCAACACAATGGGCTATTGGTGACGGTCCGGGATCAATCCCAAAGGGAAAGATCCGAGGACAACACCACGTAATTTTGAACCACGGTCAGATGACGAGGCAACACCTGAGCTGGCACCCCACTCTCCAAACTTCCACACCACGCCAACGTGAGGACATTTGAGGCCACGACAGATTTAATGTGCACCAGCCCCCTTTGTACACGACGGTGTTTGGCTGGATTCGAACCCGCAACCCTTCGGTTGCTAGTCCGTTACTCTTCCAACCGGGCCACCGCAGCCCAGTAGTAAGTTAAGGATGGATGAGTTTTTTAACGTAAGAGGTGGTTAGAGGGACCAAAACTAGTGATATTGAGGAAGAGTATCTTTTGCAACCAACACTTTGGCCGATTGGAGACAGTTTGTGAATGAACAAATTTTGAATTATATTGAATCAACGTCAGAGAAGATTGGTGGGGTGGGCAAAGTTGTTGAAATCGATGAATCAAAGTTTGGTAAGAGGATATATAACCAAGGACATGCAGAGGGTTTTGGGGGACTTGAGAGGGGATCGGGTAAGATGTTTCTAGTAGCCGTGCATAATAGGACTAAGGACACTAGTTCCGCTGATTGAGGAATGGATTGAGAAGAGAACTACAATTTATTCGGATGGTTGGAAGGGGTACAAAGATTGTTTCGGGAAAAAAGGTAATGAACCCTTGACTGTCAATCAGTGTTAATTTTGTTGATCCTGAAACGAAATGCCACACGAGTGTAATCGAAAGCACTTAGAGGCACCTTGCCTACACACAATCGGCAAAGGGATTTTAAATTCTATTTGGCCTATTGTGTTTATAAAAGCGTGCAATTGACTGGTTCTCAAAATTTTCGGAAATAATAAGGGAAGTAAACTGGGTGGAATTCAAAATTATGGTTTAATATGATTTATTTTTAAATTTCTGCCGATATTTGATTTTTTATGCATTTATGCGGCTTTTTGAATTTTGTAACTTCAATGTTTTATTATTTACTCAAGATTTATATTGAGTCAAGATTTACATATTTTATCCAGATTTATATATTTAATCAAGATTTGCTTTTTTTATCAAAATGTCTTATTTAATCAAGATGTGTTTATTTTGTTACGTTTTAAGATGTTTTATTTTTAATTATATTTAATCAAGGCGATTTTGCAAATATTTTTCCCGTGCTGAACCAAGGCGAAAAACGCGCCAAATGTCCTATACTGCCACTGTTCCAAAATTTATTCAATATTTATAATGTAACTCATTACTCAGTGAGGTAATTAAAAGTTAGAAATGCAAATAATTAAAAACTGAAAGCCAAGTTAAACAAAAACGCATATACAAACAAATTACTTATGCCTTGTCGGTATATCACAAAATCCAATATATAGTTCTTTGTCAGCTACATAGACAGTTTTTTCACCCATGAAACTTGTTACAGCCCGACACAGATATGAATAAACTCTATAAAGGAAAAATGATAAAATCTATATTCAAATTTTGGAAAATAAATTATTATTGCTAGAGTTAAAATAAATTAGTTGAAACTATAAATATGAAGTTTATAGTAAAATATGACAAATATATGAAAACTTTAATTATATTTAACACATTTACCACCATAAATTGAATAAATTTTTATAATATTTAAATGAAAAGGTTGTTTTGGGTTTTAGGGTGCAAGGTCCAGTAGAGGACAAGCTGCGTTTAAAAGGAAGTTACATGTCAAGAATTAATGGTTCTGTAAAATTATGTTAATCAGAAAGATTTGAATAGATAACACTAAGAGGACACTTATTAAATTTCCTTCTGGCAAATTGAACAGAATATCATACCTGTAATATTCTTCTTGGATTGTTGCAGCTAACCTCTGATTATACCTTCCAACATCTTCAAAACTTACATGTAAAGTATTTCGTTCAGGTCGAGAAAGATCTTTGACATACTGCAAATACTTAGGAATTCCTTCATCATTTATGTATCTAAAGATGATAAAAAAGTATGAGAACCAATAGGAATAAAATGTTTTAAATATGAAAATACATAATTAAACCATAGTCCATCTTTACTTTAAAACAATGTAATATGAACTTTTTATATTTTGCCCACATTTTGTAGAATTCATCATGTTAGAAATAAAGACAGCTCTGAAATTAGAAATCACTTGAGGTATGAAGTTAAAGTTGCACTGGAACAGCCCAACGGGCTATTAAAATCACTTGAGGAAGAATTAGAATTTCAATATAAGTTTCAAAAACAAAATTTTTAGAAAACATGACGATTTTTTGTTGACTTCTGTTTTTCGAAAACACTTTTGACACTTTTTTAAAAGTACCTCAATTGAATTCATTACAATTACAAAATACACAGAAAATTGTATAGAACAAAATCCTTCTTTCGGTTATTTTATTCCGCTAAATGATTTGGTTCGTTGAAGATAATGAAAAAATTATTTTCTTTACATACTCAGACAAAAAATCTTGGAAAATCTTTTGAACACGATCACAAACATCATCCTTTTTTCTTGCTGGTCCAACACGATGAACATTGACATCCATATTTCCGCAAACACAAACTAAATTGGTGACGAAACTTCAAAACTTTCAACATTCAGTCATTCAAAGAACAAGAAAGGAAAAGAACTAAGGAAACAAGATTTCCCGCGTGAATCGTATTGCCATTTTAGAAAAATCAAATACTAAAGGCTGACCCAGGAGAGGTAGGTAGATAATTAACGTGGTACTAAAGCACCATAACGTGCTATTGGTGAAGGTCCGGGATCAATTCCGAAGGGAAAGATCTATGGACAAAGCCTCGTAATTTTGAACCACGGTCAGATGACAAGAAGAAAACTTGAGCTGGCACCCCACTCTCCAAACTTCCACACCACTCCGACGTGAGGACATTTGAGGCTACGACAGATTTAATGTGCATCAGCCCTCGTGTACGCGACGGTGTTTGGTTTGTATGTAGGTATTTGAATTACCATCGCACTGGAGCAACACACTGGCTATTGGCGACGGTCCGGGATCAAACCAGAAGGGAAAGATCCGAGAACAATACCACGTAATTTTGAACCACAATCAGATGACGAGGTCACACCTAAGCTGGCACCCCACTCTCCTAACTTCCTCACCGCGCCAACTTGGGTCTTTTGCTGGACTTGGGATGTTAAGGAATCACAGAACTGCTACTCAATCACCGATACTTCAAAATCACAGTTCTTACCTGTTATTCAAATATCAAAATAACAGTGATTACTGGAGCAGTGATTGAGGGCTAAGTGATATCAGCTGGTATCGGTTAACCTGGATACTGCGACTGTGATTCTGTAGCCGTGATTTAGACTGGAGGAGGGTGGATGTGGGCGGAGCTCATGGGTCGTAGGTCCTCCGTTTCCGGGTGGATTCCTTTGGGAGTTCAAATAACATGTTGATCTTTCAGAAGATTTCAGTTGGTGAACAACTTGAGACTTGGAAATCGAACGGTGGGTGGGGGTAGAATTGGCTTTTGAATGGTGGTAGGATCCAGGGCGAAATGATATCAGCTAATATCGTTTAACCTCTGTCGGTGATTGTGATCGGTGACTGCGACTGGTATTGGTGATTCGGTAGCAGTTCAAACTGCTACTGAATCAGTGATTTCGTAGCTCTAATCTGTGATTCGGTGGAGGAACTTGTGCTTCTCTGGGGGATAGGATTTTCAACCAGGGTGCTTTGCAACATTAAAGGGGCTCTATGACACACCTAGTGTGTCAAATGGGAGCGAAAATGCAGTGCCGAGGCAGGTAATTAAGGTGTGTTCAGGGTAATCATATTTGGCAAGTTATCGTGCTTTGCAATTGTCAAATTTCACAAGTTATCTCTTTCTTGACAAATGCTTTGGCGCAACTTTTGGCTTTGGCTTCTTTGAGACGTTTTCTCACTGAAGCCTTTAGTGAGTCATCTTTTCCCCGTCTTTCGAAGAATTGCCGTTGAATAGAATTATCTCTCCTCTATGAAGAAATCTGCTACAATGGGAGTGGGGACGCCATCTTAACAAAGGTGGTGGTGCATCATTTATAAACATCTTCCTTTTTCCTACAATTGTGTGTGTACATGTTTTGAAATTCAAAATCGATTTTATTTTTGAGATTTCTTTACCATTTGGAAGGAAGATTTTAAGAAACTGTGAAGCTCTCCATTTTTGCAATTGCTCTCCCTTTTGCATTGTATAATTCTGTGTGTACATGTTTTGAAAATTCAAAATCAATTTTATTTTGAGATTTCTTTATCATTTGGAAGTGTCGTGTAGTGGTCAGCACTTGTAAATAACAACTCATTAATTTCTTAATATCCATTTATTGGTGGTGTCCAGTAAAGATAAATCAGCTTTACCTGGGGATCCGCTGAACTATGGTAAGAGGCCGTGGCATTTCGCCGGATGAGTGGAACGACTCGCCCGGAATCTGTTGAATTTCTTCCAGAGGACTTTGTCACAGCATGGACGCTGGCTCGCGTCCGGAGTTCACGTTCGGGTCCCCAGTGCCTTATTTTTGCGACCGCACAGTTTTATCGTCCTTCGCATGCTGCCTCTCCTCTTCGCCGCTCGGGCAAGTCGCTCAGGGGAACGGCACCCCCTTTCGCTTCGACTCTCACCATCCAGCGGAGATCCCCAAGTTCGGCTCATACAAAATACCAAGCGAAGGGGCCATCGAAGATCATAACATAACAGAAGGGAGATTTTAAGAAACTACGAAGCTCTCCATTTTTGCAATTGAGGAGTACACAAAATGCTATGACCCCCTCCCACCCCTGATTGAGTAAATCACAAAATATTAAACCCACTTTATTCGGAATAAATTGCTGATAGAACTTTGTCTTAATTTTGATTGTTAGGTGTTCAAAATTTTTCCTGATTGAAACTTGCTATTTCTCTTTTTTAACTTCAAAGACAAATTTACATGAAGGGAAAAAACACGAAAATATTTTTTTTCCAAGAACCAGTAATAGTAGATTTTGTCATGGGTAGGAATACAGGAATGTTTCGAGCATTTGCAAGATTTTATCACTGATAAAAAGGAAAATTTTAAGCTAGTAGCTACTATATATACACTACTGTTTGTGAAAATTGCAACACTGAAAGAGATCAGAAATAAATAAAATTTATTCCACGTATTAGTTATAGTGATTTAAATAAACAATCAAATTTACAGAGCAATAAAACAAACATAATACCGAATATCAATATCTTGTGCAGCCGCCACGTGCAGTGATGGGAACCTGTACACGTCGTGGCATCGAATCATACAGATTCTGAATGTCATGCTGAGGAATGGCATTCCAGATGACCTCTATCTGATGCCAAAGTTCAGCCGTACTCTCTGCCCGACGAGCGGTACGAGCGAATCGCCGTCCGATGTAATCCTAGACATGCACAATGGGCGATATATCCGGGGAACGCGCAGGCCATGGAAGAAGTGGAACCTGTCGTGCACTGAAGAAAGCTTGTACATTCCGAGCAACATGTGGACGGGCATTGTCTTGCTGAAATATAGCTCTGGGAATGCATTGCAGAAAGGGTAGGACCGCGGGCTCCACAACATCCCTGATGTAGCGCCCGCTGTTCAGGGTCCCCACAATTTGGAGTAGGCGGGATCGCCCATGATATCCAATATCGCCCTAGACCATAACGCTAGGCCTTCGTCAGGGCGTTGAATAAGACACTCTCCGGGAGAAGGCGTTCACCTCTGTAGCGTCTGACGAGTACGCGTCCATCTTTGTAGTCCAGATTGTAGCGGGACTCATCTGAGAAGACGATTTGTTGCCAATCGGAGCGCCATTGGCTGTGTTGGTGAGCCCATTGTAGCCGGAGGCGTCGGTGGTTCAGCGTCAAGGGAATCCTGCGCAGGGAAATCCTTGCACTTGGCCCATGGCGTAACAGACGTCGACGAACCGTGGGGGCAGATAATGACACACCAGTAGACGTGCTTCAATGTTGTGCCAACGCATGAGAGGACGCTGTACGGTCCGTCACCGCCATGAGGATGAGGTGCCTGTCGTCCCGTGGAGACGTCATATTACGTGGCCGACTGCCGGAGTTTCGACTTGTCGGGTTCTCCATGGTCCATCTCTTCCACACACGGACCATTGTTGTGGCACTACGCCCCGTGCGAGTGGCGATTTCACGATACGAAAGTCCACCCTCACGGAGACCGATCATGCGGCCCAATTCGAATTCAGTTAGTTGCTCGTATGGCACTCTGCGTTTTTGGTGAGGCATATTGACTTCTAATCAATCATTTACAGCAGTCAAACGACAATATACACATTTTAACGCACCTTTACAGTGCTTTTTATACACGGCTCACTTGGAAGTTTAAAGGGTGTTTCTCGGCCCATGCATGCGTGATCACTTTGTAATTCTAATCATTTTCATATCGTAACCTGTTTTGCATTTCTTGCAAGTTTCGTTTAATTTGCATGATTCCTTCATGGTGTTGCAATTTTCACAAACAGTAGTGTATATATAGTGTACACACAACCAAACTCTGAATTTTTCATGGCTTCTACTCAGTTCTGACAAAAAATTTGATCACTTTGTTTTGCGAATTAAGGAAATATTCAAGTTTAAAGTGATAAATCCACAATTTTACAATTTATCACATACTTATTACATTTTTCATTGCAATTAATAACCATGGATCTATTTTAATTTGGGACTCTTGAGAAATATTTTACTGAAGAGAGAAAGTAAAATTTTACCAATATACTAGAAGTTTAATTTATCATCTAAATGTTTAGTTATATCATCAAAAATGTGGTCACTTTGTTTTGAGTAATAAAGAAATATCAGTTCAAAGTTATAAAAATCTTTTTTCGCTTTATTTCTTTTTAAGGACAATTCATTATCTTTTCCTGTGTTTATTACTTATTTAACACCTTTTTGAAGTTTATTAAATGACGATAGATCTTGTTGAATGTTGTAGAATTTAATTTGAAAAGAAAACATTGTAGTGGTAAATCTCGTGAGCTGCTTGCTTTTGTAAAGAAAATGTAAAGGGCGTCTATTTATTGTAGGAAATTCAAATTGATGTTGCTTCCACAGACTTCTTGAAATACGTTTTCCCTATGCTAAGATGATAAACCTTACACAACACAGAATCATCATTTTTTATATGTAGAATAGATCCGGGAGATACGCATTTCAGGAAGTCGAGACGCTGCTATTTTGTTGCCACCGCAGATTGGATGGCTCTTCTGGTCATTCACCTTTACTTCTTGAGAGGAATTGGCTATACTTTTCTTTTGGCTTCTTTCGTATTATCTCTTGGCAACCTTTAGCAATGAATCGAATGTTTTACATTCAAATCGGTCAAATTCAATTTAGTGTAGAGATGGTACAAATTGATTTCACAGTAATAGTTCTAACTGTGACTGCTACTGAAGAATATCTGTGATTCTAAACTGTGATTGTGATTCTAAACTGTGACTGAATCTGATTGGTTGCTTGTAAAGTACCTCTTAGCCATAGCCACTCGTAACAACGGAATGCTCGCATTGATGTTTTGAAATCCATTAATCGATCATTTATTAAGCGTAATGCACAGCTGAGTTAGTAGCGTCGCAGCTTACGACGCTAAGGAACCCAGTTCGAACCTAGGTTTTTCTTTTCATCCAGAACAAATGAAGTATCGTTTAATTTTTTTTAAATTTAATCAAACACAATACCACTCTATAAACCTACAATTTAAATTGAATAAAACATTTTCCGCCGATGAGCCGTTTTTTATATTAAGCCCGTTATTTCTTTCTCTAAAGATACTTTTCCCCTCAATAAACAATTTCATACATTTTTCTCTTCCTAACAGTGATGGATCGTCATTTTGAGCTATTATGCGCAGATAACTTAGAAGCTCCTTGCTCATAACTGGTTTTTACAGATTAAAATCTATCGATATTTTATTCCATATAAATTAAATTAAATTTCATAATTAATCGAACATTAAAATCAAGAGGTATTCATTAAAATACTTGATGAATTTGCTTCTAATTGAATGTAAATTATTGAATTTTAATTATTAAATAATTCACACACCTATATTTTTCTCTTAAAAACATTTAAATTAATTACTCTTATCGAAAATATTGGTTAGTTGAAGAAAAAATTTTTACACCGTATGCGTAACAAGACAATTTCCTTACATTTGATAATCTGGAGGTACTGAAATATTCACACACACAAGGAGTAACTGTTTCAAAACATTAAGTAATTTTTCTAAATCTCTGGTAACATCCTAATCCATTTGTGTTTATAACATTCAAATCTAAAGTTAACTATTTTCTTTTGCCAAACCTAATATTGTTTTCTATAACTTTTATAAATTCATATGCATAAAATTGTATAAGGGATTGTCTTCATATTAAATTGCATACAAACACCCAATTTTTGTGTAAAATTTAGAATTTATATCAAAATTTAGCCTCGAATGCCATATTTCAAGTCATTTAACCCAGTTGTTTCTGAATTATGAGTATTAAAATGTGGAGTTCCCTAAAGACAAAAAGAACAATATATTTCTCACTTTTTTTCCAGTCACATAATTGGAAAGGACTCAACTTATAACATAGATAGAAATATTTAAGGATATACTTCTCTCGCTGTTGTGCAGAGAGCTCATTAGTACCGATTGAAATGGATAAAGGAACTCTTATAAACAGGAGGGTGTGACACTCTCTCTATCTAACTCTCTCCTCACAGTACTCCTACCGCCACCTATGGGCGTAATAGAGACTTATGTAGAATAGACAAATAGTCAGTTTAACCCCATCGCCCGAGCACTGAACACGTACGGCTAGGAATTCCCCCTTATAAGTATATATTTCCCTTGTAATTGTTTTAATGTTTTATTTGTGGTGTTGTGTGACTTGTAAATAATCGTATTATGTATTTTATTCCATTAAAATTCTAAAATCACACCGTTGATGAGAATTGTTTGAGTCACCTAATATCACAAAATGGCGCCCAACGTGAGTAAACGTGTTTATTGTTCGAGTTGGGGATAAGCTCGCTTTTATTTTCCGATATTCCACGGCATCCAAGATATCCTTTCTAGATAGCCAAAAATATCCAATTCTTACGGATATGTGGTACTTGGAAGATTCCTTTCTTCAAACAAGATCACGAAACTTACCAGATAAGTGAACCTTTTGTTTTGATACGTAATACAAGTCAACCTGACTTTAATGTGTCACCAAAATCATCCTATTTCAGTTATTCTTGAAATTAAAAATTTTCGTTATTTCGAAATTGATATCCAATATTATTTGTTTTGAATTGTGTAGACAAATTGTTCTTATTTCGTATTTCCAAAGCATAACTTTTGCTAATAATACTGTGTATTTGAATGAATATGTACTATTGCTTCAAATGAATATATAGTGCTCGCACATCTTAAATTGAAAGATAATCTTTTTCGATAAATCACATCCTTTTGTACTATCAAAGTGTATGATATTGTATTGTGAGAACATTGAATGCTTAGCGCGAACACACCCAGTTAAAAATAGATGACCTTGAAGTTCTAGGCGAATGATATATGCATTTTGTTTCTCTGACCCGGAAATAAATTTCTTTTAATGCTTTGCTTATGAATCACTCGTAGGAGTATTTTGTTGGAGAATATTGTTTCTATGGGATATGAATGTTATTTGCTTTTTATTTTATTTCGAATGTTCGGAAAAAGTGTTTATTCATTTGCAACTGATTTTTTTTTCTTTTGGAGAGGATTATTAGAGAGAGAGAGAGAGAACTTTTATTTTGGTAATTTCTTGCACTGGAAGAATTGGTATTCAGTATTCATGTATCAGTATTCATTATTCAAAGTGGAAATTATTTTTATTGCTACCATTGCATTAATTTAATATTTTATGTGATAAATAAAATTTATTTTAGACATTCTTACAATTTTAAAAATAAGTCTTCGGACAGTGTGAATTTATTATGTTTTCAGATTTAGTTTTCAAATAATAATTTTGAATTGGAAGTGAAAGTAAATTTTGAATTGTATTTTGAGTTGATTTTAAGAGAAGTAAGTTTTACTTATGTTAGGATTTGTAGGACATTACAAACAATTATTTTGATCATCGAACTTTAATAGACATTAAAGCCTTGGCGAAAACTCTGAACTTTTCCACAATAGACTTATCATGGCTTACCTTGCGAAGGGACGCAAGGAAGATTTGAGATTGTTGGCACAGGAATTGGGCTTGGATGTAGGTGACAATTTGAAAGTCATCCAACTGAAGGAGTTAATTGTCAAGTCTGACGGGTATGATGAGGAGCTAACGAAGAACTTATTAGCCAGTCTAATAGAAGAGCGAATTTCAATTGAAAAAGCGTCTGAGTTACAAGGTATCGCTTCACAAAAGGCAAATGAGCAGGCTCAAATCTCTAAACAAAGAGAAATGGAGCAAGAGCGAATCGCGAGGGAAAAAGAAATTGAAGAAGCGAGAGTAGAGAAGGCAAGAGCTCATGAACTTGAAATTCTTAAGCTACAACTTGAAGTCCAAAAGTTGTCCTCACTCTCACCGGCGTCACCCGTTCTGAACGCCGACAAACCAAAACTTGAACTGAAAAAGTTGATCCCCGAATTCAACGCAAAAGATGATGACATCTCTCTGTTTCTCAATCTCTTTGAGCGACAGTTAAAGTTTCTCAAGGTTCCAGAAAATCAATGGGTTGCATATCTGGTGGGAGTCCTTCCCAGTGACGTAACGAAGATAATCGCTCGAGAACCAGATGAAAAGGCTGAAGATTACAACTTTATAAAAGATATCTTACTGAAAAGATTCAAGTTGAGTGCCGAACGTTTTCGACAGTTATTTGCAACTCATAAGAAGAACCCTGATTGCACATGGAATGATTTTTATTTTGAACTTCGTAGTTATTACGAAAATTGGATTAAGGAGGTGAATGTAAATACGTTTGAAAAGCTGAAAGACCTGATAATAACTGATCAGATCAAGAAAAAATGTCCACCGGAATTCAAAGAGCACTTTTTGGATGAATGGGGCGACATCATCTCTCCAACTGAACTTGTTGAAAAACTAGACGCATACGACAATCTTCGGCATAAAACCAAGAAAGAAGGACCAGCGGTCACCACTAAGAGACCACTCACGAAAGCAAGAGAAGAATATCCCAGATTCAACTCTGCGAGGAAGGAGGTCCAGGACAGAAAATTCGAGAAGCCCAAGCAGGAAGAACACTCCTCTGTTTACTGCTATAATTGTGGCACGCCAGGATTCATCAAATCGAACTGTCCAAATTGTCCCAAAACTGAAAAGAAGAATTCCAGTCGTTTTCATAGTATTCAGCTGAACAGTCTGTCAACATCCAGCCAGATGGCAATCCTCAGTGTAAACATCAATGGACTGTGGGGTACAGCATGTGCAGATACTGCCGCAACTCATACCATCGCTGGTGAAAGTCTCTACCACCTCCTAAGAGAACAAGGAACCCGTTTCCAAAAGTCAAACCTTACCATGACTCTCGCCGATGGTAGCCAGTCCGAAAAGGAAGTACACAAAACCTACGTTAGTATCTGTCTGGGGGGAAGAAGATTTTCAGTGCCAATCTTCGCCATTCCAGAAGCACAGAGAAACAATACTCTGCTTGGAATTGACTTCATAGAAAAAACAGGAATCGTTCTAAATCTCAAAGAACACACCTGGTACTTCAGTAACAGACCCCATAAAACTTTCCCATTTGTGAAACTCGATATCCCAGCTAGTCCCGATGAACTTCAACCAGAAGTCCAAGACCATTCATCTGGAATTGTGGAAGACGCTACCCCAGCGAATCCTTGTCAAGGTCTGCCAGAATTTGAAGACAATTTCTCCGAAGTTATGGATAACGCTACCCCAACAAATTCTTTTCCACTTCAAACAGAGGTTAAAGAGCAATTTTCCGACTCTGTTGAGACCAGCAATGCAGAGAATTCTATACTACTTCGACCAAATGAAAGGAAAAATCTCAACTCAAACCAGAGAATCCAACTCAATGCATTATTGGAGGATTACGAAAATATCTTCCGTCCAGGGGGAGATGCAACACCATACATCGAGCACCGAATCGACACAGGGAATGCAGCTCCAATTGCATCAGTACCCTACCGGCTCTCCCCTGCCAGGAAGGATGTCTTGAGAAAAGAAATTGAAAAACTCCTTACCACAGGAGTAATCGAGGAATGTGACTCTCCATATGCCTCACCTGCAGTTCTCATTCCCAAACCAAATGGAGAATTCAGACTTTGCATTGACTACCGCAAGCTCAACGCGGTCACCAAATCAGATCCATACCCACTACCTCGTATGGACGACCTTCTGCCCAATGCCAAGCAGACTTCATTTATGTCAACAATTGATTTGAGATCCGGTTACTATCAGATAAAGATGCACCCGCTAGACAAAGACAAAACCGCTTTTGTATGCCAGTTTGGTGTTTTCAGGTTCAACAGAATGCCCTTTGGACTGAAAACAGCTCCTGCAACGTTTCAACGTTTGATGGACATTTTTCGAAATGGGTTAAAGGTCAATACCCTTGCTTACCTAGATGATATCATCGTGATGTCTCCCACATTTGAAGATCATCTCGAAGACCTGCGTTTAGTATTTGAACGGCTTCAACAATTCAACTTGAATGCTAACCGTGAGAAGTGCAATTTTTCTTGTCCCAAAGTCAAGTACCTCGGACATTACATTACCAGTTCCGGTATCGAAGTAGACTCTGCCAAAGTGGAGGCCATTGCTGGTATCCCTCCACCAAAGAATGTGAAACAGGTACAATCCTTTTTGCAAACATGCAGCTGGTATCGACGATTCATTCCTCAGTTTGCCGAGATTTCTTGTCCTTTGAGCAATCTCACCAAAAAGCGGACCACGTGGAAGTGGAGTGAAAAGGAACAGTCTGCATTTGAATTCCTTAAGAAATGTTTGATTTCGCCACCAGTGCTGAAACAAATTGATGAATCAAAACCTTTTGCCATACGTTCAGATGCATCAAATTATGCATTGGGAGCTGTTCTTCTTCAGGGACAGGGTCCAGAAGAGCATCCGATAGAGTATGCTAGCCGTTTGCTAACCCAAGCAGAACGAAATGATTCCACCACTGAAAGAGAAGCACTTGCAGTGGTTTGGGCACTTGAAAAGTTTAGAGGATATATCGAAGGTGCAGAAATTACAGTGGCATCTGACCACCAACCCTTGAAATGGCTGCTGAGCCTTAAATCTCCTACAGGTCGTCTTGAAAGATGGGCATTACAAATACAGTCCTATAACTTAAAAGTGGAATACATCCCTGGTAAGGCGAATGTCATTGCGGATATGCTCTCCCGTCCTAATTGTGTGCATGAAAAAGAAACCTGCGAGACCTGCACAGTCATCGTTGATATACCCTCCAAAAGAGCCAGTGATGTTCGAGCCGAACAGTTGAAGGATGAAGATGTGAAGAAAATAATAGACAGCTTTGAAAGTGGTTCAAGAGACGAAAATTTCGCAAATTGGACTCAAAGAGGTTACGTTATGAACCAAGGTGTCCTATACCGTTATGCCCCAGATTCTGATTCAGAGGAAGCGCAGTTAGTGGTCCCTATTCACGAGCGCGAAAGAGTGATGAAGGAACATCATGATGCCCCAACCGCAGGACATTATGGTGCAGAAGGCACATTTCACAGAGTATCAACCAGATATTACTTCCCTGGAATGCGCAGGTACATCACTGATTATGTGAAACACTGTCCCGATTGCAACAGATTTAAGCCTAGCAATCAAAAACCTGCAGGATTGTTGAGAACCCCAGTATACTCTCAACGTTTCGAAACCCTGGCCATCGACCTGTTTGGTCCCCTACCTGAATCATCGGATGGAAAAAAATGGATTTTCATCGTCGAAGATACCTCTACAAAGTGGGTAGAACTCTTTGCCCTCCAAAACGCCACCGCGAAGGAGTGTGCTATAGTTTTAATGGAAGAAGTACTCTTGCGGTACGGAATTCCAAGAAGACTCATCAGCGACAATGGGCCACAATTTGTCAGCGCTGTACTTCAGCAGGTATGCCATCTTCTTGACATAAAACAAGTTCTTACTCCAGTTTATTGCCCACAAGCGAATCCGGTGGAGAGAAAAAAACAGATTTAAAACCGAGATTGGCAATCTTGGTTGGTGATAATCACACGGAATGGCCACAGAAACTTCCAACAATACGTTTTGCCTTAAACACAGCAAGGTGTGACTCCACAGAACACACAGCTGCTTTTCTACAGTTCGGAAGAGAACTTCGAACCCCTGATGACATCCAACATGATTTACGAGCTGTAATAAGCAATGACAACTTTGTTGCAGAAATTACTCCATATTTAAGAAAGTTTGCTAATCTCTCGAAAGAGATCAAGGACATTGTTGAACAGAAGCAAGATCACCGAAAGAAGTATGCTGATCAGGAAAGAAGAAAGAGTCCCCAGTACGCACCTGGCGATCGAGTGTGGGTAACCTTACACCCTCATAGCAACAAGGCCAAGAAGATAACCGCCAAATTTGCACCTCGTCGAGATGGACCTTATGTCATACTCGCCCAACGTTCCCCAACGAGCTATGAAATATCCAACCTTGATACTCCACACGTTTCTCTTGGAGTCTACCATACATCTGCCCTGCGTCCTTGCCAGGAAGCCCTCCAAGCGAAAAACGTGCCAGTCAATCCTATCAGGAGAAGGGGTCGACCATCAAAGACTCCTCCAGCAAACAAACCGCCAAATAACAGTGGTCAACCATCTAACGTTTCTCCTGGCTACTCGCCGAGACGTCTTCGAAGCCAGAGGGGGAGCATGTGACACTCTCTCTATCTAACTCTCTCCTCACAGTACTCCTACCGCCACCTATGGGCGTAATAGAGACTTATGTAGAATAGACAAATAGTCAGTTTAACCCCATCGCCCGAGCACTGAACACGTACGGCTAGGAATTCCCCCTTATAAGTATATATTTCCCTTGTAATTGTTTTAATGTTTTATTTGTGGTGTTGTGTGACTTGTAAATAATCGTATTATATATTTTATTCCATTAAAATTCTAAAATCACACCGTTGATGAGAATTGTTTGAGTCACCTAATATCACAAGGGTATATTTAAAAAATTTTATTTCATGAACAAAATGCCAGTTATTTACGCTATGACACTGAGTAAATTTTTTAAATTTAATATACATTTTTGTAGAAGAGGGGTTAGCAAAGTTAATCACAAGATGGAGTAAATGAAACAGCACAACAAATACCATGCATAAGCAAAGTTTTCAAATCTGGTTTTCGAACGGCTTCGATTAGTTTGATTTTAACCTATAACTGGTGACATGAAATGTTTTGGACCTAGCTAAATATGGTTGGCGTGATCCCACCAACATCATATAAATTTTGTATAAAATTAATCAAAAATCAGATAAATTTCAAAATTCTTTGGCATTATTATTTATCATATATGAATAAAACACATAGAATTTCTTCAAGTGTTCTTATATAAAGTAATTAATTGGTTAAAGACTTGTTTTTGAGAAAAATCATGTGACCAATAGAAAATAAAAATAAGGAACTTGCAACACAATTCATGAAAAATTCCTCTTCTCATTAATATTTAGCTTGCAAAAAACACTTATTTGTGAAAGAAATTTTATTTGTGTTTATAGTAAAAAAATGAGAGGACATGGAAATATATATAAATTGAAATCAAATATTCCTATTTTTCCAATTTTCTCTGAGCATTGATAAATATTTCAAAGTGATTCCAAGCACACACACACAAAGGGTCTATACATAACATTCAAGAAAATTAAGATTTTCTCTACGAACAGCATAGAATAAGTGTAATAACTTTCCCCAGAATATGCCAATTCAGTGGAATTTTGAACTTGCCATAAAAAATTCATCATTACAATCATCATAATCATTAAAATAGCTATCAGCTTCAATTCATAGTCTATTTAAGATACTTAACTACCAGATGGGCGAATTAACTTCAAATTTCAATACCATAAATACAGAATAGTTATGCTAACAGTGTAAAGAATTCCATGAATAAAACTTCCCAATTAAATTTAAATAAAAATTAACCAACATATTACACAAAACAAACTGAAAATATTGAAATTTCCAATTATAAAGATTTCTGTGCAAAATTGGAATGCTTTTATGATACTCAAGAAAACTTTATCATTGTGACCAAGTGTCTTTATGTAAATTTCAGAAGCCAATTATCGGTTATCTGCTGCATGTTATTATATTTTTGTCATAAATAAAGATGTGTTTTCCTTATGATGAGTGTTTGTAATTTTTTACACTAAAAGTGCAAATTAAAAGCCGCATTTTCATAAAAATGCGATATAGTATGTGTATGAACTCAGCAGTTGAAATGGAGATATTAAAGGCAGGCGTAAAGTGATTACATATTTTTTCAGTAGTAGGACAGCATTCAAAAACTACTTTTTGATTTAAAAAGGTTTTAAATACTTACAAAAAATTAAAATAAAGTAAAAGGAAAATAACTAAAATATCTATAAAAATTATATTTAAATTACCTAATGCTCAAACTCTTGATAATTACTCATTTCGTATTGTTATAGAAATTCCGAACCTTATTTCTTATGAATAGAGAATATCTTGTGGCATAGGAAAGTATATTTTATCTAAAAATTATCCACAGCTCTTACAACCATGAATGGTCTCGTTTACTCTTGTTTTCTTCCTGACATTCTTTTCCGTCCTTCAGATTCAACAGAGAATCAATTTTATAATAGAAACAATAAATTATACGCTTTAAAAATCAAGCATTCAGTCATACTTTTTTGTACTTGCATTACGATATTTCAGAATGCATTCATACCGCTATAAACATCATTGTATTGATCCTTCCACTGAAACTGCTTCATCTTAAAAGACGAACTTTAAAGAATGCAGAAACTCTTAAGATGAAGAAAATGCACAGTAAAAATTACGTATTCAAGAAATAAATGACAAAACGCAGCTTCGGATTCAGAGTGTAAAAGGGACAAGGAGATAGTAAATTCCTCATTAGAGCTCTCTTAAATAATTATGTTACCATGGAAAGCATATTTTGTTCATATGAAAAATGACGAATTTTTAAAATTATTATGATTGCATTTCAGTCACGTTACTTTCACACACTTTAAAAACTCTTTCTCTTCCCTTTGTTAATACTCATAATTCATCTTTGAATTCTAAATCATGGCTGCATGTAGGTAAAACTGAAGAGAGTGAAATTGTCTTACAGAATAAAAGAAATTTCTCAGTGTAAAAAGTCAGCATGCAGTCATGTTCTTATTCTATTCATTAGCGAAATCAAATAATCATCTTCTGGCCCCCTGATTTAGATTCATTCAATGTATAAAGTCTTTCAGAAGTACCTACTTTTACACACATTATTCATTTTTTTAGAATTAAAAACAATTTACAAGAGGTTGAAAAGAACATTTTTATGTTTTAACAAAACCAAAAAAATATAAAACAAAATTTCTAGCTCATGTGTTCTTTATAAAAATACAACTTAATAAATAATCAGAAAAAGTTGAAGAACAATAATTAATTTGTCATTTAAAATAGCGAATTTTAAATGACAAATTCTTTCTTCTGAACTTTCCTTTAAACTGTCGAGCTTATTTATTTAGCCAAATGCGTGGCAACCTGGTGTGTCATAAAGCCTCCTTTAGCATCCGGTTGAAAATCCTAATCCTCTAAAGAAACCCGAATCCGTCACAGAGCTTCACCCCACGGTCCACACTCCATCGAGGGAATCACCGATAAACCAGCTGTCACCCCTACCGGACCGGTGGCATTTCAGGACAATGTTACGCGCTCTCGACCATTTTGGGTGCACGATTTGGCGAGAAAGGCCTTGGCGTGTTAAATTGGAGTAGTGCGATAAATGATTAGAATATGGGTATCATACAAGACCATATCTCAGTGCACCGTGTAACGAGTGTGAAAATAGATTCTTTAAGAATTCGAATCTTTTGATAGTTTTTTGTTCGTGATATTAGCCAATGTGTCCATCTTTCGGTAGGAAGGGAAAAGAAAAATAAAGTCCCAGATAATTAATTTTCAATGAGGCTGACTTCTATATAAATGTATTTTGGGTGTATTAGGTATTTGGGGACGCTTGCTTTTGTTTCTGAAATCTAACAATTTTTTTAATATTTCAATTTTATTTGTATTGATACGTTAAAGGTTTTTTTTTCATTTGATAAAGAAAAACTAAGTTTTCTGATTTTGTTAACTTAGTTCATTTATCAATAACCAATTGAGTAGCTCCAGTGTGACGTTTTTCAACTACCTACCTACCTAGTTCATTTATAATTTTTTCGCGTTGCTTATAATGAATTGTGTTTATAAAATCTGAAAATGTGTTCCTAAAAAGGACAACCCCACGTGATGGTTTGAACGGGACAGTAGCGTTTTTTATCATGTTTTCCAACCTTCCAATCATTTTACTAAATATGTGAATTTTTTGGTCAATTTTAATAAAAACTATCTTTAATATTGGTTACTCATAATAAGCAATAATCGTTTTCATTATCAGGCAAACAAATTACCTGAATATCATAGATCACAATTCCTGTATGTGAACCGGTGGCTTTGTTATTCAATACGTTTTAAATTTCCTTTCTATAATTCTTTAGTCATTTTTAAAGCTTTGGCGAAACTTCAGTTTTAATGACGATCTCCTGAAAGAATTTATCGTCTGACTTTTTCATGAATATAAAATAACCCAAGTACCGTTTTTGCCATCTCGATGTGAATTTTGTTTCAAGGAATATGGTCTACTATGGCATTTAATACTTAGCAACGAAATCGGAAAGCTAACGATTTTTAATTTCTTTTGTCCCAAATTATACTTTATCCACAGAAGAATGTTTTTGTAATCTTTTATGACTCTTCAAGCATTTTAAAAAGTATATTTTTCGAATGTTTTTACTAATTAAAGTTTGAAAATTTTCCCACTTCTATCGCTCGCTTACTCCATAAAGACTGTTTAATTCCAAAATTTATCAACCAAACCTTTTAGTGTCAGCGGTTTTGAGGGACAGAGTCTCATCCTCTTACGAAATATTTTGATAGGGAACGACAGAGCTCTGTAGAATAGAGAAGAAATTTTGGCTCTATAGAAATTTTTTATAGTTTTATAGAGATTTCTAAAGAGTAACCGAGTTCTGATTATAGAGAAATAAATTTCTATAGAATTATATTAAGGCTTCTATAGAATCATAGACGAACCCACGGGGAAGGGGCTTAAGCCCCCAGACCCGATAAAGCAAGTATCCCTTGGGAAGGACCCGAAAAAATATCATTTTAATTCATGAGCCCCCGTTGGGGGAGCTAAGGGGTGACAGGTTAAAGCTTCCTAGACCCGAAAAAATAAATGTGTCTTTTTAATTTATGAATGTGACTACGGGGCTTAAGCGCCTTAGACTTGCAATAAGCAAATATATCCTTTTTACTTCATGAGAGAAGGGCTGGGGAACTAAAGCCCCCTAGACCCCCTAGAAAAAGTAAATACATCCTTTCTTTAATGCATGGGTGCACTACGGGGGCTTAAGCTCCTTAGACCCAAACTAAGCAAATTTATCCTTTTACCTACGGGTATGTATGGGCCTATGTACAGGGTTGTTGCTTCAGCCCCTAGATCCGTAAAAGCAAAGATATCCTCTCTTTTTTTAATTCGTGGCTGCACTTAGGGGTCTATGTGAGCTTAAGCCCCTTAGATTGTATTTTCTTTAACAAATATTTGTCGAACAATACCTGTAAAGTCATTTCTGTTCTCAAAACAACTGAGATGTAATACTTTTAACTAGTGGTCGCCCAGTTGTCGAAATTCGACCATAATTCATTCAATTTTTAAGTTTGAACGTTACTAAGGGTCTTTTGTCAAAGAGTATACCTCTATATTCATTGCATATAATTTTTTTGAATTTTGTTCTATTACGTAAGCTGCGAGCATGTACAAATACGTCATAGGAAAAATGCGGTATAGCTTGGTTAAGCCATATCTAAAAAACAATAACGCGTTGTTTGACATTTTCTTGGGCTTTTTTTATTGCTATACTGGCCACAGATTTCGCCAAGGCTACACAGTTAATTTGCCTATCTTTTTCAAATTATATAAAATTTAAATAAAAAAATAAATCCAAAAAATGAAATAAGGAATACTTGCTTCGTATTTTTTTTATATATTTTTTGAAACAAAAAAAACCCGGGTGGTTAAAAAAATAAATGTTGTCCATTGAACTTGAAATAGTTCGACAATGAATTTAATGATTCAAAACTTCTGTGTAGACGATTTTTTTTTTTAAAACTCTTTCATCGTTTGCTAAATGCCCTTGACCGTTATATTCTGAAATATAAAATCTCAAACCATCGAATGATCGAACTCTACTTGCTGCGACGTACAATTGACCATGTGTAAACACTGGCTGCCTCAATAAAATTCCAATTTTTTCGAATGTTTGTCCTTGAGACTTATTTATTGTCATCGCAAACGCAGGTATAATTAGAAATTGAGTTTTTTGAAAGTTAAATGGTAAAATAGTTCCGGAATATTTTAAATTTATACGTGGAATCAAAAGTCTCTTATTGCGTGCGGTTCCAGTTAAAACTTCGCAATCAATAGTATTACGATGCATAAATTTGATGCGCATTCCTGATCAATTGACTAATGCTTCCTTTGTATTTAAGTTTCTGATCAGCAAAGCAATTAACTTTCAATACTGACTTATGTGGTGGCAAATTATGTCAAATCTCATACTCCTCCGTGCGTGCAATGTGCTTAAAAAGGGGTACAAAGTTTTTTCTTCACGTATTAATATATAGATTACATTATATGAACGTAAACAATGAATGTTTTATTTTGTTTAATTTAATATATTTTTAACGCATATTATACATTAATTTTATCTTTCTGCACTCATTCTCCATATGAACTTTAATTATGCCAAATCTCATACACAGATTAAAAGTATAGTAAAAACAGTCGAGTGAAAGGGAAGTTAACATCCTCTTGTAAGATACCAATCATATACCACATACCAATCAATAAATCATACCAATGTTTGAAATGTTCTCCAAAATCGAGTTTACAAAGTTTTAAATCCAAAATGTACAGAAATGATTAGTATCCACAAAATTTACTTTGAAAGTATACTTTATATTTTTAAAGCTATTTCGCTCGGGGTTTGTGGTAAATTTGAATGATCAAGTTACAGTAATGTTTCCAAAGAATTGGATTCAAAAACATGTTTTTTTGAATGAGATACATTTTCAATACAGTTTTATAAATCATACCAAAATTTACTAATCGATTTCATTTGAATTTGGGTTTGATTGTCGCTCTATGGTCATTTTGTTAAATACGGCCTTTTCAACTGGCAACATTGCTTTCGATCCCACAAATCCATTTTTTACAGATATAGCCAATATTTTGGAATGACTAATCCTTTTACTCTCCTAACCACTCTAAATTCTGAGTATTTTAGCTGTGCTGAGGGTTATGTGACCTTCATTTAAACTCAAAATGTAGGTTTGAAAAAACCCAAATCCCCATCCTTGCTTTCCCGAGAGACCCATCAGAAAATCATCATCATTTACGAAGAAATTCGTAAATGACATGGCAATAAAAACTTCACTGGTTATCTGCTAAAAATCTGGAAACACAAAAGACTTTGGGGAGCCTTCCCTTTCATCAGTCGGATACTCATTAAAAGGCGCCCTGCGAAGAAATGGATCTACGTACGTAGGGGGATGTAATGGTATTTTCTTAGAATCCTGACAGAAACTCGCCGGTTGACGGTGCTAGGGCAACGCCACCTATGTTTATAGGAGGTTTTGCCAGGGCCCGCTGACCCTGGCCTGGATTTACTAGGATTGTTGATATCAAAAAGTCCTTTAGAAATTCAAAATCATTACAAAAAGATTAAAAACGTCTTCACTGGTAACTCCAAAACTATTCAAAATGAAATGATTGAATGTATTTCCGATTATATAAACGATCACGTCAAAGATGAAATAAACAGGGCTAAATTATTTTCTATTCAAGTGGATGACACCACTGACATAAATCAAACTTCCCAGTGCTCCTTAATGTTAAGATTTGTGAAGGCGTATTAGTTGAGCGATTTTTGGGTTTCCATGACAGAACGTCAGAAATGTTATACAAAATGTTGGATCCGTTTGATTATCAACACAAATTGGACAATGTTACGATGGGGTCAGTGTAATGTCTGGACTGCAGAAAAATGTCAAGGATAAAGCTCCTCAAGCCATTTTTGTTCATTGTCTAGCACATCATTTCAATCTTGTATTGAAATTCAAAAAAGTATTCAGCAAAGTTTTTCTAAAATTTCTAAGTGTCGAATTTTTTTTGCAAGCCTCAGTGGCATTCCTTCGATTTTTCATCACTTGGCAAAGCGATCTTATGCTCTTACATCAAATTCCGCAAGACGCATACCAACCATAACACACTCGATGGTTCTCCAATTCGAAATTAGTGAATGCGATTGTTGAAGATTGGATAAATTTAAAGAAATATTCGAATTTATGACAAACAACTAACATTCAGACAAAACAATTCAACTTGCAAAGGGATTTTTAAATATGAACAATTTTGAATTTACATTTTTGGCAGTAGTATTCAGCGAAATTTTCTTCTTTGAATATTGGGGGTAAAATATGGTCTTGATAATATGTGGGAGTTGATTTTTACATCTCCCCTCTTTTTACTTTTAATTTTCCATTATATGCAAAACCGGCAACAATCATAAATCTCTTGGAGAAAGTTCTCACGTTCACTTTGCTATAGTCCTTTGACTTGGCGGATTCTCTTTTAAAATTAAAGATCTTACCTTACAAATATTCTCCGAAATATTTTTCTTTTTGGGAAGTATTTTTCCACTTTTACGTTTTTTCCTTTCTCATTAATAATATTACTTATCGTACCTTTAGATATGGAAAAACCATGACTTTTACAGCGTTTTTGAACAATTGAATAAGCATGATTCTCTTCCGAAAGAGCGGAAAGTCTTCCATCCATTGCTTATTTAAAAGCGCCATTTTGAAAGTAAACAAAACTTTGAGTTAGCAGACTATAAGTTATACTTTAACTATTTAACTGTTGTAAAAATAAATTCTTTCGTGGCACACAATTTTTTATAGCTCATCGAAATCGTTCAAAAAATGTCCGAACAGCCTCTGTACATCCTTTAGTTATGAATCTCCATATTTAAAAAATTTTATAATGGTAAGAAACTTTCTGCATAGTTGCGAAAAATCTGCTACACTTTTCCCATTTCCTAGGATAAAGAGTACATTTACCCGAAGTTTGATTAATATTTGAAATAGACTGGTTACTATTTGAACTTCTCGATATCAAAAATTCCTGCTTCAGGGGTGGAAAACCAAACCGATTCACTTAGGGAAGAACTATTATTTGAATTACTATTTAATTGAAAATATAAATTTGATTGTGATGTACTATTATTTCCAGTTAAAATTATTGATTACATTTATTTGATTGAAAAAAACATCTCCCTATATACACTACCTGACATTGAAAATGCAACACCAAGAAGGAGTTGGCAGAAAGTGATGAAAATTGGCAAACAGAGAGAGAGAGAGAGCAACGAGCAATAAGTGATCTTTATTGCAACATTATACACCTTGCCACTGAGCAGCAAGAACGTCTGATCAGTAGGTTGTAGGATCACCGCGAGCGGCGATACGGGTAGCAACACGTCTAGGTACAGACGCAATGAGCGTGCGGATGGTGTCCTGAGGGATGGCTGCCTATTCCCTGTCAACCATTTGCCAGAGTTCGACTTCTGAACGTGCCGGTGACAACGCATGCCAGCGACGTCCAATGACGTCCCAAAAATGTTCGATAGGTGAGAGATCAGGGGAGACAGCTGACCAGGGAAGCACCTGGGTACATTGCAGGGCATGTTGGCTGATGCGTGCCGTGTGCGGCCGGGCGTTATCCTTCTGGAAAATGGCATTGGGCACCCCCTGAAGGAAAGGTAGTGTCACCGGCTGCAGCACGTCATCCACGTATTGTTGGGCCGTCATAGTGCCCAGAGGTGACCTGCTATCGTAGGCGATGGCGCCCCAAACCATTATACCGCGTTGTCTCGCGGTATGGCGTTCCAGATGCGGCCGGATTGGCCCTGTCACCACGTCGGCGCCAGACTCGTACAAGGCGACTGTCATTGCTAACACAGAAGCGTGACTCGTCTGAGAACACCACCCTGTGCCATTCCGTCGTCCACGTGGCTCTATCCCGATACCATTGCAAACGGAGACGTCTGTGCTGTTGGGTCAATGGTAGTCGTCTCAACGAGCGCCATGAGTGCAGGCCGCCAGCGATCAATCGGCGGATAATGGTCCTGGACGATATGGGAGCATCAAGGGTGTCCTGCACATGCTGCAAAAGGGCGACAGACGTGGCTTGCGGGGCCGCCGATGCTTGCCGGCAGATGCGTCGGTCCACGCGTGCTGACGTCACTCTGGCTGCACCGGAAACCCTCAAACGTGCCACATTCCCTTGGTCCAACCATCTGTGCCACAACCGGTGCTCCGTAGACGCGTGTAGGTGGGTATCTGCTGAGATTTGACGTATGGACCAACCTGCCCTTCCGAGGCCAACCACCATACCCCTCGTGAAGTCGTCTGTTTGCTGGAACTGTCTTGATTGGCGGCGTCCTGGCATTCTCCGTTACTAGACGTTTCCTCTGAGACACAAAAACAAATTGCAACTGGATTTACCTGGCAAACAGAGCGGCGCGAAACTGACCACTTTTGCAGGTTCCTTCCCTGGTTTTTCACTCGCTGTGCGCGGGTCAGCTGCGCAGTTTGCATCATTTACATATCTCGGTGAGCTGCGTCTACCCTGTAAATTTCATCCAGTTCTGCGCAATCCGTCTGGGTGTTGCATTTTCAATGTCAGGTAGTGTATAAAGGTCTTTTATATGTATAAGTGAAGCCATTACTTGTACTTATAAAAGACAACCATACTTGTACATAAAACCATTGTAAACACTGGATTGATTCAACAAGACTTCTTCTACCCCCTTCCAGTTCTATAATTAACAAATAAACTTTCAAATAGATATTTTTCTTGTTTTCTTTAGTATACTAATTTTACCTATACAATTTCCCAAAATATCAATCTTATTAGAAATACTCACCATTTACCAAATTTAATTGAACAGAAAGTAATTGCAAACAAAGAAAAAAGGTGAATCTGAGAAATCACTGAATGAGAAAGATGTATCAGTTGTAACATTCCTTTTACTTTCCAATTTACCATGTGTAGTAAACGTTTTATCAAGGGAGAGAGGAATAAATTACATTATCAATAGAAATGGATATTGAGAACAGAAGCAGAGGTTTAGAATTAACAAAAAAAAAGTGCTGAGAACGAAAGCAAAGCGGATTCCAGTGAGGCAGGCGTGAATGGTAGTTGCAGGTGGCACTACCATTCACGCCTAGTTGGTAGTTGTGGAGGCACATTAGCAGGCAACAGTGGACGTTGTAGAAATACATCAGCAGGCATCTGCAGTGAACTAGATTTAGGGGATGAAGATATGAGCCTTTTAAAGAAGCGTAAACGAGAAGCACGAAATCAAAATGATGCATGTTTAAGTGGTGCAATATTAGAAGACAAAGCACAGCAAGATTTTTTTAAGAGGTACAGGCAACCAAATAGATTGTTGAGCAAAAATAGCATGAGATTTCTAAAAGTAATTAAGATGTATTAGATATTAACATTATCAGAATATAATTAAAACAAAAGGCAAAGGAGACAATAACATGGTTTCTAAAGGACACTAGCAATCAAGCTACTTGTTCAGGCAGAATTCTCACTCTTCAAGTAAAATAAAAATTAGTACCTCTTAAAAGAAATTTTTCCTTTTATAGGCTACATTTCATATAGATCACAGTAACTCATCAATTAGTGCATATGAAGAAACTTTCACAAGTATCATATTTGGGTCTCATGGACCCAGATTACAAACCAATCACTTTCAGATAACCTATAAATGTTATGCCATTGGTATTATTAACTTGGTTTTGGAAAGGTGCAATGAAATATATATATAAAGTTCTTGCAGAACTTAAGGTTGCAGAAAAAATTTAATGATAGAAATTGAAACTTTTTGGGCTTAAATCGGGCCCTCTTTTAGCTTTAAGGGAACTGTGTATGAATAAAAGTACATTAACTATTAACATAATATCAGCATTGATAAAATAATAAGACATTTCAAACAGATAACACTAATTTGAAACATTTCTAGAAGTCTTTTGAGGTGGTAAATTTTTCTAGCGACAGCTTTGAGAGATGTTAAGAAGCATTGGAGTGTACAAATGAAAAAAAAAACATGTTCAATTTCTTTTGCAAAGATTGATGAATGCATGGGAACAAATCTTGGGATTCCTAAGGAAAATATAAGTACATTGAACAGTGTAAACAATGTGGATTAAAACCTTATCAAACGATAGAACACAGCAGGTATTTCCTAACCTCATACACATAATTTTTTGAATTTACATTGATAGTGGGCTGAATAAACAAAATATGATTTCTTGAACAAACAAAATTTTTTGAGCACTACATTTTCAAATTAAGATGGATCACAAACAGCACAAGCTTTTTTATGTATTGTCGGTATGCACATTAGCAAGAGTTTAGAAAATTGCAAAAAAAGTTTTCCTTACCTTTGAAGTTCCAAACGTAAAATGGTGTTAAGAACTCATAACAGCAGATTCATCTGTCATTAAATTTCAACCCCCAACGGCTCCAAAACGCGCAATTATTTTTCTCAGAAGCGCCAGGGAAAGCAGCTACTATTAGATGGGCTTGACAACGTTTTAGGAAAACATTTTCTTAAATATTTCATCATGGAATCGCCGATCACCAGGATAGCCATTTGCAGTAGATAATCACAAGCGCAGAGCACAGCGATACATCCCGCTTGAAATCCAAATAAAATGACAATCGAGCGGGAACTGCGATTTTCGAGAACGAATTCGATTAACGATTCGGTTTAAGAACTATTCGATCTAAGAAAAGAGGCAAAAAAAAATGAAGATCGCCAAAAAAGTCACAAAAGTAGAGTAACCCGGTGCACCCAAACTGGGGGGGAGCGTGTAACATTGTCCTGAAATGCGTAAGTTTCCACCCCTACCAAATCATCGATACTCAGTCACAGTTTTCACTGATACCGAATCACAGATCCCGGTCGCAGACGCAGTATCGATATCAGCCAAGGGATCAGCAAAGTTATCAGCTAAGGTATAAACTAAGCGATATCAGCTTAATCACTGCTACCGAATCACAGATACTCTCAATCACTGTTCCTAAATCACTGCTACCAAATCACTGTTAGTTTGATATTCCAGTAACAGGTAAGAACTGTGATTCAAAAGTATCTGTGATTGAGTAGCAATTCTGTGATTCGCTTAACATCTCTAATTTAGTGAGTTGCTTATCCGATTTCGTTCTGGACGCTTGTTCGTGATCGTGCAGATGTTTCGGCGCGTGAGTTTTCCTTGAATATATTTTATCTGTTCTAATGTTTTAATTCATTGTTTCATCCTTGGGTTGTAAAAGTCGACTGTTGTGTGTGTTTATTGTAAGTGTCATAAACGTGATACCTTTTTTACATAAAGATCTCAACTATTCCGGATTTTTTCAGTTCATTATGGCGAGTAGTGTTTTGTGAAAACCTTGCCAGATAGTTTTCCAATCTTTTCGCATAATTTTTGCGATCGAGTATAGTTTCGGTTATTGTGTTCAAGGGTCACTCTGTATCAGAACGAAATTTTGCTATATTTTTATAACTTTTAGATTAAGATGAAGCTATTTGTAAAAGCGAGAATGAAAAATAATTTAACGATGAAGTATTTGTTTAAACAGAATTTTTGCAGAGGGTCACCAACGTATTCGTTTAACTCATGTTTCTAAATATGGTTATATATTTTACATGTATGCAGTTAAAATTAAGATTTGAAATTTAACCATATATAAGCTTTGTTCTATTTTAGTTTCCCATACAAATAACCAAATATTTTTTAATTTTTGCTAGCAATACTAAAATATAGCAATGTGATAAAACAAGCACACGAAAGTATAAAGCTGCGATCAAGTAAATTTAAATTTTACAAACGGTACCATAAGAGTACATAACAAAATATTATGTGCAAAAAATGTTCAAATTTGCAGAAACGATACAAAACCTCAAGAAAACACCGATTCAGATTCCAACACCTTGATGTACATGGCCCATGCAGTTAATTTGGACACAATAGAGGTCTCCCACATCAAAGATCAAGAACACAGACGCCAAATCGTAGAATTAGTAATTACAAACCAAACAAAACAGAAACGACAGATTTAAAAATGAACATAATTCTAAACGACGAAATTCCCGTCTACCAACGTCCTCGTCGGCTATCTTCCCAAGAAAAATTAATCGTCGAAAATCAATTTCGCGAATGGCTAGATGCTGGAATAATTAAAAGAAGTTGTTCTGACTATGCAGTCCTAATTGTGTTGTGCAAGAAGAAAGATGGAAATTATAGACTTTGTATTGACTACAGAAAGTTAAATAAAAAAATTATTAAGGATCGTTTCCTCTCCCTTTAATCGAAGATGTCCTTGACAATCTCGGAAACGCTCAAGTGTTTACCACTCTAGATCTTAAGAGCGGTAATTTCACGTTGACGTTGACGAAAAATGCACGAAATATACCACCTTTGTGACCCATGAGGGTATGGTCTATTTACGTGCTTCGTTAACTGTGAATATACTCAATCATAATTCAACTCCATTCATTGTAAGATAATCCAATTTTTATTACCATCCTTTTTTTATCCAAAAGCGCGCGCACTTCTCTCCGTATTTTCTTGCAACCCCAATACTCATACCAGGGTTGCTATATTTTTAAAGGCGCGTACATTCTCTCTCTCTTGGCGATTCACTACAGAGTATCCCCCAGTGACAGAGGGTACAATGGAACGAACAATATAAATATATATAAATATAAGGTAACATATGTAATTTGACATATATAAAATAGAAAGAAATATGACGTAAATTAACAATTAAATATAGTCAGTATATCTCTGCGGAAAATGTACACGACGACCAGTTCGTGTCGTGATTGTTGGTTTCTTAATAGTTTCTTTGGAAACAGATGGTTTTGCAAGAGATATTGACTTTGTAGGAAGTGTCTCTGTAACAGTGGATTGATGTTTGATAGGAACATTATCCTCTCCAAGAAGAAAAGCGGGTTTAACTCGATCCAAAGAGACAGTTGATTTCTTTCCTTTCAGTTCAATGGTAATTATTTTATTGGTTCTGTTTATTACCTTGTGAGGACCGGTGTAAGGCTGACTCAAGGGTGGTTTGTTTGAATCAACTCGTAAGAAAATGTGCGTGCATGCTGTGAGAGATGGATGCACAAAAACTGGACTTTCACCATGTCGTGAAGTAGCAACGGGATTAAAAGTCCGCATCCGCTCTTTGATTTGAGTCACAAAGGAGGTATCAACGATTTGTTTGTGGTCTGGGATTTCTAACATGTCTGCAGGCAATGTTAATGTTTTGCCATAGACAAGTTCAGCACCAAGTTGCTTTGATATCTTCCTTAACTGCGGTACGGATACCTAAAAGTACGATGGGAATGATATCAGTCCATCTATCGTTTTCATGTGCTTTGATAGATGCTTTAAGATGCCTATGAAAACGTTCGATGAGGCCGTTTGCAATTGGGTGGTATGTAGTCGTTTTTATTCTATTCGTGCCTAACATGTTTGCAAATTCTTGATACAAATTTGATCTCATTTGAGATCCTTGATCTGTGGTTATAAATAATGGGCATCCAAAGCGACTAATCCAAGTGGTGAATATTGCTTTGCAAATGGTAGTAGTTGTCGTATCAGGTATGGGTATGGCCTCAGGCCATCTGGTAAATCTGTCGATGAGTGTCAGAAGATAGACGTGACCATCAGATGGGGGTAAAGGACCTACAATGTCTAAGTGAATTTGTGAGAAACGTGCATCAGGAAGTTCGAAAGTTCCTAGTGGTGCTTTCGTGTGGCGTTGGACTTTTGATCTCTGACAGGGTTCGCAGGAGCGTACCCAGCACTTGATTTGACGTTTCATATTGGGCCACACATATCGGGAGAATATCAGCTTTGTGGTAGCTGCAATTCCTGGATGAGAAATATTGTGTAGATGCTCAAATATGAGCTTTCGAAAGCATTCAGGTACGAAAGGTCGAGGTGAACTAGTTGATGTATCACAAAGTAAATCACAGTCAGATGAATGGCCTGGTTTATATTCCAAAGTCAGAGATGAGTCATTGTTTTGAAGATACCTCTGTACCTCTGAATCACTTTTCTGCAAAATCTTTAAAATTCAAATTTGGCGATTTTGTAATAGAATCAATTTCGATTCTTGAAAGTGCATCTGCGACAGAATTTTTAGAACCTTGCACATGCCTGATGTCTGTGGAATATTGTGAAATTCAGTCTAAATGGCGTAATTGCCGAGGTGAACATTTATCAGGTTTTTTCTTAAAGGCGTAAATTAATAGTTTTTGGTCTGTAAATTTGAAAACTTCTGCCTTCTAGCATGTGTTTAAATTTCTTTATTGCGGAATAAATTGCAAATAGCTCACGGTCATATGTTGACCACCTTTGTTGACTTATGTTCAGTTTCGTAGAGAAAAATGCAATGGGTTCCCGCTGATTGTGAGAAAGTTGCTGCAAAGTGCCTCCGACAGCAAAGTCTGAAGCGTCTACCCAAACGCTAAGTTGTGCCCCGGGAATAGGGTGTCTTAAAAGAGTTGTCAGAGCAATAGCTTGTTTGGCAGCATTGAAGGATTTTTCAGCATTCTCGTTCCATTTTATTTGTTCGGAAGAATTTCGAACACTAGAGCGAGATTTCTTTTTGTTTTTGTGTCCTTCTAAAAATTGTACTAAAGGGGCAAGTATGTGAGCAGCTTTAGGTATGAAAATTTTATAAAAGTTATACATGCCTAAGAATCTACGGAGCTGAGTTAAAGTTGTGGGTTGGGGAAATTCCATTATGCATCGGACTCTATCGGGAAGAGGTTCTATTCCCTTTTCGGAAAATTTAAATCCCAAAAACTCTATGCTAGGTCTACCGAAAGTACATTTTGAAACATTGATACAAAGACCGTACTCCTGAAATTTTGAAAATAAAGCTTCAAGTTGTTCTAAGTGTTCTTTATCATCTTTTGATGCAATCAATATGTCGTCGACAAAAGCATAAACACCGGTTAAATCGCGAGTAACTTCATCAATAAATCTTTGGAAAGTTGCAGAGGCATTACACAATCCAAATTGCATTCTCGTACTTTCGAATAATCCAAACGGGCTACATATTGCTGTTTTGTGTATATCGTCAGGGTGTATTGGAATTTGATGAGAAGCTTTGATAAGGTCGACATGGCTAAAAATTTTGGAACCGTGCAATTCTGAAGTAAAATCAGCAATATGTGGGATTGGGTATTTTTCTTTAACAGTTTGTGCATTTAATGCCCTATAATCGCCCACAGGCCTCCATTCCAATGTTCCTTTTTTAGGAACCATATGAAGTGGTGATGCATAATTGCTCTTTGAAGGTCGTAAATGACCAAGCATCATCATATTTTGGAATTCAGTTTTGGCGATTTTCAAGCGATCTGGTGCTAATCTTCTAGGTTTTGCAACAACAGGTGAACCTACAGTTGTGATGTAATGGACAGTATTATGATTAACCGGTTGATTAGGATCCGGCAATTTAGAAATCGATGGACATTTATTTAAAAGGTTGTGATAAACAGAATCTCCAGTTATTGTTTTTACTGAATGAATATCAGCATTTTTCATTTGCCCAATTGTCTGAAATTTTGTTTTTAAATCTCTTATACATTTATTTCGGAAATCGGGTACCAATTCAAAATAATGTAGGAAATCTGCTCCAAGAATTGGCGTGTTGAAATGTGCAATTAAAAATGCCCAAGTAAAATTTCTCCGTAATTTAAAGTTTAAGGAAAGGGTTTTTTGTCCATATACCTTAATAATTGAAGAGTTAGCAGCTGAAAGTGTCTGTTGACAAGAATTTCGTTTTTGAAAATTATTTGCAGGAAGCAAAGATACGTCGCTACCCTATCGACCAGGAAGGATACGTTAGTTGTCCGGTCTCGAATGAACAGACGACGCGAGATTTGTGGCAAAGAATAGGTCGCCTCTTTTCTTCGCGATTCTCGTTTCCCTGATAAAAACAGGGTTGGACACATTTGTCGGCCATACATTTATCACCAAAACGACGGTGATACCAACAAACCGATGAGCATCTGGAATTACTCCTAGTTCTGTTTCCTCGGTACGGGGAGCGACCTCGCGGAAACGAAAGTTGATCGATTCTTTTGTTCAATTTCACGGAAGAATTTTTCCTCATTTGAATTACGCTCTTCACGTGAAACAGCACAATTCTCCATTGGAGAAGGAGCAACTTCCAGAATGCGATCAGAAATTTCAGCAGCCTTATCTAATTTTAGGTCAGTAACGGCGGCTAATATAGACTGAACAGAAGTCGGCAAACGTTGTAAGAATAGTTCCAACATTAAATTTTCTGGGACGTTACGAGATTCAGCGCGACGTTTCTATTTCGCAACAACTCGGAGGGTTTTCTAGATCCTAATTCCTCTCCTGACAAAAGTTGTCTGATTTCCTGTTGCGAAGATTCGCCGGAACGAGCTATCAGTTCTGTTTTCAATTTAGTGTACGGATCAACAGGGTCGGGTTTTACAAGTACATCACGAATAAGTGAGGCAATTTCAGGTGGTATATGAGAAACAATATAATTATATTTTGTCATAGACTCTGTAATAGGTTTAGGAGCCGCCAAAGCGAAAGTACTTTCGCACATGATAAACCATAAGGCGGGATCCGATCTATTAAAAACAGGAATTTGAACTGCACTGGCCTCAGACATAGTGCAAGGGAATATTCAAGATTATCCAAATTGCAAGTAAAAACAAAACAGAAAAATAACCCAGAGATTAAAAAGTTCTATCTTACCCCGTCCGCCTTTCTTCTAATAGCCGGTGTGTCTTAATCTGAGAGATATTCTGTTATTGCGTAATGCGTATGTAATCCTCGGCGCTAGAGAAAGTCGAAAGTAAGCTGTCGAAACGAAACTACTTCACAAATCTATGTAGCTCTCACGCATTGAAATTCTTCATAAGAATCACTGTATATTCTCACCGGGTCACCATTATGGTATATTTACGTGCTTCGTTAACTGTGAATATACTCAATCATAATTCAACTCCATTCATTGTAAGATAATCCAATTTTTATAAACATCCTTTTTTATCCAAAAGCGCGCACACTTCTCTCCGTATTTTCTTGCAACTACTCATGTTGCCCACTACTCATACCAGGGTTGCTATATTTTTAAAGGCGCGTACATTCTCGCTCTCTTGGCGATTCACTACAAGGGTCAGTACGAAATCCTACTGTAACGATTTCTCTGGGTAGCGTGGTAGATTCAAATCTACAGAGAATAGTCTAGCTTAAATAATAAACATTAATTTTATTCAGAACAATTTCTTGATTATATTAGGGTCTATGTACAAGGCACTTTCACGAATTCGATGCCTCTGGTAACGGGATGCGACAGGTTGTCGTAATCTCAGGTACGCACGAAAGTCTCTGAGTGGGAGAAAGGTCTCTCAATGGTCTCTGGGTGAGACTCTACTCGTCGGGTAACGATTACACAAGATCAGCATCGGATCCTCACGGGATGACGGGTCAATTCAGGTTCCCTGCCAGACGAGAAGTCGGCACTGGACTCTTCGCAGGTCGGCACAATCAGGGATAGGCTCCGCTGGGGTCGTCGGGTCAGCACAAGACAGGAACGGTATCTTTCCGGAACTCCAGTACGTTCCTTCGTTTCTCTAGGTGAGAAAGCAACTCCAAGCTATTTGCAGGCTAAGGAGTTACGCCAGGAGACCACTCGCAGGGTCGCTGGTTCGAATCTCTCGAACGAGAACAAAGCAGGAACTCGAGATAGGCAGCCTACGCCATGCTACAAGAACGCGTCCTCTCGGGGTGAGAGAACCGTCTTCCAAATTAATAAGAGCTCCCTAATGAGGTTGACCGCTCAAAGGGTCGCTGAGCCAAGCCGCTCGAACGAGAACACAAGCAAGACTCGAGATGGGCAGCCTACGCCAGGCTACAAGAACTCATACTCTCAGGGTGAGAGAACCGTCTTCCAAGAATGAGTTTTCTCCCTAAGGAGTGACCGCTCAAAGGGTCGCTGAGTCAAGCCTCTCGAACGAGAACACCAGCAAGAACTCCCGATTCGACTCTCTTTTCCTTTTGAAACCTCGCAGCCTTTGTTCGCTGGTGGTTTTTTGATTGGTTCGCTCTTGATTGTGTGGTTATTGTGTGTGTGTGCTTTTGATTGGTTGTTGCTTTTAATTGGTTTCTGCTTTTAATCGGTTGCTGATTCGGCGGCGACTGTCTGACGTAAAATAGGCTACTTAGCACAGGTGGGCTTGATTACCTAGCAGGTGGACTTAATCAACTGGCAGGTGCACTCCTAATCACCTGGGCGTTTTTCGGAACGAATTCTCTTTTGTCCGTCTTCGGTACAAGTCCAGACCGTCTGGTGCCAGAGAGATGGAAACGCATTGTCCGTTTTTTTACGACTCTGTCGGCGAGTTTGCCTTAGGAGGGTTAATTGAGCGGTCCATCAATGAATCCTCACACTACGCGTTCCATTTGGTTTGTCCACCAGCCTCAATGTCTTCCAGCGATACGTATACCACGTGTTCAGAGACCTTTTAAATGACCACACAGTAGAAATTTACCTCGACGACATTATAATCCCATCTCACGACGAAAAAGAGGGAATTCAAAAGTTAAAGCGTGTTTTTGATGTTGCAACTACGTACGGATTCGAATTAAATCTCAAAAAGTGTCATTTTTTACAAAGACGAATACAATTTTTAGGATACGAACTAACGGAACAATCAAACCATCTCCAATTAAAACTACCGCAGTACAAAATTTTCCTGAACCCAAAACCGCAAAACAAGTGCAGTTTCCTCGGACTCACAAGTTATTTCCGGAAATTTATCCAGAACTATTCACAGATTGCTAAACCTTTAAGTGACCTACTACGAAATAATGTTAAATTCAGTTTTGAACGAGAACAAAAAGAAGCTTTTGAAACACTTAAGACTTTATTGTCTAATACCCCTGTCCTACATTTATTCAAACAAAACTCTATTATGGAACTCCACACCGACGCCCGTTGCCATGGATTTGGTGCATGTCTTTTACAAAAAGATGATGACGGCAATATGCATCCCATTCATTTCATAAGCAAAAAGATGACTCATCAACAAGAGAAATATAGCAGCTACGAACTTGAAGTTCTCGTTGTCATTGAAGCCCTAAAAAAGTTTCGCAATTATCTACTTGGTTCCAAATTTAAAGTATTGACCGATTGCTCCGCGTTTCAAAAGACCATGCAAAATAAGGAATTAACACCTAAAATAGCACGATGGGCTCTTTTCCTACAAGACTGACTACGAAATTGTTCACAGACCAGGAAAGTTAATGAAACATGTCGACGCTCTTAGTCGCTATCCCGTAATGTTTGTTACATGTGATACTCTAACACAGAAAATTATTGATGCTCAGAAACAAGACGAATTCATTGTCGAAATCTGTACTGTACACACTTGGACACTTCTCCATTAAATGATTTTTCATTAAAAAACAATGTTCTGTACAAAATCATTCAAGATAAAGAACTATTAGTTGTACCTGCTTCCATGCAAAAAGAAATTGTAACCAATGTACATGCTAAAGGTCATTTTGCTGCTAGCAAAACCGAAGCAATTGTTTCGCAAGATTCTTATATCCCCAATCTTAAGAAAATTGTACAGGAAATTCTTACCAATTTTATCCCATGTATCCTTTCATTTCGAAAAACTGGTAAACCTGAAGGTCTTCTGCATCACATACCTAAAGGTGATGTGCCTCTACACACTTACCACATCGATTTCTTAGGACCCTTTCCTTCCACCAACAAAAATTATAAGCATTTATTTACAGTTATTGATGCTTTCACCAAATTTCTTTGGATCTACCCCGTTAAATCAACTTCAGCAAATGATGCTCTCGAAAAGCTCAAACTTCAGCAAACCATTTTCGGAAACCCTAGTCGAATAATTTCTGACTGAGGTAGTGATTTTACCTCCAAAGAATTCGAAACTCATTGTAAAGAAGATATCGAACATTTGCTAATAACAACCAGAATACCCAGAGGCAACGGCCAAGTTGAACGTTATCACAAAATTATTATCCCAGTTTTGACAAAATTGTCCATACACGAACCCACTAAATGGTTCAAACACGTACGTCGCAACAGTACAAAGCATAATCAACAGTACCACACCCAGAAGCACTAAATTTACACCTTTTGAAGTCTTAGTTGGTAAAAATGAAAACTAATGACATCCAAATCAAACAAATATTAGAAAATGAATATCTACAAGCCACGATGAACTATAAACTCATTCTTCGCGATGAAGCCAAACATAACATCTTAAAAATCCAAGCAGAAAATACACGACAGTACAAAAAACGAAAAAAACCAGCACATTCATACAACATCGGCGACAAAGTAGTCACCCAACGAACACAGTTTGGTACTGGCCTTAAACTCCGTCCAAAATTTTATGGTCCATACCAAATTGTTGAAGCTCTCCCAAACGACCGGTATGAAGTCAAGAAAATTGGTCAACACGATGGACCCAACGAAACTTCAACTGCAGCCGACCACATGAAAGCCTGGTTCAATTAAAAACATTGCACCACATTCACAAAACTGAACTGTACAATTTATATATATATATATATATATATATATATATATATATATATATATATATATATATATATATATATTTTCAAACAACTTTTGTATTTTTGTGTTACCGATTTTTACGATGCAGAACTCCACGACGTACATGATTGAAGACAACGACGAATGCAGCTTCTACTCAAGACGGTCACACGAAGAAAACCCACAGTAACGATGGTTACCACTGCACACGACGAAACGATGCTTTTCAACAACACTGCACGAAGACGCTGAAATCAACCCACCGTTGTACACAAGTGCTGCATTGTGAAAAATGTGCAAGAGCATCCCAAACATGCTCCACTCTGACATTTTTCTTTCGCTTTCTTTCTCTTTTCCTTTTATGTTTTCCAGGTAGTGATGATGTCCTATTCTCATTTCGTGTATACCCGGAGGTCCTGGCTATGTCAAGATGGACGAGTGTGGGTCATATTTTAAAGATCAGCATTCCATCTGTCACTCCCTGTATGTAATACGGGAAATGAAGAAGCGCCGCCAAGTCTAGACGGATTGGCTTAGGACGATTTTCCCAGAGAGAGATTTCAGAGACAGTTGCAGAACGATGACACGAGAAGAGGAAGGCGTACGGTCATGTCTAACGATGAAGTGAAATTGTTAAATATTTTTAATCTGTAAATGTTCCCCCCTTTTTTGTAAATAAACTCTAATTGTTAATTATGTCGCTTTTATCCCTTTTGCTAAAGTAGAGATTCTGGATGCAAACTTATCCTAAAGTGGTTAGAGCCATCCCACATTTATTTAGCCAAATGCGCGGCAACCTGGTGTGGCATAGAACCTCCTTTAACATCGGTTAAAAATCCTAATCATCCTCTAGAAGAACTCGAATGTATCACAGAGCGCCACTCCATCGAGGGAATCACCAATAAACCAGCTGTCACCCCTACCAAATCACCGATACTCAGTCACAGTTTTCGCTTCTACCGAATCACTGATCCCGGTCGCAGTCGCAGTAGCAGTAACAGCCAAGGAATCAGCTTAGGTATCAGCCAACGTATCAGCTAAGCCAGTGGTCTCCAAACTTTTTCACATGAGGGCCAGATTGAAAAATCCTGGAAGTCAGGCGGGCCAACAAAACACACACACATACATATGTGAAAAAGTGTATATAGTATATATGTATATTGATTGCTGCATTGGCCAGGTTTCCGGGGGCCAGACAATGACCCTTCGCGGGCCGGGTCTGGCCCGCGGGCCGTAGTTTGGAGACCCCTGAGCTAAGCGATATCAGCTCAATCACTGCTACCGAATCACAGATACTCTCAATCACTGTTCCAAAAATAACTGCTACCAAATTACTGTTATTTTATATTCCAGTAACAGATAAGAACTGAGAGTCAAAAGTATCGGTGATTGAGTAGCAGTTCTGTTAACTACAGATGTTAAGCAGTTCTGCTTAACATCTCTAGTAACAGCATAAGATCGCTTCGCCGAGTGATGAAAAAACGAAGGAATGCCGCTGAGGCTTGCAAAAAATTCGACACTTAGAAATTTTAGAAAAACTTTGCTGCAATATAAGATTGAAACGATGTGCTAGACCAGGGGTCTCCGAACTACGGCCCGCAGGCCAGACCCGGCCCGCGGAAACCCGGCCGAAGCAGCATGCAATTTTCCGTAAAATCGTAGATCGCAAAAGTAATTCAAATACAGTAGAATCGCGGTAATTCGAGTCTCGGTAGGTTCGAGGTTCCATTTAATTTGAACCGGTTTTATATATGGAAAATAAACTATTACAAAATATTAATAAATGACTTTCGTTACTGAGCGCCATCAATTTTATAACGCTTTCCGCTTCTCATTAGAGTGTTTGCCTTACGTTCTTTACTAAGGTAAATGAAACCCTTTCTAAACTTCAATTAGATTTAAAAAACTAAAAGGCGTTACCACAGATGGAGGTAAAAGTATGTGTCAGTAAAACAGGATTAGTAGGGCATGTATGCAATTCTATTCAAAATGCTGTAGGTGAGAAACCAATGGTTTTTCATTGCATTATCCATCAACAATCCTTGTGTGAGAAAAACATAAATGTGTCGGAAGCAATGTAGGTCGTTTTTAAGGCAGTAAATTAAATCCGATCCCACTCTCTTAAACACCGGCAGTTTAAGAATTTTCTTTCGGATACTGAAAGTCAGTATCCAGATGTCCCATATCATTATGAGGTACGTTGGCTAAGCAGAGGAAAGGTGCTCCAAAGGTTTTTTGAGCTGCGCCAAGCTATTGACATTTTCATGATTGAACAGGGTAAGCCTGTAGAAGAGCTTTCAGATCATCAGTGGCTGTGGAAGCTCGTATTTGCTGTTGATATTACCACTCATCTTAATTTTTTAAATTTGAAACTTCCAGGTATTGGTATTGGTATTTTCGATTAATTCACACTGGAGCAACACAATGGGCTATTGGTGACGGTCCGGGATCAATCCAAGAGGGAAAGATCCGAGGACAACACCACTTAATTTTGAACCACGGTCAGATGACGAAAAGTCCTTTGTAGACGATTTGTTCCAATATGTGAAAGTTTTGAGAACGAAACTTGCTCCTTTTGAAAACTAACTGGGAAAAACAATTTTGGACCATTTCGAAAGTTGCAAGAAGTTTGCTAGTGAAACTTGTGTGCCTTTCCCATTACATGCAGTACAAACTATCACAAAACTACGTGAGGAATTTGAAAACCGCTTCGGAGGGACTTTGATCACGCAACTACAGCAGAAAAGATCAAGCTATTCAAAATACATTCCAATGTAAAATTGAAAATGCGCCAACAGAACTTCAACTTGAATTGATTGAACTTACGTCAAATGAATACTTGAAAGAATATTTCAAGGAATGTTACAAAAATGCGGACCTTCTTTCATTGTACAGGTGATTATATTTAGTTTATTTTTAATTTTAAAACAATAAACTTCTGACAGTTTCTTTCATTGCAGGTCATTGGGCGATGATTTCAAAGAAATAAAAAACTTTGCAAAATCAGTGCTTTCACTGTTTGGATCGATCTATATACGCGAACAGACATTTTAAAAAATGACCTTTGTAAAATCAAAATACAGGGCTAACTTGTGAGACGAACACTTGAAATCCATCCTAGTGATAGGATCACCGAAATTTAACCTAAAATGTGTGTGGACAGACATTATATGCCTGAAGCAACTCCACACGTCCCATACGTACATAAGAAAGCCAAAGGAATATTGAATGTTATTTTTTCCTTAGGCCAACTTATATGTACATTCACATTATTTGGAATAAATTTGATTTCTTCGGATAAATCTACATTTTTATTTAAACATCTATTTGGTTAATTAGTTTATTTCGTAAGCTTTAAAAAATGGACGTTGATCCAATGCCCATCCCCCACATACGCACACACACATATATGTACTATACGTATATATATATATGTGTGTGTGTGCGTGCGTGTGTGTGTGTGTTGGCCCGCCTGACTTCTGGGATTTTTCAATCTGGCCCTCAAGTGAAAAAGTTTGGAGACCCATGTGCTAGACAATGGACAGAAACGGCTTGAGGAGCTTTATCCTTAACTTTTTCTGGAGTCCATTCAAGTGTCCAGAAATTACTCTGGCCCCATCGTAACATTGTCCTATTAATTTGTGTGATAATCAAACGGATCCAACATTTTGTATAACATTTCTGACGTTCTGTCTTCACTCACATCATGGAAACCCAAAAATCGCTCAACTAATACGCCTTCACAATTCACAAATCTTAATATTAAGGAGTACTGGGAAGTTTGATTTATGTCAGTGGTGTCGTCCACTTGAATAGAAAAGAATTTATCCCCGTTTATTTCATATTTGACGTGATCATTTACATAATCGGAAATACATTCAATCATTTCATTTTGAATAGTTTTGGAGTTACCAGTGAAGACGTTTTTAATCTTTTTGTAATGATTTTGAATTTCTAAAGGACTTTTGATATCAACAATCCTAGTAATTCCTTGAAATTTCCGCGATTTATGGAGTCACTGCTTTCATCATGGCCCCGGAATGCCATTTCTTGTTTGCTCAAATATATTACTGCATCAATCACTATTTGTAGAAAAAGTTTATTCCAACGAACGTTTTCATTGAAATGCATTTTAAAAAGTCTAGCATTCTCCCTCAGGGCATCGGCAATCGTGTTCTGATTAAAAAAAAATTTCTTAGCATTAATTCACACTTAAGATATACAGCAGAATCATTGTGCCTATGGAGTGCTCGTGTTAAGTTAAATAAGTCTGCCCATCTTTATTCCAAACAGAATATTTATTACTAAATAGCAAGCACGGCCAGCAAAGTAATCTTTTTAAGGTTACACTACTGCATAACCATTTATACTGAGTAAACCAACACGCTTAAAAATTAATATTGTAGGACTTACCGCTCTTTTTAATTTCTTTTTTGGCTATAGTCGTCAATAAATCCGTTGGACGTGCTTGACGTAATAAGTCTCTTATCTTCGTTTTTCCATCGGCTAAACGGAGTTTCCAGTAAATTACACACAATATCATTAATTGGATTCATTCCGCTGAAAAATCTAAAACAAAATGGTCAACAAAATCATTGCTCTATTTCATGTAATTTTCGGCACTTTCGGGCTCGATTGGCTAGACTTTTTGGCGCTAAAGCTCCCTCTATTAATTTTCTGTATTCGCTGCTTGCAGCGCGAAACGAGGGACATCTATGTTTAGAAATCAACCGGCAACCCTATAGAGGAAGGGGAATCGAGGTTTCCAGCTTTTTCCTTCCTTCGGAGTCGACAGTCTAAATGTTTTTTTGGTTGCTAATGGCGGTGTTGTCATAGCAACCATCTGGCTTACGGAATATGCGCAGCTATTTTTCAGCAAAAACTTCCGTGCTAAGCTTTCGCTGTCTACATTCATAAGCATTTAAGATATTTTCCATGTATTGAATAACTCGCTCTGCGAAATTAAAATATATTCCTGTTTGTAAGTACTTTAGTAATTTATAAATCGTAAAAGAAAAAAAAAGAGAAATTTTACGTAGAAATATTGAAAATGTATATATATATATATATATATATATATATATATATGAAATACGGAAAAAAGACTAATTTGGGAAATGTAATTTGAAAAATGAATTTGATGAAAAATGTTGGGGAAGTGGCACTTCCCTTCCTTCCCCTAAAAAGCCGCCACTGTATTGAATTTATATTGTTTCTATTTTCATTCATAATGCGTTTATATTTTTATCAAAGGGAAGATTCTGCTGAGTCATCTTGGGATTTTTAATGTTACCAGAACATCCTCTGGTTGATAAATAAAAGATCTTTGTATTAAATGAACAACTTCTGTTCAATGAGCTACTATTTTATTTGCCTTCTAAATGTCAAACTTCTAATACATAACAGTATTTTTGAATACTCTGGGGCTTGAGATGTACTTGAATAATGTTTGAGTATTCATTTTACTGTAAAAAGTAAACAAATATTCTACAGTACAAAACATTCATGTTTATATGAATTTTGAAAGATAGAAGTTACATCAAAACTGCAATATCTAAAATTATCAAATGTAGGTTCTGATAATGTATTAAAAAAATTCTATAATGAAATGCTTCATCCAAGATATATGCACACATCATTCATTTTATAGCTGATTTAAAATTATCTTCAGCTTAAAGGAATACCTAAAAGAAGTTCTTCCAATGTTGCCGCAAAGCCTAATGCTCTATCCACTTTATATCAAAACATCTAGCATTAAAAATAATGTAATTATTTTTTACCTGTTTATTGGAATATCTTTACAAGTCTTTTATCTAGTTCATTAGAACAAAAAAAATGTAATAGCTTTAGAAAGGCATACATAAACAGTAAATTTCCCAAACAGCCTCATGATTTGAAACAAACAGGAGGGATTCTAGGACCAACTAAATAGTGACACTAAAATTTTTTCGATTTCAAAACTTTTTAAAGAAATAAAATATAATTTTGTGAGTATTATATTTTCCATTTTACCAGGATTTGTAATCAATGAGGCTGTCTTTGCACACTACTCTACTGCCCTGATCCTAGTCATTATATAAAGATAGTTTGTTAATTGTAACATACCTAAATGACACTAAACTCTTCAAATTCCAAGTTGTATAACTGAAAGGACTGTGCATCATGCATTTTTGTAACTTGTTTTGATATTTTATTTGGTATAAATTTTTTAAACAATTGGTTATATCCAAAAATGTCGAAACCTATTGATTAAAAATATGAAAATTTTAGAGTTTGGAAGGAAACAATTTTAAAAGTTTGATGGCTTACTTCATTTTTTGGCAAAATAGACCAAATTCAACATTTTTCAGGATTGTCTTTAAAAAACTAATCCTTCTAAATTTGTTATAAATTACATGTTAGATGTGTACAAATGTTTTTAGGAAATAACTTTGGTAAAACATCCGGAGGGCAAAACCAAAATTATTAGAACAATTGAAAAAATCAGAAGAGCGAAATATTTTTCAATGCCGAATCGTTAAGATAAAAATGTAACTGCATGCCTGAATAGGAAAAATACCCGTAGGAGATAATAAAACTGCTATTATTAATATTATTTAATAACAGGTTATCACAATATAGCAGCAACGGTTAACATTGTTATTGTAAAATAATTGCTTTGTTCATTTTTACAATTAAGCTAATACATCGCCAATTGTGGCGACGTAGAAATGAGCAACTCCTTCTCGTCATGTGATTTTGACGGCCCAATCACAGGGTCCGAAATTTTGTATGTAGTGGTGGTGGTGGTATTTATGCGTCAAGGGAAACATCCGAGGACACCATGTTCTTTTGAACCACTGTCATTTGATGTCCCACCTGAGCCGGCACTCTACTCTCCAAACTTCCACACCGTGCCAACGTAAGGATATCTGAGGACACGACTTATTTAACGTGCACTAGCCCCCTTTGTACACGACGTCTTTGGTTGGATTTGAGCTCACAACCTTCCGGTTGCTAATCTATTACTCTTCCAACAGGGCTATACAATAGCCCGTTGTGCTACTCCAGTATGACGTTAATTAAAATATGTACCAAAATACCTACCATCCAAGAGGGCTACCGCGGCCCCTAGAGGAGCAGAAAAATAAATCAAAAGAAAAAAAATGTCTATGCTTTATCAATTCTTGGTTGGTAAGGTAGCCTTTGGCAAAAAAAAACACTGAATCGCAAATGTGTAAATAGATTTGAAATTGTGGGCACTGAACGAAACAGGTAAAAACCTAAGAATCCGGGACCTATTAATGAGGAGGTGGATTAGCGTCACACTGGAGCAAGACAATGGGCTATTGGTGACGGTCCGGGATCAATACCGAAGGGATCCAAGTACAACGCCTCGTAATTTTGAACCACGGTCATATGAAGAGAACAACACCTGAGCTGGCACCCTACTCTCCAAACTTCCACACCATTTGAGGTAACGACAGATTAAACGTGCCTAGCCCCCATGTACATGACGGTCTTTGGCTTGACTGAGTTTCGAACTCGAAACCCTCTGGTTGCTAATCCGTTGCTCTTCCAACTGGGCTACCGCACCGACTTCTATGAGAAAGCAATTCAAGACAAAAAAGCGCCAAAACTTTTGCGAAGAAAGCGATGAATTATAAAATCTGGCTAATGCGATGGTTTTTAAAGTGCGACAACTTGTCAAACTTTGCCCGCTTTGGGCGCTGCTTTTCGTTCCCATTTCCCACTACGGGATTGATCCCGGTCCTCCGTCAGTAATCAGTATCATATTATATTGCTTTAGTTTGACGTAAATTCCACTATCCATGGAAATACTTAATTTCTTTTGTTGGTTCTTTCGAAAAAATCTAAACTTTTTACAAAAAAATGAATAAATAAAAACTGAACTGCATTTGTGGAAAGTCCAGGATATTATTTTAAATTTTTTTGCTCTACAATTTAGCCTTCTAATCTTGAAGCCAAATGTTTTTCGTATCTTGGGTATTTGGGTATTTCAATTAACGTCACACTGGAGCAACACAATGGGCTATTGGTGACGGTCCGGGATCAATCCCAAAGGGAAAGATCCGAGGACAACACCACGTAATTTTGAACCACGGTCAGATGACGAGGCAACACCTGAGCTGGCACCCCACTCTCCAAACTTCCACACCACGCCAACGTGAGGACATTTGAGGCCACGACAGATTTAACGTGCACCAGCCCCCTTTGTACACGACGGTGTTTGGCTGGATTCGAACTCGCAACCCTTCGGTTGCTAGTTCGTTACTCTTCCAACTGGGCTACCGCACCGACTTCTATGAGAAAGCAATTCAAGACAAAAAAGCGCCAAAACTTTTGCGAAGAAAGCGATGAATTATAAAATCTGGCTAATGCGATGGTTTTTAAAGTGCGACAACTTGTCAAACTTTGCCCGCTTTGGGCGCTGCTTTTCGTTCCCATTTCCCACTACGGGATTGATCCCGGTCCTCCGTCAGTAATCAGTATCATATTATATTGCTTTAGTTTGACGTAAATTCCACTATCCATGGAAATACTTAATTTCTTTTGTTGGTTCTTTCGAAAAAATCTAAACTTTTTACAAAAAAATGAATAAATAAAAACTGAACTGCATTTGTGGAAAGTCCAGGATATTATTTTAAATTTTTTTGCTCTACAATTTAGCCTTCTAATCTTGAAGCCAAATGTTTTTCGTATCTTGGGTATTTGAAATTGCTAAATTGGCGCTAAATTTAGACTTATTGAAAAAGTTTTAAAGTTTGAATTAAACTAAATAACAATATCTATTTGTAAGCAGATGCACCAGTCACCTTGTTTTAAAATCATCGGTAAGTTTTCATGAAGATACTTGTATCCACTCCCGAAAAGTTCGTTTGTATTCGTCTAATTTCTTCAAGTGTATTAAGCTAGGACTTTGAAAATTTTATTCTTATTTTGTGTAATTCTTGTGATATGTGTTGCAAAATAAAATACATTTATTTTGCTTTGAAACAAAACATAATTTTATATAGCAGCGGTTCAGAAATTTTCCTGAAAATAGCCAAAACTTTTTAAGTGAGTTTCTTTAGGGGGGAACAATTTTCATGAAAGTCAAATTATTCAGAAATACATTTTAGGTCTTACCACATCTTTTAGTTGCAGCGCAAGTTCTCTTTCCTGGGTCAGTAAAACTTCCATCGTGTCTGTCCATTATTTGATGTTGCCTGTCTTGTGTTTTTTGCAGCGTGGCCAAGTATGTCCCTTTCGCTATAAAACCCTACCACAACATATTTTAGTTTGAAGTATTTATTACATAACTCCACATTATACAACGGCGTCTTTTTTGCTTTCATTACAACTTATTTTTTTCTTTTTTAGGTCCTAGTTTTTCTAAACTATTAAATTGAAGAATTTTCACTTTATTTCTAGTTAGAAAATGGTGACAAGTGAACTTATTTTGGATAACTTAAATAAAGAAGATGTATCATCTCTACTTGAGGACATTCAGGTAAGTTTTCATTAAAGCAACTTATTTATTAGTGGCATAAAGGAAGATTTACTTTTTTACGGTGTCTTACCCTTTGTACAGCACACCCTGTTTGTACCTTATGATTAAAATGAGACATCCTTTATAAAAAGGTCAGGATGCTGCCCCATAAATCAACTATTCATGTTAATGATTCAACAATATTTCAAAATTGAAAGTTTTGCACCCAATTTAATGAGCTTGCAAAATCATACAGCTTTTGTGTACAAAGAAGTATTTATAGATTAAAAGTCTCAATCTGAGTTTCAGATGTAGTTGTCAATGTTCGCAAATTTGGTGTCTTCTCAACAATTCTAGCTATTACCATTTGCTGTTGGCTTGGTAACAGAAAATTGAAATCACGCCAAGACTTCACTGAGAAATGGGTTTTTACTTTCGATTATAAAACTGAAACAAAATTTTAATTTAATCATGATTTAAATCAAGAGATTTTTATTTAAAGAATCATTGAGAGAGAGATTTAAATCAAAAATTTTAATTTAATTTTTCTTTCCATATTAATATTTATTTTGGAAATGAAATAACTACGAACAGGATTCATGTTATTTTATTCAAATAAGTTAAGAACTTTGCTTGTTCTCAGTTCATCCCGAAAACTATACTGAAAATCTTCCTTCTTTTGAAGACACTAAATAACAGTATTGGTTGTTTGGGATCATAATTATCAGACAGTGTATTTCACTCTTAAGCCACTGACCAACAAGTGTCACCCACAAGCCTGTTCATCTCTGGGTTTTGTTTTAAACATTACATGTGACTAAATCACATGGCCAATTTTGAACCATCCCTCTCCATATGATGAGTGAAGATACTTGAAATATATTCACTCAAATTACTTAAATTGTGGCAACTTATTCTTTTTTAACCCTCCCAGTGGCACGTCTGAACAAGCTCGGAACATTCAGTTTGAATACAACCTGAAAAAGTTTCCACCTGGCGAGCTGCTGTCCTGAAATATTCGGCCATATCGCACAGCACCAACACATTTTGCACCAAGAAATATTTCGGATATGCTGCCCACTACAATGAAATATCCCAAATTGTACTTGGGTATGCAGCTAGGAGGGTTAAGATGTTTGTTATTTAGTATTGTCTTTTCATGAAAAAATGAAGAGTCATGAAAGAATGAATGAACGAATAGGTCTGCAATATCACAAAAACATTCCAATTTTGCTCATCATTGATTACTGACAATTTTAATATTTTCTGTAATATGTCGTTTAATCAGCATTTTCACTGCTCGCCTATCCTAGTTCCTATTGGAGATCAAAAGACGAATAACCTACTATCGAGACTCAGTAGAATTTTAAGCTTGCAATAAAAAATTTATCAATTCCGATAGCTTTCTGCTTCAATCCATAATCTTTTCTCAACATACTCATTTAATTATCAGATGAGAGAATTAACTTTTACATTCCAAATTTCAATTCCATAAATATTGAATAGTTATTCTAGCAGTGTAAAGAATTTTAAGGGATCAATGCATAAAATTTCCCAATAAATAAAAATTAACCAATATATTATAAAATAAAATGAAACTTAAAATTGCTAATTATAAAGATTTATGGGCAAAATTGGACTTTGTGATACTGAAGAAAATCTTTTCGTTGTGAGTATCTGTATATTTTTATGAACAGACTACAATACTAAATAAATAACTACTAGAACATATTGAAAAGAAAGCAAGTTACCATAACTTTAATAATTTGAATGAATATATTTCGAGCATCTCTCTCTCTTCACTCAACACATAGTGAATGGTTTAAAATTGGCCATGTGCGATTAATAGTCACATAGAATGTTTAAAACAAAACCAACACTGATGAGCAGGTTTGTGACACCTATTGGTCAAAGGCCCAAGATGGAAATGCTTGTTTGGTAATTATGATCCCAATCAGCAAATACTGTTATTTAGAGTCTTCAAAGGGAGGGTGAATTTCATTATAATTTTGGGGGCGAAATCAGTACGAGTGAAATTCTTAACTTATTTGAATAAAATAACATGAATCTTGTTCCTTATTTCATTCTCAATGTTATTAAACATAACAGAAAGAAAAATAAAATTTAAAATTTTGATTTAAATCAATGATTTTTTTATAAAAATCACTTGATTCAAATCATGATTTAAATCAAGCTGATTTAATAGGCATACCCTGTTTTAAATGTTTAAGGGCAGATTTCATGAGTGACATTGGCACACTATTTGTAGATTCTTAGAATTTCGCTCTATTTGAGTTCAAGAATAAGGACACGAAAAGGTGTGTAATACTTCCTTCCCTTTTGTTAGAAATCCGTGAACTTCCATTCTAAAAGACCAAAGGGGACTGAAACTGGTTTTTCCAATGTGGGAAAATGTAAAAGTCAGCTACTAACAACATCCTATTCTTATGGTATACATTGTTAGAATTTAGTTCTTTTGAGTATTGGGTTAGGGCATATACCTTACGCTACCACTCCAGGGCATTCTCGCCATTTTTTGAATTATTTCTGACTTCAGGTCGAAGGACGTGGTTTTGTATATAAGAGCTGATATCCAAACAGGAATCTCCTACGCTAACATCACCTCAAGGAAAAACACAGAAAAACTCAACAGCAGACCAGGCAATTGAAAAATCATCAAAGGACCTCTATCCCCTCCAAACCACAGGACACACCCTCACCCAGCTGCCCATTGGTGGACACTTCAGAGATACTCGAACTATTAAAACTCATTTTGGACCTGTTTTGCTCAGTAGAGGATTCTCCGCAATTATGAAGAGACTACGACAAGCAAAAACCCCTTTGGATAAAATTGCCACAATAATTGATGTTTTCACATGCATTGTATAAACTATCTTCAAGTCCATCTCTACCATGCAATTCCACATCAAGAAACTCATCTATCGACTGGAGATTAAGGCCCCTATGGTGCCATGTGCTCCATTAACTCCAACTACAACACGGAACTCAATTATTCACTCAAGAATCTCAGGCTTCGATTCCTCTTAACCTGTAATTTTCACAAATAGCAACACTAGGTCTTTTGTATATTAGGTCATTAAATATGAAATGTCCAATTTCGAAGTGAACATTTGGTTTATTATATCTCGAGCAAGAAGCAGTATGTTTAATCAATGTATGCGCCTAAACTATCGATACAGTTTTGCCATCTTAACGGTAGCTTGTTAATGCCGACAGCAAAGAAGCCTGGAGAGCGAGTGGTGATAAAATTGCGAAAGGTATTTTCTATAGCTTGTTGGGAATTAAATATTTTTCCTTGCAAGAAGTGGTCCAATGCCTGGAAGAAATGGTAGTCAGTTGGTGCAAGGTCTGGGGAATGCAGTGGGCAATGGAGTTTTCAAGTCCAGTTCCTGTAGTTTGAGCAACTGTATTTGTGCGACATGTGATCGAGCATTGTCTTGCAAGAGGATTGGCCTGTCTATTCACCAATCTCTGCTGCTTAATCCCAAGCTCCCTCATCATTTTGTCTAATTGCTTACAGTAGACATCCTCAGTAATCGATTGACAGGTCTCATGAAACTAGTGGAAAACACCAGCGCTGGACCACCAAACACCATTAGCTTTTTTATGGTGAATATTCAGTTTCGGAGTGTGTTTTGGCACTTTATCTTTATCTAACCATTGTGCCGAATGTTTGTGATTGTCGAAAAGAATCCATTTTTCATCACACGTAACAATACAATGTAAATATGGTTCACCTTTATGTCGCATTAGCATAGAAAGGCAAGCTTCGAAACGCTTTCTCTTCTGAAGCTCGGATAACCCATCTATCCAGCTTCTTAACCTTACCGATTTTTTTCAAATGATTTAATATTGTTGGAATAGTAACATCAAACCTTGCTGCTAATTCACGCTTGTTTGAGATGTATCTGCTTCCACTGCACTTTCAGCTCATCATCCACCTTACTCTCAGGTCGCACACATAGCTCATTTTGAAGATCAAAATCGCCAGATCGGAACTTCTGAAACCATCTATGTACTGTGCATTCATTAGCCACATCCTTGCCAAACACTTTGAGTTGTCTGCGCTGCATTAGTTCCACGACGGAACTCATTCAAAAATAATGCAAAATTTTGACTTATCCATGGTTTACAAAATTTAATCTGCTAAAGGCAATTCGACAGATAATCACAAACCAAAACATGCGTATGAAAGGTTGACGTACCTTCACAATAAAAAACCCCCTAAGAACTGTCAAAGTGAAATATCAGATATCGGGTATCAAACTTGGTACTTGAGGTAATCGGACATTTCATACTTAATGACCTAATATTTTAACTCAGGTCGAAACTCACACGAGGTTTTCCGATCTGCAGGCAAACTGAATTAACAGATGTATGTAGTTAGAAATTGACCCCCTAACACATGATGATCATTTAACAATGCTTCAGGTTACAAGCAGATGTTCAAGGAGCTTATGTAGAGTGGGGATGACTCATTACACTCCTCACTGATAGAGAGGTAGAAAAGCAGATTACTTTTACTAGCGCATGGGTGGCTACCAAGTGTCGGGATGTAAAGGCGTTCCAGGCTGCTTGGGATTCAGAGGGTTAAGAAATCCAAAGAACAGGATAGAGAAAGAAATGCATATATGATGAATGAAGAAGAGTGATCTTGAAACCTGGCATAAGACAGTACTTCAAGTGAACACATGTGCAGAAGATAATGCTTTACTGAAATGAAGATATAAAAAGCACAATAAAAACTGAAAGCGGAGAACCCATGGAAATTAAAGAGATGAGAACTGTTGAGTGTTTCATGTATAAAAGAAGAAAATGGTCTAGTGCTGAATTAAGGAATGTGCTGTGTGTACCTGAGTTACAGGTAAATTTATTTTCTATTGGAGCAGCTTTGCATTTTGGTTATAAACTGAATGCAAATAAAAATGAATTCATTTTACGAAATGGCAAAAATGAAATTCAAGCAATATGTGCAAGATGGAAAAATATTCATGGTAAAAATGAAATACACTACCTGACATTGAAAATGCAACACCTAGAAGGAGTGCGCAGAACTGGATGAAATTTACAGGGTAGACGCAGCTCACCGAGATATGTAAATGATGCAAACTGCGCAGCTGTCCCGCACACGGCGAGTGAAGAACCAGGGAAGGAACCTGCTAAAGTGGTCAGTTTCGCACCGCTCTGTTTGCCAGGTAAATCAAGTTGCAATTTGTTTTTGTGTCTCAGAGGAAACGTCTAGTAGCAGAGAATGCCAAGACGCCGCCAATCAAGACAGTTCCAGCAAACAGACGACTTCACGAGGGGTATGGTGATTGGCCTCAGAAGGGCAGGTTGGTCCATACGTCAAATCTCAGCAGATACACACCTACACACGTCCACGGTGCACCGGTTGTGGCTCAGATGGTTGGACCAAGGGAATGTGGCATGTTTGAGGGGTTCCGGTGCAGCCAGAGTGACATCAGCACGCGTGGACCGACGCATCTGCCGGCAAGCATCGGCAGCCCCGCAAGCCACGTCTGTCGCCCTTTTGCAACATGTGCAGGACTCCCTTGATGCTCCCATATCGTCCAGGACCATTATCTGCCGATTTATCGCTGGCGGCCTGCACTCATGGCGCTCGTTCAGATGACTACCATTGACCCAACAGCACAGACGTGTCCGTTTGCAATGGTATCGGCATAGAGCCACGTGGACGACGGAATGGTACAGGGTGGTGTTCTCAGACGAGTCACGCTTCTGTTTTAGCAATGACAGTCGCCTTGTACGAGTCTGGCGCCGACGTGGTGACAGGGCCAATCCGGCCGCATCTGGAACGCCATACCGCGAGACAACACGGTATAATGGTTTGGGGCGCCATCGCCTACGATAGCAGGTCACCTCTGGGCACTATGACGGCCCAACGATACGTGAATGACGTGCTGCAGCCGGTGACACTACCTTTCCTTCAGGGGGTGCCCAATGCCATTTTCCAGCAGGATAACGCCCGGCCGCACACGGCACGCATCAGCCAACATGCCCTGCAAGGTACCCAGGTGCTTCCCTGGCCAGCTGTCTCCCCTGATCTCTCACCTATCGAACATTTTTGGGACGTCGCTGGCATGCGTTGCCACCGGCACGTTCAGAAGACGAACTCTGGCAAATGGTTGACAGGGAATGGGCAGCCATCCCTCAGGACACCATCCACACGCTCATTGCGTCTGTACTTAGACGTGTTGCTACCTGTATCGCCGCTCGCGGTGGTCCTACAACCTACTGATCAGACGTTCTTGCTGCTCAGTGGCAAGGTCTCTCTCTGTTTGCCAAATTTCATCACTTTCTGTCAACTCCTTCTTGGTGTTGCATTTTCAATGTCAGGTAGTGTATGTTGAAAACCGAACTGCTACTTGGACTTAAGAAAATGATGGTGATCTAATTCATTGGCATGAAGCTAGCACATCAAAATATCAACTGTAAGGGCATTCTTACAATAAAATAATATTTCATTTAAAGATAAAATATATTTTGTAGGCCATGTGCCAAAGAAAAGCAGCAGACTACCACTAAAATGTAGCAAAAGTAAAGCCTAAACAGTTTGAACTAATTTATGCTGACCCAATTAATTGGAGGTTTGAAATTTGTACTACTTCTAAAGGACGATTTTTCAAGTTACAGTACAACATACTTCTTGAAACAAATCTGAAGTGAGAAATTAATTGAAGATATATTTGAAAATCGTTGAAAGACAAACTAGAAGAAAAGTTTGGGTTGCATAGCAATAACGTTAGAGTTCAAGAATTAAAAGATAATGAAACTTTTGGAAAGTGTGCATCACCAAACATGTGTTCCATGTGTACAAGAACAAAATGGAAGAGCAGAATGTGAAAATAGAAGCAGCGAGAACCATGCTCAGGGCCATTGATCTGGAAAGAATTTCTGGGCTGGAACAACTAATACTGTTGTATATGTTTTAAGCAGAAGCGGATCATCAGTTTTTAAAACAAAACGCCCCTTGAGATGTGGTTTGGCAAGAGTCCTGAGAAGCATTAATTCATTTTGAGTATTTAAAAATGAGGTGTATGTTCATGTACCAAAAGAATCCTTAGCATCATAAGTGGATGAAACATTGATATTCGCTATCACTTCATGCGACAAAAAAGTGTTAGATTGAATGTTTGTGTACATTAAAACTGAGGATCAGATTGTGGACATTCTAACAAAACCTTTGGCCAAGACACAATTTGAGACTGCATAGAAAAACTTGAATTAAAATTTTATTGGGGGTGTTGAAAGTAATGAAATATTATTTTTTGTTATGTGGCAACAGTTAAATTAAAATGTTTTTCTTTTGTATTCAACATGTACCTGTATCTGATATCCTTCATAAGTAAATCATAGTTAATTGATTACTTCCACTTTCCCAAGTTTGTTTAAGATAGATCTGAAAGAAAATAAGAAATTTGGTTTGACAGAAAAGTCTAAATCGGATATATAGGATAAGTTGATTTAATCATTGATTGAAAAGTTTACAGAATTTAACTAAACAGGAGAGACTTGACCAATGTCTTGGCATAGTGTCTGGAAACAATATTTCTCAATTGCTTAGAATTTTGAGACTTTCATCTGGAACAGGAAAAGCAAACATCTGCAATTTTTTTTGTTTTCTAAACTGTCAGAAGTACGTATTATTCTTTGGGCATGATTTTACCCACTCAAAGTGTGTAATATCATTATGCAGAGTTCATGCTATATTTACAGCATGTCATGTTGTTAGAAAATTTGTAGTTTAATTAGATCTTCAATCAACTCTAAAATTTGTCAGAATGGGGAAACTGACTAAACTTTTAAAAAATTAAAGTTTGTAGATCACTGTTTAAGACTACTGAAAAACTAATTTCATGCCTTTTTTAAAAATTTAATTTGTACTAAACATAACATTCTTTCCAAAAATGCAGAAGTAGCTGTGGCTAAGAAAGTATAGTGTCTAATAATTTTCTAATGGGACCAAATTTTTCACATAACATTTGATATTTTTGGAAAATCAACCTTTTCTGAATTTATAAGAGCTAGAGGCTTGGAACAAGAATTGTTTTGCTGCTTAAAAATTGAGCTCAAATTTCTAGTCCTATCCTATTCAACATCTCAGAAGCTGAGCATAGCTCAAATAATTAAGTTTATTTTTGTCCAAAATCCAATTTTTGAAATAAATTTAAGCTAAGGAATAGTCAGATCTCAAATTATCACAGGTACATTCCCTCCCAAACTGTTTGTAAATATAATGAAAGAATATCTTTAAAGATGCACTCTTCTTTCTACATAGAAAGTAAATTTTTAAAAAGTGCCAATATTAGGGTCATAACTTTGATGCAAAGTTATGAGTTGGATAGAACTAACAAGAATTGGAAGGTCTGTTGACACCCACTTATAGAAATTAAGCATATAGTATGTTGAGTAAATTGTCTCTTATAAGATGTTTTTTTTTAAATAAATTGTCTCACATAAGATTTTTAAATTTTAAGTAAATTGTCTCTTATAAGATTTTTGTCTTTCAAGTGCATATAGAATAGTGTGCCTATCAATTTAGACATTTTTTAAACAAACCGTTTTAATTTAAAAATAGGAAAACATTTTGGGAAATTAAAAAATTTTCATTCTGATTTTCTGATATCTTTAAGCTAAAATAATGTTTGTGCTGTAATGAAAACTTTAAAAAATATAAGCTTTAACGTTTACCATTTGAGCTAGCAAAGAGTATTGTGTTTAAAATAATGTCATTTGATCCGGGTATGCCATCATGATTTAAATCAAGTGATTTTTATTAAACAAATCATTGATTTAAATCAAAATTTTAAATTTCATTTTTCTTTTTATGTTAAATAACATTGAAAATGAAATAACTGAACAAGATGCATGTTATTTTATTCAAATAAGTGTAAGAACTTCACTCATACTGAATTCATCCCAAAATTATATTGAAAATCATCCTTCCTTTGAAGACTAAATAACAGTTTTTGCGGATTGGGATCATAATTACCAGACAAGTATTTCCATCTTGGGCCATTGACTCACAAGCCTGCTCATTTGTGTTGGCTTTGTTTTAAACATTCCGTGTGACTATAAGTCGCACATGGCCAATTTTAAACCATTCACCATAGGATGAGCGAAGATGCTCGAAATATATTATCTCAAATTATTAAAATTGTGCTAATTTGCTTTCTTTTTTAAAAATGTTCTAGTTGTTTCTTTAGTATTGTAGTCTGTTCATAAAAAATATGAAGACACTCACAATTAAAAAATTTCTGCAGTATCACAAAAGCATTACAATTTTGTACATAAATCTATAATTGTTAATTTTAATAGTTTCATTTTGTTATGTGTAATATATTTTAATATATTGTGTAATATAATAATTTTTATTTAAATTTATTGGGATTTCCTAATGCATTGATCCCTTAGAATTCTTTACACTGTTAGAATAACCATTCAATATTTATGGAATTGAAATTTGGATAAGTTATTTCACTCATCTGATAATTGAGTGAGGATGTTGAGAAAGATAAGATGGGTTGAAACAGAAAGCTATTGGAATTGATAAATTTTTTATTGCAAGCACAAAATTCCTCTGAATTGACATGTTCCGGGAGATGCTATTACATTCGTTTTCATATCAAAATAATTAAAGTTATTCAAAACACTTTATTCATATACGATAAATATATGATGATGCAAAAAATTCTGAAATTTGTATGATTGAAAAAATTCATATGGTGTCGGTGGGATCCGGCAACCTTATTTATCTGGTCCAAAAAATTCAGGTCATTGGTAAGTAATCTAAACTGCTTGAGAACCAGATGGAAAAACATTGCTCATGCTTGGCATTTGGGGCACTGTTCTATTTACTCTACCATGTGATTTACTTTGCTAATTCCTATGTCACATTTTAATCTAAAAAATTTACCCAGCTATATTTCCTAATACATTAATGTTTCACATAAACAAATTAATGTTTAAATAAATCAAAACTATCTAGAAACTACACTGTCATTTGCTCGTCTCGTGTCCAACAAATTGAAACTTGTAGGGCAAGGAATTAATTAAAATCATAAAAATCCAATTTAAATAAAAAATCTGATTTAAATCAAATAAATCCGATGGTTTTGATTAAAAAAGTCATGATTTTTTTAATGTTTCACATAAACAAATTAATGTTTAAATAAATCAAAACTATCTAGAAACTACACTGTCATTTGCTCGTCTCGTGTCCAACAAATTGAAACTTGTACGGGCAAGGAATTAATTAAAATCATAAAAATCCAATTTAAATAAAAAATCTGATTTAAATCAAATAAATCCGATGGTTTTGATTAAAAAAAGTCATGATTTTTTTCATACCCTGCATTTAATCGTATAGAGGAAAAATTTACCTTTTCAAAGATTTGCTGCCATTTAAACAATAAAGCACCAGAACAGTTCTTTTAAAAATTAAATAGAAAATTTATTAGATTGAAATTAAAGTAGGATAAATGCAATTAACAGTTGAATAAAAAAGGTTACTCGAGGTTAAGGCCCGACGAGACACAGAAAAATTAATTACAAATTACAGTTCAAAACAAAAGATAAAAGTCGGGGATGGGCCCGACGGCAAAACCCGTAGAACACATATATGCACCGCATGCAGTGGCCTGCCTCTCCTGATCTCAATCCTATAGAGCATATGTGGGATATGCTCGGGAGACATACTACCCTTGCCACCCACCAAGCTCCGTTCCGGAATTGAAAACTGCTCTCTGAGGCTTGAAACTCAGCACACCACTCATTCATACCCTCATCAAAAGTATGGGAAATCGTTGTGCATGTGTGGCACGCAGCATGCTTGACTACCAGTTTCCCACACACCGTATTAAACTTCAGCATCACATTGTTTTAATGATTCTGTTTCACTAAAGTTGACACTCGTATTGTGAACCTTTTCCTTTTTTCCTTTCAACCCTTTTCTTTGGATAATAAGTCATTATCTTTGCTTTGTTTTCTTTAATAACCCTATTACACCTGCATACTGCGTTTCCTACCATTCCGATGTAGATTTTCTGAAATATTCACATAAATAGCAATTACGCTTAACTCTTTTGGACATGAGTGTATATTATATATATGCTGTAAGGTTTCGTTTTATGCTGTGGATATGTTCTACAGAAAAGCGCATATAAAAAATCGCATAAAAAAGACTACTTACCTTGAAAAATTAGGGATATGTTCTGTAATTTTCTAAAATCGCATAAAACTTAAACAACGAGTTAAAATTAACCTAAAACCGCATAAAAAAGTTTGCACAAATTAGAAAAAATAGGTTGCTTGATAAATTCCTTCGAAAGTCCGAAAGAAATTCATATAAAAGCTTAAAATAAACTTGTATTCAGACTTAATTCATTTTATTTTATTGAAAAGTAATATAATTTTACATTTTGTAATTACCGCTATCTGATAATGGTCTGCACCGTTTGCGAACTGGTTCCAAATCACTTTTAAAAGTTGCGATTATGCCTTGATCTAATGGCTGTAGAAGGCTTGTTGTATTGGGCAGAAGAAATACTACTTGAACATTTGGATGTTCTAACTGGATGACCTGATGTATTGTCAATAATTAATGAAACTTTAAAAAAATCGAGAGATTTTTCCTTCATATGGGCTTCCACTTCTCATACAAAGCAATTATTGCACCATTCTGTAAAAACAGCTGTTGTCACCAAGGCTTTTTGGTTAGCCATCCAGTGCACTGGCAGTTTTAAATCTTTGCCTTTTAGAGCACGTGGTCTAAGAGATCGATTTATTATGATCGGTTTCACATCCGATCTGATGCATTGCTATAAGGTAATAATATTACTCGATCTTTGCTTGCTTTATGTCCACTTGCAGTTTTTTCATCCTTTGCGATGTAAGTACGGTCAGACATATTTCCAATACAGTCCTGCCTCATCAGCGTTAAATACTTGATTGGCACAATATCCCCATCAATAATTTTCGCTGACTTCTGTGGATTTTTTTTCTGCTCCTTCATCTGCTGACGCAGTCTCCCCTGTAATCTTGATATCATGAAGTGCATTCTTTTTAAAAATCCGGTTAGCCATCCTTTGCTAGCTGAAAATTTTTTACCAGCCTCGGATGTGGAAGTTGATGGCTCTGACTGTTTCATTGACTCATAAAACAGAAGAGCTTTTTCCTGAATTAAATAACCACTTCAGGAATTTTTCTTTGAGTTAGTTCCTCGATCCAAATTGCGAGGGGCTCTGTTCTTTCTAATAATTCATCTCTTGAATATGATGTTAATTTGGCACTTAATTTTGAACCAGAAATGACGGATTTTCTTATTGCGACTTCATTCTTAATGGCTCTTATAGTAGATTCGCCTAAATTAAACTGTTTTCCAATCGTGGTAGATCCTTCTACTTTTGCTAAGCAATCAAAAGTTGCAAACAATAATGAGAAGGCAAAAACCACTTCTAATGAAAAATTTAACCTCACGACACTCACTGTTTAAACGTTACAAACAAAAAATCAGAATGTGCTGCTTATTACTGCAACTTGAAATTAGCACAATTTAAACTCACTGTTATAAAAATGTACAAATCACCTCTAATATAAAATCTAATTTCAGAGCAATTACTGTTCTTTTCAATGCGAAACTCAGAATGATGTAATAACGACTTGTCATTAGTAAGTATCATGCACAAGGGGAATCCCCGAATTGCAAAAGCTCACTCTTAGGACAAATCAGACAGATATATGTTCCCTCCCTTGCACCCATAAGATCACAACAAAATCAAATGCAGTAAAAAATATTTAGCATTTTTTTTTAAATAAAAAGGTTTTGTTAACAATTAATTATTTTATTTGTTTTTTGTTGAAGGGAGCATCAATTTATGTGATTTTTAGACCATGGGTTATATAAAAAATTCTAATTGGAAAGTTTTTGAATGATTCAAATGCCGCTCATTGCAGGTGGCACGAATGCTTCCCCAATATTTGATTTAAGCTTAATTTGATATGTTTTAGGAGATTTAAGTACCTTTAAAATACGGTCGGAGGCATTCAGAATGCCTCAAAAAGTGTTTTAAGTCCATAATTTTTCAACATTTTCCAGAGGGACCCCCCTTAGACCACTGGTAATCTATACCCTATCTTGAGTCATCCCCCAATAATTTGGTGCTGGTGACGCCCATGGCAGGTGGTGCCATTTTTTGGAAGCGACGAGCAGTCCATTAATATTATGAGCAGTCCATTAATATTATGTCAGTGGAACAAATGGAGTGAGCTTTGAGCATACCACGATTTTTGGTGACTATATGTGAGCTTCCTAAATAAGCCTATATGTATATGTTTGTCCAAGAAATTTTTGGATAAAATACAAAAACGCACAACTTTAAAATCGCATAAAAATGATCCACATAAAGAGACCTTACAGTATATTACATATAATAAAAAGCTTAAAATCTTAAGCTAACTTGACTTTCTGTCACAGAAATTGTTTTATTTTTTCAAAGGTCCTAGTTTGGATTTTTTAGCATTAACAATCTTTCGATAATGGCAAAATTCCACTTAAAATTTGCTTTATTCCAACCTACATGCCACTTTAAATCGAATACTTTGTCTTGCGTGTGATGAAAATAATTGCAATTTATTAAAAAAAATCAATATTTAATAAAATTGAACAGATAACACAGTGAAATGAAACTAGATTGGTTGGAAAAAGTTCTGCAGATATTAATTTGATTCTTGTTTTATTTGGTAATCTTGCATTACAACTAAAAATTGGATGAAATTTAAAAATACAAAATTAATTCAGAGCGAAAAAAATCACTACACGTGGTCATTGAACACGAGTTTCTGTTTTCTTGCATTACAAAATATTGTTTGTCCCAAGTATTCGGAAATCAGTTTTATGTTTCACAAAGAAAACATAAGGTTCAAAATAAATCAAATATCAGTTAAAATTCTGGGAAAACAATTACTTTTTCACCAGTATTGGTAAAACAATCCAAGTAATCGTAATGATCAATGTACATTCCAGCTTCTCCAAACCTTTCAAATTATGGTTGATTTAAGTAGAGTTACTCAGATGTTTTGGCATGAAACTTGTCTAAATATGTAAACAAAGGAAATTCAAATAATGCATTTACTAAACTAAATATGATCCATCAAATATCAACATAATAAAATATGTTAAATAATTTTATGTGATACTTCCACAAAAACAGACAAAATGGGAAGACCAACAGAACCAAATTCAGTCACTTAAATGAACGCAAGTACTCACAACAAAGTTTCATGAAAATGCACTGCTGTTTGGATGTAGTACGGACAGACACCAAACGCGGGAAAACACTGATTTTGTGTTAGAAGAGCCCAAAACAGATAAATAACTTGAAATGACTTAAAAATATTCAATGTACAAACACTATTTTTATCAATATTAACCATTTTCATTTATATTATACCTTCAATTCAATAAATACCAATTTTATGTGATTTTATTATCATTTGACATATTTTGCTGTGTGTATATCTCATTAACTTTTTCAGTTCCTATTGAAGTTGACAGATGGTAAAGTTCAATGTGCTGAAGTGCTTAACATAATTAAGGGTATTCGTCACTTATTGTTAGTTCATGAAGAATCCAGTAGTCCTGATAGTTATACTTTAAAGCTGAAACTAGCACCAAGCATCAATCTATGTGTGGATTACATAAGAAATAATTTTATTCAAGACAATCTGACCAGCCAAGTGTTTTTGCCAATTCTTTATCACATCATAAAAACATATCTTAAATCTGTAAGTATTAATATTTTCTAATAAATTAATCATAATTTTTTAATCCTTTTTGTTTCATGCACCTTTTGAAGTGAAATTTTTGGTGTTTTGAACAATGTATGCCAATTTAAATCAAGTTAATTTTGTTAAAAAAATGATTTAAATCAAAAAATTTTTCAATTTCATTTTCCTATCTGAATATTTTTAAAGAATATTGCAAATGAAATAACTGAACAAGATGCATGTTATTTTATTTAAATGAGTTAAAAACTTTGTATTAGTTCATCCCAAAAATTATACTGAAAATCATCCTTCTTTGAATCATCCCCACTAAATAACAGTATTTGTTGATTGAGATAATTACCAGACAAGCATCCTTCTAGGGCCATTGACCAACAGGTGTCACTCAAAAGCCTGTTCTTCAGCTTAGGTTTTGTTTCAAACATTTCATGTGGGGCTATAAATCACATGGCCAATTTTGAACCATCCTTCATGTGATAGGTGAAGCTGCTTGAAATATATTCACTCAAAGTATTAAAATTGGTAATTTGCTTTCTATTTTATAATGTTCTAGTTATTTATTTAGTATTGTAGTCTTCATAAAGACACAACGAAAAGATTTTCTGCAGTATCATGAAAGCATTCCAATTTTGCACACAAATTTATAATTGACAATTTTAATATTTTATTTTGCTTTGTGTAATGTGTTGGTTAATTTTTATGTAAATATTATGCATTGATCCCTAGGAATTCTTTATTAGTATAACTATTTTGTATTTATGGAATTGAAGTTTGGAATGTAAAAGTTAGTTCGCCCATTTGATAATTGAGTGTTGGCAAAATCAATTATGGATTGAAGCAGAATGCTATTTTAATGATTATGATTGCAAGCTCAAAATTCCACTGAATTGACATGTTCTGGGGAAACTTACACTTGTTCTATACTGTTTATAGGAAAAACTTTATTTATATGTTATTTATAAACCCTTTTGCATGCTTGGAATGTACCTATGAAACACTTGGCAGTTCTCAGAAAATTTTAAAAACAGGCATATTTGATTTCAATTTATGTATATTTTTGTCTTGTCTCATTTTACTATTTACTTACAAATAAAATTTTTCTCACAAATAAGTACTTTTTACAAGTTAAATATTAATGAAAAGTAGGAATTTTTCATTAATTTTGTTGCATTTCCTTTTATTTTATTTTCTATTGGTGACATGATTTTTCTTAAAATCAAGTCTAACCAATAAATTACTTAATATAAAAATAAAGAAATTCTATACAATTTATTCATATATGATAAATATATAAGGCAAAATTTTTTAAAATTTGTCTGATTTTTTATTAGTTTTATACAAAAATTTAGAATATGGTGTTAAGGGAATCCCTCAACCTTATTTATCTAGGTCCAAGAAATTCCACACACCATCGGTTATGGGTTAAAAATAACCTAATTTAAACCACTTGGAGAATCAAATGGGAAAATATTGCTTATGCATGGCATTTGCTGTGCTGTTCGATTTGCTCTATCATATGATTAACTTAGCTAATCCTTATATCGTGTTTTAATCTTTCAAAAGTTACCTGCTATATTTTCTAATACATTAATGTTATTCATAAATATTAATGTTGAGCATAAATCAATATCTAGAAACTACACTGATTTGCTTGTCTCATGTCAAACAAGTTTAAACTTAAATGGACAAGGGATTAATCGAAATCATAAAAATCGGATTTAAATAAAATAAGTCCGATTTGTTTTTTAATCATGATTTTTCATGCCTTGATTTTCAGAATTCCTATCTAATATCAGTAAAATGTTAGTTAACTAAAAATTGATTTAAAAAACTAAACTGGATCTTTGAAATCCAATCCTAGCATTTGTCACCTGTACATTCAATTATTGTTGCATGTCACTGTTAATCTACTTCGATTGATGTTAAATATGACCTTAAACTAATGTAAAATAGCCTTGAACAGGCCCTAATGACTTAACCCTGTATAAAAAGTTGTAGCTTTTGTTTATTTTGTTCTGTTACAGATGATGCTTTATTTTTTTGCAGTAAAAAATTTCTGTTCACTTTGCAGTAACAGATTAAATTATAATTATTTTCGGATTAAATTATAATTATGTTCTTTTTGGTTCGTTTCAATCATCTCTTTTAAATTGAAAAGGTACATTAGCAAGTTATACATAACAGCAAAAATACCAAATCAAACTGGAATATCTTTTATTGCTGATATACTTTTCCTTATTTTCGCTACATAGTTTTTCCTATGTTGATACTTTTTCCATTGCTTTATAAGTAACTTGATATATGCAGCATCTGTTATCTCACAGCTAGCTTTACACAGACAATGATGTCAGAAAATTTCACCATGTGAGCAACCTTGCATAATATATCGAACCAATTGTGTATCGCTTGACACACAATTGGTGACACGCTTTGCTTGACAAATACTTATTGTAAAAAAGATTTATAAATTTTTTGCAGGAAGTTCTTTTGCTAACGGGGAACAACAGAATTGCTCTTCAGGTATTACTTTCAAAACTAAGATTAAGATGCACATAAATTATAAATGGTGTGCTTCCTAACCTATCGAGGAGAATGTTATCTATTTATATCATTAGACAGGGTATGAAAAAATCATGATTAAAAAAATCATAAAAATCGGGTTTTAAAAAAATTTAAATTGGATTTTTATTAATAATTAATACCTTGCCTTTATAAGTTTAAACTTGTTGGACATAAGGCATGCAAATCACTGGAATTTTGAGCTTACAATAAAAAAATCATGATTATTGAAATAGCTTTCTGGGCACGACCCAGTTTGATTATTAAGGATTTGCAAGTGCAATGAGAGTTTTAAGATAAAAAACTTAAAAGTTTTACTTCTGTAAAAGTTTATTTTTCTTTAAATTCTTATTTATTTTAATTTACTGAAGATAATTAAATAAAATTTTAAAAATTATGTTTACAAATTCTTCATAAGATATTTTTATTTCTTTTCAGGAACTATATTGCCCTGCACTATTATATGCTGAAAATTGTATAACATTATTATCAAATGATGAACAGAATGCTCAGATTGATAAGGATACTTATTATAAGAATTTGCATGCATTGTTTTGGAATGAAGCTTTTAGAATAGAAAAACTAAATGAGGACTCTGTAACAGCCTTTAAATTGAGATGCAAAGCTGTGGAATTTATTGTTTTGGGTAATCGCTATTCTGTTGCGGAAGGAAAAATTTTGGCGGTTCTTAGTAGATATTTTCAGTGTAATGAAGTAAGAGATCACGACAAGGTTATTAATTTTCTTCAGTGTGTTTGGAATATCTTATGCAGAAAAAAAAGAGACAAAGATTACACCCTATATTTGTTTAAACTTCTGTATTCTTGGTTTAATGTCTTTATGAAAGATTTTAAACATTTATTAAAGCATATTTTGTCTTGGCTTTCAGAATTAGCTTCGCATTTTGAGCAGGGCAATGATAAGCACCCAAAGCAAAGCATCTTCATTAAAACCTGCCTTGAAATTTCAAGCTCATCCATTCAGGTTTTTTTGTTAAAAGAAGATAAAAGAATTTTGAACAAAACCCTTTTATGCTTTAAAAAAGTTTTGAGCAACTACTCTAATGACTTTGAAATAGATATGCTTATCTACACATGCAACTTTTTCTGTTTCAGCTTTATTGAAACTTTTCAAAACTTTGTATCATTCAAGGATGAAAAAGACTTAGATTTGGTGAAAACTAATTTGGATTTTATTCTCCTGTTAGCAATCCATTACTTCAAAATTTCATCTGATGAGAAAAGCCAAAAACATTTAATTATTTCTATTGATTTAGATTTGGTCTTCTCAGATAATTTAATAAAAATCTTCGCTTGTCTTCTCACAAATGGAAAAAGTAAGTATTTTGAAAGTTGTTTTGATTACTTTTTATTGCAAGTGCAAATCAAATATTTGTGTTTAGTATTTTAAATGAACTATTAAGATTGCCATACTATAAGAATTGGATTTATAAACACATTTGTATTCTAATTAGCCTCTCAATTGGACACAATTTTTGAAAACAGTGTCAAGTTGATGTGGCATTGACTTCAGATGGTATAAATGTTCTATAGAAATACTGCATATATTTATAATGCAACTTTGCTCTATAAGATTGAGATCTGCTAATTTTGCAGACTTCGAAAAGTAGATGATGTTGGAGTTATTTCTGGAATTTTGGTGTATTGTTGCCGAAAATATCCTCACCCAAAAGGTGTGTTATTGCCATAAATGGATGAACATGGTTTGTGACTAATGTTCTGGTTGGATGTACTGTTCGAGGGATCCACCAAATCCGATCGAGGAACATTGACCATTTTCCATTCAGTAACAATTCAGATTTGATTTGCATTTTACCAAGTAAAGTTCTCCATTAATTTCATGAAAATAACAAAGGAACTTGCATGTCTTGTTATAGCTGAACCAGGAAAATATGTTTCGATGTTCTAACTTTAAATATGAAATTCTCTTGTGAATTGTCTGAGAACCTGTCTAATTACACAGATTATTGACATTCTTTTATCTCGTTGCTGAACTGTTTCTACTTTTAAGATTGTTGATCAAAAGAAGTTTTTCTCAACATTATTCTTGTTACTCTTGGCACTGTTGCATAAGAAAAGTTCAGAAGATTTCTGATTCTTGATTCTGCTTGTCTGGCAATGATTGTATCTGCAATATAGTCTTTGATATCAAGTTTTATTCTTTTTTTTCTAGCATAACACAGTATCTGATCTTACTAAACCTCAGTCACTTATGTCTAAAGCAGTTTTATACTGCATCTTATGATTCCTAGTCACTGTAGTTAGCCATTCTCATTAGCATAATGAAAGATGTATAAAGTAACCACTTAGTGTGTATATATTCACTGGGCAGCCTTTTTATTAAACCTCTACATGAAAATGAATGACTGAAAAGAAATTAAGGTGCTTTGAATTGACTTTTAAGATATCTAGTTCAGTACAATCAAATAATTTGTTACATTTACAGAATGAGTAAAACTAAAGATCTGAGACTTTGAAAAAAACTAATTGGTTATGGAGAAGCAGGAGGGTGTTGAAATAAGCTCCTGGGCTTACCTCCGACACAGCTGTGAAATGGGGAAAATAAATTTTCCTTCACAACTGATGCATGGTTGTTGAAATAGAAAATAAATTTTCCATTTCAAAATTTGTGTTTTCTTCTAGCTGGTTTGTGTGTGCCTTCCATCAAACGGTGGCATGCTTTCAGACCATGTGGCTAACAAGAAGTGTCATCCGTAAACCCATTTCCACATGGTTGTGTTTTGCAATTGACTGCTCTTAATATAAAATAAAGTCTAGGTCTAATTAGTACTAATTGTCAAAAAACTAGAGCAACAAACCAAATATTGAACAAAATAAATCTTTTAAACTAAAGATAAAATTAAAAGTTTTGAAATATTCAAATTGATACATCAAAATGGGCAGTTCAATCATTCTTCCCCTCTTAAAATTTCAAAACAAGATATTCCCTATCATGTATACTTTATTTGAATAAATGCTTATCTTTGGTAATACAAAAGCATAATTCTCATAGTATTCTTCAACATTTAATTTGAAAAAAAATTATTTTGAATTCTTAAGAGTTCAGATTTTGCAAAATTATTGAATATCTAGCATCTCATTAATTAGTTTCCATTTGTTTTCGTATCAAATGTTTTAATTGGCAAATTCATAAATTGTTTGTTTTCAAGTGAAAAAATGTTTGCATAGATTTAATAAACAAGAATCAAAGCGTGAATAATTGCAATAATATTTAGCACCCTGGGCACCCCGAGTACATACTGAAGATTAAATTCAGAGCAGGGTTGTTTTTGAAATAAATTTACAACTTTTGAATGGGTGCAAAGACCTGCATTAAAGAAAAAAAATTGGATTTAAAACCAAACTTTCACACTAAAATATTGTATTTCTCATTGAGTGGTCGGCACCTCTGCACTTAATTACAAAAGTCACCGAAGTTAAAAAAATGCGGAAAATATCACTGATATTATGTTCGAATTATAAACATTGAGGTATCCATTTTTTTCTTCTAAATTGTGCTGAAAAACATTTTTGGAAAACAGTTTAACTCATTATAAACATGTTGAAAATTGAAAAAATGGACAACGAACAAACTAAAAAATGCAGTCAGGATTATGACATGTAAGACATGTCATAATCCTTTAAAATTGTGAGGTTTCCCAAATTGCAACACTGACAGGTATGCTTTCAATTGTTTTTGACTACCATGAATTTTCTGTTTGACCAATAACTTAACTAACAAAGGGTTTGAAGATGGTATTCAAAGCTATAAAAAATTGTAAAGAATATGAATTATTTCACAATTAGTCAAAACAGTACATCAATTATAATAAATATCATCTGTATGGGGTAAATTGCCCTTGATATTACAGGATTTTTGTCATGAAGATAGTTACTCTATTTTCTCTTTTGGTTCTAGCACAAGTGCCAAACATAATAAAATGGCAGAGTTCTAAAATTAAACAAAAATGACCCCTAGACTAAAGGATAAAATTACTGTCATCAGATCAATAGATGTAGCTATTGAATTTTCCAAACGAAAGATAGATGCATTTTCTTTTACTGCACTTGAATCAATAAGTGCTTATGTTTTCTGATCTGAAAACTTCATGCAGTGCATTAAAATATTTAATTTGGGAATAAAAATCTAATTTAGGACCATGTGATTTTTGTCCTATTAATATCGATTTTTTTCTGAAATAAATGGAAGCAAAAAAAGAAAATGCTCCTTTTTTCACTTTCATCTGTTTATAAGTAAAAAATTATGTTAAAACAATTCACAGAAATTGATATAAAAACAGGAAGATTTCTTAGCGATTATTTATGTATATTTGGTTTTGTTTTGCCATAAACTACCATCAAGTTATCACCAATTATGCTCTCCAGTCAAGTAAATAAAAGCAGCTGAGACCAGGGTTGCATTTTCTGTTATAAACTGCTTTTATAAATCCTTACACTTCAATTTTTAAATCTCAATTATTTATAGCATATTTTTTCTTATCAGAAATTTCAGTTTTTAAAAAAACTGTTAAGGTTTTTAAAATAAAAATTTTTGGAAGTAGCAGTTTTAAGAAAAGGTTTTGGAAAAAACAATGAAGATAAATCTAATATAATAAAAATAAATTTAGAGTGCTTGATAAGCACTTTTTCATGGAAAATAAATTTTAACTGTTTAGTAATTTAACTTTTTTAGGGATTCTTAACTGAACAATTTTAAATTTATTGAAAATATTAAATCAATTAAAAAATTTGATTTTGCTTGCACATTGGTCCAAAGGACTTTATCTGAAAAAAAAGCCTGGACTTATTTAATTTGAGAAGCTGATTTTATCTACTTTTATTACTAACATATTTCGCAAATATAAATTTCAGTAGTATTTTGAAACCTGCTGCAATCGGACCAATCTGAGTTTTGTAAATGTATATGGATTACAATTTTTTCAACATCTTTACATTTGTTGATGGTAGAAGGAGTAAAATATAAATATCAACTGTAGCTACCATGGTAATTTTAGTTTTGTTGCATTGATCAAAAATGGTTGCTATGGAGCAAGATTATGGCTGGATTAGAATTAAGATTTCATAAGAACTGATCAATATTTTTCTCAAAATTGTGATTATAATCATGTTATAAAAATTTAGGTAGTTTCACTGAAATTTTAGACATGTAAATTTGTTTACTTAGCAATTCGTCTCTGGGTATATTTCTCTGTAAAGCTTTCCTTGTGTGTATGTTTGTATATTTTATGTGGTGATATTTGCCATGTGTCCTTTGTGCCATAACTCCAATCAACCCAAAGAAAATGTTCACTGGGAGGAATTGTTATTTAACGGGCCTTGTGTGACCTTGGGATTTTTAAGAGGTACAAATATTTTGCAAAATTTCAATCTTTGTGCCAACTTTTCTGAATTGGTAGGTATGCAACAATTTTCTTTTTACTGAATTATAAATAAGTTTAAATTGTAAGTTTTATTAACCGAATATATTTTTGCTAAAATTATGGAAAGATTATGAACTTTCAAAGTTTAATCTGTTTTAAGTAAACATTAAAAAAAATCTAGACAAAATTAAAGTTGTTAATTTGTTTTAATTTCAGGTAAGAAAATACAAGCTCACATTAAAGAGATTCAAAACTTTGTTCAATTTTCTGCATGCAAATTTAAACTTCCTGAACCAACACATGAAGTAAAGAAGAAAATTTCATACTATGGTAAGTATTAAATTAATCATTTTCTACTTGTTAAAATTCCAGTACAAGTTTGACTTTAGGTAAAAGGATTTTTAAAATTCTTATTGTATCCTCAAGTGTCAAAATATTTTCAGGATTCTGTATTCAAGTGTAGCAATCGTTTATAATTGGAATTCAGTTTAATATGTCATCTGAAAATTTTAAATTACCTGAAAAGTTTTAAGAAAACATCTAAATCAGGACTCGAAATTAGTGGTCTTAAGTCATATTTTGTAACTTCAATATTGTAACCAAGTAGAGCATTTTGACAACTGAGGAAAATTGTTTAGTTGCCATAGATGCCCAAATTATCTCCATCTAATTTCTAACCCTGCTGTTTATCAAGTCATATTTCATAAATGCTTCAAATATGTCTGAAATGAATTCATGTACTTAAAAGGGTCCATTGGCATTTCAGTAGGAATGTCTCATTCAGTACTAATATAAACATAAGGAAAATTAAACATATTTTGGTCTATGTTGCTAACACGTTTTAAGTAAGCCTTTCCAGGCCACATATTGTCAACTTGGAGCAGAAACTCATTAGTTAGATATTTACTTTTGGATGAAATGTATTCTTTTAAATGGTATTACACTTCAATGACAATCATCAAAATAATAATATAACCCCCTTAGCATTTGGAGATTTCAGAGCATTGTAGTATTGCTTTTTATCCCACAATGAATTTAATGACCAAAAGACAACATTTGATTTAAAATTTTAAAAACCTCCAATTGTTTGACCTTTTTATTACTCTTTCCTTTCTAAATGATTTAATACATGCGCATGATTCCAAAATATAGCTAAATAATTATACTACCATTTTATGTAATCACGGTTTAACAAACAACTCCATTTCTAGCTTTTCTTTCAGTTATTGTGCTTGTTTAGTCAGTGTTGGTATTTCATATATTTTTGCAATACATGTATGTAATAAGCACTATGGCACTCCCAATGTATTATAGATTTCCTATTGTAGCACAATACCCCAGTTGAACTAGTAGGCAGGACCACTTTTCAGCTTTATTAGTTTCTCAAAACCTTTTGTTTGGTATATGTCCAGTTCAAGTGTGAGGTAAATTGGTCTTAAAAATTTGAGGCCCCATTGAAAACCATATATTTTATTTTTAGCTTTATTTGTATCATAATTGTGTTTGATGCATAAAATTAAACCAGGATAATAAATTGCTGCATTCTAGCTACTCTGGATTAGGATCTGTAACATTTCAAAGTTGAAGACTTGTGCATTTCTGCCTCTGAAAATGGTTCTAATGCTTCAACAAGGTTATACATGAAACTGAAACTACATAAGTTTATACAGGGTATATTTTGTAAAAGTTTCATCAATATGAAAGATGATCAATCAGGAACCACTAGGTCACTTAATATGGACTTAATATTACTTTATATTCAAACTGTTTTAAGGTAAAGAGTTTTAAATTATGCATTTGCTTGCCCTCAAATCCATATGTTCCAGGGTATACATAGTCCTCATAATCTGCTGAACTACGATTTTACAGATATCTCATTTGGTGGGAACTTTATGAAACATTGCATCTGGTTTCGTCTAAATTGTCTTCTGTTCTGTGTTGTCCTGCAATTTTGTTTTTTTCTTGGATTCTATCTTTTCCTTGTTTTTTAAGAGAACAATCTTCATTTTTTGTTACCCAAATTGCTTTACCTGTGTGGTGACTGCATAATCTAAAGATAACTGAATAGATATCTAAAGATAACTAGTTGATGTATTATAAAACAACTTAACCCTTCTCATGCTGAAAAATTTTGCCATTTTGGATAATTTCGTATAAATTTATTGCTATGAAATAATAGATTATATCAAAATACAGAATGATTGCTTCTCCCAATCAGCTTTATTTTCAATTATATTTTTATTATAGAGTATTTATTTTTATTATTGATAAATTGTATGGAATAGATTTTTAATTAGAGTTTCAGTCACACTGGTGGAATTGAATTTTGTTTATTGTGGAATATCAAAGAAAAAATTCATTGTGCTGAATTACTAGGGAAAAGTAAATTTAGAATAGGATTTTATTAATGGTGGGAGGCAGAGTTATGACTTATTTGTGATGCTTTGGGGTTGACCTATAAATTTTAGCTTATACTTATTTAGAATACTTGTCAAAAGTTCTGTGATAAAAAATATTTGCATTGCTTAGAGGCATATGGTTTTTAATTCAATGACTGATTTTGTGGATCATTTTAGGATTTATACATTTGTATTAGAAGATATCTTCATCTTGATTGTCATGGTATAGGAATTTCTTTATGCTCCAGAAAACACAATGTATTGAATTTTCTAGTCTAATTTTATCTTTGTTGGTCGTGAATATTATATTCTTGCTTTTTGATATGAATTGTTTTTATACAATTCATAACAAAAATTACAATTGCTTTACATTGTAAATTTTAATGGTTAAAGATTATTGTTCTTTAGTTTGCTAAGTGGTTTTATATTATGCATTAGCTATATTACCTGCTAATGAATTACATTGCAATTTCGTGAAGAAAAAATAAAAACTTATTGTGTATTCAATAAATTTACTGAGACTTTAATCAATATCTGAGAAAAATCTGTAAAGAAAATCCCAAGTTTTGATGAAAATTTCATAACTTTTTGACATGAACATGTTTAATCATACTTTTACATATATCTAACAAAGTTAGGGTTCAGTAGAATTATTTCACTGTTATATGTTTAAATTCAATGAGTTTTGTATCTCATACAATATAATAGAACATTGTTACTGAACAAAATTTATATTTGTTTTATTTTTATGAATATTTCAGCAATGTCTATTGGAAATGTTGGGACTATTCTGTATAACTCTAGTCTATACCTTGAAAGCATGTGGTTTTTAGAAAGTAGTTGTGAATTTCTTTCTGTATATGGGACTTATGATGAAGATATGTTTAAGGTAAGATGTTTATGTTGTATCTATGATTTGATTCATATCCTAAGCTCTCTTGCCCTCAAGGACACATCTTTAGGTGTGTACTGGCATCACAATCCCAATGTACCTGAGAGATTTACCTCCCTTTCATTTTTACCTCCTACCCTTCTGCTTTTTCTTCCTCCCTCATTGTGTTTGGCACAGCTTGGCCAAATATTGTCCTTGTGTCATAAAACAACCAACCTAAGCTCTCAATACAATGGAGACTGTTGTGGCTTGGTGAGTATGCCCACTGCACTATCAGCCTTTGAGTTGTAGGCGGCGCAGGTTCGATTCCTGTCAGGTGCATTCCTCTCTGGGTGTTTCTCTCTTCTGTGTCAGTAAAACTTTCATTGTGTGTGTTATTTGATGTTGTATGTCTTGTGTCTGGCGCAGCATGGCCAAATATGGCCCTTGCACCTTAAAACCTAAAGCTAACCAACTCAGTACAATGTTTCTGATGTTAACTATTATCTTGATGAGGTGTTTTTTCTTCAGGTATTACTCAAATTTAATGTTACTCTGTTCCTGTTACTCTGTTCCTCAAGTGTATTACATATTTTTAAAATTTATGAAGTGATTTTGTTTTTGAGAATCTACATTTTTTCAATAATTGGAATTGCATTTCTGTTTGCTAAACTGCTACTGCCGTTATTTATATGTAATAAATAAATTATTTAGGAGTTTAGATTTTAACGAATTATTTATTTTGTGCAAAATATCGCTAATGACAGGTTTATTTCTTGGCAGTATGTGTATTTCGACCAACTTTCCATAAAAGTCATTGATTCAATACATAACGACTTGTGGAATTCGGTTTCATAAAAATAAATCAAGCATACTAAGGAGAATCTTTTAAAATAAGACGATAATGTCTTACTTTAAAAAGGGGGTAATGCTAAAATAAAGTTGTTAAAATAAGATGTAACTATACGCTGCAATTCAAAGATTTAAAAAAAGTTTGATGTAGGTTTCCATTGCAAGGCAATTAAAATCACTTGTTTACACATGATGTTTGTTAATTACATTTGTTTTTCAAATTATATTATTGAATTGTATTGAAAGTGGTATACTCACAATAGTCAAGAAACAACATCTATCATTCTAAATAGTTATGTGGTTTCCATATAGATACCAGATCTCTGAACTGTTAAAAAATAAGCTACAAATAGTTGATTTATAACTGCATGCCAGTTGGAATAAAGTGAATTTTAAATTAAAGTTTGCTAATCTTGAATAATATGGTTATAAAATATTCGAACTAGGACTTTTGTGAAAATTCAAAAGTTTTTATCTTGATTGACAGACGATTAAGATTGTTTACTTTACGAGTTGAGCAATTTTTATGCAACTTTGCTATCTCAAACATTCATTGAAATTTTTAATTAAGATAAAAAGTTTAAGTGATTTAATCATTTAAACCTGACCAATAAAATCCAATCAACCAACCATGTTGTAAATTAAGCTGATTTAAATCAGCATAACCTGTTTCTAGCCAAGATAAATTTTAAACACTGCTTTGTCATATCTTTATTCATCAGCTCAGACCTCTTCAATTGAAATCATATCCAGAAAATTTCATTGCTAAAGCAACAGAAATAGTGTCTTCCGTGCAAAAAGGCTTTTTACTAAGCTTGTTGAATGTCGAGATACTCCATCCAAATCCTCAAGCCATGTTAGGACCATTGAGTAAATATTGGTTTTTCCATCCCATTTTTTTTTCTCAGATAGGTTAATTCCCGGGTTTAATAATTTTGTCTTTATTTGTCTGAAAGATGATTCAGAACCTTCTAATCTTCGATAAATCTTTTGAATCATTTTTGGTGCCAACCTGAGTTTTTACCTCTGATCTTTCAAGGCATTAAATCACTTTGTTTTAATCATATTTTTTATATAAAAATGTTGATTAACAAACAAATCCTATGAATTTTAAGTTTGACATCACAAAAATATGCATAAACCAAATTTTTCTCAATGTACCATAGTATTCATAACACATGATCTATTGCTCTTATCTACAACTCTTGTTCATACTTGTTCAAGGCTCTTGCAATGGTTATGTGAAATTATGTCATAAAGGTACTGAATTTGTATATGGGCAATTCCATGAAACATGGGACGTGCAAGTGAAAAAAAATTAGAAAATTAACTCGCATATTCTTTAGTTCCTTTCTATTTAGTTTAAAGTTTTTAAACTTGAATTTGGCAACACCTTACTCATTTATTTTATCAGTACATGGTCAGCTGTTCTAAAACCATAGGTGTGAAGATTTTTTTTCAGTGCATTGGATGTCTTTGCAGGCAATTTTTTCTAATATTATTGGATATTTTTGTTTAATTTTTATGCATAACAGAAAGAGCAATTTCAGTAGAGGAAATTAGGTCTAATTTTTTGTAACAGATATCCATTACTATATTTATGGAATAATTTCCGAAAAAGTTCTTACTATAATGTAACGTGAGTCACAAAAACTTTTTAAATTCTTTTAAAATAATCTGTTTAAAATTAAAAATTTCACTTTTTCTCTTAGAATGAAGAGTAAGAGTAAATGACTTATTTTATTTTAATTCATGCTTTTTTCTTAAAAGACTGAACACATTTAATTTTGTAGCTTGAGTCGCACATTAAGTTAAATGTTGTACACAAATAATTGGCTCTAATTTTGTATTAAAATTTGAAATGCAAACTATTTTGTGATAGATTAATTTAAAATGTGTTCTTTTTATAATATAAAAATTATATTATTGCACCTATACTACAGCTGCAGTGTCTAAGAAAGAAAGCTCAAAGAGAAACTAAAGTAAGAAGGAATAAAGATAATTCAAAGAAAAAGTATCTGAATTGTACAAAAATACGAACACTTTTGGCAAAACGAGGTTTATCTAGCACACCACATCGTAATGAAGTGGTGGTGAGTAAATTGTTTAGCAGCATTTGTAATGTGACTTTAAATGCATGTTTCGATTCAATTAGTAATCATTTGAAGTCATCAGCTTTAAGTAGAGATGAAATAGACAAAGTTATATTATTTTATGAACGAGATGATTTTAGTTTAATGGCTCCTGGACATAAAGACGTTGTTACAATTTGGGAAAATGGCATTAAAATAAAAAAACAAGCTCATCATATGTGGTCACTGAAGGAAGTGTTTGAAATGTTCAAACTGGAAAATCCATCAGCTTGGTATGAGCAAGGTTTTTGAATTACGCCCAAAGCATGTTCTTTTGAATGAGAAATAAGATTCTGCATAATGTTGCTTATGTATATACCATGAGAATTTCATTAGGTGCTGTAAATACATTACACTTCTATATTGAAAGTGTTCCTGCTTACTTCCATTCATTCCCAGAAAAATATTGTGCAGTCCTAGAAATTGTTGGCTAAGCCAATGTAGCAAAATATGTACAAGGTTTTAAAAATTTTATCCATTGTCAGGAACAGAAGAATTTGGTCTCACATAGTATTTTTGGAAACGAGATGCAGAAAACAATCGTCAAAACATAGAAGGTTCTGGGTCATATTTGGATTTGTATCGACTTATTTCAGGTCTTATTCCACAATTTCTGGAACATTGTTACTTTAAGCGCCATCAAGCTAAGGCATATCAATGTGTAATGCAAGTAGACTTTCCTGAAAACTACACTTGTACCTTTCAGAATGAGATCCAAGGTGCACATTGGAAACAGAAACAAATGAGCTTGGTATATTATTTTGGTTCCATCTGCATTTGGGTACAGCTGTTATTTATTATTTGGGTTCCATCCATCCTGTAGTAATAGCATCAGATTATTGGGATCATTCAAAGAGGTCATTATTGAATACATCTTTTTATTACAAAGTATTTCAACATGTGTGCAAATGTTGAAATTTGGTCTGACTGTCCATATGGGGGCAGTTTAAAAACGAACATAGCAGCTTCTCTTAACACTGGAACAAAGGTACAAAGTATACATTAAATGGAACTATTTTACAACATCACATGGTAAGGGTCCAGTAACGGAATTTGAGGCAGTGTGAAACGACATGTTTTCAACCAAGTGGAAAAAAAGGAAATGTTCAGTAAATAATGTGCATAAATTCGTAGAAGCTGCTAAAAAGTAGTGAAGATTAATGTTTTCGATACAAAAAAGAAATAGCAAAATTCAGATCTAAACACAATTTTGAATCTGATAATTTACTTCACATATTTACTGCACGTACGTATATTTATAGGACATTATTTAATTTTTTTAAATTGCAAGTTCTTTCATCAATAAGCAATTATTCTTAAATATGTACAAGAAAGTTAATTTTAGCACCGATTAAAATTTCAAAAACGTTATTATTAAGCATTCAGTTCTCAGAATTCACAAATGTAACATGAGTCACAAAAGTATATAATGTGAGTCATAAAAATGTTAATTTATTTTATTAATTAAAGCAGTAATTTCATTTTCATAGGTTTAACATGACCTACTCTTAGTGAAGCATCCGAATTATGTTTTCTGATTAACTTCTGTTAGAAGAGAAAAACTCATTTTTGAAAGTCTAAAAAATTGATGTCCTTTTTTTTGTAACGAGTCGCAGTCTGAAATGTTGCCATTGAGGAAACTAAATTTGCATTGAAGTTCTAAATTATATCAGATGCTTTAGAAATTTATCAATGAGTTTATAAATCAATTTTTGTTTAGTAATCTTCATCCATTCTTTATTTACATTAAATTTAATATTGGAAATTGACATCTGATTGTAACATGAGTCCATGGAATTGCCCATATTGTCAGTATTCTGTAAAAAGGGCGAATCCAACAATTTGAAATGTTTCAGGAGAGCGTTTTCAAACTTCACTTTTCCATAAAAATTAGGAATGTAAAACAAATTCATTTTATCTTACACTTGCTTACTACATATATACGAGGTAGGATTCAAAAGTTCCCGGACTGAGTCTATAACTTAAAAAGTATTATCAATTAAATGGCTGAAACACATCCTCCTTTGAAATAAGACCCTTGCGCAACAACACACTTTTGCCATCGCTTGTAAAGGTCATCGAAACATTTCTGGAATCCATTTTTAGCCATGTCCTTTAATTCAGCATGCGATGCACTTGTAACTTCATCTGCAGATTGAAATCGACGACCTGCAAGCGACTTGCGAGTTCAGGAAATAGGCTGAAGTCGCGGGGGCGAGATCTGGGGAGTAAGGAGGATGTGGCAAAACAGTTGTTTTTGTTTTCGCAAGAAAGTCAGCGACGAGGAGGGCTTGGTGTGCAGGAGCGTTGTCATGCAAAAGCACCCATGACTGCTCAGCCCACAATTTTGGTCTCTTCTTCTGGATCGACTCACGCAAACGACGCAGGATATCTACATAGAGTTCTTTGTTCACAGTGCGTCCTTCAGGGATAAATTCCAGATGCACAATGCCCTGGATATCGAAGAACACCTCTAGCATGACCTTCCCTTTAGAGCGATCTTGGCGGAATTTCTGCTTGCGTGGAGATTGTGGTGATTTCCACGTTGCCGATGCTCTCTTGGATTGCGGGTCGTATAAAAAACACCATTTCTCATCTCCAGTAATAATTCTGCCAAGTAGGGAAGGATCTTTGTCAACAGCCGAGATTAAGTCTCCCGCCATTTTCATTCAAATTGCCTTTTGGTGTTCGGTTAACATGTGGGGAACGATGTGTTGACACCCTATGCATGTTAAGATCCTAAGTCAGTATCAGTTGACATGTGGCCTCGGATATTCCAACTGATTCTGCTACTTGCGCTATTGTTTGCTGCCTGTTCTTACGTACCGCCGCAGAAACCTTTTCGATGTTTTCAGCGGTGCGGGAAGTCTGCGGACGGCCAATGCGTTCATTGTCTACAGCACTTTCCCTGCCTTCTCTGAAACGTCGATGCCACTCAAAAGCTTGCGTTCGAGATAATGTATCACTGCCATACACATGCTTCAACATTTCGTAAGTCTCCATAGCATCTTTCCCAAGCGAACACAAAATTTGATATTAATTCTCCGCTCAAAAAACGCCATTTCTTTCAATCGCCGGTTACTAAATGCACCCGCCTACAAAATACGACGCCGTGGCGAGCTACCGACCACATGATTTGAGTCAAACCACTTTTAGAAGAGGGGAGAACGTAGTAACACAGAAATGTTATCATAGTCGCTCTACTGCAAAAATTTTTTAAGTTATAGGCTCAGTCTGGGAACTTTTGAATCCTACTTCGTATAAGTGAATTTGTTTTACTTTTCTAATTTTTATGGAAAAAATTGTTGGATTCGCCCTTTTTACAGAACACTGACGATATGTTAATACATTAATATTATATAGATTAGTGGAATAATAGTACAACTGCATTATAATGTTTGTCCTTGAAAGTCAATTGAAACAATCAGTGTCTAATAATTTGGCCAGAGACTACATGTTCCATACCTGCCAACTTTTCCAGAAGAATTCCGGGAAATCACTTTTTCTCGGAAGAAAATCAGGAAACTTCAAGCAATCAACCTGATTTGGGACTTACGAGATTCGAATTCGTAACCAAGCACTTCAGTCTACTAGTTTCTTAAGAGCAACATACTTAGCTATTTGGCCACTGGTGCGATTGGGTTTTGGATATTATAGAATATTTGAATCTGGTTGGGAAGTTGCGAAAACAAATCACTTAGGGCAAGTCAATTTTGGGATCAAGGATTTCACACATTTTGTGAAAGAAATGCCTGTAAAAACTATTTTGTTTTCAAATTTAAAGGAACCTCATTGGAATCAGTTGGATTACCAAAAATGTTTGCTTTGGGAAAGTTGACTTTGAGAAACAGGAATTCGCCATGTTGTGAAAGAACATTGGTTTTATACCGGTAGTAATCTTTTGGATTTTTTTTCTTAGAAGTTGGCAGGTATGCATATCAGGTGTAATCTGCTATAACTATTGCTTTTTATGTTCAATCAGACAATTGCAATTTTAATGGGTGTTATAGGAGCAGCAAACTATTTATATATATAACATAAATAGCTAATATATATTTTTGTATCTTGGTAAAAAACTGCCAATGTCCATTTTGCAAGTTTTTTTGGTAACATCTTATTTAGCCATTTTGATTTTTTTTTTTAATTTTTAATGCGGTGTACAAAAATTCCTTCTAATTTTTGGATTATTGGACATTGGACTTTTTTTCTACCAAGGTACAGAATTATAACATAAATTCCTCCAAGTTGAATATGATTATTTTGATCTTAACATTTTTTACTTTAGGAATTCATCTGGAAGAAGAAAGAAATTTCAGTTTATTGTTTTTTTCGATCTGGTTCCCATGGAAAGGCACTTCAAAACGTTGTACAGCTATTATTAGAAGATGATGGTAAAAAGGAAGAATGCATGAAGTTATGGTGCATAGTAAAAAAAGATGCTTTGAAAAGGAACAATATGAGTGTAACTTCTAGGTAAATTTGCTATTTCAATTTTTAATTTCATGTTACTAAGATGCAGGGTATACCGATTTAAATAAGCTTGATTTAAATCAAGTTATTTTTATTTAAAAATCATGATTTAAATCAAGCTAAGCCCAAACATTTAGTTAAAAATTTCATGTGCTGGAATCAAATAATTTTTTCAGGTGAAAATTTTCAATCTTGACAGAATTGCCAACCACAGGTATTGGCATGATTTAAGGAGAAAAAACTTGTGTAAGCCAGCTTAAAAACTGTATAGAAATAGGTGAAGGCTTTAATGGTGTGGGAAGCATCTTTGCAGGAAATTGTGATTTGCTGTAAATTTCTTAATGATTTCTACCAGCTATACTTATACATCTGGTCTTGTCATGCTGTCCCCAACAGGATGATATTTTTTGCCATGCATCTAATTAGACTACTAATGGGTTTAAAGAAAAAGTTGATTACATTGGCAAAGCCGAAGTCCAAATCTAAACTTATGGGAAAACCTGAGGTGCTTTTAGCTGTTGAGTGGCTGCAAAAAGTAAACAATTCTCTTCAGTTAATGAACTTAAACTCATGAATAATTGGTATAATATTTGCAAACTACTTGAAAACACTTAATTTCTTCCATGAAACATCGAGTGTTTGGAACTATCTGCGAAAGTGGGAGAGCCATATCTTTTAGATTACAGCGAATTCCTGTTATTACATTCCCATATTTTTAGTTTTCCCATTTCGTATGTCATTTTTTTAATGTAATTTTTTTCGTATGTCATCCTTATTTTATGAAGATGATTTTCTGTGACCTCAATTTTTGCATTTCCTGTTTCATAAGTTTTTTATCCTAGTTCCATGCAAAACTTACTATTGGGGTTTCATTGTTCCATAAAAACTTAATTTATGGCCGTTTTTTCTTATTTTCAGACAAATTCCTCTAGATTTCTTTAAAATGCTGTCATATTTTTCTAATCATATTTGTCAAACATAACATCTCATACTGTATTTAATGTTTTTAGGTATTATACAATATATAAAAAATTATATCATGTGATTTAAAAAATAAAATTTGAATATTTTATTTTTCAAATCGCAAAACTAATGTTGCCTTTTATTTTCTCAATGCTTTTTTCTATTTCTATTTGCAATTATTATATACATTTACTTTTAATTAGTTACACATCTTTCTGATAAAATATTCATAACATTTAAAGTATCTAATTAAATATGTTGAATACACCTGAGAAATCTATTTTTCAGAACTATCAGTGATGTATTGCATGAATTGAACACTTCCATTAGTCCAGAAGGTGAAGTAGCTTTACTTTGTGAAGAACTGAAATATATCAGAAACGAGAGGTATTATTTAGTACTAAGTTGGGTTATATGTATATATTGTTGGCAAATTCTAAATCCTGATTTTCTTATTTGTACTTGGTAATCAGATATTTTTTAATGAAAAAATAAGACCCAACACTAATTTTTGTTTTAAATTATTTTCTCGGAATTATAATTGAATTCACTAAGTTTAGACTCGTAAACTGCATATTTGTATTTCTTAATTAAATGATACACTGGCTTGCACCAGTTTGTGATGCTTTACTTTAGGAGCCAAGTGTATAATATTAGGAAAGGTACTTGGAAAGGTACTGATACTTTAGGAAGTATTAAAGGGCCATAGAGTAATTTTACAACACATGGTCCCTTGCATGTTAAGGGACCTTGAGTTGTCTTTGGGGACGTTTATATGGGATGAATTAGTTTATTGATGTCTGGTTCTTTTTTTACTCTGAATTTAATTCACATTCTTCCACTCTTTGAAAGAAGTCCTACTATTCCTTTGAAAATCAGCTTGACATCTCATTGAACGTATAATGAAATTTGATTTCGATTTCAATTCAGAGGTTCAGATAAACAATCTTGAAGGTCAGATACTTAAAGGCATTCTTAAGTGAAGGAGAATGATTAATACTGTTTTGTTTATGGAATCCAAATGATGTTTGAGAAAATTTTTTGTATTTGTCTGAAATCTTTAAAGTATTTTTCTTTTTTCATATATATATGTCAAAAATGTTTTTCAGTACCTCAGATGTTTTTGTGACACTGCATTATTTTTCAACTTCACTGTAAATTTGAAGTGAATTTGTAAAATCACTTCAAGTCACAGTGAAGTTCTTTGTCACAGTGAAGTTGAAAAATAATGCAGAGAGTGTCCCCAAAACATCTGATGTATTGGAAAAACTTTTTTTAACGTATATATATGGAAAAAGAAAAATACTTTAAAGATTTCAGACAAATACCAAAATTTATGCACATTTCAGAATAATGTTCATTATATAGGCTTGTTAAGTGAATTTGTATACAATATTAAGATTTCTACTCAAAAATGAAATTAAGTTCATATATAAAATGGTTTATGAGGCAATAAATCTTGTACAGTCGCGGGGGATAAAAATGAACCACCCCTCTTCATTCAAGCAATTTTAACAGAAAATTTGAAGATGGAGTTCGAGCAACTGTCTTCTATAAATTCAACTGCATAATATTTGCATAAGGGGCAGTCTTCATATTAAATTGAGCACCAACTTCATAATTTGCAATAGAAACCCCCTATTTGGACACACAATTTCAAATCTATATCAAATTTAACTTCAGGTACCAAATTTGATGTCATTAGGTCTCACCATTTCGAAAGTTATGAGTACAGAAAGATTGGAGCTCCTAATATTAAATCAGTTTCTCAGACTTTTATGGATATCTTCCTAAATAATATTTCTATAGAGCTAATATTTCGTACCATGTTACTGTTAACCCAAACAAAATCCACCAAATATTTTCTTTTGAAAATAATTTTTAGTATGCAATAATAATTATTAAATTGATGTTTGAAAAAATTATGAATTGGAACCTTACTATATTTTGATGGGAGTTGTTTCAGAAGGACTTCTAATATGACCATGCAAAATTTCAGGCCATTCCAATTGTTACTTTTCGTGTTATTAAATTTTTCTCATTTTGGCAACCAAAATTTTAAAAAATGTCCGACAAACCTGAGGAATGTTTAAATTCTTAAAAAGGGGTTGGAAATTTCATTTTTGTAATCTAAAATACACTCATGCCCGAAATTATCTTAACATGCATAAAATCACGGATTTCTCAGAAACTGAACTATAATTTTATGAATTTGTGTGAAATGATATAACATTATAACTCATAAATACAAAGGAAAAAATTTAAGAGCACTGTATATGATAAAAATCAGTTGAAACATAATTAGAATTTTAAATTGTTTATATATAACGCTTCACAAAAAATTGTTTTATGAGCAATTCTGGTAAAACAATTTTATTAGAAAATTTGTTTTTCGATTAATACTGGTAAAACAAACTAAGTTCCGTACCGCAATCATTTTATGCTCAATGTTTTTCCTATGGTAATTTCGAATTGATTCAGCCCCTCTTCATGCCTAGGTTAAAGAAAACGGGGATTAATATGGTTACTTGTGTTACTCGCAGGGTTCCAAAGTATAAATGTACCAAATTTGGTGTGGATTTATATAGAGAACGTACATACACACATCCATTTTTATATATATAGATAGGTAGTCTTTTTCTTTGCATACATGGAGACGAACACTAATTAAAAAATTAACCTTTTTTAAGAACACTAAAAGCGATCCAAAATTAAGAACATTGATCAAAACTTTCTTCGTTTTGAATTGTTCTCAATTCCAAAATTCTTTTTTTATCACATTTTAATCATGGTTACAATTCACAATATTAACGTTTGACTTGTGTAATAAATATGACTCTCAGATCGTTTGCACTTGCATAATAAATATAATAATTCTTGGATCATTTGCACACACTGACAAATACGTTTGAAATAGTGTTTAAATTTGAAACTCGGGTAGCTATAACTACAGTTCAACTCGATCTACGAATAAGCGATTTCCAATGTGGAGATGATCCCTGAAATTGACAGCAACTTTAACATTGAACATCTCCGGATATAGAGATAGTAGTCATGAAATTTCATATTTAGACTAATTTAACGATGTGGAATCTGATTAAGGCATCAAAACAGGGTGTTCCCAGTGAAAATTTTGTTGTTTGAGCAAAATTTTATATGCAAACGGCCCCTTACGCATTTTTTAATTTGTAGAGGACGTTATTCCCTATTGAATGATATCTGAATTTGCTCTACTGTGAATGGTGCTCGGGTTTTTTATTTGTGACTACATTATACTTTTTCAACAACTGCAGTGCACAGGGATAAAAATAGTTCTAAAGTATCACATGAGGTTAAATAATACAAAGACTTGCAAGTACCTTAGGTGCAAGCTTTGATTTGGTTTGTCGTTCTAGTCATTTTTGGCTGCACAAGATTCTAGATACAAAAAGATTATTGCAAGACTACTGGTAGTCCTAAACCTCCCGCTACTGGATGTCATTTTTAAATGTTTACATCAGGGTATGCTGATTTAAATCAAGTGTTTTTTATTAAAAAATCGTTGATTTAAATCAAAATTTTAAATTTAATTTTCTTTCTGTTATGTTTAATGATATTGAGAATGAAATACTCAACAAAATGTGTTATTTTATTCAAATAAGTTGAGAGCTTCGCTCGTACTGAGTTCCCGAAAATTATTGAAAATCTTCCTTTTAAAGACACTAAATAACAATATTTACTGATTGGGATCATTTACCAGACAAGTATTTTCATCTTGGGCCATTGACCAATAAGTGTCACTCACAAGCCTGCTCACCAGTGTTGGTTTTGTTTTAAACATTCTGGGCATGGCCTATTTTAAACCATTCACAATATGTTGAGTGAAGATGCTCGAAATATATTCATTGAAATTGTGGTAACTTGCTTTCTTTTTTAAGATGTTCTAGTTATTTAGTTTTGTAGTCTGTTCATAAAAATATAAAGACAGTCACAACGAAATGATTTTCTTCAGTATCACAAAGTCCAATTTTGCCCATAAAGCTTTATAATTGGCAATTTTAAGTTTCATTTTGTTTTGTGTGTTATGTTGATTAATTTTTATTTTAATTTATTGTGAAATTTTATGTATTGATCCCTTAAAATTCTTTACACTGCTAGAATAACTATTTAATATTTATGGAAATGAAATTTTGAATAAAAGTTAATTCACTCATCTGATAATTGTGCAAGTATGTTGAGATTATGAGTTGAAGCAGAAAGCTATTAGAATTGATAAATTTTTTATTGCAAGTTCAAAATTCCACTGAATTGGCATTATCTGGGGTGATATTACACTTGTTCTATGCTGCTCATAGTGAAAAGCTTAACTTTTTGTTTTATATATAAACCCTTTTTGTGTGCTTTGAATATACATATGAAATACTTGTCAATGCTCAAAGAATTTGGTAAATAGACATTTGATTTCAAATGTATTTATTTTCAAATGTATTTATTTTCATGTTGTCTAACTTTTTTTTACTGAACTTACAAAAAAGTAACAATTTTTTCACCAATAAGTTATTTTTGCAAGCTAAAAATTAATAAGATGTAGGTATTTTTTCAAGATGCCTAGATTTTATTTTCTGTTGGTGACATGATTTTTCTCAAAAGCAAGCCTTGAACCAATTAATTATTTTGTATGAATAATTGAGATTCGAAACATTTTATTCACACATATATGATAAATATATAATGCAAAAAAATTCTGAAATTTGTATGATTGAAAAAATTCATAATAAGGTGTATGTGAGATCTGGCAACCTTATTTATCTGGGTCCAAAAAATTCATATCACTGGTTATTAGTTAAACTCAAGTAATCTAAGCTGCTTGAGAACCAGTTGGAAAAACATTGCTCATCTTGGCATCTGGGATCTATTTACTCTATCATGTGTTTTACTTTGCTAATTCCTATGTCGCTTTTTAATCTTTCACAAATTTATCTGGCTATATTTCTTAATAGGACTTTAATGTTTTACATAAAAATATTAATGTTTAAATAAATCAAAACTATCTTGAAACTACAGTAATTTGCATGTGTCATGTCCAGCAAATTTAACCTTGTACAGGCAAGGAATTAATTAAAATCATAAAAATCCGATTTAAATAAAAAAAAAGTCTGATTTAAATCAAATAAATCCGATGTTTTTGATTTTTTACAAAAAAAATCATGATTTTTTTTTTCATACCCTGGTTTACATTTTTTAAAAACTAATGGCACTTACATGGATTTAAGTAGAAATATATTTTAGAAAACCAAAAGCAGTTTCATCCATTTACATAATGGGCCTTATGAGAAAAATGTCATTCATCTATTACAGTGGTAACAATGGGTTAAATATATTTCTGTAGAGAAATGCACCACACATCAAAACTTATTCCATTTGGAGATGTATAAACTGTTCACTAGGTATGTGAATGCCAGAAAACACAAATGCAAATCAAAATGTTTACAAGTTTCATAGTTTGATAAAATGTTCACAAGTGTGGAGGGTGGCAGCTTATTTTTTAAAAATGGAAAACTTTTTTTCACTTACATTTAAAAAAATAATATGAATATGTTTTAATTTTGATTGCTCAATAATAATAGTAAAAATCTTTTTCTATTATATGTTAAGACTACCATTAAAATTAATGACTATTTCAGTCAAATAAAAAAATTTCTAGATGTTCCAGACTGTAGTGTGTTTAAATCTAACAATTCAATCTGCAATAGGTTATTGATTATTTCTTCTATAGACTTCTGATTACTGGATGTAATATAATTCCTTTAACAGCATTTTTGTAGTTTTCCTGGAATTGATTCCTTTCTGCCCAAAGCTCACAATACAAGAGTGAGTGCTACCGTCACCACAATTTCACTGCACGACAGGAAAAGCTTTTTTATTGAATCAGTTTTGATAATCTAACCTCAATTTCTTAGAATCTGGTTGCTAAAAATGTATGAATTGAACAGGCTTAGTATTAACTATTGAATAAATTTCAAAGTTCTCCGCTTTTCTTAGAGTCGTTTAATATTGTCTACTATTCATTTTGGTACATGTAAATAATAAACTATGCCCTACCACAAAATCTAGTAGCAGGAGAAGCTTTTAGCACGGTCCCTATCATCCAAACAAGGCTTTCTATGCCTCTTGCATGGGAAAAAGGGAAGAAACTCCAAGTTTTCAGCTGGACCATTTATTTGTTCTGGAGTATGAGGTATACAATAATCAGTTTTGCATAACGAAAGGTCGGGAAAATCTTGACCTTTTCAGTAATCAAAGTTTGATAGAGGATTTAATATACAAGAGAAGAATTATGGTAAATAGTGCATTATCTTGCAAAGAATTATGGTTGTCTCTTAATGAAGACGGATAGAAATTTTTTGTGTTTTATATATCAGTTTCGTTTAAATTTGTTGCTTGTTAGTTATCAGACTTAATCATCTTTTTTTGTGATGTTCTGATTAGTTTGTGAATTTTGATTTATTGCTTTCTTTCTCCAAGAACATTTCTTGTTTTTTTACAAAGTAAAAACTAATTGTTGGCACCTTCTATTTTGTCTTCTAATTTTATTGGGTTTTAAAACTTGTTATTAAATCCTAATTAAAAAATTTTTTCTTTGCTATTGAGTTTTTCCCATGAATAACTAAAGCCGATTTCTTTTAGGTGTTTTTTCACAGATGAGATTGTTGCAGCAGCAAATCAAATATTTAGCCTAGCTAGCCATGGTATCAAACGAGCATATGCATTGTTGGAAGTTGTGAATCTTTCTCCATCAATTGGTGAAAGAGTTACGCTTATCCAAAATAAGTAATATTAATTTTTTAAAATTTATTTTTTAAATTATTCAGCTCAAAGCAGTATTCATTTTATAATATGCTGTGTGATAATGTTTAAGTTTATTCAAAAACTTCAAATATGTCTATTTGATATTGATTTTTTAGATCCTTGATAGAAATGTGTCTAGAAAGTATCACTTTATATAAGGAATATATTTCTGAAAACCCTGCTGATATTGAAGCAAAACTTCAGTTATCTGTCAACTACTTTTGGCTTTATTGTTTGAAACAGAAAAAACTACATGAAGTAGCTGAAGTAAGTAGGTTTTTAGGCATTTTTGATGCAAGTTGTATCATAATGTAGTAAAATCATAACTATTTTTTGTCTACATAGTAACTAAGTTAAAATTAGAAAACAAGTGTTTAATTTTGCTATTCACTGCGTGAATAATTTCTCGAAATATCAAATCTTTTGAAGTTCAGAAAAGATGTTTTCGGATAATCTAATTCTCTGGCCAATTCAGCAGGAGACGATGCTGCCCTATATACACTGTACTGACAAAAGTCACCTGACACCTGGAGTAAAACAAAACAGCATTTATTGACTTACATTAGTAAGGTGTTGGTCCACCTTTGGCCCTAATACACGCATTAACCATTTGAGACATGCTTCCGACAAGATTTTGGAATACAGCTATTGATATTTGCTTCCATTCCATGCATAATGCCTCCGCTAACTGTAGTAGGCCTTGATTCCAAACTTTGTATTCTAGATCTAATACCCCATAGATGCTCAATGGAATTCAGATCAGGGCTCTGCTGACCAGTTCATAAATGATTTGGCATTATCATCAAACAGCCCTTGTATGCGTAACAGCCCTTGCTTTATGGCTGGGTGCATTATTTTGAATGGGTGTCCAGTGACTTTAGTCAGTACAGTGTATATATATCCTATATTTTTTCAATTGGTAAACAAATTCTGCATTGTGTCTCAGGGATGCCCATCCCCCTCAAGCCCAATGGCGCAAATCCCCACCTGAAATATTTCTTTACTGCGCCCCTCAAATCCAGTTAACCATATAACCTTTATTGAAATCTCAAATTTCCAACTGAATTCACACAAAGCTCTACATTTCGTATTTTGTAAATCAGTTAGAGATAAATAAAATTAAGAGAAATTTGGATGAGATAAATAAAACCAGAACAGCTAAGAAAATGATCAGTTTATATTTATAACAGCAGTTTCATGTATAAACAATGATATTACATAACTTTGCAAATAAAATAACTATAATATAGTAAAAACAGTTGTGTGTGTTTTGAAAGATTCTGAATGTTATATGAATGAAACAAATATTTTACCTTGACCTTTTTATAAGAATAATTTTTATATTCATAAAAAACTCTAAAATTGAGTGAATGGAAGAATAGAATATAAAAAAAATTGAACACATTGATAAAGATCAATAATTCAATAATCAGATATTGAAAAACAAACTAAATGTGTAAAAACTAATGATATGTAAACATTACGATAATACTCATGAGTTGCGTAAATATTCATAAAACCTTAAAAACTAAATTGTTTTAGAGTAGTCACAGAAAAACAGCTATCTTATGCGGAAGGAAGATAAAACATTCGAACACTAAGTTGAAAAAAATTTATAGTATGACCAGAAAATAAGTTCTTTAAGCACAGGGATTTATGTACTATTTATAAGATTTTAACAGAAGTTCTTTCTCTGCACTTGATATGGCAAACTTTTCGATAATTTCTTCATTTGTGATTTTCTTGAGAATTTCATTCTCAGATGATAGTATCAATAAGCTTGACAACCAATCGTCCCCTAAGCTGCTTCTTAACCTGTTCTTTACAATCTTTAAACGGCTCATCGTCCTTTCCACTGAGCAACTTGTGACAGGTAATGATAAAAGGATACGATATAGCATGGTGAGTTGAGGAAATGCTGACATACACTGCAGGCATCTGTAAGGTCTAATAAAGCCTCTTTTTACCCACTGATCAACAGACAAAAGCAACTCATCATGGTCTGAATCTTCGTCCTCATCTCCATTTCTTTACAGACTTCAACATTTCCACCTTCACCTCCTGATCAGATTCCCTGTCTGGTGTCCTATTTTTACACTTTTCTTTCTCTAAAAGCAGGTCGGAAGTGTCCATTTCTGAGTGAGTAATCCTATACACATTTGCAAAAGTTTCTAGTTCCTCTATTATTTGGTCACTTTCAAGATCGTAACACCCACACAAGTCTTTCACTGATGAAGAGAATCAGGCAAGAATTTATATCCTTGCTTTTCTTTTTCTCTTGCAATTTCCAAAATTCCTTCATGTGAAAGCACTGCCATTTGTGAGATTATAGAAAGAGAATCTGTCATTGAGTTGTTTAATAAGTGAATCTAGTACGTGAAAATAAACATTAACTTTGATCCTCTTAAGAGGATCATCTATTCTTTCATCCATAGCCATTTCATCCATAAACCTCTTACGTTTTCTGCTTCTGCAGTGGGGTTGCGAAATATTATTCACATCAGCAAAGGCAAGAATTGAATCATTCACTTTATTCCACTCCGACTCACTTCGCATTTTTACAGGTTCAGCTTTGGTTTCAGCAACAATTTTTGACACACTGCTATAATCAATTATTTTTGATTGTAGAACAATTGTGATTGGTGAGAAAACTGAAAATAGCTGAGGCAATATGTATTGAGCAAATGTTTTCAAAATTGGTCATTTGTTTCAACAGGCCTGTTGCCAGTGCCTTTGCGTCATTAGCAGCTTTTTTTGTCAATGGACAAACTATGCAATATCTCCTTTTTTTGTGTCATAGCAGGTGACAACTGTTTGCAGTGCATCATTTCTTCTTGACCATCTTGTAGTTGGTACTCTTTTCAGTCTCCTTTTTTGTTAGGACCCTTGTCCAAGTTTGTAGTAAAAAGATCATGCCTTGTATGACCTGACATGAAGACATAATTCCTCTAAAAGGGAATATAAATTTTTCATCTGGGGCATATGTCCATAGATTTTTGTACAACTAACTTTGTAAATCTGCGAAGAACACCATATACAGGTTGATTCTACGGTCATGGGACAAACTTCAGGGGGTGATAGAACACTTCTCTTTGGGACATTCTCTCTGGATTAGCGCTTCTACACCATTGAATTTTTCTCTCATATTACCAGTCCTATTCATACTTTGACCAGCAATTCCACTTGGATCAAGACCAAGTCAATTCATGCATTTCATTATTTCTTTAAAAAGGTTTTTGGCCTGTGGTATCTCTCTAGTGAAAACCTTAATGAGCTGCTCTTCAGGTTTGACATTTTCCTTTGGGGCACCATTCGGATCAGTATGCTCAATATAACGAACCACTAATGTTGAACATTCTTTTTTACTAATGTCTTGAGTTGAGTCTAGAATAATAGAATAAATGTTAGTCGTTTTTATACTATATGATTTTTGAAGCAACGATGCTACTCATTATGTTAATTACATCATAAAAGTTTCGATAACTCAAGAAATTAGAGCCCCCAGCTTTCCTTTTTCAGTTCTAGCTTTATCAATTTTTTCAAGGTATACCCTAGTATCAGGACTATTTACTCAATAGCCTGAAAATACCTGAGTTTTCCTTTTCTTACATCCTTTTTACGAAATCCAAGCATTTCTTCACTTAAATATCGACAACAATTGATGACAACAGACAGCAATGGATCTTTCAATTGTGATGGACTAACTGATCTGATTGTTCCGCTTGAATCAATCCACTTTTGAGAGATCCATTCGATCCTTGCAAAATGCGCTGATAAGTGGGTTTTAGATTTTTCATGGAGCACAATATCCCGGTCCCCCTATGCTCTGTCCATCCTCTATAGCCAGTTCGCCATATTGACTGTTCACGTGGGAGGAAAAACAGTACATGACAAGCAAAATACGGCATCTTTTTCTTGGTTATATACCAGCCATTTTCTAACTTTTACACTTTTATATGGTAAAACTTCATTCTTCCATTATGGGTTGAATTTTCTTCCTGTTGAAGGAAAAGTGGCAAGACAAATCTTGATTTTCCAAATATAGTGCTTTATTTATTTCCTCAGCTGACAGTTTGATGTTGGCATATGATGCTGGATCTCTTGGGTTTTTCAATCTATCATCAGGAGAATCTTCAGTTAGAGTTCCCTCTTGTTGAATGGAAACTGAAGGTCCTTCAGCAGATGGATTGCTACATGATTCTACCTCTCTGTATCCTAATTCAGTTTCATCAACAACTTCTTCCAGACTTTAATTTTCATCAAGGTTTTCAAAATCTACGCCTTGGGTCATACTTGATGAAGATGGTTGTATTTCTAAATCTTCAATGGCGTTTTCAGGAATCGATCTAAAAAGACAACGATTGAGCAGCATTATATCAAATTATATCAATATAATTTTTGCGAAAAAATCAATATTTTGCGAGATATTCGCAAAAAACTGTTTTTCACCGACATAAACAGTACACGAAATCATTAAATGCCGTCCTACCATGGGGTAGGGAGGTTGTGAAGGGGGTTGTAAGTTAGTCCGTGCGCTGGAGACCGAGAACTATGTCATACACAGCCAAAACACAAAATATCAATGTTTACATACTTTATGCTTACCATTTGAGTTGAATGTTTATGTTTACCAGTGGTTTGAGTAAATTGTTTGGAAAAATAGCCAGCGCTTTAAGTGTTAATGAAATAAATCATGCTTTGTAATTTTGCAACTGGTGTAAAAAAATTTCTAATTAAAAAAAAATGTGGCCGCAAGGAATACTGACTTTTAAACCTACTTACCAAGAAAAGTCACCTGATGAATCATCTTGTATCTTTGTTGATGACGAAGCAATAGAGCCTGCATTGGCCACATCTTCAACTTCCCATCGCCTTTCTTAGCTTCCGCAACTTTTGAATTTATACGTGTGCTTTTTACAGCAATGTTCTAACAATTTGTCCTGTCTATGTAGTGTTACACAATACTTCTAAACACTTATATTTAAATAAAGTTTTAAGTGCACTCGGCATCTCTTTAGGATTTCCTTAAATAAACAAACAGCATTGAACTAATTCCTTTCCTTCTCTGAGACAGACTACACAAAACGTACACGGCTAGACGACTACCTAAATTCAACTGGTGACTTAACTTTATCTTGTCTATGTGACTACTAGCGATCCACATGACGTAACGGTGGCGGATGGAAAACCCTCAAGGTGACAGATGTTTATGAATGGGCAGGGTATCAGCACTACTAACTAAGCGTTACTCAATAATGAAATTATGGAATAACTTATAATGAAATTGTTGTCATAGCATGAAACAAGTCTTTTAAACAAATTCAGAGATAGTCTAATTACTTATGAAAAAATATATAACAATATAAAGGTTTCTTATTAAATAATTTTTTGCCTGAAAAATTTCCACCCTGAAAATTCCAAAAAAAGCGCCTTGAAAATATTCTGATGACGCAGTTTGCACCATGATCCCCCTGTCAGCAACCCTGTGGTGTCCTATATTTCTGTCTTTCCTCTTGTTCTCATTCTATTTGCAGAGCTAAAACTAAGGGGAAGCGATTTTTAGAATTATTGACTTTACAAAAATTTGATTTAAATCGATGGAAAAACTATTCCCATATTTTTTAATCTATTTGTTTATTCAATGACTGCATGTAATAAAACTGACATCTATGTTGTGGGTTTGCTAGTATTATGAGAAAGTGACGTCAACATGTTGAAGCCTTGTTTTCAATCTTTTGTTCCAAAATAATTTTTCACCTAAAAGGTGTAATTTTTGTCAATTTTAGTTGTTTCTGTTTCCTCTGTTCAGTCTGGGTACCTCTCTGTTGCTATATAAACAAGTCTTATCTATATAAGAAGGTTTGAGAACAAATGTTCAAATTCAATGAACATACATACGCATATAGATTAGCATCGAAATATATTTTTACTATATGGCATGTAAAGTGTGTCCGGTAGGTGAAAAGGTTCCCTTCCATGTAATGTGAATGCAGGTTGGTTGTAAAAGACCTTCCAGCGGAGGCAAGCCCCAGGAGATGGTTGCATTTCTAAAGACCATATATCTCATAAATATTTATGCTTTAAGCCAGCAAGCAGTATTCTGCTCGATAGTCACAGTTAAATCATAGGTGCATTTTTGCAAGTCCACCCTCTATATGGGTCGAACACATTGCATGAACACTAAGCCGATATTGTACTCCAACTGTCCTGGTTGGGTGGAAAAGAATGTCAAGACCTATTCTATATTCCGATCTAAATATGACATGAGACACAATATTACTCTTCAGCCCATGTTGTTGAGTGGCGACAAATGTCTTTAAGACCTCTTGACATGCGAGTTTCGTCCTTGGTTTGAGAGACTCTTTCTGGGGCCTCTCCCGCTACTCCATAATGGCAATAGTCAATGCAGAGGGTGCTGTGCCCCAACTAAGAAGAAGGTAGGTGAAAAGGAGATTTTTAAACATTTTAAAATCTTCTTTTCCCTACCGGACACATTGGCGTGGTGTGGAAGTTTGGAGAGTGGGGTGCCAGCTCAGGTGTTGCCTCGTCATCTGACCGTGGTTCAAAATTACGTGGTGTTGTCCTCGGATCTTTCCCTTTGGGATTGATCCCGGACCGTCACCAATAGCCCATTGTGTTGCTCCAGTGTGACGTTAATTGAAATACCCCCCCCCCTACCGGACACACTTTAAATAATCTATCACTTTAGGCAGTCTCCTAAACTTTCACTGAGGGGGAAAATTTTTCATGAGTAAAAATTGGGGGGCTTATCTAAAAATGTCAGAAACATTTTTGGAATGCAATTTTTCTGTTAAAATATCATTATATTTAAATGCACAAAAATACTCTAACAAAGGCATTTAATACTATTACAGATCTTTCATAAATAACTATTTTTACTGAAATGTGCTAAATGACACATTTTTCATTTGAATGCTGGGACAGTGGAATTAGTACTTGAAATAAACAAAAAATATCTTTAAATAATTATTCAATAATCATAAACAATAAAAATTTAGTTTGACTTTTTATCTGCTAAATGCTTTCTGGAAACTTATTTCTTGCTCAAAGAACATTTTAGAGGCTTTATTTTCATGTCTATCTTATTTGGCACTTTTTGCTCACATTCATAACTTTTTTCAGCTTGCCGATGCTGCCGCCATATTAGTCCCTTTTCCTTTCATAGTTGTGTGTTATTATTTGGCACTGAAGTGTGTATGGAATGTTTTTAGAGTTGACAATGTTGTAAAAATGCATAAAATATTTAAACGGTCAAATGACCCTTCACAGAAAAATAGGTATACTTCATACATGTATTAAATGCAGGGAGAGGTGAAGAGAAATACATACCTCTATATTAATTTTATAAACATTTCAAGAAAAGCTATATAAAAAAATTTAAGTTAAAGTAATTTTAAGTTAAAATTTTAAAACAGGTAATTTGATTGGCTTGTTAAATTTTGTGTTAAAACAGCTTAGTTCTGTACACTTGCTGGTTGTTTGTCTTGACAAAAAAAGATGCTAAATCATCAAAATCTGAGCAGTAATTATTGTACTATGTTTGAAGTCTCATTTAAATTTAAAACTGTAATATAACTATTTTTTATTGTTTTTGTATGAAATAGCATATTTTTCTGCATTTCTTTGTCAAGAAAATGTTTAAAAATTTTATGTGAAATGAATGGCATTTGGAATCTAAGAAATTTTAATTTCGTTGGAAGGGGTATTGTTATGACATGATTGAGGCTATCCTGCACATGACTACTACCTGAATTGTATCATTGCCTACAAAAGAGGCGAAATGTTAGCAGTTACTTCATATATTCTTCATTGTCATGTTATTTTTAAGGAGTCTTGTATTCTCGTTTTATCACTTCTAGCTTGCTTAAAAATGTAATCTTTGTTTTACATTCCTTGATCCATGTACTGCTTAAGCATTTAAAATACTTTTAATTTGATAATAAAATTAAGCAGAGTTTATACCTCTCTTTATGGATTGCAATAGAAAAGATCTTTGTAAAAATGCGTAGCAAACATGAATGTAAAACATGCCACCAATGGGTATGTGAACTATTTCAAATTTATGAAATTTTTTGTTTTTAAACATCAAAATCTTATATAAATATTATTAATGAAACAATATATTTAAAAAAATTTAAAATTTTGTGAAGGTATTAATCAGTAAAGTATTGTCATAGATTTGACTTGAATACATGACAAAATATTTTTTAATAGTACTTAAATTCTGTGATATTCTTCTCATGTTTTCAGCTTAATATTTATGAAAGGTCACTGATTTAAAGGTAATTTTTTTCCATAGATACCTATATGAATGACTTTCTTTAATTGTAGAAAGAAGCTGAAGAATGCTTGACAATATCTCCTGAAGATGAAAGAAATTTTTTAATTGAAGAAAATGAATTATGTGATATAAAACCAACATTTCCACTTGTTACTTATCTTGTGGAAGTTGACACTATCAACAGTTTAGAACTTGCTCTTGAAATATGGTTGGAAATTTTTAATAACATGGACTGCAGTCAAAGTGATCTTGCTGATATGCTTCTGGATTGGAACTTCTTTATGATTATGAATACAACTGCTGAAATCTTTTCTACTTCAGCACAGGTTAGATGCTTTAATATTTCTGTTTTTGTCCAAATAGTTATTGTGTTCTCCCTATATTTTGACAAATGGTTTTATGTCATGTTTGGTAATAAAGCTATTTATAGTAACTCGAAAAAGGACTCAAGTAATGTAATAAATTTGAAAATATGAGACTTGATACAAAAAGTTTCTTCAGGCAATTTTGGAAATGTTTTGCCATGAATGATTAAAACTAATTTTATAGGAAAAAAGTGTTGGACATATTTGAAAAATTCCATTCATAGATTTGCTAGTACCCTTTCAAATGAAATTCCTCTATATGTATTGACTATCGTTTAAATATTAAGTTATGCATGTTAAATCATTAAAAAGGCTTTGAAGCATGTAGTATATTTACATATGATTAGCTAAAAACTAATAAATTAATTTTACATTTTTTTTAAATAACTGGTAATGAAGGTGTCTTCAATTTAAAGTAGATATGTCAAAGGAATTGGATTCTCAAGTGGTCCGTCCCATGGCAAGTTTTCTGAACATTGAAGTTAGAGTTTGAGGCAAGGGCAAAAAATTATGCTTCAAATTTCTTATAAATTTTACCTGTGTTTTTTAAAATAGTAGCACTGTTCATAAGTTCTTCATTTCATTGCAAACATTGCTTTTTGAATTAATATAGTTGAAATTATATGAATATAAATTTAGTTTTGAAATTTGTTGATGCTAAACACACACACACAAAAATTTCACAATTTTATGCTTGTAATTTTTCTTGTCATGAGCTAACTAAATTTGCCTTTGATAATGACTTTTTATAATAAAAGAATAATTAGGTAAATGGAATCTTGGAATTTTAATTTAGAAATTTAAAGAGTGCTCTCTTTTTGACTCATACTTAAATTGCATATTTTGAGTTATGTAATACATTTGAAATGCCCATTTATGTAAAATTTGATTTCATCACTTTGCTTTCGCTGAACATTTTATATCATTGTAGTTGATCTTTCATTTTTAGCACTAATATATGGGTACTGAATGAATTTATTGTTTCTTAGCTACTGCACAATTAGCTGTAAGAACACATTGAAACAGTTTGCAAAAATGCACTTTAATTTCAGGATTTCCTAGTTCTGTTAGAGACAAATATCCCATGTAGTATTCCTCTGATTTTTATTGCATTCTTGCTGAATGCAATTCAGAATGTTTTTAGTGTACAGTAGCTTCCAGTCGTATTTTTGGACAAAACTGGAATAAGAGCAGTTAAAGATTAATCTCGGTTAACTTAAATAGTAACTAACAAAGTATTGTTTTCTTTTAGAATATCAACGAATTGGAATCTTGGACTCTTCTCCGAAGTATTGCTGCTTCTGTGGGGAATAAAACTTATGAAATCACTGCTTCTATTTCATTGATCAACTTTTTTGTTGAATTTGGTTACTTAAAGGTAGCAGAAGAGCTTCTGAAGAAACTTGAATGTGATTCATTTGATCTCTTTCTGAATTGTAATTCTGAAGATTTTGAAGTACTTTTGTTGAAGTTCAATATGCAGCTTGCTAAAGCTCATTATTGTTTGCTCAGCGGAAAGGTGGGTCAAAATACCGTTATTTTTGTCAAGTGTCTTTCAAATTGGTTGTTATATTTTACGTTAGATAAGATTTACTTTTTTCAAAGATGATGCAAAAGAGAATTTGATTTTCAAATTGTATAAACTTTTGCAAATTAAAAAAAACTCTTAATTTTAGGAACCTTTAGCTTTACAGGATACTATATGAATAAAATATACAAAATAATCCTGAAAAAGTTATGAACTTTAAAATTTATGAATATAAAGAAATTATGAACTAAAATTTAGTAACTATTTAAAAGTTAGAAACTAGGTATTAAAAATTAATTTAATGTGAATTGTAAATGCAGTTTGATATTAATTGTAAGCAAAATGTTAAAGTAATAAATTAATTTCCATAATTACTTTTATCATTTTTCTTGAAGAATACTGTTTCCTATAAATTAGTCTTGTGAACTTAAAGGAGATATTTTTAAAATTGTTATCATGAAATATTTAATCATTCAACCCAGGGTGTGAATTAAATACAAATATTCTTCACAGCATGAACAAAGCTGTTGTAGCCCAATTCGACTTCATAATCGGAATTTCTTAGAATAAAACTCACTCATGTCTGTACTGCAAAATAGTAATCACTACCTTCAAAGTTTACTGATTAATGTTTCGGAAATTGCTGAAATAAAATTCCAACTTTTTAATAGAAGTTATTAATATCAATAATAAAATAACATTACCTCTATTGAACTGCTTAAAAAAATTTTCATATTGATCTTTATATTGTAATGAGTGTTAAATCAAGGCTTATTACTTACACTAATGCAATACAAAATTTGGTACTATAAAGCAAGTTCCATATTTTGTATTAAATTAATTTTATCCTCATGTAGTAGAAGAGCCACAAAAGTGGCATGGCATTTATTTTAAATAAAATATTGAGACCTGGTATAAAAGCATGATTTTCTTGCGTGCGTCTGTAAGTATTCATGTATTGATTTGCCACTTTCAAAGTGAAATTTGATGTGGTAACTTGTACTAGTTTTTATAACTTGCCAAATATAATGCTTTTAAAATCTGAATAATTCATTGTGCTTGTTCAATTTCAATTGTTTCTTTTATCTATACATTTTCAATTCCCAATTGCATATATTTTACTTTACTTTGTTTTATTAACAGTTTGATGAAGGCTTAATAATAGTCCGTGACATTCTTGGAAATTCTATAATGGAGGAAAGCTCTAAACCTGTGAAAATTGTTTTAGCTGAAACTTTATTGCTGCAAAGTAAATTTTTACTGGTTCCACCTTCTGCGTTTGCAGATGCTAAAAATGTGGATTATTTCCGAGTTCACACTGCAATTTCGTCATCTATGGAAGGTGTTACAGTAGTTCGAGGAATTTTGAAAAAATTAGCTGAAATAGAAAACTTCTGTGCTTTTAATGGTCTGTATTGAATACTCAGATTTTTCTGCATTATTTATTCAAACACATCCAGTAAAATCCCTAAAGTAAGCCCCATGGTCTAGACATTTTCCTGTTGATACCCCTCCATCTGTTTCACATTCTCTTTATTTTCTGTTAAAGAAATTCAGTTACCTAGTGGAACCCTTTTTATCTCACTCATACCTCTAATGTTCTATTTTGAGATGGAAATTATGTTAGGAAAATTTTTTGCTCTGATCAGTATGCAAGATAAGTAAGAGTTCAACTGCATTTTAAAAAATCAACACCAATTACAGCCAAGTTTATAAAAGCAGTTGTGAGAAGGGTTGCTTTTACAATCCTCCAGTATAATTTTCAATCACTTAAAGTTAAGTCTGCAAGTATATTTTTTAACACAATTCGTTATATTAAAGATATAAATTGCAACTTAATATTTACATTTGCAAAAGGGGTCTATTCAGAATTTTAAAAAATTCTAATTGAAAAAAGTCATGTTCCTCTTCTGTACCAAATATTGCGATTTTTCCCAAGTTGAAGAAGGGGATTACTTTCAGGATATTACAGTATTCATTGCTTACTATATAAGTTGTATGTATTTATTTGTCTTTTTCTTCAGCTTTGCCTTAAATTTAGATAAAAAAAATCCTAGCCATAAGCATAGTAGTTAACATCCTGATGATTAAAAGATTTTTTATGAGGCATACTCCAATTTGATACAATTGGTTGTGCATTGGTTTTAAATGCAAAATACTCATTAACGGGTTTTGCCTGAAAAACCTTTTTTCCTAAATCATTAACACAATAGTGAGACCAGAAGTTGTTCTGTCTAATAGCTAGGCAGTGTGCAAAATTTGGAAGAATTATTCCATTATTCTAAAAGCTTAAAAATGTGGGTGTTTTCATTATGAAGGTTAATTTAAATTATTTAATTAAGCTTCAGACCCTTTAAAATGGCCATAAGGGGACCAGTGCTGATTTTAAATTAATGTGTTTTGTTCTGTTTTTCAAATGACATTATTCATGTTTGAAGGGTTTTTAAATTAACTAAATCTTCTAAAATGAGAGACAACTATGAGCTTGAACACAAGGTAAGAGAAGCATAATCTCAACTCTATTTTTATTTTACCATCAGTTCTATATGTTTTTCAATATATGATATGAAGTCCCATTTATTTGTTGAGCATGAACTAGGACACCCTTCATCAAAGAAAGGGTCCCATTTGTGCTTAACATAAGGTCAGTAGTTTCCAAATGCATCTGGGTATAGAGTTTCAATTCCACTTTGTTTTTTAACCCATTAAAACATGATGATTATCTTTTTATGGAATTAAATAATTTGCTTTTCTACCTCTGCAAATACCAAAGTGACTTAAGAGCTGTTAGACTTGATAGCCTTAGGTAGAACTTGTGAACAGTTGACTAAAAATGTATGGTCATCTGTTTAAGCTATTTGTATGTGGTTCAAATAATGTCATTCTCTTTCCTATTTCTCCTTATAAGATATATTTTTACTTCGAGCTATTGTTGACAAAATGCTTCGTTACTCCTTCCATTAAAGTAGACATTCCACCTTCATGTCTACAACTTCATTCTACCTATAAAATTCTCATTAAATGTTTGATGCTTATATTACTGAGTTCTCATTAAATGTTTGATGCTTATATTACTGAGTTCTCAATTTCTGTCAAAACCCAGCATTTTTCATGTCTAAAAATATGATTTTGGTATAAAACTACTGATGGTCATAAACACTGCCTATCTGACTGATATGTAATAGTCGTTACATTCCTACCAGTGTCGAAAACAACTTACTTTCTGTTACTGGATTAATAGAATGATTGTTGTATGGAAATTTTGTCTTTCCTTGACTAGAAGTAATTGCTTGAACCATTAATTGGACTTTTTCACAAGGAATAACATATTCTTCTGACTTATTAGCTGAGACCATTCCATGTCTTCACTTTGCCTCTCATTATGAGTGTTTTTAATTCGTGCACATTTCTGTTCTGTATTTACCAGTTCTATTACGTCAAAATAATTATATTCATCTTTCTGCATGTCCTCTGGTCCATCAAGAAACAATGCACTTTTAAAAATCATAACCTAATTGGGAGGTTATTATTACAGAGGTATTTGCTGATGTAGCAAAATATTTATTTAGCTTTTCCTTTCCACTGCCAGAGATGCTGTTTTTTGATGCTTTTTGCCTTAGATATCAAAGTAAGTACAGAATTTTTGTGGTTTGCTTGAATCAGTGGAAAAACACAATCATGGGAATTGGAATTAAAACTCGCATATCCAGGTTTCTTAACTTGTTTGAAAGCTAATGTTAATTAGCTGCAGTGTACTTTGGTCATGCTGGAGAAATAAGTAATACTTCATTACTTGTCATGTAAAGTTGTTAATAATGAAGCAATAATATTACATAGTTATGCTTACCTTTCTCTAGCTCGTAGTTGTTTCATTTAATTCATCTAAAGGCACTACATACAAATAATGTCATTTAAGAAAGTCCCTTTATCAGAGATCCAACTTCCGATTGATAACTTTGAATTATGTGAAATCAGCCAAAAAATGTCATATTTTCAAACTTTCCAGACAGGTCTCTTAAGATAATGGAATATATTTTTGAAATTTTGCAACTGCCTAACAATCATTAAACAGCAACTTTTTGTCTAAAACTTGACTTTGTTTTGACGAATTTGAAAAAGGTTTCTTCAGTCCACCCTAATGCTCATATTGAGCCTACATCTTGTCATTATTTTTATGTCATAAAAAGTTTACTGGGTTTTTTAAAGTTCATTGGTCAACTTTTGAAAATACTTAGAAAATTGTAGTCAAACATTGATATCAATTGTAAATTGAAACCCTTTGACTTTAGTCAAACTCTTTAAATTAGTTTCTAATGTTGGCAACACTTAACTCTTTGAAGGGCACTATACTAAAAATTCTTAAAGAATGAGAGCTTATCATCGTTATGAATATATTTTGCCTATAAAGGCCTGATTTTTTATTTTAATTTTTAAGGCCCATTGCAAAACCTTAATATTTGCTGAAAATCCTTTAAAATTTTAGAAAGCCTTTGTTTTTACTAGCATATAATAAAATAGAAGAGAACAGGATTACTTTTCTCTTTGAAATTGCTTTCGTAAAGCCCAATATTGGCCAATTTGGCACTTTAAATTATTTTTATCTTAAGCATTTTTTAGGCATTTTTCTATTCTGACAGTTGTGCATTGCTTATGCTAAAAAAATCTCCAGGATTTTATTAACTATATGGCATGCATTTCGCAATCTAATTTTATTTTTAAAAATTAAATAAGTTTTGCGAGAGGATTTAACTTGCTTTTATAATTGACTTATTTATTTTTTCTTTGTTGATCTATTTTGTTAGCTTATTTCAAAACGAATATAACATCTATTACAAATTGTGAATCAAATTGGCCATCATGACGTTTTTGGAAAAAGTAATTTTCAAATTTTTCCCATAGATTGGATGCCTTTCAAGACAGTTCTGCTCAGAAGTATATTAAAAGGGTTTTTACAACTTTCAGAACAGTACTACAATGTGGGTGACCCTCGCTATGCCAGATGCTTTTTAAGAGAAGCATTGAAACTAGCGGAATCTCATGTTTTGACATATTGGTAAATATTAATTTCTTGTTATTCTGTGTCCCCTTGTGTCAATTAGTTAGGTTTGCGCTACAAACATCCTTTACAAAGACCATTGTGAAAGTCTGCAGTGATGTTCTAGTGCTACCCAGTGACTTATGAAAACATGTTGAGTTATGAGTGTGTTTATGTTGAGTATTTATGACTATCAATTGAGATTTTGACATAGCACCTGGCTGATCATGCTTAAATTTGTTGGTATGAAAGCTTGCCAGCAATTTATTCAATCTATCATTGTCCTCAATTATTAATTGTTTTAGAGTGCAAAAGGATCAAATTAGTGGCTGTAAGATGTAAAATGATAGAAGCAAAACCAGCTTTTATGGGTTAAGGCTTAAAATATAATTGATGTAATTTCTCTGAATTTCTCTTTTCTTTTTGTGTCTAAAAAATCAGCTTCTATGAATAAATTTATTTTTCAATAATTGAGACATTATTTTAAAATGAAAAATAAATTGGTGTACATGGTATACCAATTTAAATTAAGTAATTTTTAAATTTAAAAAATAATTGAGATTAAACTTTAAATTATCGTGTGTCTCAGTGGGTATGTGCACTGCACTAGCAACCTTTGAGTTGTAGGCAGTGCAGATTTGATTCCTCCCTGGGTGTTTTTCTATCTTCTCAGTCAGTAAAACTTTCATTGCGTGTGTGTCTATTATTTGATATTGTATGTCTTGTGTCTGGCGCTGCATGGCCAAATGTGGCCCTTGCACCATAAAATCCAATCAGCCTTTCAAATGGGAGAATGCATTTCCAAAGAAACTAGCTTATAAAGAAAATGCTTATTCCACCCATTAAAGTTTACAGGAAAAATAATTTTCAAAAAACAAAATGACTGACCCATTTTTAAACATGATTGTATTATGACCTAAGCTAAAAATAAACAAAATGTGCAATTACTTGACCATAGAATGTATCTAATTTGAATCAGAACACTTCCTTCAATTTGTGTACCAAGTAGAGATATTTTAATTTCGATGACATTGTATGCGTTCAAAATGAAGGTTAATTTTAAGTTTTGTGTAACCCATATTTTACACATTAAAGGTATACTTAAGTTTTCTGAAGCTTGTAAAGGTGTGTTCAAAGCTTGATAGCTTTGAACATCGAAGAAAACATATTTTTTATTTTTGTCAGTAAGTTTTCAAAATATGTTCATAAGTTGAGTCAATAGAAAATAACGTTACCTGTCTTTTATTTTTCAGGTCGTCCAAAATTTTACTTTTGTTAGGACAAATTGATATACTCTGTGACAGTCCAAATGATTGTTTGGTAAAATTGAATGGTTTAAAGTACATAATGGATCAGAATTCTAAACAAAATGCTTCTTTGCAGTTGTCCAGAGTTTATGATGAAATCAAAATTTCCGAATCTTTAGATTTTTCAGAAGAATTTTTAATTTCTAATCCATGTAAATTAAATTTTGGTAGAGATGTGAAACAAAATTTCCTTAATATTTCTGATGTGCTGTCCTCACCTGTATCCGACAGTAGAAAAAAGATTTTTGAATTCGAATTTAAGTTGAAAACTGATGACATACACAGATTTCCAATTTATTTAATAAATTTAGAAATTTGGGCACTTGGTTGCTCACATCTTATTACTCTAGACAATGAATCACTAGCTGAGAAACAATTTAAAAAATTACTATTGAGCTGTGAAATACTGAAAAAATCTGACCCAATTTCTGATATGTCACTGCTAGCAAAACTAGGCATAAAAAAAGATAGTTTTTGTAGAACGCCTTCATCATCTGAAGTACACCTGGAGTTTTCTGCTTTGTTGAGACTCTTTCTCTTATACTTATCTAAAAAGGATTTTGAGAGTGCTCACTGTTATCTTAGAAGTGCCTCTGAAAAGCTGGAGTCATTAAATCATGGGAAATATCTATACCCGCATCTGTATGCTTTGCTAAAATACCATACAATAGTAATAGCTATAAAAAGTCTCATGAAAGTTGAGCTAAACTCATCTATCGAATTTCTTATTTGTCCTTCTTTTAAAAATTCTGTTACATTTTCTTCACGGATGTCAAAATCAGAAAATTCTAAATTGAATTTTAAAACACCTCCTAAGAAAAAGAAATTTCCAGAGATTGTCATCACACCATGTCCAGATGCAAGAGTAATATGTAAAGCACCCATTAAAAAAGATGTTTTACCGTCCTATATGAAAAAAGATATGCAAATATACCAGTCTCTGGAATTCAGTAGCAGTGAGGAGGAAGTTTTCTCAGAGACTCCTAAAAAGAGTGACAATAATAAAAGAATCTTAAGACATCGAAAGGTGTCTGATTCAGAAAGTCATAACCTAAAAAAGGGTTCTAAATGTGCCACATATAAACTTTTTAAATCCAAGAATACTCACTTAGATATAAAATCGGCATCTGATGTATGGAAATGTGCTACCCTCACTACACCAAAATCCCAGAAAAACGTTAAAATTAAATCCTCTCTTAAAACTAAACGTAAAACAAGAAGTGCCAGCACAATGAAATCAAATGAACTTCTTTCTCCAAAATCTGTATCTTTGGAACCGACAAAAAGCAATAAATGTGAATTTTATGTGGATAGTATTGAAAACATAGAGGAATGTAACACTGAAGTAAATAATTCTATTTTGGGACCTAAAATTTCAATAGAGTGTACAAGAAGCACCTCAGAAAATAGGTCAAATCCTTCAAGAACAACTTTAGAAGGTAAGTGGATCAACATTGAAGGTCTTTTACCGAATGAAAATGTTTCTGCACAACTGGGAGTAGTTTCTGAACCAAGTGGATTTGCTGTTTTTGATGATCTATGTGAAGACATAAATCGCATGAATATTAAACGTGAGAAAAGTAACAGAAACAACATACCAACTGTACCTGGTAATTTAATTTACTTTTGTAAACATACTTAACGATTTCATAGTAATAGTGAAGTTTTAACTCTTCATTTTGTGTTATTTTGTTTGTCTGAGTTATATTTTAAAATTTAGTCTATTATAACAGAACAAATTAAATAGTCTTATTTGGTTTTAATTTAGAAAGTATTGAATAAAACAGAATTTAAGTGTGTATATTGGGAATTTTTAGAATTAATTTTAAATATACTCAACTAGATTGATGAATTAAATTATAGATTTTTAATGTTTGAATTTTAAGTTTTCGAAATACAATGAAACTTTATTTCATAGGGATCATTGTCCTTAAGAAATTTTTTTTTATTTTTGGATTTCCTATTATAAATGCTCTCCAGATGTTTTCTGAAATCAAAAGCTTTAAAAACTGAAATATATTCTTTGTTTCTTTATTACCCTTGGAATATGATTTATTTCGTTCTTCTTTTTGCCATTTTTAGAAAAGTAACTCGTAGAAATGACTTAACTGTTTCTTTTTTTGTAAAAAATCAGTGGATTGGTATTAAATGTCCGATCATCCCTTTATCGGCACACCTGATTTTAACCATTTGAGTAATTTTCAGTCATGCATGCTTTATTCTGCAATGCAAGTTGCAGTTTTTCTACATGATCTTCAACAGTTTTATATCAATTCTTAACTTATTTTCTTCATGACCCGAAAATCAACACTTTGACTTGACTACATGAATCTGTTTTGGAGTAAAGTAGTGAAAATGCCATACAATTGATGTATTTTATTATTTTCAAATCATTAGATTTTTATATTTGCATTGTGAAAATGTATTCTGTAGTGTTATTTATAATACAAAAAGAATATTCGATTAAAAAAGGAGCACTTAAAACATTTCATAATTACAACAATCATATTTAACAGATTATAGACTTGCATTTATATACAAATTATGGAAATAATTTTATGCATTTGCTGTGAGATCCTCTTGGCCTTGCTCAAGTAATAGCTTTTCTTACATATCTCTTGTCTTTAAAAAGCGACTGAAAATTAAGTTCTTGCTTTATAGTCCATTCTAATCTTAGTTTTCATAACAGTAGTCACATAAATGTCAGATTCACATTGGTATGTATCTGAAAATGGTATTAGAAATTGAAAGGCTCAAACCTGTTCTGCATTGTATACTTGTTGCTGAGTGTTAAATTACATGATACACAGTAACTCTATTTAACCCAAATTATAGGTTAATTTAAAACCCATATTAAAAAAGGTTTTCTCTTTGTTTACTCCCTTTAAATTTTCTTTAAGTATGAAAGTTTTCCAAAGCTGCAAACTTTGGTTTGTTAAAAACATCTTCAGCCCTGTTTTGTCTGTTAAACTTGTATTTTTTATTTATTGATTGATGTTCCCATCATTTACTTTAGAGCATGTCTGAATAGTGTCATCTACAAATATGAAATCTTTTCCCTAGCCACGGGACTAATGATAGTGTTATGCCTTATCCCTCCCTTTTGTTTGAAGACTGTTTATCTTCACAGAAATATTTGTTATAAATTAATTTCCAAAATTTACTTTGTTGAATTGGAAATAATACCCTTTAACAAAACGATTATCCTTAATTTTGCAATTATGGACTATTCATTATAACAAAAATCTATTACAAAAAAATAATCTGTTATAAAAAAATTTGGCCTCTACTTAAGAATGAAACACAGTAATAATGCAATTGCCATGTTTAAGGTGCATTTTTGATCAGAAAGTAATTACAGTAATACCTCGAAGTTACACGATAGGTGGGTCCGACAAAAATCGCTTAAGTCGAATTCGCGTAAGTCTGAATACAACTTTGCCTATAAATACATAAAAATTTTGTTTAATTGGGACCAAAGACTAATAAAAACACTAGTTTAGAAGAAAAATATTTAATAAAATTGCAGTTCTCTTTATACATATTAATACAAAATATTAAAAAATAAATGAGTTACGTAAAAAAGTTATTTCGATGTCGATACTTCATAAAATCTAACAAATTCACCTGATGACACAATGCCTTCTTTTTTCAATCAGAATTTCTTTGTAGCAAATTAATAATTTTTTATTCCTTGCTTTGTAGCTATAACATGTTCTTTGTTGGAGTCTACGTTTTCTAAAATTTGTAAGCCCTTTTCAATTGAGCTGAGACCTTCTGTCAAGCTTGCAATTGTCATGTGCTTTTCTGGTGGAACTGGGTCTGAAGTATCGGATACTTCAGTGACGTTTTACTCACGCATCTATGAGCTCATCAATTGTCATCTGACTTGATCATCATCAACAGCTCGTAGATGTCACAACCATTGACTTCCAAATCTAATTGTCTGGCAAGATTAACAACTTCTATCACATGAGCAAAACATGTCCGATGCGTGTCACAGCTAGCGATAGTGTTGCCAAACGGGAAAAAATCAAGAACTGCGTAACTCTGAGTTCGAATAAGTCGAGGTATTACGGTATAAACATTTTGAGTTGATTGAAAAATCCTGTATCTATTCAACTTTATCACTAACTACTGAAGTGATCAATTTATTTCAATTACTTTAACTTTTCTTACAACCAATATTATCTCTGCTATTAGTTTTATATAAGTATTTAACTGAATAGAAATTAAATGCTTATGTTCTTTTTTCTTTTGACAGTTGAAAATCTTAAAGAGTTTGTAGCTGAGTTATATAATATTAGATCATTTGTGCAGCACAGTGCTCCATACCCTATTTATGTTAATATCTGCAGACTTTTAGGAGTTCTCATGCTGAATGAAGTAAGATAGTATACTATCTTGATAAATATCCTGCATTTCATTTCTCTTATTTTTTCTGTTAATTAAAACTTTGTTTTCAGGCCAATTTCTCTAAAGACCAATCAAAACTTCTGAGTTGTGGATTCTTGTTGAGTGAAACCTTTGCTACAACTCTGCGCCATGTTCATCTCAATAAACTATTGTACTCTAAAAAAACAGTCACTGGTGCATTTCGATCTTTAGCTCCCCAATCTTTGGACACTAAATTTTCTATGAATTCTCAAATGGAATATTTGCTTAGTACAATACCAAAAGGTAATTTTTTCCCTGTATTTTATACTTGTTTTTCCATTCAAAATACGCCAAGTTTTGTTACTTATCAAGTTACTATTTGAAAGCAATTATGCTTAGATTATATCAATTAAATACTTTGACTACATTACTTTAATTTGTGATATTTTAGAAAATTGAGAACTACTAACATTTATTTTTCTGTTTCTGTGAACATGTTTTAACAATCCTTTTCTTTTATACCTTACTGTGATCAAAGTTACATAACATTTTATTCTTTCATGCTTTCCTTTAATACTATTAACATGGTACTGCCCTCATGATGGTGGTGGGTTGAAATCATAAGATGCATCCCATCAACATAAGTTTTGACAAGGTAGACGAGATTTTTTACTAAAAGATTTTTTACTAAATTTTTTATTCTAAAGAAAACATCTTTTAACTGATGTAAAAATGCTTACTAAAATTTGTTACTTAGTGCAGTTTGTTGACTTGTATCTTTATACGTCTATAGTGTCTTAAATGTAATTTTAATTAATTCAGTTTTATTTTTAGGATTTGTTGATACATACATTTTTCTAACTTTATTTAACTTGAAATGAATTGCTTCAAAAAGGTTAAAAACCAAACAGCGGGGTCATTCCATGTCAACTGATCAAAAATCAGGAAGAACCTGTGGCCGTATGGTGACGTATTTTCATGAAATTTGGGACAGGAGTTTAGTTCATGCATAAAAACGATATACGAATTATGTTGGCTCAAAAGGAAACATTTTGGAAATTTCAGGCATTTTAAGGACTTGCAACTTTGAAGAGCAGTTGTGAAATCGCTTGATGTTGCATGTTTGAAAATATCTTTCTTAAAAACTATTTAACTTATACAACAATATTTCATATTTTTGTATCTATGAAAATGTTTCTTTTTATATATTTGAAATAACAATTTTATACATGATGTATAAGCTATATGGAAAATAGTCGATTTTGATAGAATTATAAAGGTTTCTATGGGCTAAAGGAATTTAAAGGTATCGGCCATTCAAAGGCATTCATACCAATTACAGTGCAAGGTATGATAAAACTATTGCTGAAGTTTGGAAGTGGGCTAACTTCATCTTCAAAACAGCAAAGAAAAATTATAAAATGATGGTTTTCCTCTTAAAATAGGCATACAAAATCAAATGAAGGTAAGCTCTGACAAACTATTTTTGAGGAATATAGTTTAAAATGTCTAATAATTGTAAAACAAAATTCAGAATTGTATTTTTGAGTCCCATAGCAACAGTAACAAAATCTGTAACACTCAAAAACACATTCTTTCTCATCCATCAATTGGTGATTGAAAGTTTAATTGCCAAACGACTATTTGGATAGGCCTACGACACGTTACCATAACTATCGCTATAACTGGCAATGTTAATTATCGCTAATCATAGCATTCCCTTTCTATGCATATTGCGCTTTTCAAATGACAACAATGAAATCAGGGTTCCCAGGCTCCTTAGAAACTTCCTTATTTTTAGCTCGCATTTCTAAGAGCCCTTAAAAATCCTTAGTTTTAAAATCAAGAGTCCTTAAAAAAGTCCTTAAAAGTTAATATAAGTACCATTCAAAAGCTTTCCAAATTTGATTTTTGGAAAGGAGAAAACTAATTGTTATTCTGCTGTGGACAAAATCAATATAAGGTTCATTAGAGAAGGAATAGTAAAGGAAAAGTTAGAGGAGAAAAAAATGCCTTGTGTTGCCTTTGATTTGCAGCATATTTGCTTGTTCGAAATGCTTCATGTCTTGATCCTAGACATATGGTTAAAGATCAGACCAAGTGCATGAACTCCATGAAGCTTGTACTATCGCACTTTACTCAGAAAAAGATTGTTGCAGAAAAAGATTGTGATATATTACTTCAATTCAAAGATTTTATGGAAAGCTCCGTTTTCAAATCCGCTTCATTGTTTCAGAATTTTAAACCCAAAACAATGCGTTTAGATAGTTTTTTTAAATGACTTAGTATAGATGATACAAAGGAAAAACTGGAAAGTTATGAAAACCATAATGATCTTATCTCATGGCCAGGCTTCTGTGGAACATGGATTTAATATCAAGTCCTTAGAAATTGAAAATTTAAAAGGAGACTCCTATATTGCAGACTTATTTATGAAAATGCTAATGATATTCCGAATTTAGTAATTACTAAAGAATGAAAAAATTTGTTTCTTCAATGCAGAAATATGTTATACATTTAGGAGAACAATGCAAAAGTGCGAAGACAAATTTAAAAAATAAAAGAAAACTTGAGCTACAAGAACTTGATTCCTTAAAATCAAAGAGAATTTGTTTTGAGGGTGATATAATGAGAATGTAAAAGGTCAGCTGAAGAACTGGCTAATGAGGCTTTTCTGAGCTTCTGAGGACTTTTCTCTTTTAAAAAGTGCAAATGCACTATGTAAAGAAATTAAAGGAATAACAAGATAAATGTATTTGTATTTAAAATGGAAAATAAATCTTTGTTATTAAAATTCTTATTTTCTGGAAAAAATGCAATGATTTTTAGAATTTCATTTCTTTCCCCCCTTGAGATGACATCTTTAAAAATTAATTTTATTGTGGTTAAATGGGGCTAGGAAGCTTATAGGTGTAAAAACATTTATCTTTTTGTGCATTGTTTTTAAAAATTTAATTTCAAAACACACAATGTATTTAACAGACATCAAAAAATTAACTTTTAAGTTATTATAAATCTGCCAATTGTCCTGCATACATCCCTAATTTTTGTCCTAGGTTGACTCATACAATGAAGATTTAATATGGTTTTTGGTATATCACGATTAGTCCTTATAAAAAATTATTTGTATCCTTAGAAACTCCTTATTTTTATTTTGAAAAAAGTAGGAACCCTGGAAATGAAACCCCAAATGAAGAATGAAATATTAAATTGTTTTTAACTTAAAAAGTAAATTATGAAATCAGAACATCAAATTACCATTAAAAAACTTCAGCTGCGATAAAAAAATAGTCGAATATACATACAGTTAAAAATATTCCTGGGGCGAAAATAAGCAAAATACAATAATGAAAACTTCAGAACATGATAGACATCTTGGTCTATAATGAATTAAAGTTTTGATGTTTTTGGAACTTTCCCTCACAGTTAAGTACGTATTTTAAAAATGTGAAAAATTGCATTTTTCCATAATTTTGCTTTTTAAATGTTTTTCTTTACTAAGGAATAGAAAAATCACTAAATTACACCATACTATTTGTTATAAAAAGCTCATTAGGAATAATTTTTTTATATTGTCTTTCCATTTCCAGAGATACCAGGGCAGTTTGTAATGTGTAGCAAATTGACAAGATTTTTATATTCGTCTATCTCAGATTTAGCAGTGACGACGGCTATTAAATTATATTCTGACTTCTAAGAGACCTTTTTCTGAAGAATGTAACGATATAAAATTTTAAAATTTGTGTCAATAAGTTAGTGCAGTGTAGGGTTTCGCAGACAAGCCACTTGTAGTTTAAAAAAAAAAATCTAAATTTGCGTGACCTTGAATTTAAATGTCAATAATTAACAAAATATAGATTTCTCAAACTTAAAATTATGCAGTTCCTCATTACTACATATGACGGATATGAAAATTGACTTTCATTAAAATCGGTGATATGTCTGCCACAGCCAATTTGCCCATTTTGCATGGAATGACCTAGCTGTCATGCACATGTAGCTTTTATCTTGGTAAAAAACAAAAGTAAAATAAAAACACTAAATCTCACTTTGCCTTTCTTATGAGCAACCAAGGGAAGATCCAAAAACAGCGAAGAAATGTGAGTTTGCCAGTGAATAAATTTTGCTATGTAATATAAATTTTCCATTCTAAAATTTTGTTTTTCCTTTAACTGTTTTGTGTAATTACTTGATCTTTTTTTACATTTTCAGGCTAGAAGCATCAACTGAAAGGATTATTTAACACATATTTCTATACAGTTTGTTTTGAATTGGTAGCAATTATTTTAGACTAAACAGTCTAATTAACACTCATGTAACAAAGATTAATGCAAGGCAGCAAATCAAATACTATGCACAATAAATTTAGACTAAACTGGTCAGGCGTTGAATTATTCAAATTTATACATCAAAAGGACTGGTTTTGTCATTCCGTCTTGAATTTTCAAAACAAAGATATGCTTAATCTTGTTTACTTTATTTGTATCAAAAATGCATATATTTTTAAAAACAAAAGTGATTCTCAAAATAGAAGTAAACGTTTTATTTAAAAAATTATTTCAAATCCTTAGAAAATATAATTTTTGCACAATGCTCAGTATTTTTTACATTGTATTCATTAACTTCCATTTGTTTTCAAGGATAAATTCTGCAAATCATAAACAGGACAAAAATATAATAAATAATTGCAAAAATTTGATTGCCCTTATGGCACAAAATATCAAGTCTAGCTCCAAATAAATCTGATGTACCTCCATGGTGTACCAGCTTATCACAGAGCTAAAATTATTCAAATTAACAATTGCTATAACTGCAACCCTCTTCGGCTGTGGGGAGACTTGCTTCTTTTTCCAACGTGTCATATTCCGAGATGTGTTATTTTTAAGTTGATATGTATTTGTTATAGAAAAAATTCAGTTTTATTTAATCAGCTCTTGCTTTAAGCAACCTTCTGGTTGGATGTCACTTGTAGACATTTGCCACAGAATAACATGTCAAAATGTGTTATGGAAGAATTCAATGACCTCGCTTGAGTGTGCATCAGAGGTTGAAATTTCAATGTCTTGTGTTTAAGGTTGTTGAAAATCAATCTTAGAAGCTATGTTAGGTTTCTAAAGGCCTAAACATTTCAAGTGTTATGTGGTGTTCTTAAACATGCAGAATTGAATATTTTTGACCCCCTTATCTTATTCCCAGGAAAAATAAATAAAAAATGAATGGCTCTGTTCAACATATGCTTGCCCTCATATACTGAATTTTTTTAAAGTGAAGATTGTAAGGTGTGTTTTATGTTTTATTGCCTGAATTTGAGCGAATTCAGCAACATATGTAATTGTTATTTTGTGCAAATTCCTATTCTGCTATGTAAATGATACTTTAGTGTTATAACTCAATCATCTGTTGATTAAATGCACTCACCTTGGATTATATTTGTCATAGCAGACATCAATCTAAAATTACCAAGCTAGGCAGCACTACTTTCATGGCTAACACAGTTAAAATTTACTAAGTGTATTTAATGTTTTACAGCAAAAACAGAAAAGCATCTAAAAGTTGCTTATAATCTTTTTTCTTGATCATAGTTTAATTTACCAATTAATAATAAACCTACTTTTAAGGAAATTGGTACTAATATTATGAATGATGTGGGAAGAAAAACACTGAAATCTTGGTTCGAATTTCGTTTGATTACTAATGAAAATTTGTAAGGAAGGAGGATTTTATGGCACAAGGTCCTAGTTCTAAAGCTAAAATAAATTTTACTCATGTAAATTGTTATCCCGTATTTGTGTCTACAAATCCAGATATTTTTACAAGTTTTAATAAATGTTTTATTTTAAAAGATTTTATTTTCTGCTTGTCTTTTTCAGATTTTACAGTTGTTGAAATCAGTGCTCTTTCTGATAAAGAAAATAATTCACATAATAAAAAGTTTTCTGCATCTAAACTACTTATAAGTAGATATCAACAAAACTCAAAGCCTCTTACCATGTGTATTGATAGCACTTCAAATCAAAGGGTAAAAATTATAATTTCCTTGCTTTTAAATTGTATTGAATTTTAAATCTTTATTTTATTAACTTTTCCTAATACTGGTAAAATCATTGATCCAATTTCTGAAAAGTTTCAACATTCACCAGAGATATTTGAACCTTCTTGGCAGGGTTCCCTCAAACCTTAAAAAGGCCTGATGTTTCAATTTAGTTTTTAAGAGCTCTTAAAAACCTTAGTTTTTACAAGAACACTACATATTTTATTTCACCTGCATTAGAAAACTAAGGTTAAGTATCATTAAAAATTGATAGCATGTTCATATGTTAGCTAAAAATTGAGATTTTTAAAACTGGGTAGTCATTTTATTATTTATCCATAAGACCTAAACCTATCACTTGTAAAAGTTTCTTCACATGTGCACTCATGGGTTAATCTATTGAGATTTATGTGAAATATAATCTTAAAAAGCCCTAATTTTTCTTTTGCTTGATGAGTTGGAAACCTAAATGGTAAATTGTATACTGAAACTTCAAAAACTTTTGCAGTTAGAAAACTTGATCTATTTTTTCTTATTTCGTGTAAACAGGGTATGAAAAAATCATGATTTTTTTAAAAATCAAAAACGTTGGATTTATTTGATTTAAATCGGATTTTTTTATTTAAATCGGATTTTTATGATTTTAATTCCTTGCCCATACAAGTTTAAATTTGTTGGACATGAGACATGTAAATTACAGTGCAGTTTCAAGGTACTTTTTATTTAAACATTAATATTTTTTTGTGTAAAACATTAATGTATTAGGAAATTTAAATGCGTAAATTTTTGAAAGATTAAAATGCAACAGGAATTAGCAAAGTAAATCACATGATAGAGTAAATAGAATGGTGCAACAAATTCCAAGCATGAGCAATGTTTTTCCATCTGGTTCTCAAGCAGTTTAGATTACTTTGAGTTTAACTCATAACCAGTGACATGAATTTTTTGGACTTGGACAAATAAGGTTGCTGGTTCCCACCGACACTATATTATGAATTTTTTTGCATTATATTCATCATACGAATAAAATGTTTTGAATTACTTCAATGATTTTGATATAAAATAATTAATTGGTTCAAGACTTGCTTTTGAGAAAAAGAAATCATGTCACCTATAGAAAATGAAATAAAAGGAACTTTCATCTTGGAAACATTCCTACTTATTAATTTTTACCTTGAAAAATAACTTATTGATGAAAAAATTGTTATTTTTGTAAGTTAATAGTAAAAAATGAGACAACATGGAAATACATAAATTTTGAAATCGAATGTCTAATTATCAAATTTAGATCATTGACAAGTATTTCGTAGGTTTATTTGAAGCACGCAAAAGGGTTTATATATAAAACAAAAAAATGAAGCTTTTCTCTATGAACAGCATAGAATAAGTATAATAGCATCCCCAGAACATGCCAATTCAGTGGAATTTTGAGGTTGAAATAAAAAATTTATCAATTTCAATAGCTTTCTGTTTCAACCCATAATCTTTTGACAACATACTCAATCATCAGATGAGTGCATTAATTTTTACATTCCAAATTTCAATTCCATAAATATTGAATAGTTAATCTAGCAGTGTAAAGAATTCCAATGGATCAATGCATAAAATTTCCCAATAAATTTTAAAAAAATTAACCAATACATTACACAAAACAATGAAACTATTAAAACTGCCAATTATAAAAGCTTTATGTACCAAATTGGAATGCTTTTGTGATACTTCAGAAAATCTTTTTGTTGTAAGTGTCTCTTTATATTTTTTATGAAGTGACTACAATACTAAATAAGTAACTAGAACATCTTAAAAAAAGAAAGCGAATTAACCACAATTTTAATAATTTGAGTGAATAAATTTGAGAATCTTCACTCATCACATGGTGAATGGTTTAAAATTGGCCATGTATGATTTAGTTACACAGAATGTTTAAAACAAAACCAAAACTGATGAGCAGGCTTGTGAGTGACACCTACTGATCAATGGCCCAAGATAGAAATACTTGTCTGGTAATTATGATCCCCATCAGCAAATACTGTTATTTAGTGTCTTCAAAGGGAGGATGATTTTCAATATAATTGAGGTAAGATCGAAGTTCTTACTTATTTGAATAAAATAACACACATCTTGTTCAGTTATTTCATTTTCAATATTAAACATAACAGAAAAATGAAATTTAAAATTTTGATTTAAATCAATGATTCTTTTAATAAAAATCACTTGATTTAAATCGGCATTCCCTGTATGTAAATAGTTTTTTATTGATTATTTGAATTGAACTGTTTTCAGTTAGACTCATTTTATAATATAGATGCAACAATAATAGTTAAGCATATAACTTATCCCATGGTGTTATATTAAATACAATCTATAACCATATATTTATTTAAATCCATGTCTAATTGTGGAAATACTTTTCAGTTTAATTCATGTGTGTTTTCTGAATTCGATACTCTAATAACAGAAAGTTCTGTGACTATGAAAAAGGACCAAGATGATACAAGGATGTGGTGGAAAACTCGAACCATTTTAGATTCACGTTTACAAGTAAGAAAAAGTAATTATTTGTTATTTATCCATAGTGCATTCCTAAAATGAATTTTTACTGATCAATTTATATATTTTGTTTTAAACAGACACTTACCAAGAATATGGAAGAAATGTGGCTTGGTTGTTGGAAAGGCCTTCTTCTTAGCATTCCAATTAGCAAACAACGAAAACAAAAACTAACAAAGATTGCTGATATTGTATCAAAACTGGCAAAACCACTAGACGGGGACCTTCTACAAGTAAGACTGTCTTATCGAAGTACAATACCTTATCAAAACTGCTAAGATTCATTGGATTATAAACATTTTTAAAGATATGATTGTAAATATTTATTTCAAATTTAGTTCTTTTTCAAAATGTTTTCTTTCACTTTCCATCATTAACAACAGTATTTGTAAGTTTTAGTTAATCCGCTGAAACAATAAATTAAGTGATTCTGCCATTAACACAACCAGGGTATGCCAATTTAAATCAAGTTATTTTTATTTTTAAAAATAGTGATTTTAATCTATCTTTAAATTTCTTTTTTCTTTATTATAGTTTAATAATGAAAATGAAATAGCCTGACAGAATGCATGGTACAAATAAGTATAGAAATTTGCTTCTATACTTATCAGTAAGAACCAAGAATAACTTTGTTTAATTGGATTGGGATGTAGTGCCACCAATTTGGAGAAATTATCGTGGAGGCCTAAGTAAAACATCACTTGCTTCATACACAAGTGTTTCAGAACTCTATTTTGGTCATGTATATCATCCTAAAAAAATTAAAAACCTATAATATCAGCATATGTTGAGCTGTGCAAAAGTTCAGCTGTGTTCTATTTTTGTTTGACTGTCCTAAAAGTGTTTTGTATTAAATTATCAGCTAAGTGGAACGCACTGAGCCAAATCGTAGTTATTAGAAAATGAATGGGAAAGAATTCTAATCGGACTTCATCAGTCTAAAGATTTCCACTTTCTGGTCTAAAAACCTAAAACTCATCTTGAAAATTTTGACGGTTTGTTTAGCTTGTTAGCTCACAAAATTATGGATGCAAAAGCACATGATATTTTGATGTACAAGGTTATATCAAAAAGTAAGGTGAATTTGTCTCTAAAACTAAGTTTTTTGTGTAGCTAATTAATTTTTTTATATGTTACAAGTACCAAGGTGATAGAAGTGCGACGGCTTGTAGAAACTTCTACGTCAGCCCGTCTGGTGCTTAGAGCAAATCAAAGATGGCGCATCAACTTGAGCATTACTCCAAGGAGGAGGAGCGTGGTGTCATTCGTTTTTTATGGGCCAAGGGGAAAAACGTGATATTCATCGAGAATTGTTGGAAGTCTGGAGAGAGTGTTATGTCGCAGAAACAAGTGTACGTGTGGTGTAACGACACGAATGTGGCTGTCGTCGATGCCATGATTCGTGAAGACCGAAGAGTGAGGTTTCATGATATTGCAAATGCATTGAATAGCTCATATGGTTCAGTGAGCAGTATCGAAGTGGGAAATTCTTGACCATCCTCCGTATAGCCCTGATTTAGCCCCTTCAGATTACCATTTGTTTGGCCCCCTGAAGAAACACCTCCGTGTGCAGCGTTTCCATACATTGGAAGAGGCACAACAGGCTACACTTACCTGGTTAGAGAACCTGGAGCAAGGTTTCTTTGAAAAGGGCATGAATGATTTGGTGCCATGTTGGAATAAATGTTTAGACCACTATGGTTCCTTTGTCGAATGATAGTGTGATACGATTTGTCAAACATAATAAATGTTCATATATTTATCTCTGCACGTTTTTCTGTCAATCAAAAATTCACCTTACTTTTTGATACTCCTTTGTACTTATTATTTTAGTTCATATTAAAATCTTCAAATTGTATGAAATTTGCTTATGATTTTAAAATATAAATGTCTGAATAGGTTTTCTTGGATTCAGTACCTTTTCTTAAAAGAGAACAAATTTCTGCTGCTATATGTCAGCTATGGGATTGTAGTCCTTTTGATACAGTGTATGCCAGTCTTTTCAAGACTATTTGGGAATCAGCATTGGTACTTCCAGAAACGGAAAGACATCCTTTAATTCTTATTCTGGATAAAGTAAGAACTTTTTATTATTTATTGGGTTTTATTTGAAAAGTATTTTTTGCCATGCAGATTTTTATTTTAGTACAATAAAACATCAATTATTTGAACTAATTGGAAGACATGTGTTCATTAAGCCGATTCAATTTGTTCTCGTAATCAAATATTGGAGGTTTATATACATGTAGAAATAAAAAATCGTTTTGTATGTTTATAATTATATACTACATATGTATTCTATCAAATTTTTTTTAAATCATCAAATTTTTTTGCTTTAAGTCACCTATGCGCAGATTTGCTGTAAAAATTTAATAGGAGGGCTTTGTCTAAAATAGGTAAATGCTTCCGAATGAATTGAAATTTCTGGATTAGATTCATCTACTGCAAACTCATCACCTATGTCAGATGTCCAGGTTTATGTGAGCACAGATGATACAACTTATCTATTGTTTGAAATCCTGGATCAGTTGCATCACAACTAAACCATTCAATAACTTTTATAGTCTGAAAACCCCAATATTGTTTTCACCATATGCATGATTTCTTCGACACTTGTTTCATTAGTGAGTCATGATTGGTCATTTGATTGCTCTTTTAGCAAGAGCTTAAGCCAAATACATTCTGGAGTGATCTTTTTTTAAATTACGCCATGAAGAAGGTAGTTTAGTTCTAACCTTTCATACATTGAAATTATACTTCATTTTCATCAGTTAAAAGTAGTTTGTAACAATTCCATATGGTAGAACACCATTGTTGTCTTCATTTCGTCCTGGTCCATTGGCTGGCAAAGTGATAATATTCTGTGCTAAATATAGCAGCTGTATTGATTTATCGATTTGGTTTAAAATGTTGGAAGATGGATGCGAGAATGCATTGTCAAGCAGCAACAAAACTTTTTGTCTTGTTATTTTTGCAAGTAGGTATTCTTTTATGGCTACCACAAACACATTAAAAACCAATTGATAAAAAGTGTAGATTGCTTTTGCAGGGATGCTAATTTGATCAGAAATTACAAGAATCTCAAATGCAAGTTTGAAGAAAGTTTCTGGAAATTTATTTTATGTTCTTTGGATAATGTTATTAACATTTTGATATAAACACAACATTTTAATCTATATTAATCCTTATCATTCTAACTCGCAGTAATGCAGGACATCACAGGTGACTTAAAGGTGATTTTAAGACTGCGCCAAGAATGTAGCTGCTGGAGCAATTGAAACTTGTACTGAAGTTAGCTTGTACAAAAAGACTAATTAAGAATTTTTGCTTCTTCAGCTTCTAAAAAGTCATATTTATAAATAAGTAAAAATAGTTTTTTTACTTATATGTTTAAGCTTATAAGATGTTAGGCATACAATTTATAATAGTCTGATATACATCCAGAATATATAGAAAAAATAAACTGGTATCATAGTGTTCAGGGTCACTTTGAGGGGTTTCATATAGTCACTAAGTGATGGATTTCATGTAGTTTCCAAGGACTCAGTTTCACACAATTATGAGAACCTGGCATTAAGAAAACTTAACACTAAAAGGTTGAGATAAATTTTGCAATCCAACTGCCTTTAGAGGATTAGGGAGCAAGAGAGTAAACAAATTTACGGATTTTTGTATCAGCCAAATATGAAAATATGCATGTTAAAATTCTTGTGTGGTCATAAAACTTTGCAGATACATTCTTCAATGTATAAAGTTTAATTTGGGACAAAGAATCGATTTTTTGACTGACTTTTGAGTACTATGCCAGGAAGACTTGATTTTTAAAAGGTCATATTTTTTACAAATGTTTAATAACACAATATTCTGAACACATTCCTGAAAATATGCTATTTCTGTAGCTGCAAATTGGAGGTTGGCATCTCCAAAAAGGATTGGAAATCTGTGTTGATATTTTCCACAACTATGCACCATAATGGCATAATGAAAGATAGAAATTCATAATCGTTCCAGAATATCTGTTTTTAAGGGAACGCACATCTGCTCTATCTTCAAAAAATATAATTATGTGCTTACTTGTCTCACATTTTATAACTGATATTTTCTCTAAATTTTATTTTGAAAATTATTTTCTCATTTTGATTTGAAAATATTAAAAGTAAACATTTCTCTTGATATATTCCCTAACCCCTTCCCCATATACACTGCTGGCCACCCAAATTGCAACACCAAGAAAGACAAGAGATATCACAACAAAATTTATTTTGTAGATAACATGTTGACCAAGTATCAAATGATTAAATTTATAGACTTCTGTGAAGTGTGGTTCCTGCCAAAATCAGTAGCCAGAGTAGCCGCCATTGTTGGAGATCACCGCTGCCACACGCCTCGGCATTGATTCAAAGAGACTTTGGATGTGTTCTTGGGGTACAGCAGACCAAGCAGCTTCCACACGTTGCCAAAGTTGATCTGGTGTGGCAGCTGGGGATGTATTCTGGGTCAATCGTTGAGCAACCATGGACCACATGTTTTCTATCGGCGAAAGATCCGGAGAGCGAGCTGGCCAGGGAAGCAATTCAATCTGGCGATTGACGAAGAACCCTTGGACAATGCGTGCCACGTGTGGTCGCGCATTATCCTGTTGAAATATGGCTGTGGGCAAGCCCTGAAGGTAAGGAAGGACAACTGGCTCCAACACCTCGGAGATGTAGCGCTGGCTGTTTAAAGTACCGGCAATGCATACTAGAGGAGTGCGAGAGTGATATCCAATACCGCCCCATACCATAATACCCGGTGCAGGACCAGTGTGGCGGTGCATAACGCAGCTGTTCAGCATCCTCTCTCCACACGGTGTCTCCAGACTCGAATCCGACCATCGTGGTGTTGCAGACAGAAGCGTGACTTGTCAGTAAAGACAATTTCAATCCATTCTGCCGTCCACATCCTTCTTTCATCGCACCATTGGCGGCGGAAACGTCTGGTTCTGCGTCAAGGGTAGACGAAGCAATGGACGTCTTGCGGACAGACCACTCTGCTGTAAACTGTGTCGAATGGTACGCGCAGACACTGGATGATGCGGTACAGACTGAATGTGCTGTGCTATGGTTCGTGATGTGGCTGAGCGATCCGTCACTGCCATACGCACAATATGCCTGTCATCACGTGAAGTGGTGCACTGAGGTGGATGCGATCAAACACGTCGGTCCGTCGTACCCTCCTGCATCCAACGATCACAATCCGCATTACAGTTGTTTGGTTTCGTCCAACACGACTACCGATTTCCCTGAAAGATAATCCACAATCTCGGTAGGCCACTATCCTTCCTCTGTCGAACTCGGATACTTGATCAAAAGATGATCGCTGTTTTCTACGAGGCATAATTGATCGGGTTTTTTTAAAAAAACCACAAGAAAAACAATTGCCGTACTTGAAATCGTCGAAATCTCCAAGCCTTAAATAGCGCTTTGAAGTGGCGCCAAAGGCGCGCGTGATGTGCGTCTGCGCTGAAATTCTAATCATTTGCATATCTCACCTCCGCTAATGCATGTTGTAAATTTCATATTATTTGCATGCTTCCCTCAGGGTGTTGCATTTACGGTGGCCAGCAGTGTATTAATGTTTAGTGTAATTCAATTCCAAAAACTGCATTATAAATTGTTAGCCTAACGTCTTACAAGCTTAAACTTATTGGAAAAATTTATTTAAGTCAAGTAAATCTGGCTTTTTTTAAATTTAAAAGTCATGATTTTTTTCATAGTGTATTAAAACTGTTCTTTATTAATTTTGTTTCAAGTGTAAACTCAGAGCTTTGTTCATTCAATTTCTTTTTATAAGAACCTTCAATCCTTTCCTTGGGAAAGCTTACCACTCCTTGAAGATATCCCAGTATCTCGGATGCCATCTCTTAGTCTTATGAGTTCAAAGTTAGTTATGCTAGAAGACAGCTCAGTTTTTCAAAAAGGATGTGATTCTGATAAGACTTTTTACATTCTTAATCCTGATGGTGACTTAAAGTATTCCCAAGAATATTTTCAGCCACGCTTTGAAAAGTAAGTTCTGTTATCCTGAATTCTGTCAGGGTAAACTGTTTTAAAGTCTCATTCAGTATTGTTTTGTTTATTTATCTAAAACTTGTATGTATTGTTTGATAAACAATGAAATATGAATTTTTCAGTTTATTATATTTCATTAGTAAATAGCAACACTCATGCAGATGCCTGACAACCCTGAGCTTTTAGCCATTATAACCCTGAGTGGGCACAGTGGTTAGTGGTAGTCCAATTTGAAAGAGATGAGATTAAAGATTATGTTCCTGTTATAGTTCTGCCTCAATAAATGAACATTGCTCCAGGGGACAAATGCGAAAAGGAGTAAGGGCGATGACGCACAGAGTAACTTATAAAGTTTCTTTTTGTTGCCACTCAAGAAACTGCCGAATATTATTGAAGCCACCATCATGACTAGACATGCCGCAGGCGAAGACGTATTCATTCCTAGAATCCCAATCATCCCTTCGAATCCTCCATTCCAATTTAAACGCCTTCAGTTCCCTGTTCGTTTAAGTTTCGCCATAAGCATCCAACAAGGCACAAGGACAATCACTGAAAGTTGTGGGACTCAATCTCATTAAACCATGTTTCTCCCATGGTCAACTGTATGTGAGTTGTTCAATAGTTAGAAAAGCCGAGAATCTTTACATCCTAGCTCCAAATGGAAGAACATTCAATATAGTGTATCATGAAGCTCTCTAAGCAAGAATCAGTGAGGTGAAAGGGATGAGGCGACATGCCCATGTCGGGTGGTGGTGGGACTCATTCTTAAAATTGTTTTTTCTTTTAAATGTTTCTAGAATCAGTGAGGACAAAGAAGAATGATGTAACGGGCAACTCCGTGTGGGTACTGCTAGTTATAAATAACAGACAGATAAAGTAGCTGAATCGTAGGAGCCTGCAGGAATCTACAATTTATTTTTCTTCGAAGTCACAATACATAACAATGTGTGCAAATTTCGTTTTGGGTCACAGTTTAATAATTCCCAAGAGTTAGTCAATTAGGTGTGGGAAAGTGGGCACAGTATCCGAAGAAATGGGAAGAGCCTCGATTTAATAGGTTTTCGTCCTTTCAATACTCATTTTTACTTAATAAAAATTTTGATTATAAATTTATGATTTTCCCCAGCTTATTTTTATAACCAAAACATAACTTAAAATATTTTAGTATCTTATCTTTAAGAGTTGAAAATGCTCATCAAATTAATTTAAAAATTAACTTTTTTGTTTAGCCGTTCTCCCCTTATCAGTTTGATTAATGAATGAATTAATGTATAGCATCTCAATAACACAATAATGTTACATATTATTAATTGTTTGTTTAGTTACTTGTTATAACTTGCTGTCGGTATGAAAAAATCTTGATTTTTTTTTAAATCAAAAACATCGGATTTTTTTTATTTAAAAATCAGATTTTTATAATTTTTATTAATTCCTTGTCCATACAAGTTTAAATTTGTTGGACATTAGATGCACAAATTGCTTTTTAGAAAAAATCATGTCACCAATAGAAAATAAAATAAGGAACTTGCATCTTAAAATTCCTGCTTGCAAAAATAACTTGGTGATTTCTTTTTATTTTTGTAAGTTAATTGTTAAAATGAGACGTTATGAAAATACTTAAATTTGAAATCAAATATGCTTATTTTTCAAATTCTCTGAGCATTGACAAGTATTTATGTCATTGGTATATTCGAAGCACACAAAAAGGGTTTATATATAATACAAAAAAATGAAGGCTTTTCCCCTATGAACAGCGTACACTGAGTGTAATAGTATCCCCAGAACATGCCAATTCACTGGAATTTTGTGTTGCAATAAAAAATGTATCAATTCCAATAGCTTTCTGCTTCAACCCATAATCTTTTCTCAACATACTAACTCAATTATTAGATGAGTGAATTAACTTTTACATTCGAAATTTCAATTCCATAAATATTAAATAGTTATTCTAGCAGTGTAAAGAATTTTAAGGGATCAATACATAAGATTTCACAATAAATTGAAATAAAAATTAATCAATATAATACACAAAACAAAATGAAACTTAAAAATGGAAGAAATTATTTTCATTGTAAATGTCTTTATTTTTTATGAATAGACTACAATACTAAATCTGGAATTTTTAGGAATAGGTCTGGAATATGGATAAGAGTAAGGAAAAACTAGCAAAAAAATTGATATTAATGAATATTTTAATTAATCTACTTTATTTTTATAATTGTATTTTTTTCTGATAATAAATCATTGTGTAATCTTTGGCTGCTTTCGAATAAGTGAATTTGGGCAGATTCTTCCATAAGTCAGCAACCTTGGTCATGGAGAAAAAGCAAACCTGGGATGCATTCCCCAAGTCGCCAAAACTGTCAACCACTTAAAAAAAACTATATGTTGGAGAGGTGGAGATAACTTTTAAACTATGAGTAGTCGACCATCAGGCATGGTTCAATGACAGGAAAAGTAGAAATGTATTCATCTAAGAGGGTACTCTTTGCAACTTTGCTTCAACACATTTCTTCAGGAGTACGATTTTATTTTTTATATAAGTATATAAGAACTGATTTTTTTATGTTAGTAAAATACAGTATATTTTAAGTTTGAAGAAAATAGGTATTTAAAATAGCTGATTACAATTAAGTCATCAGTGCAGCTAGTTAATTTTTTTATACTTTGAAAACTGTTCTAATACATCAAAATGAGACTCACTGTAGTGTCATTCCATGCAAAATGAGCAAATCACCTGTAACTGACAACACAGATTTTAATGAAAGTCAGTTTTTAAATAGGTCACAGTAATAAGCATATGCAAAATATTATGACTTAGAAATATATATTTTATTCATTGACACTAAAAGTTTAAGGTCACACAAATGTAGATTTATTTAGTACTAAAGTAGCCTGTTTGCAACCCTATATTTGAATAAGCTATTGATGCAAAATTGAAAATTTTATATTGTTACATTCTACAGAAAAGGATCTCTTGAAAAAGTCTGAATGCAATTTAATAGCCTTCCCTTCTGAATCTTAGAGATGAAAAACAGAAATTTTGCCAAATTTCAAATTGTTCTGGTATCTGAATTGAAAGAAAATAAAAAAAATTCTTAATGAAGAGCTTTTTATAACAATTAGTATGGTTAATTTAGCGATTGCGTTTCTATTTCATAGTAAAGAAAAAACATTTAAAAAGTAAAATTATGAAAAACCACTCAGTTTTTTAAAATACATATTTAACTGAAGGAAAACTTTTCAACATTTTCATCTGTTGAAGATGTCTATTATGTATCCTGAAAGTTTTGCTTTTGCCCCGGGTATATTTTTAACTCGATGGAAATTTGACTTTCGAAACTGATAATGTAAGTTTTAAACTTTGTTAATATAAAAATACGATGCGCAAGGTTCAAATAATTATCTTGGTGCACATGCAAAAGTTCACTTGAAATTACTTTTGTAGCCCCTGGTTTTTCTTAACCCAAGAAGTGTTACATTAGTGTGATAATCATTTCGACTGGAAAGTTCATTTTGTTAGTGAAATATTTTTGATTTGTTTATATCTTTATGAAATATAAATATTAAATATGTTTTGGAAAATTAAGTATTACATATGTAAATACAATATCTAATTTTGGGAGTATATATTATATAAAATGCCTGATCTTATTGATGTGGAAGAAATTTTCCCTTTTTGGGAAACTGACAAGATCCATTATGTATAAATAACCTGTTTAAATGAACTTACATGTAAAACCAGAAAACTGTTTTCTTTACTCTTGAAATGAAAACATCAGTTTTTCATATACACCCCAATGAAATTGATAATGCACCTGTGACTGACAGAAATGAAGATTTTCATTGCTTAATAGATCAACATCAAAATCTTTCATGTGCCTTCAACTGATGTTATTCAAATTGAGTCTCAGTTTTGAAGGTTTTAATGAAATTCCAGCAGCTATGATGGGAACATATAATTATTGTTACATCCTGATTCCCAATTGTACATCACTCAAGAATTCTTGTTTGATTAAATTTGATGTTTTTGTAATTTGCTCTTTTTAGTTAAAAAATTATTTGATTTTTCATTGTCGATTTGTGGTTTTTATTTCATTGTTATCATTTGAAATGTTCAATATGCATAGAATGGGACGCAAATGTTTTGATTAACGATAATAACCCCCTCTAGTCGATCAACATGCAATAATTTTGGATTACAGTGACCTGCTGTAGACCTATCCCAATAGTCATTTGGTGAAGAAAATTTTAGTCATTGATTTGTTGATCGTCTGGTACCATATTCTTTAGTTACTGTGATTTTAGGACTCGGAAGGCAATCTTTAATTTTTTTTACAATAGACTTCTAACTGTTCCTCTAAATCAGCGTTTCTCAAACTGCTCTCCGCGAAAAGGTAGGACATGTTTAAAATTAAAAATATCTTTTACGTAAAAAATGGGACAAAAATATTCGAATATTATGACATTTTGCGCTCTCGGTGGGCAAGAAAAAAATCGAGTATAAATCATTTATCACAGATCAGGTGAAACATTGACTATATAAAAAGGTAATCGGCATTCAATGTGTCAGTTTCTCGTCCGCCAGTCGACAAAACAAATTTATATCAAAAGACAACACGGAGCCAGACAGGCTGGACTTACTGTCTCTGCGTTTGCAGGAGCAATTAGAAGCTTCGACACCTTTCCAGAATTATCGGAAATTTTTTTATTGCATATAAAACTGGAGGTTTACTCACTTCTCAAATCAGTTGCATTTTAGTCAACATCCAGTCGAGAATCGATGAAGTATAAAGTTCATTATATGTAATTTATTATTTTTATTTTCCAAAAGGATTGCATGAAAACATAGCAGAAAACGTTTGGGTTGTAACACCATACTCTATATCCAAAAAACCATCCTCTCTGACATCACAGGAATATGAATGCTTGGTTGATTTGACATCAGGTACAGCGATAAGATCAAAGTTTGAGACTGAGAAATCAATCTCCGATTTTTGGTGTACGCTAAAGGATGAATTTAAAATCCTATCAGATAAAGCGAAACTTATTCTCCTGCCCTTTGCAACCACTTATTTATGTGAAACAGGATTCTCCGCATATGCCGCTACTAAAACAAAATACAGATCACGTCTCAATGCAGAGCAAGATATTCAGTTGCAGCTATCCAAAATTCAGCCAGATATAATCTCATTGTGCAAATCAAAACAGCCTCATCCTTCTTATTAAAATTTCTGTTTCACGAAACCAAGTAAAATTTTGTAACAAATGTAATAATGCCAAATTAATAAAATAACAAATTGTGGATGTGCAATATTTGCCCTGAATTTATTTTTTTTTTCCATGTGTGTTTTCCGTCTGCAGTGGGGAAATTAGTGCAGAAAAAAAATTAAACGGTGAAATCTAATGTCCTGCAAGCTTAAATGACGAAACTACATCGTATCGTCAATGCTATTTTGTCGTTCTATTTACTAAATACAGTATATAGCTGCGAGATAAAATTTATTACTCCACGTTGAATTTCCAATTTCAAAGGTGCTCCGTGACTGAAAAAGTTTGAGAACCTCTGCTCTAAATTATCGATTTCATCAGCTTTCCTTCATTTGATATTGTGAGTGGATTGATGAGTTTTGCTATATAATAATGAAACTTGGAATGCGTATTTAAATGTTATTTTTAATTAATTAGGATTTAATCATTTTATCTGTCAGAAATTAAAAGCTTTTATCTAGTTAAATTTAAATTAATTTTTTCTCTTTAAGTTAAAAAATGTTTTCCTATAAAGTTTATTCACTGTATGGCACATGTACTGATGTTCAAAAAATTGTGTGACATTTCCATTGACATTTTTGGGTCATTGATTCTGGATTCATTGATTTTTCGGGTGTTCAAACATCCAGAAATGTCACTATATAGAACTTTTTATGCAATAGTATGTCACAATAGGACATTAAGGACTTATCACTACAGAAATTAAAACAAAATCTGTTTTATAAATATTTAAATCAAAGGGAATTTTTATTTGAAAGGTGTTCTCAAAATAAACCAAAAGGAGCATTTGTAACCATTATTACATACAAAATGCAAAGGTTTTACAAACTCAAAATTTTATTAAATTACCTTAACTAACAGGCATAATTTTAAATGGAAAACTAAACTAATTATGCACAATATTTTGTTGAAATACCTTTAGACCTGGTAGCAGCATATTGGCTCAGTGGGTTTTAAACATTTAAAGTAGTGTTTAATCTAATGGATTCTTTGTAAAAAATTATTTTAAAGTTTTTATGTGAATTTCATTTTCATGTGTATTCTCTAGGTATACAAATTGGAAAGGAATCACAGGTAGATTTCCTACTGCAGAAGAATGCATCTCAGGAATAAAAGATTATGACCTATTTATGTAAGTTTGCTCATTTAGATTTAGTAATTATTTTGTAAGCAGTAGTGTAATATATCGACTTTTGATGCAAAGCAAAGTTATACACATTTAAAGTTAGATTTTCAAAACAGGATTAAGTTGTTCTTTTTTAAGATATAAATGAAACACTTAACACAAATATAGGTTTAGAATTTATAAAAGATTAAAATTAGTCTTGTGGCTTGGAATTTACCTTATCCTCTTCATTCCTCTTGAATTCTTTTTTTAGAATATAAACCCATATTTGAAATTCTAGATCAGAATGATGGACACGAAATTAAATTTTTTTAAATTCAATATTTAAGACTACAGAAAAACTTTTGAAGTTACAAGGCTTAATTTTGCAAATATTTTTTTTTACGTAATTTTAAAAATAAGAAAGTATTTACAGGGGGTTTAAAACTTTATAACAGACACGATGCTAGAAAAATATTTCTCTTTAGAAACATTAGAGCTCCTTTTATGTTAATTTTCTCCCACAAAAACATGTCTAATAAATAAGCTAGTAAGAGCACACATTATGAAAAAAATTCATGTTGAGTACAAAGTCGATTCATCGAAATGTTAAAAGTATAAGAAACAGCATATTTCTTGTTTCAAAAGCATCAGTTTAAGTATCTGACCTTCACATGGGGAAAGGTAAGTCAAAATTGATGAAGAGGCCACATTTATGGGCTGAACCCATACGTAAAACCAAGCTTGAAAGAACTCGATGGTGATTCTGAGTTCTCAATATTGGAAGGCAACTCAACTTTTGGGGTGACAATCACCTGTTTCTTGGCATTTTACTGTTTCCTATGTATTTTGCATCTGTTCATTATTGAGTGTTTTCTTATCTGTATCTTGTGTATGTGTCTCGGTCATTGGAAAGAAAAAAGTTTGGAAGTTATGTTTCCTGTGATCAGAGGGATATACTGAAAGTCAGTTGTAATTTTCAATTCAATAAATAAATACTGTTCTTTAAAAATAAGTGTCCACTTAGCCAAATATAGCCCATACACCTTAAATCCCAAAACCAGCCAACTAATAAGTGTCATAAAAATGGTGATTTTTAATTGAAAAAATGTTCTTGTGTTTGGAAGTGCTATGCACAAGCAAATTTTTTTCAATAAAATAACATTAATCCCGTTTCATGTTATTTCCATTTAGATTGTTAAACTTAAAGACAAATTGAAAGTTTGATTTTAATCAACAATTTTTCAAATGTCTGATTTAAGTTGGCATAACCTGATTTGAATCGTATATAGAAAACATAATAGAATCATAGATAATACATAAAAAGATAGAATAATGAAAGGCATCTATGCAAAGATATGCTTTATATAATAAAAATTACTATTTAAATTTTACAATCTGTCAACAATGTCAAATATTACAGCATTTTATCTGCAAATACTAAGTAACAAATCCTAAAAAAAATGTAGTTTTAGTGTCTGCATCATTGTTTCATATCAAAAAAGTATATATTTTATTGTTTATAAGTTATGAATGTAGGATACTAAAATAAGTATTGCAAAGGTTAATTCTGCTTCTGTTTAAGAACATACAGGGTGACCTGTAAAGTCCCATTAAGCCCTTTAAATTTGAAACAGCGTCTCGTATAGTCAAGGAAGTAACATGTACCTATAGTAAAGTGACCATGCTGAATTTATTGAGACAGCTTACAGTGCTCCTAGCAGCGAAATAAGGAAGTTAAAAAAATAACTCAAAAACTAAAGGAGATCGGCTAAAAAGTTCAATTAAAAAATGTGTGCAATAACATAATAAAAGCACAGGAAAAGGTTTCATGGAGTTATATGTAAAATTGGTGGAGATAATTCGCGATTGAAATTTGAGCTATTCCATGCTTTGAAAAGGGGGTCGTCCTGAAATTCAAAAACGTGTTCTCTGGTGTTATACAGTTTTTCTGATTTAAGCAACGACGAATTTAAATTAAAACAAAGAAAGTAAAAAAGATAAATAAAAAAAATCTGAAAACCGCACTCCTGAAAATAAAAAAACTGACAATCCGAAATCACAAATTTTGCGCAACAACTCGGCTAAAAAGGGTGACAACACAATGTGAATTTGCATACATGTGAAACCGCATTAAATGTCCACTGTTTTGCCCCAGGTCGTGGGCATGGTCGAAACTTTCGTTCCTGTTTTAATCTACAAATTTCGTATTCAATTTTATAAGAACGTTTAATTCACGCTTTTATCTTATTCATCTACAAATAAATTTTTAGTTTTACTGTTGCTGTGGATCTACCAATCATCCACTGAACGACAAGCATTTGTTTCTGACATTTTCCTGTCTGTACAAAGTTTATCAGGGGAAAATTAATTATCGTCGCACTGGAGCTACACAACAGGCTATTGGCAATGGTCCGGGATCAATCTTAAAAAGAAAGATTTGAGGACAAACTGCGTAATTTGGAACCACGGTCAGATGATGCAGTAGCACCTGAGCTGGCACCCCATCTCCGCAATTCCACATCACACCAACACAAGGACTTTGAGGCCATGACGGATTTTGCATGCACTAGCCCCTTTTTTACGCGTCGGTATTTGGATGGCACAGACAAGGTTCGAACTCACAACCCTCTGGTTGGCGGTCTGTCACTCTACCAACCGGGCTACTGCGGCCCCCAAAGTTTATCAGGATAAAATTATTAAATAGTAAATCTTCGTTCGTGGCTGTATAGCCGAGAGGTTTTAATCATGTATTTTAGTTGTGCGAAAATTGCGATTTCGGATCAGTTTTTTTTAAAAATTTTCTGGAGTGTTTTTCAGATATTTTTTTACTTTCTTTGTTGTTTGAATTAAATTCATTGTTGCTTAACTCAGAAAGTATAACACCGAACTCAGAAAGTATAACAAGAACTTAACCTGTATAACACCGGAGAACACGTTTTTCAATTTCTAGACGACCCCTTTTTCAAGGCATGGAATAGTTCAAATTTCAATCGTGAATATTTACGCCAGTTTTACAGATAACTCCATGAAACTTTTCCCGGTGCTTTTATTACCGTATTGAGCACATTTTTCTAATTGAACTTTTTGGCCGATCTCCTTTAGTTTTCGAGTTATTTTTTTAAACTTCCTTATTTCGCTGCTAGGAGTGCTGTAAGCTATCTCAATAAATTCAGCATGGTCACTTTACTATAGGTACACGTTACTTCCTTGACTATACGAGACGCTGTTTCAAATTTAAAGGGACTTTACAGGTCACCCTGTATAGTAGTTCTATAAAAGTAAGTGCTTTGCTACTGAAAGCTTGTGTATCGATTTTACAGTGGCTAAAGTGATTGGCAACATTTTTTGTTCATAAATATTTTGACACATTTCTAATTTGAATCACCTTAAATTTATATCTTGGTAGGACTACTGGGTATATTTGTTTATTTACTGATAAAAAGTTTTTTAAATTTTATTTCTTCGATGGCCTCTTAATACAATTTAGTTTTTAAACAATGTGAATATTTAGATATTGTGGACATGGTAGCGGTAGACAATACTTGGGAAGAACCGCTGTTGATAAATTGAAATGTCGTGCAGCTGCAATATTGGTAGGTTGCAGTAGTGGGCATCTGAGACCTCTTGGAAAAGATTTGGAGGCATATGGATTTTCCTTGACATACTTGATGAATGGTTGGTAAGTAATACAAATTTTTGTATTTCCTGGCACACTTAATATTACAAATGGTAATTTAAGGTTTTATTCAATGAAGAGCTTATAAAAGTATTCATTTCCAGAGAAACGTTAATTAAGAAAAACGTTAATTTTAGTATTTTAACTTGTTATATTTGAAAATTTTAAACCAACTCTACACTTTACTCCAACTATGAAAAATGTTACTTCGTTTCTCACAGTAATAAATAATGCTTGTTTGCTTCAGAGTTCAATCTATGATGGCATTCAAAAGAAATGGCAGTGAGACTAGGAATTTTCTGATCTAAAAAATTGTTTTTATTTCCTTACATTACATCCCTCAGGGGCACATTTCCTTTGTATACAGGCTTTGCGGACCCGAGGTACTCTAATGGTTTTTTCTTTTCCCATGGGGTTTCTGTCTTTATTAAGTACAGTGGTCACGTTCCTGGGCCATCCACTGTGGTTATGTTCCATCTTTTACTGCTTTTATTCCACTACTCTTCCCCAATCCTTATTTTCCCTTTCACAGCATTTCTTACTTGATGTTGTCGTGTTTGGTGTAGCTTGGCCAAATATGGCCCTTGCACCAGAAAACCCCAAAACAGTCAATCTTGCGATGCAGTACTTGCTAACTACATAAGGTATAGTTGAGGTTTATACATGATCTGCACAAACAACTACTATAATATCAGACAGAAATATATATGTTAGGAAAACTGTAGAGCATTTAGATTATTTAAACATTACCATTTTAGAGCTACAAATGAGTTTGTTTGGAGAGCAAGGAAAATGGCAAATGTGATTAGACGTGTTTCAAGTTCACACAACCGTAGTCTTCCCTCATTCTATTCCAAAGGCAAGAAGGAATTAGAACAGTGGTTCCAAACTTTGTGTATTCCCCTTTCATCATAACATTAGATATCACTCCCTCGAATTTCCTTAACAGTTTAACTTTGTAAACAAGTTCATAAGAGCCATGCTTTATTAAATAGAAGCAAAAGAAATTACTTAGAGCAAGATTTACTGAAATACATTTCTAACACATAAATATAACTTAAAATAGAATATTATGTATATTAATAAAACATTTTTAAATATGCTCAGACAAATTGTACTTCTCAAACAAAATGCAAAATAAACATTTTTATTTCAATGGATGGGTTTGCTTTTCCATGTAACTTTTGATACAAGCATGCTATGTACATCCAGTGGCAGTTAGGAAGGGATTATGTGAGCGAGCTCACCCAACTTTTTAATTTTTTTTTGCTGATACAATTCCTTTTATTTATTCAAAAAATTAATATAAGTGTAAATTTTTGCTATACATAAATTGAAAAAGGAAAACTAAATTGTTAATGAACTTATTCAGAACTGAACCTTTGATTATATTCAAATGTTTATCCTCATGAATAAAGGCAATACAACTCTCATATTTGCAGGGATTTATACATTGATGTCTATAAATTAAGGGTCAAATGCATTTTGCAAATTTGTGAATACTGAAGTTAATCTTTCATGGCGAAAAAATACTGACTGCATAAGAAATAGAAATGACATATTGGTTGACAATAATTAACATACACTCATGTCCAAAATTACATACATAAAATCACGGATTTCTCAGAAACTGAACTATAATTCTATGAATTTATGTGAAATGATATAACATTATAACATAAATACAAAGGAAAAAATTTAAGAGCACTGCATATGATATAAAACTGTAGCATGAAACAATAAAAATGGCAATGTGTGACAAGGAGAGTTCCGAAGAAAAAAGAATAACTCAGAAAAAAATTAAGGCTTATGAATTTAATATGGAATGTGATCTCTCCTGATGTGTACACACGTATCACAACGTGTTTTGATGCTGGCAATAATGTTGTTAACCACAGTTTGGGGAATTAAGTTCCAATCCTCCAGAAATGCGGACTTCAGGGCATTTATATCTGTAGGAGGAGGCTGTCTCATGTGCAACTGCTTTTCCAAGGTAGTCCCATAAGTTCTCTAGGGTTCAGATCAGGAGATTTTGCTGGCCACAGTATTCGCTCAATGGCTTCAATTTCAAGGAATTCGTCAAAGAGGTTTGCTCAATGTGGACGAGCATTATCATCCATAAATAAAAGTCAGATCCATATGTACCTCTGGAAAGTCTTATATAAGGTTCTAAGACCTCATCCTGATATCTATGGCCGGTCAAATAAAACGAGTAGGGCGTACGTCCATCGATCATTACTCCTGCCCATACCATCACCCTGCACTACCAAAACGGTCACGTTCCATAATGTTCGAAGGAAGATTTCGCGTTCATGACTCCCTCCAGATGTACACACGTTTATAATCAGATGTTAAACTAAACCTCGACTCATCAGTAAAGAGAACATGGGTCCATTGGTGTTCCTCCAGTTCTGATGTTCTTTGCACCAATTAAAGCGATCCATCTTTTGTTGTGAAGACAGTGAAACACATACTCTTCTTGGCTTTCTGGCATAAAGGCCTTTTTCATTAAACCTTCTGTATGTAGTTTGCCATGATACAACAGTTCCAGTGGCGGCTGCAACCTCTGAACTTAACTTCCGAGCAGTAGACTTCCAGTTACGACGTGCAGTTATTGCCAGATATTGATCTTGAGAAGCGGTTGTCATTCGTTTACGATCTTATTCATTCTTCCTAACAACAGTTCCAGAGTTCTGAAATTGTTTCCATAGCGTAGAGACCGTCTGTCTTGAAATATTCACACATCTCGCTACTTCCATGATTGTCCTGCTTCTAAACGGCCGATAATTCGCCATTTCACAGATTCTTCCAAATGATACTTCGGAGCCATAACAAACCGTTTTGAGTCGTTACACACTGAAATCAAACGCTGTATTGCAGAAATTCACTCAGATATTCACTTTGCGCAAAGCGCTTGATTCATCATCGGATGACGTAACGGCTTGATTTGTGTATCAGAAACCGTTGGATCACTTTTGATTGGATAATGCTAATTAGACTTGTCTTTCACACATTCCCTGCAAAAATGGATTACATTGATTGGATGTTTCATGGAATATCATTATTTTTGGGTATGTAAAGATAAATTTGGACATGAGTGTATTTGGAGTCACGTGACAGCACAATAATGCTAAAACATGATAAAAGCTAAAGCGAGTGTCTGGTGACTGAATGATTTTTTCATGTGTTTAACTCTCTACGTACACAAGAACACATCTCAATGATTTTACTGTGGGAGAATTGTAGGAAAATTGGAAGAAATGCACGATGAAGACAATGTGTTCGGAGTTCGGTTTCCGAAAGTGGAAATGTTGCCAGACGGTTCAACAGTGGTGAACCACCCCAAAACAACCCCTGCTAAAAATTGTTATATGATAGTAATGGCAAAAAGATGTCGCATAACTGCTGGGAGGTTAGCATGACATCTTCAAGCAAGCAGAGACCATAATATCGTGCCCGAGCATGTCCAGGCGATTATTATATTTATTATACTTTCAGAATTTTGTTTTTCTCTAAATATATAACTGACTCTTAATTTATGTACACCAGTGTATCTACCAATTGAGTGGACTTTTGAAAATTTTTTAACTGCCTGTATTTTGACCTAGTTGTAGAAATACATTAATTTGAATATTGTTTTCACAGAAAAATATGTATGGGTGTTGCATTCAAAAGATTTTATATTTTTGGATTAGGAAATATTTATGATCAGAAATTAAGCCAAAAAGAAGTGCATGTTGAGCCTTTCAAAAATGGCTCTGCGTGAAAATCAAAAATAGTGAGGACATAGCACGCCAAAAATTGTCATGGTTGAAGGTTTGAGGTGGCAGGAAAAGACTAGGCAGTTCTAAGAACACTGTTCATGAAATCGTTACAGAATTCAACTTTCAAAGCATTTCTTCAGTCCCAACAATTCTGCCCCAAGACCACAAAACCTGCATAACAGCCAAGCCACTTGACAATCTGCCATTGCCACGAGTAAGCTTTTATCAAAAACATGATTACAAGTAGTGAAACATTGGTTTGAGTTTCAAGGAAAAAATCCATGATCCGCCTTTTCAGAACTTCTCAGGCAAACAATTTTAGTATCAGACTGCATTCAAAAACTCGGTTATGTTGTTCTTCCAAGACTCTTGAACAGTAGAGGGACGTCGTGAATGAATTGGTGATATGCTGGTAGAAGTGGCTGACCCATTGTCAGTGACTATACATACTGTTTATTTCTCTAGTCTCATACACGTTTCATACCAGCTTTTTGCCCTCTCTTTATGTTCTCCTGAGAAGTAATACCTTATTACTTGCACCCCCACATAAAACAAAACAATCTAAAACTTATTACAATTTATATGCCAAAACTGTCAATTGTCTTGCAGCGTCACATGTGAAATACTCTAATTAAGAATCCCCTGAAGGGCTTTAGGGGTTGCATTCCCTAAAAATGCCTTAATGATAGATTACAGATATTTTTATTGGGGAAATATTGATTTAAGTGTATGGTGCAATAACTTTTAATGTAGTCATCAGGGTAGCTGATTTAAATCGTGATTTTTATTTAAAAAATCATTGATTTAAATCAAAATTTTTAATTTAATTTTCCTTTCTGCATTAAGTTTATAAATATTGAAAATGAAATAACTATAAAAACAAGATACATGTTATTTTATTCCAATAAGTTAAGAACTATATCAATAAGTAAAGTAGTCTGTTAATGAAAAAATAAAGACACTGTCATTATGAGAAAGTTTTCTGCAGTATCATGTCAAATTTGCAAGTAAATGTTTATAATTGGGAATATTAATGTTTTCATTTTGTTTTGTGAAATATGTTGGTTTATTTTTATTTAAATTGAATTGGGGGGGGGGGGGAATTTATGCATTGATCCCTAGAAATTCTTTACACTGCTAATATAACTAGCATTCTGTTTTTATGGAATTGAAGTTTGGAATGTAAAAGTTAATTTGCCCATCTGATAATTGAGTATATTAACAAATAGATTTTGGGTTGAAGTGGAAAGCGATTTTAATTGCAATGATGAATTTTTTATTGCAAGCTCAAAATTCCACTTAATTGGCATGTTCTGGGGGAATGTTATTACACTTATTCTATGCTGTTCATTTAGAAAAGCTTCATTTTCTTGTATGTTATGTATAGACACTTTTCGTGCACGTGCTTGGACTATCACTTTGAAATACTTACCAATGCTCATAGAAATTTGAAAAATAGGCATGTGATTTTAATTTATGTATATTTTCTTTTTTGTCTTATCTCATTTAAAAAAATTCTTACAAATAACATTTATCATAAATCAATACTTTTTGAAAGCTAAATATTAATGAGAAGTAGGAATTTGTTCATGAACAGTGCTTCCTTTTTATTTTCTATTGGTGACATGATTTTTTCTCAAAAACAAGCTTTTAACCAATTAATTACTTTATATAAAAATAACTTAAGAAATTCTATACATTTTATTCATATGATAAATATATATTGCAAAAGAATTCTGAAATTTCTGATTTTGGATAATTTTATACAAAACTTTATATGGTGTTAGTGGAATCAATCCCCCAATGTTGTTTATCTAGGTCCAATCAAACTAATCTAAGCCACTCAAGAACTAGATAGGAAAACATTACTTATGCATGGCATTTGTTGTGCTTTTTATTTACTCTATCATGTGATTAACTTTGCTAATTCCTATATCACGTTTTAAACTTTCAAAAATTTATCTTGCTATATTTCCTGTGCATAAATGTTATTCAACATAAACATTAATGTTTAACATAAATCAAAACTATCTAGGAACTACACTGATTTTCATCTCATATCCAGCATCTTTAAACTTGTACTGGCAAGGAATAAATTAAAATCATAAAAATCTGATTTAAATCAAATAAATCCAATTTTTATGATTTATTTAAAGAATCATGATTTTTTCATACCATTAACACTAGAAAGACAGAAGCTCCTTCTGTATGGCCACACTGTTTGCCAATGAACTAGATATGCTGTTTTTTAATGTAACTATTGATCCTATCTATTGTGTATTTTATCATTTTGGCCAGGTGGGGGCATAGAACTGGATATGTAATCATTCCTAAAAAGATGGGACTATACTATTTCACAATATCAAGAAATTCTTCCTGTTTTATGTCTAAAATTACCTTGCAACAACATTATAATCAATTTGACCTTGTATCCCCTTTACTTTCAGTTTAATAAGTTATGTTCCCCATGACCAACAGTGAAAATCATTTTGGCAGCAGACTAGTAATTATCTTCCTATATATTTGGAATATATAGGAAGCTGTATTAACTTGACACATTAAATAAGAATGTATGGTTAGTTTCTTTTATGACAGAATGACTCAAAGATGTGTTCTCACTCAAAGATATTTTGAAAGAAATGCAGATGAGAAGATACAGTCGGGAAATAGTGAAGTCGCAATTCTGAAAATTAATATTTTTTTTATCTCACAAAGATAAGAAAACAAGCAATTTTTATCCGAAAATAGTCAGACCCCAAAATACCTTGTAGACATTAGATTAAACATAGTACATCTGTATACTACCGAATATGGAAGTTGTCATTGGATTATACTTAATTTTTCAATATTTCGGGTATCATTTTCCTCTCAATGCCTGGCAAATTGAGCATTCATGGTACTACAAGAGCAGAAAATGTAAACCACTTGCTGTTACCCTGTTGCACCTGGGTAGTCACGTTGTACCTCACATACATTCAAAGCACAACCAGTTTATAGCAGCCCCTCCAAACCAGTACCCTAACCACTAGGTCAACTATTTCAGATACAATAAATGGGAAACAGTAACAAGAGAAATACTTGTGTCTACATGAAAAGTTTTGCTCTATTGATTAAATTTATAATGAAGCTAACACAAAGGTTTTTGCTGCAGGCAGATATAAAAGATGAAGATATCAGAAACAATCAAACCACAGGGTGCAATGGAGAAACCACACACAAAAAAGCAGTATACAGAAAATGCACCTCGAAAGAAGTGAAAAACAATTTTTAAATTTTCAATTTGAATAATTCTAGTTTGACCCAGTGCTCTTATCAGAATGAGCAGTCACACTGGTCCCCTCCATCTTTCTGGGTATACGACAACTTTCTAGTGGAAACAGTTTCCAAGCTTAAAATTTAAACTTAACCTCAGAATGCTAATGTCTTATTGATATAAATTTTCTTTTCAGCCCCTGTGTTGTAGGTAATTTATGGGATGTGACAGACAAAGATATTGATAGATTTGCTGATAAGTTCTTTGAACAGTTTCTTCCTGATTACAGTGAAAAAGGATTTGAAATAAACAACATAGCCAAAGCAGTATCTAAAGGGCGGAAAGCTTGCAGAATGCGCTATTTAGTTGGTGCTGCACCTGTTGTTTATGGATTCCCTGTTTCAGCCAAGAATCTATCTTAACAGAAACTAGATTCTTAAATTTTATATCTATACACTGGAAATTTGTTTCCTTTTGCAGATTTACTTCTGTACTTGTTACCAGGTTTGAAAATTTTCATTTTCACTTTTCTGTGAAATTTGTAATATTTACTAAAATATTATCCAAAGCTTTTGTGAGTATAGAATTAAATTAATACTGTCGACAAAATATATAAACATCATGTAATCATTATGATTTGTATTTTTGTGTTTGTAGAGACAAAAAGACCAAATATGCTTTATACCATTTTATTAAGAAAACTTATTTATTAATATAATGTATTTTATATCTTAAATAACTATTTTTATGATATATGATACAATACAGTTTTGTGAAAATTAAACAATATCCAGAACTTCCCATATATAATACAATTCCAGGCATTACATGGGTAAAATTTGAAATATTATCATTTCTAAAATTATGTGATAATTTTAAAATTCATTGTGTATCAAAATTGTTCAATTTTATATAAATTTAGCATGATTTTTGTTTCTGTTGGAAATATTTTAAAAATTCAATTCTATTGAAAAGTATGTTTAATATTTTCATGGTGAACATTCGCAATCTGAAATTTAGATATTTTGTTGGTACAATTATTTCCCACACATTCTACTTGATTTTTGCCATTAAAAGCTTTAATAAAATATCCAAATATTTATCTAAACAAATGCAAGAAAAACAAAAATTGTAAAACTTTTAATTCACTTTTAAATAATACTTAAAAGAGTTACATTCAGAATATATTCTAACACTGACATCACAACAATCAGTATCTACATGAAAATACTATGATTATTGTTTTTACTAAATATAAGTTCCACAATTTTTATTGTTTCCAAAATTACATTGAATGCATAAATATATATTTTTGATTGCCTAAAAATTAAAAATATTTACAAAATCAAGCTATGTAGATCATATCCAAAATTATTTCAGCCTTCTAAGAAACGTGTTTTATTAGTAGATAATTGATATCCACTTAACTAAACTTAAAGCATAATTCTTACAAGAATTTAAATAATGTACAGAACAAGGGGATTCCAATAAGTTTTAAAAATGCAGTACGTATGTCAAGTATTGCCTTGTTTCTAAACCAGCTATTACACATTGAAGCACCATGTTATGTGTACACTTTTACAAAGTAGTAACCAAAAAAGCTCACTTTCAATACACAATGCAGATATTTCTTTTCCATGTGAAACACATAAGTTGCGACTGATGCTTTCTTTACTGTATATAATTCTTAATATTTAAAAGGAATACAAGATCAATGATTTTGATAAGCTGTTAAAGATTAAAAAGTAATTAGTGAAGCATCAAAAATCTCAAGTAACGTGCAATTAGTATTTGGTATAGTAAAAAGTATTCATCCACACAAAATAACAAGTGCTCCTTATGTAACCAACCACTATAAAAAATTTACATTCATTAAATTTTAGTTACCATTCAAAATTAAAACATTTTATGGCACAGAACATTAGTTGGAAGACAACATTCCTACTTTTTACCACTAAATTACAAATTAGCTAATTTTTTCAAAGCATGTTGAAACAATAGATTAAATTGAATACTGGAACATTAAATCTATTGGTAAGTGGTAATTCTTTTCCTTTCGTTAATTTTGCACTAAGGATAATAATTCATGTCAATATTTTTCAGGACAATTAGCTATATGCCATCTAACATTTATGTTGCAGAAGTTGGTTCTGCTCCAACAAAAATTTTGAGTACTTTATAGTGTAATGTATATATGAATAGTGTAATATGATTTAGGGAAATCCTAATTTGCTGGATCTACTTTTGTAAATAATTTTTTTCCCTCTTGATTTTGTATGTTTTTACAAGTTGCAGCTTTACTGCTCATTCATTTAAAAAGGCAACTAAAATATTAGTTTTGTATTTTTAAAATCATGCATAATGTATTTTATACTTGAATCAACCCAAACCTAGCTGTGTTTAACCAGTGAGATGTAACTTACAAGATTAATTGAAGTGCATGCGAAATATATATAATTTTGATCATCCATAACTCTGAATGTTCAATCAGTATTTTAAAAGGATGTGTACAACATGAGGAAATTGAAAAAAAAATTTATTAGTGTTTTTAATTAGAGCATACAATATTTTTGGGCTGCATTTTGGTTAAACAATTTGTTAACAGTAAAATTTTAATAATTTTGGTAAATCGATTTTAAATTTAACTGTTAATTGGATGCAGTAAAAAAGTATAAATAAAACAATTTGCAGTTATTTTGCTTGTGAAAGAAATTAATTTAAAAAATAATTGAAGAGAAAAACTTTATATTGATCTGGTCTCATTATAGAAAGTAAATAGGCTAAAAACAAGAGAAGGGCATACAAGGCTAAAAACAAGAATAAATTATCAGTTCAAAAAGGCTCTCCTGTGGGGGTAAATAACCAATATCAGGCTAGGTTTTGTTTTAGTACAGTATAATTCAAATTTATTGGCATCTAAATAAGATTGTAATGAATGACCAGACATGAAATATAAGTAGATTGAGCATTGCTATTGAGAGGAGCTTCAAAAAGTGACCAACATGTGAACTAGTCATGCGACTACTTTGAAAAATTGAGTTGCCTGATTTAGCAATATAACGTCTTGTTTCGGTAGATGGGTGAATGCACATTTCTATAGAGTGGCAACAAAAATGGTGAATCACCAAGTCTCATGCAGACCCAATCATGATGAATCAATGAATACTCGCCTTCTCCAGTCCCATAAACCAATCACATGACGAATGTTCGTTTCCATCAGACAGTCAAAGGGTCATGTTACTACTGGTTGTGGTCTCATCCTGGGTACATATATAAAGCTTACCATTTATCACTATAGCTCCTCTGGTAATAACAGCATTGATAGAAAATAATAGCCAGAAATGTATCTGGAATGCTCATTGTTCTGGTCTGCTAACTAAACAGATGGTGGGTAGATTAATTAAAGTTATTTTTACTATCAAGTCTTAAAAACATGGGAAGATTCATTTTAATATTAACTTGTAAGTCACTAAAACACATAAAATTCCCCATTTACATCCAACAAAAATTTCTCTCATGTCAACTTAATTAAAAATCAGTTAGAAATATTTTGCACCTGCAAATATAGAGAATTGGGACATTTCCATGTCAATAGTTTTGTAATGATTGAAAAACATTCCAGTTGAAATTAAAGAGCATCCTCACTAAAACAAAGTAAAGATTAGCTTAAGATATGTTTATTTTACATTAAGTATACCTTTCTGGGTGTTAACAGTTCTTTTGACAGTTAAGAGCAATCTACTACACTAAAGCAGTAACTCTAAACTTGGAGCAAGTACAGTGAGTTTTGAGCATGCATTTTGTAAGCATCTTAGCCTTACACAATACCATGACAAGAATACTATTGATATTTATAATAAGCTTATTTCTCGAATTTTATGTAATAATTTTCAACACAAATGAACAAAAAGAACAAGTATCTCATTTTGATAATTCAATTAAATTCGCTAATAATTTTAATGGCAATTTTGGAACATATCAGGAATCTTTAAATTTTTAAAAGCACGATTCTAAATATTGGCATCGGATACAAAGTAAATAATTGACAAGGAATGTTAAATAACTTTGAAAGTAAAGGGATTTTCTGGGGATAGAAATTACATTACCATGTAGAAGGCATGACTTGAAAACACCAAATGCATCCCTTTTTAGATTTCAATGTTAAGTTTGAAAAATCTAGAGATTAGTTTCAACACAATTTTTACCGCCTTGCCATTTAATTTTAAGATTCAAATTAGCTTTAGCAAAATTTATGCCAAATAATACATTACAGTAAATTTCTATTGCAATGTATTAGCCCAAATCTCGCATTCCTTTGCACTTAATGGCCAAATATACAAATTAAATGTTTTTGGTTGTCTTGGACATTAAATAAACTAGCAAGGGGGACTTTTTGTTTATAGCTCTACGTGAACAGAAATAAAAGCTAAATAAGGTAAGGCTTTTGTATAGATTGATTAATTTCGATTCAAATTAAATTTTAAAAAACGAATCCTTGTTTTGAAAATTCCAAAAGGAAGCTACATCCAATGATTATCTTTAAAATTAACCTAGCACATATTTGGTACCCATCTTTGTATCAACCAAGAACATGGTGGCAATATATCCTATATTGATTCCATTTGCTACTTAGTGTATTACAAAAACTTATATGCAAATTTATTTCCCACATAACCATGTTATCCAATTCTACCTCCCAAGACAGTTTCTTTTAACTATCGATTAACAAAAAATTTATACGCTAGTCTATATATATATATATATATAGACCAATCAGAAATACAATGGAAATTTTCCATAAAAGCCTTACATAGATTAGAACTGTTTCATTTCTCTAGATACTGACATTTTTTTTCAGCACAACTTACGATTTGGCAAGATTATCTGAAAAGTGCTATTTAGAGCAGTGCATCTTAGTAGAATTGATGGAACGTTAACACTCCTGACTTTATATGAAGTTTACTGATTGCTGCTGCATATTTATTTAAAAAAAGGAAAGCTTAGGAAATATAGCAAGCAAAAGAATATTAAATTAACAAATTGCTGTACATCAATAAGTAGGTATTTATGATAAATAGTAATTGTTCTTAAGTACTTATGAAAGTAAACAAATTTATGGAAAATATTTTTCAATTTTATAATACTCACTATAAAGAGAATTTGAAACAATTGCTGTTTGTAAACCATTCATTGCAGTGTGCATGCACTTATGAAATCAAATATTTGAAAACTGACAATCGGTAAATAAATTATTTCACATTAAAAAGACTAAATGCAAGTGTCGTAAATGCCAATTTAACTACAAATCTTATCTCATCAAAGGGGTAACTTGTTATTGATACTTAAAAATCCCTTTCCAAAAAGGATAATTATTTTCATTTTTGTAACTCCTGTAAAGAGTAATATGGAAAAATAGATTGGATCTGTTTCACTGAATTGGAGTTTTACATTTTAATTAATTGATGCTTTCAACTTGTACAGCTGATTTTAAAAAAATTAACTAACTTTTTAGAGGCTCAAAATTTTCCCAATATCCACTTAGGGTTAGTTACAATAAACATGCACTTTACAGTTGATGTATTTTATGTAAATTCTTAATACTTAAATATTCTATAGAATTACAAATATTGAGATATTTATAAAACAACACAATTGCATGTACTACACGTTAAGTATTAAAAAATAAATAATAAAGTTCTTTTGAAATTTCCTATTACAGTAACAGCAAATGCATATTACACTTCCAGGTGCATGCTTTTCCATTAACTTTTTGCTAGTTAATTTGCTCGCTGGTTACCACATATTTTAAATGCTAGTTTCCAATGTGTTTCGGTCAGAATTTCTTCAGTTTCAAGAGTAAACTGGTCTTTAGCACCCTTGCATCCCACATCACTCAATTTGGAAAACATTACCTTTTAATTTTAAAATCTATGCTAAACAGTAAGGTTATAAGTTAATGTCATCTTGAAATTAAAATATTCTACCATTTTCAAATTATACATGTCCCTATATGAAAGCAGCAAAAAAAGTAATTTTACATTTCATGTTTACAAATTTACTCGATTACATTGCAAGACAATTAAATTTCAGATAAATTTTTTTGATTACTTAAAAACAAAGTTTAAAAGGGGACAAAGTAAACGTTCACAAATATAAGAATATCACAGTACTTTCATTACTTTATATGAATGATTTTTTAAAAAAAATCAAAGTAATGCTTGTTCAAACATTATCACTAGTTCAGATTTTAAAAAAATCACAAAACAGTTTATGAACACACTTAACAGACACAGTATTTACAATTTCAAATAAATTAACAACAGATATAAATTCATAACTACTAGACAAATAGGTAGAACAGTAATTTCTTTGAAAATAAGTTTAAATAACGCATGAACACTTATATAGCTCAAATTCATCTCTTACAATAAAGCAATACACATGGATAAATCAACAGGGATAAGATAGAACTAAAAACTCATCTAAAGAACTTTAATATATTTATTTAATTCATGATGTGTTTCACGAAAATTAAATTTTCATATTTTAAAAAAAATCAGAAAAGTTAATCTTTAATGAATTATTTATTAAACATTTCAGCATCACATTTAAAAGACAACGATTAACCTATTATCCAATACCATTTTGAAAGGTATTTGAAGCAAAAGCAAGTAACAGAATATCTAATATTAAAACATGTAAGAATTTTAGTAAAGTTAACCAATGATATGATGCAACAAAATTTTTAAAGAAGTTAACAAGATAGCATATGAATCTAATTTTTATTGTAGAGCAGATCAAATGAAGATTAAGTTATAACAAAAACGCCAAGTTTAATATCTGTACAAAAAATAAGACATTCTTTTAAGACACTATTTAGTCTAATGACAGATTCACACAAAGTTATATGAGAAACTTTACACATAAGAAAAGTCTTCAGAATTGAGCATGATGCTAATATTAAAATACACATACCCGTCCACAACTGCCAGGTGTAAGACAGCAAGATTTTCTTGACTTCGAACCCCTATGACAGCAAAATGTGCAAATGTACACCTAAATGCTTTTCTAAATGGTACGGCCAGAATTCTGTACATTAAGCGTAAGCAACTGCTAGGAAGCTCCTTCCTGCACTATAACCTTCACAGAACTAGTTTGCTGCAAGGAAGATACAGGTCCATTGGAAATACCTATGTTATGCATTGGCTGCTCGCTTACACCACATATCACACTTTCAGCATTGCAGCCAGTTTGAGGCATCAGAGGAGAATTACTCGATCCCATAGATAACTCTGTTGAACTCAGGTCCTGTATGGGATATTTTCCCAAAGCATAAGATGCAGTGTTACCCTGAGATGCCACAAGGAAGCCATTCTGATACGCTAATTGTGAAAGTGCAAGAACATCTGGAGAGTTGAGCAACCAATGGTTTGAATTAAGGCCTCCTGAATTAGACATAAGATTGGCCTCTTCAGAGGTATTGCTCCCCGAAATGGATGACACAGCAAATGTTTGTGGAGGAGTGGTGGAAGATACTTGGCCAATATTGTAAAACATAGTAGATAGCAAGGACCCATTTGTAAAAAGTTTACTATCAGCTGCTCCTTGATTTGGTCCTGCAACATTCAGACCCGAGGATGAATTCAAAAGATTATTTGAATACACTTGATCCAGTTGCAGTGGATGAAGTCCAGCTAAGATTTCTGAATGACCATTGAGCATATGGGAATGAGACAGTTCTGAATTGGTTAGAGGTAAATTTATAGAATTTGGTATGAGAGAGCTTTCAGTTGCTGGAGGAATATTGCTTTGCTCAAGACTTTCTGGTGTCATTTCAGATAGAGCTTGGGTGAAGGAATTTAAATCACTTGTAGAAAAGCTACTAGATATTACATTCAATGTATCCATGTGGTTGTTGGGTAAGTCAGCGAAAGAATTTTCATCAATTGCACTTGTTAAATTGTCAGCACCCAATAAACTTCCATGTATTTCTATGGTACGTTCGAGTTCCTCTAGATCTGGACCAGTTGAAGAGGATGACAACTTTGCTAATGATTCTCTAGCTAAATGGACGTCTTTCGAAACAGCAGCAAGTGCCCTTTCTAGTTCTTCTGTTTCTTCTCTTGTAGGTATATAATCTCCATTTCTAGTATCTAAAAAGGAAGATTCAAATATAATTAACAAATGAAAACATCTAACATAAGGGCTAATCCGCTGCGACTCATGCTACATTTGGAGCAAATTTTCAAACGTGCAACAATGTGCAAAGGGTTTTGGGTTAATTTTGACATACTCTTTCCTGTGGAGAGAAATTGCATTTATGAAAAGCAAATCAATACTATCGATTTGCTTTTCTGTCAAAGTTTAAACTGATAAAGGCAAAAAATTAATTAACAAGATAAAAGTCCAATTTAAATTAAAATAAGTCTGACTAATCAAATCCGATTCTTTTATTAAAAAAATATGATTATTTCACATCCTGATTGCAATTATTTTTGTTTGGACTGGCCCCATATGTATAAAGTTTTCAGGGAGAAAAGAGAAATTTTTGATCAGTTATTGTCTTCCCAACACGGAAGTCAATTCAAAAGGGTTTCAATCCTTTGTTTTCTCCAAGTGATAAAATATTTCCATTGAATAAATAAACAAATTTAAAAAACATACACCAGGCATGGCATGTGTTGAAGCAAGTGTTGTTTTATATAGGACCCAATAATTTCTAATAGTTGGCATCCCAATCAATTTAGTGTCCTCAAAATAGGGAAGTCAGTTATTTTTAGTTTAAAAAAGGGGTCATTCTTGGGGTGTTCCGAAGCAAACTTTTTCTTATTTGTATAAAATAATGTCAATCTGTCCTAGAATAATCCTAAATATTAATAATGAAAAAAAAAAAAATTAAAGCTTGATTTAAATCATGATTAAGTTGTAATTTAATTAATTTTAATTAAGAAAGAATTATATTTAATTAAACAATATTGATTCACATTGCATTCATTTTGTAACCCGTTGCATACTTTTAGAGGTATGTATTGAATGTGTTTTACAATTTATATAATCTTTCATAACTTTGTATAATTAGATAGAGCAATTAATAATCGTGAACAAATTTTTATATAAAAAACAATGAATTTGACTATTTAATTATACAATTTATAAGATTTGGAACAGTCCTGTAAATTAACTGAATGTCTCAACTTTTAGATGTTTGTCTTTAGTATATTTGTTTCGTGAATACTTGTATATTTGTTTTGTGCATGGTTTGAATTTTATATTCTTTAGCAATAGCCTCATATCCTCTGCTTCTTTTATTTCATCAGGGTAAAGTTTACTCAGGTTTATCCAGAGACTCACATTACAATTGGAGAAATTTTTCAAATAAAAATAAGTTGCTATTTTTACATTTTTTCAAAATATTTTTTTTATTTCCCATACAGGAAATGCATGCAGATTTGAGTTGCAAATGATATCGAAAATTTTTTAATCTGTTTCATATAAAATAGCAGCGCGTCTCACACATGTTACCGTAAAAAAGATATGAAATTTTTGTACTTATTTGAAATTTAAATTTTTTCCTAACTATACAAAATATGGAGATGAATCACAATGGAAGCTTTCATATATAAACTGAAAAATAATTATACCCCATTACAATTTAAATAACTGCATCATCAGAAATTTAATTTTAAAATATTGCCTTGACTCACGCTATATCTATTTTTTTGACTCGTGTTATATCCACTTTGTAATGCATTCAAAATTTCTGGGTTTATTTCAATGTGTTTTACAATTTATGTAATCATAAAATAACATAGCTAAAAACACTATACAATGATTTTAAACTAATATTAATTTTTAAAGAAATAATGAAAAAACTTGTATTTTGTAATTACTAATAGGAAAATTCCTGGTGAATTAACACTTGCATGCGTCTCAACTTTCCAATTAGATTGTCTTTTATGTTAGCTTTATGAATATATTAGTTCAATGAGTAAAAACTCAGATTTTATTGAACTATAAGTTTAACAATCCAATTAGCAGCATGGCTAAAATTTGACATCACATGTCTAAATATTAATAAACAATAAAATTGTTAATATAATAAAAACACCTTACCAACAAACAAGTCATTAAAAGCATCGTCTGGAATTTTGTTCAGGACTTCAGTAAAATCATGCTCTTCTAGAAGTTTGGTTGCTTGGTTTGCCAATTCCGCTGTGTCTAATGGCAACTCTAATGCTTTCTCGATAGCACCTGTAGATATTAAAAGATCTGGCATTAATCAGTATTGAGATCAACTATGCATTTACAAAATTCATCAACTTTTTCCCCCTGAATAACCAAATGAATGTAAATTTTAATATTTATTTGGTTAATTTTAATATTCATTTTCAACAAATGGTTTTGAACTATTTTATTTTTAATTTACAAATTCAAGCAAACTCAACTACCAATAGAACAAAATAAAATTATGGTATTCAAATATGTATACATATTTATCTAACTACATTATTTATAATAAATTTTAACTACATAAATCATTTAGATATTAGATTTTTGCCAATTTAACTTACCTACCCTGTCAAAAAAGTTGTTTTACCTGAATGGGTCAATTAGACCCATGCATTTTTAAGTGTCAGAACATCAGACATCCAATCTATTTATGATTTAAGCATCAGAAATCAATTTATAAAGTGCTTATTTTGTGCAGGCATTCTGAATTAAAACAACTCCTAAACTCCCTAACTTAATTTTCATAAATTTGAAAATTTCAGAAGTAAATTAAAGATTCAAACTACTGAAATTACGATAAAATTGAAACATTTTTAGTCTCTTTCAAGCAAAAGTAAGACTTGCACTTTTTATTTCTTTTCAGACTGCTTTTAATCCTCCTGTATTTAGCCACATTCATAATTGCAGTTAATTATTTCACTTTTATGAACATGTGCATTCTGTACATCTGCATACTTTTTTTATCATATGCAATTTGTTTCTTGGATTTTAGAAATGGAATCTTCACTTGAACAGTTTATTTTCACTACCAGAAGGTCGATTGGGTTAAGTTTTATGACACAGAGGCCATATTTGGCCATGCTATGAGAAATACAAGACAGAAAATGTTAATTCACTATCAGAAGGATTAACATGAATATAAAAAAGCATTAATAGCTGCTAGATACGTTGTAATGTAAAATAGGCAAATAAACCATATCTTTATTCCTCTTTTCTTTTGATAAATTGTAACTAATATGCCAGTGGTGTCAATTACACCTTTGATTGGTTATGGTGTAAAACAATACCTGGTTTCCAATAATAGATTTCTAAAATTTTTCCTTGAATTCCATCGATGAAAGATTATTTACTTTTGGAACCCAAATGAAATCTATGCTAAATTGCTCTAAAATCTAACTTTTTATAAATATGAATCATGTTTTAAATACAGAAGGAATCAATAGCTTATTTTTTTCCATAGAATTCTAGCATTGAACATAGTGAGAGTATCATCTATGGCTAAATCATAAGTTGTAACATTTTGAATTTAATGCCCTGTATAATCTATAGTAGATGCAAGCTCAAACATCAAGTTTCTTGATTGTGGATAAAAAGTTTCACAACCATTTCAACAAATTTTTCACAACATAACTTTATCTTCATAACACAAAATGAGTAGAGCTAGGTGCAGGTTTCATTACTTTATGTTGGTTACGAGTAATGAATGAAATAAGCAAAAGAATAAATTGCTAAATAACAAATGTCATAAACTAAAAGAAAACAATACAAATAAAATAAAAAACAAGTTACAATAATAATTAAAGGAAATTTTGCATAACTAATATGCAATGCAATTTATTCCAGGAATAAAAAAGTTACATTGATTTGTTTGCAATTCCATGCATGTAATCAATGCAGATCAATTAGACAAAGACAGGTAAAAAACGTCACTTTTTAAGTAGGGTCATTTCACGAAAATGAGCAAATTGGCTGTGACTGAAATATCACCGATTTTAATGAAAATCAGTTTTTAAATAGGTCACATATAGTAATGTGACCAACTGAAAAATATTAGGTTTCAGAAATCTATATTTTAATGATTGACATTTAAAGTTCAAGGTCACATAAATTTAGATTTTCTAGCACTAAAAGTGGCCTGTTTGCGACCCTATATTTCAATAAGTTACAAACACAAATTTAAAATTTTTATATCATTGCATTCTTTAGAAAAGGGTCTCTTAGGAAACATCAGAATATAATTTAATAGCCGCCATTGCTGAATCTGAGATTGACGAAAATAGAAATTTTGCCAATTTGTTACAAATTTAAAATTGCTCTGGTATCTAGAAATGGAAAGACTGTTAAAATTATTCTTAATGAAGAGCCTTTCCTAACAAATAGCGTGGCATAATTTGATGATTGTATTTCTACTCCTTTATAAAGAAAAAAACATTTAAAAGTAAAAGTTATGGAAAAATACGATTTTTGAATTTTTAAAAATGCATATTTCACTGTGAGGGAAAGCTCCAAGAACATCAAAACTTTTCGACATAAAAGAGTAAGATGTCTATTATGTCCTGAAATTTTCATAATTGTAATTTGATTATTTTTGCCTCGGGAAAATTTTTAATTAAACGTAAATTTTACTTTTTTTATCGCAGCTGATGAGTTATAACCTCCGATAATATAAAAAATGCAGTGTAAGAATGAAATATAACTATGCACGTGCAAAATTTCACATGAAATTTTTTTTAAAGTGGTTTTTGCTTAATCCGAGGAATGTTTCCATCAGTTAAATAATTAGGTTAATTTTTTAAAATTTTGTTAGAAAAGTTTTTTTGATTTGCCTTTTCCTTTGGAAACGTAAGTATTAAATACAGGTAACCCCCCGTATAACACGGCACTTCTATAGCACGGATTCACTCTAACACGGTTCGAGAATTGGGAACATCCTCATATAACACGGTGCTTTTATAGCACGGATTCACTCTAACACAGTTCAAGAATTGGGAACATCCCCATATAACATGGTGCTTTTATGGAATGATTGGAACAACGATGCGAAAAGGACGGGCATTATGAAAGTTTAATTTAAATGGTATAGCATGTGAATATCCTAAGATCTACACGCGTGAATATTATCTCGAGATAAATTAAATAGAATAATATAAATTAAACTTAACTTAGAAGAGACATGGCGTCTCTTGGGGATCCCCGCTCGTCATCAAAAAGAAAAAATGGCAAGAACGCTTAACGCGTTTCTTCTCACAAAACTGCTAGGTCGTTGGACTGAGGCGAAAAAAAAGAGAGCGTATTCTTCCTCTCCAAGCTTTTTATCAATTTTTCAGGGGGTCGCAAATCAGGGGAGATGGTCTTGTCAATCAAGGGAGCTGGACTTCCCGATTCACTGTTTTTAAACTAGCTCATCTGTAATTTGTTAGACAGACACACATGACATGGCATGACGTAACTTTCTGGAAGATTCTTAGTATAGTTAATGAGCATCACTGGAGCGAGGGAGAAAATGGAATTGAGAAAGAAAGGATTTAAAAAATAAATGGCATCACTGATCTCGTAGCTGTCACTCAGAGGATGAGGATATCTTGCCAAAAAGAAAACACCCTCGGTTAAATAGTACTCAGTGATGACGAAGAAAACATTGTTTAATTCATATTAATATGTATTACTTAAGAAAATTTTTAATTATGAAAATATAATAGCATGTTTTTTAATATTTGGAACCTAACCCTCCTTTTCGTACTAGTTCTTTGTTTCGCATAACACAGCAATTTTTTGGAACATAACTCCCGTGTTTATACGGGAGTTACCTATACTACTACTTGTGAATATTAAATGCATTTTGTAAATATTAAGCATCATTAGTCAGGTAAACACTAATTTTGAGATAAAAAAAGAATTAACATTGTTGTTAAATTTGATTCTCACAAATGTACATAACTCACACACACACACATGAATCCTTTTTCCATATTTATCACAATCACTAGTGAAATAAGTACAGATTTCAAGAATTCAGCAGCACTAAGAAAATTTCAATTTAAGCAACTACGAAATTGAACAAGAGACCTTTATCAGATTGATAGTGAATTTGAAGACAATCAAGTAAAGGTTTTAAATGTTTAAGCTTTTTTCATTGTGATTTGGATGTCCTGCTCTTAAAATTTCCTTAAAAGTTAAAAATAATTGGGGTTTTTATTGTTGCCATTGAAACGAGTATTATGCATAGAATGGGAAGGAAATGCTATGATTAGAGATAAACATTTCCCGTTAGTGCAATACTGATGGAATATGGTAACCCGTCGAACATCCGAATAGTCGTTTGGAGACGAAACTTTCAGTTGCCAATTAATTGGACGGGCAAGAACGTGTTTTTGCATTTTACTAATTTTGTTATTGTTGCTTTGGGACTCAAAATACAATCCTGAATTTTTTTACAAGTAATAGACATATTAAACTATATTTTACCAAAATATAGGTTTCGTCAGATCTGTCCTTCATTTAATTTTGTGTGCCCATTTTAAGTGAAAAAAACAGTCATTTTAAAAATTTCCTTTGCTTTTTGGAAGATGAAGGAAATAAAAGCTCACTTCCAAACTTCAGCAGTAGTTTTATCATACCTAGCACTGTATCTGGTATGAATTTTAACAATGCATTTAATTTCCTTTAGTCCATACAAATCTTTTTTATTCTAATCAAAATAGACTATATTCCATTTTACGCTAATTTTAGCTTAAATATGATGTTTAAAATTGTTATTTCCAAATAGGTAAAAAGATAATTCTTCATAGATTACAAAAATATAAAATATTGTTGTCTACGTTAAGTAGTTTTTGACAAAGATTTTCAAAGTTGCAAGTCCTTAAAATGCCTTAAACTTCCAAAATATTTCATTTTGAGCCAAAATATTTTGGATATCTTTATTTATGCATAAACAATCCCTGTAGCAAATTTCATGAAATTCCATCACCCTACGGCCACAGGTTTTTTCTGATTTTTGCTCATTTCAAATGGAATGACCCAGTAGTGAAAAAATTTCTACAGCACTTTATAAATTAAGTTAAAATTAAGATTAATGTGTCTTTGAGGAATACACAAAATATATAAAGGTCTACATTGTAATCTGAGTGAAATATCAGGCATTGAGTGCTTAAAATGGGTCAATTTGATCCTCACAGGTTAGAAGTGTTAACATTGAAACAATTAACAGTGGAGGAGCATAACTATAGAACAAAATTTAGGACAATGTAAAAGTAAAACAAGTTTAAAGTAAAATTTCTAATAAAAAAGGAACTCAATTTGAAATCAATAAAATCACATAAATTATTAGCTTCATGAATAAAAATAGAGCTACCAGGAGAAAAATCTTCTAAATCGCTTTCCAGTTCTGTATGCATTTCACCATTCAAATCCTTGTTTATATCTGATACTACTGCAACAGGTTCCACTGGTTTTATGGTCTCGGTAGCAAACGAATTAACATTTGGCATTTCTGAATACAAAAGGTCACAGTCAGATATGAGCTTACACTTAATGAAGGTTTCATCTTTATAACTAATTTTTAAAACTTCATACAAATTGACAATGCAAGCAATTTTTTTCGTAAATATTTTTTCAAATACATAGCATTGATAATTCTGCAATTAATCTATGTTTAATTATTTTACAATTATTTTTCTACAAAGATATATTTTAACACATAAAATAACTAGGTAGGGCATAAATAAAGTACTAAGGACAGTTCAAATAATTCGAATTAATTCAAATACTTCATAAATAAATTTTGACTCAAATATGAACAGAATTTACCAATTTGTGAGTTAGAGGGTTGTGATACAGAAGGCAACGTTGGAGGGGGAGGCAAAGGAGGTGAAGAGGGACGGACAGAATTTGGCTTCTTTTTCTTTTTGCCTCGTTTCGGTGGCCTTGTTAATGCGGATGGCTTTGGTTTTTTCCTAGGTTTCTTTGGCTTTGGCTCTGATGCCATTTTATTATAATTATCCTGAAAATATAAATTATTGTGACAAGTGATAAACTTTCTACTCATCATTTGAAGTCTTAAATTCAAATACTACATTAACATGAAATCCAAATTAAATAGGAAAATTGTTAATTTTAATAATCAATCAAAAACAAATTTCACAACTTCAAAGATTGGTACGTCAGAAACTTAAATAAGAATAAGATTACTTTCAATGAATAAGGTCCATACTCTGCATAGGGTTTTGGTTACTGTTAGCAAGCAATCTGATTAAATCTTAACTCCACATTAGCATTTGGAAAAATTCAGGATATGAAAGATTTATTTGATAAATGAAAGACTAATTCTGCACTTATCGAGATCTAAGAATTGAATTGCCCTGCTTCAACCATGATTAAGGAATTGGAAGGAAGAATAACTTTTTAAATTGCCAGCTAATAGTTAAAGTAAATGCATAAAGAATACACATTTACGATAAATATTAGCTTACAATTATCCATGAATAAAGGCTGTGAGACATAGGCTTCGAAATTTTTATATGAATGCGCAATGAAGTATAGCTACACATTTAAGTATTATCAAACAATTTAAATTGAGTATTTTATTTTTATAATTTTTTAAATAAACAATTAACGTTCTCTCAAAATCTATTTGTACTTATAATTCATGCAATCCTAATCAGCATTCATTTCATAATGTCTAGCTTCCACATGAAATTTTTCACTTTGAAATATTTCTGCAAGAGTAATGTATTTAAAACTGACTCACAACTTATGGTTCTGTTGGGACAGATATTGATACCTTTTCTTTTCCTAAATGACATTCCAAAATAAAAATTATGAGCTGACTCAGGTAGAGATCAAGTACAAGGTATACTGTTTGAATCTACTGAGACAGGTTTCATCCTTCTTATTTAATTTAGTTTAAGATGCTATTCAAAGAGCAATGGAGAAATTAATCATTGAAGACTATTGTCAGCATTTTGTTTTATATGTTAGTAAAACTTCTCTAAAAATAAGTTTGCATAATTATTAGGAAACAAAATACAGATAATAAAATGACTAAATTTAAAGTTTCATAGTTACATCATCGTTTAGAAGGGGCGGCTTCATTTAAACCAGCCGATTTAAACTGCCATACCCTGCTTTAAATCATAAATTTAAGAAACTTCAAAGGTTCAATTGTTTCAGCTTCTTCCAATACTCCTATGCATACATATCACAAACTACCATAAAATTAAATGAATTTGGAATGAGTTTTAAAAGCATTATGATTAGATAATATGCTGGAGCACAGATTAATATTTGTAACAAAATGTTAAAATTTATTTCTATAGGTAACACCTTAAAACCATACCCCCTTGAACCTTCTTAAAATATAACTCACCCTTTTCTTAGCATGTTCAAAACACAAGGGAAGCTCATGGCATACATCAAACACAGGGACACAGCATTGTGTGTTATCTGAAAATTTAGCAGTGCAGTGCTCAAATAAAAGTTGATCTACATTGTACATAATATCTGTAAATGTTAAAGAAATTGAACTCATGCAAAACATTAAAATATGCACATAAATATTGATCATTTCATAATTATACTTTTTCAGTCTATTTTAAAGGCATAAATCTGATAAGATAGAGGGAATCTCACAGCAAAGTAGGCAGAAGTCTCTTTATTCTATGACATTGTTCAGAAAGAGCCTGGATGTAATGTTAACAGTTTAACTAGGAAAAGACAAATGCACTGCTGCCAAGTTCCGATCACACTATTGTTATCGACAGTAATAAGACACCAGGGATAACATATTTATAATCAGTTAAAGTATGATGTTGACATAGTAAACCAAATGATAAGTCAGTATACTACAAAAAAAAAATCAGGAACTTGTCATTGGCATATGTATTTATTTTTCAATATTTTACATGCCTGGTAAATCTTTGGATTTTACTTCCTAGATGTGATGGGAAATCATCTGCAGAAATTTTATCCTGCAGCTATGTTAAGAGCTTTGTACTCCATATGTGGCATCTAGAATTGATAATGCAACTAATACAAAGGTTTTGACAAAGTCAGGTATAAAGGATGCAGATGAAATCATCAGAAAAAGATCAATGATCACTGGACAGTGCAAAGGAAACCATAAAAAAAGCTGACCAGATTGCAAGCAGCATGCAGAAAATGTACCAAGAGAAGTGAGATGTACGGATTGCTTCAATGAATGTGCAAACTAAAATAAAACGGATTAGTGATTTAAATGTTCAAATTGAATAATTATCTATTACTTATGCTACCTAAAATACAATTCAATCTAGCAAACCACACTGGCCAGTCTTTCTACGTATAAAGCAATTTCCCTTCTCTGTTAAGGATTAAGATGTGTTGTTGCCTAAGCAACCACATTTTAGCTGTGCTGTGAATTATGTATGCCACTAAGATAATTGAAATTTTATGAACAGACACGTCATTTACATATCATTAAATGCTTTCTACGATTATTTCGAGCAACATCAGGTACTACATCTATTATTTTGTATGCAGTTGGTCAATCTGAGAATTTGGACTCAAGCAGCAGAAAAAGAACAAAAATCCATGTCCTATATATTTATTAGGGGACTGTAACTTTATATTTAAGAAAAAAATTAGACAAAGAGGATTCAAATTTCTTCAACTATAAATAACTTAGAAATGCAAGGCAATGTAATGTCCAAAAGTGCTTAACTATGTTCCTATAAAGGGCCTGTACATTAGTTTATAAAACAAATTGTCAATTTATTATACATAAAATTGAATCAAAATCAGCAGATAGCCGTTTTGCAGAATGATGAATATTAGAAACAGAGTAAATTAAAAATAAAAACTGATTTAGTCATCAATGTTCTTGCAATTTTGTATGCGTGTGTGCCAGTTATAATTTATATCGAAAACAAAGAAAATGAAAGACAAAATTTTATTGTGAAGTAAAGGATACGTTTCTTGCAATGCCATGTATAAGGAAGAGCAGAGTTAAAACAAGCAACTTTATCTTGCTTATAACAACAAGTTTTCTTTGCAGCAGGGATTTGTTTATCACTGAAAGAAAGAAATAGTTTTTACTAATTCTAGAATTTTTAGAAGTAGTTTTTAGAAGTCTCAAGTAAAATGTAAATTCAAATTTTCCAGATCCTCGAAAAAAACGTTTATTTCCAATTGTACGAACCCTGATTTATATTTTGATAATCAAGCATTGAATGTTATTTTTGTTTGAGGTCCTCAATTACACTCAAACCTGTTTTCGTGCGGTCTGTTTTTGTGATTTTTTTTGCGATTTTTTGTGTGCGGTATATGAAAATTTCAATCAAATTAGAATATAAGTGAAGAAGTTATCAAAAAAAAATTTTTGAACCAGTTTACCACAAGAAAATTCGCGTATTGTCAGACTCCGAAGAATAATGGTTATACATTTTGAAAAGTTTTGTATGTGTAAAATAAGTACATATGTAAATAAAATATTTAAAAATGTTCGCATGTGTATTTTCTAAATCAGATTCCAAAAGGTTTGGTGAGATTCCAAGTAGCTGCCAAGCCTCGTGTCTTGATTTCGTTTAAAAAAGCAATTCCTAGTTATTTCGTAAGGTTTTGAGTTATTTTCTACGTGAGACTTTTTTTATGCAGTCCCTATTCACTGCATAAAAAATACTTTTTAAATGTGTTGCGAAAAATATTTTTTTTATGCGTTTTCTTTTATGCTGTCCCTATCCACCGCACAAAAACAGGTTCGAGTGTATACACTATTTATTCAATCTGATATTTTTGTAAGGAGCATAGCACTGAAAAATTATTTTACAATAGGACTAAAATAATTGTTATTTAACAAAACATTTTATCATATCATTAATTTTGATTCTTCATATCAAATTTAAAAGTTCCATAAGTAACATATTTTTAACTGAAAGTGTTTTAGGTAGATTATTCAGTATAATTTTAACTAAAATTATTCTCATAAAAGAGAATAACACAAGTAAGATTATCAAAAAAATATTTTTCAATAGTCATTCACTTTCACAAAAATTACAGAAAATAAGCAAATGCTAACTCACATTCTTTTTTTTTTCTCTGGTGTTTTTAAATGATTCATTAAAAGATCAGTTGTTTGGTTAGGATAAGCTCGAGCTGCTTCAGTAAGTGGTCGCAGAATTTCCCGTTGTCGCTCCCTCTCCTGTTTATGAAGAGAATGCAGACGGCAAAGTTGATAATAACTCCTTAAAAGTTCCGTTTTTAACTGTGTACGCTGAGTTGTTCGAGAATCAAATTTCATATTTTGCAAACTAAAAGCATAGAAGATATTATACTTTATAACAAAATATAAATTCACAATCACAAATTCTTACAATCTTAAAGGAAGTATTGATTATATACAACTCTTTACAAACCAGTTCTTGGTCGGATACTCACTTTGAACTATTTCTGTCCCACATGCAAAATCGAGATAACTGATTATATAAGTGACCTTCTTCCTCACTATCACTGCTTTCACTTTCAGATGAGTACAGGCCTAAAACAAATAACACATGCTACTAAAAACCTACTCTTCTCTGAAATACCACAAGAAACTAATTTTTAATTGGATGTCAACTTACAGAATTGCATAACTCCCATCTAATTTTAATGTTTTTTTCTTTACTTACTTTTAAATACTTTTAAAAAAATTATTAAGATTGTATAAAATTTAGTCTTTGTTAAAGTTGGTATTGATATTTTGCTCTTCAAGTGAATGAGTTAAAAAAGATATGTAACAGACAGTTCTATGAGTGATTCTTTTGCTTATGTAAATAAGTTTAAAGTAAATTATTTTATTTGACCAGAAGTTTTTTTTTACCTGTCTAAAAAAATGATTAATTTCATCACTACTATATAGTACACAACTAATATATATAAAAAAATTTATAAGTTATACCTTAAAATTTTCATACCATATAGCAGATCAAAATCTATGAATTGTTGGAAAATATTATGATTATAAAAGTTTTGTTATAACCTGTATAAAGCATAACTTATTTTAAGGAAAAGGATAAATAAGGAATATTCTACAATCAACTTTGACACTATTAATTGTATTGTATGTAACCACTTTTGTGCTTTTCAAATCTGATTCTATGATTTCTAAATTATCATGTCTTAAGGCAACCATATTAAATTATAACAAAGTATATGAATGCAGTATATTAGTGTGCCAATTTTACATGCAGAGAAGAAACTTTTAAGTATGTCACCAGAAATGAAGATAAGGGTGTAATTTCAATTTATTCAGAAAGTGGTTAGTTTTTTTTTAAAAGGTAATTAAATTGAAATATTTAACTGTAGTATTAATTTTGTGAGTCAATATAAGTCCCAAGCTTACAATTAATCATGTGGGTATTATACAAACAATTATATTATAATTCGGTGGCACATGTGTCCATGAGAAAAATGTTTTGCTTCAGTTGCAAATGAAAGATTTGCAAGAATAGAAGTGGTATCTAAGAGTATAGAAATGTTTGTGGTATCCCTGCATTTGTAGACATTGATAGATAAACAAGTTTATGAAGTCAGCAAATTGTTTATGCATTTGAAAGAACAAATTAAACATTTATACATGATGCATTTTGTGTTTAACATTGCTGAAAATTTAATTTCTAATAAAACAAATTATAATGCTCAGCAAAATCGATTTTACATCTTCATTGTTGAGTAGATTCAACATTGTAAAGAACATCACACGGAACCCCTTCAAGCGCTGATTAAGATGCATAAAATTGTGGCCCAATCCACTCTCAATCTATTAATTTCCCCATTACTTTTACTTGATTAAGATCATTTTATTGCTCATTCAAATTGCTGGAGTAGCTGCAATCATTTGTAGCCTTGTTACATTTGAAACAAAAACAATTAACTCCATGCAGTTCTTTCTTTTTTCAAAACCCAAGTATTTTAATTCCCAACCTTTCTTTTTCTTCCATGTATTTTTCATTAACACACAAATCATTTCTCTCACAAAAACATTTCATTTATATCTTCTTTCTAGCACTTTCTTGTGACAGGTGCAATTTGATTTACTTTATGAAGTCAGACTGAATTTTTATTGAACAAATAAAAATAAGGAAGCAAAAAACACAGCCACAAAAAATAAGTGTAATGTGAACTCTTGCATCCTATGTGATTAGTTGTAAATTTGTAAAGGTAAAGAAAGCACTCCATGGAGAATTTGAAAGAATGTCAGTAAAATGGCAAAAATTTAACGAAGAAAATATTTTGAAAAAAATCGTTTGAATCTTTCGATACAAATTTTTACAAAGAGAACATTGGTTGGCATTTATCTTTCCATTGGCACTTGATGGTATAGATATAACAGATATTAGTAGTTATTGAAATTTTGTTCATTTCATATTACAGCTACACATTTTCTGCTGTTCAAATTGAAAAAAATGTGGGATATGGAATGTATGTATAATTAATATCATTATATTGCATCTTGTTATATCAATATTATAATGCATAGTTCACCAAAAAGTCCTGTATACAAATTCCAACAAACTAGTAGACACGATTGCAATATGACAATGCTTACAATGTTTCTCAAACTTTTTACCTCCCCAAATCCACAAATAGTCTGACTCCCTCAGTTCAAATGGAGGAATACAACTTTATATTTGCAAGAAAACTAATTACTGATTTTACAGTCCATAAAAAAATGCAAAAAACAGGCTAAGATTTAATCATTTTAATTTAACTTTTACTTCTAAAAGAGACAGAACCATAAAATGAAATGCAAATATATTACTAACAATATAACTTCCGGATAAAGTGCATCAATCAGCATGTTCTTAGAGTGGTTTCTCAAATATGGATGCTAAATTAGAAATATTAACTTGCAGTGCTTTGATTGTGGCCAGTCTTGTGCAATATTTGGTTTTCATAGGCTGAAAAGCTGAAAATCCAGTTTCATACAGATAGGTAGTTGCAAATGAAAATAGGACTTTTACTGCTGTTGCCTAAAGTTGGACTCATGTTTAGTCAAAAATCAGGTAGTTTACTTAATTTAATTTTAAAGGTCATCATTGGCTTTTCTTAAGATTCAAAGAGCCAAGACCATTTTCAGAGGTTTGTAATCCAAGTCCTTAAAATCATTACGAAATATATTTGAAACGAGAATTTAGCAAATGCCTGGTCACCTTATAGCGATGAATTAAGAATGTCCAGCTTTTCAAAAATGAAATCTTTCTTTAGTTATTTCCCTGAAGAGTCTAGATTTTTATGGTTTTCATATTTAAAACATTTATTGTTATACTCCCTTTGTGACTCTTCTGTGCCCCTCGATGGGGTGTACCCCACATTTGAGAAATGCACTGAGGTTCCATGCAGCTCAATTTATATAAATGCTTAAGAAAATTTTAATAAACACTAATAATTTTTATATATTACTTAAAATTGCTTTAATATGATTACTAAATTAATTTCATAATTAGTAAAAGATTATCTAAGCAAACTCTTGTAAGTTTCATATTCACTCATGCATTATCATTTACTTAAAATTTTATACATGTATAAAAATTATAAATATAAAATGATTTTAAATAACATAAAATATACTTACCAGATGGAAATATATATTTATTCTTTTTCTTTCGATTTTTTAATATCCTATGCAATTTTCTTAAAACAATAGGAATTCTGTTATTTTCTAAAGTATCAGTTTTTTCTAACTTAACTTTATCAAACTGTGATTTATCTTTGGAACTAACATCACTGGGAGTTGGAGACTTTTCACGGTCACAAAAATACTTTTCGGAAGAACAAGAATTAATTTCGGAAGATAGTCTTGAATCTGCCTGTATGACTGATGGTGCAATAGGAGAGGGTATACAATTTGAAACTATTGAATCTTCTGAGCGACCCTGGTCTTCCACAGGTTCAATTTTAATAGCTATTTCACTTTTAGAAAAGTCAGATATTATCTTGGCTTCATTCGATTCAGAATTAATGCTACTAATTTCCATAGGAGACATAGGATCATGTTTAACATTACTTATTGCATGTAATTGTGCATTTATTAATGCAATAGTACTTTGACTAGCATCTTGTGTTTTCTTTTGTTTGTCTAGTAGTTTATTCTGTGCAATTTTAGCATGGAGCCTATTCATAGTTTTAGATAACGTAGGAGTATTACTTTTTAACTTGTTATCTGTAATAGGAGAATTCTTTGAAAGCTGTTCGCACCTTGAAGGAGAGTCAATAGATGAAACATCTGGGGAACTTTTCTGAGAACAATTCCATGCATTTCTTAATATAGGAGTTGCTGAAAAACCAATACATCCATTTTCATTTTCCGAGATTGTATCGGGAAATGCATAAGGATCATCCGAATTAAAAGTATCTTCACTGCAAGACACACTATTCTCTTTTGTAAGAAGAGCTTTCAATCTATCTGCAAATTTCAGCTTTCCTTCCCCAGATATAAGGACTTCTTTTTCTTTCTCTTTCTTAATTTTACGTTCCTTCTTTGGTAACATTCCAGCAACTTGCATGTGACTGTTGCAAAACCTAAAGTGTAAGAAAACTGATCAGATATATGTTCAAATTATAACCTAGAACTGATTCACTAACACTATTCTTTCATTACAAGTCTTAGCTAATTTAGGTGAACAATCTGAATTTTTAGCTTTTTGGTTAAAACTATAGAAAATTGCAAAAGTAATTGCAACTAAAGACATGAATGAAGCTACTTTTAAAAATGTTACTACACACAGCAAAATAAACAAAAAGGTGCTATATGCAGTCAACAGTTAAATCCCTGAGTAGGATGGAGGTTCCTAATTTGGAATTCACTAAGCAGTGTAAGTTTTCTCATCAATAGTCTTTAAGTTGCAAATATTGACAGTACAGCAGTGATTTCTCGTTCCACTACTATAAGATTCTACGAAACACTGGAAGAAAAGTAGGCATAGAAGCACTGGAAGACTAAAGTATGCTTGACTGCTCACAGGGACAAAGAATATAAATGGATCTCTTAGTCGCATGATTTAAAAAGATGAATTTACCCAGTAAGGAGTAAAAGTATTTTCCACTTTTTTGTGTGATAAAAAAGATTTTATTTCCCTACATAGTATCCTCAATATATTTCACTTCTTACATGACAAGGAAAAGATGTTTTTTGGGGGACGGGACGTTTAGAGCGAGGGTCATGAAAAACTTGTATAATTTGTGCTTCTTTTAACAGGCAAATTGTACATTACCTTACAAAATTTTTTATTTAAAATTATGTAAAACTTCAAGTTCAAAAACAATAGATGGTTCAACCTTTAAAAGTAATACTAAATGCAGAATATGTTTGAAAAGAAATTATTTGTCATCTACCTTTGAACTCCCAAATCTAAAGAAACAGATTTCCCTCTCTTTGCTGTTTGCAAACTTAAAATTTATCTGCAGACAAGTCAAAAGCAATATTTGGCCCAGTAGGTGATATAATGAGAAGTCACTGTACTTTAAGTAATTTAAATCACAGAGAATATTCTTCAATCTGGATAAATTATTTTATGTGCATTTATACTTTCAAAACTGAATTCAAATTTTCAGATGTGAGCATTTGTTGGTAGAAGGGATGGAGCATTTTGATTGTTATCTGAAAAAAGGGCAATTTTCATCTTTCCAAAATGGATATAAAAACAAATATTACTATTCAAGACCAAAAAATGTGTACTTTTAATTCAGTGTCTCTTTTTAAACGAACTAATGGAGTAAAAAGTATATATAAATCTAGATAAAACTCATTTCAGTCTGACAAAATTAGTCTCAGTCATATGCCACAAAACATTCAACACTTAAATAAAGTTGAAAAAAATCAAATTATTCATTTTGAAAATAAAATAATTATAACAAAATCATACATTTAAATTTTTGGAAACAAAGAAATTTCCTATTTTTGATACAAAGGCAAAAACTGGTAAAACCTATTTTTGCCAGGAGTTTTTCTTTAAGTTGAGGTTTATAAATTTTAGATTCCACTGCATATTGCTTATTATTCTACTGACCACTCCCCACAATCAATCATGTTAGAGCCTTTTTTCCATATAAAACTGTTCTTAACGCAACAAAATTCAAATATTGATTATTTTGTATATTATTAAGAAAATTTTTCTTTAAATTAAAAAAAAAGAAAACTTCTACCTTCAAAAAATTAGATTCAAACATAATAATATTACATGAAATTTAAATAAAATAAATTTGAAACCACAATTAAAAGGTACTTACTCTCTATTTTCATTAGAAGGAATGGGATTGGTACACTTCTGTTTGTTATATCGGGCAACATGAGCACATTGTTTGAATGGTGCAGATTTGTCCTCCAAAATATGACGAATACAAAAAGCATAGCCATTTATACGTCTCTGTTTACAAAGCTTAGCACTATATGAGCATAAGGGTTTTTTATTCAGAGGAGAGTAATGGATATGTTTTCCTTCAAACATCATGGGCAAAGTCCTAAAACAGACTTAAAGTCTGTATTTTGCCGAAAAAAGCTGAAAGGAGAATTAATAGTAAATTCATTAATTGCAAGTTAAAGATTAACAAAACAGAAACATGTTATCAGAAAACAATTTCAAAATACAGATGAGTCTATCAGGGCAAGCTGATTTGAATCAAATGATTTTCATTAAAAAAATCATGATTAAAATCACAATTTTAAATGTGTGTTCTTTTACTTTCTTTATTAGTTTTAATACTGAAAACAAAACAACCTGTGACAGGATACATGTTATTTTATTCAAATACGTTTAAAAAAACGCTTGTGCACAGTAATACTAAGACCCTTTTTTAACTGAAAATCATCTGCTTCCCTATTTTGAAAACCTTCACTAGACGAGTGACAACTACCAAATAAGTTTTTCTGTTTACTGACAACAGGTACCCCCACAAATCCGTTTAACAGCAGATTGCTTTATTTGTTTTTGGCAAGTCCATATATTGCACTAAGTGGTTTTACTTGGCCAATCCTCTTCCACATCAAAAGGTCAGATGTTTGAACTGATGTTCTTAACATGGCAAGAGGGAATTTTTTATTTATGAAGGAAATGGAAAATTCTGCTCTGATAGGAGTTTTCACTATTGTTATAAACAATGGGTGTCCCTCAATTCCTAGCTTATTTTACAGATTCAATAAAACTAATTGAGCTAGAATATATATAAAGATCTTTTAACATTAGCTAAAGCAAAATATCCAATATATATCTTATGCATAAAATTTTGAAGTAAAGGAGATGGTTTGGTTTGGGTTTTATGACACAAGGACCGTTAGCTGAAGTGAGAGATAATTTGTTTAGTTCCCACTTTGAGGAAACATTGACCAGATGTCTTCTTTAGAATCGAGAAACTCATTTAGATTCTAGTGTTTCTGTCAGAATACAAGTCATCACAACAGACATGAAACTGCTAACACAGCACATACAACTTATGTATTTATAGAAAGAATACTTTCAATTTAGTTTTATAACCTGCACCCCCTACAACTTGCAGGTTGCTAGTACAGTGGGCAAAACTACCAAGTCACGGCAACCCTATTTTAAATGCAGAGATTATAGTAAAGAAAACAAGCCACAAGATTAATTTCAATTTTAATCTTTTAAAAATTACAAAAATATTTTTCCACAAGCAAATAAATTCACATTGTTTGCTAAATTGTTTAAAAAAGTGTTTGTTTTAATTTGAAATTTAAATATAAAATTTCGCCTAGTTATATTTCCTAAGTCCATCTTATATGGTACTAAGTTTATGAATATAATTCAATTCAACCTAGAAACTGCACAGTAACTTGCCCCACCCCCCATTTTAACATCTAATAAGCTTAAACTCTAAAGGCAAAAATTTGATTTAATTAAGAAAATTCAATTAAAAAATATCCAATTTAAATTTTAAAAAATCTAATTTAAATTTAAAAAATCAGAACTACTCATACTCTGGTTCCTATACAGAGTATATAATAAATTTTCTAATTAATGAATATTTTTCAAGAACCTGCAACTCTCTTGGTCATTTAACAAAAAATACAACTTCTATCAAATAAAGCTAATGATTTTTCAACTGCCAATCATTTGATTTTGTCAAGGAACACAAAAGATCTATTTCAATCCTTCTGTTGTCAAAAAAATTGAATAGCTACAGCAAAAGTACATGTAAAATAGTAGCTTTAGGAGCCATAAATCACGAAATAGAACAGAAAATAGCCTCTAACACTTGTTTAGCAGCAGTTTTAGAAGCAAAGATTCAAAATCAGTTAAAATAACTCAAAATATGTAATTTAGAATGTAATAAGTGTTGAAGAACTCATCAGAAGTTAACTTTGAAATTTCCAAAAATTAGACACTTTCTTAGCATGAAATCTGATTTTCCTGTGCTGCTAAAATTGGCAATGGTAGTTCCAACTTTTAACTGCACGATACTAATAAATAAATTTTTAATCATATACAATCACTGTTCTCTCTAAACAATTCATTTTTTAACATTTCATACTAATTTTTTAAACTTGGTTATTTTTTTATGGAAAAAGTTACCAAAATTCCTAAAATTGTCTTTTGAGACATTTTGTCAAAGATATGTAGCCATAATTGCCTAGATTGGAAACAGTATCAAAAAGTCACATGTGGTCAGTCAGACCTATCCTATTAAATCTTATCTAAAGATGCAGAATTCTGATAAATCCTTACGTACCATTTTATTGTGAACTAGCAGCAATTTGGCAATATTGGTGGTTTGGCGACTTTAAGAGCGCGTGTCTGAAGCTTCGATATTGAACTGAGTACTTCCTTGTTCACGCTCATGGTATTGTTCATAGCGAACTTTTGTTGTATCCGTTTAAGGTATGGTTGGTCCATAACGTACTTTCGTTTTATTAATTGAACCAGCTCATGGGAGCTAATTGTACCAGTTCATTGGAGCATCTTTGCTGTTTTATAAATAAATAGAAAAACCAATTTGATCTTTAGGATGGTCCGTCGAGCCGGAGAAATAGAACTAAAATAGCGAACCTATGAATAAGTCAGATGATAGTTTTGATGCTGACGCTAAATCGTAAGAGGTCCAATCCAGGATAAAAAGGGTTCAAACCTTTGTGGAAGACTGATCCATCGGATACCAGTGAGCATATTCAAGTAGACTAAATTGAATACCCTCATTGAAATAAGTGGACTTAAGGAATTGTTAAGGGAATACCAAGAGTTCCCTTCCGAAATAGATGTCGGAGTATCTCTAACTACTCTGGAAAATTCGGAGGTAAGCTTAAAAATCTTTCAAAATTTGAATCAAATGAAAGCAATCGAAGGAGATCAACAATCGATTGTCACATTGCCAGAAATTCCTCCCACAATTTTGGGGAAAATATGAGGAATTTCACAATTATAAAAACCAATTTATGTCCATAATTGGTGAAAAGAAAAGTATGACTAACAGCCAAAAGTTTTATTATTTGAAAGCTTCACTCAAAGGGGAAGCTAAGCACATGGAAACATGTGAAGACACTCGATTCATTGTACTCCGCTCTAGAACTAAGATATGAGAATAAATTAGCAGTCGTAGATACTCACATTAACAATTTGTTAAACTATGAAAAACTGTCGCATGAATCTCCTTCACAGTTGAGGTATTTCTTAAACACTGTAAAACGTAATTTAAGATCATTACAGATTCTTAAAAAAAAAGAAATGATTTCTGATATTTTGATTATAAACATTTTGTTGCAAAACAGATGCGGAAACAATATGAGCTTTCTGTAAAAAAGAACGAGGTTCCGTTACTTGATGATTTGCTTACATATTTGGAACGAACATGTTCTTGAAGAATTAACAAAAAGCAATTGTTCAGCTCATAAAAATGTCTCCAATACGAAACTTACCGTTTGCAATAAGAATTACTCTTCTCGATCCAAATCATTTTTCGTTAAAACAAATAAGGGTTAAGGCCCCGTTCACATGGACGTTTTCGAACAAGCGTTAGAAAAGAATTTTCGAGCGCTGTCATGTGAACACCTCTTCGGCGCTTTTCAAGGTCAATTCCGTTATGCATTAAATTGTGTTTTTTATTCCCCTAATCCAAGTTTCTATCTTTTGAATGGCTAAAGATAGAATCAAAATTTCAACGGATTTCAAATCAGCGTAAAATTTTACGTTAAATCGATACCAAAATCATGATTTTCTTTTGAAAAAATTATTTTTTTGTCATTAGTCGCAACTAATCTTTTTTCAGATATTCTTTTTATACTAAGCGTAAGCGAAAGTATTGCCTTGTTTTTAAAGGGAATGTCACTCTAATAAGATATTTTGTTGCCCCTTATCAAGAGCTTTTAATTTTACAGCCATTAAAATAGGATGAAAATCTTTCTTTTCCAACCTAAAATTGATTTCTCTATTCACAAGAGCCTAGATTTGGTTAACTTAGAAATGTATAAAATTGACCAATAAAATGCCTAAAAAATATTCAAAATGACGCAAAAATTTCATATTTCGATTTGTAAAACATCCGTTCCATAATTGCCTGTGAATAAGTGTTTTCGAGCTTCAATTTTTATACATAAATAAATGCAATATAATCGACTTGCTGACCAGAAGTGACAACCTAAACAAGTAAATCTTTCGTAACGTATAGTATACGATGCGTTACAGTGCAATGCCATCAACCTCGATTGTAAATTTTTGAACGTTAACTTTTCGTTTTTCAAGAATTTTCTTGAAAAACGAAAGAATTCAAGAATTCAGTGCTTTATGTAGTTCAAATTGTGGCATTATTAAACATTTTCATTAACTCTAAAATCCTAAAGTATTCGTTTTTTACTTCAAGACTAGAGGAAAAACCCTAGAACCTTCACTCTCCAGTGTTGATGATGCACCCACCAATAAAAAATAGTAAGAAGGATTTGTTTTGTGTTAAGGGGTGATCACGGTTTTTTGAGCTCAAGATGCTATCGGATGAGTCATTTGTAATGTGTTTTATCGAAATTGCATATGAAAAATTGGAATATTTCTGTAAAACTTTGATTAAAAACGAAACTAACTGGAAAATGACCAAACAATTTCCTTAAAATTTTAAAATTGAGTGTAAAGTAAAAATATATCCCCAAAAAAACTACATTTCTAGAACCAGGAAATTGGAAACGGAATCTGTTTATATGGCATTGTCTACGAAGTACTATCAAAAAGTTGACACGCAAACAAACAAAATCCGGCATTGGTGATAATCTTTCTTTTTTATGCTATTTTTGCAGGTTTTATCGTCTTTCATACGATCTAAAGCTAATTTTTATTTAATTTTCCTTCAAATAAATCCCTATACTTTTTTAAAACTTATCTCTAAACATTTTAATACATCAGCACAAATAACACATATATAATAATAATTAGTTTTTAATTTTTAAACACAATTTTCCCTGAGTTCCGACTATCCGAAACGAAAACTAACCCTCCGACTTACCATCTTTCAGGGGTTTTGTAGCACAAATGGAACCACGAATAGAATGACTGGGAAATATTTCAACTAAAATTTGATTAAATCCCACGATAAAACGAGAAAATTATGTTAAAACTAAAAAAAATCTCAAAGAAAAACAAAAAGCAGTATACATATCGAAAAACAGGAGATTGCTAATAGAATTTGCGTCTACACGTATATATAATATAAAAATTTCGATTAAAGTAGTAATAACACTAACTGCAAGATTAAAATATAAATTCTATGAAAAATAAGCTCACAGTAACTTAAGTTCATTCTCAAAAGTGATATCGAGTTCACTGTAACACGAGGATGTGAAAAATGAATGAAAATTGAAACTTATATTACGCATTTCACCCGTTGAGGACAAATAAAAAAATAACTAAAGTTTAGCTTTTAAATTGAATATTTAATTTAAGCTTTATTTTAAAGACGTTTACCGCACATGAAAACTAGAACGGGCAGTTGTCAGTATTCGTTATTCTCAGAAATAAAATTACCCACTATACCCTTTAGTTATAAACTGTCACCTTTTTACAAGTTTTGTGTGAAAGCAGGGAAAATTTCTTCAATAAATCGAATGCGATTAAATTTTCTCATCTTATTTTTAATAGCCATAAACATAAAGCAGTGGATTAAGACAAAATACTCCAATCAAGTTATATCTTTTCTATAAAAACGAGATGAATACTCCCTTTTGTGTTCATAATGAATATATTCGTCAAATCCGTATCGCGAAAATAGTAAAATTACAGTTGCAAAATTATTTATTTAAAGAAAATCATATTACAGGTATCGATCTGGTGTAAAATTTTCCGCAGATTTCAAATCCGTTGAAATTTTCACTCTATCTTTAACGATCGCGAAGATAGAAACTTGGACTAGAGGAATAAAAAGCCCTAACGCCCATCAAAACGCGTGTCATGTGAACGCTGCAGAAGAAACCTATGCTTCTCAAAACGCCTTCAAATCGCGAGAACGACCGGAGATTGTTGAAGCGCCGAAGCTGTCTAGCGCTTGGATTCTCGCGATTTCTGCATGTGAACACTCCAGTAGAACTCTATGTACTTTGGCTACCCGCGTTTTGTTTAGACGTAAAACGCGCGTTGGAAAACGCCTCATGTGAACGGGGCCTAAAGGCTGTGCATCGCTTACAAACATGCGAGTCATCTACCAATGGTTAATGGATGTGGCGGATAGATTCAAGTTCGTTAGGAGGCATAAACTATGTCTGGGATGTTTACATTGATCCCAATGCAGATCTAAAAAGTCGTGTTTTATTTGTGGTAAAGCTAAGCAAAATAAATACGTTGTACAAAACTTCTAGCGATAAGCAGGGATCGCAGTGTAATTCTCACCAATCCTTGAACTGTCAAATTGAAAAGATCATTTCTCCTCAAACGTCATTAATGGCTACGGGCGATTCAAGAAGTGTTTCGGTTAACACAGCAATTGTTTACATTAAGGATTCTAGCATAATAAAAAACCATTACGTGCTATATTGTGTGGATAGTGCATCGCAATCAAGTTTGATCACATCCTTGTGCGCTTAGGACTGAAAAAAGAATTTTCATTCCAATTAGTGGTTTAAATGGTTGCTCGCTAAATGTTAAATCGCAAGAGCTCCAATGTCAGATTTGTTTGGCAATAACGAATGGACTCTTGATTTACTCATTGTGCCTAAAATTACGGATATTGCACCGTCTAGATATTATTTGGACACATCTAAAATAAAAATTTCAGAAACGATAACCCTTGCGGATCCGGAATTTTATATTCCAAAAAAGAGATTTGTTGATAGGAGCGGCCCTGTTTTTTGATTTGTTGAAATCTGACAAAATTTATTTAGAAGAGAAGCTTATTTTACAGGATAGTTGTTTTGGATATTTAGTGTTAGGTAGCGTTGGAAGTTCAAATCTAAAACCCAGGGTTACAAACAGTTGTTTTTTAACTAGAAACACTGGCAACTTGAATAAGACTTTGAAGGCATTTTGAGAGATTGAAAATCTTGAGGAAATCAATCCTCAAAAAGTAATGAGTTGAAATATTGCGATGAGCATTTTATGAAAACTCATAAAAGAAACGCTGATGGTCGTTATGTTGTGCAGATGCCGTTAAAGCCTGACAGTGAAAACATATTAACTTAGGGGGATTTAAAAGAAATAGCTACAAAACGACTGGATCATTTATGGAGAAGATTCGAACAGGAACCTAAAATGAAAGTTCTCTATACTGATTTTATGGAAGAGTATAAAACGTTCGGTCACATGACGGAGGCGACAGATGAAACCTCTTCTGCATATTATTTGCCTCATCACGGCGTGTATCGCCCGGATAAAAGTAAAAATTAGCACCAACTTGTGCGTTGTATTTAATGCTAGTTCCAAAACATCAAAAGGAAAATCTCTCAATGATATTATGCTTGAGGGTGGGGTGATTCAAGACGACTTGTTTGCAATAGTGCTAAGATTTTGCAAACACATTTGCCTTCACAGCGAACATTAAAAAATGCACCGTCAGATTTAAATAGACCCCTCTCAATATCATTTTCAACGAATTCTTTGGAAAGAAAATATCAGTGATCCTGTTAAGATAACAATCTTAAAACTCTTACTTATGGTACAGCTAGTGCTCCTTATCTGGCTACCAGATGAACACAGTGATTCCTTTAAGTTTCAAGTAATGAAAAATAAACTTACACCAAGCGAGAGAAGTGTTATCTACCATTACCCGAATTTATGATCCTTTAGGACTTATTGGATCAATCATAACAATTGCTAAAGTATTTTTGCAAAAACTTGGGATTTTAAGAATTGATTGGCATGACACATTGCCCACTCCCCTAGCCCAGCAATGGACACAATTTTTGGCTTCACTCCAGAAGATAGAACATTTCCAAATACCTAGATGTGTTTTGCCCAAACAGGCAGGAGTAATTAATTTGCACGGATTCGCTGATGCTTCCGAGTCAGCTTATGGAGCAGCTTGCTATATCCAAACTAGCTGGTGGAGAACCAGTTCATTACCAATTACTATGCAGCAAATCACGCGTTGCCCCTTTGAAAACAATTATAATGCCTAGACTTGAATTGTCTGCTTGCCTTGCACAGTTGGTGAACAAATTAACCAAGTGTACCTGTGGTCAGACTCTACGATTGCCCTTGCTTGGATAAACACACCTCATAAATTAAAGACATTAATCATCAACCATGTATCTCAAATTCAGCGACTGAGCAAGCAGTATAAGTGGGGACATGTGTCAACAACCAACAATCCTGCGGAGTTTCCAGAGGAATGCATGCTGAAGAGCTAGCTTTTAATTAGATATGGTGGAAGGGTTCACCATTTCCCTTTATGAGAAACAACAATCCCTCTTACCCATCCCGTGAACAATCATTATCTGATTGAACTTAAGGGTACTGAAGAATTGACTCTAGCTGTAACCACAAAATATACCATTGTAGATGAAATTATATGTTTAACCAACAATTACTCAAAACTAATTAAAATCTTAAGTTATATTTTCAGATTTCTTAGAAATTGTAAAAGTGCAAATGGTCAAGTATCAGGAAGGATTCAAACTCAGGAATTACTCACGTCGAGATATATACTATATTTATAAAAATGTATGTGTTCTCTACAAATCTACGTTTCACCAATCCACACCAAATTTGGTACACTTATACTTTGGAACCCTGCGAGTAACGCAAGCTACATATTAACCCCGTTCTCTTTAACCTAGGTGTGCAGAGGGGGCTAAATCAATTCGAAATTGCCATAGGAAAAACATTGAGCATAAAATGATTGCGGTACGGAACTCAGTTTGTTTTACCAGTATTGATCGAAAAACAATTTTTTTCCTAAACGTTATATTTAAACAATTTACAATTCTAATTATGTTTGAATTGATTTTTTATTTCCTTCCACAATATAAATAATTTAGGAATATTTGAATGATGAAAAATGGATATTTTGTAAATTTGTGTTCTTTTTGTAAATAATTAATTATTGCCTATCAATATTTTTCAAGCGTCTTTTTCGAATTTCTCTATTTTAGAATATTCTCATGACGTCGAGATTCGACACGTTTAGATCTTTCGTTTTTCAGAATTCTACATTTTTCAATGACCAGAATTTCGTTTCTGTTTGTATTTATGTGTTCCATTACTTTCCATATTATAGATATATTATTTAGGAGTTAAATTGTAATGAATTATTTTATTTTTTGCCAAATATCACTAGACATGGGTAATTTCTTGGTGGTATATGTATATTTTGACGAACTTTCCTTAAGTCTGGTTAAATGCGTTATAGTTTGTAGAATTCTGTTTCATAAAAATAAATGGAAACCTTTTTAAGTAAGGTGTATAACTTCTTATTTTAAAGTAACTGGTAAAATTAAAATAGTTATTCTAAAATAAGATATGTTACGTTAAATCAAAACGAGTAGCCATATGTTGTAGTTCAAAGATATTTCTAAATTTTGATATTTTCATTACAAGACGATTAAAATCAATTTAATTTACATTTGTTTTTCATGCTTCATGGGAATTATTGAAAGCTATACTCCATAGTCAAGTAACTATATCTATCATTCTAAATAGGTACGTGTGGTTTCCATATAGAAACTAAGTCTCTCAATTGAAAAAGTACCTTAAGGATTCGATTTAAAACTAAATTTTTCTGTAGGAGGAAAGCGAATTTTAAATAAGACTTTGCTGATCTTGGAATAATATAGTAAGGAAGTATGTAAACTAGAACTTGAAAATAGAAATTTTGTGTCTTAAGTGGCAAAAAGTCGAGGTTGCTTACTTGAAGTTGAAACTGTTCGTATACAACTTAGGAACCTGCGAAACATTAATTGAAAGCAATGATTTTGTAAAAAGTGTAATCGATTGAGTTTGCTTTGTCTACACTGATGATATTTGTTTTAAAAACAAGCTCCGTTATTCCACGTGCAGCTGAATAGAATTTTCAAGAAAAAAATGTGTGCTTCAAAATAACTTAACCACGAATGCCCGTAACAATTTAATTTCCTATCCTCTCACAATGATAATGTAATTCGAAAACATCGAATTCATGGTGCAAGGGTACCCATAAATAATAAATATTGATTGGAAAACTGAGTGCAAGACTATACGCTGAAAGTTCCTCATTTTTACTGAAAATGAACTGAATTGGTATACGTAATCACTCCAAAACTCAAAATCGACTTCTGAAGTCATCTCAGAAAAAGCTTGTTGTTTGTCTTACAGCAAGAGTGATGAATATGAAATGGATTATATGGATGGATATATTATGAACACATATTTGAGTTTGAAATAAATTGTAGAAGCTATGGAGAAAGTTAAAATGATGTTACAAATATTTTCTGTACACTTAAATGATGCTCGCATTTTTCTATGAAATAGAATGAACATTTATGTACCTCAAAACCAGACGAACGCAAGTCCAAAAATGACAATTTTCAGGTTATTACAGTTTTGCATGTAGAATCTGATTTTGCATCAAGCCATAACAACGTAAGTCTATAAAAAAACTCTCCTTTTATGATTTACTAGGGTTATAGTCAACCTTTGTTTGAGCCAGACAAACGTAAGTCCATCCACTCAAAAAGACAGTTTGTACTAAAAATTAAGCCTGTTAGACAACGGAAAAGAGATGGCACAAGAAGAAACAAAACCGAGAGCCATACATTTATTTTTAACTTTTAATAATAAGGAGGAAGTCATTTGCAAAACTTTTTTCCTGAATAAGCTTTCTATTTCTGAAACCTTCATGAGAGTTGCTTTAAAAAACCAGCGAGTCTGGTTTGATAACGCCAGACCTTAGGGGAAAATATATTCCAGCAAATAAATTACTATGTGATAGCTTAGAACGGATCAAAAACCATATTTCCAAGTTTCCGGTGTATGAAAGCCAATACAGCACGGAAAGATCCAAACGTAAATATTTGGGCAATCACCTCAACATTTCCACAATGTACTCACTGTATGTAGATGAGTGCAAAAAAGAAAAAAATTAAACCAGAGAAAAAGTGGGTTTATTCGAAAGTTTTCAATGAAGATTTCAACTTATCTTTCCACTCAGCAGATAGATAATGACACTTGTTATGTTTGCGACAAACTAGACTGGACTGCGAAATTAAAAATGAAAAACTCAATGAACTTAACTTACAAAAAGAAAACCACCTGGAAGAAGCTTCATGTAGGTATGAATTAAAAAGGGAAGATAAACTGAAAGGCCGTGCTAATCATCAAGGTTTGAGAGTCGTTATGTCTGATCTTCAAAAATGTCTTCCAATGTCAGATCGGAAGAACTCCCAAAGCTTTTACTCAAGAAAACTCTGGACATTAAATAGTACAATTTATGACACAACCGTTGCCAAAACTTGGTGTATGATCTGGGATGAAGTTACAGAAGGTCGAGGCAGTAACGAAATAGCATCATTTTATTCACATGGGCGAATGAAGAGTTTCGAAATCCTGATAGGTCTACTGAAAACTTAACAGTGTGGACATATAATTGCAGTGGCCAAAACAGGAATATACTTATGGCTGTTGGAAAAAGTTTCCACTCTAAAAGAAGTCAATCATAAGTTCCTACTTGCTGGACACACCCACATGGAAGTAGATGGCAAGCATAGTGTGAAAGAGAGCGAAAAAGCAACTAAAAAAACACACTATTTTACCACAAATGATTCAGCCAATTGTATTTATTGCTTCATGTTCTAAAAAGAACCCCCTTTGTTGTGAGAAGGATGTGCCTTGAAGACTTTCTTGATTTTCTCTACTTGAAGAGCAGACGCTCCATTTGCTTCAAGGAAGAAAAACACAAAGAACAATTTTTGATATCCAATGCAGTGTGGTTACAGCTTCACAAAGGAGACAGCAACTTGTACTATAAGACCAGTTTCGCAGATACCTTTAAAACTGTTGAATTTAAAAGAAATCAAAGAGAACAAAAGGTTGTTATGCCAGCAACGATCCTAAAATTGAGAGCAACCAAAAAGAAGATAAGTAATGAGAAAGTAATAAGTAAAGACTTCATGAATTTAATGCAGTGGGTCCCTGAAGAGTATACCCTTCTTTGAAAACCTTCCACATGGAGAAGGAAGGAAACTTTCCTGAGGACATTTTTATAGTGCTACGTAAGTCCTAAATCAGGCTTTTGATGTAGAACCACAATAACGTAAGTCCAGTCTGTCTAAAGCTATAAAATTACATAAAAATTAACCAACAATGGATAAAGCATGTATATGTTTATTCTTAACAATCAATTTTTGCAGGCTAATTCAAATACTAGCTTTGTAGCCAGGCAACGAGATCCTTCTTTTCAGTTTTTATTCTCTCCTAAAAAGTTGGCATAACATGACTTACGTTCGTCTGGTTCTGAGGTACAGATTTAACCAATTCTGCTAGTCCCTATTAAAGAAAGGTTTGTCGATCCCTAAAGAAAGGATAAGACATAACTATGGAATGTTCGGATGTTGAAAATGATGAGCTTTATGATAGCGAAGGCGAATTATTAGATAACCAAAGTGATCCACATGGAAGGAACAATAAACGTGTTGAATATTGAGAGTAGTGATAGCGATATTTCTGATAAGAGCAATGAAGATGATTCAAGCGACAGTGAATACGAAAACATTTCAAACATACGTAGACGAAGATGTTTAACATTGCCGTCCAGTTCCAGTGACGAAGGTGAAAGTGAAACAGAAATTTCTACAGATGGAACCATTTGGAGAAAAATAAAAGAGGGCATAGGTGGAAGATTATCAGTTCACAGAATTTTCAAGGATACTCCCGGGCCTACAGCATATGCAAAAAGAAATATTATGAAGGAGGAAATAAGTAGCGCATTTTTATTAGTAATTGACCATTTTATTTTAGAACATATAAGAACTTGTACAGAGTTAGAAGCTTCTCAAGTTTTGAACAAAAAATGGATATTTCCGCAAGTAAAATTAATTAATATAATACAATTAATCTAATTGAAGTAATTTATCATTTATAAAAAATATATAAAGACTGGAAATCCCACCAACCATTTTTTCTAAGACCAGTCATTTTGACTGGTGTCGGTAGAAAAATCAGTCAAATTGTCGGTATACCTAGTGTTAAATAAAATTCCTGAACTTAAGATACTAATGCAAACAGATTTGCATTGGCAAAAAACAACAAAAATTGTCCAACAGGTATGGAAAAAGTGGATTTCTAGCTATTTAAATCATCTTCAGCATAGAGCCAAGTGGCAATTCCAAACAGAGAATGTTGCACCAGGTGCTTTGGCACTATTAAAGGATGATAATTTACCCCCTTTAAAGTGGTCTATTAGCAGAATTCAGGACATTATACCTGGTTCTGATGGAAGAGTTCAAGTAGTAGTGAAAACACCATAAGGTGAATTTAAAAGGCCTATTTCCAAAATATGTTTGTTACCAATTAATGTGAATTAAATGAAATTATTATGTTCTTATTATGAAATTTAGTATATTATCAATGTAGTATTTCTTTGTATTTATATTTCTTTAGTTTGTATTTGATCAATTGTTGTATTTTGAAATATGAATATTTCAACGTCGGGCGGAATGTTGTGAACTAGCAGCAATTTGGCGACTATCTTAGGTCGCCAAGAGAGTGCATGCCTGATGCATTCTATATTGAACTGAGTGCCTCCTTATTCACGCTCATGGTATGGTCCATAGTGAACTTCTTTGTTGTATCTGTTTATGTTATGGGGTCCATAACGTACTTTCATTTTATTAATTGAACCAGCTCATGGGAGCTAATTGTACCAGCTCATTAGAGCATCTTTGTTAAGTTTTCTAAATAGAAAAACCAATTTGATCTTCAAGACCAATACACATATGGTCGCCAAGTTGACACTGTACTGATAATCCAACAATTTCGATACTAATTCATTATCCGACATGACTTTTTTCTGTCAGCTATTACCATTTGGCAGTCAGTGGCTTAGCAACAGAAAATTGAAATTGCACCACAGTTGTACAATTAACTAAAATTTTATCCAATACTCAACAGGAAAATAATGAAATAACTTGTTAGTAAAATTGACATCAAATTCATATTTTGTTTACAAAATTATTAATGAAAATATGTTGTTTAAAGTTTGTTTTAGTATAAAATAGATAAGACTAGTTTTCCAAAAAGTTCTAAAATTTATTTACAAAATGAATGCACTGTGGAAGGTATATAAAGATCAGAGTAGAAAGCTACACATAGAGATGTCACTGAAGGCTTCATTTGCAGTGCCCTCAATTGTAGTGTGTGTGTGGACCCTAATTTGCATTTTTTCCTCTTCCTGCTCTTTAATTCCACTTCTACCATTTTGTAACCACCCTGTTTGTAGTCACTAGAGCTTTCATAAATGTTATTCAATCGCACAGGTTGCAAGAGCTGAGCATCGACCATTCGAAAAATTTGTTTTTTCAGTATGCAAAACTAACTATTCCATAATCCACAATCACCGAAAATATGCCCATTGAAAAATCAGATTCTTCTGAATGCATAATCTTTTGCAGTCTGCATTTTTCTAGTTTTTATTTTTATTGTTTGTATTTTTAATCTCAACTTTTTATTTTGGTTAACATATCAGAATTTTTGTTATTATTTTAATATTTTTCTATGGTTTATTTTCATAAAAGCATACAATCAGATCATAGTATTTGTATCGGTTCCAGCCTCATTCGTGATCAAAGTGCTAAGATGCTTTATGAGATACTTATGTTTTATATTATTCATGTTTTTCTATCGACATTATCAATCGACATCAATTTAAAACAGTATACTTTTTAATTTTAAAGTGAGAGTTAAGGATAAAAATCAAAATTGATCCTTTGAGATTGATGAAAAGTTTTGAGTTTTTTTCCCAATATTTCTTTACTTGGAATTTGCTCACAAAATCGACATATGGCCAAGTTTCTTCTGGCAATAACAGAAAATCAAGAACTATTTTTATTTGAACACTTGTGTCGTCTATTAATTTTGTTGTATACTAATTATTGTATATATAAAAATATTTCATTACATACTTTTAGTTAATATTTCAGACTATATCAACAGAGATCAATAACCTGTCTAAATAAGTCAAGGACTCACATTGGAACATTTGTATTTTTAAAAATCTGTATTTTTCTTTAAATCTTTCATTTAAAGACAACCATCTGACATTGAAGAAAAAAGGTTCACACTGATAGTTTAAGTAAAGTGTTTAAAAATTATATGTAATATATCTAGAATATAACACTTCATAATTATAGCAAAAAAAAGCAAATGTTCTTCCGAATCAGAGTGAATAACAGTTAACATTGAGACTTAAATTTTCTTAAATCAAATATTTCTTATTTTCTTTATTCCATCCATTTGAAGTTTTTGCTACAATGGAGATGTTGGATTCCTATTTATTGTTCCAGAATAAAAAATTTAAGAAATTCATAAGATTTCCATATGAATAAATGCAAACTCTTAGTTCAGTGGCAATGGAAACAAAAAATCTACCTTATTTCAATAAGCATACATGCAACCTCTCAACTTGTTCGGTTGCTATGAGAATGAAGCTGGATCGGTTGCCATGGTAATAATGGCACACACTATGATTGAGGGGACCACCGTCAATGCAAAACCTCATGTTGTTTCATAAACCATTATTGCTATGCAGTGACACCTTTGTCTGGAAGATTTACATACTACTATACTTATATTAAATTATATATCAGTATTATATCAACTATAGTAGTGGTAGGTACCTTCTAAAGTATCACTGTAAAAACCATCTACTGACCTTTTTCTAATATTCAGTGATATTTTTTCATCATAAGACCTTTAAAAGCCTAAAACGTAAGTTTTAAAAACCTAATTGAAGAATTTTAGAACTTAAAACTCCAGAGAACTTAGCTATGAAAATAACTTACCCCAGCACAACTTAAAATAATTTTTAAATTGTAAATTTCAAATGCGTTGCATTGGTTTTGCATAAAATCTGTTAAAAAAGCTTCTTTACTTTAAGAGTCAGTAGATTTGATTCACCAGTAATATCATGAAACATTAGATCAAATTATTGCCAAACAAGAACAAACCAGGTCTTACTTTGGTATCATGTAAAAGAATAGTATATAAGAGACATTACACACATGCTCACTTCATGCATGTAGGGTAATCTGTTTTTAAAATAGATTTTAAAATATTAGACAAAACAATGATGAGGAAACTATTCCAACCATCCATACGTTAATAAAAAAGTAAAATATGAAACATTTAACCATTCATAAATGAATCAGATTATAGATACAACTATCCCTAGAATTATTTGTACTTTAATCAATTTTAGTCAGTTTTAATTCTGCTGATATGGGCAAATATTTTTCTGAAGATTCCAAAGTGTCTATCACACAAAGTTTATCAATTGAGGACTTCATGTTAAGGTTTTTAAATCATTTTCAAATGAAACCATTCACTAAAATATTGAAATTACGTTAAAAAATTTGTAATGTACACAAGTAGTTCTCACAAAACAGTAGCAAATATAGCAGGAAAAACAATTTAACATGGCGATTGATTGACTTTTTATGGCACAAGGGCCAGGTTTGGCCAAGCTGCACCAAACTAACAGTAGTTTTAAATAAATTTTATGATTAATCCATAAAAATTTAAAACTAATAATCAAAATTTAACAAAGATAAAATTGTGTAAAAATGCATTTAATCAATTTTTAAATAAAATTAAGAAACCTATGTCTGATATAAATAAAAGCAGATTTGGATGAGGAGGATCACTTAATAAATCATTAATATTAGGGTTAGTAGCACCAAAGTGGTTGAGTCTAATAGCATTAAAATCAGGACATTCACTTAAAATGTGTCTAACAGATAGGATTATATTACACGTCGGACGTCAGAGCTGATTCCGAGTGTAGCAAATGCCTGCGAGTTAAATAGGTGTGACCTATATGTAATCTTGCCAGTTTTACTTCATGTATTCTATTAAAATTATTGGATTTAAAACTCTTTACATATGATTGAATGGAATATAATTTATTTTGAATTTGTGTATCCCATTTATTCTGCCATGACTTTTTGATATGATCCATGTCTTGGAATGGGACGGATGGTCTTCTCATGGTATCAGCCATTTGGGCTGCTTCATTTCCTGATATATCCACATAGCCTGGAATCCAGCACAGTAAAATATTGAATGCTCGGTCAGCCAATTTAAAATAGTTTAATTGAACTCAGCACCAATGGGTGGCTGTCTTGAAGCATTAGTAAGTCCCTTAATAGAACTTCTGGAGTCCGTGTAAATAATCCAATGGAGATGTTACTCCTTTGGGGTAGCTGTGTCCCTCCAAGCTGGGGGTTCATCTATATACATTTGGTAATATTTCTATATTGTCGAAATTGTAAAAATTGAGTAGAGAACGAATTCTGTTTAAATGAAGGAATGCATAATGGTTTAGATGAGTAAAAAGTGCCAACGATGGGATTCATGACTGTCATGCATTGGATGATTTTGTTGCATTTGGATTTTATAAAAATATTTAAGAGCTAGGCTCTCTTGTCTTATTTGTAGACAAGGCTCATTTGTAATTACATAAAAACTTCGGGTGGGAGACGTCCTGAATGCTCCAGATGATATGCGAAGGCTTTGATGGATGGGGTCCAAGGTCTGTACAGTCGATCGAGCTGCAGATCCATATATCATGCAACAGTAGTTCAATTTAGACAAAACTAAAGCTTTATACAGTTTTATGAGTGAAATGCAATCAACTTCCCACATTGTGCTTCATGAAACTTTCAAAAGAGACAATGTTTTGTTGCATTTTCGTTTCAGGTTTAGGATGAGGTCGAAAAGTCAGTTTCGCATCAAGATTCTCCAAACCTTGCTCACTGGTACTATAGGTATGGCGGTTGAATTCATTCATATTTCTAGGTCTGGATGAAGACCAAGCCGTCTATAAAAATGAGAAGTTTGTTTTTTGAACACAAAAGATGAAACCATTCTTATCCGCCCATTCTGAGATAGTTTTTAGAGCAATTTGCATGTCTTTTGATGAAAGACATGTTGACAGTGAATTTGAAAATCGTTGACAGTGAATTTGAAAATCGTCAACAAAAAGAGATCCATGTATATATGGTGGAAGTTGGTGAATGATTTCATTATTTTAATGAATAAAACTACACTTAAAACACTACCTTGTGTTCAAAGAAATCATCTGATACACCAATGAGAACTTGAAATGTTCTTGTCAACAGAAAGTTCTGGATAAAAATAGGTAATTTGCCACGGAAGTCCATGTCATATAAGTCTTTTAAAATTCCATAGCGCCATGTCCTGTCATACGCTTTTTCCATCTCAGAAAACACAGAAATCAAGTGTTTTCTACTGATGAATGTATCTCTTAGTGCAGTTTCCAGCATTAAAACATTGTCCATGGTGCAGTGTCCATATCAAAATCCACTTCGAAACTTTGAGAGATGGCTTTTCGCCCACAAAACATGGACCAAACGTAAGTTTACCATTCGCTTCATAACTTTGCAATTGCAGCTTATGAGTACAATGGGTCTATAGCTATTGGAGCTCTGGGAATCTTCCCAGTTTTAAAAATTTTAAAAGTTCCCTGTTAAAAAGGTTTAAATTAAGAACAGTTAATTTTCACCTAGGCCTTTTAAAAGGTTGTGATGTATTTCATCTGGACCAGGGGAAGTACAATGTGATTTGTTAAGAGTCCTTTTTAGCTCATGAAAAGTAAAATTTGTATCATAAATTTCAGATGCAGAGTTTCGGAAATTTAGTCTTCTTCTTCTCTTCCTATGTTTCATATCTCATGAAGTCCAATGAATATGAATTGTTGCTAGATATTTTTGCAAAAGTTGCACCTAAAGTGTTTGTTATATCTTTGGCATCCGATATGAGTTGGTTGTTATTTTTCATAAATGATCACGAATGTCCAATGTTTTTGGTGATAAGTATTTTTCTGACTTTATCCCAGATGAATTTTGATGGTATCTGATTTTGAATAGTACTTACATATTTCTGACAAGATTCTTTTTGACTCTGGCGTCTGATTCACCGAGCAATTGCTTCAGTACGTTGAAAAACTTTTGAATTTTCAGAGATGGGATATCGTCGAAATCGATTCCAGGCTTTCTTTGTAAGCTTCAGCACATTCCTTGTTCCACCAAGGTTTAAAATAATTTGGGAAAATTACCAGATGTTTTGGGAATTGCGACATCTGCAGCTTTTTTAATGTAGGTCGTAACTTCTACCGCTGCATCAATATTTGGATCTTCTACCATGTCTTCGCTAAGTTCCATAAGTTCTTCAAGTAGGGGCCAATTAGCTTTGTCAAAAATAAAACGTACAGGTCGCCTAGGGAATGTAACGTCTTTCACGGAATATGTTAAAATGATTGGGAAATGATCACTATTGTGCAAATCCCTGTCAACACTAAAATTCCATTTTGTGAAAAGAGGAGGGGAACAAATTGCAAGATCTATGGAATGGAAAGTTTTAGTCAGTTGGTTGGAATGTAAAGTTTTGGTTGGTGGAAGTATTGTTTGTGTCATTTAAAAGGCATAAATTATGGTCTGAAATAAATTTTTCTATTTATACCCCTCGGGCATTGTTGCTATTTCCCCAAAGAGAGCTGTGACCATTCCAATCGCCAAAAATTAGAAAAGGTAATGTAAGTTGGTTGACAAGCTCATCAAGTTCTCTCTGATGCAGGTTTTGGCTTGGTGGAAGATATATGGTGCATATTGTAATTGATGTTTTTATGTGATTTTGTAGAGCTGTTGCTTGCAATGAGGTATTTAAATCTATGGATCTGGATGGAAAATATTAAGAGTGCATTAATGCAACTCTGCCTATAGCATGTTCATTTTGTGTATTATCTTTCCTGACAAAGCTATATTGTTTGATTTTCGTTTCTATTGCAGATATCAAATATGTTTCTTGCAATCCAATGCAAGCAGGTTGAAATGAATCATTTTGTTTTGATGTCATCAGTATAGCTTCGGAATCTGACAGTTCTACGAAATGAGGAGGTTTATAGCCATATTACTTAGGTGACTTTGTCCAAGTTGTCCCTTTTTACATAATCTTCATCAGACAGATAATCCAGTAAATCGTCTTTTTTGCTTCGAAAATTATCTAAAATTTTCCTGAGATTTCTTATCTCCTTAGGATAATTTTTTAACTGAGAATCTATATTTTCGTTTCGATGATTCAGTCTTTTTTGTATGTTTCAATTCTCTTAAAAATTTCTGTCGATTATTCTCCTATGGTATTTTGGAATTAGTAAAAGCAATCATTGGTTTAGTATTGTCAATTGCTTTTTCAGTAGATGATTGATTAGATGTTAGATTAGATTGATTGATGGTTAGTTGTTTTGGGTTGCATACTAATGAGTTGATCAAAAGTTAGAGGGTCTGTTTGTGTAGTTATGGATTTGAAACTATTTTTACTGCTGTAGAGTAAGAAGTACCTGCTCTTGGGGTTCTATTGGTAAAGGAGACGGTTTGAGTAATCTTGATGGTTTGAATTTCTTTTTCCTCAATCCAACGAGGACGTGTGGGAATAGGATGGGTGATTACCCTTACAGTTAAGACACTTAGGTGTAGATTCGCATGTTTTGCTATCATGGCCTTCCATTGAACAGCATGTGCAGGTTTCTCTACAGTGGTAATTTTACATGGAATGCCCAAATCTCTGGCTTTCAAAGCAGTGCGTGGGATTGGGTATGTATGGACTGACAGAACATCTAAGGTAAGCAATATTGACAAATTTAGGCAGAACAGAGACCTTGAAAGTAAGTACTATGTTTTGTTAGGAAGGTTTGACCATCACGATGAAATGTTATTCTTCGGATTTGACAAACATTTTGGTCCTTAAGTGCTTCTAAAATATCAGAGTCGAATTGTAAATCCGACTCTGAGATGACACCTCGGGAGTGATTTAGTGAAAAGTGAGGTACAACAGTAACTTCATATTCTATTTTTTTTTTTTTTTTTCAAATTTATGATGGGCTGGATTCGTTTTCGAGATATAATTTTCACTAATATATCACCATGCATTCTTTATAGTTGTTGCATTGCTTTATAGTTTTGACATCTCCAACCATTCCATGAATTGTCTTGTGGACGAGGTTGACGGAATATTCTTCAGAGTTCCTTCTACTTTTCTTATAATAAAGAATCTGTTGCTGTCATCAATTTCGTTACTTTGGTACTCCACTGAAGGAGATTATTTTTATTTTCCATGTTCCATTAATTTGAATTCAGGCCTAACCATACCGCCCACCACGGAGCCCAATGAGGGGATGCAACATCTACACCAGTACTAGCCAGGTGTATACATTCTCATTACAACTCTATGTCTGCCTTGATAGGAGCTAGTCATTCCAACTATCACTTGAACCCCACCAGATGAAAAGTCTACCCACCTGCAGATTGATAAACTGGAGAACACAGTGCACCTCCCGTTTACCTGAAAGAGAGGCCGAAGCAGCATATTAGGTCAGTATATCACCCCTCAATTGCCAGGATCTTCCTTTCCAGGAACACTGGTATCCATACATAGCAAACATGTGGGTGATATAAACCCATGAGGAGTTGATAACAAGAGTGGCGAAAAACTTATCAAGGGGAACCCTCACCTCCAAAGAGGCAACCACGAGGGAGGAAGAAAAAGCAGAAGGGGAAGGGAAAAATGAAAGGGAGAACCGATCACTCAGGTACACCGGGGTTGTGAAGCCCTTACAAAGGTATGCCCCTGAGGCCACTTAAGATGGTGATTTGAAGAATATACATTATGCAATTTTATTCAGGAATACTTTCCCATTTGACATTAATGTCATAATTAAGTTTCAAATAATTTGAAGAAAAGTTATTAATTATTGAATAAGTAGGAACTCTTAATTCCACTTTGTACATTTACATAAAATTTTTGTGAAAATTACAATTCATATTGAAATTAGATTTGATTACAATTATCATGTTTAATTACATACCATTTCTAGCAATTCAAACCATTTTGTTCAACATTAGCATCATGTGAAAATAATAAGTACTTATAAAGGCAGGAAAATATCCATTAGGCACCTAGAATGAAAAATAAAGTTAAGTAATATGCACTAAGAAAAAATTAAGTAAAAATATGCTTCAAGGTGTCAAATATAGGTTTAATACCATATATTTAATACATATGTATTTGTGATTACTTATTCTCAAATAGGCTTTTCAATTTAAATTATTTCATGGGAAAACTTAATTATACAGAAAAATTCATTGGAAAGTTTTTGTAACTTTAAGATTCAAGAACTATTATCCTAAGATGAATGGACTCATCAAACCTTCTGAGAGGGACATGCATTTATGTTTGGCAATCTGTCTTCCCTGCATGACTCCTAATCAGTTTAAACCTTGTATAGCAGGGGTATAAACCTGTGGTCTTATGGCCACATGACTTCTAGATCCTTAAGTGCTGCCTTTGGATTGAATCCAAATTTTACAGAATAAATACTTTTATTTTTTATTCATCTCTTTTAAACTTATATTTTACTTTTTAAATGAATATATTTAAAATGCAAAAATAAAATATGTTTCAATGAAATAATCTCAGATTGTCAGGCACAATTAGAACATTAGTAGGCTGTAAGAGCTAAATTGATGGTTATACTATGCTCATGATTTAATTCTAATGCAACTCTAAAATGTCTGATCACTTCCTCTACCTGAATGGAGCCACTATCACATGAGGCTGGTTGGTGAGAGTTTATGGGGGTCGAGTATACCAGTCTGTTATCAGCATTTGACAATAGTGCACTGCGTTTCTGTTTGAAGAGGAATTTGTGTATAGTTACACAGTATTTTTTTAATTTTGTCTGCTTAACAGCCTATAAAGTTAAAGAAAAATGTTACAATACCATGTTTCAGCTCAAGATGATTTGCTTATTACAACATCAACATTAAATAAATGCAATGCTCATCAGCATATAAATAAGGCTATTGGCGAAGGTATGGGATCAACTGAGGGAAAGATCCGAATTAGCAATCGGAGGGTTGTGAGTTCGAAACTTTATTAAACCAAAGACCACCACATATGTGGGGACTGGTGTACATTGAAACTGTCATGGCCTTAAATCTCTTCACGTTGGAGTGATGTAGTAGTTCCTCAAATCTTCCCCTTCAGGATTAAATAGCCTGTTGTGCTATGTTAATTAAAATACCTACCCTTCGGGATTGATCGCTGAACGTCGCCAATAGCCCGGTGCTTTTCTTCAGTGTAATGTAAATTCGACTACTTAACCTACCTGTTATTTCCCTTTTACTGATTAGCAGCTAATCTGTACTGTTTGTTTTTCTGTCATGAAGTTTTGGCGTGTTCATGTTTAGATTTGAATTTAAACACACTTAGAATTGAAGCAAGAATTTGTGAGTAATTATTTCAAAGCGTAAACTCTTTCAAGGAGGATCAGCAGCATGAATTAGCCTTCTACTTAACAGACTGCTTCATGTAATACTTTTAAAAGAAAATATATATTTTCCAATTGCTTTTGATGAATCAACTGATACTACTGACTCGGTGCAGGTTTTATACTCGGTGCAGGCCCTAATGGAAAATTTTCTTTGCTACGGAGTTGCTTGCTTTACGAGCTCTTTCAAGCAGAATACGAGGAATAGATATATATCCAACAACTTTTGAGGTAAATGCTGTGAAGTTGAACTAAATTTGGTGAATGTTTAGTGCACCTTCCATGACAGGAAAACATGAAGGGTTTATTGCAGGTAAAAGGTATTAACAGATCCAAATATTCTAATTTCTTTTCATTGTATCTTTCAACAGTTAAAATCTCTGCTAAAGCTATTTTAAGTAACATTTTGCAACAAGTATTATTAACTATTAAGGTACACATAAATTATATCATTTTATATCATAAGATGTAAATTTAGTATATTATTTTAAAAAGTGGCATTTAATCAACTATGTAGTCACCATAGTTGAGCTTCTGTGGTTTTGGAATCAAAATACTCAACCCAATGTGTTTTTGACTTCATAAGAATTAAATTTTTTCCCAGCAAGAAAGTGCTGTAAGGATCTGAAATGATAATCAGATGGAGGATGTGGAGAACTTCTCATCCGAGTTCCCTAATTTTTTATTGAGTGATCCTCGCAACAAGGTCTTGAGTTATCAAGTTGGAGAATAGCACCTTTCTTGTTGATCAAAACAGGATATTTTTCTGTAATGGCTGCTTTCAATCAGTCAAGTTGACCATAATAGATAACGACAGTAACAGTTTCTCTGACATTAAGCAGCTCAAAGTGAACCACACCATGAATGTTCCACATAGGAGAATCTTGCTTCCATGGATATTGAGCTTTGGAATGGTTCTCCAGTGGAAAGCCATTGTTTCTTCCTCACTGTGTTAAAGAAAACCCATTTCTTGTCTCCTACTATGATATGGTCAAAAAAGGTTATTTTTAGGTGATTTATGAGCAAGATGAATATGCAGTTTGTTCTCATCACTGAGCATATGGTATACCCATACGCCGGCATGCTGAAACTTCCCAATGGATTTCAAGTGGCATTGAATTGTTGACCAAGAAGCATTCATCCCTTCTGAAATTTCCTCAATTGTTTGGTGACGATCCTCTTCCACAATAGCCCACAAAGCGCCTTCATCAAATTGAACTAAACAACCACTTCTTGGGGTCAAAATCGCCACTTCGAAACCTGTTGAACCATCATTGGCACTTGGGAACATCTGCTAAAATTGCATTGATATTCGCAGTTGCTGTAGTAGCATTATGACAGCAATTAAATTAAAAGAGCATACAATGCCAAATGAGATTCTTCAGGTTTACCATCAATCATTTCGTAAAAGATATTTAACACTCTCTAAAAAGTCTCAGCTGAAAGCACAAAGTGTATACACTATAACAACTAAAACTGGAATGAGCTCAACGCTATAGCAACCCTACAAAACACGCCAAAAGTACACGCTCGCAAAAACGACATTACTCAAGAGTACCCCTAATATATTCATACAAATGCAGCACTACATCGTCAGTTTAGTAACAAGCTAAAGTTGAATGTTGAGGTATTCAATGTTGATTTGCCATATCATTTTAAAGTAAACTGACTATCAGTGATGTGTGTTAGCCAAAATTTTATCTCTTTGGGAACAGATACTTAAATTTTATGAAAAACAGAATCAAAAATATGAATTATTAGAAGATTTCTATAGGAATGCTGCATTTCTGTGGGATGTCATGTCAATTCAAAATGACTTTAATATTTCTTTCCAAGGTAAAAAATCCAAACATTTCGTAAAAAGCAATCTCTTTCAAAACACTTCTTTAAAAGGAAATTTCGGATGAACATTCTCCAGTTAGCAAAGGTCATTGATGATTTTAAAGTCATTGTTTAATGCTAAGATTCAATTGAAATATGGAAAAATCAGAATACCCAAGCCTTCTACTACATGCCCGAAAAAGGCTTTATCATTATTCTATCATATATTGCTGCAAATCTACATTCTCTCCTACCCAACCCCAAATAAAATGCCCTTAAGGTCAAACAATAGATAACCATCAAGAGCAGGGGTCAGCGAACCGCAGCTCTTTAGTTACGTACATGTGGCTTTGAAGTGAAAATGAAGTTTCAATTGTAAAATTTTTGAAGGATTTTTTATTCACATAATGATTTCATTTGCATGGAAAAAATCACATCCCACTCAATAAAATTGTGTCAAGTGCAACCGATGGTGCAAAAAGTATGATGGGAACAAAAAAGGGTTTGTTTCAATTTTTAAAGAAAAAATTAATAATGAAGTGATTACTTTCCATTGTATACTCTACTAGGAAGCACATGCATCTCCAGAAAAAATCGGTAAAATTATGGAATGGGTAATTACGATTATCAACTTTATTATAGCAAGGGGACTATTGACATTTTGACTTGGTAAAATTTGCAAAATTTTTAAAGGATTTAATTCACATAATGGTGATTTCATTTATTGCCATCATTGCATGGAAAAGATCAGTTCCTAAAATAAAATTGAGTCAATTGGAACCGATGGTGTAAAAAAGTATGAGGGGGAAAAGGGTTTACTTAATTTTAAAAGAAAATTTGAATCATGAAGTGATTACTTTCCATTTTACCAGGAAGCACTATGTCTACAAACATTTCCAGAAGAAATCGGTAAAATTGTGGAATTAATAAAGATTACCAACCTATTATAGCAAGGGGACTAAACTATCAACAATTTAAATAGTTACTAAGTGAAATGGAGAGCAAGTATTCAGATCTTCTCCAGTAAAATAGTGTTCGATGGCTTTCTACACTCAAAGTGCATAAATGAAATCGTACTATTCCCTGACAACAAGGGTCTTCAATATTCAGAATTAACAGATCAGCTGTTACAAAAATTGTACTTTATGGTGAACATTACATCACAACTGAATCAGGTCAATTCTGTACTTTAGAACCAGACGTATGTGTCCAAAAATGACAATTTTCAGGTTATTACAGTTTTGCATGTAGAATCTGATTTTGCATCAAGCCATAACAACGTAAGTCTGTAAAAAATTATCCTTTTATGATTTACTAGGATTATAGTCCTAACCTTTGTTTGAGCGAGACAAATGTAAATCCATCCATTCAAAAGGACAGTTTGTACGTTCATGTATAAAAACTAAGCCTGTTAGACAACGGAAAAGAGATGGCACAAGAAGAAACAAAACCGAGAGCCATACATTTATTTTTAACTTTTAATAATAAGGAGGAAGTCATTTGCAAAACTTTTTCCTGAATACGCTTTCTATTTCTAAAACCCTCATGACAGCTGCTTTAAAAAAGCCAGTGAGTCTGGTTTGATAACGCCAGACCTTAGGGGAAAACATATTCCAGCAAATAAATTACTGTGTGATAGTTTAGAATGGATCAAAAACCATATGTCAAAGTTTCCGGTGTATGAAAGCCACTACAGCAGGGAAAGATCCAAACGTAAATATTTGGGCAATCACCTCAACACTTCCACAATGTACTTCACTGTATGTAGATGAGTGCAAAAATAAAAAATTAAACCAGAGAAAAAGTGGGTTTATTCCAAAATTTTCAATGAAGATTTCAACTTGTCTTTCCACTCAGCAGATAATGACACTTGTTATGTTTGCGATAAACTAGACTACGAAATTAAAAACTCAATGAACTTAAATTACAAAAAAAAAACACTTGGAAGAAGCTTCATGTATGTATGAATTAAAAAGGGAAGATAAACTGAAAGGCCGTACTAATCAAGGTTTGAGAGTCGTTATGTCTGATCTCCAAAAATGTCTTCCAATGCCAGATCGGAAGAACTCCCAAAGCTTTTACTCAAGAAAACTCTGGACATTAAATAGTACAATTTATGACACAACCGTTGCCAAAACTTGGTGTATGATTTGGGATGAAGTTACAGAAGGTCGAGGCAGTAACGAAATAGCATCATTTTATTCACATGGGCGAATGAAGAGTTTCGAAATCCTGATAGGCCTACTGAAAACTTAACAGTGTGGACAGAAATATACCTATGGCTGTTGGAAAAAGTTTCCACTCTAAAAGAAGTCACAATCATAAATTCCTACTTGCTGGACACATCCACATGGAAGTAGATGGCAAGCATAGTGTGATAGAGAGCGAAAAAGCAACTAAAAAAACACACTATTTTTACCACAAATGATTCAGCCAATTGTATTTATTGCTTCATGTTGTGAGAAGGATGTGCCTTGAAGACTTTCTTGATTTTCTCTACTTGAAGAGCAGACGCTCTATTTGCTTCAAGGAAGAAAAACACAAAGAACAATTTTTGATATCCAATGCAGTGTGGTTACAGCTTCGCAAAGGAGACAGCAACTTGTACTATAAGACCAGTTTCGCAGATATCTTTAAAACTGTTGAATTTAAAAGAAATCAAAGAGAACAAAGGGTTGTTATGCCAGCAACGATCCCAAAATTGAGAGCAACCAAAAACAAGATAAGTAATGAGAAGTAGACTTCATGAATTTAATGCAGTGGGTCCCTGAAGAGTAGACCCTTCTTTGAAAACCTTCCACATGGAGAAGGAAGGAAATTTTCCTGAGGATGACTCAACCGCTCTAGAGTAATGTTTCTTCTTAATCTGTAGCTTTTAAGCCATTTACAACATTACAACAATCAATCTGTACAATATTAAATATTTTTGTACTTTCTCTATGTTTTTGATAGTATTAAAGACATTGTTACTATGATTGCTCGTGTAGTTTACTTGTAACACCCTTTTAAAGTGCTATGTAAATCCTAAAACAGGTTTTCAATGTAGAACCACAATAACATAAGTCCAGTCCTGTCTTAATAAGCTATAAAATTACATAAAAATTAACTATCTATGGATAAAGCTTGTATATTTTTATTGTTAACAATCAATTTTGGTAGGCTGATTCAAATACTAGCTTTGCAGCCAAGCAACGAGATCCTTCTTTTCAGTTTTTATGCTCTCCTTTGGCATAATGCGACTTACATTCATCTGGTTCTGAGGTACAGAATTGTAAATTACAAGGCAAGGGAAATACTGCTTTTACAATGGTAGAAGTTATTTCATTTAAAAATAAATTGATTCTATTTGTTGAAAATTTAGAGGGGGGAACTTTTATTCATATCCCAAACTTGTCTCAATATCGCTGAGAAAACAGTAACAGTGCCGTCATTAATAAAGATTATTTCAAGAAAATAGTTTTAAACATGAGAATCTCTTCAAAGGTTTCACGAATTTGGAAATGATAAAGCGACTCTACCTTTTATCAGAAATTCTCTTAATGCCAATGCGAAGGAATTACATTTTTCTTTGTTTGATAGTACTACGTTTAACTTTGAAGTACAACTGCTTTACTTGACAAGCAAAGATCTACGGAATCACAAATTTGTATGTCTTATATTTATCACTATATTGATCAAAATATATTTATGGCTCTCGAATAATATTTAAATTGTTGTGAGGAACAGGCGTCTTCTATCTCAAAAGTTTGCCGACCCCTGATCTTGAGGAACATTTGAAACTTTGGACCTCATGCAGCCATCAAAATATTCAAAAGTTTTCTAACCAAAAGCAGGCATAACAAATTTCATTAGAAGATTAATTAATTTTAAAATTAAGAAAGTTTTCATTTTTTGATATTATAAAGTAAATAAGAGTAAGAGAATAAAAATAATGTACATTTTTAAGTACATCTAATTGGAGTTTCTTGAATGCAGCCATATTTGATTACAGCTAAATTAATGCGGCCTTTCAACATGTGAAAAGGTTTCCTACCCCGTTCAAAACCAAAAGAATGTTTCAGTTTCCTTCAATGAATAAATAGATTTAGACATTAAATGTGTCATGTTGGGTAAAAGTAATACTAAACTACAAGGAAATCTCATGACACTCAGAGGATTGAGTCTTAACTGATCATTAAGAGTAAAATTAATTTTCTGCAAAGCACATTTGACAGCTAATATAGTACTACAATTAGACAAGATTCTCTAGACACTTCATGCTGTGCATAAGATGAAAAATACGATTGTAAACTTATCAAAGAAAACTGGAGTTCACTATGAAAACATTTAGTTCATGCAAACTATACTGTCCTTAATTATGTTATGGTTTCTGAAGGTGAGATCTTTGTATAAAACGTGTCCTTATTAACACTATCTGCATTTAAAGGAAAATAAAAGGTACTTTTCGGTTAAAAGGCACCAGTAGTCATAATTGTGGCCAAAGTGGTAACATCATGTGACAACTTTTTGTTTAATGGGGTACCAATGGTAACTGTGCGTAATAAACATCACTACCTAGATTCCTACTTAATTAAATTCATGTGGCATCAATTACATGAGAAGACACAAATATTTTTGGCGATGTTAAAGGATATCAGCAACTTTATGCCTTCTGTGCAATCTGAAATTACGATAAAATCCATTTAGTTATTTATGAATTTTTGTATTTAATTTGATTTTAATAAAATAGCCATTCTTTTCATGAAGCTGTATATATCGTTAGAGTGGCCATTCCTATTGCTAGTTAAATTTCGTGCCAACATTTAAAATAAAATAATTGTAAGAAATAAAGTAATTGTTAGAAGAAATGATGCTTTTCGCACCAATATTTGGTGCAAAATTATAACTTGCGCCTCATTAACCCGAAAAGTACCAATAACAAATTAAGCTACAATTCCAAAATGGTTCAAAGAAATAGAATGCCCCAATGGCTAAATTTTATGATGTCAATGTAGCATTCTACACTTTGTTAAACCATTTTATTACCCTGAGCTACGAATTCCCTTGTATGAACAAACACCAGACATTTCCTGGAAGGAAAAATAAAGGTTACTCTTTAATTTTATTATCTGAATCAGGGCACGAAAAAATCATGATTTTGTAAATCATGAAAATTGGATTTATTTGATTTAAATCACGTCTTTTTTACTTAAATTGGATTTTTATGATTTTAATTTATCCCTTGCCCATGTAATTTTAAACTTGTCATATATGAGACATGCAAATCAGTGTTGTTTCTAGATAGTTTTGATTTATGTTAAACATTGATATTTCTTATCAACAATATTAATGTATTACAAAACAGCAGGGTAAATTTTTGAAGGATTAAAAAGCGATATAGGAATTAGGCTAAACAGCACAAATGAAATGCATTAGCAATGTTTCCTCATCTGGTTTTCAAGAGGTTTAGATTAGTTTGGTTTTAAACCCATAACAGGCAGCATGAAATTTTTCTGGACATAAATAATTAATGGGGATCCCACTAACATCGTATAAAGTTTTGTGTAAAATTATTCAAAAATGAGACAAATTTCAAGATTTTTTGCACTATATATTTATCATATGAATTAAAGAGAATTTCTTCAGTTATTTTTATATAAAACTAGCTGAATTTACCTGGTGTTGCTCGGGTTTAATTGGTTAAACGTCGATTGAAAGAGTTCCAAAAAATCAATTTTGTCATAGAAAATGCAAATATAGAGAAAAATAAGTGAGTGCAAAATAATTTTTGAAACTGAGATTTTTAGCTTTTACATGATTTTGAGTTTTGGAGTGATTGTGAATGCCCTTTAGTTAAATTTTCTAAAAAAAGATACATGGTATTATTGCAATCAGTTTTATTCTTATCAATATTTTTTTTATTTGTTGCACCTTGCACCAGGAATGCGAATTTCGGAATTCCACCATCTGAAAGACTGACAAATCATATTGATAGGATATGATCAACGTTTCAAGCAATTACACTTTATGCTTGAAAATTCCATTCCACATTTTACAGGGATACATAAGCGATATGATACTGAGGGATTTTCAGCGCAACCGCACCAATATTGCACCATAAACTAAGATTCTAAAAACCTCCAAGGTCATCTGCACAGCCAGACTGGGAGAGAGCGCCCCTAGCAATACTCAATGTTATTCCCATGGGGATTTAGAATTGTTTTTAGCCCCCTACGACAAATAGAAAGGAGATTAACATGTAGCCTACATTACCCACAGGGTTCTAAAGTATAAGTGTACCAAATTTGGTGTAAATTGATTAAACAGTGTAGATTTGTAGAGAACAGACGCCAACTCTGCTTTATATATAAACCTGCTTTATATAAAATAATTAATTGGTTAGACTTGTTTTTGAGAAAAAACATGTCAATAGAAAATAAAAATAAAAGGAACTCTTGAATCAAAATTCATAAAAAAATTTGTACTTCTCATTAATATTTAGCTTGCAAGTACTTAATCGTGAATTTGAACAAGAAAATTAAAAATTTAGGTAAGACATGAAAATATACATAAATCAGGGTATGAAAAAAAATCATTTTTTCATAAAAATCGGATTTATTTTATTTAAATCAGATTTTAATGATTTTTATTCATTTGTTGCCTTTACATGTTTAAACTTGTTAGATATGACATACAAATCACAGTATAGATCCTAGACAGTATTGATTTATGTTAAACATTAATATATATAGATTTTGAAAATTTGGCAGGGCAAATTTTTGAGACTGAAACAATAAGTTATCATTGGGTCTTATTACTTTTATTCTTTCATTTTAATTGTATTTCACGATACAAATCCATTATTCTTAAAATTCTAAAATAATAATTTAAATAAGGGGATGAAATTTTAAATTCAATATATTTTTATAAATCATAATAAAACTTAAACAAATTTTAATTTTCTTGCCTTTTTGTTACCCAATTTGTTTCTTATGAACATATTTCTTGTCTGCTACAGGCACAAAAATCTAATTTTAAACTCATTTAAATTCGCAGGAACCAAATTGTTTCCCATTCAAAAGTAAATTCCATATTATGGAATGCAATGCTTTCACAAAGAGAAAAGCAAGAAACCTATCTGCTTTCTCTTAAATGCAAATCACAGTATAGACCCTAGATAGCATTGATTTATGTTAGCATGTGAAAAAATCATTAAAATTGGATTTTTATGATTTTAATTAATTTATTGTTCCTATATGTTTAAACATGTGAGACATGAGATGCAAATCATAATGTAGGATCTAATTAATATTATGTCCAGTCTTCTACACAAATATTAAAATGCAAATGAGTTTCCCCAATTCCAAAGGAGACAGCGAAGAAAAATCACAATTCTTTTTTGTTTTAAAAAAATTGTTTTTTATTCAAATCAGGCATTTTGTCGGATTTTTATTATTTTAATTTTTTCCCCTGTTTGTTTAAACTTGTTAGACATGAGACATGCAAATCAGTGTAGTTACTAGAGAATGTCAATTTATGTTAAACATGTCTGAGGGTTTAGGAATTTTAGATTCCCTTACCAGAAATAATAGATTCCTTCTTTAAAAGGCATCAGTTTAAGTCTAACCAACCTTTCCATGAGAAGAGTATGTCAAAATTATCTGAAAACACTTTGTACAATGTATGGATTGATCTCATCTGTACAAAACATCAGCATCTGCTGATAACAGATTTAAGTGACACTTACTTTAAGTGAGCAAAGAGAAAAACTGCTGGACAGTAGTCATCCCTAAATGAGCAGTTAACCCCTAGGGACCCGAATTCCTTTTGTCCCCAAACGAAAGATGTAAATACTTCCAATGAGAAACTAAACTTGTTAAAAAATCCATCTACACCAAGCATGTCCGACCCTTTGAAAACCGATAAAATTTTTAGAGTAGGGCCCAGGACCCTGAAAAATAATGAGTAATCAAACATGGTAGCAGTTTTATCTGTCTTAGGCTGCTTATCAGAAAGGTCGCAAAGTTCTAGAGGCCCAGAATACTTTGGGTCCTAATATTTTTATAGTTGATGTCAGTTTCCCTCCAACATCAGATAATATCAAAAATATACTGATAATATTGGTAATAATTTATGTAAACAAAATAAAGGTTTTCAAAATATTTATAATGAAGCAAATCATTTTGTTGGAACCCAGCGCATCCCAATCAATGCAATTATCTTTAGTGTCCTCAAAGTAGGAAGGCCAGTAATTATCAGTTTTATAAAAGATCAATCGCAGGGTTACTGATAGAAGTAACTTTTTTGTATCGTGTCATTTCGTACTAGGTTATTTCATTTTCAATATTATTAAACTTACGAAAAAAAGAAATTTAAATTGATTTAAATCAATGATTTTTTAATAAAAATCACTCGATTAAAATCAAACTGATTTAAATCGGCATACCAACATAAATTGAAATCAAATATGTTTAATTTTCAAATTTCAAAGTATTTCTAAATGATATACTCCAAGCACAAACAAAAAGGGTTTATATATAACAGAAAAAATGAAGCTTTCCTCTATGAACATCATAGAATAAGTGTAACAACATTCCCCGAGCATGCCAATTGGGTGGAATTTTGAGCTCGCAAGAACAAATTCATTGCAATCATAATCATTAAAATAGCTTTCCGCTTCAATCCATAATTTATTTTGTTAACATACTCAATTATCAGATGGGCAAATTAACTTTTACAATAAAACTTTCATAAATTCCATAAATATAGAATAATTATGCTAGCAGTGCAAATAACTAGGGATCAATACAAAAAATTTCTTAATTAAATTTTAAAAAAAAAATTAACCAACATACTTCACAAAACGAAATGAAAATATTAAATTTCCCAATTATAAATATTTAAGTGCAAAATTGGAATGCTTTTCTGATACTGCAGAAAAAATTTTCATTGTGACTGCCCTTTATTTTTTCATAAACAGATTTTTAATTCTTAACTTATTGGAATGTATCTTGTTCGTAGTTATTCCATTTTCGATATTTATAAACTTAATACAGAATGGAAAATGAAATTTAAAATTTTGATTTAAATCAATTTTTTAATAAAAATCACTAGATCTCAATAATTAAAATCAAGCTGATTTTTATCAATAAACCCTGGTATGAATTATACCTTTTCTAATTAATTATATTTAACCTATTCAATAAAAATCACAAATGGCAAGAATAAGAAATGCTTTACATCTTATTTTACATTACTAAATGTAATACTAAATCACTAATAATTCTGTTACTATGAAATTCTCTTTGCAAAAAAAAACGAAATAGCTAAGTGCAGTCAAATTCACTGTGAAAGGACTACACTTTGGTAAACTTGTCAGAAATAAAACATAATTCAAGAATATTCTTTCCGCTACTGTACACATGTTCCTTTCCACATATCAAGCTACAAATGGTCCATTTTGCAATTTTGTAGCAGCCAAAATGTGTATCACGCAGCATTTTTGATTAAGTTATTTTGATTGTTTAATGTTATTTGGCTTGTAACACTTTGGTTATTCTTCACGACACCAGAACAAATTAAGATTTATTTAATGTTACTTCCTGCCAATTTACTTTTTTCATAGTCCAAAGTACAAAATGTTTTGCTATAGAAACTGGAAAACCATTAATATTTTTCATCTCTGTAAACACACATTTCAAAACTTGTAAACAAAATTTAAGATTCTTTTGCTTTTCCACAAAAAAGCGTGCAATCATGCGTTAGATCTATTCGCACCATTCAGCCAAACTGTAGAAGTCAGAAGTTATCTAAATATCTTAATACTGGTAATAACTACCTTCGAAATTAAATTAGCTCATATGCATAAGAAATGTTACTAATTTGATGAAATTATCAGGCAATCTATTGGAATAACAGGGTGCAAAAGAGCACTCAAAATGAGATGCTGAACTGATAAAAAATCTTCATGAGGAAATTCTTTATTAAAAGTTTATTCAAGTAACGATTTCAATATTTTTAACCATAAAGCCATGTGAATACGAATGATCAGTTAAGATTGCTTTTAGACTTCCATTATAAGATAAGAAACAAAGAGTAGCAACTCTAAGAGTTAGGAAAAGTATGAAACTGGTACAAAAGAGTGAAATTTTAGTGGTGATGACTGAAACAAAGGAACTCAAGGAAAATTAAATGTTTAGCAATCTGAATTTTCAGGTGTTCATTACATCCCATTTATTTGGCCAAGTCTTGTTTCACCCTACAAAGATAGTCATTCAAAAATTTTATTAATATTTCAACATTCATTTGATCTAGGTTCAGCTTTCTGGGGTTAATATTAGAAAAATTAATGTAAAAATTAAAAATGCGCTGAACTTAATTCACAACTCCATAAAGATACCGAACATGAAACATGTTTCTTTAACCACGAATTTTTTCTTTAGGAATGTACTTTTGAGAGTAAGATTATGATCACACTTTCTAGGAGAAAACTTGAACAAATAGTTATAACATTTTCTACAAAGAGACATGGGAATATATAAACTAAGCAGTATGTGTAATTATTGAACGAAAAATTAATAATCTTTTTATCAGTGAATTAGACTCATTTTAACACCAAGCGACAGCGAAAATGAAACAACAATGCTCAGATGTGACAGTTTGTTTACCAATAATTCGTATAAATTTTTAACCACAACTAACCCATTACTTGATGTCATAGGATTGATGTTAAAATAAAAGAAATTCATCTCACATTCAAACAAATACAATATTACAATACACCAAAACATCATTATTCGTAGTTTTGTTATAACAGCTCACACCAAAACTTTAGCTAAGCCTACGTACACAATATAAAATATTCGGTTAAAAATTAAAAATAGGACCTGACTCACAAGTTCTTAGAGGAAATTATATGCCTCCAAATGCGATCAAACATAATACAAATCCCTATAGAAGAAATTATTCGAAATAAACATCGATAATAAACTGGCAAACATATTTTCTGTTCATTTCACACTGCCAAAGATCAATCACAACAAATAATATGGCTCCAATTAAACATTTCGCTTTTTTGTTTTCATTGTTATTGAACCTCTTTTTTTATAGTTGAAAAATTCAAAAATTGTATTGAATACGTAGTTTATTTTTAAAATTACAATCATTTTCAAATTTTCTTTTAAAGTAAAGTAAAACATAAAAAAAATTAAATTATAGAATGAGGCATGTAGGTAGGTATTTTAATTAACGTCGCACCGGTGTAAAATAACGGGCTATTAGTAACGGTTCGGACAAGAGTCTTACCGCAGACCATCCCTGGGCACCATTTTTAAACTGCGCATGCGCAACTTGTTTAAGTATACTGAAGGCGGGGCTTATTTGATGTGCGGGAGTAAACACCCTGACTTCGAGAGTATAGAAGTACAAAAGCATGAGGGGTAATTTGTTTTGTTAGGGCTAATGTCCGATTTGGTACGAAAAAATATCAGAACCTGGAAAAGCAGCAGATTGATGGTAAGCAAGCTATCAATATTAGATACTTGGCGTAGTACGCAGCGATACGAAATTTTCAAAATGATTTAGAAGTGAACAGTAGGGACCGATATTAAACAATTAGAATTGTAATATGAAGAAAATGAATTATGAGCACGAATGCTGTCAAAATTCTAAAAGAATTATGTGAAATCTCGACACTTATGTTAGAGCGTAGAACATTTTATACAAATCATGGTGGAGATGTCGAATCCGGGACACTAGCGATTTATCGCCAAACATGGTAACCTTGCTGTTTTGATCCAGCTTTATGGCAACCGTATGCAAAAGGTTTCTCACGAAGGAAAGTCCGCTTTTTTTAACGAAATTGCCCCGGATTCGACATCTTTACCATCTCAAGAAAATACCTGAAGATGTAGTCCTATATAGTGATTCACTGTACACATCTTAACTGAAGGGGTTTTGTGTTCTGTGCATGTTATGGGTGTTTTTCTTTGAAATACTCTTGTGGCTTTATTTTCAATTACCCTTTTTTAATTACAAGTTAGTACGTATTATAACACGGTGAAGAGAATTTCTGGCTTCAGTTTATTAAATTGGTAATATTTTAGTTTAATTTTATTTCCAATTATGTAAAGCATGTATCAAACGACAAAAGTTGTATTTCTTTGCATTGATATTAATACTGTTTAAATATTTGTATTCATTCATATAGGTGATTTTCAATCAATAAAATTTAATTAATTGGTGTTTAATCTTCGCATTCTTGGCTTTTTGGTTTCAGAATACTTCAGAAAACCAATTGTGATCTAACAAGATATTGAGAGAAATGAAAGGAAAGTGCTTTGTGACTAGGAGATCACAGCAGTCTATGTGGTGTGATGCACTAAGCTTATTTTAACTTAATTGTTTTCCTGTTTATTGTGTTCTGTACCAGTTTTAGATGTTCATTTTTGTTTTTAGCCATGACAGTTCAATTTCCAAAAGTAGCAATCAAATTAAGAGTATTTCTGCCTCTAAGCTTGCATATCAAAGGTAGCGTTTTTCTTCATTAATTATATTTCGAATTTTATAAACTGTGTTTCAAGCCAAAGATGCATTCTTTCTATTTGCGAAGGCTATGTTGATGCTATTTTTATGTAAACATAAATGTGTCAATAATTTACACCAAGGAATCCATTTACAGTAAATATATTGAAATTAATACTGTTTAAAGATGGGTTTTATTCATAATATAGATAAGATCAATATATATTTCAATCTAAAGCTACTTTAATGTTGATTTCTCATCAAGCATTTATTAGAATACTTGTGGATATGAATTTAATAAAAGATTGAGGAAGATGGTTTATCAATGAGATGTGGCAGATCAGCAGGTTATCTGTTAAAAACAAGATTAGATGTGTCCACCATCGGAGCCAAAAAGAAACATGGTTTCATTGTCGTCCTGACAAATCAGTCATTGCTTTTTTAAGATTCCTGATTGTGAAATGTTTGCTTTCTCTTTTCTTTCAGGCTTTTGGAATCTGAGAAAGAGAAGTGGTTTCCCCCTCTAGCTTGTTCTTTGTTCTATATTTCCCCTCCCTGAAATTTTTTTATTTAAATGCTTGCAATTTTCCTAATTTTAAATTTAATTTTTCATACATCCAATATCTAGTTATCCTTTGTCAATAATCAGTTACAACGTAAACTGGTTGTTAAATTTAGAGGTGGGAACCGCTGCTAGAGAAGATTAGGGCTCTTGGCGATATATAAAAATATGCATCTATAAAAAAATGCATCGCGAATCCTACCCCATTGGTGATGTGGAAATGGAGTATTTCATTTTAGGACATGTTATAAGTTCCAGGATACAATTTTGACAGCTTTCGAAATATCAAATTGGTATATTCGGTTATGGGATATACTTGTTCCCCTTCTGGGGGCATTTACAAAATTAACATTGTCATAAGTTGGAGGCGTAACAAATTTCAATACATGGACTATAGAGATGGCTGCAACTTGAATATATGCAAGAGAATGGGAACTTGAAAGTTCATTTTCCAAATTTTAAAAATCCACTTTAGTATTAAGGTACAAATACACTTGGTTTCATAGTCAAAAGTAACATTCAGATCTTTCCCTCTAACTCTGTTTGAAACAAGTGGGAATGTAGCTTCTGCAGAAACAATCATTTTTACCTTTAGATTACAGCAAGTAGTATTGTTAGACTTCACTTCTAGAACACCTCGGTACAAGTGCTGTACCACAGCTCTACTCCTAAGGATGCAGTTTCCATCATAATTCATTAGCCTCCGGGGACTGTCCAAACAGGGTTCTTCCTTTCGTTAGATAGCAGTCAGTCTGAAAATCGCACTCGTGATCTCTTTCCAGCCAGTGCATTAAATTTATTTGAAGTATTTTCATGTCTTGGATAATCTTATCTCTTTAAAATTGCAACATTTTTAGTGATTCTAAAAGTGAGTAATGCTTTTTGGAGTAAAAAGTCACATGATTTTACTTCACATCACTAACCCTCTGAAACCCATACCGCCTGAAACACCATTGCATCCAGACACTTGCTAGCAGCCCGTAAAAGTAATCTGCTTTTCTTCCCCTCTACCAGTGAGGAGGGTAATTGGTTATCCCCACTCTACAAAGACTAGTCAAACGTCTTGTCCCCTGAAACATTGTTAAATGAACATCATGTGTTAGGAGTTCGATTTCTAACTACGTATATCTATTAGTTCAGTTTCCCTGTGGATCGGATAACCTCATATGAGATTTTCGAAATGAGCTAAAACATACAAAAGATATAATGTTGCTATTTGTAAATTGCAGGTTAAGGGAATTGAAGCCTGAGATTCTTGAGTAAACAATCGATTTTGTATCCATGTCAACTCCTCTTATATACAAACCACGTCCTTCAACCGGTAGTCAAAAATAATTCCGAGAAAATCTGAGAATGCCCTGGAGTGGTTGCATACAATATGGCCTAACCAAATACCCAAAAGAACATAATTCTAAGAATGTATACCATAAGAATGGGATGTTGTTAGCTGTCTTGTGTTTTTCCTCATTAGAAAATCCAGTTTCAGTCCACCTTTGTTTTTATAGAATAGGAGTTCACGGATTTCTAACAAAAGGGTAGGAAGTACACCACACCTTTTCGTGTCCTTATACTTCACTCACTACCAAAAGTTAAGCATGGAGAGGAAAATGTTAATTTCCGGAAGCCAATCTGAATTTGAGAGGCTGCATTTCGCTGCAGAGGTAGATAGAAGTATGCAAATATGTTCTGTAACAGTCAATCACGGTTTCGTGTCGAGAAATTTGCAAAAAAGGCGGTCGTATAAGAAGCCAGCATTGTGAAGCGTTAGAGGAGTTTCATGTAAGTGCTGATAAAAAGTGTTTAGAACTTTCGTACGATTAGTTTTCAAGACAGACGTGTTTCTATGGCTTCCAGAAGACGAATGGCAGATAGTGAGCGCTGGCGTTCTGTGGGACGCCTTGAAGCAGGACAGTCAATCACAGATGTTGCTCTTTTCTTCGGCGTTCATCATTCAGTCATTTCACGATTATGGAAACAATTCCAAACAGTTATCCGAAGACCTGTGGCCGGTCGCCCAAGGGTTACGACCCCCGCGGAAGATCGATATATTGCTGTTTTAGCCAAGCGGAATCGAAGAGCGACCTCCACACGTGTGACATCTATGGTTGCAGCGTCCATTGGTAAGACGATATCTGCCACTACTGTTCGCCGAAGGCTACACATGAATGGACTGTACGCCTGGGTACCACGAGTTTGTGTTCCTCTATCCGTCCAATCCAGAGGAGCACGATTGGAACCAGATGACGAGCGTGTAAGGGTCTGGAGAGAACAAGGCACATGCAATCGACCCCAGAAGATCAAGCATCACGAGGTGGAAGCATCATGGCCATAAATATAAATCAGTGGATTAAAACAAAATATTCCAATCAAGTTATATCTTTTCTATAAAAACGAGATTAATACTCACTTTTGTGTTAGTAATGGATATATTTGTCAAATGAGTATCGCGAAAATATTAGTTACAGTTGAAAAAGTATTTATTTACAGATAATCACATTTTAGGTACCGATCTGGTGTAAAATTTTCCACAGATTTCAAATCCGTTGAAATTTTCACTCTATCTTTAACGATCGCGAAGATAGAAACTTGGTAGGGGAATAAAAAAGCCCTAACGCGCTTCCAAATGCGTGTCATGTGAACGGTGCAGTAGAAACGTATGCTTCTCCAAACGCCTTCTAATCGCGAGAACGACCGGAGATTGTTGAAGGGCCGAAGCTGTCTAGCGCTTGGATTCTCCCGATTTCTGCATGTGAACACTCCAGTAGAACTCTATGTGCTTTGGCTACCCGCGTTTTGTTTTACGTCTAAACATTACGAACACGAAAGGGAGTATTAATCTCGTTTTTATAGAAAAGATATAACTTGGAGTATTTTGTCTTAATCCACTGATTTATATTTATGGCCATTAAAAATAGGATGAGAAAATTTAATCGTATTAGATTTATTGAAGAAATTTACCCTGCTTTCACACAAAACTTGTAAAAATGTGACAGTTTATAACTAAAGGGTATAGTGAGTAATTTTATTTCTGAGAATAACGTATACCGACAACTGCCCATTCTAGTTTTCATGTGCGGCAAACGTCTTTAAAATAAAGCTTAAATTAAATATTCAATTTAAAAGCTAAACTTTAGTTATTTTTTTATTTGTCCTCAACGGGGAAATACGTAAGATAAGTTTCAACTTTCATTCATTTTTCACATCCTCGTGTTACATTGAACTCGATATCACTTTTGAAAATGAACTTAATTTACTGTGAGCTTATTTTTCATAGAATTTATGTTTTGATTAATGTCTATGTCCATGCCATGTCTTAAATCCATGTCTATGTCCATTCGCGTTGGAAAAAGTCCTTAACTGGGCCTGGCCCCGTTCACATGGACTTTTTCCAACGCGCGTTTCATAAGAATTTTCGAGCGCTATCATGTGAACACCTCTTGGGCGTTTTTCAAGGTCAGTTTCCGTTATGCATTAAATTGTGTTTTTTATTCCCCTAATTCAAGTTTCTATCTTTTGAATGGTTAAAGATTGAGTCAAAATTTCAACGGATTTCAAATCAGCGTAAAATTTTACGACAGATCAATACCAAAAACATGATTTTCTTTGAAAAAATTACTTTTTTCTCAATCGTCGAACTAATCTTTATTCAGATATTCCTGTTATACTAAGCGTAAGCGGAAGTATTGCCTTGTTTTTAAAGGGAATGTCACTTTAATGAGATATTTTGTTGACCCTTATCAACTGTTTTAATTTTACAACCATTAAAAATAGGATGAAAATCTTTCTTTCCCAACCTAAAAATGTGTGTGTGATTTATCTGTATTCACAAGAGCTTAGATTTGGTTAACTTAGAAATATATAATGAGCAATAAAATGCCTAAAATAAACTAAAAAAATATTCAAAACGACATAAGAATTTGATATTCTTTCGATTTGTGAAACATCCGTTCCCTAATTGCTTGTGAATAAAGTGTTTTTCAACTTCAATCTTTTTACATAAATAAATTCAATATAATCGACTTGCTGACCAGAAGTGACAAACTAAACAGGTTAATCTTTCGTAACGTATAGTATACGATGCGTTTCGGTGCAATGCCAATGCATCAACCTCGGTTGTAAATTTTTGCACGTTAGCTTTTCGTTTTTTTTTTAATTTTCGAATGACGGGATATTTTGGACCTAGGAACCGGTAAGAGCCAGCGGATCACAGAGAAACAGTGCTTTATGTAGCTCAAATTGTGGTATTATTAAACATTTTCATTAACTCTAAAATCCTGAAGTATTCGTTTTTTTTCTTCAAGACTAGAGGGAAAACCATAAGTAGATAGAAAATGCGGGTTCTAAATCAGTGGTGGAGAAGGTGGAGAAATCGAGTGGAGTTGAGTTGCACAGGAAGTGACGTCACGACCGGAAGTGACGTCATAACCGGAAGTGGAGTTGAGTTGTACCGGAAGTGACGGCATGCCTAGTGGAGTTGAGTTGTTAGTTTCGTTTTCAATTTTGAGTTGAGTTTCGTTGTTTTCTTCCTGCTTCGAGTGGAGTTGAGTTGTTAGTTTCGGTTTCTCGGATTTCGTCGAAAAACACGTGTTTACGTTTTGGACTTGCGAATTTCAGAGGGATTCGATTTAAGGCGAATTTCAGAGCGGTTGGATTTAAGAGCTGATTTTTCTGTAACTCGTAGCGCCATCTATTAGTACTTTTTGATTAAAAAAATAATAAAATCTTTAAAACATATTTTTAAAACTAAAAGATGTGATATTTTTTGCTGGGATCGAACTGACTACCAAAAAGTACTCGTAGTCGAGTGTTAGTTGGATGAGAATATAACCATTCGGCCACGAATACTTGGTTACTTACCGAAATATAATCAATTTAAATCTGAATACATTAAGTGCGTAATTGGCTGTTAAAATAGTATAGATTGCTCCACCACATCAATAAGTTCGATCAGTTTTTATCTGCGTTTCTGACATAGAAAGGTGAATGTGGTGGAGAATGACGTCATTCCAACGTGTTCAAACGTGGAATCAAACACGTGGTGGAGAATGTGGTGGAAAATGACGTCAATCTAACGTGTTCAAACGTGGAATCAAACATGTGGTGGAGAATGACGTCAATCTAACGTGTTCAAACGTGGAATCAAACATGTGGTGGAGAATGTGGTGGATAATGACGTCATTCCAACGTGTTCAAACGTGGAATCAAACACGTGGTGGAGAATGTGGTGGAGAATGACGTCAATCTAACGTGTTCAAACGTGGAATCAAACATGTAGTGGAGAATGACGTCAATCTAACGTGTTCAAACGTGGAATCAAACATGTGGTGGAGAATGTGGTGGAGAATGACGTCAATCTAACGTGTTCAAACGTGAAATCAAACACATGTGGTAGGCAATGAAGTCACTCGAGAGTAGAGTAGAGTTGAGTAGTAAGTTTACCTCCGCGTTTCTGACATGAAAACGTGAATGTGGAGAAGAAAAGTTTTAGTACCGAATCTGGCAATGGTATGTAATAAGGTTATTTGTGGACTCGCAGAATGGCAACACCTGGACCCATTCTAACAGGTCTGACCAGTAAGATTCTTTTGACTTTGATTTCTTTTGTCGCTGCCCTGAAATCTTGGAAGTGATATCACTTGTATCTTCAAACGTGTTCATTCCTGTTCCTTAGTGCTTTTAGTGGAAAAACATGAAGCGATCATTTCCTTTTGGATATACTTTACCCTTTACAGATCAAAAAGTGGATATACTTTCTGAGGCCGATGTACTTTCATCTCAAGTATCTGATTCATCAATGAATGAACTAGGTCCAAATAGCTTCCATTTGGGTGATACCAAATTTGCTGTTGTCTCTTGCTTCAAGGGAATTATCCGCGTGCATATTCGTCATTATTACAGAGATCAGCAGGGAGTGCTGCAGCCTTCCAGAGAGGGAGTTTCTTTGCTTCCTAAAGTCTGGAAAGCCTTCTACGAAGCAATTCCTAGCTTTCGCTCAAAGAACGCTAGCGATGTTATCGTTTCAAGAAGCCTTTTACTCTCCAAAGAAATTCGGGGAAACGAGAAATGTGTGAGTTTTCAAAATATGTTTCAAAAGAAAGACTGTGCTTTTCAACTAACTGCAACGCGCATTCTTCTCTCTGTGAAACAATTGGATCGACTGGAAGCTGTATCGGAGGAAATTACTGAAGCCATTAATGAAGGATTTGTTAATGAATCCCTCGATTATTTTGTGAAAGAAGAATTCGTGAAACGTGGAGCAGGAACCGATGAGAAATATTACGGCGATCCTGATAGATCTGAGAAAGTGAGCGAACTTACCGACAGAGTGGCTAAACATCTAAAAGTACTCATTTCGGAAAAAATAAAGAAAATGATGAATTGTTTTGGATGTGAAAACAACTTTGAAAATCAACTTGGGCATGAATGTATGACTATGAGTTTAAGTGAACGTTACGATCGGTATTTCCTAAACGCTTTATATGAAATCGACTGGAATAGATTCGGAGAAACTTTAACTTCGGAGAATATGTCCTTGAGGTATTTATTCTTTGATTTTGACGTTATACGTTTTGTAAATACAACAACTCTGTACGAAACAGTACGGAGGCTTTATGTTAATGATAAATCTGATAGTTTTACATGTTAAAGAATATAAATATGTTTTGTATATATATATATGTATAATCAATAAATTCTTTGTTTATCTTTTTCAAATGTGTCTCTCTTTATTTTAAAATGTATAAGTACTTATTTTATTACTTTTCTTTTTTTGTATTTGTATACATACTTTTTACTTACTGCAGTGTCATTTGACACATTTAGAATTGTATATTATACAGTCTGTTATTAGAACTAAAAAAATGACAAACAAGTATCATATTTCTGTAAAAGACAAGTTTATTCAAACACAGACATGTACACAAAATAAACATTCCCTTACAAGCTTCCGTGTATTTAACATTTAATAGATTGCAAGTTCACAAATTGAATAGATTTGTAACATTGACATTTTTTTCTCTTTCAAAGATTTTCTGAAAAACTTTCTAGAGATCTTTGACGCGGCTGTTTCTGTTTTGGAGAATGAATTGTAATTTTTCTTTCTCCAGGTAGATGTAATTCCATTGTATCATTACACATATTTAAAGAGTAATCATCTATGATTCCATCACTATCACAAATTGTTACATAACCTTTATCGAGTATCATTGTAAGGCCAAATATGAATGCTGAGATTCCCATGAAAATAAGAACAGAAAATGCTCTTCTTTGGATGAGTTCCATTGCTTGAAATGAGACATAGACCTTGATTATAATCAATATATACTGCTTGAAACTTGAAAGCCTCATCTACTTATGGATTTTTATAGCGGGGAAATAACTGATGATTTACAGAGGAAGCCAATTACAGACTCGTTTTGGGGTTGGGGTAGGCATCACTTCTTTCATTACCCTCACTGCCTTACCGAGTTGTTGAGGTATAGCAAATTTATTTTTTACAAAGGAACTGGGGAAGTTAATTTCCTTAAGTGCATCTTTAAACTGTTCTTGTCCATTCACGTACTTATCCATCTTTCTTTTTCGCACTAAACGGTCTATCAGGTCAACAATATTAGAACTTTTCACTATTTTACCTTTATACACAAATTCTCCATTAGGCATCCAAGAAACAACCTCTTTATTGCGTTTTAAATAAAGAATAATATTTGTAGTTAATCCAATTAAGTTTTTGGGAACGGTCTTGAGCACCATCTCCTCCACATTTAACGTTCTTTCTTTCTCATTCGCAATATCTGTTTCCTTCTCTGGATTATCTGACAGTTCTGAATTAATTGATACAGATGGTGGATTCAATACATTCACGTTAATCCTCCTCTGCAATACTTGATTGTATAACTTAATTTTTTCATCATCATCCATTTTATTAACTAAAATACTTTTCATCTCACAATCTAATTCACTCAGCTGTTCGTCTGAAGTATATGTCTTGATAATCTCTCCTCTGGAACTAAAATCATTTTCCTTGCATATTGCATGTTTTTACTTGTTAAGTAGAGTAGTCAAGACAGTGAGTGCTGCGGGTATTAAGATATTTAAAAACCCTCCTTTTTGAATAATAATTTTTCGCTTTTTAGTGAGGGTTACTTTTTTATCTGCTAGGTCTCTAAGCGTATGCTTATGACGAGAAAGTTTTTTCTTCTGTTCATCTGTTAAAGGAACATTCCCTTTTAAAGTGTTCAAACAACATTCAGCTATGCAATGGATGCTAGATTTCGGAAGATTTTTTAAAAAGGCTTTCCGACATTTTGTGGGGCATACAGTTAAAAGTCTCATCCGTTGCACGTCTCCTTCTGTTAAAGGCATGATGAACAATGAATTATTTGCAAGTTGGGAGTTTATTTATTTTAACTGATAAACACAAGTTTCTTCTCCTGGAAGGATTTTTGTACGCAGTCGCATACTCTCTTCTGTTTCAGATTTCAAATCTACAAGTAAATAGCTGAAAGGCTTTTTCGTGGCGTCCTCAAACACTTCAAGAAAAAAATGTAAATTTCGAGGGTAGAGTTGTCGACCGAGGTGTATAATTTGACTTACATCACGTCGCGATTTAAATAAAAACATGTAATGACAGTTTAATGAAATTTCTCTGAATTCTTTTCCTTTATGAAACAAATTTTGCGTTACAGTCATCACAGATAAATTCATATGATGAGATGCTTTTGTATACAAGTTTGTTATTCTTTTATCACTGCCACATTCAGAAATTAAATCGTCATATATAAAAAGTGTATTATATCCTAAATATTGCTTAAAGTTTTCGGGTATTCCTTCTACAAAGATGATATTCGGCATCTCATCGTATAACTTTTGATAGATTCCATAAAACCACACTATTTTATCAAGGGTAGGATGAATTATATCTGTGTGGCTGTTTATCAATTTTTTCAAAAAATGCGACTTGCCTGATGATGTAGGTCCACAGACAAGAGCAGTGAAAGGATGCTTTAAAGCGAATGAATTCATGGTTACAAATGACAGAAGTAAAGACTAGGGCGATTACTTATACTTTTTTTATTGAAATAAAGGTACATGTATATTCGAAATTTTTTTCACAAAGTTATACACACGTATATCATTATTTGTAGACTGTCTATCAAATAATTTAACAGTAAATTCCATAGATCTACTTCTAGATCTTTGATACAAAAAGTATACACAATATTGTCCACAAACAGCAGTTTTAACACTTTGAAGAGGTATGTCGTTGTAGACCACATGCGGAACTTTTTTGAAGTAGTCATGTATGTAGCCCAAAAAATACGAAGGTGGTTGACCGAACGAATCGAAAAACTCTACACTTGTTGGTGATTTCATATAAACAGCTAACCAATGAGTCCCTGGTTTGTGATGAGGATCGGTGTTTAAAATAAATGCAGCCGGAAAACTCTTAAAATTCTTGGGAATTCGATCACTTGGGAAAACTCCAACAAAATATAAACGTGTGTATGCATCACTTCGTAAAATGTTATTCAATTGTACCACATTCATATCGAAAAATCACACAAAATATTTCTAGACTTCGTAATTTCGATCACGTTTTGAAATTCTGCATATACCAGCACTGAAACAGTTTTCGGTAAAGCGTTTGCAAACTTTATTTCAATGCGAAGATTTCCTTGATGAATTAAATTTAAATGGTTGCCATCACCCAAGTCTGGTGTTAAGTCAAAGGCATATAGCGTGTACCCTTCGGAAAACTCATCTCTGTTAATATAGATACCTTTATTGGATGAGAGTTTTTCACTTCCTAGGAGCAAACTATTGTAAGCACGAATAAATTGGCCGTCGGCATAATTAGGATCCAAGGGTTTGTAGCTGATAGGATTTCCATCTACGTAAACGCCTATGAAATTTACATGGTTATGCTTGAGGTAAAATGGGTTTGTTGGGTAAGTGCCACTAAATGAATCATGATCGACACATGTTACAACTATCCGTTTCGGGAGTTGCCCAGAAAATATGTTATCCTGTGAAAATGAGAAAGAACCTTTCGATACTGAATATAGCTTACACAAAACTCGATCCATTGGATATTTTGCAGATGATTTTTCTAAGGCTTTGGCATGTCCAATTAAAACACCTGGACTGACTTTCACTTTCCGGATGAAAAGGGATGCATGTTCAATAACAACGTCATAATTTGCTTTTTGAGGAGCAATGAGACAAAACTCCGGTTTGCTGCGTATTAACTTTAACTTTAAGTCTACCAAGTTGAGTAATAGACGATCTTGATAAAACAAGTCGCAATGTAAATTTCCAATCATATCTAAAACTTTACTCTTTTCAATCATAGAAGCCCGTTTCTTCAACCCTGCATTTTCACTTGAAGGATCGGTTTCATCAAAGTGTCCTGCTGTATCTTTGTAGAAGCATTCTGAAGTTAGGAAGCTTTTCTTATAATCAGAGCCGTAATTGAGCAAAGTCTCAATGTAAGCTCGGTAAGGGTAAGTGTTACTGGATGATGAAATTAGACGCTCATTCAAACTCACATCGACTTGGGAAAATAACGAGTGAAGAAATAAGTTACATGGAGCAACTTTTTCATTTTCTGGTAAAACTGCATTGTCCTTTACAACTTTAACTTTTACATAGAGTTGGGTTGCTGATAAATCGATGTATTCCTCACCACTACCAGATATGTTGAATTCGATAGGTCCACCATCACGAATATTAGCTATGGGATAAAATTCAGACCACTGCCCTTTTTCAATAGCTGTTTGAGTCGGTGGCATAAGAAATAAGTCCAGTTCAGATTTCACAGAGGGTAGGGAATCATTTCGTATTAAGGCCATGCTAAAGATTATGAGAATATGTCAGGTGCACACAGCTTGCGATACTTCTTTCGAATGATGCGTTTCTTATTTGTGCGTTTCCTTTTATTTCCTCCAACCATTGATTTCACTCGAGTGGATACTTTATCGGTTAAAGTTTTCGTTGCTTCTTTAGCTCGGTCTTTGATAGCTGACTTTACATCTTTACCTTGCAAGTAATCATTTGCAATATCCACCCCAGATCGAAGTGCTTGCTTTCCCAATGCTTTCGCACCTGATTTAAATAAAGGAAAAACCATCCTAAACATGCTTCGAAAAATTCCACCCAAGCCACTTCCTTTCTGCAGAGAGATGCCTTTGTAATATGACAAGCCATTACCTGCTTGCTGAGTATAATAGTCTTCAAATGTTTTGGTGCAACAACGATAAGGTTGATACATTTTGTTCTAGAGATTACAAATGTCTCAAGCGAAAATGTAGTTTCACTATCAACTTCCCGCGTTCAAATGAGACGTAACGACCAGTGTGTGTCCTTATAACGATTTCAATCGAGTCAAAATTTTTTCTGGAAACTGATAAATAATGAGGTCTCTCAAATTGTTCTTGAATCATGTCACCATCTCTTCCCTTCACTGTCAGAGTTCGTAAAAGAGGAGCTAAGACCCCACCAACAAATTCAGGCTGAATGATATCGGTGTAAACGTACAGCAAATGTAAATCAACATTAGGATCCGCAACAAAAGGACTCTCAGTGATTACTGTATCTATGCCTCCATTTCCTGGAATAATATTTTCTCCAATCACTTTATTAGGTTCAAAACCTAAGTTTTCAGCTAATCCCTTGGATAATCACAGCTTTGCTCCGTTAGTGAGCTGCAACACCACCTTTTTTGTGTGTTTGTTATATTTCATTTGAATTTTTATGTGCTTCGGAAATGCATTTAAAATGTCAATCGGAGAATCATAAAATCCGCACGCTATTTTTCCATTCGTTTTTACTCCGTTTCCTAAATCATATTCGAAAGAATTTTCACCATCAATAATGTTATTCCACATTCTGGGATAAATTATTTCAACTAATCCAACTTCCCATTCACCTGAGAGTTCTAGACGTTTGGGGAGTTTCGTGTAGAAGTGAGACATTGTGTTGCCAGGATAAAACTCGATAGAGCTGTCGCTGGGCAGTGTGACGTAGAAATGTGGGTTATGGAAGCGAAACAAATTTAATGAGCAGACTCAATTTATCGAAAATAAGTCTTTGGAATGAATCCAGGCGTTAAATTTGCGAGGATAACCTCTAAACTTGACAAAGTATTCCAAACGTTTCTTAACTACTCTCTTCTTTAAAATTTTCTCAACATGAAAAGAATGCGATTTTTTAACTTTCTGCAGTTCTTCTGAGTAAAATGTACCAGTGATTATTTCTCCCATTAAATCTTTTATCTTATATACTGGTAGCTTTCTACGTATACAACGCTGAATCGTAAATATTTCCTCGGACCAATTATTTTCATATCCTTTCTCAAATGTTAATTTAGTCTTTGCAACCCTAACGAAGTCTCCAACCTGAAATTTGAATGGAATCTCCTTAACATTAGTTTTATTTACATCTCCATATAAGGTATTCCACACTTGTTTTTGATTTTCAACTGTTACATTAATAGGTTCTTTTTTTATGCTGCAATGGAGTGTATGATTATAACTGTGTACGAGTTGGTCTAAGACATCTATAAATCGATAGGTGTTTTTATTGGTAAAGTATTTCCACATTTTCGTTTTCAAAGTACGATTGAATCTTTCAACAACACTAGCTTTGGTTTCATTATTTGTCGTGAAAAACTTTACTTGGACAGATTTTAAATAAGATTGAAATGATTTATTTTTAAATTCAGTTCCTTGATCTGTTTGTAATTTTTTCGGTTTTCTTTCCTTAAAAATTGACTTAAATGCATTTACAATGCTAGATCCATTTTTCCGTTTCAAAGGTATGACCCATGCATATTTAGAAAAAATATCTATACATGTTAACAGATATCGATAACCATCGTTGTATTTTACAACACTTAACATGTCTACTAAATCCGATTGCCATTGAAAATCGATTCCCCCAACAATAACTCTGTTTCGCAGAAAGTTGCGACGAACGCTTTTATGTAGGGTGTATGCATTCTGACTCTCCAACCATTCTTTGATAGTCTTTTTTGGAACTTTCCCTTTCATTGCTTGATACAAGGCATTTATTCCACCAAAGCTCCCTGGTAAGCTAGGGTCTTCATAATACTGAGCTAACTCGTCTTTACCCATTCAGTCCAGTTACAGAGATGCAACTTCTGTTACTTTACTGATATTTCTACTAGAAATAGTAAAAAAACTCAAACTATACTTCCTTAATTTCATCTACTTTCTATCAAAAAATATATATAAATCTTGTCCAATGGTAGATTATATATATACATGCTTTCAAAATAGTGGTAGAGAAATCAGTTTTCTAATGCAATAACTTTTTCATAACAAATTGCAGATTGTAACCATAACATGAGAAAAATACTTGTTTGTAAGTTTAAATAAAGAGAGAAACATTTTTTTTAAAGAAAAAAAAATCGTTTATTAAATAATCATAATCAGAGCATGTATGTAAACAATAATGTACCCCTCAATAGTAAACTGACCCATATGGCCAAGTCATTAATACTTCTTTTTTCTTTTTTTTTATAAGCATAATTCCATGTTCCTTGACAAAATACAATGAATTTCTGGGGTAAAGTTAGGGAAAATATTTTTAACATCTAGTATAGTAACACATAGAATTTATATATATATATATATATATATATATATATATATATATATATATATATATAATACATCTCATATTAATTTTTTTAAATCAAATACAAAAGCAATCAGTACAGCAAAATACGAAAGCATTCAGTACAGCAAAATACGAAAGCGTTCAGTATAGCACAATATGAAAGAATTTAGAGCAAATATACATATATACATTACATCAGACAAGCGAGTAATGCCCCCAAGGTAGCGTATGAATACCATCATCGAGAACGTATCGTTTGGAATCAGTGGAGGAGAGGGCAAGTTTATTTTGGGTTATTGAATACAAAGTATGATGCTTGGATTTGATTAGATTCATCTTTGCATGCTTATTTCGTTTATGTAATAGGCATTTTAGATAATCATCAAAGTTAATGCTTTGTTCAATTGACTGTGTTTTGATGCCTTTCAGTTTCTTAACTACCTTCCTACCTTCGACTTTGTACGAGTACATTTTTGACCTTAACCCTACGAATTCGGTCATAATACTACCACTATTCTCGTCCTTCATTTTACCTACTATTTTCTTATTTAATTTGGGAATATCATATTTATTGTTTTCTGGGAAATCTGAAGTGTCATAAAGGTCCAAATTTTTTTTAATATCTTCGAAAAAATCATTTGTGATGATAAATAAAAGAGTCCGTATCAGTATATAATAGTTTTGCTTTTACGTCATATTCATTTTTTATCACATTATAGTGAAAATCAGTCATTAAAGTTTTGGATATGTCCAGTATTGACATACCAATACAGATGGGTTTGTTAAAAATTAGTTTAGTTTTTTGCATATGAATGGCTACTAAATTTTCTGAAAAAATTGTCCTGCGATTAAAATTAGGTTTAGCTATCAATTTTGAAGCGGACTTTTCGTTTGAGCATAACCGAATGTCAACTCTTCGTCGAATATTTTCGATGGTTTTTCCAAATATAGAGTTGTTCATGAGTTTAAAAAAATCTTTTTCAAAAGAGTTTTTAGCTATTGCTCTCATATTTGTATTCAGTTCTATATAAGTTTTTAACCAATCTGTTTCTATAAATTTTATAGCTCTGTTAATTTTTTTTAATTTTAGACCTAAATCCAAATAATGCAAAAGAGATTTATGATGAATAACATACCTCTCCTTGTGAGTGAGCGTTAGTAGTAAGCGATTTTCCTTATACCCAGGAGGAACGGCATTTAGGGCAGCTAATGGATAATCACTATGTAGATCATGGAGTTCCTGTGGATACTCCAAGTCCACATCTAAAATGTATCCATTTTGGTCATCATTACGCAGTGTATCTATATCAATAATGTTGCACCACTCAAATCCTTTGAGAGGTAGTTTCTGGGACATCGCCCAACCATACAAATTATTGGCGTCTAGGTAGAGAAGGTAGCTGGAGGGCTGAGAATCATCATAATTAGACATATATTTATTATTTGCTTTAGCATGTCGATGAGAACATTGAGAAACTCCTCCCCTGATTCCTTGTTCGACAAACATAAGCATGTCATAATCTGTTAAAAGTTCTATTTTCACTCCGGTACTCTTCAACATGGCATCCCAAGATAGTCCTGGAGCGGTATAATACCATGCAGGATCTAGCTTGTAGGATGCCATGCATAGTTTTCGAAAATTTTCGAAAACGTCGCAGAGCAGTAAAACATCAGTTTTAACATATAAGTCCGAATATTCTCCGAGGGTTGTAATGTTGAAAGATTTCCACACATTTTTTGCATGAGCGTAATCACTATCCGTAGTTGCTGTTTTATTTAACACATTATAAAATTTTTCTTGAGATGGAAGTTGTGTTTCGGAAAATTTATCCATGGAATCCATGTAATCATACGGGTACACACCCTTTCTTATCATAAGTTTCCAATTTGAAGGAAAATGATTCTTCGTATGGTGAAATTCATGTTGTAGGAGATTATTCGCGAGGGTATCTAAACTACTGGCCATGAATTTCATTGTGTCCAAAAACCTCAAATTAAATTTATTCCCGGTTTTTTTGCTAATCGAGATGTATCTTTCTTCTGTATTCGGAATCACGGTTATGTTTTTAGAGTCCTCCGCTAATTCCCGAATAAAAAGATGCGAGTCATAACCTGCGAGGTTATGGAGAAAAACCGGGATAAAATTTGGCAGTTTGTAGTTGAAATTACTTGACGCATGTGCCGGTCCTCGGTAATTCCCAGTCACATGGTCATGATCCCTCACTTTTATGTCTCCAGCTGAGATTGGCTTCTGACAGATGAAGCACACATTTGATTCATGGAGTTTTTTCTGCGACTCATTCAATTCCTTCATCGGCACAAAGTTTGTGTACTTTGACTCGATGATCTGCGCCTCCATCTGAAGGCATTCTATGAATTTCCGCGAAGCATCTTCTCCTCTATAAACTACCGGAGGTTTGGTTTCTCCTCGACCGACTACGTAATAGCAGAAGCTTACAGGCTTGTGCTTTTCGTACACGTTAGTGTATGAGCAATCATCATCAAAAGGAGCACAGGTGGATACTTTTTCAGTCAATGTTTCAAAATCAGCATAAATAACGTAAGGCACGTATTGAGAATGCTTGAAATTATTAAAAAAAAACCACTTCTTCTCTTCAGAAGGCATCTCTATTTTGCAAGGAACATTCATTTTGCAAAGCTCAGAGTGTAAAGTTAAACTATCGTTTGAACTAAAAAAGCTTAAACATCGTCTACAAATGAAATGTCTTCGCTTTCCTTTGGTTAATTGACTTGAAACAAGACGTGAAAGACTAGTAATTGTACAATAATGAGATTTTTCTTTCTCTTTAATAAATAAAAGATCAACGTGTTTATTTTTAATTTTGGGTGTGACTACTAATGGAAAAATCATCATATCTTTACAAAAAGAGTAAACGTTAATAGAAATATCATTATTGTTTTTTTCAAATATTTTTATTTCTTCTGGTTTTGTAGGGAAACTTATCCCAGAAAAGTTAAAAGCATCCTTAAAGTTGACATAGTTTGAAACTCTGGATGTATTTTGATCTGCTGGAAATAATGCAGCTAAAATGGCCCAACGAAAACATTCATTGTCTGAATTTCTAACATTTACAACCGCACGTTTTAATTTTATTTCATTTGGTAACTCTATAAAACTAGTTCCTCGTAAAGGTAAATATTTATTACATCGTATTTCCAATTTAACAATAGATTTAAGGGCCCAACCTGAATCCTTCATTTCAAATTCTTCGCTTTCTTTTAAAATTTTTTCTGAAGCAATACTGAAAGCGTAGTCAATTTCATTTATAGATAATAATGCAACATTTTTAGTTTTAAAAGAACACTCTTTGAAAAGTGAGCCTTCCGAGAAACGTTCATAGATACATATAAGTAGAAAATTTACCTTTACTGCATTCTGCTGATGAACAATTTCTGTAATTAGTTCCACAGCTGCGCTCCTCTTTGCCTCCATAAACTCGGAGACATCTAGTATGCCTTGCGGGTTCGAAAGAGTCCAAGTAGAGAGACGATTTCCAAACGCACTCTCTTTCCGTCGCACAGTTCGAGAAGAAGCTCCACTCGTTGATGTCGATGCTTCAGGATTCACTCCACCCGCTGATGTTGATGGTCCAGGATTCACTCCACCCGTTGATGGTCCAGGATTCACATTATTACCCCCTTGAAAGTTTTCACTGCGTCTGGGCCGCTTGCTTTTCTCAGGGTTAGCCTCGCCGGGTTTTTTTCTTTTTGGAGGTTGTTGATGGAGGCTTTTTTTATGTCGCGTAAGTGCGTCAAGTCTTGAAAATGCCTTATTGCACACATCACAACGGAAATCATTGTTTTCGTGTACACTGGCTACGTGTCGCTGAAGGGTTGATTTTCTATTAAAGTTTCGCTCACATAATATGCACGGAAATGACTCCTCGTTATGCACGGAAGAAACATGACGTTCCAAATTAAACTTGGAGCTGTAGGTGTTGCTGCAAAGTCCACAAACGTGTGTATTCATTACATATGGTATACTGGCTTGCAAAGTTCTATGAGAAAAATGAGAATGCGTCCCTCTCTCACACACAGGTTAAGTATAAGAGGCAGGAAAATGAGAAAGCGCTACACACACTCACAGGATAGAATGAGAATGCGAAACGACTACACGTACTATCTTGAAATACAGGTAGGGGCCAATCCCTTGGAATGCAGGACAAGTACGTACAATGCTTTGGAATGCAGGAGGGTAGATAACAAAAGGCTAGTTTCTGACATGAAAGAGGGGTGTACTCAATGCCTTGGAGTTCAGAAGGGTAGATGACAAAAGGACTGGTTTCAGGACGAATCGGCCTCAGAAAGTATATCCACTTTTTGATCTGTAAAGGGTAAAGTATATCCAAAACGAAATGATCGCTTCATGTTTTTCCACTAAAAGCACTAAGGAACAGGAATGAACACGTTTGAAGATACAAGTGATATCACTTCCAAGATTTCAGGGCAGCGACACGTCCTCCTCTGGGATATTTTGCAGTCAAAAGAATCTTACTGGTCAGACCTGTTAGAATGGGTCCAGGTGTTGCCATTCTGCGAGTCCACAAATAACCTTATTACATACCATTGCCAGATTCGGTACTAAAACTTTTCTTCTCCACATTCACGTTTTCATGCCAGAAACGCGGAGGTAAACTTACTACTCAACTCTACTCTACTCTCGAGTGACTTCATTGCCTACCACATGTGTTTGATTTCACGTTTGAACACGTTAGATTGACGTCATTCTCCACCACATTCTCCACCACATGTTTGATTCCACGTTTGAACACGTTAGATTGACGTCATTCTCCACCACATGTTTGATTCCACGTTTGAACACGTTAGATTGACTTCATTCTCCACCACGTGTTTGATTCCACGTTTGAACACGTTGGAATGACGTCATTCTCCACCACATTCTCCACCACATGTTTGATTCCACGTTTGAACACGTTAGATTGACGTCATTCTCCACCACATTCTCCACCACGTGTTTGATTCCACGTTTGAACACGTTGGAATGACGTCATTCTCCACCACATTCACCTTTCTATGTCAGAAACGCAGATAAAAACTGATCGAACTTATTGATGTGGTGGAGCAATCTATACTATTTTAACAGCCAATTACGCACTTAATGTATTCAGATTTAAATTGATTATATTTCGGTAAGTAACCAGGTATTCGTGGCCGAATGGTTATATTCTCATCCAACTAACACTCGACTACGAGTACTTTTTGGTAGTCAGTTCGATCCCAGCAAAAAATATCACATCTTTTAGTTTTAAAAATATGTTTTAAAGATTTTATTATTTTTTTACTCAAAAAGTACTAATAGATGGCGCTACGAGTTACAGAAAAATCAGCTCTTAAATCCAACCGCTCTGAAATTCGCCTTAAATCCAATCCCTCTGAAATTCGCAAGTCCAAAACGTAAACACGTGTTATTCGACGAAATCCGAGAAACCGAAACTAACAACTCAACTCCACTCGATTTCTCCACCTTCTCCACCACTGATTTAGAACCCGTATTTTCTATCTACTACCATAGAACCTTCGCTCTCCAGTGTCGATGATTCACCCACCTATAAAAAATAGTAAGAAGGATTTGTTTTGTTTTAAGGGGTGATCACGAATTTTTTGGGCTCAAGATGCTAGCAGATGAGTGACTTGTAATGTGTTTTGTCGTGAAAGCGAAACAGCGTATGAAAAATTGGAATATTTCTGTAAAACTTTGATTAAAACGAAACTAACTGGAAAATGACCAAACAATTTCCTTAAAATTTTAAAATTGACGGTGTAAAGTAAAAATATATCCCCAAAATCTACATTTCTAGACCAGGAAATTGGAAACGGAATTCCTATTTTTATGGCATTGTCTACGAAGTACTATCAAAAAGAAGACACGCAAACAAAATCCGGCATTGGTAATAACCTCTCTTTTTTTTGTTATTTTTGCAGGTTTTATCTTGTATCCTACCATCTATAGCTAATTTTTATTTAAATTTCCTTCAAATAAATCTCTATATTTTTTAAAACCTATCTCTAAACATTTTAATGTATCAGCACAATTAACACATATATAACAATAATTAGTTTTTTAATTTTTAAACACAGCCGACTATCCGAAACGAAAACTAACTCTCCAACCTAACCTCTTTCAGGGGATTTGTAGCACAAATGAAACCACGAATGGAATTACGACTGGGAAATATTTAGCTAAAATTTGATTAAAACCCACGATGAACGAGAAAATTATGTTAAAACTAAAAATCTCAGAAAAAAACAAAAAAACAGTACATATCGAAAACCAGGAGATTGATAATAGAATTTGCGTCTGCACGTATATATAATATAAAAATTTCGATTAAAGTAGTAATAACTACTATCTAGCACTAACTGCAAGATTGAAATATAAATTCTATGAAAAACAAGCTCACAGTAAATTAAGTTCAGTAAATCATAAGTTCATTTTCAAAAGGGATATCGAGTTTAATGTAATACGAGGATGTGAAAAATGAATGAAAATTGAAACTTATCTTATGCATTTCACCCGTTGAGGACAAATAAAAAAATAACTAAAGTTTAGCTTTTAAATTGAATACTTAATTTTAGCTTTATTTTAAAGACGTTTGTCGCACATGAAGACTAGAACGGAGAGTTGTCGGTATACGTTATTCTCAGAAATAAAATTGCGTACTCACTATCCCCTTTAGTTATAAACTAAAGGGTTTTTTTTGTGAAAGCAGGGTAAATTTCTTCAATAAATCGAATATGATTAAATTTTCTCATCCTATTTTTAATGGCCATAAATATAAAGCGGTGGATTAAGACAAAATACTCCAATCAAGTTATATCTTTTCTATAAAAACGAGATTAATACTCCCTTTTGTGTTCGTAATGGATATATTCGTCAAATGAGTATCGCGAAAATATTAAAGTTACAGTTGAAAAATTATTTATTTAAAGAAAATCACATTTCAGGTATCGATCTGGTGAAAAATTTTCCGCAGATTTCAAATCCGTTGGAATTTTCACTCTATCTTTAACGATCGCGAAGATAGAAACTTGAACTAGGGGAATAAAAAAGCCCTAACGCGCCTCAAAACACGTGTCATGTGAACGGTGCGGAACAAACCTATGCTTCTCCAAACGCCTTCTAATCGCTAGAACGACCGGAGTAGTAACCAGTAGTGCATGGGGAATACAATGGAAGGGGGCGTGTCACCTGTCAATCATCCCGGTTCTCCTACAGGGGGGGTTGCCGCCATCTTGTTTTGTGACGTCATCGCTTCTCATCCCCGTACTCCTTCAGGTGGGGTTGCCGCCATCTTGTTTTGTGACGTCATCCAAAAGCGGAAGTGACGTATTGATATGCTGTTGAGTTGTTTCAAGATGGCGTCGTTTTGTTGGAGTTGTGTTGCCATGGTGATGACTCACTCGTAGTGCCATCTGGTGGAGAAATTCGAAACCCTATTATTTTGAATTAAAAAGGAATTTCTTGGATTCGAACCGAGGACCATAGGATCCGAAGTCAAGCGCGCTATCCGTTAGGCTGTAAGAGAGTTAACTTAAGATGGTGAATTAATGTAGTGTTTCTCTCTCTTGGACTTGTATTTTTTCTTAGTATTACGAATGCGTTATTTTTAGAAAATGGTTTGAATAATTGCATAGGGGTTTTAATAAATGCTTTTAAAAAATGACTTATGGCGCCATCTAGTGATTTTAAAAGTAATTAATCTAAGGAACGAATTGATTTCTTAATGTTTTTACTTTATTCATGACCAGTGACGTCAGTGTGTTTACGTTTGGGACTTGGATTTTTTTTTCGTTATTCGTACCGCCATCTATTGTCATTTACTTGAGTGAATAGAATAAAATCCTAAGAAAATAAAATAAAAAATATTTGATATTTTGTTGGGGCTCGAACTTAGTACAAAAGTACTCATGGTCGAGGGTTAGTTGAATGACTATAACCGTTCGGCCACGAATACCTATTCTACAGAGATTTAAATGTTTAGAGACCTTTTTTTTTTTAGAGTTGGCGCACGCGCGTGACAGCAGTGTGTTTACGTTTGGGACTTGGATTTTTTTTTCCTTCTGAGATTTCGATGGTGACGTCACGATTATGTCCATCAAGTCTGAACTTGAAAGCGGCGATCGTGGATGCTGTTCGCGAGCTTTTTTGCTACATTAATTCGTCGGACTACAGAGGGGTTAGGTTCCTCGGACCTGGTACGCTTTTGCATCCAAGCTGAGGGTCTTGACAAACCCATCTCCACGCATTTGATGCCTGTTTCCGATTTAACAGTGGAGAAAGTAATGACTTCAGTCATGAAAGTCCTGCAGTCCAAGGAGGAAATTGCCCTAGATTCTGGTTTCAATATTGATGTCATCACTGTCAGGAGAGAAATGGGCGGCGGTGGAGCAAGAAAAATTACGACGAAAAAGTTATCAATAAGGAAGAAAAATAAAATATACAAAACTGCATATACAAAAAGAAAAAAAGAGTAAGGCAAGACAATTTTTCCACACTTCCATACGGATATTAATGTAAATACGTGTTGCAATTATTTGTAAAATGGTGTAAAAAAAATGTTACATATCGTGTCAAATAAATGTTGTTTTTTCACTTTTCAAAAACGAGTATCTTTTATATGACCTTTTCTAATATTTTTTCTTTTGTTAAAATTTTAAAGTAAAAAGTTTATTTATTGTGTAAAAAATAAAACTGACCAAACTATTAAATTTTATGAATATTTAACTTTAAAATGAAATTCACAAGTAGGTAATGGAAAAAGTATTTTATTCATAACTTTCAAGAAAAAATTACAAAGTTGCTTTTCATAACTGCAGCCATTTCCTTGAAGACAGTCTCTTTATGGATTTTTAAGGTTTGGCATACATAGTTTTCACATCAGTTAAATAAGTATTTTTCACAAATTCTTGAGGAAAATTATTTAATGTCAGTATTTTCTCAAACTGTTCAAAGGCCGATGGTCTTCGAATTCTGTTTCTCAAAAGAAAATTGATGAATTGAATAATATTTGAGCCTGGAATAATCTCATCGTTCACTTTGACTTCTTTGTTCTGACTCCAGGAAATTTTATGGTGTTTTAAGAACTCCATAATTTTCACTGCAGTTTCTTTATGTTTCACTGGAACGGATCCAAGAACTTCATTTTCTATATCAAAATTGTTTTCAAGGTCTTTATCGGGAGGCTTCTCGTCGAGTGGTTTAGTTCTATTAACGTTTGGGAACGTGACATATTTTTGTAAAACTTGATTGTACAACTTCACTTTTTCATCGTCACTTAATTTCTTTTTCAAGATGTATTGAATCTGTGCATCTATTTCACTCAGATGATCCTGTTCCAATTCTTGCATACGGTCTAACGGTACCAGTGCAAACTTTTTACTGTGTTCCATGTATAAGAGATGATAAGACGGTTATTGCAGCTGGAATAAGAAAGGATAAAAATCCTTCACCTTTTTGTACTAAAAGTCGTCTTTTTCTATAGAGAGGTACTCTTTTCGCAGCCAGTATTCTCAAAGTTTTTTTGAAAGGAATGAGTTGATTTTTAGCACGCTTACTGATAGGAAGATTCCCCTTTAATAAATTCAGTACACATTCACAAACTGATTTAATGAGACTGTTTGGACAATTTTTCAATACAGTTGTTTTTCTCCTGCTTTTCTGTAAGAGTTTCAGACATATCACATCCTTCTGAGAAGGCATTCTAAAATAGAAATGATTTTTTTCTGCTTTTTCACTTTGTTTTATATAGGTTTCGAAGGTACCCGCTTTAATGACCCTATCGAGGTTCATACACGAAATGCTTATCACCAGGAAATATCCCTGTACGTAACCGTAACCGTTCAGTCGTCTCCGGTCTTAAGTCAATGAGCAAATAACTAAAGGGCGTTGAGGTAGCATCGTCAAATATTTCTTGAAAAGCCTTGATTTTTCTGGGGAACATTTGTTTAGCTAGATGCGTTATTTGACTTTTATCTCTAGGATTTTTGTATAGAACTACATAATGCGAATTTAAATGAACATTTCTCATTTCTTTGCCTTGATGAAAAAAGTTTTGCGTAATAAAAATGATTGAAAGATTTCGGTGATGACTACCTTTTGTAAAAAGATTGCTTAAGCGAGTATCACTTGATAACTCTACCATCAAATCATCTATGATAATTAAAGCATCTCGAATGGAGCTGAGGTTGGAGGGCAAACCTTCTTCAAAATTAACATTTTTCATAGAATTAAAAATAGATTGGTAACTTCCGTAGCAGTAGACAATATGTGTAGGCAATGGATGGAACATTTTGTGATCTATCAGTTTCTTTACGAAAACAGTTTTTCCCGATCCTGTAGGCCCACTGAGGAGGCATGTCGAAGGATGAACTAACCGGGGGAGTTCCATATTCTATAATAATAAATTTATTGCTGAGGTTTCCACTTTTATAGTTTGCAGAACATGTCTGTGCATCCTTTAATTGTGTTTGCTACGAGACGACACTCGCTGAACGAATCAACAATGTTTTGAGTAAATTCTAAACAGTGGTTTTCAAAGACATTTAAAGAATTTTTAACGCAATCACATATTTCTTTCCCACAATCGGAGTTGTTGAAATAAAGGTTGGAAAATTCGTTGCATTTGATGTATCCAACTGAATCAATGCTTTGATATATTTTATATATGTCAAGTGTCGTTTCATTCTGAAACAAGCTGTGTGATTGATCTTTAGTCCGATAAAAACAGCTCCAGATAACAAAAACAGAAAAACAAACATAGGACAAAATAAGTACTGTAACTAATATTATTTGACTTTTTGTGCTTTCCATTTTTGTACGACTTACTCTGGTGAATATTTTTAACAAAGTGTTTTCTTTTTCCTACGTCAACCCTTTTAAACTCTTGGATTTTAACCCAAAAAACCATTTGTCAGAAAAAAATAAAACACATCTAAACAGTATCAAAAAGTAAATAAAAATGAGTCAATATATCTGGCAATAAAACAATTTTATTATTTTTTAAAAATCATGGTTACACCGTATCTTTTTTTGACAAATTGAAATATTCTAAAATCATTCTTCTTTCCTGCTAACTGATTGATAATACATCTCATGCTAAATCCTTGACATCGTTTAACAATAAAATAAATGCAATAGTGTCCACATACATTAGACGTTAAGCTTTGAAGTGGAACCTTGTTCCATTGAACGTATTGATATTCCTTGACAAATTTTGCAATGTCTTTTCCAAATGCGTCGGGAGGCAATCCATAGGAATCAAAAAATTCAATAGTCTTGTTATCTTGAACGTACACAGCAAGCCAATGAGAACCCGTCTCATCGTGTTTATCAGTATTGAGCACTATAGCAGAGGGAAACTTTTCAATAGTTGGTATTTTATCTGAGGGATAAACACCACCATAATATCTCGCCGAAATAGAATCACGAGATAAGATTCTATGAATCTGTGATGAATTCATTAGTTCCCAAAATCATAAAGTATATTACGAGCTTTGTTGATTTCGATTAGATTTTCAAACTCAGCATACACCAACAATGAAATTGTTTGCTGTAACGTAGTTCCAAATTTTATTTCTATTCTTAAGTTACTGTATCGAACAAGATTTAAATGTGAACCATCGCACAAATCTGGGGATAAATCAAAGCAAAATAAAGAATAACCTTTCGAAAATTCTGACCTTGAGAGGTACAGGCCTCTATTTTCAGCATTCGTAAATAAGTTCTGATATGCTCTTACAAATTGATCTTTTTCAAAATTTGGTTGGAGTGGGTTATGAGGCACGGGCTGACCATCCACATAGACTCCTATAAAATTAATATTGTAATGTTTGAACTCAAAGGGAGACTTCTTATAGTGTCCGTTGAACGCGTCGTTATCGACACATGCAATCACAATACGGTTAGGCATCTGTCCCGTAAAAATGTTATCTTGAACAAAACTCATATTACCAGCCGGAATGGAATAAGCTTTACACAGTACTCTGTTAATGGGGTATTTAGCTGCTGTTTTTTCCAAACCTTTTGCATGTCCTATAACAACACCGGGGCTCACTCTGACTTTACGAACAAACAAGGAAGCATATTCCAACAAAACTTTAAATTCCCCGTCTCCCAACAAACAAAATTCCGGTTTACTGCGTATAAGCTTAATTTTCACATCCACCATATTTAAAAGGAGTCTCTCTTGATGAAACATATCCAAGTGCAAACGGCCAATCATATCCACCGATGCACCTAGCTTAAACATTTCAGCCCGTTTATTGAATCCATCGTTAGGTTGAGCATCTGCTGTATCAAAAACATTCATACGACCTGCGGTATCTTTAAAAAACAGTTCTGAAGACAATTGAGAAGTTTTAGTATCATAACCATGATTCAGTAATTTTTCTATCATGGCTCGGTATGGATAAGTGTTATTACTGGAGGAAACGAGTCTTTCGTTTAGACTGATATCCACCTGAGAAAACATGGAATGCAGAAAGAGATTTACAGGGCCTACTTTACTTTCAGTTGTGATTGGTTTGCCGTCACTTTTTAAAATTTTAACTTTAACATATAATTGGGTCTGTGACAAATCGAGGTATTCGTCTCCGCTTCCAGAGACATTGAATTCGATAGGGCTTCCACCAGAAACATTGGCTAGGGGGTGAAATTCAACCCACTGACCTCTCTCGATGACAGTTTGTGTTGGAGGTAAAGAGAATAATTCTAGTTCTGATTTCACACATTCTGGAGAATCTTTTAGTAGAAAAGCCATGGTGTTACGAGTCGAAAATATCACGTCCTTGTAGCTTCCTGACTTTAGATGAAATGACACGTTTCGAGGGTTTGCGCTTCCTTTTAAGCTTTCCATGACCAATCATCTCATCTGCTTTCTTAACCGCCTTTCTTGCTAATTTTTTCCCAGTTTCTTTTGCACGCGTTTTAACTGATGTTTTGAAATTTTCGCCTGATAACACGTCATTAGCAACCATTGTTCCTGTCCGTAAAGCTTCTTTTCCAATCGTTTTTGCACCACTAATCAAAAAAGGTAATGCTCTGCGAAATAGTTTTGCAAAAAATCCTCCTATTCCGTGCCCTTTCTGAAAAACAACTCCTTTATAGTAGGGCAAGCCATTTCCAATTTGCTCTGAATAATAATCTTCAAACTTTTTACTACAACACGTGTAAGGAACCAACATTTTGTTACTTCTTTCTTGAATGCGAAAATAAAAAATGAATCAATTCAGAAAGGAACACTCTTTTATATGATTTGTTTCAAGCGAAAATGTAATTTCACTATCAACTTTCCGCGTTCAAATGAGACGTAACGACCAGTGTGCGTCCTTATAATGATTTCAATCGAGTCAAAATTTTTTCTGGAAACTGGTAAATAATGAGGTCTCTCAAATTGTTCCTGAATCATATCACCATCTCTTCCCTTCACTGTCAGAGTTCGTAAAAGAGGAGCTAAGATCCCACCAACAAATTCAGGCTGAATGATGTCGGTGTAAACGTACAACAAATGTAAATCAACATTAGGATCCGCAACAAAAGGACTCTCAGTGATTACTGTATCTGGGCCTCCATTTCCTGGAATAAAATTTTCTCCAATCACTTTATTAGGTTCAAAACCTAAGTTTTCAGCTAATCCCTTGGATAATTTCACCGTTGCACCGTTAGTGAGCTGCACCATCACCCTTTTAGTGTGTTTGTTATATTTCATTTGAATTTTTATGTGCTTTGGAAATGCATTTAAAATATCGATCGGAGAATCATAAAATCCGCACGCTATTTTTCCATTAACTTTTACTCCGTTTCCTAAATCATATTCGAAAGAATTTTCACCATCAATGATGTTATTCCACATTCTGGGATAAATCATTTCAACTAATCCTACTTCCCATTCACCTGAGAGTTCCAGACGTTTAGGGAGTTTCGTGTAGAAGTGAGACATTGTGTTGCCAGGATAAAACTCGATAGAGCTATCGCTGGGAAGTGTAATGTAGAACGACATCGTACAGTGAAAATGAAAAGGTAAGTACGGTGACAGCTCTATTTATATCATTTTGACATTCTCAACCCAAGCATTAAATTTTTCAGGATAACCCTGAAATTTCACAAAGTATTCCGTTTTCCCCTGACGCTTTCTTTTCTTTAAAACTTTTTCTACTGGATAAAATCCGGAATCCGAGATCTTTTGCAATTCCTCTTTGTAAAAACTTCCTTGTATCACTTCCCCTGCTAAATCTTTCAGTTTATACACAACAGGTATCCGATGTATTATTTTATCGATAGTAAAAATTTCTTTTGTCCAGTTTTGCTCGTATCCTTTTTCAAAGTGCATTTTCTCCCGACTAATACGAACAGTATCGTCAACCTTTAACTCTGAACTGCTCTGTTTTGCAACAGTTTGCTGACCGTATAATGTATCCCATACTTTTCCTTCATTTTGTAATGTGACTGATGAAGGCTCTGTTTTAATACTACGATGCCAAGTATGGTTATAACTATGCATCAATTGGTCTATGACGTCAATATATATTTTCGTATTTATTTCAGTAAAGTATTTCCACATTTTAGTTTTAAGGGTACGATTAAAGCGTTCAACGATTGAAGCTTTTGTTGAATTATGTGTGGTAAAGAAATGAACTTTCTTCTTTTTTAAGAAATTTTGCACTAGTTTATTGGTAAACTCTTTCCCAGCATCTGTCTGTAAGGATTGAGGAGTACGTTCGGAAAATATTTTTTCAAAAGCGCTCAATATAGTTGCAGATTTTTTATCTAACAGAGGAATGGCCCATGCATATTTAGACAAAATATCAATACAAGTAAGTAAATACTTATACCCGTCGTTATGAGGGGCGAGAGATTGCATGTCCACTAAATCAGATTGAAACTGATCGTTTAATCCTCCTACTATTACACGATTTCTCTGGAATTTGTGCCGTAAAGGCTTGTGTAAAGTATACGAATCTTTCGTTTGTAGCCAATTCTTTATCTGTTTTCTTTTCACGCGACCTTTTAAAGCACGCTGTAAAGCATTGATACCACCAAAGCTGCCGGGAAGTTTGGGATTCCGATATGTCTGATTCAGAATTTCTTCCATTGCAGCAGCGGTTGTGGTCTAACCTAAAGCTGATATTCATAATGACTGTTAAAATTTTAAGAAATACAGTATTTATATACTCCTCATGACAATCTCCACTACTAAGTACAAAAGGAAATAAAGTTTTTTTCCTTTTAAGATATTAAAACTGAATAATCAAGTACACAAATATTAAGACAATCAGTTATGAGAAAATAAAACACCAAAGAGAAATGCTAGTACAATTATTTATTTAAACAAATTGTGCACAGAAAAAAATACAATGAATCAGTTACAATCGTCAAAATATTCAAACGTATATGGAGGACATAGCACATTTCTTACCTCTCTCAGAACATCTTTTAATCGAATGTCCTTTAAAAATTGTGATGTAACATACATTGCAGGTTTTGACAAGCACAAAAAGTCTTTATGTTCCCACAATCTGTGGTAAAAAGAATCGACGATTTCAGTAACTTCCAAAGAAAATGCTGCAGAATTAAAACTCTCAACCCTATTGGCCCATAGTTCCTCAGATAATAATTCGGGTTCTTTCAAACCCCTTTCTTTTAGGCAATGGCTCAATGAATCTTTCAGCAGTTCTATCAGGCATTGAGTCCCAAGACTAACATCTAAAGAGTCCGGTAAACTTTCGTCGATGTTCACACATTGTTCGAAAGTCTTGTAGGCACTCAAAAGGTCCATAGCGCCATAAACATGATCCAAGACACTCGCAGCAATAAAATTATACTGCTGTTTCATTTCAGTCCACTGAGAAGAAGAGATAGTTATGCTTTTTTTGAAGGTATCACCACATTGTGTAGTTTGGAATCGAGTGAATGTAAAGTTCTCGAAGTCCACACTATCAACTTTGAATTCATCTTCGGGTAAGAAAAAACTTCCTCTCAGATCACGGGGTTCTTGTGGTAAAGCACCAGGTTTCATGATGAATTCAATCCATCCAGGGTAGAGTGTCACACCTTCTTTCGTAGGATAGAAAGTTGATCCATACTTTGTAAACCGTCTGATGTGCACCAATACGTTTCCTCGAAAAGTATTTGGATAAACGAATATGGAATCTCCGATATGAAACATCTCTTCTGGAATTCCATCTTCTGTAAAGATTCCACCCTGCAAAATAAGATTAAAATAATAAGATATCAATTACATGTAAAACAAGTAAAAATTCATAAAGATTAAATTTTAAAAATCATAACAAATCAAGACTATTACTTACTTTATGTGCATTCTTAATTCTCTTGTGGCTTTCTTCAGTCGGCATATTTTCTGTAAGATTTCGTTTCTTATTATGGCTAGTTGTGGTCATTTTACGAAAAGTCAAGGAAGCAAACAGCAAATATCACAATTAAAATGGACACGATGTGTGTGTGTGTGTGTGCACTCGGGCTCGACGACAGAACTGTATAGATTGACTGGTATAGCACAGTAACTAATTCTAATTCATGTTGTAATCATACGGTGTTGTGAATCACTAAAAGCTATCCGCTACTCCGATTCGACGAAGCGGTAATGACGTCACATTCCTGTCCTCCTATTGGTCCATTTCATGTATTCCTCCGCGTAACCTGCGTAGGAAATGTACTGTGAGTAGGTTTTTCAAGTTCAGACTTGGCTTTTTCAAGTTCAGACTTGATGGACATAATCGTGACGTCACCATCGAAATCTCAGAAGGAAAAAAAAATCCAAGTCCCAAACGTAAACACACTGCCGTCACGCGTGCGCCAACTCTCAAAAAAAAAAGGTCTCTAAACATTTAAATCTCTGTAGAATAGGTATTCGTGGCCGAACGGTTATAGTCATTCAACTAACCCTCGACCATGAGTACTTTTGTACTAAGTTCGAGCCCCAACAAAATATCAAATATTTTTTATTTTATTTTCTTAGGATTTTATTCTATTCACTCAAGTAAATGACAATAGATGGCGGTACGAATAACGAAAAAAAAATCCAAGTCCCAAACGTAAACACACTGACGTCACTGGTCATGAATAAAGTAAAAACATTAAGAAATCAATTCGTTCCTTAGATTAATTACTTTTAAAATCACTAGATGGCGCCATAAGTCATTTTTTAAAAGCATTTATTAAAACCCCTATGCAATTATTCAAACCATTTTCTAAAAATAACGCATTCGTAATACTAAGAAAAAATACAAGTCCAAGAGAGAGAAATACTACATTAATTCACCATCTTAAGTTAACTCTCTTACAGCCTAACGGATAGCGCGCTTGACTTCGGATCCTATGGTCCTCGGTTCGAATCCAAGAAATTCCTTTTTAATTCAAAATAATAGGGTTTCGAATTTCTCCACCAGATGGCACTACGAGTGAGTCATCACCATGGCAACACAACTCCAACAAAACGACGCCATCTTGAAACAACTCAACAGCATATCAATACGTCACTTCCGCTTTTGGATGACGTCACAAAACAAGATGGCGGCAACCCCACCTGAAGGAGTACGGGGATGTGAAGCGATGACGTCACAAAACAAGATGGCGGCAACCCCCCTGTAGGAGAACGGGGATGATTGACAGGTGACACGCCCCCTTCCATTGTATTCCCCATGCACTACTGGTTACTACTGACCGGAGATTGTTGAAGCGCCGAAGCTATCTAGCGCTTTGATTCTCGCGATTTCTGCATGTGAACACTCCAGTAGAACTCTATGTACTTTGGCTACCCGAGTTTTGTTTAGACGTAAAACGCGCGTTGAAAAACGCCTCATGTGAACGGGGCCTTAGAGAACGAAAGAAACTTCTTTTGTATTAATTCCAAACAATCCGCGCAGCTGGAAAGTTCCTTTTCCAAAAATATCTGCTTGACATCTTGATTTTTTTGCTTCGTATTTAAATAAATCTAACATTAAAATTTAATTATTTTCCACTTTTAAGTCAGTTTTATCTTTCTTCCTTATATTATTTTAATCTTGAGATAAATCATACTGAATTAGATTGTTTCTAATAATATTTCTGTGCATTTCAATGTTTATATCGTTCTTTAACTCGATAAAAAAAGCGTGGTGGTGATAAAAACACATTCCACATCGAAATGAAATTCTTCACTCTATTGTTTTCTACTTGAAAAGGGGAGACTTTTATATTTTTTCTCTCTAAATTGAGTATTTTAACGAATTAAGTATATTTGTGAAAATTTATCTACACAAAACATGCTCCTCAATTGAGCGAAACATTTATCTTCCACAATTTTAAGTTGAAAAAACTATTTTTTTAAAAGCGTTAAATCTGTGATAACTTAAACTTTTAAGGTTCCATTCCTTAAAACAATTTATATTTACTCGTAATAAGAACTTGTAGAGATGTGTACCTGCTAAAAATTCATTTATTTAGTTCTTATGTATTTAAATTTATTATTTTGTTACATTTATTAGTTTTCCTAAAGATGAAGAAAGAAGATGGCTAGTAAATGGCTACAAGTCTCTATGAGTTTTATTCAGTGGATTTAAAATGTGATGAATGTGACAATAAATTTTATAAGTTTATTGTTTCTTATTTATCTTTCGTATTTATAAAATATTGATTTCACACGCACAATAATTAATACAAATTTAATCTTAAAAATCCAGCACAAAACTTTTGAACGCACTTAAAATTATAAAATTTGTCAAGGGTTATTTTCTGGAACACTTTGATAAATTTAAAATTCACACAAGTGTAACTTATTTAGTTTTTAAACCACAAATCTAAAATTGGGTAAAATAACTAACAACTTTAAGTACATGGTTTAAAAAAGTTACCTTCCATCTTGTAAACATTATATGCATAACTTTCCACGTTAATAATACTTCTATGCGTAATTGTCCTAAAATAAATTTGCATTTACAAAAACATAGGCAATTATATATCCATAATATAAATGAAAGCTTTCAGTGGTGACCCAGACGTGATTTGAGCACGCAACCTTCTTATCTGTTTTCACTATTTTTATTTATGCATCTGTAAAATATTTATTGAGGTAAGTAGTAAGCAGAGGTCCTACTGCGGCGGAAGTGACGTCATCAAAAGGGGCGTGGCTTAGTGACGTCACAGCGTGACGTCACGGGGAAAGGGCGCGTGACCGGAAGTGACGTATTGACGTGCTGTTGAGTTGTAGGTGTCCTGCTTGTGGGGGAAAACATTTAAGCAAGAGTTGAGTTGTTTTTTATGGGAATGGAGTTGAGTTGGTTTTGTAAAAATTTCTTTTTTGATGAATGGCAACACCCAAACGTAAACACACGTGACGTCAGTGTGTTTACGCTTGGGACTTGGATTTTTTTTCCTTCTGAGATTTCGATGTGACGTCATATAAAGTAAAGTTGAGTTTTAGGTGTCCTGCTTGTGGGGGAAAACATTTAAGCAAGAGTTGAGTTGTTTTTTTATGGGAATGGAGTTGAGTTGGTTTTGTAAAAATTTCTTTTTTGATGAATGGCAACACCCAAACTTTAAGTAACACGTTAGAACATGAATGCGAGTGGCAAGCTGATTGAACTTCTTTACTTGTACATCCAGTTCTCGTGCTGTTGCCTTTTTTTATCTTGGTGCATTTTTAGGGTTAGTATACTCACGTATTTATTCAACGATGGATTTTTCAAAGAATACTACTACTGCTAGTTCGGTAAGTACGCTATAATTTTAAATACTATTAAGAAAAAAATAGCTTAAATATACTGATTATTAATATTATTATTATTAATTTTACGTACTTGTTAATGTAGATACTATTCGAAGACCCTGATTTTCCTATGAGAGATTCAGATGATGATGTATGTTACGTTTTTTCTTATTTGTCATTTAATGTATCTAAAAGAAAGTTTTTTTACTTACTTTTTTGTAAATGTTTATTTGAAATAAAGATTAAAGATATATACTTTTAAAGTTTCCTTTTTAACTTACAATACAAAATTATTATTTTTACTTACTTTTTTGTAAAATTTTATTTGAAATAAAGTTATATACTTTTAAAGTTTCCTCTTTAACTTACAAAATTACTTTTTTTGGATAAATTCTTTTTTGTAATATTGCATGAGTTATTTTTCAGTTTCTGTATTTTTTGTATTCCGATTCCCCGTTTTGTAACAATGTTTCTATATATTTAGATAATAGATGAATGCGATCAAATTTTTATGGAAAACCCATTGCTATTGGATGAATGTTCGCAGATCTTTATGGAACAACCGATGCCCTTGCCTTTATATTTACAAGTGGGATCGGGATTCCAAGTATCATTGTTATTATTTATGTTTTGTTATTAAGAAAATGCTTTATTTTCTCGGATCTTTTTCATGGTTAATTTTCGCATATATTCTAATTATTATTTTTTTTTTACAACTAGAGGTCGGTAGAGAATGAAGCTAGTTCATCACGTACCAATGAAGTATTTAGTGTAAGTGTTAATGTCGTTCGTAATGAAAACTTTTTAATAACTTTCTTTTAAAAGTCAATTAATATATCTTTTTTTAAAATAAGATGGAGAATGCAATTGTGATTTTGGAGCGATCTCGACGCAGGAACCTCAAGTATCAGGCGCAAGAAATTATCTATCGAGCTCATATAGATCCAGAGAGGCTACCTCTAGCCATGAGAAATACCCTTTCAGCCGTTGTTGACTCGGTTAGATAGTTTTTTTCTGTCTTGATACGACGATCCACCGAAAATTTAAGTCCTTCAGATTTAATACGGTTTTGTATAAGAGCAGAAGGACTGGACAAGCCTATCTCAACAACTCTTATGGCTGTGTCTGAGGTGACTGTTGAGACGCTACTAAGTAAGGTGCTCAAAGTTTTACAATCGAAGGAACAAATCGTTTTGGACGAAGATTTTGAAGTAGACGTAATCACCATCCACAGACCTATAGGCGCTGGAAAAAATCGGAGGGTCATTAACATTTCGTTGGACCGTATAAGGAAGAAATCCATTTTTCCGATCCCTAGCGACAGTGAAGACCTTTGCTGTGCTAAGTCCATTGTATACGCATTGGCTCACTTGGAACAAGACAACGCGGCCCTCAATGCCATTAGGGATAAAAGACGCCCCGCACTGTTGAATAGGGCCCGAGCTCTTCATGAAGCTGCCGGAGTTCCGCCAGGTCCCTGCACCTTCACGGAAATTAGGGCTTTCGAAGAATACATGGATGTGCAAATTGTAGTTTTCTCTTCGGAAAATCTAAATCAAGTAAGTTTTATATTTATTTCTTCTTTTGATGAACTTAAATTTTATCTATTTTAAGGTGTTAAAATCGAATGCTTGCTGTATTTTTACTTTTTTACTCGTTGAATTAATACATTACTTATTTGTGCTTTTTTAATTATATCCTTTTACATCTACATAATATATAGTTTAAAAAATCTGATGTATATCCTTTTTGTTTGGATTGTTAGGTAGCTTACAAAAACGACACAAGACCACGCAGGATCAATTTATGGTTTCACGATGACCATTACGATGTTATAAGATCCTTGAAAGGGTTCTTTGGATCAAATCACTATTGTGAGAGGTGTGAAAAACCCTTTCAAAATGTGGAAGACCACATTTGTGCCAATTCCTGCCATGTATGCAATAGGACGCAGTGTCCCGAAGATATGCCCACTCGATGTCTCGATTGCTATCGGCTGTGCAGGTCGAAGGACTGCTTTGATGCACACAAGATGTGCACAGGCTTGCAAATTCATTCTCTATGTGATAGAGTAAGTGTATTATCCGTGATGCGAAGGGTACAGGTGCATGTCTCTTTTTTCAGCAAGAATGTCCATTTATTCGATTATTATTCCTTACAGGTTTATCAGTGTAGGAAGTGCAGCCGTGTAATTCGAAGACGTGACTGTGCCCGCGAAAACCACAGATGTGAAGCCACTAAGTGCCCCTCCTGCCTTGAATTTGTGGTGTCTTCGGAGCACTTGTGTTTTCTCCGAACCGTGGGAGCAAAGAAACCAAGTGAGAAGCTGATCTTTTTCGACTTTGAAACTGATCAGTCTTCTGGTGAACACTTGGTAAATTTCGCAGTCTCGCAATATGCCAACGGAGATGAGCAGGTCTTCCCGGGGTATTCGGCATGCCAGGATTTTTGTGCTTGGTTATTTTCCCCCAAGCACAAAGAATACACCGCCATAGCGCATAACATGAAAGGGTAAGGCTTAAAGAAAATATTAACATAAGTTAATATTGTGAAAGAGAGTATGTGTGCGTACAAAAAAACCTTGAACTTTTAGATTTTCTTTATCAAGGTTTATTAATAATAATTATCAGTGAATTTACTGAAATCAGATAATTGTATATTATATTTTATAAGTTAATTATTATTATTTCTTTTTAGATTTGATGGCCAGTTTATAATGGCGTACCTCTTGCAACAGGGCTGTGCACCGGAAGTTATCCCAAATGGATCACTGATCATGTCAATTCGACACCCAACTCTGGATATTCGGGTCATTGACTCGTTGAACTTTCTTCCCATGGCTCTGGCCAAGTTGCCGGGATGTTTTGGATTGACCGAGTTAAAGAAGGGGTATTTCCCCCATCTTTTTAATACTAGGGTAAATCAAAATTATATTGGGGCTCTGCCCGAGTGCAATTTTTACAGCCCAGACACAATGTCAGGTACAGCACGTGTTGCATTCTTGTCCTGGCATGCAGAACACAAAAATGACTCTTTTAATTTTAAAGAAGAAATGCTTTCTTATTGCAAGTATGTGTATTTTTTCTTTTAAATTTTCCTTTCTTCTATCAGGCATTATTTGTGACTTAAAAAAAATTGAAGATTTAAAAGAATTAAAAAAAATATTTTTTCTTCTTCCAGATCTGATGTAGATATCCTCCGCCGTTGTTGCCTAGAATTTAGGATTCAATTTATTGAAGTGGCTGGTGTGGATCCCTTTCGGTAAAAAAAGAAATAATAATAATAATAAACATTACCTAATGAAAGAAATGAATTAAAAAACATTTCCTAATTAAAAAATTTGTTAAAGAAAATGCATATATGCGTAACTTGTTTTTTTTTCAGGTATGTGACAATTGCATCGGCCTGCATGGCAACATACAGGCACAACCACATACAGCCCAACACTATTGGCATGATTCCAGTGTACGGCTATATCAACAAAACCCTTTTCAGTGTTGATAGCATTCGGTGGTTAGATTTTCTAGCATTTAAGTACCAGATTGCTATTCAGCATGGGATGAATGGAGCGGGTGAATGTAAAGTAGCTGGGGTATCGGTGGATGGATTTTGCGCAAATTCAAATACAGTTTACCAATATCATGTAAGGATTACACAAGTTGTTATTTCATTTAAAATGCTTCAGCCTGTTCTGTAAAAAAAATTCACTACTAGGAACGATCAAACAAGAAAAAAAAATCTGTATTTTGTTTTAATTTTCTTTTAGGGATGTTTCTTCCACGGCTGTGGAAAATGTTATGATGGGGACATTATACATCCACTGAAGAACGTTCCCATGGCTACGTTAAGAGCCACCACAGCTCATCTGACAGAAAAACTACGGGCCCTGGGATATGAGGTCGTTGAAATGTGGGAGCATGACTTCATGGCACAAAAAAAGGAGGATGGTGAGTTGAAGACCTTCCTTGAAGGTCATGGTTTGACTAACCGCCTAAATCCTCGAGATGCGTTTTTTGGAGGTAGGACAAACGCCATAAAACTGTATCATGAGGGTGACTCAAAATACATTGATTTTACGTCGTTGTACCCATGGGTAAGTTCATACTTTATTAAGTTGTTCGGTATTACACGGAACAAATTGGTTCCCTTTTACTTAATTTTTTTTCCACTTTCAGGTTAACAAATATTGCACCTACCCCGTTGGCCACCCCACTATAATCACCGAGGATTTCGGAGATGTGGAAGAATACTTCGGGATAGTACATTGCCGAGTAATTCCCCCTAATCAACTGTACCATCCTGTTCTCCCATACAGGTGCCAAAATAAACTCATGTTCCCTTTATGCCGGACATGTGTTGAATCATTAAACCAAAACCCGTGCACACACACGGACGATGAGCGAGCACTGGTTGGCACTTGGGTATCGGAAAAACTCAAGCTGGCGAAGAGAAAAGGGTATCGTTTTACCCATGTAAGTGCGTTTAGTGTTTAAGTTTTTAAGCATTTTGTTTTCAGAAAAAAAAATATTGTTAATGATATCTTTTTTTATATATATATATATTTTTCAGATTTATGAAGTTTACAATTTTGAGGCCACTTCTGATACCCTGTTTAGGTCATATATAGACCTATTTTTAAAAATCAAGCAGGAGAGCAGCGGTTGGCCTGCAAATTGCAAAACTGAAGATCAGAAAGCTAACTACATTCGCCAGTACGAGGAACGGGAAGGAGTGAGATTAGAACCCGAAAAAATTAGTAAAAACCCGGGGCGCCGACAAGTGGCCAAGCTGGCCCTTAATAGTTTTTGGGGAAGGTAGGCATTAAAAGTTAAATTTAAAAAAAAAATAGCAAGTATGAGGGAAACACATTCTCATAATTTCTTGTTTTTCTTACAGATGGGGAATGAATACACAAAGAGGGCAGTTAACATACGTCAACAAGTTATCTGAATTTAATAAAATGCTAGCAGATACAACCAAAAATGTAAGAGTAATTTACGTTATATATATATATATATATATATATATATATATATATATATATATATATATATATATATATATATATATATATATTATACTTTTTTAATTCGAATACAATTCTTTTGGTAACACTTCATTTTTCTTTTCAGATAAAAGACGTATATCTACCCACAGCGGAAGTTGCTGCCATCCAGTGGGAAACATCAAAAAACTTTTTAAAACAAGATGCCACCACGAACATATTTCTGGCGGCCTTCACTACAGCTTGGGCTCGTCTCAAGCTGTATGAAGAGATGGACAGACTGGGTCCCAACGTCTTGTACCACGATACGGATTCTATCATCTACGCCACAAATGGCCAAAATGATCCTCCCTTGGGAAACTTCTTGGGTGAATTCACGGACGAATTGGATGGAGATGTGATTAAAACTTTCGTCTCTGGTAAGCAAAATGTTTATATGAAAACTTATCATTAAAAAACTTTTAACCATTTCAGAGAAGAAGAAAAAAATAATCATAAGTGCTATATTTTTATTTTAACTAACCGACTGTTCTTAATACTCATTGTAAAGTAGTAATGATAATAATTGATGGCACAAAAAAAAATTATTAAAAAACATATGATAGGTGGTAATCAGTTATGTATTTATTATTCATGAACTTATAACTAACTGTTCATATACTTATAAGTTTTTTATTTTCTCAGGTGGGCCAAAGAATTATGGCTACAAAACAGCTTCAGGAAAAACGTGCTGTAAAGTACGAGGCTTTACTTTAAATTTTCGAAATTCCCTGAAGCTGAATTTTGAGTCAATCCGAAGCATGATTCAGGAGCTAGACGAGCCAAGAACAATGAAGGTAGAAAATCCATCCAAAATAACAAGGGAGGCAAAGAGAAGAAAGGTGGTAAATAGAGAAGAAACAAAAGTCTACCGTATCGTGTATAACAAGAGAGTGATCCAGCCTGATCTGTCAACCCTTCCATACGGGTATTAAATTGTAATGTAAAATAAAAAAAATTGTAAATAAATAAATGTAAATTTGTAAAGATGTGTATAATTAATTATTTATTTTTGTGAATTTTAAAGTTAAAAAAACACACAATAAAAATAAGAATTCATGACATTTATTTAAAAAAAAATAATGAAAATGAGAAGGTTACAATGTTTGCCATTTCTTCGAAGATAATCTTTTTCTGGCTATCTTAGGTTTTGCATACATATTTTTAACTTCAGTTAAATAGTTATTTTTTATAAAATCTCGTGGAAATTTGTTTCCCTTTAATATTTCTTCAAACTGTTGAAAAGCAACTGGCCTACGAACTCTATTTCTCAATAGAAAATTTATAAGTTGAATTATATCTGAGCCAGGGATCCCCTCTTTATTTAGCATAACTTCTCTGTTCTTGTTCCATGAAATGTTATGTTCCTTTAAAAATTCAACAATTTTCTGGGCAGTATCTTTATGTTTCTTCGGAGCAGATTCCAGAATCCTATTTTCTAGGTCAAAAGTTTCCTCCGAAGGCTGTTCTTCAGGTTGATTGACAATATTATAATTTGGTAATGTGACATATTTTTGCAAAATCTGGATGTACAGCTTGGCCTTTTCATCATCGTCCATTTTCTTTTTTAAGATATGATGAATCTGAGTATCTAAATCACTCAAATGGTCCTCTTCCATTTGCTGCATGCGGTCCAGCGGTACCAGTGCAAACTTTTTGCTATGTTCCATGGATAAGGGATGATAGGACAGTTAGTGCAGCGGGGAGGAGAAAGGATAAAAATCCGTCACCTTTTTGTACTAAAAGACGCCTTTTTCTATAGAGAGGCACTCTCTTCTCAGCGAGTGTTCTCAAAGTTCTCTTAAAAGGAACGAGTCGATTTTTGGAACGCTTACTGATTGGAATGTTTCCCTTTAAAAGATTTAATACAGATTCACAAATTAATTTAACGAGACAGTTTGGGCAATTTTTCAATACAGCTGCTTTTTTTCGACTCTTCTGTAAGAGTTTCAGATATTCCACATCCTTCTGAGAGGGCATTCTGAATCGAAATGATTTCACCTGCTTGTACACTTTGTTTTATATAAGCTGCGTAAGCACCCGCTTTGTACAAAGCACAATAATGAAATCCAATCAGATGATGAGAACAAGTCACTGAAAGTTTGCTTGTAGATAAATCTTTGATCTTGGGGCAATCCAAGCTTTCAATATTTTGTCCTAACAGATTTTCTAAAAACTTGATCTTTTCTAGTCCTTTCACATAAATAGCAGAATGAACCGATGACAAGTATTGCAAAATAATACGTAGAGTACTGTAGGGCAACGTACCACTGTTCCATTCCAGATGATGTCTGTTTCTTATAACCCAGGCGAAACACCTTTGTTGAACCACCGATAAACTCTTCCAAGGGTGAGGGGGAAGAAATGTCCAACAGGCATGATGTCCTTCGTTTATGGAATAAAAAGCTAATTCTTTAATAATGTAACACCCAGACTTAACTTGAAAACCTTCAAAATCAATCACTACAGAAGACATGTTACGTACGCAATGTCTAAAACACGAAATTACCTATCGAGGTTCATACACGAAATGCTTATCACCAGGAAATATTCCTGTACGTAACCGTAACCGTTCAGTCGTTTCGGGTCTTAAGTCAATGAGCAAATAACTAAAGGGCGTTGAGGTAGCATCGTCAAATATTTCTTGAAAAGCTTTGATTTTCCTAGGGAACATTTGTCTGGCTAGATGCATTATTTGACTTTTATCTCTAGGATTTTTGTACAAAACCGCGTAATGTGAATTCAAATGAACATTTCTCATTTCTTTGCCTTGATGGAAAAAATTTTGCGTTATAAAGATAATTGAAAGATTTCGGTGATGACTCCCTTTTGTAAAGAGGTTGCTTAAACGAGTATCACTGGCTAACTCTGTCATTAAATCGTCTATAATAATTAAGGCATTTTGAATGGAACTAAGATTAGAAGGTAAACCTTCTTCAAAAGTCACATTTTTCATGGAATTAAAAATAGGTTGATAACTTCCGTAACAGTATACAATATGCGTAGGCATAGGATCAAACATTTTATGATCTAATAGTTTTTTCACGAAAACGGTTTTTCCTGAACCCGTAGGACCACTGAGAAGACATGTAGAAGGATGAACAAGCTTAGGGAGCTCCATTTTCCAATATGTGTTTAATTTAAAAAAAGCTTTGACTTTTATACTTTACAGACAATGTCTGTGCAACCTTTAATTGTGCGTGCCACGAGCTCACACTCGCTGATTGAATCGACAATATTTTGAGTAAATTCCAAACAGTGGTTTTCAAAGACATTAAAGAATTATGAACACAATCGCATATTGTTTTCCCACAAACTGAGTGACTGAAGAACAGATTGGAAAATTCGTTGCATTTAATAAATCCCACTGAATCAATTTTTTGGTAAATTTTATACATTTCAAGCGTCGTTTTATTTTGTGCTAAACTACATGATTCATGTTTTGGCCAGTTGAGACGTCCAAATAATAAACACAGAAAAACCAATGTAGGAAAATATAAGCAATGCTGTTAAAAGATTTCGTATGGTTGTGTTGTCCATTTTTTTGTATGACTTACTCTGGTGAATACTTTTAACAAAGTGTTGTCTTTTCTCTACGTAAACCCTTTTAAACTCTTGTATTTTAACCCCAAAAACCATTTGTCAGAAAAATAATAACAAACACATGTAAAAATCACAACAAAATAAATACATAAGACCAGATCATATTTTTTTTCTGATATAAAACAAATTTTTATTACTTTTTAAAAATCATTGTTACACCGTATCTTTTCTTGACAAACTGGAACATTCTAAAATCATTCTTCTTTCCACTAAGTTGAGTAAGAATAAATTTCATACATGACCCTTGACATCGTTTAACAATGAAATAAATGCAATAATGTCCACATACGTTAGATGTTAAGCTTTGAAACGGAACCTCGTTCCAATGAACGTGCTGAAACGTCTTGACAAATCTTGTTATGTCTTGCCCAAATGCGTCGGGAGGCAATCCATAAGAATCAAAAAATTCAACAGTGTTTTTATCCTGAATGTAGACGGCAAGCCAATGAGTTCCTTTTTCATCATGTTTATCGGTATTCAACACCATAGCAGAGGGAAACTTTCTAATTTTTGGTATTTTGTCCGAAGGAAAAACACCCGCAAAATATCTCATGGAAATAGGGTCACGAGACAAGATTTTATAAAGGTCTGACGAATTCATCAGTTTCCAAAATCATAGAGAATATTTCGAGCTTTATTGATTTCAATTAAATTTTCAAACTCCGCATACACCAACAATGAAACTGTTTGCTGTAACGTAGTTCCAAATTTTATTTCTATTCTTAAGTTACTGTGTCGAACAAGATTTAGATGTGAACCATCACAGAAATCTGGGGATAAATCAAAGCAAAATAAAGAATAACCTTTCGAAAATTCCGACCTTGAGAGGTACAGACCTCTATTTTCTGCATTCGTAAATAAATTCTGATATGCTCTTACAAATTGATCTTTTTCAAAATTTGGTTGGAGTGGGTTATGAGGCACGGGCTGACCATCCACATAGACTCCTATAAAATTAATATTGTAATGTTTGAACTCAAAGGGTGACTTCTTATAGTGTCCGTTGAACGCGTCGTTATCGACACAGGCAATCACAATGCGGTTAGGCATCTGTCCCGTAAAAATGTTATCTTGAACAAAGCTCATATTACCAGCCGGAATGGAATAAGCTTTACACAGTACTCTGTTAATGGGGTATTTAGCTGCTGTTTTTTCCAAACCTTTTGCATGTCCTATAACAACACCGGGGCTCACTCTGACTTTGCGAACAAACAAGGAAGCATATTCCAACGAAACTTTAAATTCCCCGTCTCCCAACAAACAAAATTCCGGTTTACTGCGTATAAGCTTAATTTTCACATCCACCATATTTAAAAGGAGTCTCTCTTGATGAAACATATCCAAGTGCAAACGGCCAATCATATCCACCGATGCACCTAGCTTAAACATTTCAGACCGTTTATTGAATCCATCGTTAGGTTGAGCATCTGCCGTATCAAAAACATTCATACGTCCAGCAGTATCTTTAAAAAACAGTTCTGAAGACAATTGAGAAGTTTTAGTATCATAACCATGACTCAGTAATTTTTCTATCATGGCTCGGTATGGATAAGTGTTATTACTGGAGGAAACGAGTCTTTCGTTTAAACTGATATCCACCTGAGAAAACATGGAATGCAGAAAGAGATTTACAGGGCCTACTTTACTTTCAGTTGTGATTGGTTTGCCGTCACTTTTTAAAATTTTAACTTTAACATATAATTGGGTCTGTGACAAATCGAGGTATTCGTCTCCACTTCCAGAGACATTGAATTCGATAGGGCTACCACCAGAAACGTTGGCTAGGGGATGAAATTCAACCCACTGACCTCTCTCGATGACAGTTTGTGTTGGAGGTAAAGAGAATAATTCTAGTTCTGATTTTACACATTCTGGAGAATCTTTTAGTAGAAAAGCCATGGTGTTACGAGTCAAAAATATCACGTCCTTGTACCTTCCTGACTTTAGATGAAATGATACGTTTCGAGGGTTTGCGCTTCCTTTTAAACTTTCCATGACCAATCATCTCATCTGCTTTCTTAATCGCCTTTCTTGCTAATTTTTTCCCAGTTTCTTTTGCACGCGTTTTAACCGATGTTTTGAAATTTTCGCCCGATAACACGTCATTAGCAACCATTGTCCCTGTCCGTAAAGCTTCTTTTCCAACCGTTTTTGCACCACTAATCAAAAAAGGTAATGCTCTGCGAAATAGTTTTGCAAAAAATCCTCCTATTCCGTGCCCTTTCTGAAAAACAACTCCTTTATAGTAAGGCAAGCCATTTCCAATTTGCCCTGAATAATAATATTCAAACTTTTTACTACAACACGTGTAAGGCACCAACATTTTGTTACTTCTTTTCTTGAATGTGAAAAATGAATCAATTCAGAAAGGAATACTCTTTTTATATGATTTGTTTCAAGCGAAAATGTAGTTTCACTATCAACTTTCCGCGTTCAAATGAGACGTAACGACCAGTGTGCGTCCTTATAATGATTTCAATCGAGTCAAAATTTTTTCTGGAAACTGGTAAATAATGAGGTCTCTCAAATTGTTCCTGAATCATATCACCATCTCTTCCCTTCACTGTCAGAGTTCGTAAAAGAGGAGCTAAGATCCCACCAACAAATTCAGGCTGAATGATGTCGGTGTAAACGTACAACAAATGTAAATCAACATTAGGATCCGCAACAAAAGGACTCTCAGTGATTACTGTATCTGGGCCTCCATTTCCGGGAATAAAATTTTCTCCAATCACTTTATTTGGTTCAAAACCTAAGTTTTCAGCTAATCCCTTGGATAATTTCACCGTTGCACCGTTAGTGAGCTGCACCATCACCCTTTTAGTGTGTTTGTTATATTTCATTTGAATTTTTATGTGCTTTGGAAATGCATTTAAAATATCGATCGGAGAATCATAAAATCCGCACGCTATTTTTCCATTAACTTTTACTCCGTTTCCTAAATCATATTCGAAAGAATTTTCACCATCAATGATGTTATTCCACATTCTGGGATAAATCATTTCAACTAATCCTACTTCCCATTCACCTGAGAGTTCCAGACGTTTAGGGAGTTTCGTGTAGAAGTGAGACATTGTGTTGCCAGGATAAAACTCGATAGAGCTATCGCTGGGAAGTGTAATGTAGAACGACATCGTACAGTGAAAATGAAAAGGTAAGTACGGTGACAGCTCTATTTATATCATTTTGACATTCTCAACCCAAGCATTAAATTTTTCAGGATAACCCTGAAATTTCACAAAGTATTCCGTTTTCCCCTGACGCTTTCTTTTCTTTAAAACTTTTTCTACTGGATAAAATCCGGAATCCGAGATCTTTTGCAATTCCTCTTTGTAAAAACTTCCTTGTATCACTTCCCCTGCTAAATCTTTCAGTTTATACACAACAGGTATCCGATGTATTATTTTATCGATAGTAAAAATTTCTTTTGTCCAGTTTTGCTCGTATCCTTTTTCAAAGTGCATTTTCTCCCGACTAATACGAACAGTATCGTCAACCTTTAACTCTGAACTGCTCTGTTTTGCAACAGTTTGCTGACCGTATAATGTATCCCATACTTTTCCTTCATTTTGTAATGTGACTGATGAAGGCTCTGTTTTAATACTACGATGCCAAGTATGGTTATAACTATGCATCAATTGGTCTATGACGTCAATATATATTTTCGTATTTATTTCAGTAAAGTATTTCCACATTTTAGTTTTAAGGGTACGATTAAAGCGTTCAACGATTGAAGCTTTTGTTGAATTATGTGTGGTAAAGAAATGAACTTTCTTCTTTTTTAAGAAATTTTGCACTAGTTTATTGGTAAACTCTTTCCCAGCATCTGTCTGTAAGGATTGAGGAGTACGTTCGGAAAATATTTTTTCAAAAGCGCTCAATATAGTTGCAGATTTTTTATCTAACAGAGGAATGGCCCATGCATATTTAGACAAAATATCAATACAAGTAAGTAAATACTTATACCCGTCGTTATGAGGGGCGAGAGATTGCATGTCCACTAAATCAGATTGAAACTGATCGTTTAATCCTCCTACTATTACACGATTTCTCTGGAATTTGTGCCGTAAAGGCTTGTGTAAAGTATACGAATCTTTCGTTTGTAGCCAATTCTTTATCTGTTTTCTTTTCACGCGACCTTTTAAAGCACGCTGTAAAGCATTGATACCACCAAAGCTGCCGGGAAGTTTGGGATTCCGATATGTCTGATTCAGAATTTCTTCCATTGCAGCAGCGGTTGTGGTCTAACCTAAAGCTGATATTCATAATGATTGCTAAATTATAAGAAACACAGTATTTATATACTTCTCCTACATTCACTTTATGAACAGAATTTCACTATTAAAATTATGTAGCTAAACTAAATAATATTTAAAAATAATAATTAAAACAATTATGCAATAACAAATTAAACACTAAATAGGTCAAACATATAGTACACACAGTAAGAAGTAATATAAAAGTCTAAATAAAACGCACTCAGGGGTAATAAGAATCAACAAAATTTATTTATAAGTAATAAAAGTAAAAAAAAAATACATTACACTGATGAAAAATATGGAGGAATACAATCGGTATTTACATACATTTGTCGCACGGACTCCATGAGTTCATTTACATTCAAACATTCAAAAAAGTCACCTTGGAAAATCAAATACCTAAAATTTAACTGAGTACTATATTTTTGAACAAAAGTCCCAGCAAAATCACGCCAATCAATACTGTAAAGAATGGAAGTAAAATGCATGGAAAAAGAATCTTCCTTACTCTTATCTAAACAGGTATGAGCTATGTTGTTCACAATGTAATTCTTACATCCGAAGCAATCCACATGCTTAGATATGTTCTTTGAAATTATATCCTCTAAGTGGGAACACAAGGCTAATTTCATTTCATCCACCCCTTCTGGATTGTCAGGGTCACCGTTGTAAGTTTCTTCGGAATTAAATGTTGAACACTTTTCAAGTTCGTGTCTCACGAAATAATACAAGGAGTATGTGAATAGTGAAGTAAGTAGTATATGGGCCACTATACCGCCTTTTCCAAGATGGCCGCCTTTTCCAAGATGGCCGCCTTTTCCAAGATGGCCGCCGTTTGATAAGGAGTTGACTGCTGATAAGTAGTTGGGGGTTGACTGCTGATAAGGAGTTGGGGAGGATTGCTGATAAGGGGCTTTGAGGTGGTGACGTCATTGTAAAGATGGCGTTGTTGTGTTGCCATGGTAATGAATCAGTTATAGCTCCATCTGGTGGGGGAATGAGAAACCCTATTATTTTGAATTAAAAAAGGAATTTCGTGGATTCGAACTGGGGACCATGGGATCTGTAGTGCAGTGCGCTAGCCGTTAGGCTGTAAGAGAGTTAACTATAGGTGGTGAATTAATGTAGTGTTGGCTTTTTCTTAGTACTAGGAATGCGTTATGGGACTTGGTTTTATTTGATGATTTTTTATTTTCCAATTAGTTGTAAGTGTGTTGGACTGGTGATGCCATCTAGTGATTTTAAAAGAAGTTAATCTAATGAACGAATTTATTCTTGTCATTAATTCTTTGAATGTGCTATTTTTAGAAAATGGTTTGAACAATTGTGGTGGGGTTTAATAATTCTATTAAAAGGCAGGTGCAGCCATCTAGTGGCGGGAGAAGTAACAAAAGGATTTATTTTCTAGCTGTAGACTTGTAGCGTGATACTTTAGAATTAAATGGAGAATTTTTTTTGTTTTTAAAAGAAAATTATGAGGGTGGATTTGAACTCATCAAAAGGTAATCGCGGCCGCCCGTTTTACACAAGCACTTTAACCGTTCGATCACCTACTTTGTATAATACATATAGAATACTAACTCGTGAATTTACAGCTTAAGGGAGTGAAAGTATGTATTTTTTTTTCTTGAGAATAGTGCCCTTATGAAGAATGAATATGAATATAAAAACAAATAAAGTTGAATTTATAAACCTTAGCTATATAACAAGTTTATTACCAAGATTTTAAAGTATGCGAATTGTATGTAATGACAGGAAAAGTATCAGAATATAGAAGACTCTGGAACTTGTGACAATATGATTAAGGATTTATGTGTAGGTTAATTAAGATAACAGAAGGAGTTAAACACGTAGTCACCGATAGGATACAAGCTTAAGTAAATGAGAAAGCTTTTAAACGCATTGCTATTTAGGAGAATGGTGTTGTTTTTCTGATTGTGAGAAAAGCAAATGAAACTACAACATGCCAATGAATCACATATGACATGCCCGAACTGGAACTTTCTATAGGGGTTTTAGCTATGAAATAGTGACGAAGGGATTATATTAATACTCTAACGTTGGAACTCGGAACATAAGTAATTGAGGCCAACCAATATATGCGAAGATTTTAAGCGTATGAACACTACATGTAAGATAGAATTTATAATACGGAAACCTTTTTTATATTTTAATGAATTTATATACAACATGAGCTTGAAGAAAATGTGAATGTTTAAGGGTGAATGTTTTGTAGGGAAAATTATTATTATTATTACAATTTGAGGGGAGGACTTTGAGATATGAATAGGACACACAGGCATAACGGTGTATGAAACATTACATTTTTAGGTAAATAAGAAGTAACTAACCAAAGATTTATAGTATACATATTATAAGCGATGGCAAGGAACCGTATAAGATTGATATTATTAGAAGCCTCTGGAACTTGTGAGAATATGACTAAGGATTGTTTTTGCACGTGTAAGTTAATTAAGATAACAGAAGGAACGGAGTTAAACACCGAGTCACAGATAACGATAGAAACTATTTGATAATAAGAGGCTTTTTAAAGTATAGTTGGAGCATCTTGGGTCTTTGAATTACTTTGCATCTTGTTTTGGGGTTTTTCTGCCCTTTTTTACTGTTTTTAAATAAATCATGGATTCTAAGGACATTAGACTTGCAAAGAAAATGCGTGCAGACAAAGAACTGTGTTTGCAGAAATATTGTAAAGATTCTTTATGTTATGAGTATGGTAAACTGTTTACAGATTGTGAAGGCTGGGCATATTTTTGTCGATTGGAAAACGAATTAACGTACTTAAAGAAAGAGGAAACTACTATTGAAATTTATGGTAAAAAATGTACTGTGCCTCGGCAACTTGTAGCATATGGAGACGTAGGAATAAGCTATGCCTTTAGCGGATCTTGTATTGCAGCCAAGCCTTGGTCTCCTTTACTATTGGAAATAAAGGCAGAAGTGGAACGAATAATTGGCACAAGATTTAATTTTGTGTTGGTGAACCGTTATAAAGATGGTAAGGACTGTATAGGTGCCCATAAAGACAATGAGAAGGACTTGGATCTTAATGCACCCATAGCGTCTGTTTCATTTGGACAGAAAAGGTAATTTGTGTTTTCTAGAAAGAACTACAATTCTCTAAAAATTGTTCTGGAAAATGGAAGCTTGCTTGTGATGAATCCAACAAACCAATTTTGGTTTCACAGCTTGCCCCGTGGGGATGCATTATGGCCTAGAATAAACTTAACGTTTCGTAAAATTCTTGTATAAAGCAGCGATAAACCACTTATGTGCCCCCGAACTAGAACTCAGTGTCGTACACTAGACGATATTTGGACAACGTTGCAATTTATCTTTGTCTTTCTGAATAGTATTTTTATAAATGCTTATATCTTGTTGGTTTTAAATAAATTTTTTTAGCGTGTCTTACCACATATACTGTACTTAGGACTTTTTTATTACATAATTTTATAAATTGTTTTTAAAATGCAAGATCTGAAATGAAATTTTTCTTTGCTATAAAGATTTATGTTTTTAAGTTAGATGTTTTTACTCAAAAATTAATTATACATTAAATGTTATAGCACATATTTTAAATGCAGAAATTTTGTTTTAAGTATTGTACACACTTAAGTAAGAGTAAACTTTTGAAAACTTTACAAGACCCGTACCATGAACGTACACATTTTGAATAAGTTGTAATTGTATTGAAATCATTTATGCTATAAAATCTAAACCAACTGTTATTTTTTAATTAATCTTTCCTTGCATATTTTTTAAATAAATCTTCCTAAATTTTAGTGATTTAATTTTTATTATACAGATTTACAAACTGTTTTTGGATGAAATATAAGGATTTATATTTTTAAAAATTAGATGCTTTTACTCTTAATTATATATTAGATACTATTACACATATTATTATTACATTGAAGATTTTTAAAAAACGTTTAACAATTGAAAAAATATATATACTTTAAATATTATTACAAACATTTAAATGCAATTTGCTTTTTATTTTTAATTTTACAATTAAGACATTTTTTAAAAGTTTGATTCTTAAAGTGTGTTTTATGCATAGTAAAAAAAAACAATACTAAAAAACATGTAAGAGTAAAAATATTTTATACATTAATTTGAAACTTTGCAAGACCCATACCATGTTTCCTTGCACATTTGAAGTCGTGAAAAATAGTTTATTAAAACCATTTGTCCTTGAAGTTCTAAATTAAATGTCCTTTTTCTTTTATGCTTTTGCAAACCACACATTTTACTAAATATGAACTTCCTTTTATTTGAAAACCTTATGCATATTGTGCAGTTTAAATTGCAGAGCAAAATTCCAATACTGTACGAAGCTATAAAGTATTTTACAAGATACTTCATATTGTTCTCTTAATTTACATCTAATTCATTACTACGTTAAAGTGGATAGCATGTGAGTTTTCTGTTTTTAAAAATAATGTGTGCACATCTGTACTGCTAAGCAAATTAACTTCTGCCTTTTCTTGATATTTAATGCATAATCTAAATATTTACGCACACCGCTGATAGTTTTACACATGAGTAAAATTAAATAATAACTGAAATTTTAAATATTAGTGTGAATTTTAAAATGAACAAATATTGAATTAAATATGAATTCTATGTATTCTCAAAACAACAATGCAAGAAAAAACAGAGACACTTCTTAAACAGATTGAAGGCAATCACATGGAAACAAAGTAAATTAGAACACTTTTTAATAGAAAAAAACATTGATTCATATATTTTACAAAACTAATACATTGTAGTAAAAAAGAACTTATTTTTACATACTTGCATTTTTTTAAGAGACACATGTTTACGACGAGCCAATTATTAAATGCCATCACCTCAGCTTTGGGGCAATGCAAATTATTTTTGTGATGACCACATGATAGTTTTTGGATCTTTTTGTTGCTACTTAGAGCACATAGTGCATCGAATTTGGGACACCCGTATTGTTGATATTCGGAATATTCAATGCATCTAGGCGTTTCTTTTCCACACAACCACCTTTGTAAGCAACTAGGTACTGAGTGGCACTCTTGGTCTGTTCGTACAATTCTAAAAGCTTAGAGTCTAAACTTTCTAAAGGAGACACACTTTCCCATGCCACGGGACAGAAAGGGAGACCACATATGTAATTTTCAACATATCGAACAGTTTTTTTTTTATCTTTTGCACTCAGTTTATGCTTATAAGGCGATAAGTTAAAACGAATACTTGAAGCTACTTGCGATTTTATGGCGATGTATCTGTATTCACGTACTAAGAAACCCTCTTGAGTCTGAAATCCGTCAAAATCCACAATTGCACAAATATTAAACATTGCTATTGAAATGTGCTAGCTGTTCTTGGAAAAAGAATTGTAAACTAGAGGCACGAAGAACTGGACTATATACACTTACTAATCAGTGAATAACACCATACACTTACTAATCAGTGAATAACACCATACACTTACTAATCAGTAAAGTTAAAATTTATCTTAGTCTTATCTTTTGTGAGTAACTATGAGCGCATAAGTGAAGAATGTACTCAGAAAACATGTGCTTGTGATAATGCGCCAAGTAAAATTGTGTGTTGTAATGCAAGAAGATTTTAACGAAAGGATATACTTAAATGTGCATGTGATTTTTCTTTTTACTCTACCACTAGTATCTTAGACAAGTATCAGATTTTAAAAAAAATGACGAAGAGAAACTTTTCAACACAATCTGTACTATAATTTTACACTTAAGAGTAACAGAGCATAATATAATTTTAAGGAAAATGAGTAATCAGTATGCAAATTTGAAGCCTAAAGTTCCAAGCATGTCTATGCTCAATAAACGCCTATCTACGTTTAGAGATTGGCCACGCACAGATGTTGACATTAGGGACTTGGCCGAAAATGGATTGTATTATACGGGTGTCTCGGACGGGGTTAGGTGTTATTGGTGTGGAGGAGGGCTTGAAAATTGGCAAAAGGAGGATATAGTCAGACACGAACACATAAAGTTTTATCCAAAATGTTTGGTAGCCCAACAAGGACCGATTGTTGACCCTAGATTAAAAGGAACACCCATAGATGAAATTGTACAGGTGTTGGATGAAACAAACAATAATACCAATGTTTTTATAAAACCTGATGTAAAACTTTACTTCTCATACAATGACAAGGACGAACGACTTTGTAAAATTTGCATGGAATCGGAAATGGATGCTACTTTACAGCCTTGCGGTCATTTGGTTACATGCATGAGATGTACGAAGAGTCTCTCAACGTGTCCTATGTGCCGAACCAATATTTTACGTAAAATTAAAACGTACATTTGTTACTAAACAGTCTATTTATTAGTACATGTAGTAGATGCAATTTCAAGTGATTTATTGAACACAGTGTGGAAGAATTGTAAAAGGGTGGTTTTGAGTTGAATGTCATGAAATTAACACTCGTACTACAGCAAAAAAGACTAATAAGGAAGTTTAAGACTTTTCTAAAAAGCATAAGACTTTTATCAAGGACTTGTGGAAAAAATCTTGTAGGAAAGACCTTTTTACCCCTTATAAATATATTGACTATTTTTATTATTATTTGTTTGTTCATTACATGTTAAACCTATTTACTAAAGAGGAATTTTAAAATGCCTTAAAAAAGGAGTTACTAAATGCTTTAGGAAAAATGTGTAAATGTACTTTAATGCAAGAAAAAGAACGCTTGAAATAAATATTCATCTAGCTATTATTTTTAGTACTTATCAATCATCTTGGTATATTGTTTATTTTCTAAATTAAACCTTTCGTACTTTTAAATCTTAAAACAAAAAGAAAGGAAAAGTAACCATCTAGAATAGTAAACACCAAATTAAAAAAAAAAACATTTTTAAAAATATTTTCTTATAATTTTTTACCTTTGCCTTTTTTTGTTGTTGAATAAACATTGTCATACAAAATTAGTATATTTGTTGTGTAGAATATTTTTTGAAAACACTGAATTGAAGAAAAAAATCATTTATTGAAAAAAGAATCAACAGTTTATATATATTTGTAACAACATATCTTACAGGTCTTTTACATACATCTCTCTAACAGTATTGAAAATATCTGTGGTATTCAAATTCTCAAAAACATTTTCCTCCATTATTATGTAATAAAAGTTTAACAGTTTATTGCTCTGTCTTACAAAATTAATAGCAAACTCTTTCCAGTTAACAACACATAAAGCAAGGGCGAAAAATTCGCAAAAGCGTTCGTCAACGCTCATCGTCATACATTTATGTACAGATTGATTGACAATTTCATTCTTACAACCTAAACAGTCAAAAAGAATATTTATATTTTTTGACACAATATCCTTTAGGCACTTGCAGAGAGAAGCTATGACTTCTCTCCAACAATCAGATTTAATGGTATCACTGCAGTAAGGTTTGTAACTTTCACCAGGAAAACATTTTTTGATTTCCAGTTTCACATAATATGGCAACAAATACGTCAAAAGCGATATCTTCAATACATCTAACACATTGCCGTAGATTTCACACAGTTTAAAATACTGATCAGAATTCATAAACACACAGTTGGGCGAGAACTGAAAAGTATAATTTCTTTTCTGAAATACACGTTGTAAAACTAAGTGCATTTCCCCCACATCAAACACTTTAGAAAGGCAGACTTCTTTTTCTATAACTTTAACGTTGGAGGCAGTTGCAAAAGCGAAAAATGTGCTCAACTTTTGCATTAGAATGTACCATGTTTTTGGATGCAGGGAAACACAGTCCTTCGTTGGTTTCAAGACATTGTTTTCATGCAAAGCAAATTTACGTATGTGGACACGTGTGGAACCGTTGAAGTTATTGATTAGCACGAATAAATAGTCACCAAGGTGAAACACATTGTCAGGAAGTGATTGCATCGTCAAACTTAAGCTTTCCCTTGGAAACACCTGATCGTTGAAATACATTCTTTCACACACTTTGGGTCGATTTGTAAAACGCATCATTTTCAGAACTTTGAGGTACACGTTTTCAATAAAGCTTCAACTTAACCAAGAGATAAAGGCGAGTTCATTAACGTTGCTTGAAATTTCAGTTTATCGGTTTTTATTGTTATCAACTCTAGAATCATATGACGTAGAACGACTTTATCTCTGCAAAAAAACTGAATCAAGTGGTGAGTTGCATTAACTTTGCTTGAAATTTCGGTTTATCGGCTTTTATTATTATTATCAAATCTAGAATCATATAATCTCTTGGTAGATTCTAGATTTGATAATAATAAAAGCCGATAAACCGAAATTTCAAGCAAAGTTAATGCAACTCACCACTTGATTCAGTTTTTTTGCAGAGATAAAGTCGTTCTACGTCATATGATTCTAGAGTTGATAACAATAAAAACCGATAAACTGAAATTTCAAGCAACGTTAATGAACTCGCCTTTATCTCTTGGTTAAGTTGAAGCTTTATTGAAAACGTGTACCTCAAAGTTCTGAAAATGATGCGTTTTACAAATCGACCCAAAGTGTGTGAAAGAATGTATTTCAACGATCAGGTGTTTCCAAGGGAAAGCTTAAGTTTGACGATGCAATCACTTCCTGACAATGTGTTTCACCTTGGTGACTATTTATTCGTGCTAATCAATAACTTCAACGGTTCCACACGTGTCCACATACGTAAATTTGCTTTGCATGAAAACAATGTCTTGAAACCAACGAAGGACTGTGTTTCCCTGCATCCAAAAACATGGTACATTCTAATGCAAAAGTTGAGCACATTTTTCGCTTTTGCAACTGCCTCCAACGTTAAAGTTATAGAAAAAGAAGTCTGCCTTTCTAAAGTGTTTGATGTGGGGGAAATGCACTTAGTTTTACAACGTGTATTTCAGAAAAGAAATTATACTTTTCAGTTCTCGCCCAACTGTGTGTTTATGAATTCTGATCAGTATTTTAAACTGTGTGAAATCTACGGCAATGTGTTAGATGTATTGAAGATATCGCTTTTGACGTATTTGTTGCCATATTATGTGAAACTGGAAATCAAAAAATGTTTTCCTGGTGAAAGTTACAAACCTTACTGCAGTGATACCATTAAATCTGATTGTTGGAGAGAAGTCATAGCTTCTCTCTGCAAGTGCCTAAAGGATATTGTGTCAAAAAATATAAATATTCTTTTTGACTGTTTAGGTTGTAAGAATGAAATTGTCAATCAATCTGTACATAAATGTATGACGATGAGCGTTGACGAACGCTTTTGCGAATTTTTCGCCCTTGCTTTATGTGTTGTTAACTGGAAAGAGTTTGCTATTAATTTTGTAAGACAGAGCAATAAACTGTTAAACTTTTATTACATAATAATGGAGGAAAATGTTTTTGAGAATTTGAATACCACAGATATTTTCAATACTGTTAGAGAGATGTATGTAAAAGACCTGTAAGATATGTTGTTACAAATATATATAAACTGTTGATTCTTTTTTCAATAAATGATTTTTTTCTTCAATTCAGTGTTTTCAAAAAATATTCTACACAACAAATATACTAATTTTGTATGACAATGTTTATTCAACAACAAAAAAAGGCAAAGGTAAAAAATTATAAGAAAATATTTTTAAAAATGTTTTTTTTTTTAATTTGGTGTTTACTATTCTAGATGGTTACTTTTCCTTTCTTTTTGTTTTAAGATTTAAAAGTACGAAAGGTTTAATTTAGAAAATAAACAATATACCAAGATGATTGATAAGTACTAAAAATAATAGCTAGATGAATATTTATTTCAAGCGTTCTTTTTCTTGCATTAAAGTACATTTACACATTTTTCCTAAAGCATTTAGTAACTCCTTTTTTAAGGCATTTTAAAATTCCTCTTTAGTAAATAGGTTTAACATGTAATGAACAAACAAATAATAATAAAAATAGTCAATATATTTATAAGGGGTAAAAAGGTCTTTCCTACAAGATTTTTTCCACAAGTCCTTGATAAAAGTCTTATGCTTTTTAGAAAAGTCTTAAACTTCCTTATTAGTCTTTTTTGCTGTAGTACGAGTGTTAATTTCATGACATTCAACTCAAAACCACCCTTTTACAATTCTTCCACACTGTGTTCAATAAATCACTTGAAATTGCATCTACTACATGTACTAATAAATAGACTGTTTAGTAACAAATGTACGTTTTAATTTTACGTAAAATATTGGTTCGGCACATAGGACACGTTGAGAGACTCTTCGTACATCTCATGCATGTAACCAAATGACCGCAAGGCTGTAAAGTAGCATCCATTTCCGATTCCATGCAAATTTTACAAAGTCGTTCGTCCTTGTCATTGTATGAGAAGTAAAGTTTTACATCAGGTTTTATAAAAACATTGGTATTATTGTTTGTTTCATCCAACACCTGTACAATTTCATCTATGGGTGTTCCTTTTAATCTAGGGTCAACAATCGGTCCTTGTTGGGCTACCAAACATTTTGGATAAAACTTTATGTGTTCGTGTCTGACTATATCCTCCTTTTGCCAATTTTCAAGCCCTCCTCCACACCAATAACACCTAACCCCGTCCGAGACACCCGTATAATACAATCCATTTTCGGCCAAGTCCCTAATGTCAACATCTGTGCGTGGCCAATCTCTAAACGTAGATAGGCGTTTATTGAGCATAGACATGCTTGGAACTTTAGGCTTCAAATTTGCATACTGATTACTCATTTTCCTTAAAATTATATTATGCTCTGTTACTCTTAAGTGTAAAATTATAGTACAGATTGTGTTGAAAAGTTTCTCTTCGTCATTTTTTTTAAAATCTGATACTTGTCTAAGATACTAGTGGTAGAGTAAAAAGAAAAATCACATGCACATTTAAGTATATCCTTTCGTTAAAATCTTCTTGCATTACAACACACAATTTTACTTGGCGCATTATCACAAGCACATGTTTTCTGAGTACATTCTTCACTTATGCGCTCATAGTTACTCACAAAAGATAAGACTAAGATAAATTTTAACTTTACTGATTAGTAAGTGTATGGTGTTATTCACTGATTAGTAAGTGTATGGTGTTATTCACTGATTAGTAAGTGTATATAGTCCAGTTCTTCGTGCCTCTAGTTTACAATTCTTTTTCCAAGAACAGCTAGCACATTTCAATAGCAATGTTTAATATTTGTGCAATTGTGGATTTTGACGGATTTCAGACTCAAGAGGGTTTCTTAGTACGTGAATACAGATACATCGCCATAAAATCGCAAGTAGCTTCAAGTATTCGTTTTAACTTATCGCCTTATAAGCATAAACTGAGTGCAAAAGATAAAAAAAAAACTGTTCGATATGTTGAAAATTACATATGTGGTCTCCCTTTCTGTCCCGTGGCATGGGAAAGTGTGTCTCCTTTAGAAAGTTTAGACTCTAAGCTTTTAGAATTGTACGAACAGACCAAGAGTGCCACTCAGTACCTAGTTGCTTACAAAGGTGGTTGTGTGGAAAAGAAACGCCTAGATGCATTGAATATTCCGAATATCAACAATACGGGTGTCCCAAATTCGATGCACTATGTGCTCTAAGTAGCAACAAAAAGATCCAAAAACTATCATGTGGTCATCACAAAAATAATTTGCATTGCCCCAAAGCTGAGGTGATGGCATTTAATAATTGGCTCGTCGTAAACATGTGTCTCTTAAAAAAATGCAAGTATGTAAAAATAAGTTCTTTTTTACTACAATGTATTAGTTTTGTAAAATATATGAATCAATGTTTTTTTCTATTAAAAAGTGTTCTAATTTACTTTGTTTCCATGTGATTGCCTTCAATCTGTTTAAGAAGTGTCTCTGTTTTTTCTTGCATTGTTGTTTTGAGAATACATAGAATTCATATTTAATTCAATATTTGTTCATTTTAAAATTCACACTAATATTTAAAATTTCAGTTATTATTTAATTTTACTCATGTGTAAAACTATCAGCGGTGTGCGTAAATATTTAGATTATGCATTAAATATCAAGAAAAGGCAGAAGTTAATTTGCTTAGCAGTACAGATGTGCACACATTATTTTTAAAAACAGAAAACTCACATGCTATCCACTTTAACGTAGTAATGAATTAGATGTAAATTAAGAGAACAATATGAAGTATCTTGTAAAATACTTTATAGCTTCGTACAGTATTGGAATTTTGCTCTGCAATTTAAACTGCACAATATGCATAAGGTTTTCAAATAAAAGGAAGTTCATATTTAGTAAAATGTGTGGTTTGCAAAAGCATAAAAGAAAAAGGACATTTAATTTAGAACTTCAAGGACAAATGGTTTTAATAAACTATTTTTCACGACTTCAAATGTGCAAGGAAACATGGTATGGGTCTTGCAAAGTTTCAAATTAATGTATAAAATATTTTTACTCTTACATGTTTTTTAGTATTGTTTTTTTTTACTATGCATAAAACACACTTTAAGAATCAAACTTTTAAAAAATGTCTTAATTGTAAAATTAAAAATAAAAAGCAAATTGCATTTAAATGTTTGTAATAATATTTAAAGTATATATATTTTTTCAATTGTTAAACGTTTTTTAAAAATCTTCAATGTAATAATAATATGTGTAATAGTATCTAATATATAATTAAGAGTAAAAGCATCTAATTTTTAAAAATATAAATCCTTATATTTCATCCAAAAACAGTTTGTAAATCTGTATAATAAAAATTAAATCACTAAAATTTAGGAAGATTTATTTAAAAAATATGCAAGGAAAGATTAATTAAAAAATAACAGTTGGTTTAGATTTTATAGCATAAATGATTTCAATACAATTACAACTTATTCAAAATGTGTACGTTCATGGTACGGGTCTTGTAAAGTTTTCAAAAGTTTACTCTTACTTAAGTGTGTACAATACTTAAAACAAAATTTCTGCATTTAAAATATGTGCTATAACATTTAATGTATAATTAATTTTTGAGTAAAAACATCTAACTTAAAAACATAAATCTTTATAGCAAAGAAAAATTTCATTTCAGATCTTGCATTTTAAAAACAATTTATAAAATTATGTAATAAAAAAGTCCTAAGTACAGTATATGTGGTAAGACACGCTAAAAAAATTTATTTAAAACCAACAAGATATAAGCATTTATAAAAATACTATTCAGAAAGACAAAGATAAATTGCAACGTTGTCCAAATATCGTCTAGTGTACGACACTGAGTTCTAGTTCGGGGGCACATAAGTGGTTTATCGCTGCTTTATACAAGAATTTTACGAAACGTTAAGTTTATTCTAGGCCATAATGCATCCCCACGGGGCAAGCTGTGAAACCAAAATTGGTTTGTTGGATTCATCACAAGCAAGCTTCCATTTTCCAGAACAATTTTTAGAGAATTGTAGTTCTTTCTAGAAAACACAAATTACCTTTTCTGTCCAAATGAAACAGACGCTATGGGTGCATTAAGATCCAAGTCCTTCTCATTGTCTTTATGGGCACCTATACAGTCCTTACCATCTTTATAACGGTTCACCAACACAAAATTAAATCTTGTGCCAATTATTCGTTCCACTTCTGCCTTTATTTCCAATAGTAAAGGAGACCAAGGCTTGGCTGCAATACAAGATCCGCTAAAGGCATAGCTTATTCCTACGTCTCCATATGCTACAAGTTGCCGAGGCACAGTACATTTTTTACCATAAATTTCAATAGTAGTTTCCTCTTTCTTTAAGTACGTTAATTCGTTTTCCAATCGACAAAAATATGCCCAGCCTTCACAATCTGTAAACAGTTTACCATACTCATAACATAAAGAATCTTTACAATATTTCTGCAAACACAGTTCTTTGTCTGCACGCATTTTCTTTGCAAGTCTAATGTCCTTAGAATCCATGATTTATTTAAAAACAGTAAAAAAGGGCAGAAAAACCCCAAAACAAGATGCAAAGTAATTCAAAGACCCAAGATGCTCCAACTATACTTTAAAAAGCCTCTTATTATCAAATAGTTTCTATCGTTATCTGTGACTCGGTGTTTAACTCCGTTCCTTCTGTTATCTTAATTAACTTACACGTGCAAAAACAATCCTTAGTCATATTCTCACAAGTTCCAGAGGCTTCTAATAATATCAATCTTATACGGTTCCTTGCCATCGCTTATAATATGTATACTATAAATCTTTGGTTAGTTACTTCTTATTTACCTAAAAATGTAATGTTTCATACACCGTTATGCCTGTGTGTCCTATTCATATCTCAAAGTCCTCCCCTCAAATTGTAATAATAATAATAATTTTCCCTACAAAACATTCACCCTTAAACATTCACATTTTCTTCAAGCTCATGTTGTATATAAATTCATTAAAATATAAAAAAGGTTTCCGTATTATAAATTCTATCTTACATGTAGTGTTCATACGCTTAAAATCTTCGCATATATTGGTTGGCCTCAATTACTTATGTTCCGAGTTCCAACGTTAGAGTATTAATATAATCCCTTCGTCACTATTTCATAGCTAAAACCCCTATAGAAAGTTCCAGTTCGGGCATGTCATATGTGATTCATTGGCATGTTGTAGTTTCATTTGCTTTTCTCACAATCAGAAAAACAACACCATTCTCCTAAATAGCAATGCGTTTAAAAGCTTTCTCATTTACTTAAGCTTGTATCCTATCGGTGACTACGTGTTTAACTCCTTCTGTTATCTTAATTAACCTACACATAAATCCTTAATCATATTGTCACAAGTTCCAGAGTCTTCTATATTCTGATACTTTTCCTGTCATTACATACAATTCGCATACTTTAAAATCTTGGTAATAAACTTGTTATATAGCTAAGGTTTATAAATTCAACTTTATTTGTTTTTATATTCATATTCATTCTTCATAAGGGCACTATTCTCAAGAAAAAAAAATACATACTTTCACTCCCTTAAGCTGTAAATTCACGAGTTAGTATTCTATATGTATTATACAAAGTAGGTGATCGAACGGTTAAAGTGCTTGTGTAAAACGGGCGGCCGCGATTACCTTTTGATGAGTTCAAATCCACCCTCATATAATTTTCTTTTAAAAACAAAAAAAATTCTCCATTTAATTCTAAAGTATCACGCTACAAGTCTACAGCTAGAAAATAAATCCTTTTGTTACTTCTCCCGCCACTAGATGGCTGCACCTGCCTTTTAATAGAATTATTAAACCCCACCACAATTGTTCAAACCATTTTCTAAAAATAGCACATTCAAAGAATTAATGACAAGAATAAATTCGTTCATTAGATTAACTTCTTTTAAAATCACTAGATGGCATCACCAGTCCAACACACTTACAACTAATTGGAAAATAAAAAATCATCAAATAAAACCAAGTCCCATAACGCATTCCTAGTACTAAGAAAAAGCCAACACTACATTAATTCACCACCTATAGTTAACTCTCTTACAGCCTAACGGCTAGCGCACTGCACTACAGATCCCATGGTCCCCAGTTCGAATCCACGAAATTCCTTTTTTAATTCAAAATAATAGGGTTTCTCATTCCCCCACCAGATGGAGCTATAACTGATTCATTACCATGGCAACACAACAACGCCATCTTTACAATGACGTCACCACCTCAAAGCCCCTTATCAGCAATCCTCCCCAACTCCTTATCAGCAGTCAACCCCCAACTACTTATCAGCAGTCAACTCCTTATCAAACGGCGGCCATCTTGGAAAAGGCGGCCATCTTGGAAAAGGCGGTATAGTGGCCCATATACTACTGAAGTATTTACACATTCAGCAACACGCTGGTAGTTTTCGCAGATTTTAAAGATCTGCTCCCAAAACAGCACAACACGTTCGGGCACAAAATGAAATGACATATCACTTTTGCGAAACAGTCTTTGTAGAATGAGAAATGTCGTGTCTCCCACAACTTCTTTAGACATGCACAGGTCTCTTTCAAGAATCTTAGCAGATTCCACAGTACCAAAAGTGAAATATTTATTCACTTTACTTATAAAAGAATCCCACACTTTTGGCGAAAGTGAAATACCTTCCTTCGTGGGCTGTAAGCTTTCACTCTCATCCGTAACGTACTTCCTGATGTGGACTCTGGTAAGTCCAGTGAACTTGTTAACAAGCAGGAACATGTTGTCTCCAAGATGTAACATCGTATCAGGCAGCGAATCCATCGTTATTTTTGGCTGTTCCCCAGGCATAGGTAAAGACTTTGTCTTTATTTTTGGTTTTTCACCAAGAACAGACAATGCACTCTTTTCAGCAATACGAGCTTTTTTCATAGGACCAGACTGAACAGAATTTCGCTTCATAGTTTTTCAATGCAAAATTACTTCTGAAACTGATCAACAAACCTTGCAGCCACTGATAGAAATGATTTCTGAGGGGGTATAACTTACTTCCCAAGAGCACAAGATTAATCCACCAATCAGAGAAGCTTGAATAATCACGTGATACTAAGAAAATCCCTCCTACCTGGTCTTCAACAAATAGCAACATTCCTACCCTATAACCGGTATGATTGCATCAGCTTGCCACTCGCATTCATGTTCTAACGTGTTACTTAAAGTTTGGTTGTTGCCATTCATCAACAAAAATTTTTTTACAAAACCAACTCAACTCCATTCCCATAAAAAACAACTCAACTCTTGCTTAAATGTTTTCCCCCACAAGCAGGACACCTACAACTCAACAGCACGTCAATACGTCACTTCCGGTCACGTGCCCTTTCCCCGTGACGTCACGCTGTGACGTCACTAAGCCACGCCCCTTTTGATGACGTCACTTCCGCCGCAGTAGGACCTCTGCTTACTACTGAGGTAGTCATTTCTTAATTTGTGCACTTATTTTTCAATTTATTCCAACTCGTGTTAACCTCATCAAGTTTAAAAAAGAAAGTTAGAAGTACTTTCTGCTATTAAATCTTTAAGATAATTTTCACACCTAATACAGTTGTTAAAGAAAAATATATAATATATTGAATTAAAGAAAGTCAGGTTTCGGACAACTATCTTACACAAAATTTTAACCAGTGACCATATACTTGTGAGTATCCCCTAATCCTTTTGACATTTTCTCTTAATATACATTTCCAAAATGTAACAAACAGTCCAGCGATAAATCAAACCAGAACTATACAGGACTACTCGACTGCGGGTGTGGCAAACTGCGGAGGATTGCATCTGGACTGCAGGCTGGTTAAGACGATTTGAAGGACCGGGCCTGATAAAAAGTATTGTTTTGGAGGATTGTATCTGGATTGCAGGTTAGGTAAAACTGTCCTGAGGGCCGTATCTGGACAGCGGGCAGGTTAAACATGTCCAGTATCTGGTCTGCTGTCCTAGTAAACATATTTGGTGGACTGTATGTGGGCCGGGTAAATCTGTCCGGAGATCGTATATGAACTGAGATCCTGATAAAAATTTGGAGGTCTATATCTGGTCTGCGAGCCGGGTAAACATATTCCGACGGGGCTTAAAGGCCGGTTAAACCTGTCCAGAGGGCCGTATCTGAACTCCAGGCCTGCAATAAATCTATTCACTACAACGGATTTATCTTACACATACGGATTTTTGTTATATACGTGCTAGTTAAAGTTGATCCCAATGCGAAGTGAAGCTAATTATATAACAGCTCAAATTGCTAAAAACATTAAAAAGTTACACAAATTCAATAAATATTTAGTAGTATGCGCATTCGCATCGCCTAATAATGTTAAAACGTAACTCAAATTCAAGAACTATTTAGTATTATACACATTTACATCGCGGACTTTTATAAGTAAATGTTATGTCGCCAAGAGAAGCGATAAAAAATCAAATCAATCTACCGAGCTGAATTTTCGCGTAGCAGTCATGTATAGACTCTTGTCGCAAGGTGGCGTTGCGAACGGTGACGTAACGCCAACGAGGAAGTGTGCCCTGCGAGGCAAAGTTTTGAAGGTGTTGAGAGTTAAAAATAAAGTGTATTACAGTCCGTGTGTGTGTTATCTGAGCTACCGACGAAACATGGTCCGTCGAGCCGGAGGTCCTATGGATTTATAGGATCTGTTTGTGCTGTTTCATGTGCATAGTGATGTGTTAATTAATAAGTGCTTGTGGTTGGTTGTTTATGAGCTTTGGGTTTAGTGAATACCTGAATTTAAAAGTGGGATCGCTGAGTGAGTACCTCTTTTTTCCCTACCTTGAGTATCATTTTGTAAATAAGTTTGCAAAATGTTTAGAGCAAATAAGAGAGATCTTTATTATGTGGCCGAAGAACTCGGTGAGGTCATAACAGATGAAATGACCAAAACCGAAATCCAAGATAAGATTAAAGCCAACCCTAAATATAGTTCTGATCCCCAATTTGTAAAGGATCTATTAGAATCCGTAATTTCGGAACGGAAAGCTGACGAAAGTTATAAACTTGAGTTGGAAAAGATTAAGTTGCAAAGAATAGAAGCTGAGCTTGAACTTACTAAAGCTCAATCTGAGATAAAAGTGGATAGGGATTCGAATTTATTAGTATCGGAATCGTTGGATTCAATTATAAAAAGTATCAGAACGTTGACCCTTAAAGTTCCGAGCAAACCGGAAGCGTGGGGTATGTTTTTTAATTCATTAGAGAGAGCATTTGACACAAAAGGTGTCCCGAAACAATTCAAAGCTGAGATTTTGGTAAACATTTACTGTACGGTCACCCTTGGCGACTTTTTCAAAATATCGCCAAAAGTCGCCAAAATGGCGACTTCCTGCACGAGCGAGATCTAAAGAAAACAGCGTAGTGAAAAATGGGTAAAGATGTAGAATCCGAGACATGTTTGTAGCCAAGCAATTTTTGTCGCCATCAAGATTGCGTCCAAACCCAGGATGTTCTTAAAAAAACCGCGGACTTTCCTACGCGAACAACCTTTTGTATAGGGCAATAATAAACAAGGAATGCACAAATAAGCAATAATAAGTAAAAAAAATTAAAATAACGGTCTAATTAATCCTATGGATGTTCTTTAAAAAAACGCGGACTTTCCTACGCGAACCTTTTGTATAGGGCAATAATAAATGAGGAATGCACAAATAAGCAATAATAAGTAAAAAAAATAGAAATAACAGTCTAATTAATCCTGTGGATGTTCTTAAAAAAACGCGGACTTTCGTACGCGAACAACCTTTTGTATAGGGCAATAAATGAGGAATGCACAAATAAGTAAAAAAAAATAACGGTCTAATTAATCCTGTGGATATTCTTAAAAAAAAAACGCGGACTTTCCTATGCGAACAACCTTTTGTATAGGGCAATAATAAATGAGGAATACACAAATAAGCAATAATAAGTAAAAATAAATAAAACTTACGGTCTAATTAATCCTGTGGATGTTCTTAAAAAAAACGCGGACTTTCCTACGCGAACAACCTTTTGAATAGGGCAATAATAAATCAATCATCTTCAAGCTCTCCGGTTTTGCTAATATATTCTATTGCGACCCGGTGATATATTCCGTTGCGACCCGGTTAAGCGGTAACCAATTACAATCCTTCTAAAAAGCTAAGACATCAACTAACACAAAAAGAATTCAAATTTTAAAACGATAACCAATCATAGAACGCAAAACATCGATATTTTGTTAAAAAAATGCGTTCGTTAAAAAAAAAAGAAGCGCTCTTTCCTTCCGAAAAACCAACCTTTTCCAAGGTCCAATAGGGTTGCTGCAATTCCTTGTCGGGTCGGATGGGGGTTGCCATATAAAAAATTTATCGCCAATGTGGAAAAAATCGCGCCAAGGGTGACCGTACAGTAAATCTGATCCGAGATTTTACTTAATTTACTCGGAGAAAAGGCCTCGAATGTTATAGTTTATATAAAGGATAATGAAATAAGAGATTATGAAAAAATTAAATCGATCGTGTTAAAAGAGTTTGAGCCGACACCTCAGAAATGTTTGGAAAACTTTAAACTTGTTAATCGCCAATCAAACGAAACGTACGTGCAATTCGCTTCTAGATTAACTACAAATTTCGATTACTATCTTAAGTTGAGAAATGTAACTGATTTTGAAAGCTTAAAACAGCTTACAGTTTCTGATAAAGGGTGAGTTGTCGAATCCGAGACCGTGGAGATTTATCGCCAAACATGGTAACCTTGTTGTTTTGATTAAGCTTTATGGCAACCCTATGCAAAAGGTGTTTCGCGTAGGAAAGTCAACGTTTTTTTTTTTAAACGAACATACTGGCTTAGGACGCCATCTTGATTTGGCAACAAAAATTGCTTGGCGACAAACATGTCTCGGATTCTACATCTTTACCATGATAAAATGTTTGAAATTTTAGATAAACAAACAGCTACCCATGTCCGTATTAGACAAGGTGAATCTTGGATGAAACCACAAGAGTTAGGAAAGGAATGTGACGTTTTTTTCTCATCTCGAGGCACGTCGTACTTCCCTCCGAAACATCCAGATAAGTTTTCAAAACACGTTCCAAAGGTTTTCCTTTCAGATTTCAGATCATCAAAATGTGATTTGTGTAAATCAGGAACTCATCCTTTGCATAAGTGCTATAACTTTAAGAGGTTATCGGTGAAGGAGAGACTTGAGATTGTAAAAAGAAACAAACTCTGTTTCAATTGTCTCTCTGCTAATCATTTGGTTTCGAATTGTGAATCATCGACTTCTTGTCCGCAGTGTAACAAGAAGCACCATGATAGTTTACACTTTTCGCGTGAGAAAAAACCAGCCCTTCAAGAAAGGTCTGAACCAGAGTATCAATCGGCGCCAGTTGTTGAGACTCCGAGTGCTAATAGGCTAAACGCCAACGCAATTCCTTTCGAAACAAACATAGTAGATCAAACTTTCGTTGGTGCATCAAATTTGCAAGCTACTCGTAAATCTGTTTTGCTCTCCACAGCGATTGTTTATGTTCAAAGTAAAGATGGACGATTTATTACTTGCCGTTGCTTACTGGATAGCGGTTCAATGAGTCATTTCTGTACAACTAATCTAATTGAGTGCTTACAGATTCCAAAAGAGAAAATTAATGTGGCAGTTTCTTGTTTGTCAGGCGCCTCATTAAATGTAAAGTCCAAAACATCAGTCGTTAGTAATAAAAGTGGTAGTTACCAGCAAAAACTAGAGTTTCTTATTGTGCCTAAAATTACGCATATAACTCCCGCGAAGTTAATTGATATCTCCAAATTAGATATCCCAAAGACCGTAGATCTGGCTGATCCAGAGTTTAATAAACCTAGTAGAATTGATTTATTATTAGGATCGGAAGTTTTTATGAGTTTATTGAGGTGTGGGCAATTAAGCCTTTATAATTCCAAATTAATACTACAAAATACGGTTTTCGGATACACTATGAGTGGGAGTATGTATGATAGCTTTGATATGAATAGAATATATTGCGGCTTAGTTAGCAATTTGGGAAACTTAGAGCGAGAAATTCAAAAGTTTTGGGAATTGGAAAATGTTGAGGAGTCCTTAACAAAAAACGAAGAAATTGAATATTGTGATGAGCACTATGCGAGAACTCATTTGAGAGATAGTGATGGGAGATATATTGTGAAAATGCCCCTCAAAGAGGATCCCTCTTGTTTAGGGGAATCGAAAGAGATTGCGCAAAAAAGGTTAAACTCTGATTAGAAAGCTATCTAGAGATCTTAACTATTATAATCTTTATAAGTCTTTCATAAGTGAGTACGAAACTTTAGGTCATATGACAGAAGTAGTTGAGGAACAACAACCACGGGTTACTTATTATATCCCGCATCACAGCGTTTACAGAGCAGATAGTGCAACAACCAAGCTGAGAGTTGTGTTTAACGCATCAACAGTGACAACTGCTGAGAATTCTTTAAATTCCATTCAGTTAAATGGAGGTGTGATACAAGACGACCTTTTTGCAATCATGTGCCGTTTTAGAAAACATCGATTTGTTTTTACGGCAGACATAAAAAAGATGTTCAGAATGATTCTCATTAATGAGGAACAAAGAGATTTGCAGAGGATTTTGTGGAAATCCGCAATAGACGCTCCACTTAAAACCTATCGTCTGAACACTGTCACGTACGGAACAGTTAGTGCTCCATATCTCGCCATGAGAACTTTGAAACAACTATCTATTGACGAGAGGAAAGATTTTCCTGAAGCAGCGTCAACCCTAGTTACAGACGTGTACATGGACGACATTCTGACTGGTGGTGATGACCTACAGCAAACGAAAGTACTTCAGCAGCAGTTAATTGGCATCCTTAAGAAAGGTGGAATGGAGCTCCATAAATGGTTCGCCAATTGTCCTGAACTGTCTATACAGTCAAGTGCCGAGTATTTGTTCGCACATCCAGAAGAGACCAAAACGTTGGGTGTCTCCTGGAAGCCTCACAGTGACTATTTCTCGTTCAACCTTCTTAATGAGAATATGGGTGTCACTAAGAGAGCTGTGTTATCTACTCTAGCTCGTATTTTTGACCCTCTTGGTCTTCTGGGACCAGTCATCTCAGGGGCTAAAATATTCCTCCAACGTCTTTGGCTGCTGAAATTGGGTTGGAATGATCCATTGCCTTCGACTGAGGTAACGGAGTGGAGAAATTTCATTACAGCGCTTGCGGCTATAAAAACCTTACACATCGATCGTCGAATCCTAACAGATCATCCTGCTTCGATCCAGATGCATGGATTCTCTGATGCCTCAGAGAAAGCATATGGTGCCGCGGTGTACCTTCGATCGACAAATTCTTCAACTGGTGCTATATTGGTTAGTTTAGTGGCTAGCAAGTCCAGAGTTTCACCCATAAAACCTGTGACGATCCCTCGTCTTGAGCTGTGTGCTGCCGTGCTTCTAGCTAAACTGATCAATAGAGTTCTCAAGGCCTTAAAGCTAAAGGTGTCGTACACCTACCTTTGGAGTGATTCCACGATAGTTCTTTCATGGATCCAAAGAAAACCCTGTGATCTCAAAACTTTCGTGGCCAATAGAGTTACCACAATTCAGGAGTTGACGTCTGTTACCCAATGGCGTCATGTACCATCCGCTGCAAATCCAGCAGACCTTATTTCACGAGGTATTGATCCTGACAAGCTAATCCATAACGAACTTTGGTGGCATGGACCCAAGTTCTTACACGAGTCAGGTGATCCTGTTCCCGAGGATTGGGAAGTTGTAACTCCCAATGAAGAGATTGAAAGAGAACTAAGAAGAAAATCTAAGGACAACAGTAACTGTTTAGTGAATTTAAATGTTTGTGATAATTTTCTTTTAAACAAATTACTTGATTTAAGTAACAATTATGTGCATATTTTGCGAGTTATATGTTTAGATTTTCATACAATCTTAGAAACCCAACTGAAAAAAGGCAAGGCCCTCTCACACCACAAGAGTTGAGAGGTGGTGAGGTAAGTTTAATCAGATTATTACAGCAATCTGAATTCAAGTATGAATATATTGCTTTGAATAAAAGTAAGCCTGTTACAGGGCAAATTATATTCCTTAAATTGTTTTTTGGATAATGATCAAATTATTAGAATTGGTGGACGTTTGAGTAATTCTAATTTAAGTATTAGTGCAAAACATCCTATGCTGTTACCTGCTAATCATGAATTAACTAGTATTATTTTGAAATATTTGCATGTTGGACCAACTTCCTTGTTATATCATGTACGTCAAAATTTCTGGCCTTTAAATGGTAGAAACGTGTGTCGCAAAATAGTACACGAGTGTATTACTTGTTTTAAAAACAAGCCTGTTGCAGTGAAACAAATCATGAGTGATTTGCCAAGTGAGCGTGTTATATCATCCTTTCCTTTTCATTTCACTGGTGTTGACTTTTGCGGACCCTTTTTCATTAAGTTTAAGAATCAAAGAAAAGGTGTGCTAAATAAAATTTATGTAGCTATATTTGTATGCCTATGCACTAAAGCTTTACACCTGGACTTTTTTTCCGATTTAACATCTGATGCATTTATTGCATGTTTAAAGCGATTTTTCGGTCGTAGGGGCAAATCTGCGAAGTTGTGGAGTGATAATGGTACAAACTTTGTAGGTGCCAATTCTGAAATGAAAAGATTATTTCGTCTAGTTAAATGCCCAGATGAAACCTTGGCAAATTACTACACTTGTGAGGGTATAGATTGGAAATTCATTCCTCCAAAATCGCCGAATTTTGGTGGCTTGTGGGAAGCAGGGGTGAAATCCTTTAAGTTTCACTTGAAACGTGTCATTGGTAACTCAAGACTCACGTTAGAAGAATTTCTAACGGTGATTTTAGAAATTGAAGGAGTTCTAAATTCGAGACCCCTTACACCCCTATCTCCTGAATTCGACAATTTTGAAACATTGACGCCAAGTCATTTCCTGATTGGTAGGCCTATATCAAATATTGTAGAACCTCAGTTAATTAATATTACTGAAAATAAATTGTCCAAATGGCAGAGAATTACGAAATTCTCGCAACAAATCATAAAAATTTGGAAGCGTGACTATCTAAACACTTTACAGCAGAGATGCAAATGGAAATTTTGTAAAAACGATGTCTCTTGTGGAACATTGGTGTTGATAAAAAATGATTTACCTGGCACTAAATGGCTTCCGGGTAGAATAGTGAAAATATACGCAAGTTCAGACCAAAGAGTAAGTCATTGATATCAAAATTCCTAATGGAAATGTATTAAAAAGAAATGTCCGTGATATTTGCATACTGCCTTTAGAAATTTAAATATGATGGTAATTGTAAATTTAAAGGTATTTGATTTATTGTACATGTTTAAGAAGTTGTATTGAAACGTGTTTGATTATATTTGTACGTGTTAATTTTCTGTTAATTGAGTTGTAGTTTGTTATTTAGTTTGAAACCCCACATGTTTCAACGGGCAGTATCTGGACAGCGGGCAGGTTAAACATGTCCAGTATCTGGTCTGCTGTCCTAGTAAACATATTTGGTGGACTGTATGTGGGCCGGGTAAATCTGTCCGGAGATCGTATATGAACTGAGATCCTGATAAAAATTTGGAGGTCTATATCTGGTCTGCGAGCCGGGTAAACATATTCCGACGGGGCTTAAAGGCCGGTTAAACCTGTCCAGAGGGCCGTATCTGAACTCCAGGCCTGCAATAAATCTATTCACTACAACGGATTTATCTTACACATACGGATTTTTGTTATATACGTGCTAGTTAAAGTTGATCCCAATGCGAAGTGAAGCTAATTATATAACAGCTCAAATTGCTAAAAACATTAAAAAGTTACACAAATTCAATAAATATTTAGTAGTATGCGCATTCGCATCGCCTAATAATGTTAAAACGTAACTCAAATTCAAGAACTATTTAGTATTATACACATTTACATCGCGGACTTTTATAAGTAAATGTTATGTCGCCAAGAGAAGCGATAAAAAATCAAATCAATCTACCGAGCTGAATTTTCGCGTAGCAGTCATGTATAGACTCTTGTCGCAAGGTGGCGTTGCGAACGGTGACGTAACGCCAACGAGGAAGTGTGCCCTGCGAGGCAAAGTTTTGAAGGTGTTGAGAGTTAAAAATAAAGTGTATTACAGTCCGTGTGTGTGTTATCTGAGCTACCGACGAAACATGGTCCGTCGAGCCGGAGGTCCTATGGATTTATAGGATCTGTTTGTGCTGTTTCATGTGCATAGTGATGTGTTAATTAATAAGTGCTTGTGGTTGGTTGTTTATGAGCTTTGGGTTTAGTGAATACCTGAATTTAAAAGTGGGATCGCTGAGTGAGTACCTCTTTTTTCCCTACCTTGAGTATCATTTTGTAAATAAGTTTGCAAAATGTTTAGAGCAAATAAGAGAGATCTTTATTATGTGGCCGAAGAACTCGGTGAGGTCATAACAGATGAAATGACCAAAACCGAAATCCAAGATAAGATTAAAGCCAACCCTAAATATAGTTCTGATCCCCAATTTGTAAAGGATCTATTAGAATCCGTAATTTCGGAACGGAAAGCTGACGAAAGTTATAAACTTGAGTTGGAAAAGATTAAGTTGCAAAGAATAGAAGCTGAGCTTGAACTTACTAAAGCTCAATCTGAGATAAAAGTGGATAGGGATTCGAATTTATTAGTATCGGAATCGTTGGATTCAATTATAAAAAGTATCAGAACGTTGACCCTTAAAGTTCCGAGCAAACCGGAAGCGTGGGGTATGTTTTTTAATTCATTAGAGAGAGCATTTGACACAAAAGGTGTCCCGAAACAATTCAAAGCTGAGATTTTACTTAATTTACTCGGAGAAAAGGCCTCGAATGTTATAGTTTATATAAAGGATAATGAAATAAGAGATTATGAAAAAATTAAATCGATCGTGTTAAAAGAGTTTGAGCCGACACCTCAGAAATGTTTGGAAAACTTTAAACTTGTTAATCGCCAATCAAACGAAACGTACGTGCAATTCGCTTCTAGATTAACTACAAATTTCGATTACTATCTTAAGTTGAGAAATGTAACTGATTTTGAAAGCTTAAAACAGCTTACAGTTTCTGATAAAGGGTGAGTTGTCGAATCCGAGACCGTGGAGATTTATCGCCAAACATGGTAACCTTGTTGTTTTGATTAAGCTTTATGGCAACCCTATGCAAAAGGTGTTTCGCGTAGGAAAGTCAACGTTTTTTTTTTTAAACGAACATACTGGCTTAGGACGCCATCTTGATTTGGCAACAAAAATTGCTTGGCGACAAACATGTCTCGGATTCTACATCTTTACCATGATAAAATGTTTGAAATTTTAGATAAACAAACAGCTACCCATGTCCGTATTAGACAAGGTGAATCTTGGATGAAACCACAAGAGTTAGGAAAGGAATGTGACGTTTTTTTCTCATCTCGAGGCACGTCGTACTTCCCTCCGAAACATCCAGATAAGTTTTCAAAACACGTTCCAAAGGTTTTCCTTTCAGATTTCAGATCATCAAAATGTGATTTGTGTAAATCAGGAACTCATCCTTTGCATAAGTGCTATAACTTTAAGAGGTTATCGGTGAAGGAGAGACTTGAGATTGTAAAAAGAAACAAACTCTGTTTCAATTGTCTCTCTGCTAATCATTTGGTTTCGAATTGTGAATCATCGACTTCTTGTCCGCAGTGTAACAAGAAGCACCATGATAGTTTACACTTTTCGCGTGAGAAAAAACCAGCCCTTCAAGAAAGGTCTGAACCAGAGTATCAATCGGCGCCAGTTGTTGAGACTCCGAGTGCTAATAGGCTAAACGCCAACGCAATTCCTTTCGAAACAAACATAGTAGATCAAACTTTCGTTGGTGCATCAAATTTGCAAGCTACTCGTAAATCTGTTTTGCTCTCCACAGCGATTGTTTATGTTCAAAGTAAAGATGGACGATTTATTACTTGCCGTTGCTTACTGGATAGCGGTTCAATGAGTCATTTCTGTACAACTAATCTAATTGAGTGCTTACAGATTCCAAAAGAGAAAATTAATGTGGCAGTTTCTTGTTTGTCAGGCGCCTCATTAAATGTAAAGTCCAAAACATCAGTCGTTAGTAATAAAAGTGGTAGTTACCAGCAAAAACTAGAGTTTCTTATTGTGCCTAAAATTACGCATATAACTCCCGCGAAGTTAATTGATATCTCCAAATTAGATATCCCAAAGACCGTAGATCTGGCTGATCCAGAGTTTAATAAACCTAGTAGAATTGATTTATTATTAGGATCGGAAGTTTTTATGAGTTTATTGAGGTGTGGGCAATTAAGCCTTTATAATTCCAAATTAATACTACAAAATACGGTTTTCGGATACACTATGAGTGGGAGTATGTATGATAGCTTTGATATGAATAGAATATATTGCGGCTTAGTTAGCAATTTGGGAAACTTAGAGCGAGAAATTCAAAAGTTTTGGGAATTGGAAAATGTTGAGGAGTCCTTAACAAAAAACGAAGAAATTGAATATTGTGATGAGCACTATGCGAGAACTCATTTGAGAGATAGTGATGGGAGATATATTGTGAAAATGCCCCTCAAAGAGGATCCCTCTTGTTTAGGGGAATCGAAAGAGATTGCGCAAAAAAGGTTAAACTCTGATTAGAAAGCTATCTAGAGATCTTAACTATTATAATCTTTATAAGTCTTTCATAAGTGAGTACGAAACTTTAGGTCATATGACAGAAGTAGTTGAGGAACAACAACCACGGGTTACTTATTATATCCCGCATCACAGCGTTTACAGAGCAGATAGTGCAACAACCAAGCTGAGAGTTGTGTTTAACGCATCAACAGTGACAACTGCTGAGAATTCTTTAAATTCCATTCAGTTAAATGGAGGTGTGATACAAGACGACCTTTTTGCAATCATGTGCCGTTTTAGAAAACATCGATTTGTTTTTACGGCAGACATAAAAAAGATGTTCAGAATGATTCTCATTAATGAGGAACAAAGAGATTTGCAGAGGATTTTGTGGAAATCCGCAATAGACGCTCCACTTAAAACCTATCGTCTGAACACTGTCACGTACGGAACAGTTAGTGCTCCATATCTCGCCATGAGAACTTTGAAACAACTATCTATTGACGAGAGGAAAGATTTTCCTGAAGCAGCGTCAACCCTAGTTACAGACGTGTACATGGACGACATTCTGACTGGTGGTGATGACCTACAGCAAACGAAAGTACTTCAGCAGCAGTTAATTGGCATCCTTAAGAAAGGTGGAATGGAGCTCCATAAATGGTTCGCCAATTGTCCTGAACTGTCTATACAGTCAAGTGCCGAGTATTTGTTCGCACATCCAGAAGAGACCAAAACGTTGGGTGTCTCCTGGAAGCCTCACAGTGACTATTTCTCGTTCAACCTTCTTAATGAGAATATGGGTGTCACTAAGAGAGCTGTGTTATCTACTCTAGCTCGTATTTTTGACCCTCTTGGTCTTCTGGGACCAGTCATCTCAGGGGCTAAAATATTCCTCCAACGTCTTTGGCTGCTGAAATTGGGTTGGAATGATCCATTGCCTTCGACTGAGGTAACGGAGTGGAGAAATTTCATTACAGCGCTTGCGGCTATAAAAACCTTACACATCGATCGTCGAATCCTAACAGATCATCCTGCTTCGATCCAGATGCATGGATTCTCTGATGCCTCAGAGAAAGCATATGGTGCCGCGGTGTACCTTCGATCGACAAATTCTTCAACTGGTGCTATATTGGTTAGTTTAGTGGCTAGCAAGTCCAGAGTTTCACCCATAAAACCTGTGACGATCCCTCGTCTTGAGCTGTGTGCTGCCGTGCTTCTAGCTAAACTGATCAATAGAGTTCTCAAGGCCTTAAAGCTAAAGGTGTCGTACACCTACCTTTGGAGTGATTCCACGATAGTTCTTTCATGGATCCAAAGAAAACCCTGTGATCTCAAAACTTTCGTGGCCAATAGAGTTACCACAATTCAGGAGTTGACGTCTGTTACCCAATGGCGTCATGTACCATCCGCTGCAAATCCAGCAGACCTTATTTCACGAGGTATTGATCCTGACAAGCATAACGAACTTTGGTGGCATGGACCCAAGTTCTTACACGAGTCAGGTGATCCTGTTCCCGAGGATTGGGAAGTTGTAACTCCCAATGAAGAGATTGAAAGAGAACTAAGAAGAAAATCTAAGGACAACAGTAACTGTTTAGTGAATTTAAATGTTTGTGATAATTTTCTTTTAAACAAATTACTTGATTTAAGTAACAATTATGTGCATATTTTGCGAGTTATATGTTTAGATTTTCATACAATCTTAGAAACCCAACTGAAAAAAGGCAAGGCCCTCTCACACCACAAGAGTTGAGAGGTGGTGAGGTAAGTTTAATCAGATTATTACAGCAATCTGAATTCAAGTATGAATATATTGCTTTGAATAAAAGTAAGCCTGTTACAGGGCAAATTATATTCCTTAAATTGTTTTTTGGATAATGATCAAATTATTAGAATTGGTGGACGTTTGAGTAATTCTAATTTAAGTATTAGTGCAAAACATCCTATGCTGTTACCTGCTAATCATGAATTAACTAGTATTATTTTGAAATATTTGCATGTTGGACCAACTTCCTTGTTATATCATGTACGTCAAAATTTCTGGCCTTTAAATGGTAGAAACGTGTGTCGCAAAATAGTACACGAGTGTATTACTTGTTTTAAAAACAAGCCTGTTGCAGTGAAACAAATCATGAGTGATTTGCCAAGTGAGCGTGTTATATCATCCTTTCCTTTTCATTTCACTGGTGTTGACTTTTGCGGACCCTTTTTCATTAAGTTTAAGAATCAAAGAAAAGGTGTGCTAAATAAAATTTATGTAGCTATATTTGTATGCCTATGCACTAAAGCTTTACACCTGGACTTTTTTTCCGATTTAACATCTGATGCATTTATTGCATGTTTAAAGCGATTTTTCGGTCGTAGGGGCAAATCTGCGAAGTTGTGGAGTGATAATGGTACAAACTTTGTAGGTGCCAATTCTGAAATGAAAAGATTATTTCGTCTAGTTAAATGCCCAGATGAAACCTTGGCAAATTACTACACTTGTGAGGGTATAGATTGGAAATTCATTCCTCCAAAATCGCCGAATTTTGGTGGCTTGTGGGAAGCAGGGGTGAAATCCTTTAAGTTTCACTTGAAACGTGTCATTGGTAACTCAAGACTCACGTTAGAAGAATTTCTAACGGTGATTTTAGAAATTGAAGGAGTTCTAAATTCGAGACCCCTTACACCCCTATCTCCTGAATTCGACAATTTTGAAACATTGACGCCAAGTCATTTCCTGATTGGTAGGCCTATATCAAATATTGTAGAACCTCAGTTAATTAATATTACTGAAAATAAATTGTCCAAATGGCAGAGAATTACGAAATTCTCGCAACAAATCATAAAAATTTGGAAGCGTGACTATCTAAACACTTTACAGCAGAGATGCAAATGGAAATTTTGTAAAAACGATGTCTCTTGTGGAACATTGGTGTTGATAAAAAATGATTTACCTGGCACTAAATGGCTTCCGGGTAGAATAGTGAAAATATACGCAAGTTCAGACCAAAGAGTAAGTCATTGATATCAAAATTCCTAATGGAAATGTATTAAAAAGAAATGTCCGTGATATTTGCATACTGCCTTTAGAAATTTAAATATGATGGTAATTGTAAATTTAAAGGTATTTGATTTATTGTACATGTTTAAGAAGTTGTATTGAAACGTGTTTGATTATATTTGTACGTGTTAATTTTCTGTTAATTGAGTTGTAGTTTGTTATTTAGTTTGAAACCCCACATGTTTCAACGGGCAGTATCTGGACAGCGGGCAGGTTAAACATGTCCAGTATCTGGTCTGCTGTCCTAGTAAACATATTTGGTGGACTGTATGTGGGCCGGGTAAATCTGTCCGGAGATCGTATATGAACTGAGATCCTGATAAAAATTTGGAGGTCTATATCTGGTCTGCGAGCCGGGTAAACATATTCCGACGGGGCTTAAAGGCCGGTTAAACCTGTCCAGAGGGCCGTATCTGAACTCCAGGCCTGCAATAAATCTATTCACTACAACGGATTTATCTTACACATACGGATTTTTGTTATATACGTGCTAGTTAAAGTTGATCCCAATGCGAAGTGAAGCTAATTATATAACAGCTCAAATTGCTAAAAACATTAAAAAGTTACACAAATTCAATAAATATTTAGTAGTATGCGCATTCGCATCGCCTAATAATGTTAAAACGTAACTCAAATTCAAGAACTATTTAGTATTATACACATTTACATCGCGGACTTTTATAAGTAAATGTTATGTCGCCAAGAGAAGCGATAAAAAATCAAATCAATCTACCGAGCTGAATTTTCGCGTAGCAGTCATGTATAGACTCTTTCGCGAGGTGGCGTTGCGAACAGTGACGTAACGCCAACGAGGAAGTGTGCCCTGCTAGGCAAAGTTTTGAAGGTGTTGAGAGTTAAAAATAAAGCGTATTACAGTCCGTGTGTGTGTTATCTGAGCTACCGACGAAACAAGTCACGTGACTAATAGTGACATGATGCTCCCACTTTTTGAAGCTCTTCTCAATACGATGCTCAGTTTACTTATATTTCACGTCTATGGTTTGTTCTCGAATCTTTCTCTTGATCGCCGCAGGCGACCCCCTCACATCCTGCCGGGTGGCAGGTTCGAGTGGATGGTCGGCCACCCACGTTATTTATATGGTTCGTCCATACCCGCCCACAGGGACCAGAGCCGGTGAGGCGACCACAGGTCGCCTTCTCGTCTCCGCTCAACCCGATGTTCTGGGCAACTACCGCCGCCAAGATAGACCGTTTGTAATTCGAATACTATAGAGTAAACGAATGAACAAACAACGTGTTTAAGATGAGAGGAAGAGTGGGACCCTCCCATTATTGTACCCTCCAAGTCATGCGCAGAGCACACAAGTGAACTACGACAACGAAGTCCGGCGGGTCCCACACATCGGAACGCCTTCCGGCCGAAATTCCCCGAAGGGTTCACCCCGAGTAGAGAGATCACTAGTACGGTTCCCACCGAACCCCGCTTCTGACAAGGAGGTACACCGTTAGTCGCCTCTTACTACACGCTGGGATGCGGTGGAGCTATTCTACTACCCGCCTCCACACGGGGAGAATCTTTCTCTTCGGGATTGATCCCGGATCGTTGCTTTTTGCTCGTTGTCCTGTGTGGACGAATGGCATTTCAGGAACAGGTGACGCGGTTATCGTCGCCACCGAATTTGTGATGTCTCTACTGGAGGGGGATTGCCTCGGCGCGGTTTCTTCGCAAAAAGGCGATAGATGATTCAAAAACGGTTACCTTTCGCTGGAATAATTTTCGAACGCTGTTAAAATAAGTGAATCGATTTCTGAAAGACTCGATTCTGTTATATCATTCGTCGCCTCAGCTGCACGGTGACGTCCGGGTATAGTATTTCAACGCGATGGAAGGGCTGTTCTTTCCTGCATAAGCCTCAATGTGGGACTGTAACAGCGGCTAGGGAAACTGACAATCTTGCCGGCGGATCAAGTACCGAAAGGAATAGACCACACCGAAACGTCCACCACGGCAGCCGAGATAGGGGGTCTGATAATCTGGCTGCAATCGTGCCGAAAAGAACGACCACCCCCGAAGCATCTTTATAACGGCAGTACCACTCCAGGGGTCGAAATCGTCGGTGGCTTCGAAACAAAAGGCAGGCGCCTTTCTGTCGCTCTCTATGACATTTCGAGACAAAAAGGACGGAGATGAATTACGATGACCATTGCCGACAAGGGTTTATGGTCCCCTTTCAAGTCCGCCGAAGTCTGTCGTAAAAGTCAAGGGGAGAGGCCAACGTGCGAGAGCCATTCGGGAAGGTCCGAAGATGGTGAGAATATTCAACAGCCAACCAGCACTGACTAAGAGGCCGACCCAAAACGAAAAGGAGGAGTCGAGAAGCACCCAATATATATAGAGATTTTTGAGATCTTGACGAAAGAGGAGAGAACAAGGGAGAGACCGTTTTGGATAGAGACGAAAGTCGAATGAGAAGTAACACCCGTTCACTCTCGGCGAAAGATTGCCATCTTTCGGGAGAGCTCATCCGAGCTGGAAAAGGCCGATTTATCCCGCCCTGGGATTCTATACTCGCCTGAGTATTTTATTGAGAAAGGCTCGTCCGTAGCCGTGAAGGAGACCCCTCCGAGAAACCTGTGTCACTACTCGCCCTAGTAGTGGAGATTGATCTCATCCGAACTGGAAAAGACCGAGATATCCTGCCTTGGGACTCTATACTCATCTGAGTATTTTTATTGAGAAAAGGCTCGCCGGTAGCCGTGAATTAGACTCCACCGAGTAATTTGTGGGAGGCTCGCCAGCAGCCATAAGAAGCGCCTCGATAAAACTTTGGACTTTCCAACGAACAATCTTTAAATGAACTCTTCATTCATTTTACCGACTAATTGTACCAAAGTTGTAAATAAAATAATTAGTCTAGAAACGGATACTTTTGAATGGTAACTAGTCTAAGTTACCCGTGAACCAAGACGTTACAGGACACTCAAAAATGTTTTCAGAGAAACAAAAAAACTTTTGCATCTCTTTTTTGAAATTTCTGACACAAATTTTCCTCATCTTTGAAAAGTTTCTTTAATATTTGTTAAAATTACTATTTTAACTATTTATGCTAAGACCCGATATCCAGTGAAATGGATGCTGCAAATTTGTTTGTATCTTCTTTATTTTCAGAAATGGAATTACTAGCGAGATAAAAATAAAATTGCGCCCTCAAAATACATAAAAATAAAATTGCGACTATAATTTCATTATACGTTTTGGTGTTTAACAAACTATCATATTTCTACTGTTCTAGTCGCGAAAACAAATTCTCCCATAGAATACATCCTTCAACACTAAATTTGTGTTATCACTTCTCAGCATATTAGAACAATTTGAAAACGATTTTTTGCTGTTACCCAACTGAAATGCAAAAGTTGAAATGTCTGCAAAAAAATATTTATTCCTAATAATTAGATTTAATAACTTGACTAACATTGAATCATTTTTTATAAACGTAATGCATTCTTGAGGAAGAAAATAATTGACACTCAGGCGGGTGTTGAGAAAAAGTTTCGTAAGTTGTCCATATTTCCTCATTTAATTTTTCATTTTGCTAAAATATTTTACACAAAATTTTATTGGTAAACTAAATAAGTATTTGAAAGAGAAAAAACATTTTTTGTTTTTAAAGACACGAGCGCGCGCACTATTTTTAGACAGTTAATATCTGCCTGAAATACTAAGTATGGATAGAGGTAGTTTAATTAGCGTAGTACTGGAACACAACGGACTATTGGCGACGGTCCGGGATCAATCCCGAAGGGATCCGAGGACACCTCGTAATTTTGAACCACGATCAGATGACGATGTCAACATCTGAACTGGCACCCCACTCTCCAAACTTCCACACCAATGTCAGAACATTTAAGACCACGACAGATTTAACGTGTATCAGCCCCCATGTACACTACGGTCTTTGTTTGGATCGAGTTTCGAACTCGCAAACCTCCGGTTGTACACTGCTACTCTCCTACCGGGCTACCGCTACCCCTACTAAGTATGGGATAGCTATTGTTTAAATTAAGAAATTAAACGTACATACATCACCTAAAGTTGTGTAGAAATGGACATGTGCCCACATTTTTATTTTTAACATTTTCTTTCTACTTGATCAAAAATAATAGTAACGAAAAAAGTAAAAGCCAACACAAATTGTATGTGATTTCATAATATTTAAAATCCCTTTTAAGTTTGAATTTTGTGAACACTGGGGAAATGAAGTAGAAAAAAGGAGTTTAAATTTTTTAATCTCTGCCACAATAGGGTCCTAAAATGTTTATGGAATAATTTTTTTTAAACTATTAGAGAAATATTTTTTTTTTTTTATTTGAACTTTCTGTGGGCCATAATTATATATATATATATATATATATATATATATATATATATATATATATATATATATATATATATATCTCCCTCTTCATTGCTCTCTCGCTTTTCTTTAACCATTTTCTAGCACGTTTAAATTTGATATTTGAGCATCTGAGAGCTCTAAATCATCTATCTTTCAAATCTCACCTTCATTTACCAAATCAAATAACATCTTCTCTGATGAGGTCTTCGGTGAGAAGATATTTTTTTTCTTGCCGCCGTACACTTTCCCTTCCCATTCAATCCCCGAACAAACGCTAATGGTTGCCCACATATAAGATGAATGAAAAGTAGCCAAAAGGAGTGCTTTTCATCGCCAAGGCGCCCATCCAGAAGGTACATCGTGTGGTGGCAACAATGTCTCGATTTCTTAACCATGTATTTTCTATGGGAGCTCCCCTCTCGAGAATCTGGCGAGGAACGACTTGGCGCGTTTGGTTTACAAAAGGCGATACGTGATTCAAAAACCTGAATGGATTTTTAGACGAGATGCTTTCACTATTTTTTGCATCAAAACAGCATTCGCGTGTAGATTTCAAATGTGTGAAAAATAGCACAATTAAATGTGGAACAGGTCTCTATGAGGGGATTACTGTTTCATTGGGACGGTTTCCTAAATGTTTTTAGAAATTACAAGAAACTTTCACATGTTTTAAAGATTTCTGAACAATAGGTTCAAATTAAAAATAATGCTTGCAAGATTTTTGTTAAGCCATTTCACTTGTGCATCAGACCCGAAATATCTTGCTATAGATGTTCGTACTGGTTCGAAATTCAAATTAAGTCTGTCTAACAGTCATCGTACAACAAAAAATAGTGTTGAAAATATAAGCTATAAATTATGGTAAAGATACAAATAACGCTTAAAGGTCGGCGCCGGAGTTCCGCTTTTAAACGATTTGTTTGTTGTGCGGTTGAAGCTGGCACCATAATTTCTCTTTCCGTCGCAAACGATTTGCTTGCGTAATCATTACTAGAACTTTAATAAGATCTCAGAACGCACTGTACAATGCGTAGAGCTTGGCTTTTCATTTTGTAAATCTCAAGACTTGTACATACCTTGTATATATTTATATTAATGTTAATAAATTAGTATGTCTTTGAAAACCTTGATATTTGATGCGTTTCTTCACTCCGTGTCCAGCCTGCTCACATTTTGTGAAGATATTAGAACACTTCCATCGAAACGGAAACAAATAGCTTAACCGAAGAGAGCGACAAACAAAATCAACAGAGCAAAACGTACTTTACGTTAGTTGGAAAAAATTAACAAACTATTTTGTGTATAATGACCAACTCTGAAACATGTATTTAAAAATATTTCAAATCATGGTTTCCTTTTTCTAATTCAATGTGAATGCAACCTGCAAACATGTGCTTTTTCAGAGATTTTGTGTACGATTTAATTTTTCGTATCATTTCCACTACTTATAGTGACTTTTCATTGGCTATGCAATTTATGACAAAAATCTGATAACATTCAAAAGCTATTTTTTATTCAGACTATTATATCAGAATTGCTACCTTAAGTTTGAAAATTACTTTCAAAATCTTTACTTTAATAACAATATTTTTTTTCGTGTCAGACATCACGAAATTTCTTGTTCCATTCTAGTCAAACAAGAAATATGCGAAATTGTGCGCCATTATAAACAGTTAAAGAAAGGACATAAAAACATCTATTTTACTAACGTACCGTACAGCTAATTTTTAGTTTCTAATTTACTGATTGGATTGGATGTTAGGGTTTTATGGAGCAAGGTCCAAAAGCGGACAAGCTGCGCCCATAATTTGCTGATGAAGAGAGAAAAATGTGTGTATCGAGTCAACAAGTTTATTCTAATAGTTGCATTTTTGTATTGTATCTAGTTTAAGAAATTCACTTATTGGGCATTATATATTTAATAGAAAACTGTCACAAGTCTTTTCTTTGCACAGGACCACAGTCGTCCACATTTTGATCTCGTCTGTGCCTCCAAAATGTGGACGACTGAGTCCTGTAGAATCAGCCACGAGACAAGTAGTTTCCAAAAACTTAACAAATTGATTTATTAAACAAGGAGATCATAGCAACAGACATAAGCGTCCAGCGACGCTAAGGGGGAAATTTAATGGCCCAAAAAGGCTAAAAATAGATTTGGAGAGGGAAAGTGCTACGTTTACGGTGTCCCTGTGACCTTGGTATCAGCCAGGGATATTGCCGAGATGAGCGTCCTCTTGCGAGGGTGTTGCCGGGTTAGCAATCGTTTCCAAACTGGTTGTGGTTCTGTAGAATGGTCTTTTATTTTTTTAACTAGCAGAATTGGCATTGCTCGGGTTGAATTGGTCAAATGTTGATTCTATTTCATAAAAAAATGCAAGTATCATTTATATGTACAGAAAATATTTTTAAAAATCGTCTTAACTTTTTCATAGCTTCTACAATTTACTTCAGACGCAAATATACGGATGGATGTATACATGATACATCCATCCATATAATCCATTTCATATTCATCTCACTCTTAGATAAACTACAAAAGTTTTTTCTAAGATGTACTACGGAAGTCGATTTTGAGTTGTGGAGTGATTACGAATGCCCCTGAATGAAGTTCATTTTGAGTAAAATGACGAACTTTCAGCGTAAAGTCTTGAACTCAGTTTTTCTATAAATATTTATTATTTGCATATGGTACCCTTGCATTAAAATTTAAAAAAGTCAACTCAACTCGCACAAAAAAAAAGATCAGAGAATTGATAAAAAAAATTTTCATCAGTTAGTCACCGTATAAACGGTCTGTAAAATATTTAATACAATACTGTCACAAGTCTTTTCTTTGCACAAATTTAATATCTTCAACATTTACTGGTAGATTTCCATCAATGTTCTTCAGAGCTAATCTCTTGCCCTCGGTTCCATAGGTATATTTTCACTGAATGCTCTTTCTGCTGATGCAACTGTTACTGGAATCATACAAAAAATTCAGAGGGCAATACAAACATTCATAAAAACTGATTCCAATTGTTTTTCTTAGATTGAGTTAAGTAATTGTAACGGGTTATTTTGAGAATTTGGCAGAACCTGAAACACTGTTTGAAATATGTTGTTTTAGATGTAAAATCTCATCACAAAAGTTCACTGATAAATCGTTTTTGTAAGTGCTGACTAGTTTTGTAGCTTTACATTTCAAATCACTTTCTTCCAACGAGTTTAATTTAAGAATTGGACTGAAAAGTTCAGTTAGTAAATTGGTTGCTTCAAATCTTGTTTTGAGGTCATAAAATAAATCCTAAGCTCTGTAAACTATGTTAGTTTTAAAATTTTCTTCTTCAGTATTAACTAGGATTTCTGATGAAGGACGACTTCTTGTTTTCGGAAACGAAGATGGCATTTTCACTGTTTGCGCTACTAAGCGTGACTCGATGATTTCTGTCCACGAGTCTCCGAGTCCTGCATGTCCTCATGTAAGTCATTTACCAGAAGTCCTAGTAAGAATATTTTATAACCGTGATATTTTCAAGATTAGCAACGTTTATTAAAAATTCGCTTTACTCCAACTGGCATGCAGTTTTAAATCGATTCTTTGTTTCAATGTTTTCAACGAATGTTTGAGACGGCAAAGTTGACTAAGAATAGCTTCAACTCGCAGAGTACACAAACTCGATCTTCTGTCACTTAAGACAAAATGGAAACTACGTACCTATTTAGAATGATAGATATTTCTTGACTATTGAGTACAGTTTTCAATCGAATAGAATATTATAATTTAAAACGGAAAACAAATGTAAGTTTTACTGATTTTAATTGCCTTGTAATGAAAATCTAGTCAAATTTTTTAAAAAATCTTTGAATTACAACGTATACTTACGTCTTATTTTAACGTTAACTGTCTCATTTTAAAGCAACTTCATTTTAGCTTTCCACTCTTTTTAAAGCAAAACATTACCGTCTTATTTTAAAAGGTTTTCTTTTGTACTCCTGATTTATTTTTATGAAAACAGAATTCTACAAATCATTATGTACTGAATCCATGACTTTTATGGAAAGTTGGTCGAAATATGCACATACCGCCAAGAAATGAACTCTTATCTTTAGCGATATTTTGCACAAAATAAATAATTCGTTATGTAATTAGAAAGTGAAACATTAATTTGGGCCTTGTCAGGAACCAAGAAGCAAAATAACATTTTTATTATCAGTGGGTTCTTCGCTTGAGCTTTTCGCGTTAGACTCGTTTCCTTACAAAATGTAGGTACTAGTAGGTAAATCAAAATAAAATGTTTTTAAACTTTTCGTATCATTAGTCAAATATTTATAAATTATTGATATTTTGGAAAGAACGAAAATATTTTTGGAAAAAAACTTTTTTTCAGCAATTCTGATAAAACAATCTGAGTTGCGTACCGCAAATCATAATACTCAATGTTATTTCTATGGGATTTTAATCGTTTTTAGCCACCTCCGCAGACAGAGGACAAATAGAACGTGGGTTAATATGTATGTGTCTATGCTACCCGCAGGGCTCTAAAGAATATGTGCCAAATTCGATGTGCATTGATTTTGATTGGTCGAACGGTGTATATTTGTACAGAGAACACAGACGCCAACTCTTCTTTATATGTATAGATTTTTTAACGAATATGTGTAACATACAAGACGCATACATTATCAGTTTTTGGAATAATAATTTTCTTCGTTATGCACTTATAGTTTTATTAAGTCGTTAACGAAATAGCTGGTGTGGTGGCCGAGGGGTCAGTGCTTTGGCCTTTGGTTCTTACACTGAAAATTTGTCCTATAAATCTATACTGTCATATTTATTTCGCATTGTATTTTGATCACATTGTATTCCCACAAAAACAGACACTGTATCATAGTGAGCCGAGTGGTGTGCTGAAAAATGACGACCAGGTCAAAATACAAGTAAAATAGCTATTTATTTTAATAGAAGAATAAACATTATGCTTTCTCAAATATAATCAGGGATTCGTGTCCTTGTTTTGTGGGTGCTGTAAAAAAGGTCTATCAGGATTAACTCAAAATGACTCAAATGCGCCAAAAGAATAAGTGCCAACTCGATTTCTTCAAATCCTCTCCTTTTTCCCTTCCAGTCTGGGGGAAAAAGGAGAGAGTTAAGTGGGGCCGTTGTGCACCCCTTAAAACCATCTGGACTTGAGATCTTCCCGATAGATATGACGAGATCTACGACCGGCGCGGCGGTCAGTGGTGATCCCGAACCGAAAGCATCTAGACTAAAAATTCCGTGCAGGTAGCCGTTTTGAATCGTGTATCGCCTTTTGTAAACCAAATGCGCGAAGTCGTTCCGCGCCAGATTCTCGAGAGGAGGCTGGGGGGGGGGGAGCTCCCATTCAAAATACATGGTCAGAAAATCGAGACATCGTTGCCACCACATGATGCACCTTTTGGATGGGTGCCTTGGCGATGAAAAGCACTCTCCTCTTGGCTACTTTTCATTCATCTTATATGTTGGTAACCATTAGCATTTGTTCAGGGATTATTTCTGAATGGGAAAGATGGGGAAGATCTTACCCAAGACCTCACCATTTTTTTATCTTTGATACTGTTGAATAGGAGCATCTATCTAAAGAAAAGTACCATTGGGGTGTCAAAGAATAAGTTGTTTCTTGCGTTATGAAGAGGCAAGATACTCTCGTAATTAATTATTTTGGAAATCTTGTTGAAAATCAAATTGACGAATGGTATAGTAGCAACAAAAATTTTGATGTTCAGTGGAAAGCGAAAAGATTACATTACATTTTTCTGAAAATGCGCAGAAAGTGAGTTTCTGGTGCTGCTATGCTATTACGCAGGCAGAGAGAGCTTGGACCTTAAATGTAGCGGACGCCTCGTCTGCTTTTTGCCCAAAACTGTATCTAAATGTTCAAATTGTTTGTACTGTGTAATGTACCGTCCTTTGTAATTGTGTTTTCTTGAAATTAAATATATTTAAAACTTTACCCCGAGATTTTTTATGATTACTTTGGTTTTTACCAGTAATTACAGGAGGACAGTTATAAATTGGCCCCCCAACGTTTGGCCCGAAATAAAATATCCCAGCTCTCTCTCGCATTTTCACAGGATTTGGTAGGTCTCTGAAGTGTTTGTCATCCCGACAACAAGAAGAATAAAAATTCACAACCTGCTAATGTCTTTACAGATAAGTGTATTTCTTTTATTGTGATTGTAATTTGGAATCTTGTTTTGGCCACCCTGGTGAAACAGAAAGCATAGAATGTTTAACATTGTGTATGACAAATTTTACAATAAGAATACATATTATATATATATATATATATATATATATATATATATATATATATATATATATATATATATATATTTATTTAAAATTTCGTTTTGATTTTTGTTTGAATCTATCTTAATGTAAATTCTGTTTTGTTTTAAATACTTAAATTTAGAATTGATTTTGATTTAGAATCCTTTAATTCTAATTTGGTTTTTTGTTTGAATTCTTTAATTCTAAATTGGTTCTGGTTTTAAATTTAATTTTGGTTTAAATTTAGGCTTGATTTGAATTTTTATTTTGTTTAAAATTCTGGTTTTGAACTTCATTTAGAATTTTAGTTGATTCGTCGCTATTGTTTCGATTTTGTAAGAATTCTATTGTTACAGGATTGGCTTGGTACTGTGTTCAAAACTTAATTGATTTAATTGTGTAAACCTTTCATTGTTGAATAATTTAAAAGAAAATTTTTAAATTTTAAGAATATTTAGTAACTTTTAATTTTGTTCTGTTTAAAAGTGAAAGTAGGCATATAGTTTTGTATACACACCCTGTGTACTGTTTATGTTCTACCGATCTTGTGTTACTAATATTTTATGTCAGCTTACACAATTTATACACCAGTTAAATAAGACATTGTTTAGGACTGTTACATCCAATTAGGACAGTTTTTTTCTCGTCCACAAAATTTCGTTGGAACTCTCCTTCTCCCCAATTCCTCCCTCAGGCAACAATGGCTTTCCTCGCGCGTGGAAAGAAAGAGGATCTGAGGATCCTGGCTCAAGATTTTGGCGTCGATGTCGCTTCTGACATAAGGATTGTCGAATTGAAGAATCTCATCGTCAAATCTGATCAGTATGATGAAGACTTTGCTAAAGAAAGATTGGCTACTATGATTGAGGATAGAAAAGCTGTAGAAGCCGATAGGGAACGACAAGCAGCCCTTGACCGTGCTGAAAAAGAAGCAGAACGAGTCCTCAGAGAAAAACAGATGGACCTGGATCAGGCTGAAAAAGAAAAGAGAACGGGATCAACGCTTCGAATTGGAAAAGTTGAGACTACAGTTAGAAGCTCAGAAAATTTCTGCAGGCTCCGAAGCCCATGCTTCCGAAGGTGATGTTGACTTACCCAAGTTCGAGTTAAAAAAGCTGATTCCCTACTTCAACCCCAAGCAGGATGATATGGGATTATTCTTAAATCTCTTTGAGAGACAGTTGAAGTTCCTGAAGATTCCAGAGGCCAAATGGGTCGCCTACTTGATCGGTGTCCTACCAGCCGATGTGGCTAAGTTGATCGCAAGGGAGCCTGAAGAGAAGGCTCAGGAGTATTCCCACGTAAAGGATGTCCTGCTGAAGCGGTTCAAGCTAACCAGCGAACGCTTCCGACAACTTTTCAGCCAGCATCGAAAAACTCCTGAGAGTACCTGGCGCGACTTCTACTTTGAAATCCGCAGTTACCTGGAAGGATGGCTAGAAGAGCTGAATGTCACCAACTTTGACCAGCTAAAGGACCTGATGTTGGCTGACCAACTGAAAAGGAAAGCCCCACCAGAGGCCCGTGAACATTTCCTGGATGACTGGCATACATGGAATTCCCCTGGAGAACTGGCTGACAAACTGGATGCGTATGACAACCAACGCTCCACCTCTAGAAAAGATTCGGCTTTCAAGAAAAGAAATTTTGAAAGGCATAAAGAAGATGCAACCCGTCTTAACCCACCTAAAAAGACTTTTCCTTTCCATGGAAATAGAAAGGAGGGATCAAATCCTGACCCTCCACTCGAAGTTAAACCTGGCGTAGCATGTTTTGGCTGTGGAAAACCCGGGTACATCAAAGCAAAATGCCCAGATTGCTCGCCGCCAAAGAAGGTCTCCACCAATCACCTGAAAGCCTTTGCTTCAATTACCAAGGGATCACCAATAACCCTATTGGACGCAACTATTTGCGGAGTTTATGGAAGAGTGTGCGCTGACACAGGCTCTACACATTCCATAGCTGGAGCATATCTCTACTCCCTGTTTAAGGAAAACAACTTACCTTTTCAGAAGACGGAGCTGACGTTGCACCTAGCAAATGGATCCCAGACTCTGGAGAAATGTCTCACCACCCAGGTTCCAGTATACCTGGAAGACCGCAAGATTATGACCAACTTCATTATCCTGCCGGATGCAACCAACAACCGTACCTTACTAGGAACAGATTTCCTAGAGACCGCTAGAGTGGTACTGGACTTAGCCAACAAAAACTGGTTTTTTCATGACAAGCCCAAAGAAAAGTACCCCTTCGGTGAAGAATTACCTCTGACCCGTTCAGGGCAAAGAACAGATAGAATCCAACATCTGTCAACTGAGAGAGGAAGAAGGAGAAAACCTGGATCCTCACCAAAGAAAAGATCTCAATGATCTAATTGCCAAATTTGACACTGTCTTCAAGCTAGGGGGAGGGACAACACCCTTGATCGAACATCATATCAATACCGGAGACCACCCACCTGTGGCTGTTCCTCCATATAGGATGTCCCCAACTAAGAAGGAGTTATTGAAGAAAGAACTTGATGACTTGCTACAGAAGAACATCATAGAGGAGTGTGAATCCGCCTATGGAGCTCCTGTGGTCCTGATTCCCAAACCTAATGGAGATGTGAGGCTGTGTATCGACTACCGGAAGCTGAATGCCATCACAGTTCGCGATGTCTACCCTTTGCCCCGTATGGATGACTTCCTGCAGGATGCGAAGCATACAGCCTACATGTCCACCATTGACTTGAAAGCAGGATACCACCAAGTAAATGTTTACCCACCTGACAAGGACAAAACTGCTTTCGTGTGTCCCTTTGGAACCTATAGATTCAACAAAATGCCTTTCGGACTTAGAAATGCACCTGCAACCTTTCAGAGATCAATGGATGTATTCAGAAGAGATTTGCCAGTCCTGGCCTATCTGGATGATATCATAATTTTATCCCCAAGTTTCGACCAACATTTAAAGGATTTAGAAGCAGTTTTTACCAAATTAATTAAATTCAACCTTTGTGCCAATCGCGATAAATGTACATTTTCCTGTTCAAAGGTCAAATATCTTGGTTTATGGATCACTCCTAAAGGAATTGAAGCAGACCCGGAAAAAGTTTCATCTATCCAAAATATTCCCCCGCCAAAGAATATCAAGCAACTACAGTCATTTCTACAAACCTGTTCTTGGTACAGAAAGTTCGTCCCGAACTTCTCCGAACTGTCAAGACCCTTAAGTAACCTAACCAAGAAAAACACACCTTGGACATGGACATCTGAACATCAAAAAGCTTTCAGCACCCTAAAGAAATGCTTAGTGACACCACCAATACTAAAGCAAGCGGATTTTACTCAACCCTTTACCATAAGGACTGATGCTAGTAACTATGCCTTAGGAGCGGTACTTTTGAAAGGTGCAGGTCAAGATGAACGCCCCGCCGAATATGCCAGCCGACTATTCCAAAGTGCGGAACGCAATTATTCCACCACCATTTAGCGCGAAGCCTTAGCCTGGTGTGGGCCCTCATCAAATTTAGAGGATACGTGGATGGACAAGAAGTCACCATAGCATCTGACCACCAGCCCCTGAAGTGGCTGATGAGCCTGAAGTCCCCATCCGGAAGACTAGCCCGGTGGGCCCTACAGTTACAAGCATTCAATTTGAAAATTGAGTATATCCCTGGAAAGGCCAACGTAGTGGCCGACATGCTGTCGCGCCCTACTTGCCTACATGAAGAGGATACGTGCGAAGCCTGCACTGTCTCTGTGATATTGCCTTCCAGAAGCTCAAAAGAATTGAGGGAAGAACAACTTAAAGATAACGACATCAAGAAAATCATAGATACTTTTGAATATGAAGAGAAAAATGAAAATTTTGCAAATTGGACTGCAAGAGGCTACCTGATGAATCAAGGTGTGCTATACCGTTATGCCTCTGATGTGGAAGCTGAAGACGCACAGCTCGTTGTTCCGGTTCAAGAAAGGGAAAATGTTCTCTCAAGGAGCACCGGCTGCCGGACACTACGGAGCCGAGGGAACATTCCATAGAATAGCCTCCCGTTATTATTGGACCGGCATGAGAAAGCATATCACCGAATATATCAAGAATTGCCCAGAGTGCAATAGATATAAAGCCTTAAATCAGAAACCAGCTGGTTTACTACAGAATCCTGTGCAGTCGCGAAGATTTGAAGTCCTATCCATAGACCTATTTGGACCGTTGCCCGAAAGCAAAGATGGGAAGAAGTGGATCTTCATCCTTGAAGATGTGGCAACCCGATGGGTCGAACTGTTCGCATTGCCCAATGCTACAGCGGCTGAATGTGCTAAAGTCCTGTTGGAAGAAGTACTAATGCGGTATGGCTTACCCCGAAAGATAATCAGTGACAACGGACCACAATTCGTTTCTTTTGTGATCCAACAACTGTGTTCCCTGTTAGAGATAGACCAATCACTAACACCAGTATACCACCCTGAAGCTAACCCAGTGGAACGGAAAAATCGGGATTTGAAGCCTAGACTAGCAATCCTAGTCAAGATCAACATACAACCTGGCCTGAACATCTGCCACATATCCGGTTCGCACTGAATTCAGCAAAGTGTGACTCGACAGGACACACTGCAACCTATCTAACTTTCGGACGAGAGCTCAGAACTACTGATGATGTCACCCATGACTTAAGAACAGTCCTTGAAAATGATAATTTCGTCCCTGTATTTACGCCGTACCTCAAACGTTTTGCAAAAATAGCCAAACAAGTGAAATAGAGGTTAGAGCAGAAACAAGACAAACACAAAAAATATGAAGACAAGAAAAGATCACCTGCCCCACACTATGCACCAGGCGATCACGTCTACATTGATCTCCATCCCATTAGCAGCACCGCTAAGGGAAAAACAGCAAAGTTCGTACCAAAGAGAGATGGACCATATGTCATCGTGACGCAAAAGTCACCCACCTCTTACGTGATAGCAAGCCCTGATGAGCCGACAGTGCCCTTGGGCATATATCACACATCAGCTGTGAAACCGTACAACCAAAGACAGTCCACAAACCCAGTGCACCCTCTAAGGAAACGGGGTCGTCCGAGGCATAAACCACCAGACTCAACTGCAGGTTCCTCATCGGGACGTCTTCGAAACCTGAGGGGAGTATATAACGCACACTATACTACCCATTCTAACATATAGATGGCGCCACTAAACAGATACTCTTGGTGACCAATTCATCGTGCTGCTATGCTATTACGCAGGCAGAGAGAAAGCTTGGACCTTAAATGTAGCGGACGCCTCGTCTGCTTTTTGCCCAAAACTGTATCTAAATGTTTTAATTGTTTGTACTGTGTAATGTACCGTCCTTTGTAACTGTTTTCTTGAAATTAGATATATTTAAAACTTTACCCCGAGAATTTTTATGATTACTTTGGTTTTTACACCAGTAATTACAGGAGGACAATTATACTACGATATATACATTGAACCTTGGTACTAGCAATAAATTCAAGTGTATTAATTTCAGCCACCAAAACAAACACTCTTCATTTGATAGTGACTATTAATCAAACTGATTTGAGCTTCCTTCAAATTAAAAATTGATTTTCAATACTGGATTAAAATATTGAAAATCAAATTTCAATGCTGAGTTTAAGTTCTGAGTAGTTCTTGGTATTTATTACAAACAAGAAAATTGTATGAAGGAAACTTAAATCATTGATCTGTTAATATCAGTGCAAATTGTCAAATTCAAAGCACTCTATAATGATAAGGATGTATATCGGAAGTTAGAGTAGATACAATTGAATTTATTACTAGAACTAAGGTTCAATATGTATATTTGATTTTTTTCTCAAGACATTTGAATTTAAGTACAGATTTTGGGCCATGACAGTAATCCAAAATTTAGTACTTTGCATAAAAGTCTGGTTATTACATAAAAGATCAAGATAACTTAAAATCTGACCTCAGTTTAAATATTAGAATATTGTCATTACCTGTTATTGTGTGAAGATTACTCATTTATGTCGGAATGTCTAGGCGCCAACCTGCCCACGTTCCAAAAAGCGCGGGAAACATTTCCCAAAGACCAATCGGAGCATTTCCCGCCAGAAGGCGCGAACCCCGCAGACTGACTCCGAGCAATTTGATGTTAAGACGTGGCTTTGCACGGACGTGCCACCAGGATGTTAATCCCACTATGATTTGACGTTTAATCTGATATTTGTACATAATTGACCCCTGTAATTAACCCCCCTTTTCCCCTAGATTTTATTAAAACAATATTTAATAGTAATGATGCTCTCCTCAATTCACTTCTAACATATTAATCCACAACATGGGGGCTCAGGCCTCCCGTTGCCTCTCAATCGTAAGCTAAGTAGTGCAACGCCAAGTGTTAAGAAGATACGACGATCCGAATGGATAACGACGATGCCACTTTGCGATGCCTACAAATGGATACATTCTGTCTATGGTGCCTACAAGTGAACGAGATTTGACGAGCCAAAAACGACGGAGATTCTAACCAGGACTATATGTGAGTGTTTTCTGTTCACATTTTTTCGATTTCATTGCATTTACATTGAAAATGACGACTCTTGGAACAATTCCACATGTTGCTTCATCCATAAAAACGTCGAGCACGAAAAACGTGCAAATGCTGCATAAAATTATATTTCCGAATACAGAACTTGACAGAAAATGTCGACAAAATCTTCGTAATTTTTCTGGTTTTTCTGATGATACAGAATTTGACTCTATCAAGAGTAAAATTCTGGAAGATTTCTCACTTCCACAACTGATTACAATTTGCAATATTTTGCACATTGAAATTTTAGAAGACAAATCCCTTTGCTGCGACGCGATAATTACTTCTTTAAAAGATTTTTCGCTTCTAACTTCGAATGATGATTCAGGCGGTGAAAGCGAAACGGAACAAGAAAATCAAAGTTCTTTTTCCCAGCGTGAAAGTTCTGCATTCACGAATTTAAATGTGTCAGCAATTGGTCAAGGCCACGAGCAAATGCAGCGCTCATCGAAAGATACAAAACGCATTTCCGAAACCGCTTTTGATTTTGAACCAATGCGGAATCCTTTTTCCAACGATTCGCGGTCTCGCAAAAAAGAAGAAACTGTTTATCCTTTTGCGTCTGAAAATAAACAGAGTTTCAGCATTAATTTTTCTCTGAAGGATTTAGTTGAAACAATTCGACCTTTTTCATCCGAAGATAATTATCCCATTGAATTGTTTATCCAAGAACTCGAAGAACTGTTTTTATTTCATAACTTATCTAATGACATGCAAAAAATTGTTTTTACTAAGCATTGTCTATTGCACTCTGCAAAATTATATGCACAAACATTAAGAGGTATTGATACATTTGAAGCATTAAAACATTCTTTATTAGATGAATTTAAAGTATGTATTTCAAGTGTTGACTTACATAATCTTTTGCGTTCCCGTAAATTAAAACCCGGAGAAAATTTATTTGCATATCTAATAGCTATTCGAGAAATTGCAAGTCGTGGTAATATTGATTGTGCTTCAACCCTTGAATATTTTATAAATGGTATACCTGATAATTCACATAACAAAATTATTTTATATGGTTGTAAGTCTTTTGGTGAATTTAAAGAGAAATTAAAAGTGTATGAGAAGTTGTTTAATGTAAGCAACCATAAAAAAGATTTTATTGATCACTCTTATCGCCCAAGGTATGATTCTAATAAAAGTCAAAATTATCAAAGATCCAAGCAATCTTCTAATGTTGCAAAGTCCACTAATCACTGTTATATATGTGGTAGTAAATTTCATATTTCTAATGAGTGTACACATAAAAGTAAAGGTTACAAATGTTTCTCCTGTAATGTATTTGGTCACCGTTCTGCAGAATGTCCCAAAAAAGCTGCTCAAACGCCAAAATTTACAAACTATTCCAGTGAACCAAAAGCTCAAGTTCATTCACTTGCTATTGAAGAACATTATCCCATAAGTCCCATGGAAATTGAAGTTACCCTTGGAACTGTCACATTTCGTAGTCTAATTGACACTGGAGCACAAGCTAGTTTAATAAACACTGATGTACACAAAGAAATTGGATCCCCACCACTTGAAAAATCCCAAATCACATTTTCTGGAATTGGTAACACCAAAGTTCACCCTCTTGGTTTTTTTCATGGTGATATCAAAATTGAAAACAGCAATTTTCCTTGCAAAATTCACGTTGTTCCAACTCATTCAATTCCCTACAAGGCAATCTTAGGAACTGACTGTATCCAACAAGCTGAATTTAAAGTGGGTAAAAATGGTATTTCTCTTATCAACGATGAACCAAATTTCCTTCTTAATGTTGTTAATGTAGTAGAAGATGTCAACTCCTTAGATCTTCAACATATAAAAAACAAAGCAATCCGACAGAAGGTTGAACACTTAGTTTCAAATTACAAACCAAACAAAACCGAAAGTACCGACTTACAAATGAAAATCAGTTTGACGGATGAAACACCCATTGCACAGCGTCCACGAAGGTTGTCTATCGCTGAAAAACAAGAGGTAGACAAACAAATCGAACAATGGTTGAAGGACCAGATAATTTCTGAAAGTACATCCGACTTTAGTGCACCTATGGTTTTATGCAAAAAACCTGATGGATCAACGCGTATTTGCATTGATTACAGACTTTTGAATTCCAAAATAATCCGAGACAGACGGCCCTTACCGTTGATAGAAGACATTTTTGACAGCTTACAAAATGCTCAAATTTTTTCTACATTAGATCTCCGGAATGCTTTCCATCATGTTGACATACATCCAGATAGCCGCAAGTACACTAGTTTTGTAACTCACTCGAATCAATACGAGTTCAACAAGGTCCCATTTGGATTAAACAAAAGCCCTTTAATTTTCCAGCGATATATCCAAATTGTATTTCGTGAACTGTTAAAACAAGGAACTGTCATAATATACCTGGATGATATTGTTATTCCTGCTTCTGATGAAGAGGATGGTCTTCGTAAACTCAAACAAGTTTTCAATACCGCCTCAAAGTTTGGTCTTGAATTTAACTTCAAAAAGTGTAGTTTTCTCCAAAGAAAAATTGAATTCCTAGGTCATGTAATAGAAGATGGTACCATTCGACCCTCTGTAAACAAAACACGTGCAGTTCAAAATTTCCCTACCCCGAAAACTCAGAAACAAGTTCAAAGCTTTCTTGGTTTATCGGGATATTTCCGAAAATTTATTAAAGATTATTCACTAATTGCTAGACCCTTAAGTGACTTGTTAACAAATTCTACTCCATTTCATTTTGGCCCAGAACAACGAAAAGCTTTTTTAATGTTGAAACAAGCTTTATCCTCCGATCCTGTATTACACCTATATCAACAAGGCTCACCTCTCCAACTGCATTGTGATGCAAGCAAACTAGGTTTTGGATCAATCCTACTACAAAAAGATTCTGATGAACACTTCCACCCCATTCAATATATGAGTATGAAAACATCACCTCAACAGGAAAAATACTCCAGTTATGAACTCGAAGTATTAGCAATTATAGAATCCCTTAAGAAGTTTCGACACTATTTAACGGGCACTAAATTCCAAATATTCACAGATTGTCAAGCGTTTCAGAAAACAATGACCAAGAAAGATTTAACCCCCAAAATTGCACGATGGGCTTTATTCCTTCAAGGATTTGATTACGAACTATTACACAGATCAGGACAACAAATGCAACATGTAGATGCGTTAAGTCGCTACCCCGTTCTTGTGATTACACCTGACGAACTAACCCAAAAAATTAAAGAAACACAAGATAATGATGAGTTTATATCAGAAATTAAGAAAATGATAACAACAACTCCTTCAACTGAATTTTTCTTAAAAAATGGTATTTTGTTCAAAATGAACAAAGATGATGAACTCTTAGTTGTGCCACAAAGCATGCAAAAAGAAATAATTCAAAATGCACATTTAAAAGGGCATTTCGCCTCACGCAAAACTGAATCAATTGTTTCACAAGACTTTTACATCCCAAATCTTACACATCAAGTGCAAGAAGTAATTTCGAATTGCATCCCTTGCATTCTATCCTCACGCAAAACCGGTAAACCGGAAGGACTGCTCAATCCCATTCCGAAAGGCGACGAACCCTTAAGCTGTTACCACTGTGATTTTCTAGGTCCCTTACCATCAACAAATAAAAATTACAAATACATTTTTGCAGTTATTGATGCATTTACAAAGTTTTTATGGCTTTATCCAACTAAATCTACTTCTGCTCAAGATGCACTTCAAAAGCTAACTCTTCAACAAACAACTTTTGGCAACCCCTCAAGAATCATAACAGATAAAGGTAGTGCTTTTAAGTCAACCGACTTTAAGAATTATTGCAACGAACAATCAATCGAACATATACAAATTACAACAGGAGTGCCACGTGGTAATGGTCAAATAGAACGAATGTTCGGTACATTAATCCCGATTTTCACAAAATTATCACTTAACGAACCCGAAAAATGGTTCAAATTTGCCCCACATATCCAGCGTATAATGAACAGTACAGCTCCCAGAAGCACAAAATTCACACCCTTTGAACTTTTGATCGGAATAAAAATGAAACAAAAAGAAGACCTACACATGAAACAAATTTTGGACGAAGAACACTTATGCTCCACAATAACAGAAAAACAAATTCTCAGAAACGAAGCTAAAACAAACATCTTCAAAATGCAAGAAGAAAGCCGACGACAGTACAATAAACACAGAAAAAAGGCCCACATTTACAAAGTTGGTGACCGTGTCGCCATAAAACGTACTCAGTTTGGAACACTCCTTAAGTTACGACTCAAATTTTTCAGACCCTACGAAGTTACAGCAACACACCCTCATGATCGTTATGATGTTAAAAAAATTGGTCAACACGAAGGACCAAATGTAACTTCCACGTCAGCTGATAACATGAAACTGTGGTCGAGAAACTGATTTTGAACTTTAACTTTATTATCTTTGTCATTTTATTTGTATTATTTTTTATTTTTGTGTCTACTTTTGAAAATGAAAAACTTTTTCTGAAAATTGTCAGCAAATCTATGGTGAATCTGTCAACAAGCCAACGAACTGTCACGTGAACATGTTTGCAAACCATGAGCATTTCCTGTGTAAATATCGACTGATGTCCACTCCTGTAAACGCCATCTACGATGTCCCATGGCAACGATGCATAGCTAAATTAGCTATTAACCATGACCAATGGTTACGATATTATTACGATGAAAAGCACACACGATGAGCAGACCACGATGTTCTCTTTGCTGCACCAGTGCATTTATCAGTCCATGAAAATTTCCCACAATGGAAGGCCGAAGCATCCCCACCATGCTCAATGTTGACAATCAATCTACAAATGCTGACATTGACAGATATTTTTTTTTCGAACTTTTCCTCTTTTGTTTTTGCTTCTCGTTTCAGGTTTCTTCACTGCCCAGCGTGTCAGGAGGACCTGACATGTCAAGATGGACGAGTGTTGGAATGTCTAGGCGCCAACCTGCCCACGTTCCAAAAAGCGCGGGAAACATTTCCCAAAGACCAATCGGAGCATTTCCCGCCAGAAGGCGCGAACCCCGCAGACTGACTCCGAGCAATTTGATGTTAAGACGTGGCTTTGCACGGACGTGCCACCAGGATGTTAATCCCACTATGATTTGACGTTTAATCTGATATTTGTACATAATTGACCCCTGTAATTAACCCCCCTTTTCCCCTAGATTTTATTAAAACAATATTTAATAGTAATGATGCTCTCCTCAATTCACTTCTAACATATTAATCCACAACATTTATTTCATAAAATTGTGAAATACATTGAAAATCTATCTTTAAGAATAGATAGAACAAAACTTGGTTTCAGTTTGACTTTGGGGTGCCAACAATTCTTGAAAAGATAAACCAATTTAAGGAATAAAATAATGCAACAAATTTAAACATTAATTTTAATGTTTTTGTTTAACATTTGCTCTTTTTACAAAATGCAGCTTTTAGAGCTGAATCCAATGACTAATGCAAGAATTGGCCAAAAGAGCAATTTTAATTAACACTAAGCACAAAACAATTACAAGAATAAACAAACATAAAAAGTAACATCTAGGGAGGACAAAACCTCAGCGTGTCAGTCCTATGCTGGCCTTGGGAAACAACTAAAGAAAAATTGTTCATTCGCTTTCTCGGAGAGTGTGTCACGTGGTCCGCCATCACCAATCAAGGCGCATATCGCTGAGACACATGTTAAGGGGCTGATGCGTTACAAGCTTTATACTTTCGTGTGCTTGTTTTCTCACATTGCTATATTTTAGTATTGTTAGCAAAATATTTGGTTATTTGTATGGGAAATTAAATAGAACAGAGCTTACATATGGTTAAATTTCAAATCTTAATTTTAACTGCATACATGTAAAATACATAAACATATTTAGAAACATGAGTTAAACGAATACTTTGGTGACCCATTGCATAAATTCTGCTGAAACAAATACTTCATTGTTAAATTATTTTTCATTCTCGCTTTTACAAGCTTCATCTTAATCTAAAAGTTGTAAAAAGAGAGCAAATTTTCGTTTTCTGACTCAGTGACCCTTGAACAAACACAATAACCGAAACTATACTCGATCGCAAAAATGATGCGAAAAGATTGGAAAACTATCTGGCAAGATTTTCACAAAACACTATTCACCATAATGAACTGTAAAAATACGGAATAGTTGACATCTTTGTGTAAAAAACGTATCAAGTTTATGACACTTATTTACAATAAACACAAACAACAGTCGTCTTTTACAACCCATGGACGAAACAATGAATTAAAACATTAGAATAGATAAAATATATTCAAGAAAAACTAACGTGCCGAAACATTTGCAAGATCACGCACAAGAATCCTGAACGAAATATGAAAAGCATCTTAATTGGATTTGAACGAAAAACATTCGATTCATTGCTAAAGGTTGCCAAGAGAAAAGTATAGCCAATTCCTCTCAAGAAGTAAAGGGGGGGTATTTCAATTAACGTCACACTGGAGCAACACAACGGGCTATTGGTGACCAAGAAGTAAAGGTGAATGACCAGAAGGGACATCCAATCTGCGGTGGCAAGAAAATAGCAGCGTCTCGACTTCATGAAATGCGTATCTCCCGTCCTGTGTTGCTTCAGTGCGATATAAATTCAATACCAACCAACGTCGACAACCCGAACTGGTACATATTGTAACCCTACTGTTATGGGTTTACTATAATATTACAGCTTTACCAACTTACACCTTTTCCATGTATAAAATCTATCCTCACGAAAATCCTGGTGGTGAAATATCGTACTATGGTATTCGCCGTAAATTTGTTTAAAACTTTTATTTTTGTGTTTTAATATAACCATCGTAAAAGCTGAGTATTGTCTGTTATGCTTTTCTCTTGTACGTCAGACTGAAAAAATGAAAAAATTTACAACCCTCTATTGCAGATTGTTGTGTACATAAGTATATCCTCGTTTTACTTGGTATGGTCTCGTCTTGTGTTTAAAAGATGAGAATTTGATTGTGATAAAAGCATACTTAACAATTGTTTTTATCCACGTTGTAATGGGGATGCTACACATTCCAGCCGGTTAAGATGTTTACAAATAATCAACATGGAACCAATTTGTAGATTTCTACGGAAAAAAATGTTCCACCTTCGCTCATTTTGTGATTGCTGTTTGATTATGGATGAATAGTCTTTGTAAATGAAGGCTCTTGGTACGTATATAAACATTTTTCTTGTCTTAAAAATATGTTTATCAATTACGTTAGGTCGTTGGTAGAGTGGATTGATGTCGACTATTTGACATAAGAACGAGAAAATATATTTTCTACAATACTAATAGTGTACTCCAGGTTTCATTACATTTGTTCGATGGATCGTAAAAATATAATATTTGCATATATTAGGTATGTTGTTTTCTCCTTTCCACATCTTGGACAAATGTCCTTAATTTAAGAGTATAATTTTTAAAGCTTGTTTTTAAAATATACAAGACAAAAACTGCGAAATGAGCATGAGTATGATTTAAGATTAGTTTTCTAACCATTTAAAGTATCATTTTTAAAACTCATCGCTTAGTGTATTTTTTTATTTTCCTGCACATTTACAATTTTGGAATTGTGCAACACTTTTCTACTTTGCTCGGAAACGAGCTGAAGATCATAAAGGCTCAAAATTTTTTTTTGCTGATTATGCATAATTTATTTTAAAATTATTTAGCTATGATCAAATTAAGCAATTTGAAGTATAACAGCAATCTTACTAATTTTATTTTACAATCTTCATGATTGAGAAAGTCTTGATTGAAATGTTTCAATATGAGTTAAATTTATGAAGATATAAATAATTTTTGTTAAGTATTTTCTAAAAATTAAGGAATGAAATGTGCAAATTATTTTGAAATTTAAGGTTTTCTGTCTCATAAAGACAATAAAAATCTGAAAGTTTTCAAGTTTGATTCTGTGGCTCAGGGTATGCCCACTGCTCTAGCAGCTTAGGAGTTGTAGGCACAGGTTTGAATGTATTTTTCTCTTCTGTGTCATGAAAATTTTCCTTGTGTCTTGGCGCAGCTTTTCCATTATCAGACCTTTCGCCATAAAACCAACCAACCTTGTGTGTGTCTATGTCCATTACTTAATTTTGTTTGTCTTATGTTTGGTGCAGCTTGCCCAAATATGATTCTTCTGCCATAAAACTTGATCAACCAATTTGATTCCATTTATAACTGGGTATTTCTGTAAGATTGATTAATATTGAATAATCCTTTAAGTGAGAGGGTAAAAAATGAGGGTCAGCAAAGTAAATGGATATTTTGTAAATACATTATTTACTGATAGCATTTAAAAACCACAATCGAATCTACAAATTTAAATATTTATAATAAAACTATTCTTCAAACTAAAACAAACTTATGTCTACAGTTTATTCGAATCTTATCTGGTTACCCAATAATTTTTAATGAATAATGTGTTCAACTGTTGAACTGAAGAATATCATGATTGCATTTGGGTTTCAAGACCCAAACCCTGATCTGTGACTTGGGTCTGTCCAGTGACGCAGCTAGGGGAGGGTTACAAGAGCAACTGCCATGGGATACATTGTCTCAAGGAGAAGCATTTTAGAAATATTCATCTCATTCGTTTTTCTCAGAAAAATATTAAAATTTTAAGCACCACTTTGTTCTTGTCGCGAAAATATTTTCCAATTTCCGATTATTTTCCAATATTTTATTTGGGTGAAGTGAATGCTTTCAAGCTCTTTGTCTTTATGACACTTAAAAGTCTTGCAATGCTTGAAAGTCTATTCTTTTCATGTGTCCCTGCAATCTTATTACCATTCGGAAAATAGAAAGACAAAGCAATAAAATTCTTTGCTCATAAATGTGTGAAGAGCACTAAAGAAGTTCGATGTCATTTCTTACTTTGTTCTGGAGACTCGTTAATATAGCTAGGCCTTTTGCTGATTTCTGATGAAGTCAATAATAATTGGTGACATTAATATATATTTTAAATTAATGTGGTACAGATTAGTATATTTTATCCAAATTATCTTCATTTTAAATACATTAATTCTGTTTTGATAGGGTGGCATCAGCCTCATTTGCTCTAGGTGCCTAAAAGTCTTCACCTCTGGGTCTGACTGATCCAAATATTTTTACAAGTAGCCATTTCAGGACTGAAATTGTATATTGGAATTGCCTTTTTTTTCGGCATAAGTGTCAGGGTATGCCAATTTAAATCAGCTTTATTTGAATCAAGTGAATTTTACTAAAAAAATCATTGATTTAAATCAATTTTAAATTTTATTTTTTGTTATATTTAATATTGGAAATCAAATAACTAAAGATGCATGCTATTTTATTCAAATAAGAACTTTGCTTGTACTGAGTTCACCCCAAATTATATTGAAAATCATCCTCGCTTTAAAGACATTAAATTACAGTATTTGTTGATTGGAATCGTAATTACCAGACTAGTATGTATTTCCATCTTGGGCCATTAACCAATAGGTATCGCTCACAAGCCTGCACATCAGCATGAGTTTTGTTTCAAACATTCCATGACTAAATCGCATATGCCCAACTTTGAACCATTTATCATGTGATGAGTGAAGATGCTCGAAATATAGGTATGGCTGTATTATACATATCGTTTGGTGGCAACACTCTTGGCATATTTTTTGGGTGCACTTATTATGTCGCCAAGGAAAGAATTCTTTGAAAAAATCTTTTTAAAACGTGAAAATAATAAGCTTTAGTGGAAAGTAATTAACGGGGAAAAGTACAAAACTTTGAAAAATATGTTTTTTATTCGAAAATAATTAGTGGAAATAGTTGGAAAATAGAGGTTAAAATATCTTAAAGATGGGTTGCCATCACCCGCTACTAAAAGTGTACCAAAAAACACAACCCAAGAACGTTGCCACCAAACGAGGCAGCTGTATCAAAATATATTAATTAAAATAATTAAAATTGTGGCAACTTGCTTTCTTTTTTAAGATGTTCTAGTTATTTATTATTGTAGTCTGTTCATAAAAAATACACTTAATCACAATGAAAAGATTTTCCGTATCACAAAAACATTCCGATTTTTCATATTGATCTTTATAATTTTGCAATTTTAATAGTTTTATTTTGTTTTGTGTAATATATTGTTTAATTTTTATGTACTGGGAAATTTTATGTATTGATCCCTTAGAAATCTTTACACTGCTAGAATAAATATTCAACAATATTTATGGAATTGAAATTTGGAATGGAGAAGTTAATTCACTCATCTGATTGAGTATGTTGAGAAAAAGGTTATGAAATTGAAGAGGAAAACTATTCAAATGATTTTGATTGGAAAGATACATTTTTTATTGCAAGCTCAAAATTCCACTGAATTAGCATGTTTGGGGGATGATGCTATTACACTTGTTCTATGCTGTTCATAGAGAAAAACTTCATTTTCTTGTGATGTCTAAACCATTTTTATGTGCTTGCAATATACCTATGAAATACTTGCCAATGCTCATAGAATTTGAAAAATAGGCATAATTGATTTCAAATTTATGTATTTTCAATTCGCATCATTTTTAACTGTTAACGACAATAACATTTTTTTACCAAAAATTTATTTTTGCAAGCTAAATATTAATTAGAAGTAGGAATTGCATCTCAAAAGCAAGTCTTGAACAAATAAATTATTTTATATAAAAATAATTAAAGTAATTCTATACATTTTATTCATATATGTTATATGAATATATTTGTAATAATAAAATATATATTTGTAGATGTGTAGCAGATAAATATTATTTATACATAACATTTTCTTTACCTTTTACTTTGAGAAAAGAGTTTATGGGATTGAAAGAAAATTCTAATTCATATCATTGTACTTTTTGTCCATTTTACATACCTATTGCATGTTAAATGGATGACCCAACTAGAGAAAGATGCCAATTTATACTGTTGTACAATTTACAGACTTGGGCTGAATTGTATGGTTATACAGACATGTAGGTGTGTGCAGTAAGACTAAAGTTTTTTGAGAAATTTCAAGTGATCTTATTTTAATTAAAAATATAAGATGCAGTTTGCAGAGATGACAACTGTTTGTGATTCTCCAGTTTTTATTGGGAAGCATTCTGTATCAAGGACTAGAAAAGTGAATTCTACAACAATAAATTAATTTTCCATTCTCAAAGCTTGTTTTTCTTCTAGCCGTTTTGTGTAGAACACTAACCATTTAACATTTAGCCTTCCCAATGGCTGCATATTGTCAGACCACTTAACTGACAAAAATCATCAACCGGAAGCATTGATGAACCCATTTCTGCAGATGCGTTTTGCAATGGATAGCTCTTAATATCATACGAAGTCTAGGTCTATTATCACTCCATAGTTGAGAATAATTACAGCAACACATATTAAGTGGTAGAAACATATTACAGGCATTAAATTATTCAAATTGATACATCGACACAGGTAGTTTTAACATTTCTTTCCTCTTAAATTTTCAAAACGAGAATGTAAAACCTTGTTTTTGACATGACAAACTTGGCCAATTTTCTCTATTTGGTTACTATAAACCAGGGTATGACTGATTTTTATTTAAAAAAGCAGATTTATTTGATTTAAATCAGATAGATTTAAAAAGAAATTGAATTGGATTTTTATGATTTAATTCATCTTGTATCCTGACTGATTACATATCTTAGGAAATGTGCAACCTAAAGGGAACCACATTTCAGCATAGATGGACATTGAAGCCCTCCACTAGGTTCGAAATCATCCGTTGTTTGTAAATTGTTGAAATTTGTCGTAATTTGCACCTTTATATTATGTTTGGCCTACTTAATTTTTAAATCCAGTCGGAATTTTTGATACTCAAGTTTTCTGAATACTGGTAATGAACTTGCTGACACTAATGTCAGAGGCATGGATTGAATGGAAAGTGCAAAGTAGAAACAAATTCCACAGAATTCAACCTTTCATCTCTCCTTATCATCGGGACATAATTTTAACTAGACCTAATGAGGCATTCGATTCGAAGATTACTCATCGATACTTGCTGACTCCAGAAAGTTTTCCTTTGTACCACCACTGCAATGAAGATTTTATAATCTTGCATTTTTTAACTTGTCCAGATCTATGGCATTTTTGTATTCACTTTTTAAAACTTCCTCACCTAGTTTGTCCACCTTGCTGAGTAATCCTCCCCACTTTACACTTTTTACAATATTCTGAATTTTTAAAATGTATATAGTTGTCATTTCTAAGTATATATTATATGCTTTTTTAGCTTTCCATGTGATCTTGGTGGAAATGGGGGAAATCCATCCACATTTTATAGAACATTATTCAAACACTTAATATTTTGCATAAAAATGGTTCTTAAATTACAATTAAAGTTTTCATCAGTCATCTTTTAAACTGTGTACAGAAACTGTTTACAATTTCTCAAGTTTCATCTATTTCAAAGTTTTCAACAATGATCTACCATTCTTTGTTTTGAAAACATTTCATTCCTTTATTTATGGGTTCCAACTTTTATCACATATCTTGGACTTGGTGAAAATTTCGTGGGACGTTAATGGATTCAATGACATTAGTGTCTAAAGGTAAGTACAGACCGGCCAACAAAATGTTGGCAACACGTAGACGGATGTTAGCAACATATTTGAGCACAGCAACTTGCATCTGGATACATGTTTTCAACAGTGTTGCGCGTCTAAACCAAAACCAGTTGTGCGTCCAAACCAAACTCAGTTTTGAAGTAAAAATGGAACTAATGACTGCTGCTGCTGGTGCTAGTGCTGCTTTCATCATAATAGTTGCCCATGTCCAGAAACAAAAAAGATGGTGGCAGAGACAGTTTTTAAAAATGGGACAGGCTATGGCGACAACTTAATGTCTCTGATTTACATTTGAACGACAGTAACTCGTTCTGCAATTTCGTCAGGCTTAACAAAATCAGATTTCGAAGAACTTTGAACTTTGAGAATACAAACTGGCCGTGCCGCTATTTCACCATCAATAAGTTTGGCGGTCGCTCTGCGATATTTGGCTACAGGCGATTCGAACTACATTCTAAAATTTTAAAAATAATAAAAATATGCACAAATAATAACGTACCTACTAGATGTAATAGGAACCTGATGAAATCTCACTAGTGTGGTTCGACGCCATTTGTTGACACCATCCAGCTGAACCATGTTTTCCATTTGAAATGGAGAACACGGATACTGGCAACAAATTTCTTTGATGTCATGCTGCCCGATGTTGACGAGTATCCATCAACTTGTTGCTAGTTGACGGGATACATGTTGACGACACTAATATCAACATGTTGCCAACATTTTGTTGGCCAGACTGTACTTACATTAAGGAACTTTCTTTAGCCAGCTCTTCCGCCATGTCATTTACCGTAATGTTAATATGAGAAAGGATCCGTTAAAAGTGGATATCAACATATTTCGACACACTTTTGAGCTTAACCAGAATTTCAGTGCATGTGTCTGACAGTTCTAGAATTCCGCAAGTACTGAATTAATCTTTGACTGTCAAGATCCAGATACTTATTTCTCTTTACGACTGAAGATCTGAGGTAGCCCAGAGCCAAGTTAATAGCAGTCAATTCATATCGAAATACTGATAAAACTCGTTTTTTTAACGGAATAGTAGTCGTTTTCGCTGTCAGTGTTACTCAATTCATTACTGCTGCCATCAGAGTGTATATCCTTATATCAGTTATAGAAATGTTAATAACTTCCAAGGTTAATTTAAATGTCTCAATAATTCTGGGTATTCTTAGTTATTGACGGTGGTTTCCGTGTGAAAAAAGACCCCAGGGAGGGAATCCAATTATGGAAAACAAGGTTTCAATGAGCAGTGCTCAACGTTTAGAATTAATCAAGATTTTTCAGCGTAGCTGAGCGGACTACCTTTCTTAAGTCATGTTATTTTTCCAGTTGTTTATGAATACAATCTTATGAGTTTGGTGAAATACTTTGAAAGATTAGATACCCTTCGAAAACTCAGGAGATGAATGGTTGGCTTTATAAAGGATAATATCACTTGGACAAGAATGAAGTCCACTGACAATACGCGCAGCGCAAGTCTACTCTTTCCAATTTCTGTGGATTGCTCTCGGAAGCAGACTGGTATATTTAGAAGCCATATTCTAAGATGGGCCTAAGAATTGATTTAATATTTATTTAAACTCTAAAAGTGAGAAAAGGAACGTAAAAGAGGTTGATAAATCATCTATAAAATGATAAATACCTTTCCTCAGGCTGGGAAGATATGTACATTATCAGATGTGGAGATACTTGATTCGTCAGCTTTATCTGGAAACCTGAACTATTTTCTTTGTCATTTGTTCTCAAACATGCCATCACCATCTTCACATACATTGAAGATGATTGCATTGTGCCCTGTTTCACAGATTTCTTTCTCAAAAATCTAAGGATAAAAATATCTTCAATTTTGAATGTCTGTCGATTCATTCCCAACCCCAGTGGCGTCATCCTGTTCATCCAAGTTCTCTTAACGAGAGAAAATCATCTTCCGAATCTGAAATGTCGGAGCTGGTATAATCGTACTCTGAAAAGTCACCTTCGTCATGGCTTTCTCTAGTAGTTTGCTGCTTTTATTTTGTGTCAATGCTCTTAGTGGTAAAAGGACCTGGAACAGAATCGTTGCGATCTGTAGTAGAAATGAATTACTCTGCAGGTACTTGTATTTTTTTCGTGGTGCTCTGACGGTTGGTTGATTGGGTTTTGTGGCGCAAAGGTCATGTTTGGCCATGCTCTGACGGTGGACTCAGGTCTCCTACATTCCAGTAAATATGAGAAGCGTGTCGCTCACTCTTATATGCTTGTCCATCCAGTACCGTAACACCTGGGATTCGTTGCAAGATTGCATTTCTATCGAGAAAGGCGATCCTATACTACCTTAAGTTGGAGCGTACCCATGTTTATTGACATATAGTGACATAAGATGAATATAAAACCCAAAACATGGTTAATATTGTCAATATAGTCATTAGATATAAGGTAAATAATCAAATGAAGGCTAAAAATTTGATGGGCTAAGTCACCTCAAAATTATTCTGAATCATGGGTGACATTGCCCAGGGTCATATTTTTCTGATGGGATTTTAAACCTTAATTGTTTCTTTATAACCTTAATTGTATGGAGCTCTCTCTTAATAATAGGTATATCCAATTGATCTCGTATGGCAATATATTAAACTGCAGATGAAAGTTCGAAGGTACTAAAAATCCTTTGATATTAGCAACTGCGTCTGAAAATCAGCTGTTAGATCTGACATCAAGATGCAAGTCATCACTTCAGAACATTGTATATGTTCCAAAGAATTGCCAAGAGACAACTAATGGCATCTAGCGGTCAATTTCGTTACAACTATGTCTGAATCTTAATTTTTAAAGTGGGTTAAGTCACTCAGTTAACGGTATGGGCATTGCAACATCGGACATATTGAACCTTGAGAAATTGATGGAAGTTTAATATTAAGTAGCTATGCTACTGGAAGTTTATGAAAAAAGGCGAAAAGAATTATTATACATTCATGATCAAATAATAAAAAAAATATCTACTAGAATTACCCTCCGTTACTCGGGTTGAATTTGTTAAATGTTGATTGAAAAAGTGATCAGAATAATTACTTAGCATCGAAAAATGCAAATATCATTTTGTGAACGGAAAAATTTTAAACCCCATTTTAACATTTTCATAGTTTCTACAATTTACTTAGGGCGAAATACGTATTCGTGCTATATATCCATCCATATAATCCATTTCACATACATCGCTCGAGAGCAACAAATACAAAAAATGATACTTAAGTGACAACTATAAAAGTCGATTTTGAGTTGGATTGATTATGAATGCCCCTTAAGTTCATTTTCTGTAAAAATGACGAACTTACAGCCAGAGACGTAGCTAGACTTTACAAACGAATAGTCCGTTATGTTGCTCCAGTGCGACGTTAATTCTACCTACCTATAGTACGGTACAGATATAAAAGTAAATCGATTGAAATTTTTCAAAAAAACTGAAGATAAATTTTACTGTGCTTTTAAAAAAGAAAATAAACGTTTTCGACGAATGTTTCAGGTAGTAAATTTGCATAAGAATAGCTTCAACTCGTAAAGTAAACAACTTCGACCTCACTGTCACTTACGATCAAAACTTTCACCTTTTCTCAATTCCTAGTTAGAATATTTTGTAACCGTGATATTACAAGATCAGCGAAGTTTTATTTAAGAGTTGCTTTACTCCAATGGGACATGCGGTTTCAAATCTATTTGTGGTACTTTTTTGTCAATTCAAGGATTAGGTATCTAAATGGACACCACGTACCTATTTAGAATGATAGATGTTGCTTGACTATTGAGTACAGCTTTCAATATTATCTATATAAATAAAAATGGAGTGTTCATTGAATATTTTGAACCCATTTCAAGTTATTTTTCCGTTTTGTGCCCTTCTAATGCAAAATCGGTGTCTTGCACGTTTGGTGCCTGTATGTGCCCGTTGTACGTCCAAATGGCTGGGTGTATTTTCATGACACTTTGCATACTGTAGTAAATACTTTCATTTGGTGACTGAACTTGGTTGTATTGCTCTGTCTTCCCGTTTTACGTCTGTATTTGTTTAAGTATCACATAAAATTTATACAATTTTTAATGCAATGTTCTATATTTTATAAATCTCATTTTAAGTTAGCGGATACATTATTTGAATTTCCTTTGCTTACATATTGAGACACGTTTTATGCTAAAACATCCGAATATACTTAAATCAATCATAATTTGGTGGTTTTGGAGAAGCTGGAATGTATATTGAGCATTGGATTACTTGCATCTTTTACCAGTACTGCTGAAAAAGCAATTATTTTTCCAGACATTATTTTTTACGGAATGTTAACTCTTGTACTTCATTTATTTTGAGTCTTAATTTTTCTTTGCGAAATATAAACGATTTCCGAATATTTGGGACACGCTATATTGCTACGAGCGGAAACTCGTTCGTTGACCACGTGCAGTGATATTTTCTTTATTTTTTTCGCTCGGAATTTCGTATTTTAAAATTTTGTTTAATTTTTACTTACAAGTTGTGGCAACTATTGCGATATCACGAGGAAAAAGTCAAGAATTAATAACTTCAGTACAACTTTTTTCCCGCCAACTTTTCTTTTGTTTCATTTCGTCTGTTTTCTGTTATAAATTAATTTAATAAATTGTAATTCGTTTTTATTACACGCAACATTACAAAATATTCGATTTAAGTTAGAATAAATACATTTTAAGTGGAATTTTGCCATTATTGGGGGAAAGAACGTTAATGATTGTACTAGAACTTTTGAAATAATAAAAAATTTTTGTGACAGAAGGTCAAGATGGCTTATTTTATGAATTGATGCTATATTTAAGCAACTCAATAAGGAAAGTGTGTTAAACAATGCTTTTCTTTGAAAAAAAGTTTTCAAATTGATTTACCATTCAAAAAAATGGTAATTCAGTTCTGAACACATTAAAATTTTAAAACAAGTTCTTTTATTATTACACGTGCCACAAAATGGAATTTTCAAGAAAAAAATGTATTCGCTTAAAAAACTTTGAATATCTTATCAAATTAATTTGTCATCTTTCCCTTAAAGTTGGCGAAATTCGCAAATGTTGCATGCCTAGTACAAGAGTGTCACAAGCAGGGCATGAAAAAATCATGATTTTTTCAAAAAAATAAAAAACATCGGATTTCTTTTTATTTAAATCGGATTTTTATGATTTTAATTAATTCTTAGCCCGTGCAAGTTCAAATTTGTTGGATGAGACACGCAAATTACAGAATAGTTTCTAGATGATTTATTTAAACATTAATATTTTTATGTTAAACATTAATGCATTAGGAAATATAGTTGTGTAAATTTTTGAAAGATTAAAACGCGACATGGGAATTAACGAAGTAATCACCTGATAGAGTAAATAGAACAGTGCCCCAAATACCCAGCATGGGGAATATTTTTCCATCTGGGTTCTCAAGCGGTTTAGATTACTTTGAGTTAAAATCATAAGCAGTGACGTGAATTTTTTGGATCCAAATAAATGAGGTTGCCGGATCCCACCGACACCATATTATGAACTTTTTCAATCATACAAATTTCGGAATTTTTTTGCATTATAAAATTATATATGAATAAAATGTTTTTAATTCAATTATTTTGATATAAAATAATTGGTTCAAGACTTGCTATTGAGAAAAATTATTACCTCAATCTACATATAAAGCAGAGTTGTCATTTGTCTGTCTTTCTGTTCTCTATACAAATCTACACCGTTTGAACAATCTACTCCAAATTTGGTACACTTATTCTTTGAAACCCTGCGGGTAACGTAGGCTACATATTAACCCCCGTTCTATTTGTCTTGGGTGTGCAGAGGGGTATAACGTCCCGTCATCGTGGACAGAGCACTTGCTAGGGGTTCTCTCTCCCGGTCTGGCTGTGCAGATGACGTCAGAACATCTACACAGGAGTCATCTCTCAGTATGATGCAATCGCAGATGGGTGCGGTTACGCTGAAAATCGCTGAAAATGTATGTATCGTTTATGTCGTTATGTATCATATGTTTATGTCTGTAAATTCTTAAACTGTAGCTTTATTATTGGAATGTAAATTTTTATGATAAAATAAGATTATTTTCATAGAAAGTGGTCTTTTTCGATATGGTACAGGGGGCTAAGGACAATTCGAAATCCTCATAGGAATAACATTGCGTATTTATTCGATCAATGTCAGACCAATTCACACTAAATTTGGTACATTCCTCCTGTAGAATTCTGCGAGACACATGGGCTATATATTAACCCCGTTCGATTTGTCCTGGGTCTGCAGGGGGCTAAAAACAATTCGAAATTTCCATGGGAATAATATTGAGTAATATTACGATAAATTATAAACAATTCAACCCGAGCAACCCTGGGTAATTTAGCTAGTAGGAAATAAAATAAAAGGAACTCGCATCTTGAAAAAATTCCTACTTCTCATTAATTTTTAGCTTGCAAAAATAACTTATTGGCGAAAAATTGTCATTTTTGTAAGTTAACAGTAAAAATTGAGACGACATGAAAGTACATAAATTTGAAATAAAATGTTTATTTTTAAATTCTTTGAGCATTGACAAATATTTCATAGGTATATTCGAAGCCCACAAAAAGAGTATATATGAAACAAAAAAATGAAGCTTTTCTCTATGAACAGCATAGAACAAGCGTAATAGCATCCTCCAGAACATTCCAATTTAATGGAATTTTGAGCTTGCAATAAAAAATTTATCAATCCCAATAGATTTCTGCTTCAACCCATAATTTTTTCTCAGCATACTCACTCAATTATTAGATGAGTGAATTAACTTTTACATTCCAAATTTCAATTCCATAAATATTGAGTAGTTATTCTAGCAGTGTAAAGAATTCTAAGGGATCAATGCATAAAATTTTCCAATAAACTGAAATAAAAATGAACCACTATATTATACATAACAAAATGAAACTATTAAAATTGCCAATCATAAAGATTTATGTGCAAAATGGAATGCTTTTGTGATAGATACTACAGAAAATCTTTTCGTTGTGAGTAAGTGTCTTTATATTTTTTGTGACAGATTACAATACTAAATAAATAACTAGAACATCTTAAAAAAGAAAGCAAGTTACCACAATTTTAATAATTTCAGTGAATATATTTCGAGCATCTTCACTCATCACATGGTGATTGGCTATGTACGATTCATAGTCACGGAATGTTTAAAACAAAACCAACACTGATGAGCAGGCTTGTGAGTGACACCTATTGGTCAATGGCCAAGATGGAAATACTTGTCTAGTAATTATTCCAATCAGCAAATACTGTTATTTAGTGTCTTCAAAGGGAGCACGATTTTCAATATAATTTTTGGTGTGGACTCAGTACGAGTAAAGTTCTTCACTGATTTGAATGAATTGAACATGCATTTTGTTCAGTTATTTCATTTTTAATATTAAACATAACAAAGAAAAATGAAATTTAAAATTTTGATTTAAATCAATGAATTTTTTTAATAAAAATCACACACTTAATTTAAATCATGATTTAAATCAGCATACCCCTGGCCATAAGTAAAAAATATTGGTAGGTAAACTATGAGTGCGAGAGTATTCTTTGTAGATTCGTCACCTTTACGAATTGAGTTGAGCAACTTTACAGGAAAAGAACTTAAAGCATTCATTATTCCCCCAACACCCCCCTCAAAATCTTCTTTTGCAGTAGCTGCTTTAGTGTTACCTTTCGCCATTTTGTAGTTTTGTTATACAGAAGGGGTGTGATATATGTGAAATGTATTACATGGATGGATATGTGTATATAGGATTTTTGCCCAAAGTGAGCTGTAGAAATTTTTAAAAATCTCAAAGAGGTGTTAAAAAATTAACTCGCACTTATATGATTTGGCATTTTTCTACGAAAGAGAAAAGTGATTATTCCTGTGGTCACTTTTTCAATCTATAGTTAAATTGTAGATTTGTATGGAGAACAGAGACAGATGGCCAACTCTGATTTATATTTATAGATAGATTAAATATTCTTGGAGTTAGAGGATTGTGATACGATTGTTCAAGCTGAATGGCTAAAGATGGGGTGGTTGATGGTTAGGACGCTGCAGCCATCAAACTATCCATTAGCCCCAGACTTCTAAACGTTTTAGCACCCCTGTACCAGACGAAAAGAGAAAGTGCTCACTTTTAAGAATGCACCCAAACAATTTGAGTCTAGTGAGTAAAAATGATTGGATTATTATTACGAAAATTTATCAATTAATAATTGATTTTAAATAAGGTACATTAAATGTTTCACTTAAATTCTATTTTTAATCGAAATTTTGTGGTTTATTTCTAATAAATATTCCATTCCATTAAGTTCCATTTTGAGAAAGTAAATACAACACGGGAAAATAAAATAAATCTACATTATTTGAAACATTTAGGCGATAGCACGGACACTAAGGCTCTGTTCACATGAGGCATTATCTAACGCGCGTTTGATGTCAACACAAAGCGCGGGTAGCCAAAGTACATAGTTTCTACTGGAGCGTACACATGCAGAAATCGCTAGAATTTCCGCGTTAGCCAGTTTCAGCGTTTCGAGATTCTACCATCGTTCTAGCGATCTGGGCGCGATTCGAATACATTGGAAGAAACTGCGCTGTTCACATGACACGCGTTTTTACCGGCGCGTTAGGGCTTTTTTATTCTCGTAATCCAAGTTTCTCTTCGCGAACGTTAAAGATAGATTGAAAATTTCAACCTATTTGAAATCTACGGAAAATTTTACATTTCGATACCTAAATGGTGATTTTTTTTAAATAAAAAATTTTTCAATTGTAATTTGAATATGTTCGGATACGCATTTGGCCTCATTTGACGAAGATATTCATTACGAACACAAAAAGGACTATTTATCTCGCTTTTATAAAAAATATTTTTTTATTTGTTATTAAAAATAGGATGAAAATTTAATCGCATTCGATGTTTTGTAGAAATTTTACCCCGCTTTCACACAAAAATTGTAAAAATATGATAGTTTGCAACAAAAGGGATAAGGAAATTTTATTTCTGAGATAATGTCCGTAACAACTGTTCGTTTCAGTTTTCATGTGCGGCAAACATCTTTAAAATAAAGCTAAAGTTAAACATTCAATTTGAAAGCTAAACTTAGAAGTTATTTTCTTAATGCCCTCAACGTGAAATGTGTGATAATGAGGAAATTGTAAACGGAATTTCTGTTCATACGGTCATTGTTTACGAAGTATTATAAAAAAGATGACATGCAAACAAAAGATAGAAACTTGCACTAGAATAAAAAGCTGAACTTGGACTACGAGAATAAAAAAGCCCTAACGCGTGTCATGTGAACAGCGCAGTTTCTTCCAATGTACTTCGAATCGCGCCCAGATCGCTAGAACGATGGTAGAATCTCGAAACGCTGAAGCTGGCTAACGCGGAAATTCTCGCGATTTCTGCATGTGTACGCTCCAGTAGAAACTACTTAGGCTACCCGCGCTTTGTGTTGACATCAGTAACTGTATATGTACTTTGTGTTGACATCAAATACGCGTTAGATAACGCCTCATGTGAATAGGGCGGGCAGCGGAATTGTTTCCTAACACTATATATAGTTACGGAATTCACCCTTCCTCCTCCGTCTACACTGCTGAAGCTGTGGCAATTTGTTACGCCCTTCAGCAGATATCCTCTAGCACCCACCGTTGCATTTACACTGACAGCATGAGTGTACAATGTACCATCCTGTCGTGTCAGATATTTTTAACATCTTGCGTACATTGCAGAGCAAGGGTTTTGATACCTTATTTTGTTGGGTCACGCGGGCATAAAGGGTAACGAGCTAGCTGACAGTTCCACTGCAGCAGGCCATTCCTTTTAGGGTCATTCCACGCCAAATGAGCAAATCGGCTGTGGCTGACACATCACCGATTTTAATGAAAATCAGTTTTTAAATAGGTCGCATATAGTAATGACAAACTGCAAGATAGTAGGTTTCAAAAATCTATTTTTTAATTATTGACACTTAAAGTTCAAGGTCACACAAATTTAGATTTTCTAGCATTAAAAGTGACCTGTTGCGACCCTATATTTCGATTAAGTTATTGACACAAATCAAAATTTTTTATATAGTTGCATTCTTCAGAAGAGTCTTAGGAGTCAGAATATAATTTAATAGCCGTTATTGTTGAATCTGAGATCGACAAAAATAGAAATTTTGCCAATTTGCTACAAATTTCAAATTGCTCTGGTATCTTTAGAAATGGAAAGACAATGTTAAAAATTATTCTTAATGAAGAGCTTTTCCTAACAAATAGCGTGGCGTAATTTGGTGGTATTATTTCTACTCCTTTATAAAGAAAAAACATTTAAAAGTAAAATTATGGAAAAATACAATTTTTCAATTTTCAAAAATGCATACTTCACTGAGGGAAAGCTCCAAAACCATCAAAACTTTTCAACATAAAAGAGCAAGATGTCTATTATATGTCCTGAAATTTTCATAATTATAATTTGATTATTTTTGTCTCGGGAAAATTTTTAACTAGACGTACATTTTACTTTTTTATCGCAGCTGATAATGAGTTATAACCTTCGATAACATAAAAAAATGCGATTTAAAGTATTGTAACGACTTCTCTGGGTAGCGTGGTAGATTCAAATCTACAGAGAACAGTCTAGTTTAATAACAAACGATAATTTTATTTAGAACAATTTCTTGACTATATTAGAATCTATTTACACGGCACTTTCACGAATTTCTATGCCTCTGCTAACTGGATGCGACAGGTCGAAGTCTCAGGCACGTACGAAAGTCTCTGAGTGGGAGAAAAGTCTCTCAAATCGGGTGACGATTACAATAGATCAGCACCGGATCTTCACGGGATGACGGGTCGATTCAGGTTCCCTGACGGACGAGAAGTTAGCACCGGATTCTTCGCAGGTCGTCGGTTCGGCACAATCAGAGAACGGCTCCACTGGGGTCGTCGGGTCAGCACAAGACGGGAACGATATCTTTCCGGAACTCCAGTACGTTCCTTCGGTTTCTCTGGACGAAAAAACAATTCCAAACTATTTACTGGCTAGGAGTTAGACCACTTGCAGGGTCGCTGGGTCGAGCCTCTCGGATGAGACCAAAGCAGGAACTCGAGATGGGCAGCCTACGCCAGGCTACAAGACGCGTACTCTCGGGGTGAGAGAACCGTCTCCAAAAATAGATTTTCTCCCTAAGGAGTGACCGCTCAAAGGGTCGCTGAGTCAAGCTTCTCGAACGAGAACACCGGCAAGAACTGACGATTCGACTCTTTCCGTTTCCATCGAAACCTCGGGGCCTTTGTTCCTTGTGGTTTTTGATTGGTTCCTTTTGATTGGTTGCTGATCTGGCGACGACTGTCTGACGTAAAATGGGATCAGCTACTTAGCGCAGGTGAGCTTAATTACCTGGCAGGTGGAACCTAATCACTTGGGCGGTCCGGAACGAATTCTCTTTGTCCGTTTTCGGTACAAGTCCAGACTGTCTGGTGCCAGAGAGATGGAAGCACATTGTCGGTGTTTTAACGACTCTGTCGGTGAGTTGCCTTAGGAGGATTAATTGAGGGGTCCATCAATGACTCCTCACAGTATATAAAAATGGGATAGCTATTATTATGGTGCACTTGCAAAATTTTACCTGAAATTTCTTTTTAAAGTGTTTTGCTTAATACAAGGAGTGTTTCCATCGGTGAAATAATTAGGTGGAAAGGTAATTTTGTTAGAAACGTCTTTTCGATTTGCTTTTTCCTTTGGAAACGTAAGTATTAAATACGTACTACTATTTGAATATTAAATGTGTTTTGTAAATATTAAACATATTAATCAGGTAACCACTAATTTTGAGAGTAAAAAAGAATTTAAGCATCGTTGTTATACTCGATTCTACCAAATGTACATAACTCACGAATCCTTGTTCCATATTTATCACAATCACTAGTGGAATAAGTAGATTGCAAGAATTCGGCAGCACTAGCAAAATTTCAATTTAAGCAACTGGGTCATTCTATGTGAAATGAGCAAAAATAAAAAAACCTGTGGCCGTAGGGTGATGGATTTTCATGAAATTTGTTTGCTACAGGGGTTACGTTCATGCATAAATAACGATATCCAAAATATTTTGTCTCAAAATGAAATATTTTTGGAAGTTTCAGGCATTTTAAGGACTTGAAATTTTAAGAGCAGTTGTGAAATCGCTTGGTGTTGCATATTTGAAGATCTTTCTCATAAACTACTTAACGTAGACAACAATATTTCATATTTTTGTAATCTATGAAGAATTCGCTTTTTATCTATTTAGAAACAACAATTTTAAACATCATATTTAAGCTAACAAATAATAGCGAAAAATGGAAAATAGTCGATTTTGATAGAATTAAAAAGGTTTCTATGGGCTAAAGGAAATAAAATGCATTGTTGAAATTCATACCAGATACAGTGCTAGGTATGATAAAACTACTGCTGAAGTTTGGAAATCGGTTTTTATTCCTTCATCTTCCAAGCAGCAAAGGAAAATTATAAAATGACGGTTTTCCACTTAAAATAGACACACAAAATGAAATGGACAGCTCTGACGAAAAGTATATTTTGGAAGAATATAGTTTAACATGTCTTTAATTTGTAAAAAAAATTCAGGATTGTATTTTGAGTCCCAAAGCAACAATAACAAAATTAGCAAAACGCAAAAACACGTTCTTGCCCATCCAATCAATTGGCGACTGAAAGTTTCGTCGCCAAACGACTATTCGGATGTTCTAAGACGAGTTACCATATTCCATCAGTATCGCACTAACTGGCAATGTTTATTATTGCCAATCATAGCATTTCCTTCCCATTCTATGTATATTACTCCTTTCAAATGGCAACAATGAAACCGCAAATCAACAATGAAATACCCAATTATTTTTAACTTTTGAAAGAAATTTTAAAAGCAGGACATCAAATCACAATTGTAAAAGCTTAAACATTTTAAACTTGACTATCTTCAAATTTACTTTCAATCTGATAAAGGTCTCTTCTTCAATTTCGTAGTTGCTTAAATTGAAATTTTCCTAGTGCTACCGAATTCTTGAAATCTTTATTTATTTCACTAGTGATTGTGATAAATATGGAACAAGGATTCGTGAGTATGTACAATTGGGAGATCGAGTATAACAACGATACTTAAATTCTTTTTTACTCTAAAAATTAGTGTTTACCTGACTAACAATGCTTAATATTTACAAAACGCATTTAATATTCACAAGTAGCAGTATTTAATACTTGCGTTTCCAAAGGAAAAAGCAAATCGGAAAGACTTCTAACAAAATTAACTTTCCACCTAATTATTTCACTAATGGAAATTTCATGTGAAATTATGCATGTGCGACAAAAAAGTAAAATTTACGTCTTAATTAAAAAATTTCCTGAGAGAAAAATAATCAAATTACAATTATGAAAATTTCAGGACATATAATACACTCATGACCAAACTTATCTTTACATACTCAAAAATAATAATATTCCATGAAATATCCAATCGATGTAATCCATTTTTGCAGGGAATGTGTGAAAGACAAGCCTAATTAGCATTATTCAATCAAAAGTGATCAAACGGTTTCTGATACGCAAATCAAGGCGTTACGTCATCCGACGGTGAATCAAGCGCTTTGCGCAGAGTGAATTTATGCAATACAGCGTTTGATTTCAGTGTGTAACGACTCGAAACGGTTTGTTACGGCTCCGAAGTATCATTTGGAAGAATCTGAAGTGGCGAATTATCGGCCGTTTAGAAGCAGCAGACAATCATGGAAGCAGCGATATATGTGAATATTTCAAGACATACGGTCTCTACGCTATAGAAACAATTTCAGAACTCTGGAACTGTTGTAAGGAGGCCTGGACAAGGTCGTAAACGAATAACAACTGCTTTTCAAGATCGATATCTGGCAATAACTGCCCGCCATAACAGGAAGTCTACTGCTTGGCAGTTAAGTTCAGAAGTTGCAACCGCCACTGGAACTGTTGTATCACGGCAAACTGTATACAGAAGGCTTAATGAAAAAGGCCTTTATGCCAGAAAGACAAGGGTATGTGTTTCACTGTCTTCACAATAAAAGAGGGATCGCTTTAATTGGTGCAAAGAACATCAGAACTGGAGTGAACACCAATGGACCCATGTTCTCTTTACTGATCAGTCGAGGTTTAGTTTCACATCTGATTCTAAACGTGTTTACATCTGGAGGGAGTCAGGAATGCGAAATCTTCCTTCGAACAGTATGGAAAGTGACCGTTTTGGTAGTGCAGGGTGATGGTATGGGGAGGAGTAATGATCGATGGACGTACGCCCTACACGTTTTATGTGACCGGCCAGAGATATCGGGATGAGGTCTTAGAACCTTATGTAAAACTTTTCAGAGGTGCTTATGGATCTGACTTTTTAATTATGGACGATAATGCTCGTCCACATCGAGCAAACCCATTGACGAATTCCTTGAAAGTGAAGCCATTTAGCGAATACCGAGGCCAGCAAAATCTCCTGATCTGAACCCGATAGAGAACTTATGGGACTACCTTAGAAAAGCAGTTGCACGGAGACTTCCTCCTCCTAGAGATATAAATGTCCTGAAGACCGCATTGCTTGAGGAGTGGAACTTAATTCCCCAAACTGTGGTTAACAACATTATTGCCAGCATTAAAACACGTTGTGATAGGTGTTTACACGTCAGGGGAGATCACATTCCATATTAAATTCATAAGCCTTAATTTTTTTTCTGAGTTATTCTTTCTTTATGAACTCTCCTTGTCACATATTGCCGTTTTTATTGTTTCATGCTAGTTTTATATCATACAGTGCTCTTAAATTTTTTCCTTTGTAGTTATGTGTTATGTATCATTTCACACAAATTCATAAAATTATAGTTCACAGTTTCTGAGAAATCCGTGATTTTATGCATGTAAAGATAATTTTAGACATGAATGTAGATATCTTGCTCTTTTATGTTGAAAAGTTTTGATGTTTTTGGAAGTTTCCCTCCCAGTGAAATATGCATTTTAAAAATTGAAAAATCGTATTTCTCCATAATTTTTACTTTTAAATGTTCTTTTCTTTATAAAGGAGTAGAAATGCAATCACCAAATTACGCCACCCTATTTGTGAGGAAAGGCTCTTCATCAAGAATAATTTTTAATATTCTCTTACCATTTCTAGATACCAGAGCAATTTGAAATTTGTAGCAAAATTTCTATTTTAGTCAATCCCTCAGATTCAGCAATGACGGCTATTAAATTATATTCTGACGTGTCCCAAGAGACCCTTTTATAAAGAATGCAACGTCATAAAAATTTTAAATTTGTGCCGATAACTTATCGAAATATAGGGTCGCAAACAGGCCACTTTTATTGCTAGAAAATATAAATTTGTGTGACCTTGAATTTCAAATGTCAATAATTAACAAAATATAGATTTCTGAAACCTAATATTTTGCAGTTGGTCATTACTATGTGACCTATTTAAAAATTGATTTCCATCAAAATCGGTGATATGTCAGCCGCAGCCGATTTCCTCATTTTGCGTGGAATGACCCAACTACGAAATTAATTGAACATGAGATCTTTATCAGATTGAAAATGAATTTTTTTTTTGAAGACAATCAAGTAAAAGTTTTAAATGTTTAAGCTTTTTCAACTGATTTGATGTCCTGCAAAAATTTTCTTCAAAAGTTAAAAATAATTTGGTAATTCATTGTTGTTTCAGGATTTCATTGTCATTTGAAACGAGTAATATGCATAGAATGGGAATGAAATGCTATGATTGGCAATAATAAACATTGCCAGTTAGGGCGTTACTGATGGGATATGGTAACCCGTCGTTACTGATGGGATATGGTAACCTATCCGATTAATCGTTTGGCGAAGAAACTTTCAGTCGCCAATTGATTGGATGGGCAAGAACGTGTTTTTGCGTTTTACTAATTTTGTTATTGTTGCTTTGGGACTCAAAATACAATCCTGAATTTTTGTTTGCAAGTAATAGACATGTTAAACTATATTCTTCCAAAATATAGTTTTCGTCAGAGCTGTCCTTCATTTCATTTGTGTGTGCCTATTTTAAGTGGAAAACCGTCATTTTTAAATTTTCCTTTGCTGTTTGGAAAATGAAGGAAATAAAAGCCGACTTCCAAACTTCAGCAGTTTTATCATAGCTAGCACTGTACCTGGCATGAATTTCAACGACGCATTTAAATTCCTTTAGCCCTTAGAAACTTTTTAATTCTATCAAAATCGACTGTTTTCCCATTTTTCGCTATTATTTGTTAGCTTAAATATGATGTTTAAAACTATTGTTTCCAAATAGATAAAAAGAGAATTTTTCATAGATTACAAAAATATTAATTATTGTCTACTTTAAGCAGTTTTTGAGAAAGATCTTCAAACATGCAACATCAAGTGATTTCACAACTGCTCTTCAAAGTTGCAAGTCCTTGCAACTGAAAAGTTTTAAACTGTAAATTCAATTGTTCGGATTGTATGAAAGCAAACAGATTGCCTCTTGGGCCTGTAGAATTTTTTTGGGGCTTTGATTTTACCTTCCAGTTTGCCTGGTAGATGAATTTTTACTAGTATAGTTTTTATTTTTCGATCGAGTCATGATGCATTGGAAAAGATCTACTTTTGAGATAGAGGCATTGTGGGCCATTCGATCGATGCACGGAAGACAGTCAAGACAGAATGGAAGGGGAGGGGGTGACTGTTCAATTCAACGTACAGCCACTATTCCTGTTGCGGGCGCCCTCGAGGTAGGTAAGTGCTTGTGGTATGCTAGGCACGTGGATTCGCGCGCGCTCTTGCATAATTCCCCCCCTTCTTTCTTTCCTCCGTCTTAGGGGAGCGGCCACAAATATGGCACAAGCTTTCTTGACTGTTTATTACACCACTGAGGTAGATCGTTTGTGCTGTTGAGGTTTCTCATCGCGCTGTCTTATTGCGAAATCGGTTTTACGTTTTTTCACAGAAGTGCGTTTTATTTTGTATTCAAAATATTTTTATTCTGATCATATAACATGTTCAGAGGTACTAAATTTTACCATTTTATTTATTTTTAATTCGCGAAAGACAAACAAAATAACTTCTGGTTCTGGCACAAGGTCTAAATTTAAAAATATGTAATCAACGCTTCAAATAAAAAAAGGGATGGGCAAAATGTAAATCATGAACTAAGATAATTTTGAGATTAGTTGGATTTTTGATGATTTCTCGAGATAGGCATTTGTAAATATCTTTTTGCAGCCAACTGGTGGTCATGGATGATTTTTTCGCATGGTCTTAATTACAATTGCATGCAGATTATTCATGTCCTGAACGTCCAGTTCTTGGATAATATTGTCATTGATAGCAAATATTCTGTAGGTGTGACGTTTCTTATTAGGTCAAAGAGTGATGTCCTTTCAGCATGGAGCTTATTCTTCATAGCCACGAAAAGTGATATATCCTCTGAAATCAGTCCAATATTGTACGCTCAGTTTTTTCAATAAGCACTTCATGAGAAATCGATGCAAATGTAATGGAGATTTTTTGCTACCCATGAATGTTTATTCTCTCCTTTTACTATTTATAGGAAAATAAACACAAGGGGCTAATTCTTGCAATAAATAGCATCTAAGAATAATGGTGATATTTACCTAAATGTCGAAGATCATTCGTCAATTTTCGCAATTCGTCACTTTATTCTCCATTTTGTTGATCACAATCTCCGTCTGGAAAAAATTGTCTTTGAGAAAATTGCTTCCATGGCTCAGAATTCCGTCGAGGTGGGGACAGTTCCAGCATTAAAGCTGGCAAACCTTGTTTCAAAAGCCAAGAAGGGGGGCTTGGGAGAATAGTAAGAAAACATCGCTGAACTGTTATCCTCTACAATTGCCCTAATCTCTTATGTGCACTCTCGGCTGATTCGTACTTCATTGCTGAGACGGGAAAATACTTGGGGTCTGAAAGGCATCAACAAACCACTTCTACCCCCTTTCTCTCATCCGTAAGGCAATCCGAATGAGCCATTAAGTGGTAGCCTTTCAGTGTCTTGGGTACTTCTTGAAAGTCTGTTCTGTCTTTTGCTTAGTCTTCATTTGCAATCGGTGGTAATCTTCGAGATTATTTTTGCCGAAGCTTCTCTCTAGAGCAGCTAAGAGTGGTTTATTTTCCTTTCATCTTATTTCTTCATTGCGTTAAATATTAAAAATATTCCGAGTTAACCACTATAATCTTCAGCTGCTTTGTGCAATTTCATGTGTTTGAACTGATCGCTTATGACTTCATTGTTTTCCTAATTTTTTCATTCGTTCGTTCACCTTCAAGGGGCAGATCAAGTCCAACGTGCTCTGTTGGCCCTTGTGCCATAAAAATTCAATCAATCAACCAACGTGTTCTGTTTGACCTTTGATTGCTTGAATGTAAAGTCTAATGCCACCAATTCAACAGTGACGCTTTACGATTTTTTCAAAAGTAAATACTTTCTTTAAATTTCAATTTTTGTGTCATGGTGTAAAACTGAGTAAACGAGCTGCGTCCAAATTACACAGATCCGAACGCGGGTGTATGTTTATGAAACACTTGGGCAGTCTCCAAGTGATTGTACCTTTCATTTCTGAACTGTTTAGGTTTCCAGAAATTTACCAGATTGAATTGGAACTTAGAAGTCGAGCTGGTGAGCGGATGCCGCTGAGCTGAAAGTGCTGAGAGTATATATATGACAGTCGGCAACAGGTGAAAAACAAAATGTAAATCTATTTCTCTTTTAATTTTACGATTTTTGATGTATCTACTCAGTAGGCGAGACAATTCTCACCAGGAAGTGAACGTCATGGAAACGAAAACTTGAGGACTGTTGATTCAATAGGAAACTACAAAGCAAGATTATTTTAAGCGAAAACATCTAAACTGGGTCGGACGAACCCTTTTGCCTTTATATGAACCAACTTTACTCTTAAAACTAGACTGGTTGAAGACGTTTTATAAAATTGATTTTTAACAAATTAGTGGTGTGAAACTCCTTGTTACATAGTGTTTTCAGCTTTAATTTCCTTTCTCATCGGATCTGTGTGTTCCCATAAACAAAACACTTTCCAACCCACGTACAATTCAGGCTGGCACCCCGCAGTCGGTACCCCATACTCGGTTGGATGTTTTGGATTTAATGGCGCAAGGTCCAAAAGTAGACATGCTGCGCCAAACACACGACAACGTAACCCAATAAAAGATAAGAAAAAATTAAGGTTCATTTGTCCAACCAATAATAAAAAGATTTAAAAATATAATATTTAAAGTGCATTGAATTAAAAATAAATATTCAAACGCCACGATTAAATATAAAATATGAGATCGTCGTCATGGTTAGAAGTTTTGATGAATTTTAAGATATGAGAGATGAAAACATTAGATTTAATTAAAAAAATTTATGCCTCGTAAAAATTTAAAAACACATTCATGTCCAAAATTATCTTTACATGCATAAAATCACATATTTCTCAGAAACTGAACTATAATTTTATGAATTTGTGTGAAATGATACATAACATAACACATAAATACAAAAGAAAAATTTAAGAGCACTGCATGTGATATAAAATTAGCATGAAATAATAAAAATGGCAATAATATGTGACAAGGAGAGTTCAGACAAAAAAAAAGAATAACTCAGAAAAAAATTAAGGCTTATGAATTTAATATGGAATGTGATCTCCCCTGACGTCTACACACATATCACAACGTGTTTTAATGCTGGCAATAAATTGTCAACCACAGTTTGGTGAATTAAGTTCCACTCCTCCAGCAATGCGGTCTTCAGGTCATTTATATCTCTAGGAGGAGGAAGTCTCCGTGCAACTGCTTTTCTAAGGTAGTCCCATAAGTTCTCTATCGGGTTCAGATCAGGAGATTTTGCTGGCCTCGGTATTTGCTAAATGGCTTCACTTTCAAGGAATTCGTCAATGGGTTTGCTCGATGTGGACGAGCATTATCGTCCATAATTAAAAAGTCAGATCCATAAGCACCTCTGAAAAGTTTTACATAAGGTTCTAAGACCTCATCCCGATATCTCTGGCCGGTCACATAAAACGTGTAAGGCGTACGTCCATCGATCATTATTCCTCCCCATACCATCACCCTGCACTACCAAAACGGTCACTTTCCATACTGTTCGAAGGAAGATTTCGCATTCCTGACTCCCTCCAGATGTAAACACGTTTAGAATCAGATGTGAAACTAAACCTCGACTGATCAGTAAAGAGAACATGGGTCCATTGGTGTTCACTCCAGTTCTGATGTTCCAGTTGATGATTAAAGCTATCCCTCTTTTGTTGTGAAGACAGTGAAACACATACTCTTGGCTTTCTGGCCATAAAGGCCTTTTTCATTAACCTTCTGTATAAATTTTGCCGTAATACAACAGTTCCAGTGGCGGCTGCAACCTCTGAACTTAACTGCCGAGCAGTAGACTTCCTGTTACGACTGGCAGTTTTTGCCAGATATCGATCTTGAGAAGCAATTGTTTTTCGTTTACGACCTTGTCCAGGCCTTCTTACAACAGTTCCAGAGTTCTGAAATTGTTTCCATAGCGTAGAGACCGTCTGTCTTGAAATATTCACACATCTCGCTGCTTCCATGATTGTCTGCTCTGCTTCTAAACGGCCGACAATTCGCCACTTCACAGATTCTTCCAAATGATACTTCGGAGCCATAACAAACCATTTTGACTCCTTACACACTGAAGTCAAACGCTGTATTGCAGAAATTCACTTTGCGCAAAGCGCTTGATTCACTGTCGTCGGATGACTTAACGCCTTGATTTGCATATCAGAAACCGTTTGATCACTTTTGATTGGATAATGCTAATTAGGCTTGTCTTTCACACATTCCCTGCAAAAATGGATTACATCGATTGGATATTTCATGGAATATCATTATTTTTGGGTATGTAAAGATAAATTTGGACATGAGTGTATTTGAGTGGGGAATTTCCCCGATCAAATCTTGTAAATTTAAAATTGATGAATTAAAAAAGTATTGGCGATTACATTAAAAACTGGACAATCAATTAAAATATGTTGGATAGTAAAAGAGACCTCACACAGGTACAGTCTCTCCGGCTCCGTACTCGGACCCAAATTATTCAATCTATATGTGAACGACATACTTAGGAATAATTCTTCACTCCTTTGTATATTTGCAGACGACACTGCAATATTGGCAAAAAGAAACAACCTTACAAACATCTGCAAAGCTCTTATACTATACCTCCACTCACTTGAGTCCTGGTTTATTGATTGGAAAATTCAAATCAATGTTGATAAATGCCAAGAGGTCATTCACTTAGAATCATTCCTGTTCAACTGTTTGGAAAGGATATCCTGTATCCAGCTTGTACATACCTCGGCATCACGTTGGACAATAACATAACTTAGAAAAAATTGGCATATCCTCTCCTTTAAATGTAGGTTTCTAGCTGCTCATAATATTGTTTCCCCCCTAATTGCTGGAAACTCTTAATTGTTAATACGTAATAAAATGCTCAAAGCTATGCTCCGACCAATAGTCAGCTGTTCTTTTTAAGTCTGGGGATATGCAGCTAAATCCCACATTAATAAATTAGAATACCTTCGAAATTCTACTCAGAATTATTATGAACAGTTCCTGATATCCTTTGCGAGTGGAACTTGGTGTTTTCGAATTAAAAGAACTTTTCGGCTAAATCAGAAAGATTTTATCAAGCCCTTAGTTGCAATGAAAATCAAGATGTAGCGCAGATCCCCAGATATGATCATCGTCTACCGGAAAATAAAAATAGACCGAGGGCAATTAAATACTTTTACTTAACATAAATTCTTATATTCCTTATGTCATTATCATTCCTTATGCCTATTATCATTACTTTTAGCTTCTCTTGACGTAAATTAACTCACCTCATTAACTGATTAAAAAAAACAATCGGATTTATTTGATATAAATCAGATATTTTTTTATTTAAATCGGATTTTTATGATTTTAATTCCTTGCCCGTACAAATTTAAATTTATTGGACATAAGACACGCAAATTACTGTGTAGTGTCTAGATGGTTTCGATTTAAATATTTATATTTTTTATGTAAAACATTAATGTATTAGGAAATATAGTTGGGTAAATTTTTGAAATATTAAAAAGCGACAGGAATTAGCAAAGTAAATGACAAGATAGAGTGAATACAACAATGCCCCAAATGCCAAGCATAAGCATTGTTTTTTCCATCGGATTCTCAAGTGGTTTACTTTGAGTTTAACTCATAACCAGTGAACGCGAATTTTTTGGACCTAGATAAATAAAGTTGCTGGCAAGGTATGCCGATTTAAATCAGCTTGATTTAAATCAAGTGATTTTTATTTAAAAAATCATTGATTTAAATCAAAAATTTCATTTTTCTTTCTGTTCTGTATAATAAAATTGAAAATGAAATAACTGAACAAGATGCATGTTATTTTATTCAAATAAGTTAAGAACGCTTGTACTGAGTTCACTCCAAAATTATATTGAAAATCACCCTCCCTTTGAAGACACTAAATAACAGTATTTGCTGATTGGGATCATAATTACCAGACAAGTATTTCTATCTTGGGCCATTGACCAATAGGTGTCGCTCACAATCCTGCTCATCAGTGTTGGTTTTGTTTTAAACATTCCGTGTGATTATAAATCGCACATGGCCAATTTTAAAGCATTCACCATATGAGTGAAGCTGCTCGAAATATATTCACTCAAATTATTAAAATTGTGGAAACTTGCTTTTCTAGTTATTTATTTAGTATTGTAGTCTATTCATAAAAAATATGACAATTGACAACGAAAGGATTTTCTGCAGTATCACAAAAGCATTCCAATTTTGATCATAAATCTTAATTGGCAATTTTAATAGTTTCATTTTGTTTTGTGTAATATATTGGTTAATTTTTATTTCAATTTATTGGAAAAAAGTAACATGGCATCTTGTTCAGCTATTTCATTTTCAATATTAAGCATAACAGAAATAATACTGAAATTTTGATTTAAATCAGTGATTTTTAAAAATAAAAATAACTTGATTTAAAACAAGCTGATTTAAATCGGCATATCCTGCTCTTTTTAATTTGCGAATGCTACTAGAATTAGTCTTATTATTTTTTCCGCCAATCTCAAGTTATAATTCTTTAGTTTCGATTGTTGTAACTTTATGGCTAAGGTAATTTCTAATTTTTCAAAAGTTAAATATGCTTTTGATGCAGAATTTTCCCGCGAATGTTAGAATCTTTGCTATCTTATGAACTCGCGTAGCATAATTACAATTAACATTAAAATGTTTTAATTTCAGTCTTTCGATAGTTCTTTTAAAGAAGTTTCTTTCCTAAAAATTGACTCACCCCGGTTTAAGGTTTTTGATAAGTATTTGTTGCTCCGCCAACATTCGATTTTGTACACGAATTTTATTTTTGCAGGTGTCTCATTTCTTCGTGCATTAAACAGGCAAAAAGAAATTTTATCGTTCAAGAGGGCGCTGCGACATTATTATCATTTTGTTCTCTGTTGAACAGAAGCCAATTAGATTGTGATTAACTGTCACAAATTTCTTTGATCCCATTTCAAGAAATATCGTGTGATCTTGATTTTTGGGTTTCAAAGCGACTTTTAATTGATTTAATTCCAAACATTATAAATTTCTGAACCACGTATGAAAAGGATTTTCAATCCAAATAAACCAGGCAAACCAAGGAAGACTACCTGTTACCCAAATAAATGATATCGCAACATCGGCTTCACTTTAAAATGTAATAGCCCATTGTGTTGCTCCAGTGCGACGTTAATTAAATACATACCTACCCTTAAAATGTAGTTTTTCGATGCTTTGGTGACGTTCGGCATATTATGATTGGTGTTGACCAATTAACTATAACAATTCGGAATTCATTCTTTTGAATTTTTATCAACGTGCTGAAATATTCAAAAAAACAAATAATCAAAACCTGTCATGGTTGTTTTTTGGGGGGTTAATGGGCCAAGGGTCATATTTGGCCATGCTGCGCCAGACACAAGACGTACAATATCTAGAAATAGACATGCACCCACAATGAAAAAGTTTTACTGACACAGAAGAGAAATACACCAAGGGAGGAATGCACCTGTCAGGAATAGAACCTGCGCCTCTTACAGCTTGCAGGTTGCTAGCGCATTGGGCATAGGACGGCCCCACCTGTTATGGAGACCTCTCAGACGAACGTTGTTTGGGCTGCGTGGAAAAGGGCAGAGTAATCGCATATGCTCAATGTGATAGTTATCGCTCAATTTGGCGAACCTCGTTGAACAAGATTATTTTAAAGAGTGAAATGGTCAGTTAGAATCATTTGTTCCAATTGTTCTTCAAAAATGAAAACAATTGGGTTAAATCGACTAAATATTGTATTTGGAACCTTCTTTTAATCCGTAATTGTTTTTTGTCTATATTCTGGTTAAAATATATATTTTATATGTTGTAAAAACTACTTTTCTTGCTCTATAAACCTAAAAAATGTAATTTTTCCTTGCAAAATTAATTTAAAGAATTGCATGAAATAAAGCAAAAATATTTTGTATTATAATTTTATCTGTAGACTTGCTTTGTAAACTGAATTTTTTTTATACAGCCAAATCATGGTCTATGAAACCAAATAGAATAAACAAGTACAGAACATTTGTTTCCATACATGTATCCTGTTAGACAAAAACGATTTAAAACACATTTGAACTTTTTCCAAATTTTGATGAAGTTTGAAAAAAGGTTGGAAGGTTTTGATTATGTTGGCAAAAATATGCTCCCCTTCACAAAAGAAATGCAATTTTCACTTCTAGCAATTAATGTAGTTTGTAACGGAATGAACCTGGAGTCGCTCTATCCATTGACAAATATTTAATTTAGAAGTTAAAACATTAAATTTACAGACACATGCATTAAATATCTCGGGGAAAAGGTTAAGGGGCGTGTTCATGATCGCAGCCGGCGTGAAACTGTTCTCACTTATAGTTCGGCAACAGTTCTGAGGTTTATAACTCCGCAGATGGCGCTGCGCTCGTAGTTCACTTGTTACAAAAGTAATTAAACTAATTTCGGAAAATACGATGACCTTATTCAAAATATTTGAGTATTACAGTGGATTCCAAGATGTTCGAAAATCGTTTGAATTGTATTCATTGCCTTGAGATAGTGCATAGTTTTACAGATGGGATTGAGTTTTTCCGTCTCGCTTAATGGGACGGGACGTATGTGCTGAATGCCTTCCACTTTTGGACAAACAATGTTTAGAGCTTCATTAAAATCTACTTGCATTACTCATGTTTTCTACAACTATTGATAACTGGTCAGTACTTGTGGAAATTACTTACGCTTAATATCTACTTTTAAGAAAATAGACTCCATACTATGGTTTTTGGCAGTGCGTACATTTGTGGTATAATCTTTATAACGTAAATATTACCAAATTCAAATCCAGAAAAAATTATTTGACAATATCAATGTCAAAAAACTTAGATGGGCGACATCAAAAATGAAAAGTGATTTCAAATCTTTGGGAAGAAATCTTCACTGTTTGTATTGAGAAACATGCAAAATTATTTTTTAACAAATGGTCTTAAGGAAATTAAGAACCAAGTAATTAATAACATTTTTGGAAAAGGTTTTAACCAACTGACAATATCTGTTTTAATTCTGAATTTCAGAAATTAGTGAATTTTTATAAATATGTCGCCCTCGATCGATGTCCAAGTGCCGGTCACTGCTCTATTGTAACTGAACATCTAACAAAATAATAACCATGCAAAACAAATCGAGGTGTAGGAATTCCGGGAAAAGAATTCCGTCCCTGAATCGTTTGTAATGGCTTCCTGCTAATAGAATTGTGGATATTCTGTATTTTGTTGACTGTCCCTCATAATTTTACGTTGAGTAGGGCAGATGACACTTGTTCAGAAGATGTGAAGCCTTAGTTACAGGTCGGGAATTTCGTGGGGGAGGGGTGGATGCAATTCGTGCATAATACAATGCCCTATTCCCCTTGCCTTGATGTGTTTCTGCCATTCCTTTTTGTGTCGTCCCCCACATCCTCCTCCAAGTTGTGAAGAAAGTAGTATGGGCTTTGGTTATTATTTTTTATGTGCTGTGCTTCATCTATGTTGTGGATGGAGTTGGGCATTTCAGATGAAATTACTTTCCCATTTCCTGATGAAGTTTGACCTTGAAAGTTGCTCTCTTGCAAAAAAAGCGGTTCATCCCAAAGCTATCTAGTTTCGGGAGGACGATGATTAACCAAATGAAATATGTTTGAGGAAATTATATCCCTAAAACGAAAAAGTATAGTTATGATAATCCTACTAAATATGTGGTTTATCAAGCATCTTTGGTTTTATCCTTTCACTCACTGTTATAAGTTATTCATCATGTTTTGCTAGTGTGAAAGAACGTTTTCGTCAAAATAATTTTTGAAATTTAGTTTTCTTTTTTGACATATTTAGTATCAAGTAGTTGTTTTTATTAGTGTTGAGCTCTGTCTCCATATTTGAAAATCAACTTTATAGTTGATCTTGCAGAACAGTACATTTCTCCGTACTCTTGTAAAAACCAAATTATTTCTTTCAAGTATTTTTATTTTGGGGATTTATGTTGATCAGATAATTAATTTCCCAAGTCTTGCAATTTTCCAGCTGAGTTAATCGATTTTAAACTAGTGGCTATACCATATGAAAACCAAGAAATAAAAATTTCCTTTTTGAACAAGACGAAAAAACAAATCAGCTATGCAAATCTTTTAATCAAATTTAGTTAAGGAACAAATCAGAAACTGACAGCATGTTTGTTAAATTTGAAATTATAGCTATTCCTGTTGGAGAAATAGCATGCACAGTTTTAGTTCAAATATCGGGACATTTAAAAGATTGTTGGAACAGTTAGATTTTGAGATCAGAAAATAAAAAAATAGTCAAATATTTGACTGATAATATTGGTAAACAAATTGTTCATTTTAAGAAAGCGATTTCCAGTTTATAACAAGTGAGTGTCCTTTTGAAACGGAATAAAGCCCCTTATTTATATTTTACTAGCTGAATTACCCGGCGTTGCTCGGGTTGAAATGGTTAAATGTTGCTTGAAAAGTGAATTAGAATAAGCACTTTTTTTTCACAGAAAAATGCAATCATTTAAGTTGTACGGAAAATACATTTTAACTTTTTCATAGCTTCTACAATATACTTCGGACGCAAATATATGCATTTAATTCCTGAATATATTGCAATATGTAAAAGATTAAGACATAAATACGAACAGAAACGAAATTCCGACGAAAAAATGCAGAATTCTAAAAAACGAATGATGCGCAGTGTCGAATTTCGACTGCCTGAGTTTATTCTGAAATAGAGCGATTCGAAAAAGACATTTGAAAATATTGATAAAGACGATAATGATTTATGAAATTTAGTAATGCTCAAATATGACTGCAACATTTAGCTGTGCTAACTCAAACAGACAAACTCGGGATTCTAAATCAAATTTATAAAATAATAAAACATTAATTCTGGTTTGCCAAATCTAAAATAACAAAATTACGCTTTTATGATTAATGAGTTGAAGTTTTTCGTGTTCCATTACAAAATGTAAATTATGAATAATGAAATATTTTAACTATCCTTTTTTTATCAATCAAATATTCATAATATTCATGTAAAAATATAAAACTCATCATAGAAATAAAATAATAATTCAAACGTATACATCCAGCATCTCGGTACTCCAAATACATGGCTCTTTGTTATAACGTCAATCAGTTTCAACTGCTTCTGTTTAAATACTCTCGCAATCAAGTCGTGGCGCTCACTGGGTAATTGACCATTGGTAAGAACCTCCTTGATCTCCGTCCAAGTCGGATTGCAGGTGAAGGTGATAAATAAGTCTGGTCTCCCGTACGTCCTCGCGTACGTCATAGCATCTTGTGTGTATTCGTGCATGTGTCTGGGACTCCTGTAAATGTAGCTGGTAGGATGACCAAGGCACCGAGGTTTTCAACGTTCCCGTCATTTCCCACAGCATCTCTCAGGTGAATATATTCGTCAACTCTCAGTTTACGTTGATTTAGGCGAATGTAAAGGAGACGCTCACTCTCGACTTTTGTGTACATATCGACGATGAACTGATGAAACAATTGCCTGCAGTTCAATACGTGGTACTGCTCAGTATCTCGAACCATTAATCTGTACGCATATAAATCCATCACTGAAACTTTCTTGCTCGTTGTTTCACCTGTTCTTGGGTTGATCTGCCTCAGATTAAAATGATATCCATCTTCACCATGTGGGGGAATATCACTGGGTACTCCAGAGCATTATAAGATCGATGTGTTTCCGAAATGCGCTGCAAAGATTCACCTCGTCATTGAATAACGATATCCCGTTGATGGAATTCATCGCCTGATATAACCACCGCGACTTCATCTGCTTGAGGAGAGTTAAAGCGCCGCTCGTGTTCGCCTACTGGTCTTCGGTCTGCTCTTATGACTACTTTATATTCATCTGTTGGCATACGTTCCAATGCTGTTTCAAACGTTTTAATAAGATTATTGTGCTCATGAAACATCCTCTGTAAGTTTAACACAATCTGACGTCTGGTTCCCGAGATGTAGGCGCACCTCTGATCAGTTTCCATTTGTTCGTTTTGAATAAAATATAGTTGTAGAAATTTTGGTGGTTGATCTGGCAGCGGAAGCAACGATCCCGCTCTATGGTAAATCTGCCCTTGCACCTTGAATGTCGACGGAAATCCGGGCTCTCCAACAACTGATGTGGCGCCGAATGATGTCATTTGGAAACATGAGTTGTATTTTCTGATGTTACTAAGAAAATGCTTCGACTCTGACGTATCTGCTGATGTGTAAGACAAAAGTTCTTGCGGTGGTGGTTCCAGTTGGCAGAGTTTAAGTTTTCCATTTTTACAGCAAATACCAGTAGACTCTGATTTAAACTTTTTGGCTTGACAGTAACTACAAACCATTTCCATTTTCCCGATGGTAACACTTGCATGCAGCGAGTAGTCTTTATGTGAATCGTAGTGGAATTCTTCCAATGCTAAGCTAAAATGGTGCGCAGTCCGTGATCGTTTGGCTCTATCTCTCTTATCCTGTAGTCGGGCCTCACGCTGCTGTGCCGTCTCTGTTGCTCTAGATGTAGTAGCTCTATCTCTCTTATCCTGTAGTCGGGCCTCACGCTGCTATGTCGTCTCTGTTGCTCTAAATGTAGTAGCACTATCCCTCTTATTCTGAAGTCGGGCCTCACGCTGCTGTGCTGTTCTCTGTTGCTCTAGATGTTGTAGCTCTCTCGCAATTGCAAGTCTTCTTCTCGGAAGTTTCTTGACTACGCTCATCTTTCATCATCTTAGCCGTTGACTGCACTTGGCCGATCGTCTTCCCCTTCCTTGGAGGCATTGCTACAGCAAAGAAATCTGTAAAAAAATACAAAAAATGCTATTTCATAAAATAAGCAAAAGGACACTCACTGAGCAATGAAATCTATTATAGAATACAATGCAAAGCTAAAATTAACGAAAAAACGAATTTAAAATTATGTAGTACTTACATCCGTTTAGAAATATAAATCAAAAATGTACACTAACACTGTCGAAAAAAGTAGGAAACACTTATACAATCAAAAGAGCGAAATAAAACTGCCAGATTCACTGAAACATGATAAACTGGAAGACTTACCGAGTTAGCTTCCTTTAAATACGACCAGCTAAGAATCGAGTGGGTGCTGGAATGTTCTCCACCATGAGTCCAATTAAGTTTCCGTTTCCCCAACTTTCTAGAAAGTTCTACAAAGTTTTATAAAAAAGAGTAAACATTAATTCTGGTGCTGCCAGATACCGAGTAGCAAAATTACGCTTTTATGATCAATGAGTTTTTCGTTTGTGCTTTTCGGAATAACGGTGCTTGGTTTAGAAATAAATATAATCGGTGTAGACAAATTAAACTGAATAGATAAAAATTTTTCAAAAAGCAGAAGGTCGATTTTACAGAATTTTTCAGAAAGAAAATCAATGCTTTCAACGGAGGATTCACATGTATCTATTGCGGACATTTTAAAATAAGTTACACGCCTTACCTAAAAAGCCTCGTGAAACAGAATTCTACAAATCATTACGTATTCAATAAATTATTTAAGGAAAGTTGGTCGAAATATACACCAACTTTCCTTGAAAATAATCCTTGAACTGAAAACCTTTCCTTGAATTTCCTTGCAAACATAAATATTTTAAAATATTCTTTCCTTCATCAATAAAATATCTATAATTTATTTACATCATGGGAAGAACTAAAAAGTCAGTTCAAACATAAATACTGTAATTTAATTTGTTTCGGAAAAAATTGTTTTTCGATCAACAATGGTAAAGCAACCATCGCTGCCTAAAGCAATCAATCTATGCTCAATGTTATTTCTATTGCGATTTCGAATAGTTTTTAGCCCCCCAGAGCCAATAGAACGGGGGTTAAGAGTTAGCCTATGCTGATCGCAGTGTTCTAAAGTATAAGTGTACCAAATTTGGTATGGATTGGTCAAACGGTGTAGATTTGTATAGAAAATATACCCACATACACACACACACACATCCTATTTTATATATATAGATTTCATTTATCCATATATGAAGTTACTATCTTTGAAGATCTATGCAATTAATATTTTTTTTTTCAATTGAAGAGACAGATCAGAGGAAGTTATTAAATCGGAAATTTTAAATATATTTTCAGATCCTGCCCCCACTAATGGCTCAAAATGAAAGAGCAGGAAGTTGTTGGTCCCAGCCTCCTCATTTAATATCTAAGGTAAAAACTATTTTCTTCATTGTCATATGTTACTGTAATGATGTCTTGTAACCTGCTACAAGGATTATACCTTTATCAAAAATCGTTACATTTTTAAGGAAAAAATAAATTGCCCTGGTCCTTTTTGTCAGAAGTCCTTATTTAATCTTTTCAGTGCTGTACCTTTGAGGTTCCATGGTGACAGATAATTGTAGTATAGTCATTTCATTATAGGTGTAGTCAGTTCCCTTATGTATAAAAATATTTACCCACTAAGAAAGCAAGGTAATTTTATATTCCTTGTAGGCATAAAATGTCGCTGTAATTTTGCTTTTTATATATCCATGTTTATGAAATGCAAAATGTTATATAGTTGTACGAAGTTCAAACTTTGTATAGTAGTAACAAAATTACAATTACACTGTATCTGGATATACAGTATTTTATACACATAATGAAATGAATAGAGTAGATGTTCCAATGCAATATACAGAAAAGTGTCTTCAATTTTTATTTTAACATGTTGGATGTGGTTGTTTTCAAGAACAACTAGTCTTGAAAATCAGGGTTTTTCCACCCAATGTACTTTTTCAACGATTGAGTGTGACAAAGCTTCATATCTCCTAGCCCAACATGTTGAGCTCAAAGTTTTTAGAGTATAATTAATAGAGCTATTATCAGATGTTCAGTTTATGTCATTAAACAACATGATGGCCAAAAATGTTTCGGTATTTGCAACGTTTTTAAAAAACAGATATTAGGCTCTCTTTCTATCTACACTCACTACCAAAAGTTAAGGACGGAGAGGAAAATGTTAATTTCCGGAAGCCAATCTGAATTTGAGAGGCTGCATTTCGCTGCAGAGATAGATGAAAGTATGCAAATATATTCTGTAACAGCCAATCACGGTTTCGTGTCGAGAAATATGCAAAAAAGGCAGTCGTATAAGAAGCCAGCATTGTGAAGGATTTGAGGAGTTTCATATAAGTGCTGATAAAAAGTACTTAGAACTTTCGTACGATTAGTTTTCAGACAGACGTGTTTCTATGGCTTCCAGAAGACGAATGGCAGATAGTGAGCGCTGGCGTTCTGTGGGACGCCTTGAAGCAGGACAATCAATCACAGATGTTGCTCTTTTCTTCGGCTTTCATCATTCCGTCATTTCATGATTATGGAAACAATTCCAAACAGTTGTTCGAAGACCTGTGGCCAGTCGCCCAAGGGTTACGACCCTTGCGGAAGATCGATATATTGCTGTTTTAGCCAAGCGGAACCCACTGTGAGATTGTACGCTGCATCAGTTGGTCCTGCTTTCGTTTTAATGGATGATAATGCGTGTCCCCATCGAGCCAACATCGTCGACTACCTGGAGAGTGAGGAGATTGCGCGTATGGATTGGCTGGCGTACTCGTCCGACCTTAATCCCATTGAAAATCTTTGGGATGCCCTCGGCCGTGCTGTGTCTGCACGTTTCCCACCCCAGTCATTCTCAGAGTTGCAAACTGCTCTACAGGAGGAATGGCGATTACTTGACTGGGGTGGTTGATCACCTCATGGAAAGCATGGTCACACACTGTAAACTTTGTATGAGGATGAGGGGTGGTCACATACCCTATTAATGTCAGTTTTGTTTGTTTTGGATTTAAACATCATTTTGTTAATGACTCCAATATGACTTCACCTTATAATTTATGAAAATTCAATGTTTTCATCTTTGTATGTAATTCTTTGTTTTGTTTCATGCATAAACATATTTGCTACTTTCCTGCCGCATTTCGTGTCAATCAAAGCTGTACTTGTCGATTTTTTTCGCATTTTACCGCTTCGTGCTTAACTTTTGGCAGTGAGTATTTATTTTTAGCACTATCAAGTTGCAAAGGCATGATGTTTTAAGTATAACTGTTCAACTTTTATCACAATGTTAACAATGAGTTTTTACGTAAAGGCAAGGCATTGCAATTGAATAGGTTACATCGACAAATAAGACAAGCCTAAACATATTTTTATAGTATTAAACCACACTTCGATATAAGCCTGCAAAAATGGGACTACTCAAATGTTGCCCTCCCTAAACCCTTAAAAGTTTTTCCAACTGTATAGTAATGTTAAAAAATAACAATATTTAAAAGTAGTTTTGTGGATTACTTTATTTCTTATAGTATTTTTAATTTCTCCCTTCTATAAGAGTCGACCTAGCTGTAGTAGGGGGCTGGGATCCGAAGACTTGGATGACATTGGAGATATTGTGAATGCACTATCACGTGGTAAGTGCTAGAACATTATTTATTGATTTGTATGTGCTCTTGTAAAAATTATTCTAGCATGAGAAATATTTTCGCAATTTTTCTTTTATATTTCCTTACCACAAGTTTATTTTTGATGTCAAATTTCTTAGGGTGCAAGCTTCATTTTTTTGTTTTATATAAACCCTTTTTGTGTGCTTCCGATATACCTATGAAATACTTGTCAATGATAAATAAAAGACATTTGATTTTAAATTGATGTACACTGCTGGCCACCGTAAATGCAACACCCTGAAGGAAGCATGCAAATAATATGAAATTTACAACATGCATTAGCGGAGGTGAGATATGCAAATGATTAGAATTTCAGCGCAGACGCACATCACGCGCGCCTGTGGCGCCACTTCAAAGCTCTAATTAAGGCTTGGAGATTTCGACGATTTCAAGTACGGCAATTGTGTTTTTCTTGTGGTTTTTTCAAAAAAAACGATCAATTATGCCTCGTAGAAAACAGCGATCATCTTTTGATCAAGTATCCGAGTTCGACAGAGGAAGGATAGTGGCCTACCGAGATTGTGGATTATCTTTCAGGGAAATCGGTAGTCGTGTTGGACGAAACCAAACAACTGTAATGCGGATATGTGATCATTGGATGCAGGAGGGTACGACGGACCGACGTGTTGGATCGCATCCACCTCAGTGCACCACTTCACGTGATGACAGGCATATTGTGCGTATGGCAGTGACGGATCGCTCAGCCACATCACGAACCATAGCACAGCACATTCAGTCTGTACCGCATCATCCAGTGTCTGCGCGTACCATTCGACGCCGTTTACAGCAGAGTGGTCTGTCCGCAAGACGTCCATTGCTTCGTCTACCCTTGACGCAGAACCACAGACGTTTCCGCCGCCAATGGTGCGATGAAAGAAGGATGTGGACGGCAGAATGGAATGAAATTGTCTTTACTGACGAGTCACGCTTCTGTCTGCAACACCACGATGGTCGGATTCGAGTCTGGAGACACCGTGGAGAGAGGATACTGAACAGCTGCGTTATGCACCGCCACACTGGTCCTGCACCGGGTATTATGGTATGGGGCGGTATTGGATATCACTCTCGCACTCCTCTAATACGCATTGCCGGTACTTTAAACAGCCAGCGCTACATCTCCGAGGTGTTGGAGCCAGTTGTCCTTCCTTACCTTCAGGGCTTGCCCACAGCCATATTTCAACAGGATAATGCGCGACCACAATTGGCACGCATTGTCCAAGGGTTCTTCGTCAATCGCCAGATTGAATTGCTTCCCTGGCCAGCTCGCTCTCCGGATCTTTCGCCGATAGAAAACATGTGGTCCATGGTTGCTCAACGATTGACCCAGAATACATCCCCAGCTGCCACACCAGATCAACTTTGGCAACGTGTGGAAGCTGCTTGGTCTGCTGTACCCCAAGAACACATCCAAAGTCTCTTTGAATCAATGCCGAGGCGTGTGGCAGCGGTGATCTCCAACAATGGCGGCTACTCTGGCTACTGATTTTGGCAGGAACCACACTTCACAGAAGTCTATAAATTTAATCATTTGATACTTGGTCAACATGTTATCTACAAAATAAATTTTGTTGTGATATCTCTTGTCTTTCTTGGTGTTGCAATTTGGGTGGCCAGCAGTGTATTTTCATGTCTTCTCATTTTTTACCGTTAACTTAGAAAACTAATAATTTTTTCACCAATAAGTTATTTTTGCACGAAAAATGTTATGTATTTTCACACAAGATGCAACTTAGTGAATACATTATTTTATATTCATCTCTATCTGCATTTTTGGGTAAATTTCTCTATATAATGGCTCATACCCATGCCCTTTACTCATACTCTTAATCATACTTGAATCAACCTTAATCTACCAGTATTTTAGAATATAATTTGTAAACTGAGAATTTTTGCAATTGTGGTTGAAATTCAGATTGTTTTATAAGTTTTTCTAGGTCTGTACTAAGGTTCAATATGCATATATTGATTTTTCAAAAAGAAATTTGAAAATTTTTGATGGTACATTTGAATTTAAAGTACCAATTTTGGTCTACTATGACAGTAATCCGAAATGTAGTGCTTTGCATACCAAGGTCTGGTATATAAAAGATCAAAATGACTTAAAATCTGACTACAGTTTAAAGATTTGTATCCTTTCATTACCTTTATGAGGAAATTCAAAGAAATCACACTTTTTGTTATAAAATGGAAAATTGATCCATTGAAAATCTCTTCAAGCAGATAGAATGAAATTGCTTCCAGTTTGACCAAATACCTGATAATGTCACAATGATATTTAGACTTAAAACAATCTAAAATGTAAGATAAAATGCAAAAAATCTTATCGACATTGATTTTCCTGGTTTTGTTTAACATTTGTACCTTTTACGAAAGGTGATCGAATACTTTTGTGTCTGATATGGGTTGTGTTATATTTTAAATATTTTTAGTAAAATTTTTAATAGTTATTCAGTTATTTTTATGGGAGGCTAAAATAGAAATACATGTATTTTATGTATAGAAACTTTAAATCATATTCAACTATATCCTTATGAAATTCATGAAAATAGTGAGAAACGTGACATGGATGAATACTTTTGTGACCCACTATATGTGGTTATAGAATTCTCTTTCATTACAAAGCATGACTAAAGTAACCCAGCGTAACTTAATGCGTTACTTCACAAAAGATCTTCCTGCTTAGCGGTAGTAACCAGCATGTAGAAGTGTCAAAAATATTTAATATACACTGCTGGCCACCCAAATTGCAACACCAAGAAAGACAAGAGATATCACAACAAAATTTATTTTGTAGATAACATGTTGACCAAGTATCAAATGATTAAATTTATAGACTTCTGTGAAGTGTGGTTCCTGCCAAAATCAGTAGCCAGAGTAGCCGCCATTGTTGGAGATCACCGCTGCCACACGCCTCGGCATTGATTCAAAGAGACTTTGGATGTGTTCTTGGGGTACAGCAGACCAAGCAGCTTCCACACGTTGCCAAAGTTGATCTGGTGTGGCAGCTGGGGATGTATTCTGGGTCAATCGTTGAGCAACCATGGACCACATGTTTTCTATCGGCGAAAGATCCGGAGAGCGAGCTGGCCAGGGAAGCAATTCAATCTGGCGATTGACGAAGAACCCTTGGACAATGCGTGCCACGTGTGGTCGCGCATTATCCTGTTGAAATATGGCTGTGGGCAAGCCCTGAAGGTAAGGAAGGACAACTGGCTCCAACACCTCGGAGATATAGCGCTGGCTGTTTAAAGTACCGGCAATGCGTACTAGAGGAGTGCGAGAGTGATATCCAATTCCGCCCCATACCATAATACCCGGTGCAGGACCAGTGTGGCGGTGCATAACGCAGCTGTTCAGCATCCTCTCTCCACGGTGTCTCCAGACTCGAATCCGACCATCGTGGTGTTGCAGACAGAAGCGTGACTCGTCAGTAAAGACAATTTCATTCCATTCTGCCGTCCACATCCTTCTTTCATCGCACCATTGGCGGCGGAAACGTCTGTGGTTCTGCGTCAAGGTTAGACGAAGCAATGGACGTCTTGCGGACAGACCACTCTGCTGTAAACGGCGTCGAATGGTACGCACAGACACTGGATGATGCGGTACAGACTGAATGTGCTGTGCTATGGTTCGTGATGTGGCTGAGCGATCCGTCACTGCCATACGCACAATATGCCTGTCATCACGTGAAGTGGTGCACTGAGGTGGATGCGATCGAACACGTCGGTCCGTCGCACCCTCCTGCATCCAACGATCACATATCCGCATTACAGTTGTTTGGTTTCGTCCAACACGACTACCGATTTCCCTGAAAGATAATCCACAATCTCGGTAGGCCACTATCCTTCCTCTGTCGAACTCGGATACTTGATCAGAAGATGATCGCTGTTTTCTACGAGGCATAATTGATCATTTTTTTGAAAAAAACCACAAGAAAAACACAATTGCCGTACTTGAAATCGTCGAAATCTCCAAGCCTTAAATAGCGCTTTGAAGTGGCGCCACAGGCGCGCGTGATGTGCGTCTACGCTGAAATTCTAATCATTTGCATATCTCACCTCCGCTAATGCATGTTGTAAATTTCATATTATTTGCATGCTTCCTTCAGGGTGTTGCATTTACGGTGGCCAGCAGTGTAGTCGGGAAATGGCGAGTCTCAAATTGTATTGTACTGTGTACAGTAATTTGAATGTTTCCCATAAGCTTCACCAAAACCCCTGACCAGTTTCAAATAGAATTCTATATTCGAGAATCTATATTGAAAGTATTTTTTTATGTTATAAATAACTTTATTCACATAATTGTATCGGGAAAGCATTAGGAAACAAAGCTTTTATTTTGAAGAACGTGATTTTCCAAAGGGTGTAAATTCGAAGATTGAAATTCACACAACCCCATAGATTATAAGGGATTTGAATATTTCACATAGAATTCACACATTTTAAACCACGATTTTTTGGAATTGTACGGAATTGCACTAAAAAGAAATTGACTCTAAAACAAGAAATGTGCTAATTATTATTAAATTGGAGATGTCAATTTTGAAGCAAGCTATTTTCAAAAGGGTCAAAAATAAGATTTTGATTTTGGGGACAACTCTAAGAACGAATAGCACAGTAAATACATAAGTAATAAAGACTACTTGAACAATGCTGTGCAATGTATGTATATGGTCTATGATATGGCCCAATACACCAGATTCTCAAAATCGTTTTAGTATTTGTAACTCGTTAAAATTTGAGAAAAATTAACCTGAATAAAATTTTTAGCAAGTTTGAAACCATATTGACAAAAGTATTGTATTTTGAACTTTGTACCATATCCTTATTCTATGCATAAGAATACCTAAATGTAGCGTTTTAGCTATTTTACATTCGGATCAATTTGATGATTCGTGTTTTCCTCTGCGAAAATAAAGTAATGTTCACGAAATTGCGCTGGTGTTTGAACGAGACTAATTGAGCTGAAGCTTTGCAGAATTTCTTACAAGTCCCTAAGTTGTATTATCTGAAAGTTTCATCTAAACTGAAAGAGTCGAGCAGTGATCCCTGGACAAGTTATAGAATGACCCTTTATAGTACCCAGAGCCGCGTATTTAAGGCTCTGTACTCAAAGCCACTATCGTGCTTAAAGCATAATCACGATTAACCTTCATTTTTGTTGTACTGGACTGTAAACTGTTTTAAAATACATTTGGAAACAGTACGATTCATAATTCCATTAATTATTGCTAGATTATCGACCCCAGAGGCATTCATGCAACCCGAAACCAGCAAAGTACTTCCTCCAATCTTTATTGTGGGATGCAAATTCCTTGGAGCCATCTGTGTTTCTCTTCCTCCATACCATTTGTCTGCCGTCCAACCCAAAAATTTTGAATTTGCTGGAGAATATAACTTATCCAGAACTCAGCATTCGTTCTGGATTTTTCGTCAGTTTAAATGTAACTTCCGATTCCTCTCATTGACGAAGAATTCCTTACGTGCAATCTTATTTTCTGCATAAATTTTCTTAGAGCGGGTATCTCCTTTATTTTTTAGTTGTACAGCAATAGATCTTTCTCACGAGAAATCGCTTGTCAACATAGGTGAAGAGAGGAGATTGAACTGAAACGTGGTTCCTCGATTATAAATGATATTTGATTAAAACTTCTATCTTGCTTTTCGACTCATTTCCAGTAATTTATACCTTTTAATGATTTGAGCTTGTCTTGTAGTTCGACAGCTTTTGACGTGGGTAGTTTCAGGAAACCTATCCAAATGCTAAAGGTAGAGTAAGATACGCTCTGCAACTTTACTCCAACACATTTTTTAAGGAGAGTAATTTAATTATCAAATGAAGCATACAAAAGTAATGTTTTTGTTAAACCAATAATATTAATTTTCTTTTATAATGCAAAACATTGTCGTTTCCCGAAGTGTCCATTGCTTTTGTTTGCTTTCATGGGCATGACGTAGATCACGGTCCACCGATGGACCACTAAGAAATTTCAGGATTTCGCCCTTTTCTCACGTTAGTTCTCAACAGGTTGTGTTAAATCGCCAATACGGTCTTAGTTTGCATGCAGTGTCAAGTCTTCAGCACTTTATGAACTTCATGCTATATGTGTGCAAGTTCACAAGTTAAGGAAGTTATTCATAAAGGGAAAAACGTACGTTTCGTTGAGTTTTTTTAACCGTTTGATAATGAATACGTTATTTGATCACATTGAGCAATCGTTATTACATTGTAATAAATATATGATGAACCGCGACATGGAGAGAATTAGGAGTAGCTTTTGGTCCTGCAAGTCTACCCAGGCCTGGTTTTGAGGATTTTTTGTTTTAAACTCTTATTTTCTTTCTCCCAAGTGAAATGAAGTTCTATCGTTCTTCGAAAACTTTGCGGTGCCAGTTTGACTGAGTATCTTGAGGCCCATTATGTAACAACCACTTGTGTGTGGGGGGATGGAATCCGTCAAGTGCTTTTACTTGGGGAAAGCAAAGATGGAAAAGATCTTGCAAATAGCGTGATCATCCCGAACGTGACGTTATAATACTACGCGTGTTTCTGCTCACGATTTCACCCGAATTCTCTTATTATCGTCATTATCTGATAATAGCATTGCGTTACCACTCGCATTTTTCACATATTCCGCTGGTATCGTGTATTGTCTGACATGTGTGGCCTTAGATTTGCAGTTGTGTTCGGTGAGGCTATCTCAGGAATGCATCTTTAGACATATCTATCTTCAAGAATGAATTTCTGGCCCTTCGTTCCACCATGAAGGCTTTACTAAATATTTTCCAACTCTAGTTTCAAATGAACAAAAATTAATTCTTATATTTAGCGAGTGGCAGACGTTAGATTATGAGTAAGGCACGGATATTGATAACCTAGAAGTTCCTCAAAGTGCTCTTAAAAATGGTTTGTTTTTGCAACTTATACCGTTGACGAAATTTTTTGTATTTTTATGTGCACTCTGAAATCCTAGTTGGAAAAAACCCACAAGCAAATGCATGTTCTTTCTTCCGAATTTCATTGTACTGAACAGTGCCTTAAATTGAGTTACCACGGAGATCCATTTTAAGTTTTTATTTAGTCATCTATTAGTTATATTTTTTGTGCCGGTTTGAAAGCTTAAAACAAATGAAAATTTAATTTAAAAAGTACAGAAAATGCCGAACAATGAACCAAATAAAAAATACCATAAAGAAGAAAAGGTCTCTTATATATGTGTGATTCCAGCGAAAGGTCACAAGGGTTGAACCCTTAATTAATGATTGCGTGGGAAAAGCGGATGCAAGTTAACAGTATTGAAGAGTATTTCACGAACTCATCACTTGTTTGTATTACATTAAATGTTTTGAAAGAAATTTGTTTGGGTTTCATTTACATCACTCGAGCAGAATGTTTCGAAACTCAGCGCTGAAGAACTGGTAAACCGCAGTTACTTGCAAGATAATTACCTTCATAAAAACCAGTGGTTCTTAACCTGGGATGTGTGCACCACTGGGGGGGGGGCGAGATAGCATTTCCAGGGGTGCGAGAGAAGTTTCTAAATTTTCGTTGGAAACTACCGCTTGACCGCCTGTGAGAAACTAGCGAAGGCTAACGCCGACTTTTGGGACCCCCATTCCTACCCTCTCTACCTTTGCCTCAGCCAGAGATATATAAATTGGAGTAAGCTATGCTGTTTCGAAGACGACATCAAAATGCATCAGGCTAGAAAAACCTATTTAAAGAGAAGTATTTTACTCTGCAGTAATAAAAACTTCTGTTTTGAACAAATAAGTAGTAATAAATAAACAGTAATTATACCTAAAATTGCAATACACCTCCAATAATTGAGTGAAGCATTTCATGGATACTTTAGTAAAGTTCAGACATGATACTGGATCCATTTCTATTTGACCCAGATTCGATGGACGACAGCGATTTAATAAAAGACGATCTTATTGAAATATGAGCTAATGCACGTATTCAAATGAAATTTGAAAAACTGACTTGGAACAATTCTGGTGTACACAGTTAGAACTATCCACAGCTGGCAAAAGCAGCATTGCAGACATTTACCATTTGCCACCACCTTCCTATGTGGAATAGGATTTTCATCACTTGTACATAAAAACAAAAGCCACAAATTGCTTAAATGCAAGTGATGACTTACGCGTGGCTCTTTCAAAAAAGGAGTCTCGCTTGAAAAGTATTATGAATATACAACGTAGCCATTAAAAATTAAGAAATTGTTTTGTATGTATATGTAAATATATGTTTATTTTTCAATAAATAAATTACTTTGTAATAGATGTAATTTCCTAAATAAAGAAATGAAACACATTTTTCAAGGGGGTGCGATAACTTATTTTTAGATTCAAAGGGGTGCCGATCACTAAAAAGGTTAAGAACCACTGATATAAACATTCAAAACTGGCTTCAACTTAATATTATTTGTGATTGATCCCAGGCCGTCGCCAATAGCCCGTTGTGTTGCTTCAGTGCAACGTATATTCAACAACCAATCGACTTAATATTGACTGAAATTTTGGAAGAAATTATTCCGTCTAAAAGGTATTCAAAAATATAATTAAGACTTGCATACTTTTATTTGGAAAAGTGAATTTAAGATTTTAAACTTTTTGCCAGGCTGAGCGTTTAGCATCCTGTTTTTTCAATACAATCGGTACCGGGTTCGAATCTCATGGGCATAAATTTTCGTTGTTTCTTAAGTCGTTGAAACCGATCATGTGACTTCAAATGAATGTATTAGACCTTTAATCAAGTATATTTTCCGACTATAGCTTTTTGTGATACACTAAACGTTTTTTAGAGGTTCCGTTATGTTGCGTGAAAAATAAAAGGAGTTCATAGCTAAATTTAATTTTAAACGCTGGATTACTGAAACTACACATTTATAAATTTTTAAAGTAACATGAAATTGCCATGGAATCGAACGTAATCAAATCCTTTATTATTCAAATAAAAATATTTCTAAAAGCATATTTAACAAATTTACTGTAAAATAATTACAAATGGCAAGTTATAATTGATTGCAAACCTGGCCTAGTCTTCTATTGTGGTCTATCAATGGACAATAAAAAAATTTCATTGTGAACGCCTGAATCAAGTAAAAGCATGACATTTTCAAATTTTACCACAATTTAGGACCATCTGGTGGAAAAATTCATTTTCCACGAGTACCACATTTGTAGGAAGGTTGGGAGAGCTAATGGTTTCAAGAGTCTATATCTGTTTCAAGTGTCATAGGTCGCAAATTTTCATAAGTCCAGACAGAGTCAAGATTCATTAAATCCAATTTCAATAAATTCACTGAGAATAAAACTTGACAAAAAATTAATAAAGAGACACACACACATTTAAAATTGCAATACAATTCCGCTTCATTTCGCGGCGAAGATTTTTAGCGTCATTACTCTTCAATTCCTACAATTCAACTGATTGGCGCAAACGCGCCACCTACCGTCATTACGGAACATACTTCGCCACGATGAACCTTGGTTTATTATAAAAAATATGTAGATAATATCAAATCTTCAAATTTAAGCTTTAAACAAAATGTAAAAATGTTCAGCAAAATATAAGCTTATAAAAGTAAACTGTTGACAACAAAATACTACAAAATTAAATTCAAATATTATCAAATACTAAATTTAAAACATGAGAAATAACATGCAAAATATACTTACAAATCTTCAGAATTAAAGGAAAAAAATAATACCTGCTTAAAAATTCACAAATTTGAAGAATTAGCAAATTTATAACTTTAAATCTGAAAACACAATACTAAAAAGCAAAATGGAAAATTTTAAAGAAAACAAGAAATAATTAATGTTTCTAAAAGTCTAGATAGGGCGTATCAATTCTAATAAAGTCTTTAATTTCACCACGCACTTTTCCATCTGCACCAGGGTACAGTTCTATCCGCTACTTTAGTGGAGGCAAATTGTCGTCTTTAATTAAGACTAAGTCATTGATGTTCAAATTGGGCTTATCCCTCAACCATTCAGCACGTCCTTGCAGCTGTGAGAGATAGTCCGTGGACCAACGTTTCCAGAAGCTTTGGAAAAGCTGTTGGGTCAATTTCCATCTTTCTGTTGGGGTCAGTTTGTTTAAAATCAAGTTCAGGGATAGCAGTCAATGCAGTTCCAATTATGAAATGCCCAGGTCATCAGGATCCGAAGAGATGGAAACTTTCGGCCTGGAATTCAAGCATGCTTCGATTTGTGCAATTAGTGTGTGAAACTCTTCATGCGTTAGAACTCGTCTTCCAACAGTTTGCTTTAAGTGAACTTTCGTTTGTTTTACACCAGCCTCCAAAGTGAGGTACAGCTGGAGGGTTGAAAGTATACTGAATATTTTCTTCAATTAAATAGTTCTGAGTTTTTAATTCTCGGTCAGCTCCAACAAAATTGGTACCTCTGTCTGAAAAGATTTCTTTTGGTTTCCCTCTACGGTGTAGCAAATCTTTTCAGCGATGGTATAATTACTTTTGTAGAGAAGCATACATAGACAAACATAGCATTTAAATGGTTTCACACCTCTTCCCTTTCGAGTCTTAATCAGGAAGGGTCCTGCAAAATCCAGTCCAATTTTGGAAAATACTCTGGCACAACACGAGCAGTTGGGAGGTCTGCTATTATCCGAGTGACAATAGCTGTTCGATTTCTAAAACACTTCATACATTTCCAAATTACGAGGCGTGTTTTTTAAGTAAGTACCGTTTTGAAATAAAAATAAAACAAGTAGACTTTTCTTAACAATTTTATTTTTACATGAAAGCCTGTACTTTAATCTACTTTTCTACATAATTCCCACCAATATTAAGGCACGTATCGTATCGTACAACCAGCTTTTGAATACCATCCTCGTAGAAATCTGCCGTCTGATTAGACAACCACTGCAACACGGTCGTTTTGACATCGTCATCGTGGCGCTGACCACCCAGATGCTTCTTCAAATGCAGGAACACGTGGTAGTCACTGGGCGCTAGATCGGGGCTGTACGGAGGGTGATCAAGTGTTCCCAGCCAAATGATCCGATCAGCTCTTGAGTTCGATTGGCCGTGTGTGGACGGGCATTGTCATGAAGCAAAACGATCCCCTTACTCAGCATGCCGCGCCTTTTGTTTTGGATTGCACGGCGAATTTCTTTTAAGGTCTCACAATAAGTCGTAGAATTTATTGTGTCACCACGAGGCAAAAAATCCACAAGCAACATCCTCTTCCTGTCCCAAAAAACAGTACACATGATTTTCCTGGCTGAAATTGTTTGCTTGAACTTCACTTTCTTGGGTGATGTTGAATACCGCCATTCCATGGATTGCTGCTTTGATTCTGGTGTAACGTAAGCCACTCATGTTTCGTCGCCTGTGACAATTTGGCTTAACAACTCGTCACCTTCCTCACTACCGCTTTAGGAAAGTCAAAGAACTGGCTAAACGTTTGCTTTTGTGCTCCTCAGTCAGCATTTTCGGTTCTCAGCGTGAGCATAACTTTCGATAATTTAAACGTTCTGTCACAATTTCATAAAGCACACTTCTTGACACTTCAGGAAAGTTATCAGATACCGACGAAATCGTAAAGCGTCTGTTCTCTCTCACTTTTTCATCAACTTTCTGCATCAAAGCGTCAATAATGACTGAAGGTCGCCCACCTCGTTCCTCATCATGCACGTTCGAACGGCCATCTTTAAAAGCTCTCACCCACTTCCGTACCATCCCATCGCTCATAATGTTTTCTCCATACACTTCACTGATCTGACGATGAATTTCAGCCGCTTTCACGCCTTTAGCACTGAAAACGAATCACAGCGCGTATTTCTCAATCGGAGGAGGCATTGCAAATACTCAGAAACAAACGTAAACACGGTCGAATGATTCTGTAATGACGTCTGTGGCTTGACAACAGATGGCGGTACACAGCGCGCATGCGCCAAATGCCGACCGCAGTGATACAGTTGCGGAATTTTATAACGGTACTTAAAAAACGCCTCGTATTTTTCTAAACTTCTCGGCAGTTAATGATCCAAAACCTTTGTCGGAGAGTTGCCATTGTTAACGTAGGACCACCATGGAGGTTCACTTCGTGAAAACGTTTGATTATCAAATCTGTAACATGGTGTTTCTTAGGAAGAATGATTTGATGCTTCTGGTCTGAATTTCTAAGCCTTCCACCAACTCCGAGGATTTCCTCTTTGTCAAGAAATGAATTCAATGCCAAGATTTTACTATTGAGAGTTAAATTCTTCCCAGCTTTCAAAAGCTTAATTTCTTCTCTAAATTCAAGTTGCTGTATAAATTTCATAATCAAAATGGTTGCTTTTTCAAGTTCTTGAATAGTTAAAAATCCCTTAAGTTTTGAAGATGTTGGCTTAGCATTATTGTAGAACTTCAAGCACCACGCAGTTACGCTTTTCAATTTGGTCCAGGAAAACTTCAAGATTCAAATTCGGACTCTGCTAACAATAGAACATATAACAGCTCGACGCTGTTCTTGAAATACTTCTACTTTAGGATTTATCAAGGGATCAAATTGAGACGTTGGCAGATTTCCTTCTTTCAACCACACAGGACCATGGAACCAAATTTCATTCTTTACGAGATCAGATGCCGTGGATCCACGTGAGACTAATCGGCAGGATTTTCGGTTCCTTTACATTTTTTCCATTGCGTAGGTGAAACAAGATTTTGAATTTCGTGTACACGATTTGTAACAAAAGGTTTCCAATTGTTAGCTGAACCTTTTATCCAGTGAAGTACGATATGAGAGTCACTAAAACAAAATATATTATCTTCACTGATACCAAATAATTTCTTCAAATATTTAACAATTCTTGCGGCAATAACAGCCCCCATGAGTTCTAAACGAGGCAAAGTTAATTTCTTAAGTGTGGACACTCGGCTCATTCGAAAAACTTTAAAACCTAAACTGTTAGAATTGTCAAACCACAAGAATCTCAAAAAATTCCTATCTTCATCAGCAATTTGAATTTGGTGAAAAGCCCTCTCTATGTCGGCACAAAATGCAATTTTGTATACATGAAATTTTAAAATTACATCCAACAGATTGGGATTTAAATTTGGGCCAGGTATCAAACAGTCATTTAATGATTAAGCATCTTTCGCTTTCGATGAAGCATCAAAACTATCCTAACTTTTGTTGATTTGTCTTCCCGTATAACGGGTCTATGAGGTATATAATAACAGTTAGTTTCATTTTGAACAAACTTACATTCTTCAATAATTCCCTTATCAGCTTGTTCTTTAATAATATATTCATTATAAAAGATATAATTTCCTTTTAATTTATTTTCTAGTCCAAGAAATCGTTTAGCAACTAAAAAATTATCTGAAAGTTCCGATTTATTTTCTCTGTTTTGTTTCGTATCGACCATTGTTAAATTTCAAATTATCATTAAAAGATTTAATGGTATTTAAATCAGTCTCAGAAAGTGTTTCGTTTTTATCTTCAATGCCTATTGAATCTAGTTTCCAAAAGGATTGCAAGTCAAATGTTTTTGCTTCATCACTAGATAAAAATAACGCATTAATTCTAGTATTATTTTTTCGACTTTGCCTATTAAAGTAAAACCGAAAATAGTTGGCGAAACAAATAAATCGTCATCTACTTGAGTGATACAACCATTTTATACACGCCAAAAATATTCAGCTCCTAGTAAAATACTTATTTTTCATTATTTGGATTCGAATCGGACAGTTCCCATCCTCGCTTACTCAAATTGAATGTTTCGACAGTTGGTGGGACCTTGAACAGCGATACAGGAAATCAAATCTGTGGCGAGAACTTCTATCATTATATTGGAGCGAGCGTCGTTTTTATTTTTTAATCGCAGACTGAATACTTGGAACTCTAGTTGATTTTCATGACGCCTTCCAAACGAATAAATTGTTAAGCATTGTCTTCGAATGATCTGCAGTTTTAATTCTCGATCTAAATCTCTAGTTATGAAACTTCTTTCACTTCCTGAGTTAATTAAAAGTCTTACCACTTTCGATTTATTTTTGGATTGAACAATAACTGAACATGTTTGTAAAAGAACGTTATTTTTAGGCTTCGGAATATTATAATGCGTTTTTGACACGACAGTTTTTATTTTCAGGCTCTAACTCTTTTTGTTCTTTAGATTTGGTATAACAAAAGAGTTTATTGTGATTTTTACCATTACAAATTTTACACGGTTGTATTTTTGATCTACAATCGACTGACAAATGAGATTTAAGGAAATATCTGTAACACCTGCCTTCTTTCTTTAACTTGTGTCTTTTCTGATCATCGGAATATTTAAATCATTCGGCGGACACATGTTCATTAGATCTGCAGAATATGCAAAACATTTTTATTGCTGTATTTAAAAGCAGAGGCTGACGGCTTAGAATTATTGAGTGTTTTTGTTTCTAAATGACGACTGATCTCGTTTAAATGTTTGTTGTTTTTACACTTCGTGAGTTATTTATCATTAAAGTGGCTTCGCGACACTCAATTTCATTTTTGATGAATTCAATTGTTATTTCAAAGTTATCTTTAGAAGTGCGTTTTCTATGAAACTCTAGGGCTAAATCGTGTGGAAGTGATTTAAGAATAATTGGATTCAATAAATGTCCGTAACTACCACTTGTTACATCAAGTGAATTTAAATTTCTTATACTGATTTTTAGTTGATCATAAAGCTTACGCATTCCATTATTTGAATATTTAACAGGTTCTAAATTTAATAACTTATTCATATGGTTGTTTATTATTAAATCCTTTCGCCCATATCTCTCTTTCAACAATATTAAACTATCATAGTTGTCTTCAGTAAGACAGAAACCAGACACACAATTAAATGCTTCTCCAAGTTAAGATTTTAAATATGTAAACTTTTCCACTCAAGATAGAGTTGGATTGTTATGAATTGAATTTTCATATGCATTAAAGAATTCAGGCCACATGCTAGAATCACCAGAAAACTTTTCTAGAATTAATTTAGGAAGTCTAATGAAACATTTGGCGAATTCGAAATTACACAGAGGAATTATTTTCAGTACTCGTATAAACTTGTGTATTAGAACTTCTAATTCCTATATCATATTTCTTAAGTCAATTAGTAATTTTCAATTTACAATAAATTAATTTTTCATTATATTCTTTCTTCACTGACATTTATTTCTTTTTCATATTCATTTGTGTCAGTGATGCGAATATCGATCTCTTTATCAAGCTCTTTCAAAGATTTATGCTTGTCAGTTAAAATTTCCAAATATTCCTTCAGTTCTTGAATGTTTTGTGGGGTTAAATCAGAAATTACAAGTAAATTATCAACTTTAGTTACAATTTTCGTAACTCCAGCTCTAAAAGAAGAGCGTGTCGTTTTCAATATTTGTTTTGTCCGAAAGCCATTTTTCAATTATTTTTTAAAGATCGATATTTCTTTTTATGCAGATACTTTAAAATTCGGGTGAGATGTCGAATCCGAGACCGTGGCGATTTATCGCCAAACATGGTAACCTTGTTGTTTTGATTAAGCTTTATGGCAACCCTATGCAAAAGGTGTTTCGCGTAGGAAAGTCAACGTTTTTTTTTAACGAACATACTGGCTTAGGACGCCATCTTGATTTGGCAACAAAAATTGCTTGGCGACAAACATGTCTCGGATTCTACATCTTTGCCCAAAATTCTCTTACCTTTTTAAAGGCAATAATTCCATTCCCAGGTTTCGGCTCCAAAAATGTAGGAGGGGTAGATTCCACCAAGATTAGAGTAAAATTCAACTGAAAATTGAACCCTCATGTAAATAAGAAAGTATTATTCGGATAAAGTAAAACTTTGTACTCGGAAATTGCTTTTCACTAATGAAGAGAACACTAAAACATGCAAGTGCAAATTTCATCTCCTTTATCCCAGTGTCCTATTTAGAGGACAGGTCAGATTTCGTATATAAAATATAAAAAATTTTCAAATTTTGTTATATTTAGTTTATTTAGGTTTAATTAACCTTAGAAAATGATTCTTCTCAAATTTGAATAAAATAAATAAATTACGACAAAACGGGTTAAATAGTTAAAGTATAACTTATCGTCTGCTAACTCAGAGTTTTGTTTACTTTCCAAATGGCGCTTTTAAATAAGCAATGGATGGAAGGCTATGTTTCCGCTCTTTCCGAGGAAAATTATGCTTATTCAATTATTCAAAAACGCTGTAAAAGTCATGGTTTTTCGATATCTAAAGGTACGATAAGTTATATTATTAATGAGAAAGGAAAAAACGCGTAAAAGTGGAAAAATACTTCCAAATACGTATCCAAAAAAAAGAATTTCTGAGAATATTTGTAAGGTATGATCTTTAATTTTAAAAGAGAATCCACCAAGCCAAAGAAGGACTATTACAAAGTCGTTAAAATGTTCAGTTTCAACTGCAAATAAAATAATTAAGAGTGATTTTAATCTTAAAAAAGGTAAAAAAATACAATGTTCATCGTCTATCTCCACGACATGTTGCAGAACTGGCTGCAGAATTCTGTATGAGAAGCATTTAGCTGGAGAAAGATAGAAATATGTTGTGACAATAGACGAGGCGTGGGTGTATTTCAATGATTGCAATAAAAAAGAACAATTTATTTTAAAAGAGGAGAAAAATCTTAAAACATGGTTCAACTTGGTAACTTTAAAGTGAGAACTTTCTCGAAGAGATTTATTATTGTTGCCGGTTTTGTATATAATGGAAAATTAAAAGTAAAAATAGGGGGAAAATGTAAAAATCAACTCTCACATATTATCAAGACCATATTTATCCCCAATATTCAAAAAGGAAATATCATATCTTTACCCACAGTGCCAACAATCAGTAGAGATGCATCAGGATAAAGCCAGCAGCCACACATCTAAATCCACTATTAAATTCTTGGAAAAAATGGAACAAGACCCTTTGCTAATATTCCTGCTAAATCTCCAGATGTCTCGCCCATGTACTTTTGTGCTTTTAAAAAGAGCAGTATCGAAAAGTCGACCGAAAACCATTCAAGGATTTTGGAAAACTGTGGAACAAGAATTAATAATAACAGATTTTGCTGAAGTTATTATCTAGAGTATTATACTTAGACATTTTTTACAATCTCTTAATCTATTGACGAAATGTGAGAAAATTAATTTAAACACAGAAATCTCGAACTAAAACTTAAATTTACGGGCTTTTTCGGCTGCAAACTTTATAATGTCCTCAAAAGATAGCTTTGAAGCTAACTTGTGCTCTATTGATACGATGCTCAGGTTGGTTAATCGTTGTTGCCCTGTTAAGTTTCTGAGGTAATTTTTATGATCTTTAGTTTGCTAAAACTCTTTTCATTTGAGGCGACTGAGACTGGTATTGTGAGGAAAATTCTCAACGCTGTCGTTACTTTGGTGGACGCGTCTTCAAGTCCGTTCTTGTATATTAACGTCAGAAGACCTGATGGTGTAGCCGTTTTCATATTATTGCTTAACCAAGGCACGATACTTAAAACTCTCCACTTCTATCGCCAGCTAGTCCCTGTCTAAGTCTTCTCTATATGTGGTAGATAACTCAAGTGGCTGGTTCTTCAATTCTTCTCCCTTCATCGTTTCAAACCGAGCTCCATTGAGGAAACCAAATAAACTATTCATGTTTTGAATGACTTGAAACCTTTGCCTCAGTTTATTCAGAATCCGATCTATTATTATTTGTATAATCAATAATTTGAACTTTTTTCTTCTGAGAATTCATAGCTTTCAACTTCGCCCTTCTCATCAAACATCCGCTTCTTACTCCTCCGTACTTCTTTAAAATGAGGATGTAGGTTAAGCTTTCCTGCTATTTCTTCACACATTCTGCATTTAGCTCCTTTCATAGTTTTTGGTTTTGTAGTCTACTAATAGGTTTTCCTCTTCATTTTTTATGATACGTAAATATCTACAGTAAATAAATACTCAGCCAATTTAGTGCCCCGGGCGCCGGATTGGGGTGGGGGCGCTAAATTGGCTGAGTATTTATTTACTGTAGATATTTACGTATCATAAAAAATGAAGAGGAAAACCTATTAGTAGACTACAAAACCAAAAACTATGAAAGGAGCTAAATGCAGAATATGAAAAAATAGCTAGTAATCTTAACCTACATCCTTATTTTAAAGAAGTACGGAGGAAGAAGCGGATGTTTGATGAGAAGGGCGAAGTGAAAGCTTTGAATTATCAGAAGAAAAAAGTTCAGATTATACAAATAATAGTAGATCGGATTCTGAATGAACCGAGGCAAAGGTTTCAAGTCATTCAAAACATGAATAGTTTATTTGGTTTCCTCAATGGAGCTCGGTTTGAAACAATGAATGGAGAATTGAAGAACCAGGGATACTTGAGTTAGCTACCACATATCAAGAAGACTTAGACAGGGACTAGCTGCCGATAGAAGTGGAGAGTTTTAAGTATCGTGCCTTGGTTAAGCCTTAATACGAAAACGGGCTACACCATCAGGTCTTCTGACGTTAATATACAAGGACTTGAAGACGCGTCCACCAACATAACGACAGTTTTGAGAATTTTCCTCGCAATACAGTCGCCTCAAATGAAAGGAGTTTTTGCAAAAAATTACCTCAGAAACTTAACAGGACAACGACTAACCAAAGTGAGCATCATATCAGTAGAACACAAGTTAGCTTCAAAGCTATCTTTTGAGGATATTGTAAAAATGTTTGCAGCCGAAAAAGCCCGTAAAGTTAAGTTTTAGTTCAAGCTTTCTGTGTTTAAATTAATTTTTTTCACATTTTGTCAATAGATTAAGAGATTGTGTAAAATGTCCAAGTATAATACTCAAGATAATAACTTGAATAAAATCTGTTATTCCTAATTCTTGTTCCACAGTTTTCGAAAATCCTTGAATGGTTTTCGGTCGACGTTTCGATAATGCTCTTTTTAAAAGTCCAAAAGTTTATGGGTGAGACATCTGGAGATTTAGCAGGAATATCAGTATAGTATTGACTTGATTCCAGTTTCTTGTTCCATTTTTTCTACGAATTTAATAGTGGAGTTAGATGTGTGGCTGCTTGCTTTATCCTGATGCAGTTCTACTGATTGTTGGCACTGTGGGTAAAGATATGGAATTTCTTTTTTGTTTTGGGGGATAAAATATATATATATATATATATATATATATATATATATATATATATATATATATATATATATATATATATATGGTCTTGATAATATGCGGGAGTTGATTTTTACATTTCCCCCCTCTTTTTACTTTTAATTTTCCATTATATGCAAAACCGGCAACAATCTCCGAAGTCCTATGGCTTCGGGGGCCAGAAATTGTGAAACGGAAAATGTAAAAGTGAATGAAAAGTGAGACTGGGAGCCACGGCACTTCAAGTTTAGAAGTAGAGCCAGATCTTAAAAAGTCTGCGAGCCGCGGTAGCCTAGTTGAAAGAGCAACGGATTAGCAACCGGAGGGTTGCCAGTTCGAAACCCTGTCCAGCCAAAGACTCGTACACGGGGGTTGGTGCACGTTAAATCTGTCGTGGCCTCAAAGGTCCTCACGTTGATGTGGTATGGAAGTTAGAGTGGGGTGCCAGCTCAGATGTTCTCGTCATCTGACCGTGGTTAAAAATTACGAGGTTTTGTCCTCGGATCTTTCCCTTCGGGTTTGATCCCGGACCGTCGCCAATAGCCCGTTGTGTTGCTCCAGTGCGACGTTAATTGAAATACCTACCTACCTAAATAAACCCCTCAGGGGCACATCTTTAGTTGCATACGGGTTTCACGAACCCGAGGTACTCTAGTGATCTTTTCTTTTCCTTTTTGGTTTACTGTCTTTGGAAAACATGGGGTCGCGACCCCAAGATGCCCTAAAGATCTTTCTCCTCTCCATCCTTTCTTTTCACAATTACTTGACATTGTCTTGTGTTTGACGCAGCTTGGCTAAATACAGCCCTTGCGCTATAAACCCCAAATCAACCTAAATAATTTATTTACACCTAAATCCAGCAGTAACAGCTTAACAAACAGATGGGTCATTCCACGGAAAATGAGCAAATCGGCTGTGGCTGACATATCTATTTTCATGAAAATCAGTTTTTAAATAGGTCACATAGTAATAAGCAACTAGCAAAATATTAGGTTTCAGAAATCATATTTTTTTAATTAAACATTTAAAGTTCAAGGTCACACAAATTCAGATTTTCTAGCACTAAAAGTGGCCTGTTTACGACCCTATATTTCAACAAGTTATTCAAGCTCCAAAAACATCAAAACTTTTCAACATAAAAGAGCAAAATGTCTATTACATGTCGTGAAATTTTCATAATTGTAATTTGATTATTTTTGTCTCAGGAAAATTTTTATCTATACGTAAATTTTAATTCTTTATCGCAGCTGATAATGAGTTATAACCTTCGATAATATGAAAAGTCTTGCTTAATCCAAGAATTGTTTCCATCAGTGAAATAATTAGGTGGAAAGTTAATTTTGTTAGAGAAGTATTCGATTTCCTTTTTCCTTTGGATGATTGCTTTGGGATTGATCCCGGACCGTCACCAATAGCCCGTTGTGTTCCTCCAGTGTGACGTTAATTGAAATACCCCCCTTTGGAAACGCAAGTATTAAATACTGCTACTTGTGAATATTAAATGCGTTTTGTAAATATTAAGCATTGTTAGTCAGGTAAACACTAATTTTTAGAGTAAAAAAGAATTTAAGTATCGTTGTTATACTCGATCTCCCAATTGTACATACTCACGAATCCTTGTTCCATATTTATCACAATCACTAGTGAAATAAATAAAGATTTCAAGAATTCGGTAGCACTAGGAAAATTTCAATTTAAGCAACTACGAAATTGAAGAAGAGACCTTTATCAGATTGAAAGTAAATTTGAAGATAGTCAAGTTTAAAATGTTTAAGCTTTTACAATTGTGATTTGATGTCCTGCTTTTAAAATTTCTTTCAAAAGTTAAAAATAATTGGGTATTTCATTGTTGATTTGCGGTTTCATTGTTGCCATTTGAAAGGAGTAATATACATAGAATGGGAAGGAAATGCTATGATTGGCAATAATAAACATTGCCAGTTAGTGCGATACTGATGGAATATGGTAACCCGTCTTAGAACATCCGAATAGTCGTTTGGCGACGAAACTTTCAGTCGCCAATTGATTGGATGGGCAAGAACGTGTTTTTGCGTTTTGCTAATTTTGTTATTGTTGCTTTGGGACTCAAAATACAATCCTGAATTTTTTTTACAAATTAAAGACATGTTAAACTATATTCTTCCAAAATATACTTTTCGTCAGAGCTGTCCATTTAATTTTGTGTGTCTATTTTAAGTGGAAAACCGTCATTTTATAATTTTCCTTTGCTGCTTGGAAGATGAAGGAAATAAAAACCGATTTCCAAACTTCAGCAGTAGTTTTATCATATGAATTTATGAATTTCAACAATGCATTTTATTTCCTTTAGCCCATAGAAACCTTTTTAATTCTATCAAAATCGACTATTTTCCATTTTCGCTATTATTTGTTAGCTTAAATATGATGTTTAAAATTGTTGTTTCCAAATAGATAAAAAGCGAATTCTCCATAGATTACAAAAATATGAAATATTGTTGTCTACGTTAAGGGGGTATGGTACCGAAATTGCTGAAATCTGCAATTTTGAAGTTATAATTGTAATTTTTGGTATTCAGGTAGATTTTAAGTATAGTATGCAAAATGTGAATTCAAAAATTTAAAACAATTCATTTAAAAAAAATAAAATTTCAAAAATTTGAACAGTTTTCATTTTGATATAAGTAGAAAAATAATTTGGCTAAAATTTCAATTTGAACATTTTTTAACATAAAAATATATAAGAAATAAATTGTCTTCACAGTTTTTGTAAATATGAATCAGAAAAAATTTAATAAAAAATAATGCAAAAAAACGTGATTTTACACCTCAAATATTGTTTTCAATAATCATAATAAAAAAACAAACACATATTTCAACAATTGCTGAAGGCAAATTAAAGAAAGGTATATATATAACAATTGTTACAAATTTCATTCATATCCGTGCAGTAGAATTTGACTTATATCAATTTAAATTTATAAAAATATCAAAAATCACTTTGAGAAAAAAGGCATTAAAGCTTTAAAATTATGCAAAATAGCTGTTTATGAAGATATTCATCTGAAATTGTTTTCAGTAATCTGTCACAAAAGAAGTATATTCCATGTTTAAATTTTAACAAAATGTTAATACACTGCTGGCCACCCAAATTGCAACACCAAGAAAGACAAGAGATATCACAACAAAATTTATTTTGTAGGTAACATGTTGACCAAGTATCAAATGATTAAATTTATAGATTTCTGTGAAGTGTGGTTCCTGCCAAAATCAGTAGCCAGAGTAGCCGCCATTGTTGGAGATCACCGCTGCCACACGCCTCGGCATTGATTCAAAGAGACTTTGGATGTGTTCTTGGGGTACAGCAGACCAAGCAGCTTCCACACGTTGCCAAAGTTGATCTGGTGTGGCAGCTGGGGATGTATTCTGGGTCAATCGTTGAGCAACCATGGACCACATGTTTTCTATCGGCGAAAGATCCGGAGAGCGAGCTGGCCAGGGAAGCAATTCAATCTGGCGATTGACGAAGAACCCTTGGACAATGCGGGCCACGTGTGGTCGCGCATTATCCTGTTGAAATATGGCTGTGGGCAAGCCCTGAAGGTAAGGAAGGACAACTGGCTCCAACACCTCGGAGATGTAGCGCTGGCTGTTTAAAGTACCGGCAATGCGTACTAGAGGAGTGCGAGAGTGATATCCAATACCGCCCCATACCATAATACCCGGTGCAGGACCAGTGTGGCGGTGCATAACGCAGCTGTTCAGCATCCTCTCTCCACGGTGTCTCCAGACTCGAATCCGACCATCGTGGTGTTGCAGACAGAAGCGTGACTCGTCAGTAAAGACAATTTCATTCCATTCTGCCGTCCACATCCTTCTTTCATCGCACCATTGGCGGCGGAAACGTCTGTGGTTCTGCGTCAAGGGTAGACGAAGCAATGGACGTCTTGCGGACAGACCACTCTGCTGTAAACGGCGTCGAATGGTACGCGCAGACACTGGATGATGCGGTACAGACTGAATGTGCTGTGCTATGGTTCGTGATGTGGCTGAGCGATCCGTCACTGCCATACGCACAATATGCCTGTCATCACGGATAGAAGTGGTGCACTGAGGTGGATGCGATCGAACACGTCGGTCCGTCGTACCCTCCTGCATCCAACGATCACATATCAGCATTACAGTTGTTTGGTTTCGTCCAACACGACTACCGATTTCCCTGAAAGATAATCCACAATCTCGGTAGGCCACTATCCTTCCTCTGTCGAACTCGGATACTTGATCAAAAGATGATCGCTGTTTTCTACGAGGCATAATTGATCGTTTTTTTGAAAAACCACAAGAAAAACACAATTGCCGTACTTGAAATCGTCGAAATCTCCAAGCCTTAAATAGCGTTTTGAAGTGGCGCCACAGGCGCGCGTGATGTGCGTCTGCGCTGAAATTCTAATCATTTGCATATCTCACCTCCGCTAATGCATGTTGTAAATTTCATATTATTTGCATGCTTCCTTCAGGGTGTTGCATTTACGGTGGCCAGCAGTGTATATATGTCCAAAAAATAAATTTTAAAAATCGAAAAAAGATAAAAAATTTCATCAAAATTTTTACATACAGAGAAAAATATGAAAATTGCTGCTGTTGGAACATAATATATTATAAATAGCTGTTGCACACACAAATTCAAAGATAATACATTATATTAAAATGTATAAATGTATGTAAAAGCAATATTGCTGACTAACACAATTCAATGTCCACCAGCCAAGTAACCAGAATTCTGGTTCAGTTTTATTTTTGCCATGTTCACTTTTCTGCGATAAGCTTTGACCAACTTTGAGCTTTCCGCTTTCGTCCCATATTTAATATCACAGCTCAAACTTGTGTAAACAAATCACTTAAAATTATATAATTATAACATAAAATATAGATATATTAACAACAAAATATATTTAACAGCATATTCAACAACAATAGCCGTTTTCGAAATTAAACTAACGTCAAATTTTTCACATCAAATATCCAATTTACATTCAAAATAAGCAATCCAAAAGATACTATTACTTGACATCAATTCAAAGAAGTGTTAGCTAATATATTTTACTTCGCTTCTTTCATCCTATAAAAAGAAACACTATTTTCAACTGAGAGAAATAGACATGTAGAGGTTTAACTTTCGTTTGTTTATGTTACAGTAGCAGACGAAAATGAGCGTGGCAGGTGACATCATCAGTAGTTCAATTTTTAAAATTGCAATATAATCGGTTCTATTTAACGTAGCAAGATGAATTTGGTGTCATTGGAATCAGAAAATTCTGAATTTTTTTTTTAAATCAAACGATTTTTCGGGATTTTTTGAGTACCATACCCCCCTCCCCCCTTAAGTAGTTTATGAGAAAGATCTTCAAACATGCAACACCAAGCGATTTCATAACTGCTCTTCAAATTTCAAGTCCTTAAAATGCCTAAAACTTCTAAAATATTTCATTTTGAGCCAAAATATTTTGGATATCGTTATTTATGCATAAGCTTAACCCCTGTAGCAAATTTCATGAAAATCCGTCACCCTACGGTCACAGGTTTTTATGATTTTTGCTCATTTCACATGGAAGGACCCTATAACAAATAAGTGTGCTGAAATTTAGTGATTGCATTTATACTTCTTAGTAAAGAAAACAAAATATTTAAGAAGTAAATTTATAGAAAAATGCGATTTTTCAATTTTGTAAAATACATATTTAACTGAAGGAAAGCTCCGAAAACATCTAAACGTTTCAACATTATGGACCAAGATGTCTTATGTCCTGAAATTTTTATTGTCTTTTGATCTGCTTTTATAATTTGTTTCTTAAGTTATATATATAAAAATAATTTGGTATTTCATTGTTGAATTGGGGTTTTAATCATTAGAAGGTCGATGTTTTCAATGTTATTTGAAACTTGCATAAAATGGGAAGGAAATATTGGCGATAATAAACATCGCTATTAATGGCGATAGTTTTGGAATATGTTAGCCCGTCGTAGGCCTATCTAAATAGTCGTTTTCCCTTGCTATTTTGATGAAGGTTACAAAATCCTACTTCTCTAAACTTCAGCAGTAGTTTTATCATCCAAACAGTAACTGGCATGAGTTTCAACGATACCTTTAAATTCCTTTAGCCCATAAAAACCTTTTGAATTCTATCAAAATCGACAGTTTTTCATTTTCGCTACTAAATTTTTAGTTTAAATATGTTTCAAATTGTTATTTCGAAATAGATATAAAGAAAAGTTTTCAGATTACAAAAATATGAAATACACTACTGTTTGTGAAAATTCCAACACTATGAAAGAATCAGAAATAAATTAAATGTATTCCACGTATTACTTATAGTGGTTTAAATAAACGATCAAATTTACAGAGCATAATGCCGAAAATCAATTTTTTGTGCAACCGCCACGCGCAGCAATGAGAGCCTGTACACGTCGTAGCATCGAATCATACAGATTCCGAATGTCATGCTGAGGAATGGCATTCCAGATGGCCTCTATCTGATGCCAAAGTTCAGGCTTAGGGCGAGTTTATACACTCACTGCCAAAAGTTAAGCACGAAGCGGTAAAATGCGAAAAAATCGACAAGTACAGCTTTGATTGACACGAAATGCGGCAGGAAAGTAGCAAATATGTTTATGCATGAAACAAAACAAAGAATTACATACAAAGATGAAAACAATATTGAATTTTCATAAATTATAAGATGAAGTCATTAACAAAATGATGTTTAAATCCAATACAAACAAAACCGACATTAATAGGGTATGTGACCACCCCTCATCCTCATACAAAGTTTACAGCGTGTGACCATGCTCTCCATGAGGTGATCAACCATCCCAGAGTCAAATAATCGCCATTCCTCCTGTAGAGCAGTTTGCAACTCTGAGAGTGACTGGGGTGGGAAACGTGCAGACACAGCACGGCCGAGGGCATCCCAAAGATTTTCAATGGGATTAAGGTCGGGCGAGTACGCCGGCCAATCCATACGCGCAATCCCCTCACTCTCCAGGTAGTCGTCGACGATTTGGCTCGATGGGGACACGCATTATCATCCATTAAAACGAAAGCAGGACCAACTGATGCAGGGTACAATCTCACAGTGGGTTCTAGGACTCCATCCCGATACCGGACAGCCGTCACAGAATCCCGTCTATAGATATGCAGGTCGGTGCGATATCCCAACGAAATCCCTGCCTACACCATGATGCTTTCACCTCGGAATGCGTGATGCTCGATGATGTTCTGGGGCCGATTGCGTGTGCCTTGTTCTCTTCAGACCCTTACACGCTTGTCATCTGGCTCCAGGGCAAATCTCGACTCATCCGTGAACATAACGTTGGCCCAATCAGACACAGTCCAATTCACATGTTACCGACACCATTTTAATGGTGCCCCTCTGGATTGGACCGATAGAGGAACACAAACTCGTGGTACCCGGGCGTACAGTCCATTCATGTGTAGGCTTCAGATACAATCCTCCAAAACAATACTTTTTATCAGGCCCGGTCCTTCAAATCGTCTTAACCAGCCTGCAGTCCAGATGCAATCCTCCGCAGTTTGCCACACCCGCAGTCGAGTAGTCCTGTATAGTTCTGGTTTGATTTATCGCTGGACTGTTTGTTACATTTTGGAAATGTATATTAAGAGAAAATGTCAAAAGGATTAGGGGATACTCACAAGTATATGGTCACTGGTTAAAATTTTGTGTAAGATAGTTGTCCGAAACCTGACTTTCTTTAATTCAATATATTATATATTTTTCTTTAACAACTGTATTAGTTGTGAAAATTATGTTTTTGTAAATGCAAATTTATTTTAGGACAATTACGCATAGAAGTATTATTAACGTGGAAAGTTATGCATATAATGTTTACAAGATGGAAGGTAACTTTTTTAAACCATGTACTTAAAGTTGTTAGTTATTTTACCCAATTTTAGATTTGTGGTTTAAAAACTAAATAAGTTACACTTGTGTGAATTTTAAATTTATCAAAGTGTTCCAGAAAATAACCCTTGACAAATTTTATAATTTTAAGTGCGTTCAAAAGTTTTGTGCTGGATTTTTAAGATTAAATTTGTATTAATTATTGTGCGTGTGAAATCAATATTTTATAAATACGAAAGATAAATAAGAAACAATAAACTTATAAAATTTATTGTCACATTCATCACATTTTAAATCCACTGAATAAAACTCATAGAGACATGTAGCCATTTACTAGCCATCTTCTTTCTTCATCTTTAGGAAAACTAATAAATGTAACAAAATAATAAATTTAAATACATAAGAACTAAATAAATGAATTTTTAGCAGGTACACATCTCCACAAGTTCTTATTACGAGTAAATATAAATTGTTTTAAGGAATGGAACCTTAAAAGTTTAAGTTATCACAGATTTAACGCTTTTAAAAAAATAGTTTTTCAACTTAAAATTGTGGAAGATAAATGTTTCGCTCAATTGAGGAGCATGTTTTGTGTAGATAAATTTTCACAAATATACTTAATTCGTTAAAATACTCAATTTAGAGAGAAAAAATATAAAAGTCTCCCCTTTTCAAGTAGAAAACAATAGAGTGAAGAATTTCATTTCGATGTGGAATGTGTTTTTATCACCACCACGCTTTTTTTATCGAGTTAAAGAACGATATAAACATTGAAATGCACAGAAATATTATTAGAAACAATCTAATTCAGTATGATTTATCTCAAGATTAAAATAATATAAGGAAGAAAGATAAAACTGACTTAAAAGTGGAAAATAATTAAATTTTAATGTTAGATTTATTTAAATACGAAGCAAAAAAATCAAGATGTCAAGCAGATATTTTTGGAAAAGGAACTTTCCAGCTGCGCGGATTGTTTGGAATTAATACAAAAGAAGTTTCTTTCGTTCTCTAAGGCCCCGTTCACATGAGGCGTTTTTCAACGCGCGTTTTACGTCTAAACAAAACTCGGGTAGCCAAAGTACATAGAGTTCTACTGGAGTGTTCACATGCAGAAATCGCGAGAATCCAAGCGCTAGATAGCTTCGGCGCTTCAACAATCTCCGGTCGTTCTAGCGATTAGAAGGCGTTTGGAGAAGCATAGGTTTGTTCCGCACCGTTCACATGACACGTGTTATGAGGCGCGTTAGGGCTTTTTTATTCCCCTAGTTCAAGTTTCTATCTTCGCGATCGTTAAAGATAGAGTGAAAATTCCAACGGATTTGAAATCTGCGGAAAATTTTTCACCAGATCGATACCTGAAATGTGATTTTCTTTAAATAAATAATTTTTCAACTGTAACTTTAATATTTTCGCGATACTCATTTGACGAATATATCCATTACGAACACAAAAGGGAGTATTAATCTCGTTTTTATAGAAAAGATATAACTTGATTGGAGTATTTTGTCTTAATCCACTGCTTTATATTTATGGCCATTAAAAATAGGATGAGAAAATTTAATCGTATTCGATTTATTGAAGAAATTTACCCTGCTTTCACAAAAAAACCCCTTTAGTTTATAACTAAAGGGGATAGTGAGTACGCAATTTTATTTCTGAGAATAACGTATACCGACAACTCTCCGTTCTAGTTTTCATGTGCGACAAACGTCTTTAAAATAAAGCTAAAATTAAGTATTCAATTTAAAAGCTAAACTTTAGTTATTTTTTTATTTGTCCTCAACGGGTGAAATGCATAAGATAAGTTTCAATTTTCATTCATTTTTCACATCCTCGTATTACATTAAACTCGATATCCCTTTTGAAAATGAACTTATGATTTACTGAACTTAATTTACTGTGAGCTTGTTTTTCATAGAATTTATATTTCAATCTTGCAGTTAGTGCTAGATAGTAGTTATTACTACTTTAATCGAAATTTTTATATTATATATACGTGCAGACGCAAATTCTATTATCAATCTCCTGGTTTTCGATATGTACTGTTTTTTTGTTTTTTTCTGAGATTTTTAGTTTTAACATAATTTTCTCGTTCATCGTGGGTTTTAATCAAATTTTAGCTAAATATTTCCCAGTCGTAATTCCATTCGTGGTTTCATTTGTGCTACAAATCCCCTGAAAGAGGTTAGGTTGGAGAGTTAGTTTTCGTTTCGGATAGTCGGCTGTGTTTAAAAATTAAAAAACTAATTATTGTTATATATGTGTTAATTGTGCTGATACATTAAAATGTTTAGAGATAGGTTTTAAAAAATATAGAGATTTATTTGAAGGAAATTTAAATAAAAATTAGCTATAGATGGTAGGATACAAGATAAAACCTGCAAAAATAACAAAAAAAAGAGAGGTTATTACCAATGCCGGATTTTGTTTGCGTGTCTTCTTTTTGATAGTACTTCGTAGACAATGCCATAAAAATAGGAATTCCGTTTCCAATTTCCTGGTCTAGAAATGTAGATTTTGGGGATATATTTTTACTTTACACCGTCAATTTTAAAATTTTAAGGAAATTGTTTGGTCATTTTCCAGTTAGTTTCGTTTTAATCAAAGTTTTACAGAAATATTCCAATTTTTCATACGCTGTTTCGCTTTCACGACAAAACACATTACAAGTCACTCATCTGCTAGCATCTTGAGCCCAAAAAATTCGTGATCACCCCTTAAAACAAAACAAATCCTTCTTACTATTTTTTATAGGTGGGTGAATCATCGACACTGGAGAGTGAAGGTTCTATGGTTTTCCCTCTAGTCTTGAAGAAAAAAAACGAATACTTCAGGATTTTAGAGTTAATGAAAATGTTTAATAATACCACAATTTGAGCTACATAAAGCACTGTTTCTCTGTGATCCGCTGGCTCTTACCGGTTCCTAGGTCCAAAATATCCCGTCATTCGAAAATTAAAAAAAAACGAAAAGCTAACGTGCAAAAATTTACAACCGAGGTTGATGCATTGGCATTGCACCGAAACGCATCGTATACTATACGTTACGAAAGATTAACCTGTTTAGTTTGTCACTTCTGGTCAGCAAGTCGATTATATTGAATTTATTTATGTAAAAAGATTGAAGTTGAAAAACACTTTATTCACAAGCAATTAGGGAACGGATGTTTCACAAATCGAAAGAATATCAAATTCTTATGTCGTTTTGAATATTTTTTTAGTTTATTTTAGGCATTTTATTGCTCATTATATATTTCTAAGTTAACCAAATCTAAGCTCTTGTGAATACAGATAAATCACACACACATTTTTAGGTTGGGAAAGAAAGATTTTCATCCTATTTTTAATGGTTGTAAAATTAAAACAGTTGATAAGGGGCAACAAAATATCTCATTAAAGTGACATTCCCTTTAAAAACAAGGCAATACTTCCGCTTACGCTTAGTATAACAGGAATATCTGAATAAAGATTAGTTCGACGATTGAGAAAAAAGTAATTTTTTCAAAGAAAATCATGTTTTTGGTATTGATCTGTCGTAAAATTTTACGCTGATTTGAAATCCGTTGAAATTTTGACTCAATCTTTAACCATTCAAAAGATAGAAACTTGAATTAGGGGAATAAAAAACACAATTTAATGCATAACGGAAACTGACCTTGAAAAACGCCCAAGAGGTGTTCACATGATAGCGCTCGAAAATTCTTATGAAACGCGCGTTGGAAAAAGTCCATGTGAACGGGGCCAGGCCCAGTTAAGGACTTTTTCCAACGCGAATGGACATAGACATGGATTTAAGACATGGCATGGACATAGACATTAATCAAAACATAAATTCTATGAAAAATAAGCTCACAGTAAATTAAGTTCATTTTCAAAAGTGATATCGAGTTCAATGTAACACGAGGATGTGAAAAATGAATGAAAGTTGAAACTTATCTTACGTATTTCCCCGTTGAGGACAAATAAAAAAATAACTAAAGTTTAGCTTTTAAATTGAATATTTAATTTAAGCTTTATTTTAAAGACGTTTGCCGCACATGAAAACTAGAATGGGCAGTTGTCGGTATACGTTATTCTCAGAAATAAAATTACTCACTATACCCTTTAGTTATAAACTGTCACATTTTTACAAGTTTTGTGTGAAAGCAGGGTAAATTTCTTCAATAAATCTAATACGATTAAATTTTCTCATCCTATTTTTAATGGCCATAAATATAAATCAGTGGATTAAGACAAAATACTCCAAGTTATATCTTTTCTATAAAAACGAGATTAATACTCCCTTTCGTGTTCGTAATGTTTAGACGTAAAACAAAACGCGGGTAGCCAAAGCACATAGAGTTCTACTGGAGTGTTCACATGCAGAAATCGCGAGAATCCAAGCGCTAGACAGCTTCGGCCCTTCAACAATCTCCGGTCGTTCTCGCGATTAGAAGGCGTTTGGAGAAGCATACGTTTCTACTGCACCGTTCACATGACACGCATTTGGAAGCGCGTTAGGGCTTTTTTATTCCCCTACCAAGTTTCTATCTTCGCGATCGTTAAAGATAGAGTGAAAATTTCAACGGATTTGAAATCTGTGGAAAATTTTACACCAGATCGGTACCTAAAATGTGATTATCTGTAAATAAATACTTTTTCAACTGTAACTAATATTTTCGCGATACTCATTTGACAAATATATCCATTACTAACACAAAAGTGAGTATTAATCTCGTTTTTATAGAAAAGATATAACTTGATTGGAATATTTTGTCTTAATCCACTGATTTATATTTATGGCCATGATGCTTCCACCTCGTGATGCTTGATCTTCTGGGGTCGATTGCATGTGCCTTGTTCTCTCCAGACCCTTACACGCTCGTCATCTGGTTCCAATCGTGCTCCTCTGGATTGGACGGATAGAAGAACACAAACTCGTGGTACCCAGGCGTACAGTCCATTCATGTGTAGGACATGGACTGTAGCCTTCGGCGAACAGTAGTGGCAGATATCGTCTTACCAATGGACGCTGCAACCATAGATGTCACACGTGTGGAGGTCGCTCTTCGATTCCGCTTGGCTAAAACAGCAATATATCGATCTTCCGCTGGGGTCGTAACCCTTGGGCGACCGGCCACAGGTCTTCGGACAACTGTTTGGAATTGTTTCCATAATCGTGAAATGACGGAATGATGAACGCCGAAGAAAAGAGCAACATCTGTGATTGATTGTCCTGCTTCAAGGCGTGCCACAGAACGCCAGCGCTCACTATCTGCCATTCGTCTTCTGGAAGCCATAGTAACACGTCTGTCTCGTAATTAATCGTACGAAAGTTCTAAGCACTTTTTATCAGCACTTATATGAAACTCCTCAAATCCTTCACAATGCTGGCTTATACGAATGCCTTTTTTGCATATTTCTCGACACGAAACCGTGATTGGCTGTTACAGAACATATTTGCATACTTTCATCTATCTCTGCAGCGACATGCAGCCTCTCAAATTCAGATTGGCTTCCGGAAATTAACATTTTCCTCTCCGTCCTTAACTTTTGGCAGAGTGTAGTTTAGCGTTTTGCGTATATGTTTGACTCCGCTTCTACGCAAACGCAACGGGTAGTGGTCCAGAGTCTTGCGCTGAGAGCTCCCGTCGTAACGCGATAACCAGCTTTTAATCACGCACACTAGATGTCGCTACGTATTTTGTTTACTTTTCACGGGATAGACGTAGCGGAGAGCGTTACGAAAATATAATCACTTTGGAAACTATTAACTCCAAACCTAACCGAAAATAGAATAAACAAGAAAATCTCGATTTATCAAAAATATTGTACCGTTTGTGAACACTCAAATAATTCAAAATTAAAACTATTTTTTCAAAAACAAATGTCTACTTTTAATTGAAACTTTAGGATAAATTTAATCAGAGCATTAAAAACCCACATGAAATTCTGTTATTAGATGAATAATTTGTTTTAAAATCTTTAGTTTTTGAGCTTGTGTAAAATTGAATTAAAATATGAAGTTTGGTATCTGATGGGGTTTCCTAGTTTTTGAATGTCCTCACGTTGGCGTGGTGTGGAAGTTTGGAGAGTGGGGTGCCAGCTCAGGTGTTGCCTCGTCATCTGACCGTGGTTCAAAATTACGTGGTGTTGTCCTCGGATCTTTCCCTTTGGGATTGATCCCGGACCGTCACCAATAACCCGTTGTGTTGCTCCAGTGTGACGTTAATTGAAATACCCCCCCTAGTTTTTGAAATCTGAATATATCTCAGATGTAGACTCATTTTAATCCAGCCAACCACTACCATAATTGTAGTTATTCATACTAACCAATGTTTCACTGAAAACTCATCAGAACCCTTGTAAAATACTACACATGGTCAAATTTATTTTGCATTGCCTTATTTATATGAAGAAAAAAATTTGAATATTCATTTATTTTCACATTAAATATAATAAATTAAGCTTTCATGAATTGGAGTCACTGCACATTTTTTCATTTGGTTTGGTACAATAAATTCAACTTATCAATAGCTAGGAATGATCCATTTCTGCCTAAAAGATTTTTAAACTCGAGTGATTTTTTTTCTATTGATGCAACCTAATTTTCATCTTTGAATTTTTGTTAGCAAATTCTGTTACTGTTTCAATGGATTCAATTTCATCAATGAACAAAAACACACCTTAATTGTTTGGGAAGTAGTGAATTTTTATTGTCATCGAAACATTTGTTAAAAGTAATTTTCCAATGGTATATTAAATAATTCATTTGTTTTCAGCTCACTTGGAAGTTTAGAGGGTGTTTCTCGGCCCACACATGCGGGATCGCTTTGTAATTCTAATCATTCGCATATCATAACCTGTTTTGCGTTTCCTGCAAGTTTCGTTTAATTTGCATGATTCCTTCATGATGTTGCGATTTTCACAAACAGTAGTGAAAATAATTTTTGAGAAACAGATCTTCAAACATGCAACATTAAACGATTTCACAACTGCTCTTCAAAGTTGCAAGTCCTTAAAATGCTTGTAAAATTTCCAAAATATTTAATTTTTCAAAATATTTTGGATATCGTTATTTATACATAAACGAAACCCCTGTACCAAATTTCAAAAAGTCGTTTTTTTATCGGACAATTTAACGGAAATGAAAAGAACATTCTAGAATATTCAAAATGAAAATTTAAGCTTTCCGCTTGCCGAGGCTGCCATAAAAACGGGAATAACACTAATAAAAATAGGTTGCCTTCACCAGCCATAACTCGCTACTAAAAAAGCGCTAAAAAACGCGCCAAGAGCATTTGCACCAAACGAGGCGTATAATACAGCTGTACCAAACGTTCAGTCCAACTGTCCCACATTAAATTATCGTAATTATTGAATGAAAAGTATAGTGTAAGTAATCATTTCAAACTACTTTCATGCCAGCGGATCGCCTAAAATGGAAATTCCGAAACCTATTAGTGAATTGGTTGATAAATTGAGAAATGACGGTTTATCAATGAGGAAAAGTGGCGAAATCGTAAAAAAATCTAAATCTATGGTAAGAATCATTGAAAGGTATAATGAGGTAGGAACTGGAAAATGGGAACCGATCCAGAAAACCTCAGAAATTGAACTTTAATACACAAGAGGAATATTCTGCGTAAAGTTCGCGATAATCCACGAATTAGTACACTACAACTTGCATCCTTATTGAAAACTGATTACAATCTTGAAGTATCACGTCAGACTATAAGGAAAGTAATCCATAAAACTGGCTACAATGGTCGTGGTACGTAAGACGGCATTCATTTACCAACAACAGAAGAAAGCGTCTTGAGTTTGCAAAGAAGCATGTTAGCGCTTAACTTTCTGGGAATCTACTTTTCAGGGATGAATCAAATTTTTGTCTCTGGTTCAGATGGACGAGTTGTGGTATGGAGCCACAGCCAGCTTTATGGAGAACTAAACCGGAAAATGCAGACAAAAACATATAGGACTCTAAAACACGGCGAAGGAGGCATAATGGTGTGGGTAATTTATGTTTTGTTGAAGGTAACAGAGATATGTGTACTTAGACATTTTGAAACAAAATGTCCTTGCTAGTGCTAGGAAAGTTGTCTCTTGGAAGAACATTTAACTTCCAACAAGACAACGATCCCAAACACTGCAAGGATCTGTACAGAATGGTGCCTTTACCATGTGTCTCAGCAACTTCACACACCACCAGTCCCCTGAGTCCCATAAAACACTTATGCGAAGAAATCGGTCGTGAACTGAAAAATTACGATACCAACAAGAAAGATAGACTGAAAAGTGCCACATTCTGGACATCTGAAACAAAATTACACCAGAAACATCAGCAAAACTTATAGGTGTCATATCTAAACGTCTAAGAGGCAATTAAACCGGTTTAACTGATCACTAAATAATGAGAGAGTATGGGAGTAATAATAACATTTAATGAAATATTTTCTACCGTACGAAGATTGTTTTTTATTTGACACATTTTTGTGATATTGTGAATTTTGTATTAAATTATATAAATATTTTTGTTTAGATGCTATAGACTTCCTATGTAATTATGTTTGTTTTTCCATTTTTCTTATTTCAATATTTATCTTCTGCAAATAAGTCATTTATTTCAAATAGTAAGTGCGTACGGAAACTTCTTTTATTCACTGTTTATGTTCTTAACATAACACACACTTAAGCATCCGAATTTCATTGATGATAAAGATCAATTGCTTTCCCTAATGAATATGGAGATATCAAAAGCTTAATTTTTTATTTAAAATGATTTAAGCATTTAATCTACTTCTTTAAGGAAATTCCTATTATATGGACAACAGGAAACTAAGATGATAAAACGAGAACGACTAAAAATGAAGTACATTTCGGTTATTCTTACACTGATTATTGATCCCACAAAGAAAAGTTTCAACAAAATCTGATTTTAAATTTTTTCTTCGACATTTGAATCTGCATCAAACATGGTCTGTACGCTTCCGAGTAAAAGTATGTATTCTTGTTTGATGTAATGAAACGTTCAGTGGTACCCTTCTCCCATCACTTCGACCATTAACTTTCGTCGGCACTTCCTATGTGCCGACGTCTCCGTAGGTAATGTATTGCGGGCGGCCGGCATTCTAATTGCAGCCCACGTGCCCTTCACATTCCTTTGTTAGAGTGCAGAGCATATCGTATCTTGGTTGGGGTGAAAGTTCAACCACACATATTCCTCAAGGAATCGCGCCGATTTCGTGTAATGGTGGTGGAACATTTTGAGTGTTTAACGTGCAAGCACTCCACTTATCATTTGAGGATTTGTTCATATTTGTATGTGGATGGTATTACACACACACAGAGCTGTGTTGAGGTTTATTTCTTTCACTTCTGAGCATGAGAATCGTTTCTCTGAATATATCAGAGAAGGATGGACAAACTGGAAGTCTTCCAGTTGCACGTGTTTATTTTCCCAAATAAGGTTTATCAACTCAAGATACTGATGAAAGCAAAAACTTTTCGTATGATGGTTAGAAAATAGTTTTATGATTTCAACATTTAACAACTTTATTTCCTCTGAGAAATGACTTTTCTTTTGTAGGAGAAAGGAGAATACGTAAATCTGAACCCTGGCAACCCAATAAAAGTTTTCCAAGCCGGGGAAATTACCAAGCATCTGATTGTTGTCTAAAAAATGGTTTAGTGCAATGTCATTGTCTTTCATCCCAGAATAGCCATTCAGTAAGTATAATTCATTTTACTAAGTACAAACGTACACAAATGTTCCGTTTAACTGAATTTACATCTTCAAGCTTAATTCCATTTTTCATAAGTGCTTTGTCTCTTATCTGGGAAAAGCACAGAAACTTAATAATCCATATTGGATTGAATTGAAAGCTATTAGAGACAATGCTGTTTTTCAGAATATGAAGTCTCCATATGTGATATTGATTTCTTAGATATTTTGCCATTTCAGTTTTCAGTTCAAAAATTTGATTCAGTACATGGTGCATAATGTTATTTCAACCAATAAGTTTATTGGGTTTTCTAAAGCAGGATTTTCTTCTTTCCTTTGAGTCAACTGTTCCTTAAACTACATTTTTTTGGTAATCAAATATACATGGTTCAATTTTCCCTTCATATTTTACATAAGATTTTGTAAAAGTAATGTGCCTCATTTTTTAAATATCTAGAATTTCAGAAAAATATTGTTCTAAAATGTAATTATAATCTTTGAAATGGTGTGTATTGAAGCACCTTCAAGTTGAGGTGAAATTCTGAGAAGTCAGATACATAACTCTACATTTTTATTTTTATGATGAATTGAAGAAACTTTGTCAGGAGTTCAGATGATTTTATGTTATGTGAAAAATAAATTTACTTCAACTGCTCCATGATATGTGATATCAAAACATGGTATCAATGTCAGCAAATGCAAAATATGATACATTACCACCATAATTGAACCATGGTGACTCTTGCCTCTGCACTTCATTTCCTTTTCTGATTGTCCAGTTATGTGCTAATTAATAATTACAAAAAGTTGGTCTCTAAACAGTTTAGAAAAATTAAAATTGGATTGAATTTGAGGTTTTATTGTGCAAGGTCTGAAGATGGATAAGCTGTGCCAATAGAGAAATTAGGAGCAGGAAGGACTTGTTGATGCATCTAAGCATTTTCTCTTAGTTTTCTGTACTTGGGTACAGTTTTAAATGTATTTTGGATGTGTTTAAACACAGTGTGAGGACTAAGGCCAGGACATTGAACTTTGCACCTGTTTAAGAGTATAAATTGTTAGAATGAAAAATAAATGATCTGTCGGGAATTTGCTCCAAGCAAGCAAAAAATTCAGGTGTCAAATATGACTAATGGGTTTAAAATCTCTTTCATCAAAACGAAATTTATAAGTTCAAAATCCGAATAACAACAGCTAATTTTGAACCCTGTTTCTGAATAAAACGGAATGGAAATTACTATTTCAATGGATAAACATACATGTCTTCGTTTTATCTTTAATTTTCTAAAAATGGAGATTTCCAATTTATGATTGAGAATTATTCTTCGGCCTTGCCCATAGAATCTTGTAAAACAGACTTAATCCTTTGGCTGTTTGTTATATAGTTTTCCAAACCTTATTTTTTATTGTTTAAAGGCAATATATTTAATATAGTAAATATTTTGATATCTTTAAACCACTTAGTAATGAAATCCTTTTATTATCTAAATAATTTAATAATCATAAATATTAATGTGTATTAACTAACCTCATTTTGATTAATACTTTTCCCTAGGAAGCTCAAAGGAAAAACAGCAGTTATCCTAAAACATTCAACAGGAATACTTTGCCATATGAAAAAAAATCTTCATGGTCTGATAATGTATCAAATAGATGTTACCAAGACAATAAAATGCTTGAGGAGTTTATTTTGGATGATAATGAACTGTGCCTTCTGAACTACTATGACATTCCTCTCAAGGTGCCTAGGAATCATGTCAGAAATACTGGAAAAGTGAAAACTGTTTCTATAATTGACACTCTCAGTGAATTAGCTTCAGGTGCAACTGATAGAGAAGATGAAGGAGGGTTTTCCTCCACTGTGAGTGAATCTGCTGTTTTGAATCGTTATCTGCATAAACCTAGGACTAGGCCTATTCGTCCAGCTACATTCAGACGAGATAGTGGAATAAGTTCCAGTACATTTGTTCCTCTTTCAAATACCATTCCTAAGTTATCAACTGAGACATCTAATTTGGTAAAGAGATCTGCCTTTGTTTCTCCACCAAGAGTTCGATATGAATCTCTTAACTATCATTCTCAACCCTATTATGATGGTACTTTGCCATGTAATTCCTTAAAAAGAACATTAAAATATCTGCGTAAAGCAGTTGCATCTAATGTTGTGCAGGAAGAACACCGGAATCGATGGCCTGTTCGAGACAAAGTAAATGATGATGATGCTTTTCGCCTCTGTTTTTCAGACAGTGAAGTGAAAGATGCTCCCGTACATTGGACTCCTCTCAAGCATAATAAAATAGAACTTACTCCCAAAGTGAAATCAAAAAGCTTGCTAACAGTAGCAGATCCACATATCAAGAACTACCCAAAAACGACATCCTTGTTTCGAAATAGATCAAAATCCTCTGTTCCAGATTGGATTCAAGATGCATTTGCTGCTTCTAAGAAAGGTGATCTAGATAAATTGGTAAGTATTTCTTTGTTCTTTGATAATCAATATGCATATCTGCAAGATAGAATCAAACATACATTAAAAGTGTAATGTAGTTATATTGAAACCAATTGTTATTTATTTAATGTCCCCTCAATAAAATGTGTAATTTGTTAAGTAAGATAAACAAATAGACTTCATTCATTTTTCTTGTTTTTCCTCTTTAGTTCTTAATAGTGTATTGAATTGTGAACTACTTATGACTTGTGTCATTTTCAAATTTCAATTTGTCTATCTATTGCATGCTTTGTTATATTAATTCATGTTAATCTAGTTTACATGCTTGTGTTATTCATTATTTTAACCCGAGTTTTATTTGTTAATTTGAAAATGTGGTTACCAGTCTAAAATGTTATTTTACTATTGGAACTTGTCATGTTATAGATCAATCCACACTCAAGAATTAAGTCGCACTGAAGCAATAATTTCCAAAAATTAAATTTATGAGCTTGCCTCAAATAAAGTGATGCCCTATTATTACAGTGAAAATCCACATACAGGAAACTTGCATGCCTTAGATTAATAATGGATAGGATATTTCATTAGTGATGCTGGGATGGTTGAATGTTTTCTATATGCACAACAATTTTACAATATTTATTATCATCAATAATTTGCACAAAGTGCAATCCTAAGCTTTGACATAGTTTAATAAAACCATTCATTTGCTTCTCTAGCCGGATCTGACATACAGTGGTTCCCAAAGTTGAGTATACAGCATAAAGAGATTTCAAGAGTCCAAAACTAATAAATAATAATTTGAACTTGCTTGACTTCTATAGAAATGACAAAGTACATATTTAGAAACATTAGACTAAAAAAAATTCCATATTTTATATATTTTTAAGGATAGAATTTTGTTAATTTGACATTTAAAGCCTGTCACGAACTTGAGTATGCACCCAACCTATTTCATACAGAAACACGATAAAAATGTAAAACAAATTTTGTTGAATTTATTTTTTCTTGTAAAAGAGTTTCTAAACCTAGAGGCACTGAATAAACAAGAATTTGTGTTGCTTTTCTGAATACTTTTGCCCAGAATCATTCTAACATTCTGTACTCTGGATATCTTGATTTTTAACCACTTTTTCCTGCTACGACCACATTTGATAGCCTATTTAGGTCCTGAGATTTTGTTGGTATATAGTTGCTGTTTAACGTGATGCACAAACTTTAATTTAACTATTTTTGCTTTGTACCTCTTTTCTCCCTGTAGACGCAGTATCTATAATTTGATTCTAAAATACATATTTCTGGCACCTTTTAACAAAGTGTCCTTTGGTTGAGTTAAATATTTCACTTCTGTGATTTCATGAATAAAAATTTAATTTTTAACTCCATATGAGCACAAAAACATTTTCATGCTTAAGAGTGGGGATAGTGTTCTGAGGAAGCGGCTCCCTTTTAGGTTCTTATTAACATATCAGTCTACTACCAAAAACAAAGCATTTTTTATCTAAGAAAGCAAATTTAATGTTTCTCTAAAAGATGGCTGATATGTTTATCAGAATCCTAAAAGGGAATCATTTCCTAAGCACGCTATTCCCACTCTCAAGCATGGATATGTTTCATTCCTTATATGGGTTGGAGAGGTAAATTAATGTGTATTGTTGAATTCATGGGAAACTAATATTTAACTCAACTGGAGAACAATTTTTTTTAAAGTGCCCAAAATTTGGATTTTAGAGTTAAATTTATGTGTACCTGTCTCCAGGAAGAGAAGATGTATACAGAGTAAAAATAATTCAAGTTTCTGTACCATCTTATACAGCAACTATATACCCATAATCTCGGATCTCAAGGGACCATGAATTTTGGTCCGAGTGGGAAAAGTGGTTAAAAATCAATGATATTGAGTACAAAGCTAAATTTACAAAATTCTATCTTTAAAATTATTGTTGAGAATATAAAACTATTTTTTAGACTTATATGTTTCTAAATGTGTATTTCACCATTCCTATAAAAGTTAAGTTCAAATTTTTTTATTAGAGTTTTGTGCTTTTAAAGAAATCTTCATGGTGTATACTCAATTTTTGGAGCCTCTGCATTTATCATGAATTACCTTAAATATAAAAGCAGTGACAATGATTAATGAAATTATTTTAGTTTTATTAGATTTTATTAAGAACTGCAATCAACTTGGCGAAGAATGGAGACTGCAGCATGGTCAGATGATAAAAGTATATCTGAGATTCATAAAAGTAGTTGAAGGAGGTTGGGGGAATATCATCAGTAATTTTTGCTGTCAGTATTGAAAAGTGTACAGCAATATCTTTGGGAAAATAAATTGAAAGATTAGTTTTGTATTCCTTGAAGCTATGGGATAAGAATTAATTTGAACCAGCCAAAAATTATGAATATCTAGGAATGGAAAGCATTAATTTTAGATCGATGGTTGATATCTTGTACATTCCATGATCTACATTGTATGGATGCTTTTTAGAAAGATACAGAAGAACAGATTTTTTGTTAGCTGCTCATTCTGTCAAATCAAGTTAATAAATTTAAATGAATTTTAAAAATTGTGTAATTTTCCACTTTTTAAAAAGCATTTAGAAATGTACTTTTGGTAAATTTTTGAACTTATTTTTCCAATAAATGTGATACATTTCAAAGTTCTACATACATTTCTTTTACATGTGTTGACTACAAAATTAAAAGGTTTGTATTTAATAAAATTATGAAAAATAAAGACAACTTCTGTTTTACAGAAATCAAGTTTGCGAGATATTGACCCTGCTTTAGTTAGAAACTTGTCGGATGACCATGGAAATAACTTGTGGCATATTTGTGCTGTGCACAATAACTTTGAAGGCCTAAATTGGCTGTGTGCCCACAATCTACATCATATAGATGCTTTAAAAGATGAAAATAAAAATGGCTTTTCACCAGCTGCTCTTGCTATTAAAGTAAGTTTTTTATTGAATAGAAATGTATAGTTTAAAGTATTTTCCATCTTTTGAAAATTTAGAAATGTATATTTGTTTGCTAAATTTAGTTTCATTGATGATTGATTTGTTGTAACATTTTTTAAAAAATTAATGGAAGGAACAATTAACTTTAGTGAACAAATATTGTGTGTGATGATGTATGAGCATAAAGGTCTCACATAATTCCTTATTAATTTTAAGTTACAGAATTTTAGTTAGAAACTGTGAAGAAGAGAAACAAATTTGTCACAAACTTTTACTTTTGAGTAAGGATTAATGTAAATTAAAAAGAACATTGCAGTCCTTGAAGGCAATGAAAAGCCAGCTATGTTTGTTGGAAGCACATTAGAGATGAAAACAAGTACACATTGCCTTACCTGGTGATTTTTTTTCTTTCAGCTTCAAAATCCTGGCCTATTTTAGTGGTGAAAGTTGTAAAAAATCTTAAATTAATGCATGTATTTTCTGTGTTGATACCAATGTGTCTGGCTAGTTAATTGGTCCCTAAGATGGAGAAACAGCTGAATCTGATAATTATTTTGCTTTAAAGCATGTGGCATGTTTTTTTTTTATCAAACATGTACTAGAGATTTACTATGCATATTCATTTTATTCTTTGGATTCATAACAAATTTTAATGAAACACTGTTCAGAAATAAAACATTTTTACAAACACCTTTTCAGCAGTTTTTCAGATTATAGTACTTCAAAGTTTTGTGGTTTCAGCATTCTAACCTAACCTTCACCTGTATTGTTTGGACCTTATAAATTAACAGTTTTTATTGCTTTGTCTTTAACTAATCAATTGGATGTGGTTGTCATTTTCATTCTTACCTGCAATTGGGATTTTTTGTTCTATACTATTAGAATCTGTTTTTTTCTTGAATCTAACTGGCGTACCAGATTTTGAGTTATATTTAAGTTAGAATTCTCAGTTTGGGAATAAAATGCATAGCAGTTCTTGGAAGGAAACATCCTTTTCATTTGCCCTGTAGGGCAGAAGAATATTAAAATCTATAGAATACATTCAGATATTTGCCTAGAATCTAATTGCAGCAAAGAAATGGTTTGATTCTATTTATTACCCGAGTTAAACTGTTTATTGCTGAACCATATTTTTGTTAAGGAATGTTACAAATGGTTTTCTACTGAGAATGTGTGATACTTGACTGGACATTTAATAGATTCAAGTTAGGATAATAGGTTCGCTGATAATATCGTATTTTCAGTTTAAATTTTTTCATAAAAAATGCTTTTTATTTTAAGTGTTCAAAACACTTTAACACTCAAAATTATTTTTCTTTGATATTTTCACATTCATAAAGTAACCATTATTTATGTATTTCAGCATGGCAGCATTCTTGCAGTACAATGGCTCATTCATAATACTGTAAGCAAATCTCAACTCCTACCACAAGCAAATTCTCGTTCACTCTTGCATATTGCTGCCAGATATGGTCAAGTATGTAAAAATGTTGCATATTGCTGTGTAGCAAATTTATTTTTAAATGAAATTTATAAGTAACAACCTAATGTTGATCCAACAATAACATTATATCCTTTTCAACCCTAACCATTGATAAAAATAAAATAAATTATGCAGTATGTTTGTTGACTTAATGTATTGGTTATTCAATAAAACATCAAGGCTTTATAGCTTTCTTCTAAGACCTCAAAAGAAATTAGTGAATGTTATCTAGTGAACTAGAAGTGTTGAGTGGATTTCAGAATCTTAATTACTATAAAGTGCTGAAAAGAACATAAACAGTTATTACTATTGTAAATAAGAAGGGAGAGAGGTTATCCAATTAACATAAATAAACATGACAAACCTAAAAGCCTAGTGTTTTGAGCTATTAGGTATTGACAACTACAATGTTTCAATTATTCTATACCTTACCCTCATTTTTTAAATTTTATTCTCCTATTTTCTGATAAAGGTGATGAATTTATTTTCCTGCATTCATTTGTAATGTTTTGTGAAAAATATTAATACATTTTAACCACTTAAAGCACGAGTTTTTTTTCGGAAAAACTGGTAAAAAATGATCGAGTTTTTTTTTGACAGAAAATGAATATATAGGTATAGTATAAGTTATTTTTTGCAATTTCAGTTGTGGGGGGCATTAGAAATAAAATAATGCGAGATACAAGAGCGCCCGTGTGAGACACGACGGGCTTGTGCAAATTTGCCGGTAACTTTCGCCCGCGTCAGACACGGGTAAATGCGTTAAGTGGTTAAAAAATATCTTGCAATATGAAAATATTGTATCACTAACACTATATTGATATGTACTCCATATTAAAAATTTAAAGATCTTATAATATTTTTTAATAAATGTGAGTGGCAATATAAAAGCTTGATCCTGGAAGATAATGAAATTTTAAAATGAAAGCACCTTGAACATCCCAAGATACAAAAAATTTGATGCATATCCAAACATTGATGTTCATTTATAGTTATCAATTATTTATAGTTATTTATTATATGATATTAATGATGTCTATTATGATATTAATGATTTAACAATATCAATTCATGGTTTCATGAATTATTCAATATTTATGTGTCTGCATACTTATCATAGATAACATAGCTTATTCATGTTATACAACATAACATACTTATAATAGATCAATAACTTACTAATATGTGGTAATGTCAAAAATTTGTTTGGAAACCTAAGAACTAGAAATGTCGTGCTAAGAAATCAGTTAAAAGATTTTTACAGATGCTGTATGGAATTGTGTGTAATTAAATACACTCATGTCCAAATTTATCTTTACATACCCAAAAATAATGATATTCCCGAAACATCCAATCGATGGAATCCATTTTTGCAGGGAATGTGTGAAAGACAAGCCTAATTAGCATTATCCAATCAAAAGTGATCAAACGGTTTCTGATATGCAAATCAAGGCGTTACGTCATCCGACGGTGAATCAAGCGCTTTGCGCAAAGTGAATATCTGAATGTATTTCTGCAATACAGCATTTGATTTCAGTGTGTAAGGACTCAAAACAGTTTGTTATGGCTCCGAAGTATCATTTGGAAGAATCTGTGAAATGGCGAATTATCGGCCGTTTAGAAGCAGGAATATTATAATCATGGAAGCAGCGAGATGTGTGAATATTTCAAGACAGACGGTCTCTACGCTATGGAAACCTTTTCAGAACTCTGGAACTGTTGTAAGGAGGCCTGAACAAGGTCGTAAACAAATAACAACTGCTTCTCAAGATCGATATCTGGCAATAACTGCCAATCGTAACAGGAAGTCTACTGCTCGGCAGTTAAGTTCAGAGGTTGCAGCCGCCCCTGGAACTGTTGTATCACGGCAAACTATACAGAAGGCTTAATGAAAAAGGCCTTTATGCCAGAAAGACAAGGGTATGTGTTTCACTGTCTTCACAACAAAAGAGGGATCGCTTTAATTGCTGCAAAGAATATCAGAACTGCAGGAACACCAATGGACCCATGTTCACTTTACTGATGAGTCGAGGTTTAGTTTCACATCTGATTCTAAACGTGTTTACATATGGAGGGAGTCAGGAACGCGAAATCTTCCTTCGAACATTATGGAACGTTACCGTTTCGGTAGTTCAGGTGTGATGGTATGAGGAGGAATAGTGATCAATGGACGTGCGCCCCTACACGTTTTCAACAGCGGATCTGTGACCGGCCAGAGATATCAGGATGAGGTCTTAGAAGATTTTTCAGTCCTTATGTAAGATTTTTCAGAGGTGCATATGGATCTGACTTTTTATTTATGGACGATAATGCTCGTCCACATCGAGCAAACTCATTGACGAATTCCTTGAAAGTGAAGCCATTTAGCGAATACCGAGGCCAGCAAAATCTCCTGATCTGAACCCGATAGAGAACTTATGGGACTACCTTAGAAAAGCAGTTGCACGGAGACTCCCTCCTACTAGAGATATAAATGTCCTGAAGACCGCATTGCTTGAGGAGTGGAACTTAATTCCCCAAACTGTGGTTAACAACATTATTGCCAGCATTAAAACACGTTGTGATATGTGTTTACATGTCAGGGGAGATCACATTCCATATTAAATTCATAAGCCTTAATTTTTTTCTGAGTTATTCTTTCTTTCTGAACTCTCCTTGTCACATATTATTGCCATTTTTATTGTTTCATGCTACAGTTTTATATCATATGCAGTGCTCTTTAATTTTTTCATTTGTACTTATGTGTTATGATGTTATGTATCATTTCACACAACTTCATAAAATTATAGTTCACAGTTTCTGAGAAATCCGTGATTTTATGCATGTAAAGGTAATTTTGGACATGAGTGTATATGAACAATTATGCCCCTTGCAAGAGCATTCAGCCACTTGAGTTTGTCTTTTAGCTCTTACAATGAACAAATTTTGGCTACTAGTGACAGTTGATAAAATATTTACCCCATTTAGCCTAACTTCTAAAACAAATGACATTTATTTGCTTAAACTAGTATATTTTAAGATGATTTCAGTGCATTACATAATTGTAGTCCAATTAATGTTTTTCATTCGTAATAGAATAAGATTTAAATCATAAAACAAATGGTAATATTTATTGCGTCATAAATTATTTTAGAATCATTTTAAAATTGTTTTAATTAGTCTAATAATTCATAATTTTCTTCTTATTTTAAGTGTGCATTAGTCGAATGGCTTCTTAACTATATGTCATCACAAGACCTTGATGCAAGCATTGTTGACTCCGAGGGAAATACAGCTTTACATCTTGCTGCTAAATATGGCCACATAAATTGTGTAAAGGTAACTATAACCCGTTAAATCTTTATGATTATGTTACAAATTCAAAAAGTTTTGAAAATAATGAATTAAAAAAATCATCAATAGAAGATTATAAGTTCTTAATCTATTAACTAATTTAAATGATGTGCTAAAATAGTGAATTCCCACCTTATTTCTGCTCCAATATTGTTTTGATTGTAATACATTCTCTCCATGAAATGACAAAAATTATTTTAAATATTGACATAATTAGTTTTACAAATTAAGTTAATAAGAAAAAACTTGAACTTTTGGGTCACCTTTGTGTTTGAGAATCACTGTTGAATAGTTCTTTTAATAATTTAGCACTAGGTTTAATCTAAGTTCAAAATAACTTTTGCAAGTATAAGTTGGGAACAAGTGTATTTTTAAAGTATTGATTGTATTATTGTTTTTGTATTTTCTTAAAATTCCAGTTTATGGATTTGCCACTTGAATATTTCTCACTTTTAATGTAGATAAAGAAGTAATTGATATTAAATGGTGGTTTATTTTATAGGCATTGATATTCCACATTGGAAGCTTAAAGGCAAAGAATGAGCATGGTTTAAAACCTCTAGACCTGTCTGTCAAGCATGGGAAAAATGATTGTGCTGATTTTCTTGCTGCAATGGAATCTTGTTACAACTTAGCATCTCTTAATATACAACAATGTTTAGATATTCAACAGTAGGTCTACACATTTATTGTACATTTCTAATTTAATCGTCCATTAAATATGTCAAACAAATTCAGCACTTATAATATTTGTTGTATTTGTAAGAAACTCATAAGTTTTATTTCTTACGTGAAAAGTATATGCATGAAAATTTTTAGTCAAAGCCAGATAAATCGACCTTCTAAAAAATTGTAGATACCTGGACCCTGGGGGTTTATAGTAATGGGGTGTTTATAGTAATTTAGTAAAATCTGCACACATCAGAAGCACTTATAAAACTAGTTTCAATCACAAGCAGAAGAAAGGTTATTAAAGGTGGATAAAAATTATTTTATTCCTTGGAGGCAACATAATAATTCACTCGTTTTCTTGACAGCAATTTTGTTTCTATCTATCATAGATGAAGGGAGAACTTTTTTCCTGTGGCAAAAGTATTGACCCTTTTTTAAATATTTTTTCTAAGGTATTTTATAAAATATGTTCAATATTTTGTATATTAATTGAATAATTTTGACAAAATCTTTGTTCATGGAATATGAACACATATTGTTGAATGCTGCACCAAATGGTTTTTCCCATTGATAATTTCTATCATCAATGGATGCTAATAGTAGCAGTGTCAAGTAAGTTAGAAAAATCCATGTCAAATGTGATGGTTACAGTTGGAATACTAATCATTTTGGGGATGACTTGATCACCACACCGAGGAAAATATTTTTTCGAAAAGCTAAAAATGGATCGTATAAAAATAACTAACTTATTCTACATAATTAATATACTACTGCTTAGTTTTAATTAACTTTAAAATAAAACATTGTTCGACTGATTTCTTCTTTAACCACTTATTCTGTTCCAATGATTGTTTCAGCCTTCAAAAAGAAAATGCAGAAATGAAAAGTTATTTCAAAGAAGTATGTATAAATAAATGATATTTTTCTTTACCATGGACTTGTAAAAATAACTTATAATAACTGACTTTCCTCCATTTATTTCTAGCTTCTCACATTAACAAAACGATTACAACACCGACAAAAAGAACTTGTACAGTCTTTTGCTAGAATGAACACACCTCAGCAAATTCATTCAAGCTCTGGTGATTGGTATGTAATATTAAATTTTTGTGAAATAAAAGAAAAAATAAGTTTTACACTGGATTATTGAAATTTTTCAAACAGGATGTGTTGATTAAATATATAGCTCAAAAATATATAGTGTTTTAATTTGCATGTAAATAAAAAATTTCAAGTCTAAAATCTGTCTGAAAATTATTTGTGTGATCATTATTAACATTGTCATTTTCTGCCTTTTACAGAAGGTGTGAAAAAGAAATATGCTAGTTATTCATATTAATGCTAAATGAACATCAATTGTATTGACTATATTTTGCTTCTTGTAGGTCTAATGAAAAGAATAGTAGATATTTGGATGACTATTCCCAATTACTAGCCACTGTTATGACAGATGAAGAACACCGATTACTAATGGTTGAAAACAAGTGGAAAAAATCAAGAAAACAAGCTAGTTTACCTGATAACAAGAAAAAACCCTTGGATATTCTAAGGTACAGAAAATTAGTGTTTTGAGTAGATAAAAATAGGATATTATACATTTCAACATGAATATTACCATCCTGTGTATCTGAGTGTAGACTAAAACATTTTTAAAACAGCAGTATATATTACAATGTGAAATATAAATAAAAAGTGCAAAAAAATATTTTTTCCGAAAGCAATAGTTATTCAAATAACTAAACATTAAATTCATATATTTAAGATAAAAAAATATTTTACTTAATTTTTTAACTGTCCAGTTAATTGGCAGACCATTAACATTTATGACATTGCACCTACCAAGAAATTATTTTTGTAATATTCCTTCAAATAATGGGATTTGTATAGCGTTGATTAGATCAAGTTTTTACTCATAGGCATTAATTTTGTTTCCCGATGCTTAAGTGGAGTTAAAACCCAAATTTAAAAAAATATTGATTTTGAGGTTTTTAAAGATTTGGACTGTCTGTTATGCTCAACTCTAAGTACTCTCTTTTGAGCTTTTAACTCATTCCCAAATTGAACGTATTGTATTTTCGAGGCTATTCTAAGAAACTTCTTTGAACCTGTACTAACATTTTCCTATCATATTTTGCAAACATATTAAAGTGACCGTTTTCTTATATGTAATTAGTTTTTTACAAATTTATGAGAAAATCAAACATTTTTTAGTTGATTTTAAAAGTAATTTTATGCAATATAAATACTACATTTCACTTAGAAAATTTCTATTATATAGACAAAAATCCCTTCAAACTGGTATCTTCAGTATATTTTGCGAGAAGGGGCATAAAAATCAATATTGGATTGTACACTGTTGTTCAAAATTAGGAGAATTTTCACTTTTGAGAGATTATCTCTAGAACTACTGGACATATTTTAATGAAATTAGTTATTTACATAGGTTGGAATAATACAAAAAATAACCATACAACCAAATGGTATACACACATGATTGTGCATGAGATTCATCAGCGCAGAAAGGTCTAAAACACAGGTTACAATATCAACACAAAAAATGGGTTAATTGGGGGTATGGTCCCCTCTTACAGTTATACAGCTCTCCCAACATGAATTCATACTGGAAATAAGGCAGTTTGAGTCCATGTGGCAGCCGGTCCCACCCCTCCAGCAACGCTGTTTTCAGGTCCTAGATGATTCTGGGAGGGGGAAGGCGAGTTGCAATTGCCCTCCCAAGAGCATCCCAGATATGCTCTATAGGGTTAGATCAGGAGATCTGATTGGCCAATCCATCCGGCGAATATCCTCACTTCCCAGATATTCGTCGACCAGATGAGCCCTATGTGGACGAGCATTATTGTCCATAAAAATGAAATCGGAACCAACTGCACCCCTGAAAAGGCAAACATAGGGCTCTAAGATCTCAGCCCTATATCTCACAGCAGTCACAGAGCCTCTGTCAAAGACATGGAGGTCTGTGTGCTCATGTAACATGATGCTTGCCAAGACCATCAAACCTCTGATGCCATAGTGGTCTCTTTCTTGGATATTGGAGGACATGTAGTGGTTCCCTGGTTCTCTCCAGAGTAACGGACTTCGAGAATCAGTGGTTAGGCTGAACCGGGATTCATCTGTGAATAGAAGGGTCCCCCACTTATCCCTTGTCCAAAGTCAATGTTCTCGGCACCATGCTAAACAGGCTTTCCTGTGTGCAGAAGTGAGTGGGACGCAAACAGAAGGTCTTGCATACAGACCTCTCTCATATAGCCTTCTGGAAACGGTAACTCTTGAAACCCGGTTTGCTGTGGCCGCATGAAGGTCACGAGAGAGCTGAGAAGCTGTTGCACTCCTGTTACTCCCCTCTGTAATGGACAAATATTGATCTTCATTGGCCATCATGGCTCTTGGACGATCTTGCCTAGGCTTTCTCTACGCATCCGTTATCCTTAAGCTGTTTTCATAAGTTGGATACAACGCTGGGCGTCTAGCAATTTGCACTTGAGACTGCCTTGCTTCCAATCTTCTGACTATTCGCCACCTCATTCCATCATCCAAACTGTGGTGATTACTCATTTTAACTGTTTGCTTTTGAATTTCACCAAATATTGCAAAAAACATCACAAATTCAACTAGGTGTGCGAGCGAACGAAGTGCGGAAATTGTCATGTGTGCTTAGAAAGCCTGTTCCTCTAAAAGCATTGCCCACATGCACGTATATGCTTACGTATTCGACACTAAAGATTTGCATCTTTGAAAGCATTAGTTTTACCTTCATTCAGTACTTTCCAAGAAATTCGACAAAATATGCAAATTCTTTTAATTTTGAACACCAGTGTATTTTATCTGCCAACACTCTAAAAGATATTTTTCCAATAGAATTTATTTCCATGATAATGTAGTGATTTCTTCAGCTTTCTGCTATAATGTTTGATAGGATATAAAAATCAATACTGGCCATATATCCTTTTAAAAAGAATGGAGAATGAAAGTTACGAATAAATTTTATATCTAAGATATGGATTACTTTCAAAGTCTTATGTTGAATGTGTTTTGAAATGTTTAACAATTGCTTAAATGTTAAGACAAGCATTCCGTAATATCATATACATTATTTACTTTTTCTAGATCCCAGTTCAGTCATGTATTGGATAAAGTAAATACCCTGAGTCCTCCAATTCCTTCTACACCAGAAACTTCAGATGGTAGTTGGCATAGCAGCGATGAAGAATTGTTCCTGCCTGAAAAGAGTTTGCCAGATTTCTCAGCTCCAGATGTTGTAAATTCACTTTTTCCTCAAACAGCTGTTTCCTATATGGGTTCTAAACAAAAATTTGAAAAGGACTTTAGCAATATTGATTCTATGAAAGTGAATGAAAAAGTTGCTAAATGTAACTTTACTCCTGATTCCTTTGTTTTGAAAAAGACTACACCACCATCTGTTTCATCAAGTAATAGAGATGTAAATTTACGCATGTTCTTCAAACAAAACCCTAACCTAAGGCAATCTGGAGAAACTTGCTCAGTTCTTGAGGTGCTTGAACCTTCCAGTAGCGAAGGTGAGGAGTGTTTGAACTATAAAAGAAAATTAGCTAAAAACTTTAACAGTGAGAAGGAAACAGAACAAAGCTCTTCCAGTTCAGCTTTGGAAACCCTTGACCCATACTCAGGCAGGCCGTCATCATCAGGCTCAAAAGCATCAGGAAGTCATAGTAGTAGCAGTGGCAGCAGGCAAAACCCTTATTCTCCTCCAGATGGAAGTACTCAAGCTGGTAGTAACTATCCAATTTCTGATAAAAGTAGAGTGCCTGATGATTCTGGTAATGCATCTTCAGAAACTGGTGGCAGCTCTAGGAATCAATTGACTGTGGAAAACAGTTTTTCTCCTGAACCTGATCTAATCAAAGGTACACAAAAGAAAAAAATGGTGACTTCTTTTATAGTAACAGAGAAAGAAAAAAAGTCCTCTAAAGATATTGCATCAGATACAGTTCTCACTGATAACCCGAACATTAGCACAGATAGCGAAAGTTTGGAAGCTGACCGTAGCTTTTCTAGCATAACAGAAGTTCAAGATTCACTGATTTCAGCACAAACCAACCTGGAATCTGCAACTAATGGAACAACAGTGAAGAAGAAAGGTTTCCTGTTCAAATTTGCACTTCGAGGTCGATGGCAAAACAAAGGATCGCTTCGCTCTTTAAAAAATGAAATATCTCCTCAAGAATTTCGTGAAACCTACTCCAGGTCAGCCTTTGATAATGCTCCACCTACTAGTCAATTAGTTTCAATTCCTGATTCTCCAGCCAGAAAAAACTGCCCTTTACCAAAAAATGATCTTGAAATTGTATCAGTTGAAGCATTTGAGAAAGAAATCCCACCCACTAGCGAAAGACTAAATGATTGTAATGTGTTCTCCATGAAGCCTGCAAATGATAAAATAAACCAAAGTAATCCTCTCAATAGAAAGGGCTTGTTGCCTCCCCGACGTGACCCACCTCCAGCACCACCGCTGAATGTAGAAGATGAACAATTGCAAGACCAATCTGATGATGATGTCAGTATCAACATTCAAAAATCATCAATCTCTTCATGTGTGGAAAGATTGTCCCACAATTCGTTTATGAATTCAAGGTCCCCTGACTTGTGGCATTCTTCAGATTCAAAATCACATTTTAGACCGGCATCATCTGCATCACGAGTAGATTCACCATCAAGGGGAGATGATAATTTTCCACTGAACAAGTCTTCTTCTGCTTCAACTGAAATGCTTTCAGCTTTAGATTCTTCAACTGCTGGTCGCCAATCACCTGCTCCAAGCGAAGTTTCCAAAACAGAGAGTGCCCTTTCACCACCCAGTGATGTTTCTAAAACTGAAAGCACTCGTTATTTAAGTCAGCTGGGTAAGATAGAAGAAAGTGGACACCTGGTTGCAATGAAAGTGACTAACTTGCAGTCAAGTGATGAGCAAAATATCAAAGAAGGTGCCTTGATGGCAGATGTAAAGGCAGAAATAAAAGTAAGCATTAGTCTTTGAATAAAAAAGCATTCTTTTGAATAAAATGTTGATATGATCATAATTACTTTACCATCAGACAAAAATCGCAATCCTTTTTTCATTATAGGTTACTTGTAAGTTTTATTTATCTATATATTTTGATCAGATCACCTTCATTATATAAAAATTATATTTTAATACAAATATGTTTTGTGTAGTGTATATATTGTATCTTTCTTACAAATAACTTCAGCTAATAAGAATCGAATTGCACGTAAATTTTGTTCATATAGATTAAAAGAAATTAACAAGAATAAATGTTGAACAGACCTTACAATATGTGTTTATGTAAAAGTTCATTTCCAAAATAAGTAATTATTACTATTTTATAAGAAGCTCTGTCTACATTTCGTGTGATCTGAAGTTTCTTTTAATGCATCGCAATTATTTTAAGAAGGGGGGTAGATTAAATTTTATACATTGAAAATTTTTAATTTATAATTAGGGATTTCAAAGATATATAACTTAAAATTCATTATTAAAAAATTTTCTTAGTTATATGAAGTTTTTATGAATGAAAACTGATAATGACTAATATAGAATATATTTCTGATAAGAATGATAACAATTTTTATTTTTAATTATTGGGTCATGTACCATTTTAAAACAATGAACTCTTGATGTACATATCACTACAGTTAATAATAGCAACTGAAAGACAAAATTTATAACATTCAAATTCACCAATTTCAATGCACTGTTTTATTTCACTTCTGTCTTCAGTTGAAAATGGAAGTTTTATGATTTTTGGACAATTGTATTTTTGTTGGATTTTAATTATGTTTTGTTTATTTAAATATAATATTTATATGTAATTAGGTATAATTTAATGTTTGTAATTATGTTTTATATTTATAGCATAAAAAGTCAAAGAAAATGAATTCTAATAAACCTTGGTAAGTTAATTATCAGCTTTCAAATGTTGCATAACATTGAAATGGTTCCTTACTGTATATTTGCAGTTCTAAAATTAAAGTGAATTTGTATTTTATTTAGAAATTTGTTTAAATAAATATTTGAATATTTTGTCAGGCCAACTGGAAAAATAGCACATGTGCAAACCAGTATCAGGTTAATGCCTCAGAAATATGCACCTTCTGTATATTCTGAGACAGTTGAATTAAAAAAAGGATGTTAATGTGTCTAAGGCAGTGGCATAGACAGAAGGGACTGTTTTGAAGTTGCATGACATTGAAATGTTTTCCTTACCCTGTACTTCAGTGTTTCATTTCTGGCTTTAAAAATATTTATAAATATTAAAAATAACTTTGTTCTCGATAAAAGCAAATGCAAAACACGTGTGTACTGTGGCCTAAAGTTGCTAATTTTTTCGCAATCTAAAATCAGGATAACAGAATAATCATTTAAGATTTCAGTTAAATTTTAAAATATTAAATTAATATTTTCAATTTTTAAAAATTGTTTTTTTTAAACATGTAAACCTATTTTTAATTTTAACTGACTAAAATGTTGAATTTTATTGTTATTCAAGATAGAATTTTTTTAGATATTGAATTACATAGTCAAAATTTTAATGTAAAGAATCTATTTAACATCCTCTCTCTAATTTAGAAAGACTAAAAGTTGCTATACCTAGAAAGACGGGGCCAGTGTGGCCCATATTTTTAGACACTGGATGAAATTAGGCAGTAGATGGATTCAAATTGAAAATTTATAGCATGCTGACCATATGTTCGTATTCAATGTGTCACATGAGTAAGGTGTCAGTCATTGCAAACGTTTAGAAAAACAATTACTAGTCGAATGACAGACTGCCACCAAAACAGTGTTCACTGTATGTTTAAAGCTGGGGAGGGGAGCATAACATTTGTAAACGGAATTTTAAGGGGAGAAAGCAATGTGAAACTACTTTGAATGTCATTACTGGATACTGATCATTCCTAAACTGGATGGCCAAATATCGCACCCCAGCTACAATACCACCATAAGTAAAAAAACCCCCTTTTATGCATATAAAGATTGCAAAAGCTGGTTTCTTCATGCTGCAAAACTGCCATAACTCTAAGTTAAAAAGAAATTTCATTGAAATTATGAGATCCCTGATTTAGGCTTTTCAATGTCATGTTAAAACTTTCACATGCTCTCCTGTAAAATTATACATTTTTGACTTATGGCGATATTGCAGCCGGGGTGCGATATGACCCTTGCACCATAAAACCCCAAATCAACCAACCAACCTAAACTGGAAGAATATTGTGGTATCATTTCGAAATACTATAGAACCACTATGCCCCCCCCCCCCCATCTTTCTAGATATAAAGTCATCTCTCCAATTCTATAGCAGCTAGGCTAAAATAATTGCACAATTACTGTAGACCAAATTTTTGGGTCACACACACATAAAATAACTATTCACAATTCATTGTTAAGGGAATTGCAGGCTAGCAAAGAGCTTGAGGGGCCCTACAGGTCCCATTTGGCTTTCTAGTGTTAATCAGATAGAAACTTGTTAGCAGTCTACAAAAAATTAGAAAATCAACAGTTTATCAAAACCATTACTGTATTTTTAAAGTTATTCTTGGCAGTTAAAATTATTCATGAAAAATTAATTTGCAGTGTGTCAAAAAGATTTTTTAATTGACTTCAGTTGTGATAAAATTTCTCTGAAATTTGTTTCACAAAATATAAATACATGCATGTATAATATTTATATTTTGTACTTAATATATAGTACTATTTTTCCTAACGGTTTTTGCCTGGATATTTAAAATAAAACTGTAAAGATTATATGTATTTGTTTTAATTATGTTTCAGTTATTTCCTGTTTTTTAGCACTGGCAGTCATCTAACAATGATCTCATTTACATTTAAAAGTTAACTATAGATATATTTTATTGTACAAAATCAAATCCCATTTTTTAATAGAATATAAAATTTTCTGAATTGAGAATGGTAATGGAATACACATTTCTTTTGTCAAATTGGCAATTGTAAGATTTTAAAACAATGCCTCAAATTTTTTAAGTGTACAAATATCATGGAACTTCCAACTTAAAACTTATGACAAAATAGTGATTTTGGGGAGTCGGTTACTTTTTCCACAATAGATCTATTAACCCTTATTTGAGCAAAAAGCATTTTTCAATTTTTGGCCCCTTCATACAATCCTAGCTATTGTAAGATCTCCTTCACATTAATGGTAAGTATTGAAAAAGGATAGCAATATGTATTATAAAACATCAAGATTTTTCCAATATTTTACCCAAAAAAGTATTGATGTATGACATTATCCATTTTAATTTGCTTTCCTGAATTTAAAAATTTCCCTTCAAGGTATGAATTTTCTGATGAAGAAGATATCATTGTTCCTCAACGCTACAAGGGTGTTTCCGTGGGTATGCGAAGTAGTTCAGAAGATGAAGAAGCTGTAACTAGTTGAAATAAATCAAGCATTGTTTCCTATGCACTCTGGTTGAATTCTATAACAAGGCATACAAATTAATAATTCGATTTTTGATCAATTTGCACATTTCCCAAGCTTCTTAATTGTTAAACATGACTAACAGTCCTTGGCAGTAAATATGAATTTCGGTTTTCCAAGACTATCTTCTCAATGTGTGTATTCTATAATATATGTTCAGAAAAATGAACCAACTGTAGAAATGTAATGAATATAGCCTTTTTTTGTTAATATACAAGTAAGAAAGTGTCTTGAATTGACAAAATTCTACAAAATGAAAATTTTCAATTTAAAACCTACTACAAACTATTTTAATTGTTGAATTCAACTTTCAAAAACAGTTACACAAGCTTTCAGTTCAACCTAAAATTCTACTGAATTAAATTGATTGACTTTTAATATATCCTAAACCACCCTGTGTTTGAGCAGTTTTTTATTTACAATTTTGAAAAACAATTGCAAGGGGTAATTAGAATTAATTTGCCAGTAGTTGTATTTGTAAGAACATTTTTGAGGCATAATTCAAAATGTCAAACCATATAAATGTTAGAGCTTGAGCTCTTTTATACCTAATTGTTTAGCATACTTGAAATAGTTTTGGAAACTAGACCAGTTTTAAAAAATTCCCTTGGAAATAAACATTATCACAACTAAATTCAGAATTACCATACCTTTTCCTCTTTAATTGACTAAATTTCATTTTCACCAGTATTTACCATTTGACATTCATGTTACTCAGGGATTCTTATAGAATGTTTGCACAGATTGCACTAGTTTAGTCATTCATATGTGCATTTTTGTTTGAAAGCATTTAAAGAAAGTTATGGTTTTGTTTGGTTTTATTTGCTTGTATTTATCTTGTTAAGTGTTTTTGTAAATGCCTTTTAAATATTTATATACCTAGAAGGTAGCCCCACCTAATCTTATGACGGGTATTTTTCTACTCAACTGTAATGTTTTATATTATGTTACTATAATTTTGTGTATCCATATTGTGAAGATGTTTAACTGTGTGTATAAAAATAAGTCATGTTTTATAATGTAGCCAGCTAAACACTGCAATTTTTATGTTTAGATTTAAACCAAGTGCTACTTCTAATGAGTGACTCAATATAGTTTTCAAAATCATTTTTGTGTAAATATATAGTAAAACATAAATGCCAGTTTCTAAATTGTTTTGAAATATATATTTTTTTTACAAAAAATTATTTTTGGAAGTTAACTACTGTTATGGAACATGACGAAATTGTAAATATATGCAAGCAATATGAATAAAATTGTTATAAAAATTTATTAGAAAAATTGCATTTGTATAAAATATCAGCTTTCAATCAATCTTTGCCTATTTACACTTTAGTTCTATGGAGTGAAAAACTGCTTAATAAATGCTTAGATATTTACTGTAATGATTATACAGTTGTTTAACATGTTTTTATACATAAATTTAGCAAATAAAACCAGTATTCTTTATACATATTTTAAATTAAATGCATGAGTTTTGTATTTTAAAATTTTAAGTATAAATTATAACTAATTTTTATAATGAACATTTTACTAGAACTGTTGTTATCTATTTGATACCTTTTGTTTAACATAGATTTGTAATACTTTAAGCAGTATAATAAATACTCATTAAACACAACTTAAGCAATTTTACAAATTTTCCAACAGCAAAAGTAACATTTAAATTTCAAATGAAATATACTGCAACGTTAAAGGTTGTTAGACAACCTAGAGTTGTAAGTCTTGCTTTTTCATTACTTACCTTCTAACACTAAAAGAAAACGAATATAAATACACCAACATACTTATCACATAATTACTATTATCAACTTTTATCATTTTATATGCACTGGATGGCCACTTTAGACACCTTTACTAAGCTAAATTGTCAAGAATTAAAACAACTACAAAACAGCTTTAAATGCGGCAGGTTCAGAAGGATTTACATACCTAATGGATTTTGAAAAAGGCATGTTCATTGTCACTGGATAAACAGTATTGAGTATCTCAAAAATATATATGGACTTGTGCAAGTATCAAGAAAATGGTTAAAAGTTATCTTGTGATTGGAAACAACTTGAAAGAATTTCAGGATTGTCTAGGACTACACTCAATCAAAACAATAATTTAATGCTATTAACCTTTAGACTACGGGCAGTACAACAGTCCTACTGTGAGAGTTTTCCTTCCTAGAGCAGCTCAGTACAGATGCGGTTACAATTTTATCCCCTTTTAAGTGACCATTATCACCATTGCGAGCTGTCAGCGATTGGCCTTAAAGAGGGAAGGTCCTTGTTTTTGTTCAAAGCCCGACCCTGTTGATCATTCTGGGAAATACAGAAAGTTGAGCTGGTGATATCTCTAGCATGCCAAACACTGAAAGGAAAACGTGCTAGGTAGTCAGTCGTAAGTCATTCATGACTTACAAGTTCTGTAGGGGAAGGAAGTCGAGAAATCTCGTTCTTAGACACTTGTAACGAAATTTGCGCTTCGTATCGTAAAGGTTAACATTTACAAGTGTACAAACCACATGTTACTATGGATAGGCCATTCAAGCAGCAATTCCAATGCTGTGAATGACACTAATGAAAGGTTCCAATAGCAAATTCATGATGCCATCCAACTAAATTTCACAGAACACTTTAGTGTAGGCAGTATAAGCAGCTGATCAGTTGGTATATTTTTGGTTCCTAGATAGTTGATGGCTATTTTCAACATATGGTCTAACAAGACACCAAGTTCATCCAGTTGTGGCAGTAGCATATCCTTCAAATTTAAGAGATCGTTTTTGAGCAAGACAACAAACACCCTGTCAAAAGTCTAGGTCATGAATGACAAGTTGATACTGCTTTCCTTGGTCAGTTGTCCAGATCTAAATCCTATAGGTTGGATTGGGTCTTTAAGGTGCAAGGGCCATATTTGGCTAAGCTGCACCAAACAATGTAAAGTAAATGGACACATAAGGAAAGTTTTCTGGACACGAGAAATACATTCCAGGAGGAATTGAACCTGCACCGCTTACAACTCAGGTTGTTAGACCATGGGCGGGGCAAATCCACTGAGCCGTGGCCGATAAGCAATGGATCATCCCATCTATCTTATGGCCAGACTTGCAACACCAAATTTACTGAAAATAGTCCCTGAGAGGCTGTCATTAGCATGAGACGATATTCCAGTTGAATGTTTAAAACTTTGGGGATCAATACTAGTTGAATCAAAAGGTCCAAGATTGTAATGAGGTACAAATATAGTAACAACTCAGTATGTCTTTGATAATGAATACTTTTTTGACAGTCGAGAATGGATTCCTCCACTAACATTGAATGGAAATGTAGGTAACAAAAGCTATCGAGTTAGGCATTTGCTATGTATTACATTCAAGGTCAGAAACTTGAGTATAAAAATGACTTCCTTTTATCCTAAAAGAAAATTATCCTTGGATTTTGCAATATTGGTTTTCCATCGTTAATGTAACCTTTGAATTGAAATCCTGCTAAAGCAATTTCATTCAACTAATAAATTTATCAACTCAAGTTTTGTAATGTTAAATTTCATGTAAAAAAGCCTGTTGCTTCAATTTTAACAATTGCATTTCGACTTCAAGCCAAATGAATAATTATCTAAAGATTAGTGTAGTAATGAATTTGTGATTCATTTTAATTCCATGTAATTAATTTTTAGTCTGGTTTTCGAAACCAAATCTTGGACAAAGCATAATTTACTTTTCAGCATCCTACAAGGTGCATGGAAACTTGGCTGTTGCTTTGATCATTGATAGACAGAGGTAACGAAGAATTTTTCTTGTTATGACCATCAACTATATTTAAATTTATGTGTATTCACAATTACCAGTAATATCGGAAAATTAACACAATTGCTATTTAGTTTTCAACACTTCCAATGATTGAACTTTCAGAAATTGGTTCATATTTAAAAATACTGAGGTGGAATTTATGTTTTACCAATGACAGGATTGCAAACTACATCAAGCAAATAACATTAAGATGTATGAAATGTAAAAATATTTTTTTATTAACTATAAACAGAGATTCGACCTAATTTTCCAAATTCCGATGTGAAATCCTAATTTAACTTGAGTTTGAAAAATCTGTATAAAATTAACTTTTTATAGCTTGTCTAATTGCTGCTGAGCTTGAAAGAGGCTGAATTCATAAGTTACAGAATTTAAGATAGTTTATATTTGCAACCTACTTTGCATTAATTTAATTTTTTTCAAATTTAACCAAAGAAAAATAGCATAAAGCTTAAAACAATGAGTTTACTGCCATATTTCCTTTGATATTTTTAGGTTTTACTTTAAGTGATTTAATGGTCACATGAAAACGTAAGCATTTATTTCATCATGCAAAAAATACAATTCCTCAAAACTCAAAAGTAACCAAACAGAATGAAACTTATGAAGTCATGCAAGAAATAAGAGGATATTTCAATCATATTTGTAAATAAGTTGCTTTTTAATATTAAATTGGTGCTTTAAGTTTTGAAAAACTTTAGATTGCCCTGAATTACAAAAATCAATTTCTTAGCAAGAGTGAAATTTGAGTGTGACTAATAAAATGAATTCAGTAATTTTTAACCAAATATAAATTAGAATAAAATTACATTTAAGTTTACAACAAAAATATATAGGCTAGATTTTAAAGTATATGTTGTTTCAAATTTGTAAATTCACTGAGTACATATACCCAAATGGATTATGGAAAGTAAACCCTGAAGAAACAGTTGCAGGTTTTCCGATTCCTATCTAATAGATACTCGGTTTTTACGCAATAAAACCATAGCACTACAGCCAACAGTCAGTCCCTATAATACAAGAATAGCAGAAAAAGCGCATCAGAGTGATGCTAGTCACATAAATGTATTACTTAAAACGATTTTAAAAGTTGGATCTATCAACAATGTATGTTTTCAACAGAGAAGACAATGTTTTAACAATCAGTATTGCATCAAAATGAATCTAGGATAATAAATTTTCAAACCAAACAAATTAAACTTATATTGAATTAACTGCAGGGCTGTAATTATAAGCTGCATGTAAATGTTTCAGAATACATTTATACAATTAAATATCTGATAGAACGGTCAGCAACTAGTTTCCTTTGTTTTAATATAATTAAACACAGCTAATTTAAAAAAGGATGCATAAATGGATACAATTAAAAGTACAACAAAGGGGAATAAATAATTCAAAAAATAAAACACAGGCAGGACAAAATATTAAACAAGGAATATATTTTCCATAAAAAAGTTCTTTTATTAACAATTGTGATACACAAGCTTTGATGGAAAAAGCTTGTTCAAAAATGATGACTTGTGATATCAGTAAGCAATGGACTTAAAAGCAATGGACATTTATATCTTTAGCAAACCAAAAACCTATCCCAGGAACCTCCTTCAATGCTTCTTCCCCATTAAATGGGAAGTTTCTTCAAAAATCAAACTGCAGTTTTTACAAATAGGAGCAGCAGTAAAAATAATGGATTTAAACAATGATTAATCCCAATATTTGGGATTTGAAACAAGACAGCTCCCTTTCTTATACACATTTCATATTAATCTTAAAAATAAATCGACCCTGTTTAACAATAAGAGAATAGATATATACTCCATTATTCACAAAAATCACACCAACTCAATTACAATTTCTTTATATTACAAATTTATAAAATAAATTATATTACAAAACTACAGTTGAAATCTGTTTATAATCTGTGCTGTGATTGCAAAGGGATCCTGACAAGGCTTGTGGGTTTAAACTACGAGGCACGACTCAAAAGTAGACTGCAAAATATGCTATCCACTTCTTTCATTTGGTCTCAGTCGAGATGTCTCTTATGTTTTGCAATTCAGAAAAAATGTTGATTGGGAACAGCAAAACATAAAAGATGGATGACATAAAAGTATGCTGTACATAATAATCACTCTACATGTTAGGATGAATAGATGAAGCAATGTTCTTGGAAAGTTTTTAATCTTCATCGCCTTCGGTCCCGTCTCTTTTCCGTTTTTGCCCGCGAGGACCTGTGAAAACATTCAGATAAACTAAACACAATATTTTGCACAATTTTGAGTATATTTTGATTGCAAATAAAATCTATGTAGACTAAGGATTTCTCATATGCTAGCAATAATGCTAGCAAAGTTTATTAACCTTGAACAAACAGCTGAAACTGAAAGATGAGTCTCAGCAAAAAGTTTCAGTTGAGAATGGAATTATACTAGTAGAATTGTATTTTTAGGTATTGAGGAAATTTTATTTTTCACCATTTACTTAGGACATATATATGCAACATGCTGTCATATCTGAAGAAAAATCAATTTACATTTTTTTAGAATAAAGTTTTTAATAATAAATATTTTATAGTAAATGAGTTGCAGAAGAATAGTTTGGCATCTACTTATAAAATTAGCAATGTTATGGTAACAAATTTTAGATGTTTCAAAAACAGTTAAAACATTTTTCTAATACTAATATTCTTCTGAGACTGCAACAGTTTTTCCTGTAAAATCTTGTTTTACTCCAACTGATTCTGAGATTTCAAATCAAATCTTTACAGCACTCATTAAATTGAGAAATTCAGTTTCTGTGTGTGTGAACTGAATAGCTATTTATTTTACATGGTTAAAGCAGAAATCAAAATGATCGTTTGTAAATATTGCAGTTGTCTGAATTATGGGATTCATTTTGGAACACATTTAAAAGAAATCATTTGCATAATTTGAAAACATTTTTTCACTTCATTCAAGGATTTTAATTAGTTTTTAATAACTATATCAAATTTAAGTCTGAAAGAAGTCAACACTGCTAAAAAATTATGATTTGAGTATGGTAAAGGCCATTTTAATGAAACTTACATAAAATGCAGATAGAATGTAAAATAGTTTATTTACATAATATAAAATTTTATGAAATTATATTGAATAAATTTGTATTTTCCTGCCTTTTCATTATGCAACTTGATTCAGTTTCAGGTGTACTAAACTGCATAAATTGAAAGCATTTTTTCCACAAATACAGTAGTTGTGGTAAGATGATTTTATTAATGACATGCTTGTCTTCTGCTACACCAGCAGTTCTTTTAAATATATAGGGTGAGACTGTTTTAATGATCAAAATATCTATTTTATCATAGTGAGAAAAACCTAAACATTAAATTTAAAGAAAATGTTCCAGACTTGGTTAATGTATGGCAGCAGTATCTAAATTCAGGCAATTGTCAATAAAGTCCTAATTTCATTTCCAACAAGATATAACTGGTACAGGATTTTTAGCTCTAGGGGTTATGGAGACAAAATGTTGCTCAAGATTCATATGTAACCAAAGAACAGGAAGTTGCAGTATCTTGCTTTGTATCCAATTTGAGAAACTGTTTTGAGAAATAAGACCATAAATCATAGCAATGATAAATTTCATTCAATTCATGAATTTTTTAAAGTAGGCATTTCATCTTATGGTTTTGTTTTTTACTCTTTACACAGTACGGCTTTTTGCACTTAACTTTAATTTTATATTAAAAATTAACTTATTTTGTTACCATAACTTCAATTATGGTTTCTTGTAAATGTATAATTATAACTCAATTAAGTTCTCGGTTTGCAACTTTAAAGCCCTCACTATAAAAATAATGGATTTAACCCTTTACATTCGGAACATTAAAATTAACTACTACAATGCAGTCACTATGATGGTATCTGAGTGCAAAGAGTTAATGGGGACTTGAAAGCAAAATGTTTGAGAACTGCTGTGCAACACAAGCACTAGAATCTAAATGATTATCACATTTCAAAAGAGAGACACCTGAGATACAATGTTTTCTTGAAGAGGAAACCAAAAAATCTGCCATCATGAAAGTTTCATTACACATTGGATGAACATTTTCCTTTGCCGAATTAAGAAGTTCTTTTATTAAAGCTCAATTGATTTACTTCCAGGAAGATTTGTGAATAAGCTAGGAAGAGTGAAGCACCTAATGCATGTTTGTGATGTAATGAAAACTCATTGCAATAACAGCTGATTTTTTTTATAAGAAATAGCAAATTGCCTCTCAAAATGGCATCAGTTTAAGTAGACATCTCCAATCCTTCCATGGGAAATAATATAAAAATTAATCAACAATTTAGAGGATATATGGACTGGACCATATGTTTAAAACTCAGCCTCTACTGATACAGATTTGTGAGTGATGCCTATTTTCAGTGTTCAAAACGAAAAGTGCTTGTTGTCATTGTCATCCCAATCAATACTATAATCTCTAATTTCTTCAAAGTATAGATGACTATACAGTGGAACTTATTTTATGCTTCTTTATTCCAAGAAACTTGCCAGTTTGATTTTATTGCAGTCTTCAATGTTTCAATTTGTTCAATAGCAATTGTTAAGCAATGCTGCATTCTTGCACTCTTTTTGTTCCAGTCTGCCCTCTAGTTTTCAGGAATGCCTACGAGGTTGGATGGATCTAACACAACATGACTCAGAAATTTTGAGATTTTAGACTTAAAATGAGCTTTATCGTTTTGAGTATCAGAGGTTGGTTGGTTTGGATTTTATGGTACAAGGTCCAGTATTGGACAAGCTGCATCAAACAAGATGAAATAAAAAACCAATAAAATAAGTGTATGCAATTTTGGAAAATCGAGCCAAACCAGCAATAAAATGTATATTAAAGAAAAGAGTACAAAACCGTAATATGTGGAAGAGAATTTAAATTTAATCAATGATATGGAAAGCATGCGATTAAAATTTGCAATAATTAATATAAAATCAGATGATATGAATTGATATTTTAAAACATATTGACCAGCAAACAAGGTGTATAGTATAAAAGGTTTGAGTATCAGAGAATGACTTTCCACTGAAATATTTACAAGAGCTTTAATGTTGCTTTTTGAATCAGAATATATTATCCATTTTGCAGGAACATGTAGCTATGCTTCCCAATGCTAAACATACATCGTATTTCTGATGTGAAAACGGAGCCTGCAATGATTTAATTTCTTGGCAATAGTTGTAATTTCAAACACTGTCGCAGCACCAAAGTGTCACTCTTTGATCCATGAGTAAACACTGGCTTAAAAGATGAAAAATGCTCTTGTGGGAATATAATAATTGCAAGTACAGAGTGCAGTGGATGATTTGGTCAATTTCATAAAATCTTTAATTTTGCGAAAATTTCCATTACTTCAAGCTGGAGGCTCATTTTGTTTAGGATAGACATCTAGATTGACAATTTTTTTATAGAATTCATTATCTCTAATTCTAAAAATAAGGAATTCCAAGTCTGCTACTTCTAATAGTCATTGTTATAAACTTTATAATATTCGAAACACTTACCATTTCTTGAGTTATATTAGATATGGATGTAAATAAGGACCAGTTTGCTTTATCATAAATATAGCGCACTAGTTGGATGGAAGGGTCAATATCATTTTCCTGTGTACATTAGAATAGGGAATTGGTTCTATTATAAAGATAACTTCTAAAGTTGAAATCCCAAAGCAATAAGACAGATGGTGAGCATATTGCTAGATCTATGCAGTGGAAGGTTTGAGTAGGTTGATAGTAGGTATTACCATCATTCCAAAGACAGAGGCAATCATTCGTGTTATTTGCTGACCTCTGGGATTGACATCCCTACTTCCCCATTAAGTGTTGTGGCACTTAAGTCACCAAGAATAACAACATGTGGAGCAGTTAGTTGATTGACTAAATTGTTCACTCGTCTCAGATAAAGAGTAGGTCGCTAAGCTAGACTTTTCATCAAATCTCTTAAAATCTCAATCTTAAATCTTCTTAAGCTTTTAGATTTTGTAGCATCTATTTTGATTTAAAAGTTTTTAATATTAGAACCAGATGGTTTGGGAATGTTTGTTTTTAGTAGTTGTGTCTTTGATTTGGATGATTGTTTTTCTGTTTGGGGTGATTTGTATTTTCAATTTCATCACTGGGAATTGTTTCTATTTGGATAGCAATGGGTTTCACCATTTTTATTAGATATGCAAGTATTTGCTCTTGGTATCTGATTTTCTATTTTTGCCAAGATACGGTCTTGTTTTATTTTTATGCATAGGATTTCTTTTTCCCACTGAGGGCAAGATCTGGAGTAAGATGATTTCCCTTGCAATTGAAGCATAGTGGTTCATTAGTACATTTCTTCACCATGTTCCAGTTTTGAGCACCTGGCATAAATTGCAAGTGATCGGCCTGAACCCTTGGAATGTCCAAACCTCTGGCACTTAAAGCATCTTTGAGAGTTTGGAATGAACAGTCTAACACTGCAATTCAAGTATCCTGCTTATTGCTACATTTTATTTGGTACTTTTGGTGTATTGAATGCTAAAACTACATGTTTCGTGGTAGTACTCTTATAGTGGCATGATACAAATGTGTTTGGCTGAACATGTTGAGATTGTAATTCATCAATAAATTCCTGTCCAGATACATTCAAGAGATCAGATTCCGATGGCATAAACTCAAGAACAAATACTAGTGAGTTTAGAGTTCTGTGTGGAGTTACATTAAGTTCGCCGATTTGATTTAGTTTCATTAATTGTTTAGATTGACATGCAGATCCAGTTTCTAATAAAAGATCACCAGATCGTAATTAATTTATAGCTTTGGGTTCACCAGCAAGACTGAATACATTTTTGAAGTTCAAATGGTGAAAAAGTTGCAAGTTTTCCTTCACGGTAATTGATTATTAAAAATTTTGGCACTGAACAATTTCCATTATTGTTAGAGAGATTTAGGCCTCCTCTAGGGCACAAAGAAGTTTTGGGAGCCAAAGGTTTAATACTTAATTTCATCAGAGTCCAACAAGAAGTGGTTGCTGGCTCTAGAGCATTCCAACATCAGTACACACTTCAAGCTGACATGTTACAGTGTTGGGATGCAGATTTGCCAGAGCATCCCTAGGTACAGCATCCCAAATATTAGTTAAGCACAGCAGAGGAGCTGAGTATTGACATGGTGAACCTTTTGACCACAGTGGGCTCACCCTAGCCACTTGTCTACATTGAAGCATGGACCAAAGGGAACCATAAGGATTCAATTCCCCCCAATACGAGAAACTGCAAACATGCAGATCAGGAAAAACTTAAGACATTTTATAAAAAAGCATCTCATAAAAATGGGAAAAATTATGTTGCAAATTAGATTAAAAAAATTCAAATTAAATGAAAACTTGATGATTGGAAACAATTGATAATTGCATTTCAAAGCAAAATTCTTCAAAATTTCAATGCTGCTCACAAAACATTTTCAATACACATGAAAGAGGAAGAACAAGAGAGGAAGGAAGAAGATCCCTTGGGATACCTGGATGCATCAGTGTTTACCAAAGATAGTAAACCCCATGGGAAAAAGAACAGATGAGTCGGGTTCATGAAGCCCGTTCAGATCAAAAGGAGATGCGCCAAGGAGGGCATTATACTGGGTTATTTCATTTTAAATATTACTACTAAAAATCACTTGATTTAAATTGTGATTAAGTCAAATCAAGCTGATTTAAATTGGCACACCCTGAAATCAATATTTTGTTAACTGCTACATTTAACTTAGTCATGAACAATTAATGATGTGATTTAAGCTGAGATTTTTGAGTGAATTTTACAATAAATTTCAATACAAATGACAAAACTTGTGACTTAAACACACTACTGTAAGTAATAATAAAAGCTAAGGGGTATTTAATGTAAATCTTAATCAATACTTATAAAGGTTTAACTGCAAGGACACGAGAAATAATTAAAGGCAAACATTGGTTACCCATCTGACTTTGATATGCAAGTTTCAAACATTTTAGTTGAGATAAATTTAATTGTATCTTGATAAAGATACAGCAAATTCTCTTTCAAAACATAATTACCATAGTTGTTCATAGACATGTATTAACTAAATGAGTCCAGTCATAAAATAAGAATTACAAGCAATGGATGGTTTTGTAATCAAATTATGTAAAGAAAATTATTCACATTATTCGTTTAACATTAAAAATAATTAAGTTTTGTATGAGCTCAAAGAAATGGGTTGAAGAAATTAGTTGCAAAGAACATCTTCCCATACTTCCTATTGTATTTGGATTTGCCCACAGGAGCTAGAAACATTTTATGTAGAACTTTATCTACATAATTTCAAAAAATAATTTAAAAAATATTAAATTAATAAAATCTTACTTTCTTCTTCATCATCATCGTCTGCATTAAAGTCATTTCCTTCACTTTCTTCCTGAAAAAAAAATTGTAAGCACAAGCAAAAATAAGTAATTTTAGAGCAATAAAATAAATGCCAAATATAATTATAAAATGGTGGTATTTAAAGAAAAAGGATTATGCTTTGAATTTTTTTTCAATTTTTAGCCAATAAGTTCCTAGCCAACAATTCCATTATAAACAACTTAAAATACCACTTGCTTTATTACAGCAAGGCAAAGATAAAGGACTCGCATAATTGATTTTATTTGTTCTTGTGTTCACATTAGCTAAGTGCACAAATTATTCTTTGGAAGCTCCAAAATAATAGTAAGAAGCTATCAAGCATAGCTGGTTGTCATGTTAAATGAACTAAACCCTGTGGTTTCTGATGTCTTGTCCAAACAGGCAAGTTATACTAAATCAATGTTTTCCAAGTGTTTCCGGTCAACCAACCACAGAACGTATTTCAATAGTGTTCCAAATAAAGTCATTTTTCAACGATGGGTATAAATTTAAAAAGCTACGTTATATTAACAATATATATACAATCAAGACTAGAAAAGATAAAGTATACATTCCCTTTAAAGGATTAGCCACTGCATTTGGATTAAAAATTCCAATGGACAGGTTAAACATTCTTGTGGTGCCATTCTTACAAGTTTTAACTTTAAGATACTGTGTAATAATAAATAGAAATTAAATCATAAAAATACAAATTTAGTTTAAAGAAAGGGTAGTCAACTCTTGAAATTTACGCCTATCACTAAAAGAGTGGTTGAGAAAGTAGATTACAGGTTATAAAACAAAACTAATATTTTGATTGGTTTAGTAGGTATAGGTTTTATGGCGCAAGAGCCGGACTGACTATACTGTGCCAAACACAATATTTTTTACTATAACTTTTTATAAGAATTTACGGAAATCAACATTAGAAATATTACTTCTTCATCTGCATCCTCATCATCTATATCATCATCATCATCTTCCTCATCTACATTCACGTCGTCATCTTCTGGTTCATCTACAGAAAGTAAAAAATGTAATTGTTTCTAGTCAATAATTGTTCTTTTATCTTTATTTTTTCTAAAAGCTTTGTTTTTTTATTTGGAGAGCACAGCAAGTAACTCATTAAATTTGAGCTTTGTATCATTATTCACAAGTTTTAAATTTTAATCATTGGTCTGGTTTATGGCACAAGGTCCAAAACAAAATTGAATCTATATCCATATTTCATCCAGAGATAAACTTTTATTACACTTATTTTGCTTGTATACCACCTTCTAAACAGGCAACGAATTAACAATTTGTTTTTCTTGGATACTTGTTCATTTTTCTCTAATAAACCATTATTGTTTACTCTGAAAATATCCTGACTTTACCGTTTTTCATACCACCACACATTTTTAAGCCCATTGAGATCCTGAAATTGTGGTTGGGTGAATAGTTGCTGTTGAAGATGATACAGAAATAGTAGCTTTATTTTTGTTACTCTTTTCTGTGTGGCGATTAGCTTTGAAACTCTAAACCAACCCAACCTAATAGAACAATTTAGAAATTTAAAATATCACTAAGAATAAAATCATGAGGAAGGATCATCATTAGCTATTTCAGTAGAGCAAAACGTACATGATCATCAAGACATAAATAAACAATAAAACCCAAGTTTAAATATGTTGTCCTTTGTTTAAATGTTCCCTCAACTCACTTTTTTAATTAAGCTCTTCCAGGCCACATAAAGGCAGGGAACAATTTGTGTCATTCACTAGTATAGATAACAAAAATAAATAAGGCTTCTCTAATGATTAACTCAAGAATGATTTCAGAAAAGCCTGAAGACTAAATCTTAATTAATCAGTAGTAAAATCTTAAATTGTTAAGTCCAACAGTAAGTAAAGGTTAAGATGTCTGGCTCACTTGATCCTTAACTTGTTGAAGCGGTTGATCAACCACCACAGATGAATAAAAAGCAGACAGTAGACTAAGCCAGATAACAAAAACTCACAAAACAAAGACCAAGATGACAACAAATAAGATAGCAAAGCCTTAAGTAGCAATAAACAGATGAAACTTTAGTAACAAATAAACATAAGTGGTAATAAAAATTTTAAAAACTTCAAAATATGACCTATAAAGATTTAAAAAAAATGGGAATTGTCATTAGCTGTTTCGGTGGAGCAAAACATCCATCATCTGGATTTAAACTTTCATTTTCTTGTTTTTACTTCTGTCCTGCTGATGGTTTATATTTTGCTCCACTGAAATAGCAATTGATGATTTTTTTTTTTATGTTTTTAATCTTTATTAGTCATGTTTTGAAGTTTTCACTACCAGTTTGACTAAGGTTTCATCTGTTTATCTACCAACCTAATACGACAAATAGTATATGCAAATTTACCTTCCCCCTCTTCTTCGTCCTCGTCATCACTGTCTCCATCTTCATGGGCATCATTTTCATCGTCATCATCTTCATTCCCTAAAATACATAATTGTTTTGATTGAAAGTTACCACAAATGTAAAAATCAGACATATTTTTAAATATTATTAAAATGCAGCTATAAATACAAACTTCACAGCATTTACGTTTTGATATAAAAATGTGTTGCATTCATACAAAATAAAATCACATACTGCCTTGAGTCCAAAAGGCAATTTCTCAAAGTTTGGTCCTTGGAAATTGACAGTTGTTAAAATGCTGCAGTGTTAAAATCTGATACAAAATATTAAATTATCACTCAATCACTAATTATTATCACTCAATCTAGTGATGAGTGTACTGTTTACAAAAGTTGAGGTATCAGATACTTTTATCTGCAGCTTTTTGTCCCAAGGAAATAAAGCAGAGTTAACCCTAAAAGCAAAATTTAAAGACTACCATCTTGACTAGTATGGTAGCAGTGAACATCTCTTAAAATTGCATTTTATAGAAATTGATTTTTTATTTCCATACTCAACTCTAAATTTATTTCCCATTCCGATACCATTAATTATTTCTTACCTCCCAAATCAAACACATTTTGGTGATCTGTTCATCTGGTACATATTTTGTGTAATTTGGATAACTAATTCAAGAGAGCATGGATGACATCCCCATTACCTAAAGAATGGTTTTCTACACTGAAAAGACATCCTGATTTTGGATCATGTTAAAAATGTGATACTGCAGGTTTGCTGTCAAATACTATGTCGAATTAACCTTTGAATGAAGGAAACATTTACTATTGTAAATCTAAGCAAGTTTTTTCTTCTGAACTTTTGTAACACAACTACATTTTGCTGTACTTTTATCAACTTAGCCATTTTTATAAAAACATGTTGATGTAATATAGAATAAAATAATAACATAAATGCTTTAATTACATGTCAATAAGTGCAAATAAATTGTCCTAGTATAGCAAAATCTAGAATAATCTGCAGAATGAACCGATACAATAGTGAGGAAATGCAATCTAAAAAGCTCAGGGGATATGGACATCAGTACTAATAATGCACCGATACAATAGTGAGGAAATGCAATCTAAAAAGCTCAGGGGATATGGACATCAGTACTAATATTGGATTTTTTAAGTATTTGTTAAACGGTTCAAAATTTTTTACATTAAGTTTTAGTCTGCAGTATAATCCATAGAAACTTGGCATTTCCCACAGCAGTTGGCTGCAATGGGAGATACCAAGGCAATTAGTCTAAAATACACATTTAAGAATCCCAAATTTCTGAATAATTAAATATAGATAGCAAATTAAAGAATTCAGCATTTCCATAAAAATCTCAGATAAATACAAGAAATATGGAAAAAATTACTAAAAGCATACCATCATCATCATCAACCTCAGAGTCTTCAGCTTCTTTGTCTTCTCTGTCATAACCATCAAGAAATTTTAAACTACTTATAAGTCCGAAGACTTCATCTCTGTAATTTTCCACAGATGTGACTTCACAATTATACAAATCCAAATTTTTTAGGTTTTTAAATTCTTCCTAAGAACAAAACATATGTCAATTGTTTGTAAACATCAAACCTAAGAAAATTTTATAACAAAATATAAAAAATACAACATTTAACACAATTAAAAATATAAAAGCTAAAATACTTGGATTGCCCAGTTTAAATCAATTAATAATGGAAATTATAATTTATTCTCAATAATAAAAATTTAGTTACTCTAAAGTCAGTTATTTTCATACCTGCCATCATTTGTCCAATACCTCTGGTTGGTTTTTTATGGCACAAGAGAAACTTAGGCAATGCAAAATTTTACCATTTAAACACAAAAATGTTGGTCCGTGTCGAAATTTCAAGGAATTGGTGAAACTGCTCATTTTGATTTATTTGAATAATTCAATGCTGTTTCAAAATTGTTTGGTCTGGAGATTCACTTTGCCCAAAATTAGCTGTTTGTTGCTTAGGTTTGCTACAAGAGCACCAAATAAACTTTGTTGTTACCAATAGCAAAACAAACCCTGTGAAAATTGATTCACTAATCCTTTTGATTGAAGCTAGTTTAAAAATGCAGAATGTTTGATCTTGCTGGAAGACATTCCTGTTATTACACAAAACAGCTATAATCTGGCTCTAGGGAGAATGCAGTCAACCAGTCAATTGATTTCTGGATAGGTGTGAAAGTACATTAGAAGTTTCCCATATACAAAAGCATAGATCGCAATCACTAGATATTACCCCCTGCCAACTCCTTATCAATGCTTCACTTTTGGCACAGACAGAAACTTAGAACCATGATATGCACTAAAGATGCCAATTGTAGAAGGAATTTGTTTATATTATCATCAGTCCCCTGATTTAACTAATACTAGTTCAAAACTGCATTATAGAAGAAAAAGTAACTTTTAGACCATAACATCTTTTCTGTGATTTAACATACTTTCTTCGTAGTACAGAAAATTTAGAGAATTCATAGTAATACACTACTCAAAACACACACTGGATCATTTCGGAAACAAAATTCAAAATTTTTACTTCATAAATTTAAAAAAAAATCCAATAATCTTATAGTATGCTCATATAATCATGCAATTTAGCGAAAATTATTGTACAATCAACCCATACAAGTTGCCATATATGAAAAATACTTAGAAATAAAACTACGAAAAATTAATTTTTTGCAAACAGCTAATCATTAGACCTTTTTCTTACGATTATGGATGACATCACTGAGATGGGTTTTAGAAATTTTCATATTTTTTATTTAAGTGCGCATGTGCATTTTATTTTTTCTTTGCTCATCAAAAGAAATAATCAAAAGGGGAACTCGGGGCCCTCTAGGTTGATACCAGAAAGCCAAAGTCCTTCAATACACTTACTTCAAAGGTACCTGTAAGTTAAATAAATATACAGATTCATACTAATAAAAATTTATTTATGCACAACATTCTTTTCTATCCATTTTGTAAGATTTTTTGACTACACAACAGAAAATTAGAGTTTGGGAAAAGGTTTAAAAACTCAAGAGCAGATAAAATGCTGTTAAAGATTTTGCAATTGTGAAGAGCAACACAAAGGTGGTCTTTAAATGGTCAAAATAAACTTCATCTTAACTCTTACCTTCCTAAATAGTTTCTTTTAAGTAAAAAAAAGGATCAAATATTAAAAAAATATGAGTATTAGAAGTGTAGTTCAAGTCTTCAAAGTTTCTTGTATTATGAGCATAAAATGATGAAAATGGTTACCAAAATACATTGAGTATGTGTACAATACATGAGGGACAAATCAAATGGAGACATTTGATGGGTGTTGCACCAGTCATGGGATGTTTTCAAATTTTTAGCACAGGCATGACAGTGAAACCCATAAATCTCAATTCTTTACAAACACTGTCCAATATTAACTGTGAAACAGGAATTTAAAAATTGGTCAATTTTACAAAATGAGTCATCTTGTATTTACTGCATTGTCGATAAATGGACCTAATTTGAGAACTAATAGATCAAATTTAGTAATTTTGATACCAAATGGAAAAGCCATTTATTTCAAGAAAGTACATAAAATATGAAAACAATGGCAATAGTACATTTTTGTGGATCGTTTTACATGTAAAGTTAAAATTTTCACTTTTAAAAACAGTTAACTTTATAAGGCTGTAGAAAAAATGAACTCTCATATTTTCTCTGAAACTTTGTAGAAGTATTAATATATGTACATTAATCTGAGAAAAAATTCAAAAGCAAAATTTTCAGTTTTTGAATAAAAGTTATTCTAATGATAATATATATATCAAAACGGTGGTCATCTTATAGTGCAAAAATGACCATACCAATGGTGAAATTTGGGATTTTTCAAAAGGTAATTGTCAAACATTCAATCACACAAGTTCCACAGATTAAATACAAAGAATTTCAATGAGTCCTCAGCATAAAAATGTAAAATTTTTCATTTGATTTGTACTACTTTACAAAAGAATCCATTAAAGGAATGGATACTTTTTCGTAGCAAAATTGAAATTTGATATTGAAATCACTGTTAGTAACTGATGAATTCACTCAAGAAAAACAATTAACACATTACTTTTTTCCAATAAATAGTTCGGGATGGGTCAAACACAAATTTAAAGAAATTGTTTTCAGAGATTTTTGCTGATGTTGATTAAATGGATCACAACATGTTTTCTGTTTTACCTTATACCACTTTACAAAAATTTAATGGGTACTTGTGTTGTACAATTGGAGCTTATTATAAGTATTTTTGTATTTCTAATTAACTAAAACATAAGAAATTCACTGTAATTTTGAAACAATGTACCTTAAGCATAAATATAAATATATTAAGCAGAAATATTACAAATAAACGTATTACATTCTGTAAAGTATTTAAAAAATAATTTAAATAAAAACAATTTTTTCAATGGTTTTTAAAATACTTTTCCAGACATGTGATAAAATAAATTATAAATTACATAGAACAATAATTTCATATTGTATTCATATCCAAACATTTAATGTGAGCCTGCTTTCAATTAGTACTTCATAAAAATTCAAATTTGCTTATTGATGTTTAATCTATGGTCATTTTTGCACTATAAGATAACCAGTTTTGAAATACATGTGATCATTAGATTAGCTTTTATTCAGAAATGAAAAATTTTACCTCTGAATTTTTTTCACTAATATTGGGTAGGTTAGGGTAGTTAATGTAGTACTGGAGCAACACAAAGGGCTATTGGCGACATTCCGGGTTCAATCCTGAAGGGAAAGATCCAAGTACGCCTTGTAAATTAGATCCACGGTCAGATGACGAGGTCAACACCTGAGCTGGCCCTCGTGTACACGATGGTCTTTGGCTGAACCGAGTTTCCAACTCACAACCCTCCAATTGCTAATCTGTTGCTCCTTCAACTGGGCTACCATGGCCCTCAGCTAACATTGGACAAAATATTTAAAAAATTGAAATTTATGGGTTTCACTGCCATATCTGCGGTAAAAATTTGAAAAATCCATGACAATAGTGCAATTTTTTCTCAAAATGGGTGTTTTCACACCCATGAAGTGATTAAATGGGATCTTACAAAATAATTTTTGACATGAGTACATGCATTTTTTAATTAGCAATATTTCATTAGAAAAGATAATTTGCAAACACAGAAACCATAAGCTGTGTCATATATAAGTAATCTCATATTACATAGGAGTTTTAGAAAAGTGGGATAATTTTATAAATAAAACATTCCATGTAGAATCATTGTGGAAACCATACAAGTTCAACTTACCAGTGGTTTTAGCGTTTCAATGTCTTTTATTTTATTTCCGCTGAGATTAAGATGTGTGAGTTTTGGACTTCCATGTAGCCAATTCAAGCCCCCTGAAATCCTGTTATCACTTAATTCAAGCTGGAAAAAGGAAGGTAAATGATAAAAAAGCAATATTTGACAGCTTTATGCTAAGAAAAAAATGTTTTAAATAAAGATGACAACATAATAAAGCAATGTTTAATAGTACCACACAAAAATCAGAAGTTTTAAAATTTATCCAGAAATCAAGTAAAACATTGCATTCTGCAATAAAATTACCATCACACATTATAGAATTTGCTTACAAAGGTTAACACATGCCAAGATGAGTAATGTTTTTCCATCTGGTTCTCAAGCGTTTTAGATTAACCCATAACCAGTGACATGAATTTTTTGGACTCAGATAAATAAGGTTGCCAGATCATACGCGTACACCATATCATGAATTCTTTTCAATCATACAAATTTCAGAATTTTTTTTTGCATTATATATTTATCATATATGAGTAAAATGTTTTGAATTACTCCAATTGTTTTGATATAAAATAAAGAAAGAAATTTGAGAAAAAAAATCATGTCAACCATAGAAAATAAAAAAATAAAAAAAAAAAAAACTTGCATCTAGAAAAAAAATTCCAATTTCTCATTAATTCTTACCTTGCAAAAATAACTTATTGGTGAAAAAATTGTTATTTTTGTAAGTTCTGTAAAAAAAATTAGACGATATGAAAATACATAAATTTGAAATCAAATGTCTATTTTCCAAATTCTTTGAGCATTGACAAGTATTTCATAGGTATATTCAAAGCACACAAAAAGGGTTTACAAATAAAACAAAAAAATGAAGCTTTTCTCTATGAGCAGCATAGAACAAGTGTAAAATCATTCCTCAGATAATGCCAATTCAGTGGAATTTTGAGCTTGCAATAAAAAGTTTATCAATTCCAATAGCTTTCTGCTTCACCCCATAATCTTTTCTCAACATACTCACTCAATTATCAGATGAGTGAATTAACTTTTACATTTCAAATTTCAATTCCATAAATATTGAATAGGAGGGTAAAGAATTCTAAGGGATCAATGCATAAAATTTCCCAATAAATTGAAATAAAAATTAACCAATACATTATACAAAATAAAATAAAACTATTAAAATTTCCAATTATGAAAATTTATGTGCAAAATTGGAATGCCTTTGTGTTATTGCAGAAAATCTTTCCGTTGTGTCGTTATGTTTTATGAAAAGTCTACAATACTAAAAAATAACTAGAACATCTTAAAAAAGAAAGCAAGTTACCAAAATTTTAATGAATATATTTCGAGCATCTTCACTCAACACATGGTGAATGGCTTAAAATTGGCCATGTGCAATTTATAGTCACACTGAATGTTTGGTGGAAGTTGAAGAATGATTCCGTTAATTTTCATGATAAATGAAACTACACTTAAAACACTATCTTGAGGAACACCCTCGTGTTGAAAGAAATCATCTGATAAAACATCAACGCGAATTTGAAATGTTCTTGTCGAAAGAAAGTTCTGGACAAAAATAGGTAAGTTGCCACGGAAGTCCATGTCGTATAAGTCTTTTACAATTCCATATCACCATGTCCTGTCATGCTTTTTCCATGTCAAAAAACACAGAAATCAAATGTTTTTTGCTGACGAATGCATCTCTTATTGAAGTTTCAAGCATTAAAACATTGCCCATTCGCCTCCAAAACATGGACCATTCGCTCCATAACCTTGCAAAGGCAGCTTGTGAGTGCAATGGGTCTATAGCTACTGGAGCTCTGGGAATCTTTTCCCGGTTTTAAAATGGGAATAACAATGCCTTGGAAAGACATGCTCGTTAAAAATTCTATTAAAAAGGTATAAAATTAAGCGCAGTGAATTTTCACTTAGGTTTTTTTAAAAGGTTGTAATGAATTTCATCTGAACCAGGGGAAGTAGGATGCGATTTGTTAAGAGCTTTTTTTAAGCTCATGAAAAGTAAAATTAGTGTTATAAATTTCAGATGAAGAATTTTGGAAATTTAAAGTCTTTTTCTCCTCATGTTTTAAATCTCATGAAGTCCAATGGATATGAATCGTTGCTAAATATTTTTGCAAAAATTGCACCTAAAGTTTTTGCTACATCTTTAGCATCCGATATGAGTTGACCGTTATTTTTCAGATATGATAATGAATGTCTAGAGTTTTTGGTGCCAAGTATTTTTCTGACTTTGTCCCAGATGAATTTTGATGGTACCTGATTTTGGATAGTACTTACGTATTTTTGCCAAGCTTCTTTTTCACTCTGGCGTCTGATTACTTTGGTATGTTTAAAAACTATTAAGTTTTCAGAGGTGGGGTATCGTCAAAATCGATTCCAGGCTTTCTCTTGAGCTTTGCAAGCTTCAGCACATTCCTCGTTCCGCCAGGGTTTCCACAATTTGGTAAATTTTCCCGATGTTTTGGGAATTATAACATCTGCTGCTTTTTTAATGTAGGTCGTAACTGTTTCTACACCTGCATCAATATTTGGATGTTCTACCATGCCTTCGCTAAGTTCCGAAAGTTCTTCAAATAGGGGCCAATTAGCTTTGTCAAAAATAAAACGTATAGGTCGTCTAGGGAATGTGATGTCTTTCACAGAATATGTTAAAATGATTGAGAAATGATCACTATTGTGCAAATCCCTGTCGACACTAAAATTCCATTTAGTGAAAAGAGAAGGGAAGAGATTGCAAGATCTATGGAATGAAAAGTTTTAGTCAGTTGGTAGAAGTATTGCTTGAATCATTTATAAGGCATAAATTATAGTCTGAAATAAATTTTTCTATCTGTATTCCTCGGGCATTGTTGTTGCTATTTCCCCAAAGAGAGCTGTGACCATTCCAATTGCCAAAAATTATAAAAGGTAAAGGAAGTTGGTCAAGAAGCTCACCAATTTCTCTGAAGGTTTCGACTTGGTGGAAGATATATTGTGTTTGGCAGATTGTAATTAGTGTTTTTACTTGAATTTGTAGAGCTGTTGCTTGCAATGAGGTATTTAAATCTATGTATCTGGATGGAAAATATTGCAAGTGCATTAATGCAACTCCTCGTATAGCATATTCATTTTGTATATTATCTTTTCTTACAAAGCTATACTGTTTGATTTTTGTTTCTATTGCAGGTGTCAGATGTTTTTTGTAATCCAATACAAGTGGGTGAAATAAGTTAATAAGTGTTTTGATGTCATCAGTATGGCTTCTGAAACCGTGACAATTCCTCGAAATGAGGTTTACAGCCATATTATTTAGGTTATTTCTTTATCCAACTCATTCCTTTGTACATACCCTTCATCAAACAAATAATCCAGTAGATTGTCTTCTTTGCCTCGAAAATTATCTAAAACTTTTCCGATATCTTTTTTCTTTCTTGCCTCCTTAGGATAATTTTTTGACTGAGAATCTTTATATTTTCTTTTGGATGATTCAGTCTTCTTGGTGTGTTTCAATTCACTTAGACGTTTTGGTAGATTGTTCACTTTTGGTATTTTGGAACCATTAGAAGGGATTAAATTATTCGTTGGTGTAGTATTGTCTATTGTTTTCTTAGATGTTTGATTAATTGTTTTGGATTGCATACTAAAGAGTTGATCAAAAGTTAGAGGGTCTGTTTGTGTAGTTATGGATTTTGAAACTTTTTTTTACTGCTGTAGAGTAAGAAATGTCTCTTGGGGTTCTATTGGTAACAATTTTCCTGGCTTCGGTAAAGGAGAGATTTTGAGTAATCTTGATGGTTTGAATTTCTTTTTCCTCGATCCAACGAGGACATGTGCGGGAATAGGATGGATGATTGCCCTTGCAATTAACACACTTTGGTGTAGATTTGCTGTTTTACTGGCATGGCCTTCCATTGAACAGCATGCACAGGTTTCTTTACCATGGCAATTTTGCATAGAATGGCCAAATCTCTGGCATTTAAAGCAACGCACGGGATTGGGTATGTATGGACTGACAGAACATTTAAGGTAAGCGATATTGACAAATTTAGGTAGAACAGGGACCTTGAAAGTAAGTAGTGTTGTGAAGGTTTGGCCGTCACGACGAAATGTTATTCTTCGGATTTGGCAAACAGGTTGGTCTTAAGTGCCTCTAAAATATCTTTCTCAGAGTCAAATTGCAAATCCAATTCTCAGATGACATCTTGGGAGTGATTTAGTGAAGAATGAGGTGAAATAGTAACCTCATATTCTCCTATTTTTTCAAATTTATGATGCGTTGGATGTGTTTTTGAGATGTTATTTCCATTAATATATCAGTTGTTACATTTCTTTATAGTTTTGACATTTCCAACCATTCCCAGAATCGTCTTGTGGATGAGGATTGCGCTAATATTCTTTAGAGTTCCTTCTACTTTTCTGATAATATAGAATTTGTTGCAGTCATCAAATTCGTTTATTTGGTACTCCACTGAAGGAGATTATTTTTTTTTCCATGTTCCATTAATTTGAATTCAGGCCTAACCATACCGCCCACCACGGAGCCTGACAAGGGGATGTAGACATCTACACCAGTGCTAGCCAAGCCTATACGTTCTCATTACAACTCTATATCTGCCTTGAAAGGAGCTAGTCGTTGCAACGATCACTTGAACCCTAGCAGATGACCGAAAGTCATCCACCTGCCGATTGATACATCGAGGAACGCAATGCACCTCCCGTTTACCTGAAGCAAAGGCCGAAGAAGTGTATTGGGTCAGTATATCGCCCCTCAACTGCCAGGATCCTTCTTTCCAGGGATACGGGTATCCACGCACGGCAAACATGTGGGTGATATAATCCCCAAGAGGAGCTGAAGGCAACAGAGTGGCGAAAAGCTTCTCAAGGAGCCCTCACCTCCGAAGAGGCAACCACAACGATGGAGAAAGAAAAAGTAAAAAGCACAAGGGGGGGGGGAAGATGAAAGGGAGAACAGATCACTCATGTACCCCGGTATTGTGAAGTTTGTACATATACTTCTATAGAAGGTATGCCCCTGGGGGCTAAAATTCACTTGATTTAAATCAGTATACCTGATTCAAATCAGACATTTTGTCGGATTTTTTATAATTTTAATTTTCCCCCTTTGTTTAAACTTGTTTGACATGATATATGTAGTTACTAGGCAATATCAATTTATGTTAAACATGTCTGAGGGTTTAGGAATTCTAGATTCCCTTACCAGAAACAATAAATTCCTTCTTTAAAGGGCTTCAGTTTAAGTCTAATTTTCCATGGGAAGGGTATGTCAAAATTATCTGAAAACATTTTGTACAATGCATGGACTGTGGTCTCATCTATACAAAACACAGCATCTGCTGCTAAACAGATTTAAGTGACACTTATTTTAAGTAAGCAAAGAGAAAAACTGTTGGACAGTAGTCATCCCTAAATGAGTAGTTAACTCCTAGGGACCAGTCCCTTTTGCCCCAAACGAGAGAGGTAAATATTTCCAATGAGAAACTAAACTTGTTAAAAAAATCCACCTACACCAAGCATATCCGACCCCTTGAAACCCTTTACCCAGGACCCCAAACATAAGGGGTAAATATGCAAATAATGAGTAACCTAATATGCAGAGTAGTTTTATGTCTTAGGTTGCTTATCAGAAGGGTTGCAAAGTTCTAGAGACCAGGAACTCTTTGGGTCTGAATATTTTTTATAGTTGGAGCTAGTCACCATCCAACATAATATTAAAAATATACTGATAATATTGGTAATGATTTATGTAAACAAAACAAAGGTTTCCAAAATATTTATAATGAAGCAAATCATATAGTTGGAACCCAGTGCATCCCAATCAATGCAATTATCTTTAGTGTTCTAAAAGTAGGAAGGCCAGTAATTATCAGTTTTATAAAGGATCAATCGCAGGGTTACTGAGTAGAAACAAACTTTTAAAATGATTTGTATCGTCCCATTTTGTCCTAGGTTATTTCATTTTCAATATTAGTAAACTTAAGAAAATTATTGATTTAAATCAATGATTTTTTAAATAAAAATAACTTGATTTAAATTATGATTAAAATTGTAATTTAAATCCACATACCCTGACCATTGGTTTAAAATTATTTCATTTTAATAATAGCTCTGAAGTAGTAAGTTTTCATTAACTGTACAGAAATCAATCGGTTGTTCTGCATCATATATGTAGCTACGTGTTGAAATTCCAATAAACAAATTAATGTCAAACTCAGCAAAAGCTTATCCAGGGTTAAGAAATTATCTACAAGATTATAAAAGCTAAAAATAAATTATAAAAATTTATGCGATATTAGTTAATTGTTTTATTATGTGTAAAATCCTTGATAAGAACATGCTTAAGAGTAAGATCTGTGGAGTTAAAACATAGAAGGCATTGACACATGGAAAAAGGACATTCAATTAAAAATGCAAATAAAATACAATTACAAAATTGTGGTACTTCATATACATCCATGCAATTGCACTTTTATTGGTTACAGTACAATTGCAGATGTGAGTGTTAGATGAGCATGTCCCATATGCAGCAGTGCCTTCTCTGCATGAAAGTGTATGACCTAAGGACATAATGAGGATAGAAGCAAAAGGTTGAAGATGAGATTATCATGCATCTCTGCAAAATGGATGAGTTAAAGGAAGAGAAAAATAGATTGTGAGAATCAAACTTTATTTTTTGATACAGAAATTACTTTTGTGATAGGGTTTCAATGATTGTATTGAGTTTTATAGTAACACAAGTTCTATGTTTTGCCGGCGAAGAGGACAAACCCACTGAGCTATGCCATTCTGTGGTAGGGAATGATTTCACATGGAAACTCGAAAGAATCAGAAGTAGCAGTCGTTTCTGGATCACTTTAAAAAGGATATTAAAAATAAGAGGTCAAACAATGTTACATTGAGGGCCATGATTTCATTGATATGTCATGTTTTGGTTAGCACTCTGAAGAACATGCCTGTATAAATAGAAATTCCATTTGCAATTTCTTATTTGTATACAATTTGTTATTTTATTTTTCTTATTTTAGAGATTTTTAAGGCACTGTTTGGTCAATTTTTGAGTTTTAAGCTGTTTTAGACTTGTCCTAGTTTTTACAAGTTTTTGTTGAAAAGGCCCTCAGTCAAACTTGCATCCATGGTTTAAATATTTTACAATAAAATACATTACAGGTGATTCATCTTCTACCTTCTGGCACCAAAAAATTTTTTGATCTACCTTTTGCCACAAAACAAAACTTTTTTATTGGAGGGTAAATCATTAATGCCAGAAAGGACTAGTTTGGGATTACTAGTCTAGACAGAAGAAAACAAGATTGTTCTACCTTTGGTTTTTTTTGAGATGTTAAATAAAACGTTTAATAACGAAATATCCTAAAGCAGGATTTTCCAAATTATAGTCATCAGACAAGTACCATTCCTTTAAAAAATATTAAGAAAATGTCTCGCAAAAAAAGAATTCAAGTACAAACCATCTGATCACTGAATAGAAACATTAACTTTGAGGATCTCAGAAATTGGGTTGTTGTTTAGCGTATCCAAAATTGTACGAGAAACACTGATTTTTAATGCCTTTTCAAAAAATGATTTTAATGCAAATATGTGGGCACAAAAATGGCTGTTACTTGCAGACTATTTGTTGGCTATAAAATTATTTGTTGAAAATATTTTGCTAATCAAAAGTATCTCAATATCTCATTTTAAAATACTTTTGGTGTTCAAAATCTGGGCACTGGTTATTTCTTTAATATCAGAGAAAGTGGGCACTGATAACTGGCTTGTTAACAGAAATAAGAAAACAAAGAAAAATTATTCAAACTTTTACTGAACAAAATTAAAAGAAATCTAACTAGTGATATACATGTGCTTTTTACATGCTCAATTAATGTTTATGTAACTAAGTACCAAAAAAATTCATTTCAATGATATATAAGAATTTTCGAAAGTTAAAAAAATCAAAGAAATCAATAATATTCATAAACTTACTTTTTTCAGATTTGGCAATTTTGGAAAACCTTTGAGACTGATGAGTCCAACATTAATAAGACTTAATGTTTCCAAATTTGCAAATTCTTCTGTCAAACCAATTATTTGTGTACTTCGACAGTTATCAAGATTTAATTCTTTGATCTGAAAACAGCAAATTATTTTTAAGTTTATAGAAAACAAACATTAAGATATATCTTATAACATGCCTAAGTGTTTCAGTACTTTTTAGGTTAGTAGTATGAAAGTTCACCTGACTACCATTCCTGTCCAGGTACATGTATGGCAGAACTGGTGGCCTATCTTTCACAGATTTGGATCTTAGTTTTATAAACTCTGTTAAAATTTAGAATAAAAAAATGCTCTCAAAAGCAGTTAGCTGAACTGTCAATTGTCTCCATGCCAGAACAGTCAATTGCTACAAATACTCACTACTTACATGACACATTGTTTGGTGTTTAGAAGTACTTAAACAATCAGGGTTCGAAATTAGCAGTCATTAGTCATATTTTGCACAGAGCCACGTTCAGGAATTACAGCTGTTTAGATGCATATACATCCTTCAAGTATGATCTTGAGATGTCATGCATGGAGAAGACAAAATACTTTCTTTCCACACAATTTCTAAGTGCAGAGATCATGACAAAAATACAATGATTTATTTAAATAGAATTGAAATTAAATACAATTGTTTGCTTTTTTGGGTCTTGATACAAAATGTTGGATCTCTAGCACTTCAGCAATGTAAACTTTTTAAATGGTGGTTGTTTTAGATTCAAGATTGGGAGGATTTTATTTTCAAGGAGGGGATTTTATTGAGCAGTCAATGAAAATAGTAAAAGTATATGTATGCACTGATAACTGAAATCAATGTTTTTCTAATTAAATTTCAAATTCTGTAAAATTTTACAACTCATTTTACTTAGAAATTGAATTTCCCCAATGGACAACCCTATTATAAAACCAAGAAAAGGTTTATACTTTGGGCCACTTTAACAATACTTAAACTTACTTTTAAGAGTACAAGCCAACCCTTCAATCTGCTTACTAAGTATTTTTGTGGTTTAGAAGTATGTAAAAATATCTATATTATACAATTCACATTGGCACCCACTGTAATATAACACTAAAACACAAATGCCAATTAGAGACAACTGTCTACAAAAATATATATACACTAATACATAAACAAATATTCAGGTATCAATATTCAAAACATGGAGAAATAAAACATAATGGCGACCTAAAAAAATTAAGATTACACATAAACACTAAGCAAATTTTAAATCCTATAAAACTTTCATCCTTCAGTTGCGAAAACTTGTACATAGTACAAAACAATGAAAACAGATGATATGCATGAAGAACCGAATTTCCGTGAGTGAAGTGCAAAATTACACAATAAAATTTGTTTATAAACTCATCATCCTCGACTCTTCACAAAAATATATTCAACCTTAACTCATGTACGAAGTAAATAACATAACTAAGAGACAAAATTTAAAATTATTCAATAAGAACAAATGTAAAACATAACAAACGAATGTGCAATCATAAGTGAACAATCGATGAAGAAAACTCAAACTCAACAAAATCGCATATCAACAGTCAAAATTTCGGCGGTCAACACGCTTCTTTTGAAATGCAGATCAGTATACCATTATCACTCGCCATTGATTAATAACAGTAGCACGCTAGTATACGAAGTTCATTTAAAAACATGACTTTTTTAATTAGATAGCAACAAAAATTATCCTTAATTTTAATAACACAAACGATGCACACAAAAACAAAAATTTACCAGTGATGGATTCCTTCCACGCTTTTCCAGCTCAATCCGTTTCTCCATGTTGCCGACTTTTAGGACTTGCGAAAGCGCTCGCTACTGAAAACGATGCTCACTTATTCAACAAGATGATGTAGCGTGCGTTGCCACTTCTTAATTTCTAAATTTACACAAGTAAACATTTCTTTTAGAACAGGTTTCAGTCTAGGAAAACTCTGAGGGATAAAAGCGCACAAATGGACAGACTAATGCAGTTAATATACAGAGCACATCCGGTGGACATCATAGTCGCAGTGGAGACTGCAATTTTGTTTTTTTATCGTTTATGTGATTTTACAAACGCCAAGTTTTAGAATGACAAATGAAGTGGACATGGGTTGGTATTGGTATTGGTATTTTCAATTAACGTCACACTGGAGCAACACGATGGGCTATTGGCGACGGTCCGGGATCAATCCCAGAGGGAAAGACCCGAGGACAACACCACGTAATTTTGAACCACAAGTGGACATGGGAGTTCAAGTCGGAACAGGTTTCTAAAGTTCTCGACATCTCGGATGTGATTGCGGTGGATGGACATTTTGATGCTTTTCCGGCTTTCTTTTTTCTTCTACTTATCACACATTGCTTAAAATTGATTGTTCTGAATTGAATTAGTATTTCGAATTCATCAAAAAGGCATGCATTGTCAAGAGATCTTTAGCTAAAAGAACTAGAAGATATTCAAACTTGATTTTTGTGTGTAAAGGTTAAAAGGGTTTTGCTCGAAAGCGAATAGAAGGATATAAGAAAAATAAAAGCAATTATAATTCGATCACCGCATTCGAAAGCTGATTTATTTTTAATTAAAGATAGTGGTCCAAGATTTTAGTGATGTCATTCTTGGATACCTATGATGGTTTTTTAAAAAGAGAGAAAATAAACACGTTTTTCTGTTTCACTGCATTTAAAGGTACCCCGAGCATTTGTGCTTGTTTTTTCATGTCATGAATAAACTGTGCTCTGTAGATCTGTAATGAAATATACATTATTTAAATCATTAGAAGTATCTAGTTTTGAGAGGAAATCGGTTTCGTAAGCAGTCGAAAAAATCATTAAAGGTGCTTGATGAAAGACGTTCTTTGAGAAAATCAAATGATTTCGAGAAGGGAGCGATTTGATGATATTTGCTCGAAGGCAGCTAATATCTCAGAACGGCCCTGGTTTTATTTATTATTTACTTATACATGATTAAGTGGAATAACAGTTAGAATTTTAATTGATGCCCAAACAAAGTTTTATATGCTGTTTGTATAACCATCACTCGCTATAAATTAAGTATTTCAAATAAAACGGGACACTATTTAACACATAACATAAAGTGGAGTTAATATGTAAAAAATACCTCGGGACATGCAACTTTATAAGAGTATTAAGGTTGTTTCATTATTTGAATATATGAACTACCACATACATATTTGTTTAATACACCTAAATTTGAGACGTTTTGTATTTAAATTTGTCCAGTTCCACAAAAAAGTCGCAATTATGCATAACTAGCTCGATATGAAAATCCTTTTCATACGGATGAAATTACTTTCAAATTACATTACACATGACAATACATTGCACAAATATGTCATAATTTTGCATTCCACTCAAGCTCCAAGAACATATCTGGTCACTTGATTCTTTGTGGAAACCACTTTTTTGCTTTTATACTTAAAGCAAAAATTTATTAGAATATCTGGTAAATCAGATAATGGTAAGTACTTCAATTTTAAAAATATTTCAAGAATTAATTGGGGAAATTTTCAGAAAATTGTAATTTGTTCACTATTTTTAAAGTCGGTCTTGTTCAAATCACATCAAATTCGCAAACTTGATTTTTTTAATATACTCAGTAACTGAAAAGCACTAAGTGTCAAGTTTTGAATGTATTGCTTTTTGAATAAATAGTAGCATCACCTGAAATTGTGATACTAATACGACTATCCTGTGAGTACATTGTTTATTTTTAATATTTATTTTTGTAATTTTTTTCAAAAAAGGGCTGATTGTTAACCACAAATTGTAAGATACATGCCTTTCAAAAAAGCTTTGAGAGTTTTAATTTGGTTATAACTGTGGAAAGAAAGTAGGTAAGTAGTTGAATTAACGTCATACTGGAGCAACACAACAGGCTATTGGCGATGGTTCGAGATCTATTTCGAAGGGAAAGATACAAGGACAACACCTCATTATTTTGAACCACGGTCAGATGACGAGGTCACACCTGAACTGCCACCCCATTCTTCAATCTTCCACACCAAGCCAAAAGGAAACAAAGAAAGTAGGGTAGGCGAGTAATATACGGGTGCCTATAGGCGGCGGAAGTGACGTCATACCACGTGACCAGAAGAGGGCGGGGTCAAGTGACGTCACACCGGGCGTCAAAAGTGGGCGTGTCTGAATGACGTGACGTATTGTTTGTTTACATTTTGCACTTGGAATTCTTTTTTGTCATCGACTTCGTGCAGGCGTTGAGTTGTTTCAAGATGGCGTCGTTTTGTTGGAGTTGTGTTGCCATGGCAATGAATAACTGGTGGTGCCATCTGGTGGAGAAATTCGAAACCCTATTATTTTTAATTAAAAAGGAATTCCTTGTATTCGAACCCGGGACCACAGGATCCGAAGTCAAGTGCGCTACCATGGGGCTATTGGTGAGTTAGCAAAGGGTGATTAATTAATGTAGTGTTTCTCTCTCTTTTAGACGTATTTTTTCTTTGTATTAGGAATGGGTTATTTTTAGAAAATGGTTTTAACAGTTGTGGTGGTTATTAAGTTTCTGTTTTTATTTCGAGAGGTACAGCCATCTAGTGGTAGAAGAAGTAACAATTAGTTTTAAAGGAATTTATTTCTTTTAGATTTAAATATATATTTTACTTAAATATATATTTGATCTCTTGCAAAAATGAAGTTTTCCAATTTTTTTTACAAAAGGACTTGTAGCGCCATCTAGTGATTTTAAAAGTAATTAATCTAAGGAACGAATTGATTTCTTAATGTTTTTACTTTATTCATGACCAGTGACGTCAGTGTGTTTACGTTTAGGACTTGGATTTTTTTCCTTCTGAGATTTCGATGTGACGACAGATTACATGTTAGAACACGAAAATGTCTAATCACAGCGATTTTCATCGCAAGTAAGCGCGGAGGAATACAAGCCGGGGTTCGACTTTGTGAATGACGTTAGATTACACGTTAGAACATGAATGCGAGTGGCAAGCTGATGCAATCATACCGGTTATGGGGTAGGAATGTTGCTATGTTGAAGATCAGATAGGAGGGATTTTCTTAGTATCACGATTTCAGTGAATCACAACGCTTTGAACAACGTTGCAACTCGTTGCTAGTTTTCGCGTGTTTATACAACGGGATTTTTACTTTGAAAAAATGAAGGGATCTATGGATGACACCAATATGGTAAGTCCCCAGTACTTTTCAATTTTTTTTTTTGAATAACCTTGTTTAGATTAATTAGAAACATTTAAAAATATATTTTAAAAAGGAATTTCCTAGATATTTTCTTTAAACTCTCTTATTTTTATACCTCATTTTTTTAACATTAAAAATACAGTATGTGAATATTTTAATGATGCCATGCTAGTATGCTCCATTTTTTGCCCCTATTCTTGTAGATTTTATTTGAAGACCCTGATTTTCCCATGAGGGATTCAGATGATGATGTAAGTTGCTTTTCCTGTAATATATATTTCTTTTATTGATTATTTGGCCTATTTCTAATGTCCTTTTTAGTTATTAGATGAAGCGTCTCAGATTTTTCTGGAAAACCCAATGTCTATTCCCTTGTATTACCAAGTGGGTTCAGGATTTGAGGTAATTTACATTTTTTTGTTTGAACCCCTGATCCTATGGAAAAGTGTACTTTTATTAATTGTTTTCGTTTATAGACTGGCCGCAGCGAGTCATTTGAAGTGGGACCCAGGAATATTGCTGATGACGAGGTTTCTAGTGTAATTACATATTTTGCAAAAAATTTTAAGTACTAATTTATATTATTATCCTGTATGTTCTTATTTAGTTCTTATTCTGTTTTATTCCTCGTTTCTTACAGATGGAAAGTGCGGTGACACTCGTCGAGCGATCGCGGCGGAGGAATAACAAGTACCAGGCAGAAGAAATCACGTACAGTGCCCGTGTGGATCCAGAAAGGCTTTCAGAAGGTGTGCGAGGCGTACCCTTGGCGGTGATCGTGGATGCTGTTCGCGAGCTTTTTGCTACATTAATTCGTCGGACTACCGAGGAGTTAGCTTCCTCGGACCTGGTACGCTTTTGCATCCAAGCTGAGGGTCTTGACAAACCCATCTCCACGCATTTGATGCCTGTTTCCGATTTAACAGTGGAGAAAGTAATGACTTCAGTCATGAAAGTCCTGCAGTCCAAGGAGGAAATTGCCCTAGATTCAGGTTTCAATATTGATGTCATCACTGTCAGGAGAGAAATGGGCGGCGGTGGAGCAAGAAAAATTACGAACATTTCAATAGACAGATTGCAGAAAAGGTCAGTATTAGCAATTCCTCAAGATGATGAAGGGTTATGTTGTGCCAAGGCAATTGTATGTGCTTTGGCCCATCTAGAGGAAAACAAGTCCTTGATTAAGTCCATGAGAGACAGACGAAGGCCTGCGCTTTTAAAAAAGGCTCGGAAATTACACGAGGCGGCAGGCGTACCTGTTGGCCCGTGCAACTTTAGAGAGATAGCCATCTTTGAACAACACCTCAAAATTCAAGTGGCTGTGTTTTCTGCTCAAAATCTAAATAAGGTAAAAAAAGTTTTAAACCCAACTATAACGCACACTATACTACCAATTCTTACATATAGATGGCGCCACTAAACGTGACCAATCTATCATCGTGCTGCTATGCTATTACGCAGGCAGAGAGAGCTTGGACCTTAAATGTAGCGGACGCCTCGTCTGTTTTTTTGCCCAAATTGTATCTAAATGTTTAATTGTTTGTGTTTATCTTTTTACCGTCCTTTGTAACTGTGTTCTCTTATAATTAAATATATATAAAACTTTACCCCGAGATTTTTTTAATGATTACTTTGGTTTTCACCCCAGTAATTACAAGAGGACAGTTATAAATTGGCCCCCCAACGTTTGGCCCGAAATAAAATATCCCAGCTCTCTCTCGCATTTTCACAGGATTTGGTAGGTCTCTGAAGTGTTTGTCATCCCGACAACAAGAAGAATAAAAATTCGCAACCTGCTAATGTCTTTACAGATAAGTGTATTTCTCTTATTGTGATTGTAATTTTGAATCTTGTTTTGACCACCCTGGTGAAACAGAAAGCATAGAATGTTTAACATTGTGTATGACAAATTTTACAATAAGAATACATATTATATTATATATATATTTAAATTTCGTTTTGATTTTGATTTTTGTTTGAATCTATCTTACTGTAAATTCTGTTTTGTTTTAAATACTTAAATTTAGAATTGATTTCGGTTTAGAATCCTTTAATTCTAAGTTGGTTTTTTGTTTGAATTCTTTAATTCTAACTTGGTTCTGGTTTTAAATTTAATTTGGTTTAAATTTAGGCTTGATTTGAATTTTGATTTTTATTTTGTTTAAAATTCTGGTTTTGAACTTCATTTAGAATTTAGTTGATTCGTCGCTATTATTGTTTCGATTTTGTAAGAATTCTATTGTTACAGGATTGGCATGGTACTGTGTTCAAAACTTAATTGATTTAATTGTGTAAACCTTTCATTGTTGAATAATTTAAAAGAAAATTTTTAAATTTTAAGAATATTTAGTAACTTTTAATTTTGTTTTGTTTAAAAGAGAAAGTAGGCATATTGTTTTGTATTCACACCCTGTGTACTGTTTATGTTCTACCGATCTTGTGTTACTAATATTTTATGTCAGCTTACACAATTTATACACCAGTTAAATAAGACATTGTTTAGGACTGTTACATCCAATTAGGACAGTTTTCTTTTCTCGTCCACAAAATTTCGTTGGAACTCTCCATCTCCCCAATACCCCCCTCAGGCAACAATGGCTTTCCTCGCGCGTGGAAAGAAAGAGGATCTGAGGATCCTGGCTCAAGATTTTGGCGTCGATGTCGCTTCTGACATAAGGATTGTGGAATTGAAGAATCTCATCGTCAAATCTGATCAGTATGATGAAGACTTTGCTAAAGAAAGATTGGCTACTATCATTGAGGATAGAAAAGCTGAAGAAGCCGATAGGGAACGACAAGCAGCCCTTGACCGTGCTGAAAAAGAAAAAGAAGCAGAACGAGTCCTAAGAAAAAAACAAATGGACCTGGATCGAGCTGAAAAAGAAGCAGAACGAGTCCTAAGAGAAAAACAGATGGAAATGGATCAGGCTGAAAAAGAAAAGAAAAGAGAACAGGATCAACGCTTCGAATTGGAAAAGTTGAGACTACAGTTAGAAGCTCAGAAAATTTCTGTAGGCTCCGAAGCCCATGCTTCCGAAGGCGATGTTGACTTACCCAAGTTCGAGTTAAAAAAGCTGATTCCCTACTTCAACCCCAAGCAGGATGATATGGGATTATTCTTAAATCTCTTTGAGAGACAGTTGAAGTTCCTGAAGATTCCAGAGGCCAAATGGGTCGCCTACTTGATCGGTGTCCTACCAGCCGATGTGGCTAAGTTGATCGCAAGGGAGCCTGAAGAGAAGGCTCAGGAGTATTCCCACGTAAAGGATGTCCTGCTGAAGCGGTTCAAGCTAACCAGCGAACGCTTCCGACAACTTTTCAGCCAGCATCGAAAAACTCCTGAGAGTACCTGGCGCGACTTCTACTTTGAAATCCGCAGTTACCTGGAAGGATGGCTAGAAGAGCTGAATGTCACCAACTTTGACCAGCTAAAGGACCTGATGTTGGCTGACCAACTGAAAAGGAAAGCCCCACCAGAGGCCCGTGAACATTTCCTGGATGACTGGCATGCATGGAATTCCCCTGGAGAACTGGCTGACAAACTGGATGCGTATGACAACCAACGCTCCACCTCTAGAAAAAATTCGGCTTTCAAGAAAAGAAATTTTGAAAGGCATAAAGAAGACACAACCCGTCTTAACCCACCTAAAAAGACTTTTCCTTTCCATGGAAATAGAACGGAGGGATCAAATCCTGACCCTCCACTCGAAGTTAAACCTGGCGTAGCATGTTTTGGCTGTGGAAAACCCGGGTACATCAAAGCAAAATGCCCAGATTGCTCGCCGCCAAAGAAGGTCTCCACCAATCACCTGAAAGCCTTTGCTTTAATTACCAATGGATCACCAATAACCCTATTGGACGCAACTATTTGCGGAGTTTATGGAAGAGTGTGCGCTGACACAGGCTCTACACATTCCATATCTGGAGCATATCTCTACTCCCTGTTTAAGGAAAACAACTTACCTTTTCAGAAGACGGAGCTGACGTTGCACCTAGCAAATGGATCCCAGACTCTGGAGAAATGTCTCACCACCCAGGTTCCAGTATACCTGGAAGACCGCAAGATTATGACCAACTTCATTATCCTGCCGGATGCAACCAACAACCGTACCTTACTAGGAACAGATTTCCTAGAGACCGCTAGAGTGGTACTGGACTTAGCCAACAAAAACTGGTTTTTTCATGACAAGCCCAAAGAAAAGTACCCCTTCGGTGAAGAATTACCTCTGACTCCCGTTCAGGGCAAAGAACAGATAGAATCCAACATATGTCAACTGAGAGAGGAAGAAGGAGAAAACCTGGATCCTCACCAAAGAAAAGATCTCAATGATCTAATTGCCAAATTTGACACTGTCTTCAAGCTAGGGGGAGGGACAACACCCTTGATCGAACATCACATCAATACCGGAGGCCACCCACCTGTGGCTGTTCCTCCATATAGGATGTCCCCAACTAAGAAGGAGTTATTGAAGAAAGAACTTGATGACTTGCTACAGAAGAACATCATAGAGGAGTGTGAATCCGCCTATGGAGCTCCTGTGGTCCTGATTCCCAAACCTAATGGAGATGTGAGGCTGTGTATCGACTACCGGAAGCTGAATGCCATCACAGTTCCCGATGTCTACCCTTTGCCCCGCATGGATGACCTCCTGCAGGATGCGAAGCATACAGCCTACATGTCCACCATCGACTTGAAAGCAGGATACCACCAAGTAAATGTTTACCCACCTGACAAGGACAAAACTGCTTTCGTGTGTCCCTTTGGAACCTATAGATTCAACAAAATGCCTTTCGGACTAAGAAATGCACCTGCGACCTTTCAGAGATTAATGGATGTATTCAGAAGAGATTTGCCAGTCCTGGCCTATCTGGATGATATCATAGTTTTATCCCCAAGTTTCGACCAACATTTAAAGGATTTAGAAGCAGTTTTTGCCAAATTAATTAAATTCAACCTTTGTGCCAATCGCGATAAATGTACATTTTCCTGTTCAAAGGTCAAATATCTTGGTCTATGGATCACTCCTAAAGGAATTGAAGCAGACCCGGAAAAAGTTTCATCTATCCAAAATATTCCCCCGCCAAAGAATATCAAGCAACTGCTATCATTTCTACAAACCTGTTCTTGGTACAGAAAGTTCGTCCCGAACTTCTCCGAACTGTCAAGACCCTTAAGTAACCTAACCAAGAAAAACACACCTTGGACATGGACATCTGAACATCAAAAAGCTTTCAGCACCCTAAAGAAATGCTTAGTGACACCACCAATACTAAAGCAAGCGGATTTTACTCAACCCTTTACGATAAGGACTGATGCTAGTAACTATGCCTTAGGAGCGGTACTTTTGCAAGGTGCAGGTCAAGATGAACGCCCCGTCGAATATGCCAGCCGACTACTCCAAAGTGCGGAACGCAATTATTCCACCACCGAGCGCGAAGACTTAGCTGTGGTGTGGGCCCTCATCAAATTTAGAGGATACGTGGATGGACAAGAAGTCATCATAGCATCTGACCACCAGCCCCTGAAGTGGCTGATGAGCCTGAAGTCCCCGTCCGGAAGACTAGCCCGGTGGGCCCTACAGTTACAAGCATTCAATTTGAAAATTGAGTATATCCCTGGAAAGGCCAACGTAGTGGCCGACATGCTGTCGCGCCCTACTTGCCTACATGAAGAGGATACGTGCGAAGCCTGCACTGTCTCTGTGATGTTGCCTTCCAGAAGCTCAAAAGAATTGAGGGAAGAACAACTTAAAGATAACGTCATCAAGAAGATCATAGACACTTTTGAATCTGAAGAGAAAAATGAAAATTTTGCAAATTGGACTGCAAGAGGCTACCTGATGAATCAAGGTGTGCTATACCGTTATGCCCCTGATGTGGAAGCTGAAGACGCACAGCTCGTTGTTCCGGTTCAAGAAAGGGAAAATGTTCTCAAGGAGCACCATGATGCACCGGCTGCCGGACACTACGGAGCCGAGGGAACATTCCATAGAATAGCCTCCCGTTATTATTGGACCGGCATTAGAAAGCATATCACCGAATATATCAAGAATTGCCCAGAGTGCAATAGGTATAAAGCCTCAAACCAGAAACCAGCTGGTTTACTACAGACTCCAGTGCAGTCGCGAAGATTTGAAGTCCTATCCATGGACCTATTTGGACCGTTGCCCGAGAGCAAAGATGGGAAGAAGTGGATCTTCATCCTTGAAGATGTGGCAACCCAATGGGTCGAACTGTTCGCATTGCCCAATGCCACAGCGGCTGAATGTGCTAAAGTCCTGTTGGAAGAAGTACTAATGCGGTATGGTTTACCCCGAAAGATAATCAGTGACAACGGACCGCAATTCGTTTCTTTTGTGATCCAACAACTGTGTTCCCTGTTAGAGATAGACCAATCAGTAACACCAGTATACCACCCTGAAGCTAACCCAGTGGAACGGAAAAATCGGGATTTGAAGCCTAGACTAGCAATCCTAGTCAAAGATCAACATACAACCTGGCCTGAACATCTCCCACATATCCGGTTCGCAATGAATTCAGCAAAGTGTGACTCGACCAGGACACACTGCTGCCTATCTAACTTTCGGACGAGAGCTCAGAACTACTGATGATGTCACCCATGACTTAAGAACCGTCCTTGAAAGTGATAATTTCGTCCCTGAATTTACGCCCTACCTCAAACGTTTTGCAAAAATAGCCAAACAAGTGAAAGAGAGGTTAGAGCAGAAACAAGACAAACACAAAAAATATGCAGACAAGAAAAGATCACCTGCCCCACACTATGCACCAGGCGATCACGTCTACATTGATCTCCATCCCATTAGCAGCACCGCTAAGGGAAAAACAGCAAAGTTCGTACCAAAGAGAGATGGACCATATGTCATCGTGACGCAAAAGTCACCCACCTCTTACGTGATAGCAAGCCCTGATGAGCCGACAGTGCCCTTGGGCATATATCACACATCAGCTGTGAAACCGTGCAACCAAAGACAATCCACAAACCCAGTGCACCCTCTAAGGAAACGGGGTCGTCCGAGGCATAAACCACCAGACTCAACTGCAGGTTCCTCATCGGGACGTCTTCGAAACCTGAGGGGGAGTATATAACGCACACTATACTACCAATTCTGACATATAGATGGCGCCACTAAACGTGACCAATCTATCATCGTGCTGCTATGCTATTACGCAGGCAGAGAGAGCTTGGACCTTAAATGTAGCGGACGCCTCGTCTGTTTTTTTGCCCAAATTGTATCTAAATGTTTAATTGTTTGTGTTTATGTTTTTACCGTCCTTTGTAACTGTGTTCTCTTATAATTAAATATATATAAAACTTTACCCCGATATTTTTTTAATGATTACTTTGGTTTTCACCCCAGTAATTACAAGAGGACAGTTATACAACTTTAAAAAAATTTTCCTAAATTTTTGTAGCAATGACATGTTTTTTCCAGGTTTCGAACTATTTTTTTCGAAATTCTTTGCTGATTAATCATGTTATTTGTTTTCTAAAAATGCTGTTCTATTTAGGCTTCGCATTATTTTTTATTTCTTAACTTTTTGTGTTTGTTAATACTAGTTCTTACTTAATATTTTTTCAAGGCGTATTATGTTTTCCTAAATAAAACAGACGTTTCCTAGTTTCAGATTTTGCATAGTAAAGATATATGCTGTTACGTCATGTCTTATTTTTCTCCTATAAGGGATCCGCTCAACAAAAACGAGTAAATCTATGGCTTCCTGATACACATTATGATGTCATTAAAAGCTTGACTGTATTTTACGGCTCCATGTATTACTGTGAGCGGTGTGAGAAACCTTATAGGAATGTGCAAGATCGCAGGTGTCCCGAAGCTTGTCACGTTTGTTTAAGGCAAGGTTGCAAAAAAGTTGGACCAGTGAGATGTGTGGAATGCAGCAGACTCTGCCAATCTGAGGATTGCTTCCGTGCTCACAAGTCGAAAACAGAGCAACAACAACTTTCACTGTGCGAAAAAGTTAGTATTATTATTAGTATTATCATTGTTTCGTTGTAAAAAAGAGGATTACTTTTGTTATTAAAACTATCGTTTTTTCTATGCTCAGATGTATCAATGCAGAGACTGTTGCCGAGTAATTTTGCGACGTCAATGTCCCATGGAGTACCATCGTTGTGGGACCACTAAATGCCCGGCATGTAGCAAATATGTGGACGCTACGGAGCATCGTTGCTTTCTGCCAGTCAAAGAGGCTAAAACACCCTCGGACCGTCTAATTTTCTTTGATTTTGAGACGGACCAGTCATCGGGAATGCACCTGGTGAATTTTGCGGTCGCGCAGTATGCCGATGGGCGAGAAAAAGTTTTTAAGGGGTATTCAGCTTGCCAAGATTTTTGTGCATGGCTTTTTACCAAACATCACAAAGACTACACAGCCATCGCACATAACATGCAAGGGTAAGCTTCCGTAATTGATTTTCTTAAATTATTTATTTAATAAAATGAAAACTATTTTTTCTTATAGATATTTGTATCCTGATTAATTAGTTAACCCTTTTAATATGCAGCTAAAATTTCCTTTGTTTTTCTAGATTCGACGGCCAGTTTATTATGGCATGGCTTTTAGAACAGGGCACGCCTCCAGAAGTTATCCCCAATTGTTCAAAGGTTATGGCAATCACCAGCAAGACACTCAATTTAAGAGTAATCGACTCTTTCAACTTCTTGCCAATGTCACTGTCGAAGTTGCCTGCCTGTTTCGGTTTGAAAGAACTCAAAAAAGGGTACTTTCCGCATCTTTTCAACACCCCTGACAACCAGGATTATGTGGGAGTATTACCTGAAGTACACCTTTATAGCCCGGATACCATGTCACCGCCTGCCCGATCAACATTTCTTATGTGGCATAGAGAGCACGAGAGGGACATTTTTGATTTTCAACAGGAAATGTTGTCCTACTGTAGGTATGTGAATTTTCATGCAATTACTTCACTTTGAGTTACCCTTTGGAACTGGGGTATCGATATGTAATGATTTGTTATGTAAATATACTATTTCATTCAAGGTCGGACGCTGATATTCTCAGAAGGTATTGCCTGGAATTTAGAAGCCAATTATTGGATGTTGCCGGAGTTGACCCATTTTGGTACGTTGATATTTGTTTTACACATTTTTCCAATACTACCTATATGCATGTATTCACCACATACATTTCGGTCACAGTTACCCTTAATTTTCTTTTTTTTTAGTTATGTGACGATTGCATCCACGTGCATGGCTATGTACAGGGCCAATCACATTAAAAAAGGCACCATTGCCATGATTCCGGCAAGTGGATATCATAGTCACATAAACTTTAGTAGCGAGAGCATCTGGTGGTTGGATCATGTAGCCAGGTCTGAAGGCATTTCCATTCAGCATGCCTTAAATGGAAATAGAGAAAAAAAGATGCATGGAATTTTTGTGGACGGCTATTGTGCTGATACGAATACCGTTTATCAGTTTCACGTATGTTTGACTTATTCAGTTTTTTATTCAGTGTGTTTATACATATAAATATAAAAGTATAAGTTCTCATATATATATATATTAACAATTCCTTTAGGGATGCTTTTTTCACGGATGCTCTAAGTGCTATGATGCCGACACCATAAATCCACTGATGGCAGTTACCATGGGCAGCCTAAAAGACTGAAAATAACACTACTTTTCTTCGGTCTAAGGGACTTATAGTCATTGAGAGATGGGAGCATGAGTTCAAAGTACAACTAAAAGAAGACGTGTCTTTGAGAGATTTTATATCAAAACATCCCCTTCAAGGCAGATTGAATGCCAGGGACGCGTTTTTTGGCGGTCGGACTAACGCTTTAACCCTCTACTATGAGGGCAAGGCAAAATACGTGGATTTCACATCCCTCTATCCCTGGGTAACTATTCCAGTTTTTATGGTTTTTTAACTTTGTTTTTCCTTTCTGATTTTACATTTTTCTGATACATGCTTATTTGTAGGTGAATAAATATTGCCGGTACCCTGTCGGACACCCTGAAATAATCACCGAAAATTTTGGGGATATCCAAGGTTACTTTGGCATTGTAAAATGCAAGATTGTTCCTCCTAGAGGGTTATACCTTCCAGTTCTTCCTGTGCGGTGTAATGCTAAGCTGTTCTTTCCCCTTTGTCGGACTTGTGCCGAACTCATGCAGCAAACTCCCTGTGAACACTCTGACGAAGAACGCTCTCTCATTGGGACCTGGGTCTCAGAAGAACTCAAACTAGCAGTTCAAAAAGGGTATAAGGTCACGGATGTAAGTTATCTATATATTTTTTCATTGCTGAATATTGTTTTAGAAATACCAATATGCATTTTGTTTTGCTTTTATCTAGATCTTCGAAGTATATCATTTCAAGGAATCCTCTGACTCTTTGTTCAGATCATACAGTGATCTATTTTTAAAGATCAAGCAAGAGAGCAGTGGATGGCCTTCTGAGTGTTGTACACCCGAAGAACGTGACCAATATATCAAAGAGTATAAAGAGCGGGAGGGAGTGGTGTTGGATGCTTCTAAGATTGCATATAATGCTGGACGGCAGCAGGTAGCGAAATTGGCATTGAATAGTTTCTGGGGAAGGTAAACTTTTTTTCCATTTTAAAAAGGATTCCATACCAATAGTTTGAGTAGGTAAGTTTATTCCGTTGTTTTTCTTTACAGGTGGGGAATGAACATAAACAAATTGCAGCTGAAATATATAAACTCTGTGACGGACTTTAACAAACTTCTAGTGGATCAAACGAAAAATGTACGCTTTCTTTTACCTTTGATATTCAAATTATTTTTGTTCATTTTAAATGAATGTGGCTAACATCATCTTTCCCTGTTGGTTAAAGACATATACTTCTGCAACGAAGACACAGTTGCGGTGCATTTCGATCTAGCGAAAGAGTTTGTAGCTCAAGACTGTGCAACGAATGTTTTTCTGGCTGCCTTCACGACAGCGTATGCAAGAATGAAATTGTAGGCAGAAATGGACAAGTTGGGCCAAGCTGTCCTCTATCACGACACGGACTCCATAATCTACGCCACCAATGGAGTCAACGACCCACCTCTAGGAAACTTCCTAGGAGATTTTACCGATGAATTAGGTGGGGACGAGATTACAACATTCGTGTCTGGTTAGTAGTGAATTTTTTATTGTTTTTCAAGGCGGTGCACTATTAAATGAAATTATTACTTTTTTGTACGTTCTTCAAAATGAAATTGTTTTTTATTCTTGGAATTTTAAAACTTTTTAATTTAGTATTTTTTTTCTTTTTATGTTTTTGCAGGTGGTCCAAAGAGAGAGAGAGAGAGAATTACGCGTACAAAACGGCAACTGGAAAAACATGCTGCAAAGTCCGGGGCTTTACTCTGAACTATAGGAATGACGCCGTGCTGAACTTCAACTCTATGAAAGATCTGGTGCAGAGTATGGATCCTACAGCCTCCCTCACACTATGCAACCCACAGAAAATTGTCCGTGAAGGCAAACGACGAAAAGTTATCAATAAGGAAGAAAATAAAACATACAAAACTGTATACACAAAAAGAGTAAGGCAAGACAATTTTTCCACACTTCCATACGGATATTAATGTAAATACGTGTTGCAATTATTTGTAAAAATGGTGTAAAAAAATGTTATATATCGTGTCAAATAAATGTTTTTTTTCACTTTTTCAAAAACGAGTATCTTTTATATGACCTTTTCTAATTTTTTTTTCTTTTGTTAAAATGTTAAAGTAAAAAGTTAATTTATTGTGTAAAAAAATAAACTGACCTAATTATTAAATTTATGAATATTTAACTTTAAAATGAAATTCACAAGTAGGTAATGGAAAAAGTATTTTATTCATAACTTTCAAGAAAAAATTTCAAAGTAGCTTTTCATAACTCCAGCCATTTGCTTGAAGACAGTTTCTTTATGGATTTTTTAGGTTTGGCATACATAGTTTTCACATCAGTTAAATAAGTATTTTTCACAAATTCTTGAGGAAAATTATTTAATGTCAATATTTTCTCAAACTGTTCAAAGGCCACTGGTTTTCGAACTCTGTTTCCCAATAGGAAGTTGATAAGTTGCACAACATCAGAATCAGGAATCGCTGTTTGATTTAGCATAAGTTCTCTGTTTAAATTCCAAGAGATTTCATGTTGTTTGAAAAAGTCCATGATTTTTCGTGCAGTATCTCTATGTTTCACAGGAACAGATTCTAAGATCTTCTTTTCTACATAAAAATTGCTGTCACGGTCTTTCTCGATAGGCTGTTCTTCGGGTTGATTGACGGTATTAGCATTTGGGAATGTAACATATTTTTGTAAAGCTTGACTGTACAACTTTACTTTTTCATGATCGACAATTTTCTTTTTCAAGATATGTTGAATCTGTGTATCTAATTCACTCAGATGATCCTCTTCAAATTCTTGCATACGGTCTAACGGTACCAGTGCAAACTTTTTACTGTGTTCCATGTATAAGAGATGATAAGACGGTTATTGCAGCTGGAATAAGAAAGGATAAAAATCCTTCACCTTTTTGAACTAAAAGTCGTCTTTTTCTATAGAGAGGTACTCTTTTCTAAGCGAGTTTTCTTAAAGTTCTTTTAAATGGTACGAGTCGATTCTTGGTACGTATATCAATAGGGAGATTTCCTTTTAAAAGGTTTAAAACACATTCACAAACTGATTTAATGAGACTGTTTGGACAATTTTTCAATACAGTTGCTTTTCTGTAAGAGTTTCAGACATACCACATCCTTCTGAGAAGGCATTCTAAATAGAAATGATTTTTTTCTGCTTTTTCACTTTGTTTTATATAGGTTTCGAAGGTACCCGCTTTAATGACCCTATCGAGGTTCATACACGAAATGCTTATCACCAGGAAATATTCCTGTACGTAACCGTAACCGTTCAGTCGTCTCCGGTCTTAAGTCAATGAGCAAATAACTAAAGGGCGTTGAGGTAGCATCGTCAAATATTTCTTGAAAAGCCTTGATTTTTCTGGGGAACATTTGTTTAGCTAGATGTATTATTTGACTTTTATCTCTAGGATTTTTGTACAAAACTACATAATGCGAATTCAAATGAACATTTCTCATTTCTTTACCTTGATGAAAAAAGTTTTGCGTAATAAAAATGATTGAAAGATTTCGATGATGACTACATTTTGTAAAAAGATTGCTTAAGCGAGTATCACTTGATAACTCTACCATCAAATTGATGTGATTTGAACAAGACCGACTGTAAAAATAGTGAACAAATTACAATTTTCTGAAAATTTCCCCAATTAATTCTTGAAACATTTTTAAAATTGAAGTACTTACCATTATCTGATTTACCAGATATTCTAATAAATTTTTGCTTTAAGTATAAAAGCAAAAAATTGGTTTCCACAAAGAATCAAATGACCAGATATGTTCTTGGAGCTTGAGTGGAATGCAAAATTATGACATATTTGTGCAATGTATTGTCATGTGTAATGTAATTTGAAAGTAATTTCATCCGTATGAAAAGGATTTTCTTATCCAGTTAGTCATGCATAATTGCGACTTTTTTGTGGAACTGGACAAATTTAAATACAAAACGCCTCAAATTTAGGTGTATTAAACAAATATGTATGTGGTAGTTCATATATTCAAATAATGAAACAACCTTAATACTCTTATAAAGGTTGCATGTCCCGAGGTATTTTTTACATATTAACTCCACTTTATGTTATGTGTTAAATACAGTGTCCCGTTTTATTTGAAATACTTAATTTATAGCGAGTGATGGTTATACAAACAGCATATAAAACTTTGTTTGGGCATCAATTAAAATTCTAACTGTTATTCCACTTAATCAAGTATAAGTAAATAATAAATAAAACCAGGGCCGTTCTGAGATATTAGCTGCCTTCGAGCAAATATCATCAAATCGCTCCCTTCTCGAAATCATTTGATTTCCTCAAAGAACGCCTTTCATCAAGCACCTTTAATGATTTTTTCGACTGCTTACGAAACCGATTTCCTCTCAAAACTAGATACTTCTAATGATTTAAATAATGTATATTTCATTACAGATCTACAGAGCACAGTTTATTCATGACATGAAAAAACAAGCACAAATGCTCGGGGTACCTTTAAATGCAGTGAAACAGAAAAACGTGTTTATTTTCTCTCTTTTTAAAAAACCATCATAGGTATCCAAGAATGACATCACTAAAATCTTGGACCACTATCTTTAATTAAAAATAAATCAGCTTTCGAATGCGGTGATCGAATTATAATTGCTTTTATTTTTCTTATATCCTTCTATTCGCTTTCGAGCAAAACTCTTTTAACCTTTACACACAAAAATCAAGTTTGAATATCTTCTAGTTCTTTTAGCTAAAGATCTCTTGACAATGCATGCCTTTTTGATGAGTTCGAAATACTAATTCAATTCAGAACAATCAATTTTAAGCAATAGAGCACTCGCAACCACGTGGTCTGACCATAGCAACGCCGGAATGACGTCCCTAGCAACCGTTGCTGTAGGACAAGCAATGGCTTCTGTTCCATTAGTAAGCATGGATGTTTCAGTGCGAAATCGCTACGATCAAAAAATATCTATCATTAACGGAATGGATCCGTATGATTTGGACAATCCAAACGCCTCTTCGAATCCTGAAGATTTTCCAAAGATCAATTTATGGTGTATTGGACATTATTTAGTTTTCAAAACTTCCCACTACATAAAACTTCCCAATGCATAACAATTTGTTTGTCCTACAGCAGTTAACAGTTAAGAAAAATAACTGATCGTGACGTCACCTGCGAATGCTCTATGTGTGATAAGTAGAAGAAAAAAGAAAGTCGGAAAAGCATCAAAATGTCCATCCACCGCAATCACCTCCGAGATGCCGAGAACTTTAGAAACCTGTTCCGACTTGAACTCCCATGTCCACTTCATTTGTCATTCTAAAACTTGGCGTTCTGTAAAATCACCTAAACGATAAAAAAACAAAATTGCAGTCTCCACTGCGACCGGATGTGCTCTGTATATTAACTGCATTAGTCTGTCCATTTGTGCGCTTTTATCCCTCAGAGTTTTCCTAGAATGAAACCTGTTCTAAAAGAAATGTTTACTTGTGTAAATTTAGAAATTAAGAAGTGGCAACGCACGCTACATCATCTTGTTGAATAAGTGAGCATCGTTTTCAGTAGCGAGCGCTTTCGCAAGTCCTAAAAGTCGGCAACATGGAGAAACGGATTGAGCTGGAAAAGCGTGGAAGGAATCCATCACTGGTAAATTTTTGTTTTTGTGTGCATCGTTCGTGTTATTAAAATTAAGGATAATTTTTGTTGCTATCTAATTAAAAAAGTCATGTTTTTAAATGAACTTCGTATACTAGAGTGCTACTGTTATTAATCAATGGCGAGTGATAATGGTATACTGATCTGCATTTCAAAAGAAGCGTGTTGACCGCCGAAATTTTGACTGTTGATATGCGATTTTGTTGAGTTTGAGTTTTCTTCATCGATTGTTCACTTATGATTGCACATTCGTTTGTTATGTTTTACATTTGTTCTTATTGAATAATTTTAAATTTTGTCTCTTAGTTATGTTATTTACTTCGTACATGAGTTAAGGTTGAATATATTTTTGTGAAGAGTCGAGGATGATGAGTTTATAAACAAATTTTATTGTGTAATTTTGCACTTCACTCACGGAAATTCGGTTCTTCATGCATATCATCTGTTTTCATTGTTTTGTACTATGTACAAGTTTTCGCAACTGAAGGATGAAAGTTTTATAGGATTTAAAATTTGCTTAGTGTTTATGTGTAATCTTAATTTTTTTAGGTCGCCATTATGTTTTATTTCTCCATGTTTTGAATATTGATACCTGAATATTTGTTTATGTATTAGTGTATATATATTTTTGTAGACAGTTGTCTCTAATTGGCATTTGTGTTTTAGTGTTATACAATTCACATTGGCACCCACTGTAATAAAATATAGAATATAGTCCAAAATGTAAACAAACAATACGTCACGTCCGCACGTCATTCAGACACGCCCACTTCCAGTCACGTGTGATGTCACTTGGCCCCGCCCACTTCTGGTCACGTGGTATGACGTCACTTCCGCCTCCTATAGGCACCCGTATACTACTTAGGCGTTCAAAGTTGACTTATTGTAATAAAACGTGGTCGCCCAGTGGTCGAAATTCGACCGTAATTAATTTAATTTTTAAGTTTGAAAGTTAATAAGGTTCTTTTGTCAAAGAGTATACCTCTATATTCATTGCATATAATTTTTTTGAATTTTGTTCTATTACGTAAGCTGCGAGCATCTACAAATACGTCATAGGAAAAATGCGGTATAGCTTGGTTAAGCCATATCTAAAAAACAATAACGCGTTGTTTGACATTTTCTTGGGTTTTTTTATTGCTATACTGGCCACAGGTTTCGCCAAGGCTACACAATTAATTTGTCTATCTTTTTCAAATTATATAAAATTTAAATAAAAAATAAATCCAAAAAATGAAATAAGGAATACGTGCTTCGCATTTTTTTATATATTTTTTATTGAAACAAAAAAAAACGGGTGGTTAAAAAAATAAATGTTGTCCATTGAACTTGAAATAGTTCGACAATGAATTTAATGATTCCAAACTTCTGTGTAGACGATGTTTTTTGTAAAAACTCTTTCATCGTTTCCTAAATGCCCTTGACCGTTATATTCTGAAATATAAAATCTCAAACCATCGAATGATCGAACTCTACTTGCTGCGACGTACAATTGATCATGTGTAAAAACTGGCTGCCTCAATAAAATTCCGATTTTTTCGAATGTTTGTCCTTGAGACTTATTTATTGTCATCGCAAATGCAGGTATAATTAGAAATTGAGTTCTTTGAAAGTTAAATGGTAAAATAGTTCCGGAATATGTTTAATTTATACATGGAATCAAAATTCTCTTATTGCGTGCGGTTTCAGTTAAAACTTCGCAATCAATAGTATTATGATGCATAAATTTGATGCGCATTCTTGTTCCATTGACTAATGCTTCCTTTGTATTTAAGTTTCTGATCAGCAAAACGATGCAATTAACTTTCAATACAAACTTATGTGGTGGCAAATTATGCCAAATCTCATACTCCTCCGTGCGCGCAATGTGCTTAAAAAGGGGTACAAAGCTTTTTCTTCACGTATTAATATATAGATTACAGTATATGAACGTAAACAATGAATGTTTTATTTTGTTTAATTTAATATATTTGTAACGCATATTATACATTAATTTTATCTTTCTGCACTCTCTCCTTCTCCATATGAACTTTAATTAAGCCAAATCTCATACTCCTCCGTGCGCGCAATGTGCTTAAAAAGGGGTACAAAGCTTTTTCTTCACGTATTAATATATAGATACTATATCTGTTACAACAGCCCCTAAAAATATCTATGCATTAATTTTATCTATATGAAGAATTAAAAATATTTATTTGAATTTTCCTGCATAATAATTCCTTACTTTGTTAAATCATCACCGATATGTACATGTGGATATTATGCATGTGTGTATATTATGCATATGTGTATATTATGCATACGTGTATATTATGCATATGTGTATATTATGGATATGGGGATCATTATGTGGATAACTGTACATCCTTTCTAATGATAACCTTGAGAATTACCTTTTTATGTTTCAAGATCATTGAATTTGACCCTTGGTCTTGAGTTACAAAAAGTATACAATAAATATTTTTGCAAAACTAGATTTTCAAAGTATACCATTGCTTTCTGAAAATTTCGAGTTGGACGCGCATGGTCTTGTAACCAATATCCATAAACATTTGTATCTTTTCATCTGATGATCAAATAGAAATGAAACATTACTTCTATAGATAAATGCATAATCTTTCTGATAATATATTACAGGCCCCTGTGAGTGATCTTTTAAATTCAAAGTCATTCAAATTGACCTTTGAATCTGAATTTCTAAAGAAAAATAGTTTCTTTTAGTTCCTTAGTTTATTCCAACGTTTCTCAATTTGGTGGTCCGCTGCTCACCGGTACCTCGGGAATTTACAAAGAAATTTACCCAAGGAAATAGGAAAATATGTGGTGGCTAGCCCTGGCACCAAAACAGTGCAGAAGAGATCACATGTCAATCACCTTATATAATTTTATTCACAAATATTTTACTATTTTATTCAAAGAGAATGCATTAAAAATTATTTCCCAAGAAATTATTTTGATTGCGCATGCTTCTGGTTTAAAAATATTAACAATAATTAGTTAAGAAAGCTTCATTATTAACGCTGCTAATTACGACTGAGAAAATAACTGAAATTTTCGTTCAGAAAATATAATTTGGTAAATCTTCCCTCCTGTTATTGAGAGTATCATTTTTCATTTAAACTTACTCCTTATCAGAATACCTTCAAAATTCAAATGATTCATTGTATTAAAAAATTCAACTGATTAATTGTACGTTATAGTTATTTTTTATCTGAAATCGATTTTATAAATTGGCATAACACTTAGCCAACACCCCTGTTTTCCGATTAAATTATGATGTATTTTTTTTACTTTATGAACTTGTTCCGTCTGTAACCAGGTAATAGTTACTGATTTCTTAAATTATACTTTAGAACAATGATGTTAAAAGAATTGCGTATTTATATAAAATTATCGAAAAAAGTTTACACAATTGTTTCTCTTCTGAATTTGAAGAGGTTATTTGTTTCAATTTTACTCGTGTACACACATTTTCAGTTGTAACTCTAGTAATTAACTTTCGATTGTGTGTATATTAACACAAATGGTACACGAGTTATCAGAAATTTGGAAAAATTAATAAATATTTTTAAGCAGTTAATATAAACTGAAGTTTGTAGTACCGCCAGAATTATTTCAAATGGAATTAAATGATCTATTAAAATTATTACAATTAAAATTTACTACTTTTAAACTTTTTACAACTAACCAATACGTTAGATTAGGGGGTCTAAGTATACAGGGTGACCTGTGAAGTCCCTTTAAGTCCTTTAAATTTAAAACAGCGTCTCGTATAGTCAAGAAAGTAACGTGTACCTATAGTAAAGTGACCATGCTGAATTTATTGAGACAGCTTACAGCGCTCCTAGCGGCGAAATAAGGAAGTTAAAAAAATAACTCGAAAACAAAAGGAAATCGGCCTAAAAGTTCAATTGAAAAATGTGCTCAATACCATAATAAAAGCGCAGAGAAAAGTTTTATGGAGTTATCTGTAAAATTCGCGGATATATTCGCGATTGAAATTTGAACTATTCCATGCCTTGGAAAAGGGGTCGTCCTGAAATTCAAAAACGTATTCTCCGGTGTTATACAGTTTTTCTGAGTTAAGCAATGACGAATTTAAATTAAAACAACAAAGAAAGTACAAAATATAAATAAAAAAAAACATCTGAAAAACGCACTCCGGAAAATAAAAAAAAACTGACTATCCGAAATCACAATTTTCGCGCAACAACTAAAACACACGATTGAAACCTCTCGGCTATGCAGTCACTAACGAAGATTTACTTTTTAATAACTTTATCGTCATAAACTTTGGGGACCGCGGTTGCCCGGTTGTAGAGTGACGGACTGCCAACCAGAGGGTTGTGAGTTCGAACCTCGTCTTGCCATCCAAATACCGACGCTTAAAAAAGGGCTAGTGCACGAAGAATCCCTCGTGGCCTCAAAGTCCTCGCGTTAATGTGATGTGGAATTGCGGTGAGTGGGGTACCAGCTCAGGTGTTACTGCATCATCTGACCGTGGTTCCAAATTACGCAGTTTCTCCTCAGATCTTTCTTTCAAGATTGATCCCGGACCATTGCCAATAGCCCATTGTGTAGCTCCAGTGCGACGATAATTAATTTCCCCCTTACCCTGATAAACTTTGCGCGGACGGGAAAATGTCAAAAACAAATGCTCGTCGTTCAGTGGATGATTGGTAGATCCACAGCAACAGTAAAACTTAAAATTTATTTGTTGACGAATAAGATAAAAGCGTGAATTAAACGTTCTTATAAAATTGAATACGAAAGTTGAAGATTAAAATAGGAACGAAAGTTTCGACCATGCCCACGGTCCGGGGCAAAAGAGTGGACATTTACTGCGGTTTCGCATGTATGCAAATCCACATTGTGTCGTCACCCTTTACGTATCAGATAAAAACCGCCCGAGCCGGTGTTCTCACTTCATACGGTACGCTGTGAGGAAATGGCGACTTTCACTAATAGTTAGTATTGTGAGATGGTGCTTCTCTATGGCGAATGCCAAAGTAATGCGGTCCAGGCTGCACGGACTTATGCCGTTAGGTTTCCAAATGGTCCACATCCTTCGGCAACCATTGGAAACGTTGTTCGATGTCTGAGACACAGGCAGCACTAGAAGTCGACCTCGTTCGGGCAGACCACGTATGCATAGTAGAATACTAGCAGAAGACATTCTGGCGTACGCTGTAGCCCATCCCTACGGCAGTACTAGACAAATCAGCAACCAGAGTGGCTTAATACAAAGCCAAGTATGGCAAATACTGCACGACAATGGTTCACATCCCCACCATGCAATTCCGCAGCAAAGGATTGTTACCGGGAGACAAACACCGACGCTTTGACTGGTGCAATTAGGCATTGAACGAATTGGAGGTTAGGCCAGAATTTTTTTTCCAACATAATATGGTCGGACGAGGCTAAGTTTCACCGAAACGGGATGCTGAACCGACACAACACCCATTTCTGGGCACTAGAAAATCTCTCATGGGAAGTTTCCGTCAGACAGCAGGTGCAGTGGTCCACGAATATGTGGTACGGTATTTGGACGGATCGTCTAATAGGACCCGTGTTCTATGACGGTTCACTAAATGGACCGAAATACCTCCAGCTATTACAGGATGTGTTACCTGACTTTATCGATGATATTCCTCTGGTGTTCTTGTCTTCCCTGTGGTTCCAACATGATGGCGCCCCGCCACACAAACCGCACGCAGTGCGACAGTTTCTTAACAACACATTTGGCCAACAGATAATCGGCTAGGTGGCTGTGTTGAATGGCCTCCACGATCACCAGATCTTACCCCACTCGATTTCTTCCTCTGGGGTTGCATCAAAGATCGGGTGTATGAAGCTCCGTTGACAAGTTTGCTGGATCTGCGGCAGCGTATCATCGATAGCTGCGTTACTGTAACACCGCAGATGATAAGGAATGTGCATACCGGCGTGCTTGATCGAATACAAATGTGTATTGTGGCCGGTGGTGACCTTTTTGAACATACTCGCCATGTTTTTGTTTGGCAATAAATTTCTTGCTTTTGTTCATCTATCTTTTACTTTTCCAATGTGCCACACTGAATAACGCGCATTTGTTTCTGACGTTTTCGCATCTGCTCAAAGTTTATCGGGATAAAATTATTAAATAGTAAATCTTCGTTCGTTGCTGTATAGCCGAGAGTTGCGAGAAATTTGTGATTTCGGATCGTCAGTTTTTTTTTTATTTTCCGGAGTGAGTTTTTCAGATATTTTTTTTACTTTCTTTGTTGTTTGAATTTAAATTCGTAGTTGCTTAACTCAGATAAACCGTATGATTACACCGGAGAACACGTTTTTGAATTTCTAGACGACCCCTTTGGGTTTAGAAAGTGAAAAAAAATACGAAATAAAACTTTATTTTCTATGAAACACGTAAATAAAGGGTGTCCCAAAATTCACGGAAGATTTGAATTTTGCGTCATTTGTGCGGTAAAGTGTTGTCAACGAAAAAAAAAAGAGACAGCGTGACAGCTGACAGTTCAGGGTTATTGAAAATGGAACAGTTATTAAAAATGGATAGTTCAGGGTTATTAAAATGCGGCTGGTCAGGCAATAATAGTTAATGGTGCTCGCTATCGCGACATGATAATCCAGTTTTTTTGTGCCTAAATTGCAAGATATGGATATGGACGACATGTGGTTTCAACAAGATGGTGCCACATGCCATACAGCCCGATAAACAATTCAATTACTGCATGAGTCATTTCCTGGTCGTGTAATTTCCCGTTTTGGTGATCAGAATTGGCCGCCCAGATCATGCGATTTAATGCCGTTGAATTTTTTTCTTTGTTTTTTTTTGAAGTCTAAGGTTTATGCCAACAAGCCCACGACCACCCACACCTTGAAGAAGGAAATTGAGCGCTGTATCAACGAAATTCAGCTACATTTATACAAAACGGTCATGGAAAATTTCAACAAAAGAGTGCGTATGTGACAGCAAAGCCGTGGAGGCCATTTGCCCGATATGCTATTCCATACATAACCCTATACTGTATACTTTATGAATCAATAAAAAATTTACAATTTTTAATTATAAACCTGTGTTTTCTATCAAAATTACTTCTTGCGTGAATTTTGGGACACCCTACAAACAAATTATTACACACAAACGCAAGAACAAAATAATACAAAGTAACACAAATAAAATTTAATACAAAAATAATTAATGACTAGGCTGGGCCTGGTTTTTTTATCGCAAAGCATATTTATATACGGAGTAATGGTTGAGATTTGCAAACGAATTTCATCTAACCTGTTTCTATATTTAGTCTTTGTTGCTGCGTACAAAGAGGAATATCTTTCACAGATAGATATACGTTGATACAAACGACATTAAGTATTTTACAGCTCGTTTAGCAATCTCAGGATATTCATTCAAAATTTGAAGCCAAAAATGCATATCAACTTGAGTAAATGTTATTCTTAATAAGGAGTCAGTTGATATATCAATGTGTTGTTCTCTTTCTTTTACTAGCAATTGAGAGGTATCACAAGATTCTTCAAAAGGATTTTGAATCCAAGATGATTTTTTGAAGCCATGGATTGATGAGGAAGAATTTTAACAAAATAAATATTTTATTTAGACTAATTTAAGATTCAATTAAGTACAAAAAGAAAAGCAGGTTCATACCGCATCACGTCATGAGTTTTGAATACTAGTCAAAACATAATAATTTATACTAAGTAACATCACAAGTTGAGTTGTAAGTATGCTTTACATCAGATAAAAATATCCAACAATTCCCCCTATATTTTTTATCATTTACAGTCCTTATTTATGTTATGCTTTTTAATTAGTTTGGTAACAGTCAAATTACAGTCCATAATCACTTGCATCCAATGGTAGGTGTTATTGGCCCTAATCCTAGTCCAGCCATATATTGGTTTAAGATATCACTAGGAAGGTGTTTTGTCATCATATCTGCATCTAATTCCTTCGTATTTTGATGTGAGAATTGAATTTCTCCACAATCCTAGTCGTCTTTAATAAAGTGATACTTCCTATTTATATGGCGTGTGCGATTACTTATTTTTTTGGTTATTAACCCAGTCCTTGCTATCAGTTTTCACATTAATGGGTTTGGGTATAAGAGAGTCCTCTTCTAATTCTTCTAGTAAATATTTTAGCCACTTCACTGCGCAAACACTATCACATGCTGCAATTAATTCGGATTCCTTCGTTGATAATGCTACTGCTTCGGTTTCCCACTTTTCCATCCAACGAACGACTTCCCTATTTTCAATAAATATCCACTGTAGGATTTTCCATCTGCTGTTGTGCTCCAGCTTGCATCAGTACTTGCATTAAGTTTTCCATCTGCAGCTTTAAGTGTTAGGCAAAAATCCATAGTCCCTTTCAGGTATCGAAAAACTCGCTTGACTGCAGTCCAATGTATCTGTCTAGGATCTTGATTGTATTGAGACAATTTACTTACAATACAAGCTATATCAGGTCGAGTTCCAGTTGCTAAATACATAATGGAGCCTATCGCTTCTTGATATTTTTGTGGTGAAAAATGTTCAGATTCTTTAAAATTATCCAATTCCTTGTCCCCTGCTACACTTGGAGTTTTCATTGGATTACAATCCACCGTTTTAAATTTTTCTAAAACTTTGATTATGTAATTCTTTTGGGACAAGGTTATTTCATTTCTTGCTTGCTTGATTTGTACTCCTAAATCATATTTGAATCTAATGTTTCCTTAATTTCAATATTCTTTTCAATCCTTTCTATTACTTCATTGATAATTTCACTTGAACTTGCCACAATTAAAAAATCATCCACATAAACTCCAATGTGAATATATTCATCGCCTTTCCTCTTAGTGTACACAGATGGATCTGATTTTAATTTCATATCTGCTTGCTCTAATATTTCAGAAAATCTGTTGTACCAGCATCTTCCTGACTGTGTTAATCCATAAATGCTGCGTTTGATCAAATATACTTTATCGTTTGGTAATTGATAACCTTTTGGAGGGATTCCATGTATATTTTTTCATCTAACATTCCATTTAAATAGGCTGTTTTTATATCAATTGAATTATATGTAGCTGCAAGTGTCAGAAGTGTTCTCAATGAGTCCCATTTCATCGCAGGACTAAAACTTTCTTCAAAATCTACACCTTGTTTTTGTCCATAATCAACTGCTACTAATCTTGCTTTATAATTTCCCCCATCTGTTTCCCCCATACAATTCCTGATCTTGTATACCCAACGACTTATGATAACTTTATTGTTCTTAGGTATTTCCACTGGTTCCCATACTTCATGCATTTCTATAGAATTAATTTCTTCATTCATTGCACGTGTACATTGATCTTTGTCGTTAGATGTCGTTGCACTTTCATAAGTTTCTGGTGTGAAGTCGCCCGTAGAATACACTTGATAATCATTGTATCTTGTAGGCAACCTTCTATTTCGTGATGCTCTCCTTACTTCATTACTTCCATCGTCAACACTTAAATTATTACTATCTTGTTTATCCAAGTTGTCTTCTGAGTTAGTCTGTCTTATATTAGTTTCTTCAACATCATCTTGGTTATCCATAGTGTAGCTTATTTCCATGTAATTTCTTTCTTTCTTTTTCTCTGCATTTGGTATATATCCATTCTTTAATTCGTCGAATATTACATCTGATGATTCACAAACTTTTCTTTCTTCAACATCAAATATTCTGTAAGCTTTCCTTTCTCTTGAATATCCTATGAAAATACCTTTCTTTGCTTTCGCTTCTAACTTATGTCTTTTGTTGTCATGAATTTTGTAATATGCTACTCATCCAAACGGTTTCACATGGCGTACTGAAAGTTTTCTGGATTTCCAAAGCTCTATAGGTGTTTTATATCTTCGGTTCTTTGTGGGTGTTATATTGTGCATATACTCTGCAGTAGCTACAGCTTCAGCCCAAAATTTAAGGGGAAACTGATTATCTCTTAGTAAAGTTCGTGCTTTATCAAGTAGTGTTCTATTTGCTCTTTCAGCCATTCCATTATTTCTCGGTGAATAGAATATAGTCTTTTCATGCTTTATGCCTTTTTGATTTAAATACTGACACATTTCTTCATTGATAAATTTTGTTCCATTATCTGTCCTTACTCTTTTAACTTTTGTGTTCAGTTCCTTTTCTCGCTTTCCTCCTCCTCCTCCCCTATCAAGACTTGTATAACTTCTCTTGCTTCATCTTTTGATTTCAAAAACTCAACAAACTATCTTCTCGAAAACTGATCCACCACTGTCATCATATATTTCTTTCCGCTTAAAGTTGCCACTCTAAATGGACAACACAGATCTATATGTAATGCTTCAAGGGTTTTTTCTGATGTTTCTGAATAGGTGGTGTCATATGAACAACGGGCCATTTTTCCTCTTATACATGAATCACAAGTTTTGATTTCTCCTTCCAGTTTTTCTAGTCCTCGTACCATTTTATTTGCAACCTTCATTTTAAAGTATTCATGATTTAGATGGCCAAGTCTTCTGTGCCACATTTCATAGGAATTTACTTGTGTTTGGAGACATGTTTCATCTTTTGTTTTTGTCTTTCGAGGTATCAGTTTCACTATAAACATATTGTCTCTTAATTTACTTACCTTCACACACCAATTGACCATTTTCATCATAAATTTATGCTCCTTTTGAATTAAGCACTACTTCATTTCCATGTTTAAAAATATTCGGAACAAACCTTAAATTATCTCTGAGTTTTGGAACACACAAGACATTTTTAATCTGATAGCTCTTGTGTCTCCTTCAGTAGTGGTTGCTCTAATCTCTCCTCGGTAGGTCGATTTGATGTTTCCACCTTCTTCTGCAACACTGACAATTTTGTTCCCTTCTTTTAAATTTTCCATCCAAGTATCGTTCGGGGTCATGTGTGATGTACAGGCAGAGTCCAAATGCCAAATGTCAGTTCCTTATCATCATTCGATTTTTCACTTATTGTCATAGTTTACCAAGTTTAGGCTCCTCCTCAGAAACTTGTGCACGCTCATTTCGGTAGTTGTCAGAATTCCTTGCACGCTTTGTAGTATCGAAATTTCTTTTCTTAACATTTTGATTAGTTTTTCCAAACCAATAATCTTTCTGTAAGTGTCCAGGCTTTTTACATATGTAGCATAACTGCTGCTTCTGTTTTTGCTTGTAATAAGTTCTGTAAGTTGTAGAGAACTTTTCTTCACCTTTATTTTTCTTTTCAAAATTCATCAAGGTTTGCCTCAAGTCTGTAAAGACCTACCACAGAAAGGCGATGGACCTCTTTACTTGAGGTGGCGGAGGACACCAACGCTGAAGGGAGTGAAGAGGCTTGATCCTGCCGGCGGCGGAGAGTCTTCAGTCTTTGAATTCTCAGCGAGAGTGAAACGGTACAGGACCTGTGTGGCCGATCGTGCGTCTTTAGAACGGGAGACCTTAGTGGCTCCATATTAATCCTCTGTGGATTTAAATTGTTACTTCTGAATGTGGATTCCTCCTGTCAATCAACGTCAATGCTAAATTAAATATTTTCGCAATAAATGTTCTGTGTATGTAAAAAGTAGAACTCTTTTTGAAAGCAACTGTTCCTGTTCTATCCCAACTTCTGACAAAATTGGGGGCTCGGCCGGGATCAACCCGAGTGAAGTGAAATCGGATTACAACACCCTGGAGTCATCATCACAAACTGTGAATACATTTTGCTCATTTTTCATAAAACGATGCGCCGTTCGAAATCAAAACACACTTCATAGATGATTGGCATCAATTAAAAAGCGCAGAAGTTATAGTGAAAAAATTAGAGGAATACGAGAGCGCGAGGTTACAATTAGGAAAGGGTGAGATACGGAATGTAAATAAATTCAGAAAAAATGTTTCGCAGGATGAAACCCGATATAAAGGTGAATCGTCGAACTTTCGTGCTTACCAGGATAGTAGAAATGTTGATAATTATAATAAAACTGTTGGTTATAGTACAAATGTCAATAAGAATGGTAATAAGGTTGATTATGATATACCAAGTAGAGATCCATATAGAGGTAATAAAATTAAATGTTATGCATATGGAAATTATGGGCATAAGAGTAATGCTTGTACATATAATTTTAAAGGTGAAATGCGAATGTGAATAAAACTGTAAATCAAATATATGTTGTAACACACAAAAAACACCCAAGTGTATTTATATTGAAAAGTGTTATATTAGTGTTGTAATAGACACTGGATCTGAAATAACCCTAATTAATGAGAAATGTTATCATAAAATAGGATCTCCTATATTGAATGGTGGCAAGATATATTTAAATGGAATAAGTCAACACAGAATATGTACCGATGGGTTTTTCCGTTCAGAAATTATTATTGATAATATTTCTTTATGTTCTGATGAGCATGTCGTTAAAAATTTACAGTTTGAAGCAATAATAGGTATGGGCGTATTATCAAGGGTAAAGTTTGCATTTTCTGAGGGAACATTAAACGTTACCGATATGGACATAAACGAACCATCTCGATTTGATGCAATTGGCGATAATGGGAGCGAAATAAAAAACAAAGCGTCAGCAATTCCAGGCGTTACTATAAATAACGGGGAAAGAGTACACGTGAGTTCTCCACTCTCCTCCACATCAACTTTCAAGTAACAGAGGCGAAAGAAAATGACTCATCAGCAGATGCCATCACTTTAGGCGCCATAGAGTTGGATATGTCTAGCGAAGAGATAGATCTCTCCCACGTACTTTATCCTTGTTTACGGGAAAGGATATGATAAATAGTAGTTAATTATGTACCTCAGCAAATAACAAACACTGATGTGAAAATGAAAATACTTCTAACGGACGAAATTCCAGTTAGTCAACGTGCCCGGCGGTTGCCGATTACTGAACAATTTATAGTTGAAAAACAAATCCAAGAGTGGTTAGAAAAGGAATAATTAAAGTTAATTAATACTCTGCCCCTATAGTGCTTTGCAAGAAAAAAGATGGGAAACGCAGACTTTGTATTGATTTCCGAAAACTTAACAAAAAATATAATTAAGGACCGCTTCCCTTTACCGCTAATCGAAGACGTGTTAGACAAACTAGAGGACTCGCAAGTCTTCACTACATTAGACTTAAAAAACGGCTTTTTTCACGTCGATATAGAAAAGGAGAGTACAAAGTACACCTCTTTTGTTACCCACAAGGACAGTATGAGTTTTTAAAAACACCTTTTGGATTGTCAACCAGTCAAAGCGTATTTGAGAGATATATTTTTCATGTTTTTAAAGATTTGTTAAAAATAAAACTGTTATTATTTATGTAGATGATATTATCATACCGGCCATGAATGGGGAAGAGTGTTTAGAAAAATTACAACGTGTTTTAAACAACGCGTCAAAATACGGCTTAGAACTAAACTTCAAAAAATGCCAGTTTCTAAAACGAAAGATAGAATTTTTGGGATACGTAGTTTAAAAAGGAACTATAAAACCTTCACCATAAAAAACTGTAGCCGTGCGGAACTTCCCACAGCCCAAAAATGCCAAACAAATACAGAGTTTTCTGGAGTTGACCGGTTATTTTCGAAAATTTGTTCGAGATTATTCCCAAGATAGCGAAGCCCCTCAGTGATCTGCTTCGTGAAAATGGGAAATTCCATTTCGGATCGAATCAGAAAACTGCATTTGAAGAATTGAAGTAAGCCTTGACTGGCGAGCCAGTGCTGCATATTTTTAGACAAGGACCGCCACTGGAACTACATTGCGATGCAAGCTCACACGGATTCGGAGCAGTGCTGTTTCAACAGGCCGATGACGGGAAGATGTATCCAATTCAATACATGAGCAAGAAGACAACAGTACAACAAGAAAAATACAGTAGCTACGAACTAGAAATTCTAGCAGTGATCGAAGCTTTGAAAAAATTCCGGAATTACTTACTCGGAACAAAATTTAAAATAATGACCGATTGCTCAGCCTTTTAACAAACCATGGGCAAGAAAGACTTAACTCCTAAGATAGCGAGATGGGCGTTGATCACGGAAGAATTCAACTATGAGATAATTCATCGACCAAGTGCACAGATGAAACATGCTGATGCCTTGAGCCGGAACGTCGCCGTGATTATACCTCAACCTACGGGCGATGAAATAACATGCAAATTAGCAGCAGCTCAACAACAGGATGAACACATTCGGGTCATAAAAGAATTACTTGTAAAGGGAGAGAAGAAAGACTATTTGATAAAAAACGATATATTATATCGATATGAAAATGGAAGTGAACTGCCTGTCATCCCAGAGAAGATGCAGTCAGATAAAATAAGAGAACTTCATCAAAAGGGACATTTTGCCGTGGCGAAGACCGAGGAGTTAGTGAAAAGAGATTTTTTCCATTCCAGGACTCAGGAAAAAGGTGGAGAACGTTATCATGAACTGTATTAAGTGTATCCTGACGAATAGGAAACGCGGCAAGCAAGAAGGTCATTTGAACCCAATACCCAAAGGGAGTGTACCGCTCAGTACGTACCACATTGATTTTTTGGGACCACTTGCAACAACAAATAAAAGCTATCAACTAGGGATGGGGAAAAAAGAGCGAACTGTTCTTTTTCACCTGTTCTTTAAAAAGAACGGGAACAGCCTGTTCCCACTTTTCACAAAAACCTGTTCTCGGTTCTTTTTGTTAAAAGAAACATTGCAATTTTTTTATACTTCGATTTTAAACAGGTGGGAATTTTGCAAAGTTATCTTTTCTCGAATTTTCTAAGTTCGCAAAAATTTTCGTATATTCTAAATTATGGTAAGTCCAAAACACAGCTGTTGATCCTACAGTTCGTGACTCACTGTTTCCTGTTGATTCATTCATCCGTTCTCTGTCCATAAAACCTACTCCCTGCTCTGAGACTACTTCCTGTTTGAGAGCAGGAATCAAATTTACCGAAGGAATCGATTCCTGCTCTCAAACTGATCCGACCCTGTTCTCCATTCTCGGAGCTGTTTTACTTCCTGTTCGGAAAATGATTCCTGCTCTCAAATTGTTCTGACCCTGTTCTCCGTTCTCGGAGCTGTTCCCCGTTCTCAGAGCAGTTCTCTGATCTCGGAGCAGTTCTCTATTCTCGATGAACGGTTCGCGGAGCTGATCTCGATGACTGCTCCAGGAACTGTTCTCGACTGAACCAAGCCCGGACATCTGATGAATTTGCGAGGAGATTAGCGTAATAATTGTGAAATTTTATAATTGTTAGGCAATGACATAATGATGAATTATTAGTTTTAAACAAATTAAAATTTTTTTAAAATATTGCTGATCAAGATTTTGCTGTCCAGCTTTCTCTCTGGTGGTGTCGCCTCTACTCGTTCTTAGGATTTGCAATGCTTTTAACTTTATTTTAAACCCAAATTTTACAAAATGGAAAGCAAAATTTCAAATTTGTGGACATATTTCACTGTGAAGAGGAAATTCGGATCGGGTGTGTCATGCTCTCTATAAGTTGAAAAGGGATCTCATTAAGTCAGGTATTACGATTTTAAAGACATCTCGGAAATAAGCATCCCACCATAAAACTAATGTGTTGAAAAGCGAAAGTGATTTTTTGACTTGTATTTTTTGTTTTAAACGTGTTTAGATAGATCATATAATATTAACCTGTTTTTCAAACCAATTTTACCTTCCAAGTGGTAATCCCGGTATGCGTTTTTTGTGTTTATAATCTTTTATAAAGGGCAACTCCCTATTGCATAACGTGATTCAAAATTACCTGGTGTTGTCCTCGGATCTTTCTCTTCGGGATGGATCACGGACCGTCGTTTTATTGACTTAAATGACCATTTTGTTGACTTAAGAATGACATTAAAATCTAAAAAATTATTACTTTCGCTTGCGTATTTGTTTTGTCCTAGGCACCTCATATCTGTTTGGAAAACTACTTGAGATGGTTCAGATGTGGGACATTATTAGTTGCCACTGGGGAGAGAATTTAAACGTTTCGATTTGCAAGAACGTTTTCCAATTTACGGAAAAATTCTGATTTTCTTTTCTCAGTTACTGTTAATTTGGCGCAGCTTGAATAGACTTGCCCCTTGCGCCATAAAAAATCAATAAACCGATAACAATGCGAAGACTCCGAGTCATTTGTATTTTTTATATATGCACGCCTATATACAAAGTACTAACAAAGATGACGTCAACAAAATTCGGTCCCTGTCTATTGCGAAAACTGCTGACGCTACATAGTGTACGAGGAGGAACAGGGCCTTCACATTTCGAGTAGAGAGACATTTGAGAACAGAAGAACAGGTTAAAGAACAGTTCTTTTAAAAAGAACGGAACATCAAAGAACTGTTCGCCGAAAAGAACAGTATTTCCCATCCCTACTATCAACACATCTTTGCAGTGATAGACGCCTTCACGAAATTTACTTGGCTCTATCCGATGAAATCAACTTCTTCACATGATGCGCTAGAAAAACTAGAATTACAATCACACATTTTTGGAAATCCATCGAGAATCATTTCAGATCGAGGCACCGCGTTCACATCCAAAGAATTCGAAAACTACTCTGACGAAAGAAGTATTGAACATTTCAAAATCACTACGGGAGTACCTCGAGGGAATGGACAGATAGAAAGAATGTTTGAAACAGTGATACCTGTACTTACAGTGTTACCTGTAGAGAGAGAGTGATGTTCGGGTCGAACATCATCAGGATGGACAAGTGTCAAGACTGAATCGTTTCCCCTCCCCACCTACCACAGAAAGGCGATGGACCTCTTTACTTGAGGTGGCGGAGAACACCAACGCTGAAGGGAGTGAAGAGGCTTGATCCTGCCGGCGGCGGAGAGTCTTCAGTTTTTGAATTCTCAGCGAGAGTGAAACGGTACAGGACCTGTGTGGCCGATCGTGCGTCTTTAGAACGGGAGACCTTAGTGGCTCCATATTAATCCTCTGTGGATTTAAATTGTTACTTCTGAATGTGGATTCCTCCTGTCAATCAACGTCAATGCTAAATTAAATATTTTCGCAATAAATGTTCTGTGTATGTAAAAAGTAGAACTCTTTTTGAAAGCAACTGTTCCTGTTCTATCCCAACTTCTGACAAAATTGGGGGCTCGGCCGGGATCAACCCGAGTGAAGTGAAATCGGATTACAACACCCTGGAGTCATCATCACAAACTGTGAATACATTTTGCTCATTTTTCATAAAACGATGCGCCGTTCGAAATCAAAACACACTTCATAGATGATTGGCATCAATTAAAAAGCGCAGAAGTTATAGTGAAAAAATTAGAGGAATACGAGAGCGCGAGGTTACAATTAGGAAAGGGTGAGATACGGAATGTAAATAAATTCAGAAAAAATGTTTCGCAGGATGAAACCCGATATAAAGGTGAATCGTCGAACTTTCGTGCTTACCAGGATAGTAGAAATGTTGATAATTATAATAAAACTGTTGGTTATAGTACAAATGTCAATAAGAATGGTAATAAGGTTGATTATGATATACCAAGTAGAGATCCATATAGAGGTAATAAAATTAAATGTTATGCATATGGAAATTATGGGCATAAGAGTAATGCTTGTACATATAATTTTAAAGGTGAAATGCGAATGTGAATAAAACTGTAAATCAAATATATGTTGTAACACACAAAAAACACCCAAGTGTATTTATATTGAAAAGTGTTATATTAGTGTTGTAATAGACACTGGATCTGAAATAACCCTAATTAATGAGAAATGTTATCATAAAATAGGATCTCCTATATTGAATGGTGGCAAGATATATTTAAATGGAATAAGTCAACACAGAATATGTACCGATGGGTTTTTCCGTTCAGAAATTATTATTGATAATATTTCTTTATGTTCTGATGAGCATGTCGTTAAAAATTTACAGTTTGAAGCAATAATAGGTATGGGCGTATTATCAAGGGTAAAGTTTGCATTTTCTGAGGGAACATTAAACGTTACCGATATGGACATAAACGAACCATCTCGATTTGATGCAATTGGCGATAATGGGAGCGAAATAAAAAACAAAGCGTCAGCAATTCCAGGCGTTACTATAAATAACGGGGAAAGAGTACACGTGAGTTCTCCACTCTCCTCCACATCAACTTTCAAGTAACAGAGGCGAAAGAAAATGACTCATCAGCAGATGCCATCACTTTAGGCGCCATAGAGTTGGATATGTCTAGCGAAGAGATAGATCTCTCCCACGTACTTTATCCTTGTTTACGGGAAAGGATATGATAAATAGTAGTTAATTATGTACCTCAGCAAATAACAAACACTGATGTGAAAATGAAAATACTTCTAACGGACGAAATTCCAGTTAGTCAACGTGCCCGGCGGTTGCCGATTACTGAACAATTTATAGTTGAAAAACAAATCCAAGAGTGGTTAGAAAAGGAATAATTAAAGTTAATTAATACTCTGCCCCTATAGTGCTTTGCAAGAAAAAAGATGGGAAACGCAGACTTTGTATTGATTTCCGAAAACTTAACAAAAAATATAATTAAGGACCGCTTCCCTTTACCGCTAATCGAAGACGTGTTAGACAAACTAGAGGACTCGCAAGTCTTCACTACATTAGACTTAAAAAACGGCTTTTTTCACGTCGATATAGAAAAGGAGAGTACAAAGTACACCTCTTTTGTTACCCACAAGGACAGTATGAGTTTTTAAAAACACCTTTTGGATTGTCAACCAGTCAAAGCGTATTTGAGAGATATATTTTTCATGTTTTTAAAGATTTGTTAAAAATAAAACTGTTATTATTTATGTAGATGATATTATCATACCGGCCATGAATGGGGAAGAGTGTTTAGAAAAATTACAACGTGTTTTAAACAACGCGTCAAAATACGGCTTAGAACTAAACTTCAAAAAATGCCAGTTTCTAAAACGAAAGATAGAATTTTTGGGATACGTAGTTTAAAAAGGAACTATAAAACCTTCACCATAAAAAACTGTAGCCGTGCGGAACTTCCCACAGCCCAAAAATGCCAAACAAATACAGAGTTTTCTGGAGTTGACCGGTTATTTTCGAAAATTTGTTCGAGATTATTCCCAAGATAGCGAAGCCCCTCAGTGATCTGCTTCGTGAAAATGGGAAATTCCATTTCGGATCGAATCAGAAAACTGCATTTGAAGAATTGAAGTAAGCCTTGACTGGCGAGCCAGTGCTGCATATTTTTAGACAAGGACCGCCACTGGAACTACATTGCGATGCAAGCTCACACGGATTCGGAGCAGTGCTGTTTCAACAGGCCGATGACGGGAAGATGTATCCAATTCAATACATGAGCAAGAAGACAACAGTACAACAAGAAAAATACAGTAGCTACGAACTAGAAATTCTAGCAGTGATCGAAGCTTTGAAAAAATTCCGGAATTACTTACTCGGAACAAAATTTAAAATAATGACCGATTGCTCAGCCTTTTAACAAACCATGGGCAAGAAAGACTTAACTCCTAAGATAGCGAGATGGGCGTTGATCACGGAAGAATTCAACTATGAGATAATTCATCGACCAAGTGCACAGATGAAACATGCTGATGCCTTGAGCCGGAACGTCGCCGTGATTATACCTCAACCTACGGGCGATGAAATAACATGCAAATTAGCAGCAGCTCAACAACAGGATGAACACATTCGGGTCATAAAAGAATTACTTGTAAAGGGAGAGAAGAAAGACTATTTGATAAAAAACGATATATTATATCGATATGAAAATGGAAGTGAACTGCCTGTCATCCCAGAGAAGATGCAGTCAGATAAAATAAGAGAACTTCATCAAAAGGGACATTTTGCCGTGGCGAAGACCGAGGAGTTAGTGAAAAGAGATTTTTTCCATTCCAGGACTCAGGAAAAAGGTGGAGAACGTTATCATGAACTGTATTAAGTGTATCCTGACGAATAGGAAACGCGGCAAGCAAGAAGGTCATTTGAACCCAATACCCAAAGGGAGTGTACCGCTCAGTACGTACCACATTGATTTTTTGGGACCACTTGCAACAACAAATAAAAGCTATCAACTAGGGATGGGGAAAAAAGAGCGAACTGTTCTTTTTCACCTGTTCTTTAAAAAGAACGGGAACAGCCTGTTCCCACTTTTCACAAAAACCTGTTCTCGGTTCTTTTTGTTAAAAGAAACATTGCAATTTTTTTATACTTCGATTTTAAACAGGTGGGAATTTTGCAAAGTTATCTTTTCTCGAATTTTCTAAGTTCGCAAAAATTTTCGTATATTCTAAATTATGGTAAGTCCAAAACACAGCTGTTGATCCTACAGTTCGTGACTCACTGTTTCCTGTTGATTCATTCATCCGTTCTCTGTCCATAAAACCTACTCCCTGCTCTGAGACTACTTCCTGTTTGAGAGCAGGAATCAAATTTACCGAAGGAATCGATTCCTGCTCTCAAACTGATCCGACCCTGTTCTCCATTCTCGGAGCTGTTTTACTTCCTGTTCGGAAAATGATTCCTGCTCTCAAATTGTTCTGACCCTGTTCTCCGTTCTCGGAGCTGTTCCCCGTTCTCAGAGCAGTTCTCTGATCTCGGAGCAGTTCTCTATTCTCGATGAACGGTTCGCGGAGCTGATCTCGATGACTGCTCCAGGAACTGTTCTCGACTGAACCAAGCCCGGACATCTGATGAATTTGCGAGGAGATTAGCGTAATAATTGTGAAATTTTATAATTGTTAGGCAATGACATAATGATGAATTATTAGTTTTAAACAAATTAAAATTTTTTTAAAATATTGCTGATCAAGATTTTGCTGTCCAGCTTTCTCTCTGGTGGTGTCGCCTCTACTCGTTCTTAGGATTTGCAATGCTTTTAACTTTATTTTAAACCCAAATTTTACAAAATGGAAAGCAAAATTTCAAATTTGTGGACATATTTCACTGTGAAGAGGAAATTCGGATCGGGTGTGTCATGCTCTCTATAAGTTGAAAAGGGATCTCATTAAGTCAGGTATTACGATTTTAAAGACATCTCGGAAATAAGCATCCCACCATAAAACTAATGTGTTGAAAAGCGAAAGTGATTTTTTGACTTGTATTTTTTGTTTTAAACGTGTTTAGATAGATCATATAATATTAACCTGTTTTTCAAACCAATTTTACCTTCCAAGTGGTAATCCCGGTATGCGTTTTTTGTGTTTATAATCTTTTATAAAGGGCAACTCCCTATTGCATAACGTGATTCAAAATTACCTGGTGTTGTCCTCGGATCTTTCTCTTCGGGATGGATCACGGACCGTCGTTTTATTGACTTAAATGACCATTTTGTTGACTTAAGAATGACATTAAAATCTAAAAAATTATTACTTTCGCTTGCGTATTTGTTTTGTCCTAGGCACCTCATATCTGTTTGGAAAACTACTTGAGATGGTTCAGATGTGGGACATTATTAGTTGCCACTGGGGAGAGAATTTAAACGTTTCGATTTGCAAGAACGTTTTCCAATTTACGGAAAAATTCTGATTTTCTTTTCTCAGTTACTGTTAATTTGGCGCAGCTTGAATAGACTTGCCCCTTGCGCCATAAAAAATCAATAAACCGATAACAATGCGAAGACTCCGAGTCATTTGTATTTTTTATATATGCACGCCTATATACAAAGTACTAACAAAGATGACGTCAACAAAATTCGGTCCCTGTCTATTGCGAAAACTGCTGACGCTACATAGTGTACGAGGAGGAACAGGGCCTTCACATTTCGAGTAGAGAGACATTTGAGAACAGAAGAACAGGTTAAAGAACAGTTCTTTTAAAAAGAACGGAACATCAAAGAACTGTTCGCCGAAAAGAACAGTATTTCCCATCCCTACTATCAACACATCTTTGCAGTGATAGACGCCTTCACGAAATTTACTTGGCTCTATCCGATGAAATCAACTTCTTCACATGATGCGCTAGAAAAACTAGAATTACAATCACACATTTTTGGAAATCCATCGAGAATCATTTCAGATCGAGGCACCGCGTTCACATCCAAAGAATTCGAAAACTACTCTGACGAAAGAAGTATTGAACATTTCAAAATCACTACGGGAGTACCTCGAGGGAATGGACAGATAGAAAGAATGTTTGAAACAGTGATACCTGTACTTACAGTGTTACCTGTAGAGAGAGAGTGATGTTCGGGTCGAACATCATCAGGATGGACAAGTGTCAAGACTGAATCGTTTCCCCTCCCCACCTACCACAGAAAGGCGATGGACCTCTTTACTTGAGGTGGCGGAGAACACCAACGCTGAAGGGAGTGAAGAGGCTTGATCCTGCCGGCGGCGGAGAGTCTTCAGTTTTTGAATTCTCAGCGAGAGTGAAACGGTACAGGACCTGTGTGGCCGATCGTGCGTCTTTAGAACGGGAGACCTTAGTGGCTCCATATTAATCCTCTGTGGATTTAAATTGTTACTTCTGAATGTGGATTCCTCCTGTCAATCAACGTCAATGCTAAATTAAATATTTTCGCAATAAATGTTCTGTGTATGTAAAAAGTAGAACTCTTTTTGAAAGCAACTGTTCCTGTTCTATCCCAACTTCTGACAAAATTGGGGGCTCGGCCGGGATCAACCCGAGTGAAGTGAAATCGGATTACAACACCCTGGAGTCATCATCACAAACTGTGAATACATTTTGCTCATTTTTCATAAAACGATGCGCCGTTCGAAATCAAAACACACTTCATAGATGATTGGCATCAATTAAAAAGCGCAGAAGTTATAGTGAAAAAATTAGAGGAATACGAGAGCGCGAGGTTACAATTAGGAAAGGGTGAGATACGGAATGTAAATAAATTCAGAAAAAATGTTTCGCAGGATGAAACCCGATATAAAGGTGAATCGTCGAACTTTCGTGCTTACCAGGATAGTAGAAATGTTGATAATTATAATAAAACTGTTGGTTATAGTACAAATGTCAATAAGAATGGTAATAAGGTTGATTATGATATACCAAGTAGAGATCCATATAGAGGTAATAAAATTAAATGTTATGCATATGGAAATTATGGGCATAAGAGTAATGCTTGTACATATAATTTTAAAGGTGAAATGCGAATGTGAATAAAACTGTAAATCAAATATATGTTGTAACACACAAAAAACACCCAAGTGTATTTATATTGAAAAGTGTTATATTAGTGTTGTAATAGACACTGGATCTGAAATAACCCTAATTAATGAGAAATGTTATCATAAAATAGGATCTCCTATATTGAATGGTGGCAAGATATATTTAAATGGAATAAGTCAACACAGAATATGTACCGATGGGTTTTTCCGTTCAGAAATTATTATTGATAATATTTCTTTATGTTCTGATGAGCATGTCGTTAAAAATTTACAGTTTGAAGCAATAATAGGTATGGGCGTATTATCAAGGGTAAAGTTTGCATTTTCTGAGGGAACATTAAACGTTACCGATATGGACATAAACGAACCATCTCGATTTGATGCAATTGGCGATAATGGGAGCGAAATAAAAAACAAAGCGTCAGCAATTCCAGGCGTTACTATAAATAACGGGGAAAGAGTACACGTGAGTTCTCCACTCTCCTCCACATCAACTTTCAAGTAACAGAGGCGAAAGAAAATGACTCATCAGCAGATGCCATCACTTTAGGCGCCATAGAGTTGGATATGTCTAGCGAAGAGATAGATCTCTCCCACGTACTTTATCCTTGTTTACGGGAAAGGATATGATAAATAGTAGTTAATTATGTACCTCAGCAAATAACAAACACTGATGTGAAAATGAAAATACTTCTAACGGACGAAATTCCAGTTAGTCAACGTGCCCGGCGGTTGCCGATTACTGAACAATTTATAGTTGAAAAACAAATCCAAGAGTGGTTAGAAAAGGAATAATTAAAGTTAATTAATACTCTGCCCCTATAGTGCTTTGCAAGAAAAAAGATGGGAAACGCAGACTTTGTATTGATTTCCGAAAACTTAACAAAAAATATAATTAAGGACCGCTTCCCTTTACCGCTAATCGAAGACGTGTTAGACAAACTAGAGGACTCGCAAGTCTTCACTACATTAGACTTAAAAAACGGCTTTTTTCACGTCGATATAGAAAAGGAGAGTACAAAGTACACCTCTTTTGTTACCCACAAGGACAGTATGAGTTTTTAAAAACACCTTTTGGATTGTCAACCAGTCAAAGCGTATTTGAGAGATATATTTTTCATGTTTTTAAAGATTTGTTAAAAATAAAACTGTTATTATTTATGTAGATGATATTATCATACCGGCCATGAATGGGGAAGAGTGTTTAGAAAAATTACAACGTGTTTTAAACAACGCGTCAAAATACGGCTTAGAACTAAACTTCAAAAAATGCCAGTTTCTAAAACGAAAGATAGAATTTTTGGGATACGTAGTTTAAAAAGGAACTATAAAACCTTCACCATAAAAAACTGTAGCCGTGCGGAACTTCCCACAGCCCAAAAATGCCAAACAAATACAGAGTTTTCTGGAGTTGACCGGTTATTTTCGAAAATTTGTTCGAGATTATTCCCAAGATAGCGAAGCCCCTCAGTGATCTGCTTCGTGAAAATGGGAAATTCCATTTCGGATCGAATCAGAAAACTGCATTTGAAGAATTGAAGTAAGCCTTGACTGGCGAGCCAGTGCTGCATATTTTTAGACAAGGACCGCCACTGGAACTACATTGCGATGCAAGCTCACACGGATTCGGAGCAGTGCTGTTTCAACAGGCCGATGACGGGAAGATGTATCCAATTCAATACATGAGCAAGAAGACAACAGTACAACAAGAAAAATACAGTAGCTACGAACTAGAAATTCTAGCAGTGATCGAAGCTTTGAAAAAATTCCGGAATTACTTACTCGGAACAAAATTTAAAATAATGACCGATTGCTCAGCCTTTTAACAAACCATGGGCAAGAAAGACTTAACTCCTAAGATAGCGAGATGGGCGTTGATCACGGAAGAATTCAACTATGAGATAATTCATCGACCAAGTGCACAGATGAAACATGCTGATGCCTTGAGCCGGAACGTCGCCGTGATTATACCTCAACCTACGGGCGATGAAATAACATGCAAATTAGCAGCAGCTCAACAACAGGATGAACACATTCGGGTCATAAAAGAATTACTTGTAAAGGGAGAGAAGAAAGACTATTTGATAAAAAACGATATATTATATCGATATGAAAATGGAAGTGAACTGCCTGTCATCCCAGAGAAGATGCAGTCAGATAAAATAAGAGAACTTCATCAAAAGGGACATTTTGCCGTGGCGAAGACCGAGGAGTTAGTGAAAAGAGATTTTTTCCATTCCAGGACTCAGGAAAAAGGTGGAGAACGTTATCATGAACTGTATTAAGTGTATCCTGACGAATAGGAAACGCGGCAAGCAAGAAGGTCATTTGAACCCAATACCCAAAGGGAGTGTACCGCTCAGTACGTACCACATTGATTTTTTGGGACCACTTGCAACAACAAATAAAAGCTATCAACTAGGGATGGGGAAAAAAGAGCGAACTGTTCTTTTTCACCTGTTCTTTAAAAAGAACGGGAACAGCCTGTTCCCACTTTTCACAAAAACCTGTTCTCGGTTCTTTTTGTTAAAAGAAACATTGCAATTTTTTTATACTTCGATTTTAAACAGGTGGGAATTTTGCAAAGTTATCTTTTCTCGAATTTTCTAAGTTCGCAAAAATTTTCGTATATTCTAAATTATGGTAAGTCCAAAACACAGCTGTTGATCCTACAGTTCGTGACTCACTGTTTCCTGTTGATTCATTCATCCGTTCTCTGTCCATAAAACCTACTCCCTGCTCTGAGACTACTTCCTGTTTGAGAGCAGGAATCAAATTTACCGAAGGAATCGATTCCTGCTCTCAAACTGATCCGACCCTGTTCTCCATTCTCGGAGCTGTTTTACTTCCTGTTCGGAAAATGATTCCTGCTCTCAAATTGTTCTGACCCTGTTCTCCGTTCTCGGAGCTGTTCCCCGTTCTCAGAGCAGTTCTCTGATCTCGGAGCAGTTCTCTATTCTCGATGAACGGTTCGCGGAGCTGATCTCGATGACTGCTCCAGGAACTGTTCTCGACTGAACCAAGCCCGGACATCTGATGAATTTGCGAGGAGATTAGCGTAATAATTGTGAAATTTTATAATTGTTAGGCAATGACATAATGATGAATTATTAGTTTTAAACAAATTAAAATTTTTTTAAAATATTGCTGATCAAGATTTTGCTGTCCAGCTTTCTCTCTGGTGGTGTCGCCTCTACTCGTTCTTAGGATTTGCAATGCTTTTAACTTTATTTTAAACCCAAATTTTACAAAATGGAAAGCAAAATTTCAAATTTGTGGACATATTTCACTGTGAAGAGGAAATTCGGATCGGGTGTGTCATGCTCTCTATAAGTTGAAAAGGGATCTCATTAAGTCAGGTATTACGATTTTAAAGACATCTCGGAAATAAGCATCCCACCATAAAACTAATGTGTTGAAAAGCGAAAGTGATTTTTTGACTTGTATTTTTTGTTTTAAACGTGTTTAGATAGATCATATAATATTAACCTGTTTTTCAAACCAATTTTACCTTCCAAGTGGTAATCCCGGTATGCGTTTTTTGTGTTTATAATCTTTTATAAAGGGCAACTCCCTATTGCATAACGTGATTCAAAATTACCTGGTGTTGTCCTCGGATCTTTCTCTTCGGGATGGATCACGGACCGTCGTTTTATTGACTTAAATGACCATTTTGTTGACTTAAGAATGACATTAAAATCTAAAAAATTATTACTTTCGCTTGCGTATTTGTTTTGTCCTAGGCACCTCATATCTGTTTGGAAAACTACTTGAGATGGTTCAGATGTGGGACATTATTAGTTGCCACTGGGGAGAGAATTTAAACGTTTCGATTTGCAAGAACGTTTTCCAATTTACGGAAAAATTCTGATTTTCTTTTCTCAGTTACTGTTAATTTGGCGCAGCTTGAATAGACTTGCCCCTTGCGCCATAAAAAATCAATAAACCGATAACAATGCGAAGACTCCGAGTCATTTGTATTTTTTATATATGCACGCCTATATACAAAGTACTAACAAAGATGACGTCAACAAAATTCGGTCCCTGTCTATTGCGAAAACTGCTGACGCTACATAGTGTACGAGGAGGAACAGGGCCTTCACATTTCGAGTAGAGAGACATTTGAGAACAGAAGAACAGGTTAAAGAACAGTTCTTTTAAAAAGAACGGAACATCAAAGAACTGTTCGCCGAAAAGAACAGTATTTCCCATCCCTACTATCAACACATCTTTGCAGTGATAGACGCCTTCACGAAATTTACTTGGCTCTATCCGATGAAATCAACTTCTTCACATGATGCGCTAGAAAAACTAGAATTACAATCACACATTTTTGGAAATCCATCGAGAATCATTTCAGATCGAGGCACCGCGTTCACATCCAAAGAATTCGAAAACTACTCTGACGAAAGAAGTATTGAACATTTCAAAATCACTACGGGAGTACCTCGAGGGAATGGACAGATAGAAAGAATGTTTGAAACAGTGATACCTGTACTTACAGTGTTACCTGTAGAGAGAGAGTGATGTTCGGGTCGAACATCATCAGGATGGACAAGTGTCAAGACTGAATCGTTTCCCCTCCCCACCTACCACAGAAAGGCGATGGACCTCTTTACTTGAGGTGGCGGAGAACACCAACGCTGAAGGGAGTGAAGAGGCTTGATCCTGCCGGCGGCGGAGAGTCTTCAGTTTTTGAATTCTCAGCGAGAGTGAAACGGTACAGGACCTGTGTGGCCGATCGTGCGTCTTTAGAACGGGAGACCTTAGTGGCTCCATATTAATCCTCTGTGGATTTAAATTGTTACTTCTGAATGTGGATTCCTCCTGTCAATCAACGTCAATGCTAAATTAAATATTTTCGCAATAAATGTTCTGTGTATGTAAAAAGTAGAACTCTTTTTGAAAGCAACTGTTCCTGTTCTATCCCAACTTCTGACAAAATTGGGGGCTCGGCCGGGATCAACCCGAGTGAAGTGAAATCGGATTACAACACCCTGGAGTCATCATCACAAACTGTGAGTACATTTTGCTCATTTTTCATAAAACGATGTCATATTTTGGTAAAGCAAGAAAGGACGATATTTGCCGTCTAGCAACGGAATTATATTTAGGAATTCCCTTAAACGCAACAATAACGAAATAAAAAATGATAGTGACGAAACACAAAGATTACGATGAGGAGTATACGAAAACACTTCTGGATACGATAATAAGTGAAAGAGTCGAGATAGAATTGTGTCAATTAGAAAAAGAATTGCGTCAATTAGAAAAAGAAAGAGAATTGCGCGAATTCGAATTGGAGAAATTGAAACTGCAAAATGCGACACCAATAGTTCGGGAAAATCACATGACAAAATCAAACATTGCATGGGATAGAGAAAAGGAACTATCGAAGATAATAAAAAGTTTTGATTCGAATGAATCTAACGATATAAGTACGTACTTAGCGCTGTTCGAGAGACAAGCGACGAAGATCAAAATCGAAAAAGATTTCGTAACACATTTACTGGGTTTATTACCATTAGAGGTAGCACAAATTATAACCCGCGAACCAGAGGAAAAATCGAACGACTATGAATACGTGAAAGAAATTTTACTTAAAAGATTTAAACTAACTGTTGGGTTTTATCGATTGAAGACAGAGTTTTATACATTAAAAATAAATTTTATTACGTAACCAAGTCTTATAGTTTAAAACATACATTTTAGAAAACAAGAAGTCTGATCAGATCATGATCCCCAATCTTATCACTTATATACATTCAAAGATTTACATATTCTTCTATATTGATGTGCCCCACGCGGCACTATAATTGGAGGTTTGAGACCGATTCCAACATGCGGCCCCATCGGTTGTAAAACCTCAGCAGATGTATTACAATTCAATATATATATTTATATAAATCTAACAAAATATTTTTCTAATAATATTTTTAAATTTATTTAACAAAGGCTTTGTTAAAAAGTCAGCCAAATTATTTTCCGATGAAATATAATTTACGTTAAATAGTTCATCTTTTATTAATTTACGAATAAATTTGTACTTGATATCAATATGTTTAGTTTTCTGATTTTCCTGACTATTTTTTGAAAAATAGATAGCAGATTGATTATCACAATATACTTGGGGTCTTATGTAATCACACAAACTTAATTCATTTATAATTCTACTAAACCAAATAACTTCTTTAGTGCAATCGGTTAGTGCAATAAATTCAGATTCCATTGAGCTAAGAGCTATGCACTTTTGTTTAGAAGATTTCCATGATATTGGGATGTTACCAAAATAAATTAAATAGCCACTGCTTGAATGTCTGTTTGTGAGACCACATCCCCAATTTGCATCAGAAAAAGCAATCAAATTTGAACTTTCTACATTGGAAAGATTAATTTTAAAATCCTTTGTAAGAAAAACATAGTTCATAATATCAACAACGTAAGACCAGTGTTTGTAAGTATAACCATTACAAAACTGAGACATTATATTAACAGCAAATGCAATATCTGGTCTGGATCTATCTGACAAAAACGATAAACATCCTATTAAGGAACGATAGGGAAATTTCCTCATTAAATCATTTTCAATTATTTCTTCCTCTTTAACCTTATCAGGTAAGTTACAACCAATTTTAAAAGGTAAATTCACAAAACTTTTAGGAAGATCTTTGAATTTTGACATTAATTTTTCAATGTAGGTAATTTGATGTAAATAAATCGAATTTTCAATTTCTTGAAAGTTTACGCCTAACAAATATTTAGTTTTACCTAGGACTGTAAGATCCAATTTTTTGTCCAATAATTCGATTACTTCATTTATCAAATGTTCCCTTTTTGAAAACAAAACCATATCATCTACATAAACAATTAAAATTACATCTTTAAATTTGTAGACACAATTACACCAATTTAACTGAGAAAATCCTAATTTAGTTAAAATGCCGTCTAATTCCAAATTCCATTCTCTACCACTTTGATGCAGACCATATATAGCCTTTTCCAATAGACATACTTTGTTTTCGGATCCTTTCAGCACAAATCCTTTTGCCTGTTTCATGTATATAGTATCCTTAAGGTGTCCATATAAATATGCACTTTTCACGTCAACTTGACAGTGATACCAACCCAACATAGAAATCAATAGTACAAACAATAATCTAACAATAGAAAAATTCACAACTGGTGAAAAAATATCTTTAAAATCAATGCCGGGTTTTTGCTTAAAACCTTGAGCAACAAGACGAGCTTTATACCTTTTAGGTATATTGTTTTCGTCCATTTTTATGCTGTACACCCACTTACTTCCAATTATGGTTGTATTTGGGGGGGGTGTCCACTAATTTCCATACTTGCCTATCCTTCATTATCTGAATTTCTTCATTCATGGCAGTATTCCATTTAATTTTATCCTTACTTGCTTGCGTTTCTTCATAACTTTTGGGGATTTCGACATTGTAACACTGATCATACATGTCGTACATCTGTTGGTCTAAAAAATTAGTTTCATCACTAGAAGTAGATGGCACATTAGAAATATCCACATTAGGATGTTCAGTTTCTGGCTTAAAATTGAAATTTACAGGATCAAACCTAATCTTATTTTTAGTGCAGTACTTTTTAATATCATTTAAAGATCTCATTCTCAAATTTTCAGGAGAATAATAGTATACATCTATCCTATTGCTTTTATTTCTAGGTTTTTCGATTCTTCGCCAATTTGAAATGTTAAGACTTTTTAAGTCCTCAGTTTTAACTAAATCTTTAGAATCTAAAACTTGAGTTTCACTTTCCGATTTTACTTTTATATTTTCATTTGATTGATAAATAGGAATATTAGAATTAAGATCGAAAGAAACGTACTCAAAGTTTTTACCAAATAGTACATCAACAGCTTTCTTACTTTCGTCGATATGAACATGGACTGTTTCAACTATTCTCTTCTCGTTTGGGATATATATTCTGTAACCTTTAGTTTTCAAACCATATCCTGTCAAAATACCAAGTTTTGCTCTGGGTTGTAATTTATTTCTCTGTATTTTAGGAATATGAACATATGCCAAAGAGCCAAAAATTCTAAAATGTTTTACTGATGGTTTGAAACCAGTCCATATTTCGTTAGGAGATATACCCTCAGTTAATTTGTGTTCGCATCTATTTTTAGTATGAATAAATGCTAAAAGTGCTTCTGACCAAAATTGTGGTTGTAAACCACTGTCTTGAAGCATAGCTCTGACACAATCCATGGCTGTTCTATTGAACCTTTCTGCAATGCCATTTTGTTCAGGGGTATAAGTTGAAGTTCTTTCGATTTTTATTCCTAGATCATTTAAAAACTTTTTAAATTCTTTGTGACAAAATTCTAAACCATTGTCAGTTCGGACACATTTTAACTTAACATTTAGCTGTCTTTCAGCTCTAACCAAGTATTTTTTAAAGTAATCAAAAACTTCATTCTTATTTCGAATAATATAAACAGTTACTTTACGTGAAAAATCATCAATAATAGATAAAAAGTATTTGTTTCCACCTAGAGAGTTAACTGGAGCAGGACCCCACAAATCCATATGGATCCTTTCCAAAACATTTTTAGTTTTCCTTTCGTACATATAGTTTCTTTTTAAGGATATTCTAGTGGATTTAGCAATAGCACAAATCTTACAATTTTTATCTATATTCTTACAATTAAGTTTTTCAATTCCTTTTACACAATTAATTTTACTCATATTTTCAATTAAGGGCATGTTAACATGACAAAACCTACGGTGGGCTTTTTCTAGATCTAAACCAGTTACATATGTATAATTTTTAATCTTGGGATAACCTTTTAAGATATACAATTTTCCAATTCTGGGAACAGTAAACAAATATTTATTATAACTATTATAAATAATCATTTTGTTATTTCCCCATTTAATTTGGTTTCCCACAAGGTCAATACGAGCACCACTAATTAAATTTCTTCTCATATTAGGTGAGTATAAAACATCTTTCAAAGTTAAATCAAAATTTCGGTTTCTATCTAAAACTGTAAATTGAATATCACCCATACCTAATACTTCCGAGGTGCTGTCCTTGTCTCCGACTAGGATCTTCTGTGGTGGTAGTTTTCTGAATGTCGTAAACATATCGCGTTCTTTACAGAAGTGGGCAGTTGCAGCAGAATCAATAAGAAATTCCCTCGGTCTTTCATTTGGAAAATTTGAAACTGCATAGGCACGTTGAAGATCAGTTTTTGGATTGTCCTCCATATAAAATAATTCACCACCAGGTTTCTGCCGATTGCATTTCTTGAAGCACTTCGATTCGTAATGTCCCGACTTTTTGCAGTAGTTGCAGAATGGTCGCGGCCCCATACGACAAACTGTCGACTTTCTTGGGCTTGAAGGAATTAATTCAGGGTCCAGTACGCATCTGCTGTGATCAGGAGTAGACGCCCGTGTCTCCTTGTATCTAGATGACTTGTTTCTTGTAGCATAAGCATCGGCCACGATACTTAATTTTGTGCCTTCGTCTTTCCGCTTCAGCTCGATTCGGCTGGATTCTGTTATTAAATGTTTAGACAAATTGTCTAGCGTGAACTCGTTGTCATCCATCCTGTATAGCAATTGTACCAGATTATCGTATTCGTGAGGCAAATGTCTTATTAGTTGAAAGCAAATTAAAAGGTCTGGGATTTCGAATCCACATTCTTTTATCTGTAACAGCTTCTCATGCACTCGTTTGCAGAAGAGTCCAATGGATTCGTCCTCCGGCTGGTAGCGGATTGAAAAGAACTCGTCCACAAGGCCTGCCAATCGTGCTCTAGATGCTGGTTCAAAGTTGGTCTTTAATATATCCCAGGCTTCCTTACCGTCTTCAGTAGATGAAATTAAGACTTGATATTTTCTGTCTATGCCCTGGTAGATAGTTGTATATGTGTTGTGGCTCAACCCTTGGCATCCTTCAAAACGTCGCCATTTGGCGTACTACGGTATCCTCGCTGTGTAACCGCCTGTCCTCAGGCAATCGCTCTTTGGAATTGACTCGTATTGCAGTCACCAGTGATATGGTTCACTAATCCTGGCAATGGCGCCAGTTATTATGGATATAAGACTGTATATATGTACATATTAGTAAACTTGTGGTTATTCAGATTAATTGCCTCATAGTATCTGTTTTCATCTTCAAAAGAATTGTTACAGTCCACTTATAGAAAAATGAACCGGTGACCACACAACATATGGTCCTTCTCACCGGAGACTTTAGTTTCGGTTGTCGCAGAACTGGCTTTAGTTATAGATAAATAGAGCAACTATGACGGATAAGAAAAAAATAGTATGCCTCAATAGGCAAAGAAGTGCTTATAAAGGACAATTAACAAAAATAGCAGCATTTTTGGACAATACCGAAGAAAAAGATGACTTACAATCTCAAATGAAGCTGGATAATCTAAGAAGAGTTATAGGAAAATTGGATGATTTAAAAGTGCAGTTCATCGAAAAGGTCGTCGATGAAGCAGAATTGGAAACGCACCTGCAAACCTTCCTAGAATTAGAAGACGAAGCCGAGCAAATGGAGGTAAGGCTTAGAAAACTCCTATTACTTAATGTCAATATGGAAAATCCTAGATTAAAAGACTCTAAATTAGATAGTTCTTCGATGAATGTGAAATTACCTGAGGTACCTTTACCAAAGTTTTCAGGACATTATCAAGATTGGTACACATTTAAGGATCAATTCGTAAACTTAATTGATTCAAATGATAATTTGAGTGATACTCAAAAATTATATTATCTGAAGTCTACCCTTAGCGGTAGTGCTTTAGACGTTGTTACTATGGATGACACATACACTTCGCTTTTTAAAGCATTAGAAGATCGTTTCCAAAACAAACGTTTAATTGTAAATTGCCATATGAATGAAATATTAACAATAGAAACTGCAGCTCAGGATGCAGCTAAAAGTCTAAGAGCAATAGTTGACGGCTGTCAAAAACACATTCGAGCTCTTAAAAGCTTAGGACTGGAGCTTAATCAGTTTTCAGAAGTTATGTTAATAAATATAGTTCTTAAGAAACTTGATAAAGAAACGAAAAAACAATTTGAACTATCGCTTACCACCACAGAAGTACCTAAATGGCAAGGATTCATTGACTTTTTGCAAAAACGTTGTTTGGTTTTAGAAAATTTACAGTGTAATGTAAATGTAAAACCTAAATATTCGCACATTGATAAAAATCAAAAGTTGAAAACTTTATTAGTGAAAAATAGCTATAAAGATTATAAGTGTGTTTTATGTCAAGCAAATCATTCTATTTTCAAGTGTGATATGTTCTTAAAACTGAGTGAATACGAGAGATATTCAACAGCAAAAAAATTCAACCTGTGCCTCAATTGTCTTAGTTCTAAACACAAAATTGCGCAGTGTCATTCGAAAGGAGTTTGTAATATTTGTTTCCAAAGACATAACTCTTTACTTCACAGAAAGCGTTCGGCTCCAAACGAACCTGAACAGACATGTGGCGCTACGCAAGTAAACAAAAAAGAAAGTAGCCCGCCATCCAGTGATATGAACGGTGCCGCGAAAGAGGTGGGGGAAGCGAATGTTTCGAAATCTCTTTGCAATAAAATGTGTTCATCTGGAAAAAATAAAAGTAGAGTACTTTTAACTACATGCATTATTCATGTAGAAAATACGGATGGAATGAGAATTCCAGCCCGCTCGCTTCTTGATTGCGGTTCACAAGCCAATCTAATGACTAAAGAGATGGTAGACGTATTAGGATTAAAGAAAAATAAATTGAATGTTTATGTTTCTGGGATTAATGGGAATGTTACAAATATCAGATCCCAAGTACGTACGAACATTTCAAATAAAGATGGTTCTTTTTGCAAATCAATTGACTTTTTAGTAACACCTAAAATAACGGATTGCATTCCTTCTCATAATATAAATATAGATAACGTAAAATTGCCGTTGGATATAGAATTGGCGGATCCAGACTTTGGGAAACCAGCTAAAATAGATATTCTAATTGGAGTAGAACTTTTCTATAAAATTTTAGAGGCTCATAAGCATGAAATTTCACAATTAATATTTCAAAAAACAGTTTTCGGCTACATTGTTTCGGGAACAATAGAAGATGTTTCACATCAGATATTTTGTGGGTTTATCCAACCAACAGATGCTTTAGAAGAAAATATTCAAAAATTTTGGAAAATGGAAGGGGTGGAAGATGAATCACGCTTGGTCAGTTTCGAAGAACAACAATGCGAGAATCACTTTAAAACAACGTATCGTCGAGATAAATCAGGAAGATTTGTAGTAACTATGCCTCTAAAGGAAGACGCTAGTACCCTTGGAGATTCGAAGGCTATTGCAGAAAAAAGACTACACCAATTGTGGAATCGTTTAGAAAAAACTCCTTTAATGCGAGAACTTTACTGTTCTTTTATGAAAGAGTACGAGAGTCTCAATCACATGAGGAAGGTTACTGAAGATATAGATGAGTCACGTTGTTATTACCTACCACACCATGGGGTATATCGCCCGGAAAATTCTACGACAAAACTCCGTGTTGTTTTTAACGCTTCAAGTCCTACAACAAACGGAAAATCATTAAATGACATTCTTTTGAAAGGACTCGTAAACGAAGATTTATACGAAATCATGATTCGTTTTAGAAAACATAGGTTCGTATTTCTCGCCGATATAGAGAAAATGTATCGCCAAATAGTTATAAATGAGGAGCAACGAAAGCTATTAAGAATCGTATGGAAATCAGATGCTAAGTCACCAGTAGAGGTTTATGAGTTAAATACAGTCACGTACGGAACATCCTGTGCTCCGTTTTTGGCCATCCGAACTTTAAAACAGCTCGCTTTGGAAGAGGCAGAAAAATTTCCTGCTGCGTCTGAAGTTCTTTTGAATGATTGTTATATGGGTGATGTTATTAGTGGGGAAGAAAGTTTGGACGGTGTTAAGGAGCTCCAATGTCAGCTTGTTAAACTTCTGGAATCTGCTGGAATGCACTTACATAAATGGAAGGCAAATCATTCTACATTACTGAACAATGTTAATGAAGAAAAGTTAGAAGGTTATTCATTTACTGAAAATGAGACTAAAGCTTTAGGAGTTACATGGAACCCTAGCTTAGATGCTTTTACGTTCAAGGTAAAAATCAACCTACACGAAAAACTGACGAAAAGGTCCATTTTATCCGATATAGCACGAATCTTTGATCCACTGGGTCTTATCGGGCCTGTCATCACGAAAGCTAAAATCTTTATGCAGGAGCTCTGGAAACTAAAGTTGGACTGGAATGATACTGTTCCTGATTTTCTTGCTCAGTCCTGGTTTCAGTTCACAAAATCCTTAAAATCTTTGGAAAATTTTAATGTCAATCGTTACATGTTAGCTCCGAATGCGCAACAAGTAGTTTTGCATGGATTTGCTGACGCGTCCTCAGTGGCGTTTGGAGCTGCTGTATACATCCAGTCTTTCCATCACTCGGAAATTTCATGCCATTTGATTAGTAGCAAGTCGCAAGTAGCACCTTTAAAAACAGTTACCATTCCTAGACTGGAACTATCTGCTTGCCTCCTGCTATCCAAGTTAGTTGTAAAAATTTTGAAGGCATTGAAACTAGTCATACACGATGTCTACCTGTATACAGACTCAACCATAGCCTTAGCTTGGATCCACACTCCGCCATGGCAGTTAAAAACTTTTGTTGGAAACCGTGTGGTTAAGATCCAAGAAATGACCCAGAACTTTCATTGGAACCACGTCTCGTCGAACAGCAATCCCGCTGATTTAATATCTCGAGGTGTAGATGCAATAGAGCTAGCTGAAAATCAAGTGTGGTTACATGGACCAGACTTTCTTACTCAAGAAATGGGTTTTCCCAAACTTGAAGACGCTCCTGTATCTCCAGAGGATCATGAACTTATCTCGAAAGAGATGAAACTCGATCCTGTTAATGACAAATTCAAAGAGACTATGAACATTTGTGGAATTTCAAGCTTAACTATAGACTTATTTCCCAGTGACTTTTTTAATGACATTTTGGCCTTGACTAATAATTTCTTTAAATTAATTCGAATTTGTAGTTTTATTTTTAGATTTATTGCAAATTGTAGAAACTCATCCAAGAGAGAATTGGGACCTTTATCGACGTTAGAACTGAAAAAAGCCGAGACTTACCTTATCAAACAGGTACAGTATAGATATTTCGCGGAAGAAATAAAAAATCTTCAAAACCAGATGACCATTTCAGGTAATAGCAAATTGAAATATTTTAACCCTTTTTTGGATTCTGATGGAATTATTAGGGTTGGAGGTCGATTGCAAAATTCCAGTTTGTCCTATGAAAGCAAACATCCCATAGTATTGCCACATAAGCATCGATTAAGTGAACTCATTTTTGAGCACTTCCATAACAAGTTCTTCCATGTTGGGCCACAGGCACTTTTGCATCACGTCAGGCAGAGGTACTGGGTTATTAATGGAAGATCGCTTGCCCGTAAAATAGTTCATAAATGTGTCGTGTGTTTTAAAACTAAACCCGTAGAATCCAACCAAATTATGGGAATTCTACCCGCAGACAGAATCAATCCTAGTCATCCTTTTCAAAAGTGTGGTATCGATTTTTGTGGACCCTTCTTAATTAGATATAAAAACCAAAGGAAAGGAAATTATAGTAAAATTTATGTATCTTTATTTGTGTGTTTTGTCACTAAAGCAACCCACTTAGAAATCGTAACGGATCTAAAGTCCGAATCCTTTATTGCCACCCTTAAAAGATTCTTTGCCCGCAGAGGAAAGAGTTCAATTATTATAACCGATAATGGTTCTACATTTGTTGGAGCCAACAATGAGTTGAAAAGATTACATGCTCTTGTAAGTAAACCAGATGACGCCTTGGTTAATTACTTATCATCTGAGGCCATTAATTGGAAATTCATTCCTCCTCGGTCGCCTAATTTTGGTGGACTATGGGAAGCCGGGGTGAAGGCGTTTAAGTACCATCTTAAGAGAACCTTAAGTAATTCCTTAGTAACATTAGAAGAATTTTTAACGATAATTACACAAATTGAGGGAGTTCTCAATTCGCGACCTTTGGTACCTTTATCGTCGGATCCAAATGACCTCGAGGTCCTGACTCCCGCTCATTTCCTAATTGGCCGCCCAATTACTTCACTACTTGAACCTGATATAACCGCAATAAGCGAAAATAAACTATCTAGTTGGCAAAAAATCACCAGAATGACGCAAATCATATGGAAGAAGTGGCAACGCGACTACTTGAATCATCTCCAGCAGCGTAATAAATGGTTCTTTGAAAAGAAAAATCTTAAAGAAGGTTGCATGGTTGTCCTTAAAGACGAAAATTTACCCCCTTCTAAATGGATTTTGGGCAGAGTTATTAACTTAATATCTGGTTCTGATAATAAGGTTAGAGTAGTAGATGTTAAAACCGCCACAGGTGTTGTTAGAAGAGGAATTTCCAAAATCTGTATTCTTCCCATCGAAGATAATGAATGATATGTATATATTGGAACTTATTAGTATATCACAATTATAATACAGACTACTTAACTTCATTATCCTATGTAATTAATTCTATTTGTTAAAATTGTAGTATTTGCAGTATTGTTATATTTGTAGTTATAATAGTGTCCATGTGACAAGTAATTTCTAATTGTATGAACCTGCTTACTTCATGTTATGTACTATTGTCATTTATTATGTAATATTCATATAGTTGAATGTTGAAACATGTCAACGGGGGCCGGTATGTTGTGGCTCAACCCTTGGCATCCTTCAAAACGTCGCCATTTGGCGTACTACGGCATCCTCGCTGTGTAACCGCCTGTCCTCAGGCAATCGCTCTTTGGAATTGACTCGTATTGCAGTCACCAGTGATATGGTTCACTAATCCTGGCAATGGCGCCAGTTATTATGGATATAAGACTGTATATATGTACATATTAGTAAACTTGTGGTTATTCAGATTAATTGCCTCATAGTATCTGTTTTCATCTTCAAAAGAATTGTTACAGTCCACTTATAGAAAAATGAACCGGTGACCACACAACATATGGTCCTTCTCACCGGAGACTTTAGTTTCGGTTGTCGCAGAACTGGCTTTAGTTATAGATAAATAGAGCAACTATGACGGATAAGAAAAAAATAGTATGCCTCAATAGGCAAAGAAGTGCTTATAAAGGACAATTAACAAAAATAGCAGCATTTTTGGACAATACCGAAGAAAAAGATGACTTACAATCTCAAATGAAGCTGGATAATCTAAGAAGAGTTATAGGAAAATTGGATGATTTAAAAGTGCAGTTCATCGAAAAGGTCGTCGATGAAGCAGAATTGGAAACGCACCTGCAAACCTTCCTAGAATTAGAAGACGAAGCCGAGCAAATGGAGGTAAGGCTTAGAAAACTCCTATTACTTAATGTCAATATGGAAAATCCTAGATTAAAAGACTCTAAATTAGATAGTTCTTCGATGAATGTGAAATTACCTGAGGTACCTTTACCAAAGTTTTCAGGACATTATCAAGATTGGTACACATTTAAGGATCAATTCGTAAACTTAATTGATTCAAATGATAATTTGAGTGATACTCAAAAATTATATTATCTGAAGTCTACCCTTAGCGGTAGTGCTTTAGACGTTGTTACTATGGATGACACATACACTTCGCTTTTTAAAGCATTAGAAGATCGTTTCCAAAACAAACGTTTAATTGTAAATTGCCATATGAATGAAATATTAACAATAGAAACTGCAGCTCAGGATGCAGCTAAAAGTCTAAGAGCAATAGTTGACGGCTGTCAAAAACACATTCGAGCTCTTAAAAGCTTAGGACTGGAGCTTAATCAGTTTTCAGAAGTTATGTTAATAAATATAGTTCTTAAGAAACTTGATAAAGAAACGAAAAAACAATTTGAACTATCGCTTACCACCACAGAAGTACCTAAATGGCAAGGATTCATTGACTTTTTGCAAAAACGTTGTTTGGTTTTAGAAAATTTACAGTGTAATGTAAATGTAAAACCTAAATATTCGCACATTGATAAAAATCAAAAGTTGAAAACTTTATTAGTGAAAAATAGCTATAAAGATTATAAGTGTGTTTTATGTCAAGCAAATCATTCTATTTTCAAGTGTGATATGTTCTTAAAACTGAGTGAATACGAGAGATATTCAACAGCAAAAAAATTCAACCTGTGCCTCAATTGTCTTAGTTCTAAACACAAAATTGCGCAGTGTCATTCGAAAGGAGTTTGTAATATTTGTTTCCAAAGACATAACTCTTTACTTCACAGAAAGCGTTCGGCTCCAAACGAACCTGAACAGACATGTGGCGCTACGCAAGTAAACAAAAAAGAAAGTAGCCCGCCATCCAGTGATATGAACGGTGCCGCGAAAGAGGTGGGGGAAGCGAATGTTTCGAAATCTCTTTGCAATAAAATGTGTTCATCTGGAAAAAATAAAAGTAGAGTACTTTTAACTACATGCATTATTCATGTAGAAAATACGGATGGAATGAGAATTCCAGCCCGCTCGCTTCTTGATTGCGGTTCACAAGCCAATCTAATGACTAAAGAGATGGTAGACGTATTAGGATTAAAGAAAAATAAATTGAATGTTTATGTTTCTGGGATTAATGGGAATGTTACAAATATCAGATCCCAAGTACGTACGAACATTTCAAATAAAGATGGTTCTTTTTGCAAATCAATTGACTTTTTAGTAACACCTAAAATAACGGATTGCATTCCTTCTCATAATATAAATATAGATAACGTAAAATTGCCGTTGGATATAGAATTGGCGGATCCAGACTTTGGGAAACCAGCTAAAATAGATATTCTAATTGGAGTAGAACTTTTCTATAAAATTTTAGAGGCTCATAAGCATGAAATTTCACAATTAATATTTCAAAAAACAGTTTTCGGCTACATTGTTTCGGGAACAATAGAAGATGTTTCACATCAGATATTTTGTGGGTTTATCCAACCAACAGATGCTTTAGAAGAAAATATTCAAAAATTTTGGAAAATGGAAGGGGTGGAAGATGAATCACGCTTGGTCAGTTTCGAAGAACAACAATGCGAGAATCACTTTAAAACAACGTATCGTCGAGATAAATCAGGAAGATTTGTAGTAACTATGCCTCTAAAGGAAGACGCTAGTACCCTTGGAGATTCGAAGGCTATTGCAGAAAAAAGACTACACCAATTGTGGAATCGTTTAGAAAAAACTCCTTTAATGCGAGAACTTTACTGTTCTTTTATGAAAGAGTACGAGAGTCTCAATCACATGAGGAAGGTTACTGAAGATATAGATGAGTCACGTTGTTATTACCTACCACACCATGGGGTATATCGCCCGGAAAATTCTACGACAAAACTCCGTGTTGTTTTTAACGCTTCAAGTCCTACAACAAACGGAAAATCATTAAATGACATTCTTTTGAAAGGACTCGTAAACGAAGATTTATACGAAATCATGATTCGTTTTAGAAAACATAGGTTCGTATTTCTCGCCGATATAGAGAAAATGTATCGCCAAATAGTTATAAATGAGGAGCAACGAAAGCTATTAAGAATCGTATGGAAATCAGATGCTAAGTCACCAGTAGAGGTTTATGAGTTAAATACAGTCACGTACGGAACATCCTGTGCTCCGTTTTTGGCCATCCGAACTTTAAAACAGCTCGCTTTGGAAGAGGCAGAAAAATTTCCTGCTGCGTCTGAAGTTCTTTTGAATGATTGTTATATGGGTGATGTTATTAGTGGGGAAGAAAGTTTGGACGGTGTTAAGGAGCTCCAATGTCAGCTTGTTAAACTTCTGGAATCTGCTGGAATGCACTTACATAAATGGAAGGCAAATCATTCTACATTACTGAACAATGTTAATGAAGAAAAGTTAGAAGGTTATTCATTTACTGAAAATGAGACTAAAGCTTTAGGAGTTACATGGAACCCTAGCTTAGATGCTTTTACGTTCAAGGTAAAAATCAACCTACACGAAAAACTGACGAAAAGGTCCATTTTATCCGATATAGCACGAATCTTTGATCCACTGGGTCTTATCGGGCCTGTCATCACGAAAGCTAAAATCTTTATGCAGGAGCTCTGGAAACTAAAGTTGGACTGGAATGATACTGTTCCTGATTTTCTTGCTCAGTCCTGGTTTCAGTTCACAAAATCCTTAAAATCTTTGGAAAATTTTAATGTCAATCGTTACATGTTAGCTCCGAATGCGCAACAAGTAGTTTTGCATGGATTTGCTGACGCGTCCTCAGTGGCGTTTGGAGCTGCTGTATACATCCAGTCTTTCCATCACTCGGAAATTTCATGCCATTTGATTAGTAGCAAGTCGCAAGTAGCACCTTTAAAAACAGTTACCATTCCTAGACTGGAACTATCTGCTTGCCTCCTGCTATCCAAGTTAGTTGTAAAAATTTTGAAGGCATTGAAACTAGTCATACACGATGTCTACCTGTATACAGACTCAACCATAGCCTTAGCTTGGATCCACACTCCGCCATGGCAGTTAAAAACTTTTGTTGGAAACCGTGTGGTTAAGATCCAAGAAATGACCCAGAACTTTCATTGGAACCACGTCTCGTCGAACAGCAATCCCGCTGATTTAATATCTCGAGGTGTAGATGCAATAGAGCTAGCTGAAAATCAAGTGTGGTTACATGGACCAGACTTTCTTACTCAAGAAATGGGTTTTCCCAAACTTGAAGACGCTCCTGTATCTCCAGAGGATCATGAACTTATCTCGAAAGAGATGAAACTCGATCCTGTTAATGACAAATTCAAAGAGACTATGAACATTTGTGGAATTTCAAGCTTAACTATAGACTTATTTCCCAGTGACTTTTTTAATGACATTTTGGCCTTGACTAATAATTTCTTTAAATTAATTCGAATTTGTAGTTTTATTTTTAGATTTATTGCAAATTGTAGAAACTCATCCAAGAGAGAATTGGGACCTTTATCGACGTTAGAACTGAAAAAAGCCGAGACTTACCTTATCAAACAGGTACAGTATAGATATTTCGCGGAAGAAATAAAAAATCTTCAAAACCAGATGACCATTTCAGGTAATAGCAAATTGAAATATTTTAACCCTTTTTTGGATTCTGATGGAATTATTAGGGTTGGAGGTCGATTGCAAAATTCCAGTTTGTCCTATGAAAGCAAACATCCCATAGTATTGCCACATAAGCATCGATTAAGTGAACTCATTTTTGAGCACTTCCATAACAAGTTCTTCCATGTTGGGCCACAGGCACTTTTGCATCACGTCAGGCAGAGGTACTGGGTTATTAATGGAAGATCGCTTGCCCGTAAAATAGTTCATAAATGTGTCGTGTGTTTTAAAACTAAACCCGTAGAATCCAACCAAATTATGGGAATTCTACCCGCAGACAGAATCAATCCTAGTCATCCTTTTCAAAAGTGTGGTATCGATTTTTGTGGACCCTTCTTAATTAGATATAAAAACCAAAGGAAAGGAAATTATAGTAAAATTTATGTATCTTTATTTGTGTGTTTTGTCACTAAAGCAACCCACTTAGAAATCGTAACGGATCTAAAGTCCGAATCCTTTATTGCCACCCTTAAAAGATTCTTTGCCCGCAGAGGAAAGAGTTCAATTATTATAACCGATAATGGTTCTACATTTGTTGGAGCCAACAATGAGTTGAAAAGATTACATGCTCTTGTAAGTAAACCAGATGACGCCTTGGTTAATTACTTATCATCTGAGGCCATTAATTGGAAATTCATTCCTCCTCGGTCGCCTAATTTTGGTGGACTATGGGAAGCCGGGGTGAAGGCGTTTAAGTACCATCTTAAGAGAACCTTAAGTAATTCCTTAGTAACATTAGAAGAATTTTTAACGATAATTACACAAATTGAGGGAGTTCTCAATTCGCGACCTTTGGTACCTTTATCGTCGGATCCAAATGACCTCGAGGTCCTGACTCCCGCTCATTTCCTAATTGGCCGCCCAATTACTTCACTACTTGAACCTGATATAACCGCAATAAGCGAAAATAAACTATCTAGTTGGCAAAAAATCACCAGAATGACGCAAATCATATGGAAGAAGTGGCAACGCGACTACTTGAATCATCTCCAGCAGCGTAATAAATGGTTCTTTGAAAAGAAAAATCTTAAAGAAGGTTGCATGGTTGTCCTTAAAGACGAAAATTTACCCCCTTCTAAATGGATTTTGGGCAGAGTTATTAACTTAATATCTGGTTCTGATAATAAGGTTAGAGTAGTAGATGTTAAAACCGCCACAGGTGTTGTTAGAAGAGGAATTTCCAAAATCTGTATTCTTCCCATCGAAGATAATGAATGATATGTATATATTGGAACTTATTAGTATATCACAATTATAATACAGACTACTTAACTTCATTATCCTATGTAATTAATTCTATTTGTTAAAATTGTAGTATTTGCAGTATTGTTATATTTGTAGTTATAATAGTGTCCATGTGACAAGTAATTTCTAATTGTATGAACCTGCTTACTTCATGTTATGTACTATTGTCATTTATTATGTAATATTCATATAGTTGAATGTTGAAACATGTCAACGGGGGCCGGTATGTTGTGGCTCAACCCTTGGCATCCTTCAAAACGTCGCCATTTGGCGTACTACGGCATCCTCGCTGTGTAACCGCCTGTCCTCAGGCAATCGCTCTTTGGAATTGACTCGTATTGCAGTCACCAGTGATATGGTTCACTAATCCTGGCAATGGCGCCAGTTATTATGGATATAAGACTGTATATATGTACATATTAGTAAACTTGTGGTTATTCAGATTAATTGCCTCATAGTATCTGTTTTCATCTTCAAAAGAATTGTTACAGTCCACTTATAGAAAAATGAACCGGTGACCACACAACAATATGTCCTCTGCTTCCTATAACGATAGTCTCTTTTTTCTTGTTCTGGAGCATCTTCCAATAATAGAGGTTCCGTTTTAGTGATAAATTCTCAGCAGTTCCGGTCCATTAGCAATACCTTCATGTCCGTCTTCCACGTGGCATAGTTGAAATCCGATAACTTCGGGAAGGAAAACATGGACATTTCTTGAATACCCATCATACTGGAAACCGGTAGTGGCAGAATTCAGGTTCAGCTTAAGGTCTGAGGCCCATAACCAATTGTTGGGTTTTATCGATTGAAGACAGAGTTTTATACATTAAAAATAAATTTTATTACGTAACCAAGTCTTATAGTTTAAAACATACATTTTAGAAAACAAGAAGTCTGATCAGATCATGATCCCCAATCTTATCACTTATATACATTCAAAGATTTACATATTCTTCTATATTGATGTGCCCCACACGGCACTATAATTGGAGGTTTGAGACCGATTCCAACACTAACGTCCGAGCAATTTAAACAAAAATTCCTAAATCATAAAAGGAAAGTACAACCACTTGGCGAGATTTCGCGTTCGAGATAAGCCATTATTTTGAGGAATGGATAAGAGGTGTTGGTGTTACTTATCGTTGCGTGTATAAATATACCGGTATTCTTTTAAAATAATAATGATCTGACTCCGTAAAAGATTCTTTTATTTTTCATTTTTCTTACTCCGTTAAAAACTTATTCTTAAGAATCACAACTCAAACTAAAACAAATAGGTTGTTGTCAAACGATTAAAACTAATAGGTTGCTGCCAAACGATAAAAACTAAATAGCTGGCAATCCAACAACACAATTAATTAATCAACAAATAAAGATCTTTTCACTTTGGGGAAATGCTGCTACATTACTCCCCTGCCAGTAACGAAGTTACGTTAAAGAGAATACTGAAATATTAAATATATGAAAAAAAAAAACCAAATTATATACAAAATGTACAGCACTACTCTCTGAATCTAATGGGCTTCCTAACAGTTCGTCCTGAACTAGATTGTTTTTGATCAGGAATTATTTCCGATTCATGAGCGTGTTTAGTTTCATCAGTTTTATGTTGTGCAGGTCTTTCATTTTTACAACATACGTTTTTCGTGTCAGGAGTAGGTTCTTGTAGAATGTAAGCAGGTTTTAGCCTGTCGACAGATACTGTAATATGTTTACCCTTTATTTCGAGTGTGAAATACTTATCAGCTTTGTCCGTGACTAGAAATGGTCCGTCATACGGGGGTTCAAGTTGCTTTTTAACCCTGTCTTTACGTACGAAGACATGTGACGTGGTTGCTAAGTCTTTCGGAAAAAATAATTTTTGGATATACTTCTTTGAGACGGTTCTAGGTCTTATGTATTTCATCGTTTCCTGTATTTGGTTTACGTAGGTCTCGGGTGTTGTGTGAATTTGGGGTTCTTCAAAAAATTCTCCAGGTAATCGGATATTTTGTCCGTAGACCACTTGGGCAATGGTATGGTTGGAATCTTCTTGAATTGCAGTGCGGAGACCCAATAGAACAGTTGGAAGTGTTTCACTCCAGGCTGGGTTACCATGTGCTATGATAGCTGCTTTTAAAGACCTATGGAGTCGTTCTATTTTTCCATTGGCTTGGGGATGGTAGGCCGTTGTGTGCTGTAATTTTATGCCGCAGATTCTGGACAGGATGTTGAAAACCTCTGATCCGTACTGCGAACCACGGTCCGTTACCAGTCGGCATGGTGTACCAAATCGTGCAATCCAATTGCTGTAAAAAGCTTTTGCAACTGTATCTGCCAATATGTTTTGTAGAGGAACCACTTCCATCCAGTTGGTGTAACGGTCTATGCAAGTGAGGCAGTATATGTGACCGTTGGATGGTGGTAAAGGACCGATCAGGTCTATATGAACGTCACTGAAACTTTCTGATGGCAGTTGAAATTCATGATAACTGGATTTTGTATGACGATTTATCTTGCGCTTTTGACAAGGAATGCAGGATTGAGTCCATAGTCGAACATCTTTCCGAATGTTTGTCCAGAAGAATTTTGAAGTCAGCAGTTTAACTGATGCCTTTATTCCAGGATGGGATGCTCCATGAATTTGTTGAAATATCTTCATTCGGTGCGATTTGGGAATGTAAGATCGGATGTTGCTGGTTGATGTTTCACACCACAAAAACTTTCCAGAAGGTAGCGGGTATTGCTTGAAATTCAGGGAAGTTGTGGATATCTTAAAACTCTTTAATTCTTCATCTTGATTTTGTTCGTCAGCAATTTAATCATAATCTATTAAGGAAATTTCTTCGATTCTGGATAAGGTGTCTGCTATGATGTTATCTTGACCTTTGATATGTCGAATGTCGGTTGAAAATTGAGAAATGTATTGCAGATGACGAAGTTGACGAGGATATGCCTTTTCAGGATTCTGTTGAAATGCAAATGTGATTGGCTTGTGGTCGGTAAATATGGTGAATCTTCTTCCTTCGAATAGGTGTTTGAAATGTTTGATGGAGAGATAAATACCAAGTAATTCTCCATCGTATGTGCTATAGTTCTTTTGTGCATTATTCAACTTTTTGGAATAAAATGCGACAGGTTTCCATCCATCAGATTCATATTGTTGGATCACTGCTCCTATTGCCGTATCTGAAACATCTGTATTAAGTGACAGAGGTACGTCAGATCTTGGAAATGATAGTAGTGCAGTGTTAGCCAAATCTTCTTTGCATTTATTAAACTGGTCTTTAGCCTCTTCGGTCCACCCAATTTTTCTTCTATCCCTTTTTCTCGCTCCTTTAAGGTAGTCATGTAGAAGAGATTGGTTCTTAGCTGCATCTTTCAGGTAACGTCGATAGAAGTTAATTATACCGAGAAATGTTCGAAGTTCGTGAACAGTTGTTGGAAGTTTGTAATCAATGATGTCTTGAACTTTGTCAGGTAAAGGAAGTGAGCCTTGAGGTGTTACTAAGTATCCCAAAAATTCGATTTCTTTCACTCCAAAGACAGATTTAGAGATATTGATGCGAAGACCATAATTATTGAGTCTTTCAAAAATTAATTTGAGGGGATTTTCATGTTTTTCCTCACTAGTACACTGCTGGCCACCCAAATTGCAACACCAAGAAAGACAAGAGATATCACAACAAAATTTATTTTGTAGATAACATGTTGACCAAGTATCAAATGATTAAATTTATAGACTTCTGTGAAGTGTGGTTCCTGCCAAAATCAGTAGCCAGAGTAGCCGCCATTGTTGGAGATCACCGCTGCCACACGCCTCGGCATTGATTCAAAGAGACTTTGGATGTGTTCTTGGGGTACAGCAGACCAAGCAGCTTCCACACGTTGCCAAAGTTGATCTGGTGTGGCAGCTGGGGATGTATTCTGGGTCAATCGTTGAGCAACCATGGACCACATGTTTTCTATCGGCGAAAGATCCGGAGAGCGAGCTGGCCAGGGAAGCAATTCAATCTGGCGATTGACGAAGAACCCTTGGACAATGCGTGCCACGTGTGGTCGCGCATTATCCTGTTGAAATATGGCTGTGGGCAAGCCCTGAAGGTAAGGAAGGACAACTGGCTCCAACACCTCGGAGATGTAGCGCTGGCTGTTTAAAGTACCGGCAATGCGTACTAGAGGAGTGCGAGAGTGATATCCAATACCGCCCCATACCATAATACCCGGTGCAGGACCAGTGTGGCGGTGCATAACGCAGCTGTTCAGCATCCTCTCTCCACGGTGTCTCCAGACTCGAATCCGACCATCGTGGTGTTGCAGACAGAAGCGTGACTCGTCAGTAAAGACAATTTCATTCCATTCTGCCGTCCACATCCTTCTTTCATCGCACCATTGGCGGCGGAAACGTCTGTGGTTCTGCGTCAAGGGTAGACGAAGCAATGAACGTCTTGTGGACAGACCACTCTGCTGTAAACGGCGTCGAATGGTACGCGCAGACACTGGATGATGCGGTACAGACTGAATGTGCTGTGCTATGGTTCGTGATGTGGCTGAGCGATCCGTTACTGCCATACGCACAATATGCCTGTCATCACGTGAAATGGTGCACTGAGGTGGATGCGATCGAACACGTCGGTCCGTCGTACCCTCCTGCATCCAACGATCACATATCCGCATTACAGTTGTTTGGTTTCGTCCAACACGACTACCGATTTCCCTGAAAGATAATCCACAATCTCGGTAGGCCACTATCCTTCCTCTGTCGAACTCGGATACTTGATCAAAAGATGATCGCTGTTTTCTACGAGGCATAATTGATCGTTTTTTTGAAAAAACCACAAGAAAAACACAATTGCCGTATTTGAAATCGTCGAAATCTCCAAGCCTTAATTAGAGCTTTGAAGTGGCGCCACAGGCGCGCGTGATGTGCGTCTGCGCTGAAATTCTAATCATTTGCATATCTCACCTCCGCTAATGCATGTTGTAAATTTCATATTATTTGCATGCTTCCTTCAGGGTGTTGCATTTACGGTGGCCAGCAGTGTACTTTGTTAAAATTATGATATGTTTTTTTTAATTTAGAGTAGGCGGTACACAGCCAGGATCTTTAGGGTGTATGGTCTACTTGCATATTGCTTTGGGCATGAGTTGTTGCCTTCGCGAAAATTCTGTTGCTGCTGTTTTGTATCTTTTTTGCAGGTGTCTGTCTCTGCAGAAAAAGAATCTTGAGGAGGGAGGAAATAGACTGTGACATCTTAGCGCCTAAGAGTCTAGAATGGCCGGCTGCAGACCCGGAAGTTTCCTGTTAAAAAGTCCTTCAATACTGCGCTTGCGCATGTGAGGAGAATGAGAAACAGCTCACGGACTCCGTCTAGTTGAGACGTCTTCGTAGCAATTCGTAAATTTTAATATGAAAATAAGCATTTTTGTTTCGCGCGTCCATTGTAAACCCATTGTTTTGTCTGTGTTAAAATAAATGTTATTTTTTAATGTCCAACAAAAGTTCGGATTAATTCGTCACAGACTAGAGTTTTGGTGTCCTGGAAGTTGGATGGAAGCAAGAAAGCAGGAAATGCAGGTAGGCCCACCCTTGTATTAAATTAAATTTACTAAGGTTCTGGCTTACCGGAATTAGTGAGGCAAAGAGCCTAAATAGTTTTGGTTAAAAAAACAAACAAAAAGAAATGACTACATATCCAATTTTATTTTGTGGTTATTTAAATTTTGTCTTTATGAAAGTTAATAGAAGTTGATGATAAAGTGAATTTGCATGTTCTACTAAGTAGATATTATCAAGTTGATAAAGTCACGGCCAAAAAGTGCCAAATCGAAAGTGAACGAAAATTTAAATTTCGTTTTGATTTTACTGAAATTTTGTGTTTTGTGCATTTAATGATTTGAAAAGAATCAGATAATTTGAATTACATATGGTAATTACACATTAGTAAAAGAAAACAAATATTTAATTGCAACTATATATATTGCATCTTGTGTATTGTATATGCTACGATATAGTTTAAGATTCTGTTATTATATTTGAGAATTGTATGTTTGATATTAAATCTTATCTAGTATTTGAAGCATATTTGGCATTGAGTATATTTTGTGAATCATATAGTTTATTAGAAAATATTGGTAACTATATTTATGATAACAAAATTTGATTGTTTACTAATAAGTTATTCATCGATCATGGCTTTTCTTTCTCGTGGGAGAAAAGAAGACCTCCTCGAACTCGCAGATGAACTTTGTGAAAAGGTATCGCATAATTGTAAACTGGTTGAGATAAGGAAAATAATCCTAAACAGTGAAAACTATGAAGAAGAGGAAGTTAAAATTTCTTTAACTCGTATTATGGAAGATAGGATAAAGAGAGAGAAAGAAGCAAAAGAAAAAGAAGAAATTGCCAGACAAGAAGCAAAAGAAGAAATTGCCAGACAAGAAGCAAAAGAAAGGGAAGAACGTAATATTCGAATGGAAGAAATAGCTTTAGAGAAGAAAAAGCTAGAAATGCAAGCTGCAAGTGAGCTAGGACTATCTAATAGAGAACGGATGCCAAATCATAAAATTGAGCTCATCAAAATTACCCCGAAATTTGAGGAAAAGAAAGATGAAATGGGTCTATATTTAATAAATTTTGAAAGAAGAGCTGAGATGGCAGGTGTGCCTAAAGAAGATTGGGTGCCGTATTTACTAGGCGTATTGCCTTCGGAAATTTCGAGCATGATGGCTAGAGAATCGCCTGAAGATGCAAAGAATTACGATTATGTGAAAGATATTATTCTTCAGAGGTATAAAATGAGTTCTGAGAAATTGAAGCAGATGTTTTACCGTCATCAAAAAGTCCCAGATAAAACATGGAGGAATTACGCTCATGAACTTACAAGCTACTATGATGAATGGGTTTCTGATTTGGAAATCAAAACTTTTGAAGAACTCAGAGACTTGCATATCACTGAGCAGATTAAAAGACGAGTGCCGTCTGAAGTAAAAGAACATTTTCTGGAGGAGTGGATGGACTTAAATTCTCCGCTAGAATTAGCTAAAAAAATAGATCAATTTGAAAGCTTGAAGGAGAGTCTTACACCCAGAAATACTAAAGGTTCCCAGAATACAGAGGGTATCAAGAAAACACACGTTGGTTTTCATAAGTTTGAGGGAGAAAACAAACCCTTTGGGAAAACAGAAGTAAACAGAGAAGATTATAAAGAGAGAAATTTTGAAAAAAGAAAGCAACTTCAATGTTATGAATGCAATTCCTATGATCATCTTAGACCTCAATGTCCTAAGTTGAAGAAAACTGAAATCATAGCTGCTAACGAAATTATGGGAAAGGGAATAATAGATTTGATGTCTCCCTACATTAGTGTCGGAACTGTAAATGGATCTCAGATTTCTATCTTACGAGACACAGGATCCAGCATAGATCTAATTCCTAGGAAGTTTGTTAAGCCACACATGTATACGGGTGAACATGTATGGGTAGCATCTCCTTTAGCGGATAACCCTATTTGCTTGCCTTTAGCGGAAGTAAATTTAGTGTGTGAGTTGGGTCATGTTATAACCAAAGCTGCTGTCAAGGATAACTTCCTAGATAAAGAACGCTACTTACTAAGCAACAAGACCGTTGTACTTATAGAAGATATGAAAAAAGACAAAGACTCTGAAATTGAAGTAAAAGACTCTGCAACGCCCAAGTGCCAACGTTCTCCATATTTAAATGAAACATCGAAAAATGACTGCCCTTGTAACAGTAACCGTTTTAGTTCTAGCAGTGTTACTCCTAAAGAGACTGGAATCGTTGAAAATTTGTTACGATCATATGGTTTTATACAATGTTGCGAAAGACAAGCAATATATTTTTTTCACTACAGTCAATTTTCTGGAAATATTGATAAATTAAAACGTGGTGATGCAGTTGAATTTAAAATTACTCATAATCGTCGTACTGGAAAACCAATTGCTAGTTCTGTTTGTAAAATAATGTGTAAAGAGACAGTTTCTGGATTTGAAACCACTGAAAAAAAGGAAAATACTGAAGGTAAAGTTGCTTATGAAAATCGTGGCGAACGGCCCTATTCTGCTGAAAATGTTGATTGTAATGTAGATTTTCATCCTCCTAAAAAGATCACTTTTAGTATTCCTATTGACAAAAATACAAGAAACCTTAGACCTTGTAAAATGCGTTCGGAACAGCCCTTACCTGTGAGATACCGTGGTGTTATCTGTGCTCTTAAAGGAACATTTGGTTTTATTAAAAGGGTTGATGTAAAGGATATGTTTTTCCACTCTAGTGAATGCAAAGTGTTCAAAAATCTTAATCTTGGCGATGATGTTGAATTTGGAATACAGACTCGTAACAACAAGGAAGTTGCTGTAAGTGTAACTAAATTGCCCTTAGGGACAGTGATATTTGAGGACGTTGAAACTGAAAGTTTGGTTGGTGAAATAACTGAATGCTTAGACAAATCTAAAAGTCGTTTGAAGAAAGCATAAAAGTTACGAGACAAAGTTGAATTTACTGTGATCCAGGATTACGAGGTAGTCCATAGAAAGGGAAAACAGCATATAAACGCTGACAGTTTAAGTCGTACGCCTCACGTACCAAACTAAATTACTATTGTTTGTATTTGTGATATCTTGCATATATAAAAATATTTTATTCCTAGTGTACATTGATACATTTACATTGCAAAAAGTTTTAAATTTGAATTGAAAATCTGTAAATATTTTGAAATTGAATTTCTTCTTTGATGATTATCACTGAGCAAAATTTTGATTATACTTTGTTAAAATTATGATATGTTTTTTTTTAATTTAGAGTAGGCGGTACACAGCCAGGATCTTTAGGGTGTATGGTCTACTTGCATATTGCTTTGGGCATGAGTTGTTGCCTTCGCGAAAATTCTGTTGCTGCTGTTTTGTATCTTTTTTGCAGGTGTCTGTCTCTGCAGAAAAAGAATCTTGAGGAGGGAGGAAATAGACTGTGACATCTTAGCGCCTAAGAGTCTAGAATGGCCGGCTGCAGACCCGGAAGTTTCCTGTTAAAAAGTCCTTCAATACTGCGCTTGCGCATGTGAGGAGAATGAGAAACAGCTCACGGACTCCGTCTAGTTGAGACGTCTTCGTAGCAATTCGTAAATTTTAATATGAAAATAAGCATTTTTGTTTCGCGCGTCCATTGTAAACCCATTGTTTTGTCTGTGTTAAAATAAATGTTATTTTTTAATGTCCAACAAAAGTTCGGATTAATTCGTCACAGTGTGCACATAAAAGTAAAGGTTACAAATGTTTCTCCTGTAATGTATTTGGTCACCGTTCTGCAGAATGTCCCAAAAAAGCTGCTCAAACGCCAAAATTTACAAACTATTCCAGTGAACCAAAAGCTCAAGTTCATTCACTTGCTATTGAAGAACATTATCCCATAAGTCCCATGGAAATTGAAGTTACCCTTGGAACTGTCACATTTCGTAGTCTAATTGACACTGGAGCACAAGCTAGTTTAATAAACACTGATGTACACAAAGAAATTGGATCCCCACCACTTGAAAAATCCCAAATCACATTTTCTGGAATTGGTAACACCAAAGTTCACCCTCTTGGTTTTTTTCATGGTTATATCAAAATTGAAAACAGCAATTTTCCTTGCAAAATTCACGTTGTTCCAACTCATTCAATTCCCTACAAGGCAATCTTAGGAACTGACTGTATCCAACAAGCTGAATTTAAAGTGGGTAAAAATGGTATTTCTCTTATCAACGATGAACCAAATTTCCTTCTTAATGTTGTTAATGTAGTAGAAGATGTCAACTCCTTAGATCTTCAACATATAAAAAACAAAACAATCCGACAGAAGGTTGAACACTTAGTTTCAAATTACAAACCAAACAAAACCGAAAGTACCGACTTACAAATGAAAATCATTTTGACGGATGAAACACCCATTGCACAGCGTCCACGAAGGTTGTCTATCGCTGAAAAACAAGAGGTAGACAAACAAATCGAACAATGGTTGAAGGACCAGATAATTTCTGAAAGTACATCCGACTTTAGTGCACCTATGGTTTTATGCAAAAAACCTGATGGATCAACGCGTATTTGTATTGATTACAGACTTTTGAATTCCAAAATAATCCGAGACAGACAGCCCTTACCGTTGATAGAAGACATCTTTGACAGCTTACAAAATGCTCAAATTTTTTCTACATTAGATCTCCGGAATGCTTTCCATCATGTTGCCATACATCCAGATAGCCGCAAGTACACTAGTTTTGTAACTCACTCGAATCAATACGAGTTCAACAAGGTCCCATTTGGATTAAACAAAAGCCCTTTAATTTTCCAGCGATATATCCAAATTGTATTTCGTGAACTGTTAAAACAAGGAACTGTCATAATATACCTGGATGATATTGTTATTCCTGCTTCTGATGAAGAGGATGGTCTTCGTAAACTCAAACAAGTTTTCAATACCGCCTCAAAGTTTGGTCTTGAATTTAACTTCAAAAAGTGTAGTTTTCTCCAAAGAAAAATTGAATTCCTAGGTCATGTAATAGAAGATGGTACCATTCGACCCTCTGTAAACAAAACACGTGCAGTTCAAAATTTCCCTACCCCGAAAACTCAGAAACAAGTTCAAAGCTTTCTTGGTTTATCGGGATATTTCCGAAAATTTATTAAAGATTATTCACTAATTGCTAGACCCTTAAGTGACTTGTTAAGAAATTCTACTCCATTTCATTTTGGCCCCGAACAACGAAAAGCTTTTTTAATGTTGAAACAAGCTTTATCCTCCGATCCTGTATTACACCTATATCAACAAGGCTCACCTCTCCAACTGCATTGTGATGCAAGCAAACTAGGTTTTGGATCAATCCTACTACAAAAAGATTCTGATGAACACTTCCACCCCATTCAATATATGAGTATGAAAACATCGACTCAACAGGAAAAATACTCCAGTTATGAACTCGAAGTATTAGCAATTATAGAATCCCTTAAGAAGTTTCGACACTATTTAACGGGCACTAAATTCCAAATATTCACAGATTGTCAAGCGTTTCAGAAAACAATGACCAAGAAAGATTTAACCCCCAAAATTGCACGATGGGCTTTATTCCTTCAAGGATTTGATTACGAACTATTACACAGATCAGGACAACAAATGCAACATGTAGATGCGTTAAGTCGCTACCCCGTTCTTGTGATTACACCTGACGAACTAACCCAAAAAATTAAAGAAACACAAGATAATGATGAGTTTATATCAGAAATTAAGAAAATGATAACAACAACCCCTTCAACTGAATTTTTCTTAAAAAATGGTATTTTGTTCAAAATGAACAAAGATGATGAACTCTTAGTTGTGCCACAAAGCATGCAAAAAGAAATAATTCAAAATGCACATTTAAAAGGACATTTCGCCTCACGCAAAACTGAATCAATTGTTTCACAAGACTTTTACATCCCAAATCTTACACATCAAGTGCAAGAAGTAATTTCGAATTGCATCCCTTGCATTCTATCCTCACGCAAAACCGGTAAACCGGAAGGACTGCTCAATCCCATTCCGAAAGGCGACGAACCCTTAAGCTGTTACCACTGTGATTTTCTAGGTCCCTTACCATCAACAAATAAAAATTACAAATACATTTTTGCAGTTATTGATGCATTTACAAAGTTTTTATGGCTTTATCCAACTAAATCTACTTCTGCTCAAGATGCACTTCAAAAGCTAACTCTTCAACAAACAACTTTTGGCAACCCCTCAAGAATCATAACAGATAAAGGTAGTGCTTTTAAGTCAACCGACTTTAAGAATTATTGCAACGAACAATCAATCGAACATATACAAATTACAACAGGAGTGCCACGTGGTAATGGTCAAATAGAACGAATGTTCGGTACATTAATCCCGATTTTCACAAAATTATCACTTAACGAACCCGAAAAATGGTTCAAATTTGCCCCACATATCCAGCGTATAATGAACAGTACAGCTCCCAGAAGCACAAAATTCACACCCTTTGAACTTTTGATCGGAATAAAAATGAAACAAAAAGAAGACCTACACATGAAACAAATTTTGGACGAAGAACACTTATATATGCTCCACAATAACAGAAAAACAAATTCTCAGAAACGAAGCTAAAACAAACATCTTCAAAATGCAAGAAGAAAGCCGACGACAGTACAATAAACACAGAAAAAAGGCCCACATTTACAAAGTTGGTGACCGTGTCGCCATAAAACGTACTCAGTTTGGAACACTCCTTAAATTACGACTCAAATTTTTCGGACCCTACGAAGTTACAGCAACACACCCTCATGATCGTTATGATGTTAAAAAAATTGGTCAACACGAAGGACCAAATGTAACTTCCACGTCAGCTGATAACATGAAACTGTGGTCAAGAACCTGATTTTGAACTTTAACTTTATTATCTTTGTCATTTTATTTGTATTATTTTTTATTTTTGTGTCTACTTTTGAAAATGAAAAACTTTTTCTGAAAATTGTCAGCAAATCTATGGTGAATCTGTCAACAAGCCAACGAACTGTCACGTGAACATGTTTGCAAACAATTAGCATTTCCTGTGTAAATATTGACTGATGTTCACTCCTGTAAACGCCATCTACGATGTCCCATGGCAACGATGTATAGCTACATTAGCTATTAACCATGACCAATGGTTACGATGTTATTACGATGAAAAGCACACACGATGAGCAGACCACGATGTTCTCTTTGCTGCACCAGTGCATTTATCAGTCCATGAAAATTTCCCACAATGGAAGGTCGAAGCATCCCCAACATGCTCAATGTTGACAATCTATCTACAAATGCTGACATTGACAGATGTTTTTTTTCGAACTTTTCCTCTTTTGTTTTTGCTTCTCGTTTCAGGTTTCTTCACTGCCCAGCGTGTCAGGAGGACCTGACATGTCAAGATGGACGAGTGTCGGAATGTCTAGGCGCCAACCTGCCCACGTTCCAAAAAGCGCGGGAAACATTTCCCAAAGACCAATCGGAGCACTTCCCGCCAGAAGGCGCGAACCCCGCAGACTGACTCCGAGCGATTTGATGTTAAGACGTGGCTTTGCACGGACGTGCCACCAGGATGTTGTACTGACTTGCTCAAAATTTTAAATTATCATCACAAGGAATACTCCTTTTTTTTGGTTCAAACCATTTTAATGAACTCACAGGACACAGTACAGGCACGACACACAACACAAAATAATAAAGGTAGTAAATATCAAAAACGAAACATCTCAGTCTCGATCACTCTCCAAAAAAACACCCACACGTCTCTCGCCACACTCGTTCTCAACTCTTTCCTTTCTCAAAGTCCTTCTGGGCATGCGCAAGAGCGCCATCTATCTTAGTCTGAAGTCTTTACAGACTTATAAACTCCTCCCCACAAGGAGGAAACTTTTCTCGAAGAATGAGGGAAAAGTTTTGATGACTCCACTGCCTGAAAAAGTCTCCAGATAGGTGCAGTCATTGGAAAAGTTCAAGAGTTCAAGTACACAAAATACACTGCACATGTACCAGATTATAGCAATCAGTGCCTTGAACTCAAAAATATTATACAAAAAATTATATACTTATTAAAAATTTAGGAAAACAATTTACACTAATGATAAGAAAAATTTAAAATTTTCACACATAATACAAATATCAAAATAAACAATAAACTTACTAATATAAAATAAAAGGATATGAGGTTTATGGGATGCGACTTAATGAATCAGCATTTTGATGCTGTTTCCCCCTCTTATGGACAACCTCATAATTGAATGGCTGCAGGATCAAAGCCCAACGTAAAAGTCTAGGGTTGGTTCCCGTATTTTTGTCCAGCCAAACAAGGGGATTATGGTCCGTCTGGATGATGAACTTCTGGTGTCCATCCAAATAACATCGCAGCTTTTGGATGGCGAACACGATAGCTGCGCACTCTCTCTCGATGGTACTGTACTTTTGTTCTGCATTTGAGAACTTCCGACTCAAGTACATGACAGGATGTTCCTCACCAATGTCATTAATTTGGGACAAAACGATGCCAATCCCAAGATTTGACGTGTCACATTGGACGAGAAACTGTCTCGAGAAATCTGGACTGTACAACACCGGATTCTCCGACAACCGTTTCTTTAAATTGTCAAACGCCTCTTGACAAGCATCAGTCCATATGACAGCAGCACGACGATTTTTTCCTTTCAGCAGATCTGTAATTGGTGCTGAGAGGACTGAAAAGTCAGGAATGTATTTTCGATAATACCCCGCAAGTCCTAAGAAAGATCGGATCTGCGTCTTAGTCGCAGGGGTCGGAAAGTCCTTTACAGTTTGGATCTTCAATTCTCCAGGTGTTCTCTGGCCCTGACCAACCAAGTGCCCAAGATACTTTACGTACGCACGAGCAAACTGGCACTTAGAAGGCTTGATGTGCAGATGAGCTGCATTCATCTTTTCTAAGACGGTTTTCAAACGTTGTAAATGATCTTCCCAACTTAGGGAATAGATGGCTACATCATCCAAGTAAGGGCATGCAAATTCTCCACAGTCTTTCAACAGTTCGGCCATCAAACGACTAAAGTCATAAGGGGCATTTTTCAAACCGAATGGCAATCTCAACGGTCGAAATGTCCCAAAACTGGTTACAAAAGCTGAATATCTTTGGGCTCGTTTACTCAGAGGTATTTGCCAATAACCTCGGGTCAAATCTAGAACGGTGATATACTTGGCAGCTGACACTTTTTCAACAAGCTGCTCAATGTTTGGCAGAGGAAAGTACTGGGTTCTAGTGACCTTGTTGAGTCTTCGATAGTCGATGCACGGTCTTGCATCCTTTCCTGGTACTTCTACCAGAATAAGAGGAGAAGTAAAATCAGATTCTCCTGGCTCAATGACTTTGAGCGACAGCATCTTCTCCACTTCCATCTTCAAAATTTCTGTTTGGCGTGGAGACATCTTGTAAGGTTTGGCACAGATGGGCCTCTCAGATTCAAGCTCAATGTCATGTTCAGTAAGATCAGTACACCCCGGCTGGTTTGAGAATGAGCTAGAGTATTTTGATAGCAACTCTCTCAGCTGCTCCTTCTGATCTTCTGACAAGCGACCATTTTGTTCTATGTCTTGCCAAATTTGTGTCATTTCCGAGACTTCAGGCTTCTGCTCGAGACTTGGAATGTCCTCCTCGTTGTCACAGTTCCTAATCTCTTTTAGACAGATTAAATTCACATTTTCGGGTCTCTGGAAATATGGCTTGAGCATGTTCACATGGTACACATGGGATTTGTCTTTTTCTGGAAACTGCACAATGTAGTTGGTTTCGGAAAGCTGTTTAACGACTTTCCCTGGGCCGATCCAATGAACTGCCATTTTGTTAGGCCTAGATGTAGCGACAACCAGCACAAGGTCGCCTTCACAAAATTTACGCTTCACAGCCTTGCGATCATACCATAGTTTTTGTTTGTCTTTGGCGTTCTCCATGTTTTGGACGGCTAATTCTTGACACCTTTTCATGCGGTTTAGTAGCTTGAAGACATATGATACTACGCTAGTCTTCTCTTCCTCGCTTTCCGTCAAGTTCTCGTACAGTAGAGTCATGGGAGTCCTCAAATTCTGTCCATGAACCAGCTCAGCTGGAGTATATCCAGTACTGTCATGAGTAACAACTCGTAGAGCAAACAGGGCATGAGGCAAGATTTTCTCCCAATCAGGTCCTGACTCCAGACACAGGACTCGAAGAATTCTCTTCAAAGTTCTATGTAGTCTCTCCACAGGATTGCTCTGGGGATGATGTACGGAACTTCGCACTACTTTAACTCCAAATTTCTCCAGGAACTCCGTTGTGAGTGCACTTGTAAACGACGTTCCTTGATCGCTTTGCAGCTCCCTCGGGAAACCCATCCGACTAAAGATTTGCAGGAAACTATCGACCACGGTTGAAGAACTAAGATTTGGGACAGGAACTGCATCGGGATATTTGGAAGACATGCAAATTGCAGTGATGAGATACCGGTTTCCAGATGGTGTAGTAGGTAAAGGACCACAAGCATCCACATTAATCTTTGTGAAGATCTCCGAGATGACAGGAACGATCTTCATGGGTGCCTTCTTCTTATCCCGAGGTTTCCCGACTCGCTGACATTGGTCACAAGATCTGACAAATTCTTCAACATCTTTGTAACAATTCGGCCAAAAAAAAGTTTTAAAAAGAGCATCTTTAGTCTTGGTCACTCCTAAGTGAGCCGCTGTTCCTTCATGAGAAAGTTTCTTTAATTGGTCCCGAAACTTCTCTGGAACAATCAGCAGTTTTCTCTGTGTACCATCCTTGTCACTTTTCAGATAGAACAGCATTTGATTAACGATTGCATACTTGGTTTCCTTTGCTAACTCCTCAGCTTCTAGGAAAAGTGGTTTCAACTCTTTACTCTTGCGCTGCTCTTCGACAAAATCATTCCGTGAGGCTTTAATCAGATCTGGAAGTGAGGCTTCTTCCGCCATAGGCAATACCTCTCCGTCTTCCTCTGTTAACACGGTACTGTCATTCTCTTCTCCAGGACTCGACTCAACTGGATACTCTTCAACTTCGGCTGTCAAAAGACTTTTCTGAGCTCTCGTCTGAACTGCATTAATAACTTGGATCTCCAGCTCCTTATCTTTTTTTCATACTCTCGATCAGAGCAACGGTTTTGTTACTTAGTAGGTAATGCTCTTGATCCAGAAAACTGTCTCTTACAGCAGCTTTCGTAAGGACATGTCCCAATTCGCAGTTCAAATCAACTTCTGCAATGGGCAAGCAGACCGGGCTGTCTACTAATGGAGAAGCGAGCCACACATGCTCACCTGTGTACATATGTGGTTTGATAAATTTTCTGGGAATAAGATCGATGCTGGCACCAGTATCTCTCAAGATAGACATTTGGGCTCCATTTACTGTCCCAGCACTAGTATAAGGAGACATCAACTCAGGCACGTGTCTTCCAAAGACTTCATTGGCAGCTACTACTTCAGATCTCTTGAGCTTTGGGCATTGGGGTCTCAGATGTGATAACGAACCGCATTCATAGCATCGGAGCTGTCTTCTCTTTTCAAACTCTCTTTCACGGTTTTCATTGCTTGCGGGTTCGGTTTTGACCGGATGTTTGTTCTTGTCATCCTTGAATGGTACTTTGGGTCTACTTCCACCAAAATGTCCCTTTGAACCTTGATAGCCATACTTCTTTGGAAATTCCTTCTTCCTGAAACTCTGCCTGATGGTTTCGTACTCCTCGATCACTTCTGCCAATTCAAAAGGTGTCTTCAACTTCATCCATTTGTCAAGAAAATGCTCCTTGATTTGATCTGGTACACGATACTTCAATTGCTCGGCAACGATTAAATCTTTTAGTTGCTGAAAGGTTTCAATTTCCAATTCAGCAAGCCATTCAGTGAAGTAGCTGTACAGTTCATGAGCATAATTTCTCCATGTTTTCTGATGTCTGTAGAAACACTGTTTCAATTTTTCAGCGTTCATTTTGTATCGTTTCAGAATGAGATCTTTCACAACATCATAATTGTTGGCCACTTCAGGAGGTTCTCGGGCAAGCATGTTAGATAACTCGGCTGGCAAAACGGCCAGCAAATAAGCCACCCAGTCCTCCTTCGGCACTCGAGCCATCTCTGCTTTCCGTTCGAAATTGATCAAATACAATCCCATTTCATCCCCTTTTTCGTCGAATTTGGGAGTGATTTGGGTAAGTTGGATTTTTCTGTTTCTATCCGCCCCATTTTCAGATCCTTCTTCAGACTGGCGAAATTCCTTCTGAGCCACTTCTAGTTTTTTAATTTCGAGCTCATGTTGTCTGACCCTTTCCCGCTCTTGTCGTTCTTCTTCACGAATTTTTCTTGTCTAGCTAATTCTTCCTCATGAATTTTTTCTTGCTTAGCAAATTCTTCCTCTTCCAGTCTATCCTTTATGACTCGTTCCATTATTATCGTTACCTCCTCCCGATCGAAATTTGGGCTTTTTAAAATTATTTGTTTAATATCTGCAACCTTGCACGAAGCTGGTACCTTCTCACCAATTTCTTCCGCAACAGCAATTAAGTCCTGCTTTCTACCAATTGCAAGAAATGCCATGATTAAGGGCCAGGGGAAACACTATCAAAAACCTCTATTAAGGTATTAAATTCCAACAGATTTCACAAGACTTTATCAAAGAATTAAATTCGCTAATTCTACGTTACAACTTTCTTACCGAACAACCAAAAATCAATAGAAATAATTTTCGAACACATAAACAAATTAAAATTTTCATTCATTAAAACAATATCTTTTTTTTTAAAGATGTTTTCAAATTGAGAAGAAAATAAACAGTTAAAGAAAAGTTCAACTAAAGAACAGCTGTTTTGAAAATAATACTACAATTAAAATACTATTCAGAATATAAACTCAACTTTCCTGTCTAATCAAGAAAAGGTATTGCAGTTCAAAAGAATTCCCTTTTCTCTATGAACAATTGATTCACACTCAGAAGCATAAATGCACACACAAAAATATAAAACAGAATATCATTCTTTTCCTTTTTTTTTTTTCGTCAACGAACACAGGAAGTGAATAATTCAAATCCACACTTTCGGATTTTTTTTTTTTTCGAGTTCTTTTTCTGAACACAAAATGGTCTCACATTTGCCAAATTAGTTACACAAAGCAATTTCAAATTACTAACAAAAATTTCCTTAAGTACACAAGTTAGACATTCAAAATTCCGCAAAATAAATAAACAATTCTAAGGGGTTTCTTAGTTATTTAAATGAGCAACAAATGAAAATGACAATTTCAAAACACTCCAAAACTCTTTTAAATGAATTTCCGATTCATTCAGAAATATAACAAAATATTTTCCAAAGCAAAATAACCCAAGACGCACTAAATATTGAAAATTCTAGGCATTTGGTGCTGTTGACAACACTCATCAAAAAGAATTATACTTGTAATTCAAACTATATACTTCTACACCAAATTTGTAATTCTATTTTGAATCATACAACAGAATCAGATCAAATTTTAACAACACTTCAATTGTCATCAGATAGCATCATACAAAAGAACACAAAACAAACTAGGCTATCTCAATTTAAAATTTTAAAATAATTCTCTTTTCTCAGAAAACAAAACTCAAACTGACCATTTGAATAGTTCTAATTCTAACCATTCAGAACAGAAAATTCTTTTTTATATACCACATGAGTGTCCTAAATTTTTTTTTTTTTTTTTTTTTTTACAATCAAACAAAATTTTAACTATATCAGTCTAGCTAAAATAAGAATAGTTTTGCAAATCAACAGAATAAATTTGCCTTTCAAAATCAGACAAAATTTTAACTATATCAACCTAGTTAAAATAAGAACACTTTTCAAAATTACCACTCCATTTTACCAAACAAAATTTTAACTATATCAGCCTAGTTAAAATAAGAGAGCATTTTTGCATATTACAACTGCCTTTTACAAAACCAAAACTGCATGAAACCAAAACAACGATTCTTCAATGAACCAAAACTCAACATGCAAAACTTTACAAATTACAATTAAAAAGGCACTGTTGCTAATGAAATCTGGTACTCACCCAATAATTTGCACTGGAGATATCAGCAATACCAGGATCGTATCCCACCGCTGCCACCATTTCTTCGTAGTCTGTACTGACTTGCTCAAAATTTTAAATTATCATCACAAGGAATACTCCTTTTTTTTGGTTCAAACCATTTTAATGAACTCACAGGACACAGTACAGGCACGACACACAACACAAAATAATAAAGGTAGTAAATATCAAAAACGAAACATCTCAGTCTCGATCACTCTCCAAAAAAACACCCACACGTCTCTCGCCACACTCGTTCTCAACTCTTTCCTTTCTCAAAGTCCTTCTGGGCATGCGCAAGAGCGCCATCTATCTTAGTCTGAAGTCTTTACAATGTTAATCCCACTATGATTTGATGTTTAATCTGATATTTGTACATAATTGACCCCTGTAATTAACCCCCCTTTTCCCCTAGATTTTATTAAAACAATATTTAATTGTAACGATGCTCTCATCAATTCACTTCTAACATATTAATCCACAACATATATTTGTTTACTTTTTCAGTATCAGTTCTCGTGTTCCTGTCTGTCGCTCTATTCTATTTCAGTTATATTTATCTCTTCGCTTTGGGATAAGCATTTTAAGATATTTTTAGGAACAGGTAATCGTTACGACTATGACTGAATGTTCTAGGTTTATTGTTGCTTGACAGAAAGTTTTGATTGAAAAACTTTTAGAATACGTAAAATCTCAAAACTGATCCGAAATTACAGGAAGACGATCTTCGGATTGGTTAAAAGTTGACGAGAAAGTTCCAATCGTAAATCATATGACAGATTCTTATACCACATATGCAATTTTTATCAATAGAGAAGCAGATGGAACTAATGATCAGTCTGATAGAGAAAAATCGGAAGGGTTTCATTAGACTCATGTATAACATTAAGCAAACAATTAATTTTCTCACTTAAAAAAGTTGTATATCTACGCAGGAAATTTAACAACTTTTCAGTTGAAAGATAAATTGATAAGAGCACTTAAAGTAGTTGAAATTAACAGATGTTTAGTAAATCATAAGGCAAACACGTACTTTACATTAAATGTGTACATATGTACTATTTAAACTGTTCTAAATTTATGTCAAGAACATTTCGTTTGTGTCATCGCATATTTTGTAATTCGTAAATTGTTAATAAATATTTATAGTTTCTCTTACAGAGAGCTTTAGACGTTAAAGTTATAGAAAAGAAGTCTGCCTTTCTAAAGCGTTTGATGTGGAAAAAATGGACTTAGTTTTACAACGTGTATTTCTGAAAAGAGATTATACTTTTCAGTTCTCGCCCATCTGTGTGTTTATGAATTCTGATCAGTATTTTAAACTGTGAAATCTACGGCAATGTGTTAGATGTATTGAAGATATCGCGTTTGACGTATTTGTTGACATATGTGAAACTGGTAATCAAAAAAGGTTTTCCTAGTGAGTTACAGACCTTACTGCGGTGATACAAATAAATCTGATTGTTGGAGAGAAGTCATAGCTTCTCTAAAGGATATTGTGTCAAAAATTATAAATATTCTTTTTGACTGTTTAGGCTGTAAGAATGAAATTATCAATCAGTCTGTACATAAATGTATGACGATGAGCGTTGACGAACGCTTTTGCGAATTTTTCGTCCTTGCTTTATATGCTGTTAACTGGAAAGAATTTGCTATTAATTTGATAAGACAGAGCAATAAAATGTTAAACTTTTGTTACATAATGATGGAGGGAAATTTTGGGAAAATTTGAATACGACAGATATTTTCAATACTGTTAGAGAGATGTATGTAAAAGATATGTTGATATGTTGTTTCAACTGTGTTGATTCTTTTTTCAATAAATTATTTTCTTGTTCAATTCAGTGTTGTTAAAAATATTCTACACAACAATTATAGTAATTTTGTATGACAATGTTTTTTCAACAAAAAAGACAAAGGTAAAAAATTAATGAGAAAAGATATGTTGAAATGTTTTTCTAATTTGTTGTTTACTTTCTAGATGGTTACTTTTTCCATTTCTTTTTGTTTTAAGATTGAAAAGTACAAAAAAGTTTAATTTAGAAAATAAACAATGCTCCAAGATGATTGACAAGTACTTAAAATAATCGCAAAAATGAATATTCATTTCAAGCGTTCCTTCTTGCATTGCAAAATACATTTACACACCTTTCCTAAAGCATTTAGTAACTACCTTTTAAGGCACTTTAAAATTCCTCTTTAGTAAATAGGTTTAACGTGTAATGAGCAAATGTGATATTAGGTGACTCAAATAATTCTCATGAACGGTGTGATTTTAGAATTTTAATGGAATAAAATACATAATATGATTATTTACATGTCACACAACACCACAAATAAAACATTAAAACAATTATAAGGGAAATATATACTTATAAGGGGAATTCCTAGCAATACGTGTTTTGTGCTCGGGCGATGGGGTTAAACTGACTTTTGTCGATTCTACATAAGTCTCTATTACGCCCATAGGTGGCGGTAGGAGTACTGTGAGGAGAGAGTTAGATAGAGAGTGTCACATGCTCCCCCTCTGGCTTCGAAGACGTCTCGGCGAGTAGCCAGGAGAAACGTTGGATGGTTGACCACTGTTATTTGGCGGTTTGTTTGCTGGAGGAGTCTTTGATGGTCGACCCCTTCTCCTGATAGGATTGACTGGCACGTTTGTCGCTTGGAGGGCTTCCTGGCAAGGACGCAGGGCAGATGTATGGTAGACTCCAAGAGAAACGTGTGGAGTATCAAGGTTGGATATTTCATAGCTCTTTGGGGAACGTTGGGCGAGTATGACATAAGGTCCATCTCGACGAGGTGCAAATTTGGCGGTTAACTTCTTGGCCTTGTTGCTATGAGGGTGTAAGGTTACCCACACTCTATCGCCAGGTGCGTACTGGGGACTCTTTCTTCTTTCCTGATCAGCATACTTCTTTCGTTGATCTTGTTTCTGTTCAACAATGTCCTTGATCTCTTTCGAGAGATTAGCAAACTTTCTTAAATATGGAGTAATTTCTGCAACGAAGTTGTCATTGCTTATTACAGCTCATAAATCATGTTGGATGTCATCAGGGGTTCGAAGTTCTCTTCCGAACTGTAGAAAAGCAGCTGTATGTTCTGTGGAGTCACACCTTGCTGTGTTTGAGGCAAAATGTATTGTTGGAAGTTTCTGTGGCCATTCCATGTGATTATCAACAACCAAGATTGCCAATCTCGGTTTCAAATCTCTGTTTTTTCTCTCCACCGGATTCGCTTGTGGGCAATAAACTGGAGTAAGAACTTGTTTTATGTCAAGAAGATGGCATACCTGCTGAAGTACAGCGCTGTCAAATTGTGGCCCATTGTCGCTGATGAGTCTTCTTGGAATTCCGTAGCGCAAGAGTACTTCTTCCATTAAAACTATAGCACACTCCTTCGCGGTGGCGTTTCGGAGGGCAAAGAGTTCTACCCACTTTGTAGAGGTATCTTCGACGATGAAAATCCATTTTTTTCATCCGATGATTCAGGTAGGGGACCAAACAGGTCGATGGCCAGGGTTTCGAAACGTTGAGAGTATACTGGGGTTCTCAACAATCCTGCAGGTTTTTGATTGCTAGGCTTAAATCTGTTGCAATCGGGACAGTGTTTCACATAATCAGTGATGTATCTGCGCATTCCAGGGAAGTAATATCTGGTTGAAACTCTTTGAAATGTGCCTTCTGCACATTTCACAGCACATTTCACAGAGCGGTTGGGGCATCATGATGTTCCTTCATCACTCTTTCGCGCTCGTGAATGGGGACCACTTACTGCGCTTCCTCTGAATCAGAATCTGGGGCATAACGGTATAGGACACCTTGGTTCATAACGTAACCTCTTTGAGTCCAATTTGCGAAATTTTCGTCTCTTGAACCACTTTCAAAGCTGTCTATTATTTTCTTCACATCTTCATCCTTCAACTGTTCGGCTCGAACAGTTGATCGACATATCCTCTAAACTTTTCAAGTGCCCAGACCACTGCAAGTGCTTCTCTTTCAGTGGTGGAATAATTTCGTTCTGCTGGGGTCAGCAAACGGCTTGCATACTCTATCGGATGCTCTTCTGGACCCTGTCCCTGAAGAAGAACAGCTCCCAATGCATAATTTGATGCATCTGAACGTATGGTAAAAGGCTTTGATTCATCAATTTGTTTCAGCACTGGTGGCGAAATCAAACATTTCTTAAGGAATTCAAATGCAGACTGTTCCTCTTCACCCCACTTCCACGTGGTCCGCTTTTCGGTGAGATTGCTCAAAGGACAAGAAATCTCAGCAAACTGAGGAATGAATCGTCGATACCAGCTGCATGTTTACAAAAAAGATTGTAACTTTTTCATATTCTTTGGTGGAGAGATACCAGAATGGCCTCTACTTTGGCAGAGTCTACTTCGATACCGGAACTGGTAATGTAATGTCCGAGGTACTTGATTTTGGGACAAGAAAAATTGCACTTCTCACGGTTAGCATTCAAGTTGAATTGTTGAAGCCGTTCAAATACTAAACACAGGTCTTCGAGATGATCTTGAAATATGGGAGACATCACGATGATATCATCTAGGTAAGCAAGGGTATTGACCTTTAACTCATTTCGAAAAATGTCCATCAAACGTTGAAACGTTGCAGGGGCTGTTTTCAGTCCAAAGGGCATTCTGTTGAACCTGAAAACACCAAACTGGCATACAAAAGCGGTTTTGTCTTTGTCTGGCGGGTGCATCTTTATCTGATAGTAACCGGATCTCAAATCAATTGTTGACATAAATGAGGTCTGCTTGGCATTGTGCAGAAGATCGTCCATACGAGGTAGTGGGTATGGATCTGATTTGGTGACCGCATTGAGCTTGCGGTAGTCGATGCAAAGTCTGAATTCTCCATTTGGTTTGGGAATGAGAACTGCAGGAGAGGCATATGAAAAGTCACATTCCTCGATTACTCCTGTGGTAAGGAGTTTTTGAATTTCTTTTCTCGAGACATTCTTCCTGGCAGGGGAGAGCCGGTAGGGTGCTGATGCAATTGGAGCTGCATTCCCTGTGTCGATTCGGTGCTCGATATATGGTGTTGCATCTCCCTCTGGACGGAAGATATTTTCGTAATCCTCCAATAATGCATTGAGTTGGATTCTCTGGTTTGAGTTGAGATTTTTCCCTTCATTTGATCGAAGTAGTATAGAATTCTCTGCATTACTGGTCTCAACAGAGTCGGAAAATTGCTCTTTAACCTCTGTTTGAAGTGGAAAAGAATTTGTTGGGGTAGCGTTATCCATAACTTCGGAGAAATTGTCTTCAAATTCTGGCAGACCTTGACAAGGATTCGCTGGGGTAGTTCATTTTTCATTCGGTCTTCCGCAATTCCAGATGAATGATCTTGGACTTCTGGTTGAAGTACATCGGGACTCGCTGGGATATCGAGTTTCACAAATGGGAAAGTTTTATGGGGCCTGTTACTGAAGTACCAAGAGTGTTCTTTGAGATTTAGAACGATTCCTGTTTTTTCTATGAAGTCAATTCCAAGCAGAGTATTGTTTCTCTGTGCTTCTGGAATGGCGAAGATTGGCACTGAAAATCTTCTTCCCCCAGACAGATACTAACGGAGGTTTTGTGTACTTCCTTTTCGGACTGGCTGCCATCGGCGAGAGTCATGGTAAGGTTTGACTTTTGGAAACGGGTTCCTTGTTCTCTTAGGAGGTGGTAGAGACTTTCACCAGCGATGGTATGAGTTGCGGCAGTATCTGCACATGCTGTACCCCACAGTCCATTGATGTTTACACTGAGGATTGCCATCTGGCTGGATGTTGACAGACTGTTCAGCTGAATACTATGAAAACGACTGGAATTCTTTTCAGTTTTGAGACAATGTGGACAGTTCGATTTGATGAATCCTGGCGTGCCACAATTATAGCAGTAAACAGAGGAGTGTTCTTCCTGTTTGGGCTTCTCGAATTTTCTGTCCTGGACCTCCTTCCTCGCAGAGTTCAATCTGGGATATTCTTCTCTTGCTTTCGTGAGTGGTCTCTTAGTGGTGACCTCTGGTCCTTCTTTCTTGGTTTTATGCCGAAGACTGTCGTATGCGTCTAGTTTTTTAACAAGTTCAGTTGGAGAGATGATGTCGCCCCATTCATCCAAAAAGTGCTCTTTGAATTCCAGTGGACATTTTTTCTTGATTTGATCAGTTATTATCAGGTCCTTCAGCTTTTCAAACGTATTTACATTCACCTCCTTAATCCAATTTTCGTAATAGCTACGAAGTTCAAAATAAAAATCATTCCATGTGCAATCAGGGTTCTTCTTATGAGTTGCAAATAACTGTCGAAAACGTTCGGCACTCAACTTGAATCTTTTCAATAAGATATCTTTTATAAAATTGTAATCTTCAGCCTTTTCATCTGGTTCTCGAGCGATGATCTTCGCTACGTCACTGGGAAGGACTCCCACCGGATATGCAACCCATTGATTTTCTGGACCTTGAGAAACTTTAACTGTCACTCAAAGAGATGTCATCATCTTTTGCGTTGAAGTCAGGAATCAACTTTTTCAGTTCAAGTTTTGGTTTGTCGGCGTTCAGAACGGGTGACGCCGGTGAGAGTGAGGACAACTTTTGGACTTCAAGTTGTAGCTCAAGAATTTCAAGTTCATGAGCTCTTGCCTTCTCTACTCTCGCTTCTTCAATTACTTTTTCCCTCGCGATTCGCTCCTGCTCCATTTCTCTTTGTTTAGAGATTTGAGCCTGCTCATTTGCCTTTTGTGAAGCGATATCTTGTAACTCAGACGCTTTTTCAATTGAAATTCGCTCTTCTATTAGTAAGGCGTGTAACTTATTTTAAAATGTCCGTAATAGATACATGTGAATCCTCCGTTAAAAGCAGTGATTTTCTTTCTTAAAAATTCTGTAATATCAACCTTCTGCTTTTTGAAATTTTTTTATCTATTCAGTTTAATTTGTCTACACCGATTACATTTATTTCTAACCCAAGCACCGTTATTCCGAAAAGCACAAACGAAAAACTCATTGATCATAAAAGCGTAATTTTGCTACTCGGTATCTGGCAGCACCAGAATTAATGTTTACTTTTTTTATAAAACTTTGTAGAACTTTCTAGAAAGTTGGGGAAACGGAAACTTTCTTGGACTCATGATGGAGAACATTCCAACACCTCGATTCTTAGCTGGTCGTATTTAAAGGAAGCTAACTCGGTAAGTCTTCCAGTTTGTCATCTTTCAGTGAATTTGACAGTTTTAATTCGCTCTTTTAGTTGATTGTATAAGTATTTCCTACTTTATTCGACAGTGTTAGTGTACATTTTGGATTTATATTTCTAAACTGATGTAAGTACTTCATAATTTTGAATTTGTTTTCTCGTTAATTCTAGATTTTTATTGTATTCTATAATAGATTTCATTGTTCAGTTAGAGTGTGTCTTTTGCTTAATTTATGAAATACCTTTTTGTATTCTTTTACAGATTTACCAAAGATAAGCGAAGTCAAGAAACTTCCGAGGAGAGGAATAGAAGACTTGCGAGAGAGAGCTACTACATTTAGAGCAACAGAGATGGCACAGCAGCGTGAGGTCCGACTACAGGATAAGAGAGGTAGAGTCAAACGATCACGGACTGCGCACCATTTTAGCTTAGCATTGGAAGGATTTCACTACTATTCACATAAAGACTACTCGCTGCATGCAAGTGTTACCATCGGGAAAATAGAAATGGTTTATAGTTACTGTCAAGCCAAAAAGTTTAAATCAGTCTACCTGGTATTTGCTTCAAAAATGGAAAAATTAATCTCTGCCAACTGGAACCACCACCACAAGAACTTTTGACTTACACATCAGGAGATACGTCAGAGTCGAAGCATTTTCTTAGTAACATCAAAAAATACAACTCATGTTTCCAAATGACATCATTCGGCTCCACATCAGTTGTTGGACAGCCCGGATTTCCGTCGACATTCAAGGCTCAAGGGCAGATTTACCATAGAGTGGGATCGTTGCTTCCGCTGCCAGATCAACCACCAAAATTTCTACAATTATATTTTATTCAAAATGAACAGATGGAAACTGATCAGAGGTGCGCCTACATCTCGGGAACAAGACGTCAGATTGTATTAAACTTACAGAGGAATATTTCATGAGCACAATAATCTTATTAAAACGTTTGAAACAGCATTGGAACGTATGCCAACAGATGAATATAAAGTAGTCATAAGAGCAGACCGAAGACCAGCAGGCGAACACGAGCGGCGTTTTAACTCTCCTCAAGCAGATGAAGTCGCCGTGGTTATATCAGGCGATGAGTTCCATCAACGGGATATCGTTATTCAACGACGAGGTGAATCATTGCAGCGCATTTCGGAAACACATCGATCTTATGATGCTCTGCAGTACCCAGTGATATTCCCCCACATGATGAAGATGGATATTATTTTAATCTGAGGCAGATCAACCCAAGAAAAGTTAAATGAAAGAACGAGCAAGAAAGTTTCAGCGATGGATTTCTATGCGTACAGATTAATGGTTCGAGATACTGAGCAGTAGTACCACGTATTGAACTGCAGGCAATTGTTTCATCAGTTCATCGTCGATATGTACGCAAAAGTCGAGAGTGAGCGTCTCCTTTACATTCGTCTAAATCAACGTAAACTGAGAGTTGACGAATATATTCACCTGAGAGATGCTGTGGCAAATGACGGGAACGTTGAAAACCTCGGTGCCCTGGTCATACATTGGGTACTTGGTCATACTACCAGCTACATTTATAGGAGTCCCAGACACATGCACGAATACACGCAAGATGCTATGACGTACGTGAGGACGTACAGGAGACCAGACTTATTTATCACCTTCACCTGCAATCCGACTTGGACGGAGATCAAGGAGGTTCTTACCAATGGTCAATTACCCAGTGAGCGCCACGACTTGATTGCGAGAGTATTTAAACAGAAGCAGTTGAAACTGATTGGCCATGTTATAACAAAGGGCCATGTATTTGGAGTACCGAGATGCTGGATGTATACGATTGCATTATTATTTTATTTCTATGATGAGTTTTATATTTTTACATGAATATTATGAATATTTGATTGATAAAAAAGGATATTTAAAATATCTCATTATTCATAATTTACATTTTGTAATGGAACTCGTAAAACTTCAACTGATTAATCATAAAAGCGTAATTTTGTTATTTTAGATTTGGCAAACCAGAATTAATGTTTTATTATTTTATAAATTTGATTTAGAATCCCGAGTTTGTCTGTTTGAGTTAACACAGCTAAATGTTGCAGTCATATTTGAGCATTACTAAATTTCATAAATCATTATCGTCTTTATCAATATTTTCAAATGTCTTTTTTGGAATTGCTCTATTTCAGAATACATTCAGAATACTACAATTCGACACTGCGCATCATTCGTTTTTTAGAATTCTGCATTTTTCGTCTGAATTTCGTTTCTGTTGGTATTTATGTCTTAAACTTTTACATATTGCAATATATTCAGGAATTAAATGCATATATTTGCGTCCGAAGTATATTGTAGAAGCTATGAAAAAGTTAAAACGTATTTTCCGTACAGCTTAAATGATTGCATTTTTCTGCGAAAGAAAAGTGCTTATTCTAATTCACTTTTCAAGCAACATTTAACCATTTCAACCCGAGCAACGCCGGGTAATTCAGCTAGTAATTTATGAGAGAAACATATTTTGGCTTTCTTTAAAGTGAGAACTTTAAAGTATATCGAATTCTCTTGAATCTGCAGTTTAATTTTTTCTAAAATTAGAACAGCAAATTGAATTATTTATTTGTGGGCACAAGTCTGCCTTTGTTGAAAGGAAACTAGTATCATTCACAAGGATCAGATTTTTAAAAATTGATGAAGAGACCCTTTCTCATGGGATTTAACATAATCTGCACTATAATTTTACACTTAAGAGTAACAGAGCGTAATATAATTTTAAGGAAAATGAGTAATCAGTACGTAAATTTGAAGCCTAAAGTTCCAAGCATATCTATGCTCAATAAACGCCTATGTTTAGATAGTGGCAAAAAGAGGTGTAGTGAGATACGAACACATAAAGTTTTATCCAAAATGTTTGGTAGCCCAACAACCGATTGCTGACCCTTGACCAAAAGGAACATGCATAGATGCAGAGACGTAACTAGGCTAGTTTCCACCCGGGGCAAGAACTCGCCTTGGTGCCCCCCCCCCCCCCGCGACCGATCAACCAAACGAAAACCCTCCCCGACAACACCCAATATCGCCACCACGCATTAATTCCACTAGTCCAAATTTTTTTTATTAAACTTAGATGGTAAATGCTTGATTTCAAAGGTAAATAGATTAATTTGCAGCAATTCCATTGTTAGTACAAGATAAAATACCTAATTAATTCTAAGATATTTCATTGAAAAATAATCTAAGGGTAGCATGTTTGGTATATTCTTTCATACTTATAATCGCTGCAAATTAAATGAAAAGGTTTTATCAAATGATATCGGGATATGTGTGGGCTGCTTCAAAATCAAGACTGTTGCTTTAGAATACGGTATTTAATTATGATAAATACAGAGGCTGTTCGGACATTTTTTGAATGATTTTGACGAGCTGTAAAAAAATTGTATGCAACGAAATAATTTTATTTTCGCAGCAGTTAAATAGTTAAAGTATAACTTATCGTCTGCTAACTCAGAGTTTTGTTTACTTTCAAAATGGCGCTTTTAAATAAGCAATGGATGGAAGGCTATGTTTCCGCTCTTTCCGAAGAGAATTATGCTTATTCAATTATTCAAAACCGCTGTAAAAGTCATGTTTTTTCTATATCTAAAGGTACTATAAGTAATACACTATCTACCACAATAAGTATTTGGACACCTGTGATAGAAAAGAAAAACAAAATGTATTCATATTCAATAGTTGGTAGAGCCTCCACGAGAGGCAATTACAGCCTCAACCTTCCGGGGCATGCTTTCCACAAGTCCTTGTATGACGGCTAGTGGTATTTTCTTCCACTCGGCTTGGAGAAGACATGTAAGTTCCTTCACCGATTTTGGACGGTTGTTGCACACCTTAATTCGGCGATCCAACTCGTCCCAGAGGTTCTCGATAGGGTTCAGGTCTGGGCAGGCCAATCCATTCGGTTAACCCCATTGTCACCATACCAATCCATGGTGGACCTCGCAACATGACAGCTGGCGTTGTCGTCCTGGAAGTAACATGGGTTCAACCCGTAAAACTGCCACAACGTAGGAAGCACATTGTCATCCAAAATAGTCCAGTAGGCATCGGCGTTGAGCTTACCATGAATTGAGACCAAGGGTCCCAGTCCATACCAGGAGAAACACCCCAGACCATAATTCCACCTCCGTCGAACTTTACTGTGGGTACAATGCATTCTGGCAGGAGGCGTTCTCCAGTCAGGCGCCAGACCCAGACCCTGCCATCCGAACGGTAGAGGGTGAACCTTGATTCGTCGCTCCAGAGAACCCGTTTTCACTGATCTACGGTCCACTTTCGACGTGCTTTGCACCACATTAACCGAGCAGCGCGGTTGGACTTTGTGATCAAAGGCTTATGGGCGGCAGCATGATCATGAAAACCAAGCAGATGTGCTTCCTTACGGATGGTATTCATCGAAACACTCCCGGATGCCTGTTGAAACTCCTGGAGTATGTGGGCCATCGGTTGGGTGCGATTCTTCCGAATTTCTCTGGACAGTACCCGTCGGTCTCTACCTCCCAGTTTCGTGGGTCTGCCGACTCGGGGCACATTCCGACAATCACCGCTCACCTTCCACTTCTGAATCACATAGGTCACTGTCGATTTTGGGTAATTCAGCTCGCTAGATATGTCCCTTAAGGATCGGCCATTTCTGTGATACTCGACGATTACACCTTTCTCGAAATCAGATAACTCTGCACTTTGTGGCATCTTGCATGCGACTAATGCCAATGTTGTTTCCTACACGATATTTAACGGCGGAGGGCGTGACGTATATCAGGACCGCAGATTTCGTCATTTGCATGGGTGTCCAAATACTTATTGGTAGATAGTGCATGATTAATGAGAAAGGAATAAACGCATAAAAGTGAAAAAATACTTCCAAATACGTATCCAAAAAATGATATAATTTGAGAATATTTGTAAGGTAAGATCTTTAATTTTAAGAGAATCCGCCAAGTCAAAAGACTATTACAAATTCATTAAAAGTTCAGTTTCAACTGTAAATAAAATAATTAACACTGATTTGAATCTTAAAAAGGCCAAAAAATACAATGTTCATCGTCTATCTCCACGACATATTGCAGAAAGCAGAACTCGCTGCAGAATTCTCTATGAGAAGCATTTAGCTGGAGAAAGATGGAAAAATGTTGTGACAATAGACGAGGCGTGGGTATATTTAAAAGATTGCAATAAAAAAGAGCAATTTATTATCATAAAAGAGGAGAAAAATCTTAAAACGTGGTTCAACTTTGTAACTTTAACGTGAGAACTTTCTCTAAGAGATTTGATTGTTGCCGGTTTTAAATATAATGGAAAATTAAAAGTAAAAAGGAGGGGAAAAAGTCATGGCATGTAAAAATCAACTCCCACATATTATCAAGACCCTATTTTATCCCCAATATTCAAAAAAGAAATACTATATCTTTACCCAAAGTGCCAACAATCAGTAGAACTGCATTAGGATAAAGCAAGCAGCCACACATCTAAATCCACTATCAAATTCGTAGAAAAAATGGAAGAAACTGGTATCAAATCAATAAATACCCTTTACTGATATTCCTGCTAAATCTCCAGGAGACAAAAGTCCAAAAGCACCTCTTTTGTGCTTTTAAAAAGAGAATTATCGAAACGACTGTGGAATTAATAACAGATTTTACTCAAGTTACTATCTTGAGTATTACTTAGACATTTTTCAAAATCTCTTAATCTATTGACAAAATGTGAAAAAAATTAATCTAAACACAGAAAGCTTGAACTAAAACTTAACTTTGTGGGCTTTTTCGGCTGCAAACATTTTTACAATGTCCTCAAAAGATATCTTTGAAGCTAACTTGTGCTCTATTGATATGATGCTTAGGTTGGTTAGTCATTGTTGTCCTGTTAAGTTTCTGAGGTAATTTTTATGATCTTTAGTTTGCTGAAACTCCTTTCATTTGAGGCGACTGAGACTGGCATTGTGAGGAAAATTCTCAACGATGTCGTTATGTTGGTGGACGAGTCTTCAAGTCCTTGTATATTAACGTCAGCAGACCTGGTGGTGTAGCCGTTTTCATATTAGGGCTTAAAGCCAAGGCATAATACTTAAAACTCTCCACCTTTATCGCCAACTAGTCCTTGTCTAAGTCTTCTTTATATGTGGTAGCTAACTCAAGTGCCTGGTTCTTCAATTATCCATTCATTGTTTCAAACCGAGCTCGAGGAAACCAAATAAACTATTCATGTTTTGAATGACTTGAAATCTTTGCCTCAGTTCATTCAGAATCCGATCTATTATTTGTATAATCAATAATCTGAACTTTTTTTCTTCTGAGAATTCATAGCTTTCAACTTCGCCCTTCTCATCAAACCTCCACGAAACTTCCAATTAGCTGACGAAGTTTCTGGAAACGAACCGGTAAAGGTAAAGGTTTCGCGAAAATGTCTGCAGCCTGAAATTCACTGCTACAGTACTGAACGTCCAAAAGTCCATTTTAAAACTTCTCTCGAACAAATTTATATCTAACATCAATATGTTTTGTTCGATTATGAAACTCGGGATTTTTAATTAATTTTATGGTACTTTCATTGTCAACTTGAAGGACAGGAACACTGATGGGAGAAATGTCCAGGAACAGTCTGTGTAACCAAACAGCTTCTTTCGATGCCTGCCTGGCAGCAACAAACTCGGCTTCTGTTGTAGATAGTGACACACATTTCTGACGTCTGCTGGCCCAGATAATCGCTCCTCCACTAAACTTGAAGACCATTCCTGAGGTAGATTTTCTTGTAGAGGGATCCCCAGCATAATCAGAATCACTGAAGGCTTCCGATAGGGATGAGCTGTTGATACTTGACTGATACAAAATGCCTCATCTTGTGGTTCCTCGTAAATATTTCTTGATTAAGCACCAATGTAGTTTTAATGGCTTGTCCAACACTTGAGATAGCACACTAATTGCATAAGCGATATCGTCTTGTGACAGTAGCCAGATACATGAGGCTACCAACGGCTTGTCGGTAGGGTGTTCCATCAAGTTTTTCAAACGGTTCCACTGATAACATGTCCTTATCAATAGGAACAGGATTGGCAGTAGACATCTTAAAACAGTCCAAGACTTTCTTACAGTAACTTTCTTGATGAATGAAGATGGATCCATCCTCTAAATATTGAATCTGCATGCCTAGAAAATAATTTGCAGATTCAACCTTGATATTAAATTCTTCTGCGAGTTTTCCAAAACACATATCAAGCAATTTTTCATCTCTGGCAGCAACAATTCCATCATCAACATAGAGGACTAATAACAAAGATTTATCATTGTTCACAAACAAGGATCACTGTCCATCTGTTCAAGTTTACAGTTCTGAAAAAAGCTCTTGAACCTTTGGTTCCAACATCTGGGAGCTTGCTTCAGTCCATACAGGCTCTTTAATAATCTGCAGACTCGTCCAGAACCATCTTCGTATCCTTGAGGTTGCTTGATATAAATTTCTTCATTGAGCTCTCCATATAAGAATGCACTCCTCACATCAAACTGTGCTAACTTTAAATTATTTTTTGCAGCAACACTTATAATAGTTCTGATTGTATCCCAACGAACAACTGGACTGAATGTTTCCTTAAAATTAATTCCAGGCTTCTGTAAAAACCTTTCACGACACGTCTGGCTTTAAAACGTTCTACTTTACCATCAGCATTTCGCTAAATCTTGTAAACAAAGCAATTGTCAATAGCTTTTCTACTTACTGGTAGGTTCACTAACTTCCAAGTGTTATTTTCACTCGGTGAACCCAATTCCTCTTGCATTGCACTTTTCCACCCACTTGTTTTAGCCGAATGAATGGCTTCTTGAAAGGTTGCTGGCTCATCAGCAAGCATGACAAAATCATCAAATCTTGATGGTTTCTGCATTTAAGATTTTGTATTGACATTTCTGTCTCGTAGATTCATTTTGTTTTCACCATCCTCAACGCAATCTACATTCTCAATTTCAGCAGCTTTCCCATTTCTGGTACTATCGGTTTCACACAAGTTGTCTATAGAATGCATAGGAATCTGATTCACTAACATTTTTTGTGAAGTAACCTTACTTTTAAAAGCAACGTCCCTTGATAAAATAATTTTATTTTTATCTGGAATCCATACTCTATATCCTTCATTTCCACAAGATGTCCCTTCAAAGCCTTTCTGTCGATTTTTTTCCTTTTCTGTTTAGGGATATGTACAAAGCACTCTGTACCAAAGACGTTTCAGATGATCAATTGCTGGGGCTTTACCAAACCAAAGTTCATATGGTGATTTACCTTCCTCTGGAGAAGGACCTGTGCGATTAATCACATATGCAGCTGAATTAACAGCCTCATCCCAGTCTTTCTTGTAAATCCCTAGCATGCAGCATGGATCTTGCAGCTTCAACTAAAATTCTGTTTTCCCTTTCAATTACTCCATTTTGTTCAGGAGTATAAGGCATGGATGTTCGATGATTTAGTCCAACTTTCTGTACAATATCATGGACATCAGAGTTGCTGAACTCTCCACCTCCATCAGTAAATAGTTCTTTCAATGTATAACCAGCAGTCTTAACTTCTCTCAAATACCTAGACAACATGACTTTAACTTCAGACTTTTGTTTTATCATATAAACAGTCTTATATTTGAAATAATCATCTTTAAATGCCACAAAGTATTTATTCCCACCCAGTGACTTTTTAGGCATTGGACCACACACATCAGCATGAACAAGCTGACCAGGTTTTGTAGGACGTTCTTGGTGTGAGCCAAAGCTAAGCCTATGCATCTTGCCATACATACAGGCATCACAAAATTCACTGTCAAGCTTTACATCAATACCTTTGAGTTTTAGGAACTTTTGAACATGGCGCTTATTTTGATGTCCCATACGCTCATGCCATAACTGAAGACTATCATTGTCGACAGCCACACAAGCAGATTCAAGAATTATAACATGTAAAAGAAGTCTGTAAACACTATTGTGTCTAATACCAACGGCTACAGTTTCACCACTTTTGTTCCTGAACTCGCGTACTTTGTTATCAGCATACTCACAAAGTCCATTGTCTAATGCAGCACCAGATGAAAAGAGATTTTGATCACTGTTGGGAACATACCAAACTTTAGTGAGTCGACCAGGTTTCCATTCACCACTAACAAGCATTTCAATTTGTATCTAACCAATATGGCAAACATGAATCTTCCATCACCTAATCGTAATGGCTTTGGGATATCAAATTGTTCATAACAGGAAAACCAATTTAACTTGGGTGATATATGATGTGAAGCACCCGAGTCTATAAGCCAGTAATTTTGACTCTTCAGCTCAGCAATCGTCATAAAGGTTTGACCAGACTTTGATTTATCTTTATCGGCATTATTTCAGTGAATAACAGTTTTTTTCAAATGTCCAAGATGGCCACATGCATAGCACTTCATTTTCTTCTTTCCATCTTTTGGATTAGTTGCAGCTTTTTCCGGGAACTTTCTGCCATAACCGCTATTTGGCTTCACTACAAAAGCCACACTCTTGCTTTCATTGGGAGGTTTCACTTCTTCCAAACGTTGCTCATGAAGATGTAACCTTTCAGTAAGGCTTGAAGGAGTTCTTCCACTGTTCGGAACAGATTCCCAGGCATTTTTGAATTCCAGGTATTCATTTGGTAGTGCATTCAAAACTCTGTTAAGCAACATAGATTTTGGTAGCTGCACATTTTCATTCCTCAGCTCTTCCTGCAGTTCCTGCCAAATTCTCTGCAATCTGGATACATGGGTAGCGATAGTGTCCAGGCGATCTTTTGCGTAATTGAAAAGTTGGGAATATAGCAAATTTAACCTTCGCTCGTTTTTCTGCTCATAAACACAATGAGGAGCATCCCGCATTTCTTTTCCCATTTTACACGTTAAAATGTGCTTTTTAGGCTCAGGCCTAACACTAGAGCCAATTATGTATCAAGCTATGGCATCTGCTTCCTGATAAGCTTCCAAGTTTGCTGCATATGCTTTTCTTTCATCCTCTGTTGCAAATACTGTGGACGATTCAGGCTTAGTCATTTCACCCAGTACTATGGGTATGGCTTTCTGTACTGTGAACTGCAGTTCTATGTCAAATTTCCAGCTCACCCAGTTCCTTTCACCTTCTAACTTCTCAAAGAAACTGAATTTCTCTATGTTAGAGTTCATCGACAAAAAGCTAAATAGAACGCACGTACCTTTGACGATCAGGAACTTAAGTCTAATGACTTGTTGGTCACGATATGTATCTCTTTCAGACTATTCAGTGATGCGCAAATCAGCATATCTGGGCCCATAACCACTTAAACATATCACCAAAATGTAATAATAAAGCAATCAGTGTTAAGTTGTTAAACAATAGTTCATTAAAGACATATCTTAAACAGCTAAAAACAGCATGCAGGACGTAAAGGAACACAGAGTAGGCAATACAGTTACAGTTACAGGCATATCTAACAGGTATTGATTTTGCCCCCTATAATGTCCTTCACTAGCTTATTTAAAAAGCCTTCCAGACGAAAGTAAACTGAGTTTTAACATAAAGAACCTCTTAATATTTGCAAAAGCAAAATATTCATCTAGTATCATTCCTGCAATTACGAAAATTCAAGGGAAAGCAGATAAGTTTTTATATTTTCTCTTTGGTGAAAACATCGCATCCCAGATATCTCCTTTGCAATAGGGTAAATTCATTTATATTTTAGTAATTGTGTAAAGGGACAAGAAAGCCAACTTAAACCACTACTACTTCTGTACTTGTAGAAAGAATATTTTTAACTTAACAGTTTTTACACTTGAAACAAGTTAGGTAATGAAAGATGGAAATAAAAATTAATTTAATTATAATTTATAAAAATTTGAAATTCAATTTTATTTTCCTTATTACAATGTATATTTTTAATTTAGAATTTTAAGTATTATGGATTTGTATTAAAAAATAGAATACAAGCGATAGAATAAAAGCAATAAGGTTCAAAGAATAATTTTAGTTGAAATCTTTCCAACATTTGCTCTGCTAAATTTTCTAACCCCCATGTATAATGTTAAACATAAATCACTTATCTAGAAATTGCACTGTGATTTGCATGTCTCTCTAACATGCTTAAACTCATAGGGGGAAACAAATTAAAATCTGATTTGTATAAATTCCTACCTTCCAGTAATAAAAAGTAAAATAAAGGAACACTTATGTAAAATTGAATACACTTAATTTATGCAATTTCTAAATTTCACTATTTTCATGCCACTTGGTAATTAACCTTCCAGGCGGCCACCACGAGATAATTTGTAAACCAAAATGCAAGTTTAAGTGTCCCCCGAGATATCTCGGAAACCAAAGTGCAAGCTTAAGTGTCAACCCCGAGAATCTTTGAACAGTCACTTTTCCTTCCCCTCGACCACCCATATCCCCTAATGAGGGGAGTGGCTGGAGACCTTTTGTGCGAGAGGTCCAGATGGGAACGGACAATCCCAAAAATGCTATCCCTCAAGTCACTGCCTTTGGCGTGTTCGTTGAGTATCACGACGGCATTCCTGTCTTTGTTAAGCTACACTTTGTAAACGTGTCTTCAGGTTCTTCGGGAAAAAAGTTGAATTGGAACTACAAGAGCTTTCCGAAAATGTATTCTCACTGCTTCAATTAAAGGGTATTTAAGCAGTGTTAATGTGATCCAAGAATGATTTTCAATCCCAGAACACTTTAGGATGTCCAATTCATATTAAACATTAAAACCGAACAGTCCAATTTACAAATAAATTGCCACATACTGAGTGTCTTAGGATGACTCGCAGGACTAATAACACATCCCTGTTTCTAAATGACTTTCAAGATATAAACTATTTTATGTGCAATATGCTAGTGGGATTCCTAGAAAATATAGAAATGGGTATATAGCATGTGATATAATATCTTTGATGGAAAATTTCCAAACTCAAATTAATGCAGTTCGATATAATGGTGTTAATGGAGAATTTCCAAACACAAATTAATAGTTAGATATGATATCAATGGAGAATTTTCAAACATGGAACACAAGAGAAGGAATTGACAGAAAACTTGAGGTTCAACCCTCGCCATGTTTACTGAGTCTACACAGGAACTGACTGTTAAGTCACTGTTTGTGTATCTTGATGGTGGCCCAGATCTGTACTCAGACCCTATCAAAAAGAGCCTCCAGAATTGTGAAACATTCCCTGTTTTGAAATTCACATCATAGATATTAACTTAATTCCTTCAGAGTTGAGTACATATCAGAATCATGTGTATCAGATTATTATGTATATATATCCATTAAAAATAGCTATTGATTTAATGATTTGGCAAATGCAGCCAGAAAACTCATCACATGTAAGATGGCTAACAATAACTAATGAATGTACAGAGGGTGGACAAAATAATATGAACACCTGTGAAATGAGACAAAAGCTTTATTAATAGGCTGTTGGCCCTCCTTTTGCATCAATTACAGCTTGTATCCGTCGTGGAATGGACAAATACCAGTCATGCACAACAGTTACAGGGATACGTAGCCACTCCTCCTGCAAAAAGGTCACTAATTCAGAAAGTGTCATTGGAGGTGGAAACCTACTGCGCAGTTTGCCCTCCAAAATACCCCACAAAGGTTCATTTATATTAAGATCAGGGGACTGAGGGGGCCACATGAGGTGTTGCGGTTCATCAAGCCAGTCTCCGACAATTCCAGCAGTGTGAATGGGTGCATTATCATCTTGGAACACAGGTCGAGAATCAGGGAGCAAAGTTTGCACCATGGGATGAAGATGGTCGGCCAGAATACTGACATAAACCGGTGTTCTAACCCACCCTTGCAGGACAACAAGTGGGCCGCGACCACGGTGAGACATCGCGTCCCACAGCACCACTGATCCCCCTCCATGCTTAACAGTAGGAAGGAGACAGTCAACATCAAAGACTTGTGCTGGCGTTCTCCAAACGTAAACACGTCCGTTCGTCTGGAATAATGTGAACGACGATTCGTCTGACCAGATGACATTCTCCCATTGTTGTTGTGTCCAATTCTTATGGTCGTGACACCATTTTTGTCGTTTCAAGGCATTACATGGTGTCACCAATGGTTTTGGAATAGCCGCTCTACTGTGTGTTTGCTGCATGCACTTCATGGCGGATAGTTTTTGTCGATACACCTTCCTGTAGATGTGTGTTCATCTCAGATGATATCTGGGATGCTGTTGTCTTGTGCTTTCTGTCCACAATCCACTTCAAAACCCTTCTGTCTTTATCAGTCAACTTCGACTTTCGTCCACTGTTATGCTTAGCAGATAATGTCTTTCCCTCTTTGCTGTAGACTGTCATTACCGTTGACACAGTACTTCTCCCGACACCAACAAGGGTGGCCGTTTTCGTTACTGAGGCTCCAACAATCATGCCTCTCGAAATCTGTGAGGTCAGCCATAACGAAGTTTTAAGGCCCAATATATTTCGCTATCACTGCTACTAATAGACTGATGTGTGCACATTTTCGCCAGCTAGGTGGCACTCTTCCACACTAGAGGGTGGGAGTATACGACAGGTTCCGTCGAGTGTTGTTTTGTCATAGGTGTTCATATTATTTTGTCCAACCAGTGTAATTATACATAGAAACCAAAAAATCGTCCAAAAATTTTCTAACACATCCTTAGGGGTTTAAGCTGCGGTTTAGTCTCCTTGAGCAGTATTGACTGTTCATGTGGAGAAACTCAATTTTAGAGTGCCCAGAATAGAACTTCCTCACAATAGTGACTGATGAGAACATTGAAATCAAAAATTAGGATTGAACCTCCCATCCAGAGAAATCCTGTAGGCTATAAAAATCAAGTATGATCATTAGGGTTTCAAAAAGTAATAATAAATTCCATTTATTCATATAACACTATGAGCTTATTGATTAGATGACAATTGTATTCACTGATCCTCTGGCCCTTTTTGCCATGTGACATGATCATCCATGAATACCTTTGAGAATCTACTTCCAGATTTTCTGCTTTGTGAATTGGACATTAAATACTACATATCAAAGAAAATCGGGTAAAAACTTGTAGATGGTTTATGAAACCTACTAGGTTGTCCTAAGGCAAACTCTATATGGCCATTTATACATAAATGGGGCTGTTTGGTCCTAATGTTTGACATGAATTACTTTCTAAAGTGTTCTACAGGAGTTTCTACAAGGGATGATCATCCTTTTAGGTCACTAACATTAGCTTGTGACAAAAGCCCCATGGCTACCAAATTGCCAGACTTTGACAACATCAAGCATTGTTTCCTTCAAAGATTATCATTTAATTTTGAAATAAATAGATATGTTCATCTCAGTTACTATAAAACTTTTTTGATATTAGAATTTGTTCAGGCAAAAGTTGACTTTTTCTAGCCCACCCCACTAGCGTTTTTAATTTAAAGTATAAAATCCTCTCTATAATAGAGTTGTCATAGATCCTCGATACAAATCTATACCCTTTGATCAATTTGGACCAAATTTTGCATACTTATTTTTTAAACCCTAACAGAAAATAGGTTATACATTAATTCATATTCAATTTTTACTATGTATGCAAAGAGTGTGCACCAACTTGTGATAGAAGATTTGTTCCTTGTCCACATTAAAGAGCTTACATTTAAAGCAGATTAAAATTTTTAAAGTTGAACTATTTTGATACATAATCAGGAATAATTTAATAGTTTAATGGATCAGTTATGATTCTTTCAAATGCTTCAGAAATATGACAGAAATATACTTGCTTACATATATGCTATAACATCATTAATATAAGCATGATCTTTTTCCAATGCAAAAAGCTTATTGTAGAGTATTCATCTAAAGTATATTTTTCTTTGCAAATTTTAATACATTTTACTGATAATCAATACATTGATAATTAAATTATAGTTTTAGCATGCTGCATAATAGCAGCCCTAATTAAATATAGTATATACTTAGTTAGGGCTGTATATAGTATTTTATACTCAATAAGAATCTAAGAAATTGAAATTTTAATCAGAAATAATTTATGAATTGAAACAAGTCTTTGTGGGTGTAAAATAAATACAGAAATGCTAAAATTTCATTTTAATAAAAGGCTTGAGGATATACAATATTGTTATTGTCCAAAATATACAAATTTGAAATATTTCATAAAAAGGAAAATTACCTCCCTAATGAAACTAGTTGCATTTATTTTTACAAAATATTTTCATCTGAATCTTAGAGTCTCGAAGACCATGGATCAGTGAATCCAATAAAAACTGTTCTGTCTCACATCTTCATAATTTTGACTTCTATTTTTCTAGCTATTGGAAATGAAAGAAATTATTTTAAAATCTTGATCTATAAAAATGATGTTTTCAAGACTTCTTTTATTGCAAAATAATACAAAATAGTACATTTTTAAGCTTGTTGCATATTGCTTCATGTTGTTTAACTAAAATAAAATTAGTACAAAAAACCATGATGCTGATTGCAAAGCAATTTTTAGAAAAAATAGAATTATAGCATTTAGCAAATTCGTTTTAATAATTTGCATTAAAAATTCAACTACTTACCATCCTAAAAGTAAACTATAAATCCAAGCTCTTATAATTTTTAATGGCTTTTTCTAATCTGTTCAATCCTAGGATAAAGATTTAGAAAAATGAAGTTTTATTTCACATCATTAAAGTTATGGTTAAGCATACAAGTTCACTCTGTTAAGTAATTATTTTAATTTCTTGCAAAGCATGACAACATTTATCAATGTGATAAACCTGGATTATTAAGTAATGCAATAAGACAGTAGGCCTTAAAGCTTTTTATAAGTTTGCCTTGGGTTCACCTTTTCCTGTTTTTTTTGGAAAACTAAATATGTCAGTAAAGTTGATGGACTTTTGAAATAAGTATAGAGGAATTCCTATAACTAAACAAACAATTCACAAAATAATTAATTTTAATCGCATGTCCAGAGAACAGTACGTCTAATATTTAAGCAATATACAAGTATTTTTTAGAGAATCTCATTGGTTAAGGCTTACTGCCATTTGGTTCAATGTTCGACCAGCCTATTCAGAAAATGGAAATACTAAACAAACAGGACACTTTTAAATGCATCCTATCTTGGGTTTAAAAACCAGTAATGAATTATTGGTTTCGGAGATGAATGAGAATTATGTCTCACCCATCTCAACCAATTTTCTTTAGTTATATTTTATTATTTTAGCTTTATTTGTTTTATGATATTAAGATCTCATACTTCAGGTATCCATTCATGAGGGTAGTAGCGGCAAATGTCATCAGTATGAACATTATACCAACAGAAATCTAATCTAAACAGTGATTTTTGCTGTGAGGTCTAAACTTACATAGTAAGGAAAGCCACATCCATAAAAAGCAAGTGTTTTCATGATTCTTGTCAGAAAAGGATTATTAGTCCAGATTTAAAAAAAATTGTTTTCTTTTATGGTCATACAAGGGATGTTTCCAAAGTTCTGGAAATTGTGTTATAAATTTCTTTTATTAATCTCATCTATATACACATTTTAATTTTTCAATATAATTTCTGTTTTAACTTTGTTTTTGTCCCAGCACGTAACTAGTTTTTTACCATCTAAAATTTTTTTGAAAAACTTATCCACAGCTCATTTAAGTTTTGAAATCACACCACATAAAGGTTTTTCAAATCAGGAAACATGATTATTGCTGGGTGCTCCTCTTCCATACTCCCCTCTAAATGCCCTTTCCATGGAAAGAATGTCTCTTCAGTGTCTTCCATATATATATATATATATATATATATATATATATATATATATATATATATATATATATATATATATATATATATATATATATATATATATAGCTGTGCAGACTTAACACTAAAACACATCCATATTTGCCAAGTGGCTAACTCATGCAGATCGGCATTGACTAAAATTGTTGGGTAAACTTGCCATTACTAGTCTACCTGAGAGCATTAATCATGAGCCTCATATTATTCAACCAGTTTAAAATTTCCAAAACTTGGAAATACATCCATCATATATATATATATATTTCCAGAAAAGAAGGGCTCAACTGCATATTGCTTATGGTATCATGGTATTTCTTGAAGCAATACACAAAATACCTCGACATCTCAGAAGAGAGATCAAAGACAGAAACACCTGGGATACTAACCTTACAAAACAGGTGAATTCAGCTAATACATTTTGATTAAAAAAGCTACAATATTACGTTATTTTCCATTCAAAATATTTGGCTGATTTAAACCTAAAGAAATTTCGATTGACATTTCACAACACTTGTGATTTACAATATTACTTTTTAGAATATTTACTGTCATAATTATTTTCTAAACACACCCAACTTTTCAAAGGGTTAATGGTTAAAGAAAACAAACCGCCAACAATTACTCTTGGATAGCTTCTTCAATAGAAATCGTGAAAAGTTATTTTTTTAAGTAATTTGTTTTTCTCTTTACCCCTTCCTTCATAATTGTATACATTCTAATTCCTCCTTAAAAATTTCCATGTTCAATGCATAATGCAATTTCTCTGAAATGGCAAATATATCTGTCGGATAACTGTATTTAAGCAACTGAACAATTACTCTCTTAGATACCTTTCTTTAATAGAAATCGTGAAAGGTAAGAATAAAGTTTTCGGCCTTTTTCTCTAGCTTCAAATAAAATAATTGCATTTTTTGTTTTTTACTGATAGAATTTGCAAAAATACCTTCATCTACATGACTTGAATTAGAAGTGAAAGTTAAACGAAACCAGCCAGGTTGAGCACAAAATTGTTCTTTTCCTGGAACGATATATAAACGTGCTTCCTCCAGAAGGTAGTTAAAAAAGTCAATCTCTTGCTTGAACGATTTTGATCCACAAATCTGCAAATAATAACATTCATTATTTTTTAATTCAAATTAAAAATTCTGATTTATGTTTTCTAGATAACAAATTGTAAAGTATTTGCATATACAAGTACTTTAGTCAGTATTTCACCATATCATGTTGAATCACTTAATATCATGTACTTTGTTTAGAATTCTACAATTTTTCTGTTATAGAATATGCTAATGTTTTTAGAAATTTGAATCAAAATAAGTTGAAGTTAAAAACAAGTATAGCTAAAATTTATGCTTTTTATAAATATAAAAAGAGTAGTGTACTTTTTCTATCTGAACTAAAAAATTTTCAAAAATTCAATATATTATACATTCTATTAAAAAATATGTACAATTTACATGCTTAATACATCATTGAAAAATTCAACTCTACTCTAGTCTCAACAATACAGTATTCAACTCTACAGTAAATGCTTTTGAAATACTTTAAAAAAATTTTATAATTTAAATATTAAAAATAGATCCAATTGAAATTTAGTGTTTTCATACATAATCTTTTAAATGTCCTTGTTTCTTACATTTTATTTTCAAACTTAGCTTGGATTTCAAGAATATTTTTTGATAACACTGAGATTTATTTTTAACCTCCTAAGTGGCACACCCGAACGCAGCTCAGAGAGTTCAGTTTGAATAGAGCCCAGAGAAATTGCCACACGGCAAGTGACAGACCCTAAATGTTCAAATATATCACCCGATTTCAGGACGTCTCGCTCCTCAAAATATTTCGTGTCTGTTGCCCAACACAGACACCCTTCTAAATTGCACTCAGGTATGCTGCTTAGAGGGTTAAGAATTAAATAAAAAGGCATATTCAGAAAATAATTTTAAGTGTGACCCAACCTCCATCCTGGATCCCTAATTACATCAACTATAATGCTAAATGAGTGGATTTGCTTATTAATTGTAGCAATGTTTTTAGGCATGTTTGCATAGTTGTCACTTGTGTGATAAAAGACACTTTTATTTATGCTTATTAAGCTAACCTCAGTAATCATTTTATTAACTTTTTATTAAATATTTTAGAGGATTGCTCAGTCTCAATGGGCTTATCCATGAATACATCCCATAAGGATGACATTTTTCAGTAATTTATAAAAATGTATAGTACTTGAAATATGTAAAAATATACTAAAATTTATAAGAATTATAATGATATTTAATACCTAATTATGACAAAAAAACAATATATATTTTCTAGACTAAAAACATCATATTTAATTCCAATAAAAACTTGACAGCTCTATAAAAATTATAATCTAGGATTAGATGCTTCTTGATATCTAGAAATCATTAAATTTTTTATAGTATAAATTTGCTCTCAAAAGCCATTGGTATGTTAACCCTATGGATACGGAACCGGATGAAATTTTATCATTCCCTCATTACGAATTCTTTTAGACCACAAACGTCTGAAGAATAGGCTGAAGCTCATTACCATTTCCATCCCCTCTTTTCTGTGCAAAAAGACCCATACGTTAATAGCCTTATGTCCGTTGACAGGGATGTCAGAGTTCTCGACGAGGAGTCTCACAAATCGTTTCTCTTCGAGCATCTAGTTTGAGAGGTTGAGTAAATGAAAAAAGATTGACAGAAGATACACTTAAAATGTTCGGCAACAGTTCTGAGGTTTATAGCTCCGCAGCTGGTACTGTGCTCATAGTTCACTTGTTAGTCTCCCCTGGCTATGAAGACGTCTCGACGAGTAGCCAGGAGAAGTGTTAGATGATTGTCTTGAGTTTTGCTGCACTGTTGGACTAGTCTTTTGGGGTCGGCCTTTCCTTCAGTGAGGCGATGGGTACATTTCCATTTTGAGGGGTGTTAAGGCATGAACGGAGGGCAGACATGTGATATGTTCCGACAGGAACATCAGGAGATGCAGGATTTGCAACAACACAACTTGATGGAGAATGCTGTGTCAAAATCAAATAGGGTCCACCTCGACGAAGTGCAAATTTCGCTGACCTCTTAGCTTTGTTACAGGATGTGAGGTTACCCATGCTTGATCTCCAGGTGCGTATTGGACTCTTCTTCCTCGAAATTTGTCCAGTGCCCAAACTACTGATAAAGTTTCGCGTTCTGTAGTGGAGTAGTTCCTCTCTGCTAGGGTTAGCAGATGACTAGCATACTCGATCGGATGTTCTTCTGGGCCTTCTCCTTGGATAAGGACTGCAACCAAAGCATAACTTGACGCGTCAATTCTGAGGACAAATGGTTTAGTCTCATTCACTTGTTTTAATATGGGCAGTGAAACTAAGCTCTTCAACAACTCGTTCTTAGAAATTTCTTTTCTCGCTGGGGATAACCTGAAAGGAGCAGTAGCAACTGGAGGAGCATCACCTGTGTCAATCCGGTGTTCGATATAAGGTGTTGGTTCTCCCCGGACTGAAGTTAGTTTCATAGTGAGTTAGCAGTGCAGTTAATCTTCTGTTAAATGTTCACCTTCATTGGGACGAAGATGGCATAGATTTTCTGGTTTATCACTTTCTTTAATATCAGAGGATTGCACTTGAGCACTCGCAACGTTTTGCAATTAATTTCCAATATTCAGATGAATATGTTTCAGCTTACAATTGCTCAGTGCTAAGGCTAGCACAAACGTACGGGATTTTACATAAATTCACTCTATATTCTTTACAATACTATTTGCACAAAATCGAAACTTTAAAATTCCGTTGCTGGGCACGTGTTGGCCAAATCGAAAGTACTGCTAGACAAGAATGATTTTAAACAAATTAAAATAAAGTTATCTCGTTCTTCATCACCACTTGGGGATACGAGCATAAGGATGATCCGTGGAAGGGATTTCCACCTATATTCAAAAGGATACACCTGGGATGAGGCTTCCTAATGTCGTAAGTTCGGCACCACTAAAATCCTGGCCCCATGTTTGGGGCACCAAACTTGTAATGGAATGAACCTGCAGTCGCTCTAACCATTTACAATAGTTTAATTTAGATCTTAAAACATAAAATTTACATACACAAGTACAGACACATACATTAAAATATCTCAGGGGGGGGGGAGAGTTTACAGGGGTGTGTTCATGATCGCAGCCAGTATGAAACTGTCTTTGTTGTCGCTTTCCATTTGGCAACAGTTCAGAGGTTTATAGCTTCGCAGATGGTGCTGTGCTTGTAGTTAACTCGTTACAAAAGAAAGTTTTAGTTTAGAACACGCGAAAAAGCATTTCTTGTCCTGTAGTGAACTTGTGAAATCTGTAGATTATTTCATAATAAACTTAAGACACAGATAAAAGAATCTTATAAAAAATTACAGAAATTCAGTAAGGAAATTAATACAATGTCCAGAAATCAGATATCTATAGAAAAAATAGTCAATAACATATTGCAAGTATAGAATTGGAAATTTAAAAATCCTACAACTTGAACAATTTAAATTAACAATTTATTGACTGAAAGGGTTCTAATTTTAGGGGACATAAAAGTATAGAAAGGTAATTATATTTGTTATATTATGAATTTCACTTGTTGATAGATGAAAATTAAATGTATATGTACATATTTTTTTCAAATTGAAAATGAAAACATGGAAAGATTTTACCAGTTTCGTTAAAATTAAGTTTGTACCCACAAAATTTGCGAGCACTTCATCAACCATAATCATGTAGATTTAAAATTTGTAAGAATTTAATGGTCTTTGTACTTGGCAAACTTTTTATACTGTATGGGACTTCGATTGGACAGATGAGGTGTATATCAGGAAGTTTCAACCTATTAACTACTGCTGCATTTTATGAGTGAAATTTATTTTTTAACATTTTTCTTATTCTTTCCACTCTGGGAGAATAATCGAAGAAATGGTTTTTATCATGTTTAATTCAGTTTATTATTTTCTTCATTTCTGAGATTAATATTAAAAAGAAGTAATTTTCTTACTTTAAAAAATAATGAATATTTTATACATTAGGCTACGTTTGTATGTGTGAATAAAGCCATAAGAAATTGATTTCTGCCATACTAAAAGATACAACTCAAATCCGTTAGCTGGAGTTTAGAAAACTAACGGCTATAATATAATTCGTGCAATATCATCTAAAATTTATGAAAATTTCATAGACACATCAGTAAAATAGCATTTGTATCAAACCAATTTCCACATCACCTCGGAGTTATGGTTTATTGATGCATTACCCCTTTTGCAATCAGCAAGGCGGGTTCCCCACAAGGCATATTTTCTTTACCTACATAGAATTATACAAGGTAGAGGGTAGGGAACATCTGTAAAAACCTATCAAAATAAATTTCATGTCCCTTTTTATTAAAACTTTTTGCCAAGTGACTCACAACATCAAAACCAAACCCACTTCCAGATTTTTGGAACTATACGCTTTTCTTTCCAGCGTATAGTTCAAAATTTAGCAAATATCCAGAATTTGAAGAGCAAAGAAGCTACATTTTCAAGCCCCGTTGCGCATATTCAAAAGTACTGAACTATGCCAACTCTACGCTTGAACTTTACAATTGCCTCATCAATGCAAATTTCCTGTGTGTATTAAAATGCTTAAAACAATTCATTTTTAAGGAGAAAAATGGTTCTACCTTCAGCACATACGAATATTCCGGATGTTCATGAGTCACTTATACCTTTGTTTGAGACATGAAGATAATGCAAAATTTTAAAGAATCAATCCCTAGGCATCAGTTTTTTAACCATCCCATTCCTCAGTGTGAGATTTTGGGACCAGTAATCGGTTAGCCTAGGTAAATGGTCAATGCTCATAACAAACAAAACTCTAATAAAATTCCAAACTTCAGCAATGTTTGAAATCGTGCTATTGTGAATTCTCGGACTCGAGCACAATGAGAAGCATAATTGTTAGTATTTCGCTGTATAACTTGAATTACTTGATCAGGAATCAATTCTTTCAAGTAATCCAGAGCAGAGGAGCCAGTTGGCAAATCATGCATGGGCCCCGATGCATAAGGAAGAGCCGAGTGTTGAATTTTTTCATCTTTTACTTCCTCCGTCCACTCAAAAAAGTTAAGTGAGGAATCCTCATTACCTTCAGCAGCATTATAACCATCTTCTTCTCTTCTCTTGACAAATACTGCTATCCAAATCAGCAATTTCTGCATCTGCAGTATTTGGATATCCGTCTTCATCTGATCCAACAAAATCTGATTTATCTGTATCTTGAAACAGAACTGCATTAATTTCTACCTGTATTAAAGATTTCTTTGGATGAGCATCATGCACACAGGATTTTTGTACAGTAAACCAAAGAAAATAGTCTTGAAAAAGACTTTCTATTTGAAGTCAACAGAGAATTAGATAGGCATTGAAACCATGACCTGAAAGTAGGGAGCGATGGCAAAGCCTGTCTGATCAGTATAAACTGAGTTAAGAGTGCTGAATACAGCTGTTTAGAAGCATGATTTTCATGTTGTGATGCAAAGAATTAGTGTTTTAAGGTACAAGAGAGGTATGTTAGCGTAAAAAGAATGATTGTGAGAAACTTTTTCTCACGATCTGTCCCTGTAAAAGTGGCGACGAAGACAACTTGCGGGTCCTTCGAGTGTTAATGACCATACGTATTGAAGTCAGTCGCCCTTTCAGTTTACCCGGGAAGTATCTGTATCTTCAAGGCATGCCCATGACCCCACAATAGAAAACGCAACATCTGCTGATAATGGGATGACACACATTCCCTCTCCTCCTGGGGAAAGCATTGTGATGTCCGATTTCGGCTGGTTCAGTAAATAGTCTGTAAGGCAGTTTGGCCGGCTCCCGTAACCAAATGAGTAAACAATATTCTGCTGCGTCGTATGATGCGTCAATGCCAGAGACACATTGAAAAGCATTTGTTAACAACCTTATTGTGATGTTAACTTGTGTCCCCAATTATTTACAATTTGCCATTTTACAACTAGCGACCAATTTTGGGAATCATTTATCATTTGAGAGAAATTTTAGTGCTCTCTTTTAGAATTAATTTCCAGTTATTTCATTATTTTAATGCTACAGACATGGAAAGTATTCTTATTCCCATGTTTCACTGCTGTCATTAAGGTTTTCATGAAGAATGTGATGAATAACTAATAATTAAAATACTTATCCTTTATTTCAGCATATTATGGCAAAATTTCTAACATATACATAACAGTAATTAGTTTATGAGGTACATAATTAAAAATAACCAACTAGTAGTTCAGTCAAACACAGAATTATTAAATAATATAATCAAGATCAACATGGAAGGATACAAAGATAAAAAATGTAAATGCCATGATGTCTAAATACATACGTACAGGACGAAAATCCACCCAAAGAAAGAAACCTCCTTGAGAATCTCGAGAATGTAATCCCATTGCTTTTAAACGCTCTACACAAGATTTGTATTTATCAGTAACACGTTGTCTATTAACTGATATATATTGTTTGCACCAATCTAAAATGAAAATTGAAATGAGTAGTGTTTAAAAAATATACTACTTTGTAAAAAATTAATCATCATATCAAATAAATTTCCGACCAGTATATCAAACACTTCCATCTATTTTGTGAATCTTGTGTTTGATGAGGTTTTGTTAAATGTGTATGAGCCTAAATACATAAAATAATCCTCCCCTAACGTATACAGATAATAATAAAAAGAGGGGAAATGTGAGTGATAATTTCGACTAATCATGCTAGACGAATTTTTTCATTTAAGATTTTATTTTAGGTTGTACACAATAGTATTTCTCAAACTTTTAAGACTGCAATAGTCATCATGGCTGGAAACTAATTGAAAGTCCTGAAGTTATATATTAATTAAGGACTATATGCATGGTTGTGAATTGCTTTGAATTCTCAACAATGCCCTTTTTTTTCTTTTCAAGAAATAACAATAAAGATGCACTAAAAAGTAACAATATATTATTATATGGTTTTAATTTTTCTCACTTGTTCCTTGTAACTCTTCAAGTAGCATATAATGGATTTTCAGTTAAAAATGGTTCAAAAATATGAAATTTCAACATTTCAAATATGTTGAAAAGTAACTTAAGGTTAACTATATAATGAAGTATTTTTGAATCTAACTTTGAACATACAACAGTTTTTCAACATTGAACATACGTTAAAGAGGCAAAAGCTGAAATTGAATAAATATTGATGGAAAATTGAATCTTCAATATGGAAAATTAGTTGATGCTCAAACATTGAATTAGAGATAGTCAAATCTTCAACATTGAATGTAAACAAGGTTTAAAAACGTCGAACATTTGTTGAAGAGACACGGAAAATTTGTTGAAATCTGACATTAAATAAACATTGGAGAATAATTTTCATCATAGAAAATTAATTGAAGGGCAAATGTTGAATAAATATTTAATGATGGTGGACTCTTCAATAAAGAAAATTAGAAGGGCCCACACTGAAGGATAGTTGAACGTTTGAGATGCAAAATTAATTGTTCGGTAACCATTGAAAAATTCGATAATAGCTAAATCTTTAACAAGGAAATTAGTTGTAAGAAATTAAGAAAATTTTTTCCTTAAATAAACAGGTTGTTGAATCTTCAAAGTGAGGAATATATTACCAATTAAGTTATTTTTACTTCAATATATTATGGCCTTTCAATATTGGCAATTGAAAATGTATCAAAGTTTTAAGTTTTTATTTCTTTAATATCTGTGTGGGTATAACAAAATTAGGGAGATTAGGAATTTTTTCTGAATGGATGGGTAGAAATCCTTTTCTTCATAAAATTGAACAATCTATTTTTAAGAAACTAGTCTTAAGAAATTTGATAAATATTTATGCATTTAAGAGTAGATTTTAAAGTAAAAAGTGTTCCCACAATTCGAGTTTCAAAATATAAATGACATAACTAATAAGAAAAAAAATCACAGCATCATGTAAACAAGGAAATTTTATGACTTTGATTCACTCTTCACTTATATTTATCTAGACTGTCTTTTATCTATTAGATTCTGGTGCTAGCCTGAATTAGTGATATGCCTCGCGTTTAAATTAAGCTGATTTATGTTCTAAAAATTATTAAAAGGTATTCGTTTTTCACAGGTAACCAGTCTTATTGCTTGAAAACTACATCTTTTCATTCAAGAACCAATAGTTGGAGGCAATTATTGATAACATAAATTTCAAATATGTAACACGATATGTAAAATATATGTTTATAAAATATCATGCACGATGTTTATTAAAATAAAACATATTTCACAATATTTTATATCAGCAGTGATTATAGTTATTACAAATATATGGGTTTATTAATATACTTAAAACTGAAAGCTATTTTAAAACTGTTTTGAGTATATTTCATTGTAAGAGAATTCTGTTGATTTATACATGGGATATGTTTATTACGACTGTTTTATGTTATTTTTATCTCTTTTAGTTCAAATACAGTCAAGATTTTTTTCTGAACTTGATGATTCATTGATCTGTATTACAAAAGCTTTGTTGCAAATTTAACTTTTACAATGAAGGTACAGCATTCTCAGATTTTGGATTAAAAGTTAATAAGAGAAGTGATTAAAATAATAGTTTATAGTAAAAATTCAAATAAAATCGTTGTAAGAAATCAGTAACTTTTTTACCCAAGTTTTCCAAATAGTTTCCTACAATATCCATTATAGGGAAAGGAATATTATGAAAAAAGAAAATTTGTTTCAAACATTTTTGCAATACTTCATTCTGAGTATGGATAACTCCGACTCTTAACCCTGCAATACCAAAGTCCTACAACAGAAAAAAAATTAAAATTATCGCCAATACACTATAAATTTTCAAACTAAAAATTATAATTAGTTAATCAATGTAACATTTTAAACTAAATTATTTGAGAAGTGAATTGTGCAAAAGAAATAATTTTTAGAGCAGATAATTCTTTAAAAACCTTTTGATCACACACATGCACACATTTTAAAACTTATTTACTGGTCATTCATGATGAAATAGAACTTTTGATTTTAACAGGAATCTTTATCAAATAAGCAAAATGTGCACCCATCATGCTCTTCAGAGGCTGTTGCATGTGAAGTCATGTAGTTATTAATTACGAAATGTAATTTTTCTTTTTGGTGTTCAAGCATATTTCAATGTGGTTCCTTGAGAAAAAATGTAAGCCAGAGCTAAATTTTGATTTTTTTTTAAATGAAGTACTTCTATTACTTAATTTAAAAAGTAAACACTTGTCATGGCTCTTATTTTTAAAATAAAAACTAAGCATTTCTAAATACTTTTAAGAAATATACAAACCCTGTAGTAGCTCAGAGTTGCATTGTACAGTATATTCGCATCCTCATTACTCTTCCCTTGGGAACTCATGAAACTGGAAGATCCTTCAAAGCATAGGTGCAGACATTTTGACAGTAAAATGTTAAGTGCATAGTAAATGTGAAGGACCACTCTATTATGAGTAACTAAAAGCTTAACTTGTATTTGCACTTAAAATAAAAGCATACAATGCAAGCTTGTAAATAAAAGCATGCAAGGACGTGAGCTCGAACCTAACCACTGCTTTGGTAGTGTTGATTGCCTGGGGTATTCTGGTTTCTTGAAGTGATACAGATGGACAAATTCTCTTAAAAAGTCCTCCATAAAAGTATGAGATTTTATGTAAGACTACTTCCAAGATAGAAGAGCCCATTTAACCAGGTAAATTCTTCATAGGATAAGTTGGAGATATTTCTGATACAAAATGTCTGAATAGAGATGATTTGAACCAATTAAGATTCTATGCTGATCCTAATACCATTCCTGAGTATTAAACAACTTATCATGATTTGGAATGCCATTCACATCAAACGCTAATTACTTTTGATACTTACAATGGGTACATTGATGGAACATAAATGTCAATAGGATGCTGAAACCTGTCTCGTTACTGCATCTTTAAGATATAGCAAATGTTATTCAGTAGAATAAATGTAGAGTTAGTAATCACCTAGCATCAATAGTCTTTACAAACTGTCTTAGTGCCTTTCCAGCAGTCATATTTCAGATTTGTTATACAGTACAAAAAGAACAAAAGGTAAGCAATATAAAATTATACTTTTTATATATATATATATATATCTAACTGTGGCTAACATAAAATAATTTGATATTTTTAATGTATTGTATCTTATAAACACATGTATGTGCACCTAAAAAAGCCAATTTTTCAATGCATCCATTACCTTGCTGATACCATAAAGAACATGGGTTCTGTTTCGATCAGGCAACTCTGGAAACTTCAGTATACTGTGAAATTCTGGTCCATTGAGGAAAACAGAGAGAGCATATACTTCATCCATAATTATATGCAATCTGTGCCTGTAATTTCATTTAGAATTTTTTAGATTAAAAAGTTAAATCTGTATCACAGAATACGAAATTAATGCATTATATTAAGACACTTCACCATCAATTGTGATCATTAAAAGTTAAACAAACCAGTCATGACTTGAATTCTAGTTAAAATACATATTGTATTACTTTTTATTAACAAATTAAGTTAGATTTTTTCCAATGAGACAGATATCCTCTTTTTTTAGAAAAATCTAAATGATTAAAGGTGTATCACCAATATCCACGGCTGTCAAAAAGAAGAAAGCCTGATGCTTAAATCATAAAGCCCTTGGAAAAAATTTAGCAAAATATTTTTCATACACGTTCTTAAGAAAAGTAACACAACTCAAAAAGTACAATTTATAGATAAGCTAAAACATTGATTTCTCAATTTGAAATCAGTAGAATTTATTCGTATTTCTAATAAAAATTTCTTGATTTGATTTCCATGATTTGTTCAAGTTTAATAAAATTGTTTGCTACTTGAAAAATAGAATCATCATTTAATTTGTATCACTTTTATCAAGGTATATGTGTTAGAACTATTTAATAACATTTGTGAGAATTAAACTTTAAATACAAATTTTTGAAGTTATTATCCAACTACTATATAATTTGTTGGCTATTTGTTTTCACTTTAAGCATATATAAAATCTGCTGTATAAGTATTAAATTGTACTAGTCATCAGAATATGAGGTAAAATATTTTACTAAATTAGAAAGTAATAGCTCAACAAACTGACTTTGGGAAAAAACCAGGTTAAGCAACATTTTAACCCTCTGAGCATTATGAGACTTCCAAATAGTGTAGTATTGCTTTTACCCTAGATGAGTAAATAATCACTTCTATAGATGGGAAGAATTCCAGGAAATACTCTATATGTCAAGAAAGTTAGAACTAGTTAGAATTCATGCAAGGATGACTGAGCTGCTGAACGTGCATACGCATGTGTGCTCCTCAGAGGGATAAGCCAGAATTAGAACTTTTTATTTGCATGTACATCAGAGAGCAATGATTATCCAAAAAAAATTAAAGAAAAATTAATCTTCAGGAAATGTTTTTCAATCAATTTAAGAAAAATATTTTTTTAAGATAAGCCTATTATACTTGAATAACATGTTTTTTTATGTTGTCAATATATTTTAATATCAAGTAATATTCTTATAACCATTACGTAAAAGGTATATTTAGTGTGTTGGAGAACAAATCACAAAAACACTTCTCAAACTAAAATAATAAAGAAATGATAAGGGACAACCTGTGATAGGATTCATGAAAACATTATGAATTTGCATTAATGTATTCAAAATGTACCAGATGGTAATTTGAGTTGGTACTTTTTATCTTTGGATTTATTTTTTCTGGTTTTAAAGAATTTGAAATGTATCCTGACTTTTTTGTTGAGATAAGCATTAATCATCCCAACAAAATATTCAAATGTTAGTGAAACTCAATGCAATCATTCATACCTCTGAATTCATATTAATGCTATTGTTCTAATCTGTTCTGATTCAAGGTCACAAATCAAATTCTGAAATATAGTGCCTGAAATGTGAATATTACAGCCAGAAAGCTTGACAATCTTGGGAATATGAGTAAAATGTTTCATTAAATTGAGACCATTTCTTTATATGAAAATTTGCATTTTCATTGTGACACAAAATCTGTTCAATTGAGTAATTTACTAAAACAAAGTTTGTAAAATTGATGTTCTATATCAGCGTTTCTCAAACTGTACTCCGCAAAACAATTCCCAGTGCTCCGCGAAAAGGTAGGACATATTTAAAATTAAAAATATTTTTATTAAACATATTTTGAAGATTAAAATTAAAAATATATTTTATGAAAAAAATGGGACAAAAATATTTGAATATTATGACCTTTTGTGCTCTCGGTGTGTAAGAAAAAAAATCGAGTATAAATCATTTATCACCGATCAGGTGAAACATTGACTATATAAAAAGATAGTCGGCATTCAATGTGCACCAGTCGACAAAACAAATTTACGTCAAAAGGCAACACCAGACAACAGAGCCAGACAGAGGTTGGACTCACTATCTCCGCGTTTGCAGAAACAGTTAGAAGCTTCGACACCTTTCCAGAATTATCGGAAAATTTTTTATTGCATATAAAACTGGTGGTTTACTCACTTCTCAAATCAGTTACATTTTAGTCAACATTCAGTCGAGAACTGACAAATTATAAAGTTCATTATATGTAATTTATTAATTTTAAAAATCAATTTTCTGTAGCTTCTGAGATTTTTCGTTTTGATGAGAAAATATATCTTGTGGAGGTTTCTTCAAATACTAAATTAGTGATACGGGGAATAACGTCGATTTTCTTTCAATGGATCGCTGACTGGAGACAGGGTCCTTAAAAAACATCAAAACATTTGCCAAGCCAATTGGAATAGACGTGGAAGCATCAACATCTAAGAGGTATGTACTCGTTTTGGTATTATTCAATGCTTAAGGAGACACAGAACCCCAAATATATTAAGATATTTAGTTATTATTTTTTTTTTAAATGAACGGTATTAAATTTAAAAAATATGAAGTCATGGCTGCAGACTAAAGCAAACACTCCATAATCGAGAAAGTAAGAGAAATAAACAAAATTTTTATTATTTATTTGCACTTCAGTTTCATTAGTTTTTCATTTTTTTTATAATAAAGAAAAAAATTAAATCTTTAAATTAAGTAATCTTAAAAAAGTAAAAATTTATTTTGCACTTTAAGTTTTAATGCCGAAAACAGTAATTTTTGCTTGTAGATGAAATTTTAATTATAATTTAAAATACCGTAAATTGTAAAACAAACAAAAAAATGTTGAGAATCGTTTGTTGTTTATAATTCGTTGTTTTGCTTCTTCTCAAGCATATGAAAACTATATGCCCTGTCCATTTTCGTACACCTAGTCCTGCAATCTGCTGACTCTCGTTCCTGTATCAAAATGGTTAAACTCATTACGATATTTTAAAATCTTGAAAAGTTAGAATCCCTAAAAATAAAATTTTACTATTCATGTATAAGATTTTGCAAAATAGGATTTTTTAAAGTTTCGCAGTATTTTCTTTTAAAAACCCTTCAATAAATCTTTTTCAGATGCAATATCTTATTTAAACTTTTTACTGAATTTATGTTGTTGTTATATACAGCTAATGTTCATATTACTTTCTAATTGCAGTGCGGAAGATAGAGGTATTACTGCTGCTGTACAAGCTGGTTTTTCGGGTGAATCATTGACTGCGGATGCAACAGAACTTCTTGAACTATCGAACAAGTTGTATAGCTCTACTCCCTCGGATACAAGTTCCACAATTAAAAAAACTTTAAAACGAAAGTATCATGATTATTATTTTTGGATATTGGGTTCACTGAGACCACTGATAATAAACCTTAGTGCGCAATTTGTGGCAAAGTCTTGCCGAACAGTTCAATGTTTCCAGGAAAAATGTGTCATCATTTTGAGGGGATCCATGCAGAATGCAAGGATAAACCAACCGATTTTTTCAGAAGGAAGTATATTGAACTCAGGAAAGTCCAGAAATGTATATCGTATCATTCAAAAACTGTCAACGAAAAGGCTTTGATGGCATCTTAGTCAGTTACCGAATTGCTCAAGCTGGCGAAGCCCATATACTGTAGCTGAAAACCTTATCAAGCCTTGTGTAAAAGACATCGAATGCATGTTTGATGTAAAGGCTGCAAAAGTGAGACACAATTCCTTTGTCAAATGACACAATCTCGCAATGAATCGGGGACTTAGAGAACGTGAAAGCTACTTTAATTTCTGGTATAAAATCCTCTAAATTTTCGCTTCAAATGGATGAATCAACCGATGTTGCTGGTTTGGAAATTCTTATGGTATTTGTGCGCTATCCATATTTGGACTCTTTTCAAGAGGATTTACTTCTCTGCAAGCCATTACCGACTACCACAAGTGGCAGTGAAATATTTAAATTATTAGATGAATTTTTCGCGGAGAATAGCATCCTATGGGATAACTGTGTTGATGTGTGCACAGATGGAGCGAAAGCTATGACTGGTAAGGTGTCTGGTGCAATCGCAAAAATAAAATAAAAAGCCAAGGGGTGCAGCAGTAGCCACTGCGTACTTCACCGACATGCTCTTGCAATGAAGAAAATGCCACCTTTTATAAAAGAAGTGCTGGATGAAACTGTTAAAATAATAATTTTTATAAAATCACAACCTAAGAATACCAGGTTGTTCAAAATCTTATGTGATGACATGGGGAGTCTGCATACGTCTTTACTTCTTCACACAGAAATAAGGTGGCTCTCCCGTGGTAAAAGTTTAATGCGTCTATTTGAACTAAGGAATGAAGTCAGAATCTTCATAAGTGACAATGATTTTGCTTTGGGAGAGAAGTTGTGTGATGATCGCTGGCTAATGAAATTGGCGTATTTGGCAGATATTTTTACAAAAGTTAATGATTTATGTCTCTCACTTCAAGGAGAAGCAGTAACTGTTTTTGATGCTGCTGATAAAGTGGAAGGATTTAAAAAGAAACTGAAGTATTAGGTAGAGTCAATCAAAAACGGAAGCCTGGATTGTTTTTCACTAACAAAAGGATTTGAAGAACTCGAATCAGACATTCCTGCGGATATCTTAAACGAGTTTGAAGTTCATCTCTTGTGTTTGATTGATACTTTGAACTCTTATTTTCCAAAAGGATTGCATGAAAACATAAAAGAAAACGTTTGGGTTGTAACACCATACTCTATATCCAAAAAACCATCCTCTCTGACATCACAGGAATATGAATGCTTGGTTGTTTTGACATCAGATACAGCGATAAGATCAAAGTTTGAAACTGAGAAATCAATCTCCGATTTTTGGTGTACGCTAAAAGATGAATTTAAAATCCTATCAGATAAAGCGAAACTTATTCTCCTGCCCATCGCAACCACTTATTTATGCGAAACAGGATTCTCCACATACGCTGCTACTAAAACAAAATACAGATCACGTCTCAATGCAGAGCAAGATATTCGGTTGCAACTATCCGAAATTCAGTCAGATATAATCTCATTGTGCATATCAAAACAGCCTCATCCTTCTCATTAAAATTTCTGTTTCACGAAACCAAGTAAAAATTTGTAACAAATGTAATAATGCCAAATTAATAAAATAACAAATTGTGGATCTGCAATATTTGCCCTGAATTTATTTTCAAATGTTTTTTTTCATGTGTGTGTTTTCCGTCTGTAATGAGAAATTAATGCAGAAAAAAAAATTAAACGGTGAAATCTAATGTCCTGCAAGTTTAAATGACGAAACTACCTTGTATCGTCAATGCTATTTTGTCGTTCTATTTACTAAATACAGTATATAGCTGCGAGATAAAATTTAGTGCTCAGCGTTGAATTTCCAATTTCAAAAGTGCTCCGTGACTGAAAAAATTTGAGAACCTCTGTTCTATATATTTATCTTTGATCTTCAAAATAATATTATGTATTAATTAAAAGTAGCATTGGATGTGAGAATTCAGTGTACAATACGCAAATGATAATATTTTGCAATAAACAAAATTGAAACTTAACATACGCTTTGCAAAAATTTAAAATATCCATCAACAATTCAGGGCTGTATACATCTCCAAGAGGATTATTTGGGTTAATCAGAAGCACCCCACGGACATTTTGTTTCTAGATATTAAGAAAATAAAAATTGAGGTAACAAAACAACACTGAATTGGTATAAAACAATGCTATATAATAGACATCTAGCAATAGATCCATATTTTTTTGTTGAGATATGAACAGTTGAAGACTACTCTAGGATGAGTGCATTTATTTTACTGAAAATTATATAAATGTGCAGAGTTGTATATTGATAGCAATCGGATGTTTTTATCTCCCACAATTGAAAGATTTTTGTGCAGTAAAGTAATACCTTCAAAATAATGCCAGACATGGTAGAATATTTTAGAAAGTTTTGTTAGGGGTAAATAATAGTGCATCTTTTACATTAAAGAATCATAGGTTGCCTTTTTTTATTATTTTCTTTGACACCAGTTTGCTACTGAAAATTAGAGAAAAGATTAATGTATTTCATTCATTAGATTTCGAAAATTCAAAGCAATATTCATTAGGAGACAAGGACAAATGAGCAATGAAGCTGAATGGATAATCTATTAAATCACTTCATAACAAAAGATTATACTAGTTATGAAAACACACATGGAATCACAAACCTAGTGTCCTTATGCTTGTCTGTATGGTATTTGTTTTACCAGTTTCACGAAATAAAACATAGTACATAAGATTCATAATGTGAGTATCTCCACTACCACTTATTAAATTAGTAGAAATTTTGTGAACTTGCTATAGCTATTAAAGAAAAAAATATTCATTATTTTATGGAATATGTTGTGAGGTACATGAGCAAAATGACTATAAATTTTAATTATAATTGTTCTATCTATGTACTGTATTTGCTGTTATTTTTGAATTTCAGCTGTTTGGGAGTAAAAATATGGATGGACATTGAAATCTTATATTTGTTTATTTGGGGGTTGGTGAATTCACACACACACACACTAATTTGTAAATTTATAATTACACATTTAATATGCACATCCCTTCAAATGTGAACCCATTATGCTATTAGTGTATCACAGGTCTTCTAGACACAAGGTTTTTATTTTTATAGACAAAAATTGGATATAAAACTAATTGTGTACCATCTTTGTGGCTGTCCCATTTTACTTGATTTTAGTACCCATCATTCTCACCATTAGTGTCTTGTTTAATATAAAATAAAGTTTTATGAAACTTTATGTATAGTAAATGAAAGTATGAATAAAAGAATGTTAAATAATATCTAGATATTTGTGACCTTAAAAATACTAACAGGTAGCTAAACTCCAACAAATACTAATGCAAGAAAGGAGTAAAGTTTAATATTTTCAGATGTCATTCCATATTTTAATTTTGTAAATTTACTTAAATTTTATACTCAAGTTCAACTGTCATTAACGTACTAAGAATAAATTACACAACACCTGGGAAATAGCACTATCATATGCTTTTTTTACTTTTTCCAGAGTCAGCTTAGGTGAACTCTCAGTAGTGTCCTAAAACATATACTAATTAGTAAAATGCAAAATAAAGAAAACAATATGAAATTGTATTAATCAAAATTTTGAAGAAATAAAGGATGAAATTAAAAAGTATTACTAAGAGAGTTGTGCTGACATTTGAGAAAAAGACGTATATAGCATTACCTGAACTACTAGTTTATTGAAAAAATTTTCCATCATAGCATAATTTGTGAATTCTTTGAATTGAACATACATTAAATTTAAAATCATAGTAAAAGTATCTATTCCAAGTATTAAATTTATCCAAATTTCAATTTATTCCTCCAATATTGGCCTTCCTAAAGTCATCATGCAACAGTCTCATTACTGTTGGGTTATGAAAAAATACATAACTAAAGAATGAGGAAATTCAAAATTTTATTTTCAGGCAAAATGTATAATTCTCTAGAAAAATACATTGCATCCATCTTCACATCTCAGATATTCACACTGAAAAAAATTATCTTTGATGTTACCTGAAGAGGCAAATGTTAAAGGATAGGTTAAAAACCCTCAGACAATCTAACAGCTTAAAACTTTTACAAATGCAACCATCCAAGTATTAAACGAGGAACACATACAGCTGTATTGACAAATATTGTGGAATTGTAGATACAATCATACATTTACAAAATTTTAGCTTCTAAATTAACATTTAGTAATATTTCATATACTTGCTCAAAAATTCATAATACGATTCCAATATTATTAAAATAGGAGGAAAGGGGAAATGTACAGTTGCGGTAAAAACCCGAACCACCTCCCTTTATTTCGAGCACTATTCATAGTAGAGCAAATTCAAAGATATCATTTAATAAGGAATAACGTCCTCTACAAATTCAAATAAATTGTATTAGAAGCCATCTTCATATCACATTTTGCACAAACAACAAAATTTCCAATGGAAACACCAAGATGTGATGCCTCAAACAGATTATGCATTGTTAAATTAGTCTAAATATGAAATTTCATGACTTGACTATCTATATCCGGAGATATTCAATGTTAAAGTTGTTAATTTCTGGGATCATCTCCACATCGAAAATCGCTATTCATAAATCGGGATTAATTGTAGTTATTCAGGAACATTCAATTGATCATTGATTAGTAGTTCATCTATATAACATATGACTGGTAAAAGGCAATTTTAGATTAAATAAATGAAATTTCCAAATATTTTTCAAAAATTCAAACATTTATCAGGCTCGTCAGACGTTTTTTAAACTTTTGGTTGCCTCCTAAAATCGTCATAATGTGGAAATTTTAATGTAGCACAAAAACTATTGGAATGAGCTGATATTTTGCAGTCATATTAGAAGTCCTTCTGAATCGATTTCCATCAAAATATAGTAAGGTTCCAATTCATAATTTTTTCAAACATTAATTTAATTATTATTGCACACTAAAAACTATTTTCAAAATAAAACATTAGGAGGTGGATTTTGTTTAGGTTATTTATAACATGGTACAAAATATCAGCGCTACAGAAATATTATTTAGAAAGATATCCATAAAAGTCTGAGAAACTGATTGAACATTAGGAGCACCAATTTTCCGTACTCATAACTTCGAAATGGCAAGACCTAATGACATGAAATTTGGTATCTGAAGTTAAGTTATGATATAGTTCGAAATTGTGTCAAAATTGGGGGTTTCCATTGGAAATTATGAAGTTGGTACTCAATTTAATATGAAGACGGCCTCTTATGCAAATTTTATGCATTTGAATTTATAGAAGATGTTAATTCCTGTCGAACACCATCTTTGAATTTGCTCTACTGTTAAAATTGCTCAAATGAAGAGGGGTGGTTCAGTTTCTTTCCCGCTACTACAAATTGGTTTTGTTATAGTATACTCACATATGTGATAATAGGTATATGCCATAATTTCACTTGTGACCTTTGTATTAAATCAGTATAAATACGACCATATATAGGAGATGGAGCAAGTATTACATCTGAAAAGCAAAAACACATGCTCAAAAAATTTGTGATGGTATATATATATTATAAGCTTATAACACCCAATGAAATATTAAAGTCTATTAATTTAAAAACCCTTGACTCATTTTCTTGATTTTAGATGAAAGCTACAAAACAGGTAGAAAATTTTGATTTGTAGTGTGAAAATATCATAGAAAAAATTTCTTGGCAAATAGTACAACATACACACTGAAGAGCCAAAACATTATGACCACCTACTCAATAACGCGTTACGCCTCCTTTGGCCTGCAAAATAGCTGCAACTCGCCTGGGCATAGATGTCACAAGTTCTTGGTACATGACTGGAGACAGGTTGTACCACAAATGTCTAAGCAGCGGTCACGCAAAGTCGAGATATTCGGACATGGTGGTGTTTGAGCTCTGAGCTGCCGCTCATGACATCCCAAATGTGCTCTATCGGATTAATATCCGGCGAGTTAGGTGGCCAGGACATTAAGTGGAATTCATCAGTATGCTCCTCGAACCACTCCAACACAATCCGAGCCTTGTGACATGGGGCGTTGTCCTGCTGGAAGATTCCATTTCCAGTTAGGAAGACAGATGCCATGTAAGGGTGCAACTGATCCGCAATGATGTTCAGATAGTTCGCAGCGTTCATGGTCTGTTCTACCACAACTACGGGTCCCAGAGTCGCCCATGAGAACGTCCCCCAAAGCATAATACCGCCACCACCAGCCTGTATATGACCTGCTGTACAAGAGGGGAGCAACTGTTCGCCTGGCAGACGGCGTACCCTGACACGACCATCGACGTGATGAATGAGAAATCGGGATTCATCTGACCAGGCAACTCTCTTCCACTCATCCATGGTCCAGTCTCGATGTTCCCGGGCCCACTGTAGGCGTAGTTGACAATGACGCTTGGTCAACAGAGGCACACGAGTGGGACGTCTGCTGCACAGTCCCATATCCAACAGTGTCCGCTGAACTGTGTGTTCCAAAACACTTGCGCTTGGACCTGCATTGTATTGGGCTGTCAGCTGAGCCACTGTCGATTTTGTTTTACCAAGCGGGACAGTCTCCGACGTCCTTTTTCTTTGATGACGCGTGGACGACCAACACCTTGGCGTCTACTGCTGGTGTCACCGTCATTTATCCACTTTGCATGAATACTAACAACGGCAGATCGTGAACACCCTACCAGTCGTGCAGTTTCGGTGATACTCGTTCCGAGTCTTCGGGCCATTACGATCTGCCCTGTATCAAATTCGCTTAGATCAGCAGCCTTTCCCATCACTCGCAAAAGTAAGTGCAAGAATGATTACTTACCTTCTCCAGCAGAAGTTAAATACCATTCTCACTTAATTAAGTAATCACTTAATCAATCCCCCTCCACGTCATCCAGACGAGTTCATTGAAAAATGTGGGGATGGTCATAATGTTTTGGCTCGTCAGTGTATATGGTTTCTACAGAAAAGTAACACATAGCAACAAAAAAAATGAACCTCTGATTTAAGGTTTTGACCAAAATATTAGAAATCTAAGATAGATGGTAAAATTTCTCCTTCATCTTTTCTGATATTTTACTTTTTAATAATTTGATTTTCATGCATGTGTTCATAATTATAATTTTTTAGATTTCTGTAATAAAATGTGCGAAAATATTGATTGCAAAATGTTAGTTTGCTACCTCCTGTTTATCCACGTAATGCAATAGTTGTCCTTAGATTCAGCATGCATGTTTATTAAAATTGTTCCCACGCAGCATGTCTATCTGGATTGTGAAATATTAACTGTTATGTTTATTAAATTTGGTGTCTTCTAAATAAATGTATCTTAAAACTTTACTCTCATCATTTTCCTGTTACAAACATTTTTAAAATTTTCATAATAAATAAAAGAAACTAAATTTATTAGTAAAACAGTATATCATTTGAAATAAAATTATTTACACTGATATTAGAGAAATTTAGTTTAAACTTCAGTAGACTTGTCGAGATTAATCGTATCATTTAAGTAATTCAAAGCAATTGACACCAATTCTTTTGCAATACATATACAAACCTTATCAAACATTGAAGTTTGAATACTATAGAATTAGAAATGCACTTTACAGATCTGTTTATGGTCATATTTAAAAAATTGACTTCAATTTTCAAGGGAATATTGTGGAAATTATCTATACAATGAGAAAAACTGTACACAAAACATATTAATACAAATATAAGCAATAGCTATTTGAGGAAGTTTGTATTAGTGGAAGGAAAGCTGAATGCTCTGCTCAACAGGATTTCTTCCCTTTTCCTTAGATGTACGAGGGGTGTTCAAATGAAAAGGTACGAAACAACATTATGGGTATAATTGAAGTCTTTATTCAAAAGTAATCACCAGAGGCCTGAGCACAACTATCCCACTATTTCACGAGCTGAAGGATTCCCTGTTCCCAGAATTCCTGTGGCTGTGACGAGAGCCAGTCCTCCACTGTGTTTTTCAGTTCGTCGAGCGAGTTGAAGTGCTTCCCTTTGAGATGTTTTTTAGCGGACAAAACAGATGGAAGTCCCAGGGCGACATGTCCGGGCTGTAGGGCGGATGCTCAAGCTGTTCCCACTTGAACTTGGCCAGTACACTTTGTGTGACCCTGGAGACGTGTGGACGCGCGTTATCGTGGAGCAGAATCACTCCCTCCGTGAGTAGCCCAGGCCGTTTGCACTTGATGGACTTGCATAGGCTACGGAGTGTCTCACAGTACATGTCACTGTTAATGGTTTTTCCGTGCTCGTGGAATTCGATGAGTATCGAACCTCGGACGTCGAAAAAGGCGGTGAGCATCACCTTGCCTGCTGAGGGCACGGCTTTGAATTTTTAGGGGGAGGTGACGACGCATGCTTCCATTGCATGCTGGCCCGCTTTGTCTCTGGCTCGAAGTGATGGCACCAGCTCCCGTCACCGGTGACGATCCGCTCCAGGAAAGTGGGGTCTTCATGATACCGGAACAGGTGTTACAGTGCTAGCCCCATATGCAGTTCCTTCTGCGGTTCGCTGAGCTTCTTCGGAACCCACTGCGCGCACACCTTCCGGTAACCCAACCTGTCGTGCACAATTGTCCACACTGTTCCAATGCTGGTCCCCACCATCACTGCCAACATTCGCATTGTGACACGCTGATCACTTCTCACCAGGTCGTTGACCTTGTCGATGAGTTCGACCGTGTTTGCCTGGCCTGGTCTCGGGTCATCACTCAAACACTCCCGGCCTTCACGAAAACGGGCACTCCACTTTCTCACTGACTTGTCGGACACAGACTCCCCCGTAAACGGCCACCATCCGGCGATGAATATCGGCCGGTTTAACCCCTTCCACAGTCAGAAATCTTATAACACCTCGCTGCTCCTCAATCGCCGAAATTTTGCAATGTGAACACCATGATGTCCTCACACGCACTGGCGCGTCAATTGGACGGAACACACAACTGCCTGCTTCTCTTCTGCATCATGTGCGGACACCCGCGCATGCGCACAACCACGCCGGTACTCGTACATTCGCGTCCCTAGATGTCTCACTAAGTTATCCCAAAGCGGCATATTCAAATTTCAACTGGTTTAGTTGTTACGACGTTTCGTACCTTTTCATTTGAACACTCCTCGTAATAAGTGAATTCAAATAAATATTATAAGAATGAATTTACCTCCTGGATCAGCAAGACAATGAGCAAGAACATCAATGCAAGCAGTCACACCAACAGCACAAAATAACTGAAATAATCAGTTCAATAATCAACATTGTTTATACAGTAATGATAATTTAGAAAGGATAAAAATGTAATCGTATTTTTCTCCTTTTCAAATATTTATATAACAATTTACAAATATTAAGAAATAAATCCATAAACTGAGACTGGTAACTTGGGTGGATCCACATTGGTGTGTGAAGGTAAATTAAGAGACAATATGTTTATTGTGAAACTGATACCTCGAAAGACAAAAACAGAAGATGAAACGTGTCTCCAAACACAAGTAAATTCTTATGAAATGTGGCACAGAAAACTTGGCCATCTAAATCATGAATACCTTAAAATGATGTTGGCAAATAAAATGGTACGAGGACTAGAAAAACTGGAAGAAGAAATCAAAACTTGTGATTCATGTATAAGAGGGAAAATGGCACATTGTTCATGACACCACCTATTCAGAAACATCAGAAAAACCCCTTGAAGCATTACATGTAGATCTGTGTTGTCCATTTAGTGTGGCAACTTTAAGCGGAAAGAAATATATGATGACAGTGGTGGATCAGTTTTCGAGAAGATAGTTTGTTGAGTTCTTGAAATCAAAAGATGAAGCAAGAGAAGTTATACAAGTCTTGATAGGAAAGCGAGAAAAATGAACTGAACACAAAAGTTAAAAGAATAAGGACAGATAATGGAACAGAATTTATCAATCAAGAAATGTGACAGTATTTGGTTCAAAAAGCCATAAAGCATGAAAAGACTACATTCTATTCACCGAGAAGTAATGGAGTGGCTGAAAGAGCAAATAGAATACTACTTGATAAAGCACGAACTTTACTAATAGATAGTCAGTTACCCCTTGAATTTTGGGCAGAAGCTGTAGCTACTGAAGAGTATATGCACAATATAACACCCACAAAGAACCGAAGATATAAAACACCTATAGAGCTTTGGAAATCCAGAAAACCTTCAGTACGCCATATGAAACCGTTTGGATGAGTAGCATATTACAAAATTCAAGACAACAAAAGAGATAAGTTAGAAGCGAAAGCAAAGAAAGGTATTTTCATAGGATATTCAAGAGAAAGGAAAGCTTACAGAATATTTGATGTTGAAGAAAGAAAAGTTTGTGAATCATCAGATGTAATATTTGACGAATTAAAGAATGGATATATATCAAATGCAGAGAATAAGAAAGAAAGAAATTACATGGAAATAAGCTACACTATGGATAACCAAGATGATGTTGAAGAAACTAATATAAGACCTGAGACTAACTCAGAAGACAACTTGGATGAACAAGATAGTAATAATTTAAGTGTTGATGATGGAAATAATGAGGTAAGGAGATCATCACGAAATAGAAGGATGCCTACAAGATACAATGATTATCAAGTATATTCTGCGGGAGACTTCACACCAGAAACTTTTGAAAGTGCAACATCTAACGTCAAAGATCAATGGACACGTGCAATGGATGAAGAAATTAATTCTACAGAAATGCATGAAGTATGGGAACCAGTGGAAAGACCTAAGAACAAGAAAGTTATCAAAAGTCTTTGGGTATACAAGATCAAGAATTGTTATGATGGGAAAAATTATAAAGCAAGATTAGTAGCAGTTGGTTATGGACAAAAACAAGGTGTAGATTTTGAAAAGTTTTAGTCCTGTGATGAAAAGGGACTCATTGAGAACACTTCTGACACTTGCAGCCACATAATTCAATTGTAAAGTTCTATGATGTAAAAACAGCCTATTTAAATGGAATGTTAGATGAAGAAATATACATGGAACCTCCAAAAGATTATCAATTACCAAACGATAAAGTATATTTGATCAAACGCAGCATTTATGGATTACCACAGTCAGGAAGGTGCTGGTACAATAGATTTTCTGAAATATTAGAGCAGGCAGACATGAAGAAATTAAAATCAGATCCATCTGTGTACACTAAGAGGAAAGGCGATGAATATATTCACATTGGAATTTATGTGGATGATTTTTTAATTGTGGCAAGTTCAAGTGAAATTATCAATGAAGTAATAGAAAGGATTGAAAAGAATATTGAAATCAAGGAAACAACAGATTCATATATGTTTTTAGGAGTACAAATCAAACAAGCAAGAAATTAAATAATCTTATCCCAAAAGAATTACATAATCAAAGTTTTAGAAAAATTTAAAATGCTGGATTGTAATCCAATGAAAACTCCAAGTGTAGCTGGGGACAAGGAATTGGATGATTTTAAAGAATATGAACATTTTTCACCACAAAAATATCAAGAAGCGATAGGCTCCATAATGTATTTAGCAACTGGAACTCAACCTGATATACCTTGTATTGTAAGTAAATTGTCTCAATACAATCAAGATCCTAGACAGATACATTGGACTGCAGTCAAGCGAGTTTTTCGATACCTGAAAGGGACTATGGATTTTTGCCTAACACTTAAAGCTGCAGATGGAAAACTTAATGCAAGTACTGATGCAAGCTGGAGCACAACAGCAGATGGAAAATCCTACAGTGGATATTTATTGAAAATAGGGAAGTCGCTCGCTGGATGGAAAACTGGGAAACAGAAGCTAGTTGCATTATCAATGATGGATCCGAACTGATTGCAGCATGTGATAGTGTTTGCGCAGTGAAGTGGCTAAAATATTTACTAGAAGAATTAGAAGAGGACTCTCTTATAGCCAAACTCATTAATGTGAAAACTGATAGCAAGGGATTAATGGACTGAGTTAATAACCAAAAAATAAGTAATCGCGCGCCATATAAATAGGAAGCATCACTTTATTAAAGACGATAAGGATTGTGGAGAATTTCAATTCTCACATTAAAATAAGAAGGAATTAGATGCAGATATGATGACAAAACACCTTCCTAGTAATATCTTAAACCAATATATGGCTGGACTAGGATTAGGGCCAATAACACCTACCATTGTATGCAAGTGATTATGGACTGTGAAATTTGACTGTTACCAAACTAATTAAAAAGCATAACATAAATAAGGACTGTAAATGATAAAAAATATAGGGGGAATTGTTGGATATTTTTATCTGATGTAAAGCATACTTACAACTCAACTTGTGATGTTACTTCGTATAAGTGTTTATTATTAGACTAGCGTTCTAAACTCATGATATGGTGCTGTATGAACCTGTTTTTCTTTTTGTGCTTAATTATCTCTTAACTTAATCTAAGTAAATTATTTGTTTTATTAAAATGCTTCCTCATCAATCCATGGCTTCAAAAGTACTGGAAGCTTCCTACCTGATAAGTTACCGTGTAGCTCGAGCTGGTGAAGCTCGTACCATTGTACTCTAATTAAACCCTCTATAATCGATATTGTCAAATGTTTGCTGATTTGAAAAGCTGTTAAGTTAGTCTCCAACATTCCTTTGTCAAATAACATCGTTGCTAGATGAAACAGCGATATGGCTGATACATGAAAGAAACACTTATCAGTAGCATCGGGTGCACCAAATTCGCACTACAAATGGATAAATCCATTGACGTCGCAGGGTTGGCGGTTTTAATGGTATTTGTTCATTATGTTTACCTATGAAGCTATCAAGAGGACTTTCTTTGCAGACCACTACCAACCAACACATCAAAAATATTTAATCTTTTGGATAAAAATTTCTCATCAAATGAAATACTGTGGGAAAACTGTGAAGATATACGCAAATGATGGTGCAAAGGCAATGATGGGTCACAATGCTGGGATCATTGCCAAAATTAAAGATAAGGCAAATAAAAGGTAGCAGCAGCCATTGCTTTCTTCATAGACACATGCTAGCCTCGAGAAAAATGCCTTCTGAGCTTATGATAGTGTTGAATGATGCCATAAAAATAATAAACTATAAAATCGTGACCTCTTAAAAGCAGGCTCTTCAAATTAATGTGTGAAGATATGGGAAGTCACCATGAGTCCCCTCCTGCTGCACATTGAATTAAGGTGGTAGTCTCAAGGAAAAGCTTTGACATGTTTGATGGAACTGCATGCAGAGATAGAAGTATTTTTGATGAACCATAATGCTCTATTGGCAACGGTTTTGAATGATGAAGACTGGGTGTGCAAACTAGCATACTTGGCCAACATTTTTAGTAAAATGAACGAAATAAATTCATCATTGCAAGGAAAAACTGCCATAGTTTTTGATGCAAATACAAAATTCTTCTTTTAAGAGGAAACTTATGTATTGGTTGGAGTGCATGGAAAAAGAAGATATTGATTACTTCCCTCGTATAAAAAACTTCTTGAATGAAAATAACCTAAAGATTCAAGAAAAAATATTCAGGTGCATCTCGAAGCTTTAAAAGACTTGTTTGCACATTATTTTCCAACAGCTCAAGAGAAGATGCTTGATGACTTTAAATGTGTACTGAATGTGTTCAGCGTGAATAAAAACCACCCAGCTTAAACTCAGCAAAATACAAGGTACACATAGATTTGCCATCTGACAGCGAACTAAAAATTGCATTTCAAAACCAAAGTTTATCAAAAGTCATTATAAAAAGCTTCTTGAATGAAAATAACATCAAGATTCAAGAAAAAATACAGAAAAATATTTAGGCACATCTTAAAGTTTTGAAAGATTCGTTTGAACATTATTTTCCAACAGCTCAAGAGAAAATGCTTGATGACTTTAAATGGGTATTAAATGTGTTCAGTATAAACAAAAAAGCACCCAGCTTAAACTCAGCAGAATACAAGGTACTCATAGATTTGACATCTCACAGTGAACTAAATATCGCATTTCAAAACCAAAGTGTGTTAGAGTTTGGGCTGTATTTACAAGATGAATTCAAAATCTTGTCTAAGAAAGCAAAATTAATATTGCTGCCTTTCTCAACTACATATCTCTGTGAAGCAGGATTCTCCGTCTATACAGGTACCAAAACAAAATATACAGCCGCTTAAATGCAGAACCAGACATTCGCCTGCAATTATCATCAATTATACCTAAAATAAGAAAACTGGAAAAAATGCAACCACAGGTCTCATTAAACATTTATACGTATACATTTTTTATATCATGCCTTAATATAGGCCTACTGTTATACTATAGTAGACTTTAGTAAAATTAAACAGGAATTGTCTTCTATAATGAATAATAAAAATTTCGAATAACAAGTAATGAACGAATATGTATTTGTATTGAATTGGATATAATGATAAAATTGGAGGAACTGGGTTTATTGTATGGACCTTATTGTTGCTCTCACCGATAATATAAAATCAGTTGTAATGCAAATGGTTTGATTTATTGAACTTCGGAAGAGCTTTTATGCATGGCCAAGTTTTGACAATATCGTGTATTGGTGGTGGTTGAGAATAAATTGAGATATGATAAACTTGAAATTTTTTAAAATATAATTTCATTGCATTGACATTGTGCAATTGTTTAAGTATCTCTTTACTATCTATCCCCTCTTCCTCCCCCTGTAACACTTCTCCTAAACACCATTAACTTGTAAAACATAGGGTAGGCCTAAGGGGATCCGCCATAGAAATTAATTCTAAGAAGGGCTCTGCGAGTCAGAAAGGCTAGGAACCTCTGCTATAGAGTATCTGACACAATAGTTATTATATATGATGCAATAATTCACAGATAATTCAAAATTTCTAATTTTAAAGGTAGCGTAATAATTTTCCCCACTCTGTGTAGTGCCAAGCTATTGAGTCAGTTTTGCCTTTTCACTCTAGATTTGCTGTTGTGCATTATCTTTAACTTCACCTTTATGTTACCTTTCCTCAGACAATTTTGAAGTAAATTTCAGTTTTCCAGAAGTTTTTCCAAGTATCGCACATTAATTGAATGGCATTGGGATGAAACTCTTCAATGATTTGCAAAAACACACCTGTGTGCAGGGTAATTGAATAATCGATTTAGAGACTAAGTTCTTCTAAATTTATGGTTAGCTGTACAACAGTCATTTTTAAGTACATGCACTGAAATTGATGGAAATGAAATACACCCTCAACAAAATGCGTTATAGAACATGCAAACTACCAGGCATTTAGAAATGCTTAAATCACAATTTAACACAACAATTCAATCAACCCAAATCTTATTTCACACTACTGGCTTCCACAAATAAAACAAACTTGACAACTTATCCCATAATCTAAAATTAGTTATGCTTATAATACAAATGTCAACTCTGCCCCCATGGAAATCAGATAAGCATTTTAAAATTTTCGCTTAAGTCTCAGAGATATTTTAGAACTCTAAAATATTTTTAATCCATTTTCAGGTTTTCAAGTATACAAATCCTGAGTATCACATTTCAATTTTTTTATTATATTTTAATCCTTGACTTAAATGCATAGTTTATATTTTGATCCACAATAATTTCAACAAATTTCATCCTTCTGTACCAAACAGGGTAACAGATTAAATTAGTGGTTCAGTAGAATATTAATTGAGATGTTTACATAGATAAAGTTAAAATAAAATCCATAATTACTTCACTTATTAGCAATTTTTAGTATCTTAAGGTATTGCATTTTTAAAATAAGGAAATTAATACAAAAGTTTCTTACATTATCTGGGTTTATTGCTTGGTGTGGGTTAAAGAACTCTGTCATGATTGCTGCCAAAGCTTCCCGTAATCTATAATGAAACAAAAAAATAAACATCACATTTTAAAAATATAAGAGAAAATCAGCCTATTGAGTAAAATACTTCAATAAGAATTTTAATAACCACAATTTTTCCTATCTTCTAGTAAAACCATAAAAAGTTTCTGGTTATTTTTGAAGAAAAAAGCAAGAATGGATTTCCATCAGAAATTTTTTATCCTATGCCCATTACTGCTCTTTCAAGCACTTGATGCTTTGCCCTTGAGTTTAATTATGTTACTTAAAAAAAGAGCAGTACACTCAACGTCTCTAAGATCAAGGCAAACAGAAAGGTGGTAGCTGTTCATATTTACATGTTCTCAAAATGGACATTTCGAATTGTCAGTCCAGTGAAATACAAATGGGACTGAAGGTAATCATGTCCAGTCAAACTTTGGAAGAACTAAATGATTGCAGTATTGATTACTCTTGGGGTCACAGTGATTTTTTTTTTGTTTATCAATTAGGTAGGACTATCTCTTTCCTGTAGAAAAACACTTAAAATAAGATCTCCTTTCCCAAAACTTTTTCTTTAATAGTTGTTTAGCATTTTGAAAAGGGATAGGGATAACAAGTTGAATTGGCAAAGAAGCAGCCTTGACTGGACCATTTTTCATTTCATTTCATTTCCATGACTAGGAATCCATTGCAACACAATTTCTTTTCCCAAAGCCAGTAATTGACTAAAAGAATTGCTGCAAAAAAACTCCCTGAAGGAAGATGGAACTGGTAATTAGAGATAGCATCAAAGACTGAGAATCAATAAAAATAACAAACTTTTTCTCTGATCTCAATTCAATAGCTCGAAGAACCAACCTGACAGCATGGAATTCTCCATCAAAATTATCTGACTAAGTATCAACAGGTTTGCTCATTTGAAAAATTCTTGGGTAAACACACACCACTAATTTTCAGCCAATCAATTAGTAAACACATGGAGTTATTTTGACTTAGGATATCTATCAAGCATACTAACAAAAGCAATTGGTTGAAGGTCGATATTTGCAGCGGACCTCTTCACCAAAGGGAGGATCAAATCTTGCCTCAGCAAAACCAAACTGTCCTGGAAAGCAGTAAAAGCCTCGAAACATCTGGCTATTATCTAAAGGGATATTTGAAAAGATAGCCAAGTCATTAAGACTGGATGAAAAGGAATGAAATTATCAGACTTCAAATTTGGACACCTGAAACCATATAGTAGTTGTCAGTTGGTGTTTTGAACTTATTTGACTACTATTATTAATTTAATTGTAGTTTTTTATATTTTTTTCTATTTTCCGTTAAATTTATATTAAATTAGTTTGATTTAGTTTAATGAAAGTTAGGGTTAACTTTTTGAAAAAGTTTTCATCTGGAATTATTTTTCATGAGACATGCAGAGAAATATTTATTTTCTGCCATAAAACTTAAATTGACATTATTTAATTTCTCAACATTAATATGCAGTCTTGAGCAGTTGTATTATTTAAAATGGCTTGATTTGTACAGAAACAATGAAAGTTCTATTATTTTAAAAACAAATGAATTTTATGTACACAGTAGTATCCTTTTATCTGTCTTGTTAATAAAAACCAACATGTACGGAAAGGACTTACTTTAAAATTCCATAACCTTCGCGATATTGCATCGTAGAAGTATTGAATGACCAGATCTCTTTACTTGTTAGCTATAAGAAAATCTTTAAAAATCAAAATATTTAGATTTGAAAACATTAAACTAAAAATATCTGTTGAAAGGTGTTTAAAATGCAATTTTTCTATTACAGAGCAATCTATTTAATAATCTATCCTGTTATTTGCAAGATTTCTGGATCACTGGTAATTAGGATGAGTAAAAAGCTACATAAAATGAACTGAGATTGAAGTCAAAAACATTAGTCAAATACACAAAGAATTAATCAGAACAAATCAGCATTCTTAACTTTTGAGAATTGTATATAAGAGCTTTTAGCCATTGGTTTATCTTTTAGATTTTACTACTTGTTAAAAATTAAAAACCTGAATTTCCTAAACATTAAACTTTTTAATATTTTTAACATAAAATTTAGTAGATATTTTAAACCTAAACTTATCGTAATACAGATATTTCAGACACCCATATTTAAAGACACAATATTTCTTAACATCGAAAAGAAATTTGATGGGTTTTTAATTTAATGTATTTCTTGATCCTTTGATAATATTCTGTAGTTTATGACTTTTTAATAAATTTTTCAACAAATCACCTAATTTAATTTTGAAATTCTTAAAACTTATTGAAAAGAATTTATATATATATATATATATATATATGTCATAATAACAGATCTTATAAGCCTGCAGTCGTGACGAGAGTGGCAAGAGTGGTGTAAGGCAACCGGAGAGAATGATCCATTGATATTGAGTGTAATGCAGATTCCATAACAATTCTTTATTATTTCAGTAGACAAGTAATTACATCATGAGGTTGTTGAGGGTTTGGAGTTTGGAACGGCTCTGAGGGCTCCTTAGCCCAAGAGACTCGTGAAAAAATAAATAGTTTACAAAGATCTCGCTAGAGGGATTAGGATTAAGAAAAATATTATTGGACCAGGGGATTTAACACGAAATTTCATTGGTAGAAGTCGGTGGTTTTACGAAGGGGGAATGTGATCTTACATATGCGATTTGAAAGCAGGAGAGTCCTTGGGAGGTCTAAGCTAACGAGGCGGCTTGAGTTCAAAGGTGAAAGGGAGTCACGAGGTCCGTGGGAGGTCCAGTTAACGAGACGGCTTGAGTTCAAAAGTGAAAGGCAAGATATTGACCACTTAGATAGGGAGACAAAGACTGGGATAAAAGGGAACCGCTAAGGGGTGATCTGTAGTGAAAATTGTACTTAGGGGGTTATTTTTAGGTATCGTTTCATATCCCCCCCATTTAGAAGGGAAAGTCTTACCGTTCCAGAAAGGCTTTCACTAAATTATCAACAGTACAAAACATACAATATAACAAAGATACAAAATGACATTTCAAAACAAATATGATACATAAACACTTGATACACAAATAATACAATATTAATTTACAAATATCAACTAGTAGATGATTAATGAAAGTAAAAAACATCTAGCATAAGGACTTCAAAATTTATCCTTACACCTTCATAAAAGCTTCCATATGTCCTCTACTTAGTGACAATTCCCAAAATATTCAAACATTTTTCATGTATTTTATCAAAATTTCCTATGCATGGTGACTGAAAAAATATACAGTATTGTAAGTTTTGGTGATGAACCATATACGACATTATAATCACATCACTAAACAATCTTATTCATTAATTTGACGTAACAAAATCTGTGAAAAGGAAAATAAAAAAAAATAACTCAGGAACTTAGATGTGCAATGGAGACGACTTCTCTGTAGCAGTACCGACATGTCAGTGATGTCTGTACCTACGAGAGCGTTACTGTAAGTAGGCTAGAAATGAGCTCCGTATATTCTAAATGAGTAACTGCTCATTGTAAGCTACTAATTCACGTCAAGCATCCTGAAACGTTGAATATGTGTGTGCCGTGTTGTATAATGAATTTTTGTTTAATCATTTGTTAACTTCAAAATCAATGTATTCTGTGATCAATATGTGTGAAATTTCGTTCATTCATCAGTATAAAATCATTATCAGTACAATCATTTCATTATCAAACAGTACAAAAATAAAAATACGTAATGAGAGACTGGAATGTTGAGGAAAAGTATTTTTCATCAGTGTCCTCGTACGATAAAAATTTAAAGAACTACCCTAAAAACTTTCCATATTATTAGGTAGAAAGATTAGGACATGTTACAAGTAAGTACAAAAGAGAAATAGAGAGATACTTTATATATATATATATATAGTCGGTTCATCCCATACTAACACAATAAAATAATTCAATAAACAATGAAGGTTATTCAAATAAATCGCAGTACATAATAAACATTATTCAACATGAAAACAAATTATTTACATTATTCGACACATTGCTAATTCTTCATTGAATACATTTCATGCATCATGTAAGTTTCATTTATATGATGTTTGTAATTACTTCACATCTAATGTTTGAATTTTAAAACCGTTTGAAACAAAAGTAAATAATTAAAGGCAAAACTTTTTCAGAGCCTTGTCAGTAGCGACAATGCACAAACAGGAAAAATAATTGGACGACGGGTTTGTATTGAATTGGAGATGGGAAGAGATAAGGAAGGCTTTCGACGGGGGTCACAACCAGTTGGGGTGAAGAAAGAATGAAAAGCGAAGCTTTGGGGGGAGAAAATTCTCCCTCTTTGTCCGAAAGTCGTAAATTCCATGCGCATTATATTCTCTTTGAACGAGAACTAGGGCTACTTGGTTTTACGCGAAGATGTGAAGCGAGGGTACTCTGATTTCCCTTAAGAACTGGTATTTTCGAAACAGACACTTTGGTGTTATTAGCAACTCGAATGGGAATTTTACTTTTTCTAACTGGAAGAGGAGACATTTGATAATCAGATGCTGGGTAAAAATGACGTAATCTAGTCGAATGCACTACTTCAGAATCCTTTTTGTGGAGAGGGTTAGGCCTATTTATTTCATAATTTACGTCAGAAAGTTTCTTCAGGATAACGTATGGTCCTGTGAAAGTTGGATTTAATTTTCGACTATTGGGATAAACAAATTCTTCATACATTACAGAGTCTCCAATGTTAAAATCACTTTTAGTAAAACGGGTGTCATATCTCTTTTTTGAAATCTCATGGAATTTCTTAGTTTTTTCTTCGGCAATTTTTCGGGCCTCTTCAATGGGCGGATACAAATTTGGTTCAACTATAGGTTCATAAGGAAGTTTTCCATACATTAAATAAGTAGGTGGGAATGTAGTAATCGAATGAGGAGTGTTGTTGTATTCTTCCGTGACTTGTTTAAGTAATTGGGTCCAAGGAGTACTATTTGTTTGAGCATTAATTTTACATTTCAACCTAGTTATGAGGGTTTGGTTGACGCGCTCAACTTTACCATTAGTTTGAGGTCTGTGTGCAGAAGTTAGTAATTGAGTGACGTTATATTTTTGCAAGAAATGCTTGAATTTGGGTGACGTGAAGGCTGCATGTCTGTCACTTAGAATTTTCTTTGGAACTTGAATTTGGAATACCTGTTTAAGACAGTTAATATAAGCATCTGATGTCACACTTTTTGAAGGGAATGTCCAAATATATCTTGTTGCATGATCTATTAAAATATGTAGGTACTTTTTTGGAGAGCCATAATAGCTTAATCCGCCAACTGTATCCACGGAAATTAATTCGAAAGGCTCATGACTTGTGGGAAGGGATTTTAACAAGCCATATTTCTTTTGCTTTTTCCTTTTATTCAATTGACAAACTTCACAGTGTCGGACATAATTCCTAACATCATTTACTATACCAGGCCAATAATATTGTGGCGATAATAAATTTAACATTGATGACACTCCTAGGTGCCCATACTCAATATGTGCTTTCTCTAACAATTTTGAACGAAGTGAAAATGGGACAACAACTTTATTCAAACCTTGTTTTCTAATTGTCCAAAGATTATCCAATTTTTTGTATTTGCGATTACAAACATTATCATTTTCTTGACTTTCTTTGAGCTCAGAATGAGTTAATAATTGTGCTCTTGGCAGCACGTGATGATTTATGGGGTTTCTAGTTAACATGTCAGCTTCTACATTAGTAGATCCCTTTTTGTATTTAATTGTAAAATTGTACATAGACAATTTCAATGACCATCTAAAAAGCCTACCGGTTGGGTGTTTAATATTTTTGAGCCAAACCAGGGCAGCATGATCGGTATAAATAGTAAAGTGATTTCCATGAAGATAGCAGTAAAATTTTTCGACGGAATCTATTATAGCCAAACATTCAAGTTCTGTTATCGCGTAATTTTTCTCGTAAGGTCGTAATTTTCTAGAGTAAAAGGAAACTGGGTGTAAGGAACCATCTGGATGTTCCTGTTTTAAAATTCCTGAAATTGCTTCTCCTGAGGCATCGGTGTATAAATGGCAGGGATAATTCGGGTTAAATAAACTTAACACAGGCTTAGAGATTAAGATATCTTTGAGTTTCTTAAATGAGGCCTGACATTCTTCTGACCATTGATATTTTACATCTTTTTTAAGAAGGTTATTCAAAGGGGCTCGAATTTTCGCATAATCTGGAATGAATTTGTTATAGACATTAACACTTCCAAGAAATCTTTGCAACTCTTTGGTGTTTCTGGGTGGTTGAAGTTTTTTGATAGTTTCAACGTTAATATTACTTGGTTTGTAAGTACTGTTCTCAATTTCATATCCCAAGAAATTTATTTTCGTTTTTGCAAAGTTGCATTTTGAAAGTTTGAGTTTCACGTTCTCTTTCTCACATATCTCAAAGATGATTTTTAAATGTTTCAGGTGTTCTTCATAATTTTGGGAAAATACAATTATGTCATCAAAATAATTTAGGGCAAATTTAATTTGATGCTTATTTAGAATTTGCCTTATAGCACGTTGAAATATTGCAGGGGCGTTTTTCCATCCAAAAGGTAATCTTTTCCATTCGTACAAACCAAAATTTGAGGTAAATGCAAGTTTTTCTGTGTCTTGATCCTTAATTTTGATGTGCCAGTATCCAGAGGCTAAATCTAGTGTTGAAAATATTTTTGCATGGGACAATTGATCCAATACAGCATCGATACGAGGAATGGGTTCGGAATCTGTTTTAGTAATTTCATTTAGTTTTCGATAATCGATGCATAAACGAGTTTTGGAGTTTTCATCTCGTTTGTAAGCTAATGTTACAGGAGCAGCATAAGGGCTGTAAGAAGGTTTGATAATGTCTGCCTTCAAAAGTTCGTCAATTTGTTTTTTGATTTCTGCATTATCCTTAGGCGAGGCTCTATATGGGCGACAAGCAATTGGCAGTTCCGAGTTTAGAATAACTCGTTGAGGTTCTAAATTAATTGAGCCTACATCATATTTATTGTTGGCAAAAACCTTTTTGTATTTATTAATTAGAGCAGTTAATTTGCCACCAGAGTTAATACCATAATTGATATTATTCACATTATTTGAATTAACACTAGAAATAGTACAGTCCTTAATGTTATTACTATCAGTACAATTCCCAATACTATCATTCTTATCAAAAGAGTACATATTTTCACATTTCATATTTTCAACTTTTGAACATTGTTCATCATAAGTATTCTTACTAGTAGTATTCTCACATGATCCAAGATTATTATGTTGAACACTATTAGAATATTGTGAATAACCTTGATTGTAAAAATGATGGGAAATTTGTGCACAACTTATAGGAGCATTTGAAGTTACATTATGATTGAATTGAAATATTTGTCTGCTTTTGCAATTGATCTTCAAATTAAATAGATTCACAGTTTCTAAATTTAGCAATGCATAATTTAAAGCAGAGTTGATGGCCAAAAATTCAAGTTGTTTTGTAATGCAACCAATTGTAATACTGATCAAAACAATTTCACTTACCCGAATAGCACCAACTGCTTGTTGAATTTGTATCTTAGGGTTCACTGTTATTGTCTCATATTTCAAATGTCTGAGTAAATGTTCAGGAATGATATTTGCACTCGTGCCTGTGTCCAACAATCCAATGAATGTTTTGTGACCACAAAAAATAGTCACTTTTAGGTATGGTCATTCCAAATCAGGAGTTTGTCCATATTGAGTAGCTGGTTGATACGCGAGCTGAGGTAGTGGAGGAAGCCTTCGCTGAGGGAAAGTTCTCCAAGGGGGATTCCGGTCCTGTAAACGTCGGTCACGGTAGTTGAAGGGCTCTCTGTGCACGGGAGGCATCCAAAATCTCGGCCGCATCGGAAATCTTTGCCGGGGTCGAAATTCTGGACGGGGAATTGCTGCGGGAACGGGTACTCGGTCCATTCTGCTATTTCCTTGTTGATTGTCATCAGGTAATTGACTGCATAACGTGCGGGCAACTCTTAACCATTCCGTAATGGTTGATGGTTCTTTTACAATGATGAGCTCCTTAATATTCCGAGGCAAACCATTTGTTAGTCCTTGGAGTAGTATTTGGTCAGAAAGGTGTAATCGTTGACCAATGTCAAATTTCTTTTTGAAGTACTCATCAATGTCTCCAGGTTTGTCGCACGTTGTAGAGATGAAGGTATCAAAAGATATCAGAGAGGTCCTTGAAAAATAGTTGATAAGTCCTTGACGTAAATTAGCCCATTCGGTTTCGACGATACAATGATTTAAATAATAGTTCAACGCTTCGCCTTTTAAGCATTGTGAGATTAGTTCGATTCTTGAGGTTGCATAGTTGGTTGTTTTTAACTCAAAATACTTGATCCACGCTTCAACGTCGAAATTTTCTTTGGGATCAAATGCTATTATTTTTGAAAGTATTCTTTCCGAAAACTCTTCAGAAACTGGGTAGCTGGCAGTAGAATCATCTCTATTAGACATCATTTTGGTGTAGTGATGAGAGTCCGTTCAATTTCTTAAAACTTCCAAAATGAGACTTCACGGTGAGGTTCCCAAACCACAAGTTGCTATCCTGTCGACTTAAAAATCTGTCATAATAACAGATCTTATAAGCCTGCAGTCGTGACGAGAGTGGCAAGAGTGGTGTAAGGCAACCGGAGAGAATGATCCATTGATATTGAGTGTAATGCAGATTCCATAACAATTCTTTATTATTTCAGTAGACAAGTAATTACATCATGAGGTTGTTGAGGGTTTGGAGTTTGGAACGGCTCTGAGGGCTCCTTAGCCCAAGAGACTCGTGAAAAAATAAATAGTTTACAAAGATCTCGCTAGAGGGATTAGGATTAAGAAAAATATTATTGGACCAGGGGATTTAACACGAAATTTCATTGGTAGAAGTCGGTGGTTTTACGAAGGGGGAATGTGATCTTACATATGCGATTTGAAAGCAGGAGAGTCCTTGGGAGGTCTAAGCTAACGAGGCGGCTTGAGTTCAAAGGTGAAAGGGAGTCACGAGGTCCGTGGGAGGTCCAGTTAACGAGACGGCTTGAGTTCAAAAGTGAAAGGCAAGATATTGACCACTTAGATAGGGAGACAAAGACTGGGATAAAAGGGAACCGCTAAGGGGTGATCTGTAGTGAAAATTGTACTTAGGGGGTTATTTTTAGGTATCGTTTCATATCCCCCCCATTTAGAAGGGAAAGTCTTACCGTTCCAGAAAGGCTTTCACTAAATTATCAACAGTACAAAACATACAATATAACAAAGATACAAAATGACATTTCAAAACAAATATGATACATAAACACTTGATACACAAATAATACAATATTAATTTACAAATATCAACTAGTAGATGATTAATGAAAGTAAAAAACATCTAGCATAAGGACTTCAAAATTTATCCTTACACCTTCATAAAAGCTTCCATATGTCCTCTACTTAGTGACAATTCCCAAAATATTCAAACATTTTTCATGTATTTTATCAAAATTTCCTATGCATGGTGACTGAAAAAATATACAGTATTGTAAGTTTTGGTGATGAACCATATACGACATTATAATCACATCACTAAACAATCTTATTCATTAATTTGACGTAACAAAATCTGTGAAAAGGAAAATAAAAAAAAATAACTCAGGAACTTAGATGTGCAATGGAGACGACTTCTCTGTAGCAGTACCGACATGTCAGTGATGTCTGTACCTACGAGAGCGTTACTGTAAGTAGGCTAGAAATGAGCTCCGTATATTCTAAATGAGTAACTGCTCATTGTAAGCTACTAATTCACGTCAAGCATCCTGAAACGTTGAATATGTGTGTGCCGTGTTGTATAATGAATTTTTGTTTAATCATTTGTTAACTTCAAAATCAATGTATTCTGTGATCAATATGTGTGAAATTTCGTTCATTCATCAGTATAAAATCATTATCAGTACAATCATTTCATTATCAAACAGTACAAAAATAAAAATACGTAATGAGAGACTGGAATGTTGAGGAAAAGTATTTTTCATCAGTGTCCTCGTACGATAAAAATTTAAAGAACTACCCTAAAAACTTTCCATATTATTAGGTAGAAAGATTAGGACATGTTACAAGTAAGTACAAAAGAGAAATAGAGAGATACTTTATATATATATATATATAGTCGGTTCATCCCATACTAACACAATAAAATAATTCAATAAACAATGAAGGTTATTCAAATAAATCGCAGTACATAATAAACATTATTCAACATGAAAACAAATTATTTACATTATTCGACACATTGCTAATTCTTCATTGAATACATTTCATGCATCATGTAAGTTTCATTTATATGATGTTTGTAATTACTTCACATCTAATGTTTGAATTTTAAAACCGTTTGAAACAAAAGTAAATAATTAAAGGCAAAACTTTTTCAGAGCCTTGTCAGTAGCGACAATGCACAAACAGGAAAAATAATTGGACGACGGGTTTGTATTGAATTGGAGATGGGAAGAGATAAGGAAGGCTTTCGACGGGGGTCACAACCAGTTGGGGTGAAGAAAGAATGAAAAGCGAAGCTTTGGGGGGAGAAAATTCTCCCTCTTTGTCCGAAAGTCGTAAATTCCATGCGCATTATATTCTCTTTGAACGAGAACTAGGGCTACTTGGTTTTACGCGAAGATGTGAAGCGAGGGTACTCTGATTTCCCTTAAGAACTGGTATTTTCGAAACAGACACTTTGGTGTTATTAGCAACTCGAATGGGAATTTTACTTTTTCTAACTGGAAGAGGAGACATTTGATAATCAGATGCTGGGTAAAAATGACGTAATCTAGTCGAATGCACTACTTCAGAATCCTTTTTGTGGAGAGGGTTAGGCCTATTTATTTCATAATTTACGTCAGAAAGTTTCTTCAGGATAACGTATGGTCCTGTGAAAGTTGGATTTAATTTTCGACTATTGGGATAAACAAATTCTTCATACATTACAGAGTCTCCAATGTTAAAATCACTTTTAGTAAAACGGGTGTCATATCTCTTTTTTGAAATCTCATGGAATTTCTTAGTTTTTTCTTCGGCAATTTTTCGGGCCTCTTCAATGGGCGGATACAAATTTGGTTCAACTATAGGTTCATAAGGAAGTTTTCCATACATTAAATAAGTAGGTGGGAATGTAGTAATCGAATGAGGAGTGTTGTTGTATTCTTCCGTGACTTGTTTAAGTAATTGGGTCCAAGGAGTACTATTTGTTTGAGCATTAATTTTACATTTCAACCTAGTTATGAGGGTTTGGTTGACGCGCTCAACTTTACCATTAGTTTGAGGTCTGTGTGCAGAAGTTAGTAATTGAGTGACGTTATATTTTTGCAAGAAATGCTTGAATTTGGGTGACGTGAAGGCTGCATGTCTGTCACTTAGAATTTTCTTTGGAACTTGAATTTGGAATACCTGTTTAAGACAGTTAATATAAGCATCTGATGTCACACTTTTTGAAGGGAATGTCCAAATATATCTTGTTGCATGATCTATTAAAATATGTAGGTACTTTTTTGGAGAGCCATAATAGCTTAATCCGCCAACTGTATCCACGGAAATTAATTCGAAAGGCTCATGACTTGTGGGAAGGGATTTTAACAAGCCATATTTCTTTTGCTTTTTCCTTTTATTCAATTGACAAACTTCACAGTGTCGGACATAATTCCTAACATCATTTACTATACCAGGCCAATAATATTGTGGCGATAATAAATTTAACATTGATGACACTCCTAGGTGCCCATACTCAATATGTGCTTTCTCTAACAATTTTGAACGAAGTGAAAATGGGACAACAACTTTATTCAAACCTTGTTTTCTAATTGTCCAAAGATTATCCAATTTTTTGTATTTGCGATTACAAACATTATCATTTTCTTGACTTTCTTTGAGCTCAGAATGAGTTAATAATTGTGCTCTTGGCAGCACGTGATGATTTATGGGGTTTCTAGTTAACATGTCAGCTTCTACATTAGTAGATCCCTTTTTGTATTTAATTGTAAAATTGTACATAGACAATTTCAATGACCATCTAAAAAGCCTACCGGTTGGGTGTTTAATATTTTTGAGCCAAACCAGGGCAGCATGATCGGTATAAATAGTAAAGTGATTTCCATGAAGATAGCAGTAAAATTTTTCGACGGAATCTATTATAGCCAAACATTCAAGTTCTGTTATCGCGTAATTTTTCTCGTAAGGTCGTAATTTTCTAGAGTAAAAGGAAACTGGGTGTAAGGAACCATCTGGATGTTCCTGTTTTAAAATTCCTGAAATTGCTTCTCCTGAGGCATCGGTGTATAAATGGCAGGGATAATTCGGGTTAAATAAACTTAACACAGGCTTAGAGATTAAGATATCTTTGAGTTTCTTAAATGAGGCCTGACATTCTTCTGACCATTGATATTTTACATCTTTTTTAAGAAGGTTATTCAAAGGGGCTCGAATTTTCGCATAATCTGGAATGAATTTGTTATAGACATTAACACTTCCAAGAAATCTTTGCAACTCTTTGGTGTTTCTGGGTGGTTGAAGTTTTTTGATAGTTTCAACGTTAATATTACTTGGTTTGTAAGTACTGTTCTCAATTTCATATCCCAAGAAATTTATTTTCGTTTTTGCAAAGTTGCATTTTGAAAGTTTGAGTTTCACGTTCTCTTTCTCACATATCTCAAAGATGATTTTTAAATGTTTCAGGTGTTCTTCATAATTTTGGGAAAATACAATTATGTCATCAAAATAATTTAGGGCAAATTTAATTTGATGCTTATTTAGAATTTGCCTTATAGCACGTTGAAATATTGCAGGGGCGTTTTTCCATCCAAAAGGTAATCTTTTCCATTCGTACAAACCAAAATTTGAGGTAAATGCAAGTTTTTCTGTGTCTTGATCCTTAATTTTGATGTGCCAGTATCCAGAGGCTAAATCTAGTGTTGAAAATATTTTTGCATGGGACAATTGATCCAATACAGCATCGATACGAGGAATGGGTTCGGAATCTGTTTTAGTAATTTCATTTAGTTTTCGATAATCGATGCATAAACGAGTTTTGGAGTTTTCATCTCGTTTGTAAGCTAATGTTACAGGAGCAGCATAAGGGCTGTAAGAAGGTTTGATAATGTCTGCCTTCAAAAGTTCGTCAATTTGTTTTTTGATTTCTGCATTATCCTTAGGCGAGGCTCTATATGGGCGACAAGCAATTGGCAGTTCCGAGTTTAGAATAACTCGTTGAGGTTCTAAATTAATTGAGCCTACATCATATTTATTGTTGGCAAAAACCTTTTTGTATTTATTAATTAGAGCAGTTAATTTGCCACCAGAGTTAATACCATAATTGATATTATTCACATTATTTGAATTAACACTAGAAATAGTACAGTCCTTAATGTTATTACTATCAGTACAATTCCCAATACTATCATTCTTATCAAAAGAGTACATATTTTCACATTTCATATTTTCAACTTTTGAACATTGTTCATCATAAGTATTCTTACTAGTAGTATTCTCACATGATCCAAGATTATTATGTTGAACACTATTAGAATATTGTGAATAACCTTGATTGTAAAAATGATGGGAAATTTGTGCACAACTTATAGGAGCATTTGAAGTTACATTATGATTGAATTGAAATATTTGTCTGCTTTTGCAATTGATCTTCAAATTAAATAGATTCACAGTTTCTAAATTTAGCAATGCATAATTTAAAGCAGAGTTGATGGCCAAAAATTCAAGTTGTTTTGTAATGCAACCAATTGTAATACTGATCAAAACAATTTCACTTACCCGAATAGCACCAACTGCTTGTTGAATTTGTATCTTAGGGTTCACTGTTATTGTCTCATATTTCAAATGTCTGAGTAAATGTTCAGGAATGATATTTGCACTCGTGCCTGTGTCCAACAATCCAATGAATGTTTTGTGACCACAAAAAATAGTCACTTTTAGGTATGGTCATTCCAAATCAGGAGTTTGTCCATATTGAGTAGCTGGTTGATACGCGAGCTGAGGTAGTGGAGGAAGCCTTCGCTGAGGGAAAGTTCTCCAAGGGGGATTCCGGTCCTGTAAACGTCGGTCACGGTAGTTGAAGGGCTCTCTGTGCACGGGAGGCATCCAAAATCTCGGCCGCATCGGAAATCTTTGCCGGGGTCGAAATTCTGGACGGGGAATTGCTGCGGGAACGGGTACTCGGTCCATTCTGCTATTTCCTTGTTGATTGTCATCAGGTAATTGACTGCATAACGTGCGGGCAACTCTTAACCATTCCGTAATGGTTGATGGTTCTTTTACAATGATGAGCTCCTTAATATTCCGAGGCAAACCATTTGTTAGTCCTTGGAGTAGTATTTGGTCAGAAAGGTGTAATCGTTGACCAATGTCAAATTTCTTTTTGAAGTACTCATCAATGTCTCCAGGTTTGTCGCACGTTGTAGAGATGAAGGTATCAAAAGATATCAGAGAGGTCCTTGAAAAATAGTTGATAAGTCCTTGACGTAAATTAGCCCATTCGGTTTCGACGATACAATGATTTAAATAATAGTTCAACGCTTCGCCTTTTAAGCATTGTGAGATTAGTTCGATTCTTGAGGTTGCATAGTTGGTTGTTTTTAACTCAAAATACTTGATCCACGCTTCAACGTCGAAATTTTCTTTGGGATCAAATGCTATTATTTTTGAAAGTATTCTTTCCGAAAACTCTTCAGAAACTGGGTAGCTGGCAGTAGAATCATCTCTATTAGACATCATTTTGGTGTAGTGATGAGAGTCCGTTCAATTTCTTAAAACTTCCAAAATGAGACTTCACGGTGAGGTTCCCAAACCACAAGTTGCTATCCTGTCGACTTAAAAATCTGTCATAATAACAGATCTTATAAGCCTGCAGTCGTGACGAGAGTGGCAAGAGTGGTGTAAGGCAACCGGAGAGAATGATCCATTGATATTGAGTGTAATGCAGATTCCATAACAATTCTTTATTATTTCAGTAGACAAGTAATTACATCATGAGGTTGTTGAGGGTTTGGAGTTTGGAACGGCTCTGAGGGCTCCTTAGCCCAAGAGACTCGTGAAAAAATAAATAGTTTACAAAGATCTCGCTAGAGGGATTAGGATTAAGAAAAATATTATTGGACCAGGGGATTTAACACGAAATTTCATTGGTAGAAGTCGGTGGTTTTACGAAGGGGGAATGTGATCTTACATATGCGATTTGAAAGCAGGAGAGTCCTTGGGAGGTCTAAGCTAACGAGGCGGCTTGAGTTCAAAGGTGAAAGGGAGTCACGAGGTCCGTGGGAGGTCCAGTTAACGAGACGGCTTGAGTTCAAAAGTGAAAGGCAAGATATTGACCACTTAGATAGGGAGACAAAGACTGGGATAAAAGGGAACCGCTAAGGGGTGATCTGTAGTGAAAATTGTACTTAGGGGGTTATTTTTAGGTATCGTTTCATATATATATATATATATATATATATATATATATATATATATATATATATATATATATATATATATATATATATATATATATATATATATATATATATATATACTCGTCGGTGTTCTGTAAAAAGGATGAATCCAACAATTTGAAATTTTTCAGAGCATTTTCAAACTTCACTTTTCCATAAAAATTAGGAATAATGTAAAACAAATTTATTTTATCTTACACTTGCTTACTACGTATATATTATAAATGCATTTGTTTTACATTATTTCTAATTTTTATGGAAAAGTGAAGTTTGAAAATGCTCTCCTGAAAAATTTCAAATTGTTGGATTCGCCCATTTTACAGAACACCGACTATATATACATACACTATGATATTAATGGCCAAAATCTTAATTTCAACTATGAAACTATAACTTAAAGTATTGTCATGCATCTTTTTTAATAAGCATGCCAAAAAATATTTTCCTTTAAATTGATTCTAATAGAAAAATCCATGAAGAATATACATAAAAACGAAGTGATATATTAGAATGTTTCTTAAAATATATTAGAGATCATTTTAGTAGAATCATAAAATATTTGGATGCAAGCTTTTCATGAATAGAATCAAGAGCATTTATACTTTCTCATGCTGTTTAATTAAAAGTACATTTTCTTATATATTTATGTAAAACTGTATTTTAATTATTATTACTGAAATTATAATGTTATTAATAAAGCTGGTACATAATTTACCATATTTATAGCATTTATATTTTATAAATTTTTTAAAAGAAAAGCATATACTGATGTTTTAAAATCGAAAACACAACCAACCACTTGATCTACACAAAATGAAGAATTCGCAAAAGCAATCAAGCTGAAGAATTAAATATATTGCTCATTACATATAAATTTTTAGAAATGAACCAGTAGTACTCACTACATATATACAACAGAACTCAAGCCCCACTAAAGCAGGTAGATATTTTAATTAACGTCACACTGGAGGAACACAACGGGCTATTGGGGATGGTCTGGGATCAATTCCAAAGGGGAAAAGATTCCAGAACACCACGTAATTTTGAACCATGGTCAGATGACGAAGCAACACCTGAGCTGGCACCCCACTCTCCAAATTTCCACACCAAGCCAACGTGAGGACATTTGAGACCACGACAGATTTAACATGCAAAAGCCCCCTTTGTACATGACAGTGTTTGGTTGAATTCGAACTCTCAACCCTCCGGTTGCTAATCCGTTACTCTTCCAACTGGGACACCAAGGCCCTCCCCACTAAGGTTTCTTGGAGAATCCGGAATCCATTAAGGCATGGATTCTTAATAAGCACCTAACCTATTGCATATACAAGGCTAAATGAAGCACATGATTGGATTGGATGTTTGGATTTTATGGTGCAAGGTCCAAATGCAGACAAGCTGCGCCAAACACAAGACCGAATATAACCCAATAAAAGTATAAAATATTTAAAAATTAATAATTAAAGACAAAGATAAAATGCAGATTTAAAACATGAAACATGCGGAGATGAGAATTAAAATATTCAAATAGTAGTCAGATGATAAAACAAGACCATCATCGTGCAGCATAACTAATGAATTTAATTTACATATGCATAAAATTTTTAAAGTGTGAAATTTACAAGATTGAATTATAAAAGAATTTGATAAAATAGATTTAAGACTCATTTTGAATTTGAAAAAAATTAGATGAGATTTTAAAAACCAACTGAGCATAAAAATGTGAAAAAGTTTGAATGGGGATTTTCCCCAATCAAATCTCGCATATTCGAAATTGTACTTTAAAAACATTTGAGACGTTGATGATTAAAAACAGGACAGACAATTAAAATGTGATAAACAGAAAAAGGAGTAGACCATGAGTTGCAATTGAGCACTCTCCTAGTAAAAGATGATGATGGGCGAATCATGTGTGTTCAATGTGAAGGCTGGCGAGTTTGAGAGCAGTCCTCCGCACTGGAGACACTGGCACTGATGAATGATGGGTTTTATAGAATGTAATTTGCTGGTGACTTGCAGGTTCCACGACTCTTGCCACAAGGAGTCAATGAAATCCTATGTGGACATCTTGATGTCACTATGAGGAACGGCTTGCTGCAATGGAACCAGGGTATGACAAAAATCATGATTTCTTTTATCTTAAAAATCGGATTTATTTGACTTAAATCGGATTTTTATTCATTTGTTGCCTCTACATGTTTAACTTGTTAGATATGAGACCCAAATCACAGTACAGATCCCAGGTAGCATGTTAAACATTAATGTATATAAAGATTTAACAAATTTATCAGAGCACATTTTTGAAAGACTGAAAATATAAAAGAGAAATAAAAGTTATCATTGGGTCTTGTTACTTTTATTCTTTCATTGGAATTGCATTTCATGATACAAATCCATTGTTCTGAAAATTCTAAATTAAAAAATAATGATTTAAAGGGAGGAAATTTTAAATTTAATATATTTTTATAAATCATAATAAAAGTTAAACAAATCTCAATTTTTTGGCCTGTTTGTTACCCACTTTTTTTGTTATGAACATATTTCTTGTCTGCCAGACACAAAAGCTAAATTTGAATTTGCCAGAACCAAATTGTTTCCCATTTAAAAGGAAATTCCATATTATGAAATATTTCGCAAAGTGGAAATCAAGAAATTTATATACTTTCTCTTCAACAGATATGAAACATGCAAATCACAGTATAGATCCTAGATAGTTTTGATAAGTCAGGGTGTGATAAAATCATGATTTAAGAAAAATCATTAAAATCGGATTTTTGATTTTATTAAATTTGTTCCTACATGTTTAAACGAGTCAGACATTAGATGAAAATCAGTGTAGAATCTAGATAGTATTATGTTATATATTAATATATAGGAAGGTTAAATATTAGGTCATCCGGAAAATTTTGCGGTTTTTTTATGATAAATTACGGCTTCGTCGTAATTTATCATAAAAAAACAAAAGAAAAAAACGTATAAAAACTTAAGAAATGTTATTGAATCACATAAGTACCATTTTGCTCTGACTTTTTGCCATCTTTCCAGCGGCTGGAAAATTACTTTTTTTAAAAAGTCATTAGGCTTATTTGTAAAGTTATCGAGGTGCTGTTTGACAGTCACCAAAGAATTGAACTCTAGGCCATTCAGAGAATTTTGAAGTGACCTGAAGAGGTGAAAATCTGAAGGGGCAAGGTCTGGTGAATATGGGGGTGACACAAAACATCCTAGCCATACTCAATAAGTCTTTTGTCTGACAATCATCGTCATGCTGGAAGACAACACCTCGAAGATTGGTCAGTTCTGGCCGCTTTGCTTTGATTTCTGCTTTTAATACTGACATTTGAGAACAGTATTTTTCCGAATTTTTTGTCTGATTTTGTGGCAACAATTCATAATGAACAATTCCTTTGTAGTCCCACCATACACAAAGCATTACTTCTCCATTCTTAGCACTGCAGTGAAACAAAAATTGTGCCACAACACAAGCTAGAATTATGCAGTGAAATCAGAAGACCGAATTTACACATCTGCTTCAATCAAGGTCACTCCATATCAGCAGTAGCAAAATAGTAATAAGGAAGCGCGCATCGATTTGAAAAACCGCAGAACTTTCCGGATGACCCAATATTTATGGTGAATATTAATAAATAAGAGTTAAGAAAATATAGCAGGACTAAGTTTTGAAAGACTAAAACAATAAAAATCACTCTTGGGCCTTGTGTTTATTTAATTTGAATTTAATTTCATGATATAAATCCATAATACTTAAAATTCTATATTAAAAAATAATATTTTATTTGGAAAGATTAAGTTTTAAATTTAAAAAATTTTTACATATTATAATTAAATCAATTTAAATTTTCTAGCCTTTTCATTTACCCAACTTAGTTTTAAGTGTAAACTATCTACAAGTTGAGTCAAACTGTTAAGTTGAAAATATTCTTTATATAAACACAGAAGTAGTAAAGGTGAAGACTATAAGTGGCTTTCCAGCCTTTAAATATAAAAAAACACAATTAAATTATTATTAAATAAATATTAAAATCCAAATGAGTTTCCCCAATTCCAAAGGATATACGAGATAGTGTGGAAAAATCGTAATTCTTTTAAAAAATGTTTTTTAAAAAATTGAGTAATTTTGATTCAAATCAGATATTTTGGATTTTTATGATTTTAATTTATTTTTTCCGAGTTTAAACTTGTTAGACATGAGACATGCAAATCAATATAGTTACTAGATAATATCAATTTATGTTAAACATGTCTGAGGGTTTAGGAATTCTAAGTACCCTTATCAGGAATAATAAATTCCTTCTTGAAAGGGCATCAGCTTAAGTCTAACTAACCTTTCCATGGGAAGAGTATCCGATTTATCCGAAAACATACATGTTTTTCATGGACTGATCTCATTCGTATAAAACTCAGCATCTGCTGATCAAAGGATTTGCAAGCGACACTTGTTTTAAGTTAACAAGAGAAATGTTTGTTGGTCAGTTGTCATTGTGATCCCAAGTACATGAGCGCTATATCCTAAGGGCCCGAATCCCTTTTGTCCCCCTAATAGAAGTAAATATTTCCAATGAGAATCTAAATTTGTTAAAAAACACCTACACCAAGCACGCCTGACCTCTTGGAGCCCTTTAAAAATTTTATATTAGGACCCAGGGCCCCAAACATAAGGGATAAATATGCCGAGTGGTTTATCTGTCTTAGGTTGATTATCAGAAGGGTGACAAAATTAGACCCAGAACTCTTTGGGTCCTAATATTTTTATAATTGGAGCCAAGCCCTCCCTCCAACAAGATATAATATAAAATGATAATATTGGTAATGATTTATATAAACAAAATAGAGTTCCAAAATATTTATAATGAAGCAAATCATATCTCCAAGTTGGAATCCAGTCAATCAATGCAATTATCCCAATCAATGCAATTATCTTTAACGTCCTCAAAATATCCCTACTTTGAGAAGGGATAATATACAGTAATTATCAGTTTTATAAAGGATCAATCTGGGGATTACTGAGTAGAATCAAACTTTTAAAATGATTTGTATTGTCCCATTTTGTCCTAGGATATTTCATTTTCATTATTAAACTTAAGAAAAAAAGAAAATTAAAGTGATTTAAATCATGTGATTAAAGTGATTTTTTAATAAAAATCACTTGATTTAAATCATGATTAAAATCGTGATTTAAATTGGCATACCCGGAATGGAACTGAAGCTGCCTTAGCAGCACTGTCAGCAAGCTTGTTACCCTTTATGCCCACGTGACTAGGGACACAACAAAACAGAATATCACTGCCCTTGTTTTGCAAGGTACGCAAGATGGTAAAAATATCTGACATGACAGGATAGCAAGTGATGGTATATTGCTACAGATGTTCTAAGACCTCATGCTGTCAGTGTCAATACGGAACTTACAGTGAGTACTAGGATATCTGCTGAAGGGCGCAATAAATTGCCACAGTTTCAGCAGTGTAGATGGAGTAGGAAGTAGGAATTCCGTAACTATAAATAGTGTTAGGAAAAGCGATTCCGCAGCCTACATAATCTACTCCTTTAGACCCATCCGTGAATATTGGAAAATACGTGCCACACTGACAGCAGTGTAAGTGATATATTTTTTGGAGGTCAGACTTTGGGTACGGAGTGAAGGGGTTGATATAATTCAGAGATGGAAAGTCCCATGGTGGAAAACGAAGTTTTATTTTGTTGGCACAATATCACTAAGGTAAGAATCATTTAAAATGGACTTTGTCCACTGGAAAAAAAAGGTTTAGTGAAGAGGAATGAGCGTCATAAAGTCAGACTAGGAGCAAGTGTCATGTGCTTCAAGGAATAAGATGACAAGGATTTTATCTTGAAATAATAATTGATGGGCAACTTCCTTCACAGGTTATGTGGTAGCTGGTGACATTCTACATAGAGGCTGTTAACTGGAGACATGCAAAATGCACAAGAGCATATCCTCAGAGCAGAGTGATGGACAGTGTTCAATTTGCATAAATTGGTTGCATTGAGTAGTTCAATCAAGCATATATCCAATCCCTGGCAGGATATCTGCAAGTCATCAACATATAATGATCCATGAACAGATGGCTGAAGGGTATGGATGTTACTAAAATGAAGGATGAAGAGGATGACACACTTAAAGTGCTCCACTGAGGGAACCCTCAGCTTGAATGAAATTATCATATAAAATTTATCTGATGCACTCTAAAATTGCATGTCTTTAAAATATTTTGTATCAAAATGAGATTTCCCGTTAATTTCCCAAAATGAGATTTCCAAGATTTCCCGTTAAATCAAATTCAAACATACGTGGGAGAATGCAATGTCGCCATGTACAGTCATATGCCTTCTCTATGTTGATAAAGATGGAGACAAAATGGTTACTCCACACAAAAGCATTTAGGATTTGTGTCTTAAGGCATATGATGTTATCCAGGGTAGACCTTCCTTTCCGGAAGCCACTCTGTTGCGGAGGGATGCAGTTGTTCTTGTCAAGTACGTATATGTTGTACTCGGTATGCAGTTCTTGTCAAAGCTCAAAGGGTCTTTGGGGTCCTTTCCAGGCTTCAGGATGGGAATCACCACGCTTTCATTCCATAGAGTTGGAAATTTCTGCACCCTCCAGATTCGATTAAAGAGAAGAAGGATGTTTTGTAAGGAATCTGGGGGCAGGTGGCGAAGCATCTGATGAGATTTCATCCAGCCCAGGACTGGTGTTATGAGCCCTAGATAGCGCATTCTTCAACTCCAACATTGTGAGCTCGCAGTTATAAGGGAGGGCCTGTGTGCTGGTGGCCTGGGTGTTCTCTCAGTTCGACTCTTTGTCGCTTGAAAAGCTGAAGATAAGAGTCGGAGCTGGACATACTAGCAAAAGCATCTCTGATGACGTTGATGATATCAAGGAGTAGAATAAACAGCAGCATCGGTTTCTAGTATAGGGATGGAAGAGTCCCGATACATACCGTTGGCTGCTTTCACTTTCCTCCACAACTGCTTGCGCGATGTTGGTGATGTGATAGAAGAGACTTATCTAATCCAAGAATCCCTCTGGCTCTGACGTCTCATCTTACGAGCGAATGCCTTGGCCTGTTTAAAAGCGATCAAGTTGGTAATAGTTGGGTATCTCCGAAATATGCTCCATAACTTCCTTTGCTTTTTGTAAGCAAATTGGCAGGCTTGGTTCCACCATGGTTCACAAAGTCTGTGGCTTATAAGAACTCTTTCAAATGGTCACGTAGGTAGTTTCTATAATTGCATCAGTGACATTTTCAACTGCCTCATTTATATCATCACATTTGACCATTGTTTCCGTAATCATTGCTAGTTGTGAGAATGCAACCCAATTTGCTCGATGGTACAAGTAGGCAGGTGAACGTTGTCTCACTCTACTACATGCAAGATGAAGAGGGAAAGTGATCACTATTGCGTAAATCACTCCCAATTGCAAAACTCAACAATGGCATAAGAGAAAGGGAACAAATGGCCAAGTCTAATGAATGGAAAGTCCTAGTGGGTTCATGAAAGCATGTCTTATCGTTGGGAAGCACAAATAAAATTGTCCTAGGACACACATAAAATCTGACCTTTATTAATTATTAACAATTGATTGTTTCTTTCCATTTTATTATAAAGCCATTGTTTTCAACTGCATGTCATTTTTATTTAGATATTTATTAAATAAATTACTAAACAAAATGAGACACTTGAGCTTGTTTCTGTGAGTTTTCTGCAGCCTTTCTTGCTAATTTTGCTAAGCTTTAAGCATAGTTACCAAGAATAATTTTATTATAAAGTGTATTTAATTTTACAACTTTTGTGCCCTTCCAAGACTTTTATTATAATTTATCTGTTTAAATAAGCATGAAAAATATAAGATCTTGTACAAAAAATTATGTGATATGAACTTACCCTTGGAAGAATCATATCATGACACATATTGTTAACAGCAGTTCCCAGATTTATATAACCCTAAAATAATAAAGCAAAAATTTATTTTACAATTACACTAAATCAGTTTCGTAGTTAAACTTTTGGGGATCTGAGGCAAATGAGACTGATGCCACCCTGTTCAAAACAAAATTTACGTATTTTAAATGATGATAAAGTATACTATTTGTTATTCGGTTAAAATATGCTAATTAGTAAAATATTATTTGTAAATAAATTATTGTATACAATATTCATTTCTGATTGCATTTTTTTATCAACAATGAACAAAAACTAGCAAAAAGCCTAGCTTTTATAATGGGTTCCAGGTTGAAATAATAAAAGATGCCTCTTGGCTTGTTTTGTGCTTCCCAGACAATTGTGAGAAGAGAATATTATTGCTGTCTCTGCTTTCTTTTTCGATTGCAGAGAGCTACATGAAAAGGAATGACTTTAATATTGTATTCTAACGGTGGAATGCACAAAAGCATTCTCTTTACACATAGAACTGTGACATGGGTAAACTAGTGCTTAAAATTATAAAACACTTTTTCCAAGAAAAATTACAAAACTTTTAAACAAATATTTCTGAAATGCTGGTCCTATGACATTGGTACTCAGGGCCACCAACCCTGTTGATTCCCTTCAGTTACACCTCTGAGCACTAGATAAAACAACAATTATTTAATGTATAATGATTATGCAAAATAAGATTGTAGTCAAGGAAGCCCATTGCAGAGCAAAGCCTCAGGATATAAGAGCAAGAGGGCCTAGGTATGAACCAGTATTACAATACATAGAAAGTTGAAGTAAAAATGTGATGAATGCAATTTTATGCAAAATTATGCTTAGGAACTAAAGAGAGGACTTGTAATTTTTATGAGTAATTTTCATATTTAGTACTCATGCATGCATACCATGACTATTATAATTGTATTAAGATAATGCTAATAACTTACATACATTTCATCCTTTTTTGTAGGGCACCCAAGGTTTTGGCATGAAGACTAATTAACCAGGGTATACAACTTAACCCTTTCAATTGAAGTAGTTTCACCACGAAACCACATTTTAAAAATTCCTAGGCTATTTGTGTAGCGGTTTTTTCCAGGTAATCACATGGCAGGTGCTCTACAGTACTGCCATCTGTCGATCAATAGCGTAAAATTTGTTCAAATGCATTCAAAAGCTAATCAAAGAAAAAATTTTAGCAGGTACTTCACCAAGTTGACCAAGACATTAAAGTAGATTGGCTAGGATTTTAACACAGACCTATTGTAGAGTTAACCTCTTGGTTACTAGACTGGCCATCCTTTCTTGGAATAATTTAACTTCACAAATTTACAAAATATCCATTAACGGCCAACGACCCTTTTTGGGACGCATATTTATATGGCTTTAAAAACCATGACCATTGTAAATAAGTTATTATTTTACTCAGCAGATTATTTATTATGTATTCTAACTATAATATAAAAATAGATGCAAAGCGTTAACAAATTTTGATGCTAGAGGGCCTCAAATTTGGATAATTTTAGTGACTCATGTGATCGCCTTCAGGGTAATCTGGCAGTAAATATCAATGGGTGGGTTAGTGAATATCTTCAATAATCATCAGTAGATAAAAAGAAAAGTCAAACTTGCCATTAAAATTTTATATGTAATAGGTAGTATTTTAGTACAAGCTGATGATCGAGTTTTTGTTTGCCGCTAACCCTATGAGGCTATGGATCCAACTTATCAACAAGGCATTGTGCAAGCTGGTGGTTTGTTCATAATGGTATGGGGAGTTTTTATCTGGTCAAATTGAACCTGTCAATTGACAGGAAATCATTATGCTCAGCTGCTTGGTAATCGTTTGCAACTCTTTATGGACATCATTTTAGCCTTGATTTCTAAAATATCTTCTTCAAATCGCAAGCGAGCTGGTCCACAAAGGAGCAAACTGCTAAAAGGAAGATTGAGTGAAGATCTGAGATACGATTGTGGAAATCATTTCGTAAAAGTTATCGAGACTCAACGGAGTTGCGCGCAGTGCGGGAAGATGTGATGTTCCTCTTCATGATACCTGTTTTGAAACTTTTCATACCAAATAAAATTCAAAAGTTCAAGATTTATTTCAAATTATTATTTTCAATAGGATTTTATTATAAAAGGAAATTATTTTTATTATTTTTCATAAAATGTATGCCCTCTTTGTTTACAATAAAAGGATACATCATTTTCTCTATTTTTAACCCAAAGATACTATTTTGTTTTTTGTGACTAGTGGCCAATGTCCTAGAAATGGGATGGCAATGTTACGAGTGCTATTATGAATAATGGCCAATGTTCCAAAATCGGACGGTTGTTTTCAACACAAACATAATAATGATTAAGCTTAAATTCATACAGCACCCTTCTAAAGACTAGAAGATGGAAACAATCAATATTTTTCAAATAAACATCATGGTTGAATTCCAGCCCTTAATGGGTTAAAACAGTTGATGTTTTAAAGAAAGCAAACTGGATCCTCCACTACTTGATGTATTTTCATTCAAGCAATTAATGGTTTAAGTAAAACAGTTAAAGGCACAAACCAGAGAAATACGTTACAGCTTTAACAAAATATCCACCTTGACATCTTTTCTACTGCAATAAGATGTTTCCTGAGATAAGCATTTCTAAAATTAAGATAATCTAAATTTTACATTACATTGCTCTCTCATATTCAAACTAATTTTCATATGTGCAAACCAAATTCAAAAGAAATTAAATATAAACTGCAACTTTCTGAGTATTTATAACTTTAGCAAAAGTAAATTATTTATAAATTATGCATACATCAGGATTGTTTATTTCATCATACTCATCACGGTTGCACATATTCATATGCTTAGTAAGGAAATCTTCCCAATTTCTAACAACTTCAGCTCTACTTGAAATATCTCCATCTAGACAAAAGAATAAATATTAATTTTGGATCTTTAGAAAATTTGAATATAGTTAAAAATATTTAAATTACAATTGCTCTTTACTGATTTAACATTTTTTCCTCAACAATCTATGAGGGAAATCTTGTCCAATAATAAAATAGCTCATAGCAAAAGTGCAGAAAATTCCACTTCTAAACAAGTATATCCATATGAGTTGTTTAGTTTTGTAGTACACTTCATTGCTACATACATGCATTTGGAAAATTTATAATTTTTTTTCTGATGTAAAGTAAATTTAAGATGAGTCAGTACATTCATCACCATTTTATATAATCATTAAATAAATTGTTTTTTATTTTTTTTTCAAATGTATGTATGTGGAAATGGAGAAGTGTACTACAGGGTTAAACTCTGCCTAAAATTAAAATGATTCATGAAAATATATTGTCAATAATTTTTCAAGAATGCATTCAGAAACATGAAATTTTCTGCATTTTTGTTGAGCTATTTTATTATTTGATAAAATATTCATTTTCAGATTGATATTCAAATTCGATTTACTTGTAGAAGACTCGCTTTGGATATCCGTATCTTCAGATTCCATTATTTCAATTTATCCTTTTGCATAAGAATTTTGAAAACATTACCATATCAATCGTTCCACAAAGCGATTTCCGTTGAAAGATACTGCTATCTCGTGATGAAGAGGTTCATTGTTAGATTATGACACATTAAATTTGATTGTGATATTAGCTCGCTCCGATTCCCGAACAGGTTTCTTTCTAGGAAAACTCTGAGGGATAAAAGCGCACAACTAGACAGACTAATTCAGTGAATGTGCAGAGCACATCCGGTAGACACAATAGTCGCAGTGGACACTAGCGTCTACGAGTCATGTCTGTGCAAATCGTCAGCCTTTTGTGATTGGTTGAGAAATTTCCTTATCGTAACGGTCGTGTACAAAGGGGGCTGGTGCACGTTAAATCTGTCGTGGCCTCAAATGTCCTCACGTTGGCGTGGTGTGGAAGTTTGGAGAGTGGGGTGCCAGCTCAAGTGTTGCCTCGTCATCTGACCGTGGTTCAAAATTACGTGGTGTTGTCCTCGAATCTTTCCCTTTGGGATTGATCCCGGACCGTCACCAATAGCCCGTTGTGTTGCTCCAGTGGGACGTTAATTGAAATACCCCCCCTTATCTCGTAACGACTAAAAATCTCCTAAGCAATAATTTCTCGCCAACGGCTATCTTACCAACTTCGAATCGCCAACGCATAGGGCTATTTTTTCCTTTCATTTGACACCCGCAGAACGTGAATGGATGTGAGCTCTAGGGAGAAATTTCATCAGAATGTCGGTATAGCACTGTAAAGCTATGTAAGCTGTACCTGTCCTGTTTCTGCATCTGCATTGGAATCCGTTCCAAAAGTAAAGTATTCGTTTCAATATAAATTTAAGTATATTGTTTTTTGCCAACTGCGTTGCACAATAAAATGGAACATTTTGTTTTTTTATGAGTCAGCTTTTTTTTAATAGCTATTCAATGAGATCGTCTCTTTGGTATGCAGCTAATTTATCCTCTAATGTAAGTTTTGAAATGATTTTAACAATTTTTCTTCAAAATGCAATTCAGTAACTCTTGCCATTTGTATCACGTATCGTATCCTTCTGTTTTAAAATAACATTTCCAAATGTTTTTTTTATCTGAGCAATAAATATTGGTGCTATATTTGGATAATTTTTCTTTTTTCGCTTGCGAGAAGAGAGTAATGCTAATTTTAAACTCCGAGCGAAGGAATGTAACTGATAACTAGATTTTGTTGAGTTAGCTTGCCATTTAGCAATACTCAATCTGGTTTACTTTTGGGTTGATTCCTTCCCTTAATATTAGTCACGAACTAAAATTGTTTATATAATGTGTGTGCGTGGTTAAAGTGATGCCTGGTGAAACAAACTAGTTGGATTGTAAGGCTTAGGCCTAAAGGAAATGGTTTTAACAAAGTAAGCGTTGTCTTCCCTAAACACATTAAACTGCCCTTTAATCTTAAAAATATGTGTGTTTTTGGAACAACTGCAGTATAGACCCCCCAATCCATTTTGGCGACTTTTTTTGTCGCCAACCCTGACGCTACTTGGCGACATTTTTAACAGACGTATTACAAAAAATGTACATAAGTTGAATAAATTTATTCTAATCTTATAAACAGATTTCACTGTAACTGAGGGTTTCCTGTTTAAACGGGGCTGCCAGTCGTGAACTGAACCCTTAGTCGCATCCAATTCGATTTTTTCGTAATGGAAAAAGAAATTTCAAAGCAAACCATTATAGAAACCCTGTCGTTTTTTATCAGTCAATATATAAGTCTGGGCTAAATATGTAGTAAAAAAATGTAAATCTGGACTAAATATAAATCTAAGTATAATCTTGACTAAATAATAAAACATTGAAATTACAAAATCCACGGTCAATATATACATAGCGTAGGGACGCTGTAGGGTTGCTATAATGGAGTGGAAAAAGTGTGGGGTCACCAAAAACAACATAAATCGCAATTGAGGGTTGGCGACAAAAAAAGTCGCCAAATGGATCGGGGGTCTATACTGCAGCTGTTCCGTGTTTTTGAATTATGCAACATTTTCTTGCTATGTTATCTCTTCCTATGTTCTATGTATTTCATCAGAATGTCGATATAGCACAGTAAAGTTATCCACCTGTAATTTTTTTGCACTGGAATCCGTTCCAAAAGTAAAGTATTTGTTTCAACATGAATTTTGCATGTTGTTTTTTGCGAACTGTGTTGCACAACTAAATGGAAGATTTTGTCGAGTCAGCTTTTTAATCTATGGCGATTCAATAAAATCGACTTTTTGGTATGCTATCTTCCTATGTTCTATGTATTTCATCAGAATGTCGATATAGCACAGTAAAGTTATCCAACTGTAATTTTTTTGCACTGGAATCCGTTCCAAAAGTAAAGTATTTGTTTCAACATGAATTTTGCATGTTGTTTTTTGCGAACTGTGTTGCACAACTAAATGGAAGATTTTGTCGAGTCAGCTTTTTAATCTATGGCGATTCAATAAAATCGACTTTTTGGTATGCTATCTTCCTATGTTCTATGTATTTCATCAGAATGTCGATATAGCACAGTAAAGTTATCCAACTGTAATTTTTTTGCACTGGAATCCGTTCCAAAAGTAAAGTATTTGTTTCAACATGAATTTTGCATGTTGTTTTTTGCGAACTGTGTTGCACAACTAAATGGAAGATTTTGTCGAGTCAGCTTTTTAATCTATGGCGATTCAATAAAATCGACTTTTTGGTATGCTATCTTCCTATGTTCTATGTATTTCATCAGAATGTCGATATAGCACAGTAAAGTTATCCAACTGTAATTTTTTTGCACTGGAATCCGTTCCAAAAGTAAAGTATTTGTTTCAACATGAATTTTGCATGTTGTTTTTTGCGAACTGTGTTGCACAACTAAATGGAAGATTTTGTCGAGTCAGCTTTTTAATCTATGGCGATTCAATAAAATCGACTTTTTGGTATGCTATCTTCCTATGTTCTATGTATTTCATCAGAATGTCGATATAGCACAGTAAAGTTATCCAACTGTAATTTTTTTGCACTGGAATCCGTTCCAAAAGTAAAGTATTTGTTTCAACATGAATTTTGCATGTTGTTTTTTGCGAACTGTGTTGCACAACTAAATGGAAGATTTTGTCGAGTCAGCTTTTTAATCTATGGCGATTCAATAAAATCGACTTTTTGGTATGCTATCTTCCTATGTTCTATGTATTTCATCAGAATGTCGATATAGCACAGTAAAGTTATCCAACTGTAATTTTTTTGCACTGGAATCCGTTCCAAAAGTAAAGTATTTGTTTCAACATGAATTTTGCATGTTGTTTTTTGCGAACTGTGTTGCACAACTAAATGGAAGATTTTGTCGAGTCAGCTTTTTAATTTATGGCGATTCAATAAAATCGACTTTTTGGTATGCAGCTAATTATCCTCTAATGTAAGTTTTGAAATGATTTTAACAATTTATCTTTAATATGCAATTCAGTAACTCTTAACATTTGTATCACTTATCCTTCTGCATTAAAATGACATTTCTAAATGTTCTTTTTTGTGGGCAATAAATATTGATGCTATAGTTGAATAATTCTTCCCTTTTTTGTATGCGAGAAGAGAGTATTGCTATTTTTAAACACTCCGGAAGAGGAATGTATAACTGAAAACTAAATTTTGTTGAGTTAACTTGTCAATACTCAATCTGGTTTACTTTTGGGTTTATTTCTTCCCTTAATGTTAGTTACGAACTAAAATAGTTTATATAATGTGTGTGCATGGTTTAAGTGAAGCCTGCTGAAACAAATTAGCTGGATTGTAAGGCTTGGGCTTAAAGGAATTGTTTTTCAGCGAACTAAGCTTTGTCTTCCCTAAACACATTAAAACTACACTTTACTCTAAAAAATTTGTTTTTTATTTATACATCATTCTCTTGCTATGTTTTCACTTCCTATGAGCCTTACTGAATTCTATTTTCTCATTTTATACCCAATTCTCCCTATCTTTATGAGCATTCTAATTGAAAAATATTAAAGGCAAAATATCTTATTCAGTTTATTTATTGACTACTCATGAAATTTGCTTTTTTGTATATGCAATTATGAAATACTTTTCATCTTATCCTAATTAAAGTTTCAGCTGCAAAGAGGTAATGAAAATTGAAAATAGTATTTAAGTCTATTTCTGTGTATTACATAATTACTATTTTTAACACCTAGCAGTCATTTTGATGAAGGATAAAGAAGCCAATTAAACTTGGTTTGCAAGCATGCTCTACACTATTGATTAATACAGAACTGGTACATTCGTAAAATAATTTAAAGAACTTGAATGTAAAAAAGTATTGAAATGTTTTTGTTACATGCACTTCTCCCAAACACAGTTGCAAATGCTGAACTTTGTTGTGTCAGCTTGTCATTTGATAGCCACTCAAAAAAGTTAACTTTTTAGATATTATTGTGGATTCATTCCCTGTTAAGTATTTCCTAGTTATGAAGTCAAACTTTGTGTTTATAAAATGTATTTAGTGATTTGCTTAATGTGAAGTATGGTGGAAAAATTTAGATTGTAAGGCAAATGTGTTTAATGGAATTTTTTTATGGAAGTACCGTTTTCTTTCCCTCAAGACATGTATTAAAATGTCCTTTATTTGGATATTTTGTATTTAACTTGTTCAACATTCTCCCAGTTATAACTTTTTTCTTTCTGAATTTTCAATTACAAAATATTGATTTTTGCTTTCCTTTTAGTTTGTTTATCTGTTTAAATTTGAAAGGGATCGTAAAAGAATATTTGGGAAGAGCATTAATTGTTTGAGTACTTATTTGTACTCGTGTGTTTGCACGTCCCCAGGGGCTCATCTCCTTGAGGTGTATACGGGCTTCAAGGACCCAAGGTACTTTAGTGATCTGTTCTCCTATGGGATTTATGTTTTTAGTAAACACTGGAGTCACTCACATATATTTTTTATTGTGCTTTGTATATATATATATATATATATATATATATATATATATATATATACTATAGGTCAATTGTCTCTCTCAGATTTATACCAAAATATATTCCGAGATGTATCTAAAGAGAGGACAATGGTCAGCGGCGCTAAGGACCTTTACTCACTTTTGGTGAGGGCCTTAGAATTAAAATAAGATGTTCATAAGAAGAGGACTAAAAACTAAGTTTTAATGAAAAACAATAAAATGAATTTAATCCTATTTCGATTCATACGTCAGTTTTTCAATTCCTGTTGGAAGAAATTTTTATTATTGAATTTGTCGATTAGTAATAACAGGATAGAAACTTGGACTAACGCCCCGTTCACATGAGGCGTTTTCCAACGCGCGTTTTACGTCTAAACAAAACGCGGGTAGCCAAAGTACATAGAGTTCTACTGGAGTGTTCACATGCAGAAATCGCGAGAATCCAAGCGCTAGACAGCTTCGGCGCTTCAACAATCTCCGGTCGTTCTCGCGATTAGAAGGCGTTTGAAGAAGCATAGGTTTCTTCTGCAGCGTTCACATGACACCGTTACCACCGAGATAACAAGGCCTGACCGCTGCCGTCATGGCGTTTCCCTAGTAGTCATACGTGCGATACGAACGACCACCGCCGTATTGGAATATTCAAAGCCTAATACAGTGAAATCTGTCTACAACGATACATAATATATTCTATATACGTCGAGACCACAGGAAAATATTGTTATACGTTATTGCAAATTATTATAGCAGTTTGTAAATATGGTTTTTCCCTAGTCAAAACTATGATAATCTCAGAATGAAACTTCCACACCCTCGCGTCTTTCTTCCTTATTTACTAACGATAACAGAGAGTGTGCGTAAATAGTAAAAGCAATAACTTATTAAAAAACCAGCCAAAATTATATCGTAAATTCAATTAAAATATAGCGAAAAACTCGCTTATGACTTTTATTAATTAAAATACACACGTCAATCAAGCTTAATACCGCCCAATATCATAGTTTCTCAAATGCGACCATAAATCGAAAAGAAAACCCTTTCTCATAGTCTAAAGAAATCGAATTAATGTTTTCTTCATCATTAAATCTGTAAAAATGGGAAATCAAAGCAATTGAATTGTAAAAGCAACTGAAGCGATTATTATCATAGTTGGCTGAAGAATTTTTCATTGATATTTCATTTATAAAATTCAAACAATTTTCAATAACTTCCAAATTATTAACGTGACAGGGTGTTTTGATTTGATTGTTATCTACAGAAATTTCTTGGCCACATAAATGTTTCCATTTTCAGATTTGAATGTATTACAACAGTCTAATTTGTTGCAGGTCCTAGATTAAAATAAATTTTGAAAAAAGTAACTTTTGACTCCTCAATTAGTTTAAACCAATTTTGTTTATGGGGTAATGAATCCAGAATTTCTAGTAGCCTATTAAAATTTTGAAAAGAAATAGATTCATGATGAGCAATGAACTCATATTTGCTTTCGTTGATGGCTCTCAATAAATTGGATTCCTCAGTTTCACGAATTTTATCTTCCCAGCTTTTACGAACGGTGGGACAAGTTTTCCAGAGATATTTACGGCAATATGGAAATATACTTGGTATAGCACCAACTTTTAAACGGAGACGTTTCATGGAAAAGGTAGAACACTCACCAGTTTTTTTGTTGAATTTCGATACATTCCGGACGATATCATCGTTTTGAAAATGAAGTTCGCAGACTTTGCTGCGTTTTGATGGTGTAAAGTTGGCTCGTGGAATCGCCCTGAGCCATCTTTTTCTAATATTTTTATCCTCTGGAAAGGAGAAAACTGCCACTTTTGGTGCATCACCATATCTATAATTTCCAGAGCAAGTAGGTACACAGCATCGAAAGGGCATTTTGGATAGCCTCGTGGTTAAGCCTAAAGAAATCGGTCTGGACACACGTTAAACGTGTTATTTGATGAAAGCCTTTAACACCTTGACACTGTAATGTTCCACAAATGTTATATAACAATATTTAACTGGCAGCTGCACTTGCTTTCCGGTAAAATAGTATAAAAACCCCTAATTTCTTACGCTACATTAAAGGTAATCCACAAGTAGCCGGCCATGCGGCGATGTTTGTTATGACTACTAGTAAGCGAGTCACGTGATCGAAACATCACAGCGGTCTGGCCTTGTTATCTCGGTGGTAACGATGACACGCGTTTTGATGGGCGTTAGGGCTCTTTTATTCCTCTAATCCAAGTTTCTATCTTCGCGATCGTTAAAGATAGAGTGAAAATTTCAACGGATTTGAAATCTGCGGAAAATTTTATACTATAACGTTACCTAAAATGTGATTTTCTTTAAATAAATAATTTTTCTACTGTAATTTTACTATTTTCACGATACGGATTTGACGAATATATTCATTACGAACACAAAAGGGAGTATTAATTTCGTTTTTATAGAAAAGATGTAACTTGATTGGAGTATTTTGTCTTAATCCACTGCTTTATATTTATGGCCATTAAAAATAGGATGAGAGAATTTAATCGTATTCGATTTATTGAAGAAATTTACCCTGCTTTCACACAAAACTTGTAAAAATGTGACAGTTTATAAGTAAAGGGTATAGTGGGTAATTTTATTTCTGAGAATAACGTATAACCGACAATTGCCCGTTCTAGTTTTCATGTGCGGTAAACGTCTTTAAAATAAAGCTTAAATTAAATATTCAATTTAAAAGCTAAACTTTAGTTATTTTTTTATTTTTCCTCAACGGGTGAAATGCGTATGATAAGTTTAAATTTTCATTCATTTTTCACATCCTCGTGTTACATTGAACTCGATGTCACTTTTGAAAATGAACTTAAGTTACTGTGAGCTTATTTTTCATAGAATTTATATTTTAATCTTGCAGTTAGTGTTATTACTACTTTAATCAAAATTTTATATTATATATACGTGTAGACGCAAATTCTATTAGCAATCTCCTGGTTTTCGATATCTACTGTTTTTTGGTTTCTCTTTGAGATTCTTTTAGTTTTAAGAACATTTTCTCGTTTCATCGTGGGGTTTAATCAAATTTTAGTTGAAATATTTCCCAGTCATTATTCCCTTCGTGGTTCCATTTGTGCTTCAAAACCCCTGAAAGAGGGTAGGTTGGAGGGTTAGTATTCGTTTCGGATAGTTGGAACTCAGGGTAAATTGTGTTTTAAAATTAAAAAACTAATTATTGTAATATATGTGTTATTTGTGCTGATACATTAAAATGTTTAGAGATAGGTTTTAAAGAAGTATAGAGATTTATTTGAAGGAAAATTAAATAAAAATTAGCTATAGATCGTAGGAAACACGATAAAACCTGCAAAAATAGCATAAAAAAAAAGAAAGGTTATCACCAGTGCCGGATTTTGTTTGCGTGTCATCTTTTGATAGTACTTCGTAGACAATGCCATATGAACAGAAATTCCGTTTCCAATTTCCTGGTTCTAGAAATAAAGTTTTTTGGGGATATATTTTTACTTTACACTGTCAATTTTAAAATTTTAAGGAAATTGTTTGGTCATTTTCCAGTTAGTTTCGTTTTTAATCAAAGTTTTACAGAAATATTCCAATTTTTCATAGGCAGTTTCGCTTTTACGATAAAACACATTACAAATGACTCATCTGCTAGCTTCTTGAGCCAAAAAATTCGTGATCACCCCTTAAAACAAAATAAATCCTACTATTTTTATTGGTGGGTGAATCATCGACACTGGAGAGTGAAGGTTATAGGGTTTCTTCCTCTAGTCTTGACAGTAAAAAACGAATACTTTAAGATTTTAGAGTTAATGAAAATGTTTTATAATGCCACAATTTGAACTACATAAAGCATTGATTCTCTGTGATCCGCTGGCTCTTACCGGTTCCTAGGTCCAAAATATCCCGTCATTCGAAAAATTTTGAAAAACGTACGAAAAGCTAATGTTCAAAAATTTACAACCGAGGTTGATGGCATTGGCATCGTATACTATACGTTACGGAAGATTTACGCAAACGCGCGTTGCAAAAAGTCCATGTGAACGGGGCCTAAGGAATAAGGCCCCGTTCACATGGACTTTTTCGAACGCGCGTTAGATAAGAATTTTCGAGCGCTGTCATGTGAACACCTCTTCGGCGCTTTTCAAGGTCAATTCCGTTATGCATTAAATTGTGTTTTTTATTCCCCTAATCCAAGTTTCTATCTTTTGAATGGCTAAAGATAGAATCAAAATTTCAACGGATTTCAAATCAGCGTAAAATTTTACGTTAAATCGATACCAAAATCATGATTTTCTTTTGAAAAAATTATTTTTTTTGTCATTAGTCGCAACTAATCTTTTTTCAGATATTCTTTTTATACTAAGCGTAAGCGAAAGTATTGCCTTGTTTTTAAAGGGAATGTCACTCTAATAAGATATTTTGTTGCCCCCTATCAAGAGCTTTTAATTTTACAGCCATTAAAATAGGATGAAAATCTTTCTTTTCCAACCTAAAATTGATTTCTCTATTCACAAGAGCCTAGATTTGGTTAACTTAGAAATGTATAAAATTCACCAATAAAATGCCTAAAATAATCTAAAAAATATTCAAAATGACGCAAAAATTTGATATTTCGATTTGTAAAACATCCGTTCCATAATTGCCTGTGAATAAAGTGTTTTTGAGCTTCAATCTTTATACATAAATAAATGCAATATAATCGACTTGCTGACCAGAAGTGACAACCTAAACAGGTAAATCTTTCGTAACGTATAGTATACGATGCGTTACAGTGCAATGCCATCAACCTCGATTGTAAATTTTTGAACGTTAGCTTTTCGTTTTTCAAGAATTTTCGAATGACGGGATATTTTGGATCTAGGAACAGGTAAGAGCCAACGGATATCAGAGAAACAGTGCTTTATGTAATTCAAATTGTGGCATTATTAAACATTTTCATTAACTCTAAAATCCTAAAGTATTCGTTTTTTACTTCAAGACTAGAGGAAAAACCCTAGAACCTTCACTCTCCAGTGTTGATGATGCACCCACCAATAAAAAATAGTAAGAAGGATTTGTTTTGTGTTAAGGGGTGATCACGGTTTTTTGGGCTTAAGATGCTATCAGATGAGTCATTTGTAATGTGCTTTATCGTTAAAGCAAAATTGCATATGAAAAATTGGAACATTTCTGTAAAAAATTGATTAAAAACGAAACTAACTGGAGAATGACCAAACAATTTCCTTAAAATTTTAAAATTGAGTTTAAAGTAAAAATATATCCCCAAAAAAACTACATTTCTAGAACCAGGAAATTTGAAACGGAATCTCTGTTTATATGGCATTGTCTACGAAGTACTATCAAAAAGTTGACACGCAAACAAACAAAATCCGGCATTGGTGATAACCTTTCTTTTTTATGCTATTTTTGCAGGTTTTATCGTCTTTCATACGATCTAAAGCTAATTTTTATTTAATTTTCCTTCAAATAAATCCCTATACTTTTTTAAAACTTATCTCTAAACATTTTAATATATCAGCACAAATAACACATATATAACAATAATTAGCTTTTAATTTTTAAACACAATTTTCCCTGAGTTCCGACTATGCGAAACGAAAACTAACCCTCCAACTTACCCTCTTTCAGGGGTTTTGTAGCACAAATGGAACCACGAATAGAATGACTGGGAAATATTTCAACTAAAATTTGATTAAACCCCACGATGAAACGAGAAAATTATGTTAAAACTAAAAAAATCTCAAAGAAAAACAAAAAGCAGTATACATATCGAAAACCAGGAGATTGCTAATAGAATTTGCGTCTACACGTATATATAATATAAAAATTTCGATTAAAGTAGTAATAACACTAACTGCAAGATTAAAATATAAATTCTATGAAAAATAAGCTCACAGTAACTTAAGTTCATTTTCAAAAGTGATATCGAGTTCACTGTAACACGAGGATGTGAAAAATGAATGAAAATTTAAACTTATCATACGCATTTCACCCGTTGAGGAAAAATAAAAAAATAACTAAAGTTTAGCTTTTAAATTGAATATTTAATTTAAGCTTTATTTTAAAGACGTTTACCGCACATGAAAACTAGAACGGGTAATTGTCGGTTATACGTTATTCTCAGAAATAAAATTACCCACTATACCCTTTACTTATAAACTGTCACATTTTTACAAGTTTTGTGTGAAAGCAGGGTAAATTTCTTCAATAAATCGAATACGATTAAATTCTCTCATCCTATTTTTAATGGCCATAAATATAAAGCAGTGGATTAAGACAAAATACTCCAATCAAGTTATATCTTTTCTATAAAAACGAAATTAATACTCCCTTTTGTGTTCGTAATGAATATATTCGTCAAATCCGTATCGCGAAAATAGTAAAATTACAGTAGAAAAATTATTTATTTAAAGAAAATCACATTTTAGGTATCGTTATAGTATAAAATTTTCCGCAGATTTCAAATCCGTTGAAATTTTCACTCTATCTTTAACGATCGCGAAGATAGAAACGTAGACTAGAGGAATAAAAAAGCCCTAACGCCCATCAAAACGCGTGTCATGTGAACGCTGCAGAAGAAACCTATGCTTCTCAAAACGCCTTCAAATCGCGAGAACGACCGGAGATTGTTGAAGCGTCTAGAGCTTGGATTCTCGCGATTTCTGCATGTGAACACTCCAGTAGAACTCTATGTACTTTGGCTACCCGCGTTTTGTTTAGACGTAAAACGCGCGTTGGAAAACGCCTCATGTGAACGGGGCCTAAAAAAGCCCTAACGCCCGTCAAAACGCTTTTCATGTGAACGCTGCAAAAGAAATCTATGCTTCTCCAAACGCCTTCTAATCGCGAGAACGACCGGAGATTGAAGCGCTAAAGCTATCTAGCGCTTGGGGATTCTCGCGATTTCTGCATGTGAACACTCCAGTAGAACTCTGAATGTACTTTGGCTACCCGCGTTTGGTTCAGACGTACAACGCGCGTTGGAAAACGCCTCATGTGAACGGGGCCGAATACATTATAAATTTATTGGATTGTGAAGGCTCATATTTTTCGAGGTATTTGTTATTGGCTCGTGCCCAACGCTTGCTGATCATAGAAATACCTCCACGAATTCCACGTTCTATGAAGAGGTGCATGCCAATATCCGTTAAGAGTTCCAGGGATCTTGCAGTCATCTTTAACGATGCCTGCCATGCTAATCCAGGCGAAGTCATGACATGTGCACAGTCTAAATCATGATGGTTTTTACAAATGCTTCTAAAATTTTCAAACACATCGGCTAATTGCAAAACATCACATTTTACATATAAATCATATTCCCCTAATATTTTTATGTTGAAAGCTTTCCACGCAGTATGAGCATGTGCATACTCCTCATCAGTAATGTAATCTTCAGATAACGTACTGAAGAAGGCTTCTTTAGAGGGTAATTTAGTTTCATCAAATTTCTGAAATGATGTCATATACTCATATGGATAAACACCTTTTCTTAACAATAAATCTATGTTTAATGGGATGTTTTCCTTTAATATATTAAAGTTGCTTTTAGGCAAATTAGCTACTAATTTTTCTAATGACGAAGGCATAAATTGGAAACTATCAATAAATTGCAATCGTACTTGATTCTTTACCACTCTATCGCATATTGTGAAAGATATATATTTTCCATGTTTGTGGCTATTACATTAAAATCGTGATTTTTTTATTTTTCCTAAACCCAGCACTATGTAATGCGCTTTATAATGTTTTAAATTATGAAAGACCACGGGTATTGCTTTTTTAAATTTATGTTTTAAATTACACGAGTTGTGCATGGCACCTCTATATTCTCCAGAGATGAGGTCTCGATCCTCATGTAAAAGTCGCTTACATAGAAAGCAATATGTCGCTGCTTTGAAAGCTTCTTCTTACTGCATAGTCATTCTTAAAGGTTTTACAGTGAACATAAGCTTAGAGAAATTTTCTTTTTCAATCATGATATTTTTTTTTAAATCATCGATTGCATCGCATCCCCTATACCACCTAATTGGTTTGAGGCACTTACCATTTGGTCCTACGATAACATAAGCATATCCACATGGGACATGCATCTCAGTCTTTTGAGTATTTAGCGATTGATTGCTCATATGTAAAGGTGCGATGAGGGATTCAAAGTCTGCATAGATAATTAAAGGCAGACTATGTTGATAGTGTAAGTTTTCAAAGGATTTTTCCTTACCTCTGGCACCACAATTCTTTGGGCATCGTGTTCTGTACAATATAAAAGATGATCCTTCAAATTTACTTCTCGGTGAAAACAATGTAGACAGCGATAGCAGATGTAAGCTTTCGCTTTATGCTTAGTGAGGTGATATAAACAACTAGACATACTACGAATTAAACAATAATGATGATTTGTCTCATTACTGATGAGGAGTAAGTTTATACAATCTTCATTTTTTCCTTTGATATATATAATGGGAAAATTTCATCTGACTCATAGTCAAAAACATTAATTCGTAAATTATTCAACTTTTCCACTGTAGCACCTTGTTTACAGGTACAGGAAACGTTACATTGCCCATGTTTATGCAGTGTTTTTGTGAGAGGTAATGAGTAACCCGGTGCGGATGATCCTTGAAACTGATGTTTAATTGTGAGTAATTAAAGCCCAAATGAAACACTTGTTGTCTTCATTTTGAACATTTGCCTTTCTGGCTTGTAGTTTGGGTGTGAGGGGAATGTAACTGCTTGCGGAAAGAGATTGATATTTAGCACAGCACCAGGTCGATGTTTAAAATGTCGTTTAAAATCCATCCGGATCCTCGCTGCATAAATTCTTCAAAAGAAGACACTATTTTAGTGTAAGCTTCCTCTATGTGTTCTGGAATAGACTCCTTCTGAAGATCTATCAGACATCGACTTCTGAAGTGAGAATTTATCGTTTCTTCCTCCCCTCCACAGAAATTTTACTTAAGCTTATTTTTATGAGTACATACCATTTAATAGCACTGAACTTTTCTATTTCTACATTTAATATTTCATTTATAGATGATCGCATTTCATTTAAACAAGTTATTAAATCAGCACACACTTCTTTGGGAGGGGTTAAATGGTGGGTACTAAAAGCATCGAAGGCCACCATGTTTTCTTTTCTTCGTTTATTGTTTAAGTTATTAGGAGTAACATTCTTTCTTTTACGTGAAATAGTATGTGTGTTATGTTGAGTGCGTATATGACGTAGAAGATCACTTTTGCACGTAAATTGATGGGTGCATTCACCGCAATTAAACTTTTTTTCATGGGTAATCATATGTTTAATAAATTTATCTTTTCGGTAGAAGCTCTTATCACATATAGAACATACAAATTCTTTTTCTCGGGAATGTTGTTTCATATGTCTACATAAATTATTCTTCAATGTAAAAGACTTTCCACATGTATTGCAAATCTGCAAAATCAGAAGAAGAAAATCTCTCTAAATTTAAGATTGAATGTATTAACACAACACTTAAAGCTCTAAAAAGTTATTTAACACACTTTAGTTTAACAGAAAATGAAACTAATTTTAAATAGAGTGATTTCCATTCGTAATTTTTTTATTTTGTCTTTAAACACGTAACTGTAATGCATATTAAATAGAGTATTCACGTGCACACCACTAGGGCCAGCCTGTTCATTAGAAGGTAACGAATGTGTTTGCCCAACCCCCATACTAGAAGTAGATGCAGACTGGATAGAAAATAAATATCTAACTATTTTAAAAGTAGCTAATGACTTTGAACCATGAAATGCTTAACACACGATTTTATATTTTTGTTTTGAAAAAAATCAAAGTTAATACGTATAAGATTAAAATAATTACCTCTGACGTAGTAGGAAACATCTCAGTAACGTTCACCCTTTGAGTCTATATTGAGAATGGTTAAATTGAGAAGTAAAATGGCCTTATATTATCACGCAAATCTTAGCGATTAGCCGATCACGTGACCCTACCAACTAATCCTTTATCTAGAAGGTTCTACGACTTAAATCATGCTGACCTTTGGTAAAGCAATCTGTTAAGTCAGAGTCGTGAATCAGTGATACGTCATCTTAGTTTAACTGTTCACTTTGATAGTAGTGCTTAAAAACTTGTAGAGTATGTTGATTTTTGATAAAGCAATAGACTGGTTGTTATGTCGGAGAATTTCTGAATCAGTGATAAGCTTTGTTAATTAAACTGATTACTTAGATTGTAAGAAGTTGGAAACCTACTAGAATCCCTTTGTCTCATGATTCTTTCATGTGATTGACTCATTATAGATATTAGCTCTTTATAGACGTTGATTGCTCCCAGTGTTTTCTAACCAGACTCTCGCGAGCTTGACCAGAGTAAAAATGTCGACCCATATTTCTAAAAATGGACTCAATGTGGAATACGCTGCAGAGTTTTTAAGCGAGGAGAGAGCCGATATTCCATTCAACGAATTGAAAAAAGTAAATTTTCGGCAAGCAGTCGTAAAACTTTGGGGTCGCACCTATTATCCTCCAAGAAAAATCGCAGCTTTCGGTGATGCAGGATTAAGCTACCACTTCTCCGGAACGAGTGTACCAGCCCAGGAATGGCCCTCCTTTTTGCATGATCTACGAGAGACTATTGTATGCAAAACTGGATGTATTTACAATTACTGCCTCGTGAATTTCTACGAGAATGGTTTCTCTCGCATTGGACAGCATCAAGATGAACCCCAACTCGATCGTGCGACACCTATTGTAGCGATCAGTTTGGGAGCCACCCGAAAAATTGTTTTCAAACGAAAGGATTTCCCGTCGACAACACTGCCTCTACAACATGGATCGTTGCTGCTTATGAAGCCCCCTACAAATATGCTGTACTGTCATGGCATCCTTCCTCAACCCGAGGTCAAAGAAGCAAGGATTAGTCTCACGTTTCGGAACATGGCCTCCTCGGAAGAACCTCCGAGAAAAAAAGAAAAAATGTCTCCTGAAGGAAGTTTAGAAACACCTAGTGGCGACTGGTTGGAGTATTACATACAATCGGAAGAGGACGTTAGTACACCAGAAGCTGACGTCTCATCTCAATCGTATTACTTAGGTAATGATGTTAGTTGCGCAGAACTACATTTAGAGGGAATGTTCTCCTTCACATTCGAAAATTCGTTGAGGATCGCCCGACCAAGGAAGGTGTAACAATGAAAGTGAGAACGTGGTACGAATTCTCTAAGAAAGTGTGCAACGTGAATTTAGTGTATATCAGTGCATCTTTTGTGGTGGATAATACGCTTCTATGTATGGTCATCGAGGATTGCCTACGATTGCAGCAGATTCAGGATAAAGACGGTACTTACGAACTGAAAAAAACTTTTATAGAACTGAATCAAGATCAAGTCTCGAGTCTACGAAATCAGATTCATACGATTTCGGAAGACTTGATTAACGCTCTCTTTTTGGAGAGACTTCCCAAGTTAACACAAGAAAGTGCCAGCAGTGATTTGACCCTAAATGCGTTCATCAAAAGACTTGAAAAACATACAGCAGTTGAAATGCGCAATGTTTATGAGTGCGATGGGTGTATCTATAACAACTGTTCACAATTGAAACATGAATGTATAACATTAACGGATCTCGGTAAGTATGAAATTCTTGGTCCATCAATTTTACAACTCGTTGATATAAATGAATTAGCAAAAGATTTTAATTGTGTACCAAAAGATTTTTTTTAAATTTATGCGTATGGATGATGTTAAATCAATGTTGTTTGCCAATGCTTAAGTGTATTCAATAAATAATTATTTGGAAATTTTATACTCTTCAATTAATACATTTTTAAACATTTATATCTAAAATATGTTAGAGAGAGGGAAAAAAAGTGAGACGTAAAATACTTTTTTAATCGTTTTATTTCATCAAAGTGTTTGCCATTTATGTTTTACAGGTGGTTTCATGCGTATTACAAATTTCTTCCCATGACCTTGTACATTTAAGCGCTTATTCTTGATATAATGTTGCGGTACGTTGAAATCCCTCAAAACGTTTAAGAATGTACTCTTGCCTATGGCGTTTACTCTTTTTCTATCGGTAAATATTAAATTAAAAAAGATCTGCTAAATTAGATTGAGAGTAATTTTGTCCTCTAAAAGATATTTCTCCTTTATTATTTCAACTAAATTCTTCAGGATTTCTCTTCAAAATGTGTAAAAGGGAGATGGCTTGCCTTTTCATACTTTGAGGAACTGAATTTGATACAATTGCATCGTAATTTTCATTCTCTGCAGTTTTGATATTTTCTGGCAGTAGTTCACTGACTTCTTTGTTAGGAGAATTAAACTCCTCCAAATTGATTTCTTTTGCAGCAGTTCGTAATAGTGTTGAACTTTTTCATGTTCTTCTAGAGAGCTGTTCAGAATGCGTGACATTTCTTTATCGAATTCTGACAAGTGTTGCTCGCTAGCGGTATGTCTAGTTAATGAATCAGCATGTACCAAGGCATACTTCTTAGCGAGCTCCATTTAAAACAGAGGATAAAACACTTAACGCAGCAGGTATGAGAAATTTGAGGAAACCTCCTTTTTGTACTACCAATTTTCGTTTTTGCAAAATCGAGACCTTCTTATTAGCAAGTTTCCGTAGCGTTCCTTTATACTTTTCAAGACTTATTTTCTGATGTTTCATTAGAGGTATGTTACCTTGCAGTGTATTATAGCCTTTGTAAACAGTATTTGTAAACAGTTGGGTTAAGCGCTTATCACTCCCACACTCACTCATCAAATCATCGATACTAAAAAGAGTGTTCATTCCTAGATATTCATGATAATTAACTGGTGCGCCTTCCACAAATGTAACATTCTTATCTATTGTATTGTAGAGGGGTTGATGAATACCGTAAAACCACACCACTTTATCGGGTACAACGGAAAACATATCGCGTTTTGATCTTATCAAATCACGCACAAAATAAGTCTTGCCACACCCCGTGGGGCCAGCGATAACCATTGTAAAAGGATATTGAAGCTTTGGGAATTCCATTCTGATAAATGAGACATAAAAACTGTGTATGCTGTGTATGCTGTAAAACTGTGAAAAATTTGGTACGTATGGCGAAAGTGATTTGTTACAAAATTGTAAACTTTTACATCATTACACATATTTTGATTGGGTACAAAATTCAGTAAGATTTCTCTTAAAGTTTGTCCACGACATCTATAGTATAAAAAATAAATGCAATAGTGTCCACACACCACAGTAAAATTTCTTTGTAGAGGTAATGGATTGTAATCTGCATGATGAAATCAAGCGATGTATTCTGCTATAGCTCCAGAAAATGTGGAGTGCGTATGTCCATACGAATCATAGAACTCAATGTGATGTGGGGAGAAGATGTAAAAAGATAACCAGTGAGTTCCCAACTCTGTCGAAGGATCCACATTCGCTATGAAGCAGGCCGGGAACCTTGATATATTTACTGGCAGATGATCGCTTGGAAATACACCTAAAAAGGCTTGTTTCGTAACATCATCTTTTGATAGGATTCTGTGCAATTGAGTAGTATTCATTCTTAATTGGGAAAATCACACACGTGACTTTTTGTAATTTCAATCACGTTTTCAAATTTAGTATACATTAATACTGAAAAAGTTTCCTCCAAGGCCTCTGAAAACTTTATCTCCACTCGCAAATTTCCTTGTTGTAAATTAAGGTGTGTATCGTTACAGAGATCGGGTGTTAAATCAAAGGCGTACAAGGTAAGCCCTTTTGCAAATTCATCTCTTGTTATATAGTTGCCACTGTCTTTATTAAATCCCGAAAACAATCTATGATAAGCAAGAATGTAATTGTTGGTTTTAAAGTTTGGTTCCAATGGCTTTCCGGGGATAGGATGCCCATCTATGTACAGATACAAAGTTGGCATTGAAGTGGTGAAAGTAAAATGGATTCATTGTGTATACTCCATTAATGGCAGCATTTCCTAAACTAGTCACTATCACTCGTTTAGGCATAGCACCCAAAAACACATTATCTTGCATGAAAGACCAACTGCCTTTGGACACCGAATATGTTTTGCATAGCACTCTATCGATAGGGTATTTAACAGTACTTTTTTCCAATACTTTCGCATGACCCAGAGAAACCCCTGGGCTTACCTTTACTTTTTGTATAAATAAAGAGGCTTGTTGAAGAATCACCTTGTAATCAGCTGTACTTTCAGATGATATCAAACAGAAACTCGATTTGCTACGTATCATTTTTATTTTCAAATCCACAAGGTTTAGTAACAATCTATTCTGTTGAAAAATGTCGCAGTGTAATTGACCCACCATATCAAGGCTTGTACTCATTTTAGTCATTTCATACCGCTTTTTTAAACCTTCATTGGGTTCATTAGCGAGTGAATTTGCCTGGTTTAAATTAGTATCTTTGTAAAGCCTTTACAAGTTAGTAAAGTTTTCTTAGCATCGTCTCCATAGTTCAGAAGGGTTTCAATATAGGCCCTGTATAGATAAGTGTTATTTGCCGCAGATATATTTCTTTCGTTAAGACTCACATCTACTTGAGAAAACAATGCATGTAAAAATAAAATTCACAGGTGCTACGGGTTCACTTTCGGGTAGAGGAATGCCATCCGCTTTTACAATTTTAACTTTCGCGTATAGGTAAGATGAACTCAAATCCATATACTCTTCTCCCGTTCCGGAAATGTTAAATTCAACTGAACCTCCATCACGAATGTTAGCAAGAGGGTGATACTCTACAAACTGCCCCCTTTCGATTGCCGTCTGTGTGGGTGGTACAGCGAACAAATCCAATTAGAAGATTTAGAACATGCAGTTGAATCTTTGTGAATAAGAAAAGTCAACCTTAGTTGAAAATGTCACGTGTTTTACTCTTTGTTCGATATGAACTGACTATTTTCTTTTGCAGTTTCCACTTTTTATAAAGGCCAGATCCTATCATATTCTTCACCCCAAATGCTGCTTTGTCGGTAAGAGTGCGACCTGCTTCTTTAAGACGCCTTCTCACTGCTTGTCTTGCATTTTGTCCTTGGGAGACGTCATTCAACACATTCAATCCACTACTCGATATCTGTTTTCCAAATGCTTTCGCACCGGACTTTAAGATTGGAACGGCTGCTCTGAAAAATGAGCGAAACAAACCTCCAAAACCATAACCTTTCTGAAAAGATGGAACACCTTGATAAAAAGCATTTCCATTACCCGTCTGATCCACATAGTAATCCTCATAGGATTTTTGACAGCATTGATAAGGTACATACATTATAAATATTTTTGTCGAAAGTGAAGTTTCACGTGTGAGCGTCCGCGTTCAAATGGCTTTAATTCACCAGTATGCATCCTTATATCTATTTCTAATGTCTCTATCGTTTTTCGAGTCACTGGAAGGTAATGTGGTCTATCATATTGAGCACTTACGAGTTCCCCATCGCTGCCTGTTACTCTCACGATCCGCAGTAGTGGTGCCAAAACGTCGCCTACAATCTGTGGTTCCACAATGTCAGTATACACCATCAGTACTCTATAATGGACACAAGGATCGGCTACATAGGGACTCTGAACTTGGGCACTAACGTTCGGAGAAGTTATCTCTGTAGGTTCAAAACCAAGGAAATGAGCTAATCCGTCATGTAATATCACTTTAACACCTTTCTGTACTTTGATGGTGACTCGTTTTGTTACATTATTGAATTTAAAGGTTACTTTTTTAAAAATGTCTTCAATCATCAAGGCGCTTAAAATATCCGATATCGTTTCGTAAAAACCCGGGAGTATTCTCCTTCCAATTTCTTCACCATTATTTAAATCGCAGTCAATTAGATTGTCTGCGTTCTCATTATACCGAGTATGCGGATAAATAAATTCCACCAGGGCTACTTCCCACTCTCCGCTTAGTATTATAGGAGTTGGTAGACGTGTGATAAAATGAGAAATTTATTCTCAGGAAAATAATTCATAGAGCTATCGCTCGGAAGCGTTAGGTAAAAGCTCATCTTGTAAAATAATCTCGATATAAAGGTTTATACCCTTTTATAGGTCAAACAAACGCGATGTAGGTAACCACTCATTAAATTTTTGAGGATAACCTAGATATTTTACTAAATATTCTAGCTTTCCATTCCGTAAGCGCTTCTTTCTTAAAATTTTCTCCACTGTAAATGATTCTTTCATTTTCACTTTCTGCAATTCTTGTGTATAGAACGTATCTTGAATGACTTCACCTAATAAGTCTTTTACTCTATAGACAACAGGATTTCTTTTTACACACTCGCTGATTGTGAATAGCTCTTCTGACCAGTTGGTTTCATAGCCTTTCTCAAATGTTAACTTTCGCTTTGATAATCATACGATATCTCCTACTTGGAAAACACACTTTGAAGGTTCTACAGATTCATTCCCATATAAGGCGAACCAAACGTCTTTCTCATTGTTGTCATCTACATCTATAGGAGCTCTCTTAATGCTTGAATGGTATGTGAGGTTGTAACTAGATACGAGATCAGGTAGCACGTTATCATAACGGTACGTATTTTTACTTGTAAAGTACTTCTACATTTTGGTTTTTAAAGTACGATTAAATCTCTCTACTACCGAAGCTTTCGTTTCGTTAAAAGTTGTGAACAATCGTATATGATTTTGTCTTAAAAAACTTTGAAACTTTATATTTTTAAATTCTGTACCCTGATCTGTTTGAAGAGATTTAGGTTAGCGCTCTGCCAATATCTTTTGAAATGCATCTTAATATTTTCTCCTCTTTTTCCTTTCAATGTCATGCATACTTTGATAAAATATCAATGCATGTCAGTATACACACGAAAACCTTGATTATATTTCCTTAAGTTAGAAACGTCCACTAAATCAGCCTGCCACTGTTGATCCTTTGAATATACGATGACTCGGTTGGTCGGAAATTTCCGTCATATCGGTTTGTGAAAGTCGTAGACTCCTTCCAACCATTTCCGTATCTCTTTCTTGGGAACTTTGCCGCGAGCAGCACGGTATAATGCATCGACACCACCTAAACTTGCTTCGTGCTTCGGATCCTGATATGTCTCCTTCATTACAGCAAGAAATGCGGTTATTTGATATTGTGACTCGCATTTTGTAAAACTAAAGTAGAGTTCAGAAAGAGTAAAAAATCTACCGGTGGATATACTCTATCTGCTAATATGTATATAACTGATAATATGGTGCACATCAACGTGTACGACAAAACAGCAAAAACAGCTTCACCTTGTGAAGGTATCGTGTAAAGTGAGAAAATGTTCAAAATCTCTTTAAATAAATATACATCTAATCACATGAAGTTAAATCAAAGATAATGTACAGTGATAAACTCTACTACTACTAATTTTTACTGACGTTCTACCAAGGTTCCGTGGCACAACTGGTAAAAGCATCAACGCCACGAAACCTTTTGTCGAGAGTTCGAATCCCATAAAAGAAAATAAATAAATAATTATATTAGAAAAAAATATTATCATTCTAAAACTCCCCTCTAGATGGCGCCACCAGTAACCTATTGCAAACGTTGCCACAAACTAAATGTGTAGAAATAAAAGTTCAAATAGTGAAAAAAAGCAGCACACAAACAACTCAACCTCCCCATCATTCCGGTAGAAGGAGGAAGAGAAAACAACTCAACTCGTTAAAACGTCACTTCCGCTAGCAGAAGGAATAGGAAACAACTAAACTCAACTTCCGGTAACGACGTCACTTCTTGTCATGACATCACTTCCTACCATGACGTCACGTCCTGCTATGACGTCACTTCCTGATCCCCAAATCCCCTGGCGTAGAACCCCCATTTTTGACCTTACTAACGTCGGTCTGTTTCATCCCCGTACATGGGCTTGTGCTGCACGGCGATGTCGGGTACGCGAGAAGTCGATGGTTGCGGTCCTAGACCGAGTCAATTTTGTAGATTTCCATACAGACTTCTTCCGGGCACGATGCTCGCACTCAGTCGTTGTCTTGGCTGGTCTTTCGAATCCCAGAGGCATTGGCTTGTTCCCTAAGTGGATAGTACTGTGAATGCTTCTTAGACATCTTTGAAAATTTTAAGTCGATGATCCACTTTTGGGCCCCCTACCTATTAAAATTTATTTTCTTTGCGGCTTTGTAACTAGAGATACGCATTTGAAATGTTGCTCTCTAGTTACAAAGTGAGGTGCTCAACGCATTCGGAGCCATCAACGGATCACCAAAACCTAAGCATTACCGGTAGCGATCAGTAGATGGGAGGGTGATCTGTCTACTTTACGACTGGGTGGGTCCTAATGGTTTCGTAGTAGAGATCTTATGTCTCCTCCCTTTTACGTCCTAGATCTATATTTTAAACTTAAAATTCTTTCACCCTTTGTAATATTCTTTATTTTAATTATTTTCTCATTCTGATGTGGAGATGAGCTGCTACGGCACCCGGTGCTCCGGTGATATATCCTGTCCTGCATCCAGAGCCATTGTGAAGAAAGCGGGCCTGAACCTGCGGACTATGCATTACTTTTTAATTATATAGAGTAATACGTATGTAAAGATTTAGCTTTTCAAGAGAAACAAATTGCTAAAGGACGAAAAATTAATCAGCTCAAGTTTGCGATTGCTAACTTTTTAAGATTTAAGAATTTAATGAGCTATTTGTGTTAGTAGACTCAGTCGTTCATTAGAAATTTCTGATTAGTCCAAATCACTTTAGTCAGTTTAATAAAATTTCTAAGTGGAAGTTCGACACATAATAAAAATATTCACATAACTTTAATTGCATGAATTTATAATTTTTTATTTACTTGTTGAAATGCATATACTTCACTTAGAAAAATGTGTGATTTATAAACGGATGAAAACTTATTAAATATTTAGAGAAAATTATCGTTGTTAATCTAGTTTCCTAGTGAGAAATCATGCATTGAATTTTAAATAGCTGCCCCCACTTATTATTCTCTCTATACATTATATTGTATCTAATGTGTATAATAATTTATTAAATTCAAGGAAAAAAATACTAAATAAAGTGGAATAAGTTCTATTAATTAAGCAAGTTCAAAGTATGCTGGGTGCTTTGAACAACGATGAGGTAATTTCGGTTTTAATATAATAGTTTACGAAAGAATGTTTTAGAACCAGGAAGAATATTTTCCTTATAAATATCTAATTAGCAAATTTAGGAAAAGTTAAATTTTACAAATTCAATCGTTAGCAAAGATTTAATTCTCATATTAAGTTGAGTGGAGCAAAACAAAAGATGTCGGTATATTTTCAGTCAAAGAAAAAATAATTTTTCGACAAAGTACCACCTTCATATAATGAAAATTCCTTGAAATTTAAATCCTGAATTTGATTTGACTCAGACTTAATCACAAACACAATTTTCAGACACATCTGATATCAAAGAAATATCATAGACCTATCTGATTTACAGTGAAAGGCACTAGCGTTTTATAAATGCATATCATTTAAAAAGCGAAGTAAAAAATCGGAAGTTTTGACTATTGTAAAAGATCACTTACAAATCATGATATAAGGATGGATTTATTTTAAGCCTCATATAAGTAGAATACAATTTATTATTTTAAGGTGTCAAGTTATCAAAAACTTATTTGTTTAATAATGCAACTTATCCTAAAAGTAAATATTATATAAGTCAATACAATTAAACAAAAAGAAAAGGATCGATTACATTTTAGGCTACTTTTACTTCAATTTGAATGTAGTAAGTACAAATGATACGGAAAAGATCACATGCCATCTCGATAAGAGCTTGAATAGAAAGAACATTTTCAAGAGGAAATGTCTCGCAAGTCCATCCCTCCGACCAGTGATTAGGGGCGCGCAAGTACCGGATGATCTTAATATTTCAATCTAAAATGTAAGGTATAAGATCGTTTCGTTTTCCAGTCCTAAAAATTCCTACTGTGTTAATGACCGCATGAATTTACTACCACAGGTGAGTTCACCACACAGGTGAAAAGATGTTACCCATTAGTAACAAATAGATTGTAAAGGAGAATTCGATCTAAAAGCTATACTAATGATTATTACATTTGAGGACAAGTATAAAAAATTAGTCATTGATTTAGTCTAACTTGAACTAAGTCGAGCTTTATCAGCATCGAAAAACATACTAGGAACCTCAAATGATTTATCCTCACTCATACATTGTAATTATCCCGTTGATTAACCAAACCTACCCCCATTACTTTAAGTACATGTTTATCCCCTTATATAAACCCTGGTTTGTACCATAGCCGGGGTCTGTTCTCATTTAGTTCAGTTTCACTGACATTTGTTTCGCAATTGTACGTTTATTTTTTAACAGTTCGAATTTTTTGGTTCTCGATTATTTCTCGCGGGTTAAAGGGTAAGCTTTACTTACTTTAATATATTTCATACTACCATTTAAGTAGTCTGTTTGTAAGACTAGACCGATAACTGAATGGCTCGCTTCGGACAATATTGTCAAATGACTGGGTCAATTGCAATGTTTCCATGCGCCAAATGCTAGAATCAGAACAAACTTAAAATTTTAAGTTTTACGAAGCTACAATCAAAAAGCAGTAGTAGCTTCCAAATAAAAAACTTTGATTTTAGGGATTCAGCTGTAGAAACTTTAACTGACATACCAGATCTGTTTGAGGAAATCATTTACAGCTGTAATAATGTTAATGTTCTAGTGTATATATCTGGTTATGTTCCCAAAAATGTGCGACATGAACTGAATTGTGAGATGTGCTGTTCGATCTTGTCAATTGAAAAAGAACTAACTTATGAATGTTCGCGCGCGCGGAAGAGTTTATTCACCAATATTTAAAATTAAGTGATGGGGTGGCCTTAAATGGCCTAAGGAATTTATGGTACCACTGATTGTTTGTACGTATCAGATTTTTAATGAATTAATGAGCAGTATGAAGACTTTCTGTCACAATTTCAGAAAAGATTGTTGGATGAACTAATTCTACTTATAATAGGTATCTTCAATGAAATATCTAGAGTGCCACATCTGTAAAATGCCACAAAAATTTATCATTAGAAAATGTGTGCATAATGGTAAACATTTTACTTAACAATTATTGTAAAGCAAAAAATGACCTGCTGAAAAAGACGAAAAATAGAAAAACTTGCAATATTTAAAAATTAAAAACATTTTGTGGGTTGTAACCTATAACTAAAGAAAAATAAAACTGACTTTTAGAAGTCATAACATAACGTTTTTTCTTATAATTTAAATTACCTATTACATTATCACCACCAATATGTATAACCATTATTTAAAAAAAAATTATCAGTTTAAAATTTAACTTAAAAAAATTCCTGCTACTTTTTAAATTTCGAGATTCTTTTTTCTCGAATGTTTTACTGAAAACTGTGTGTAATTTGATTTTCTATACATTTTGGATTAATTTCAACGATTCACATCCATTAGCTATTGAAAAATTTATAATTTTTTTCCTTACATTTGTAAATCATACACTATAATAAATATATTGATTTCTTATCGTAAAAACTGTTATATTAAAATGGCAATTGTTGAGAAAGAAAATTTAAAAAATGCTTACAAAGAAAAAATAGAATTTGTAGGTATATTTTCTTTGGTTAAAATATTTTCATAGGAAAAATAGTTATATTTTGACAGGCTACCATCTTTATATACTGAAAATTCCTTAAAATTTAATTATTGAATTTCATTCGCCTCAGACAAATACCATTTTGATAAACGTCTTTAGTCTAAAAGAAATTTCAGAGCACTATTTGTTTTAGAGAAAGTCCCTAGGGTTTAATAGGTGAACAGTCAAATCAATAATTCTTAATAAAAAGCGAACAATCAGAAATGCAAGTTTTAACTATTGTAAGATTACTTACAAATATAAGAATGGATTTGTTTCATTCTTTTAGATAGAACTAGTTTAGTAAAATTTTTTAATCTGTCAGGTTATCCAAAATTCTTTTTTAATTTCGTAATTTATCCTAAAAATAAGTATTACATAAATCAAGACAGTAAATACTATTAAAGAGGAAAGGGATCGAAAATATTTTTGGCTACATTTACTTCAATTTGAATTTTACAAGAAAGAGGAAAAATATTACCACTAGTTATCACATAAGCATGGCCAATGAAGTCTTTTAAAAATTGACTTCTTTAAAACTGCTTCTATTCGTTCTAAAATTCAGCACTTATTTTTAAAGGTCAACACTCTAATGTAAGACAAATATTCAACATTTTAACGAATTATATGGTACTGGATTTCATAAAAAAAATTGCTCCAAACACTTTATGTTAATCCCGGAAATACAAAGGAATGAATATTTTTATGTGTGAAAATTAATCCGAAATTAACAACAAAAAGATTAAGCTGTGTGGTTTCAAATCTTGGAAAAAATGGATTTTACTATCTATTTCCGTCTGATCACGGACTCTTCCCTTGCTAATTCTCTCCAATGGCCCCATTTCGTGACGTCACAGACACCATCGACCTTCAAAGTAAGCAAAGTTCGATGAGCTGCACTAAGAACTGCCGGGGTCATCGTGAAAATAACGGACCTAAACCTGCTTTTGTCATGATTCGGGTCTTCCATTTCTGTTTGTTCTCGCTTACATGCATGTGTTAGAAGACGCTCAAAACCTACTAATATAAGGGGCGTTGCGTATACGAAGGACGAACACATTAGGTGAAATTTTTCCCCCTATATCTTGGTTTATCAGAACTCAACACCCTAGCTCCCTTCTACTCGGACCCCGCTCCACCTCTTTTCACGTGGCTTGGATGATCCTTGTTTGAGTTCACCCAAGTGCAAAAATAATTAAATGCGTTTTTCTAGAAACCAGCATTTGTTGAGTTCGCCCTTCGTATCCGCAACGCCTCATATATATCGTCAAATTTTGAAGTGATAATGGATCAGGGCTGTTCCTCAACGGTATGCTGGATGTACACAGTAAAAAAAGGAGGGACACTTTTGCTTCTGACTTTATGGTATGATAAACGTGAGTTACTTTTATCGGGATTCATTAGGTGCTTTTCATTATACTCGTAGTTGTATTGTAGGTTAATGTATTAAGTATACGAGTAAATCTATTATAAAAGGAAGTGTTTGTGTGTGCGGGGTCCAGACGAATCTATAGCACTTACAGCCATGCAATTCGGCACACAGGTAGTCCTAAAGATGACTGAATGTCCCTCGAAACCCGAATTTTAAAATTTAATCTTGAAAATTTTTTAATATTTCGTAGCCCCTCATCCACTATGACGTATCTGCGCAGACCGATCTGACAGATACTTATCGCGCATGCTATCTCTTCACTAAACACCCCTCCTCACATTGAAATGATGTAGTGGGTAAAGCGACGTACTGAAGTAGCGGTTAGTGCATTGGAGGGAGACCTCCTGAGTTCGAACCCGGCTGACGAATTTTTATTTTTTGCTTGTTTTTTAAAAATAGTAAATATACCTAATCCTTCCAATTTTTTCTGTACTTATTTTTACTTTATTCTTCTATTTTTTTAAATTCAACAATTATTTTTAAAAATTTAATTGATTTTGTGCAGCTTTTTCAATTCTGAAACTCTGGTTTCTCTGTATAGTCAATGTCGTCCTCTTTCGTACCACCAATGAAAAGCAAACAACTGAAGATCCACCCCTACATGTTCGACTCCAAGTGCCAAGTTCCTACCATCAAGAAATTTTCTGAAACTCAGTTAATAAATTACACGAAGTGTTTATTACTGTTTAATTTGATTTCGCTGACATTGTGATTCATTTAGGTTGTTTGTCGTAATTAGTGAGGTAACAAGACTTTTAAAGTATAGCGTTGTATCTAAAGATTGAATCATTTTTATTTCAATAGTGGTTTTTTCATAACTTAGAAGGTGTACCGGAAAGTTCTGTCCGTTCCGGTTACAAGTTTCAACATGTATGCGCATATTCATTTGACGCATATTTGGCTCTCTTTTTATCACTGAATGTATACATACTAACCTAGCAAATGAACTAAAACGAAGATGATTTATGTTAGTATTAAGTGAGACGCGATCGTGTACCTATGGCTACTGATTAAGTTCATTTACGCCACTATATTTTGTACGAATTCCAACAAGGAAGAAATGCTACAGAAGCGTGTAGAAATTTATTGAAAGTGTTTGGTGAAGGTACAGTTTCTGATAGAACATGCAGAAGTTGGTTCGAAAAATTTCAAATAGGTGATTTCCACGCTCTGGGCGACCATCTTTGATCGACGATACTGTCAAGATCATGTTAGAGCAAAATCCTTTTTTGACAACATTGGAGATTGCGGAAAGGCTTGATTCAGCTCAACAAACCATTTCGGAAACTAGAATTGGTGTGGAAATATTCGAGATGGGTGCCACATGAGTTAAGAGAAGAATTTGAATGATCGAGTCATCATTTGTACATCTCTGCTTACACCCTTATTGGACCGGATGATAACTGGGATGAAAAGTGGATTACCTATGAAAACATCGTAAGGAAAAGGGCATTTGTGAATCCGGAAAACCTGCCCCCTCCACCTCTAAACCGAAGTTGAGCCTGAGTAAGAGAATGTTGTGTGGTGGGACATTCGAGGACTAATACATTTTGAGCTGTTGAAACCGAACGAAAAACTAAATTCGGAGAGGTATTGTCAGCAATTGGATAATTTAAAAACAGTGCTCCAAGAAAAGAGGCCGGCGATGTTCAATTGGAAGGACATCATACTGCTTCATGATAATGTCATGCCACATACTGCTTTGGGGACTCGTCAGAAATTCTGTCGCATCCACCATACTCCCCGGACCTAGCACCCTCCGATTATCACTTGTTTCTGTCCTTACAAAATTTTTTGCAGTGCAAAAAATTCAAAAATGAAGATATCAGACAAGCACTGGTTCAATTTTTCGCCTCTAGGGATAAGGCATTTTTTAAAAATGGGATATACAAATTGCCATCACGCTGGCAAGAAGTCATAAATAATGATGGAAATTATATTATTCAATAAAGTTTATTCAAGGTATGAAAAATTTATTATTTTGTTTTATTCCAAAAACGGACAGAACCTTCCGGTAGACCTAATACTTTTGAATTTGTATAATTTCTGTATTTGTATAATACAAATCTATCGACACTACGTGACACAGATGAGGCTGTGAACTACACAACAGTTTTTGAACTCATTGGAGCCCCATCTGGAGTACCCTCGCACATATTACAGCTAGAAATTGGGGCACCGATTATGCTTCTCAGAAATCTGCATCCATATTCACTCTGCAATGGAACAAGACTATTAAGAAACTGATGCCGAATATCATTGAAGCCAACATCATGACTGTACATGCCGCAGGAGAAGACGTATTTATTCCTAGGATCCCAATCATTCCTTTGGATCTTCCATTCCAATTTAAACGATTTCAGTTCCCTGTTCGTTTAAGTTTCGCCATGAGCATCAAGGCACAAGGACAATCGCTGAAAGTTGTAGGACTCGATCTCATTAAACCGTGTTTCTCCCACGGTCAACTGTATGTGGGTTGTTCAAGCCGAGAATCTTTACATCCTAGCTCCAAATGGAAGAACATTCAACATAGTGTATCATGAAGCTCTCTAAGCAAGAATCAGTGAGGTGGAAGGAATGAGGCGACGTGCCCGTGTCATATCGGGTGGTGGTGGGATTCATTCTTAAAATTATTGTTTCTTCTTTTTAATGTTTTCAGAATCAGTGAGGACAAACAAGAATGATGTCACGGGCAACGCCTACTGCTAGTTAAGTATAAATTATGCGGATATCATGGCCATCTAGATAAGAGCTTGAATAGAGAAAGCATTTCAAGGGGAAATATTCACAAGCCCAACCCTCCAAGTAGTGCTTAGGGACATGTAGGTAGAGGAAAATCTAAATTATTTCAATCTAAAATTGAATAGAAATGATCGTTTCATTTTCCAGTCATCCAAAATTTCCTACTGTGTTAATAGATGCATTAATTTTTGACCACACAAGTACAAAGATGGAACGCATTAGTAAAAACAGATTGTGATTATAGATGTAAGGAAAAAATGCTTTAAACTTTCTATTTAATTGTTTAGTCCTTCAGTTAGATAACGAAAATTACATTTATACAAAACATTAAATACTGTGCCTTGATTGCTGTGATATTTTTAAAAGAAATATCTTCTTACTCTTAAATGTTTCTGGTCTATTTTTTAACTGAAATTTTAAGTATTCTGGGTTTGTAGTTTAAAATAGAATTCAAATAAAGAGAACAGTTATAAGTCATAATATTAATTTAAATTGGTGTAACACATTTTAAAATATCTTAAAACATGTGTTACATGTATTATCCTGCTTGGAAAGTGCAATATTTGTCTGTTAAAATTGGGGTTAACTAATCAAATGGTGTAAATTGGATAAAATTCTTGTAGAAATAATCAAGTTTGAAAATTAAAAAATAGGATGAATATAAAAGAGAAAAGTTGAATGCAAATACATTATTTTATACTTCCTGGTTAATAGCAAATCCTCTGAACCATATTTTCTCTTCTAGATATGAAGTTTTGAAATTAATGACTGTTTTCCCCGTAACCCCTCCATGAAAAATATCAGTTAAAGCTTGTCTAATAAGCTAGGGCCTGCTTTACTCGCATTGCAACAGCTTTGGTGGTCTGGTTTAGGCAATAGGTTTTGTATGATAAATTAGGTTAAAAGATCTTTCTGTTCCACTCTTTACTGACACCTTTTCCAGAATTTGATGCTTGTGGTAAATAATTGAAACCTTAAAATTTCTTTATTTTTGTAAAGGGCAACTCAATTTGATGGTGAAAATATCAGCTGCAAGAATGTACAGCTGCGCAAAGTATAAAAAGGTGGCTGACTATGCTGCTCTTTCATTTGAATCAGCAATTTAAATTAAATATATCAATGTCCACTTTTTATTTTGGCTAGGATAGTTAACAAGCCTACCAAATAGTATTCTATGCATCTTACAAATAACAGAAAGGCACATAGCATGTTAATATGTCTCCCACCCCCTTATCCTTTTAAAATTATATTCATGCCAATGGATGCAATGATTTGAGCTTGTATCTCTATTGGGATGAATCTTTTGTAGAAAACTGTAATCATTTTAAACACAATCAATGATTGGCAGTATAATCCTTTGAGGCAATTAAGAAATATTTGGTAAAGTATTTTAAAACTACACTTTTTATGAGCCTTTTAGACTTTATTTTAGTTTAGTTGTTAGGTATGTTTTATACTACAGTAGAAAAGAGTAAATCCCACATTTATAGTATACCAAATGTACTTCAAATTTTCCCTACAATAAAGAGCAGAAAATCTTTTATTTATTAGATACTGCATTTCAGCACAGTATGTCGCATATTGCATTTTAGACTGTTTTTCACAATGGCATATACTGCAATATTTATGTAGAATATGTAAAACTCTTATTTGCAGTAAAAGGATGGAAGTGACATTATTAACAATTAAAGATGTTTAGTTACAATAGATAGGGGAACTTATTTACAAGTTAAGTTACATGGGGTGTTCATTAGGCATAGCTGTATGCCATCTGTAGAATCTCTGAGAACATCTTCAGTAGTCCTTCTGACTAGACATTTTGGTGATTGTTCATTTCCTGGAACACACACAGGAAGTGGCAGGTGTTCTTTAAACCATTTCCCACATTTATTTAAAAATTCAATTAGTGATGGGCAGAATAAGGTACTTTTGAGAATCGAATACTTGGTATTCAAGTACTTTCAAGTATCGAGTAAGTATTTGAATACATATACAAAAATGATTAATCAATAGTAAGAATCAGATTACACACACAATATATAGTAGTTATTTAAAAATAACACCAAGGAAGCATCTCCTTAGCATAGTGGTTAGAGCAATGGAGATTTGTAACATATTGGTTCGAATCTGCTACAAGAGGAATTTGATAGCTTGGTTTTTTATGTGAATGATAATTTTTGACAAGACAATCAAATTTATTTGATTTTTTAAAAATATTTTGATCAAGTTGTGCTTAAAAAAGGAATTTATTTTTCACAAAACTCAAATTTTAAATCTAAATTATATTTAAAATTTTCACTTTTCCGAATTACTTATATAAATTTTTAAAAAATTAAGTATAACTACTATTATTAATTTATTTGAACTGTAGACAAATTGTATTTTGAAGAATAAAAAATTAATCCCATGTACAAATTGCTGAATTTTCTGGTCATACATATATTTTCTGCAATTTTAAATATGTGTCAAGTATTTTTTATCTTGATTTACAAATCATGATTTTTAAATTTTAGTTTTCGTATTGGAAAGAGTTGATTTTCTACCATATTTTGAGGAAATCATTACTAATCACTTTTAACAGGAAATGTAACCAGAATTTTATTTTGGAGGGAGCTTCGAAGATAAGAATGAAAATTTTTATACACAACTCTCTTTAAAAAGTTTGTATGAATGTAAAAAGTATTTTGTTACTTTTAATACCAGGATCTGAAACTTCAAAATTATTTCTGTAAATTTATCATAAGACACATCTTGTAAGTACAAGAATGGTTCTGTAAACATTTACAAAATAAATTACATTAAATAATCAAATCTCGTTCCTGAAAATTCACTTTTATTTTTGCAACCACTGTTTGGAGTACGATGATGTGAGAAGAGGTAGAGTCATAGTAAAATGATTAGGAATATTTTTTCTGCTATCGTAATAAAGAGTTCGTCAGATATTTAAAAAAAGAATATTAGTTATTGTTAGATATTTTAAAGAAAATAATAGCTATCTTAAGAATGAAATAAAGATATTTTACTTGAAGAAAAGAAAGCATATCAAGCATAAAAGTATCTTATTTGCAGAAATGTTTTAAATGCCAGAAATAAAAAAGCTTAAAAAGTAAATTAAATTTTAAAAAATTAATAAAATCAAGAAAAAATAATTAAAAATAAAAATATAGTCAAAATTAAAATTGAAAAACTTCCAACTTGATTTTCAAAAATAAAAGGTCAACCAAGTGTAATTTACTGATAATTAAGCCTGCCTGTTTGGGAAATTCAATTTCTTAATCAAAGAAATTTTTCAACACTTCATGTGCATTTTGAAGACATGTGAAATTCGAAAAAGCAAAATCGAGACTAGAAACATTACATTAACAAGAACCTTGGATACCCATGCAATGTGACACTGCTACTTAAGATGAATACCCTGGTATTCGAATACAGAGTGAGTACTTTTGGCATCCGAATACCAAGGATAAGTACTCTTGTATCTGAATACCTTGGATCCGAGTACTTTGGTATTCGAATACCTTGGATCCGAGTACTTTGGTATTCGGATACTTGTATCTGAATACTCTTGTAATCGAATACATTAGATCCGAGTGCATTGGTATTCGAATACTTTGGAAAAGAATCAAGTACAATGAATACTTTTAAGTATCGTACATGAGTACCTTTTGTATTCGAATACTCCCATCACTAAACTGAATTAAAAAATTGAGTTTAAGCATTGTGGGATAAGTCTAATTTATACTGTCTTAATAAGTCTAATTTATACATTGTGGGATAAAAGATACTGTCTTAATTTATGGCTAAGTAAAATAATGTTATTAGTAGAACTTATATGAACATAATTAATAACAATTTAAACTTTAAGAAACATGATGTACTAGAATCAACAGAATACTGACTAGTGCAGATAACTCTGCTAAACATGGAATTAAAAAAATACTTTCAAAATGATTAATACAATTTCAAACATTGATACATGGAGAGAAAAGTATTGCCTCTTATAATGAATTTCCTTTGGTAATAACCTATATATTATAAAAATTCTTAAATTTTCCAAATTACTAACATATTTTGAACACATGCATATTTTTTGTTTTGCAAAAATAATCCTTCACTATTTATTAATATATGTATAAGAGTCAAAAATTTCCTGATTTAAATTTACGATTTTAATCAAATTAAAAATATTGATGCAATTACTTTCATGAAAACTACTCATAAAAATATCTACTATATACAATTATTGCAGGTTGAATCACAAATTATTCTTCATAGTGACACTACTACTTTTCCTTTACTTTTTCCACTATAGAGATACTGCAAAAGTAAAAAACAAAAAATAAATACAAGCGATGGATCTGAAAACAATTGAACACTTTTCCCAATCATAAGATAACAATCACATGACTTAGTCATGCAATATAAACCATGCACTTCTGCTGAATCTAGGAAATTCAAAAACATCCCCTTTGCCTTTTAATTCATTCAGTTTGTATAATTTTTATAAACTTTTCTAGTTAGGTATACAGGAAATTGTGCTCAATTTTACATACTAAAGAAACAAATATTTAAACATAACACACACTTTTGAACACCAGTGCAAGGATTATCACATTTTCTTCAATAATCCACAAACAAAATATTCTGATGTGCGAACATATATCACAAATATAAAATAATATTAAATACTTTCTGCAGAAAGTGATCAATTTTTTAAAAAGTCTATTCTGTGTAAACTAATTATTTATAACAGTATAAATTAATTAAAGAGCAAGTTCTAAAAATTTGCTTCCAAGGAAATTGCTGATTGTGGAAACTAGTCAAAAGACTGATGTGAAAACATAATGGAAATACAGATATGACAATATTCAGAATCATGATTTGTTGTGATAATGACATGTGTAAATGGAGGTAAGACAGAACAAGGAGGTAAAACAGAAAGTTACATTGAATGAAATTGATTGTTGTATACTTTTGAGGAATAAAAATACTCCCTCTATCCAGACAAGTTCTTACATCTACATTATGCATTAATTTTATAAGAGCTTATAACAGTAGTAATCTCTAAACAACTATTAAACACAACTATAAAATTATTTTTAAAAGACTAACTTACTTCAATTGCCCGATTTATGTCTTCTAGGCCGTTAAATGCTTCTCCCTGTGAGCTACCATCATCAATGTAAGGTTTTAGCTTTTGTTCATGAACCATACGTACTAAAATATTCAAGTAATGAGGAATATCTTTCATGTAGTGAGGAAGAAAGAAACCATTTAACATCATCGACCTTAGTAACAGCTGTGAAAATATTAATAATTCAAAATTTTGGAGCTACAGGATGGTAAAACAGATTTATCAGCGAAAGATTATTCCATACATAATAGAATGAACTACTTATTTTTTAATTTTGATATCCAAAACTTAGAAATACTAAGAAAACATCATTAAAATTGAAAGTTGTATTTAAATAGTTGGAAAAAGTTCACTATATACCCAAATTGCAACACCCAAATTGCAACACCCAAATTGCAACACCAAGAAAGACAAGAGATATCACAACAAAATTTATTTTGTAGATAACATGTTGACCAAGTATCAAATGATTAAATTTATAGACTTCTGTGAAGTGTGGTTCCTGCCAAAATCAGTAGCCAGAGTAGCCGTCATTGTTGGAGATCACCGCTGCCACACGCCTCGGCATTGATTCAAAGAGACTTTGGATGTGTTCTTGGGGTACAGCAGACCAAGCAGCTTCCACACGTTGCCAAAGTTGATCTGGTGTGGCAGCTGGGGATGTATTCTGGGTCAATCGTTGAGCAACCATGGACCACATGTTTTCTATCGGCGAAAGATCCGGAGAGCGAGCTGGCCAGGGAAGCAATTCAATCTGGCGATTGACGAAGAACCCTTGGACAATGCGTGCCACGTGTGGTCGCGCATTATCCTGTTGAAATATGGCTGTGGGCAAGCCCTGAAGGTAAGGAAGGACAACTGGCTCCAACACCTCGGAGATGTAGCGCTGGCTGTTTAAAGTACCGGCAATGCGTACTAGAGGAGTGCGAGAGTGATATCCAATACCACCCCATACCATAATACCCGGTGCAGGACCAGTGTGGCGGTGCATAACGCAGCTGTTCAGCATCCTCTCTCCACGGTGTCTCCAGACTCGAATCCGACCATTGTGGTGTTGCAGACAGAAGCGTGACTCGTCAGTAAAGACAATTTCATTCCATTCTGCCGTCCACATCCTTCTTTCATCGCACCATTGGCGGCGGAAACGCCTGTGGTTCTGCGTCAAGGGTAGACGAAGCAATGAACGTCTTGTGGACAGACCACTCTGCTGTAAACGGCGTCGAATGGTACGCGCAGACACTGGATGATGCGGTACAGACTGAATGTGCTGTGCTATGGTTCGTGATGTGGCTGAGCGATCCGTCACTGCCATACGCACAATATGCCTGTCATCACGTGAAGTGGTGCACTGAGGTGGATGCGATCGAACACGTCGGTCCGTCGTACCCTCCTGCATCCAACGATCACATATCCGCATTACAGTTGTTTGGTTTCGTCCAACACGACTACCGATTTCCCTGAAAGATAATCCACAATCTCGGTAGGCCACTATCCTTCCTCTGTCGAACTCGGATACTTGATCAAAAGATGATCGCTGTTTTCTACGAGGCATAATTGATCGTTTTTTTGAAAAAACCACAAGAAAAACACAATTGCCGTACTTGAAATCGTCGAAATCTCCAAGCCTTAAATAGCGCTTTGAAGTGGCGCCACAGGCGCGCGTGATGTGCGTCTGTGCTGAAATTCTAATCATTTGCATATCTCACCTCCGCTAATGCATGTTGTAAATTTCATATTATTTGCATGCTTCCTTCAGGTTGTTGCATTTACGGTGGCCAGCAGTGTAGTTGAGAGGGAAAATATAACATTTATTTCAATACAAAAATCATTAAATGGTTATATCCAATTCAGAGAATTCTTAAGTTTGATTGCTTCAAAATGGAAGCAATTAAATATGTACAAATTAAATTTATGCTCCCTTCTATACTTTTATGTACTTAATCAATATGCATGATGAACTTGCTAAATTCTACATTCTTGAATATACCCAACAGCATAATTTTATTAACTTCTGAGTATACGTATTGGTAATTTGACAAATAAATACTTTTACGAGATGAAAGTTTCTTTAAATCAAACTTGTACAATTCAACATTTTGTTGCATTATCTTTTTAGCTTTCTCTTTCGAAACTTTTTGTGACCTTTTTACATACGTTTAACAAAATGTTAAAAAGCCTTGAGATATTTAATATCTTTATATTGTATCTACAATCTATCTCAGGTAAAGCTCAAATTCAGAAATAAAAAAATTAAACCCTCAATTCCAATTAAATGCTTGTATTCTATTTTCTCACAAAAGCTGCAATTAATACAGAAGTTAAAAACCTTTTTAGTTTAAGTTTTTATTCATTATAAGGTCATTCATTAGGTCACAAAAACGATGATGTAACCAGAACAAAAATACAGGTTCTATAAACATCTTAGATCTTGGTAACGTATAAATTATGCAGTGCAATAGAAACAAATTAGACTAGACATTTAACTCTTTTATCTTTTTATTTAAAATTTTAAAATTTATTATCAGACTGAAAATTTAATACTGCTGATCAATTTTTAATTAGAATCAATGTTTCTTGAGTAACCCGTATACATTACGTAATACTAATTTAATGAAATTTATCATCTCAAAAATTGAAAAATACCTTTGTTGTTAAATCTCTTTTGACTTCACTTTGCCCAAAATTTTGATCTGTATATTTTGAAATGGCACCTATAATAACCATTCTACCTTTTATGGAAAGGTTTTTGAAAAGAGTATCAAAAACATCTCCTCCAACACTTTCCCAAATTACATTGATTCCATCCTATAAAAAGACAATATAAAAAATTACCATACAAAACAGCTCAGAATTAAAAGTTCTTGAAACAAAGAAAAAGTGTACACATTATTTAAAAATTGAGTTATGAAATTACACATTAATTTAAAAGGATATAAATCTACATTGCTAATGAGTCATTTGCAAAGCAATTAATAACAAACAGGTTTTGACTTTAATTAACATATAGGCTTACGCATTTCTTAAAAACCGAGTTATGAAATTGCTCATTAATTTAAAAGGACATAAATCTGCATTGGTAATAAGTCATCATCTTCATAAGAACTAACAAAGAGGTTTTGAATTGACTTTGTAAGCTTATATGTGACCTTTTATAATTAGTTATTTTTAGATTTGTAAACTTTACAGCAGCATGTAAATTTAATTTAGTCTCAGGTTGGGTGCTGATTAAAAATCACAAAAGGATGTGAAAAAGACACATTTTAATGGAAAACCCATCATATGAATATTGATACAAATGTACTAAATAAAAATACATTAAAAATTGGAACAGACTGGCACAAGGCAATAGTTAAAAACACTATCAATCCTGGACATTTGCAGCTTTAGTTAACAAAATAAAGCTTTTATCAATTCTAAAATATGATTTTTTAAAATTTAATTTACTGCTGTCTTTCAAATACATACAATAAAGCACCATCCTGTATCTGCTTTATTCTGATTTTTTAAAATCATAAGAATTTTTTTCTAATACTCAGACCCAACACTGATGAAATGGGTGTTCATTAAAAAAATTAAAATTTTTGAGATTTGTTCTTTTGTAATATCAAATGAAAAAATGTTGTATATGAAATGTATTGTATATACAAAGAATTAACATAAGTTTATCTAATAACTTTAGATTAGAAAAAAATTTATACAAAAAATACTATGAATCATATAGCTATGCAAATACTTTATCCTTCATCAATATAAAATACTATTTTAAAATGCAAATTTTAAATTTCACAGAAACACATATTTAATATTATCACATATTTTAAAGAAAATATAGAAAAGGTAAAACAAAGCTAACCTGTGAATTATTTTAATTTTTTGTGCTTTTTCTTTTTTTACTAGAACTCCTTAGATTACTGTCTCAAATAGGTGCATTAGTTGTTTTCCTCTTTGAAGTAATGCTGATCTTAGTATGAAATAATATATTTTTCTTTGATTGTTTAGTCATCATGGGAAAATTTCTCAAAGCAATTTAAAAAATATTTTAAATAATTATTACATATTCAAGTACAAGACAGATTTTCATTTCAAGGGGAATATACTGCTCAACACAAGAGACATAATACAGGATTCAATTTATAAATAATCTGAATTAAAACAGACTTCTTTTAAATACAAGTAGGATGATTATCAGGTCATCCCATTATAATGAATACAAAGGTTTTAATTAAGCTATAAAAAGTATGTTACTGGATACTCTTTACGGAGCACATCTTCTAAGACTTCTTCCTTGTAATTGATAGGTCTATCACAGTCTATACTCTGTAAAAGAACACATGCTATCAATACCATAGTTTTTCAAAATATTAAATAAAAATCATTAGAAGAGTAGTGAGAAGAGTAGAGAGTGAAACTGATTTTCTAAGTGCAAAATGCACTTCAAAGCTATATTTTATTTACCATTAAAATTAGCTTACTAGCTTTATAAAAATATTTAAATAGGAATGATCTTTATTAAGCTCAGAATTTATCAATATTTGAAGTGTATAGGTAGCTTGATGCAAAAATAATGGGAATGCACAGTAAATATTTAGTGAAAAGAATTATTTATAAATGGTTTTCAGTGGCAGTTCCTTAGCATAATAAATTTTACATGTGTATTTCAGCTAAGCCCTAAGAACATATTGAACAATTTTCTGGAAAATTGTGGTGATTCTGATCAATTATTTCCTAAAGCACCTATAACAGTCCAACTTAATAGTTGCTTAATAACTTCTTCAGATCTTTTCACAAAAAATCTGTAAAGAAGCACAATCAAAGGGATAATAGTAACTCTTTTACAGTGAAAGATAGTTAACTTCCTTTTTAACCATTTATTGCTAGATTTGAATAAGTGGACTTTAGCTTCTATGACCATATGGTTTAAGGGTTAAATTTCATTTTGATACTATAAGTAATAAATTTTACTTTGCAAAAATTATTTAGTGACACTATACGAGGACATCTCAGTGTATAGTATATGTATTCAATATAAGCTCATTCCATAGTAAACAAAACAAATTCTACAGCCATGGCATTTATGAAAATTTTTGGTGCATCGTCCATTGTTCCTTATGGCAATTACATTAAATTGGGTTGATAAATGATAAATAAAAGTTAACATAGTTTGATCCTAACTCTAAAATATAACAGGAAAATAGAGAAAATATTATGAATGTAAATTAAGCATCATCTTCAATAGTAAACATATATTGTCTAGACATGGTATACCACATATGAATAAAAATTATGATAATTTTTTTGGCATCCTTCACTATTACTTATGCTACTAATATGAAAATATTGCATGTGGTTTAATCAACTCCAATAACAGAAACATGAAATAAATAAGAACATTTTATCAAGGTAAATTAAGCACTATCTTCCATGCTAAAACAAAGTGGACATTTAAAGTCAAATTAATACAAGTTAAAGCAAAAAAATTACAAGTCAAAGCAAAAGAATTCATTTCAATTCTGAGACATTTTTAATACCTTTTTATTAGTTATACATATTTTTAATATTTCATCAATTATTACCTTTAAAAACTTTACTTTATCTTGTGAAGAACATGTTCCTATAACATGACAACCAGCACTTTTTGCCCACTGAACCTTTAAAGCAATAAATGACAAATTAGCAGGGTATGAAAAAATCATGATTAAAAAAATAAAAAACATTGGATTTATTTTATTTAAATCAGATTTTTACGATTTAAATTAATTCCTTGCTCGTACAAGTTTAAATTTGTTGGACGAGACATGCAAATTACAGTGCAGTTTCTGGATTTTTTGATTTATTTAAACATTAATATTTTTTATGTAAAACATTAATGTATTAGGAAATATAGTTGGGTAAATTTTTGATAGATTAAAATGCAACATAGGAATTAGCAAAGTAAATTATATGACAGAGTAAATAGAACAGTGCCCCAAATGCCAAGCATAAGCAATGTTTTCTACCTGGTTCTCAAGCAGTTTAGATTACTTTGAGCTTAACCTATAACCAGTGAAATGAAATTTTTGGACTAGGATAAATAAAGTTGCGGGTTCCCATCGACACTATACCTCATTTCCTTAACCATACAAATTTCAGAATTTTTTTGCATTACATATTTACCATATATGAATAAAATGTTTTGAATTACTTTAATATAAAATAATTGGAACTTGCATCATGAAAAAATTCCTACTTCTCATTAATATTTAGCTTGCAAAAATAACTTATTTTGGTGAAAAAATTATTATTTTTTGAAAGTAAACAGTAAAAAATGAGACATGAAAATTCATAAATTTGAAATCAAGTATGCCTATTTTTCAAATTCTTTCAGCATTAACAAGTATTTCATAGGTATATTTGAAGCCCACAAAAAGGGTTTATATATAACACAAGAAAATGAAGCTTTTCTCTATGAACAGCATAGAACAAGTGTAATAGCATCTCTCAAAACATACCAATTCAGTGGAATTTTGAGCTTGCAATAAAAAATTTATCAATTTATAAAATTTATCAAATAGCTTTCTGCTTCAATCCATAATCTTTTCTCAACATATCACTCCATTATCAAATGAGTGAATTAACTTTTACATTCCAAATTTCAATTCCATAAATATTGAATAGTTATTCTAGCAGTGTGAAGAATTCTAATGGATCAATACATAAAATTTCCCAATAAATTGAATAAAAAGTAACCAATATATTACACAAAACAAAATGAAACTATTAAAATTGCCAATTATAAAGAGTTATGTGCAAAATTGGAGTGGTTTTGTGATACTGCATAAAATCTTTTTGTTGTCTTTATATTTTTTATGAACAAACTACAATACTAAATAAATAACTAGAACATCTTAAAAAAGAAAGCAAGATGCCACGATTTTAGTAATTTGAGAGAATATATTTCGAGCATCTTCACTCATCACATGGTGAATGATTTAAAATTGGCCACGTGCGATTTATAGTCATGGAATGTTTAAAACAAAACCCACGCTGATGAGCAGGCTTGTGAGTGACACCTATTGGTCAATGGCTCCAGATGAAAATACTTGTCTGGTAATCATGATCCCAATCAGTAAATACTGTCATTTAGTATCTTCAAAGGGAGGATGATTTTCAATATAATTTTGGGGTAAACAGTACGAGTGAAGTTTTCAACTTATTTGAATAAAATATAACATGCATCTTGTTCAGTTATTCCATTTTCAATATTATTAAACATAACAGAAAGAAAAATTTACAGAAATTTAAAATTTTAAAACAACAGAAATTTAAAATTTTGATTTAAATCAATGATTTTTTAAATAAAATTCACTTGATTTAAATCAAGCTGATTTAAATCAGCATACCCTGCAAATTAGTAAACAAATTAAGCAAAAAATATCAAACATAAATTACTGAACTCATACTTAGAATTGATACAGTTAGTTGAGATAAAATGAAAATGCTAGTATTTACAAAGTACTGTGACTTTACAGAATTTAAAAATACCAATGCAATGGCTGTCAAGTGAGTCTGAATTCATACAGTGAGAATATCTAAGAGAACAATAACAATATTTTTCTGAAGCATGGGTGGAGTTACAATCTAATCAAGATACAAGAGTTTCATTATGAGCAGTAGTGCCAAAATTCTGTGAGAAATCAATGATACATGAATATTATTCAAGGTAACAACATTTTAGCCTGTTTATAGATTTACATATCCTATCTTTTCAAAAGCCCTCAGGGGTCCACCTCCTTTAGATGAGTACAGGCTTCAAGGACCGAGGTACTGTGGTGGTCTTTTCTTTTTCCATGGAGTTTACTGTCTTCAGTAAACACTGGGGTTGTGCTCCCGGGATACCCAAGAGATCTTTTTCTGCTTTCATCCCATTATTCTATTCCACAATTTCTTTTTTCTCCTTTCATGACATTTTTTACTTGAAGTTGTGTCTTGTGTTTGGTACAGCAAGGCCAGGTGTGGCAATTGCACCATGGAACCCAAACATGACAACCTCTTTTCAGTCTTTTATCAATTGTCAAAGTTCACTCCTTATTTCATTATAATTCGAATGAAATTTTAGATATATCCAACAAACTGATTTCAGTACGACTGAACAATTGATTTTTGGCAATTAGAAGAATTCAATAGTGATATATATAATGTCATAACAAAGCAATACTTAACCTTTAAATCATGGTTAAAAATTCAAAATTTATTTCTTTTACAGTAAAAATAATTACTATAAACCCAACTTTTCATTAAATCCCTATTTTTGCCACTATGGTCAACTATGGCACTGAGGATGCTTTTGGCTGTCAAATTTACTCAGTGAATCTTCACTTTAACACAAACATATTGATTCCCATTTTTCTCTAGATATCATCTTTGCCATAATCACAAATTTTTTAACAATAATTTTTCAAGCCATCTAACTAATAATTTGAAATAGTGTCCCAATGCTTTTGCATATTCAATAGTCTTTTCCATTGGCATATTGTTATGTGTATCTGAAGAGATCAAAGTTCCAGGCATGACAGGAATGGTGTAGGTAGTTGTACAAGATAGTATCCATTGTTGATCATATGGTTTGTCCCAGTGTGGCCATTTTTTGCTATATGAAGCCTAATTAGACTGGGATCTACAGCTTAAAGTGGATAATGAAACACTGTTCATTTATGCCTAGACCTGGATGCCTAGAGCCTGTTGAACAAAGGGCCAGAGTATTAACCACTCAGCTAACAGACTAGCGATACCCATTGGGGAGCATGGGATTTCACATTGAAAATTCACATATTGAATGCTGTGGTAGAAAGCATTAGTTATGAAGATCAAATAAAATTTAGAATGAAGAAAATGAAATTAAGGTGATTTAGTAGATCAAGTGAATCAGAGTATTGGACAACAGTCCAACCTAAACAAGAGTTTCAGGTGAACATCTATGTTCAGCACATGGTGATTCTGTGTAACCTTTCTTCAAAAATGTTCATGAACGAATGTGTAGCAGTGTATAATCCACCAGCTGTTAGAGATTTTGAGATGGATTATTGAATTTTCAGGCCAGAAAACATGCATCTTTAGCTGTGGAACACACAGGGTGATCTCAATTGGAAATAAACATCACCAATGTAAGCAGGTATGTGATGCCATGCTTAATGAGAGGTAACTTGGTGAGAAAGGCAGAAGGTTAACTTGAAGTGGTATAAAAATGCATTGAGGATAGGAACCAAGTGAATGTCTATTACAGATGGAATGAGATAAAAGTAAAATGACAGTGGTTAGTTAAGAAACAAAGACTAGTGGTTGAAAAAATAAAATGGGAGTTACTTTGCAAACATTTAAGGACTTACATGGGGTGATAGTAAAATATTAAGGGCTTAATTTTAGTAATGCTTCTTATGTAATTATTTAAGAATTTATTTAGTTTTTTTGTGTTACATAAAACTAGTTTTTGAATATGAATTAATTACATATCATAGAATCATAAATAAAAGTAGATATTTACTGGACTTTATGCATGTCAGCTACAATAAAAAAAAATCATATCAATGGTTCTGTCTGATCAATTTACAGAGCAAAGCTCACTTGGCAGTTTCTAGTTAAACATTTAGAGGGAAAAAAATGTGGGTCAACTTCTTTAATAGTATCTGATACCTTGTTTCAGACAATGTTGGCTCTCTCTGGTACCAGAAAGAATACTTCCTTGTTCATTCATGGGGCTTAAATGTAACTGAAGTGAGCCTGAGAAAGGATTTTCATGATTGAATTGAATGCATTTTATTTGGCAATAGAGAATTGCTGAGATTATTACTGACATTGCAATATTCCAATTAAAAGGTTGAACTGAGTGTTGGGAAAAAAGAATTGATTGAGTTGGGTTTTATGGCACAAGGACCATATTTGGACAAGCAGGGTGAGAAAAAGAGAGGTGAAAATGGATTTGACAGAAGTTATTCAAGCAGAATAAAATGAAAAATATTTTATGCTTAGCAACAAAGGCAGGAAGGATTGCAGTTTCACATATAATCAATTGCTAATAGAAGAAAAGTAAAAGGTTCTTACAGCCATATGACCAGCCCCACCAGCTGCTGCTGTTATGAGAACTTTCTCCCCAGGTAATATTAATCCACACTGAAATGAGACAAATTTGTAAAAAAACCTCACACAATATAAATAAGATCTTTTAGTAACATAAGTTCTTAATTTATATTGGATATTTAAAACCAACTCATACAATGATTCAGTACATTTTAGGTCAGTATTGTAGGAATTTATAAGCAAACATACAAACAATTAATTTCTGTTAGGCAACTTCATTACTAAGACACAGAAAGGTAAAATCAGGATTCATAAGATTTCAGATTTTGTGGAATATGAAATTCAATTGGCAGAACAAAACCTACAAAGCTAATATTAAAAATTTTAACAGTGTTACTTTATCTAATATTATATAAATCATCTTCATTAACCTTTACACTATGGCATTTTTATTCCGCTACATGAATATGGGACGACTGTTGTCCCGCCCGTAGTCAAAAGGTTAAGTAGTTTAGCTAGTTTGATAAGGTTATTTTCCTTGAACTATATCCAGTAAAAAAGTTATAGTTCAACCTAAAAATAAAATATTACAGCATAAGGGTGAAAAAATATAACATAAACAGATGACATAAATTTCTAGAATATTAGGGTTTTTAATGTTTTTGTCCTGTTCTAAATGCTAATAAAATGACATTTGGAATAAGCCAACAATTTCCATAAATTCTTAGGATATGTAGAAATATTTAATAAGTATTGCAGACTGCATTTCGAATATTTCTTACTTTGTCAAGGCTCAAACTAGCAGTAGTTCCACTGACTAAAAGTGGGAGTAATTCTGCACTAGTGGAGGCTATTGGAATGACCTCTTCTTCAGGGATATACTAGAAATGTTAATTGTTAAATCCAGTTTAAAGCAGTTTATGAACAATTTATAAATAAAATGTTTTGTATATATTAATATCAAATTTGTATAAATTTTTTGGCAAACAGATCAACATCAACTTGTTTGGAAATATAATTTAGTTTGCATTTCATTTTTAAAGCATTCCAAATTTTGAAAAAATTACAAATCAGATTTTAATTGTGAAATTCAAATACCTATTGTATTCATTATTTTTTGACATTTCCTAGACCCTTTCATAGCACTTATTTTTCATGTTTCCCTCAAACTTACAAAATAAATACCAATCAAGAAAATTTACCTGTGAAATAAATCCTCATGGAAACAAGCTTCTAACCTTAAAAGTTTAATTCCTTAGTATCTAATGTGCGCTGAACAAAAATATATACAAGATTCCAACAATAAGTGAATTGTACTTTTAAGAACAGATCACAATGTAAAAGTTAAATGATACATGTAACAAATGAGAATGGGGTTGTGACAATTAAGATTGAAAACTATTGTCTCCCTGCATTATCACTTGCTCACATATACTATCCTGCCTACTGCAGTTTATTTGTCCCTTAAACAGTTTGATTGAAATTTTATTTCATACTCAATCTTTTAGAAGTTCAGGATACCAAAGCATAAGTGACCAATTATTTTCCATAATTTCTACAATTTATTTGCTTTTAATTAATATATATGAGAGGATTTGTTTTATCCAAAAAAACTCTTACCACATATTCTGAAAAAGCACCAAACTTCATGTACACAACCGGTTGCCCAAACTTTAGATCAGAAACTTTATCCCCAACATTCACAACTTCACCAATACCCTACATTTTAAAAATATAAAATTAGGAAACATATTTGAGCCATCTACAGAAATAAGGCAAATTAATATATCAAGTTGTCAGAACATAATGCAAAATAATACATTGTTTACCTCAAATCCTATTTCATAAGGAAGAGTTAAATTTTCACTAAAGTAACGTCCAGCAGCAGCATTGATATCAGAGGCATTGATACCCACATACCTTTATATCAGAACAGAAAATTGAACTTGGATTAATCAAATATTTATATTAAGAATGCTTGACAAATGTAATAAAAACAATACAAATATGAGGGAAAAGGAACAAAATTTGGTGTCTAGTTATAGGACATTAAAACTTCAGGATTAAAGTTTTAAAAACTTTACCATCTTTCAGAAATTTAAATAAAGATTTATTTCTACACTGAGAAAATACTAGAGCTATTTAATAGGCATTGGCTGTCTGAAAGAAAAACTGCATCAAGTCATTTTCTCACCCTCTTCTAAAAGCATTTCATTCAAGCTACCTTTGAGTGCTTTCTAATAATTTAAGTGAAAAAAGTAGGAATAAAATATCAGATTTACAGGTATATTTTATGACAATCACAAAGAAATACTAAAATATTGATCAATAGTTATATAAACTAGGAATATTGCAAAATTTCAAACATGGATCATAAATGCAAATATACCACTGCAATGTAACAAACTTGAACGCCATCAAATTATCAATTTCACAAATTATTTGTTATGCATCACTTTTTCTCAAAAAAATATTCATAAGGTGATTCTTTTAGTTTAACCTAAAATTAATATATTTAATAATGAAATGAGTCTTGTATCATCATTTTTCTTGTTATGTACATGCCCAGAATACCACTCACGAGCAAGCATGGAATATGCTCCATAAGCCCACATTACTAAATTTTACAAATACTATCATTTACAGATAAATTCATATAACATTTACCAGAAAATTTATCAGAAGCACATCTAATATTTTGAAATTAAAATTAAAAACAGACATTTTAAAATAGTACATTTATTTTAGTTTTAGAAAAGAAAATATTAGATTGATAATTATTAGCATTCCTTTTTCAAATACCTATATTTTTAGGATTCAAAATTCACAGAATCTATATTACAGCTCACATTTCAAATGCCACCTAGGTTATTCCTCCAAATATCTCCCTAAGTCTTTAATTCAAAACAGTCCTATCTCTGAAAGACATATTTGAATTCAATATTAGGAGGCCATATCAATTTTTACTTTATCCGACACAATACCTATATTTAGCATTTACCCATGTTCCATATTCTGCATAAGGTTACTTAGAAAACTAAATGTTTGCAAAACACAAGTGACACTTTTTCAGAAAGACTAAGATTTCCCTAAGAGTATGAGTTCACTCAAACTTAGAGATGTGTTAATTACCGAAAAGTTTAATTTTTAAAGTACAACTACATAAACAGAAAGAAAAACAGAATTTTCTGAAACATTCATTGATTCATTCGACTGAATTATTAAGGTTTATTTCCAGAGAATCAAATTCAAGTCGCTAAAACTTTACAATTTTCATTACATGGAGCAAGTTAAGCTGAATTGTACATGTTCAGTCGATTTCTTAAATACATAACTAAAAATCAACTAACTTGTTTTTAATTATGACTTCTTTGCTACGAGGTCGAACAAGATTTTGAGTTACTATTTGAACTGCATCCTTGAACACGGGAGTGCATTTGTTTACAATAAGTTTCCTAAAAGTTCTTGGAATAGCAGAATTCATATTGTTTAGAAATTAGAGAGAAACAAAAGCGCTCATTCGATAAATTTTCGCGCAGTACAAGGTTCAAAAGAGGCAGCCAAACCTGCAATAGAAACTTATCTACTACGATCAAATCCTACAAAACAAGGCAAAAACGAGGGATTACCAATTTAAAAATAGTCAACAAATTCTTCGCAGATACAGTTAAAGTTTGTACCTTAAAGTAAATTGAGTTATTGTAAAACAAACCTCAATTTTATTGAAATTGAAAAGAAGGCATTTTTGGTTTCTTTGAAAGAAAACTGAAATTAAATTTAAAATTTCTTCTTCGAGGGAAAATTATTGTGCTCTGAAAAGAATAATTTATTATTAATTATCCATTTGTAAATAATTCCTCATTAACTGCAACCTTTGCATTCGATGACGTCTTATTTGGATTTTACACTTTTTAGTAAGCTGTTACCCAACCAGTCCCCAACATATTTTATTTAAGTATTTTAATATTTACAAAATAGGATATGTGAGTGGCGGCTTTTATATTAGAAAAGCGACAATTTTAAAAGAAATTTGAATATGAAGTTCTCAATAACATTGAAAAACACAATTTTGTTGAGTTTAATTTTTACTATTTTTGTTTCATGTGTAAGTTTCCCATATTTTTAATCTGTGAATAAAACAATAAACTTTCGTCATTCTTCCTTGTCTAAAAATGAAAAATTTCGTGCAATTACAAGCTTTTATACACCTGCTGAAGTTTGCAAAATATAGTGGGGAAATATTTTTAATGCTTTTTATGTAATCTCTTAAGGTTTAAAGAGTATCGTGGTCTGACAAAGTTTGCGTACATTTTATTGCAGTTTTAAAGAATTTTGAACTTCATGATTTTTCTAGGTTAAGAATGCTCATTTTCTGCTATTTTAGTTACATGCAGTTTACCATGGATGTTTGGAAAATTAGAAAGTGAGAACGCACAGTAACATGTACTCACAATTTTTTTAGCAGTAGTGATCACCAATATTTGAAAAATACTGTTTTAGTAAAATGAGTTGGATGTTTTGAAATTCTGCTTCTTGACTCTAAAAATTTAACAAGTTAGGCAAATATAGTAACTCATTACTGTTCCCCTTTAATGTTAAAATTTATATTTCTCTGTTTAGGATGATGAATTGGATGGACATACATCATTTCATATTTATCATTCATTAGAACCAAGTAAGTATGCTGCACAATTAATATTTTATCTTTATAAACTCGTGTTGATTGGAGGATTTGCCTTTTATTCCCTGGTAATCAAATGCTATCTTAGTATGAAACGTTTTCTAATATTCTTGGTAGTCATGTAAATGTAAAGTTAACAAGTCAGTTGCAAGATTTCATTGTCAAAATTATAAACATCTCAAATTTTTGAGTGAAACACATGAATTGCAATATTACGAAAAATTACATGTGTGTGATGTGTCAGAATCCTGATAATACTTATGTTCTTCAAGTAATTGGAAATTAATTTTGTGTACATGATTTTTTTTCTGCAATTAGCCTCACTTTCTTTTCCTCTACCTCAGGATGAAACTATTTTTCAGTTCATTTATATATTAATCTGTTATCAGGTACCTCACCTCCTATTTATGAGATAAGAGGTATCATCACATTTGATTCCAATCAAAATGAAGCTGTCTATTCAGATGAAGGTGTGTTATCTCACCCAAAAATTGAAAAGCTAAAGGTACTTTTAACAGTTTATCATAGTATTTCTCAGATTTTTCACATTGTGGATCAGTATTTTTAAAAATATTTCACAGCTCTCCTGATATTGAGTGTCAGGATTTTACTATAAAGACTCCTTTTATAATCTTCCTGAATGTTTTGATCTTAGGGTTAATAACAGTCTGGCTCCCACAAGAAGGCAGTTGAGTTACAGGGTTTTGGACAAATCAATTCTTTAAATAAGGTGATGGGGTTGGAACACAAACAAATCGCTCCCACAACTGGCATCTTTGGGGCAGATTCTGGTTCTAATTTTATCAGTGGGTGCAGTACGTGATAGCAGTGGTAATGAGTTGGGGATTATCCACGGCCATCTCCATTCATGCTTTTGCATATGGCAGGCCTCATCTTAATTAGGGTCAGGTGGGGTAAAGTGGGTATAAAAACAGTGTTTTCGATTTCAAAGTAGAATTTAGCAATGACAAGTTTTTAGAAAGTGGTGTTTCTTTGCATTATACATACATTGCATTATTCAAGAACATATTGTATGTTTTTTCTTCATATTTAAACTTACCTACCTGCTACCCACTTTACCCATGGTATGGGATAAAGTGAGTAGTAGGTAGAGGAAAGTGGATAGTTCATAGAAGTAGGTTATAAAATCATTAAATGGTGAAAAAATAATTAAAATCATTAAATGGTGGAAAAATTATTAACCTAATATAATTGATAAGTGTATTAAAAGAAAAAAATTTGTTGAATGAGCTACTATTAAATTAACTCATTGTTCAATGAGCTTTCATTTTAGTGGTCTTTAAATGCTAAACTTATAATATGTAACAATATTTTTGAATGCTGTAGCTCAAGATGTACGTAAATAATGTTTGAGTGTTCATCTCACTGTAAAAAACAGTCAAAAATTCTACACAATACAAAACATAAATTCAAAATTCATGAAAACTTGTTAATATGAATTTTGAGAAAGATAGAGTTACATATCAAAACTGTCCATGATTATCAAATGTCGGTTTTGTGGCAATGTATGTATAATGCTTCCAATACCTATTATGCTAACATCCTCCTTTTCTAGAAAATATACCATCAATTAACTCTAGATTTTTATTTGAATCTGTCCCGACTTCGGTTACTTGCTGAACAAATTGTTGAACTGATTTTTTTGCCTACATATTACCTAAGAACCTTGCTTAATATTGCTGCTGTCAATTTTGCTCTTTGGTTCTTCAATATTTTCTTCTGGTTCCATAACTTTATTTCCAGTAAGAGCCTGAGCTGATGTTCTTGAGTTTTTACTTTTACTAGACGTATCTTATATTTCTTGAAATAAATTCTTTAGGATGCTAGAGCCTCTGTTAATTAATCACCTATTTTTCTGAACCCTTTTTCTCAATGAATTCTGAGCATCATTTCTAAGATCAGTAGACATAGGAGTTGAGAGGATTGTTAATATGGCTAATTTCAGGTCTTTTAACAATGACAACAGTAACTATATCTGGCATGTAAGTTGCTTGAAAATTATACATTATTATTTCCTATAAAGTTTGATTCCCTTCATTTTGTGACAAGCTTGCAACACATATTGAACTTCATTCTGGGAAATTAATGTCTTCTATCTTTAAAATCCTGCGTTCCACAGCCTGTCCAGTTTACTGTATATAACCACTTTCCTTAAATTCTTTCACATCATGGTCAATTTTAATGATTCACATAACCATTTCAATACACATGAGAAAGTAACCTTAGAAACGTTTTGTAAGTTGTTTTTCCCTTTGCCATGATTTTGAAATTCCTTTCCATGTTATTTTTAGTGGTGTGAAAACCCTAACATCTAAGGCTGTAAGGAATGACTTGTAATTGGGGTAGCCATAATATTATGCTTATATATACATATATATTTATATATTGAATATTTATGTACCAACTCATTTTTGCTGATTTAAAAATTATCTTTGGCATAAAAGAATTCCCAAAAGAAGCTTCATCAATGTTGCAGCTAAGCATAAAGCTATACCCACTTTACCCCACTTCATTTAAAAACATCTAGCATTAAAAATGTAAATTTTTTGCCTATTTATTGGAATCTCTTAATGAGTCCTTTATCTAGCTCAGGAGAACAAAATATATATTATAGCTTCAGAAAGGCATACATAAATGGGCAGTTTCCCAGATAACTACAACCTACATGACTGGATTAAAACAAACGAGGCCACTAGGTTTTTCTGGATGTTATCACTAAATTTTTTTCAATTGGAAAAACTTTTTAAAGAACTTGAATATAGTGTTGTGAGTTCTGTTTTCCATCTTAACAGGGTTTGTAATTAATGAGGTAGCTTTTATATGGACTTACACTTTACCCCATCTGACCCTACCTTTCACAACTATTCATAAATTATTCCAAGGTCAACTACCTTCTCATCAAAGATGCACAATAAATAAACTGAACTTAAAATAATTCTATTGAATGAAAATTATAAAAGTAAGCATTTATATTTATCAAACAAGAATTGCACAAAAAAATTTCATGTATTAATCTTACGGGGCTGGATGTAGCTAATCATCACTTAATTGTAACAGGAGGGAAAATGCATCTTTATCTCAAATATTTGACAGTCAGTTTTCCACTCACACATTCTAACAAAAGACATTAAAAATTAGCTTGGTTTTTCTCACAAATTTGGGTACTCTTATTTATAACCTAATGAAAAATTAATTTGAAAGACTTCTTGAAATGATTCTGAAAGCTTGTCTAATTACAAATTCATTTCAAAATTATTTTTGAAAGGTTGAGATTTTGACCCAAAGAGTTCCCTTTCAAACTCATTATTTTCACTTAAGTAAATTTTTTAATTACTTTTACTTTTTATTTTTAAAATATTTATGTTTTGCAAATTTATATTTAATTCATATTTAAGGCCATATAAGTAAATCACCAATTATTTATGAAGCCTATGTTTATTAGATCCACAATTTTTTTACAACCAATATTTCATTTAATGATAAAATCATTCAGAACTGCTCGTGTCTTGTTTTGAAAATTATACTATTACTAGCTGAATTACCCTGCATTGCTCGGGGTTTATAATTCATCGTAATATTACTCAATATTATTCTTATGGAGATTTCAAATTCTTTTTAGCCCCCTGCAGACCCACCACACAAATTGAACGGGGTTAATATATAGCCTGTGTCCTGCAGAATTCTACAGGATGACTACCAAATTTAGTGCGAATTGGTCTGACATTGAGCATATAAATGCGCAATGTTATTCCTATGAGATTTCGAATTGTCTTTAGCCCTCTGTACCATATCAACTATAAAAAAGACCACTTTCTACAAAAAATAATCTTATATTATAAAAATTTACATTCCAGTGATAAAGCTAGTTTAAGAATTTACAGACAGAATAAGTAAACGATATGATACTAAGCGATTTTCAGCGCACCAGCACTCTAAGTTTCTTTTAAAAAAACTTTCATGGTCATCTTGAGAGGCGACTCCTGTAGATGTTTACTCTGATTTCATCTGCACAGCCAGACCAGGAGAGAGCGCCCCTAGCAGGATGATGGGACATTACACCCCTCTGCACACCCAAGACAAATAGAACGGGGGTTAATATGTAGCCTACGTTACCTGCAGGATTCCAAAGAATAAGTGTACCAAATTTGGTGTAGATTGGTCAAATGGTCTAGATTTGTATAGAGAACAGACAGATGCCAACTCTGCTTTATATGCACTGTTATAAATCCTAAAACTGAGTTTCTTCCACAATATCCTTTTTTCAAGCCCGGCCACTGATCTCAGCTTTCGGTACTACAAGGAGCGAACTGATGACTAATCCTGATTTGATAATAGTATACTTGTTTGAAGACAGAACTAAAACCCATGCTCACACTAATTGATCAACTAATTAAAATTAATTTGTATGCATATTAATTTATCTGTTTTCATAATTTCATTACAAGATTCACATTTCATAATATGATTATTGTTATATTTTCTTGGGACCAAATAAAGTTTATATACAACTGTTTTGGAAATGTTAATTTATTACATGAATTTGTATTTTGGGTGTGATGAAAAATCATTTACATGCATGATCTACATGTATTCTAATTTAGATTACATATATATTAAATTTCTTAACAAAATTTTGATGACTCAAATTCACTTTGTAGAAAAAAGATTTAAAGTAGAAAATTAGATTAGTTTTTCAAATATGATCCTTAGAGAATTATAATTTTGTTTCAATGACAATTTTTGGGTTTCATGTGTACCAGAACTTTAAACTTCATTATTTTTAAATAAGTAGATTGAAGAAAAAAAATCCAAATATATGAAAATAAATTTTATTCTCTCCTATTTGTATCATTAAATTGCTATTTGAAATTTTGGTTTTCGTCAAGGGTATTTATACCACTATTATATATGAATAAACAGATAATCGTGTTTCTGACTCTTTTTCTTTTGCTATTTCTTTCCTCGTCTTTTAACTATTTCAGTTATTAGGGTTAATTTATATCTCTTTTATTATATTGAATGAAAAATTTACTTTTTTTTATCTAACTATCAATATTTTTTGCATAGATGAACATCCATAAAAATTTCTTTTACATTTATAGTATTAATTTAATGTATTTTTTATTTTGTATTACTGAATTTATTTTCCCAATCTATAGAAACTTGCTGAATCAGATGATATTTATCGTGTAAAGCTGCAAGCAAAACCTGGTGAACCAGATGGGTCCTCTGTCTTTTCATTTACGAAAGCTGTAAGTAAAAACGTTTAAAGGTTTTGTTTGTTAAAGCAGAGCTTTTTCAAAGTCTATTTTGCACAAAACTGGAATCTCTTATAGCCTCATGTTTCTTTGAATCCAAGTACCTTAAAGTCATTTTTACCCTCGTTTTGTAAAAAAATGCTTGATTCAGCTGAAAGTCATCAATTTTGTTGGTCCATCAATTTCCCCCTCCTTGCCAAACTATGGGGTCTATGGATGATAAGTTATGCGGAATAAAAAAATTCAGCTTGCAGGTCAAAGTTATAAAAGTCAAAAGTATTGTGTATGAGTATTTTGTTAAATTGGTTATATTTTTGAAATGTTCAAACAGTCTAAACTACACAGGATGATTCAAAACTCGCTGTACAAACTTTTGGGGAGGTAGAGAACACAAAAATAAACTAATCACAAAGGAATGTATGACCAGAAACGTCACCCTAATGTGCTAGAGCAGGGGTGTCAAACTCGATTAAAACACTGGCCATTTAATGCAACTGGTAAGATTCACGCGGGCCACATCACATTTACAAATTTTCTTTAAATTATATTTTGAAGTGAGGATTCAGGAATATGGATAGGATAATTAAAACACATTATATAATTAAGTGAATTTAGGGTAATAATTTATAATATTGCAATATAATTGCTTTTATTTAAACATTTATTTAATTTAATGTATTTATAAAACTAAAATTAAATTTTTTTACCGGAAACTTGCCAGCGCTTTCCTCCTACTACTTTTCCAATCTGGATTCAAAGACTGAGAACAGGCAATCTTCATTATGGCAGATAGATGTTAATCTTGATCTGTAGGCTGTTTTATTTAATTTCATGGACGAAAATAGTATGTACTCCCAAAACAGCATAAAATTTGTGCAGCAAACTTTTTAATTTCTGGGTATTTTTCACATAAATAAGAATATATTTTGGGAATTCCTACTTCTCGATATTTGTCTTTTAAAAACGAATCATTCTGGAAATCAATTAATTCCAGTTGTATCGAAGTGGGAACATTTTCAACTTCAAAGGAAAAAAGGCCTAATAAAAAGATTAATTTTTTTGTAACTCTTTGAAATCATTAAAACGTTTATCGAATTCGTTTTTGATTTCTTCAATTTTACCACAATATTGTGAAAATGAGCAACTTTGATTTTGTTCTTTTAACTATTCACACGTAGGAAAATACATCAAAACGTTTTTGAGGGGATTTTTAAACAGTCAGTTTTTGTACAAAACTTGCTAATGCATTGTACATATTCGTTATTAATTGATCTTTGCCTTGCAATGTAATATTAAGATTATTCAGATGACCTGTAATATCTGTTAAAAATGGCAGATCTTTTACTCACAAAGGATCTTTTATAATCAATATATTTTCGGGTTTTTTTTTTCATCTTTCATTTCAAGAAATACAATTATTTCCTCTAAAAGCAGATAGAAACTCTTCAGGACTTTGTGGCAGAACAACCAACAAACTTTTGTGTAATAAGGAAGATCTTCGAATTCTAAATCTTTAAGGAACGAAGTAAATTGGCGATGATTAAGTGCTCTCGATCGAATAAAGTTGACTGTCTTTGTTACTGTTTTAAGTACTTCGTCCATTTTTAATATTTTTAAACAGAGAACTTGTTGGTGAATAAGGCAATGGAAAGTATTGATTTTCGGTTTATCTGGATATTCCTCTTGTAATTTTCTTGTCAGTCTTGACACAAATCCTTTAGTTTCACCCGTCATCGATTTAGCGCCGTCAGTTGTTACAGAAACAAGCCTGTCAAGGGGAAGATTAAATTTTTCTAAAATGCTCCATGCAGCATCAAAAATATCTTCACCAGTTGTAGTTCCATAAGGAGGGATAATAACCATCCAGAGGGCTCTAACTCATTTTTAACATGACGAAATTGTGTGTATGGTATTGCCTCGATCTCCCCTAAGTGCTATTTTCTTCGTAACATATTGTCCTGTTTTAATTTTATTTCAGAGCACCGTGGGCCACAAAAAATTACCTCGGGGCCCGCCAGTTTGACACCCCTGTGCTAGAGGATACACTAAGATGCAGAAATGACAAAACAATAAGTGTTGAAAGCTCTTTTTTAGGCATAACAACAGTTTTACAGTACTTACACATGTAGTTTCACAACAGGTGCTCCAAGTCCTGACCATTAACTGTAATGCATGTTTAACAGCGACAAATCATTACATTTTCGAAAATAGCCATCATTTAGTGGACATTAGCAGTGGCGATGCTGATTCTTGTGATGAGTTCACTTTCAGAGTCTACGAGTATCTCATACACTGTCTTTCAGGGGCCCCACAAAAAAACAAGACTAGATAAATCGGGTGATCTTGGTGGCCATGTGACAGGTCCACCATGCCCTATCCCTTAAGACCCAAAAGTCCTGTTCAAATATTCACAGGCAAGAATGCCATAAGATGCTGGAGCCCCTTAGTACTGGAACCACATTGGACAGCAAACAGACACAGTAAACTACAACTGCACTATTCTTCCTTGGATGGCAAACAGCACTATTCAGTAAATTCAGCAGTATTTCCTCCAGAAAAATCTGATACTTCCAGCTGTCCAGTAGGAATGGTAACAGGTATGGCCTAATTAAATAATCACCACGATTCCTGCCCATACATTTACAGAAAACTTGTGCAGCATGTACTCCCCTACCAAGTGGATGTCTATGGAACTTTACTCGAAAATTTGAGATGCCCCAATATCACAGGCAATGAATGGGTCATGTGCTTATGTCTGGAATATGTTCCACTTGACGCAACACCTCTTCCAACTTGGGATGAAAATTCCCAAGAGAAAAAAAGGTGAAAGAATTTCCTCCTCCCTGAGGGAGAGATTAGATTAAGAATGTATATTGGAGAGTAAGGATGTGCCTTACCAATGATCCGGCAACCAGCCGTGTATTTCTTTGTGTTGTGTGTTTGTAATAACTGTTTTTTTTACATGTACAACATACACGTTTTGTTACGTACAATTTGAATGGATTTTCCCTGATGAAAAACTACATTTTGCCACATAGTTTGGTGACCCGGTAATAGAGGTGATTAGTTTTGGATTGTGAGGGACTTTGTGTCATGAAGGATTGTGCTCTGATTCACTGCCACGTGAGATTTGCGGTAGGTCCCCTTTTAATCTGAATTAATTGAAATTGAATAATTGATCCAATCATGAATCCTGATACATTAAAGTGAAAAAGAAGTAGTGCCAGACAACTTTTTACCAAACTTATTACAAAAATAATAAGCACTATAAATGAGCTATTAAGTGAATGAACAATTTATTCAACTCAATAACTGTGGTCATTGAGTTGAATAAATGAGCAATTAAGTGAAAGGTACACTGCAGACCAAAAGCATGATCTTTATGATCAAAAACATCAATTAATAGAAAAAAAATTAAAACCCGTAAAAAATTAGAATGTGAAATAGAAGCTACTATTGCAATTGATGAAATAGAAAGCGAAATTACTGTGAGTGAGGAGTATCAGGAATGAGGGATTCAATGGAAAACGAGATTAAGTAGACAAATAGAAAAATTATTCGAAGCTACACTGCAAAATGATTTGAATGAAGGTATCGAGCCAAATAGAGGGGAAGATAGAAATGAAAATGTTAAACTCCCAAAACTAAATATCACAAAATTTTATGGAGACTAGCTATTGGCTGTACTTCTGGAACTCATGAAGTCACTATTCATAAGAATGATTATTTAAGCAAAATAGAGAAATTCACGTATTTAAAAACTTTAGGTGTGATAGCTTTAACAGCCATTTCAGGTTTCTCTTTAACTAACAACAATTATGATTCTTCAATACAATTGTTAAAGGAGAGGTTTGGAGAATAGATTTAATAATCAGTTCGCATATGAACAAACTTCTAACAATAGAACCTGTAAGAATGTGTTCCAACGTGTCAGCTTTGAGAAAAATGTATGATGTGATTGAAGTCCAGATCCGATCACTACAATCCCTTGAAGTTGCAACTGGCACATATAGTAATCTCCTTTGCCCCGTAATATTACAGAAAATCCCGGAAGTGTTAAATTTAAATTATAATAGACAACGAAAAATGAGTGAATTATTTGATATCAAACATTTAATGGAATTTTTAAGACAGGAAGTAGAGTGCTGAGAGACATCCTTTTTATTAGCTAATCCTAAAAGTGTAAGTGGAAATGAATGGTCCTTTTGTAACAAAACAATAAATCAAAATAAGCATTATGTAAGCCTAAAACGAAACACCAGTATCAAACTTACTAACTGCAGCAGTCTTTACCACTGTTGTGAAGGAAATTTGTATTTTTGTTCCGATAGATTGCATGTAAGTCAAAACTGTCCATTGACAGTAATTGAAAGAAAAAATTCCCTTAAAACCCATGGTCGATGTTTCGTATGTTTAAAACGCAGGCATATATCTAAGTTTTGTTGGAAAAAGGTTCAGATGTGTAAGAATTGCAAGCAGCCTCATAATTATTTGATGTATGAAAAGGCATACTGTGCACAAAATCCAAGCGAATCCATTCACAATGAACCAGGACAAGTTGAGACCTTCGTATATTCGCTATATTGCTTAGAAAATCAGCAGAAAGAGAAATCAGCGTCAGTTTTATTACAAACATTCACTGCAATGGTTAAAACAGACGAGAAAATTGGAGTGGTTCGAGTGCTGCCTGACAGCGGCAGCAATAGAACATTCGTGAAAAAGGGAACAGCTGACTCCTTAGGGTTGAAGGTCATTTGCCAAGAAGTGTTTAAAATACATGCGTTCGGTGGGATTCGAGCTGAGACCAAACAGATATATGATACAGTTGAGTTCGATTTGCAGAATAGAACTAAACCTGATCAAAATATCAAATTAGAAGCTGTGGTCATTGAGTTGAATTATGCATGGCCATATTGAAATTCCTTCTCAGTGGGTTAGAAACATTGCTTTCGAGAAAGGAATTGAATTAACCGATACTGGAACCACAAATGAGATACATATCCTGATCAGATTATATATGGGAGATTTTACATGAAAGAAATATAAGGATAGGCAAACGTTTAGTAGTAACTGATAGTATGTTTAGATATGTAATTCAATGCAAGGAAATGGAATATGACTGAGAGTGTATATGAGAATGTAAATTATGCAATGGTATTTAGAGAAGAATCAGGTAATGAAAGGGTTAAAAGTTTATGGGAATTAGAAGCGATTAGAATAAATCAGGATAAAGAAATTTTTCGATCAGATACGGATGTCATGAACATGTTTGAACAAAATGCAATTTTTAAGGACAAGAGGTATCAAACCTAGTTGTTATGGAAAGATAATTATAAGGGATTAAACTCTAATTATGAGGTTGCAAGGCGACGCCTGATTAATTTGAACAATAAATGTTGGCACAATTCAGAGTTGTATATCCAATATAATGAAATTATTGATGAACAATTAAAAGATGGTATAATTGAACAAGTCAAAATTGTTTCCAATGATTATAAAAATATAGGATATTTGATGCCCCATCATGCAGTGGTAAAAGAATTAAAAGAGAATACTAAGGTTAGGATTATCTATGATTCGTCCTTAATAACTAAAGGGGAACAATCTCAATGATTGTTTAGAGTGGGCCAAGTCTCAATCCAGATTTACTGAAAATTATTTGGAAATTTCGATATCACCCAGTAGCATTTTGCATTTTTTTTTTAATATTCAAAAAGCCTTTTTAGAGGTTGGTATACTTGAGAGCAAGAACAAAAATATTTGCAGTTTTTATGGGAACAGAGCGGAACTTATCTTGATTTCGGTCGTCGTGATATCAGAGTTCTGCGATTTAAATGGATTCCTTTTGGAGTGAAATGTAGTCCCTTTATCCTGATGGCTACTATAAGACTGCACCTTACAAAGTATAAGAACTCGCATGCTGAAGCATGTGCTGTTCTTAAAGACCTCTGTCGACGATATAACTACAGGCACAGTTACTGTTGAAGAGGCTACATCGATATCAAAGGAAGCCAGTTATATATTAAGCGAAGCTAGTCTGAATTTGCGATGGTGGACTTCGAACTCCGACCTTAAACCAAATATGGGAGGACAATCAAATGGAGTGTCGACAGTCTTCGCACAAGTTAAACTTACCACTTACGGTATGCCGAATGGCCGAGGCTGGGTCGGCTCATACATGTCTAGAATTACCACTTACGGTCCTAGGTTTAATATGGGACAATGAAAGGGACGCTCTGAGGATTGAGCTCAATCAATTCTGGAAAATGAAAGGTCCAACACCAACTACACGTGTTGTGCTGAGTGCATGTGGAATATGACCCTATAGGACTGATAACGCCTTTCACTGTGAGAATAAAGTTAATGATGCAAACTCTTTGGGAGCGAGCCATCCAATGGGATGAGTCTCTTCCTGTAGAAATAGTCATTGTTTAAAGAGTGGCTCAATGAAATAGACGAATTCAAGAGACTCGTCATACCCCAACCATATTTTGATGAAATTCAAGTGAAACAATTAGAAGAACACACACACGCATATTTTTAGATGCAAGTCCGAAGGCTTACGGTTCTGTTGCGTACTTTAAAATCAAATATCTAAATAAGTGTGCTACCAGTTATAATTTCTAAGTCTCGTTTAGCTCCAATTAAGAGAATGACCCTACCACGTTTAGAACTGTTAGGTGCCTTGACATCCGTGAGGTTGTCTTCCTACTTGCAATCCACATTTTCTTCATAGAAGGAAAGTGATATTTGCTTGTGGAAATACCAGATATGTCTACATTGGATTAAGGGTGTTTCTGATGATTGGAAACTGTCCGCAATCGAGTCTTGGAAATTAAAGGGAAATCCAGTCTGTTAAACTGGAATCATTCCAATGGGAAAACCAACCCAGCTGATAAACTTGCTCGGGAGTAAGTGCATGTTCTCTCATCGATAACGAGATCTGGTGGACCGGTCCTCACTGGCTTTTAAAACACGAGATGTCCTATGATGGTACAGTGTCAACACTTGGCATTGATTCAGGAAATCCAGAAAGAAAAAAGAATAAACTGTGTTACCTTCCAAACTTGTTTTGAATCTTCGGATACATTGTTTGATTATCACAAATATAGTGATTTGGATAAGGTTTTGAGGATAACTGCATACGTCATGCGGTTTGTGAAGAATTCTAAACCAAATTCTAGAAAAGGAACTGGGACACTTACAGCCGCAGAATTATCTAAGGCTGAAGAACATTGGGTTTGTTTTGTGCAAAGAACAGAATTCCAACTTGAATACCTTCAGCTGAGAAGGGGCGTTCCTATGGACTCTGAATTGAGACTTTACTGTCTGAATCCAAGCATATCTGCTGATTGATTACTTTGTCTCGGCAGTAAATTTCAACGTTCTGAATTTGAGTTTCAGGAAAAGCATCCATGGATTATTCCCTGCAAATCTGAATTCACCGAATTACTTATTAAGGAACATCAGCACTTGTATCATTCCAGTGTTTCAAATACACTGACTCAACTTCGAGAAAAATACTGGATAATCCGAGGCAGTCAGACTGTAAAATCTTGCTTGAATATTTGCAAAAGGTTCAAGGCCAGGCCTGGTAAACAGGTAGTGGCTCCACTACCAGCTAATAAAATAGCTGAGGCAAACCCTTTTGAAGTTACAGGGATTGATTTCGTGGGACCTTTGTATACAAAGGAGTAAAAAAATTTATATTGCCCTATTCACTTGTGCAGTCACTCGTGCAATACATCTTGAAGTGGTATCAAGTCTGAGTGGAACATTTCCTATTGGCCTTCCGACAATTTGTTTCAAGAGGAGTCTGCCGAATTGTTAACTCAGACAATGCGAAAACTTTCAAAGCAGCAGACTGAACTGAAAAAGTTATACTGTAATATAAGTGATACTTCTGTACAAAATTATTTTGGTAAAAAGGAAATAACATGGTGATTTATTGTTAAAAGAGCAGTTTGGTGGGGTGGATACTTGGAGAGAATGGTTCAAATGACAAAAATTATTTGAGAAAAGTGCTAGGAAGAGCTTTGGTTTCTTTTGAAGAACTACAAACGGTTCTTGCAGAAATAGAATCGATTTTAAATTCTAGACCTCTTACCTATATTTATAATGATCCATCAGAACCATTCCCTCTCACCCCAGCTCATTTCTTGACTGGAAAAGGCTGACGTCCTTACCCCACCTGGCTGGTCACGATAAAGGAGTTATACCCAGTAACAAAAGAATTGTGATTAAAAGGTATATGTATTATGAAAAACTTTTAAATAACTTTTGGAAAAGGGAGTATCTTCTCCAACTAAAAGGTGTAAATTGTGTCAAACCAATTAATATAACTTGTGAATTTAATATAAATGATATAGTTTTAATAGGTGATGAGAAATTACCTCGGCAATTTTGGAAGTTAGCTAGATATGGAAATTCATAAAGGTTGTGATGACAAAGTTACTTTGAAAACATCTTCAGGGATAATAAAATGACTGGTACAAATGTTATACCATCTGGAACTTCCAAGGATGGATTAAATTTGTATACAGAATATAAGATAGCATTTTGTATTTATGTCCTTATTTGAAATTCATATCTGATTGCATTTTTGTTCATATAGTTTTACAGTATTTTCTATACTAGCAATATTCATCTGTTTATAGTTTATCAGTACTTATATTTACTTTATTTGATTATACTTTCTGTATTTGTATATTTTAAAAGCATATTTTATGTTTGTTTTACCTGATAGTACTTTTGTGTTACATTTCTTTCGGAGAATGTAAAATTATTTTTGTACAGTTTATTCATTTATGTTATATTTTCAATGTTAAGCTGTGTTAAATGTTAAAATGTTTTCTAATTTTGATAAATGATGAAAGTCTTCATCAGGGGATATTCTAACTTGGGATGAAGAGGGAAAAAAGTGAAAGGATATTCTCCTCCAAAAGGGAGAGATTAGATTAAGAACGGATATTGGAGAGTAAGGATGTCTTAACATTGATCCTACAACCAGCTGTGTATTTCTTTGTTGGTGTTTGTAATAAATGTTTTTTACGTACAATTTGAATGGATTTTCCCTGATGAAAACACTACATTTTGCCACAACCTCTTCCAAGGCTGGAATGCACATTGTTCGTGAGCAACTAGTATCCTTCCTGCTGCCGTAGAATGTCTTGTATTCACATAAGTTCTGGTGCAAATGCACAAACATTTGGTAGTGGGGTATGTGTCTGTTAAGTTACATTTGATACAATCATGCTGTGACTTCTGTTTCCATCAGCTACCCCATACGCTAAATGCATGTCCACCATCTTAACATTTGTAAAGCAATGCATGCTCTCCATATGAAGCCAGCACTTCAAATAAGAAAGCCTGAACGGTCCAACTGCAGCAGTGGTAAACAGCGTCTGTTAGCACATTAGGGTAACGTTTTCGGTCATACACTACTGTTTGTGAAAATTGCAACACTATGAAAGAATCATCAGAAATAAATTAAATTTATTCCACGTATTACATATAGTGGTTCAAATAAATGATCAAATTTACAGAGCAATAAAACAAAAATAATGCCGAAAATCAATATCTTGTGCAGCCGCTACTCGCAGCGATGAGAGTCTGTACACGCCGTGGCATCGAATCACACAGATTCTGAATGTCATGTTGAGAACTGGCATTCCAGATGGCCTCTATCTGATGCCAAAGTTCAGCCGTACTCTGCCCGATGAGCGGTACGAGCGAGTCACCGTCCGATGTAATCCTAGACATGCTCAATGGACAACATCCGGGGAACATGCAGGCCATGGAAGAAGCGAAACCTGTCGTGCACTGAAGAAGGCTTGTACATTCCGGGCAACATGTGGACGGGCATTGTCTTGCTGAAATACAGTTCTGTGAATGTAGCGACCGCTGTTCTGGGTCCCCACAATTTGGAGTAGGCGGGATCGCCCATAATATCCAATAGCGCCCCAGACCATAACATCATTCGTTCGTCCAGTATGAAGCTGAATAAGACACTCCGGGAGAAGGCGTTCATCTGTGTAGCGTCTGATGAGTATGCATCCATCATTATAGTCTAGATTGTAGTGGATGTATCTCTTCCATACACGCATCACTGTTGTGGCATTACATCCCATGCGAGTGGCGATTTCATGATACGAAAGTTCATCCTCACGGAGGCCGATCATGCTGTCCCGTTCGAACTCCTTTAGTTGCTCGTATGGCACTCTGCGTTTTTGGCGAGGCATATTGACTTCTAATCAGTCATATACAGCAGTCAAACGACGATACACACATTTTAATGCACCTTTGCAGTGCTTTTTATATACGGCTCACTTGGAACTTTAGAGGGTGTTTCTCGGCCCACATATGCGTGATCGCTTTGTAATTCTTATCATGTGCATATCCTAACCTGTTTTACATTTCCTGCAAGTTTAGTTTAATTTGCATGATTCCTTCATGTTGCAATTTTCACAAACAGTAATGTATATTCCTATGTGATTGCTGTTTTTTTGTGTTCTCTACCTCCCTTAAAAGTTAGTGCATCGAGTTTTGTATCACCTTCTAGATAGAAACCAAAACAGACAGCATGAAATCAGAAGCAAACAGTTTCACAATTGTGTGGCAAAAATATTGTATTAAATTATTCTTTTAAGAATAATTGAAATCAATAATTTATAGATTTTGATAATACCCAGTAGATTTATCATCAATTATGTTTATTTTTCCTATTCTTATTGCAGTGTGCTGTTTATGAATCAGGACTCACTGACATACTAACTGTAGCTCTAGATCAAAATGCTTTAGCTGTTGGTATAGCAATATCAGCATCACCTCCTTATTGCACTGGTGATGATGTAAATGAATCCAGATTGCTTAATTTCAATACTACTGTTAATATAGTGTCCTTAGTGAATGGCCCATCGTAAGTAAAGTAAAATTTTGCTGTTTTTCTTTTACTGAATTGGAATGCATTCAAAAATATTTTTTTCTTTCTCTTTTTAACATGTTATTTTCCCACTACAGAACCCAATGATCAAACATGTACAAAACCAAAGCATTTTTAACTATCCAAAGTTTCTCAGGAAATTCTAAAAGATATGAGGCTTCCTTTCTTTCATATCGAATAAAATTATGCTCTTTTTATTACAAAATGATGCATGAGAATAATTTATCTGTTCAGCTTCATGAAATGAAGTTAAGAACCAAACTTTAGAGAAAAATGTGTAATATAGGCTTGAGATTGACTCGCTCTGATGAAGAAACAAATAAGATAGATAATGACAGGATTACTGTATTGCTAAGGCTGAAAAAAACTTATTAAAACTGAAAGGACAAATTATACATTAAGTTGAACTCTTTTTTTTTATTTGCAACAAACTTTTTTTTTATTGGTAAAGCATTGTAAAATAATGCTAAATATGGTAGAGTAAAACACTTAGTTCGGGGAAACATTCATGAGACCGTTGTACGAGAAAATTCCTCTGCTTTTAAAAACCAAAAATAAGTCTTATAATATTTTCCATGTAAGAAAGTGAGTTTGTAGGACTTTTGATTAACTGATTTCCAAAAAACAGATTTGGATAATTGGGTTTCTACAGAACATTTGTTTACTTAAAGTAGATAATAAAATGCATCTTTTTGGTAATATTTTATCACATTAATATGTTTTATTTTAAGTTCAAATTTATGATTTTCAGACCTGATACCTTAACTTATATTCAGAGGTTAGAACAGGAAAAAGCAGAAAAGGCACGGGGAGAGCAAGGAGATACCAGATCATTTTTATCCAAATATGTAAGCTTTCTTTGTACCTTAACAAGCTTTTCTTTTAAACGTTTTAAACATTTTATTAATTTTCTCATTTGAAAAAAAATTAATGGTATTTTAGTACTGCAATTTAGTTATACTTTAGTTAATATGCCATTGCACTTAACTTATAATCACTTAGCAAATAATAAGCATTTGAAAATTAACATTTGTTAAAATTTATTCTCCAATCCAGCATTTCCCAAACTTTCCCTACAACAGAACACAAATCCTGAAATTTGAACAGAATATCTTTGTTTTGTAGAGTAGGTAGATGTAAATAATGAAATAAATGGGTAAATCTAAGCATTAAAAAAACATTTATTTCCAAATGTTACTTTAAAAAAGACGAATAGTAAAATAAACTAGGGTATATATATTATAAAATTGTGTTCTTAATGGCAGGATTTTGAATTACAAATTCTTTTGATATCAGGCACAATATTAGGAGGTTGAATACTCATATCGGGTGTTGTGTCAAGTCTTTCTTTTGGCTGAACTTCGATTTGGTTGCAGCATAATATGAAAATCCTGCCTCATATAAATATGTCGTAAAAGGAAGTAAAACAAGAATAGCTAGTGTTGACATACTGATATTCTTCTGTTGAATTTGTCCAGTTAATGACCCTTCCTTGTATTTTTGTTTTAAATCAGTAATGAATTAAGTCAATTATATTTTTATAATCACTTGCACTGAAGCACAAGGCTTAGTTGTCACTGTAATTGGATTCTGAACTCAGCAATTATCCTCAGTGAATTTTGGAAAATATTGTAAAAGGGTTGACTATAAGTCATGCAAGTGTTCTAAAATTACATAAATAAACTTCATCTACTTTAGAATTTATTTCAGTCAAAAATTCATGCAAGTCAGGAAAATCATCAAAATCATTTAAAACCACTTCAGGCTCATCAGTTTTCATAATTTTTCACAGAATGCACTTGTTCACTATCTACGGAACATAGTTTGGGAATTGCAGTTCTAATCTTTAAGAAGTTATGTTTCACTACACAAAACTTAGAATCTGACTGTTGTATGTATAAGTTAAATAAGTTTTGTTGATTTCATAATTGTTTTATGAGATTTTACATTTATTTATGATCTTAGTTCCTTAAAAATATTATTTTTTATTTTCAGTGGATGTATATTGTCCCATTTGTTATATTCTTATTTATCTCTGGTGCATCCAATCCAGAAGCACAAGGTGGGGGACGCTAGTTTTGAAGTTGAGAAGTATTCTTTGTTGTATATAGACAAATGTATAAATACTGTTAGCTTGTGTGATCTTTTAATTGGTCACAGACAATTTGTTTAAAATTATTTATTTCGTTTCAGATACATTTCCTAATGACTTTTAAGTGATTGATAAGATTCATTTTCCTTTTGTGTTACATTTATTTTATATTCCAAATAGTGTTTAGACACAAAAATCAGATTATAATAAAGCTCTAAAAATGAAAAGAAGTTATTTTCAAGGTAATATTCCTTCTTAATTTGTATATAATACAGTTTATTAATATTGTAAATACAAACTTTACATGTTTAAGCCTTCAAGTATAAAGTACAAGCCCATTTCTGTAGAATGTTTTATTAAGTAGTTAATATAATTTCAGTTACTCTGTTCATAATAGATGTATTCTTATAAATTGTTCATCGATTGATTTTCATTTAAAAATTCCACATAGTGTAAAATACTGTGTATTCCACATGGTATTAAAAGATTTACCTCACACCTGGTTTTAAAAGATTGGCAAAAGTAGGGGAATAGATTCTTTGAATGAATCAAATGCAAAATCACAAAAAAATTAACCAACTCATGTGAATAGATATTTTATCAAACTTCAAACAAAAAATTTTAATTGTATCAAAAAAAAGTTGAAATCATCGATTTCAAAAAATGGTATCTTATATGGAACACCTGAAGAATGTCCCAAACACAAAAAACTTTAATTTTTAAACAAAATGCATATTGAATTAATGCTTGGGGACAAAAACAAACACCCATGTTTTTACATTTATTTTTAATCACATCCTTCAGAATATTTTTGATACTATTCACAATAAAGCTTTCCTCCTCAAATCAAAACACTCTTACCCCTATGAATGTAGAATACTTTAGGCTGAGCTCCCATGTAGAATATGTAAAACACTTATTTGCAGTAAAATGGATGGAAGCTACTTTAGCAATTAAAGATGTTTATTTACAATTGATAGGGGATATTTACAGGTGAAAACATCTCAGGCAATGATACTCCTGAGCTATGACCAGTCATGCTCGCAGCACCATCCGTACACACACCAACACATTTGCTCCAGTCTAAGACCTGTGCTTGAAAATACTCATCAAGAGTATTAACACTCGCATTACTGCGTTTTTGGTATACCTCGAACTACAGTGAGAGGTCATTTTCACCCCTTACTTGGAGTGGAAGTGCTCCATTTCTTAAAACACTATTCAAAAAAATTAACCCATTTTTATTTAAATTATTTATTTAGACATTGTTTTCATCCAAGTAAAATTATTTTCAGTTTTCTAATAAAATTTTCAAAATAAATTAATAGCACATTGGAGATATTGAAATTAAAAGTGACTTGAACTTTAAAAAGAATAATTCAAAATTAATGAATATACTTTGAAATGCAATGTAATCAATAATTATGTCATTTGACCATTGACATTAGTTATATTTACATTTAAATTCATATTTTGAAAGAAATTATTTATTATATACTTATATTACTCTAAGTTACACTTCACACAAATACTTAATTTTGCGATTTTTCCTGTACAAGGGCCACATACTGATTTGTTACAATTTGCACAAACATTCACAGTTTTGTTTCCATTACATTGACACTTTCGCTTTCGGGTAGAGGAATCACAAACATCAACGCTGCCTATGCTTGGTCCTGGAAGTTGATTAGACACATAATTTTTTCCAAGTTCCTCGGCAAAATTGAAGATGAAATATTGACAGCTAAGATTTGTACGACCAGTAGTTTTCTTGTAAATTATACAAGCATTTATTGTGGCCAAATCTAAAATATTAAACAACACTTGAACTGGTCTGGATGATGACTTTATGGAATACTTTCGGGCCATCTCTGGTCCAATACATCTACTCCACACTTAGTAGCGTTGTAAAATTTCACAACTTCAGGAGTTCTTTTTTCTTTCCCGGAAATTTCCAATGTTGGATGGAGGGTACTCATCAGCAAAACATATTTGTTCTTTTTCCCTTGATATGAGGTAAGGGATATAGTATCACGGGTCATCTTGTTGGAGCACCTTGTTCCTTGCACAATTTACAGTGCCCACACAACTTATCCCTTTACTTTTCAATTTTTTCACCTACTTTATAGAAGTAAGGAAATTGTGAGTGATAGAGACGTTTCTTCCACTATTATAAAAGGCCTTTATTAAATGGTAAACCACGTACTCACCAACAGTTTTGTCAGTTGGCCTTTCCTTATCTTTTCCCAAATAGGGATATCCATTCAGTAAGTATTTGGTTTCAATGTCACTTGCTAACCAAAACTTAATGCCAAATTTATCAGGTTTTTTTTGGCATATTCTGAGTGAATCGGCATCTTGCCTCAGTAGGGAACAATTGTTCATCAATGGTAATATTCTCCCCTGGTTTATAGTACAATAAGCAGTTCTCAATAAACACATTCCATGTCTGAAATCAGCAAATTTATCAGCGGTAAGTCTGACCTTGTTGATTTCAAGTCGAAGCATAAATACTTCATTATTTCCAGGAATCTCCCTAGTCATCGTTTCGCTGAAAAATTTCGATCCCCAAGTTTTGTTCCATAAGCATAGAACTGACAGTCCTTTGGCAGCCAATGCTCCATGAGCATATAAAAGTGAAATAAAAGCATCCAACTCGTCGAGAAGTAAACACCAATTTGAGTTGCGAGTTTTGTGACGTGCCTTGGCTTCAGTGCATTGTTGTACACCCTCAATATTTTTTCATTTATAAAGAGTCTTCAAGCACTACTTGGGTCTCCATCTATAATTTTTCTTATGGTATATGCAGTTGGTCCAGATTCTTCACAATACATTTTGCTGAGGACGTCTTCCAGAACTAGCTGAATGATCTACTTTCGAAACAGTTCCATTATTCGCTGTTTCTTCACCATTCATTTGGAAATTGCTATCTTCCCTTCAACTACGACTTCCCTGTCCTGGAATGATTGTTCTTCCTTGGTTGCTCTCAAGTGCAATATTTTCATTCCTGTAACAAGGCAATGAAGCATTCTCTTGTTCAACATTGACCACGTTATTTACATTTTCTATGTCCTGTACAAATTCTTGATCTGGTGAATCAGATTCATTTACAGCAGCAACATTCATGTCATCTTCATCAGATATATTCGAACTAATTCTTTCATGAGATTTGACATCCAGATAAATTTCTGATCCCAATTTGTCGCTAGGCAAATCTTGCATCAATTTGAGAATTTCTTCACTTGTTAGACCTAGGAGGCATGGCTATCAGAGAATAAAGTACTTGTGACAGTTTTAAAAACAGGCATGAACCAACGGACTATCTCAAGCAAATGGAGCTAGTTTTCGAACAAATCCCATGTGAGAAAAATAGTGTCCCCAAACAGAAAGGAGTGCTAACATGTGTTCAGCACATGTTTCTTTCAAGGCCCAAGTTTCCCACAGCTTGTGAGTATTTTGTGAAATACTGACCTGCCGTGGGACACTGGCACTGGCATACCAGACCTTTTCCCCACCTGAATGTCCACAGGCAGAAAAATAATCAACAATGGCCAACAAAAGGCTGTATCTGTCATAGGACAATGCAAAAGAGGAATGTTTTTGGAGCGGTCAAAATGACCACTAACCGTAATTTTAGGTATACACAGTTATATCTGAAAAAGTAATAGCTCAAAATGAATGAAGTTTTTTGTGTATAATGTTTACAAGTATTTAGGAAAAGTCAAAACATCATAATGATAGGTGAAAAAATAAAATAGTTATATACCGTTAAAACTACTTTGAGGTCAAAATGACCCCTAGTTCTAGTGTTAAATATCACTGAACTAGTCCGTTCAGGTAAATCAAGGCAACAAAGAAATTCTTCCCTTAAGTCTTCACTATACCTCACGAAGCAAGGTAGAATAGCATGGTTACTCACTTCATTGAATCGTGAAACATCTCGATTTCTTTATCACCTCTACAACTTGCTTTTCAATATCGCTGTCACAATTCTCTGAATAGTGGTGTCTGAAAGCGGTAAAGCCTCTAGTTTTTTAGTGGCTTGAGGACCCAAAATTTCTTGTACGACATCTAAGATGCAAGGCTTTACTAACTCCTCACCAATGGTAAACCTGTTAGGAAAAACCTTACCTTTCTTTTCTATATTTTACTGAACCGTCATATTTGATAATTCGTACTTCGCGGCTTTTGAACCGCCTACCAAAACAAGAGAGTAATTCACTTCAATTCTTTTCCGATATGATGAAAGAATTTGAATTAAAGTTCTTTATAATAATTTAACTTTAATTCTATTTAATTTAATATTACTTAAGATTTGATTTTTGTTAAATTATAATATTTCTTTTGACATTTGATTATTATGTAAATCTTGTCACGACTATGCAAATTTTATGCAAAACTTGTCACGTGATCTTGCTTACCATAATAAAAGCGGTTGCAATCTGTTGTATCAGTACTCCTGCTTGCTCGATCCCGTCCTCATTTTACTTGATCTTCTGATCAAGTTATTAGTAACTATTTCTGCATGTAATCTTCATTTTAAACTTAAAATTTACTTGTTATTTTTTGAATAAATTTTAGTTTGGATTTTTAAAACTTCGTCGTGTACTTCTATTAACTTAAGTTTGTATCAGCCTAATAGAAGGTGATGGTTTATTTTAATTCACTGCATGGACACTCACATTAATCTAAAAATAAATTAACAAGTTTCCTTTTCTCTTTATGGTTTGTATAGCATATTACGAAGTATCAGGATATTTATTTTTCTTTGTTTCTTCTAAACTTGAAGCACTAGTACTTGGCATACTTTCAGCACCATCACTTAATATCTGAATATTGTCCTTGCCTCTACTTAAGAAGGTTAAAAGATTTTGCTGTTTGACTTTTTTTATCCATCTTGTAGTATTTCAAGTTTTACGAAAGAAATTATTTGTTTTCCAAGATTCCACAATACAATAAGATTAAAAAAAACAATATGCATGAGCACGATAAAAAAAAAATTCGTGCAACGTGTCAGCGACAGGTGAACTGACGCAATACTGGCATTCGGCAGCCGCGCACTTCATCTATACTTGTCGCGTGAAGCGCCCCGCAACAGTGGGAATTTTTTGAATCGTGCAGTGGTATAGTTGGGTGAAAGCTTTCGCGGACCGGTAATAAATTCTTGGACCACCGGTTTAAGACCACTGCTCTATAGGATTCAGATCAGGAGAGTTGGCAGGCATCGACCAGGGCTGCATGGTGAAGAGGCACCATCATCCATGAATAGGAAACCAGGACCAACAGCACCTCGAAACAGACGAACAGTAGGCCAAGGACTTCGTCTCTGTATCTTTGACCGATAACAGACCCCATGTCAAAGATGTGGAGGTCTGCGGCCGTCCAGACCATGACTCCCCTGAAGGAAAACTGTCTTTCCGTGGCATAGAGACCAACGTGTCTGAGTCTCCTGTAAACAGTTTGTCTCAAAACCATGACTCCTGTGGCAGCTGTCAGGGCTGAACCCAGTTGTCTGCCAGAACGGTTCCTCTGACGTCGTGCAGTTATCGCCAAATAACGGTCTTGCCGAGTGGTTGTTACCCTTGGCTGACCTGGTACTGATGTGTCGGGTAACATCTCCAGTGGTTTGAAACCTTTGCCAGTCTGGAGATCACACACTGATGCACATTCAGAATTCGAGACACTTCTGTTTGGGATCGACCGGATTCCGGCATTCCAATAATTCGTCCCTTCACAAACATGTCCAGTTGGCATCTTTGTGACATCTTTCGTCCTTATTGACTGTTAACAATGTTCTGTATCACAGCAATTACAAAATTTCTGCCTAAACTGGCCATACTGCTTGAGGCCATTTTATACTCGTTCCGACGTGGGGCTGTGCTTTGCGCATGTCAACTGAACTGTTTTGCATATGTACAATGTTTTACCTTCATTCCATGATTCTTCTCAAGTGATTTTAAACATGTGTACAGTAGAATCAATACTTCTAAAAGTCAATACATATGTGTGCCTGTGGAGTTCACAGAAGAAACTACTGGAAAGTCTTTAAAGCTTCCATGAATATAATATTTCAGCCAAACTCAATTCTCCAGACTTTCTTAAAAAATCATGATTTTTTTTTAAATAAAAGAAATTGGGATTTATTTCGTTTAAATCATTTTTTATTTTAATCGGATTTGTATGATTTTAATTAATCCCTTGCCCGTACAAGTTGAAACTTGTTGGACACGAGACACGCAAATCAGTATTGTCTAGATAGTTCTGATTTATGTTAAACATTAATATTTATGAGGAATGACATTAATGTTTTAGGAAATATAATGATAAATTTTTTAAACATTAAAACGTGTTACAGGAATTAGCAAAGTTAATCACATATTAGAGTAAATAGAACAGCATAACAAATACCTTGCTTAAGGAACATTTTCTCATCTGGTTCTCGAATGGCTTAGATTAGTTTGATTATAATCAGTGGCATAAAATTTTTTGGACCTGATAAATAAGGTTGCAAGATTGCACTAACCATATTATAAATTTTTGTATAAAATTAATCAAAAATCAGACAAATTTCAAAATATTTTTGCATTACATATTTATCATGAATAAAACTTTTAGAATTTCTTTAGTCATTTTTGTATAAAGTAATTAATTGGTTAGACTTGTTTTGAGAAAAATCATGTTTCCAATAGAAATAAAAGGAACTTGGAACAAAATTAATGAAAAAATTTCCACTTCTCGTTAACATTTAGCTTGCAGAAAGTACTTATTTGTGAAAAAATGTTATTTGGAAGTAAATAGTAAAAATAAATGAAACAAGTAATAGTAAATGAGGGAATGGAATAAATGAAGAAGTAATAGTAAATGAGGGAATTGAATAAATGAGGAAGTAATAGTAAATGAGGGAATTGAATAAATGAGGAAGTAATAGTAATGAGGGAATGGAATAAATGAGGAATGGAATAAATGAGGGTGTAATAGGGTAAATGAGGCAAGACGTGAAAATTTTCATAAACTGAAATCCATTATGCCTATTTCACATTTTCTTTCATCATATTGATAAGTATTTCAAAGTTATATTCCAAGCACACAAAAAAGGGTTATACATAACACAAGAAAATGAAGCTTTTCTCTATGAACAGCATAGAATAAGTGTAATAACATTTCTCCATACCTTGCCAATTGAGTGGAATTTTGAGCTTACAATAAAAAATCATAATCATTAAAATAGCTTTCCACTTCACTCCATAATCTATTTTGTTAACTTATTTAATTATCAGATGGGTGAATTAACTTTTACATCCCAAATTTCAATTCCATAGATACAGAATAGTTATGTGTAAAGAATTCCTAGGGATCAATGCATAAAAATTCCCCCAAAAAAATTAACCAACATATTACACAAAATAAAATGAAAATATTAAAATTCCCAATTATAAAGATTTATGTGCAAAATTGGAATGCTTTTCTGATACTGCAGAAAACTTCCATTGTGACTACATGTTTTTCATAAACAGACAACTTAACTTATTTTGATATAGTAATTTGAATGAAATAACATGCATCTTGTTCATAGTTATCTCATGAACTTGAGAATAAAATTTAGATTTTTAAATCAATGATTTTTTTAAATAAAAATCACTTGATTTAAATCGGCTTACCCTATAACTATTGAAATTTTCAAATAGACAATACTATTTACTAATACATGAAATATCCTCAATCTACTATTATAAAAGGAAGTGTTTGTGTCTGCGGTGTCCAGACGAATCTAGTACTTACAGCCATGAAATTCGCCACACAGGTAGTCCTAAAGGTACCTGAATGCCCCTCGAAGCCCGAATTTTAAAATTTATTCTAGAAATTTTTTTAATTAATATTTTATGCTGCGCATGTAGCCCCACTATGACGTATCTGCGCAAACCAATCTGACATACTTATCGCTGTTAGGCTAATAATAAGATAAAATTCAGCCAGCCTTAAAAAAGTCCAGAAATCGGTACTCGAAAGAAGTCGATTGAAGACTTTAAAAATAAGTTATTTATTTAAACTTTTAAAAAGTACATTTCGTATGTGTATCTAGCACACGTCAAACATAACGAAAGAACATTCAATATAAATAATAGTCGGGTCAAATGACCAAATCACGCATAATCAACTCGATAATAAGCGAGTATATGTGGAGAGCAAGCTAGACGTTCAAATGAAAGAGTAATTCAAATAAGTTACAGTTTATATAGTACGTACATTTGCATATTTCGATCTGCTTGCCATCCACATATTTGAATATTATATCTGAAATAAACATGCAAGTAGTTCTTGAAATATCCGCGTATTTGAACTGAAATGAAAAAGTACTTACTCGGAGATTTGTTTACAAAAGTAAAGTGGGCGTTTCGATTGGCTTCGCGGGAAACTCCGAATGCAGTTAGTGCAGTGATTCTCAACCACTGTGCCGCGGCACTTTTGTGTGCCGCCAAATTTTAGAAATGTATATAGTAAAAATTATAATGCTTTTTTTTATTACGAGTAAAGTTTGTTTAAATTAAAGAAAAGTACACTGTAAAAGAAAACTGTTGTTTTTACAGTTAAATACCATATTTTTAACTGTTTTTATCTTCGATAACTGTGACCTTTCATAAAGTGAAATATTCGCCCCAACGTGAAGAAATTTCAAGTGTTCCCAGTATCCCCACCTCCACCCCTCAATCAAATAATGTATAAAGGAAGTGAAAAAGATGTATGAGAATAGTTTTATTCTCTCTTTTTACTAACATAAATTATCAAAAAACATCAAGCTCAAATTTCTCATTAAAAGTATTATTATTACCTTGTAATTAATCCCTTAATAAACGTACTGTTATTTTTGTAGTACATATTATATTATTTTATTTTACATTCACAATTATTATCATAAACTATTTTGCACAATGTATTATAGGTAAGTAAACAACTTTTAAACTTATGTTTTTCTTTGTGTGCCGCCAAATTTTGAAATCGTTAAAAGTGTGCCGCGACAAAAAAAGGTTGAGAATCACTGAGTTAGTGCATAAATACACTACCTGACATTGAAAATGCAACACCAAGAAGGAGTTGGCAGAAAGTGATGAAATTTGGCAGAGACAGCAACGAGCAATAAGTGATCTTTATTGCAACATTATACACCTTGCCACTGAGCAGCAAGAACGTCTGATCAGTAGGTTGTAGGACCACCGCGAGCAGCGATACAGGCAGCAACACGTCTAGGTACAGACGCAATGAGCGTGCGGATGGTGTCCTGAGGGATGGCTGCCCATTCCCTGTCAACCATTTGCCAGAGTTCGTCTTCTGAGCGTGCCGGTGGCAACTCATGCAAGCGACGTCCCATAAATGTTCGATAGGTGAGAGGCCAGGGAATGTTGGCTGATGCGGCCGGGCTTTATCCTGCTGGAAAATGGCATTGGGCACCCCCTGAAGGAAAGGTAGTGTCACCGGCTGCAGCACGTCATCCACGTATCGTTGGGCCGTCATAGTGCCCTGAATACGGACCAGAGGTGACCTGCTATCGTAGGCGATGGCGCCCCAAACCATTATACCGCGTTGTCTCGCGGTATGGCGTTTCACAGATGCGGCCGGATTGGCCCTGTCACCACGTCGGTGCCAGACTCGTACACGGCGACTGTCATTGCTAAAACAAGCGTGACTCGTCTGAGAACACCCTGTGCCATTCCGTCGTCCACGTGGCTCTATCCCGACACCATTGCAAACGGAAACGTCTGTGCTGTTGTGTCAATGGTAGTCGTCTCAATGGGCGCCATGAGTGCAGGCCGCCAGCGATCAATCGGCGGCTAATGGTCCTGGACGATATGGGAGCATCAAGGGTGTCCTGCACATGCTGCAAAAGAGCGACAGACGTAGCTTGCGGAGCCGCCGATGCTTGCCGGCAGATGCTTCGGTCCACGCGTGCTGACGTCACTCTGGCTGCACCGGAACCCCTCAAACATGCCACATTCCCTTGGTCCAACCATCTGTGCCACAACCAATGGACGCGTGTAGGTGGGTATCTGCTGAGATTTGACGTATGGACCAACCTGCCCTTCGTGAAGTCGTCTATTTGCTGGAACTGTCTTGATTGGCGGCGTCCTTGCATTCTCCGCTACTAGACGTTTCCTCTGAGACACAAAAACAAATTGCAACTTGATTTACCTGGCAAACAGAGCGGCGCGAAACTGACCACTTTTGCAGGTTCCTTCCCTGGTTTTTCACTCGCCGTGCGCGGGACATCTGCGCAGTTTGCATCATTTACATATCTCGATGAGCTGCGTCTACCCTGTAAATTTCATCCAGTTCTGCGCACTCCTTCTGGGTGTTGCATTTTCAATGTCAGGTAGTGTATCAAAAACTATTGTATATAACAGTTTTTCCTAACAATCGCGCATGCTAACTCTTCACTAAAAACAACCCCTCCCCTAGAAATGATGGTGTAGTGGGTAAAGCGAAGTACTGAAGTCGCTGTTAGTGCTTATTATACTTATAGTCTTAGAATTTAGAATAAATTAAAAGCTTTTGATGTGATTTAAAAAAATTCTTTACCATGTTTGACCTGTACTAAAATTTCATTTTTGTAAAAATTATTACTGGCAAAACGAAATTAAATTACGAAGCTTTATTGAAAATTTATAAACGAAGTCTAGAAATTTTGGAAGAAATAAATAGAATTTTTAAAAACCAGTTTTTTAATCTTACCTGCAAAATTAAATAATTTTGAAATAAGCACTATTGTAATGAAAAGCACATGTGTTTGCACACCCCCTCCCCCCCTCAAAAAAAGGAAGTCAGATTTTTGCAAATTCATTATGAGAGGATCATTCAAACTTGTTTTAAAAATCAATAAATATTTATAATGAATATTTTTCTGATAGATTGTTCTAAAATACCAAGAATTAGAATTTATAAATTTTATTTTTACCTTTATCAGTATTAATAGTTTATTTTTGCATTTTTCTGTGTTAGAGTGGTTGCTTTGAATGCAGTTTAAAATTCTATTTTGTACCTGAATAAATCGATGTCATTAAATCTCCAAGAATGAGAAAATTCTATGCAACTTAGGCAGACAAATATATTCTTAGTGACAAATGTCTCAATTTGTAATTTTAGTGAGTACTTGGACTAAAATTACTCGTTTCCATTTGGCTAGGAATGAGCTATTTTTTCTGTGGGGTTTCAATCCTCTCCCTTAGGCAACCCCTTTAGGTTTGGTTCATAATTTATGTTCCTCTCTCTGGGCTTTGTCATTGAGGAGAGATAAGGATAGAGTGCGCATACCCATTCACAGACGAAAACATTGCACGAGTAACTTCACGTTTTAGCCCAGGGTTAAACCAGATTTGGCTTCACGTCACCATGCAACGTAAACAATCTTGGCAATAACTTCGCCTGCGTATGTAAACATATCGAGTTTCACTTTTTTGAACCAAATAAGCACAAGAATAACGAATTGTACTTATTTTGTTACAAATACGGCCTTCGTGATCAAGCAGATAATTTTGACTTAAAAGTATTTGCTGTACGATTTTGGGTATCTTGAACCATTATTTCAAAAAAAGAGTTTCTTAGCATACCAATTTTTGCTGCTTTGCTGACTTAAAATGTTTCCAAAGTAACTAAAGATTTTTCAAAAAACAGTGATGCAGAGTAGAAAATTCAGTCTGAGATTAATAATTATAGATCTCTTTGTTTCGTGAATATTGGAAATGTTTTGGTTTTAAAACTTGTAATTCGTAGGTCCCATGAAAGCCTCCACAAAGAATACATAATTAGATTTCGAAACATTGTTTTTCAAATGTATTATTTTCACAGAATAAATGTTACGGCTTTTGGACAAGTATTGTCAATTGAAATTTATATTTCTTATGTAATAAAGTGTAAGCTGACAAAATGAAAACGTATTCAAATAAAGGATAAATATTTTTATTGAACATGATTTGTAATTTTTCAAAGCATACAAACTTTTATGAAAAAATATACTGTCGCTTAAACATGATACTAGTGCGCATATATACAGGGAGACCATTGATTTTTTAAAAATGATTTATAGATAAATAAGTTAAAATGAACAAAAATATTCCGTACAAAAGCACTTAATTATTTACATAGATTACATAAGGGTAATTCCATGAAACATGACATTCAAGAGAATCTTTTTAGAAAATTTTATCTCAGCTCTTTAGTTTTTGTAGACAGTTTAAAATACAGTGAAGCAAAGAACGCACAGATAAAAATTAAAGAAGGAAATTATGACTAAAATATCAAAGAAAAACCAATGAAAATGCCACTAGCTGTACAGTAATAAAATTTAAATAAATGAATTATTGACATACTGGAAAGAAAAAGTTAATAAATTGATGAAAATATATATTTGATTATACATTTAGTATACAATATTAATCTAAATAAGCAAACTGCACAATCTGCATACAAAAAACTACCAGCAACTTTATAAACACGTGGTATATTTGTTTACTCTAGCGGAAGGCGCCAAGATTCGCCGATCTGCATTTTTGCGTGTAACCGTAAAACATTCGATTTTTTGCAAAATGCATAATTTTAATAATGGCTCCAAAACATTTTCTATCAGCTTACAGATATTCAAATTGTTCTCACGAAATCAAATGTAAAAATGTGTTAACACTAACGAATAAACATTGATTATACTCGTACTATGATGTGATGCAACGCTACTCTTTAAAATGCTTTAAATACTACTAAAAAAGCAGATAAGTAAATAATATACCTGTGAAATGAGTAGGGTAAATCTTTAGTTCCTCTCTTTGCAATTGTATGCACAATATGGAACCATTTTTTCCCACTAAAATTGCCGCCTTCAACGCGTCAATTTGCTGTCCCTATGCTAAATCCCATAGAGAACGTTCTCCGAGTCGAACCTTCCGGCAAGTCGTGATTTTACTCGTACATGACAACCCCTATGCGCTATATCCTTATCTCTCCTCTAAGGGCTTTGGCTGGTTAGCTATGTGGGAAAGTCCATCAATCCCGGACAGGGCCCCATGGATGCTCATAATGATTTTGAATCCATTTAAGCCATAGGTCTTGATCTAATTAGTCTTAACCTAGCAGAAAATGACCGTAGAGTGACAAACCAAACCATGGAAAAATTTTCACACTTTGGTGTCTTAGGGTAAGGACTAAAATATACTGACACAATGCGGCAATGGTGTCTACTTCAATGACAAGGAGGTGTGTGTTCCAGGTGTATTGCCTGAAGTCATTTAGGGAGAGAGATTCCCTAAAGAAATAACGAGTTTTTCAATTTTAAGGATATTGATTACGACTGAGTGGTACAGTACGGCTCCCACGAGAAGGCAGTCGACCTTGAGTTAGTTGATTTTTGAATGTTTTTTTGAAAGGGTGTTGGGAACCACCGGATCAAAATCAATCCTATCGCATCCAGCACCGAACGATAAACTCGGAGCCAGAATTCGTGCTCAAGACGCCAATCTTAAAGTTTTTAAGCAGAAATGCAAATGGTATTAATTTGGTCCACAGCTCTCTAAGAGTATAAACCTGAATAAATTTGTTTTATGAACTTGGATAAGTTTGAAGAAACATTTTTCGATTGCCATATCTAATAAGATAGCGTAGTAAACTATCAACAATTTTTAGATATTTTTTGTTTGAAATTGGTATGATTGTTGATTTGATTGCGTACACATGTATTCCGATTTTATATACAGGGTGAGTTTGAACTAATAATACAAACTTCAGGGGGTGATAGAATACAACGAAACAAACACTTTTCCCCATAGAATGCATGGTCGCTAGAGAGCAGTCAAACGCTTGTATAAAAGCGGAGGTTTTCGCACCCAACGTCAGTCGCGACTGGGAATGGCTGAATATTCGAATGCGGTGAAAGCAGACATGCATTTTGTTTACGGTCTGGCCGACGGTAATGGCAGGCATGCACAACGCCTTACCGAGATCACTTTCCTAACAGGCACATTCCCAAACACGAGATTTTTGCGCGTTTGCACCGACAACTCTCGGAAAGGGGAAGTTTCCACGCTGACATGTATGAGACCCCCATTGAAGATCTTGTTGCCAGGCTTTCAGTAGCTGCGGCAGAAGTCCGCGAAATGCCTGGTATTTTCCAGACCACACGGGAATCCTTATGTCGGCGATGCGAGGCCTGCATCAGGTGTGGTGGTCGACATTTTGAGCAGCTTCTGTAATTGTACATTTGAGTTGTACTTATCGACAGATGTTTGTACATGTCGTTTCATTTCCATGTGAAAAGTTTCTCATGTTTTGTACATGTCATTTCTTTCTTACCTGTTGTTCCTTGTACTTATCTGTAATTTATGCAAATCTAATTGTATTATTTCGTTTTGTCAAGCAGTTATTGATGTTTATTTGATATTAAAGCGTTGTTTCTATATTTCATGTCTCTTCTCCTTTCCAACTTGCATCGGACCGTGTGTTTGTGCCGAAATGGAAAGCGCTCTCTAGCGGCCAACCGCTGCACTTGCGACCATACATTCTATGGTGAGAAGTGTTCGTTTCGTTGTGTTCTATCACCCCCTGAAGTTTGTATTATTAGTTTAGACTCGCCCTGCATGGTTCAAATTTTCGATGAATCACTGAGGAAATACTGTACTTAGTGAGATTCTTAAAATCGCAAACATTTTTGTATTTTTTAAATGGTTTCTGGAAAAGAACACTATTAATATATTTTTGCAGAAGGAAACTTATTGACAAACAAAATAACACCTGTCAACAATAGCAGTCATGGATAAATTTTGCAAAAAGATCTGATTAAAATGAGATGTGTATAGAAAGATTCTTCAACGAAAGTTAAAACACATTATTTTACTTTAGCATTTTATCAATAAAACTTTAGTCAAGTTTGAGTTAGGATCATTTTTATCGATTCAGAAAATAGATTACTGGAGCTAATGTAGTGTAGAGATATCGTTTGACAAAAAAACTAACTTGCGTCACTTTTTTCTGTTGTATACAATTTAAAAGTGATCACGCAGTTTACCAAGACCATAAGCTGAAGTTAATCATTTTGCCACCAGATGGCAACACTACAATTTATTCAGGTTTAAAAATGAGGTTATCCTCTCAAACAGTAAAGGACTAATAGGAACAGTTTTGGGAGCCAAACACCACAGTGTCAAGCAATGCTAATTCCATGGAAGACGAGTAAGGTTGCATGGAAAAAAATGGGCAAGTCTGAACAGGGGATAGTTACAGGAGAGCTCAAGATGCACTTTTCTGAGTAAAAAGTGCCATTTTGGAAAAATGTCTTGATCATGAAATTCGGTGAAAAAATGTAAATGCTTAACAAAATATCTAGTAACATTTTTGTTTAAATGTCAGAATTCGTTTACTCATCAAATCCTAGTTCAAGAGTAACTTTTTAGTTGAGACTGAACTGTCCATAAGCTCTTTATAAGCAGTGTTTGGTAAACATATTTCCTTTTATAGGTTGCATATATTTATTTGAAAAGATTCAAAATTCCGGATGTATTACTTTCATGAGCTACATGGTTGTATGCGTAGAATGCGCACGCACAGCTGTTCGATAATCTTTCCTCTCTAAAAAGCTGTACCCTTTTTATCAATTTAATGTCTGCCCCTAACAAGGTCTGCACAACATTGAACTCAACGACTAATGATTAAACGTGTCACGTGCAAGTACAAGTATCGAAATGACCACCTTATTTGGATTAGGGATAAAGTGACATTTTTTCTCATCATACCCTTGGTTGGGAAGATCTTTCGAGCACCCAACTAGAAATCTTCAAATGCTTTGCACTTTACCGAGAGAGTCAAACCAAATACATTCGGAACTCCTCGCCCAAATGCACTCTTTTTGATCGTCTTAAATCTTACTCGATATATGGGCATTAAATTTCATCAATATTGTTCAATCGTTAAGTGCTAAAATTATTTTGCTCGACATCGTCACACATTAAGTCAAAACCCCGAAAACTTGATCAAAAGTCATTTATTCAAGTGGTATTGAAAATTATAACTAATTTACTAAACGTTATGACTAATAACATTTTATTAACTAGCAGAATTACCCTGCGTTGCTCAGGTTGAATTGATTAAATATTGATTCTATTTTATAGAAAAATGCAGGCATCCCTTAAGTGTACAGAAAATATTTTTTAACATCGTTTTAAATTTTTCATAGCTTCTACTATTTACTTCGGATGCAAATATGTATACACGATATATCCATCCATATAATCCATTTTATATTCATTGCACTCTTACTGTAAGACAAACTGCAAAAGTTTTTTCTAAGATGACTACAATAGACCGTTGCTTCAGTGTGACGTTAATTAAAAATACCAATCTAAGATGACTACTACAGAAGTCGATTTTGAGTTTTGGAATGATTACGAATACCCCTTAAGTTCATTTTCAGTAAAAATGACGAACTTCCAGCATATAGTCTTGCACTCAGTTTTCCTATCAATATTTATTTGTGGCACTCTTACACCATGGATTCGATGTTTTCGAATTTAATCATCATTGTGAGAGGATGGCAAATTAAATTGTTATGGCATTCGTGATTAATTTCTTTTGCAGCAAACACATTTTTTTCTTGAATAACGGAGCTTATTTTAAAAATAAATGTTAGTGTAGACAAAGCAAACTCAATCTATTAGAATTTTTACAAAATCACTGCTTTCAACGAATGTCTAACAGGTACCTAAGTTGCATGCAAACTGTTTCAACTTTAAGTAAACAATCTCGATCTTCTGACATAAGACAAAAATTTTTGCTTTTCAACAGTTCTAGTTTAAATACTTCCTTTCTGTGATATTCCAAGATCAGCAGTCTTATTTAAAATTCGCTTTACTCCAACAGAAATTCAGTCTTAAATCGAATCCTTATGATACTTTTCTCAATTGAGATTGTTTTTATATGGGAACCACGTACCTATTTAGAATGATAGATGTAGTTACTTGACTACGGAGCACAGCTTTCAATACCCATGATACATGAAAATTAATGTAAATTTAATTTATTTCAATCGTCTTGTAATGAAAATCTCAAAATTTAGAAATACCTTTGAACTACAACGTATGGCTTCCCGTTTTGATTTAACGTAACCTATCTAAATTTAGAATAACTTTATTTTAACTTTACCAGTCATTTTAAAATAATAAGTTACACACCTTACTTAAAAAGGTTTCCATTTATTGTTATGAAATAGAATTGTAGAAACCATAACATGAAGAATGATAATTCTAGAACCAAAGACTCAAGGAAAGTTGGTAGAAATATACATATACTACAAAGAAATTACCCATGTCTAGTGATATTTTGCAGAAAATAAAAATAATTCATTACAATTTAACTCCTGAATAATATATCTAATATGGAAAGTAATGGAACACAAATACAAAAAGAAACGAAATTCTGGTCATTGAAAAATGTAGAATTCTGAATTACGAAAGATCTGAGCAAGCGTGTCGAATTTCAACGTCATGAGAATATTCTGAAATAGAGAAATTCGTAAAAGACGCTTGAAAAATATTGATAGACAATAATGAATTATTTACAAAAGAACACAAATTTACAAAACTTAGAAATGCCAAATATGACCGCAACATTTCTGTCTTAACAATTCTAAATCTAATTTATAAAATAAAACATTAATTCTGGCGTTGCCAGATACCGAATTGCAAAATTACGCTTTTATGATAATGAGTTTTTCGTTTTGACTTCTCGTGTTCCATTACAAAATTCAAGTTGTGTAATATTAAGGATTTTAAATAACCATTTTTAATCATTCAAATATTCCTAAATTATTTATATTGTGGAAAGAAATAAAAAAATTAGTTTAAACATAATTAGAATTTTAAATTGTTTAAAAATAACGTTTCGGAAAAAATTGTTTTTCAAGCAATACTGGTAAAACAATTTTATTGGAAAATTTGATTTTCGATCAATACTGGTAAAACAAAACTGGTAAAACATTAAACATAACACGATTGCGTACCGCAATTGAATTCAGAGTGATTGACAGCAAATCTTTGTACTGCAAGATATGAAAGAATTTCCTTTAAATTTCACTGTAATAGCACTTAAAAATCTTTAAAAGGATCAAAATAATTTATTTAGATATAATTGCAATTAGGGCATATTAGGTAATTTCAATGTGTTAATGTATCAGGCTAATCTTGAAAAATATTTTTGTACATAATTTCAAAATGTAAAGTTCAATAAATGAAGGAATCGCAAAGAGTAGCGGCTAATTTTTCAACGCATTTTACATGTAGTAAACTTATATTGTAAAAAGTAAGTGGAAGCAAAAAGGTATTACAAATTAAAAATTTCTTGCAACAAAGTAAACAAAACTGTAGGCTCTCAATTATTCTCTTCGTTAGTGACTAAAAATTATAATAGAGAAAATTAATAGCATATTTTTGAAGATTATACCTCACTGTATTAGAGCATAGAAGGGTTCTGTTAAAATCATTTCGTCATTCAAACGCACTGAAAATTTCAATAACTTCACAAGTAAAAAAACAAAAGTCGATGTGAAGATCAGTTCAAACAGCTCTATAGTAATGAACTGCAAGTAATCAAATTGCTGATACAATTTTGAAAGGAAACACTAATGCTGATTTAAAATAGTACCTTAATAATCCTATTCTATGAAACTTTATAAAAAGTCCAGTTTGATCACGTTTTGGACTTTTGTCCCACTTTGCGCCTGTTTGAATTATTTTGTTTTCATAGAAAAATGTGTTTATAGAAAGAAGTATTCGTAAAACAGAATCTTGGTAATAACTAAGCCCTCTAAGAGGCAGCACCCTAGTTTGGAAAACACTGGTGTAAGGGACTGCGAAGGACTCTACTAGATAAGTACCCTATCTAATTATTTATACACCAAAGGACAAGAAAGTGACAGTTCTAAATAAATTTCATTGACTCTAGAGTATATATCAATTAAAAATATGATTAATTCGTCTAAAAAATTTAATAGTGGACTTCATTGGAAAATAAACAATAAATTCAACGTCAAGTTCCACCGAGATTTGAACTCGAATCGCTGGATAGCCCAGTGCTAACCATTACACCATGGAACCTCATAACCATTTGAAGAGCTGGGTATTGCAAATAAGAAACGTCGAGGTAGAGTAAAAATAAGAGCACATTTTCAATTCACGTATATGATGCAGATCTTGGAGATTTGTCTTCCTATGAGTCTAAACTAGTAGTGTATCTTAACTACCAAGAATGTGCATCAGTGCCGTACTACTGAGTAGTCTGTAGTTTAGAAAGGCCAATATTAAGATTTGAAATACTTTTAAACATTAATTTTAAATATTTAAAAACATATACAAACTAAATCAGTTCATTGTACGATAACATTTTAATAAAAGCAGAAGACCGACACAATGAGAAATTTTGCATGTGGATAATACTCTGACAAAATCATGATAATTTATGTTTCGTGATCAGATCTGGAGCGAGTTCAGTTGTCATTCCGAAATACTGAAATCATGATACTACATTCAGTGGGAAAAAAATAAATGAAACAACGTGTGTGATGTTTATGAAGAGAAAAGAAATCACAATATCCAAATTTAGAGGGCTTATTATGATGCGAGTGAGATACTTTATTTGCGTCCGAAGAAAATTAGGCAAATGTTAAAAATATTGAAAATGGAGTTATTAAAATAATTTTTTGAGCATTCAACTGACAGTTAAATTTTTCTGTGAAAGAAAAAATTATGATAATTTTTCAATCTACGTTTATTTTATTCCATCCGTGCCATGCCGTATAATTCTGCTAATGCTTTCTCATAAATACGATCTTTCAAAGGCCTCTCAGTACTTCCATAGCCCCGGTAATATTCCTCAACAGTAAAGACACCTCATATTTCCAAGTTTACCAATTATTTTTTCCTGTCCTGATTGAGATTTTCGTAGCATTCATTTTCCCTTTAAAAATAGCTGCAAGAAAAACTAGAGAAAGTAAAATATGCTTGTTTCTAAGTTTGGTGAGAAGTCTTAAACTTCGTTTCAACAGAAGAATGCCGTTAGCCAAGTAGCATGGCTAATTTCCGTTTTCGTAATTCATATGTAGCGGGATCATGCATTGGGCCTATAACCTGTTAAAATAAGTGGTGTATAGAATTTAAAGAATTTATTCTTTTAAAAGTTGATTACAAAATACAGGGAAATTTTTAATCAAGAACATTGATAAACAATGACAATAAATTTAAAACATACACTTGCCGGATGATGGTTGGTTGGATTTTGGTTGCAACGGCCACATTTGGCCAAGCTGTGTCAAATACAAGACAATCATCGTTAATGAACATACACATACAAGGAAAGCTTTACTGACACAGAAGAGAGAAATATACCCTGGGAGGAATCCAGGGCCGAGGTTACAAAGTGAGGGGCCCAATTCAATCAATCTCTGTGAGGGACTCCCACAAAATATTAAAAAGAAAAATTATTAATTATGAAGCCTTTTGAAATGGATTGGGTAATTGACAGCAGGAAAAATTTTAAAAACAAAATGGCGTTGCTAAATAATTTAGGGATAAAATTATTTAATAATATATGCATCTTTTTCCCATCCCATTCATAATGGGGCTCCATTTGGGGAAATCGATGGAGTCGGAAGGAGGAATCGAACCCTCGTTGTAAGAAACTTATCGGATTACTTTTGGAATAAATCAAAATTTTGCCGTATAAACAAAGTGGGAAAAAATGAAACATACTGCAACATTCCGACAGGGGCTGCGGTAGCCTAGTTGGAAGAGCAACGGATTAGCAACTGGAGGGGTGCGAGTTCGAAACTAGGTCCAGCCACGGGGGTCGGTGCTCATTAAATCTGTCATGTTACCTCGTCATCTGACCGTGGTTCAAAATTACGTGGTGTTGTCCTCCAATCTTTCCCTTGAGATTGATCCCGGACAGGGCGCCAATAGCCCGTTCTGTTGTACTAGTGCGACGTTAATTAAATACCTACCATACCGCAACATTCTGACTATTTTCACGAATAAAGTTCTCAAAGCAATCTCGAATCGACATTTTTACATCGCGAGATGTTAACGTTGCATGAGCATTTAAACTTTCATTTCTCGTTCTGCACTCTGTAAATAATAATTAAACGTTGAATATCTGTCGAATTTTTAAACTTCAGAATTTGCACATCAGAGAGCTCATTTAAAAATTTCAAAAAGAACCTAATTTTCCAGTTTTTTATTTTTGCCGTTCAACTTATTTATTAAACAAACATCATTTGAAAAGATGAATCCCGATAAAAAATCCGAAGACAAGTCGATTCTAGGAAAGAGTCCTGATACAAACAAAGATAAAGATAAGAAAGACGACAAGAAGGATAAAGGTAAAGACGATGGCAAAGACAAGAGAATATCACCGCCAAAGTAAAGTCGAAGAATAACGAAGTTAACTGTTCAAACAATTCAAAGAAATGACATCGGAAAATGCATTTAAAAAATGCTGTTCAAGATCCACGAAACTATTCAAAATAACTTGTTAATCTCCTTCATATATTTCTTAACTTATGCGCATTATCTCGAACTGGAAAAAATAACCAGATAGATTTTGTATGTTGTGATTTGTTTTTGTTTTGCTAATTAAATTCAGAATTCATTGCCCTTTGGAATTAGCCTTTATTTAATATTATCCAGTTATTGCACAATATTTCCAGTTTCCTAATAGTTCGACTTTAAGATGCCCTCCCCTCTTACATAAGACTATTAAGGGAAAGCAAATTCCACTGTCAGCAGTTCAAATCAAAGTGACATGGTGCCCCAAGAACCTAAAAGTTTTCGATTCCCACCATGGCTTTTCCATTTTTTGTTTTATCAATTTCTTCACATAAAACTTCAGATCTGACACTGCTCAATTTTCCAACTATTTAATTTGCACCGCTGTCAGTATATCTACCAGTTTTCACGGATGAGTCTGTTGGAGGGCATTATGTAGGCTTTGAAATCGCAATTCTTAACACTATTTATAGTCACAGCCTTCATAATTTCTGCTGAAGTGGTGGCAATTTAGTTTCTAATAGGAAGTCAAAAGCCAAAAGGAAATTAATCTTGTTTGATAGCAGCATCTGAATGAAATATACATCCAGAATATGATTACCTATGGCGCATAGATATAAGTCGTTATCAAAGAAAAAGGAGGTTTAATGAAACGTTAGAGATCGCATGTTTCTTTGTGTTTCATGGTTAAATATAATCTAAGTAGTCCACTCGAAACAATTTTTCAAATTCTTACAGTACTGTTTAGAAGAGCAACAGATCATTAAATCATAACTGATTCACCAATGCATATCCAGTAGTGATGCATAAAGTGACGTATTAAATATTTACTAGTGGTCGCCCAGTGGTCGAAATTCGACCATAATTCATTTAATTTTTAAGTTTGAACGTTAATAAGGTTCTTTTGTCAAAGAGTATACCTCTATATTCATTGCATATAATTTTTTTGAATTTTGTTCTATTACGTAAGCTGCGAGCACGTACAAATACGTCATAGGAAAAATGCGGTATAGCTTGGTTAAGCCATATCTAAAAAACAATAACGCGTTGTTTGACATTTTCTGCCAAATCTCATACTCCTCCGTGCGCGCAATGTGCTTAAAAAGGGGTACAAAGTTTTTTCTTCACGTATTAATATATAGATAATCTAAATAAACTCCCTCTTGGAGTGGATTTCACTGCGGGGGGATTAAATCAATTACAAATCATCCACTCCGCAAAATTTTTTACAGTATATGAACGTAAACAATGAATGTTTTATTTTGTTTAATTTAATATATTTGTAACGCATATTATACATTAATTCTATCTTTCTGCACTCCTTCTCCATATGAACTTTAATTATGCCAAATCTCATACTCCTCCGTGCGCGCAATGTGCTTAAAAAGGGGTACAAAGTTTTTTCTTCACGTATTAATATATAGATATTTTATTTGAGTGTTCTCTATTTGTGTGTGATTTACACCGCAGTACTATTCCAAAAGGTTATCTGCATTGCTCGCCGTCATTAAACATCACCAATCCTACAAAGTTTTTACGTATAACAGCTGGATATGGTAGAAAAGGTGGTGCAATAATTTTATCCGCTGATTGTATTTATCACCTTGCGTAGTATCTTGAAAATCAGGGGCTTTGATATTCTGTTTTGTTGGATCTCGAATCATGAACTAATTACTGAGTCTTGATTGAGTGTCTGACTTGGCTCGTGCAGCTTTTACACGCTGTACCAGACAATGGGGAGTTACCTTTTCATTGCTTTTAGAGGAATTAAGCCTTTTTTGCTTAATCAAATAACGCAAAAACGATTCACGCATTTACTTCATATTCATAAAAAACGAGTTTTAGAAGTTCCCTTGGACTGTATTTCAAAAGAATTCATTGGCAAAAATAGTGAAAGGACTTTTTAATGTTTTTCGACTGTTACCTTTTGCTATTGTATATTAAGAGAACATGTCAAATGGGGTAGGGGATGTTGACAAGTATTTCGTCACTGGTTAAAATTTTATGTATGATAATTGTCCTAAACCTGACGTTCTTTAATTAATTTAATATGATATATTTTTCTTTAACAACTGTATTGGGTGTAGGGGAAATTATAATAAAGATTTAATAGCAGAAAATAATTCAAACTTTCTTTTTTTAATTTGATTAGATTAACACGAGTTGGGATAAATTAAAAATAAATGCACATGCTTGGAAATGACTGCTTTAATAAATATTTTACTGATGCATTAAATAAAAATAGTGAAAACAGATAAGAAGGTCGCGTGTTCAAATCACGTCCGGGTCACCACTAAAGCTTTTAATTATATTATGGATCATTAATTGCTTATGCTTTCGTAAACGCAAATTTATTTTAGGACAGTTATGCATAAAATATTAACATGAAAAATTATACATATAATCTTTACAAGATGGAAGGTAACTTTTTAAACCAACACACAACACACACATTTACTTGAAGTTGTTAGCTGTTTTGCCCAACTTTAAATTTCTGGTTCAAAAACTAAATATGTATTACCCGTGTCTATATCTGGATTTTAAATTTATCAAAGTGATCATGTAAATAACTTTTGACAGTTTCTATGATTTTAAGTGTGAACAAAAGTTCTGTACAAGATTTTTAATATTATATTTGTATTACTTACTGTGTGTGAAATCAATATTTTGTAAATACGAAAGATAAATTAGAAACAGTAAACTCCTAAAATTTATTGCCACATTCATCACATTTTAAATCCTCTGAATAAAACTCATAGAAACGTGTAGCCATTTACTGACCCTTAAATATTGTGGTTTGTTATTAATGCTTCGGACTCTTAAGTTGAAATTTTTCCGACATTTGTTTTCTCACATGATAAAATCTTATTTTTAAACATTCAAATAAGACAGCTTTTATTAGTGATAGCCTGTGGTTTTCAAGAGGAGATTGATTCATTATATGAACACACATTAGACCAAAGATGGTATTCATTTCTTACAATGTTTGAATAAGGAGTTGATGCCATTATATTCTTTCTTATTAATTTTCTTTCAGTTTGGGCCACTCTAAAGTTTCTCTCCAATTTTATAAATTTTTACATCAGCAGAACTTTTCCCTCTAATTAATTATCTCAGCTGTACTGTTCAGATTTTCCGGTAAATTGAAAATTGGAGGTACTGCTTCCGCTCTTCTTTAAGCCAAGTACCTCCAAATTTTTTTACAAGAAAACATTTTGCTTCGAAATGCTTGGAACATAATTTGGTTTATTTAGCAGATTTAAAATGTTTCTATTAACATTTTTTCCCATGACTTTCTTCTCTTTTCATCTTTGGGAAACCTAATAAATGGAACAAAATAAAAATTTTAAATACATAAGAACTGAATAAACAAATTTTTAGCAGGTACACATCGTAGCAACTTCTGTTATTACAAGACAATATGAATTGTTTTACTGATAGTTTTAAAAATCCACAAATACAAAATTATTTTTATTGTTTGAGGAAATGAATTTGGCCATCGGCGCTCACTGCCCGTCAACAACGCACCGTCCAACGCTACGTCCTTCTCGTAGCTACGTCGTATTACTTCTGCGTCGCTTTTGGCTCTGCGTTCCTCCAATGCGCGGTATGGCTGCGCAGTGGTCGGAAATGAGATCAACGCGGAGGTGCCCTCTAGTGGTAGGCTGGGCACCACATAAATATATATACACTATCTACCAATAAGTATTTGGACACCTGTGATAGAAAAGAAAAACAAGATTTATTCATATTCAATAGTTGGTAGAGCCTCCGAGAGGCAATTACAGCCTCAACCCTCCGGGGCATGCTTTCCACAAGTCCTTGTATGACGGCTAGTGGTATTTTCTTCCACTCGGCTTGGAGAAGACATGCAAGTTCCTTCACCGATTTTGGACGGTTGTTGCACCTCTTAATTCGGCGATCTAACTCGTCCAAGAGGTTTTCGATAGGGTTCAAGTCTGGGCTCTGGGCAGACCAGTCCACTCGGTTAACCCCGTTGTCACCATACCAATCCATGGTGGACCTCGCAACATGACAGCTGGCTTTGTCGTCCTGGAAGTAACATGGGTCCAACCCGTAAAACTGCCACAACGTAGGAAGCACACTGTCATCCAAAATAGTGCAATAGGTGTCGGCGTTGAGCTTACCATGAATTGGGACCAAGGCCGAACTTTACTGTGGGCACAATGCATTCTGGCAGGAGGCGTTCTCCAGGCAGACGCCAGACCCAGACCCTGCCATCCAAACGGTAGAGGGTGAACCTTGATTCGTCGCTCCAGATAACCCGTTTCCACTGATCTACGGTCCACTTTCGACGTGCTTTCGACGACTGCACCACATTAACCGAGCAGCGCGGTTGGACTTTGTGATCAAAGGCTTATGGGCGGCAGCACGACCGTGAAAACCAAGCAGATGTGCTTCCTTACGGATGGTATTCATCGAAACAACACTCCCGGATTACTGTTGAAACTCCTGGAGTATGTGGGCCATCGGTTGGGTGCGATTCTTCCGAATTTTTCTGGACATCACCCGTCGGTCTCTATCTCCCAGTTCCGTGGGTCTGCCGACTCGGGGCACATTCCAAGACACTTTCCCAATGATGGTAGTATAACGACTCATGGTTTTGCAGATGCATCTACATCCGCATACTGTGCAGCAAGTCTAGAGTTGCACAAATCAAAACAGTATCGATTCCTCGTTTGGAGCTATGTGCAGCAGTGCTGTTATCACAGCTCACGGAGAAGGTTGTGAAAGCCTTCAAAATGTCAATTGAAGGAGTAGTGCTATGGTCCGACTCGACCATTGCTGTCGCAAGTGTAAAAAAGCCGCCCCATCAGCTGAAAACTTTTGTCAGCCATCGAGTGGCAAAGATTCAAGATCTAACAAGGGACTTTCAGTGGAAACATGTGACTTCGGAGAACAACCCTGCAGACTTTGTGTCTAGAGGTGTATCTCCAAATCACCTTAAAGCTCTTGACTTATGGTGGCATGAACCGCAATTTCTCTTGGACGAATTGGGCAACCACGAAAATTGTTTCTTGGACCCAGTGACAGCTAATAGTGACTTCAATTGTGAACTAAAGCAGCCAGTGGAAGTAGTTTTGACTTCCTTGGTCGATAGTAACTCAGTACTATCCAACATTAGTTCTGTCTGTAATAACTATGGTAAATTAATTAGAATTCTTAGTTATCTTTTCAGGTTTCTACATAATTCATTAAACAAGGATAATCGAAAGAGTGGACCTATTTCTAAAGAGGAATTTCAACATTCTGAAATTGTAATACTGCAATAGATACAGCAGACAGATTTGTCGCAAGAGTTTGTATGTATAAAGAAGAATAAAACCCCTTCCTGTAAAAGTAGTTTAAAATCTCTAGATGTCTTTTGTGACAACAGTAATCTATTAAGAGTTGGTGGAAGGTTTGCTAACTCAAATGTAAGTTTTGAACCAAAACACCAAATTGTACTGCCTGCTAAAAATAAGATTACTCGTTTAATTATGGAATATTTTCATTTAAAATTTCATCATATTGGTCCACAAGTATTATTATACTATATGAGACAGAGATTTTGTCCTATGAATGGCAGAAACTTAGCTGAAAAGTAGTTCATGAATGTGTCACATGTGTAAGAAATAAGCCAATTATAGTTCAACAACAAATGGGTAATCCTCCTGCAGAAAGGGTTAATGTTAGTTCTCCATTTACTAACACAGGTGTGGACTTTTGTGGTCCACACCTGTGTCAAATTTTTTGTCAAATATAATGGCCAGAGAATGGCAATTATATCTTTTACTTAGCGGATTTATTTTCAAAATTTAATGACGTACAGACCCATTTACAAGATAAAGATGGCACGATTATTCAAGCTCGGCTATTCTTTTAGGCTTCCAAGCTAAATTAGCCTTATTTAAATCATCATTGTTACGAAAAGATTTTCAGTGCTTTCCGAATCTATGACAATTGGAAGTAAAGATGAAGACTTAGAAATATACACAAAACATTTCCAAAATTTGAGCGATGATTTTAAATTGCACTTTGCAGATTTTGAGAACATGCACATTCCAGATCGGGTTATCACGCCATTTTCTACAGATATTGAAAACATCGAATGTAACTTACAAGATGAAGTAACCGAATTGCGATTTCTAGCATCAAACAATGCATTTAGAAATTATGTCAGGATCCCACCATAGATGTTGTGATGGGGAGGTTACAGGTACATGGTATCGGGTTCGAGAAACGTGGAAAGTTTTTGTACAGTAACACAGTCTATTTTCTCAGTTTAAAAAATTAAATCTTAGTTGCATTTATAAGTTGTGCGGAAAGTGTACGAAAGAATACAGATAAAATTATACAGTTGTACGTGTTAAACAAAGACTGATTGTGATACATATTAGAATTTTATGAAGGGCCCATCATCTAACCTGGTACTAGGGTCCAGAATCCAGATGTAGGGTGACGAATTTGGGGGATGAAGGAAGGCCACCAGACTTTTCTGTATAATAATTTCACATTTTTGTGTAATTATCCATATTTCCGTATATGAGAGGGATTTTCAGTGTAATCAAACAAACCAAACGGAGTGTGAAGATTTTACTACCGCTACCCAAATGTTCTCAATATTCCAAATACCGCATGATATATATCGGGATTACCTAAAAATGTAGTTTATAGCAATTTTGGCAACGTTTGGCGTTTAATCTGATTGGCGTTGACCAATCAACTATCATATACCAATTCGGAATTCATTCTTTGGAATTTTTATTGACGAAGTGCTGAAATCGTATTCGAAAAATAAGCAAAGTGACGTCACGTTCGTAATACATACAGGAAACACGTTCCGCTGCAGCAACACTGCCGCCACCTCATTTAGCTAGACAGAAAATATATGCCTCTCATAGTTCTTCGTATCACACCTTCTCAAGTGATACAACACAAAAATAAGATTTTAAATTAAGAAACAATTTTATTTGATACGAATACCTTGGAAATTATATAAGTTTGGTTAGCTTGTTCCATGGTCATTTTTTGCTACACAGCACCTACGTCTTAAAGTGTGATTTTGAACCACTATGAGACCTTGATCGGGACTGAAATCTCATTCTTAGGAAATGTTCTTATCGTTTACAATCTATTCTTGGCTCTACTGTGAAATTTACTTGAGTTGTTTGACTTTTCTTGAAAAGATGCAATGTTTTATATAACGTACATAAATATTATGGACTAAGGGCCTAAAACTGTATAATAATAAATATATGTCAGTATCAATTAATCAAAAGCAAGTTAATTACCCACGAAATTCGATAATCATTCCCATACAAATCAAGAAATCAAATGGAAAAATATTCTACACTGCTGGCCACCGTAAATGCAACACCCTGAAGGAAGCATGCAAATAATATGAAATTTACAACATGCATTAGCGGAGGTGAGATATGCAAATGATTAGAATTTCAGCGCAGACGCACATCACGCGCGCCTGTGGCGCCACTTCAAAGCGCTATTTAAGGCTTGGAGATTTCGACGATTTCAAGTACGGCAATTGTGTTTTTCTTGTGGTTTTTTCAAAAAAAACGATCAATTATGCCTCGTAGAAAACAGCGATCATCTTTTGATCAAGTATCCGAGTTCGACAGAGGAAGGATAGTGGCCTACCGAGATTGTGGATTATCTTTCAGGGAAATCGGTAGTCGTGTTGGACGAAACCAAACAACTGTAATGCGGATATGTGATCGTTGGATGCAGGAGGGTACGACGGACCGACGTGTTCGATCGCATCCACCTCAGTGCACCACTTCACGTGATGACAGGCATATTGTGCGTATGGCAGTGACGGATCGCTCAGCCACATCACGAACCATAGCACAGCACATTCAGTCTGTACCGCATCATCCAGTGTCTGCGCGTACCATTCGACGCCGTTTACAGCAGAGTGGTCTGTCCGCAAGACGTCCATTGCTTCGTCTACCCTTGACGCAGAACCACAGACGTTTCTGCCGCCAATGGTGCGATGAAAGAAGGATGTGGACGGCAGAATGGAATGAAATTGTCTTTACTGACGAGTCACGCTTCTGTCTGCAACACCACGATGGTCGGATTCGAGTCTGGAGACACCGTGGAGAGAGGATGCTGAACAGCTGCGTTATGCACCGCCACACTGGTCCTGCACCGGGTATTATGGTATGGGGCGGTATTGGATATCACTCTCGCACTCCTCTAGTACGCATTGCCGGTACTTTAAACAGCCAGCGCTACATCTCCGAGGTGTTGGAGCCAGTTGTCCTTCCTTACCTTCAGGGCTTGCCCACAGCCATATTTCAACAGGATAATGCGCGACCACACGTGGCACGCATTGTCCAAGGGTTCTTCGTCAATCGCCAGATTGAATTGCTTCCCTGGCCAGCTCGCTCTCCGGATCTTTCGCCGATAGAAAACATGTGGTCCATGGTTGCTCAACGATTGACCCAGAATACATCCCCAGCTGCCACACCAGATCAACTTTGGCAACGTGTGGAAGCTGCTTGGTCTGCTGTACCCGAAGAACACATCCAAAGTCTCTTTGAATCAATGCCGAGGCGTGTGGCAGCGATGATCTCCAACAATGGCGGCTACTCTGGCTACTGATTTTGGCAGGAACCACACTTCACAGAAGTCTATAAATTTAATCATTTGATACTTGGTCAACATGTTATCTACAAAATAAATTTTGTTGTGATATCTCTTGTCTTTCTTGGTGTTGCAATTTGGGTGGCCAGCAGTGTACTTTGACGGCTTAAAACCATACTTCGAATTTTCGGTAGAATTTTTCGTTACTTTTAATTATCCTGACGAATTCAAAAAGTAAAGGAATTCGTAAAAACTCATATAATTCAATTTTGCATATAATTTAGATTTTTGGAAAGTATATGAAATTTCTTGTCAAATATCTTCACCCACAGGAACGTGTACACTGTACACGTTGCTGTGTGCGTTGCCCTTAAGGCCAAAGGTCTGCCTTATCCTTTCCGATATCTGATAAAGCCATGCACAATATTCGTTGTAATGTTACCTGGAAAAAATATTATTATAAAGGGTGATTTTTTCAAATAATACTGTTTGTTAAATTTAAAAATGAACACTCATTTTTTAACTATTAATCAAGAACTAATGACGAAGTTGTTGAGTAACACCTCAATAATTTCAATTCTAAAGCTTTGTATGTTATATATCTAAACTTGATAAGACAAGACTCGTTCGACAGCTTTGTTTCCTCGTCCTTCAGATAAGAGTACTATTGAAGATGGAGGGTTGTTTATCAAATCTCAAAACCCGTTCTATTGACAAGAATATTTTTAGCATCATTATTTCCTGTCTAAAAGAAATGGCTATCATCAGAAAATGTACCAATAGACGATTACATAGGGGCTGTTAAGAAGGCCGAATGAATTTAGAACAATAATTAGAATTATAGAAGCGATAGACCCTCTTTTTTCATAGTAAAGTGACTACGAGCTATCCTAAGAGATTGATGAGAGAACATGAAAGTACAGTCTCGAAAATTACGAGAGCCATGCATTGCGGGTAAGTCAAAGGATTGCTGTTGGAGTGATCAATCCTGCTCTAGGGATAACATCTAAAGAAAAAAACTATGATGTTACAGACGAACAGGCCCACTGGTTAATTCCCAACAGCCTGGTGCTTCTCTGAGGAAGGTAGGGCTTTCAATAGAATAAAATTATGTAACACTGGAGCAGGAGAGTTTATTTTATACAGTAATTTAAATGCTTTTTTAATTAGGAAGACAGTAACATATTGCAGATGAATTATGAAATGAACTCTGTATCTTAATACGATTATGGCGTAAGTTTTCTGTTGTAGTTAGTTGAAAGCAAGGCTGATAGTGGTTGAATTAAGCGGCCAAACGATGCTAGAGACCTCAGTCCAGAAAAAGATGATAGCTATGCTAGAAATCCCTACCATATTTATTGGTAAGCTAGTTGATTACCATGCGTTGCCCGGGTATTTATTTATCCCAATCTTCTATTAGACAGGAAAAGGAATCAAATCTATCTATAGTGTAAAATCAAAGTAATTTTATTTACAGGTTTTTAAAAGTATAAGTACAGTATACAAACTATAAAGTAAAATCTTTTACAAATTCACTATAATATTAATTTAACACAAAACTTGATTATAAACAACATTTTTAATTTCACCTCCAGGAGCAAGAATAAATAAATTCTTGGGTGAATCTACCCTTGAGCAAGCAACCTAAAGTTATCCTGGGGGAGAAACATGGCTCTATCTCTCTTATCCTGTAGTCGGGCCCCACGCTGTAGTACTGTCTCTGAAGCTCTAGACGTAGTAGTTCTATCTCTCTTATACTGTAGTCGGGCTTCACGCTGTTGGCCCGACTGTGAGGTCCGACTACAGGATATGAAAGAGAGAGTTACTACATCTAGAGCTTTAGAGACAGTGCAGCAGTGTGAGGCCCGACAACAGGATATGAAAGAGAGAGCTGCTACATCTAGAGCCTAGAGAGAGGTGTCTCTGAAACTCTAGATTGAGTAGCTCTATCTCTCTTATCCTGTAGTCGGGCCTCATGCAGTTGTACTGTCTCTGAAACTCTAGATGTAGTAGCTCTCTCCTTCATATCCTGTAGTCGGACCTCACGCTGCTGTACTGTCTCTGAAGCTCTAGATGTAGCAGCTCTCTCGCGCAGCGTCACAAGTCTTCTATTCCTTTCCTCGGGAGTTTCTTGTCTACGCTGTTTCATTTTTTAGCCTTTTATTGCACTTGGCCAATCGCCTTACGTTTCCTTGAGGCATTGTTACAGCAATGAACAATGAATGTTGATTAATGAACTTGAATCCAAAATGCACATTATCATTGTCAAATAAAGTAGGAAACACTTATACAATCAACTAAAATAGCGAAATGAAACTATCACATTCACTGAAAAATGATAAACTGGAAGACTTGCCGAGTTAGCTTCCCTTAAATACGACCATCTAAGATTCTAGTGGGTGCTGGAATTTTTCTCGAATATCACCAGTTCAAGACCGGGGCATAATGATTTCTAAAAATTTCCAGAAGGTTCTACAGAGTTCTATTCATTTTCACAACCTTCTAGAAGGTTCTACAGAGTTCTTTTCATTTCCACAACCTTCTAGAAGGTTCTGCAGAGTTCTTTTTTATTTCTACAAATTTCAAGAAGGTTCTACCGATACCGAGTTCTATCCGTTTCCGCAATCTTCTAGAAGGTTATACAGAGTTCTATTCGTTTCTAAAAATTTCCAGAAGGTTCAACAGAGTTCTATTCGACTAAACTTGGGTTTAAATGTTATCGGGACTGTCACCAATCAGCCTAGCGACCCCGAAGACTATGGATTCGACACTAATTTCGGTCATTTTGAACATTTTATTGTTCACCCCTTCTCACCCCCCATGTTGATGAGGGCTGAACTTGGACTTAAACGGCATCGGGAGTAGTGTCACTATTCATCTCAGCGACCCCGAAAACTATGGATTCGACACTAATATCGGTCGTTTTATTTTTCATGTCACACCCTTCCTACCCCACCCCTAGGGGTGTCTTACCCCCACAGTATTTTTTCCGGATAGTAAGTAAAAGGTGTACCAATTTTGGTTGAAATTGCTCCAGGCGTTCCAGAGTTATGCTGGAACATACATACACACATCCATTTTTATACTATATATAGATAAGGGTATAAGTATGCCACACCTTTAGTTCAAAAGTATTGATCATGGCAGTTTCTCTTAAGCTGGGTCCACACCGGCAGCGCAGAACTGCGCCGAACCAAACAAAGGCGAGCTGCGCGGACTGTTATGACGGCGAACCGCGGAATGTTGTGCAACTTCGAACACGCGCCAACGCGATCCGCTCCGTGTCGGTACATCAAAGGAAACTGTTTGTGCGCTGTATTTGGAAGGCATTGAGTTCGCTCACGCACGCCGTACGATCCGGTTCGTATTCACTCTGCTGATATCATTATTTCGTTCGTTCGTTTAATAAAACCCATTCTTAGCCGAACCACTAGACACGTTTCAACACAGTCAAAGCACGATTTTGCGCTTTTTCCTTTTTCGTATGGGAAATTTTCTCGTCCCCAATCTGGAAAGATGGTTTTTCTGCGACATCGGTTTTACCTTTTTCTGATTCGTACAGTTTTTAGATTCTGGTCCCTAGATAACATACAATAGGGGTTTCGATATTGCTTGTGTGTGTACTTATTATATTGGACCGTGTTGCTATACACGGAGCAGACACTGCATCAATTCAAGGCTCCATCGGATTTCGTTTTCCCCCTTTCTCTTTAATAAATCGTCAATGACTATACTCAGCACTCGCGATTATGCGCCGACTTTGTAAAAAACGGGACATTTAAACAATTTGTTTTAAACAATAAGTTTTCAGTTTAATTTCATACACACAACCTCCAGCACGCACGCGAGCACAATGGAACAAGCTGAGCACACGAGCCGTCTCACCACAAAGACCTTGCTCCGTGGTTCGTCCTTTTCCTTGGTTTCCGCGCGGTTTTGCGCATTTTCCTGCAGAGACAAACAGAACATTTTGCACGGCGCAGCTCTGCGCGGCCGGTGTGGACCCGGCTTTAGAAGTAATACGCATTTCATATACTTAGTATAAAAACTAATTTGGAACAATTTTGTAATGTTGCTTGGTAATATATTTGACAATATCAAGCAAAAATCTTTTTCACAACATGACAATCGAAAAGGTGTTATTTTCTTGAATTAATGTTGCTAAAAATCATGGCCTAATTTACAAGGCATCAAATTGTTTAAAATTGCACATTTTACTTTCAATAATTCAGTCTTTCTTTCCCACCTGAAGTCGGTATATTTTCCCGGACCGAACATCCGAGCCAGTCCATAACTGTATGGTGTGCCATATTTATTTCTCTCGAATTCATTAAAATTTGATTTTATTACTATTATTTTTATATAAATAATTTTTTGGTAAATAGGTTTCATTTTATGTATGCAAATAGTGTTTTATTTTAAATACATACTTATGGAAAAACGATTGGCGATGGAAAAAAATCAGTTGTTAATTCTGTATTCGGAATGTTTAAAAACTAAAACTCCAAAAAGGAAGGAAAAGTATCTGCAGAAAACTGTAAGTCGCCTTGCCTGATTACTCATTACAATGATGTACAGAATGCGCACTTTAAAAGGTCGTCTTAAGAGCATTATTAACCTTGAGCAAAACAGGAACACTCATCCATTTACAGGAATACAAATTTGTAAGATTAATGAAATAAACTGAGAATTACTAATAATTCCTATGAAATCAATACTTTCAACTATGAAATGCACGCTGCGAAACGCAGAAATTTCTGAATATATAATAAGTTTTAAAAATACAAATATATCAAGGAATGAATGAAAAGTAATTGTTAAACTATGCAATATATGTCTTAACTATTTTTTAATAATAACAAACACAAACATTTGAAAAATTCATTCGTCGAAAAATGTGTTATAAATCATTTTAAATCGAAGGTCTTCGAGATGTCTTTTTTTACATCCCTTCATTATACGATTAATTCTGGTGGTTAAACAGAACGTGAATAGCGAAACAAACGAATGCAACTGAGTGTATGAAGTATGAGTGTATGTTTCATTTTCATCTCAAAAATACTATTATGACTTCTAAAAACTACGTTTTCCTTTGGAAGTGGGAACTGTTACATTTTGAATGAATTGAAATAATGGTTATATTATTAGATACTTACAAAATCAATCAGCTCCAGATAAATTGCCACTGGGCGCATAAATCGTGGTTGCCACAAGACAACTTCCCTGTGGGCTTATACATTAAAAGGATACTAAAATCCCAACATGTTTGTAGGTTGTTTTGTTTACATTTCAGGAACTGATAACGAGGAAAGCATACCGAAGTTGATAAGTAGAAGCTAAGTGGAAATACATTTTTTTGCTTTGCAGATAGATGGAGTTGATGGAAACAAGATCTAGCCTTATAAGAAAGTTTGGTTGGTTCTTATGACACAAGGGCCATATTTGAGCAAGATGTGCCAAACACAAAACAGAAGACGCCAAGTAATGGACTCACACACAAACAGGAAAAGTTTTAAGGACACAGAAGACAGAAATACACCCAGGGTAAGTTACAAGAATCAAACTTACGACACCCACAACTCGTAGGTCTGCTAGTACAGTGGGCAAACCCACTGAGCCACACTTAAGAAGGCGAATTCGGTGTTGTTTTACTTTTTGAAAGATGTGATTATCAATCTTTATTACGATCAGCTGAATTGAGAAAGAAACACACCGTATCGTACAAACTTTAAGGGGAGATAGGAAAAACGGGATACATGTCCAACTCACACACCAGCTGAATTAGCTAGAGGGCTCTGTTCGCCAGAGTGGCAGTTAACTAGTTTGGGCCGTAATCATCGCTGACTTCGTAAAGGGTAACGTATCTAATTTTATGAATGCTGAGATGACTGACATGCACGAGTCTTGGGAGAGGGGACTAAGGGGAAAAAACGAGGCAGGCGTTTGACGAATCACCAAAGGCTTGGCGTTCGCACCAAAATTCGTGTGCACGATCAATTCTGAAATTTATTGTAGTAGAGGGCAATTTAAAATAAGCCAAATTTAATATTCGTGCTTTTATCATACCAGAAAATGTGTTTGGGGATTAATTGATTTTCCTGTTTTATTTAGGTTCTGATCAAGCAACTTCAAACGTAATCACGAGCAACTTTGAAAGTAAAATAGTGACGAAAATGCATCGCGTCATCAAACGCCGATTTATGCTCCTATGCTAAAATGCAAATTGATGGGAAATTAAAAGTCAATTATCTAAAGATTATTATCTAATTTTATTATCTAAAGAAAGGTAATTTTTCTGTTGTACGTAACCCGGGTTTAAATTCAACGAGCATTCACGTGTTAATTTATGTTTCGCAAAATAATTGATTGTACGCGTATATATGTTCAGCGGTGTATATTAATCGATTCACATTTTATGGTGAATGGGAGGACATTAAATTTCAACAGAAAAAGAGGATATGTTCTGCTTTGAAATATATGGTAACCTAAGATTTGCCCACCCTGTACGTATAGCGTTCAGGAACCGGTAGTGGATGGCTTGGGAACATTTACTCTTTAAAATGTTCTTTCTATTCAAGCTCTTATCGAGAAGGCATGTGATCTTTTCCGTATCATTTATACCTACTACATTAACAATGAAAAGCGCCTAATGAATCCCCATAAAAGTAACTATTACTCATACGTATACCATGAAGTCAAGTCAGAAGAGAAGATACGTCCCCCCTTTTTTTACTATGTACACCCATCTTACCGTTTAGGAACGGTCTGAATCAATTATCACTTTAAAATCCGAAGAAGGATAAATATTTTTAGGTTTCGAGCGCCTTCCAAAGCATGTATGTCTGCGAGAACAAACGGGAACAATAGCCCCCATTTCGCGACGTAGAAGCGCCGCAGGTTCTGACCCGTTCCTTCACTATGGCCCCGATCTGTGCAGATGACGTCATATTCATGTCAGCAGGCGACGTGCATGACGTCATCTGCTGAACATCTAGAGGAGTCGCCTCTTAAGAGGACCTTGGAGGTTTTAGAATCTTAAAATATGATGCAATGGCAGATGGGTGCCGTTGCGATGAAAATCGCTCAGTATCGTATTGTTTATGTTTCCCTTCTGTAAATTCTTAAATTGTAGCTTTATTATTGGAATGTAAATTTTTATAATATAAGATTATTTTCTCAGAAAGTGGTATTTTTTATCGTCGATATGGTACAGGGGGCTAACGACAATTCGAAATCCTCATAGGAATAACATTGCGTATTTATGGATCAATGTCAGATCAATTCACACTAAATTTGGTACATTCATCCTGTAGAATTCTATGGGACACATCGGCTATATAGTAACCCCGTTCGATTTGTCCTGGGTCTGCAGGGGGCTAAAAACAATTCGAAATTTCCATAGGAATAATATTGAGTAATATTACGATGAATTATAAGCAATTCAACCCGAGCAACTCAGGATAATTCAGCTAGTTATTTATAAAGTTAAATAGCGATTCGAATTGAAATAAGAAAAAAATTCAAACCCCGATTTCGTTCGTTGATAATAGGAAGTTGCATAATGTGCAAATTATGTGAATTTGCTTTAAATCTTTATAGTTTAGAAAATACAATTGTGTGTGGGGCTAGTGGATTTTTACTTCCAATTTAAAAACAAAATCAATTAATTTTTTACAAACATAATAAGTAACGTCCTGGTAGCCGAGTGGTTAGCGTTCTAGCCTTTGGTTTAACAGATTATGAGTTTGGTTTAACAGATTATGATTATTCTACAACGAAACAGTCATAGTTTCGGTGTAGATATTCCTAGTGGTTCGGAATTCACTTAAAGTCGTAGATCCTGGTGTAGCAACAAATGGCCGTAGAGCGACAAACCAAAGATGAATACGGTTTTTAAACTCAAATTACGTCTAGGCGTTTCTCATTGATATAGAGGGAAAATTATCAGAATTGTCCTCTGAGCATTTTTCTATATACACTATTTGGCCATTCGTCACCGGACACCCCATACTATTAAGTTAAAGCGGACTCAGCACGATATCAGTATCGTGTAGGGCCACCTTTCGCCGCAATGACATCTGTAATTCTTCGAGGAAGACTTTCCACCAATTTTCGATACGTTTCTGAAAGAATCTTGCTCCATTCATCCTTCAAATTGGCACACAACTCAGTGGTGTTCTTTGGCCGAGTTGGCCTGGCTCTCAACCGGCGCTCTAACTCGTCCCAAAGGTGTTCCAAGGGGTTGAGATCTGGACTTTGGGCTGGATAATGAAGTTTTTCCACACCCATTTCCTCAAATCACGTGTTAATAGCACCTGCTGTATGACATGGAGCATTGTCTGCTGAAACAGGTATGGACCAATACCAAAGTGTTGCCGCAATGTCGGTAGCGCAGAATTGTCCAGAATTGTAGCTGCTATAAGAATATTCTAACCGTTCAACGTCTTTTATAAGTTGTATGACGTGTACGGATGATACTAAGCACTTTTCGAGGGGTGTCCGGTGACGAATGGCAAGATAGTGTATATATGGCCATTAATTTTTCACACATTCTAATGAAAAATCATCACAAAACACACAAAAAACGAACTTGCAGACATAATCCTAGAAGACCTGTTTCCTGAAAATCAAAAAGGTGGGAGATCAAACGAGAAAAGTAATATTTTTAAAAGTTAACTTTCAAAAAGCTATATCAATAAAAATTTATCACATGGATTGTTAAAAAATACATGGAATCATCTTACATGGCAAATCATCTTGGACATTTCACATTGAGAACATCAAAACAAAAATATAGCAATGAAGTTTAGTATTTAAATGGAATGTTTTTACTTAAAATAAATAATATATTACCTTTATTTTTAATCTTTTAAAATGCTTTCCACACATGAAAATTAATGCGGACATTTGTCGGTATGCGTCAGTATACGATGACATTCTTTTGTGGTAAACCCTCATAAGTTTTTAACAAGTGTGAAATCGGGGGAAAATTTCTTATAAACATTACATATTCTTATAAACATTACATATTCTTACAAACATTACATTCTTATAAACATTACATTCTTATAAACGTTACAATTTCTTATAAACAACGATTACATTTCCTAACTATGATTAAAAATGAAGCAGATGATCAACAAAATACTCTAATTAAAATATTCCCCTTTCGGAACGAGATACAAACTTCCTAGTATGTACTTACCGTTTGGAATATCCTCGTCAAATTCAGTCCCAATGCGTTTCACAAAAAGAATAAAGTTAGGACTGGAGAAAAATTATTTTATATAAATTCATATTGGGGTTCCCATTTATTATATACCAATCTTTTGTAAAATTTCCCGTAGTTTTGAAATCTGTTGAAATTTTCGCTATTTTTAACGATTGCGAAGATAGAAACTTGGAATAGGGAATTAAAAATTAAAATTGAACGCCAAACCGAATGCAGTCTGGAGGGAGCTCCTGTCGATTAGAGACAGCAGATCAGAGGTTTAAGTTTCAAAACGCACCCGCATGTGTATAGTGACACTCTAGTATATTTCAGAACTTGCGTTGAGATTACCATCTCCGGATCATACTCATCTGTCTTAAAGTTTAAGGCCTTAAAGTTTTTTATTGAATGTTTTAGTTGTGAACTAATACCCGATTTGAGTCCTAAGTACGCTGTCCCGCCAGTAAAAGTATAACTAAAAACCAGCAATGAAAATTTACATCAGCAATGTACCGGTAATGAGAATGTTGGTAACTTTCAAACCCTAGATACTAATTTCTAATGAACTAAGTAGGCTATATCTTAGAGCGGCAAAATTTGGAACATAATTTAAAATATTAGAATTGTATTAAAATTACACATGTGCACATTGTGATGGCGTTTAATAAAAGCTGAAGATCCAACTCATTAAGCATATTTTTAGCTAGAAAAGGGCTAATTAAACTCGGAAATAGAGGCTAAAAGTTTTAGGTTAGCTACAAACTGCAAAAGGGTAAGTCCAGCCTAATCGTCCTATGGCCTGTTCTGAACAATCAAATGACAAGATTAATGAAGCTAAAAGAATAGTTTTCATTAACATGCACAGAAATAGACATTATTTTTTATATATTGCTGAATGACAAAAAACGGATTTAAACGCATTGGCTAATTTTACTGGTTCGTTCAAATATGCTTTATTTGATTTGTGAAGCTGTATGATATTGCTAAACCTACACCGAAGAACTCGAAATTCTATTGCAGTCTGATTAATAGCAGAAATTCTTCCACATTCTGTATTCTGAATGCAGAAGAATTTCTGTTGCTGGAGCTCTGTTGAGGTGGATTTAAGATAATAAGAAATTTAGAAGATAGAAATCAGCGTAGAGAAAATGTGAGCACACGTGAACATAGGTTTTGCATGTCAAAAAAGATTGAATCGCTTGTAACGGGATGCGATTGAAGTGGACATGTTCTAAAGCTAATTGAGATGTACACTTTTTGATGTGCAACTTCATTGGGAATAAATATTAATCCAGCAGTTGAATGTAAAAATTGTTGCCTTATATTTCTGCTTAATGGCATTACATTTGGAGATACGAAATGCGCATATCAATATTTATATTTGTTATATATGGATTTAAATGAGACATAATGTGAGTAACGACATTGTTGCCAATAGATATAAGCAATAGAAACTTAAGCGTAGATGCTATGCAGGAGTCAGATGATCTCTTTTAAATTACAAAATGCTTGAAAACGGTAGATGTGTCAGCATTTTTCACGAAAAATTTCCCCTCAAATTTGAGCAATATATTTTATTTTCTATTAAAAATGTTCGGTACGAGTCTCACCCTTGAGGTTATGTTTGTTTAAGACGTTTTCCAAACTCTCAAGTGCTAATGTTCCTTAAGAGAAAAACTCTTCCCGGGAAAAACAAGGGGGTAGATGTCTTTACTCTTTCTGTCCCCCACCGTGGAAAAAAAATAATAAAACCCTCTCACAGCCAGAGCACCACAATAACTACTGGAATGCCATGTCGAAACGGTTAAAGCGGGGACGCAGGCAGGCTCGACTTCCCGTTGAAGCAAGCCCCCCTCCCACATCTCTTCTCCATCTTCCATCATTGCGGCAGACACTTGCAGTCTAGACCCAAACAGGGTGGATTTTCCGGGCTCTCCCCTTTCCCTTCGTCTTGAACTCTGACCCTTTCCCTGAGAACGGTCACTGAACCCTTTACGAAAAACTTTTACGTCATGGCTTTGCAGGTACGTGCTGTAGTTGGTAACGGACACGCGGGACGGCAGGTTTGTTGGCGTTGGTTAGTGCGGACTTGATTAAAATTTGTTAAGAGGAGTTGTGCATTAACGACAAGGATAATCATCTCGGATTTACGATTGCAGTAAGTGAACTATTTGTTCTGTATCGAATCGAGAAATGGGTATCTTGCTCACGGTCTTAGGGTGTACTTGTTTTTCTTGGGGTGTTTTTCTAATTTATTATACAATGTCTTGCAAATTAAAAATATATTTAAAAAAGTTGTGTTTGAAAAGTAGGATTTTTCGTGTTGCTTTATAGATGAGGATAATCAAAATTGTTTTTCTCTGGAAAAAGAGAACGTTTCCTTTTTGAGTTCCATTGAATAATGAATGGAATGGAATATCCTTTTCCTCCTTTCCGCTTTTGTATTAAAACACTCAAAAATTTTTTTGTAAAAGAAATGTATTGTAATTACTTTATTTCAATTCAGCATAAAAAAACATGCTGTTAAAACTATGTATTATTTCAAAGAACTGGAAAATTGAGAAGAATTTTGAAGAAATGGAAACGTATTGAATATTGAAATTTTTTTTTTCAATCTGTCTTTATGGTATTATGAAGCTTATAAAGAAATAAGTTTTTATCTACTTTTGGAATAATTGTTTGAATATCCCATGTGAAAAATTTTCCATGTTATTTTAGTAGCTAAATTTATTAGAATTTTTGAATCAAGCACACACATTTTAGTATAATTACCCTTTTATTTTTTTTTTCAAACTTCAAGAAGACATTTTTGGAAATACAGCTATGTTTATGCATTTAAAAAAGATGTTTTTGATTACATGACTCCATAGTTATTCATGATTTTTAACTTAAGTAATCTACAAATGAATCTAATTTTATGTGTACTTATTACATTCATAAAAGCTACAAACATTTCTTTATTAATGATTTTCAATTTGGTTACTAAATTAAAAACGATTTTATATCTTCAATAAAAATATTAAAAATTATTAAAATTGTGTTTATCCCATTTTTACAATAGCAGATAATGCATAAAGTAAAATTGATTTAATTCAGAAAAAAATATTTTTGATGATAAAATATAACTTGGACATACATTTAAATCAAACAAATATACAAAAGTTCGGGAAATGGGAAGAATTTGATTTTGAGGTGAAAATTAGGATGTATATGTATATAAAACGGCAAAAGTAAAATATAAATGCTTCTGCAAGTTAGAAATCTTATAGTCATTTTATACAATGTGGATATAGTAAATATGAATATAAATAAATGTATTTGTTAAATTTTTAAGCATTCTTATATTTAGTCTTATAACTTTGGATATTTATTGCAAAAGTCACGTTAGACCATTTCGTTAGATACGTTCAGTATATATACGCCAGAAATAACGAAAATTTGTCAATGAAAAATTGCAGGGGTCTTACTTTTACAACCTTCCTTTCTTCAATGCACTCCCCTAAAATCTTGGAACACATTCGTGAATACATAGAAAAGTGAAGAAAAAAAATCTTTTCGAACGATAAAATGTATTGATAAAAAAAACTGTTGACACCAGTTTCAATTATGATTTTTCAACGATTTACGATTTAAAGCCGACTCCTTGCATTGTATTTTTTTATTTCTTCCAAGATAATTTTCAGTGAAATTCTTTGTCTTCGAAGACACAATTTCTTTCTTAGTGCTTCAAAAAAGGGGTTGATTCACCGTCGTTTATAAATTTGTGTGCAAATCCATAATTCTTTAAAGTAGTTTTGTACAAATGGTTTTAATATTTTCCTGGGTTGCTTTTTCGGTGGTATAAAACAATCTATATAAATAAGAATGTTTGTTTATACATTGAATATTTTCGACACATTTCAAGTTCTATCCATTTTGGGCCCTTCTGATGCAAAATCCTTCTGTTGCGCGTTTGGTGTCTATCCATCTGTCTATATGTGCGTGCCCGTGCTACGCCCAAACGGTTGAATTTATTTCCATGAAACTATGCATACTGTGAGTACTTACATTCATTTAGTGACTGAACTTGGTAGCGTAAGTCTGTCCGTCTTCCTGTTCTATGTTCGCTTTTGTGTCTGTGTGTTTGTATAAGTATCATAAAATTTTTTTAACACTAGCAGAATTACCCTGCGTTACTCGGATTAAATTGGTTAACTAACTTCCGCTTCGTTAATAAATTGTAATTCCTGTTCCTCACATGAAACAACTACCACTCTAATAAAGATACACAATTGTTAAATACGCAATTTCACAAATGTAAATAAATGTCATATTTAACATTTTACATTTCTGTAGAATTTAAATTTTTAGTAAGACCGAAGTCTCTAGAGTGTGCCAATGTTACTCAGAATGCATAGAATAATTCAGAGTATGCATATAAATGCTTGTATGTAATTCAAAAACAAAAGCGTTTCCCAAAATTATCATACAATGATTAAAAATGTTTTTAAAACTAATTAAACCATTACTTACCTTGATTACAGTTATTGATCTAAAAACGCGAAATTGAAAATGCAGAAATACTTAAAACATATTTAAAAAAGCTTCGAACGAAAAGTAATGAATGTATCTGTTATTTCACTACAAAATAAATTCTTGGAATATAACGGACACAAATTTAAAAAAAGCAAACGATTAATAAGTACCAAAGTTGCCGTATTAGCTACCAGTAATATTTCAAAAGGTTTTGTTTTTATATTTCGTTTATAATGTTTTATTCTCTTTATCGTCTGTCTCAAATATTCAGAATTTTTTATGTTTCATATAGAAAAAATAAGGCTCAAAATAAAGGCAGCATTCGTAAACCATTCTCTGAAAAAAGTGCAAACCAAAAATAATCCGTCCGTATTTGTCCAAAAATTATTTTTCGGGAATTTAAATTCTAATACTTTATTTTGAGCTTTACTTTTTCTTTACGAAGTATAAAATATTCTGAATATTTGAGACAGACGATAAAGAGAATAAAACATAAATAAAATATACAGAACAAGACCTTTTTAAGATAGGACTGGTAGCTAATATGGCAACCTTGGCATCTTTTTAATCGTTTGCTTTCTTAAATTTTTGTGTTATATTTCAAGAATCTATTTTGTAATTGAAAAACAGATACATTCATTACTTTTCGTTCAAAGCTTTTTAAAATCTGTTTTAAGATGTATTTCTGGATTTTCAATCTGTTTTTCGTTCAATAACTGTAATTAAGGTAAGTAATGGTTTAATTAGTGTTAAAACATTTTTAATCATTGTATGATAATTTTGGGAAACGATTTTGTTTTTAAATGACATACAAGGCATTTATATGCATGCTCTGAAATATTCTATGCAGTCTGGGTAACATTGGCACACTCTAGAGAGTTTTCGTTCTTGCTAAAAACTTAAATTGTACAAAAATGTAGTGTTGAATATGACATTTACATTTGTGAAATTGTGTATTTAACAATTGTGTTCGTTTATTAGAGTGTTGTAGTTGTTACATGTGATAAATAGGAATTACAATTTATTAACGAAAGCTGAAGTTAGTGAACCAATTCAACCCGAGTAACGCCGGTTAATTCTGCTGGTCTTAATAGATAAAAGGGACTGAAAAAAATCACGAAACAGACTCAAAAAAGAAAACTTTAATTTTTTTTCTCCGAACGCGAGCGATAGTCTGTGGGCTGTCTCGATTCAGATGAAGAGTGGCAACCGCGAAGTATCGGTGTCGATATTTAACAAGGCCGCTAAGAGGAGGTGCAATGTCAGGCGAGCAGTGGATCAGTTGGCCGACACAGAGCGAGAACGAAAGCAGGAAACTGGAAAGAGGGTCATTGAACCTTTTCTGTTTTATCTGACATTGACTTTCCTCAAAGCCGATTAGTTCGACGACGTGTTGAGTGCGAGCGAACGGATATGGGTTTCGCCGAAAATAATTTTTCAGCGAACGAGAAAATTGCTACAGATGAACAGATAATGGCGATTTGATGAGTGCTATTTTCAAAATACCGGGGGGGGGGTTGCGTTTTTACATTGAATTGCATTAATCCGATGGCTTTGATAATTTCTCTAATCGAAAGTGAATGCATCGATTACGAAGGCATTTATTATTGTTGCTGTGGGGCGAGTTATATAGTTTATTATGCAACTTCATTATCGATTAAGTAACAAAAACAACTTGAAAATAACTGAAAAATATCAGTCTTAGAATGCTTTTTTTATGTACAAACATCAGTCACCGAACGATAAAGCGTCTTAGATTTATAGTGTCCTTTTAAATCAGCGATTTTCTACCCTTAATGTAGCAATCAGGTTTAATAATATTAAAAATAAAAGAAAAAGGCAAGGCAGTTTCATCCTTTTCCAGGATGTTTTCGTGAGATTTCTCTTTTTCAAGAATTTCTAATCATATCTCGATTATCAATTGACTCTAGGTGCATGTGTGCTGTCATGTTAGTCAAGGAGGCAGTTTTTTCCAAGTTTGGTCAGTATGATTTGACGGTTGCTGAATGTTGCACACCCTAATAGCCGAACTTAGAGATAATACTACTTGCACGGCCACGCTGCAATACGATTGTCTGTTAAAATTACAGGAACAACTTTGAGGTTAAAAAAAATTGGCTGAGTTAAATGTGGAAAAGCATCAAGTAAGTTAAAAGTGGCATGATTCTTATTGTTTGAAAAACATACAGGCTTTGTGAAAGCCATAATTATCACATCGGGCGTTCCAATTTACCGGAATATTAATCATACTTTACTAAATACATTTATCGAAACTTTGAACTTAATTAAATACACTAAAGTTGACTTTTACATTCGGTTTTAAATCGAATGAAATGGAAAACCATTTATTTTTGCTATATCACTTTTATTTAAAAGAAACACTATTACGGATACATTTCTGAATTTTAGCTTCTGAAAATAACATATTTAGACGCAATAACGCATGCATATATTTTTAATGATACACAAACAATGAAACATTGCCTAGATTGTCTGTTTTGAAGTTAAAAATGGAAATCATCTAGAGAGAGTAGAAAAATACGGGGAATTTATATAATTTCTAATTATAAAAACAGTAAAAAACAAGGTAAAAATTTTGTTATTTTGTACATTTGCAATTGTAATGAAGGACAGTAAATGCAAAAAAATAGTGTAAGTGATGCAAAATGATTGAAAATCTGTCTGGTTAGATTTTTCAAAAGTATTTTCACAATTAATAAAAGGTGGAAATCCGTAAGAATTCCGAAAGCTCAGCAATAGCTGACATCTCTGCGAATTGATCACTAAAAACGATTCTTTCATTTTAACTCAATTTCTGACATTCTGAAACTTAAGGCGACTCGCACTTGTAATTGTCACCATATCTTTAACAGAAAATTGTGTAGTCAATTCGGGATTTCTTTCCGAGACTAGGTTCAGTTTGGTGTGGTGTGGAAATTTGGAGAATGGGATGCTAGCTTAGGTTTTGACCTCGTCATCTGACCGCAGTTCAATATCACGAGGCGTAGTCATCGGATCTTTCCTTTCATCCGAGAACAACACCTTATAATCGGTCCCGGACCATGACATGAAATATAAGTAGACTGTGTACTGCTATTGCGAGGAGCTTCAAAAAGTATGACCAGCATGTCCAACTAGTTGTCACATGACTGCTCTGTGAAAATTACAAGCGGATGGACACAGCAAGAATCCTAATGTTAAAACTTGACGAAATTTCGAAGGTTAGCGCATGCGCATTAGTTGTGATTTTGTATGGGGAAAAATGCTTGAGGGAAGGATGTTCGTGAAAATGGGGAAAATCTCGGCATGACTAAGTTTAACATTAGGATTCTTGCTGTCTAACCTGGGTTCCATAATTCCATTAGTTTCTTGGATTTTTCGGTATTATGTTCCATTACTAGGCGATATTCAAACATATTTTCTTAATCGTTTTACTTTGGTGTATGATCCGTTTTAGATAGTCTTCATCTGTGATTTGATACTTTGTTTTATTACGAAGAGTTTTATTACATTAGAATTCTTGCTCTGGCTAATCTCGCGCGGTAGTTTATTTTTTCATCACATTCGTTCGAGTATTTCAGCATTCTTTGGTTCATAATTTTGCAACATTTTAAATGTCATTTCTTTTGTACTTTGCTCTTAACTTGATTTTTATAATATTACGTTGCGTTTAGTATTTCCTGTTCTGCTATATATTGCGAATCAACAAATCTGTAAATTTAATTTTTATCTTTTTCGATATAATTAAATAATGTATATATTATTTAATTAATAATTAAATAATTAAATAATAATTAAATAATTAAATAATAATTAAATAATTAAATAATAATTAAATAATTAAATAATTAAATAATTAAATAATAATAATAATGATATAATAAAATTTCGCTCATTGTATTTCATAATTTAATTGTATTCTTCAAATATAATTAAAGCAATTCATAATTCGATCTAATTTCGTGAAACTTGTATAAATTAAAAATAGTTTGACAATTAATTTTTCCTGGGTTCTTCCTTTCCTTTCAAAAACAGCTTTCTTGTGCTTCTATCTCAGATAAATTTAAGGGGTTTTATTTTATTAATTTTGATTTGAAAGCATTACTTGATATAAATCAAGGGAGTATTGCTTGTTTATTAAGGGAGTAGTCATTAGTTTTGATTTGTAGGCAGTCACTCCTTTTGTTGACATATGCAGCATTATTGAAATGAAGATCCTGTGTGTTAAGCATGATAAAGCATTTTCGACCATACCAATTTATGTTGCCTCATCAAAAAGTGTGATGGCAGATTTGTGAAACTCAGTTGAATGTAAAATGTGTTCCCCCAATTACATTTCCCTCCAAAAATTCTTTGGAGGAACACATCTAAAATAACTTCACTCAGAAAACTGAAGACTTTTTTCCATCAAAAAATTAATGGCTTGGAAAAGTGACTGAAAAAGAAATATTTTTCAAGTTTGTAAAGAGCAGAGGAACAGCAAAAGTAAATGGATCTGCACCACTTATTTTAATGTTATTGTAGTGGTCAATTTTCTACAGCATAGGAAAGAGAAATATTGAGTTAATAGGTTCCAACAAAATTAATTTTACATATCCTATGATGAAATTCACAGAATAGCAGTGGTTTGTATGTGTAAATCAATGTTGGTCATGATGAGACTTGGATAGAATGAACATTGGCAAGGAGGTATTGCTTTGAAGCTAACAAATGGCATACCCATCACAATTCTTGATTACATTACAGCTCATATAGAACCATTCATATCTTAACTCGCAATTTTTTTCTTATGAATGCAAAAACTGCATTGGTTTCCAATTGTCCCTGCATTCATGAAAACAAAATAGCTATTTATCTTATGCTGGCCAAGCGATGAGCAAATTGAGATTTTAACTGTACCAATAGGGTGTAGTTCTTTAGGAGTTACATCAGGTGCCAGTACTATATGCCAAAAAATGCATAATTAATGATTAAATAATCATTTTTCATTGCTATAAGGTAAGACATCTTGCTGATGTAATTTTTCTTATGAACAGAAGAAAAATATTTGTTTTATAATAAAATGACAAAATATTAATCTGAGTAATTCTTATTCATTTAATTAATTACTAAGTGTGCAACAATTTATTCACAAGACCACTAGTCATTCCATGTTACTGATTAGTCCATAACCTCTCAGATTTTGATGAAACTTGGTTTATCTAATGACCTTGCCTAGATATGAATGGAAAAAAGATTGAGAGGAAAACTTTTTCACCTTCTGTTCGAAAGTCATTAAGCTTTGATTTTAATGAAAATTACTGCATCTGAAGATGTTACTGTTATTTTCTCAGAAAGCAGATGGGATACATATCTGGACAATGTCTCACTTTAAATGGATTTCAATTAACTAAGAAGCATGATGCAGATTTAATTTATTTCTAAATTAAGTATTTAAAAAAGGGCAATTCAAAATTCTGATACAAATTACAAAATTATTTTGTCATCCAAAATTTTCATGTTCGGATCAAGGCACACTGGCGTTATAAGTGAGTTACATGTATGAAGATAACCCAAGCACAGTATGTAATGTTTCACACAAGTCCTACTTTAAACAAGTCTAGCTGACTGATAGTTTAGAATATTATGATAGTATAATGCAAATTTAATTAACATATTACTAGTTATATTCATTTAGAGTAGTGAAAAAAAACTACATTTTCAACTAAAGCTTTTCCTCTTCAATTATTTGAAACATATACATCTGAATAAGCTTATTTAAATTTATTTTATCTTAAATAGTGCTGAAGAGAAACTAGATTAGCTTTGAATGCAAATCTGACTAAAGCCAATATTACTAAAGGTTTCTAAATTTACAAGAATTGTCCCATCAGATTGCAGCTACAGAAAATTTTATGACTTAGATATTTACCAAATTAAAAATTGGTTTTCAATTTCCTCAGTTATGCAGGATGTTTATGTAAGGACACCATTTTGTTTTGGAATAATTTTTAAATAAAACCTTTCTAATTTCATTTTGTTTACTCAATGACATTCATGGAATATGACATTGGCCAAATGACTGGCAGGCTGCAAATTCAGTCTCTTTCGACCATTTTCCTCTAAAGTATTTACTGGATTTGATTGTCATTTATTTAGGAAGCTGATGATTCTGGATGGCGAGTTTGAAGATTCAGCACGTTTTAGCAATTAAAACATTTTGTCAAAATGCATTGTCTATGGTGGAGACTCCAAGAAAATTATAAAATTACTTTAGATTGCAACATGTGCCTTCAAAGCAAACACGATGTAACAAAAAATTTGGAAACACTGTTCTCTGCAAGATATAAAAAAGCTTGGCTGACCTCTTACAGCAAGTTCCCAAGAAAACATTGATACTGTATGATAAAGTGTTATTGAAACTACCTGGTAAGGTAGTTTTTTGTTGTAATTTATAATTAATTATACTTCATGTTGTAAACGATATGAAGACGTTTCATACATAGATTATCTTGCCTTTAAGAATTATACTCGAGCTTAAGGTCAAATCCTCTTAAGAATTACTGTTCCTTAGGAATGGGAGAGAAATTAGATGCATTTATCGTCACACTTTCTCTTCAAGTAGACATTATTTCCAAAAATTAACGATTTTTAAAACGTGCGCATAGGTATCTAAAACTTGAAATTAGATTATCACTCATCCAACTGTTAATAGCGTGTTGGGAGTGCAGTTGCACGTAGTCTGAAAACATAGGGGCCGCCGTAAGACAGGGCAGTATACCTCCAACTTTAAATAAATATGACAAAACTTTCAATATTATATATAACTTATTAGTTACTTCCAAGTTAATAATATCAGAAAATGATGCTTCGGTTATTATTTATTCGTTTCTTGTAGGTTTTCTCGCAATTGCAATAAAAGTTGTAGGTCGGCGTGAATGTACGTCGCACTGGGGCAACACAGCGGGTTAATTGTAATAAAAGAAAGAGATTTATGAATATGCATAAGTAGTTCTTAATTTACAATGGAATATTCAAAAAGCCCTCATCAAGGGCAGAGATGTATTCAGGAAGAGAGCCCACGGGTCTCGAATCTTTACGGAAATGATTTTGGAATTAAAGAGCTATCAAAAAATACACGCTATAGCTAGTTATATTAGAGAAAATTGAAGTTTAAAAAATCAATATTAATATTTTCAAAATATTTCTTCTATGGACTATACGTTTTTCTTTTCATCCATGTTGTCCAACGGCTTGAACAATAACGACACGCATGTCAGGAATACAAATGTTTTCCTTAGAGCAAAGGGACACTTCCCATTTTGAATTTGAAATTCATAGCGCAAATTATGAGTTACAAATACATCACGATATACCGAAATACAGAAATAAAGGATGCTTTATATTAGGTGCCAATGTCTGAACTCCGGACTCTAGTTCTAGGATAGACAACGGTCCTTTTTATTTCATGGAAAGCCCGTCATGTTTTGTGACTGGCTCTCCATGAAATAAAAGTATGCATTCCACATGCTCAATATTTAACCTGCACAATGTACAAATTTTCCTTTTATTTGTATGCATTTGTGTGTACTGCTTTTTATTAATACAATGAAAAAAATTCCAAGCTTTCGAACGTAAACAGACTGCTCATTACAATACAAGAAAAATAATTTTCACATTTCTTGGGCCCCTCATAGATCTCAAATCCAGGTACCATGGTACCGGAGATTGAAGGTCCTGTTTATGGTATATTTTAATTTGCTAAATATTTATAATTAAATTTCCATTCTTCGTTATACACCTATATATAGCGGCGAGTGTTGAATGTTTTATTGAAAATTTTTTAACTTTATGGGATTGCCTTAAAGATGCTAAAGAACTTACAGAATTCATGCATAGCGTTAATATGGGTTACTTAATGAACGAACTAGAATCTTCAAGTGTGCGAACCTCCCACATCTGCACTCCGGACCCAGCACTATGTTAGATGATTGGCCCTTCATGAAATACCAATATGTATATCAAGCATTCATTGTTTTACTTGTTTATTTCTTTGCCTATTTGTTGTATATCTTCGTTATAACAAAGACGACTTTTTCAACTTAAATAATAGTCTACAGATTACGATACAAATACTTTCCAAATTTTCCCGGTGCCCCTCTTAGATCCCCATCTCCGGTATCATGGTACCGGCGATCCCCATCTCCATATGGGGCCCCTCGTGTGGCTCTCGTCTTTTTCTACCGAATCATATTTGCCCCTTTTAAATTTAGTTCGGACTGCTCGATGCAGTATCTCTGTTTTTCAGCAGCCATACAGGGAGATATAATGATGTCACGGTGGGCTTGTTTCAAAGGGGGATAAATAGGGTGAAAGTCGCAGAGAAACTAAAATGGAAGCACTGTATTGTTCTCTTGTCTCGCGAGATGGAGTGCAACGAAAATCGCCGGTCAAGAAGCAACTGACATGAACTGTGGTTACCATTCCCAGCAGTAAGAGCTCTTAAATATACTGTGTATAAAATATACTCCTGCACTTCGAAGGGCTTTATATTATTTCATATTTCTATAAAATTTAATTTTAGCGAAATAATTTGCATTGTTTGAAAATCTCGGTAGTCTCACGGATTTTCAATAATGAAGTGAATTCTGGGTTATTCTAATATAGTGTTGCAGGATACTTTCCAGGTGGTATTTTGATTCTATTCTATTGGAATAAAAATCGTAATATTTGAAGAGTTTGATACCGGTATTTGTTTTTTAATTCCATGAAAAATTTGTTTGGATGTCAAATTATGTTTGAATTCTTATTTCCAATGAAAGCTGACACCGGAAAAGCAATATATTTTAATTTGAAATTGCTAATGATCGAAAACAGATTTATTGAGGGAAAGTGTAATTTTAAAATATTTTTTTCTTCATTTATACGAAAATCTGTCAGCAATTCCAATCGAGAACGTGTAATGAAATTGTAGAACATTTTGCAAATTATTGTCTCGTTTGTTTTTTAAGAACCATGAGTAGACATTGGTTAAAATTTTAAAAAAATCTTAAAAATTAAAAAATTCTAACTCGCATGTCGTCATTATTTTAGGATTTTATATTTCTTTATGGCTGTAAATATATTTAAATATTGTGAGTTTCTGAATGAGGGAGGGTTTTTAATATTTCTCTACGAAATTGCTCTAATTTTCTTTGATTCGTAATATTTTTCTATTAATTATATTTTATTTTAATTATATAATTATTAATTAATTTGTTCCATAAACTCGTTCTTCTTGAAGGATATACGTAGACTCTTTTAATAAGTAGATTAGTCAATTGAACTGGCATTCAAATTCCAAAATATCCGATTTCTAGAATACATTATTTATATAAGTGCGTGTCTATGTTGAGAATTTTCTTTGCTGAACAGGGTGTTGGGAATAAGGGAAATCACGTATGATAATTAACTTCAAAAAGCGAACTAATATAATATTTCAAAAGGTTCTTGTAAATATATCCGTCTCTTATTGTAGGACAGCCAACAAAATAGGTGCAGATTATTTCAAGTTGTTACAATGAAGGTGTTCATTTAATACAAATGACAGAGAAAAGACTATAAAAAGACTCTTTCACTATAAAAAGTGAAAGAAAACACTTTACTCAAACGATACTATTGACGTGACAGCAATTTCTAAATTTTCTTAATGTTTGTTTATTGTTTCCTGGCACTATTTGGAGGCCGCGGTGGTTCCCTTTGGGATTGATCCCGGACCGTCACCAATAGGCCGTTGTGTTGCTCCAGTGTGACGTTAATTAAAATATCTACCTACCTGGCACTATTTGTCTTCTAATGAAGTACATCAAAACATTTATTACGTATTGAAATACTGCTTTAATTTTATCTGACCACAACACATACATATACACAATATTCTATTGCCTTTTTAACTCAATAGCTTTTCACCTAGTCGAAAATTTGTAATGCAATATTTTTAAAAGTTATTTTCTTCGACATTGTAAGTAAATCTTTTATAGATATTTGTCGCACGAGAGTATTTTTTAAATTTTACGAAAAGGGACTTTTCGTATGCTTTATTTTGTTGAAAGCTTCGTAAAAACTTTCCAATTCCATCTACTCACAGGTGGCGGTCTTGACCGTCAGGTTTTAGGTTTGGTTTGATTTGTCGCTATGTGGTAATTTTTTTACTACAACAGGGCTAATTAGACTTCAGGTTTTAGAGAACAGCATCCGTAACACATGCTCTGAAAAATATCTCGCCGATTACTTTTCGTAAAACTACCTTTTTCAAAAGAATTAAAAAAAAAACTGTTTCAGAATTATTTTTATCATGGATCCGTAACTTTCTCCAGCAAATTAGGAAGATGACTTTTAACCAATGACTTGAAACGGATTTTTTTTAAAAACTGTTAGCAATTATAATGAGGGTATTTTCAATTGCATTGAGGGTCAAGAGAGAAACTCCCGAAGGCTATTTAACTGAACGGACACCATACCGTTGAGCAGATCTGGGCAGCCAAGAGTTAATTTTGATTTTCTCCATTTGTCGTAGTCCACTATATAGTATTTATCTCAATGTATTATATTGAAATTTAAAAAATCATAACTTCTCTTTATGATCAACCAATGTATCTCTCTTTAAAAAAACCAATAATTCAGTATCAATTATACTGCCAACCAATCGAATAGCCAATTTTGAAAATTTAAATTCAAAAACAAGTTTTGAAACTTGTGATACTTTCTTTAATTCTTAGTTTCGCAATTAATTACTTTTCTGACTATCACTCTAAAAGTTCTTGACGGTCCTTTTCAAGACTAGAATATCTATCGCATATTTTAGTAGCTCCATCTAGCGGTGTCAACTAAGAATAAATGATTTTCCCAACAATTTAGTTTTGTTTTTATCTTTCATTTCAAAACAACTTCGTCTATATTGGCTAATCAGTGTAAAAAATCCTAATTAATATGCAGACAGCAAGTGGTTTTTCTTTAGCAGAACTTCTACCAAGTTTGTCACTTGTTAATTGCAGAAAGTTATGCTGTGTACTAAAAATGCTTAAAAATTTAGCTCCAAGCATAATTTTCCATTATTTCTAATTTGCTTCTAGCCAAATTCACTGTATTGTTATTAATTCAGCATAAATGTGATTAAAAAGAATTGGGTTAACTCATAAATGCTGGAGGAGTTTCTGATGAGAATCTTCTTAGTACACACGTCCAGAAAAATAAATAAATTTTAAATTCTAGTAACTTCAGTATTATATTGATACTTTATATTAAGGTGGTACAATCGCATCGAATCAATACTTTCGAATAATGATTCTCAACATCTATAATCAAATAGGTCTTTCAGGGAGGATATCTAATGTTAAAAAGTAAAAATTACGACCCTAAATTTGCTCGAGATAAATTGGTTAAAATATGTATAATATTGTTCACTTAGAAGGTAACACAATCGAAAATACTTGGTGTCATTTGTTCCAGTTCTTCACTCCAAACAATACATCATCCAAGATGTAAACAAACATGGAAAAAAAATCGTCTCTTTTATTAGTATAAATAAACATGATCAGTTACGAACATTAGAAAATATAATTTATGGGTTACCTCAGTACTTTCTTTTACAGATTAATATCATATATTATCAAGTGGCAATCGTCGAACTGGTTCAAATGTTAAATAAAAATTAAGTAATGAAAAAGGGAATTTCAGGTTTGGAACCCGCCAGTAGACTATCCGTTCCAGACGATATTTTTCAATTTTTGTTTTTAAACTCGGGTTATGGGGAATGGAAACAGAACTTTCCAGAAATGTCTTACGATATTTATTCAGGGTAATGTTTTTGATTATTCGAGAAATTTTGTTATGCCGCGATATGTGTTTATCTAAAATTATTCGTATGAGAGGGGATTTTCTGGAAAGCTAAATGGGCGCTTATGTTTCGATAACCTCTTTGTAACTTGCGGTGTAATTTAGCAAGTTACTCGAATGCAATTTCAGCTCGCCGCTTTATTAAAACATAACCAAAACGATGACAAATTAAATCAGTTAATAATTGGAAGTATTTTATCTTCTCCGTAAGTTTGTGTTTACATTAGAAAAAACCCAGTCCATTGTATTCCAAAAATAAACATTCTTTAAATTTTTCGCATGACCTTTTTAACTATTTCCACTTGACAAATAATTTCACGCACAATTTGATACAGTTGGGAATTACTGGAACTATACTAAACAATTCGGGTCCAATTTGTACAGGTATATGCAACACGAGTCCCACTGCGGGTTGAATATATTTCATTTGCATTTTTTCATCAAAATGGGAGGGAAAATGTCGCCCAAAACCGAGCCTACGGGTCCCCATCATTAAGCGGGCAACGCCCCCACGGCACCCATACGAATGCAACGTCATGTTTACGAGCATAGCTTCGCTCACTACAGTATGCATTCAGCACCATAGCGTCAAAGCACAGCAACCCGATCCTCCTATATGGAACCTATAAAGGGGCCCTCTTTCAGGGGCCGGGGCGGAAGACAGACTGCTCATGCGTCAAGCGACGGTCAGTGACACCGCCTGTCGAGAAGGAGAGGGGGTGGGTTGACATTCCACCCACCGACAGTCGAGAACTTTATCGCCCACTGGCTGTATAAATAAGTCGGCAGCTTAATTTGCTCCGAGACAAACACGTGAGCAGTTATCGTTCGCAACGATTGCTGCTGCCTTTTTTCGGAGGAAATTTCGTTGTATCAACAGATGCACCCCAAATATTCGAAAAATTCAGATAGAAATTGATAGTAAACAGCATCGCGAATTCGGTGGAGTTGCAGTTGCATAACCACTAAGCGACCAACGAGAGAAGCACTTATCGGTGGAAGAGACGGGTGGGGATGAAAGATTAGTGGAGGCACCATCAAATCTGAAACGGAAACCTGGCTGTTTTCGCGGTACTTCCTTGTTAGAAGAGTAATTACAAATAGTTCTGTTGCTTACAAGCACATTTACATTGGTTGAGAAACTTCTATCTTATAATTAGAGTCTAATAAGCATTATTCGAGGTCTTTTTCTAAGAAATTTAGCCATACGAATCAAAACGAGCAATCACTTTTCAACTGATTTGAACTGTCCAAAAGGTTTTGCAATGAGCTAATTTCCAACATGATAGTACAATTGTTTCATCTACAGATTGAAAAGTAACATAAAAACTCACCTAAAATTCAAGGCAAATTATTTCTTCAAGATAACGTCTAACTACTGAAATTAAGCAACGACTACGATCCATTCTATGTGCACAGAAAATTAGCCTAAAATTTAAGTTTCCAAATTTAGTTTAAAACTATGCATCGAATTATAAGAAATTTGCCACATTTTTATGCATAAATTTATATATTGTTACTTTGAAACCCTCATTTTGTATAGCAATTAATTACAAAAAATCATTTTTTTTTTCAGAATACCTTTTACGTATTGGACTTAACTATTAATCGGGAAACTTTAATAAGTGACATTAAAATCAGCTTGAAGCGAGAAATTGTTAAACGGGAAAGGAAAAGGAAATTTTTCATTTGTTCCGAAATTCCTTTTCTAATATAAGAGTTAAATTAGGCAAGACAAGTGAAATTGTAGGTCTTGTACACAAATGCATATTCTGACTGCTAACTCATAAACAGGGCATAAACGAATTATTGTATTTTTGTGTGTGAAGATTTTCTGCATAAAAGTAGAGCCACGGTAGCCCAGTTGGAAGAGTAACGGATTAGCAACTGGGGGTTGCGAGTTCGAAACTAGGTTCAACCCAAGACCGTCGTGTACACTGGGGCTGGTGCACGTTTAATTTGTCGTGGCCTCAAATGTCATCACGTTGGCGTAGTGTGGAAGTTTGGAGAGTGAAGTGCCAACTCAGGTGTTGACCTTGTCATTTGACCGTGGTTCAAAATTAAGAGGTTTTGCCCTCGGATCTTTCCCTTTAGGTTTAATCCGGGACCGTCGTCAATAGCTTGTTGTATTGCTCCAGTGCGACGTTAATTACTACCAACCATCTGCATAAAAATATCTTCTTTAAAAGCATACCTCTATCGTGAATTTATGTATCACTTACAAGTCAAAGGGGAAACTATTGGAGTGAGAGAAAGAACAGAAGGGGCAATTTGATGATCATGGTCGTCCCTCTATCCTTACGCAGTCTTTGAAGGTAGTATATGTGGGGAAAATATGTATATGAACTGTGACTCGCGTGTCGGATCCTATTTATGCAAGCCCCACCTATCGCAGGCTGTAAAACAGTCGGTAAGAAGACAACGTGCTGTCAACCGCGTTAAAAAGGGCGTGGTTTAAATAATCACGGCGTTAAGCTGAATACTTTTCCAAGACAAGAGGTGTATTCTATTGGCACAGTAAAATTTACAGCACAAAACCTTTTTCAAGACTGGTAGCTAATCGATTTTTTAATTATTCAAGTATTCTGAAATTTTGACATGGATTTCTCTTACAAGGTGATTAAACTAATTAAAAAACCAACATTTATTTTCAGTGTTTCAAATAAAAGTACTTGGCTTTATTGAAAACTGCAATAGGTCACTAACATCATTTTAATCAGGAACAGGTACGTGGTTCCCTTTCGGAAACAATCTCTGAATTGGAGATAATTGCTGTAAGAATTCAATTTGAAACACATGTAAGGAAGAGTGAAGCTCATCTTAAATGGAGCTTTGTCGATATTGGAAGAATATTAATGTTAGAAAGTATCCGAACTAGGACATGTGAAAGATTAAAAATTCTTTTTGGTAGTGACGGTAGGTCAAGGTTGCTTACTTTACGAGTTGAAGCTATTCTTAAGCAAATTATACATGCTAAAAGCTCGTTGAAAATACTGATTTTCTTTTTCAAAAACTGTCAAATCGACCCGCCATTTTTGGAGAAAAAAGTTACCGGCTACTTTTGTTTTATCTGTACTGACGACATTTAAGGTATTGTTATTTAGTTATTTGTTATTTCACGTGCTACTAAATGGTGAACTAAGAAAAACTAAGTGACGCTGGAAATTCGTCATTTTAGGAATCTGTGTTGTGGCAATTTTTACAGGAAACAGACTTCATTCTTAATCACTCATAAGCTCAAAATAGACTTCTATAGTATTTAGTCATCTTAGTATCACCTTTTGTAGTTTTGTGTTACACTTGGGGTGTAATGTATGCAAAATGGATTACATGGATAGATATATAGTAGAAAGGTATATGTTATGTGGAAACGGTGTTAAAATTATTTTCGGGCACTTAAGTGATATTTGTATTTTTCGATGAAATAGAAAAGTGATTATTCTGGTCACTTTTCACTCCCATTTCGTGGATGTATTGTTGAAGAAAGCTTACTCTGCATACTATAATCATTTGTACATCATATTGGCGATTCATCAGCACCCATTGTGAACTAACTTGCGTGAATAAATTTCACACAAATTGTTACTTTTTGACATACCTTCAACCAAATCACATTAAAAAAACACATGTAAATATTCGCGGAAATTATTGAATTATAATTCATTTTGCGTCAGGTCAGTCTGAATTGCCGATTTCGAAAATTACGATTCGTTATTCTCATTCTTGGGATCACTCCGACATTTCTTGAAGATCTGAACCGGGATCGACGTCTTTTGCGATTCTGCAAAAATTGCATTTGATGTATTCAAAACACTTTTGGAATGGCTCATAAGGACATGTTCTACTGTGATTTTAATATCAAACCTAACCTGAACTTGTTCGTGAATAGTACTCACTTTCACAAAATTATCAGTAGTTATTTTTACATAATGGAATTTTTTTAATTGGTTAAAGATTTGAAATATTAGAAGAAGCTTTACATGCGATCAGTTGCGTTGAATGCTACTTGAACGATGTGATTCATTGCACTGAATTCAACAGTGTTGGATCCCTTCGTGTCAGAATAAAAAAAACACTTGACATTAATAAAGAATGAATGCTTTCTTAGACATCGTGTGACATATTTTATCGTTTCCTTTATTGACCCTCAAGTGATGTCAAGTTAATAGATCACGCTATTTATTCTTCTGCAAATTTGACTATTTACTTTGAAAAGCTTTTTTACGACCTAATCAGATAGTGTCAGGTCAAGAAGATTATTACAATCTTTCATACTTTCTCTTTTCCCTCTTTGATGAAAAGTAGTGAAATAAATAGGTTTCAGTGACTGTATCGGTCACTGACTTTTGTACCTCCAGTTGAAAGCAATGCATAATCAATGTTTTCAGGTTCCTGTATCCTACGCTACTCTTCTTGCCTCTATGGTTGTTCAGATACCACACTAAAGATAATATGTAAAGATAACCTCATGCAAGTTGTTAAAATGAGAATGCTCTATAATGAGATGTATTTAAAAAATTTAAAGTTATAATTGTAAAAGACGATTAAATGATGCATGCTTAAACTTGGCTAAAAAGTTAAAATAATAATCTTTCCATCATAAACATCAGATAATTTTCAGAATGTGAATTTTCCGCCCAATCAAATAATTGCAGATTATAATTTGATCTTTTATCTCCAAAATATTTTGAAACATTTACTTAATTTGATTAGACCAATATTACGGGTAAGCGAGTTTCTTATATATACAAACTACTGTTTGTGAAAATTGCAACACCATGAAAGAATCATGCAAATTAAACGAAACTTGCAGTAAATGCAAGGTTAGGATATGCAAATGATTAGAATTACAAAGCGATCACGCATGTGTGGGCAGAGAAACACCCTCTAAACTTCCAAGTGAGCCGTGTATAAAAAGCACTGTAAAGGTGCCTTAAAATGTGTGTATCGTCATTTGACTGCTGTATATGATTGATTAGAAGTCGATATGCCTCGCCAAAAACGCAGAGTGCCATACGACCAACTGACGGAATTCGAACGGGGCCGCATGATCGGCCTCCGTGAGGGTGAACTTTCGTATCATGAAATCGCCACTCGCACGGGGCGTAATGCCACAACAGTAATGCGTGTGTGGAAGAGATGGACCATGTAAAACCGGACAAATCGAAACCCCGGCAGTGGGCCACGCAATATGACGTCACCACGGGACGACAGATACCTCATCCGCATGGCGGTGACGGACCGTACAGCGTCCTCTCGTGCGTTGGCACAACATTGGAGCACGTCTACAGGTGTGTCATTGTCTGCCCCACGGTTCGTCGACGTCTGCTGCGCCATGGGCTAGGTGCAAGGATTCCCTTGACGCTGAACCACCGACGCCTCCGGCTACAATGGGCTCACCAACACAGCCAATGTCCAACAACCAACACAGCAGCAAGTCGTCTTCTCCGATGAGTCCCGCTACAATCTGGACTATAACGATGGACGCCTTCTCCGGAGTGTCTTATTCAACGTCATACTGGACGAATGCCTGGCGTTATGGTCTAGGGCGCTATTGGATATCATGGGCGATCCCGCCTACTCCAAATTGTGGGGACCCAGAGCAGCGGGCGCTACATCAGGGAAGTTGTGGAGCCCGAGGTCCTACCCCTTCTGCAACGCATTCGCGGAACTCTATTTCAGCAAGACAATGCCCGTCCACATGTTGTCCGGAATGTACAAGCCTTCTTCAGCGCACGACAGGTTCCGCTTCTTCCATGGCCTGCACGTTCTCCGGATATGTCGCCCATTGAGCATGTCTGGGATTACATCGGACGGCGACTCGCTCGTACCGCTCGTCGGGCAGAGAGTACGGCTGAACTTTGGCATCAGATAGAGGCCATCTGGAATGCAAGTCCTCAGCATGACATTCAGAATCGGTATGATTTTATGCCACGACGTGTACAAGCTCTCATCGCTGTGCGTGGCGGCTGCACAAAATATCGATTTTCGGTATTATTTTGTTTTATTGCTATGTAAATTTGACCGTTTATGTAAACCACTATAAATAATACGTGGAATAAATTTCATTCACTTCTGATGATTCTTTCATAGTGTTGCAATTTCCACAAACAGTAGTGTGTGTGTGTGTATATATATATATATATATATATATATATATATATATATTGAATAATTTATATTTGTTGCGCTCTATGCCTTTAAATTTTATTAAAGAGATAGTTTTCTCCGTTTGATATAGGGTAATTGTGCGCAATATGGAACAACGGATCTTATGGAACATCGTCAATATCTCGGCAGGTAATTATCAATATATTTGAATCTGTATAAAATACTTCTCTTTTAGAAAGCATCCATATCCTGTTTTGAGCGTCAGTCGGGAATCCATCATGGAAAGGTAAACATTTTTTGTATTTGGAGCTGCTCAAAGATTTTAGAAACCAGTTATTTAAGAGAAGTTCAAAACTTTTTTATTGCATAAATCATCACAAAATGCACTTGATTATGAATGCTCAATACTGGTTTTCCGTCAAATTAATTTTTCTTAAACAGGTGTAACTTTTCTGTGGAAGCACTTGTACCCTCAATATGGAATATGTTCCATATTGCGGGCAATATTTTTTCAAAATTCCAAGCATTTTCCAAATCGTGAAAGATATAGGGTAAATAATAGAAGTAGAGGATAGAAAATAATAGAATCTTCATTTTATTGAATGCATTCTCAACGGGAAAAATGAAATTTTTAATTAATTGGAAATTAACTAAACAGTATTTTGAGCCAAAACGCAGACAATTAATTGAGTTTGATTGAAAAACCAAATGTGTGGATGGAAAATTTCCAGACTCCTTCCAGTACTTTCTTTTGTGGACTTCAAGGATTTAAGTATTACCTTTTAAATTATAGAGTGTTCTGTATAACATTGAATGATAATATATTATGTAGCTTACTGCTACACTATTATAATTTTTTACACATATAGAAACTGAACAGCACTAGTAAACAGAAAATTACGAGGCGAAGTATCATTGATCTGGTTTGATTAAATTTGATTTGGAAGGTTGAGGATCAAAACTAATATTGGAAAAGAAAATCGAGTAATAAAGCATCGATTAATACATGACTAGTGGTCGCCTAGTGGTCGAAATTCGACCATAATTTATTTAATTTTTAAGTTTGAACGTTAATAAGGTTCTTTTGTCAAAGAGTATACCTCTATATTCATTGCATATAATTTGTTTTAATTTTGTTCTATTACGTAATCTGCGAGCATGTACAAATACGTCATAGCAAAAATGCGGTATAGCTTGGTTAAGCCATATCTAAAAAACAATAACGCGTTGTTTAACATTTTCTTGGGTTTTTTTTATTGCTATACTGGCCACAGGTTTCGCCAAGGCTACACAGTTAATTTGCCTATCTTTTTCAAATTATATAAAATTTAAATAAAAAATAAATCCAAAAAATGAAATAAGGAATACGTGCTTCGTATTTTTATATATATTTTTTATTGAAACAAAAAAAACCGGGTGGTTTAAAAATAAATGTTGTCCATTGAACTTGAAATAGTTCGACAATGAATTTAATGATTCAAAACTTCTGTGTAGACGATGTTTTTTGTAAAAACTCTTTCATCGTTTGCTAAATGCCCTTGACCGTTATATTCTGAAATATAAAATCTCAAACCATCGAATGATTGAACTCGACTTGCTGCGACGTACAATTGACCATGTGTAAAAACTGGCTGCCTCAATAAAATTCCAATTTTTTCGAATACCTTGAGACTTGTTTATTGTCATAGCAAATGCAGGTATAATTAGAAATTGAATTCTTTGAAAGTTAAATGGTAAAATAGTTCCGGAATATGTTAAATTTATACGTGGAATCAAAATTCTCTTATTGCGTGCGGTTCCAGTTAAAACTTCGCAATCAATAGTATTACGACGCATAAATTTGATGCGCATTCTTGTTCCATTGACTACTGCATTCTTGTTCCATTGACTTGTTCCTTAAGTTTCTGATCAGCAAAATGATGCAATTAACTTTCAATACTAACTTATTATGCCAAATCTCATACTCCTCCGTGCGCCCAATGTGCTTAAAAAGGGGTACAGTTATGAACGTAAACAATGAATGTTTTATTTTAATTTAATATATTTGTAACGCATATTATACATTAATTTTATCTTTCTGCACTCCTTCTCCATATGAACTTTAATTATGCCAAATCTCATACTCCTCCATGCGCGCAATGTGCTTAAAAAGGGTACAGAGTTTTTTCTTCACGTAATGATATATAGATTAGGTAGGAAACTTATGCCGTCGGAGATTTTAGGAGTAAAGTTGGATGAATATATTCCAATATATAAAATAAATTTAATGTAATTAAAAGTACGAGTGAAAATATGAAAAGTAAAAAAAATGCTTTCTTTGTATTTTAACCCTAATTAAATGTATTCTGTCTAAAAGTTAAGTATTTTTTGTGTTCGAGATAAACTCTTCAGTCATTGCATTTTGGTATCATTTTTTAAAATCGACGATTTTGACTTAACTGTTTTTTAGCACAACTCAAAAAATTTTTAAGTTTGATAGATTTTCGTTTCACATATGAACCTTAGTTACGTCTTTCAAATTTGACGTTTATTCGTTAAAAAGTCATATCCCTACTTTTTGTAATCTTTTAAAATCAGGTGTTGCATATTACATGCCTTCACCCTACTATTCAATTTCAGCTTTGTGAGAGCTGGTGTTTCTTTAACAACCTACAATTGTAAGTAAAACTGGCAATATATTCTATCAAGAAGGTTCTACCTAAAGGGAAAAGAAATAAATCTAATCTTATGTTTGACGCCACACAGTAAAAATGTCCGACTATTCTTCCCTGGTGCATTATTTATAAAAGCAATCAAGACAAAAGAAAGCTCATCGAGATCATTTTAACTTAAGGAACATGCTACAACGTAGTTGAAAGAGAATGCAGTATTAACCTTTTTTATCGCAAGAGAAAAAAAAAGAACAAAGGTCTAGTCTCTTGACTCCCCCGTGGATGCTTCATATATTTTTTCTTACGCAAGAAAGAATAGTTTAAATCCAATTTTATCCCAACCTTTTTTACTTTACTCTTTGACTTGTGGATTTCAGCCAAGATTTCGGAATATATTCTCACATCTCTGCCTTAAACTTGACATTTTATCTAAGCATCAAGGGTTCTATTTCTTCTTCATAGAGCCGCCACGTTTTGTAGAGAAAGTTGAAATATTTACAGCAAGTTTTCAACTGTGCATCCATTGAAAATAAATATTTGTATAGTCTCCTATATTTTAAATTTATTTTCGAAGCTGTCTATCATAAAGTATTTAAAATATTTTAGAGGTAATTTCAAAGTTAAAAAAATTTATGTGTAAAACAGGATATTTTTATTTCAAATTTAATTTTTACTTGTTTTTCAAAATTTTAATTTTGACATTTTCCACTGCTATAAGACTTTTATCATTGAATCCCAATGTCTCAAATATCAAAAGAATGAAACATGAATTTTATTTTAAATAACTGTCTATTTCAAAATTTAAAAGATAATCCGTCTCCATAACAAAAAATACAATACGTTTTGTTAAAATGAAAATCATTTAAAATAAATGCATAATTTGACTTCCATAAGTTGGGATTATGAACCTCGTTGATCTGAGTCAATTTCTACCTTTCTTATGCAATGTCCCATTGGCCCTCACACTCGTGTAAGGAAACCCAATTTTAAACATTATGAACATTTGTTAGTTGTTTCTCAGAGTTATATTCAGAGAAGCATAATTTTAATTTAGGAAATGTAATAAATATAATTTCTGTATACCTTTTAAGTTGTTTTATAGTTAGTAACCCACCCACTGCAAGTGCAGTATGTGGGGAAGACCGGCCCTAAGCCGATTTCACTGATTCCCACAAATGGATCCCTCCAAGGGGCTCCCGTTATGAATAATATTCGTGTAGATAGGTAGGTAGTTAATTAACTTCGCATAGAGCAACACAACGGGCTATTGCGATGGTCTGGGATCAATCCCGAAGGGAAAGATCCAAGGGCAAAGCGTCGTAATTTTGAACCACGGTCAGATGGTGAGACCTAAGCTGGCACTCCACTCTTCAAACTTCCACATCACTCCAATGTAAGGACATTTGAGGCCACGACAGATTGAACATACACCCCCCCCCCTGTGAACATGATGGTCTTTGGCTTGACCTAGTTTCGAACTCGCAATCCTTCAGTTGCTAATCCGTTGCTCTTCCAACTGGGTTACCGCGGCCCCGAATAATAACGGGGAAAATATGCATTAATTATTAAATAATTTTATCCTTTAATTATTTAGAGACACTTAAACGATTAATTTTACTTTTAAAATGTTTTCTTACTCTCAGCCACTCAATTCACTTCATTTCAAAAAACGTCATTTAATTATTTTTCTTTTTAATATCTTGTGGGCCTCTCAGAGATTGATCGGAAAGGGCCTGCACTTCGTAAAGGCGGCTCTGGGAGGTATAAACAAATGAAAAACATTAAAATCTTATTTTCGTGAACAGAGATATAGCTTCGAATAATATAAACACCTGTTCAATTTCTTCTCACTGAACTTTCTGAACCAGCACTATTGCACGTTGCTTGGTTGCACTCGTCTCTGAGTGAAAAATATTCCAAGCATTGGTTAATCGCTGTTGGCCAAGCATTATCGCCGAATAAGACAACGAACGAGTCGAATTATCTCAGTATCTAAGCCATCGAAGAGTCGAGTCTCACCACAGAAACTTTTTACATCAAAACAAAAGCTGTTATTGAAAATAAATATTAGCTCATGGAAATGACTGCAGAGGGGGAAAAAGCCGGCCTTACATTAAGATAGGTCACTTATTATTCTTTTCCTTATCCCACTGACACATGCAAAGTTCCCATTGGCTCCACATAATGAAGGTCAATGACATTGTGTCTTGGTCATAAGGTATCGTCAACATATTGACGATGTTTCCTACTGTTTTATCGACCACGTCACCTGGACGCTGTGTGGTGATAACACCATACTCTACTTTCGGAACTCTCTTTACGTGGAATCTCTTCTCAGCAGATGATTACTATCTTGCAACAGAGGAATAAAGGACACAAATAACAATTTTAAACAAAAATAAGAGTCGAGGGAAGCGACGAGCGTTTGCTTTAATGTTCTTTCCAGGCATTCTGTAAACCTAAAAATATTTTTAGTGTGGTACAAAGGTCTCATTTTGCAGCTTAGGGCGAAAGAAAACTTTCTGTTTTAAGTCTCTCTATATATCTCTTAAGTTGTAAACCACTCTATGAAAACGTGTCATGTGTAATGTAGTAAATGCATTCCTCAAAGGAAAATTTAGCCTTTTCCAGTTACTAAAAACTGCTTCTTAAAAAAATCTAATGTTGTCATTAAAATTATATTCTTTGAAGAGTAGTTTTATTTCGCATGTTTCGTTTCTTCAGTGCAGAATCCTGTTATTTATCGTTCAAACTATAAGTGGCGAAAAAGGATTCATTGAAAAAGGACATTATTAAAAGATATATTTGAAAAAGGATTAAATTAAAATAAAACTTTCTTCCTTAGAGCTCGAGAGCTTGTTAAAATTTTATTAGTTGTAATTTTTAAAAAAAGTAGTTGATAAACAAATCGATTTGATATTTGGTCACCTTGCTTTACACAAAATCTAATCCTAACCTTCCAGAGAAAAATGTAAGAACGATTTCGAACAAAAAACTTTGCAAAATAATGTACAGTTAAAAAATTTGTCTTCCTCACACATGCATTTTTGATGGTTTGAAATAAAATTGGATAATATTTTCCTAAAATTATTTTTTAAGGTTCAGATTCTTGTGATTTCAATACAAAAAGAAAGGTTTCATTTCGAAACTTATTTTTCTGTTGCAATTTTACTTCTCACGCAATGGTTGAAAAGGTTTTTAATTAAAAATGTATTTTAATGACCCGGACGTGATTTGAACACGCAACCTTCTGATCTGGAGTCAGACGCGCTACCGTTGCGCCACCGAGTCACGTAAGACTTGGCAGACAATTAGTTTCAGTACAAAATTTCATTTTCTTTTGGCATGGCTCATTCACAGTTTATAAATTGAAGAAAAAAATTGAGATGTCTACATTTTTTCCATTTCCGAAATCTGTAGTGACCATTTAGATTTCCTTCAAGACAATTGATTTCTTTATCAATTGAGGCGCCATCTGGTAGTGTGTTCAAGAAGTATAAGATGATGCGATCAGATTTCTTGTTCAAGCTCCGTTTTTATACAAGAAACGATCAAAAGAATATCTTTCTTTGTATTATCTATTGATTATCACCAGTTTCTTTTAAAATTTTCTTATTTGGTAAAAGCAGACCAATACGCATCTATGTTTAAAATGGTCTGAAATTGTCTACCACAGTACGCAAAATAATTCGATCGGGTCAAATTTCTGTTTTTTTATGTCATATATTCCTTAACATGGAATAATATCTGATTTAGACGACATATCATTTTCCTTGACATTCCATAACGTCAGATTTTCATTCATTACTTATGTAATCATAAGAGTAAATAAATATTTCCCTTAATAAATGAGTATAAACTATTTCACAACTCATTATTCTCTAAAGCCCGACGAAATTCCAAAATTTTCACTTTGTTTCCTTATGCCGATATTTTATTAAAGAAGGCTAAGACCGAGACCTCCAGTTTAAAGTGAATTCCGAACCACTCTACTAACCTCCCAGGCTGTTCCTGAGGTATTAGCTTTTCCTCACCAAGTTTCCTCCTCATCTAAAAAACATTTGATTTTCAAAAAGAACTCTCTTCATCGAGCACGTATCCAGAAATACTTTCGAATGCCCAGTCATTCTCCCGTATCTCTAAATACCGCCGTACCAAATGAGCATTTTGTTTGTTGATTTCTTCAAAATATTGACGCCTTCAGACGCATAGGATCTTTCCCTTGGGATTGATCCCGGACCGTTGCCAATAGCCCGTTGCTCCAGAGTGACGTTAATTAAATACCTACCTATCTTCAGACGCATATTTCATCTGTCTGATTTATGAAACGCATTTTCTCTGATATAACTTACTTTACAGCATGCCTGATTAATTTTAATTCCAAAATTTTTTCGGGAAGAATTCGAGGACTCTCCTTATGAGGCTCTTAATACAACCCTGCAATCTTCTTGAGTATACTGATATAAATTAAGATCAAAATACGCTGATTCAAAAGTGATCTTTTAGAAACACAAAACGAACCTAAAAAGACCGTTTGCGTATAAAATTTATACTATCTGAAAATTTATTTTGCACGTGTTTATTTAAAGTTGTAGGCATATTGTGCCTATCTTTCGACCATTTTTTTAATTTTGTGCGCAAGTGTACACCCAACACCCAACTCAGGCATAGACCCGCTAACCTCCATGCCTAGAACGAGATGTGAATCTGAACTGAGAGAAAGAGAGAGAGAGAGAGAGAAAGCGAGCTAACCAATCGATTACTAGTCCGAATTTAGACTTGAAGCAATAAAATGATAGAACTAGAAGTTAACTTATTTTAAATATTTCATCAATTCACTATAAAATTTGCCACCTTATATTTTGATTTGTGCTACTTTCAACGGTCACAAGCCTAAACAGCATCATGTCAAAACTGATAGAATATTTCCAGATGCCGACGACAATAGGAACAATTCAACAATGGGAACATTTAATGGGTGACTTGCGAGTCTCATTCCTCTCAAACTTATTTAGAGAGTACTTTCAAACCTTCTGATCTCACGTCCATATACTTCGGGTATGCACAAGATCAATTCAGTGGATCACTGTATGACCACTCATCTATTTGAGCAAACTACTGGTGTGTGTCTGAGTTTTCAATTATAATCAAAATAAACCACACATACATTCATTGTTTTTATCTACTATTATGCTCGCTTTTTCTTCTATTTTACTGTCACTGTTGAGTAATATTGTCTAATCTTTCCTTAATTCACATTCTTTCATAACTGGCAACGACTATTCTGACGTCCGACTACGAAATTATGAAAACTGTCTGAACTATTGATGGGGGAACTTTTCTTTACGAATGATCAACTTCCTATGTTATAATTATTTTTGTATTTAATCATATTCTTAGGTGCTACAAAATTTCATTTTACCATCATAAATGTTATTTTGTCTATAATCTATGATAACCTTTGTGAGCATTTCGCATTTTCTACGTTTAAATATCACATTCAAAAAGCAACATTGAATTTTACTTGAATTTCGATCTTTGAAGCCTAAATGAGCAGTAGAAACAAGAGTTAGAATACACATATTCTTTTACATTTTCTTAGAAGAGGGGAGTGATTAGATGAGCTTTTTTACAATGCCGTGGTAATTGTTGGAGAGTGTGTTGAAATTAATTTAGCACTAGTATGTATGCTATTCACAGAATTCTGTTTGCAACATTAATCTCTCTTTAAACAAGAATTTGTCGTCACTCACGTAATTTGTGTAGCTCAAATGCAGACCATCCTATGTACTCTAATAAGCCGAGAGGACCATCTGAGATCGACAGATCTACTCAAATTCGGTACGGAAGTCGAATGGGTTACAAGCACGTGTCCAAACAGTCAAGAATATGTGATGGACAGAAGATATTGTAGCATATATATTTAATTTTCATGGACACACGTATATTGTTAATTTCTTGAGGATCGAACATAAACTTTCTTAGAGTGAATTTCGGGTTCTCTCACAGTAAACTATTTAATATCAATAATGTACGTATTACGTAAATATTTAAAGTATGTTGCAATAATTTGATCACTCATAAATCATTTCAAATGTTGCTGTTCATATTTTTGGAATTGGCTTTCATACTCGGGAATATCACTGCTTTCAGGATTATTAACATATTACCTATGCTAAATTATGTCCTCTTGGTCTTTTACCAGGGGCTCACTCACAGAGGGGGATGGGGGCTTAAGCAACTCCCAGACCTTAAAATAGCAAACCTTTCCTAATTTAATTAATTGATCTCTTCAAAAATCGTATATGAAGATTTTTTATATTCTCTCCTTTGAATCAATACATATTTCTTTTATTCCATCCAACAAAATTTGTTTTTATCCCATCTACAAAAGGGAAGGTGGGGGTGTACCTTTTCAGGGATTAGCAGTAATAATATAAAATATCATTAACATTTTTTATATCCTTTAAAATAAGGAGAGTACTCCGTTCAATACAGTATCTTTTCGTCTTGGAGCTGTCACTTTAAACGTAGTATCCAGCAACGTACTCTAAAACTGCTCTATATTTCATAGAAAGAAATTATAAATTAAAACACGCACCCTATATTTATAGTTAGCTTGATTTAACGTTTTAATTATTCCAAAGAACTTTCAGCAATTAGAGAACTTTTGAAGAAGGAAGCCACCCACCCCTTCAGACTGATAACCTAGGTGAACCCCTGTCTCTTGCATAACGTATGTTTCTGACACAAAACACTGAATTCTATTCTGACATCAGTTTAATACTCTTTTGTAACATAAGGGTTTGATTAAATTTTCGGTTATCACTGGCTCGTAATTTCAATGTTTTCTAAAAACCAGGATTCTGTTTTTGTAAGACATTAACATCAAAAGGTAGTACTTTTAGATTTAAAATATTATAATTTTGTAACGATTGTTTTTATGCTTGAAAGAAATTGATGCTTTTCCCAAAAAATCAATTATGAGACAGGTTAATTTGCTGATTTAATCTATTCCCAAATGCTGCAAAAAATACTCTACTTGTACCTTTAATAATTTCTCGCGTGCATTCCACAATACAGCCTTAGGCCGCCCAATGTCCCGCCACGATAAGGTAAAATGAATAACTGAGCAGGGGTGGATATCTATTATTCCAATTTTTTTTTTCTGTCGTGTATTTCTCAAAATCTCTCTCGAAATCAATCGGACGTGACTTAAAAATAAATCGGGCCGTTAATAACGTTGCTGTATCTAGACTGGGGTCCTCCTGCTTCCTATCCATTTTTCCCCACGAGGGGAGGAACTTGGGGAGAGAGGAAAAAAATTCAATGAAAAAACCCATCCCTTCTGGCCGTCGCCAAGACAAGACCACTGCCCATAGCTACGCATTCACTCCTATCTGTTCGTGCATCCATTGCGAAGCAGCAGCTAAAAAAGGATGTTAGGGGGCCGTTGCGAGTTACTGCTACGCTCGCTCATCAGTGTGGTCAACGACTTGAGCCTCTTCCGTAAACAAACTAACATACACCAGCATTTAAACTGAAATGCCTCACATGAACTAAAGATGAGAGTACAATTTAATTTAAATAAGTTTGTATTTGGTTGAATCTCTGATGAGAGAAAAATTACATTAAGGACCAAAATTAAATTTTGGTAAACCAATCTATGAGTATTCCCTATGTCATCAGTAACACGTCGAAGAAGCGAATATGCAATATTAGATGTTTTCGCCTAATTGTATTTTCTAGACACAGTTGTTTAATGTCTTAATGCTGTTCCAAAGGCACGAGCTCCAATTGGTGTCGAGCTCGGTTTGTCCTTTATGATTATTGTTCACCGCACTAGAGCTAATTAGATCTCTTCGCATTTTAAGAACCTAAATCGATACTTAACCCTCTGAGTGTCACGAGACTTAGGAGTGTAGTATTGCTTTTACCCCTCAACACACTTACAATGCCCAGAAAACTACATCTATTGATTGAAAGATGTAAGACTGATGTAACGTGATTAAACGTGTCTTTCTCGAAACAGAGATTTTGCAGATTCGAACTTTTGGCATAGTATCCACAATATCATTAATTGTAATTACTCGCCTCTGCCTCTTGTGATAAATGTTGCGAATTATTAAAAGGCCACTAAAATTTCTTTAATTTTTATAGGTTGATACTGTGTTTATAAGTAATTACGAAAAAGTTAACAAACTGAACTCAAAGATCTTCTGAAGATTAATCCTTCGTGAAAAGCAAACTATGCTTTTTTTTCGCTCTACGATCATTTTTTGCTACACGAGGGCAACGAACACTTTACAATAGAATACCGGTTAATACAACGATTTTCCTTTACTATCTATGTTGTGTTGTATATGGCTTGGTGTGGTATCTCTCAAGCTTATGTATTTGTGAGATTATTTGCTATATTACTTTCACATGTAACAACAATTCACGGTAATTTTTAAATCTTACTTTGAAATCATCACATTTTCTTAAATGATTTAAAATATCGACACAACTCCCTCTTAACTCGACTTCTTGTAGAGTGAGGGCATAACAATGCAAACTAAAAATTATTTGCTAAATAAATCATATACTCGCTAAAATCTGTCTCAAATGAAAAATGTTAAACCAAGATCAAGTATAATCTAACCAATGGTGAATCGAATTTAAAAACTAAATTACTGACTGTTCAGTTTTATCACAGATCTGGTGTCTTCAAATCTGAATGTTGCGAATATGTGTGCATAAAAGCTCTTTAAAAACTGTAAGTTGTGAATATATCAAAAACATTTGTCAAAACCTTATTGCAATTAAATTTTTAGTAATAATAAAAAATATCGTTATTCTATTAGTGATACATGCAAATGTAACAAAACTATAATTAATAAGAGAACCACCGTGGAAGAGAATCAATTTTCAGTTGTTTGTTCTCCCAAAAACAGCTCTAGAAGATAAAAAAAATAGATCAATTTGAGCATGTAATCGCAAGAAAGTCAATGTAATTTCGAATAGAAATTAATTTTCTACGCGAAAATCTTTGATGTATGATGAGTAACTTAAAAACTAAAAATATTGCTATATTTTATATTTATGGCCCCCTAGGGAAGAAAGGGGACTAACTCGAGGGGTGAGGGCTCGAAGGGATTAACGCTATGGTGGGGTGGGAAAATGATGCAGGGAAGGAAGAGGAAAAAAACTATGGCCCTTACCACTCACAGAAAACAGGGGGGTTCAAACGAGCTTGGTTGGTGCCATTGTTGATGTAATAGGTTGTCATGGTTACCTGTAATGAGTAATGGAAAAAATAGGTTGAAATAGTTTTAAAATTTTTGTCAGCCCGTTAAACCTAAAGAGAATGCACTAACATGAAGTGCAAGAAAAAATATAACTTGGATTTGATTAAAAAAATAAGCTTTAGCTGAGTAACTTTTGTTCTCATTCGGAATAATGAGAAAGTTTTAAATTGTTTTTATTGAAGATTATAGATATTACTTATTTTATTTAAAAATATATCTGCATGCCATAACCACGGATCAATAATAAATTTACCACTGATCTCTGTGATATAGTTGTTCTAGATAAAATTAAATTTGAAATCCAAGAACAATTAGTGCATTTTTAAATGCATTTCCTTTAAATGACAAACTGTTATTTCATTTAAAATTATATTTTAATAAAAGACTTGCAAGCATTTAATATGTGTGGTCACAGGGATATCGATTTCAAATTAACCAGTGTATCCAAAGTATCCATGAAAAAACAGATATAAAAAACACTGTTTTAATTTTTTTTCCAAAAAGTTAAAGAACATAAACTAATAAGCAGAAAATTCGCCTATTTATGCATTATAGTCTTACAAAATACGTATAATCACAATTTTATTTCTGTAATGAAACTTTATATAGTATTATACTGAAAAATATTCCAGATATACTTGTTTTAAAATGATAGAAATATCATAAGTAGCATAAGAAATCTTAGCCAATAGTTCCAGCATTTGGAGTGTTCTTTCCATTTGTTTTACAGTCCTACTGGGTAACATTTGCGAACATCCAGATTTTACTATCATTAAATTTTATTCATTCTAATTCATGTTATTGCCTATGTAAATTATGGATATGGTATGTTATACCATATGAGGTGGTCATTATATTTCATAAAATGTTTCGTTCTTTATCAAAAAATATGAATTAGAAGTGGATCAAAATTAGACCCAGATTATGGGTTCTATTGGTCCACTCCTTTATTTTTTCACATCTATTAGATATTCAAGCTAAGTTTGAATTATTTTATTGTCTTGAATATTTTATATTATAAAATGAAAAACTGAGTATTGCTTATAAAAATTTAAAACTTGAGGTTTAAAAATAAGAAATTGCAAACATCAATCGAAATTTAAAAAGAAACCATAAAATCAACTTATTTTACTTAAAATATAAATACTTCAAAGGGAAAAAATTCTAAAATAACATATTTTTTTCAAAAAAGTGGGTTGTGTCAAGCTTTAAACAAATGAATTTTCCACTATTATCACTTACTGGCGCTGACTTGATGCTAATGTGAGTGCTTAGTGAGATGCATAACTGTTTCTTTTTCCTTTGAAGATAATGAAAACTACACATCCAGACTCTAATGAAAGTAGACAATTGTTAAATAATTACATTATACATTTTTGTAAAATTAAAATTTATATTTAGAAATTAAAGTAAGTAGTTATTATAGATAGAGAGTTCATTAGTTAGACTTTATATAGAACCTAATATTACCTAAAGTGCATGGTATGTTTGAGAGTATACATATGAGGGGGTGTTCTATAAAGCTGAATACAGAGGGACTCTATTACTTCGGTAGCCCCTTCGTAATTTGGCATGTTATGCGAATGTAATTTCAGCACGTCGTAGTCCCCTAAATTAAAAATTAATGCGAATCATCGCCTAGAACACCATAAATTTGGTTCTTAATCAAAAGACTTTTCTTTCTCGGCTGTTTACTTATGTTTATACTGAAAAACCTCTCATAAATAACTTGTATGTCATTTAAAAGCAAATGTACTACCCAAAATTATCATATTGCCCTTAAAAAGGACTTTAACCTTTTTTTATAGATTTTCAATCCGAAACATCATCAAATCGAAATCCCGTAAGCTATAAACTCAAATAGTAGGCCAAGAAAAAAAAGCACTCACGAAAAGCAAAGAATGCATGTTTTTTTCTAATAATGAGAGGATGTAAATAAATTTCAAAATTACTATTAGAAAGCAAGTTGCATGTATTTTCAAATTTTAAAAATGAAGAAAAAAAGCACAATAATATGCACTTAAGGCATCTGCTCTCATTCTCATCAGCAAACCACTTGGCACAGGTTTTTGGTTGTTCAAGGTCCTTGTGACAGTCATGCAAAACGCATTCTGATCAAATTTTATTCAAGTTGAATTGATGATTTTTATGAGACATTTGACCTGAGCCCTAAGAGTTAGCTGAAATGTTCTACTGGTTCCGATTTTTAAGATATTTTTCGTAGTGATATGTTACCATATTATTAAATATACTTTTATTTGTTATAATACGCTCGTTTTCATAAATATGGCTCATCTAATAATGTTATTATCAATCTATTTAAGTTATGGAATAGTTTTTTCTATAAAAGAAATACATTTTTTTTATACTGATTGAGGTAGGTACTTAAATTTAAGTAACACTCAAACAGCACAATGGGATCAATCCGAAGGGAAAGATCCGAAGACAACACATCGTAATTTTGAGCCAGGGTCAGATGACGAGGTCAAACACCTGAGCTGGTACCCCACTTTCTAAACTCCCACACCACGCCAACGATTTGATTGATTTAGAGTTTCATGGCGCAAGGGCCATATTTGGTCATGATGCCTACATTTGGTTTGATGAGACATACAAAAACAAGTAATGGAGATATAAGGAAAGTTTTACTGATACTGAAGTACTACATCCAGGGAGGAATCGATTCTGCGTCGCCTACAACTCGCAGGTTGCTAGCCAGTGGAAAAACCACTAAGCCACGACAGCCCCACTATTTGATTGAATACACATACATTAGGATGAATCAATTTTTAACAATTCTTTAAATAAAAATCTACAGTGAAGGGAAATTTGTATATTGGTATCAAACGTTTTTCAAAGAAAAATGTTCTTTCGAATTGAATTATATTTATTCTTACCCCCGCCAGGCCCTTGAAATTTTGAAAAATATAAAGTACAAAGCAATTTTTTTTAGTTTTCAGAATTTTTAATCGCCTGTACTAGAAATGGTTGCAAAAAAGACCATGTGAAAAATTTTTTCAATATAGTATTTAAACCTCCCACCAGGCTTTTGAAACTTGTTTTATTTTTCTATTTTTTGATATTTTAAAGCAGCTTTTTGCCTATTTTGCCAAAAGTTTGATAGTGTAACCCAGAATTCACCACGATGAGGTGACTATTATCGAATTCCGCCTGTACCCAACCAACCTTCCAATCAAATATGGGCACAGTTTTCTATTTATCAATACTGAAGTTTCTCTTTATGTTTTTCCTTGTTTTCGAAATTGGACATCAACCTTCGGGACGCCAATGTACGTATTAAGCCATAGCGGCTTTTCCCCCATAAACAAACAGATGCCTCTGTCACTAAATTGATTGCCATTTTGACAGCTTGTGTATTTCATGGAAGATTACATAGCTTACACCTCCTATTTTGGCCAATTTCTGAAGTTTTACAATTTGTATGTTTTGTAAGTGGAGGTTCAGTATGAACAATTCTGCCAATTGATGAGTTCTGTATAATGCTATATAGTATATGCTGTGTAATGCTTGAAAACTATGACATGGAATGATAAAGTCACGAATTGTTTCTTTAAGAAGAGTTCCATAAACACTATTTCTGTGAATCATCACTTGAAACAGACTATTCTGAAGTATATTCTAAACGTGTATGCAAAAGATTAATTTCTTACTAAAACTAAGCTTTCATGCACAGCCGGTCCACATCATATTTGGAAACTTATTCACTATTCAAGATATGTGAACGATGAGCTGAAATTAGTAGATCTTGTAGCATCCACCATTAATTGTTCAAAAGAATGATTTTTGAGGTCACAGAGAACTTGCTGATCACTATAATCACCAACAAACGAAGCTTCGTTAGACAATTAGGATTAAAAAAATGGTAAAGGTCCGGACTCTTCTTTATGAGGCAATTCGTAATATTATCTCTCAATTTTCAATTGGGAGCTAGCATTGTCATTAATCAATTGGCAGAATTGTTCATGTACCGAACCTCCACTGACTAAACATGTACCTATTGTATAACTTAGGAAATTGGCTAAAACGAGATGTTATTAGAACAAAGCTTTGAAATCTATGCCATACAAAAGCTGTCAAAAAGGCAGTCAAGTTAATGACAGACATCTTCATCAGTTTGTGGAGCGAAAAGTCACGATGACTTTATACATACTACAATGGCGTTCCGAAGGTAGAACTTCGAAAACAAGGCAAAATATGAAGTGGGACTTCAGTATCAATAAATAGAAAACTGTGCCCATATTTGGTTGGAAGGTTAGGGGGGTAAGGGTAAAATTCGACAGCAGCCACTTCATGGTGGTGAATTCTGGTTATTCTGCCAAAATTTTTTTAAAATAAATGAAGAGCTGCTTTAAAATATCTCTCAAAAAATAGAAAAATAATACAAATTTCAAAGTCCTATTGGGAGCTTAAATAATATACAAAATTAATATAATATTTTTCACAAGGGTCTTATAATGCAATCATTTTCAGTTCAAGCGATTAGAAATTCTGTCAATTAAAAAAAACTGTTTTGTACTTTATATTTTTTGAGAAATCTCAAGGTCCTGATGGAGTCTAATTTAATTTAAATTTTTATATACAAACGTTTGAAACCAATACATAACTTTTCCCACCACAGATAATTTCGATTTGAAAAAATTTTAAGAATCGACCCACCCTAACACACATTCCGACTTATGTACTTGACCTTAATACCGTTTGCAAATCATCGTGTAGTAATAGACATATTTACCGATGAAGTTTTACTGACCAAGAGAAATATATCCAGGGTGAATAACAGGAATCGAACCGACCCTCCTACGTGCAGTCTACTACCGTGGTGAGCCAACCCATTATGTCACGAAGGTCCTTGAACAATCCAGATTAACCAGCGCCTGAGAAGAAACAATTATCAACTACTATCAATAGTAGACCACATTTCGTGAAATATAATGCACTTTCTGAAGTTTTCAAAGAAATGAGTTTTTAATGTTTGAAAAACTCATTTTTGGACTTTTAAAGAGATATTATTAAAGAGAAAAGAAAATGGAAATGTAAGTTTTTATTGGAAAATAAACAAGTTTTTGTTTGGTTTATTGCTCTATAGTCACACTTTTTGACACACTAAGACCTAAATAATTTTCTATTTGTTTGACTTTAGTTGTCATGTATCGGAATTTATCAGATTTCTGAATATATACTTACACACTTCTGTAATTCTAGCTGCTTGATTAGATAAATAGTAATGTTAAGTTGCATGGGGATATAACTATTCATCAGTATTAGTTAAGTCAAAATGATTTCATTTTGAAATAAAAAAAATTTTGCTGTGTTTGAAAGAAATAAGTTAAAATATTTAAACTTTGCATTTGCGAGACTTTTATACGTATAAAATATGCTGTTTCCAATATTGTTTTCGTATATGTTTGTGATTATTCTGCTATATTATTTTTATTGATAAACTTTTATGGTTTTTTTTAATTCTAAATTCTTTCTGTGCCTACTAAAACATGAAAAAATAAATTTGACTTTCAACTCCAGGAATATTCGTCCTCGTGTAGCAAGAAAAAAATCATTGCAGTGTTAAACCAAATCAAACATTGGAACATGCACGAAGAGTATTATCGACAAATAAAATTTCCAATATTCATTCCTTAGCTGGCCTCTCAATACCTTTTAAACAGGTAAATTTGATTCTGAAGTTTTGAACTTCGACTTCTTTCAGATTTTAGAAACTTATACAAAAACTCAACTGAAATATACTATTTTTATCATCTCTTACATTTTGCTATATAGTACATTTCAAGTATTAAATTCGCAATGAAAATAATAATTTCCTATTGCATGACCAATCACTAGAGTAACACTTTTTAAAATAATGCTCTTGTACTTTTTCTTTTTGAATGGAAAATAAGAGTTTTGAAACAATGATCTGTACAAGGTAAAGTGTTTAAGAACTGGGTTCTAAATCTAAGTGCTTTCTGAAGAGATTTTAGTTTTCTCATAGGAATATTCAACGAAGTATAATATGTCCTTCCCTCCAAAGACATAATAACGTATCTCTTCTACATCATACATTCTGAAGACAATTTTGCTTTATAAGAATGATTAAATCTTTCTTATAGTCTCACTTCAAATGATTAGACAAAATTGTTCGCGCAACAAGTTCGATAATTTTCAAAACATTAAAAAAATTATACGAAATTGAATTGTAGCGAAATACTTTTTCAAATAGTTTTCGATAACCAGCAGACAAAAAATTGTATAAAGGAAGCTGAAGGATAAAAGTGGATGGGGAAAATAAATAAAAAGAAAGAAGCAAAAAAAAAAAACGAACAAGAGGAAGATTTTTGCTGATCGAAGTGAGAGGCAGACAACGGGAAGAAATGCTGTCAATAACCTACTTCAAGGCCAACACGTTTCTTCCCAGAAGTCGGAGTAGCCTTGACCGTGGCAGTGAAAGTTGGCAATAAAAGAGTTTCAGACGGGAAGAAGGAAGGGGAAAAATACTGGCAGGTGAAATGAAAAAAATTCAGATGGTGCAAAGACCTTTGATTTTGAACTTGCTTCTCGTTCAAATGTGGAACATAATTGAAGATCGTTCTATTGATTTTCTCGACTGTATTGCTTTTGTTTGATGATAAAAAATTTCTACGATATAAGAAAGATACCTTGAACAAAGTACTTAACTGTGACGATATTGACACTTTTGCACAAAATTAATTTATTCTTTCAATTTAAAAGAAATATAACTTTCGATCTAAAATATATTGCAAGAAAATTTTGCATTCAGAAAACATTTTATTTCTCTTCGGATTTTGCAAAATCCAGTTCATTCTCTTCTCATTTGCAAAAGATTACAAAAAATTGAAAATCACTTTGAAAAACTTATTTAAAATAACACAAAAACTTTTCTAACTCAAAGTTGTATGGAATTATATATTTGCTTTGAAAACCAAAACAATCTGAAAAAGTAGGTGCATTCTCAATTTTTAGAATGACTACAGAATTCCAAGCATATTTTGTTTGCTTCTACGAAATTAGAAGTCAAGATATTGGGGAGTCTTTCTTCAAAATTTCTTTTATTCGTAAGTTACTCACTTCAAAAAATAGAATTAAAATAAAAACCACATTTTTATAAAACTTAGTGAATTTGTTCTTTATGTTTCTGTCTGATGAAAGAATATCACTTAAAGAATATTGATTCTATAGAATATCATCCAAAGTTGATCTCTGTTATTTAGAAAAGCATTGTAAAGTGGATGATATTTTCATATTCCTCGATCTAAAACTGATCACTCTAAAAGTGTGTAACTCACCTGTATCAATTTCGGACTTGGTGTAAGTAATTGGCCATGAAAGGTTCTCTTGGGATTTGTCACTTTTTGTTTTCTAAGAATTTTTTATGAATACACTCACATTTTTTGTGGAAACATTCTGAGGTGAATAATATTCGTGAGTGTTGGAAATCAGACCTTGAATGCCTAAATAACATTTGAGTAGCAAATGTCAGTAACCAATCAACAAAGAAATTTAAAGAAAATTTTTCACTGTATCGGGTTCGCAAATCTAATAATACTGTTTCTTCGCAAGTGTGCATTGCTTGTTTCGAAACTCGAGTAGCGGGATTCTTTTTAAAAGTAGGTATAGATTTATAGTTATAGATATAGAATTAAATTTTAATATGAATAAGAGACACGGGACTGTTAAGGGAATAAGAGACGGGTTTTGGTGTTAAGATATACCGTAATGAATGTGTTTGTGACACAACAAATATAAATTTTTGGCGATCAGAATGGCATATGTAATTAAAAATCAACACAAATTAATTGAATGTTGTTGGCCTGTTGAAGCAACAATATGCTAGTACACAGTGATTGATAGCTAATTTTAACATCATTCAATATTTGTCAACATACACACTTTTGTATACACTATGTCATATTTAATACATATGTTAGTTTAATATATGAACTTAAGAAAGAACAAAGGATAATATTTTGGGAACCTGACGCTCGTATTATATAAAAGAATTTACTGGGCCTCAGTCTCACAAAAGTTGAGAACCACTCCTCTAAAGTGCTTATTCATTAAAATATCATAACTTTTAGAACATTTACTGTATAAAACCAGTCTATTTTGGTAATAGATTTTCCTTCTGTATTTTTCGTGCAGCATTTTTGGTTTTTTAAAACTTCGTCCTCAAAATTTCATACATAAATTTAAACGTTAAATTAACGTTTCGTAAAGTCATAGGAAGACATAAAATATTGAAAGTTCATCATAAATTTGCATCCAAAATAAAAAATGTGAAGGCTTTAAGGAACGTTATACAATATTTGTTTCAAGAAAAGCACTACGAACGTATTCGGATACTTCAGTGTTGCTCAGATTTAATGAATCCGATCACGATCAAAATCGTTCACACCTAAATCAAGCAATCCATAACAATTATCCTTGAAACGATAAAGAACTTTGAATTTAATACGCCGTAATGGGAGGAAGAGGAAGAATAGGAAGTAGGAAAGGTGTTCAGGAGTTCATAAGCTTCTATGTAGTATGTTTTCCAGAATCAAAAATTGAATTTTTGAAAATCTTCAAACAATTTTTATTTCACCCTTATTTTATTAAACTGAAATTATAGTTTAAATCGTTGGTTTGTTTAAATTAAAAAAATTTAATTAAAACAGTTTAGTTGAAAAACGTATCATCTTACCGAATTTAGTAAGTCTAGAGACGACATGGATTAAATTTTTGTTCACAAATTTTTTTTCCGTGTATCTCCTCTAAAAGTATAAAGATTTTGAAGACTTCACCGTTCTCTCTTTTGATGCAATGAAAGCTGACTCAAAACTAGAACCATATATTCTCAAATCTTCCCCACCCATCTCTACCCATGTTGGTGGAGGGTGGGCAGATGATCCGGGGAGGTTACAAGATGGCGCATAATAAAATTAAATTCGGGAAAAATGATCTCATCCTTTCACCCATTGGTTCGACGTACTTTTATACCACAGCCCCCACCCACGCACTTATGCTCAAATGTTGTATGAATATGAAATGAGCGGAATCTGGACATGGGTACTGTGAATTGCGAGGGAATGCTGGAAAGTCGGACTCTCCAAATTTATTGTTGCATTGTGAGTGAGTAATGTCTCATGAAAATTAGTCGTAAGTTGTTTTGGTCTGATTTTTTGTATTCTATTCGAGGACTTAAAAAAGATGAAAATTACAGAATATGCTTCTCTTAAATAAAATTCCTTGTTGGCGAAACAAGACCAAATTAAGTACACAGTATTATTTTCGTTGGTATTTAATATTTTTAGCGAACAATCCTAACCCTTTGGAATCGCTCAAGAATACTTTTCGTTATTTCAATTGTATCGCCAAAAGTAGGTGATTCTGACCATCCTGCATACAAATATAGTTGCAGGGAGACCTTTTTTCTGAAATGTACACTAATTTTATTTATATAATGCTTACACTGAAAGCATATGTATTTTTGAAGAGTAGGACAAAGTATATGTACAGAAATTTACTCATCCAAGAAAATAATTCCACATCAAAGAATTCGAATTCATTTGCTGCTCTGTCTTAAAAATTACCAAAGGACAGATAGGAAATTGACCGACTTAAAAAGTCGAAAAAAATTTGTTTCCTTTAATTCGCCTTCATACTTATTGTTTGTGTGCCAGTGCTGGATAATTATCATTCGGGCCCGCGCATTGGTATTTTGGTTAGCGAAAAATTAAGAATCATTGGCAATTTAATTGTTTAGCATATCCCGTGCGACGTAGTAGATTCAAGAAAGTGGACTATATAATTAAAAAATTTATTTAATTACAAAATTATAAGTTCAATAACAGAGGCTCTGGAATAATGATTATATGCGAAGCGCTTCTATGTCAGTACAAAATTTGCGCTAAGTCATAAATATCAACATACAATTAGTCGAATAATTCTTAATACGAAAAGTTCTAATGAACAAAAAATATAAAGACATCCTTCAAATGTTGCCACAATTTGCGTTTAAAGAATAAAAACAAAAATAGTTAAACTGCAAACGATTCTTAATTCTTCACCAGCCAAGATATAAATGCAAACTATAATTATCCTGCACGCGCGTACAAACACAGATAATGACGAATTGTGTACCTTAATTAAAAGTATGCAATTGTCGATTGGAAACACTACAAACTCACAACTGTGAAATGAAACCTGGGGTGGCAAGTATTACCGAATAAACATAAATTTCGCTTTGACTCAGTTGCGTTATTTTAAATTGAAAGTTTTCAATTCAATTTTAGTTCGTGAACCAAGTGAATTTAATTTTAGAGAATACTACTTGATACTCTATTTTATTATTGTCCTAATTCTAAATAGAATGGTAGAAAAATTTAAATTTTGTTCCATCTTGTGTTTGACATTAAATTATATTTTAAGCACGATAATTTAGTTACTATGGCTTTTATATATAATTTTGAAAGTAATAGTATTTATTTTAGTTAAATAAATATTCCTGAATTAAGATTTTATTTACTAGAGTTTCTTAAAGTTAATCATCGTTAAAGAAAACTCACTGATTTGTTTTCTGTTTTTAGTTAATGTAATCAATAATAATTGAGTTCTCTTGCCTTATTTTCATTTGTAATGCTGAAATATTTTTGTGCTTCAATCTTGAGGTGACAAAGGGAAGCCTCCATTTTGGTACTTCCTTTATTAGTTCTTTTGGTTGTAGATTAATAAGATAAAACGGCAGTTTGCTAACTTTTGTACTTCTATTGATAGGTTCTGTTCGGAATAGCCTTAGCCTTCACGTACCCGCATTTAACTCCGCTATTCCGCAACCTATGTGGGTGGGGAACACGGAAATTCGCTTTTCCTCTTATTTCTTGTGTCGTTATTCAATATCACATAAATGTGCGACTTATTGCCCACGTGAAATAACAGACAGCATTGTTGTTAGAAACGATTATATGTATCAAATTGGAGGTAATGGGATGAAGGAGGAAAAAATATCTAATATTAGTTCATTGACCTAATAATCTGTAGTGTTCTACAAAAGGTTGGATGATTCAGCTCTCCCTCTCTCTCTCTCTCTCTCTCTTCTCCACATCTTGTTAATTTTAGTAAACATGCTTCCATTGATTGCTTAGGATAAGTTAGAAAAACTACATTTATCCGAAAAGGTTTATGAAGGTGATACTTATGACATTTTCGAAAGAAAAGAAAGGTGTCATTTTCAGATTTTTTAAAATAAATATCACTATTTTTCTTGTATCAATTTTTAACGATTGAATTCATTTTTCAATGCAATTAATCTCAATCAAATATATTTGAAGAGCGTTTTTTATCCAGTGTTTTATAATTGGCAACCTTTTAAATTGAATCGACTGTAATAAATTCTGTGTGTTTATACTAAAGAATAAACATAAAATTTCAGGGAATTATTCTTAAACATAATTACATTTTAAGAAAAAAATGCAAGTACAGGAATATGAAAGGAGAAAATTGAAATGAAAATTGAGACATAAATATCGATTCAAGATACACTTTACCCGTATCTTTCTATTCATTCAATCATTCCTTTAAGTATTCAGCCTGTGATTTGCAGTTAATCACACTTTCAAAGTTTAGAGTTTAAAATTAGCCATAATGTGAATTTCTCTTTGCAACTTCTTGATGTTATATAAATAATTTTAAAAATTTATAAATTAGACTTCCTTTATCAAAACAATATTTAAAAAACTGTCTTTAAAATTTTACTGGAGACCCCGAAGCTGTTCTTTTTCTGACTTGAAAAGTAGTGAACTTATCGCATTTTAGCATCAGGTTTCTCAGGTGAGCCCCAATAGAGTCCCCAAAGGATGGGAAGCGGGCCCTACAGAAAGAAAAAAAAGAGATCGTACCTCATTTTATTTCATTAGGATAGAAACAATAGTTTCAGACGTATGCGGTATGCATAAAAACTAAGTGGTTGCCGGCTAATTTTTTTTCGTAAGATCTTTTTTACCACTCTGGGTCATTTACAAGGGGTGAGGGAACTTCAGAAGTCTTCTTAGGTAGTCTTTTTTTGTGAGGGAGAGTTAGATACCCGTGGAGAGTAAATCTTAAATAAAGGGAACTTCCTGTATCACATTTTATTTGACTAAAAAGAAAACAGGGAAAATACAAGATCAGATCAATTTTGCAAATCTTGAATCTGATAGCATACTAGAGAAAAAGGCACTGATGAATTGGGGCGGAACTTATTTTCAAATCTGGTAATTATTTTTTAAAGAAAATAACCTATTGCTTACATCTAAACCTAAAACTTCCCATGCAGACAAAAGACATTTTTCTCCTTTTCCCCGACTTTGTCATTCTAGAAATATTCTTTCGCGTTACGAAAACCAAATAATACTCAGTCTATTTTTATGCATTCATTAGGCCTGGTGCATGAAAAGAAATAATAGCATTCAAATTAATGACTTACAGTTAGATATTGAAAAAGTACAACAGTGATGTTTTATTTATCCTTACGACTCATGCATACTATTATATGAATTCAAACTTCCCGTATAAATTAATTCATAAAACGCTTTGAACGAAATGTATTTTGTGAAATTTTGAAAGAAGTTGTTTCGTGGCTTCCTTTGTTTAATTCAACAATAGAGCAAAAAAAATCCAGGGTATTTTCTTTTCCCAACATTGATTTTTCAATACCATTCTATTTCACCCATTTTCTACGGTTTACCATAATAACAGCTTAAGTAAAATTTATTATTTTCTTTTCTGTGGAAAAAACAAGCAATGTATTTGGATGTTTACAATTTCATGGAAACACGTTTTTCGAAAAAATTATGAATCGTTTTATAAAATTCTACAATTCATTCACACATAACAGGTGCAATTGTAGTTCAAAACTCGCCTTTTATATAAAAATTTGAATCGAGATTGATACCGAACTTTCTAAATATTTCTTTTTTCTTCATTTTATTGAAAGCAAATTCGACTAATTTGTTTTCATACTTCATGTATAAGTTTTTCTAAGGTTACAGAGAATCTTTAAAACATTAATTTCTATGCAGTATCCGAAATAAATATGAGCACACATACACAAGAAAAAAAGCTCATTTCTCAAATAACTTATTTCTTAACTTTAAGCCGACTCAATTTATTCGGTCCCTTTTCTGGCATTTTGAAATTTTTTGCTTAGGATATCGTCAGTAAATTTGCTGTAATTCTTAAGCAATGAAAATCTGCATTTCAGTTGAAAATTATTTCTTTTAAAAGAAAGCAGGCTTAAATGATCAAAGTTTGACGGTGGATGGCTTACCTTTAAGAAATTTATTAAGTTTTTCTTTATAAGCATAGCATCTTTTCTTAACTCAGCATGCATACGAGAAGCAAATAATGAGAAAAGCTTCTGTGTTTGATAGATTCATTTTTCTTCCGAAGATTTATATTTTAAATATTTTTGTTGCGAAGAAAAAAAATCGCAAAAGTTTGATTTCAAGTTTCTTTTGTTACTTGTTTTTATTTCTGCCGGTGCAACGAATAAAGTTACTAATAAAAACTTTTATTTCATGCAAAACGGAGAATATCAGCTCGTAAACAAGCTAATCTAATTATTATGCATACTCAATGAGTAAATCGCGTGATACCCATTTCTACTCAAAACTGCATATTTGTATACCATACAATCTTACCGCTTTTAAAGATTTTTTTTCCCTTTTTCTAAGAAAGCAAAATCCATCTTCTAAGACTTTCTGTGCAGGAGAAACTACGCATTTGCATTTTATTATTTTGCGTGCTCTATCTTAATTGTATGAGAGAATCAGAGAGAATGTACAATAGAAATACAGCTCTAAATTCGGTTCTTTTGATCACAAGCATTTCCATGCATTTTAGTTCACGTATCTGCTTTCCTCTCTCAATGTAGGCTTTATTTTTTACGAGATTTCGATTCAGTTACCCGCAATTCAGAAAAACAGTCGTCGTTACTTTTGTTAATTTTGAATTTAGCCGCACTAGAGTTGAAAGAAATAGTTGAAAGGGATTTACTTCTAAGTTGCTTGTGACGGGAATCCGTAAATTTTAGGGATATGAATACAGAAAAATAAATGGAGAGAAATAGCTGAGGGGGGCCCGTGTAAAAGATTACCTTTTGTTGTGTTAATACTGTTAAAATAGAGCAAATTGCGTCTTTATCAAATCTGCATTGCTGAAATACATCGGAATAACAAGAGGTTTTTTTATCATTCCCGTTTTAATTTAGGATTTTCTTCGCAGAAGATACACTCTTGTTTGTATTTCGTTTTAGCGATTCTAGCTTTATGAAATTGCATTTTGAATTGAATAGAGAGACTAAAGAATGAATAAACTCTACATCAAAAGCAAGAGATTATTTTTCGGATAGATGTTTCAAATTCTCTTTTTTGGGGTGGACACAGAACAATAATATTCCTAAAAGTGTGTTTTACAAACTCAAACACATAGACATTTTGATTTTTTGCCCAAAATATGTTGTTTCACCAGGTTGAAATCGTTAAAAACAATTCAATCTATAATTCTTATTGTATAAACAACTTAAAAGTTTTGTTCGTTACTTAAACAGGATATCGCAGATTCCTTTACATTACTTTCAGTATAAGAGGCTAGAAGTGTTTTTAAATCGTTGTATTTCAATACATATATATATATATATATTCTTTAAACTTTAAGAACTTTAAAAAAATTTTTTTTACTGATCCAAAGACGACTTTACGAAATTTCAAGTGGTTAGAAAATAAATCTCTTTTGACAGTTAAAATCCTACCTCGACTGTATAAATTTTTCATGGTCATTTAAAAAGAGAAATAGGGGCGGAGAATACAATGTGCGTCCTAAAAGAGGGAGTAACTACTTCTCATCCATCCCGTGCAACCCTTCCTCCCTAACTACAGAGTGGGGCGTACTCAGGATGCGCGAATGATCATCCATCTGCGTGTCGGAGAGAAAGAAAGGGTTGGTTGAACAGAACCGGTTGAGTAGTAAACCCATCCCAATAGGTCCAGCTGGGATATGTTCTCCCTGGTGATAGCGATGATTGGAGGGCTTGCTTAAGCGTGACCGCAATTGGAGCAATTTGGAATTCCAGATAACAGTGTCAAGATAACGGGAGTAGTTTTTAGTTTTTAAAGAGAATAACAGTGAAAAAGTAGAGATTGTATTTACCCGACAGTTCAACTATTTTGATAATCTAGAATAGGAGATAGAGTTATCTTTGTGCGTGTGTTAGACTAGCAGTTTCACGAAGGCTTTTAGGAAAAAAACCCTGCATTACTATCGAATCAGCGATCGATTAACTCTTACTCGAGTGATTGCGAAACAGAAACTATGAAGTTGTTTACAAAACTTTAAAATCATGCTCTTCATTAAAAGTTTGCGTAAAAATTACGTGCATAGCAATATGTTCATTAAGGGTAGCAGTGGCTCAGTGGGTTTGTCCACTGAGTTTTCAACATGCGAGTCAGACGGCGCAGGTTCGATGCATCCTTGGGTGTATTTCTCTCTTCTGTGTCCGAAAAGCTTTTATTGTGTGTTATATCCATTTAATTGTTGTCGCTGCTTGGCCAAATGTGGTCCTGCACAGTAAAACCCAACCCAACCTACCAAGCCTTTAATCCTTAATACCAGCAGTCTTGTCCCTGGTTTTGGAATTTTAATGAATCCAGTGAGTGTTGAAATAAAAAAACGAGGGAAAGGAAAAACTATGCTATTTCCCATTCTTTGAAACAGTTCGAAGAAGCACAAAATACTTCCTGGATTTATGACCCGTTTCAGATAACAGATTTTTTATAAAGTTTCAATAAAAGTGGCAGAAGGGGAATTTTTGTAATAAAAGCACAGAGAGGATTAAATACATCCAGAAAAAGGAGAAAAAAATGAAACTTTCCCCCAAAAGAAAAATAAAGGCTTCAATTATCTCTCTCAGCCCTTTATTGATTTTATACAAACATTCCTGTTACGTTCAGAGTGTCAATGTATGCTTTTTTCCCGACACCCTATTCTGCTCTCTGTTGTATTTAAAACTAATAAAAAAAGCAGGCACATTCAGGGGGCAATGCTCTTGAGCTTCCGTCCCTGGGGCTCGAGGGGAAAAAAACTGGCTTTGAAGAGAGCTAGAAAAGGAACCCCGAGTTTTTTTAATGGAGCTTTCTCCCTTACTTATCCAACATGCTTTATTTAAAATTTTATTGTTAAGCGCGTGGCATTGAAGAGCGTCGCGCGCAAAATGTGTGACGTCACTTTGTCGTAATTTATTAATTTTCTCTCTTGATTTTCAGTCAATGGGGCTTGCTTCAGATGTGTGAAGGACTCACATGGTTATTCAGACCAAACACTAGCAATTTTTGAACCATGTGTAACGGAAAGAAAGTTCTCAAAAGACGAGCTTCATTATTCTGAGATATTTTAATATTCACGAAGAAAATGAGGTAAGATAATATACTCCTCTTTGTATAGATTAATATATCAGTACCTTTGTAGGAAAAGGGTCAATGTCCATTTGCAAGTTTTTGGTAACAGCTTATTTAGTATATTTTACTTTTAATTCAGCGTACAAAAAATACTTTTCAATGTTTTGATACTTTAATAATGCATTAATAGAAGGATATTGACACTTTTTCTATTATAATTTTCATAACCTTGAGGCGATTTGTGGACAAAATTCAAAATCTTCGAATTTGGACATCGACCCTTTTCCTACCTCCGTACAGCCATTCGTAAAAATGGTTTGTGCAATTACCATTAGGTATGTAAATCCTATTCTACGTGAAAAATAGAGAGAAATTTTCAAGTCTATGGATGTAAATCGAATTTCAATTTTTATTTGTTTAAAATTAGATTAAAATGATAACAGATTAAAACTGTTGGGTGAAATCAAAATGCATGATTTCTTTCAAAAATATTTGATGCATACTATTTTTTCGTAGTATATAATTAAAAAAAATCTTATAGCTGTTTTATAAAAGAATATTATCGAGTAATTAAAAATATTATTCAATGCATAAAAAGTAAAATTTCTTAAATCTTAAATAAGACCGATTATTATTTAAAAATCTCAAAATGTTTGTCCTGTTTGTATAAAATAAGCGTACAATTTTTTAAGTTATTGATACCTAATAATTTCATATAATCTATTTTAAAGTAAGTGTGCAGTTTTCATGCATAAAACATTTTGTTTTAATGATCGTAACTTTTTTAATGGAAAAAATATCGTTTCGCCCAAGGTGCTATAAGTTTCATTTCGAGATTGTTAAAAGAAGTCAGTGATGGTTTTGTATATCTGTATCTGATCTGTAATAGGTTTTAAATATAATCAGTAGACGAGTTGCATAAAAATCATCGCGTGTATGAAGTGAGTAAAGGGAACATGGCATTGACCGTTCACGCATTATGTTTCGTTACCCCTCAGGATGTAGGCTTACCTCGTAGGAATTCACTCACGGTGGGGCACCGTATATGGGGTGTAAACCCGTTTCGAAAAATTCGGAGCAGTCGCACTCTTCAAAAGAGTTGATATTTTCGTTTCTGCTGCCTAAAATAGAAATACATGTAAAAAGTATTTTTTGTGCATATTTAAACCATATAAAATGCCTCATTCTTTTTCAGTTTTTAACTTTTCATTAATTCTATAGATATACCTAAAGAAAATCAAGGTAATTACAATGAATTTATCTTTCTGAAACGTTATTTAGTTTTGGGTCATTTGCTTTAACAACGCTCACAAATTTTAAGTGAACGTTTTTAGGTTTAAATTTAGAATTCTGTGAACTAATTAATCATATTTGAAAAGTTTTCGAAGGAAACACAGGAGAAGAATGAACGAATGAATGGAGAATATATTTTTTTGTAAAAAAAGCTTTAAAACTTTTACCTATGATATAACGCAGTTGAAACTGAAGTTTAATAAGCACAGTCAACTATGGTTATGGTTAACACTTAACACGGTTAAATACCAGTTATGAATTAAAGTTTTTTTTATTCGAAAAATTAAAAGATGTAATTATCTTTAGTCAGTTTCTTAAATTTCACGTTTAAGTTTCTAATTTTAAAGTGAATAAATTTCATTAGCACCACTGTCGAATAAACATTTAATGTACGGATAATTATGAAATAAAAACTTTTCAATTGCTTCTGTCTATCTGCGATCGCGCTGCGTTTGCGACTTGAGAGTTATAGGCGGCACAGAATCAATTCCTGTAAGGTTCTATTCCTCCCTGGGTGTATTTCTCTCGTATGAGTCTGGCAAGCTCTTCTTGTGTGTGTATGCCCATTTGTTTCACCTGGTCTGCCTTGTGTTTGGCGCAGCTTGACCAAATACGGCCCTTGAGCCACAAAAAATCAATCAGCCTATATAGGGAATTAATTAAATTACAGGTTAACAAGAAAACTTTTTGTCACATTTGAGAACGCAGTATTACGTGTACGTTATACCTCTGTGATCAATTTCCTGATTTCCGAAAGCGAAAAACAAAATTCATACAAAAGCGAAAGAAAATTTGGTTTTGATAATAAAATCCCGAACTAAAAAGACTCACACATTATTTGTTGCCTTCTTTGTTAAATTTGCACGCTTTAATATTGTTGACTGGGATAAATCGTTTTGTACAAAAAGTTCGTTAAATGCCGAAGTGTTAAAAAAATTTAGATTTGGCTCACGAGGAAAATAAAATATCACCGAAAATCCTAGGTCGATATCATCAGGTGCCTTTGAACTAACCTCATTCTTGAGCCCGCAGAACGGGATATAAGGAAAACATTAAAGTACAAGACTTCGACCCCCAAACCCGACCTTGAAAAAAGAGTACATAAAAAAGCCATCTTGGAGTTCAGCGACTTAGCAGTCTGATGCTCTTACCCTCCCAAGCCTACCTGTCCAAGAATCCATTTTGCGAGGCACAGGTTAAGGGGTTCGGGGACCCCTTTAAAAGCGCCCCACGCGGGAAAAGAGTTGGGGGCGAATTCTTGGGCAACCTGTTGGGGCCATTCTTGGGATCGGGAAACCCTTGCTTCGTGCCCCTTGCATTTGCTCTCAGGAGTTTATGTACAGATAAAAAAAGGTTCAAAAATAAGAGTAAGGAAATGAGTGGCCCCTAAAGCTTTCAGGAGGTTCGTCTTCGGTTCGCAGCTGGATTTCGAAGAAAAGGATAACCGGTTGTAAGTGTAATAACCAAGTTTCCAGAAAGGTGTCGCAGATGAAAACATATTTCTATATATGACATTTCTTAAAGTTTCACCTAAATAAAATAAAAGCAATCACCGAAGAAGAAACAGATTTTGAGCACCACCGGATTTTTATTTTAAGCATTTGTATATTAAAATTCAAAAGTAATTAAGAAGTATTAAAACTAAACGAATTGATATTGTAATTTTTAAAAGTAAATAATAATCGTTATGTTTAAATTATCCATTCGGAGAATATAAATTGAAAGGACAGTTTATGACATTTGAAAGCAAACTGAATATATTTGCCTTTATCAGTAACTGTAAGATGATTTGGAAAGTTACCATGCCAGACAACACGCTATTGCACCGTAATATAGCATCCGTAAACAGAGAAATTTTCGTCTTCGTCTTTTCGTGTGCGAAAGAAAAAACGGATCGTGAAGATTTAATCTCTTTTTACTTATTCCAATGTTGGGTTCCAATGTTCGTTAAAATCAAAATACTAATATATATATATATATATATATTAGTTATATATATATATATATATTAAAATCTAGGAACCTTATGTTTATATATATATATACCTTAAGAATATATGATCGATTCCCGAGATTAATCTTTGTTACGTTGGAAAATGAGATTTTAGTGAACTAATAAAATTTTTAAGAACGCAAAATCTTTCTTGTATATAGTGACTGCGTATAATTTTCTTTGATGTTGAAAGTATGCTTTATGTATAATAAAATATGTCCGTAGAGTGCTAAACCAAACCATTTTTGAGTTCAATCATTCGAATATTACTTCATACATTTAAATACTGTACCTTTTTGTAAGAATTATTAGGTAAGTGAACTTTTTCTTGACACATCATGATAACGGTAGATTTTCTGGACTCTAAGCCATTAACCCTCTGAGGGACACAAATATCTCCGTTCTGTAACCTTTAGTCTTATAACCACGAATTTGAACCATTTTTGACCTTTTCAATCAATATAATTTTTCCTGTGATTCTTTCAACCAATAGAAGTGGATATTTAGTCATGTGTGTGTTGTGGAGGAAAGCGCAATCCTATATACACTATTCGGAAATCTCGTGACGCTCAGAGGGTTAATATAAAATGCACTATCGGTAAATTTCTTTCAAGAACTACTAAATCTATTTCAGTGCAATATTCTTGAAAGATTCGACACTTTTCTGAAAAGATTTATAAATATCAACTATTGGATTTGCATTAAGTAATACAATACTAATAAACAACTCATTTATGAGCACAAAACGAAACAAAAATGGAATTATGATTGCAAAATGTATCCATGTTTGCTAGAGCACGAATGTTATGGGGCAGAATGTTACGATCTGCATTCACTTTTCTAAGAGCGCGGAAGTTGACTTGATGAAATTTCTAATGTTTACGTTGATATAAATAAGAAGTAGATAAATAAATTAGTGAGGAAACGAAATTGATAATTTACCTGTATTGTAATAAATGTTAATAAGTTCATAACAGCAACTGATTATGATATAATGAGCTATCGAAACTGTTTTAAACCATATTCTACTGTAAATCTTTCAATACACTTTCTGTAGCAACAGGGTGGGTAGGTAGTTAATTAACGTCGCACTGGAGCATCACACGTTATTGGCGACTGTTCGGGATCAATCCCGAAGTGTACCACACACATACAAGTGGGATTTTATATTTCATTTCATTGGCTGGAAAAACCACAATAATCTAATTGAAACAATGCTGCGATCCATCTAAATTAATGTTATTCGTTGTTATAATGAGTTAAAAAGCACTTACTCGTCATAAAGAGAAAAGCAACTCTAATTAGAATGAATATATAAGCCGCATTCTGTCACATAGCAGCCTTTTGCAACGAATAATTAGCTAGTGATTAGTGGAAGGATATCTATAATACCTAAAATCTATCTGGATATCTAAAATATAGGGTTTCATACCGGAAAATGCCCGGTTTCAATACCGAGAAGTTCCGATAAGCCAAGCGGGTTCATCCTCTGCGCTATTAACCTGTACGCAGCGCAAGTTCGATTCCTGTAATTTACCATTGGTGTATTTCACTCTTCTGTGTCGGTAAAATTTTCCTTGTGAGAATATCCATTACTCAACGTTGCCGGTAATGTATTTAGCGCAGCCTTGGCCAAATATGCATCATAAAACCCAACTAACCAGGTGAGTAATTATGGAGTTCCGATACGGAAACAAACAGCTAATGTTCCGTACCAAACAACCAATACTAGTGCAAATGCAATATCATGTATTTTTTATTTTGTCGTCTTGTGTTGTTTTGATTTGACTAAAAGTGTCTGAAAATCCGAAACGAAAACATCATGAGAGTAAAATTTTAATAACCATGCTTTTTTATTACGTATTGAAATGAAGTTTAATGAAAATTCGCCAGGAATTATGCGTCCTCTTTTTGTTTGCATTCTTCGTATAAAATATTTAATTCAAAAAGGGGCATGAAATTTATGAAAAAAATTAGATGAGTCGAATGTAGAAACCTACAAAAGTTGTAAAAACCTTTTTCAAGGCTTTTATATCTTCAGTTGTTCATCCAGAATCATGAACTACAAAATCACTCATTTCTAACCTGATTAAGTTAGTTTCCAGTCTTGATTGCCTGCAACGAGTTTTACAATATCATAACCTAATAAAGACCCTACAAGTTCAGTCATTGATGGATTGTCGCTTCCTAACAGGAGGTGAATGAACCCAGGCTACTAACGATTATTTCACTGGTACCGCACATTTAAACTGGTACTCTTCCTGTACTGTGGCAAAGATCATTACGCAATACCGTACGTACTCTTGTACGAGATCCCTCCTTCACCCACCCAGCCTTGTATTCGAGTTCTAACTCCCTTTTCGAGAGCCCACACGTTAACTGCACTGTTTCCGCTTTGTACTTTGCCACCACCACCCCTCTTGTAGCAGTGCGGTAGCGTGAGATGTGTATTGAATTTTCGGAACATTTTTCTTCATCAAAGAATAGTACCAAGGGAGAAAGTAAGTATAAGCGCGCGCGTGTGTGTATGCATGCATGCGTGATTTATGACTGGAGGGGAAAGATGGGGGATTCGAAACCACTCGTTAAGTTTATGTGCGCATGGGTGGAGTGGTTTTTATTCACATTCTTATGTTTTAATGTGATCTGAAAAAAAGTTACACATGCATTTTTTGTCGATTCCAGAACTAAATGCACGCTTCTTCGGCTTTGAGCGGAAACTCATTGACTCAAAAAAGGTTGATATGTGTATGCGTGGAATGGCTTTTATTCAAGGTCTTGTGTGAGGCTTTTATTCGAGGTTTTTAATGTGATCCGAAAAAGTTACTCGTCCGTTTTGTTGTTGATTCTAGAGATCATTAACTGCACATTTCTTCGGCTTAGAACAGAAACTCCTTTTATAGTATTATCTTTTAAACTTATAACAATTCGACTGTGTATTTCTCATCGTCATAAATATAAGCATTTAGTATCTCCGAAAAAATGTCTGTTAATGCGTTTCTGTCTTGAGCAGACGATTTATTTTTGAATAAATTCAGAAGGAAATGAAAAAATAAAAGAAATAAGCTGTTTTAAAATAACTTTAAACATGATGTGTTGAAAAAGATGAACCGAATTCTGAGATGAGGTTTCATAAATTCATAATCTCAAGGGTTAGCTGATCACAACGATCCGTTTATTTTATTTGGAGACGCATGTTCCCAAAGAGTATATTCTGATTGGTGCTATCCTATTTATTTTTATTGTGTCGGTTGTTGTTGAACCTGCTTTCTTTTAAAGTACATTTTTCAAAGTGTCGCTGGAGAAGCAGCATAATTTATTTTTGTTCTGTCGAAGATTCAATATTTCAATACCTGCTTAGCATTCAGCCACTAGCTTTAATGCTTTTTGGTTTGGGTTGACATCGCCAGAGTTGGATCATGTCTTTTTTACTGTAAATTTTTCGTCGATAAATAAATATTTATTCATAAAAATGATTCTGTTCTTTTCCGATGAACTAGCACAGAACGAACTATTCAAATACATCCGAAGATGAGCGTCAAGAAATTCCGACTTTTACACCAATTCCTTGAATCGATATGATTTGTTAAAATTTTTACAAGTTCATGTTGGTTATACAAATAAACAATATATTTACTGAAAATGAGAAATGAAATTACCATATTATATTTTTGGGTGCAGCGATAGTTTAACAAACTGGTAAAAGATGAGCCCCATTCAATTGGGATATTCCAACTGGTATCAGTGTACCATTACAGGCATAATGCCATAACAGAGTGATACATGTAAAGAGCTGACCACTTCGTGTTTTGAAACTATGACCAACTACAAGTTTTATTGAAAAATAAAAAATAATAATTATTATAAAAAGAAATATAAAAATGAGTGAAAGAATATATCGCCTTGATTTTAAAGAAATTGTATTGTACTGATTAACTTTTAATGAAAGTGAGACGATAAAAAATGAACACAGTTTTTCGCAATTGCTAAAAACAATTGAATTCCGCCATGTTCTTTTTAAAATTTAGTGAGTAGGGTGTTACTTATCAAGCATAATATCTCAACTTAAACTTATAAAATCTGCAGGTATCTTTGTGTTTATTATTAAGTATGAATTTTCTTGTAGCATCATAAAATTTCCTTTTTGGAAGAGGGGGGAGATAACCGGAGATTTTTCATGATTTATTAGAGCTTTGCAAGCTCCAGTTGCTAGTAAGATCTCCCTCCCATTCCTTGGTCAATGACTCCCGTCCTTTTTCTGACTTAGCCATTAGTTGGAAGAGTAGGTGAGGGACCGGGGGTTATAATAGGAGGGTGAGAATTTACAGTGCAAAACTCAGTGAACTGGCTATTTCCTATGTAATAGCGATGTCCTATCTTTTGCTCACGGAGTAAAGTCAAAATAAATGACTTCAGTCCCGCTCCGAATGTAAGGGATTAGTTGATAAGTTTTCTTTTTGTTGAGAAGGGAACATTGCCCGCCAAAAGCCATCGTTTAATACTAACTAAAGAGGACTTCTTCAATTTAGAACAGTGGGACACTGTGAGACGATCAAGAACAGGGGATGATGTGATTTTCATTTCACAATCATTCCGTTTTTCAACAATTGCGTCTTGGAGTTACTTAATCTCTGGGAGAGAAAAGAGTATACTTGATCCTTGTTGAAGACTATTCGAACTTCATAAACGTTTGATAAGTGGTTTTAGAACTAAATACCTAAATAATTAAATGCTTGGTAAAATAAAAATATTTAAAGCTATCATTTTTTTTGTTTAGAGTAGTAGGTTTCTTAAATGTTTTAAAAACCTTTCTTACATGATTCACAAGTGTTAAATTGAACCTTTTAATTCCAATTATTTATTTTCCCCATTGTAATTTTTGAGCACTTTAAGTTGTGAAACTAGACGGGTCATATTATTTTCAGAGAACACAACTTACAATTATTCCAAAATAATAGCTTCAGTTATCTATGAACTTACGTCAATTCACAATATTTACCTACCTATGTGAACTTACAATGTTTCATATAGGTAAGTAGTTGAATTACGTCGCACTGGAGCAACACAACGGGTTATTAGCGATGGTCGGGCATCAATCTCGAAGGGAAGATCCGAGGATAGCACCTCGTAATTTTGAACCACGGTTAGATGATAATTCATATAGGAAATGTCGAGTGAATTGTATGCATTCTAAACTAAGCAATTTTTCAGTTACATGTAGTAGAAATTGCATCACTCAAAAGTAAAAGAATAGTCTTCCCGTATGGAAGGGGAAGAAATAACATGTTACTTGAAATGAATAAGGGATTGGTTTGCGTGTGTAGGTGCACCGAAAAAGACATCCCAAGGAGATATTCTCCCATTTTATAAGCTTCCCGGTCGTTTTATTTGTTTACTTATTTTCTTTTATTGTGCGTAGGCAGATGTATTTTTTCAGCATGAGGCTATAAAAAAATACAGCATTTTGTTTACTTCGACGATCAGACTGAATAGCTATCGAGGAAATCTTCCTTTCCGGAAACCAGGACTGTAACAAATCGAATTTTCGTTCGATGTATTCGTCTTTTGCTCAATTGATTTAGTGACCGTCAATGTAATGCATGTAGCACTCCCACAGACATAATGATGTGTGATATTTTCTGTGTTATTTTCTAATATAATACGTTTAAAACTAAAACATATCATTCTTGAAATACGTTTCATGAACGAAAATGAATGCTAGAAATAAAATCTGAGACTTACACACCACACAATTCTACTGGTACATATTCATTTGTAAGCCTAACATAGGTTTTAGTATATACAGAGGCTGTTCGGACATTTTTTTAACGATTTTAATGGACTGAAGCTCAATTTTTTACATGAAATTTTTGCGTTTTAAATGTTCCATTTGATAGCCCTTATTGTTAACTATCTTTCTACACCTTAATTTCCATGATAATAATGACTTTTGTAGTATCGACAGTGGTATTTTGTCCCATTCTTGCTCCACAGTTTTCCAGTCCTTGAATGGTTTTCGGTCGACGTTTCGATAATGCCCTTTTTAAAAGTCGAAAAGCACTAAAGTCCATGGGTGAAACATCTGGAGATTTAGCAAGAATATCAGTAAAGGGTTATTGACTTGATACCAGTATCTTGTTCCATTTTTTCCAAGAATTTAATAGTCGGTTTAGATGTGTGGCTGCTTGCTTTACCCTGATGCAGTTCTACTGATTGTTGGCACTGTGGGTAAAGATATGGTATTTCTTTTTTGAATATTGGGGATAAAATATGGTCTTGATAACATGTGGAAGTTGATTTTTACATTTCCCCCCTCTTTTTACTTTTAATTTTCCATTATATGCAAAACCGGCAACAATCATAAATCTCTTAGAGAAAGTTCTCACTTTCACTTTACTATAGTGCTTTGACTTGGCGGATTCTCTTTTAAAATTAAAGATCTTACCTTACAAATATTCTCAGAATTTTTTTTCTTTTTTGGAAGTATTTTTCCACTTTTACATTTTTTTTCCTTTCTCATTAATAATATTACTTATCGTACCTTTAGATATCGAAAAACCATGTCTTTTACAGAGTTTTTGATTAATTGAATAAGCATTCTCTTTGGAAAGAGAGGAAATATAGCCTTCTATCCATTACTTATTTAAAAGCACCATTTTGAAAGTAAACAAAACTCTGAGTTAGCAGACGATAAGTTATACTTTAGCTATTTAACTGGCTGTGAAAATAAAATTCTTTCGTAGCACATACGTTTTTTTACAGCTCATCAAAATCGTTCAAAAAATGTCCGAACAGCCTTTGTAAAATTCGGTTATGATTTTAAACGCATGCTCAATTAAAATTCTCATTCCAATTGCATTGTGATTTAGGGAAATCTAAAGCACCATTTAGATTTGAATTTTTTAAAATTTCATATTTGCTTTATCCTCATTGTTGCAATGTAATTGTTGTGATAAGTATTAATTAGTTATATTTTTCGTTGATTAATGTAATTTACTTTAAAATGTTTCGTCTCAAATACAATGTTACGTAGTTACATTGTTAGACTAATTAATAATAAACATATTTATCAAAGGTATTCCATTTTTTGCTCCATTTTATCCCCTACTTATCTGTATGTGAATTATTGCATTTTACATTTTCGATGTATGATTACTTTTATAAATGGTAAATATTGTTTAATGACCATCATCATGGAAACATTCTATTTTATGGATGAATATTTTTATACCTTTTTATCCCGTAATAATAAGTAATATCTGCATATTCTATATTGAAATATAAATAAAAATCATACTTATATTGGTATATGTTTTACTTAAAATGCGCATTGTTTAATAATTATCGTTAAAAACTAATTAATCGAGTATTTAAACTAAGATACCAGGAACATTTTCCTTTCAAAATGTCAGTAAAAAGGTTTTTATCGATTCCTCTATGAACATTGAAGTTAAATAAACTCAATATATATAACGCGTATAGTAGAAAACGATCATATTATTAAACATATTTTGATATTCAAGGATATTCGAAGGCAACTAGTGCAAATCAGTAATACCGCTATGTGGAAACTCCTAGATACCCTTATGAAAACGGATGTAAGGAGGCACACATTGGGAGATACAGCTAAATTGCACGCACGAAAACTAATTGCAGCGTATAAATGCATACTAAAAATTTCCTCTGGTTGTGTTGGTTTTCTTCCCCAAACTAGCTTTGTAATTATGTATGTTAGCTATTTTCTTGAGGTAAGTAGTTGAATTAACTTCGCACTGAACCAACAAAACGGGCTATCGGTGACAATCCAGGGTCAATCCCGAAGGGAAGGATCGAGGACAATATCTCGTCATTTTGAACCACTGTCGGATGATTATTAATGTTAGAAAAAGTATCCGATCTAGGACTTGCGAAATATAAAAAATTCCTTGTTTTTCCTTCCAACATCCTACCTGTGTTTGGCACGGTTTTCAACAGACAGTTATCCAAACTAAATACAGATGTCTATTAGATGTCGAAAAAGATACTAATTGCAAAAAAATCTTTCCATCCGATTTGAATAACTGATAAAGAATCAAGCTTACCTTTATCATATTTACTTTAAGAACGTCAAAAGATTTCGTAAGTTCATTAAAATATAATTTTTTAAAATTATAAAGTAGTTAATTGAACACAAATAAATTGATACAGCTGATTAAAATTCAATGTTAAATTAAATATTTGGTTAAATTAAATCAATTTTTTATAGCAAGGAGCCGCACAAGTTTACGCTGATGTAAAAGGAGCCATGAACCAAAAAGTTTGGAAAAAGGCCGATCTAGTGCACGCACAAGTTTCCTTATTACGTCATCCAAAAAAATCCGAATGAACGGTGCTGAACCTGGGGATATTTCAGACAACCGTCAAAATAGAAGAATTCGAGGGGAAACGGAACGACAATGACATTATTGATTTACGATTCTAAAAAAAAGTCCAAGTATGTATGAAGAGGAGACCCCTCGCCTTTTTCAAGATTCCACTTTCACTTCTGCTACCATTCCACGGGGGTTGTACGCGCTGAAAACGTCTAAAAAAATCCCCAACCCCCTCTCTGCAGCGATCAGAATAAAAAAAAAGGAGGGAGAAAAAAAATAGTGAATTAAAAAAATTATTTTTTTCTTTTTTGAATCAGGTACGCCCTTCTGCTAACCCTAAAGTTCGGTGAACTCGACAAGGTCATTCTTAGCTAACATAGTAAACAAAGAATCGGGATAAACAACGTTGCATCCACCCTACTCCGCTGTAGGGGGTTTTCTGGGGTTTTTTAAGTTGCAAGACCTTGAAAGTGTATGAAGTCTTTCATAATCTATACTTGAGGGGTTACTTCCCAGGGTACTTAGAGGGTCGTACCTCGTTCCCCACTTTCAGATTGCAAGTTCGTGATCGGAGGACTTCGGAGAATTATTAGTTACAAAATAAGTCCACGAGCATTAAAACACCGCCTTGTATAAGCTTTGCTTTTCCTGTTGATGATATGGATGCACGATATTTTAAGGCTTCTTAACACAATATAAAGTCTCCAATGGAAAAGTGTCATTAAAGGTTAAAGTTTTATCTTACGTTAAGAAACTAGAATCCACTTTTTCATGTTTTCTGAGAAATTGAAATTTACTAATTAGCTAGTAACAAGCGTTTTTAACCCTCTGAGCATCGCGAAATTTCCTAGTAGTCTAGTATTGCTTTTACCCACAACACACTTAATAACTAAATAACTTCATCTATTGGTTGAAAAAATCCATGGATTCTTCAGCCTTTAAAAACTTTCGATTGGTCATTTCCTTATAATATAATTCTTTGGAACAATTCTATTGGTAATTTCTTTGGAATAGAATGCTTTGGAACGATTCTATTGGCCCTTTCTGTAGAATAGAATCCTTTGGGAATATTTTATTGTTCCTTTTCTTAGAATAGAATCCGTTGGAAAGATTCTATAGTTCATTTTCTTAGAATAGAATCCTTTGGAAATATTCCATTGGTTCTTTCCATAGAATATATTTCTTTGGAAATATTCTATTGGTTCTTTCCATAGAATAAAACCCTTTTTGAAAGATTTTATAGCTCATTTCCTTAGATTAGAATCCTTTAGAAATACTCTATATTCCTTTTCCTTAGATTTAAATCAAAGTTTAATGGATTAAAAAGGTTTTTCTTATAGGAGAAATGTTTTTATTAGTGGAGACACGATGATTGCTTATTAGATTCTGCATTTCAAACTTTAAATGTTAGTTTTTGTGAAATGTTTGCATGGTTATCAAGCAAACCGACGTTTCGAACAAGTTTCATTTTATATTTCTATGGTTTCATACCTGTAATATTAATTAACCAAAGGTTTTCTTGAAATACATCGGTTTAAATACCCTTTTGCGGTAACAAATAATTTGTTTCTTTTTTTCAATGTCTAGTTTAGATTACATTAAGACAACCAAGAAAAACAGTAGGTCATACTTCAATGAGATAAGACAGACATGCATTTTAAAACTCCTGAAGATTTAGTTTTTCGTTTGCTTTTGGTATATTGACTTCCTTTTTTGTAGAGTGAATTTATTCAATATTTCATGTGGAAAAAATGTTTCTAAAGGTCCTGGAGATAAACGTTGAATGTGTGCAAATAATACGGAAGTAGTACAACACAGGTCTGGTTTTAATATTGGAAATTTGAAATCGCTGCATTTATTTATGGAATAACAAAGATAAATATGCAAGTATAAAAAAGGAAGTTTTTATCAAGAACCATCAACAAGCTAATAGTAGAACATTAATTTAATTTTCTTTTGCTCATTGTTAGTTATTGTAGTTGCTTAAAAACAAAAAAGTATAACTTTGAGCTATTGAAATAGAAAAATCAAGAACATTCAACAGCATGACTGCTGCCGTTATTTTAGACAAAATCTTTTGATTCGGTTTCAAAATATTTTTGAGCCACCATTCCAACGCATAAAAAGCGATCATTCGCAATTCTAGCAATCCTGGATTCTAAAACGTTAGAGTAGTAAACAACCATTTGGCAAATGCAGATCTTCGGCAACACCTGTTGACCTTTGTTGCATCTTTCTTACCTTCTCTCCGGGGGATATTTTTCTCAGATGGGACACAGGAAGTTCTTTTCTGAAAGACCTTTTCACTTTCGTAATTTTACTTTCCGGTGAAACTGCAAGCTGCTACTTTCTCGCAATTTTTTTACAAAGAATGTTTTATCAAATTTTTTATACGAAAATGAGAAAGAAAATTCTGTTAACAAAAGTAAAAAGTGAACGAAAAATGTTTATTTAAGGGCACCAATATCGAAAACTTATTTTCAATTTGTTACGATTTACTGTTGTTTATATTTCAAAGTTATTGCTTTATATCACCACCTTCCATTTTTCTGATTAAAGCTGTTATTTCAGATTAATTACTGTTATGGTTTGATTGGGTTGGGTTTTATGGTGCAAGGTCCATCTTTGGTCAAATTGCCCCAAACACAAGACAGACAACGTCAAATAATGGACACATACAGTGAAAGTATTACAGACCTATAAAATAGAAATACATTCAAGCTAACTAAAAGGAATCGAATCTGCGCCGCCTACAACTCGCAGGTTCTTGAGCAAACCCACTGAGCCACAGCGCCCCCCCCCCCCCTTAACTATTATAGGGAAAATTATTATGCATAGAAAAGCGTTTCCAGTAGTTCTTTTTACTGTGTTCGTCCTGAATACATATTTCGCAGGATAACGTTTATTTTTTATTCTATCCAATTGTTAAGAAGACTATAGTCGTTTTTGAATTGATTAAAACGTGAATTCCTTATTTCTTAGGTATCGATGGTCATATCACCACAGATTAACAATTGTTCTATCAGTTCGCACGATTTGATCTGCTTACACTACTGAAATTTGGTTTTAAGTGCATTTAGCTTCAGTTGAAATGAAATGCTACTATTCTTGATTTCATGTCAATTTGTTCTTGACTATGATTCGTTTATGATAGTAACTTGATAAAAATCTAAAAAAAGATGATACTGTTTCTTTAAATGGATGTCAGGTGAGATAAAATGGGTGGCTTCAAATATACATTGTTTAAAATTGTTACATTTTTACTACAAATTTGTAGTTTACTAAATTGTATATGGGTCGTGATGTCTGAACTTTTCCCCTGTTATTTTAGCTCTATATTAGGATGAATCCATTCAAATCCAGGTAAGGCTCTTCGTCTCACCATCTTTGAATCGAATGAAATTTTGCACACAGGTACATTATGGGCCACCTTAAATCATCACATTTTTTATAATCTCGAAAAAATTTTTTCTTCTTGATACAGGTCTGTGAAAGTGGCGTCGAAAATAAAATTTTACTTTTCTGAGCTTGCATCACCTACTTAAAAATCGGATATTTCCTAAGGTATTTAAGATAATTTAATTTTGTTTTTTTTTTCAATAAAATTGTGAAACTTCAAACAAAATATTAATGCTAATGCTTTTTAGTAGAATTTGGAATAGTATTTAAAATATCGATTTTTAAATTCGATTAATTTAAAACTAATTATTTCTAAAAAAGACATTTTTTTAAATCTGATGATTTTTTTCTAAGTTCCTATATTCATATCCTATCAGAGTGTATAAGCACTTTTTGCAGTTTTTGAATAGTTAAGTTTATGAAAATTATTTTGAGTAATGACAATGATCTGAAAACCCAACGCGATCGGAAAATAACGAAGTACTGTTAAATTCCCTTTCAAAATACGAAAAATTCCTCAAGGCATATCAAATTCCCTATAACAGGATCAAAAGTTTATCAAAATCCCTAAATTTTATAGGGAATCCCTTTCAACTAGTGAAAATATTGCCTGCATTAGACATACAACGCTTTCACAATATTAAATTCCTGCTTTGTTTAAAAGGGGATCTATATGACATCTTTATATCTTTATACTCATAAAATAAATATATAATATATATATATATATATAGTAATTACATTAATACCATAAAACGAAACAGAAATTGAATAAACAAAGTCAAAGAATATGATAACGAGTCTTTCCTATAACAAATTCAACTAACGCAATTAAAATTAATCAAAATTTAATTAGTTCATTGATATTAAAAAGAATACACTAGAAATAGTTTTCTACTTCAAAATGTATCAAATAGAATTTTAAATATATTTATATGAATTTTCATAAACATTTCTATATTGGATACAAATGTGAAAAGAATTACAAGCGGAAAGAATAATTAAGTGAAATATATAACATGTTGATCCCTGAAAAATAATCTGACAAAACAGTGATATAAAACTGGGATAAGCAAAGGGAAAAAAATTACAGCTATAAATAATAAGTGGGAATTCGTTTTAAAATCTACTTACTGTATTGTAGCCACATTTATTAGTCTTGAAATGTTTTCATGTGAACAATGTCATCAATGAACTTAATAAAATATTAAGATAAAAGAAATGTGTGAGTTAGTAAATCTATCATACTTGGCTCACTATCACGTTATGCATTAGTCGAGCGTTGAACAAATATTCTACATGAAGGGAATTCAAATCAACATTTCACAAAATAATTCATACATTGCTATTGTTAATATTCTACTATTCTTGCAGTTGCACTCATTCCCATATCATAATTTTCGAACGTATAGTTTGAGTAGACACCGATTTTGGAATGCGAGAAAGCTCTGTACTTGAATTTTTATCAGGAATAAGTTTCTTAATAATTTTAAAAATATTATTGAGTGGCATAGAACATCTGTGCTCATATTGCTTATGTTGGGGGTGGGAATCGAAATACATTTGATGGATCAGAAGGAAGCATCAAATTTACCGTTACTTCCTCGAGCCTATAACAAACATCGATAATTTCAGCTATGTACCATTCTTCTTCATAAACACAGGCAATTAAAATTAATGTCTTGGGAGATAACTGAGCCATTCTCCTTAGTGTGAATGTTGACGTTTTGGATAGCGACTTCTTAGCTTTAAGGAACACTTGTTTGGGAGGATCCATGCTTGATCTACCAATGAATGCATTTTCCCCTCTAGTTTGTCTCGAAACAAGTCCATTGATGCGACTTTTGGATTCCTCGTACTGAAGCGAGTATACCCCATTCTTTAAATTTACTGTTCCTGAAATCCAACAGTCTCTTTTACCAAGTAGAATTAAATTAATGCGAGGTGTGTAATAACGAGGTAGAACGATTCAAACTGCAAGGTCTCTTGTAGTTTGAACACTTTCTAAACTCAAGATGATAGATTTTGCTTCGTTGTGTAGTGCTTCAAAATGCCACTTATTCCATCACACGGTCCTTTACCATGCCCCATCCGAAAATCCATTTCTTAACAGAAGAATTTTCCATTTCATATAATTGAAATTTATTTTTTAAATGATTAGGAGCACCATCACTAACAATTTTAACATCTTTAAATGTTGAAATCTTCGTTATTTCTTCTTTGATTTTATTTAACGCAATCAATGCGTGGGAGAAATCGTGTAGTGTCATCGTTAATAACAGCGTAACTTTTTTAAACTCTCCTTGGTAAATTATAGCTGTGAATATTATGATTTGAGAATTAGTCCAATAATGAAATCCTTGTATTTCATCCTGTCTTATTAAGAACCAATTCTCAGCAAAATCACAGTGAATTAAGATAGTGTTTTTTTTGTTTTAGTCTCTTTTTTACATTATGTGTAGAAATTATTTGTATTTCTCCTAACCGTAGATGGGAAACTACTTTCACACTCCATTGTGCAGCAATTGAAAAAAACAATGATAAGTACAGTCTTTTTCATCAAATTGTTATTTTCCCTTAGTGCTAATGTTAGACTCATCACATCCATCTTCAACTTTAAATGCTTCTGTTTCTATACCACTTTCACCGGGACAGTTCAGTCATTCCTGAAAAATGTAATTTTCATTGTGGGCTATCAATGACAAAACATACTTCTTCAAATCTTCATGGCTTATTCCAGAAGAAAGATAATTCCTTAAAGCAGTAATACATAGATCAAAATGAGTGCAGTTAATGCATAAGTATAAGTATAAGTATTAAACAAGTATTTTTTCTGAGTAGGGAATCACCCATTTGGGGGCGTAAGGAGTAAAATCTAGATTGTCCAAGTTTTATAGAATACGTTTCCTTGAACAACTCGTACAGTTCTCTAATGCTGAGGGTCTTTGCTTTCGCAATTTTTTCTCCTTTCTCTTGAACAAAAATCACGTCCCTTTTATTAGAACTTTGCCTTGGAAACCATACTAATCTTCAATGTAAAAAATGCCAAAATGTTGACTGATTAAAAAAAAATTTCCAGCTAATAATTTTTGGTAAAATTATATTTAATTAATCTCAGTGTTGAACATTTCTATTGCTTTGGCAGATAAGAGTTTTTGTTTTGCTTTTTTCTGAGTCTTCAAAAATAAGTAAGGTGTTAGACTTTCAAACTATATATATATATATATATATATATATTTATTTATTTATTTATCATTTTTAAGATATACAAAAAGCTTCTTAGTACACCTTAAAATTGAATACAAATTAAGATAAGTTTTAACTTTTGAATAAATTTATTTGATTAAAATTAGATCAACATTAAGATTTAAAGATATATGAAAATGATTAGAAAATTAGAAAACATCAAAATAAGAAGCCAAAACTTACTATGAAACAAGCACAGAAAATGACACAATATGTAATGAAAATAGTTTTTTAATAGCTATCAGTATTATGCTTCTTGTTTGCACATGGATACACATTGCACCCTTTGCAACTTGCAAAAACCTTATCTATATTTTAGATGACGTATTTGAATTGACGTCGCACTGGAGTAACACAACGGGCTATTGGCTACAGTCGGGAATCAATCTCCAAGTACAACACCTGGTAATTTTGAACCACGGTCAGATAATGAGTCAACACCTGAGCTGGCTCCCTACTCTTCAAACTTCCACACCATTCCAACGTGAGGACATTTGAGACCGCGACAGTTTAACTTTCACCAGCCCCCACGTACACGACGGTCGTTGGTTGGATCGAGTTTCGAACTCGCAACCCTCCAGTTACTCTTCCAACCCGGCTACCGCTGCCCTTTTTTAGATGGACACGAAATAGACCGCCTGGAGCCATGTATAGTTGCTACAGAATAGAACTAGATACAGGACATAGTTTTTGAACAATGGGCAAACAAATTTTTAAGTTTGTTCGACCATTTCAAACACCTGTCGTGCTGTTCAACCCTCAGATGTTTCCGCATATTACCACTGGAAAGGAAATGGAAAGACAGTTTGGTTCAGAGAAAGTCATCTTCAAAGTGTGACCAAAGCTGCTTGTCATTTCCTCGTATGTCAACTGTGAATGTTATCAAAGGATTTGAAGGAAGGAAAATAATAATAAAGCGGATGCACATAAAATTACACAATCACCATATATGATGTTATTGAAGTTTCACACAAACTACTTCTTGTGAACTTCCCAGTGTTCGACCTTCCTAGTTCAAATGAATTGATGACATAGGTATCCCAATAAGGTATTGCTGAAACATGTATGTCGTATATAATTTATACTTTTCAGAATTAATATATTATCTAACAATTATTTGAGTAGAATTAGCTTTCACCAATCTTGTTTTAAAAAATGTTTTAACATTGTTTATTTTTCTTAAAACACAGTATTTTAAGAAAAATTGGTTGATAAATATGTACCTCATAAAATGTAAATACTTACAGTATTCGATTAACAAATCCAATGTAATTAATTAACGTCGCACACTGGAGCAATAAAACTGATTATTGGCGACGGTCCGGGATCAATCCCCAAGGGAAAGATCCGAGGACAACACTACGTAATTTTGAACCACGGTCAGATGACGAGATCAACAACATGACTGGCACTCTACTCTCCGAACTTCCACACCACGCCAACTGTAGGACATTTGAGACCACAACAGATTTAACGTGCACCAGCTCTGTGTACACGACGGTCTTTGGCTGGACCGAGTTTCGAACTCGGAACCCTCCGATTGCTAATCCGTTACTCTTCCAACCGGGCTACCGCGACCCTTAACAAATCAAAAAAATTTTCAGGATTCCAATAGATTTATTGCCTCTGTGAAGCAAAAAGTAACCGTTTACGACGAACCAAGCAACAAAATCTAAATTGCAAGTAATTTGCTGTGTACTTGTCTTTTAATTAATACTTTCTAGTGGGCGTGTATAAAAGTTAAGTCTCAAGTTAAGATGACACTATTGTGGAGATACATGAGAAGCATTCACTGTATAAATAATTCCACTGTTTGTTTCCATAATAAATTTAATGGTTGTGTGCAAAGTGGTGAATTGCACTCGAGTGGCTAGAATTGTCACATGAAAGTTTGAACTAATAACCGATTTGTAGAAAATCTGTGAAGACCTACGCCCCGTTTGAGTTGCTACAGCTACACATAGTTCTCTGTCCGCATCAGGGATATTCACAGAGGACAGTTATTCCATTAGTGGCACTACGATTTGAAAATTATCGATATTCTCAATGCTGGTAAATTACAGAGGAAAAATCTCAATAACGGTTTTAAGTGTTACTTTTCTGCAACGCGAGGTTCAAATTGTGATTACAGAACTTAAATCAGTTACTAGTTTCGCATTCAATGAAACAATATCTCAAAAGTATTTGCGCACTGCATACAGTAGCATCAAATGTGACTATTTTTCCGACTACATTCAGTCAGGACCTAGTTATTTTCGGGAAGTATATGTATGAATTGCAAAAAGAAAAGTAATTATATTTTTGAACCTGAAAGAGCAATCCTTTTCTAACATAAATCATGAAAACAATAAAAAGATAGTTGATTTTTGTGATTGCGGCATTTTCTTACTCATTGTGTTTGCTAAGTTTTGGAATAACGTAAAGATGTGAACAAACATCTCTAAGTTGAAATTAATCCAATCTGATATTTGAAACTAGCCCTTGGCTCTGTTTGAAAGATGCATTTAATAATTCTAAAAACTAGTAGTATTTTTAAGGGTATTTCTAAACATTTTACTGTTAAGATAATGTATAAAACTTCAGAATCTTAATAACTTTAAGTTTCTAATTCAAACGGAAGTCAATTTTGTTTCTCCAATCCCCATATCAAACGATATTTTTCAAAAATATACAGAAAACAAACACAAATTTTTTTGGAAAATAAGAGTAGTAGAGCAATTCGGTTGTAATAAAGCTTTGTAATAATATTAAAAACAGAAAACTCTCGATACTTTGGGTGATAATATTAATATTTGGGTGATAATATTTGGGTGATAATTTCCCTTACTGAAACACAAAAGTACTCTCTCCTCTTATAACTGCTTGCTTTGAAGCTAAAAATAATGTATCTTCTAGCTAGGGTATTTAAATGACTCTCTAAAGCTTTAAAGCATTTGGTAGGTAACGCGCCTGGGTATCCTATATATAGTTGTAGTCGGTTACTTTTTGACGAGTTTGCTGTTTTTCCTCTGAGCATGCATCTTCAGAAACGCCACCCGAAAATTTCCTCTAATTTTGTGAAACACGGAAAAAAGAATGTGGGAAGGAAAATCACAAACGAGAAATGCGGAAGTGGTACTTAGGAAAAAGAGCGGAAAACTTAAAAAATGCCTAAATGATCTTTTGTTTTAAGTTTGGATACAAGTAAGAAAATATAAAGGGAACTTTGCAGAAAACCATGTTCGCGAAGTCCTTTGAAGGGGGATGAAGTGATCGGATCAAGTCTCCTGTTCAAGATGAAAGCTTATCTACCTAGCTTTTTAAAAGTTAAAACTTTTTTTCACCCTGTGTGATTGAATATATTTTAAGGTACTTTATACAGTAATTCAATCTCATTTTATATTAATGTTCGTGTCAGTAATACTAATAGAGACAAATTTCAATTTAATTAATATTATTATTCAATTACTTTTAAATTTATATGTACATGGAGAGGCATCATGGCAAAATTGAACTGTCATTGCTAAAGTCGCAATACGATTAATAAAAAGAAAGAAGCACATTTTGGGTGTAAAAATATAAATCATTTAAAAAATTAACAATTAATTAAAAAAGTCTCAAAACCTGTATCAATGGTTTTAAAAATTATTCAACAAAATAGAATAATCATTTCATATAAAGAGCCGCGGTAGTCCGGTTGGAAGTGCAGCGGGTTAGCAACCGTAGGCTTGCTAGTTCGAAACTCAATCCAACCGAAGACCGTACTGTACGGGGGCTGGTGCCCGTTAAATCTGCCGTGACTTCAAGTGTCCTCACCTTGGCAGGGTGGGAAAGTTTGGAGAGTGGCGTGCCACCTCAGGATAAGCCCTATCCATCTCCCACCGGATACACGTGTATTCTACGAAACTTTCCAGCCTACGGTTGACAAGCGATGCCTATATATCGTTTTCGCAACGACCAAGTGAAAAATGAATCTCGCAAATTACTGAGACTTAGCCGAAACCTCTCGGAGCCTTCCATATATTCAAGGTAACCTCAGCTGGTCGGAATGGAGGGGCTGCCCTCCTAACTAACAAGAAGCCACCTCAGGTGTTAAACTCGTCATCTGACCGTGGTTCAAAATTATGAGTTGTTGTCCTCGAATTTTTCCATTCGGGACTGATCCCGGACGTCACCAATAGCCCGTTGTGTTGCTCCAATACGGCACAAATTCAACTACTTACCTTTCATAGAAATAAAAACAAAATCACGTTAACATCATTAAATACTCGCATAAAAGGGCAATAACGTTAAGAAGTTTTACTAGATAGCGAACTTAAAGCAAGCACGATAAATTTATATTTGCATATACTTTATAAAAATATTAGATATTTTTAAATATATTATGATATAATATCATTATCTTTCATCAACCATACCAATTTTATAATTAAAATAAGGAATCTCAGAATATGTATCAGCACTTGAGCTATAATAATTCGTTTCAGTTTCTTAGTATCTTGAAGTTTTTCTCCAGTTTCAAAGCTTTCGAGATTACTTAATAAAAATTACCTTCCTACAATCGCTTTTAATATAAAAACTCTATAACATATTTCCCATTCTTTTCATTCAACTTAGAAAAAATTTGTGTTTTTTAAATTTGTCTTTAAAAGAGATGAAGGCAAGGGCCTAGTTGATTTTCTCTTCTGTATTTTCGAAATATTTTCTAGAACACGAAACGTGCCAGTTGGCAAGATCTCTTGTTCTTGAAACATTTTTTTTTCTCAGTTGCAATAAAAATAACAGTATGTCAGTGACACCAATTCAAGCTCAGGATCATGGTTGCATCTTTGTTTAATCTTATCATCTTTTTTAACTTTACGATGTAGAAAGTTTTACCCAGATATTTACTTTATCTCGCCCATTTTGTTTGCTGATAACAAACAAATTTACTTTGGATTGGAATCCGTCCTTTGATAAATATAACTCCATTTTTAAGACATTAAAGTATTGATTTTTCAATACCCAATTACCTGAGCATGATAAATTAATTTTTATAAAATTTTACTTCGAAATCATTAGTTCTGCAATAAAGAAATCAATTAATTGTGAATTAATTATACATCTTATTAATCGTAACATAAATTAAAATTAAAGTAATCAACCAATTAAAAATATTTTGTTGAAATGTGCTACCATTTTTTTATTAGTTATGCAACAATTATGACTCAATCTATTGAAGGCAATTTCATTTGGAATAACCTTTGCAGGAAATATCCTAGGTAAATTAGATAAACACGCTAAGCTTGATTAAACGTTTCTGAGGCAACCATTCTTTTTCTAAAATTCCTAACTCACTCATCCATATGATTCAAGCGAATTATGAATATGAAAATTAATATTGGGAACTCAAAAAACTAAAGTTTATCGTTTCTGTAATGTTTTTTATATTTTTCTTTCCGAAGCTTAACAACAAAATTAATTTATATTTAATACCAAAATCCAACTTACACGATAGCGTTAAATTGTAAATTACTTTCCTTTGGAACATTATTATAGCAAAAATAGCTCTCCAGAATATCTTACTTGTAAATCTTGATTTCACTGGAATAGGGTTTTAAATTAAAAAATTAAGTAATTGATAAGAGTACATTCATTCCTATTCTACTCCCATACTCACCTATTCTGAAAATCACGATGAATACAGAAAGAGAGCTAGTAAACTAGAGAGAGAAATAATTAGTAAACTAATTGTTTCTCTGGCGAATAGGGTATATCAATACAATAGATGAATATTTAAACATTTTGACTTAATATTCAATACTTTTCGAACAAGTTGATGTTTTCTGTTTAATTTAAGAAATAATATATGAAAGCTATTAAGAGAGAGGGATAGTTAAAACATAATACATTCTTGTATCTACGACCGATGCTGAAATATTGCCTTTTAACATTACAATAACCTGCACTCCATTTACCCTAAAACGGTCATCGGTGTCGTTTCGTCACCAGTAGTAAATAAATTGCGTAAAATTGTTTTAATATCAGAATGACATCTATACTATCGTTCATTTAGTTAACTTTAAGTTTGTTATACAATGATTTATTTATCTTATAATTGTTTATGCCACAAAAAGTGCATTAAATCGATGTCAAACTCAAAATAAGCAATTTAAAACAATAAAGGTTTGAAAATAAAAGAAAATAAGTTACTTTTTGACAACAAAATATTTATACAGATTTTAACAGTAATTTAATAAATTGGTATTACATGGTACCTTATTTAAAATTACCTTATTTAAAAAATGATGCAGCTTTCAATACCTCCTTATTTAAAATTGATACATATACAAATTTCATTGCAGTTTTCACGCACCATTTACTTGACTCAACGCGTTTTGTGTGTGCGTTGGTTGTATTTAAATAACACTTTTTAATTTCACATTTCCTGCGTTTGAGACGAATTTACAATTCTGATTTATAAGTTTGATGCTTTTACTCATGGACTCATTAGCACATGGCGGACTTAATGACGTTTTGCGTGATACAATTAGTAGGATGTTACTTTCACGTAAAATATTTCTAGTGGCAAATCGATCAGTCATCCATTATACATTTCCCATTCTGTGCCATCTCTAAATTATAAATCCAAATTATTCTAGGTATTGTCAGCATCATTTTGTCACTTTCTTCTGGTTCTTTTGATTTATTTTCACATAATCTGGCTTCTTTATCGGGATATAAACCGGAACAGGAAAGCTCACCACATTAATTCATTTTCGGATTGTTCACGCAAAATATTTACATTTTTTAAAGAACTGGACCTATCTATCATCGTTTTTGTATCTGATATGATAAAACATCGCCGGTGAATAACGTTACAATTAAACTAATAATTGCAAAATGCACAAACTCAGACGTAAACACTCGAGTAAAACCTACTTATTTTCGCTAAAAGAGGATGTCGATGCATCCAAGGTGAAATAAATTAATAAAAAGCACTATTAAATGCGAAATATGCTTGGTTTGCTTCTATAGTCATATTTTGCTGAACGGAAGCAATTTAGACTGAGAAATCTGCTTGGTGTTGAATAGACAGCAGAGAACGTTCTAGGTGAATTTAGGTGTAATTTTTTTTCAAAATTGAATTAGTCAAAATAAATTTTCTTCTGTGTTCTTATCAAGTAAAATGAATGAAAGTCATAAGAAATTGTCAAAATCCAACAAAAAATGCGAAAGGGTGAAAGCGATATACACGCTACGGTGTCGAAATGACAGCAATTGACGTTCTAGTGTAAAAATGAAATGATGGTATAATTAACATAATTAAAATAACTTCTAAACTAATGGTATAATTAACATAATTAAAATAACTTCTGAAGCTGAACAGCGAATTTCCATTTATGCTTTTCCATTTAATGTGTTTTCCATTCAGCTTCTAAAATTGGGTTTACAAATAACTTGACTTGGTCTCACCGACCATGGACCACTGGATAGGGTCATTCGGATGTGTGAGAGTAATGCTTCGTAACATTTTTCAAGTTTCGGCACACTAAAAGAAACTGAAAAATCGTCTATAGCACAGTTAACGAAAATTAAAAAAAATCGTTATTAGGATTTGTTCTAAATATTGCTGTGATAAAAGTCATATTAAAGTATTCTGTGCGTGAATATTTTGCATTTATTCTAAAAACTTGCGTTGCACCATTAAAGTGCATTGACCCCTTTTAAAATTTGGCAGAACGGAGGGATACATGTCCGATATACTCAATCTCGCAGTGTTCTTCATAAAAAGTAGCAAATATGGTGAAGGGATACTGATGTTTTATTTGCAGTATGTTTGCTTTTCATAAACCTGTGTTTAGAACATTGAGAATGATGAGGGAAAAATGAGATTGACAGCGAAAGTCTTGATCCTCGCAGTTCAATCTGTTTATTCCAATTGAATTAAAATTTACTGGAATTTTCAACGGTTGGTTGGGATATTTTTCTGGTGCAAGGCTAGATCTGGTTAAACTGCGCTAAGTATTGATTTTTTCGTCAAACATACTCGTATGTACATACACTCACACAAGAAAAATTTTCCGGACACAAAAGAGAAAAATACACCTAGGGTATTTATAGATTACAGCCTGCATTGCAAGGAATTTTTTCGGTACATTCGTAATTCCTATGAAGCAAGCGAATGAGTGTGTCACTTCACACCGGTTGTGCTATTGTGCGAGAAAATGCTGTTTATTTCCTATTTCTGATTTGAGTAGAGAATACTTTTAAAAAATCTTAGTGATTTTGTCATTTGGTTCTTCCTATATAACTCAGTATATACAGACCAGAAAACTTCCAAATCTGTCATGATTAGACCAACAGAGACGGTTTCTTCCCAAGTTATGAAAATGAAAAACACTAGATGGCAAATTGAATAGATCATCCTTAATAATCCACATTTTATGTTGAAACGATTCGCAAAACAGTTTGAAAAAAAAATTGTCTAGGGAAGAACTGTGATTGAACACAAAGATCCAAAAAATAAAAACTTCCTTATCGAACGGATTTACATTGGGCTTTTTGCAAATATCTTCAAAAATCCCTTCCAGAAATAAGGGTCAAAAATAGTTATTGTAGAACAGGATATAAAAATTGTGTTTTCCTAAATCGGGACCGGCAATCTGTTTACACTTTTATCTGCGAGCTCAAAAGTTGAAAAAAAAAACGCTATCTCGTTAATCACAGCTTTTCCATAATAAAAAAATAGCAAAAAAAATAAAAGAAAGGAAACAGTGAAACCAATGTAGGCAGCCCAACAGGGGGAGGGAATAACACAAAAACTGTACGATAAAAAATTCTGATAAAAAAAGGGAGGGAGAAACCGGCTGGTGAAAGGCAGCCCAATCCTTCCTGGTGCGCAAGTTGTGCCAATGCCCTAGTCCAAGGCCGTCGAAGAACTTTGGCACTGTGAGAGATCCGCGACCGTTAACCCCTTGAGCAAAGGCACGTGCCAATGATGTATGGTGAATTTCTTTTTTGGATTTTTATTTTTCAGATGCTTCTAATTTTCGACCTTGGCCCTCTTATTTGCAGACTTTATTCGACCTTGCCCTGGTCCAGGAAGTTGACCGCCTCTAGAGTCGATTGCGAAAGGGTAGTTTCGAAAGCGGAAGAGCATTTCGATTTCTTTCATCGAAAGTGTTTTTGTTTTTATGTGCTCGGGTTGTTTCCTGTTACTTTCCGCATTTTTTCAACGGATGGTGGTGAAGGAGTGATAAAGGAGTTTTTTTCCCCCTTTATCACAGTGTTTACAGAAATTTAAGTTCGCTTTTTTTACACACACGCATTTATTTCCTTCAAGCATCTTTTGCAACAGTGCGTTTTTGGTTTGCGATTGTTTTTTGCATTGATGGTTTGTGTAGTAATGAAGCATTTTCGCATTGGGAATTTGTTGACATTTGAAAATTTTGTGTTTGAACAGCATGATGAATTCAAAAATGTCTTTTCAATTCAGAATTAGCAATTTCCTACACAGAACTGTTGGTGATCCGAAAATACCATAAACAAGACTCAGAAATCGAATACAATTCATTTGGGGATGTTTTTTGCACTTTTCCTTTGAATGAGGGAAAAGGAATTTTGCTTACATACGAAAGAAATCTGAGTAATTAAATTAAGTGGAAGGATAAAAGGAAACGATTTAAATTAAAATATAGCTTCGGCTTGCAAGTGAAACAGTCAAAAGCATAGTTCTGAGAAAAAGAAATGGCAAAAATTCTACTCCCTAAGCTTTACGCACTTAGTGTGTTTCTTAAGAAAATTAACTTTCATCAAAGAAAAAATAACTTATTGGACTTCATCACTCTAACAATCTAGATCACCAGTCTAAAGATAATCACATTCTGAAAGTTAGAATCTCACGCAGAAAAGCAAAAACCCTCATATCTTGAAAATTTTGACTTTGCGTATTTCACTTGTAAGCCGATGGTATGTTGAGGTAGAGGTTAACACTCGTGCATTGATTTTAACTAGAATCGAGACAAGCGATCTTGGGTACCAGGTCACCCCTGTCGTTTTGGATATGTCCTCCCCGGTTTAATGCGGCAGATTTTTGCCACGTTGCTTCCATTTTAAATTTCAGCTTTGTTGTTACTCTAATTGAAAAGGATACATTTCTCCCACATATTTTAAAAGGTTTAAAGAAATAAAACATCTTAAACATCAACTTGATCATCGTAAAAGGTTTAAACGTTTTACTCAAACCAATTGCTTTTCATTAACTCATTTTTTAGTCTATTTTAGTGATACAGACGACATAACGTTTATTTAAATTTTCTCAAACATCTGCGAATGGGATGCAACGTCAATGATAGAAAATTATTTTTTTTTTATGATTTAAATTCTTATATACAATTAATTTAGTCCTAATAGCAGTGGTCCAATTTGTTGTTGATTTATAATGGAACAAAATTTCAGAAGCGAATTCTAATTAGTTACTTTAAACAAATTTTGTGGCATCAATTTGAAAATAAATATTTCAATAATAGCTAATGCATTTTTTGAGGAATTAATATCAGTGAATGACATCTATATTTAAATATGATTTGTGGATATTAACTTATTTTGTTGGTTCAATAAAAGTATGCTGAAAACTGATTAATGTAGAAATTGAAGCTTAGCCTTTCTCTTTTCGTTCGAAATTGAAACTTTGGTGAAAATTGAAAATTCACAAAACTTGATGGATTTTAGCACTGTTAAAACTGATATATTTCTTCGAATTAATATGCACCTCGAACACATTAATCTATTTGATCGAGGAAGCGTTGCACGAATCAATCTGTCTAAAAATATATACGTCACTTACTTGAAAGCATAATGCAAAGAAATTGCAAATAATGTTTATCAATTTACTGCTTTCATCTTTTATTTCCTCAAATTTAAGATAGCAACGTAACATAGTTTTTCAGCAAACATGTCTCATTAGCCCTCGTACAGCAAAAGTATGACCGTAGAACGACAAAAAAACACAACATAAAATTTAGATTGTTTACAAAACTCAAAATCGACTTGTATTAAATTGAATACAGGAACGAATTTATAAGTTACTTAGCTGATTCCCCAAGAACGACTTCTGAAAAAGTCAGTATACGAACACTTCATTTGAAAATTTTCTTTATCGTGTCTCTCCATAATCTGTTCATTTTCTGTAAAAGCACGCCTCCATTTTAAAATTGAAGGTTTGAATATTAAATGTTTTGTAATTAAAAAGAAAACATGCTACCCTAACAAGGTTATTCTCCGACAGTGTGCTCGGTAATTCGAAATACACACAAAGTCAGCAATTTACTCGAGTTACGATGTTTCATGATTATGTAAGTCTAAACCTTTCTCAATTTACTCGAGTTACAGAGGTTTTTTGGTTTTGCAATTAAAAAACCATGCTACTCTAACACGTTTATTGTCCTACGGTATGCCTGGTAACATCGAGATGAAGTTGCCTTGGTTCGTAGAGTAAAATTAACATCCCATTTTGTTTAAATATATTGGTTTTTTGAGAGGGGGCTCCACCTCCGCTTTTAGTTGTTCTTCCGTAACATTTAAATTCTTTTTGCACGTTGCATCTTCGGTAAACTATTTAATTCTTCAACACGTTCAAAAATATTTGGATAAATAAATAAATTGAAATAAATAGAATTGGATTCAAAGAACGTAAAATTGCACATGTAATTCTTCCGTAACATTTAAATTCTTTTTGCACGTTGCATCTTCGGTAAACTATTTAATTCTTCAACACGTTAAAGAATATTTGGATAAATAAATAAATTGAAATAAATAGAATTGGATTCAAACAACATAAAATTGCACATGTTGGTCAGTATATCTGAAGGGAGAAATAAATGAACAAGAACGTTACACTGATCTTAAAAATACATAAAAACCGTTGATGTTGATCATGCAGGTCGGGCAAACCTGGTTCAAATAACACTGACTGACGAGGGAAAAAAATATTTTCTCTTGCGTCTTACCAGCCTTATAGGCGAAAACGTTGACCCACTTTACTCACCCCCGACCAGAGTCTAAATTTGCCTCACCTCGAAATAGTCTAAAATGGGGAGGGATCTAATGCGTACAGGTCAAAGGGTTTTTTCTCTGCCTTGCCTTCTTGGGTTTGGGAGGGAGAAACAAACCTTTCCGTTTACCTGACTCGTGTTGGTAAACTGGCGTGTGGTAGGTGGATGCAACAGAAGTTGCGAAAAGTATTCCACTCCGGAAATCCAGTTTCTTTGTTTATTTAGACTGGCAGCGTAGCGGAGAGCAGATGACATCAGAATGTCGTAACAATGTAGTTTCCACAGAAAGGTAATTTTTCCACTTCTATGAGAACACGATTAAATAATATAAATATGCGGCTGTCTTAAAATATTTATTAAAGTATAATCACAAAGATAATTACGATAATGCCGCATAAATGCATGAAGAATTTAATATTTGATAGTGCGAGAGAATCTTGCTTTTTATTATAAACAGGATTCTCATGATATATATATTCGGGATACTTTTTATATTAACATAAAAATTTTAAGCTCATGTCTGAATACAAAGCCATCTAGAGAGAAGGCCTGCTCCTTGTCGCAATCCGGTGTTATGATGTCATGACAAGTGGCTGAGTGCTGATAAGATAAGCATTGTAGTTCAGTTTAGTTTGTTCTGCTCTAACACTACACTGTAATGGATAGGTCAAACGTATTACGTCTGTTACATTTTGGACAAATGTTTGAATTTCTGGGACAGAGGTTTCAAAGACGTCCCTAATTCATCCACATCAACAATTTTCAAACGTCGTGTATGGACAAATCAGAAGTATCTGAGTGGATTGTCAAGCAAAATAGTATCATTTTTAAAAAAATAGTGACAAATATCTAAACATTATTGCATCTTTTACGATCGAAATTGTTTCATTAGTGTGGCATAAATATCGTTCTCTTATTCAAAAGTAATTATTTCATGAATGAGATGCACACAAGTGGTCTTTATTTAAACTTGCATAGGATATTTATTTACGACGGTTTAGAAGAAACAGTTAAACTAAAATGAAAGTTGAATTCAATATTTTGGAATAATATACCTACTATGAACCACATTAAGTAAAAAGTTTCAGTTTCTGATACAGCAGATCGATACAGCAGCTACCTTTTTATTGCTTGTTAATTTTTATTCATTGTGCTTATGTAAAAAAATTAAATTAAAAATAACATTGAAATATGTCCTCTAGAATTTCATTTCACTACCTCATAGCACGTTGAGACAGTTGTGTCAGCAATATTTTATGCCAAGTGTAGCAATATTTTAGATGAATCCAATCACTGTCGGAGATAATTTTCTTTATAAAGCAAAATGTTAAGAACTGTCTTTATTTTAAGAAAATGAAATTAAAACATGGAAAAGGTAAGAAAAGGTTAAAATTTTGGATAATTTCTAAAATTATGGGTCAAAAATATGCATTCACGGATTAAAATATTACCACTTACGCAAAACCAATTTTTTTAAAACTCCTTAAAATGTTTACATTTTTATAAAAATTGCTTTAGAAAATACTCGTCTGATAATGAATATTATTATAATAAGTATTTATGTACACATATGTAACCAATGGGAGAGAAAATTGCAAATTATAAATACAAAACTTTCACATACAAAATATATAAATTTTATAATTTATTCCCTCTATAAACTTTCTGACTCAAAAAGTTTCATGATGATTAGGGCAGTGTTTTTTTTCTGATATCATGTTTTGGGACTAGTAGGAAAGCAGAAAAATACATTTTGAGAATGAGCTGAAAATGTGAAGCGCATTACCTTAATAATTATTATAATTAAATAAAATTATTGTAAAAGCTGTAATCGGCCTTTGAATAAGGCTGAATCAGGGTTGATTTTATACATGCTAAACTAAATAATACATGCTAAAAACTACAGATATGATTACTATGAGCTTAGAACTAATTATGTATATAATGCAGAACCAATGTCAGGAAACCTCCTTAAAAGTACAAGGAAATTATTTTTGTGTTTATTTTACAAGGAGGCTGAACTATTTTGTCATACGTAAATACAGAATTTAACATAATTTCATTTCATTTTTGAAGCACATTATTCTGCGGTTTTTGTTTGTCAGTGTAATAATGTCAACATTATTTGTTGGGTGAATTTAACTCTGTTAGTAAATTGTGAGAAATCATTATTTTTTGGATCAAAGTGGTTTAAAATAAGTTCAGAGACGAAATAATTAAAAAAAAAGAAAAATATAATCTATTAACGTCCATTTATTAAAAGTAGAGATAAAGAGCCGAATTCTCATCTTCCGTTTGTTGGAGAACTCAGCCACTTATTGTGACGTGAGGGAAGCGATGCCTTTCTGATAACCAGGGAAGGACTGGCTTCTAAAACCTACCATGTAAAATTTTTAACAGGTTCGCATCTTAAAATTCATATCCAATTTTTAATGTTTTTCATTTACTTAATATTAGGAGCAGTAATTGTAATAATTATACTGTATTAAAAGTATTTAATCGCAAGAAACTATTTTTGTTTAATAAAAGTGACCGAAAAAATCTTAATCTTGTAATTCTTCTGACAATCATTAAGCATGCTGCTCTGTTGCACCTTCGAAGATATTGTCCTATGTGGAATATTCCATTTCCCCACACTCAGTCCGTTCTGCTTACAACTATCATTTTGTTGTTGCTGTTTGTTTGCATCTTTTGACATTGGGAGATATACACTGAAGAGCCAAAACATTATGACCACCTACTCAATAACGCATTACGCCTCCTTTGGCCTGCAAAACAGCTGCAACTCGCCTGGGCATAGATGCCACAAGTTCTTGGTACATGACTGAAGACAGGTTGTACCAAATGTCTAAGCAGCGGTCACGCAAAGTCGAGATATTCGGACATGGTGGTGTTTGAGCTCTGAGCTGCAGCTCCATGACATCCCAAATGTGTTCTATCCGATTAATATCCGGCGAGTTAGGTGGCAAGGACATTAAGTGGAATTCATCAGTATGCTCCTCGAACCACTCCAATACAATCCGAGCCTTGTGACATGGGGCGTTGTCCTGCTGGAAGATTCCATTTCCAGTTAGTAAAACAGACGCCATGTAAGGGTGCAACTGATCCGCAATGATGTTCAGATAGTTCGCAGCGTTCATGGTCTGTTCTACCACAACTACGGGTCCCAGAGTCGCCCATGAGAACGTCCCTTCCAAAGCATAATACCGCCACCACCAGCCTGTGTATGACCTGCTGTACAAGAGGGGAGCAAGTGTTCGCCTGGCAGACGGCGTACCCTGACACGACCATCGACGTGATGAATGAGAAATCGGGATTCATCTGACCAGGCAACTCTCTTCCACTCATCCATGGTCCAGTCTCGATGTTCCCGGGCCCACTGTAGGCGTAGTTGATAATGACGCTTGGTCAACAGAGGCACACGAGTGGGACGTCTGCTGCACAGTCCCATATCCAACAGTGTCCGCTGAACTGTGTGTTCCGAAACACTTGCGCTTGGACCTGCATTGTATTGGGCTGTCAGCTGAGCTACTGTCGATTTTGTTTTACCAAGCGGGACAGTCTCCGACGTCCTTTTTCTTTGATGACGTGTGGACGACCAACACCTTGGCGTCTACTGCTGGTGTCACCGTCATTTATCCACTTTGCATGAATACTAACAACGGCAGATCGTGAACACCCTACCAGTCGTGCAGTTTCGGTGATACTCGTTCCGAGTCTTCGGGCCATTACGATCTGCCCTGTATCAAATTCGCTTAGATCAGCAGCCTTTCCCATCACTCGCAAAAGTAAGTGCAAGAATGATTACTTACCTTCTCCAGCAGCAGTTAAATACCATTCTCACTTAATCACGTGCCCTCCACGTCATCCAGACGAGTTCATTGAAAAATGTGGGGATGGTCATAATGGTTTTGGCTCGTCAGTGTATATAAGCATGAAAAAGTTTAGCACATTTTATTTTCACATTTTACAACTTTAATTTTGTTATAATTCACGTAAAAAATGAAGTATTGGCAATTTTTATGCTTTTTTAGCTGTTTGAAGTTGTGATGCAATTATTTATCCATTTTTTTCGGCGTGATCTTGATAAACCCTCAATTAATGTGAGATATTGCATGATCCTAAGGGTAATGCTATAAAAGGCTGCACGCAAGTCAATGCAATGGTAGTCATTGTGAATGAATATTGTTACTTGTAGTTTTTATTTACAAGATGGGTAAAGCATTGGAATTGGGACCTCGAAAATGGAAATGTATCGAAGTTCTGCGCATTAAAGGAATGAATGATAGAGGAATTACTGGACAGTTAAATTACTCTGAATCAGTTCTCTTCCGATTATTGAAAGGAAGACGAAAATATGGATCCAAAGCACCGTATTGATCATCTAAGACTTTCTTCTCCTAGGGAAGAGAAACTTTTGTTAAGCTTGACCAAAAAGAACAGATTCAGCAGCTCTACTCATTTTGCTAAGCGATGGAGACTATCCACAGGTAGTGTTGCAAGCTTGACTATTGTTAAACGTCACTTATGAAAAGTATATTCAAAGCCGCCATTCAAGGAAAAAACATAATTAAATGCAGTAATGAAGAAACGTCTGGAATAGTCTAAATAGCACATATTGTGAACTGTTGATTGATAGCGAAACAGTTTTAGTTTCGAGTGAAAATTGTTTCAGTTTTGCAGTGATGCTCTACCTCTTGTACGCCGCACTTCAGGTGAAGCAATGCTTCCAGAATATGTACAAAGAAACTAAAACACCTTGCTTCCATTAATGTTTGGGGTGCATTTAGATTTACTGGTATTTTCCCTTTAAATTTCGTGACATACCAGGAACTCCCAAAATTATGAAAGTTGTCAGAGAACAAGTTCTATCAGCAAGGAATCTTTTTCATTATTTACCATGGTAGCTGAACCAGATTTGTCATCTTGCCGCACATTTTGAAGGGTAAATAGTTGATTTCAGACCTTTCCCCCAATATTCCTTTTCAGTGTTAATATTAGCTGAGATTACAGTAGCAGAAAGTGTTCAAGGAACACAACATATCCATGTTCAACCTCAGCCTGACATCCCAGATCTTAATCCAATTGAAAATTTAAGGCCATTGTCAGCAAAAAATACTGAGCTGAAAGCCTGAAACTGTCATGCACCTAAAATAAATTGTAATTTATGTGTGACATTGCATTGACCAGAGTAAGTTAAGAAACCTGGTTGACTTTGCCACACCATATTGCTGCTGTCATGAAACACGAAAGTGATATAAAGAAATATTAAAAACCCAACAAGCTTTAAGGACATAACCAAAGTGTAAGCATGTGTAAAAAATTATGATTAATATTAATGCTTATGTTAACATTTCAATGCTAATTGCTTCAATTGCTTCAAGAATAGGTTAAGACTAAGCAGACACAATCAGAATTTAACGGAGTTCAACATACGAGAACAGTTACGAAGTGTCTCTCTCCCTGGAATCATACACGTAAACTTTATAAAAAGAATGAGTGTTATTTTCTTTAATCCAATTTTCTATCGTAGGAAAGTTACCTTAATAAAATATCTAAAAAATGTGTTTAATTGAGGAAAGTGGAAAGAGTGTCTTATTGTCTAATTGAGTTAACTATTTCTACTACAGTTATTCATCGATTGATATGTCTAGACATTCAATTGACGGAACATTAAAGAATAAGTTTTTAAAATGCGATTCGAAACACGATTTACGTTAAGAATTTTTTTTATTTCATATTGTTAATGAAATATGAAATTCCAGAATCCGTTGTAGACTGAATTTCTGGGGTGTAAGATGTACGTAAAACTCTTCAATCTGGGAATGTGTCTTAACTAACTGTTGGTTTTCGAAGTCTGGGATAGTTTCGAACTGTGTTTGAAAACTACAAGAACAGATTTCCAACAATTCCAATATGACAATTTTGAAATTTAGGAGCAGATCAAGAGTTCAGGAGCCTAATCTCTCTATTGGTTTCTATGCTTAACTTTGATTCTGATCTCTGTAGGGAAGAGCAGGTTTCAATTTTGTTTCTATAAGAATTTATTCTAAACCGTTTTAGTAGGAAAATTCGTTTAAACGTTCAGGTAGAGCTACACGTACTTGTAGTGTAAATTGAAACGTACTTGTACAAACTTCTCCTTGATGAAAAAGGTTGAGTGAAACATTTGAGAAATGAAGAGTAATACATTGCTCCCCGTATGTACCATTGTAATTTAGATTGTATAGTAGAACTTCATTATAACAGACCCTCGGACGTCGCTTATAACGACCAGTTAAAAAAATTGTAATATGTAATAATAAAGGATGTTTATTTTTATCTGATGAGTTTTACATTTCCAAGCAAGCGATTAAACATCGATCGTTGTGTTGTTTTGCGTAAACATGGATGCGCTGCAACGTTAAACAATCGGCAAATGAAAATGTGTTTGCATATTATGAACACTTACGGCACCTCCGTCAGTTATTAACTGAAGAAATAGGCAGCAAACAAATCCAGCAGAAAATAAATTATTTTTTCAAGCTTATGAATGTAAGCAATCAACATGGACCAGGTCTTTCTTGTTCTAAAGATTGATGCAGTGTATACGTACACATCTTTTTCAATTCAACCTATGTTGAAGGCTGTTTTTTATTTGATACATAATAAACACTTTTTATAGCTAACTACTGTACTTTCATTGATGTGCACCTCTTGTTGCATTACACCCCTATAAGAATTAATTGTTATAAACCGGACTTTTATTAAAACGGACAACCTTTAGCCCCTACTAGTCCGTTATAATGAGGTTCTACTGTATGTACCATTGATATCTAGATAAATTTATTCTATAACTTTTTGATTTTATTGAAATTTCGTTCATCCAAGCGCGCTAAAAATGTATCCCAGTGGCTTTTATCACAATATGGAAAAAGTGTTGGAGTTTAAAATACGTATATTCAAGACCGCGTACATTTCAAAGTAGCTATTTGCGAAGTAACGCTACCCTTTTTCTTTTTTTACATTTTTGCTAATTTTTTTAAGAGAAAAATAAATCGATTCAATTTTGCCCCTCTCAACTCTTTAAATCTGGCTACTTGATAATTTTTCTTGTGATATTCGGTTAGTATTTTTGTAATTTGTTAATTTCTTCAATTATTAAATTAAAAAAAAAGAACAAAATGAACCAAAATAAAGTAGAACCCCTGAACACACTTGGCTGTCACAGTAAATAATCTTATGTCAACGATCCTAGTCATGGATACTTCACCCCGACACATTTCCGTGCATTGGTTAGACAACAATTGGTGTTACAATATAAGTGCAAGAAGCAGGAAAATTTTTATCATTTATGAATGCTAAAGGTTGCATGACTGTATCAACCGATTCTTTGAAGGCCTGTGATTGCGGGACTGCGCTTGTTCCATTTTGAAATCGTCTCCTATTATCAGGCTGGGGGAAAGCGTCGCGGAAGTAATATCTTATATCCGAGAGGGAGAAAAGGATATCGTGATGTGCGTTCCATTTGTAGTAATCAGGTGTATTTGTGCAGGTGATCATGCGTGTCATTCTAATAATGCAATTCTTTTAATGGGGGCACACGAGGAGTCAAATGAAATATTAGGATGATGTACTCATATTTTAAGAATAATGCTTAGATTGAGACAAAGAGCAAATCTGAATAGTCTGCCAAGGAAAAAACGACTCACTGTAATAAACGGCTTCTTTGAACATAACTTTAATACATTTATAATTTTGCTTGACGGTAAAAATTAATGTATAGTATTATAATATCCATGGTGGTACCTTAATTTTTCAGTGACATTGTGAATTAGTACGCCTAATTGATGTGCACCGCCTGTGTGTGTGACTAAAGAGAAAATTCTCAAAAATAAAATTATTTCTCAAACACTTTAACAAGTTTTTCATTTTTAATCCTTCTTTAGTACTCTTTTGGGGATTAAAGGAATTTATTTCAAAGCATTTGATAGGTTTAAATACACGCGCGTTAAAAATGTATCCCAGTGACTTTTATCACAATATGAAAAAAGTGTTGGAGTTTAAAATATATTCAAGACCGCGTACATTTCGAAGTAGCTATTTGCGAAGTAACGCTACACTTTTCGCTTTGGAACTTTAAAAAATTATTTTTTTATGAATGAGTATTCTCTCTCCGTAGGAATATCTGGTATCTATATCTGGTCTGCGGGCCGGGTAAACTTATTTGGAGGGCAGTATAAGGTCGATGGGAAAGATAACGCTATTCGGAGGGCCGTGCCTGATCTGCGGGCCGGGTAAACCTATCAGGAGGGCTGCATCTGGTCTGTGATATTGATAAATCCACACAGGGGCAGATCAAATCATTTTGAGTCCCTAGGCACCATGCTTATAATTCTGAGATTTACAGACTAAAATACGAGTAGAAATTCTTTTGTTTCAAGTTATAAATTTAATTTTACAATTAATCAAGCAATGAAATCAGTAGATAATATTTATTAAAATAATTTGTTGAATTAAAGAAACAATTGTGTAAACTTTTTGATAATTTTATAAATTCACGCATTCTTCTTATAACATCATTGTTCTTATGTATAATTTTTAAAAGGATCAGCAATTATTTCTTGTTACAGACAAACATGTTCTTAAAAAAAATCAGAATTTAATCGGAAAATAGGGGTGTCGAGATTAAGCGTTATTCAAACTTATCAAATAAATTTAAGATGGGAATAAAATCACTGTAACATACGATTAATCATTTGAACTTTCTGATATCCTCATAGAGAGAAGGGCTTAAATGAAAAAGGGTACCATCTAGAACAGGAGGGAAGATTTCCGAAATTATATTTTATGAACAAAAATTCCAGTTATTTACGGAGCAGTAATTAGTAATGTCAATAATGAAGTTTTCTTAGTTAATTATTGTAAATTATTTTAAATAGGTGCTTACGCAATCAAAAAATTTTTCAAAATTATTTGTAATGTATTTCTTCGTTCGAATAAAATAGTAAAATATGTATGTTTGTGGATCAAATCATGTAACGTGATTGTCATGTAATCTCTTCTGCACTGCATTGGTGCCAGAGGCGAACTAGCCACCTAGCACTGTCTGGAGGATCGGTGGTAATTATTTGTATCCTGTATATTGCTCACATATGACATTAAAAATCAAAGACTGTGAAAACAGAGAGGAAAGAAATGAATTGATCGTTGTTTTTGTCTTTTAATGAAAGTTTTTCCAAATACATTTAAATTGGTTATGTTGCTCTTGGTGTTATGAGACTGAAAATTGCTTTGCACCTGTGTGTGATGCGCATGCGGCACACCACCTGAAGTCGACAACTCTTGTCTATATTTCCAAAGATTTTTATGGTTTTATAGTCTAGTATATTTTATTGAACTGTATGAATACGGAACTAAAATAGGATAATATTTTGTTTAAAAATATTAAATATTTAATTTCAGGGTTTGGTTTTGTTTGTTGATCAGCGGTAATTTATTCCTACGTGCTGTGATAATGATAAAATCTTTATGAAAATCTTTATACAGTAGGCCTAATTTCTACACAGACTGCAGCCTAGAGAAATATTTTTTTTTGTAGCGAAAATAGTCATCTTCAAATATTAATTTATAAAGCCCTTTGAGTAACACATTATCATATATTTTTCTAGTATTTTCTTGAATAAATTTCTCAGTAATAGTTTACGACGGACCGGTACCGAGCAGCGGACCACCAAATTGGAAAGCGCTGGAATAAACTACTCTATCTAGATGAATACAACTAACATATTATCACTTTACCGCAATCGACATGGGATGCAGAATTATTGAATGGTAGGTAAGTAGTTAACGTCGCACTAGAGCAACACAACGGCTATTGGTGAAGGTACATGATCAATCCCGAAGTGAAAGATCCTAGGACAACACCTCTTAATTTTGACTAAAGTCAGATGACGAGATCAACATCTGAGCTGGCACCCCACTCCCCAAACTTCCACACCACGCCAACATGAGGATATTTGAAGCCCCGACTGATTTTAACGTGCACCAGTCCACATGACGGTCTTTGGTTGGACCGATTTTCGAACGAAAAAATTGGTAGGTTGTGTCGAAGACCCAAACCTTAGTTTTGACCTGAATACTCGGACCTGATGTTAGATTATGCAATAAATTAAGCAGACATGGAAGTTTAAACGAGTGTTTGTTGTGAATATTCAACAATTAATTTACAGTTTGAACGATTCAAGTGCAGTTTTATATTAATATTGAAGGGTAATTTTATTAATTAAAGGCCGGTGATTGTAGTGTAGTTCGGTAGTTTACGAATGACACCACTTAGGCAGTTCTCATTTCATGCAATTCAAAATTACACTGGCCCAAAGTTCGCCCAGCATTGCAGAATTTCGACATATTGTCGACCCCCTTCTCGGGCTCAATGCGCCTGGGCACTCGGTTCGAAGGTCATTTCAGGTACTGACATCTTTTGTCTACACGACGCTATATTTATCTTCTGCGTGTTTCTTCTAGTTCTGAATTCATAAGACAAAACAGTTGTAACGCTTTTTTGTAATGCTCGACTTTTCATGCATGCCCCCAATACTGTTCCAATTTTAAGGACGTATTCACGTCAAGATCAGTGTTCAACAATGTAACAGACTGTACTGTGTTGGAACAACCAGAGTACAAGCAGACAAGATAAAAATTTTCTAAAAGAGAGGGGAGCTTGGACAATCTCATACCAAGGATGAAAAACAATCGAGGAATTCCATGTTGTTTTTCTCAGAAGATAAAATAATTCAATTGATCACTGAAACTAAACCCCAGCCCTTGAAGTACTTCAGTTTCAAATGAGACTTCAGACATCCTTTTGAGCAAGTAATTATTTGCAACTATCACTTGGAGCATCAACAGAACAGGAATATTTCGAACATTTGGATAATAAAATGATCATGTGAACTACTGAGAAGGACATTTTCGCGTTATCAGCTTCTTTCCCTAGGAAATTTTGGAATCAGTAATTATTACTATACTAAGTATATTGAGTAATTGAGTAAATGATGTAATAAGTCTTGTGTTTGGTCGTATTCTTCTTTACGACGCACATTTTTACTTGAATAGTAGCTTTACACAGTAAGCTACTATCAACACAGTAAGAATCTGGATTACTGGAAAACAGACTTGACTATATCCATTCATCTCACTGATTGAGTTGATTTAACTGAGGGAATAAACAAAACAGGAATCTTTCGATCATTGGAACCTTCCTCATTGAGATTAGGGGTAGAGAAGAATTCCCAAAAAAGTGGACGTAACAGGGCCCCTTTTATCTAAATAACCTTCGGACATATCTTTGGCGATTTCGGGTTTCCTTGTGTGGGAAAAACGCCTTATTCTCTCTCGCGCGCCGATCGGAACCAATTGTTCGAATAGAAGATGTCCACAAAGAGAAGAAATAACCTTTACCTCTCCTCTATGAAAGAGACGCCATGAAAAAATGTGAAGTTGTTTGTATAGTTTTGATTCATAGGACAAATTTTCGGTACAAAAAATTATAAATGAAGAATTTTCTATTTTCGACAAAAAATGTTTCGATAAAAATACAATTTTCTCAATAGTATTTTTGAGGCCCTTCTGCAAAAAATACCCTAGGCGCGCCTAGTGGATAATCCGCCACTGTCGCTCCAACTCCTTTATCTTACGCGTACATATTTTTGTGAACACCTTTTAACCCCAACCAGGACAATAGTTATTTTGCAAGTAGCTAATAAAATCTTATTTTAAGAATATTTATTGAATGAATTTAACGCTAAAAGCTACCATGTATCCAGGGTCGGCTTTACGAAGTGCGGGGCCCAATTCGATCAATCTCTGAACCCCTCCTCCCACCACTAAATATTAAAATGAAAAGTTTTAATCAAATGATGCTTTTTGAAATGCAGTGAATTGATTTGTTGACAAATGAAAACATTTTTGAAGTAAAAATAATAGCTTAAATATGTCGTTTTTATTAATAGGGATAAAATTAATAATAATTGGGGAGGGCGTAAAATGGTTTTAATAATAAATGCATCTTTACCCAATTCCATTATGACGTGGCCTCTTGGAGTGTGCGGGGTTCCAATTGAGAGAATTGGCTTAGGACCGGACAATCTACATTTTCGGAAATGAAGTGTTAATTACAAAGAATATTTTCGTTACATTTTGAGTTATCCATTTTGTGTTACTTTAAAGCAAAATTAATGGTTTCGCGTCTTTGTCTACATCCAAACGGCAGAATGTATTTTCTTTAAATGCTGTACCATTTAGAGTAACAGTGAATTAGCTATTCAGAGTGTCTATGTGCTTGTATGCTTGTGAAATTATCACATTGAAACGCAATTTTTTTTCATGAAATTTTGTTTATCTTTCATATCTATAGTCACTTAGTGACTCGGCTTCTTAATATTTGTATTTATCGCGTAAAATGGCTGCATATTCTAACTTGCTAATAAAAATCGAACTTTAACTCTAAGTTTGCTACTCACCAGTTGAAAAAATCCCGAAAGATTGATTGATTTGAAATCTGGCATGTAGGTAATTAAGGAGTTCATTTATCAAATCAAGCATTAAAAAAATTCTGAATTTTTAATCATGATTTCGATTGAAACCTAAAAATGTACAAACATAACTTAAATGGAATAAGATTAGAAGTCAGACTCAAAGCCCGAGCAAATGATTAACATCTGTCGAGTATCTACAGGGTGTTTCTAAACTTCCTGATCAAAGTTTAAGGGGAGTAGGGAACACAAAATTAAGCCGTATTCACAAAGGGATGAGAGTGTTACGTCAACCGAATGTACTCCAGTAAGTAAGTACACTGTTGTAGTAATGAAAGACGGCAAATATGAGAACAATTTGTTAGCCCTAATTTTACAGAAGTTTTTTACTACATTCCGCGGAATATTCCGGTTTCACACAAAGTCTGGTGCAAATGGTTTGTGATTCTGCACACGTATGTCGGGGCACCGTTCACAATAAAACCTCACAGCAACTCGTCGTTTCCGTTAGCTCCTAGGTGCTAGGTCAAAACCTCCTTGAAATGCTAGGTGCATGCCGGTATTTCGGGAAATGATACGTGTTGAATGAAGGTAATTAGTGTTTAAAATGACGATGGCCCAAGCTGGCTGGCTGCCGTGCTGCCGAAAAGCGCTCTCTTGTGAATCCAGGTGTTACTGGTAGGACATACACCCCTGTGAAATAGTTTCATTTTGTGCTCCAACCTCCCCTTAAAGTTTGTACTAAGAAACACCTTGTGCATAGATTAAGTGTAGGTTATATGGAACAGTATCTAAAGTGGAACACCAAAATATATCGAGTGACAATTATCAAAATCTATCGAATTCAAGTAAATTTGAGATGCGATGGAGGAATGATTAGCTGCGGATGCGACATAATTGTGGGTTCAATTTCACTTGCAGTAACTCCAGGGTTATCGAGGACGTTGCAAAGGCATTAATATTGTTTGATTTCTCATAGATGACAACTATAAATGGTGGCTCCGGAAATCACAATTGTAAAAATTTGTCACAAAATAAAGAACACTACCCACACCAGTCTATTTTATTTATAATATTATCATAGACACAAAAAAGCATACGTAGTTCTACGTTTAAACACAGAGTGCCAATCCACTTAGCCACATGTTTTCTTTCCATTTTCAAAACGGCAAGTGAGCTTTGCCCACAGAGAAGACAGTTAATTTTAAACCAAGTTTTTCCCTCATTTTAAATGTCACTACATGAGATTTTAAACTAAAAGTTATGTGTTGTTTATGTAATATTATGGAATATCGTTTCAAATTAATTTGTCATGCATCTCAGAAAATGTTTATAAATTCAGAGTTTTGAGTCTTATGGAATTTATGGATGGGTATAGTATAACTCATTTTGCACCCAAATTAAGTTGGGAAATTTTAAAAATTTTATTGAAATGGATGACCATTTGAGTTATATTCATATTTTTATGAAATATAATACAAACGATTCTGATCAATGATGAAAGGATGTTGAATTAATTCATCCCGAGCACAAACAGTTCAATGTTTCTAGTTAATCTGGATGGTGTAGCTTTCGACAAACCTTAGCTGTGGATCCTTCTGCAGTTCCAGTATTATTTTCCCGCTACTAAATCTTTTTTGTGATAGTTCTTTTGTGCTGTGTAGAAAGTTTGGTGGGTAATTTTTGAAGATTTCAATCCACCATTTTTATCTTTAATCAAAGTAATTTAAAGTAAAACAAGTAGAGTTGTCTAGTTTCTTAGAAAATTTAATCGGGTTGAATTGCCACAGAATTTTTACCAGCTGCAATCTTTCCCTTTCCCAACTGTGGCTCGAGGTCGTCGTGGCTCAGTGGGATTGCCCACTACGTTAGCAGCCCGCGAATTGTAGAGGGCGCAGGCTCGAATCCTCCCTGAGTGTATTTCTCTCTTCTATGTCAGTAAAACTTTCTTTGTGTGTGTATGTCTATTACTTGACGTTGTCTTGTGTTGGGCGCAATATGGTCCCTTGCATCATAAAACCCAACCTACCATCCAACTGTGGTCAGAGGATTTTCCCATAGAGGAAATATAAAAGTAGAGTGAGCAATGGTAACCTTTTTATGTGCCCAAGAGCATGTGACCAAAACTAATAGTAACGTGACCCGTATTTCGTCTGCTGGGTGGAACTTAACATTCATCATAGGATTAGTCCACGTAACGGTAGAGGACGCCCATTCATTGATTGGTCATCTAATAGTAGTAGACTGGCGATTTCACCACTTTTATGTATTGGTGCATATAAATGCACATTCACACATCTGCCCTGTCATAAGATGTTATATCGCCATGAATAGAGATTAGATTATAGATAGTTAACTAACGTCGCTCTGGAGCAACATAAAAGGCTACTTAATATACATATAATAGGATGCAGATGTTGTGATTGGAAATAATTACCATCGCCAGTAATGGCGATAAATTTGGAATATGGTAACCCGCCGTGGGCATATCTAAATAGTCGTTTGGCGACGAAATTTTCAGTCTCCACTACGATGTTTAAAATGGTTTTTACAAAATAGATAAAAAGGAAATTTTTTACAGATTGCAAAAACATAAAATATTGTTGTCTAAGTAATGTAACTTTTGAGAACATATCTTCATACATAGAACATTAAGTGATTTCACAACTTCTCTTCAAAGTTGCAATTATATTTTGGATATCGTTATTTATGTATGAACTAAACCCCTATGAAATATATATTTCATGAAAATCCATACGACCAGTTTTCCTCGTATTTCACTTGGAATGATCATTCTGTGTCAGTAAAACTTTCCTTGTGAGTTCCTTGTGAGTATGTATGTGTAGGTTTTCCGACAAATAAATGTATGTACATTTACTTGACGGAAAAAGTATTGCTTGACGCATCTGGCTCTTGCGCCCATAAAAAAACTCAACCAATCAAGCAACTTTTTCCAACTTTGCTTAATATTTCACCCACATATCCTATTGATATGATAGTTATCTGAAATTCAATAAACAGGAAGGCTTAACTTAGGCAGTGCAGGTACAATCCGGCTCTGACGAGATTTCGTTTGAGCCGCGCGGTTTTGAACTAGTTTATTCGTTCCAATATAGGGGAAGTTTAAACGTAAACAATACAGTTCGTTGTCTTTAACTCGCGGTCGTCCTTAAATCATACTCGCAAACAACTGGAGTCTTTAGCTCGTATTCTGAATCTGAGTTTATTGCAATAACCACACAGATTACAAGTTGGCGAAACAAATAATCATCTATGATGATCGCCTAAACTTAATTTTGTAAATAGCAACCCATTCGTATTTTATTACCACTATCCTATATCCTCTCGAAGGTCATTTGCCTTCTCACCAGAGTCGCATTATAGGTAACAGGTATAATCCGGCCCTGGCTAGTTGGTATTTGTGTTACAAGGTTTTGAACGAGTTTATTCGTTTTTGAACGAGTTTATTCGTTCAAACAGGGAAAGGTTAAACGTAAACAATACGTTCGTATAACTAGCGTCTTTAGCGCCAATTCTGAATCTGAGTTTATCGCAATAACCAGATTACGAGTTGGCGAAACAAATAATTACCTATGGTGATCGCTACATGACGACGCTACGTGATTTTGCATCACAGTCCGTTCCTATTATTAGCCCTCCTAGTGGTTGTCTTGACGATATATCTCCTCATTAGAAAAATATTGACCAGATCTTGATGGACGAGATATTTCATCATTAGAAAAAACTGGCCAAGCCGTGATCTTGTCATCATAAAAAAATCTGCACTATCTTGATGGCAAGATATCTCGTCATTAGTACAAGTGGTCAGATCGTGATGGATGGGATATCTCGCCGAATCTACTTGGAAGGTTGACACCATCCTATAAATACTCCCGAAAGTCATCTGCGTTTTCACCAGAGCCGCTTTATAGGTAACAGGTATAACCCGGTCCCGGCTAGTTGGCATTTGAGTCGCATGGTTTTGAACGAGTTTATTCGTTAAATCAGGAGCAGGTTTTAACCTGCCCCCTAATTTAATGCAAATCGCGTTTTTAGTGTGGATTCTCAATCGGTACCGGAAACGATAACAGTGATTGAGGTTGGCGAATGAAATTATCCCCTATTGCGACCGCAAGGCATGATTTTGCTTACTGCTGACTTTTCCCCTGGCGAGCTTACTACCTTCCTAGAAGTTGACTCACACAAGTTTAAATGCCTTCTCCTCAGTAGCCGTATTATAGAAAATTTATGCAAGTTGTATTATTTGTGTGCTTTACAAAGCGATATGCAAAAGCGATATGTGTTGCTTTGAGCAGCTTAAAACCACAAAAAATTGATTTCAGTGTTAATATAATTTTGAACAGCATCTTTAGGAGAAAACTTGCATTATTTTCAATTTTGAAAGATTCACTTCTATTTTGTAATTTATTAACAGTAAAAATGTGTTCAAATGTAACAAGAAATGTATTTATGGTTGTATGCTATTCGTTTTATACTCGAATATAACTGAGTGTTAGTTCACATAATTTTATAACGGCTTTATATTTTTTACTACTAATGTTACTTAATATAATGCAAATATCTTCAATGACTCGTTTCATCCCACCATTTCTTTATAGCCCCGTTGTGTTGCTCCAGTGCGAATAAATTCAGCTATCAACTATTCATTGTATCATTAATTAAAACTATTTTAAATTATATGTAATTTAAGCCCATGGTAGTAGGTAGTTAATTAACGTTGCACTGGCACAAAACAACGGGCTATTCAAGTCCATGATTTAATGTGAAAATTTTATTTTTTATTTCATTTTTCTGAAATTTCGAACAAGCTTAAATTACATTGAATAATTTACAAATGGGGTTACATCGTAATTTTCTGACTAAGCCTCGAGGTTTTACAGTCAAGTGAATAAAAAAGTTTTTCACAAATTTAGTTGTCTATATTGTAAACGAAACTGTTGGTTGGGTTGGGTTATATGACACAAGGGTCGTATTTGGCCAAGCTGCCTAAACACAAGACAGACAACATCAATAACAACAAGGAACAAAATAAAGAAATACACCCAGGATAAGCTACAGGAATCCAACCAGCGTAGCCCACGAATAAAAAGGAAAATTATGGAACTAAAAGGTAATTTCACTTCCATTAATTTTAAAATATCAATTTGTGTTTGATGTTTGACTTGTGATTGTAATATTAAAATGAGTGAAATTACATGCGAAGAAATTTCATCAAAAGTTCAATTCATCAATTCAAATAAAATTCATCAGAAATTTCTCGATACTCATAAGTATTCATTGTACTCCATTCTTTCTCGTTGCATGCGAATACAGTAGTATTCATCAAAAGTACTCGAATACCAAAGTAGTCATCCAAAGTATTCGAATACCAAATTAACAGTGTAACACTGTATGAGTATCCAAGTTGGGGTTGTGTGGAAAGTTATCGTTTACATGTAGAAATATTATAGTACTATGATCGACTAATCTCTTACAGTTGGTTCGAATTTCAATCCACTATCTTACAATTGCAGTGAACTAACCATAGTTCTGAAAAAATCAGAATAAAGTGTTATTTCCACATAATAGACTTATATCGCAGTTGGCTGATTCTTTCTATCAATTAATCGTTTTTGTATATACATTCGTATACTTATTCGTTACTTGAAAGTACTCGAATACCGAATATTCGATACATCAAAGTACTTGTTTCTTCCATCTCTAATCTAAATACAAGTTCACAGTTCCTAAAACAGTACTTTAAAATTCAATGAGTTCGAGTGCATGGCAATTTACAAGAGAAAGGGTAGAAAAGTTTCTCGGCACGTCATTTATGTTTCTTGATTTGCGATTCACGAGTAAAATGAAATAGTTTGTTTCAGCAATGTATTCGGAAGATGAAACTGGACGTGGGAAAGGTGATGTTTTGAGCGTGAGAAAACATTTGTACACGAAGGCTTGGAAACCTTGTTCCTTTGTTGAGTACGAAATTCTTCCTCTTTACTGACCCACAGAGAAGAAATAGAATAGCCCTAGGATAGCCCTTACTCTTTTTCTGTATCCTAACCTTGTAAAGGAGAAAGAAGTTACCGATAGATCACAAAGGTAGGGTCACAAAGGTAGGGAATGCTACCGGACTAATTGGAATACGCGGTACCTTAGTCGTCCATCTCTTTCTCGAGTCAAACATTTCTTGCGCCTTTTGACTCGAGGCATGTCTATACTTCTAGAAACCTAAGTCATTAAGCCTAGATCATCTTCTAAATCGGTGATGCTGTGCATCAACATTCCAAAATACCATGGTCTGACGTCTCGGCAGTCTCTCCCCTTGACAATGGGCAGTTGTCCAGGGTCATCCAATGTTTCAAGAGTCCCGTGACCAATTTATCTTGAACTGCTTAATGGTGTGATTATGAGTTTCAATTCATAAAAAAATTGTTCCCACTTCCAAAGAGCAATGTCATTTCCACCAGAATACAAGTATATCCAAACATATACTTGTATTCTGGGGGAAATGAAGCGTACATGCTCACTCTATTGCTTAAGCTTTTTGTGTCTCAGCTGGTTTGCCCACTGTATTAGCAATCTGCGAATTGAAGACGGTACAGTTCGCTTCCTGTAAACAGTGGAGTAGGTGAGGGGGAGAACAACGTTCCCCGGGTGTCATTGTCTAAAGCAGTGGCATTTCAGAAATATTAAAGTCTTATTTTTCTTATAAAAATGTTTTCAATTTCATTTGACTTCATGAAGTTTAATTAATAATAGTTACTTTTGTAAGATTCATTTGGGAATTCTCGTTATAACTGGTGATAGACATAGATAACGGATCCGAAGAGGATCAAGACTATTTAAATAAGAGCATTGATAGAAAAGGAAATTTATAAGGGAAAATGTCCAGGTCAACCTTCATTATTTTTCGCTCATCTAATTTACCAGAGAACTCTTTTCAGGGACGAGTAGTGATAGATGGAGCGTGTAAACACAAGAAATCTCTTAATAATTCAATCTGAGATTGGAGGTATGGTCGTTTAATTTTCAAATCATTCCTATGAATGTCAATGGCTGCAGTAATTTAAACCAACGGGTGCAAGGGTGGCACTTGTTTGTAAAATATGCATTGAAAAAAGAATTCATTCTAAAAAGTATATAGCCATGATTACTACACTTGAAACTAATTCTAAACCATTGTTGCATACTGATTTAAGTTATTGAGGTTGATCAATTAAGTGGTGCTTTATCAGCACAGAAAATCCCATTAGGAACCTCAACTGTTTTTACGTGATGTGTTGCATGCTCGAACATCAGGTAAATTGTGTCATTACCGCAATGCTAACTGAATAATTGTAAAAGACCTTTTTCTTAGTAAAACAGGAAGTGCAAAATCAAAAGTTTTTTTTCACAAAGAAAATTCTTTTAAGTTGACAATCTTTTTACAATGCTCTGTATTAAATTAAATCATTTGATTTAAAAAATGACTAGCTATGTACACTGCTGGCCACCCAAATTGCAACACCAAGAAAGACAAGAGATATCACAACAAAATTTATTTTGTAGATAACATGTTGACCAAGTATCAAATGATTAAATTTATAGACTTCTGTGAAGTGTGGTTCCTGCCAAAATCAGTAGCCAGAGTAGCCGCCATTGTTGGAGATCACCGCTGCCACACGCCTCGGCATTGATTCAAAGAGACTTTGGATGTGTTTTTGGGGTACAGCAGACCAAGCAGCTTCCACACGTTGCCAAAGTTGATCTGGTGTGGCAGCTGGGGATGTATTCTGGGTCAATCGTTGAGCAACCATGGACCACATGTTTTCTATCGGCGAAAGATCCGGAGAGCGAGCTGGCCAGGGAAGCAATTCAATCTGGCGATTGACGAAGAACCCTTGGACAATGCGTGCCACGTGTGGTCGCGCATTATTGTGTTGAAATATGGCTGTGGGCAAGCACTGAAGGTAAGGAAGGACAACTGGCTCCAACACCTCGGAGATGTAGCGCTGGCTGTTTAAAGTACCGGCAATGCGTACTAGAGGAGTGCGAGAGTGATATCCAATACCGTCCCATACCATAATACCCGGTGCAGGACCAGTGTGGCGGTGCATAACGCAGCTGTTCAGCATCCTCTCTCCACGGTGTCTCCAGACTCGAATCTGACCATCGTGGTGTTGCAGACAGAAGCGTGACTCGTCAGTAAAGACAATTTCATTCCATTCTGCCGTCCACATCCTTCTTTCATCGCACCATTGGCGGCGGAAACGTCTGTGGTTCTGCGTCAAGGGTAGACGAAGCAATGGACGTCTTCCGGACAGACCACTCTGCTGTAAACGGCGTCGAATGGTACGCGCAGACACTGGATGATGCGGTACAGACTGAATGTGCTGTGCTATGGTTCGTGATGTGGCTGAGCGATCCGTCACTGCCATACGCACAATATGCCTGTCATCACGTGAAGTGGTGCACTGAGGTGGATGCGATCGAACACGTCGGTCCGTCGTACCCTCCTGCATCCAACGATCACATATCCGCATTACAGTTGTTTGGTTTCGTCCAACACGACTACCGATTTCCCTGAAAGATAATCCACAATCTCGGTAGGCCACTATCCTTCCTCTGTCGAACTCGGATACTTGATCAAAAGATGATCGCTGTTTTCTACGAGGCATAATTGATCGTTTTTTTGAAAAAAACCACAAGAAAAACACAATTGCAGTACTTGAAATCGTCGAAATCTCCAAGCCTTAGATAGCGCTTTGAAGTGGCGCCACAGGCGCGCGTGATGTGCGTCTGCGCTGAAATTCTAATCATTTGCATATCTCACCTCCGCTAATGCATGTTGTAAATTTCATATTATTTGCATGCTTCCTTCAGGGTGTTGCATTTACGGTGGCCAGCAGTGTATAATTGATTTGCTAACAAACTCGTCACCAAACTCAGTGATAAGTTCTGTATAATTTTATAATTTTCTATGTATCACGCATAAGTTGTAAATTGTAAGAAAACTGAGTACTTAAAAATTCGTTTCCACTATTGACTACATCGAAATTATTAAAATAATTATGATATTGTTCTTTCAAAAAATTTATTCAAATGTTTTTTCTTCTACAATGCTCCATTGCAGAAGGTACGTGCAAGCGAGCTTTCAGCAGAATAAACCAGATCTGCTGATTACATAAAGTCAAATAGTTACAATGCTGATTTTCTGTTTTCAATTTAGAATAGAGGCAAGTATTTTAACACACTTGATCAAAATTGCTTAAAAATCTGGCCATTTTAAATCGTGTGAAAGTAAATTCGTTTTAGCCAACGTAATGTATCACTATATAGAAATTATATTAAACGTAGCTAAAATACCATTAATTGCAATCGATAACTTATATTGGAAGTAATCATGCTCTGTCACAACGTGAATCTACAAGGACTAGAATTTTTTCTAAAAAAGACCTAGGAGAAAAATTGAAGAATCCTGTTTGAAACAATATTAGGAAATTCTAAAAATAGGATTAAGTATTTTGAAAAAAATTTTGGATTTCGAATATAATCGTACGTTTGAGTAATACACCATATTAAAACATTTTAAAAAATAAAAACTTTCTCACTTGTCTAAAATATGCGATATTTCTACAAGTTGCTTTTTTACTTGGTACACTTTTTATTTTCATTTCGAAATAAAGGTGGCGCATTTTGTTTTAATGAATTGCTTTATTATTAAATTAGGTTTTTTAATAACACTCGCTTGCATCAATATATTTTAGAGCTAACACTATTAGAGAATAGAACATTTCATGTACCGTGAACACAATGCTTTCATTTTAAAGAGAAAATAGAAATACATGCAACCTTGAACCTTGAATCAATATAAATTAAAAGCTCTAAATGTACAAATAATGTTCTGAATTTAAAAATATTTATTTCTGAATTTTTCAGCTCTGCTTTGTTCTTATAAAGTACTAGATGTATTCCTAGTACACAAATAATTCAACACATTTTTAAGAGTGTATGTGCCATAATTTACGACTAATAGTAATTTAAATTGTATTTTATATAAATGATAAACTTGTTTGATATCACGTACTGATGTTTCTATGGATTGATATCGAATATTGGTAAATGAAACGGGGAAATGACAAAAACCGAAAACAAATTCTGTGTGCGTCTAGTAACTTTAGTTACTAAAAATCATGTAAACGGATAAAAAGTTATATAAGAAGTTATTAAAAAGAATTATATATACAATAACAACGGTTCATTCAGGGCTTTTTTAAACGAGAAAACTTTTGAAACTAAGAGGAAAATTGAAAATTCTATAAATGTAAATGCGCACTTACAGTATTGCTTTCAAATTACCACACTTAATTTACCCCATCCTAGCTCCCTTTGCTACTTATTGTATCTCTAACGACATGATGCCGCCTATGCCGTCATTGAAAGGTCGTAAAATGACCACTCTGTGTTGCCCAAACAATCATTGACAGTAGTCGCTCTCTTGAGTACGCCTATTGTGAGCGCCCCTTTGTTAACTTCAGGGAGTCTTTCACTACCTTGACACAAGGTGCCTCTTTAAAACCTAGATTTACGGAGATTTACGGAGATTGTAGAGCCTTGTGGTCTCAGAAAAAGCTGTCCATTTAAGCAGAACATCAAACGTTTTCCCGAGACCCCTCAAGTTAAAAGGGCCCAAAACTAGTAGTTTCACCACCCCTTAAATAGTAGAATCTTCTATTCTTCAAGTCTTGTACTTTAATCCAATCAAACCATGGACTTCACGTCTTTTGTACTTTAACCCAATCAAATCACGGACAAACTATTTACTATAAAAGGTAGTTTTGCAGTGGTGCAAGATGCTTAATGTGCACCTCTATACCTTCACCAAATATACGTCAAGATCGAGGTACGTGGAAAGCAACTTTGACTTCTGATGTAATACAAAGTAAGATACATTTCCTGTGGATGGAGATATTTCGTACAAATAGAGTTACAGGTTAAAAAGTTTTATTTTTTCGTTACTAAGTGAAAATTACGATAAAAAACGTAAGTTTATTCATTCATTATTTTTTCTGAAGTTAACAATATAATCATGTTAAACGTGCTGTTTCGACGAGAAGGCAGTCGAGCTTCGGTCAGGCGAAAAGCATGAATGACGATTCCCATGGATGTTTTTCCCGCACTAACTTGTTATCACTTCTATCGCTTTCGGCACAGAATGATAAATTTAGAAATAGATTTCGCACTAGACTCCCACGTGACTCGACTGCCAACTCGCTTTAGTCGGACCAAGCATTACTCCGTAAGTGATTTTAACAAAACCTACTAAAGAAATGGGCTTAAAATAATTTTAATTGAATTTGCATTAGATTTTTAAACCCATTTATTCGTGGCTACGCGTCATGAAAAAATAAATTTCAATTTTCGAAACATGACTTGCATATGGCAATCTGTAGTTAGCAAATACTTCCCTCGGGCACACACAAACTTTTGATGCAAATTTCAGACTTTCAAATCTTGTGATATCCTATTTTCTAGAAACCAAAGTGCATATAATTTCTTTTATATTAGTGACTTATGCTGTTATGACTTCGATCTGAAGCTTCTCGTTTTAGCACAATTGCAACTATTTACTTTGTTCAAAAATTAGGAAATGTGTAATGCTTGTTGAGTATACATTGAGTTTTATATACAAGGCATTTACATCCTCAACCTCCGTACACATATTATGAAGGTATGTTCTTTCTGGCAGTGACTATTATCATGTAAAGAGTTCTAAGTCGAACTGCCTGCTGTAACTGGACGTTAACCCGCTATTCGTTTCCAGATTGCAAATTAATTTCTTTTATAAAATTATTTATTTTATATTAGGAAACTGTTATTTTTTAGTGTTTTAATGACGTGTTTAGAATAATCGCATTAAATTCTTAAAAGAAAGGACGGAAATCTTTAGAAAGAACCTTTAAAATTCGCAGCTATTTTAGTTTGTTTTGAATAAACATACATAACTTATTCAACTTGAATTGAATGGGGTCCGGGTTTTTTTCAGATATTTTTATCCGACTGTTGATTGCCACAAACACTGAAAAGCTGAAAGTCACTGAAAAAACAACATTAAAAGTTCGTGTAAAATATTATGAAATTGCCATTTCTTTCACTCACCAACTGTTAACAGCAGCTTGCTTTTACCAAACTTGAAGGTCTTGAATACTTGTTTGATTGGCCATTTAGCACTTATATATTAGGTAATTTAGTTTCTTATATAAAATAAAATAAAATTATTTATTTGCAACAATAAAGGCACACAAATGAAATAACCTTAATTATTTGTTTTAAATTATACCCTTTTTATGATGGACAAAATTTTAAAATATTTTATATTCCTTTTATACAACTATTATATAATTATATTACTATAAATTCTTTTGTAGTTTTTAAGTTTCAAACCATAAGAGCGTGTTTTTTATCCCAAGTTAAAGCAAATCCTACTTCAGAATGTAACGGTGCATCTGGAACCATAGCCCAAGTTTGGATGTAAAGGGTGGTAATTGTTGAGGAGTGCGCCAACCGCCGTCCCATTGGACACGGTTATTCAGCTGGGTTGAGCGTTACGCCATTGTGTCATAAGATAGATGCGGTGTTATGTGACCACGTCCGCCCACCGAACACAAATAATAGTGTCCCGATTGAAAGAGGTAACTGAGGCCACAAAGGGCTGAAGCTAACTCATGGGTGACCCTCACGATTACTGCCTTTTCATAGGCCCTAAATAGCCTCTTGGGGAGAGTGTTGTCGAACACGTTGTTGACTTGACGAAAAAGGTTATAGGTTGTTGCATAAACATTTTGATGTCGCCAATTGTTGTCGCCAAATAAATCTCCAGTAACACTCCCCGACAACATCCATAAATTTAGTGCCTCGTTTTCAAATTCTTTGGCTCTAAACTACTTCCCCTCGTCTTTCCGCTTTTGCTGTAACCACGTTGGATTGTTGCTCTACTCTACATCAATTGTTTTTGCTGATGAGGGTTATTTAAAAATTGTTGCATTGGGATCCACTTTATTTTTAAATTTTAAACTCGTAATTTTATTTTTAACTAAACTCATTTAACATGGCAGCGTTATACCGGAAATTGTAAGTCTTTGCTTGTTAAAAATTTAAGTAGAATTATGTATCATGTCTTTTATCCGTGAGTATCCTATCAAATTTATGACAAACGTAATGAGAAATTTATTCTCAAACACTGCAGGCTTATTTGCGCTTTCTTTATGAGCTTTAATTTTTTAAGTCATTAAAAATGAAAAGTTTTAATGAATTGAAATTTAATTTTCTCAGAGTTTCTTCATTATCACATAGTCATTTTACTACTCACATCATGGGTGTTATTTTTTTATCTCTCAACTTTCAATAAAATAATTGAGGGGGCTCAAAGTATTTAGGACCCTAGGAGATTTAATGAACTCCCATTAACCAATTTGTTTTTAATATTGAAGCAAATGCTTTTTTGAGTGATTACCTCAGCATTTATTAATACAACTTGTAAAATGTAATTTGAAAATTATAGTTAATGCGTTAAGAGATTCTGCTCTGAGGTAGATTTCATTCTACACACCTTTCTCCTTCGTTCATAATAAATTCTTTCAAAATGATTAAAGGTAATATGCTTGTGGCTGACTTTGGGGCTGTTATAACGTCAACTGAATTTTTATCGATATGCAATTAGTACATATGCATTTGATGGCATTTGAAGAATAAATAGAATTAAATTTCAAATTGAGATCCATCATTTTTGTAACATGCAAACTTTTTTATTTGTTTTATTTTACATGTTTTCATAAAACTTGTTATGTTATTACTTTTTACCCAACATCGTATCTAATAAAATATTAAGTTTTGATATTTATTCGTAGTCGTTCTTTTTAACTAGTTAAGTTCTAGATAGGGCGACTATATTAATCTAGAACATTCAAAATTACAATGTTCTTATGACAGTCATTCTAGTCGTAGCTCAAATATATGGAAGAAATTATCTCAGTTGTTCTTTCATTTTAAATTTGAATTTAGAATTATGATAAATCCAATCATCTTTCCTTAAATTTGTTTGATGTAAAAGGTGCGGTACGAGTTTGAATCGATTCAGGTATTACAAAACAGAGAACCGAGCTGTTTCGCCAAATCAAAAACCGCCGCCAACTCAACCCCTCTTTTATTTCTGCTACCCTTTCCCGAACCCGTATTTTTTCCCTTGTGCCATTTTTGGCCCGACACTGGCAGATGTCATCACATTTTTGTCTCCCTCTGTTCCCTGTTGAAAAAAAGTCGTGGAAAATGCGTTCCCGTCTAACCTGCAGTCAGAAGTTCCTGTTTTTAAGTTACGTCCACCCACCGAGGGAGCCAACAAAGGCTTGCGGAACTTCTAAAAAAACAGAAAAGTATCATTCGACTGATTACGGGTGACAACAATAAATAACACGACTGCCCTGTCACGGTGCGGGGAGGAGGTATGGAGATGGTTTGTGTTTACCGCGAACTCTGCCGACCCTAATTCACTCGTCTCTCAACTTACTATGTGAAAAAAAGGGGAACTACAAAACCAGATGGTTTGAACGGTTTTCTACGTGCTCTCTCAATGCGATTCCAGATTTTTGAAGGATGCGGACACTGCAAACAATTTAGAGTCATGGCTTCGATGAAACGAGCCTTCGTCTTCGTTTCAGTGTTAAAAGATGTATTCTTTTGTGAAATTTTTAATATTTTATTCATTATAATATGCAAGTAATATATTGTTTGTAAATATATATGAAATTGGACAACCTCGTGATAGTATTTGTTCTTCTCAGACGGAGTATCATATTCAAGTGATAAAACAAAAGTTTATTTTTACACTTAATTTTGAGTTAACATTTGCATCAACATCACTTCTTATGGCAACGCTTCTTATGATAATGAGTTGTAAACAGGAATATATATCCCAGCTGTAATGTTAATTTACTCAATGTTGTCGTTTATTTCTGCTTTTTACCACAAAAAAGTTAATACCGTCAAACGTTTGTGTACCATTTAAAATACCGTAAGTCTGCAGACATTTGATTTCATATAGTGTATCAAACTTTGACACTTTACTGCTTCGAATCTAAAATAGCTAGAATAGTAAATTTAGGTATTCTGATTCGATTTAATGATAGAATAACACATAGGGCACAAAAAAAATTCAAAATACGATACATTTGACACAAAATAGCTTCAAGCTTGCTGAAAATTTTCATTCTGTCAATTTTTTTTTCACATATCAGCAAGTTACAGTTTTGGAATTTGAATTTGGTCCATATTATAGACCATGTACATGACACAACTGAAATTAGTGTTTTTCCTGATTTTGTATTTACTGTGTAATTCGTCTTTGAAGTTGTCCCCAAAATCAAAATTCTCAATTTTTGTCCAATCTGGGATTGATCCCGGATTGTTGTCAACAACCCGTTGTGTTGCTACAGTGCGGTGTAAAGTCAACTACCATCAACTTCAATTTTTGACCCTTTTGAAAATCATGTCCCGAAAAACTGACACCTTCAATTTAATAACAATTAGCATCATTGAGAAAAGAGCATATTTTTCAATCTATTAGTATACTACTAATAATTTCGTTTTTATGCTATTCCTTGCAAGCTCCAAAATTTGATTCAAAATCTGCGGTGAATTCTGTGCGAACTGCTTAAATCCGTATGTTAATCTTAATGATTGGTAGCCCAATCGCCAAGATTCCACCCCTGATGATCAGCTGTCAGCTATGAGTTGGCCTATTTATTGACGTATGAGTTGGCGTATTGTTTTCATGTCTATGTGGGCATCGAGCATTAAAGAGTTAGGCACAATAAATTTACAGTAAATAAAATAATATAAGAATCAATGTAGAAAACAAAAGCGCTGTTTAAATGATAATGCTACGTTTAAAAAATGCGGACATGTAGAAGGTTCCCAAATCGAAACAGAATCATTTCCAACCTTCAATTAGATTTTTTCTGGTGCCTGAATCATGTCTATTTTTGTAGATGTAAAATGCCTAAAGCTTTCTGTTAATGGTCGGTACTACTACTTCTAGGAAACTATTTACTTCCTCGCTGTTAATGCAGAATATCCCAATTACATGCTCAACAAGTAAGTGTCCAACAAGAATCTCTTCTGTAAGGCTAATCGAATGACCTGGAACCATATGGAAACTTATAAGAGTCTTGAATGCCTCCTTTTCATGTCCAAATATACCTAAACAATGGGCATAATCAAAGGAAAAATAGTTAAACTCAAACACGGCATCATTTCTTATTTCTACGAAAATTAATGTTTTAACCATCTGATGGGTTCACACGCATATAACAGTTCTGCAACCCGTAGGCTTTCTTCCTTGCGGGACTTCCAACCCGTTTTTATCTTCTTGACCAATAAAATCTTACAGGGTTTTTTTTTAACCAAAACACACAGACTAATGAATTAGAAACCCGCAAATATTTATGCAAATGTTGGTTACGGGCGTGGTTTTTCAAAATCCGTCATGGCTAGGGTGACAAGAGGATTAATTAGAAGTACTATTCTCATTAATCATCTTTTGAAAAATGTTAAATACCTTAAGATAAGTTTACTAAGATTAAATCACACGTTTTAAAAAATTGAATTGGTTACAATTAGCTTCTATCAAATTATCAAAGTTACCGGAAAACAAATTAAGATCTTCTGGAACATTGAAACTTTAGTCAAATGTGAATAGGAGCTAAAACAATTGCAGAATTTTATTAAATAAATGTTACATACACAGAAGAATAAAGAAGGTACATACAAAGAAGAATAAAGAAGGTACATATAAAGAAGAATAAAGAAGGTACATACAATGAAGAATAAAGAAGGTACATACAAAGAAGAATAAAGAAGGTGCGTTCATGAGAAAATTATGCGAAGAGGAATCTATCGTTAACATGAAAGCCTTCAAAATATATTCTAGAAAATAGAATTCTAGTTGAAAATGGTCGTGCCTTCTGGTGAAAGCATATGTGAATGATTCCAACTATTATACATAGTACAGTAAAATATTTAAATGTCATTATTATCCCAATACATTAATTGTTTTGACAGTTCTACACGCTGGTTCCTTACTTCACTAAAACATCTTTGCTATAGCAACGAGATATTTTTGTGAAGTAAAGCAATAATTTAACCAAGAACTACAACGAGTTACTAAGTTCTTTATCCATGCTTTGTAATGAAAGATGTGTTTACGAAATTATTAATTTTAAACACATTTAAAGAGCATTTAATAAAGAAAAATAGTTTTTTAAAATGGTGTTTCTGTTTTGTACTTAAACTATATTACCGTATTTACTATAATTTATTGTATCCAAATTATTACCTACTCTTCGATGCTATATTCCCACATAGGTATGAAAACATCCAATATACCAACTCATAGCTGGCTTAACCAGAATAACAGGTGGGGAACCCTGACGATTGGGCTACCAATCATTAAGATTTCAATTGACACGACCCCGTAAATTAACAGGGATTTTAGCAGTTTGCACAGAATTCATCACACATTTTCAACCAAATGTTTTAAATTTAAACAGAATCGCGCCAAAACGAAATTATGAATGTTTTTATACATTGAAATGATTTCTTTTTGATGGGACTATTTATTGAATTGAATATATCAATTTTGAAACACATGCTTTTAAAAGGGGTCAAATATTGAGAATTTTAACTTTTGGAACAAATATAAAAACAAATAACACAGTAAATACGCAAGCAGGAAAAACGATACTTAAACAGTACTGTATCATGTATATGGCTTGCAATGTGGCGCAGAATTAGCTTATCAGAATCTAGTTTAGTACTTGTGACTCGTTAGTGGGAGATAAAATTAACTGAATGAAAATTTTCAGCATGTTTCAATCTGTATTTTACGCATAGAAAAGAACCTGAATACCTAAGTTTAGAGATCTATCTATGTTTGGATTCGAAACAGTGAAGTACCAAAGTTGATTTTTGTTTTTTCTCAGTTAAAAAAGTGAGAATTATGAAAATGGCGCCGACACAGAACGAGACTAGTATATGGAGCTGAAACAACAGTTTAAATAGTTTCCTAAGGTACGTTCTGTAAAAGTTTCGTCAAAATCCAGGGGTCTAGTAGGGACCCCTTGTCCACTTGAAAAGGAATGATCCATATAACTACAAAGAAAAAACAAACCCAATAAAACCTGTGTGTTTAATATTACACACATCCCCAAAACAACTACTTTTAGAATTTATTTTCAAATGGGTCAATAGATATTAACAACTAGAAAAGACGTGATTATTCAGGATTGCAATTAGCTATACCCTATCTTAATCTGAACGCAAAATACCAATTTCCATTCCTAAATAGAGCTTTTCCTCAGTAAAATCATAGTTGCGTGTCTCAATGTAAACCTCCCCGTACCTAGGATAAGGGGGCAAAAACTAGGTCGGGGTAAGAGCTTTGAATTTGCATCTTGATATTGAGTGGGTGGAGTGGATTTAGGGCTACCTCCCTTGGTTCCCATGGAGATTGTATCGAGTGGGAAATGTACTCGGTACTATAATTAACGCTAGCTTTTTGCACGATATTCATTAAAGAATAGTTTGGCTCATTTGTTAATAAGTTTATGTTCCAATTAGATTCATTCACATTGTCTATAGGTATATAGGCTTTGGGCACTGGTGAAAAGAGAGAGCTAAGGTGATTCTAGTGCGTCTTCAAAATTTAAGGTTCTTCCAAAGCTATTTGATTAATTCCTATATATACAAATAATAAATTCCTGTTTCCATTATGGTTCTAAACAGGTTATTTTTCTTGGACGATCTCCAGATCGTCCAAGAAAAATAACTCTATATCTATAATAACTCTATATCTATAAAAATAACTCTTCTAATCTATAATGAATTATTACTCAGTTATTAAATAGTAAGTTGAGTAATTAAACAGCAATTAAATATTGAACTCATAAAGTCTGTTGATAGTACACGAAAAAAAAGGTGACGAATTTTGAAAAAAATGTTTCTAAAACAATTTTTAAGAATAAGTGCTTAATTAGTATAGACATCTAATGAAATGTTTTTTTTTTCTCTAAATCAGACTTCTGGATTAATCAAAAATCTTTTAGATAATCTTGATAATCAAAGAATTTTTATGACAAAAGCAGTTTTTAAAATTATTTTTAATTGTGAATAGTTTTGAAAATAAAAATTTAAAACTAAATACTTTCTTTTCCCGTAGCTTATTTGTTGTGTTGTTCCAGTGCGACGTTAATTAAATACCTACCTAAGTTTATTTACTAATTTATAAAATTTAAAATCGATCTTTTTCCGTTACTCTTCTAAACTTTCCGTTTTAACTTTCAAATGGAATTTATTTTCTCTTGAAGAAACCAAGCCGCGATTATTTTAAGTTTCATTTGTTTGATTGACGAATTAATTATTTTGTAAAAATAATTTTTGAAATGAAGTACGTACATAATTTATCAATTTTATTTCATTCTTTATCAAAAATTGAACTTTGTTTTATTTCATATATAGTTGTATTTAAAAACACTCTTTCAAATGCGTCTTTTAAAATCAAATCCTTTAGAATTAGAATATAAATCGCACACGAAACGAATTTCCTGTTTTACTTTGACATACTGACATAACCCTTTTTATCAATTCTCTAGTCGTTTCTACAATTTGTGAATTTTCTTTGTTTTTAATTTCAATGAGGCTTCAGGTGTCGATTTGCGTTAGTTCCGGTTTCTTCGTTGGTTATTTAATATTAGTGTTTCCAAAATTCATAAGCTACAAGAATGGAACAAGACAAACATGGACAGTGAGACTTAATTTTAGGATGCACTGATATTTTCGTAAACGCCTCTCAAATGTCAAGGTTTGGGCTAGAAAGCTTATAAACTTGGTTCAATCAAAGCAAAAGAATGATAATTGGCAAGAGGAAGAATATAATAGTTCAAGAAATTTCAAGTTAATATTTCCAATTGTTCAAAAAAACAAAATTGATGAATATGATAAATTTTATAGTATATTGTGACAAATATTCTTCTCACACAAACAATTTTTTTCTACTACTTTATTTTTTAGTGTTTGCTAAAATCAAAATACAAAGGCTTTTTAAATGTGTATGAATAATTGCATGAATATTTTGTGGGTTTCATTCATAATTTCATCATTAATAATGGTAAATATCCTTTTTTTAATAAAAAATATTTTGCTGTGCTACCTAGTTTTACAGTCATTTTCACTAAAACCGACCGATGAAATTTGTTTTTATCGAAGTGGAATTGGCAGATTTTAAATTCCAATACTTTAGGAAATAAGGTGTTGAAATAACAAAAATTTACTGGGCCTTATTTTTCTATAAAACAAGTCGTTGTTTAAGTTTCATGGAATATTGAGAAGCAAGTTGACTTTATTCGAAAGAAATTGGTTTATGTGATGGGAAATTATTTTATTCGGTTTTAGTGACTCTGTCTCCTAAAGACGTCTGGATTACGAAAGGCTTTTCTGTCAAGCTAAATGTAGGTGGTGATAGTGTTTTTGTAGTGAAGCGTGCTAGTGCGGCTCCGAAGAGAAAGTGGTCGACCTTGAGTCGGTCAAACTTTGAATAGGTGTGAAAACGCGTTAGGAGAAGGGGTGCTATACGTAAATGCACGAATGGAGAACGCCGCGAATGGTTTTACCCATGTCAACTCGTTGTCACTGCTATCGCTATCGGCACCGAACGATAAAATTTAGAACCAGAATCACCGCTAAAGACGCCATTTGTGGAAGCGCTTTGTCAACCTAATTTAAAGAATAAACTAGTTCTACACCACCACGTGACTCGATTGCCTTCTAGCGGGAGCCTGACTATTCGTATTCTGGATGCAATGTCACTTGGCTTGTTTTTCGAATACGATTTCGGTAGGTCTCCAATCAAAATTTTGAATATTGATATATGATCGTTAATTGATCAACGCCAAAAGTCACCAATACGATGACAAAATACATTTTAAGGTAACCTCGATTATTTGAGGAAATTTGGATTGCAGAAAATAAGATCTCAGTCTTCCGTCTGGTTTGTTTGTTTGCATTGAAAATTCCTTTCATACTTAGTACATAAATATCACTGATTCTATTTTAGAGCTTCAAAAGAATAAACGTTCCAAGAAAATAAATAACTATTTTAAAAACTTATAATGATTTCCAGTCCCATAAAACTTCCAATTTAACGAGTGGTTTATTTTAGCCCTCTTTTTTAAATATAAAAATGTGTTGAAATCATGTACAAAAGTATATTACGATAATTTTGCATTTTAATCCATAATGCCAATAAAGATCTCTGTAAATGAAGCTCTAAGTTTAAAGTGTTTCATTTAGAGTAACAAATCTTCATAATTTAATCTACTAGTCTGTCCAAATAATAGGTATATTTGAGCTTTGTAATCATTCATCATGCTTAATAAGTAGCCACATATTCATCGAGATCGCTTACCCTGCTCCCTAGATCTCATTAACTTCTGCTATAGGATCGTGACACACTCCTCACGGCATCGAAATTTTAGCGATACAAATATAAAAATGCTCGATTGGCTCAGTCAATATGTAGTCAGGTAGATAGATAGCTGCATATCTCGTAAGTTACTATAGCAACGGCTGGCGTGCAGGGTCACCGAAGGAAAGGGGCCTCAGTTGCAGGGGTGCCCTTATTAAGCATTCATAGCGAACTCTATCCCCGCACCACAATCTGTTGGGGGATACCGGTGTCGGAGAGTAATTGAAGGGTTTGAATAGAAAATGCTTATTAAGTGATATATACATACTTCTTCTATTCAACGTTTAGCCTTTAAACACCATGAATACCCCACTTCGGTGGTCCAACGAAGCCATTCGCCTAGAAATTCAGTTTTATAGGCAGGGAATTATAGATGAAGGAAAACCTGGGCAGTCTATATTTGCAACTCACTGAAAAAACGAGTGTTCATACTTTTTAATGAAATTATCAAGGCTTGAAGAATTATTTTCTATTATAATGATATTCCATTAATATGAAGGTTTGTTATTAAAGGACATTCTATGAACATATGTAAGGTGGCAATGAAATAAAATCCAAAGTGTGTCAGAATATTATCAAACAGTTAATATCCAATAGCTGAGGAAAACGAGTACAAAATGATTTTCAGTGAACTTCATGCTAGTACGTACCTTAACTACAAATTTGGGTTTGACTCGAGGGTGGCATTATTACTAGTAGATATTCGCACTTACGCAGATTCAGACAGTGGATTGACAATTTAATTGAGACGTGTAGATGTATGAATATCTAATTAAATTATTATTTAGAAGCCAGGCTTGAGCCAAACGCTATATTTATAGTTAGGGATAAACATCAATACGTACTAGCAGAAAGTTCACTAAAAATAATTGAGTGAGCATCCCTTTGAAATTCTGCTATTTTCTCGGCAAATGTAAAAGTATTTTACAACAAAGTAATATTTAACAGCCACCCGATTAAAGGAGCAGCTTTGAACAGTCAATTGTACCATGTGCTTCCTGGTTGAGAAACGCCATCTAATGAGCAAGCTATCATAAAGCAAAAATTCATAGGTCCCGCGAATAAATATAATAATGTATTGATACGATTTTTTTTAAAGTTGTAAAGTGTATTCGTATAGTATAAACATTAAATCCCAACATAATGGATGATTTCTAAAAAACTATGGCGTGTAACAATTTAATAAATTCAGTGTTCGATAACAAGCAGTATATCACAAATGACAAAATACACAATCATTATATTTATAATTTTAACACAATTGATTCAAACAAATTATTCATAAATTGTTTTTACCAAATTATAACGCAAGAAATGTTTTAAAAAGTCGACCCTCTCGAACAACATTGTTTTTAAAACTCATGGAGAGCCAAGTACATTTCTTCAAGTTTGCTCTATGAACAGCTGCAAGGAGTGACTAAGTTTTATTTTATTTTCACAGTGGCTTTTATTGGAGCTGAAATCAGGTCACAAACAAGAAATGATAATCCTTTTTTCCTAATGAGCCGCATTCATAACCTGTATCCTAGGTTACTCAAACGTTGTTGCTTGTATAGAGTTACTATATCGTAGATTCAGTTTTCAATATCCCGAGTGCAACTTGAAGAAAAGTTTAAATAGATATTTATACAAATTCAATTTAAAAATATTAAATCTTAACGTAGATATCTTTGCTGCTGCATAATAGGGGTGAGTTTTTCCGAATATATATTAGGTGATTAAGCCAACGTATATATTAAAATATTAATGCCTTTAATTATGTACAGAAATGTTTCTGAACAAAATTATGAGGCTTAAATATTCTTACACTGATAAATTTAGAGATTTTGCATTGCATTGATTACACGAATTTCACGCACTGGATGAGTATTCAATAAAACTAATTATGGATTTCTATATCAACAGTTCTTTCTTATAAAGGCATGTGTTTAATGTAACCTTTAACTTTTTCTTTTTTTAGAAATATGTGTAAAATTATTTTTACTTCAATTATACTAAAATAAGCATACACTTGAAGCATAACTATATATCTCATAGAAAACTTTATCTAAAATTATTTATTGTAGAAAAATAAACATTTAAATATCCTTTCAATTTTATTATACAAATTATAAAATACTCTGTAAATCCCTATTTTTAACAAGAGATATTCCTTTGGATTTTATCAATGAAGTTTGAAATCAAGTAAAGAAAACTTCAGATTCTAAATTCTCTTAAGGATAAAATAATAAAAAAACTTTTAATGAAAGTGAGTTTTATCTGACTTTTGAAACGTTATACTAGATCGAGTTTTAAACTTATTTTCACTTCGTGCTTTTGTAAAGGAATATAGTTTTGCATTCAGCGGTGTAACATTTAAAAGAACTCTTACTATGTTTTCTTCATTTTTGTCACAAAAATTTTAGTATTCATACATGCATGTGAGTACTCTGATATGTGGAGGCTCAAGCTTCAACTTCAGCGCTAACTTAAGCTGTAGTTAAATACAAGGATGGTCATTGTTCTATGAAACTAAATGTAATACTCTTCTATTTCACAAACAAAGATTAGATTCCTCGATAAAGTATTCTTGGTTAGGGTACAGGAAAAAGTGACATGAAAAAATATTTATTGTGCGTGTATACTTCAATTATTCAAAGCATTTCAGACATTTGAAAAGTTAATCAGGTTTTTTGAGTAAATGTTAATCTAAATGCATGTCTAGTTTCTACGAATACGAATCATTGCTCAATCCTTTCCGTTTGCTCAACAGCGGTTCTCGGCTATTTCTGTTAAAAAAAAAATTTCGTGTATGTCCATTACTGACCTAAAAAACATTGCTTGGCCAGATCTGGCCCTTGCGCATTAAATCCGTTAATATTTATGAGCTTCATTTTTGGCTTATTTTTGTTTCACTAGTTCACGGACATCGACTATAAAACACTACTTTTTTACTGCAAGAATAATGTATCTGAAATTGAACTTTTCACATTTTATTGAAAATGTCTGTACGATTTGTTTGTTATTTTTTGCTCGCATAGATCTTTACAATTTTCTTATCTAAAATCTCAAACTAAATGTGGGTTTTTCAATAGAAACTTTTTACTCAGACAAAAACTTCACTGACCACTTAAACGCACAAAGGACCTTTTTAGAATAATACTTAATGGCTGTTCTGCTTTTGTGTATTTCGTAGATTACAAATTGAGTCCTTCCATTTATATTCGCAGGTTTAAGACCAATAGATGCGATGCCTTGTGCCGGAAAAGTGGCATGCAGGTAAGTGGATTTGAATATTAAATTGAAATTGAATTGGATATTTAATTTATTAATTATCAATACGAACATTTATGCTTTCTTGTAGAAGGGTATGCATATATATGCCTAAGAAACATTCAGTACAAAATTTCAAATCTAAATTGCTCATATTCCAAAATCTGATGGAAAAGTGAAAACTAGAGTGGGTCGATTTTCGATTGGGCCATACAAAAAAAGACTATCAGAATCTAAATACGAAAATTTCAAAATTCTCATGCAGGAAGTGAAAATAAAATGTAACTTTTCTGAAATTATATTTCTATTTTCTGTTTGAGAGTGAAACTTCTGTCGAAATTAAAAATTAGTGCTTTGATTTTTATCGCACTATACTTATGAAAATGAACCCAGTTGAATAATTATATTAATTTTTAGATTTATGACGTAAAGAAAGAAATGTCAAGTAATTTGTATATATGTTCCATGATCATGTTTATAATTTAAACTATAAGTACAATTATGAATTTTAAAATGGTACATAATAATTCAAGCGACTTAAATTTATCATTATGAAATAAAAGTTGAAAGAGAAAGACTAAAATATGTAGAGAAATAACTTTTATAAAAATTTAATAATTGCAAAATAAGAAATCATTGGTGAATTGATTTATCGACACTGATCTTTAACATCTTAATTTGAATTATAAACAGAAATGTTATTTTTCAAGATACAGTTGTAAAAGAAAATTTGAGCGATAAATACTTACTTAACAAACATGAATAAATACATTCATGGTACTATTTAAATGATACAGACTTTGTCAGCACGAAAAATAAGTAAACTTTTCAATTATACGCTTTTCAAGTAAAAATATTAAACTAAAATATGTTTTTTCAGTATTGATATTATACCAGTATTTTACACAATAAAATATAATATCTAACTCAGAATTATGGTTTTAGTTTCCATTTACAAGCAGTTATATGTAACATGAAATTCATAGGACTAGGTTCATTTATAACGAATTTACAACAGAAATTGAGCTCTATGGAATGATTTTTTTTATTAATTTTTAAAATCACCTTTTACAATAAATTAGCCATAACAGATTAATCATTAATGCAGACTTTTAAGAGCGCTTATAGTACGTAATTGATAAATTTGCAATATGGTATAAATGAGACATTTCGTTTAAATAACTTCTTTAAATCTGCGATTACTAACTCTTATTCTTCAGCTACGAAATGTATTTTTTTGCCAGTCAAAGTATCAAAAATTAATGGAGAAGCGTAAAACAAATCTGTATACCAGGAGCCTCAAATGCAGAGGGTGAAACTTTATCTAGAGGGCTGGCAGGAAGTTCAGGCAGGTGAGTTGAAAATATACTCTGCAGGTGAGGTCAGAAACTCCCTAGACCTTTTAATACAAACCTGTCCCTCGCACCCTGCCTCCTGTAAAACATCCGTGCGGTGACAAAACGGAGGTCCAATTATTATAGCAATAATTTGCTTGTCAAGTCATTTTTATCCTTCATGGCGTAGTAATATTAGGTTTTGTCAACGTGTTTCCGTGTCAACAAGCTGATGTCTTTCAAGTGTGAGTGGACTGCTTGCGGGACAGTATGATGGAAGAGTTCCAGGCAAAAAAACGGAGAAAGTAATATGCGAGTTTCGTTACTCAGGGCTTGGTTTTTATTGCAAGTAAAGCGTTTACTTTTCCAGCTCACTATTTAAGAATTGTTTCTTAATTTAATGTTTTTATTAGAGGAATTCTGGTTATCTTCAAAGAGACAGCATCGTAAAGGATCATAAAAGAATTAAAAGTTCGTGAAACGGAAAATGTGGATTTTCGAGTTGGGTTATAGATAATCTCTGAAGAATTTTCTGTGTTATTTTTATCACTAAATAAAAAAAACGAGGCCACGAAAACATTAGATTTAAAAAAAATAAGACGGAGAAATATTGAATTTCAGGGTTTTCATAAAAAGTAGTTTGTATTATACATGATTCTACTCAATGCTTTAATTTCATCGCATTTAATATTGCTTTTCTACGTTTTTTCCCTTAAGCGAGGATTCACAGCCTCTTTGGTTTTTGCAGAGAGAGAGAGAGAAGAGCTTGTGGTTAAAATCTAATATCTTGATCACCAGATTTCAAATGAATCTAACGAGAGGAACATGTTTTATAATCCTGAATTAAGTATTTTGGTTTTTGGATTCAAAATTCCTAGTGTAGTCTTTAGATACCTTTAGAGGTTTAAGAATAATTCATATGACATGTTGTGATTCCAAGACAAATAAAAATGATTGTGTGAGTAGAATTTTGTTAATTCCATTGTTTATACTTTTACAAATCATGTTATTTAATCATTTGAAAGTATTTTAAAATATTTATACCATTTAAATAAAGTAACGATTGCTGAGTTGCGGTTGCATAGCAGTGATACGCTTTCCCTGATTATGATGCTTTTTTTTCGCGAGGGCTCCTCGATGATATAACTCACTATGCAGGCGTTTAACTCACTTCAAGAACACATTCAAGTTGTATACCTCTTCATTGACTGAGAAACTAGTTGGAGGTTAGATTGAAGATAGGTTGATATTTGTTTGAATGATCCACGAATATATGTTTAATTAATGAAGTTTGATTAGTTAATTTAACATTGACTAACTTATTATAATATAAAATGCTTTTCGGAGTTCTATTGGCGGTAAAGATGAATCTTTTCTATCTCAATCAAAATGTAGTAATTTATCTTCCCTAGAAGTGGCTGTACAGATAGGGTTATGCATCCGCAGAGAAAATACATTTACAGAAAAGTTCATTGGGACTTAATTTCGTTGCTTTTTGTTCCGTACCCCGCTCTACAGATCCTTTCGCATTACAAAGTATTAAATTTGCATCACCAGTGTTAAAATCTGTCTGTAGAATTTAATAACATTTATGAAGTTTTAAGATTTTATAGTTTTAAAGCAATAATATTAGTTTTATTAGTGTTTTATTTTTATTAATTTCTTTCGTTCGAATGTAAAATATTTCGAAAATGATTAATTTAAACGTCTATTTAAACGTCTGTATCACTATTTAAGACGAAATAAATTACTGATAAACTTTTGGGTTTTCTTTTCCAGAAAAAAACATCGGGACATTCTAATTTAAAATAAATGGTTGTATTTTGTTCCTTCGTGTTGTTAAACTAGTTAGATCGCAATAAATATTTATATCTAATTTATTGAGAGAAGACGATTTTGAACTTTATTATTCATAAATTTTAAAATATTTTATATTGCTATTTATTTTTAAAAAATGCGTTTCCCTCTTTCTTCGAGCAATTTTAAAGTTCTTATTATTATCTCATTATTATTTCTTTTTCAAAATTATAAGGAGTTAAGTGTGATGAAAGAAACTAAGAACATCAAGGTAACAATTTAAACTGGTGATTAGGAACGATAATATAATTTTAGAAAACATTCCTTTGAACAACAAACAAAAATGCTGTAATTCACTTTTAATTGTCGGTTAAAAATATTGTTCTTTGTTCAAAATTTATATAACTTAAAAATGCTTCAATCTTTTGCTTATCTATGACGTAATACATGCGAATTTATGTATTTCGAGACAGAGAAATTAACTCCCAATCAACGGATCAGGCTTGTGACTTTTATCGTGAACCTACAACTTGTTGCCATGGTTATTAGCAAAAAGACTTCGAGACAGATAAGAAGATATTTTAGGAAATTTCGTTCATCATTCTCATTACGATCTCCTTCTCTTCAAGCAGTATTCATCTGTTTCCTCCTTCTCTCAAGAACTGTTACTCTCCTTATAAAAAGGCCGGGACTGCATGAGTTTCATCCAAATTTTGCAACGAATACGCCCATTTTTTGCACAAATAAATCCTCGAATAGAGCAATTTAAAATTTTGTATTGTAACTAGTTATTATCGTTCGGATGACCGATTGAGGTAAGGGATATTTTATATTTTGACGTGTGTAAACAATTGTATACTTATGTGTATATATACATATTCTCAAATATAAAATTAAGTCTGCGTGACTTGTTATTAAATTTATTTAAGATTATATTATTCGTATAAGTGGCTAATATATAATTTCCTTTATGTTCAGAGGCATTGCCGAGAGAAATATACTTAAAAAATTTCAGAAATCATCAATAACAGTCATAAAAGTTCTTTAAGGTAAAAATCCTTAGAAATTGGATATTTATTTCTATAATTGATATTGTTTAAAACATTGTAATGTTTCAATTATGTATATACATTAGCTTGAAAATATTTTTTGTGAAAATTAAGATTCCAATGCATCCATAATTAAAAACATGCTTTTCTCAAATATATTAATTTCAGCAATTTTTCTGCTACATTTATAACTTACGAATGTAACTTAAAAAATATACGTTTCGAGCCTAATTTTTAACACTTCGTAATTTTATAATTGATCATGAGTAAATTAAGACGAAAGAATACTTAAAATTGTATTCAATCCTTTATCCAGAAACACGGAAAAATAAAAAATAGTAATATCAATTATTAATATTTAAAAAAATTCAAATTATAAATTATTTAGGCACACTTGTACTTTTAATGTTCATAAATTATTCAAAGAAATTAAAAACAATTATCAGTTTGTATTTAAAATCTGCCAATTAGCCATAAAATTTCTTGAACTATTAAATTATGTACCTAATAATTTAACAGTAAGTTAATTTGTTTATATTCATTTGAGTAGGAGTAAAAACCAGACAAAATTTCAACTTGTTCTGCTCGTGTTTGAATCTCCAACCAATTATTATGCCAACTTTTTCTTATTTTTCGGCAAGCATATCATGCAAATAAGCTCTCTCCTTCCTATTCATTACTTTCTCCATTCAAAAATTACAACATTATTTAAAACCATGTATAAAATAGTGGTTAAGTATATAGTATATAAGGTGCTAGCTATTAACTAAAAACTGAGCAAAAAGGTTTTGTTTTTAACTGAATATCGTTCAAACTGCATTATGTTTCGTTAAAGCTATTAGAATTTTAAAACGAAAATTACCTCTGTGAATCTATTTTTCTTAAAGATTTTGAATCTTTTTATTTCACTGCTTTATAAAATATCAATGCAATGAATAAAACTTTCAATGCAACTGAATTCTAATGTTTTTTTGGTATGCCATGTGAAAACATGCTGTTATGCGAACAATCTTCTTTTAACATCGTAAAACATTTTATTAGGAAATAATTCAGATTAATATAAAAAATTTACCATAATCTTAATTGATAATAGAGAAATGTCTACAAATTAAAAACCTTCATATTGTATGGTTGAATTAGAAAATATCAATTTATACCAATGCATTTCAATAATTACTGTTTATTGAATTGAAGATGTCCGGTTAACTTAAGTGATAAGACTTGAGAAATATGTTTCGTAATGAAAAAATTAAAAACAAAATATTCAAGATCAAAAAAAGAATTTCTGATTGCTTGAATGAATTCGAAATATGTGAAAGTTTAAGATAAAATAACCTATTGAATAGAGGATAAACAATTACAATTTAGGAATTTTTTAAACTTGAAAATTGCTGAAAAATTTTCTGAGCTGAAAAATTTGGAAAGTACCTGAAAAATTTGGAGAGTGGCTTATTATGTTGTCCGAAGTCATTAAATTGATAATCAATAAATGGTTGTACAGATTCGAAGAAATTTTATTTTGCATGGCTGTATTAGAAAATGTTTTGCACAAATGTCATTTTAATTATTTCTGTTTATTGAAATTTAGTGTGCTCATTTCCTTAGACATAATTATGATTCCCAATTACGCGCGTTAATTATAAAGCGTTAAAGATGTGAAATAAAAGAATGAGTGAAATCTCCAAGCTTCACCTCCTTCTCATGCTTCTCCAATTGCTTTGTCGTAACACTCCGGAAACGGAACGTGTTGACAGTTTTAACTGCCCATTCCCTCTACGGGCCTCTAACTAGGGCTCAACGCCGACAGATACCAAAGTAAACACAGCTCGTTTGCCGACTCAAAAAAGAACAAAGATAGGGATATATCTATCGAAGGGGTTCTTTCCCCCTCGTCCTTTTTTCCTCCTCAGTGGGGATGAAAGGTTGGTAATCTTGTTCTCTATCTCTGTTTGTAAGCTTAAGGAAGGGGTTCCGCTTGATTTAGATTTGCTAGACGATGAGGAATTCTTTTAAACAGTAACTTGCTAATAGACGTATGCAAGACTCGGGATCTGTACACTTTACGATTCAGGATCCAGTTATAGACATCGGCCAAGTCCAGTGCTGGCTCTCAATGAAATCAGGGCTAGCGGCCTTTTGGACAGTCTAGCTCAGACTAGACAAAGTAAGAAGACATCGATTAAGAGAAAACTTTATTTTCCCCCATGGAAGTTAGTTTAGCCTTGTACATTTTTTTCAAATTGTCTATAAACGTTTGTCATTATTTCAATCCAGAAAGGAAAAAGTAACGTCGCATACAAATAAGTGTTCCTGTATTCAGTACTGACTTACGTAAATAAAAATAATATTTTTGGAATCACAGTGTTTTCATTGTGTAAGATTGTTAATCTAGTGAATAAACATATCACCACTTTTATTTAAAAATGATTGTTCAATGAAAAAACACATAAAATTTTACCTAAACGAAAATATCTTGGAAAGACTTTTACATGAATATTTCCAATAGACGATTTCTTCTCGAAAAGGTTTCAACGAAACTAAAGGGGAAAAGTCAAACAGTGTTCTCTGAAAAACGCTTCGAAATATACTGTCGTAATTAAAAAGTTGAAAATACTATAAGATGGAGAAGAAACCGGATGTCGAAAACTTATTTCCAAATGTGGAATCTTATTCATATTACCAAATCATTTACATATACCAAAGATGTTGGAAATGTGCTCATTTTACTTTATAAGGTATGTGTATTTCCACCAAGATGTTTTTCATTTCGGATAAACTGATTCTATGCACAAAAATTTAATTGAGTACTGAGTTTGTTTCATTGTGAACAAATTTTTCAAACAAAAGTTAGTAAGTTACTTTTCAAATCATTGTGTAGTTTGTATCTATTCTGTGATGGGAATACTGACAGTAACTGCGATAACAAATAGATCCCCTCCCTTATTCGCATGTCCTTAAATTTAGGTAGGTTGTTGGAATTAACGTCGCACTGGAGTAACACAACATGCTATTGGCGACGGTTCAGGACCAACCCCGAAGGGAAAGATTCGAGGACAACACCTCTAAATTATGAACCAGGGTCAGATGACGAGGTCACGCGAGGACATTTGAGGCCAGGACAGATTTAGCGTGTGCCAGCCCCACATACACGAAGGTCCTTGGCTGGAAGGAATTTTGAACTAGCAACCCTCCGGTCGGTAATCCACGATTCTTCCAACTAGGTCTCCGCGTGCCTTTAAAGAGAATGACATTAGAACCAATTCAAAGGTAACATTCAATATGGAATAACGTTTTTATAAATTCATATGCATCAATTTTGCTTAAAGGGTCGTCTTCAAACTAAATTGCGCAACAACTTGGAAATTTCCAATAATGGCCCTCCATTTTGACACCATATTCCAAATTTATACCAAAATTTAACCTCGAACACCAAGTTTTAAGTCATTTGGTCCGTCTGTTTCTAGATTATGAATATGGAAAATTTGGAACACCCAATGTTAAATAAGCTTCCCAGACTTGCATTCACATCTTTCGAAATAATGTCACTGTCACGGTGAAATTTTTAATTGTATTACTTTTAAAGAACGAAATAAAATCTACGCAATGTTTCTTTATTAACTTCATTTTAATAAGTAATATTAATAATGAAATGAATATTCTAAAGTATTGGAAAATAGCAATCTTCCTGTTTTGATGGAAATCAATGCAAAATTTCAGCTCTATCCACATCGTAGAACTTAATAATTTCGTCTTGCAAATATAACTAGAAATAGAGATTATTAAAATTATTGTGAAAAACTATCGGCAGTTAAGCTGACATTTTTCATTGTCGTATAAGACCTTCTGAATGAATTTCTATCAATAAATGGAAGTTGCTAATCATAATTTTTTAATATTAGTTCCATAGTTAATATTAAACATTAATAATTAGCTTAAAAAGAAATATCACGTAAATTTCGTTAGGTTCTATAAAAGTAACATTTAAAAATTTCAGAATATGAAGATTATTTCGGTAGATATCAATGAAAATCTGGGAAGCTTCATTTAACCTTTGATGCTCAAAATTTTCTATATCTGTAATCCAAACGCAGTTCGACCAAATAACTTAAAACTTAGTGGCCGAAGTTAAATTTTGATATAAGTTCGAAATTCGGCGTCAAAATGAGGTGTTGTCATTGGAACTTTTTAGGTTTATGCCCAATTAGATATGAACTCTTTTATGCAAATATTATACATATAAATATATAGAAGACGTTATTCCTTATTGGATGGTATCTTTGAATTTGTTCTACTATGTGAACAACGCTAGAATAAAGCTTTGATTATTTTTCCTACGCAGCTGTACAATTTCATGTATCAAAAAGCTCGAGAAAATTCAACTACAACAAAACAGCAGATATTTCTAAAAGAAACCTAAAAAAATATATTTACCCAAGAATATGAGAATTTCGCTATCTTCTCAAAATACTACATGAAAAATATTGACAGGTAAATTCAGATCCTTCAGTTACAACCACATTAAATCCTTTCGACCACTTAAGCAATAAAAATGGAGTCCCGATATTGATCACTCTCAAAAGGAAAAATAAACTTTAAGATCCCTAAATATAACCATAAAACATTTAAGCCTAGGTTTTATTATTTCTTTTTCATAGTGTCAAGGATGTTTTGATGTGTAGAAAAGCACTATAAAATTAGTAGCAACGTGTATATAGTTACTCGAGAACAAATAATGTCATTTCATTTTCTGTCTACTCTGTTATATTATTCTAAAAATGGATGGTTAATGAAGCTCGACCTTTGGCAACTTGAACAAAACGCATTTTCTCCTCCATAAACGTTGTTTTAGCATTAATATAAAAATATTGTAACTGATTTGGAATGGAAAGTATTTTTCACTATTTTCTGGTGTAAGCTCACAAAAAGACAACAGAATACAAATCTGTGATTAATTTTTCATTGTAATAATATTTATTAAAATATCAAAGATTAAAATCTTAAAGAAACGTCCATTAAATACTTCGAGTTTTTTCCAGTTCTAAGAACAGCTATTACAAGCAGTTATTAGTTTTGGTCTGGAATTCCATTTTAATCGAAGTAAATGTTCCCACAGTAGGATATTATAGTTCATATCAGTATTGTAAATAACCAAATAATCTTTAGCATAAATAATAAGATATTGAAAGTTTAAAGAAAACACTTTATAATAGTCTGGGAAGAAAGTTTTGAAACTCTCCTTTACAGAAATTAAAATACGGAAATAAAAATGCTGCATATTTACGACACATACTAATTTAGCCATAAGAAAGGTAAATTGGATGTTGGAAAAGTAGCTTTTCAATGACATGTTTTCATGACATGAACACACATAAATCCATTTTTATTCACTACTAGCAGAATTACCCGACATTATTCGAGTTGAATTGTTTAACTTTAGATTGAAAAACTAACCAGACTATTCACTTGTGTCTGGAAAGTAATTTTTAAAATTTTCGACATTTAAAAAATTCCTACAACTTTGGACGGAAATCTTATTTCATGCATATCCATCAATATAATACATTTCACATACATCACATCCCTGTTGTATGACAAAACTACGAAAGGTGACACTAAGATGACTACTACAAAAGGGGATTTTGAGTTTTTGAGGGGTATTTTTTTTTTGGGGGGGGGGGGGGTGATAATATGCATGTCCCTTCTTAAGTTCTTTTCCTGTAAAATTGACGTGACTCAAATCGTAATTGTAGGTAGGTATTTAATCAACGTTCTACTGGAGTAACACAACGGGATATTGGCGATGGTCCAGGATCAAACCCGAAGGGAAAGATCTAAGAACACCACTACGTAATTTTAAACCACAGTCAAATGACGAGGTCACACCTGAGCACCCCAATCCCAAACTTCCATACCACGCCAACGTGGACATTTGAAGCCGCAATAGATTACATGTGCACCCCTCCCCTTGTACACGACGGTCTTTGGTTGAATTCGAACTCGCAACCCTCCGATTGTTAATCCATTTCTCTTCCAACTGGGCTACCGAGGCCCTTAAATCATAATGAAAACGAATCTACAGTGAATAGTCTTGCACCCATAGTTGTCCACCAATATATTTTGACTTGTACTCTTGCACTAGACATGCAATATTTTCGAATCATCTTTAAAGAAAGGATGACAAATTAATTTGATAAGATATTCATGGCTAATTATTTTTAAAGCCAATATTTTTTTTCTTGAAACTTACATTTAGTGACACGAGCAATAACAAAATAACTAATTTTAAAATTGAATGTCTTCAGTACAGACAAAGCAAAGATAACCGATTACTTTTTTCAGAAAATGGTAGATCGAATTAGAATGGTAGATCGTAGAAAAAAGAAAATCACTGCTTTCAACAAACTTCTCACAGATATAAATAAGTTGCTTAAATATAGATTTAACGCCTAAAGTAGACAACCTTGAACCCCCTTCTAACCCTATAACAAATAGTTTTTAACATTTCAAAAGTCCTAGTTCGGTATCTTTTTCAAACATTAATATTCTTTCAATATCGGCAGAGCTCCACTTAAATTTCACTTTACTCTAATTTGCATAGTTTCAAATAAAATCTTTAAAGGTTTTTTCAATTCTTCGATTTTGTTTGAAATGTATACCACGCACCTGTTTAGAATGAGAATGATGATTGTTACTTGCCCATAGAGTGCAATTTTCAATAAAACTATGTAATTTTATTTGGAACATGGAAAATAATGGAAGTTTGAATGAGTTTAACCGTTTCGTAAAGGTAATCCGTGTAAAAATTTTAAAATACATAACTAAATTGGATTAGCTACCAGTCTTGGTTCAAAACGTTTTGGGCTGTATGTTTTACTTGTTTTCATAAAACGGAATTCTACAACCTCGTGTGTTTGGACTTTTGAGGAAAGGTGTTCGAAATGTACACATATCGTCCAGAAATGAACACACCTGATTAGTAATATTGGACATAAAGTAGCTATTTTCTGCCCAGCTCTAGTGAAAAATTGAATGCTTTATTTTCTCATTATATTATTTGTCCCAAATATTCAGAAAATATTTATATTTCTTAAAGAAAAAATGAGCTGAAAATAAGTAAAGTATTAAAATTTAAATTCTGTAAAAATAGTTATTGGAAAATAATTGTTGTTCCGGATGTACTGGGAAAACAATCTGAATAATCAAAGCTCTATTTACAACCCATCATCTCCATAATTACCAAATTAAAGTTGATTTAAGTATGGGTATTTATGTAAGAGCAAAGGAAATTTAAATAATGTAATCGCTAAGTCAAAAGTATTTTATATAAGGTAAGATATATAAACAGAGAGACTAACTCAGTGAAGTCCATTACTATGTTACTGCAAAACTCAAAGTATAGAAAATTTCATGAAAATATATTCTACTGTTTGGACACAGTGTGGGTCCAAACTCACCAAATTTCTCATATTTTTTACTTTGTCTTTGACGGTCATTTTATTGTAATTACCAACTATACTAAGCATGTTTTGTGAACAAATAAAGTGTATTTTTCCTCCCGTCTCTGCCGAAGCGTGGGAAGCCTTTGAAAAGGATAAGGGGATAAAAACGTTCGGGGGCTCTACCAGACCATGCTTGCTAAGATATAACATCTGGCCTTCTTCCCCCATTCTGTGTCCGTCGGACCTGTTCAAACTTTCGCTTCTTTCCTATGGCCAAGAAACCCCCTGTCTGTAAAAGCACAAAAAACTGTTTTCCTTTTTTCGAGTGGAAGGTGAAGGGAGATGTTGCATAGGAGAAAAGTGGACCATGAGATCACAGGTGGGAGGATGTCAATAGGACCCGGGCATATTTCGACCTTGAATTCGCTTTTACTCTATTCTCCATAAACAATATCTTGCCCTTTGGAAAGTCGTGAATGAGCAACGTCCTTGAATCTTTATTTTGTTCTCTTAGGTCGATGAATATCAACCGGAAATTTTGCATTAATCTTCAAGAGAGAAGTCACACACATTACTCATGAGCTGATGTTTCCGAAAAACGTAAAATATCCTGACTTATGTGATATTTATTGAATTGATAGTTTTTGATGGAGTTTTCTTAATATTTATGAAAATTTTTATCGGGCCTTTTAGCATACCTTTTACACTGATATATGATCTCTGAATTCGTTTTCAGTAGAAAGGGCTCTGTCTGAAACTGCTTCTAATTTCTCATCAGCTCTCAGACTTTACATTTACAGTTCCTGTAACTGTTTGTAGTATGGGGACCCTTTCTTTAATAGAGATTAGATCTATTGCACTCAAATGTAGTAGTAAGTAGGCAAACAAAGGATAAGATGTATGTGATGGAACTTTGATCTTCTGACAAGGGATAATTTTTGATGGTTTGATAGCTATAAAAATTTTGTCGATTTTAAAAGGTGAAATATCCAAAGACTGTCCATTTTAATTATTAGAGGGAATTATATAATTAAGTGATTTAAAATATCAAAATTCTGACTGAAAGAATTTGAAGAATAATTAGTATAACTCGATATGCAATATTTCCTAGTTAATATAATACTAAATACAAATTATTGAATCATTCAGAAAAAAGCAAAGGAATTAAAATATATTGTATTAATAGAAAGAAAATACAGAAAAATCTTTCGTTTCTTAATAGAAATACAATTGCTCTAAACTTTTTAATATACACCATAAAACTCCCGCGATTAGATCAAAGATACATTGGAAAAATAAAGTCGATATTTATATCATTAATCATTAAATCATTGAACTTTTCTTACTCGTTGAAAGGAATTCAAGTCGTCAAGGGATCTATGGTGAAACTTGAATTCACGGAGAGTAATATTATTCTAGCACGTTTATTACCCGAGTAATGGAAGAAAGGAAATGGCAAGTACTATATATGGCGAAGTGGGGCTTCTCTAGTTTACCATGACAGCTCACAGCTCTTATGTTTCAGATATTAAGTCCGTAGATTCGGTTGGATTTTAAGAAGTGATTTTACTCTGGATACAGATAGGTGAAATTGCGTTTCTAAATGTGGAGATATAACTTGAACTGTGGAACAAAAGCCTGAATCCCTGCTGGCATTCGCTCTAACAATGGAAAGTGAAACTTTAAATTATGGTTAGCCCAATTTCCTCTACTCAATGTATACTTTCTGGTAGATTTGTATCGAACTTTACAATTGTTTAAGCATTATAAAGAATAATATAATGCTGTGTGTATACAAATGAATTCTTTATTCGCTTCATGAAATCGTGCTATCAGTTTAGTATCTTATCTCTGCGTTTCCTTTTCACTAGCAGATAGTGGAAGTTTCATCTCCCTTTTTGAAGGATGAAAAACCCTAAAATGTGATCCTTTTCCAGAATCACATTCGATAAGGATAGGGTGCGAGAAAGTGCAATAAAAGAAAACGAGGCCAAGAGTTTATCTTGATGGCTCTTTGACCCACTTGAAATTCTCACACGTGTAAAGTTCGATGTACTGCTCGCTTATTTTTCGTATATTCAGCCTTCAATCCAATTACTTATTGTTTATTTTAAGAGAACAAAACAAAAACGGGTTTATTGATTCAGCTGGGTAAAAAAATTCCTCAACGATATCATGGCATTGGTAAGGTTAACAAATTCTTGAAAAAAAGAGAACAGATTTTGTAATCAACTTTGCTGTAACCCTTCATTCTTTGCGGCTGGTCCTTTTAATTATTTCGTAATGCACGTATAGTGAAAAATTTTCGGTTAATTTAAGGGGTTGTATATTTTCGTGTTAACTTTTCCTTTTAATCTGAAAATTATACACTTTTTAAGTTGGATTTATCAATTAAATCATGGTCTGTGAATAGCATTTTCGTAAAAGTAGTGATTGGCAAAACAGCGTAGCCGCCTTTGGGATTTAAATATTTACCATATTTTAAAAACCAAAATGTGTCCATCAATCCGTCCAGCTATATTACGGAAATAAAAACTAAATATATACATTTATATATGCCATCCTTACTTTACTGATCTACTGAAAGATACTACATGCAAGTAAAGCTAACCAAAATCCTGTAGAAGCTGTTTCTCAGCAGCAACATAATCCTTTCTGTTCAGCAACCCTTTAGGGTGATTTCGTTATCGCCTACCACAGTAAAAGTACACAATCTTCTCTTCAAAGTAAGCACAATTTTAAGATTTTATTTTAGTATGTTCGAAATTTTTCACAAACAATTATTGCTAGCAAAGAATGAAATTAAGTTGTTAATTGAACAACTATTGACATAAATTTTAATTTAGCTTTGTCAACATATAAATTAGGACGCTGATAATTTTTTATAAACCTACTACGACATGGATTTTAATTTATGTTCGCTAATGGATCGATTCAGTTAACGTCGTAGTTTCCCATTTCTCCTGTAATTCATAGAAAGACAAAATTATCTGCTTTTAACATAGTGCTTAGCATGAAATGTAATAAACTTCCATAAAATATTTATACTTTTTAATTTTAACAAGAGCTTAGAGACTCGACTGCCTCATCAGTCATTACTCTTTATCTCCCAAGAACATTTAATCTTTGACGTGTAAAAATTCTGTATTATGACGTATTATTGACAAAATGTCTCGATAGATGTAGTTATTTTTACTGAGTTTCACGCATATTTTTGTGATAAGTAAGTGATGATATTTGAGAATTTTTATCTGTAAAATATTTCCTCACTACTTTCAAGTCATTTTATGATTCTTTTAAATTTAACTACCCTGATAATGTTCCTTAATCGTTTAATTTGTTAAATAAAGCGTATAGAAAATAAGTTCTAAATTTTGATAAAAGGTTCGTTTTAAAATAATTTTGTCTAATATTGGGTGGGGTATATAAAGTACATAAAGGGAGATACAGTACATATAATAAGGTAATAACAGGGTAAATTCCATTTTAACGAGGAGATAAATTTTATTATTTAAATTAAATTATAAACTGAGCAACATTTAAATAATTTGAATTTGAAACGTTCTTGCAATTTTTGTAGACCTTGTTTACATTTTGCAATAAATCTAACAAAGGTACTGATTTCTTTCATAAAACATATCCAGACAACGAAAATGTATTGTATTGAGTGAATACTGTCATCAAAGTATCGTGTTGTTTAATCCCATAAACATTTTTGTAAGTCTGATAATGATTCCGTTTTTAAGTCCCCGAGTCCTTTAAAAACTGTCAAGACTCGGAATAACGTTGGAAGACAGCATTATCCGAAGAGAATTGTTTTAGTACTCATTCTATATAATATTAGAAAGTCAAATATATTTGGTATAGTCAGAGAAAATAAAAAAAGAACCGAATATAAGGATCATTGCAGGGATTTAAAAGCTATCTACTGCTAAAAGGCTAGGAGAAAATGTACAAAAATCTTTGTATCATTTACCTATCAACTGAATGTTATTTGTGATAAATATTTCAATATTTGAGGATGATTGAAATTTGGTTCCAACTTTTTCCTTTTAGTTTATTGCCTGTTTTTGCAAAACGTGTGTAGTATATATTAGCTGTTTTCGTATAATTGTAATGTTTTGAATTTCGCAACGATAAACATATTTATGTTTCTTTGATAACTTGCGTAAATGTAGTTCCGTAATTGTCAGTAGTCCTTCTTCCAAACAGTTTTTGTACTTACTGCAGACAGTGAAGCTTTTCTTGGTAGGTTGAGTACATTTTACCCGTTCGTCTTTGGCATTGGTAACACGGCTGTTAAAACACGTTTAAAAAATATCCTTTCCACTCGGCAATCATAAGACACAGGTGATTTTACGTGGAGACGAATGTTCTCCAAGGTCTCGCCCACTACCTTTACTGCTCGAAATGAATAAAATGTCTGATAGAGTTGTTTTTGTAGGTCGCATCTTATACTCCTGCATGAATATTCGATGTGAAGGAACTAATATTGCATCACCTGCTTTGATAGGAGACGTACATCGGTTAAGTAGGGGCTGCATTCTTATTCATTGCAACAAACTTCAAGATACTCCTGCAAAATTATTCAATTAAAAGGATGCTGAAGCTTGATTGTTTTAAAAGTACTTCTCTTATTAAAAAAGTTAAAAAATATATGCATCATTTTATTTCATTTCTTAGACAAACTCAAATTTTCATTTGCATATGGAGTCTTGTAGATCTCATTGATTATTTAATTCTCAAATGTTAGAATTTATAATTTCAATTTGACGCCTAGCATATAAATGTTTTAGTTTTGTTGTATCATCCGTGGAGAAAGCTAATGCTTGGATAAAAAATTCGTTTCTGGAATTTTTATATTGTAATCAAATGAAAGAGGGCCTCTTTTTCGAAAATAATCACGTTCTTATCAAAAGTTTAATCCCGCTCTAGTTTTATCAATGTGTCTCCCAAATTATTGGTTGAAAATGGGTCAAAGTTCTGTGTGTTCTATTATCTTTTTCCAACATACGCTTAATTTCACTGCTTTGCAAGCGTTATATTGATGCATTTCCAGAGCAAAGGTTAAAGTAGATTGTGATGAAAATTGAAGGTACACAGAGAGAGAGAGAGAGATAGTAGATATGGAAAAGTCCTAGAAATTTTAATAACATTCACACAACTTGGGTGAAGGTCGTTACGAATGTTTCCACACGTGGAATTTATCAATACATGGAAAGAATCTTATTTTGTATCTCTTTAGATAACAAGTTATTTTCAATAGAATTCCAAAGCACAGATTTGCACGAGTTCGTCAGGTCATGGTATACACATTTTATTAAAACATTGTTATTGTAGGTTGCAAAAAATCAACACACTCTTTCTCTTATGAATGCAGAATTCTTACTAGAAGTCGTTAGAAATAAAATTTCTGGTACATCATTTTTTAAGCTTCTTCGAAATGTGATTATGAAATAAAGAATTTTATAAGTAATATAATTAACAAGTACAGTACTAATAAGACTAAAATTTTTCTTGTTTATCTCATATTTTTCAATAGCAACGTTTCTTGCTGTGTATGCATAATTCGGATTGTGTTCTCATTGCCTTCGAAGTAAAAAATGTTTCTAGCGGTGAAAGTTAAATTTTAATCCGATCAATGAATTTTTCTCCCTTACTGCCATTAGCAATTTTTTATGATTTAAAAATTACGCCAGGTATTTAAAATTTAGTAAGCACAGTATTCTTTTTGACTTCATATTACCAAAATGTCTCTCATTAATACTTTATTCAAAATCACTCCGTATAAATTAAGTTTCGCCATCCTTTATGCACAGATATAGCAGATCTGCAATAGAGTGTCTTGTTAGCTACATTTATTTTAGTCTGTTCAGAAAACTCCAACTTCGAAAAATAAAAATTAGTTGCGGCATTAAAAACCATGAAATTTCATTATAGATTCCACCAGTTCTGTTCATTAAATAATTTTTGAATTCAAAATATAAATCAAATTCAATTCATATTTTCAAAATATAAAATACATTTTCTAAAATCCTTACTTATAACTAAAACGAATAGGATTCCACAGCACAGCATAAAATTCAAATAATCTGAAAAATTTTGTGTACATGTTATTTACGTTCACTACTTATCTCAACCCATCTCCTTTCTACTTCCTTCAAACCAACAACTTTGACCTACATTGGAAAATAGTTTAAAGTTTTGTATTTTTTTTTGCAACTGGCTGGTCTGAGGAGGTGTGAATACTACTGGCCCTGTTTTCCTGAGCTACACAATAACAAGGGGGGATAAATGGAACCCTTGCAGCTTGGGAGCGTAGATGGTAAACAACTGACTCATGTTTTGTTCGTTCTTCGTAACCCCCCCTTACCATGAAATCTTGCATGCAGTCATAAGCCTTCCGTAAGAAGACCGTCTGCTCAACGGCCACTCGTAAACAAGACGCAGGTTAACAATACGCAGCAGGTAATGAGTTACAGTGGAATATAAGGTTCCCGTGACCTACTTCTTGCCAGGGTGTTTCCGATCGACCAAATATTCGTTTCCCTCTCCTTCCTCAGCCCTTTCATACAACGCGTGTTTTTGTAAGGGTTCCAATAAACACACGGAGAGATATTTGACCCAATAATATTTTTCTCTATATTTATTCGTATCGATAAAAGTTTGAATTAATCGCTTCCAAGATATTTTAGTAGTGTTCTTTAAATAAATTAACCCTTTGGGGGAGTAAACACGCATATATTCATTCTACAACCTAGTCTTTCCTGCGTGATTGCTAACCTATTTTGACTTTCTTGACCCATAGAATCTTCGTAGGATTCTTCCAACCCATAGACACTGTTATTTAGCTATAATGTATGTTATGGGGTAAGGTAATATTATACTACTAAAGATGTGCTTAAAGGCGCGTTTAGACGGTCTACTGCGTTCATCAAGTTTGAAGGAGTTGCTGTGTATTATGTTACTATACAGTCAACTAACCTCAAAAGTAGTTTCTTTATTTTCTAGTACTATTTATCCTACTGGTATAAATTTAGGGAGAATAAAGCACTTATTATTTCTGTATAATATTTGGAAAATATTGTAAAAAAGAGCCAAGGACTACACTCGACTCAAATGAATTAAATCAACAACTTTTATAAGGTCTATCAGCGTATTTCACCCAGATTGAACGCAACTTGAACTTCCCAGACTTGCTCCACTGTCAATCGGGTGGATGAATCTCGTTGAAACCAACTGCTTACAAGGTGCACTTCGGTTGATTCAACCCCGTTGATCAACGCGGAAGTCCCACTTCAAGCAGAAAAAAGTTTTTGCCATATAGGAATGTAACCCTTTTTCAAGTTGGATAAAAGGAAATCAGATTCGTTGGTATTGTTTTTATGAAGTCATATTTTGGCCAAGTTGCGTCGAACAACTTCGAGTGAATGGGGACACGCAATGAAAGCTTTATTCACATAGAAGAGAGAAATACACCACCAGGAAAAATCGATGTATTATTTGCAGAATTATGGATTGTTCGAAACTTTTTAGGTTTGAAACTATCAATTGATTTTATTAATTGTTTTTTTTATTGTGTAAGATTACCTGTGTTTATATCTAAATCTAAAATCAGGGGATCGTATTTATCTATCGTGTTAAAACTGAACATTACAGGAAAATGTTTGATTGCCAGCTAGTAAAACGATATTTCCAATCAAATTAGACAAATGTCATTTTTACTTCAACTGAATACTGATTAAGAGAGTTTCTGTCCGACGGAATTAATATGCTATTCACATTTAGCTTGCTTATATTACAATAGGAAGAGCCACGTTTATCGAAGGAGTACTTTTACTTTATCCGGAGAGAGCAGGAAGAGAGGAGAGTTACACGCCACTGACTACGTCACGCTTTTCATCGAGTATCATGAATGTTGACAAAGGGGGGGCATAAGCTAAAGGGGAACGGCATGAAAGTAAGGAAAGAAAAACATATTCGCTGGGGTTTTCACCCCATTCTCACGATGTTTACCGCAAAATGGCTTGCTAACTTGTTTGTCTGCAAAAAATATGTTTGGGGGTACAATTTATATTTATTGCCAATTGCCAGATGACTCTCGTAGGGGTCCCATAAGTACATAAAGAGTACCATTCGACTCCTCAGTCGAAAAGGGTAATAAAAACACGTGTGAAGCAGAAAAATACAGATAGCATCTCTGGGATCTTGACCTGCATTCAGTTTGATCGTGCTCCTTTTATCCTCTATATTTCTCTTGGTTTTCGGGTTACAAGCAGAAGAAACCACTTCATCGTGAAGAACAACAAAACCGAAATATTACCTAATTAGATTTTAAACATTGTTGCATAATGGATATATGGAGAGACTAATTTTTGCTGAGAAATATTTGTTACGAATGGTTTCGATGTGTTGCTCTGCAGTGAAGTGAGTGGTTAAATAGCAAAGCTAGCCACGAATAGGGAATCGAAGCCCTAAGACAATTTAACGGAGATTCCTCCTTCGATAGTTAGGATTTACTTCTTTCCGTTTATTTCGTTATCATTATATTCTTGTACATTTTGCTGGTCTTGGAAAAAATGGGGTGTGCTGTCTTTCTTATCAATAGTTTATTCAGTAAAAATGAATTATAGGGATGTTTAATTTGGCAAGATAATTGGCGCTAATTCTCGTACAGGACTTTTTTTGTTAGTTAGCTTTCAGTGTGGAAATCCCTTGAAATTGGCTACAGGGCGATTCTCTGATCATACACGGGTCAATTCATAGTACTCAAGTTCTCACTTTTGCTACTTCAAAACATTACTAAGTAGAAATGCTTTGTGAATATGTAGATAAGGTACTTTATTGATAAGAAAAACGGGAAATTAAATTAATTTGGAAATGTAAAATATACAATTATATTGTGATTATACATGGGACACATAGAAACTTAACTTTTTACGGCATTGCCGTAAACCCCTATTTTCTGTAATTTTATAAAAAGACAGAAAAATATTATTAAATTTGTTGGTTGTTCCACTTGACAACCGTACAAAAAATTGTAATTTATAAAAACTTTTTAAGATAAAAAATTAAAACCTAAACTGTTCACGGGACATTTCATGAAATGATGCACTGGACTAGCATTTCCATCGCTGAAAATCTTTTACTTACTTTTGATGTTATGCTTTTATTCAGAATGTGCCTTGATGATGACAAAATGCCCCCGATGATGCATCTTTATTGTTTATTCTTGTTGTAAAACTACACATCTTTTATTTTTCCCAATTTAAGTATTATTACACGAATACAATCGCTATTTTATTGTGGAAATAATTTTAATGTAAAGTATATGCTAAATGATTTATTTCGAAAACAAAGTATGTTTTTCGATTTGGTCGATTCATATGCAATTTTTTTTATGTGAAAACACCTTTAGGATTATTTCTTGGTAGAGTGAAACGGCTGGGTGTTACACGTTCTGTGACGGAAGTACAGGGGTTACACGGTATTGCGAACAAAATGATCCAATCTCTTATCTCTATCGCTTGTTGTTTATTCCTTTCTTTACTCGTAGGATATTTGGTAATTTATGTGCAGAAAATTGTTAACCTTTTTTTGAAGTGCTGAACTACTTGCGGATGCCAATGAATACCAGAAATGAACTTGAAAAGAGTATTTCGTAAAGGAAAATTGACGGTAACAATATTCAAACGAGAAAACAATTTCACCGAATTGAGAGAAAATTCAATTCAATTTAAAACAAATTTTGTCCGCCAGAGATACGTGCACAACATGTGGTAGATAACGTAGTTCTAAATGATATGCGTATATCCCCAAAATACTGTTATTGTCATAAAATAATTACATTTAGTGTTCCAATTTAAAAGTTTTTTATATTTGTTAGAAATACACATATTATACGTAATCACGTCGTATGATCTCTGCGATCCTATCGTAGATCGTTCTCAAGGACAGAGAAGTGTTTTATCTCCCCATTGATAAATACATGCATGGTAAAGTTAGAAATGCACCTACTACTCCGGGAGGATTCAATCTTTTACGTGCATCAAGCATGGTCGACAATTATTCTGAGTCATGGAAGTTATAAATTACTTTTGGTTCAAAATATAAAGTCATCGCTACAAAGCACTCATGTTTTCCCACCTGAAATGTTAGTTTTAATTTTCTCTTTGGACTTGTAAAACTAGTTCAGTAAACATTTTGATGATTTTTCTGTGCAACTTCAGAAATTGTTTCGAGTATCGTGCGTTCAAGTATCGTTGCGTGCGTATACCTATTGGTATTATGATATAATTAGTTCCGAAGCATTAAAATAATTGCGGACGCGATTTTAATCGGACTGATTCGTAATTTTTACATGCTGAGGAAAAGAAGAGAAGGTCAAAACTAAATTATCAATAATTTTGCACACATACATTTCCAGCAATACAATGTTCGGCACGCTTTCAATACGCGTGACCGATCAAAATACAGTTACCAGTTACGACATCGGGAAACAAACCTACAAGCCTTTACAACTTTCTTTTCACACAACTGATGCTACTGACCTACTGCCTCTGAAAAGATTGACCTTTAAATCACGCGGCATTAAGTGAAAGGAATCCAAAAAGAAAAAAAAAACGCCAAAGGGTTCATAATAATGGATACACCATATATCCGCCTTTCAAAAGAAAAAAAAAAGGTTAGCAGGTGCCTCATCACTTTCACGGTTGAAAAAATTTAGACAGCCAAATAGGGTGAAAACGAGTTGTTGGAGAAGAGTGATGGGGTTATGTAACATCCCGCTGAAGTACAATTTAACAGAATTACTCTATATGGGTTTTCGCCCATGGGAGCTTTATCGCTTTATTGGCTCCGTTTTGCATCCCTAACTCTGTATTTTGCGACTCTGCATTTAATTACATCCAAACATAAAGCACGAGTACAATCGTCCGTTATATTTATTCATTTCGAGAGAAAAGTTCAAAATTATACGTTTTATATTTGTACTATGTAGGCGTCTAAATAATTTTGTTTATACTTAATGAATGATTACACTTTTTTTCCAAATATTTCAATCACAATGTAAAACTACAAAAGGGAATAAAACTATCCAATTTCAGAAACTTTTTTAAACTCGCTTACTTAAGAGCTGAAATAATATCAGAATATTATAAATATAAATTATCTTCTCAAGCTCCTGTGATATTATGGTTTATAACATTAATTATTCTTGAGCAAGCTTTTGAATGTTATAATTAAAGGATAGGTATTTAAAGCGTTTTGAGTACATGAAATTTAATTTTAAATCCTTAACTTTTTCATAAATACTGTTGTTTAAATGTACTGACCAATCAATATAATAGTCAGGGTGTGGCTTCTGGATCGAATGGTTCCTGGTTCGAATCCGGGGTAAAGCATGGATGTTTATCCGTCTGAAATGAATGTGTGGTTTCTCTATAAATGGATTATGTCTAGGATGCGTGGATGTATGAGAGGGGTGTAAGGTGAACTCAACCCCGTGATGTATTAGGGAAAAATTATTTTTATGTTAAGTCGATGTAAATTATTGTCTCACCCTTCAATTTTTGATTTTAGTATCCGTTAAAATATCCGAGCCGACATAAGCGAAAAGTAAGAAAAATGTCCTTGGAATTCAATTTCATTCAATTATTTTTCTGGGGTATTTCTTAACTTAGAACTGTAGACTTGATGAAATCAAGCTAAGAAACATACATGCGGTAATCAGATCCGTTCAATAGATTTAATATTTCTAATTGCCACTTTTTCTTGTCTGTTTTTTTATCAATATCTAAGATTTCCCTCTTTCATTTAGAGTAGTAGGAAAACTACCCTCCCAACACAGATTTCAATGCTTCGCCAAGTGCGCCAATTGGCGTCTTTCGCACGCGACTGGTTCCCGCAACCCTAGTGTCAAATAAGACCCGAAGGGGTAATGTATTAGGAGAGGGAGGGCGGATAATCGGTGGAAGGGGTTAATTTGCTACTTCCTGCTAAGAGAGGATAGCTTTCCGTTAGGGAAAACCCTTTACCGCTAAACGCATAATGGAGCTTCAATTTCAAGCGTCACTGCGCAGCTCACCCCTACCGCCCCCGAATGAAGCGCAGGTTGGTTCTAAAGGCTTAATACCCGCTGTGCTCCCCTTTCATCTCTTTTATCTCTCGGATCACTTGTTGCCGCTTTTGTCAAATGTCAGTGACAACTTTTTCAGGGGATCCGCTTCTAGGCTTTCCTCTCTAACCCTTTTTGTTTCCCAGTATTTGAAACACACTAGGCGTTTTTTAATGATTGTGATGGGTACTGATTTTATATTGCAGAATTAAGAATGCTTCATTAACGTATATAAATGCGTTGGAAAATCGTGTTTTCAGATAACGATAATATTTATGGAAAAAACAGTTGAAACTTTTATACTTTTTCACTTCTGTGACTGAGAACATTCCTTTTCTTTCTTGGCAAGTAGTTGCAAATCATATTCGATTAGTTCATGGGTGTGGCTAGTAAAAATAATTATAAATAAATACATTCTGATTTACTTTTAAATTCGAATGTTTCTTCATGATCTTTTAAGATGAAACATTTTTTCATTGCAAATTCATCACAAGTAGTCAACTGAAGTTTCCAAATTTAAAAAACAATTTCGATTGAAAGAGTAGTCACACGAAGGGTATGCAAACCTGGATCTTTTATAAAGTATATGTGAGATTATTATGAAAATCTAGAGTAGCGAAATAGCAACCTGACGGTTGCGAGTTCGAAACTCGATTCAACCAAAGACCGTCTTTTATGTAGAGGGTTGGTGTACAAAAAATCTATCGGTGACTTCAAATGTCCTCACGTTGGCGTATAGTGAAAGTTCGAAGAGTGGAGTGCCAGCTCATGTGTGGATCTCGGTCATCTGACGGTTCAAAGTTACGAGGTGTTTTCCTCGGATCTTTCCCTTCGGGATCGATCCCGGACCGTCGTCAATAGCCTGTTGTGTTGCTTCGGTGAGATGTTAATTCAACTACATACCAATCTACCTTTAGAGTTTGGGTGTCTTTTGGGTATTTTCAAACTTTCTTCATCTTTCTAATCCTAATATATCCTCCATCATCTGACCGTGGTTCAAAATTACGTGGTATTTTGTTCTCGGATCTTTCCCTTTGGGATTGATTCCGGACCGTCACCAATAGCCCGTTATGTTGCTCCAGTGTGATGTTGATTAAAAATACATACATACAAAAAAATACATACCTAATATATCCTCTTTTAAGCGTCATTCTAGGCAAAAAAAATTATCCATGTATTTCATTAAAACAAGAAATTCATTTTGACCTAAAAAATTTTAGTTGGCTTATGAACTTAATTTTGTTATGCGTCGAATTTTTCAATGTTTAAAGTTATTGTCAATGTTTTTAATGTTATGTAAAAATGAAATAAACGCTTTAATAAGGGCTTACTTTTCAGTTGTTTATTTAAGTTATTAAAATTTTGCCCATTCTTACGTTATTGATCCAATAATAGTCTAAATTATCTCGTCTGCTCGCGATTTAGTTCGAGATCCATTGCTCCAATTAGAACAGGTGCGTGGCATGCTCCTCAATCACGTAGATTTGTTTGCCATCGTTATTATAACAGAGATCCTTTGTGTACGTCCTTAGAATTGCAATTTGAGATTAAATTAATAGAAGTTAAAAGAATTCTGAAAATAATTTACCCACGTTTGAGAAAATCGCATCGATAGATAAAATGAGAAAACAAACGTATCTGCAAAATGCACGTTCTTGCCTGCATTTTCTACCTTTCCCCCAAAATTGATTTTTATGTTCAATCGTGTACCACTGAGCCATGCCCACTCGTATTTCCTTATTTTGCTTGCAAATCTCTACCAACGCGTAACACATTGATTTTCCATTTATTTTTCTCTCCAATCGGCACCACCGCTCTTTTCCCTTTTGGCTAATTTGGCCCGTGATCTAACTACTCAGTGCAGAGACATGTACTAGTTCTTTGTAATCTTGCGGTTTTCCACTACCAAGCGACGCGCATTCTGCAAATGAGTGCGGGGGTTTTTTAGGGTGGGGTGCATAAGGGAGGGGGCAGCAGGATAAATCCAGAGACCCCATCTCGATTTTTCTATCCTCCCACTGATTGATGAGAAGGCCGCTAGTGCGTCATGCTGCAGTCAAAAAGGAGGAAGAGACTTCAAGGGAAGAGGAGAGAAACGAGGGAAAAAATCCCTCGCTGATTACTGTTTAAGGAGACTTTTTGGAAATAACATTAAATGTTAGATGGTACGAGGAAGACGGAGTAACTGCCTGGCACGAGTGTTTAGTCGAAAGTACACATACGTTTGTTGTTTAAGTGATCTGCATTTTCTTTAAAATGTAAAGCAGTTTTCAGACACACGCTTCTTTACGAATGAATTTAGTCTTTTATAGTCATCACCAAGCTAATCGAACGCAAATAGTCCGACCTTTTATGTATTTAATCTAAAAAAACTGAATAGGCGTTAACAAGTGTTCAACGTCACCTCCAAAAACGACAGGGGACGTGGTAGCCAAGTTAGTAGAGTCGCGGATTTGCAACCGAAGGGTTGCGAGTTCAAAACTAGATTCAACCAAAGACAGTCGTGCACGTGAGAGCTGGTGCATGTTAAATCTGTCGTGGCCTCAAATGTCCTCACGTTTACGTGGTGTGGAAGTTTGGGGAGTGGGGTGCCAACTTAGGTGTTGACCTCGTCATCTGATCGTGATTCAAAATGACGAGGTGTCCTTGGATCTTTTCCTTCGGGACTGATTCCAAACCATAGTTAATAGCCCGTTGTGTTGCTCCAGTGCAACGTAAATTCAACTATCTCTACCAAAAAAGACCACGTACTTTTCAGGTAATATTTGAGGATATGGTATATAGGCAATATTTGGCAAGTTATATCTATCCTTTCCAAAAGATCTTCGACATGGTCATTGTAAAGAAGGGTAAGCAGTTTGTGTCTTCAAGATTATTATTGACCCGGATTGCTTCTAATGACAAAATTATAGACCTGTGCACTATAATTATACCAGATTTTTGTAACTGATCTTAAAGGGTATCTATTTGGAAACGGGTTGCACGCGTTAATTTAGGATTGTTCACCGCTTCAGAATGTCGTAACCATGATACTTATTTCTTATCAAATTTTTGTCTAAAAATTCTCTGTAATGCTTGTTTTATATCCTAGTTCAATTTCATCCCGGCTGTTGAATGAGTTTATACTATTTTCTTTTCTCAGTATAAATGCATAAGGAAATATTTTTAATTGAAAGCAGGTTTCGTTTTGTTCAATATATTCATCTAAAAGTTTTGATGACCCACATTAAAAAATCAATTCAATATACCAAACTCTAGTAAGTTTATTTTGTCGTTTTTGTCGGTGAAATCACTACTCATTTTTTATCGAGACGCATATGTCGGAACTATGGATTTTTGAGCTTCAATGTTAGTCCTATGAATGGAACTTTGTTCATTATATTATCGATCTGGTTCTGTGTTTTCCTGAATTCAAACTAAAGTTTATCAGCTATGCGAAATACCGAACCAAATATTGAAGTATAAAATGACTCTATGAAACGAGTTTCCGCAGGATCCCTTGAGAATTTTATTTTATACTCTCCTTCCATCTTGGTTTAAAATTCGTCTGCTGGTAGTCTGAATTGCAGGTACGGAACACTACAGGTTTTAAAAAAATCCGATCGGTGCGTACCAACTGGGAGTGCTAGTGGTTGGAATGGTGTAAATAAGCAACTTCGGATTCCCGGACACACAGAGCAAAGGGAATTTGTCACCTTCGTATCTCGGTGCATAGAGGAAAAGGAACATGAAATAAATCAAAACCAGTAGGTGGAGATACAAGGGAATCCCTATACTTCCCACCCCCATTGGTCCGAAATACAAGCTATTCGCAGCACACGCGCTTCCTCCATTGGATGAGATGAGCTAGGCACGTTTCTTATTGGCTACGAGGGGTCTGCGACCGGCGACCCCCGTTCTCTCTCTCTCTCCGTCGCATCGGAAAGCATATAGTAGAGAAGGGCAAGAGCTGGAAAGAGGGGGTGATTCTCTGACTCGCGCGGTTTCGGAAACAAAACAAGAAAAAAGGAGCGAAACCCGGAGAAGACAGAAAACGTGGGAGATGACAAGGCGCTGGTGAAGGAAGGTGTTTTACCTGAGACGGTTTTCGAGCGCTGGCAATTCGCATGACTAGAAGCGAAGGACTCGAGTGTGAGTGCACGTGCAGGTTTGGAATGGGGAAGTGAAGGGCTTCGAATGCTATGGCGGCTGGCTTCGCAGCTGAGAGAGAAGTGGAGAAGAAGGTATGTCTTTTTTTCATTCATTTGTTTATTCAGAAACAGCATGGGAGATCGGCTGAGATGAAATGTCGAAAAGCCTTAACTCGTTAGGTATCAGCGGCGGCCGCTGTCGATTCCTTTAAGAAGCAACACAGGTGTGCTAGTTTGAAAGATGTCGTAAAACAAAACTTTACTTGCATACCCTGTCATCTTTTAATGGCACAAAAGCTTTACAGATAAGTCATATTAACTGAAACGAACTAAATTTATCATTTCAAAGGACTGAATTCGAACAACAGGTATTGATGTTTAACATATATGTTTTTTTAATTTTATATTGTTGACCGGATTATTATTCCTCAACGGAAAATTCTATCATTTAATATTAAGTAGGCAAAGAAACAATAAATTTTATTCATAAAAAATAATTACATATTTCCAAAACCGGGGCCTCATACTCACCCAAAATATAATTAGTGAACATTCATATAAGCTGAAACAATCCTAAAAGGTAACATACAACTGTATGAACAAAGTAGTCTGTGGTAATTATAAAAGGGTCTAACTACTATATAAGAATAAGCCCAACCTTGTATAGATTTATACATATAAATATATATCAAAGTAATGATGAAAAGACATACATGTGGATTTCTGAGCACTTGTCTTAATTCAAATAATGAAATGCATTCAATTTTTTACAAAGAAATCAAAGTGGTTATGCAAAATTACCAATTGGAATGTATTTAAATAAGCTTTCCGTATGCACTAATTCATATAAACTAATACATTGATATTGTACAGTAATATAATATCAAAGTTTTATATTTTTAGATTCATTAATTAGATCTAGTGCTTTGGATTATTGAAAATATAACTTTGAATAAACGTTTTCGGCTTCAATTTCCATATCTGTGATAACATCAGTTTATAATTTGATACTAAAATTATTTAAAATATCTAGAAACTTCTGGAATAAGAACTTTTTCCAAATATGTATTAACCAGTCTCATTTCTATTTAATCATGGGATTAAAACTCATTTACAAATACATAATTACGAATAATGAAATAATTCAGTTATCCTCGACGTGTCTGTAACAAAAATTTCTTGTTTGGCGTAACAAACATTAGAATTAGTGCAAATAAATTAATATCACTTCTTCAACAAATTATTCATTGAATAAAATTTCTTGTTGAATGTTTTTACAAAATTTGATAACTTTTTATGCTTTAAATCAAATCTTAAGTTTTTAAGAATACTTTTTTAGTCTAAGTTTATTTCAAGATACTGATAAGATAAATTGCAAAAATTTGTTCATATTAAAATAGGGTAATTTCACTTAAGAGCACTTTTTACAGCGCTTGAAGAATAAATTTATTCATTTCAGACATCAGTTTTCCGAAACACCCCTTCAAAAGAGGTACAACTCAAAAGTCACCGTATTTCTAAGCTGTCATAATCGGGCTTAAAATCTTAATTTACCTCCTTAGAATTTTTAGAACTAAAAGTTTTATATAATTTGAACAAATTATATCAAAACAATGATTTTATCATATAGATCCTTGATTTTCCACGTTCATGTTTTCGATTCTATGATATAAATAAATGAAAGATCATGTGAATTTTCTCTTATTTTCTGAGAAAAGGCAAATCTTTAGTTGTGTCACTTTTTAAAAAAGGGGTGCGGTACATGTTCTAGGCGTATTATATAATACACCTGATTTTAAAATGAATTTGTTTTCCTTTTAAAGATAACATGATTGCGTTCATTCACTGGCAGTCATTTTTCACAATATTGAGTTAATTTGGTTTTTCTAACTTTCGCAAAACGTCTTTTTCCTTAACACAATAGTGATTTGTAATTTAAAAATGTAGAATGCACAAACACCATAAACGAAAATTGATGTTACAAAAGACCTAGACGTTTTAAGAATTGAAAAAAAATCTGGAATACAAGCATATTTTGTTTTTTGTTAGGTCAAAAAGTTTTTTTATATAAATTTCATATATTCAAAAATTGACCTATTCTTTGCGCCGAATTCACGCCAATATTCGATTTATTATTTTTGAACTGGGTTCTGTAATATTACTCAGAACTTTGGACGCTTTCATTTTCCAGACATCTCGTTTTTAGTTGAAATCTGTCAAGAATTGCAAGATCATTAATAAATTTTATACTGAAGTTTCCTTGTTCCAGTGACATATTTTGGTTTCCGAAAACCAACCAAACCATATCTCATACTCTATTAGAAAATCTTCGAGCCAGAAACGATAATTACTACATTTTTTAAATAAGAGTTTAAAAATTGATTAACAAAAACTGAAAAGGCATTGTTTTTTATCTGTTTTTAAAATATTTTTAATTTATCAATGGTGTAAGAGGTTTTCATCCGAAAAATGAAATTGCTTTCTGTTATTTAAAACCAGATTAATGAAAGATAATTTATGAGGTAAGCTGAACGCGTGAACCTTAAATGTCGGAAAGCGAAAATTTTTACTTTGATTTTCATATTCCAATACGCTTTAACCCTATTTACCTTTTATTTGCATTTTCACTTTTTATTTGTATTTTATTGCGTTTACTTCTTTTATTTTTCGTTGCAAAACCACGTTTAAATACATTGCATGATGAAAGAAATGTCTTTTTTACTACCTTCACACATTTTTTATCTAATGTATATGTATCAAAGAATATTTTAACTTTCTTGCTGTATTTCTAAAGATATTTTATTTTAGATAAAAGTCAGAATATCTATAATTTTTTTAGAAAAACCGATACTTTATAAAGATTTCTTTCTATCTGAATATCTTTTTTAATTCACTGTGATTCGGTTTTAACTAAAACATTAAAGTTTGTTACTGCTTGCTTTATTAGTTTCAATCTAATAGCGGAAGATACTTATTTATGAAATTTGATTATAAATTAACAGTTTTCCAAACATTTACTTAACAAAACAAAACCTTAATTACAATTCTGATCCATTGCTAATGGTTAACATGCCATGTTTAATTTAAAAAACCCTTTCTTCAAAGATTACTTTTTAAAAAGATGTAGCTTTCAGCAGTTAAGTGTAAGACCTAAAAGAGGAAAATGATCAAAAGATTCGATTGGAAAGTGAGTTTCTAATTTTATTTTAAATATTTATTTATAGATACTCTTTCATTCTTAATTTTTTTCTTTTAAAAACAGAAAGTATATTTTAAGTAATTCGAATTTCATTTTATATTCGAATTTAATTCTAAAGGTTTACTACACAATGTTATTTCCGTATAACTATGACGTACTAAGTATGTGATTAGAATCACTGAACCCTTCACCCATAAATTCTTTTTTAAGTAAAACATAAAATGTCTGATTCGTTCCTAATTTTTCAAATATATTGTCTAAATACTTAATCTTATATCAGCTACATTTGCACAATTGTTTTGTAGTTTTCCAAAACATAAGGAGATAATGTTCTTTACCACAGTAATAAACTACAAATAAAATCGTCCGTGCTGAAGTTCCTTATTTTAGTATATAATATGGTTTTCAATAAAAAATTTGCTTGACGCAACTTGTCCAGATATGGCCTTTGCACAATAAAAACCAACCATCTCGAATTGAAGGAGATAAGCTCAGAGTTTTTAAAAATTATTAGTAAGCCCCTGCTCTTTTCTCTAAAATATACCAAGAAAAATAATGTTGTAAATAAATGTATTTTCATTTATTTGAAAGAAATCAAACATTTCAAGCTGATTTCACGTTAGTTTAATCTTCGGTAAAACTATCCTGAACTTTCGTAATTTAATAAAGTATTTTCGATACAAATTAAACAGTTCCCATTTAAATAATTCGCAAGCATAAGCGTGTAACTGAATTGCTTCATTTTCTTTTGTATACAAAGAATGAATCGAGTTAAACAAACTGGATGGAAAAGATTGAAAAATATTTAAACTTTTCGAACTGAAAATTCAGTAGTAAAGCACATTATGATTAGATATATGCCTATAGATATCTACCTTAAAAATAATAGAATTTTTTTATCACATAAAGCGGTACGCGTAATTCTCAATTCATTTTATAGGATCTCTATTGTACGAAACAGTTCGATTTCAGAAATTAAAGAATCTAGTATTCTGTTATCAGAAGTGGGGGGATTTCAAGTGCGCTTTATTAAAAAATATATGTGAGCATCACTTAGACTCCATTTTCTTTTAGCTAAATTGGAAGCACGGAAAGTGTGTACGAAAACACAATTGCTTGGTAGTTTTGATTTTTTTATAATAGCACTTACTTTTGCCGTATTTAATTAGAAATTTAAAGAATGTGTTTTTTCTGCATTCTTTGCTTATAAGTGTAAATTTATGGAATACAACACTTGGGAAAACTGAAACTCTTTATACGAGTTTCTCTTTTAGTAATTGCCATCCCTAATCATATATCATACACAGTTACTTCTTTTTGTACCATAAGTTACTTTCGAAACATCTTTTTTCTTCAATACTATCATAAGTGAACTATTCAGATGTTTAATCTTACAAAATCTCTCTTTGTGTGTTGATCCAGTACAGCATAAATTCAACTCCCTAAACCTAACCTAACCTACCTACCTTACAAAATTTCTATTTAGTCTTTGATTTTGCATTTCTAGGTTTTGAATGTGTAAAAAGGTGAATTTTATAATTTTGGAAATATTTATAATCAATGAATTTGAGTTTTCAATTGTATGTTCATGTGTTATTTCGGGATAGTTTTACAGTCAGCTAGCCAGTCTTATAACAGTTGTGAAACAATTGCAATAAGCACATGCACTTGAAACAGTGATAAAGAACAAAGAGCCTTCATTGTGAATAAAGGAAATTCATATGAACTTAAAACTTTACATAGATATTAATCTATTATTGTACGTAATTCTTTTATTATAATTTCCGAAACGAGAGGTTAAGCTTATGAGACAAAATTTCGCCAAAGTTTTAACAGAACCTTTTTGAAAAAATCCATTGGTTTCAATCTTATTTATTTCATCACAAATCCTTTTTTCCTCTATTTCCAAGGAATGCGGTAGCCCATTTGGTAGAGTCGAGGATTAGCAACCGGAGGAGTGCAAGTACGAAACTCGATCCAACCAAAAAACCGTCGTTTATATGGGAGCTGAAGCACGTTAAACTTATCGTGGTCTCAAATATCCGCACATTGTCGTGGTGTGGAAGTTTGGAGAGATTGGGGGTGTCAGCTCAGGTATTGACCTCGTCTTCTGACTGTGGTTCAAAATTACGTGGTGTTGTCCTTGGATCTTTTCCTTCGGGATTGATCCCGGAACTGTCGTCATTTGCCCTTTGTGTTGCCCCAGAACGACACAAGTTCAACTACCTCCCTCCCTCCATTTCCAACGAAATAGGAAAACTTTCTTTCAAATAGGATATTTATTTTTTGCTTTATTACATTCTGAATTAACTTATCTTAAGAAATTTAATAAATAAAATGTCAGATTTGCAGTTTTCAAAATTTAATGCTTGTTAACGAATGAATTCTTCAAAAATAATTTGAATTCAAAATTTCAATTTCAAATCGAATGTTTATCAGCTTTGTGACCTGAAGTCAAGTCACTAATGATACTTCATTCTGAAGGTTAAAAAATATTGAAAATCTTCATTAAAAAATAAGAAAGTTGAGTAAGGAAGTGATTAAATGTAAATTTCTAATGTAATGATAAATTTTAAAGTTGTGAGGAAATTTTCTCACAAAAATATCACCTTTACTCAACATGACATTAAAAAGAACTACAAATTATAACGAATTTTATCAATAGTTTAATCTAGTAAGAACTGAAATATTTTTTTAAATAATGCGTGAAATACACATAAATTGTGTTGTATAAATTTTGTATAAAAACTTTTTTAAATTGAAATTAATTTTCATCTGGAAGAATTAAAAAGTAAAGAACAATAAAAATGTTAATTTGCATATTTGGAAAGAATCGACTTAAAATCAACCACTAATTAAAACTCAAAATGAATTTCGAGTACATTTCTTTTATTTCGTTTCGTTTCAATACTAAAAGTTACTTTATTTTGGAATCTATTCATTAACAACTTCAAACGAACTTTTAAATTGGGCTCTATACCATACCTCACTATCAAATAATGAGACGGAATTCCGATTTCGTAAAAATCTTTTAATCGTCATAGTAGTTCTACCTTATTTTAGATGAAGAAATCTCTGAATTATAATGCTTTAAATTTTCCTCTTTTCTCTCTTTAAATTTTCTGCCAATTTTTAAATTTTCTGTACTGTAAACCAAAACCTTTCTAATGTAATGATATTATGATACATTCTTTCCTACTAAATGTTTATGCAAATAAAAAGGTAGTAATAAATGTTCCAAATATCGTCTTTTTACTAACAAAACCTTGCAAATCTTGAAAATAAAATTTTACAGGGAGCAATAAAAAAACTAAGATATCAAATTTTAAACCAGTAATAAGATTATTTAATAATTCGCCTAAGAAGGGCTTTAAAACTGATGTAGACTTGGGAGCTTTTGAAATAAGTTTAGTAAGCATATTTACTATTAAGCCAAAAAAAATTGGGCTTACGAGGTTTTAATAATAAAGCAAGCGGGGAATGATTTTCTGTATCAAGATGTAAGTGAAAAGAGTTTTTACTAATTAATGTTAACAAAATTTCATCTTACCAAAGGCACATAATTTCACGAAATTACAATGTGAGTTAAGGGGCTGTGATGTGAAAAGAACCACGTAGTTTCTGTCTCAACATTCATGCATAAAATACATCTTTCGACTTCTGGAAATGAAAATGCATTTCGAAACATGAATTATGTCAAATAAATTTCTTCAGCGGATTTGTTTTGGATTTTAGAAATGTAACTTCTTCAAAAATAATTCAGATTAATACTGAATATTTAAATAGCTCTAGGGAAACTGATCAGTTCCCCTAGAAAAATATCTGACATACACATCGTCGTTGGTTCAGTAATTTCCTATGTCAAAAAGGAAAAGTTTAATACAGACTGAAAAAGCTTTTCCTTTGAATAGACATCTTTCTTAAAAAAGTGAGAGGGAATACGTTTCTGATTAAAAGTAACTTAAGTAGTGGTGTTGCAATTCAATTGCATTGAATTATTCATGTTTGGAATTATAAGTACATAAGTTCCTTATTAATTTAAATTGGTCTGAAATTTGAAATGAACTAAAATTTACTACTGGGCGTAGTTAAGGGGAAAAGATCAGCAAGAACTACTAAATAATCTGTAAGTTGTAAAGTAATAATTTTATTTATCTCAATCAGTTTTTACTTTTTGCGTGTGACTGTTAACTTTCCTCTCAAAAATATGTTAGTCTTACACAGACGAGATCAATTGAAGCGGAAGTTTGACCATGTAAATTAGACTCAAGAAGGTCTGGCCTTTACCCATGAATAAAGATATTCTTTGCACATTGATTCTCTCTGGCTATGGTTTGACATGAAGAGACAGGTTCTGTGGTTATTCGTGAGACAATTTGGAGTGGCATTTCTTTCTGCCAACCCACATACATGCCGATCATCTTGAGAGCCCCTCTTTAAGCAGATGTAATTTATAGCCATGGTCATCATACAAGACTATAATGCTCATCCTCCCAAAGCAATACCTTTAATACGGAGTGTACAATCTCTACCAGCAAATTTAAGTTCAGAACTTTGTATTCAATTAATAATAGAATATTTGTATATTAAATGCCATGATTATAGTTTACACTTATCACTGAATACTATCTCAATTTAAATTCTGAAATATTCATATGCTATGAGATAAGTCAAAAAATTTCTAATAACTAGTTATTTCATTAAGATCAAATCTTGTATCAATAAACTCTGTCTTGTTCAATACATTAAAATGTAGCTCCAATTTGATATTTCCACTAAAAGTAGACAGTAAATTTCCATCAGAGGTCCAAGACAGGATACCTGTATATGACAGGAAAGATGAGACAGAATAGTTCTCCAAATATATATCAATAATAATTCGATACTCTTTCAATTATTTGATCAGCGAATTCGAATGACACGAGCATCAGTTAAGCACGTTAACCTTGTTTCCACCTGTTCCTATATTTGGCCTCTTATCGAGGCTTCAAGACCGAAATGTTCTAACAATAGAATGCTGCTTTTGATTATTTACATGTGAAGCCAAATTAAATAAATCTAGTCATCTCGAAAAGTTTGAATAAAATAATTGAAGGTACTTTGTAATAGGAAACCTTAAAACGTTCGAGCATTCTTGGAGAAAGCAAATCTTAAGTGCAATTTGAATCTTGCAGCAATATCTAAAAACGGGATATTGCTGCTTTACTTTTGTGATTCCGCTCCAAATATTCAGACTATTAAACATTGAGTTTCTTTGTAGGTGAGCCGTAAGCGGCTGGCTGTGAAGTGACAATGAAGGAAGGTTCGGAAGGGGATGTCGGTAGCGATGACGTCCCCACTTCAAGAGATGCCGACAGTACTGTTTCCAACGGCAGTGCCAATGGACCTGTGGTCGCAAGCCAGCCGCGGAGACTGCTTTCCGACAGACCACCAGCCATGGGCATCACCTTAGCCTCTTTAGGAGCAGAGGTGGCTAGCAGCGCATTGGCTTGCACCTCTTTGACTGAGCATGGAAATCTACCGATGGGAGGAACTACTTTGGCAAACGCCTTGTTAGGTATTACTTTGGATGTGAGCAGAGGCTCCAACGGTAGTTCAAGTAACAATGGCGATTCCATCATGGGTGGCATACATTCTACCATCAACAATGGGAAGATCCCGAAAGGAGAAAGTAACGGCCAGAACAGGGATAAAGTATTCACGTGTAATATTTGCACCAGAAGTTTTGGTTACAAGCACGTTCTTCAGAATCACGAGCGAACGCATACTGGAGAAAAACCATTCGAATGCAAAGAGTGCCACAAGCGGTTTACGAGAGACCATCATTTAAAGACACACATGCGCTTGCACACTGGAGAGAAACCGTATCACTGTAGCCATTGTGAAAGACAATTCGTCCAGGTTGCCAACTTAAGAAGGCATTTGAGAGTACATACTGGTGAGCGTCCTTACGCATGCACACTGTGCAGTTCTCGATTTTCAGATAGCAATCAGCTCAAGGCCCATGTCCTTATTCACGAGGGTGTCAAGCCATTTGTATGTGAGAAATGCAACGGGCGATTCAGACGAAGGCATCACTTAGTTCATCATAAGTGTCCGAAAGACGAGGCAAACATCGGAAAGCCCAGGCGAGGCCGCCGTCCCAAGGCGTACGACCAACACCCTACCTCTTTACCAATTTTATCTCCCGTTCTTCAGGAACGGCTGGCGACTCCAATCGCTGATCTTCCTCCTCCACCACCGCCACAAGTAACGATGACGTCCGTCATAAAAAGAAATAACTCACCACCCATGCCACTTCAACAACAACCACCTGCAGCTCACATGCAGCAGACAGCTCGGAGGAACCACATACACGCATTGCACCATTTGAATTTATCCCAAAACTCCAATGGCAGGTTCCACGACACCATTCAGACTGGCCCACTGGACATGACGATATCGTCCGTACCGAATAACTCTGTTTCAGTGATAGTACCTCGAATACCGCATCAGCATAACATCTATCTCACGAATAGCTCTCATATGGATGGGGTGCTAGACTTATCTAATTCGAGGAGTGATTCTGAAGCAGAGCCTATCGAGGAGGAAGTGGACGAAGAAGATGATTGTATTGACGAAGGTATGGATTCGGAAAGTGAGGAGGATGAGCATAAGCACCTTCGCGTAATCTCCTGCTCCTGGTCAGAAGAGGAACTCCGCAACCATCAACACCCAGATGACATACTACGCGGGAACGGAGAAAGGTATGACAGCGAAGGTGAAAACAGCAATATAGCCCTCCAGCTCACAACCACCTAGAAATATAAGATTTCATTATAATCAGGGATTTTTTGTTCTATGCTGACTTTAATGTTTTTTGACAAGAAAGCTACCTCAAAAGGGGGTGGGTTTTATATTGGCAACTTTCACGTGTGTATCGCCTCTAAAGTAACAATTATTTCTCCCTTGGCCAGGATATTATGGGTTCGGTAAAGTTGGGTGTAACGCTGGTCCCAACGCACAAATTGTTTTACGTATTTTGTACATTTACCCAAATCATGCACAGAGCTTTCTATGCCGCCATAGGCGTAGCACCAGAAAAGTCGATAGGTTTCCAGGAGAGATTTTTTTAATGTTTTTACAAGTACAGAGATGACCTTTTTACAGTTTAGTATGAGGGATTTCAATCATTATTTATGAAAGACTTACGCTTGATCAAAGGGGAAAATATCCTGGCATTGAGAGATTTAATGAAGTTATCATCTTAGACAATATAAATTCATAAAAGTGAAAAATAAAAAGGATAATTTGGAACTAAAAAGTTAAAAAGAGAATGGAATTATTTTTCTTTCAAAAAATCGCACTCGGGAATCGAGCGTCTCTTCCAACCAGATATAAAGGCACTCTTGCGTTAGTGATAATGGAATCAAAAAATTACGTCAAAACTGGAAGCACACAACTTAGTGTGAAAAAGTCAATTATGTTCCTAAAATGAATCAAAAGAATATATTAGTGCAAATTGTATTGATAGGGTGGGTCCTCTGAATCTCCTAAGTTTGGGGCGTTGGATTCCATTGGGCCTATACCGTCACTGGTTGGAAGATAGTCCAAAATTTGAAAGGCGAAACACATGAGTTAGTTGCATATGATTCCAGAGGAAGCATCAAGTCCACCTACCAGAGAGAAACCTTTTATATATACGGAGATTTAAGATATAGATAGATATATTTATATATTTATTTTGTGCACATTACCTTTATTTCGGTGATGTGCTTGTCCATCAGGCTGGAATGGTACTAAGGAAAGCTCTCAGGTGATTGGTGGTAAAAAATATATAAGCAGTTTCCACGACCTAAATCATCGTGCCATTATTTTTCATACTCTATTTGGAATGATGTTTCACGCACTGTAAGAAATGAAAATGTAATTAATTCTAATTCACACTCACAGACCTTTCTGCCTTACTAGTTTCAATGTTCATCTGAAAGTAACAGTAAATCGTATTTCGATTTATGAATTAATATTTTATTACTAATAAGAGATGGATACTGAATTTTCCATTCGGAGGTAGATTTTATATTGCATCGTTTGATAATTTGTTTACATGCTCTTAATTACTTTAGAATCTTTTCTCGTAAATTTCAAAATTCGTAGAGTTTGGGGAACTATTGACTTAAATATATTGAAAATGTATGTCCCTTTTTGGAAAATGATCGCCCTTGTGTGACCGCGTGGTTTTCTGTAATATGATTTTTTGTTTTTTATATCTGCTGTTGGCACAAAGAAAGATTAAAAAGACTAAATATAGTATATTTTCGATTGAACAACATACACGTTTCGTATCGAAAATTCTGAATAACAGATATTTTAATCGATGTTTACAACATTAATCATTAATTTGATTGTTTGGTTAGTGAAATCACAATTTTTCATATTAACAATATTTTTGTTACTGACAGAACCAATTCTTAAATTTTCCTATTTTTTAATTTTCAAATAGTTTTTATTATTACAAACTGTATTTTAGAAATTTTTGTAATTTCTGAACTTAATTATCGATAGCAGAATACTACAACTACTGATGCATTAATGTACCACTCAAATAACTTATAGACTGATAATGCATACGTTTTATTCAAAATACCTCTTAAATCTTCTGACAATCACATGAAAAAGCATATTTCCGTCGACCTGTGTTTTAAAAGTGCATGTGCCACATAACATCTTTGATTCAAATGCTCCCCATCCCTTCTTCATTACGAGAAATTTAAATTGTAGTTTTACCACTCTCATATTTTTATGCACATTTTATTCTACGTGTACTATCATAGGTTGGTTTTCACCTGAGAAAAGCTGTAAGATGGTAAGCCTAAGCAATTTTAGTATGTTCCTCAACATTCATCTTGAAATTAGTCCTATATCTTCTATATAAATATATAGTTCTATATTTTCTTGCCTCAGATATGATACTATGTTTACTCGTGTAAGTTTTGTTGACATTGTATGTATATATTACAATATGAATATGTTTTTTCATCTCAAAACTGTACGAGAAAACCGACAACTGAACCCTGATCGTTTGTATCATAAAAGTATTATATAACCGGTTCAGGAGTAAAGCCGGTTCAGGTCTCAGTTCTCGATTTTCTCTCTTTTCCCATCAGTTCTAACCAAAATAATTGATAAAGCATTTGTGTTTATAAGTAGCGTGTTAACTTTTTATTAACACATTACGGTTACACGTTAACTATAGAGGAAAAGTGCACATGAATCTTTTTATGTTGTGGATGTTGATATTTAAAGTCAATATTTTCTAGTTCCTATGACATATATATGAATTTAACTATATGCTTATTTTTTCATAGCAATATATGTATATTAAAATACATTATTATAAAGTTGAGGGAGGGATAGTGTAGAATGTAGAATTAAGTATTTCTTGACGTATTTTGAATGGGAAGTTTTTTTGGTTTTTGAACAAAATAATCTAGATTATTTTATATCGATGTTACCAATATCTTTTGAATATAAAAATTGCTTAAATTCATTTTAATTTCTAAAATATTATTTAAAAAACGTCAATTAAAGATAGATCAAAATTCAAAAAGTAATTCAATCATTAAGTGTATCAAGTGAAACACTGTTTTCCTTATTTTAAATATTCAAGAAATATTTTTTATCAAAATAAAATCATAAAACGATATTAAGTGTTTTAACTCATGGTAATAAATGAGTTCGGTAACATCGATCTTGTTTAGTTCTTCATAGCCAATAAGTTAAAGGAAAGAAAAACAATCTGAACGACGATATATATGGCCGTAAAAAGATCTTGTAAAGTTTCTCTCAATACTTTTATTGTTCCTATATTAGTATTTAGAGTAAAGTTAAAAGCCATACCTATCATGCTGAATGTTTGACTTTCTTTTTAGTTTTGATCACATTGTGACCAAATTTTGTATACATAAATAGAAACTTGAATATGGAATTACGCGGCGATACTCAACTATGATAATTTTTTTTCACTGTACGAGTTTAGTTCTTTTGAGTCAAATTTCCATTTAATTAATCTTTAAAATCGTTTATTAGGTTATTTGAAAATACTTAAATCTTCATTTGCCACTTCAGACTACCGCACTGTACTCTGAACCAAATAAAGTATAACCGGTAAATATTTTAAACAAACCTCTCATGGTTGTATGCAAAATTTGGTCACCCTTTTTCAAGAGCTCAAAACTGGAGCTCAAAAATTATCGCTCAAACAAGTACAGTAATTCTGTCATAGAATGTGCTATGGCGCAAGGCTCAAGCATTTTGCCTTAATTTGAATATCACTAGGGTAGCTAAAGAAAAGCTCGGTATTTTAAGCTCAGAATGACTACAGTTTATTAAGGATCGTTGTCAGTTAATAGAAGAATTCAGGTATGTTTGGTCTCAAAAGATACTCCCAACTTCTGGAATCTATTTAACGAGTGAAAATAGCATTAAAACCACCTCACTATATTTAGCTATTAAATAACATTTACTTTAAAATGAATTTTAACTAGTGTGTTCCACATTTCAAAATAATATCCACCAAATTTTAGGATTGCAAACGAGGTCAGGTATTCTAATTTTTTAAAGCAATGAGGAAACTGTAGTTTCTATTCAAAATTATTTTTATCCGTAGCGGATTGCGATGTTGTGAAATCGATGCTATAGTCGTATTTTATGTGTATTCACATTTTCATGAATATATTAAAGGAATATCCATATTAAAAATAAACAAAATACACTGAGCATTTTAAGGCTAGTCACTGAATTTTCTTACCTGGAGATGCTTAGTAAAATCAATAATCACATAAATAATTCATAGTTAACATTATGGAGCTTTTTTGTTTTTTAAATTAATTAAAACATAAAATTCGTCTTTTCACAGTAAATTTGGTAAAAAAAATTGAAAATAGAATAACTAAAAAATCCAAAATTTCGCGTAGGAAGGTTTTACTACATTAATGAGTTGATTCATTTCCCTCTGCCATTATTGTAAGAAGTCAAAAGATTACTTTTCTACATGTTTTTCAAAGCAAATTTTACTCGCTGGTCGTTCTTCCCCTGCTTCCCAACCTTAGAACACCCAATCCTAACGCACGAATCAAAGGACTAGGCACCTTTCATCGATGTATGAACGCATTTTACATCCGTTGTCATGGCAACCCATCATATGCACAATAGGGTAAAGGGATAGGGAAGAGTAGTTTTTTAACGAGAGAGCGCCAAGGATCTGCCCTGTGTCCGAGATCTCGGTGGCCAGAAATACGGTCCCTGAAAATCAGGGACGAAGATATTCCCACATACTTTCAGGTTCTTGAGCTTCCTCGAAGATGGAACCGTTGTCACTAGCATATGAACTAAGTATATAAGCCCTGCATTAAATTTGAATGGGTTTAAAATTCAACTACCTTGAGATGCTAAGGATAACTGATGCAGGCTTCAAAATATATTATTTTTAGCTTAGTAAATAAATCAACAACTCAGCTTCTGCTAATATTTAGGTTTTGAATTTTCAAAATTAATGAAACTGAATGCGACAAATCATTCCAACTTTCATGCAATTCCTGTTGCTCAAGTAAACGAAGTCTGTTTCATTTCGAAAGCTCTTTCACTGAATTTCGTTTCTCCACTAAATAATATCAATAACGCTTATTTTGAACTTTATCGATCCCACTAATCGTATAGCACAAGCAACGCCACTCCAAGCATTTGCCTCCCTTTCCCTTAGCCCGAAAGCAAGTGGGGTAAATGTACGAATTCCCAATACCACTCTGGCGCTGGGGAAAACGCGAAATACAGAAAATGAAGGGGGCTGAAAGTGAGGGAGGAAAAAAATCGCGAAGGGGAAAAGAAGAAAAATGGCGATAACTGTAAGAGATTCTTCTGTAAAAAAATGGAAGAATAAATTCGATATCCTCTGAAAAACAGCCTTACAGAATCCCCTGTGCACACAGGTAGAATGACCAGAGACACCGGACGGCACATTTATTATTCGTTTATCGAAGCAGTTCTCGATATTGTCGCTGTAATAAGACTGAAAACGAACTGGTGCTGGAAAATTCCCAGGCATTCTGGTCCATTCCGAGTCCCAAGACATTATCGGGGAAAGAACAGTGCCCACATTTCCCATTACGGTCTAAAAGCATGGAATTGTATAATACGTTGTTCCCTTATGTCCGATTTTTCTCTTCACGGCTTATGATTTCAAACCTTTCAGGGACCAAAATAGCACGTGATATGCTTTTTGATTCTAATACATGCTACCTAAACTCATTCTTGATATTTTATTTTTTAGCAACATTTTGATTGTTTTCTTTAAACCCTTCAGTAGTTCGTTTAAACCACCCTTTAGAATTTCGCACTCGACGACAGCTTAATTCATTAGATTCCTTTATTTAGAAACTGGATGATGAATTGTGAGTTCTGCAAAATCGAAGGTAGAATAGGTGCAAACAATAGCATTCTACTGAAATTTTAGACCAATAATATCATAACATTACTTCTCGAAAAGATGCTCCTTATATACTGCAATTTTCATTTGAAAAAGCTAGCTGACTTCTAAAACTGTATAAAATTATCTTCACGTCCTATTTTAGTTTTAACTAGAATAAATAGTGAGTTTGTTAAGAGACAATGATGACGTTCAAAACAAAAACGATATCTTAATCTCAGTGAAAATACAGTGCAGTTAAAATTGAAAATACTGTAAAAACAGGGTTACCGTGAATGTTAAATTAGCTTATTTAAATTACGAATTTAATTGTGTCTATTTTCCTAGCTCGTACCCGAGCTTAAATATGGAGACCGCGGACAAACAACACCCGTCTTTCGAACCTACGGGTTCCCCTCCCTCCCCCAACTATCTGCAGACCTCTCTTTTTATTCCTGCTGGAAGTAGTTTTTTTAACCTCCTTTCTGAGAGGCCCCAGTCCTTTTTTCCAACCGAACTCAGGTAAACAACTACATAAGTTTAGTCAACCTGTTATTGTCGGGTACTCCTAAGCAGTTAGATAGGGAAAAAAGTCTTTAATTTTTTTATACTTGTTTTTTTACCGGGGGTGATAGGGATATTCCGGCATACCTGGCGAGAGGAGGGGGGTACTCGTAGCCCTTGTTTACGCCCAGTGCCGGTTGAGGTCACGGGTTGTTGTTCATTGACCTTGCTGGGTTCCGGACTGGGTTGTCTGATTCACGGGTACCCTGTTTGTCTACTCATTGAATTTTGACTCGCGGTTGTTTGCGAGAAGATCCCCGAGAGGGGAAATTAAGGGGCGACTGTCTCATTTCTTTATTTCCCTTAAAAAGTTGGTCACCGTCTGGAGACGCTGACGTCGGAATTTAATGCGACTTGGAGTCACACAGGGGACTAAGTGGTCGCACTAAGTGGTCGCACATTTTCGGACTGATATTAGTGAAACTTAAAGGGACTGGAATTCATTTCCCATGGATGAATTTTCTGATGATTTGATTTTGAATAATTATTCAAACCAGATGCGAAGCTACTGTTTTGGACCTGGAGCAAATAAGACTGATGCCGACCTCTTCGAAACAAAACTTACGTGTTTCATATGAAGATAATTAGGGTAATAATACTAATTCCCAAGATTATGTTTTTTAAATAATTATTGTCTATGCATAGACTAGCAAGAGGTCAAACACTTTGTTAATGAGTCTCCTGGATAAAGTAAGAAAGGGCGCCCATTTGGCCAAGCTTTGTGCTCTCCAGACGTTTGTGAGAAGAAAATTCTATAAATTTATCTCTTTTCTGGAATTGCAATACGATTTTAGGGGATCATAAAAAGAATCGACTTTTAAGGCAGTGTTTGTTCGAAGGTTGTAGTGCTTGAAAGCTCATTCAGTACTCACACTTAGCATTGGAAAATTCTTCTGTGACATGGATATTTAAAATCCTAACCTTTTTAATATATTCCCAAGAAAAGCCACATTTTTACAAATATTTCTACCGCCTCTTTAGACACCGGTGCTCGGGACCACCTCTGTCGCCCTCCCTTAGCTACGTCACTGATCCAAAAGCATTCGACGAACAAAAATGTCTTAGAAAATAAGAGAACTCGAAAAGAAAATAGAATTCTATGTAGATTCCACCCAAATCGTTCTGCTTTAAGTAGTGAATAATAACTGCAACTACAAAAAACACTTGCTCATTAGTTTGGTTTCTTCGTCCTTGACGTTATTAGAAAATGACTTCATTGGTGACAACTTTGTGAAGCGGTAATGAAAGGAAAAGTTAATATTAAAACGAGAAAGTGCTATGTAGGTCAGTGGTGGCAAAATATTGATTCAGCTTCTTAAATTATACGTACTTTTTAGCCCACGTTTTTGTTCTTTTTTACTGGAAGGCAGAATCGCAATGATTTGCTTCATGTAGATTAGTTTGATTTGATTATCATTATGTAGAAATTTTCTTCATAGAGAAATGTGTCGCTCTTAGTTCAGTTTGCAATAGGGAATAGCATTACAATCATATCCTATCTAGATTTAGTACAATTTTTTTTAAATAGTTCTAATATAAATTTACAAATTCACAATCTTATTCCCATTTACCAATTTTTATTTCGAAATTTAGGTTATGGCAATGAAAGTAAATATTAAAAACAAAAATAGAATTTTATTTAAACGAGTGAATGCTAACAGTTGATTTCAAATTAAGTAAGCATTGTAATTGAGATAATATATAGGATATGGCTAAAATAAATACGTATTATTTGTTCTAAAACGAAATTTTTAACAAGTCTTTTTAGTTTCAAAATAATAAATGTAACAAGTTTTGCAAACCGATTTATTTTCGAAAAAAACAAGGGGCGAATCGTGTGGGATTGGAAAAGAAGGGAGAGGCAATGAAAAAAACTCGGCTAGCGAGGAACAGGTTGTCAATTCGTAACCTCAGAAACTATTCTAAGCGTGTAGTGTCTAAATAAACAACAAGTGCCCCTAGGGGTAGTTATATCACGCGGGTTGCATAACGACTAAGGGGTCTGAGCGCTGACCCTAATCTTGGCCACCTGAGGTCAACGACCCAACACCTGGATCTTTAGGGGATGAATAGGGGTCTTCTGAAGTGGGTCTAGTCGAGGGGGGTTCATAAGAGATAAGTCTGTCAGAAATGTCTGCGCAAGAGTAACTAACTGGGACTTGTTTATTATTGCGCAGTGGCGCCCGCAGTTACATAATTACCATTACTCCACAAAGGAACCGAGTAGCCTGAAGAGAAATAACTTTCCTTTTTATTTATGCCCTACCTATACAAAAATTTTCTCCCTAGAAATTAGAGCTCAAACTACTAGCATTGTTTCGTTCATGAATCGACCTCAAACATTGTACGTTTGAGTGTTGGGAGTTACAGTTGAAAATTAAAAAAATACTTTAATCTACTACCAGTTAATGCACAAAGTAAACGAAAAATTGTTTTAAAAGTTATTCTGGAAAACGTGTTATTCGAATATTAATCTTTGACAAAATTCTTTGTTTTCGAGACAGATTGGGATTTCTCTGTGCGGTGTCAGGTTATTACAACCCCTTAAAGGGCCATTTTGCAATCTCATCACGTTAGGAGAGGGTAGTCACGCTAAATGGGAATACGTTTTCCTTAAAGCCTTATTTCTGTGTTGGTTTTTAAGTGTCCCAAAGCACGCGAGCAACTCAATTTAATGGTCGTTTTCATCCCTTTCCCTTTTATCACATCATTCTTAACAGAGTTTCCTAAGGTTGTTTCAAGTAAAGCGATTGTTTATCATTTCAATGAGCTTGAAATAACATATTACCGAGCTTCGAGCCCGTTATATTTATTTTGGATTTTAATTTTCATAGGAGCTGCAAAAATCCAGCTACAGTATCAGAGCTATGCATCTGGTAAAATTCATCGAGCCCGCTAAGAGAACTAATGCTATAGGGTGAAGGAATGGAAATATCTGTAGATACCGAATACTTCTGAATTCACCCCACATCTGCGAAGGGTATCAGCCAATCAGCGATTCCCTAATTATAAAAAGGAGCTTCTGCTCCACCAATCTATACGATGAGGTGATCGGAAAGTTGAGCTTTTCCCAATAATGATGATAACCAACAACTCATCCGAATCGCAGCATGTGGTTGAGTCAAACACTCAGTACCTAGCAAATTATGATTGGTCGAATGTAGTCGGAACTTATCGATTTTTAAGGCGGGTAGAGAACATGGGAGGGATAGCTGCAAAAAGTTTTATCATAAATCGTGTGATTGATTCTATATCGATTTTCTGAACTTCAAACACCAGGATGACAGGAGGAAAGATTTAACAACCCTGTCCGAATGAGGATTCCTTGTCATTTCTCTCAACTGAGTTGCCCAGTGAAAAGTAAAATTAATACTACAATGCCTTCAGACATGAAACGGACTTATTTGTTCGTCTTTTGTTTTAATTCCACACACCTGCTTGTTATCGCTGGGAACGGAATAGACGAAGTCATTGGATGCTAGACTGAAACTTAGTATATCGTAGCCTAGCAACGCCCACGCGCCCGACCTAGTTAATATCAGCGACACGTGGTGGAAGGTCTTGAAACCTCCGACATGGCATTATTATGGCTTATCTACCTCACGCGTCGTCGGGAAGATCAATAAAATATTTGTTCATTGAAACCTGCTACATTAAAATTCAAGATCACAAATTTATGCCAGAATGGATTTGTAAACATGCTTTTCCAAGCAAAATAAGAAAAACAAAAATTGAAATTGATTGCTGAAATTACTGCGGCTGTTCGTGGAACGCTTTTCATTCCACTAACTCGTTACAGGAAAATACTTAAGGGGGAGCTGCAAAATTAAATCAGTTTTGAAAGTTGGCCAATTATTGGAAAAATTAGAATGACAGATTAATAACAATGCGAAATAAATTCAAATGCAATTTTAATTGGAATTTACTCACAGAAATCAAATTACTCCGCTTCAACTCGGAACAAATTGTTGCATGTTCAAATTTGAATTGAGGATACAGAAGTTGTATAGTTGCAAATATATAGAAAATTTCGGAAGATTTTCATACAAGGCTAGCAGTTAAAGAAATGAAAAAATACATAAATTCTTGTAAAACACTACATTTGAAAATACTTTAAAAATGTTTTTAAAAATCAAAATATCTTGGTCGAAATGGGAATACTATTTGCTATCAATACATTTTTCGGATGGATTAAAACTGGTACATTTCTAAAATTTTAACGATCAGTAAAACAATTTTGAATTATATCCTTTTTCAAAAAGCTTAAAATAAGTTTATAAAAAATAATTATTGATTTGAAACTTATTTTAAATCAAGAGTTAGTTTACTTTAAATTAGATAATTAAATTAATTGTACTTGAAAGAATGAACAAGAGTACTTTCCAATTTTGATATTCTGTTTTGATCCCTTTCTCCCCCCAAAGAAAAAAGCTCCTACTCAAAATAAAGACAAATTCAAAATTTTAATTTTGTTTATTTTTTCTTTTAGACTACAAAGTAAAACATTTTGAGTCTTCAAATTGCGTTTTCTAAAACAAAGTAAAGTAGAAAATGTGGAACAATACTAGTGATTCATGCGTGAACTTCGGTTGATGTCTTAGAAAGTTAATTGTTGAATTGATGGAATTCGATCATTTTTTTATGCTTTGATTTGAAGCGAAATTATTGTTTTTTAACTTAAGAGTGAGAAGACGAGTAGGATGATTTCTAAATTTCCGCATACTTCTCAGTCAATAATAGTTCTGATTTCCTGAAAGATGATGAAAATTAGAAAACGAGATGGAAAGAAACTTGGAATGTATTTAGTTTTCTTACAAAAAATCAGTTGTCCAAATTTTTTTGCTCTATGCAAACATGTTTTGTATTAGCATAACAAATATGTCCAGCCTATTTCCATCAACAAAGTAAAAGGAAGTAAATAAAATATTTAGAGCTTATGAAATTGATAAATTACTAATGTACCCCACATATAATCAGCAGATACCAATAAATTTAAAAATAAGTTCATGTATACAACTAATTTTTTATTAAAAAATTAGATTATATATTTAACTGTCTCAAAGAATCGAATATATTTCTTGACTATTTTTTTAAATAAACCTCAAAAATCAATTTAAATGTCAATATTAAAATACTTTTGTTGCAATTGTATTATGTCGTGCAAATGCATTATTACTTAAATACTGCCTAAGTATTTGAAATTATACTTCCATCTAAAATATTCATTGCTTTTGATAAAACTCCCCTAGTAAGTTAAAATATTGCAAATATGTTAAACTGGAATTTCCATACTTTCAAGAGTAGAGTTGTGAGGAATCTCATCATTACAAAGCTTTTTTAACATGTGAACATTCATCAGGCTGGCAAAATAGTTAAACAGGTTATAAGGTTGCAGTTAGAATCGCCAAGAAATGTTTAGAGATTTGGATAACTGAGAATTTGCTCATGTGTTCAATTGTGATGTTTTATAACTATTATTTATCCCATATTGTCAACAGAATTAACTGTATTGTGGTGTTTATCATACTTCATATAGCACACGTCATACTACTTTTATAGATTTAAAGTTTCACCTTGAATGTACAACATTTCTTCGTAAGATTTATATATGAGCTGTTTTGATGTACCACTTCTCTACATTTTTGAAATTTGATGTATATTGACGTATTTGTCTTTATATATAAAAAGTGAAGTAATATATATTTTAAAGATTTTTTTGCAAATGGGACAATCGTAATTTGAGAAAATCAGTATTAGATTATACGTCAATATTCTTAATTAAATAATAATTTAAGTTTATTTAATAGAAGCAAATGATAAGTGTATTATGAACCTCAAAAATTTTGAAATTGTCCCTAATTTTATAATTATTGAATTTAAGAGAAGAAAACTCAGGAAACGAACCATTATAAACTAAATTCACTTTTAAAAAATTTGGGAATGGTTTGAATAAAAACTATTTTTAAGCAATTTGAGCAAAATATTTTATTTTTCATGTGTTTTAATAGTTATTAAATTTTTAAGAAAAAATTATCGCACTTATTGATTGCAAGATATTTTCAATCCAAAAGATCATTAAAAGAAAATGATACAGTTATTTATAAAATTATGCAATAACGTAAGACAATTATTATATAACTTAAACATTTGAAATATATAAGAAAGGTTCATAAAATATTTTATTATAATTTTTCAGGAATCATGCTTAAATGTAAATATGTAATAACATTTATCTGGATCATACGGGACTAAAATCTCTACCTCTTATAAAGATGTTACCTCACCATTATTGCTGTCTTGTGAATAAGATATTTAAGATGTAGTAAAATTTAAATATTAATGATTAAGATAAAATGTGATGCACATAATTCATATTGATTGAATTGTAAGGATGTATTGTGTAAAAAGTTATTTATACATATTTTTTCTTTTAATTCAAGAAATAAAAAAAATTAGTGATATATATATTTTAATAATCACTTTCTAAAGAATAGTATAAAACCTTTAATGTATAACATTTTTAATCAACCTATAGTTACTCATTTAAATTCATTAATTTTTTTAATTTCTCACGTAACATTTATCATCAATGTATTCAAAGGAAGATTTCATTTTCTAATATTAAATCCAGAGGTTTTTCCTAAGATACAGGTGCTATTATATCACCTTGCTCTGTGTTCATTGTACAGTAAATATTTTGAAATGGGAATATATATATATTCTTAAAATACTCATGTCCAATCAACCATATTTCACTAAATCATGTTTTAAAGCATAATATAATTTCCTATTTTATAAATGTGATGACACAACTGAGACCATTTCTGTTGAATTTGCTGCCATCTACACATTCCTTTTGTATAAAATATATATTTAACTTTTTTCAGCTCAACTGAATTTTATATTGTTTCAATGATATTTTGTGTATAATTTAAGCAAGCTTTGTGATAGTTTTGTAGAATACAGCAGATTTTTTTGTAGCTTACATTAATTTATTAGTATTTTGTGTTGGGGGAAATGTTGCTCAGGTGGTACAATGTTGAATTTGATTGTGTTACTGTTTTTGTTGGTGAAACACGCCTACTAGATTTTCACCATGTGTTGTTTTTACAAGAGTTCTATTGCTTATCGGTTTTAACCTGAGTAGCATTGTTGTCAATCAGGATACCGTTAACTATTTGTATTCTTAAGCGTTGCTTTTTATTTTTTATACGTCTAACCGTAGTAACATTCAAACAGATGCACAAGATACAAATCTATTTAAACAATTTGATTAAGATATTGTTATGTATATTCTTGATTGAAATGAAAACTAGATACACCATGCGAATCAATTTGTACTTCAAGTACTTAAATTCCGCGTTTCAACTCAGACTGACTACAGATAAGATAAAATCAAGCAATCGGTCGAAACATCCAATGTGCATTTTCCTAACATTTAAATAGTTAGATTTGTGTCTATTTAATCGCCCATTTTCGAATTCTTTTCTCTGCAAATTCCTTTTATTCAAAGTTAACGTATTTTTAAACACAGGATAATATTGAAATAAGTGATAAAGTGCATTAATATTAATAGAAGTAGAACTGAAAATGCATGGTGCACGGAATACAATTTTGGCCTACAATAAAAATTGGTTAATTCGTGGCAACCAATTCAATTCAATAAAGATTCCATAACGTTTTTAAAATTGAATGTTTGGTAAATTGAACTTGTATGATATCGCAAGAAGCTATATTATATTGATAAAGGTTTAATTTTCATTTGAAAGAAAATATTTAAAAAAATATGCACTATCGTTAAGAGTTGGGCATACCAGTTATCTTTAGTCTCATCTCTTGTCAGAAACTCTTTCAATAGTTCTTTCAATTATCGAAATAATAAGCAAGAATTACAACTGTTAAAAAAAGTAAAAGTTAAAATAAGTTTCTCATTTTTCTAATAAGGGTATAATAAGCTATTAAGGGGAAGGGATCCTAATATGAATTCCAGTCTATAAACCCTTCAAATTAAAAATGCTAGACATTTATGGCTAGAAATTTCTATATTTGTGATGAAAATTATGTTTTTCTTTGCAGCAATTTGAGTGCTGTGTATATATGCACAGAATGCATTCTAAATCATAATTTGCTAATTAAGGCACATTGACAAGCAATTTGGACTTAAATTATACACATGCGTTATTCACAAAAGTAACACTGCACAATTAGTTCTGCATAGGTCATTTCAGCTTGAATGGATATGACAGATTACAAAAGTTTGAGATTGAAGCAATTACTTGCAAATAAAAATATTGCTTTACAAATGAACCAGGAAAGAGTTGACTGTAGAACATTACCCATAAAAAGATTTATCTTCTGACATCATTTAATTGTTTTAAAATCATGGATACAAATAGTATAAAACTGTATGATTGTAACAAATGTAGTGGGGAATTGCGAATCTTATAAATTCATTAAAAATTAAATATATTTAGATTTGTTGAAGTGTGCATTGTTTTTATTTTGTAATTCCCCAAAAGTTGAATTATTATGTATTTTTTGTTTAAATCTTATGAACTTCAAACTTAATTGCAGAAAAACCACAGCATATTAAATTTTTAGTGACACAAAAAGCCAAGTCCGATATAGTCGCAAAGACTCGATAAGTATTTTTTCTAGTATACTATGTTACTGTGATTCGTTTCTACAGTACAAATGTGTAGTGCATATAGGGGAAAAATCAATGAACATAATTGTTAAACGCTGATGACATTTAAACTATTTATGATGCCAATCTTATCATGATTTATATTTTTTATAAGATAAGCTATGGACCATGGTAATGGCTTAAATTATTTACGAATACATGGGTATGCTAAGTGCCTTTTAGCATATGAGTATTAAAAACATTATAGTTCAAAGATACTAGAATTTTTCTAATAGAAGAAACAGTAATGTTTAATTTTTAAGTATCAAAATAGAATAAGGCATATCTTTTTATTAAACCATGCAATTGCCTATCCTATGGATAGTACAAAACATGCATATTATGATATTCATTATTTTAAGATATATTTTTAACATAATAGAAATGCACAATCACACAAGTAAAATTCAATCTAAACATACTTACCACATACGAAATATTTAGTCACCTATCATATTTAATTCCTTTAGGTAATTCATATTTACATTATTGAAATTGGGGTATGATTCTCTTTCTAAATTAATCTTTCATCATTCGAATTTAGAACACCAAATAAAAGAAAATCAATATTAACAATCTTCATTCAAAAAATTTTTAAGTGACTAAATTGAAAATGTAACACTGTTGAAAAATAAAATATGTATAAAATTATTGAAATATCACTATGATTAAAAACATTTTAAAGGGAAAAATTCATTTACCAAAGTCGACAATACTAACGCTTATTTACTATAGTATACTTTAAAAGTACAAAAAAAAATTTCAACAGTGCTATAAAAACGTCCAAGAGTAGAAAAAAGAGTTTCAAAAAATATTTACAAACAATTTTCTCAATATAGAGACTTCACAAAAACTATAATATAGCATACAGGCTCAATGATGAAATAATTTTTGTTACTTAAGATTTTGTGTAATTTTTGTTTATTCATGTCTATATGTGGGATGTTTAAAATGTGAACTGAATGTTTATATAGTGCTCCAAAGCAATTTTTATTGTACAATATTTCTTTGTTTTTGTTGTTGTTGTTAGAGTATATAATTGTAAACACACAGGTATTGTAATGGGAAAAATCGAGTCAATTCAGTTACTGAAATCAGGTAAAACAAGAACTGTTTTATGTTTTTTACCTCATACCCAAATAACTTTAAAGAAATAAGTTTCATGGGAAAATGTTATTTTAATCAAATTTTGTACAGATGTGTGTATTGTATAAATATTTTAGTTGAATGTAGAATTAAAAAAGCCTCTCCAGATTATTACATGATTAAAAAATCTTTAATTCAAAATAGTGTCATTTATTTCAATTCATTTTTCATAGGTGTTATAGCAATTATGTTAATGACAGAAACTATTCTGCAAGTGTTAATTACAGTAGGTACATGGGAGAGAAAGAAATTTGAAAACAGCAAATGTCTATTTGTTTGATTGCCTACCAAACATATTTATAGACAAATAAAAATATCACAATGAAATTTGAACATTTATGCCCTATATGTGTAATGCAATAAAAATGTAATATTAAAATTGACTATATTCTTTTAAATGGCCAATTGCAGTTAGTCAGTAGGTTAATCAGAGCAGCTATTTACTTATCTAAAGAAAATCCTAGAGTGGAATAAATTTCAAGTAAATAATCAAATGTTTTATTTGGACAGCATGGTGTTTCATGGAAAGGTTAATAGAAACCTAAGAACCTAAAACAGGCGGACTGGCTCCCAAAATGTAGATATTTTTTATGGCCTACATCTTAAAATTTTGCAAACATTTAAACAATTTTTTCTTATAGCTTTCATTTAATTTATTTTAACCATTATTTCACAATTGGTTTTTATTAACATTTTAATTATTAATTGTTTTAATTACAAATACAAATTGTGATTATGTATTCCAAGTTTTTAATTTGTAATGAATTTAAATTTTACTACGCCACAAACTGGATAGATTTAATAGATGGGCTCGGTAGAACATATATAGAAGAACCATGTTTGATCTTTTTTATTGTTTGAAAAAATGAGTTTTTGTGATGTCTTTGACTGTGAGAGATGTTAGTTTTCTAAACTAATATATAATTATGTTACTTATAAAGAATTGTCTGCCAGACAAAATCGTTATGGTTTTTCTTTGGTGATTGGAAAGATGATACATGTAGATTTTGGGTCCGGCTGCAGTTGGTGATAGTTTCCTAAATAGTAAGTTGGATGTATGCGCCAGCAAACAGCTTGTTTTAAAATTTGTACATGCTGAATTATCATTTCATCTAAGAATATTGGGTTTTTAAAGAAATGTACCAAGTAGGTTGTTATTCAAACTCCAATTGGTAATAAAACTTTGGCTATTGAGAAAAAGGCTAAATGATATGCTGCTAGTTTGTTTTTCATATTTTTCGAAATATGAAAAACCAGTTATGCTTCATATTTACCAATGAAGCATAACTGAGAGTTATTTGATCTGGCCAGATCAACAGAATTAATTTGAATGCTAACATTTAGGCACACTTTAAACAATATTTTGTTTGGTTTCAATTGATGTTTCCGAATTTTAAAACCAATTTGAAAATTAGAATAATCTTCCATTATAGTTAATCAAGATTGAAATAAAAAGATTCCAGGTTTTGTACTTCCACTTTTCAGGAGTCTTCGTAAATTCGAGTAGTTTCCCAAGACCACTGAAAAGGTAATTTATTTACCAGGTGCCAAACTATGAATTAAAATAGTCTAGTTGTAGATTCCCCACATTTGCTGAATGACTGATGAATCTGAAGAATTATGTGGGAAATATATTGTTTGTTAAAAGGATTTGAACTAGTGTTTGAACTAATTTCCAGCAGTGCTGTTATGAAGTTTTCTGAAAAGAATGTTTCTTTTAAAGATAAAACTTATACAAACTGACTTTATCAATTAAATGTATGTGAGAGAGAAGTGTAGTCATTTTATAAGAACTGGAGTGGGTTCACATAAATTCGAAAAATACGTTTACAGCAAAATTTTTAATCCTCTTCAGTTTCTTCCTTTCGAGGATATGGACATGTCCCATCCCATTTATAAAAGCCGGTAGAGAACAAAAAGTAATCTAGTTCCAAACCTGGTTGAGTGACCCGTGATTGTGTCACCTCCGCATCGCAGACCAATTTCATTCCGAGCATCTCGAAAGCAAAAATCAAGTGAAACCAAGAACTGCATTCTATGGCAATAAAAAAATTTTAATCCTGCCTTGCATCAAATGCATTGAACACATGCAAAGTTTTATATGGCCATGCATCATTATGATGTAACATCCAATTCTCTACCTACTTGCTCCAGTCGCAGTCGCCAGTTTCTTTAAAACCAAAATACAATATATGGCATTGACAGCTGTATGCGGTATAGTCCAGCTCCCTTGAGTTGGCAGTCGAGTCATGTGGTTTTGGATGAGCATATTCAATAAATTACGTTGTTTGGGGTTTTATGGCGCAATGGCCAGATTTGGCCAAGCTGCGCCAAACACAAGGCAACAACGAGGAAGGAAAAAAGCAGAATGGTAGGTGAGGGTAAAACAGAAGATAGGACAGATCACTCGGGGTTGTGATGCCCGTATATATCTAAAGATGTGCCCCCGAGGGCTCTATAAATTAGGATAGTGATAAGGTAAACCAAAAGTGCTTCCACAACTAGTGGTCTTTAGCACGGATTCTGGTTTTCTTTATTGCTCGGTGCTGAAAACAATAGCAATAACTAGTTGGAGGGCGGGCAGCTTTTAAAGACCTTTCAAACCTGTTCAGAAATTGACCCAAAGTCGACAGTCTTCGTGTCGGAGCAGCCCTATGACAATGGACATCCCTGCGATTGTAAAGTTATCAGTACTTTTAAAGCAGTTTTCACAAGGTGGATTTTTTTTAGAGGTGAATCGATGTACCACTTTGCTGGAAGGCCCTCAAATTTGTGCTTTGTCTGACCCCAATACTAAAATAGATAATGGGCCCCAGGATGATGAGATGGGCCTCTCATGTAAAAATATATATATACCAAGAACTCAATGGCTTAACTCGCAGTAAGGTATGCATTTTTTATACTTTGGACAAGTATAACTTTCCATTTTCTGTTCCCAGTACCATGGTACAGGTGACCCCAATGAGAGGGGTCGCCGTTACAATCATCAGTCATTACAACATTCAAAGAGAATCACTTATCATCATCAGCTATTATCTAGTGTTTAGCAAATTTGAATCTATTATAAGCATTCATTTAATTCTTCACATAACATCAATGTGAGAAATAGATGCTTGTTCATCATTTGATGAGGCACCCATAATACTCAGTTCAGTTGATACAACTTAAAACAGCTTTAAGTTTATTTTTTCACCAATTTACTAAATGAACTTAACAATAAAAAATGACTTATTCACTAAAAATGACTTATACGAAAAATACTACTAAATATATCTTCTTATACAAGTGAAAATTGTCAACATTTGAAAATAATTTATTTAAGAAATTGCAATACAATTTAATAGTAAAATGATCTCAGCAAAATTGGAATATTCTTCAATGAGATTCATAAAGAAATGTATTGTATAAAACCCTATAACAAGAATACTGCACATCATTCTTCAATCGATGCTGCATGAGATAGCGTCCAAGATACACAACAAAATAGCATAAAACATATATACTAGACAAGTTTGAAAAATAATCACAATACTGTTCAATAACTGTAAAATATTCCCTTTATAGCATTTAGAATTTTCGATATTGACGGATCATTAAAACACCGGAAGTGGTCTTCATGGGAGAAATACTGTTATAACTAACCTGCAAAGCACTGCAAGAAATAAATCTCAATGCAGAAGAAACTAATAAATAACATATTCCTCATGAGCCAGAAAAGAAAAACACTTGCACAAACCTTTAATCCTACACTATTTTTCATTCTTTGCTTACTAATTTTACTCCACAATTCCATCACAACTACTGATTTTTAGTAAATGTAAAAATTTTATTCAAAATGTACAAAAACATGTTCAGCTTTATTTCTGCATGCAAATCTTAGCTATTCCTCTGGTGTCATGAAACAAAAGCCTCATTTGTATATGTTCTTTGGCAACTACACTGGTGTTCAAAATGAAAAGAATTTGAATATTTTATTGAATTTCTCGAAAAATACTGAACGAAACTGAAGGTAAAACTAATGCTTCCAAACATGGATGCAAATTTTTAGAGTCGAATACGTAAGCGTACACGTGCGTGTGGGAGGTGCATTTAGAGGAACAGGCTTTCTAAGCGCACGTGAGAATTTCCGCGCTTCGTTCGCTCGCACACCTCGGCGAATGGTTTTTTTGCAACATTCGGTGAAATCCAAAAGCAAACAGTTAAAGTGAGTAACCATCAACATTTGGATGATGGAATGAGGTGGCGAATCGTCGGTAGACTGGAAACACAGGGCAGTCTCAAGTGCAGATTTCTAAACTTGAATGTAACTCTCAGCATCGTGTCCAACTTATGGAAACAGTTTAAGGTTACCGGATCCGGAGAGAAAAAGTCTGGGTAAGGTCATCCAAGAGCCACGACGGCCAATGAAGATCGATATTTGTCCATTACAGCAAGGCGTAACAGGAGTGCAACAGCTTCTCAGCTCTCCCGTGACCATTCGGCCACAGGAAACCGAGTTTCAAGTGTTACTGTTTCCAGAAGGCTACATGAGAGAGGTCTGTTTGCAAGACGTTCTGTTTGCGTACCGCTCATTTCTGCGCACAGGAGGGCCCGTTTAGCATGGTACAGAGAACACCGACTTTGGATCAGGGATCAGTGGGGGACCGTTTCACTGATGAGTCCCGGTTCAGCCAAACCAGATTCTCGACGTACGTTCATCTGGAAAGAATCAGGGATCCACTACCTGTCCTCCAACATCCGAGAAAGAGACCACTATGGCAGCGGAGGTTTGATGGTCTGAGCAGGCATGTTGGATGGGCGCAGACCTCCATATCTTTGGCAGAGGCTCTGTGACTGCTATGAGGCATAGGGATGAGATCTTGGAGCCCTATGTTAGCCTTTTCAGGGGTGCAGTTGGTCCTGCTTTGATTTTTATGGACGACAACGCTCGTCCACATAGGGCTCATCTGGCCGACGAATATCTGGAAAGTGAGGATATTCGCCGGATGGATTGGCCAGCCAGATCTCCAGACCTTTGGAGCATATCTGGGACCCTCTTGGGAGGTTGGAAATCAATTGGAACTCGCCTTCCCCTCCCAGAATCATCCAGGATCTGAAAACAGCATTGCTGGAGGAGTGGGATCAACTGCCACAGGGTCTCATAAACTGCCTCATTTCCAGTAGAAATTCACATTGTCAGAGCTGTATAACTGTAAAAGGGGACCATACCCCTATTAACCCGCTTTTTGTGTCGATATTGTAACCTGATTTAGACCTTCCTGCACGATGAATCTTACACACGATCATACATATGTACCATAACTGTTGTATGTTTTTTGTATTCTTTCAACCTATGTACATAACTAATTTCATTAAAATATGTCCAGTAGTTCTGGAGATAATCGCCCAAAGTGAAAATTCTCTTAATTTTAAACACCAGAGTAGATCAATCATCACATCTTTCTGCTAGCAAATAAAATCTGCTTTTGAGGTATAAATTATAAATAAACCTAAAAAATTAAAGTCTGCTCTGAATGTCTCAATTTTTTTACCATCAGTCATAGAGGTAGAGATTATTAATAAAAACAAACCAATAAAAGACAAAGGTATACCAGAATACCCACTTCTTAACACAAAATTCAAGTATTTTATAATAGTTTCACATAATATCTAATTTGTTAATGACAAGGCAATTGATTTCAAGATTAAAATCAACTAAGAATTAAATAAAATTGTTTCAATAAAATAGACTTGGAAATTAAAATTGATGCAAAATAGAGATAAAACATTTTAAACAAATTAAAATCCAATTTCTAAGACAAGTTATATTAAAAATATAATTAAAAAATAGATTTATGTAAATATCTGTAGCTTTTTCAAAAAATGCAGCAAAATCATGTGAATTTTAATCATTATGCAATAAAAACAAGGGGGATGTTCGAATCGACAAAGTTTTAGCATGCATGCAAAATTTGTTTAAAATGGACAGGGTCAGTTCAAGAGATATGAAGTTTTTCTCAAGGCCTTTCCATACCCTCCATTAGAAAAATGAAATTTAAGTGCTTTTTAAGATCTTTCAAGAACCCTGGGGTATACAAATGGCTTTTTATTAATTAGGGAATTAATATTGTCACCTGGTTTAAATATTATAGACATTGTTCAGAATTGTAATAACATGTTCAATGAATGAATAAATTTAACTTTTTAGATTCCATATTTTTCAGCTCCTCCTAACTAAGAAAAACAACGTATATTACAAAGATTGCTGAAAATATATTCAAAAAACTATTCAAAGCTAATACATACAATAAAACTTCTGAGTGATAACTTTTTCGGGGAAACCACATTTCTTGAAATAAATATTTCCCCCATAAACACAATGCTAAATTTGTCAACATTCAGAGAACATTAAAAATCTTTTATCACCTGGAGAGACCAGATTTTGAAGACTGAAAGAATTCTTTTTTTGCTCATTTAACACAAAAATCATAAGCTACAGGATATTAGCAATATTGATTTTTTAACCCAAGTGGTTTTGAAGAGATATCTAGTCCATCAAGATCTGACCAATTTTGCTAATGGCAAGATATCTCGTCATAATGATCTGGCTAGTTTGTCTGATGCCAAGATATGTCATCAAGACAGCCACCAGGAGGGTTAATGGCATAATAGCTATCTGTAAAGCTAATTCAAGAGAGCATGACTAATATTGCCATGAATGTCTGCTGAAGAATAGTTCAAGAATTTTGACAAAGAAATAAGTCTAGCACAGGAGAGCTACAGTCGATGAAGATTAGTCAAATTTAATGTTAATATAAAAATATCTATTGTTTTGAAGTTAGAACCGTTTCATCTCAGGAAAAACTATTCTCATCATTGAAAGCTCCAAACAGTTTAGAACTAGACAAAACTATTACATTAAATGGTGCAGTTTCATGGATAGTCATTGAAGAGTAATGTAAAAATTCAACAATAATGAAGTGTTTTCATGCTTTTGAACAAAATAAATACTTCTACGATAAATGTAAATTTTATTGGAGTAAATATGGAGAGCAGTTTCTCGTTGATGGCAGACTCCCAACCAGAACATTAGAAACTTCACTTAACCCCTAAATGGAAAATGTGAATAAAACATCCAATGATTTGATTTGAATGTATGAAGTGTATAACTTGTAAGTAGCTTTAACAAGAGCAATTTACTGTTTACTGTGTTTCAATTACACGCTACCAAGCACATTCATTTCAATTATGTTTGCTTTTAAAAATGGAAGTTATAGTAAATTTACACTGAATGCTTGTATGTAGATTCTTTTGAAAGTGGTTAAAACCTTTACAAATATCTTTAACTTTCCCCAATCTCTCAAAAAGTGGGAGCTCATGTTGGATGAACACTGATATCTACTGCTCAGTTTGACAATTGTTGGGTTGCATCAAGATGATGAGCCAACTGAAATAAGAGGACTGTAAGGCTGACCTTGATGAATCAATGAGTACAAATTTCATTCCATTAATATGGTATACTTAAGAGCATGGAAAAGACATGATAATTTTGTCTGTTGCATTAGGCTTAACTGTACCATTGAACCCTAAAGTCGCGGAATTGGCAAAATTAATAATAGAAATGAACTATATGAAGAATTTTCAAAAATTTACTTAACACTACAGCTGAGAGTCAAACGTAAGAGAAAATTGAAAGTGAGAATGCCGAGCATAAATTTAGCTACAGGAAATATACTTAAGATTCGGGAAAAAAAACCGGAGAAATTCTAAAAAGACTGCAAAAATTTAAAAATTTTGTGATTTGGTCAGAATTAGAGACCTAAATTGTCCAGAGAGAATGCAATTTAGGACTGGGATGAAGCAAAGACCAAACTTTCATGAACCCTAACAGATCACCAAAATAAAAACAAATGAAAAAATAGGCAATCATGAAAGACCAAGCCTGAAGTCGATCGCAGCAGATCACATGAAGCCAGGGTGCTGACTTACACTAAGGTGCACATTATAAGTTTCAGATACTGCTCCTTTCTTTAATTTTAGCTGATGAGACATACCAGCCAGACAGGCAGATGAGATAGATGTACCAGTCAGACAGGCTGTACCTGATAAGCAATATCAGTCAGATGGGCTGATTCTGCAAAACTGGACGCTTCATCCAAGATTTAAGGCTATGATGGTCAATTGGAAAGGCGGTTTCTTCCACAATGCCAGACTTCCTACCAAATATCTTTAGAAACTTCATTAAATCCCTGGATGTAGCCACAACAGAAAATTCGGACAAAACAATTTGATTTGAATGAATAGTGTACATTTATTTATTTAATTGTAATTAACTTGTAAATGTCATGCAACACAAACTGTTTACTTTCTCACAGCTATGTACTGACAATCATATGCACTTGATTGATAAGTTCATATTGAAATACTGCTGATATAAAATATTTCCACTGAATGCTGGTATGTGGATTCTTTTGAAATTGGGTAAAAATTTTTGCAAATAATAAGTTTTATTTATGTATCTCTAACTTGCCAATTTGATAAAAACTCAATAGACAAAGCCTTAAAATTTAATTTTGTCATTCAGGTAGTCCATCTGATTTTGATGAATAAAAATCATCAGAAAAAAGTTTAACAGGAATAACTGTATCTTATCTCAAGAAACACTCTAAAGTCGAAAGGGAAACGAATATTTATTGAAAATGATAAAATACTTTTCTTTTGTCTGCATGCAACATTAAAACACATAACAATTAAATTTTTTATAAGTTATGAAATGCAATTGTATGAAAATTGCAAGTTCCAAATTGCAACTTTATAGTTTATTGTAGTTAGGTTTTCTTATGACACGAGGGCCATAGTGGGCCTATCTGTGCTAAACAACATCAAGTAAATAGACATACACATACACTGAATGTTTTACAAACATAGAAGATACAAATATAATCAGGGAGAAACCGAACCTGTGCCACCCACAACCCGCAGGTTGCTAGCACTTTGGGCAAACCCACCAACTGCAGCAACCCCAATATAGGCCATTATGAGTTGAGATGCTTTGTCAATTATAGAGTTCAATTGTTTTGTAGTTTATGTGTGATGATCATTCAGAAAGTAGAATGTTTGCTCCTAGGATCTGCACAACGTCCAGGCTGGAGCTCAAAGTCTGCTGGATTCAGTGCAATTGTGGCTATCACCTTGTACCAATTTTTGGCATACATTATTAGTTCATGGCTAGTTACAATTTTTCAAAATGAACAAGTACATTGAAAACCAATGAATGAGAAATTTTATTATCTATCTGCTTCTTTACTGTTGGAAACATGAAATCTATTGACAATTGACAGACTTGTTCAAGTCTGCAGAAAGTGTCATGAATAAATCTCATTGATGCATGCCTATAAATAGAAGAAATTTCCATGAAGAAGGATAGCAAAGGCTCTCCTTCACAAGAATAAAGCCTGCTCCCCTACTGTGTGGAAGACAAAGGAATTGCTTCATTAGTTTTGCTGGGAAGTATGAGCACTCACCCAAAGCCTGACCTTGACATAATCAGGCTACACTTGTATTCTAATTTAAATTAGTTCTTTGGTGGAAGGCAATTTGATTATTGACATTGCACTGAGGGAGGCTGGTGTGGACTATGGATTGAAAAGTCAATTTACAGAGTTGTATGAGGAAGGAATACTTAAACTTATTCGAAAATATATTCAGCACTTCAATGTCTAAAGTAATGCAGAAAAATGGGCTAAGCTATGAGTTAAAAATTGCAAATAAATTTGAAAACTTCAATGGTATATAATTTTATAACTTTTAACTTTCTGAATGAGCTACATAATTTATGCATGTATATATTTTTATCCCTCTTATACCATAGATTTCCACAAAAAGACCACCTCCCAGTGATTACATATTCACAGAATGAAGAGCTCAACAGAGAATTTACTGTATTTGAATACCAAGAACACAGGACTCACTTAGATATATATATTGTATAAAATAACAAAATGACAAAACGTATCAAATTTATGAGAAATTAACTAAATATAAATAGGGTACTTTTCAATTTTCCATTCATAACTTCATGATCTTAATTAACATGAAAAGTGTTTTACTATGGAATTTTTTCCCCTTTACAAGGATACAAAAATAATACTTGATGAAAAAAGGTAAAAAATAAACTTCATGTGCAACCAAATGATCAATGCTTTGATGAGGTTCTTTTAGCTGTAATAAATATATTAAAATAATTCAGTGGCCAAATTAGAAAAATATACTCAGAAAGGCTGCTTTCCTTTTCATCTTTTTAAATAAAGATAAAAACTTGATTGGAAAAGTATGTATTCGTTTCTTCAAATTAAGAGCACTGGTTATTCCACCCTAAAAATGAAACAATAACATATATCATACATATATGATTTAAACTTCAAGAGATGATTGAGAATTTGATGCATTGAAAAGTTTGATCCTTTAAGGAATGAGTTAGGAAAATTACCTAAATTTTTTAATATGCATAGGTTAAAATGGACTTGTGTGAAGAAAAGGATCTTGGAAAAACAAAATTCTATTCCTAATAGTTTTCTTTTTGTAGAGGGCTATATCATATTTTTCTCAGTCGATTTTTGTAATGGTGTGCTGATTCAAACTTCACCAGTTTTAATTTATATAAATGCTTAAAAGTACTAGTAAAAGTATAAAATGAACAAAGATTGCTACAGATTTGAAGCTTATGAGATTCACAGTAGTACACATCTTTTGTACATTCCCACCTATGATCAAATCTGCCAACTAATAAATATTTTCACTGGATGTAAATCAAAACAAAAGCGTTTAGTGGTTTGAAATTCATAATTTAAATATCGATTTAAGTTGTTTTGTCAAATATTACATTCATAAAGAATAAAGACTTATTAAACTAGCATATGGATTCTTAAAGGTAATATAAAAGAGTGAAAAGAGAGAACAGAAATATGTTAATTTAATGACAAGGTTCTTCCTAGAAAGGGACCATACTGTTTCTTGATATATATATAGAGAGAGAGTCAGATTATTTCATCATAAACTTAAAACTACAAGTGACAAGTGTATCTTGAAGTCCTAAATATGTAATTGATGTTTCTTTCTACAATTACTACATTTCTTACATCGATACTTTCTTAACAAAACTTCTATCAAATATTTTGTAAAGCACATTGCAAGAAAGCATGATTTGTGCAGCGATCAATGAAGATTGTTTAACCTTCTTGGCAGTTGAGTCTTATGCCAAAGAAAATGGCACACCAATAAGCAAGATTGACTAAAAAGTGTCAAATCAGAGGATCAACATACATTCGACTGATCCATAAAAATATTTACACTTGTTTCAAAAAACAAATATTTACTGAAATTATTAGAAATAGATATTTTTCTTTTGATATAGATTTAATTAGAAATAAATAAAATTCTAGCATTAATTGATTTTTTCACACAAATTTTGTTTTACATTACCAATTTTTGCATAAATTTTTAATATAAATCATATATCATGAAATTATTTATCACAGTTGAGTTAGACATGAGAAACTTAACTCCGAGCAAAAACAAAAAAATTGTTTAACACTTGCTTTGCAAATATAAATTTAAAAATATTCAAAACAATCACAATTGATAATATTGCCCCAGAGGTTCCCACTGTTGGGTCTTCACATATTAGTTAAGAAATTAATAAAAATAAAACCATTTAAATACAGTAAACTGTGTTACTATGCACCTATCACTATTTAAAGATCGGAAGTAACAGGAAGTAATCAGAAGTGTGACATCTGGAACCTTTTAGATTATGTTTCAAATTATTCTTTTTCATAAAATTTTAATGATCTAGTTATTTAAGACAGACCTCTGAGAATTGCAATAGACTGAAGTGGAATGACTAAAAATTATATATATTATAAGGATTTATTTTTACTCCATTGGAATTTAAATTTTGTTGTAGTTGAAACTTCAACAATGCAATCGGATACTTGTTTTTCTTTGAAGACAAGTAAATGGCATTTTCGTGAAGCCATTTCTTTTTTTCAGAGATGTTCATTTCCTTTGTAAAAGACATTAAGAAACAATTTTAATAAAATTGCAAAGCCATCAGATTTAATTATAGTGAGTGCAGGAAGTTTTCGCATAGAGCCGATTTTCAAACACAAATATATTAATGTATTAGGTCTACCAGAAAGTTCTGTCCGGTTTTAGAATAAAACAAAATAATAAATTTTTCATACCTTGAATAAACTTTATTGAATAATATAGTTTCCATCATTATTTATGACTTCTTGCCAGTGCGATGGCAATTTGTATATCCCATTTTTAAAAAATGCCTTATCCCTAGAGGCAAAAAATTGAACCAGTGCTTGTCTGATATCTTCTTCATTTTTGAATTTTTTGCACTGCAAAAAATTTTATAAGGACAGAAACAAGTGATAATCGGAGGGTGCTAGGTCCGGGGAGTATGGTGGATGCGACAGAATTTCCCAGCCCAGCTTTGCGAGTTTCTGACGAGTCCCCAAACCAGTATGTGGCCTGGCATTATCATGAAGCAGTATGATGTCCTTCCTATTGAACATCGCCGGCCTCTTTTCTTGGAGAACTGTTTTTAAATTATCCAATTGCTGACAATACCTCTCCGAATTTAGCTTTTCAGTTTGGTTTCAACAGCACAAAATGTATTGGTCCTCGAATGTCCCACCATAAACACAACATTCTTATTCATGCTCAACTTTGGTTTAGAAGTGGAGGGGGCAGGTTTTCCAGATTCACAATATGCCCTTTTCCTTACGATGTTTTCATAGGTAATCCACTTTTCATTCCCAGTTATCATCCGGTCCAATAAGGGTTCGATTTTGTTCAGTGCAAGCAGGGATGTGCAAATGATGCATTCAAATTCTTCTCACTTAACTCATGTGGCACCCATCTCGAATATTTCCACACCAATCCTAGTTTCCGAATATGGTCCGAAATGGTTTGTTGAGCTGAATCAAGCCTTTCCGCAATCTCCGATGTTGTCAAAAAAGGATTTTGCTCTAACATGATCTTGACAGTATCATTGTCGATCAAAGATGGTCGCCCAGAGTGTGGCTTATCAGAAAGGTTGAAATCACCTATTTGAAATTTTTCGAACCATCTTCTGCATGTTCTATCAGAAACTGTACCTTCACCAAACACTTTCAATTAATTTCTACATGCTGCTGTAGTATTTCTTCCTTGTTGGAATTCATACAAAATACAGTGGCGTAAATGGAACTTTATCAGTAACCATGGGTACACGATCGCGTATCACTTAATACTAACATGAATCATCTTCATTTTAGTTCATTTGCTAGGTTAGTATGTATACATTCAGTGATAAAAAGAGAGAGCCAAATATGCGTCAAATGAATATGTGCATACTTGTTGAAACTTGTAAAAAGAACTTTCCGGTACACCTAATATGTTAATTTGGACAAAGTATCTTGAAAAAATTAATAAAAATTACTTAGTAAACTATATTTTAAGAGAGAAATATGGATAATTTAAAAAATACTTGTTCAAATATATAAAGTTCATGAAACGTAATTTTATCTCGAAAAAAGTATACCTAACTATGACTGAAATTCAGATTAACATAAGCGATATAATAGCAAAGATAGATTTTACAAATGACAGCAAGCAAACGAGACTTGTTTAAATGAAAGGGAAGGGAATTTAAAGCTTGTAGAAGATAAAACTTTTAATCAAATCTACCAATAATTTAGACTTTGTGCAAACAAAATGACTATAACACATGGCAAATAAAATCAAGCCAAAACCCGCCTATAAACTTTTCAGCTTAAGACTTGTTTTCTTTAAATTCATTAGATCAGTTTTTCTGTTAATTGGAAAACTACATTGTATTTGTAATGCATGTAGTTTAAAATGTTGAGAAAGTACTTTTACATTACAAGTTTTAAAATATAAATCATTGCTGTTGAATTTGGCATTAGATGACGCATCAGGATGATCAATTATTCAAACAGCACGATACATAATACAAAAAATCAAGAAATTAACTAAATCGCAAAAAAAATCACAACTCGGACGATTAACTACCTTCAAGAATTGAAAACCGGAGCAAGCAAGGTGTAGCCCCCTAATTTCAAATGCTTTTTGGACGTCACAGGATTTTCACTTCATATCTTATGTCAAATTAATTCTAGGATTTGGTATATCCACATATCTTACTCCAACTCTTCGTTAGTCATAGAAAATAATTTGATTTCAAATATTCCTCACTAAATATTTAGATATCCGTCATGTAAATTAGTAGTTTAATTGGAATATAAAATAACCATGGTAGATTCTACTTCAAAACACAACTAAAAAATATGCCTAGTGTTAATGTATTACTTCTTTCCCTTAGTAAATAAACAAAGGAAGTATGCTCCTCTTACAACTTAATCACTCAGACCCAGCTGTCCATCCAATGTCAGACCCAGCTGTCCATCCAGCTGACACCATAACCAATCGTACCCCAAACTTGATTCACTCACTCGAACACACATGTGCAATTGACATTCAAGAAAATATAGTGGAACAGTAGTGAACTTGATAAAGTTGATTTAACCAGAGAATGTTGGAACAAAACTTTTAAAAGCATAGTCATTGAGTAAAAATGTGAAACAAATTTAAGTAGCTTTTAATATTTTAATTATCAAAATTCTATGAGGTGCACATGTGCACCTATGTACCACAGCTGTCATTGGATTAAAATATTAAATATATACTATTGGGACAGAGTATATTTTCTGTTCTGTATTATGATGCATTAAACTTTATTTTAATTACAATTCCTATTGATGAGACTGGAAAGTTTGATGAATGGGTCGGCTTAGTTGCTTAAATTAAATAAAAATTAATATTTAAAAAAATTTAAAAATTTAAATAAAAAAATAGTTAATTTTAAAATAAAAAATTTGAAATAGTGTAACCCTATATTTCAAAAATGCCCACTTAAATAAATATACTGATTTTACATACTTCAGCAACATTGACGAAAAGATTATTATTTCAAGAACCATTCAGCACTAATGTTAGAAAATAGAAAAATAATGTATAAATGTAATGTACTTAAAAAGCATGTCATATTGTATCAACCTACATGAAGTAAGCACTCGTTTCAAAGGTTGGATTCGTTGATTTTCAATAAATTCGCTTTTCTTGTGTTTTAAAATTGGTTTCGTCTCTTTACTCCCCCTGAAAGAAAGGAAAAAATGTTTAAAATGCTGTAATTGGAAATGATGATGCATATTAATACACAATAATTAAACAAAAATATGTATGTCATACATAGTTAATATTTGTAACAGATTAAAAATATGAAATTTCTATGAAAACATGAAATGTAATTTTGAAAATTAGAATGACTACTGTGCATCATTGGCTTACAAGTGAAACACACTAAGACAAAACACATACTTCTGAGAAAACCAAGGGAGGAAAATTCTACTTCCTATGTTACACTCACTAAATATGTTTCTCAAGAAATCTAACCTTTATGCAAAGAAAAGAAAATAACAGGGGACTTCACAAGTCTAAAGATCACAATATTCTTATTTAGAAAACTAAAAACCTCATATCTTGAAAATTTTGACTCACTGTGTTTTTCGTGTAAGCCAACGATATATTGATTACTATGCTCTAGTTATTTTTCTTGAAAACATTTTTGAAATCATATAAATCTAGATTGCTTAATCAGGAAATAAATTCATGATTTATGCTCTTCATAATTAAAGCTATTTGAAGTGACAATATATAGAATTAACAAGTAACTATGTGAATAAAAAATTGGAAATTTTATGGTAGCTTTATGTTCCTATGATTTTGTTTATCCTCTCCAAAATAAATTACAATTGAAACGAAAACTAAACACATTTCAAAATTAAGAATATAACTGCAGTCATTCTTTCTAAATTATGCTAATTTACAAGTAATATGTATTAGGTTTCACAATCTAATTGGTTTCAATCGTATTTAGAAATAAGACAGTTAATTTCTTGGATTGAAAGAAAATATGTCAAAACATACCGGATAGCAGATTGAAGTTCACGAATCCAATTCTGAACATCACCAGGAATTTTGGATAGAAGTAAATAAGATGTTGTGTGGCATTTCAGCTATAAAATAAATAGTCTACTGAAAAAAGATTACAATAAAAAATATTATTCCTAAATGGGAAATGAAGTAAAATTAAGATATATCTGCCAAAATTTACAACACAATGTTTGTAGCATCATAGCAGTGGGTCCCCATTGATAAAACAAATTATGGAGGCTAAAAATATAACTGGAGAAAATTGTGATAAGATGGGGTGTCCCCATCTTAGTCGATCATTAAAATTCTAATATGGAATGTAATTAAAAATGATGAATTATAATAATGGTAAAATGCGACAGCGATGTAAGGCAAAGAGAAATGCATGTGGTGGGTGAACCAATAAATTTGATAAAATAGGTAATGACGTTTTAAAAAATCGTCTAAGGCATGTATAAAAAGTTAAAACATGGTTTATGGAGAGATGTTCTTGGCAATGCTGGCACGATGGAGCAGTTGCCCTGACCAATAAATGCATATGTGACTCGAGAATGGCCAATGCAAAGGCATGTTAAGATGACGTCAAACATTCAAGATATTAAATAAGGTAAGAGTAAGATTGTCAAGTGGATGTCAAGGTGTTTAATGTTACTCTGCTCACTCTTCAATTGCACGGGAAAGTTTAATTTTAGATATACTGGAATAGTAAGTATAATGGGGAATGTATTTTGCATTTAAGAGCACATTAAATTTCAAAATATAAATTGAGGATCAGAGTAATTTTAAAGTCCTTTTTAATATTCAATATCTTTTGAATACAAACCTTGAACATGCTGCCTTTAACTGAAGAGCTTCCACCAGCAAAGCTAATAGAACACAAATGAAGAGGCAATACTGCACAGCATTTCAAAGAATCTCTTACATGCCAATCAGAAGACTTCTTCACTATTCTGCAGCACAAGAGTATGTCATCAAACAAAACAAATACCATTTTTTTCAGTTTATTATTTCTGTAACTGACCTAAAAAAAGTAAGAATATCACACAAGAATTGTCACAGGGTAGCTTTAAACCAATTAGCAAATTATAACACAAAAATAATTTACAAATAAGAGCAGGTTCACACATGAAAAATCATATTCAAAGTAAAGTCTTTAGTTATTATCTTTCTTTAGTTATGCTTTCATATAAATCTTAAAACAATAAATTAACATTACTGTATGTATTTTTGTGTCTTCCACTTTTCATTTATTCTTAAAACTTTACTTTTCTTCCTCAAATACAATCTTTGTTATTTTTCAAAACTTTTACACTGCATCATGTGTCCATTAGTGTTTATATGGTCCATGTTTCTAACATTAAATGCAACACTCATAAAGGAATTTAGTCTACTTATATATTTGTTTACTTGAGTGAATTTGTGTTTGCAGAATTTTGTTTACTTTTAAAAATGCAACCATCTGAAGTGATGAACAAAATAATAGGTATACATTTTTGTTCACCTATTTTTGAACTTTTTAAAACCCTTTCCAAAATACAAAAGTTTGTGAAATCCATCACAAAAAGCTTTCGGATCACAATAGCTGCCAATAAGAATCATAGGTCAGAACAGGGAGAGTAATTTGAGGACTTTGATAAATCATTATCTAATAAAAATGAATAAAATACCTTATAAAAATGAATAATAAAAATTAGATTCATGAGGATAGAAGAAAATAAGTTATGAACTGTCAATTTATTTTTTAAATATAAAATATTGTGCCTGGTAAAAGTTCTCTTTAAATTAACTTTTAAAACAGAAAAATACTATATCAGACTTCCTTTTTGCCATTTCAGATAACATTGTTTCCTTTAAACTTTATCTCAAGAGGATATTTGCTTTAACAGGGCAAGAAATAAAAGTGTACTATATAGAGGATTAAAAGAAATAAAAAGGTAATACTAAACAATACATTGAAGTATGCATTTTTATTTTATATCATGCAAAACTATGAGAAACAAAATTGAGATGTAAACTTTCAAAATAATGGAAAACTTGGAAGAAAATTTTGAAAAGCTATAATAAAAGTCTAGTAGGTACACACAATAGTACATACATTTTCTTCAAAGTAAAAATCATCGTTTCTTTGATTTCTTGTTTGAAATTGAAAGTTAGAGAACAAAATAGACTGAACATTTCAGTAAAATGCTCAGTTTTGAAGGTTTTAAAGCTTTATATTATACTTTTGTAAGCAAGTGCAGAGTTTTCGTGTTGGGAACAAGTAAATAAGAGTGATAAAGCCAAACGCATCTAGACACAATAAAACAAGGGTTACTATACAGTAATTTCAAAGTAAAATTTTAGATTCAAGCTTATTTTAGTTTTCTTTATTAGCAATAAACTAAAGCATACATGTAAACCAATAATACTAACATAACTAGCCAGCTAGTAGCCGGAGTCTTGTAAGAGTTCACAAAACAGCTGGATTTTAGCATAAAAACCAGAGTTAAATCTTCAATTGATACAAAAATAAAACAAAAATTTAATTAGACAAAATTAAGGTCTAGTTAACAGTTAATATAATTCCTGTAATCTGAATCTATGTACACATTAGGGTTCATGGTACTGATTTCATCTTTAAATGAGGTATGTGGGGGTACATAGAACTGAGTATAAAATTTTTGTTATTCTGATTCTAGAATTTCTGTATAAACACAATTGTATATTTCAGAAGTTGGAGACACAACAGATACTGAGTCAAAAGAACTCACTTTAGATAGACCAACATATAATTAGCCATGACTAAAAACTGGCTTTGATAAAGCTAAACATATTTTTTCAAAAGTTTGTCCCTGAGATTTATTGATTGTCATTGAAAAAGCTAGTCGAACAGGAAACTGTTTACATTTAAACTTAAAAGGCATATTAGCATTTGAGGGAATGAGCTGTATTAGAGGTATGAGGATTATTTCATTAACATTGTCATCAATTCTTTTTGCTTCAATGATATTTCGTTGCAAGTTAGAAATTATAAGTCTTGTGCCATTGCACAAACCTTTAGAAGGGGCTAAATTTCTAAGCAACATTATTATGGCTCCTTGCTTAAGTTTTAGTTTATGTGGTGGCATACCTGTTGGCGTTAAACTATTTAGAAATTCTTCAGGGTATGAAAGTTGATCTTGAGGATAATCAGTTATGATTTTATCAACGCTTTCATAAATGACTTCAGATCCAGGCATACAATTTAAAACTTGATGATTGATTTCAATAGACAATTCATTAGTAACTGTAAGAATGGCTCGCCCTTTAAGCTGTTGAGGTGTGACTTTTGTTAAATCTAAATCATTGTATAGTTGTCGAACAGGGTCTTGGATAGGAGGATAGCATATTGAGGGCAATTTAACTTTGTCTCCATGTTTGCATTCTCAAATTTCAAGGAGCCAACTTTCAGTAGCAAGAGCACGCATATTATTTTTAAGATGCATAACGTGAAATTTAGACCAAAGTCTGTTTTTTTATGCAACTTGCAACGGTTAAAGAGCGCGACCCTCTTAATATCAGAGGTAATACTTGTCGGAAATCTCCACCCAGTAAAACTACCATTCCACCAAATGGTTCCTGGCAATTTGTTAAGTCTTGAAGAAGTCGGTCAACAGCTAAAAATGCATGCACATGTGCCATTGGAGCTTCATTCCATGAATTTAGTTTCCACTAATAATTTTGCTTCTAGTGTATTGGGTTTCAAATTACACATTGAAGTTCCATTCAGAATGAGAGGAATTTTAAAAACAGAATGAGCAGTTCTCCCTCCATCTAACAAAGTGGCTGTAATTCCTGTTGATGAAACAGGTGTTGCATGATTCTCTCTTCCTCTGATTGAGTACAACAATGTTGAATACACAAAAGTTTTTCCTGTTCCCGCAGGTCCGTCTAAAAAGAAACGTCTTTGAAGATTTTGATCTGCATATATTGCATTTAGTACAGTTTCAACTAATCTTTGTTCAGCATTAAGTTTTTCCATGTTTATTCGAGCTTTGTTTTGCTCCTGTAAAACATCCCAGGAAGATAGAAACATAGCAATAGGAAATGTTAAAGATGGTAATTTAAGCTTCTCCAGAGTGAAACCATACGCCTTGAGAAGTTCATTGATTTCAGCAAGAGCATACTGAGGCCCAGTTTCTTCGGAGTATCTACGAACCAAATCTTCACACATGGAGTTTTTATGTTGAGTCCAAAGTTCAGAAACATTTTCAACCTCCCCAAACCCACATATTATAGCAAACAACACTCGTAACAGACTTGGCATTTGTGTCTCAGCTGCATCAGCAAGGGTATCATGCCAATGCTGATCTCCTAGAAAACCAAGCTCCTTACATGCTTGTTGGAAGCTGTCACATACTATTCCACAAACAGATTTCAAATCATCAAAACTCACTGCACCACGTTTTCGCAGCAACAGCATTCGAAGATAGTACCTTTCAGTGTCCTGTACATAACCACTGGCATTCTTCTGATAATGTTCTGTCCTCCTTGTTACCTTTTCTTCCAGCTTGTTTCATTTTTGTGAAACACATAATTCTGTGGGATGTCAGAGTAATTAATGTTATTTGCGTCTGTATCAGTGTGATTCAATTGAAACCATGCAGTTGAAGTTGTTTGTTTTACTGATGCCCGAGCAATAGCTTCATTCTCTTGACCTTCTTGATAAAAAAACCTGCTGCTGTTCGGGCAGATGATCTGCTAGTCTCATAACAACATGGGATTTGTTAGACATACTGAACTCATTAAAACGCCACATAGCTTCAGGAGCACTAACATACCTACCATCAAGGAAGGTCAAAATTTCATCATGATGAATAACACTGTCATCCCTTTGCAGTTCAACAGATGTAGTATCATGACCTTTATACACATATTTATAAAGGTCTTTAACACTTTTTACTGAAGCACATACCTCAACGTTAATACGAGCATTAAATTTCTTAAACCAAGGATTGTAAGGTACGACCCATCTAATATCTACATCATACTGACCAATTCTCACTTCTTGTATTGATCTTCGTCTATACACAGGGTACCCATTTATATTTTCTTCTATTGCCTCTTTGATCTCTTTGGGAAATTGTTTGCAGCATACACTGGAATCCTTCATACATGGAGAATTTTTATTCAACGTACCACATGGGCCATGGATCATACACTTTGAAACAATTTCAAATAACCTGGATTGACATTAATATCTGGCAACTCTGCACTAACAAATTTATCAATATCATCTTTTGTTCGAATCTTTGACCTTGAATCTAAAATCAATAATATGTGCACATGAGTTAAATCATGCTTTTGAAATTCAATGATATATGTCACGTTCTGTTAATTATTTATTAGTCATGAAGAATTAACATCTTTATTAAGATCTTAACAACACTTAGGGATGGGTGATGCGAGCGTCTGTTGTACGGATGCACGAGTTGAGGCGTTGCAACTCTGAGTAGAGTTGAGTAGTTATAATTCTGTTACATCCCCTTTAGATGTGTACGCTATATACAATACAATTTAGCATGAGTACACATTTCAAGATTACATGATACAATAACAATTACACACAATGATATAATTACTATACATATAACATACATAGGTACACAAATTTTCAAATATACATTTCAAGTTACAATATATAGTCATTTAAATGTCTAGGTTTTCTACAAATGCGTCCACTTTTAGTGACAGTTACATTAGAATTATTATTTATATTACTTTGATTTGTTATGTTGCTTCCTATTACATCAGGTATGTTTTCAATATTAAAATCACCATTGTATTCATTAAAATTACTATTTGATTTAATCAGGTGTTTTCTATTTCTTTTTAAAACCTTTCCCAGTTGATTCTTAACTGTGTAAGCACGATAGTTGGGATCTTGAGTTGAGGTGTTGCAATTCTGAGTAGAGTTAAGTAGTTATAATTCTGTTACAACATATATGTACGCAATAACAATTCCAAATATATTACGCTTTAAAATATCATCTAGTAACTCTGATAATTTCATGTTAAAGACTCAAACAATGGTGTCTGGCCTGTGTTCAGGACGATGAAAATGTTGCATAGCATTCAAAATATCAGGCCATGTTGGATTGCAAGTGAATGTAATGAAAAGGTCTGGTCGTCCAAATTTCCTAACCATAGCCATTGCATCTTGATAATTCTGCTGCATACAATGTGGGCTTCCTTGGAAAGTTGATGGCAATATCATCAGTTTTCCTGTACGCAGACTTTCACTTTGTGCACGAGATTGTAATGCATCTAACAGTCCTCTGTACTGCTCAACTCTTAAGTCTTTCTGGTTCATATGAATGTAGTTGAGGCGAAAACCTTCAGTTTTCACATATGCATCAACAATATATTATTGGAACAATTTTGCACCATTGTGTAACAGGTTAAAACCATTGCGCACAGAAAGTCTAGAATAATACTGCAGCTGAGTTACCCGCACCCGTTTTGCAGACCGCCTCTCTTCAACGTGCTCCAGTCAGTCAAACCAACCACATTCTCCTCTTGGGAAAAGCAGAAAAACCATAGGGTCAGTGCAGCGATTCATCAATGAAATGGTTTTGCAACCTGCATCATTTGGGTAGATGCAAATATCCCAGTTTGCAGGTGGTTCTCCATCATCTCCAACAAATATTGCAGCAACTTCTGTTCTAGAAGTAGGAGCATTGTATCTACGCATATCTAATTCTGTGTGTGGATGCCCCATAAAAATCATTTTAACATTCACAGCAGGATTTAGTTCTGTCAAGTGATGCATCAGTAAGTATGATTCGGCAAATGGATTTACTTCCTGTAATAATGCATCCAGTTTGTCCATTACAGATTGTAAACAGCCTGGGTTATTTTCAATACGGCAATAGTATGCCTCACTAGAATCAGATATATACAACTGACCATACTCAGGTTTATTGTGTTCATTTTTGTACAATGGAGAAACCATGCGGTAGATCTGACCATGAATGTGAAAACAATATGGCCCTCTTCCAGGAGGTGACTTGATTTTAGCTCTCATTGATGCAAAAGCTAAGGCAGCGTTGTATTCTCGGATATGTAGCCGATCGTTTTTGGCTTCAGACGAATCGCCAGACAATAAACCTTTCAACGCTGCAGGAGTTTCTGAAAGTGGTTGCAAGCTAATTTTACCATCGTAGCAGCAGTTCGTGTATTTTTTATTGGAGTTTACTTCAAGCTTCCAATAATATGCACAGCAAAAAGGACACACATCCGACATGTTTCCACAGTTATGCTCTTCAACGTCTAAAGTTAGGGCATTAGAATCTTTAGGAAGTCGACTCGAGCGACGCCGAAGCCTACTTTCTCGTTCCATGAAACTTTCGTTGCTGCGACGATTTCTGTCTTGGAGATTTCTAATCAACCTTCGTTCTTCTGAAAGTTCAGAAGTTTCAATAGAATGTCTCGCTGTGTTTCGGGCATTTCTAATAACACTCTGTAGCTCCATAATTAAAATCAAAATATGCGCAAAATTTGCAAAACACTCGAGAGTGGATTCAAAATCAAGGTTTTCATTCCTTTTGTTGCCATTCGGTGATTGACAAATAACCGCGATTTCTGTGCCACGTACGTTAGTGAAATATATATATAGATTTTCCTGTTATTCTCTTCTGTGTCATAAATTAGTCAGATTATTGATGGATTAAATAAACAATAAACAGTACAATAAAATTTATAACAAAAGAGCTAGACTACAATAGTCTGTTAAAATCACTATTTTTACAAATAAATAAAATTTATTCCTATAGAAAATATAAATAAGAAACCTTATATAAGTATCCTTCTTTCAATAATACTCTACCAGGAGAAACAACTTTAGGTTGCCGACCAATTAGAAATTGTTGAATTTGAAGTACACTCAGAGCATTCTTCCGCAAGGATGAATTGATTTTCAATTCATAATGTATATTTTCAATCTCCAGCAAAATTTCTATAAAATAAGAAATTGATAAGAAATATAAATGCCTCGATAAAATCTCTCCATAGCAATCATCTTAGAGAAAACACTTGTCACTCAGTGATGAAATGTAATTTGTTAAATTCTTAATCATATAATTGATTTGTATAGTTGACTGCTGGTGTAGGTTGGTATTGGAAATGATCTCATATAAAAACATTTGTTATATATTGTAAAACAAAGGTCCACATAAATTCTTAGTGCCAAATCTAGTGGAATACATGGGTATTAGGCCCAATAAGAAGTTCAGACTGAACTGTATATCTCCATTTCTTTTAATAATTTGATGACAAAAGGACAAAGGAAAGATGTAAAATAAAAGCTGTTACTAGAAACCAGAGACAGAAACTGTTGAAATGCAAAAAAAGGGAAATATATGTGATTAGTTTTAATGGTGTGTGCAATATGAAAGAATGTTTGAATAAAAATATACATACAAAATTAGTCAATCAAATTAAATCATATTCTGTGTATTAAAGAGTATATCTATGCTAAGCATGTATGGTATTAACTACTAGTGTATGGTTTGGAGCAGCTATTTTGATAATTATAGAATGAGATAGCCAATCAGCATTCTGCAATCAGGATCAATTATAATGAATTTCAAAGCATGAATTCTGTCAATTTGCAGCAAACGGGATAGGACATATCACTTACGGAGCACCCACAGCACAACAGCTCATAAGACATAGAATTGAAAGTGTTGTCTTGTGATAGTGAAATAAGAGAGTAACTCTAAGTCCAACAAGACATTTAATAACTATAGACATCACAACAGACAAGCATGCTGAATGATATGAACAGCATCAAGACCCAGAGGCAACTGATTTACTGATTGTAGGTTGTAAATATGGACAATTTGAGGGCATGTGATCCTTTCTACCACATTGGATAAACAAGTTTGAACAGTTTTTACATTTGACTTGAAATTATAATTTTGAAATTTCTCACTTTTTTGGTGATTGAAGCTTGTGCATGTGCATTTCCTTTAGAGCTTGTAAATCCAAAACATCTCGAGTTGCCGTTTCCATTGAAATCGAAATATCTACCACTGTCAGTAATGTAAGCTGTGGTTCCGATAGTAGCCGAAGCTGTTTCGCGTTGTCTTGTATACTGCACACCTGCCAGTCCCACAGCATAGTTATTCAATGTATCACCGAAATTGCAGAACTCAGAAAGCCGCTGAAGTTCTGACATGAACACAGGAACAGTCTCTTCCGGTTTTCGCATTCATGTATTAAATTTACATCTCTCCACAATTTCTGAGGGCATAGAGCTGTAATGCTTGGCGAGTAGTATCTCCAATTCCCTGTAGCTGGTATTTTCGGTTGTATTTGGAGGAGAAAGTAAACTTCGAAATAGCTTGTAAGCTGAAGGCCGATAAGAGTCAGAAATATTGCTTTTTTCTTGTCATCTTTAATACCATTTGCCACGATAATGTTTTCGAACCGTTCCACACATTGAGCCCAACTTTCGATTTCCAGTGCGAACGAACCCATGTTTCCAAAAATCTCCATTGAAGATTGATCTACAATCTAGCTGATTCAGAAATAATGTAAATGTAGGTCCATACTTCTCGTCGCCAGTGTTATGTCTTGTGATAGAGAAATAAGAGTGTAACTCTAAGTCCAACAAGATATTTTGTTTGTAGACATCGTAACAGACAATCATACAGAATGATATGAACAGAGTAGACCCAGAGCCAACTGATTCACTGCTTATCATAAAAAGGATTACCTCAGACAAAATGAACTGATAAGAATACATATACAGGAAACAGTAATGTAAACACAGGATCCCATAAATATGAATGCAGGAAAGAGTGATATAAACATTAGTGATTTACAAGGCATTAATATAAACACTGAAAGTCATTAATATTAATGGAAGGAAATATGCAACAGAAAGCTTAAAATAAATTGCATGAAAGGAGACATTTAAATTTAGAATAAATTGGGGTCGATAGCAAAATTAAATCAACGAATACAAAAATATTAAGACACCCTCGTCTTGGCATCTAGCATTACCCAGGATGCACTGCACTAAGGTGTACAACACTACCTACAATACACCCCATTGTTTTAGGAGGTACTCGATATATAGAGAAGTTTCTAACAAAAAGCAATGGACTTCCCTTACTGATAATCACAAATGTGTGCAATATCTTCCTAGATCCAATCAAGGTTGTATATTTCAGAATCCTTACTGGATATGATTATCTATCTTGAATAGGATTTTCTGATACTTCCATTTGTTCACTGTGTAATAATGCAAATATGACTGTTGAGCATCTTTTTACTTGCTCAGCTCTATCTAATGTGTTCTGACCTTTCCTATTCTGAGGTTGGTAGCATATCTTTGTTTTATTGAACTGGAAGGCACCTAATGTTTGAAAGAGCGACTTTGCACATAACATAAACAAAATTATTGATAGAAAAACAATAATGGGTTACTTTGAAATGTAAAATTGTAATAATCCTTCATGAAAAAAGTAAAGGGCCTAATAATATTTGTGGATTTCAATTTAATCAAAGAATTCCATCAATGGACGGGAGAGAATTAGAGAATTCCTTTTGCACAATAATTTGCTAAAAATAATCAAAACAATACAAAATCGTTATAATTACTTAAAAACTCTTAAATGGCCTATTTTTAAGAACAGAAATTTAAATAGAGATTAATACCTTCATAAATTGTTTCTTCTGGAACCACAATGCACAAATTCTGAAACATTTCTTTATACCTAAATTATACAAAATACAAATATTAAACAAAACAAAGAATGTCTTTATCAAGAGTCAACAGCTCAATGATTTAAAATAAAAAATGGTTTCAGTTTTGTTTGATATGGATTTGTACTTCTTTAGAAACATGATTTACACTATTGATTCCCAAAGTGAGACCCCTCACTGAGAAGATTTAACAAGAGAGCAACTTAAAGGCTATGGTGCAGACTAGGGGTTTTGGAAAAGGGCACTTAGTAGCACAAAAGGGATAAAGGATATAACCTACTAACGTAACTTACTAATGTTCTCTGAAAGTGCTGTGTGAAAAACTGAACTTACAGTACTTTTTGTTAGAAGTTGAAATACTATTTTTATGAATTAAAGAATTGTCCTAATTTAACTATAGTGGTTTCTGATGATCAGAAAAATATGAAAGGATAATTTGATAAAAAGTGTGCATGTGTCAAGAAGGAACATTTGAATGTAAGATATCATTTACCTTCACTATGAATTCATGCCAGATCTGCATACATTTAGTATTCATATTTAGTTGCACAGTAGCGGGGAAAGAACCCGAACCACCCTTCTTTATTCAAACAATTTTAACAGAAGAGAAAATTCAAAGATGGCCTTCGACAGCAACGTCTTCTATAAATTCAAATGCATCAAATTTGCATAAGGGGCCATCTTCATATTAAATTGAGCACCAGCTTCATAATTTTCAATAGAAACCCCCTATTTGGACACACAATTTCAAATCGATATCAAAATTAAACCTGAAATACCAAATTTCCTGTCACTAGGTCTTACCGTTTCGAAGTTATGAGTACAGAAAGATTAGAGCTCCTAATGTTAAATCAGTTCTCAGACTTTTATGGATATCTTCTTAAATAATATTTCTATAGCACTGATATTTTGTACCATGTTACTGTTAAGCAACCCAAACAAAATCGATCTAATATTTTATTTTAAAATCAGTTTTTAGTATGCAATAACTATTACATTTTATGTTTGAAAAAATTATGAACTGGAACCTTACTATATTTTGATGGGAATCGATTCAGGACTTCTAATATGACCATGCAAAATTTCAGCTCCCCATTAAAATAATTAGTTTTTGCGTTACATTAAATTTTCCTCATTATGACGATTTTAGGGGACAACTAAAAGTTTAAAAAACGTTTAACAAACCTCAGGAATGTTTAAATTTTTGAAAAATGGTTGGAAATTTTATTTGTGTAATTTAAAAAAAATTGGCTTTTACCAGTTATGTGTCGTATAAATGAACTCTACTAATCAATGATCAATTGAATGACTCACTCTATTCATTTTTTGGATGATCGGAATATCAGTTCAATTGTATTAAATTGTAGGTAGGCTTTTTGGTTGCATACATGGAGCCGAACGCTAATTAAAAAAAATTAACATTTATTGAGAACACTAAAGATGATATTATACAGAACATGGATCAACACTTTCTCCATTTCGAATTGTTCTCAATTTCAAAATCCTTCTTTTATCATATTTTAATCATGGTTCCAATTCACAATATTATCATTTCAGCTTGTATAATAAATATAATAATTCTCGGATCGTTTGCACTTGCACATAATAAATATAATAATTCTCAGATCATTTACACGGGCTGGCAAATACGTTTGAAATAGTGTTCAAATTTGAAATTCAGGTAGCTATAACTAAGTTGATGCCGATTTACAAATAACGATTTTCAATGTGAGGTGATCCCTGAAATTGACAGCAATTTTAACATTGAATATATTCGGATATAAAGATAGTAAAATCAGGAAATTTCATATTTAGACTAATTTAAGGATGCAGAATCTGATTAAGGCATCAAAACAGGGTGTTTCCATTGAAAATTTTGCTGTTTGTGCAAAATTTTATATGAAGACGGCCCCTTATGCAATTTTTTGCATTTGAATTCGTAGGACATTATTCCCTATTGAATGATATCTTTGAATTTGCTCTACTATGAATAGTACTCGAAATAAAGTGGGGGGTTCGGGGGGGGGTTCCGCGACTGTACATAAGTATACACAGGTATACTTATGCATATACAGGGTGAGTCTAAACTAATACAAACTTCAGGGGGTGATAGAACACAACGAAACAAACACTTTTCACCATAGAATGTATGGTCGCAAGTGCAGCGGTTGGCCGCTCAAGAGCGCTTTCCATTTCGGCACAAAAACACGGTCTGATGCAAGTTGGAAAGGAGAAGAGGCATGAAATATGGAAACAACGCTTTAATGTCAAATAAACATCAATAACTGCTTCACAAAACGAAATAATAAAATTAGATTTGCATAAATTAAAGATAAGTACAAGGAACAACGGGTAAGAAAGAAATGACATGTACAAAACATGAGAAACTTTTCACATGGAAATGAAACGACATGTAAATGACATCAGTTGGTAAGTACAACTCAAATGCACAATTACAGAAGCTGTTCAAAATGTCGACCACCATACCTGATGCAGGCCTCGCATCTCTGACATAAGGATTCCCGTGTGGTCTGGAAAATACCAGGCTTTTCGTGGACTTCTGCCGTAACTTCTGAAAGCCTGGCAACAAGATCTTCATGATCCTCAATGGGGGTCTCATATATGAGAGATTTAAGATGACCCCATAAAAAAAACAAGAGGAGACAGCAAAAATCTCGTGTTGGGGAATGCGCCTGTTAAGAAAGCGATCTCGGTAAAGGCGTTATGCATGCCTGCCATTATCGTCGGCCAGACCGTAAACAAAATGCATGTCTGCTTTCACCGCATTCGAATATTCAGCCATTTCCAGTCGCAACTGATGTCGGGTGCGAAAACCTCCGCTTTTATACAAGTGTTTGACTGCGCTCTCTAGCGGCCAACCGCTGCATTTGCGACTATACATTCTATGGTGAAAAGTGTGTGTTTCGTTGTGTTCACCCCCTGAAGTTTATATTATTAGTTTAGACTCACCCTGTATACATAAGTAAATGCACATTTTGATATCTACAGCGTTTTAAACACTCCCTCCATCTCATCAGACATACTTTTTTAACCATTTCATTGTTAGAAATATAATTCTGATAAATTAATATTGCTATTAATTTTTAGAAGCATTTAAAAAAACTAAAAAACAGTTATAATAGCTAAAGCCTGTAAGTAATGAATCGAAAACAAAGCGTACCTGGAAACCTGTATCTGTGGATCAAATAGTAACTGATCAATATATAACCTCTCTAATTCTTTATCCTCATCAGACACACATGCATTCTAAAGAAAGGAAAAATTAGTTTCTTTTTTAGGAACTATGAGATAAGATCATAAAAATGAAGAGTTGATAAGCACAGCTGGAAATCGTTGTGGGTTCTTACATAATCCCATAACTTAGATCAATAAACCCTACTTGTTTCATTGCATTGCAATAAAAATAATTTAAAATAAATTATTGTTCGTTACAATGTCTAGATATTAAAAATTTAGGGTTAAAAGCTGATACATTTTTCTTAATAAATTAAAACCATTAAAATAAAAGTTCTCTGTGCTCTAATTTGTTAACAGATGCTCTTGAATCATGATCCTCAAACCAGTGATCAGTCAGTCACAGTAAGAAAAAATTTGCAATTTGAAATGAGAATGGTAGCTTTTGGTTTTATGACCAAAGCTAAAATTACTTTAAATGATACAATAGCTTGTGTATCATTTAAATAAAAATCCTAGTAGATTTCATCATTTGTTGAATTTGCAAATTTAAAGAATTATATACCAATTATACTTAAACATAAATAATTGTTGGTTAGACTATTCATGAAGATGACATGTCAATAAAATTTGGGCCTTTGTTTATCACAAATGGAATAAAAAGAAATAATTAAGTTTAGCAACAGATATCAAAATTTACACAGAATACAATTTACTATCAGTACTGTAATTTATGTTCCAGAATTTTTTCATGACACTAAAAAGAAAAGTAAAAACTAAGTGTATCATATTTCAATTTCTAACAAGCATTCTTATTATTCTCTATATTATACCTATAGCCTAAACAAGGTAATAATTAAGCCACAAAAAATTCAGATTAAAATTCAGATCAGTTGCCAGGCACAAATCTTCATTTTTGTTGAATTTGCTGATTTCAATTGCTGACTCAATCATCATCAGTGAAATTTAACTTTTAATAAGCATAGTAATATACTAATAGTATATTACTCTGCTTAAGTTTTAGTATTACTACTCATTATTTGTGAATGATTTATTTCATTTTTAGAAACAATTATGAAAAAGAAATTCATAAATATGGTTATAAATATTAAAATTATGCTATGTATCTCAATAAGCTTTCCATTTAGCTTTACCCTTAAATACAATTGTTACTTCAGAATCACTAGTTCTAAATTTGGAATAAAAGTACAAACTACAACAATCTATTTTCAGATAAAAATTATCAAATTTGTTGGTATTATTGGAACTCTATAATAAATGAGCTAGCCTAAAGAAATTTATCCTTGAAGCCACTAGCAAGTTTAAGTCTTTTCATAGAACAGATTATTTTTGAAGAAAGCAATAAAATTGTGAATACAGATAACCCCCGTATAACACGGCACTTCTATAGCACGGATTCACTCTAACACGGTTCGAGAATTGGGAACATCCCAGTATAACACGGTGCTCGTGCAATGAAAAATCTAAATGAATAATTTATCGGTATACTGGGCAGCAAATAAAAAGCTTGGGTGACTACTGAATTATTTAAGAAATGGTTTTTAAACTGTTTTGTACCCAAGTGTGGAAAACTACTTAAAACAGGAAAATTTAGATTTTAAAGTTCTACTTATATTGGATAATGCACCCAGCCATCCGCAAGATTTAAATAACCCAAATATCAAAATAATTTTTTTACCTCCAAATACAACTGCTTTACTTCAACCGTTAGATCAGGGAATTATAGCTACATTTCAAACCAATTACATAAAGAGATCATTACAATGGGTTTTGAACAAAATCGATGATGACTCTATGGACGTCAAGGAGGCGTGGAAACTCTTCACAATTTTGGACTGCATTAATCTAATAAGTTCATCCATCAGAGAAATAAAACCGACGACATTAAATGGTCATTGGAAAAAATATCGATGGAGTCAATTGAAAGTGAAAATTTGATCGAGACAGCAGAAAACAGAATGGATGCAGTAGTAGAAATTGCTAAGTCTCTAGGAGGGGAAGGTTTTGACGATATGACTGCACAAGATATCCAAGAATTACTGGTGGAAGAAATTGATGAAGCAGGTGTGGTAGAAATGATATCTGGAATGCATGATAACTCAGGATGATAGCATAGGTGAAGACAAAGTTAAAAAGTTTTCTCTACAAAGCATAAAGAAAGGCCTAGGCTTAGCCGAACAGTTAGTCATATTTCTTAAATGAAGATCCTTCAAATGAAAGGAGCACAAAGTTTAAAAGAGAACTTCATAAGTGCTTAGCACCATATAAGGAAATTTATAAAGATCTTTTAACTAAAAGCAAGCAATCTAAAATAACAGATTTTTTGAAAAAGATAGAGCATGGATCTGAAAATAATGCAGAAAAATGCTCAGAGGATGAGGATATCTTGCCAAAAAGAAAATGCCCTCGGTTAATAGTGCTTAGTAATGATGAAGAAAACATTGTTTAATTCATATTAATATGTATTACTTAAGAAAATTTTAATAAAGATATTTATCTAAATTATGAAAATATAATAGCATGTTTTTTAATTTTTGGAACCTAACCCCCCTTTTCGTACTAGTTCTTTGTTTCGTATAACACGGATTCGCATAACACGGCAATTTTTTGGAACATAACTCCCGTGTTATATGGGGGTTACCTATATAGCATGTAAATTAAGACTATATCCAATAAAAAATAAAAGTATAAGAAAAAATTACCTGAATATTATTCAAATCTGATTGAATCAAATACGATAGTGAGACCAGTTTTTTTACAAAAGAAGGTAACCCAATAATAGCTACAGCCAGAGAACATTTACCAGATACAACAGCTTCATATAAATTCTTGTGATTTAAAAGTATTTCATTCAAGAGTTGAACTATTTCATCTTGGTGCTTCAACCTTCCCCTAATAGTTAATTTAGAGGCAACCTAAAAACATAAAAAATCTTTAGGTAATGTAAAGGAAGTTTCAAAGTACATAAAAGTATTTGAAATAACTCAAATACAGAATATACATCAACTAATCGAAACATAAAGTATACTAGTTAGTACATTCTAAATCCATCAACCTGTTAAGCACAGAAACTATTTTTAACACATTAAATAATTTATAAAACATTTTCTTACATTGAGAAGTTCTTGTAATTGTGAAATGAAGACTTGTTCCAATTGAATGAAGGAAATCACTTCCTTTCCATGTGCTGATGCATCATTTTCCAACTCAATGTTCTCATGATGCATGGGACCTTTGAAATTTTGCATCCTTTAATATCTTATAATCCCTTTTGCCTTCCTATAAAATAACAAATTGTGATATATTTATTCATGTACAAATTTAAAACAAGTTGAACTAAAATATTTTTTTAAAAGTTCACATAAAACTGATTTCATAATGATTTAGCAGGATCAGGTCATGGATCAAATGAATATTTTAGATATCTAAAAATGCATTTATTTAATCAAAATTCATTCCATAAAGAATGAATTTTGATCAAATACTGTATATACTCTGCACTGTAAGTGTACTAAATTTTATAACTGCAAGTTTCTCTTACAATCCTTGTAAAATATAAATATATATATATATATATATATATATATATTTATATTTTACAAGGATTGTAAGAGAAACTTGCAGTTATAAAATTTAGTACATATAGTAGTACATTAGTTCAAATTTAGTACATTAGTACACATATACATATATATATATATATATATATATATATGTATGTATATGTGTATATATATATATATATATACATAATATATGTATATTATATTATGTAATAATATATATATATATATATATTTATACATAATATAATATACATATATAACCTGAAGAATCAAGTGAAAACAGGTTACAGTAAATTTAAGAATTGAATCATTAAGTTCAACTAAATTACTTAAATGATTAATTTAGTTTTTTCTTTAAGCAACTATTTTAATAACTTACTATCAAAAAGGTAGTACTTTTCAATTCTTGATTCAAATTTTTTTTAATTATAATTTATTTTGTTATAAATTTGTTATAAATAACTTTGTGGATATTACATGCTGCCTTGTTAGAAGATTTGATATTTAGACATTATTTATTGCTTAAAAGACAACAGCTACTTATACACACAGAAGAAAATTTTAAATATTAAAAATTATATACATGGTCTACTTTAGATATTAATAGACACACATGTTCACCAAAACATACCATTTGTAAGCTAGAATTAAAGAATCAACAAATTTTTTAGTCATCATTAATTGACAAAATGGTAATGAACACTTAAATAGGTGAATAAATGGGGATGAATATTAGAGTTCATTCTGCCTTTTCACTTTCGTGTAGCAAGAAAACAGCTAGCTTACAGTTATCAATTTAAACACACAATTTTAAGTCTAGGGTCTGCATTGATATTTGCATTTTGGGGGCTTTGTTTCTCTAAAAAGCATTTGTTATTTGGGGTCAGTTTTGCATTTTCGGTCATTTTTTTAATAAAAGTTCATTTTCTTTTCATTATGCTTTAAAATTGCAAACAAGATCAACAGATGACCAAAGATGGTTGGTTGATTTGGGTTTTATGGCACAAGGTCCAAAAGTAGACAAGCTGTGCCAAACACGGGATAGAGCGTAACCAAGTAAATAAAATAACTAAGATTCATTTTCTAGCCAATGATAAATGGTACATTTAAAAAATGCAACACTCAAACTACATTGAATGTGAAAATAAAAATAAATATTGAAACAAGATGATTAAACAGGAAAATACGAGATTATCATCGTTATCAATATAAAAATAGTGAGTGATAGTAAAAAGTTTTGATGCAGTGAAATAAATATGAAAGATAAAATATTATATGGAATTAAAAAAAATTATGGCTTGTAAAAATGTAAAAAGATTTGGGTGGGAATTTTCTCCAATCAAATCCTGCAAGTTTACAATTGATTTATGGAAAAAGTATTGATGATGAGGATTAAAAACATGACAGTTGACCAAAAAATGGCGGACAGTAAAAGGGACCACACAGGCACTGTCTCTCTTAGTAAAAGATGCCTGTATATATCCAGTTCGAAGACGATTTAAAAGTATATCAGAGCACTACTTGTAAGCAAATTTATAGGTGAAAAAAAATCACTAACTCAATTTTGAACCCTGGTAGCTAAGTAGTTTGAAAGTTATGAGGAAATAACAATGGCATTATATCCATTGAAGCTTGGCATCCTGTGTTGAAAAAACAGTAAGTCATCGACTGAATCAAGGATTTTGAAAACAAAGTTTATTTTTCACAAATTTTAGTTCAAGTGTGCACTTTCTCCCACACTCTATACGGATTCCTTGTCACCTTGGTGGTCCTTCACTGTGTCATTCAATGATAACTGTATCTGATTGTTTAGTGATGTTTGTCATGCACAGTGGGACTTATTAGAAGTATAGAATCTTCCACCATTTCGGTGAAATGACATTACTCCAATTTTTTAGATTAAATTATGCATCCTTTTTTTAAAGAATATTTAAAGCTTATTTTTCATTCTCAGGTATTAAAAACATTGCTGCTTTTTATAATGAATCAACAAGTAGGAATTCAACATTGTGTTCTAAAGCACCTTTTAAATACTCCTTTCACAATCCTTCAAAGTTGTGTGCAAAAACCACGTACTCATATTTCTATCATGACATGAGAGGTTATTTTGACTGATTAGATATATAGCTGCAAGGAAAAATCGAAACACCCAATTTTATTTAAGCATACTTCATAGTAAAGCAAATTCAATCTTGGCATCATCAGTTGTAAATGTTATACTATGCTACTGGAAACAATCAATTATACTGTTTACAATTTACTCAAATAAATCACACATACCACTGATTTGAAATTGAAGGAACATTACATTTTGTGTGTATCAGGTAGAAAAATGATTTTATAATTTATATTGAGATAAATTTTGTTTGGTTGGTGCAAGTTTCCACAACAAAGGATCAAGGTATTGTGAACTAATAAGGGTAGATTGTAAGACTTAAAATCATCTACACCTAGATTCAAAGTCAGTCAATATCTGTTGAACCAAACCTGAGTAACCACTTGAGGTGGGATACTTTTGATACGTATTTCAAGTATTAGATTGGAAAACTTTTATAAGGAAAGAATAATGATCATTTTTAACATAAATTTTTCAATACACGTAAATTTTGTACCGAATGTTTCGTTAAAAATACGGTTTGGTAAAATGGCTTTATTCAATACGAAAATAAAACGCATCTAATGAAGAGGTTCCACTTTTTGGTTGAATATTACAATAAAACAAAAGCGATTTGCAAAGTTCATAACTGATCATATTAAACTGCAAAATAAGTCATTTCTTCTTAACGTTCGAATTGGAAGAGAAATCGTTCAAATTCAATGAAACGAATGAAATTTGACGATTTTCTATTAACGTCAGTTTTTAGCCCAAAAAGAAATTGTCGAAATTATAGTTGCATCTTTGCAGATACTTTGGTAATTTATGATAGAAAATTAACATTTCATAACAAACACAAAACAATACTTCAATAAATTCGCAAAAAACTGGGTATACAATGATTTGATAAAATTGCATACATTTATTTTCATAACATGCGAAATAAACATTGGAAAAAACTTACCCAGCAAAGTCTTGACTCTAGGACTTCTAATAAAACACCGACAAAATCAAAATGTTAAATCTTCGTTTCAAATTTCGCACAATCCCTTTGTTTGTTTATTTATAAATCGTGATGTCTGTTGCCAAGCTTGTTCTGCTTGAATTTCCATTTCATAAAAAAACTCGTCATCTGAGGTAGTATTTCAATTAACGTCACACTAGGGTAACCCATAGGACTATTGGTGTTGATCCGGAGGCAATCCCAAAGGGAAAGATCCGAGGACGAAATCACGTAATTTTGAACAACGGTCAGATGACGAGGTCAACACCTGAGCTGGCACCCCATTCTCCAAACTTCATACCACGCCAAGTGAGGACATTTGATGCCACGACAGATTTAGCGTGCACCAGCTCCCGTGTACATGACGGTCTTTGGCTGAACCTAGTTTCGAACTCGCAACCCTCCTATTGCTATGTAGGTATTTTACTTAACGTCGCACTAGAGCAGTGGTCAGCAGACTCATTAGTCAAAAGAGCCAAAGATCAGCAGTACAACAATTAAGATTTCTTTTGAGAGCCAAATTTCTTTTCAAGAACCATGTTTTTAGGAGTCGGTTTAAACTAGCTATTAACATTAAATAAAACCAGATATAATAATAATAATCTTATTTATTGACAAAAACATATTTTTACATTAAAATAAAATTATGACAAAACACACATTTAATGTGAACAATTACCTTGCATTTCCTTGGAAAGTTTGGATGAGTCAGGTTTGCATGTCGTTGTTTTTAATTTCAAGCAGGATTCCATGTTCTCATCAATAAGGCCCCGTTCACATGGACATTTTGCAACGCGCGTTTGATAAGAATTTTCGAGCGTTACCATGTGAACAGCACTTGAGTGCTTTTCAAGGTCAGTTTCCGTTATGCATTACATTGTTTTTTTATTCCCTTAATCCAAGTTTCTATCTTTTGAATGGTTAAAGATAGAGTCAAAATTTCAACGGATCAGCGTAAAATTTTACGTTAGATCAATACCAAACATGCTTTTCTTTGAAAAAATTATTTTTTTGTCAATAGTCGCAACTAATCTTTTTTCAGATATTCCTTTTATACTAAGCGGAAGCGGAAGTATTGCCTTGTTTTTAAAGGGAATGTCACTTTAATAAGATATTTTGTTGCCCCTTATCAACTGTTTAATTTTACAGCCATTAAAAGTAGGATGAAAATCTTTCTTTCCCAACCTAAAATTGATTTCGCTGTATTCACAGAGCCTGTATTTGGTTAACTTAGAAATGTATAATGAGCAATAAAATGCCTAAAATAATCTAAAGAATACTCAAAACGACGTAAAAATTTGATATTCTTTCGATTTGTAAAACATCCGTTCCCTAATTGCCTGTGAATAAAGTGTTTTTGAACTTCAACTTTATACATAAATAAATGCAATATAATCGACTTGCTGACCAGAAGTGACAACCTAAACAGGTAAATCTTTCGTAACGTATAGTATACGATTCCAATGCCATCAACCTCGGTTGTAAATTTTTGAACGTTAGCTTTTCGTACGTTTTTCAAAATTTTTCGAATGACGGGATATTTTGGACCTAGGAACCGGTAAGAGCCAGCGGATCACAGAGAAGCAGTGCTTTATGTAGTTCAAATTGTGGCATTATTAAACATTTTCATTAACTCTAAAATCTTAAAGTATTCGTTTTTTACTGTCAAGACTAGAGGAAGAAAGCCTATAACCTTCACTCTCCAGTGTCGATGTTTCACCCACCAATAAAAATAGGATTTGTTTTGTGTTAAGGTGTGATCACGGATTTTTTGGGCCCAAGAAGCTAGCAGATGAGTCATTTGAAATGCGTTTTATCGTAAAAGCGAAACTGCGTAAGAAAAATTGGAATATTTCCGTAGAACTTTGATTAAAAACGAAACTAACTGGAAAATGACCAAACAATTTCCTTAAAATTTTAAAATTGACAGTGTAAAGTAAAAACATCCCCACAAAACGTTATTTCTAGAACCAGGAAATTGGAAACGGAATTTCTGTTTATATAGCATTGTCTACGAAGTACTATCGAAAGTTGCCACGCAAACAAAATCCGGCACGGCACTGGTGATAACCTTTCTTTTTTTATGCTATTTTTGCAGGTTTTTTCGTGTGTCCTACGATCTATAGCTAATTTTTATTTAATTTTCCTTCAAATAAATCTCTATACTTCTTTTAAACCTATTTCTAAACATTTTAATGTATCAGCACAAATAAAACATATATAACAATAATTATTTTTTAATTTTTAAACACAATTTTCTCTGAGTTCCAACTATCCGAAACGAATACTAACCCTCCAACCTACCCTCTTTCAGAGGTTTTGTAGCACAAATGGAACCACGAATGGAATAATGACTGGGAAATATTTCAACTAAAATTTGATTAAACCCCACGATGAGACGAGAAAATTTTGTTAAAACTAAAAAAATCTCAAAGAAAAACCAAAGAACAATATATATCGAAAACCAGGAGATTGCTAATAGAATTTGCGTCTACACATATATATAATATAAAAATTTTGATTAAAGTAGTAATAACACTAACTGCTAGATTAAAATATAAATTCTATGAAAAATAATCTCACAGTAAATTAAGTTCATTTTCAAAAGTGATATCGAGTTCAATGTAACACGAGGATGTGAAAAATGAATGAAAATGAAACTTATCTTACGCATTTCACCCGTTGAGGAAAAATAAAAAAATAACTAAAGTTTAGCTTTTAAATTGAATATTTAATTTAAGCTTTATTTTAAAGACGTTTGCCGCACATGAAAACTAGAACTGACAATTGTCGGTATACGTTATTCTCAGAATTAAAATTACCCACTATCCTCTTTAGTTATAAACTATCACATTTTTGCAAGTTTTGTGTGAAAGCAGGGTAAATTTTTTCAATAAATCGAATACAATTCAATTTTCTCATCCTATTTGTAATGGCCATAAATATAAATCAGTGGATTAAGACAAAATACTCCAATCAAGCTATATCTTTTCTATAAAAACGAGATTAATACTCCCTTTTGTGTTCGTAATGGATATATTCGTCAAATGAGTATCGCGAAAATATTAAAGTTACAGTTGAAAAATTATTTATTTAAAGAAAATCACATTTCAGGTATTGATCTGGTGTAAAATTTTCCGCAGATTTCAAATCCTTTGAAATTTTCACTCTATCTTTAACGATCGCGAAGATAGAAACTTGGACTAGCAGAATAAAAAAAAAAAGCTCTAACGCCAGTCAAAACGCGTGTCATGTGAACGCTGCAGAAGGAACCTATGCTTCTCAAAACGCCTTCAAATCGCCAGAACGACCGGAGATTGTTGAAGCGCCGAAGCAATCTAGCGCTTGGATTCTTGCGATTTCTGCATGTGAACACTCCAGTAGAACTCTATGTACTTTGGCTACCCGCGTTTTGTATAGACGTAAAACGCGCGTTGGAAATGTAGTTTTTTTGGGGATATATTTTTACTTTACACTCAATTTGAAAATTTTAAGGAAATTGTTTGGTCATTTTCCAGTTAGTTTCGTTTTTAATCAAAGTTTTACAGAAATATTCCAATTTTTCATACGCAGTTTCGCTTTAACGATAAAACACATTACAAATGACTCATCTGATAGCATCTTGAGCCCAAAAAACCGTGATCACCCCTTAACACAAAACATCCTTTAATCCTTTTTTTAATCCTTCTTACTATTTTTTATTGGTGGGTGCATCATCAACACTGGAGAGTGAAGATTCTAGGGATTTTCCTCTAGTCTTGAAATAAAAAACGAATACTTTAGGATTTTAGAGTTAATGAAAATGTTTAATAATGCCACAATTTGAACTACATAAAGCACTGTTTCTCTGATATACGCTGGTTCTTACCTGTTCCTAGGTTCAAAATATCCCGTCATTCGAAAGTTCTTGTAAAACGAAAAGCTAACGTTCAAAAATTTACAATCGAGGTTGATGGCATTGCACTGTAACGCATCGTATACTATACGTTACGAAAGATTTACCTGTTTAGGTTGTCACTTTTGGTCAGCAAGTCCATTATATTGCATTTATTTATGTATAAAGATTGAAGCTCAGAAACACTTTATTCACAGGCAATTATGGAACGGATGTTTTACAAATCGAAATATCAAATTTTTTCGTCATTTTGAATATTTTTTAGATTATTTTATTGGTCAATTTTATACATTTCTAAGTTAACCAAATCTAGGCTCTTGTGACTAGAGAAATCAATTTTAGGTTGGAAAAGAAAGATTTTCATCCTATTTTAATGGCTGTAAAATTAAAAGCTCTTGATAAGGGGCAACAAAATATCTTATTAGAGTGACATTCCCTTTAAAAACAAGGCAATACTTTCGCTTACGCTTAGTACAAAAAGAATATCTGAAAAAAGATTAGTTGCGACTATTGACAAAAAAATAATTTTTTCAAAGAAAATCATGATTTTGGTATCGATTTAACGTAAAATTTTACGCTGATTTGAAATCCGTTGAAATTTTGATTCTATCTTTAGCCATTCAAAAGATAGAAACTTGGATTAGGGGAATAAAAAACACAATTTAATGCATAACTGAATTGACCTTGAAAAGCGCCGAAGAGGTGTTCACATGACAGCGCTCGAAAATTCTTATCTAACGCGCGTTCGAAAAAGTCCATGTGAACGGGGCCTTAGAAAGGGAAATTTCTCTTTTATCGATGGATTTAATATTCCACAAAGATAAAATATTAGGAGTCCATTCAGCAACTGGTTTTACCGCAAAAGAGAAGAGCTCAAGTTTTAAAATTAGCTCATGAATCTGTTTTTGGAAGTCACATGGGAATGAAAAAGACGAATGAAAGAATACGATATAGTTTTTATTGGCCTCACATGACTAGTGAAATCGCCGAATTTTGTAAAACTTGTAAAGAATGCCAACTCCGAAGCCCAGAGAAAATGATTAATAAAATTCCCATTACTCCTGTTCTCAGACCGGAATTACCATTTGAATGTGTTAATGTGGACATTATAGGCCCTATTGAGCCTCCCTCAGCTCGTCGTCATAAATATGTGTTATGTTTAGTTGATCAACATTCTCGCTGGCCGGAAGCAATTCCTTTGCGTTCCTTAACTGCTAAGGCGACATGTGATGCACTGTTGGAAATTTTCATGAGAACTGGAATACCAAACACTATAGCAAGTGATCAAGGTATGAACTTTATATCGAAACTTACTCAAGAATTCATGAATCGCTTAGGATCCTCTCCTAGATTTTCTGTACCAGGATATGCAGCCAGTAATGGACTTGTAGAAAGATATAATCAAGTTCTTAAAAATGCACTTCATCATGTTATCCGAACAGATCCTAGTAATTGGGATAAATACATTCTGTTTCTGTTTGCTTATAGAAAAGATCCTAACTGTACTACCGGAGTATCTCCATTCAAGTTGATGTATGACCGAGAAGCAAGAGGTCCTCTGAGTGTGTTAAAGTCTAGCTGGTGTGGAGAAATTCCTATACCTTTGAATATGGACAAATCAGTCGTAGATTATCTCCATGAACTCAAAATAAATCTCGAACGAGCAACCGACCAAGCTTTACTTATCGCATCGGGAAAACAACAAGCCTACACGGATTATTTTAATCCCCGCACAAGATCTAAAGAATTTAAATTAGGAGAGCAGGTTTACTTACTAATTCCAGATTCTTCCAACAAGTTATATGCACGATGGACTGGACCTGGGGAGATAATCGAGCATCCATCGCCGCATTCTTACAAAGTGAAACTTCCTGACGGAAAAGTACGACACTGCCATGAAAATAAGATAAGGAGATATTACCCAAGAGTGAATGCAGTTGGTATTGTTTTTGAAGATGATGAAGAATTTGGCGAAATTCATGCCTCTACTAGAACTGTGCATCAACAAGAACTGACTGATAAAATTTGGAAAATAAATTTATAGATCTACATGAGAAAGAAAGAAATCAACTGATTCAGATATTACAGAAGCATACAGATTTATTTAGTGGAAAATTGAAAGTTGCACAAGTTGGTGAACACAAAATAAGACTTGAGGAAGGCAAAGAAAGGACATAACCATATGTTTATAGGATACCAGAGTCTTTGAAATCACAAGTAGATACCCAAATTGAAGAGCTACTTGAATTGGACTTAATAGAAGAAAGTTCTGCAGAAATCGCTCATCCTGTTGTGTGTGTAAACAAAAAGGATGGAAGCATGCGTTTATGTGTTGATTATCGATCTCTCAATGCTGTCACCAAATGTGCATTTGCAAGACCTGAAATCAAATATTTAGGTCATGTTATCGGATCTGGAAGGCATCAAGCAGATCCAGACAAAATAAAAGCAATTGCTCAAATACCTGTACCTGAGACCAAGAAACAACTTAGAAGCATGCTTGGGTTGTGCAATTATTACCGGGAATATATACCTTGTTATGCAGAGATTGCCTTACCTCTTACAGAGTTAACGAAAGAGGATTCCTGAAAATTTACCTTGGCTGGATATACACAGTTGCCTTCAACAAACTGAAATCTGCTCTAATGATCCAGCTTTGCACACTCCAGTTATGAGTGAACCGTTCATAATACAGTGATGCATCCCAGTATGGTATCGCTGCTTGTCCGTTCCAAGGAATCGAAGGATTACTCCGACTTATTGCATATGTGAGCCAGAAGTTGAATAAAACTCAACAAGCTTGGTCTACAATAAAGAGAGAAGCGTATGCTATTGTGTGGAGTTTGAAACTCTAGTTTTCGAGACAAAAATAGAACTGTACACTGATCACAACCCTTTGTCATACCTTACAAAATGTGCTTCACGACTAGCGGTGGGTTTTTGCTCTTCAAAGATATAACTTAACAATAAAACATTGTCCAGGAGTCAAAATGCCTCATGCTGATGCATTATCCTGACTATTTTCTGAAGAGAAGTAGTGACAAATTTATTATTGAATTTAAGCATAATTTCTTTTATTATATGCTTTAGTATTTTATTGGCATTATTATTCTTATATGTATAGATATTTTAATTTTGCATTTTTTTACTTTTGATATGGTGTGATAATATTTAGGTGATTGAGACCATAATATTTAAATTCAGATCTGTGTGTTTTGAGAAAACCCCAAACCCATATCTTGCGGGGGAGATGTCATATTAGGGATTCAATCACCCTACAGATGGCGCTAAAAGCACCATCAGATTGTGTTAAGATAGAGCAATGAGATATTCGGATGATTTGGTCGTGTAGGACGCTCCTTGGTAAATTGTAAATATTTAGTTATATAATAAATGTTTGTGCTGTCTGCATTGCCTGGGATTCACTGATAACCCATTAAATAGAACCAGATACGACAATGGCCTTGTCAGACAAGTGGCAACAGTGTGTCAATTCAGAGGGAGATTATTTCGGGTAGGTCAGGTACTGTATTTTTCAGTTATCATAATCGAAGTGTGATGGTCATTTTCCGGATATTTCATTAGCACTGACCCAATACTTGTTTAGAAATATATAAATTTTAACAAATATGGCCTTTTCATTGGATTAAGAAAAATTGGCTACTTTCAAAACGACTTGCAATGGATTAAAATTGTAAAATAGAGTAGATATAATTAGTATAGCACTTGTCTGCCACTCAGTAGGTTGCTGGTTCGAATCCCGGTTTGTAAGCGCATGGTTGTCCTTGTTAGGAGTAGCTGCAGCTCACCCATTGGGTGCTCCTTCAAAAATAGCCTTCAATTCGTCTCTTGTATTACTGGAGGCATAGATATGTGGTCGGGCTTGGAAAAAAGATACTGAACAAAAAAGTGAGACTAGAATGGATTTCATGATATTCAAGTTTTTAATTTTAATACAACGAAAATATATAAAAATTAGATTACTGCTCAACTTTTTAGTGTATTTTTAAACATTAGAAATATTCAAGAGTAAAAAAGGTAACATATCATCGCAAGTCAACTAACTCCAGATTATAGTTCATAAATTGTAGCATTTGTTTTTGTAACACGTGAAGAGGAACTGGCATTAACGAGACCAGAAAGCACAAATTACTGGGGTAAGTGTAAAAACAAAATAGAATGGAACCTTCTGAGCAGATGATGGCTATCTTGAAGTTATAAGGTGTTAAGATTTCAGTTAGTCAAAGAGAAGCACCATAATCATTGCATTGCATTTCATAACACAATTTATTAAATTCCAATGATCGCAACATTATCTAAAAATCATGTCTTTGAAACACTAAGGATTTCTCTGAACCAATCAAGATTTCACTAAATTATAACTTAGGTGATTGGCTACTATTTATTGAATCTGAATTTGACTAATTTCGATAACATTCTGTGTTTTACTTTGTTCCAGTCATATTAAGCACTTGTGCTTGAATAAGCAGCCAACAGCTATTTTAAATAAAATTTAATAACAAATTACTTTCTAGGTAATCATAGAAAATATATTTTAGTGGTGGACAGAATACAAACTATAGATTACATAGAACTCCAAAATAAAACATTTTTCTGCAATAAAAGATTGAAAAGATGAGTAAACCTGATTGTGCGATGTGCTGAATTCAAATTCGACAAAAATTTTGAAAGTGAAATGTTTACTATTAATTTCATTTAAACAAAACCTTAAAATGGAAAAAAATCAGCAAATCAAACGAAATTATCTACTAGCTATAAATTTGTATCCACACTTAATTTAAAAACAATTGGGACATAATAGATGTATTGCTTTAGTGCAGTTTTCAAGCAAGCTCTAAGCAGTGGTATGGCAGTTTGTAGTAAAATATTTTTCTAGTTAAAAGTGAAATAAGCAATAAAAATTTATTTTGATCAAAGATTTTTCCTTAAAACAAGATTTATTCACACATTAAGTATTTAAATTTCATGCATATAAAAACTAGGCTTCTCATATCGGAACTTCAAATTGCATGCAAGGTTAAATAGGCCTCATGAAATACAAACATGTATTCAATCTTTAACAGGATGTAATTGCAGAATAATTTTCATTTGAGACCATGATACCAGCAACACCTATGTGAAGGCCTGATACCCTAAGGCTTTATTTTTTTTTTTTCAATTTCCTAACATTCCCATCCTCTTGCACTTGTTCTATAATAATCATGGCAAAATTCTCAGCCTCCCAAAGAAAAATTCTGGGTACCCGTCGTGGATACTTTTATGAAGTCAATTTAAAACAGCAATTGTGTGGTTGATACTATTTAATTCCATGTTATAAAATTAATATTGTTGCAGTTTTGAATTTTTAAAAGTATAAGCTTAGCTTCGTGGATGATTTTAGAGTGAATATACGACTCAAAAAATTCTGATTCTTAGACAAGAGCACTTTTTTTGCAATCCATAGCGAGATAAAACATTGTGACTAAAATCCTGAATAATTCATAGTTGATGTTACTGGCATTGATTGAGTGCACACTGACATTTTTACTCAAATAAATAGGCATGAGTAAATATGAAGTAAAAAGAAATCTAAAATGAATTTTAGGATACAATATTGTCCATTTGCATTGAAGTTAAAACCACATTTTAGATTCCAAGCCAAAAAAACACCATGTTCGAATTGAACATGTTCAGATGGATATTTTTAATTAACGTTGCACTGGAGCAACACAACAGGCTATTGGTGATGGTCCTGGATCAAGCCTGAAGTGGAAAGATCAGAGAACGCCACATAATTTTGGACCACGGTCAGATGATGGGGTCACACCTGAGCTGGTACCCCACTTTCCAAATTTCCACACCACGCCAATGTGAGGACATTTGACGTGCACTAGCCCCTTTGTACCAGACAGTTTTGGGTTGGATTTGAACTCGCAACCCTCCTGTTCCAATCTGCTACTCTTTCAACCGGGCTACTGAGGCCCTGAATATCTTCAGTGCGAAAACATTAATTTTATCTGATCAAAATCTGGTTACTCAGTACTTTTGTGAGTGAATAAATATATCAATATAGGAAACGGATTCTAAAACTTTTCTAGTCTTTATTTCACTGATAGAACAGACAAATCAGAAGCTTTGCACAGTATATGGAATAGCTTCATATATGTATGAAATTGGACCTACAGATGACAGGAGAAATATCAATAAATGCTACTAATCTTGCATTGATAACACTGAATATACATTTGTTACACTGAGGCTCAATTTTACCATAATATATTCAGCAAAAACATTAAATAAAAATACAAAAACAATCTTAATTTAAATGAGGCAACAATTCAAATTTCCACAAATGTACAAATGAAATTTCAAAGAAAATCTATACAGGTTCATCTTTATTAAGAAAACTGCATTTCTATAACATTTGCATGATCATTAGTTATTTCAATTATCATTTTCACTCTGCATACCCAGTAAAAAATCCATTAAAATCTTCGCATCATATTTGTATTAAATCGGTCAACAGGAAAATGTCCAGGAATGGGATTTATCATATCATTTCCAGGAGTGCCTCCAAACATATTAAGCTGATTAGGTGCATGTACCATATTAGGAGGATGACCAATGTTCATCCCAGGTTGACCACGAGAATGATCAATTGCACTCCATCGTTCTGGTGGAGGTTGATCGATTCTTGCCCAATTTTCAGGGGTTTTATTGATAGGGGCCCATTGAGAAGTAGCAATGGGAGCTTCATTACCAAATTTGTTTTGCTCCCTATTTGGTGGTGCTCCTTCCCATGGGTGGGGGCGTTCAAAATTTCGTCCTCTATCGTTGAATGAATTTCGGTCAGATCTATCAAAGTTCCGATCCCGATTTACTTTACCCTTCCAATCATCACGACTCCTGTCAGGCATATCACGACCACTTCTATTACTTCTGAATGGAGGTCTGTCTTCATGGTCACGGCGTCCTTCTCTTCGACCCGAATTGAAAGTTGGTGACAAATCACCTTTAGGTCTATCGAATCTGTCAGATCTCCTGTCAGGAAAACCACTTCGATCTCTTCCAAAATCACCAAAACTGAAAAGAGAATATTTTATTTTAGCAAAAAGTAGAACAAGACTTTAGCAAGTTTAAATTATGCAGGGACATGCAAGGGAATAAACAATAGTTAAACTCACATTTACAGTCGCAGGAAAAAAAGAACCCTCCTTTATTTATTTTTTTAGTATTTTTTTCAAATTTAAGTGTAGCGCAAAAACTATCCAGAGGAGAGATGAAATTTTTTATAATATTAAATCCTTCTGATTCGATTGCTGTCAAAATATATAAAGGTTCCTATTCATCATTTTTTCTAATATTAATTTAATAATTAATATTGAAAACTAAAATTTATTTATTATTTATATTTATTATTTAAAAACTAAAACATTATGTATATTTTGTTTGGATACTTTAATAGCAACATGGCTACAAAATATCAGCACTATAGGAATATAATTTCGGAAGAGATCCATAAGTCTGGGAAACTGATTTAACATTAGCTCTAAACTTCTGTAATCATGAATGAAATGAAACTTGATATCTGCAGTTAAATTATGACAGATTCGAAATTTTGTGTCAAAATAGGGGGTACTATTGGAAATTATGAAGTTGGTACTCAATTTAATATGAAGATGGCCCCTTATGCAAATTTTATGACAATGAATTTATATACATTATTCCCCATCGAATTCCATCTTTGAATTTTCTCTATTGTTAAAATTGTTTCAATGAAGATGGGTGGTTGAGTTTTTCCCCCACAACTGTACATATGAAATAGATTACAAACCTAATCAAAAGTAGTAACCTAAAGTAGTGCTTTTTAAAATACCAGATGCATCAGTTGGCAATTAAACCTCCCAACGAATCAAGCCTGGAACCCATTTTCAAGCCTGCCTAGTTGCAGTAATCAAAATAACACTGGTACTTTGAAATTTTGAAAATTGGATATTTTCTATTTGTCTTTACAATCAAGATGTAATATCATTCAATTAAGTACAAAAAAATTCTATTTTAGTTGAAAAACTCTTTTTTAACATTCACCTTTTCAAAAATGATAAACCCGTACTTAAAAAAAAAATCGCCTATTTTGTGTGAAAATACACATAATTCATTTTATTCAGTTGAACCTGCTGATTGAGAGTACTGATTTAATGAGAACCAGGGTCTAGCAAAGAAATAAGAATTGAAAGGTTGGCTGAAGATGTACAAAACTGATTGAGAGTATTGATGTACAGTCGCGGAAAACCCCTCGAACCACCCTTTATTTCAAGCACTATTCATAGTAGAACAAATTCAAAGATATCATTCAATAGGGAATAACATTCTCTACAAATTCAAATAAATTGCATTAAGGCCATCTTTATATTAAATTTTGCACAAAATTTCCAATAGAAACACCATGTTTTGATGACAATCAGATTTGGTATCGCTAAATTATTCTAAATATGAAATTTCACAATTTTACTATCTTTATATAGAGATATTCAATGTTAAAATTGCAGTCAATTTCAGGGATCATCTCCACATTGAAAATCGTTATTTGTAGATCGAGATTAAGTGTAGTTATAGTTACCGGAATTTCAAATTTGAACACTATTTCAAACGTATTTGTCAGCATGTGCAAACAATTCAAGAATTTTATGTTATATATATTAAGCAAGTGCAAACGATTGGAGAATTACATGTGCAAACAATCCAAGAATTATTATCCAACGTTGTCGCAACCTGACCAGACTCTTTGCCGAGAAGCCTTTCGGAGTTGATCCTACACCGTTGCCAGTGGACTGTGTTTATATTATTCGGCGCCGGCAAGGTGCACAAATCTGCTGCGCTTCGAGATGTATATACGAGGGTTGTCCGTAAAATAAGGTTCCCAATTCGCTGCAGTCTCGAGGAACGCTGTTACGCAGGATCCGGCACCACTGGCATGTACCTTGGTTCCCCCTCTCCCAGTCCCCACCCCGGCGAGCTGTATGCGACGCTCAGTCTTAGCTTGGCAACCCTTAGAGATGGAGCTCCCACTCGCTTCTCCCGCCAGGTGCGAATTACGCTCTGTGATTCGTTTTTTGTTTGCAAAAAACACTGCGCCGGTGGACATTCATTCCCAACTGTGTGAAGTCTACGGAGAAAAGTGTATGAGCGTACAACACGTGCGCAAATGGTGCAGAGAATTTAAAGACGGACGTACAGACGTCCATGATGAACAACGTTCCGGACGAAACGATTGCGAAAGTGGAAGAAGCAATGCTGAAAGATCAAAGGGTTACGGTTCGGGAGCTCTGCGAGATGATCCCCGATGTCGGCAAGACCTGCATTGACAAAATTTTGACAGACCATTTAGGGTATGCCAAGGTTTGTGCAAGGTGGGTCCCAAGAATGCTCACGGAGGACCACAAACGACAACGCGTTGAAGCGGCCCGCGAATTTCTTCAGGCTTACGAAACCGATGGCGAGGAATTCTTGGACTCCATTGTCACTGGGGACGAGACCTGGGTCCACTACACGACACCGGAAACGAAAGAACAATCCCGTCAGTGGAAACATCCAGAGTCGCCGAAGCCGGAGAAGTTTAAACAAACACCGAGTGCCGGCAAAGTGATGGCCAGCGTGTTTTGGGACAGGAATGGGATATTGTTGTGCGAATTCATGCCTGCAGGGACAACAATCAATGCTGACCGCTACTGCGAGACGTTGAAGAACCTTCGCCGCACGATTCAAAACAAGAGGAGAGGCATGCTCACGAAGGGAGTGCATTTCCATCAGGACAACGCTAGTCCGCACACCGCCCGTGTAACCAGCGATCTCATCAACGAATTTGGAAGGGATACTGTCACACACCCGTCCTACAGCCCGGATATAGCCCCAAGTGACTATCATCTCTTCCCTGAATTGAAAAAACACCTGGGTGGGAGGCATTTCGGAACCGGAGAGGAGCTGAAAGAAGAGGTTTTAAGCTACCTTCGCGGCGCGGCGGGAGAGTTCTACGACTCAGGCATAAAGAAGATGGTACACCACATGCAAAAATGCATCGATCTCGACGGCGATTATGTCGAAAAATAGGAAAAAGTCTAAGCTTTCCAAAAATGCATTATTCATTGCAAATAAACATGTTTTTCATTGTGAAAAATCCATTGGGAACCTTATTTTACGGACAACCCTCGTACTTTCTTCGGGAGGCGAAAGCAGATGCTCGTGAGATTGGCTCAAGTGTAGAACATTAAAAACTTTTGAGGACTATGTATGCTTTATCGCTTGACATGTTGGGAGCCCTATGTAAGTTTCTACTATTAAATTATTTTTGATATAATTAGTTATACTTTACTCTCTCCAAAAAGTAACTAGGAAACAAATTCCAAGTATTAAGAAGCAGATAAAAAAGACTGGTAGTTTTTTAACATTGATGATCTGCTATAAACGTTCCGTTTTTTAAACTTTTGGTTGCCCCTAAAATCGTCATAATGAGAAAAATTTAATGTAGGACAAAAACTAACCATTGGAATGAGCTGAAATTTTGCAGTCATTTTAGAAGTCCTTCTGAATTGATTTCCATCAAAATATAGTAAGGTTCCAATTCATAATTTTTTCAAACATTAATTTAATTATTATTGCACACTAAAAACTGTTTTTAAAATAAAACATTAGGTGGATTTTGTTTGGGTTTAACAGTAACATGGTACAAAATATCCGCACTATAGATATATTAATTTAGGAAGATATCCATAAAAGTCTAAGACATTGATTTAACATTAGGAGCTCCAATCTTTCTGTACTTGTAACTTCGAAACAGTAAGACCTAATGACATGAAATTTGGTATATGAAGTTAAATTTTGAGATTCAAAATTGCATGTCGAAATAGGGGTTTCCATTAGAAATTATCAAGTTGGTGCTCAATTTAATATGAAGATGGCCCCCTTATGCAAATTTTATGCATTTGAATTTATAGAAGACCTTAGTTCTTGTCAAACACCATCTTTGAATTCTCTCTAGTTGAAATTGCTCGAATGAGGAGGGGGTGGTTCGTTTTATTCAGCGACTACAAAGACTTACTTATAAGCAAAACTTATATTTATAGTGAATATTATAAATCATTGTATATCAAGTTCTTTTTATTTCACATTTTATTGAATCCATCGACATTTTCATACGAAACTAGTGTTATCCAAAGTTGCATGAATTTGGAAAATATTGAAAGGAATTCATTTGTTTCTCTCCTTCACTAGAAAACAGATATTTAAATTAGTTCAAAGCGCAAGGGGTCCAAGGGACAAAACAGTAACAATTCCAACCATGCCAGTATAGTCAGACACAAAGTTAAGATTAGAGCAGCATCACTCCCATTTGTTTTGATGCTTTAGGGTTGGTTGTTTTGGGGTTTATGGCACAAGGGTGATATTTGGTCAAGATGCACCAGTTGGAGCTTTAGGTAGCAGAAAATATTGAATTTGGTAAAACAAGTGAGCATTTGCATTCATGAAAATGGTCACTATTTTAAATATTTGCCATATTTAAATTGTATCTATTTTATTTTATGGTTAGAATTTATTACCTAGTTGAATAAAATTACAATTTGCTGAATGCAACTATTCAATTACCCTATATTCATCAGAAAACCATCTCTACTTGGACAACTGCATAAGTGATCAAATTACATATCAATTTTATGTCCACATTCAATACGTGTAATCAAAAGCAAAAAATGTTGAGTATAGCATTTTGAGGGATTAAGTTCATATTGCTTCATACATATTGTGGTATAAATATAAAATTAATACCTTGAGGTTGGTTCTAAGGAAGGTTCTCGCCTGGGCCCAGTATGACGCTTTCTGTCCTCCCAAAAGGAATCATCTTTACGGGGTCCATCAAAACCTCTTTTAGACCCTCTCCTATCGTCAAGTCTAAGATAAGAAACAGCACTTTCATGTACAAAAATTGCAGTTTAAAACAGGTATTATTCATTTTACCTATTCTAATTAAATTATAATTTCCCCAAAACATTCTGATAACATTTTATTTTCAACTGTAATAACACAAACAAAATACTTCTGATGAGTGAATCTCTGATCACAAATCTGTATTATGACAAGTGTTTCTGCAGGGAATTATCTCTTATCAGATATTAGAATTCATAGATTTCTGGAGTATGCATGCCATCTAATAACAAACTACATCTTCAAGATAAATTAAAAGTTAGAAATCACTCATGAAAGATTCTCCTAGGAATGCAAAACAAAACAGTTCTTAAAACCAAATACTTAGTCTTCAAAACAAAACTGAGTGAACTACAATCAATGCATAATTGTAAACATCATATACTGTTAACAAAATCAGTTCCAACAAATTGAATTTTACAAAACATTCTTTGAAATAATTGACAGGTAGTGAAAAAGAATTATAGGACTCAGAAAACAATATAAAAATATACCAATACAACGAGTTCAATGGCATGGTCCAGAAAAGCAAAAAATAATGAAGTAAGCTTCTTACAATTACAATGTTGGAATTGCTTATAAAGAGAAATGACTAAATTAATTGCTACTTTTCCTGTTTTTAGACATTATAACCCAATAAAAAATTGAAACAAAATAAAAATGAAGGTTAAAAACAATATTAGCTTTACAGTATCTCAATTCAAAAATTTTAACACAGCTTTCTATGCAGTTCTGTAGTCAATTATTAACCACAGAAAATAAATATATTTCATAATAGTTGGAACGTATGCAAGTACACTTGTTTATTGGTGTTCAAGACAAAGCAACCTTTTATTTCAGCATCAAAACTTTTGCATGTGTGGGGCATGGAAAACCCTATATATTCAAGCATAGGTAGAACTAGCCTAAAGTTAATACCCTGGCCCTTTCAAGAAAAGGATTGTCTTTTTGAGATTGAAGAACCAGTGAGTGGTTAATCATCTGATAAACCAAAAAAAATCAGGGATAATTATGCATGGTTGCCTTAAACATTATCTGGTAACTTTCGGGCCAAAAGTTATTTTGTGTTTCTATATACAGGTTGACTGTGTCAGATAACTTTCTAAATTTTAAGTCATGTTAATTAAAGGGAAGTTGATAATTAAAGGAAGATGTTAATTGAAGGAAGTAGACAAACATGTAAGACATGAATGTAAGTTGTCTCAGAATTAATAAAGTGAGATTATTTTCATTTCTTTCTAAATTCCAGTATGCATTTATATCTAGCTTAAGTGGCTCAAGTTATACAAATGTAAACACAGTAAATGCCAACTAAAAATAAGCAATTTTTATTTTGTTTATTAATGCCAGAGACAACATTATAATACAAAGGTTATTCTAATACTTAGCATCTTCACTTAAACCTGGAACAAACTTTCAACTTAGCATTTTCTTTTAATTTGTGTCAAGTATGTCATGGTTTTGATTTAGTTTTAAATACTTTAATTACAATCAATGGTCTGATAAGAAAAATACTAATTAGATCCCTACATTAAGTGAAAAACCCAATATTAAGTCTTGACCCTTTGAAGGACAATGTTAAAAGGGGTTTGTATTTAAAACTGTACGGGTGAAGATCTATTGCCATACACGAAAGCATTTTCACATAAAAAATCACTTAGTATTTAGGGGAAGTGGAGCATCACATGCCTCACTTCTCACCTAGAGCACACCTGATACTTAAAATATAAATGCATTATTTTTTTTTTTAAATATTTATATCCACATGAAAATGATATTAATACAAAGAAAAAGATAAAAATATCCAATATCAATTGATAAAAATATTCATCTATAAACAATTACACTTAATTTACACAAAATTAAATTTACAAATTACACTACAATTACAAATTACACTAAATTAACAACTATGTAACAAAACGTACATTAAAAAAAATCTCTGAACAAAAATATAAATTACAATTCTTTTATTATAAAAGTAATTCAAATGAGATTTTATAGTATAAAGTTGATATTACTCTAAAACAAAAGCGCATAATCATAATAGCTGAACTGAAACTTTTAAGAAATATGCGCTGCCATCTATTATTGCTACCATCTACTGGTAGAAAATGCAGATGTGTAATGGTTCAAATTTGTCCCACATTTCTGGTTCTTAAATAAAAATATAAATTTGTGATTATAAACCCCACTTTTTGTATTACAATTATCTTTACAATGCAAAAAATATTTATGCAAATATTTTAAGTTCAATGCATCCGTATGATTGAAAATTTTAAAACTATTTCCAGAGTAATGAAAAAGTTATTTAAAAAAAATTCTGTACAAAATCTATTTTACCTCTAACGTGTACTGAAAATTTTTGATGCATTTGGAAAGTCAAGTCTATTATTTAACCATTGTAATGAGGCTGGTAGAAATTGTACCCTCTCACCCAAAAAACAAATAAGTTGTTAGTATAGAGGTTATAGTAATTTTTTGTAGTAAATGCGAGGATGGATACTGGTGTAAAATATTTCAAAAGTGAGACAACAGACAGCCCACTGCCACTAAAAGGGTTAAACATTATGTGAGGTTCTCCAGTCAGACACTAAGGAATATTGGTGGGAAGAAACCATTTGATCCCAGAGGGACGTTGGCAGGGAGGGACCTTACATGGCCATCTGGATGAGGAGGCGAAAAGGGAACGATAGAGGTGAGAAGGGACTTGAGTTGGAGACCGACCAGGAAGAACATAGTGAAGGTTCTTCAATGTCATGTTCCAAAAGACTCGGAATGCTTTAAATACAAAATATGTAAATAGCATAAACAGTAACCCAGAAACAATAAGAAATATTTGAAAAACACCCTGAAGGCATCATTCATACATTGAAAGAAAAAACTGTAAGTGACATATCATATTTGAATTTATATAACTGTTTACAAGCAACAAAAATTGGTTCATTTTGAATTACTTGCGAAAATGCTGTCTTACTCATGGCAGCTGAATTAACTCCTACTCTTTACAATAAGTTTAGAAATTTTAACATGAAATTAATAAAATACACTTACGTCATTTGTGTTCTTTTTCTGAGTTCTGCCTTTTCTCTTTCCAAACGCTCTCGTTCCATTCGTTGTTTTTCTCTTTCAAGCCTCAGTACTTCAGCTCTTTCACGTTCCAGCTTTTCTCTCTCAATTCTTTTTATAAAATATGATACATCAACAAATGTGAAGTATTAACAGAAAATCACTAAAAAAACCATTAAAACTATAAATGCATAATTTGTTGTTTATACAATACCTCAATCTTTCTCTTTCCCTTTCAAGCCGCATTGATTCTTCACGATTTTTCCTTTCAATTTCTCTTTGCCTCCCAAAATCATTAAACCTTCTACTCCTATCAGAATCACGATCTCTATCTCTGGAATGCTCACGATGAAAGCGATCAACCTAATAAACAGTTTAGACTTTAAAATCAACATTTTATTTTAAGAAAATTTTCTAACAATATTAAGACTACATTCAAAATAACTATATACACTAATTATTAAGATTTTAGAAATCTTATAAACTAACCAAATTCAACGTTGAAAAATTATATTACCGACAAATTATTTAAATAAACCTGAAATGCATCCAAATATATTTTTATTGCACAAGCTGTATTTGCATTAGTGAACTTTCAAAAACAAATTCTAGCAGTATCTTTAGGTTTGCCAGGAAATAACACAATTTTTAATTGAAACTGAATTTTTTAGTGGTGAACATCTACACTGAAGGGCCAAAACATTATGACCACCTACTCAATAACGCGTTGCGCCTCCTTTGGCCTGCAAAACAGCTGCAACTCGCCTGGGCATAAATGCCACAAGTTCTTGGTACATGACTGGAGACAGGTTGTACCAAATGTCTAAGCAGCGGTCACGCAAAGTCGAGATATTCGGACATGGTGGTGTTTGAGCTCTGAGCTGCCGCTCCATGACATCCCAAATGTGTTCTATCCGATTAATATCCGGCGAGTTAGGTGGCAAGGACATTAAGTGGAATTCATCAGTATGCTCCTCGAACCACTCCAACACAATCCGAGCCTTGTGACATGAGGCGTTGTCCTGCTGGACGATTCCATTTCCAGTTGGGAAGACAGACGCCATGTAAGGGTGCAATGATGTTCAGATAGTTCGCAGCGTTCATGGTCTGTTCTACCACAACTACGGGTCCCAGAATTGCCCATGAGAACGTCCTCCAAAGCATAATACCGCCACCACCAGCCTGTGTATGACCTGCTGTACAAGAGGGGAGCAACTCTTCACCTGGCAGACGGCGTACCCTGACACGACCATCGACGTGATGAATGAGAAATCGGGATTCATCAGACCAGGCAACTCTCATCCATGGTCCAGTCTCGATGTTCCCGGACCCATTGTAGGCGTAGTTGACGATGACGCTTGGTCAACAGGGGCCCACGAGTGGAACGTCTGCTGCACAGTCCCATATCCAACAGTGTCCGCTGAACGGTGTGTTCCGAAACACTTGCGCTTGAACCTGCATTGTATTGGGCTGTCGGCTGAGCCACTGTCTCGGGCCGATTTTGCTTTACCAAGCGGGACAATATCCGACGTCCTTTTTGATGACGCGTGGATGACCAACACCTTGGCATCTACTGCTGGTGTCAACGTCATTTATCCACTTTGCATGAATACTAACAACGGCAGATCGTGAACACCCTACCAGTCGTGCAGTTTCGGTAATACTTTTTCTGAGTCTTCAGGCCATTACGATCTGCCCTCTATCAAATTCGCTTAGATCAGCAGCTTTCTCATCAATCACCAAAGTAAGTGCAAGAATGATTACTTACCTTCTCCAGCAGCAGTTAAATACCATTCTCACTTAATCACGTGCCCTCCACGTCATCCAGACGAGTTCATTGAAAAATGTGGGGATGGTCATAATGTTTTGGCTCGTCAGTGTATATAAGTAAAAACGGAGTGTTTGTTTATACATTGAATATTCTCTACTCATTTCAAGTTATTCATCCAGTTTGGGCTATACTAAAGAAAAATCAGTGGTTTCCGCATTTAGTGTCTGTATGGGTGTGCCCGAACTAAGTCCAAACAGCTGAGTGTATTTTCATGAAACTTTGCATACTGTGAGTATTTACATTTATTTAGTGACTGAACTTGGTTGTGTTGGTCTGTCTTCCTGTTTTATGTCTGTTTTGTGTTTGTACAAGTATCACATAAAATTTATTCAACATATTTTAATACAATGTTCTATATTTTATAAATTTTATTTTAGTTAAGTGAATACATTATTTGAATTTCCTTTGCTTATATATTTAGACAAATCTAATGACAAAACATACATGAGTAAGTATACTTAAATCAACCATAATTTGGTAGTTTTGGAGAAGCTGGAATGTATATTGAGTATTGTGATTACTTGGAATTTTTTATCAGTACCTGCTGAAAAAGCAGTTATTTTTCGAAACATTATATTTTTACAGAATTTGAATTGATACTTCATTTATTTTTAGTCTTATTTTTTTCTTTGCAAAATATACACGATTTCTGAATATTTATGACAGACAATATTTTGCTAAAATGGAAACTCCTGTTCGGTGACCACATGCAGTGATATTGTTTTTACACTAGAAATTAATTTTGCATTTCTAAATTTTGTCCCCTTTTTAGTTACAAGTTGTGGCAACTATGAGAGATCACAAGATAAAACAGAATCTTCAGAACAATTTTTCCCCCAAAACTTTACTGTTTTCTTTATAAATTTAGTAAATATTTATTTTTTTAATAAAATGCAATTCCCTTTCATCGTATGCAACACCATCACAAAGTATTTGATTTAAAGCTGCATGTACGCTAGAATAAAACACATTTTAAGTGGAATTTTGCTGGTATCGAAAGAATGTTAAAGTTAAAAAAAATCAGAACTAGGACTTTTGAAATATTAAAAATTCTTTGTCATGTGACAGAAGGTCAAGGCGGCTTAATTTATGAATTGAAGCTATATTTATGTAACTTATCATACGTTAAAAGTTTGTTGAAAAGAATGATTTCCTTTAAGAAAAATCTGTCAAATCAATTTTTCATATTTTTTAGAAATGGTAATAGGTTTCTTTGCCTTATCTGTACTAAAGACATTCAATTTTAAAACAAGTTCTTTTGTTATTGCATGTGCTGCAAAATTGAATTTTCAAGAAAAAATGTATTCACCTAAAAAAGTGATGGCCCTTGCGAAAATATGGCATGTTTAGAGCAAGAGTGTCGCAAGTTAAAAAATACTGGTATGTAAGAGTGTGAAGTATTCACTGTAGATTTGTCATTTTTACAAATTGAGTTGAGCAAATTTTACATGGAAAGCACTTAAGAAAAGTCATTCCTAATCCCTACCCCCCCCCAAAAAAACCCTCAAAGTCGTCTTTTGAAGCAGTTAAATTAGTGTCACCTTCCGTCATTTTGCCATACAGCAGTTGCAATGTCTAAGAAAAATATTAGAGGAATGGATATGCATGCATAGGATGTGAGTTATAGAAATTATGTAAATGTCGAAAAGGAGTTAGATTATTTTACTCGCACTCAAATGATTTGGCATTGTTCTACGAAGGAGAAAAGCGAGAATTCTGGTCACTTTTTCAATATAGTTAAACAATTCAATCTGAGTAAGGTCTGCTGGTACCACATGAAAACAGTCCAGCAAAGCTTTTCCAGCCTTTCTACTTCTGAGCAAATCATTAAATAAACTGATGTTAAGTAACTCAACAAACTAAACCAAAGGGAATAAAAGTTAAAACAATACAGTTCATTTTCTTGGAATTTCTGTGACTATTCAGCTAAGAGAAGGCAGAAAAGTGAGATGTTTGAGGATGGCTGACCCACCAACAATATAGCAACTGGCAAATAACAAGTTTTGAACATTCAAAACAATCTAACAGAATGAGGTGAAAAAAAATTACTCAATTGTAATTTTCAGATCATTGAAAGATTAGATTTGAACTAGAATATAGCAATTTTTGAAGAAAGCTTAAATTTGATTTGTATAACTTTATGTTGAAATTAATGTACTTATAATTTAATTTCATAATAGGCAAAGAATGGTTATCTATTTGAAAATTAAATTCTTGGAATGTCTTTGGCTTTAAATGGAACCACTGTTAATTAGCTTGATTTTACTTATGTCATTGAAAGTCAAAAACTTGATTTATTGTCATCGATTTCATAAAATCTTGAAAAAATTTGGATTGGTAGCATTTGGTATGCTGTTATTTTTATGTATTTGTAGTTTTTTGTTAAAAAAATATAAAGAATGTTTCGCTTAACAATGGAGAAATGGTTTTGCTGCAATTAAATGTAAATTTGTACTTTCTTATAATAGATTCAAAGTAATTAGCTTAATATGTACAATTGATTACAATGATTCAACAAAATGTCACACCATTCTCTCATACCAATAAGAATTGGTAAGAATATCAATTACCAATTCTTATTGGTATAAGAGAAGGATGTGGCCAATTTTCCTCAAATGAGAACAACATTTTGCAAGTTAATGCAATGTTACATACATTAAAATTTCTGGTAGTTGTAAAAGGCCGTCTTCCACCAAAAACCCGGCCATATCCTCGCCTGAAAAACCCACCACGAAAATTCATCCTTTCTCGTCTTTCATTACTTCTTGTTCTCGATCTTGTTCTCTTTTCCCGAGGTCGTTTCCTGTCTCTTGATTTATTACGACTTCGACGGTCACTGTCCTTACTACTTGTACGCCTCTTGATATCCCTTTTTTCTTCTGCAGCTAAAAAGAGATGTAAATAAATAAATGGAAATCAAATTAATGACTTTTATTACACTTTTAAATACCAATGACATTTGGATGCAGAGAATCCAAGAACCTTGCAGCAAACGTTTTTCAAGGACTCGAAAATAGTGAAGTTTAAGCAAATAAGTGATTTTTCCTATTTTAAACAAAATTTTAAGATAATTACAGAACCCACTATTTGTAGAAATGTTAAAAAAGTCACTTAATACAATCAAGTTCCCAGGAACATAATAAAATGGATATCATGACCTAGAAAATCAATTTTTTTTTTCATTTTTTTAAATTTTCCAGAACTTTTATGAACTCTGCATTTGCAATCAATGGAGACCAACAATTTTCAAGAAGTGTGCAGAAAAATTTACTATCCAATTACATTTTTTCAACTGCTCAATTCACTACCCTCCACTCAATTTTGTAACTCTTAAAAAAATTAGCATTTTTAGAATTTGTCATTCATTTTTAATTTCTATACTAAGAATTTATTTTTCTTGATATTTTATTATCGTTCAAATTAATTTTAAATCTGATACTTTTCCCTCCTTTTCTTCACGTCTGTTTTTGTTATTTTTGAAAACAGGTTATTTTAGGATTTTTTTCCTGTGAATAACTAACTGCTCATACAACCTATGATTTGGAAGCTATTATACCATAAATTACAAAATGCTGGATTAGGTAATTAATTATGTAGGTTTCATTGATGGAGGTCTTCTGACTGTAAAGCAAGAAAACAAGAATTAAAATTTCACCATCGCACATAAAAACATTTAGTGGCCAAAAATTTGTCACATCTGAAAACAATTCTTGAGACACAAATTATTCTAAATTAGGTGATTAGAGAGGTGAATTTTATAATCCTAAAGCTTTAAATCAGTTTTTCAATTCTCAAATGAAAATTATGGAATCCGACTAGCAGCTGTAACTAAACGGAAACACAACCTAATATCAAAATGCTACGGTTATACAAAAGCTTATGTACTTATATATCCCGTTTCTGAAGAAAACAAATCAAAGTCATAGATGGTAACTAACCATCTTTCACTAGCATTCTTGTAAAAATAATGGAAAGAATGATAAATAATAGAAATGGCTTGTTGAATTCCAGAACTTCTTGGCTCACGTCCAGGTGGGTTTCAGAAGTATTCATCCACTGAATATGCCTTCCCAAGTCAAAGTATTAGGTGCATTGCTTGGAGTTAAAGGGTGCTTATGGTTTTGTTAACAAAACGAAGTTATTGGAGCACTGTGGCAATATGCTTTACTAAATTCGTGGTTTCACGGGTCAACGATATTGTTACGTCAAACACGAAAAATTAATTTCTGGATATAGGCAACTATAGACAGGACTCTTCAGGGACCAATGTACAACTTTTCTTTATTTTATGTCTACATGAATTATTTAATAACGGCTATAGTGGACCTGGATGTTAAGGCATTTATGAATGCTGATGATCTTTTGTGGATTTGTCCCAAAGAGAAATTATCAAGAAAATAGATTGCATTTTAAATTCAGCTATGATTGAAAGGGCTTCATGATTTTGGTGCTTGGAAAAATGGCTGTTCAGTGTTTTTATGTGATAGATGTCTAGAATTTACAATAAAATACAATTCCCTATAACCTTGGGCCTATACTTTTAATCTTGGTGCAACTTCTGGAGTAGCCATGTTATATAGAAATCATAAATAGAGGATGGAGCATAAACTGCAGAGGAGATTGGCCATTTTGCTGGTATGAAATGAGGTTGTGCAGAGGATACCAGCTTTGCACTACTCATACTTTTATCGAGTCAGCCTTTAAGTATTGTTGTAGTGTGTGCCTATTTCCCAGAATCTGATGCAGGGATGGAAGTATATTCAGAATCAAATACTCTGGTTCGTAACTGGTGCTGTTAGTACATCCTTAATGGAGTACTTTGATGCCTTATAGTTGGCTACTGGAAATTTGTGTATGAAAGACGTTTTTGAATCTTCTCTTAAATTATACGAAAAGTTATACCAGTTTCCCTCTGGATCAGTTGGATACCATTTCATAAGGGGCCAAGATTAAAGATATAAGATGGTTTTATTCAATGGACTCTCCAGTAGAAGGCAAGACTTTGTTATGATTTATATCATAACCCCCAGTTCCCTATTACCACCTCTGAACCCTACAGAAATGTTTAATAATTCCTTTCACCTTGATTTACTGGACCCAGAAAAAAAAACAAATATTTGTCCACTAGTTTTAAAGCCTCTGTGGTGGAGACTACATCTTTGTTACTCAGCTGAAATATGGCTTAATGTATTTAAGGATGGTACTGGGACTAGTGAACAGGGCCAAGGAATTTGTAAATGCAGTTATTCTGCGAGATTCAAGATCAGCTATACAGGCCAAATATGGAACTTGTAATACATGTCAAAGGATCTTGAACTTATTAAAGGACTTACGGAACCTATAAAAAGCAGTTCTTTCAGTGGATCCTGGTTCACTGTAATATTACCGGTAATAAGGTGGGCCAGAGAAGCACAGATACAAAGACTTCTCATAGGAATTCCTTATCATACTGTGGCTTCTTTAATTCAACGTAGCATGCAGAGTATAAAACCATCCTTTTAGATAGAATTAAGATAAAACTTGGAAAGAGTCAATCTTTTCCCTCCCTGATTATTCAAGAAATGAAACAAGCAGAATTCAGACTTACCACAAACCATGTTCAATTATTTCTTAGATTATACATTTGTTCTACAGCTTGGTACACTTATAAATTTTAAAGTTATTAATTTATTAAAGTAAAAATATATTCCACAACAGGAAGTTGATTTTGTTTGTGATGATATTTATGACACAAATAGGAAACTCACTATCTGCCCCTTCCTTTTTATTTTCATCTGTTCCATCCTTTTCAGCTGCTTTGTCTCCCACTTTGGCTGCAACTTTGGGCTTTTCAGTTTTAGTCTTATCAGCAGGTATAGAACTATCATCAACTTTTCCACTTTCAGTAGTTCCTTTATGTCGAGAAAAATGTGTTTTGCACATAATACATTATAGCACTTAACTATGTATTAATATCTATAAAATTGAATGTTATTAAGTTTGTAATGAAATAAAAAAGAGCAATGAATCTACAATATATTTTAAAATATAGAAAGGTTAGTTAATTAGTTTGATGAGAAATAGACTAAACCAAGTAAAAGAAATTACCGTCTAAATTTTCTTTTTCAATTTTATCATCAGATTTTTTTTGTGGAGCTTTACTTTGTATAGCTTTAAGTGCAGCTCTTTTAATTGAACCTGTAGGCTCACGTGTAGTCTAAAAACAGGCAAAAAATAAGTCAAATTTGAAGGCATATTTATTAATAGTATATCAAACTAAATATAGTAAAAGCATAAAAATTCCATGTTTTGAAGTCAGAAAATAAAATTTAAGGAATACAATCAAATATTTTGAAAACCATTAATCAGGTTAAGCTAATTAAAATCAACTTTCTTTGAATCTTGATTTCCAATTAAGTAATTTTTTTCACAAAATCAATCCTAATAAAAAGAAAATTTAAAAATCAAACAAATTTTTTTTATTCCCCCTTTAAGTTTAATAATGTTTAAATGAAATAACCTGACAAATGATGCATTATTTTATTCAAATAATTAAAAAAAAATTTGCTTCAACTCGCAAAGCCCCTAGAATGACTTTAACTATGGGTATTGTGATGCACATGTGTAGCATCACTGCTGATAGCACCTTGTCACAGCAGTCGGTATACAGCCCAATGACAGTTGGTAAGAGAATCACGAAAGAGTCGGTTTTTAAAAGAATCATGAAATACTTTGTAACTTGATTGTTAAGATTCTAAAACAAATTTTTTTTAATTATAATTTTATAATTCAACATCTCTAACTTGTAACGGTACATATTATCATAAGCAGCTAAACTTATACAATAAATTATAAGCAGAAGATAACAGCATTCTAAAAACCCAGAAGAGTAAGGGAAAAAGAATAAGGTTTGAAAACTTTCATAAGAATGTTAGAAGACATCCAATTGAATTACAAGAAGTTTTTCTGGTTGATTTTAATTATTTTTTTTGATAAATAAGTTAGTTTTATGTGAAATACTAACCTTCTCCACTGTGATAATTCTTCCATGAAGCTCAGTGCGATTTAATTTCTCAATACAAATAAAAGCTTCCACATTAGTAGCCATTGTAATGAATCCATAACAACGAGCACCAGGTGTTCTTGCATTTGTTACTATTTTAGCACCTGATACCTACAAAAGCAAGATGAAATAAATCAATCCAAAACACTTTTTCCCTAAGGTTCACACTAGAAGGTAAATAATTATGAATCATGCTTACTTTTCCAAATTTGCTGAAAAGAGCTTTTAAATCATTTGCTCTAGTCTTTTCTGCCAATCCACTAACCCAGAGATTCTTGCCACTAGCCGCAACTCTTTTAACATTATCACCTACAGAAATTAAAAATAAAATTATACTCTAATTGAATACATTTTAAAGAAATATAAACTAAAATGATACTTTACATAAAATAGTTTTACTTGGACTGATATCTAGTAATACAAATAATTTTACAGTTGAACTATTTATATACAGAGAACATATAATAATTATCCAATTTATATTATAACATATTGTTATATTATTTAAGTCAGGGATACACAGACTGCGACCTGCATGCAGCTCTGTTGATTTGCTGGCGGCTCGCCTCATCATGCGTTATTTTAACAAGACACACGATAGGTAGTTAAAAATTTATCATGCACACAACCAAGTAGATGTGTAACTTCTATTGTTGTGTCGATAAAAACTATTGTAAATCATTGCTAGATAATGCATTAAAATGCAGAACCCTCTTTGGGTCAACATATATCTGTAAACAAACTTTTTCGGTCATAAATATTAGCAAATCCAATATAGGAACTGCTTGACTAATCAAAATTTAGAATCGATTTTGCACTAGACTACAACAAAAATTGAACCTAATATTAAAACAATTGTTAAATCTATGCAATGTCTCACATCAAATTAAATTATTTATTTGCTTTTACTATCTTTCTTTGTAATATAAGGTAAATATAAATAATATATGATAGATAACTTTCATGCTTTTTGGCAACCCTCCCGTAAGTCAGTGAATCTATGTGGCCCTTGGTCTTAACAAGTCTGTGCACCCCGATAAAACAAGTAAAATAATAAAAACAAAATGTTTAATTTTCATCATTAATTCTAAGAACAATCAATAGCTTGGGTGCATGCCACATACTTCACTATTAATAGAAAGGATGTGTTTTGCCAATCATCACCCCATTCTCTTTTAAGGAGATGGTTGGCAGCCAAAGGATTACTCAAGTGTCCAGAAGTTAAGCATAATCAGTGCAATGTAAACATCAATTATTCAATGATTTGAGACTATAGCTTAGGTACATTACAAATACAAATGCAGAAATAAGACTAATGATCTATACCCAATTCTATTTTTGTTGATGGAAAAAATTAGAATATATTGCCCTATTGCAACTTAAGCTTACATGAGTTGCTATTCATTTGGCAATTTGTGATTCTGTTGATAAAATTAACGCTAACAAAATTGAGAAAAATATTGAATATCCAGACAGCAAAAATGAAGATAATGATGATTTTAACCAAAATGATTATAGGACTCAACACATTTTTCATACATCCCTACAAATGAATTTACATTTTATGATTATCTAAATATAATTTTTTTTTTAAGTTACGAGATGTATTGGAGTTTCTGATTTAAATATGGCATTCTGCAAAAAATAAGGTAAATGCAATATTCAAGGAAAAATATCTTCAGTTTGAAATCAAAACATGGTAGAACCAATTCCAATGAAATTAAGGAAAAAATTTCTGGATTCAGAATAGGACTGAGGGAGCTGAATGTTTAAAAACAATAATTTTGAGGTAGCATTCATTTTAAAAAGCACTAATCAACACTTAAATGACGCTGCTGAGAATTTTAAGTCACAATAAATATTTTCACTCGTCAAGCTGTCATAAAGTTCATATAGAAAATTTTTGATCAAATTAATTCAAATAAATTTTGGTGACACATCATTATAAACTGGAGGAGCCACAAAATGCGGGGCTAGTGGCTAACAAAGCTAATGCCTAAGAGTAACAAGGATCCATGGAATGATTCTCAATCGAAGCTCATAGGAACAATACATTTCCTAAACCAAAATACATATATCAGATTTATATCCTTGCTGCACTCCATGCACAGAAATGTAACTCACAAGAAAACAATTCATCACCTGACCTGCAGTTGGATTTCAACAGAATTCTAGCCCTACAGCACCTCTGTAAAGTTTAGCTTGAGATGTTCCAGTCATGAAAGTCTTTTAGCATTAGTGAAATTTGTCAACAACAGAGCTCTAAGATACTTTCTCATGCGACACCAGTACAACTAAGGCACCTCTTCCCAATGTTATTGAATTGTAATGTGTTCCTCATTTTCTTCAATGTGTCTTAACATTTATGTTACACAAACAGTTGCTTTTTCAAGCAATACGTGCCTTGCATTCCAATAAAACAAAGAAACAGCATCTGAATGAGGAAGGTTAGAAGAATACAAGTCTCAACATTAATCAGTCCTTAAACTGCATTTGGTCTTTTCAGTAAACAGCAAATTTATCTGCTCTACTCTAGTTCATTTTTGATTTTCCTAATCCAAATTTATACAGGTCTGCATGGTTGATTGGGTTTTATGGCACAAAGGCCATATTTGATCAAGCTGCACCAAACATCAAGTAAATGGACAAGCACACACAAGGAAAGTTTTATTGACAGGCACCCAGAGAAGAATCGAGCCTGCACTACCTACAGCTCACTAGTGAAGTGGGCAAACCTACTGAGCCATAGCAACCCCCAGTCCTGCAAGGATACACAGGAAATCTGCATGTCTGGTATTGTTGGAGTGTACGAGTTCAAACGAGCGATTATTTTCATATTGATTGCGCTCAGCGAGTGACCTTGAATCAGAACATCGGTTCTGCTTTGTGTCTGAACAATACTACTTTTGCTGTTCGGGTTCTGAAAATAGCTTAAAAAAGAAGTGGATTTATGCTAATATCTTGGCTCCAATAATGCAGACACCACTCGCCTTGGATGCGGATAAAAGGACTTCTGTTTGATATTCGTGCATGACATGTATGCCTTTTTAGTTTATTAAATTCTTTGTTATTGCTGACTTGAGTTTACATTTCTCCCACCCACTAACATGGTACCGAAACCCAGGAACTGAAGCAAATCTTGATTTTGGGGCTATGAGAGGAAAAAGGTTCAAATATCCAAGTTGAAGCTACATCAAACATGGAAGGATTTTTAAAGAAAAAGCGTATATTTAAAAGCCAATTGACATGTCTCCAAGCTGATTAAAAGTCTTCCTCTTGAAGATGTGGAAGAACGAGAAGTCTCCCTCGGTAATGTAAGTTATCTAAATGAAAATATCAAATCCCCGTTTAGTGATCTTGTGCATAGCAGACGACGAAATTTATACAAAATTTGAGGAGGAATTTCATGAAGTCAAAACAAAGTGGACCTAATGAAAATTCATCTACGAAGATTCAAGAACCCTGGAACTCAATGGGAACAAACCAGAATTGAAGAGGTCGCATGTGATTCATTAAGGTTACCTCGAATTGATACCAACCTTTTCAGGAGACTTGTCATCATGGATGTTGCTTCATGATCTGTTTCAAGCTACAGTTCATAATAATGCACTTTCCAAGACCCAAAAATTGCAATACCTCAAGTCATTGAGAGGCAAAGCAGCAATGCTTTTTTAATCCATGAGCATTGCAGATGCAAACTACGACAAAGTTTGGGAGATGCTTCGCAATCGATTCCAGAATGAACCCAAATAAAGCACTTCCTGGATACACTAATCAGCCAACATTAGAGTAAATCAGCGACATTACTTAAAAGATTAGCAGATGCTTCTACTAAATGTGTCGAAAGTCTAAAAATTCTGAAGCAACCGACGGAATTTTGGGATACAATTCTAGTTCATATCTTAAAAAAGAAACTTGATCCTGAAACCTTAGAGGGAATGGGAACTATCTCAATCCCAAGAAAGCAAAGGCACATTCCAAAATGTTAAGTTTTTGGAAACTCGTGCAATAGACGCTATCTGAACATCGAAAACAGGACAACTCCAAGTCGCAGAATAAATATCAAAGTTCAAGGGAAAAAAGGTACGTCAAAATACACTTCACACTTGGGTGCATCAGAAAAATGCTTTGTTTGCAAGGAAACACATAGTATTTACAAGTGTTTGGAAGTTTCATGGACAAACTGTACAAAAATAAAGATCTTGTGCAAATATACAAATCATGCTTTAATTGCCTACATAAAGGACATACACTTCAGCTTGCAAGGCTTGAAATTGTTCACATTGCAACAGGAAGCATCTTAGCCTTTTGCATGAACTGAAGGAGAACCCAACTGCATCAACTCAAGATATACAACAAGCAGAGCTGCCAAATTGCTCTCCAGGATTAAGTTTCAGAGAAGCATGTTAAGTTCCATACTATTCTCCCAACGCTTTGGTGAAAGTATTTGATCAAAACAACTGTCGGCAAACATGCAGAGTACTGTTGGACTGTGGATCTCAATCAACCTTTATAAGTCAAGATTCTGCCCAACAACTTGGATTAAGTAAAGGGCATCTAGGGTCAATATTTGTGGACTATCCATCTTCCACGAAGATTGGAAATGCACAAAAACGAGTTACTCTTAAGATTACGTCACCAAATGTATTCGATTTCTACTCTTCAAATTGATGCTCACATACTCTGGAAATTGACTAGCTTGCTGCCACAAGAATCGATCAGCAGAAATCAACTTTCCCTTTTCGAAAACCTCGAACTTGCCGATTCAACATATGACTAACCTGGCAGGATTGATATTCTTCTAGGTGTAGATATTTGGCCTGAAATTATTTTAGGCAACAGAAAATTTTCAACTGACCGAAATCTTGTCGTAACTGAAACTATATTCAGTTGGATAGTGACAGGAAAGGCCTATGTAAACCAGTTCAAGAATCATTCATCAAACCTGAGAATTCATTGTGTCCTTGATAAAACCTTATCAAGATTTTGGGTATTTGGTATTTTTCAATTAACGTCACACTGGAGCAACACAATGGGCTATTGGTGACGGTCCGGGATCAATCCCAAAGGGAAAGATCCGAGGACAACACCACATAATTTTGAACCACGGTCAGATGACAAGGCAACACCTGAGCTGGCACCCCACTCTCCAAACTTCCACACCACACCAACGTGAGGATCAAGATTTTGGGAATTAAAAGAATTGCCCAATCAAAAATTCAGAACTTTGGAAGGAGCGTGAGAAACATTTTACCACTAGAGATGAAGATGGCAGACACATGGTTCGTTTCCCATTCAGGGCAAAGTCGACACCACTTGGGAATTCTCGTGCAGTAGCAGTAAAACAACTGGAAAGGATTGAGAAGCGCTTTGAATATCAGTCTCAAGGGGAATTGTACAAACAATTCATGGAAGAATATCTGTCATTAGGTCATATGGAGAAAATACTACCCAAGGATGTTCCACGACCTCCGAAAGATACATTTTAAATACCACACCACGCTGTCTCAAAGGAATTGAAGTCAGCCACAAAATTCTGAGTGTTCTTTGGTGCTTCTATGAAATCCACATTGGGAATTTTCCTCAACGATAAGCGCATGGTCGGAGAAACAATGAAGATCCTATTGCCCTTACTTTGATTTCAGCAAATTGCTTTAATTGCTGACATAACAAAAATGTATCACCAAATCAAGAGACATCCAAGCGATGCTGATTTCCAAAAAATCGTTTGGAGATTTTCTCCTTTTTAAGGGGTCTGATTCAGGAACTACGATTACTGACCATTATGTATGGGACAACATCCACACCTTTTTTGGTGACGAGATGCTTGCTGAAGATGAAAACTCTACATTTGCGAATGCTTTGAAGATTCTCATAAGGGATTTCTATGTCAATGACTTCTATCAGGAGAGAACACGATGAGAAGGGCTCTAGAGTTACAAAAAATCTAATCAAGTTACTTAAATATGGTGGATTCGAACTTTGAAAATGGGCATCTAACAAAGGTGAGTTATTGGATGCAAAAAACCCCCACCCGAGGATAGGGAATTAAATCTATCTTTGCAACTATCAACTGAAGAATATGTAAAGGCACTGGGCATGCAGTGGCATCCAGCAGATATCTTCTCATTTCAAGTATCAACAGCATCTGTTCAGATCAATAAAAGAGGACAGTTTCAGAAATTTTGAAGATATTTGATCCCGTAGACTATTGTCTCCAATCACCATCAAGGCAAAAATATTAATGCAAAGATTGTGGAAAGATAATTTAGAGGGGAATGACAAAATTTCATCTGAATTACAAGGTGAACAGTCTGCCTACTACAAGGATTTATTGAGGTTCCAATCTCAACGCATTCCAAGATGTGTAGCAATTTCACCTGAAGAATTTGAAATTCATGAATTTTGCGACTCATCAGAAAGGGCATACACAGCAGCGGTGTATGTATATTCGAAAGATTCTACTGGTGTCAAAATGCAATTATAGCTGGCAAAGACTAGAATAACTAACTCCCTTGAAGACTATCCTTACCTCATCTTGAATTGTGTGATGCCTTCCTATTGGCTAAAGTCATAACTTTATGTAAAGCTTCTGTTTTTAAAATTATGGTATACATTGTTAGGCCGATTCTATTGTCTTGGCTGTCATCTCACCCATCCAAGTGGAAGACATTTGTAGCTAATAGAGTTAGTAAAATACAAACTTGTTATCTTCAGCAATGTGGCATGTTGGGGCGCACGAGTTCAAATGTGCGATTTTCATTTTGATTGATTAATAAATATTGTTAAAATTGTTGCTTTATGATTGCACTCAGTGAGTGACCTTGAATCAGAACATCAGCAGTTCAGATTTGTGTCCGAACGATACTACTTTCCCTATTTGGGTTCCGCAAAAAGGTTGTTACTAAACAGGAAGGCGTGGATTGGTGCTGATATTTATTTGATCTCAGTTCTAATAATGTGGACGCCACTCACCTTGTATGCGGATAAAAGGATTTCTGTTTGATATTTGTGCACAACATGTTTGCTTTTTTAGTTTATTAAATTCTTTGTTATATTTGAGTCTACCTTTCTCCCATCTGCTAACAGGTAGAGCAGTAAACCTAGGTCTCCAGTTAACATTTTCTTTTGAAATTCCAGCTCCAGAGGCAGTTGTAAACTGCAGTTACCTGCTAAACACTCTATACCTATATCATTCAGTTAAAGCAAGACAGAGTTGAAAGTTTTGAAACCTTTGTCAATGCTAGGGGATCATGCATTGGGACATCTCAGCCAATATTTACATTGTTTGCAGCATCACACATGCATTATGATTGAAATCTCACATCAAGTCATTTATTTAAAATTTTATTCTTTTCCTAGCATTTTATCAATAACTTTTTATCATTTTCGCAGTAAAACATTGAAAATACATTTCTCATTATTGAAACTCAAATTAGTAATTTATTAGCTATTCACAATTTCAAATGATTGGATGAAATTAACCATTTAATTTGATCCAATAAATGAAATTAAAAACATGATAAAATTACTTTATTTTGCTTATATAAAACTCAAAATATAAGAATCCCTAGTTCAACACTACTTTTTATACTTCTAAATAGCCAACTACTAAACATCTAAGAATTATATCAATTTCATAGGAATAGACGGGAATGGTATCTTACGCATTTCAAATCTTCCAATTATTCTACAATGAATAAAACAGTTCACTTTGGTATCTTTGTTCCATATTAAGTTTCAGATTAGCAGTGATTACTTTTCTCAAAAGATCTCTGCTGACACAGGGAAAGGTAAACTATTTACTAAACACCTAGGTCGGCATCATCACTTAATTTAATTGTCAATAAATCAATATGCTCATTATTTATTCTTTGTATTGGTTTTAACCTTTTACTTTGTATAATTAAAAAATTATGCTTCAGCACTTAGTCAAAAATCTTATTTACCAATATGTATCAAATCAAAAACATTTACTTCACAATAAGAAACAAGAAACTCTTGAATACTTAGTAAACAATGTTGGAGAATATTTGGAACTGAACTAAATCTACAGGAAAATTTTGTTTTAAATAATTTTATGAACAATGACACTTGGATGTCTAATAACAATTTGTATTCTTAATATCTTTAAAATAATTAAAAAAACATAACAATGATTAACAAATAAAATACCCTGTACAGGGATCTTGAAATACCCAGAATATATACAAAGCAGAATTATTCTTTCCAGTGTTTACATTTTAGATCAATGTATAAATTCCATTACTAACACATTTTAAAATTTAAAAGTTCAATTTTAATAAATTAAAATTAAGCTTAAAAGCACTCATAAGCATAAGAAAGAAATATTCAATTGATTATGTCTTGATATAGACGACTGGTAAACTTCAGTCAATAGATGTTAAAGCTAACAATGAAATCATTATGAATCTACAGGCAGTCATTATTTCATTGGTTATTGAAAAAGGAATAATTTCTAATCACAAATAATTTACTGTACTTGAACAGAATCACTGTAAATTGAAAACAGTCAGTATTCATGCAGCTTTAGCGTAAGATCTTATGCAAATTATTCATTACCTAAATAATGGATTATAGCCATACAATTCAATCGAGCACATGTTGAACATGATCCCAAGTACAGGGGTTGGACAAAATTTTGGAAACGCCTCGTGAAATGCATGCTTGAAAAGAAATGTTTATTCTAGTGAAATGTGTAGGTGGCGCTGGTGTTTTCGCCTACTGACGCCACCTATACGACGTCGTAAATACGCTGCGCAGGTCAGTCGTTGTCGGGGCACTGTTCTGTGAAGTTGTAATTGCATCATGTCAGAGCTAACAGACTTCGAACGTGGGCAAATTGTTGGAGCTCATCTGGTGGGTGCTTCCGTAAGCAAGGTAGCAGAAGTATTTATGTTTCAAGAGGTACTGTATCTAAGATTTATTCCGCATATTTGAAAAGCGGAAAAACATCTTCCGCTAAATCACAGCGCGGACGAAAGTGTATATTGAGTGATCGTGACAGATCATTAAGGAGGATTGTGACTAAAAATAAGACCACAGCTGCAAAAGTTACTGCTGAAATGAATGTCATGCTCACAAACCCTGTGAGTACCAAAACAATAAGGGGGCTCCATAAACAGGGTATATCTGGCCGAGCTGCAATTCAAAAACCGTTCATCAGTGATGCTAATGCCTGTAACAGGAAAAAGTGGTGTTTAAGTCATAAAGCCTTGACTATGGAGCAATGGATGAGTCGTTTCCCACTTCTGGCCGAGTTTACGTCTGGCGAACGCCATCCCAAGCCTATAATACAGACTGATTGTTGCCAAGAGTGAAACATGGTGGGGGTTCTGTGATGGTTTGGGCAGCCATATCGCGGTTTTCTGTGGGCCCCATGATTACTCTGCAAGGGCACATGAAGGCCAAGGATTATGTGAATATTTTGGCCGATCAAGTCCATCCCATGGTACAAACTTTGTTCCCCAATGGTGATGGTGTCTTCCAAGACGACAAAGCCCCTGTTCACACAGCTCACATCGTCCACGACTGGTTTTCTGAGCACGAGGATGATTTGTCACATCTCCCCTGGTCACCAGACCTCAATATTATCGAATCTTTGTGGTCTACATTGGAGAGGAAAGTGCGCGATCGCTATCCACCACCATCATTATCTGAACTTGCCACCATTTTGCAGGAAGAATGGTACAAGATTCCCTTGGCAAGCATACAGGAACTGTATTTGTCCATTCCGAGAAGACTGCAAACTGTTTTGAATGCCAACGGTTTTCCTACACCATATTAGGCAAGGTTACATGTTTTTTAGGTGTTTCCATATTTTTGTCCAACCCCTTGTACCATCCATACCAAAATACATGACACTATAGGTCACATGTGAAAGAGAAAATTCTGTAATTTAACTCTTTATTTCGTGTTCATATAATATAACGGGTGGTCATAAAGTAACTCCATCTATATATAAGCCCTAGAGACCGTAATTTTCAACGAATATGAATGAAATTTGATTTAGAGATTTCAAAGCATGCTCTCAAGAATTATGTATAACAGGAATTGAGCTTTATATAGGGGTTACTTTATAATTACTAGGGCTTGTCTATAGGGTTACTTTATGACGAGGTATAAAACATTACAGAAATATGTTATTAGAAAGGTTCACTTTTATCAATTAAACTCAGATTTTTTTACTTTACCCTTTCTAAATTCTCTACCCAGCTTTGGGTATGTTTTTATTGTCATTTTGTAGCATTTTCCAAAAAGATATTTTTAATATCATAACTAGTTCTAATCAAATAAATTTATATCATAAATGTAGGACTCAACAACCATTTATTGTTAAAAAAAGAAACATGTTTAGAATGTACATGTACATTAATTTTGAAACACGTAAGATTTATTAAATGCACTCAGCATGTCCATAACATTTGGAAGGAAATTGCTTAAGAGTAAAAATGTAGAAGTCATGCATTTTTTACTTAAGAGAACTACTACAAGACTTATTAAAAAACACGAGTAAAATAGTTTACAAACCTTTATCAATGCCTGCTTCTTTCTTCTTTTTCTCCATACTAAATTAGGAGTAAATAGATTTAAAATGAGATAGAATCAATTTTAAAATATTTATCATGAAAAAAGCAAACTCTTAGCAGGAATAAAGTATTTTAGAAAGATTGTATTCTATTTTTGATTGAATTTTTAACTAATTTTAAAACTGCACATTTGATTGCTAAACAAAGCAACATTTATATTCGGGTATTTGAAACTAGATACTTTACATGACCAATTTCTTACACTGTTTAAACATTAAACTGTTTTAGTATATCTTCTCAATACTACTTACTTAATGCAAATAAGTAAAATAGATCTACAGCAGAAGAAATATACTTAAGGCCTCCATCACCCAAAGAGAAGGACACTGAAAATTCTAGAATCAAACTACATTTAATTAAAAGAGTACCTTTAACATTAATAAGCCATAGGAAAAACATTTACGTTCATCTTATCACAATTTTACCTGAATTTTATGTTTTACGAAATGCAAAGCATAACAAAATCTATTTTTGTGCCATATCAGGTTTTTCGATCAGAGACTCCTAAGACACTCCAATAGGATTAAAAAATCCATCACCCATTATCAGTAAGAGATGGTTCATATATTGTATGAAGCTAACTTTAGAGATTGATCTTTAATTTCAGAGCTAGTGCAGTGAATTGAACATCACTGTTCAATTCACTGCACTAGGGTAATTAAAAGTTCTGAGACACAATGAACCAATGTAAAAGCAAGGGAATTTCTGAAATGTAAATTTTAAAGGATTTAAATACTTGATTTATAATTTTCTTAGCCCTTCTAGAATATGTGCTTCAGGCAATTGCAGTTGTACAACATTAGATGGAAGATATTTTTTATAAAGGTGTACGGAAACAGAGGATGAATATCCATTACAATAACCAAAGATAATAAAACTTTAATAGTAATGTCTGCACAGGTTTACAGGGCATTTTATTGCATCAATGAATCAGCTTTTTGCCTTAGTACTAGAAAATTTTCTCAAAACACTTGTTTTTGAACAAAAATGTTCGAAATGTTTTGAAAAATAAAGATAAAATTTTCCAATTTCCACAAAATATTTTTTTAAATTTTTGGCTGATTTTTTTTTACATTATGGAGTTCAACACAAGTATTTTACAAATTAAAAAGTATGAAGATTAGTAAAAACAAATTCAAAGTTTTTACAGCCTGTAAAAAAAATATTTAACCTTGCATAACTCTAAAATAAATTTTAATAGTAAAATACAACTATTTCTCATTCTATCTTCGAACATAACTATTTCACTAAAAGCAAGATTCTGTGTTTGGGTTTTGGATTGCTATAATGAACAAGAAATTGTCAGCATTACAATTTATAAGAATAATTTTTAATTGTGATATTTTCTCTACAATGAGATTTAGTGTACCTGTTTCAAACATTGAAAAATATTTCGTTTCCCTTGTTTCAATTTGAGCAAGACATTTACCCTTACTTTTATAACCATTCAAATTTACAACCACAAGGAATAAGACAAACCTAATTGAAATCTATTAGCCATCCACATCAAAACTTGATTCCATAAGTCTAAGATAAGAAAGACTAACTCATCAAAAAGGAAGGCACACACAACAGAACCAGACACAATACTAGAAGCTAACATTGAAATTCCAAATTCTCATTTAAAATTCATTGTTCTGAACCAGATTAAAAGCAAGTTTAGATACACTAAATTCTGATACAATTTAAGAAAAATCAATATCATTCAACTTGGTCAGTTTTAATGCTGAACTTTGCTTAGATAGATCAGTTTCATCAGAATCAGAAAAGTGCAACTATTTTTTAATCAATGTTGCACAATTAAAACAAAACAGATATTCAGTATTTACTATGTTCATCATTAATTCACACAAAATTCCATCAACTTTCAAGGTTGTACCAGAAACAAGACTTGAACCAAAATAAGTTAAAACTCAAAATCAATGATATGCCAAACCAAGGAATATAATCAATGAGACAAAAATATTTCTTTCCAGTTTTACTAAAAACCCAGAAAATCGATTACTTCCCCTTCTTTGTAGAAAACTTGAAAGTGGAGTTTATTTACTCAAATAAACATGGAATGTGGATAAGTTTGCTCTCATGTAACTACAGTAAGTTTTACTATTAAACATACAACATGTTGGAACATTTTGAGCTACAATATGAAATTAACAACATAATTTGTAGCTTGAACTAAAGAATGTATTCTGATTTAAAAAACGAACCTCTTTGGCCTGATGGTTGGAGATGTTTCTGCTGTATTTTCAACACTTGAGTTTACAGTCTCTGAAGGTTTAACATTATCTTTTGAAACATCACTTGTTCTATTGAAGTCAGAAGAATCTTTGGATTCTGAGTCTTTATCTAAAAATGCACTGTCTTCTCCAGCTTTTGGATCCATAGTCTCTTCCAAATTTTCAGCCATCTCATCTGGGACAGGATCATTGTCTACTGAATCTCGTTCATTCACAGAGGTGTCAATGTCACTCTGGGTGTCATCAGGATGAACAATTAGCGAATCATTGTCAGTTGCTCTTATTTTAGATGAAGTGTCCATTTTAATGATGTCCTCCACTGTAAGAGGAGCTATAACAGGAGCAGTTTCTGGCTTAGGTGGCGAAAGATGAGAGTTCATTGAAGAACTTTTACTGGTACCATCCTCGGGATCGCTGCCATTACACTGTGCATTTTTCTCTGCTTCTGAATCACTCAAGTTTTTCTTTTCAACATCTTTGGAGTCTTCCTTGTTTATTTCTAGTGTTAAAATTCAATGGTAGTGTTATTAAATAGAGAGTCATGAATTACCCTACAACATCCCAAGGATATACATTTTTAAACAGGTTGGATATACCATACCATAGTTTAGAAATGTTAGGTAAAGGTAGGAAAGAAATGTCTTCTTAGTAAATCAAAAATTAAGAGAGAATACTTTTTTACACAATCCTTAAATAACTTTTGAAACCTATCCTAGATAAGCTAAAAAATGTAAGCCAAAACAGAGAAAACACTTACCTTTCTTCTCATCATCATCATCATCCTAAAGTAGAATGAAAAATATATTAAAAAACTTAAACATTAGGACAGTAGACAAATATTTAAACAAATGGCTAAGAGATGGGAAAATTTAAAAATCAGTTAAATATAGCATTTCTTGAGAAATATGCTCATGCAATTTAAACCACACTATTAATAAAAATCAATGGAAAATTGCTGACCAGAAATTTTCTTATGTACCAATATTCTAAAAAATATGTTATTTATCATATTTTAATGCAACCTAGTAATTAAACTTGTGAACACCTATTAAACATAATTTAGACACTTGCTTGCATCTACATGCAAGAGAATCATGCTCCCACGTAAGACCTCCCATCAATTGCCAAGCCAATGAATTGGAATTTCAACCAATTGCAAGTGGTTTATGAACTAGTTGAGCTATCAAATAAAATACTATTTGTGCCTTTGTTCCCATATCACCAACAGGGTATGCTGATTTAAGTTAGCCTAACTTAAATCACATTTTGAATCATGATTTAAATCGTGATTTTTATTAAAAAATTGATTTAAATCAAATGTTAAATTTTCTTAACTAAAGTTTAATAATATTAAAGATGAGATAACCTGGAACAGAATGTGTTATTATATGCAGTTAAAAATTTTCTTTTACTCAGTAATACCCGAAGAATGATCCTTTTTCAAAACTGAAAACAGTTGGCCTCCCTACTGTGAGAACACTAGAGATAATAGTATTGATTGGAGCGAACTAGGGAGAAATTCATTGGGGAGGTTTAAGTAAAACAATACATGCTTCATATACAAGTTTTGGAACTTAATTTTGTTTATATAAATCATTACTGATATTTTAGTATATTAGTAATATCTATGTTGGAAGAGGGTCCAACCATAAAAATATTAGGAAACAAGGAGTTTGGGTTCCCAGAACTTGCTTCTCTTGTGATAAATTGACCTAATTAGAGATGGAATTATTCTGCTTATTTGTGTGTGCTTACTCATATTATTTGTAATATTTATCCCTAATGTTTGGGGATCCCAGGCCCTAGCATAAAAATTTTAAAGAGTTCCGAGGGCATTAGGTTATTATGGCATGCTTGGTGTAGCTGTTTTTGAAAACAACTTTTTGGTTTCTCATTAGAAATATTTACCTCTCTATTTTGGGGGACAGAAGGGGGTTTGGGCCCCTAGGAAATGGTGCCTGTGTTGGGATGACTATGACAACAGAACATCTATTTTAATTTCTCTCACTGAAAACGAGTGTCACCCCTAATCTTTTGATCAGAAGAGGCTGAATTTTATAATTATGAGGACAGTTCATACATTGCATAAAATGTTTGATTTTGACTTTACCCTTGGAAAGGCTGGATATACTTAAAATGTTACCCTTTCAAGAAGGAATTTACTGTTTCTGATAAATTAATAAGCACTGTTTAACATTTGTCTTCAGCTAGGTTACAAATGAGCACAGTGTGCCCCTCATTTCCTAGCTTATTTAATATACTCTTCTGAAGAAAATCAACTAAGCTTATATATTGGGTCATCCTGAAAGTTCTGCGGTTGTTTTATGATAAATACCAACAAAGCAGTACAAAAACTTAAGAAAATGTTATTGAATCACATAAGCACCATTTTGTTCCGACTTTTTGCCATCTTTCCGGCAGCTGGGAAATTCCTTTTTAAAAGTCATTAGGCTTATATGTACAGAAGTTATCGAGGTGCTGTTTTAGTCTCCAAAGAATTGAACTCCAGGCTGTTCAGAGAATTTTGAAGTGACCTGAAATGAAAATCTGAGGGGGCAAGGTCTGGTATATATGGGGGATGACACAAAACATCTCAGCCATACTCAATAAGTCTTTGTCTGACATTCATTGTCATGCTGGAAGACATCTTGATGATTGGTCAGTTCTGGCCGCTTTGCTTCGATTTCTGCTTTTAATACTGCCATTTAAAAAGAACAGTATTTTTCCGAATTTATTGTCTGATTCTGTGGCAACAATGAACAATTCTTTTGTAGTCCCACCATACACAAAGCATTACTTTTTTGGGATGCAGCCCCCCTCTCGATGTTATGGGGTGGTTCATTTGGCTTACCCCATGATCTTTTTCTTGTAACATTATTGTATAGTATCCACTTCTCATCTCCAGTAATGAGCTGTTTCAAAAAAGGAGTTTCTTCATTTCGTTTCAGCAAAGAATCACATGCCGAAATTCGAGCAAGCATATTCTATTGTGTTAAAGTATGGGGTGGGGTACCCATGCATCGTAGCGGCTTACATACCCAATCTTCTTCAGATGATTATGAACTGTGTAACACAGATTTTCAGCGATGGCATCTTTTAAGTCCTCGTTTACAGAGGATGGTCGTCCAGAGTGGGCATCATCTTCGAGGCTGAAATTTCGCACTTAAATTTATCAAACCACCTTCGAATTGTGTCATCAGAAACAGCACTTTGTCCATATACAGCATAAATTTTACAAGCAGTCTGACTAACATTTTTTCCTTTCTTAAAATAAAAGAGCATAATATGATGAGAATGAACATTTTGGTTCTCCATTCTTAGCACTGCAGTGAAACAAAAATTGTGCCACAACACAAGCTAGAATTATGCAGTGAAAGCAGAAAAGACAGAATTTACACAACTGCTTCAATCAAGGTCACTCTTTATAAGCGATAGCAAAATAGTAATAAGAAAGCGCACTTCCATTTGAAAAACAGCAGAACTTTCCGGATGACCCAATGGAAAGAACCTCTTAATATTTGCAAAAACAAAATATTCATCTAATATAATGCCTTTAGCGATTGATTAGCATGTATCATATTCAACAAGTTTAAACATAAGGTCAACAAAATTAAAATCCTATTCAAATAGAAGATATTTAAATCAAATGCCTATTCCTATTTATAAAAAATCATGTTTTCATACCCTGATGACCAATTTGTGACATTCGACAGTAAATTTTATCCTCTAAAATTTTAGGCAGTGGAATTTTTTCTTATAGGATTGATAAATAATTAAAAATGAGATGAGGCCAGAATTTTATAAGTTAAACATTACGCAACACTCTGGTCATTTCCTATGTAGCTAGGCTATCAGCTTTGCTAAAAACATGCTTTCCGGAAACCCAGTATTCTGAAAATAATGATCCACTACCAAAATTCCATTAAGCCATTAACACAAAATTGCTGATTTTAAAACTTTCTTTTTGGCTTTCGTTTTAGTTGTATGTCATTAGAGATGAGATTAAATCAAAATATGAGAAAAGCAGCAAATCGCAATTGCACCAACCTTGGGACAAGCAAATAATGAAGCTGTTAGGTGAAAGAAATGTACCGTGAGTTTTTGAAAAAGGTAACTTTTAGAGAACACTTCCTGACAGCTTAATTTTTATTGCCCAAGACATTAGAATCTAACTTCGTGTTCATCTTCATATCACTTTGCAACAATATATCCATCAATTTTTAGGATAATTTTTTGGAGAAATGGTATACTAATTCACAATTTAATTATTTGTGTCTAATTGATTGGTTTGGTTGGTTTTTATGGCCAAGGGCCAGATCTGCCAAGCTGTGCCAAATACAGTATATTTTATGTAATTGAAATAAATCTGTGATTCTTCTTGTAGTTCAACTATATTTGCCATTCTAAAAAATCAACGAAGACGATATTAATGTAGGCTAATCTAATACATTAATCAAATGAGTTCCGTAAAATTTTAAGCTTTCAACTATTGAAATTATTTAATTTGTTAAAACATTTGACTGACATGCAATATTTCCTTCCATCCAATGAAAATTAAGTGATTGGATAAAAAGAACCAAGAATGTAGTTTTCTTACTTGTAATGGTATTTTATGTTTTCCAAAAAATAGAATAGTAAATAATTCATTACTTAATTGATATTTTAAAATTCTTTCTCCCAAATAACTGTTTAGATTATATTAAAAATTGTGTTTAGATTAAATCATAAAAAGTTACTTTGCACAACCAAGTAGATACTAAGCTTTAGAATTCCAATGCAAATTAAAAGGGATATGTAAGAGCTAAACAAATATTTGCAAGAGTAAAATTATGCTAAATGGACTGAACCTTAAAATTAAATTCATAGCTCAAAAGTATTCAATTAGTTGACTTGAGATAATATTGTGTTTGAGCAGCTTATTATTTTAGAGAAAATTCATAATCTCACAGCAAAAATACTATTGCGATAATTAATATTTTGACAATAACTCAAATTTAGTTAGATAATACTTAATACCTAATGTGATTAAGTATCACCAATCTCATTTCATAACTAATTTAATGCATTGATCATTTTGATAATTGGTATTACTTGGAATATTTTTCAAAAATAATTTAAATGAGAAAACATAGTATTATAAAAAGCAGATTAAAAATGGAGGCATTAGAATCATGGATACTTGATATGAATCAGACATGTTCAAGGCATCATTTTGAAGAAAAAATTGACCTAGATATCTTGTTAAAGGCACATACTAAACTCTCAAAAAGCAAGATTTCTGATCAGAATGCTCTTAACCATTACACTTTTCAAACTTAATTTTTGATTGATTTTACTTAATTTAAGTCTTCAAATCTCAATACAAAATTTTAAGGCTTAATGAAATAAACTGAATTCAACAAGCAAATGTTGTTTTAAAATCTAATTTACCTGTTTTTCTTCCTCTTCCTCATCTTCTTCATTGACTATTTCTGAATCACTCTCTTTTGTTTTTCCTACAAATATAACAAATTACTTAATTTTAAATTTCATCAACTTACAAGACATAAAAATACATTAGTGGCCACATCAAGAAAAAGAAAAATTAGGGCCTTTTTAAGGTCTTGCATGGCTATTTTTCATTTCTTATACCTTTGGCTTCAACCCTCTGAAACCCAAGCCACCCAAAACGCCATTGCATCCAGCACTCGCTATCCACCAGTAAAAGTAATCTGCTTTTCTTCCCCTCTACCAGTGAGGGAGGGTAATTGGTCATCCCCACTCTACAAAGGCTCCTTGAACATCTCCTTGTCACCTGAAGCATTGTTAAATGATCAACATGTGTTAAGGGGTCGATTTCTAACTACGTGAATCAGTTGGTTCAGTTTGCCTGCGGATTGTATAATTTCATGCGAGATTTTCGACATGAGCCAAAATATACAAAAGATCTAGTGTTGCTATTTGTGTAAATTGCAGGTTAAGGGAAATCGAAATCTGAGATAGTCTTGAGTGATCAATTGAATTCGTATTCACGTCAGCACCTCGTATATACAAAACCACGTCCTTGGACCAGTAGTCAGAAATAATTCGAGAAATGGTGAGGATGCCCTGGAGTGGTTGGTCGCATATGGTATGCCAACAAAATACTCAAAAGAACAAAATTCTAAGAATGTATACCGTAAGATTGGGATGTTAGTAGCTGACTTTTATGTTTTCCCTCATTGGGAAAACCAGTTTCTGTCCCCCTTTGGTCTTTTAGAAGGGAGCTTACAGATTTCTAACAAAAGGGTAGGAAGTATCCCACACCTTTTCGTGACCTTATTCTTGAATTCAAATAGAGTGAAATTCTAAGAATCTACAAAAGATGTGTAGATGTCATTCATGTAATCTGGCCTTAAACATTTAAAACCATTTCAAGATCCCCTCAGAATGGGAGTTCTCACGAATTAATAACAATGGAACAAACTATCCTGCACTACTTTTTGTGTAATGCAACACATGACAACCACTTCCAACACAGAATTTGACTGAAGTAAATGCTTCGTTAGTTTTTATGTGAAATTTAATTCTATGATAGTTTTTTGTACTTACGCATTTATAATAGCTGAAAATGATATAGTGTGTAAAGAATACCTCCAAAATTGAATTACGATCTAGGAATGCTAATTTCGCAATTTATTTAGTGACAGTAGGGTGATAGTAAGAATGTGGGATTTATTGGGTCGGTGCAAATGAAATGTCTGGGAAATGATCATCACACTTCGATGGTGATAACTGAAAAATACACTACCTGACCTACTCGAAATAACTCCCTCTGAATTGACACACTGTTGCCACTTGTCTGACAAGGCCATGATCCTAGAACGAAAAGTCTTGTGGCTGGGATGCGAAGAAGTCATCAACTGCACGGTGTACCTCCATATTTTGGGTGAACCGTTTGCCAGACAGAAAGCGATCCAGGTGACAAAACAGATGAAAATCTGAAGGTGACAAGTCAAGGGAATAGGGGATGAGGCATCACTTCATAGCCAAACTCAGAGTCAGCATTGTCCGTTGTGCAACATGAGGACGGGAGTTATCTTGCAAGAGGAGAACGCCATGTCTGTTTACCAAAGCTGGTTGTTTCACTATCAATTTCCTGTGCATCTGTCATAATTCATGACAATATCGTTCTGAAGTGATGGTTTGGTCACTTGGCAGGAAACTGCGATGAATTATTCCAGCTGTAGACCACCATACAAGATTAACCTTCCTGGGATGCAAGGGTGACGTCAAGGAGACTGCTTAGCTCAACCATTGTACAGATCATTTCCAATTGTCATAAAGGACCCATTTCTCCTCGCAGGTAACAATTTGCTGCGTAGTGTGGCGGACACCTAGCTCAGCTGCTATTTCACATGTTTTCCACGGCTCAGTTTAAACCACACTTAGCAGAACATCGTCAGAAACTGCAACTTCTTGGTGACCATGTGGTTCGTTTTTCAAGTCAATATCTCCACTTCGCAAACCATCGCCGAATGGTTCGTTCATTGGCTGTATTCTCCCCAAATACTGTGTTAATGTTTCGAGCAGCAACTGCAGCAGAATGTCTCAGTTTAAATTAGCAAAGGAAGATGACTCTCAAATCTGAGTTTTCTATGTTGAATTCGAAAGCACCTTACGCCCAAGCAAATTAAATCTGGAATTTGTACTTCACATACGTGATAACTATTATAGTAGCTCTGTGATGTAAGATGCCGTAAGCTTGTAGGTAATTACTTTTAGCTGTATGGGGTCATTCCCAGAGCTATTTCTCATCAGACATTTCATTCACATAAACCCAATATATTTCTAATAAGCAAGTTTTTCTCGCCTGTCAGCCTGTGTTTTTAGGAAAAGATATTGAAAAGTCCCAACAAACTACGAAAGCCTTGATTTCAGGAATCTAATTGGGCCATGATTAAAGTTCATTGATGTACCTAGATGTTTTGGATCAACAATTGGAAAATAAAACCATTTCAAAAATGTCAAGCTGCTTTGAGATTCTATTTATAAAGAATTATTGAAAAATGATAATTTCTATCATATTGTATAATTTTTCCGATTTTCTTTATAAACAGCAATTTCAAAGCAAGATATATTTTTACTTTAAAAAATTACCATGAATTTCTTATACACTGCTTTAAAAGTAAAGTAAATAATTACAAATTGATTGCTGATAACACAACAGAACCCATTGTATTCAGTTGTTGCTTTGAAATAAGATATTGGAAGAGAACAAATAAAATAAATAACTTTTTGAAAACATTTATTGAAAAAATATCAACTTAAAACTTATTCTTAGAATAATGTGATCTAACATAGAAAAACATTTTCCAAGTTTTATTATAAATAGTTTCAGTTTTAATTTTGCACTATATCGAAAGAAAATGCAATTACATGTATGGATAAAATTGTTTTTTTATAACCACAATTTCTTTTGATTGTTTACCTTATGAGTTTAAAATTTTTTTATATATTAGATGTCAAACATCAGCAAATAAACATGTTTAATTCCAAATTCAACTTATAAGTTGAAAAGACCACTTTATGTACGAACCCCACACACAGGGTCCTCTGATAAGGTGTAAAATAAATTGTAAGGAAGAGGAGAGAATTTGTTGGTGATTGTGCTAATGATACTCGGCTGTTTTGGGTTTTTGATGGCATCGTCTTGAGATGCATACGGGTGTCAGAGGGTTAATGTACTTTTTAGAGATTTTACAATTCATCACCAAAACAAAATATTATTAAAACGTGCATATTGTTAAACTATTCAGTTTAATGTTTCATAGTAATTTTTTACTATCTCAGAACTAATTGGAATAAAACCTTTTCCTTAAAGTGGAATTCAGTAAGTTAGTTTACTTAGTATAGTAGCTCAGAAATTGTCAAGTGTTTGGATCACACTGAAAATTGCATTTAGAAATTCATATAAGTAAACTAGCACCAGAGACTACTATCTCAGTATGATTCAGAACTTCACAATGTAAATAATTTCCAAACAAAATTGAGACATACAATTGTTGACTTTCAAATCACAATTAAAAACTTCAAATAAGGACATGTAAATTTTTTAGCATATGTTTATAAAATATTGCTATTGTGACATTTTTCTTTATTAACAATAACTGTAATGAACGATACATTGATATTGCCAAGTATACTCACTGCTCGAGCGCTTCACAGGAGTTTTTGAGGCTGTTTTCTCAGCTGCAACTTCAAACAGATATTCATCAGGATCTTGGTTTTCATCTTGAATAGCCTGAGGAAAGCATTTTCAGTAAATAAATAAAAGAGCATTGTGTTGTACAAAATTTTTTAATTTAATACTCAAACACAATGGGACTATTATAATACTAAAATATTTTTAACACCACAGTATGAACCCCAAAAATAATTACATTCCTTTATTCTTTAGAACCCCGAATATGAAAAATCATGAATTCTAAAAAAGTAATAATAATCGGATTTATTTGATTTAAATTCGATTTTTTATTTTAATTCATTCATTCCTATTCTAGCAATGTAAAGAATTCTAAGGGATCAATACATAAAATTCCCAATAAATTGAAATAAAAATTAACCAATATATTACACTAAACAAAATGAAACTATTAAAATTGCCAATTATATAGAGTTATGTGCAAAATTGGAGTGGTTTTGTGATACTGCATAAAATCGTTTTGTTGTGTCTTTATATTTTTTTATGAACAAACTACAATACTAAATAAATAACTAGAACATCTTAAAAAGAAAGCCAGTTACCAAAATTTTAATAATTTGAGTGAATATATTTCGAGCATCTTCACTCATCACATGGTGAATGGTTTAAAATTGGCCATGTGTGATTTATAGTCACGGGATGTTTACAACGAAACCAACACTTGTGAGCAACACCTATTGGTCAATGGCCCAAGATGGAAATACTTGTCTGGTAATTATTATCCCAATCAGCAAATACCGTTATTTAGTGTCTTCAAAGGTAAGATGATTTTCAATATAATTTTGGGGTGAACTCAGTATGAGTGATGTTCTTAACTTATATTTGAATGAATTGAACATGCATTGTGTTCAGTTATTTCACTTTCAATATTATTAAACATAACAGAAAGAAAAATGAAATTTAAAATTTTGATTTAAATCAATATTTTAATAAAAATCATCACTTGATTTAAATCAAGATGATTTAAATCGGCATACCCTGATAGGACCTGTCACATAAAAAGGTTGGTTGATTTAGGTTTTATGGCGCAAGGTCTGACAGTGGACAAACTGCACCAAACGCAAGATTAAATAATATTCAATAGCAACCAGAACAGTAAAAATAATTAAAATAGTCTAAAAATATGCAAGTAAACGAACAAGGAATATAAAAATTTGTCAAATCCAAAGCCTAAAAGTTTAAGTATGAAACACAATTAAAATATGATGTATTATACATGCGATAAAAATCCAGTGATGCAAAATGGTGGGTGATGCAATAAATCAGATAAAATAGGTGATGTTGTGTTAAAAAAAAGTTGGTAAAACAATCTAAGACCAGAACAAGATGTTAAAATGTGACTAATGGAAAGGTTGTTGGCAATGCTGACACAATGGTGCAATTTTGCAGACCCATAAATATCTATGCGACTCTAGAAGGGCTTATGCGAAGACAAGTAAGAGAAACGTCGAGATGGAAGTGATGGTAGGAGCGAGATGATCGGGTGGATGCTAAAAGTTTATTGTTGATTAGCTCCACTCCATTCTTTCCACACAATACGACGGAGATCGTGGTACAGAATGCGAATGTTGAATGGAATCACAGCATTCTAACATAATAAGGCAGATTATATGTACCATTTTGAATGGAACAGTACTGTTTTTATTCCATATTTCCCGGCAATCCCGCCATTTTAATAAAAATGTCAATTTTGTCTTGTTTTTAATAAAATTTTTACATGTACTTAATATTGGCCAATCATAAATTATTATTAACCCTTAATTAATCGTCTTTAAACAAATAAATTTGTGGTGCATTTGTGAGGTGCTCAATGTTTTCTTTCCTAGTTACACACACTAACTATTAATTTTTTAAAATACATATTACATATTTTAAGATGCACTAAAAAATTAATTGCAAACATATATTATTCAAATTTGTATATATTACATTTTTAGTTGTTTTTGCATTACGAAACTTTGAAAAACTTTTTTAAAAGTAAATCGTGCATCTGCAAGGACTAGTGCAGGAGGGTTAATAACCTACAATTGTATATCAATATCATGGACACCAGTAACTTGTAATTACCCAATTTGGTTACTGAACAGGTGGGTCGTTTATAGGTTTGGAATGTAAGCTTCTACTTCTTAGGGATGCCCATTTAACCCAATAAATCTTGCATAGGTGAGATACAGAGCGTTTTTGGTATAATCAAACATATTTGAAAAAGAAAGTTTTTTGTTTATGATATAAGTTTACAAAATTGCTTAGAAAGTTTAAGATACAGGGATTTCTTTGCGTAATGTCATTGCAAACACCTGATATAGACAATCATGTAATCAAGCACATCAACGTGTACTGGGCAGGTTGTCAATTGGCTATTATGGAGCTCCTTGATGATAATGGATGTTAAATAATAACAATTTGCACTGTGCTTCAGAAAGCATAGATAAATTAAAAAGTTCAAAGTCCAAACATAATTCAGGTGTCTCAATAAAAAAAAGAGATTTGGTCGGGTTCTATGGGCAATGGCCACATCTGGTTAAGATGTGCAACCAACATCAAGTAAATCGACATACACAAGGAAACACAGAAGAGAGAAATTGGACTTCCAGGTTGGTCAATGCAGAGAATGTGCAAACCCATTGAGCCACGACAATCCCAAACAAAAAGTATATTGGAGCAAAACAGGCTATTGGCGACGATCCTGGATCAAACCCGATCCAAACAAAAAGGAATACCAAACAAATTTTTTTCCTGATATAAACCTTTGTGCTTGGAATTCATTTAAAACAATCACTTGCCTGCAGTTTATTGCAAATCTACTGACTGACTCATTCACAATACATTTTAATACTTTTTGTTTCATTTCGCAGTATAAATGTTCTTTCAGAACTGAAGTCAGCTGAAATGGTATTCTAATATGTGAGAGGAAATTATTAAAGTTGTTTTCTAAGGATAAAATACGCATTCTTTATGTAATTGGAAAGTATAAATAAGTACAACCCCAAATAAGTAAACCACAGCGTGGCATTTTAGTTTATTGTAAAGAAGCGTATAATTTTTCGTAATTCTAACATCAATAACTTCCAGTTAGCTAGAGGTCCGAGACCGAACATAACAGGTGCGTGAAAACTTTTTACAATAGTGAGGGTTTAATATTTTCGTCGCCCCAGATTTAATTATCAAACTAAAATATGAATGTTGAGGAAATACTAAATAATAACAAAATGCAAATTAAATAATATAAATATTTAGCCTATATAAGAGATAAAGCAAACTTTGGAGAGTCTTTCAACTAGAGCAGTTTTGATCCCACTTTTATCTAAGCCTCTTTTCTCAAGCTCAGATCTCAAGTCAATAACACGCAAATCTCCGATTTTCTTCTTCGAGGACTGTTCGACGTCTGTCATTTTATTAAATCGCTGAAATATTTATAAAATAAAGACAATATGGCGAACAAGAACAAGCGAGAAAAAAATAACAAGTTCTTAAATTCAATGAAAATTGAGATAAAAAACACATATTTTGCTTTGCTGCCATTCGAAACATTAGAATAAATGTTTTTGGTATAATAGCTGTGGCTCAATCGTGGTTCAGCCAACACTACGGCCCTTTAACTGATAACTGGGTAGGTAGTTGAATTAACATCCAACCGGAAACATAACGGGTTATTGTCGACCGTTCAGGATCAACACCGAAAGGTAAGATCTAAGGACTGCACCTCTTAACTTTGAATTAAAGACAGATGAGATCAATACCTGAGCAGACTCCAAACTTAAACACCACAAAGGACTTAAGAGGGAAGGGGGAATTTCAATTAACGTCACACTGTAGCAACACAACGGGCTATTGGTGACGGTCCGGGATCAATCCCAAGGGGAAAGATCCGAGGACAACACCACGTAATTTTGAACCACGGTCAGATGACGAGGCAACACCTGAGCTGGCACCCCACTCTCCAAACTTCCACACCACGCCAACGTGAGGACATTTGAGGCCACGACAGATTTAACGTGCACCAGCCCCCTTTGTACACGACGGTGTTTGGCTGGATTCGAACTCGCAACCCTTCGGTTGCAAGTCCGTTACTCTTCCAACCGGGCCACCGCGGCCCTGAATGCGTGGGGGGAGGGGGGGGGGAATTTCAATTAACGTCACACTGGAGCAACACAATGGGCTATTGGTGACGGTCCGGGATCAATCCCAAAGGGAAAGATCCGAGGACAACACCACGTAATTTTGAACCACGGTCAGATGACGAATGCGTGGTGGGAAAACGTTGTATGTTAGAACCACAGAGTAAAAGATACAGTGGCTTCACTGAAGGCATGACTTACAGCGCCCTTGGTGGGGGTGTAACAGTAACTGTAGACGGAGCACTAACGTCTGCGAGTCACGTCTGTGCAAATCATCAGCCTTTTGTGATTGGTTGACAAATTTCCTTATCGTAACGACTAAAATTCCCCTTAGCAATAGTTTCTCGCCAACGGCTACCTTACCAACCTCGAATCGCCCAAGCATAGGGCTATTTTTCCTTTCATTTAGCACCGCAGAACGTGAATGGATGTGAGCTCTAGGGAGAAATTTCATCAGAATGTCAGTATAGCACAGCAAAGCTGTGCACATGTCCATGTTTTTGCATTGGAATCCGTTCCAAAAGTCAAGTATTTGTTTCAATATAAATTTAAGCATGTTGTTTTTTGCCAGCTGTGTTGCACAACCAAATGGAATATTTTGTTGAGCCAGCTTTTTATTTAATAGCTATTCAATGGGATCGTCTTTTTGGTATGCTGCTAATTTATCCTCTAATGTAAGTTTTGAAATGATTTTAACAATTTGTCTTTAATATGCTATTCAGTAGCTCTTGCCATTTGTATCACTTATCGTATCCTTCTGCGTTAAAATGACATTCGTAAATGTTATTTTTTCTCCGCAATAAATAATTTTGCTATAGTTGTATAATTCTTTTTTTGTTTGCGAGAAGAGAGTAATGCTAATTTTAAACTCAGGAAGAAGGAATGTATAACTGAAAACTAAATTTTGTTAAGTCAGCTTGCCATTTATAGCTACTCAATCTGGTTTACTTTTGAGTTTCTTCCTTCCCTTAATGTTAGTTACAAACTAAAATTGTATATAATGTGTGCATGATTCGTGAAGCCTGCTGAAACAAACTAGTTGGATTGTAAGGCTTAGGCCTAAAGGAAATGGTTTTAACAAAGTAAGCCTTGTCTTCCCTAAACACATTAAAATTGCCCTTTACTCTAAAAAATGTAGTTTTGAATTATGCATCATTTTCTTGCTGTTTTCACTTCCTATGAGCCTTACTGAATTCCATTTTCTAATTTTATACCCAATTTTCACTATCATTATAAGTATTCCATAGTTATGAAGTCAAACTTTGTTTATAAAATGTATTTTGTGATTTTCTTAATGTGAAGTATGGTGCAAAAACCTAGATTGTGTAAGGCATAGGCTTAATGGAATTTTTTTTATGAAAGTAACATTTTCTTTGCCTCGACATGCATTAAAATTGCTCTTTATTTGAATATATTTTATTGAACTTGTTCACCATTAGGTACAGCTGTAGTCTCTGCCGCGCGTGGTGGCAACGCGTTTTGGCGCGGCTTTTGGCGTAGTTATAAGCGACTCATGCAGGCTGATGGTAAGCCATTTTTTTCTCGAATTTTCTTCTGGTTAGGGTTAACTTATTTTTATGGCAACCTTGCCGGCGTCCAGTTCTCATTTAGTGAAATCTGTTAAAATATTAGAATAACTTATATTCTACTAATGTACATTTTTTTTATTCATTTCATTCATATGTGGAGAATGATATCGATTCACTGTTGGAAATCCGAGAACAAATGGGTTACCCTCACCGGCATGAGTCGCTTATAACCACGCCAAAATTCCATACATTTCATCCATATTTGCAGTGTTTTTTTATTCAAATGTTGTTTCATTCAGATTTACATATTTCATCCATACGTATGCAGTATATATTCGATGTTGGAAGATTTCCGTGGCGACATAAAAAGTGCGCCAAACACGACGCCAAAAAAAAACGCGTTGCCACCGCGCGCGGCAGAGACTACAGCTGTACCTTTTTTTGGAACAAGCACTTGTCTCAAAGACAGTCTTAAATGGTTAACTTTGTTGTGTCAGCTTGTCATTTGATAGTAACTCAATAAAGTTTGCTTTTTAGATTTTGTTGTGGATTCATTCTCTTTAAAGTATTTCATAGTTATGAACTCAAATTGTGTATATGTTTGTAAAATGTATTTTGTAATTTGTTTAATTAGTGAGCTAGATTGTAAGGCATAGGCCTAATGGAATTTTTTTTTTGTAAAATTGAAATTTTTCCTCCCTTCAGACACATTCCAACTGATCTTTGGTTATTTCAGAGTAACTGATGCACCATTCTCCCAGTTTTAAATCTAGTCAACTTATTTATATGCTAGTAAGATGATTTCTTTCTGAATTTACAATTTTGAATTTTAAGTATTTTAATTACCGAGTGGCATGAAAGTGTAATTTAGAAATTGTATAAAGTATTTAATTTTACTTTTTATTACTGCAGGGTAGGAATTTCTACAAATCAGATTTTTATTATTTTTGTTTCCCCTATGGGTTTAAGCATGTTAGAAAGACATGCAAATCACAGTGCAGTTTCTAGATTTGTGATTTATGTTTAACATTATACATGGGGATTAGAAAATGTAGCAGTACAAATGTTGGGAAGATTTCAACTAAAATTATTCTTTGGACCTTGTTGCTTTCATTCTATCGCTTGTATTCTATTGCGTAATACAAAACCATAATACAGAAAATTCTGAATTAAAAATATACATTGTAATAAGGAGAAAAAATAGAATTTCAAACTTTTATTAATCATAATTAAATTAATTTTTATTTCCATCTTTCATTATCTAACTTGTTTCAAGTGTAAAAACTTAAGTTGAAAATATTCTTTCTACAAGTACAGAAGTAGCAGTGGTTTAAGATGGCTTTATGAATGGCTTTCTTGTCTTTACATAATTTCTAAAATATAAATGAATTTACCCAATTGCAAAAGAGATCTGGGATGCAATGTTTTCACAAAGGAAATATAAAAACTTCTCTGCTTTCTCTTGAATTTTCCTATTTGCAGGAATGATACTAGATGAATATTTTGCCTTTGCAAATATTAAGAAGTTCTTTATGTTAAAATCAGTTGATTTTCGTCTGGAAGGCTTTTTAAATAAGCTAGTAAGTGAGGGGCATCCAAGTACTCATTTATAAAATATACTGAAAACAAATGTTAAACGTGGTAGCCTAGTTGGTAGAGTCACGGATTAGCAACTGCAGGGTTGAGTTTGAAAATCGATTGAACCAAAGACAGTCGTGTACGTGGGGGCTGGTGCACATTTAATTTGTCGTAGCATGGAGGCAAGAAGCTTGACACACTTCAAAATTGCTTAGATCCAGGTAAGTACCTGGATCCTAAGCAATTTTAAGTAAGCAGTAAATCCTAAGCAATTTCAGTCAGCACCTGAAGTCGTGTGAAAGTGAATTCGTTGCTGCAAATCTAATGTAACGGAAAAACAAATCTTATTAAAAGTATATCAAATACAATTAATTGTAATCGATAATTAATATTGCGAATAACCATTGTTTTTGTAATATTAATATGGTACTAATTAAGGTAATTTATCTGCATTATTTTAATAGATTTTTTACGTTTTTTATACATACATTTTGTTTCGGACGACAGGTGGCATCAGCATCATTTGCCCCAGTCTCGAAAAAGTAACTACACCACATACATTAATAAATTCGGAAGATTCTGCAGGCTGCAAATCTCTTGACTCAGAATTTTGCATATATATATGGAAACAAATTCAATACCAACGTCTAGTGTTGCATTAAATCCTGCATGATCACAGCTTTACTAATTTAAATATACCTCAAAATACACTATTTTTCGAATTGCCTAGTTTTTGCATTCAGTTGACGATATTGCACTGCTCTCAACAAAACGTTTTTGTTCTGTATTTAGTAAACTCCAAATACGGCAACTTTACTAAAAACTGCTTATTAGAACATGAATACCAACTTTTGGAGTTTCCCAGACCGTAAAACGTCGCGAGGCACATAAAATCTAATGTTTAAAATTAAAATGCACGTATTTTTTAACTATATTTTAAAACCTGCGAACATAAAATTAATGAAATATGAGTTTGGGTTTTGGTGAAGCCAATACATTTATGTGGAGGAAAAGTACTCGGAATAAAGCTTTTTCTCTCTTAATTATACTGTTAATGAATGAAATTTAACTAAATTTTAACACAGAAAATATTTTTCATTGACTAACATTGACTAGTCCTCATATATTTAATACTTCTAAATTCCCTGATCTCAATCTCATAAAAAACTTACGACTCTTTTAGAACTTAAAGAAACAAGATTATAAATGTGTAAATTATTTTCAAACATCCATTTTAAAACTGTTGTGTTTTTACTCTAAATTAGAACTTGTTTATTTCTTTTAGATGATTGTCAGATTTACCACAAATATTAAATCACAGATAAGCAAATTGAAAAGTCCATAAAAAATTCATGTAAATTTGCTACATAAAAAATGAAATATTTATGCTATATCTCTTTGTCCACACATTCACTAATTGAACTTGATTTCATCTCACAAATTACAAAAACCTAATAACCAAATGATACTTTTGCGCCCAAGAACAGCATGAGGCTGTTATCTGTTAATGATTTGGACACAAAGGTTATAGAATGACCTGAGAAATCTCGCTTGAAGATTCTTTTAGTGCAAGATTTTCGTGATAACATGCAAATTTAAAATGCATAATGCGTTAAATAGTTTTGATTACAAAACAAGAAAAGAACAATATTTATGAGACATTTTTACTTTTTGTAGGTTGTTGTTACGGCCAATGAGAATTTAAGCTAAAGAGGGCGCTGTGCGCGCCTCTGAAGAAGTTAAATTGTGTAGTGATTTTCCGGCTCTGTTCTGAAAGAGAACAGAGGATGATGAAATAAGTTAACTGTAAATATGTCTCAATGTCTGTTTTGTTCTTGGAGGCCCCACTTTCTAGGAAGCGGTTACCGCGGTGAATCGGGATTGTTGAATCTGCTCCAATGTATTACAACTATTTCCAGTAACCCTGTTTTCGTTTGTATCTGGGAATGGCTGCAACTTGGCAAACTTTATCAATATATTTTTTAACTCATTGGAATTTGGAAATGTTTCATAAAGTTTGCCAAATGGCAATCCTTCACCAATTGGTTGCATTTCTGGTTGAAATGATGTTATACTCGCGCTGTTTACACATGTAGTTAAAATTTGAGAATTTTGCATGCTGCTTCGTGGAGGATATAAAATCTGTTTGTGATTTATAAGTGCACATTTGCTCTCCTTTGGATGAAGTCATGTCTTCACACGATTGGTTATAACTTAAAGGTAGGCAAGCTCTAAAATTTTGTTCATGGAATTAGAAAATTAATTTGAAAACAGCATAACAAAAATTGTAATAGTTATATCTTGACTTTAATTGTTTTCAATCGTACGAATTGAATTGCTTTCACCGAAATTCGTAATATTAATTTTTCTCAATATTAAGTTGTAGCGATTATGGGGATATATGTGGAATGTCTGTTTCCAAAATGCATAAGGGCCTGTAAATACCAATTATACATTTAATTTTTCTATTATATCCTCAATTTTTGCTGTAGTTAAAGAGGGTAAACCAGGCAGTCCCTGATTACCTACCAATAATTGACCATTCTCATATTAATCATTTAAACAAGCAAGCTTATTTATTCCACGACAAATAAAAATAATATTTATACAGCCCGTGGACTACTAGAATAAATAGTAACTAATCTGAAATTCACTAATCTGTCTTTTTATTGATAAAAATAAAAACAATGGTCATGTCAAATCGAACAAAATGCATGTGTTCCAGTAATTGACCAAATTGGTCAAATACTGAATTTTTAGACAAGCTTTGATTTTAAATTTGAAGTTAGATATTTCATGATGACTAAGTGTTTGGCAATTGTTTTGGGTACATTAAATATAAAATTTGAGCATGTGTATCCAGTACTAGTTAAAGTGGTTAAATAGTGGTAATCAACTAATATAAGAGGTAATTAATTACTGGGTTACATTACATAAATAGTCAGCAGTCTCGGAAATTGAAGATGAAGTGAGAAAGGCGAAAAATATGATAAAAATTGAAGTGCAAGAGTGACAAGATAACTGCCAAATCAAAAATGAAGAGAAAATATATTTTGTAAACATTTAAAGATTATTCAAATTTAGGTTTTCGGCCTGATCATGATTTTTATTAATAGTTACAATTAATCACACTTTCATAGTTTTGTTCATTTTTATTAAAATAGCATTTTTATACGAGTAATTATCAACTTATTTCAATTCATGTTTCCTGTTTTTCAGAATTTGATCCAACTACAGTTGTACTAGTGTGCCGGTTATTCTAATTATGCCAGAGCCAATTCTTTTCTCAGTCTGTCGTCTGAATCTCAGTTGATACATTTAAGAAAACCATTCGCTTTGGATATAAATGTGGAATTTTCTGTCAAATTGTAATAATTATGTCCTTTTTTCACTTGGGAATGTTTCATCAGTATGTCAGAATAATGCATTTCAATTCTTTCCACACAGGACCTGAAAACCCTTGAGAATCGGCACCATCACACTTTTAATGCCCCAAAAGGTATTCATTTACGCAAAGCTGATGAATGAACTAATGCAAGACCCTGTATTTTGATGATGGATCCATTGCAATCCACAGCAAATATGAACAAATCAGTAGTTTTCATACTCAACATTTCTAAATGCAAGTTACATTTACAGCTTCTCTTGAATCATAGGCTACATTTTCAAGAAAAATAATTCTGCTTCCGATATAAGTTTTCTCTTCCCAAAATGACATTTCTACACACAGTCTGTCAAAGGATAGTGAGTCCAATTAATTTCTATGATTTGTTTGTAGTTTGCCATATATCTTATTCCATTAACAAACCAATCTACAACCATGCGTGTTTTGGACTAATTATTTTAACATTCTGAAGAACTAAAGATGATTTAATTGCTACTGTTCTATGAAAACTCAATAAGATCACTGGTAAAAGCTAAAGATGAAAAATTTATATTCGTTTTCTCATTTGGTTTTTGGAAGATTCTGCAATCATAACATCAGATTGTCGCAATGATTCTTGTCCATTTGATGAAGTTGATTCTTTTTTCACTAGTCAGGAAATAAGCCCATAAATTTCTTCCTCTATTTCCTGTTACTGAAATCTAAGCATCAACCGACTCAAAAATCATAGTTTTTCTATCTTGGGTTTCCTTTCCCAATAGTTTACTGCATTTATTGTCTTCAATAGGTATAGTAACAGGTACTATTCTTCAGAGGTTAAGTTCTGATTGTTCCATGTACTAAGAACAAAATGTTTTTAAGACCACTAACCTTTTCTGAACATTTTCGATTTATGAGATCAGAAGATCCCTGCATTTTTGGAATTGTTCAGTTTTTTCACATGAGATATATTCAAAACTGTTACATTTACAACTTAATGGTGCAGTATGACGTTTTAGATCCTTGTGCCAATTGTATTATAAATAAATACGTTTACAGCTAGGAATGTCAAATATTTTAAAATTTGCACAATTTTTCTTTGTTATTATGAAACCAAACTTCAGACCAAACATTGTTCATCACTGAAAACACCCTTAATTTAGGAGCAGATGCTCCAGGTAAGCAGAAAATGTATGTTATATCTTTATCATGGTATTGGTCACATGTTCTGATACCTAAAATGTTTGAAGAAATGAATCCATGCTTTTTCAGGGTTCAAAGGTTAAATTCTAATTTTTTGATGTACTGATGAAGCACAGAATGTTTTGGCAATCACTCTTCGATCAATTCATACAAGTTTGTTTCAAAATAACCAATATTATCATTAATTTTTTTCTGAAAATGTTTTACTTTTGCATCAAGTAATATCAGTTCATATAAGTTCAGTTAAAATAATATCACCAGCCTCTGTTTAGGTCATATAAAACTGCACCAGGGCAGAAAAGTTTCTACAGTTAAAAATAAATTTCATAATATTTCCTAAGGGTTCAATTTACAGAACTGCATCCAATAGCCTTGCAAGGGGGTAATCAATAGCTGAAAATTATGAGGAACTTGGGTTTGTATGTTTTTTTCCTGAGCGAAAAACCTAAATTCTTTCATAAAGGGATAAAATGAGTAATCAGACTCACCCTTCTGACTGGAACGTATGGTAACCCTATTTATGACTTATGTTCATTTGATTCCATGGCATTTGACATATATTGCATTATGATATGAGGACATGATTAATACTAAGTTAAGTTCAACTGCTACATTCATTTCCATGCATTAGTGAAATTCCCGATTTTGCCCTAAAATTTCAAGTTTGCGGGGATACCTTAATATTGCCCTTGCACCATAAACTCCACACCACCTCAAAACATCAAATTAAATTGTTCAACTTGATTTTTCACATCACCCTAATGTAGAGTACATATTAAACCAAATTATAAAATATATTGCTTATTGTTTGGGGTCTTCCAAGTAAACACATCCACTGAGCGTAAAGAACAGTCATTGCCAGACCAATTTCCTCTTTAACCCTAAGATTATTTTACAATATGTGTTGTATTTATTATGTAGTGTTATGTTTTATTTTTTGGTGAAAGAACTAAGATTTGCTTGAATGCATAAAATATGTTATAACAAATTAATATTTTAAATATTGTTTCAAGTATTAGAATGATTCTTTTATATCCATTTTCAAAATTTTTGTTTTCCATAAACAAGTCTTAACCTAAGGAAATTATGAAATTAAAACTTATGGAAATTCAAAGGGAGCGTGAATATTTTTACATAAGAGGGATGGAGGTTTATAAAGTTTGAAACCACTAATTTAGTCGCATTTCACTGGTGAGAGTACAAATCATAGTATCCATTTAGATTTGAATTTAGTAGTGTTTCTTAGCATTTTATCATGTTACCCAGAATCATACTCTGCAGTCAAGCATGGCACAATTCTTTGGTGTTTCACCAAAAACCTGTTCTACCTATTCTAAAATGATTTTTCTCGTATTATTAATGGTCTAATTCCATACATTATATGTATGCTACAATATTAATCACATACATCAAACATTAAATATTTTGTTTCAATACTAAACACTTGCAGCTTTTTGTTGTAACATTGCATTTTTATTTATCTTTAAGTGAAATTCTTAATAAGAAAAAGTAACTGTGGTTTTAAGAATAACCTACATTCTCAAGACTTGTACCAGAGTTTACTCTTCCACATTATCCTAAGGACTTTTCCGTAGGCATGTGATGTTAAAACACAATATTTTAATTAATTAAATGTGTTTAGTTATGAAGAAATGAAACAACTTTGTTTCCTTGATTTATTAGTTAAGAAATCTCTTAGGTGATAGAGGCAGATATACTCACATAAATTTCATGTATGTTTGTAGTAGCCTTTATTTGACAAAAAGTGTTATACAGAAATCCCTGGTTAAAGCATGTTTTAAGTTAAGAAAATTGTCTAAAATTATTAGTGTTTAATTCATCAGATTTTCTTTCAATTGCTCTGCAGCTAGACCTTGTCTTTACTTTCACATTTTTAGAACTTTCAAATAAATGTCCTAAAAGTATTTGTCATTTAATTGTTTCATTTATTTGCAGGCTTTGTGATAAACGAGCTTAATCATGAACTTTATTGCAAAATTACCACAATCAACAAGAGGTGAGTGCACAATTTAGTATTTTCAATGAACTCAAAATCACTTTGCCACTAGAGTGTGACAGTATATATACATTTTTTCTTAGAGGGAGAAAAACATACAGATTTTCATTTTAAACTTCTTTCTATTCAAATTCTATATTAAGTAAGGAATACTTATCTACTCTTCAGGTTTTCACAGGTTATAGAAGTACAATATTTGCTCAAAACATGTATCAAGGAAATTTCTTGTGTACTTCACAGACTTCTAAGGAGATTCCTGTAGATGTGGAGTTTTAAACACTTAATAATTTTTATGAACTGCACGTGTTTATAGTTGTGGGGTATAGAAACCTTTTGCTTACTTGCATAACTAATTCTTTAATGAAACCTCTTATGAATGATTCGATTATGGAGAAAGATGTACTCACCTACAATTCTTGATTGTAGGGATTGGTCTACCTCAGCCGAAAAGGGTTTGACATAAAATGACGCAAATAAAATATAATTTAGTTCAACAAATTTCAGCGTTGTAACATAAAATTTGTCTTCTACATTGTATTTAACGATTTTCCCCATTCCTTTAAACACTATATCGATGTTTAATTCAACAGTTTTTCTTTTAATAATATTAGCAGTTGGTTTTCCTTTCGTTTCACATTTTAAGATTGTTTTAATTATTCTTATTTAAAGATTTGTCTTAATATTTTCATATATATTTTGGTTATATCTAATTATGTTTCATTAAATACCCAGTTCTAACATAAACAAATGTGACACTACATTTCACCTAGGATGCATTGCTTTTCACTTTACATGTTGTTCACCAACTCGTGGAAATTGTATTTATTTAACCTTTTTCGACACTTCCATTAGAGCAGTCATAATTCGTAATTTCTTTTATCAATCAAATAGTATATCATTACAAGTATCCATTTTTAAATTCAAATAAAGCATCCTTCTTTAGATTTGTATCAATTGCAACTAGATTTTTAAGTAAGGTGAACCTTGCTGCTTTTCTTGTGCATGGAATGAAAAACCTTTTAACCAAACCTGAACGTAAACTCTAACATGACATTTCTAAATGTTTCTTACGGATAATACTGATGATTTTTATTTACTTTACAGTTATAATTTGATCTGTGTATAATTTAGTTAATTAAACGTGTTCAAACACACCCTGTTACTTAGGTGTAACATTTTATAAACTGCTACCTGTTGAGGATGGACATTACTGCTCCTCGATCTTAAAGTTTCCTTTCTTCTTTTTATCTAATTCGAATTCTACAATACTGGAAGGAAAAACTCCATGTTCTGGATTTGAAAGGTTTTGAAAATAAGATACATACCCAAGACATAACCAAGTAATATTCTGAACTTCTCCATAGTAACCTAATGAAACTTATACAAATTGCCACATACAAAAGATATTTTTATTCATTACATGGCTTATAGTTTGGAGTGTAAAACAAATTTACATGTTTTCGTGTCTGAAGTTTTACATGAAACTACTTTGTTGTGAAAAGCTATAATTGAGCCAGATATATTGTGAATGTTAAATTTAAACTGAATCTGACAACGATAGAGAGCCAGAATTTGATTTTGAATTGAGATCTATAACTTAAGTTTGTACTCAGCCATTTTCTTTCTACATGTCTGTTCTTCGTGTCTTGTCTTAGAATTAAATATGTTGTCTTCTAAGTATGCATTTTCATCCTGATTTAATATTTCGCGTCCCTGACAGAACGATTGCGAGTTAGAAAATAAATTAGAAATCAAGGCAAGATTTAAAGAAACATTAAAATCAAAGTATGAAAAGATTAATGCTATAAACACTTCCTATTTGAAAGAAGGACCGTCGTGGCTCAGTGGGTATGCCCACTGTGCTAACAACCTTCGAGTTGTAGGCGGCGCAGTTTCGATTCGTGTCAAGTGCATTCCTCCCTTTGTATATTTCTCTCTTCTGTGTCAGTAAAAACTTTCATTGTGTGTATGTGTCTATTCACATTGTATATCTTGTGTCAGGTTCAGCATGGCCAAATAAAGCCCTTGCATCATAAAACTCGATTACCAACCAACCTATTTGAAAGAAATTCTACAAGTCGGAAAAAGAACTAAAGAACAAGTTGAAGAAATGCGGAGATTACAAACTCAGATTCTTGAAAATTAAAGAATTAATTGATGATTCGAAAACTTGAATGTTGTAAATGACTGTCAAGTTGGAATTTAAAAAAATGCACCTTCCGAAACTTGAACTAAAGAAATATGATGGAAGTTTAAGTGGTTGGATTGGGTTCTGGGACCAGTTTGAAAAGATTCACACTGGTGAAAGTTTAATAGAAGAAAAATTTGAATATTTATGTTTATCTATGAAGCCAGATTGCTAAAGCATCTAACAAGGTTCAAGACTCATGCTTTCTGCTACTTTGTTGATTTCATCTGAGGGCACTTCCGTAGAAATTGGTTGCATATTAACAACAAATTTTCACATGCTTCCCAGGACTGCAGTGACTATTGATTCTTCGGAGGAAAGACAACTGTGACAGGTAAGAAAAAGGAGCTTGTTTTTGCTGTCTGAAACGAGGGCATCTTATTTCAAAGTGCAGAGCATTCGTTAAGCATGCTGCGTGTAAAGGAAAACAACCGATTTTGTGCACAAAGCTTTTGGTTAAAAGGGGTAATACTTATACAAGATAGTGAAATTAGTATGTTAACTAATTTTAGGAACAGAACACCAATAACATATTTACAAACTTTAATTGCAAATGCGGTTCATGAGAATGTGGTGCGAAAGGTGAGAATTTTGAGTGATTCTGGGTCACAGAGAAGCTATATTACCAAAGGCTGTGTGAAGGAATTAGAACTCGCACTTATGGGTGTTGTCTATGTATAAGAATTATTTGGGGGCAGTGAAACTGCACGAACATCACATTGCATATACAAGCGTTTATTGGTGAGTACAGATTCTGATTTTCAATTTGAAGTAAATGTACTAGATCAAGATCGAATTTGTAGTTATGTACCCAAAATTAATGATGCTGTTCTTAGTAGAGGTTTGAAAGATAAAGAGGAATATATTTAAGTGACTTTTCAAATGATGTAGACAATCTTTGTGATATTCAGATACTGTTAGAAGCTGATGCATGGTCGAAAATTATCACAGTTGGATCTCCCAAGATTAGTGAAAATTTAGTAGAAAAAAACTAAATTTTAGTGTCTAATTGGTATATCAGAAAACAACATATCAAACTTTTTAGTGTCTTTATTTGATTCATTACATTTCTGAGTTGTGGGACTTGGAAAGTCTGGGAATGAAAGAATCTGGAGTTAAACTCAAACAAGATCTGGTAAATCATGAAGTTTGTAGATTTTTGAACAAACTATAAAAGGAAATAACACAGGTCAATATGTTGTTAAGTTACCTTGGATTGAAGGCTATCCACTTCTTGAAAACAACAAAGAGATACATACTACAACTCGAAAATTGAACCAAATAAGCAAATATGTGGAGTATGACTCGGTTATACAAGACTGGTTGAGGAATGAGATAATTGAGCTGGTTAATGAAGAACAGGGTTCAAATTAATTTTTATTTCCTGCATCAACTGTGCTGAAAGAATATAGTACAACTCGTGTAAGACCTGTATTTGACACATCAGCAACTGATAAAAATGGACATTCTTTAAATAAATTCCTAGAAAAAGATCCTTATTTAATTGAAGAAATTCCACTTATTCTCTTTAGCTTTAGACAGTACCTTATTGGATTATCAGCAGATATTGAAAAAGCATTTTTACTGATCGTGATATGTTGAGATTTCTGTGGTGGAAGAATGATCAAAAAGCTATTTTTCGCCTTTGTACAGTAAGTCTTTGGTGTTACTTCTAGTCCCTTGTTGGCTGCTTGTACAAACAACTTGATAGAAAATGCTCCTGACCATCTCAAAAATATAGCTGGAAAACTTAGTAAATCCCCTTCTTTGTAGATAATTGTTTTGACTGAGGTTCAAAGTGAAAATGAAGCAGAAATTTTTATCTCTGAGGCAAAAGAATTGATGTCTTCAGATGGATTTCATCTTAGAGGATGGGTTGGTAATAACTTAAGTTAAACAAGAAAATGTTTTAGAACTTCAGTGGTTCTACTGATGGACTTGGTTGTAGTTTTCCCAAGAGAAATTGTGTGAGAGGAAAAGTAACCCATGTCGGAGCGTTCCGCACCTCTGCACATGCTAAGGTTTAGTTATTTTTGTCGCGGATTGTCGGTTGGTGATCTTCTCCATCTCTCGTCGAGCTCTCAACCAAGGCTTGAATATTTAAGGGTAAAAAAGGTAAATAGCAACATATATATTCGTTTTAAATGCATGTTATTTTACGTTTGCTAGAGGAAATGTTTTATCCATTGATTCAATCTTCGGTGTGCAAAAACTTTTGTTATACATATATTTTTTGTTATTGCATGTTGTGTTTATGATTCGTTTTGCATGTTTTCTGCAAACGGCCTGATCATTTGCTTCTATTTATGTGTTGTTCTTTTGATGACAGTTCATATTGCTTTATAAAATGCATAAAGATCAATGCGCTTTAGCCATTTTTGCTACATCTTGGAAAGCTGAGGCTGAGTATGGAGAATAATTAATTACACATGCAAGGATTAAATCCAGGTAAGTAACAATGCTTGCATCTGCTTTCATTAATATTTGTAATTTGTCTATTTCTAACTATTTTCCAAATGGTGCATTCTGTTGAGTCAGCTTGGTTTGAAATGCTACCCAGCAGAATATACTTTTTGGATTGGAAAATATAGATTTGAGATCATTTGCTTGAATGTTGTCTTTCACAAACTATTTTGAAGTAAATTACTATATAAAAGACCACAAATGTGGACCTATTGTATTCAATGAAATTATGTGAAACAAAACAGCAAAGTTTGCAATGTAAAGTCCTTACAAATGATGCTGTATGTTTTTGTCTCATTTTAATGTTGATCAGCTGTACAACAGTTTATATTTTTAATGAAAATAGTTTGTAGTGGAAGAAAACCTCATAAATTCAATTTTTGTTCCACAGAAATCATTTGTTGCTGTAATCAATAAATTTTTTCTCAATCCTTTTTAACTTTCAAATATATCGGATTCTACATTTCTCTTATTCTGAACCCAGGAACCTCGGAAGTGCTTGGGAGGCTCAAGTACCCCCAGTATCTGTCAGGGGTGGAGATAAATCTTTACTTGCGCTTATGCCAGAAGAAAATGGAAATGTGCAATTTGATAAAAAAAGTTTTAAAAATTGAATAAAAGTTCCTCAGCACTTTCAGTGAAAGAAGGTGTTTTGTGAAAGTAAGCTAATTGCAGGTTGATCAAAATTTTTTTGTATTCGAATTTATTTTAAGTCTGATTTTTAAAAGATTTTAATCGGATTTTTATGATTTTTTAATTTGTTGTCCTTATATGTTTCAAACTTGTTAGACATGCAAATCAAGAGTAGTTTGTAGTCATTGATTTATGTTAAATATGAGGTTTAATAAGGAGACGTTAAATTTTATAAATCATAGTAATTAAATAAATTTTAATTTTCCAGCCTCCCAACTAAGTTGAAGTTATTCCTTCTACAAATACAGAAATAGCTGTGGTGATTAGGTGTCCGTGTGTCAGTGGATTTACCCACTGCGTTAGCAACGGGCGAGGTTTAGGCGTCGATTCGATTCTTCTCTGTATTTCTCTTCTGTGTCAATAAAGCTTTACTTGTGTGTTTATGTCTATTTACTTGGCGCAGCTTGGCTAAATGTGTCTCTTGCGTCATAAATCCCAAACAACCCGAGACCTTGCGCCATAAAATCCCCAAAATCCAACCCAAACAACCGACCTGAGGCAGTTAGATAACTCTAAGAATGGTTTTCTTGTCTTTTACTCAAACATTAACATCTAAATGAGTTCCACCCATTCCAAAAGAACGTCTGGGTACTATGCGTTCTCAAAGAGAAACCAAAAAAATTATCTGCTTTCACTTGAATTTTTATAATTACAAGCTGATACTAGGTAAATATTTTGCTTTTGGGAATATTAAGTGGTTATTTTTTTCAGATCAATTGATTTCCTTCAGGAGGACTTATTTACTGAAGTAGCACAAGAAAATTGAGGAGTTTGGTCGAATTAGCATTCGCCAATTCTACGTGAATATGTCACTGTTAATCGACATTTAGTTAACATTGAAATAAAAAAAGATTTCAACTCTGAAATTGAATTGATTTAGTGATGTTTCTAACGTTGCTATTTAGGTAAAAAAACGTTTAGACTCGCTGTATCAACTTTGATATGTCGCATGGAAAAAACCTTTCGCTTGAAATTTTGAAACAGGATACTGCTATTTAGGGCCTTTAGTTCAACGTTAATTTGCTTAAATCTAGTCATTTTTCAACGTTGAAATTTGGATATTTAGCCATTTGTGTTGCATTAGGCATGTTTTAAACTTTGAAATTTGATTCATAAATTTTAAATATTGTTAAAAAAATTTCTTTTAAATATTGAAATTTATCTTGAGAAATGCCAATTTTAATTGCATGGCAGTATTGTTTGCTAGATCTTAATTTTAGTGTTGTTCGCACGGAATATTCTTTTTAATTGGTGTATTGACTAAAGTTTAATTTTGCACAACTTACATTTTGTAAGTAAACGAGTCTATTTAATGTGAAGAGCAAGCGAAACACCCACTGATAATAAAAGTGTTGTTTTGCTACTTGATAACTGGCACGCCAAAATTAATGTTTCATTTTCTAATTTTAAAATGAATTATTTGTTTTGTGGAAAATATCGCATTGGTTCCTTTCTTGACGGTATGTGTATATCTCCACTAAAATAAAGTTATTTTAAAATAAAACAGTTAACGTTAAAATAAAACGTATAACCGTACACTGATTAAAAAATTTGTTTTAAAATTTTGACGTAGGTTTCCATTATAAGGCTATTAAAATCAATAAAACTTGCATATGTTTTTCAAATTATATTAAATTGTATTGAAAGCTGTACGTAATAGGTAAGATATTTAAAACAGCTGATCTTGGAATAATATCACGGTTATAAAATGTTCTAACTAAGCCTTTTGAAAAGTTAAAAGTTTTGTTTTAAGTGAGAAGATCGAAGTTATTTACATAATGAGTTGAAGCTATTTTTAGCAACTTTGCTATCTCAAGCATTCATTGAAAACATTTTTTTTTCTTTTTTTAAACGCTGACAATTGACCTTCCGTTATTTGAAAAATTGTGATTAACTTTGCTCCGTTTGTATGAAGGTAGATATTTTAATTAACGTCACACAACCGGTTATTGGTGACAGTACGGGATCATTCCCATAGGGAAAGAACCGAAGACAACTCCACGTAATTTTGAACCGCGGTCAGATGAGGAGGCTACACTTGAGATGGCACCCCACTCTCCAAACTTCCACGCCAACATGGGGACATTTGAAGCTATGACGGATTTAACGTGCACAAGACACTTTTGTACACGACTGTCGTTGGTTGGATTCGAACTCGCAACCCTCCTGTTGCTAATCCGTTACTCCTCCAACCGGGCTACCGCGGCCCCTCGTATGGATGAAGGTATTTAATTTTCGTATTGGTTTCTTTCTTGACGGTATGTGTATATCTCGACCAACTTCCCATAAAAGTCATTGATTCAATACATAATGATTTGTAGAATTCCGTTTAAACCGTACGCTGTGATTAAAAAATTTCTTTGAAACGAAATTCATTATAAATATTGTATCAATATGATTTGTCATCCTTTCATAATGATGAATTAGGGAATATCGCATTGCGGGTGCAAGAGTACGCTAATCCGTTACTCTTCCAACCGGGCTACCGCGAAGTGTGTGATATACTAGATGGATGGATAATGCAAGCATACGCATTTCGTCCTTTTACATTACTACTGAGAGGAGTTTGTTTCTGGTTGTCCCCTGTTTCTTGCCTCTTTGGAACGTGTTCCCAGGACTCCTAATTATATCAATACCCGATTTTTATCTTTTCTCCCAATTGAATCGGCAGATGTAAAAAGGGGACATGTTACAATACTCAAATTTTATAGGAGATATTAAAAGGTGTACCACTTTAATCGTGGTGCTCATAAACTAAATAAAAAAATTCAGATAATTGATATTATATAGCCACACATATAATCCAAGTGTAATTCATGAGTTTTGTTACTGCCAAAGCCCCCTACGGAATTCCAAAAAATTCACACATATCCCCTTTTTACACGTTTTACCTAGTGTTACACTGAAATTACTGGGAAAAGAATAGAAAACATAATATGATAAAACATCAGCCTCACTATCTGACTTCTGCACCCTATACATATTTGCAAAAGTTTCTAGTTCCTCTATTATTTGGTCACTTTCAAGATCGTAAAACCCACACAAGTCTTTCACTGATGAAGAATCAGGTAAGAATTTATATCCCTGCTTTTCTTTTTCTCTTGCAATTTTCGAAATTCCTTCATGTAAAAGCCCTCGACTTTCGCACAATTCTCTATTTCGCACATTTTTAAAAATTCAATTTTTTAAAGATTTTTGTCGATAATGTAAAAATTGTTCGCTTCCATGCAGTCGCTCCCACGGAGCGCGGTAGCTCGCGCTCACTCACATATTGCCGCCTAGAGTAGCGGAATCGTTGTGACGTCACTAGGGTTCCGAGCCGCTGTGGCGGGGGCCGAATGTCAAATACATACAATGTATTAAACAGGTTTAGTCTTGAGTTAGGTCACATGTCGATGCGTTGTGTGTTTTTTGCCAATTTATTTGTTTATGTTTAAATATTTCGCCCTTATAAATTTATAAATATGAGTGAGAAACGGAGAACCTGCAGTGTTGATACGAACAAAAAGAAATTAAGGACTCGTAAACTTCATACGATCGAGACAAAGATGGAAATAATTAGACGTTCTGAAAGCGGTGAATCTTTTGCTTCAATCGGCCGTTCGTACGACATAAACAGGTCTACGATATATTCAATTTTGAAAAACAAGAATAAAATTACGGAATACGTTCAAAATTGTAGTTTTCACTCTTCAGTCTCCTTATTTTGGTTGGAACCTTGTCCAAGTTTGTAGTAAAAAATCATGCCTTGTATGACATGACATGAAGACATAATTCCTCTAAAAGAGGAAATAGATTTTTCATTTGGGGATATATGTCCATACATTTTTCCACAATTAACGCAAATCTGTGCGAAGAACACCATATATAGGGCGCTTTCGGACATTCTGGATTAGCGTTTTTACACTATTGAATTTTCCTCTCATATTCCCGGCCCCATCCAGGCCTGTGGTATCTCCACTAATGAAAACCCTAATGAGCCGCTCTTCAGGTTTGGCATTTTCCTTTGGGGCACCTTGCGGGTCAGTGCGCTCGATACAACGAACCACTAATGTTAAACATTCTTTTTTACTAATGTCTTGAATAACAGAATAAACCTCTTTTGAGAAATCCATTGGATCCTTGCATTTTGTGCTGATAAGTGGGTTTTAGATTTTTCATGGAGCACAATATCCCGGTCCCTCTATAGCCAGTTGTTCCCCATATTGACTGTTCGCGTGGGAGAGAAAACAGTACATGGTAAGCAAAATACGGCAATTACACTTTTATTTGGTAAAACTTCATTCTTCCATGATGGGTTGAATTTTCTTCCATCTGTTGAAGGAAAAGTGACTAAAGACAAATCTCTTGTGTGTGTGTGATTTCCAACTTCAGTTGTTAGTGTCCTCTTGTTGAATGGAAACTGAAGGTCTTTCAGCAGATGGAATGCTACCCTGTGGGCACCCCTCATTGATAGCTAATTAATTAATAATTATTTTTAATGCATGCACTTTAAAAGAATTTTAAAGGTATTTACGAGTAAATTTGTTGAAACCAGTGTAGCAAATTCGATGTGAATTGATCAAACTGTGATAGTAAGGATAATAAATGTCATTTCTATGGGGATTTCGAGGGCAGCTGTAGCCCAGTTCGAAGAGCAACGGATTAGCAAACAGAGGGTTGCGAGATCGAAACTCGATCAAGCCAAAGACCGTCGGATAAACGGGAACAGGTGCACGTTAAATCTGTCGTGGCATCAAGTGTCCTCATATTGGTGAAGTGTGGAAGTTTGGAGTTGGGTACCGGCTCAGGTGTTGTTCTTGACCGTGGTTCAAAATTATGAGGCGTTGTCCTGGGATCTTTTACTTCAGGATTGATCCCGGACCACCCCTAATAGCCCGTTGTGTTGCTCGAGGGGATATTAATTAAATGCCTACCTATTTGGATTTCGAATTGTTTTTAGCCCCTTCTCCCGACCTAGGACAAATATAACGGGATTAATATATAGCCTGTTTCCCGCAGGCTTCCAAAAATTGAATGTACTAAATTTTGTGTAAATTCGTCTGACAACGGTGATCTTCGTTTTAGTTCAAGCTTTCTGTGTTTAACCCTTCTGGCGGCGTGGTATCTCACAGTTGTGTTGACGAAAACGGCACCCCGAAAAAGCGAGTTCCCCTTAAAGTGTCAGAGTTTGAACAAAGGGAGTGCTTTCCCCTTCTTCAGTCAATTGCTTTATCTCTGCTCTATGGTCTGGTCAATTGGTCTCAGCAGTAATCTATTTAGACCGGACCATCAAAGGAGAGCGATGACAGTGATAGATAGCAAAGCCACGGGCTACTTCCCAGGTCCCAGAATACCCTAAGTATACCTAGAATCTTCTCAAGCGTGCTTCTCAAATGCTTGTAGAATGATTTTCAAATAGTGAAGTAAATCAGTCAAGATACATTCGACTGATCCATACAAATATTCTTGCACGTTGTACTGACTTGCTCAAAATTTTAATTACCATCACAAGGAATACTCCCTTTTTGGTTTAAACCATTTTAATGAACTCACAGACACAGTACAAACACAACATAAATAGAAAAGGTAGTATATATCAAAATCCACACATCTCAGTCTCGATCACTCTCCAAAAAACACAACCCACACGTCTCTCGCCACACTCGTTCTTAACTCTTTCCTTTCTCAAAGTCCTTCTGGGCATGCGCAAGAGCGCCATCTATCTTAGTCTGAAGTCTTTACAGACTTATAAACTCCTCCCCACAAGGAGGAAACTTTTCTCGAAGAATGAGGGAAAAGTTTTGATGACTCCACTGCCTGAAAAAGTCTCCAGATAGGTGCAGTCATTGGAAAAGTTCAAGAGTTCAAGTACACAAAATACACTGCACATGTACCAGATTATAGCAATCAGTGCCTTGAACTCAAAAATATTATACAAAAAATTATATACTTATTAAAAATTTAGGAAAACAATTTACACTAATGATAAGAAAAATTTAAAATTTTCACACATAATACAAATATCAAAATAAACAATAAACTTACTAATATAAAATAAAAGGATATGAGGTTTATGGGATGCGACTTAATGAATCAGCATTTTGATGCTGTTTCCCCCTCTTATGGACAACCTCATAATTGAATGGCTGCAGGATCAAAGCCCAACGTAAAAGTCTAGGGTTGGTTCCCGTATTTTTGTCCAGCCAAACAAGGGGATTATGGTCCGTCTGGATGATGAACTTCTGGTGTCCATCCAAATAACATCGCAGCTTTTGGATGGCGAACACGATAGCTGCGCACTCTCTCTCGATGGTACTGTACTTTTGTTCTGCATTTGAGAACTTCCGACTCAAGTACATGACAGGATGTTCCTCACCAATGTCATTAATTTGGGACAAAACGATGCCAATCCCAAGATTTGACGCGTCACATTGGACGAGAAACTGTCTCGAGAAATCTGGACTGTACAACGCCGGATTCTCCGACAACCGTTTCTTTAACTTGTCAAACGCCTCTCGACAAGCATCAGTCCATATGACAGCAGCACGACGATTTTTTCCTTTCAGCAGATCTGTAATTGGTGCTGAGAGGACTGAAAAGTCAGGAATGTATTTTCGATAATACTCCGCAAGTCCTAAGAAAGATCGGATCTGCGTCTTAGTCGCAGGGGTCGGAAAGTCCTTTACAGTTTGGATCTTCAATTCTCCAGGTGTTCTCTGGCCCTGACCAACCAAGTGCCCAAGATACTTTACGTACGCACGAGCAAACTGGCACTTAGAAGGCTTGATGTGCAGATGAGCTGCATTCATCTTTTCTAAGACGGTTTTCAAATGTTGTAAATGATCTTCCCAACTTAGGGAATAGATGGCTACATCATCCAAGTAAGGGCATGCAAATTCTCCACAGTCTTTCAACAGTTCGGCCATCAAACGACTAAAGTCATAAGGGGCATTTTTCAAACCGAATGGCAATCTCAACGGTCGAAATGTCCCAAAACTGGTTACAAAAGCTGAATATCTTTGGGCTCGTTTACTCAGAGGTATTTGCCAATAACCTCGGGTCAAATCTAGAACGGTGATATACTTGGCAGCTGACACTTTTTCAACAAGCTGCTCAATGTTTGGCAGAGGAAAGTACTGGGTTCTAGTGACCTTGTTGAGTCTTCGATAGTCGATGCACGGTCTTGCATCCTTTCCTGGTACTTCTACCAGAATAAGAGGAGAAGTAAAATCAGATTCTCCTGGCTCAATGACTTTGAGCGACAGCATCTTCTCCACTTCCATCTTCAAAATTTCTGTTTGGCGTGGAGACATCTTGTAAGGTTTGGCACAGATGGGCCTCTCAGATTCAAGCTCAATGTCATGTTCAGTAAGATCAGTACACCCCGGCTGGTTTGAGAATGAGCTAGAGTATTTTGATAGCAACTCTCTCAGCTGCTCCTTCTGATCTTCTGACAAGCGACCATTCTGTTCTATGTCTTGCCAAATTTGTGTCATTTCCGAGACTTCAGGCTTCTGCTCGAGACTTGGAATGTCCTCCTCGTTGTCACAGTTCCTAATCTCTTTTAGACAGATTAAATTCACATTTTCGGGTCTCTGGAAATATGGCTTGAGCATGTTCACATGGGATTTGTCTTTTTCTGGAAACTGCACAATGTAGTTGGTTTCGGAAAGCTGTTTAACGACTTTCCCTGGGCCGATCCAATGAACTGCCATTTTGTTAGGCCTAGATGTAGCGACAACCAGCACAAGGTCGCCTTCACAAAATTTACGCTTCACAGCCTTGCGATCATACCATAGTTTTTGTTTGTCTTTGGCGTTCTCCATGTTTTGGACGGCTAATTCTTGACACCTTTTCATGCGGTTTAGTAGCTTGAAGACATATGATACTACGCTAGTCTTCTCTTCCTCGCTTTCCGTCAAGTTCTCGTACAGTAGAGTCATGGGAGTCCTCAAATTCTGTCCATGAACCAGCTCAGCTGGAGTATATCCAGTACTGTCATGAGTAACAACTCGTAGAGCAAACAGGGCATGAGGCAAGATTTTCTCCCAATCAGGTCCTGACTCCAGACACAGGACTCGAAGAATTCTCTTCAAAGTTCTATGTAGTCTCTCCACAGGATTGCTCTGGGGATGATGTACGGAACTTCGCACTACTTTAACTCCAAATTTCTCCAGGAACTCCGTTGTGAGTGCACTTGTAAACGACGTTCCTTGATCGCTTTGCAGCTCCCTCGGGAAACCCATCCGACTAAAGATTTGCAGGAAACTATCGACCACGGTTGAAGAACTAAGATTTGGGACAGGAACTGCATCGGGATATTTGGAAGACAAGCAAATTGCAGTGATGAGATACCGGTTTCCAGATGGTGTAGTAGGTAAAGGACCACAAGCATCCACATTAATCTTTGTGAAGATCTCCGAGATGACAGGAACGATCTTCATGGGTGCCTTCTTCTTATCCCGAGGTTTCCCGACTCGCTGACATTGGTCACAAGATCTGACAAATTCTTCAACATCTTTGTAACAATTCGGCCAAAAAAAAGTTTTAAAAAGAGCATCTTTAGTCTTGGTCACTCCTAAGTGAGCCGCTGTTCCTTCATGAGACAGTTTCTTTAATTGGTCCCGAAACTTCTCTGGAACAATCAGCAGTTTTCTCTGCGTACCATCCTTGTCACTTTTCAGATAGAACAGCATTTGATTAACGATTGCATACTTGGTTTCCTTTGCTAACTCCTCAGCTTCTAGGAAAAGTGGTTTCAACTCTTTACTCTTGCGCTGCTCTTCGACAAAATCATTCCGTGAGGCTTTAATCAGATCTGGAAGTGAGGCTTCTTCCGCCATAGGCAATACCTCTCCGTCTTCCTCTGTTAACACGGTACTGTCATTCTCTTCTCCAGGACTCGACTCAACTGGATACTCTTCAACTTCGGCTGTCAAAAGACTTTTCTGAGCTCTCGTCTGAACTGCATTAATAACTTGGATCTCCAGCTCCTTATCTTTTTTCATACTCTCGATCAGAGCAACGGTTTTGTTACTTAGTAGGTAATGCTCTTGATCCAGAAAACTGTCTCTTACAGCAGCTTTCGTAAGGACATGTCCCAATTCGCAGTTCAAATCAACTTCTGCAATGGGCAAGCAGACCGGGCTGTCTACTAATGGAGAAGCGAGCCACACATGCTCACCTGTGTACATATGTGGTTTGATAAATTTTCTGGGAATAAGATCGATGCTGGCACCAGTATCTCTCAAGATAGACATTTGGGCTCCATTTACTGTCCCAGCACTAGTATAAGGAGACATCAACTCAGGCACGTGTCTTCCAAAGACTTCATTGGCAGCTACTACTTCAGATCTCTTGAGCTTCGGGCATTGGGGTCTCAGATGTGATAACGAACCGCATTCATAGCATCGGAGCTGTCTTCTCTTTTCAAACTCTCTTTCACGGTTTTCGTTGCTTGCGGGTTCGGTTTTGACCGGATGTTTGTTCTTGTCATCCTTGAATGGTACTTTGGGTCTACTTCCACTAAAATGTCCCTTTGAACCTTGATAGCCATACTTCTTTGGAAATTCCTTCTTCCTGAAACTCTGCCTGATGGTTTCGTACTCCTCGATCACTTCTGCCAATTCAAAAGGTGTCTTCAACTTCATCCATTTGTCAAGAAAATGCTCCTTGATTTGATCTGGTACACGATACTTCAATTGCTCGGCAACGATTAAATCTTTTAGTTGCTGAAAGGTTTCAATTTCCAATTCAGCAAGCCATTCAGTGAAGTAGCTGTACAGTTCATGAGCATAATTTCTCCATGTTTTCTCTGCTGTTTTCTGATGTCTGTAGAAACACTGTTTCAATTTTTCAGCGTTCATTTTGTATCGTTTCAGAATGAGATCTTTCACAACATCATAATTGTTGGCCACTTCAGGAGGTTCTCGGGCAAGCATGTTAGATAACTCGGCTGGCAAAACGGCCAGCAAATAAGCCACCCAGTCCTCCTTCGGCACTCGAGCCATCTCTGCTTTCCTCTCGAAATTGATCAAATACAATCCCATTTCATCCCCTTTTTCGTCAAATTTGGGAGTGATTTGGGTAAGTTGGATTTTTCTGTTTCTATCCGCCCCATTTTCAGATTCCTCTTCAGACCGGCGAAATTCCTTCTGAGCCATTTCTAGTTTTTTAATTTCGAGTTCATGTTGTCTGACCCTTTCCCGCTCTTGTCGTTCTTCTTCTTGCCTAGCTAATTCTTCCTCACGAATTTTTTCTTGTCTAGCTAATTCTTCCTCACGAATTTTTTCTTGTCTAGCTAATTCTTCCTCTTCCAGTCTATCTTTTATGACTCGTTCCATGATTATCGTTACCTCCTCCCGATCGAAATTTGGGCTTTTTAAAATTATTTGTTTAATATCCGCAACCTTGCACGAAGTTGGTACCTTCTCACCAATTTCTTCCGCAACAGCAATTAAGTCCTGCTTTCTACCAATTGCAAGAAATGCCATGATTAAGGGCCAGGGGAAACACTATCAAAAACCTCTATTAAGGTATTAAATTCCAACAGAATTCACAAGACTTTATCAAAGAATTAAATTCGCTAATTCTACGTTACAACTTTCTTACCGAACAACCAAAAATCAATAGAAATAATTTTCGAACACATAAACAAATTAAAATTTTCATTCATTAAAACAATATCTTTTTTTTAAAGATGTTTTCAAATTGAGAAGAAAATAAACAGTTAAAGAAAAGTTCAACTAAAGAACAGCTGTTTTGAAAATAATACTACAATTAAAATACAATTCAGAATATAAACTCAACTTTAATGTCTAATCAAGAAAAGGTATTTTCAGTTCAAAAGAATTCCCTTTTCTCTATGAACAATTGATTCACACTCAGAAGCATAAATGCACACACAAAAATATAAAACAGAATATCATTCTTTTCCTTTTCTTTTTTTTCGTCAACAAACACAGGAAGTGAATAATTCAAATCCACACTTTCAGATTTTTTTTTCGAGTTCTTTTTCTGAACACAAAATGGTCTCACATTTGCCAAATTAGTTACACAAAGCAATTTCAAATTACTAACAAAAATTTCCTTAAGTACACAAGTTAGACATTCAAAATTCCGCAAAATAAATAAACAATTCTAAGGGGTTTCTTAGTCATTTAAATGAGCAACAAATGAAAATGACAATTTCAAAACACTCCAAAACTCTTTTAAATGAATTTCCGATTCATTCAGAAATATAACAAAATATTTTCCAAAGCAAAATAACCCAAGACGCACTAAATATTGAAAATTCTAGGCATTTGGTGCTGTTGACAACACTCATCAAAAAGAATTATACTTATAATTCAAACTATATACTTGTACACCAAATTTTTAATTCTATTTTGAATCATACAACAGAATCAAATCAAATTTTAACAACACTTCAATTGTCATCAGATAGCATCATACAAAAGAACACAAAACAAACTAGGCTATCTCAATTTAAAATTTTAAAATAATTCTCTTTTCTCAGAAAACAAAACTCAAACTGACCATTTGAATAGTTCTAATTCTAACCATTCAGAACAGAAAATTCTTTTTTATATACCACATGAGTGTCCTAAATTTTTTTTTTTTTTACAATCAAACAAAATTTTAACTATATCAGTCTAGCTAAAATAAGAATAGTTTTGCAAATCAACAGAATAAATTTGCCTTTCAAAATCAGACAAAATTTTAACTATATCAACCTAGTTAAAATAAGAACACTTTTCAAAATTACCACTCCATTTTACCAAACAAAATTTTAACTATATCAGCCTAGTTAAAATAAGAACACTTGCAAAATTACAACTACCTTTCACCAAACAAAGTTTTAACTATATCAGCCTAGTTAAAATAAGAACACTTTTCAAAATTATCACTCCTTTTACCAAACAAAATTTTAACTATATCAGCCTAGTTAAAATAAGAGAGCATTTTTGCATATTACAACTGCCTTTTACAAAACCAAAACTGCATGAAACCAAAACAACGATTCTTCAATGAACCAAAACTCAACATGCAAAACTTTACAAATTACAATTAAAAAGGCACTGTTGCTAATGAAATCTGGTACTCACCCAATAATTTGCACTGGAGATATCAGCAATACCAGGATCGTATCCAAACGGCTGCCACCATTTCTTCGTCGTCTGTACTGACTTGCTCAAAATTTTAATTACCATCACAAGGAATACTCCCTTTTTGGTTTAAACCATTTTAATGAACTCACAGACACAGTACAAACACGACACACAACATAAATAGAAAAGGTAGTATATATCAAAATCCACACATCTCAGTCTCGATCACTCTCCAAAAAACACAACCCACACGTCTCTCGCCACACTCGTTCTTAACTCTTTCCTTTCTCAAAGTCCTTCTGGGCATGCGCAAGAGCGCCATCTATCTTAGTCTGAAGTCTTTACACTGTCTTGACTTGACTCATGAGAACGTAGAATTAGGCGCAGCTAAGCACGGTGCAGTGCATATCCCCACCAAACTCCGGTGCAACGCGTACCCCCACCAAACTCTTCCCGTACCCCTGGGGGTACGCGTACCACACTTTGGGAAACTGCACTACACAATCATTTCTAGGGATGGGGAAGAAGAACGAACTGTTCTTTTCACCTGTTCTTCAAAAAGAACGGGAACAGCCTGTTCCCACTTTTCACAAAAACCTGTTCTCGGTTCTTTTTATTAAAAGAAACATTGCAATTTTCTTATACTTCGATTTTAAACAGGTGGGAATTTTGCAAAGTTATCTTTTCTCGAATTTTCTAAGTTCGCAAAATTTTTCGTATATTTTAAATAATGGTAAGTCCGAAACACAGCTGTTCATCCTACAGATCGTGACTCACTGTTTCCTGTTGATTCATTCATCCGTTCTCATTCCATAAACCTACTCCCTGTTCTGAGACTACTTCCTGTTTGAGAGCAGGAATCAAATTTACCGAAGGAATCGATTCCTGCTCTCAAACTGATCCGACCCTGTTCTCCGTTCTCGGAGCTGTGTTACTTCCTGTTCGGAAAATGATTCCTGTTCTCCGTTTTTGGAGCTGTTCTCGATGAACTATTCGCGGAGCTGTCTGATGAATTTGCGAGGAGATTAGCGTAATAATTGTGAAATTTTATAATTGTTAGGCAATGACATAATAAATTTAAAAAAATTTTCAAATATTGCTGATCAAGATTTTGTTGTCCAGCTTTCTCTCTGGTTGTGTTGCCTCTATTCGTTCTTAGGATTTGTAATGCTTTTAACTTTATTTTAAAACCAAATTTTACAAAATGGAAAGCAAAATTTCTAATGTGTGGACATATTTCACTGTGAAAAGGAAATTCGGATCGGGTGTATCATGCTCTCTATAAGTTGAAAAGGGATCTCATTAAGTCAGGTATTACGATTTTAAAGAAATCTTGGAAATAAGAATCCCACCATAAAACTAATGTGTTGAAAAGCGAAAGTGATTTTTTGACTTGTATTTTTTATGTTTTAAACGTGTTTAGACAGATAATATAATATTAACCTGTTTTCAGACCAATTTTGCTTTCCAAGTGGTAATCCCGGTATGCGTTTTTTGTGTTTAAATCTTTTATAAAGGGCAACTCCCTATTGCATAACGTGATTCAAAATTACCTGGTGTTGTCCTCGGTCTTTCTCTTTGGGATGGATCACGGACCGTCGTTTTATTGACTTAAATGACCATTTTTTTACTTAAAAATGACATTAAAATCTAAAAAAATTATTACTTTCGCTTGCGTATTTGTTTTGTCCTAGGCACCTCATATCTGTTTGGAAAACTACTCGAGATGGTTCAGATGTGGGACATCATTAGTTGCCACTGGGGAGAGAATTTAAACGTTTCGATTTGCAAGAACGTTTTCCAATTTACAGAAAAATTCTGATTTTCTTTTCTCAATTACTGATAGTTTGGCGCAGCTTGAATAGATTTGCCCTTTGCGCCATAAAAAAATCAATCAACCGATAACAATACGAAGACTCCGAGTCATTTTTTTTATATATGCACACCTATATATACAAAGTACTAACAAAGATGACGACAACAAAATTCGGTCCCTGTCTATTGCGAAAACTGCTGGCGCCACATAGTCTACGAGGAGGAACAGGGCTTGCACATTTCGAGTAGAGAGACATTTGAGAACAGAAGAACAGGTTAAAGAACAGTTCTCTTAAAAAGAACGGAACATCAAAGAACTGTTCGCCGAAAAGAACAGTATTTCCCATCCCTAATCATTTCAATGTGAAGAGGGATGCTTTTAGTGAAGAGATAGCATGCTCTATAAGTATCGGTCTGCGCAGATACGTCATAGTGGAGGAGGGGCTACAAGCGCAGAACAAAATATAAAAAAAATTTCAAGATTAAATTTTAAAATTCGGGCTTCGAAGGACATTCAGTCACCTTTAGGACTACCTGTGTGCCGAATTTCATGGCTGTAAGTGCTATAGATTCGCCGGGACACTGCACGCTGACACACACATGCACAAACACTTCCTTTTATAATAGTAGAGATAAGACTTATTAACTTAGATACAAATTATTAACGTTGTGAAGGGTGTGCATCGTGACTCTTGACAAGATTAGCAATGCTGGGTTCAAAATCAGTAAGTTTCATCTTTAAATCGCCACTGTAACTAGAGCGACTCATGTTCATTCCATTACACCAAGGAATTCTATATCTAGCTTATTACTTTGTTTTACTAAAATGGAATTAACATGGCTGAAACCAGCTGAAACGATGTTCGGACTTGGAAATACAAACAAATGTTTTGGATATTTTTCTACAACATTCATATTCTTCCAAAAGTAACATAAAGTCCTATTTTAAAAAAGCGTCTTACTTCAAGATCAACTGACAATTCGATAAGTTCATCTTGTTTGTTACATTCGACGTTTTCAATAACTGCAGAAAATGGAATGATAACACAATCTGAAATATGCGTGTTTTCAAAATCTGCAAAGCGCAATTTAAAATCATCTTGTATATATTTCTAAGTCTTCCTCTTTTACTTTCAATTGCCGTAGATTCGAAAAGTACTGAAAATATTTTCGTAACAATGATGGTTTAAATTAGGCTAATTTAGCTTGGAAACCTAAAAGAATCGTCCGAGCTTGAATAATCGTGACAGCTTTATCTTGTAATTGGGCCTGTATGTCATTAAATTTTGAAACACTCACTGCCAAAAGTTAAGCACGAAGCGGTAAAATGCGAAAAAATCGACAAGTACAGCTTTGATTGACACGAAATGCGGCAGGAAAGTAGCACATATGTTTATGCATAAAACAAAACAAAGAATTGCATACAAAGATGAAAACATTATTGAATTTTTATAAATTATAAGATGAAGTCATATTGGAGTCATTAACAAAATGATGTTTAAATCCAAAACAAACAAACAAACCGACATTAATAGGGTATGTGACCACCCCTCATCCTCATACAAAGTTTACAGCAGGTGACCATGCTTTCCATGATGTGATCAACCACCCCAGAGTCAAGTAATCGCCATTCCTCCTGTAGAGCAGTTTGCAACTCTGTGAGAGTGACTGGGAAACGTGCAGACACTGCACGGCCGAGGGCGTCCCAAAGATTTTCAATGAGATTAAGGTCGGGTGAGTACGTCGACCAATCCATACGTGCAATCCCCTCACTCTCCAGGTAGTCGTCGAGGATGTTGGCTCGATGGGGATGCTCATTATCATCTATTAAAACGAAAGCAGGACCAACTGCTGCAGCGTACAATCTCACAGTGGGTTCTAGAACTTCATCCTGATACCGGACAGCCGTCACAGAACCCCGCTTATAGATATGCAGGTCGGTGCGATATCCCAACGAAATCCCTGCCCACACCATGATGCTTCCACCTCGGAATGCATGATGCTCGATGATGTTCTGGGGCCGATTGCGTGTGCCTTGTTCTCTCCAGACCCTTACACATTTGTCATCTGGCTCCAGGGAAAACCTCGACTCCTCCGTGAACATAGCGTTGGCCCAATCAGACACAGTCCAATTCGCATGTTGCCGACACCATTTTAATCGTACCCCTCTGGATTGGACGGATAGAGGAACACAAACTCGTGGTACCCGGGCGTACAGTCCATCATGTGTAGCCTTCGGCGAACAGTAGTGGCAGATGTCTTACCAATGGACGCTGCAACCATAGATGTCACACGTGTGGAGGTCGCTCTTCGATTCCGCTTGGCTAAAACAGCAATATATCAATCTTCCGCGAGGGTCGTAACCCTTGGGCGACCGGCCACAGGTCTTCGGACAATTGTTTGGAATTGTTTCCATAATCGTGAAATGACGGAATGATGAACGCCTAAGAAAAGAGCAGCATCTGTGATTGATTGTCCTGCTTCAAGGCGTCCCACAAAACGCCAGCGGTCACTATCTGTCATTCGTCTTCTGGAAGCCATAGAAACACGTCTGTCTTAAAAACTAATCGTACGAAAGTTCTAAACACTTTTTATCAGCACTTACATGAAACTCCTCTAACCCTTCATAATGCTGGCTTCTCATACGACTGCCTTTTTTGCATATTTCTCGACACGAAACCGTGATTGGCTGTTACAGAACATATTTACATACTTCCATCTACCTCTGTAGTGAAATGCAACCTCTCAAATTCAGATTGGCTTCCAGAAATTAACATTTTCCTCTCCGTGCTTAACTTTTGGCAGTGAATGTATGAACCGAATTAAATATTACCCATACAATGTTTTATATTTTTCTATCGACCCCTGATCCCGAATCTATCCCTAACAATCTTATATCGACACTTGGCGAGCACTGGTTTGGAGTATCAGCACAGCACGAATATTTCGAACATATGATAACAAAATGACTATCTGACCCATAAGAAAGACATTTTTGAGTTATCAGTCCCTTCCTCTAAGAAATTTGGGAGCGGTAATCATTAGTATAATTATTCGATCGTATTCTCCTTTACGGCGCACGTTTTAACAGTGAGTAGCAACTTTGCTCGTCACTTAAATTACAAAGACCATCAACACAATAAGAATCTGGATTACTGGAAAACATAATGACTAAATCCATCCATCACACTGACAGGTCATTTAACTGAGGAAACAACACAGCAGGAATCTTCCGATCATTGAAACCTTTCCCATTAAGATGGGGTATGGAAGATTTCTCCGAAAAGTGTCGTATGTGGGAGACATAGGTCTGGATGCGGCCTTTTTTTTATCAAGACAGCCTCGACATTCCCTTTGACTATAACTGGTTTTTCTAATTTGGGAAAGGTGCCTAATTCTCTCTCGCACCGAAGTTGTTCGAATCGAATGGGACGATAGAGAAGGAATAATCTTTAACCTCTTCTGTGTCGTAGACGTCATGAGGGGTGAAGAAAATGTGGAGTTGCTTCTACAGTTTTGATTCAAAAGACAAATTCCGGTTACATGATATATATCCGGGATATGACAAAATATTCTCACTTTTAAAATCACTAGAGCAAAAATGTCGCTTTAAAGCAAACTCGTCCCTTTTTTAAATAAAAGCTGTAACGCATCAGCCCCTTAACGTGTCTCAGCGATATGCGCCTTGATTGGTGATGGCGGTCCACGTGACACACTCTCCGAGGAAGCGAATGAACAATATTTCTTTAGTTGTTTCCCAAGGCCAGCGTAGGACTGACTTGTAGGACTGATCCAGACTGTGGCGTGATTATGAGAAGCTTATGGGCCATAGGCCCTCAATCTTCAGGTTGTGAAATTTCGGGGTAATAATAGTTAATTATACCAGAAATTCATTTATTGGTTGTGCGCGGACTTGGTAATGAACTAGGTAAGAGGGTGCCGAGTGCTAAGGAGAAATAGTGATATGCTCTAAGATACAGTGACAATAACAAAATACACAAGTATCGGAATTGAATTGTAGGACTGAACTTTCAATTTCCTCCTTTTTTGATGTGTTTATAACTTCATCTTTCTTTCGGTTTGTTGGTATTTCTGGTAGCCCAATGTCTTCGCCCACAAATCACGCATTTAACTTTCGATTTACAAGCCTTTGAATGATGCCAAAGCTTCAAACAAGTAAAACACGCCTTCTCTTTAATTATTTTCTGTTTTTCTTCCAGAGACATCCGTTGTGCTTGAAAACATTCTTTGCTATCATGCGATTTACAGCAGAAAATACAGCTACTTTTTCTTTCCTTCACTAGTAAATAAATCATTAGCAATCGGTACGTATTTCTCCTTTTCGGAAGCTACTTTTTCTTAGTCATTGATCGTTTAAGATCAAAACCCTCGATTGCCATTGAGATGAGTTTCTCATTCTCTACATTTCGAATAAATTTCATAAGATCGTTGAGACGATCTTTTGGTGCGTCTCCTAATTTTGGCTGTCTCTGCCAGACTGAGCAACTCCTCGGGAATGCACGACTCGACTAGAGGAAATAAAACTGCCTCAAACATTTTTGTGGTTATACCCAATGACCCAATGATTCCAATGCTCTTAACTGCGATTCAAGTTTATTATACAGAAGTAGTATTACCATGCTAACTGGCTCACTTTTAAGGTGTGCTAACATTTGGCTCACTTTTAAGGTGTGCTAACATCTGGCTCACTTTTAAGGTGCTAATATCTGGCTCACATTGAAGGCGTGTTAATATCTAGCTCACTTTGAAGGTGTGTTAATATCTGACTCACTTTGGAGGGCGTGCTCACAACTGGCTCACCTCGGAGTGCGATGTATGTGGATGGAGAGAGGAGAAAGTTAGCGGAGGTCTTCGCTGTGTAAGTATGTATGCGGCGGAAATAAGCTTAGAGGAGGTAGGAGGGGGAAAGGTCGAGAAAACAGTTGATAATTATAAAGCATACCTCATGGGGTTGATAGAAAAAGATTTTCACATCGCGATTCGAGTCGTTATGAACTAAGGTTGAATGCTTGCGGTGATTATAAAGGAAGATGCCCAATCTGATGAGCATCATTTTCCATTTGTCGTTATGGTATTCAACGCGTTATGAGATAGAGACAACTAATTGAGTAAAATGTTTATTCTTTCACTTACATTTAAATAGAGATATGTGCTGGAATTGAGTTTAGCTGTTATTAGTATTTTTGCTATTGTAACATTTCTTTGTGTCTTTTACAATAGCGATAACTGTAAATATGATGATCAGATTGATTTAACAAACGCATCATGTGTCTATTCGGAAAAGTTGAGAAGACTCTATTTTCACATTTGTAATGAAGAACATTCTAGAGTGTATGACATTCGTTATTTTTGGAAAGAGGAACTGAATAAGATAAAGCCGAAATTATTTGTGTGCATCTTAGTGAGCTTGAATTTGGAAAACTTTGCACACACAATGTTAAATTTTAAACACCCTAGTACTTGCTTGATTTGGGACCGAGCCAGTCTGGTAAAACATCTCTAGTGCGTAAGATGATTAAAAGCAACATCTATGATCAAAAGACAAAAAATATAAAATGGTGTTATAATTATTCTTCGCCCTGGTTTTTTGACGAACCGTATATAGAGTTTGTTCAAGATTTCCCCGAAAATTATGATGTTAGTAGTATGGTTTTGATGGCTACCATATGATGGTTGTCAAAAAAAGCGTATAAACACATTTTAACAACCATAATATAGTAATTGAACTCGACAAAAGTGTTATTTTGAATTTGATGTTTTTCTAGTTTTAAAAGTGACGAAGAGTATGTTTTCTTATCGATGAAAGTTGTGATGCTTAAAGCCTAATATTTTATTAATTTTTTAAGAATTAATCCCTTTTAAATAAAAATTTGATAATGTATCACGTAATGTTTCTTTTCATAAAAATTAGGAGTTAATTTCCGATTTTTCTTCATGAATTTGAGGTTTTGAGTAACTCTTTTTGATAATTTGAAAGCATATCATATGTAATAGTTATATGCTTGGCGGCTAGAGGATAATCATGAATGTTATGAAGTTCAGATGGACAGAAGAGATCCACCTCTAAGAAATATCCAACGTCAGATTTTAAGCGTATGTAAAACATTGAAATTTTTAATCACAAGATCATTTAAACTGGAAGTAGGGTGATTTGAAGAGTTATCTGTGTTTTTATATATATGTACTCCAACCTTCAGTTCAAGGATAAGTTATCACTTGTTTAAGGAATCGTTCTCGAAACGTTTTTGGAGGAGGTCAAATCTGACATGAAAGTTTCATATATGTATATATTATACAAAGTTCTGAAGGTTATAAGATTGCTTACTACACGTGAATTTTTTGGAAAACCCAAATGATATTTTACATTAACATCACAGCCTTGACTTTTAGTGAAAAGAATTGAAATGGGTCAATCGTGTTTTCCCATTAAATGTAATCCTGTTGTTTGATCAACAAATTACAAGACAACATCTGTGCTTTATGTGATCCATAGCCTTGTATAATAATTGATATTTTGTTTTTACGTGTGTAAATATTGTATAAATTCTTCATTAAGGTGAAACATCTTAAACTTTACGATTATTAATGAACCAAAATTCCATTTTTTTTAAAAGTAAGCACATACACACAAATAAAACGTAACGCAAAAAAGGTGGAAATAAACAAGTTTATTTTCAAATCCATTTGTATTACATGCGAATTTGTTACAAAATATGAATATGCACAAAAACTTCCTGGATGGTAACTGCCTCACATTTGTGTTTCGAATGGGAGGAAACCAGGAAAAACTCCCATCAGGCACCTTGATGAACAGGGCAAGACGGCTTATGAAGTTTTCACACAATTTCGTTGATGGTTAGAACTTTACAAATATCCAATATTCATTTTTCGGAATTCATCAGTTCAGTTGTAAGTTCGAACCACAGTTAATTTGTTTTACAATCAAGTGTTTGTCGATAATGAATCGGTGAAACAGTGAAGTTCTCGCACAATTTCGTTGTTGGTGAGTACTTTAAAATATCCGATGATCTCCTTCATGTCTGCGGCATACATTACATTTGGATATAACATTCCTAATGCTTCTTCTGGCATTGAGTATTCAATAGTGTTCTCGTAATATACCCAATAAGATTTGAGTGCCAGCATGAGAGTTTTTTCGATGCTCGGTTAAAATCAACCTTTTAGCAACAATATGGTCTGGAGGCAAAAGTATTGACTGACGAGAGTCGTCAGTATCCTTTCTGTATGTGATTTTTGCTTTCAGTCTGAATAAACCCTCTTCATCTTTGTACACATTTAATGACTTCAGCCTTTTCTCTGTTTCGGAAGTAAAAAATTCTTCTTGTACATACTTGATTAACTTCTTTTCGGCAAACTGAACTTCGTCAAATGATAATTCCCACATCGACGAAGTTCCTTTTGTTGTTTGCAATTGTAGAGGAATCTCATTAACCAACTTAACATTCGTATCATTTTGTCATAACTGGAGAAGTATTTAGAATACCATCGATGGCCATGATAAATACATGAGGACGAATCTTCTTTTGTTTGTAATTGACCCCATTCACAGGTATCAGATTGAGCAGTAAGACTTAGAGAAGTTTTTCCATCAAAGCTTTTTCTTTTCTCTTCGGAAACAGTTTTTTCTTCAGGAATGAAAGTATTTGTAGGCCAATAAGCTTCGCCCATTCTTAGCCAGGAAGATCCCTACCACCATCGAGTTGTCAGTAAAGTGGCAACGCTGCAACCTCTTGATGGGAGATCAGCCGGATTCAGAGGGTCTGAGAGATGTCTCCATTCTTCTTTCTTGGTAAGTTTTCTGATTTCTTTTACTCGATTATTTACAAACACAGTCCAGTTTTCTTCCCTCTGAATCCAGACTAACGTTGTGGCAGAATCGGTCCAAAAATATCGACTTATGCCCGAGACGTTTTGTAAGCGTTCAAGTACAGTTGAGCATAATCTCGCACCTACCGAGGCTGCCATCAGTTCGAGTATAGGTATGGTGATTGGTTTTGCTGGTGTTACTCTTGTTTTAGAGGTTAGAAGATGAACTGACACTTCTCCATTGTCGCAGAATTTTAAGAAAATGACGGCTGCATAAGCATGTTTGCTTACGTCGCAAAACGTGTGGACACTCAAGCTTTTGTTCTTGTTGGAAGAAAGCCTTATCCATCGCTCAATCTGTGTTTCCTTCAGCATGTGAAGGTCTTTGATCCACTCTTCGAATTCTTCTCTTGTGGTCTCATCAACTGGCTCATCCCAGGATCAACCAGTTTTCCAGATTTTTTGCAGTAATAACTTTGGAATCAAAAGAACAGGGTTTAAATATCCAACTGGATCAAATAATTTGTGAGCCAGTGACAAAATGACTCGCTTCGTGACATTCTTTATTTGAAGTGGATCTAGCCAGTCTAGGTTCACTCCCAAAGTATCTTTTGATTTATCCCATATCAATCCTAAAACAGGAGTTTTGTACTTGAATCATTTCCAGTCCAGTGCCAGCCTCTTAAATTGAACTTCCCTTCGGACATAATCTCGGTAGATTCTCCAACAAATTGTTCTAACTCATTAGTATTTTCCACACTTGCTACAACATTGTCGACATAGAAGCCTTTCAGAAGACGATTCAATACGAGAACATTATATTTTCCTTCATTTAGACACTTTTGAAGATGGAACTCAATCACAGCTCCTAGGAGAAAAAAAAGGATTACTGACCACACCAAATACCATTCTTGCATGTCGAAGTATTTTCAATTTTTTAGCCTCGGAACTCTACCAAAAGAAACGTAAAAAATCTCTATCCTCTTTTCTCACACTAATCTGAAGGAAAGCTTTTTCAATGTCAGATATTACACCGTACTTATATTGTCGAAATATCAGAAGAATAGAAGGAATTAATTCAATAAGATTAGGTCCTGGTTCCAAACATTGGTTTAAAGATGGTGAACCTTTTTCCTTTGCAGATGCGTCAAATACAGGACGTATCTTGGTTGTACTGGTCATGTGGCAAGTAATGAACTGTTTGTGGTTCTTCGTTCTCAGCAGGTAGTTCTTCAATTATTTCCAGAGTCAGCCACTCATTGAAAATATTCTCATAGGCTTGATATAGATTTTCTTCGTCTAACTTACTTGTTTTCTCAAGTCTTATTCGAGCCAAATTTTTATTAGATGGCAAGGGTAAATACTCCTCTTGGGCAAACTGATCTCATACCTTCCTTCTTCACTTATCTTTACGGAATTAAAAAAATCTGTTTTAGTCTTAAGATCCTTTTCTTCTTTAGACTTTTGATAGACTGGGTCATTAATTCCAATGATATCTAAATTCCATAAATCTTCAATTTTCAAGTTTTCTAAAAGCAAGGATGTCACCGTCATTGCGACACTTTCATGATTCATGTCTTCAGGAATTTTTCCCATTAAGCACCATCCGAGGAGCGTTTCCATTGCCACCAACCCATTGGAAAGAATCCTTTGTCGGCCAGTCATAAGTTTTTGTGCAACATCTGATCCAATCAATAATTTGATTTCACGTGCAACATTTAATACATTGTCTTCTGAATCAGATATCTTAATACCATGCTGCCTTAATTCATCCATCCAGGAACCATTAGGTACTTTTCTCATATTAGAACATATTACATTTTGATCTAAGCACATTAATTGACACTCATAATTATTATCAATACTAGTCACTTTCACCTTATATTGATGATGTAGCTTTTGTTTTGTTTCAACACCTCCGAAAAGTTTATGAGAGAATAAGTTTAACTTTATTAGTGCTTCCATAACCTAAAGTCTTAACTATATCTTCAGTAATATATGTTTTTTCAGACCCTGTATCAATGATAGCTCGTACGTTAATATCTTTATTTTGGTTCTTCAAACGAACCACTAAAGTTTGTAGTAAAACTGCACCATTCTGATTAGAAGCTTGGCTGGCTATTACATTATCTTCTTTTCCAATGAATCAATTTCATGAATTTCTGGTCTGCTTATTTTTTCGGAAGCTTTTGAACATACTATAGTTTCGTGGTTTTTCCTGCATATAATACATTTTAATTTTGTTTCACAATTGCGAGCAATGTGATTCCTTTTCAGACAAAAGAAACAAGCACCTTTCTTTAGTATTATGCCTTTCTTAGCATCATATGGCATTGGCATTGCCTTGAAACATTTCTCCGATGCATGTTATTTGTCACAAAAAATACATAGTTCTTGATTAAAGTTATTCTTATCTGTAGCACGTTTTTTCTTATCACTGTTTAATAAATCTGATGAAGTGGAAATTTGAGATTTTTCAGATTCATGCTTATTACGTGCAGCTATGTTGGACAGTTTTGTCAAAGCTCTTACTGGCCAAAGAAATTCTTTCTTCTGCCTCAACTTCGTCCTGCAGAAATTCCAACAAGTTATCTAAATCAGTTTTAGAGCCTGTTTCAACATCATTATTGTCAAGATGTTTGTCTAGCTTCGATTCCATGTCAACACATCTATCTGATGATCTTCTGTGAGACAATCTGTGTCTTTGCCATGCTCTAAGAGTATCATCTGGAAGAGATGATTCAACAAGCGGATAGAGCATCGCAGCGTATTTGTCTCGAACAACTCCAAGAGTTTCTAAGGATCGTAGTTTCGATTCTAATGAGCCATACAATCGTCGCAACGAATTGTGTTTTTCTGGATTTTGCTTCTGCAAAACAAGACCCAATAAGTCTCTAACATAATGTTCTATCAAAAGTTCCCCCGTCCAAAACGAGATTTGACTTGATTTACAGCTTTAGTATAACTATTTCCCCCAGGCGGAAAAGTTCTAATTGGCTCTTCAGCCACACTTCCCTGTTCCATGGCTTGCGATAAATAAGCAAATTTGTCATGTAGGTCTAAATTAGGATCTCTATCGATCTTTTGGAATTGACCCCAAAACTGCAACCAATTCTTAATTTCGCCATTAAAAGTAGGAAAATTGAATTTTCGGATAATGAAGTAACGCATTTTGCTTAGTTACACTAGCATTTGACACCGAATCTTCATTTTCAGAAACCAAAAGTTGTATTAATTTCTGTTATAAAATGCGCCAGAGATCGATGTAAACTTCCGATTCACAATATCGTTATCTATTTTTACATCCTCAACATTTTCGCTAAATAGCATTTCTCTAATTCTTTCTTCAACATCGATCATAAGCTTAACTTTCTCCTCTATCATTTTCAATTTCGTAACTTTTTCACTGGGCGATAAATTATTTTCATCAACATCAAATTCATTATAAGCTTTTGTAAAAAGTCTACGATGTTGCCGTCTGCATGCTTTTAATGCATCCATGTTATTCAAAATCAACTAAAATTATATTCAGAACAGTTCAAATGAAATATTACTCACGGCTTCCAATCCTGTCGCGGACGCCAGATGTGATTTATTCCAAATCGAAAATATTACTCGAAGCCATCTATTGTGTTCTGACCCATGATACTTGAATTATGAATGTCATTTAGCATCGACGATAGTTGAATTGTGAATAACACGCTTTATTTACATTAATTTTCACATTTTAGACATTTTAGAACATTAATTACATCGATTCCACTCTTCTCTAACTAAAAACATTAACATACTCCTCTTTTTAGAAGTTGCCAAAAACTCTACCTAAAACTCTGTCGTTGCCATGGTAACGCGGAGCGAAAAAGAAATACTCACAAAAACCGCTTACGTCACACAAGGGAATAAACGTGTATGCAGATAATGTATTCAAATCTCACCTTACGAAAATTGGTTTGTGTGTTGAAATTTATTTGTATAAGTTTTCAAATTTCTTCAGAATGTATTATTCGAGTTCCTTCAAAAGAAATATCACTAAGTCATTTCAGAAGTAGTACAATAGAAAATTTTACTAACAACTTTTTATGGATCCACTTAGTTAAATTCACAATTTCATCTAATTTAAGCACAATTTTAAACTTTTCCTAACTTTTTAAGTAATTATAGTAATGATGTTTTAGATTCACCTAGTAATAACAGTTAACTGTTTCCAAAAATATCACAAATGCATATTTGTAAAGTACGGAGAGATAACTGGTTTAGGTTAACCGGTAAATAAATCAAATACAAAGGAGGATCTTATATTGATAACCATAGTTCTCGCCGGAACTGTTACCCATAATGTCTATCATAGTTACAATGAAAAGGGACTGACAAAAGTCATTTTAACTAATGTAACCATTCTATAGTCAGAAGAGAAGATTTAGAAAAAAAAAATATTTTTTGGAAAATATATTTTTACAGGAAAATAACAAAATTTAAATGAATATTTCTGAAATGCTGCCCCTCTAGATCCGGGACAGCTGCCCCTATCGTCCCCCCATAGATAGGTCACTCATAGCATCATGTAATACATCATCAGAAAGGTATATTTTTTCTATGAAATAAGCCCTCTTTCATCTTGCTTGGACAAACAGGTAAAAAAATACAGGTGTTTATGGGTACTGATTACATACTTCTATTTACTTCGAATATTTTTTAACTATGAATCATGCGTGTCCCACTATGAAATTTTCAGAAAGCAAATATAAATAGTGTACCTTTAACATATATTTTTTAGAAAAAATATAAATACACTGTTTTTGTAACTGTAGGTCAAAGGTCAAATTGAATGGCCTGGAAATTGAAACGGTCATATGATACCTCATTAGAAAGGTTGTATATTTTCCTACAAAATACGCCTTCATTCAGTATGATTGAACAATTAGGTCCAGAGGTATAGGATATTTAGTGAGTTTAAAATCATGAAAAATTGTCCAATTTTCAAATTAAAATTAAGTACATAAAAAAAATGTACATAAAAAATTATTTTAAGTTAGAAGCTAAAAAATGTACATAAATTTTAAAATGTACATAAAAAATTATTGCAAGTTAGAAGCTAAAAATTTCCAGAATTTCTTATATATGGCTGGGAAACAAATTAGCTGAGTTTTAAAAAAATCCGAGGTAGGCGGGTTGTGGACTGTGCGGTTTGACATGGAATGACCCTATTTTTATCTTAATGTGGTAAAATTTGCATTTTTTACTTTATTCTAATGAGTAAAACTGAATACGAGGTAAACTGCAAAAATGCTGCATTGCATACTAAATATCACTTATCTAAATTATTCGAATTTTTTTGCAATCTTACTAATTTTTCCGATTAAGAAAAAAACTGAAAATATTCATGTTCTTGTATTGGGAAAATTCCATTAAGTTGATAATTTACTATGTTTGTATCAAATCATTTGCTATCCTCAAAGAACGTCGAGCACAAAAATTGATTTGTTAGCAAATCCGTTGCCCTGTTCAATGATAAACTCTATAATTCTTATAGTTCTTTATGATATGGCTGGTAGCCTAGTGGTTAGTGCTTCAGCGGTCAACAGGTTCTGGGTTCGAATCCAGGTATTAACATGATTATTCGTAGTGGTTCGGAATCCACTTTGAATCTTAGCTAACGGTCTAATTTGCTCTCGTATAGGAAAAATGACCAGTAAGTGACAAACTAAATTAAAAACATCTATATAACGTAACGCGTATGCATTGTAAATCATGAATTTGGTAATAAAAAGTGCGTGTGTGGAGCGAGTAAAATCAGTTGACAATAGTGAAATAATTATATTTCCTTTCGAAACTTCATGAATTTTTTTTTATTGACTTTACTTATGTTAGGATTTGTAGGACATTACAAACAATTATTTTGATCATCGAACTTTAATAGACATTAAAGCTTTGGCGAAAACTCTGAACTTTTCCACAATAGACTTATCATGGGCTATCATGACAAATCTTCCTTGCGAAGGGACGCAAGGAAGATTTGAGATTGTTGGCACAGGAATTGGGCTTGGACGTAGGTGACAATTTGAAAGTCATCCAACTGAAGGATTTAATTGTCAAGTCTGACGGGTATGATGAGGAGCTAACGAAGAACTTATTAGCCAGTCTAATAGAAGAGCGAATTTCAATTGAAAAAGCGTCTGAGTTACAAGGTATCGCTTCACAAAAGGCAAATGAGCAGGCTCAAATCTCTAAACAAAGAGAAATGGAGCAGGAGCTAATCGCGAGGGAAAAAGAAATTGAAGAAGCGAGAGTAGAGAAGGCAAGAGCTCATGAACTTGAAATTCTTAAGCTACAACTTGAAGTCCAAAAGTTGTCCTCACTCTCACCGGTGTCACCCGTTCTGAACGCTGACAAACCAAAACTTGAACTGAAAAAGTTGATCCCCGACTTCAACGCAAAAGATGATGACATCTCTCTGTTTCTCAATCTCTTTGAGCGATAGTTAAAGTTTCTCAAGGTTCCATAAAATAAATGGGTTGCATATCTGGTGGGAGTCCTTCCCAGTGACGTAGCGAAGATCATCGCACGAGAACCAGATGAAAAGGCTGAAGATTACAACTTTATAAAAGATATCTTACTGAAAAGATTCAAGTTGAGTGCCGAACGTTTTCGACAGTTATTTGCAACTCATGAGAAGAACCCTGATTGCACATGGAATGATTTTTATTTTGAACTTCGTAGTTATTAGGAAAATTGGATTAAGGAGGTGAATGTAAATACGTTTGAAAAGCTGAAAGACCTGATAATAACTGATCAGATCAAGAAAAAATGTCCACCGGAATTCAAAGAGCACTTTTTGGATGAATGGGGCGACATCATCTCTCCAACTGAACTTGTTGCAAAACTAGACGCATATGACAATCTTCGGCATAAAACCAAGAAAGAAGGACCAGCGGTCACCACTAAGAGACCACTCACGAAAGCAAGAGAAGAATATCCCAGATTCAACTCTGCGAGGAAGGAGGTCCAGGACAGAAAATTCGAGTAGCCTAAGCAGGAAGAACACTCCTCTGTTTACTGCTATAATTGTGGCACGCCAGGATTCATCAAATCGAACTGTCCAAATTGTCCCAAAACTGAAAAGAAGAATTCCAGTCGTTTTCATAGTATTCAGCTGAACAGTCTGTCAACATCCAGCCAGATGCAATCCTCAGTGTAAACATCAATGGACTGTGGGGTACAGCATGTGCAGATCCTGCCGCAACTCATACCATCGCTGGTGAAAGTCTCTACCACCTCCTAAGAGAACAAGGAACTCGTTTCCAAAAGTCAAACCTTACCATGACTCTCGCCGATGGCAGTCAGTCCGAAAAGGAAGTACACAAAACCTACGTTAGTATCTGTCTGGGTGGAAGATTTTCAGTGCCAATCTTCGCCATTCCAGAAGCACAAAGAAACAATACTCTGCTTGGAATTGACTTCATAGAAAAAACAGGAATCGTTCTAAATCTCAAAGAACACTCCTGGTACTTCAGTAACAGACCCCATAAAACTTTCCCATTTGTGAAACTCGATATCCCAGCGTGTCCCGATGCACTTCAACCAGAAGTCCAAGACCATTCATCTGGAATTGTGGAAGACGCTACCCCAGCGAATCCTTATCAAGGTCTGCCAGAATTTGAAGACAATTTCTCCGAAGTTATGGATAACGCTACCCCAACAAATTCTTTTCCACTTCAAACAGAGGTTAAAGAGCAATTTTCCGACTCTGTTGAGACCAGCAATGCGGAGAATTCTATACTACTTCGACCAAATGAAGGGAAAAATCTCAACTCAAACCAGAGAATCCAACTCAATGCATTATTGGAGGATTACGAAAATATCTTCCGTCCAGGGGGAGATGCAACACCATATATCGAGCACCGAATCGACACAGGGAATGCAGCTCCAATTGCATCAGCACCCTACCGGCTCTCCCCTGCCAGGAAGAATGTCTTGAGAAAAGAAATTGAAAAACTCCTTACCACAGGAGTAATCGAGGAATGTGACTCTCCATATGCCTCACCTGCAGTTCTCATTCCCAAACCAAATGGAGAATTCAGACTTTGCATCGACTACCGCAAGCTCAACGCGGTCACCAAATCAGATCCATACCCACTACCTCGTATGGACGATCTTCTGCACAATGCCAAGCAGACCTCATTTATGTCAACAATTGATTTGAGATCCGGTTACTATCAGATAAAGATGCACCCGCCATACAAAGACAAAACCGCTTTTGTATGCCAGTTTGGTGTTTTCAGATTCAACAGAATGCCCTTTGGACTGAAAACAACCCCTGCAACGTTTCAACGTTTGATGGACATTTTTCGAAATGGGTTAAAGGTCAATACCCTTGCTTACCTAGATGATATCATCGTGGTGTCTCCCACATTTGAAGATCATCTCGAAGACCTGCGTTTAGTGTTTGAACGGCTTCAACAATTCAACTTGAATGCTAACCGTTAGAAGTGCAATTTTTCTTGTCCCAAAGTCAAGTACCTCGGACATTACATTACCAGTTCCGGTATCGAAGTAGACTCTTGCCAAAGTGGAGGCCATTGCTGGTATCCCTCCACCAAAGAATGAAACAGGTACAATCCTTTTTGCAAACATGCAGCTGGTATCGACGATTCATTCCTCAGTTTGCTGAGATTTCTTGTCCTTTGAGCAATCTCACCAAAAAGCTGACCACGTGGAAGTGGGGTGAAAAGGAACAGTCTGCATTTGAATTCCTTAAGAAATGTTTGATTTCGCCACCAGTGCTGAAACAAATTGATAAATCAAAACCTTTTGCCATACGTTCAGATGCATCAAATTATGCATTGGGAGCTTCTTCAGGGACAGGGTCCAGAAGAGCATCCGATAGAGTATGCAAGCCGTTTGCTGACCCCAGCAGAACGAAATGATTCCACCACTGAAAGAGAAGCACTTGCAGTGGTCTGGGCACTTGAAAAGTTTAGAGGTTATATCGAAGGTGCAGAAATTACAGTGGCATCTGACCACCAACCCTTGAAATGGCTGCTGAGCCTTAAATCCCCTACAGGTCGTTTTGCAAGATGGGCATTACAGCTACAGTCCTACAACTTAAAAGTGGAATACATCCCTGGTAAGGCGAATGTCATTACGGATATGTTCTCCCGTCCTAATTGTGTGCATGAAAAAGCAACCTGCGAGACCTGCACAGTCATCGTTGATTTACCCTCCAAAAGAGCCAGTGTTGTTCGAGCCGAACAGTTGAAGGATGAAGACGTGAAGAAAATAATAGACAGCTTTGAAAGTGGTTCAAGAGACGAAAATTTCGCAAATTGGACTCAAAGAGGTTACGTTATGAACCAAGGTATCCTATACCGTTATGCCCCAGATTCTGATTCAGAGGAAGCGCAGTTAGTGGTCCCTATTCACGAGCGCGAAAGAGTGATGAAGGAACATCATGATGCCCCAACCGCAGGACATTATGGTGCAGAAGGCACATTTCACAGAGTTTCTACCAGATATTATTTTCCTGGAATGCGCAGATACATCACTGATTATGTGAAACACTGTCCCGATTGCAACAGATTTAAGCCTAGCAATAAAAAACCTGCAGGATTGTTGAGAACCCCAGTATACTCTCAACGTTTCGAAACCTTGGCCATCGACCTGTTTGGTACCCTACCTGAATCATCGGATGGAAAAAAATGGATTTTCATCGTCGAAGATACCTCTACAAAGTGGGTAGAACTCTTTGCCCTCCAAAACGCCACCGCGAAGGAGTGTGCTATAGTTTTAATGGAAGAAGTACTCTTGCGGTACGGAATTCCAAGAAGACTCATCAGCGACAATGGGCCACAATTTGACAGCGCTGTACTTCAGCAGGTATGCCATCTTCTTGACATAAAGCAAGTTCTTACTCCAGTTTATTGCCCACAAGCGAATCCGGCGGAGAGAAAAAACAGAGATTTAAAACCGAGATTGGCAATCTTGGTTGGTGATAATCACACGGAATGGCCACAGAAACTTCCAACTATACGTTTTGCCTTAAACACAGCAAGGTGTGACTCCACAGAACATACAGCTGCTTTTCTACAGTTTGGAAGAGAACTTCGAACCCCTGATGACATCCAACATGATTTACGAGCTGTAATAAGCAATGACAACTTCGTTGCAGAAATTACTCCATATTTAAGAAAGTTTGCTAATCTCTCGAAAGAGATCAAGGACATTGTTGAACAGAAGCAAGATCAACGAAAGAAGTATGCTGATCAGGAAAGAAGAAAGAGTCCCCAGTACGCACCTGCCGATCGAGTGTGGGTAACCTTACACCCTCATAGCAACAAGGCCAAGAAGTTAACCGCCAAATTTGCACCCCGTCGAGATGGACCTTATGTTATACTCGCCCAACGTTCCCCAACGAGCTATGAAATATCCAATCTTGATACTTCACACGTTTCTCTTGGAGTCTACCATACATCTGCCCTGCGTCCTTGCCAGGAAGCCCTCCAAGCGACAAACGTGCCAATCAATCCTATCAGGAGAAGGGGTCGACCATCAAAGACTCCTCCAGCAAACAAACCGCCAAATAACAGTGGTCAACCATCCAACGTTTCTCCTGGCTACTCGCCGAGACGTCTTCGAAGCCAGAGGGGGAGCATGTGACACTCTCTATCTAACTCTCTCCTCACAATACTCCTACCGCCACCTATGGGCGTAATAGAGACTTATGTAGAATAGACAAATAGTTTAACCCCATCGCCCGAGCACTGAACACGTACGGCTAGGAATTCCCCCTTATAAGTATATATTTCCCTTGTAATTGTTTTAATGTTTTATTTGTGGTGTTGTGTGACTTGTAAATAATCGTATTATGTATTTTATTCCATTAAAATTCTAAAATCACACCGTTGATGAGAATTATTTGAGTCACCTAATATCACAACATCATTAAATACAAATTTTGTTTGGGACGAAAGGGAGGCATCAACATCATTTGCCCAGTCTCAAAAGTCTGGATACGCCTTTGGAGAACAAAGTTTATAAGTACAATATACGACTCTGCGATTATTGTAGATCTAAAAATTCGAAGATGAAAAGAGCTAACACCTCACTCTGATAAATTTACGGAAGAGTGAACAAAATAAAATTAAACTTGTTCCATTTTAAAAACTGTTTTTCTGTGGCCCGAGGGAAGATCGTATATCTTCAGTATGTCTAGCTGAATGGTTTGAGTAAACCAAGCCTGGACAAAAACAGCACTTCTTTTTCTTGGAAATGTTCATCAAATAAAAATTACGAAATAAACGCAGGCGGAAAGGGAGAAAATAACATGTAAACATCTCGTAGCGGATGTCTGAGGAATGTAGACAAATTTCTGGGGAGGGAGAAATGCGAGCACCTCGCATAGAGGCCAATCGTATACGTATTTCTCACTTGACCTTGGTTGATAACAGGTCTCCTAACTGAAGATACAGCGTTCTCTACCAGAAGGCGTTTTCGAGTGTCGAATTGAAGAGTACAAATTGAATTATGGGTGAGTATTTTTGGAATATATATATATATATTGCGGAAATTTGTTACTCGTTGGAAAAATTTTCCAGAGAAATAACGCGATTGGTTGGACGTCATTCACGGCGCAATTGTATTAAGCTTTAAAAAATTTTGAGTATTCTCTGATAAAATAATTCTTTTGTTGTGCTGATATATTTTAGGAAATATTTCTTTTTGTTCCTCGCACATATTATTTTCATCCAGCTCAATTTACTGACGGTTGTTTCTTTTAGTTATACGTTAGTTATTAACAGTTCAATTTTTTCGTACTTCGTTGTTTCTCGAACAAAAGGTGAGCTTCTTGTATTAAATATCATAAATAAACTGTTTTTTAAACACTTATTTGCCATAGATCATTGACAATGATTAAATCATAATTCATATCTACAGATTATATAATACCTTAAGTTACTCTACTGGATTTATCTTCTCTCACTTTAGAATAGAGACAATAGTTTTAATGGTATACTTGGCCAAAACTGACTCGTGTTCAACCATTTTTTAATGTGTATGAAGGAAAATTGTGTTTAGCAAATGTAATCTGTAGTTTGAAATTATGTTAATTATAAATGTGGTGTTTTATCAATAATTAATTCAAATCAATAAAAATTTTCGTGAATAGTTCTAATTTGGATAGCTTAACCTCCTGTTTTGATAAATACTTCCGTACATTTTTAAATACATAAATTTTGTTTCGCGGATAAAGGGTGATATAAATCCATCATTTAAACCGGTCTAAGAAAGTCCAGCTTCTGAACTGGCAACTTAGGAATTGGGACTCACATAATGATTTTTTTTTACTTCCCACACTCTTGAAATTGTTGTACGTGCTTAAAGGAAATGAATTTGAAAATCATAAAAAACTACATTTCCATTCCACATTTGTAGTTTCTTCGACTTTTAATTATTTCAAATCTATCTCCCCTAAAAGAAAGAGCTTACGATACTTAGATAGCTTCCAAAATGAAATCCTGTGTGTGCCCTTGCATGACCTGTGAGTAACCATTGTTTATATCATGGTTATTCAATTTGACTTACATTTCCGTAAAGGTGTACTTTTAATTTTTTCTAAAAGTAAAATATATGTTCTCTTTCTTATAAGAAAGTATCAAGTGGAATATGCACGTTTCACATTTACGGGAAATTTATACTGAGCATATCGTTAAATTAACTTATTTGTACCCTTTCATCCTTGAAGATTTTTTCTTTTAATTTTCTGTTTTCTATTGACTGATCCAAAAAGCGTTATTTCATTTGTTATTTTAGTGCTTTATATATTACATTTTATAATTGTAGTTATTAAAAATCGATTGCGATTTATGTGTATTCCATTCCACTTGTATCAATATATTTTTGTCATGTAGCAGCAACATTAGATGACTACCATGTTGGTTACGATAGTCCATTGACGGCATTTACAAAAGGCCCTAGAGAGAAATTGGCCTACGTCACATGTGTTTCGAGTAAATGGACGACAACTAATAAATCGGATTTTGTAGCCACCATTGATTTGGACCCAGAATCTCCTACTTATTCCAAGGTAGATAATGAATTAAACTTCGTTTATTAGTATTTCATATTTCGTTTTTTACACACAAATATTGGATACAATCGCTTGAACACAACTGATATGGTACTTAGTCTCTAAGAATCGGACTTGACCCATTTCACAAATTCGAATTTTTCCTCTACGGACTCTTTCTTCATCACATTTTATTCAAATGTAGAATGAGAAATATGGATGCATTCTGAAACTTTATAAGAAAGAACATAGATTCTTTATGCTACGATATTATTAAATGTCAAATGCAAAGGAACAGCAGCGGAAAAAAACGAGTTCCCCTTTTTATTCGTGCATCGATCATAGTCTAAAATCGATCAGGAATACATTTTCTTTAAATTCTTATGCATAAAAATTATTTATGGGACCACCTTCATATCGAATTACAAACTGCTTAATTTATATCCCTATTTTTACGTTAAGTTTCGAAAAATTCAAAATGTAACAAGTTTACAGCCTTTTCTGGATTGTGAGTCAACGCTTTGAACTCCTACCATCAAATTAATTTTTCAAGCTTTTTCATTCGTATCTTCCGAAATATAATCTTATCGCGCTGATTTTTTTATTATGAATGTCCTATATAAAATTGATTGAATTCAATATTCGAAAAAGTGAATCGCAATCTTGATCTATTTTCATAGAAATCTATTTGGAACGTTTTTGACTATGCAATATTTCAGTTCTCTACTTTACGTGATTTTACGGTATATTAAATTCTATAATCTCTACTTTTATCCATTTTTTCCAAAAGTAAATGCATTTCCTGTAGAAATTCTTCCTTAATCGATTTCCAGCAAAATAATTTAGAATGACAGCAATATTTTTCAATATTAATTTTTTAATTCGTATTGAACATTAAAAATGATTTAAAAACAAAAAATTACGATTTTATTTGGTTTATTAATTCCATATTTTTTTGGTCCGTAATACAAAAAAATCAGTGTCATAAAAATATTTGGGAAAAACTAATTAGTCTTGAATAAAGTATAATTTTGGAAGTTCAAAACTTTCTAGACTCAATTCGGGCCGTGGTAGCCAAGTTGGGAGAGCAACGGATTAGCAACCGGAGGGTTGCGAGTTCGAAACTAGGTCCAGTCAAAGACCGTCGTGTACGTTACGTACGTGGTGGACGTTAAGTCTATCATGACCTCAAATATCCTCACGTTGACATGGTGTGGAAGCTTGGAGAGTAGGGGGCCAGCTCAAGCGTAGCTATCGTCATCTGACCGTGGTTCAAAATTACGAGGCGTTATCATTGGATCTTTCTCTTCGGGATTGATCCCGGACCGTCGCCAATAGCTCGTTGTGTTGCTCCAGTGCTACGTTAATTAATTATTTATCTACCTATAGACTCAATTCAGAAACGGCTGGACAAGATGTGTGACTTGAAACTTGATATCCGAGATTCAATTTTGATTTTGATTAAAAAATTGGCATCTCAAAGTTGGGTGTTTCTGTTGGAAATTAGGTACCTAATTTGTTATAAAGGTGGTCCCTTAAGGAAATTTTATGCATAGGAAAGAAAGATGTTACTTTCTATCGATTTTTTTAAAATTTGCTCTATTAAGAGCAATGTATGAACAAAGAGAGGTGGTTCGGGTTTTCCGCAACTATGAATTCATAAATTGTACATTTGACTCTCTACTGCATCCAGAATTGTGTTTCTGGTAATCGATAAAAAACATATTGTGTCTAATAATGATAGAAATAAAACATTCTAGTTTATGAATTAGTAATAATTATCTCTATTAGTCTTGTTATGAATTGTTCTAATCATTATAAATATCAAATAAGATACAATAAATTCTTAAAATTTATTAACCATTATAATTTTTCTCAAGGATCTCTGAGTTATACAGTAGAAAATATACAGTTCAAAAGAAAAAGTTTGAAATTAAAAAAAATTCAGTAAATTTTAATTTTCTTTTTAATTTTGCTTGCATTTTAAAAACTACGGAGCTTTTATTCTTACAATTAAATAGCAGTTGTAATCTTTACTTATTAATAATTTTTACTTCAGGAATAACAAAATTTCAAGTAATTGATCTGAAAATTCTCGAAGGTTCTCAAATTTTCTGTGATATTTTATACTAAGTATACGCTATTCGAATATTTTAATAGTATGATCTTTAAGAGTCTAGATATCAATATATTCTGGAAAATTCCATTTTCTTCAAAAAATTTGAAACGTACTCGATGTGAAGGAAGTTTCACAAATTGTGTAACTCTTTAGATAATCAGCAAGCTCGAAGTACCCCATGTTGGTGACGAATTGCATCACACTGGATGGAATGCTTGCAGTAGCTGCAGAGGATGTACCGTGCGTCGCAGCAAGTTAATTGTACCAGGCATCAACTCAGATAGAATTTACATCGTTGATGTCTCCACGAATCCTAGAGCTCCATCTCTGTATAAGGTATGCTAGTTTTAGATAATCCAAATTTTGAAAGTAAATGTTTTTTTAATGAATCATTCTGGTATTTTATATTGAAGACAAAATTGGGGTTCAAAATTAGCTGTCTTAAGTCGTATTTTGTACCTATAAAATTCGTTTTGACGAGTTTTACATCCAGTCGTCATTTTTGACGCCTAACTTTTCTGAATTTTTCCGCTTGTCTGGCGTAAACTCTGACCGATCAACCGCTTTCGTAATCTTCCTTCTAACAGCTTAATACCTTTGCTTTTAAATAGACGCATCAAAGTCCAAACTTCAGACTTTAGTTATGAATGCGGGGTTTTGTTTCCGTGGATGTATATAAATACTACATTTTGCATGTGTATACACATTCATGAAAAAAGTTTTTTTAATGCACCCAAGAAGAAATTTTGGCAACTGTGATGAAGTCTTAGGTGCCATTGAAGCCAGACTACTCCAAATTGCTAACCTTGGACATAATTCTTGTTTTGAGTTATTGTTTCGATTTCTCAAATTTTTGTTTTCATGTTTTGAATTTCAATTCTATTTTACAACAGTACAACTTTTTTATTTTAACATGGCATGAAAATTGACATTTATTCTTGAGATCGCGATCCATGACGATGAAGGTGTAAATATACCAGAGCGATATTATCCTTTTAGTATTCTAACTCTCACCATCTACATTCAGGTTCCATACCAAAAGAGATGACGGCAACCAGTACTAGTTTAGATAACTAGCCGCAGTACGGATTAAATTATGGGTTCCTCATTGAATAAAAATGCATGATCAATGTTTACGTGCCCAAATGTATAAAATGTTGCTCTTTCACATTCGTACTGCTATATTATAAATACTACAATGAATATTTATAATTTTCAAATTTAGAAAACAGATTGCACGTCATAGTACAAACATTTTCCCTACCCCTAGTTCTCGGGTTCCGATAAAATACCACTGGAGAGTTACCGCGTTCTGGATCGCGCTTCACAAGTCATCCCGCGTTTCACCACCCTTGTGTGCTAAGATGGGCGACCCGGATCGCTCTGCTCAAGTCGCTTCATGTGTCATCCGTTTAAGGCGTACTTCTGCCCTTAGGTGCTCCCGGTGTTTGAACCAACAGAAGGTGCACTCCCCTTTCACCATAATTTTTATGTCAGCATCTCCTGGTCACCTCCTTGCCTGTCCAGAGCTGTCCAGGATGGATCTATATTTTAATTCTCGTCTTACTTGCTTACTTTAATTGCTCGTCTTGTACTTTTTAAAGATGCATGAACTCACGGACTTGGTCTAGCTTGTGTAGATCAAGAGGAATCAGAAACAGCAACAGGAATGCTAATGAAGTAATTAAGGAACGTCAGATTTCAAGAATGACTTCAAGATGAGTACCTTTTTGGCCAGTACATTTTCGATCAAATCAAATGTAAAAACAAACGCTAAAATACATTTCTTGCTGGAAGGCTTGGCCGTGTCTAAAATTCATAGTTTTGTTGTGCAAGGTCCAAAATCGATCATTGTCATGAGAAATCATGCAATCGATCATACAATGAGAAATCATATAATATTTGCGCATAGTTTTGTGCTACACATAGTTTTATATCGATTCATTAAAATTATAAATTAATTAAAATACTTAAATAAATAAAAAAATACAAATAAAAAATTTAAGTTCTATATTTATTTCGCGTTTGATCTAAAATCTAAATTTAAAGGCAAGAATTGTGTTGATTGCATTTCTGTCCCATTGTCCTATACTCCATTTGCACCTACTACCATCGTATGTATTGAGCCCTGTTATGTATATGAATATTTGAATGTTGAAGTTTTTACTAGGATCCTTGTACATTGAACTCTATCAATGTGGAAAGGTTTAACAGGGTCTCAGAGTACAAATTGAGAATAGTTGATCTCAGTATTCAACGCAATATGAATATAATCTTAATTGTAGACACACGCGTTTAGCCAATTTAAATTTCAATTAATTATGACTGAATAATATGGTGTCTTCTGCGTTAAAGTTAAATTAATTTTTGATACAAGCAAAAACTTGAAAATGATTGTTTGCGGAGGTTCTTGGATAAATCCTTCACATTTCTGAATTTCAAACTTCACTTTCTTCTCTCATAGGTGGTTGAGACGAAAGAACTTCATGAAACAGTGAAAGCTGGAGCACCCCACACTGTGCACTGTTTACCTAATGGAGATGTAATGGTCAGTTGTCTTGGGGACGAACATGGGGCAGCCAAAGGTAAAATAATCTCTTTTGTTGCCTAAACTTTTGATTTAATTCTGAAACTCTTTGTGTTCAATGTCACTCTTTGTCACTCAATGTATGTTTGATTTATTTTAAATATCCATTTCATTCCAAAAGAAAATACGTGAGAACAAGTCTGAAAGAATAGTGCAAATGATCAGTACTTTGCTTACATTGCAATAATTTTAGGCACTTTCATACTCTTGGAGCAAGATACTTTTCGCATAAAAGGTACCTGGCAGAATGAAAGCAATAGCATTGAATACAATTATGATTATTGGTATCAGCCTCGGCACAACATTATGGTGAGCACTGAATGGGCAGCTCCTAAAACGTTTAGACAAGGCTTCTCACCACAAGATGTACAAAATGGTGAGATTTATTGTTAATTTTTGATTTATTTGAAACAAAGCATGGGTTGTACTAAAAGTAATACTATATACAACTCATTATTATGTCTACTTTTGTAAATTTATCGCCTTATAACTACTTTTTAAGATGTACTAAAAACTAAACTACATTACATTCTACTTTGATTTCATGCCAAAAATGGATATTTGGTATTAAAATTCTTTCCAAATCAATTTTTAAATTCCTTTGGAATAAAAAGTTTGCATGTTAAAAGTACAATACCTGAACAAAAGATCTTAAGATAGAAAATAAAATTATTCATTTTTCCAGTTTCTATTAAAATTTCAGTCTTCGAGACAACATACAACGAATTATGTAGTTTCTGTTTCTACATTCATCTCTCACAGATGTCCTCACGTTGGCGTGGCGTTGTCCGTGGATCTTTCCCTTCGGCGGTTGATCCCGGATCGTCGCCAATAGCCCGCTGTGTTGCTTCAGTGCAACGTTAATTCAAATACCTACCTACCTGGCGTTATCCTTGGATCTTTCCCTTAGGGATTGATCCCGGACCGTCTCCAATTGCCCGTTGTTCCAGTGCGACGTTAATTAACCACCTACCTATTCCGAGAAGGTGGAGATATATAGTTAAAAACTTCTTTGTAATGGCACAGCTAATCGATAGAATCTGCATTTCTTTTGATATTAACTCAGGAAGTAACTGAAAGCTGCATACTCTCATTTTAGACATATTGCTAACCTATAAGTAGTTCAGGTTTAGTTTAATGTTTTAGAAATGTCCATGGAGAATTTATGAATGCCTAATGGATGCTTCATCAGATTGGAACAGGAGAGCCAAAGCAACGCGTTTGGTGTTTTCAAAACTTCTCGATAAATTGATCTCCAAGTTGAAATCAATACTTTTTTTACATCTGTAAAAACGAGTGCTTTTAGAGAAAGAGTAGAGTCGATAAAGGTTTCTAAATATTTGGATGATCCAAAAAAAGTAGTGATACTTAAAAAAGGCGAAAGAAATCTTTTAGAATCTTAGAACAGGATGGTTTTTAGAATTTAGTTTAGGAATAGGATTTGGCACGCAGTGGTCTATCTACTGAAAATACCCATGTAACACTAAAATTGTGCTCCTGGTCCACAAACATCAGACTTGCATCTTTGAGGCAACCTTTACAATAATATCAAATATTCATGCCAAATCGTTAATCTTTATATTATTAAAATTATGGAACACAATTAAAATTACTTGCACATTCTTTTCTTCAACTGACACAAATTAGTATGTGATCAAAATCTTTTCTTTCTGGTCTTTTCTCCTTTTACTCTCAAAAGAGAACGATCAGTCAGGTGATGAGATCAAAATCTGCTTTTGCTGCTTTTTAATTTCTATTCTTTTTGCACTCAGAAAAGATCAATCTGGCTTGATCCACGAAGGCTCGAAATCTGCGGAGTTGTTTGGTTTTTTTGGAGTCAGACATTCCAGAAAAATGCGAAAATCTACAAATAGTTCGCTCTGAAGTCACGACAGATTTAATGTGCACCAGCCCCGTGTTCACGATGGTCTTTGGCTGGACCGAGTTTCGAACTCGAAACCCTCCGGTTGCAAATCCGTTGCTCTTCCAACTGGGCTACCGCTGCCCATCTCGGAATAGAAAATTAGATCTATAAGTAACTTCTTTTTATCGACATTTAGAAAGGAATATATCTGCTTATGCTAGTGAAGTATACCATAAATTTCATCCATTTCATTTTTCCACGTATTGGTACTAAAATATTAGAAATATAACTAGTTATCCTTAAGTTCCTTAATATCTTTTACAGTAATTATAAGATACGCATTTCAGTTTTTCTATAAATGTAAATAGTTTGAAAATGACCTAGAATATATTAAATTTTCTTTGTTAAAAGACATGATCAATATTACCATAAAAATTATTAAAATCTATTTTCCTAAAGTGAAAACAATTTGAACACTTTATTTCTCAAGTTTGATTTTTAGGTTTATATGGACAAAGCATAAATTTTTGGAGTTGGAGTGAAAAAAAGCGCATTCAAAGAATTGATCTTGGTGAAAACGGTAAAATTCCACTCGAAGTGAGATTTCACCACTGTCCACAATCTGATGTAGGATTCGTAGGTTGTGCCTTGTCCTCAACAATTTTTAAATTTCATAAACATGTGAGTTGATTACATTTTACGAACCTTAAAGCATAATATTTTGCATATATTTTTCAATGTTCCTTTTATGGATTTTCATATTCTCTCAAACATTTGAGATTCAGATGCTAAGATCTTTTTATGTATGTAGCACTTCTCAGTTATTATAGAACTTTTGGACCTGATATTTTTAGAGATAAATATGTTAGATACGTATAAATCATGCATTTGAATATGGGTTTGAAACTTATGACTGATTGTTTCGTTTTACAGGGAGACAATTGGACTTCCCATTTAGTAGCTCAAACTTTACCAAAGGAGGTTCAAAACTGGTTGCTTCCCGAAATGCCAGGTACGAAAATAAATCGCAGTGATTAGTTAATATCCTACATAAAGGCATCTAGAATTACAGGTTTTATGATGAAATCATGATCAATTTCTTATTTTAAAAAATTCATATAAATATATTAATGTTTTGTGTGTTTGAAATGAAAATGTATAAAGAACGTGAATCGATAAAGGTGTGTGTGAATTTAAATCTAATTCATATCTAAATTAGCATTCAATTCATGTTAAGAAAGTTTAAAACTTATCTGTTGTACAGAAAACTAACAGACAAAAGTTAGTATGAAGAAATAAAAGGAAATTTATGAGCAAGGAAGTCAATCATCAAGATAATCTAACAAGGAGAATTATTAATCACTAGACACATAATTACCTGTAAGCCGTGTAAGCATTCATATATGTGTGATGTTACTAATACAGCCATGGTAAATATTGATAGGTATGAGGCGCACCCTTTTGCCACCCATAGACTAACCTAAGGCTTATAACCCCTCTACCGATCTGATTACAATAAACTGGATGTTTGTTATGATTTATGTTGCACCGTGTTAATCTGTTATTCACTCACTATGGGAGATTTTATGCTTTTATTAGACGTTACCACAATAAACGGATTTGCCAGTTTAATACATTTTTAAATACAGTGGAAATTACTATTTAAATTAAAGTATGTGGTTCACTGCAAAAAGAATCACAATTTTTACAGCACTTAAATTTGCAGCCCTAGGCTACTTACTCAGCCAATTTAGAAATTCGTCATTATGCAATGAGTAAATGTAAGTAATGTAGAAAAATTATTTGCAAGAGATACATGCTATTATTTTATAATATATAGCATATTTATTTAAATTTAGAAAATAATTTCAGTTATAGACTGTTTAATTTCTTTATGAAATTTTCTTTCGTGCTTTGGTTAGCGAAACTGAAGTCAGTTGGAATTTTTTCGATTGCTTTCAGGTTTGATCACAGATATACTTATTTCGTTGGATGACCGATACTTGTATGTCAGTAACTGGCTTCATGGAGACATTCGCCAGTATGACATAACAAATTCGAATAAAATCGAACAAGTTGGACAGGTAATTATTTTATTTTATTATATCCGCTAATAGGGAATTTATATGGAGCAAAAGTATTAATTTGTAAATGATTACTGAAAATGATATTCAGTACATGAATGCTCAAGTTTTTTGGTTTTCTGGACACATCAAGCCCTCATGAAATTCTTGTGGGCCGCACATAAAATATAACATTTATTAATAAGTTACCCGCAGTAGAACTGCATTTGATTTTGTTGTTGAAAGATATTGGTTGGAAGAAACTACAAACAACAAAATTAATGAGATATTCGAGCAATCAGTACTTCTATGTCAGGTTTTATAGACGTGGCGTTTCGAAGGGCATTTCAAGCCTTTTTCAATTTTGGTTCTTAATTTACTTTTCGCTTGCTTAATTTTGAAGAAAGATTGTTTACAATGTGATAACAAAAAGTAAGCACACGAATAAGGTAAGTAAAAAAGCGAAGGATATTCTTAAGATTCAACTTATAAAATACAGTGCATAAAATTCCAAAGTAGCTAATAAATATTTCTTCAAACTACATATTTATTTGATAGCAGCTCTACACATTCTATTTGCAAATTGGCAGATAAGATATCGATGTCTACTGAAAATGGAATGTGGAATGAAGTTCGTTTTTTTTCCCCAAAATCTTGAAATTTTTCTCAAATCTAAGTATCAAAACGAAAAGAGACGCCGCATATTTTTCATCATTTGCATGACTATCGATAAGATTTCAAAGAGATTTAAATTATTACCATAATTTGGGATCGCTACGACTCACTTTTTCGTTTTATGTATTTAATAATCATAATTAATTAATTAAAAACCATACAAGCCCATTTCAACAGATGATGAGGGGCCCCATGTAGCCCGTCTGATGGACACGTATGGTATATGGTATATGAGAGAAATTTTCAGTGTAAACGAACAAACCACTGAAAGACGAGGATTTTATTTCCAATTACCCAACACTAAATACATATAGGAAGAACGTCTTCCACAAAAACACTAGAACCATCGCCATTTAACTTAACAGAAGAAGTCTCTCGTAGTGTCTCGAAAGAAAGCTTTCTTAGTCCAACAACATTGAAAGAAAGTAAAATGTAAAAAAATATCAATACATCACCAAAATTGTTGAAACGAATAAAATATCATTGATATGAAACACAAATTTAGTGTTTTTGTTATTTAAAGCAAACATCAGTTTAAAACTTCCATTTTTATAGAAGCGAAATTTATATTTTATATGTTCTACTAAAGCTTAATGAATAGTCGTACAGTTAGTCTTTTTATAACCAGTGTTAATAAATTCTTCGATGATGTTTGGTTTAAATACTGTCAAGTCGAAAATGGTCCGTTTGATTGCATTCATTTTTATATAAGCCAATTCCAAATATCGTTAATCTTCTATTTCAAAAATGGGCATCTTAAGAGAGATAATAAATCTTATGAAAAAGAGATAAAACCCACTTATATTCGTTGCACTTTGACTTTTCATTAAGTTTATTTTTGAAGCAATTAATATGAAATTATTTTTTATAGATTTTCTTAGGGGGCAGCATATGCAAAGGAGAAAAAGTGATAGTTACAAAAGATAGCGAATTACAGGTAAGTATCACCCACTCGAATTTAGTTTGATTGTAATTAGTGATGGGAGTATTCGAATACAAAAGTACTCATGTACTCGATACTTAAAAGTAATCGTTGTACTCGATTCTTTTCCAAAGTATTCGAATACCAAAGTACTCGGGATCCGAGGTATTCGCATACAAGAGTATTCAGATAGAAGTATTTGGTTACAAAAGTACTCGGATCCAAGGTATTCGAATACAATATTCAGATACAAGTATTCGAATACCAAAGTACTCTCGGATCCAAGGTATTCGAATACAATATTCAGATACAAGTATTCGAATGCCAAAAGTACTCACTGTGTATTCGAATACCAGAGTATTCATCTTAAGTAGCAGTGTCACATTGCATGGGTATCCATGGTTCTCGTTAGTGTTATGTTTCTTGTCTTGATTTTGCTTTTTCCGATTTTATATGTCCTGAAAATGCACGTGATGAAGTGTCGAGAAATTCCATCGATTAGGGGATTGAATTTAAGATTTTCTGGAAGCAATTTCCCAAACAGGCAGGCTTTATTATCAGTAAATTACACAATGGTTTGTCTTTTTTTTAATTCAAGCTGGAAGTTTTTTTAATTTTTCAATTTCAACTATAATTTTAATTATTTACACTTAATTTTTTAAAATTTAGTTTAATTTTCAAACTTTTTATTTCTGACATTTAAAATATATCTTCAAATAAGATACATAATGCTTGATATACTTTCTTTTTCTTCCAAGTAAAACATTATTTCATTTTTAAGATGGCTGTTATTTTATTTAAAATATCTTGACATAATAACTAAAATTCTCCTTACAAATATCTGACAAAATCTTTATTACGATAGTAAATGATTATGAATATCTTTTTCTGCTTTGACTCTTACCCCTTCTCACATCTCCGTACTCCAAACAGTGGTTGCAAAAATGAAAAGTAAATTTCAAGGAACAAGATTTGATTATTTAATGTAATTTATTTTGTAAATATTTACGGAACCATTCTTGTACTTAGATCAACCGAAAGTTTCAGATCCTGGTATCAAAAGAAACAAACTATTTTTTTACATTTATGCAAACTTTTTTAAAAGGGACTTTAATGAGTTTTGTATAAAAAATTTTATTCTTATCTCCGAGGCCCCCTCCAAAATAAAATTCTGTCTACGTTCCATGTTAAAAGTGATTATTAACGATTTCCTCAAAATATGGTGGAAAATCAAATCTTTCCAATACTAAAACTAAGATTTAAAAATCATGATTTGTAAAATCAAGATAAAAAATACTTGACACATATTTATAATTGCAGAAAATATATGCGTGACCAGAAAATTCAGCAATTTGTACATGGGAATAATTTTTGTTGTTCTTGAAAATACAATTTGTCAAGTTCAAATAGATTGATAATAGTAGTTATACTTAAATCTTTTTTAAAAAATTTATAAAAATAGTTCAGAAAGGAAAAAAAATTAAGAATAATTCTGAAAAAAAATTTGAGTTTTGTGAAAAATAAATTCCTTTTTTAATCACAGCTTGATCCAAATATTAAAAAACATAATAAATTTGATTGTCTTGTCACAAGATTAATCATTCATATTAAAACAACCATCCACCAAATTCCTCTTGTAGCGGATTCGAACGGTGATCCAGTAAGTTATAAGTCCAGGGCTCTAACCACTATACCAAGAACGACATGGTACTTATTTGTTATTTTTAAATAAGTACCATATATCGTTTTTCTCTGATTCTTACTATCGATTAAAAGTTTTTGTATATGTATTCGAATACTTACTCGATACTTAAAAGTACTCGAATACCAAGTATTCGATTCTCAAAATTACTCGATTCTGCCCATCACTAATTGTAATGTCCACACAATTCCTGATTCGCTTCTCATGATCCACTAAACTACCTCATATACACGAAGTACATACGAGCCAATGCAAAATACATAGCAACGCCACCAATGCACGCCATTGGTTCCGTTTGGCAGTGCATACAGGGTGATTCTACGGTCCTGGGACAAACTTCAGGGGGTGATAGAACACAACGAAACAAACACTTTTCCCCATAGAATGTATGGTCACAAGTGCAGCGGTTGGCCGCTAGAGAGCGCAGTCATACGCTTGTAAAAAAGCCCATAGAATGTCTTGGGTGAGTCTAAACCAGGGGTGGGCAGACTTTTCCAGGGTACGGGCTACTTCTAATTTTTTCAAGGTGTTGCGGTCCACCCAGTGGCGTAGGTGTGGTGAGCTAAAAAAAAAGGTCTACAATATTTATTATAACTTAATAATAAATACGGAATATGTACTTATCAACATAACTACAATAAAAAAAACTTACTCTTTTAAAACCGCTTTTAAAGCAAAACGCAAGAAACAAACATAATAATAATAGCCACAAATATAATAATATCAAATGATGCATTTATTATCAAACAATTCAAAATACATTAAAAAATAAATCATTTTCATCTAAAGTTAGTTCTCGTAGTTATAGTTAGTAGAAGACTTAGTCTGCATACTGTCTTCCAATCTTGAATATCTCGGTATATAATTACTAACTGCTAATCTTACACTGGATTCTAAGTGGTCGTCTGTGAGACGGGAACGATATGTTGTCTTAATTATATTCATCGTTGAAAATGCAGATTCGTACAGGTAGGTAAAGTCATAGAACGATGTTAATGAAATGCAACTTTTTTTAAATTAGGATACTTTACTTCGTCCATTAGATTCCAAAAGTTATTTTTAGGTTCTGAACTACGTGCTTTTAAAATTATGTCATTTTGAAGGAGAAAAACTTCGTTTTCCTCAAGAGATAAAGAGAATATATAATTTATATTTGCAGTTATTTCTTCCACATTAACATTGCCAAATGAGTAGCACATGAATGTAACAATTGGTTCTAGTCTAGTAAATTCTTGAAAACGTTTCTCAAATTCGGAGTCAAGTTTTATTATTTCATCATAATATTTCTCTTTGTTTAATGTACCTCCGTTTTTAAACAACTCGTCAGAAATATTTTTGAAATTTTTTAGTTCATTCTTCAACTGGGAAGATATTAGCTTTAACTTGTTTTTTAAAGTATTAAAAAATCCAATCAATTCTACTATTGTTTGATTTTTCCTTGCAATTGTAAGTTCAATTCATTAAGATGGCTTGTTATATCAACAACAAAAGCTAAATCCATCAACCAAACATCATCACTAAGTTCAACGTACGCTTCATCTTTTGATTCCAAAAAATCTTTTACCTCTTGTAGTAGGTCCCTGAATCTTTGTAAAAATATACTCCGACTTAACCAACGAACATCTGCATGATATAACAATTCTCCGTAATCAGATTCGTTTTCTTCTAGTTGGGCCCGAAACATTCTTCTCTGAAGACTTCTTCCTCGAATTGAGTTCACAATTTTCATGCAGATTCCCATAACATGACGCATATTTAAAATTTTACAACAGAGGGCCTGTTGGTGAATAATGCAATGATAAGAAAGGAAATGCGGTAAGTCATCGTCTCTGATACACATAGCCAAAAATCCATTGACTGTACCGGTCATTGATGGGGCCCCATCAGTTGTCATCGATACAACTTTATAAATTGGAATTTTTTTCTCCTCTATGTATTTTTTGAAGGCGCAGTAAACATCTTCACCTCGTGTTTTCTTTAGAGGTAATATTGTTAATAATTTTTCTTTTACGCTCATATCCTTAAAACCATTCTTATAAAAATGCAAAGTTGAGAAATATCAACCATGTCCGTAGATTCGTCAAACTGCAAGGAAAAGCAAATGCAGTTAGTAATATCTTCGGTCAGCTAGCTGATCAGCCAGATCAGAATTCATCATTTCTATACGGCACGTGACAGTTCTACGCGAAAGTTGTACGTCTTTAATTGCGGAAATAATTTCACTTTTGTTCTTGAATGAATCAAATAATGAATCGCTGGCTTCCAGAAACGCTTTTTTTTATCATTTCTCCATCTGCGAAAGGTTTCTTATGTTTTGCTAACACATGACTCACACGAAAAGATGCAACTGTTGTAGCCTTAGATATAGTTTTGGGTTTAATAAAATATGATTGTTGTCCGATTAATTGCGATTTAAATTCTTTTAACTTTTGTTTACGCAATTCGCTTTTTAACGGAAAATCTGTATCAAAACTTCCATGCATGCTTTTGAAATGCCTTTCAACGTTTCCTTTTTTTGGAAGTGCCACACTTGCATGACATACATAGCACACACATTTTGCGTTCACCATTGTAAAGAAAAACTGTTCTTCCCATTCTGTATTAAAATTGTATGTTTTTCTTTTCTTAACACTTGTTTTCGACATTGTACCCCTCTTTTAAAATATGACAGATTACTATTTTTACTACAAAAACACAAGTAACACAAAATTGTCAAGTTGAATGTTTGAACAACTCTGAGCGACTGCTAGACCGTGGAGCGTGAACGTATTCAATGCAGCGAGCAGCGAACATACGTGAACCGATGAATCTGTAACCGACGTATGTATGCGCTTCCAATGAAGGTACATGTGTCGTCTACACATTCATCGAATCATTTGCTTAAGTTTACACAGTCGCATCGATTGTGAAAAGCCGATTCTCCAGTCTAGCTGGCGTCGGTGTTCCATAAATATGTTTCTTTTAGTATGCGCATCTTAGGTATTAGTAAAGGCGGTCACCCCAAAATGTCTTGGTGGTCCACCGGTCGATCGCGATCGACTTAATGCCCACCCCTGGTCTAAACAAATACGACAAACTTCAGGGGGTGATAGAACACAACGAAACAAACACTTTTCACTATAGAATGTATGGTCGCCAGAGGGCGCTTTCCATTTCGGCACAAACACACGGTCCGACGCAAGTTGGAAAGAAGAGGCATGAAATTTGGAAACAACGCTTTAATGTCAAATTAACACCAATAACTGCTTGACAAAACGAAATAATACAATTAGATTTGCATAAATTAAAGATAAATACAAGGAACAATGGGTAAGAAAGAAATGACGTACAAAATATGAGAAACTTTTCACATGGAAATGAAACGACATGTAAATGACATCATTCGGTTTGTACAACGCAAAAGCACAATTGCAGAAGCTGTTCAATATGTCGACCACCGCACCTGATGCAGGCCTCGCATCGCCGACGTAACGCTTTTATACAAGCGTTTGACTGCGCTCTCTAGCGGCCAACCGCTGCACTTGCGACCATACATTCTATGGGGAAAAGTGTTTGTTTCGTTGTGTTCTATCACCCCCTGAAGTTTGTCCCATGACCGTAGAATCACCCTGTATATAAAGCCATAGACATCTGTGGAAGCATCTAGAACTTTTCCGACAGGAGAATTGCAAGTTATCACGATTTAAGCTATTTTCAAAGCGGTTTAATAGTGGGAGCTCGTGAGATGTGTCATAGCATTTCGGGGTACATAAGTTTGGATTTTCACTTCTATTTCATAAGTGTACCGTAACTACAAGAATACTGGCAAAATCTAACATATGACAGTTGTCACTTCAATTTAAGACAAGTGTGATAACAGAGAGATTCTTTTAACCATGAATGACTTTACAAACTCGGAAAATCCAAACGAAAGCATTTCTTATACGGAAGGCGTACAAAAATACATGACATGTTACATTCCATACATCAGAATATTAAGCGGAAAACAAAAATTGTTCTTATTCTTCCAATCTCAAATTCAGCGGAGTTGAGTTGTACGCCAGCTTCTTTTCACGAAAATTAATAATTCTCGTCACAACAGTAGTGTGGTCTTAAAACGACTGTAAAAGTGACCAGCGTCGGCTGGCAAGAATCCTTTCACGTGATAGGCTTGCAACACTGCCTCAAATAACATCAGAATTCAATGCTGGGCCCTCAACAAACATCAGTGTGAAGATTGCGTTTGTGCAACCTTCCCTCAAAGATATGGACTTTAGAAGCCGACGCCCAACTCGAGCACTCCTGATGAATACTCGACTATGCGCTTCGTCTGACCGACACATAACCTGGGCTCAGGAACACCGCCATTAGACACTTGATCACCTGAAATGAGTAGTCTGTCTGACGAGTCGCGTTTCCAACTGTTTCGGGCGGAAGGAAAGATCCGTGTGTGGAGAAAACCCCATGAAATATGGATCCCTCATGGCAACAGAGGATTGTGCTGGCTCTTGGTGTCAACTTAATGGTATGGGGTTTGTTTAACTGGCATTCAATGGGACCTCTATTGCTTCTACAAACGTCGTCGTTGACAGCTATGTGTGTACCCTTTTAGACGAGTTACACCCGTTATCCTGCGTTCATTCTGATGGGTTTGGACTCTTCCAATAGGACAATGTGCCACTACACAAGTCCAGACACGTCAAATTGGGGTTAGAGGAGCACTCGTCTGAGTTTGGGGTCTCGAGATTCCCTCCTTAGTAGGGATAGGGAAAAAAGAACGTACTGTTCTTTTTCACCTGTTCTTCAAAAAGAACGGGAACAACCTGTTCCCACTTTTCACAAAAACCTGTTCTCGGTTCTTTTTGTTAAAAGAAACTGCAATTTTTTTATACTTCGATTTTAAACAGGTGGGAATTTTGTAAAGTTATCTTTTCTCGAATTTTCTAAGTTCGCAAAAATTTTCGTATATTCTAAATTATGGTAAGTCCGAAACACAGCTGTTATTCCTACAGTTCGTGACTCACTGTTTCCTGTTGATTCATTCATCCGTTCTCTGTCCATAAACCTACTCCTGCTCTGAGACTACTTCCTGTTTGAGAGCAGGAATCAAATTTACCGAAGGAATCGATTCCTGCTCTCAAACTGATCCGACCCTGTTCTCCGTTCTCGGAGCTGTTTTACTTCCTGTTCGGAAAATGATTCCTGCTCTCAAATTGTTCCGACCCTGTTCTCCGTTCTCGGAGCTGTTCTCCGTTCTCGGTGCTGTTCTCGATGAACTGTTCGCGGAGCTGATCTCGATGACTGTTCCAGGAACTGTTCTCAACTGAACCAAGCCCCGACGTCTGATGAATTTGCGAGGAGATTAGCGTAATAATTTTGAAATTTTTTATTGTTAGGCAATGACATAATGATGAATTTTTAGTTTTAAACAAATTAAAAATTTTCTTTAAATATTGCTGATCAAGATTTTGCTGTCCAGCTTTCTCTCTGGTGGTGTCGCCTCTACTCGTTCTTAGGATTTGCAACGCTTTTAACTTTATTTTAAAACCAAATTTTACAAAATGGAAAGCAAAATTTCAAATGTGTGGACATATTTCGCTGTGAAAAGGAAATTCGGATCGGGTGTGTCATGCTCTCTATAAGTTGAAAAGGGATCTCATTAAGTCAGGTATTACGATTTTAAAGAAATCTTGGAAATAAGAATCCCACCATAAAACTAATGTGTTGAAAAGCGAAAGTGATTTTTTGATTTGTATTTTTTATGTTTTAAACGTGTTTAGACAGATATATAATATTAACCTGTTTTCAGACCAATTTTGCTTTCCAAGTGGTAATCCCGGTATGCGTTTTTTGTGTTTAAATCTTTTATAAAGGGCAACTCCCTATTGCATAACGTGATTCAAAATTACCTGGTGTTGTCCTCGGATCTTTCTCTTCGGGATGAATCACGGACCGTCGTTTTATTGACTTAAATGACCATTTTGTTGACTTAAAAATGACATTAAAATCTAAAAAAATTATTACTTTCGCTTGCGTATTTGTGTTGTCCTAGGCACCTCATATCTGTTTGAAAACTACTTGAGATGGTTTAGATGTGGGACATTATTAGTTGCCACTGGGGAGAGAATATAAACGTTTCGATTTGCAAGAACGTTTTCCAATTTACGGAAAAATTCTGATTTTCTTTTCTCAATTACTGATAGTTTGGCGCAGCATGAATAGACTTGCCCCTTGCGCCGTAAAAAAATCAGATAACAATACTCCGAGTCATTTGTATTTTTTTATATATGCACGCCTATATACAAACTACTAACAAAGATGACGTCAACAAAATTCGGTCCCTGTCTGTCTGACGCGAAAACTGCTGGCGCCACATAGTCTACGAGGAGGAACAGGGCTTGCACTTTTCGAGTAGAGAGACATTTGAGAACAGGTTAAAGAACAGTTCTTTTAAAAAGAACGGAACATCAAAGAACTGTTCGCCGAAAAGAACAGTATTTCCCATCCCTACTCCTTAGTCATCAGATCTCAACGTTATCGAATGCATCTGGGATGTCAATTTTCGCAGTTCTACACTCCCAATAGGAGGTGTTGAAAATATGAGCTAAGATATAAATAACGCTTAACGACAGGCGCCGTATAGTTCCGCTTTCAAACGATTTGTTTATTATGCGGTTGAAGCTAGGCGCCATAACTTCTCTTTCCGCCGCATACGATTGCATGCGTAATCGTTACAAGAACTTTCAGGCCCCGTTCACTTGAGGCGTTTTCCAACGCGCGTTTTACGTCTAAACAAAACGCGGGTAGCCAAAGTACATAGAGTTCTACTGGAGTGTTCACATGCAGAAATCGCGAGAATCCAAGCGCTAGATTGCTTCGGCGCTTCAACAATCTCCGGTCGTTCTCGCGATTTGAAGGCGTTTTGAGAAGCATAGGTTTCTTCTGCAGCGTTCACATGACACGCGTTTTGACGGGCGTTAGGCTTTTTAATTCCTCTAATCCAAGTTTCTATCTTCGCGATCGTTAAAGATAGAGTGAAAATTTCAACGGATTTGAAATCTGCGGAAAATTTTACACCAGATCGATACCTGAAATGTGATGTTCTTTAAATAAATAATTTTTCAACTGTAACTTTAATATTTTCGCGATACTCATTTGACGAATATATCCATTACGAACACAAAAGGGAGTATTAATCTCGTTTTTATACGAAAGATATAACTTGATTGGAGTATTTTGTCTTAATCCACCGATTTATATTTATGGCCATTAAAAATAGGATGAGAAAATTGAATCGTATTCGATTTATTGAAGAAATTTACCCTGCTTTCACACAAAACTTGCAAAAATTTGATAGTTTATAACTAAAGAGGATAGTGGGTAATTTTATTTCTGAGAATAACGTATACCGACAACTGTCCGTTCTAGTTTTCATGTGCGGCAAACGTCTTTAAAATAAAGCTTAAATAAAATATTCAGTTTAAAAGAGCTAAACTTTAGTTATTTTTTTTATTTTTCCTCAACGGGTGAAATGCGTAAGATAAGTTTCAATTTTCATTCATTTTTCGCATCCTCGTGTTACATTGAACTCGATATCACTTTTGAAAATCAACTTAATTTACTGTGAGCTTATTTTTCATAGAATTTATATTTTAATCTTGCAGTTAGTGTCATTACTACTTTAATCAAAATTTTTATATTATATATACGTGTAGACGCAAATTCTATTAGCAATCTCCTGATTTTCGATATATACTGCTTTTTGGTTTTTCTTTGAGATTTTTTAGTTTTAACAAAATTTTCTCGTTTCATCGTGGGGTTTAATCAAATTTTAGTTAAAATATTTCCCAGTCATTATTCCATTCGTGGTTAAATTTGTGCTACAAAACCCCTGAAAGAGGGTAGGTTGGAGGGTTAGTATTCGTTTCGGATAGTTGGAACTCTGGGAAAATTGTGTTTAAAAATAAAAAACTAATTATTGTTACATGTGTTATTTGTGCTGATACATTAAAATGTTTAGAGATAGGTTTTAAAGAAGTATAGAGATTTATTTGAAGGAAAATTAAATAAAAATTAGCTATAGATCGTAGGAAACACGATAAAACCTGCAAAAATAGCATAAAAAAGAAAGGTTATCACCAGTGCCGGATTTTGTTTGCGTGTCATCTTTTGATAGTACGTCGTAGACAATGCCATATAAACAGAAATTCCGTTTCCAATTTCCTGGTTCTAGAAATAACGTTTTTGGGAGATATATTTTTACTTTACACTGTCAATTTTAAAATTTTAAGGAAATTCTTTGGTCATTTTCTAATTAGTTTCGTTTTTTATCAAAGTTTTACAGAAATATTCCAATTTTTCTTACGCAGTTTCGCTTTTACGATAAAACGCATTACAAATGACTCATCTGCTAGCTTCTTGAGCCCAAAAAATCCGTGATCACCCCTTAACACAAAACAAATCCTATTTTTATTGGTGGGTGAAACATCGACACTGGAGAGTGAAGGTTATAGGCTTTCTTCCTCTAGTCTTGACAGTAAAAAACGAATACTTTAAGATTTTAGAGTTAATGAAAATGTTTAATAATGCCACAATTTGAACTACATAAAGCACTGCTTCTCCGTGATCCGCTGGCTCTTACCGGTTCCTAGGTCCAAAATATCCCGTCATTCGAAAAATTTTGAAAAACGTACGATAAGCTAACGTTCAAAAATTTACAACCGAGGTTGATGGCATTGGAATCGTATACTACACGTTACGAAAGATTTACCTGTTTAGGTTGTCATTTCTGGTCAGCAAGTCGATTATATTGCATTTATTTATGTATAAAGGTTGAAGTTCAAAAACACTTTATTCACAGGCAATTAGGGAACGGATGTTTTACAAATCGAAAGAATATCAAATTTTTACGTCGTTTTGAATATTTTTTAGATTATTTTAGGCATTTTATTGCTCATTATACATTTCTAAGTTAACCAAATACAGGCTCTTGTGAATACAGAAAAATTAATTTTAGGTTGGGAAAGAAAGATTTTCATCCTACTTTTAAAGGCTGTAAAATTAAAACAGTTGATAAGGGGCAACAAAATATCGTATTAAAGTGACATTCCCTTTAAAAATAAGGCAATACTTCCGCTTACGCTTAGTATAACAGGAATATCTGAAAAAAGATTAGTTGCGACTATTGACAAAAAAATAATTTTTTCAAAGAAAATCATGATTATGGTATGGAATTAACGTAAAATTTTACGCTGATTTGAAATCCGTTGAAATTTTGGCTCTATCTTTAACCACTCAAAAGATAGAAAGTTGGATTAAGGGAATAAAAAAACATTTTAATGCATAACGGAAACTGACCTTGAAAAGCGCCCAAGTGCTGTTCACATGGTAACGCTCGAAAATTCTTTTCAAACGCGCGTTGCAAAAAGTCCATGTGAACGGGGCCTCAGGCCCCGTTCACATGGACTTTTTCGAACGCGCGTTAGATAAGAATTTTCGAGCGCTGTCATGTGAACACCTCTTCGGCGCTTTTCAAGGTCAATTCCGTTATGCATTAAATTGTGTTTTTTATTCCCCTAATCCAAGTTTCTATCTTTTGAATGGCTAAAGATGGAATCAAAATTTCAACGGATTTCAAATCAGCGTAAAATTTTACGTTAAATCGATACCAAAATCAGGATTTTCTTTGAAAAAATTATTTTTTTGTCAATAGTCGCAACTAATCTTTTTTCAGATATTCTTTTTGTACTAAGCGTAAGCGAAAGTATTGCCTTGTTTTTAAAGGGAATGTCACTCTAATAAGATATTTTGTTGCCCCTTATCAAGAGCTTTTAATTTTACAGCCATTAAAATAGGATGAAAATCTTTCTTTTCCAACCTAAAATTGATTTCTCTGTATTCACAAGAGCCTGGTTGGTTAACTTATAAATGTATAATGAGCAATAAAATGCCTAAAATAATCTAAAAAATATTCAAAATTTGATATTCTTTCGATTTGAAAATATCCGTTCCCTATTTGCCTGTGAATAAAGTGTTTTTGTACTTAAATCTTTGTACATAAATAAATTCAATATAATCGACTTGCTGACCAGAAGTGATAAACTAAACAGGTAAATCTTTCGTAACGTATAGTATACGATGCGTTTCGGTGCAATCCAATGCATCAACCTCGGTTGTAAATTTTTGCACGTTAGGTTTTCCTTTTTTTTTTAATTTTCGAATGACGGGATATTTTTGACCTAGGAACCGGTAAGAGCCAGCGGATATCAGAGAAACAGTGCTTTATGTAGCTCAAATTGTGGTATTATTAAACATTTTCATTAACTCTAAAATCATGAAGTATTCGTTTTTTACTTCAAGACTAGAGGCAAAACCCTAGAACCTTCACTCTCCAGTGTCGTTGATTCACCCACCTATAAAAAATAGTAAGAAGGATTTGTTTTGTGTTAAGGGGTGATCACGAATTTTTTGGGCTCAAGACGCTAGCAGATGAGTCACCTGTAATGTGTTTTGTCGTGAAAGCGAAACTGCGTAAGAAAAATTGGAATATTTCTGTAAAACTTTGATTGAAACGAAACTAACTGGAAAATGACCAAACAATTTCCTCAAAATTTTAAAATTTACGGTGTAAAGTAAAAATATATCCCCAAAAAACTACATTTCTAGACCAGAAAATTGGAAACGGAATTTCTGTTTATATGGCATTGTCTACGAAGTACTAAAAAAAAAAAGACATGCCAATAAAATCCGGCATTGGTAATAACCTCTCTTTTTTTGTTAATTTTGCAGGTTTTATCTTGTATCCTACCATCTATAGCTAATTTTTATTTAATTTTCCTTAAAATAAATCTCTATATTTTTTAAAACCTATCTCTAAACATTTTAATGTATCAGCACAATTAACACATCTATAACAATAATTAGTTTTTTAATTTTTAAACACAGCCGACTCTCCGAAACGAAAACTAACCCTCCAACCTACCCTCTTTCAGGGGATTTGTAGCGCAAATGAAACCACGAATGGAATAATGACTGGGAAATATTTCAATTAAATTTGATTAACCCCACCATGAAACGAGAAAATTATGTTAAAACTAAAACAATTTTCAAAGAAAAACAAAAAACAGTATACATATCGTAAACCAGGAGATTGCTAATAGAATTTGCGTCTACACGTATATATAATATAAAAATTTCGATTGAAGTAGTAATAACACTAACTGCAAGATTAAAATATAAATTCTATGAAAAATGAGCTCACAGTAACTTAAATTCATTTTCAAAAGTGATATCGAGTTTAATGTAACACGAGGATGTGAAAAATGAATGAAAATTGAAATTTATCTTAGCATTTCACCCGTTGATGACAAATAAAACAATAACTCATGTTTAGCTTTCAAATTGAATACTGTGATGAATTAATCCGAACTTTTGTTGGACATTAAAAAATAACATTTATTTTAACACAGACAAAACAATGGGTTTACAATGGACGCGCGAAACAAAAATGCTTATTTTCATATTAAAATTTACGAATTGCTACGAAGACGTCTCAACTAGACGGAGTCCGTGAGCTAACTGTTTCTCATTCTCCTCACATGCGCAAGCGCAGTATTGAAGGACTTTTTAACAGGAAACTTCCGGGTCTGCAGCCGGCCATTCTAGACTCCTAGGCGCTAAGATGTCACAGTCTATTTCCTCCCTCCTCAAGATTCTTTTTCTGCAGAGACAGACACCTGCAAAAAAGATACAAAACAGCAGCAACAGAATTTTCGCGAAGGCAACAACTCATGCCCAAAGCAATATGCAAGTAGACCATACACCCTAAAGATCCTGGCTGTACCGCCTACTCTAAATTAAAAAAACATATCATATTTTTAACAAAGTATAATCAAAATTTTTACTCAGTGATAATCATCAAAGAAGAAATTCAATTTCAAAATATTTACAGATTTTCAATTCAAATTTAAAACTTTTTGCAATGTAAATGTATCAATGTACACTAGGAATAAAGTATTTTTATATATGCAAGATATCACAAATACAAACACAAAAAAATAGCACTTTATTTTTGTACGTGAGGTGTACGACTTAAATTATCAGTGTTATATGCTGTTTTCCCTTTCTATGGACTACCTCGTAATCCTGGATCACAGTAAATTCAACTTTGTCTCGTAACTTTTATGCTTTCTTCAAACGACTTTTAGATTTGTTTAAGCATTCAGTTATTTCACCAACCAAACTTTCAGTTTCAACGTCCTCAAATATCACTGTCCCTAAGGGCAATTTAGTTACACTTACAGCAATTTCCTTGTTGTTACGAGTCTGTATTCCAAATTCAACATCATCGCCAAGATTAAGATTTTTGAACACTTTGCATTCACTAGAGTGGAAAAACATATCCTTTACATCACCCCTTTTAATAAAACCAAATGTTCCTTTAAGAGCACAGATAACACCACGGTATCTCACAGGTAAGGGCTGTTCCGAACGCATTTTACAAGGTCTAAGGTTTCTTGTATTTTTGTCAATAGCAATACTAAAAGTGATCTTTTTAGGAGGATGGAACTCTACACTACCATCAACATTTTCAGCAGAATAGGGCCGTTCGCCACGATTTTCATAAGCAACTTTACCTTCAGTATTTTCCTTTTTTTCAGTGGTTTCAAATCCAGAAACTGTCTCTTTACACATTATTTTACAAACAGAACTAGCAATTGGTTTTCCAGTACGACGATTATGAGTAATTTTAAATTCAACTGCATCACCACGTTTTAAATTATCAATATTTCCAGAAAATTGACTGTAGTGAAAAAAATATATTGCTTGTCTTTCGCAACATTGTATAAAACCATATGATCGTAACAAATTTTCAACGATTCCAGTCTCTTTAGGAGTAACACTGCTAGAACTAAAACGGTTACTGTTACAAGGGCAGTCGTTTTTCGATGTTTCATTTAAGTATGGAGAACTTTGGCACTTGGGCGTTGCAGAGTCTTTTACTTCAATATCAGAGCCTTTGTCTTTTTTCATATCTTCTATAAGTACAACGGTCTTGTTGCTTAGTAAGTAGCGTTCTTTATCTAGGAAGTTATCCTTGACAGCAGCTTTGGTTATAACATGACCCAACTCACACACTAAATTTACTTCCGCTATAGGCAAGCAAATAGGGTTATCCGCTAAAGGAGATGCTACCCATACATGTTCACCCGTATACATGTGTGGCTTAACAAACTTCCTAGGAATTAGATCTATGCTGGATCCTGTGTCTCGTAAGATAGAAATCTGAGATCCATTTACAGTTCCGACACTAATGTAGGGAGACATCAAATCTATTATTCCCTTTCCCATAATTTCGTTAGCAGCTATGATTTCATTTTTCTTCAACTTAGGACATTGAGGTCTAAGATGATCATAGGAATTGCATTCATAACATTGAAGTTGCTTTCTTTTTTCAAAATTTCTCTCTTTATAATCTTCTCTGTTTACTTCTGTTTTCCCAAAGGGTTTGTTTTCTCCCTCAAACTTACGAAAACCAACGTGTGTTTTCTTGATACCCTCTGTATTCTGGGAACCTTTAGTATTTCTGGGTGTAAGACTCTCCTTCAAGCTTTCAAATTGATCTATTTTTTTAGCTAATTCTAGCGGAGAATTTAAGTCCATCCACTCCTCCAGAAAATGTTCTTTTACTTCCGACGGCACTCGTCTCTTCATCTGCTCAGTGATATGCAAGTCTCTGAGTTCTTCAAAAGTTTTGATTTCCAAATCAGAAACCCATTCATCATAGTAGCTTGTAAGTTCATGAGCGTAACTCCTCCATGTTTTATCCGGGACTTTTTGATGACGGTAAAACATCTGCTTCAATTTCTCAGAACTCATTTTATACCTCTGAAGAATAATATCTTTCACATAATCGTAATTCTTTGCATCTTCAGGCGATTCTCTAGCCATCATGCTCGAAATTTCCGAAGGCAATACGCCTAGTAAATACGGCACCCAATCTTCTTTAGGCACACCTGCCATCTCAGCTCTTCTTTCAAAATTTATTAAATATAGACCCATTTCATCTTTCTTTTCCTCAAATTTCGGGGTAATTTTGATGAGCTCAATTTTATGATTTGGCATCCGTTCTCTATTAGATAGTCCTAGCTCACTTGCAGCTTGCATTTCTAGCTTTTTCTTCTCTAAAGCTATTTCTTCCATTCGAATATTACGGTCTTCCCTTTCTTTTGCTTCTTGTCTGGCAATTTCTTCTTTTGCTTCTTGTCTGGCAATTTCTTCTTTTGCTTCTTGTCTGGCAATTTCTTCTTTTGCTTCTTGTCTGGCAATTTCTTCTTTTTCTTCTCGTCTGGCAATTTCTTCTTTTTCTTTTGCTTCTTTCTCTCTCTTTATCCTATCTTCCATAATACGAGTTAAAGAAATTTTAACTTCCTCTTCTTCATAGTTTTCACTGTTTAGGATTATTTTCCTTATCTCAACCAGTTTACAATTATCCGATACTTTTTCACAAAGTTCATCTGCGAGTTCGAGGAGGTCTTCTTTTCTCCCACGAGAAAGAAAAGCCATGATCGATGAATAACTTATTAGTAAACAATCCAATTTTGTTATCATAAATATAGTTACCAATATTTTCTAATAACTATATGATTCACAAAATATACTCAATGCCAAATATGCTTCAAATACTAGATAAGATTTAATATCAAACACAATTCTCAAATATAATAACAGAATCTTAAACTATATCGTAGCATATACAATACACAAGATGCAATATAAATAGTTGCAATTAAATATTTGTTTTCTTTTACTAATGTGTAATTACCATATGTAATTCAAATTATCTGATCCTTTTCAAATCATTAAATGCACAAAACACAAAATTTCAGTAAAATCAAAACGAAATTTAAATTTTCGTTCACTTTCGATTTGGCACTTTTTGGCCGTGACTTTATCAACTTGATAATATCTACTTAGTAGAACATGCAAATTCACTTTATCATCAACTTCTATTAACTTTCATAAAGACAAAATTTAAATAACCACAAAATAAAATTGGATATGTAGTCATTTCTTTTTGTTTGTTTTTTTAACCAAAACTATTTAGGCTCTTTGCCTCACTAATTCCGGTAAGCCAGAACCTTAACAAATTTAATTTAATACAAGGGTGGGCCTACCTGCATTTCCTGCTTTCTTGCTTCCATCCCACTTCTGACACCAAAACTCTAGTCTGTGATGAATTAATCCGAACTTTTGTTGGACATTAAAAAATAACATTTATTTTAACACAGACAAAACAATGGGTTTACAATGGACGCGCGAAACAAAAATGCTTATTTTCATATTAAAATTTACGAATTGCTACGAAGACGTCTCAACTAGACGGAGTCCGTGAGCTAACTGTTTCTCATTCTCCTCACATGCGCAAGCGCAGTATTGAAGGACTTTTTAACAGGAAACTTCCGGGTCTGCAGCCGGCCATTCTAGACTCCTAGGCGCTAAGATGTCACAATACTTAATTTAAGCTTCATTTTAAAGACGTTTACCGCACATGAAAACTAGAACGGGCAGTTGTCGGTATTCGTTATTCTCAGAAATAAAATTACCCACTATACCCTTTAGTTATAAACTCACATTTTTACAGGTTTTGCGTGAAAGCAGGGTAAATTTCTTCAATAAATCGAATACGATTAAATTTTCTCATCTTATTTTTAATGGCCATAAATATAAAGCAGTGGATTAAGACAAAATACTCCAATCAAGTTATATCTTTTCTATAAAAACGAGATTAATACTCCCTTTTGTGTTCGTAATGGATAAATTCGTCAAATGAGTATCGCGAAAATATTAAAGTTACAGTTGAAAAAAATATTTATTTAAAGAAAATCACATTTCAGGGATTGATCTGGTGTAAAAGTTTCCGCAGATTTCAAATCCGTTGAAATTTTCACTCTATCTTTAACGATCGCGAAGATAGGAACTTGGACTAGGGGAATAAAAAAGCCGTAAGGCGCGTCAAAACGCGTTGTCATGTGAACGGTGCAGAACAAATCTATGCTACTCCAAACGCCTTCTAAGCAACCGTTCACATGTGGCGTTTTCCAACGCGCGTTTTACGTAAAAACAAAACGCGGGTAGCCAAAGTACATAGAGTACATACGATGGATATTTCTTTCGCCCGACACATTTATTGAACATCACATAACGGAACACATGAAAACAATACGACACAAAAAAAAATGCAATATACGATGCTACATCTTGACTAAAAGTTCAACACTGATCTGTAATTAATCACGCTGATGATTCAAGTCTAGTAGCGCAGTTTTTCACACCGGAAGTATGACCTTAGGCCCCGTTCACATGAGGCGTTTTCCAACGCGCGTTTTACGTCTAAACAAAACGATCGTAGCCAAAGTACATAGGCCCCGTTCACATGAGGCGTTTTCCAACGCGCGTTTTACGTCTAAACAAAACGATCGTAGCCAAAGTACATAGGCCCCGTACACATGAGGCGTTTTCCAACGCGCGTTTTACGTCTAAACAAAACGCGGGTGGCCAAAGTATATAGAGTTCTACTGGAGTGTTCACATGCAGAAATCGCGAGAATCCAAGCGCTAGACAGCTTCGGCGCTTCAACAATCTCCGGTCGTTCTCGCGATTAGAACGCGTTTGAAGAAGTATAGGGTTCTACTACACCGGTCACATGACACGCGTTTTCACGGGCGTTAGGACTTTTTTATTCCTCTAGTCCAAGTTTCTATCTTCGCGATCGTTAAAGGTAGAGTGAAAATTTCAACGGATTTGAAATCTGCGGAAAATTTTACATCAGATCGATACCTGAAATGTGATTTTCTTTAAATAAATAATTTTTCAACTGTAATTTTAATATTTTCGCGAATTATTACATTTGACGAATATATCCATTACGAACACAAAAGGGAGTATTCATCTCGTTTTTACAGAAAAGATATAACTTGATTGTAGTATTTTGTCTTAATCCACTGATTTATATTTATGGCCATTAAAAATAGGATGAGAAAATTTAATCGTATTCGATTTATTGAAGAAATTTACCCTCCTTTCACACAAAACTTGTAAAAATGTGACAGTTTATAACTAAAGGGTATAGTGGGTAATTTTATTTCTTTGATAACGTATACCGACAACTGCCCGTTCTAGTTTTCATGTGCGGCAAACGTCTTTAAAATAAAGCTTAAACTAAATATTCAATTTAAATGCTAAACTTTAGTTATTTTTTTATTTGTCCTCAACGGGTGAAATGCGTAAGATAAGTTTCAATTTTCATTCATTTTTCACATCCTCGTGTTACATTGAACTCGATATCACTTTTGAAAATGAACTTAATTAATATTTTAATCTTGCAGTTAGTGTTATTACTACTTTAATGAAAAATTTTATATTATATATACACGTGTAGACGCAAATTCTATTAGCAATCTCCTGGTTTTCGATATATAATGTTTTTTGGTTTTTCTTTGAGAATTTTTTAGTTTTAACAAAATTTTCTCGTTTCATCGTGGGGTTTTATCAAATTTTAGTTGAAATATATCCCAGTCATTATTCCATTCGTGGTTAAATTTGTGCTACAAAACCCCTGAAAGAGGGTAGGTTGGAGGGTTAGTTTTCGTTTCGGATAGTCGGAACTCAGGGAAAATTGTGTTTAAAAATTAAAAACTAATTATTGTTATATATGTGTTATTTGTGCTGATACATTAAAATGTTTAGAGATAGGTTTTAAAAAAGTATAGAGATTTATTTGAAGGAAAATTAAATAAAAATTAGCTATAGATCGCAGGAAACACGATAAAACCTGTAAAAATAGCATAAAATAGAAAGTTTATCATCAGTGCCGGATTTTGTTTGCGTGTCATCTTTTGATAGTACTTCGTAGACATTGCCAAATAAACAGAAATTCCGTTTCCAATTTCCTGGTTCTAGAAATAAAGTTTTTTGGGGATATATTTTTACTTTACACTGTCAATTTTAAAATTTTAAGGAAATTGTTTGGTCATTTTCCAGTTAGTTTCGTTTTTAACCATAGTTTTACAGAAATATTCCAATTTTTCATACGCAGTTTCGCTTTTAAGATAAAACGCATTGGAAATGACTCATCTGCTAGCTTCTTGAGCCCAAAAAATCCGTGATCGCCCCTTAACACAAAACAAATCCTTACTATTTTTATTGGTGGGTGAATCATCGACACTGGAGAGTGAAGGTTATAGAGTTTCTTCCTCTAGTCTTGACAGTAAAAAACGAATACTTTAAGATTTTAGAGTTAATGTTTATTAATGTCATAATTTGAACTACATGAAGCACTGTTTCTCTGTGATCCGCTGGCTCTTACCGGTTCCTAGGTCCAAAATATCCCGTCATTCGAAAATTCTTGAAAAACGAAAAGCTAACGTTCAAAAATTTACAATCGAGGTTGATGGCATTGAACTGTAACGCATCGTGTACTATACGTTACGAAAGATTTACCTGTTTAGGTTGTCACTTCTGGTCAGCAAGTCGATTATATTTTATTTATTTATGCATAATGATTGTTCAAAAACACTTTATTCACAGGCAATTAGGAAACGGATATTTTACAAATCGAAAGAATATAAAATTTTTACGTCGTTTTGAATATTTTTTAGATTATTTTAGGCGTTTTATTGCTCTTTATACATTTCTAAGTTAACCAAATCCAGGCTCTTGTGAATACAGAGAAATCAATTTTAGGTTGGGAAAGAAAGATTTTCATCCTATTTTTAATAGCTGTAAAATTAAAACAGTTGATAAGGGGCAAGAAAATATCTTATTAAAGTGACATTCCCTTTAAAAACAAGACAATACTTCCGTTTACGCTTAGTATAACAGGAATATCTGAAAAAAGATTAGTTGCGACTATTGCCAAAAAATTATTTTTTCAAAGAAAAGCATGATTTTGGTATCGATATAACGTAAAATCTTACGCTGATTTGAAATCCGTTGTAATTTTGACTCTATCTGTAACCATTCAAAAGATAGAAACTTGTATTAAGGGAATAAAAAAAAAACAATTTAAGGCATAACGGAAACTGTCCTTGAAAAGCGCCCAAGTGCTGTTCACATGGTAACGCTCGAAAATTCTTATCAAACGCGTGTTGGAAAAATTCCATGTGAACGGGGCCTAATACGATCTGAGAACGCAATGTAAAATGCGTAGAGCTTGGCTGCTCACTTTTGTGTCTCAAGACTTGTATATACCTTGTATATATTTATATTAATGTTAATAAATTGGAACGCCTTTAAAAACCTTTATACTTGGATGTATTTCTTCGCTCTGTGTCCGGCCTGCTCACAACATTTTGTGAAGATATTAGAACACTTCCATCGAAACGGAAACAAGAGGCCTACCAAGTAATAAGCTGGTGTACCAGTTTTTCTGGCACTTCACTTTATATGGGTGTCTTATCTCTGGAAACGCAAAACTTTTAACTAACATGTATTGGTTGAGGAATGCGAAAATTGATATATTAAAAATCCCTCGATAAATCGCACTTCTTGAAAGATAAGACAAAACCCCTGACATATCGAGGGTGAGATATAGCGTCAGTCGAGAAAAGATTATTTGTTATAGAAATAAAGGCACAAAATTATACATAAAGCATGCGTTTGTTTCAAAAGGTATTTAGTTTCATAGTGGTAAGGTTTGAAAAAGATTAAGAGAATGGATCATTTTTGAGGCAATGCGTCGTTTTACGAGTTGCGTGAATTGCTGAACACAAGTCCCGAAAAACAGTGAGAAGTAAAATGGTGACCCGTCCAAGGTCACAAGGATTAAAGTAATAATAAAAAAATCCCCAGAGAAATTTGTAATTTTTACGTTGACATTCTTGAAAACTTTCATAACAGGGTCATTCCGTGTGAAATGAGCAAAAATCGGAAAAACCTGTGGCCGTAGGGTGACAGATTTTCATGGAATTTTCTATATGTACAATATTCAAAATTACCTGAAAGTTTTACTAATTTTTCATTGTTTTGATTCTAATACTTCTGAAGTTTATTCAGTTAAGTTAGTTGTGTATGTTTATGTAGTTAGTAAAGTTATTATTTCCTACCTGGCAGTATACATATGTACCATGATCAATCACTCCATCAAATAATTATATTTTTTAGCAAAGTTTTCCAATTATATCAAAGTAGCTGAACTGTTTTACAATTGATCTGATAAACAAATTTTATATTCAGTGACGAAAGGATTAGAAAATACTGTCATGTGAATTATGTCATTCCCTGACATTTAAATGCCTGTTGGGCCATTCCACGCAAAATGAGCAAATCGGCTGTGACTGACATATCACCGATTTTAATGAAAATAAGTTTTTAAATACTAGGTCACAAAAAGTAATGAGCAACTGCAAAATATTAGGTTTCAGAAATCTATATTTTGTTAATTATTGACATGTAAAGTTCAAGGTCACACAAATTTGTTTTCTTGCACTAAAAGTGGCCTGTTTGCGACCCTATATTTCAACAAGTTATTGACACAAATTTAAAATTTTTATATCGTTACATTTTTCAGAAAAAGGTATCTTAGGAAACGTCAGTATATAATTTAATAGTTGTCATTGTTGAATCTGAGATCGACGAAAATAGAAATTTTGCCAATTTGCTACAAATTTCAAATTGCTCTGGTATCTCTAGAAATGGAAAGACAATATTAAAAAGTATTCTTAATGAAGAGCCTTTCCTAACAAATAAAGTGTCGTAATTTGGTGATTGTAGTTCTACTCCTTTATAAAGAAAAAAACATTTAAAAGTAAAAATATGGAAAAATACGATTTTTCAATTTTTTAAAATACATATTTCACTGGGAGGGAAACTTCCAAAAACATCAAAACTTTTCAACAAAAAGAGCAAGATGTCTATTATATGTCTTGAAATTTTCATACTTGTAATTTGATTATTTTTGTCTCAAAAAATTTTTTAACGGCGTAAATTTTACTTTTTTATTGCAGCTAATGAGTTATAATCTTCGATAGTATAAAAAAATGCGATATAAAGAATGAAATAACTATTATTATGGTGCAACGTGTAAAATTTCACATGAAATTTCTTCTTAGTCTTTTTTGGCTTAATCCAAGAAGTGTTTCCATCAGTGAAATAATTAGTTGGTAAGTTCATTTTGTTTAGAAGTCTTTTCGATTTACTATTTCCTTTGGAAACATTAAGCATTAAATACTACTACTTGTGAATATTAAATACGTTTTGTAAATATTAAGCATTATTAGTCATGTAAACACTAATTTTGAGAGTAAAAAAAGAATTTAAACATCGTCGTTATACCCGATTCTCCCAAATGTACATAACACACGAATCCTTGTTCCATATTTATCACAATCACTAGTGAAGTAAGTAAAGATTACAAGAATTCGGCAGCACTAGGAAAATTTCAATTTAGGCAACTACGAAATTGAACGAGACCTTTAACAGATTAAAAGTGTATTTGAAGACAATCAATTAAAAGTTTTAAATGTTTAAGCTTATTCAATTGTGATTTGATGTCCTGCTTCTATAATTTCCTTCAAAAAATTAAAATTTGGTATTTCATTGTTGATTCGGGGTTTTATTGTTTCTATTTCATTGTTGCCATTTGAAACGAGTAATATACATAGAATAGGAAGGAAATGTTATAATTGGTGATGATAAACATTGCTAGTTAGGGCGATACTGATGAAATATGGTAATCCGTCGTAGGCCTATCCGAATAGTCATTTGACGACAAAACTTTCAGTCACCAATTCATCGATCGGCAAGAACGTGTTTTTGCGTGTTACTAATTTTTGTTATTGTTGCTTTGGGACTCAAAATGCAATCCTGAATATTTTTTAATAAGTAATAGATACGTATATTAAACTATATTCTTCCAAAATAGTGTCATCAGTGTTATCCCTCATTTCATTTCGTGTGCCTATTTTAAGTGGAAAACCGTCATTTTATAATTTTCTTTTGCTATTTGGAAGATGAGGGAAATAAAAGCCGACTTCAAAACTTCAGCAGTAGTTTTATCATACCTAGCACTGTATCTGGCATGAATTTCAACGATGCCCATTTAAATTCTTTTAGCCCGTAGAAACCTTTTTAATTCTATCAAAATCGACTATTTTTCATTTTTCGCTACTAATTTTTAGTTTAAATATGATGTTTAAAATTGTTGTTTCCAAATAGGATAAAAAGAAAATTCTTCATAGATTACAAAAATATGAAATATTGTTGTCTACGTTAAGTAGTTTATGAGAAGGATCTTCAAACATGCAACATCAAGCGATTTCACAACTGCTCTTCAAAGTTCAAGTCCTTAAAATGCCTGAAACTTCCAAAATATTTCATTTTGAGCCAAAATATTTTGGATATCGCTATTTATGCATAAACAACCCCTGTGTATACTACTCCGGACAAAAGGGTTAACTACCACTATTTTTTATCCATTTTGGGAAAGAGGAATATAAATATTTTCCTAGTTTTCACAAGAGATGAAAACTATATTGTGATCATAGTTGACTAACCTTAAAATATGCTTTATTTTTAGGATCAACCGGAAAGGCCGAAAGTAAAAGGCATTCCAGTGCGCGGAGGGCCTCAAATGCTACAGCTTAGTCTAGATGGAAAACGATTATACGTCACAAATTCCCTGTTCAGTTCATGGGATAAACAGTTCTATCCAGAGAATATAGAGTACGTAGAAGTCTTAAGTGTTAACAATATTTTCACCCCTACTAAAGTAGAGGAAGATATTAAAAACTTGACAAATTCCTGAAAATTTATATTTCCAAAGTTTAAATTTATTGACACAGAAAAATTACTAGATATAATTGTGGTTGTGCTTTGGAAAATCTGTTTTCTTCGCATGTTTTAAAAATTTGTTCTATCGAATGAGAGGGAGAACTAACAGTCTGTTTTCTAACTTTAATCTACATCTTCATATAAAATTTACATTCTTCATTGCAGGAAAGGCTCTATGATGCTTCTCGTCAATGTCAACACTGAATGTGGAGGATTAGAGTTGGATAAAAATTTTCTCGTTGACTTTGGATCTGAAGGAAACATTCTAGCTCATGAAATGAGATTTCCTGGCGGAGACTGCACATCTGATATTTGGGAATGAGAAAAAATGTTAAAATTGCTTTTATATCTTACATTAGATTTGACAATTAAAGCATAAAAATGTTCATCTTTTCTTTATTTGTGAAAATTTTAAACGGGTATTTTTTAAATCCTTTTAAATAAAAATAAAATTAATATATTTATAAAACTTGTATATTTTATTACAATAATTTTAATACTTTATTTTATATTGAAAACCAACAGAGTAATATTTATTCTGGTACATAGAAGTCAACATTTCAAGAAACTTTTATAACCCTTGTGTTAAACTTAACAAGGTCGATTGGTCTCGGTTCAGTTCTCTTTTAATTAGCGCTCTACATTGAAGCATTTGCGCTGGTATGTCAGTCACTTGCTTTAATTCTAAACATTTAAATGGATTTTTAAAAATTGTAAATTTGGGAAGTAGTTATTTTGAAAGGGATTCTTTCTTTGCTGCTTTAGTTATATTTTTCAGTTAACATAATTTATTGCTAATATCAGTCACTTTTGATAAGACCCGAGACAGGAAAATATTTCAGATAGGTGACAGCTTTTCCTCATTTTAAAATACTTGACAAGAAAATAATAGTTTTAGCTTACCCGCAAAAGATACCACAGTAATCAATTTTAGCAGTTGCAGGGAAAGACCGCTAACCTACTGATTTTTTTTCTTCGTTCTGTATTTTGATAGTGGAAAGATTACTCTTCATTTGTTCGAAGACCACATTCAAAATTTTGTTTTTTTATCCACCAAGAAACACATTTTTCGAATGTAAATGGTTAACTACAATAGAGTTCATCATTTACCTGTCCTTATGGACACCGTCGCTTGGAATTAAAACAAAATTTCATTCATTTTGCTTGGATCTAATCAGTTCATCTAATGCAGGGGTGGGAACATGCGATCTAGGTCTTTAATTGTGGCTTTTTGACGGAATCCAAATTTTACAGAACAAATCCTTTTATTTTTTAATACAATTTTGTTTCTTATATGCTTTGATTTTATTTTTAAATGAAGGTATTTAAAATACTAAAGAATGAAATAACTTTCAACGAAATAAATCCTTCCAGATTGACCGACGCAATTGAAACATTAACAAACCATAAGGGCTAAATTGATTTTCTACTCTCATGATTTAGTTCTAATACGACTCTATCTGATAACTTCCCTCGCTAGACTGACCCCACGAGGCTGATTGGAGTTTCTGGGAGTCGAGTACGCCATCGGCTTTTGACAACTGGAATTTGTGAATAATTGCACAGCTCTACAGTATTTTTTAATTCGGTTTGCCCGAAAAATGTTTTCTTGCTTTTCAACCATTTATTACTGCAAATCTACCAACTGGAACTGTGAACCTCCATGAAGCAACCAAATATTCAAATATTTTCCAACAAAAAGCAGACATAACAAAGTCATTAAATGATTAACTTTAAAACTAACAAATAGTTCTAATGTTTTGAAATTTTTAGGTACATTGTAGTTATATTTTCACAAAATAATATATATTTTTAAGTATATCTAATTGAAGTTTCTTGAATGTGGCTTTATTTGATTGTAACTGCCAGTGTGTGTCAAGACTGAATCGCTTCGCCTTTCCCCATTCGTCTTAGAACACTCAAATCATATTCGCATTCCGAGAACGATCTTCTAATTGGTTGGAGTTCCGTGCGTTCTGGTCGCGATGGAAACGCTCAAAGCAGAGCGGGAAAATAATTCATTCTAACTGGAGAATATGGAAATTTTCGGATGGGTGCATGACCTGTGTGGCTGATCGTGCATCTTAAGAACGGGAGACCTTAGTGGCTCCATATTAATCCTTTGTGGATAATAAAAATTGTTACTTCTTCTGAACATCAATGCTAAATTAAATATTTTCGTAATAAATGATGTGTTAGTAAAAAGTAGAACTCTTCCTGTCAATCAACTGTTCCTGTTCTATCCCACTTCTGACACACGCACAATGCGGACTTCCAACAGGAAACCGCCCTGATCTCAAGTAACCAAAGGAAAACTTTTTTCATGGGTGGGTCAAAACATACTAAAATCAATAATTACTTCTGATATTCCGAACAATTTCAAAATCTAGATCCAGTTAGCAAGCATATAATGCATACTTTGACCTTTTAATAGCAAAGCTGTACTCGATCATTTGAACGTCTTATTCTAAAGCATCATTCAACAAGCCACAAATGTCTAGCCTTTACTGAGGTCTGTTCAGTCAATATCAAGAATAGTACACTAAATGGTCTACAAGTTGAAAATTTGTTTTTCTGCAAAAATTAAGCGAGAATCTATCCTCAAAATTATTTAGAATCCCTTGTCTCCATTTAGTGTTTTAAGTAAATACCTAAACAGCAATTCATTAAGTGTAGATGACAAATGCATCAATGCAATGATATACGAGTAAATTTAGGACAGTTTTAAATATGTTCTATGGACAACTGAAGTGTGATATTTTCAACCACTAAAATATAGGATGTAGAAAAAATGCAGAAAAGATAGATAAATTTGAGTTAGCAGCCATCACATATAACTGATTAAAACTTACTTTTTAGGGTAGGAAGCTAAAAGTTTTGTTTTCTTGTCAACTACATTCATGTTTTTAGTTGTAATATGCTTGAAAAACGTAGAATTAAATTTGTATTCAACTCTCGTTATTTCCTAAACTATCAGTCAGCTGTATTTGGTTAAAGTTGGACTTGAGTGAAAAGCTACATACTGTACTATGTGGGCTGTCTCCACGAATGTGAAACATACCCAATTGTATGACCTGATCCAATCATGAAACTTTGGGAGGTGTAAAGAATAAAAAGTATTTTTTTTTCACAATTTTAAAGCTACCCTTTTTTTTAATATTCAAATTTTAAAACTTAATTTAATAAATTAAAAATGCATTGTGTTTTTTATTAAACGAGTTTCAAAATGAGACATTAGCCAGGTCTGTATCCCATCTTGCTCTGGATTTAACTACCTAAAGATGCAGCAATTTTCATTACAAAATTAAATTAAAGCTTAATAACTTTTGAATTGAAGCTATAAGGTGTATTTTACTATGTGTGGGTTAATTACACGCAACTTGAAGTGGATTCAGAAGCACAACAAATTTCTATTCTCAGACCTGGCAAATTTTTAAATTGAAACAAATTTCTAAATTCAGAACCTTTTGAATTGTATGGAAATTCATGATCATACACTTTAATACAATACAAATACACTGGAAAAAATGTATAAAATCAATAACAGTTCTCCAATTTTTCCAGATTTTCAAATAAGATTAAGAAAATTTTAGACTATACACACTAGAAAATAGTCATAATGTAACGGAACAGTTGTCCACAGTAGCTTTTGAACAAGAGTTTATTTTCTAGATTTTTGGTTGAAAATTATCATTTTCTGAAATTTTTAATAAAATGAATATTCCGAGATATATGAGTATTTGTTTCATAAGTCATCGAATACAGAACAATTATGCATTTTGTTACAGTATTGGGATGCATTTAGAAACATTTTTTATTACTATTTGATTATTTTAAAGTAGCATTTTAAAGAAACTAAGAAAGATCAAATTTATAAAAGGAATTAAATTAACAAACTTCCAATAAATAAATATTTTTAGCATTTAATTTACAATTTAAACAGCACTATTAAGAAAATATATGAACTATTTCCTAAGCATTACTCTGAAAAAAATTCTTAAGAAATGCAATTTATTGCATGAAGCTTGAATGACTTATGTGGGAAATTCATATGAATCAATTTGTGCTACGCTAGATGGCGCTACTATTCTAGAGTTTTGTAACCTTGCCTGGACATTCAGATTCGAAGTGAAATACGGTGAGCAAGGCTTAGCTCCCCCTCTGTACTCAATGCATGTATATACACTGAAGAGCCAAATCATTATGACCACCTACTCAATAACGCGTTGCGCCTCCTTTGGCCTGCAAAACAGCTGCAACTCGCCTGGGCATAGATGCCACAAGTTCTTGGTACATGACTGGAGACAGGTTGTACCAAATGTCTAAGCAGCGGTCATGTAAAGTCAAGATATTCGGACATGGTGGTGTTTGAGCTCTGAGCTGCCGCTCCATGACATCCCAAATGTGCTCTATCGGATTAATATCCGGCGAGTTAGGTGGCCAGGACATTAAGTGGAATTCATCAGTATGCTCCTCGAACCACTCCAACACAATCTGAGCCTTGTGACATGGGGCGTTGTCCTGCTGGAAGATTCCATTTCCAGTTGGGAAGACAGATGCCATGTAAGGGTGCAACTGATCCGCAATGATGTTCAGATAGTTCGCAGCGTTCATGATCTGTTCTACCACAACTACGGGTCCCAGAGTTGCCCATGAGAACGTCCCTCGAAGCATAATACCGCCACCACCAGCCTGTGTATGACCTGCTGTACAAGAGGGGAGCAACTGTTCGCCTGGCAGACGGCGTACCCTGACACGACCATCGACGTGATGAATGAGAAATCGGGATTCATCTGACCAGGTCTCTTCCTCTCATCCATGATCCAGTCTCGATGTTCCCGGGCCCACTGTAGGCGTAGTTGACGATGACGCTTGGTCAACAGAGGCACACGAGTGGGACGTTTGCTGCACAGTCCCATATCCAACAGTGTCCGCTGAACGGTGTGTTCCAAAACACTTGCTCTTGGACCTGCATTGTATTGGGCTGTCAGCTGAGCCACTGTCTCGCGCCGATTTTGCTTTACCAAGCGGGACAGTCTCCGACGTCCTTTTTCTTTGATGACGCGTGGACGACCAACACCTTGGCGTCTACTGCTGGTGTCACCGTCATTTATCCACTTTGCATGAATACTAACAATGGCAGATAGTGAACACCTTACCAGTCGTGCAGTTTCGGTGATACTCGTTCAGAGTCTTTGGGCCATTACGATCTGCCCTCTATCAAATTCGCTTAGATCAGCAGCCTTTCCCATCTCTCACAAAAGTAAGTGCAAGAATGATTACTTACCTTCTCCAGCAGCAGTTAAATACCATTCTCACTTAATCACGTGCCCTCCACGTCATCCAGATGAGTTCATTGAAAAATGTGGGGATGGTCATAATGTTTTGGCTCGTCAGTGTATAGCGCGTGAAAATATTCTGCAAATAAAAGCAAGTTATGCGAACCTGTGATGAATCCTTTGTGTACTAAAGGTGATTTATTGACAAGAACAAAGAACCAAAACCACTGAACCATCGAACGCATCCCCAGAACGTATTAGGAAAATGATGTAAGACAACAATGTTTTTGATGTACAACAAAATCAAGAAACTGAATTGTATAGTGAGTAAAAATTTCTTTATTTCATTACTGGAATTTCTGAATAGAATTCAAGGTTAACAGCACAAGCTGCTCAGTGCTTTTAATTCTTCTGTACACATTGTAACAAATAATATCAAAAAATAAAATTCTCTTATATAAAACTATCATGAAGTCAACAATCCAACTTTCAACAATTTTATATAAAATTAATATAAATATCTAATACATTATTTATATATGCAAAGGAACATTATGCTTTCAATCTCATTGACTCTTATATTGTCCAACATAAAAACAAAACACATGGAACATAACATTAGATAGGACATATGCATACATTATTATGTACATAAAAATTAAATTCATAGAATAGAGAAGACTAGTAATTCAAATGTGATTGTGTGTAGTGAAACTTGTGTGAATTGTCAGACTTCACTCCCACCTATTTGTGGAATACTGATGATGCCCACAGTAGCTTCAGCTTCATATTGTAGCTGTAAAATAAAAGTTTACAGACTTTTATACATAACTATTGGTAAAATATTTTAATAAACTGGAACATAATCTTATAAATTCAAAAATATTGTGATTAAAATAGATAAAAGTCATACATGACTTAATTGAGAATATAAACCTACTAATAAAGACTACGTTGAGATTAAACATCCAATGATACACCTTTAGATGCCAGAATTATGGTTTTAATGAAGAGCAAACTAATAATTTTTTTAAACTTTTGAATATCTACATGAAGCCTGTTACTTTTAATGCACTGTAAGCTGCGAGTTTCACTTTTATGTATATAAAAAATTATTATTTACTCAACTAAATTTATTTTAACTATTAAACTTAAGTTTTCTTTTCCATGTTCTATATTGTTTAAAAAGCCTTGGCAGTTTAATTTTGTAGACACCATGGAAATCAGATTAAATAAAAATATATATAATTAAACAAAAAATTTTGGAAGTAAATATTAATCAAGGAATAAAAAGAAGCATACTTGTTCAAAAGCCACATCCAAAAAAAGTTCTTGTAAAAATCTGCGAGCATTCAGTCGAAAATTGTAGTTAGCCATGTAGTAACTAATTTCTGAATAGAGGCAGATGTCTTGAAAAGCTGAAGGAAATTTTTGTTTCAAACTGTAAAACAATATCAAAATAATTATATATATAATTATTTTTCAATTTTTCACACCTTACAGTCAGCTTCAAAAGTTCTGTTCTATCACACTCATTGCAACACATTGAAAATGAATTTGGAAGAAAAGGAAAATTCAACTTGGAAGAAAGCACATTGCATTCTTTAGCTCAATACAAGATTACAAATTTGTATGCAACAATATATGCATAATATCATGCAAACTATAATTTAAAAAGCACATTTTAAATAGCAGTAGTTTAAAATTTTAATGATAAAGTGGTGGTTTCCATTAACTTGGAAAATCAATGAGAACACAATTATATGTCAAGCACAGAAATTTTTTTAACAATAAAAATAAGTTTATGATTATTTTATGCCACAACATTTTTTTTGTCCTTTTTTAGTCACACTACCTTTTAAACAATCACTTTAGTAAGTTCTAAAATTAAATTTAATGTGTATATATTTTTTCACCAGTCTTCCAAGAAGGATCATAGTTAAAAATGTTTTTCTGACTGCCACACAATATAGAAAGACAATGTTTGGTCACATCGAAAATAGTGGATAATTATCAGATGCATTTGCTTTAACTAAGTTATATTACTTTAGCAAACCATTAAAGGAAAATCAACATTGTGTCAGGTCAATCTAAAACCAAAACAGTAATTCCTAAAATACCATGGTACTTAACTCAGCAATACATTAGAAATCTAGAAAATTTTTGAAGCTGGTCTGTAACCGGGCATATACAAAATTGATTTGCAACCAATCAATTTTAGTCCCAACTTTATGCAAGTGGATGGTTAGAAGAAATTATTTTTCTTCAAATAAATAAATACAATTACTGATTTTTTTTTTTAAAAAAAGCAACTCTAACTTTTTGCTATCAGCTCTGATTTATTGAGTGCACAAGAAGGAAAGTTTAATCCTGAGTCCATAACTAGACCAAACACATAGGGGAAAATTTGTGAAATCAGATGTTGAGTAAATCTGAAGCAGTGTTGGCATACAACTAAAAAGTTAAAACTTAAAAAGCCATTATTTTGATAAGAAAAACTTTCAATATCTTTCGATTTATATAAAAACTCTGCATAATTAATGAATACATACAATTTTTTCGATAATGAAAACTACTACACAGTAGAAGATATTACACATAAATCAGAATTCTAATTTTTTTGCACAGTATTCAGTTCAACTCAAGCACTTACTTTAAAAGACCTTGTTCAGATGCTTTGACAGCAACAGAGCTACATAGGTTTGTTACATAACGCATGGCTTCTTTTCGTATCAAATTTTGGCCATTTAATAAGTCATCTCGCTGTCTCAGAAGACCTGAAAAAGTAATTGTAAACTTCATCTAAAGAATCAGATTTATTTGTTTTCTCAATCAATTAAATCATATTTCTGAGATATTTGAACTAAATAAAATATTGAAAGAAATCATTCACAAATGTTTTTAATACATCTTTGCAGAATTGGTGGCCAAAGGATTCACCATTATTGGTGTGAAAAGTTCTGCACAAAAACAAATTGTTGCCTTTGTTGAACAATTTTCGAAAATTAGCTGACTGTGTTAAAAAATAAATATTTTAATTCTAATTTTTGTTCCATTAGGTACTCAAATAAGCAATCATAGTCTTACAGTTGATAATTTAATGCTGCTGCTAATTTTAAAAAATGACAAATAAGCAATCATAGTCTTACAGTTGATAATTTAATGCTGCTGTTAATTTTAAAAAATGACTTTAGGAAATGTAGAATTTTTATGCAGAATTTTGACATTTGATGTCGCAGTTTCACAAAATATGCTACATTATCTATATAAATAAAAATGGGGTGTTTGTACATTGAATATTTTCGTCCCATTTCAAGTTATTCATCTGTTTTGGATCATTTTGGAGCAAATTCAGTGGTTCTGCATTCGGTGTCTGTCTATATGTGTGTGCATGCACGACATCCAAATGGCTGGATATATTTTCATGACATTTTGTAAAATATGAGTACTCACAGTAACTTAGTGACTGAACTTAGCTGCATCAGTCTGTTTTCCCATTTTGTGTTTGTAAGTTTGTGCAAGGAGTCACATAAAATTAGTTTAATATACTTTCATAAGATTTCCTTTGCTTACATTTTTAGGCATTTCACGCTAAAACAGATGAATATCCTTATTGGAATCAACCTTAATTTGGAAGTTTTGGAGAAGATGGGATGTAAATTGTGAGAATTGGGAGTACTTTTATTGTTTTAGCAGCAATTATTTTTACAGAATTTAAATTCTAATACTTTACTTATTTTGAGCTCATTTTTTTCAGTAAAATATAAATATTTTCCAAATATTTGGGACATACAAAGAAAATAAAGCATTTAATTTTGCATAAAAGCTTGTTAGACATTAGTTATATTATGTCTGATATTGCTAAAGTGTGTTCATTTCTGGACGACATGCGTATATTTCGATCAAATTTCCAGTCCTTAGTTTAACACACATGGTTGTAGAATTCTGTTTTATGAAAAGAATTAAAACATACAGCTCAAGACCTTTTGAACAAAAACAGGTAGCCAATTGAATTTATTCAGTGTTTCAAAATTTTGACATAAGTTTCCTTGATATTACTGCAAAAGAACAAAATTTAAAATGTGATGTTAATTACAAGCAAAAAATTGAGAAAATAATATTACTGCATGTGTCAACTTCATTGACCACATGCAAAAATATTATTTTCCCATTTTTTGCTTGGAATTAATGTCACATTTTAAAATTTTGTTCTATTTTTAGTTGTAAGTTGTGCCAAATATGCAAGATCATGAGATAAAAAGAATCAAGAAATAATATTTTTTAACCAACTTTTTTCATCCATCTTTACTTAAGTTCTGTTTTGCTGTTTTCTGTGGTTTAATTAAAAATTTAATAAATATTAATTTTTTAAGAAATTGCAATTCCTTTTCATCACAAGTTCAAGTAGCAACAACACCACAAGGGATTCAATTTAAAACTGCATGCAAATTAGAGTAAAGCAACTTTTAAATGGAAGTTTGCTGATATTGAAAGAATATTAACATTGGAAAAATCAGAACTAGGACTTTTAAAATATAAGAAATGTTTTATCGTAGTGACAGAAAATCAATGTTACCTACTTTACAAGTTGAAGCTATATTTAAGCAACTTATTATATCCGTTATAAGTTTGTTGGAAACAGTGATTTTCTTTTAAAAAATTGAAATGAAATTGACCTACCCTTTTTTGAAAAATGCAATTAGTTACCATTAATTTATCTGTGCTGACATTAAATTTTAAACAAGTTTTTTGTTATTGCAATGCCACTAAATTAAATTTAACAAAAAATGTATTTGCTTAAAAAAATTGTCATGAATATTTAATAAAAATAACTGTCAAACTTCCCTTAAAAGTGGTTAAATTCGAAAATGTTGCTTACCTGGTGCAAGAGTGCCACAAGTCAAAACATATTGGTAGAAAAATTATGAGTGCTAGAGTATTCAACCGTAAAAGCATCAGTTTTATGAATTGAGTTACAGCAATTTTACAGGAAACAACTTAAGGGGAATTCCTAATCACTCAACCCTCCTCAAAATCAACTTTTGTAGAAGCCACCTTTTGAAGTTTTGTTATACAACAGGAGTGCGATGTATGTGAAATGTATTATATGGATGGATATGACATGTATTCGAGTTGCATCCGAAGTTGTAGGAATTATAAAAATGTCATGAAAGTAAGAAAAAACAATAGTACTGACACTTAAATGCTGTTGGCATTTTTCTGTGAAAGAGAAAAGTGATTATTCTGGTCACTTTTTAGTCTACACCAATTAGACCCGAGTAAGATTGGGTTATTCTGCTGGTTTAAGCTTAAAACTTTCTTTCACAAAACCTGAGTGCCTTCTCTATGTTAGATGATTATACATTTAAAAAAGCTGTTTAGTAACTTAAGTAAGAATTAGCAGTTTACTTACTTTTTATAATATTTGGTGCACAATATTTAGTTTAAATATTTTGTGGAATATTTATAAGGAATTTTTACTTCTAGTTCTCCATGATTGCCAAAAATTATTAGGACTTTTATAACAAACAGGGGTGTTTTTAATTTAACTTAGACTAATGCAGCAACAATTTCAAAAGTGAAATTTCTGTCTGATATTGATTGTTTAGTTCTTGATGTCTACAAGTTTTGTCATGTTTGCTAAGTTCAAATAATACTAACATAGTAAGTAAAGCATTAAACTGCCTGGCAGTTACTAACTGCGTGTAATATACAATATCTTATTAAAGGTTTTTGAAAGTTTGATCCCAATGAAAAATATTTTAGCGACAATAGAATATAAGACAATAACAGATAGTTGCTTCAAACTAAACTTTATTGTAAATTATAAATGAAACATTTATACATTTTTTAAAAACATTTCACTTTGGAATATACTTTTACTTTTGTATTTTGGAAACTGAGAATATTTCTTAGGTGCTTAGACTGCAACATTTCAAGAGTCAAAAGACTTCTCTCCAGAAACATCCCAGAGCAGTGTTAAGTCAAATAATCAATTAAAAACTTATCTTCACTGCACCTTTCCCTTTTCAGTGAATGCTTTATCAGGAAGTTATTTAATAAGCAATTACCTTTGCCAAAATTAAAATAATTGTCATACTAATCAATTATTCAAATTTTAAGGTTTTTTAAATTTTTAAGTGTTCAAGTGCAATTAGTACTTTCATTGTATAGTTCTGATATGGCATACTCCTGTGATTTTTGAAGATCTCCAATCCCTGAACAGAAGATCATGAAATACTGAGCAACTTAGTGAGCAGTTTTCTTCTGTACAATTACTCCATTTAGCAGTAATTTCTAACAAGATTTTTGGAACAATCTGAATACTTGATTATACTACAGGTCTCCTTACATTTAATTTATTTTCTTTATTACCTTCTCACTCTTTAAATATTTAGCATATCCGAGACAAAAAATATGTGCCAATGCTTAGTTGAAGTGTTTCTGCTTTTTATAATGATCAAAATTTGTATCTTCCCTCTAAGAACAGTTTTCTATGAGCTGTCTGAGACAATTTAGCCTACTATCTACTTTTTAGGGATTTGATTATCTAAAGTTAGGAAAATAATTTTCTTTCAAATACTCTGTAACAGGCAGAATCAAGGTCACCCTCAAATGAAAAAGAATAAAGATAGAAGTTTCAGACAAGACAAAATCAAACCTCATTTTACCCAATGGTGACCAAAGTTACATTGAAAAATGTTTAAATATCACAATTGTTTATACAGTTGTGTATTTATTGTAGATCAAATTAAGCTACCATATAGGGAAAATGAGGAATGCAAAAACGTGTCACTCAACAAGGAAACAACACGTAAAGTCATATTGTTCTTTATATAAGGAAATGACATAGTACCAGTGTGTGATGTAATAATTATAATGCATGCATTTCATACAGAGTGCCATGATTTCTTGTTATCTCTCATGCTTACTTTTTCAGATAACATGCTTTTAATGTCTTCACATGAGGTATATAAGGAAAATGAACATTTCTGCTTTGCTTGAAATTATAATTGTGATAAACTACGTTATTCCAATAAAATGTGAGTCAAATGGTTGCCAAATCCAAGTAAGGAAACAAAAAAATAGTGAGAAAATTAGCCTATTATACAAATTGTATTCAATACAGATTTCACTTAACAATATGGAACACACACTTACCCTTAATAGAATTAGACCGATCTAATGGCCAGGGCTTTTTGCATCTGTTATAGAATGACTTAGAAGTTTCATTAGAATGCTCTTCTGCCTCTTCTGAAAGAAAACTCACAGTAGTATATATTTGGAAAAGAAATACTATATTTAGTAAACTGAAATTTAAATATTTGATAAAGAATCAAGATTGCAAAAACTACTTTCCAAATTACTATATTCGGATTTTTCTGTTTTACTATTCATACTTAAAATACATTGAAAGTAAAATTCAACAAGAAAAGCAGTTAAAATAAATTAGAACAATTAGTGATGGGAGTATTCGAATACAAAAGTACTCGATACTTAAAAGTAATCAATCGTACTCGATTCTTTTCCAAAGCATTTGAATACGAAAGTACTCGAATCCAAGGTATTCGAATACAAGAATATTCAGATACAAGTATTCGGTTACAAAAGTACTCGGATCCAAGGTATTCGAATACAAGAGTACCCATCTTAAGTAGCAGTGTCACATTGCATGGGTATCCATGGTTCTCGTTAGTGTTATGTTTCTTGTCTTGATTTTGCTTTTTCCAATTTTACATGTCCTGAAAATGCATGTGATGAAGTGTTGAAAAATTCCATTGATTAAGGGATTGGATTTGAAATTTTCTGGAAGCAATTTCCCAAACAGGCAGGCTTAATTATCAGTAAATTACACAATGGTTTGCCTTTCATTTATTTTTGAAAATCAAGATGAATTTTTTTTTATTTTTCAATTTCAACTATTATTTTCATTATTTACACTTAATTTTTTAAAATTTAATTTAATTTTCAAGCTATTTTATTTCTGACATTTAAAATATATCTGCAAATAAGATACATACTGCTTGATATGCTTTTCTTTAAAATATCTGACAATAACTAAAATTCTCTTTACAAATATCTGACAAAATCTTTATTATGATAGTAAAATGACAAAGAATAATTTTTCTGCTGACTCTCACCCCTTCTCACATCTCTGTACTCCAAACAGTAGTTGCAAAAATGAAAAGTAAATTTCCAGGAACAAGATTTGATTATTTAATGTAATTTATTTTGTAAATATTTACGGAACCATTTTTGTAGTTAGATCAACCGAGATGTGTCACTTTTTATGATAAATTTAGAGAAATAATTGTGAAGTCAACCGAAAGTTTCTGATCCTGGTATCAAAAGAAACAAAATATTTTTTACATTCATACAAACTTTTTAAAGGTGTCTTTAAAGAGTTTTGCATAAAAAGTTTCATTCTTATCTTTGGGGCTCCCTCCAAAATAAAATTCTGGTTACGTTCCCTGTTAAAAGTGATTAACGATTTTCTCAAAATATGGTAGAAAATCAAATCTTTCCATATGAAACTAAAATTTAAACATCATCATTAGTATAATTAAGATAAAAAAATACTTGACACATATTTATAATTGCAGAAAATATATGCGTGACCAGAAAATTCAGCAATTTGTACATGGGATTAATTTTTGATGTTCTTCAAAATACAATTTGTCTAGTTCAAATAGATTGATAAGTGTTATTCTCAAATCTCTTTAAAAAAATTTATATAAATAATTCGGAAAGGAAAAAAATTAAAAATAATTCAGAAAAAATTTGAGTTTTGTGAAAAATAAATTCCTTTTTTAATCACAGCTTGATCAAAATATTAAAAAAAAAAGAATAAATTTTATTGTCTTGTCAAAATTAATCATTCGTATTAAAACAACAATCCACCAAATTCCTCTTCTAACGGATTCGAACGGTGATCCGGTAAGTTACAAATCCAGTGCTCTAACCATTATGCCATGAACGACATGGTACTTATTTGTTATTTTTAAATAAGCAATATATTTTGTTGTTCTCTGATTCTTACTATCGATTAAAAGTTTTTGTATATGTATTCGAATACTTACTCGATACTTAAATGTACACGAATACCAAATATTCGATTCTCAAAAGTACTCGATTCTGCTCATCACTAATAATTACACTAAAACTGATAGGTTAGTGATAAATAAAATATAAAAGAAATTTACTAAAAATTACTATGCTATTAAACTATTGAAGGCAGCTCACCATCAATAGTAGTTCTCTGTAAGCATCTTTTGTCATTGAAGAAGTGACTGGACATACAATTTTCATCAGTATGAAATTCAAATCCTGTTTCATCTAATTTTGGACAATCTAAATTAAATAAAATCACTTTGAGTAATGAATTCTTTTAATAAACAGTTATTTATAAAAAGATTTTCACATCAGTTTGATTATGGAACTCTGTATTGCATCAAAAAACGCAAGTATTTGCAAACTAAAACTAGTTTCTTTTAATTATATCTCATACTTTTCAATCCAAGCTACACATTAGCACAAAAAGTATTAGTCAGTGTTCTTTTAAGACGTGTTCTTTGAATTTTAATGACATTTTCCCCTGAACTGGAAATGATATTACAAGCTACACTTAGTCAACAATTGATTGAAGTTTCCCTATGTAATTTTTTCTCTGCGGCAAGTAGCCAGTCACAGAGGATTGTGATAACTTCTCACAACTCCAATTGCATTTACAGTTTCACAAGAATCAGTGTGCTTTTATATTTTGTGTTTTTTGGGGAAAAAAGACTATTTTTCACCCTGAGTTCAATTAATGCCAAAAATCGAAGTAATATTTGACAAGTCACAATTTAGGGCAAAAGTACAGATAGATCATACGAAATATCTCTCTTCATTATTGATAAAATTTCCCTTTCATAAGGCTAATAACTTAATGATATATTCATTCTGTATTTTGTCTACATTTCATTGTGTACATCTTTTTATGCATTCTTTGAAATGACTAGTACAGAAGTACTATAAATTAAAGCAAAATTTATAAAAGTAAAAACCATCACAGGAACATGTAGAACTAACCAAAGTCATGCATTATTTCTTTATCATTTTCTTATTATAGAACTTACTGCACATCATTATTTCTAGAAGCATAGTACAGTCAAACATGTTCTTAAGTCACAAGATTCCTCCAAAGAGTTTGTTAAATGGAAAATTTGTCATTGTTTCAATGAACTTAAGAAAACACTTAAGTCATAGCATGACATAATTATAAATGTCTAATGTAAACATGAATGAAATTTTATTTTTATACAATGTACAGTCGTGAAAAAAAACTAACCACCCCTCCTTATTTGAGCTATTTTAATAGTAGAGAAAATTCAAAGCATTTGAAAAGAACTAACGTCTTCTATAAATTCAAATGCATAAAATTTACATAAGGGGCCGTCTTTATATTAAAGAGCTTCAACTTCATAATTTCCCATGGAAACACCCTATTTCGACACACAATTTTGAATCTATATCAAAATTTAACTTCAGATACCAAATTTCATGTCATTAGGTCTTACCGTTTCGAAGTTATGAGAACAGAAAGATTGGAGCTCCTAATGTTCAATCAGTTTCCCAGACTTTTATGAATATCTTCCTAAATAATATTTCTATAGCGCTGATATTTTGTACCATGTAACTGTTAAACAACCCAAACAAAATCCACATACTATTTTATTTTAAAAATAGCTTTTACTATGCAATAATAATTATTAAATTAATGTTTCAAAAAAATTGAGTAGGAACCTTACTATATTTTGATGGGAATCGATTCAGAAGGACTTCTATTATGGCCATGCAAAATTTCAGCTCATTCCAATCGTAAGTTTTAGTGACATTAAATTTTCCTCATTATTGCGATTTTAGGGGGCAACCAAAAGTTTAATAAACGTCTGACAAACCTTGGATAACAATTCTTGGATCATTTGCACATGTAATTCTCCAATCGTTTTCACTTGCATAATAAATATAATAATTCTCGAATCGTTTGCACTTGCTGACAAATACGTTTGAAATAGTGTTCAAATTTGAAATTCTGGTAACTATAACTACAATTAATCTTAATCTATGAATAGCAATTTTCAATGAGATCATCCCTGAAATTAACAGAAACTTTAACATTGAATATCTCCGGATATAAAGATAGTAGTCATGAAATTTCATATTTAAACTAATTTAACGATGCCGAATCTGATTAAGGCATCAAAACATGGCATTTCCATTGGAAATTTTGTTGTCTGTGCAAAATGTGATATGAAGACGGCCCCTAATGCATTTTTTGCATTTGAATTTGTAGAGTACGTTATTCCCTATTGAATGATATCTTTGCATTTGCCTTACTATGAATAGTGCTTGAAATAAGGGAGGTGGTTCGGGTTTTTTTCGCGATTGTATGACATTGTTGACTCATGTGCATCAAAGCAGTACTATACATAATTAATATTGAAAAGTCTGCTTATTTCGTACGGACTGTTTGAAACATTTGTCTTATACTGTTTCATACCTCTGTAAGGAAGAAAAGCACTGTGTACTGCTAAAAGAATTCATGTTATTAAAGTCATGAAAATTTTATATCACAATTTGGAGATGTTAAAAACATTCAAATACTTGAGCATTCAACAAAAAATTAAATTCAAAAAATAAAAATTATTTTCAATAATTACGAAACAGAAGTATACTCAATAAAGGTTTGACTTCATTTCAATTAAAATGCAAAACTACAATAACTATTAGTAATGTTAACATGACACACACATCTTTTTTAAGAAGCATTTAAACAATGAGTTTTGAATTCAAGTACAATTTTCAATACATAATCAACAATACAAACATTTCATTATGCAACATTATTAAATGCTTCAAAAATTATGACTTTTAGGTACAAAATTGTTACTAAGTTAACAGGTAAAATACCAATTTTAATTCAAATGTTTTTAAAAGTGATAAGACTGAAGTTTGACGAATGCCAATAAATTAAGAACAAACCATAACTATCTGCTTTAAGAGTTTCCATATCTCTACATTGTTCAGTCTGTTTTGGCACCTGAAATGATATAATTGATAAAAAAAATAATTTTCAAACCTAATAAGCAACAAGAACATTTCATGTACTTTTTACAGGTGTTAATCCATATTTTCAATACACTTCATGGCAGAGAAGGTACACTACAGGCATGTTACTACAATTAGCTTCTAAACATCCATTTTAATTGCTTCACAGTAATTTTTTCAAATATGATTCAGCATTTTTTTCAACAAATACGCCTATTTAGTGTTTGCTTACATTTTATTTTTCCCTCTGCTTTTTATTTTCTAGATTTCTCATTACTTTCTATCATCAGACAATTGAAGAATTTCACTAGAATGGTGAACTCTTCCGAGTACTTTATAGATTTATAACTAAAATTAAGTACTTTTATTTGAATTGGTTAAATTCGCAAATGAAATCAGCAGCAATTGATTTTATAATTTGTTGCCATTCATATTATATTCAACCATATTATTTGCATATTTACCAATATGCAAATAATATGGTTTTCTGTCACATATTAAATGTGTATGTATATATGTATGATAAACCTTGTAGAATTTAACTTTATATAGCTACAAAAAAACCTCTTTTAATTATAATCTCAATACAAAAAATTCTGCATCTCTAAATAGAATTACAAATATATATATATATATATATACATTTTTTAAATTTCTATTTGCCAAAGCATTCTAATTTATATCATAAAAATGTTTTTATGGTTAGATTGCAAAAAGGAAAAATTAAAAGATGGATTAAGTACTTGGTAGAAATTGAGGAGTTTGATTGCATCAGTAAAGCTAATTGAAAAGCAGTTCTGTATTTGGGTTTTACACATAAATTAGTTTAATTTTACTAAATTTATGATACATCTATTTACTTTTTAAGTGACTATTCTACAAAATCTCTAATTTTAGAGAAATTTGAAAGACTTTCTTTCTGAAAATTACAATCATATTTAAGAACCAAAAGTAAAATATTCTTACCAATTGAGAGTATACTTACACAGAAAATATAATTAAGATTAGAAGGAAGACATAAACCAATGAAACGGTTTTCGGGAACTGGACCTTCAGTATCAGAATTAGCATTTTTAGATTTGATTAAATCTTCTCCAGTCTCAGCGAAGAGTAAATCATTATGAGTACTAGAGAAATAACAAAGTTATTCATAAGAAAAATATTTATTATTATTGCTAAAAAGAAAAAAAACATTATACTGCTGCAACTGTAGAAACTTGCAGTTGTAAGACTCGGGCAACACATTATTAACAGATATTTATGTATATTATTAATAGTAGTTATGTAGGATTTTAAAATATTAAACTGCTAATTGTGTATTTAGCCACATGTTTGCGATATCGTAACATGGTATAGTTGCTATGTAACAGCTCTAACATAAGTAGCAGTTCAAAGGAAAAAATTCAGAAAACAAGGTAAAAGAAAATTACCAGTGTTATCAGTTAGCCCCATTAAATTCTAGTTACGTTTCCAATGAGTGTGTGCTTTTACTTTAAAAATTAATCCCTACACACCATAAAATAAACCTACATGTATTTTAAAAATATAAGTTTATTAGTGTCCAATCTGTAAAACTTGGAGCAAATCCAATGACTTTTGCACATTTGTCACTTTAGAGCAGCTATGATAATTTCAGAGAAGATTCAAATTAATTTTATAATTAAAAATATTACTTATATTAATATTTGTGAATTTTACTAACTCATATGCAAAATGTAATTATATTACCAATTTCAAAGGCTTAATTAAGTCAGTGATTTTTAACCTTTTTCAAGTCATGGCACACGTAAACTAATTTCTAAAATTCTGTGGCACACCAAATAAAAGAAAGACATTTTGCTGGTCAGAAAAAATAGGTAGAATTTTGATTGATTTACAAAAAAAAGTTGTAATTACCTACCCTTTCATGCTCCAAAGTGGTTTTTAAAAATCTTTTGGAAAAAATTTATTTGTGATATACTTTGCAATAAGAAAATAATATTCAAAATTATTTATATGGGCATTACTTGCAATTATTTGTTAAGCACACTTGTCAAAAGTTCAAAATTAAACTACTGAAATGAAATAAATGATACACAATTTAAATTGCTTCAACACCTGTTAAGCAAACTAATGGGGACTGCCACATAAATTGAAAACCGCTGAATTAAATGAAACACTCATTACGACAGAAAAAAAACAAATTAATACTTACACATTAAAAACTTTGGCAGTATCAGCATCAAGACTCTGTGATTTGAGATGACGCAAGGAAATATCTACATGGGTTGAAGCTGAATCATGGAAACTTAACGAGTTTACTCGTCGTCTTTGAATATCTTTTAGTGTGGCATAACCCAGTGCATCACGTGCACTAGTTAATAAAAAAAGGGGAGGTTTATCAGGTGAAATGGGACTTTGCAGATAAACATTGTGCCCCTGAGATAATTGCTTTAATAAAGAAGGACGCTCTGTACACACATCAGATGATTTAGATGAGCTAACCGATGAGTCACTTGGATGAGGATGAACACCTGAATGATCTCTGGAATGTAGCTTTGGGGCAGTTAAAACATGACTACCAGAAAAACTGGTCTTAGAGCTTAGTGAGTCTGTCTGCAGTTCAAAGTCGGCAGTTTCCTCACCATCACTATGTGAGAGTAAATCAAAGGCCTTACTATCTACCTCTGAAGTGCTAATACTTCTTCTTTTAGCATACTTGTTAAAATTAGCGGGATGAGAATATGACGAATATGTGTTTAAGGCATCCCAACTGGAAGATTCAGCTACCTGGAAAAGAACATCTTTTCTATCAGTCTGACAATCAGAAGATGAACGAGGACGACTATCACTAGATGAAGATTCAAGATCAATAAGGGATTCATGTTGTGAGGGTAGTTCAATACATGAATTTTGGAGAATATTTTCTGTTGAATTATTTGAAAGTTGGCTTTGACTTCTGGTTAAATCAAATTCAGTATTTCGAACTATAAAAGATAGGCTGGTAGGAAGAGCACCCAGTGGCCATTCACCACTCATACTACTGAAAGACCATGTTGATTTTCTTACACACTGTGTAGAGTCCATTAAAAATTCTTCTTTAATAAGAGGCCATTTGTCTTCATGATTTCTTTGAACTGCTTCCCAACCATGTTCACGGACAATTTCAGCCCCTTCTGGAGTTGAACATAGCAAACCCAGGATGAAATAACACGTGCTGAAAAGAAAATATTACTTTTTAAGAGAGGTTTGAAAAAATTTTTGGGGATTAAATCAAAGTGCTTTTCAGCACTACTTTTATAAGAGAAAATCAATAAAAGTTAATTTTAGTTTTTTAAGTTTACACTTATGGAGAAAAAAGAATTTTAAAAACTTTTAAAATTGAAATCTCAGACATAGTGCTTGTTTTGATATATATACAGAACAGAGTACATTTTAAACCTCCAAGTGGTTTCAATGAGATATCTCGTCCATCAAGATCTGACCAAATTTGCTTATGACAAGATATATCGTCATCAAGATATTGAAAATTTTTTATGACAAGATCAAGATCTGGTGAGTTTTCTTCTAATGACAAGACATCTCATCCAACAAGATCTGCTAATGGTTTTTCTAATGACAATATATCTCATCAAAGCAATCAACCACCAGGAGGGTTAAATAGAAAAATATTCATTAAATACCCTGGAAATTTTTTTAATGAAAATATTTGTAAGAAAACAGAAAAAGATGGAATGCAGGAAACCTTGATCATGATTTAAATACAGTGGAGCACTTTTTAAATGTTTCTCACATATACAACTTTATTGATTACATGTCGAATTGGGTTAGTATGAAAAAAAAAGACATTCAACTTATGATAAAATATTTTGTTTATTCGTCACAAATTTTGTGACTTTGAATTTATACAACACATTATTGAGAATCCTGAGATCGAAATGTGGATTTTGAAGGTCGATGATTTGAGTCGCATGATTTTGAACGAGCCTATTTGTTAAATTATCGGAAGGTTAAATGTAAATAAGTTCCTCTGATTAGTCTTTAGTGCAGTGTCCCAGTGTATCAGTTGGTCAAAAGTAATAGCAGTGATGTTGAGTTAATGAGACAAATAATTACCTATGGTAATTGCTTCACATATTAAGGTATATGGCAGCCTTTTCAACCGTTTCGTTTCCTGGATTTTACCACAATGAACTCTCCCATCGCACAAAATCTTCATTCTCAGGGGTATTTTCTCTTTATCGGTGCTCATTATTTGACATTTTGTGGTTTAATGAACATCCGAGAAAACTGACAAGATACAAATCCAGTTGATAGACATTTTTAAATGCGATACGAGACTGGACTGTTTTACCATATGCTGTCTTCAAGAACTCTGGCATTGAAAGGTGAGTTGTGTGATGGAGCAAAGAAAATTAAAGATCTCTCACACTCCTACTTTGCCCAAATTCAGATAGTTCTGAAAAGTTGACTTCTTTTATGATAGGCAAATCCCAAAATCTATGTTGCTTTTAAAACATAAGAATTTTGCTTTTACTGGAGGAAGCCAATAAGAGGTGTAGATGATGGAAAAACTTTTCTTGGACTGGTTAGTAAAATTTGATGTTAAAATGAAAAACGAAAAATAATACTCTATGGATAATTGCCTCTCTCATTCACATGATATAGGTTTTCTGCAAAATGTTAAGGTTCTTTTCTTCCCTGTTAATTTTATTAGATTGCACATGACTCATACAATTAACATATACTTTTATATTTTATGACAAAATGTTGGTCCAGCAAACAATAGAAAATTTAACATCTGACCCCAAAATTGAAAATAGAACTTAATGTTCTGCAGGCAATGAATTTAATTTCATCAGCAAGGAATGAAGTCAAACAGATCATCCAGCAGTTTCTTTAAAGCTGGCTTCCCTTTCCCATGGGAAAAGTTCTCTATCCTCAATAAAAGCGATTCTATAGACGTTAGCAACTGGAGCAGTTTGAATTGCGATTTTTCCTTTGAACAGTACACAAATTATGATGCTCAGTTACCTTAAATTTGATGTTTCAACCATTGATGAGTTAATAGCTTTTAGTTTAGCAGAAAATGACAGTAGCAGTGAGGACAGCTACAACGAAGTTTGGATCCCTTTACCAACTTTCAGAGAAGCTGTATCAAATTTGGGAACTTTACATAATTAATTTTTGGGTCAAGAAACAGAGCAAAGAACAATTCAACAATTAGATGCAATTGAAAATATGTTATTTAAAACTCAAAGGAAGGCTGCATGACAAACCACTGATTGTTTTTTCTTCTCATAGATCTTTTCAGAAACAATAATTTAACTTTAGATGAAATATTTTTATTCTTGTAAGTAATTAGGTAAGTTGATACATTTTCTCAGTAAAGTTAACATTTCATATATGCTGAAAGTTGAAGTTTGATTAAAATTTTTTATAAAAATCTTTCAAGTTTCTATACATAGCATGTTGCGATATGATAGCAAATGTTTCATTTATGTTTTACTTATGTCTTTTTTAAATGGTCCCTTCAAACATAAATGATACTTTAACCAATTAATAGATTTTTAATTGATAGTGTATAAATTGTTACGAATATTTTTAAGCTCTAGGTGTGCATCCATCTCATTCATTTTCTGTCACATTGGAATACTGAATTTTCAAAATAACAATCTCTCTAGAGAAACACACTATAGTTAAAACCTTGAACAAAATACCAAATTTATGAATCACATGTCAACTATTTTCATGAAATTGAATAATTTATTCCTGGTGATAGATTGAAAAATACATAGGAGTGTCAAATTAATTGAGAATATTTTTAACAGAATCCAAATTAGAGCAAATCATGTATTTAATTATACTTCTAATAAAAACTCTTAGCCTGTTTTGTTTGTTTTTAATACTTGTTATTTTGTATTTTTACTCAAATTATTTTTATAAATATGTGCTGGGTTTTCTATCAAATGAAAGAAAAATTTTGACATTTAATAAACCAAAAGTTAGTGCTTAATAAATACTTATGTGGAAACACTGAAAATAAACTGCTTCAACAAGCCATACAAATAAGATTTAAAAAAAAATTACATGCATATGTTAAGAAAATGCTACAATTAAGTTTCCAGTTAAACTTGTATATAATGCTTGTAACTTTATACCTACAACACAATGTGTGTGTGTAACTACAGATATTTATATATTTACACAAAAATGGGAAACGTTTTTATTTACAAGTTCATCATTTTATACCACACCATTATATCAATGCAAATGGAAAATTCTACTGTACTAAAAGTTCACTAAATCTACGAAAAAGTATTGATTCCTATTTAAAAATTTTACTATCAACTATATTTCCAAACATAAACCAAATTGAGTGCCAAGTTTCAATCATTTTACATAAAGATGATTTAAAATGAGCAACGTTTTAATAAAATGTTTTTGATTACTACACCAAAATTTTTATCATGGATAAAATATAGACTGCAATTAGAAATTATGTTGCATTCTAGGAATGCTGAATTAAGTAGAATGGCCAGAGTTAACTGCACAAAACTCTAAATAAGATAAACATAAAATATATTTAGCCTTAAAAGTTAATACAGCAAACAATTTTTTAAACATATAGCTTCAAAGGAGCAGTGAGATGTAGCTGTTGTAAAGTTTTGAGATATACAGAATCATTAAAAGCTTACCCTCTAATAGCAAGTACTGGCGCATTAGCTGCTAAATCAACAATATGATGAATGAGACTTTCTTTTACTACCACTCTCAAGCCTAACAAATACGAACCTATGTGACCCTAAGAAAAAAATTGATTATTGTTGCAATTTAGTTTTATACTAAACAAAAAGAAATTTATGTAAATTCTTAACAGAAGCAAGCCTTAAAACATTCCACAATATAAATATAACATGGTGCAACAGCTTTGAAGGAAGAGTATTTAGTTCTGAGGAAAGTAATAGCTCTAGAGATGGTCATTAACACGCATTATGGCATTTGCAGTATACCTCGAACTACGATGAGAGGTCATTTTGACCCCTGCTGGAATGGAAGATATAACGCTCAATTTTTTAACATTATTCCAAAAAAATTAACCCATACTTATTTAAATTATTTAGACATTTTTTTTTATCCAATAAGTAAAATTATTTTCAGTTTCATAATAAAATTTTCAAACTAAATAGCATATTGAAATTAAAAGTGACTTTGTAAATTTAAAAAAGAATACTTCAAAATTAATGGATATATACTTTGAAATGCAATGTAATCAATGGTTATGTCATTTGACCATTCACATTAGTTATATTTACATTTAAATTAATATTTTGAAAGATAAATTATTTATTATATGCATACTCTAAGTTACACTTCATCCAAATACTTAATTTTGATATTTTTCCTGTACAAGGGCCACATACTGATTTGTTACAATTTGCACAAACATTCAGATTTGTTTCCCTTACAGACTTATTTGACACTTCTTTCGCTTTCGGGTAGATCAAACATCAATGTTGCCTATGCTTAGTCCTGGAAGTTGATTTGAAGACACATAATTTTTCTAAGTTCTTTGGCAACATTACAGATGAAATCTTGACGGCTAAGATTCGTACAACCAGTAATTTTCTTGTAAATTACACAAGCATTTATTGCGGCTAAATCTTAAATATTAAAAAAATACTTGAACTGGCCAACGTCTGGATGACTTTATGGAATACTTTCTGGCCATCTGGTCCTATACAAACTACAAACCTCCCCCACTCTCATCACCAGCGCCCTCTACCTCCGATGGACTGCGCAAAGTACGAACGCGCGCGAAGAGAGTCCGGGCTGAAATCGAACAAGGAAAGACGTTCCTCTGATGTTCGTTAACGATTCTTGAATGGGCAACGCGTGCTCAGGAACTGTTTGTGACGCCAGACGGGCATTCATCATTTTTGCACCTGTAATAAGAACGCTGTCATATGTAAATATTTCACCTGCTTCATAATTAAATATTAATTTTACCAGAATATTGTGCACCCTATTCTTACAATTTTGGGGGCTCGGCCGGGACACACGGACATTCCGGTGTGAAGTAGATGAAAAAAAATAATTGACGATCAAGTTCAATCTTGGCTATCGGAATGAATTATTCAAAATAGTTGTTCTAATTATTCAGCAGCTGTTGTACTGTGTAAAAAGAAAGACGGCTCGCATCGGCTCTGTATTGACAGAAAACTAAATAAAAAAATCATTAAAGATAAATACCCTCTCCCATTAATAGAAGACGTTCTTGATAAATTAGAGACATCGAATGTTTACTCCTCACTTGATCTAAATAACGGATTTTTCCACGTAGAAATCGAAAAGGCTAGCAGAAAATATACTGCGTTCGTTACTCATAACGGGCAGTATGAATTTGTAAAAGCTCCATTTGGTCTCTGTACATCTCCAAATGTATTTATGCGATTCGTTAATAATGTCTTCAGAGAACTAATTCATGACAACACGGTTGTAGTTTATTTAGATGACATTATTCCCTCACAGGACGAAGCAGAAGGCTTAAAGAAACTGAAACGCGTTTTAAAAGTCGCCGCAGCAAATGGCCTGGAGCTTAATTTCAAAAAGTGCCAATTTTAAAAAAAAGATAGAATTTCTCGGATATGTAATTGAAAATGGTACAATTCAACCCTCCCCTAGTAAAACTTGTGCTGTAAAAAATTTTCCGATCCCTTAATCAGTAAAACAAGTGCAATCATTTCTAGGACTGACGGGATATTTCCGTAAATTTATTCCACAATACTCATTAATCGCTAGGCCGCTAAGCGACTTACTACGAAAGGAAAAAGTATTCATGATTGGAGCACAACAATTGTTGTTGTCTTACAAATAATTTTAGTTTTCCGCGTCTTGAATTTTCTGGCAAAAGCGCTTTATATAATATGAAACCTTTTTATTGCTTAGATTTTGGCAACGTTGTTCAAAAAGTACTGATCTCTAATTCCAACGAAAATGTAGCAGTTGATGTCCTTTGTAAAATCTTTTCCTCACTTTATTAATAAATAAGTGTTTATATTGAATCGCCTTTTACCTGTACTTCATTTGCAGAACCAGGGGTTCATTTGAAGTTTATGTATTTTGCTTGATAAGCGTCCACACAAAACAAATTGGCGTCCGTGACAGGACACTTATAGGATTTTAAGATGTTTCAAGCATCGTAGGGTTTCAAGAAAGAAGATTTATTGTTTGTGGTGGAAGAAATCGGTGAGATTTTGCCTTCTAAGATAAACATTTCCGAACTAAAGGATCTTATTTTGAAAAGTAAAGAGTATGGGCGAGATACACAATTTGTGGCAGATATCTTGGTCACGACTGTTATCGAACGAAAGCAAAAGGAAGAAGAGTGCAAACAAAAAGAGGAAGAGTGCAAACAAAAAGAGGAAGAGCACAAACAAAAAGAAAGAGTACGAATTAGAATTGGCGAGAATCCAAGCACAAACATTGACTCCAGGTGAGAATCAATTGACTGCTTCCGATGTCACTAATGCAAAAAAGAAATTTAACCTGCCAAAATTGGAGTTTAGACATTTAATGACAGCATCAAAGATTGGCTACCTTTTTGGAGTCAGTTTGAACACATTCATAACGATGAGACATCGCTCCAGAAAATAAATTTCAATACCTTCAAGCAACTGTTACTGGATCACGAGCGCGAGAAGTTGTAGAAAGCTTACCGCCAACTATGCCAAAGCAGTTGAAAGTTTAAAAGCTCGGTTCGGCAAAGATCTTTTGGTTGAAGTTTATGTGAGAGAATTATTGAAGCTCATAATTTCAGTTCAGAAAAATGTTCAATGACGTCATTATATGATAAGCTTGAGTCATATCTCAGGGCTCTAGGAACATTGGATGTAAACACGGACAAATGTGCATCCATTTTATATCCCATGGTCGAGTCTGAAAGCTTGGAACAGAAGTCCTTCATCTTCCTCCACTGATGCTAGGGAACGTTTGACAAAACTGACGACCTTTCTTGGGATAGAAGTTGAGGGTGAAGAAAGAATAAATTTAGCCCATGGCAGGATTTGGCTTGAGTGAAAGTTAAAATACTCAGATATTTAAAAGAAAAAAAGGAGCTCATTCTCAAGAGAAGATACCTACTGCTTCTAGTTTATTATACATTTCCTCGAAAGATGCCAAAAAGTCATGTGTCTTCTGTATGGGAAAACATCTCAGCGTGGACTGTTTTTCAGCTCAGAAAATGAGTTTGGCTGAGAGACAGAACATTTTAAAAGAAAAACAATGTTGTTTTGCTTGCTTGACACCAGGGCACCCTGTTCGTAAATGCCGAGTTTTCTTGAAATGCGTGATTTGTGGGAGAAAGCATGTCCCTTTGACGTGTGGCAAACTTGATGCCCAAAATCAGGAATCGGAGAAATGGGGTGCAGAAAAAGTGCCAAATAGTGAAGTTAATATGTCCAACATCAGTCTTGGTCCTAAGGTGTTCCTCCAAACTCTGAAGGTGAAGATGATAACAGATAAAAAGGAGATTCTAATCAGGGCCCTCTTAGATTCCGGGTCACAAAGATCATACGTTTTAAAAGATGTTGCTGAAGAAATGGGTTACATTCCAGTGCGAAAAGAGACTCTAATACACTCTCTGTTTGGTGGAGGCAATTAGGCACAATGTGATCACATGTGCTACAAAATAAGAATAAGGAACGTCAAAAACAATTTTACTTGCAACTTTAAACCACTAGATCAGTCATCCATATGTGACAGCATTACTCCTGTTAATTCAGGTCCATGGTTGGAAGACCTTCAAAGAATGAATATCGCATTGACAGATGTCGGAAATGAGCTTTGTTAGGGAAAGTGCCTGAGAGTGAGGTACATTCAAATAACGCAATGTTAGTTACTTCACTTTTTGTCAAAGAAGCGGATGTTTCACAGTTGTGGAAGTTGGACTCTATAGGGATCAAGGATCCTATTGAAAAGCTTTCGAAACAAGAGCAGGACAATTTTTATTAGAGAACATTTCCTTCAAACAGTGAGATACACTGAAGAAAAATGTTATGAAGTTCATCTGCCTTGGTTAGACAATTGTGAACCATTACCAGACAACTTAGAACTGGCTAAAAGAAGATTGGAATCGTCAACTGCTAAACTTCTTTCTAAAAATTTATATGATGCATATGAGAGTATCCTTTTGCAATGGCTAGATGAAGGGATAATTGAAGAAGTTACTACATCAGAAGTTGGAGTGTCAGGAAATTACTTGCCTCACAGACCAGTTTTAAAGGAAAGCAGTCACTGAACCAATGTTTGCACAGTGACCCAAATTTGATAGAGCTCATCGCAGATATCCCGTTAAGGTTCAGGGAAAAGAAAATTGGAGTCACTGCCGACATCAAAAAGGCTTTTCTGCAAATTGGCATTCGTAAGGAAGACAGACATTTCCTACAGTTTCTGTGGTGGAAAGATAAAGACTGCAAAGGTTACAGAGTTTTTCGTCATGCCCAAGCAGTCTTTGGAGTTCGAAGTAGTCCGTTTCTATTGGAAGCCATTTTAGAGTATCATATTGACAGATATTCAGATGTTGATCTATTTGTGACTTCCTGCCTTTTGAAAAGTTTTTACGTAGATAATCTTGTCACCAGTGTAGACAATGAAGATGATTTGAAACGAGTTGTAAATATCTCCAATGACGTACTGAAAAATGGTGGTTTTGAGCTTCTGGATTGGGAATGGTCCCTGTCAAGAGAAGCGGATCCCAAGATTTGTTGGGACTTCATTGGAACAAATATCTAGATGTTCTTACACTTAATCTTAAGTGGTTAAAAGAAGTGAACGTAGAACACATTACTAAGCGAACGATGTTGTCAATGACTCACAAAGTGTTTGATCCATTCGGCTTCACTACACCTGCCATGCTTTGTCCTAAACTTATGTTACAAAAGACTTGGAAGATGTCTCTGGGATGGGATGAAGAAATTACTGGAGCTTTGCATGAAGAATTTATACATTGGTTCAAAGAGCTAGAGATTTTGAATGAGGTACGTGTACCGCGTTGGATCAATGTCACTCCTGAGGGATACGAGAACTGTTCCATTCATACTTTCTGTGATGCAAGTAAAGATGCTTATGCTGCTGTCGTGTACCTAGTCCATAAAGGGGAAAATAACGAAGTGTTCCTGTTGTCCTCAAGATCTCGCATAGCACCCTTACAGGGAGCGACGATTCCTCAACTAGAGCTACTAGCTGCTCTGGTGGGAGCAAGATTAACCAAGTCTGTAGTTGATGCCCTGAGTTCGACAACAATCCAATGTTATTATTGGAGTGATTCTACTACAGTTCTTACTTGGATAGCTCAAGAGGAGAATTGGTCAGTTTTTGTAAAGAACAGAGTTGATGAAATTAGAAGACTCAGCCATCCTTCATCGTGGGGACACGTTTCCGGAGATCAAAATCCTGCCGATCTTCCCTCAAGAGGATGCAGAGCTACTCAGCTAGTGAAAGTTAGATGGTGGGAAGGTCCATCATGGATGAAAAGTTCCTTGGAAAAGTGGCCTTGCAGTAGCACTTATTCCGATGTTGACGAAAAGGAAGTATCAACAGAAAAGCGTAAAACTGTGGTGACAAATTTAACTATAGATGCTAATACTATTCTTGACCGATTTTTATACTTCTCCAAATATTCAAAGATTTTAAGAATGACTGCATGGATTTTTCGCTTTTGCCATAATTCAAGGAATAGATCACAGCGAATTTTAACAGAGCTATCATCTGATGAGATTACCAGAGCAGAAAGAGCTCTTTTGAAATTGATTCAACAATGGTCATCAGAGGAGAGAAAAAAATATTCCCGGTCGATACAGTTCTATGAAGATGATGGGATTCTGAGAGTGAAGACCAGACTTGTGCTAAGTGATGATGATGAAGATTTTCAGAAACCTGTCGTACTTCCAGACCATTCTATTGTTCGACGACTTATTGAACATACTCATAAATCTTTAAAGCATAGTGGAGTATTAACAACTTTGGCGCAGCTGCGTGAACAATACTGGATTCCCAAGGGTCGAAAAGTAGTTCGTGAAGTTCTTCGTCATTGTTTGGAATGCAAAAAACTTGCTTCTAAACCAGTGATTCCCGTTACAGCTCCATTACCTTCTGACAGAATAGATCGGGTGCCAGCCTTCAGTGTAACTGGTGCGGATTTAGCTGGACCTGTATTCCTACGAGGTTACAAAGCCTGGATAGTGCTCTTCACTTGTGCAGTCTATAGAGCTGTGCATCTAGAACTTGTGACCTCTTTATCTACCGAAGCCTTCTTGCAAGCTTTACGACGTTTCTTTGCAAGAAGAGGAAGGTGTTCAACTCTTTATACCGATAATGGAACTAATTTTACGGGAGCTGCAAGAGCACTAAATTGTGTTGGGACTCAACACAAAAGGAATGCGCCTTACATCAAATTAAATGGCTTTTTAGCCCACCCTCAGCACCGTGGTATGGTGGATGGTGGGAGAGAATGGTTTGTTGTGTCAAAGAATTACTCAGGAAGAACTTGTTGAGGGCATGTGTAACCTACGAAGAAATGATTACATTACTTTGTGACTGTGAAAGAACAATAAATAGCCGACCCCTTACCTATTTATCAGATGATCCCAATGAATTAAAGCCTTTGACACCCGCGCATTTTTTACAAGAGCTGAATGAGCAAGAGACCATTGATTTAAATGATGCTCAACATTTACTGAAATGTGTGCGCTACCTTCAGACCGTAAGACAAAATTTAAGGCAACATTTCTACAGAGAGTACCTTGGAGAGCTGGTTAAAAACCCTAAAGTCAAAGAAAGAAGAAACAATTTAAAAGAAGGAGATATAGTGCTTGTTGAATCCAGCAGTCCTAAACAAAATCAATTGGCCTTTAGCTCGAGTGCTGGAACTCTTCCCCGGTAAAGATTCAGTTCTACGAGCTGTTCGATTGCGAACAGCTAACGGTGAAATCATTCATCCAGTTCAGAGGATTTTCCTGTTGGAAGTAATGCAGGCAGAAGTTTCTACATTACCACCTGTCTTTGAACCTGTTATAAATCCTGATAGTTTGACTCCCAAAACTCAACCCATTCCAACAGAACATCCTACTATCGTAAGACAAACTCGGACTGGAAGAAAAGTTATTCCGCCCGTGCGAATAGACTTGTGAATTGTATTTTATTTTTGTATGGCAATGTCTGCAATACAAAGATGGGAGTGTGTTGTGTCTTACAAATAATTTTAGTTTTCCGCAAGTCTCGAATTTTCTGGCAACAGTGCTTTATATAATACAAAACCTTTTTTTATTGCTTAGATTTTGGCAACGTTGTTCAAAAAGCACTGATCTTTAATTCCAACGAAAATGTAGCAGTTGATGTCTTTTGTAAAATCTTTTCCTCACTTACTTTATTAATAAATGTGTATTGAATCACCTTTTACCTGTACTTCATTTGCAGAACCAGGGGTTCATTTGAAGTTTATGTATTTTGCTTGAAAATAAGCGTCCAAACAAAACAATTGTTATCGTTTAACAAATTGAAGAATATTTTGCCTCAAAAACCTGTTTTACACATTTTTAAACAGGGCATACCTCTGGAATTGCATACTGATGCAAGTAGTCTCGGATTTGGATTATTTGGAGTTTATTTATAAAAATAAAAACTCTTAATCTATTTAAGTATTTGTTTAAAGTATTTATAACGCAATTTCATGGAATTTATGATAGTTTTTATGTCTTGATAAAATTCTGCGAGGTTTCTGGCAAATAGGGCGATTTATTAGCATCATTTGCACACTTAGTGCAAGAAAATTAAATGAATGGATTATGGTGCATTTTGCAAAGAACAAATCATGCTTATTTCAACAGCATATTATTGTCCTTTATCTGTAAATTTTGTTTATAAATTTCAAATCAGTTGAGTATAATTACCATTTTAAAATCAACTTGAATAGATAATTATTTATTATTTTCTTCATCCTTATCTTCAGTCTAATCTCTGCAACATCTTGATAGTGTGCACATGCCTTTCAGTATTTAATCTTAGAAAAATTACATTTCAATTCACATAAAACCGTGCAATGAACGCTTCTAAAGATAGTGTTAATAAGATAATCATGTAAAACTAACAAAGGAACTATTAAAAACCTTTATATCAAAAGATTCAAAATCTAAAGTTTTCAAAGAAGCCAAGACAGTAATGATTTTTTATAACGAAATAAAATTTAATAAAACTAAATTGAATGGATGGATTACACATTTTATGAAATTGTACTCATGATTAAATGCAAAAAAACTTTAAAATAGTATTTTAACTGTTTTATTTCAAAATTCTGTGTATTGCTTCTCTAGGAAATCTTAGTTTAAAATAAAATATTAAGGGTGTAAAAACAGGGGTGAGAATGAGTATTAGTTCTTTTACTTACCACAGCCCACAGAGATGCTTTCAAGTGTAAAACATCCAAATCAGTTGAAAAATTTGGATAACGTATATTATCATACAGTTTAGAAAGACTTTCTTCATTTTCTAACACTTTTAGGCCTTCTTCATGCTGAACAAGTTGTCCATACATATGAGGAGGTAGATAAACATTTTGCACAGAATGACTGCAATTGTAAAGAAATTAAATGAAATATAATATACTAACTGGAATAATTCATTAATAATTATATGTGCATAACTTATTTTACAAATTCAAAAATCACACACACTAATAAAAACAATTTGGAACAAAACATAAAATATTGGAAATATAATGGAGCCATTAAAAGATATACAATTTCAAAAGATCACAATTGAATGCTTAATTTAGGTTTTTGCCAATTTTCCGTTAGTCTGAAAATTTTTAAGAAATTCAAAAAACCACTAAAAGCAAACATTGACCATGAAAACATCGATGAAAGTGGATAAAGATTAAAGATTTCTAAATTTCAAACTGATATTAAAGCACTAAATGCTTTGCAAATTTTATATGAACATTTATAATAAAAAATTTAATAACATCATGTTGCAACAGAACAAATAATCAGTTGCCATCAATAATATATCTTCTTTATACAACACCTGTGAAGTTAGTCATCTATCTACCCTAAAGTCACTAAAATTACATTTATTTTAAAATTTTGATTCAAAGGTCATTGTTTCCCAACAAAAAGTAAGCTGTTTTTGAGACAACTTTCAAAAATAACAACGATCCTGGGAGTTCACATTGCATTAATTTTCAGATATAAAGGAAGAAAATGTTGCTTTACCGTTCATAGTGAACACTGCAAATACATTATCTTAAAAGTCAAAATAAGTACATTCATCGTTAGAAGTTTCAAAAATGCTATTTATATTGTCCCTTATGTAAGAGTTACCAGCATTGCCAGTTACACTCATTGCCAGTGATGTGGAAGTTAAAAAAAAATGACATTTGCAGTGCCTGATTAACAGTTCTTATATGTCTGCTGGATGAAGAATGTCTGGGATAGTTCTAAATCAAATGCTGCCAGCTTTCATTTCATTACAGTGGAAGAGATGGGCAATCACATTCAGCTCCATCATATGAACAGGTGGTTTAGATAGCATCTGCAATGCGCACTCAGGCACATACCATGCAAAATGATGTGCGGGTTCTGTAAGGTGTTTCTACTACTTCCTCCAAGCTGGATGCACGAGTACAAAAAATGTAGAGTAAAACTGCAGCGACAGTCTGGTGTTGAGGTGTGGTATAAGACTGTTGCTCCACTTTAAAAAATTAAGGTAGGTAGATAGTTGAATTAATGTCACACTGGAGCAACACAACGGGCTATTGGTGACAGTTCAGGATCAATCCTGAAGGGAAAGATTCCAGGACACCATTCAAAAATTAAGATTGGACTGACATGCAGTCAGTTACTGTATTATGCTCTTATTACTGTGGAGATGCGAATCATTTCACAATGAGGAATAATAGGTATTCAACCAATGTGTCCAATAAGCAGCATAAACTTGTTACATTTCACTGTGATTTTACAGATATGTAGCCACTATTAAAATTCCAATCTTTGTAAGTACCAAATAAGTTGTTAAAAAGAAGCAAATTTTCACTTTAGAACGTGCAATTATACTAAAACATAAATGATATACCTTATATATTTCTAGATACTTATCTTCAGGAAAACAAATAACATTCTAGAGAATGAGATTTTAAGACAAGAAATCAACCAAAAAAGTTTGCAAACCTAACATCTGAGCTACGCCTTCCATATGTTCCATCATCACCTCTTCTATGGTGAGTGAAAGCTTCATTCAATAAATCTTCCACAATTTTGACATATTTTAAGTTATATGTCTAGAAATAAAACATAATTAAAGCTAAAAATCATATTTTCTTAACAGACAAAACTGAATATTTTAAGTCATTATAAATATGCAAACATTTTAAATAACGCTTTTCAGAACATTAATTTATATACTTAAACAAAGTGCTAAGAAACATAAACAAACATGATAAAATTGTGGAATGCTCTTAAATATAGCACAATACCTACAACTGATGGCATGAAATGACAAAACATTTAAATATAATGGGTTAAAAGGTTTTTTTATCAAAACTTAGCCTAGCAACGATTTCCATAATTTAATACAAAGTCTTTTTATAGAAACCAAATACTGACTGAAGTTTTGAACACTCTAATGGTTAGCAAAATATCCATTAACAACATCATTTCTGTTTCCAAGGTGATTGAATTCTCTCTTTCATGAATGAAGCTATAATTTTAGAAGTAGTGTATAAAAAGTCTCAATGATTTCTAATGAAAACAATTGAACAGAATACAAGTAAATAAAAATAGATAAGTAATGAAAAGAACAATATGGAAAATATTTTAAATATTAAATAAAATTACAATTTAAACTCACCTGCTGCCATCGTTCTAATTCACAATAAAGAAAATTAGATTCACAGAGAAAATTGAATCCATTATGGACGGAAAGAAATCGCACAAGGAGCAGTAAACCCTTATCTCCCAATTGCAAAAGTGAAGGCCGCAATGATATCAGAGCTTCTAAATTTTTCTAAATGAGAGAACAGTTAAAAAATTTCAGTAGAAAAAATAAATGAAGTGTTCATAGAAGTTATCCCAATGAAGATATTTATTACATAAAAACAATCTCAACATTAATTTCCACTGTGAATTCTACAACAAAACAATTTTTTTATAGAAACAAAATATTTAGATATTTCTACAGATTTAAGGCATTTACATTACTCAATAGATTAAAACCAGTGATTTATATAGTACCCATAGTTTAAAGTTGAATTTAGTTCTGAAAGTTTATGAATCTGCTGCCCATTATAGTTGTATTTCAAATTAAAACTTAGCAGTGTTCTTAAAAAAATTTCGGTAGTTTTTTCGGTGCATTTCATAAATTTCCAAAGTGACCTTATATTGATGTTGAACTTAATATCATACATATTACTTTGTGAAAAGGAGATCATACTGAACTTTGTTTTTAAGGGAAAAGTTGTATTGAACTGTAATGTTTATAATTCATTATGAAGTATAAATTTATGACATTAATTCAATCAGTTTGTTATTAATTCTTCTCTAAATTTCTGTATGTAAACTATGTATATAGTCATAAGTTCTTAAAATAAACATTTCTTTAACAATACATTACATTTAGTATTTTTAGACTTAAAATCAAAGGAATAGTATGGATTAAATAAAAATTATATTTCTTAATGTTATCTTGGCACTTTTAGTGTGAGTAGACAAGTTCAGGTTCAACTACCTGTACTTTAAATTCTTGAATTCCAAACAAGTATTATTTTATTTAAGGCTATCTTAGAAACTCTAGCTCTAATTGCTTGTTTTGCAGCAATCTCAACTAAATGGAACATTTTAAAATTGCATTTTAAATACAGTAAACCCTTAATTTATGTTGCCCTATTGATCAATTTTACATTATTTTTATTATGTTAAGAAATATTACACATTACAAAGAAAGTTTTACTGCATAGAACATGCATATTGCAAAATACATTCTGTAAAAATGTTAAAAAAATATCGAAACTTTCAGAGACATTCAAAAACTATGAAATATGGTATGCAAAATCCTTTGAATCAGATGAAAATATGATTAAAGTTCAGATGCCAATGAACAAGGACATTCCCTTGCACATGTGAAGTGTGCACCCTTAGGCTTATTGAAGTGTCAGAGCTTCACTGTAAATATTCTTGTTTGGTGTTGCTGTTGAATTGGCATCATTTACAACCAAGAATGCCTGGACAATGCACTCAAACAGTGTATTTGACTCAACGATTTCAAAAGGGGTTGCAGTATGGGACTGAGGGAAGCATTTTGGTCTTGTCAAAAAATTGCTCGTCATCTGAAGCAAACACCAAGTGAATGACAAGTAGCTGGTAGCAGAGGTTCAATGAAGCTACAAGTGCAAGTCATAAAGACTCTTGTTGGCTCAGGACAGATGCAAGAGTTGGTTGGTTGCATAGAATTTTTTTTATGGCGGAAAGGCCATATATTTGGCTGAGTAATGGACAAACACACATAATGAAAGTTTTACTGCATAGAACAGAGAAATGCATCAAAAAGAGTCTCCTTCATGTATACCACACATGCTAAATTTCATTCCGATTGAACACTGGCTTTGGGGTGTTTTGATATTTTCTTGGCAGTGAATTTCAACAAGAAAATGCTAATTGATTAGCAGTACAAGTTATTAATCAAAAAATAATCACCTCAAGAGTACATGCTTCATCCAAAATGTCAAGGGCAGCAGCTGACACCAATTTGCTAGTATCATGAAGTTGATAGACTAAGATTTCAATAGCCCACTTTCTATAATCTGGCAGCTTAGCTCTCAATAATACAAGAAGTAAGTTCGTAGCATATAATCGAGTAGCCTAAATGATTGAAAAACATTTTTATGTTCATAAGGAAAGTATTCAATGGTACTCAACTTTAAAAGTCCACAGCAACTTTTAATCAACATAAAATATGGTTTAAAAAATGTGCTTCTTGTAACCAATCCTAATAACCAATATTTTTTTGGATTTAAATATCTATCATCCAAATCTTTGCAATACTTACTTCTTCAGTTCCAGTCAGTACTTTGGTGAGAATAGCTCTTGAGAAGCCTTCTTTAGTGTAATCTAATGCAGAAACAATGAGTTTTATGTATATATCCTGGTTGGTAATGCTAACAAGATGCAGAAGACTGAAAATAATAAATAAAAATAATATTGTTACATTAAAAATGCATGCAATTTATATAAATTTTGCTTTGTTCAATTTATAAATACAGAGATGCCAACCTTTGGCTGACCAAGTTAGAAATAAGATTATTCATTATTAGTAATATTTCAATAATGGATGCCAAGAACTTCAGAAATGATTATGCAGAATTTTGATAGTATGATTACATTTAAATATAATTAATAGTTAATTGAGCCTCAACAGACATTGCAGTAGACAAATGGATGACAAAAATATTTACTCATTCAGGAAAACAGGCAATCAGTCTTTGTGACTCATATTTACACAACAAGATTCAGTAAACACATGAATTGTCATGGACATAAATACACAAGTTTCTAGCATCCATGCTTATGTAATCTACCTTGCTCCTGACCAATCAATATGGAAAACAGAATAAACGGATGCCAACTTCCAAGTTGATGTTTCAGGAAACCCTAAAATGACTTTCAGAAATGTTTGAAGTACTGTTGCATAATTAAACCTTTTTTATAAATGTGACAGTTTTAATCAAGATTAAGGTTACAAAGTGCCTTATGTGCCCCTAGGCACTAAATAATTTATGATGATGAAGGTTACAAAGTAACTAAGTAAACAATACACATAACTATATTTTTAGTTTTGTTGCTCTTTCTTGGATAAATTAATTCTCCTTTAGAGAACTAACTATTCTATTACAAAATTCAACCACTATTTAATAAAATTTCAATATTCTTCCATTACTGTAAGCTTTTTTCAACACAAGTATTCCCAGGAACAGCTCTATTAAATAAATACAAGCGGTTCCATCAATTTTATTTCAGAGAAATATATTTCATTATAGTCTCAAATATTTTTAACATAAAAAGTGAAAAACTGCCTAGACTGGGTGCTTTGACTGCAAAAATTAAGTTATCAAGCACAGGATAAGTTATTAAAAAAGTCATGTTTTAAAATTTAGAAGTAATAAACATTGAGGTGACATTCAGATTATTGGAACATCAGCTCTTATAATGTAACTGGAAAAATACTCATTTGCATAAAAGCAGCAAGAAAATTGTGAATGAAATTAACTATGTTAAAATTGTAACAGTTTGAATTTTTACTTTCCATTTGAACACTGAAGTCAAATTATAGCCATAGGCTCTTGTGTGTTTTAAAATTTCTTTTACTCAATCCTTGCCTGTTTTGGATTTTTTTTCAGATTGAAATTTGGTAAAAAAAAGTTTGTCGCCAAGCCACTGCAAAATGATAATAGGTTGAAAAGAAAGGCATATTGTAATGCGGATAAAATATGGATTGAAATTTTCAGATTGTTTTAAGGTGCCAAATTTGCGACTGTTCCTGTAAAAAGGACAACATATTGGCAACTTGACAACTTTTTGCAAAAAAAGAAGGCATGTTGCCAACTTGGTAACCACAGTTTCATTCATTATCAAGTGAGAAGCTGCAATGATGTAATTAAAGGAGAAAATCTGTAACAATTCAGGAAAATCTGTAATGGTTGAGATCACTATAAATATATAACTAAAGACAAATGATTTATAAATGATTGAGCATATTGAATGAATTATATGTCCAATTGACATACACAAAAGAAAATATGATCATCTAGTACAAGTTACAAAAATGTTTTGAATACTTTAGAACGTGAAGTAGAGCCACTATTCTTACATGGAATGACTTAGCTGAGTTCTGACATTTAAAAGTTCATTTTTATCTTTTAAGAATCCTTACAGTTAAAGAAAAAAGTATAGTTCTACCAAATTAGATGCATCTAACTCCAGCGGACAAATCCAAATGTGAAAGGGAGAAAAATAGGATGATTTACTTTATTATTTACTTCAATCTATTTTTCAAAGAGAGCAATTTAATTGCTTAATAAAACATACACAAGTTGATTTTTAAATTAAAGAAATAATGCACAAATTTCCTTTTAATGCAAAACATTATCACATGACAATATGTCTATTGCTTTTATTTCATTACAAAACCATCCATAATTAGAAAACATCCCATTTCAGCTTTAGAACCATCACCCTAACTTTGCCATGTAATTTGGTATCACCTTAAACTTGCTGCTTAACTTGTATGTGTACTGGTATAGGTGACAGAAACTAAATTTGTATTATAAAGTTTTATAAAATAGCATAGTGAAGCCCAGGTTGCCTGTGACAGAAGTCTGGTCTGCAAAAGGTCAGTCAATACACTAATTTTACAAAAATGATTTTATGAAGTTTTCAAGTTTGTTTTATTAATTTTGTCTAGAACTCCAGGCTCATTAATCCTATCTTACACACATAATACACATACACACTTAGAGCTAAGCTCCTTAAAGGAATGCCATGAAGCTTTTAGTATTGTTATTACAAAAGGAACATTTTTTTAAAATTATTTCTTGATGAAATATTCTTTCATAACCTCTAGTTATTTATTTCTGACTGAGTTCAGTTTAATATAGCTTAGGGCTTTGACACACTATTTTATACATTGTTCCATGTACATGAAGACATTTTCATTAAACAGTTAAAGATGGGTGATACAGAAAAAGAAGCATATCTCATTCAAATGAAATGTCTTGTATGAATGAAATTAGGTAAAATAAAGTTTGAATTATTGTATTTAACTATTTTTCTACCACTGTATAGTTATTTTTAATTAATTCTGTCATATCTTGACTAATTGAATTTAACTATAAAAGTATTTTTCACACCCACAATAAGTTTAAAATAAAAATACAACAGAAATTAAGTCCTTACTTTTGAAAGGTACTACATCTGTTGAGGAATTTACAGCCTTTATGTGTACTAGACAATTTTCCAATGAACAAAAAATACATTTGACTAAAAGTATTTGACACTTTAATCGGACTTAATATAGAATTTAGGCGATCCCCATCTTTAAGCTGAAAATAAAGTTTACAAAGTTAGTTTGAAATACTTGTATTTATTTCAGTTTGATATTTTAACATATGTACACTGCTGGCCACCCAAATTGCAACACCAAGAAAGACAAGAGATATCACAACAAAATTTATTTTGTAGATAACATGTTGACCAAGTATCAAATGATTAAATTTATAGACTTCTGTGAAGTGTGGTTCCTGCCAAAATCAGTAGCCAGAGTAGCCGCCATTGTTGGAGATCACCGCTGCCACACGCCTCGGCATTGATTCAAAGAGACTTTGGATGTGTTCTTGGGGTACAGCAGACCAAGCAGCTTCCACACGTTGCCAAAGTTGATCTGGTGTGGCAGCTGGGGATGTATTCTGGGTCAATCGTTGAGCAACCATGGACCACATGTATTCTATCGGCGAAAGATCCGGAGAGCGAGCTGGCCAGGGAAGCAATTCAATCTGGCGATTGACGAAGAACCCTTGGACAATGCGTGCCACGTGTGGTCGCGCATTATCCTGTTGAAATATGGCTGTGGGCAAGCCCTGAAGGTAAGGAAGGACAACTGGCTCCAACACCTCGGAGATGTAGCGCTGGCTGTTTAAAGTACCGGCAATGCGTACTAGAGGAGTGCGAGAGTGATATCCAATACCGCCCCATACCATAATACCCGGTGCAGGACCAGTGTGGCGGTGCATAACGCAGCTGTTCAGCATCCTCTCTCCACGGTGTCTCCAGACTCGAATCCGACCATCGTGGTGTTGCAGACAGAAGCGTGACTCGTCAGTAAAGACAATTTCATTCCATTCTGCCGTCCACATCCTTCTTTCATCGCACCATTGGCGGCGGAAACGTCTGTGGCTCTGCGTCAAGGGTAGACGAAGCAATGGACGTCTTGCGGACAGACCACTGCTGTAAACGGCGTCGAATGGTACGCGCAGACACTGGATGATGCGGTACAGACTGAATGTGCTGTGCTATGGTTCGTGATGTGGCTGAGCGATCCGGCACTGCCATACGCACAATATGCCTGTCATCACGCGAAGTGGTGCACTGAGGTGGATGCGATCGAACACGTCGGTCCGTCGTACCCTCCTGCATCCAACGATCACATATCCGCATTACAGTTGTTTGGTTTCGTCCAACACGACTACCGATTTCCCTGAAAGATAATCCACAATCTCGGTAGGCCACTATCCTTCCTCTGTCGAACTCGGATACTTGATCAAAAGATGATCGCTGTTTTCTACGAGGCATAATTGATCGTTTTTTTGAAAAAAACCACAAGAAAAACACAATTGCCGTACTTGAAATCGTCGAAATCTCCAAGCCTTAAATAGCGCTTTCAAGTGGCGCCACAGGCGCGCGTGATGTGCATCTGCGCTGAAATTCTAATCATTTGCATATCTCACCTCCGCTAATGCATGTTGTAAATTTCATATTATTTGCATGCTTCCTTCAGGGTGTTGCATTTACGGTGGCCAGCAGTGTATATACTTTTCTCAAAAATCAACAATAAATTTGTGAATTTAAATAAAGTAAAATATTATTTATAACATCAGATATAAAAAATTCATTGAACACGAAATATAAAATCGGATATAAAAAAGTGAAACACGAAAAGACACAATTCAAAAAGATTATACACAAAAAATGATTATAGTATAAATTAAAACACTTGACAAAAGTAAAATACTTTCATGTAAAAAACCCACTTGTATATAGACTTACAATGAGATCTGTAGTATAGAGAATATCAGTAATTAATATTAAAGATCTAAGAGTAGCAAATACTACTTATATACTTAGGCCTGGAATAAAAGTTTAAGTACATTAAAAATCCTCTAATATTTTGGTACTATCTTTAGAAAACAGACTAAACAGAAATCTATAAGTACAATATAACTCTGGAAAAGTTAATTTTAATTTCAAGTTGATTCAGCAACTAAAAATGAAGTGAAGAATACTTTTTAAAATCAAGCTTTTTTTCAAGACTTACCTGAACAAGACAAATATTCAGGTCATTCAGAAAATCATCTAAATGTTCTTGAGCTTTAATCTAAAAATAATTACACTTGTTACGTACAAGTATAATTTTATATTTAACAGCACCTAAAAATACTACATATGCATCAATGTAAAGTTCTTACCTTAATTAAAACCTTTAATAGACTTTGATCAATGCATTTTAAATATATAAATAGAAATTTTAAAAAGCTATTGATAAAAGCAATTAACATGCAAAGCTACTATTTTTTATACATCAAATTGTAAGAGTGTTACGCACTGTTGTCCTGTTTAGATTTAAAATTTGTAATAGTAAATCCTTGTTATATGATGCATTCGGCTATAATGCTCATTTTTATTTGTCCTTCAATGAATTTTCAGTTTGTGGAAGCAGAGGAATTCTTTATATTCTTTCTATTGTTCCTTTCTTTGTAATTGAGTTCCATGGCAAGTAGTTATCTTAACCTTTTCCCATGGCTCTTCTCATGTTATGTGAAATCACTCAAGGGTATCCACCAATATCACCAAATCAGAGAGGTTAAGATTCTCTGATTCCGAAAGAAATTTAGAAAATTATAAATGACCTCTATTCACAGTAGCTCTTTAGATCATCCCCAATGATTGCAGATGAAAATATGCTATTGTTGCCAAGAAAATGCAAATAGTGTAAATAAAGGTTACACTTATTGAAGGGAGCAAAGTGCAGTCAGCACAGGATACAACTAATCTTCAGAAGTTCACTGAAAGGAATAAACTATTTTGACTGTTGTTCTTTTGATTTCAATTTCATACAAAAACAGTGTTATTTGTGTAAATTACTGGTTAAGTGAAGAAAAGAACGGGAAGTCAAAGCCTGAGATTAGGGAAATTCTTGAATGAATGATTGACTTTAATCAGAAAGATCAGCTCCTCTTACGTACAGAACCAGTCTCGTTATTAGACAAGAGTATTTGAACACACATTAGTTACAAGACAACATGTATCCCTGCCCCATGATAAGGCTAAATTGAATTGATTCAGGTGCTGACTTTTGGAAACTTAAAATTTTATGACTTAGGATGGGACCCCCAAATATGAGGGATAAATATTATAAATATACAAATATGAGTTAACCAAATATGCAGAGTAATTTGGTCTTACTTATTAAGTCATTTTATAAGAAAGAGTGCAAAATTCTTGGGTCCTTTATTCTTATGGTTGAGGGCCGGTCCACCTCCACCATGAGATAAATATTACAAATATGCTGATAATATTGGTAATGATATACATAAACAAAATAAAGAGTTCAGAAACACACTTAGAAGTGGTTTTACTTAGGCCCCAAATATTTCTGAAAGTTGGCACCACTGTATCCCCCAAATTTCTAGTGTCATCAGAGTAGGGATGGCGATAATTTTGTTAAAAAAGGGTCATTCTTGTGGTGCTGAATAGAACCCAATATTTAAACTTATTTGTATAAAATAACATGCATCCTGTACCAGATTATTTCATTTTTAATATTATTAAACTACTATTAAGGAAAATTTAAATTTTTGATTTATATAAATCATTATTTTTTTATTAAAATCATTCGATTTAAATCTGCATACCCTGTTACACAGTATCTCTTGTAGTTTTTCATTCATTTTCTTTTGTACGTAGCATCGAAAGCTTTCAATATTATTTTTATATTCTCCTACTCCAATTACTGCTACTCTATGAATCAAGATCACTTGATAATTTCATCCAAGCTATCAACTCTTCTACTGCCTAAAATATTGAGATGAACATTTGAATGCTTTCTTTTAAGTTTTCAAAAAAAAATATTTTATAATTCAAAGATGAGGAAACAAATGTGTGATCTGAAGAGAGCAGATTCTCTTCCCTAGTATCAGGAAGTAGTCAAGGCTTGTGTGCCTTAAAGAAATTCTTTTACCCTTTATTCATTGAATTTTAAAGCAATTAATAGTAAGTACATTTTTAAAATTTTGGGCTATTAAACATTGAAACACAAATATGGCTAACATAATCTACAAATTTGTGAATTTTGAATATTGGTTGTTCATTTTTGACTTTTCCCCCAAAGATGGAGCATTTCTTTTAAACTTTTGAGCCTAAGAAAACAAACACAAAATATGTGATTTATAGTATTCTTAAAAGTCAGTTCATTCAAAAGAAGCACCATTTGAATTCAGTATTTTGAAAAACAATGTGAAAATGCACAAAACTTTTAAACAAAGGGATAGGAGGAGTTTCCCAAACTTTAAAAAATTATTTTATATATATTTATTTCTCTATCTTTATGCAGTAATAGTTAAAACAAATTGAATAATAAAAAATTAATGTGTAAACAATTTTCAAATTTGAAAGTACAAATACAAATTTTTCAATGTAAACACATGCAAATCAACAATACCTCATCTAACTCTAAAAAGAATTCTAATAGATGACATCCTGTGACACAAATTTGTCGACCATTTTCTTTGTCAAATTCCATTTCTGAAAACTCTTTGCTACTTGGTTTAAAGAAAAAAAGCAACTTTTTGATGAAAGCTCGATGATTGGCATCCTCTAACCTCTTAAAAGTATCACTAGGATTCTAGGAAAAATAATTAAACCATTCAAAAATTAAAATTCTTAAATTTATTTTCTAGATTATTTTACATTTATTGATACCTGTCTTAAAATTCAACTTATAAGGAAGAATCAAACATAAAGAATATTTTGGCAATATCATTATACAAAGATTCTAAAAACAAATAGGACACCAAATAAGAAAATTTAGTCTCAATTGTTAGAAATGCTTAGATATGCAGAAGCATAATGGAAATTTGATGAATACATTGCTATTTCTTTTGCTGTGATTGGATTTTGAAGCATTGTTAGAAAATAGGAGCATATATTCTAGCAAAAATTTTCTCAACACACACAAATGGACTAGAATCAAAATTTTTTGTTTCCTTTTTTAAATGAAATGCTTTTCTGTTTAAAAAGGCAAAACCCTTTTGCAAGACAATATCCTACACAAAAAGATTGTTGGATAGAGGTTAAGTATTATTGAGGTGATTTGTCCCAGAAACACTTTACTACTTTTAATGTTTTTTTGCTTTAGATATTTCAATTCTATGATAAAGTGGATTAGTAAATGAAAAAGTATGAAATTAAAATGAAAACTCTCAATTGTTTTTTGTTTTATAATTTGGCAGGCCATAGAAATGTCTTTCATTCTTAACTTCAATACATAGGTTAACTTGTAAATACAAATATGACAAGCATAATTTGCATACAAAAATCAATGTTACAAAAAAAATTCATTTGAAAAAAAAACCACATATATATTATAACAATTTGTGATACCTTTAAGATGCAGTCAATAAGGTCCCAATCCCAGCTTTGATATTCTTTGCTCAAGACCAGTGTATCTTTCATAGCTTGATCAATACCATCTGTCATTTCCTGGATATTAATAACCATGATTTAGATAGTCTTCATTCAGTTTTTAAAACGATTTATTTAAGTTCTAAAATTAAATTAAAGCATTGTACCTGTTTTAGATATTTCCATAACTTTATTTTATTAACAGTACCAAAGAAAAAACCCTTTTTCTCTCTATCAGGATTACAAATGTGTAAAATGTTACTAAGCACTAAGCTATTTGGCACAGCACCTCTTTTCTTCAATTCATGAATTCGATTCAGACAAGTAACAGCTGCAGTTGCTTGGCTAAAGAAAAGAAGTAACTAAATTTAACTAATTTCATAAATTTTAAAAAATGCATAAGTATAGTACAGAAAAAAATCATAAATTTGCTAAATGGAAGCAGTGATAATAAAAATTACCTTTGTTTTGTTGATGTTTTAAAAGATGCAGCAGAGGTAATAAGCATAGGTAAGCAGTTGGACAAATGACTGCAATCAATGGGTAGAAACTGGTTGGCCTAAGAGATCAAAAATTTTAAATACAAATATAACAAATTGTATTTAGGTCAACAATGAAATAGAATAACAATCTGACAGTAAAATAATAGTAATAAAACTAATTATAATTGCATGCTACTAAGAATGTAAAATCAAGATTACGGTGAAATTTGCTGAATATACAAGTTCTTCAATCCAGCTATCACTGGTACTTATGAAAAGCAACTATAAGAGCTATGCCAGCTGTTAGAAATTCCTCCTCTAGTATTAAGTTTATGGCTGCATTTCAATAAAATGTGATTTAATATTCTTAAAATTGTATTTTAATTTGTCACTTTTCTTGTTGAAACACTGGATTTAAAAATTATTTTTAATAACTTTTTACAAATTTTTAATAAGCATTTAATTGTAATAATTTTTGTATTTTTATGAGTATTCAAAAACTATTCAGTTGAAAAGAAAAAGAGACAAACAAAATCATTTACTGAACCAAACAAATTGAAGAAAACAGTGTAATAGTTATACTTACCATGTATATAAATTCTCCAAGGAAAATTGTCGCTCTAACTGCTAAATTAATTTCACTGGTTACAATCACATCAGAAAGAGCCTGTTTGAAATATATATAGCAATTTAAAAATCATAATTTTTATAATACAAAAGCAATATAAAATAGCAAATAAAATAAATTTTAAATTTCCATTTAAAATTCATTTTACATTAGATAAATTTGGTGATCATTTTCATCCTATAATGTTTGGAGTGTTATGAATTGAATCATGCACATGTATCATTTAGTCCTGTTGCCTACAAAGCAAGGTATATTGATTTAAATCAAGTGATTTTTATTTAAAAAAATCATTGATTTAAATCGAAATTTTAAATTTCATTTTTCTTTCTGTTATGTTTAATAATATTCAAAATGAAATAATTGAACAAGATGGATTTTATTTATTCAAATAAGTTAAGAACTTCGCTCGTAGTGAGTTCACCTCAAAATTATATTGAAAATCACCCTCTCTAACAGTATTTGCTGATTGGGATCATAATTACCAGACAAGTATTTCCATCTTTCGCCATTGACCTATAGGTGTCACTCACAAGCCTGTTCAACAGTGTGAGTTTTGATTTAAATATTCCGTGTGACAATAAATCGTACAAGGCCAATTTTAAACCGTTTTCCATGTGATGAGTGAAGATGCTTGAAATATATTCATTCGAATTATTAAAATTGTGGTAACTTTCTTTTTTAGGCTGTTCTAGTTATTTATTTAGTATTGTAGTCTGTTCATAAAAAATAGACACTTACTCACAACAAAAAGATTTTCTGCAGTATTACAAAAGCATACCCTGCTACAAAAGCATTCCAATTTTGCACATAATTCTTTATAATTGGCCATTTTAATAGTTTCATTTTGTTTTGTAATATATTGATTAATTTTTATTTCAATTTATAGGAAATTTTATGCACTGATCCTTTAGAATTCTTTACCCTCCTAGAATAACTATTCAATATTTATGGAAATGAAATTTTGAAAGGAAAAGTTAATTCATTCATCTGATAATTGAGTGAGTATAATGAGAAAAGAGAATGGATTGCAGCAGAAAGCTATTGGAATTAATAAATTTTTTATTGCAAGCTCAAAATTCCACTCAATTGGCATGTTTTGGGGGTTCTATGCTGTTTCATAGAGAAAAGCTTCATTTTTTTATATATAAACCCTTTTTGTGTGCTTCGAATACACCTATGAAATACTTGTCAATGCTCAAAGAATTTGAAAATAGACATATTTGATTTCAAATTGATGTATTTTCATGTCGTCTCATTTACTGTAAACTAACGAAAAATAACAATTTTTTCACCAATAAGCTATTTTTGCAAGCTAAAAATTAATGAGAAGTAGGAATTTTTCAAGATGCAAGTTCCTTTTATTTTATTTTCTATTGGTGACATGATTTTTTTCTCAAAAGCAAGTCTTAACCAATTAATTATTTTATATAAAAATAATAGAAGTAATTCAAAATATTTTCTTCATACATGATAAATATATAATTCAAAAAAATTAATTTTGTAATTTATATGATTGAAAAAATTCAGTGGGATCCGGCCAACTTAATTCATCTGAGTCCAAAAAATTCACGTCATTGGTTATGAGTTAAACTCAAAGTAATCTAAACTGCTTGAAAACCAGATGGAGAAACATTGCTCATGCTTGGCATTTGGGGCACTGTTCTATTTACTCTATCATGATTCGCACGTGTCGCATTTTAATCTTTCAAAAATTTACCCAGCAATATTTCCTAATACATTAATGTTTTGCATAAAAAATATTAATGTTTAAATAAATCAAAACTATCTAGAAATTACACTAATTTGCGTGTTTTATGTTCAACAAATTTAAACTTGTAAGAGAAAGGAATTAATTAAAATCATAAAAATCCTATTTAAATAAAAAATCTGATTTAAATGAAATAAATTCGATGTTTTTGTTTTTTTTAAAGAATCATAATTTTTTAATACCCTGCTACAAAGTGTGTAAGGGATAAATTTTCTTGTTAGCAATCTTATAAAAATTTGTATTAAAAACATTCATTTTTTTTAATGTTAATCATTCTTTAAATCTTTTTTTATATTTTACTTTACTTCTTTTGCAAACTTTGAGGACTGCTGATTTAAATATTGGTGACATCACTTGTAATTTTGATTTCTGTGATCTAATTATGCCTTATTACATTTTATACAACAAAATTAATGATTTCAACCAACTACTTAAAATGAAACTCAGCTTTGACATCTAAGAAAATTCAGGTGTCAAAGCTGATGATTGAGTCTAAAAACTTGGTTGCCAAAACAAAATGTAAGTGTGCAAAATGCAACTAATCTCTACTATTATAAAAGGAAGTGTTTGTGTGTCTGTGTGCAGTGTCCAGACGAATCTATAGCACTCACAGCCATGAAATTTGGCACACAGGTAGTCCTAAAGGTGACTGAATGTACCTCGAAGAAATCTAGAATTTTTTTAAATTGATGTATTGGCATATTTTTGTATTATTTGGTTTCCTAAGAATGGCAACAGTGTGAGAGAGATCACACAGCTTCTGCTCTTGGCAATAAGCCAAGGCTCTCTGTTTACTTTCAGAAAAGGATGTCTGATAAGGCAGCCGTGTAAATATCTGTATGCAGCTGCGGACCATCCAATGTATTCAAAGCGCTCTTGATTAACTTTAATTCCTTTGTACTGCTTTCTGCATTATTACATTATTTTTGTTTAGCATTAAGACTTTTTAAAAGTATAGTGTTATATTTAAAGATTGAATAACATTTTTATTTCAGTAGTGGTTATTTCATAACTTACTTTTGACTTTGTATCATTTATGCAATTTTGTTTATTACTATTTAATTAGGTTTTGATTTCGCTGACATTGTAGTGGTTTTTTCATAATTTACTTTTGAATTTGTATAATTTCTGTATTTGTATAATACAAATCTATCGACACTACATGTGACACAGATGAGGCTATGAACTAAACGACAGAATTTTTGAATACATTGGACCCTTGCACATATTAGAGCTGAAGAGTGGGGCACCGATTATGCTTCTCATAAATCTGCATTCACCTTCACTCTGCAATGGAACCAAACTCTATCAAGAAACTATTGCCAAATATTATTGAAGCCACCATCATGACTGGACATGCCAAATGGAAGAACATTCAACATAGTGTATCATGAAGCTCTCTAAGCAAGAATCAGTAAGATGGAAGGAATGAGGCGACATGGTCGTGTCATGTCGGGTAGTGGGACTCATTCTTAAAATTATTGTTTTCTTTTTAATGTTTTCAGAATCAGTGAGGACATAACAAGAATGATGTCAAGGGCAACACCGTACGGGTACTGCTAGTGACTGATAAATTCAAACACTGATCTGTAAAGATTGGTTTGTTTGAGAAAATAGCTAATAAAAATTTTATGATATCAAAAAGTACTTGAAGACATTATTTGGAAAAAATAAAATCTACATTAAAAATTGTTGTAAAGTAATCACCATATTATCCTCATAAAGATCTCTCATTGGTTGAACTGAGAGCTCTCTGGCCTCTGAAAGGCCTGAGTATTTGATTGGTTAATAACTTAATCTATTTTTTCAATGTGTATATATAAGTGGGTGCAAATAAATATCACTTCCTTCTCTATTCCTTTTTGATCCATGGATATTTCTAACAGAAATAGTTGAGTAATTTTAAACCTAAACTCATTTTCATTCTGAATTTCGTTTTTGAAACACTTAATGAAATGCTATCAAGATAGGAAAAAATACTTAAGAAAGAAATGTATTTTTACCTCTAATATCCCACAGTTCACAAACACCAACAAGAGAAGAGCATAATGATTATGAACCAGATTTGTCCTATAAAGAAAAAAGTAAGGGTACTGAAAATCCTGAAAAGAAATGTGCAGCATTCAGAAATAATTAGTTTTGATAAATAATGTAGCTATTTTCAATCACAGTGCATAAGAATGGTGCTGGTGTGCCTTACGGATGATGGAATGGTTTAAATTATTAAGATTTCAACAATTTAGTTTGCAACTTTTGGCAATTGTGTTCACAAATAATTTCAAGTACTATTCGTATTTTTAATACCAGAACGAATAATTTTCCAGCTATACAACTATTGGAGAAATTTTTAGAGGCAAATTAGAGTTCCACAAACCATTATTAATTTATTATTTACTTTTAATGTCATGAAATCGTAATGTAATATGTTATGTCAAAAAGTTTTAAATAATAATTGATTTATTACTTATACAATTTCTTATGACCAGAACCCCTACTACAAGGCAATGTTTAAGCTATTTTACAACTAATGGCATAGTGGCAATTAATGAAGTGAAATAAAAGTAGGTTAAATATAACCATTTGCACCAATGGCAGCTTGAGTTGCAGGTCCTGCTTTTGCAGACCAATCAGTGCCCCTATACATTAAAGCACAATATATGAACTGTCAAATATAATTAATAAATCTAACCTATCTTTAGATGAATAAGGTAAAATATCAATTCCTTCAGCCACCACATAACCTTTATAAAGTTGCCATGATGGTTTTAAAGCTGATGGATCTAAAAAAAATTGTACATTGAAGAAGCATGGCAATTTGTATTATCAAACGTTCACATTTTACAATAAAAACAATATTTAAACAATAATAAAGAAAATATAACTAAATGTATACATACACTGGGAATGTAACAATGATTTCACTACATATCTTTTCAAAACTTTGTATCTGATTTCATGTTTTAAAATAGACAAAACATTTACTCCCTTTAGGAATTTTGTCTACTCAATTTAGAACTTGCAGTTGATTTATCTGATTTTGTTTTTAATCAGGGTCACTATCAAATTGATACCAAAATATCATGTTTACATAAAAATCTCACTTTTAAAAATTATGAATATGAAATTTTCTAAAAACTCTGAAAATTATCTGCCCTGACTAGTCAATTCATGTTGTGAAATTTTCTAATATTTTAACTTTACCACCCCATGGCATAATTTTCTAAACAAACTATACTTTAAATTTAATATTACAAGATAAATGTAAAATATAAATAAAGAAACAGGTCACTGTAACAAGAGATTATGATTTTCAGTTATTATACTCATAGTAAAATAGTACTACCTGTACAGAACTGTCTACATCTTTTCAATGGGTTGTTATAATTCAGAAAGTTATTGAATCGAGAGTGGATATAAAACAAGTCTAATGTATATATCACGTCCCACATTACTTAAAAGCACAACTTAAAGAATGTCAATTTTAAGGAAACAAAAAGAATTTTATTTATTAATTTATTTGTCAAAATCTTGTTTTGTTTAGCAGCAAATATGTGAAGCCTTAGTGAATATTTTAATAAATATTTAAAAGAAATAAAAAATTTTGCAAGTCCAGTTCCGATGTGAAAAAAAGTTGATTCCACTTTCCTAACATTTTGAAAGAGTAATTTTGAAATGTAATTTGAAAAGTGGATAAGGAAATAAAAAACAGTGGAGTAAAATTTGTCTTAACAGAAAAGGTTAATAGGTTCTAAAATTGTCTAGTAGTACATAAAATTATATATCCACACTCAAGTTTTAACATATTTATGGAATGTTAAAAATTGTGTGTGTACTTATTACACAAAGAAATATAATTATTGATGTTATCTTAACAAAATTAGTCATAATTTTCAGTTTGTCTCCTGTACTTGGAGACAACCAGTATTTTGGAATTACTGGCAACTACGTTTTCAACAAACAGAATGGTTACCGCATGCAGCTTATGGAGTTAATTGTGATGGATAAAATGAAATGCGTAATACACTGAGAACATAATGTACACATAGTAAAAAACTGGCTAATATCCTACAAGTATGCATTAACCTATCAGCAAATGTTTTCAGTGGAATAAAAACATTATAGTTGAATATTATAGAATAATTTAACTTCTTTCGTCTACTTTTTCAGAATGTTAAAATTTACATTAATATATAAAACTAATTACTCTTTGAATTTCAATATAAAAAAGGAGCAGACCTGATGAATTAAGAGCTATTGAAAAATCTTCGGTCCATTCAGGGATTGTAATATCAAATATCTGATACAAAAGGTCTAATATATTTTTCTGAAATAAAACACATAAATTAGAAAGACTAATTACACAATAAAATAAGGTAAAAAAAACCTAGTAATTAACAGCTTTGGAGATCAGTGAAAATTACCATTATTGAAGCATTACTACTGGTTGTTTTGTAGTCACTATATTTTTTTATTTGCCTTATGTTCGTAAAATCAAACTTCATGACAGAATTAGCCAGTACTCCAGAGTTAAAAAATTATTTCATTTTTGTGGGATAAACCCAATACAAGAAACAGTTGGGGTGACAACCTTGAAATAGACAACTTTAGCTGATACATTTTGATTTGTGATGAAAGAAACAATCCACACAAATTCGTCCTGTTCCAATTTTTAATAAAATTTTCTTTTTCACTATTTTTATGATTTTTATATTATGGGTATTTTTTAATTCAAAATAAAAACTTAAGATTTTCCTACTTTAGATGAAAATTTGGGTGATAGAAATTGAAGCATTTTACAGCAGCAAGAAATTTACAGCATTTTAAAAAATTTAATGTAAATACTGTTATCACACCTAGTCAGTGCCTCACAATAAGGAAAAAAGTAAAATTAAAAGCAGGCAAGAAATGGTATTGAGAATTTTTGTCTAATTTACTAGCATTGAGAATGTTGGTAATTTTCAAACCCTACCATAAAACTATTCTTAATAATTATCTCTATCAGACAGTTAAGCATTTCAATGATTACTGGCCAATTTTAAAGAGAAAAGGGTAGTTTGTTTTGCCTTGATAAATCTCTCTACCAACAGCTCTCAGGAGGTGGATAAATAAAACTTAAAATGTATTTGTAATTTTATTATATGTATACTATGACATGTAGCACTTACATTGAATAAATAATGCAAGCACTAAAAGAGATTGTATTCAAATTGTTGAATTTTAAGAACATATGTATAATTACTAATTTTTAAGGGCATTTAAATTAAAATGATTACAAGAAATTTTCTTATCAAGTCCCTAATTATTAACTTAATAAGTGTTATCGTTATATCAGAGATCCTGAGCCTTTGTTACAAGGAAACTCAACTTTACAATTGATTTAAGTATATAACAGGTTCATATTTTTCAAAGATATCATTATATAGTATGTATGGTTAATATCATGGTTCCTTTTTAAAAAGCATTTAACATCTATACATATTTGACCAAATGCTAAAGCTTTGGAAGTTGCTTTTTAGAGAGTTCAGAGTACCTATAAAATCTTTCAAAACTTATAAAGACAAAATCTTTCAAAATTTAACTATTAATAAAAGATATTAGACTTTTTTTATTTCTAATACAGTGGTGTCCTAAAGAACATTATAATTGGGCTTCAAAAAGTTAAAGAAAATATAGACATACAATACAAAGATCAAAATCAAAAAGGAAAAATCAGATAATATGGGTAATGATTCTATAGCTTTCCAGTTTTGTGTTTGAAAACAGATTTGCTTGACAGGACAGTACAAGTAAGGTAATGGAGAGACACTTGCCTCCAAAGTAGTCTATCAAGGAGCTGCTTTTAGTTAAGCAATATTATAGACTAAACTATTTAAATTTTTATGGATTTGGGAACAAAAAATGTTTTATTATTTAAATAAAATTTGCATCAATAAATTCAAAAACGTATGATCCTATATTTCATAAAAATTTTTCTTATTTTAAAAAATTCCATTAGTTTGTAACATCTTCTTTAAAGCTTTTAACAGAACACATACATAAAGATGAAATATAGTTTATATTTCAAATAACTTACTCGTAAATCTGGATAAGGCAGATACAACATTTCAACTAAAGATTGCAAATGGCGAGAATCAGATTTACATAAATAGATAAGACCTATAAAAAGTAATAACTCAGTAAGAAAAATTTCTTTTATTATATTTTTAAAAAGTAATATAAATGTAAAGACAAGCACTTTGCCTCTATTTAAGCCACATTACTGCTGCTGATACTTCTGAACTGATTATGTGAGTTTTTATACAATCAGACATACTTAATTTATTGAGCAGATAAAGCAGCAGTGTAAAATAAAAATACTCTATTACTATATATATATATATATATATATATATTACAAATGAAAAAAATTAATCATAATTCATAATTATTAAAATATACACTCTGACTATTTTCTTCCCTACTTAATTAAATCAAGTCAAAAAATGATTCATACTTCAAACAAATGTTCCTGGGATAACACTTTTTTAGAGTTAAGAAACACGTCAATAAACTTCAATTTACTCATAACTCATGCAGTATATTTAAATTTTAAGATATGTACAAATGGAGTAGATAATATTGAAGACAACTGAGAGTTTGATGTTCTAAGAAACTGAACATCTATGCATTACTTTTGTTTTTCTTATGGTGTAACAAGAAATCTTTCAAATTGAAATCTCTCTAAGGTAGATGAGTAAAATTGGTGATCTTAGGTTCTAAGGGGCTTTGTACCATTCTAGTTAACAAGGTTGTAATTGGTACAAAGGAGGTGAAGTTATAAGTTTCATTTTACCCAACAAAGGCACTTTTAATGTATTCTAGGCAAAGTGACATCCCATTTGAACTAATCTTTGCCTTAAGACAAAAACTAGGCGACTGCACAACACAATGGGTGATATCTAAAAGAAAAATGCCTTTTATTCAGGATAAGAATACAAGGTGGTTGCAGGATGCTTTTTCTGGTCTCTTGCTTTTTACAGAGCTACATGCTTTACAATTTTAAGTTATGTCACTTAAGAAATTGGGATTTAACAGTAGACTTGCTTAAGACTAGATCTCATATAATAAGGAGCAATAGAGCAAACTATAAAATAGATGAGCAATGTTGAAGTAAATATCACAAAAAATCAACCAAGAAAATGTACTGAAAGATTCAGATTCAAACATCAATTAAAATATTTTATCAATTGAGAAAAAAGAATAAAATTAAGAAACAGATAGGGAAAACATACCAGGCCAAGAAAGCAAGGTACAGACTATAGCTGCTTTGCTTGAATTTAAATTTGGATCTTTGTCTTCACTAAAATAGAAAATCCAGCAATGCAATTTAATATTACAATCAAGTTAAAAACAATTACACACACATCAGGTAACATATTTATAAAATCATTATTTTATATAAGCACAGAAAAGCTATGTAATCACGTGCAATTTGGATCTAAGAAAGCAAATAATTTTTTTAACTATAATACATAATGGGTGGGAAACAAATATTAAAAAGTGAATTACAAACATTTTCAATTAGAAATATTTCACAGTATTGAATGCTTTCATAATTCCATATTTCAAAAAATAATTATCAATAACCAAACATAAGTCAGAGAGGGCAGTGGTAGGGTTTCTGTATACTTTAGCACACATCCTTCAATTAAAAAAATGTATAAGATAGCAGAAAAGTCCAACACAGAATACATGAATAGTTACAGTATAGTTACTTTTTAGGCATTAAGAGACAACAGATGAAATTAAGGGCAATGAGTGTTGCTCAATCTTCATTTATGTAACCTCTGATGTCCTGTTATCATTTAAGTAAGGATAACAAAAGGAGAAGGTAATGATAAAACTGGATGGTTTGCCCTTTAAGAAGTGATAATAGCAGTAAAAATAAATATGAAATTGTCCTTTTTCATGTGTGCTTCTATCATAAAAAATTGTCCACTTATCACAAGATTTATCATAGTCCTTAATTAGAGAAAACTTTCAGAACAATTGAACTCTTAATAAGTCATCATCCCTTTTTTATTTGGAATATCCACGACCAGGCTGGAATTTATCATATTGAATAAATTAATTAATATTGGGAAGTAAATGACAAATTATCACTTGTCTTAGTAACATTAAAGGAATCTAAGTTCATTATAATATTTTAAAGTTATGTCCCAGAGAAAATTACGATAAAAAGCAATATTAAGCAAAAGTCAGTAGTTAGTGATTGATTTGAAAAACTAAAAGCCTCTGGTCTATAAATCAAGATTTACTAATATTTCTGATTTTCTAGAACAAAAAATACTTGACATTTTCTTTTAACCTTCAATGTGTTTTACACTTTGGTAATAAAATAGAAAATAGTTTTATTTATCATAAATTCAAAAAATAAATATTTACGAACTCTATCTTTTATTTTTCATGGCAAAAATCAGAACAAATGCATATTGCAACCATTTCTTGAGTCAAGTATATAAATTCATAACGTCATTTCTCAGAAAAATTAGAAACTTATAGATAAGAAATAAGAATATACAATAACTAATAAGCTATTGTATACATTTTTCTATATTTAATTCAATAAGGTACTGGAATTGTTTCACAAAGTTTTATACAAGTTGAAAATACAGTAACCTCTCAATATATTGCACTCCTTAGGGGACAAGAAAAAGTATGATATACCAATGGGAAGGATACATTAAAGGTAGAGAAAACTTAGTTATAGAAGTTAAAATATACATTAAATTAAAATTACTTTAACTTAAATTAATTAAAAATCTTTACATTAAATTAACTTTTTTAAATTATGTAGAACTACAAGTGAAACACAAAATTGATAGTAAAACTTTAAAAAGAAACTTTGAAATTGGTAAATCACTTTAAAAACAAATTTCTTCTCATCCATGCTTACAATGTACCAAACTTTTCTTCAATTCAAGTTAGCCTTTTCATGTGGCATGGATACAGGTTGTCTCATAATTAAGGTTCTAACTGGATGCTTAGAATACTTTTGGCTACTTGGAAGACTTTCTGTACACAAGGAGCTGCATAAGAGGAGCTGACCTATATTCAGTCAATTAATTGTTCTGTTTCCTAGTCCTCAGTCTTCAATGTCCTGTTATTCCCTTTGGATAACATGTCATTTGCACAAACAGTGTCATTGAGTAAGGACAATGGTAAAAAATATGAATTCATTTCAGTTAAAATCTGAAGGTCAGTTGAACATTGTTGCTGCACATGCATTTCTCTTTAATGGGTGTAACCCACAGAGATGTAACCTTTACTCACACTTTTGTCAGGGATTTTTGGCAACTAGCATGTTTTCCTACTGAGGTGGGGTCAATCTTGAAAAGAATTTGCTTTGAAAAGAAGTCATTTGCAATTTTCTAAATTCCTCTCAGAATCTGATAACGAATGTCAACACCCTAACTTCATGATGTTAGTAGATACCCCTGAGGGATTTCACATATTGAGCAGAGCCAATGGTATAGGTTATGGTAACTGTTTGAAGCAAGTGACTGTCATTTCAAAAAGACCATAATCTGAGACTTCCTCTGCTTCTGCAAATCAAAATTCATTGGCAGACCAGTAAAAGAGCAATATAGCAGAATATGTGATATATCAAGGCACCATATAACGAGGGGTTACTGTAAATCTTAGTTACTATTAAGTGGTATGTCATAGCTTTGATAAGTAATAAAAACATTAAAACTGATTAAACCTTGCAGATCCATCAACAGTGCTAGGGAAACGATAATGACAGTCCGTGAAAGGAGCAAGCAGAGTCTAAATAGAAAAAAACAATAAAGTTTAAGATTTACAAACATTTAAATTCATAAATTCTGCATTTATAAAGGACAGTATTTTACATTGAATTTGTTTGCTTCTCATAAGATGAGAAAGACATTTAAAGAGAAAATTGCGAGTTCAGTAAAATAAACAAACTTGCTCAAAGGGATAATTTTAATCATATATAACAAAACAAAATAAAGTTCTTTGTACCTCAAGGCCAAAGTCATCCTTCATTAAATCTCTGGTAGTAGGATGATTTATTAGGAAATATATTGTGCCAAGCACAGCTTCAGCAGCTTGTACCTGTGCATTTTCAACCACATTTTTCATTAAAGCATTAACACCTCTAGCTTTCATACATGCTTGAGGATTAAGCAAAGCTACAAAAAATAAGAGAAATATAACAAATACACAATTTGGATTCTAAAAACTACAGTTCATAAAAGCAATTGAAAAATGTGTTTTCCCTTTGTTTTAGAAATTTAGTTATGAATATTATCAGTAACTGAACAACATCTATGAGCAAAATTTCAAAATTGTATATCAGACACTAAAACACAGTTTCTATCTTAAGAAGACTATTTACACACAGAGAATTTATATTGGGCTTTAAACTTTTTTGAACATATTTAGCAAATATATAACAAAACAGAAAAAGGTAAATTTGCCTTGTGATTTCTGGAATGCCCAAATTGTAAAACAATACAAAACTGCACATAGAAGATATTGCTTAACCACTGATGATGTATATTAGAATACAGCTAACTTGATTCAACTTTGAAATAATAAAAAATCTTCAAATATTTTTATTTTACTACTTTTGCAACTGCACTGTTTTAAATAAAATTAATCAGTAAATTTAAGTTATTTTTATCATAAAAAGGGGTGTATTTACCTAATTGTGCTAAAGTTGCTAAGCATGGCCGAATCATATCACGCTCTTGAGATCCTTCATTTGCTATTGCTACTAAACAGTTGGAAAAGGCACTTGGAAAACCAGAAGGATTTAAATGTAATACTTTTCTCATTAAACGCAAGGCTTGAACCCTCTCAATTCGATTGTCAAGCGAAACATCAAGAGATCGAGACACAAGGAATTGTAGTTTAGTTTGTAAAAATGCTTCTAAAGTTTCTATGTTTTCCAGAACATAGCGACAAGCTCTGAGACCTGCAGCACGAACTTCACATGCTTCATGGAAGAAAGATGTACGAAGACTGAAAAAGAATAATTTTATAATTTGCTGCTTACATTTTACACAAAATTATATTTAATCTCAGACAATTGGAAGAGGGGGTTATACAAGGTACCTTTAATTAAAAGCTTTTTTTATACCTAAAAAGTGTTAATTTTAAAATACTTTTAATTTTACAAAAAAATTGTACAACTTGTAAAAAGAACAATGAATTCTCAAAATAATAATTATTAAACAATGATTTTAATATTCCATTCTTTATCACTAATATTGGATCCCTTAAACCAGAGGTTCTCAAACATTTTGTACAAGGACTTATTTACATCCAATCAAATATTAGAAGATCTTTAACAGTCCATAAAATTTTAAGGATCACATTATATACTTAGAAATTTTGAAGATACTAATATCATTGCAAAATTAAAAAATTATAAAACCCTTTTGAAGACATTTTTAAAATCACAAAAGTTTAAAGAATGGTCTTATTCTTTAAACCACTCCATTTCTTAAACTTTTGTGATTGCAATAAAGATATTGATACAGTATTTAATTTTACTTTTATATATACTGAATACACATTTTAAGCTGTCACTTTTGAAAGGGGAATATGCTGTGTCACTTGCATAAGAGTTCTTATAATTTCAAGCGAACATTCTAAACTCCTTGACAACTTTAGACTTGTGAAGTTTTTTTTAAAAAAAAAACAGGTTTTGCAGCAGAAATAATTCTAAAAACTTATAGTAGCCTTTGATAACATACAGATATTATACAAATACAGTCATTGAATAAATGGTAAACATTTTAATCTAAATTATTTGAGTGACATTTTTGTACAAGTAAATACATTGCATTCTAGAGAAATCTAATTACATAATTCTCAAATGTAGATAAAAATTACAAGTTGAAAATGAAACACAGCACATTTAAACTCTTATTTTCCCAATTTTTGGCCAAATATTTTGTGGGTGTAATAGTTTTGCTATAAACTATTACACCCTAAACCACAAATTATACTATTTAACAGTCCAAAAATTGTATATCATGTCATAATAGTAAAAAGTATGAAATAAAAACAGAACCATAGTTTATTTTTACAAAATAACTTTGTTCATTATTAGTTGATAAAAGAAACAATATCTACACCAGTTTTACCAGCAAAAAATATCTTTGTAGGAAACACCAAATTCTCTTTGCTGTTTCATGCACATCTTGACTAAACCATTTAGGTAGCCTAATTTTCTACTTATGTTTACATCTTGGTTCACTATATTGAATAGAATCTCTTGAATCAGTTCAGGAGCAGCTAAAAGAGATTACTATTGTTAAAAAGGGTGATATTTTAAACTTACGAAAGATATAAAGATTAGCAAATAAGCCAGTTTAAAGTTTAGTTTATTAATTTACTTAATAACAATAAATTGGACACTAATCTACTTAATGCTGTATATAAATATTTTTTCATAAAATTCTTTTATAAAAGCTTCAAGGTAGATAATTTTACACATACTTCATTACCAAAGGAAGTTCTAAATCAGAAGTTCATGAATTCCTCATGACAACATGCAAATTCTGACCAATTATGTTATCTTTAGCTACACTGTCTTTTTGAATCTTGTCTACCACTCCAATCTGTACTGGATTAAGACTATCACACACACATTTAACAGGATTATTATTTTTTTAACTTAAAGTATTCATTATAAAAAATGATACGTTTATTACTTTTAACTTTATTTTCACTCCAAAATGAAAAATGCAATATTTAATATATTATAAGAATATTAATTTCTAAGAGATAAAAGAATTTAAAGAATATAGTAAGACAATTTATTAAGAATGTTAATTTTTTAGTTTTTTTATTTTGTATAAAGTATCTCATCCTCTTTAATAAAGACAGGGAAACAATCACATGATTAATTTTAATCTTACATAGCAATTGCTAAATTCACAAACTAAATCTCATAAATCAGAATACAGGCTAATGCATTATCATACAATTTCAAATATTAAAGAATTAATATAAGTTGCCACAAAAACCTTGGCAAGAAAATTTGTCTATGGAAATCTTAATGATTTTCTTGCCATCAGATTTCAAACACCGAAATAATTGGCATGATCTAGGCACCAATTCTAAAGCTGCTCTGCAGCATGTTAAAATATTCATTTTTATCACTTAACACAGGAAAATGACATAAATAGATTGTTGAAGAAAAATATTAGAATTTTTCCTTTTGGGGGTAACTAACTCATTAAATGAATATAAGACTAGCCAATAAGGACAATTTTATTGAGGCTCTGATGCATGTAGACATTAATATTTGCAAAAGCAAATACTACTAAAATAGTATAGGGAAAAAGATTTTCCACAATTACTTGAATTACTTCTAGTTAGAAATTAAATACATGTGCAGAATAAGATTAAAAAAAAAACCAAACAGTTTCCGCAATCCCAAATCATATCATTTAGAGTCAGAAGTTTTAACTATACTTCTTAGTTTCGAGATTAATTGTCAACTACTGAAAAATGTAGAAACTAGTCCTTCCATAGTAACTGGCAAATATAAATACACATACATGCATATGTGACATAAGGATAAATCGTTCAGTATGGCTTTTCTTTCACTGTTATATTATTTGTTTTCCAGTGATTCCTATTATTGACATAAGAGCACAAAGAATTCTGAAATACTAGATTATGTTTGTTTTTGAAAAAAGGATATTTAAGTATCCATAGCTATACCAAAAAGTTCTGAATAATTGAAGTTTCACATTTGCAGTATATACATATGAATAGTATTTAATTAAAAATCTAAAAAATACAGCTGTGTGCAAATAATCGCAAATTAGCAAAATCAAAAAAATAAATACAACATACCTTTGTTTAGATCTATATAAATATTGTCTTCTTCGCTGTCTCTTCTCTCTAAAAGAAAAACAAATTGATACACAACAAAGAAAATACATAGAAATGTAAGAAAATACCTCGAGAATCTACTAAATTGTATAGCTATTAAGTGTGTGCAAAACAATTAAAAATAAGTCAAAGCAATGAAGTTAGTTTCAAATATTAAGGATAAATTTGTTTATAATTTAAATAACTGTAAATTAAAGGTAATAAACAAAATAAAAAGTTTTAGTGCGTTTGCGCATACCAACAATACGAAGATATACACAACCTATGTACAGACTGAACACAATATAAGTCTGAAAAATCCTTAAGGTTTTTGGACATTTTTTACACTTTAAAAAAATTTTGTAAAAGCAAAATAATTTCTCTGGAAAATGAAAGAATTTTTTTAAGAGATGAAGAATTTAGTTGTGTGTGCTACTTTAAGGAGTTTATGTAATAATTTTTTAATAAAAAATATTATGCTGTAGTTAATTAAGAAAATTAATAGTCATTCATTACTTTGAAATCTGATTTTTCAGGATGCATGGTTATGAAAACACTTCATAAAGCATATTTCGAACACATAATCTACTACATAAAACTTGTTAGCTTTATGAATATTTGAATCAATGTTTATTATATTGAACCTTTCCAACTTCAATAACTCTTCTGTATCAGTAAAACTTTCCTTATGTGTCCATACTTGACATGTTTTGTTCTGTTGGCTAAATATGGGCCCCTTGTACCATAAAAATCAACCATCCAACTACAATGTTTTAGCAGTATACAAATTTTTAAATTCATTAACAAATTAAAAAGAAATATAACTTTGAGTTTAATAAATTCACTTTAGAAAATTCAAATCTGGAATCATATTCAGATTACGAACGAAATTTTACTTCTCTTTAAAGAGACAAAAAAATACTTGTTAATTTAATTCCTTAACATTTTTAAATATAGAATTAGATAAACCACGAGAGGCTATTAACATATTTTAAAGTTTGGAATGAAGCTGTACTATGTATCTATACAACTGAAAAATATGCCCAAATTTTTCCATTTGATACAGAAATAAACTATTTTAGGCAACAAAGTTTATTTCAGTGAAAGTCTTAGAAATTTGGCCAACAGAGGCAACTTAAATATTTCGTTTCATCTGATTGATATCTCATTTATAACGATTAGCTTGGGAGTGATTTTAACAACGCGATTGACACTGAATTTCTCAAAACTTATAATTCGATCTAAGCATAAAAAAATGCAACAATTATTCCTTTCGCTGGTAAAACAGAGCAGCTATTATTTCTGTTTTATCCTAAACACGTGATTTTATTTGTTTTCAAATAAAGCTACTTTTAACCACATCCATCACTTCTGCACTACAAGCTTATACGGCATTTGGATCCATCTTAACCATATGAAGACCATTTTTACTGAACGATATTAATCGTAAAACAAAAAATAAAAGCTCATACACGTTGCTAAATATATCATTTTCTGGTATATTACAAAGATCGTTGTAAAACAGTAGTTATAACTCTCTCCAAACCACCGAGTTTTGCATTTGAATTTCATAATTGTTTATGGAGAAATAAAAAAACTTAAAAAATGAAAGAACCTACTTCGAAACCTTCCTCCAAGCTTACTATGTTGTCGTATACCATGTGATACAGCCATCACTTTCGAGTTACATAGTTGGAAAAAAAGCACATTTCATTTCTCAAAATATTTACAATCGCATGGGTTGAGATTAAATTAGGTGTTTAACTCCTGACTTCTATGTTGATGTAGTGTGTAATACGGCAGAATATAAATTAACCTCAAAACTCGATTAACAGTTTTTAGAGTAACCCATCTTTTGTACAAGATTTTATTTATGATTTATATGAGGATTTCCAAACAAACCAGATCGAATGCAGATTTTATAGAGCATTCGCAGGTGACGTCATGATCAGTTATTTTTTCTTAACTGTTAACTGCTGTAGGACAAACAAATTGTTATGCATTGGGAAGTTTTATGTAGTGGGAAGTTTTGAAAACTAAATAATGTCCAATACACCATAAATTGATCTTTGGAAAATCTTCAGGATTCGAAGAGGCGTTTGGATTGTCCAAATCATACAGATCCATTCCGTTAATGATAGATATTTTTTGATAGTAGCGATTTCGCACTGAAACATCCATGCTTACTAATGGAACAGAAGCCATTGCTTGTCCTACAGCAACGGTTGCTAGGGACTTCATTCCGGCGTTGCTATGGTCAGACCACGTGGTTGCGAGTGCTCTATTATTACTACCCAAATGCTTTTGGATAAGGTATCTCCGTTTGGAAGGCGTATGGCAATCAAATTCCGGCACTAAAATAATCATGTAAAAGAAATGGAACCGGACGTGGGTCAGTCATTCGTAACACATGCATTGGGCATGTTTTCTATAACTTCGGGGCTTATCCCGAACCATCACCAATAGCCCGTTGTATTGCTCTAGTGCAGGGGTGGCCAACCTTTTTGGGAAGAGTGCCACTATCTAAAAAAGTTATGCGTGCCACTTCCAACTGGTGCTGTAGGTCAATAATTTCGATTTGGATTTCAGGTGGGTAACAATTAACGTCTTGCAGAGAAATTGAAAAAGGATTTGTAAAAAGATCAGCATTTTTTTATCATCTTGAAAATCATCAAACCTAGCACTGAATGAATCATCCTGCAAAATGGATATTAAATTTTTAAATCTATCATAGTTCGGATCATTATTGACTTTGGTAGCTAGTTCCTGCATTAATGTGAAATGTGTTAATCTTTTTTCTCCAAAATCGAGACAAAAAAAGCAAAAGTTTGTTCACAAAAGAAAATATATGACCAACTAGGGTAGGAAAAATACAATCTTCTCCCTGTAATCTTAAATTTAAATTATTTAAATGTCCCATAATATCGGTGAGAAAAGCTAAATCCCATAGCCAATCTTCATTCTTGAGTAGCAGGCACTCACTGGGCAGTTCATTGTTTTCTTCCAGATATTTTAAAATACACTCCCTCAAATTCCAAAATCTCGATAGTGCACTTCCTTTGGAAAGCCAGCGCACACTACAATGAAGGAGTCTCATGGAGATATGAGACGCGAACAATAAGTTTGTAAGATGTAATAATACTATGGGTGAAATAATCATTTAAAACTCTTAACATCTTTATAATTGTTATGTTTGCAATTTAAAACTAGTGTCATATTGATGCTAAGTTGCAATGCATTTAATGTACATCAGTTGGTGAGAAAACATTTCTATGCTTACAAGATTAATTACTGTAATGCTTCCTTCAATACATTTAATGTTTTACCATAGGTGACAAATAGATATTGCGAGTATACAGTATCATAATTTTTCATCTACTCCTGTAATTTTTCTAGATATACGTGTATGTCTCCTCAAAAGCTCTGCTTCCAGCAAGTGATCATGTTCTAAAATTTTGAAACATCCTTGAGTAACCAACAAATCAGGAGAGGCTCTCCTCATTGGGGCATTTGAAAGACCTGTTTCCCTAAATTATGATGAAACCTTTATTAAACCTGTCCTATATCCTGACTGAGAAACCACAAATGATTCTTCTGTAAAATTTCTATTTCAAATTCAAAAATCGATGTGCACTCCATGTTAAAAGTGTTATAAAACTAATTTTGATGAATTCAGTTCTCAACGTGTTTTGCCAATTTATGGAAGATTTAATAATCTTATTCGTTCACGAGGATAAAAATCAATATATTGCTTAAAACTGTTTTAAGCTAGTGTTATAAGCCGTAATGTAAAACATACTCCACTCCCAGTATAATCAAGTTCATTTTTGAGTTATTCATAAAGTCAATAATTAACTTAAAGTGCGATTTCATGTTCAATTACCATGAATACCAAAAAGTAAATATCCATAAGATTCATTTCATGACCTGTGATTATATAATTTGCATTTTGTTTACTTCATTTTAAATTTCAGACTTTATTCTCTAAAGAAGATAAGGAAGCTGAACTTCTGGAAGATATCAGTTGCCCATTCAATGGCGAAAGAACACCCTGAGCCACCTGATATTAGTTTTGAAAACTGCATGAGCATAATTCTAGTGTGCAATACTTTTGCACCCTTCCTAACATTAATAGATTTATAATTAAATAAATTTAATGCAAAGAATTTCTTGTGTGTGTATGCATTTTATTGTTCATCATTTTATCAGCACTAGTTTCATGATAAAATTTACATGAAAACTTTCATAAATAAGGTTGTGTTTAATATAATTGAAAGTCAAATGCAGAAAAAGAATGAAAATTTTTTTGAAACACTTAAATAAAGTGAATTTATTGAATAACTAATTTTCTCTTAACGTCTCAGGTAAATATTTAAAAAAGGACAACATTACATGCATCATTTTACAGTTATATTTATTTTAGGGCCTCGGTGGCCCAGTTGGAAGAGTAACGAATTAGCAACCAGAGGGTTGCGAGTACGAATCGAACCAAGGACCGTCGTGTATAGTGGGGGCTGATGCACATTAAATCTGTCGTGGCCTCAAATGTCCTCACGTTAGCGTGGTGTGGAAGTTTGCAGAGTGGGGTACCAGCTCAGGTGTTGCCTCGTCATCTGACCGTGGTTCACAATTACCTGGTGTTCTCGGGTCTATCCCTTTGGGATTGATCCTGGACCGACACCAATAGCCAGTAATGTTGCTCCAGTGTGACGTTAATTGAAATGCCTACCTACATTTATTTTAAATTAATTATTCTCATTTGTTTTCACTTTTATTTTTTCCACCTATCCATTTTATAAATTTTAAATATTTGCTCAGTGAAAGGCATTCAATCCAAGTATTAAACATAGTTACATAAATTTTTATGAAATATTTTAATAAGAAGTTTATATGAAACACATTTAAATTTCTACACCCATTTTAGTGGGCATCTGTCGTCATTCTTGTACCTATTGTCTTGCATATTTAATTATACCCATATCTTGAAATTGTATGACATTTCTGGTATTGGTCTTATAAGTATTGGACAATACTTTATAAGACATAATTAAAAATACAAGATACAAAAATCATAAAATAAAGGACAGTAGCGATGTCTTGATCAAACTAAATCTAAAGGAATGAATGATAAAATAAAAAGGACATAGTTACCATATACATGTGTAATATATAAATGAATTTCTCTAAATATAAAAAGCACTCATAAATAGCATTTTTTCTAGTGTAGTGAGTTGACACGAGAAAACAGCTATTCTCAATTTTATGTAAAATTTAAACCCTCAGTACAAAACATTTGTGCTGAAAACAAATGAATTATTATACCATTGGAAAATTTTAACAAATGTTTCGATGACAATAAAAATTCACTACTTCCCAAACAATCAAGGTGTGTGTTCATTGATGAAATTGAATCCATTGAAACATTAGCAGAATTTGCTAACAAAAATTCAAAGATGAAAATTTGGTTGCATCAATAGAAAAATAATCACTCGAGTTTAAAAATCTTTAAGGCAGAAATGGATCATTCCTAGCTACTGATAAGTTGAATTTACTGTACCAAACCAAATGAAAAAATGTGCAGACTCCAATTCATGAAAGCTTAATTTTTTTCTGTTTAATGTGAAAATAAATTAATATTCAATTTTTTTTCTTTATATATGCAAGGCAAAATAAATTTGACCATGTGTAGTATTTTGTAAAGGTTCTGATGAGTTTTTAGTGAAACATTGGTTATATGAATAACTACAATTATGGTTAGTGGTTGGCTGGATTAAAATGAGTATACATCGGAGATATATTTAGATTTCAAAATCTAGGAAACCCCATCAGATATCAAACTTCGTATTTTAATTGAATTTTACATAAGCTCAAAAACTAAAGATTTCAAAACAAATTATTCATCTAATAACAGAATTTCATGTGGGTTTTTAATGCTCTGATTAAATTTATCCTAAAGTTTCAATTAAAAGTAGACATTTGTTTTTGAAAAAATAGTTTTAATTTTGAATTATTTGAGTGTTCACAAACGGTACAATATTTTTGATAAATCGAGATTTTCTTGTTTATTCTATTTTCGGTTAGGTTTGGAGTTAATAGTTTCCAAAGTGATTATATTTTCGTAACGCTTTCCGATACACACGTCTATCACGTGAAAAGTAAACAAAATACGTAGCGACATCTATAGTGTGTAATAAAAAGCTGGTTATCGCATTAGGACGGGAGCTCTCGACGCAACTCTGGACAACTACCCGTTGCGTTTGCGTAGAGGAGTCAAACGCATACGCTAAACTATAAACTCGCCACCTTCTTCCGGGAAAAGCTCACGAAATCGTCGTCGATTCAGAGCTCTAGCTCGTATTTTGTTGATACAGCGCGCTACAAGGTCAACAACAGAAGACAGGTTTAAGTCCTTGTCACTAAGAGCTTCTTGATGGATAATACAATGATACTTAAAAACTTTTCTTCCCAAATAATTTTCAAGCAATGTAACAAAACCTTTTATCCTGCCAACCATGCAAGGCGCTCCATCTATGCAAACACTATCTAATTTTGTCCACTCTACTTTTTTAATTTCAATTACATTTTTGAGTTCTTTAAAAATGTCCTCACCTGTAGTTAAAACTAATTGGCGCAAATCAAGAAGTTCTTCCACAATATCAAAATTATCGTTCGTGTAATGCACAAATATGCTTAACTGCGCATTGTCTGTGATGTCACATCTTTCATCCAAAGTTAATGAAAAGTATTTGCAATATTGTAGTCAAGAGACAATTTGTGTGCCAACATCCTGGCCCATGTCATCTATACGACGCATGACGGTATTTCTAGACAAAGCTATTTTATAAACCATATTTTTGACATTTATATCACTTACATTTTCGGCAAATATTAAAAGGCTATTTTTTATTATCTCCTCTCCGTCAGAATAGGGTTTTTCTTGCGGGCTAACAACAGAGAAAGTTCAAAAGAAGCCTTCACCATAGTTTCCATTTCGTCATTTCTCTTCTGGAACAAGGATTGTTGGCCGGCTAAAGATTTCTTTTTGTTATTGATAAATTCCGTTCGCGCAAGTGTGATCCGACAGGATATTTGCTGTTGAAATCACTTCGCAGTTGTTTGAAATGTCGGTCCAGGTTAAATTTTTTCGGCACTGCTACACAAATTCCACATATCAAACAAACAGGCTTGGAAGTATTTTGATGCGTAAACAAAAATTGTTCTTCCCAGACAGTTTTAAAATCACGAATTGCAATATCCTCTTCATATTTTCTTTTCGATGTCGAAAAGAAAATATGACGGTTTACTCATGGACATAGTGAAAATAAAATTTTTAAAACAACGACGCTCGACGCCAAAATCTAAAAACAGTTTAAAAAAAAGCTTAACGTCTTGCTCGGCAGTTTAAAATCAACTGAGCCAGACAACCAGAGTGTCGCACTCGCTCTCGCTCGAGAACGGACAACCATAGCAAGACACAACGGCGCCAAAGCAAGGCAACTCAAACTATTGGGCTCGTCCCATGACCACGTTGTCTTACCGCATCGTTGTACTGATTGATGTCAAGCAGTGCCGCTTTCCGGCGCTGTTGTATTCAGTACCGTATGAGTAGGGTTTTTACGGATTTTGACAAAGTTCCTGAAGACGACATTATTATTTTTCAAATTTTTTAATTTTTCAATAAGTCTTCGCGTGCCACTGTTAAAACTCCGCCGTGCCACACTGTGGCACGCGTACCGCGGGTTGGCCATCCATGCTCTAGTGTGACGTTAATTTAACAACCCACCCCAATACCCTCCAACTTTCATTTTTAAAGGATCTGGCTTTAAAAATGAAAACTACGAGTGCAAGATATTTATCGAAACAAAAGAGAAATACACTCAAGAAAATTATAGAAAATGAATCTGCACCCTATGGAGAAGGATTTTCAATTTACACAAACCACTGGATGAGAATTTTACTCCCGTCCAGTTGGATATTTTAAAATGTCGATATTAAATTCATCGTTGAACACAAAGTGGAAACGAACAGCTTTAATAGACTAACTTTTTGCATAAAAGGTTCAATTATTCAGTCTTTTCGCCTCGTCAATGCGTGCAAAGTTGCTCGCGATAACGCATGATTTCGGGCTTGTTACGCTTGTGATCAATTAAATCCTTTGTTGTTTAGTAACTACTCTCTCGATAGTGCTATCTCAACGCAAAAGCTGAATTAGACGAAGCTCATATAATAGATAAGCACGGTAGGTAGATAGCTAATTAACGTCCCACTGAAGCAACACAAAGGGCTATTGGTGACTGTCCGGGATCCATCCCGAAGGGAAAGATCCGAGGACACCTCGTAATTTTGAAACACGGTCAGATGACAAGGACAACACCTGAGCTGGCACTCCACTCTCCAAGTTTCCACACAACGCCAACGTGAGGACATTTGAAACCACGACAGATTTAACGTGCACCAGCCCCCAGTACACGATGGTCTTTGGTTGGACCTAGTTTCGAATTCCCAACCCTTCCGTTACGCTTCCAACTGGGCTACCGCGGCCCTCGCTATAACCTATTACTTGATATTGTATTGTGTCTGGCGCAGCTGGGTCAAATATGGCCCTTGCGCCATAAAACCCCCAAACCAACCGACCAACCCTCGCGATAACCGCGAGTCACTTCAAAATGTCCATTGAGCTTTAATACATCCTACTTAGTTTATCTTTCGTTATATGATCATTTGATTCGTTCTGCTAGAAGGAAGGTTTGGATGAACAAGTAAAGCTGCCTCTTGAGCAGAGATTACGACCCCGAAGAGAAATATCATATTGTGACGTTTAAATGTTTGTGATTTGTAAAATTCTAGGGCGGGTTAAGGAAGGTATCTATAAAAATTTGAAAAAAATTCAACAAAATGAAACCAAAAATTAAAACCAAAAATGCGTGTGTTTACAAATATGTTTGTTATATCTGTTAAACCGGGAACAGGATGAGACGGGTTTAAAAAAACGAATAAGAATTTTAAAAGACGAAAAAAATTAGAAAAACTGAATAGTTTGTAAAAACACTATAAACACTTAAAAAAACTATGATAATTTACAAAATATATAAAAACAAAAAGAATAGCTTACAAAAATATTATAAAAAACAAAAATTACTGTAATAAATAGTTTAAATTATTTTGTGCCTCTTTGTGTGTGCCTGCTACATTTTATCAACAAATATTTATAGTTATGTTACATTTGTAAGGACTACATACATCATAATCTACGTCTTGCATAATTTAATCTATATTTTGCAGAAAAAGAAGTGTATGTAAACAGTTATATGACCAGCTAAGAAATAAAAGCCTCCGTCAATTAGAAAATCTGAAATATACGTAGTATCAAAATTTCTTGTACAAACTTAACTGAAGGTCTAGAGCACAAGATTTAACAGTAGGTATATATGTCCGCAAGAGCCAACTGTATGTGCTAGAACAGTGGTTCCCAAACTTTTAAGTCCTTCAAAATTAAAAATTTTCGTGGACATCTTAGCAGAGACGTAACTAGGCTAAATCCACCCGGGGCAAGAACTCGCCTTGGCGCCCCCCCTCCCCCCCACTAGCCATCCAAACCAAAACCCTCCCCGACAACCATCTGATATCGCCCCACCACACATTAATTCCACTAGTCCAAATTCTTTTTATACAACTTAGATGGTAAATGCTGGATTTCAAAAGTAAATAGATTAATTTGCAGTAATTTGATTTTTAGTACAAAATAAAATACCTAATTAATTCTAAGATATTTATTTCATTGACAAAATCTAAGAGTAGCATGTTTGGTATATTCTTTCATACTTAAATCGCTGCAAATGAAATGAAAAAGTTTTATTAAATGATATCGGGATATGTGTGGGTTGCATCAAAATCAAGACTGTTGCTTTAGAATATATTTAATTACACTCGTGTGCAAAATTAAGAGAATTTGCACATTGTGTCTATTTTCACAAAAAGTACTGAACCAAAGCTGCTAATTATGCCGCCGAAGAAGAATTCAAATATTCAGTTTCGAATACGTAAGCGTACACGTGCGTGTGGGCGGAGTTGTGCCCGCGGAGGGGATGATAAGCGCTCGAGGCGTTTTCCGCGATTCGTGTGCTCGTACTCCTCGGCGACATTCGCTGTGTTTCTCGCAAGAGTTGGGTAGATTTTATAAGTTATCAGGTAAAATGAGTAGCCACGAACGTATGGATGACGGAATGAGATGGAGAATCGTCGGTAGTTTGGAGACAGGGAAATCACAAGTGCAGGTGGCTACAGAGCTCGATGTAACGCCCAGTGTCGTCTGCAATGTGTGGAAACAGTTTCAGGACACTTGATCCATATCGAGAAGACCTGGACAAGGTTGTCGAAGAGCCACGACTATCAATGAGGATCATTATTTGGCACTTTCAGCGCTGCGCCACAGGACTGTTACAGCTTCACAGCTCTCACTTGAGCTGCATGCTGCCACTGGAACCAGAGTTTCATGGTTTACAGTTGCCCGAAGGCTTCATGCGAGAGGGCTTTATGCCAGAAGACCCGCTGTTTGCGTTCCGGTCACTGCAGCACACAAGAGAGCGCGTTTAGCATAGTGCAGACAACATCAGCCTTGGACCAGACTTCAGTGGAGCACCGTAGTCTTCACAGATGAGTCGAGATTCAGCCTGAACACTGATTCTCGACGTACCCTCATCTGGAGAGAGCCTGGGACCCGGTACCATCCCTCCCACATCAGGGAAATGGACCAATATGGAGGTGAAGGTGTCATGGTCTGGGCAGGCATCATGTTGGACGGCCGCACCCCCCTCCATGTGTTTGACAGAGGGTCCCTGACTGCTTTGAGGTATAGAGAGGAGATCATAGAGCCCTATGTTTGACTTTTCAGGGGTGCAGTTGGCCCTCGGTTTCTGTTTATGGACAACGCTCGTCCACATCGGGCTCACCTGGTCGATGTTTATCTGGAAAGTGAGAATATTCGGTGTATGGATTGGCCAGCCAGATCTCCTGACCTAAACCCTATAGAACATGTCTGGGACGCTCTTGGGAGGGAAATTGCATCTCAACACCCCCTCCGAGAACCATCCTGGAGCAGAAAACTGCGTTGCTGCAGGAGTGGGACCGACTGCCACAGGGACTCCTCAACTGTCTCGTGTCCAGTATGCCGTCGCGCTGTGTGACTTGTCTGACTGTGAGAGGGGACCATACTCTATATTAGACTCATTTTCAGTTCCATCTCGTAACGTGGATTTTGGACATTCCTGTACTGATGAACTTTGCTGACAATCATGCATGCGTACCATGACTTTTGTATGGTACATCTCTTTCTCTGCAATAACTGTGTATTCGTACCAAATTTCATTAAAATCTGTCCATTAGTTTTTCAGAAATTCGACATAATGTGCAAATTCTCTTAATTTTGCACATAAGTATATGATAAATAGGGCTGCTCGGACATTTTTTGAATGATTTTGATGAGCTGTAAAAAATCGTATGCTACGAAATAATTTTATTTTCGCAACAGTTAAATAGTTAAAGTATAACTTATCGTCTGCTAACTCAGTGTTTTGTTAACTTTCAAAATGGCTCTTTTAAATAAGCAATGGATGGAAGGCTATGTTTCCGCTCTTTCCGAAGAGAATTATGCTTATTCAATTATTCAAAAACGCTGTAAAATCATGGTTTTTCGATATCTAAAGGTACGATAAGTAATATTATTAATGAGAAAGGAAAAAACGCGTAAAAGTGGAAAAATACTTCCAAATACGTATCCAAAAAAGAAAAGAATTTCTGATAATATTTGTAAGGTAAAATCTTTAATTTTAAGAGAGAATCCGCCAAATCAAAGGATTATTACAGTCATTAAAATGTTCAACTGTAAATAAAATAATACATTCAGTTTCAATTGTAAATAAAATAATTAACAGCGATTTGAATCTTTAAAAGGCCAAAAAATACAATGTTCATCGTCTATCTCCACGACATATTGCAGAACGCAGAACTCGCAGCAGAATTCTGTATGAGAAGCATTTAGCTGGAGAAAGATGAAAAAATGTGACAATAGACGAGGCGTGGGTGTATTTAAATGATTGCAATAAAAAAGAACAATTTCTTCTCATAAGAGGAGAAAAATCTTAAAACGTGGTTCAACTTGGTAACTTTAACGTGAGAACTTTCACTAAGAGATTTATGATTGTTGCCGGTTTTGCATATAATGGAAAAATAAAAGTAAAAAGAGGAGGAAAAAATGTAAAAATCAACTCCCACATATTATCAAGACCCTATTTTATCCCCGATATTCAAAAAAGAAATACAATATCTTTACCCACAGTGCCAATAATCAGTAGAACTGCATCATGATAAAGCAAGCAGCTACACATCAAAATCCACTATTAAATTCTTGGAAAAATGGAACAAGAAACTGGTATGAAGTGAATAAATACCCTTTACTGATATTCCTGATAAATCCCCAGATGTCTCACCCATGGACTTCTGTGCTTTTGGACTTTTAAAAAGAGAATTATCGAAACGTCGACCGAAAACCATTCAAGGATTTTGGAAAACTGTGGAACAAGAGTTAGGAATAACAGATTTTACTCAAGTTATCTTGAGTATTATACTTAGACATTTTTCACAATCTCTTAATCTATTGACAAAATGTGAAAAAATTAATTTAAACACAGAAAGCTTGAACTAAAACTTAATTTTACGGGCTTTTTCGGCTGCAAGCATTTTTACAATGTCCTCAAAAGATAGCTTTGAAACTAACTTGTGCTCTATTGATATGATGCTCAGGTTGGTTAGTCGTTGTTGTCCAGTTAAGTTTCTGAGGTAATTTTTCTTTAGTTTGCTAAAACTGAGACTGGTATTGTGAGGAAAATTCTCAACGCTGTCATTATGTTGGTGGACGCGTCTACAAGTCCGTTCTTGTATATTAACGTCAGAAGACCTGATGGTGTAGACGTTTCCATATTAGGGCTTAAATCCAGGGCATGATATTTAAAACTCTCCACTTTTATCGCCAGCTAGTCCTTGTCTAAGTCTTCTTTATATGTGGTAGCTAACTCACGTGCCTGGATCTACAATTCTTCTCCATTCATTGTTTCAAACCGAGCTCCATTGAGGAAACCAAATAAACTATTCATGTTTTGAATGACTTAAAACCTTTGCCTCAGTTCATTCAGAATCCGATCTATTATTTATATAATCAATAATCTGAACTTCTGAGAATTCATAGCTTTCAGCTTCGCCCTTCTCATCAAACATCCGCTTCTTCCTCCTCCGTACTTCTTTAAAATGAGGATCTAAGTTAAGCTTTCCTACTATTTCTTCATACATTCTGCATTTAGCTCCTTTTATAGTTTCTGGTTTTTGTAGTCTACTAATAAGCTTTCCTCTTCATTTTTATCATACGGAAATATCTAGAGTAAAAAAGTACTCGGCCAATTGAGCGCCCCTCAATCCGGCGCCCGGGGCACATGCCCCCTCTAGTTACGTCTCTGCATCTTAGTAGTATATGGGTCATTTTACGACCTTTTTCAAGACGGCGGCCGTTTGTTTACATTTTGGGGGAGGAACAGGTTGGCGTTGGTTTCATAAGGAGCTGGGGATGATTGCTGATAAGGAGAGGGTGATGCCTTGAGGGGGTGACGTCATTATAAAAAGGCGTCGTTTTGTTGACATGCTGGAGTTGTGTTCCCATGGTGATGAATGACTGGTATTGCCATCTGGTGGAAAAATTAGAAACCATATTATTTTAAATTAAAAAGTAATTTCTTGGATTCGAACCGTGATCATAGGATCCGAAGTCAGGTGCGCTACCACTGGGCTAATGGGACTGAGATGCTGGAGGTGAATTAATGTAGTGTTTGCTTTCTCTCTTGTGTAATTTTTTATTAATACTAGGAATGGTGTTATTTTTAGAAAATGGCTGTATAATTGCATGGGAGTTTTGATAAATGCTTTTACAAAATGAGTGGTAGCGCCATCTAGTGATTTAAAAGTAATTAATCTGGAACGAATTGATTTTTTTACTTTATTCATATAGATTAACAAGTTCTCTCGCATAAATTTTCTATTTTTGTTAAATGACTGGTACCGCCATGTAGGGGTTGATTTTGAAACGAATGTATTTTATATTTATATAATAATACTGAGATTTTGTGCATAGGTAACATTTTATTTTCTAAATTTATTTTTCAAAATGACTGGTATCGCCATGTATTGATGGAATGAATTAGCAACAGAATATTCTTTCATTTAGCTTTTTAATATGACGAGAGGATATATGTATGAAAATACTTGGAATAAATTAAGGATTATCTTAATACTCTAACGTTGGAACTCGTAAAACATAAGTAATTGAGGCCAACCGATTGTATGCGAAGGATTTTAACCGTTTGAACACTGTATTAAGATAGAATTTATAATACGGAAACCTTTTTAAAAATTAATATTTTAATGAATTTATCTACAGCATGTTCTTGAAGAAAATGTGCATGCTTAAGGGTGAATGTTTTGTCGGGAAATCATTATTACAACTTGAGTGGAGGACTTTGAGATATGAATAGGACACACAGGCATAACGGTGTATGAAACATTACATTTTTAGGTAAATAAGAGGCAACTATCCAAAGAATTTATCGTATGCATATTATATTCGATGATAAAAGTATCAGATTGATATTAGAAGCCTCTGGCACTTGGGGCAATATAACTAAGAAATGTGTGTGACAAAACGTGGGAAATTTTTGTTTGGATTAGATGTAATCTTAGGCAAATAATAGACTTCCTACCAAAGATTTTACAGTATATATATTATTTGTGATGGTTAAGTTTCAGATTGATAGTCTAAAAGCCTCTGGAACTTGTGAGAAAATGACTAAGGATGTTTTACACATGTAGATTAATTAAAATAATAGAAGGAACGGAGTTAAACACGGAGTCACAGATAACGATAGGAACTACTAATACTATTTGATAAATAAGAGGCTTTTAAAAGCATAATATGAACTCATGTTTCTTGGGTCTTTGAATTACTTTGCTTCTTTGGATTTTTATCCTTCTACTGTTTTTAGATAAATCATGGATTCTAGTGTCATTAGACCTGCAAAGAAAATGCATACAAAGAGCAGTGTTTGCAGAAATATTGTAAAGATTCTTTATGTTATAAGTATGGTAAATAGTTTACATATACAGATCGAGAAGGCTGCGTATATTTCCGTCTATTGGAAAACGAATTAACGTAATAAAAAAAGAGGAAAATACTATAGAAAATTACGGTAAAAAATATACTATCTTGACAACTTGTAGCATACGAAAACGAAAGGATAAGCTATACCTTTAGCGGATCTTGTATTGCAGCAAAGCCTTGGTCTCCTTCACTATTGGAATTAAAGGGAGAAATGGAACGAATAATTGGTGCAAGATTTAATTTTGAGTTCGTGAACCGGTTATAAAGATGGTAAGAACTGCATAGGTGCCCATAAAGACAACGAGAAGGACTTGGAACTTTATGCAACCATAGCGTGTGCATTCATTTGGGCAGAAAAGACAATTTGTGTTTTCTAACTACAATTCTCTAAAAATTGTTCTGGAAAATGGAAGTTTGCTTGGGATGAAGTATTCACCAAATCAGTTTTTGTTTCACAGCTTGCCCGTGGAAATGCATCATGCCCTAGAATTACTTTAACGTTTCGTAAAATTCTAGAGTAAATAAGCAATAAATCACTCATGTGCCCCGAACTGGAACTCAGTGTTGATAGGGATGTACACTAAACGGTATTTGGGAAAACGCTACAACTGATCTTTGTGCCTTTCTGAATATTATTTATATAAATGCTTACATCTTACCACATACACTGTATTTTGGGTAATTTGTTTTTTTTTATTACATAGTTTTATAAATTGTCTTTTGAAATGCAAGATCTGAAATGAAATTTTCTTTGCTATAAAGACATGTCTTTTTAAGTTAGATGTTTTGACTCAAAAATTAATTATGCATTATATGCTATAACACCTATTTTATTGCAGAAATTTTGTTTTAAATAATGTACACTTAAGTAAGAATACTTTGAAACTTTACAAGACCCATACTATGAATATGTTTCCTTGTACATTTGTAGAAGTTATAATAGTATAAAAACCATTTATCCTATAAATCTAAATTAAATGTTATTTTTTAATTAATCTTTCTTTACCCATTATTTTTTACTTTGAATAAATCTATGTAATCTAAATTAAATGTTATTTTTTAATTAATCTTTCCTTGCATTATTTTTTAATTTAAATAAATCTTCCTAAATTTTTGTGATTTAATTTTTATTATACAGTTTTACAAACTGTTTTTTAATGAACTTTTCTTTAATATAAGGATTTATGTCTTAAAAGTTAGATGTTTTTACTCAAAAATTAATTATATATTAGATACTATTATACATATTTTTAATGTTGAAGATTTTTAGAAAACATTTTACAATTGAAATACACTACCTGACATTGAAAATGCAACACCCAGAAGGAGTGCGCAGAACTGGATGAAACTTACAGTATAGACGCAGCTCACCGAGATATGTAAATGATGCAAACTGAGCAGCTGTCCCGCGCACGGCGAGTGAAAAACCAGGGAAGGAACCTGCAAAAGTGGTCAGTTTCGCGCCGCTCTGTTTGCCAGGTAAATCAAGTTGCAATTTGTTTTTGTGTCTCAGAGGAAACGTCTAGTAGCGGAAAATGCCAGGACGCCGCCAATCAAGACAGTTCCAGCAAACAGACGACTTCACGAGGGGTATGGTGATTGGCCTCAGAAGGGCAGGTTGGTCCATACGTCAAATCTCAGCAGATACCCACCTACACGCGTCCACGGTGCACCGGTTGTGGCACAGATGGTTGGACCAAGGAAATGTGGCACGTTTGAGGGGTTCCGGTGAAGCCAGAGTGACGTCAGCACGCGTGGACCGAAGCATCTGACCGCAAGCATCGGCGTCCCCGCAAGCCACGTCTGTCGCCCTTTTGCAGCATGTGCAGGACACCCTTGATGCTCCCATATCGTCCAGGACCATTAGCCGCCGATTGATCGCTGGCGGCCTGCACTCGTGGCGCCCGTCGAGACGACTACCATTGACCCAACAGCACAGACGTCTCCGTTTGCAATGGTGTCGGGATAGAGCCACGTGGACGACGGAATGGCACAGGGTGATGTTCTCAGACGAGTCACGCTTGTTTTAGCAATGACAGTCGCCGTGTACGAGTCTGGCGCCGACGTGGTGACAGGGCCAATCCGGCCGCATCTGGAACGCCATGCCGCGAGACAACGCGGTATAATGGTTTGGGGCGCCATCGCCTACGATAGCAGGTCACCTCTGGTCCGTATTCAGGGCACTATGACGGCCCAACGATACGTGGATGACGTGCTGCAGCCGGTGACACTACCTTTCCTTCAGGGGGTGCCCAATGCCATTTTCCAGCAGGATAACGCCCGGTCGCACACATCAGCCAACATGCCCTGCAAGGTACCCAGGTGCTTCCCTGGCCAGCTCAAAATCAATTCGTTCCAGATTAATTACTTCTAAAATCACTAGATGGCGCTACCACTCATTTTGTAAAAGCATTTATCAAAACCCCCATGCAATTATACAACCATTTCTAAAAATAACACATTCCTAGTATTAATAAAAAAATTACAAAAGAGAGAAAGCAAACACTACATTAATTCACCTCCAGCATCTCAGTCCCATTAGCCCAGTGGTAGCGCACTTGACTTCGGATCCTATGATCCCGGTTCGAATCCAAGAAATTACTTTTTAATTTAAAATAATAGGGTTTATAATTTTTTCACCAGATGGCAATACCAGTCATTCATCACCATGGCAACACAACTCCAGCATGTCTACAAAACGACGCCATCTTTAGAATGACGTCACCCCCTCAAGGCATCCCCCCTCCTTATCAGCAATCATCCCCAGCTCCTTATGAAACCAATGCTATCCTGTTCCTCCCCCAAAATGTAAACAAACGGCCGCCGTCTTGAAAAAGGTCGTAAAATGACCCATATACTACTCACCTTGATATCTTAAAATTAAATGAGACTTAATATTGGGAATGAAATATTTAGATCTATGTTAAACAGATGGTAAAATGTTTCAGCTTGACAATAAGTATTAGTGATGACAATTTAAAGTTCTGAAACGGAGAAAAACTAGATTTCTTAGGTAAAATAAGCAGTAAATATACAAACTCTTATCAATTAAAACCTAAAAGCTCTCCAAATTATCTGATTTTTATGACATACTTTAATCTTAATGTGAAGAATGGAGGCTGATTTTTAGCAATTAGCTCAGCAATGTTTGGTTTAATGGTTGATAATTTCAATATTAAGTGATTCTCAACTTCTAGTCTTCAAATCAATAAATACTGGAGTATCCTACTAATTGTTTTAGATTCTAAAATTTAGATTTTAGAACATAAAAGAATCAGAGAAAATAATAGAATTATTTTCTTGTAAGGTCCTCTATTTCGGCTAGTGAAATGCTACGTTTTACACGGACCCCCTGAAAACATATCCGGATCATTGGGGGTCTGCGGATCACACTTTACGATCCACCGTGTCAGAGGGTACGAAAAAGTGCTGGAATGAAAGACAGTACGTTTTATCAAAACTAATGCACTCCTGACAGCGTCGACGCAGGGATTGACCTACAATATGGGGAACTGGTACAGCAGTGCTTTCTGGCGAATCCAGGTGGACATTCTACTCAATATTGCGGCATAAATGAGCGTATATCTTCAAAAATACTTGGTATATAAATAATTCAGTTCGTAGACACTTGAAACTGTGACAGCTACTCTCGCGCCCATTTCAACTTTGGGGTCAATAGGGCCTCGTGAAAAGATGCCTATTAGGTATCGCAAGAATGCGTGGTGAATCGGTTGATGAAGGTAACCAGATTTACCCCCACTAATACATAGAGTCCTAAAAGTGTTTGTGAAGATTCGCATAACTTTTCCACACGAGGTGGCACCATGTGTCAAGAAGACTCGGCCGCTTGAGGAACCCTTGGATATGGTATCGTGTTCTGTCTGGATATCATCTGAGTAAACGTGTCTTTAGTGGACAAAGGAGGGCAACACTTCAGAGAGAAATCAAGAGTTCGGATGTCAGGAGACTTGGCATGGAGTAAGCGGTTACGTTCACAGAAATGGGAACATTATGTGATACCACACTAGTTGCTCCTTTTTCACACGGCTCAAGCATCTGGCACCCTCGAACATAGTGTTCCCTGCATCAGATAACAAATTAAACAATAACATCACAAAAGGGAAAAGTTTATTAGATCTTGACATAAACATAAAAATACAAATGTTTGTAAATTAAATGTGCGATATATTTTTAAATATGTAATGCATTTAATATTTTTACTTTACGTTTGACCATCATACGACCAAATGCTGGCTAAAAATACATCTGTGCAACCATTTTATGTTCTTAATGGCTTCAGAAAAATGAAATTCAAGTTCTTAGAAGAAGAAAAAATTCAGGTTCTGAACTACAAATACTCCATGAAAGTATGTATAAACCATTACAATTTTGCACATAAATCTTTATAATTGTACACATAAAATTGGTTATAATTTAGAATAAGATAAATTTTAATTACATAAAAACAGTATGTAACTAAAAACACCGACAAATAGCACAAAATAAAATATATTAAGTAGAGCACAATTCTGAATACCACATTTTTCGTAAGTTCAATTACGATCGATTTTAATTAAATAATAAATATACAAATTAGCACTTTGAAAGATTGTTAACAAAAATCAATGATCTTGGACGAATGTCTTAACACTAAAGAGAACGATTTCGTTTTTTCTTCTATCAAACAATTGGGATTTAAAATATTAGCGTAATTGATTTTACTTGATTATAAAACGATTTTTAAAATGACACACAATTTCACATTAGTGGTTTTGTAATTTATGAATATATTTTATGAAAAACTAAAAAGAAACTTATCTTTCAAGAGAAGTGAGAAACATGAACAGAGGTCTCCGTTTGCATCAACAACGAAATGGCTACTGCTCTGAGTGGAGCATGTCAAACTCCGCCTACAATTAGGGTCACACCCACCCACCAAGGGCGCTGTAAGTCTTCAGTGAAGCCTTTGTATCTTTTACTCTGTGGCCTTAACAACTTCCGAAATGAATGTCGAGCTCCAACTATCATTCCAAGTTCAAACTCGGCTAATTCTCGTCGGGTAGACATTATCACGTTATTCAAGTTTTACAAGACATTCAAGAGTCCAACAGACAGCACTGATAACCAGCCTTTTAACGCGATGCGAGCGCCACTTATAAATTTACATACTACTATCCCATGACTTTTGGCACATCAGTGTATGTATATACATATACAGGGTGACCTGTAAAGTCCCTTTAAATTTGAAACAGCGTCTCGTAGTCAAGAAAGTAATGTGTACCTATAGTAAAGTAACCATGCTGAATTTATCGAGACAGCTTACAGCGTTCCTAGAGGCAAAATAAGGATGCTAAAAAATAACTCGAAAACTGAAGGAGATCGGCTAAAAAGTTCAATTAGGAAAATGTGCTCTATCATAATAAAAGCACAGGGAAAATTTTCATGGAGTTATCTGTAAAATTCGCGATTGAAATTTGAACTATTCCATGCCTTGAAAAGGGGTCGTCCTGAAATTCAAAAACGCGTTCTCCGGTGTTATACAGTTTTTCTGAGTTAAGCAACGACGAATTTAAATTCAAACAAAGTTAAAAAAAGATTTAAAAAAAACCCATCTGAAAAACGCATTCCGGAAAAAAAACTGACGATCCGAAATCACAATTTTCGAGCAACAACTAAAATACACGATTAAAACCTCTCGGCTACAGTCACGAAGATTTACTATTAATAATTTTATCCTGATTAACTTTGGGGGCCGCGGTAGCCCGGTTGGTAGTGATGGACTGCCAACCAGTGTTGTGAGTTCGATCCTCGTCTGTGCCATCCAAATACCGACGCGTAAGAAAGGGGCTAGTGCACGCAAAATCCGTCGTGGCCTCAAAGTCCTCGCGTTGGTGTGATGTGGAATTGCGGAGAATGGGGTGCCAGCTCAGGTGTTACTGCGTCATCTGACCGTGGTTCCAAAGTACGCAGTTTGTCCTCGGATCTTTCTTTCAAGATTGATCCCGGACTATTGCCAATAGCCCGTCGTGTAGATCCAGTGCGACGATAATTAATTTCCCCTTCTGATAAACTTTGCGCAGGCGGAAAAATGTCAGAAACAAATGCTCGTTCAGTGGATGATTGGTAGATCCACAGCAAAAGTAAAACTTAAAATTTATTTGTAGACGAATAAGATAAAAGAGTGAATTGAACGTTCTTATAAAATTGAATACGAAATTTGTAGATTAAAACAGGAACGAAGGTTTCGACCATGCCCACGATCCGGGGCAAAACAGTGGACATTTACTGCGGTTTCGCACGTATGCAAATCCACATTGTGTCGTCACCCTTTACGTATCAGATAAAAACTGCCTGAGCCGGTGTTCTCACTTCATACGGTACGCTGTGAGGAAATGGCGACTTTCACTAATAGTTAGTATTGTGAGATGGTGCTTCTCTATGGCGAATGCCAAAGTAATGCGGTCCAGGCTGCACGGACTTATGCCATTCGGTTTCCAAATGGTCCACATCCAACTTCGGTAACCATTGGAAACGTTCGACGTCTGAGACACAGGCAGCACTAGAAGTCGACTTCGTTCGGGCAGACCACGTATGCCTAGTAGAATACCAGAAGACATACTGGCGTACGCTTTAGCCCATCCCTACAGCAGTACTAGCAAATCAGCAATCAGAGTGGCGTAGTACAAAGTCAAGTATGGCAAATACTGCACATCCCTACCATGCAATTCCGCAGCAAGGATTGTTACCGGGAGACAAACAGCGACGCTTTAACTGGTGCAATTAGGCATTGAACGAATTGGAGGTTAGGCCAGAATTTTTTTCCAACATATGGTCGGACGAGGCTGTTTCACCGAAACGGGATGCTGAACCGACACACCCATTTCTGGACACTAGAAAATTCCTCAGGTGCAGTGGTCCACGAATGTGTGGTGCGGTATTTGGAAGGATCGTCTAATAGGACCCGTGTTCTATGACGGTTCACTAAATGGACCGAAATACCTCCAGCTGTTGCAGGATATTCTTTTGGCGTTCTTGTCTTCCCTGTGGTTCCAACGTAATGGCGCCCCGCCGCACAAACCGTACGCAGTGCGAGTTTCTTAGCGGATTTGGCCAACAGATAATCGGCTAAGGTGGCTGTGTTGAACGGTCTCCACGATCACCAGATCTTACCCCACTCGATTTCTTCCTCTGGGGTTACATCAAAGATCGGGTGTATGAAGCTCCGCCAACAAGTTTACTGGATCTGCGGCAGCGTATCATCGATAGCTGCGCTACTGTCACACAGCAGATAAGGAATGTGCATGCCGGCGTGCTTGATCAAATACAAATGTGTATTGTGGCCGATGGTGACCTTTATGAACACACTCGCCATGTTTTTGTTTAGCAATAAATTTCTTGCTTTTGCTCATCTGTCTTTTACTTTTCCAATGTGCCACTGAATAAATAACGCGCATTTGTTTGACATTTTCGCATCTGCTCAAAGTTTATCAGGATAAAATTATTTAATAGCAAATCTTCGTTCGGGCTGTATAGCTGAGGTTTTAGCCGAGTTGTTGCGCGAAATTTGTGATTTCGGATCGTCAGTACTTTATTTATCTTTTTTACTTTAGTTGTTTGAATTAAAATTCGTCGTTGCTTAACTCAAAAAAATGTATAACACCGGAGAACATGTTTTTAAATTTCTGGACGACCCCTTTTTCAAGGCATGGAATAGTTCAAATTTCAATTTTTCCTGTGCTTTTATTATGGTATTGAGCATTTTTCTAATTGAACTTTTTGGCCGATCTCCTTTAGTTTTCGAGTTATTTTTTAAACTTCCTTATTTTGCCGCTAGGAACGCTGTAAGTTGTCTCGATAAATTCAGCATGGTCACTTTACTATTGGTACACGTTGCTTCCTTGACTACGAGACGCTGTTTCAAATTTAAAGGGACTTTACAGGTCACCCTGTATTATATAGTTGCTCCCAAAAGTGTTCGTACACTTTAAAAATTTGTAGAAAAAGCGCTGTAGCTTGGAATTGAATTCGAATATAAAGTCCAATATTTTTCCATATCTCCATGTGATTCTGAATAAAACCTAACGTTTTTTTTTTTAAATATTGACTCATTTTCTCTTTATAAAAATGAAAATGCCAGGAGGCAGAGAAAGAACACGTCACAAAAGTGATCGTACACCGAAACATTTTCGGATAAATTCATAAATAAAATAATCGTATATAGCTTTTTTTTATTTTTGCATTGTGGTGACATTTAAAAAATCGTTTGGCTTTAATCTTGACTGACTTCGTAATATTCTATTTATTTAAAAATGGCTCCTAGTCGTAAGGAAACAACGAACAGCATTCGAAAATTGATTATTTTTCATCATATCGCTAAATTAGTAAACTTATCCCATTCTACGGTACAGAATGTGATAAAACGCTTTAAAGAAATTCGGATAGAAAACAAGGTAAGAAAAGGTCGTCCGGCAAAGTTAACTCAACGTGATCAGAGATTTATTAGAAAATTTGTGAAAAATCCATGATTAAGTGTTGTAAAAATTTCTACAGAATTTACTGAAACATTTTCTACTTCAATTTCATCTGAAACTGTTCGAAGAGTGCTCAGATCAGCTGCTGGATTAAATGGACGTTCTGTCCGAAAATGTTTTGTAAGTGCGAAAAATAAAAAGCTTAGGCTTTCCTTCGCAAAATCAATGATAAATAAGCCCGAAACGTATTGGAATCATGTCTTATTTACAGATGAAAGCAAATTTAACATATTTGGTTCCGATGGACGTATAATTGTATGGAGAAAAAAATGAGGAACTTAATCCCAAGAATTTAGTTGGAACAGTAAAGCATGGCGGTGGAGGTGTCCTTGTGTGGGAGTGCATGTTAGCATCAGGACCAGGTAATTTGGTATTTATTGATGGCATAATGAATCATGCTCTTTATTTAAATATTTTAAAAGACAATTTAAAATTATCAGCCCAAAATTTGGATATTGGAAAAAACTGGGGTTTTTTAATCAAGATAACGATCCTAAGTTTCTGCTATCTCGGATTTTTATCTAGAGGGGTTGTATACAAATTAAAACCTGTGTCCGCTTAAATTGTTATTACGTGATAATTTTATTCACATATCTTAATTACTTACCTTATTTGGTGCACTTTTGCAATTTACATTGCCTACCTATCTCCAAATGGTAAAAAGATAAATTGCGGAATAACCTTTTTGGGACACCCTGTATAGTTTTTCTGTGCTATACTGACATTCTGATGAAAATTCTCCTTCGAGCTCACATCCATTCATGTTCTACGGGTGTCAATGAAAGGAAAAAAACAATCCTATGCTTTGGCGATTCGAGGTTGGTAAGATAGCCGTTGGCGAGAAATTATTGCTTAGAGGTTTTTCAGTCGTTACGATAAGGAAATTTCTCAACCAATCTCAAAAGGCTGACGATTTGCAGATGTGACGCGCAGACGCTAGTCACCAAACGCGCAGGAGACGGATTTTGCATCAGGACCTAAAACGGTTAGAAAACTTGAAATGGGTAGAAAATATTCAATGTACAAGCACTCCATTCTTATTTATATAGATTTACATCTACAATAGTGATTATGTAGTGTGACAACACATATTTTTACAAATTTGTTCGAAAATGACAGCATGTGATTTGCATTCGAACCTTTAGGCAAATGTGCTTAAAAGTTATCTGAAGAATTCAAATTTTTAATATCAAAGTTCTTAAACAAAAAATATTTGTCTCTTTATAAGTATATTTATGCAGCTCAAAAATCAAGGTATTTTAAATTTACTTAACCGCCATCTTGGTACACGAGTCCAGTACATTGCCACTGACTACGGTTTCTTCTACATGCATGAAACGCAATATATATTTATAAAAGATTTAAAAAGCAGAAACAGTGGGGTTAGCAACATAGTTCAATTAAAATTTCTCACAAGCAGTTCTCTCCAGTACAGAAGAAAAAAATTGTGCTCCAAATGATCTTTTCTTCAGGTAAACACGATATTTTCTGAACCTACAAGGTGGAATCTGTATAAGATCTCAGTGAAATTGCAGCCTATTATACCTTAAACAGCATATGTGGTAACTTTTCTGGAGACTTTTCAGAAATGTAGTCCTTCGGCTCCTATTGAAAAAGGTGCCGATATACACCAGTGTAAGTCTAGGATTAACACCATTTGGCTTGAGCTTTTCTTTTGGTCTTATTAAAGCACTGAGAAAGTGATCCAAGATAAGGGAACCGGACTCATTTTTTTTATGACGATTTAACTAAACCATCTGTCACTTCATTACTACTTACGGCACAATGCATGGGAACACCGACAGATGTGAGAATCATTTTCATTCAACACAGAAGATAATGAATTCCGAAGAATGTTAAAAAAGGTGGTAATTCTCTCATCCACATCATTATATTCAAACAGCATGTGCTTAGAATATATCTCTTAAAATGTTCATCTAAGTTTCAGATTTCTCATACACTATGCAACATCCATAGCAATGACTCGGCGTCAACACCTGCAGGTTTTCCACTGACCTCCGGTCACAAATCTCGACGCATCTATCAGAAAGATTTTCCCGTCCAGATGGTTTTAAGTTGTGCACGTCTGCCCCCTCTATAATTAGTTGTCCCTCGATGTCAATTGGAGGGATAAGAGAAGGGAATAGTTCGAACACTTAAACCGAGAGGTACTTTTTTTGCGCTCGGTCGCCGACCGTTTTGAGTCGATCTCTTAAAGCTTGTTTTACACTAAAGCAACCTGATGCAGAGCTGACTATGACGACTAATCAGCAATAAAAAAGCAGTGATTTGCAGGGGAACGATTGTTTTTTTTGTCGCTGATTGGTTGGCGCGGTCAAAAAAGTTTCAGATTGCAATTCTTTTTTTCATCACCAACAACCAAGGACAGAAATCCGTTAAAAGTGCAAAGTTATTTTTGAATAAATAGCGATTAAATTGTATTTTGGCTGTCGTAGTTCTTATCACGACGCTAGGTCTTCTAAGTTAGAACTTGTACTTATATTTTTCACGATTTACGTAGCTTGACTTTTACTGTGGAGATGAATTTCAAGAACACTTGTCTTCTAATGTCTCGTAACATATTAACTAGAACTCCGTATGACTCTGGCCTATATACGTTTGTAACTTTGTACATTAGATTTCATTCAAATTATCACTCAACGATCCTTGTTGTTTCTATGCTAAATGGTTGTAAGTCTTATAATATTCAAGACTTTCAGTTGATTAGTAGGCACTTCAGTCATTTTTTTTTATTTAAATGATTTTAAAAGTTTATTTGATCAATCATTTGCATTTTATTCATATAAATGGGCGAGTAGGAGCTTACTCATTCATTTGCTTTGCCCAAGGCCTACAATGCTCTTAGTACACAACTGGTAGTTACTGAAAATAAATATATCACCCTGCCTACTTTTTCAAAAGCTTCTATACGTTTCATTGAGTTGATTCAATTATTACCTGGTTCTTTAATTTTCTCAAGGAGCAAGAATATTTACTTAAGATTCTCAAGTTAACTCTTCTTTCTAGTTTAAAATTATACTTTCATTTAAGGATTATTGAATGTAAGCAGTGTTGGGTGCAACTTGGACAAATCTGGCCCTCGTACAATAAAAACCAATTAAACCAAACCTTCTACTTCTGCTCTTTAAAACATCAGAACAAATGCTTCAAGGATCCTCCACCTTGGCTCCTTCAGAGATCTTTCGATGTCCAGTTTTCAGTGGGATGTATATTACAATATGTACAATTCTTGCAATAGTGAGATCTCAATCTATATATTAATCTTTTTAAAGATGATTTAGAATAATCATCTTAAAGTGAGTATACATGTGCATGTTTACTGAATCACAGCTGATAGCGAAAGAAAAATATACCGATACTACTGAGTATTATATAAAAATTAGCATTTGGATTTTACAGACAGGTATTTCATTTGTATTAAAAACAATTTTTAAATATTTGTTAGGGGCTGTTCCTATAAATCCACATAAAATTTGTAAAGTATGTTTTATAATATGTTTAATTAAAAGGTATTGCTCCAATTTTGAATTCAATTAATTTAATGTCTATCATTATTGGTATACCTAAAACAAAATTAATAAGGTATTGTGAAAAGGGATTTTGGATTACCTATTATGATACATATATTCTGTGTCTATGTTTAAAACTGAGTTGTATTAAAAATGTTAAAAAATTAATTTAATGATTTAATTTCATTTTTCTTGCATTTTTCAACCTTAATACATATCTTACAAATTTTGCAGGCTCCAGGAAGTTATTTCTATGCTAGAAAAATTCTGGAATATGTCAGTTTTGTCACCATTGGACTTTATTGATAAAAAAGGCAATATATTAAAATTATGTTAAGAGAAGATTTTACTTTGAAGCTTTTATCAAAATATTTAATATGTAAATAAATCACTTGGTGAACATATTTCACTGAAGCAAAAGAGTTATTTTTATTTTAAATCTAAATTATTTATAGATGTTTCATATAAATAGTTCTTTTTAAGTAAACTATTTTATTAATTAATTTTTTTTAAATATTAGAAAATCAGTTGTTACTGTATGAATCAATATAAAAGGTAGAAAATAGTCTGTCATTTACAATTTTTGGTTTCATAATTTGGGTTATTACTGACTGCCACAAAAACAAATTGCTTAATACCCTTCTTACAGAAAGTGAAACAGATTGAATAAGACCATAGCTTTAGACTTAGCCATAACATTTGTCCTAAACAAGATTTCCGAACAGCAAATAACGCGATACAAAGATGCTTAAAATCAGGCATATTTACAAATTTTTACATCAAAGTAACTGATTACCTATATGACTGTATCATGAATACATATATTTACATGGCAATGTTTCAAATTCAATACAAGCATTCATGTTTAATATATATTTCATATTTTATGTTCATAAAGATAAAAACATGTTTTTAGTATCAAATCTCAATTTTCTATAAAAATAAAACTGAACTTCTCAGATCAAGAACAATAATAATATACCCATGATTTTAGTCCTACGAAACATTTATATACATTTTTGGCATTTATAAATAGAATCCACCACAGGAAACCAGGGCAGCCCTCACGAAGTGCGAGACCAATTCGATAAATCTTTGAGGCCTCCAAAATATTAAAAAGAAATGTTTTTAAGTTTTATGTCACTTTTTGAAATGAAGTGAATTGAGTTGTTGACAGTAGAAACATTTTAAAGTAAAAATAATCGTTCAAGTATGAGACTATAAATAATAAAGGATAAAATACAATAAATGCATCTTTTCCCAATTCCATTCATTATGGGCCCCTTAGAGTATGTGAGGCCCCATCAGTGGAATTGGCTTAAGGTTGGCCCTGAGAAAAACTGCATCAATGAAAACTGATAGTCCACTTAGATGGTTGTAAACAAGTTATTTGATTATCACCACATAGTCTATTGAAAGTTTGTTCCACAGGAAATCCCATGATTTCACGTTCTTCTTGAATTCGGAAAGAAAAAGTAGATTCATATGACCCAATGAAAAACCTAAACATAAATAACATTAATGCACTAGAAAAAGAATATCAGTCACTTAAATTGAATGAAACAGTACTAACCTTCTTCTAAGGAATATGCCCTCTAATTTACTCACAACTGCTCAAAAATAAGTAATAAGATTATTGTAAATAATACAAAAACTAATTCATGAATTTGGTACTTACAAAATAAGGTTGTCAGGACTACCACAGCTAAAGCACTTGTACAATAGTAGCTTTAGTAGCATAAATTCCTTAATAGTAGCAAAATAAGTCTTCTCTTAAGGCTTACCTTAGTAGTTTTAGATACCGCCAACAGCTATATCATTGGCAGTCTTCAAAAACATTGCTTGTAGTAGAAATAAGAAGAAGCATTTGGGGTAGCTTGGCACTTAGTTAAGAGTTTAGTTTTAACAGAAAAATACTATATGCTGTTACATGTACACCCTGTTGAAGTGTGATCAGAATGTTCATATTTACCAAACATTTTTGATACCATTGGAGTGTGCAGTAGGAAAGTAATAAAAACATTCCTCAAAGATGAAACAGAAGGCCTGAATTTATGACTGAATAATTGGTTAAAATAGGGACAAATGTTTGTTTGCCAAGAATTTCGAAAAGTTGTCCAAACTTTTAAAAATAGCTTGTGAGATGATTTTGCTTAAAAAGACCTCTAATCACCAAAGTTGAAAAATAATAGAAAAAAAATCGATTTAGGGTCACCTGTGACAGCCCTGTTGTGTGGAAAAAATATATCAGATATTAAAGCTAAATATATTTATTACAAGGAAAAATATTTGGACTATGAATTCACACATTTTGTTACCCAAAAAGCATTGAAATGCCCAAAAGTAGCATTTGTCAAATACTGAATAGTTGTCTTCAAGCTAAAATGCAATATTTCATGCTTTAAGTGACACTGCAGATAAAATTTTGCAGTTGTTTTCATTTTTTGTAGAAGGGCAAAGATCATGAAGAGGGCAAAATGCAGTGGCTTGCAATCTTCTTAATATGGTCTATCTGATTCAGGTCTAGTTCTGTATGAGCAGGCATTACCATCCAAATTTCTGTCTTTTCCAGAAATAATCAAGGCATATTTAAACATCTAGCCACTGCAACTATCAATGAATGAACAAAATGGAAGTATAATTTTATCCTGATACTGGATACCAGTTACTAATCTATCCGAAGCTAACGTATGAAAAATACAAAGAAACTTATGAAACTATTTTGTATTCTTTCTCAAATCAGCAAACCACCTCTTCTGTCTCTTTCCAAGATATTGCTATATGGAAATAGATTTCTGGTTCTCTACACACTTTTTGCTTTGGAACCCAAATGACATACCCAAGCAAGCATTATCGATCACAGATTATACATATAGTACTTCAATATAACTTTTAATTTACTTGGAAAATAGTAAACATAGTCGCAAAATAATTAAATAAACACATTGACTTCGATTAAAAAAATGTTTTTGCTAATCTTATTCATGAGTGAGATTAACAAAATTGTGTTGGTCATTTAACTTCAGATATATTTTCATAAACGTATCCCCTATGCTAGTAAGCTTTTTTGAAAAGCCCATGCTGCATCTGACTTAATTAAAAAGGAATAGAAAAGTAGTTAAAACTAAACAGAAATGGCAAATATTATATTTGTTTTAGGATAAAAATGTTTTACATCACACAAGTGTTTGTTTTTGTGATTGAAATACTCACACATTATTTAAACTAAGAAAAATAATTTTGGAGTATAAATTTTTTCTCAATGTAACAAAAATAAGTTACAGTATAACAAATTTTTTCCTAAAATTTATAATCTTAATTTTGAATAGATCATTACAGTACCTAGAATGAGCACATATCCACTGATCTACAATTGCTACACCTCCATCCAATATATCTTTTAGTACATCTTTTGTTGGTTTGAAGCGTGCAGCTCCAGGTATATATTGCTGCAGTTCTTTAAATTCTAAATGAGAAGTAATCACAAAAGAAATTATACAATAAAAAAGTAATTTTAAAAATCAATCAAATAACCACGAAAATGGGTACATAAAATAGAGGCTGTTTGGACATTTTTTGAACGATTTTGATGAGCTGTAAAAAAATTGTATGCTATGAAATAATTTTATTTTCACAGCAGTTAAATAGTTAAAGTATAATTTATTGTCTGCTAACTCAGTTTTGTTTACTTTCAAAATGGCGCTTTTAAATAAGCAATGGATGGAAGGCTATGTTTCTGCTCTTTCCAGAGAATTACGCTTATTCAATTATTCAAAAATGCTGTAAAAGTCATGGTTTTTCAATATCTAAAGGTATGATAAATAATAATATTAATGAGAAAGGAAAAAAACGTAAATTGGAAAAAATACTTCCAAATACGTATCCAAAAAAGAAAAGAATTTCTGAGAATATTTGTAAGGTAAGATCTTTAATTTTAAAAGAGAATCTGCCAAGTCAAAGTACTATTGCGAAGTCATTAAAATGTTCAGTTCCAACTGTAAATAAAATAATTAACAGTGATTTGAATCTTAAAAAGGCCAAAAAATACAATGTTCATTGTCTATCTCCATGACATATTGGAACACTCGCACACATTGCAGAACTCGCTGCAGAATTCTGTATGAGAAGCATTTAGCTGGAGAAAGAAAAAAATGTTGTAACAATACATGAGGTGTGGGTATATTTAAATGATTGCAATAAAAAAAGAATTTATTATAAAAGAGGAGAAAAAAAATCCTAAAACATAGTTCAAAGAATCTAAAGAAACTTTCTCTATGGGATTTATGATTGTTGCCGGTTTTGCATATAATGGAAAATTAAAAGTAAAGAGAGTGGAAAAAATGTAAAAATCAACTCCTCATACTATCAAGACCTTATTTTATCCCCAATGTTCAAAAACGAAATACCATATCTTTACCCACAGTGCCAACAATCAGTAGAGCTGCATCAGGATAAAGCAAGCAGCCACACGTCTAAATCCACTATTAAATTCTTGGAAAAAATGGAAGAAACTGGTATCAAGTCAATACCCTTTACTGATATTCCTGCTAAATCTCCAGATGTCTCACCCATGGACTTTTAAAAAGAGTATTATCGAGACGACCACCGAAAACCATTCAAGGACTTTGGAAAACTGGAACAAGAATGGGACAAAATACCTATCGATATTACAAAAGTTATTATTATCATGGAAATTAAGGTGTAGAAAGATAGTTAACAATAAGGGCTATCAATAGAACATTTAAAACAAACATTTCATATAAAAAAATTTATCTTCAGTCCATTAAAATCATACAAAAAATGTCCAAACAGCCTATGTTTATGCTAGTCTACCTCCATATTAGCAGAGTAGTGCAAACTGTAGTACGATTTTTATACAGAAATAAATATTTTATTTTTACACTAGTATCATACCTTAGTGCTTCAGGCAAAATTGGAAAAGGGATGAAAACTAAAATTGATATATCCTAGTTATAATGCACCAATAGTGGAGTAAAAAAAATTATACAAAATTATTAGCGAGTTCAATAGATTTATTATACTTTGGTACAATCAGGGTTTAAAATTTGTGGTCAGTTGTCATTTTGCACCTATAAGTTTCATTTTGACAATCGAGTTTTTGGATCCAGTTGTCATTTTTGAAAACTAGCTTTTCTGAATTTTTTTCATTAGTTTGGTAGATTCCAACTTATCAACAGTTCATTCTTTCTTCTAACAAAACATTCCTTTATTCCTAAGAAGGCACATTAAAGTCTAATGTCCAGGCACTAGTCATTACACTGTGCTTCTAAACATCCATGAAAAAATAAATTTTAAATTGCACATGAGTAGAACATTTTGACAACTGAAGGGAAATGTTTAGGTGCTATTGATGCCTGTATCCAAATTTATAATCATGGGTACCAACTGATATAATAACTTATTTCATACAAGATCAACTTGAAATTTTTACCTTTAAGATAATATTATAATGTAACCATAGAAAACAATGTATTTTTACATCAAATAACAATTAAAACAAGCTGGAGAATGCAAGGAATATTTAAATCATTAGTTATTTATTCAACTTTAGTACATATATTCCATTTTGGTAGCAAGTTTATACACACATATATCTTAGATTCTTAAAACCCCAACTCTGGATAAAATGCTTCAAAAATCTAAAACCTATTGGAAACAGCAAAATATTGAAATATGTATTGGATTATAATGCATTTGTAAGTAATTACCTGACTCAACTGCATCTGTCGCAACAAATAACTTTTCAAGGGAAAGTCTTTTCATGTGCTTCAAAATTTGCTGGGCTGCAAATGCAACACTAGGAACTTCTTTTGGTCTTGCCTGAACAAAATCTCGTCGCCTTAAATGTACAGCAATATAAGGGCCACCAATAGCTTTGCGGTTGATAGGTGAAGTTAAATTATAGTAATTTTTTTCTGTTTTATCATCTTGGTCATTTGAGTTCAGATGTAGTTTTCTAAATGTATCCCCTATGCTAATAAGATTTTTTGAAAAACCCATGCTGCGTCTGACCTAATTGAAAAGGAATAGAAAGAGTAGTTACAACTAAACAGAAATGACAAATATATTTGTTTGGAGATATAAATGTTTTACATAACACAAGTGTTTATTTTTATTTATGAAACACTCAAACTATTTTGAAACAATGAGAAAAATAATTTTGGGATACAACTTTATCTTAATGCCACAGAATACAGTTAAAACGTAACAAATATTAGCTAAAATTAAAATCATAATTTTGAATAGATCATAACAAAATTACATTTAACAGCATTTGCAGGGGAAAATATAAATTAGTATTATTTTCAAATTACAAGGAATATAAGTTTGGTTAAATAGGTTTTACTAATAAAGCAGCAAATGTGCCTGAGGATCAAGATAATTGTAATTTGAAAATCAAACACCACAAAACCATTTATTGAGATAAAAATGCACTAACAGTATTCCTAGCAATTCTTTGTAAATTATCCAAGCATTTATTTGTTATACCCTATTGTTAACAGTTTGAATTATGCACTGTGCAACACTTGTACAATTGGCATGTAAAGCAAACACTATTATCCAGACATTGGTCAACAATATTCTTTAGCACCATACTTAGAACTTTTATTAGAAAAACTACCGTTTCTAAGAGTCATTTGTCTGAAGATCTTATCCCTACTCTTATTTCACAGTATTGAATGTGTCAATTCCTGGGTAAATATTTTATAAGCATTTTCCAATTAACTGAAAAATTTGTCTTGTATACAATTTTTTGTTTATACCTAAAGTGTCATGATATTCTTTGTTTCATAATACTATTTCCAAGTTCCCTAATTTAAAAAATAAAAATGTAATTACAATTTGGAAGCAAACTATATGAATGTATTAAAAACCTGGCTTGCAATTGAGAAACATTATAAGCTATAAAATTTTCCAAACCTGACATAACTTTTGTTACTTAGAGACTCAAACAAGGAAATCAAATTTTAATACTTTTAAAATTTTAGATTTAATACTTAACCTAATTATCAAAGAGTTGAATGAAAAAGATAGTGCTATTTTGAAATTTATTGTATAAATATTTATTTGATCATAATTATGTTTTTGTGTTTAAACCCAAACAAGGTCTAACAAATAATTTTAATCAGTGCTGATATTTAATTTTACAACATTTAGAAAACAAGAAACTACAAGTTCTGTTTTTAGTCAGACTTTGTCAAGCTATGGCTTCTGAAACATGAACATGAGTTCAAACAAATTCCACTTATGGATGAAGTTAAAAATGCAACTTAAGGATTTTTCATTTAAAGACCTTGAAAATAAAATTGATTTTAAGGCCTTTTTAAAGGAATCGTACAAAACTTGCTTAAAACTTTTGTATTGTTAGAATCTTAATTTAAAAATTAAATCCAAAATATTTTATAATTTCCCTAAACTTGTTTTGAGATAGAAAAAGGGTAGTCTACATGTACACTTTTCCACAGGGGGATCGTAATTGATAGAATTGATCCATATACTATTGCAAAAAAGCATTAAGTCTCAAAATACATTCTGAGAGAGTTGTTCCTTCTAAGATGCCTGCTTTTGTGCACTACTTTATATGAAGAAACACAGAGTCTCAATGAAAATATGACTTGTCTTTTGCTAAATATGCAGCTGAATTGCAGTCAAGAAATTGAAGAATGTACTGCAAATGCACATAATGAAAAATTATTTATGCAGTGCAATTATACTTCTGTAAAAACATTGGTTTTGATGTTTATAAGTACAAACCAAAACCCCTCAGATTTACTTTGGGGCAAAAATGAATTTGCTATGACTATATAAGGTTTTGCGAATCATAAAATTTCAATGTTAAAAACAATATTCTCTAAAAAAAGTAGGAATTTTAAAACTGGTTAAAATAATCAGTGAGCACTTTTAGTGTTGATTAAATTCTTTCACATACCATCCAGTATTCCTTATCACCAAAAGCATCATGTAGAATTACTTCTGACCGATCTATCATAATGACACTAGAGGAAATAAAAAACATTCAAATTTAAGTGAACAAATGTTTAGATATCAAAACAGCTACTTGCCTAAGGAAACATTTATTTTTTACTAATGTTTCACTTGATTTAAAGGTGTTTGAAAGTTTCAGAATCTAGTGACACAAGGTGATCATATAATTCATTTTAAACAAAATGCTAACTGAAAAATAATTCTAAAAATAAATCCTTGGACATAATGCTTTTACCTAGTTAAAAATATAAGATCTTGAGATTTAAGTTTTCGAAATAAAAATAATTTGTTAAATTTCGATAATTTGGCACTTTACCCAGTTTGCAATGAATCAATCATTTTGTAGGGAATTTAAAATATGAACTTCAACAAAAATCATTGACTTTTAATGATTATTTTTAAGTAACTTTGTGTATTGCATTAAAGATTAATGTATTTAGAAATATGAAGGGAAGAAATATAAGCAAAATTGAACATAAATAATATTTGAAACTGAACGGGTTTAATGTATACAACACAAAATTAAATCTGTTTTCTTTTAAATGTATAAATTTTAAAAACAGATGACGAAGGAACAAATCTGATTTAACTAACTGGCATCCTTATTACACTCTTACAAAATTAAGTTAAACTAATGCCTTATTGTGTTTGGTATAATGTCCAGAGAAGACTCAGTGACAAAAATGTCAGCCAACCAAATTAATGCCTCAAATTGATCTAGTTACTCATTTTTTACTGTAATACAATTACAATTTTTTTTAACAATACTACTTTAGCCAATGAACACATAAATAAAACTAATGGATGGGGAACATGATAATTCTAGTTATTAAATTTTTTTTCATCAAATGAGGTTCAAAAATATTTTTACTTTTAAAATGGTAATTAATTTTAAATGAATATTGCTTTTTGTATAACAAGATAAATGGAAAGGAGTGCTTAATATCTTATTGCTCATGATAACCATAGTAAGGTTATCATAACCTTCTGGCAGACATTTTAAAAAGATAATTGCTCAAATAACAGAAATCATAAAATAATTCTATTTACCTAAAATTGGAAGATTCAAGAAACCTTTTCAATGTACTGCTATATCCTTGAATTGATACACAGAACAGGTCTTCTGCAACAATGTTTTCATAATCCCAAAACCATCCAGTTACTTTGCCATATTTATCAATTCTGTATGGTAAAGCATCAATACACTCTCTAATATCAGCTCGTTCCTCCCAAACGCCATCTTTCCAACCCTCTGCATAATGTTGAAGGTAGTATAAAACATCTATTGTAGAACCATATTCTGTAAGAAAATACTCTAAACATTTATAAAATACTTAGACAATAAACCAAATATTCCAAAGCATACATGCACATTTAATATACCTATGAAAAATACACTAACCTATTTTATGGTATAATTAAAATGAAGTCAGTATTTACTAATCATTATAAAAGAATTAAGCAAGACTAAAAATAATGAAACACATATAACATAATTTTAATTATGGTATTTTTTTGCCTGAGAAGGTCCCAAGACAAATATATAAATCCTCAATAAAACTAAAATAACTCTCACCACAAGTTATCGTTTTTATAGATAAGTTCTCTTTTAACTTTTACGAAGGATGTCTTCAATTGATTTATAAAAGCTGGATCAAACCTGCACATTCAAAGTGTAGTCAATAAGTTTCTGTACAAAATCTATACACGAAAGTAAACTTTCAGCTCCTAGTTGCCATCATCACCTATGAAAAAATTCTTTTGGAAGGTAATAAAATGATCTCAGCTCCATTAAGATCGGAAACATACCTAGAATCATTCTTTGACAATGTTTTAAACGTCAATGATTTAGTTTAAATCTCCTCAACAATTGTAAATCTTCCTCCCTTGAGTTCAATTTTTATAATTATGGAAAAGAAAGGTTGCAACGAGTTTAATCTGACAAGAAGGGGAGAATGACCATATTGTTAGCAAACAAAACCAAATGAGTTTTAAGGGTCATTTTGGTTGCTCACTCTAAAAATTTATTAAGTACGCCTCTTTTATCCTTCTTAGTATACTTGAGTGTAGTTTACACATGCATAAAGAGTCAGTATTCATTGTTAACTAAGTAAATCAGGTACCATCCAAGAAGTCTTCTAACTCCATAACAGGAACATAACTTTGCAGACTAGGAATATCAAAAAAGTGTGACCACTTTATTTGTGATTGGAAGCCAATATTTCTTGTCTTCCAATGGTATAATGGTCCCCAAGGTGGTAAAACTAAAATCCATTCACCAGATTTGCTTTCTTCATTAAGTATTTTAACAAGAGAGGCTATACGCATGTATACATCTCTTCTCAGATTAAAGCCTTCTCCTGGGTTCACATCATACAGCAGGTATCTGTGAAGATTAAATCAAATAATTATAAATTGATTCCACATTAGCATACTTACAACATATTATACATATAAATCATTATTAACCTATAATTGACATACATCAATATCATGGATAACAGAAATTTGGACAACCAGAGTTGAATTATTTGGTACTAAGTATCAATATCTTGAGATTTATTTGGGAAAAATAAAAAATATATGTTTGCAACACTTGCACGTGCTTGGTTGTAATGTTAGTGTTTATTTTACCTGTATGCTAATCAGTGGCTTTTGGTAGTTTAAATTTCATATTTTTTCCAGTTTTAAGTCTTATTTTTCAAAGCTTTAAGTCTATTCCAGAAATGTCAAAGAAGTTCGTAGGTGTTTTAATTAACGTCGCACTGGAGCAACAGAACTGGCTATTGGCGAAGGTCTGGGATCATCTCCTGAAGGGAAAGATCTGAGAACAGCACCACGTAATTTTGAACCACGGTCGGATGACGAGGTCACACCTGAGCTGGCACCTCACTCTCCAAACTTCCACATCACGCCAATGTAAGGACATTTGAGGCCCCAACAAATTTAATGTGCACCAGCCCCCTTTGTATACGATGGTCTTTGGTCGGATTAGAACTTACAAAGCTCCAGTTGCTAGTCAGTTACTCTTCCAACCGGGTTACCGCGGCCCTGAAATGTCAAAGAGGCAAAAGTACAGTTTTAATGACAATCTCCAGAAACAATTCAAATTTATTAAACTAGAAAGGTATAAGTGATGGAATAAAGTATGCCAATATTGTAGTGTCCATTTCTCCATTGCTGATGGAGGAAGTGACATCAACCAACATCTAAGTGGCTAGAAACATAAGGATGCTGAAAAAACAGGCTTCAATTAAAACTATCAGTTTGTTTATGGTGAGAAATGCAATAGTCAAAGCAAAAATATTGCAGCAATTGAAGATCTTGCTGCTTATACTGTGCATCATGATCAAAGTTTTTGTGCAAATAATTGTTAGTCAACATTAATAAAGAAAAGTTATGAACCAAACTTTACTTCAGCACTTACCAAATCAGAAGCAATAATTACCAACATTTATTGGCATACATATTGGACAAAGTAATATAATTTATTTGAATAAAACAAAAAGCATTACTCAGTTTAGATACATCAGAAACATTAAGCTTTCTTCAATTGTTGCATAGTACTTTTTTAGCTAAATTGTGGAGTTCAAGACAAATTTTTTACTTTATTTCTGAATCTGGTGAGGCGTTCAACCCACAGTGTGCTACATTGAAGGAAGTACGTGATGAACTTGCCTAACGACACAATAGTTGCATTGTATGTTTATAACACCAATTTTGGTGGCTGCAAAACACTTGGCAAAAATAATGTGTGGAAAAAACGTGAAACTAAACTGAAGAGGCAGTGTCAAATATGTAAGCGTACACATGAGTGTGGGCGGTGCATTTAGAGGAACAGGCTTTCTAAGCGCATGTGACGTTTCGGGGTTTCGTTCGCTTGCACACCTCGGCAAATTTCATGGTGGTTTTTTGCAACATTCAATGAAATTCAAAAGCAAACAGTTAAAATGAGTAACCACCAACGTTTGGATGATGGAGAGAGGTGTCGAATCGCCAGGAGACTGAAAGCAGGGCAATAACAAGTGCAGATTGCTAGACTTGAATGTAACACCCAACGTCGCATTCAACTTATGGGAACAGTTTAAGGATACCGGATCCGTAGAGAGAGCCTGGGCAAGGTCATCCAAGAGCCACGGAGGCCAATGAAGATCGATATTTGTACATTAGAGCGAGGCATAACAGGAGTGAAACAGCTTCTCAGCTCTCTTGTGACCATCATACGGCCATAGGAAGCCGAGTTTCAAAGGCTACTGTTTCCCGAAGACTACATGAGAGAGGTCTGTTTGCAAGACCTGCTGTTTGTGTCCTGCTCACTGGAGAGCCTGTTTAGATGGTGCAGAGAACATCGACTTTGGACCAGGGATCAGTGGGGAACCATTCTATTCAGTGATGAGTTCCGGTTCAGCCTAACCAGTGATTCTCGATGTATGTTCATCTGGAGAACCAGGCCCTGCTAATTGTCCTCCAACATTCGAAAGAGACCACTATGGCATCAGAGGTTTGATGGTCTGGGCAGGCATCACGTTGGATGGGCGCACAGACCTCCATGTCTTTGACAGAGGCTCTGTGACTGCTGTGAAATATAGGAATGAGATCTTGGAGCCTTGTTTGCCTTTTCAGGGGTGCAATTGACTCTGATTTCATTTTCATGGACAACTCATTCACATAGGGCTCATCTGGTTGATAAATATCTGGAAAGTGAGAATATTCACAGGATAGATTAGCCAGCTAGATTTCCAGACCTGAGCCTTAAAGAGCATATCTGGGACGTTCTTGGAGGGCAATTGCAATTCATCTTCACCCTCCCTGAACCATCCAGGATCTGAAAAACAGAGTTGGTAGAGGAGTTGGACTGATTGCCACAAGGACTCATAAATTGCTGCATTTCCAGTAGGAATTCACGTTGTGAAAGCTGTATCACTGTACGAGGATACCATAACCCCTATTAACCCATTTTTTGTGTCGATATTGTAACCTCTGTTTTAGACCTTCCTGCACTGATGAGTCTTATGCACGATCATGTGTGTGTACCATAACTGTTGTAAGGCTACTTTTTTGTATTATTTCAACCTATGTACATAACTAATTTCATTAAAATTTGTCCAGTAGATAATCGTCCCTAATTTCATTAAAATGTCCAGAGATAATTGCCCTAAAGTGAAAATTCTCTTCATTTTGAGCACCAGTGTATGTTCCAAACATACATAGCTTAATTGGAAATAATATTTCAGCTACGGAAGTAGCTATGAACATTGAAAAATCTTGTAAGCAATTTAGTCCAGAAAAGGTGGAGTGTTTGTAACTACTGATGTTATAAAACAACTAAAAATGTTTTTTGATTCAGAATAAATTAATGAGGATAAGTTTTTTGAGGAAGTTCAGAATTTTTATGTAAACAGATTAGAATATAACAAATGGAAGAGAAGCTTAGGAAATTATTGAGAAGTTCAATTGGTGCTAAGGTAGGTATTTAATTAACATAGCACTGGAGCAACACAATGGGCTATTGGCAGCAATCCGGGATCAAACCTGAAGGGAAAGATTCAAGAAAATCATCAAGTAATTTTGAACCATGGTCAAATGACAAGGTCACACTTGAGGTGGCACCCCACTCTCCAAACTTCCACACCATGATAACGTGAGGACATTTGAGGCCACAACAGATTTAACATGCACCAGACTCCTTTGTACACGACGGTCTTCGGTTGGTATTGAACTCGCAACCCTCCGTTTGGTGCTAAGGAAAACACGGGAATGAAAAAACTACAGGACAGTCTGAAAGTGGAACTAATTACATGCAGAAACAGTAAAAGCTCATGTATTTGATCAGGGGACCCTCATAAAATCTATAATTGTATGGGGTACATGGAATAAAGAAAACATTCATGTATGATAAATGGGTAGATTTTCTGAAATAAGTGAAAATCACCTAGACTTTTGTAATATTGAAGTTTATTCTCTTCCTGGAATTACACCTATTGAGATATTTTCTGTTATGAATGAACCAAACTAATCTAGATTAAGTATTGAGTAGCTAATCTGTTATGAAGTAGCCAAACTAATCTAGATTAAGTATTGAGATAATGAAGGATATGTTAGTTGCAAGACAAAATTGTGCCATGGAGTGTGAGAAGTTTTGTGATAAGGTGTTGAAAGATTGAAATTTTCTGCATAAGAATACTTCATTGGCAAATATTCAAGTTTCGATCATGGTAAAATAGTCCCCTTCTATGTCCACTAAAATTCTTATATGGAACCATATTATATGCATCCATTACATGCATAGCTTACCATTATTCTTGAGTGACTGAATGTCACTCAAGAATAATGGTAAGCTCAACGTCTATGTAATAAAACTGGGTAAAAAACATGGTACCAATCCATCGCCAAATTAGTGACTAAAATTTTCATTGCCAAACTGCTATTTGGGGTACAACTGCACTTTACTCTTTTAGTAGCTTTTACAAATATGTTCTTCCATGGTGACATATTTGGCCGCAAAAAAGGCCCAAAAGCATTGCCTAAGTCTAAAGTGCAGCTGTACCCTATTTGGCCTACAACGGATTATCATAATTCAAAATTATCCCCAATTGGTGATGGTACTGTGTTCTTGAGTCTAACAAAAAATGATTTTATTATTGTATTTTTTCTTGAATTCAGAACATTACATAACACCTCTCATTTTGGCCATCCTTATGTCCCATTTTTGTCTCAAAGTAATATGGTCAGCCAATGTATGGTAATATGCAGAGTGCACATAGGACACTTACTGCAAATGTGTTTATAGGCAATACCCGAGGCATATAAGCAGTATATCCCATTATTCACTAAAACCAATAAAAATGCGTCGTTTTACATAAAAAATTTATAAGCAACAGTGAACGATTGGGCCACCTGAAAATTGGGAAATTCCCAAGGCCTACTGGCTTTTCAGAAAATAGTAATTGGAAAAAATGTTTTCAAATTATTTTTCCATTAGAGGGCAATAATATATAAAGTGAGAGTGAAATTACTCTTGCATCATATAATCTGTTCATTACCACCTTCAATAGAGGATGACTTCCTTTTCGGAAGATTGCAAACTAAATTTTTAATAATGCATTGAGTTGCACTTTTCTCCATAACGTAAATATATATTAGATGAAACCAAACATCTGTTAAGATCTGATTCTGAAGTCAAGGATGTAGATCTTTAGAGTCAGTGCGTAAATAAAGGAATTTAATATTTCAAGGGTGCTTTTTCGCTGCAGGTCTAGCATTTTGTGTGATGAGAAAATTTCGTTTCTCAATTGTACACTTTATATTCATTTTTATATTTATTCGGTTGTTTCTGATTTAAAAGTCACTTTGAAAGGTTTTAAATTTTTATTTTGACGTTTTGTTTCAAGAGTAGTATGTATCGTAATTGTGTTCTTACTTTGAAATTTTCTCATCTCAATTAATTTTAGAAATATCTTTTATATTTTTACATCTGGTAACCCCTAAACATACTTTAATTTGGCCTCATTCCCATGGGGTTGAACCAGACCTCTCCTATAAAGAGGGTGCTACTGTGTTCAAGGACAAAGGTGGCTAGGATGTGAAAAAATTGTTTGTATTACAGTGTGTAGTCTGTTTTAAATCTTTTTATACACAGTAAAATTTTATAAGAAATTTACCAAAGAAAATAGAATTTTTTTATATCTGTGCAAACTAAAAATTGAGTACTTGGACTACATAGTTTGACTATTCCTTAAAGGATACATCTAATCTGGGACTGGAGCTTGTTATCTGACCTGGCATAATGATACTGGCACTTGAAATGTAGCTGTAGGCCTGTCTTGAATATCTATCTACATTCTCTATATCAGGTGTCACCAAGCTTATTGAGCGACAAACCACATTAAATTGTTGAAAGTGCTATGGGTTCATTGAAACTTTTGGTTAATTTTTTCTCAATCTTCTTCATTGATATTGAATGCCATATTTCTGATAAACAACGAAATGCAATTCGAGCAGTACATATAAACATCTTTGAGTATAAAAGATGAACATTTCGTTCATTTAAAGTGTTATGTATTGGGTCATCCGTAAAGTTCTGTGGTTTTTCAAATCGAAGTGCGCTGTCTTATTACTATTTTGCTACCGCTGATAAGGAGTGACCCTGATTGAAGCAGATGTGTAAATTCCGTCTTTTCTACTTAATTCTAGCTTGCGTTGTGATACAAATTTTGTTTCACTGCAGTGCTAAGAATGGAGAACCAAAAAGTTCATTTTCGTCATATTATGCTCATTTTATGAAAGGAAAAAATGCTAGTCAGACTGCTCGTAAAATTTGTGCTGTATATGGACAAAGTGCTGTTTCTGACACAGTTCGAAGGTGGTTTTATCAATTTAAGTGCTGAAATTTCAGCCTCGAAGATGATGTCCGCTCTGCCACCGCTGGAAATCCACGTTACACAGTTCAGGAACTATCACACAGACTAAATATTCCAAAAAGTACAGTTCATGATCATCTGAAGAAGATAGGGTATGTAAGCCGCTACGATGTATGGGTACCCCATATTTTAACACAACAGAATATGCTTGCTCGAATTTCGGCATGTGATTCTTTGCTGAAATGAAATGAAGTTCCTTTTTTGAAACAGCTCATTACTGGAGATGAGAAGTGGATACTATACAATAATGTTACAAGAAAAAGATCATGGGGTAAGCCAAATAAACCTCCACAAGTAACATCGAGAGGGGAGCTGCATCCCAAAAAAGTAATGCTTTGTGCATGGTGGGACTACAAAGGAATTGTTCATTATGAATTGTTGCCACAAAATCAGACAATAAATTTGGAAAAATACTGTTCTCAAATGGCAGTTTTAAAAGCAGAAATCGAAGCAAAGTGACCAGAACTGACCAATCGTCAAGGTGTTGTCTTCCAGCATGACAATGAATGTCAGACAGACTTATTGAGTATGGCTGAGATGTTTTGTGTCACCCCCCATATTCACCTCTTCAGGTCACTTGAAAATTCTATGAACGGCAAGGCCGGTAGGTATAGTAACATTTCTCGGGTCGATTCAACATGCCAATCGGGACTCTGGGTTTGCTCATTGCGCTGTTTTTAGTCTTGCTAGGGATGCCAGTTACATTCCATTCTGGGTATTTCTCTCATCTGGGCAGGTAGAACTTTATTTGTGCGTGTATGCTTATCGACGTTGTCTTGTGTTTGGCGCAGCATGGCTAAATATGGCCCTTGCGCCATAAAACCCGACCAACACGCCAGTCCATCCTTCACTCATAAACAATGCGTTTACTTACCTTTTTTGTTTATACCTTGAATAACGTAGAGTCGACTCTGTGCAAGAGTCATGGGCACTGTTTAAATTACAAGAGTCCCGCTCGGAAAAAACATTTGTAAAAGTCAATGCAATCAATAGTACAGAAAAGTGCAAAATCATTACAATCAAAGATAATAAAGAAATAATCAGAAGTTCTAGAAGAGACAAATTAGAATTCCGAAACAAAACTGCCGCAACACAAAACACTTACACACAGTTACAGTTACTTCGGAGCACAGTTACAGTAAATAGCTACGCATACAGAGGGACCACTGCCATAGGAAGCAATGTTCTGATAAATAACATGGGAAATTGCATAGATGTGGCGATGTCGGTGAGAGTCCTGCACCACGATCAACCGATTTAGCTTCGTTTCCATAACAACCGAAATAGGTGATTTGTTTACTTACTGTTTTGGTATTTGTTTCTTTATTTCGTATGTACATTTTAAGTAAATGCTAGTGCTGGGGTTGTTTATTCAAACAATGTCAATATATTTGTTTTTAATTCTGAAATTTATGGAGTTAGGACTGCTGTAGCACAAGCTTCAAATATACGATAAAGCAGGAGGATTTTTCATTTAAGTACATCCCAATCCGTTAGCTGTTTATTTACTTTGGCTCTCATTCTCTACGATTTGAAAGGCCATTTGTATTTTTGCTTTGTATTTCTAATTGAAAGATAAGTATTCTTTATATATTTTTAGCATAAATGTTTTAAATTAACAATTTTTAAATGTCTTCTGAAATTAAAAAGAACCTCAATTTATGAAAGTCACTTGTGAATTATAAAATTTTACAATGTACGAACTTGTTTCTTCAATTTTAGTTAATTCTTTTTTAACTGAATACTTTTTAAAAATACGAAAATATTCCAAAACAAGCCCTTTCGATTTATTATTTAGAAGATTGTTGATCTCTGTAGTCTGAAAAATTATTTCAACACAAAAGGACATTAGAATTTTTTTTTTCACACATAATCAGGTATTTAGTCTGTGATCAGGTACATCATCCATTTTCGAACAAATTATACAATTTGAAAAAGGAGCAGAAATGAAGTATTCTGTTGGAGCGTACAATTAGTTTAATTTAATTTAATTTATTTTGTTAAAATTGTTTGCATATACTTTTATGATTAGACTTAGCGAATGAGCTTGAATCAGAACATCAATTCTGCTTCCGTTTGCACAAAGCGAATGAGTCTGAATCAGAACACGAGTTCGGCTTCATATCTGAACGATATTTTTCCTTTTTCGGGTTCCTGCAATTGGTTGTTAAAAAAGGAACAGCGTTGATTCTGCAACGGTGATAAAATTTCATTCGCTCTCGGCTCCTAGAACAATGCTCGCGTCACACGCCTTAGATGCAGCTAAAAGGACTTCTGTTTTGACATTTGTGCACGGCATATGTATTCCTTTTTAGTAACTTTATCAAACTCGTTGTTATTGTTGACATGAGTTTACCTTTCTCCCACACGCCAACATATCCGGAACTAATCAGAATGTTGAATATCGTTCGCAGTTGAGTATAAAGAAGAAAAAGTAATAAATTACTCTTTCCCGTTGCTAGGCGCCACAGTTCCTCCGAGCGCAGGCGATTTCTTTCTCTTATGTAATCATTAGAACTTTAAAGGGCAGTATGTGCAATATGTAGGGCAATGAAATTCCCTGCTCATTTTTTGTTGTCTCCAGCTAACTTCTAAATATATTAATGGGTGGAGATGTCGAATCCGAGGCACTATCGATTTATCGCCAAACATGGTAACCTTGGTTTTTGATCCAGTTTTATGGCAACCCTATGCAAAAGGTTTTTCGCGTAGAGAAGTCCGCGTTTTTTTTAACGAACATACTAGCTTTGGACGCCATCTTGATTTGGCGACAAACATGCCTCGGATTCTACATCTTTACCTATTAATGTTTTAATGTCAATAAATTCTTTTATTCGGACCTTGAGAAACCGCTGAGTTGCTCAACACAATACAGGCCCCTTAGGAGGGTAGTACGGAACACAAACTCCAGCTTGCAAATGTCTGGCAGTTCGATGTTTGAAGAGAGCGAATACAAGTTAAGGCATCAATGCATCCTGTCAATTTAGTCTGGCAGTTTTTCCACTGAAATTCGACAGACAATCGCATCTATAGTTGGCCACCAAATCCACACTAGTTGCTCCTTTTTCACACGGCTCGAGCATCTGGCACCCTCGAGAGCCTGTAGAGAACCTATATAAAGAGAGAGTGGACATACACCCGACATTTTCTGATTGGCTGATGCGGTTGGCAGCCATGTTTTACTATGGTTCAGTTCAACATGGCGGTTGTGCGTTGCTGATTGCGATTTTGGAAGTTTTGTTTGGATACACTTGTAATTTACATAATTTTGAAGGTAAGAACGCATTTTTTCATTTAATATAGATCAACCACGTAATAGATAATATAGACACTTAATGAACAAAATTAGGTGTAAACTATTGATAACATTAATTTAGGCAACTAAAAAGAAGCAAAGGTACATGTGTAAAATTCCGTCGACCATTCTCGCCAAACCAGAAAAATGTCGCCAAACGATGCGATATTCCGCCATTAATGAAAAGCGTATAAAATTGTTTTTTACTAGTATTGCTAGAAAAACAATTTTTTCCGAAACGTTATATTTAAACAATTTAAAATTCTAATTATGTTTAAACGGATTTTTTTTTCTTTCCACAATATAAATAATTTATGAATATTTGAACGATGGAAAATGGATATTTAAAATACTTAATTATTTACTTTATTTTCAAAATACAGTACATTAGGCCTACTTTTTTATTAAGTTGCCATTCAAATATACTGTGTTCTCGAAATAAAAATCTAGTGATGGGTTGAAAATGGGGAAATACTCATTTCAGGAAGTCGAGACGCTGCTATTTTGTTGCCACCGCCAGATTGGATGGCCCTTCTGGTCATTCACCTTTACTTCTTGAGAGGAATTGGATATACTTTTCTTTTGGCTTCTTTCGTATTATCTCTTGGCAACCTTTAGCAGTGAATCAAATGTTTTTCGTTCAAATCGGTCAAATTCAATTTAGTGAGTTGCTTTTCCGATTTCGTTCATGACATTTGTTCGTGATCGTGCAAATGTTTCGACGCGTGAGTTTTTCTTGAATGTATTTTATTTGTTCCTATGTTTTAATTCATTGTTTTATCCTTGAGTTGTAAAAGGTGACTTGTGTGTGTTTATTGTAAATAAGTGTCATAAACGTGATACATTTTTTACATAAAGATGTAGGGAACAACTCTCAAAAACAAAATGTATTCCCTTTCAATAAAAGTTGTAGGGCCGCTTACGTCAACTTGACGCATAATGATTCTATCAAACGAAAGAACAAGGAGTCTAAAAGATCTACAACCATCCTCCGAGATTGCTATTTCAAATCTGACTTTATTACACAGCATATACATGAACATCAAAAATGCAACATAGAAACAGAAAGCACATAAAAATAACAAACAAGTAAAAAAGCAACGCTCGCACTCGCGAAAGTACGAACTGAAACCAGCAGAGAAGGAGGAGCCAAGAAGTGAGAACCGAAACTACACAAATGAATAAGTCATCCCGCGGCCCATTTCCAACATACTCCCCTCAATTTCACATGCGGAATGGAATTTTGTCGAAAAAATGTATTTGCTTGAAAAAAATTGATCATAAAAATCGTATCAATGATTTGTTAGCCTTTTACAACGATAGTGGAATTCGGAAATATTGCATTCCTGGTGCAAGAGTGCTACAAGTCAAAAAATATCGATAGGAAAATTGGCTGCAATAACACGCGTAAGTTTGTCATTTTTACTGGAGCCGCAAAATTCCAAAACAATATATGGCCCCCCTGATCTAGACGGATGATCTGATCACAATAGAATATTTGCGTTAGGCTTGCAGACTAAAGAACAAAAAAACATAATGGTTTAATTTTCCAATAAAATTATTTGTATAGATGCAACACATAGCACAAATTACTATGATTTCCATCTTCTTAATTTAATTGTCCCCGATGAATTCGGGAATGGGTATCCTGTTGCTCATTTCATCACGAATAGTTTAAAGTTAAAAACTGTTCGTTGTTTATTTAGTAGTCTGAAATCTCGACTACCCAATATACACATAAATGCGGTAATGACTGATGATGATAATGTTCTATTCTCAGCATTTCATCAAGTATTCGGTCCAAATATTATGCATTTGTTGTGTAAATTTCATATATTATAAACTTGGAATAGGAATTTAAATGCCAAAATCCCCAATAAAGATCTCAGGAACGAAATTCATACAAAGTTATTAGAAATTTTAAATGAAGAGGATCGAAATAAGTTTAAAAATCTTTTAGATGAATTTTTAAAATCATTTATAACGAAGGCTACAGATTTCATAAAATATTTTGAAATTGAGTACTGTAATAGGGTTCAGTTGTGGGCAGCATCTTATCGCGATTTTCCTCGCGCCGAAACAGAAACTAATAATTATTGTGAATCGTTTTACAATCAACTAAAAACGAATTATTTTGGTCGAAAATTCAATCGACGCATGGATGAACTCATTAAAACATTATTTGAAGTAGAGACTTCCATTTGAACCACGAATACAAAAAAATAACGCAATTTCCTATTAAATCTAATTTTGCTTCAACTGTTAAGTCTAAGCATGATAAGGCAAAACAAATATCTGATGCTGATGTTGTTTTAAATTGTAAATCTTGGTCTGTTCGTTCACAGACTGTAAAAAATAGATTGTACACAGTGAAGCGAGTAGAACAACAGTGTAATATGTCCGACTTCTGCTATTTTAAATGCCCAGAATTGAGTTGCATGTCACGATGCACTCATTTATATCACTTCAATTGCCCAGATAATCATTATTTATGTAAGCACACATTCATAAAATACATTCTACTATAGCAAGTAATGATTTTTATGTTGATGGGACTCAAACAATAGGTGGGAAGCAAACAATAGAAAATCGCGATCTACAGTCTAGAATAGAAATTGGGAATTTTTCGAATCCTCGCGTTCAGCCAATAACAAAATTACAGCTTGCGAAGAATTATGTTCAAAATTAATCCAAAAAATTAAAAATAAATCAATTCAAGAGGTAATGTTAAGTAATGTTTTTTCAATCTTAAACACTGCATGCGATGGTATTTAAAGTTCTAATGAAAAATCTTTATCAGTTATGCCCACGTGTTCAGTATTACCAAATCGAAAGCTCACTAAGCAAATTCAATTTTATAGAACGAGTAAGAAGCGTAAAAATACGAAAAAACATTTAGATAAGTCAAAAAGCGTAGAAGAGTATTTTAGTATTGAGGATGCTGACTATATCTCGTATTGTATGAATCTCCTAAAAATTTAAAGTAAGTGATAAGTCTTTCACTTCAAATTTAAGTAATACAACAGGAAATTCATCACTGTATAATTTAGGTCCATATGTCTTAAATGATTATATCTTGAAATCTCTAGATCCTTACATCGATGAAGAACATTTTCTCAGGTCTAATTTTCCCGATTTTGTCAAAAGCTGGGTGTATGACTTAATTATAGATGCGTATATCTTTTCATTGGGCGAACAAAATGCTTATTTTTCTTTTCTTGAATCATCTGTTGCATAATTTATTTTTTCTGAAATAGATTTTGAACCGATTTTGGCTCATAATATATGTACACTGTCGAAATTCGTATTTATTCCGGTCTGCATTAACAATAGTCATTGAGTCCTAATCTTGATAAGTAAAAGACAAAAAGTAATTTATTTTTTTGACTCACAGGGTAGCTATGATAAAACTGCTCTGATTTGTCCAGAAACGTGCAGGACAATTTTAAATAAGTTGGATAACGCCACCAATGCATGGAGTATTGTTCATCCAGTACATATTTTACTAAAAGATAATGTTAATTGTGGTGTATTCTTATGCTACTATGTGCATCAATAAGTTAGTAATTCAAATGTCAATAAGCCGTTTGACACATAAATTTAGACAGCATATTTATAAAATTTTAACGAGGAGAAAATCGCATCAAAAACTCAACAAAATGAAATATGATGAATTTTCAGAATCAGATGTATGTAACTTTTTAAAATTCGATTACGTCAATAAAAATAATGTGTCAGATAATGTAGTTAAAGTAAATATCTCAAATATATATCGATATATTTGAGATATCGATATATCAAATATGTATCGATATCTCAAATTTTATGCTAAAATCATTAGACGTCAATATAACTCCTGATGAAGAAAACGTTTTATTGGAAACATCAGAGTGGTTCAGGAAAGGGTGGTTATATGACACAATTGTAGATTGCTTCTTCTATAAACTAACACAAAACTCCAAAAACTTCATGTTTATTGAGTCACTCTCATCAACATCACTTTCACAAAACAACAACAAAGAATTTAAATTCTTCAAAAGTGGTGACTCACTCAAATCAAATATTTTCCCCCTATTAACATAGATAGTCATTGGTTGTTACTGATTGTTAATATAGAAAAATATTGTTTTGAATTTTATGATCCTCTGAATGAAGTTCCAAGTAAAAAATGTTCGGATTTGATAAAAAAGTGGAGGGAAATGTTTGATTCACTTTTTAAATCTCCGAAACATTGGTCATTTTCTCTCCCTTCTCATATAAATCAAAAAGACGATATTAACTGTGGGGTTTTATTTGTTACTTCGCATATCAAAAATTAAACGATGCATCTTTGATAAGTGATTTTGATACTGTAACTTTCAGAAAGTTTATATACAATTGCATGATGGGATAATACAAAAATATCTTATTGTTAAAAATTATAAGATTTTATTGTTAATTCCTCAGATGTCCAACAGTAAGTACATTTTTGTAGTTAGGATAGAAATTTCTCAGAGGGGCCGGACAATCAACAGGTAAGAAGGTAAGTTTATTTATTTATTATTAGAGGACAGGGCTCTTGGTGATACCTCTTAAAAAAAGACATATCTGGATTCTTACCCCATTGGGTGATGTGGAAAAAGAATCGCCTAATTTCCTTTATTTGCAGCTATTAAAAACCATTATTTGAAGTCACCATCACCACGAACCATTCTTTGAAGTCAGAAGAGAAGATAAATAAAAAATTTTTAGTAGATATATTTTTCCAAAAAATACGACTAATAAACACAGGGTGGCACATAAAGTGTTTTCCTGATTAAGAAAATTCATAACATATAAACGAAGCTTGTTAGAACTAATTTTTTTACAAAGTTTAATTTAATTTTAAAAAAATTTCCAAGACATCTCCATATAGTTCGACTTGATCTACTTTCGTTGCACAAAGAACATCTAGTCGATACTCGACATCTCTCTACGTTTTGTCCAACATCTATTAAGTGACCGTAGCTAAACATGAGTAATTTTTTCCTGTGTCGTTCTTCGCAAACCTCTCGCCCAATACGTCACAGCCCTTCAGAAACACTTAAAAGCTTCTTATTTTCTGACATATGTTTGATTCTAATTCTATGTAACAGAGCTTAGTGTGATTATATTTGAAGCTTAAAATTAATGTGCCGAGTCCTGTGACAGATTTAAATGTAAATTTGACATGCTCTCTTAGTTTTTGTAGCATCTTATTCCTTTTACTTTTCAGGCTTTTTCCATTCTTTAGCATCGATCAATATTGTACTTATTTTCATAAAAGCTATTAAATCAGTTAGAAATTCACATAATTTCAGGTGTTATTCTTTATCGATACTGAAAACAATGTCATAAATTGAGCGAACGAAACCTAAATGATGGTAAATTGTAGCATGGGTATAGAATATAGAATCCAAATGTCTTTCTTGAATAAATTTTTTCTTGGTACTAACCACAATTACTACAGTAGTAAATATACATATAATACAATGCGATTGTATATCACAATGTAGGAGAAACGAAGTAAGGAAGCCAGTCAATTTTTTTTAGTTTAAGAAAGGTTTATTCTTAGCCTGTTACTAAGGAGCAACAAAACTGCACAATTCAAACGATCGCTAGATCACCGTGGTACTACAGACTCTGATGTTTACAGAGAAATTAAATTGAATACAATCCAAAAACCCATTCTATATCTTTCTTAAAAGTTCTATAACAACCTAGTCAATATTAATAATCCCACCATCCATGATATTGGACAGCGAAATGTTGCGGTCATATTTGAGCATTTCTAAGTTTGATAAATTGGTGTTTTACTTTTAATTAAATAAATCATTATTGTCTATCAATATTTTTTCGAACGTCTTTTTCGAATTCCTGTATTTCAGAATGTATTCAGGAAATCGAAATTCGACACGCTTGCTCATATCTTTCGTTTCTCGGAATTCTACGTTTTTCAATGACCAGAATTTCATTTCTGTATTTATGTGTTCCAGTACTTACCATATTACAGATATATTATTTAGGAGTTAAATTTTAATGAATTGTTTTAATTTATGCAAAATATCACTAGACGGGTAATTTCTTGGTGATATATGTATATTTTGACAAACTTTCCTTGAGCCTGGTTAAATAAGTTATGGTTTGTAGAATTCTATTTTATAAAAATAAATAGAAACTTTGTCAAGTAAGGTGTGTCACTTCTTATTTTAAAATGACAGGTAAAATTAAAATAAAGTTATGCTAAAATAAGATAGGTTACGTTAAATCAAAACGGGTGGAAATACGTTATTATTCATAGATATTTCTAAATTTTGACAGATTTTCATTCCAAGACGATTAAATAAAATAAAATTAACATTTGTTTTTCATGTTTCATGAGCACTATTGAAAGCTGTACTCCATAGTCAAATAACTACATCTATCATTCTAAATAGGTACGCGGTTTCCATATGGAAATTGAATCTCAATTGAAGAAAGTACCATAAGGATTCGATTTAAAACTGAATTTCTTTTGTAGTAAAGTGAATTTTAGATAATACTGCTCACCTAGGAATATCACAGTAAGGAAGTATTTGAACTAGGACTGTTGAAAAATAGAAATTGTTTGTCCTCGTGATAGATGGTCGAGGTTGCTTACTTGAAGTTGAAACTGTTCGTATACAAATTAGGTACCTGTGAAACATTCGTTGAATGCAATGATTTTATAAAAATTGTAATCGATTGAGTTTGCTTTTTCTACACTGATGACATTTATTTTTAAAACAAGATCCGTTATTTCACGTGCCGCTGAATAGAATTTTTAAGAAAAGAATGTGTGCTTCAAAATAAATTAACCACGAATGCAGTAACAGTTTAATTTGCCATCCTCTCACAATGATAATGTAATTCGAAAACATCGAATCCATGGTGCAAGGGAACCATAAATAATAAATATTGATAGAAAAACTGAGTGCAAGACTTTACGCTGAAAGTTCGTCATTTTACTCAAAATGAACTTCATTCAGGAGCATTCGTAATCAATCCAAAACTCAAAATTGACTTCTGTAGTACATCTTAGAAAAAACTTTTGTAGTTTATCTAATAGTAAGAGTGGGATGAATATGAAATGGATTATATGGATGGATGTATCATGTATACATCCATCCATATATTTGCGTCCGAAGTAAATTGTAGTATTGTTCAGAAATCTATAAAAACATGCGAAAGAAACATGTGTATTCTATGGAAGCATTTGTTTTCGCGACTAGAACAGTAGAAATATGATAGTTTGTTAAACACCAAAATGCATTAATGAAATAATACTCGAAATTTAATTTTTATGCCTTTTGAGGGTGCAATTTTATTTTTACCTCGCAAACAGTAGTTCCATTTCTGAAAATAAAGAAGGAACAAACCAATTTGCAGCACCCATTATTTTTAATTTGAACCTTTAGTTCAGAAATCTATAAAAACTTGTGAAAGTTTCTTGTGATTTCTAAAAACATTTAGGAAACCGTCTCAATGAAACAGTTATCCCCTCATGCAGACTTCTTCCACATTTAATTGTGCTATTTTTCCCGCATTTGAAATCTACACGCGAATGCCATTTAGATGCATAAAAATAGTGAAAGCATCTCGTCTAAAAACCCATTCAGGTTTTTGAATCATGTATCGCCTTTTGTGAACCAAACGCGCCAAGTCGTTCCTCGCCAGATTCTCCAGAGGAGGCTGGGGAGGGGAACTCCCATTGAAACATCCCATTGGTTAGGAAATCGAGACATCATTGCCACCACACGATGTACCTTCTGGATGGGCGCCTTGGCGATGAAAAGCACTCTCCTCTTGGCTACTTTTCTGTCATCTTATATGTTGGCAACCATTAGCGTTTGTTGGGGGATTGAATGGGAAGGTGTATGGAGACAAGAAAGAAATATCTTCTCGCCGAAGACCTCATCAGATAAGATGTTATTTGATTTGGTAAATGAAGGTGATATTTGAAAGATGATTTAGAGCGTCTCGGATGCTCTGATATCAAATTTAAACGTGCTGGAAAATGGTTAAAGAAAAGCGAGAGGGGCAATGAAGGAGGAGAATATTTTGGCCCAGAAAGTTCAAATAAATATTTCAAATTATTTAAGAACTAAAATTATTCCTTGAAAATTTTAGGACCCTATTGTGGCAGAAATTAACAAATTTTAAGATGCTTTTTCTTCTACTTCATTTCTCCAGTGTTCACAAAATTCCAACTTGAAAGGCATTTTAAATATGAAATCACATACAATTTTTGTTGGCTTTCACTTTTTTTGTTAAACATCGTTACTATCGTTTTTAATAAAGTAGAAAGAAAATGTTAAAAATAAAAATGTGGGCACATGCCCATTTTATACAACTTTAGGTAATGTATGTACGTTTAATTTCTTAATTTAAACAATAGATATCCAATACTTAGTAGGGGCAGCGGCAGCCCGGTTGGGAGAGTAGCAGTGTAGCAACCGGAGGTTTGCGAGTTCGAAACTAGATCCAATCAAAGACCATCGTGTACATGGGGGCTGGTATACGTTAAATCTGTCGTGGTCTCAAATGTTCTGACGTTGGTGTTGAAGTTTGGAGACTGGGGTGCCAACTCAGGTGTTGACATCATCATCTGATCGTGGTTCAAAATTACGTGTTGTCCTCGTATTTTTCACTTCGGGATTGATTCCGGACCGTCGCCAATAGTCCGTTGTGTTGCTCCAGTACTACGCTAATTAAATTACCTATCCATACTTAGCATTTCAGGCAGATATTAACCATCTAAAAAAGTGCGCGCCGCTCCTTTGTCTTTAAAACGAAATTTTTTTTCTCTTTCAAATACTTATTTAGTTTAAGAGAGATATTCGAATAACCTTTTATGTCAAATATTTTAGCAAAATGAAAAATTAAATGAAGAAATATGGACCACCTTCGAAACGTTTTCTCAACACCTGCCTGAGTGTCAATTATTTTCTTTCTCAAGAATGTACTACATTTATAAAAAAATTTTCTATGTTAATCAAGTTATTAAATCTAATTTATTAGGAATAAATATTTTTTTGCAGATATTTCAACTTTTGTATTTCAGTCGGGTAACAGCAAAAAATCTTTCAAATTGTTTTAATATGCTAAGTGAGAACACAAATTTAGTGTTGGAGGATGTATTCTATGGGGGATAGCATTTGTTTTCCCGACTAGAAGAGTACACATATGATAGTTTGTCAAACACCAAAAAGTATTAATGAAATAATACTCGCAATTTAATTTTTTTGCATTTTGAGGGCGCAATTTTTACCTCGCAAACAGTAGTTTCATTTCTGAAAATAAAGAAACAAACCAGTTTGGCAGCATCTATTTCACTGGATATCGGGTTTTAGCATAGCCAAAATAATAATTTTAACAAATATTAAAGAAACTTTTCAAAGATGAGAAACATTTGTGTCAGAAATTTCAAGACTTGCAAAAGTTTTTTATTCGGAAAACATTTTTGAGTGTCCCATATGAAAGGCTTATGTCGGAAAGAATAGCCCTTACATCGCTTTGAAATATACCAGGACGCGTCCATCGTGCAGCTGAGGCGACGAATGATAAAACAGAATCGAGTCTTTCAGAAATCGATTCAGACACTCATTTTAAGTGTTCAAGAATTATTCCAGCGTACGGTAACCGTTGTTGAATCATCTATCGCCTTTTTGCTAAGAAACCGCGCCGAGGTATTCCTCGCCAGTAGGGACATCAAAAATTCGGTGGCAACGATATCGCGTCACCTGTTCCTGAAATGCCATTCGTTCTTGAAAATGAGTGATTCGTTCAATTGAATGGTATCTTTAAAGTGAACAAATCGATTCATTGACTTCTTTTAGTTTTATCCTTTTGTGAGTGGTATTTTGTATCGCAGTAAAAAGCTATATTCTCTGTGTTCCGTATGCCTACTAGTTTCCATTCAGCTGCCACATTTTAGGTTTTACAACTGTTTTTTCATTGAAAAGTAGTTCAAAGGCTCCGAGATTTATATAATAGACTCCAACCGATCACCATTAAGACTGGAGACTACAACTGATATGATTCGTCAACGGATCGGATCATTTGGGATTCGGATCGGATAATTTGAATCACTTGGGATTCGGATCATTTGAATCAATTGGGTAGGTAGGTAGGTATTTAATTAACGTCGCACTGGACTAACACCGCGGGCTATTGGCAACGGTCCGGGATCACCCCCCGAAGGGAAAGATCCGAGGACAACATCATATAATTTTGAACCACGGTCAGATGTGAGGTCACATCTGAGCTGGCACTCCACTCTCCAAACTTCCACACCATGAATTAATTGGATGGTAAATCTAATTAATTAACGTCGCACTAGAGCAACACAACAGGGTATTGACGACGGTCCGGGATCAATCCCAAAGGGAAAGATCCGAGGACAACACCACGTAATTTTGAACCACGGTCAGATGACGAGGCAACACCTGAGCTGGCACCCCACTCTTCAAACTTCCACACCACACCAACGTGAGGACATTTGAGGCTCGAATCAATTGGGATTCACATCTTTGGGTAGGTAGGTATTTAATTAACGTCGAACTGGAGCAACACAATGGGCTATTGGCGACGGTCCGGAATCAAACCCGAAGGGAATCGCATCTTTGGGAGTCGAATCTTTTGATTCGGTAGGTACGCAGTACATCGCACTGGAGCAACACATCGGGCTATTGGATCAATCCAGGGTCGCGGCAGCCCAGTTGGAAGAGTAACGGATCAGCAAACGGAGGGTTTCGAGTTCGAAACTAGGTCCAACCAAAAACTGTCGTATGCACGCATGTCCTCACTTTGGCGTGGTGTGAAAGTTTGGAGAGTGAGGTGTGCCAGTTCAGGTGTTGACTTCATTATCTGAAATATCGTTATCTTATTCGTTATCCTATAGAAAGCCATTAAATCGGAAATGAAAACCTTTTATTTGAAGTTAAAGATATTCAAGTTCCAACGTTCGCTAAATTCTAGTTGCGAGAGGTATGAGACCTGAATGTCACTCATGAGATCTCCTGAGATCACTTTGGCTCTTCGACCCTTACTTGTATTCGTATTTAATTTTGTCAAGAAAAGAAGCAGTTAAACAGATCAGGATAGACATATCATTCAAACAAAGTATAGCAGGCTGTCAGCAGATTCGATATCCGTGTAATGTGATGATACTTTAAATTGAATATAAATGCGTGGTATAAAATAGTTTTATTTCATATGTGTAATCACAACCAGAAATCATAAAATATTGATTTGATTTATGTGTATGATAAATCATTGTATGAATGACATGAGACTCTTTCCAATCTCATACACAAATAGATCATTTTTCAAATTTACAGAATCTAAGCACATTCATATCGTCTTACTGCTTGTTTTTTTATCGAGCGCTGGACTAGGAAGGTAGGTAGGTAGTTGAATTTACGTCGCATTGTTACAACGAGCGGTTGGCGAAGATCGAACAAGGAATCACGATAAAATTGTGTTTTAATTTTCTAATATAATAATGAATGGAAAAGTAAACAGAACAAAGAAACTTTTATTGCAATGGTGTAACTGTCATTAATGTAATGACTGGTGTTAAACCAAAAGTAATGGAAAAAAAGAAAATCTCGGGGTAAAGTTTAGAACATGTTTAATTAGACGAGAAATAACAGTTACAAAGGACGGATTACATTTAACAAAAATGGTACTTACACAGTACAAAACAATTGAAAGAAAACATTTATAGAGAAAAAAAATAGTTAACACAGTCCAAAATTGGGCATCAGACCGGGATGGTCTGCTCTCGACAAAATCCAAACTCTCTCTCTTAGCAAAATTTGACAGTACTAGGGAAGTTCACGCCAAAGTCTACCTGTAAGGTAGCGACATCTACATTTTAGGATTTGAGGTATAGCGTGCGTTACAGACTCCCCCTCTGGTTCTGTTGCCGTCTCGGCTCGGAACCAGAAGGTAATTTTTTGGGGCGTCCTCTTTTTCTTATAGGAGCCACAGGCCCAGTGTCTCTTTCTACTTCAGGCTCATGATAGTCCTTTAGGGCAGAAACATGATAAGTTCCAAGGACGTGGTGTGGGTTGGCCGGGTCGGCAATCTCATATGTTGTTGGTGATCTCAAGGTGAGAATGAGGTAAGGACCTTCCCTTTTTGGCATGAATTTCTTGCTTCTGTTGTTCCGACTTATGGGATGAATGGTCACCCAAACTTTGTCACCAGGTTTGAAGTATTTTTGTCTTCTTCGTCGATCGAAGTTTCCCTTCTGACGATCCTGTTTTTGTTCAACTCTATCTTTGACATCCAAGATTGAGTTTGCAAACCTCTTGAGATACGGGGTTATTTCGGGTACGAAGTTATCATTGTCGAATATCATGCCGGATATCGTCTGACGTTCTCAACTGTCTTCCAAATTGTAAGTAGGCAGCCGTGTGGCCGGTGGTGTCACACACTGAGGTATTCATTGCGAAACGAATTAAAGATAATTTGTCTTCCCAAGACGTATGTTCTTCCCCCACCAGAATTGCTAGTCGAGGCTTTAAATCACGATTTTTACGTTCAGATGGGTTGGCTTGCGGGTGGTAGACGGGGATAAGGTCTTGCGTAATCTCTAGCAAGTCACAAGTCAATTGCATGACAGCACTTACGAACTGTGGTCCGTTGTCACTTATTAGCCTACGCGGAAGACCATATCGTAGGAATACTTCTTCGATAAGTATTTTGGCACAGTTTGCCGCAGTGGCTTCAGTAAGAGCAAATAGTTCTACCCATTTGGTGCTTGTATCTTCCACAATAAAGATCCACTTCTTGCCAGTAGGGGTTTCCGAAAGAGGACCAAAAAGATCAATGGCCAGCGTTTCAAACCTTTGTGCATAAGCGGGTGTTCTCAAGAGTCCTGCTGGTTTTTGGTTTGTTGGCTTATAGCGATTGCATTCAGGACAAGTCTTGATGTACTCTGAGATGAACTTTTTCATACTTCGAAAGTAGTATCTGGATGCAATCTTCTTGTATGTGTTCTCTACGCCATAATGACCAGCTGTCGGGGCATCGTGGTACTCTTGAAGGATTCTTCCTCGCTCTTGAGTAGGAATTACGAGTTGAGCTTCTTCTTCTTCATTCTCAGGTGAATACCTATACAGGACACCTTGATTCATTAAGTATCCACGACTGGTGTAGTTGGCAAAGTTTTCATCTTTGTCCATGCTCTCAAAGCAGTCAATGATTTTCTTCAATTCTTCGTCGTCCAGCTGTCCCTTTCGAATATCACTGGATTTCCTGGATGGCATGTCAACAGTGATGGCACACACATCAGATGGTGCGCCTTCAGCATACAACGGTCTTGACAGCATGTCAGCCACTACATTGGCTTTCCCTGGGGTATAATCAATCTTCAGGTTGAAGGACTGAATTTTTAAAGCCCATCTTGCCAGACGACCAGAAGGTGACTTTATACTTAACAGCCATTTGAGAGGTTGATGATCTGATGCGATGGAGATTTGTTGATTTTCTACGTAACCTCGAAATTTCTCTAAGGCCCACACTACCCCCAAGGCTTCCCGCTCGGTTGTGGAGTAGTTTCGCTTTGCTGGGATCAACAGACGACTTGCATATTCGATGACATGTTCATCAGGGCCACTACCCTGGAGAAGGACGGCTCCAAGGGCATAACTACTTGCGTCTGTACGGATGGTAAAAGGCTTTGATCCGTCAGCTTGCTTCAATACAGGAGGAGTCATCAGGCGCATCTTCAACGTTTCAAAGGATTCTTGTTGTTCAGGACCCCAGTGCCAATGTACTTTCTTCTTAGTGAGGTTACTAAGTGGGCGTGCTATGTCAGCAAAGTTGGGGACATATCGACGAAACCAAGAGCAGGTTTGTAGTAAAGATTGGACTTCTTTCACATTGGTAGGGACTGGAATTTTTTGAATAGAAGAGATCTTCTCTTGGTCAGCTTCAATTCCATCTTTCGTTATCCAGAATCCCAGATATTTCACACGGTCACAGGCGAAGCGACATTTATCACGGTTTGCATGAAGTTTGAAGATAGACAGTCTTTCGAAAACTTTTTCGAGATCTTCGAGATGTTTGTCAAAAGTTTCTGAGAGAACGATGATGTCATCTAGGTAAGACAGTGCGAACACATCTTTCAGACCACTTCGAAATTTGTCAATTAATCTTTGAAAGGTGGCAGGAGCGTTACGTAGGCCGAAGGGCATATGTAAGTAACGGTAAGTTCCAAAAGGACAAATGAAAGCAGTTTTGTCCTGATCAACATCAGCAACCTTTACTTGATGGTAGCCCGATTGCAAATCAATTGTTGACATGTAGGATGTCGGTGTTGCTTCATTTAATAGATCATCCATTCGAGGTAAGGGGTAGGTATCCACTTTCGTAATAGAGTTCAACTTTCTGTAGTCGACACAGAGGCGTACTTTCCCATTTGGTTTAGGAACAAGTACCACGGGTGCAGCGTAGGGGGACTCGCACTCTTCGATTATATTCTGCTTCAGCAGTTCTTCAATCTGTTCCTTCAAAATCTCTTTCCTTGTAGGATTCATCCTGTAGGGTGACGTTGCCACTGGGGGGTGATCACCTGTGTCGATACGGTGTTCAATAAACGGCGATGGCCCTCCCCCTGGTTGGAAACATGTCTCATTTTTGTCTATGAGTGTGTTTAGTTTTCTTCTCTGTTCGGGAGATAGGTGTTTACCCTCATCTTCTCGAAGTTCGAATGCGCTGATGGTTATATCATCTACGGTCTTCTTGAAGAACTTGTACTGTTTTTGAGGATTTTCGGAAAAATGCCATTTTCCGCCTTGGACATCAAGGACGATTCCAGCTGCATTAAGAAAATCCATTCCTAACAGGGTCTTATTTCCTTTTGCTTCCGGCAATACCAGAAATTCTGTTTGGATAACTTTGCCTTCAATGTACAGGTTGACGACAGTACTTAGAGCAGTAATGGTCTGTCGAATTCCATCAGCCATCATAAATGAAATTCTCTTGTTCACAAAGGTGACGTTGTGCCCTTGTAGGAATTTAAACAGCTTTTCACCCGCTATGGTATGGGAAGCACCGGTATCAGCACATACAGCAATATTTTCTCCAAAAATTTTGAGGACAATCAAACTTGAGGGATACGAGTTTGAATCCAAATTGAATAACGTCATGCAGTTCACTGATGTTTCCTCTTCATTAACCCTCGTGCAGGTAGGACACTTTGACTTGATGACTCCAGGAGTCCCGCACCCGTAACACCGGATGGGCTTTCTTCCTTCAGTTCTGGAACTTGGGAGTCCAGGTACTGTTCTAGAAGGTCCTGGTGGGTGGTCATCATGGGATCTTCCAACAGGTTGACTTTTCTTTACTGGAAAGGGTTTCCTGAACTCTTCTTTCTTCTTGAAAGTCTGATTTGGATTGTTTTTCATTCCAGGCCTTAGGCTGTCGTATGCGTCCAGTTTTTCAGCCAATTCCAAAGGATCGTTCAAATCCGCCCAAATATCCAAGAAGTGTTCTTTAATATTTGTTGGAGTTTTTCTTTTTATCTGATCAGCGATCATTAGACTTTTAAGCTGATCAAAAGTGGTAATCTTCAAATCTTTAATCCAACCTTCGAGATAAGAATTCAATTCGAAATAAAAGTCTCGCCACGTCGAATCCGGGTTTTTCCTCTGTTGGGAAAAATATTGCCTAAACCTGTCTCCTGTAACTCGAAATCTTTTTAGAAGCATTTCTTTTACCTTTTCATAATCTTGAGCATCATCTTCATCCTCTCTTGCGATGAGTTGAGCTATATCAGGTGGCAATGAGCCAATCAGGTATGCTGTCCAAGTTTTTTCAGGGATGTTCATGAACTTCACTTGACGTTCAAAAATAGTTAGGTAAAGACCAATTTCATCTTCCTTCGAGTTGAACCTCGGAATAATTCTATTTAGCTCAAACTTCGGGTTTTCGAGCTGTTGACTTACAACAGGCGTTTGTGACAGTTTCTGCATTTCAAGTTGAATTTTCAATCTTTCCAATTCGAATTCTCTTTCTCGTTGTTGGGCCACCTCCACAGCTTTCTGTTTCTCTTCCAATTCCGCAGTTTTTTGCTTTTCTTCCAATTCCGCAGCTTTTTGTTTTTCTGCTGTTATACGTTCTTCCACAATGACGCTAAGCATATCTTTGACGAATTCCTCATCATACCTGTCACTCTTGGTTATGAGATCCTTTAGATCGATCACTTTGAGATTGTCCGACAGAGCCAGACCCAATTCTGAGGCCAAAATCCTCAAATCCTCTTTTCTGGATCTTCCCAAAAATGACATTTTTCGTGTGTTTAGTCTATTTCAGACGTAATTTATAAATCAGAAAAAAATTCAATTTTAAAAGTTTTAAAAATTCACTCAAAACTGTTAATTCTATTATCTTGAAACACCACAAATCAATAACAGTAACAGCAGTTGGTATGAAATCGTGAAATCAAAACAATTCACAAATGAGAGGGAAAAATTTTCCACAAGTAATATTAATTGATAACTCAATAGCATTTCAACTGATATTCACATATGTTTAAATATAAAATGCACAAATGAGAAATTCTTTAAATAAAACTGATTGATAAAGTTAAAAGCACCAATTAATGATATTAGAATATGTTTAACTAGAAATACCATTCATAAATTATTTCATTCACTTTGAAGTTATATATATTGTAAACTTGTTTACACTTAGTAGAAATAATTAAAATTATTTTCCATCAGAAACTATGTGTACATTTAACAATACAATTAAATCAAGTTTGTAATACTATTACAATTTAATCAATCACTGTTCAAATTTCTAAATGACACATTCAAAGGTAAACAACTGTTGTGGCTCAACCCTTGGCATCCTTCAAAACGTCGCCATTTGGCGTACTACGGCATCCTCGCTGTGTAACCGCCTGTCCTCAGGCAATCGCTCTTTGGAATTGACTCGTATTGCAGTCACCAGTGATATGTTCACTAATCCTGGCAATGGCGCCAGTTATTATGGATATAAGACTGTATATATGTACATATTAGTAAACTTGTGGTTATTCAGATTAATTGCCTCATAGTATCTGTTTTCATCTTCAAAAGAATTGTTACAGTCCACTTATAGAAAAATGAACCGGTGACCACACAACATATGGTCCGTCGAGCCGGAGACTTTAGTTTCGGTTGTCGCAGAACTGGCTTTAGTTATAGATAAATAGAGCAACTATGACGGATAAGAAAAAAATAGTATGCCTCAATAGGCAAAGAAGTGCTTATAAAGGACAATTAACAAAAATAGCAGCATTTTTGGACAATACCGAAGAAAAAGATGACTTACAATCTCAAATGAAGCTGGATAATCTAAGAAGAGTTATAGGAAAATTGGATGATTTAAAAGTGCAGTTCATCGAAAAGGTCGTCGATGAAGCAGAATTGGAAACGCACCTGCAAACCTTCCTAGAATTAGAAGACGAAGCCGAGCAAATGGAGGTAAGGCTTAGAAAACTCCTATTACTTAATGTCAATATGGAAAATCCTAGATTAAAAGACTCTAAATTAGATAGTTCTTCGATGAATGTGAAATTACCTGAGGTACCTTTACCAAAGTTTTCAGGACATTATCAAGATTGGTACACATTTAAGGATCAATTCGTAAACTTAATTGATTCAAATGATAATTTGAGTGATACTCAAAAATTATATTATCTGAAGTCTACCCTTAGCGGTAGTGCTTTAGACGTTGTTACTATGGATGACACATACACTTCGCTTTTTAAAGCATTAGAAGATCGTTTCCAAAACAAACGTTTAATTGTAAATTGCCATATGAATGAAATATTAACAATAGAAACTGCAGCTCAGGATGCAGCTAAAAGTCTAAGAGCAATAGTTGACGGCTGTCAAAAACACATTCGAGCTCTTAAAAGCTTAGGACTGGAGCTTAATCAGTTTTCAGAAGTTATGTTAATAAATATAGTTCTTAAGAAACTTGATAAAGAAACGAAAAAACAATTTGAACTATCGCTTACCACCACAGAAGTACCTAAATGGCAAGGATTCATTGACTTTTTGCAAAAACGTTGTTTGGTTTTAGAAAATTTACAGTGTAATGTAAATGTAAAACCTAAATATTCGCACATTGATAAAAATCAAAAGTTGAAAACTTTATTAGTGAAAAATAGCTATAAAGATTATAAATGTGTTTTATGTCAAGCAAATCATTCTATTTTCAAGTGTGATATGTTCTTAAAACTGAGTGAATACGAGAGATATTCAACAGCAAAAAAATTCAACCTGTGCCTCAATTGTCTTAGTTCTAAACACAAAATTGCGCAGTGTCATTCGAAAGGAGTTTGTAATATTTGTTTCCAAAGACATAACTCTTTACTTCACAGAAAGCGTTCGGCTCCAAACGAACCTGAACAGACATGTGGCGCTACGCAAGTAAACAAAAAAGAAAGTAGCCCGCCATCCAGTGATATGAACGGTGCCGCGAAAGAGGTGGGGGAAGCGAATGTTTCGAAATCTCTTTGCAATAAAATGTGTTCATCTGGAAAAAATAAAAGTAGAGTACTTTTAACTACATGCATTATTCATGTAGAAAATACGGATGGAATGAGAATTCCAGCCCGCTCGCTTCTTGATTGCGGTTCACAAGCCAATCTAATGACTAAAGAGATGGTAGACGTATTAGGATTAAAGAAAAATAAATTGAATGTTTATGTTTCTGGGATTAATGGGAATGTTACAAATATCAGATCCCAAGTACGTACGAACATTTCAAATAAAGATGGTTCTTTTTGCAGATCAATTGACTTTTTAGTAACACCTAAAATAACGGATTGCATTCCTTCTCATAATATAAATATAGATAACGTAAAATTGCCGTTGGATATAGAATTGGCGGATCCAGACTTTGGGAAACCAGCTAAAATAGATATTCTAATTGGAGTAGAACTTTTCTATAAAATTTTAGAGGCTCATAAGCATGAAATTTCACAATTAATATTTCAAAAAACAGTTTTCGGCTACATTGTTTCGGGAACAATAGAAGATGTTTCACATCAGATATTTTGTGGGTTTATCCAACCAACAGATGCTTTAGAAGAAAATATTCAAAAATTTTGGAAAATGGAAGGGGTGGAAGATGAATCACGCTTGGTCAGTTTCGAAGAACAACAATGCGAGAATCACTTTAAAACAACGTATCGTCGAGATAAATCAGGAAGATTTGTAGTAACTATGCCTCTAAAGGAAGACGCTAGTACCCTTGGAGATTCGAAGGCTATTGCAGAAAAAAGACTACACCAATTGTGGAATCGTTTAGAAAAAACTCCTTTAATGCGAGAACTTTACTGTTCTTTTATGAAAGAGTACGAGAGTCTCAATCACATGAGGAAGGTTACTGAAGATATAGATGAGTCACGTTGTTATTACCTACCACACCATGGGGTATATCGCCCGGAAAATTCTACGACAAAACTCCGTGTTGTTTTTAACGCTTCAAGTCCTACAACAAACGGAAAATCATTAAATGACATTCTTTTGAAAGGACTCGTAAACGAAGATTTATACGAAATCATGATTCGTTTTAGAAAACATAGGTTCGTATTTCTCGCCGATATAGAGAAAATGTATCGCCAAATAGTTATAAATGAGGAGCAACGAAAGCTATGAAGAATCGTATGGAAATCAGATGCTAAGTCACCAGTAGAGGTTTATGAGTTAAATACAGTCACGTACGGAACATCCTGTGCTCCGTTTTTGGCCATCCGAACTTTAAAACAGCTCGCTTTGGAAGAGGCAGAAAAATTTCCTGCTGCGTCTGAAGTTCTTTTGAATGATTGTTATATGGATGATGTTATTAGTGGGGAAGAAAGTTTGGACGGTGTTAAGGAGCTCCAATGTCAGCTTGTTAAACTTCTGGAATCTGCTGGAATGCACTTACATAAATGGAAGGCAAATCATTCTACATTACTGAACAATGTTAATGAAGAAAAGTTAGAAGGTTATTCATTTACTGAAAATGAGACTAAAGCTTTAGGAGTTACATGGAACCCTAGCTTAGATGCTTTTACGTTCAAGGTAAAAATCAACCTACACGAAAAACTGACGAAAAGGTCCATTTTATCCGATATAGCACGAATCTTTGATCCACTGGGTCTTATCGGGCCTGTCATCACGAAAGCTAAAATCTTTATGCAGGAGCTCTGGAAACTAAAGTTGGACTGGAATGATACTGTTCCTGATTTTCTTGCTCAGTCCTGGTTTCAGTTCACAAAATCCTTAAAATCTTTGGAAAATTTTAATGTCAATCGTTACATGTTAGCTCCGAATGCGCAACAAGTAGTTTTGCATGGATTTGCTGACGCGTCCTCAGTGGCGTTTGGAGCTGCTGTATACATCCAGTCTTTCCATCACTCGGAAATTTCATGCCATTTGATTAGTAGCAAGTCGCAAGTAGCACCTTTAAAAACAGTTACCATTCCTAGACTGGAACTATCTGCTTGCCTCCTGCTATCCAAGTTAGTTGTAAAAATTTTGAAGGCATTGAAACTAGTCATACACGATGTCTACCTGTATACAGACTCAACCATAGCCTTAGCTTGGATCCACACTCCGCCATGGCAGTTAAAAACTTTTGTTGGAAACCGTGTGGTTAAGATCCAAGAAATGACCCAGAACTTTCATTGGAACCACGTCTCGTCGAACAGCAATCCCGCTGATTTAATATCTCGAGGTGTAGATGCAATAGAGCTAGCTGAAAATCAAGTGTGGTTACATGGACCAGACTTTCTTACTCAAGAAATGGGTTTTCCCAAACTTGAAGACGCTCCTGTATCTCCAGAGGATCATGAACTTATCTCGAAAGAGATGAAACTCGATCCTGTTAATGACAAATTCAAAGAGACTATGAACATTTGTGGAATTTCAAGCTTAACTATAGACTTATTTCCCAGTGACTTTTTTAATGACATTTTGGCCTTGACTAATAATTTCTTTAAATTAATTCGAATTTGTAGTTTTATTTTTAGATTTATTGCAAATTGTAGAAACTCATCCAAGAGAGAATTGGGACCTTTATCGACGTTAGAACTGAAAAAAGCCGAGACTTACCTTATCAAACAGGTACAGTATAGATATTTCGCGGAAGAAATAAAAAATCTTCAAAACCAGATGACCATTTCAGGTAATAGCAAATTGAAATATTTTAACCCTTTTTTGGATTCTGATGGAATTATTAGGGTTGGAGGTCGATTGCAAAATTCCAGTTTGTCCTATGAAAGCAAACATCCCATAGTATTGCCACATAAGCATCGATTAAGTGAACTCATTTTTGAGCACTTCCATAACAAGTTCTTCCATGTTGGGCCACAGGCACTTTTGCATCACGTCAGGCAGAGGTACTGGGTTATTAATGGAAGATCGCTTGCCCGTAAAATAGTTCATAAATGTGTCGTGTGTTTTAAAACTAAACCCGTAGAATCCAACCAAATTATGGGAATTCTACCCGCAGACAGAATCAATCCTAGTCATCCTTTTCAAAAGTGTGGTATCGATTTTTGTGGACCCTTCTTAATTAGATATAAAAACCAAAGGAAAGGAAATTATAGTAAAATTTATGTATCTTTATTTGTGTGTTTTGTCACTAAAGCAACCCACTTAGAAATCGTAACGGATCTAAAGTCCGAATCCTTTATTGCCACCCTTAAAAGATTCTTTGCCCGCAGAGGAAAGAGTTCAATTATTATAACCGATAATGGTTCTACATTTGTTGGAGCCAACAATGAGTTGAAAAGATTACATGCTCTTGTAAGTAAACCAGATGACGCCTTGGTTAATTACTTATCATCTGAGGCCATTAATTGGAAATTCATTCCTCCTCGGTCGCCTAATTTTGGTGGACTATGGGAAGCCGGGGTGAAGGCGTTTAAGTACCATCTTAAGAGAACCTTAAGTAATTCCTTAGTAACATTAGAAGAATTTTTAACGATAATTACACAAATTGAGGGAGTTCTCAATTCGCGACCTTTGGTACCTTTATCGTCGGATCCAAATGACCTCGAGGTCCTGACTCCAGCTCATTTCCTAATTGGCCGCCCAATTACTTCACTACTTGAACCTGATATAACCGCAATAAGCGAAAATAAACTATCTAGTTGGCAAAAAATCACCAGAATGACGCAAATCATATGGAAGAAGTGGCAACGCGACTACTTGAATCATCTCCAGCAGCGTAATAAATGGTTCTTTGAAAAGAAAAATCTTAAAGAAGGTTGCATGGTTGTCCTTAAAGACGAAAATTTACCCCCTTCTAAATGGATTTTGGGCAGAGTTATTAACTTAATATCTGGTTCTGATAATAAGGTTAGAGTAGTAGATGTTAAAACCGCCACAGGTGTTGTTAGAAGAGGAATTTCCAAAATCTGTATTCTTCCCATCGAAGATAATGAATGATATGTATATATTGGAACTTATTAGTATATCACAATTATAATACAGACTACTTAACTTCATTATCCTATGTAATTAATTCTATTTGTTAAAATTGTAGTATTTGCAGTATTGTTATATTTGTAGTTATAATAGTGTCCATGTGACAAGTAATTTCTAATTGTATGAACCTGCTTACTTCATGTTATGTACTATTGTCATTTATTATGTAATATTCATATAGTTGAATGTTGAAACATGTCAACGGGGGCCGGTATGTTGTGGCTCAACCCTTGGCATCCTTCAAAACGTCGCCATTTGGCGTACTACGGCATCCTCGCTGTGTAACCGCCTGTCCTCAGGCAATCGCTCTTTGGAATTGACTCGTATTGCAGTCACCAGTGATATGTTCACTAATCCTGGCAATGGCGCCAGTTATTATGGATATAAGACTGTATATATGTACATATTAGTAAACTTGTGGTTATTCAGATTAATTGCCTCATAGTATCTGTTTTCATCTTCAAAAGAATTGTTACAGTCCACTTATAGAAAAATGAACCGGTGACCACACAACAACAACTTAAAAAGAATGAATACACTAGCAATAAACAAGTAATCTATCCTCAGCTTAAATTCTTATTTCACTTTTTCATAAAGCACAGATCGTACATATAAATGAAAATAAAAACATTCAAGAGCACTCGAAATGTTTATAACTTTTCGCATTAACACTCAAGGATCATAGGGTTACCACACATGGAATTTCCTGAGTGGATTGTAAGTTTCGCTTTCAACCGCCATTTTAGAATGGTTTCAAACCGAAAGCATTTTCAATAGGAGAAAAAAAACTAACTTAAAATTCAACTATACAAGACTAACAATAATTAATTATGTTAAATTGTTACTTTACAGTACCAGATATGAACAGCTATCTGTAATCACATTCGCCGGGTGCGAATTTTCTTCTTGTCAGGGTGACAAACACTTCAGGCAGGAACCTAATCACAGTACAAAAAAAACGCGAGAGAGAGATGGGATATTTTACTTCGGGCCTTTCACGTTGGGCGCCAATTTGTAACTGTCATTAATGTAATGACTGGTGTTAAACCAAAAGTAATGGAAAAAAAGAAAATCTCGGGGTAAAGTTTAGAACATGTTTAATTAGACGAGAAATAACAGTTACAAAGGACGGATTACATTTAACAAAAATGGTACTTACACAGTACAAAACAATTGAAAGAAAACATTTATAGAGAAAAAAAATAGTTAACACAGTCCAAAATTGGGCATCAGACCGGGATGGTCTGCTCTCGACAAAATCCAAACTCTCTCTCTTAGCAAAATTTGACAGTACTAGGGAAGTTCACGCCAAAGTCTACCTGTAAGGTAGCGACATCTACATTTTAGGATTTGAGGTATAGCGTGCGTTACAATGGTAAAATTCAAAGTTAATAACAGAATGAAACAGAATTCCAGTTATTCGTTAAGTCAACTAACAATTTTCAATTTAAATTAAAATGTTATTTTATTTTATTTCTAACAGCGATTTTCTAATTTTCATCACACGATTAATCGTGAAAGCAATTTTGCAATGTTTACTTTAGGATGAATTTTAAGGAGTCTATTCAGAATATTAAGGGCTTTAACCTAAGCTATAAAGGTAAAATATTTAATCACATTAAATTTCCTCCTCCCTGAAATGGGAAGACGAACTGAGTATCAAATCCGTGTAATCAAAATAATTCTTTTTTGTGGGAGGGGGCAGTGCTTTTGACAGAAATCTTGTTATTTAACTCCAAGCGATCTGTTCCTTGGTTCAACACGCTCTGGGTTCGAATCCTGGTAATAGCATGGATGTTCATAGTGGTTCGGAATCCATTTTAAGCTGTACATCCTCAATGTCCTCACGTTGTGGAAGTTTGGAGAGTGGGGTGTGGAGCTCAGGTGTTGATCTCGTCATCTAACCGTGGTTCAAAATTACGAGGTGTTGTCTTCGGTTCTTTCCCTTCGGGATTGTCTCCCGACCTTCGATACTTACCCAGAACCCCGAAAATTAGAAATTGATCTAATCTGATTTTTATTGATTTTACAAGAATTCTTTATTCAATGAAAATTAGAAGGATTACTTTGGTAAAAAAATTGTGCAATCAAATAACTGCTCTTGTTGACTATGTTTCAGTGTGAAATATCCTATTTGATGTAACAAACAAAATCTCAAGAATTATTTGATAAAGGAGTAAAATTTTGTAAAAGAAACAAGTACACTTTCAATGTGACATCACAATTATTATATCAGTAAACAATGATTTTCAGATCGATGAATTTACAAACATGTGTATATGTATGAGATGGAAGTGAAATGGTACAAAATATTAATTAAAAACAGGGTACTTTATTTAAAACAGTGTTATGAAAAATAAAAAATAATGACCACATTTTTTACAATTCTTTCAAGACTATCACATTCAATTACGTGTTTATAACACAGAAATTCTGTATACGAGAAAAGTCAGAATTGTTTTACTAAAGTATTTAATAAAAATAAAATATCTTTGAACAATGTGTGTAGGTGGTATTGTGTTTTTCAGATACATAATATTAGTCATAAAAATCTTGAATATACTAAGGACGTGTCATGAATATCTTTATTTCACAAAGAATGTTTCATAAATATCTTTAATACAGTAAAAATGTGCCATGAATATCTTTTTATTTTAATTGTTAAGCAAACATTCATTTTTTCTTAGTAGAAGTTTCAAAATCTTTTGCCATTTACTTTTGCTTTTGTTTCCGAACTGATTCTCGAATCATGTCATCACAACCATAAAACCAACCAATAAATCACATTGAACACCATGAAACCTGCTGGAAATATGTATCGACACTTTCTGTCAATACTGTTAGCAATATCTTGCGGTGTCATTTTGAATTCTGGCCAACCGCATGACATATCCATTTGATTAACACTTTGCATATCTGATAACGAGGCGAAAGATGCTGCTTTCTTGTTTGGCATACTGGGTTCAGCTTCTCCCTGTTATAAAGGAAATATATTACCTTTAGTTATTGACACAAACTTCATCAATAGAGAAAAGAAAACCCCAAAAAGTTATTCTGATACGCATTATAATGACATAACTCTAGGCACTATCATTTAACCTCATTTGAATATAATGTACAGAGACAAGCTTTAATATTTTAAAGCCTTTTCTACGAACTTGAATTGGAAGAGAACGTAGTCAGTGAATGCCGTAGGTTCTACCAGGAAAAGACACTTTATGCAAGACAAACCAATTTCCGTTTTAGCTCAAAAGATTTTAAAATTATTGCTGATATATATTCTAATGGCCAAATTAACACATATATGCATGACATCACTATCTGCCCCCTTACAACATCATGGACATGCGTTTGTGACCTACCTCCTACTTAGATATCATTTCTTTCTAGGAAGTTTTTTGACTCAGCTTGCCAGCGTTTCAATATTTACCATAAAATCCAAATCAAACCCATTCAATATCATAACACCTTAAAATCACATGGCTCCAGAACCATTAGTAACACTAAGAGCTCGAGGATCTCGATCATTAACCTCTAACGTGCAAATCTAAAGTAGCATCGTTAAGCACACACACCTTACTTGCTACCCCTCCTTGGCTCATATGATAAGTACTTTCGTCACGTGACCATATCTGCCACTTTAGATTGGATCCCAGAAGACGTCCCACCACCTCAACGTTCCGTCAACCCAGAGAATTCTTCAGTCTCAAGATTTCATCTGGAGATAGAGAGCTAACGCTCAGGATCTTCTGCGTACACGCAACACCCCTTCTGGAATCTGAGGTATGCTTAGCAACACATCACACAATTTCTAACTGTCTACTTACTCATTAAGCATTACTTTGAGCTAGAATGGCTCTTAATACGCGCAGGGTCCCATTCGCTCTCGTTTTCCTTATTATATAATAGTGATTAATAGATACGCTGTTTTTACCTCCAGTAGTTAGAAATTAGCATACACGCGTATTTTCATAGAACTTCAATCGATAATCGTGTATTCAACACATTTCCGGCTTTGTTTCATACTTGTATGTATGAGAGGAATTTTCTGTATAAAACAAACAACACCAGACGGTCTGCAAAGATTTTATTTCTGATGTTCAAATGCTCTCTCCTGATACATATTGGGGTTACCTTAAAATATAGTTTATCGTCATTTTGGCAACGTTTGGCGTTTCATCGAATTGGTGTTCTGTCATATATCAACTCGGAATTTATTATTTGGAAATTTTATTGACGAAGTGCTGAAAAAGTTTTTGATAAACAATCCAACTGACGTCACATTCAGAATGCGTACAGGATACACGTATTGCTGCAGAAACACTATTGTCACCTACACTTACATTTAGCTTGTCAGAAAATGCCTCTTATACAAATGTTCAACACGACTCTACTATACGGTCGGTAGTTAATTAACGTTGCACTGGAGCAACACAACCTGTTATTGGCGACGGTCCGGGATCAATCCCGAGGGGAAAGATCCAAGAACGCCTCGTAATTTTGAACCACTGTCAGATAGCAAGAACACCTACCTGAGCTGGCACTCCACTCTCCAAACTTCCATACCATGCCAACTATACGGGTTATATGGGTAATTGGAGTTCTGCATTACAATTTCATCCCGACTCAAAAGCTGTCATTCTTGGTAAAGATTTCATAAATAATGAGTAGAGAAGTTACTAAACTAAATTCGCCAGCTCACTTATGATTTGGTTAGATTCCTAATTGATGATTCAAAAGCTAAAGTAAAAAAAAACCTTTTTAGCAAACATCCTGAAGGCAGAAGTACTGTCGCTCTCAACAGAACAAAAAGTTGCTGTACTCTCCACTCTTTTCATACCGCTGGATTTCTTCTTCCGTCTTTTATCTGCATGGTAAATATAATTTACCAATGCATATTCAACCAGACAAGCAAACACGAATCCTGGATAGAAAGCACAAAAAATATAAATATCGCATCTTAATCATTGTTTCATACGTAAGTAAAATTCATTGGAGGAAGAGTACATCCTAAAATAAAAATTCACACTTCAATTCTTAAAATTATATTTTTATTAATATAATATTCTCGAGATAAAGTTATACATACCGTGTATTCACATCTTTATGTCCTGGTTCAAATCGGTTGCATACTTAAAATCAATGCTATCATTTCATAAATTTACTTGTTCCTCTCAAGTTAAAATGGAATTAATAGTATTAAATTCAAAACAAGTATATTTCTAATTTAAGATGCTGCTTTATATCTTCAGCTCTAGTAGTGCGTTATGACAATAGAAATCTGCTTTCAACAATGTCGCTGTTGAAATATTCATCTATATAAATAAAAATGTAGTGTTTGTAGATTGAATATTTTCGCCCCATTTCAAGTTATTTATCCATAAGTCACATAAAATTAATTTAATGTTTTCATAAAACGTCATATATTTTATAAATGAAATGCATTATTTAAATTTTCCAAAACTGCTAAAAAAGCAATTCTGTTTCCAAAAATTATTTTTACGAAATTTAAATTCTTATATTTTACTTATTTTGAACTTCATTCGAACTATGAATAATTTCCGAATATTTGGGATATGACATAAAGATAACAAAACTTTCCATTTTGCACATTAGAGCTTGGTAGAAATTAATTATTTTACATTTAATATTGCTAAAAAGACGTAAGTTCATTTCTGTACGGCATGTGTACATTTCGATCAACATTCCTCAAACGTCCTTGTTTTAATACACGTCATTGCAGAATTCCTTGTTATAAAAAAAATAAAACATACAGCCACGAAACCTTTTGAACCAGAACTGGCATAATCGAATTTATTCAAAGTATTTTAAAATTTTGTCATAGATTTCCTTTAGAACACGATTGAACTCATTAAAACTCACATTTCTTTTCCATGTTTCAAATAAAATTACATGGTTTTATATAAAGCTACATGCAGTAGGCAAATAACACCACCATTCTCATTCTCTAAATAGGTGTGTGGTTTCCATTTAAAACTAAATCTCTGAATTGAAGAAAAAGTGCTTTAAAGTGTATCACGTAATCAACGAAACGACTCGTGTTCGTTGATCACGTACAGTAATATTGTTTTCTGATTTTTTCGCTCGGAACTAATTTCGCATTTAAGATTTTTTTCTAATTTTAGTTGTAAGTTGTGCCAACTATGCGATATCGAAAAAAAAAGAATCACGAATTGATATCGTCAGAACAACGTTTTCCACCAAGTTTAGTTTTATTTCGCTGTGTTTTCTATGTTTGAAAATTAATAAATATTTATTTCTTAACTTTTTATAAAATTAATTTTTTTAATTGTAATTCCTATTAATCACACGCAACAACCACATAAAGGATTCGATTTAAAGCTGCATGCATATTATACCTGCTAGAAGTTTGTTGAAAAAAGTGATTTTCTTTATAAAAAAAATCCTCTGCCAAATCTGATCTACCATTTTTTTCAAAAATGGTAATAGGTTACCTTTGCTTTGTCGGTACAAAAGACATTCAATTCTAAAACAGTCTCTTTTGTTGTTACACGTACCACTAAATGAAATTTTCAAGAAAAAATGTATTTACTTTTAAAAAATAGTCATGAATATCTTATCAAATTAATTGTCAACCTTCCCTTAAAGGTGGCGAAATTCGAAAATGTCACATGCTTGGTGCAAGAGTGCTACAAGTCAAAAAATATTGGTAGAAAAGCTATGAGTGCTAGAGAATTCACCGTGGATGCGTCATTTTTACGAAATGAGTTACAGCAATTTTACAGTGAACGAATCTAAGAAGGGACATTCCTAATTCTCCCCCAAATCATCAAAATCGACTTTTATAGCAGTCATCTTAGTTCCACCTTTTGTGGTTTTGTCATACAACAGAGACAGGGGTGCGGTGTATGTGAAATGTATAATGTTGATGAATATATCATCGAATCGATACATGGGTATTCGATTTGCGCCCAAAGTACGTTGTAGAAATTATAAAAATGTCGAAAAGCATTTAAAAAATTATTTTCCTGGCACTTAAATGATGTTGGCATTTTTCTATGAACGAGAAAAGTGATTTCCCTGGTCACTTTTCCAAAGTACAGTTAACCAATTTAACCCGAGTAAGGTCAGGTAATTCTGCTAGAAAACAATAAAATTAAAACCTTGTAAAAGAGGAAATTAACTAACGCATGTTTTGGACTTTAGAATCCTTTCCATGTAGACATATTCATAAACCTTGTAAAATATAGAAATCTTATGTATATGATACTTTAACATAAAATATCATATACATATTTTCTAGTCACGGTGTTTATTTTCAAAGTGTAGGCTATGTACTCAAAAATGTATTTTGATCTCTAATTCCTATTATGGATAACGATAGCTTCTATTAAATACACTGGCAGAATTATCCCAATGGTTCGGGTTGAGTAAATTGATTTCAAAGTGACTGAAATAACTTCTCTTTTACAAGTAAAGTATCACTCATTTAAGTGAGCAGAAAATAATTTTAATAACTCCACTCTCAAAACTTGTAAAATTTAGTTTATTTGAGACGCAAATACGTATACCTGTTACATTCATCCATATAATCCAGTACACTCACAATTCTGAATTTCATCAGAATTGTAAGTGAGATGATAGATGACTAACAGTTGACACAAAATAATTTTATGCTATAGTCATGATCTTGCATTAAAATTAATTGTTTTCAATTCAGAAAAAATGATTGATTGCTTCTGAGAAAAAGAAGTTTTCAATGCATATGAAAATAAGTTTCGATTTAATTCGTAAAATTAATAACCTCTGATACAATAAGGATTTTTGAATTTTTCAATAAACGTAGTTCAGACATTTTTCTAACCCTTCTTCTGCAGTATTCTTTCGATAATACTCACAAAAACACTAGCCCTCTATATAGAAGTCTAGTGCTTTTGTGGTTGTGCATAGTTTCTGTTTCACTCCGGAAATTTTAAGATGTATTCAACTTTTTTATGTGTTGTTATGTGATTTGAACAAACATACAAGCACCCTAATAGACATAAAACGTGAAGACAGACGCAGAGACTGACGAAGACCAGCTCATTCAACAGCAAATTATAGATTTTTGATGCACAAAATGGTTGAAAAAATGTGATTTAATTTTTTCACCGATTACCAAATGATACTGCGTGAATGACGTACCTGCACAAGCTCTAGAATGGCAAAATGATTTTCGGTTTTAGAGTTTATATGACTACTTTGCGTTGATTTTGCGCGCCTTTGGATACAATTCGGAAATAGCTCGAATTTCGAAACGGAAACTTTTCAACATTTTTACGTTTTATCGTCCGATAACTTCCATCTTGGTGAAAAAGAATATGTGCAATAATGATCTTTTTACTTATTATCGATATAGTCTCTCCCCCTCCTCCAATTGTTTTTAGAAAATACAATAATCTTAACAAGAATTTTATTCAATTTATTTTGAAACGTTGTTTGAATCAATCTATCACTGTTTTCTTGAAACGAGCATATGATTATGAAATTTTTAACTTACCTGTACACACTACATTCCACACATCTAAAGCATGCACGTAGGATACTTTTGGAAGCTTTTCTCGAATAGCTTTCTCACTGGTTACAAGGGTCAACATGGTGGTCATACTGAGGGTCACTCTTGCCGGTGCTGCTTGAATTTCAATCCAGAAAGACAGCCAAGAGGTGACCACAAATAATATACTCGGTATATAGATGTCTAACACGAAGTGACCGAATTCACGTTGGAGATCAAATCGGGCTGTGATACGACTGTAGTTTCCTGAAAAATGGTCATAAAATTGCTAGAGAATGATAAGTCAAGATACTAAATTAAGAGAGTGTGATTTCTGTGTGCACACTGCTCTTTGAAGTCTCTTGTGTATATCTCGGCATATTGTATGCCGTAAGTTTTTTCGAATGGTTGGTGGGAGGTAAACTAAGGTGTAGGAGTCCACAGCGATGTCCCTGTGAGCATCGATCCAAATTGGATTGCAAAACTGGGTACGTGTAACATAGTAGGACTTTCACAGCAAAATCTTCTACACATTTACTGCTTCTAGTTGAGTTAAGAAATCCCACTCGGTGTTAGTGATAATTTCATACTCAATATCGGTATGGAATGCGATCGTTCTGGATTATCTTTTATCTAAACCAACTTTCATGCAACTATCAATTATTTGATGTTTAATCTGTTGAATGATCTGTAATAAGTTATTTTTAATCAGGGTGTGCCGATTTAAATCAGCTTGATTTAAATCATGATTTGAATCAAGAGATTTTTATTAAAAAATCATTGGTTTAAATCAAAATTTTAAATTTAATTTTTCTTTCTGTTATGTTTAATAATATTGAAAAAGAAATACTGAACAAGATGCATGTTACTTTATTCAAATAAGTTAAGAACGTCGCTCGTACTGAGTTCACCCCAAAATTATATTGAAAATCGTGCTCCCTTTGAAGACACTAAATAACAGTATTTGCTGATTGGGATCATAATTACCAGAAAAGTATTTTCATTTTGGGCCATTGACCAATAAGTGTCACTCACGAGCCTGCTCATCAGTGTTGGTTTTGTTTTAAACATTCCGTGTGATTATAAATCGCACATAGCCAATTTTAAACCATTCACCATGTGATGAGTGAAGATGCTCGAAATATATTCACTCAAATTATTAAAATTGCGGTAACTTGCTTTCTTTTTTTTATGTTCTAGTTATTTATTTAGTATTGTAGTCTGTTCATAAAAATATAGACATTTACTCACAATGAAAAGATGCTATTACACTTGCTCTATGCTGTTCATAGAGAAAAGCTTAATTTTTTTTGTTTAATATATAAACTCTTTTTGTGTGCTTCGAATATACCTATGAAATACTTGCTAATGCTCAAAGAATTTGAAAAATAGATATATTTGATTTCAAATTTATGTATTTTCATCTCGTCTCATCTTTTACTGTTAACTTACAAAAATTTTTTTTTTCACCAATAAACTATTTTTGTAAGCTAAAAATTAATGAGAAGTAAGAATTTTTTCAAGATGCAAGTTCCTTTTATTTTATTTTCTATTGGCGACATGATTTTTTCTCACAAGCAGGTCTTGAACCAATTAATTACACTCATGTTCAAAATTATCTTTACATGCATAAAATCACGGATTTCTCAGAAACTGTGAACTATAATTTCATGAATTTGTGTGAAATGATACATAACATCATAACACAAAAATACAAAGGAAAAAATTTAAGAGCACTGCATATGATATAAAACTGTAGCATGGAACAATAAAATGGCTATAATATGTGACCAAGGAGAGTTAAAAAAAAAGGATAACTCAGAAAAAAATTAAGGCTTATGAATCTAATATGGAATGTGATCTCCCCTGACGTGTACACACATATCACAACGTGTTTTAATGCCGTTAACCACAGTTTGGGGAATTAAGTTCCCCTCCTCCAGCAATGCGGTCTTCAGGGCATTTATATTTCTAGGAGGAGGATGTCTCCATGCAACTGCTTTTCCAAGATAGGCCCATAAGTTCTCTATCGGGTTCAGATCAGAAGATTTTGCTGGCCACGGTATTCGCTCAATGGTTTCACTTTCAAGGAATTCGTCAATGAGGTTTGCTCGATGTGGACCAGCATTATCGTCCATAAATAAAAAGTCAGATCCATATGCACCTCTGAAAAGTCTTACATAAGGTTTAAGACCTCATCCCGATATCTCTGGCCGGTCACAGATCCGCTGTTGAAAACGTGTAGAAGCGTACGTCCATCGATCATTATTCCTCCCCATACCATCACACCTGCACTACCGAAACGGTCATGTTCCATAATGTTCGAAGGAAGGTTTCGCGTTCCTGACTCCCTCCAGATGTAAACAAGTTTAGAATCAAATGTTAAACTAAACCTCGACTCATCAATAAAGAGAACATGGGTCCATTGGTGTTCACTCCAGTTCTGATGTTCTTTGCACCAATTAAAGCGATCCCTCTTGTGTTTGAAGACAGTGAAACACATATCCTTGGCTTTCTGGCATAAAGACCTTTTTCATTAAGCCTTCTGTATACAGTTTGCCGTGATACAACAGTTCCAGTGGCGGGTGCAACCTCTGAACTTTACTACCGAGCAGTATATTTTCTGTTACGACGGTCAGTTATTGCCAGATATCGATCTTGAGAAGCAGTTATTATTCGTTTACGACCTTGTCCAGGCCTCCCTACAACATTTCCAGAGTTCTGAAATGTTTCCACAGCGTAGAGACTGTCTATCTTGAAATATTCACACATCTCGCTGCTTCCATGATTGTCTGCCCTGCTTCTATACACGGCCGATAATTCGCCATTTCACAGATTCTTCCAAATGATACTTCGGAGCCATAACAAACCGTTTTGAGTCCTTACATAAATCAAACGCTGTATTGCAGAAATTCACTCAGATATTCACTTTGCCCAAAGCGCTTGATTCACCGTCGGATGACGTAACGCCTTGATTTGCATATCAGAAACCGTTTGATCACTTTTGATTGTATAATGCTAATTAGGCTTGTCTTTCACACATTCCCTGCAAAAATGGATTACATCGATTGGATATTTCATGGAATATCATTATTTTTGGGTATGTAAAGATAAATTTGGACATGAGTGTATTTTATATCATAAGTGAAGTAATTCAAAACATTTTATTCATATATAATAAATATATAATGCAAAAAATTTCTGAAATTTGTATGATTGAAAAAATTCATAATATAGTGTCGGTGGGATCCAACAACCTTATTTATCTGGGTCCAAAAAATTCACGTCATTGGTTATGAGTTAAACTCAAAGTAATCTAAACCGCTTGAGAACCAGATGGAAAAACATTGCTCATCTTGGCATTTGGGGCACTGTCTATTTACTCTATCATTACTTTGCTAATTCCTATGTCGCGTTTTAATCTTTCAAAAATTTATCCAGCTATATTGCCTAACACATTAATGTTTTATATAAAAACATTAATGTTTAAATAAATCAAAACTATTTAGAAACTACACTGTAATTTGCTGTCTCATGTCCAACAAATTTAAACTTGTACAGGCAAGGAATTAATTAAAATCATAAAAATCTGATTTATAAAAAAAAATTTGATTTAAATCAAATAAATCCGATGTTTCTGATTTTTTTAAAAAATCATGATTTTTTTTCATACCCTGTTTTCAATTTTAAAATTCTTCAAAATCCATGACTGAAATACACTACTGTTTGTGAAAATTATAACACCATGAAGGAATCATGCAAATTAAAAGAAACTTGCAGGATATGCAAAACAGGTTAGGATATGCAAATGATTAGAATTACAAAGCGATCACGCATGTGTGGGCCGAGAACTTCCCTCTAAACTTCCAAGTGAGTCGTGTATAAAAAGCACTGTAAAGGTGCGTTAAAATGTGTGTATCGTCGTTTGACTGCTGTAAATGATATCTAGTACACATCTCAGGAACGGCTTAGAATGTTAATATATTATATCTCTAATGCACACAACTTATACCTAATATTCCAATGGAAAATACAAACTACACAACGAGAGTTAAGAACTTTTATAGCAGTTCATTATTCGAACTATTTGCTATGCAATGAATTATTATACAATTTCAAATGTTCTAGGTTCCTATTTCACTTTTCTGACTTTAAACTAAGGTTAGCGATTATAAAACATTGTGCTTTTATAAAACATTTTTGGAATTATAATATTTAACTTAAAAAATTATTTGTGAATAGCAAGTATATATGCACTCGAGATACAAATTGTTTCTGTGTATCCTTTGATAAAAATAAATAAGTCACTAATTTCAAGTTTACCTGTAATTCGATAAGAAACGATGGTCTGTTCTACCGTATAATTTGTAAGAGTAAATCCGTTAAGTAAAAATTTTCTATTTAAAATTAACGGTTTTTCCTTGGACCATGCTAACTCCATATCTTCTTGAGGTAGTGTACCTAACCGAAAAGAGAATTTAAAAAGTATATCAGTATAGGGCAAGACTTCAACGATTAAATACATACTACAGCAATCTAAAACCAGTAAAAGATTTTGTGCGAACGTGAGATAAACGTAATAGCGGAACTGGAATTATTCATTTTACAAATCTTGACAAAATATATTAATATTAAAACCACAAAGACTGCACAAGAGCTTAAATACAGAAAATTCTCAGATTTTGAAATTTAAGTATAAAATTGATGTTTTGCAATTAAATAGGTGATACGAAAAAAATTCATATATTCTTGAGTTAACTTTTTTATTTAGAGAAGATTCACAAAATAATTTGGTATCAGTAAACACTTTAGTACTAAAATTTAAAAAAAAATGCCAAAACTGAGCTTCAAAAATTTGAGTAAACAATGACCCATACTTTCCTTATACACATTTTTATTGACATTTTTCTAATGACATATTAAGGTTTCAATCGAATTGTGACTGAAAGGAACATACTTTTAAAAATTCGATCGTAAATTAAGGCAAGTATAAGCAACCTCACGAGTTATTCGAAAGTAACTACATTCGCATATTTTAAACATTCTGTAATGTCGAACACGAGGTACACAGATGACAAAAAAGTAGAACGTACAGGGTAAACCCAGAACTTGCAAATAAGAACAAGGGGGAGAATCTAAAACTGTATCAATTTGAAAAGTTCGGTTAAAATATTGCTGCGACTATTTCCACAACGAAGAGAGATCTTAGAAAATATCTACTGAAATACAGTGAAACGCCTCCTGTGACGATCGAGTTGCTTATAAGAGCCCCAGTATAAGCAAACTTAAAATTAGCATATGTGTATGTATTCAAAATCTAAGTAGTCTAGCAACGCATGTAGGATAATGGCTTGCGTCCAACATAAACAGATATTAGACAGCTTGCATTGTCTAATACTTTTTTTAATTGATAAGGCGTCTTTCGTATCTATAGTTTGTGCGAATAGAAAAGTCGCAGATATGTCCAGATGTTTAAACCACGGAAATAGATCTAGATATTAGTGTAATACAGACTCTATTTCACACGGTGTGATTAAGTTTTCAATGCCATGTTTATTTTCCTCTCGTTTACAAAGTTTCGAATGAATAATTTAATGTTTTGATTATATAAATCTGTGTGATTATAATATCTTTCAAAGTACAATTAAATCTGGATTTTTCTTCGATCTAGCATTACGTATATTATATAGATTATACAGACTGTAGAAATAATGCAATCACCATAATTGTTTAAACCATATATCCTAAAAATATTATTCCATAGTTCTTAATATGCAAATGAAAAACCAATATTCATTACTCAAACCGTAAATATTGTGATTCGAATAAATGTAAAATACGTAGGTATTTTAATTAACGTCGCACTGGAGCAACACAAAGGGCTATTGACGACGCTCCGGGATCAAACCCGAAGGGAAAGATCCGAGGACAATACCACGTAATTTTGAATCACGGTCAGATGACGAGGTCACCCCTGAGCTGGCACACCACTCTCCAAACTTCCACACCACGCCAACGTGAGGACATTTGAGGCCACGACAGATTTAACGTGCACCAGCCCCCTTTGTACTCGACTGTCTTTGGTTGGATTCGAACTCGCAACCCCCGATTGCTAGTCCGTTACTCTTCCAACCGGGCTACCGCGGCCCTAATTTAAAATAGGAGAATAAAACAAAAGTTGAAAAGAAGGTTTTAAAAGTTTATTATTTCTAGTATAAAAATAATATTTTTGAATACAAATATAAAATGCAGAAACAATGATATTTCATATTTGCCACGCTCATAGAAATTTATTATAAATATGCATATGAGAGCATTGATTGTATTAAATGAAAGATAGATTGTATAGGAACAGTTGGAACTTTAAATAAATAGAGCATTCAATATTTTAAATTGAAAAGATTAAAAGTTTCTGACTGCATGCTTATTTAAGTGTTAAAAATCTTACTGCTTTCTATCTCCAATGCACACTGCTGTGTATCCATAGGATATCTGTAAAACTGCATTTTGCAAAAAGGTTTAATCTTCGCTCTAAGATAAAAAAAAAATATGTGTCTAGACATTATGATGAAATGAATTGCAGTGAAAATTATTTATGTAATACAGTGTTAAAAGTAAAAACTTATTTTTAAGTAATATTGAAATGTTAGGGGTAATATTTAAAAATGCCCAAAGAAACCAGAAATCCATTACATTTAACATAATGACTAAAGTGATATCGATAAAAATATTATTTTAAGTATGTTACTATATTACATATATAACAAAAAATCTAGTGTGTCTATATATAAATATTATTATTACATACAATTCACATACAATAAAATCAAACTCGAAACGAAAGTTTATGCGTAGATTTGAAAAACTATTTGTCAATCTTTCTAAACATGTTTGGCCTACGGCTCTCGTTATCTAAATAAAAATCGCAGCAGCCCTTTGCATAAAATTGAATTGGAATATAAACTGAATTTTAATTATAATAAATATTTTAATAATCATATCAATTTAATAGTATTAATTTTATTTCATTTTAATGTATCGCATCATTATAATTACATAAAATTAATCATCATTATTATATATTATCTGTGTAAGGTCATATTTATGGGTCTCCTTTTTTACGTAAACGGTTTAATTAATCATAATAAAGGGGTGCCAATAAAAATGTCTTTTGGTGCAAATTTGGCAAATACAAGTGAGTTTTCCTTTTAGTAGGAAGTTTCATTTTAGAAAGTTGTATTTTAATTTTAAAAATTATATTTTGAAGAATCTATTAAGTAAATTTTATGCCTTTTAAAAACCAATGGATAGAATGGGCTTCTTTTTCAGTTCGTAAAATACGGGCCCAAGTTTTTAAAAATAAGATTATCATCTCAATTTTTTAAAATTTTTCTTGTTTTTTAATGTCTTTTTCCTGACTAAACTCGATATGTATCATTTCATTGTCAGAAAGTTATCTTAGGTTTTCAAGGCTGGCGCCTCAGCCGTTATTCACTTCTGATTATCCCGACAGTTTATAAAACATTCTCCCAAGGAATGGATTTTAAATAGATTTTAAGGCCCGTTCACATGAGGCGTTTTCTAACGCGCGTTTTACGTAAAAAAAGAACAACGCGGGTAGCCAAAGTACAGAGTTCTAATGGAGTGTTCACATGCAGAAATCGAGAGTCCACGCGCTAGATAGCTTCGGCGCTTCAACAATCTCCGGTCGTTCTAGCGATTAGAAGGCACTTGGAGACACATAGGATTGTTCTGCACCGTTCACATGACACGCATTTTGACGCCCATTAGGGCTTTTTTATTCCCCTAGTCCATGTTTCTATCTTCGCTATCGTTAAAGATAGAGTGAAAATTTCAACGGATTTGAAATCTGCGGAAAATTTTACACTAGATTGTTACCTAAAATGTGATTTTCTTTAAATAAATAATTTTTAGTTGTAACTAATATTTTCGCGATACGCACATTTGACGAATATATTCATTATGAACACAAAAGGGAGTATCCGTCTCGTTTTTATAGAAAAGAAATAACTTGATTGGAGTATTTCATCTGAAGCCACTGCTTTATATTTATGGCCATTAAAAATAGGTTGAGAAAATTTAATCGTATTCGATTTATTGAAGAAATTTACCCTGCTTTCACGCAAAACTTGTAAAAATGTGATAGTTTACAACTAAAGGGGATAGTGGGTAATTTTATTTCTGAGAATCACGTATACCGACAACTGTCCGTTCTAGTTTTCATGTGCGGCAAACGTCTTTAAAATAAAGCTAAAATTAAATATTATATTTAAAAGCTAAACACTTATTTTTTTATTTGTCCTCAACGTGAAATGCGTAAGATAAGTTTCAATTTTAATTCATTTTTCACATCCTCGTGTTACGTTGAACTCGATATCACTTTTGAAAATGAACTTAATTTACTGTGAGCTTATTTTTCATAGAATTTATATTTTAATCTTGCAGTTAGTGTTATTACTACTTTAATCGAAATTTTTATTATATGTAAGTGTAGACGCAAATTCTATTAGCAAATTAGCAATCTCCTGGTTTTCGACATGTAGTATTTTTTGGTTTTTCTTTGAGGTTTTTTGTTTTAACATAATTTTCTCGTCTCATCGTGGGTTTTAATCAAATTTTAGTTGAAATATTTCCCAGTCGTTATTCCATTTGTGCTACAAAACCCATGAAAGTGGGTAGGTTGGAGGGTAAGTTTTCGGTTCGGATAATCGTGTGTTTAAAAATTAAAAAACCAATTATTGTTATATATGTGTTATTTGTGCTGATACATTGAAATGTTTAGAGATAGGTTTTAAAAATATAGAGATTTATTTGAAGGAAAATTAAATAACAAATTAGCTATAGATCGTAGGAAACACGATAAAACCGGCAAAAATAACATAAAAAAGAAAGGTTATCACCAGTGCCGGATTTTGTTTGCGTGTCATCTTTTTGATAGCACTTCATAGACAATGCCATATAAACAGAAATTCCGTTTCCAATTTCCTGGTTCTAGAAATGTAGTTTTTTTTTTTTTGGGGGGGGGGGGGGATATATTTTTATTTTACAGTCAATTTTAAAATTTCAAGGAAATTGTTTGGTGCAACGGAGAATGAAGCTTTCCCCCTCTCAATCACTGTAGCGCCCTTAGCGGAAATCATCCAAGTTAGTAAGTCTGCTACGAACAGCCGGCGGAGTAGGACGTGCTATGTCCGGCATTAATTTGGAACCCCTCTCTGTAAATATATTTCTTTTCTTTTTGTAATGCTAATAATTACCATGTTTGTAATTGTTCTAATAAATATTTAGATTGAAGTCCTTTTCATTCATGTATTGTGAGCAGTTATAAACGTAAAATACCCCTAACTACAAAATGTGGCGCCCAACGTGGGGCCGAATTAATGGTTCCTCGCAGACTCGAAATTTTCTTTCAGGTAAAACCAGAAGCAGATATGAACACCCGTTCATTAGAAATCCTGACCTGAATTCGTTTTTGGACAACCTGTCCACATAGTAAACAGACATCGCCAGCCGTTGGTTTCGAATTTATGTAAATACAGCTTACCCCAGCTTGTTAAATGGAAACCAGATAATGCTTACTAATAAACTTAGAAAAGTTGAATGCATGCGAAGTTTAGTTTTATTCATGAAAAACAAAGCTTTTTAGTAAAATGCACCCCGCATTGAAATTGATTCAAACGATAGTTTTTATTAATTCTAGATAGATTAATTCTAGTGTTTTGTATTCAAGATTTTGTAAGTGTAAGAATCATACTTGATGTGTATAGTATATTCGTTAGGCTCTTTAAGTTTTGTCTACTTGTGTTCTTTGTTTTGAATTGAAATCAAAAGTGTCAATTTTTAAAATTGAAATCAAGTGTTCTGAAATGAAACCGAAAGTGTTCATTTTTTTGGAAATTGAAATCAAAAGTGTTCTTTTTTAAAAGGAAATTGAAATCAAAAGTGTTCTTTTTTTAAAAGGAAATTGAAATCAAAAGTATTCTTTTTTAAAAGGAAATTGAAATCAAAAGTGTTCTGTGTTTTGAATTGAAATCAAAAGTGTCAATTTTTAAATTTGAAATCAAAAGTGTTCTGTGTTTTGAATTGAAATCAAAAGTGTTTATCAATTCTTATATAGTGACAAAAGTACTCGTATTACATTTATGTTTATGATTATTTTATTTATGAAAGATATGCTGTCTAAATCGAAGTAGCACTTTTATTTTTCGCTTTGCTAGAAATGAAAGTGGAATTTAGTTCTGATTGTTTTGAAATAGAATTATCGATCGATTTAATTTAAAGTGTTATTTCTTGACATGCTGTTCGGAATTATTTTGTATAAAGTGTCTGAAATGTGTCTTTAATTCCTGAACACATTTGAAAAAGAAAATAATTTTGAAAGTTTAGAATTACAGAGGTGTAAAGATTTTAAAGAAATTTCGGTATTACACACTTGTTAATTTTTCTGGAAAAATAATTAATTGATTTAAGTCATTTCAGTATATTATTTGTGTTGTAAACTCTTTTGTATAAAAGACATTAATTTTGTGAAGCAATTGTAAAATTCGAACATTCCAAAAATGGTCTTTCTTGCCAAAGCGAAAAAGGAAGATTTGAGGATTTTGGCTGAAGAAATGGGTTTGGTCGTGGGCCAGGGTCTTAACATTTTACAAATCACCGAACAAATATTGAAGTCACCTCAGTATAACGAAGACACGGTGAAATCCCTGTTGTCCGACATTGTCGATGACAGAAAGACAAGAGAAGAGGAGGGAAAACTGGATAAAGAAAGATAATATGAATTTGAGAAGTTGAGATTGAATCTCAAAGCTCAGAAGAATTGCATCGAAAACGGAATTTCACATACGACGGATGATGACATCCCGAAATATGAACTGCAGAAACTTATCCCAAGTCTTGACCCCCAAAGGAGATACTGCTTTATATCTGAATCTTTTCGAACGACAGTTAAAGTTCTTGAGATTGCCAGAGACTAAGTGGGTTGCCTACCTGATTGGAATATTACCCTCAGAAGTGGCTAAGCTTATAGCAAGAGAATCGGAGGAAGAATCGAAGAATTAGGACGTCAAAACCATGCTTTTGAAACGCTATAAGTTGAGTACTGAGAAATTCCGCCAATTGTTCGCTACGCACAGAAAGTCTCTTGAAGGCACATATAGAGATTTTATTTCGAGCTACGAGACTACTTTGAAAGATGGTTGGAGACGTTAAACGTCAAGACATTTGAAGACTTGAAATCCCTTATTATAGCAGATCAAATTAAGAAGAAAACACCAGAGGACTTCAAGAATAATTTCATCGACGAATGGACTGAGTGGAATTCACCCGAAGAATTAGAAGATAAGCTGGATGCTTATGACAATTTGAGAACTACCTTGAAACGTGACATGCCATCAGTCAATAAAAAGGTTTTTAATTCAAAAGGGAAACTTCTAGACCTCCACCTTTTACAAAGAAAAGCCATTTTTATCCCAGAAATGATAAACCCAGTTCTGATGTCCAAGACAACAGATCTGCTCGTATCTGTTATGGATGTGGTGTAATCAGGTCTCGTTGTCCAAAATGCAGTCCATCTAGCACGAACTCTTCCCCACGAGTTGGAAACGTCCTCTTCCAATCCTGTTTAGCTAAGCCATCTCAAGTAGCTCTATTGAATATTACAGTAAATGGACTCTTGGGTACTGTATGTGCTGATAGCGGAGCAAGCCATTGCATTGCTGGAGAACTTTTGTATCAAATTCTCAAACAAGAAGGTGTAGACTTTCAGAAGACCCAACTCACTATGTCACTTGCTATGGAAGAAAAAGTCAAGTTGAAGCCTACACAACTTGTGTAGGTATAGAACTTGAAGGAAGAGTCATCAAGACAAACTTGATTGCATTACCCCATGCAAAAGAAAATCGTACACTCCTTGGTACGGATTTCCTTCAAGATGCTGGTGTCGTTCTCGACCTGAAGGGTCGCAAATGGTTCTTCAACGATTTTCCCCATCGAAAATTTGATTTTGCTGAGGAAACAAATCTGTGTGATATTAAGAGCTCGTAAAATGCCGAATCAAACTCTTGTCAATTGAGAAAAGAAGGTCAACAGCTGTCAAGTGAAGAAAAAACAAACTCAACACCCTGTTGAAACAATATGAAAGAATCTTCGAACCAGGGGGAGAAGCAACTCCATATGTCACATCATATCAATACTGGTGATCATCCTCCTGTATCTGTCCCCCCGTACAGATTGCCACCTTCTAAGAAGGAAGTGTTGAAGAAACAAATTCATGACTTGTTGGAAAGGGATGTTATTGAAGAGTGCGAGTCGCCCTATGCCGCACCTGTGGTTTTGTCCCGAAGCCAAGTGGTTATAGACTTTGCGTGGGCTATCGTAAATTAAATGAAAGACCCTTACCTGATACATATCCATTACCGAGAATGAATGATTTGTGGCATGATGCGAAGTCAAGCAAGTATATGTCTACCATTGACTTAACATCGGGATACCATCAAGTGGAAGTCAACCCAGCTGACAGAGATAAAACAACGTTCGTCTGTTCTTTCGGCACTTACCGGTTCAAAAGAATGCCGTTTGGTTTGCGGAACGCTCCTGCGACGTTTCAACGCCTGATGGACCGTTTCCGGAATGGACTTCCTTCAGTAAAAATACTGGTGTACCTAGACGACCTGATCGTGTTGTCACCCACATTCGAGCAACACATCCAAGATCTGAAAAACGTTTTTGATCTGCTTGACAAATTTCGACTCAGTGCAAACAGAAAGAAGTGTAAATTTGCCTGTTCGAAGGTGAAGTATCTAGGACTTTGGATAACTTCAGAGGGAGTTAAAACATATTCAGATAAAGTAACTGCCATCACCTCCATGCCTTCTCCTAGGAACGTGAAACAAGTCGTCCTTTATTCAAACCTGTTCGTGGTATCGGAAGTTTATTCCTGGCTTCCCTGAAATTGCCAGACCACTCTCCAATTTGACGAAGAAAAGTGTTTCCTGGGAATGGGGTGCTGAACAGCAGAAAGCATTTGAAAAACTGAAGCAAAGCTTGACCTCCCAACCAATTCTGAAGCAAGCGGATGAAACTAAACCATTCATTATACGAACAGATGCAAGTAATTATGCTTTGGGTGCTGTCCTTCTGCAAAAGTATGGAACCCAAGAGCATCCTGTGGAATATGCAAGTAGATTGCTGAGTTCTGCGGAACGGAATTACTCAACGACAGAACAGGAAGCCCTTGCTGTCATCTGGGCATTCCAGAAATTCCGTGGGTACGTTGAAGGTGCCGAAGTGGTCATTTCGTCAGATCATCAGCCTCTAAAGTGGCTCATGAGTTTAAAGTCACCGTCAGGAAGATTGGCAAGATCGGCCTTGCAGTTGCAAGAGTTCAATCTCAAGATGGAGTACATCCCTGGAAAATGCAACTATGTGGCGGACATGCTGTCTAGACCCGTCTGTCAAACTGATGAAGCGCTCTGCGAAGTTTCCACTATTTCCGTAGCCTTCCCGAAGAGGACACCCAAAGAAATCCGAGAAGAGCAAGTGAAAGATGAAGAGCTCAAGAAAATAATCACGTGCTTTGAAGATCCTGAAAAGGGAGTTGACTACTCCAACTGGACACAAAGAGGATATATCATGAATCAAGGCGTCTTGTTCCGATATTCTCCTGCCTTAGAAGCTGAAGAAGCCCAGTTGGTAGTACCCTCACACGAAAGGGTGGACATTTTAAAGTTACATCACGACGCTCCAAACGCTGGTCACTACGGAGCGGATGGAACGTTCAATAGAATAATTAAAAGATATTACTGGACTGGTATGCGTTCTTTCATAGCTGAATATGTTAAGAACTGTGCTGAATGCGCCAGATTCAAGGCCAGTAATCGAAAACCCTGCGCACTACTGCAAACACCAATATACAGTCAACGCTTTGAAACTGTGGCAATAGATCTCTTTGGACCGTTGCCCGCAACTAAAGAGGGTAAATACTGGATTTTTATAATTGAAGATTGTACAACTAAGTGGGTAGAATTATTTTCTCTCACTACAGCCACAGCCAAGGAATGCGCCACTGTACTTGTGGAAGAGATTTTCCTTCGCTACGGTATTCCTCGGAGAATCATAAGTGATAACGGAATTCAGTTCGTCTCCGCTGTCATGCAGCAACTGTGTTTCCTCTTGAACATTGATCAGAAGTTCACCCCAGTATATCACAGGCAAATCCTGTTAAAAGGAAGAATCGAGATCTAAAGCCACGTCTTGCAATTCTTGTGGGACATGATCCCACTTCCTGGGCTGAAAAACTTCCAATGATTCGTTTTGCAATGAACAGTGCTAAGTGCGATACTACTGGTGAAACAGCTGCATTTCTTCAATTTGGTCGTGAGATGAGGACAATTGATGATGTAACAAATGATTTCCGTGCCATCGTCGACAATGATAATTTCGTGCCGGAAGTCACACCATATCTTAAAAGACTGGCTAACATCTCCAATGACATCCGAGACAGAGTCGAAACCAAACAGGATCAGAGAAAGACCTACGTGGACCAAAAACGCCGTAAATCACCACAGTATCAACCTGGTGATAAAGTGTGGGTTACATCCTAAAGCAATGCTGTTAAAGCAAAAACAGCCAAGTTCATGCCAAAAAGAGACGGACCGTACATCATCATCACCCAAAGGTCCCCAACATCATATGAAGTGGCCCACGTGGACAGGCCTCATGAACCAATGGGACAGTATCATGTGTCTGCATTGAAGAAGTGTCCGGACGAAAATGCAGTGCCGGTGGCACCATTACGCAAGCGAGGCAGACCTCAGGCCCTTGATCCTAACCCTAAACCACCGATAACCTTCAGACGGAGGGGAAACGACCAAAAACTGCTGGTCCCTCAACGAGACGTTAAATCGGAACCAGAGGGGGAGTGTAACGGACAGTGAAGCTTTCCCCCTCTCAATCACTGTAGCGCCCCTAGCGGAAATTATCCAAGTTAGTGAGTCTGCTACGAACCGCCGGCGGAGTAGGACGTGCTCTGTCGGGTATTAATTTGGAACTCCTCTTTGTAAATATTTTTCTTTTTGTAATGTAGTTCATGTTTATAACTGTTCTAATAAATATTTAGATTGAAATCCTTTTCATTCATGTATTGTGAGCAGTTATAAACGTAAAATACCCCTAACTACATTGGTCATTTTCCAGTTAGTTTCGTTTTAATCGAAGTTTTATAGAAATATTCCAATTTTTCATACGCAGTTTCGCTTTTACGATAAGAAACATTACAAATGACTCATCTGCTAGCTCTTGAGCCCAAAAAATCCGTGATCACCCCTTAACACAAAACAAATCCTTCTTACCATTTTTTACTGGTGGGTGAACCATCGACACTGGAGAGTGAAGGTTATAGGGTTTCTTCCTCTAGTCTTGACAGTAAAAAACGAGTACTTTAGGATTTTAGAGTTAATGAAAATGTTTAATAATGCCACAATTTAAACTACATAAAGCACTGTTTCTCTGTGATCCGTTGGCTCATACCGGTTCCTAGGTCCAAAACATCCCGTCATTCGAAATTTTTTTTAAAACGTATGAAAAGCTAACTTGCAAAAATTTACAACCGAGGTCGATGCCATTCGCATTGCACTGGAACGCATCGTATACTATACGTTACAAAAGATTTACTTGTTTAGGTTGTCACTTCTGGTCAGCAAGTCGATTATATTGCATTTATTTATGTATAAAGATTTAAGTGGTAAAACACTTCATTCACAGGCAATTAGGAAACGGATGTTTTACGTCATTTTGAATATTTTTAGATTATTTTAGGCATTTTATTGATCATTTTTATACATTTCTAAGTTAACCAAATCCAGGCTTGTGAACACATGGAAATCAATTTTAGGTTTGGAAAAAAGATTTTCATCCTCTTTTTAATGGCTGTAAAATTAAAACAGTAGATATGGGGCAACAAAGTATCTTATTAAAGTGACATTCCCATTAAAAACAAGGCAATATTTCCGCTTACGCTTAGTAGAAAAGGAATATCTGCAAAAAGATTAGTTGGGACTATTGATAAAAAAATAATTTTTTCAAAGAAAATCTTGTTTTTTGGTATCGATCTGACGTAAAATTTTACGCTGATTTGAAATCCATTGAAATTTTGACTTTATCTTTAACCATTCAAAAGATAGAAACTTGGATTAGGGGAATAAAAAACAATTTAATGCATAATGGAAACTGACCTCGAAAAACACCCGAGGTGTTCACATGATAACGCTCAAAAATTCTTATCAAACGCGCGTTGGAAAAAGTCCATGTGAACGGGTCTTAAAAGTAACACGAAGCACAAAGGTTATCAGCACGTAAAATTCCAAGGCTACCCTGGTGGAAGGCCTCGGTTGCTTTGGTAATCGCGAACGTAGTTTGAAAACCACAGGCAGAAATATTGGGTATTTATTTCAATCTATCGTACATGTATACTATCTATGAGTGAATTCAATATTTATACAAACAAATGATTGAAAGTGGGCGGAAAATCTAGAGTGAACCAATTAAGGAATACAGAAAATTTTAGCTTTCGTTTTTCAAAATAGTCCTCAGTATAGTATCTGTATAGTGTTGTACCATATAGTTATTTCATATGATAGCAGCTACATAAATAATAATGGAGTGTTTCTTTATTGAATATATTTGACCCATTTCAAGTTTTCTATCCGTTTTGGGTCCTTCTGATGCAAAATCCGTCTCTTGCGCGTTTGGTGTCTGTCTGTCCGTCCATCTGTCTCTATGTGTGTGTGCCCATACAGCGTTCAAACGGTTGAATATATTTTCATGAAACTTTGCATACTGTGAGTAGTTACATTCATTTAGTGACTGAACTTGGTTGCGTAAGTCTGCCTCTCCGTCTTCCCGTTTCTATGTTTGATTTTTTGTTTGTGTATTTGTACAAGTATCACATAAGATTTGTTCAACATATTTTAATTTAATGTTTTGTATTTGATACACTACCATTTTAATATAGTGAATGCATCATTTAAAATTTCTTTGCTTAGATATTTAGGCAATTTTCACTTTAAAACATGAGTAACTACTTAAATCGATCATAATTTGGTAGTTTTGGAATAGCTGGAAGGTATATTGAGCATTGAAATTACTTGGTTTGATTTTACCAGTGCTGCGGAAAAATCAATTTCCAAAAACTATTTTTACGGAATTTAAATTCTAATATTTTATTTATTTTGAGCCTTATTTTTTACAAAGTATTAAAATATTCTGAATATTGGGATAGACTATAAAAATAATAAAACATTATAAATAAAATATACAGCACAAAACCTTTCAAAATAGGACTGGTATAATATGGCAACCTTGGTATTTATTTAATCGTTTGCTTTTTTAAATTTGTGTCTTATATTCCAAGAATCTATTTTGTAGTGAAAAACAGATGCATTCATTACTTTCCGTTCGAAGTTTTATTAAATCTGAATTGTTTCTAGATTTTGAATTTGATGTTTTTCGTTCAATAACTGTAATGGAGGTAAATAATGGTTTAATTAGTTTTAAAACATTTTTAATCATTGTATAAAAATTTTGGGAAACGCTTTTGTTTTTAAATGACATACAAGACATTTATATACATACTCTGAACTATTCTATGCATTCTGGGTAACAGGCACTCTAGAGACTTTCTTTCTTACTAAAAATTTAAATTCTACAAAATGTAAAATGTTAAATATGACATTTATTTGCATACAGTGGATAAAAAAAACTTTCTGTATGGAAACGAAAACGGCATATAAAATATTATAATTTCTAAATAAATCTTACCAAAGATTCAGAAACTGCACAAGAAACTTATTTCATACTAGAGAATGTGTTCGCAACGAAAATTCCTCATTTTTCACAAATAAAAAGTAATTAATTAAAACTGAGAAAAACATGCAAAATGAAAGGCAAAAAAAAGTTTCCATACGCACTATGAAAATTGGTTAGAACGTACAGTTCAGCTGTCCAGCATTCAATTATCATAACTATCGAATCAAAAAGAACTTCAGTATTGTGTAATAATTTCAAACCGTTTTTATACCATTGGATCGCCTAAAATGGAAATTCCTAAAACTATTCGCGTGTTGGTGATAAAGTTGAAAAATAACGGTTAATCAATAAGGAAAATATTGGCAAAATCGCAAACAAATCTAAATCTACAGTAAAAATCATTGAAAGATATAATAAGGTAGAAACTGGAAAATAGGAACCGAACCGGAAGACCTCAGAAATTCAGCCATATACACCAGGAATATTCTGCGAAAAGTTCGCGATAATCCACGAATTAGGCACCAGAACTTGCACCCTTGTTGAAAACTCTGATTACAATCTTGAAATATAACCTCAGACTATAAGAAAAGTAATAAATAATAAAAAAAGGGTAGCTACAATGGGCATGTTGCACATACGAAACCATTCATTAGCAAACTTAACAGAAGAAAGCGTCTTGAGTTTGCAAAAAAGCATGTAAACCCTTAACTTTTTGGGATTTTGTACTTTTCAGGATGAATCAAAATTTTGTCCCTATGGTTCAGATAGACGAGTTATGGCATGGAGAAAACCAAAACATCAAATGCAAACAAAAACTTATTTAGAACTTTAAAACACGAGGGAGGAAATGTAAAGTGTTGTATGTATGGTGTTGCATGTATAATTTATGCTTTGTTGAAGGTAACATGGATAGCTATGTATACCTAGACACTTTGAAACAAAACTTGCTAGTTGTACAAAACTGTCTCTTGGAAGATAATTTATCTTCCAACCGGGCAACGATTCAAAATACACTGCAACATTCTGTAAAGAATGCTGCTTTTACCATACGTCGCAGCAATTACACACACCACTAGTCTCCTGATTTAAGCCCCATGAAACACTTACGAGAAGAAATCGGTCGTGAACTGAAAAATTATGATACCAACAGCAGAGATAACCTGAAAAGTGCCATTCTGGACGCCTGGAACAAAATTACTCCAGAAACAACAATAAACTTGTGAGTTATGCCTAAACTTCTGAGAGAAGTCATTAAGGCAAAAACAGGTTCAACTGACCATTAAATGATGAAACATGGGGGAAATAACATTTAACGAAATATTTTTTACCGTACGGAGACTTTTTTTTGCTTTATATTTGCCACATTTTTGTGTTATTGTGAATTAGGCGTTAAATTAGTACTTTTTGTTTAAATGCAATAGAAACTGTCTGCAATTATGCTCATCTGTTTTTCCATTTTTGTTTCTTCAGTTTTTATATTCTACAAATAATAAAGCAATTTATTACAAATAGTAAGAGGGTACGGAAACTTTTTTTACTCACTGTATGTGCAATTGTGTACCTTTATTAGAATGTGGTAGTTATATGCGATGAATAGGAATTACAATTTAATAACGAAAGCGGAAATTAATTAACCAATTCAACCCGAGTAACGCCGGGTTATTTGCTAGTCTATATAAATATAAATGAAGTGTTTGTGCATTGAATATTTTCGACCCATTTCAAGTTATTTATCCGTTTTGGGCCCTTCTAATACAAAATCGGTGTCTTACGCGTTTGGTGTCCGTCTGTATATGTGTGCCCGTACTACGTCCAAACGGCTGGGTGTATGAAACTTTGCCTACTGTGCGTATTTACTTTAATTTAGTGACTGAACTTGGTTGCGTCAGTTTGTCTATCCGTCTTTCCGTTTTACGTCTCTTTCTGTGTTTGTGCGAATATCACATAAAATTATTTTAACGTATTTCAATACAATGTTCTATATTTTACAAATCCTATTTTAGTTTAGTGAATACGTTATTTAAATTTCCTTTGCTTATATATTTAGACAAGTTTAAAGACAAAACATACGAGTATAAGTATACTTTAATCAATCATAATTTGGTAGTTTTCGAGAAGCTGGAATGTATATTGAGCATTGTGATTATTTGGATTTTTTACCAGTTCTGTGGAAAAGTAATTATTTTTCCAAACATTATTTTTTTACGGAATTTTAACTCACTTCATTTATTTGAGTCATATTTTTTTCTTTGTGGAATATAACCGTTCCGAATATTTGGGACAGACGATATTTTTCTACGAACGGAAACTCGTGTTCGTTGACCGCATGCAGTGATATTTTCTGTTTTTCCCGCTCGAAATTAATTTTGCATTTCTAAATTTTGTCCACTCTTTAGTTGTTAAGTTGTGGCAACTATGCCGAGATCACGATATAAAAAGAACTTTTGGAACAGCTTTTTCTCCCGCGAATTTTACTTTTATTTCGCTGTTTTCTTTAGTACATTTATTAAATACTAGCAAAATTGCCCGACCTCACTCGGGTTGAATTGATTAATTATATATTGAAAGTGACCAGAAATAATCACTTTCCTCTTTCGTAGAAAAATGCCAAATCATTTAAATAGGAGTAAAATAATTTTTTAACACCTTTTCGACATTTTTTATAATTTCTGCAATCTACCTTGAACATAAATTCTATACATGCAAATCCATTCATGTAATAGTACATTTCATATTTATCGATTTTGAGGGATTAAGAATTCCCTCCCTTTCTTAAGTTCTATTCCTGTAAAATTGCTCAACTCAATTCATAAAAATGACGAATCTACTGCGGATACTCTCTTATATAATTTACCTGACAATATTTTTTATTTGTGGCACTCTTTCAATTCCGCTACGATTAAGGAAAATATGACAAATTAATTTAATAAGATATTTATCACTGAGTTTGTTTTAAAAGCGAATATGTTTTTCCTTGAAAATTCCGTTTTGTGGAACGCGCAATAATAAAAGAACTTGTTTCAAAATTTAATGTCTTCAGTAGTGATAAAGCGAAGGTAACCTATTACCATTTTTTAAATGGTAAATCAATTAGATAGCGTTTCTTCTAAAGAAAATCATTGTTTTAAACAAACTTTCCCTATATAAGTTGCTTAAATATAGCTTCAATTCGTAAAATCATTCACCTTGGCCATCTGTCGTTATGACAAAGAATTTGTAATATTTCAAAAGTCCTAATTCGGATAATTTTAACATTAACGTTCGTTCAATAATTGCAAAATTCCACTTAAAATTTACTTTTTTCTAACTTGCATGCCACTTTAAACGGAATATTTTGCGGTGGTGGTGTGTGTGATGAAAAGGAATAACAATTTATTAAAATAATAAATATTTATAACAGAAAACAGAGAATTAAAACAAAATAAAAGTTGGCGGGAAAAAGTTCTAAAGATATAAATTCGTGATTCCTTTTTACCTCTTGATCTCGCACAGTTGCCACAACTTAACAACTAAAAATTAGATAGGATTTAAAAGTACGAAATTATTCGGAAAGAAAAAAATATCCCTGCACTTGGCAAACGAACACGAGTTTCCGTTTTGTTGCAAAATATCGTCTGTCCCAAATGTTCGGAAATAGTTTATATTTTTACAAAGAAAATAAATAAGGGTCAAAATAAAAAAGCATTTGAATTTAAATTCTGCAAAAATAGTTTTTTAAAAAGTAATTTATTTTTCAGCAGTACTGGTAAAACAATTTAAGTAATTTCGATGCTCAATATGCATTCCAGCTTCAAAACTACCAAATTATGGTTGATTTAAGTAGTTACTCATATGTTTTAAAGTGAAAATTGACTAAATATCTAAATAAAGAAATTTTAAATAATGCATTCACTAAATTAAAATATGTTGTATCAAATATACAACATTAAATTAAAATATGTTAAATAAATTATATGTGATACTTGTACAAGTACACAAACACAAAATCGAATATAGAACGGAAAGACGGACATACAGACTTAACCAACCAAGTTCAGTTACTAAATGAATGTAAGAACTCGCAGCATGCAAAGTTTCATGAAGATATATTGAACCGTTTGGACGTAGCACGGGCACACACATACAGACAGATGGACAGAGAGACACCAAACGCGCAAGAGATCAGAAGGGCCCAAAACGGATAGAAAACTTGAAATGGGTCGAAAGTATTCAATGTACAACATTTATTTATATAGATTTATTTTTTTTAATAAATTGCAATTCCTTTTCATTACATGTAAAGCATTCGATTTAAAGCGGCATGTAATTTAGAACAAAACGCATTTTAAATGGAATTTCGCCATTATTGAGAGAATGTTAGTTTAAAAAAATTCGAAATTGGGACTTTTGAAATATTAAAAATTCTTTGTCGTGCTGGCTTATTTTGCGAGTTGAATCTATATTTATGCGCTTAGTATGTTAAAATTTTGTTGAAAAGAATGATTTTCTTTTAAAAATGCTGTCAAATCGATTTGCCATTTTTTTAGAACATGGCAGTACTTTACCTTTGCTGAAGACATTCAATTTTGAAACAAGATCTTTTATTATTGCAGTGCCACAAAATGGAATTTTCAACAAAAAATGTATTCGCTTTAAAAAAAAACTTAGTGATGAATATCTTAATTTGTCATCCTTCCCTTAAAGATGGGAAATTCGAAAATGTTGCATGCCTGGTGCAAGAGTGACACAAGTTAAAAATATTGGTAGATAAACTATAAGTGCGAGAGTATTCGCCGCTGATTCGTCATTTTTACGAATTGAGTTGAACAGTTTTACAGGAAAAGAACTTAAGAAAAAACATTCCAAATGCCTCCACCCCACCCCCAAAAAATCGTCTTTTGTAGTAGTTACCTTCGTGTCACCTTTCGCCATTTTGCAGTTTTGTCTCACAGCAGGGTTGCGATGTATGATGAATGTATTACATGGATGGATATGCATCTGAAGGATTTGTATCCAAAGAAAGTTGTAGAAATTAAAAAAAAGTGTTAAAAAGCGAAAAGGTGTTAAAAAGTTATTTTACGCTTAAATGATTTGGAATTTTTCTACGAGAGAGAAAAGTGATTATTCTGGTTACTTTTTCAATCCATAGTTAATCAATACAATTCAGACTGAATAAGGTCGGGTAATTCTGCTAGTATAAAATATAGAGAACTTCATTTGATATCAGTATCAGAAGACAATTAAAAAGACCGGGACAGCTATTAAATAACAAGCCCTGTAAATAACTAATTTTATGTTTTGTATTAAGTGGGAACATATTTGTAAGTGTCAGTCCTAGAAGTCTAAAGAAATACAGAGTTTTGCAGAAAACAAAATTCTGCACAATGCAAGGTCAGTTTAGTGTGACTGCAGGCGTGAAGGTAATCAACCTTGGGTCAGTTGATTTTGGGGTAAGAGTGAATACGTGTTAGGAGAAGGCTGGCGTACTCACAAAACCATGAATGGCGATCGCCGTGGTCTCTTTCCCTGCAACTTGTTATTGCTATCACTTTTGGCCCCAAACATAAACTTGGAACTAAAATCCGTACTAAAGATGCCAGTTCTGGAAGCTTCTGTTTACGTTACCACAAGTCTTCTAATTTAACTAATAGACTCGTCCAAAACCACGTGACTCAACTACCTTCTCATAGGAGCCGCATTATCCTTAAAAATTGTCGGCTAATTTTAAAATTCAAATAAATTTCAATTTTCTAGATAATCAGAAGAGTCGCCAAAAATCTTCATATGAAAAATTTTGATTGTTGAGAAATCTAAAACGCTTACTTCAGTTAAATAATGATTGCTAGCTGGGTTTGTTTTGAAGGTACAGTAACCTCTTCGATACATCGCGCTCCTAGGGAAAAAAAGCGATATTGCAAGGGACGAGAAAAATTTGCTTATTAGAGAAGAAAAGAGCAAATTATGCATTCGATTTCGCGTTTTTTTAATTAAGTAATGTAGAATATTTTTCCGGTAAGAATAAACAATGGCGGTAGAATATTTTTGTATGTGACAGATCATTAACAATTTTTCTTCCTTTCGGGATCTGACCCTGATAAAGAACCTCAACCTCCTGACTTGACGATATCTATAGATGCCCCTATGAAATTTCATTTTATGGTAGAAGGGTCAACGGGAAAAAATTAGGTACACGGTTAAAGTAAGTGTCTTTAAGCTCTCAATTCTAAGGAATTTCGAAATAAAAATTTCACTTTCTGTTTAAAGTACCAGATTTTCGGTATTTTTATGAGAGAGAAGGAATTATAATGATGGATGACACAGTATTACAGAAAGGATAATATATTTAGAGAAATAAACTATTACCTCTTACTAAGCAATACCCTTCCATTGGGATAAATATGCAGCAAAACAGTCCCTTCTGAATCTCCTGCAACAAATGATCCTATGTCTTTATCATTGACAGCATGGATTGTTGGTGTCCAAATGCGCTGAGCGTGCCAGTTGTCTCCGACGATTCTACTGATACTATCGATTTTCTCAAATCGCAGTCTTTCATCAATCCAAGTTTGTCTGTATAATAACTGCATCGAAAAATCCTATTCAAAATTGAGGATTATTACTTTTTACTAAGATAAAGGAAATTTTATGACAACTAAATAAGTAACTTCTACGATAGTGACATTATTTTTGCTGTAATGATTTGAAAAGGACAGCTATTTGTGTTTCAGTGAAGTCAATGTCGTAATTTTCCGTAAGAAATAAAATTACACGCCTGAAAATTTTGTTTTAGCTAACTTGTTCGCATAACGCTATGAAAATAAAGGTGCATCGTTCCGATGACCATCAATCCGAATTAGCCAATATTAGTAATTAGCCTAAAACTAGTATCTAATGGTGTCTCCAGTATTTTAAGTAACATTAGACACAATTTTATTGCATGTTGTACTTGTGTCTGTGCCTTTACCAGAGAAAGAAAGAATGCATTTATCTATACATATAAAGCAGAGTTGGCGTTGTCTGTTCTCTATACAAATCTACACCGTTAGACCAATCCACACCACATTTGGTATACTTATTCTTTGGAACCCTGTGGGTAATGTAGGCTACATATTAACCCGCGTACTATCTGTCTTGGGTGTGCAGAGGGGGCTTAAAACACTATTCGAAATCCCCATAGGAATAACATTGCGTATTTATACGATCAATGTCAGACCAATTCACACTAAATTTGGTACATTCATTCTTTAGAATCCTGCGGGAAACATAGTCTATAAATTAATCCTTTCATTTTGTCCTGGGTCACCAGAGGGGGCCAAAACAATCCGAAATCCCCATAAGAACAACATTGAGTATTTATAAGATCACTATCAGACAATTGACACCAAATTTGGTACATTTTCTTTAGAATACTGCGGGAAACATAGGCTATAAATTAACCCCAATCGGATTGGTCTTGGGTCTGCAGAGGGGGGTAAAAACAATGCGAAATCCCCATTAGAATAACATTGAGTATTTTTATGTGATCACTGTCCGACCAATTTACACCAAATTTGGTATATTCATTCTTCAGAATCCTGCGGGAAACAGGATATATATTAACCCCGTTCAATTTGTCCTGGGTCTGCAGAGGGAACTAAAAGCAATGCGAAATCCCCTTACGAATAACATTGAGTATTCATATGATCACTATCAGACCAATTGGCACCAAATTTGGTATATTCATTCTTTAGACGATTGCAGGTAACGCAGGTTAGATATTAACTCCGGTTCGGGGGATTTGTCCTGAGTCTGCAGAGGGGGCTAAAAACAATTCGAAATCCCCATAGGCATAACATTATTTTTTACGATCACTCTCAAGCCAATTTACGCCAAATTTGGTGCATTCATTCTTTAGAATCCTGCGGGAAACTAATCTAGGTATTAAGCCCCGTTCTATTTTTTCTGGTTCTGTAGAGGGGGCTAAAAAGTATTTGAAATCCCCATAGGAATAACATTCAGTAATATTACGATGAATTACAAACAATTGAACCCGAGCAACGCCGGGTAATTCAGCTAGTAACTTTATATTTCAATGTCCTATGTACCTCCACGCAACTTCTCGTACATAGTTCCAAACTGAAGGCAATGTACTATTTCACACAGACGGTATTTTTCATGCTTGCCGTCGTATAAATTGAGTCCAGTTAAATTATGCAACACATTACGATGAAATTTAAGGTGTGTGAAACATAAATTACTCTTTCTATGATGCTTGTGTGAAAAAACGGACTACATCCATGTGATTACAGTAGTATTTGAATTTTTTAAAAGCACTTTTAAAAGCTTTTATCACCTTGTAAGTGTATTCGATCACAATAAAACTTAAAACGACATAGTTTCAAATAATAACCAAACCAATGGCATGGTATGCGTCAAAAATATTTTGATGTACAATAAAGTAAATGTCGTTTATAAAAAAACTAGAATCGCCTTTCTCTCTCAATTTTAGCTTTACAGCATATAAATAGATTAGATTGATTCGTGATATTTTCCCCCTTTCCATACGTTTGCAAATCAATCCATTCTAGATTAATTTATATTAGATTTGTGTTAAATGCTTTGTGGCGTGTTGTTCATATACAATAGATTAACATTAATGGATTGTTCATTAAAATGAATCAACGCATCAATGATAGTCTATTCTGTGTTGTAAGGTCTATTCAATATCATCGTTAATTTTAATATTAATAAATTTTAGCTAATCCCAAGGGATTCAAATGAAAGAAGTAAAGAGAAAATCCTTCTCGATTCTCAATAGTAGCAGCAGGATTATGCAGAAATAAAAATGTTAAGATCTGCAGCTCTAAATAAAAATGTACAATATAGCAAATCCAGTAAGAACTTAAACTTCGATCATAAATAATATTCGTACGTGTAAAACGATAAAAAGAGTAATAGTAAAAACTACAAGTATAAAATTACTTACTGTACGCACTTCGTCCAATGTCGATATGCTGTAGACATATATGCTTGTATTTACTACTACAGCAGTACCTGAAAACGAAAGTTAATCTCTTTAAGAATTCAGAATTCAAATTTGATCTAAAGATGAAATTTTTCAAGAATAATTGATACAGTAATTGGGGATTATATATATATATATATATATATATATATATATATATATATATATATATATATATATATATATATATATATATATATATATTAGAAGTGTACAAATACACAAAGTGTACAAATTTTTGTTTTTACCATTAAGAACACAAACATAAATTTGTATAATTTTGCTCACTTTGAGTTGCATAGGGTCTAAGCCGTACATTATAACCAGATGAGCTGTTTACTAGTTTGGAGAATAGCATTTCTTGATGATCCCACACCGCTGCATGTTGCTTCAGCGATTTTGCATCAACTAAACTAAAACAAATGCAAAGTATCATATCTAAAAATATTAAATTTCAACTTATGCAACTTATTAAACATACAGTTTCTTAGTGTCTAGTTTTCCGTGCAGTCTTTTTAATCTGCAATATAGTAATTGATACTATTGTTGAATCCGAAGATAAGTTTTCTACATCCATATTGTTAGGCGAGTCACACGGTGGTCCAACATCAGTCTTGCGACACTATATAGGCTGAAAAATGTATGCGTACTGATAGATTTTCTGTACAGAAACGGAATACGCATGTGAATGCCGTAAGCTTAGTAGCATTCTGGTTTGTAGTCCAGGATCTAGCTATGGCTTTGTAGGAAGGTTCGAGTATGGAGATTTTCCCCCAGAAATGCTTAGCAGGTGCCTTAGTAAGTATTTTTAATATGGGTGGACATTTGCTATCCTGGACGTTTTCCGGATATGAAGTCATCCAAAATGGCGGCCGCTTGATTGTTAAACAGCTAATATCATCTAATAATTGGCCAGTTTTCATGAAACCTTTCATAGATGCTTTTAAGGTACTTTATTAAGCATTTTTGAGGAGGGTATAAAAATGGGAGTGTCCCACTCTTCCTCTCATCATTGACATGTTATTTGTTTTTCGTTTGCTCTGTAGCACTCGAATTTCAAACGGTCTATCTTGGCGGCGGAAGTTGCCCAGGACATCGGGTTGATGAACACGGGCCAAGAAAGCGACCTGCGGTCATTTCAAGGGCTGCGTTCCCCGTGGGCGGGTTTGCGAACCTGTATCTTACGTAGGTCGACTAATTAAACCACGCTCCACCTGCTTAAGTGCGGGATATGAGGGGTTCGCCTGCGGTGACAAAGCATTTTTGACTTATGTGGACATTTGATATATTTTGCCACTGTAACGTAGCCCAGATGGAAGAGCAACGAATTTGCAACCGGAGGGTTGCGAATTAGAAACTTGGTCCAGTCAAAGACTGTCGAGTAGACGGGGGCTAGAGCTCGTTAAATCTGTCGTGGCCTCAAATGTCCTCACGTGGGCATGGTGTGGAAGTTTGGAGAGTGGGGTCATCTGACCGAGGTTCAAAATTACGAGTTGTCCTTGGATCTTTCCCTTCGGGATCGCTCCCGTATCGTCGCCAATAGCCCGTTATGTTGTTCCAGTGCAACGTTAATTAACTACATGCAACTATAATTTTATCAAAAATGGCGGCTGTCCATTACGAAATGTTATCATATTTTTGTTAATACTTGACCAATTTTCAATGAACTTTCACTTTTTATACTGATTTGACCTTTATGATACCAATAGAGGAGGTTTAAGTGATGAATAATATTTCCAAATACTTATATTAAAAAAATTTTAGGCACTAACATTTTTACAAATGACGTGCTACAACACGAATTTGAGGTGCAACGAAAACATTGTATTGTATAACAATAGGGGAATCAAGACATGAGAAATGCAAAAAAATTAAAACAAGCTTGTTATTTAGATTTAACTGTCTGCTGTCCTGTGGTTAGTCACCATTACTCCAATTCATAGCAGTATTATAATTCATAAACTCTCATTTATTCATAAGCGATTGGCGCTTTTGACAACTTAGACCACGAGAAAAATACCATATGTGTTGAACGTGGCAGTTAGATTGAAGCTCCGACACGAAGGTAGTTGACCATGGGTCAGTCGATTTTTGGAAAGGTGTGAAAGCGTGTTAGGAGAATGCTACCATACGCAGAGGCATGAATGGCGATCATCGTGGATGTTTTACCCCTGCCAACTCGTTATCATAAGAGCATAAAGAAATGCTCCTTTATGCTCATTATCACCGCTATTGCTTTCGGTATCGAACGATAAACTTAGAACCAGAACCTGTGTTAAAGACGCCAGTTGCGGAAGCTCTTTGTTTACGTTACCACCAGTCCCCTAATTTAGCTATTAGACTCGTCCAAAACCACGTGACTCGACTGCCAACGCGTAGGAGCAGGACTATCCGGCACCCATGAGTATTTTTTATTGCAATTCTGATCAAAGCGTGCTTGCATCGAGCGAGAGTTATGGTGTATGGCATCGACCTTCTAATGAAATAGACAGAGTATGTGAGCGGAGTCACTGTCGTAAGATCTCAGAAGGGTAAGTCAAGTGGGCTTAAAAATCATCTTGGTTAGTTTTGGGGTTTTATGGCGCAAGGCCCATATTTGGCCATGCTTTGCCAGACAAGAGACATACTATATCAATATACTCACCATGAAAGTCTTACTGACACAGAAGAGAGAAACACCCAGGAAAGAATGCACCTGCAGGAATAGAACCTGTGCTGCCTACAACTCGAAGGTTGCTAACGCAGTGGACGTACCCACAGAGTCACGACGGCCCCACGAAACATTTTGAACCGATTGACTATCGAAGTGAATACAAGTGTTTTTAATCAAGCTGGATTGTCACTTTAACCTATCAATAATTTATCCCACATTAGGATTCATGCTTTTTCCTACAGCCACGTGACAGATCTTCAAATCGAACGATCAGAAATGGCATGAAGATGCTCGCACATGCTCCGTCTATTTCATTAGAAGGTCGACTGTGTACGGATGCTTGTTACTTAAGTGGACAAAAGATGTACGAATGTGGAAAAGTACGGAACAATAAAAGCGTTAAACTAAATGTTTTCATATAAAATTTACACGAGAAATACGTTTACTCATGACTTTTTATTGACCCATTTCTCAATAGAAAAAAGGTGAAAACTTACAACTAATATTTATAGCAAAATAATGTAATAATTAATAGAGTAATGATTCGTTCCTTTTATATCCAGCAATTTATGCTACCTACTTTTAGCATTTTATAACTATTTAGATAACTGTTTTACTTCATCAATTACGCTGCATCTGCATGTTTCATCTATAATTATTATCTCGGAAAATAAAATAATTATTTCTCTAGTGTTAGGCTTTGTCTGTGTTAAGAAATAATTATTAAAGTTAAGTAAATCAAAAGTGGCAACACTAGAATTGTTTATGTTCTGTATCGTATGCATGTTTGTGATCTTTTTAGTCCTAGCTGCCTGTTGTAGAATTATTGTTTTGCTGCTACCATGTTTAGTCCTCAATAAACTAATTTAGCCATAAACCAGTGTGTTGTCTCTGCACTAAAAACCTTCAGTTTGAACATCTAATTCATATATTCAACTTAATTTTTATCCATAGTTTAATTGAATAACTCAATTTTTGTTCGAAATAATACAAGGGGAGAGGAAGCAAAGCGAAATATTTCAATAAATTTTCAATATCAAAAACTAAGATGTATAGATCACGGAATTCTCACACACTGTTCATTGATAGTGTATTGTTACACATGAAATTGATTAACTTTATTTATTGAATTGAAAAAAGAATCTGTTCTTGTAAAATTTATTTTTGGGCATGAAAAAATAATCATCATTTTAACAATTTTTAAACAATCGTGACACAAATTGATTTACACATTGTGATATTTTTATATTAAATTCTTTCGATTTATACTGTGCATAGTAAAAGAAAACAAATCTACACTGCTGGCCACCCAAATTGCAACACCAAGAAAGACAAGAGATATCACAACAAAATTTATTTTGTAGATAACATGTTGACCAAGTATCAAATGATTAAATTTATAGACTTCTGTGAAGTGTGGTTCCTGCCAAAATCAGTAGCCAGAGTAGCCGCCATTGTTGGAGATCACCGCTGCCACACGCCTCGGCATTGATTCAAAGAGACTTTGGATGTGTTCTTGGGGTACAGCAGACCAAGCAGCTTCCACACGTTGCCAAAGTTGATCTGGTGTGGCAGCTGGGGATGTATTCTGGGTCAATCGTTGAGCAACCATGGACCACATGTTTTCTATCGGCGAAAGATCCGGAGAGCGAGCTGGCCAGGGAAGCAATTCAATCTGGCGATTGACGAAGAACCCTTGGACAATGCGTGCCACGTGTGGTCGCGCATTATCCTGTTGAAATATGGATGTGGGCAAGCCCTGAAGGTAAGGAAGGACAACTGGCTCCAACACCTCGGAGATGTAGCGCTGGCTGTTTAAAGTACCGGCAATGCGTACTAGAGGAGTGCGAGAGTGATATCCAATACCGCCCCATACCATAATACCCGGTGCAGGACCAGTGTGGCGGTGCATAACGCAGCTGTTCAGCATTCTCTCTCCACGTTGTCTCCAGACTCGAATCGGACCATCGTGGTGTTGCAGACAGAAGCGTGACTCGTCAGTAAAGACAATTTCATTCCATTCTGCCGTCCACATCCTTCTTTCATCGCACCATTGGCGTCGGAAACGTCTGTGGTTCTGCGTCAAGGGTAGACGAAGCAATGGACGTCTTGCGGACAGACCACTCTGCTGTAAACGGCGTCGAATGGTACGCGCAGACACTGGATGATGCGGTACAGACTGAATGTGCTGTGCTATGGTTCGTGATGTGGCTGAGCGATCCGTCACTGCCATACGCACAATATGCCTGTCATCACGTGAAGTGGTGCACTGAGGTGGATGCGATCGAACACGTTGGTCCGTCGTACCCTCCTGCATCCAACGATTACATATCCGCATTACAGTTGTTTGGTTTCGTCCAACACGACTACCGATTTCCCTGAAAGATAATCCACAATCTCGGTAGGCCACTATCCTTCCTCTGTCGAACTCGGATACTTGATCAAAAGATGATCGCTGTTTTCTACGAGGCATAATTGATCGTTTTTTTTGAAAAAACCACAAGAAAAACACAATTGCCATACTTGAAATCGTCGAAATCTCCAAGCCTTAAATAGCGCTTTGAAGTGGCGCCACAGGCGCGCGTGATGTGCGTCTGCGCTGAAATTCTAATCATTTGCATATCTCACCTCCGCTAATGCATGTTGTAAATTTCATATTATTTGCATGCTTCCTTCAGGGTGTTGCATTTACGGTGGCCAGCAGTTTATATTGCTTTTGAGAATGCGAACAAACATCTTAGCTTTATGAATTGAAAACAAACACACACTGGTGGAGAAGACTAAAAAGACAATGTCGAGTTTTGAGTGAACATTCTTAAAATTATGTCATGTACTCGTATAATATAATTGTAGCGAAATATGCTTAGATTTCATCAAGTTAGGGGTCAGATAAATTTATTTTGATATTCGATACAAATTCAAAAATGCAATGTACGACGTGTAAGGAATAAAGTTAAAAACTTTAGTTCGATTTATCAAAAGTTAAATTTAATTAAAACACTAAGGCTCGATCGTGCAAAATGACTATTTAAACAGTCTTGCGTCATTCGAATGTGAAATATTGAAAAGCTTAGAGCATAATTTACTTAAGAAATTATCCGAGCAAGCAGTAAGAAAACTACGCTTCAGAATCTAGTTATGCAGTATGAAGTTCACAAAAACTAGATATGCCGGTATATTTTGACAAAATGTTTTATTTAACTGTTGTGATGTTGAAATGTAGTTGCGTGAAAAGGATTGCAATAAGAAAATCGCATCTTCACGTCTTTAGAATTTGACATTTTGGGGAGAGCTTAATGGTTGATAGAATCGAACCCTGCACATCATACAGTTAGACATGGCAGGAATAAAAGAGTATGCTACACACCTGGAATGGAATTTATAAACAAATGCTATTCAGATGAATGCTGTTTCACTTCAGTGATCTAGTTGATATAATTTACCTCTGTATATATTTTATTCTGATGATAGTCGTTTTATACACACTACTCATAAAAGGTTTTAGACAAGCATCCTATTATTGAGGAAATTTTATTGTTGTTTCTTGGATATTGATGAATTCTTATGTAATTAATTTCTAGTTATTGTGTTACTAAAGCGTTATTAAAGGTAGGAAAAGTGTCCTGGTTGTTAAGTTCCAATCCTCCTTTTTATACTTCACTAGGAAAGATATACATACACACCTACAAATGTCAAATAACTAGGAATTTAAGAGTCCCAATTTTTGGTGTATTTCGACTTAAATACTAGTAAATATGATTTCAGTGCTATGTGAAAAAAAGCTTTATTGATGAGTACTTGGCAATGAATATATTGATAAACATTGAACATCTCACTCACCAAGTGTTTTTAATCAACAGTTAATTTTCGCAGAACAAAATTAATTTATAAAATATATTATGCTGTAGAGATTTAAAATACAACTTCACATTTTGCGTTGCTTAAGTGCAAAGAAAAATTGTTATTGGTAACAAATGACATTTTACTGACTACTTTTAAATTATCTTCATCCACCTTGAGTACATGGCGCTTTTTTGCTTCAAACTCGCATTTTAATATTTTTTAATTTTGAAAATACAATAACCTTAACTTATTTCTCGAAAAGTCTCAAATTGAAGCTTTGAATATTATTTATTTGCTAACAAGCTAAATATAAGTATTTATGGCGTCATTGCATTTAAATGCAAAACAACTTTGCAAAATATTTTTAATTGATAGGTATGGAACAAGTTTTACGTGCAAGAAAGACTGACTTTTGTATATACATTTTCCTTTTGTTTCCTGAGAATTTAAATACTTTGAGTTGCGTCACTTTTGAAGGGTGCGATGTTTAGTGTGTTTTAACCATTTCGTATTTCATTTTATACATTTCTCAGCATTCATTCAATACATATAAATGCTCATAAAATTCATATGATCGAAGTGCTCAGGGTAACTTCAAGAAAACTTTGTGTGGTTTAAAGTACGATGTAACAGTATTGTAAACTGATTTTTTCATTTAACAGCAAATTGTGATACATTTATTCAACAGCAGAATAACATTAATTTAATTTTACTATATCTTATTAATAAAGAAATTGCAGTTCTAATTACTGGTATCGTTAACAGTTATAATAGAAATTCATATTTGAACTTACCCGAAAACGAGGACAATAAAACTTACTGCTTTCAAAATCATTTTCGACAAACTCTTTTACGTTTTCCTTTAAAAATGACAAATTTCAAATTCACAACACGTGGGAATGCACAGCTGTTAAGAAAAGTAGAACTAGAATTTCCGACGAAGTGTCAGTTATCTTTAAAGATAATAAAACTGCGCTCCGTACGTTGTAAAGATTATCAAGATAAACACTAAGGTCTTGAAATTTACAATAGCTTCCGAAATGTAAATTATATCATATCTAATGTGCTCGCTATTTTTCTCTGAGAAGACTCAAATTCTCAGCAACAATATTTGTCGACATAAGACAACCAGCTTGGTGCATACTGCCCCAGGGATGAATGAAAACAGTATGGGATAATTTAAGCACCCAAGTATGACGAAATGTCATGCGAAAATATGCGTAATAAATAGTTTCGTTAAGTCTTATATTAATTTACTGAAATGAAATAAAATATTTCTCTCTTTTGTGCATTTTATTAGAGATGGTAATATTTTTGAACAGAGTACGTATATTTCCAACAGTTTCATCTTTTGTAAAAACTCCGAAAAATATGGATCGATTGTTATAATGTTCACCTTGCAATTTATTATTGATATAATTGGTAATTTATACTGTACTTTACAATTGGCTTAGTAAACATTAGCTTAAATAGATTTATGTCAATGCAGAGGTACTTGATTCACACTCATGTCCAAAAGTGAAGCATAATTCGTAAAATGCGAAAAAATCGGAGTAAATATGGATACAATGGTTTAAAATCACTTGTGGAGAATCGTGGAACGAAGGTAAAACATTGTGCACATGCAAAACAGTTCAGTCGACGTCAACATGCGCAAAGCACCTGCTCACGTCGGAACGAGTATAAAACGGCCTCGAGCGGCATGGCCAGCTTAGACAGAAATTTCACAATTGCTGTGGTACAGAGCGTTGTTAACAATCAATAAGGACGAAAGATGTCACCAAGATGCCAACTGGACATGTTTGTGAAGGGACGAATTATTGGAATGCTGGAATCCGGTCGATCCCAAACCGAATCCGAAGATCCTTCCGGTCGATCCGAAGTGTCTCGAATTCTGAAAGTGCATCAGTGTGTGGTCTCCAGACTGTGGCAGAGGTTTCAAACCACTGGAGATGTTACCCGACGACCAGTATCAGGTCGGCCAAGAGTAACAACCGCTTGGCAAGACCAATATTTGGCGATAACTGCGCGACGTCAGAGGAACTGTTCTGCCAGACAACTGGGTTAAGCCCTGACAGCCACCACAGGAGTCATAGTTTCGAGACAAACTGTTTACAGGAGACTCAGACGGTCAGGAGACTCACGTTGGTCTCTATGCCAGACGACCAGCTGTTTGCATCTCCCTGACTTCTGCACAGAAAAGCGCGCGTTTACAGTGAAGGTTGGAACATCGGCAGTGGAGTCAACAACAATGGGGAAATGTATTCAGTGGCGAGTCCAGATTTAATATGCAAACTGATTCTCGTTGTATCACGATCTGGAGAGAACGTGCTTAACTTTTGGACATGAGTGTATATTTATCTGTTACAGCTATATAGGTGATGAAAATGTTTGAATATTATTAAGATGGTCTACTGTCAACTACGAGGGCTGTTCAATAAAGAATGATCATAATTTTTTTAAAGGTGATTAAAAAATCAAGAAAAAATAAAATTCATATTGCATGTGTAGCGGGATAAGTGGAGAATAGATGGCGCGAGTTTCATGGTCATGACGTCACTACTGCGGCCTTGGCAGCCGGCCAAGTACGCCTAGTTTTACTTTCGCCTACGGCAAAAATGGAAAAATGTTTGTGCGCGATGGGTTCCGAGACTGCTCATTCCCGAACAAAAGGATGTGCGTGTGGAGGTTTGTTCGGAGTTGAAATCAAGGCTACAAAATGATGGAATGTTTCTTTTGAAAATTATCACTGCTGATGAAAGTTGGCTTCATCATTATGACCCTGAGTCCAAGCAACAGAGCTGTGTGGAAGTCTCCTTCATCACCAACACCGAAGGCGAGAGTGGTTGCTTCTGCTGGGAAAGTTATGATCAGATCATTTTTCGATATTCGAGGAATGGTGTATCATTCGAGGAATGGTGTTCGATATTCGAGGAATGCTGTATCAGCATGTCGTACCACCACATATAACTGTAACTGGAGAATAATAGAGATGTACTGAAAACTCTCCAAGGCCACATCCATCGCAAAAGGCCCCATTGAAAGCAACAGGATGGATGCTACACTATGATAACACAAGGCCGCATACTGCCAATGTTGTTGAGTATCTTTCAAAAATCAACGTCACGTGTGTTCCCCATCCTCCATATAGTCCTGATTTAGCACCCCATGCGATTTTTTTCTTTTCCCGAATTTGAAGAAACACCTCCGGGAAAGCGTTTTTCATCATCACAGGCAGTGGTGAAAGCTGCGCAGGCGATTTTGAAGGACCTGTCAAAAAATGGCTTCCAGCATATGTTTGAAGACTGGAAAAAAAGGTGGGATAAGTGCATTGCATGTAATGGGGAGTATTTTGAGAAATACCATCAAAATTTGGAGGATTAGTACAGATAATTATTTTTTATTAATTTATGATCATTCTTTATTGAACAGCCCTCGTATATATATATAATTACACATTCATTTTTATACAGATAATATTTTGATTACAATTCATCGTATATTTTGAAGACAAAAAAATTTATATTGATGGTTTTGAGAATGCTTTGATCACTTACTTGATGACCCGAGAATAAAGAACGTTTCATGGATTGAATGCGTTGTAAAATTCAAGCAGATAAAAGGTATTCAGAAAGTCTGGTGGATTAAAGTGTGAAAAGGGGTCTTAGGCCATCAAAAGTGAGCCTAATTATCATGGTTTGCCGTAAATTTGTAAAATGTTTACAAAGCGATACGACAGCCTGATTAACCCATATGTCAAGTTGAAATAATATAATTTTTTTTTGCCACGCATTAAAGAAAATTAAATATTAATATGACGCATTTATCTGTCGTTAAACTGTCGTTGATTGATGTTTTGTTTACATCTACGAAACTTTTTATAAAAGTGCAACATCGCTTTGCAACAAATGGCCCTCACTACGAACAACCCTCACTACGTAATTTGATATTAATACGTTTATAAACTATGTTTTATGCTTGATAAATTAAATTATTTCAGTAATTCTGTTGTCAATTAATTTCACGTATGTTTTTATTGAAATTTATTCTGTTTAAAATTATTTTCATGTAGGAACAAAATTCATTTCTTCTTTATAGAAAATATTAGGATATTGAATAATTTCTCGCTGTTTTTTTGTGAAAATTAATGTTTTATTTTAAAAAATCATTAAAAAACATGTTACTGAAAGTATTGTCCATCGCTAGCCACTACTTTTCCCCATCTTTCTGGCAGCATTTGAATTCCACGTCGGAAAAACGACACGTCTTTTGAGGCTATCCAAGAGTCGACCCAATTTTTGGCATCTTCATAAGAACGGAAGTGCTGCTCAGCCAGGCCATGCGTCATCGACCGGAACAAGTGGTAGTCGGAAGGGGCAATGTCCAGTGAATACGGCGGGTGGGGTAGGACTTCCCACTTAAGCGTTTCCAAGTAGGTTTTTACCGGTTTTGCAACATGTGGCCGAGCGTTGTCATGCTGCAAAATGACCTTGTCGTGTCTGCTCGTATAGCGGCCGTTTTTCCTTCAATGCTCGGCTTAATCGCACCAATTGTAGTCTGTAGCGATCTCTCGTGATGGTTTCATTTGGTTTGAGCAGCTCATAATGAACTATACCCAGCTTATCCCACCAAATGCAAAATTACCCCACGATTTTCTACGCTTAGGGTTATCGTAGTGTATCCATTTTTCATCGCCAGTTACGATACGATGCAAAAATCCTTTCCTTTTCTGCCGTTGAAGCAGTTGTTCACAGGTGAAAAGACGCCGTTCGACATCTATCGGCTTCAACTCGTACGGCACCCAATGACCTTGCTTTTGAATCATTCGTAATGCTTTCAAACGTTTCGAAACTGTTGTGTGATCAACTTCTAATGATTCTGCAAGTTCATCTAGCGTTTGACATGAGTCTTCATGAAGTAATGCTTCCAATTGTTCGTCTTCAAACTTCTTCGGTGCGTCAGAGCGTTCTTTATCTTCAAGATCAAAATCATTATTTTTAAAGCGTCTAAACCAATCTCTATAAGTTGTTTCAGACAGAGCATGGCATGGTCGCCGTATGTCTCAACAAGAATTCTGTGAGCTTCAACTGCAGATTTTTTTTTTGAATAAAATAGTGCAGTAAAATTCCCCGCAAATACTCTTTTTTTGGTACGAAATTTGACATATTTAACGCAATGAAAAATAAAGTTGTTTGTACTTCCGCGAAATAACATACACTGGATTTCAAGCTTGCTTATAGTACTTGTAAATAGATGCGTCACTATCATAAACTAACGCAACCAGTTCCGGTAATACCATCTGTTGGAAAACAGCGAGAACTTATTCAACTATCCAATAAAAAGTTATATCATGATAGGAAAAGGATGTTTTAAAATAACATTTGAGATTTTGAGTGATAAAGTTTAAGTAATAACTAATATTAAAACAAGGTGGAGGAATATAATGTTCACTGAAAAGATTTAACTTCCAAGTGCTACCAGATGAGGGGACTAAGGTTGGGAATATAAGTGCTGTTTCCATGTTTTATCATAGCTAGCATTGTAATAGATAATATTAAAAAAAACTTATTTTTATGCTATTATTTAGAAACAATGGTCAAAAAGCGCATCATCTGAAAATTTCACCATGTAACCCATTTTATGCAATGTTACGTTACAGAAAAGGATAGTAAGAATTATTATTGCTCACAGATAAGTATAAACAAAAGATGTCTTATAAATATTTAAACCAAATGAAAACCTTATCTGCAACCGATACACACGAAATACAGAAGTTTTGGTAAACACGTCATATACGGCCTAAATTTAATTGGAAACCCTTATATAATGTAGAATACCATTTGAAAGGAAAAACTAAATAAGTTATGCACCAAGTGCTGTCAAATATTTTGTTGAACCACCTCTAGGCCTGATTGCTACAGTAGAATGTTGAAACAGAGAATAATAATTTCTGAAGATAATAAAAGAATAGTTCGTGCTTCAAAAAAAAAAAGAATTAATGTGTAAACTTAATGTATCTTGAATTTTTCCTATTTCGAGAAATAACTGACGCTCCTTAGTTGTCCAGTTGAAACTGCACTTTGCGCATCTTTCGTTTTTCAGAATTCTGCAATGTTTCGTCGGAATTTCGTTTCTGTTTGTCTTTATGTCTTACTCTTTTACGTATTGCAATATATTCAGGAATTAAATGTATAGATTTGCGTCCTAAGTATATTGTAGAAGCTATGAAAAAGTTAAAACGTATTTTCCGTACAACTTAAATGATTACATTTTTCTGTGAAAGAAAAGTGCTTATTCTAATTCACTTTTCAAGCAACATTTAACCATTTCAACCCGAGCAACGCCGGGTAATTCAGCTAGTATTATATAAAACAAGAAATATGTTGTTCAATATTATGTCATAAAACAACATATGACATCACCAGTTAGCACGCTTTATTCATAGTATACGATGCGATGTCTTTAATCGGACGATAATTAGTTTCAGTTGGTGGTGTAATTTTTCTTTTAACTCACTCTTATAAGGTCTAGTAATAGTGAAACACGCGCTATTCTATGTAAAAGAATTACTTGAAATATTGCGTCACGATAACGCGATATTGACTCATATATTGGTGTTTATAACAAGGAGAGTAAAATTACTTTGTACTTGGCGTCAATCCAGTCGTACGAACTCTAGATCAAAGGACAGAAGGAAATGGGTTTTGGGAACACGAAAATTGGCCCGAAGTACCATCAACCTATCGTCCCGTCTCAGATATCAAAAGTTAAGAATTATTTTGAAAACACCAAACGTCAGAGAAACAACGAGAAACGATATCTTAAGCTCAGAACTTGGCAAAAATATGACACGGCTTTTCTACACTTGGAGGTCAATGCCGATTGAAATAGGACGTAGGTATTAGTTAAGAGATCAGAGGTATTGTAAATTTAATGTCTGCATTTTGCTCCTTCTACAATTGCACTTTGAAAATCTACTTTATTCAAGACATGACTGTTAGTATGAGACCAGTAATTAATGCGAGTTCTATTAAACTTTTATGGCAATTGAAGATGCCATTAAAGATTTTAAAAAATCACACTGAACACAACCCTATACAGCCATCATAATAAACTTATAGAAAGCAAAAGAAAAATCAATGTGAGCTTTCATGGCTGCAGTTACCACATCTCTTATCTTTTTAATAAGAATGGAGTATTTGTACATTGAATATTTTCGACCCATTTCAAGTTCTCTATCCGTTTTGGATCCTTCTGATGCTAAATCCGTCTCCTACGCATTTGGTGTCTGTCTGTCTGTGCCCGTACTACGTCCAAACGGTTGAGTATTTTTTCATGAAACTTTGCATACTGTGAGTTGTTACATTCATTTAGTGACTGAACTTGGTTGCGTAAGTCTGTCCGTCTTCTCGTTCTATGCTAGATTTTGTGTCTGTGTGTTTGTACAAGTATCACATACGATTTGTTAAATATATTTTAATTTGATGTTTTATATTTGATACATCACATCTTAGTTTAATGAATGTATTATTTGAAATTTCTTTGCTTACATATTTTGGCAAGTTTCACGTTAAAACATCCGAGTAACTATATTTAAATCAACCATAATTTGGTAGTTTTGGAGTAGCTGGAAAGTAAATTGAGCATTGCAATTACTTGGATTATTTTACCAGTACTACTGAAAAATCTATTATTCTTTCAAACTATTTTTTATGGAATTTAAATCATAATACTTTTTTTTATTTTGATCCTTATTTATTTTCTTTGCGAACTATAAAGTATTCCCGAATATTTAGGACAGACGATAATTTGCAACAAAACGAAAACTCATGTTCGTTTGCCACGTGCAGTGTTATTTTGTGTTTCTTTCGCTCGGAAGTAATTTCGTATTTTTAAATTTTTCTAATTTTTAGTTGTGCAACTTGCGAGATCAAGAGGAAAAAAAGAAACACGAATTTATATCTTTAGAACAACTTTTATTTTGTTTCATTGCTCTTTTCTGTTTTAAATATTTATTATTTTAATAAATTGTGATTCCCTTTCATCACACGCAACACCACCGCAAAGTATTTGATTTAAAGCGGCATGTAAGTTAGATTAAAGCAAATATTAAACGGAATTTTGTCATTGTTGAAAGATCGTTAATGTTAAAAAAAATCTGAACTAGGACTTTTGAAATATTACTAATTCTTTGTCATATAGCGAGAGAAGGTCAAGGTGGCTTATTTTACGAATTGAAGCTATACTTAAGCAATTTATACAAGGAAGGTTATCTTAATACAGTTATTTTTTAGAAGAAACTATCAAATCGATTTACCATTTAAAAAATGTTAATAGGTTACCTTTGTACAGAAGACATTAAATTTTAAAACAAATTCTTTTATTATTGCACGTACCGCAAAACGGAAGAAACAATGCGAAGAGAATTTCAAGAAACAATGCGTATCCACTTTTAAACAAACTTAATGATAAATATCTTATGAAATTAATTTGTCGTCTTTCCCTTAAAGATTGCGAAATTCGAAAGTGTCGCAAACCTGGTTCCAGAGTGTACCTTTAGCAGGGGTGCGACATATGTTAAATGCATTACATGGATGGATATGCATGTATAGAATTTTTGTCCAAAGTAGGTTGTAGAAATTATAAAAATGTCGAAAAGGTGTTAAAAAATCATTTTACTCACACTTAAATGATTTGGCCTTTTTCTGCGAAAGAGGAAAGTGATTATTTTCTGGCCACTTTCAATATATAGTTAACCAATTCAACCCAAGGTCGGGCAATTTTGCTAGTATACTATAATTTCCCCAGGTTTTTAAGTTTATCAGAATTCCATTACATATTATTAGAATTTTTTATTCATGAAAGCCCAATGTAATCGAGTAAAAATAACTTTTATAAAAATCCTTGTCATGGATTATTATGTAAATTTATTTTTGCATCAATACAATGAAGCTATGTACTATGCATAGATACTATAAACAATAATTAAGCGTTATAAGATGTATACATTTGGCAATGCATAATCTTGGCCAGGCACCTCATATCCGCACTCCGGCCCCAGTAGTAGGTTAGATATTGGACCCTTGTACCTGGTTTATTGTATCACGCATCTCATGAAATACAAATGTGTACTCCAAGTATTCAACTTTTTAACTTGCAAACCTTTTTCTCTTTTTTCTTTCTACGGTGTAGACGGGGAAAAGAAATAGACTCAGGCACTTTCAGGATCACTGTCAACTTGTGAGGTATTGAAATTCTTAAAAAACAACATGAATTAATGTACATCAGAGAGAGAAATGGTGAAATTAAAAATTGTTAATAAATTAGCAATGCACTGTACCTATTTATCTATTCACTGCTAGCAGAATTGCCCGATCTAACTCGGATTAAACTGGTTAAGTACTTTAGATTGAAAAAGTGACTAAAATAATCAAGTTTCTCTTCCGTAGAAAAATACCAACATCTTTTAAGTGTCAGGTAAATAATTTTTTAACACTTTTTCGACATTTTGTAGTTTCTATGAAGAAAAGGTATCCAAGAGAGAGATTTCAAAAAAGATAGGTAGGTCATCAGCGTTTTTTTTTATTTTTAAGAAAATCATTGTTATCAATAAACTTTTAACAGATATAAGTTGCTTAAATATAGCTTAAACTCGAAGTCAACATTGACCTTCTGTCACTACAACAAAGAATTTTTAATATTTCAAAAGTCCCTACTTTGGATTTTTGTCTAACATTAATACTCCTTCAATATCGGCAAAGTTCCATTAAAACTTAGCTTTTCTCTAACTTGCATGCAGCTTTCAATCGAATTCTTTATGTGGTAACTGTTGCCCGCGTGAAGAATATTAAATTACAATTTATTAAAAAATTTTATATTCAGTAAATTTGCACCCTCATAAAATAAGTGGTTCTAAAGATATTTATCCCGATTCTTTATCTCGTAATCTAGCATAGCTGGCACAACTTACAACTAAAAATATAACGGAATTTTAAAATGAATTTGATTCCGAATGAAAAATCAGGAAATACAGTGGACTCCCTCTTAACCGGCCACTTCGGAACCGGGACCCAGACCGGATAACGATTTGGCATGTTAAACCGTCGTTCCCTTAATAACATTAAAATACACTCCGGAAATCGTTTTTATTAGTATAAAACTAAGTGTATATCCTACTTTATTGTAATATGATATGCATAATTAAGAAAACTTACCCTGGAAGAACTTCCTTTATTGGGAGAAAAACTAAACACATGCTACTGTATTTACAGTACATAATTGCCCAGTGGCATCCGGTTAAGAGGGAGTTCACTGTAATATTACTGCAAGTTGTCAACGAACACGAATTTCCCTTTCGTTGAGCACGCGCTACACGTTAAAGCACTTTTTCCAATTCAGTTTTGAATGGAAACCCCGTACCTGTTTAGAATGAGAATGATGGGGTCACTTGCATATTGATTGCAGCTTTCATTAAAACCAAATAATTTTATTTAAAACATGGAAAAGAAATGCAAGTTTTAATGAGTTAAAGTGTTTTGTAAGGGAAACTTATGACAAATTTTTAAAATGCTACATTCGAAGGAACCAGCAACATGATTCATTGATTGTTTGAAAGCAGCTGTTGTAACATCTTCAACGACTGCTGAAGTGATAGGTTTGCGTTGTAAAGACTTCCGGCGGAAACAGATAGATGACGCTTCTCCTGCGCATGCCCAGGACTTGGTTGGACGAGAGATGGTAACGGGTGTGGTTGGACTCTCGATTTTTAGAAAGAGAGTGATGATCGAAACTGAAATGTGTCGACTTTGATATGTACTACCTTTTATTTTGTGTTGTGTCGTGCCTGTGAAATCATAAAAAGTGGTTTAAACCAAAAAAAGGGGAGTACTTGTGATGCTTTTAGTGTTATTAAAATGTTGAGCAAGTCGGTACAGCGTCCTCGATCAGTTTCCTCAAATCGAAGTTACCATTTTTCTGAGAGCTTTGGGAATTATTGGTCGTCGTGAATCCTTACGACGACGAAATTGTCGAAGTGCAGCTGTAACGTTTCCCTTATTTTTGTTAGAGTTTCATTCACAAGCAATGTATGTTCCGGCAAGGTGGCGGCCATCATAGGAAATGACAGTTGAATACGCTTTTATATATATGTTACCGCTAAAGTACGGAAATCAGGTAATGTGCAGATTAACTACGCCGATCCGTTAAAGTGCGGAAAATTGTTTCATTTCTCAAATTACCCAGGTAATCTGCAGATCACCTAGACAATCTGCACATTACCTACTAGGCACTCGTTAAAGTGAAAATAAAATCTTTGTTCGAACAACAGCAACGTTTTTGTACGCTTAAATTAATACTCAAACTAGGTACTACTAATTGAAAAACACACTATACTTTTATCCCATAAGCAATTTCATATAATAAGCAGTATATGTAAATAAAATATACTGACAATTGTTGAAACATGTTATTTATTTATTTTCCGATACCTAAAGAATCAATCAATCAACAGAATAGTTGAAGCGTAAAGAGAAAGGGAAAAGAAATTAGAGAAACAAATTTTTTCACTTTAACGATTCGAAAGCCGTTAATGTGCATATTACCTAGGTAAGTGCGGAAAACTCTTATTTTGTAGATAATTCCGCACTTTACGGAACAAATCAGCTAATCTGCAGATTACCTGCTTTCGAGCTTTAACGCTAACTATATATACCCAAAATAGGTAACAATATAACGAGCACTATATATACCCAAAATAGTTCCGAGTTCCTGGTGTTTATGCTTACTTTAATCCATTTCAAATATCGCTAATTTATTTCCATTATTCCCCTTAAAGTATACAATCACTAAAAATAAAATCGTTGTGAATAAATTTACTTCTTAGAAAAGCACATTTTTATGCATAAAATGGTTTTGTCCATTTAAGGTTGCTAGCAGCGTCAACAGCGACGTACTTTCAGTTCTTTCTCCTTTAGTAGAGGGAATTAAAAAACCCCGTCACATTTAATTTTATATTTATCTTGGGGCCGCGGTAGCCCGGTTGTTAGAGTAGCGGATTAGCAACCGGAAGGTTGCTAGTTCGAAACTCGATTCAACCCAAGTACATGGGGCTGATGCACGTTAAATCTGTCGTGACTTCAAATGTCCTTACGTTGGCGTGTTGTGGAAGTTTGGAGTGGCGTGCCAGCTCAGCCTCGCGCGCGCGTCATCTGACCGTGGTTCAAAATTACGTGTTGTCCTCGGATTCCCTTTTGAATTGATCCCGGACCATCGTCAATAGCCCGTTGTGTTGCTCCAGTGCGATGTTAATTACCATTACCACGTATTTGTCTTAAATATTACTTTTATAGGGTTTTCCTTGTATTTACTGGTTATCATGTTGGAGTGGTGCGAAAGTTTGGAGAGTGGGGTGCCAGCTCAGGTGTTGACATCGTCATCTGATCGTGGTTCAAAATGACGAGGCGTTGTCTTTGGATCTTTCCCTTCGGGATTGAGCCCGTTGTGTTGTCAACGACGATAGCACAGCGTTAATTAACTACCTACCTTGCATTGTAGTGCCATTATCCCCACATCGAGAGATTTTGGAACTATTTCTTTCTCGCGGAATCCTGTTCTCTCCATTCATTGAATAGTATAAATCTGAATCAGTCGGATTTACTCTTTAATTTCCTTTTTGTTTGTAGTTTATGCGATAAAATTAATAGTTGATACATATTTCAAAAAAATATTTAATTTTTGAAGTGCATTGTATTAGTCGCATTGCTTTTGTCCTTTTATTATCAATTAATTTTTGTATTTGACATTTTTTGAAGGAAAAGAATATATAACGGGTGACATTACATACGTCGACGAGCCCTGTTATTCCTTCAATAGATTGTACAGAATGGCATTTTCAAACTTAATTTCGCACGATAGCACTGTCTTAAAGTTTTTTTTATCGTCGATATTTATTGTCAACACTTCACTGAAACAATTTGTTGACTTTCTGATTTAATGTCACCAAATATATTGCCTGGAATGACCAGAATGTCCTACTGAATCAGGCTAAAAATTACCCAGTATATAATTTATTTGCAACCTTACGTATTTGTCTATTTATTAAAATTTCTTCAATTTGAGAATTTCTTCAAGATACGTTTTCTGTTAAATAGTGTTTAAAGTAAAGTATGGATTATCTGTGTCTCATAATAGTATCAATTTTAGCATGAATTGTTTATAAAAATTTTTTATTGAAAATCCTTCAACCCTCCGAAATTTTTGAGTAATTCCTTTTTTACCACATGATATACATAATGACTAACCCCATATATATTAGTTGAAGCAATCCTAGACAATATTCTATTGGTCAAGTCAAAACTGGTTAGAAGTTATGTGGGAAAGACTGCAGGTTGCTGAATGTTACGTATGAACCCCTCAATTTAAAATATCGTTAATCAAAATCTTTTGAAATAAAAGTTCAGCAAAATTCAGATTCTCTGCTCAATAATTTTCAATTCCTGCCTGTTCTCCCTGATATGAAAAAAGAATTGAGATCCGTGTTTTAAATGACGATTTGAAAATAATTTTGAGTTTTGTTCAATAACAATAAGTTGAGATAAGTTTTGAGTTTTTATTGTTAGTTGATAGACATACCAATAGTTTAATATATGGCGTAAATGTTCAAGCAGTTATCGGAAATAACTAAGTAGTTCAAGGACAATGAACCGAGTATAGAAATGATAACCATTCAACATACGTAAGTTGTCTCAGTGAAATCATAAATATCCATCACAGTCAACTTTAAAAAAATGCACGAAGGCGTTTGCAAACATTACGATTCGTTATCTATGATTTATAGTTTTACTGCTATGCAGAGAGAGAGAGAGTTTCCCAGACCGCTCAAAATTACTCTACCGACTTTCAGAAAAAGGATCTGATTGCGTGGAAAGTATTGTAAATTAACGTCCTCAGTAATATGAAAGACAATATCATGAAATGGAGAATTAGGACACAATTAGGAGGAAGTTCAATTAGGAGACTAATGAAGACACAATTAGGAGGAAGTTCGTGTAATTTAGACCGGTGGTGTTTTGGGGGTCAGGCAAGTTAGTTGTTTTTAGATTTTATGGCGCAAGGGCCAAACACAAAACAACGTCGAGCAAAACACAAGAAAAGGGAAGAAAGAGGGATTGGGAATATATATATAGTGGGATGAAAGAAAAAGATGCCAGGCAAAAGACAGCGCCCCCTCTCGGAGGGGGTGATCGACTACTTCTAGACAGGTCAGAGTATTTACTCTGTGAGGTAGGTAGTTGAATTTAAATCTCATTGGAGCAAGACAAAGGGTTATTAGCGACTGTCCGGGATCAATTCCGAAGGGAAAGATCTTAGGACACGCAATTTTGAAACACGGTCAGATGAAGCGACTACTTCCAGTTATTCTACAAATCTTCGTCATTTGCACACGAACAGTTGAGGTGCAATTTATTTCAAATTGCAATGTTTTTATGTTTGGAACTCTTCTAAAAAAAATGCTTCAAACTTTAAAATCAATGGCAAATAAAAAAGGAAAGGAAATATTTCCGGAAAATAAAAGCCATAAACTGAGATGTCAGGAGCAATGGATGAACAGACTTGATGCTTAGTATGAGAGGAGGGTTATCAACAACACCGTTTCCAATGTGAAAAATATGAATGCCTCATGAAAACTTCGCCGAATTATTTTTAACACCAAAGCTATTTGGGGATCGCTCGAAACCCATTATTTCTTCCACTGAATACTGTTGTAGTCGAAGTGGCTTTATTTAACTATATTTTCATGGGATGTTCTAGATGGAATATTCCAAATGGAAGGTAGGTAATTAGGGTTTTATGGCGCAAGGATGTTCCAGATGGAATGCTCTAGATTAATCACACAGAATCAGTATACGAGTAACAGTAGAAAAACTTATAGGAACGAGTAAAGCAGTAAAATAATAAATTTTGCATATTATTACAATACTAGGAGCACAAATAAAATATAAATCATAACACCCCTTCCCCCTAAGTTATAAAGTCTAATCTAGGACGGACAATGAATTAGCTCGAAATCATAAGCATTAAGCAAAACAGTCCATCTCGGCATTCGAAAAGAAATTGTGTCAGGGTTAGGCTTCCTCGTAGTCTTAACAGTGGTTGATGATTAGTAACGATTTTAAACTTGTGTCCGTACAAGAAATGATGGAATTTCTTTACACCTAAGATAATGCTGAGCGCCCTTTGTCGATCTGAGCATAATTTTTCTCCGAAGATGTTAAAGTTCTGGATGTGAAAGCAACGAGCTTTTCTCGACCATCAAGTAGATGTTGACTTAAAACAGCTCCCCCACCATAGGGAGATGTATCACATGAAAGTATCGTTGGCAGCTTTTTATCGAATGGTATTAAAACGCTGTCTGGAATGACAAAAGCTTCTTCACTTCTTTTTAAAAGCCTTGTCGTGCTTTCTCAACCATTCCCAGGAAGCATCTTTCTACAAGTCTCTGCAGAGGTTCAGCAATTGTAACTTTATCTTTCAGGAAGCTGTTGTTGAAATTTAACAATCCTGAAAAACCTTGTAGCTGTTTATTCTAGACAATAGGAGCGACGTGTATTTCTTTCACCTGTGATTTTGTAGGAATCGGATGCCAGAATCTTCTCTGTGATGCGCATCTTGAAATACTGGTGGCCGGGCAAAGTGTGAAATCTCCCATTCGATTACATTGTCGGCATCGGTTTTGCTGGAGTGTGTTAAAACGGCCTTATTCTGTGCCAGGAAAAGAAAAAAAACCCGAGAAGCCTCGAAACCAGTGTTTGATCGGAATGAAATAGTATGTGTGATATACATGAAGATATAAAGAAATGATCACAATAACCATATGCGGAACTATGCAAACGATAAATAATTGAAAGAAAACAAAAGTAGTTCAAGGTTCGAAAAAGACATTAGACTTTGATGAGACATTTGTCCATAACTATTTTTTTTCGTTAAAATTTATCCATTTGAATTTGAATTTTCTCCATCGAAGAACATAATAGAAGCATCTCATAACCAATCATAACATCAAACGACTTTTATTATTCTACATAATGTTGATTATTTATTGATTGATTCCACTTCTGTTATACTTTGCAGTTTCTCATTTTTCTCCCAAATAAACCTTGAAACTTGCTTCCTTGCATTGAATTATGAATTATTACAACTAGACAATAGGACTTTTTATTATCGTAGAATTAGCAATATCAGGAAGATCATTAATTGGTAAGTTGTAAAGCTCCCTCTGGCGACGATACAAGCCGATATATGGGATCTCATGGAGTATGCTATTCTGTGGCAAATTATGTCAAGTATTCTACAGCTGCTGTTACAGATCCCCGATATTCCGGGGGTGGTGCAATTCACAGCCTAGTATATCCCAGATATACTCAATAGGAGACAAATCTGGTGAACTTGATAGCTAGGAAGAGTTTCAACACCATTAAAGCACTCCTGGGAGAGGCCAGGCATTATCGTGCTGGTAAATAGCCTCTTGGACATGTACCAAGAAAGACAAAACAGGATGTAAGACATAGCGCTGTGATGTCAAACTACCTTATACCACTACTAGAGGGGACATAAGTGATGGCTCCAGACACCATTATACTAGAAGTTAAAGCGATGTGCGGAAATTTGTTAATTTACTTTAGTATCACAATCGTTCTTCCTGCTTTGAACAATTGGGTAGCTTAGTGTAGCCAAGATTATTTTATTTTGGATGCGGCCCGAAGTAGAAAACTTGAATTTTTTAATGGATTTCAGTTTTTATCACATTAAAAAAAATCTAGTTAGCTTTATTTCCTACAAACTTTAAAAGCAACCTATAAGCACATAAAAAGACATATTTAAGTACATAAAAAAAAGAGACACATTTTTAGTATTAATACAATAGTTATTTCAAGAATTATATAAACATTTTTATGCCCATTTTTGTACTTTGTTTATAGATATTTTAAAAATCAGAAATCAATACTTTCACGTAGGGGGTGATCAGGTCCTAGAGCTCCCTCTGGCTATGCCACTGGAATAGATATGGATGTTTATAAGGGTAAAAATCATTACCATACATTTGTAATTTGAATTCATATTTTTCAATTTCAAGTAACATAAACTCATATTTAGTTTTTATAATGGAAAATATATATTTAATTGTCAGAAGGCCAAAAATTATGCAACTTTTGATAGCTTGAGCACAGAAAAGTTTAAGTATTCTAGAACATTCTTAACAAGAATTCAGGACTTTTTAACCATCTTTCAAGTGGTCATACATGTATGAAAAACATTTTGAAGAAATTTATTAATCATATTCTAATTATTATAATATATAATATAGTATAACAATAACACAGAGTAATATAATGGTCAACACTATTTGCTATTGTATTTTGAATTTTTTTAAATGGAAGATGGTAAGCTATTTTATTTCCTGTTATTTTCCTAATATTGTAGCAATCGATATTTAAAAACAATAGTTCAAGAATTGTGACTTGAGAATAAAATATTTACACTTAACTGAGAATCAAGTATAGAGTGAAAGTAATGAGGATAATAGTAATTCAACAATAACAGTAAAAGTGGTAATACACAATACAACAATACATTGAGAATAGATAACTTTAAAAAATAAAATAGAAATTATAACAAAAGACATTACTAAGGATTTTGCACTGCATGGAAGTAGGAGAATGACCATATTGCACTGAATGACACCAAACCTAGTGCCACTACATATCTTTGTAGTTATGAAATACATTTCACTTTTAAAAATATACAAGCATAACTTTGAAATATCAAAGACAAAACAAAAATATAATTTTTACAGAAAAAAGCAAACAATTAAGATTTAAAGCAAAAATTGATTTGATTTTTATGCATTTTTTGCACTTTAAGGTTGCTGAAATGAGCTGATTATCTGGGACCATTTTCTCTTTTCATTCAATTTCAAATGAACTATAGATTTTTATGTAAATCAGAAGAGTATCTTTATTTGAAATGTAAATACAATATTGAACACAGCTGTGCCTTTTTGCCAAGTCAAATGTTAATTCTGGAAAACACATTTTATGATGGCACAAGTCTTGAACAGTCACTTTTAAGAACACATCTGCACATTTCTAATGATACATCATATTATTAAAATTAAGTAATGCTAAATTGAGCTAGACCCAATTCAAATATTAAAGAATCAAGAAAGATAATTTATCATTTCACAATTAATTTCTCATTCAAATAATTTTACCATTTCACAGGAAATGCAAGCAATTTCAAGTGACTTGTGAGCAAAGGCAGATATTAGACAACCACTTGTTCAGTATAATTTATTTTATACACATTTTGACACATATTTTGTTTTTATATTGTACAAGTTTATACATAATATCACACAAACTATACCCTTTTGTCAAAATAGTTAATTCAAGGAGTGATCTAAATTAGCAACCCTTCAAAACATGCTTCTGCATCGATAGAGCAGTTTTATATTTCTCTTAAAACTTTCAAATGTTGCATGATATGCATTTCCTAGATAGAAAAGAATTCTCTTCTACAATTTTTAAGTAAATCTTCTCTTCATTGAAGAGTTTTTCAATTTGGGATAAAGAAAGTCAAATGGATTAAAATCTGGCAATTGGGAGCATTCATTACATACATCTATGTGGCAAGGGATAACAATTCAGAATTCAATCTACCTAGGAAACTCTGAAATGCTTGCATGCAAATCTTAGACAAGATTAAATGTGGCAGCTTCATCAATATAATGCTTGACCCCAAAATTCATTACAGAACATCAATGTTTCAAGCAATGCAATTTACAATTCTTAGAAAACCTTCCCATTGCTGAGATTTTTGTCAAGTTAACTTTTTCCCTTTCTCAAATAAAAAAATCTTTTTAACTGTGACTGTTGCTTAAAGTCAAGGAAAAGATCATTGAAAAATTGTATAAATAAATATCAGGCTGCATTAAAATGTTAAAAGGATGAAGAAATTGAATCATTGCTGAAGGATATTTTGAAGGCAATAGTATAATCACAAGTTTTAAATATATACTTTTATTAAATTAGAAATTTACTGCAGTAACTCTTGATCACACCTTGAACACCTTTTTGAAAGTATTTTAAAGCTTCAAATGTTCTGTATAATTTATCATAAGTTCTGCATGTATTCATACTGAATTCTATAATCTTGTTTCATTACATTTTGACGAAAATTGTGTACTTCAATTTCTCCAGACTCTTTAGCTATGATCTGTAAATTTCAAACCAATCATGAGTATTTGTTTGATGGATATGAGACTATGATAAAGTAGTTTCATAAAAAGCATTGTGCTAAATATGTGAGAAAGAAATGCTATTAAATATGCATATAAAAGAAATTTACAATTTCTTCAATATAATTTTCCACTTAATTTAATATAAAATGTAATTTTATAAGTTTGCTTAATAGGTTAGAATGATAAGGAAAGTATAACAAAAACAATTAAATAAGGAGAGAAGAGAATTAAAGTTGCTAACCATGCTTACCTGGGCCTAAGCATAGGGATCCAACTCCAACTCTTTTCATTACATACCAAAACAAACTCACTAACAATGTATTTTCAATTAAAATTTCATTCAAGTGTGTAAACATATATTAAACTATATTATCGCTTGATATTTCTACAATGCATGTTGAACGGTTTTACAGAAATTATATACAATATACTAGTTGTTAATTTAAAAAATACTATCAGATATTGGTTGATTGATGTTAATTTCTATTTGATACTCAATATCATTAATTGTTGAAAAGTATAAAATTTTTTAATTACTTAATTCATTGAATTTCACCAGATATTCAGGACTGAGTAAAGAATACTTAAAATGCATGCTCAAGATAAGTTAATTTAGTTAGCTTTTAAAAATAGCTTAAATACACTATTGTACAGTACAAATAGACTGTAGACTGAAACACATGAAAAGGTTAAGTACAACATAATTGCATGAAGTAAACAATAATAAAAAGTTTTCAACTTTCCAAAGTGCAATTCCCTGATTAAAATGTCATATGTGGAAAAGGATCATTAGAAGAACATGTTAGAATACTAAAAGCCTATTAAATAAAATTGAAACAATCTTTAAATCACTTACAAAATTAGACAATCTGCTTGAAGTTGCATCATGTGAATTCTGTTTCCCTTTTTTAAAAACAAACCATGTTACCCTAAAATTAAAATAAGAATAACTAAAAAATACAAGACTAAACCAGTAATGTTATGGTATAATTTAACCTAAATGAATATATGAAACATTGTACTTTTATAAATAGCTGATGAATATTTACACTGACTCTTTTGAATGCTGTGACTCACTAACAAAAGACAATTTCATAATGTTCTTGTTAAAGGATCTTACCTATAAATGAAATAGTTTTTTTTATAATATTTTTTAAATATTTTGGGCATTCTACAAAGATGTTTTAGATCGGCTTTTGAAACGAATGCGGCGTGTGAGGCCCGATTTGTTGCACAGTGGAAATTGGTGCCTCTTGTATGACAATGCACCTTCTCACAAGTCCATCCTTGTGCAGCAATTTTTGGCGAGAAGGCAGGTTGTGTGCATCAACCACCCCCTGTACTCACCAGATCTGTCCCCCCAGACTATTTTTTATTTCCCAAATTGAAATTGAAGATGAAGGGGCAGCGGTGTGAGTTGATAGAGGAGATTGAAGCAGCTGTGACATCGGAACTCAATAGTGTTGGAGTGGAGGCGTTCCAGAGGGCATTTACGGATCTGTACACTCGTTCCAAGCATTGTATTGAATTCGGAGGAGACTGTCAAAGTTTAATATCAAATATAAGTATATCCTCTGTGTTATATGTTATGTGTGTGATCAGTCCTGGAACTTTTTGAATACACTGTGTATTATTGCAATAAATTGTAAAACACAGAAAACAAATAAGACAGAATATATTGTTCGAAAAGATACAAATAAAGCATTTAAAGGAAACAAATCTTTCACCAAAATATAATCATTAAATCTGTATCATCATTATAATTGTTCATGCTCACTTGCAGTCTTCAAAATGATAGCTGTAAATAGGATAAATTGTATCTTTCATTAGATTCCAAAGATGAATATGAGAGGATGAACTAAGAACACCGAATACACAAGGATCATCAATTGACCACTGTAAAAGATTCACAGGTTCTCCCTTTGAAGCTTGCAAGAATTCCAACAATGGACGGACTAAAAGTTCAAGTGAAGTTATGAATTATATAGAACTAAATTACAATATTCTATACCTTATAATTTGTAAACATAATGACTAAATAAATAGGCACATAGTATCTACATACCAAGTTTTACACTGTATAATTTTATGCTGCCATCACTGCAGCCAACCTAATAAAGAAAAAAGAAAAAGATACATAAAAAAATACATGCAATTCCACCAGAAACTTTGAGATATACAATAAAATCTCATTTCATTTATTACAAATCTCATTCATTTTTATTTCTCTGTAATAGATTTTTAGTACAGAAACACAGTTGAAATAAATTTACATTGGATAAAGAATTTTAATAAAGGAAAAAGAAAAATTTAATATAATATAACTCCACGTAGTTAAAAGTTTAAAGGGACAATTAGTTTTGTAAACTAGTAATCTAATATGTACAAAAATCTAAATGCGAAATTATTTCCATCCCTACTAGTTAAAGATTTTTCAATTGATTTGCTAAATGACAGGTTCACATACATAATCTTATATTTTCTTTTAGAACCAACTAGCATAAAATGAGGTTTCAAAGCATCTACCATTTATACAATATAAAAACTTATAGCTTGAAATTAATCAATTTGTTTAACCCTCTTTTAGACACTTGTAGAATAGTTTCATTAAGGTTATATGACATTTCGGTACATTTCATATAACAGCTTAGCTAACTCTAGATCGACTTTTAAAAATTACGTAAGCAAAATTAATTTAAAAAATTAGGGTATGGCCAAATATGTTTCTAATAGCTTATCAATCTGGAAAAACTTGATATGGGTATAAAATAAAGATATCATTCCTTAATTTGAAAAAGCAATATGAAATTCCTTTTTATATTTAATAAAAAGGAACTATATTTAAAACTTATTAATACCCAATTTCAATATTTCGGTCTCTTAATTTTCATTCAACCAATACAAGTTAATTTAATTACTAAAATATCTCTCAAACACATTTAAACATACATTATGGTCATCAAACAACTTCCACAACAGATGGACAACCTACTATTCTTGTTAAAACTGTTGCTAGTGTATCAAATGACTAAAATATATGATGTACAGTCGAGGAAAAAACCTGAACCACCCCCTTTATTTCGAGCACCATTCATAGAAGAGCAAATTTAAAGATGTCATTCAATAGGGAATAAAATCCTCTACAAATTCAAATGCAAAAAAAATACATAACGGGCCGTCTTCATATAAAAGTTTGCACAAACAATAGAATTTCCAATGGAAACACCCGGTTTTGATGCCTTATTCAGATTCCGCATTGTTAAATTGGTCTAAATATGAAATTTCATGACTTTACAATCTTTATATCCGCAGATATTCAATGTTAAAGTTGATATCAATTTCAGGGATCATCTCTACATTGAAAATTGCTATTCGTAGATCGAGATTAACTGTAGTTATAGCTACCCGAATTTCAGATTTGAACACTATTTTAAAAACATTTGTCAGGACGTGCAAACGATCCGAGAATTATATTTATTATGCAAGTGAAAATGATTTGAGAAAAATGTTATTAGATTTATTTTGCAAGTGCAAACAATCCTAGATTTATTATATTCATTATGAGCTCAAATGATAATATTGTGAATTGTAACCATAATTAAAATGTGATAAAAGGATTTTGGAATTGAAAATTTGAAATGGAGAAAGTACTGATTGATGTTCAGTATAATTTTGTAACGTCTTTAGTGTTCTTAATAAATGTTAATTTTTTTAATTAGCAATCGTCTCCATGTATGCAACAAAAAAGCCTACCTACAATCGAACTGATAGTCTGATCATCCAAAAAGTGAATAGAGTGAGTCATTCAATTGATCATTGATGAGAAGAGTTCATCTATACGACACATAACTGGTAACAGGCAATGTATTTTAGATAAACATAAAATAAATTTCCAACCATTTTCCAAGAATTTAAACATTCCTCAGATTTGTCAGACATTTTTTTAAACTTTTGGTTGCCCCTAAAATCGCCAAAATTAGGAAAATTTAATGTAATGCGAAAACTAACAATTGTAATGACCTGAAATTTTGCATGGTCATATTAGAAGTCCTTCTGAATTGATTCCATCAAAATATAGTGAGCATCCAATTCATAATTTTTTAAAATATTAATTTAATATTTATTATTGCATATAAGAACTATTTTTAAAATAAAATATTATGTTGATTTGGTTTGGGTTGCTTAACAGTAACACGGTACAAAATATCAGCGCTATAGAAAATATTATTTAGGAAGATATCCATAAAAGTCTGAGAAACAGATTTAACACTAGGAGCTTCAATCTTTCTGAACTCATAACTTCGAAACGGTAAGACCTAATGACATGAAATTTGGTATCAGAAGTTAAATTTTGACATAGATTTGAAATTGTGTGTCAAAATAGGGGTTTCTATTGAAAATTATGAAGTTGGAGCTCAATTTAATATGAAGACGGCCCCTTAAGCAAATTTGATGCATTTGAATTTATAGAAGACGTTGCTGTCGAAGGCCATCTTTGAATTTTCTCTACTGTTGAAATTAGTGATTGCAAAACCGGTTTCGGGAAAACAGGTTAACAGGGAAAACGATACAAATTTCGAAACCGAAAAACCGGTTTTATAAAAGAAAACCGTGTTTTCGGTTTTACTCATTGGACACCCATACTACGCACACTGGTGCAAACAACTAAATGTTTAGTGTTTACTACCCTATCAGAATAAAAATTCAACATTATTACATGTCTGTGGTATTAATGCCACATGAGTCACACATCACTTTCGTGTGACACAATGTGACCTACTTCTCCGCTGACCAATCATAATAACATGTAGACGGATTCTCAGCATCAGTGCCAATAAGTCAGACAGTGGATCCTTCATACCAATAAAATGTAAAAATATAGAGAAGAAATTTATATCACATGTCATTTAGGAAGCAGCTCAACTCGGTTACCCAGCCGCAATCAATAAACAATCATACTATCAAAACCCTTCCTACTCCACAGAGACCAACGTAGAAGACTTTCTACGCCTCTCTGCGCGTAATGCCACAATGTCATTGTCAATTACTGCTGTTCATTAGGTTATTCTGATTTGAAGAATTATTAGTTTTGTTTGCTCAATCTTTCGTAGATTATAACGAACATATTCAGAAATAAGAGGTAGGTGTACTTCACAAACTTGATTTCGCAATCGTACACCGGCTAGAAATAAAAATAAAATAATATTTTTTTTTATTTCAACATACAATAGAGCGTGGTCAGTCATATTTTCGAGGAGTTTAAACGTAGCAGCGGTGATGATTATTCCATTTGGTGTCATTATCTTCGTGAAAGAAATGGTCAACTAGCCAAATGCAAAAAATGTTTGAAAGAAATAAAATGTGCTGGCGGCTCAACAGGTGCATTACATACACACCTAAAAAAAGATGCATAGTATTTCCATTTTGAAAAGAAAAGAAGTACCTATTTTGGAAGAAAGTCCAGCAATATCATCTTCGACAAAAATAACAAAATGTTTTAATAAGCTAGTTGATGACACGTTGCCAGCAGTTTTATCAAGAATGACCGTGTTGGATGAACTTCCTTTTTCCGTATTTTGCACTTCAACTGATCTTCGCAAATCTCTCATTGCAAGGGGATTTCAAAATATTCCAAAATCCTCAAATACCATTCAGAAATCAGGGGTCGCCTATTCACACAAAGTGTGGGCAGTTGTGGTCAGTGAATTTAATGAGATAAAGTTAAAAGGATATAGAGCGAGTCTAACTCTTGACGAATGGACATCAGTAAGGAATCGACGATTTTTGAATATCAATGTACATTGTCAAAAACAATTTTGGAGTCTAGGTCTGGTTCGTGTACATGGAAGTTTGCCAGCTGAGAGATGTGTCGAAGTAATTAGAAAATTGAAAGTTTTCGGCCTGTGCCTTGATATAGATATAGTATGTATCACTACAGACGGAGCGTCGGTCATGAAAAAAGTAGGCAAATTGATTAAAGCTGAGCAACAGCTCTGTCTAGCGCATGTCATTCAGCTTGGTGTAATCAAAGTGCTATACAAAAAGTACCTGTCGAAGTTGAAAAAAATAACTCACAATCGGATAATGAAACTGAATCGGAATGTGACTTTTGTCTCAGAATCTGAAGGAGAATATTGAATTGGACATTGACAAAAAATGAGAATGACGATTCGGAATTGGAAGATGAAAATTCATTTGAAAGTGGGTTCAGTATTGCTTACTCAGATGATGTAGATGGAAATTCGGCTTCAGATGTTAAGCATGAAACCATCTTACCACTTATTACAAAAATTAGCGGTGGTACGATTGTTTCGCAAATCCCCAACATAAAACGATGACATACTGACATATGTGAAATTGGAATTTGGTAGAGAGTACTCATTGATTTTAGATTCAAAAGCACGATGGAATAGTTTACTCATCATGTTGGAAAGGTTCAACAAATTAAAATCATGTGTTCAGAAAGCCCTAATTGATTCGTCATTGAAAATTTCATTCTCTGAACAGGACTTTAATTTATTAGTGGATACTATTTCTGCCTTATTGCCAGTAAAACTTATAGTTGAAGCATTATGTAAAGCAGATGCAAATCTATTGACTGCTGACACTGCTTTAAATTTCATGTTGTCTTTAAATGATCTTCATACTACACTCGGTAATGAACTGAAAGAATCCCTAGAATTAAGAATTCAAGAAAGACGCACTAAAACGCGTCATCAGTACTTCAATTTCTACACAATGGGTATCGAACCGGTGATAAAAGATCGGAATATGTGTTTAAAAAGTTAGGGAACCGGCTATCTGTCGGTTTATAAATAACCTGATAAAACGTTTATCGCTGTTTTCTTTAACACCAGCACAATCCGGTGCAAGGGATATCAACTTCGATGACAAAGACGATAATGTGGAAAAATCCTGTTTTATACATGGGACAATTGCTGCAAAGGGAAATTGACAAAGTTCGGCATCACTGGATAATTGTACAAGTAGTGATTTTGAAACGGAAATTGAAAAAGATGTTGCACAATTGGAAGGAGGGGGAGCCAAAAGCACAATTAGGAGCTGTGCTACAAATACTTGCTCACTATTCCACCGACAAGAGTGGAGTCGGAATGGGCATTCTCATCGTCAGGTCAATTCGTAACCAAAATAAGATCGAGGTTGAATGATGTCTCCATAAATTCAGTTTTCTGCGAGCACACTTTAATGCCGAAAAAATGCTAACTGTACTGGCAGGTGATTTTATAGCTCTCAATGTTAGATAATAATCGTTTTATATGTATGTATATAAGTTATACTTAAGAAATAAATTTATTTAATGTGTGTTACACAAATATAGCGTTTTTGGTAGTTTTTACAAAACCGGTTTTTGAGTTTTGGAAAAAACGAAAACCGAAAAACCGGTTTTGCATTTTACTAAAACCGTGCAATCACTAGTTGAAATTGCTCAAATAAAGAGGGATTGTTCATTTTTTTCTGTGACTGTACAAGGTGTATTTCTTGTATTCCTGATATCCATGAAGAGAGAGAGAGAACTATAATGTTATAGATTCTTCAATTCATGCTTCTGTTGTTTCCCAAAACAGGGTTTGGGTTTATCGCTTTTGTAAAGATAAAGTTTGAACTTTCTTTTAAATTCATCTACAGGCCAAAATAAAAACCAAGTTTTTATTAAAAGTTCGTTCTAAACAGTAGTTACATCACGAGTCGAGCATAACTAAAGTGGGATTCAGAAACAAAAATGTCAACTTAAATACAACAGTTAACACAAACTGATTATATGCAAAAATAGGATACTCCGCTCCCATTGGTCTCAGCTGATGACGTCACTAGTAAAGGGGAGTGGTTATGGTTTCGCGCGAAGTTTGTTTCAACTGGTGTGGCCACACCTCGCCATTTTGGCGAAACTGTTTAACAGAAAAACGCCTCTCTTGGGCGGAGATCATTTTTTAAAGAGAAGGACGTGGGAATTCTAGTAAGTACTGACAATTAACTTATTTACACATACTTGTCTAACAACTTTATACAGGGTGAGTCTAAACTAATAATACAAACTTCAGGGGGCGATAGAACACAGCGAAACAAACACTTCTCACCATAGAATGTATGGTCGCAAGTGCAGCGGTTGGCCGCTATAAGAGCGCTTTCCATTTCGGCACAAACACACGGTCCGATGCAAGTCGGAAAGAAGAGGCATGAAATATGGAAACAACGATTTAATGTCAAATAAACATCATAACTGCTTGACAAAACGAAATAATACAATTAGATTTGCATAAATTAAAGATAAGTACACGGAACAACGGGTAAGAAAGAAATGACATGAGAAACTTTTCACATGGAAATGAAACGACATGTACAAACATCAGTCGGTAAGTACAACTCAAATGCACAATTACAGAAGCTGTTAAAAATGTCGACCACCACACCTGATGCAGGCCTCGCATCGCCATGTAAGGATTCCTGTGTGGTCTGGAATACCAGGCATTTCGCGGACTTCTGCCGCAGCTACTGAAAACCTGGTAACAAGATCTTCATGATCCTCAATGGGGGTCTCACATGAGAGATTTAAGATGTCCCCATAAAAAAACGAGGAGATAGATCGCAAAAATCTCGTGTTGGGGAATGCGCCTGTTAGGAAAGCGGTCTCGGTAAAGGCGTTGTGCATGCTTGCCATTACCGTCGGCCAGACCATAAACAAAATGCATGTCTGCTTTCACCGCATTCGAATATTCAGCCATTTCCAGTCACAACTGACGTTGGGTGCAAAAACCTCCGTTTTTATACCAGCTTTTGACTGCGCTCTCTAACGGCCAACCGCTGCACTTGCGATCATACCTTCTATGGTGAAGTGTTTGTTTCGTTGTGTTCTATCACCCCCTGAAGTTTGTATTATTAGTTTATACTCACCCTGTAGTCATGTTTTGCAACACAAGTTTCTCATAACAGGTTTCATCAACTCTAAACATTGCAAAATGATGGTAAACAGCAATGTTTGAACTTTGCAATTAAATTTTAAATTAAGTATGATGGTGACAACAGCTGATCATTGCCTATTCTGTAGGCTGTATTTGAGACTTAAAAGTGCTTTTATCAGTTGTTTTTCAACCTATAAAAGTAATTCACCACATTTTATGGTTTTTCACATGCTAATCACCACAAAATAAAAATTAACGACTAATGCCAAAATTTGTAAGTTCTAATGTAAACACGTATGTGAGTGAGAGAGAATTGGAGTATTTTTACCTACATAAACCTCAATAGTACATCTTGAAATTACTAAATTTCCAATTTTATCTCAATTCTTCACATACTGTGTTTTCAAGTCTTGTAAATCGATGAAATTACTTTATGATCACACTGCATATCAAAGAAATATTAAGCATATTTTACAAAAACTTTATTTTGATATTTTTCTAATTTATGTGTACTAAATATTTATTCATAAGATTTTATCTGCTAATTATTTCATCTGCAAAGTTCAAGAATAAGATTGTATTTATGAAAATAAGTATAACTTACTAAGAATAAATCTTCATTGTGTGGGGAACAATCTATACAGCGTACTTCGAAATTAAAATCTAGAAAATCAAAATAAAACAAATATAATGTGTATCTATGTAACAAAATAATAAAAAAACATTATTAAATTTATTTTCTTACCAGCTTCACTGCTGTAATACCTTGGCTCAATAATTCCACTATGACGTGTAACATGAAGAATAATTCCCTTAAAGAGTAGAGTAAATGATAAACATCTTGTTTACAAAATTTAAAGGTGATGTTTAAAAGTTTTTAATTCTATCGGTGAAGACAAACTTAATGAAACTACAAATCAACATGCTGAATTTATAACTTAAAATATAATTTCATTGCTCATTTTGTGGGGACTATTAGCAAAATTTTCGATTAATACCTACTTAATTTTGTATAACTTAATCACAACTATCATAAAAGGATGCTTTAAAATAGTTATTGGAATTAAATACATATTTTTAGTGTATATCTAACACGGATTATAATATAGCCTTTATTTTTCAAATAAAACCTGAGATTAAACCATATAACAGCGATTTGCATCAATTCTCATCATTAAGCCTATGGAAGTTTCCGAAAACTCAGGAATTCCAAGGAGAAATTCGTTAAATTTTGGATCTAGACTAATTCAAATAAAAGAATAACAAAAACTGCAAAACATTTGAGAACTACTTTAAAAGAATCAGAAACAAAATTTGCCTTAATACTAACACTATCCAACTGTCGAGAGTTAAAAGCATATACTAAATAAGAATTTGTAATATTCATATTCGTGGAATGATAATGCTAAAAGATTAACACTTCATGTTACTTAACTTGTGTTGCATTTAATTCTGACTGAATTACTATTGAATTTCTTTCAGTTAAAATGCCACCAAAATAGAAAATTTCTGCAAAAAAAGCTTATGTAATTTTCAATTGAAAATATTTTAGTGCTAAATTAAAAAAATTAAGTGTTTCATAAGTTGTTAAATTCTTTGGACGTAACTAACCCAACAATTCTTCAATTGTTCAACGTAACAAGCATTGGTATACATCTGTGAGATGTGATTAATTTATTAATTCTATTGGCCTCTACATGGAATACTTTAAATAAATTTAAAAACTTTTCATTTTTCATATTCACTTTTTTCATTTTTCATTTCAAGTATTATATTCACTTTTATTTGGTATTGCCAAATAAAAGTGAATATAATAAAGTCTCTTATTGTACCGGAATTTTGAGGCTGGTCAGATTTTTTTACAAATTAAAAATTTGTAATTTCAAGCAAAGTAAAAGGTGGTGAATGAGACTGATTTTGAAATGAATTGCTGTATTAATAAAACCATCATTTATCTGTACGATTTTTGACATGTTTCAAGCATATAATTTTGAAAAAGATATTTTATATAGTATTTGCATGCATAAGTTTTGCATCACTTTTCAATTTTTATTTACATATTATGAAATGTTTATAACTCAAAATGTTAAATAATGTTTTCCTCTTAAACATTGGAACACTTTCTAGCAAAGAAAAGAAAAAACTTTAAATGGAAGTTAGCTTTTTTGCATTGACAAGCAGAAATTAAAGTAGAATACAAGAACTAACCTCATAATAGGCGGATTTTTAACCTCTTAGCTGAAGTTTACAAATGGCTTCTTACAAAATATATTCTACTAGTCTTTAAAATTAACTTTTACATTCTCTTAATATATGTGCATCTTATATTGTTTGGAATAGATGCCTCTTATAAAAATTTTAAATCAAATTAGAAGTGTTAGACGTAGTTTTAAATTAATTTAAAGTTTTCTAAGCATTAATACTTTAAATTTAGAAATTTTAAAGTGTCTTTGAGATTGGTGACTAAAATTATATAATCTTTAATATGCATCATTACTGAGAACATAGAACTGTAAATTTAGCAAATATAGGGATCAAGACGCAAGACATTTAAAATTGCTTCAGCTGATTATTAGTGATGTAAGACTATTTAAAGTTGATATAATTGTTTCCAGCAGCAAGTTAAATAAATCATCAACACATTTCAGTATACATATAAAATTTCTTCTTGTCAAATTTCCTTGTAACTCTTACTACTATTTTCTTGAAATAAAAAAATTCAAACACATTAGGGAAAGTAACTTTTTAGGAGAAAAAACAATTGAAGTTTAATTACCTAACAAATTTTTATATTTATAAAAAGTTAAATATATGTCTACATCAATTTATCTACAAAGTTTAATAATGATTTAAAATTTACTCACTGCATCTGTAGTAACAAGTATTCTACTGGAATCATAGGGCACCAATCGAAAATCAAATGTCCTGATACTGGTTTTTTGTTCTAGTTGCCTGACAACAAACTGATTATTTCAATAGATATATACAATAAATTCATGTTTAAAAACGAAATAAGTAAACAGTAATAGTAAATTGCAAATTTTAGCTTTCAATGAAGAAAATGATATGATTTCACAGATGAAGATGAATCTAGGTTTTAAGTCTACGGGTACATTTACTTCTCCAGAATGAGGGGTATTTTCTCATTAGTTACATAATAAACCCCAAATCACAGGGAATTAGATGTGGATAATAGGAGACATATTTGCTATTTGAGAAATGTAAGTATATATTTTAAGTTTTCACCTCCTTTATTTAGAAAGATGTGATTGACACTAACAATAATGTGTATTACTTAAACAGATTTCAATATTTAGCACTGATCATAAAATATATACTTCATTAAATAAATATTCAATAAAATTATTAATTCCCCCATAAGAAATACTTTTGAAATATTTACAAATAGATTATACTCATATTTAAAATGAGATCAGTCTTTCTCTAGACTTCAAATGCAAATATCAGCTTGCATTTACAATTCCAGATATGTTCTGAGTTGATTTTTATGACCCATCTTTTGTAATAAGATTCTTATCCAGTAAATATAATAATCAAAAACGAAAGTAATTTATCTTTGAGATCATTTATGTAATTAATGGCAAGCAGATAGTTATTAACTACTAGCACACACAGGTTGATATTCTTAAAATTGCATACTCTTCGTTCACAGTATTTTGCAAATAATCTCTCAGTGTCCCAATAATCTATTTCATTTAGGGTAGGTATTAATTCAAATCATAGCAATACTCATTACATGGAAGAAAACTTATTTTCTTATCATGGATCATGCTTTTAATTTTTTTAAAATGGGTAACATTCAAGAAACCACTTACAGAGTAGTAAGACTATGCAGGGGCAAACATGCACTTTTGACAAGCCTAAATTTTCCACCAGGAGCCAAGCCAAAATCGCTTTCCAGCCCAGATAAATCTGGTTTCAATACTTCTACAACAACCCAGATGTTGATAACTCCCATATCTTCTAATGTCAAAACATGAAAGCTTTTCAAGCTATCTAGAAAAAGTAGTGATTAAAATAATATGATGATGGAAAAGCAAGAACTAAAGCTTTGAACAATATACATACCCAGTAATATCATAAACCAAAACTTTAACCTAAGTTATGATTGACTTGAAAAGTTTAGAATTTTTTAACTCACTCAAGAAATACAAAATTAATATTCTTTTTGCTTTTAATAATGAAAATTTTATTACTAATTTCTCCAAAGCAATTTTGCATTATAAAAGTAGTTAAATGTTTTTGTAAATCTAAATATATTTTATTGATTAGTTAAATGCTTTCAAACATATTTCATAGTTACATTAAGTTTAATCAGAATATTTCCTATAATCTTAACTGTTTGTGTACTGTAGGAAATACACCAAAATTATTTTCTAACAGGGAAAAAATTGCCTTTTAAAAAAGACAATAAAATCTAACCTGTTCTTTCCAAACCAGATGATCTCCAGTCAGATTTTGCAGATCTGCAGGTAAATAAATGCATCAAGTATTGAATAAATTGTGCAAGCTGTGCTCAAGATATCTAAAATCATCATGCATCAAAAGTGACTTTATCATTAAATAATTAGAAATGAAAAGATGAACAATATTTTGAGAAGTATTTTGACCCTGAAAGGTATAACAGTGATATAATTTATCTAATAATTAGAGAAAAATAATGTACAAAAAATTAGATTCAACTTCTGGATTAAGTAATTCTTATAAATGATGATTTTTTATATACAATAAAGTGCTATTTTTAGAATGCATAAAATACTTTTTAAGCTGAAATTAGAAAATTACAATTAAATTACCAATTTCCAATTCTTCAGCAGTTAGCAAGATAATCTTCTATATATTTGAATGCACTATACATTTAAAATAAACTAACTTATGCTGCCAAAACAGTGTATTCAATCTCTTTTGTATCCAGTTCTAGCAATAAAAACACTGATTAGTAAGGTTCTAAGCTAAGAAAAGTTTTATACTGCATCCGATACACTGATATTGTCAGTTATTCTTTGAGTACATTTGGGAAAAAATAGGTGGTTCTGTCTTACTGAAACATAATTACTTTAAAAGACTGAACAAGAATAGCTAAGTATTTTTTAAAGTACCATCAGTTCAAATTAAGATTATTTTTTAACAAATCCAAAAATATACATTATGTTTCATCAACTAGAACATTCTGTATCTTTTTATTAAAAGTAATAAAATAATTACTTGTATACAGACTGGATTCCAACAATACAGCTATTATGGTTTTCAGGGCCAAGTACAACAGCTAGTAAAAAATAATAGCTCGCATCAATAAGAGTAAAAATTTCATTTAAGATAGTACATGGTTAAATGTGTTATAAACTATTTACTAGGGTCTAATATTTACATTTCAACTTTACAACCAATTATTAAATTAAATTCAGCACCTGAACCAGTTAAACTTATGATTATTTCCATTCCAATGCAATCTCAGAACAAAGTACTCAACATAAGAGCAAAAATAGCCAATGAACTTGATTATTTTTCATACTCTTAACTATATTTTAACCACAAGGCATCAATCTGTTCTCTGAGCATGATTTGACAAGGAGGAAAATGTATCAAAGAATCAAATGGGCTCCATTTATTTATGAGATAATGTTGAATGAAAATTGTCTGATGTATTTATAAAACCATCATTTATAAACAACCCTCAGGGAGCTAGCTTATCTAATGAAAATAAAGTGATCACTTTAGACAGGTTCTATATGTTTTATAAAGTTTTGATATTTAAAGTATCAAATATAAACGTGCCTAAATAACAAAGATTAAAATGTAGGATGTAACAATTTTAAAAGGTGTTTATTCTATTTTATGCCTGAATTAGTTAAAACTTTATACTATTCCTTTTAATAAAAAAGAAAACTCACATTCAATCTTTCATAGAAATATAATTTAAATTAAAAATAAAATATTGTATAAAACCAACAAAACATACATTGATCAACAAAAAAAGTGAAATATATTGATTAGTTAACATATATTAAAATAGCTTTAACAAAGGTGGCACTGAATACTTCAAATAATATAACAAAAATACTGTCAAATAAAAAACTCCATGAAATAGGATTAACTATTATTAAAATTAATAAGTAAAAACCTGTATTATATGTAGGTGCTCTGAAACTTAAGGGACCATCAGATTCTACTTGTAAATTATTTGAATTTAAATCACTCAAATCCCAAAGCATAACAGCTCCATCTACCTAAAAAACATGAATATGCCAAAGAAATAAAAAATTATAAAAATACAAAGCTAAATTGCATTTGAATAAGATAAAAGTAAATACACATTTAAATATCTAGCTTATAATTAGTACTTGTAAAAAGTGAAATAAATTTACGTACATAAAACCAATTCATAAAAAATGTTTATAAGCAAATTCAGTTAACAGAAGTCAGTAGAAGAATTATTTAATGCTTCAACTATTTTGCATCTCAATGCTTCAAATTAAAATTTTATCTAAAAACCCTAAAGTGCAATTCATGAAATTTAAATTATGAACACCTGGTTTATGAAAAACAATAAATCAAAATAAATCAGGCCTTTGATTCTGAGAATATTATGAAAAAATTATTAAATTAATCTAACATCACAAATATTTTGTTTAATTGTAAAAGCAAGTCATTGAGGTCATTCATGCAAAATGAGCAAATCGGCTGTGACTGACATATTACCGATTTTAATGAAAATCAGTTTTTAAATAGGTCATATATAGTAATGAGCAACTGCAAAATATTAGGTTTCAGAAATGTATGACTATTTTGGCTTATGATTTCAGAACTAGAAGATAAGTATAGTGTTGTGTAAACAAAAGATATCCGTACCTGATATGACTTTCGGACCGAGTAGGCAGATGCACTGAGTGCAGGAATGGGGTCCGCAATGTCGAAATTCTACAGTGCTGGGCTAGTTTGGGGCCAGTGTAACTGGATTGAATGAAATGAGAACTGCCCAAGTGGTGTCATTCAAAAGCTACAGAACTGGACACAATCACAGGTTTTTAATTAATAAAATTATCCTTCAATATTAATACCAAGCTGCACTTTAATAGTTCAAACTGAAAATTAATTTTTGAATGTTGAAATAAACAACTGTTCAAACTTCCTCCTGTCTTCATTCCACAATCTAACATTAGGCCTGAGTATTCACGTCAAAACTACAGGTTTGATCACTTTTTGTAGTTTTGTCTTACTCTATAGTGTGATGTATGTGAAATGGATTATATGGATGGATAAAGCAAGCATACATATTTCGTTCAAAATAAATTGCAGAAGCTACAAAAAATGTCAAAATGGAGTTTAAAAATAATTTTTGCTGACTAATTTTTTTTCTATGATAGAGAAATTTGAATTTTTCTATGATAGAGAAGTGATTATTAGGATCACTTTCAATCAACATTTAACCAATTGAACCCGAGCAATGCCAGGTAATTATGCTAGTATATATACATAATATAACTTTCATTTATTCAACTTTAATTCTGAATCGCCTGATTTAATCCATTCTAAGAAATAAAAAATTAATTTCCTGAACATTAATTGACACATCAAGAATATGTAATAAATATTTACCATTCCTCCAATAACAATGTCAGAACCTCCAGGACCAAATGTTCCACAAGTAGGTTGACTGTTTGAAGTCAAAATGCTATAATAAAAATATTTTTCATTTTACGTGAACCTTTGAATCTTACAGAATGATTTAATACATTAATATAAAATCTTGATACTTTCTATTCAGGCTTTGTGCTCTCTAGAATATTCCAAACGCATATAACTCCTTTATCATCAACAATATCATTTGAAGATGGCAACTGAAAATAAAAATATACACATTATAGGAAAAGTTTCTTAGATAATATAGAAAAAGTAATATGAAAAGACTTACCTGTACCATATCACCATGAATGGTGATTATGTAAGGACTGGAATCAATGCAGCAATACATATTTACAACTGGTATACCTAAAGTTTGAAAAATGTGAGATTCTATTTAAAGAAAAATATAAGGTGAAATCAACTTAACAGTATGTATTATAAATCTTTTGGTATTCAACTCTGAACAGAAACTTTCTTCTCATACATCTAGCAAAATATTTTCAGATAGTTTAAATTCCATTAGTGCATATGCAAGTATGAATAAAATTCAAGATTTTCTATTTCAGTGAAATATTTACATATATGAATAGTACACAATACAAATAGAAAATCTGGAAGGTACTTTCATTTGAAGAAAATGAAGTTACAAACAAGAAATTATATTTCCAATCTCATAAAACAAAATGCGTTGTTTAAGTGATATTTTGTCATCTATAGTCAAATTTTTAGGGTAGATTTTGTTTTTCAAGATTTTTTAGGGCATATTTTGGTCAGTTTTAAACATAATTTTAAGCGTTTATAGTTTGGTTTTAATCAAATTATTGTTGAAATATCCCCAAATCGCAATTTTCAGATCTAATTTTTATAACAACATTTTATAACTCATCTGTCAACTTCTGGCACGAGGAGCCTATGTGTGTGTAAGCTACCCTTACGAAACAAAACCTCTACACTTTTCATTTTGTGCATGAGCACAGTATATGGTTGCTGAATGGGGTCTCTGAATGGGACAGAAAGAGATCACATTTTATTCTTTGGGATCTTCAAGTCGTGAACTGAAATGTTGAATACTCAAAGCATTCCATCTAAAGATGTAAAATAACCATCAAAGTAGCAGCATTTTCCAAATTTTCATTCATGGACCAGCCCTGACTCTAGGGTGAAACTACCAGTTCTTCAAACGTAATACAAAAATGTCCTAGGTAAAAATGCTCATTCCACTTTTAATATAAGCAACATGACGAAATTGCATTTGAGCAACATGCTAAATTTGGCCAAAGTCGTGAAAGAGGTTACCTAAACTCTAGGGTACTCTGTATTTAACTTTACAGAAGAAACTTACATGTAATGAATAATATGCACAAAAAGTATAAAAAAGGAGCAATGAAAGCACCAAAACAGAGTTCTTATATGCATGGAAGAAATAAGTTATAATGTAAGGAGAGAAAACAATATGTTCATAACAGCTTTTTAGCTTAGTAAACAGTTTGTATCTAAAATTACATTTCCTCATCAAAACCCAATAAAGATCAGAAGATGAGATTGATGGGCAATTGTGGTTCATAGGCCATGGGTCAAATCAGATTTAAATTATGGAACTCCAGCAACCTTTTCTTCCCTTTTATTTCTGCTTAACATATTACTAGATTAATAACTAGACTATAATATTATTACTAGATAATTAAATAAGATAAACAAACCTGATAAAAAATTTAAGGGTAAAATTATATAATAACCATCACTATACATAAAGTCAGATCTTTTCATATTAGATCCTATATGAAAGGCTGTGGATTCTTCTTCAAGTAGAGTTAATATAATCTGAAAAAAATCAATATAAATTAAAAATACTAAATATGCCAATTGTAACAAAACTTATTCAGAACAGTTATGAATAAGTTTTTTATTTGATACTGTATGTATACTTAAACTGAATAAAACAGTAAAGTTACAGATGTTGGAAAAATACCTTTATATTGTTTAATAGTTAAGAAAATTTAAAGATACAATTTAATTGGGAATGGCATGTTCTATAAATTTATTTGCATAAAAAAACATCTACCTCTCATCAAATTGCACACAAATTGTACTTTACAATGACAATACCCGATTTTAAAATCAAATTTTAATATTGGATACCAATTTCAAGTCATTTGGTCGATATTTCTGGATTATGAACAGGGTATAAAAAATCATAATTAAAAAAAATAAAAATTGGACTTATTTGATTTAAATCAGATTTTAAAAAATTTAAATTGGATTAAAACTTTTTAGATATAAGACATGCAAACCACAGTATAGATCCTAGATAGTATCGATTTATGTCAAACACTAATATATATAAAGATTTAAAAAATTTAGCAGGGCAAATTTTTGAGACTGAAACAAAAGTTATCATTGGGTCTTGTCACTTTTATTCTTTCATTTGAATTGTATTTCATGATACAAATCCATTATTCTTAAAATTCTAAATTCAAATAATCATTTAAATGAGGAAATTTTAATTTCAATACTTTTATAAATCAATAAAAGTTAAACAATTTTTAATTTCCTGACCTGTTTCTTACTAAACTTATTTCTTATGAACACATCTCTTGTCTGCTACAGACACTAAGACAAATCTATAAATTTAAACTTAAATTCGCCGGAACAATATTGTTTCCCATTCAAAAGGAAATTCCATATTATGGAATACAATGCTTTCCAAAGAGGAAATCAAGAAATTTATCTGCTTTCTCTTAAACTTGTTAGATATGAGACATGCAAATCACAGTATAGATCCAAGATAGATTTGATTTATGTCAGGGTGTGAAAAAAATCATGATTAAAATCGGATTTTGTTTCATTCAAATCAGATTTTTTAAATTTAAATTGGATTTTTATGATGTTAATTAATTTGTTGTTCCTATATGCTTAAACGTGCCAGACATGAGATGCAAATCACAGTGTAGGATCTAGATAGCATGTTATATATTAATATAAGGCTAAATATTTATGAGTTCAGAAAATATAGCAGGATTAATTTTTAAAAGATTAAAACAATAAAAATAATCCTCAGGCCTTGTGTTTATTTAATTTAATTTCATGATATAAATCAATAATACTTAAAATTATTTATTAAAAAATACGCATTTTATTCGGAAAGATAAAATTTTAAATTTAATAAATTTTTTAAGTACAAATTAAATCAATTTTAATTTTCTGGCCTTTACATTTACTCAACTTAGTTTTAAATGTAAAAACTATATAAGTTAAGGCAAACTATTATAAGTTGAAAATATTCTTTATATAGAGAAGTAGCAAAGACTATGATGGCTTTCCAGTCTTCTATACAAATATTAAAATCCAAATGAGTTTCCCTAATTCCAAAGGAGTATCTGAGGCAATATGAAAAAATCGCAAATCTTTTTTTTTAAATGTTTTTTAAAAAACTGGGCTAGTTGCTTTAGATCAGCTATTTTGTTGGATTTTTATTTTATTTAATTTTTCCCCTGTGTTTAAACTTGTTAGACATGAGACATGCAAATCAGTGTAGTTACTAGATAATATCAATATATATTAAACATGTCTGAGGGTTTAGGAATTCTAGATTCCCATATCAGAAATAATAAATTCCTTCTTGAAAGGGCATCAGTTTAAGTCTAACCAACCTTTCCATGGGAAGAGTACGTCATGATTATCTGAAAACATCTCGTACTATGAATGGACTGGTCTCATCTGTATCAGCATCTGCTGATAAACAGATTTGCAAGTGACACTTGTTTTAAGTTAACAAAGAGAAATATTTGTTGGTCAGTTGTCATTGTGATCCCAATATGAGCACTAGGATTGTCCCCAAGCAGGAAAGGTATATTTCCAATAAGAAACTAAATTCGTTAAAAAAACACCTACACCAAGCATGCCCGACCCCTTGGAACCCTTTAAAATTTTATGGTAGGGTCCAAACGTACGGGATAAATATGCAAATAATATGAGTAACCAAATATGGTTGGTTAAGAGTGGTTTTATCTGTCTTAGGTTGCGAAGGCTCACAAAGTTCTAAAGATCATCAACTCTTTGGGCCCTAACATTTTTATAGTTGGAGCCAAGCCCTCCCTTTAACATGAGTTATTAAAAATATACTGATAATATTGGTAGTGATTTATATAAAACAAAATCAAGAGTTCCAAAATATTTATAATGAAGCAAATAATATCTCCAAGTAGGAACTCTGCATCCCAATCAATGCAATTATGAAATGAAAATTAAAGTAATTTCAATCAATGTTTTTTCATAAAAGTCACTTGATTTAAATCAGACTGATTTAAATCGGCATACCCTGATTACAAGTATGGAAAATTCGGATCACCTAATGTTAAATTATTTTCCCAGACTTTTATTCACATCCTCAAAAATAATCATATGCTGAAAATTTCATTCAAAGACCAAACCAAAATCTATGCAATGTTCCTTTACTTTTAGTTTTTAGTGTTCAATGCATTTTTGAAATTAATATTTAAACAAAATTATGGACACATTTTGATGGAAATCAATTCAGGAACTTTTTGTCAAAAATGAGTATAAATAGTTAGTAGTAAATTTATTAGTGAAGAACTCTCAGGTGTGGAAAGAGCTGAGCTTTTGTGTGGTCTAATAAAAAGTTTCTTAGGATCGATTTCTATAAAAATGTATGAAGGTTGTATGCAATTCATACATTTTCAGATTATTTTCATACTTTATATTTCAAACTAAAAAGAAACTTTAAAAATAAACATTTTATAGATTTTGCTTACATTTTAGAACAGTAACATAATAAAAAATTTGCATATGATAAAAAGAGTAATGTGAAGGATATGAATAAAAGTCTAGAAAACTATATTCATAGTAGGAGCTCCAAATTTCTTCTACTTATAATCCAGAAATGACTGAATAAAAATACTTCAAACTTAATATTTGAAGTTAAATTTATATTTAAAATTTGGAACCAAAATTAAGCGTTATAGTTGAAAATTATAAAGTTGGTGCACATTTAGTGTAAAGATGACTAAACCCTTAAGAAAATTTTATACCCAAATGAATCTATAGAAGACATTCCCTACTGAATGGTTCCAGTGACTTTTCTCTATGAATGATGCAAGAATAAAGAGGGGTGATTCAATTTTTTTTGCAACTGTACCTTTTTAAATTATAATTTATATACAACGAATTACAATTTGTAGTAAAATTTGTAAAAGTTAGTTGCATTAATAAGCAGTACTTGATCAAATCTAAACAATGAAAATGCAATTAACTCTCAAATCCAGACAATGAAAAAATATTACAATATATATATATTGTCAACAGAGTACTTAAATTTATTTATCTTTGGGAAAAATTTGCTTGAAAAAAATTTAGTAGATTCTCAGTATTAAGATAGATGGAATATGGGCAAATATTTTCCATCCCTAGCTAGAATAAAAATGATTATTTTAAGGATTCTAAAAACACATTGGAGCCACTAGAAAAATAGTATACTCAAACAAAAGCTTCAAGAATAATATAGACAACAAGGAGCTTAAGGATCATGAGGAATAAGGAATATGTTTTATTATTTCCATGTGATTATAAATATATAATATAACAATTTTGAATTCTTTAACATATAATTAAGTAAAAGCAGATAAATTAATAAATTGTAATACATATGTGCTACATTTATGTAAACATAAAAAAATTCAATATATTTATAAAGTAAAAGAATATGCTTACTCCATCTTAACTAGATGAAAGCATACAAGTCAGAAGATTTCTCTCTCATGTTTTAACCTATTCTAGTTACACTTATCATTATACTAGTGTTAAGCCCTACAGAGAAACTATCTGTAGATAGTGCTCTCAAGGCCAGTAAGCTGCAAAGGGATGTTTGTCCTTTTAATTTCTTTGATTTTGAGTTTGAATGCTGAAGGAACATATTGAGCTCCTCTTTTAATTTCATGGGGTTACTTACCACTGCATTATAGATCATCTTGTATCTATTTGATGGGTCTCAGATATCTTTTGTAAATAGTTTGTGCTTATACGTAGTTTATGTAAAAATATTTCTTAATAATTTCAATTACTGCCTGGTGTTCATGGCTATCATTTTCCTAGATTACGCTTCAACTAGTTTCCCCCTTGTGATCAAATACATGTATTTTACTTCTGAAAGACCCCATGCCTAGTTACAATAAAAAATATGCTATGCAAAATTTAAAAAAAAATTTTAATTAATAAGGTAGTTTTCTCTAGTGAATTATCTCATAACATTTGTCAACTTGCAAATCCACTTTAAGAATGTGTAAAATTTTTGTATATAGACCATTCAGGCATACATAGGTGCTGCTGGAGGCCTACAACTTCACTTTTTGTGAAATTCATGTTTACTACACTTTCAAAATCACACTCCATTTTCATAAACCCAAATAACAGAAAAAAAGTTAATTCATTATATTTTAAATCTTGAATTTTCATTCATTTAACTTTAAAACCCAATTTCTCAAAATTGAGCAGTACCACTCTGTTAAAATAACCCCTTAAAGTCTGTTCACTATCAAATACTCACATTACTACTTCTTTGTAAAAACGTAGACAATTTTGTGGAATGTACATGGAAAAGACTTTTCCATGCAGCAGTTTTGTCTTCAACTAAAGAGATTTGATCCCCTAAATAACACAAAACAAAGATAAAGAGAAACACATTGATAGACATAAACATACATTACATAAAGAAACATATAATATTATACATCATATCAACCTGCATATTAGTCAAACAAAATTTTCAAAATCTAAATTAGGGGGTTCATCTTGCCAAGCCATTTATTTTGAAAACTTTTACAATAGAATAAGTAAATCAAAAGCTGTAATGAGATAAGGAATCAAATAGTTGTCCTATCTTTAACAATTCATGCGAATTTCTAAGTTTTAACCACAATCGAGGATATTTAAAGCGTAATTTATTTGTTAACCATAAACTAAAATTTTAGTATTATGTCAGAACCAGCTTATCTCAAAGAGCCAGAAGGTGAGCTAGAAAATATAAAAAACTAAAAAAGTCACCATACCAACTTTTTATTGTAAAAGGGTATTGCAAGTGATTTGTAAATACCATGATAACTATGTAACTATTAAAACATTCTACAGTTAAGCGTATTGCCAACTATGATTTAGAAGTTAACGCTTATTAAAATTCGTCAGGTGCCTTATTTGACATTTTTTCATGCAAATGTCTCCTGTTTTCTGAGTTTAAGGGGATTCAAAAGTACCACTTAAAAACCATTACTTCTGACCAGAGAATATTGAGAAAAGTGGCAATAGGTTCAATGGACATTACTGAAACAAATAAAATTAAAGCAAGAAAGTAAGCATAAAGGTTCTTTTGTGACTATGAAACACATCAGATTATTGAGATAATATTAAAAGAGTACAAATAACTAGCAAACAAATTTGCAGCCTGCCTTTAAAAAAATGTATATATTATTACATATAATTATATTGCATTTGAAAAATTTCCATGGGTCTTTCTCTAAAATTCATAAAGTATTCAGGTTTTTCATCTATTACTTCCTTTTTAATATTTAAGTGAAACTTAAAAGTAATTTCATATCGTAATGTATTTTTAAATAAACTAGCATCCTTTAATTTCTGATATCTTGAAAACATTAAGTACAAAATATAAATTAGTTTATGTCTACAACATGGCATAAAATTTTTATACTTTAATTTTTCAAATACCTAACTTTTTCTTTAAACAAAAGCTGTTACTTAATACAAAATGCATTTCTGTTAGAAAGAAAAGTAGCAATAGCCTTTGAGACAGATCTAGTGATTTAAAACAATAAAAAGACATAACTGCCAGGAAATCTTTTGACTTTTGCATGTCAAATACATTCTTAAGACTATAATGTAGGTTTTAATTAAAATTCATAATTACTTTTAAAAATGAATCAGTATCAAGCATTTCTCTGCTAAAATTAATCATGATAGTATTTGTGCTATTAGGTGGTGCAATTCTAGCAAAAAAAGGATAATTTTGCATTCGCTCTCAAGTCCAAATATTACTGATTGTGACTTGGAATGAAAATAACATTTCTTAATCTTTAAAGCTTACAGTAATTTCAAAACATCTGACTTCTTGCTTGCTTTCTCATGTTTTTGGTTTCATTTTAGATAGAGAATGATAGAATGTTTTGCATAATTTAGAATTTTGTGATGACAAATTAAATCAGAGTTGATGTAACCCCCACAACCTCACTTTGTCATTCCAATCACTTTCGCATCTGAAATTTAAAACTTGGTTTTCTTTTCAGGACTCCTTTGCATAAGTTTCTCAATTCTAAAGTAATTCTCCACTATACCTATACTTAAAAGATTTCCAAACTCGGAAAAAAATATTCTTTAGGAAGTAAAATTGCATATACTCTTGTATTATATACATCACCCTGGAGAATTGAATTATACTGAATGATTAAATAGCCACATCTGTTTCTTGATTGGAAGAAACATTCTATTGATGAAGAAGGCAAAAATTGCTCAGAAGCCATGAAGAAAACAGGTTGTAATGTGGAATAATATGAGCATGACCCTCTGAGAGCTAAGCTAGACTACTTGATCAAACACTCTATCTGCTGGTAAGTATATAATGTTTGATCAAGTATACTAAGTAAACTGTAAGGTAAAACATGAAGATCCTTCTCAGCAATCACAGCTGAAAACAATCCAAACATAGTACAGTTAAACCTCATTGAAATGAACTCATTTAATGTGAATTACTGATAATACAAACTAAATTTCATTCCCTGTCAAAAAGTATATTCAAATAATGCTAACTCATTTGTTTAAGAATTCGGGTTACCCTAATCTCAGGTTAAGATGAACAAATTTTCGAAATTTAAGAGCAAACTAATTCTTTCCAACATCCTCTTCAACTGGTTTTCTTCAAGCTATGAATTCATTTCCATTCCTTTTATAGTTAGGTAGTTAATTAACATTTCACTGGAGCAACACAATGGGCTATTGGTGGCAGTCTGGGATCAATCCCGAAGGGAAGATCCAAGGACATGTCATAATTTTGAACCACTGTCAGATGAGGTCAACACTTGAGTAGGCACCTCACTCTCCAAACTTCCACACTATGCCAACATGGGGAAATTTGAACTCATGACAGATTTAATGTGGAGAAGCCCATGTTTAGTTAGGGGAAGATTGTAAACGACTCTTCCCATTTTTGCAAAGCTCGAATGATTGGCGCCTGACAGTTAGGACTGCCACCACAAAGTCTACCTCGGCCTATTTATCATAGCAACAGTGCAGGAGAACCATAGGTACTGTGCAGGAGCAATATAGTGACTCGGCAGGAGCACCATAGCGACTGTGCAGGAGCACATAGAGACTGCAGGAGCTCTTTTGCCAGACAGTAAACTCTTTTATTGTGTCAATACCATTTCTGCCATTTGGACTTCTAATTCTTAATGAGTTGTAGCATTTTCTGCTTCTGGTTTGAAACTTACTCTTGCAATGTCTAAAAGCGTGAACAAATCTTTAATGTTGGAGCAAAAACAAGAGATATTGAATGAAGTGGATGACAGATTAAAAAAGAAGTCAGATATAACCCATAGCTTCGGAATTCCTACAAGTACTTTATCTGATTTTAAAAAATCAAAATAAAATTGAAGCAGTATGTGGAATGAGCAAGTTTGAACCCAAAAGAGAACTATGAAGAAAGATGATGTGGACACAGATCTGATGAGAGGGATCAAAGAAGTTCGGAGTCCAAACATGACTTTAACAGGAGCAATTTTGCAAGAAAAGGCTAGTTTTTCTCTGATCTGTTGGGCATTGAAGACCTTAACGGATCGTCAGGACGATTTCAGACTCAAGGACAGGAATAGAATCACTAAACAAAAGCCTTTGGAGAGAAAGCTAGTGTTAGTACTAATGCAATGAATGAATCAGTTCTTAAAGGATAAATTGTCTAGTATTTTAAAGGAATTCAAACCGTGCAACATTTACAATGCTGATGAAACAGGACTCTTTTGAAAAGCACTTACAGATACTCTACATATTAACGGACAGAATAGCTCTCGTGGAAATGTAGCAAGGAAAGTCTCTAATAATAGCTTGCAACATGGATGGAACAGATATATTACCACTGCTTGTAATTGGCAAATCGAAAAAACCAGGATGTTTTAAAAGTGTCAAAAGTCTTCCTGTGCCATGATTCAAACAAAAAGGCCTGGATGACACCTGAAATTTTCAAAGTGATTAAAGGACCTTGGACAAAAAATTCCTCCCGAAAAAAGAAAAATATGCTTGATCATTGATAATTGCACATCTCAATGTGAAGTAACCGGACTAAGAACCATAAAAGTACTTTTTAACTCCAAATATCATTTCCAAGTTACAGCCATATGACCAAGGAATCATTTGATGTTTGAAGCTCCATTACAGAAAAGAGATGATACAAGCCAAACTGTTTTGATAAACAAATTTCATTTGATATTTATTAATATAATCTATTGGAAGCATTGAAAATCGTAAGTGCATGGAGAGCCAAGCAACAATTCAAAACTGCTTCCGTCATGCCGGCTTTGTTATTTCAGGTTTAAGAGAGAACAAGTGGAATGCCTAAGAGAATCGAATGAAATCCATGGAATTGAAGAGGATGCTCGAAAATGGGGAGTTTCCCTTCCAATATAACACTTGATTACATCAAGATGGACAAGGAAGTTTTAACAGCAAGCATTTAGTGACTCTGAAATTATAGATTTATTTGTGGAAGAGAGTGAAGGAAGAATAAAATAAGATTCTGATGAAGACCAAGGAATAAGTGTGCATTCTTTAAAAGAAGCTACTTCTGGCTTAGAAACTGCTTACCGCTTTTGGTTAGGCAGCAAAAATTCATCTGCTCAATTAAACAGTGTTTACCACATCAAAGATTTTCTTAAAGAATGTCATGAAAAAAAACAACAGACTATTTTAAGACAAAAAATTGCGTAATAAGGAAATATCTGGGAAGTCAAGAATCATTTGCGTAATCAAGAACCATCTGTATAAATCAAGGACCATCTGTATAATCAAGGACCATCTGTATAATCTCTGATGCAGAATACTATTTATCTGTGAACCAAGAATTGTACAGTAAATAATGTAAATACATTTTATTTTTTTATTAAAATAATGCTTTTTCTGAATTCGGATAAAATAAACTATGGTTAATACGAATTTTTTCGTCTCATGAAATTCATCTTAATGAGGTTTGACTATATATTTAATTTTGTCCTTCACATAAGTTAAACAATCGGTTTAACTTTTAACAGAATACTTCGTTCCTAGAAATTATTCAGAAAGGAAAATGTATTATCTGAATTTGAACCTGAATAGAATGCATAAGAATAGTAACTATTTAGCAGTTACTTTTATAAAAGGAACAATATATTTACTGAAGTTTTAGGTTATACACAATACTTTGCTTTATTATCTGTTTAACAAAAAAATTTGTTGTAATGTTGATATGCATTAAATAGTATTAAAATTTGTTTTTAGTGGGTGAGAGACACTTTTTATTCCCTATTCAATAATAGGACTTAACTATTAGTACAAAATACTTTTATACATCGAAATTGAATTGCCAAATAAAACGTTTTATTCTATGAAATTTGAAACATCACTAAATTCATAATCTTTGACTTGAAAAGTTTTGGATTTAAAATAATTTGCATAAAAAAAACCAAAGATTAAATTCACAAACCTCCGTAACCTATAGTGCCATTTGTAGGAATTTGAGTCCATTTGTTAAGCAACTCTATCTCATCAGTTTGCATTTCCTCTTCTTCACAATTTTCAGTTTGAAGACAAACCTTTACAAAAAGCAATATGAAAGTGAATAACAGAAAACTCATTTCCTACTATTAGAAACTTTTTAAAGTAATGTATTATTCTCATTTTTAATCTTCAAAAGCTTAAAAGATTTTTCAGTATTGAAGTCTTTATGAAAGACAGTCAATTAAAACTTGTCAAAATATATTTTTACCTTTCTTACTAGTTTAAATTTGATTTATTTTGGGCTCTTATCAAGTAATTTTGTTTTGGGGCATTTCATGCAAAGTTGTATTGTGAATGCTATAAGTAATGTTTCAAGTAATTAGAAATCAAAAACTATTTGGCAGTTTCAAATATTGAATTACCAGAATTTTTGCAGAGCATTGTAAAATTATTCAAGATTCCCAGCACTAAGAATATATTTATATTTTCAGCTATACCCACCAATAAGTGAGTATGTTAATCATATATACATGATAGTAATCTATATAAATAAAAATAAAATGTTTGTTTGTACATTGAGAATTTTAAACCCATTTCAAGTTTTCTATCCATTTTGGGCCTTTTTGATGCAAAATCTGTCTCTAGCGCATTTGGTGTCTGGTGTCGTCCTACAACAGAACAAGGTGCTATGTATGTAGGAAAGCATTTTGGTGTACATGAAGCTACCATAAGAACAATTAAGAAAAATGAAGTTGCAATTAGGAAGTCGGTATGTTCTGGAAGTGTTAATTCATCATCATATACAAGAGATACTGTCAAGGAATATATAGGCAAGTTTCATGCTAAAACAACAGAGTAACTTTAATTGATCAACTATAATTTGGTAGTTTTGGAGTATAAGGAAAGTATACTGAGTATTGCAATTACTTGGATTGTTTTACTAGTGCTGTGAAAAATAAATTATTTTTCCAAGAACTATTTTTACGGAATTTAAATTCTAATACATTTGTATCTTGAGCCTTATTTATTTTCTTTGCAAAATATAAACTATTTCTGAATATTTGGGACAGACGATATTTTGCAACGAAATGGAAACTCGTGTTCGTTTACTATGTGCAATGATATTTTCTGTTTCTTCACTCGGAATTAATTTATTTTTTAAAATTTTGTCTAAGTTTTAGTTGTAAGTTGTGGGAAACTGAAATCAAGAGATAAAATGAATCACGAATTTATATCTTTAAGAACAACTTTTTTCCAGCCAACCTTTACGATCCTTCAAAGTAAGTTGATCTGTGGTTATTCAGAGGACGACATTCTGCCATAGATACCAACAGCAAGGAAGATTTGTCAGATGAGAATTGGACAAAACTTTGGAATTTAAAATGAATATTTGCATTAAATACAATAAATTAAATTTATGTTAAGAACTGAATATATAATTTTTTTAATAAAAGATTAACAAGATGAGTTCCGGCATCTTTTTCTAACAAAAAAAGCACTATATAGTATAGTAGTTTCTATAAAAAGCATATATACATATATTTGTGTATATAAACACACAGAGACGTAACTAGGCTAGTTTCCACCCGAGGCAAGAACTCGCCTTGGCGCCTCCCCACCGACCAACCAAACCAAAATCCTCCCCGACAACACCTGATATCGCCCCACCGCACAATAATTCCACTTGTCCAAATTTTTTATTCAACTTAGATGGTAAATGCTTGATTTCAAAGGTAAATAGATTAATTTGCAACAATTTTATTTTAAGTACAAGATAAAATACCTAATTAATTCTAAGATATTTCATTGACAAATATCTAAGAGTAGCATGTTTGGTATATTCTTTCACACTTATAATCGCTGCAAATGAAATCGGGATATGTGTGGGCTAAATCAAAATCAACAGACTGTTGCTTTAGAATAGGATATTTAATTATGATAAATACAGAGGCTGTTCGGACATTTTTTGAACGGTTTTGATGAGCTGTAAAAGAATTGTATGCTACGAAATAGTTTTATTTTCGCAGCAGTTAAATAGTTAAAGTATAATTTATCGTCTGCCAACTAGAGTTTTGTTTACTTTCAAAAGGGCGCTTTTAAATAAGCAATGGATGGTAGGCTATGTGTTTCCGTTTCGATGGAAGTGTTCTAATATCTTCACAAAATGTTGTGAGCAGGCCGGACAGAGTGAAGAAATACATCCAAGTATCAAGGTTTTTAAAGGCTATCTAATTTATTAACATTAATATAAATATATACAAGAGCAGCCAAGCTCTACGCATCTTACATTGCGTTCTGAGATCTTATTCAAGTTCTAGTAATGATTACGCAAGCAATCGTATGTGGCAGAAAGAGAAGTTATGGCACCTAGCTTCAACCGCATAAATAAACAAATCATTTGAAAGCAGAACTACGGTGCCTATCTTTAAGCGTTGTTTATATCTTTACCATAATTTATAGCTTATACAATATTTTCAACACTTATGTTTTTGATATCTAAAGGTATTAAGTAATATTATTAATTAGAAAGGAAAAAACATATAAAAGTGGAAAAATACTTCCAAATATGTATCCAAAAAAGAAAAGAATTTCTGAGAATATTTGTAAGATATGATCTTTATTTTTAAATGTGGATCCGCCAAGTCAAGGACTATTACAAAGTCATTAAAATGTTGTTTCAACTGTAAATAAAATAATTAACAGTGATTTGAATCTTAAAAAGGCCAAAAAAATACAACGTCCATCATCTTTCTCCACGAGATATTGCAGTACGCAGAACTCGCTGCAGAGTTCTGTATGACAAGCATTTAGTTGGAGAAAGACGAAAAATGTCGTGACAATAAATGAAGCGTGGGTGTATTTAAATGATTGCAATAAAAAAGAACAATTTATTATCATAAAAGAGGGGAAAATCTTAAAACGTGGTTGAACTTGGTAACTTTAACGTGAGAACTTTCTCTGAGAGATTTATGATTGTTGCCAGTTTTGCATATAATGGAAAAATAAAAGTAAGAGGAGGAAAAAGTGTAAAAATCAACTCCCACATTATCAAGACACTATTTTATCCCCGATATTCAAAAAAGAAATACCATATCTTTACCCACAGTGCCAATAATCAGTAGAATTGCATCAGGATAAGCAAGCAGCTACACATCTAAATCCACTATTAAATTCTTGGAAAAAAATGGAAGAAACTGGTATCAAGTCAATACCCTTTACTGATATTCCTGCTAAATCTCCAGATGTCTCACCCATGGACTTTTGGACTTCCAAAAAGAGCATTATCAAAACGTCGACTGAAAACCATACAAGGATTTTGGAAAACTGTGGAACAAGAATTAATAACAACAGATTGTACTCAAGTTATTATCTTGAGTATTATACTTAGACATTTTACACAATCTCTTATTCTATTGACAAAATGTGAAAAAATTTAATCCAAACACAGAAAGCTTGAACTAAAACTTAACTTTATGGGCTTTTCCCGGCTGCAAACATTTTTACAATGTCCTCAAAAGAAAGCTTTGAAGCTAACTTGTGCTTTATTGATATGATGCTTAGGTTGGTTAGTCATTGTTGTCCTGTTAAGTTTCTGAAGTAATTTTTTATGATCTTTAGTTTGCTGAAACTCCTTTCATTTGAGGCGACTGAGACTGGTATTGTGAGGAAAATTCTCAACGCCGTCTCGTTATACTGGTGGACTCGTCTTCAAGTCCGTTCTTGTATATTAACATCAGAAGACCGTAATGGTTTAGCCGTTTTCATATTAGGGCTTAAATCCAAGGCATAATACTTAAAACTCTCCACTTCTATCGGCAGCTAGTCCTTGTCTAAGTCTTCTTTATATGTGGTAGCTAACTCAAGTGCCTGGTTCTTCAATTCTTCTCCATTCATTGTTTCAAACCAAGCTCCATTGAGGAAACCAAATAAACTATTCATGTTTTAAATGACTTGAAACCTTTGCCTCAGTTCATTCAGTATCCGATCTATTATTTGTATAATCAATAATCTGAACTTTTTTCTTCTGAGAATACATAGCTTTCAACTTCGCTCTTCTCATCAAACATCCGCTTCTCCGTACTTCTTTAAAATGAGGATCTAGGTTAAACTTTCCTGCTATTTCCTCACACATTCTGCATTTAGCTCCTTTTATAGTTTTTGTAGTCTACTAATAAGTTTTTCCTCTTCATTTTTTATCATAGGTAAATGTCTATAGTAAAAAAATACTCGGCCAATTTAGCACCTCCAAATCCGGCGCCCAGGGCACATGCCCCGTCTGCCCCCCTAGTTACGTCTCTGTATACATATATATGTGTATGTATATATGTATGTATATATATATACATAATTCTTCAATTAAAGAAAACCAAAGGGAAGTTTTAAGAATATTTCAAAACGAAGGTGTTATTTTGCTTGCGGCTTCGGCACACATACATGGACAATTCTGCTTGACTTCTGTTTGATTAATGTTTATACCCCGGGTTTTAGCTTTTAACTAGTTTGCATTTTTAGCTTTTTTAATGTTTTGCATCATTGAAATTTTTGATTATATATATAATTCAACTAAAGAAAATTAAAGGGAAATTTTAAATATTTTAAAGAAGGAAAAATTGAAGGGAAGTAGTGTTGTTGGATCAGGGCGTCATCAGTGAGGAGTCTGATGACACCCTGATCCACCAACACCATTTCTTTAAAAATTTTTTAATTTCCTTTAATTTTTTAAGTTAAATTATTATTATGCTATGGCTTGCGGCTTTAGCGCACATGCATGGAAAGTTCTATTTGATTAACGTTTATTCTGTGTTTTAGCTTTTTTACTATTTTGCATCTTTTAGATTTTAAATCTATATATAAAAATGGATGTGTGTGTACGAATGTTCTCTCTACAAATCCACAACGTTTGACCAATCCACACCAAATATGGTACACTTATACTTTGGAACCCTGCGAGTAAAGCAAGCTACATATTAACCCCCGTTCTCTTTAACCTAGGTGTGCAGAGGGGGCTAAATCAATTCGAAATTGCCATAGGAAAAACATTGAGCATAAAACGATTGCGGTACACAATTCAGTTTGTTTTACCAATATTGATCGAAAATCAAATTTTCTAATAAAATTGTTTTACTAGTGTTGCTCGAAAAATAATTTTTCCCGAAACATTATATTTAAACAATTTAAAATTCTAATTGTGTTCGAACTGATTTTTTTATTTCTTTCCACAATATAAATAATTTAGGAATATTTGAATGATGAAAAATGGATAGTTAAATACTTAATTTTACACAACTTGCATTTTGTAATAGAACACGAAAAGCCAAAACAAAAAACTCATTGATCATAAAAGCATAATTTTGCAATAAGGTATCTGTCAATGCCAGAATTAATGTTTTATTTTATAAATTAGATTTAGACTTCTGTGTTTTTGTATTTGAATTAAGACAGAAATGTTGCTGTCATATTTGAGCATTTCTAAATTTTGTAAATTTGTGGTTTTTTTTGTAAATAATTCATTATTGTTTATCAATATTTTTCAAGCGTCTTTTTCAAATTTCTCTATTTCAGAATATTCTCATGACGTCGAAATTCGACTCTTGCTCAGATCTTGTTTTTCAGAATTCTACATTTTTCAATGACCAGAATTTCATTTCTGTTTGTATTTATATGTTCCATTATTTTCCACATTACAGATATATTATTTAGGAATTAAATTGCAATGAATTATTTTTATTTTCTGCCAAATATCACTAGACATGGATAATTTCTTGGTGGTATATGTATATTTCGAAGAACTTTCCTTAAGTCTGGCTAAATACGTTATAGTCTGTAGAATTCTGTTTCGTAAAAATAAATGGAAACCTTTTTAAGTAAGGTGTATAACTTCTTATTTTAAAATGACTGGTAAAGTCAAAATAAAGTTATTCTAAAATAAGATGTTACATTAAATCAAAACGGGTAACCGTACGTTGTAGTTTAAAGATATCTAAATTTTGACATATTTTCATTACAAGACGATTATAATCAATTTAATTTACATTTGTTTTTTATGTTTCATGGGTATTATTGAAAGCTGTACTCCATAGTCAAGTAACTACATCTATCATTCTGAATAGGTACATGGTTTCCATATAGAAACTGAGTTTCAATTGAAAAAAAGTACCTTAAGGATTCTATTTAAAACTAAACTTTTCTGTAGGAGGAAAGCGAATTTTAAATAAGACTTTGCTGATCTTGGAATAATATCATAGTAAGGAAGTATGTAAACTAGGACTGTTAAAAAACAGAATTTTGTTGTCTTAAGTGGCAGAAGGTCGAGGGTGCTTACTTGAAGTTGAAACTGTTCGTACACAACTTAGGTACTTGTGAAACGTTCATTGAAAGCAGTGATTTTGTAAAGTTTAATCGATTCAGTTTGCCTTGTCTACACTGATGACATTTGTTTTAAAAACAAGCTCCATTATTCCACGTGTGGCTGAATAGAATTTTCAAGAAAATGTGTGCTTCAAAATAAATTAACCATGAATGCCGTAACAGTTTAATTTGCCATCCTCTCACAATGATAATGTAATTCAAAAACATCAAAGCCATGGTGAAAAGGTACCACAAATAATAAATATTGATTAGAAAACTGTGTGCAAGACTATATGCTGAAAGTTCCTCATTTTTACAGAAAATTAACTTAATTGGCATTCGTAATCACTCAAAAACTCAAAATCGTTTTCTGAAGTTATCTCAAGAAAAGCTTTTGTAGTTTGTCTTACAGCAAGAAGTGTGATGAATATGAAATAGATTATATGGATGGATATATTATGTATACATATTTGCGACTGAAGTAAATTGCAGAAGCTATGAAAAAGTTAAAATGTTAAAAAATATTTTCTGTACACTTAAATGATGCTTGCATTTTCTATGAAATAGAATCAACATTTAACCAATTCAACCCGAGCATCACCAGGTAATTCTGCTAGTATTATATATGCTTTCATGTACATATATGTATATCCATGTATAAAAATATTTATAGGTCACTTTTTCATATTTTAGATCAATGAAATCTGGGCCCTGTTTATTGTTTAGTCTTTTATTATTGATAAATGTGATTTAAATTTTTTTTAAACCACTGTTTGTATGAATTGTGGGATGCAAATATCACTAGTCAAATTAATTATTTTAACCTGAAGCAAGTTGTTTTATTTAATTTAATATCTAGATATTAGAAGAAACTTTATGATGAATTGGAATTTCATAAGTGAATATAATATATGATAAGGACATTTTCTTTTATTTTTAACAGAAAAAATTAAGTATAAAGATTAAAAATTTTGAGGTTTGAGGCTTCATACACAAAAGCAGTTGAAAACCGTAGAAATAGATAGAAGCATATTTTATTGCTAAATAAACATTGTATAGTTTGTATTCCAATATCTTAAATACATTATTGTAAGTTTAAATACTATACCTGTTTTAATGTGGATTTTGCAATATATTTATAGCTTTCATGTAAATTGTCCATGATGTTGTGAATACCAAGATAGGTGTTTTTAGATTCCAACTCATTTGAAGATTCATTTCTAAAATAAAGATGAGCTAATGGGTAATATTAAATATGCAACACTTATAAATAGAAATCACAAAGAAAATTAATTACAAAAGGAAATAAATGTAGACATTAATTTTTACAAACAGAATATATTTTATACCAAAAATCAGTTAGAAATAAAAAATACCTTCGAAATATTGATTCAACTAAAAACACATTTTTATGTTTAATTTACTTTACTCAAACCAAGCAGCATAGAACTATCAGCAATGGTGAACATTGAAGCATTCTAAAACAACGAAGTTTAATCTGATATTTCTAAAACATTACACACATATAAAATATGGAATGTACAAAAACACTCAATAATTATTAAGAAATGATCCATGTTAAATTCCATCCATTCTAAATAAAATATATTTTTTAGAAATTCAAAAGAAAATCTCTGTAAGTCTAAAAAAATACCAATTTTGTAACTCACAGTTCTTGATGGTTCTTAATATTTTCATCTGCTGCGACAGCAGACTCAAAATTTATGTAAGAACGAGACAATTTAATAGGTTTCGTATCAACACTGCTACTATTCTTTTCCGAAAACAAAGATGAACGATCACTCAATTTCAAAAATGTTTTTTCAGTCTGAAAAGAAAACAAGCCAATTTATTTTAAAGCCAATAGGATAAATATATTCATACCAATTCTTATAAACAATATGATCATTATATTGACTCTTGATTTACTAACTTACTGTGACATAACAGATAATTGAGAAGGCTCTAGTAGTACCTCTGGTGAATAAACTCAAAACTGAAGTAAAACATGCAAACTAATACTTTCATTACATTCATGACATTTTTATGACACATGATCTCTAACATAATTACCAACAAGCAGACCATTTTCATGAGCAATCACAGGATTTTTCAAAACCTCAATTACACTTGGAATTACTCTTTTTGATTTTTCAATTTAAGAGCTTTTATCAATTCTTCAGATAATCAGTACGTAACTGTTTATCAAAATTATTGGTTTATTAATATTATCTTGCATATTCATACATCCAAGTAGATGGTTTGCATGGAAAAGGAGCTATTTTTATTTACCTTTTTATGCAATGTAGCACATTGCTTTTATTAAATAACTTAATTTAATATGTATCATCATCAGAAACATTATATTATGCTTTTGCTGTTCATCTCTTTTAGTAATTTCAGTTTTAAAATAGAATGAGCATAGTTTCAAAGTAACATAAGAACTAAATTAACAAATAGGAATTCTTCGAAAATAATACATATCTTTTTTATTTTATTTTACATGACCTCTGGCTTATGCAAACAAATCTTTTGAAAAATGTTTTCATCAAATAATAGAATAAATCAGATGAAAAACTATCCTCAACAATTAAGAAAACAGAACCTTAAACAATTTACAAAAGGTAACAATGAGGAAATTATTGAGTCCCCAGAAAGGTCACCTTCTCTCTCATTAATTTCTAAGTATAATATTTCTAAGAAATTAATCTTAAAATTCATTTAAAATAGCTCCAGATTGAGTTGTAAAACATAAACTTAAAGAATTTACTTACTATTTTTCTAGGTAAGACAATTGGTGGTTTTAGTTCAGGTGACAGATTAGAGGCCTTTATAAGGTCCAAAGATTCTGGAATGCTTTCATTGATTTGATTATTAGAAATATTGTCATCTTCATCACTATAGCCTGTTTCAGAAATAGACTCAGAATCACTTTCTTCAAAATCAGAATCATAATCCTAATAAAAATAAAAAATTGACAAGTTAGCAAAAAATAAATAAAACTGCTTTATTAAAATTGGAGGATGCTTGGAACTTTTTTAAAATAGAAGGAATCCAATGAAAAATTTAGGCCAATGCAAATTATATAGTAAAATTATCAATGGCCTAATCAAGTTATGTATTGCATCCCAAGTCCCTAAGTAAAATAAATGAAACATGTAATCTAAATTTAACTAGATATTTACTTCACTCAATTAAATTAGAATGGAAAGCATTGGGTTTCATTTTAGATATTTACTAAGATATGTCTCCAAATTTTTTCTTTTAAAAAAGGAATGTACAAAAAATCAATCAATTATATATACTTGTAGAATTATACCTCATGAGAAAAGCAACAAATGTTAAATTTTATTATGATTTAGATTCCTTTTAAAATAAAATTGTAAACTTACTTCAAAATCTTCTTCATAAGATGCTTTATCACTATCTGATTCTCCACTGAAACTATTCTAAAATTATTTTAAAAAAAAATAAAGTTAACTTTATTTGCAGAACTTCACAAAAATAATTTCATGCACTTGAAACTTGACAAAAATATATTTAAAAAATAATGATTTGAAATAGTTATGCATTATTGCACAGTAAGACAGGTTATACCAAAAATATAACTTCAACAATGTTAATCTATGTACATAAAAATGGAGTGCTTGTACATTGAATATTTTGTCAAATTTCAAGTAATTTATCTGTTTTAGGTCATTTTAATATAAAATCAGTGATTTCCACATTTTGTGTCTGTGTGTGCACACACAATGTCCAAACTGCTGAACATATGTTCGTGAAAAGTTGTATACTTTGAGTGATGGAACTTCAGTATCAGTTTGTGCAAACATCACATACAAACAATGAATTTTCTTTTGTTCTATAGGGCAGAGGTAGCCCAGTTGGTAGTCGCAGATTAGTGATTGGAGGGTTGTGAGTTCAAAACTTGATCTAACTAAAGACTGTCATGTACATGGGAGCTGGTGTACATTAAATCTGTTGTTGCCTCAAATGTCCTCACATTGGCATAGTGTGGATGTTTGGAGAGTGGGGTTCCAGTACAGATGCTAACCTCATCATTTTTCATCAACCAGTACAGATGCTAATGAAAAATTTTCTTTTCATTGGCTTTCATGTTTTTTAGAAAGAATTTTGCTGTTAAAAGAGCAAAATACAAAACTTTTTATTTGAAAATACCTTCTTGAAATTAAAGGACTTTTAATGTGCATCATAAATGATTAACATTTATTTTGATTCAGGTAGGAATAACAAATTTCTTATTTACTTACCATACTAGTTGATACCCAATTTTGACATCAAGAATGATGAAACAATTGAAAGATAATCTTTTCAAAACAAATTTCAGTTTCAAAAGTTGATTTATTTCAATAAACATTTTAGATTAATTTTTGGACAAACAAAAAATTTGAATAAGTTAATTTTTCAAAACTCATTATGTCTCAGATTGCAAAACCCCCATAGAGTAGAAACAATTTCTCAGTCTCAAGTTACAATGCAAATTTAAAAATACCACTTTAAAAAACTTTAAGATAAAAATTATAAAATACAGCACAAATTTTTATGTTATACACTATTTTCAAAAATGACGTACCTCAATAAAAGGTTTATGGAAATCTTAACAAAAATTATTCTATTAAACCTATAAAATTAAAACCTACTTTGCTTCTTGCTCTTTTTGATGGTGTAGCTCCTAATAAAAATAGAGTTTAAAATTAAAAAGCAGGTTCCATGCTTAGTTCATTTAACACAATAAGCTTTTAATATTCTATATAAAACAGGAATTCTCAATATTTAAAACTACATTAGTACGAAATTTTAATGATTCTCTTCAAATCTTTATTTTAAGTTTCTAAAGATAACATTTCAGATTCACTTCTTTAAAACAACTATTTTCATGTATCTTATAAAAAAGACTAATATTCTTGTAAAAAATATATACACTACTATTTGTGAAAACTGCAACACAAAGAAGGAATGATGTAATCATTTGAAATTTATAGGATATGAGAGCAGGGTATGAAATTATCAGAATTGTGGAGTGAATGCACATGCCAAGGCCCAGCAGCACTCTTGGAACTGTCATGTTAGGAAAACAGAATTGTTTAGGAGCCACAGAAGCAGTGTATGTAAGCAGTAAGCTGTAAAAGTTTCTCCAGGAATCACTATGCCTCGTTGGTGACAAAGGGCACAATATGAGCAAATGACAGACTTCAAATGAGGAGGAATGATTGGTCTGAATAAAGTTGGATTTTTGTACTGCGACATTACTCTTCATATAGGATACTAGCAGTACCCGCACGGCGTTGCCCGTGACATCATTCTTGTTTGTCCTCACTGATTCTGAAAACATTAAAAAGAAAAAACAATTTTAAGAATGGATCCCACCACCACCCAACATGACACGGGCATGTCGCCTCATTCTGATTCTTGCTTAGAGAGCTTCATGATCACTAGTATATAAAGATTCATGGCTTTTCCAAATCTTGGACAACCCACATAAAGTTGACCATGGGAGAAACACGGTTTAATGAGATTGAGTCCTACAACTTTCAGCGATTGTCCTTGTGCCTTGTTGATGCTCATGGCGAAACTTAAACGAACAGGGAACTGAAGTCGTTTAAATTGGAACGGGATATCCAAAGGGATGATTAGGATCCAAGAAATGAATATGTCTTCGCCTGTGGCATGTCCAGTCATGATGATGACTTCAATAATATTCGGCATCAGTTTCTTGATAATCTTATTCCATTGCAGAGTGAGAAGGATGCAGATTTCAGAGAAGGATAATCGGTGCCCCAATTTCTAGATGTAATATGTGCAAGGGTACTCCAAATGGCTCCAATGTATTATAAAACTCTGGTACTCCAGATGGCTCCAATGTGTTAAAAAACTCTGTTGTGTAATTCACAGCCTCATCTGTGTCACAAGTAGTGTCGATACATTTGTATTATACAAATACAGAAATTATACAAATTCAAAAGTAAGTTATGAAAAAAAACCACTGCTGAAATAAAAAAGTGATTCAATCTTTAAATATAATGCTATACTTTTAAAAAGTCTTGTTATGTCACCTCACTGATTCTGACAAACAACCTAAATGAATCACAATGTCAGCGAAATCAAAACCAAATTAAACAGTAATAAACACCGTTACTTCATTTTATGTAATTTATTAACTGAGTTGCAGAAAATTTCTTGATGGTAGGAACCTGGCACTTGGAGTCGAAGATGTAGGGGGGTGGAGCTTCAGTGGTTTGCTTTTCATTGGTGGTACGAAAAAGGACAAAACAGTGATAATACAGAGAAACCAAAGTTTCAGAATTGAAAAAGCTGCATAAAATCAATTAAATTTTTAAAAATAATTGTGTTGAATTCAAAAAATAAAAGGATAAAGTAAAAGTACAGAAAAAATTGGAAGGATTAGAGTATATTTACTATTTTTAAAAATATAGAGGCGAAAAATAAAAATTATCCGTCGGCTGGGTTCGAACTCAGGAGGCCTTCCTCCAAAGCACTAACCGCGACTTCAGTATGCCACTTTACCAACTATACCATCATTTCAATGTGAGGAGGGGTGTTTTCAGTGAAGAGATAGCATGCGTGATAAGTATCTGTCAGATTGGTCTGTGCAGATACATCATAGTGGAGGAGGGGCACCATGTGCAGCACGAAATATTAATTTAAAAAATTTCTAGATTAAATTTTAAAATTCGGGCTTCGAGGGACATTCAGTCACCTTTAGGACTACCTGTGTGCAGAACTTCATGGCTGTAAGTGCTATAGATTTGTCTAGACACACACAAACACTTCCTTTTATAATAGTAGAGATGATACCATGACAGATACATGTGTGGAAGTAGTGGACTGAAGAAAGTCATACATGAAAAATTCAGCAGACCACAAAATGAGGTGACACAACAGGATGATAAAAATCTCATTCATAAGGCAAGGATGAACTGTTGAGCTTCATCACAAGTGTTAGGACTGCAACAGGTGTGGCATTGTCAACATCTACAATTCAAGGGCATCTGTTTCACAGAACAATGCATACTCTTGTGGAAGCTCCATTTGACCTTGAATGAACTAAGCCTAAGTCAACAATGGACTTGCAAATACAGACAATGGCTTTTTGACTGGCAACTCCATCAACTTGGGCTATAATGATGGCCATATATGCATTAGAAAGTATCATGGTGAGCTCATGCTTTCAGCATGCATTGTAGAATGCCATAACGGCCAAATGTCAGGCATGTTGGTATAGAGTGCCATTGTGTACCATTTGGGATTTTGGCTGCCACATTCAGGGGAACCTCAATGTCAAACTTTTAAATCAAGGGAGTTGTGAAGGCAGAAGTCATACTCTTCCTTCAGAGCATTCCTGACATATTTCAGCAGAACAATGCCTGACCATATGTTTCCAGGAATAATAAAGCCTTCTCAGCAAGGCAGATACCTCTTCTTCCCTGGCTTCCATGTTTGTCAGACATATCGCTTATTGAACATATCTGGGGGTTATGGTAACTCAGTAACTAACCCATCAAAGTCCTTCAGCAGCCAGCACCAATGAACTGTGGATTTGTATACAAGCAGCCTGGCAAACAATTCTCCAGGAACACATCAAAATCTATTTGATTGGATGCTATGACTTATAGCAGTTTGTAGAGGCTTCACAACATAATGATGCTTTCAGGTTATAACTATTGAATTGTTCTGAAAAAATGTAAATCATTTTTATATACCGTAATATCAACTATTATTTCATAAGTGTTGCAATTTTCAGAAACAGTAATATCTAACTTACTTCCCGTAAATATTTTAAATCGTAACCAAAATGCATAGTTGTGTCACCTGGATTTTAAATCATCACTGAAATTCAGCACAACACATATTGCTTTAACACATTTGAAAATTTTTTAAAATTAACATTTAATTGCTATTTTTACAACTAAACAAATAAAAAAAATTACCTTTTGTTGGAATTTCAAACTCTGATTGAGAATTTACTGATTCTGTAGGACCTTTCTGTATAGTACTAGTTCTTGGTCTTTCAAGAACACTATCATTCCCTGTTGTATGTGCAGGTTTATTAACATCTTGCTTCTTTGCAGTAGCTTTACTGTTATCAGATGTTTTCGTTAAGTTTTGGGATTTGACTTGAGAGCTTTGAACAAAACTTTTAGCTATTTGTAAATTTGTTTTAGGTTTAATGGTCTTAGAAGTTCTTGAAGGATTATCTGTGTACTTATTTTTCTCACTTTTGACACTAGATTTAGTGTTAACCGAATTATTCCTGCGACTTTCATGCTTTGTGCTAATATTCTCAGATTTAACAAATCCTTTTTCTCCCTCTGCAGGATTTATCACTTTTGTTGAACTCTTTTTAGCATGAATTTTGCTTTCAATATCTTTAGCAATCTTCCTAGTAGACTGATATCTATCCATGCTTTGTGCTTTTCTGGGAGATTCTTGAACTTTAAGTGGATTATGTCGACTCAAGCTTCCACTTCTGTACTTTTCATCCTTGTCATTTTCTTTTACTGAAGAAACTGCAAGTTTTAAATTTTGCTTTTCCTTTCGTACTACAGGAATTTTTCTTGTTTTGCTTTGCCTCACACCTTTTTTAGATGTGTGAGAATTCTGACTTGAGCCACCTGGATTCTGTAAGAAATATGATTTCAAGACATGGCAATTTATTTCCCCACAAAAATATGCTATTTAAGTATGTGAACAATAAACACAAGTTTCATGGTTAAAACTTTTAAAATCATCAAGATTTTAATTAGCTAAAGTTATGATTAGCTAAAATCATATCAAACTGAATTTTTAATATTAATATTAAGCTTTGAAGCCACTAGAAATATTTTTTCACAAATTGCTAGGAATGGTTTGTTGTTTTGGGGTTTTATGGCACATGAGCCATACTTGGCCAAATGCAAGACAGACAATGTCATGTAATTGTGAAAAAAGGAAAAGGCGGAAGAGAGGAGAAAGATTGCTTGGGCATCCTCGGGTCACGGCCCTCATATTTACCAGGGACAGTAAACCCCATGGCTAATTCCTAGGAATTCAAAACTTTCAACTGATAACAAGATGTGCATTTATAAAACCATGCTCAGACCAGTAATTACTATGCCAGTCATGTCTTGGAATATGCAGCTAAACCCACATAGAGAAACTTGAAACTCTTCAAAATTCCACTCAGGATAATTTTAAATAGCCTATGGTATTATAGAAACCATAAAATTCAAGACCTGAATGAGCTCGAACTCAAGTAATTTTTTAGTCAACATCCTTAAATTTTTCAACCAGCTTGAGAATATTGATAATGATTCGATAATGCATATCCTCAGGTATGACTTTCATCATCTAACCAACAGTAAAAGACCCAGAGCTATCCTCAACTATGAATGACCCATTTGACTTAACTTGAATCCTCCCTTAAATCATTTTAATCTCTCTAAAAGTACACTATATCTTGCATCTCTCCTCAATAAATTGGAAATGTCATCCATCGAAGTGCCTGGACTTTTCATCCACTGAGAGAAAGACTTTTCATTGGCGCCTCATCTCCAAGTTCCTGTGAAACCTATATAAAGCTCTAATATCTGTTCAATGAAGATTCACAGGAGATGGAGGGCCTTTGGCCCAGGTTCTCCTACCTGCAGATACTGCGAATAAAAGGCAGCAACTGTACCAATCTATAAATTGTGTTTCCTTGAGAAAATTGACAAAACTCAATATTGAAATTTATTATTCTTCAATGGAAATGAATACTATTTAAACGTGAATTCAATTCAACTTGAGAAATTTTTATTAAATAAATGATGATTTTATAGATTTCAAATTGAGAAGTAGATTTTTAATCTTCTTTTGGCTCTCCTGTAAAATTCCTTAATTTTAATGTCACATTCAGCAGTGGGAACAAGTGCATTAAGTTTTGAAACAAGCATTTTTCAATTCAAGCAGCTCTACAGCATTTTGGCGCATTAAATATATTCATGAAAAGTGGAAAGTAATCAGAATAAATTATTTCTTTCATAATCAATAGACCTGGGAATGTGACAGAAACATTTTGCAAGTCCTTTTTCCATGTTATATTCAGAGGCACGAAAATCCCAACATCTAAGGACTGTAAGGCACAACTTGTAATTGGGATAGCCATATTATGCATATACATACATATACAGTTAAATCTCATTAAGACAAACTCGCTTAATACGAATTACTGAGAACACAAACTAAATTCCAATCCCAGTCAAAATATATATTCAAAATAATGTTGACATTCGTTTAAGAAGAATTTGGGTTACACTAATCTCTGGTTAAGACAAACAAATTTTCAAAATTTAAGGGCAAACAAATTCTTTTTAATTGTATCTAACATACTCTTCAACAGGTTTTCTTCATGCTAAGAATTCACTCCCATTCCTTTTATTGTTCAGTTAGGGGAAGATCATCTTCCCGGTTTTGCAGACTATAATGAATGATGCCTGGCAGTTGGAAGGACTAGACAATGTCTACCTTGGCCTATTTTAATAACAACCTCCAGGCAACTGTACAGGAGTGCTATAGTAACTATGCAGGAACCCTTTTATCAGACACAGTAAACACTCAGTGTGCGAATTCCATTTCTTTTCAATTTGGACTTCTAGGTCTTTACAAGTTGCAGCATTTTCTGCTTATGGTTTGAAACTTCATCTTGCAATGTCTAAAAACATGAGATGGTATGACTATTTTGATAAAGAAATTCCATTCAATATTAATTGGAAGAGTTGAAGATCATAAGTGCATAGAAAGCCATTAGTCAAGCAATAATTCAAAATTGCTTCCATCATGCTGGCTTTGTTATTTTAAATTCAGAGATGAACAAGTGGAATACCTGAAAGAATCAAACGAAATCTACTGAATTGTAGAGGATGCTTGAAAATGGGGAATTACCCTTTCAATATAGCACTTGATGAGTGAGTACATCATTATGGCCAAGGAATTTTTAGCCATAGAAACATAAAGTGACCACTAACACAAACTAAGGTTAATATGAATTTTTTAAAGGTACCGTGGAATTCATCTTAATGAGGTTTGACTGTATATTTTATTAAATACTTGTATACCTATTCATTTTTGCAGATTTAAATATTACCTTTAGCATAAAAGAACCCCAAAAGAAATTTTATCAAAAGCCTAAAGCTTTATCCACTTTACCCCACTTCATTTAAAACATCTAGCATTAAAAATGTTGTAATTTCTTGTCTGTTTATTGGATTTTTTTAAGAAATCCTTAATTTAGCTAAGGAGAACAAAAAAGTATCCAATAATTTTTGAAAGGCATACATAAATATCAAGTTCCCAGATAACTACAACCTACATAACTAGAATCTGGATGTTACAACTAAAATTTTTTATTGAAAAGCTTTTTAAAGAACTTAAATATAATGTTGTCAGTTTTGCTTTCCATCGGGTTTTTAATGAATGAGGTAGCTTTGCACGAACAACCCACTTTACCCCACCAGACCCTGCTTTTTACACCACTAGAAAGTAGAATATGTATGAGCATACATTCAAAATTTTACCAAAGAGCGACAAAATGCATTCCACAAGACTTGATTGCTTTTTGAAAAATTCAACATCTATTTAAAAAACAGACAAAATTTGAATTTTGTTATCGGTGTACAAATACTTTTCAAGCTCACCATGTATGAAAAGTTAGTAAATACACATACCATATTCAACACTCGATTGTGTTTATCTTTTTTCTATCAATTCCCCCACTTCGATGTTGCACAAAAGTGAAGAAACTTGATATTTGACACTTGAAACAAACTTAATTCAAGAAACATTCACGGCCTTTCCCCAAGTTCTCATTGTATGCTGTTCCCATAGCAACAGAAACAGTCTTTATGCAGTTCAGGGTTATGCAAATTTAATAATCCAGCATAGAAAGCTACGCATTCAGAGATTTCACTGCCATTGTATATTATCAGGCCTTTCGCAGACTGTAGCGCTCTTGGTAGTAGGATTCAGCAATAATGTTATGGAAATCGACTTGCTCGTGGAACGTAGCACGGTTTAATTCGTCATTTGTCTCTTTGGTAATTTTTGATTTGCCATATGCACTGCATTGACCTAATGAATCGCAATCATTGTTTCTTTTTTGTGGTTTTTCCACTAGCTATATATACAGGATGATTCTACGGTCATGGGACAAACTTGGAGGGGTGGTACAGCTTACTCTAAAGCATACATTTTTCGTATAAGAATGTATGGTCGGAAGTGACGCGTGGAGGCACGAACACAAAAAATGAGACATGAACAGAAAAACATTGTTTATTCACAAAATCCTTGCAAAGTGCTTCTTTGCAGCAATGTTTACAATAAATGCTCGAAATTGCGACCACCAACAGTAATAATACATGCTTGGTAGCGTCGAAGGAGTGATTGGCGAACAGTTCCAAAGATGCCAGGCATTTCGCGCACGCTTGCAGTTGCAATGGATAGTCGAGCAACGAGGTCCTCAATTGAGTCAACGGTGGGTTGACTCACATGTACACTACGTGCAATAGCTCTATACTTGTGTGGGGTGTTTCATCCACAATGTTCAAGATGATTTCTTCTATGTTTGGATGTCGTACAGTTCTTGATCCAGTTCTTCCGTCAGACCTGGCGATGAATGAACCATTTTCACAAAGGTGCCGATGCAACCGCTCAAACATTTTGCGGTTCGACATGCGCCTTTCGGAAAACGTTCCTGATACAGCCGTAGCGCTTCTCTGCCGTTCCCATTAGCAGCACCGTATATCATATGCATGTCCGCCTTTTCACTATTTGCAAAATCTCCCATCACGGCCGACAGCACAGTTGCAAATAACGTATTCTCGCAGATGTATCAGATCACGGATGGCCAGGCACACTACTGCCCTCTACCCACAGCATTGCCAGCCAATCACAGCTGCCGAGCTTATATTACTGTTGGTGGTAGCAATTTTGAGCATTTATTGTAAACATTGCTGCAAAGAAGCACTTTGCAAGGATTTTGTAAGTAAACAATGTTTTTATGTTCATGTCTCATTTTTTTGTGTTCGTGCCTCCACGCGTCACTTCCGACCATACATTCCTTTTCGAAAAATGTATGTTTTAGTAAGCTGTACCACCCCCTCCAAGTTTGTCCCATGACATGTAGGGTGAGTCTAAATTGTTTTTACAAAATGAGAGGGGTGATAGTACCCATCCAGACGAGCAATAATTACCATGGAACATAGGGTCGCATTCCACTCCGAGATGCAGAAAAGAGTTAAGTCGAAACGCGTCGAGCATGAGCCGCTTTGGCGATTGAAGTTGGCAAGGTAGCCGTTGGCGAGAAGCTATTGCTTATATAGAAAATTTCTCAACCAATCACAAATGGCTGACGATTTACACAGACATGACGCGCAGGAGCTAGTCGCTTTTGTTATAGCAATAATGTCTTGTTCTATATTCGATGGCGCTACTATCTACAAATATCTCTGTGATACGACTACTCTATGCTTTACACCATACCTTTACCTTTATTAAAATGAGATGAAGTCAGAACAGTAAAAGTTTTGCTTTACTTTTCATCGTCAACATACAGAAGTTAAATCCCAAAATATGTTCTTCTGAATATAAAAAGTAAGACTTCCAACGTAAATTTGATCTTTTAGTTTTGTATAGCACGTTTTATTTGCGTTGTAACCAAAATAATCTAGTGCTTCGTTGTTTTGTGCAGTGTTATAACATTTATGGTAAATATATTACCATTCACACATTGTCATATGGCAGTAGGATTCTTAAAAGGTCTACAAATCTTCTCCAAATCACCCTCGTTTTTCCAATTAGTTTGGTACAGAGTTAAAAATTTTGTTTGCTGTAGCATTCTAAAGTTTTTTGGTGTTTACGATCCCAATTATTAAATCGCAATAACCATATAAGGATTTACCATTGTTTGTTTCCTTTAATAATGGTATGCAAATTTTTTATTTACTGGCTTTTAGATATTTTGTAGATAAAGACATTTGTTTTCCATTGGAAATTGGCTTCACTCTAGGAAAGAAATTGAACGAAGGAGAAAAAGGGTCGGATTTTTGTCTTTATCAAATACCTTTACTAGTTAGTTGGACCACCTAGAGCTGAATGCTACACCTTAAAGCTAATATTTAAAAATATAATTGAAAATTCTGTATTTAAAACTTTTCTAGCTCATCCAAAATTATTTCTTTAAGCTTAAATACAAAATGTCATGTTTGGTTGCATTATATTTGATTCTCACCAGATGGGCTGAATGGACAAAATGCTTATAAACTGACCTGTAAAGTTTACTGTTTTGATAAAAATGAGTTCAGTTAACTTTAAGGAAGTTTCTGATTTAGCCTTTTGTGAAAAAATCCCTTTTACTCGAGTATCTCAAGACATCCAAATCAAAAAATTGTTTTGACAGAATATCCATCCCATTTTCAGTTAATGTGGTACAGCTACAATATAAAGATTTGTGGCAATGCTCTTGGTGTGTATTTGGTGACCAAAAATGTTCCTAAGGAAGAATGTTCTACGCTCCACTCTTTCAAATCCAATTATAACTATTTCCCTAAGGAAATCCAAAATAAAACTTCTTATTTAGACATAAATGAATACAAAATAAGTGATGAACAAATCCCTCATTTCCTAAAGTTGCCACCAGAGAAATTAAATTTCATTTACACAAAAGAACATCCTGAAACTTATCTACAATACTAAAAGCAGAAGGCATGATTTAAAAAAATATGATTTTAAAAAAGGATTGAAATAAAAGCAAGAAACAATACAATCGTATAAAACTGCACTGTGCTGTGTTTAAAATACAAACCGAAAGTTATACTTTCAAGTTTACAGGAAACAAAAAATTCAAAAGGACAAATGAAATTAAAGGACAATAAAATGAAAATGAACATTCAAAAATATTCCAGAAGAAAAAAAGGTGGGAAGTATAAGTTTAAACCTTGCAAGTTTGCCATATTCTAAAAAACCGAGGCTGCCAATGCCTGCCACAACTCTCAAACATGGCATTGTTGCACAAAAATTCTTCATGTTGCAGCTGTACTGTTAATTTTAAGCTCAGAAATCTCTTAATATTGTAGGTGATTCGCATCTCAAAAGCAGTTTAATTTGCATGTTATGCAATTTCTAGCAAATTGTAAGTGCAAGTTTTAATAAGTAAGTAAACACTGTGTGTGTGAAGATTATTTAGAGTATTTCAAATTCTTGTTCCTATGCTTTTTCTCAGTTTCTATGCACTATACTCAAGGGATTTAACTCTAAAGCTTTTCTGCTAATCTCCAATGGGTCATATTGTTATTTATGTTATAAGAAACTTACTTTCAACCACTTCGTATTGTAAACTGATCCCAAATAAAGTCTTACCAAAATGTCTACTTTGGTGTAATTTTTAATTTTGTTTTTATGGATGTTTATAAACAGTAATAACTAGGGACTGAACTTTGTACCTGTTTAAAATTAAGAGTACAGATTGTACGTGTTAAGGAAGAATAGATGGTCCTACAATACTTTCTCTATCCAAATCTGAAATTCACATATATAGATGCCAAATTCTTCAATGGACATTCTTGGCCTTCTGCGAACAAACATTGTGAACAAGCAATGCGATTGAACATGAACTACTTCATGATGGCAGTATTGTCAGACATGATGTGTATTTGATTATCTTTTTAGTTCTAATGGCTGCAAAATTCAAGCAAACCCGATTGGTTCTTCATAGTGCAATTTTAATGGCCTGCAGTGTATTCTGTGAAAAACATTACATTCTTATAAATTCTGAATTAATATTTTGTACTTTATTTTTATTTACTAATTTAACTGATTTTGATAAATTTGTTATGTTTTAGTTTATATTGTGTAGTTTTTTTTCTTATTTTAATTTTTTATCTTTGGCATTTCTGTAAAATAAAAACAAGTATGCAAGCTTTCACTGATAGATAATTTATTTAAAATTGATTTTACTTGGAATTTGTTTATTTCATTTTGCGAATATTTGATTTAAATAGCACCAATGCAGTGAATACTTGGTGTGATTGAAAAAGTGGCCAATGCATTAGGGATTTCAGATGATGATATCTTAGTTGTAAGCATGCTTTTTGTGATATTTTAGTGATTTAATCTTTAAGTTGACATGCTTTGAAAAGTATTTCTCAATCTATATATCCAGATTTAAAGACATAAGTGAAACATGACAATCTAAAGGTTAAAAAGGTTAGTGCGTTTCTCTAAAATTTAATTTCATTTGAAACATTTGGTTCAATATGTCAGTAATGTTTTTAAGTTTTGATAGAAAAGGATTTTACAAGTACTGTAATTTGTTTCTATTGGATTATAAAGGAAATGTGCTTTTTAAATCCAAAGGACATACATTCTTTTAACATATTTATTTCATGACATAAATGTAAAATTGGTTTTGTTAATGCAATTTATAAAACTAAGCATTTGGCTTAGTCTTGTGCTTCCTTGTCATGTACATTAGGTACAGCTGTAGTCTCTGCCGCGCGCGGTGGCAACGACTCTTGGCGCGGCTTTTGGCGTAGTTATAAGTGACTCATGCCGGGTGATGGTAACCCATTTTTTTCTCGAATTTTCTCCTGGTTAGGGTTAACCTGTTTTTAGGCTAACTTACGGGACTGAGGGAGTAGTTAATCGTTTTTTTTGTTACGAGTTGTGTCGCGATAAAGAGCTTTTTTTAACTTTTTTAAAGGAATCGGGATTAATTAAATCTAAAGTTTCTTGCGATAAATGTAACGGGGATATGACTTTTTCAGTTAGGGTTACCCTCACCGGCATGAGTCGCTTATAACTACGCCAAAAGTCCAAATATTTAATCAATATTTGCAGTGTTTTTCTAGTCAAAATGTTGTTTAATTCAGATTTACATAATTCATCCGTACGTATGCAGTATATATTCAATGTTGGAAGATTTCCGTGGCGACATAAAAAAGTGCGCCAAACACGGCGCCAAAAAAAACGTGTTGCCACCGCGCGCGGCAGAGACTACAGCTGTACCGTACATTATTAGAAAATAATTTCACCCTTCTTATTTTTGAAAAATGCTAGGTACTTTTTACTGAGAAAAATATTGTTTAGTAAGAAAAATAATCATTTGCATTTCTACTGTTTCCTCATACTTATTCCTCTTTAATGATTAAATAGACTATCCCTTTCCTAGTCTAGGATTACAAGGTAATTCCAATTTGAAAATTTGATAGAGGATCAAGAGCTTTAGTATGTAATTACAAATTCTTAGTGAAAGGTTCCATTAAATAAATTCACTTTAATCTACTGGGCTGAAGTCTGCTAAAATCTATTTACCAAGAATTCAACGGAAGTCATACATGTGAGGTTAAAGCTTTTTGTTGTCTATAAGGTGTTTTTATGAAGCTATATGAACTGCTAATAAGTAAATTTAAATTATTCTTTCAAAAATGTCATAAAACAATTATACTTAAAGCATACTGCTATTGTATGTTTGTTTCTACGAGTACTGATGAGTGATCATTAGAGAAAATTTACTTCAACTATAGAGGATGAATTTTTTGAGTTGAGACTGAGTTAAAAGCATTTTAAAAAGTTTAATTTATCAAAGCAGGGTATGCTGATTTAAATCAAGTTATTTTTATTAAAAAATAGGTGATAATTTTTATTAAAAACAAGTGTATTTTGATGCTATTGCCAAATTAGTAAGTGATAATTATTTTTTGTTACACAATTTAATATCTTAACTGAAGTTTTTCTTAGGAATCTACTTTCTGATAATGACGAAATTAACTGAACATACCGTGTTGGCTAGAACAAGAGCTCAAGATCTGAGAAGTGTTAGAAAACTTAATGCCTGGTATGTATACATTGTCTTTATTTTCTGCTTATAATATTACTTGACGGTTGTTTTTTAAAATTACTGTTTTGAATGGTTATTGTGCACTCAAATTTACGAGTTGTTTACAAAAATATATTAATTTTAAAATACCAAATTAGTTTAATTTTTTTTATGACACTTAAATATTGTTTTGTAGTACTTAAAATATTATCCTTAAACTTAAGTATTGTTATACTATTGACTAGAATCAAGTATCTGATTCCATATTATATAGAAAAACTGATAACAGATTTTTATCTGTTCATATATAATATATGTTTAAATTAATCATAGGGTTAGATTTCAATCTTGCATGCCTATGCCAAAGCGACTTGCACTGCTACTCCATATGATTACAAGGCTGTCTTTTTGCCACTATTTTTTCAACCTTGGCCACTATGAGTATCTTTAATCAAAATCATCACAAAACAATTAATCACTTTTAGTAAAGGTAAACATTCTGATCACTTCAACAAAGCATGTAGACAACAGCATATAATATTTTTCTATTAAAAGTGTGGACTCTTTATTCAACATCACCTACGCCAACCATTTTTCCTACTTCTGATCCAAACAGTATTTTAAAACTTGTGCCAAGAATGTCTGCATTTTGTTTCCTTTTCTATTTGTAATTTTTAAACAGCTTCCAAAGGGATATTTTCTGATACAATAAATGGTTTTCTACTTTTTTCGTTCCATGCAGGCTGTGCCATTTAAATCAACTTGATTTAAATCAAGTGGTTTTAATTAAAAATGATTGCAATTTAAATCAAACTACTTTTAACATTTTTTTTCTTGAAGTTTAAACATGATATTAAAAATGAAATAACTTGGGACTGAATGTATGTCATTTTTTCAAATAAGTTTAAAAATTTGCTTCTACTCGGTAACACCTGAAGAATGGCCTTTTTAAATAATAATTGCAAATAACTGGATTCCTTATTGGTGATGGTAAGCATTAATTGAGATGCTATGGTGTCTATTTGGAGAAATTATTGTATAAAGGAAAACACCACTTGATTCATATATAAGGGTGTTTCAGAACTCTTTATATTTTGTTAATATAAGTAATTACTAACTGGAGGGAGACCATGTCTTTACCAAAATAATTTTAGGACCTAAGGAGTTCTGTTCTCTAGAACTTTGCACCCTTTCTGATGAAGTGATCTGATTAGAGAGAGTGAATCTATACATATTTAGTTCATATTATTTGAGATATTTACCCCTTATGTTTGGTGGTCCTAGATTTGGCTCCTAGAGCATGTTTGGTGTAGGTGTTTATTTTAAACAACTTATTTGTTTTCTCATTGGAAATGTCTACCTCTCCCATTTGTGGGGACAAAAGGGGTTTGGGTCCCTAGGTTTTTGTATCACAACTAACCAAAAAATATTTTTTTTGCTTACTGAAAATGTGCAGAGCCTGAGTTTGGGGCCAGTTCATACATTGTGCAAAATGTTTTTGGTTCAATTTGACAGTACTTCCCACGGAAAGGTTACATAGGCTTGAACTGATGCCTTTCAAGTGGGAATTTATTATTTTTGATGAAAAGGAATCAGCACTGCTTAAGATTTGTTTTCAGTATGTGTTAAAAACGAGTACTGGGTACCCTCACTTAGCTTATTTAGAAACTCTGGAAGAAAATCAACTGAGCTTAAATAGTAAAATCTTAATATTTACAAAAGCAAAATATCCATTTTGTATCATGCCTGTAATTTAAAAAAAATTCAAGAAAGCACATGTTTCTTGATTTCCTCTTAGCAAAAACATTGTATTCCAGATATCTCATTTTGAGAGGGGAAAACTCATTTCTATTTTAGTTTTTTTCTAGCAGACAAGAAAGAGCCATATTACCTGCTTCTGTATTTGTAGAAAGAATATTTTCAACCTAACTCAAAATAAGTTGGACAACAAAAAGGCCTGAAAATTAAAATTTATTTGTTATGATTTATCAAAATTTTCAATTAAAATTCTGTCCCCTTATTAAAATGATTATTTTTAAATTTAGAATTTTAAGTATTATGGATTTGTGTCATAAATTTCAATTCAAATGAAATAAAAGTAACAAGTCCCAATGATAATTTTATTGTTTTAATCTTTCAAAAATTTTCCTTGCTGTAGTTTCTAAACCCTTATATATATATATATATATATATATATATATATATATATATATATATATATATATATATATATATATATATATATATATATATATATATATATATATATATATATATATATATATATATATATATATATATATGGGCAGGTTGGCTGCCAAATGGTTTCAGTCCAAAATTGCAATTTTTCAGGAGAGCGAATTGACAGTTTTCAACTGTCTATAAATTCAGCATATTGTTGTAACATTTAACACATCCTGTGGCCAAACTATTGAACCAGGACCCACACCACTTGGCAATTTGATTCATCTAGCTGCCTAGTATTGGAAAATGGTGTAAGTCCGTTTTCGGATTTTTGGGACTTACACCACTTGGCAGTCAATCCGCCCATATATATATATATATATATATATTGATAATAGAAATTATAAGCCTGCAGTCGTGACAAGTGGTATAAGGCAACCGGAGAGATCAGGGGTGCCCATCCCCCTCAAGCCCAATGGAGCAATTCCCCCCAATATTTTTCTTTACCGCCCCCTCAAATCCAGTTTACCATATAATCTTTATTGGAATCTCGAACTTCCAACTGAATCCACACAAAGCTCTACATTTCGTATTTTGTAAATCAGTTAGAGATAAATAAAATTTAGAGATAAATTTGGATGAGAAATAAAACCAGAACAGCTAGGAAAATGAACTGTTTATATTTATAACAGCAATTTCATGTATAAACAATGATATTACTTACACTTTCCAAATGAAAACAACTATAATATAGTTAAAACAGTTGTTTTGAAAATTCTGAATGTTATATGAATAAAACAAATATTTGACTTTTGTATAAGAATAATTTTTATATTCATAAAAAAACTCTAAAATTGAGTGAATGGAAGAACAGAATATAAAAAAATTGAACACGTCAATAAAGATCAATAATCAGATATTGAAAAAACAAACTAAATGTGTAAAAACTAATGATATGAGTACTTTCATAATGTTTCCATGAGTTGCGTAAGTATTCATAAAACCTTAAAAACTAAATTGTTTTAGAGTAGGTAGTGACAGAAAAACAGCTATCTTATGCAGAGGGAAGAGAAAACATTCGAGCACTCTAGATTGAAAAAATTTATAATAAGACAAGAAAATAAATTCTTTAAGCACAGGGATTTATGTACTATTTATAAGATTTTAACAGAAGCTTTTTCTCTGCACTTGATATGGCAAACTTTTCGATAATTTCTTCATTTGTGATTTTCTTGAGAATGTCATTCTCAGATGATAGTATCAATAAGCTTGACAACCAATCGTTCCCTAAGCTGTTCTTTACAATCTTTAAATGGCTCATTGTCCTTTCCGCTGAGAAAGTTGTGACGGGTAACGATAAAAGGATACGGTACAGCATGGTGAGTTGAAGAAATGCTGACATACACTGCAGGCATCTGTAAGGCCTAATAAAGCCTCTTTTTATCCACTGATCAAAAGACAAAAGCAACTCATCATGGTGTTAATCTTCCTCATCTCCATCTTTACGGACTTAAACTTCATTTCCACCTTCACCTCCTGAAACGTCAGATTCCCTGTCTGGTGTCCTATTTTTTACACTTTTCTTTCTCTAAAAGCAGGTCGGAAATGTCAATTTCTGAGTAAGTAAGCTTATACACATTTGCAAAAGCTTCTAGTTCCTCTATTATTTGGTAACTATCAAGATCGTAAAACCTACACAAGTCTTTCACTGATGAAGAATCAGGCAATAATTTATATCCCTGCTTTTCTTTTTCTCTTTCAATTTTCAAAATTCTTTCATGTGAAAAAACTTGTGAGATTATACTAGAAAGAAAACTGTCTAAGAATCTCATTGAGTTTAATAAGTGAATCTAGTACGTGAAAATGAACTTCCACTTTGATCCTCTTAAGAGGATCATTTATTATTTCATCGATAGCCATTTCATCCATAAACCTCTTACGTTTTCTGCGGTGGGGTTGCGAAATATTATTCACATCAGCAAAGGCAGGAATTGAATCATTCACTGTATTCCACTCCACTCACTTCGCATTTTTACAAGTTTAGCTTTGGTTTCAGCAGCAATTTTTGACACACTGCTATAATAAATTATTTTTGATTGTAGAACAATTGTCACTGGCGACACTTTGAAAATAGCTGAGGCAACATGTATGGAGCAAATGTTTTCAAAATCGGTCATTTATTTTCACAGGCCAGTTGCCAGTGTCTTTGAGTCATTAGCAGCTTTTTTGTCAATGGACAAACTATGCAACGTCTCCTTTATTGTGTCATAGCAGGTGATAACTGTTCGTAATGCATCATTTCCACTTGACTATCTTGTAGTTTGCACTCTTTTCAGTCTCCTTTTTTTGGTTGGACCCTTTTCCAAGTTTGTAGTAAAAATATCATGCCTTTTATGAACTGACATGAAGACAATTCCTCTTAAAGTGAAAACAGATTTTTCTTCTGGGGCATATGTCCATAGATTTTCCCACAATTAACGCAAATCTGTGTGAAGAACACCATATATAAAGCGCTTTGGGACATTCTCTCTGGATTAACACTATTGAATTTTCCTCTCATATTACCAGCCCCATCCATACTTTGACCAACAATTCCACTTGGATCAAGACCAAGTAAATTCAAGCATTTCATTATTTCTTTAAAAAGATTTTGGCCTGTGGTATCTCCACTAGTGAAAACCTTAATGAGCCACTCTTCAGGTTTGACATTTTCCTTTGGTGCACCATGTGGGTCAGTATGCTCAATATAACAAATCACTAATGTTGAACATTCTTTTTTACTAATGTCTTGAGTTGAGTCTAGAATAAATGTTAGTCGTTTTTATACTATCTATGATTTTTGAAGCAGCGATGTCACTCATTATGCTAATTTCATCATAAACGTTTCGATAACTCAAGAAATCAGACCCCAGCTTTCCTTGTCAGTTCTAGCTTTATCAATTTTTTCAAGGTATACCCTAGCATCAGGACTATATTTACTCAATAGCCTGAAAAGACCTGAGTTTTCCTTTTGCTACATCCTTTTTACGAAATCCAAACATTTCTTCACTTAAATATCAATGACAACAGACAGCACTTCTCAATTGTGATGGACTAACTGATCTGATTGTTCAGCTAAACGTGAATCAATCCTCTTTTGAGAGATCCATTGGATCCTTGCAATTTGCGCTAAGTGGGTTTTAGATTTTTCATGGAGCACAACATCCCGGTCTCCCTGTGCTCTGTCCATCCTCTATAGCCAGTTGTTCCCCATATAGACTGTTCGCATGGGATCGAAAACAGAGTATAAAGAGTCGAAAACAAATAGAGAGGCAGAAACGTCTATAACAATTCTTTATTACTTCAACAAGTGGTGACATAATGCATGGAGGTGTTGGGTGTTTGGGACTGCTCTGAGAGCTTTTTCTAAGGGGCTGGTGAAAGAACAAATAGTTTACGATGAGCTCGCTAGAGGGATAAGGATTAAGAGAAAGATATTGGACCAGGGATCTATCAAGAAAGTTCTTTGGTAGAAATCAGTGGTTTAACGAAGTTGTAATTTGATCTTACATATGCAATTTGAAAGCAGGAGAGTCTGTGGGAGGTCAAAATTAATGAGATGGCTTGAGTTCAAAGGTGAAGGGGTGGCAAGATATACAGAGGCTGTTCAGACATTTTTAGAACGATTTTGATGAGCTGTAAAAAATTGTATGCTATGAAAGAATTTTATTTTCACAGCAGTTAAATAGTTAAAATATAATTCATCATCTGCTAACTCAGAGTTTTGTTTACTTTCAAAATGACGCTTTTAAATAAGCAGTGGATGGAAGGCTATGTTTCTGCTCTTTCCGAAGATAATTACGCTTATTCAATCATTCAAAAATGCTGTAAAAGTCATGGTTTTTCAATATCTAAAGGTGTGATAAGTAATATAATTAATGAGAAAGGACAAAAAACGTAAAAGTGGAAGAATACTTTCAAATACGTATCCCAAAAAGAAAAGAATTTCTGAGAATATTTGTTAGGTAATATCTTTAATTTTAAAAGAGAATCCACCAAGTAAAGGACTACTGCAAAGTCATTAAAATGTTCAGTTTCAACTGTAAATAAAAAAATTAACATTGATTTGAATCTTAAAAAGGCCAAAAATACAATCTTCATTGTCTATCGCCACGGCATATTGCAGAACTCGCTGCAGAATTCTATATGAGAAGCATTTAGCTGGAGAAAGATGGAAAAATGTTGTGACAATAGACAAGGATTGGGTGTATTTAAATCATTGCAATAAAAAAGAACTATTTATTATAAAAGAGGAGAAAAAATCCTAAAACATGGTTCAAAGAATCTAAGGAAACTTTCTCTACGGGATTTATGATTGTTGCCGGTTTTGCATATAATGGAAAATTAAAAGTAAAGAGTGGAAAGAAATGTAAAAATCAACTCCACATACTATCAAGACCATATTTTATCCCCAATATTCAAAAAAGAAATGCCATATCTTTACCCACAGTGCCAACGATCAGTAGAGCTGTATCAGGATAAAGCAAGCAGCCATGCATCTAAATCTACTATTAAATTATTGGAAAAAATGGAACAAAAATGGAAACTGGTATCAAGTCAATACCCTTTACTGATATTCTTGCTAAATCTCCAGATGTCTTACCCATGGAATTTTGTGTTTTTGAACTTTTAAAAAGAGTATTATTGAAACGTCCACCGAAAACCATTCAAGGACTTTAGAAAACTGGAACAAGAATGGGACAAAATACCTCTGTCGATACTACAAAAGTCATGATGGAAATTAAGCTATAGAAAGATAGTTAACAATAAGGGCTATCAAATAAAACATTTAAAACACAAAATTTCATGTAAAAAATTGATCAACTGAATTGATCAGTTGATCTTAAGTCCATTAAAATCGTTTGTAGGCGGCGCTGGTTCAATTCCTGTCATGTGCATTCCTCCCTGGGTGTATTTCTCTTCATAAGTAAAACTTTCATTGTGTGTGTCTTACTTGATATTGTATGTCTTGTGTCTGGTGCAGCACGGCCAAATATGGCCCTTGTGCCATAAACCCCCAACAAACCATTAAAATTGTTCAAAAAATGTCCGAACAGCCTCTGTATTGACCACTAGGCCAAGGAGGGAAAGACTGGCAGAAAAGGGGAACGTTTAGGGACTGATCTCTGATGAGAATTGTATTTAGGGGTTAGTTTTAGGTATCATTTCATATGTATATGTAGTAATCCCAGAAATAGGGGATTACTCTTTAGTAGTCGTTATTAAGAACTACCGAGTGATCCAAATGAAGAACATTTATTAATACGATAACAGGATTGTATCCAGCATACATGGGCAGGTGGAATGTACATACTTGGGCATACTCTGCGTCCACCAATCTAGCTTCTCCAAAAGACCGGGGAAACCCGCTTGGGTGAAGGAGAGACTAGGGATCACAGAAGTAAAGACACGGGCGCATTTTACGATCTTGTGATTGGGTGATTTAACATATGAGGTTTCGGTTAGGGGTGGTTAGTTCGAGGTTAGATTATTCGGGGAGTTTACAGGTGGGGTTATTACATATCCCCCTTCTGGAAGGGGCTTGCCAGCAGTGTCTGCACTGTAAGCAAGACTCACCACAAGAAAGAGTAAACTAGGATTAAGCAACAACACTACCGAGTCTCTCCATCACTTCCATTGACACATATTCAAAATATAATTGTATACTAAACACTAACAGCACAATACTAGAATACATGAAAAAGTATGCCAACATTTTAGGGTACTGTGCCATAAAAAGTAGATTTAGGTTATTGTACATTTCGCCAAGCCGAAATCGTACACACTGTGTACCCATACGATTTAAAGGTAACTAAATATTCTCACATATTTCAAACTATAAGAATGAATACAATAATAACGTTCTCATACAATCATGCATGGAAACATCCACTTATACGAATAAAGTATAATTTATACACAAAAGCACACAATCTGGAGTCACTTTTAGTCTATGAACTGTCCATTCTTGATTGTAGTCCATGCCTTTTTATTTCATTTATTTATCTTATGTTAGCCTTTTTAAAGATGAAAAATAATTTCAGTTCTTTCACAATGATACTTTTAGTTGGACTCTGCTTATTTCATCGAGCAGATATTTTTATGAGAATACAATTGAGATATTTTTTCTCATAGTATTTATTTGATAGAAAGATTTTATAAAACTACATAAAATGGAGAAATGGGTATGAATATGTTTTGAATATATATTTTTTGTAAGAGTCTTCTGAAACTATGAAATAGTAAAAAAAACACCAATTGTTATGCCTCTACAGAGGCTACAAAGGAAATTATATCAAAGAACTGGGGAAGAAAACACACACAACTTAAACTCGAGATATAGCTGAGTTCTGATTACAAACCTTCCCCTTTGCTAAGGTTAACTATTTCTTCGACCTATCATTGTATGCTTAATATTATTGAAATAGTTTGAAATTCTCAGGAGAGTAAAAATACCTTAATTTACTAACAATCACAATTTCAAATGATTTTTTTTGTTTGAGGATTGGGTCTATTAATATCGAAATTCACTTTACAAATTTTTGTAAGAATGGTGTAAGGCCCAGAATATGGCAGAGATAATTTACATGTATTAGGATAGTGAAACTTCATATTTAACATCACCTGGGTTAAAAGGAGCTGGAAGAAATCTTGCATCATAATGGATTTTATTTATCTTGTGAAAATCTATAGTTCTCTCTTGTCTATCAATTTTCTAGCCTCTTCAAGAGCTATGTAATATTCCTCACCTTCCAAAGGCAGATTGTAAGGTAATATTCCATACATCAGATAAGCGAGATGGAATTGGGTGACTGAATGAGGGGTATTATATTCCAGTGTTACTTCTAGTAATTTAGTCCAAGGAATTTTGGTTAATATAGCATTAACTTTACATTTAAGTCTAGTGACAAAAGATTGATTAATGCGTTCCGTTTTTTCATTGGTTTGAGGGCGACGAGAAGAAGTTAAGAGTTGTTTAATATCATAATTTCTAAGAGATTTTCTGAATCTCGACAAAGTGAAGGCACCATTTTTATCACTGAGTAATTTCTTAGGTGTTTGAACTTGAAATATTTGTTTTAAACAGTTTGTGTAAGTTTCAGTATTTTTATTTTTAGATGCTAAAGTTCAAATGTAACGAGTGGCATGATCTATGATAATTATAATAGTTAAACCCACCAACAGTATCTATTCAAACTGTCAAAAGGCTTCTCAACAGGAGCAATGAAGATAATCCATATATTTTGTTATGCCTTTTCTCATTAAGCTGACATGTTTCACAATGTTTAACAAAATTTTTAACATTTAACGTAATATGTGGCCAATAATGTTGTGGAATGATTAAATTTAGCATTTTTTGTACACCTGGATGACCAAACTGGTTATGTGTATCTTCCAATATTTTCCTTCTTAAGTTTGTTGGTACAATGATTTTCTTAAAACCCTTTTTGTATATTACAATAACATTTTCTTTATATCTTTTATCATTGCACACCTCAGCCTGCTGATGCTATTTTATGATGCTTAAGTCTAATAAATGAGAGGTCTGAACTTTATGATGAAGGAAATGGGAAATAGGGTTTCTGGATAGTATGTCAGCTTCTACGATGGTGGAGCCTTTCAGATATTTTATTTCGCTATTATACATGCTAAGTTTGAGAGACCATCTGAATAGTCTTCCTGTAAGATGCTTCACATTTTTAAGCCATACTAAAGCGGTATGATCAGTATGAATTGTAAATTTAGAACCATGGACATAATGATGAAATTTATCAAGAGAATCTATAATGGCTAAATATTCAAACTGTGATAGCATAATTTTTTTTCACAATTTCTTAATCGTCTAGAATGAAAGGACATTGGGTGAAGCACACCATCTGATCCTTGTTTAAGAATGGCACCAATTGCTTTGGTCGAGGTATCGACAAACATGACATGAGTAATTAGGATTAAATCATTTAAAAATAGGTTTGGGGACATTAAGACATCTTTTAACATTTGGAACATTTAATATTTTAAATTTTGGAGATAATTTATAGATAAGGTTTCTTGCAATAATGGATATAGATGAACCAATATCAATAAGTATTGATAAACTTAACTGTTCATTTTGATTTATGTACAGGTACAAGTAAATTCACATTGGGTTTTATGTAACCGGTTACAATTGTAAAGTATTGTTTATGTTTTCAATAGATGTACCTATTTCCCTGGGTATTTCTTGTGTGCTATTAATAGATGCTTATGTTTGCTTTGTTTTCTGAATGAGTAAGTCTGTACCCAATGAAATCCATTTAATATTCCCCTACTTGCACAAAGTTTACAAGGAGATGAGGGTAGCTGAGTCTCTGTAAATGTCTAATTCTCTGAAATCTGGCTGGACAATTAAATCAAATTGTGATCCATAACTAGGTTTATTTGGCCTATAACTAGATTGACTTGGCTTATAATAATTAGGTTGTCTGTATTGAGTCATCTGGTGTAGGTTTGCGAATTGTTTTCTCACAGGCTTTACATAATTTTGCAGCTAATTTAATCCATTCTGTGTGGGTTGTTGGGGCTTAACTATCATCAATTGTTTTATGTCGGACAGGAGATCAAAATTAATTATACTCTACCATCTCCAATCTGTTGTCTGCAATTTCCATGCTACGCTGCTGCACGTTGATCACCTCAACACTATTTTCCCTATTTAAGTCTGACATTTTACCTGACCTTCATGGAAACTAATAAACCAAGGTACACACAACTAAACTCAATCAAATCCAAATTGGTACAAAACAATTATCTTAATACTGATTGATTATGGCAACTCTTCCACTAAATATAGCAACAGTTATCCTACACATTATGGCAATAATAGTCAATAGTGAAAATATTATAATAAATGAGAAAAATGTATAAAAGATATAACTTTAATTAAAATTCAACATACATTAGAACTAATTAGGCAATGTTAACATCACAGCTCTGACAGACCAACACAGAAAAAAAGGTACGATTATTCACCTCTTATACTATAGATGGCCCATAATGATCCTCCTGCAACTTTTGGGATATATTCCTTTTTATATACATAACTCATAGCACCAGAAGGTCACTTGACGAAACTTGCAATGTGGACATTCCTGGTGGGGATTCTCTGGCCTCCTTGATCAAATCAGGAAGGAAAAATACGCTTGCCGCCAACTGGTCAATTCTGTTCTCAGACATTTAGGTCTAGAGCTGGAAAGCCAGGCTTAAGCCTTATGATTTTCCTTATGTAGGAAATGGTCCTACCGGCTCCTGTAGTAATCCCAGAAATAGGGGATTACTTAGTAATCGTGATTAAGAACTACTGAGTGATTCGACTGAAGAACATTTATTAATACGATAACAGAATTGTATCCAGCATACATGGACAGGTGGAATGTACAGACCTTGGACATACATTGTGTCTACCGAGCTAGCTTCTCTGAATGACCGGGGAAACCCGCTTGGGTGAAGGAGAGACTAGGGATCACAGAAGTAAGGACACGGGCGCATTTTACGATCTTGTGATTGGGTGATTTAACATATGGGGCTTTGGTTAGGGGTGGTTAGTTCGAGGTTAGATTATTCAGGGAGTTTACAGGTACCCCACCTGTAAACATTACATATATATTGTTTAACACAAATCAATACTATTTAGAATCTTTACTGTGGTTTGCATTTCTCATATCTAACAAGGTCAAAAAATCTGATTTAAATAAAATATTTTCAAATTTTTAGGATTTTTTAATCACGATTTTTTATACTCAGGTTCCATAATTCAACTTGAAATAGAAATTATTTGAGATTCAGGATTTCTATTGATGCCAAAAGTTTCTGAAATATGAAAACCAATAGAAAAGTTTCATTTTCATCAGCTTTCATACCTTATTACCTGCAAAATTGTGTTTAAAGAATTCCTTCTAGGATATCGCAAATTAATATCAAAGGCAAACAAAGAAATTTCATAAGCAGTGATCATTTGTATACATTTGGCACAATTTCATTGTTGGCAAAATATAGCCAAAACGTCAAAATTGAAATATTGCCAACTGGGTATTGCAACCTATCGACATCACCAGAGCAGGGTTTCGTTAATGGACTTGTTTAGGTCAATTGTGACTGATTTGGCAATCTTAACAACTTTTTTAATATTGAAATGTATTGTAAATGTATTGCAATTTTTTTTGTATTTTAATTCTAGAAAACAGCCTTACCTCTAAGAAGCCTGAAGAATTAATTCACTTGGAAAATTCTCCCAGAATGGGAATGTAGTCTGCTTTTGGTGTTTTCTGTCTAAATTGCTTTTGGTGTTTTGTTTTTCTTTTCTTTACAAATTGTTTTTAAAGCAATTTTTAATTTTTTCCAATTCTTAGAGGTATTATAATTTTATAAGTTATGCTGTCTTTAATATGCTATTGATGTAACATTATTTTTTTTTGAAGTTCATTTTTATTTAAAAAAATTATTTATATTTTTGTTTCAGGGGTAGTGAACTTACTGATGTCAGCATTGTTAAAAAACTTCCAAATGTTGAAGTTTTGTCTTTAAGGTATGTTTTTTTCTACTCTTTTAGACATTTTTATTGGTATTTTTTTCCAGTGCATGGTATAATATCAAACTGCTAAGACAGTGTCCTAGTGAAATGTGTAAAATATAACTAATAATTAGGCTAATGAAATTGTTTCTCATTTTTCTTTTATGGGTAAGTTTCATTGTTAATATTATAATTTTTATATAATACAATGGATTTAATAAAATAGGATTTAAAAAAATCTGATTGAAAAATTGTGCATTACTTAACCTCATGACACCTAGCAATGCTTGTTTTGTGCAGTTTTTATTGACTAAAAAGTGCTAAAATAAACGCTTCCAAGTTACATTGATTAGCTATAGGGTCATAACCATATGGGAACACCTGATGGGTGTCTCACCATAGTCATGGATTGTTTTCAAATTTTTACCATGGATAGACATGGCAATGAAACCTATAAATCTCAATTTTTTAAATATTTTTTCCAATATTAGCTAAGATACAGGAATTTAAAAGTTGGTCAATTTCACAAAATGGTAGCATCATGGATTTGCTGCACTCTATAAATGGCCCTGTTTGGAGAATTAATTGTTCAAATTTAGTAATTATTGTACCAAATGGAAGCTATTTCAGGAATGTATATAAAATACAAAAACAATGGTAATTTCACATTTTAGTGGATTTTTTACATGTAAAGTGAAAAATTCACTTTTAAAAGCAGTCAACTTTAAAGAGTTATAGAAGAAATGAACTTTCATATTTTCTCTGAAACTTTGTGGAAGTATTGATTAACATGTACTTTAATCTGAGAAAAATTCAATGAAGTAAAATGTCCGATTTCTAAATAAAAGCTCCTATGATAGCATGTATTTCAAAACAATGGTCATCTTATATTGCAAAAATGACCATAGTTTAAAAAACAATGGTCAAATTTAAAATTTTATGAAGTATTAATTCAAAGCAGACTCGCATTAAATGTTTGGGATTTTTAAATGTTGTTTTTGAAAAAGTATTCTAAGAACCATTGAAGAAAAAAATGTATTGATTTAAATTATTTTTTAAAAATGCTTTACAAAATTTAATGCATTTTATAACATTTAAAATTATTTTTTATTAAAATACAAAAATACTTATAGCCCCAATTCTATTTCAAATACCCATTAAATTTTTGAAGTGGTACAAGTTAAAGCAGAAAACACGCATGCTGTGCCTCATTTAATCAGTATCTAAACATGATTGGAGCAAAATCTCTGAAAACAATTTCTTTAAATTTGACTGACATTTCCCAAAGTACTTATTCCTGGAAAAAGGATTCGTAATTTTTTTCTTCAGTGAATCCATCACTTACTAACAGTGATTACAATACCTAATAGGGACACATATAATAGTGATTCCTTTGTAGTGATAGAACAGCTGAACTGAACAATTGCTGTTAAGTTTTGCATTTATCTCCTGTATAGATAAGAAGGTATAGTTGTAAACGGAAACTGTTACATGAACTCTGAAGTAAAAAAATTGACTATCTGTGTTGCTGCTAAAGCAGCTATACGTATTGAAATTACAAATGTTAGAATCCACAAAATTAAAAAATGCTTGTATACAGACTGCAAAATCTGATGGAAAAGTTAAAAATTAAATTTTTAAATGATTCATTTAAAAAAATTCTCAATTCTTACATTAATATCAGATTCATGGACATTCCAGCAAGAAAGACTTTTAACACCAAAGTATTTAGCAAAAGTAGCACGAAAATTAAAAATACTGAAGGGATATTATCCATTCCTAATGGAAGAAAGTGTCAAGTTAAGTCCCGATATTGTAAAAAGTTATAATAGTCGTACATGCCCAGGAAAAAAGTTTGCATATCTGTTCTTTCTGAAAATGTTATAGTATTAAAACAAAATAAACTGATTTTGTATATAGCTTAAAAGAATTATACATTGCATTAAAGGATCAACATAATTTAAAATGCGAATTTCTAAATTTTGCCCACTACGCACATAAGAATGTGACTGTTGGAAGCAAAGGTATTCATTCAGTGTGTGTATATATCATCACAATGTTAAGTTCATGCTATCCATGTAAATAAATACATATCATTTTTTAAAAAAGCTAGTTAGTAAAATTGATTCAGGAACATTCCTTGGTGCGTACAGGTGTGATAAATAACAATCTCCAGAAATACTTTAGGAATATTTGATGCGTTGTGATGAATTAGAAATGTGCAGTGAAATTACTCATAAGCAATAATAAAACTAGTGATGGGACAGAATCGAGTGCATTTGAGAATCGAATATTTGGTATTCGAGTACTTTCAAGTATTGAGTAAGTATTCGAATACATATACAAAAACGATTAATTAATTGATAGTAAGAATCAGAGAACTATGATATATGGTACTTATTTTAAAATATCACCTAGGAATCGTATCCTCCTTTGTATAGTGGTTGAGCACTGGATTTGCAACATGCCAGTTCATGGTTCGAATACACAATATAAGGGGAATTTGGTGGATAGTTCTTTTTATGCAAATGATAATTTTTGGCAAGACAATTAAATTTATACTATTTTCTTAAATATTTTGATCGAGCTGCACTTAAAAAAGGAATTTATTTTTCACAAAACTCAAATTTTAAATCTAAATTATTAAACTTTTTCTCTTCTGAATTATTTAAATAATTTTTTTAATTTAAATATGTGACAACTACTATTATTAATCTATATGAACTGTAGACAAATTGCATTTTGAAGATTAAATATTAATCCCATGTATAAATTGCTGAATGTTTTGGTCATGCTTATATTTTCGGTAATTGTAAATATGTATCAATTATTTTTTATTTTGATTTTACAAGTCATAATTTTTAAATTTTAGTTTTCGCATTGGAAAGATTTGATTTTCTACTATATTTTGAGGAAATCGTTGATAATCACTTTTACCTGGGAACGTAGCCAGAATTTTATTTTGGAGGGAGCCACAAAGATAAGAATGAAACTTTTTATACAAAACTCCTTTAAAAAGTTTGTATGAATGTCAAGTATTTTGTTATTTATAATACCAGGATCTGAAACTTCAAAAATTATTTCTGTAAACTTATAAAAAGTGACACATTTCAGTTGATTTAAGTACAAGAATGGTTCCGTAAATATTTGCAAAATAAATTACATTAAATAATCAAATTTTGTTTCTGGAAATTCACTTTTTAGTTTTGCAAACAACTGTTTGGAGTACGAAGATGTGAGAAGAGGTAGAGTCAAAGCAGAAAAAATATTCATAATAATTTTTTACTATTGTAATAAAGAGTTTGTTAGATATTTAAAAAAGAATATTAGTTATTGTTAGATATTTTAAAGAAAGTAATGGCCATTTTAAGAATGAAATAGCGTTATTTTACTTGAAGAAAAAGAAGCATTTCAAGCATTATAGTATCTTATTTGCAGATGTATTTTAAATGTCAGAAATAAGAAAGCTTGAAAATTAAATTAAATTTTGAAAAATTAATGAAATTAAATGTAAATAATTAAAATTAAAAATATAGTTATAATTAAAAACTTCCAACTTGATTTTCAAAAATAAAGGCAAACCATATGTGTAAAAACTACTGATAATTAAGCCTGCCTGTTCGGGAAATTGCTTCCAGAAATTTTCAAATCCAATCTCTTAATCAATGGAATTTTTTGACACTTCATCACATGCATTTTCTGGACATGTAAAATTGGAAAAAGCAAAATCAAAACAAGAAACAACACTAATGAGAACCATGGATACCCATGCTATGTGACACTGCTACTTAAGATGAATACTCCTGGTATCCGAATACCTAGGATGACTACTCTTGGTAGTTACTACTTTTGTAGTATCCAACTACTTTTGTAACCAAATACTTGTATCTCAATACTCTTGTAACCGAATATCTTCAATCCGAGTACTTTGGTAACCGAATACCTTCAATCCGAGTATTTTGGTAACCGAATACTTGTATCTCAATAGTCTTGTAACTGAATACATTGGTATTTGAATACTTTGGAAAAGAATCGAGTGCAATGATTACTGTTAAGTATGGAGTATATGAGTACTTTTATATTCTAATACTCCCATTACTAAAAACTGATAAAGGGGCAAGATTAAACACATTAATAACATCAGTAGATATATTTATTGACAATTTGCTTGAAAATCTGCTTTATGTGCCTATCACTTCTTACAAAATCTCTAAGCCATTACTTTAAAAAACAGGATGAATTGAGTCTGGATACTGCTATATATATTGTGAGAGATTTTGCTAAAATTTATACCTGCATTTTCCAAGATGCTATTCATTGGGAAAACAAGCAGGCAACAGTTCCTCCTTTTAAGCATATATAAAGAATCTTCATTGGTGTGAAATCGATTTTTATGTGTGTCAAGTGACAATTTAGTGCACAACACTTCAACAATTTGGATTTTTCAAAAAGTAATTTTTGATTATACGTGTTCTACAAATTAATGTATAAAGTATTTCGATGATGAGTCCTCAGTCCAATATAAAAACTCTATAATCTTTGTCATGAAAAAGAACACGGTGTAAAAGCAGAGTGGCACTTTTTTGCCTCTTTCCATGGAAAAGGAGCTTGTGTGACGGTATTGGTGACATAAAGCGTATAATATGGCTATAAAAGCAAGACTTCGGCATCTATACAAATATACAATATTAAATGCATTTGATTTATACAAGTTTACAAGAGTCCAACAAAGAATATATGCTTTTTCATAGCAAAATTTAAATTTGGTATTGAAATCACTGGCCTTAGTAATTGATGAATTTGCTGAAGAAAAACAATTTAAGCATTAATGCTTAAAAAGAAAAACAATTTAAGCATTACTTTTTTCCAGGAACAAGTACTTCGGGGTTTGTCTTAGACAAATTTGAAAAAATTGTTTTCAGAGATTTTGCTCTCTCTGATCTTGTTTGCATGTTGTTTAAGTGATTTTAACAAGGTCACAACATGTTTTCTGTTTTAACTTATACCACTTTATAAAAATTTAATGGGTATTTATGTTTTACAATTGAGGCTATTATAAGTATTTTTGTATTTCTAATTAACATTAGAAAGTAAATTGTAATAATTTCACTGCTATTTTGAAACAATGTATCGAAATCATTAATGTAAATATATTTAACAGAAATATTGCAATTAAATATTATAAAACACATTACATTCTGTAGAGTAGTTTTAGAAAATAATTTTTCTTCATTGTGGTTCTTAAAATATTTTCCAAAGACACCAAGTGATAAATAAATTAAAAATTACATAGGACTGTAATTTGATATTGTATTTGTATCCAAACATTTAATGTGTGAATCTGCTTTGTGAATTAATACTTCATAAAAATTCAAATTTGACCATTCAGAAATTGAAAATTTTGCCCCTCTGAATTTTTCTCAGATTAAAGTACACATGTTAATTAATACTTCCACAAAATTTCAGAGAAAAATATTAGGGTTCATTTTTTCTATAGCCCTTTAAAGTTGGCTGTTTTTAAAAGTGAATTTTTCACTTTACATGAAAAAATCCACTAAAATGTGAAATTACCCATTTTTGTATTTTATATACATTACTGAAATAAGTATCTTCCATTTGGTACCAAAATGACTTAATTTGAACTATTAGTTCTCAAATTAGGACCATTTATAGACAATGCGGCAAATCTGTGGTGGTCACCATTGTGTGAAATTGACCAGTTTTTAAATTCTTGTATTTCAGCTAATATTGGACAAAATATTTAAAAAATTGAGATTTATAGGTTTCACTGCCATGTCTATCTATGGTAAAAATTTGAAGACAATCCATAACTATGGTGCAACAATTTTTTCTCAAAATGAGTGTTTTCACATGGAATGACCCCATAATTACTTTGAATATATTTGTGTAAACTCTAATGAAACCAGCCTGTTGCTATTGTAGAAAGTTTGAGACTGCCACAGGCAACCTTTTGCTAGTGTTTTAAACCTCGGTGACTAGGGATATTTTTTTAAGCAGTCACCTCAAAAGCTCCCATTTTCAAAACTTTGGCAACTTTTCGAAAATTTGGCGACTTTGTTTGAAAATTCACCAAAGGTTCACAAAAATTTAGTCCCTTAATATCTTACAGTGGATGGAAAAATAGTTTTCTGACTTTTTCCCAAGGGACGACAATTTCAAAGTTTTGATGCCAAGTCAGGGCAACCATAAAGGAAAAACGTCGGCATCTATGGGTACTAGATTGTCATGAAAAACGTTAATAAAATATTTGGTTTTTAAATTTCTTGGAAAGATCCTCAATGTCTGTTTCATACTTAATTAGCACATTTAGTGTTTTAGCTGATTCATTTTGTGTCGGCAAATCAAATTGCTAAAGTAGAGTTTAAGAGAAGGCTTTTTTGCTACTATTTCTAAAAGTTTAGGCTACTAATACTGCTATTTCACATGTTTGAGTGTGGCAGCACTGATGGTTCCAGTTTTTCAAGCTTGACAGGTTTCTATTGTATAAATTATTATGCTGATGAATTTTTTAAATAAAAGCATTTAAGCATGAATTTTATTCATTAATATTAAATGCTTTATAAATTTTTAAATGCCTTTAGTTCAGTATAATTTAGTTATTACAAATAAAACAAAATCGTATGTATTCTAATGTCTAAAGAAGTGACTTAGCTTATTCACAAGGTTCTGTTATTTTATTTGATTAATATATTAAATAATAGATTGATTTTCTCTATATTTACTCTATGTGTGCATCTGAACTAAGTAAAAGTATACGAAATTAATTATCAGCTTTAAGTGTCCTATTTTACATGACTATAACAAGGTTTTTATTTATACTCTGAATTTTTTCAGTGTCAATTCTATTTCGAGCCTGGAAGATTTTTCACACTGCAGCAATTTACAAGAACTCTTTATTCGAAAAAACAATATCTCTGAACTAGGGGAGATTCGGTTCCTTAGAGATCTTCTAAAGTTGAAAAATCTTTGGCTAGCAGATAATCCTTGTGCTGAATGCGATGAGTACCGTCTTACTGTCATACGTGCCTTGCCACAACTGCAAAAATTAGATAATATGCGTAAGTCATTAAATAATTACCATTAAACTGAATTAATGTATAATTATAAAAATTATTCTAAATGTAATAGTTTTTCAATTAAAAATATTAAAAAAAAAATTTTTTTTTGCATAAAAGCATATTTTAAAGCATCATTTTTACTTAGCATAAAATGTAAAGAAAATCTCAAATTTAATTAAAATAAATTAATTTTTCTTTGCTTTCTCTTTTGAAATATTTGAATCAATTATAAAGCTCGATTAGAAGTCTGAGAATGTCAAACTTTGTTATTGGTTTAAAGCAAAATTCATTGGAACATGCCATTGATCAAAACAAAGATAGTATTGCATAAATATTTGTTTTATTATTTTATGAGCACATATTGCAAAATATCATTGACAGCAAATTATAAATAAATCAAAAATCGTAATAATACACAATAATTCCCAACAGTGGTTATATCAATTGATGGTTAAAGGAAAAAATTTCTTTCTAAAGTTGAGAGTAATGCATCGACTACTCAACAGGCAAACTCAATTGTTCAACGTTCATAATAAAAGTTTGGCCTGTCAGAAATTTCTCAAGTCCTAAAATTTTGAAATGCCTATTGAAGGTATTATTTAATCTACACATAAAAACGTATTTTATTTCAATTTTAGTGATTATCTTATAGCTTGACATGTTCTACAGAAACACAAATTATTAACTCAAACTTTTTATTTCCCTTCCACTTTCACTATTTATAGATTTTGTGATAATATTTTATTCAGATCTTAACTATAGTAGCAATGAATAACTTTATCATCATTCTCTAGTTTTTCCACAGAATCCAACCACTCATAGCTTTGTATTTCATTCCTCCATCATTGGTATGATATTTTCTCTAAAAGTTTCAAAACAGATTTAGTTTTCTTTCCATATTTTTATACAGTTGTCTCAATTTATAGGGACCTTAGGCGTAATGACTTTCCATGATATAACAATCAATTGAGATGACCCTAGTAGTTCTCTTGTAGCTGTGATGCTATTTTAATGACTGATACAATGACAGTGGTTAACTATAGTGGTAATAATCTCATTATGCAACTTTCAGTTGGCTGTGTCTCATGAGTTATTTAGGTTATTTTGCATGATTTGTCTGTTTTCGGGTATTGCCAGATTGCCTCACTTTGCTCAAGTTTCTCTTTACAAATCAATCACATGTCAATCTGTAAATACCAGACAACCGTTTGCCACTTAGCTAGCTATGCCTTTCCTCATAACTGAATACTCAACATTCTCCATTGAAACAAAAAAGAAAGTATTTTAATGTGTCAACAGGAAACGTCTTTCGAAAGCAGATTGCCAAACCCATTAACATTTCCTAAAGCACTCTACTATTATAAAGAACAACAACCATATTATTAGTTGCAGGCAGGCCACCAAAGTGGATGCAGAGCAGGGAATCAAATGTCCCACTTGTAGAAAAGGCATTTTAATGGTGGCTTAAGAATATGCACTCGAAATACATCCCTTTTGATGGAAATGTTTTAAAGGGAATGGCAAACATTTTTTTCAAAACTCGAACTCTTATCCTGACAAGCTGTTCAAAGCATCTGATGGTTGGCTCCAAAATTTAAAATTTTTACTAAGCTGCAGTTCATACTTCATACGATACTGATTATTAAGGATAGTTTCTAAGTGCCAGAGTTTGCAAAATTTTATGAGGTGTGAAAATCGGTATTCTCCCTCCTGAAAAATTTTAGATGTTTAATATAACATCCCAGGAGCAAAGGTCCTCAGGATCGTTACAATGTGAGTCTACTGCATAAACAAATAGTACATATTTTTTGTATTATATAAATGTTTCTTCATTTTATAGCAATTCGCCCTGATGAAGTTGAATCTGCAAGAAAACATGGTTCTCCTCTGGAACTTTTAATCCCTAAAGAAGAAGAGTCGATTAATATTTCTTCTGAACAAGTTTTGATTAAAAATTCCACCAGCTGTGAAGAAATTGCTTCTGTTACTCATACAGAAAGCTTTTCTGTAGAAAGTACAGCTTTTTCGCCAGTGACTCCTAATAAGTAAGAAATTTTTCTATAAAATGCTTAATCTAAATGTGATTCATGTAATCTACCTTGAAACCTAAACATCTAAATTATTATTCCAAACATTTACTATCAATGTTGTATTTATGAGATCTAAAGTAATTAGTGTGAATTTGAAACTTTGAACTTTTGTGAAAACTGGATGGATTTAAACAGACAGGTGGCTAGAAGGTGTTCATGACTTATACCCAATTAATGATTCTGCCTAAGTGAAATTGCAAACCTTTTTACCTTCCCAATATTGTGCTAAGGTACATATAATACACAGTGCTTGTAAGTATGTAATAAGCAGATGTTTTAATTTTGTTTTTCAATGAAGTGGCCCCATTAGCTTGTGGGTTGAATTATTTCTCTCATTACTTTTTATACTATTCAATTTCAAATAACAGTTCTATACACTGAAAAATCTTAGTTGATATTTATCAGATAACAAATTCTCGAAAGGACAGATTGACTGAAGAAACTGAATTGACTCAGAAAATTCAAATTTGATTATCAAATCATTTAAAGTAAATTGATATCGTTTTTCTATAGATAAGCCTAACCAGTTTATAAATTGATTGTTTCAACTTAACTTCCAGCTTTTAACCCAAAGTTAAAAGCTAGAGACAAAATCAGGTTTTTTTTTCAATTTTGGTTTGAATAAGTAGATAACTTCAATTAATGAAACAAATATATTTTAGCAAAACAGTATAGACAAACTTGTGCATGTTAAACACATTGTTTTTAGTTGGTCAAAATTATTCTTTTCTCTTTTAGTGGAACTGAATCCTTTAATTTTGTAAGGAGCTCTGGTAAGCAAACAGAATCTCTAAATCAGATATCCCAGTCTTCATTTCAAGAAAAGTTTTCTCACGAATTAGTGTACTCTGAAAAAGATGAAAATCTACATCAAAATAATATACAGTCTGCTGAATCAAGCCCTGTTGCTGCAAATTCTAATTTTGGTGCAAATTTTCAAGAAAGTTTTGATCATGAGTATATTCCGGAACCTGAACCGCTTCCTGAAACACCCACTGGCTGTTCATCAAGAGAACATTTTTCTCCAAAATGTGCATTTCCACCTACTTATTTACCACGCATGACACAAAGATCTGAAAGGCCTACTGCTATACGCATGTTACCTAAAGGAGGGAAAAGCAGGGTAAGATATTTAAATTATTGTGTGTTATCATATATTCAGGATTCATCAGACACCATCTGTAAAATTCAAGGAGTATTAAATTTTTAAGTCAACCTGGAAAACCATACAAACAGCCTAGTGCTAAAAATCTAAATATTTTAATATTTAATAAGCATTTATTGTTTATTCTAATTTATATTTTATTCATAAATTTATGTAATTAGATTTTTATTACATAATGTACTTAAGAGATTTTAGAAACCTTGTTGAAAAACTCAGTGTTGGTTTAGAATGTGATCCCAGTCAATATTAATTTCTTAGACTGTGTTATTAGAAAAGCTACGTTGGTTCTTCGTTACGAATAATAACTAAGTATTATATCTTAAAATCAGTGTTTGATCTGCATTATTGGGAAATTAGAATCGTAAATCAACTTTTCTTCAATAAAATAAGGAAATTATTGCATATACCTCTTACACCAATATTCATTACCATTTTTCTTTTGTGTTAGGGGCTGCAGTTGGGCCTGGTTGAAAGAGCAACTTATTAGCAATCGGAGGATTGTGAGTTCGAAATTCGGACTGTCCTGTACACTGGGCTGGAGCATGTTAAATCTGTCATGCCCTTAACTGTTGGCATGTACGGAAGTTTGGAGAAGGGGGTGCCAGCTCAGGTGTTGACTTTGTCATCTGACCATGGTTCAAAATTTTGAGGTGTCGTCCTCTGATCTTTCCCTTGGGGATTGATTGATCCCAGACCTTTGCTAATAGCCTGTTGTGTTGCTCCAGTGTGATGTTAATTACCATTACCATTTTTGTGTCTACCTGAAAGTCAATTGAATCTGATTTCTCAAAACCAGAACTGCTCCTGTGAATTCTTTACATGTATCCTCTTCTATGTTTTCTAACATTAATAAAACAGATTTCCCATGATTCTTCAAAGTCCTTGAATTTCATTTTTCTTGAAGTCCTGGAAAGTACTGAAATCTGTTAAGTCTTTGAATTTTAACCTGGTCATTTGAAAAAAATTTACTTGCATCCTAATGCTTGAATATACAAAGTTTCTTATGTTGCATGTTTCTTTTCTTACATAGCAATTTAAAAGCAAAATTTTAAACATTAAACGTTGATTTCCTTATCTTTCATATGTCAATTTTATATGGTCTTGAAAATGAAGGCTCGTCATTAACAAAATGAAGTCCTTGAAGGTATCTAGAAGTTCTTGAAAACGATCTTGTGTTAAAAGGAAGGAGCTATGGTTAAATCAAAGTATTGAAAATATTTTGTAAAAACTGACAAAGCCTGTAAATTTTGTAGCATCCTTTCAAACACATTTTTTTTTATTGTACATACTATTCTCAAAGTATACAGGGTTCCCACGCTCCTTAGAAACTCATTAAAAAATCCTTATTTTTAGCTATCATTTCTAAGAGCCCTTAAAACTCCTTAGTTTTAAAATCAAGAGTCCTTAAAAACTTATTTTCCCCAAAATTGAACACTAAATTTTTCTGACGGCAGTCATTTTACGATTTCACCCGTTTTCGAGCTCCATTGTACAATCTTCTTGGACAGGAAGCGGTAGGTTTCACTGGGAGACAACGTTTGTCCTCCCCTCTTCAAAAACGAATACAAAGAGGACCGCTGATTGACCCTCCGAAGGGGGGTGTGACTGCAGACACCCCGCTAGGTTGATTGACGGGTAATGACCATTTAGTTCATTGGGTCTGGGGAGATAGATGACTTCCATTGATAGATTTGCTCATGCTCCATGTTCTTGCATTTATCGGCTTTTTCCCAGATGTTTTCACACAATTTTTACAATGACAAGTTCCTAAACATCGGAAGAAAAAGCACATAAATAACAATCTTTATTTCCACATTGTCCCCACAAGCAAAATACATGGCAGATAGATTTGCATTAGGTGCTTCGTGGGGGAATGGAACTTTGAGGAGAAACAACTTGGTTCCACTGATAAGGAGTGTCAATTTTGGGCAGACTTCGATGCGGAGATGAAGCTCTTAGAGTTCGAACGTGGCCACATGATCTGCCTCTGTGAGGGTGTACTTTCGTATCATGAAATCACCACTCGCACAGAGTGTAATGCCGCAACAGTGATACGTGTGTGGAAAAGATGGACCACGGAGAACCGAACAAGTCGAAACACTGGCAGTGGGCCACGCAATATGATGTCACCACTGGACGACAGATACTTCATCCTCATGGTGGTGACGGACCGTACAGCATCTTCTCGTGCATTGCCACAACATTGGAGCACGTCAACAGGTGTGTCATTGCCTGCCCCAACGGTTCGTCGACGTCCGCTGCGCCATGGGATACGTGCAAGGATTCCCCTACGCAGGGTTCCCTTGACGATGAACCACCGACGCCTCCAGCTACAAAACCTGAAAAACAAGAACATGTTCTGTGCATATATTACTTATTCTGTGTGCTTTATTAAGATTATCCTGCAAGAAGGTAAGATTTCGGTAATTTGTCTGATGTCAAGATGTTTCCCTTAACATTTTGTGGTCATAGATGGCTATAGAGAATGTCTCAGTTGTAGAACGTGCAATTGTAATTTGTACTGATGTTGTCAAATGTTAGAAGTGTAGAAAAGGATACTTCGAATAAAGTAAAGTGACAGTACGAGAAGCTACAAAGGATGAGTTAATTCTGGCAAAATTTAATTTTTTCTTAGCTGTGGCATAATTATTGCAACCATTTCTTGAATTTTATCAAAACGATAAACCATGGTTGCCTTTTTTTGGAGATATGTTAAAGCTTGTATAGCAATGTGTGGAATACTTTAATCTTCTAAAACCAGATGATTTTGAATTTTTGATTTTTCTGACTTATTGTTATTCTCCTGTGGACAAAATCAATATAGGGTTCATTGGGGAAAGAATAGTAAAATAAAAGTTGTGCTGCCTTTGATTTGCGGCGTGATTGTAGAAGTTTTTTGTTATACGAATGCTACGTCTCATGACTGAATCTCCTGCAGCATATTTGCTTGTCCGAAATTCTTCATGTCTTGATCCTAGACGTATGGTTAAAGATCAGACCAAGTGCATGAACTCCATGAAGCTTGTACTATCACACTTTACTCAGAAAAAGATTGTGATATATTACTTCAATTCAAAGATTTTATGGAAAGCACTGTTTTCAAATCCACTTCATTGTTTCAGAATTTTGAACCAAAAACAATGTGTTTAGATAGTTTTTTAAATGACTTAGTATAGATCAGTGGTCTCCAAACTTTTTCACTTGAGGGCCAGATTGAAAAATCCTTGAAGTCAGGTAGGCCAACACACAAATAAATATTGCATATGCACACATATGTGTGTATATACAATATTTATTTGTGTGGGTTATGGACATTGGGTCAATGTCAATTTTTTTAAAGCTTACGAAATAAACTAGTTAATAAAATAGGTGTTTAAATAAAAATGAAGATTTATCCAAAAAATCACATTTATTCCAAATAATGTAAATGTACATATAATTTGGCCTAAGGAAAAAATAACATTCAACAATATTCCTATGTATCGTTCTTTGGCTTTCTTATCTACATATGGGACGTGTGGAGTTGCTTCTGGCATATAATGTCTGTCCATTTTGGGTCAAATTTCGATGATCCTATCACTAGAATGGATTTCAAGTGTTCATCTGACAATTGAACCCTGTACTTCGATTTTACAAAGGTCATTTTTGAAAATGTCTGCTCGCAGGTATAGGTCGATCCAAGCACTGATCTTGCAAAGTTTTTTATTTCTTTAAAATCACCCAATGACCTGCAATGAAAGGAATTGTCAGAAGTTTACTGTTTTAAAATTAAAAATAAACTAAATATAATCACCTGTAAAATGAAAGAAGGTCCACATTCTTGTAACATTCCTTGAAGTATTCTTCCAAGTATTCATTTGACGTAAGTTCACTCGATTCAAGTTGAAGTTCTGTTTGCACATTTTCGATTTCACATTGGAATGGATTTTGAAATAGCTTGATATTTTCTGCTGTAGTTGCATGATCAGTCTGCGAAGCGGTTTTCAAATTCCTAACGTAGTTTGTGATAGTTTACTGCATAATGTGATGGAAAAGGCACACAAGTTTCACTAGCAAACTTCTTGCAAGTTTCGAAGTGGTCCATAATTGTCTTTCCCAATTTGTTTCCAAAAAGAGCAAGTTTTGTTCTAAAAACTTTCATACATTGGAGCAAGTCGTTTACAAAGGACTTTGCGCCTTGAAGTTTCAAATTTAAAAAATTAAGATGAGTGGTAATATCAACAGCAAATGCAAGCTTCCACAGCCACTGATCTGAAATCTCTTCTACAGGCCTACCCTGATCAATCATGAAAATGTCAATAGCTTGACGCAGCTCAAAAAACCTTTCCTCTGCTTGGCCAACGTACCTCACAATGATATGGGATGTCTGGATACTGACTTTCAATATCCGAAAGAAAATTCTTAAACTGCCTGTGTTTGAGAGTGATGGGATATAATTTACTGTCTTAACAACGACCTGCATTACTTCCTACACATGTTTTTCCCACACAAGGATTGTTGATGTATAATGCAATGAAAAACCATTGGTTTCTCAACTCCAGCATTTTGAATAGCAAAGCAAACGCTCTAATGAGAAGCGGAACTCATTATTAAATTGAAGGCGCTCAGTAACGAAAGTCATTTATTAATATTTTGTAATAGTTTATTTTCCATAAAACCGGTTCGAATTACACAGAACCTCGAACCTACCAAGACTACTGAATTTGAATTATTTTTACCATTTTACAAAAAATTGCATGCTGCATCGGCCGGGTTTCCACGGGCCAGACAATGACCCTTCGCGGGCCGGGTTTGGCCATCGGGCCGTAGTTTGGAGATCCCTGGTATAGATGATACAAAGTGAAAACTGGAAAGTTATGAAAACCATAATGATCTTATCTCATGGCCAGGCTTTTGTGGAATGGATTTAATATCAACAAGTCCTTAGAAATTGAAAATTTAAAAGGAGACCCCTATATTGCAGACTTATTTATGAAAATGCTAATGATATTCCAAATTTAGTAATTACTAAAGAAATGAGAAAATTTGTTTCTTCAAGGCAGGAATATGTTATGCATTTAGAATAACAATGCAAAAGTGCGAAGAAGACAAATTTAGAAAAGAAAAAACTTGAGCTACAAGAACTTAATTCCTTAAAATCAAAGAATTTGTCTTGAGGGTGATATAATAAGAATGGAAAAGTCAGCTGAAGAACTGGCTAATGAGGCAGAAGCTTCTGAGTACTTTTCTCTTTTAAAAAGTGTAAATGCAAAGAAATTAAAGGAAAAGCAACTGAAATAAAGGAATTAGACAAAATAATTTCTAAAAAACAAATCAGTTGAAATTTATTCATAAGACTTTTTTCTCAGGGCAATATTTAACAAGATAAATGTATTTGTATTTAAAATGGAAAATAAATCTTATTAAAATTCTTTCTTATTTTCTAGAAAAAATGCAATGATTTTTAGAATTTCATTTCTTTTTCCCCTTGAGATGACATCCTTAAAAATTATAAAAATTAGTTTTATTGTGGTTAAATGGGTTTAATATGTGTAAAATACATTAATCTTTTGTGCATTGTTTTTAAAAAGTTAACTTCAAAACACAATGTATTAAACAGACATCAAAAAATTAACTTTTAAGTTACTATAAATCTGCCAACAGTCCTGCATACATCCCTAATTTTTGTCCTACTAGGTTGACTCATACAATGAATGCAATATAGTTTTGGTTATATTTTGATTAGTCCTTATAAAAATTATTTGTGGTCCTTAGAAACTCCTTATTTTTATTTTGAAAAAAGAGAGGGAACCCTGGTATATTTCTTGGATACTTTAAATGAATGAAACTTAAAATATTTTGATGCTGTTAATAGATTGTATAATGAATCCAGGCTAGGAACCTTTATGTTATACAGTATCTAATAAATTAAATTGTTTGACTCACAAATATTAAGGGCACCTTTGTTCTTATTTTCACAACATTTGTTTTATTTCTCCATTTATTCTTCTAATGTCTCACATCAAAATGTAATTTATAACATTAACTTTTTTGTTTAGTTTTATTGTAATTTGTCACAGTTTATGTTTTTCATATAAAGGAATAATGCATCAATGAAATTTTCTGTTTAAAAACTTGATCTGGATCTATTCGGACATCTTTGGGTGTGTACAGGTGTCACCTTTTCTTTTCCCATGGGGTTAACTCTTTGGTAAACACTGGGTTATGCTCCCTGGGTATCTAAGCTATCTTTTTCTGCCTTCTTCCCACCACTCTATTCCCCAATCCCTCCCTTTTTTCTTTTCCACAACATGCAAATCAGGAAGGTCTTGAAAAAAATGTGGAATAAATTATTGTAATCGTCTTTTAATTTACAATTATCTGCATGGTATAATTTTTGTTCAAAATTATAATTTAAATATATTTAATCTAATTTTATTTCAATATTGAATTTCAGTTTGTTTATATATGTTTTTGTACATTGTTTTTTAAAAGACGTCAGTATGTTTTTCTGACCCATATGTTTGCAGTGTACAGCGTCCGGAATGGGGAAAGTGAAGTCCTGGGGTACCTGATATGTGCCCTTTGGTCCATGTTTCAACATAGACGTGTGGCTGAATTGCGCTCACTTCGGCCAATCAGCTCACTTAACTTCTCTGGGGTTGACCACACCAGGGTGCTTACCCCTTCTGCTGTGCTAAACTTCACTGATTTTAAGTATTTGGGGTTAGTGCTGCAGCTAGGGATGCCCTGGGTGAAGTAGCAGAACCTGAATGCTGCATTAATTGCAGGAGAAATCATGCAGCGTACTCCACAAATTGCCCTCATTTGATAACAGAAAAAGATTCAAGCTGTAAAAATTACCAAAAATCTATCTTTTCCCAAAGCCCATAAATTAATTGAATCTCGTATACATCATTTGAATACATCGATTGCATCCTTATTATATATAAAAAACAATCAGCACTCCAACAAAAATCTGGTTCTAGAAGAAAACCAACCAACTGACCTAAGAAACAATAATACAAATTCAACTCATTAAAAATAATGCAGAAACAGCAAATCAAATCTGATATCCATAACCTACCCACTACAGTTTCTCTGGATCTTGTGCCATTAAAATTGAAACAACCAACCACTACAGATCATCCCCTCATAACACAAGATTGGGACCAACCAAAAATAAAATAACTAACAAAACACAAAATCTTAAACCAATATTAAAAACTGCTAAATCAAATTCAATACAAAAGATTTTTGGATCTAGTGCTTTGAGGCCCAAACAACCAACCAATCAACACAAAAAGAAAAAGTAAACATCTTCAATTTGAAATATTTTCAGTCAATGGATACCTCAGACCAGGAAAAAAGGATACTGAACTAAATCTGCACCCATCCTCTAACTCCAATATAGAGCTTGAAAAAGCTAGGATAAAAATTTTAAAAAAGGATCTAAATTTTTTAAAGGATCCACAAAATTGTTAATATCCTAACTTGGAACTGTCATGGTTTTCACACATGTTGATGGTATTAAATCAGTTTCAGTTTAACAATCTTCAGTAATTTTCCTGCAAATTGTTCCTTAACTATTTGCTATTTATTAAATTAAACGTTTCTTAGCAATGTCATAGTTATCTTTTAATTCAATTTGATCTGACTTATGATAATTTCATCTCATAACAAATATCGCTAAATTTCAAATCCCTTTCAAAACTTTATTGCTTCCAAATCTAGGGAAAAAATTTCCTACTCTTCAGTTTTGACCCAATTCTTTCCGATTCCAAAACCTTAACTCCTTGCTTAATGATTGAGTGTCACACATACTCAAAATAGCCACATTGAATACTGCCATAGCTCCCTTCTCAGTCATTGACCCTTGAATATTATTTTCACTGCAAATAATTTCTTTTTATTTTTGCTATCCTTCTGAGATTCACCCTCTAAAATTACTCCACCCCAGTAATATACATATCTATTGTCTTCAACCTAGAAACAACTCACATGGCAGGAGATCTTGCTGTAGTACAATTCTTTCAAGGTTTTGGCAAAGAACAAGTACAATACCTTCTCAAAATGGTTTCTGTAACTAATGCTTCGATGGTAATGTTTTCTGAATTCCAGATGTTCCTTAACTCAAACTTCATTACATCAGACCTTTTATCTGGCATTTCTGCTTCTGAAGGAATAAAACAAGGAGCTTTTTCTTTTCTTACAATTTTAACTTTGAGCTCTTTTGCTAATGCTCACTTTGTGACAGTTCTCGCACTCACGGAATCACATTAAAATTGTGATTTTTTAATTTTGATTCTGGGTACAGAAAACAGCATGTTAGTAACAAGATGTTATTTTTCAAACTGGACATTATGTGGTACAGCTGAAATGACAATTTCTGGTAATTCAGGTTTTGGGGCTTTAAAATCACAAAATATTGAATTGTGGCTTTTGTTAGAACTCGCAATTAACATGGATTAATTGAATCTTGAAGATATAATATTAGTTACTGTAATTAAATTTGCAATGGAGGGAATATTTTGCATAATTATTTTTTTGTATTAATTTTATTTTGAATGAAAGGAGGAGTTATTTACTTTTTAACTGAATCATTTAGTTAACTCGGCTTCTCTACACTCACCTTCACTTTGAATAAATACCATTATTTCTTTTAAGTCCCAGTTGGATTTAATATTCCTTTTCATATTAGAATCTAACATAATACCACTCGGTATTAATTTAAGTAATATCAGACAAACCAAACCATAGTTATCCAAAGTAACACTTGCTGATAAGTTTCGGCAAGTTCCTTATTTATATCTCACAATCATGAAGTTTTCATAGAGTTCTAGCATTTGCAGAGTTTCGAACAGGCTCAAGGTTTAGCAATTTATGGGGTCATAGTGGCTCATAGGTATGCCCATTGCACTAGTAACCTGCAAGGGATGTCTTCCCTGGGTGTATTTCTCTCTTCTGTGTCAGTAAAACTTATGTATCTGTCCATTTACTTGCTATTGCTTGTCTTGTGTTTGGCTAAATATGGCCCTTGCACCATGAAAATCAAACGAAACAACGACAGAACAGTTTAACAATTTGTTCATATGAACTTTTAGGACTAAATCTCATCTTCCGAAATGATCTTTAAGTAATTCCACAGGTGTATCATAATTTTCATTTGTAAAAAAAAAAGAATCTTGTTATAGCATTTAAAATTATTCCTCCCAAGAGAGATTTTAAATAATTAAATTTGTCTATACTTTCGAAAAATAAATCCTGCCAGTGGTTAAGCAGCTAAAAGTGTCACTCTTAAGAAACTAAACTGAAATTCTTGGTAACGAGTTCAAATCTCATGTGCCATGTTGGGTTGGCTGCTTGAAGTTCTTCAGGACGCCATGTAAAAATTGTCCAGCTTCCCCAAAGTCCTCCAAGAAGGCAGTGCCCTTATACATACTCACAATTTATGATGGATGCAGTGTAACAGTACCTTCCATGTTGACCCGGGGTTATGCAGTGACTTATGTTTTCACCAATGAATGCTTGAAGGGCGTATGTTCCATAAACTGACATTGGATGGAAAACTTTTGACAAACAATTATTTTCATGTATAGCACTTTCGAATTGGTTTTAAAATTCTAGCTTGTTGGGCTTGAGTCACTGTAAAACTTATTAATAGTTAATTTCAGTAACTTTACCATTTTCAAATTACTAACAACACTTTCAGGAACATTTTCACTAGAAGTTTGATTGTGACCTGATATTCTGGACTGGACCTTGGTTTTACTTTCAACTACATCCGTTAACAATTCAATATCTTCGTTTAATTTTTTAAGAGATTCTACCTTTTCAAATGATTAGCCATGCAATTCCTCTAAATTATTGTCTTGAATTGTTGGATGGATCTCCCAACTTAAAACAGTTTCTATTTTAGTTATTAAATTTGTGGTCAATCATAGAACATGAATTCATTTCTCTTTGAAGGTAAGCCCACACTAGTCCGCATTACACGGATAGGATTCTAAAATTATTTATATTGTTTTAAATGAGACTACACTCACATCCGATCGGACGTCGCCAATTCTAACAAAGATCCCAGAAGGAAAATCAAATCTGTTCCATCCGTACAATGCTGATGACTCATCCGTATCTTATACACAGTGCGAATCTTTCTTGAGGTCCTACTGACTCCCTGAATAACATGTTCTCTATTTAAATGTGATCTCAGGATGTCTAGAAGTGCTGTAAACAGCATGGGTCGTACGAAAGTACTGAAAAAACTAGACTTTGTCGTCAACTATAAATCAAGAAATAACATATGATACTCCATACTTTGACCTCTTATTTATATTGTGTACCCACAAATTCTGTTTTTGTTCCTCTTCTGCCATTAAGCAATTGACAACTACTTCTTCCTCACTGTTTACCTTTTATATTTTAAATTTAAATGTTACTAACCTACTTTTAATATTGGTTTGGTTTTGTATATGATATATATTTTAAAAATCTGTTTAATTTTTATTTGGAATTTTGTTTGGTACAGCTTGTCCATTACTGGGTCTTGCACCATTAAACGTAAACCAACCACCTTCCTTATTGTTCATATAGTGTTTGAGCACAATAAAATTTGTTGTCACAACTGATGTTCATATAAGAAAGTTACCCAATGAACTGAAACACCTCCTAGAGGAGGCTCACTTTCGAAAATGCTGATGCTCCGAATGCAGTGTGCGCAGTACACTAAATTAATCTGATATGTGCCATCCATGCGATCTAGTGTGCTTACCTTTAATGTATCTAATTTAGACATTTTTAATATTCAGTAAATTCAACTTGTATATGTGATATATAAATATCTCTAAATTTACACACAACTTCTGTTTCAAATATATCAATTTCTTATTCTCTGAATCTTCAAAATTCTTTATGGATCAAGCTAATAATGTTTTTCATTTACCTTCATCCAAAGAATCTTACCAAAGGCTAACCTGGGTTGAAACTACATCTAAATATTAGTAATCTGTTTGATCTTTCACTAATCTAATCCTGGACGTTTCTCGGGTTTCGGCATCATTTTAAAGGTTCAAAAAGCCCATTCTTAAATCAAGCAAGTTCCATGAGCCAAAAAAAATACAAAGAATAATTTGAACTAAAATAGATTTAGATTTAATATATCTACAGACTTAATGTGGATATTGTGAACCTAGAATCTTCATAACATTCGACCGAACATATCAAACTTCAAAAACCCATCTGGTTTTTCATTCAAATTGTAAATACTAGATTCTTTTATGGGGATATCAGTTGAGAGGACTCACTGCATAGCAGTGACAACCCCAGTGAGTAGTTGGCAACACTCACTAAAGATAATTTATAAGATATTAGATAAATTAAAATTGTTTAATTAGAAATTTTCCTAAAAACTTTTAATTTGATTCTTGAAATTTGACTTTTAATTTTTACAGTAGGAAAGAGCATTTACATTTTAATTCTCAGCAGCAGAGTGTTCTAAGTACTATATTTGCCACATAAAAAGTCATAAGGTATTCAATGAAGTACTGTGTAAAAGAGGTGCAAAATTTTAGTCACTGAAGCAAATTGTCTTTCTTTTTTTTTCAGGCTGCTAATATCCTATCTGCAGTTTTATGTTTAATAAAAGAATTAGATTGGGCCAGCTTAGAAGTTGTAGATACTGCTATACATTGTCAAATGGAAGAATTAGACGAACAGAACTCATCCTGAAACAACTGTTAGACTGCCACTGTGATTACTTGATAATCACAATTGCCACATATGTGACTAATTTCATAATAATTTATAACTGGTAATTGAACTTTTGTCAACTAATAGATTAATTTGTTTTTATATCTATTGATTTTTCTTGAAGTATCTAATGCTTAGCAAAAGTGTTTTCTGATATTCAGGTTTTCCTTTTTTGTAGATGTATCTCAAAAATTATTTTTATTCAGTTGTCTTGACTTAAACTTTACTTCAGAAAGAACTAGACTCACTGTACCTGCATACATAATGTAAATCTTAAAATTTTGTTACAGATAGATTATCTTTAATGCTTCAACAATTTATAATTGATCAGGCTGATCAAAATTAATCATTGTCATGTGTATACTATCATTACAAAAGAAATTGAAATTTCTTCATTTCCATCTCTATTTGGATGACAATTTTATGTACTGATTATTCCGGTGTTTAGTTAACTATATACAGTAATACCCCGAAATTACGCGATAGGTGGATCCAACGAAAATCGCTTAAGTCGAATTTGCTTAAGTCGGGGTACAACTTTGCATATAAATACATATCAATTTTGTTTAATTGGGACCAAGGACTAACAAAAACACAAGTTAAGAAGAAAAATATTTAATAGAATTTCAGTTCTTTATACATATTAATACAAAATATTAAAAAATAAATGAGTTACGTAAAAAAGTTATTTCGATGTCGATGGCTTCATAAAATCTAACAAATTTGTCTGACGACACAATGCCTTCTTTTTTTCACACAGAATTTCTTTGTAGCAAGCTAATCATTTTTTTATTTCTTGCTTTGTAGCTATAACGTGTTCTTCGTTGGAGTCTATGTTTTCTAAAAATTTTAAGCCCTTTTCAATTGAGCTGAGACCTTCTGTCAAGCTTGCAATTGTCATGTGCTTTTCTGGTGGAACTGGTCTGAAGTGTCTGATACTTCAGTGACGTTTTGCTCACGCATCTCAGCTCATCAATTGTCAGCTCCTGACTATGTGAATCCAACAGCTCGTAGACAGTCACCATTGACTTCCAAATCTAATTGCCTGGCAAGATTAACAACTTCTTTCACATGAGCAACATGATCAGTTTCTGGCATTGTTTCTGTCTTGTTTTTGAAAAAATGGACAACGTTTCTTCCTGACACTATTCAATGTCTTTTGGAAATTTCATCCCAAGATTTTCGAATGATTCTTACGGCATCTAAAACATTGCATTGTTTACAGAAGTCTAACAGATATCTCACTGTTTTGCCTCATAGCTTCATTCATATGTGCAAACGAATGCCTCGTGTAGTAAGTCTTGAATGTTTTAATGACTCCCTGGTTCATCGATTGAAGCAAGCTGGTTGTGTTAGGAGGCAAAAACACAACTTTCACACGGGTCGAAATCAATTAGGGTGGCAGGAGGGTGACCGGGTGTATTGTCAATAAGAAGCATCACTTAAAATGGAATCTGTTTAGACTTGCAATAACGTTCGACTTTGGGTATGAAGTGGTGACGGAACCAGTCCTCAAAAACGGAATCTGTCACCCAAGCTTTATGATTTGATTTCCAAATCACTGGTAAGCCAAATTTAGATATATTTTTTAAGGCTCTTGGGGTTTTCAGAGCGGTAAATTAAGAGGTTTTAACTTGCAGTCACCAGCTGCATTCTCGCCAACCATCACTCAATCAGTCTTCAGAAACCTTAAAACCTCAAAAGTGTTTTTCTTCATGTGCGATAAAAGTTCTTTCAGGCATCTTCCAGAACAGGCCAGTCTTATCCATGTTAAATACGGTTTCACTGCTGTAGTCACCTATCATAGCCTTGAGTGTGTGTCAGGAAAAGAAGACGCAGCGTCTTTATCGGTGCTTGCCGCCCGCCTCCCCAGCTTTCAACCTCAAAAATCAGCTTAGCTTGTTAGCACAGTGTTCTGATCGACTGGACAATTATTCACTTTTACTTGATTATCACACCATAATTTCGGCATTGTTTCCATCTCAGCAATAATACCATGACGAATTATGCTTGAGTTCAAGGATTGAGCATTTCCACCGCATCGAGAATTCTTTCTTTATCTTTTATGATTGTTCTTACTGTGGATTCCGTTAGCTCAAACTTCTTTGCCAATTCACAAATTTTCATTCTGCTATCAAAATCCTTGATAATGATAAATTTACATTCCAAAGATATCGTTTTCTTTTTCTTACTAGGTACAGGAGAATCAGATTTACTTCGTTTGTACGACATAGTTTTTTAAGGGTTTAGAAAACATAACAAAACAATCTGAACTTTTGTCAATCATACACGTAGAGTTCGCGCCCAATGTGTATCGCAGCAAGAGAAACACTGAAGATAGCAGGCAGTATGTTGCCAAACGAAAAAATCAAGAACAGCATAACTCTCAGTTCGCTTAAGTTGGGGTATTATTGTATACTTGCAATGTTTTGCAGGTTGTAACTTATTTGCGATAAAAAAGTTGTTACATGAATTTTTTTGTGAGCTTTTTCTTAGAAAAGCATGAAAAAATGTTATATATGCAACAATGTCTTTATTATAGAATTTTAAATACCACATATCATTACTTTATCAAATTTAATTCACTTTTCATTCTCAGGCCATTGTAGTCTGTTATTAATGTTATAAGTTTATTTTTTAATATTTTATCTTAAAAAGCGCTTTTGCTAGTTAAAAACTATTGGATGGGATTTAGATATTTTTAATTAAAAATAATTGTAACAGGCAATTATCAGAGAAGTATGGATGGAATAATTTTGTTTAAAAAAAGCAATATGAATTTTTAAGAATAAATCTAAAAAAGTTGCCTTTGGCCAGTTATATCAAAATTACTTTTTTAAGTCTAAAAAGTAGTTTAAAATGCTCCTTGCATTTCAAATACTAAAATGTAATATTTAGAGCCATTTTCAACAATTTGAATTTGAACTTTAATCTAGTATAGCATTTTGTGTCCTTAGAATATGATGTAACACTTAAAAACCTTATTTTTCCTATGTGGTTTTATTTTAAATCAGATAAGACTGACAAAAGAAAAATTAAAGTAAACTTTAGTGAAAATATTAGTAGTCATATGCAATGAAACCTTTTAGAACCCCCATTTAATCAATTCCTTGATTTAATATTTATCAGTTAAGTCCCAATGAAAAATAATGTGTCCAAACTCCAGTTTAGTGAAAAAATAATTGTTACTTAACTAATCATTTTACTGACAACCTTGAGTTTATTTTCCAATTTGAACACTGCTTTTCAGAATACTATTTATGATCATGAAGTTTTATCTAGAACAGATGAGAATAGGCTATTTTTTTCAAACTAGGATGCAGAGATGATCAATGAGTTCGAGGTTTGTAGTACGGATACCCTTTTCTGAGATGATCTTTTTAATGTCTATCATAACTATTCAAACATTTTTTTATTGAAATCTAAATTGTGTAATCCAGGTATAATATATTGCAGAAAAGCATGAACATGATCTATTGGTATGATTTACTCTGCAAAAGAATTAATGTATAATTTAAAACATTAATTAAATGGTTAAAATCAATACCCTTTTCTCTTAGCTTTGACCTTATAAACCTCCCAATATCTAGCTTTTCTGCTTTTTTCTACAGACGAAACGTTCACCACTGAGAGCAGTCTTTCAGCAAAAGCCTAAGTACCTAGTAGGCAGAAAATGTACCATATAACTCAATTGAAGTTTAGCGCACTAATGTTATACTCCTTGAAGTTATGGAATAGTTGTATCCATTTTTTCCTAAGTTTTTCTGTTTTCCATGTATGCGTTTTAGTTTGAGGACTCTAGTGCCTTTGCAGCTCCCCCTTCATTATTCATTTCATCCGTTTATTGCTGGTTTGCGATCTGCTTCATTAATTTTTCTACAGATGTGACCAGAACAAAATGGCAAACCAACCTGGCTTGGATCCTGTATTGAAAAACTAAATAAGAACAATTTTTAATCAAATAATTTGAGTAAAATAAGAATGAGTTTTGTGATTGAATATTTGTCAGTTGCTTTGTGATTAAAAAAGCTTTTTGGTTTGTAGCATCAGGATTTTTGTCAAGTATGCTTAATATTTATACTTTATCTGCTTTACCACAATGTCTTTTCAATTGGCCTTTTTGATTTTGATTTCCTCCAAACTATGAATAAAAGTGATGGTATTTCCATTTACTAAATCCCAGGGTTCCATTATAGATAAAACGCTTAATCTATTGGGGACATTTCCCGATTTAAAGGAAATTGTATAGTGAAAAGAATATTCATATTCTCAAAATACTCAATACTATATTAAACATGCTTAGAAAAAATTAAAACTAATAACAAGTAAATGTATACCAAGATATTCATTTTCCTTTTTTCTTATTTTAAAGAACAGTTTGATTAAGAATTCCACTGCTTCTACAGCCACTATAAGTAATGCTACTTATGTAATGACTTCCTGTTCTCATGCCTTATTGTGTTTCAACGTATGAATGCTTTTAGTATGTTATCTACAAAATTTAGAGCATTGCTCCCTTTGCGTGATTTTAAAACAAACATTTGTCTTTATTTTAGTATAAAAATGTTATTCTTTAGGTTTTGATTCTCTTGGTTCAATTGCTAACATCTTGAAATGACATTTAATTAATATCATTAATAACTGTTTAAATGTCACATCTTAAAATTTCATTGGTGAAAATAGCTGTCCATTTAAATTTGTTTAAGCTGTAATTGAGCAAAATGTATCTTATATGTAACTTTTAAAATTTCAAAATTGGGGGAAAATTATGTTTGAAAAAGTTATGTCATTTATGCTTCAAAAAAACATGTGGAATGAAAAACAAGATGTGTGCCAGAAATGTATCTTTGAAATATTCTTTTATGTACTTATGATTGGTTCTATGGAAAATTTAGTTATTTAATTACTTATACATTGTTTCCGTAGGGGATTCCTTTTTTCCTTGGCTTTCTGATTAACACAATGAAAGAAAACATGTTCTTTAAAGACTTAATGCATTTCGTAAATGAAATTGCCTTTATTAAACTTATCAGCATGAAATCATAAGATTTAAGAAGAATTACATTTTATTTTAGATACCAGTAAGAAGGAATTTTTTTAAGGGATAGAAATATTTCATAGAAAATCAATATCTGGAATCATGTATTTTCATGCAGTGTTTAAAAGTTACAGAATATTTTATTTGTTAGAAAATGGTTCTATGAATAATTAAAAGATTTAATGAATTTTCAATTCCTATTTCCTACTGAGAACTAAAAAAATTTTATATGAAAAATGATTTTCTTGCTTCATATTTTTATATTTTAATGTCAAGTCAGGTATAACGTGTCTTGCAAAACATTCCATTAGATCTGTTATACTTTATTTATTTATGTATATACTAATCATGCATTTTTATTTTTTGACTGTGAATAAACTGTATATATTTGTTGTATGAAATAAATTTTTAAGCTAGGAAGGTGAAAGGGGATAATAGTTTTGAATGGCACAGTGGATTAATGCTTTTATAAAGATGCACAAATTAAATCTTTATGGTTATAATTATAAAATTTTGTCTTTCATCATGCATGAACATTGTGATTTGCTTTAATTTTCTAATTACTCAAGACTGAAAATATTCTGATTTAAGACTGAAATTTTATAGTTCAAGATTTATTACTTAATATTACAAAATCTACTTAAATGTAATACTGGTTGATTTTATGTAATTTTAAGGGTCCTAACCTTTTATTGGGTTAATTTGTATTTGCTTGAATGACCTAGCTCAATACTTTAGTTTTTTTAAATGTGTTCTGTTTGAAAATATAGAAAGCTATATTTTTGTCCATCAATTTCCATATTCTTAATTTTAATGGTATTGCCATTAATTGTGAAACAAGAAATTTTTGTGTGCAGAAAAAATTATGCAACAACCAATGTGTGAAATGATTAATAAATATTTGAACAAAATGAAAATATTGTTTGAACTTATTTTTTGAAACAATTATTTTTCACTTCATCTTAGGTTGTTATTATTTTAACCTGGAGTTTATGACTGTAAGGAACTTAGCTACCACTGCAATAATTAATTTTCTATAAAGTAGTATCAATCACAGAGTAAATAGCTATGCATACAGAGGGATCACTGCCATCTATATATATAAAATAGGATGTGTGTGTATATTTTCTATACAAATCTACACCGTTTGACCAATCCACACCAAATTTGGTACACTTATACTTTAGAACACTGCGGTCAGCATAGGCTAACTCTTAATCCCCGTTCTATTGGCCCTAGGGGGCTAAAAACTATTCGAAATCGCCATAGAAATAACATTGAGCATAGATTGATTGATTTAGGCAGCGATGGTTGCTTTACCAGTGTTGATCGAAAAACAATTTTTTCCGAAACAAATTAAATTACAATATTTATGTTTGAACTGACTTTTTAGTTCTTCCCATGATGTAAATAAATTAGATATTTTATTGATGAAGAAAGAATATTTTAAATTATTTATTTTTGCAAGGAAAGATTTTCAGGAGTTCAAGGATGATTTTCAAGGAAAGTTGGTGTATATTTCGACCAACTTTCCTTAAATAATTTATTGAATAGAGCACTCGCAACCACGTGGTCTGACCATAGCAACGCCGGAATGACGTCCCTAGCAACCGTTGCTGTAGGACAAGCAATGGCTTCTGTTCCATTAGTAGGCATGGATGTTTCAGTGCGAAATCGCTACGATCAAAAAATATCTATCATTAACGGAATGGATCCGTATGATTTGGACAATCCAAACGCCTCTTCGAATCCTGAAGATTTTCCAAAGATCAATTTATGGTGTATTGGACATTATTTAGTTTTCAAAACTTCCCAATGCATAACAATTTGTTTGTCCTACAGCAGTTAACAGTTAAGAAAAATAACTGATCGTGACGTCACCTGCGAATGCTCTATACCAGTGTTTCTTAACCTTTTTGGCACAATGGACCACTTTAAAAATTTTAAATATGTCACGGACCCCTCTGTGAAAAAAAAATTGCTTAAACATCATTTATTACAAAATATATTGTTTTATTATTTAATTATTTTTATTTCAATAGTATAAAAAATTTGAAGAAATTAAAATTTTTAATGTGAAGGCTGTTGCTGCTTTTCCTTGATTAACAGATTGAATTGAGGGATGGTTTTCGACAAAGCAACGCGCATATCATGTTCGACATTCAGTCGATTTCGATGTTTCGTTTTTATTGTGACAAGTGTGGAAAATCGCGCTTCGCAAAGATATACTGTAGCAAACGGAATAATGGCTGCCATAGCTCGTTTTACAAGCAATGGGTAGGCTTCTCTTAAAGAAGACCAAAACTCTCCAAGAGTTTTTGAATCGAAATCCATTTTTAACAACGACTTTGTTTTCAAATCAATTAGCTCATCTTTGGCAAGGTTCATGTCATCGATACAGTCAATATCACAAAGAAAAGGATTACGAATCCACAACTCATCTTTTATATTTATTCCATCCGAATTGAAATATTTTTCAAATGAAACTTGAAGTACTTCCAGGTGTTCACAGATTTCATTTGTCAAGTTATTCAATAACAAACTATCTTGCCGAGATCCATTTTCAAAAAGCACTTCGTCCAACATTTGAAAGTTTGCATATATCCCATTTTGAATTCTAATTTTCCAAAGTGACATTTTCAATAAAAATGCCTGTAGTTTCTCAGTGGCATCCATAATTGTTGTATCAGGCCCTTGAATTGAAAGACATATCGTTCATGTGGTTAAAAATGTCTGCCAGGTAAGCCAATTTACATATAAAATCTTTTTTCTTGAAATATTCGAAGAGTGAGTTATCTTTTTCTTCTAAAAAAAGTGATACTTCTGTCTTCAACATGAAAATTCGTTTCAAAACCTGCCCTCGTGACAGCCAGCGCAATTCCGTGTGGTACAGAAGTACCTCATGTTCTGTGTTCATTTCTTGACACAGTGTTTTAAAAAGACGATGATTAAGAGCTCTACTTCTAATAAAATTCACAGTTTTAATAACTATTGACAATACTTCTTTTAAGCTGGTTGGAAGAGTTTTTGTAGCCAGTGCATGTCTGTAAAAAACAATGTGTAACAATAACATTAGGAGCCTCTTTTTTTACCAAATGGGCAAAACCAGATTTATTGCCAAGCATCGCAGGTGCTCCATCCGTACAAAGTGAATGAAGTTTTTGTTTCCGGTCGAAGTCGTGTTTGGAAAAGAAAACATTTAAAAATCGCTAAAACATCAACTGCCTTTGTAGTTTGCAAAAGAGGCTCACAAAATAAGAATTCTTCTTTGATAGTGACACGTAACGAACAAAAACAAGAAGTTGACTACAATTCGAGATGTCTGTAGTTTCATCCAGTTGCATACTAAAGGGAAATGGCGATGCTTTCAATTCATCGATGATCTGTTTCAAGATATTGCAAGAAATTTCAACTATTCTTGAATGTATCACATCCTTGGACAATGGAATAGCCTCAAGTTTTTTTCTCTGTTCCAGTCCACAAACTAATTCAACCATTTCCAGCGCACATGGCTTAATTAATGTCTCTCCAATAGTATGCGGTTTCTTACTTTTGGCAATACGATATGCAACTCTGAAAGATGCCTCAACCAAAGGTTTTTGTGGAATACCAAATCCAAGTTTGGTTAATGTTCCAGATTTCGAAAACTGGGCTTTCTTCTTTGTAAAAAATTCTAGATCTTTAGATGCATTTTCAGGATGAAGAGATTTGAGATGCTCTATCAATTTTGCCAGTTTCATACTGGCGTTTGCCAAAACTTTTCCACACAGAAAGCATTGTGGCTTTTCAACACCGTCCGATTCCTTCATGCAGCAGAATCCATATTTTACATAATTTTCATCATACTTCCTTTTTTTGGACATTTTGGGCTACAAAAAATATCAAATAATCAAATGAAACATTAAGAACAAACATTAAGACACAAAAAAACACTTGAAAAAGCGGCAAGGAATCTTGTATCGATGGAGGATATACCCTTATGTCTCGGCTTCAAACTCATTTGTGATCCACATTTTGGACATTTATACATCGATGAAATCATTCCCTTTCATACATTATTCTAACAACGCTTTCTTACCCATGACTGGTAAAACACTAAAATAGCCAACTGAATATTTATTTTTCGCATTCAAAACTTCAGCAAGAGCTAATTCCATAGTGAAATCAAGCATTTAGCAATAATATAAGCTAAGAAAACACCAAAAAAATATGCTACTCACAAACAGATGAAAGACAAAAATAAATGTACGTCTTACCTCCAGGGCAGATCCAACGGAAATAAAATCGTGAATCAAGTTTAAAATTATACCGCTATTTCAAACTCAAACAAATTATCGACCAATGAAAAGGCTAAAACAAAAGAGAAATAAATGAGCATGCGCGAAAAAGCGCCTCAAATTCTCTTCTCCGGAGGAGCGGAAAAAGAAACAGGGTTGCCATACAGAGCGCGCTAAGGATGAAGTAGGTCCGGGTTACCACTGCTGGCTAAATATTGATGCAAACATTTTAAAAATTAGGATCAGTCGGCGGACCCCCAAAATATGACCCATGGACCCCTTGGGGGTCCACAGGTTAAGAAACCCTGCTCTATACGTATGATTTGTAGAATTCTGTTTCATAAGCTTTTTACGTAAGGCATGCAACTTATTTTAAAATGTCCGGAATAGATACATGTGAATCCTCCGTTGAAAGCAGTGATTTTCTTAAAAATTCTGTAAAATCGACCTGCTTTTTGAAAAAATTTTATCCATTCAGTTTAATTTGTCTACACCGATTACATTTATTTCTAACCTGTCGTATTAGGGATTCAATCACCCTCCAGATGGCGCTAAAAGCACCGTCAGATTGTGTTAAGATAGAGCAATCAGATATTCGGATGATATGGTCGTGTAGGACGCTCCTTGTTAAATTGTAAATATTTTGTTATATAATAAATGCTTGTGCTGTCTGCATTGCCTGGGATTCACTGATAACCCATTAAATAGAACCAGATACGACATTGGCGCAGTCGACAGGATTTTAATGAGGCAATATGCTTTCGTTTTCATGGTGAGTCCTGCTCTTTGTTGTGAACTAATATTTGTTTCCTGCTAAATACTACTTTTTGAAGAATGGTGTAAAGATTTTTGTTGAAATGCTTCAAAGTGAATTTTGAATTTTATTTTCGGAACTTTATTGTGGAACTTTCGTTTTAAATCGAACATTTTTGTTTCGTGATCCCATTATGGCGTTCTTGGCGAAAGGAAGTTCTAAAGACTTGCTACCGAAATGGGGATATTGAATACCGAAAACATGGTTGTAATTGAGCTAAAGAAAGTTATAACCGAAAATAAAAACTATGACGAACCGTTCGTGAAGGAACTCTTAAATACTATTATAGAAGAATTAGAAGTTGAAGAAAGACGAAGAAAAGAATTGGAAGTTGAACAAAGACGAAGGAAGGAAGAATTAGAAGTTGAGGAAAGAAGAAGTTGAAGAAAGACGAAGGAAAGAAGAAATGGAATTCCGAGTTGCAGAAGATGCGTCTAGAAAACGAAAGATTGAAAAATGAATCTGAAAGTCAACAAACTGATATAAACATGAAGCCGAGGTTTGACTTGCAAAGTATTTTACAGAAGTTTGATCCCAAAACTAACGATATAAGCCTCTGCTTAGTTCTCTTCGAGCGTCAAACGAACGGGGGGGGGGGGTATTTCAATTAACGTCACACTGGAGCAACACAATGGGCTATTGGTGACGGTCCGGGATCAATCCCAAAGGGAAAGGTCCGAGGACAACACCACGTAATTTTGAACCACGGTCAGATGACGGTCAAACGAACGGAAATCAAGAAAGAAAATTGGGTGTCATACCTAATAGGATTCCTACCCTATGACGTTGCGCAAATAATTGCCAGAGAAAACGAAGAAGTGACGAATGATTATGAAAAAGTGAAAGAACTCTTACTAAAAAGATATAAACTTACTCCTGAAAGATTCCACCAATTGTTTACGAAACAGTACAAGACACCCGAAATTACGTGGTGCGACTTCGCCTATGAACTTAAAAATTATTATCAAGAATGGATAAGAGGACTGGATGTAAAGACTTTTGAAGAACTGTCTGATTTAATTATTACTGATCAGATTAAGCGTAAAGTGCCATCGGAAATCCGTGATCATTTCATCGACGAATGGTCTCGATTCAAAATACCAGAAGAAATTGCAAATAAACTAGATGATTACGAAAACGTTCGAATTTGCGTAAACAAAAAAGTGAAGGAAACATTTTGGAAGGAGAATCAAACGAACACGTTCAAACATCAGAATTTTAATTACAATAGAGAAGAAACGAAAAATCCCATAGACCGGAAATATGCACCCCCTCACATCAGAGAACATCGATTCAAGTCGAGAGAAGATTACCAAAGCACTAGAAATACAACTTCAAGAGAATGCTATATATGTGGTTTATCGCACTTCGCAAGAGATACAGCAGATCAACAAATATTATAAAGAAAGAAAAGAAACCAGAAGATGAAATATTGACTGCTGAAATACGATCGGAGCATCTGGTGAAAGAAAAATAAATGTTCCCATGAACTCTCTTCAATATGTAAGCATTCTAGTAGATAATCGATTCTGGAGCTCAAATCCCAGTTTTCACAATTCAAATTTTATTTCCGAATCAAAAACTGAAAAAGAAAAAATAATTTTAACTAGTGCATTAGGAGAAAAAAATTGAAGCTGGATTGGCAAAATTCCAAGTTTCATTAAAAAACGAAGATGAAAATAAACTTTGCCGTCCCATTGAAATACTTGAAGCAGTAACGGACAAAGTTCAAGGTCAGTGCATTCTACCCCCCAAATATCTATGAATTACTAAAATGCTCAACAGAAAATGGCAAATAAGCATGTATTCCTAAATGTAAGAGATTGGATTGTGTTTTTCCAGTGAAAGAAAGATTATTTAGGCCCCGTTCACATGGACTTTTTTCAACGCGCGTTAGATAAGAATTTTCGAGCGCTATCATGTGAACACCTCTTGGGGGCGTTTTTCAAGGTCAATTCCGTTATGCCTTAAATTGTGTTATTGCTGACCAGAAGTGACAACCTAAACAGGCAAATCTTTCGTAACGTATAGTATACGATGCCAATGCCATCCACCTCGGTTGTAAATTTTTAAACGTTAGCTTTTCGTACGTTTTTCAAAATTTTTCGAATGACGGGATATTTTGACCTAGGAACCGGTAAGAGCCAGCGGATCACAGAGAAACAGTGCTTTATGTAGTTCAAATTGTGGCATTATTAAACATTTTCATTAACTCTAAAATCTTAAAGTATTCGTTTTTTACTTTCAAGACTAGAGGAAGAAACCCTATAACCTTCACTCTCCAGTGCCGATGATTCACCCACCAATAAAAGTAGTAAGAAGGATTTGTTTTGTGTTAAGGGGGTGGTCACGGACTTTTTGGGCTCAAGAAGCAGACAGATAAGTCATTTGAAATGCGTTTTATCGTAAAAGCTAAACTGCGTATAAAAAAAATCGGAATATTTCTGTTAAACTTTGATTTAAAACGAACTTGAAAATGACCAAACGATTTCCTTAAAATTTTAAAATTGACAGTGTAAAGTAAAAATATATCCCCCAAAAATTTTATTTCTAGAACCAGGAAATTGGAAACGGAATTTCTGTTTATATGGCATTGTCTACGAAGTACTATCAAAAGATGACACGCAAACAAAATCCGGCACTGGTGATAACCTTTCTTTTTTTATGCTATTTTTGCAGGTTTTATCGTGTTTCCTACGATCTATAGCTAATTTTTATTTAATTTTCCTTCAAATAAATCTCTAAACATTTTAATGTATCAGCACAAATAACAATAATTAGTTTTGTAATTTTTAAACACGAGTTCCGACTATCCGAAACGAATACTAACACTCCAACATACCCTCTTTCAGGGGTTTTGTAGCACAAATGGAACCACGAAAGGAATAATAACTGGGAAATATTTCAACTAAAATTTGATTAAACCCCACGATGAAACGAGAAAATTATGTTAAAACTAAAAAATCTCAAAGAAAAACCAAGAAACAGTATATATCGAAAACCAGGAGATTGCTAATAGAATTTGCGTCTACATGTATATATAATATAAAAATTTTGATTAAATAGTAATAACACTAACTGCAAGATTAAAATATTAATTAAGTTCATTTTCAAAAGTGATATCGAGTTCAATGTAACACGAGGATGCGAAAAATGAATGAAAATTGAACCCGTTGAGGACAAATCAAAATAACTAAAGTTTAGCTTTTAAATTGAATATTTAATTTTAGCTTCATTTTAAAGACGTTTGCCGCACATGAAAACTAGAACGGACAGTTGTCAGTATACGTTATTCTCAGAAATAAAATTACCCACTATCCTTTTTAGTTATAAACTATCACATTTTTGCAAGTTTTGTGTGAAAGCAGGGTAAATTTCTTCAATAAATCGAATACGATTAAATTTTCTCGTCCTATTTTTAATGGCCATAAATATAAAGCAGTGGATTAAGACAAAATACTCCCATCTTGTTATATCTTTTCTATGAAAACGAGATGAATACACCCTTTTGTGTTCGTAATGAATATATTCGTCAAATCCGTATCGCGAAAATAGTAAAATTACAGTAGAAAAATTATCTATTTTAAGAAAATTCCATTTTAGGTATTGTTCTAGCATAAAATTTTCCGCAGATTTCAAATCCGTTGAAATTTTCTCTCTATCTTTAACGATCGCGAAGATAGAAACTTGGACTAGAGGAATAAAAAAGCCCTAACGCGCGTCAAAACGCGTGTCATGTGAACGATGCAGTAGAAATCTATGCTTCTCCAAACGCCGTCTAATCGCTAGAACGACCGGAGATTGTTGAAGCGCCGAAGCTGTCTAGCACTCCCCATGTGGAGTCTGGTAGTGTATTAGAATAGCTCCACCGCATCCCAGCGTGTCCTAAGAGGCGACTAACGGTGTACCTCCTTGTCAGAAGAGGGGTTCGGTGGGAACCGTACTAGTGATCTCCCTACTCGGGGTCAACCCTTCGGGAAACTTCGGGCGGAAGGCGTTCCGATGTGTGGGGCCCGCCGAACTTCGTTGTCGTAGTTCACTTGTGTGCTCTGCGCATGGCTTGGAGGGTACAATAATGAGTGGGTCCCACTCTTCCTCTCATCTTAAACACGTTGTTTGTTCATTCGTTTACTTTGTAGTAATCGAATTACAAACGGTCTGTCTTGGCGGCGGTAGTTGCCTAGAACATCGGGTTGAGCGGAGCCAAGAAGGCGACCTGCGGTCGCCTTACCGGCTCTGGTCTCTGTGGGCGGGTATGGACGACCATATAAATAACGTGGGTGGCCGACCATCCACTCGAACAAGCCACCCGGCGGGATGTGAGGGGGTCGCCTGCGGCGATCAAGCTGTCTAGCGCTTGGATTCTCGCGATTTCTGCATGTGAACGGGCCTTGCCCCGTTCACATGCAAACACCTTATGTGCAGACGCCTTGCCACGTTCACATGAGGCGTTTTCCAACGCGCGTTTTACGTCTAAACAAAACGCGGGTAGCCAAAGTACATAGAGTTCTACTGGAGTGTTCACATGCAGAAATCGCGAGAATCCCAGCGCTAGACAGCTTCGGCGCTTCAACAATCTCCGGTCGTTATCGCGATTAGAAGGCGTTTGAAGAAGCATAGGTTTCTTCTGCAGCGTTCACATGACACGCATTTTGACGGGCGTTAGGGCTTTTTTATTCCTCTAGTCCAAGTTTCTATCTTCGCGATCGTTAAAGATAGAGAGAAAATTTCAACGGATTTGAAATCTGCGGAAAATTTTATGCTAAAATACCTAAAATGTGATTTTCTTTAAATAAATAATTTTTCTATTGTAATTTTACTATTTTCGCGATACGGATTTGACGAATATATTCATTATGAACACAAAAGGGAGTATTCATCTCGTTTTCATAGAAAAGATATAACAAGATGGGAGTATTTTGTCTTAATCCACTGCTTTATATTTATAGCCATTAAAAATAGGTTGAGAAAATTTAATCGTATTCGATTTATTGAAGAAATTTACCCTGCTTTCACACAAAACTTGCAAAAATGTGATAGTTTATAACTAAAAAGGATAGTGGGTAATTTTATTTCTGAGAATAACGTATACTGACAACTGTCCGTTCTAGTTTTCATGTGCGGCAAACGTCTTTAAAATGAAACTAAAATTAAATATTCAATTTAAAAGCTAAACTTTAGTTATTTTGATTTGTCCTCAACGGGTTAAATGCGTGAGATAAGTTTCAATTTTCATTCATTTTTCGCATCCTCGTGTTACATTGAACTCGATATCACTTTTGAAAATGAACTTAATTAATATTTTAATCTTGCAGTTAGTGTTATTACTACTTTAATCAAATTTTTTATATTACATATACGTGTAGAAGCAAATTCTATTAGCAATCTCCTGGTCTTCGATATATACTGTTTTTTGGTTTTTCTGTGAGATTTTTTTAGTTTTAACATAATTTTCTCGTTTCATCGTGGGGTTTAATCAAATTTTAGTTGAAATATTTCCCAGTCATTATTCCATTCGTGGTTCCATTTTTTGCTACAAAACCCCTGAAAGAGGGTAGGTTGAAGGGTTAGTATTCGTTTCGGATAGTCGGAACTCAGGGAAAATTGTGTTTAAAAATTAAACTAATTATTGTTTATATGTGTTATTTGTGCTGATACATTAAAATGTTTAGAGATAGGTTTTAAAAAATATAGAGATTTATTTGAAGGAAAATTAAATAACAATTAGTTATAGATCGTAGAAACACGATAAAACCTGCAAAAATAACAAAAGAAAAGGTTATCACCAGTGCCGGATTTTGTTTGCGTGTCATCTTTTTGATAGTACTTCGTAGACAATGCCATATAAACAGAAATTTCGTTTCCTATTTCCTGGTTTTAGAAATGTTTCTGGAATAATTCTAGAAAGTGTTTGATATACAGTGCAACTTGGATAAAACGAACGTCTCCAATTCGAAATCGTCGTTGATTCGAATATTTCTTAGTCCCTTGAACTTCTCATTAAATCAATGTTAAAAAATCGTGGATAATTCGAAGTTCAACTTCCTTAATTCGAAGTTTATATATATATATAAGTACAGTACACGTAAAGTTAAGTAAGCTACAGTACATGTAATATGTACTGTGACGAATTAATTCAAACTTTTTTTGGACATTAAAAAAATTATTTTTAGACAAAAAATGGGTTGACAATGGACGCGAGAAACAAAATGCTTAATTTCATATTAAATTTTATCCGAATTGCTACGAAGACGTTTCAACTAGACGGAGTCCGTGAGCTAACTGTTTTTTTATCCTCTTCACATGCGCAAGCGCAGTAGTGAAGGACTCTTAACAGGAAACTTCCGTTCTGCAGCCCGCCATCCTAGACTCTTGGGCGCTAAGATGTCACAGTACTGTAGCTTACGTAATGTAAATTTTATTTTGTTTACATACATATGTGGGGGTGCTGGTTTGTGGGCGATTGGCAATATTACGAAAGTTTTAAAGAATAACTAAATTTAATGAGATTTATGAATATTTACAATGAATTTGGTTTAGACAATTAAAGTTAAGTGCACAGCACAGACATCATGAACTCCATCGGCGCTCGTCAACATTACACAGTCTAACGCTACGTCCGTCTTGTAGCTTCGTCGTCTTCCGTCTGTGTCGCTTTTTGGCTGCGCAGTGGTCGGAGATGACATAGCGCGGAGGTACCCTCTAGTGGCAGTCTGGGCACCACAGATCGGCCATCCTGGGTTCGACTGGTCCACCAGGCGTTTCTGAAAATATACAAAAAAGGCAAAAGCAGAAGCAAAGTTCCAAAATCTGTCAGTCTCTGTAAAGTAAATGTATCTAGGTTATAGAGCTCTCAATCGTCCTTCAGCTCTGGAAATGATTAAATGAGCCAAATCGTCTTCTAGCTTCATTTGTCGTCTTTAAACGTCGTTTCTCGTCTTTCTTTAAACGTCTTCCGTCTTCTTCAAAATTCTTTCGTCTTTAACTTCTTTCATTGTCTTCAAACTTCTTTCAACGTCTTCAAACTTCTTTCGTCTTAGCAAACCCTTAAATCCAATTCCACGGTTTAAGAAATTCAGCGCATGTTGTAGTGAGGTTGGGTCCTTCATGACATCCCTCTTTTACAACGTCGTATGTATTTCCTCCTTTAATTCTGGTGATTCTATAGGGTCCAAGGTACTTTGGTTTTAGCTTCAAGTGCGGACCAAACTGAGTTCTCTTGATGGCAACAAAATCATTAACTGCATAAGGTTTTGGTTCCTTTCTTCTTAAATTGTACGTCTTCTTATTTTCTTCTTGAATTTTAAAGATTTGTTTTGGATGCTTCCTGAATTCTCTTTGCGTTTCAAAACTTGCTTGAAATTCAACTTCGATAATTTCTTTGAACTTGTCCAGACCCTTTATTTTCACTTTTTTTAATCTTTTATAGTCTATGCACACACGAGGGGTTCCATCCTTTTTCTTTATAATTACAACGGGGCTACAATATTTTGAAGAACTTGGTTCTACTATCCCTTGATCTAACCATTCAGTAACTTGAGTCTCGACGATCTTTTTCTCTGAGAATGGTAACCTACGTGGCTGATGAGATACGGGTTCATTATTTTTTACCAAAATATTCAATTCAACATTTGTTTTTGTTTTGTGTGGTACATAATTCAAAACTAACTGTTGTACCTTATCCTTTAAGATATTTGGAACGTCAGGTTCAATATTTACATCAACATCGTCTTCAGCTGACAAATCAATTGGTAAAATAGACAAAGTATTTATTTTCTCAACACACTGGGATTTATTTTTCAGAGTAATTCCGTTTTCATTAATTAGTGTTTCACCCAACATTAACACATTTAGTCCTATAATAGCGTCATAAGTCATAACATCGTTTCCTACTACGCATATATCTGAATCTCCCTCAAAATTATCTATTTGAATGTTTCCTTTAAAATAGCCTAACGGTTTTACACGGCATTTTCCAAAACCAGTCGGGCCGCGGTGGCCCGGTTGGAAGAGTAACGGACTAGCAACCGAAGGGTTGCGAGTTCGAATCCAGCCAAACACCGTCGTGTACAAAGGGGGCTGGTGCACGTTAAATCTGTCGTGGCCTCAAATGTCCTCACGTTGGCGTGGTGTGGAAGTTTGGAGAGTGGGGTGCCAGCTCAGGTGTTGCCTCGTCATCTGACCGTGGTTCAAAATTACGTGGTGTTGTCCTCGGATCTTTCCCTTTGGGATTGATCCCGGACCGTCACCAATAGCCCGTTGTGTTGCTCCAGTGTGACGTTAATTGAAATACCCCCCCCCCCCAAAACCAGTCAAAGTAGAATTCAACGGGCATAATTCCTTAACATTTAATTTGTCAAAAACAGATTTACTAATCAAAGTAGCTTGACTTCCAGTATCTATCAATGAATTAACACTTAAACCATTAATCATTACAATTTTCCTTACTTTCGATTCTACGCCAACATCAAAAATGGCTACTTCTGGTTTCGAATTCATTCCGCATTCCGAAGCCTTGTGACCAAACGTGCCACATCGAAAACATTTAATTCTCTTATCTCTATGAATACAAAATCTAGAAATATGATCTTTTGATCCACAATTAAAACAAATCTTATTGTTACGATTTTCTGAACCATTGTATTTCATTCTATCAAACTTGACTATCTCTATTTACAGTTTCGTTTTTAGAATTAAATCTATTACTGTACTCATTTTTTGTTCTATCAAAAGAGTTAATTCTACCGTGATCATCATGTTTGGTTTTCATTCTATCAAAATTCTTATTATCATAATTAATCCTATCGAAATTCCTTCTATCGAAATTTTTTCTGTCGAAAGCACTTTTACCATATGCAGAATCAGCTTTCATTATTTCATACACTTTCAGTTTTTCCTTAAACTCAAACACATTTTTACAACCGTACAGAATAGTTTTGTTTTCCTGTTTGTCATTTATTCCTTTAATCACATAGTGCATCAAAGCAGCGTCATCGATTTTTCCGCAACTGCACAATTCTTTCATTTTCGAAAATGAATCTATGCAAAATTTTTATTTTGTCTGTCTTGCAATTTTTCAATGCAACGCTGACTTCTTTAATATCATTCAATATCATCTTGTATTATGGAATGTTCACGTACCTTTAAGATGCTTGGCAACAAGGAGCAGCTTGGAGACTGGAGAACATAGTTCGTTTTTTTAATATCCTTTCAAAAATACTGGCTGGAATCTTACTAGGCGTCTATCCCGCTTCTGAGATGTGGGGGTGCTGGTTTGTGGGCGATTGGCAATATTACGAAAGTTTTAAAGAATAACTAAATTTAATGAGATTTATGAATATTTACAATGAATTTGGTTTAGACAATTAAAGTTAAGTATACAGCACAGACATCATAAACTCCATCGGCGCTCGTCAACATTACACAGTCTAACGCTACGTCCGTCTTGTAGCTTCGTCGTCTTCCGTCTGTGTCGCTTTTTGGCTGCGCAGTGGTCGGAGATGACATAGCGCGGAGGTACCCTCTAGTGGCAGTCTGGGCACCACACATATAATGTTTAAGTCTTTCATACCATGATCTTTCTGAATAAATATTTACTTATTGACAGAATAATCTTTTCAAGCATTCAGTGGACCTGAAATTAAAGTTAAAAGATGTAACTTTTTTAATTCGAAGTTTTGGATAACTCGAATTTTTTTAGTGGTCCCTTCAGCTTCGAATTATCCAAGTTGCACTGTATTTTTATTTTGCACTGTCAATTTTAAAATTTTAAGGAAATTGGTCATTTCCAGTTAATTTCGTTTTAATCAAAGTTTTACAGAAATATTCCAATTTTTAATACGCAGTTTCGCTTTTACGAAAAAACACATTACAAATGACTCTGCTAGCTTCTTGAACCCAAAAAATCCGTGATCACCCCTTAAGACAAAACAAATCCCTACTAATTTTTATTGATGGGTGAATCATCGACACTGGAGAGTGAAGGTTATAGGGTTTTTCCTCTAGTCTTGACAGTAAAAAACGAATACTTTAGGTTTTTAGAGTTAATGAAAATGCTTAATGCCACAATTTGAACTACATAAAACACTGTTTCTCTGTGATCCGCTGGCTCATACCGGTTCCTAGATCCAAAATAATCCCGTCTTCGAAATTTTTTTCAAAAACGTACGAAAGGCTAACGTGCAAAAATTTACAACCGAGGTGGATGGCATTGGCATTACACCGAAACGCATCGTATACTATACGAAAGATTTTCCTGTTTAGTTTGTCACTTCTGGTCAGCAAATCGATTATATTGAATTTATTTATGTACAAAGATTTAAGTTCAAAAACACTTTATTCACAGGCAAATGGGGAACGGATGTTTTACAAATCAAAAGAATATCAAATTTTTATGTCGTTTTGAATATTTTTTAGATTATTTTAGGCATTTTATTGCTCATTATACATTTCTAAGTTAACCAAATCCAGGCCTTTGTGAATACAGAGAGAAATCAATTTTAGGTTGGGAAAGAAAGATTTCCATCCTATTTTTAATAGCTGTAAAATTAAAACAGTTGATAAGGGGCAACAAATATCTTATTAGAGTGACATTCCCTTTAAAAACAAGGCAATACTTCCGCTTAGTATAACAGGATATCTGAAAAAAGATTAATTGCGACTATTGACTAAAAAATGAGTTTTTCAAAGAAAATCATGATTTTGGTATTGATTTAACGTAAAATTTTACGCTGATTTGAAATCCGTTGAAATTTTGATTCTATCTTTAACCATTCAAAAGAGAGAAACCTGGATTAGGGGAATAAAAAACACAATTTAATGCATAACGGAATTGACCTTGAAAAACGCCAAGAGGTGTTCACATGATAGTGCTCCAAAATTCTTATCTAACGCGCGTTAGAAAAAGTCCATGTGAACGGGGCCTTAGAATATTGAAATTGCGGACATGTCTTCCAGGCATCATTTAGATGATTTCACTCGTGGAAGAATAATCGGAAAGCTGGAAGAAGGGCACCAAATTAATTACAGATGTTGCCCGTGAATTTAACATCGCGCACAGTATCGTTTCTAGGTTATGGGAAGCATTTCAAACGAGTGGAATGTGCAGTATGCGCACGGGGAGGTCGTCCTAGCAGTACGACGCCCCAAGAAGATCGGTATATTGTTATTTCAAACGAAAAGGAACCGACGCAGCACAGCTAGTCAAGTGGCAAGTCAGTTACACGCAGCCACAGGAACTCAAATATCCCGGAAATCTTACAAGACGTTTGCGAAAGAGTGGACTATACGCCCGAGGACCTGTTGTGTGTCCTACTCTGGAGACGTCACCGTAACGCCCGTTAAGAATTGTGCCGTCTGCATCGCAATTGGACTGATGACGATTGGTCTACCATGCTCTTCTCAGATGAGAGTAGATTCAGTCTATCGTCTGATTGTAGACGTAAACTGATATGGCGCGAGGTTGGCAGTGCTTATTGTCGCGAAAATATTCTGGAAAGAGATCGATATGCGACTTGCAGTATCATGGTATGGGCAGACATCATGGTCAATGGCCGCACGGACCTCTATGTGCTTGCCCAAGGTTCCATGACCGGTCAACGGTACATTGATGACGTTCTGCTCCCACATGTTCGACTTTCCCGAGGTGCTGTCGGCGAAAAGTTTCGTTTTATGGATGACAACGCGACTTGTCATCGCGCACAGGCTGCACAAGATTGTCTTGACGCCGAAGATATCCATCGTATAGCCAGGCCATTACATTCCCCTGACCTGAATCCCATTGAAAATGTATGGGATGCCTTGGGGAGACGTATTGCTGCTCGACAATTTCCTCCCACAAACAAGGAAACCCTCATCCGTGCAGTGAGAGGAGTGGGACAACTTGCCTCAACAGCTCCTGGATCATGTTCTGAGTATGCCACGTCGTGTTGAAAGTTGCCTCGCACTTCACGGTGGCTAAATCCCTTACTGACATGACGCTGAGGATTGTTTGTTGTAAGTATTGTGTTTTCTTTGTACAGCCATGTCTTCGGACAATATGCACTTTGTACAAAAACAACCTCTTGTGTACATCCTTTCAACAAAATTGTTATATTTAATCATGTTGTACATGCTGTCCATACTATTGTTTGCCTCTTGGTCTACAACCACACGTAGATTTTCATTAACATGCCCATTTCTTCGTCCTTAAGTTTTGTCCACCAGTGTATATTGAATTAAAGAATGTTAGGTTTTGGACAACTATCTTATACAAAATTGTAACCAGTGATGAAATACTTGTAAACATCCCTACCCCGTTTGACACATTCTCTCTTCAATAGAAAAGGTAACACTCAAGCGATAAATCAAACCGGTACTACTGGGTCGATCTCGACTGCGGGCCTGGTAAACGTGAGGAGAACCGTTTCTAAACTCCAGGCTGGTAAAACCGATTTCGAGGGCCGTGTCTGGATAGCGGGCAGGTTAAACCTTTCGGGTATATCTGGTCTTATGTCCTAATAAAAATATTTGGATGACCGTATATGGACTGTGGGCCGGGTAAACCTGTCCGGAGAATCGTATCTAAACTAAGGTCCTGATAAAAATTTGGTGGGCCGTATCGGGTACGCAGGCCAAGTCCTGGTCTGCATACCAGAAACCGGGTCCAAAGACCTATCTGAACTGCGGGTTGGTTAAACTGATTTGGTGGGCCGTATCTGGACTCCGGGCCTGAGATCAATCTATTCACTACAACCTATTTATCTTATGCGCATGGTTTTTTTTGTATACGTGCTAATTAAACTTGATCCCATCGAGTACTTCAGCTAATTATATAACTAAAATAGCTAAAAACATTAAAAAGTAACAGAAATTCAAGAAATATTCAGTAGTATATATATTCACATCGCTTACAATGTTAAAACATAACTCAAATTCAAGAACTATTCAGTATTTACACATTTGCATAGCTAACCTTTTATAAGTAAATGCTATGTCGAAAGAGAAGCTATAAAAAGTTAAATCAATCAACCAAGCTGAACTTTCGCGTAGCAGTCACGTGACTACTAGCGATATGCTGGTCCCACTTTTTGAAGCTCTTCTCAATAGCTATGCTCAGTTTACTTATATTTCACGTCTATGGGTCAGATGACGATTGGGTAATGGAAAATATAAGACATTTTGTCAAGCTAAATATAGGTGGCGGTAGTGTTTCTGTGGTTTGATCCCGGACCGTCGCCAATACCACGTTGTGTTGTGACGTTAATTAAAATACCTACCATACCTGTGATGTCACGACGTGTTTGTGCGAATACGATTTCAACACTTCTAGACAATAAAAATCCCAAATTGATGTGGGGCCGCGATAGCCCAGATGGAAGAGCAACGGATCAGCAACCGGAGGGTTGCAGTTTAAAACTAGATCCAGTCAAAGACCGCCGTGTACACGTTAAATCTGTCGTGGCCTCAAATGTCCTCACGTTGACGTAGTGTCGAAGTTTGGAGTGGGGTATCCGCTCACGTATTGTTCTCGTCATATGACCGTGGTTCAAAATTATGAAGACTATCGTCAATAACCCATTGTGTTGCTCCAGTACGATGTTGATTAACTACCTACATTCGGTACGAAAGCAGTGATACAGTGAATTACACGTTATTGGAGGTAAGCTAGCCCCGGCGATCACCATTCGCGTTTTTCGATTGAAATTCGATTCTGATTTTGAATTCGATTCTGAAAATTCCCCAAATACAACCTACTTGCTGTTTTGCCTTTCATGTCACCTCCGTAATTTTCATGCTACCAGAGCAATAACGCCTGACCACATACGACTCGCCTCTCTCAGGAGTGCTTCTGTGATCTTAAAACACATCCTTCGCCCGAAAGATCCCCAGAACTGTCTTCCATTGAGCATGTCTACATGCGAGACCGTCAATTGCATCACCTCATAATATAGGGGATGTGGAGCTGTAGAATGCTTGACATGTGCAACAGCATAGCAGTACATAGTATTTCTTTACCTGAGAGGTAAAGAAATAAGACCATTCAAGACACAAGTCAAGTTCCATTCCAATCAAATACTGGTTTAGGGATATTTCGATTTTTTTTGGACAGTGCACTCAAGTTTTTACACCTCTATAGTTATATTTGAAAACTTATTCTCGTTAGCATACATAGATGCAATGCTCCAATTTTCTTGGGTGAGATATTCATGATATTGTGCACACAAGATAAAGAAAACTCCTATTAAAGCCTTAAGTAGTACATCTTAAAGACTGGCTTCATTGTAATAGTGACAAAGTAAGCTTTTATTTGCTAGGGATTGCACTACTGACAATGTTGTAAATTTAGAGTGTAGCGCGGACATTAATACCACGCCATCTAAGACTTTAAAGACGCGCAGGCGCAGAACAGCTCCCCTGCGTGAATCTGAATGAGACCCGTCAGTTAGGACAAAGTAGTGAGGGAGAACAGTTGTCCCTTCTTCCCCGAGAATCTTTTTAAACTTAAATATTATGATACAGTGCCCATATAACGATTGTTTCTAATTAATGTCAAATGTTTAGTGTTCGTGTTTGTAAAAATGTAATGTCTTTTGTTAGTAAGAATAAACTTAATTGCCTGAGAGAGCTAGCCCTGTGTTATAATTGGCGCCCAACGTGGGGCCATGTTTTCCTTCTCTTCCTCTTTGTCCTAACTCACTTTAATTTTTAGACTCCCCTGTCTGAAGAATTGCAATATACACCATCCAGGTTATTTGATGTGATATAAAGTCTGATTTTTAGATAAGTACATTTATGTATTTTATTTTAATATCCGTAATCTTGTTGATTTATATTATGCTACTTTCCATTCATTATCTTATCATTGATAAGTATATGTGAATTACGTTAAAGCATTTTATCATCTTGCCAACCAGGCATATTTTATTATGAAGCACACCCAGTGCTATCCTTATTATTATGTTATGTTATGATTTCGAAAACGGAAGTAGATCGAGTAGCTTATTACTTAGTTTTGTAAAGTAGCATGACCAGTTAAGCATTTTGCAATCCATGCATATCTCGTATAAATGCACATCCAATGCTATTTTGAAAACATGTTAAGTTAAATTTAATTTGATTACTCTTAAAATTGTGATATCATTGAAAAATTGATTCTTCAAGCAGTAAGAATATTTCTTTTGTGTACCGGATTCATTCCGAAAAAGAAAACCAGTGTGACTCATTTTATACTATGGCTCATTTTATTCGTGTTGATTAACCTTGAGTTTTGATCTATGATTTTTCGAAGTGTATTTATGTGTTCCTTTTAAATAACACTGTGTTAAGAATGTATCTTCGTAGTTGAGTCAGGAAAAGTATTACATTTGGGATTGTTTATAAACATTAATATTCAGTTTCGGTTTCACTTCTTACTGGGTTGAACTGCGGATATTTTATCTGTGGATTTCACTTAGTATTTAGTATTTTATTAATATCTTGGTAAACTCTGAAAATTGATTTAAATACTGTGGAATTTGAACACTATTTATATAAATGTGTCATTATAACTGAATGTTTATAAAATAACTTAAAGTCAAAACTTTGCATTTGGTCTCAATAAATAAATAATCATGGCGTTTCTGGGGAAAGGTAGAAAAGAAGATCTCAGAAATTTGGCTAAGGAAATGGGACTGGACATTACTGATGACTTAAAAATTATAGATCTTAAGAACCTTATAACTAAATCCGAAGACTTCGAAGAGGAACTTGTAAAAAATATGCTATCAACTGTTATCGAGGAACGGGTTGATAAAGAAAAAACAGCTGAATTAGAAAGACTGGCGACAGATAGAGCGGCTGAAATAAAACGAATCGAAAAAGAGAGAGACTATGAATTAGAAAAACTTCAATTAGAAGCAGAATCCCAACTCGTTGCCAAAAATAACGTGTCAGCAAGCGTTCCAGATGTTGAACACCCAAAATTTGAACTGCATAAGTTAATTCCTAACTTCAATCCCGACACTGATGATATCTCTATTTTCTTGCACCTATTTGAAAGACAAGTGAAATTTCTAAAAGTTCCGGAAGTACAGTGGGTACCTTACTTAATTGCTGTTTTACCAAGTGAAATTACTAAAATCATCGCACGTGAACCTGATGACAGAGCTCAAGACTATGAATATGTTAAAGACATTCTCCTAAAAAGATTTAAGATGAGTGCTGAACGCTTTCGACAACTCTTTGCGACTCACAAGAAGAGTGCTGAATCCACTTGGAAGGATTACTATTTTGAACTCAGAACTTATTTTGAAAGTTGGATCAAAGAAGTTAATGTGGATACTTTCGAAAAACTTAAAGACCTAGTAATAACGGACCAAATTAAGAAGAAATGTCCTTCTGACTTTAAAGACCACCATATAGATGAATGGGGATACCTCTGTTCGCCTGTGGAACTGGTGGAAAAGTTGGATTCCTTCGAGAATCACCGAAATAACTTCAAGAAAGAAGGAATTATTACAAATAAAAGAAAACCATTCTTCAAACCTGTAGAAAGAACGGAAAGATACTTGCATCCCAAAAAAGAGTTCCATGAAAAGAAATTTGAGAATATAAAACCGAAAGAAACATCTACTATCCACTGTTATGGTTGTGGCACACCTGGCGTAACCAAGCCCAAATGTCCAACCTGTGCTCCTGCAAAGGGCAGAACCGAATTCAGTGCTGTTACGACCTCCGAGTCACCTTCTACTTTGGTTGCTTTCCTTCCTGTCCGAATCAACCAAGTTAATGGAATTGTCTGTGCTGATTCCGGAGCCACACGTTCCATTGCTGGAGAGGGTTTGTCCAAAATTCTTCAGAAACAAGGTGCGAAGTTTGAAAAAGAATCGATCAACTTGACGTTTGCTGATGGACGATCTTCTGTTGCTGAAGTCCTCACCACCCAGGTGAATGTCCAGATAAAAAATAGAAAAATTTTAACCTCTTTTATAGTTTTGCCTGACACCAAAGGAAACAGGACATTGCTAGGACTTGACTTCTTACATAATGCAGGCCTGGTTCTTGACCTTAAGAGCCACAGATGGTATTTTTCTGATAGCCCTTACAGAAAATACCCTTTCGAAAAGGATATTCACGTACCTCAATCTCCACACTCGGAATACGTTTCTGAAGTAAAAGCTGAATCCTTACGAGAAAATGAAGGAACCATGCTTACCACACAGCAGAGAACCACTCTCAGTGTTGTATTAAAGGAATTTGAAGAATTGTTCAAACTAGGGGGAGATCCTACACCCTATATCGAACACCATATTGACACACAAAACAGACCACCTGTTGCTGTTCCTCCACATATAGTTTCTCCAGCCAGAAGAGAAATTCTAGAAGCTGAGATTAACAGACTTCTACATGAAGGTATCATCGAACCTTGTGAATCACCGTATGCTGCTCCTGTTGTTTTGGTCCCCAAACCGAATGGAACTTTGCGTCGATTACAGGAAGCTGAATTCTATCACCAAAACTGATGCATATCCCTTACCAAGGATAGACGATCTTCTCCACACTGCCAAACACACGCAGTACATGAGCACCATTGATTTAAAAGCCGGATATCACCAAGTGAACGTTTCTATTGCTGACAGAAACAAAACTGCTTTTACATGTCCTTTTGGAACCTACCGTTTTGTGCGCATGCCCTTTGGACTAAAGAATGCACCAGCAACTTTCCAAAGATTGATTGATGCCTTCAAAAATGGTCTGAAAGATGTGAGTATCCTGTCCTACCTGGACGATATTATTGTACTATCTCAGACCTTTGAAGAGCACATAGAAGATCTGAAAAAAGTCTTCCAAAGACTGATGCATTACAACTTGCGAGCAAATCGCGAAAAGTGCAATTTTGCATGCTCAAAAGTTAAATATTTGGGACATTTCATAACTTCAGATGGTATACAAGTCGATCCTGAGAAGACATCCGCCATCCAGGCTATGCCTGAACCCAAAAATGTGAAGCAAGTGCAGTCTTTTCTACAAACATGTAGCTGGTACAGACGCTTCATTCCGAATTTCTCTAATGTTGCTAGACCCCTTAGCAATCTTACCAAGAAGACCAGTCTTTGGCATTGGGAACAAGAGGAACAAAAGGCTTTCAACACCTTGAAACAGTTGCTAATTTCCCCTCCTGTTTTGAAGCAATGTGATCCTGCCAAACCGTACATGCTTCGGACGGATGCGAGCAGTTTTGCTGTGGGAGCTGTACTCTCTCAAGGTGAAGTTCCAGATGAACACCCCATTGAATATGCCAGCCGTCTTCTGACCGCAGCAGAAAAGAATTACAGCACAACTGAAAGAGAAGCACTAGCTGTGGTGTGGGCTCTTCAGAAATTTCGTGGATATATAGAAGGTGCTGAGATCACTGTAGCATCAGACCACCAGCCTCTACGATGGTTGATGAGCTTGAAGTCCCCTTCCGGTCGACTAGCTCGGTGGGCTCTCCAAATACAAGAGTTCAATCTTAAGATCTGCTACACACCTGGAAAATCCAATGTCATAGCGGACATGCTGTCAAGACCCTTTGCCGAAAGTCAAAGTGACAAGTGTGAAGTTGATCACTTCTTCGCAGCAGACCTACCTTCTAAAAGTACTAAAGAAGTACGTGAGTCCCAATTGAAAGATGACAACCTGCGTCAGATTGTTGAAAGTTTTGAGTCTTCCCAGAAGGATGAAAATTTTGCCAATTGGACTGAGCGAGGATTTGTAATGAATCAAGGAGTACTATATCGTTACGTTCCAGATGCCGACACCGAGGAGGCACAACTTGTTGTTCCTTCCCATGAAATAAGTGACGTTTTAAAGCGATGCTCCTACTGCTGGCCACTATGGTGAAGAAGGAACCTATCACCGACTCGCACAACGTTATTATTGGTCAGGAATGCGGTCTTCAATTGCTGACTATGTGAAGAAATGCCCAGAATGTGCCCGATATAAATCAACCAATTTGAAACCCGCAGGACTGTTAAGAACCCCTGTCCAGTCACAAAGGTTCGAGACTCTATCAATTGACTTGTTCGGACCCTTGCCCGAAGGGGCTACTAATAAACGTTGGATATTTATAGTTGAAGATTGTGCTACCAGATGGATAGAGCTCTTTGCTCTCGAATCAGCTACTGCTAAAGAGTGTGCCATCACACTCGTGGAAGAAATATTTCTCAGATATGGCATTCCCAGACGAATGATAAGTGACAATGGACCACAATTTATAAGTTCTGTCTTACAACAAGTATGTTTCATCCTTAAAATCGACCAATGTCTCACGCCTGTTTATCACCCTCAAGCAAACCCAGTAGAACGCAAGAATCGAGATCTTAAACCACGATTGGCTATTCTCGTGGGCAACGAACACGATAGCTGGGAAACAAAACTTCCGTGTATTCGCTTTGCAATGAATACTCATAAATGTGAAACTACAGGATTTACTCCTGCCTTTCTACATTTTGGCCGAGAACTACGTACCATCTATGATGTAATGAATAATTTAACGTCTGTTATCGAAAACGACAACTTCGTTCCGGAGATAACGCCATACTTAAAACGTTTTTCGAAACTCTCCACCGAAATCAGAGATAGGATCGAGAAGAAGCAAGATCAAAGAAAACAACAGTTTGATCGTCGCAGACGACCGTTGTACTTCTCTCCTGGAGATAAAGTATGGATTACCCTACATCCTGTTAGCAAGGCTCACTCAAAGCATACTGCCAAGTTTGTTCCAAAAAGGGATGGTCCATATATCATCCTAACACAGAAATCGCCGACAACATACGTAGTCTCAACACTCGAATCTCCCGAAGAACCTCTTGGAACATACCATATATCTGCACTAACTCCTGCTCAGAGCAGAGACACTCAGCCGGTGGCTCCACTAAAGAAACGAGGACGTCCACCAAAGACTAAAACTACCTCTTCACGTTCTGGAGTGCGATCACCTCAACAGAGCTGTCCGCCACGCCGCCCTGGCAAACAAGACTGTTCTGGTTCCTCATCGGGACGCTTTCGCAACCAGAGGGGGAGATTGTAGCGCGGACATTAATACCACGCCATCTAAGACTTTAAAGACGCGCAGGCGCAGAACAGCTCCCCTGCGTGAATCTGAATGAGACCCGTCAGTTAGGACAAAGTAGTGAGGGAGAACAGTTGTCCCTTCTTCCCCGAGAATCTTTTTAAACTTAAATATTATGATACAGTGCCCATATAACGATTGTTTCTAATTAATGTCAAATGTTTAGTGTTCGTGTTTGTAAAAATGTAATGTCTTTTGTTAGTAAGAATAAACTTAATTGCCTGAGAGAGCTAGCCCTGTGTTATAAGAGTAAATAATATTTTTTAGATTACCCCTTATATTTTATGTTGCAAAAACATTTCAGTTTAACATGGAAATATTAATTTTAATGCTGTTAAGTTGTGCATTTATTTGTGTTACTGTAGGTAATACTTGCAAATTCTGTATGAATAAATTTAGTTTAGGATTGTCCTCTATTCATTTTTAACGGTCATGTTTTTTATTATTTCTAGCACTCAAGAATTGGAGCAGACAGATGCAATGTATAAGTGATTACCAACAGAACAATATAATAAAAAAATATTTCTGAGTAGTATAGAGCCTAGCCAGTTTTAGCAATTTTAGGAAGAATAATGAACTGGTTTTGTTCTAATGATAATTTTACTTTTGGTTGTTTATTGTATGACTTGAAAAACTACATAAGTATCCCACTATTTATAATAGCTAATGCTTTATTTAGGTAATAGTGAAAAATATTTTTTATAAGTTGAAAACTTGTACATTTCCATCAAATAAAAACAAGAAATAATGTTTACACATCTAACAAAATTTATTTTCAGGTGAGAAATATTTAAATAAACAAAAGTAACATTTCATCTGTAGTCTTAACAAATTTTAAAAATAAATATAAAATTCTACAGATTGAAAAGGCACTTGTATAATATTCTCCACAGTGTAATAAACATTAACAATATTTAGTAAATAATTGTACAATAATGGGAATATTGGGTTAAAGACAAACAATAAGAATGCTTTCTATTTAATTTTAAATATTTGCTAGTATTTAGAATTCTAAGTCTTTTTACCCACACATTGTTTTAGAAATAACAGAATGGTGTACTAGATTCATTCATAAGAAACAAATAGCTTCATATTTTGAAAGTAATTACAGGTAACCCCCAAATAACACGGCACTTCTATAGCACGGATTCACTCTAACACGGTTCGAGAATTGGGAACATCCCCGTATAACACTGTGTTTTTATAGCACGGATTCATTCTAACATGGTTCGAGAATTGGGAACATCCCCGTATAACATGGTGCTTTTATGGAATGATTGGAACAACGATGCGAAAAAGACGGGCATTATGAAAGTTTAATTTAAATAGTGCAGCATGTGAATATCCTAAGACCTACATGCGTGAATATTATCTCGAGATAAATTAAATAGAAAGTAACTTAGCTTAGAAGAGACATGGCGTCTCTTGGGGATCCCCGCTCGTCATCAAAAAGAAAAAATGGTAAGAACGCTTAACGCGTTTCTTCTCACAAAACTGCAAGGTCATTGGACTGAGGCGAAAAAAAGAGAGCGCGTACTTCCTCTCCACGCTTTTTATCAGTTTTTCAGGGGGTCGCAAATCAGGGGAGATGGTCTTGTCAATCAAGGGAGCTGGACTTCCTGATTCGCTGCTTTAAACTAGCTCATCTGTAATTTGTAAGACGGACACACATGACATGGCATGACGTAACTTTCTGGAAGATTCTTAGCATAGTTAATGAGCGTCACTGGAGCGAGGGAGAAAACGGAATTGAGAAATAAAGGACTTAAAAATAAATGGCATCACTGATCTCGTAGCTGTCACTCAGAGGATGAGGATATCTTGCCAAAAAGAAAACACCCTTGGTTAATAGTACTTAGTGATGACGAAGAAAACATTGTTTAATTCATATTAATATGTATTACTTCTTAAGAAAATTTTAATAAAGATATTTATCTTAATTATGAAAATATAATAGCATGTTTTTTAATTTTTGGAACGTAACCCCCTTTTCGTACTAGTTCTTTGTTTCGTATAACACGGCAATTTTTTTGGAACATAACTCCCATGTTATACGGGGGTTACCTGTATGAGTCATTTTGTAAGTGCAAAATATTCAATACATCAAAAACTTATACCAATTTTAAAGTGATGCATTAAGTGGTATCAATCACTTAAGTTCGAAAATAAGTAGCTTGAAATGCAGAGAATTTCAAATTTTAGAGGAAAGAAAAATAATATTCATACCACACTATTTAATTAAGATGTAATCCAAATAAAGTTCATAAAATTTAAGAAATGTACAAGGGTAATATTATAGTTCTAGCATTATTTTCGATATAATGATGAGAAGTTACAGAATGTGGAGGGAATACATAAAATTATACAATACTTGACTGTACATAAACATCTTTAAAATCAGTAGTACTCTTAGGAAATATCTTAAAATGCAATTTTTTTAAAAGAATCTAATTCAGCCCACACTATATTTTAAGTCAATCATTGAATAACTTTGTAAAGTTATTGTGGGAAACATTTTCTCAAACCATTACAAAATATATTTACCATTCCTGTTCAAAATAAAAAATATTGTTGTTATAAGTTTTTTATAAGATATTGATTCCCCAAATGAAGTGAAAGATATTTACAAGACATTTTTAACTGAAAATATTCAATATCAGATATATTGCATTCTTTAAATACTACTATAATACTTTCAAAACACTGAGATAATCTAATGAATGCTGAGGATGTCAATCTAATATTTTAATTATCTGCAGTTATACTTATATATATAATTTGTGTGTATCTAGTATAATATATCGAATTGATTATTCAACACTTAACTTAGGGCAAGACACTGAATCTATAGACTGTCCCCTTTGAAATTTCTCACATAGACAGAAAAAAGTATATGATGTGATAAGGTAAGAAACATAAATATACAAATTTAGTAGAAGTAAAGCACATGGATTAAAAGTTTCCATTTTCTCTCTTTTTTCTTCCAAGATATTTAAAGCACTATGCAGATTTCAAAATTTGTTTCAAAACAAATTTTTATGCATTAAAATAATACCCATGATATCCTCTCAAAAATAAAACCCTTAAACCCCAGGTAAAAAATATTAGACATGCTCATACATATGCGCATAAAATATTGAAAAGACGAATCATGTTTATCCCAACATCACATTACATAGCTATGATTAATAACTCATATTTCATGCAAACATAAAATTGAAAGGAATAATTTAACTAATTTCAATTAAAAATGTGTGCCAACAATTGAATAATTTGTTACCTGCAATTTCTAGCATCCAAAGTTTTTACAAACAATATCCCTGATATCTATGCAGCCACACCTTGGGTTGTATTTATTACTTCAGTAATATCAGTATTGTTTAAGTATCAATACTTTTGAATCAATAAGTTCGAACGAACAATTGAATTCAAGGAAAATTCTAAATTAAGATTATCATATATTTTATTTGCTTTTTGTTAATTGTTCATTTTTATGCACAAGATAAAGTTATGTGGATAAAAGTATGTCAAATCCACCTGTTTTAGAATTTTTATAGCACTTTGAAGAATTAATTGCTAACACATAATTTCAGAAATATAAATATTTTGGTTTATTAAAAATGTTTAAAGTATTTTTGGTATTGTTTAAATTGTCTACAAACCAGAAATAAAAGATGTAAGATACATCAATTAAAAAAATAGCATTATTCCTTGCAGTTTTATACAAACTTTAAAACTTATCATGGAAGTACATAATTCAACAATTTTACCATTTTTATTAGCTATAGAATGACTAGAAAAACAGGTAATCTTAAAATGAAACGATAGTTCATATTGGTTATGAAAGAAGTTTCTTTTGATTCACTAAAACAATGATCACAACATGGCTTTCTGTGCAAAGAATACTACAAATTAAGACACATTAAAATATCACATCACTAAATTCATACAAAAATCATATTTTACAGTAAAATGGTATCCCTTTAAACTTTGCAAACAAATGTGTGAATTCTCCTTTCAATAAGAAAAAATCTCACAGTGGAATGTAGCAAGATGCCTGCATAGTAATGAAATAGAAAAGGAACCTTAATCACCTTAAAAAAGTTGAAAATGTGCTTGTGGATAAAGAGGTTTAAAAAATTATTTTAACATTTTTGTGTATGAAGCATACATTATATCATTGACAAATATATTTAAAGAATAGTATTAATGTCACAAATTTAATACTTATACAGCAATATGACCTTGTATCATCCCGTTGACATATCAGGACAGAAAAACTACAGCACATTTCATAAAAAAATGCCCATAAAAAAGATTATTAACAGGAATGAGTTGCATGTCAAACATGATTTTGAAATAAGCTTTTTGGAAATTATAATAAAATTACTTTCATTTAGAGAAAAACAAACCAAAAGTAAGATGGAAAATTGATTTATCTTATCTTGTTATTGTGTAGTAACAAGATTATTTATAAATTAGAATTGACAGTTGAATAATTGTTTATACTTCTAAGGTCAATATTTTGATGGATTATTAAAGAATGTTAGATTGCCGTTTTTCTAGTTAAAGTTTATCAATTACATAAAGGGATCTTAATTTATTTTTTAATCACTATGCTTAAAATATTGTGAATTCAATGAAACATAAAATGTACTTCCTAGTAAGGTAACAAAGACATTTTAATCAAATCGTCGGTGTTATGTAAAAAGGGTGAATCCGCCATATCTATGATTTTCGTCTATTTGACTTGCCGATATTATGAGCTATCAGTATGTAAAAACGGTGTATCTGTAGGATTGATGGTAGCCAAGGAAATAGCATGTGAGAAAAGGTGAACGTAATATCAGCTGTGTTAAAAGGGCGAATAGTTCCATTTTTTACTTGCCATTCTGTAAAATTGTGTAAGAAGGGCGAACAGGTAAGTGTAAAAAGGGCAAATGAGCCTGTTCGACCTTTTTACACATTACTTAGTTTCTACCTACAGAACTTCTTTATATTCAGACACAGTAAACTACCAGCCCAAAGAATGATGGATAAATATGTTGCTTTTATAGCCAAAAAAGGATGATATTTGCAGCATTTCAATATGGTAAAATTATGGCGAACGTTTAAATTCAGCTTTTTAATTTCAGGGTCACAATGTTTTACTCCAGGTCTCAAAAAATCATGACTCAGCTTACAAACCAGAATACAGAAGATTTTGTTCAAAGTTTCAACATTGATTTGGAACAAGAGAATAGAGAAACAGCTTTGAAACTGAATAGGCCTAATGAAAATACAAATCAGGATTTAAATGTGAATAATGAATGACATAAATTTTTTTTGTTTCTTGCAGCCTCTAGGGCCTTTATTGTCAACTTCGACTGAAAATAATAAGCAGTCCCTAAGCAATGAAAACCCAACAGATAATGATAATGAAATGCTAAACCTTTATGAATCAACATTAAATTTAATTGATGAATGTTTATACAATGAAGCATTAATAACAAATCAAATAGGTCTAAGCAATTTCACATCAACGAATAGTGCAGAACTCCTTGTTAAGCATAATGAAAATCAAGAAATTCCTTAAAACGAAACGCATCTTGAAAAAGGATTTATGTGTTATCATTGTTCGTTAATTTTTAAAAACATAAAGGAATTAAGAGAACATAATACAGCAACATATAGCATTGGAAAAATCAAGTTCTGACGATGGTATAGATTGAATCCAAATAAAGAAATAAGGCTACACCAAAAAAGGAAAAAAATATGAACAAAAACAAGGCGACTAGTAAAAGAAGACGACAAGAAAATTTTTAAGAGCTGCCGGAAAGTCTACAAAAGTGTGAAGGGGAACGAAGTGAAAAAAAGAGAAAGAAAAGATTTTTCCTGTACCAAATGCCCTCTTAAATACAGTGAAAATTTCTCTAATAATCAGTTTTTCTCTGGGTATTGGAAAATGGGTGAAGATGACAAGAGCCAAGACAGACAACGACATATGGTTGAAGTAGAACCTGAAAGATGTCGTGTAAATGTTAATTCTCGTAAAAAATGCAGCCTCCATTATTACTTAGCAAAGGGATCGGAGCGTGTGAGAGTTTGTTGCTCATTTTTCTAGCAGTTTTGTCAATAACAGAAAAGTTTGTAAAAGTCTGTCTAGATAAAAAGATGTTGAGTTGTTTGAGTCGATGGTAGGGGTAAAAAACAATCCGTTAACAAGATCCCAGCTTGGATAAAAGAACATGCTCGCCAGTACATTTTATCAATACCTAAAGTAGAATCACATTATTGTAGAAAGTCATGTAACAAATTGTATGTCTTCACAGCTAAATCTTGAAAAACTTCAGTCTTTACCTGGAAAAATGTCAAGAGGATAACTTAAAGATAAAGGAGGAAAATGAAAATTTAGGCTCAGGAAATAAAAAAAACCACTGATACAGTCTCAAAATCAGAGTATAAAGTTTACTTCTATTCCTATGGCAACCTTAAGTTTCATAAACCCATAAAACCAGTGTGGCACCTGCAAACGTTATGAATCATTGACCTCAGAAGAGAAAGAACATGACAGACATCTGAAAAACAAAGAGGGAGCTAGTGAACTAAAAAGATTAAAAGTCAAGGAAAGTGAAAACAGTAATAGAAAAAAAACAGTTGTAAATTTTGATCTTCAGGCCGTCCTAGAATGTCCAAAAGGCCAAGTGTCTTCAATTTTTTATAAAAGAAAACTATCTGTTTACAATCTAACAGTATTTGATCTTATATCTAAAGAAGGGACATGTAACTTGTGGGACGAGACTGAAGGAAACAGGGGATCAACTGAAATAGGAATGTGTATTTTCAAATACATCAATGACCACCCAAATACAGAAGAATTTATTTTTATGAGCAATAGCTGTGGCAGTCAAAACTCAAATATTTTTCAACAGCGCTCCTGCATGCTGTTCGATTAACAAGCTGTAAAATTATAGATCACATTTTTTTGAACCAGGCCTTCCCAGCAAAAAGGTCATGCAATGCACTCTATAGAAAGGGCGGCAAAAACATACAGGTTAACGTGCCTTCAGAATGGGGTGTCATTTGCTAGACTGCAAGAAAGTCACCAAAACCTTACAAAGTGGTTCATTTGAATCATGAGTGTTTTATTGATTGGGTTTCACTAGCAAGTAGCAACAAAGACACTCAAAGATATCATGTTTCTAGCAATGCTGTTGAGTGGAGAAAAATTAAATGATTTCGGTACATGAAGCCTAAACCAGATTCTATTTTTTCAAGTACCAATATGATGAGATATTTAACAAAATAAAAATAAAAAGTGTTGGCAAACCACATCAGCCAAGTGTGGACAACCTCCCTAAGGCATACAGAACATGTCTGCCAATATCAGCCCCAAAACACAAGGACTTAATGGATCTTTGCAAAATTAGTCATTCCATTCACCCCATAGTTTTTATGAGAAACTGCCAAAGGTCACTAATCTAAAGGAGAAAAAAAGGGGAAATGGGAGAGGAAAAAAACAAAAAAAAGAGAGAAATAAACTAGAAAGGAAAACAACTCAAGAAATTCTGTCTTATCAAAAAAATTTTGTCTTATTAAAGAAATTCTGTTCATATTTAAAAATAATTTTGCTTATTTGAAGTTATTTTTCTTGCTTTCCAACTAAAATTCATACTAACCATAGTTTGTACATTAACTTTTTTAGTTTTAGATTTGAAAAAGGCAAATATCCAATTTGGTGTTTTATTATAGCTATGTAAAAAGGGCAAATATGCAACAACAATCTATAAAAATTATAATCCTATTTTTAAGAAATTGAGTAGATTTAAAACTTGGTGAAGACTTTCAAAAAGGTGTTAATCTAAATTAAAAGTTTCATAAATTTTGAAAAGTATTTTAAATTTTTTTTTGAAATGTTAAACATTTCAAAATACTTTCCTGAGAAATGCTGAATTGGTTGATTCGTCCTTTTACATAACACCGATGAAATGTTTCAATAAAAGTTTATTTTTTATATTAGTAAGTAGGTTACTAGTCATTAAATATGTATTATTATTTTTTATAAAGTTAGTATTTTAAAGCAAAACTAAAACATGCACTAAGAAATCAGCTAAAAAAACATAAGTTAATATAAAAAAAATTTCATCAACCCTTAAAATAAATGAAAAAATAAAGAACAAGAACTGATACAAGAACATTTTTTACAGTAATGGTATTTTTAAACAAAATTTCAAGACATAACATTGCAAAAAGAAAAATAGAAGAGTATTTATGTGGTATTAATTTTTATCACAGAAACACTGCTTAATTTAGATTTATTTAAAATCTAAAAAATGTGAGATACTATGGTTCAGATGATTATTTTATACTAAACCTGACCATCTGTGAAGATAACTACCCCATCCAGTACTAGCAGCATCACTTGGATCTATATCTAAAAAGGATACTTAAGTTAACACATAAGATATATTTACTATTGAAAATATTACAAAAATTAATATCTTTGGTCTCTTAATTCAGTTCCCAGGAATAGATGTTTTATCATTACCTGACATTTAATATTTTTTAAATGAGTAAAGGACTTTTGATAATCTCGTATTTAATAAATGGAATTTAAATATAATCTATTAATTTGTTTATTAGTTTTAAAAAACTTGATCTACAATTAGCTCATAAAGCAATAAACATAGATAGTTTAGGGTTATTATCAATATTATCAAGGTGTGAAAAAATCTTGATTTGAAAATACTTTTATTTAATCTGAATCAGAATTAAAAAAATTAATTAAACTAATCAAAAATAAAACTTTCAATTCAGTGGTTTCTAGAATTGAATTTGATTAAACATTAATATATAAGGGCTTAGGAAATATAACTAGATATATTTTATTTTGTAAGATTTTCCAAATCCAACTAAAAAATACATTTCAAAACAAATTTAGAAACAAATAAGAAAATTACATTTTTAGAGATTTTAAAATTCAAATGATTAAACATAAACTTGTGGCTTGTTATTACCAATGTAAACTTTAAGATGTTTGTAGTATCCTGACACCAGATTTGATATTAGTCTCAGACTAGATGATTACATCTTTGGTAACATAAAAAAATTTCTGCACAAGTATATGATGTCGACAATTGGTGCAGTATTATGCTATCAACAGAGTAAAACGAATAATTTTCAAACATGAATTATCAGCAGCATTTTGAATCATGCTCATCAATTTATTTTAAAAAATTGAAACAATTTTTTATGATGCAGGCTGTTTATTAGAAAATAATTTGGCAAAGTGACAAAAATGCATCCAATTTAAAAGAAGAAAAAGTTTAAGAAATTAGAAACAAAATTTCAATATTTACCACCAGCAATACTTTTTAACTGTTGTTGTTCAGATGGGCTTAGTTTCAACATGGTTGTCAAAACAGGTATTAGCATTGCCTTTTCACTACAGGCATTCAAAGTTGAAAACTGTACAAAAGAAAAATATTGTAAATTTTTTTAAGAAACGTTTTCAGAAAGGAAGAAAGCAAACACAACATACCTTGATGAAAACGTTCTTTAAATATTCCAAATTTTCTGCATGTTCTTCTCTTTCTTTGTTCCTTTCCAGTCTTCTTACTTCCTCTTTCAATACTCGAACTTGTTCACTTAATCGAAGGTTAGTGCTTTCACTTTCATTTAAAACCTCCGAATAAAAATATAGGAATATTAAAGCAAAGTAATACATTAATGAAGTTATACCATTTCAAGATAAAATGGAGATTTTATTTTGCAATATTAAACGGAGTTAAGAGATTCTTTATAATTTTATGACAAAAATATTTCTGTTCAGAAAATAAAGAAATTTTTTATTGTACTGGAAGGAGTGCAAGAGGGCTGTTACATTATATTTACTCAAATATACTATTTCTAATTTGGATACCAAATTCATAGGATCAATGCAGGATAGACATGTAATCCCACCCAAACCTTAAAATCAAAATTGCAATGAGATTATATTGTCAACTTACATGTGAAACACACTAAGTCATAAAACAGTTCCGAGAAAATGAGAAACAATTTTTACTCACTAAGCCAAACAATAAGGTGTTCGATTTTGTCTTTCAAGTCTAACCTTCATGAAAAGAAAAAAGCATCTTGGTAGACTTCACCAGTCTAAAGATCACACCGCATTCTTGGTCTAGAAAAGCTAAAAACTCGCATCTTAAAAATTTTAAGTTAACGTGTTTCACTTGTAAACTAACGATATGCACCTGATCTAAAAACATTGCATTGATAAACTTTTGATGGCAAAATATAAATAAAAATCAAGCTGTTGTAATTACTACATACGAATATCCATTTCTTTACTAAATTATTTAAAATTATAAGTGCAGTAACCCCTTTTTATATCTTGCTTCTTGGGAGACAGGAAATAAAGGTAGTCGTGGAAAAAAAGAAACAAACCACCCCTCTTCATTCGAGCAATTTTAACAGTAGAGAAAATTCAAAGATGGTGTACGAGAGGAACTAACGTCTTCTATAAATTCAAATGCATAAAATTTGCATAAGGGGCCATCTTCATATTAAAATTGAGCACCAACTTCATAATTTCCAACAAAAAAATCCTATTTCGACACACCAATCTCGAATCTATATCAAAATTTAACTTCAGATACCAAATTTCATGTCATTAGGTCTTACCGTTTTAAAGTTACAAGTACAGAAAGATTGGAGCTCCTAATGTTAAATCAGTTTCTTAGACTTTTATGGATATCTTCCTAAATAATATTTCTATAGAGCTGATACCATGTTACTGTTAAACCCAAATAAAATCCACCAAATATTTTATTTAAAAAATAGTTTTTAATTTGCAATAATAATTAACGTTTGAAAAAATTATGAATTGGAACCTTACTTTATTTTGATGGGAATCGATTCAGAAGGACCTCTAATATGACCATGCAAAATTTCAACTCATTCCAATGGTAAGTTTTTGCGTTAATTTCAATTTTCCTCATTATGGCAATTTTTGGAGACAAACAAAAATTTAAAAGACGTCTGACAAACCTTGGATAATTCTTGGATTGTTTGCACTTGCATAGTATACATAATGCTCAGATCGATCGTTTGCACAAGCCGACAAATACGATTGAAATAGTGTTCACATTTGAAATTCATGTAGCTATAACTACAATTAATCTTGATCTACGAATAGCGATTTTCAATGTGGAGGGGATCCCTGAAATTGACAGCAACTCTAACATTGAATATCTCCGCATATAGCAAAGTCATGAAATTTCATATTTAGACTAATTTAACGATGCAGAATCTGATTAAGGCATCGAAACATGGTGTTTCCATTAAAAATTTTGTTGTTTGCATAAAATTTGATATGAAGATGTTCCCTTATGCAATTTTTTTTGCATTTGAATTTGTAGAGGACGCTATTCCCTATTGAATGATATCTTTTAATTTGTTCTACTATGAATAGTGCTCGAAATAAAGGGGGTGGTTCATTTTTTCCGCTGCGACTGTACATAAATTATAGTACATTAAATTACACACCTCTTTTTATTATAACTACTTATTAAATTCCAAATTGATGGTAAAATATTGTAAATGCTAAATATGGTAGAATATTTTTGAACAAAATCTCTACTCATGCACTTAGTTACAAAATATTTTTAGAAAATTCAGTTTAGCTTTCTCCTATGGACTGGGATACATGATGTACAAGTACTCCCTTCTTACCAAGGGATCAAAACACTTTTAGTTAGGGGAAGTAGTACTGCAGATTAGACTAGTGAGAATTTCTCTGCTTTTGCAAACCAAAAATTCATCAGGGATAAGTAAAAAGAGCAATATAACTGAATACATGAATGACGAATGGTTACTGTAGGTGATTAGTTTTGCTACTTAATTATCTCTGTAGCCCCCATATAAAAGATAAAAACTTACTTCACTAAGGTGTTCAATATGTTTATTAGAAGCATTCAAATCTGTAACAAGCTTTTCACAGTCTTGATATTGAATGAAATGTTTTGGAGCTGAAAAAAGTGAGTTAATTAATGGAGTATTGGAATGAAAAAAGTGTTCTGCTCATAGGTATAGTGCTTGATAAGTGTGCCTTGATTTATTCCAAATGATAATGAGAATTTTAAAACGAATGATTTGGAAAGATTTTTAAAACTAATAAAATTTTTGGTGCATGAGTGAAAATATTTCAATATAAAGGCCATTATTTAAAATAGCACATGAAACATTTAATCATTATATTTTCTTAGTTTTCACACAAAAAGACTCAAATGTTTTCTAGATAGTTTTTGTAAATATATCTATTTCAATTATTCAAACCTGTATTATAGCTGGACAACTAAAAAATGGCTGCTTTTAGGATCTTATTTCTGCTGTAAGCAAGTTTCAATACTAATGTAATTACTAAATAAAAAAAATTACAATCACAATGTTATACTAATGCAGTTAAACAAGGATGAACACACATGCACTAAAAGTTTAACTCAAGTTTTAGTTAGGTATCTTTGCTTGATAGAAAATAATCTGAGCTCAAACACATTGAGATAAATGTATACTTAATGAAGGAAGAAATGCAGAAGCTATAAAACTTACTTAACTTATTAATTATATGTTAAAAAAGGTTAAAGTGGAATCATGATTTTTTCAAACTTAATATCGTTTTCTTGTGAGACCTAATTGTTCAAAAGCTTTACATCATTTCACCACATGGTTTATCTCTATAAATTTATAGTTGAAAAACATGTGGAATAAAACCCAAGTTATCATTACTGGTCAATATAAAATTTCTTTTAAATCAGTGATGCACAGTACTTATACAATTTATTAGTAATACTACACTTATTAGTACTAGTTACACTTGCTGCTACCTTCAAGGGGTGATTGTAGTAGTTTTTCTAATGGAAGGAACCCAGAAGTTGGTATGGTGGAAAGTGACAAATTCTATGAAAAAATAAAAATCAAACTATTAGATATTCATCGTTTCAAATAGTTAATTGTGACATTTAATCATAATTTGTAAACACTAACAGGTTAAGCCAATTAATTGAACTAGGTATTCCACAAAACATTTTATTCTTTTCATTTGTAAACTTGCCATACAACTCAAACAAAATTAGTCTAGAAATTTGTGTGTAATGTAATAATTCATAAATGCATAACTTTGGAGATTCTAGGCCTTGTGAAAGAATATTTCAGGAACTATTTATATCTATATAATATATAGATATAAATAATTTCTATCTATATATATTACATATAACTATCAGGAATATTTCAAAGCAATAAAATATATTCTGATTTGAAATTTTAATTTATCAGTGTATATTCACTTCTACAGTGTCCTAAAAGTTCCCGTACTGATGATTCGTGAATTTATTATACAAAAACAACTTTAAAACAATTATTTTTATGCTAATAGTGAAAAGCACTTTCAACATAACGTAGGTAGAAAATTTGAACTCACATTTATAGTAAATGTTCAAAATGTCCACCCCTTTCTTGGAGGCAAACTGAAGTCGTTTGCGCATATTTTTAGAAACGCGTTTCAAGATGCTGGAAGTGACTTCTTGTATCCTTTGAATAATGGCAATTTTCAGATCATCTATTGTTTGGGGATTATCTTCATAAACTTTGTTCTTTAATTCCCCATTCATTAATGCAAAAATCTTTACATTCTTAAAAAAATTGGCGTTTGGTGTGCCGTATCACGCAAAAGGATTGTTGGGCTTCTGTTTTTCCAGTCAACTGTTGATGGCAATGGCACTGTATACAGAAAACTCATCCAACAATTTGTTGCATTATTAGAAGTGAATGAACCGGATTCTTGGTTCCAACAAGACGGTGCAACCTGCCATACAAGTTATGAAACCATGGACATGCTTTTCAAGATTTTTTTGTCGATCGACTCATCTCCAGAAATCTTTGACCACCTCGTTCCCCTGATCTGAGCATCCCTGACCTTTTTCTGTGGGGATATCTAAAGAACAAAGTTTATGAAGATAATCCCCAAACAATAGATGATCTGAAAATTGCCATTACGCAAAGGGTACAAGAAGTCACTCCCAGCATCTTGAAACGTGTTTCTAAAAATATGCGCAAACAACTTCAGCTTTACCTCCAAGAAGGGGGCGGACATTATGAACATTTATTATAAATGTGAGTTCAAATTTTTTTCCTACGTTATGTTAAAAGTGCTTTTTAACTATTAGCATAAAAATAATTGTTTTAAAGTTTGTTGTTTTTGTATAATAAATTCACGAATCGTCAGCACGGGAACTTTTAGGACACTCTATAATTAAGATGCATATAAGTGATGCATATTTTTAGGAATGTTCTAAATTAATAAAGTATTTTTTTTGAAAATATGATAATTAAAATTTTCAAATACAGTTGTATTTCATAAATATGATTCTTGTTAAAGTTTCTAAAACTATTGAATAAGTTTAGTATTAGTTAAAAATATTAGATATGGAATGATTACTTTATTCCCCATAAAGTGATGTACCCCTTTTAAATTTTGTATACTAATCAATAAAAAAATTGAAATATTTAATATATAATCAGTTCATTTATAAGAAAATGAGGCATGTTTTATAAAATATCTTTTCTTATTTATGTACTTATAATAACTTATAAATAACTTTTATCTTATTTATGTACCTCTTGACAGACAATTTCTATAAAGTGCAAAAAATGCTTGTAATTAATATAGTTATTGTAATATAAAGTTTGAGGTTTTTATATACAAAATTAAAAGGGTCAACAATGAATTGAAAGACATTTTGTTAGTACCAGGACAAAACTACAAATATGCTTTTGTTTGTGTTTTCATGGAAATGTACTTTCTAGAATATTATTCGATATTTTTCATAAAGCTAAAGCACATAATCTGTTTTAACTGTTACTTTACTGAGAAAAATGCTTTCAATGTCAGGGGTGTCACAGCCAAAGTACTAGTGAAATGATAGCATGGAGTTTTAAACATAATAGCAATTCATCTACCCCCCCCCTATTTTATTAGAACAGATACAAAATTAATTGCATGGAACACAAAATGTGCTTATTAAGTATGGAACAGACGTTAGAGATCTCGCCAAAAAACTTAAATTTAGAAATTAAAAACTAAATATTTTCTCAATAATCTTTTCAAGACAATGTAGCAACCACAGATTCTGATGTTTTCCTTTTACGTTACCACGGCTTGGAGCCAAAACTTCGAAATTGACGTATTTTTTAAAGTACCAACTGAAAAAAAATCTGATAAATATATTTTGTCCACTATTAGTTAAAAAAGGGGACTAAACTTTCGGTGACATACGGTGAATTTTCAAAAAAGTAGCCAAAATTTTGAAAATACATGCTTTTGAGACGTTTTGGTTTGAAAAGATACCCCTAGTCACCACAGTTTAAAAATAGTAGCAGAGTTGCCTTTTAGTCGCCTGTGGCAGCACTCTAATGTTTTATCACATTTCAACAAAAATTCAACCTTTCCAAAATCAAAATCTTTAAGCATTATCTTTAAAACTGAATCTCACTTTTTAAAAAAATTCACAACAAATGTTCAATGTAATCTTGAACTTGCTTTCAGTCACAGTTTTATTCAATGAATTATATAACATAACAAACTGGACATGTGTGTATTCAGATGACTGGTTTATTTTTCATAAAAGTTTAAGTTTTGTTTGTCACTTATGGTCATTTATGGTGCTAAACAAGGGCCAATTAGATCAGGACATGTAGCTCAAAGTGGATTCAGAGCCACTAAAAACATCAATACCATGTGTTGATGTTTTTAGTGGCTCTGAGTGAGTAGTGCTCACCCAAGCACTACTCACTCAGCTACCAGGTGGTTATAAAATTTTAAGAAAATCTTCAAGAACTAAGAATTTGTAAATGGTTAAGCTTCTTGTTAGCTACCCTACAATCCAAACTTTTCGTAAACCTATGAGTGTTCTGTACATAACCTAGTGGTACTGAACTGCCCTTTAAGATGGTTGTTTTGCATAAAAATTCTGTTAAAAGTGCACGGTTATAGTTACTTAAAAAAATTCCTTTTAAATGACTACAGAATAAACTTAACGATTTGTTTACAGAAGTACAGTACACATTATTTGACAATCAAAGTCGACTTATTTGTCAAAAATTCAAAGTGATGGTCCAGAAAGTAAACTTATTACTGAAGTCGCATGACCTTTCTGGTTGTCACTTTCTAAGCTGTTCACAAATGCAGGAGTATGAAGGTGCTTTAAGCTTATATATCTCAATAGACTTACACGTATAGGAGTATCTGATCCATCTATACTCTCTGAACCCTGTAAAATAACATCCAGAAATTAGTTGTGCTCATATGGGTGGTTTAATTGAATATAAATAGTTTTATAATTATAATGCATTGATTAACTAATGAAAGATTAAATAATAATTAACTAATGCTTTGTGGCACTTCTGAAAAAGCTGTAAGAAATTAGTTTGGATTTTAAACTACAAAGTTTTAGTTTGAAGCTTTGTAGTTTCTATTGAAAAAGTTGTAAGAAAATAAACAATTTTAATTTACAATTTTCGTTATATATGTTTTGATATAATTATATGTATGACATAATTTTATCCCAATTTCAAAACATTTGCTCCTTAGATGTGTAATGCATATGCATGCATTTTTTATAATTTTCAACAAAACGAATAAATTAAAATTAACATTTATTTTAAATCAAAACTATATTTTACAAATAAAGATAGTATTATAAATGGGCATGAACTGTAGTTGCTAAGTTATCTGTGTGTGCATTATAAAAGTTCTACAACTATTTTAACAGAATAATTATAAATCTTGAAGAGAAGTATTGAATCTCAAAATACTAGTAGATCTTCCAACCTCTACATATCCACCTTCACATAGCAATCCCTTTTCACTTGCAATGGAGTAATTGGACTTAAACTTTCTTTCCATTTCTTTAAATTGTTTTACTATTTAAAAAGTTTTAAAAAATTACAATAGCTAATTTACCTCTCCTTCTTGTCTTTCCTGAGAAAGAATATCAAAGGAAATTGAATTATCTTGCATAGTTGGGGTTACAGGTAATCCGTGTGCTTTCTGTTGATCTCGCTGTAAACGTGCAATTTCCAAATCAGCAGACTCTAGTTGTTTCTGTAGTTCATTCACAGTTCTTTTATGTTCATCACTCATTATTTTTATTTGCTTCTGCAATATAAAGCAATAGATAATAACATTTTTTTTTCATTTTTATATATCCATTTTCATTTTTATTAAAAAAATTGGATGGATTATTCATATAACCAATACAATATCTGGATTGCAGTGATTTTTTGGTTTTAACTCTATATGAATTTTTTCAAATAGCTATATGTATGAGAAGGATTTTCTGTGAAAATAAGAAACCATATAAATATAGATTAATAAATACAGATAGCAATCAAAAAATATTTTATGGATGAATACCACATTTTAATTACATTTTGCTAAAAGTTGGTATAAAATTTAATTATTTTAAAGCTTTAGAGATGTTTAAAGAAACAATTTATAAATAAGTAAAGTCTCCCATAATATATTACATTCTCTTCTGAATACATCCCTGAATTAATCAAAATATTGAAGGATATAATCTATTGATAAGAGAACCAATAAGTTCTATATCAAAATTACAATACATGCAATTACTGTATCAGGAACTTTTAATAGTATAATTTTTATAGATAAATTTTAATGTTATTGAAACTTTAAAAAAATTCAATGCTTTATTTCAATTGTTATTTTGAATCAGAAGTTCAAATAAGTATTTTTAAAACTTTGAATACTTAAGTACATAATTTTTAGCCATATAAAAAAGCCAGTTTAAAATTAAATATTTCTTACTTTGTATGTTGAAACTAGCATTTCATTTTGAAGTAAATGTTGAGAAGATAACTCTTCCTGAGCAGTTCGTAATTTACTTTTTTCTGCATTTATTTCTTCCAGCCTATTACAAACAAGTAAAATGCAAAGTAAAACTTACGTTAATATGCCAAAAAGTTCAACGTTACTTTGTTCTACATCTTAATAATGCTACTACCTAAAGATCTTGAAACATAAATAAGCTACACAAAAAGTGAAAATAATATACTTTGAATTGAATTCAAGAAACACTCAGCCAAATAAATGGAATAAGTATGTGGGTCACTAAAAAGCATAACCAAGTTCCGTGGTCTAAGTATTCCATGAAATATGAAATTGTGTTACTTTTTCAAATATCTTATATTGGATAGTTGAATAAGTTCTCGCTGTTTTCCAACAGATGGTGTTACAGGAACTGGTTGCGTTAGTTTATGATAGTGACGCATCTATTTACAAGTACTATAAGCAAGCTTGAAATCCAGTGTATGTTATTTCGCAGAAGTACAAACAACTTTATTTTTCATTGCGTTAAATATGTCAAATTTCGTACCAAAAAAAGAGTATTTGCGGGGAATTTTACTGCACTATTTTATTCAAAAAAATCTACAGTTGAAGCTCACAGAATTCTTGTTGAGACTTACGGCGACCATGCTCTGTCTGAAACAACTTGTAGAGATTGGTTTAGACGCTTTAAAAATAATGATTTTGATCTTGAAGATAAAGAACGCTCTGACGCACCGAAGAAGTTTGAAGACGAACAATTGGAAGCATTACTTCATGAAGACTCATGTCAAACGCTAGATGAACTTGCAGAATCATTAGAAGTTGATCACACAACAGTTTCGAAACGTTTGAAAGCATTAGGAATGATTCAAAAGCAAGGTCATTGGGTGCCGTACGAGTTAAAGCCGAGAGACGTCGAACAGCGTCTTTTCACCTGTGAACAACTGCTTCAACGGCAGAAAAGGAAAGGATTTTTGCATCGTATCGTAACTGGCGATGAAAAATGGATACACTACGATAACCCTAAGTGTAGAAAATCGTGGGGTAATTTTGTATTTGGTGGGATAAGCTGGGTATAGTTTATTATGAGCTGCTCAAACCAAATGAAACCATCACAGGAGATCGCTACAGACTACAATTGGTGCAATTAAGCCGAGCATTGAAGGAAAAACGGCCGCTATACGAGCAGACACGACAAGGTCATTTTGCAGCATGACAACGCTCGGCCACATGTTGCAAAACCGGTGAAAACCTACTTGGAAACGCTTAAGTGGGAAGTCCTACCCCACCCGCCGTATTCACTGGACATTGCCCCTTCCGACTACCACTTGTTCCGGTCGATGACGCATGGCCTGGCTGACCAGCACTTCCGTTCTTATGAAGATGCCAAAAATTGGGTCGACTCTTGGATAGCCTCAAAAGACGTGTCGTTTTTCCGACGTGGAATTCAAATGCTGCCAGAAAGATGGGGAAAAGTAGTGGCTAGCGATGGACAATACTTTCAGTAACATGTTTTTTAATGATTTTTTAAAATAAAACATTAATTTTCACAAAAAAACAGCGAGAAATTATTCAACATCCTAATACATGACTGATAAGTATAAAATCTACCAATTTCTTATGTATCCCTCATCAATTGCTCCCATTTCCTTAAATTAGAATTTACATATCTTAAGTTTGAATACTACTGAACTTGAATAAAAGTACATTTTGTTGGAATAGAAATTTTGACAAATTTTTATCAGAATTAGATAAAACTTAATTTGGCTTTCTGTCATGTTCTGCTCTACATTACAAATAAAATTAAATAAGATGGAACTAGATATTTGTTAAAGAAAGTTTGTCCGCGAAAGTAGAAACAAGCAAGTTATCTTTCGTTTATGCTTGAACAATTCAATTTTCTACATGATTAATGTTTACAGATTTAAAAACAAAATTAAATAAAAGCACTACAAGATAAATGTTACAGTATTGTAAAAAGGTATATATATAGTATATCAAAACCAATAGAACTTATCAAAACCAATAAAACTTAAAATATCAAAAGTAATCAATTTTAAATTTAAAATATGAAAAATAGTAATATAAAAGTTTTCAAATAAATTACCTAATATGCCACTCATTGTCCTCTCTTTCTTTATCAGTAATTGCCTTATTGTATCTTTGCAGAAGGATATCATGCTCTTCTTGCAATGCTTCATATTCCAAAGATACTGCAGTAAGTTTTTCACTAAAAGATGAAAATGTTTAATTCAAGCAAAATTAATACACAATTCTTAAATTAAATTTATCGCAAAAATTATTTTACTAACATTAGATCGTTCACTTGTAATTTTAGTTTATCAATCACAGACTCAAGTTTTTCTGTTAAATCTTCCTCAACAGAGGTGAAGGCAGGATTAGCAGATTTCTGTTGTTTAAGTACACTGTGAACTCTAATCTGAAAAGGAAAATAAATAATTTAATTTATTTCTTAAAAACAGAGTTGAAATGAAAAAGTATAGTACAGGGCATTACTTTATAATTCTCAAATTCTTGCTTTATATTTTCTACTTCTTTGTGAGACAGAAGAATCTCTTGCTTTTGAGTTGATATTTTCGATTCAAAGGACCGTACAATTCTTTGGTGATTTTCAGAGGATGTTTTTATCATCTCTTTCAAATGCTGTATTTCAGAAGAGGTTTCAGATAATTGTAGCTGAAATATATACATAATTTAATTATATACTAATAAGAACTAAAAAGTATAATGCATCACAATACTTTAAACAATAAACTTCGAGTTACTTTGCAATTTTCTTCTTGCTGGTTCAGAACTTCTAATTGCATTTTCATAGTCGAGACATTAGCTGACAATTCTGTCTCTCTTTCCTTAACTGTGGCTAATTCACACTTGGTTTTTTCAAGTACTTCTTTAAGATTGGAAACTCTTTTTTCTTCAGTTTCCTTCAAAGTTTCAGTATATTCTAAAAGTATAGGAATATGTTTATATCCAGAACATCAACATATTTATACAGAATAATAAAGCCATCTACTTAAAGTAAACTTTAAGCAGATTGTAACAGGTAAAATGGGTGCATTCAATTTTCTAACAAATATTTCTTGGATATTTCTGTTAGATAATGAATGCTGTTCAGAATGATTAACTTTTCAGCTGTTTACAATTTGAAAAAAATTGACACAAGCAGACATGCACAGCGGTGGAGCCAGCCAATTGGAGAACCTTCACTGTCAATTAATCTAAGGTACAATAAAAATTTTATTGTTGTGAATATCAAATACTATTTTAATTTGATTATGATTACTATTTAAGTTAAGTATAACGATCTTTTTCAGTTTTAGAAATAAAAAAGATAAGTATCAAAAAATATGAAAAAAAAAATGCTATAACTATCAATACCAATAATATCATACCAATAATTCACTAATACTATGGCTTCTAAGACAACTTTTTTGGGGGCAAAATTGGAAACCAATATCGGAAAAAATAATTGGCCTAAATATTTCTTAAAACAAAGTATATAAATAAAAACGAAATGTTTGTACATTGAATATTTTGGACCCATTTCAAGTTTCCGTTTTGCGCCCTTCTAATGTAAAATCTGTGTCTTGTGCGTTTGGTGTCTGTATACATGTGCCCGTACTACTTCTAAATGGCTGGGTGTATTTTCATAGAACTATGCATTAAGTGAATACTTACATTCATTTGGTGACTGAACTCAGTTGCATTGGTCTGTCTGTCGTTCCGTTTTACGTCTATTTTTGTGTCTGTGGTTGTGCACGTATCACATAAAATTAATTCAACATACTTTAATAGAATGTTCTACATTTGATACATCACATCTTAGTTTAATGAATGTATTATTTGAAATTTCTTTGCTTACATATTTTGGCAAGTTTCACGTTAAAACATCCGAGTAACTATATTTAAATCAACCATAATTTGGTAGTTTTGGAGAAGCTGGAATGTATATTGAACATTGTGATTTCTTGGATTGTTTTACCAGTACTGCTAAAAAAGCAATTATTTTTCCCAAAACTATTTTTATGGAATTTTAACTGATACTTTATTGATTTGAGCCATAGTTTTCCTTTACGAAATATAAACAATTTCTGAATATTTGGGACATGTGATATTTTGCAATGAACGGGAACGAAGCAGAAACTTGTGCTTGTTGATAACGTGCAGGGATATTTTCTATCTTTTTCGCTTTGAATTTTAAAATTTGGTCCAATTTATCCAAAGATAGCGAAATTTTAAAATGTCGCATGCCTAGTGCAAGAGTGTCACAGGTCAAAACTATTGGTAGGTAAACTACGAATAAAAGTAATTGCCATAGTTCAGGAGGGTCGAACTCAATTAAAACACGAGCCATTTAATGCAACTGGTAAGATTCACGTGGGCCACATCACATTTACAAATTTTCTTAAAATTATATTTTGAAGTGAGGATTCAGGAATATGGATAGGATAATTAAAACACATTATATAATTAAGTGAATTTAGGGTAATAATTTATAATATTGCAATATAATTGCTTTTATTTAAACGTTGATTTAATTTAATGTATTTATAAAACTAAAATAAATTTTTTTCCAGGAAACTTGCCAGCGCTTTCCTCCTACTAGTTTTCCAATATCTGGATTCAAAGACAGAACAGACAATCTTCATTATGGCAGATAGATGTTAATCTTGATCTGTAGGCCGTTTTATTTAATTTCATGGATAAAATAATAGTTGCTCACACAAGTACGTACTCCTAAAATGGCATAAAATTTGTGCAGCAAACGTTTTGATTTCCGGGTATTTTTCACCTAAATAAGAATATATTTTGGGAATTCCTACTTCTCGATATTTGTCTTTTTAAACCGAATCATTCTGGAAATCAATTCCAGTTGTATCCTAGTGGGAGCATTTTCAACTTCAAAGAAAAAGGCCTAATAAAAAGAAATATTTTTGTAACTCTGAAATCATTAAAACGTTTATAGAATTGGTTTTTGATTTCTTCAATTTTACAACAATATTGTGAAAATGAGCAACTTTGATTTTGTGCTTTTAACTGCTCACATGTAGGAAAATACGTCAAAACGTTTTTTGTAGATGATTTTTAAACAAAGTCAGTTTTTGTACAAAACTTGTTATTGCATCATACATATTCATTATTAATTGATCTTTTCCTTGCAATGTAATATTAAGATTATTCAGATGACCTGTAATATCTGTTAAAAATGCCAGATCTTTTACCCACAAAGGATCTTTTATAATCGCTATATTTTCGTTTTTTTCATCTTTCATTTCAAGAAATACAATTATTTCCTCCAAAAGCAGATAGTTCTTCAGGTCTTTGTGGCAGGACAACCATCGAATTTCTGTGTAATAATGAAGATCTTCGAATTCGGATTCTAAATCTTTAAGGAACGAAGTAAATTGGCGATGGTTAAGTGCTCTCCATCGAATCAAGTTGACTGTCTTTGTTACTGTTTTAAGTACTTCGTCCATTTTTAATATTTTTAAACAGAGAACTTGTTGGTGAATAAGGCAATGGAAAGTATTGATTTTCGGTTTATATGGATATTCATCTTGTAATTTTCTTGTCAGTCTTGACACAAATCCTTTAGTTTCACCCGTTATCAATTTAGCGCCGTTAGTTGTTACAGAAACAAGCCTGTCAAGAGGAAGATTAAATTTTCCTAAAATGCTCCATACAGCATCAAAAATATCTTCACCAGTTGTAGTTCTATAAAGAGGGATAATAACATCCAGAGGGCTCTAACTCATTTTTAACATGACGAAATTGTATGTATGGTATTGCCTCGATCTCCCCTAAGTGCTATTTTCTTCGTAACATAGTGTCCTGTTTTCATTTTATTTCAGAGCATCGTGGCAACAAAAAATTACCTCAGGGGCTGCCAGTTTGACACCCCTGCCATAGATTAATCATTTTTACGAATTAAGTTGAGCAATTTTACATGAAAAGAACTTAAGATATGCATGTATAGGATTCGTGACTAAAGTAAGTTGTAGAAATTATGAAAATTTTGAAAAGGTGTTAAAAAATTATTTTACTCACACTTAAATTAATTGTGATTAATCTTCTACAAAAGAGAGAAGTGATTATATTCTGGTAATTAATTTAATTTTGGAAGAAAAGAAAAAGGATTATTTATGCACAACAAAGCTATTGCATTTCATTTTCTAATTCTATTGTATCTAAAGAGTTAACAGGTATTATTTCTTCTAAGGATGTGTCAACTTCATTCTCATCTGATTGAAAGCTTTTGGTTTCAGTTCCAGAAGTATATCAACTACTTCAGAAGTTTTAGTTTGCCATGACAATTTATTCGATCTTGTAAATTTATTCTAAAGGATCTGAAGTGTCCCATGGCTTTATTGAAAATATCTTCCAGATTATTTTGCCTACTGGTTTTCTGGCGTGGAATTGTCTTTAGCACTTGTAAAGTTTAATTCTTTCGTCAGTCCCTCGGCTTCGAAATAACCTATTGGTAATAAACTATTTCCCACTGTCAACCATGGATAACTTTATGTATGGTTTGCGGGCATTGGGAACCATGAGTACTTTAAAATATATAGTTTGGCAGTTATTACAAGTTATTCAAGAACAAAAAATGTTCTAGAATAAATTTTTTCCTTCTGTTGAATGTCTTTACTTTGGATACTTCTAATTTGGCTTTCAGATACATCATATTGATAGGATATATGAAGTATACATTCCAAGAAATGAATCCAAGCATGTAAAGAACTTATGTCATATTGCAAAGTATTTGGTTCGGGATCAAAAGATTTTGTCATTTTCAAATCCTTGAAAATTTCGAGTGGCACTGCACATGAAACAAGCCTGACTTTATTTTGTGCCAGTTAGAATATTCAGTACTTGACCATCAATTGAAGTCAGAAAGAGATTGTATTTTATATTCAATACTTTTATGGATTGGAAGAGATATTTTCAACACATCAGGTTTTCCAATTTGTAAATCAATCTCTCACTTCTCCTTCAATATATGTTCTGTTGACTCTTTCACATACGCTAGCTTAAGAGATACGCAAAATCAGATTGCTGAGTTTGATTATTCCACAGAACATAATTTTTCTTTGACTGTAATCAAAGAGGCACAAAAGTCGTTGAAACAGTAATGCATCAGTGTGGGTGCCTGAAGCAGTGAATTTCTGTTTGTACACTGATTGGCCTGAACTTTCATTAAAGTCAAAGCTGAAAATTAATTACATTGAGATTTACGCTTCCAAATTTCTTTGTAATCCAGATAAATATTACAATTTTTTAAAACAGCCCCATGTTGTATACCTAAATACTTCTATTTACTCAACTTGCTATCTAAAATAAGCTCTAATGCTTCTACAGAAGTGTAATTTGAAGAATTTTTATCAGATGAACGGCGAAATTTCCAACTTTAAGCTGGTCAGCATAGACTTCCATCGACTTCTTTTAACACCAGTTAAGTCACATTTTTTGCGAGATAATAGTGAAGCTTTTAGCCTTTGTGACCTGGTTGACTTTTCAGTAAACGAAAGACTTATCCAACATGAAATTGTTGATGGTTGAGGTTGGTATACTTCCACAACAAAATTTCTTATCAGCCAGGCAGAATTTCTATTTTTGAAGTACTTGCACCAAAAAGCTTGACATCTTCTTTCTTCAAAAGTGCAACATAAAAATTTTGTTCTTTAGTACTTGCTCATTCGATAAATTAATATTATCACCAAATCATATTTCTAACATTATCAAACATTATTGAGAATTTCTCATCTGTATCACTTCCTTCCAACTAGATTTCAAAAAGGTCTTTGTTCTTGAAATTTTGTCAAGGATGACAAGTAGTCACAGAAAAATTTTGTACAAAATTAAACACTTAATAAGCACTGAATTCAATCAAGCAAAAATTATTAACACCTAAAGCTGACATTTTTTGTTACTTTGAACATTTCTATTTACATTTTACAACACAAAATTATATCCAAATTATTTCAGCAGCACCTTAATTACTATGCAGACTTACGGCTGTTTCCTTAGATACATTAAAATTACATACTCATAGGATAATAAAGCAACTTATTGTATGTAAAAATGTTGAAAAACCAAGTAATAGCACAATTTCAAATTAGATATACACTCGGTGACTTTCAGACGAAGATTTAACTTCCATAATGAATACCCAATACCCTACCTCTAAAGCAGAAATGAAACACTGGAACCAGCATATGTACAAGACATTGAACTTCAAATTGTTTGCTTTTAATATCAGTGCATGACTACGCTCATTCTAAAAATTGGATTTTGATCAAGGAATTATCTCAGAAACCATAGTGCCCTGGTGAGAATATATAGTGCATACTTGAGGGAAAAAAATTACTTTCATATAAATGAAATCTTTTTCATTTGGGTGAAATGCAAGTAGTTTTCACCAATTTAAAAACTTACACAGTAGTTATAAAATATAATAAAGTAAAAAATTTTATTTGGATTATTTTCTATTTCTAAATCAAAGAAAGGATAGGAAAGAGAGTAATCTTTAGTTAGAAATAATTAAATTCTCAAACATTTTTCCGCTGTTATCTAAGCTGTATTTACAGCTTATGTTAAAATTTGTTGAAAAGTGTGGTTTTTATCTATTTTAGATTAAAATAACAGCAATGCTGTGAAACCAGGAAATGTTTCATGAGTGATAATGAGGTTTCAAGAAATAGCATCATGGATATTCTGCACTGCAAATTTAAAGAGAGGAGAGGCTTGTAATTTTTCTCATGCAGAATAAAAGCGCGCGCGCACGCACGCACATATATATATATTATTAAAATTATAAAAATCACATACTGATTTCTTCAAGAAGGCCCTCATTCTTTTCTTGTTCAGAAGTGAGTTTAGACTTCAATTCATTTATCTCATCATCTTTTCTTTGAATCTTGTTATTCAAATCCAAAATACTCCACTCATAATCAGCCATTTCTAAATCCATGAGATTCTTTTTCTTCTCTTCCTGAATAAATATGCAACATAATTCTTTCAGTAGTATAAGTAAACAAGGCGAAACAAAATATAATAAAACTAATCTTAGAAATGATTTATAGACAAAATACTTATTGCATTCAATAAACAATATAAATTTCTTTCAGCAATACAATTTATGACATTTTAAGATGTAAGAGAATGGCTTCAATTTTGAGCACAGGTTATAAGAACATTCTAATCACTGAGAAAAAGTATATAATGAAATTTCATGATTTTTCACTTTTAGACAGACTGTTGTTAAGTGAAAATGCTGCAAGAAAGATTTGTTGGATGGATAGGAAATTTGGCTGACAGTTTGTCATGGGGCAAATTAAAATTAACTGAGTATGCAAATAGAATACATGTAAGATACAGGCTGAAAGTGATTCAAAAGATATAAGAGGCCTCAGAAAGCAAATCCCATACATTGTGTCAGTGAATTCAATTGACATTGCTTTGGTAGTGAGTAAACATGTTTCGTTGCAATGAGACAACACTATGAAAAGTTGAGTTTGATTGGAAGAATTATTAGGTTGAGCGAAGGTGATGTGTGTATCATGATATTGCATTGGGAGATGCGAGTACAATTATAGTTACTTAGAGACAAAGGACAGAAATATGTTCTATGGATCACATGAGGGATCTGGAGCATCTATGGCTACATCAAAAAGGGAAGATAGGCAACTGCTATGCATTCTGGTAACGAATTGTACATTAGCATCCACAACGCTGGCACAACAGTGGATGCGACATATCAGGCAATATGTGCCAGCACTGTTTGCTGACAAATGATGCAGCGAGGACCCATAGCTTGCCTTCTTGGCTATGACTTCATTTAACCCTATACCATAGATGTCAGAGGCTTCAATGGTGCCAAGAGACAAGACACTGAATGGGAGTGAATAAAGTTTTCTGACATCACAGTTCATGCAAGATACAATCTTGTGTGACCCATGATGGCCGGATCCTTATTGGCAGATACAGTGGGGAACTGCCTCTGAAAAGGTACATTGCAGAGGATCATAGTGGTCTTACTCCAAGCATAATGGCTTGGGGTGCTATTTCATTTCATCAATGTTTTCGCCATACATGGCTCGCAAAGCACCATCACACAGATCTTAGAACCAGAAATCCTACCCCTCATAGACATTCCCTGGAGTTCCTCCAACAGGACAAATGCTCATCCCCAAGTAGCCTGAATTGTCTAACATTTCTTGTGACCAACAAGTACATCTTCCTGGGAACTCTTGATCGCCTTATTTTTCCAAATCAAGTACACAAGATAAAATTGCTCAAAAATTTATCTGTATGTCATCATGTACAGTAAAAACTGAATAATTGTGGATGTGTATTGAATCTGTGTGGAACCTTTCACAGATAGCCATCCTGAATCTTTATCAGTTAATGTCATGCCATGTGCAAGCAGCTGCTAAAGGTGGACATGCAAATTACTGATTGTAGCATGTTCTTTTGGCCACTAGTTCTGCAATTTCAATCATCCATGTCACCACTCAAATGAATTTTATTGCTGTAACTCAAGACTTGGCTGGTGTCACGTTTCCAATGAACAGCAATGTATTTTGGTAACAATAATAAAATTCTAAAATGGTATAAAATATACATACAGCAAACTTATCTAATCAATTAAAAAGCTGGTGGTTTAACAAGCAAAAAATCTACAGTAAGATCATTGACAGCAGTTTGTTTTTAATATTATTCTTTATTTAATCTTTTAAAGAATTTTAATTTTGAAAACTCAAAATTTGTAACAAATAAAACAGATCTATCAAATTCATCACTTATTGCTAGAAAATAGATCCAGATGATTAATAGCAATACATACCAATAGAATATTATTAGTAAGCAAAATTATTGATGGTAATGGAAAATGCAAAGACAAAGAAAATGCAACTAGCACGATGAGGATAGTTGTATGAGATACATTTCAATATTTCTCATAAATATGCATACTATTATACAATTTCATTGAAATAACTAAAAAACTGCTAACTTTCTGTGAAACTTCCAGCTGTCGCTTCAAATTGGTATTTTCTTCAGCAACTGCATTCATATGTTCTATTTTGTCTTTAATGGCAGTTTCAAGCTCTTCAACTTTCTGTACCTTTTCTTGGATTTTACTCTCAGCAATTATAAGCTTGCTTTCTATATCGAAATTCATTTTATCCTTTTCCTAGATAGAAAATTTCATATTAAAAACACATAAAACAATCTTACATTTTTTAACTGAGCATGTACCATAAATGTTTAACTGGAAAATAATTTGTATCAATAAATTATGAAAATATATTTCAGCATCAGAAAAACAAAGGGAATAAACAGAACACTAAAAGACAAAAAATTAGGGCTATAATGATAAATAATGGATACAAAGAAACAAATGCATTTTCTAGAAATATGTTCAAATCAATTGATTCAAATATATATAACATTTGTTAGGTAAAATACATAAAAAAGAAAAGGCTATCATCAATAAAAGTTATTATCACATACCATCAAATTGAATTAAATGTATGTCTTTAAATCCATCAGACTTTAAATATTTTCAGGCGGAAAACTTTCATTATAACACACACACACATTAATTTTTTGTGTCAACTATAGTTAGCAAATTTTTGAAAAGCAGCTATACCACACACATGTAGAACCAATAATTGTGTTATGGAACTTGATGTAATATATTAGTTTTAAATGCATAACCTGTTCATTTTCAGTTTAAAATTTCTATAAATCAATACACAATTTCCCTTCTTTGTTTTTACTAAGTAATATCAATGCATGATATTAACTGATATTCAACAAGGGACTAAGAAATGTACAGTTGTATGTATTTGAAAAATTAGCATAATTTTTTTAGTACTGTTAAATTAAAGTATGTTTAAAAATAACACTAACCTGTTTAGCTAATGTACCAGCTTCCAGCATTTGTTTGGACTTCATCAATTGAGATTCCAAGTCAGCAATCTTTTCTTTAAGAGAATTAAGTTCAAGTAAAGTAGTTGAGAAATCTCCTTCCAGTTTTTTTGCATTTTCCCTTTGCATTTCAAGCTCATCTTGAATCTTATCATATTCATTTTGTAAACTCTATTGGAAGAAAGATATTGCATTGGAAGAAAAGAAATATTTATAAAACAACTAGCAGAATTACCTGGTGTTGCTCAGGTTTAATTAATTAAATGTTGATTGAAAGTGATCAGACTAATCACTTCTCTTTCATAAAATAATGCAAGCAGCATTTAAGTGTGTGGAAAATAATTTTTTAACAGTGTTTTAACTTTTTCAAAGCTCTTACAATTTACTTCAAACCTAAATATGTATACATGATATATCCATCCATATAATCCATTTCATATTCATCACACTTCTGCTGTAAGACAAACTACAAAAGTTTTTTTCTAAGGTGACTAATGCAGAAGTCGATTTTGAGTTTTGGAGTAATTACAAATATCCCAGTACGTTCATTTTCAGTGAAAATGGCGAATTTTTCTTTGTATAGATTTGTGTTTATTTTCCTATGAATATGTTTTACTTGTGGTATTCTTGCACCTGGTATGCGATGTTTTCAAATTTCATCAATATGAGAGGATGGTAAATTTAATTGTTATGGCATTCGTGATGAATTTATTTTGAAGCAAACACATTTTTTCTTCAAAATTCCATTCAGCGGCACGTGGAATAACGGAGCTTGTGTTAAAAATAAATGTCTTCAGTGTAAACAAAGCAAATTCAATCAATTACAATTTTTCAAAAAGAAGTAGGTCGATTTTACAGCTTTTTTTAAAAAGAAAATAACTGCTTTAATGAATGTTTCACATGTAACTAAGTTGCGTAAGAACAGCTTCAATTTGTAGAGTAAGATACCCTGACTTTCTGTCACTTAAGACAAAAGATTTCAATTTTTCAAAATTCCTAACTGATATTATTCCAAGATACGCAAAGTCTCATTTAAAATTCCTTTTATCCAACAGACATTCAGTTTTAAATCGAACCCTTATGGTACATTTTCGAATTCAGAGATTCGGTTCCTAAATTGAAACCACATACCTATTTAGAATGATAGATGTAGTTACTTGACTATAGAGTAGGGCTTTCAATAACACCCATGAAACATGAAAAACAAATGTAAATTTAATTTATTTTAATCATCTTGTTATGAAAATCTGTCAAAATTTTGTAATATATTTGAACTACAACGTATGTGACTACCCATTTTAATTTAACGTAACTCATCTTATTTCAAAGTGATTTTTTTAACTTAACCAGTCATTTTAAAATAAGAAATTACACACCTTACTTAAAAATGTTTTGTTTTGCATATTTTATTTATTTTTATAAAGCAGACTCTATAAACCATTACGTATTCAATCAGAAAAAGAATGTTGGTCAAAATATACATATACCGCCAAGAAATTACCCTAGTAATATTTTGCAAAAAATAAATAATTAATTAAAATTTAACTCCTAAATAATATATCTGCAATATGTAAAATACGGAAACACATAAATAAGAACAGAAATGAAATTCGAATCCTTGAAAAAATGCAGAATTCTGAAAAAAGAAAGATCTGTGCAAATGTTGAATTTTGACTTCCTGAATATCTTCTGAAATAGAACAATTCGACAAGACTTTTGAACAATACTGATAAAGACAATAATAATTTATTTAGAAATGCTCAAATATGACTGCAACATTTTGCTGTCAATTCAATCAAATTAAAAAAGTGAACATTAATTCTGGCATTGCCAAGTACAGACGCAAAATTACGCTTTTATGATCAATGAGTTTTTTCGTATGGGCCTTCCATGTTCCATTACAAAATGCAAGTTATGTAAAATTAAATACTATTTTTTCTCAATCAAATATTCATAAATTATTTATATCATGGGAAGAAATAAAAAAGCCAGTTCAAACATAAATACTATAATTTAATTTGTTTTGGAGAAAACTATTTTTCGAGCAATACTAGTAAAATAATTTTGTATTGGAAAATTTTATTTTCGATCAATACTGGCAAAACAAACTGAGTTGCACAATTGTTTTATTTTATGCAATTGTTTTATGCTCAATGTTATTTCTATGGCAATTTCGAATTGTTTTTCCCTTTCTGTACACCTAGGACCAATAGAACGGGGATTAATATGTAGCCTACATTACCCGCAGGGTTCTAAAGTATAAGTGTAACAAATTTGGTGCAGATTGGTCAAAAGGTGTAGATTTGTATAGAGAACATACACACATCCATTTTTATATAAAGTAACATTTAGGTTTTTTCACTGAAATCAACATTTCCCTGGTGTAAGAATTATAAAATTTTAAAGACTACAAATTAAAAAATGAAGAGTAATAATAAATAAGTTCATAGTTTGGATAAAATTATAGTTATCAGTTTTTAGAAAATGTACAGCATTTTTGGAATCACACTAAATCAAAAATATGAAAATCCACTTTATTCAACATAAATGGTTTTGTAGAAATATTAATGAATGTAGCATTAATACTCTTCAACAGTAGAGAAACTAATTATTGTTGCACCTAACAAAAAAGAAAGCTTTACAACATTAATAATTTTTTTTATATCTAAGTTTTCTTTTGGTAATTTTAAAATAATTCTCAGAGAAATTTATTTTTCTTAGACTGTCTCCTGAGGCATATAAATTCTCAAGCACAATCATTCAATTAAAATTCCAAATTTAAGATTAAGCATAAGAAAATTAAACGTGGAGACAAATTTATTTTCATGTAATGTGAATACTTTTGACACCTACATTTTATGATAATTTTATAAAAATATCAAACAAAATTCAAAATCAAGATGAACTAACCTGATAATTCTGTACATATTGGAGTTGTTCTGTGGAGACCTTTTCTAAATCTATTTGTGTTTCTTTCAGCTGAGATAAATATTTATCTTTTTCTAACAAAAGTTCATTAATCTGAAACACACGATAAGTAATTAAATATATAAAATACAAATGACTTTAATTGCACAATGTATATAAAAAGCAACTGACCTGTTTTTTAGATTCCATCAATTCTTTTTTCATCTTCAATGCAATTTGTTTAAATTTATTCATTTTAATTTCTTTATTAGCCAATTGGCTTTTTAAGTCAGTATCTACAAATTCACCCATGCTTGTTTCCATCTTTTGTTCTGACATACTATCACTCATAGTCGCATTTTTATTCAAATATTCATGTAACTGGATTTCAAGATTTGAGATGGTTGCTTTCAAATTGGGGACAATATTTGTTTTGTATTCATCTAGTTCACCTGCTACTGAGTTACATAGGCTTGCTTTCAAATAATCATATAATATGAAGAAAAATTGTCGTTTCAAAGTATTAAAATGTTCAATGTCGGTTGCCAGAGTACAGCAATCATTATCACACTTGTTCTCAAAAGGGACATAATTTGATTTCTCATCTTGCAATGAGTTCTCTAATGACTCTAAGAAACCAGCAGCTGAATTGGAAGGGTCATTCAACTTTGTGTCATTTGCTTGATGCATTGCATTAGACCACAGATTCAAGTGTGTGGACATTGAACACAGATATGATTTTATATAGGCAGTAATTTTTTCTAAATGTATACATTTATGATTTGCACTCTCAACTGCACTATTGTACTCATTTATAATACAGGACATACTATGATTAATAGAACCTACTGCTTCATTGGAAAATGTTTGAAGTAATAAAACAGCTGATTTTAGTTGATTTTTTTCAGAGTTTAATTCACTTAAGATATCTTTTAAGTTTTCCAAATTTTTTTTCTCAGAATTACCGCAATCATCATATTGAAGAATTTGTTCTTGAAGCTTTAAAACCAAGCACTGACTACTATTTAAATCATTATCCTTCTCTTTCAATTCTATATTCAAGGTTTCAATATTTTCTAAGAGAGAGTCTAATTGACAGTGTATTCTCTCAACTAAGTTAATTTTATCACTCAGAGTAGACTTTAAATCAGAAATTTCTGAAGTAAGACTTTCAATAATCAATTTATCCTCAATAGCACTTTTGGAACTTTCTTGGGTATCCTCCATTTCAGTTGTATCTTGGAGAAAACTTTCTTCAGCTGACAATATATCTATGTTGTCCTTTGAAACATTTTGGAAGCAAGGAATATTTACTTGAATCGAAAAATCTACAGAACGCACTTTTATTACAGATTGTTTATTTGCTTCCAAGTGGGATGCTTTTGTTTCAATATCATCGCCATAATTTTGAGATTTTCCAACAGAATTATCTTCAGAGAGTTCAACATGAGTTGCTTTTTCATCTGTTTCATCAATGCTATATAATTCAGATGGACTATTAACCCTTCTTTGCTCATAAAAAACATCATCATTACACTTTTCTGAAAATGCTTGAGTTGATTTTAATTGCTCTACTTCAATACGTAATTCTCTGGCTTCATCTTCCAAAAACTGGTTGAGTTCCTTCATTTGTAGTACTTCGTATACCGAAGCCTGCTTTTGGGCAATTAAGTCCTCCAAATTCGATTCCATGGTTTTTATTTTTATGGCATTAGTATTACATTTAATTATTAAATCATCTAGAAGATTTTTTATCAGAGTCATGTTCTCCTGTAATGGCTTTTCAGCCTTATTAGAAGTTCTAGAAGTTTTTTGTCGTACACCTTGTTTAATGCTGATAATAAGCAATTCAAGTTGAAAATTGAATTCCTCCAACTCAGAACATTTCTTTTCTAGTTTCTCAGTAAGTTCATAATTTTGTTTTTCAAGCAATTCTAAATGTGTACCTGAATTTTCTTTTAGAGCTTCTAAATCCTGTATATCTTCAGTGAAGTGGGTGATTTTGGTTTTCAAAAGTTCTATTTCAGATGCAAGATCAGAGCACTTTTCACCATACTCAGAATTTTCAGTTTGCAAAAGTGAAATTTTTTTGTTTAATTTGTCATTCTCCAACTCCAAATCACTTCTAAGCTGCTTTTCAATTTCTAATTTTTCAGAATGAAGACTTTCTTCAAACAACTCATTTTCAGTATTTGTACATATGTCAATACGGCAAATTACAGTTTTCTTGGAACTCTCAAGCAGTTGATGCTTTTCTTTTTCCATGCTTTCCAATTTAAGCTTAAGGGACTCATTTTCATTTAGAGTTTCTTGCAATAAACTAGCATATTCATCACATTTCATTTCCATTTTACTTATCTCATTGAAAAGGGAATCTTTCTCAGATTGCAATTCTTCATAAGTATACATTATTTCTGTACTGACAAGCTTAGAAATAGTTTTGTTAGAATCAAACACTTCTGAAGTGACATTACTTTCCAAACTATTCACAGAAAGATTAGCAGGCACTTCGATAGTGACGGATTTTGCTGTGTCAAATTTTCCAAATGTTTCAGTTATAGTACCACCCCCAAGAGCAAATTCTAACCCACCCATCACTTCATTATCATTTTCAGCAAAACATAGCCTAGATTCTTCGGAAAATGTATTCTCTTCAGATGACAGAACTTTGGAAGCCTTAGATAATACTGTGTCTTCAGAACTTGAATATAATTCTAGAGATTGAGTTAAATGATCACTTTTAGCTCCATGTAAAAGGGCATGCTCAAAGCCAGTTTCAAATTCACTAAACTGTTGAAGAGAACTTGTTAGTACTTTGATTTCATCTGTTAACTTTAAATTTTCTTTCAAACAAGAATCTAGTTTCACATTTGTTTTCAATTTTTCTGCATTTGCTTGCACAAGTTTCTCTTCAAGGTTAAGGTTTTTATTTTCTAAACTTTCTTTTTCATTTCTCAATTGGGCATTAGTGTTTTCAACTTGACACAAATTTTGTAGCAATTCCTCATTCTCTTTTTTAGTTTCTAATAATTTTTCACATTTAATTCCTGTTACAAGTTTACTTGTGCTATCAAACCTGGATTCATTTTCAAGTGCATGAATTTTATCTTTTAAATTATTTACTTCAGATAGTAATTTTTGATTGTCAGCTATTAGGAAAGAAAAATCATTTTCACTATGCATGTAGTTAGTTTTCATTTGATTATCAGGGCTGTGGAAATCAGTTTTTGAAGTTGGGCTTTCTACTTTAAGGACAAGATTTGAATTTTTTGTTTGAAGTTTCTTCAATTCCTTTTCTAGATTCTCCATTTTTGAACTTAATGAGCAATTTACTTCTATGCAAATGGTATACTTATTTTTTAACTCACTCATTTCTTTTGTTATGTCTTCACATTCTGTTGTTTTAGATTCTAAACATAAACTCAGGGATTTATAGGACTCAACAGTGTGGTCCCTTGATTCAGTCAAAACTTGGATTTCTTTTTTCTGCTCCTGCAAAATATTTCAATTAAATATATAACAATACAAGCTCTTAAATTTGAGGTTGCACAAAAGAACATTCTTTCACAACTTGCGAACAAGTCAAATAAATTATTAACTCCTTGGTTGTATTTATTTCATAATTTTTCACCTAAAAGTGTCTATATTTTAATTTTTTTATTTGTAAGCTTCTGATACCAGAACTATTTATACTTAATTTTCTGGCACATACTTTATACAATACTGCTATTTTATGAAAACAAGTACATGCAATGTAATGTTAAATGAGAAAATTACAAAAAGGTTAAATTTATTTAAAACAAAGCTGAGCTAACTAAAAATATATAAATCAAATTGCATATATCAATTGAAAATGTAAATAATTTGCCCAGCATTACTAAAAAATAAGCAGAACATTATGAAGTTTCACAATATGTGTGTCTTGATAGCAAATGAGCTCCATTGTCATCCATGTCAGATTAGCTTTTGAATATATCTGAACATAACTGATCGATTTACTGATGTTGAAACCAGCTTCTAAATTAGATACTCCAAAAAGAAAATGTGTGATAAGATAAAAAATAATCATAAAAATAATAGAACAATCCACCAAACAAAAAGTAAACATTGACTAATTATGTCACTGTTATTTCAAATCTAACAATAGAACAGTTAAGTCCCCTACTTGCATAACTAAAGAGCCACAAGATAAACAGAAGTGATAAAAAAATAAGTTGCAGTTTCAAAGGTGTTGATGGCACTCCCTGTACAATACGGGCACAACCAAGGAAAGGTTTAAAGCACCTTTGCTCACTGTGATACTTTTACTAACCATATTTAAGACATCCTATCAGTCTTCCAAATTGCATCATTTTAGGAAAGACTTTTAAACTTTTACTACCAATTGTTCCTCAAACATAAGTACTTAAGAAAAAGTAATTGAATTGTACAGATGGTAAATATTTTAACAAATTCTCATCATTGATGATTACTGCAATTTCCAGTGTGTGATCAAGGTTTGACTCTTAAGTTAACACCATGAAGATTTGTTTTAGTTAATGGAATCATGTAAAACTATTTGCTCCTCCTGGATAAAGAGTAAAAGTTTTATTTGAAAGTGTTGAGGAGATTATACAAAGGAAATGATAAAATTTGTGGAGTAGCAGTTATTATCACAACAATTCATTTTCAACCTTAATCACAACAATGCCCAGCTCATAGTCTTAAGTATGCAAGAAATTTTGACAGTAGTATTAAATCCATTCGACCTCCCTCCCCTATATGAAACACATGAAAAGGAAATATTTTGTTGATGTTGACAAACGGTAGCTAAGACACTAGACGTTTTGATTAGCCTCCCTACTGAAGAGTTCCAGCAATGGAAAGACACTGAAGCAAATGAATTCAGAATAATGGAGTTTTAAGCTAGTAATAAAACATTTTTAAATGCAATTCTGATTACTTTGGGACTTCTTTGTTTATAAATAATTGATCCTCTATACCTATTAGAGATTATTAATATGCACCCCATTTTGACCAAATTCCTTCTTAGCATTGACCAATAATAATGAAAAGTAATGGAATATAATCTAGTTATAATACTAGCTTTTGACTTCTTATCACATCACTTTTATGTGTAAGGCTACTATTTTTGTATTCTAATGTTTTTCTCTGGGTGTGTGTTCAGAGTTTCTAGGAATATCAGAAAAACTTTAAAACTGTCTACATTTTTAATACAAATTATTGGATAAGAGGTTTTGATAAAAGATGCCTTGTGATTAAAGGCTGTGGCCTTTAATCATAAGGCATCTTAAATCCTTTAAAATAGTAGAGTTCCAAGATCAAGAGTAAGAGAGGTCAAACAAATAAAAACAAACTCCAAAATTTCCTTTTCCCTTCTCTGTAGTTAAGTCTGTTATTACTCTCCCATTTCATAAGTGTCAGATATATCACATCCACTAAGATTGTATAAATTTAGAGGTTATATATAAGCATGCTACATAGTTTATTTTGTAAAAGTATAAAAAAGAAGGGGTAGCATGCAAATAATTAGTAACAAAAAAGTGGATAAGACAAAACATTTGGTCTGTCTGAATACTTATGGCATTTTAAAGATTGTAGTAAAATTTATTTCATGAATTTTATGCAGCTCGTCTTTGTAACATATTAGATGTTGACTCAGCAGTGGCAGTCGTAAGACAGACATACGCATTGAATAAATCTGAGTGAAAAACAAACACATTGAAAAGTTTGTAATCTGACTCTAAAGAGAGCTTTCAGAGCATTCTCTCCAATGCAATATTTTGAAAATGCAAAACTGCTTTGATGTAAGATTTGTTTCAGCATTATATAAAAAACACTATCATGCTGCACAATTTAAACTTACTTGATTTGCTGTTTGAAATTTGGTTAGTTCAGATTGAAGACACTGTATTTGTTCCTCTCTTTCATTTAAATATGAAGTGTTGGATACTTGCACAGCTTTTAAATTCTCTTTCAGTTGGAGTAGATCATGATCCTTTTTTTCAATTATTTTGTTCTGTAAATAAGATAACTTAAGTTAGTCTAAACAACACAAAATTGTAATATATATAAAGACAATAAATCCACAAAAAAATCTGAGATTTTTTAAATGCAAAATATTTTGTGAACAGTTTTTGTTAGTAAGCAAAATAAAGTTTCAAATTATTCTAATATATGTTCACGTGGAGCTCAAGAAGTCAATAAGGTAAGTCCAGATTTGTTGACAGGTTATTTTTTGTTAGTACATTGCAGTCAATGCCTATATAGAGAGAAACACAGTTTAGTCTCCTGATTCTAGAAATGTAATTTTAGGTCATTTTTCGAGTTTTTAGCTTATTGCTTTAATTTTGTCCCTGGTTTCAATGTATTATCTTTGTTGAAATATTCCTGAGTCAAAAACTTTTATTGGCAGTTTCATTTTTACTACAAAACACATGACAAATGATTCATCAGCTGTTAGCTTCTAGAGCATAAAACAAATCCTTTCTAAGAATGTTTATTGGTGAGTGAATCATGATACCAGAAAGAGTGAGGGCTAGAGATTTATTTTCTAGTTTTGACAGACCCCCGAAAGACCACTTTATACTTTTGGATCTTTTAAGTTGTTAATCAAAACATTGTATACTGTCAAAATATGGACTATCTAAAGCTGTTTCCCAAACTGTAAGCTGCAGGCTTATACCCATTCCTAGGAAACATGAAAATACACAGGTAATATGAAACTATTGGAAAACATTTTGTTTAGGTCATTTTTCATCTTTTTAGATCAATGCTTTGTTAACCTTTGATTTTAGAAAATTTCATTAATTCCCTTCTAAATAGAATAAATTTAAATTTACTAAAGAACACCCATAAACAAACTACTACCCAAATTAAATGACAGTTTACAAATTTTTTCAGTTCTGTGGGATATTTGTAATAAAATGAAACACAGGTTACAAATTTACTGGGCATCCACATGCATTGGTTTGAAGATGAAATTATTCCAAGTATTAGCATTAATTTAGTAACAAGCAAAAATGCACTACTTTCACTCATTTTTAATGAATTTCAGCTTAGTGAAATAAATGGTTTTTTGTCAAGTCTATGAAAACTATTGCTAGTGCATGGAAAAAGAGCATATATTACATTTTTCTCAGCAAGTTCAGAATAATCCTTTTCCAGCTTATCTATATATAGTTGTAATTCAATTAAAGTTGTTGATTGCTTTGACAATGCAGTTTGTTTTTCTTCCTCCAGAGCTTGGCATCTTTTGCTGAGATCTATACAAAAGTTTGACAAAGATAAGGCAAAAGAAACACTATTGAATTATGAATGCTTTAAATCACTAATTTTCAGCTCGTTTAAGGACACGGATATACAAATATAACATACCATCACTTTTTCCTTTTGCTTTCTTTAGCAAATTTAATTGTTTAGCCACAATTTTAATAAGTTCCTCTTTGCTCTTTTCTTCCAACTACATGAAAAAATTATTCAGCAGAATAAAAAACAAAATATTTCATTAACATAACTTATAACAAAAACATTTGTGAAGACTAACATTTGAGTATTTGAAAATTGCTGCAATGAAATATGGTTGTTTGTCATGTATAAGTTTAATGGGCTACATAATCACAATATCAAAAATCATTCTCTGCAGTTGCATGTATAAAATGGAAAGTTCTCTAAGATAACATTTGTAAAAGACTAAAGATTAAGCATCTATTAAAAGTTAACTAAGGTAGGATAAACTTGAATTAGGTAGGACAGTTTCATATTTATTTAAATAAAATTGGTATTCATTGGATAGATAATCACATCAACTCTTCTCATTCTTTTAAAATGAACATTTAACAAATTGAATCTTTGAATTATTAAAAAGTGTGAAAAAAACTAGATACATTCATATGCTCTAATAAAAAAGATGTAAGCTTCAAAAATATGTAGTTCTACTAATCTTGTTCCTTGAATACCAAATTCACTCAATTTCATATAAAGAAATAAGTGAGCTTTTCATGCTTCGCTAAGTTTAATTTAGGTATCGTTTACAATGTTTCTGAAAAATTCTAGATTCATAGTTAGGCATTCTATAACACACAAAACAAAAGTTTGATGTTTCTAAATACGATTTACATAATAAATTGCGTTTCTTTTTAATTTTGACATAGTACAGATTTATAAATAAATAATATTACCTTTTTAAAGTCAGGTAATTTGAAATATTTCATCCAACTCTTGAAATGTTTGTATATTGATGATGCAGGTTTTGAACTACTTACTACTTAGTACCATTATATACTTAAGTTTAGAAAGAAAACTTGTATACTTACTACACTTTTTTTTCTAGTTTCTTCATTTTCTAGAACTGCATCAGACAGTACTTCAGCCATTTCAATCTAAAAATTTATCCTTGTAATTAATGAGTGAACAATTCACACTTTTTACCACCTCCAAAAGACATAAAATATAGTTTAACAAAAGTTGTTTCCAGAGAATGAATAATTACGATTAAGAACAAAAGCCTGTGAAATCAAAATGTTTTTAAGGATTTTAGGGTCGAATAAATGCAAATTTAATTTTGGTATGCTGAATTCAAGTTCACTGGCCATTTTTCCACGTCATGCATCATATGCTATTTTTTATGTGAAATTGAAGTATGTAACAATTTAGTGTTTTTCAATCCACAAGTAATGTGTATAAATTCTGCAGAATACAGGACAAAATGCCACTTAAAAATTTAAATCCAATAATTTGAAATAAGTTTAGATTAAAAAATGTAACACTCAATAGATGAATTACTTTCTCCATCACTTTGTGGCAATCAAGCACTGAATTAATCCTACAATCTTTGCATTGTGATCCTGAAGAGGCTTACCTCTTATTAAATACCAAATGTAGTTACCATAATGGAAGCATCCAAGCCATCATGTATCTCTTTTCGATCTTGCAGTCTCTCTTTTAATTCTTAGTTGATACCCTAAATTTCCTGGGTAATGATATGACAGTGCATAAAATATATCTTCAAGCTCCTTTAGCATCAGTGAGCCTGCTAGCATTGGTCAACATTATCCAATTTATTGATAACATCCTTAAAAGTCCCAAGCTCTAAGTCATTCATTGTCTTTCTAAATGCAAAATTCTGAATGACTTTGTAAATCTGCGAATTGTAAAATATTTTCCCTCACTTTTGCATCTGACAAGGTTTTTTCAATGCTAGATTGCAGCCTTTAGTACAGTGAGCGAATGGATGGTTATTTTGAAATACCCGGTGAGTAAGGAGGCATTACTCCTAACAGGGAGTCAACAACATCCATGGACTTACAAATCAGGATTCGAACTCAGGACTAGTGGGTGGTAGATAAGCACTACACCAGATAGGTAACAATGTTACTTTCAAAAATGTACTGGAGGAAGCATTTCCATCCAAATTCTTCTCTCTTAACTTATTCTTATATTGATGCATTAAAGGCAATTAAACTTGTTGTGTACCAATAAATAAAGGATTTAAATAAATTTTGTACACAAACACTTTTCATTTGGCTGATTTCTCTTTATCCAATATCCATCCTTTGTTCTGTGCATATTACATATTCTCCGATTCATTTAAAAAAATGGACTTATAGCGTACCCTCCATGGTTTAACCATTTGATAATTATGGGTATGTTCAGTTTATAAAATTCAGTCTCGGAATTTTCCTCAAAACCTTATGCATATGCATTGCTCTGTAAATCGTTTAGCTTTATAAAATTATGAACACATCCAGCCCATTCTGGGCATTTGTTGCTTTTAATAGATTTGGAGTGAGTGATGGAACACCATCCTAAAAATGAAAAATGTGATTTATTCAATTTCTTCACCATCCCCAAAAAGACAAGCTGTGCCAAACATTCAACAAAATCTATAAAAACTTAAAAAGTGTGGATCGAATTTAATAAATTACAATAAGAATTCAAAATAAGAAATATAAGCAGTTAAACCAACCACAAATGTAGATTAAAAATCATATTCACACAAAATTAAAACACTAAATAAAAATAACACATTTTGATCATTAGTACCAAAATAGTAAATATGAGATCCAAATATGTTGCAGGCAAAAAATAGTAAATGGTTGAATTAAGTTTTTGATGTGGTGTCTACATCATAAAAAGGTATCAAAGATAATATATGGAAGTTTATTTTCATTGCATAAAACACATTAAAACAGGATGTCTTTCTACAAGGGCACCATTTCATTTTGAAATTATAACTTTTAAATAAAACACAATTTTTATTAAATTTTTTAATATACTGCTTACTCCATAAATGACAGCACCCTATGGTCGCACTGTAAGTATGGGCTTTTTCGACCCCATGTGATTTATTCAATTTCTTTGCAATCCATTTCTACACCAATGGATACATAAAAAAAACAGAACAGCCATTATTGGGATCAGAAAATCCAAGGTTAATTCATAACCGGTCTCTTTATCCATAGCATTTTCAAGTTATATTATTTATAAATTATTACATATGCCAAATGACCACCTTTTGTCTTGCTGAAAATATGAGCTCTTTTCAACACATCTTTCAATAAATTTGAGTACATTTTTTTCTATTTCTCTGTGAAGGTTTTGTTTAAGCTGTTGAATCCTCTTGTTAGGGTACTCATTTCCTTAGCAAATGAGGGTTCAAGGGAGCCAATTGACATCACCAGATTTTGACATTACAGAAATGCATCCTTTAGAACACATATTTTTGCATGAGCTGTATGACATGATAACTAAAGTTTAAAAAATATCTATACAAGGCATGCTATGTCCCAGGGGCACTGACACCCTTCCACCTTTTTTTTGGATAGGACCTTAAACCCCTAAACATAAGGGATAAATATTATGAGTAACCAAATATGCAGCGATTCAATCTCACAAATGGTTGCTGAGTCCTAGCGACCTAATGCTTTTATGTTAGGGTGCCTGTCCCCTTTCCACATGAGAAACACTTATGAATAAAGTGGTGTTTATTTAGACCCTCAATAATTTTCATTATAAGTTGGTGCCACTATCACAATCAGTTTAGGATCATTAAAGTAGAGCAGCCAATTATTTAGTTACAAAAAGGTCATTGGGAAAATAAGTTTATAAAACAGCAGTTCTAACCAAACTTGACGTTCTTTGAGTAGCAGATTTTTTAATCTTATTTGAACAAAATAATATACAACTGTCCCCCAAGGTTATTAATTTTCAATGTTAAACTTAAATAAAGAAAATTTAAATTTTGATGGAGATCTGCACACCCTGTTGGAAAACTTTAGTCGATCAATTTTAGACAGAAAGAAATTTTGGAATATCACATACATGACAGTAACCATATTTTCATTAGCATCCTCAGCAAAAAATCCAATGCCTCCACTTCAAACAGTTGTACTAAGGGGATGAAGAGGTTGTTCATGAATTAACCTTGGATTTTGATTCCCAATGGTTGTTCTATTCGCTTATATATCCACTGAAATCAAAATGAAGTGCAAAAAGTCTGTACATGCAGTGCGATCAAAGTCGGTAATGTCATTAATTGAGTATGCACAAAAATTAATAAAGTGCTGTAAGTTATTCCAAAACAAAATGACAAAAAACACCTACACTTACTTCATTTAAGTACAAAAATAAACACCAAAAAAATCACAATACCCAATTTTCCCATCTTTTACATAAAAGATTTGATGGTATCATAGTTTCAAAGGTTGCTCCAGGAAGTGAGATTTCTTTCTTCTTTTATGAGACAGAGCTGCATACCAAATTATTTACTTCTAATCGACTACAAAACAAATTCTCAATCTGTATCATCTTGTAAAAAATGTAAATAACTCTTGTATGCCCGAGGTAGATGAACTTCCACTTCATGGCAGAGGTCCCAATATTTTTGCGATTTAGGTCCAGCTCCAGAAAATGAGGGATAAATATGTATGTAGATAATTTCGTTACCAAATATGTTGGGTCACTATGTCCAGAGACATGGGGCCTTAAACCTTTGACCACAAATTTAAAGTTGGCAGATAATATCGATATAAACAATCTATAAATTGTTCCGAAAATACACATATATGTATGAAGCAACTGGCAGCTGAAACCTGGGGCCCTCTTCAATATTTTCACAATGTGGGCACTGCTGTTCTCCAAAATTCTAACAGTAAAAATGTTTATTATGGATGTGTTTTCAAACAATGTACTTTATAGGGAGGCTAAAAGTTTTCTTTAATATCTTTGTGATTATTCTAATCTCACGGTATTATTACTTTTGTTACAATAAAATGATTTTTCTTTCAGTAGCTATTCCTTAAAATTGAGAAAAACTGATTGGAAATATTTAATTTAAAAGGTTTTCCAAATCAGTACTGAGGAAAAACAGAAAATGTTTGTATATTTTCATTGAGCTGTTTATTGCAAGCATCAAATATTTGAATACTTCTCCAGAACAATTTAGAGCTATGTTAGCCATGATAGTAATTATTAGATGAGTATGCTATTCACTCATAATAGGGCTTTGTTTAAAATTCAAGTTCTTTTTACACTGTACCCTTAGATTTAACGCAGTTGTAGCCTTAGCATTACTATGTGGTTTATTATATTAATTTCCATATTAATATAGCCTATTTTGTAAGCCCTTCGCTATTTATTCATATATATAAGGAAATTAAGACCAATTTTATAAGTAAACAAGCCTATAGTCTAATGCAATAAGCATGTCGGAATCAGGCCAATTTTGAGTTAGCCATTATTAAAAAGGTTCTGATATACTTTTAACTCAATACATGGCAGCCTAGGGTCAGGTTTATTAAAGCTACTTCTATTCTTTATTCCCGGTTTAAATAACATCCATGTAACAAAAATATGACCAAAGAGCGACAAATTAAACTTTATGCATAACATTTTATAGTTTAAATGTGGGGCTGAAAACTAATTAGAAAACTACTTTCCTTATTATAAGTTTTCAAAGTGTTAGCTTCATAAAGCATGCAGCTAACATTAATGGCTAATTCCAGAATGTCATCTATTTTAAGATTTTTAACTATTGTCGACAAAAATCACTTTTCAATACATTAAAAAACAGAAACTGGAGAAAACACTTCCCAATTTGTTTCTATTTTTGAGAAAAGGAAATATCATAAGTTTGTTTTTTGTTAACATAATTGCAAATTATCTCTATCATGGTTATCGAACATTCAGCAATGTTAGACACACATGTTCTCAGGATTGCAAAATCTGGAAAGAACAAATCTTAAGAAATTTGATACTTAAAAAATAAAATGCTGTAACAAATTATAATAAAGGTGTAGTGAATAACATCTGTACAGTTTTATCAATGCTTATACTTAATTTCAGAAAAGTCCTAAACAATTTACAACAGGCTCCAATGGCTTGTGACATGACGGCTTACCAAATTTATCATTAATCAGACATTATTGCAATATACTTACTTGTATAAGAATATTATTTTGTCAGAGCAATTGATGAATGAAATGAGTGGTTCATGTTACAAAATTACATTTTTATTATCATATTTTCCAGTTATTAGTTTCTTCTATCTTTTTATCAATAGTTTGCATATTTTGTTTTGATGGGCAATCTTAATTTATACTTTCTTTTGTTAACACATTATTCTCTAAAGGAAAAATTGTATTTTGATGCAAATTTTTTGTTAAATATGCAGTATCTGGATTGTTATTTAAAAAGGTGAAATTTACTTAAGGCCATATCAAAAATAAACTTTATTCAAATATTGAGGAACAGGTTCCTCTCAATTTTTTTTCTAGAAATGTGCATATTTAGGGATATTCTAAGATGCAACTAGACATTATGATCTCTTAATCAGCAGACTACTATATTTGTTATTCCCACTCATTTATCATGTATTTTTTATGGGAATACAAACATAGAAAATTTTATAAGAAATTTACAACAAATTTGACAAAATAAGAAATTTTTATTATACATACATTTAAATACATAAAGTAGTATTGGTGATTGAAAGCTGTAGCCTTAATAACAAGGAAGTCTTAGAACAGCTGCTAATAAATAAAAATGACAGTGACAAGGTAACATACTATGTGACAGTGAGTGTATGTATACATCATTTCTTTACTCCAATGGGACATGATAGTAAACTTTGTTCAATTGTAATAGTCTAGAAATAAAATTATATCACAGTTTTTAAATTTTAATTATTCTTAATTTATTTTTGATTTCCTGTCTGATACGATGTCTATTTACCTTAAGCACTAGGTGAATAAATGAGGCAGGAGGATCAAAAACACCTTTAGTTAATAAGATGTTGAAAGAGTCCATTTAGATTTTATTTCCTTAAACAGCAGCCATTTAAGTACATTTTAAGTGTGCTGTTTATATTCATTTTTTTAAATTAGGGAGACGGGACAAAATATTTCCTCTTAATTTTCACATCACATTTAAAATTTTGTAGTTATTGATAAAAATTTAGTAAACACTAAAAGCTAAAAATTTAACCATAAAAATAGTTATGATTTCGTCCTACAATTCAAAGAGCCTGATGATTTTATAGGAAAATGTTAGATCAAGATTTTTTACAATAGTAAACACTGACTTTAATCTGTCTAACACACTACAAAGCAGACTATCTCACTTCTACTCAATCACTGGCTTTAAGTATTCGTTGATCATAAAAGTCAAAATCTTACATGCGCAATAGTGTACAATATACCAGTTTCCCAGTACAGGTAATACATTGGTTTTACAATTATTTTAAAGATTTGGAAACATATATAACTACAGTACAAGAAATTACTAGCAGTTCTGGGATACAAATAAATTAATCACAGAAAACGAACGCTATTAAAATCTTATATTCTGACACCAAAAAATACAAAAATTCCTCAAACAGTAAATACACGACAAGCATTTTATTACTTCCTAAAAAGTCAAATATAGTAACCCAGTACTGAGGTGCAATCTACTTCATAAGGATACTGTATATAAAGGAACTATTGTTTAAAATAAGTGGCAAATTGAGATAAGAAAACACCACATATTCTCCTTCAATGATTTTTCCAAAAAATCACTTTAAATTGTCAAGTAGGTAAATTTTTCGCATCTGCTCATACTATTCCATTCATATGTGAAGAAATACTGCTTTTCAGGTCTATATACCTTTACCATACTTTAACTCTTTATCGTGTTATCACATAAGAAAAGAAATTATTTTGAAACATATGTGTACGTACGAGAAGGAGATCGGAGGGTCATCGCAGGTGTCTCAGGAGGAGTTCCATTTAAAAAGTCCCATATCAGAATAGTATCATCATGAGAACTACTCACAATTTGAAAATCATCAAACTGCAGCCGGAATACTCGTCCTGAATGCTCGACAGATGTACGTAAGCACAGAGAACCAGCTGGGGCGCGTGGATCTAAAGCAGCAGCTAGGTCCCACACTTTAATTTTTCCATCATACGCACCACTGACTATTCTCTTGTTATCAAACTGTATGCACCTTACCAATTCTTTATGACCCTCTAGTGTTCGTAAACAAGCACCACTTTCAATGTCCCAGAGTCTAATAGTATTATCAGAACTACCACTCACAACAAGCCTGTCTCTGTATTGCAGACATGCTATTCCTCGCTTGTGACCATTCAGAGTTCGAACAAACTCGCATGTAGATGTGTTCCAAACTTTTATAGTTCTATCACCAGATGCAGAGACAATATATTTTTCATCAAAATCTACTACATTAACAGCAGCACGGTGACCGACAAGGACACGCTGAATAGTTATTTCTGATGGCGAAACCATATTCCAAACAGTGATCGAACGATCTTTGGAACAAGTTACCATCATACCATTATTAAAGCGAAGATGTAAAACAGCTTCACAGTGGTGAATAAGGGTATTAATGAGTTCTCCAGTTTTAACATCCCAAACACGAACAGTTGAATCACTGGAACCACTAATAATGACACGTTCATCATATTGAAGGCATAAAACAGAGCCTGTATGACCAGTCAAAACCTGGATGCACTCTAAAGTACTACGATCCCATATCTTAATAGTATTATCTCGTAATCCACTAACAATTTTGTTGTCATCATACTGAACGCAGTAAACACCTTTACTATTTTCACTCTGGCAGTTGATTCTTTTTAATGTGTGTCTTCCACATCGCCAATTGGTCTCAATATTTTCAATATCTTGAATGATTTTGGGGTAGAGCCTCCTGTAAAACATATGATCTGGATGAGGTTCGCCAGGTAAAGGTTTAAATAAATACTTGATCCAACCTCTTCTTTCCATTAAGCCTCTCCACAACGAATCAGTTCGGACACATCTTTCAATCAACTTTTTCCACAACATACCTTCAGAAATCACTTGATACCATTCTTTGCACACAAGTTCTGCAGCACAAAGCGATTTAGCATCCAAGTAGGACAGTATATTTTCAGCTATGTGATCTAAGCCTTTTTTAGGAAGAAGCGATATAAAATCTCTACGTAACATTGGTCTTAAAAATGAACTTACATGACTATGTTGGTGATGAAGCATTTTTGTTAACAATAATTCCACGAATTCCGTTTGCTCCAATTCGCTCCATTTTTCAAAACACTGCAAACACAAATCGCGTTCTCGAACAAAGTCTGGGGAAGAATCTTTATAATTTCCATACAAACAGGTAATAGAAGGGGGTCCCATTATAGGCATTTCTTCAGACATCATGCCTATTTCCATAGAACACACAAAATAGTTTCGATTCGCGTGAATATACACACTACGACAGGACGCGATGACAACTGCTTAGAAACAAGATGTCCGCCGTATAATTCAGTCACACTATCATCATAACAGAGCACAGGATCACAATATGCAATATGGGAAATAAAAGCTGTTATAATTGAACTGGTAAAAATTCTGCAACGTACAATGGTAATAACTGACAAAATTAAATTGCATTTATTATTGAGATACTGACAGATCAGCCACAAAATGAATGCCAATTTTTTAAAGTGAAATCAAGAGTAAAATTTGCAAAAAAATTTCAATGGCGTCAAATTTAGGGATGTATGCAAACAATTACAAAATTTTGCAAAAAAATTTAATACTTACGAAGGATAACAATGAGGAAATATTTAAGAAACATAAAGAATTTCTGTAAACATTAATACACGTAGCATTCGATGACGATTAACAATTTATGCCATTTGCGAAAAGACGATCAAAATCATAGCTGCAGATGTGATACAAAACTTTTCTTTTTTAATTGATTTCTAAAACAAATCGATATTAAAACAAACGTCTAATAAAAGGTTGATGTTACTTGTCAGTTTCATTTCCAAGACAGTAGATGGCAAGTGTATGCAGTAAAAATACCGCTCTTTTCCCGACAAGGTTACATAACACATTTGGGATTATGAAATAAGGATTGGAATTTTGAGAATTAAATGTCGGTTTCAGGACGAGACGAGAACATTTTTTTGAGTTTTGTGTTCAAGTTTAGTTTGGGAAACCAATTTTTTATGAAAACTTCATTGTTATTTTCTATATTAATAAAAAAAATAACAATAAATATACCTGATTGAAAAATTGGTGACTGGAAAAAATTGATAATTTTTGATTGCGTCAAACAAACAAATTTTGTCAATGTTTCAAAACAAACACACCAAAAATAATTAACGGTACATAATTTCAGTCCATATTTTAGCAGACGAAAATCATGTCAACACAGAGCCATCTATCGATGAAAAAATGAAATATTTATTTAGTAGGGATGGAAGATGGCGACAGGTTCGGTTTCTGCGGCGAGTTTTTCCGAAAAATTAAGTTCTGATGCCGTTACTGATGAATCCTCGGAAAGTGATGGGGAACCCAGTTCGACAAAATCATTCCAGAGAAGGATATCTACCTCAAAAGCTATTAAAAGTGGTGTAAGTGATTTTAATATGCATTAAAATGAGATCCAGAGTGGGTCATTGGCTTTTCCTTGTACCACAAGTACTGCTGTTTTGTTTGTTTACATGCGTTTCCAAATTTATATTTTCTTACAGAGATCAACACTTTGTCAAAATATGATTTTTACTTTAACGTGTCCAATTTCGGCAAAAATCGAAACTTAAATTGTTTTGTTGTAAATGGAACATTTAAAATGTCTTAAATTTAGAATTTTTTGACACTACGAATAAAACGGATAAGAATTGAGGTAATAATAAAGACCAGAAGTTTGTCTCAAAAATGAATGTTTCATCTTGAGTATTTTGACAAGAGGCACTATTTTATGAATTCGATCTCTATTTTCTCATGTACCAAAACAAACTCACCACGCCCCTCATACATTTCTCCTAATTCAAATACTAGTCAATTTTTGTTATTAATGTGTCATAAGTGATGTTAAACTTTCAATTTCAGGTTGTTTCACAAAGAATGATTAGATTAATTTGTTTTGAAGATTCAGCTATATGCTTATGAAATTTTGTGTCATACATTCAGTCAAAATATAAGATTATAATCTTAATCATTTTCTATATGGAATATTCCTAAAATTTTTAGGTTAATATTAATTATCAACAGGGGGTTAATTAGGTGACATTTGCAATACTTGTGTAAAAATAATCTATCTAAATATCTGCATGTGTGGTAAATGTCAAGCAACTACTGAGAATAGATTTTTAAAAGTATGATTTCAATTACTTTTAAATGAAAATTTTGTAACAGAATTGACAAAACAGTGCTCAGATTGATTCTCTGATTTTTCTGCATACCAAACTACTGTCAGGGCAATTTATTTTAAGTAATGAATGTTTACATTAAATACCAAAATATGTTCCAATTATGGTTAAAATTCTTATTCATTTATATCAGCGATTATAACAAAATAATGCATTGTTCATTTTATGTCAATCTATCAGTTACATCCTGCGTACAGATTTTGATAGATATGAATTTTTATCTAAAAATTCAGATCATGTGTCAGTGAGCAATGCATATATTAGAATGTTTGGAACTAATTATAATTCATTCCAAAAGGTTTCCAAGTTCAAAATATTTGTTATATAGTTTTTAATTTAATCCAATTTGCACCTTTGTATAGCATAACTCTGCTATCATGTTATCCTTTCCATTAAATTCAAATCCTAAAAATAAATTTTTAAATAAAATTGTTGCATAACAAGAATAATTTCATTTTGTCTTTCAAAACAGTGATGTGTTCAAAACAGCCACAGGTACCCACGTCTTCTCTTTTGGCCCTTGCCCACTTACTGCATTGCCTTATTAATTGAAAAAGCACGTATCAAAAATGTAAATTTTGCACAAACCAAGAATTAGCCCATTCCTTTAATTTCTTATTCCTTAACATGTCTTAGTTCCCAATTGATTATTCATTTTGTCCCGGTGAGAGGAAAAACATAAGGCCATATTTCTTATCAAGTAATGGCCATTACTTTTCATCTGAGACAATGCAGTACTCTATACTGATTCTTTGAAGTACTGTAAAATTTATTTTTGCATTCAGAAATATTTCTTACTACTGATCCAAACTGCTATAGAACCTAATACATCCTAGACACAGTAGGTGCTAATAGTTTGAATGATCAAAGTGATATTACTTGTCCTAAAACTGAAAACTGATTTATCTGCAGAATAATTTAATGAATCTGATTGTAATTCTGCACTAAACTTGGGTGAATTGTTTAAGTGTCAATTGTCAACACATTTTGGTCTTCAAACAGTAATACAAAGAAACCGAGAACTTTAATTGTTTCTGGGATCAGGACATTTTTCACAAAATTTCACTTCCAGATCCTGAACTTAAAAAATTCATCAATGACTAGTGTTTTGGTGTTTAATGTAAATACTCATTTTAAATAAATTATCATAAAATAGAGTAGTTTGGAATACAGAAAAGTCAGAATCAATCTGAGCATTTACAAAAATGTCATATGAAAATGTTCCTGATTTGAACAAAAAAATTGTAATATGCTTAGGTACACCAACATTTTCTCCATTCAAATATTTGGCTAATAACCTGAATTTAAATAATAGTTAACTTAACTTTTTCTCATCCTAATAAGATTTGCTATTTTATGTATAAACTTGGTAGCCTTTATTATGCACTTTTCATTTGCTGTGAGTAAATGTGAATATACCTATCCATTTAAATTGCAATATAAACTTTAAAGTTTGGATAGTAACTAACTACAAAATTAGGATGTATAGCCTAGTACCATAGTTTAACATGTACCAATTTATTTAACTTTATAAATGCAGTGTTCATCTTTGTACTCTTATGTCTTTATTCTTATTTAAAGTGTTCATGTAATCTGTTAGGTAGTAATTCAAGTTGTCCATCTTTTCTCAATGGAGCTTAGTTTAGTGGCAATGAGATGAGTCTAGCATCCAGAGTTTTGAAACCTGATCTTTAAAAGTGACATTCCAATTTGAAAAACCCTTCGAAGTCGAATTTTCAGGTTTTCTTGCCAGTCTGGAGCTTGTCGTGGGACCTGATATAATTTCCCCCTTCTGAGTTCTCCAAATTCCTTTTCGTTATGATTATAAGAACGGCAAATATTTTGCCTGGACATTTAAGATTTTTCATTCATATGTTAGGTTTCTTGCAGCAATATGCCGGGATGAACAGTCCAAATAACTGTTAGATTGCACAAAGACTTGAAATAGTTACAATAAAGGCATTATATTGATATACATGAATGAACACTGCATTTATTAAGTTAAATAAATTGGTACATATTTGAACTATGGCACTAGGCCATATACTAATTTTGAAGTTACTCTCCTGACTTTAAAGTTTGTTGTTATTTAAATCAATAGTTATATTCACATTTGTTCTTAAAGCATTGTAAAATAGTATTACTCGGAGAGAACTTTTGAATTCTAAAGAGGTCTGATTTTTGCATAGTTAATGAATGTCCATAACATGTCATATTCATTAGCTTCCATTTGTTTTCAAATGGAAAGTTTTAAATAATTAATTAATAAAATAACATGTTTTTAAGTGGAAAAAATCTAGTACAAATTAATGAACAAGAATAAAAAAGTATAAATTGTGATAATTTTGCACTCTAGTCATTTAATATTACCAAACAGGCAGTGCCAAATACATAACTGACACTGAAAAATTGCTTTAACAGAGCAGGGGTGCTTTTAAAACAATAAATTGCAGTCAGTCTTGTTTGGTGTGCTTTTTGATAATTTCATGCATTTTAATCTTTTTTCCTATTTCAGCTTGCTTTCCTTAAAACTAATTTTTATTTAAACTTGTTTTCCTTAAAATTTTGGGAGAAAATTTATTTTTACGATTTTTATATGCTAAACATGTCAATTATTGCCAGATTGGTTAAGCTAATGTGGATATTAAAAGAAGACAAATTTTGTAAGATATGCTTCTAAAAGATTATATAAAGAAAAGGTCTTATTTAGGCTCTGATCTTGGGACATTTACATTTGGGAAAAGAAATTGCTTGAGCATTATCAGTGATAAGTAAGATCGAGTACAGGACATTGTGTGAATTATGCTTGGATAAGAATATAAGTAGACTTGAATAGATTCAGAGGACCTTCAGCATTGAAAAAAAGATTAGATTTCAAACGAAAGTTTGGCACTAATTGCTTGTATTTCTTTAATGTGTTGGCTTCTCTACATGAGGTCACAACTCACCAAAAATTCAAGAAATTAGAAAATTAAGAAAAATGAGGTAGCCATGACAAGTTAGTATAGAAAAATCTCTATTTTCCCTAAAATTGTGCTGAAAAACATTTTAAAAACTGCTAATTCAGCCATTATAAATTAAAAATGCAAAACAATCAGTATTTTTGGGGTTTTGTATATATGTGGTGCTTTAAAATGAATATTATACATTTCATGGGTCTATGCATGTCCTGTAATAATTGTTACATTTGAAAAATTGAAATGTTAAGCAGGCATGCACATAGATATATTTTATAAAAACTTTAAAGCATTGTACAAATCTTATCAAGTACTACAAATCGAAACTTAAAACTATGACGATAACAAGCTTAGAAATTAGCAGAAAGTCAGGCCTTAACGGCATGTAAGCATTTTTCCTCAATTGCTAAAATATTCTTGGTGCAATATCAAAATATATTTTGTTTTCGTCGATGTGTAAAAACAGTGTAATTAATAACCTGTGACTAGACTTTGGGCTATTTGCATTGCTGCCTTTTTCCCCATTTAAGGATGCTTTGTCATTATTTTACATTTACAGATATATTGTATTAACAGATGGATATATAAAAGAGAGTGAACAGATAGTTAGAAGGAAGAATAAACGGTTAGTTGTTGAAATTTGCATCAGAAAATATTCGGGAAACTTTCACATCAAAAATTGAAGACTTGGTCAAAAAATTTGTCGTCATAACAAAATTTAGAGATGTAAAATGCGACGAACGACGGCTAATTTCGAATCATGGATGATAGCAAAAAGAAAATATCAAACCCTTTAATTTTCCTTCAAAAGCAAATGCACTAGTAGTAAAATCAAAAAGTACTTTTGGCATCGGAAACAAAACTGCATCAAAACACCATTAAATGTCAATTCAAGAATTCAGAAAAGGTACTCACCCCTTTTGATGACGTTTCAGCCACTAACAAATCTTCAGGACAGTTGTCCTAATTTTTTTAACACTTGTGGATATATATATATCCGCGGAACAGCTGCAGTATAGACCCCCAATCCATTTGGCGACTTTTTTTGTCGCCAACCCTCACGTTACTTGGCGACATTTTTTAACAGACGTATTACAAAAAAAATGTACATAAGTTGAATATAAGTTATTCTAATCTTTTAACAGATTTCACTGTAAATGAGGGTTTCCTGTTTAAACGGGGCTGCCAGTCGTGAACTGAACCGTCAGTCGCACCCCATTCGATTTTTTTGTAAAATGGAAAACGAAATTTCAAAGCAACCATTATAGAAACCCTGGCGTTTTTTTATGTGCAAAGAAATTGCACAATCGCCATAATAAATAATGTAAATCTTGATTATATATAAAAATACAGTTATCACAGTCAATATATAAGTCTGGGTTAAATATGTCTATATATACATAGCGTAGGGACGCTGTAGGGTTGCTAGAATGGAGTGGAAAAAAGTGGGGGGGGGGGGTACCAAAAGGAACAAATCGCAATTGAAGGTTGGCGACAAAAAAAGTCGCCAAATGGATTTGGGGGTGGTCTATACTGCAGCTGTTCCATATCCGCTACTGTGGAATTGGTGTTCATAAAAACACGATCTTGATCCGAAATATTGAACGCAAGTTTGCGCACACTCAAATGCAATTCTTGCAATTTTATACAGTGAATATAGATTCATTCCACATTTGAATAATAAGGATTTTGACAACCCTTGATCTCACTGAAGATGTTCGCACCATTTTTGCACATGATTCAAATCATGCATCAGAGTTGATATCTGGATCATGATGACGACACCTTCACTTCGAAAGCGAAACGAACACTGATGGCTTTCTCCCACAATAGACGAGCGCAAACACAAAACAGCTCAGTGGACATAACTTGATGAACTCTGTTCAGCTGTAAGTTAAATCTGCTGTCAAATTCTCCGGAACCGTCTTCGCCCCAGAGTGCACGCAGGGAGCTAACCCCCACTGTCCTTTGCCACCAAAAAACATTTAGCTGTTACGAACAAGGCCCAGAGGTTTGCAAAAAACGACGCAGCCAAAGTAAAATCAAGGAAATTTTTGTACAAAAATGTTCAATATACCTATTAGAATGGAGCTTCAAATTGAGATCAATGAATTATAAGGACTTGGGTTCCTCGGCTGTGGGCTTCGAAGAAAGGGAAACTTTAGGGATCACAGCTCACGACCGCGCACCAAAAAACCTTCGTTCTGTTTTGTCCTAGGGCTAAATCTCTTTACTTTCATTACATCCTGTTGACGCTAGGGACGGTTAATCAAAGGGGACCGCCGAGCACCCCTCAAAACCATCTGGAGATTTCCAAAGATCTTCCAGATGGACATGACAGATTTATGACCGGAGGTCAGTTGAAAACCTACCTGCGTTGACTCCTGACCCCAAAGGAATCTGGGAAGCTCATCAAGCTGTTACTATGGCCGTCAGTGTCGTATTTAGAGGGAGGCCGGGCACCTCCCGAAATTTTCTGGATATTACAAAAATAAATGCTATTTAGCTGAATTGATGTAAATCCACTTCTAGAAGTTCTTTTTCTCCCATATAAATAGGAAAATCATGGACAGGTTTAAAAATAGTCAAATATATTTATAAATGAATGTTCTTTTAGTATTTGGTTTGGAGCAAGGGAAGAATTCATCTGTGCCAAGTGACTGAATAGGAAACGATTGGACAAGACGAGAAAAATTTCATGTCTATTGGCCTGAACATGAGTGACCAAGCACGTTATCAGGAAGAAGCCTAACATCGAGCTCTCCACATTTTAAAAAAATTATGAAAAAATAAGATAAAATGAATATTTTAGCTTCATATACTCTAAAGTTTCAAGGGGATTACTAAAAACATTTAAGATTTTAATTGAAAACTTGAGGAAACGGCAAAATGTATGTCACATTAGGTAACGGATTTCGTGAAATTTCGAATTCCACATATATTTAAAAGCTGAACTCGGTCTTATTTTAAAAGCCCATGAAACAAGCTTCCAATTGATATGTTACAACCATGACTTTATAGAAAAAGGTTTCAAAGTCAAGCCACGCATTTTTACCTTGGATTTTTAAAAAACCTGCATTTAAAATTTTGAAAAAGTATATATATTTCGCCTATGAATGCTCAACAAATACTGTAAATTTGGAGTTGGAACTTTAACTAGATTTGGAGCTAATTAATATTTTATGGTTCAACCCCTAGTTTATTGATAGCCAAACCCTTGTTTAGTCAGCTTGAACCTAATGTGATCCAAACTTTGCCGTTATTTCAAGTTTCCAATGACCTGTAATTCAAAAAATAATTTATATATGCACTAGCTGAATTACCCGGCGTTGCTCGGGTTGAAATGGTTAAATGTTGCTTGAAAAGTGAATTAGAATAATCACATTTCTTTCACAGAAAAATGCAATAATTTAAGTTGTACGGAAAATACGTTTTAACTTTTTCATAGCTTCTACAATATACTTCGGACGCAAATATATACATTTAATTCCTGAATATATTGCAATATGTAAAAGATTAAGACATAAAGACAAACAGAAACGAAATTCCGACGAAAAAATGCAGAATTCTAAAAAACGAAAGATGCGCAAAGTGCAGTTTCAACTGCTTCTATTTAAATACTCTCGCAATCAAGTCGTGGCGCTCACTGGGTAATTGACCATTGGTAAGAACCTCCTTGATCTCCGTCCAAGTAGGATTGCAGGTGAAGGTGATAAATAAGTCTGGTCTCCCGTACGTCATAGCATCTTGCGTGTATTCGAGCATGTGTCTGGGACTCCTGTAAATGTAACTGGTAGTACGACTAAGGCATCGAGGTTTTCAACGTTCCCGTCATTTGACCCAGCATCTCTCAGGTGAATATATCAATTTTCAGTTTATGTTGATTTAGACGAATGTAAAGGAGACGCTCACTCTCGACTTTTGCGTATATATCGACGATGAACTGATGAAACAATTGTCTGCAGTTCAATACGTGGTTCTGCTCAATATCTCGAACCATTAATCTGTACGCATAGAAATCCATCACTGAAACTTTCTTGCTCGTTGTTTCACCTGTTCTTGGGTTGATCTGCCTCAGATTAAAATGATATCCATCTTCACCATGGGGGAATATTACTGGGTATTGCAGAGCATTATAAGATCGATGTGTTTCCGAAATACGCTGCAATGATTCACCTCGTCGTTGAATAATGATATCCCGTTGATGGAACTCATCGCCTGATATAACCACCGCGTCTTCATCTGCTTGAGGAGAGTTAAAGCGTCGCTCGTGTTCGCCTGCTGGTCTTCGGTCTGCTCTTATGTCTACTTTACATTCATCTGTTCGCCTACGTTCCAATGCTGTTTCAAACGTTTTAATAAGATTATTGTGCTCATGAAACATCCTCTGTAAGTTTAACACAATCTGACGTCTTGTTCCCGAGATGTAGGCCCACCTCTGATCAGTTTCCATTTGTTCGTTTTGAATAAAATATAGTTGTAGAAATTTTGATGGTTGATCTGGCAGCGGAAGCAACGATTCCACTCTATGGTAAATCTGCACTTGCACCTTGAATGTCGACGGAAATCCGGGCTGTCCAACAACTGATGTGGCGCCGAATGATGTCAATTGGAAACATGAGTTGTATTTTCTGTTGTTACTAAGAAAATGCTTCGACTCTGACGTATCTGCTGATGTGTAAAACAAAAGTTCTTGCGGTGGTGGTTCCAGTTGACGGAGTTTAAGTTTTCCATTTTTACAGCAAATACCAGTAGACTCTGATTTAAACTTTTTGGCTTGACAGTAACTACAAACCATTTCCATTTTCCCGATGGTAACACTTGCATGCATCGAGTAGTCTTTATGTGAATCGTAGTGAAATCCTTCCAATGCTAAGCTAAAATGGTGCGCAGTCCGTGATAGTTTGGCTCTATCTCTCTTATCCTGTAGTAGGGCCTCACGCTGCTGTGCCGTCCCTGTTGCTCTAGATATAGTAGCTCTATCTCTCTTATCCTGTAGTCGGGCCTCAAGCTGCTGTGCCGTCCCTGTTGCTCTAGATGTTGTAGCTCTCTCGCAATTGCAAGTCTTCTCGGAAGTTTCTTGACTACGCTCATCTTTCATCGTCTTAGCCGTTGACTGCACTTGGCCGATCGTCTTCCGCTTCCTTGGAGGCATTGCTACAGCAAAGAAATCTGTAAAAAATACAAAGAAATGCTATTTCATAAAATAAGCAAAAGGCACACTCTCACTGAGCAATGAAATCTATTTTAGAATACAATAAAAATAAAAAGCTAATATAAACTGAATGGTAAAACAAATTTAAAACTGCGAAGACTTACATCAGTTTAGGAATATCAAATTTATAACACAAATAAAAAATATTAATGCCTTACTTAAAAGCTGTCAATCAAAATACTCAAACACAGAATTCTAAATCATACTAAAAAATAAACTTTTATTCTGGTGTAAAAAAAAAGCATTAATTCTGATCCCCCATTAAACTTATTTAAAAAATTAAGCAAAAGGCACACTCTCAGTGAGCAATGAAATCTATTATAGAATACAATAAAAAGCTGAAATTAACGAAAAAACAAATTTAAAATTATGAAGTACTTACATCAGTTTAGAGATATAAATCCAAAATGTACACTATCACTGTCGAATAAAGCAGGAAACATTTATACAATCAAAAAAGAGCGAAATAAAACTGCCAGATTCACTGAAAGATGATAAACTGGAAGACTTAAGGAAGCTTCCTTTAAATACGACCAGCTAAGAATCGAGTGGGTGCTGGAATGTTCTCCACCATGAGTCCAAGGAAGTTTCCGTTTCCCCAAATTTCTAGAAAGTTCTACAAAGTTTTATAAAAAAGTAAATATTAATTCTGTAGTAGCAAAATTACGCTTTTATGATCAATGAGTTTTTCGTTTGTGCTTTTCGGAATAACGGTGCTTGGGTTAGAAATAAATGTAATCGGTGTAGACAAATTAAACTGAATAGATAAAATTTTTTCAAAAAGCAGAAGGTCGATTTTACAGAATTTTTCAGAAAGAAAATCACTGCTTTCAACGGAGGATTCACATGTATCTATTCCGGACATTTTAAAATAAGTTACACGCCTTACCTAAAAAGCCTCGTGAAACAGAATTCTACAAATCATTACGTATTCGATAAATTATTTAAGGAAAGTTGGTCGAAATACACACCAACTTTCCTTGAAAATAATCCTTGAACTCCTGAAAACCTTTCCTTGAATTTCCTTGCAAACATAAATATTTTAAAATATTCTTTCCCCCTTCATCAATAAAATATCTATAATTTATTTACATCATGGGAAGAACTAAAAAGTCAGTTCAAACATAAATACTGTAATTTAATTTGTTTCGGAAAAAATTGTTTTTCGATCAACAGTGGTAAAGCAACCATCGCTGCCTAAAGCAATCAATCTATGCTCAATGTTATTTCTATTGCGATTTCGAATAGTTTTTAGCCCCCCAGGGCCAATAGAACGGGGGTTAAGAGTTAGCCTATGCTGACCGCAGTGTTCTAAATTATAAGTGTACCAAATTTGGTGTGGATTGGTCAAACGGTGTAGATTTGTATAGAAAATATACCCACATACACACACACACACATCCTATTTTATATATATAGATTATATCATCTCGTGTTTTGCACAATTTCATTTCACAAGGAGGCATGAGATTCTCTCTACATATATTCTAAATTTCATTGAAATCGGATGCCATTTTGAAAATGATGCTTTGGTGTGTTGATTTGACATGGAATTACCCATATTCTCCCATGTGATTATTCACAAAATTATCTAATACGCGCGTGCTATTTAACATTATACATTTACTTCATGATACTAAATTGGAATGTCATCCATACGAACCACTGATGACTCAAGTCAACGCATGTGTCAAACACAATGAATTTCTGGGCTCATAACCCCCGTCTATCACGATCAATGACAGAAATTTGATTGTTACTTTTTCTTTTTTGATGAAAATATTTTTCAATTTGTTTTTGTCGCATTTTATCGCTTGTGGGAAATTACTGTTAAAAAAGTCCGAACCAGTATATGGCTTGGCCAAATATGGCCTTTTCGCCATAAAACCTAAAAACAACCAACCGACCCTCTTTACGATGCTATTTTTTCTCAGATTGACAATTTTCCTATCGATCCTTTGCAAGCATGAGTACTAATAATCTACAAGAACCTATTGCGGAAAAATTTGTTTTTCCTACTTCCTTGTTCATGGTGTGATAGTGAAAAAGTTTATTTTGTCATCTAAGGAAATGTATTGCCTTATGTAAAGCGGAACTGAAGAAGCGCACATAGTAGCTACATCCATGATGTCATTTGCCATAAATACGAAACTATACTTTTTTATTCTTTATAAATGTGATTTTTTTAGAAAAATAGGAAATGTAATTAACAAATGGGTGTATTTATAGAAACTCAGCATTTATGCTTTGAATTATTCTATTTAGTAATAGACAATTTTGAATGAACAAGACTCCATCAAGTTCGTCCAATTTATAATTGAAATGTAGCAGCGTAGTGCAACTCGAAAAGCTTAATTTTGCCAACTATTAACGAGAACAAAAATATTTCCCCTGAATTTCTTGGCTTCGTTTAGCAGCCCCATAGTTTTCATTACTTCATAATGGGAATCGATTACTGAAGAGTTTCCTGTAAATGTTGATCAGTTGAAAGGCAACTAGTACGTGTTTTGAGCTTCTCCCTCACACTATCAAGCTTTGTATTGAACCTTCGCAACAATTAGTTCAATGAAACAAGTCACTATTTGGAACAAAATTGAAAAGATATCGTAAGAACCGTGGACATTTTGGTTTATGGACACTTCTTGTACATCTTTATTTTTAAATAGAAAATGCAAACTGCACTTTACAGTACAAAAGCTTTTTACATTTTCGGACCCCCAGTTCCAGCGACACTCGCATGTCAGGGTCTGCGACTGATTACGAGATTATTAATGCAAGATCAAAATTAAAAGACAATATAACGTAAGATCGAACGTCCCAATGAAAATATTGAACGTTGAGAATAAACGTTCCTGGGCAAATGTTAAAATGTGACAATTTCAAACTGCTTCACAGATGATGGAAGTAACATCTGCGACTTAGTCTGAAAACAAGAGGATGTTTATGGATGTCCAAAAATATTTGTAACTTTTTTTGTACGAAAACTCCATCTAATTTGTTGTAATTTGTGCGTTTTTAGTTTGCCTGTTTTCAGGTTCTTGCAATAAAGAGTGATTCATGACTTGAATAAAATAAGATTTCAGTTCGCAATTCATCAAAGGTTGTCCATTAGAGTGGAGTGAAAAAGTCAACTTTTGATAATCAATTCGGAATAGCTTGGGAAAGGTGCCCGGTACCTGTCTGAAGAATAAAAACCAAAGAAAATTTTTTGTTGACGTTTTGGGATGCTCCCATCCCCAGGGATGGTAAATTTTAGAGTTAAATCAAGAATTTCCTTAATGTACTGAGATAAAAATATATCCATTGAATTTTAAAGCAATATAGTCACCAGTAAACCTGTGCGAAACTTTCGCACATTCAACCTTCCCCTCCCCCAAAAATGATTTAGTCTTTTGTTGGGTTATTGAAATTAAATACTCAGAAAAGTGTATACGCAAAATATCATAGAGTTTATTGATGTGAACGTATTTACAATTTACAATACCTCTTTGTATACAATATTTGATGTTAGAATGCATCATCTTGAATTTTTTGTTTGTCATTTTTGGTAATTGATACAAAAATATTGTTAGATTTAATGACTCTTTGAAAAGGCTGCATAGAGTTAGTTGTCCATGAGTAAATACAGCATTTGGCAAGTATAATCCAGCTCTGAAGCGTTTGTCCCTGAGACTTATTGATAGTCATTGCAAAGGCAACTTTCAGTGGGAACAGTCTTCTGGTCATTTGGAAAGGCATGGTTGGGTCGGATGGGGTGATGTTAATTCGTGGTATGACAACCGTTTTTCCAGAGTCAATTAACCGAAAGTGACAGTGTATTCATGGAGGTGCGTGACCACCATTCTTGCCTCATTGATTAAGCCCTGTTTAGCATTTAAATTTCTGATCAACATAACAATAGTGTTTTTCTTCAAAATTAATTTATGTGTTGGCAAGCCTGATGGGTTTAAACTATTTAAGAATTCTAAAGGATACAATTGGTTGTCAGTCCCCTCTTCGGATTGTACGGAATCGCACAACTGTAGTAAACTTTGCAATCTCCTACAATGTTTTGCACAATGTGTTCGTTGATTTTTGTGCAGTCTTCATTTTTTAGGCATAATATGGCTGTGTTGATAAAATCATTGGCATTAATGCTGCCAGTTAGGAACACTTTCGCAATTAACTTGTTTTCGTCGCAGTAGAATGAATGTTTTGGGAATCAACTGTTTGGTGAACCGTCGTGTTTCACTTCGAGTTCTCCGTTTCCTAACTGCAGCAGCCAATTACTGAATTCTGGATCGTCTGTTCTAATATTTTGCATCAGTTTTCGTTGCTGTATTGTTCGCCACAGTGGTGATTGTTGTATGTTTTCTTCTGTTATGTTCGTTCTGTTTCCATGCCTGACAACAGGAAGTACCTGCCTGAAGTCGCCACCGAAAACTATTGTTTTTCTCCAAAGTGTGTGTTTACGTTGGAAATATCTCATAGGAGTCGATCAACAATTCCTAGGGGCGTGTTTGGGAACCATTGAAACTTCATCCCAAATTATCAATGATGCTCTGTGAAGTAGGTCGTCTTGTTTTGAATATGGCCTGATAGATGATACTGAAGTGTCAAGGATAGATACAGGTAATTTGAATATGGAATGAGAAGTTCTACCACCCGGCAATAAATTGGCCGCCATTCCTGTCCAAGTAACAGGTAAGACAACCTTGTCTTCTCGTAAAATGTGGCATAACGTTCTGTAGAGGAACGTTTTGCCGGTTCCACGTGGTCCATCGATGAACATTAATTATTGTGTGCCACTTCTGACTGCTTGCAAAATGTCCTGCGATTTGTTACTGTTCATTGTTCAGTTTGGCGTAAGCTTTCATTCCCTTTTGATTTTCTTCGATGTTGTATCTGTTGCCATCGTCGTGAAAATTGCAATCGGTAGGTTTCGGCAATCCGAAGTCTTCGCAAAGGTGGCCGTGTCCAAACAATGTAAAGCAAAGTTTTTGCTAGTTTCAACGGTCATGAGTTCTGCGGAAGTCTGACAATTGCTCGTGGAATGTTTCCCAAAGTTCAGGAATGTTCGTTGGCGTACAAAATAAGCACACAATGGCGAACAGTTCATGTAGCTGCTGAGGCATTTTGAAGTTTGCAGCCTCTTGCAAGCAATCTACCCATTCTTGATCATTGTCTACCAAATGCAATTTTTCTGCAGCCTCCAGGAACGACGTACATAGTGTTCCATCAACCGTTCTGAGGTGAGCGTAGCCTGTTGCACCTTTCACATGCAATAGAACACGTAGGAAATATTCTTCACTTTCAGCAGGGTTTACTGTGTAAATTCTCTCAATGGAGTTTGCGAGTCGTTTTTGTGATTTCCACTCGTCCTTGATCCAGGTGTAATGTTCTGGAATTTCTGAGTACAAATACTGTCTTGTATTTTCTTCTTTTTGAAATAAGCTGTAAGTTTCGTTGCCTTGTTCATGTTTGCTTCCAAGTCTCTTCCAGGTTTGAAGTAAATCATGCTCTTCCTCTAAGTGCACTGGTAGACGTACGATGGCATGCGAACGGTCAAAAAGGCGTCTTTCATGAACCCTCCGGGAGACTGACATACCGACAATCCAAGTAAAGATTGATTTCATCAACACTGACTTGATCTTCTGGATTGTTATGTAAACGTACTGATGCGCAATCATGACCCTTGTATACGTATTTGTACAAATATTTAACAGAATTTACCGAGGAACAAATTTCGACATTAATATGTACGTGATATTTTAGTGTCAAATATCTATTATACGGCACAATCCAACGGTTATCTACCACTGCAAAATTGATTCCATTATCTCTCCACCGGTATAAGGGATACCCATTGACGTTAAGGTTTGTTTGATCATTGAAATCTTTAGGAAACCCTTTAGTGCACTGTCCATCTTTCATACAGGGCATATTGGATTGATTTGTCCACATGATTGTGGACCATACATTTCTTAACAATGTTGTAAAGCATGGGATCTGTTTGAGGATCAGGAATTTCAGCTGTAATCAACAAATCGACATGTTCATCTTCATCTAATTTGTCGGACTGCCTTAACATAAGTGAAATGTGTGCATGAGGCAACCCTCTCTTTTGGAATTCTATGACAGACATAAGATATTACAACCCCTAACACATGTTTTTTGAGAAGATCATCGAGCAATGATTTTAACTTCAAGCTAAAGACTTGTTATCAGGTCTGATCTGTGTTGAACTTGTTCAAATGGCTGTAATTCATTTGTTATTTCAGGCCAGTTCGGATTACATGTGAATGTCAGAAAAATATCAGGCTTGCCAAAGCGAGTAACAATCGACATAGCATCTTGGTAGTTCTGGAGCATATTTCTTGGAGAGCCTATAAAAGATGGCAAAATCACTGGAATTCCTGGTGACATACCCCTTTGCTGAGCATCATTGTGAATGAAATCAGTCAAACCTTTGTAATTTTCAGCTCGCAATTCCTTCTGATGAGATCTTACAGAAGCAATACGGGAGCCTTCTACTTTTACATAACTGTCAACGACATACTATTGAAACAGTTTTCCTGAGTAATGAATTAGATTGAAAGTCCCTCTGACTGCCAGACGATAACAGTAATATTGCAATTGGGTAGTGACAGTCCTTACTGCTGTTCTATGAATGTTAACGTGAGGCATGCCAAGCTTCCACCCCGAATCACCGCATGGGAAAAGCAATGGGTCACTGGATTCAAATAGGATATCCGAGTTAATGCTCCAGAACTTTTTGAGTGCACAACAAAGTCAAATTGGCCTGGGGGTGCACCATCGTCACTAATAAATACTGCTGCCACCTGACTTGTTGGCACATTATACCTCCTTGGATCAAAAGCATTTTCTGTTGTGAATTGTAATTGTACATCTGAAACATTCACCATGTAATGTTTGACAAATTTGAATATTTGTGCATAAGGATTGTGATGTGTCAACATCTTCTGCAATATGGCCATTATTTCTGGGTTACAGGGTGCATTTGCAACATTTCCAAGTCGTTGCTCTAAAACCTCGTCAGAATCCATAATAAATAATCCAGCGTAAGATGGATTATGACATTCAGGTGGCACCATGTGATACATTTGTCCATGAATTTTAAAACAAAATGGGCCACGTCCTAGAACATGTACTGAGTTTACTTGAACAGAGGCCATAGCTAAAGCGCTGTTAAATTGACGAATGTTGTCTAAATAGTTTTTAGTTGTGTTGTCATTACGCTCAAGGAAAGTTTTAAGTTCATCACAAACAACTTCTGGTAAATTAATCTTACCCTTGTGACAACAAAGAGATGACGATCCCTCTAAGACTTCTAAAGAAAAGAGTTTTGCACCACAATGTTAGCAAATTTTGTTCATGGGACCAACAGTGTTTTATCACATCACAATCCTTTTCCAAAGCCTTGCACGACAATAAGTCATTGGCAGCTTGTCTTGCACTCGCTTTCTTTCAATGTCTATTTTCAACCGTTGCAGTTGTGAAGATGTGCTGGTTGTAGGTCGTGTCAAGTTCTCTGCTGCCGTTGCTTCATTACCTGTGCTGGTTGTTTGTGGTTGTAGTTGATCCACACAGAGTTGTTGATCCGCAAAGAGTAGTTGATCCACAATCTCCTGAGACGGGATGCTATTTGCTAGTTTCTCAGGGTTGCAAGCCTCTGTCTTTGGCCAGGCGTCTGGTTTGTTGCCAGTCTTTTGGAGCGATGTCTCTCACTCCTTCAAGAGTTCTTTTCCTCGGCATGATTTCAGATATTAAGCATGCCTGACAACAGAAATAATATGTGTGCGTGCGTGTGTTAAGTTGGCCGAAGTGAGGTTAAGTTACGTGATTTATATAGGTTAGCTTTGTACAATAGAAAAAAAGGTGTGAGGGAGCTGCGCATCCATGATGTCACAATGTTTATAATGTTTTAATTTTTCTTTTAACTTAAATTTTAAATAAACAGTGTGTTTTAACTTAAACTGAATATGCTATGTCAGAAGTCGGTAAAAAAATCCTATCCACTGATACCTTATTCATTGCTGTAGACTTTGTATTAGTTGAGATAAACGGATGTTGACAACATAAATAATATACAGGGTGATTATAATTAAAGTTCAACTTTCAAAAAGCTGTAAAAATAGAACCACTGCTCAGAATGACCTGAAATTTGAACTGAATATACTCGAAGAAGGGGGAAATGGTATGGCTTAAGAAAAAAAATAGTTCCAAATTTTAGCAATAGATGGCGCTTTAAGCGTCATACTATGCAAAGTAAAAGACGTGTCATGCGCTCGACACATTGCATTTGTTATAAAAACGCGGGGTACATGGCGTTTTCCTCATATTGCGTCTGAGAAGCTCGTCACGACTCTCTCAATGAAGGATCGCGCTCTGCTTGTGAAGCTCTTTTACAAGAACGGTGACTGTGCGCCAGTAGCTCTGAAGAAGTTCCGGACAGTAAAGGGTATGAAAAAAGGCTGTGGTCCGATGTCTGCCAAGGGTCTGGAGAAAATGATTAAGAAATTCGAAGAGACAGGTTCTTTTGAAGTGAAATCTGGCAGAGGGAGGAAACCAATTGCTTCGACGTCAGTAGAAGATGTTGCCACAGCATTCCAGGAAGAGACGAGCGGTGGTGTGCAAACGTGCAGTGCACGGGAATTGCCCGAACTTTGGACATGCCTGTGAGCACGGTGCATAAAATTGTACGAAACATCCTGCATTGCTATCCATACAAAATTACCCATGTTCAGGAGTTGCTTCCTGCTTGACCTGCCAGTAAGACAAACTTTTGCTCTAGAATTTCTTGCTCGCATGGAAGTGGACAATGAATGGCTATGGAACATTTTGTGGACAGACGAAGCCCATTTCCATCTCCAAGGACATGTCAATACTCAGAATTGCAGAATATGGGCAACGGAAAATCCCTTCGTACATGAACCAGTACCTCTTCATTCTACAAAGGTAACTGTGTGGTGCGGGTTGACGCCATCGTTTATCGTAGGACCATTTTTTTCGAGGAGATGGGTCGTGCGGGTCCTGTTACCTGTACCGTCAATGGTAAATGCTATGAGAGTCTTTTGCGCAACCACGTCATTCCAACACTTCAACAGCGTGCATGTATGGGTAGCATCATTTTTATGCAAGATGGCGCTCCTCCTCACATTGCAAAGCCAGTGAAGCAGCTGCTCAAGAGGCATTTCGGAAATGATAGAATTATCAGCCGTCATTTTCCAACAGCCTGGCCGTCAAGATCACCTAATCTTAATCCTTGTGACTTTTGGCTGTGGGGTTATCTGAAAAATGTTGTGTTCCGTGGTCCGATTGCAAACTTAGCTGAATTGAAGGCACGCATTGCGCAACACATTCACAACGTGACCCCTGAGACACTCCGATCTGTTGTTTCTCGGTTTCAACTTGTGGCAGCAAACAGTGGACAGCATATTGAACATGTCTTGCGCAAGTCTGGCGATAATTAACAACCGATTTCATTCTTGCTTTTTATGCAGTTTTTGGCCTCAGGACAATTAAAAATCGATTTCATTGTTGCTTTTTATGCGGCTTTTGGCCTCAGGACAATTAAAAACCGATTTTCCGCATCCGATGTGGTACAACCTTGTCGCGGTGGATGGGCTTTCCACTAACAGTGCCACAACTGTTGAATGACTTGGAAGTCATTTTTTCAGTAAAAAACCGATACAGTCATGCACATTGAACAGTACAGTTGGTTTAACGTGCAACTCACGCCATAGCCGTCGTATTGCGATTCAAATGTCACTTGTAGCCGAACCCATTTACGTTATGACGCTTAAAGCGCCATCTATTGCTAAAATTTGGAACTATATATATTTTTTTTTATGTCATACCATGTCCCCCTTCTTCGAGTATATTCAGTTCAAATTTCAGGTCATTCTGAGCAGTGGTTCTTTTTTTACAGCTTTTTGAAAGTTGAACTTTAACATTTGAATCACCTTGTATATGATCTTCGCATAAAGCAATGTAATATATATTTACATAAATCTTTTTTCAGTTGGTATCAAATAGAGTTATATATCCCAATTTGAAGGGTTCATTCTGGGATTGAGACTGATTATGTATATCTATCAGAAGAAAGATGTCAAGACCACGCTCCTTGTAATGTATCGGCCATTGCTTACCACCCCGTGAGACGATTTGCTTGTTTTGTGTGTAGTACTTTGGCAGAATCTTATTTTTTTTTTACTGTAGAAAATTTTTCCCACTCATCCAAACTGTTACATAGCTTTATAAGCCCTAGGCAGAGGTGGGTGTTGATATTAGTTTGAATAAATAATTACTTCGGTCTGAAATAAACTTGATGAATTGCGCTTGAAATAGGGACCACCAAAACAATTTGATTTTTTTTAACAGTAATACACTGAAACTGATAATTTATCTTCTGAAAAAACGGGCCCGAACATTTGTAACCTAATTTTCAGCCGAAGATATGGAACGCATTTTCTGCATATTATGCACTTCGGCTCCTACAGAAAGTGAACAATATTTTTCAGAAAGTGGTGTAACACGAAAGTTACATTAGCAAAGAAACCATTCGTAATTTTAAGAGAAATTGCTAAAATATTTGACATTTATACCGATAACTGAAAGTTTTAAGTATTCTAAATGTGAATGTTTATAATGTGGCTGTCGTCAGGTTTCTCAAATATAACATAACAACGAATCTGTCAACTCTGGTTGAGATTTAAAATTGAAAAAAAAAGGAAAAATAAAATTGTCGCTGGGTTTTGAAAGGCAGACTCGGAGCATTCTGTACAGAGATACTTGAAAAGGAAAACAATTCGTGAAATTTCAGTATTCATTTTCCAGCCTAGTGATCAGAAAGTGATCCTAGAATAAACGGATTTTGTTTCACAACATGATCCTCTGCTATGATTTGAAGATAATGAGGGAATATGAGCCTACCTACATCCATAATTTTCATCAAACCGGCATGCTCTATTGCTGTAACCAGACCTCAATTATTAACTAGATTATAAAGATTTCGAAATTTGTCACGTCTTAGCTATTGAATAAAACCCCAAGTATAGATTTTCATGTTTGCTTGTGAGAATCGCTGATCTTTGCAATTTTCACTGTAGGTAATGTGGTTCATGGCACCTTGAAAGCTTTTAAATGAGAATTTTCTGCTTAATATGCTTATTTATGAACATGTTCGTTATGAATAATGGGATTCGTTAACTGATATTCTTAAATGTGAATCTTATGAGAAATGACGAACTATGCACCAAACCATAATAGTTATTAAAATAAGCATTAATAGGAATGGTGAACTCTGCACTTTTTGTTCCTTTGCATCTTTATCATTTTATCGATAAAGTTGAGAATAGCAGCAAAACTGACCAAGAATTTTTAAGGGATATTTAAAAAATTTTAAATGTGTCAGCGATTATGGTTCTTGAGTATGAAGCTATATCACGTGACTGTTACATCATGACTATAGAGGGATTGAGGCTAATTGGCAGGTATGTGAACAGTAACCTGGATGGATCCTTTAGACCACAGATGGATATCGGGTCTAAAGGAATAACGAGAAGCTGCATCCGAACAAAGTAAGAAGGAAGGAAAGATTTGCCATCGTTTGACAGTAAGGGTCAATTCTATTTAATAACCAAATAATTTTTCGATATCTTGAAATATTTCTTAAATCCTTGTGCCAACTCATTTAAATTATACAATCAATATCTTGTAACGTTGCATAAAAATTATATATCATAACACTAAGAAAGATTCTATAGTTTGAAATTTGTTCAATTTTGTTGTTTTCGATTTTCCCCTACACCCGAGGGACCCGGAGACATTGTAGATCACACAATTTTTGACTTGTATGAGATACTTGTGGTAAAAACCTATATCGGTCACAAATGATTGTTTCAAGACCATAGGGGCCCGGCTACACAATTACGTTTTTCGCTAAATATTTTGTTCAGTATATAGATCCCATTCTTTAACTGTTTCACACTATTGTTAACCATCACTAAAAAATATCGATTTTCAAAATTGTTTTTAAAAAACATTGTGTTTGGGGGTTGATATTTTCAAGGCCAGAGGGCTGGTCTAATATTTATAACTCTGAAGAAAAAAAAATTACACAATAAGGGTGTTTAATTAAATTGTTTCGCACAATTACTAAAAATAGCAGTTTAAAAAAATCATTTTAAAACAGTAATTTTCCATTTCTTTCCAGGCCTGAGTAGATATTTTTGCACATCTTTAAAATATTTCGTAAGGTATTTTTGATACACTTACCACGTTTTCCGTACTAGGACGAAGCAGATAAAAAAAAAGGTGTTTTTCGGCTCTCCCTATTGTCGAAGTCTCAATTTTTCGACTTAAAAAATCATACTTTTAGTTTTGTAGAAGTTGTCCAGCATTTGTGCACTTTTTACATTGTAGTGCTGTCTGTCCTCATCATATCCCTTTGCATTACTTTTCCTTATTCCGATCATTCATTTTAATTATCCTTAATTTGCAGAGCGCACTGACCTTTTCTGCACCACTAAATTAAAAATCCGATTACTGCTGTCTTTCACTCTATTGTTCAAACCAGGAAATGACCTTAGTGAGCACAATTGTGAAATAAAAACGTTACGTAATTCAACGTTGTTTTTCCCTGCGCTATTTTATAAAGTTGACATGAAGGATCTACCATTCACATTCTTCGGTATTTTGTTTTCGAAAAGTTTTGAAAAACAATTTCTATTGTATAACAAAACCAGAATCTTAAGGCCCCGTTCACATGAGGCGTTTTCTAACCGCGTTTTACGTCAAAACAAAACGCGGGTAGCCAACGTATAGAGTTCTACTGCAGTGTTCACATGCAGAAATCACGAGAATCCACGCTCTAGATAGCTCGGCTCTTCAACAATCACCGGTCATTCTAGCGATTAGAAGGCGCTTGGCGATACATAGGATTGTACTACACCGTTCACATGACACGCGTTTTGACTCCCGTTGGGGCTTTTTTATTCCCCTAGTCCAAGTTCCCATCTTCGCGATCGTTAAAGATAGAGTGAAAATTTCAACGGATTTGAAATCTGCGGAACATTTTACCCTAGATTGTTACCTAAAATGTGATTTTCTTTAAATAAATAATATTTCAATTGTAACTAATATTTTCGCAATACGCACATTTGACGAATATATTCATTACGAACACAAAAGGGAGTATTCGTCTCGTTTTTATAGAAAAAATATAATGTCAATCCACTGCTTTATATTTATGGCCATTAAAAATAGGATGAGAAAATTTAATCGTATTCGATTTTTTATAACTAAAGAGGATAGTGGGTAATTTTATTTCTGAGAATAACGTATACCGACGACTGTCCGTTCTAGTTTTCATATGCGGCAAACGTCTTTAAAATAAAGCTAAAATTTAATATTCAATTTAAAAGCTAAACTTTAAAGTTATTTTTTTATTAATCCTCAACGTGAATGCGTAAGATAAGTTTCAATTTTCATTCATTTTACACATCCTCGTGTTACATTGAACTCGATATCACTTTTGGAAATGAACTTCCGATTTACTGAACTTAATTAATTTACTGTGAGCTTATTTTTCATAGAATTTATATTTTAATCTTGCAATTAGTGTTATTACTACTTTAATCGAAATTTTTATATTATATATACGTGTAGACGCAAATTCTATTAGCAATCTCCTGGTTTTCGATATATAAAGTTTTGTTTTTCTATGAGATTTTTTTAGTTTTAACATAATTTTCTTGTTTCATCGTGGGTTTTAATCAAATTTTAGTTGAAATATTTCCCAGTCGTTATTCCATTTTTGCTACAAAACCCCTGAAAGAGGGCAGGTTGGAGGGTTAGTTTTCGTTTCGGATGTCGGAACTCAGGGAAAACTGTGTTTAAAAATTAAAAAACTAATTATTGTTATGTGTTATTTGTGCTCATACATTAAAGTGTTTAGAGATAAGTTTTAAAAAATATAGATTTATTTGAAGGAAAATTAAATAAAAATTAGCTATAGATCGTAGGAAACACGATAAAACCTGCAAAAATAACAAAAAAGAAAGGCTATCAGCAGTGCCGGATTTTGTTTGCGTGTCATCTTTTTGATAGCACTTCGTAGACAATGCCATTTAAACAGAAATTCCGTTTCCAATTTTCTGGTTCTAGAAATGTAGTTTTGGGGGATATATTTTTATTTTACACAGTCAATTTTAAAATTTTAAGGAAATTGTTTGATCACTTTCCAATTAGTTTCGTTTTAGTCAAAGTTTTATAGAAATATTCCAATTTTTTCATACGTAGTTTCGTTTTTACGATAAAACACATTACAAATGACTCATCTGCTAGCTTCTTGAGCCCAAAAATTCCGTGATCACCCCTTAACACAAAACAAATCCTTACTATTTTTTATTGGTGGGTGGATCATCGACACTGTAGAGTGAAGGTTATAAGTTTTTTCTCTAGTCTTGACAGTTAAAAAAAATAATACTTTAGGATTTTAGAATTAATAAAATGTTTAATAATGCCACAATTTGAACTACATAAAGCATTGTTTCTCTGATCCGCTGGCTCATACCGGTTCCTGTATCCAAAATAATCCCGTCATTCGAAAAAATTTGAAAAACGTACGAAAAGGTACGTGCAAAAATTTACAACCGAGATTGATGCATTGCCATTGCACCGGAACGCATCGTATACTATACGTTATGAAAGATTTACCTGTTTAGGTTGTCACTTTTGGTCAGCAAGTCGAGTATATATTGCATTTATTTATGTATAAAGATTTTAGTTCAAAACACTATTCACAGGCAATTAGGGAACGGATGTTTTACAAATCGAAATATCAAATCTTTTCGTCATTTTGAATATTTTTTAGATTATGTTAAGCATTTTATTAGTCATTTTTTTACGTTTCTAAGTTAACCAAATCCAGGCTCTTGTGAACACAAGGAAATCAATTTTAGGTTGGGAAAGAGATATTCATCCTATTTTTAATGGCTGTAAAATTAAAGCAGTTGATAAGGGGCAACAAAATATCTTATTAAAGTGACATTCCCTTTAAAAACAAGGCAATACTTCCGCTTAGTATAAAAGGAATATCTGCAAAAAGATTAGTTGCGACTACAGTAATAAATACCTCGACACGCGAACTCGGAGTTACGTGGTTCCTGATTTTTTCGTTTGGCATTACTGGCGCCCGCTATCTTAGTGTTTCTCTTGCTGTGATACGCATTGGACGCGTTTCGGGCGAACTCTACGTGCACGATTACGGTTCTACGATCGACGAAAGTTAAGATTGTTTTGTTATACGTTTTCTAAACCCTTAAAAACTATGTCGTTCAAACGAAGTAAATCTGATTCTCCTGCAATGTGAAAGTTGTGTTTTTGCCTCCAAACACAACCAGCTTGCTTCAACCGATGGACCATTGAGTCATCAAAACATTCAAGGCTTACTACACGAGGCGTTCGTTTGCACATCTGAATGAAGCTATGGGGCAAAACAGTGAGATATCTGTTGGACTTTTGGAAACAATTCAATGTTTTAGATGCCGTAAGAATCATTCGAAAATCTTGGGATGAAATTTCCAAAAAAACATTGAATGGTGCCTGGAAGAAACTTTGTCCATTTTTTTTTCAAAAACGAGACGGAAACAACGCAAGAAACTGATCATGTCGCTCATGTGATAAAAGTTGTTAATCTTGTCAGGTAATTAGATTTGTAAGTCAATGGTGATGATGTCTATGAGCTGTTGGATTCAGTCAGAAGCTGACAATTGATGAGCTAATAGAGATGCTTGAGCAAAACGTCATTGGAGTATGAGACCTAGTTCCACCAGAAAAGAGATGCCAATTGCAAGCTTGACAGGTCTCAGCTCAATTGAAAATAGCTTACAAACTTTAGAAAACATAGACTCCAACGAAGAACGCGTTATAGCTACAAATCAAGGAATAAAAGAATTATTAGCTTGCTACGAAGAAACTGCTTGAAAAAAAGAAGGCATTATTTCGTCAGACGAATTTGTTAGATTTTATGAAGACATCGAAATAACTTTTACCACAAGAACTGCAATTCTATTAAATATTTTTCTTCTAAACTAGTGGTTTTGTTAATCCTTGGTCCCAATTGAACAAAATTTATATGTATTTATATGCAAAGTTGTACCCCTACTTACGCGAATTCGACTTAAGCGATTTTCGTCGGACCCACCTATCGCGTAACTTCGGGGTAGTATTGTATTGATAAAAAATGAATCATGTGTTTGGCATCGATGTGACGTAAAATTTTACGCTGATTTGAAATCCGGTGAAATTTTGATTCTTTAACCATTCAAAAGCTAGAAACTTGGATAAGGAGAATAAAAACACAATTTAATGCATAACGGAAACTGACCTCGAAAAACACCCAAGAGGTGTTCACATTGTAATGCTCGAATAGTCTTATCAAACGCGCGGTGGAAAAAGTCCATGTGAACGGGGCCTAATTATCAACTGCAATTGTCATTCTGTTTCAATCTTTACTTTTCTTTCGTGTAACCGTAGTCATGAGAAAACTAAAAAACCTCTGGGTATATTGTTTTTGTAGATATATCTTAAAATAAATGAGTTTAAGAGGAGCAAGTGTCGTGATGGTTCGATAAATATTGAATTCTAGGGGACTTCATCTTTTTTTCTCTCTCTCCTGATAGCTCCCCTCGTCAACCACATGTAGATTGCTAAGCAATCTTTATTGGATCATTGTACGAATTCTTGTTTTGTTCGGTCGGAAAGCGTCTTAGCAAAAACATTTGACAAATATTGTGTTAAAAAGTATCAATTTGAGTAAGAAAATTTATAAGAATATAACAAAACTTTTCAATAACACGTTTAGATTTCAAGATACTGAGCCAGTATTTTGAAAGACCAAAGTACCGTGTCCAGAAAACAGTTGCCCAATTTCAAGAAAAACCTATGCTGGTAAAAGTCATTACATTGCAGCTCCAAGTCAAAATATTAGAATAATCAAAGAAATCGACTTTTTAAAATTAGAATGAAATGGCTTTTTGCCGATACAAAACGTTTCTTAACATAAAACTTATTGTTTAAATCTACAGTTTGCAGAACATTTTTACACAAAATTTATGAAAATATATAATAAATTAAAATGACAATTGACATTTCAAGAAAATCGAAAAATCCGAATAACATTTTACCTGGTTCCAGGTATAAAATTTTCCATGTGATATACAGTCAGTCAAATGTGAACGTACATCCAATTTCTGCAATCAAATGAATCGAAAAAACCCAACACTTAAGCTATAATTTGAAAAATTTTATGTTATACAGACGGGGGTCAATTAATTATGTCGAAATAACCTCCAAAGAAAATAAAATGTTGGATTATACAAAAACGCCGCTTACTTATTTGTGACGAATGGCTAAAATCTGCGAGTCAAAAGTGATTATACAGCACGCATGCCCCCCCTCTCTCTCCGATTTTGTTGGGAAATCTCGTTTCAATCACTTAATAAATGAGGTTTTCTGAAAGTTAGATCAAATAAAACTTTGCTGCGCTAATTTTATGTGTCATTAATAGTTATGAAAATTAGTCGTAACGAAACTAATAAAGAAAACGCACGGTTAAAATGTGAAGGTGAATCGGAATTGTGAAAAGTCACTCAACTGTTCAAGATACCGTCACAAGACATCTTTCGACTGGTACTGTTCAAATGCGCTCACGTTCAGAGCGGCCAACAAGATTGTCAAATGTAAACGGCCTCATAGTTCTCCGAAAAGTTAAACATGCCTCAATACTAATGCTACCAAACTGCTGAAGTCCTTTCCAGTATAGGAGGATCACCCGCTAGTGTTAATTCTGTAAGGAGAACACTGAAATATGCTGGATATATGATATAGACCCAATAAAAAACCTATAATTAGTAAAGTTAATTGTTTAAAACGTCTGCTATTTGCCAAAAACTTCAAAGAAAATCCCAGAGTATTAAGAAAATGTCCTATTTACCGATGAATCTAAATTTGAGATATTCAAGCATCAAAAACTACTTGAAAGATAATGTCAGGAAGAGGAACGAAACTGGGTCTATGAAACTCTTGGGCCACGGCTACTTAGGGGTACTTACTACTGACTTTGACTTTTGAGTCCTTCAGCAGGACAACGCTAAATAGTTGCTAATATAGTCGCTAAAATAATAGTTTTGGCTCCTACCGCACCCAAAAACTACTGAATCCACCACCCCAGTCCTCGGATTTAAATCCCATCGAACATGTTTTGGAATAATTGCGAAACGAAGCTGTCACAAGCAAGGAATCGCTACGAAATTTGTTGAAATAGCTGTGGGAATCCAGTGTAACAAATACTAAAATACCAGCTCGTTCCACGCTCGAAACAGTCATAAAGGCGCATGGTGGGTCAACAAAATATTAATTAACTGTAGAATTTTAAGTTGACAAAGTTAGACCGTCAAATTATTTTTAAGTGTCCGACTCCCTTATAAGTTTTCTGTTCAAGATTTTTTAACAGATTTTTTAAAAACACGTTGTTTCACATTTATACTCGGGCCGCGGTGGCCCGGTTGGAAGAGTAACGGACTTGCAACCGAAGGGTTGCGAGTTCGAATCCAGCCAAACACCGTCGTGTACAAAGGGGGCTGGTGCACGTTAAATCTGTCGTGGCCTCAAATGTCCTCACGTTGGCGTGGTGTGGAAGTTTGGAGAGTGGGGTGCCAGCTCAGGTGTTGCCTCGTCATCTGACCGTGGTTCAAAATTACGTGGTGTTGTCCTCGGATCTTTCCCTTTGGGAGGGATCCCGGACCGTCACCAATAGCCCATTGTGTTGCTCCAGTGTGACGTTAATTGAAATTCCCTCCCCCCCACATTTATACTCTGGTGTTCAAAATTAAGAGAATTGGCATATTTTGTCGAATTTTTCGAAAAGTACTGAACGAAAGGTAAAACTAATGCTTCGAAGCAAAGATGCAAATCTTTAGTGTCGAATACGCAAGCGTGCACGTGCGTGTGGCGGGGCATTTAGAGAAACAGGCTTTCTAAACCCGCGTGATAATTTCCGCGCTTCGTTCGCTCGCACACCTCGGCTAATTTCTTGATGTTTTTGCAATTTTCGGTGAAATTCAAAAGCAAACAGTTAAAATGAGTGGCCACCAACGTTTGGATGTTGGAATGAGGTGGCAAATCGTCGGGAGACTGGAAGCAGGGCAGTCTCAAGTGCAGATTACTAGAGATTTGAATGTAACCCAGCGTCATGTCCAACTGATGGAAACAGTTTAAGGATACCGGATCCGTAGAGAGAAAGCCTGGGCAAGGTCGTCCAAGAGCCACGACGGCCAACGAAGATCGATATTTGTCCATTACAGCGAGGTGTAACAGGAGTACAACAGCTCTCGTGACCTTCATACGGCCACAGGAAGCCGAGTTTTAAGGGTTACTGTTTCCAGAAGGCTACATGAGAGGTCTGTTTGCAAGAAGACCTGCTGTTTGCGTCCCGCTCACTTCTGCGCACAGGAGAGCCCGTTTAGCATGGTGCAGAGAACATCGACTTTAAACCAGGGATCAGTGGGGAACCGTTCTATTCACTGATGAGTCCCGGTTCAGCCTAACCACTGATTCTCAACGTACGTTCATCTGGAGAGAACCAGGGACCCGCTGCCTGTCCTCCATCATCCGAGAAAGAGACCACTATGGCAGCGAGGGGCAGGCATCATGTTGGATGGGCGCAGACCTCCATGTCTTTGACAGAGGCTCTAACAGCTGTGAGGTATAGGGATGATATCTTGGAGCCCTATGTTCGCTTTTTCAGGGGTGCATTTGACTCTGATTTCATTTTTATGGACGACAACGCTCGCCCACATAGGGTTCATCTGGTCGACGAATATCTGGAAAGTGAGAATATTTGCCGGATGGATTGGTCAACCAGATCTCCAGACCTAAACCCTATAGAGCATATCTCGGATGCTCTTGGGAGGGCAATTGCAACTCGCATTCCTCCTCCCAGAACCATCGAGGAGCTGAAAATAGCACTGCTGGAGGAGGGGGACCGACTACCACAGGGACTAATAAACTGCCTCATTTCCAGTATGAATTCACGTTGTGAGAGCTATATAACTGTAAGAGGGGACCAACCCATTTTTGTGTCGATATTGTAACCTCTGTTTTAGACCTTCCTGCGCTGATGAGTCTTACGCACGATCATGCTTGTATACCATAACTGTTGTATTGTTATTTTTTTTAGTATTATTTCAATCCATCTGCATAACTAATTTCATTAAAATATGTCCAGTAGTTCTGGAGATAGTCGCCCAAAAGTGAAAATTCTCTTAATTTTGAACACCAGTGTGTAAAACATTTGAAAGTAATGTTTCTGTCGAGATATATAATTGGTTTTCACTGAAATTATCTCTTCCTATATGTAATGTACATTTTATTGCTAAACTTGAAATTGAAAGCGTACGATCAATTTTGACGCTGACTGTACAAAGATTTGTTCAAAATTCAGTAAATAATTCTCCAATATTTAGTAGCATCACCTTTAGCTTAGTAACACCCCGCAATCGATTTGACATGTTAATTACAGACGATTCAGTCTTTTCTAGCCATACATGTCTATACGGATTTTATTCTGACTGCAAAATTCTTTTTGTTGGTGCGATTTCATGGGGTCTATTCTTCATTATTATTCATAAGTTCTCAAATGGGTTTAAATACTGCCACTTTGTTGTCCATGAAAGTATGTTGATTTGGCGCTATTTGATCCTTTCTTAGTTGAATTTGAAGTATAAGAAGCCAAGGTCCTGTTGAAAGAAACAATCATCGTCACATAAATTTTCGGAATAATGGAAATTAAGTGTTCATATATGCTCTTTCTGTAACTCGTTTTACAACTTTAAGAGCTGCTCGTGTCATTTATTGGCCGTGGTATGTTCTTGTTTTAAAATCAGAATTGCCACATGTAAACTTGGAGGTCAATTGTGGTGGCCGATCGGGTAGGAATTTTGAAATGGAAATGATCCATTTCAAAATTAAATTAAATCCAAATGATAAAAATTTCCAAATGATAATTATATTAAAGGAGCACAGAAGAGAAAAATAGCCGAAGATAAGAACTTCCGAAATCGGCGTCGTTTTTTCCGGGGCATTGTCTGCAACTGCTTTTTCTACATGTAGCATATCGACACCTGCAACCTATCATCCAGTCTCAAACATATCAATACTTGCCTCTAACGCTGGATCCACATGAAGAAATACACGGATCTGTAACGTCAGAGTTTCTGAGAGTACTTCAGGTCTCAGACGGAAGAATCTATCAGCAATACTATGTTATAGGCGATTACTGGATTCGTAGAAGGTGATATCAGAATCACGATTATAATTTTTCAATTCCTGTCATGTGTATTGCAGTGTCAGAGAAGGAAAGAACTGTCTTATACAAATATTTATCTGACCATATAATGAAACATGTTCTCGGAATAGCGAATATGTAAAACGAAAATAATTCCTCTATTCACCATCCAAATGTTATATAATTATATGTTTAAAAAGTGTTTGTTTAATTAAGGACATGTAATTGTTAGTTTTCACACAATAGGATCTTTTCAAAGAAAGGAAAAATCATATCCCAAACTGTCATGACGCATCCGTGGAATTGCAAGTCAAAGTGTTTCTCTCCAAAAAATGTTTTCGGGAAGGGAAAATTTTCTCGTTGTAGGAGGAGCAAGAAAATATTGCGAAGTGAAAGTTGAATTTGGAAATAATGAAAAGATAAAAAATGTAATTCACAACGTTACATGTTACAGAATTGCAAAGGGTAAGCGAAAAAGCTGTACTTCCGTTGATGTGTATAAATCATGGGAAAATAGCATATTATGGGCTTTGATAAAAATGAACAAAAGTTATAATATATTCCACTATTTCAAAACAATCTTTCTAGCAACATACAATGTGTTCACGTTACACTTACCTTGTTTCGAGAACAGTTAAAAAATAAGAAATCGACGTATGTAAGAATTGATTTCATCTAACATTTCGAAGAATCAATGAGCATCATTGCTCCGTAGTATTGTTATTTAAGTATTATTGTAGTGGCATCATAGGGCACTGGATCAGACGTGGGGTGCAGATTCCTCCCGATTTGCAGCGATCGCCGAATCTTGCCTTGATTTTTTCCTGGTTGGAATAAGTGAGGGACAAAGTTTATATGCTGCCAAAATGGATAGCCTGACTTGAAAATCGCAATTCTGATTCTGTGTTCTCATATCACTTCTGTTATCTTTTTGTCAGAAAGTATCTCCGACCAGATTATTTGATTTGACATTATTTGTGCTACTTAATGTGCACGCATGGAATTGTTCTGAATTTTTGCAAAAAATTACTATAACCCTTTTTAACTGAAAATTATGTTTCCCCACTTTTTTTTTGAGGACACGAGATAATAATGGTAATTGGACTGACCAAGGATTGACACTTACTGGTCACTGAAAATAGATGTCAATGAAATCTATTATGAACAGAAACTGAATTTTATACACAAGGCCAGTCCATGTGTTATATGTAATTTTTTACATCCTCCTCCCATGGAAAGGCTTTTAAACTTGTTTAGACTCCATCTGTATTAAACCCCAGATTTCTATAAAATCTAAGAGATGGCACTGCCATCGCCTGCTTATTTTGTTTGTTTACGGTGTTATATGTAAAAATGAATCTGAGCTAAAAAATAGTTGCTTGTAAACGAGGAATCCACTCGTGTTTTTCTTCCTAGAGGTTAAGAAACATAAGCTGCAATCCATTCACATCCATGCCTGTAATTATGAAAAAATGAAGCATAGATAATTCTTTGAGTTTGCTTTGCGAAAACGCATCCCAGATGTCTCCCTTGGAATGGCGGGGAAACTCATTTAGATTCTAGTGTTAGTGTAAGGAGACAAGAAAGTCAGTGGTGCCATCTCACATCCACGTCTACTTCTGTATTTCTGGAAAGAATATTTTTAACTTTTAACAGTTTAAGACAAATAAATTGAGTAACGAAAAGGCAAGGAAGAGTTTAAATTTATTTCATCACTTAAAAAAATTATTTTTCATGCAATTTTATTAAATTAAATTTTATCTTCCCTAATAAATATTTGTCATTTTTTTATCTGGAATTTCAAGTATTATGGATTTGTATTACAAAATAGAATTCAAGCGAAAGGATAAAGGCTACAGGGCTCAAGATTAATTTATGTTTTAATCTTTCAAAACTTGTGTAAAAACAGGTATCACATTTTAATAAATCATGTTTTCATATTTTCAATAAGCTTCTCCACTGATCTGCGTAGCGCCGAATGGCCTTTTAGGACAAGGGCAGGCGTTAGCTAAACCAATCCAATACTTGACAAATCTTCCTGTTTTATTTCTTAAAAGGTTTGATGCATGTGTGTAATTCAATTCTACCTAGAAATTGCTCTGATTTTCGTGTCTAACGTTTAACAGGTTTAAACTTATGAAGGCAACATTAATTTAAATCTGAAAAATACACTTTAAATTTAAAAAATCTGATATAAATAAAATAAATCCGATTTTTTTTTAAATAAAATAAAAATCGTGATTTTCCCATGCGAATTAAGCAATAGCAAGACATCTAAATTAAGACACAGGTGTCTATATTCTTCATGTTTTATCATCACACAGAAATCGTCAATGTTGGAAATTTGTAGAACTTATATAATTTCACTGTTGCTTCAAAACGATCTTACTCAGACTAGAGTGAAAAAGGTCATGATTTTTTTTCAGTAAAAAAAAACCGGATTTATTGGACTCAGATTTTTCTATTTAAATCGAATTTTTATTATAATTCATTCATTGCCAGTTTAAATGTGTTAGACATAGAATGAAATTGGTTCCAGTTTGACCAAATGCCTGGTGCAGACAATTATATTTAGACTTAAAACAATCTAAGATGTAAGACAAAATGCAAAAAAATCTTAGACATTGATTTTCACGTTTCTGTTTAAACTTTTACTGTTTACAGAAGGTGACTGAATATTTATGTGTCTGATTTGATGGGTTGCTTTACATTTTAAATGTTTTTCGCAAAACTTTTAATAATTGTTCTATTATTTTGATGTGACGCTAAAATAGAAAAACAGCTTTATTTGGTAAAACTTTAAATCATAATTGTTGATGATGCACATCTGTTTTTACATAGAATGATAGAAACAAACCGCACACATTTTAAATTCACAGAAATGATGTATGATTTTTCATCACGTCTCTTCGTCTACCATTTTACTCCCTCCATAGCTGCTCCACTCCATACCTGCTACAATATTAGTATGCTGCAAGTGATCGAAAACAAAAATTGAGGTTACAATGGTTAAAAACAGGTTACATTTGTGTTTTCTGGTTTCCTTTTCTTGTGTTTATTTTGTTTTATCAAAATAAAGCTTCCAGTAAGGCAGAGAAACTAAAAAGTTAATTTGTATTTCAAGAGTATTTTTTGGTTTTCCTCGTTTAGGGGATATTTAGATTTCACTTTTTGTATTTTCCCATTTTTGTGCTGATCATTAAGTTCTATGCTCCGAATATCGTGATTTTTAAGCACTTTTCTTACTAGGAACTCAAATTTTCGAGTCCTTTGAGATCCTAATATTGTAATGGGATACTATCGGGCACAGGAAAATTGAATTTGCTTTATTCGCTAAATACTGCTTTATTTTGAAATCTGACCGATTGTATGTTTATCGGAATCCTAAGCTGACAGGCTCTGGGTTCAAATTCTGGTTCTAGGTATGGATATTTGTAGTGGTTAGAAATCCACTTTAAATCGTAGCTCCGATCTAATTTACCCTCGTGTAGCAAAAAAAAAATGACCGTAGAATGACAAGTCTAAATCAAAATCAGAACCCCATAAGTGGATTGCGTGCTCAAAACGCTATGCCTTCAAGCATGGAAGTGTTTCAGTGCTTATATGGGTCTGTATTAAAAATGTAAACTTAAGACCAACTGCAGAACAATTCAAAAGAAAGTGCTCGGAGAGGCACGGAGCAAAAATAAAACATAATGCACCAACAATTTGACTTCATTCCGCATCTCCACTTACTACTGAGAGTCATTGAATACATGTATTGAGGAAGATCACACAAAAACCAGACACAAACGCTGTTTTCTTTGACACTAAGCCTTTGACAAAGTCTAAATTAAAGGCCTGATCTATAAAATTATCAAATACAATTTCCTTTAATATGTTATACACCTTATTTCTTTCTACCTTAACAGAAATTATGCAGTCAAAATTAATTATCACAAATAATGTCTTCTAAAAGAAAAATATATTTTGGAGTCCCACAAGGATCCAAGCTCCTGTCCTTTTCTTTTAAACTTGCATGATATTCTCCAAACAGACAACATCAAAATTAGTATGTTCGCAGATGATACTGCACACAACAAAAATTCCAAATTTCTTCTCTCTCGACCACCTTCACTTACATACGAGATTCTACCTTGAATCCTGGCTTGTCAGATGGATAATGAAACTCGATGTCGATAAGACTGCGGTTATGTTTCTCTGCAGAGAACCTACTAGATTAGCACAGCTTAAACTTTATGGACAACCTATCCCTTGGTCCTTACCGACTTTGGAGGAATCCAAGACATCTTAATTGGAAGCCGCGCATACGAGACAAATTTCGGAAAACTTCCCAGTCATATATGCACTTTTCGGAGTTCAACATTATCACTAGACAATAAGAAACTAATTTACTTATATTTCGTTCGAGCGATCACAACATGCTTGCCCAATTTTGGGGGCAGCTCGGGAGACCAAAATTAAAAAATTCAAACAAAGTCTTCCTCCGCCAAATTACAAAAGCCAAATGGTTCTATCGTAATAGCGATATCAGAAAAGCCCTCAAAATTCCCTCAATAACAAAATCTCCCGCATTTTCTCTGAAATTGAAATACCAACCCCTACAGTTAAAGAAATTGAAATTGCTATTGATCCAACTCTTCCCAAAATAAAACAAGACATCGCAAAACTCTTCTTGGAGACTGAAATTACGCAATTCCCCCAATTCAACCTCCTACCTTGTGTCGTATCGCCAATGATAACTTTGCATTTCATTTGTTGCTAAAACTTCCGATTTTTGAGTGGGGGCCGTCGTGGCTCAGTGCTCACGGTTAAGCTCACCTGGGCTAGCAACCTAGTTGTAGGCGGCGCAGGTTCGAATCCTCCCTGTGTGTATTTCTCTCTTCTGTGTTAGTAAAACTTTCCTGCGTGTGTATGTCCAGTACTTGATGTTATCTGTCTTGAGTTTGGCGCGCATGGTCAAATATGGCCCTTGCGCCATAACCCAACCAACCAATTTTTGAGGAGGGTATAGTACGGCTCCCATAAGAAGGCAGTCGACCTTGGATCAGTTTAGGCCGCGTAGCCTGGTTAGAAGAGTAACGGATTAGCAATCGGAGGGTTGTGAGTTCGAAACTAGGTTCAATCAAAGACCGCCGTGTACTGTGGCTGGTACACGCGTTACATCTGTCGTGGCCTCAAATGTCCTCAGGTTGGCGTGGTGTGGAAGTTTGGAGTGAAGTGCCAGCTCAGGTGTTGACCTCGGTTCAAAATTACATGATGTTGTCCTCGGACCTTTCCATTAGACATTGGTTCCGGACCGTCGCCAATAGCCCGTTGTGTTGCTTCGTGCGACATTAATTAATTACCATTACCGGAGCCTGCCGTACGCGAAAACCGTGAATGGTGATCGCCGTGAATATTTCCCCCTGCCAACTTGTTATCAATGCTATCGCTTTCTGCACGAATGATTAACTTGGAAACAGAATCCGCTCTAAAGACGTTAGTTGTGGAAGGAATTTGTTTAGTTACCATCAATCCTTTAATTTGACAAATAGACTCGTTCAAAACCACGTGACGTAAGTACGACTTCAAAACATACGATGCGTTCGATCGTATGTTTTGAAGCTATTGTGAACTTATATCCAGATTCAATTTGTATAGAAATAAACTGTATATAGATATATTAAATGTATTTAATTTAAATTATTTTCTCTATTCCTTGGCTCAGAGCTTGCTTTGTTAAGAATTGGTTTTTCTCACCTTAACACGCAGAGCAAGCTAAATAAAAAGTTGTAAAACGGTTAAAAATCAAACACAGAATGAAGAGAAATAGGCAAAACATACAAAAATAGCACAAATTCGTGTAGGGCTCCTGTTTAAAACCTATTTTTCATGCAAATATTTATTATGCATTTTTATTCTGTTTCAAAACGAAATATGCTGTGAGTTTATTCAATTTTGTGACTTACGTTTTTTAAATTTGACATTTAAAATCTATTTTCTTTAAATTTTCTGGCGAAATGAAATTATTTTTATCAAATGTGCACTTTTACCATTCCTGCAAAATTAAGTTCAAATTAGCATTTACTACTCGGCTTGAGGCTCTAAATATCTGCTTGGCGAAAACCAATTTTGGGAACCACTGTATATTTATTGAATTGTTTTCTCAGAAACTTGTAAAATTTAATCTATAAATGAAATATAGACCGTGCAAGAGTTTAGTTTTAAAATTTTGCTTGCTGATATCTAAGCCTGAATTTAAATAGCAAGTTGCACGCGTTGGCGTCGATGGCGATTTTTCAGGACGAATACTACATTAAAAAGGAAATCTGAAATAAGATTCTTTACTATACGCGCCTGAGAGGCGATTGGAACAAAATCATAATGCGTTCCTTTCATTTAAAGAGCGCCAATTACCTCGCGGAAGTTCCACTAAAATCCTACGCATCAGGATTATGGAATGTAAATATTTCACTTAACTTTTTTTGGTCGTACTATTCATTTCGGCGGCTTTTTAACTGGATTTGTTTTCTAAACATTATCGCTTTGTTTGAGATTTCAACTGGAGAAAACGTGCTCACCACCTTTGTACTTTCCTGATATCAGTATTCCTGTTTAACTCCTCAGTCTTTGATTGATGGCAAAACTGACAGAAGTGTACGTGGGTTAAATAAATTTCATTTTTTCCTCGACACTTTAATGCTGAGCATTTGTTGGACGAGATTCTGTCATTAATAATTTCTCAGGACAATCAGAATTTTAATAGTTTGAAGGAGCCGATAATCTAATATTCCGATGCTCCAAGCGATGGCTTCAAATTCGTATGTATTCAGCTGTGTTGAACTATAATGTATTGTTGTTTTGTTAAGAACGAGTACCTAAGAACCTCAGTAAGTATTTAAATATCCCTTATGTTTTATTTAAATTAGTATTTAAAAGTGTTTTTGCGATTGTTTTCATTTGAAACAAGCTACCAAAATGACCATTCTGATGCATCGTTTTCGGAAGCGTGCAATACGTTTTTCCACTTTCCTCATAGTATATAAATACTTAACATACGCTATTGAAACTATATTTTGATTTTTCAAGGACAAAATTTGTGGAATATTTTATTTATTTTTACACACGTATTTTTTGTGACTATGTAACCAGTAAGTCGGACAAGCTGTATTACAACTAGCATTTTGACATACCTTATAATGATAAAATTATTAATTTCTGTATTTCTTTGGTTTGTGATGGCACTGTTGTCAATAGTCTTTTACAATGGTTCATTAGTCAGCTTCGTGTAAATGAAATTACTGCTTTTGTTTCAAAGGCTGTATTATATATTTAATGAATACTTTGTAAGCATTCTTCTGATTAAAAACAGACTTTGACCAGTAAAAAGTTACCATTGCTTTCCTTTTGGTATTCATACTCATAGTATGGATAAATTGATTTTGTCCAGTCAGCAACTGAAAACTAGATATAAATCTGTATTATCCTGTTCTTATATTCTGCTTGTTTTATTTTACTTTTTATTAAAATTTTTATTGTTTTGATTTTTTTATGCATAAGTGTCTTCAGAAAGGTAAGCTATTGACTTTAAAGTGAGAACTGATATGTAAAAGTATTTTGAATAAATACTTCTAGAATATTGTTTATTTGAGTTGTATTTAGCTTCATCTATCCTTTTTTAGGTTTGTATTAAAGAGGGATACTTAATGAAACAAATTGGCTCCTTTCAGGTATGTTTTCTTATAAAACTCTTAAAGCTTTGCATGTTATTTTTCTAAAATAATTGAAAAATACATTTTTTTCCAAATAGCAGACATGACAAATCCACTGAGAACCTCTCTAACTTTTAAACTATTGCTCTTCTACTTAAAAAGATAGATTTGATCCATTCTGTATCTTTATTTTCTTGTTGACTGTATTTTGTTTTAATTAACATGCTTCATTAATTCATAACATGATCTCTAAATAAAGTTTAATGAGAGATCTTTTGCTTAAATGGGGTCGTACTTAAATGTTATTTTTATAAGCATCGCAGTTTTTATTATTTCTTTAAGCCGTTTAAAAGGTTGTGTTTCGTAACTTTAAAAGCTATTTACTTATAACTTTTTAAAAAATTGGAACGATCAAGAAAATGTATTGATTAATTTGCAGTTATATTTTGTTTTGTAGATATTTATATTTACCAATTATAAATTAGGTGATTGAATATTAGGGTGATTTCACAAAAATATATATTTCCATTACACTAATTCTACCACAAAAAGTGGTGTAATTATTACCTTACACATTTTTTACTTAATAATTAATGTTATGTTAATTGAGATTCTATCCTGAAAATCTAATTTTATTTGCTTGTTAACTCATTTGTTTCAAATTTAGCAAATTCTTTGAATACTTTTTGTTTTCAAATCAAAGTTCTACATATATTTGTCAGTTTTTGCAGCAATCAAAATGTTTTCCTTTTAACTACAATTTAGAGCATTATATCAAAATCTTTTTTTTATGTCTTGATCTTATCTTTAAAATCTTATTTTTTTGCATGTATTTAATATTACACAGCATTTTCATAATTGAGAAGTGTTTTCATTTTAATGTAGAAAATTTGTTTTGATGTAGAAAATATAATAGTTTTTTCTATATTTTGCAAATTTTTGTCTTTCAGCGATGGAAGAGAAGATACTTTAAAATTAAACCTCGTAAATTGTACTTTGCAAAAGATAGCAAAGTAAGTATCCAAAATCAACTGTATTTTAATGAAAAGTAAATTCTTTTTATGGTTGAAAAGTCATGTTCAGTTTTTATTGTTTACTGTATTAAATTACTTATCCTTTTGTTGCATGTGTTTGTTGTGTGTTAGATTGTGTTTAAGATGTAAAAATGATTTTATTTTTAGATGAACATTTTAAGATCAGGATTTAAATTAAAATTTCATGCAGGGTATGAAAAAAAAATCATGATTTAAAAAAGCATTGGATTTATTTGATTTAAATCAGATTTTTTTTATTTAAATCAGATTTTAATTAATTCCTTGCCCATACAAGTTTAAATTTGTTATACATGAAACATGCAAATTACAGTGTAGTTAAACATTACTATTTTTTATGTAAAACATTAATTTGTTAGGAAATGTAGCTGGGTAAATTTTCGAAAGATTAAAATGCGACATAGGAATTTACAAAGTAAAAGTGATAGAGTAAATAGAACAGTGCCCCAAATGCCAAGCATGAGCAATGTTTTTCCATCTGGTTCTCAAGCAGTTTAGATTACTTTGAGTTTAACTCATAACAGGTGACTTGAATTTTTTGGACTCAGATAAATAAGGTTGCCTGATCCCAGAATTATGAATTTTTTCAATCATACAAATTTCAGAATTTTTTTGCATTATATATTTATCATATATTAATAAAATGTTTTGAATTACATCAATTATTTTTATATAAAATAATAAATTGGTTCAAGACTTGCATTTGAGAAAAAATCATGTCATCAATAGAAAATAAACATCATTAAAAATAATAAGAATAACGATGAAAAAAATATTATTTTCCCGTAAGTTAACAGTAAAAAATGAGACATGAAAATATATAAATTTGAAATCAAATATGTCTATTTTTAAAATTCTTTTAGCATTGACAAGTATTTCATAGGTATATTCCAAGCATACAAAAAGGGTTTATATATAAAACAAAAAGTGAAGCTTTTCTCCATGAATAGCATAGAAAAAGTGTAATAGCATCTCCCAGAAGAACATGCCATTTCAGTGGAATTTTGAGCTTGCAATAAAAATTTATCAATAGCTTTCTGCTTCAACCCATAATCTTTTCTCAATTATCACATGAGTTAATTAAATTTTACATTCCAAATTTCAATTCCATAAATATTGAATAGTTATTCTAGCAGTAAAGAATTCTAAGGGATCAATGTATAAAATTTCCCAATAAATTGAAATAAAAAATTAATCAATATATTACACAAAACAAATTGAAACTTAAAATTGCCAATTATAAAGATCTGTAAAAACTTAATTGAATAAAATAAGTTAAGTTCATAAGCATTTTGTTCATATTTTATTTTCAATATTATTAAACATAACAGAAAGAAAAATGAAGTATAAAGTGTTGGTTTAAATCTGATTTTTTAATAAAAATCACTTTAAATCATGATTTAAAGCAAGCTGATTTTAATCAGCAGACCCTGATATCAAGTGATTTTTATTTTAAAAAACATGATATAAATCAAACTTTAATTTTCTTTCTTTATTAAAATTTTATGATAATGAAATAACTTAGGACACAATGAATGTTTTTATTTGAATTAGAATAAACACATTTGCAGTGACAAGTGAATAGTCCCAAGAATGACCCTTTTTATAAAAGAAAATTATCTGTTTCCCTGCTTTGATCATCTGCTTTGGGGACCAGGTGTGAAAAAATTATGATTTAAAAAAAAATGTAAACACAATCAGACTTTATTTGATTTAAATCGGATTCTTTTTTTATTTAATTGGATTTAAATTAATTTGTCATCCTAATAAGTTTAAACTTGATAGACTTGAGACATACAAATCTAGTGTAGTTTCTAGATGATAATATTGATTATGTTAAACTTTAATATACAAGATGGCTTAGGAAATATTAGCAGAGCAAATTTTTGAACCATTAAAACAATTAAAATTATTCTTGGGCATATTTTTGCTTTTATTCTTTCCTTTAAATTCTGAATTAAAAAATAGAACATTGTAATAAGGAGAGATAAGATTTAACTTTGAATTTTATAAATAGAATACATTTTTATGAATGAACAAATATATTAATTTTCCTGCCTTTTTCTTACCCAACTTGTTTCAAATGCAAAGACTAATTTAAACTGTTAAGTTGACAATATTCTTCCTGCAATACAGAAGTTGCTATTGTGGTAAGATGACTACAAATGGCTTCTAGTCTTCATAAATGCTACTCAAAAAGAGTTACCTCAGTCTAAAAGATAATATCTGGGATACAATGTTTTCAAAAAGAGGAAATCCCCTGAAATTATCTGCTTTCATTTGAATTTCATAATTACAGGTGTGATACTAGATGAATTTTTTGCTTCTGTGAATATTAAGAGGTTCTTTCTATTTAAGCTTACTTGATTTTCTTCAAGATTTTATTTAATGAACTGAAAAGGGACATGCTGTGATCATTTGTACTGAAAACATGTTAAGCAGGGCAAATTCCTTTATCAGAAATAGCAAAATTAGTACAACTTAAACTTTGGGACATAATGTAGTTTGCATTTTGTTATTCAATTTTTGTATGAACAATTTTGCAATAAATACATAACTTAAATGTTTTGCTGTTTCAAACAGTTCTTAATTTAGAGAAAAAAATGTAATGCTTTCTTTTCTTGCCTTTTTCTAGTCGGAAATTTTTGAAGAAGTGGATCTTACAGACTTAAGCATTGCAGAATGTAGTATAAAAAATGTTAATCACAGTTTTGAGGTATGTTAACATATTTTAAAAACTTATTTTATTGTATTTCTACTCTGAAGGACTGACTAAATGTAATTGTTACTTGAAAGTATAGAACAATATAAAGCTTTAATAATTACTAAGGCCCAGATTTTCTTGATGTGTTTGTACTTTGTAGGCAATTTCTGTATAGATAAAAATTCCATTTGCTATCTTGATTTTAGCAGTATAAAGTTTTGTAGGTAATTTTCCTGCTTTTTTAATTTTTAGGTCAATGTTGAGAGTTTTTGAAAAATTTTGTCATTTTTCAAGTTTTAGGTACAATGCTTTAGTTTTATCCCTGGCTCAAATAAAATTTTTGTTGAAACTTGAAACATTCTCAAGTCTCAATCTTTCATCCAGTTTTGCTTTCACTACAAAACATGTTACAAATGACTCATTTGCTAGCTTCTGTTGCACAAAATATTATATATATATCTAACCTGTATAACCGAGATTGATTGTAGTTCAACTTGTGTGACATACAAGAGGTGGAGCATCATTACAAAAATTGAAATGATTTTCAACATAAAACTTTTTGCCATCAATCAACAGTCCACGATTTGTGCTGTTCAGGCCGTTTCAGACACTGCAATCAATGACTTTCCATGGATGGTGGACTGAATCCACTTTTGCATAAAAAAAGTGATATATTCATAAGAAAGTGATGTCTATCAATACTCTAGCTTGCCATTACATCTGGATATCCATTGCACAACAAGATTAGATGAATAGAGCTGCTGAACCTGTTCTTGCTGGTCAGACGTATCAATACTTTGCCTTCCCAAATGGAATAAAGTCTTGGATGATCAGTATAGTGCTTTGGATCCATATTTTCGGTTTCCTTGTGATGTTTCAAATATTGGGAAAGAACTGATTCAGTTTAATTTAACTATCCATTCATCCCTGTAAATTGTAAAACTTCAATATATTTCCATTTTCGAGGTGCTTTACCTATCTTGTAATGTAAAATCTACCACAAGCAACAATATTCACTCACAATGAACTACCTAAATATTGGTGGGTGTGCAGCCTTTTTTAGCATTTTATTAGGATGGTACAATTACCTACATCATATTTATCAAGGTCTAATGAAAACGGATAAATTATTGCATCAGACTTCAAACAACTAAAAAAGCAGAAAAATTGCCCATGTATAACATGGCTAATTTTTAGTTGTTTTTTGTTACATGATTTTTTTAAAAATTAAAGTCAATTGAAAAATAAAAATGTTGCTTAAGTTTTGCAGATGTGTTTATGCAATGAAGGATTTGCATGTTTAGATGGTCACATTTGGTCTGTACATGTATTATATTGTATTTATATAGAGATAAATGTAAAACATTTTATTTACAGGCAGTTTGAAAAATAAAATATTTTGCTGATCAAAAGTATATCAAAATTAAATATTTAGTCCTTTTTTCACACTTGGGCAAAAGGTCAGTTTTGTATACTTTTAGGATAAAATCAGGGCCCTGAAAATGCAAGTTTCATAGAATTGTTTATATTCTATTGTTTCTTTTACCACTCACACGAGTAACAGAAATAATTTTTTAGTATACTGTGTTTTCTCATTAAAATTTGAGCTCATAAAAATAACTGAATGCATGTATGGCATTTGAATTAAACTGTTTTCTCAATTATCAATAGGTTATAACTCCATTTCGAAAATTAATTCTTTGCTCTGAATCTCGTCGAGAAATGGAAGATTGGATTACTGCTTTTAAGAATGTTAGTAATAAAGACTTTTATGAGGTATGTTAATGGATTAATAGTAGAAAAATTAAATTTTCTTAGTTTTCCATGCCGATAACCTACTTATAAAAACTTGGTTTTTTTTGTATATATGTAGTAAAATAAACTTATTTAAATCAAACAATAATTTTCCCATTTTATTTAAAGGGTACAGAAAGTCAGGAATTCTTATCTGGTCAGCACAATTGGTGCATAACAAACCATGCACGACCTACATTCTGCAATGTTTGCCGAGATGCATTGCCTGGTGTGAGATCTACTGGTTTATCTTGTGAAGGTAGATTTGACATTTTTGATCTTGAATTAAATTACATTTTGAATGATGCACTTTCATTTATGAAATCATTTTTTTTTCTTTTCAAGTTTCACATATCCTTGAAAACCTTATGAAATCCTGGAAAAGATAAAATTTTCATAATACTTGAAAAAGGCAAAGCTCCAAGTTTTTCTTCCCCTTCAACAAAATTTTTTATCCCTTATTTTCATAACCATAGTTAAAAATATTAAAAACCTTAAAATGGAAATATTTAAATAGTAACTAATTTTTGTTTTCCAAATGTGAAATTGTCTATATAGGCTAATGTTTTTACAAGTAATGTGATTGAAGAAACATTTAAAAGTAAAAATATTCCTGCTCCTGCTATGACAATTCGTTTTTGTTGATATTTTACATTTTCAGTTTTGTTGATTGGAATAGAATAATTGTTTGCTGGTATAGAATAATCAAAATCTGTTTTTAGTTTAGGTTTGAGTTATAGGAAATTACAATATTATGGCTATTCATGCATATTTGTAACCTTAATTTATAGGATGCCTGCTAGGCAAATACCTTCTGATATAGGAAAATCAGATAAAAATTGTTGTACTTTGTTTTCTGGTTATTGCTGAAAGACAAGAACCAAAAAACATGATATACTGTAATACTTATCAAAATAAATTTCTAGACTAAATGAAGATAAAACTCCAAACACATTGCATTATGTGGCTGGACATAAACACTTCTGTCTTATATTTTCAAAACAAGGAATGAATAAGTTGTAATGCTGATTATAATTTTCTGTTTCAGCATTTCCCAATTAAATTTAAAATAAATCTCTGAACTAATAAAGATAAAAACTCCAGGCAACCCTATTAAATTTAGTTACAAAAGTTTTTTTTATATTTGGCACATGACAAACATGTGTGTGTGTGTGTTTGAGCACCTGTTCAATCATGCTTCCCTCCCCTTGAGACAGAAACCCTGCCTGAATTCTTTCAGTGTATCCAAAATGAGTAAACAAGGAAATGATTTTATTTGATCTACTAGATCAATAAATATGCTGTATGAAATAAAAGTATTAAATTTCGATGTTTCTATTTAAATAGAATTGTCTTAATATTTTGTAATTTTTCCTATGCATTAGTTTGAAATGTTATGTGTAATGATTGTGTGTGCAATGTTACTTTTTATTTAATTTAAATTCTTTTTCAATTAGTTTGCAAGTTCAAAGCTCATAAACGTTGTGCAATAAAAGCTCCTAGCAACTGTAAGTGGACCACTTTATCATCTGTTGGTAAAGATATAATTGAAGATGAGGATATAGTAAGTTGATATTTAAGACACAATTGTTTTTCCTCTCAACTGAAGTAATAAGAAAATTCTTTTTCTCATATTTTAATCAAAAACCGTTTATAAATCTGCAGTGACCTAATCAAGTTCTTGGCACAGCTTGTCCACTATTGGACTTTGCGCCATAAACCCAAATCAACCAACCTAATCAAGTTCTCATCTGAATAGTAAACAAAATAGTATCAAAAGGTAAATTTAATATGAATATGTGCAGCTGCAATAAATCAAATTTGCTTTATTAATCTGATAGAATGCAAATTAATAACATAACTTATTGATAAAGGAATGTAAATTTAATACCAATACAACCAAAAGAAATATCAACTCTTAAACAACAGTACTACTTTCTACATACGTAACAGGCATTGCCCTAAAGTAACTTTTCTAATGTACAATAACCACCTCAAATAAAGCTTAATGTATAGAAAAATTTAGAAAAAGAAATTAAGAAGTCTAAATTAAGGGTGCATTATAGAATAAATTTTTTAAGAAATTGATTAAAAATCAAAATTTAACTTTTCTTAATTGTGTGATCTTTTTGACCTAGTTAAAGTTCCCTGAGATTTTTTCAACTTATAAAGGGACTATTTAGGCATTAAATGTGAGGAAAATTATTTAGGATAAAAATATAATGCTTAAAAACTAGTTCTATTGAGTGTAGTCTCTTATAAAAATTGAAAAAACGAAAATACAGTTGATATAAAGTTGTGATTCAAATAAGAAAAGTTCTTAAAAATTAGCATGATTCTCTTCTAATTATTGTCATAATAACTAAAAATAACTGCAGTGTTTAATTTTTAAAGTGGTGACAGTTTTGAAAATGATACAAATATGGACAAAATTACAAAAGTGAAACAGTTTAATAATAACTCTCATCTGCCTCATTGAGAACTTAAGTGTTGCTTGTGTAACAAGATATGGACCCAACAAATATAGCCTTATTAAATCCGTAAATAAGATTATGTTAATGCTCAATTTATTTCTTCATTTCTTCTACTTAGAAACAACTTATTTTATTTAAAATTAGTGAATGGATCTTTGGTATTTCATTTCACATTATATTTGTGTATTGTAAAACCAGCAACCACTAAAAGTTTCATACATTGTTTTAATTCTTTAAAATGACTAACAGAATTGATGCATTCTCTAAACTCGGGAATGCTAGGTACACATCAGCAATGTATTGGAGCGACTTTTATTAACACATATTTGTGTCTAGATAATTTCGTCCATAGTTGTAGCCATAGAAAATGAGCTTGTTTTATACCTGATGTCCTCAATGGATTCCTAAATGTAAATAACCAAAACGTTTAGTTTAGGAAATCATGTCTAATTCAGCAAAGACAGCAATTAGGTAATAGTGCAGGAAATAAGGCATATTAGCTGGAGGCCAAATAAATTTTGAGAAAGATAGACGAATCGAAAACCTTAAGAGAAAGTTACAAAAATTAGAATTGGGTGCAATAAAAAAATATGCCACTCCAGATCCCTCATGCTCTCACAAAGAATGATAAAATCATTGATATAAAATTGAAACATTAAGTGGATGAAAGATTTAAAAATTGGTAACTAGGTGGTTTTTACACTTAAACTAAATTATTTCACAACAAAAGTGATATCCCTGTTACCTAAATGTATTCAAACCCTTCAGCCATGCAAAAAGTAAGGACATGCATAATTTGGTAAAAAAGGACGATTTATTTTTTATGTTATAAAGTCATTTTTTAATTGCATGTACTGAAAAATTCTTTTAAATTAAGAAGTTTTCTTAATTTTCTTAAAAAATTCTTACAAGGTTTGGTCCCTATTTTATATAATTTGAATACTAAATTCCGATTGTTCATAATACAGCTTTCTTGGAATCCAGTTTTCTCATCTACTTTTGAAAGTTTAGTTTTCCTCTCATTGTAAGGTTTTCTCCATTTCAGGACAGATACAGCAATGTGATATTATGATAAATTTTCAGGTAATCATGTATTTTATTGTACTTCCCCCAATTTGCAATAACTGCTCATCACCCAAATGTTTTGTTAAATAAAATTTAACTTCAGTGTACTTTAAAAGTCAAGTTTGTTTTGGTGTTTGTTCGAAACTTAACTTCCAAGAGTCAATTCAATTTATTAGGCAGGACAACATTATTAGTTAACAGTAACAAGTATTGCTCCCTACCTTATTGTGATGAGCTATGTGTAGCTTACTATGAGAATTTGCCTTCATTTTCCCACAAATTTATTTTTATTTCTCAACTCCTTTCAAACTTAGAATTTCTACACTGTTTTTTTATATTTTTTATTGTTTCAGGATCAGATTTGTGAATACATTTTAAGAACTTTTCTGTGAGTAGTGTTGAGAGCACAAGATTATATATTTTTATTATATTATATGAAGTATCTTTCATTTATTCAGAATAAGAGTGACATGTCCTTATTCTTCAAAACAATAATGTTAGTAAATACTTATTCTTAGAATTTAGCTATGCCCCACCAGTGGCTAGAAGGCAATTTACCTGTTAGTGCAAAGTGCAGCCTCTGTGATAAAACTTGTGGAAGTGTATTAAAGTTGCAAGACTGGAAGTGCCTATGGTGTAGAGCTTTGGTGAGATATCAATATTGTGATGAATATATCAGTTCAACTGCTACTTTTAGTTTGAATATGTAAAATGACCTCAGCCCAAAATCATATTTTATGGAATGAATTTTAATTGTTATGTAATTATTTGAGAAAGGATTGAAGGATTTTCTTTTCAAGATTGACTATAAATATATTGAGTCAATCTCAATATATTTATATTGAGTCACACATACATAAGATTTTAAATTACTTGATTTTAATTGTCTTTCACTTGTAAATCTCACTATTAAATGGACATTTCTTGAATGATGGTAGTTAACTGTTTTTCCAAAATAGTTATTTAAACAAATTTATTTTTATGAATTGTTTTAACAATGTAATATTTTTAAATAAATACATTTATGTACTCTACATTTCTTGAAAGTTTGTAGCCACAAGGAACAATAAAAAATGTAAGGCAGTAATTACTAGAAATTTTTAAAGAAAACAATGAAAAAGAGAATGAGAATAGAAAGTGAGCCCACTAACTTTTTCAAAATGTAAAAATTCTTGATATTAAAATGTTCTTTTTTCATAACTACAAATCAAATCTATGAAAATATGATACTGTTGCTTTTGTAAATGTAATATTTGTATTTATCTCTTAGAATGCCAACAATGTTGACATGAAATGTGTTAAAAATATTCTAATTTCCTTAAATATTAGCCCACAGAGGCACATCTTTAGGTGGGTACAGGTATCACAACCCTGAGGTACCCGTGATCTGTCCTCACCTGTTTTATCCTCACTTACTCTTGCTTTTTTCTCTCCCTCATTGGTGTCTTGTATTTGGTGTAGCTTGGCCAAATATGGCCTTTGCGCCATAAAACCCCCAAACAACCAACCTTAAATATTAACTTATGCAGATTTAGCATATTTTTATACTACTGGATGTTTCCACTTTCACCATACATGCTTATATCTTATTTCAATTCTAAATGCAACTCTTTTTTCTTAATTCTTCCTGATAATAAATATTAAAAATAAAAATAGTAATAAAAAATATTATTTTCAACATATATCCAAGTAAAAAACATCTTCATTTTTAGTTTACTTTGGTTTTATAATGATTCTTATCAGTTTAAGTCTTCCTGCACTATTTTGACCTTGTGCAGCAATTGCTGATATTTATTGGGAAGGTTTGTTTTTATTTGTTATTTCATATTGGCTGCTTAAAAATCTCGTGTTTGCATTTCATCTTTATGCTCCCAAGGTTTGGGTTTTCAGGTGGTAACTTGTGTACATTATTTAACCTCTGCTCTGCACAAGTAACTCAGAATAAAACTCATATTTCCCTTTAAAATGACTTACTTTACTCTCCTTGAAATAGTAAGTAGGCTAACTTCATTTTTATTCACTCTTTTGTTTTATAGTTTTGATAGTAGTTTTTAATGCCTTTCTATTCAATTTACACAATTGATTTCTGGACATGTGGGCTTTTACTTTTCATGCATATATTTTTTTCTTATGTTGAATAGTCATTTTTCTGGTAGATTTAAAAACTTTACAAATGTAGTGACCAGTACTCTAGATTAGTTAAATGTATCACACACACAGTCATTTTTTAATGTTTTTAGAAGGTAAATCATAAACTCACTTTTTGAGGAAATAATAGAATTTTTGATATTTTCACACATAGAAAAGTGAGTTAAACAAAGACAGTTACAAACATCTATTCACTTAAGCACCTTTATTGGCTCTTTTAAATTTTTCATTTAGTTTGCTTTAAAATACCTGTACTAAACACATTTTTGGATCTTGCATTTAATATAGGTTCATGTAACTTGCAAATCTCAATATCCTGAAAAATGCCCGCTTGGAGTATGTCGTGCATCTATAGTTCCACCTACCTCCCTCCACAGCATTGGAAATGATGAATCATGGGAAGCCACCTGCCCTCTTGGTTGCAATCCTTTGTTAGTGTTTGTTAATTCAAAATCTGGGGACAATCAAGGAGTTATGTTTCTTAGACGATTCAAGCAGTTGCTCAATCCTGCACAAGTATTTGATTTGATGAATGGGGGTCCTCGCCTAGGGTGAGTTTTATTTTCTATACTTTCCATTTTTGAAGCTATTCTACTTAAAACTAGGGCACTCTTTTTTAATGGTTATTCATTCAGTTATCCTCAGCAGATAACTAAAATAGGGGGAAATTAGAAGTTGAAAAGATAAAGTTTCAAAGTGTGATATCAAAGATAAATGCTACAATTGGAGATTTAAACATGCTACGTAATGAACAAGCAAGTGTTATATTGATATTTTTTCTGGGACTCACTTATGTGTGCCTATACATTGCATTCGTAATATTTCCTTCATTTCTATTAATAATCAGACTTCCAAAATGTTCAACATTTTAGATGTTCTATCTTCACTTACATCAGGAATAACAAATAGATATCTGAAGTGTAACATTCAGGAGAATTGTTACATTTCAGATTTTCATTATCAAAAATACTTAAGCCACTTTCCATATTGAGAAATCAAAGAGCATTCTCAAGTCTGAATTAAGTCTATCATATACTTGAATAGAAAAGCATTTCAGGTGTTAACCAGAATCCCCAGGTTTATGAAATAACCATGTTAGGTTTCAGGCATCAAAGCATGAATTCCTGTACCATGCAGAAAGTTTATTACTTTTAAGTAAGCAGGTTCAATTAAATTATTTTTGCAACAAGGAACTGCACAACATTTTGTATTCAGTATACCAACAATTGACAATGTAAGATTATCTGAACTTTTGATTTGTTTCTTGATGACAATTATTCTTTTTATTGAAGTTTTGTTCTGAGGAAGATTTTATCTTATAGGTTGCAGATGTTCAGAACATTTAATCCTCTTCGTGTTCTTGTATGTGGAGGAGATGGTAGCGTTAGTTGGGTATTGACAGAAATTGATAAGCTTAATATGCATAAACAGGTAGGTATTTATAAATCATCGCATTTTGCTTCATTGAAGACATGAAATCAACTTTATTTACATGTGACTACAGGGTGATTCAAAAGGTCTTGGACAAACTTTAAAGGTAGGTCAAAAATACCAAAACAAACAACTTTTTAAGTAGGAACATATAGTCGCAAGTGCCCTGGAGTTGCTTGTAGTACAGGAAAAATAAAGAAATAAAAGTAAGATATAACAACATGTTTAATATATATACGTTTACAAGCTCAGGAGGTGTTCAAAGATCCTTCCTCCTGCATCAATACATGCCTTGCAATGTTGACTCATGGATCTGTTAACTTTTGAAATTAGTTCAATTTCATGTACAACTGCTTCCATTGCAGGGCTGCTGATCTTTCAGTCTTGACCACAATGGCTGTTTACTGCAAATGATCCCCTTTCACACAATCTGGTGCAAATGTACAAATGCTTGACGATGGGGCACGCATCTGTTTGGGAACCGTTCACTGTACAATCTCACAGTGGCTTGGTTGTTACCATTTGCTGCCCCATATGCTAAGGGCATATCTGCTATCAGAATTACTGGAACGATGCATCATACTCCTGCAAAGTCAATGACTAGAATGGCAATAGCTTGCTCTGCAAACTCAATTTTGTTAGAATATGCTATGCCATAAGCATGCCTTAACTGTATTCGTTTTGTATATATTTGTATTTGTCGCAACACCATTCAGTCTTCAGTAGTAAATAAAGTGTTTGTCAACAAAGCGGCTCGTTTTATGTATCGTCCTTATCCTGTTCCTCAGATTTCCTGATTAACCTTGCAAAAGCAGAGTTGCGCTATTCTTAACATGTCATCAGCTCGAAGCTCTACTGAAAAAAGTAAGCCCCTGGAATTTGGCCAAAGTCGGAAAAGCTCCTCACTTAAACCACTCCGCATCTAAGCCTAACCTCCGTGTCACAACAGCCTTATTCCCACGTTGCCGCAGCCAAGGATAACCTCCCCTACACAACACCGCAGTTGAGTTTACTACCATTGTCGAAGCATTTCATTGAAGAGAATGGATGAACTTAAAATCCCGAAATTAAACGGCGAGAATTACACAGCGTGGAGTATCCGAACATGTGCCGCTCTCGCGCAAAATTGCTGGGACGCAATCGACCCAGCTATGGCTTAGAATTAAAAGAAGAGAGAAAATGCAACGATAAGGCCCTTACATTTTTATTCTTTGTTGCAGAAGATCAGTTTCTCGATGACATCACTAACTGTCCTAGGGCTAGTGAAGCCTGGACATGCTTGAAGGATATCCATACGAAATTTGGATTACTTCATACTCTCCAACTCTTTAGAGAATTTTTCAATGTTAACATGAAGGCTGGAGAGAGTATGAACTCTTATCTTGGAAGACTTGTGGACCTACACTGCGAAGTTGCCTCATGCGGGTATGATTTTAACAAGAGAAGTGACCCTGATCATATTGATGGGCTTACCCAAAGATTATGAAGGACTCATCCTAAACCTGGAAAAGGGATGAAAAAGAACTTTCAACTAGATCACACAGTAAAATCACGCCTCATTGTTGAAGAGAAACTTTCACGCTATTGTCCTGACCCTACCCAAGAAGCAACTGGTGAAAAAGCCCTCAAAACAAGAGAAAATTAAACTCAGAATAAGGGAGAGTTCAAGGAAAAGTGAATCAACAGGACGGAAAACTCGCTGTTTTTCATGTGGGAAATGGGGTCACATTGCAAGAAATTGCTCTAGCAGACCCATCCCTCATGCTAAAATGGTTTCATCTGAAAGCAAGTACCAAGCTTTATTTGTTGATTCCTTTGGAGAAGCACCCACCTGTCACTGGTACTTAGACAGTGGTGCAACTTAATATATGTGTTCAACGAAAGAAAAATTCATTAGTATTTCACCATCAAAGTCTAATGTGGAGATATAAAACTCGGAGAAAATTGAAGTTGCTGGGACTGGTGACATCCTAATGAGACCTGTTAGCGAATGTGGAAAGGAAACAATCTGTTTGGCTAAAGTACTATATGTGACAAAACTAGATGGTAATCTTTCTGTCAAAAGAATCGAAGAAATGGGCATGACTGTCTCCTTTGAAAAGGGCAGAGCTCTTATTAAGGACTTTAAATAAGGGAACAAAGTCATCCTTTCTGCCCAAAGGTGTGGAAGGCTGTATAGAATATTTGAAAGCAGCAACCACATGGCCTTCATCTCTAAAGAGGAAGAACTGCTGCATAGGCGCTTGGGGCATCTTCACAGAGCTGCAGTAAAGAAGTTTGTGAAGAGAACCAACACTGGAGATGAAGATGCCTCTGAAGAAAACATCTGCTCAACCTGTGTCCTGGGAAAAATGAAGACCCCATTTCCTAAAGGAGAGACCAAACGTGCACTCAGACCACTAGAGCTTGTACAGTGATGTTGGGCCAATCACATCTACATCAAAAGGAGGGTCCAAATACATTATAACATTTGTAGATGACTTCTCCAGGCACATCGTAGTCAAACCTATGAAATCGAAGCATCAAGCCCTTGAGAAATTTATAGAATATAAGATGCACGCTGAAAACTTTCATGGGACTCAAAGTAACTACCCTTAGAAGCGACAATGGAGGGAAGTACATTAGCAGGGAGTTTAATGAGCACTTGAACTCTAATGGAATTTCCAAACATCTCACTGTTACAAGAACACCAGAACAGAATGGAGTCGCAGAAAGGATGAATCTTACCTTGCTGGACATGACCAGATGCCTTCTCCTCAACTCTAATGTCCCAAGTGAAATGTGGACAGATGCTGTAGTCACAGCCTGCTACCTGCATAACAAGTGCCCATCTACTGCAGGGCATACATAGGGTGCATCCCAGAGGAACTTTAGACTCGGAAACCTGTGCAGATCAGCCATTTAAAAATCTTTAGCTATAGTTTTTGCCTAAATTGACAAAAGCCAACAAAGGGAAGCTGGGAAGGCGATCACAGGAATGTGTGTTCATTGGCTACCTAGAAGTAAAGGGGTATAAATTGTGGAATACAGAAGACAAATTCCTTGTAAGGCAGGAATGTTAAATTTGATGAAACCGTGTTCCCATTCAGGAGGAGTCAACCTATCTGCCCAATAGAGAAAAAGAGTGAGCTGACCGTTTGCTGGAGGGAAGAAACCCCAGAGACTTTTGTGAATCCATCCAAAACTGCGACAGTAGGGCTAAACAATACTAAGCCCATGGAAAATGCAGAAAGTGATGCAGCCGAGTCAGCAATAGATGCAACTACTGAAATTGTTCCTACTAAGCCTGATGAAGATGTCGATGAATCAACACTCAGTATAAATGGGACCCCTGAAGTTAGGAGAAGCAATAGAATTAGAAGGCCGAAAACTCACTATGGAGATCCAGTGTTATACAAAGCTGTCAGTGAAAGCCAATTTACCCAAAACATCAAAGATCCTGCCACTGTAGAAGAAGCAATGGACTTCCCCAGGCAGAAATGTGAAAGGAGGCAATGAAGGAAGAGTTAGAGAACCTGCATAACAATGACTTGGGAGTTAGTACCGAAACCACCCAACTTCAGGCTCATAGGTTGCAAGTGAGTATTCAAGAGGAAGTTAAACTCAGGAGGAGAGGTCACAAAATTTAAGGCCCACCTAGTTGCAAAGGGGTACTCTCAGGTACCAGGCAGAGACATTCTCACCCGTTATAAAAACCAAATCAATAAGGATCCTGTTAGCACTTGCAATAGAGCTAAACATGAAGATTCACCAAATGGTTATAACTGCAGCGTATCTTAATGGGACATTGAAAGAAGACATCTATATGTCACAGCCTCAAGGCTCTCAACAACAAGGAATGGAACACTTAGTCTGCCATCTTAAATGAAGTCTATGGCTTGAAACAATCAGGAAGAGAGTGGAATGCCTGCTTTGATACTTTTTTGAAGCAGTATGGCTTAATTCGTTCTAAAAGTGACCCATGCATATATCATCCAAGCAAAACTCTGTTCCTTGGCATCTATGTTGATGATATGCTCATTATTGGAACCCCAAGTTCCATATCTACCTTTGAATTGAGTGTTATGGAAAGGTTCTAAGGAAGAGATTTCGGTGAGGCAGAGGAGATATTGTCAACGAAAATCCAGAGGTATGCTCATTGACCTTGTATCAAACTGCCTACATTGAGGAGATCGTGGAAATGTTCCAAGCAAAGTCGATGAGAGGAGCATCAATGCCTTTAGACCCTAGCATAAGGCACGATAAGGTAACTGATGCTGAGTGGAGCAAAATAAAGGAGGAGAGTAGCCATATCCCTTACAGACAAGCAATAGGCAGTTTATTGTATCTTGCTTGTGGAACATGCCCTGATATAGCATTCAGTGCGACCTACATGAGCCAATTCAATGAGAGGCCGTCTGATCTTCATTGGAGAAGCATTAAGCATTTGTTTTGCTACCTAAAGAAAACTAAGCACCTGTCTCTCATCTTCTGGAAAACCACTAGAGGTTTGTCTGATGCAGATTGGGGTGCAAACTGTGGACAGAAAATCCTTTAGTGCAGGGTTTCTTAACCTGTGGTTCATGGACCCCTTGGGGGTCCATGGGTCATATTTTGGGGGTCCGCCGACTGATCCTAATTTTTAAAATGTTTGCATCAATATTTAGCCAGCAGTGGTAACCCGGACCTACTTCATCCTTAGCGCGCTCTGTATGGCAACCCTGTTTCTTTTTCCGCTCCTCCGGAGAAGAGAATTTGAGGTGCTTTTTCGCGCATGCTCATTTATTTCTCTTTTGTTTTAGCCTTTTCATTGGTCGATAATTTGTTTAAGTTTGAAATAGCGGTATAATTTTAAACTTGATTCACGATTTTATTTCCGTTGGATCTGCCCTGGAGGTAAGACATACATTTATTTTTGTCTTTCATCTGTTTGTGAGTAGCATATTTTTTTGGTGTTTTCTTAGCTTATATTATTGCTAAATGCTTGATTTCACTATGGAATTAGCTCTTGCTGAAGTTTTGAATGCGAAAAATAAATATTCAGTTGGCTATTTTAGTGTTTTACCAGTCATGGGTAAGAAAGCGTTGTTAGAATAATGTATGAAAGGGAATGATTTCATCGATGTATAAATGTCCAAAATGTGGATCACAAATGAGTTTGAAGCCGAGACATAAGGGTATATCCTCCATCGATACAAGATTCCTTGCCGCTTTTTCAAGTGTTTTTTTGTGTCTTAATGTTTGTTCTTAATGTTTCATTTGATTATTTGATATTTTTTGTAGCCCAAAATGTCCAAAAAAAAGGAAGTATGATGAAAATTATGTAAAATATGGATTCTGCTGCATGAAGGAATCGGACGGTGTTGAAAAGCCACAATGCTTTCTGTGTGGAAAAGTTTTGGCAAATGCCAGTATGAAACCGGCAAAATTGATAGAGCATCTCAAATATCTTCATCCTGAAAATGCATCTAAAGATCTAGAATTTTTTACAAAGAAGAAAGCCCAGTTTTCGAAATCTGGAACATTAACCAAACTTGGATTTGGTATTCCACAAAAACCTTTGGTTGAGGCATCTTTCAGAGTTGCATATCGTATTGCCAAAAGTAAGAAACCGCATACTATTGGAGAGACATTAATTAAGCCATGTGCGCTGGAAATGGTTGAATTAGTTTGTGGACTGGAACAGAGAAAAAAACTTGAGGCTATTCCATTGTCCAAGGATGTGATACATTCAAGAATAGTTGAAATTTCTTGCAATATCTTGAAACAGATCATCGATGAATTGAAAGCATCGCCATTTTCCTTTAGTATGCAACTGGATGAAACTACAGACATCTCGAATTGTAGTCAACTTCTTGTTTTTGTTCGTTACGTGTCACTATCAAAGAAGAATTCTTATTTTGTGAGCCTCTTTTGCAAACTACAAAGGCAGTTGATGTTTTAGCGATTTTAAATGTTTTCTTTTCCAAACACGACTTCGACTGGAAACAAAAACTTCATTCACTTTGTACGGATGGAGCACCTGCGATGCTTGGCAATAAATCTGGTTTTGCCCATTTGGTAAAAAAAGAGGCTCCTAATGTTATTGTTACACATTGTTTTTTACAGACATGCACTGGCTACAAAAACTCTTCCAACCAGCTTAAAAGAAGTATTGTCAATAGTTATTAAAACTGTGAATTTTATTAGAAGTAGAGCTCTTAATCATCGTCTTTTTAAAACACTGTGTCAAGAAATGAACACAGAACATGAGGTACTTCTGTACCACACGGAATTGCGCTGGCTGTCACGAGGGCAGGTTTTGAAACGAATTTTCATGTTGAAGACAGAAGTATCACTTTTTTTAGAAGAAAAAGATAACTCACTCTTCGAATATTTCAAGAAAAAAGATTTTATATGTAAATTGGCTTACCTGGCAGACATTTTTAACCACATGAACGATATGTCTTTCAATTCAAGGGCCTGATACAACAATTATGGATGCCACTGAGAAACTACAGGCATTTTTATTGAAAATGTCACTTTGGAAAATTAGAATTCAAAATGGGATATATGCAAACTTTCAAATGTTGGACGAAGTGCTTTTTGAAAATGGATCTCGGCAAGATAGTTTGTTATTGAATAACTTGACAAATGAAATCTGTGAACACCTGGAAGTACTTCAAGTTTCATTTGAAAAATATTTCAATTCGGATGGAATAAATATAAAAGATGAGTTGTGGATTCGTAATCCTTTTCTTTGTGATATTGACTGTATCGATGACATGAACCTTGCCAAAGATGAGCTAATTGATTTGAAAACAAAGTCGTTGTTAAAAATGGATTTCGATTCAAAAACTCTTGGAGAGTTTTGGTCTTCTTTAAGAGAAGCCTACCCATTGCTTGTAAAACGAGCTATGGCAGCCATTATTCCGTTTGCTACAGTATATCTTTGCGAAGCGCGATTTTCCACACTTGTCACAATAAAAACGAAACATCGAAATCGACTGAATGTCGAACATGATATGCGCGTTGCTTTGTCGAAAACCATCCCTCAATTCAATCTGTTAATCAAGGAAAAGCAGCAACAGCCTTCACATTAAAAATTTTAATTTCTTCAAATTTTTTATACTATTGAAATAAAAATAATTAAATAATAAAACAGAATATATTTTGTAATAAATGATGTTTAAGCAATTTTTTTTTCATAGAGGGGTCCGTGACATATTTAAAATTTTTAAAGTGGTCCATTGTACCAAAAAGGTTAAGAAACACTGCTTTAGTGGATATGTGCTTATTCTGGCTGGAGCTGCTATCTCATGGTCCAGTAAGAAACAGGCTTGTACTGCTCTATCGTCTGCTGAAGCAGACCAACAATGCTGCAAAAACCGCTTCTACCCCTTTGTCCCTGGCTGTACCATTTTCGGACGTCAGGAGGTCCTTGAAGGATTTTATTCAGTCTATGGCAAGAGTCCTAGAACCTGGAAGTTGACACAAACTCCATCTCATCCAGTGCGGAGGATTGATGTCAAATTGACTCGCCTATTTAATATATGTATATTAAATATATGCTATTTAATATATATATATTTATTTCATGAATTTTACATTTTATTCTATGATAAATTTCTTGCGCTTGTTTGTCTTAAACAATACTTTTTAATATTTATATATATTGATTTTATTTTGCGCTTGGCGCAACTTGTCCACTGGACCTTGCACCATAAAACCTAACAATCAATCAACCAACAGCAATCTCCTGCCATCCATTTTACAGGATTTTGAGGTCTGTATCCAGTGCGTGGTATTCTCTGGACTTAAATGCACTTTGGAATCGTGTAGAATCTATTCCTAAATGCATACATACTGTTATCCATGGAAAACGAGGTTCAATAAAATATTAATCCCTGGTTTCTAATTCATTGACCAGTGTGTTTATGTCCCTACGTAAATATGTGGTTTGTTTTGGTATTCCTGGCCTACCTTTAAAGTTTGTATAGGACCTTTCGAATCTCCCTGTATACCAATTTTGTAGATTCAGATATTAAACTAAACATTTGCAGTGTGTTATTTGATTTTTTAGGTATCACTAGTAAATTACAAGTGTAATTAATTACAATAGTAATACTATCATGACATTTATTTTTTATGATTAATATTTAGTTGAAAATGAAGTATTTTAGACTTTAAAATATTTTAAACTAATTCTAACTGTAACACCTTTTATATTATACTCAGTTTTTAACTTCAATATCATTAATCTGCTGATTTTAGATGATTCTTATTCTACTTTTTATATCAGACTACTAGATTAAAAAATCCATTTATAAAGCATTTTTGTCTTTATATAGTCTTAATATTGACAGCCATAGATAGTTTGTATTTTTTAAATATAGTCTTATGAGAAGCTGCTGTGATCATTAGCTTTTATTTGATGTTTCAGTCATTTCTGTTGGTTATATCACCATAAAATATATATTTTTAATCTTACACTATGTTCTTTATTTTACTGTTTGTATTGTAACAGCAAATATATTTTAAGTTTTTCATATTCAGTGCTGATGATAATATTGAATTATAAATTTTAGTGCCAAGTTGGGGTGTTGCCATTAGGAACTGGAAATGACTTAGCTCGAGTGTTGGGCTGGGGCTCATCATGTAACGATGATGCTCAATTACCACAAATGTTGGAAAACTATGAGAAAGCAACTGTGAAAAGTCTAGACAGGTAATTGTATCTTTTTAAAAATTTTATTTGTAAAATTTCATTTATGCATACTTTTGACTTGGCTGAATACTGCTAAATCTTAACCATGAGTGTTGCATTTTGTCCATTGTAGGTCCTTGCTCCATTAAATCCAAATCAACCAACATCACTATGAGGGAATCCATTCAAACACTGGCAGTAAAAGCGGCAGCGGATCATGGTTGGAAAAATAGGGGAAGGGCCTCCCCGGAATCATCCCCCCCCCAAAAAAAAAAAAATTAAATCCTGGCTATGCTAGTGATATGAAAAGATAGCAGTTCCGAAATTTAGTTAATGAAGATTTACCTATTTTCTGTAAATTAAATTAATTCTGTACTTTAATTCCTCAAGTCTGTCTCATATGTCATCGTAAAATGGCTGTTTCTTCATAAGCGTCACTAATACGTCTTTTTGAATAGAAATATTTGCTAAAAAAGAAAGTCTCTTGCGAAATAGTATTTCTTGAGTAAGTTTTTATTCTTTTAATTTAAGGCAAGAAAAACTCTCCTTTCCACTGATAGATGAAATTGTTAAGACACGAGAAAACAAATTATAAGCTGTGTGAAAATTTCTTTATCATCATAACGCATTCAGAGTTCTTGCGTTGATATATTCCTGAATTTTCCATCGGTATATATAAGACAGTTCATTTTTAAGGCACTGGGTTTTTTAAACAAATCGTCGTAAGACTGTTGAAGATTTTCAAGTGCCTGAGATGGAAAATGTAAATTAAATTGTTCGAATTTTGTTGTATCAGCAAGACAAATAAATTGAAGTTTTTCACAATCTTGAACTCTTGTGTTTATTTCCATAAGAATGTGGTCTAAAATTTCAAATATAGCTGTTTATAATTTTGAGAAATTGTTTCTGGTGAAAGAGCGGCATATTCCCGTTTGGATTGGACTTTTTCTGTGATTTTATGCGTGTTTTCAAACAGTGTTTTAAAAACATCATTGTCCTTTTTATGGCTCAATAGCTCACGATTGTATTTTATTTGAGATGTACAATAGTTTAAATCTAGTGATTTTCTTTTCTGGAGAATTTCGAATAATATATCAGTAACGCCAAAACTTTCGCTGCCAAAAATATCAATTCAAAATCGTTCACATCATTAAAAACCCCTTTGCAAGTTGAATTGTTTTGTCTGAATGTTTGCTGTTTGTCATAAATTCGAATATTTTAATTTATTCCAATCTTCATCAATCACATTCACTAATTTCAAATTGGAGGACCATCGAGTTTGTGTTATGGTTGGTATGCGTCTTGCGGAATTTGATGTAAGAGCATAAGATCGCTTCACCGAGTGATGAACAAACGAAGGAATGCTGCTGAGGCTTGCAAAAAAATTCGACACTTAGAAATTTTAGAAAAACTGCTTCGATACAAGATTAAAACGGTGTGCTAGACAATGGACAAAAACGGCTTGAGGAGCTGTATCCTTGACTTTTTTCTGGAGTCCATTCAAGTGTCCAGACATTACACTGACCACATCGTAACATTATCCTATTAACTTGTGTTGATCAAACGGGTCCAACACTTGGTATAACATTTCTGACGTTCTGTCTTCACTCACATCATGGAAACCCAAAAATCGCTCAACTAATATGCCTTCACAAATCTTAATGTTAAGGAGCACTGGGAAGTTTGATTTATGTCAGTGGTGTCGTCCACTTGAATAGAAAACAATTTAGCCCCGTTTATTTCATCTTTGACTTGAACATTTATGTAATCAGAAATACATTCAATTTCATTTTGATTAGTTTTGAAGTCACCAGTGAAGACGTTTGTAATCTTTTTGAATTTCTATAGGACTTTTTGATATCAACAATCCTAGTAATTCCCCCGATTTATGGAGTTACTGCTTTCATCATGGCTCCGGAATGTCATTTCTTGTTTGCTCAAATATATTACTACATTAATCACTGTTTGTAGAAACAGTCTATTTAAACAAACGTTTTTATTGAAATGACTTTGTCTAGAATATGGGAGGATTATTTTCAGGATTTTACTTTGTTAGTTTTGTAAAAATTTGTTTGAGGGTTCAGATTTGTGGTAATTTTTAGTTAATTTTTGTCGAACTTTTAAACGTTTTTCTTTTTTAATTGATTGCAAATTAACTGTCCATAATCTCCCTCTTTATAAATCTATTTAATCTTTTATTGTATTTCAACTTAAAAGGGTTTTTCATTAGGTGGTGTATTATGACTTATGAAAAATCAATGCTTGCTCCAAGAAAAGGTTCAATTCAAGTAGGTTTTAGTTTGTTTTATATAAAATTTTATCATTAATATTTATATATGCAGTTTTTTTATCCTCCTAGTTTTTAGTTTAACTTGATTTGACTGAAATTTTATTTGTTTAACAATAAAGAAATTTAAACAGCTCTCCTATTTCTGTAATTTTTTATTTTATTTAAAACGGGTAAGTTTGTTTCCCTCTTATTTATTAGATTTGTTTTTCTTGTTTCATAGTTCTTAGATCTAAATAAACACTCTATAAATACATTTTTCATGACATTTATATAAAAATATAGATATTAGTTTTTAAATTGCATTTTTATTTCTAATCTTGGCATAAAACTTTTAATTTGCAAATCAAAATGCATCATTGATAAGCTTGTAATTGACAAAATTTTATTTCTAGTGAAAAGTAATTCATATTTGTAATGTCTGTTTTTAAACCAATTTTCATTTGTCTAAGAATTTTAATCTTTGTTTCAAGATACATTATACATACAAAACCATAATTCCAATACTTGAAGTTTTGGATTCTCTATACTAAAATCAAACTTTGTTTTTGCTTGCACAGAAAAATGAAGACTTGTCGCCTGCTTCTTCCAGTGATAATGATGATTCAGTTGACAGATTTATAGCTACCGTTTTCAAATCTGATCAACCATACTTGGTTATTTCATCTTTGAAGTAAGTATACAAAATGGCTGATTATTCTCAGGGATGAAGTTGTGCCATATATTCTATATTTCAAAATCAGAAAATGTCCTATATTCTGTATTTTATATTTGCCCATTATTTTTCTCTTCTATTGTTTTCATTTTGTTTTCGTATCAATCTTATCTCCACTTCCAGTTATGTTTTGAAGGCATTTTTTTAACCTTTAGATTTATTTTATTTGTTTTTTTATTAGTTTACCAGGATAATCATTTTTGCATTTTGCCTCTTCCACCCCTGCATTCTAAATTTTATAACTTATAATTATTTACTTTTTTAGTTTTTTATTGAAAAATGGAAACAAACTTTTGGCTAGAGTCACTGCAAAAATGAAAGAAAAATCAGGAAATGTTGACGAAGATATATGCTATGGAAAAGTAAATCCCCTTTTTCTTATCCTTTAAATTTCTGTCTTGAATCTATTGTATAATTTAGCTAGTGTGAAACTGATTTGTACTGCATAAAGAAATATGCACTAGACCAATAATATTTTTTGGTCATTTTTCATTAACCATGCTCTATTTGGTATTAAGGTAAGTACAGACCGGCCAACAAAATGTTCACTACACATTGACGGATGTTGGTAACATTTGTTGGGCACAGCAGCTTGCATCTGGATACATGTTTTCAACAGTGTTGCGCATCTAAACCAAAACCAGTTGCGCGTCCAAATCAAACTCAGTTTTGAAGTAAAAATGGAACTAACAACTGCTGCTAGTGCTGCTTTCATCATAATAGCTGCCCATGCCCCAAAACAAAACGAAGATGGTTGCAGAGACAGTTTTTTAAAAATGTGACAAGCTATGGTGTCAGCTTAATGTCTGATTTGCTTTTGAACGACGGTAGCTCATTTCGCAATTTCGTCAGACTAACAAAATCTGGTAGTTTGTCTTTGTTTGGTAGCCTAAAATCTCCAAAAAAGAATACAAACTGCCATGCCACTATTTCACCATCAATAAGATTGGTGGTCGCTCTGATATTTAGCTACAGGCGATTCGTTTACGAATAATGTATCTGTTTAAAATATTGAAGCAGTCAATTTCCAAAATTGTACCCGAAGTGTACGAAGCCATCATTGAAGTTCTTAAAGGATATTGTCAAGTAAGTAGATAATAAACAAATCGGTTATTTATTATGAATTTATTGGCAATCTAAGTACTAGTATTTATTACAAAGAAGTTTTATTTAGAATTGGCTTTGGGAACAAGGAATTCGTTAATTTCTTTCATTACCAAAGTTGATCGAGATTCTGGCATATTCAAATCTTTTTGTGGCAAAGACATTTGTGATTGAGACTTGAGTTTCTGGCATATTAAATGAATGTGGCTGCCAAGGCATTTCTGCCCGAGATTCTGAAAAATTAAAAGACTGGTGTTGATTGACATTGTTGCTGCATATGAAAAGAATGCATTGATTGAGTTGGCTTTGATGGGTAGGGTGATGAGTTTGTGGTAGAGAATGGCATTGAAGCTGATGATGGTATAGGTGACACTTGCGAAGAATAGTAAATCAGTGGGTGATTTCTATAGTTCCTGCAATGATTTGGAAATTGATACAAGGATGATCTTGGATCAGGTGTTTCCACTTCCGACACTGGAAATGCACCCATTTCCAGCTGGAAAAGCTTATTATCTATGCGATTTTTTTGCTATAGATATAGTCTGACTGTTTTGATTTGCACTGCGCATTCTGCTGGCTACATTTTCACCATAAACTGCAAAGTCATCTTTTGAATTCACATTTTCTTGGATACTTCGCATACATTTGTAGGCTTCATCCACCCTGGCATCATTATTTGTTTTTCTTTTTTAATTTTTATTGGATGTTGAAGCTTTTTTTCCGATGAAAGTCTTATTGGTTGAGATATCGATGAGTTATTTGCTCTGAATTGATCACTTTCATTGTTGAGTTTTATCTTCCTCACCATGTTTGGATGAAATACTTAGGCCGTCGTCATCATGGTTTGCATCTTCTGCTGCCTCTTGCTATTAAACATTGAATTGCACTATTATTTCTTTAATTTAAAATGTTTGGAATTTTTGTTTAAATTTATTTTTGTTAGCAGGAAAATGGGGTACCTATATATTTTGTATTGCTGTTACAGATACCACGATCAGAAGAAGATTGGTGTGAAATTGCGAACGCATTTAGTTTAAAATGGAATTTTCCCCAATTGGTGCAATTGATGGGAAGCATGTGCAGATTGAAGCACCAGAAAACAGTGGAAGTGTAAACACCAGAAAACAGTATTATAACTATTATGGCACATTTAGTGTCGTATTGATGGCTATTGCAGATGCTGACTACTGTATTCGGTATGCTGATGTGGGATGCCAGGGGAGAATCTCAGATGGGGCAGTGTTTTTGTGAATACAACATTCTATAATAAGCTTATTAAAACTGACATTCGTATCAGAAAAAAGCAAAGCGTTGGTTACTCCTTTTGTATTGATAGCAGATGAGGCATTTGCACTGAGCCCAAACCCCTTATGAAGCCCTTCCCAGGTCCATACCCAAAAGATTCCCTAGAAAGAGCGTTTAATTATTTATTGAGCGGAGCTGGACTCATTGTCAAGAATGTATTTAGTTTGCTGGCGACTGTTTTCCAAATATTTAGAAGTTCTATTTCATTCATCCTAAGAAAGTTGAAAGTGTAGTACTTGCTTGCATTTCTCTACACAACTTTCTTAGACGAGATGCAGTCAGTGCGGACATACACACCGCCTGGTACATTTGACAGTGAAGATTTAGATACTGGTACAGTAACACCAGGTTCGTGGAGGTTAGAAGATGGAGATTTACTCGATCTACAGCACATCCTGAGAAATGCTTTTCAGAAATCAAAAGAATTTGCCCAATTTTTTATTTCAGAACAAGGGAAAGTACCGTGGCAAGATAGATTTGCATGATTTTGCTTTACTGTTATTTTAGTTTATAATTAGCTTTTGTATAATTTATTTAAAAAAGTTAATAACATTAAGCATTAATTTTTGTGTATCTGATTATAGCTTTTAGTGATAATATATACTGTATATAGCTATATGTAATAAAAAAACTGATTTACATGTATTTTGACATTTACTTCTTTTTGAAACCTAATTAAGTAAACAATAATAAATACCTGCCCCAATAGTACTGCCACTGCCTTTTGAGATGTTGTTTTCTATGAGAAAGCTCATTGTATCCAAACCATATATTGTTTTCTGAAATTGTATCTGCTCCAATTTACTTTTCACCAAAATTTTCTTCCGTTCCCAGCTAAATTGAGTTTTTAGGGACTTAATTTTCCTGGGTATTTCATCCACATTTGTGTTAAAGTGTGAAGCCATTTTTGACATTACATCAAATATCAGATTTCTATCTCGGTATTCCTTGCATCTAATATCCCACAATGCAGGAGCAGTTTTCAGCATTTCGATTAGCTCTACCACTAGCTCTTTGGTCCATATCATGTTTGCTGCAAAAGAAAGGCAATGAACTACATTCTAAAATTTTAAAAATATGCACAAATAATAATGTACCTACTAGATGTAATAGGAGCCTGATGAAATCTCATTAGTGTGGTTCGACGCCACTTGTTGACAACACCGTCCAGCCTGAGCGATGTTTTCCATTTGAAATGGGGAACACAGATACAGGCAACAAATTTTTTTGATGTCATGCTGCCCGATGTTGACGAGTATCCATCACCTTGTTGCTAGTTGACTGGATACATGTTGACGACACCAATATCAACATGTTGCCAACATTTTGTTGACCGGTCTACTTACTTTTAGTTTTGTAGCAAATTACTGTAGAGCTACAAACCTGTGCTCTGTTTATCTTCAATGCGATCAACACCTAAGTTCCTAAGATTATCAAGGTGAAAATATTTTACAATGTTGAATAGCACTGAAAATGTATTCACAGTGCTATTCAATATGCATATCTGTATTTTGCTTTAGTAATAACAAATGAATATTAAAACCAGCAGATACTTGAACTTGAATCATTACTAGTAGTTTTTGATATAAAGCTGGATTTTGCTAAATTTTACTTTTTTTATAGATTAGCATTTCAGATTTTTCTAGTATTTGTTTTTGACAAAACTTGTAAACACTTTTAAAAACAAGAAAACCCTTGCTCTTACAAATATATTAAAAGGATAGAAAGAGTTTGATAGCCCTCTTAGTGGACTGAGGTTAGCCATATCACATGTATTTCTCTGAAAGAAGTAGGGACTTGTGTCCAGTACCACATGATAGTTCATTGAACTTCTTTGTTATCTATCACAACTGTCAGTAGGGTGCATCTCGATAAAAAAAATTGGATACCTGATCCAGTTGGGGTTATGTTTCAAATGTAATACACATTTATGAAGTGGCGTGTTAATTTAAAAATTGTCATTTTTAAAACGACCAAGTATATATGCAAACATACTTTGATGAGAAACTTACTGTTTAAAAAAATGTATTTAAAATATTTTTAATAAAATTATTTCTGAGATTACAAATTGGGGTGTACTAAGTTAAAATTCCAGACAATAAGCTATCAGTTTATTTTTCTTTGAATTAGCTACCATTACAGACAGTCATATTATAACATCCGGAGGGAGGGCAGGAAAGTAAAAAATGAAACAATACTGTAATTGCCATAATATTTAATAGAATTAAAACTAATGAAAAATCAATGTTTGACTGAAATTTTTTCTTTTAGTTTCAGTTGATCATGGAAAAGTTGGGTAAAATGCTAATTTCTATGACTGCTGATGAGCTTGCATCCAAATTACTCCATGAACAAAATGTACAAGAGAAATCCAATGAATCTCCTGAATCATCACCTCCAGTTGAAGTGCCTCCGAGTCAATCTAGGAAGGTTGTAAAAATTATTTTCTTTTACATTAAGTAATCCTATCTTGCCATCTGTTACTTATTCAAAAAAGACTTATCAACCTTGCAACTACTGATTGAAAACAATAACAAAAAGGTTTACTAATTAGTATGTTTGCTAAAGTTTTAAAATATTTATTAATTGTAGTTTGAAAAATATGCTGTTATGCTTTCAATTTATACCATATATCATCCATTTTCAAGTGAAACTAAAAAATCTTACAGTACAGTGAGAATGAAAGGGAAATCATTCCAATTTTTGTGCTATGCAAATATAGTTATTTTATCATTTTAATAACTATTTATGGCACTTTGTATTTACTAAATGTATCAATTCAGAAAATACTTATATATATTATCTATATGTAAAGCAGTGTTGGCGTCTGTTCTCTATTCAAATCGACACCGTTTGACCAATACATACCAAATTTGGTTCGCTTATGCTTAAGAACCCTGCAGGTAATGTTGGCCAAATGTTAATCCCGTTCTATTTGTCCTAGGTTTGCAGAAGGGGCTAAAAACAATTCTAAATTGTCATAGGAAAAGCATTGAATATAAAACGATTGTTGTATACAGCTCGGTTTGTGTTACCCGTATTGATAAAAAAAAAAACTTTTCCAATGAAATTGTGTTACCAGTATTGCTCAAGAAACAATTTTTTCCAAAACCAATTAAATTATAATATTTATGTTTGAACTGACTTTTAATTTCTTCCCATCATATAAATAACTTATGAATATTTGATTGATGAAAAAAGAATATTTAAAATACTTAATTTTACATAACTTACATTACAAAATGCCCAAACGAAAAACTCATTGATCATAAAAGTGTAATTTTTCAACTTGGTATCTGGCAATGCCAGAATTAATGTTTAATTTTTTAATTTGATTTAGAATTCTGTATTTGAATTGACAGTGAAATATTGCTGTCATATTTAAGCATTTCCAAGTATTTTAAATATGTGTTTTGTAAATAAATCATTATCTTTATCAATATTGTTCAAAAGTCATTTATCATATTGTTCTATATCAGAATATATTCAGGAAGTCGAATTTTGACATGTTTTCACATCTCTTTTTTAAGAACTGCATTTTTTCAAGGATCGGAATTTCATTTGTTTGTATTTATGTGTTCCAGTATTTTACATATTGCAGATATTATTTAGGAGTTAAATTTTTATGAATTTATTTTCTGCAAAATATCACTAGACATGGGTAATTTTTTGGCAGTGTATGTATATTTCGACCAACTTTCTTGAAGTCTGGTTGAATACGTAATGGTTAGTAGAATTCTGTTTCATAAAAATAAATAAAATATACAAAATATTTTTAAGTAAGGCATGTAATTTCTTATTTTAAAATGACCGATAAAGTTAAAAAATCACTTTAAAATAAGATGGGTTACATTGAATTAAAATAGATAGTCATGTTGTAGTTCAAATATATTCCAAATTTTAACAGATTTTCATTACAAGACGATTAAAATCAATTAAATTTACATTTGTTTTTCATGTCCATGGGTGTTATTGAAATCTGTATTCCATAGTAAAGTAACTACATCTATCATTCTAAATAGGTACATGGTTTTCATGTAGAAACCGAATCTCTGAATTTAAAAAAGTACCATAAGCATTTGATTTAAAACTGAATGTCTGTTGGAGTTAACGGAATTTTAATATAATAAGTTATTTTTAATAGAATTTTGTTTTAATATTCATTTCTTGAATCCTCATTGTTTTAGGTTCCATTTGTTGAACGAGAAGCTCTAATGTCTCGGACAAACAGCCTAAAGAAAGCAGTGTGGCAAATTTTTGACTGCATTGAAACAGGTTTGGCTTTTTTTAAGTATTTGCGTTTGATAATTGGAAAGATCAAGTCTAAGAAACAAAGTCTTTTAATTAGAAAAGGAAATCAATTGTTCATAACTTTAGGTTTAGAGACATTTAAAATTTGCATCTCAGATTTGATTCAGTAAGCTTAACTCATTTCTCAAAGAAATGGAAGCTTAATACAAATTTTTCAAGATGTAACTTTAAGGCTAACCTTGAACTTTTGGTTGAGCTTTCAATACAGCATTCAGGGTTATTTTTGCTTGATATTTCTCTTTGGGAAAACATGATTTCAGCAAATAGAAAAAGTATCATTTTAAACATTGATCTAATTAGCCCTCATGGAGCTCTTGAGCAACGAATCAACCTTTTTGATATAAAAGTCAAGTTCCCAATTTAAAGTAAATTTTTTTCTCAAAAGAACAGTAATATTTTGGAAATTTTTGTGCTTCTCTTGAAGAAAATATTACATTATCATTACAAAGAAGAAATCCCTTTTAACGTATCAAAAATTTTCAGGTCAATGATTAAAATACTATAATATACATTAGAAAGCTTATGAAGGCTTAATTTTAATTTTCTTCATAGGCTGTTCCTTGCTGTTCATTCGTCATGCCTGTTATATTAAATTGAAAATTGCAATTATGTTTTAGTCATTTTCATTATATCTGGTATACATCTTGTATACCAGATATAATGAAAATGAAAGTAATTAAATATAAGTAATTAAAGCATTCATTTTTGATCACATCTCTATTTACCATTGTAAGAGCCAACTGCATATGTATAGTTTCTCTAACCCTGGGTACTAAGATCTGAACTTAAATGTTATTAACAGTATATATACCTAATGTTCCTTATCAGTTGAGAATGTGTGTTTTGAGTATTCAAGGTCATAACATGGATCAGTGTTCATATGCAGTTTATGGAGGGTATTTCAAAGTTGGATGAAAAGGGCAAGTACTTTGTATTTCTGAGTGAGGTGATTTGATTTTGTTTTTCAAGGTCACAATTTGGACCATGCTGATTTGTAGTTTATTGGGGTATTTCGAAGTAGGATAAAAACAGCCTTGTGTGTGGTGTGTGCATGTTTTAGTATATAACCATATGAAAGAAATGTTTTAATATTTAAAGTGCTTATGTTGTAAAATAAAGTTTTTTTGAATGAGTTTATATATATATATATATATTATTACACAATAAATCTATTGAATTTTTTTCACTGCCATATTATTGCCACGTTGTGCAGTTGACGAAATATTGTTGGCGCTGTGTGTGTGGGAATATACATAATTACTGTGGCTCTATCTAATGAGGTGAACTCAGTTTTCAATTCAGAATTTTTGAGTAATTTATTTTAACAGTATGAAGCTTTAAAATCAGGTATAATAATTTCATCTCAAAGGTGAAATTTTTATTGAACCTACAGATAAAACATAATCTTTTCTTGCCAATGTTTGACATTATCAACTTCCATTTTTAGTTGTTGATGGTCAGAATGCTGAAACAAGAGAAAGAGAAAGCAAAACATCACCTGATTCTGATAAAACGACTAATCCAGATTGTGTGAGCAATCCTGAGTTATCAACACTTGATGAAGAAAGATTATCTCGGCCAGAAACTTTGTGGAACCCTTGGGGTTCTTCAATGGGACAAAGTATTGGTGCTTCTTTGAAAGATACTTTACAAGTAACTTTACCTACCATTGAAGGTGGGGCTAGTGCTGACAGTTCTCCATGCTCATCCCCTCATCCTGCTGCATCTCCTTCCATGTCTGCTTTCTCATCACCAAGCAAGGAAAAGCCTTCAGTTAGATTAGCGCTTGAATTGTCACCCACAGCCAACATATCACATTTTTCTACCTGTTGTGGGACTGATAATTCTTCTGTAGCCTGTTTGACTGGGACCAAAAACAGTAAGCATTTATTCTCAACAAATAAGCTTATGAAGAGAAAAGTATTTTCTCTGATATTCAATTTGTGAAGAAACAAATTTGTTACATCTTCTATTTCATGCCATTAGTATTAAATTCGCTTTATTTATCGTGATTGTAAAATTTTGAAATGAAGCTGGATTTTGAATTTGCACTTCTCAAAACTCAAATTTTCAGTATGACTGCAAATTTGCCATTTTTAAGACAGACGAGTGTTAATTTCAGATTCTTTTAAAATTCTTGTATGTTATTTCATTCGATTTTACAATACAATTTTATTTCATGATTCTAGAACTGATGGCTCTGATTTCATGGTGTCTTTCTTCTATTACATGAAATGCAATCATCATAAAATAAGAATTTGACAGAAAGATAATTCGATTTTACTTTATCTATAAAATTGTTTTCTATGTATAGTTAATGTTTAAGTATTTGTACTAAATAGGCTTGCTTAATTCTATTCCTACAAGTTTGGTTTTGTATATATATAAATATTGCATGTAGTACCTTTATGCAATAAGAGTTGTATTGTGTACCAGAATTAAATTTCTGTATTGCTAAACTCTGAATGTGTTCATTTTAAGGAATTCCACAAAATATATTTTTGATACAATTTTTTTTCTTAAAAATTGATGAAAAATATCTATTTAGGGAAAGTTCAAAGGTAATTGAATTCTGTTGCAGTAAATCTAAAGTATAGTTATGTTAGTTTGTTATGAAACATTTATTTCCTATCATACAAAACGAAACATAATATAATAATACATGCTTCCATGTTAGTTTTCTTTAACTATAAATTTAAATTTCCCCCAATTGCTTTTAATTGTGTGACAATGCTTTTATGTCGATGTTATTTTTAAAATTTTATTTTCATTCCTTTTAGGAATGCAGAATTACCTGTTTGCTGTCATTGTGGGCAAATTTTTTTTTAACTAAAACAAATAATCAGTTTTAATTTATTCTATTTCGGGAACAAAACCTGAAATCAAGAATTTCATCAGCAATTAAAGATGAATCAGTTGTGAAAGTTTAAATTGATCTCTGTTCATAAGACTTATATTTGACAATTTAAATAGTGATGGAAGTTTGATCGAAAGCATTTTACCTTTGTTTCATGCAATAAAAAAACAAAATTGGATATTAAAATAACCTGTTTCATTAATGATTGTGTTCTGTATTAGAAAATGGTACTCCTAAATTCACTGGAAATCATCTCATTTCCTGTTAAACTATTTGATTTTGAAATCAGTATATTTTATATAAGATTTGATACTTGTAAAAATTATTTTTGTATATTGCATATTAGTTTTAGCCCATTCTCATTTGTAAATATTAAAAGCAAGAAACTTAAATGCTGTGGTCATATGATGAAAGTATGTGTTCGTGTTACTGTTTGAGAACAAATTTTAACTTTTTCAATTTGAAAATCTTTGACTTTTCTGATTTAAAGGTGATAGTGCTCAATCTCCAACTGCTACTCGTCGAATCAGTAGTGGTGCCATTCTGAAACCAATTGGCGCTGTTAATACTCAAAGTGGCTTTGGTCTAGATATCCCTTTTAATTCTTACCAGTCATATGAAAGAGGGTTATCTGAAAGCTTCCAAGTTGATAGCAGAGAGTTTCCTATAATTAATCCTTTGACATCTGTTCCTCAATGGTCTGAATCAAACAAGGATATTTCTATTGAAAAAGCCCTCTTACCTTGCACTGATGCTCTGTGTGCTGCTGCATCTCCTTTAATGGATGTAGAAGAAATCTCTTTGTGAGTTGCTCTGACTTTTTTTTATTCAATATTCTTTATACAAAATTTCATGTACATATATTTTTAATGTTTTAATAATTTTTTTATTTTTGAACTTTTTGGTGAAGTCCTTGTTTTCTGTTCTAATTTTACTTATAAAACTTATACTTTTGTAAAACTTATACTTTAGGGAAGGTTATGATGAAAGATGTGTTATGAACAACTATTTTGGTATTGGAGTGGATGCAAAAATTACACTTGAATTTCATAACAAAAGAGAGGAACATCCTGAAAAATGCAGGTATTTTCTACACCTTGTGCATTCATAAGATTTTGCCTTTATTTAATTTTCTAAAAATAATTTTTATGTGGCATATTAATTTTATTAAATATAAAAAATTTTTATAATAAAATCTTAAATATTGGATGTCATCTATCTAATCATTCTTGCATGAACTGTGTGGACTTATTAATTCATACTCAAACAACAAAAACCTTTCATGGGTTACATCAGTACTGAAGCAAATTGTTTAGCATGTAGTCTGAACCAAAATATTTCATTTTGTACTCAGAATGGGCTCCTCTCTACATGTTCCAACAGTTTTGTTTCAGCTTATGTTATTAAAATTCAATTCACAATATATCAATCAAAAATTCTAATATAAGCAATTTCTTAACCTAATTAGCTTAGCTTTTCAGTTCAGAACACTTAGCAACATACTATAACTTTGAAGTAAATAATAATAATCTACAATAAAAGTTATATTTTTGAGTTATTGTGCAAAAAAATCACTAGGGGTCATACAATAGAGAAATTTATGAAAGGTTGTTTTAAAAAACAATCTTAATCTATTTTACTCAAATGAAATTACTAATTTGACAAAACTTTTCAACTAGTTTTTCTTATAAAAATCTGAAATAGATCTGTAAATATCAATGCTAGCTTTTTTATTGCACCTGTGTTGGAGACAAAAAACACAAAGGCAAGGGGATAGTGTCAGATCACTTAAAAAATACAACACATTTACAAACTCCAATCTGCGAGTAAAAATGTATCGGGTTGTTCGTAAAGTAATTTCGTTTTTTTTTGGCGAAAATGAAAGACTATTTTTTTATAGTGTATAAATATTTTATTGAATTATATATTCTCCATTTTGGTCCAATATCTTTTGCCATCTTTCTGGCAGTAGCATGATTCCACGCTCATAAAACTTCTGATCTTTGCTGGCAAAAAACTGATCCAAGTCATTTTTGATGTCCTCATTTGAAGTAAAGGTTTTGCCATCTAAAAAATTTTGTAGAGACCGGAACAAGTAATAATCCGAAGGTGCCAGACCTGGAGAATATGGTGGGTGTAGTAATACATCCCATCCAAGCTGTAAAAGCTTTTGGCGAGTTACCAAACTTGTATGAGGTCTCGCATTATCTTGGTGGAACACTACCTTTTCTATTGATCAATTCTGGCCTTTTCTATTTGAGTGAATCATTCAATTTCTCCAGTTGATGACAGTACACTTAAGAATTGATCGTGGTATTGTCCGGTAGAAGCTAAAAAACCCCGATTCCCTTGAAATCCCACCAAACAGACAATATCACTTTTTTTATGAATATCGGTTTTCGAGGTGTTTTGAGCCGGTTCATCGTTTTTACTCCATGATCTCTTGCGTTTAATATTGTTGTAGACAACCCATTTCTCGTCCCCAGTGATGATTCGCTTCAAAAATGGATCATTTTCTTGACGTTTGAGAAGCAAATCAGACGTCAATGCGACTGAGCAAATTTCTTTCTGTAAGAACATGTGGAACCCATATGTTGAGTTTTGAAATTAAACCAAGGCGTTTCACATGATCATGAACGGTCAAATTCGATAAATTTAATCTCGCGATTCGGCGGTTTGCATCAATCAATGCCTTTATTTTGCCTTCATCAGCTTCAACTGGCCTTCCAGAATGGTGGTGCATCTTCAACATCAAAATTGCCTGAACGAAATTTTGCAAACCAGTTTTGGCACTGGCGTTCTGTCAATGCATCTTCTCCATACACATCGAACAATATTTTTACCTTTAACAGCATTTTTACCTTTTCAATAGTAAAAAAGTAAAATATGCCGAAAATGCTGCTTTCGACTTTCCATATTTGATAGGGCACCAAACAAAAACTATTGCACAGAATCAAACAAACTTTTTCACAAACAAGCCTTGCTATATCAGCTGTCAAAATATATAGTGACAATGCAGCTTAAGTGTGAAGTTGGCTGTGAAAAAATACAATTAAGTCCTCTGTTGGGAAAAACAAAATTACTTTCCGAATAACCCGATATATACGTGTAAGGAACTTAACCTCGGCCTTATTTAAAAAATAAATGTTCAAAGTTTATGAATAACCTGCATGCTTGTGTAGATCAATTAACAATATTATGAATTAGCATTGCATGTCTGCTAACTTTTCTGGATTTCCTGGAAGTCTCTTTTTGTAAAACTCTTAATTTTCCTGTCTTTGATGCTATCCAAAATTATCAAAATGTCTGCTCCAAATCATACTATAGTACTTCAAATATCTGTATCTAATCTAATTTTGAAAAATATTAAGAAACTAATTGTGCAGAAAGGTTTTATATTAATCCCTTCTAAATATTTTTAATTTTAAAGCTCATCCTTTAGTTTCTTATTGAATAAAATGCAATACTTAAAATAAATTCCATATTACTATCATTAATATTGCTATCTTTGTTCTTAAAAGGTCTCGCACTCGTAACTTGATGTGGTATGGAGTACTTGGAGGAAAAGAGCTACTACATCAAACTTACAAAAACTTAGAGCAACGAGTACAATTAGAATGTGATGGAAAGCAAATACCTTTGCCATCCTTGCAAGGGATTGTTGTTTTAAACATTAACAGGTATGTCATTAAGAATTACTTTTGAATACTGGGTTATATATGCATTGTACATTTACAGTTGGTCATTTAATTACATACAGTCCGCTTTTTCGTTTATCTTTATCATAAACCTTTATTACAGAACGATTTTTATTCATTTGTGTGAAAAGTTACTGAATATCGATTTTCAGGCTTTTTCTAACATGCTTATGTCAAGTTTCAAAATGAAAATACCATTAATATATCTGATTACTTAAACAAAAAATTGGTACTTTAGTGTACTTTTTGTCTAAAATCACTTTGATTTGATAATCTGTTAAGTAAATTGTGCGTTATAATCTAGAATGTGTGAGAAAAGAGTTTTACTTAAATATCAAATTATTAATTGAAATCTTAGATCTTAAGGACAGACAAAATGTTTATCCAACTTTTATCCAATAGTCTGTATCATCTTTAGAAAATCCCATTATGATGTAGAATAGACTTCCACCAATTTATTTCACTTGTTTTAGCGATTCTAATTCAATAATTAAAAATGCAAAACAAATTTGTGGAATTTACTACTGTCAATACGAAGGGAAAATGTTACTGGTTAAAAATAATTTATCTACTCTTATCAATAATGGCCATGAAGTAACCTTTCTTAGTTGCATTTGGTTTCATAAAAAAATAACAAAAATTATCCTTTTTTATTATATTTCTATATTCTTTTCCAATACAAAAACTATTGTTTTATTTTTCTGCTGCATACTTTTTACAATTTCATTTTTATGGGATTATGATATGCATTTTAATGTTGAATGAGCCCACAAATTAGATTTTAGAAGATTTATTTAAAATAAAAAAGGATACTAACTAAAAGCAGATAAATAAAATTACATTTCAATTAATACATACAAATAAATTGCTGTAGTATTACTTAAACCTCACTGGCAGGTGAGACTAGTTTTGCCCTAACAGTAATTGAGCATCATTAAATTGACTTTCTGAAATCTCCTATGTATCGCTATACCTGATAAGAAGCTGCTGAAACTAATTTCTGGTTGCTGTGATCTCTGATATCATTCTTTTCCAAGAACAACCCTCTGCTGCTTGTCTGCTACTGGACCTTGCGACTTAAAACCCCAAACCAACCAAGAACACCCACATGATAATATAAAGTTCAGCATAAAAACAATTTGCTAAAAAACAGTACTGATTATTTGTAACACTTTGGTTTGAAGTGATACCTTATTTATTGTAAATCTAATAAAAGTTATATTGTTATCTGACAAATACATTAGAACTGAAAATAAACTAGGCTTGGGATATGGGCAACCATTCAACAGGGATCAAGAAAAGGTTAATAGGCTACCACATTTGTCATTCCTACATCATTTACCTTGAAAATGGCAAAAATTGACAAATTAAATCTAGTCATCACTGGAAAGTGCTTGGAATAGAGACATTTTACTTAAGATGTGATATGTTAGAGGTAACTAAATTCTCTTGAATTTACTGTGGAGTAAAGGTCTTTCTTTTCAAAGTGTTTGATTTCAAAAAGAAAATTTCAAATACATTTTAAAAGCAGCTTTTCTGACTGAAGAAACTAAAAAGTTAAGCATCTAATAATAAATACAAAATGATGAATGAAGTGAATGATTATCTGCCATATACAGAGGCTATTTTGACATTTTTGAACGATTTTAATGGACTGAAGATCAATTTTTACATGAAATTTTTGTGTTTTAAATGTTCTATTTGATACCCTTATTGTTAACTATCTTTCTACACCTTAATTTCCATGATAATAATGACTTTTCTAGTATCAACAGAGGTATTTTGTCCCATTCTTGATCCACAGTTTTCCAAAGTCCTTGAATGGTTTTCGGTGGACGTTTCGTAAATACTCTTTTTAAAAGTCCATGGGTGAGACATCTGGAGATTTAGCAGGAATATCAGTAAAGGGATTATTGATTGATATTATTGATACCAGTTTCTTCCATTTTTCCAAGAATTTAATAGTGGATTTAGACGTGTGGCTGCTTGCTTTATCCTGATGCAGCTCTACTGATTGTTGGCACTGTGGGTAAAGATATGGTATTTCTTTTTTGAATATTTGGGATAAAATATGGTCTTGATAATATGTGTGAGTTGATTTTTACATTTTTTCCACTCTCTTTACTTTTAATTTTCCATTATATGCAAAACCAGCAACAATCATAAATCCCTTAGAGAAAGTTTCTTTAGATTCTTTGAACCAAATTTTAAGTTTTTTTCTCCTAGTTTAAGATAATAAATTCTTTTTTTATTGTAATCAATACGCCCATGCCTCGTCTAATGTCACAACATTTTTCCATCTTTCTCCAGCTAAATGCTTCTCATACAGAACTCTGCAGAGTTCTGCAATATGTCGTGGAGATAGACAATGAACATTGTATTTTTTGGCCTTTTAAGATTCAAATCACTGTTCATTATTTTATTTACAGTTGAAACTGAACATTTTAATGACTTTGCAATAATCCTTTTGACTTGGCAGATTCTCTTTTAAAATTAAAGATCTTACCTTACAAATATTCTCAGAAATTCTTTTCTCTTTTGGATACGTATTTGGAAGTATTTTTCCACTTTTACATTTTTTCCCTTTCTCATTAATAATATTACTTATCGTACCTTTAGATATTGAAAAATCATGACTTTTACAGCATCTTTTAATAATTGAATAAGCATAATTCTCTTCGGAAAGAGAGGAAACAGCCTTCCATCCATTGCTTATTTAAAAGCGCCATTTTGAAAGTAAACAAAATTCTGAGTTAGCAGACGATAAGTTATACTTTAACTATCTAACTGACTGTAAAAATAAAATTATTTCGTAGCATACAATTTTTTTTACAGCTTGTCAAAAAAATGTCTGAACAGCCTCTGTATTTTTTCTTTTCTCCTACCCCATGTTTGACTGTCTTTTCTAAACACAAGGGTTGCGTTGCTGGGATACACCCAAGCAATATTTTCTGCTTTCATTCCACTTCTCTGTTCCCCAATCCCTTTTCTCCTTTCACTGTATTTTTTACTTGACATCATCTTGTGTTTGTTGCAGTTTGCCCAAATATGGCCCTTTTGCCATAAAACCCCAAAACAACCAATCTCAGCCCCACTCTACCAAATACAAACTTCATAAAGTGAATATTAAATGCTTATATTTTTTTCTATTGAATTATGTTAAATTCCTGTTCAAGGCTTAATTTATTTCTACCTTTTACTTTATTAGTTATGGTGGTGGATCTAACTTCTGGGGTGGTACAAAAGAAGATGATGTAAGTATTTCATATTTTTCTAAAATTTTAAAATTGAATGGGGAATTTTGAAAAAAACACATCTCAGATTATTGCCCAATACAATTTTTGATAGCAACTTAATCTAGGTCCAACCACTCGTTATCCTGGAGGAAACATGGCTTGCCTTTTTTGACCTAGCCTAAGGCTTAAAATTTGTTACTTGTTAGGTATAAATTTCTGATTTAGAATTGCTGCACATTTGTAATTCATCTGCCATGATTTACATTCTAAGGAGATTCATTATTCCAGTGATATTTAGAGAATATCAGCCTCCCAAATATTAAGTTATGCAACAATTTTGAACAAGAAGTTAAAAATGGCAAAGTAATTTTCAGTCTTGGATGCACATCTTAAGTTTTTGTTTGACAGACCAATCGATGAATGCTTAACTTGTAAGGAGTTCAGAGTGATACTATGGAATCCTCATCTTAACCCTCTGAATTTCACACCCAATAATTGTCTGCATAACTTTCTGTACAATAAGTGCATACGCAATGTACTTAGAGGATCGATATTCCTTTTTGTGTTAGACCTAAAGCTTCAGGTTCTGCTTTTCTTCCCCTCAACCTCTTGTGTCCTCCAATGATAGGGCATGACTGAATCCCATTTGTGCAAGAGTTCCTGAGGGAGACATACAAGCATAAAAAGACGTTTCTTCAACTCACTGCCTTTTTCGTGTTTCATTAAGTATCACTAAATTGGCTTGTCATTGCAGAATCTGGGAACTTGGCACCCAAAAATTGGTCAATTATGGGATTTTCGGTCCAAATTATACCTTATATACTAAAGACTGTTTGCAAAGTTTTAAACCTGAGAATTCTAAGATAGATATTTTTTGGTTTTACTAGCTGAACTATTTGTAGATTTGACTCATTTCTACCACTCACTTGTCCCAGAATTCACCAATCTCTCGACTGCAAAGAGTTCTCTTCCAAGCCCTTAAATAATATCCTGAGAAATTCACTAAAGAATATACTTAACTGTAACTATTCTTTTAACATGTTTATTTTGAATTGTTCTTTTGCTTACTATTAAAAGTTTATTTCATCCATACCAAACAGTCTTTTTCAAGACTAAATTTTTACTATTTTTGAGTTTCTAATATTTTAAAAGTATTTTCTTACCATTTTTCGAAGCCTCTTGTCAAGAGGAAATCTCATGCTGCATGTATGAGCATTAAACGTTTGTGTTTTGAACCTGAGTCAACCAGAGTTGACAGCTGCAAATCAGCTAATTGTGTCTTCGCCAAATCAGAATACAAACTCTTGACTGCTTCAACTGATTCAGTGAAAGAAACTCAAGCTTCATATGTTTTCATTGATTTGAAACTTGAATGATCTTGTACACAATTTACGATGTCCTAAGTGTGAAAAAGAGACATTGAAATTTCACTTGGGTACAAAGTTTGGCTTTGCATGACATTTATATTTTTGCCATCAGAAATTTAAATTTGCTACTACAACTTCAAAGAAAATTGAACATTCCAATTTTGATATCAATTTATGAATGAGTCAAGTCTTCCAACATATAGGCAAAGGATACAGTACTATGGAAACTTTGTTTGGTAATGGACATGCTTATATTTTCATCCACGACATTTAGATCTTGCATTAATGCACTTGATAAAGCTTACCAAGCAAGTAAATCAAAACTTAAAAACAGTGCATGAAAAATCACTCTTATAGTGAAGTAGGAACCACCTGCAAAAGTTATTGGCATTGTTGTTTCTTTCGACGGTACTTGGCTTACCCATAGTCACATTTTCTTTTACGAAGTTGGCTGCATCATAGATATATTGACAGGGTACACCATTGATTTTCAAATGAGCAGAGGCAACATACTTTAGAAAGTATGTTGCCTCTGCTCCAATGTGAGGAAAGATCTTGGTTTATGAACAGCAGAATATAAAATCTGGTATGAAGGTCATCAAGAAAGCTGCACTGCAAATCACAATGGATCATCCAGCTCGATGGAATTCCAAGCTGCATCTATGTTGTGGAAGTGTTCCGAAAATCTTGGATTTAGATACACAGTGCTTGTCTGATGGTGATTCAAAAACGTACGAGTTGGTAAACAGCAATATATATGGTGACATGAAAATCGTTAAAAAGAATGTGTGAACCAAGTCAATAAGCGTTTGAGAACTGTTTTGAGAAAAGTAGTTTCCAAATTTAAAGCCAGATGCATCACATTAGGGGGGAAAGATACCTGGAAACCTCAAGAATGAAACAATTAAAAACTTACCAGATATTGCAGGTGGTGCCATTTTTTGGAAGCGAGCAGTCCATTAATGTTATGTCGGTGTAACAAATGGAGTGAGCTTTGAGCGTACCACGAGTTTTGGTGACTGTCTATATGTGAGTTTCCTAAACAAGCCTATATGTACATGTTTGTCCAAGAAATTTTTGGATTAAATACAAACCACACTACTTCAAAATCGCTTAAAAATTATCTGCATAAAAAGACCTTACAGTACTTAGTTTTTACCACTTAAAGTAGATGAGACTCCAGACCTCCAACCACCCTAAAATTGTTACATTTTTACCAATTTCCTATTAACTTGTAGAAACTACTTTTATTTTTAAGAAACTAAATATGCGTGCTCTTCATACTCTTTTTAATGTCGATGAGAGGACTTTTTTATTAATGAACATGGCTATCACAAGCATGTGTTTGAAGAGGACTAGAAAATCATAAGTGGCCTCTATTAAAAGCAGCTTTTAGGATCATCCATCTGGGTTCAAAACATGGTTTTACTACCAAGAAAAATGCATACAAGAAATAAAAATTACCCCTCTAGAACAGTGTTCAGTCAGCAACAGTTCAACTTATCTCCAGATATCAGAAGTGAAGAGTAAATCGCATTTTTCACCATTGTCCTTTTTATTTAAACCTTATATAAAAGACCCTGTTTGTGTAAGTTGAGGAAAGAAGAATGATGGAGTCAGAACATGAAGACAGATCAGGAGATTCATGAAGGAACAATTAACTTTGACTATAGATGGATCAGGCCTACTACACTCCCCTGTAGTAGCATAAAGCATTTTAGAGTTTCTGTGAGAACTGCAAGTTATGGGGTGCCCAGGACACTTAGAATTTGATTGGTAAAGAGATTGGTGTCTCAAATGTATAGATGAGATGAAATTTCTGTTTACAAATTTTTTTCCATGTAAATATTTTTTAAAGTTTTATCTTCAATTTTGTGTTTAATTTGCAGTTTTGCGTAATTATAATAAACCCCATAATTTGTGAAATAATTTAAGTCCTTTTATTTCTTTTAGTAAGTTTCCCTGTTTTATTCAATTGTTGGTACACAACTGTTTTTTGGCATTATCAGTTAACTTATTAACTCTGTTTAGTATTAAAAATTAACCTGTAAAATTTCAACTTTTGGAGATAGCTTCTTCCCAAAATTCTCCATTCAATTGATAAATGAGTTTGATTAATGAATGAATCATGTTAATTTTTCTTGCATATATTTTTTCCAGTTTTCTTTAGTATTTACAATTTATTTTCATGTTGATAAACCATATTTTCCCTTTTTTGTTTTAAGGTGTTTGTTGCTCCAGCTTTTGATGATAAAATATTAGAGGTAGTGGCTGTATATGGAACTGTTCAAATGGCTGCATCTAGGGTTATAAATTTACAACATCATAGAATAGCTCAAGTTAGTATGAAACATTTTACATTTTTTTTATATAATCTATAGTTCTCAGAAATAACTTTTACTTAAGATTAAATATTGTGTTAAAAATTATCAAAATAATGTAATGCTTGTGGAATTTTGAGACTTAATTTTTACATATCTAGAAGTTTAAATTTCTCGGTATTAATCTTGTGGAGAATATTCTCCATGAGAAGAATTGATTTCCAATTAAATACATGAAAAATAGAAAAATGTCATGCAAAATATTGTGTAATCGATGAATATATGAATGAAAAAACATGAGTTTAAAAATGTAGTACTTCTAAAGAAATAAAGAAAAGTAAGTAAACATTTCAGTTATTTTTGTACTCTGCTTTTTTCAACAATTTTGCGCAAAGTGAGCTTATTCACTTCTATGACAATATGTGTGCAGTTATTTCTGAGTCAACTCAAACGATTCGTTTTTAACATATCCCCAACCAATGAATTTAATGCATGTGCTGCATGACTACATGCAGAAATTGAGGGGTATGTGTTGCTTATATATTATATCTCAAACTTCACTGTGTCAGCAGCATAATAAGTAGGCTCCCTATTAGTTTTTACCTATTTAAGTTCCATGCACTCTATTTCAAATCTGTGAGCATATTTTTACGATTTGGAATATTTCGGAATATAATATCTAAATTTTATACCACCTAAAAATACCTAATTTGGGGTTAACAACCTATATAGACGTAAAATTTATATATACTGAAAAGGAGATCAAAAACTAAACAATTAAACTCGGATCTTATAAATGCATGTTCAAATTTGCAATCAACAACTTGATCAAAGTAAACGAATGATTAAATCCATCTCAAGGAGGAATTTTCTGCATCTACATGAATCATGAGATGAATCAACTACTGATACTATTGCATGAAGAAAAACTAAAACAAAAATTGGTACTGGCTGCATTGTTTTTATTTATGCTTGTGAACATCCTCCAAGAAAACTAAATTGTGCACATTTTACTTAAAGTAACCTGAATAATTATTTTTTTTTTCAAAAGGTAATCCTTAAAGCAATGCAACTAAGTTGCTAAAGACACATATTCAACCTCTACTTGATCAAATTAACCAATTAAAGAAAATCAGAAAGACTAAAATCCATGTCACATTCAGGGAGGGGGCATGAGAGGTGCAGGGTTGGTTACTCTATCATTTCCAGCTGGCTTTAATAACTTTAATATTTGCTTAAAAACTTAAAGCTTTTTTGAAAGACCTGGTTAACTTCTGCACTTATAACTTTACTGAAACTCCTTTTTTTACTTCATCTGCATTCAAAAACTAAAATTAACAACACTTAGCTCATCAAATTCGTTGATTTTGGTTTTAATTTGTGCAATAAAAGATGTGTAGGAAATGAGTACACAGCAGGTGGGGCAAAAATGTCTTAATGCAAACAAATATTTATTCTGGTTTTAAAATGGCAGCAACATGCTAAAATAGAGTTAGACTGACTAGAAAATGGTCTTCAAAAGGAGTTGTAACTGATTGTTTTGGGACTGGTTTTCTTAAAAATTAGATTTGGTGAGAAACAGTATTTCATTCCAATGTTTTTTTATCAATTAATCTTAGTCAAATGTAAACTTAAAAATAAAAAAATAGACTGCAAAAGCCTTAAAATATCCCTGATTTGTCTTGCTTGAAGAGTTTGAATCCTGTGTCAGATTCTGTCTGTTGAGTGTAACAAATTATAAATTGAATAGATTTTCATAGATTTATATTGAATTGTGCAATAGCATTTTATTTGTTTTTAAGTGGATTATTTTTATATTGAAACTTTTTTTAAATATAATTGCCCACTTTATTTTTATAAGTACTGAATGACAAAAACCAGATTGGTTTTAAATAAGTCATTTGGTTAAAACTAAAATTTCAGATTCATGTCATAGCTTTATTCATGTCATAGCGCTCCTAATTACTGCATTGTAATTTCAAGTCACCTTATGATTAAACTTTTTTAGACCCAAATGTATGAATGACATGTATGCACACTCTATCTTGGTTTTAATAGGTATTGATCCTGCCTATGCTGGAATCAAATGTAATGAAACAGCTGACTAATTGACTAGACACCGATATCTTAATTATAATATGACATCAAATCATATTTTTTCAATGATGATAAGGCCTTGATTAAGTTTAAATTGTATCAGTTTATATCAATAACAGTGGTGTTAATTCTTCGTCAAATGCTTCTTCCTGCTCCAAAAAAGCATTTTTTAGAAAATATTTGCCAAATCATAGGTTTCGTTGCAAAAAGTCGCTTTTCCGAAACTTAATTGATGATTTCTTTGTTAAGACAGCAATAAGAAAACTTTAATCTTGGCTTAAATTATTTTAAATATTTGCTCATTTTGCATTAAATACTGTCCAATTGGTAACATCAGACTGATGCCAAACAGAGACCAGGATAGTATCTACTATAAAAGCAATTTTTAATGTAAGCAAACCACTGGTAAACGAAATTTTACTTCTGGTTACCCAATATGGAATACACCAAAAATATATTCTACCACTAAAATGCTAGATAATTTAGAACTGGTCACATTGAAGTTATGAAGCATGTGGCAGGAATAAGATTTACCCTAACTGTTACTACTGTTGTGACTAGTCCTGAACATGTACTGCAGTGTTTTGGGGATTCATGAAGGACTTTCGTGATCTAAGATTTCTTTTAGACATTTTTCGCAGGGAGAAAGTCATGGAACTTATCTAATTTTCCAGGGATAAGAAAAACGAAAGTTATAAAAGACACTTCACGATAATGTAAATTTAGTTAAATTATAGAACAATCCTCCAAATAAAAAATAAACATTGACTAATTATGCCTCTTAGGTTCAAACTGATACTTTATGTACTACTGTAAAAAATAAAACCAAGTAATTAATGGACATGACATGAACCAAATGGAAAGAAATTGTGTTAAGTGCACTAAAAAAGCACATTTAGCATTTTAGATTTTATTTCAGTTAATTTTTTGTGTAAGTGGTAGTAGCAAGTTGTTGCCATCACTACATTGTATATTTTTAATATGGAATAAATTTTAAAGATAAAAAAGTAATGCAATAATTTAGTACTTTCATTTTAACTTGTTAAATTAAATATTTCTTAAACATCAGAATTATAATTAAAATAATCCACATTTACTCTATAGTGTAGATCTGTGAAAATTATCATAAAGGGAGATGAAGGTGTTCCTGTGCAAGTCGATGGAGAAGCTTGGATTCAATCTCCTGGTTATATATGCATTATCCATAAAAATCAAACTCGAGTATTGTGCAGAAACAAGGTATATGGAATTGTACTTAACCTGTTTTTCTTGAATTATGATATTAAACTTGAGTAGCGCTACTGTTATATATTAGTAATTTTATGACAAAATTTCATTTATCACCAGAATAAAATAACTAACTCCAAAAATGAATATTTTGAGTTATACTTAAATTAGTAAAGCTGATATTACACACAATTTAATGCAAGAACCAAGTAACTTTTATGACCACATAAGCTCTATTTGTTATTGAAAAATGTAGGTACAGTCATGGGGAAAAAACTACTCCCTTATTTCAAGCACTTTTCACAATAGTAAATTTGAAAGTACAATTCAATAGGGGGAATGTCCTCTACAAGCTCATCAAAAGTACTGTATAAGGGGCCTTATCAAATTTTGCATAAATAACAAAATTTCCAATGGCGGCACCATAATTTGATACTTTAATCAGATTCTACATCGTTAAATTTCCTGAATTTGCTATCGTTTTTCGGAGATATTCAATGTTAAAGCTGTTCATTTCAGGGATCGCCTCTATATTGAAAGCACTATTTGTAGATTGGGATAATTTATAGTTAATCGCGAGTTGCTCATTTGATTGACTGAAAGAATTTTTCAAAGAACCATAAATGAAAGGTTCCTTCTTGACTTAATATTCGTATTCAAATACAAAAATTCAGATTCTTCCGCCAGCAGTTTCAATAACAGTGGTATTAGAGTGACAGTTAGCAACTGTTGAAAATATTAGGTTATCGGTAAATATTGAATAACAATAATGCAAATAAAACAATCAAAAATTTAAATTTATGAAAATATTTAACAGGAATACTAACTTAAAACTTCCAGTTAGTAATTAGAAGTCAAATTTAGTTAATAGTTGATTTAAGACAGTTAATAACTTAAAATTAACTGAGCGGACCTCTATCAGCCCTCATAGTGTTTAATAGCACCCAACTAATACTGGATTCAACAAGTACTGCAACTAGAGATTGTTGTTATACTGATAGTACAAATGACAATTAGCAGTTAGCAACTTATCGAAAATTTAGGAGTTAGGGATAGACATTAAAAAATAACTAAATTCATATTTTGTAAAGCCATTTTTAAATATTTAAATTTACTGTCAACGTCAATTTTGTACAGAATAACTTATCCTCATTCACCAACCGTTAGCTTTAGTTAGCTGTTTCTATTAACAGTTAATGGTAACTTATCGTAAGTGAGCAATTACCGTTGAGACTGCTATCTTAAAGTAACAGTTTTACCCGTCTAACTTTCAATTGATTATCGATTATTAGAGTTCATCTGTACCACACATAACTAGTTAAAGGCAATCTATTTTAGATTACATATATGTGTTTCCAAACATTTTTCAAAATTTAAACATTCCTCAGGTTTGTCATGTTTTTCCAATTTTATTACCAAATGACATAAAAATTTGGTATATGAAGTTACATTTTGATATAAATTCGTAATTGTACGTCAAAATAGAGGGTTTCTATTGGAAATTATGATGTTGGTGCTTAATTTAATAAGACGGCCCCTTACGCAAATTTCTTGGCTATGAATTTATAGGAGATGCTATTTCTTGTTGAATGCAATCTTTGAATTTACTTTGTTAAAATTGCTCAAAGGAAGTGGGGTGGTTTGTTTTCCCCCTGACTACATATGAAACAGGCATTGGCATGGACACTGTTTTCCCCTCTGTCTACATGTTCATCCAACACCTTTTAACTTTATCACATTTCTTGATTTGCTTCAAAATTGAAAGATATGGGATATTGGTTCAAAAGTATTATAAATTCAATTTTTCAAAAACCATGAATAAAGCATAAATAAATAAACTGGGTAAAAGACAATATTTATTATTTTCAATAATGGGGCCTTCTAAGATAAATGATAAAAAAAATAGCATTTTTGTGTTTCTCGCGTCAAAGAATAGCTAAATCCTTTCTCAATTTCTTACTCCAGTATTTAATTTGAACTCTAAAACGTAAATTAAAATATTTTAATGATAATATGTTGGGCAAGCTGTGCATGTTGTAAATACATATTTTTAGTTCTATAAATATTAAATTCACAACATGAATTATAAGGTTTTTATTCTATTATAATATTACAAGGAGGAAATATGTTAGATTTTCTTAGATTCAGTTTCACAAATAAAAATTTTATTGAGTGATGCTCATTTTATTATATCATGAGTTTTTGTGTTAGAGGCAACTAAAACATGTTCTATATTTGTTTTGCAGCATTTGGAATCAACCTCAAAAATGTTACATGACAAACGAAATTCAAATCGGTCTATGCCATTAAGCCCATTGAGTGATGAAGAAACACAATTAATTTGCAATTTTACAGAAGTGGTATTAAATCTCGTACGAAGGTAATTTTCTAGTAAATGCATCATCAAAATGAAAATATTTCATGGTAATGGAATATAACTAGGTGCTCTAGCTGTTTATAATGTAATGCATGTCTTGTGGGCTCCATAATAAATTAGAAATAAGAATTATAAAGAGTTAAGTTATTATCACCTATTTTTAATCAAAAGATTAAAAGTAAGGATAGATCCAGAAATCGAATTTTTAATTTTTCAAAAATTCTAGTCCATATATTTTCTAATATTAATATTCTTCCAAGATTGGTAAATTGCATTTAAAATTTTCTCTCTCCAACTGACATGCAGTTTCAAATCGAATCTCTTTCAATTTCAGAGATTCAGTTTGATTAGAAACAACATACCTGTTTTGAATTTTACTTACCTGTTGAATACAACTTTCCATTCAGCCAAATAATTTAATTTGATGTCTGATAAACAAATGTGTTAATGATTTTAATTGTCATAAAGGAAACCTATATCAAAATTGAACAGAGTTTTGAATAATTGTAACTTACGATTAGCTTACAAGTGATTTTAAAAGTTTTTCCCTTCATAAAATGGAATTCTATAATCACGAGTTAAACCAAGGACATTTTTTACTGTCTTAGATACATAAATGCAGAATTCAAATTCAAAAGGTTATGAATTCTAGTATTGCCTGATACTGTGATCAGTGAGTTTTTTGGTTCACTTTAAAATTTATTTCTAATACTGCCAAGTGTAGTGGATGTGAATGAATTTTAAGAAATTAAATTTTTTATATTGCTTTTGTGACCATATTATACCACCTATAGTAAATAGTCAGGAACTATTTTATTTTTTAAAAGAATTAAAAATAAGTTCAACACAAAATGTAAAATGAACATTTTAAAATGTCACATTTAAAAGAAAAATCAGTTACGAATTACCACACTTTCTGCAAATGGCCCATAAATATGTTGCCAAATTTCTGTTTTTGTGTTAGTATTGCTACATGAATTGAATTTTTATTAAATGTTTTATATTTCAGTGTTAAAGTGGCTGCAATATCACTTTCAAAAGTGGAAGATCTGATACCTACAGCAGTTCAAGTTGCAAATTATGTGGAGAAGTTATATCCAAGTGGAAAACTTGTGGAAGGAGTAAGGACATTTTGGGAGATGGGACTCAAAAACACTTTATACCTATGTTTGATACTTTAGGAGCTTATTTTATAAATAATTTTATTTTTTGAGTCTAGGGTACTCAAGAGTTTTTATCTCTTGAATGATTTTTGGTACATGAAAAATTCATGTGTGATGACTGTTTTCAAGTAACTATAAAATGCTGAAAATTGCACAATATAGTTCATATTGCTAGCAAAGGACATTCACCTAAATACTATTAATCTAATTGAAGGGTACAGGGGAAAAAAACCCTTCATTGCATTTTGGGAGAAAATAAGAGCTTTTTCTTTGACATTTTTATTTCATCCAATATTTTGAGATATTTTTTTTAACAACCTATTGTATAAATACATACTTTGGGTTATTTTACATTTTTTGTATTTTTTAATATCACTTTCCATTAGTTGATAAACTTTAAATTGTTTTTCTCAAAATTGATTTTTATGCAATGACAGGGTTTTTCCCCTGTACCCTCCAGTTGTTATTGGTGAAAATGGAACCCCAAGTTGTATTAATTGGTTTGTATACTTTTAAAAATTTCATTTCTTTTGTAAGAGCTCAGCTTGGCAGCTTTTAATTGTCAATTCTGTATTTTAAATTCATCTCATCCTTTGTTAATGTGAGAATGAAAAGGGTGTGAAAAAAGTATAAAATTTGTTTTTTGCATTGTGGAATATCGCTTTCTTTGGTAAAATTTTATATTTTAGTGTTAGTGTTTTATTTCTGTTCCTGAAAAATGTCCTAGTATGTGATTGCTGCAACATTTCTAATGTTTTTCTACCATGAAATATTTTATTATATTTTCAGGCTATTACTCGTCAGATTCTGACTGATCTTGTTTTCTCTGTACGTCACTTACTGCAAGATGTTACCTCTTTCCTAAAAGAAAAAAGTGATGTTTTTGTAAGTGTTTGAAGTCTTAAGCTTACATTTAAAACTTTTTATTACATAATCTGTTTTAAAGTAGTAATTTTTTTAATTGGGTACATCTTAAAAATTACTTCTGTAATAATTCTAAACATTTTTTACTCTGAGGCGTACACATGCATCATATGTTCAGCAACATACAGTCTTGTCTGTATGATTTCCAGACTAGTTTTGCAGTCCAGATTAGTTTTGATCTTGACTGAGAATATTTCCCAGGATTCTTTCTAGTAATGGATGTGGCTATTTAGTCCTTAAATGTATGATGTACGGTAAAAGCAATATTACACTACTTACTCAGGTTAACATCTACAATTTTATACTACAAAATGTATTGATTCAAGAATTTTAAAAATACTAATGTTACCAAAATTTACAAGATAAACACTAACAAGCTTTTTACAAACCATTTATCTTGACAATGTAATAAAGTAATTGTAATCTAAATACACTTCTAGCCATTAAAATTGCAATGCAAAGGACACGTCAGATGGGCCTAAATTTTTCAGCATCAATAGAACATGCAAGAAGATGGAAATGATCAATATGCAAATTATATAAGGTCTTAAAGTTGCATGAAAGGATAATACTAAAAGCTGGTGAAAAACATGAATCATGTTTTTTCACTGACTTTGCCACAAAAGGATCAAGGAATGCAGTATTTGGGGATGTCACCTGGGTTTAGTGGTTCCGGTTCTGGCTTCCGGAAGAATACCAACTCAAAATGCTGGCTAGCAGCATTAAATTATTCTATGTTATTTCTGCGTGTTATCAACTGTGCCATAAGCATCTCGGGAACAAGGAAACAATTTATTCACACAGCAATTAAAACTGGTAAATGAATACAGAGCAAGTAGTTTGACATGCATACGGTGAAAAGTTGCACGGTACACACACACACTGTTAGTCTAATTCTTAACGCGAACAATCATAACGATAAGAACATTCTTTTTGCGAGCAGTTGCAACAATAAGAACACAAATTCTAGAGATGTTTTTAAGTGTTGCCACAACACCCTCCCCCAGATGTGAACTGAAGGATTACAATGACGAATCACACAGCGAAAACTACTCTTTTCCTCAGACTTAGAGTCATGCCATGCTGGGACTTGTCAGCGACCTCTGGAGGAGCTTGCACCAAGAGAAAAGCTGGCTTTAAATGGTCGACATGGATGCTGGACTCTCGGTTGCCAATCTGGATGGTGTAATTGCATTCATGCCTTGCAAGAACAGGAAAGGGACCTTCTTCGGCGCTTGGAGTGGTTTTCTCACTCTGTCTTGTCGGATAAAGACATGAGAACACCTGTCGAGCTCTGGGTGCCAGAAGACTTTAGGTGTTCCGTGCCATCGTGGAGCGGTACATCTCAATATTTGGACATGGAATCCCGAAGTTGCTGGACAAGGTGGTCTGCCTGGACCTCTTCAGAGGGTTGGAAGAAATAAATCCCCAGGAAGGTGTAGAGAAGTGCCATAAACCAGCTCAACCAAAGAAGCATGTAAGTCTTCCTTCAGACAGGAGTGCAAACCTAAAAGAACGCTTGGCAGAGTGTTAGTCCAGTTAACAGTGTCAAGACATTTCATCGCTGTCTTCATATCACAGTGGAAACGCTCAACCATTCAGTTGGCAGCCGGGTGATAAGGAGTGCAACGTATGCGTTTAACTCCTAGCAAAACTGCAAGGGATCTAAAAAGTTTTCATTCAAATTGCTTGCCCTGGTCAGATGTGATGACATCTGGCATATCGAAGCGACTTATCCACCCTGAGAATAATGCATATGCAACAGTTTCGGCCCTAATATCCTATGGGAAATTCTTCCGGTCAACGTGTGAATCTATCCACAATAGTTAAGCAATAACGAAAATTACAGGAAGGTGGGAGTGGTCCAACTAAGTCAATATGTATGTGGACAAAGCGACTTTTAGGAGCATTAAAATTTCCTATTGGAGCTTGTGTATGGCGGGTTATTTTGGATTTTTGACACGGTATGCATGTCTTACACCATAAAGCACAATATTTTTCATTTCAGTCCGAATATAGCATTTACACAAAAGTTTTTCAGTTGTTCGCTTACCAGGGTGAGATAAATTATGGATGGCTTGAAAATCATTCATCCTGAATTGTTGAGGGATATATGGCCAAACAGTGCTGGTAGAAACGTCACACTGAACTTCGACATCTTTAAATAGGATGGGTTTGAATTCAAGGTTTTGTGACTGTTTTAATTTCAAAAGTTCCTCATCCTCACTCTGGGCCTTTGCTATAGCCTCGTAATCTATAGGAGACGGACATTCCATAGCACACATCCTAGATAAAGTATCAGCAACATTATCCTGACCAAATATGTGACGAATATCGTTTGAATATTGACCTATGAAATCAAGATAGTGAACCTGAGGAGCCTAGCTGTTTTTACTTTGCTTTTTTTAAAGCATGGGTGAGGGACTTGTGATCGGTGAAAATGATCAAGTGTTGTCCTTCAAGCATGTACAAAAAGTGCTTTATGGACGCATGTACCGCCAACAATTTGTGATCGAACGCGCTCTAGTTTTTCTCAGCCGAAGAAAGTTTTCGCAAGAAGAATGGTAACGGTCTACAACCATCACCTACCTTTTGTTACAAAGCTACATCAGAAGCATCGACCATAATTTCCAAAGGATACCTAGAATCTGGGTAAGCTAAATAGCTACTTTAGCAAGTTCGGTTCTACTTGATTCAAACGCTTTTTGTGCATCCTCAGTAAGTCCAATTTTTTGTGTGTTGCGTTTTTTTGCTACCTTTTAAGTATTCATTCAATAACAACAATTTATCAGCCGCTTGGGGTATAAAACATCTAGAAATTGAGCACACCTGAATGGCGACGCATTTCTTGAACGGTTTTTGGTAGTGGAAATTCCTGTATAGCTTGCACTCGCATGGGTAGTGGTTTAATATCATCCTGATTCAACACATGGCCCAGGAATGTCACCTCCTATTTACCAAACACATTTGTCTACATTTATGACAAGACCATATTCAACAAATCGTTTGAAAACAGCTTTGAGATGCTATAAGTGCTCAGACATTGAATTGGATGCAATCATGCAAATATGGGAAACAGAAATCGAAATCTTGTAGAATAAATTCATAAACCTTTGCAATGTCTGGGCAGCATTACATAGACCAAAAGGCATTCAACAAGCTCAAACAAACCAAAAGGGATTATAATAGCAGTTTTTTCAACATAATCTGGCTCCACCGGTATTTGATAGTAAGCTTTAGTTAAATCTATAGTAGAAAATACCATTTAATCGACAAAAATGTTGCTAAGTCATGAATGTGAGAGACAGGGTAGCAATCAGGAATGCTTTTTGCATTAAGCATCCTATAATCACCACGGAAACACCAATTGTCATCAGCCTTTTTAACCATATGAAGCGGACTTGCCCATCTACTCTTCGAAGGTCGACACCAACCTTGTTTTACCATGTAAGCGAATTTGAGTTTAGTAAGGGACAAACTGCGTGCTTTGGCGTGTACTGGGGTCCTGTTGTTTCTATAAAATGTGTAATATTATGCTTCAACACCCTATTCGAAAACTCTGTTTTCATTAGTTCAGGAAAATGCTGAAGCAGCTGTTCAAACTGATCTTGATTAAAGTTAACCCTACTGTTGGACCACCCGCTCTAAAACCAGAAATCACCGTTTTTCTATCTTGCGAAATCATTTTACTTTTGCCAACATCAACCAGTAATTCAAAGTGTTTAAGGAAATCTTCACCTAAAATTGGCCTCTGAATATCTGCGATTATAAACTCCCAACGGAAGGTTTTGTTTTTGCCGAAATCTAAAGTGAGTACTTTCGTACCATACGTGTTAATATCAGAGCCGTTTGCTGCAGTTAATATGAAAGTTTTTGACGTATTGGTTTTGTCAGCATTTTGTGCATTTAGAACAGAAGCAGACGCACCGGTATCAACCAAAAATTTCAGACCTTGTGCGTGATCGTAAACAAACAGACGGCTTACAGAATTTGCACCGTCGTTTTGCGCCACAAACGCGTACTTTACTCGTGTTTTGTCATGTATGTGCAAGGTTGAACGCACTTAAGGTCATTGTCTGAAAATTTTCTATGGTACCAGCAAAACGTTGATTTACGTTTCTGACTAGGGTCTCTTGAACGCGATCTGGTTCTCGAGCGCGAACGTTGATATCTTGGACTTGCTTCAAGTCTACTTAAGCGTCTACAGATTTCGGTAAGTTTCCCTTCGATATCCGGTTTCCCGACTGAAAACTAACTTCACGAGTACTACGATTGACACTATGAATGCCATTGGCCATTTCAGCAAGCTTATTTAAATTGTCACTACTAAGCATGAGAATTTGTTGTATAACAACTGGAAGTTGCTGCAACCAGAGGGATTTTAAAATATTGTTGACATGATTACCAGATAAATCTCGCATTTCCAACGGCAATCTCGAAGGACACTTATCGCCTAACTCCAAACCTTTGAACAAAGTTTTTAAGTGCACTTCGCCTGAATCGCCATATTGAGCTAACAACCTAGTTTTCAAACAGAATACGATCCTTCAGCTGGTGGATTTTCGAAAATGCCGGATATTATGCACAATTCCATTTGATCAAGAGCAGTAACAACATAATTGAACTTTGTTGAGTCAACGCTTATATCGGCAATTTTAAATTGACAATCCAGTTTGAACCATAGGTCCGGTCTATCTCGCCAAAACAGAAATTTTAGGGGATACCTTGGTTATTTCTTTTGCAGCTTCATCAGCAGGTAACATATTTAAAAGCAGCAGTGCTAGGAATCGAAACGCTTACCTTTTGCGGCCACGATCCAATCCGCTTTACTCAGTTCATTCAAAAATGTAAATGCTTTCAAAATCTACTGTATTTCCATGATGAGTGCAGCAGACAGTTGAACAAATGGGTCACCACCTTTGGGATGTCACCTGGGTTTGGTGGTTCCGGTTCTGACTTCCGGAAGAATCCCAACTCAAAATGCTGGCTAGCAGCATTCAATTGTTCGATGTTATTTCTGCGTGTTATCGACTGTGCCATAAGCATCTCGGGAACAAGGAAACAATTTATTCACACAGCAATTAAAACTGGTAAATGAATACAGAGCAAGTAGTTTGACATGCTTACTGAGAAAAGTTGCGTTAGTTGCACTGTTAGTCTAATTCTTAACGCGAGCAGTAGTAACGATAAGAACATTCTTTTTGTGAACAGTTGCAACAATAAGAACACAAATTCTAAAGATGTTTTTAGGTGTTGCCACAGTATCAGATCTCTTCTATATATGAGCAGGTTTCAGATTTGGATTGGACATATTGGGATTACAGGAAGGCAGATTATTTTATCAGGACATTGGTGATCGTGTTCGGCAGGATATGGCCATAATGATAAGAATGGCATCAGTGGGAAGAATGAATGAACTTGCCCTCGTAAGAAATCTCAGTGGCCAACACAAATGAGTGGACAGATATGTGTGCATGATCACGCAGTCATATCAAACACCTTTGCTCAATAGTTGTGCATTGCACATTAGCTAGTGTCTTTACATAGTTATGTATAATTGTTAGACTGTATTTTAACAAAAATGTGCTGCATTTTATGCTTTTTCAACTTCCTTTTAACTGCTAAGATCTTTCGCCACATAGAATTCTGAGGTTTTGAGTTTGTCTGAGGTCCTATATCCCTATTTTGAATCTTGATTCATTGTGAATGTTCCTTTTACCTTTTCTTACCTTAATGCTTGAATTTACATAGATAGCATTGTCATATGAAGTTTTTATAAACTATGGAAAGTAATAAATTAAATTTATATATTTTTATGCCCATAAGATGATCTTTGTATAAAATAGTTTATTCTAATTTATATTTTAACTTTTCCAGCAAGGGGATAGTGAATTGGAAGATAAATTAACTTCTACTTGCAATCAAATGGAAAAAGAACTTAAAAACTGCTCAGAGAGCCAAGGATGGGTCTATTTTCATACCGAAGAAGAAGTAAATAGATTACAACTTTCATTACAAAGTTTTAATTGGTGTAATTTTTGTAGAAGTTAATTTTTTTTAAATGCAATGTGAGTAACTGAATTTACTGCATTTAAAATGTTTATAAATATATATTTTTTATAAGATAAATATATTTTTTGAGAGCTTGTACTGATTTATATGAAATGTTAAGCATTCTTCCTGTGATATCATTATGTATATTCATATCTAGTCAGAACATTTTTATCATCAATAAATGCATGATGCATCTTATTTAGAAGCATGTTTAGTTAGATAATTAAATTTATTAAAACTTGATACAGCATGCTTCTTAGCATTTTAAATTAATTTCACATTTGTAATAATATGTTTAAAGTTAATAAATTGAAAACTTTAAAAAAATTCTCATGGAAGTTTTTTAAAAATTTTCTGTTTTATTGCTCTTAAACTTAGTATTTCTGTCATAGAGTGAGTAGGCTTAAGAAATTCCTTTTTGGAAATAGATTTTGAATTTTTACATGCACTTTTTCAATATCTTTTGTTCTGTTTTTTATAAAAAAGAAATATATGGCATGAATTAGTCTTCGGGTGCCTAGTGTGGTTTTTGTTTTTTTTGGCTAGAAGTAGCCTTAGCATGGAGCACTGAACCATCTGCATCTGCATGCAGTCTTTTCAACTGGGCACGAGAACTTTACATTTATAAACTATACCCATCTTTATCTCTGGTGTGATCTATGAAATGCCTCAATCCTTGCTTGCACACACATACTCTCTTGTTCTACTACTGGACACAAAATGTAATCCAATGCGATCACCATCTTACTTAGCCTGTCAATCAAGAGCAGAAAAAGCATTACAAGGGCCTATTCAAGCTCAAGTTCCTGAGTAAGCAAGCTAAAAGCAAGACGGTTGATACCTCAAGTGGACCAAGCAGTAGTGGAGGTTGCAACTGTAGCAACACACCATGTGAACGATCAGGTTGTGGCACTCCTGAAGCAATTGGGTGCCTTTTCAATGATCCACCTGTGTCATCTGTGTTTGCATGGGGAACATCTGAGGTAGCACTATGGCTAGAGTCCATACAGATGGCTGAATATAAGGACAACTTTATCAGTCATGATGTTCAAGGACCTGAATTACTACATCTAGAGAGAAGGGATCTAAAGGTATGCTAATGATTAACCTTTGAAAATTGGGTTGTAAAATTGTATAAAAATATTCTATTAATCTGATTATATCAATTGATGCCAATGATCTAATTACTCTAATCTGCATTTTGATTTATGGTTGGTTGATATTTTTTAAAGCAATGTGCCTTTTTAAGTGATTTTATGACCCTGATTTCAAAAAATGATTTAAATGTCTGTACCATGTCAAGTTACAACTTAGAAATTGTTTAACAAATGTATTTTTCATTCCATTCCATAAATAACTAAATCATGTAATATATCATAAATGTATGTGTTAAAAAGGAGTAAGAATACCGTATGAAAAAAATACAAAATAGCTATTTTTTACACAAAGCGCAATAAATTTTCATGCACATGGACTAAATTTAGTTGAAGGTTTGGAAAGTAATTTACAAGGGAAAGTCAAATTATCCTCACTGTATTTTTCCAGTTTATTTACATAAATCTAGGGATTGAACAAGTTCATCATTTTTCTACATAGTCTCCTTTCTTTTCGATGCACTTGATCCAGCTGTCCACAAGCTTACGTATTTCCTCCAAGAAGGTTTTCGGTTGGTTGTCCAACCATTTATCCATCGCTTCCCCCACTTTGTCCATCTAATCTGCAAAGAACACGCTACATTGCTGATGGTAACTCACTGGTTTGCCAGTACCATTTCTCGAGCTTGCTGAATCTTCCGTCAGTGGTGTGGAGGTTGATTGGTGTCCTGCTTCTTCGTGCATCAAGCTTGTACAGCCTCTTTTAAGCTTCTTGATTCACTCATACACACTTCTACGTGGTAGAGCATGGCCTTGCGCCATAAAACCCCAACAAACCAATCTACATTGTAGAGCCCTGTCCCATATTGTGTTGTAAGCCTCCGATGAATTTCAGCCCCTGGCTCGCTTTCCGACCATAGAAATCAGATCACTGCTCTTTATTCCTCCTTGGCGCACACTGCTAGCAGAGCAGGCATGTTTACACTGAATCAGAGCAGGCATGTTTACACTGAATCAGAAGCAAGAAAAATGACATTATCAAAGTCTAACTTTGGTAACGTGACCACAGTAGTATCAACTCTAAGCATGCTTGTGCAGAAGGCGGTGTGACAAACCTAAAGATGTGTTGTAGCAAAAGTGCGTATAATTTTTGACTTACCCTCATGCTTTGGCAGACATTTTCTCATAAGCCTAATGAAAATTCCTTTTAATTTAGTGAGTCTGCTGTGGCTCAGTGGGTTTGCCTACCGTGAGTTGTAGGCAGCACAAGTTCAATTCCTTCCTGGGTGTATTTTTTCCTCTGTGTGTGTATGTATGTCTATTTACTTAATGTTTGGTGCAGCGTTTCCACCATGGACCTTGTGGCATAAAACCCCACCAACCATCCTTTATTTTGGTATTGGTTATGAAAGTAAATATGCTTCAAATATGTCTATGGCAGTCACTTTATTTGTATTAAGATTGTAATGAGCTGTTTGATTATCCCTAATCCCATCTGAAGTGGTGATAAGCACTTTTATGAGTTAATATGACCACTTAAACATGTTTTTTGTCCCAACTATCCAATCACTGAAAGAATAAAAAATTTATATATCCATGTCTCTCAATTAACAAAAATAATTTTCAAGTGGATAAAATTACATATCCTTTATCCTTCACTTTAATCCTGATGTAAAAGGTATTGAGCTTTCAGGGTTTAGGATAGTCATGTGTGCATTCTTATAACAGCATACTTTGTCTTTTGACTGTAAAATTAATCTTTTAGTTAAGTTATGTTGTGAAAAATAATATGTATCAACTATTTTTTTCTCAATATCTTATAAGTGATAAAAGTTTTTCTTTTTAATTTAATTTTTTTGCTTTTATAAGTAATAGTTTTATGTATAAAAAGTATTTTCATTAAATCTAGGAACTGGGAGTGACAAAAGTTGGCCATATCAAACGAATCCTCCAAGCTATTAAAGACATTTCTACAAATTCTATTGGGAGAAAACTTGCATTATTATGATATATATGCGTATTGGCCAGCATTATGTATTGCTTTGGCATAAAATTTCCATTGCATTCCAATTTATATCCCTTTACTGTTTTTACTGCTGAAGTAATCTTAATACCATGACATTTATTTCCTCATAGAATTTGTTACTTTGATCATTTGTTTCATTTTTCAAAACCCAATGTACTCTAATATGTCCTGTTCATTTCATGTGATAGGTAGTTAAGATAAATGATTGACAGAAACCTAAATTTAGGTGTCTTCAAATTGCAGTTGTGTTTCAGTTTGAAACTGTTTTCTTCAGTCATTAAATTTTGACATTTCATGTGTATGAATGCTGATTTTTATATTTTGCCTTGTAATATCTAAGTCATTGTTTATAGACAGATTGATTGCATTCTGCCCATAGCTTTTGTTCTAGATTGAATTAGTACCAATAATACTAGGTTGTTAATTAACTAGCTTATTTTATACCATTTAGAAATTGCATAACTCGGTTTTTTTTGTGGAAATGGCATTGTATTTGTACCTGATGCAGAAAAACAATCAATTTCTTTGAATTTAAGAACTTCCAAAAACTTATTTGTATTTCTTAAATTATATTTCATGATATTCTTGTGTCTGTTACTATTAATTTTGAACTTGTGTTTCTGTTTAGAAAAGATACAAAATCAAAAATAATTTTATGTGTGTATAAAATTTTCAAATTTTTTTTTTCTAATCAACAGTGCTAGTTTTTAAAGAAACATTTATCCAAACAGCAAAACATAATTGCTTGATGGTGTGATATTGAAAGTATGTTTTTCTTTTCATAGAAATTTGTCTTTTTCAATTTAACCATTAATAGTCTTCAATCATAATGTTAATCAATCTAATATGAAAACAATCAATGCTTCATAAAATAATTTTTTTTATCTAAGAACGACTTTTTTTTGTCACTAAAGTGCATATATCCTAAACCTTAATTAAAAACATTTTTTATTAGTTTATAGTGCTTGTAGAATTCTCTGCTGTGTCCAAATACTGTAGGACAATTTCAGACTAATTTTGACAAACATGGTAACTGGTTGTAAGATATTTTGGAAACTAGATAACGAATTTTTTGCTAACTGTTTTTAGAAAGTAATCATTTACAGATAGAGACAGATTGTGATTGCAATCTGCCCTGCTTTTGTTTAAAATTAAATGAGAATCTTGCAAAAAATTGAGACATTTCTACTGTGGTCTTAATATTTTGTTCTCATTTGAAACTTTGTAACTTAAATTTTCAGAATTTACAAGATTTATATACTTTTAATTTTACCTTCAAGAAATTAAAGAAATATTTGCTCTTTTGATGAGTGTAATAGAAAAAGTATGTAATGTACATAAAATATATCTTAGTCAATATTTCTATTCCACTGTATGAATGAAAAGCAAATTTAGCATTCATTTGCTATGCCAACTCACTTTAAGGTAACCTCCCTTTATGGTAAGGAACTTAACTTGAGTGATAATTTTTGTTTTCTTATGTACATACAGTAGAGTCCCGCTAATCCGAGTCCTGTTAATCCGAGCTCCGCTTAATCCGAGGTAGCTTAAATAATGGGGTTTTTTCCCTCTCGCAAGTGCGCTTAAAATTTGTCACCTGCCTGTTGAGCCGGCGGTCAGTTTTTCTTGGAATTTTCGCTTTTCTTCTCCACTTGCCATTGTGGTTCAGGCTAGTCCACTTTGCTTCTGAGGGGTGCCACACCCCCAAAACGGAGTACTGTGCTACCGTCACGAGAAAAACCCCAGTCACCAGACAGAGTGGTGGTGGTCGTTATAGAAACGGGTTATTCCACTGCATTTTGGGGATGAAGGCAAGTTCATTTGGCGACCGGCACGGCAAAAGTCTCATTTAGCTATCGTACCGTCACAGGCGAAAAAAAATCGGATTCTTCGCCAAATGAAGTGTGCTTAGTTTGCCAAATATTGCAGTCCATTTTATACCAGCTTCCCTCCTCTCTTCGACTGGTCTACTCACTGGTCTGGGTCCTCACTACTCGACTGGTCAGTTCAGGGTTTTTCTCGTGGTGGTCGGACAGTAGAAAGGTGACAGTGTCCGACTAGTGTATCATTCTAGTTCAAGAACTCATAGAAGACGATAAGTTTGTGAGGAGAATGAGTGGAAAAAGGAAACACGTGTCTGTTTCGTTAGATGTTAAAAGACGAACTTCGATTTTATTATGTAGTCCGCATAATCCAAGTTTTCAATAATCCGAGTTGGTGTCGGTCCTGATCAACTCGGATTATCGGGACTCGACTGTACTTTCACATTTTCTGCCTCATTTTTTTCATAGCTTTAGATTTAAAAAAGGTTCCATGTCTGTTCTCAACTTTAAATAAATCTAAAACTTTCACCCGACATATTTTTCATTTTACCGTGATTTCTTTTAAGTATCAAAGGTGTTTAACTTCAATTTTCTAGCCCCAATTATTATAAGAATTATATATCTGTTAGTTCTTTGATAGTTTTTCCCTTGCTTTTCTTGTATACAATTCAATATCATGTATTTTCAACTGATTTTAAGATTTTAATGTGAACAAAATATCTTTATTTCAACTTGTATACTTGGTATATTTTCATATCAAAACTAAATATTCAGGCTTTAACCCTGCATTGGTGAAACATAATGATAAAATCTATTTATATTTATAAATAATTCCCTTTTCAACCTAAATTATTTTATTTGTAAAAAGCATATTTTGCTTTTTGCTTATGAAGATCACAATTGCTGTTGATTAAGCCCAAAATCACATTCTTCAAAAGTATCTTCCTCATCAACTTGAAGAGTGCTCATAATCATGTATTTTATGTAAAGAGTAAAATTTTAAGTAAATTTCTAAACTTTGAATAGTTTTTGACTAATTGAACTTACGGAAATGGTGCCATTTTCCAATATCAATGTGAGCTTCAAAGGTGTCATTGGTTTGGAGACACTGATGTATAAGTGAAATTTAAAAAGAAATACTTTTAAACTCTTTTTATTATGCAGACTGCTAATACTCATTCAAGAGTAAAATTGGAAATGTTTCAAACCTTTGAATCTATTAGAATTTACTTGGCTATTACTAGTTTTCTAAACTTTTATATTTCAAGTGTAAATTAATTTATATAAGATTTTGGATACTGTCCCAATTTATTGCAAGATGCTATGTGTTACTCAACCACATCATTGAACAAAATGTATTAACTTACTAAAAGATTTTGCCTTCAAGAATGCTAATGTTTCATAGCGATCACATCTGCACATCTTTTTATACAAGTAGTAAAGCGCTCCTGTTATTTATTGTGTACATTTTTCATCCAAATTTTTTTTATATAAAATCATATCGGTGATATGTTTGGAAAATATTTAATATCCTTCTGTAATACTATTTCAAATTTTCAGTTATATTGACTTCTCACCAGACCTATAGTTTAGATAAGTTCTTTTATTTTAGCTGTGAATTTAAAATAGTTAATGCAATTAGTTTAACAAAACCCATCTTTTTAAGATTAGCATGAGGTATTTGGTGATAACACTGATTATGTAGACTTTTACATGTAGACATAGTTGATGTGTTTCACACTGATATGTCTCATACATACAAGGATCTATGAATTAAGTATAGAAAAGATGCAGCAATATTTAGAAAGTTTTGGATGGGTAAACAATTTTTATATGTATTAATGTATGCCATCAAATTTTTAATCAATACTTATATCTTTAAATATTTGATGTCAAAATCTCATGAAAATAGCTACTATCAATGATATAATCTAAAATAAAATTAAATTAAAGGTGAAAACTTTGTTAAAAATATTTCATTTTCATTGATAATCTTTCATAGCATGGAGGCCAAAATTTAGGATGAATATATTTTTCTTGGAAAAATGTTGGACTGAACCTAAACTAAATTTGAGATGTCAAATCACAATTTTTTCACTATAATCTTCTGGGTGTTTTTTAATTGGAAAGAAATATTTGTTTCACTCTTCAAATTTCAAGTAAATGCTTATAATTTAATTGCTACTCTTCTGTAAAATTTATCCATATGGTTGTGAAAACTATTCATTATCTGGTGCTACTTGGCTGATTCGTCCACTGTCTTTTACCTACTGCACATTTAGAATAACTTCCTTTTCATCTTCCATAACAACTTACTAGTGTCTTAGTTGATTATGTTTTGTTCTCTTAATGGACACATAATTTATGATTTCTGACTATATCATGTATGTTGTAAGGTGAAGTATTAATTAGTCCCTTCAATACTGTTTATACTATTGCACATTTCCTTAAGCTGCCAAGCATTAAGCCAATTTTTACGTTTTCATATTCTTGTTAATTTCCAAGCACAATTAATGGTTCCGAATTTTAGCATTCAGTGTTTTTAATAATTTGAAGACAATTAGATAGTTATATATGAAGTGCATTTTTCTGAATCCTTTCAGGGCAGTTTCTATATCTGCATTTATGATAATTTTATATAGGATATGGGGCTATATACTATGTTTGCCTTGCTTTTAATCATGTCAATATCTTTGAGATTTCAATGTTCTAATGCCTCAATGTGATTTACCAAGCATAATTTCACATCTGTTGCCTATGTGTATTATGCCAACCCATACACATTAAAATAAATGCTAATTAATGTTATTAATGTAGGCCATAATCGTTTATAGACCAATTATATCAATAATGATCTGTATTAAAAATTGCCTGATACTGTTTTCATTATATGCACTTAAAATGCCTGCTCATTCAAATGAATTACTGCTTTATAAAATTAACCTCTTTTGGGTGCACCTGGGTTTCAGAAATGCTTTAACAGTTTCATTCAAAAACGTTGTTATTTTAAAGGTTCAAAAAAGCAGAGGAAACATGGTATGATTGCCTATTCCCTTATCCAATTTAAAATTGAATTTGAATTAAATATACTGTATCTTATGAGCCATGTCCATGTAGATAGGAAATGCCTTCAATGCATCAAAAGTTTGTCTCCAGAAGAAAACTAAAAGGAAATTAAACTGTCCTGAAAGGATTTTAAATTTCTTTCTCAATTTATTGATGAAATCTATTCTGAGCAATTCATAGACTAAACTTGTTTTTAAAGCAATTAAATGCTTAATATTATGCACATTTTTAACTGCCATTTTTATATTATAATTAAAAGTATACATTAGACTCACAGTATTTTATTTTCAATTGTAAACCTAAAGAGAACATTAAATTTGATACTGTAAGGAGTTTAGTCATTTTTCTTGGTAACATAAAAATTGAGATTAGATTGGAATCAACATTTAAAGTTACAATGATTTTAGTTTAGTGTTGAAGTAAATTAGTTAATTTTGACTGCTTCAAATTTCTAATTTATTTAAATATTAACTTACATCTGTGCAGTGTTGATATATATTTTGTCTTATAGTATGTTTCATCTATCAGTTTCTTCCTCTTAATGTGTAACTTGTATTTCGATGGTGCAATCATTTTATATCATACTTATTTATGTTACTTTGTTTTCACTTAATTCTGTTTGTATTCACTTGTTGTAGTGTCATACAAACTTGTTAATTACAATGGAAATCATTGCTAATTTTGCAAATAGGTATTTAGCTTATATACTATCACTATTGACATTTGCAGTGCTTGAACAATGTATTTCTCATAATATATCCTCTAGTATATAGACAATCAAAATATTTATCTATTAATACACACCTTACGATAATAAGCTTATATTTATATTGTACATAGACTTTTCATTTTACATTGATTTACATATGTAGTGAAGATTTCTACAAGTCAGTATGTGAATTTTCACATTCCGTGAGTGTTGAATGTTTATACGTAGGTCAAGTACTTTAGAGGTATATTCCAATAATTTGTGTTTAAAGGTAATGTGAAGTAAAAGTAATTACTTCTCTATAATGTTTCTATTTTGTTGAATTAGTGTTTGTGTGTTTTATCATTTAATATATATTTAAGTATTGATAGTTAATTATTTATTAGACTATCAGTGCAGTATACAGCATGTAGTGATATAAATCTAGAAGTTTGAGTCTTACTATTGAGTTTAGTAAAATAAACTTAGATTTAAAATGTATATGAAATGTATGCAAATAGTGCGGTACTCACAAATATGTTTTGCACATTTATAAAGTAGACTTTAAAATTTAAGCAAGTAAAAAGCATTTCGTTTTGGAAAAAACAAATGTAGTATTGTATGTGTGAAATAAAAAGTTTTCTATTTACTCTTGGACACTAAAGAATGTCCCTGGGATTAAATAGCTATATAGGTATGAAAGGGCTGTACAGTAGTGCCAAGTTTTCCTACAGAACTCTATTTATGAACCTTGTTCCCATAAAGATAAACGGCTTTCTTGACAGTATAGTGAAAAGTATCCCATAAGAAGTATTTTCATCATAAGCACACTTAAGTTTACCTTGTCTGTTAATTAAACCTTAAAAATTGTACTATTAAACCTTAATTTATGGATTTTATGAGCAATTTCAAAATCTAAGTTTAGAAACTAAAGCTTACAGTTAAAACACATGTATTTACAAACAAACGTGTTAATTACTCATTTAAGACTAAAAGAATTGGCCATACTTGTATTCTTATCCCATATTTTTAAATTTATATTATTCCTCAAACTTCTCATTTGTTTAGGGGAAATTTTTCTTTTAAGGAAGAATTCTCTATAATATTTGTAATTAAAAATAAGGTTTGTTGACTGAGAAGTGTGTGTGATCCTCAATTTTGAATTTATAAATGTTCTGAAAGTAGAACATTGGATAATTGCTCCACAAAAAATTGGGAGGAAGTTAAGTAAAACTCAATTATTATTTTTTAAGAAACTGAAAAAGTAACCATTAATGCAACTGGGATAAAAAATAATTTTAATGTATACCTGCCAATTACTTCAGAATGTCTAGTCTACTTTTTTCGTAGCCAATTATGGAACTATGAAAAGTTTTCCTTAAACTATAAATTGTGCCATTTCATGATTTGCCATAATGGGAATTGTTTTACACTTATAAAGTGTATATTGCTTTGAATTGTTTTTATTCATTTATTTCTTTCATTTAGTCCTATTTCATCGAATAGATGTTTTATTAGACACATGTATGAAAAGGATTTCAAATTTTTATTTGAAATTTTAATTAAGTTACCCTTTAAAATAAGTATACCCTAGTGATACAGTTTTTACCAAGGATAAAACTTCTATTATAAAATATTTTTTAGTGTGTTGAGGGGTATATAAATGTGATAAAAGCACATAAGGAGCCAGTATGTTGGCAGGTATGCATTTATAAATCTTGATGAAATGCACATTTCGTACTTAATCTATATTCTTAACTGAAATATTTGCCCCTTTGAAAGAATATGTGGTTTTGAATCACATTGGTGCAAGTAAAACAAGTGACATTTGATTTGTTACCAGTTGAGAATTTAAGATATCTTATAATGTTGACCTGCAGTTACATACGCTACATTTAAGAAATTCACACAAGTAGATATAATTAATATTCATTAATTATTTGGCCCATTTTAAATAATTAAATTTTGTTAAATACCCTTAGGGGTATAATTCTTAAGGGTACATAAATTTCATTTTGGTTAAATGGCTTCAAGCTAAAAAAATATAGTGGAATCCTAAAAAATTTTCAGCTGTATTAAAATGTATTGACATCTTAAAACTAAAATAGAAGCCTTGAGAGAAATCAGTTTTATTTCTATTTGGGTGTTACTTAAAGCAATTGCTCTTGTTCCTTTCAAGGCTTATATCCTGTTTCAAGTAGCCAGTTTGTATTAAGATTTCAAAATTCAAAGAAATATTTGCTTATCTTTTCTGAAATATAGTTACTTGTACTTATTTTATATTCCATTGAATAATCGAGGAAGAAATAACTTGAATTACTAAAAGGAATTTATTTCAAACTATGCAAACTATTTAAAATAGAAATATATTTTTCTATTACTCAGATGTTCATCTGTATTTTACTTGTAAAAATTTAGTGATATATTTAATCTTAGAACAAATTCAATACATATTGAGAATTACTTAAATATTTTACAAATGGAGTTTTTTAAATACATAAAACTTTACAAAAGGGAATGCTGTAGAAATCTGAAATGTAAAGAACAGGCTAGAGTATAATCTAATCCTTGTAAATTCAATATCTGCTCCATGAGTATTGTATAAGGCAATAGTACTAATCAGAAAAGAATTATAAATTCCTATGCGAAGGCTTTTTTCCGTGACAAGACCTGTGTGATCCTATTTAGGATTGACATGAAATATTTCTTTTGTGTAAACTTTATAGAAATTATTCTATATGCTCTTAAGATTTCTCTAAGGTGAAATATGCAGTGTTCTGGGTAACAGTTCTCAACAGGTCCTCGAATGGGTGTTCTTTGAGAATTGGACTGCGCTTTAAGCTGTAGACCCTGGTTCAGGTTAGCAACTATAGCAAAACAAATGGCCCTGGAGTAACAAAACAAACCAGTCTAACTTTTATATGTACTTTGTTTTTAAATTCAAGTTTTGATTAGAAAAATATTTTTCGGTGAAGATCTTTTTGCATTTATTGCACCGGATTTTATAATTTCCTATAAGTATTTTAAAACTATCTGACACTCTAGAGGTAGGAGGTAGCTTCTTGCCCTCATTCAACTACAGAATTACAGAAAGTGGAAAGTTTGCAAAAAAGTTATTTGGATTTTGTTTTATAAGAAAAAATAATTTCCCGTTTCCAGCATTTTAGTTTGTTTTACCGTGGAACCAATTGGTGAATAATTGAATATGTATATGTACATCCTTTATAAAATGTTTCATTATATCTTAAGATTCCAAGTTCTGAAGGACATTGATACCAAGTCTTTTGATGTCAAAGGGCATCTGTAAGTGGTAAACTTGTCAATGATAGTTATTTTTTTATCAATAATTGCATGTTACTGTAAAGGACTTTCATGCAAATATAGTATACAAAGAACACAAACTGAGACTGGACTTTTGACTACAACGCTAAGTCCATTAGCACTTTTTGTAATACATAAGACAATAGACTACTAGAAATTATGGAATGTGCTAATTATTTTCAGGTATAAGGAAGAGTAACAATATTCCCTATAATATTCAATTATAAAATCGTCACTGCAAGTATCAAAATCAGCCTCTTCCTGTTTATATATTGGCTGATGAGATAATTCTGCTTTACGTATCTTACTCTGGGTTCATTTCAATGTACTAAGAAAATAGCATTATATACTGATAATCTCTTGTAAGCTATCAGCTCACTACAGCTAACTTTTCTATGTCAGGTTTTGGTTTTTAGGGTCAAAACCATGTAAAAGTTTACCTGATGAGGTTGTACTTCAATCTATTTAACTTAAAACATTCCAGTTTTATCAACAAATATTTCAGAAAATTACTTCGAAACAAAAAACTTTTGTACTTATATAAAACTCAATTATACATATGTGTTACATATTTTAAGTGTTAACTGTTTAAAGCATCTGAAATTTGATTACTGAAGTATTAGCCAAATTATTGAATGTTGGACTTTCAAAGGAATTGGATTTTTCAAAATGTGTTCTACAATATCAATAATGTATTTCTTGTACAAAATTATGTGATATGGTAATATATCGGTCTATTATATATTTCTGTGAGTTGTATGTTTTAAAGGTAGAGAAGCTTTATGAATTCTGAAACCAAAGCTGTAAAATTTCTTTTTAGTTTTTAGAATGTACCATAAAATTTTAAATTTTGTGTTTCAAAGTTAATTTATTTTAAATGTTATAGGCAATCACACTGGTTGCTAAATATATAAACTGTTATTTTTTATTACACTTCACAGAAAACTTCATGAAAGCTGTAAAATAGTGTAAATTGGTTCACCTTTCTTAATAAATTTTGTAAAATATTTTGTTTTGTATTCATTTTATCTATTAAAATGCAATGATTTTACTATTTGCATCTGCATGGTTGGTTTGTTAGGGTTTTATGGCGTAAGGGTCATATTTGGCCATGCCTGCATGAATCTAGGCTTTATTCGAAGTATTGTATAAAAAGTCCGATTAAAATTTCATTTTTATTTTAAAATTACAGGGTGTTAATCTGCATCGCTTTGGTGTCACAATTCAAGTCCCTCATTCCCGTTCGTTCTCGCTTACATGCATGCTTTAGAAGACGCTCGAAACCTACAAATATTTATCCTTAGGATTTTGACGTTGTGTTCCAGTAAGACGTTAATTAAAATACCTATATACCATATCTTAGGATTTTGAAGTGATAATGGATCCGGGCAGTTCCAGCACGGTATGTAGGGTGTACACTGATGCATAGTAAAAAAACGGGTGGGGGTCTTTTCTGACTTCATGGTATGGTAGATTAGTTACTTTCATCGGCATTTATTAGGCGCTTTTCATTATAGCTGTAATTTGATGTAAGATTGATATAGATAAATGGTGCGGAGAAGATCATGGTCATCTAAATAGAGAAAGCATTTCCAAAAGGAAACGTTCACGGTCCAACCCTCCGAATAAGGTGCGTGCAGGTACCGGAAGATTTTAATCTAAAAAAAGAATAAGAATATTTACAAATAATACGATAAGACAGGATTTGTTCCATTTTTTATAGCCCTCAAGAGCACATCTTTAGGTGTGTACAGATTTCATGTACCCGAGGTATTCTAGTGATCTCGTATGGGGTTTACTGTATTAAACAGGGGGGTCGCGTTCCCGGGTTTTGGTAGATCATGGTCATCTAATAACGTCGCACTGGAGAAACAACTCGCTCTCCCAGAATAACCGAGAAACCTGTTTTATCGCATTACTCTATTCAATCCTGTTTTACCCATTAACATTTTTTACTTGACGTCTTGTGTTTGGCGTAGCTCGGGCCAAATATGGCCATTGTGTCAAAATCTAAAACCCAACTAACCATTCTTTACATGAGTAGAACTACAATTTATTACTATTTTTAAGGTGTTAAGTTACTAAAAATTTATTTGTTTAATTGTAATTTATCCTAAAATAAGCATTTTATAAATCAAGACAATACAATGAAATTAGGAAGTCAATTATATTTGAGTACATAAATGTCCAAAATTGTAAGACTCGAATTTTGCAAGAAAAAGGAAAAAATATCCTAAGTGACTACGTTGTCATAAGCCAGGGATGGGCAAACTTTTTCGGTCGCGGGCCAAAAATCGAAAAAAAAAAAGTTTGGCGGGCCAAGATAAATTTTTCTAAAATTTTAAAAACAATATACAAGTATTACAATTTAAATATGTTAATGAGATGAATGAAATTGCGATTTCATTTTTAAAAGTTCCTTATATTGAGGTTCGAAGTGAGATGTACTGATTCTAAGGAACGAGGCTAAATGCTCATCTGTCAGTCTACTTCTGAAATAATTCTTTCTAAGGTTCATAGTTGAAAACACTTGTTCACATATATAAGATGAAGCAAACATAGCACTGATTTTCTGAGCGTGAGATATTAAATTTGGGAAACTTACTTTCGATAATGATTTGTAAAACTCTAATTTTGGCATATTTAGAAACAGCTGCTTGAGATGATTGTTAGATTGCAACTCAATTAATTCAAGCTGCAAATCTGACCTCACTGCTTCACAATTTACGTTGAAAGGCATGGTAAAAATATCCAATTCTGTTTGAATGGCACTGAAATCTTGAAATCTGCGTTCGAACTCAAAATGCAGTTTTTTCAAGCCATCTTCATAATTCTTAAGCTTCTCTTCATTTACTGATGGTATTGAATTTAACCTCGAGAAATGAGACAAGTCGTTCTTAGCTAGCTGCCCAGCAAACTGATTAAGTTTTAGTTTAAAAGCTTTGAGATGGGCCCAGATATCGTCGATAAATTGATTTTTCCCTTGCATCTTGACATTCAAGTTGCTCATATGACAAAGAAGATCTGTGAAAAATGCAAAGTCCGAAAGCCATTCTGTATCTTCTAACATTTCGCACTCCGCAGAACACTGTTTCTCATGGAAGAACGACACAATGTCGTCTTTCAGCTGCCAAACTCACTCGAAAACACATCCTGCACTAAGCCACCTTACTTTCGTGTAATACAGTACATCAGAGTATTCAGATTGCACGGACTGAAGAAAATCTCGAAATTGCCTGTGAGTAAGCCCACGAGAACGAATAGTATTTACAAGCTTCACGACTGCATCAAGCACGGGTTTCATATTCAATGCAGATTTACACAGAGCATCTTGATGTATAACACAATGTAGAAAAACAACATTGTTCCCGGGATAGTTTTGATTAAAGAGTCCAAGAAATCCAGATTTTTTTCCTGTCATATTTGGTGCTCCATCGGTCGTAATATTACATATATTTGTTATAGGCACTTTCAAAGTTAAAAGCCCTTCCTGAAATTCACGAAAAATATCACATCCCGTTGTAGTTCCCTTTAAAGAACGCATGCACGCTAGTTCCTCGGTAACTTCAAAGTTCTCATCAACACCTCTTATAAATAATACTAATTGAGCAGTATCATTTATATCAGTGCTTTCATCCATAGCTATGGAGCAAAATTTAAACTGGCCAATCTTTGACTCTAATTGTGATGTCAAATTTTTATCGATGGCTTCGATTCTAGAAGTCACCGTTCTTCGAGATAAGCGTACAGTCTCAAAATTATTTTTCTTGTCTGGACATAAAACATCACAAACTTGGAGCATGCATTGTTTAACGAACTCCCCATCACTGAGAGCTTTATTATTTTTAGCAATATTGTATGCTACAATGTAACTTGCATGTGTAGCTGCTTCTTGGATAGTGTTTACCTTCTTGAAAAAATTTTGTCGGCCTGATAATTTTTTACAAAGACTTTCTACATTTTGTTTTCTTTCATATTCGGACATTGCTTCGTAATTGGAATTCTTATGCTTAGATGTGAAATGACGGGAAATGTTATATTCTTTGAAGACTGCTACAGCTTCATTGCAGATGAGACACACTGGTTTATCTTTAACTGTAAAAAAATATTTCCAGGTCCATTCATCATTAAAAACACGGCACTCTGAATCAACTTTACGTTTTTTAGTAGCCATTTTGGGGTTGAAATATTTTACGAATAACCCAAACAAGCACTAGCTACGCTATACTTTTTATACTTTCACCACTATTCACAATGATGCTATATGTCCGCAATCTTTCTATACGCAATCAATAATATTAAAACTCGCGCCAAAAGAAAAAGCCGCTGGCTGGAGCTTAAAATGCGCAGTCTGCCACATGTGAGGTCTAATTCACCTATATTGGATTCCCATAGGTCTGCTCCCCGAGAAAGAGATAACGCTTGTTGGCGCCAGTCTACAGCTATAACTAACAAAGAACTTCCTCTTTTAACGCTTTACCGATTGAAAGCTGTCTGTGCTTGCTATTTCCGTCGATTTATGTTTTGTAGAACAAAAATAGAGAAAGTAAAAAGATCATCAGTCCTTTGAAAAAAAGGAAGGAAAAAAATAATATTTAAACAAAGTAGAAAAGGAGATGGATATATAATATATAAATCATATTTTCTTTTAATTTCCGTCGGACCGGCAAATTAAAATTCTATCCGCGGGCCGCATAAAACCTTCCGGCGGGCCGGAGTTTGCCCATCCCTGTCATAAGCAGTCGTTAAAGATCTTAAATTGCTGCATTAGGTAAGGACTAAGCTATAGTGAAACACTGAATGTGACTAAAGTTGCTGCTACTGGTTCTAGAATTCAGCACGGATCGCGGTAGCCCGGTTGGAAGAGTAACGGATTAGCAACCGAAGGGTTCCGAGTTCGATCCAAGATCGTCGTGCACGGTAAATCTGCCTTGGCCTCAAATGTCCTCGTTGGCGTGGGGTGCCAGTTCAGGTGTGACCTCGTCATCTGACCATAGTTCAAAATTACGTGGAGTCCTCGGATCTTTCCCTTCGGGTGTGATCCCGGATTGTCGCCAATAGCCCGTTGTGTTTCTCCAGTGTGACGTTAATTAAAATACCTACCTTCCTAACACTTCGGAAATACAAAGGTAAGTATTTAATTAACCACTTAACGCATTTACCCGTGTTTGACACGGGCGAAAGTTACCCGCAAATTTGCACATGCCCGTGTCTCACACGGGCGCTCTTCCGTTCTAGTAAAAATAGATAGGCTAGATTAAACTTATACCAAAGATGGCATACACTTATTTATCATAGTTGATTTACCACTTATTTATAGATGGATATTAAACTCATTTACCGTAGATGGCACCACTATGAACCATTTTTCTTGTGTAAACCAAGTGGTGCATTTTGATGTGATTAGCTATAAGTTTGTTAGGAATTCTTTGTTATAAAGCAGTTGTTGGATGTCTAAAAGGTAATATATCCATTTTTATTACGTTAAATATCATAAAAGTAAACAGTTAACCATAAATTAATTTTCACTAAGTGTTTTTGTATCTTGTTTAGAAAAGCTATCTGATAATGAGCGACTGTGACGATTTTGAATATGCCAATTTATCAGAAAGTGAGTGATGGAAGTGAATCTGAAGTTAATATTTTATTATTATTAATATTTTGAAATTCAAAATAAACATGTAATCAAATCGTTTACACTTTGTTTGTATAATAATTTTTTTATAACTTTTATCCCACCCCCGCAACTGAAATCGCAAAAAATAACTTACACTATACCTATATATATTCATTTTCTGTCAAAAAAAAACCTCGATCATTTTTTACCAGTTTTTCCGAAAAAAACTCGTGCTTTAAGTGGTTAATGTCGCACTGTAGCAATACAACGGGCTATTGGCGACGGTCCGGGATCAGCCCCGAAGGAAAAGATCGATGTCACACCTGAGCTGGCACCCCACTCTCCAAACTTCCACGCCAACGTGAAGATATTTGAGGCCACGACAGATTTAACTTGTACCAGACCCTCTGTGTACACGACGGTCTTTGGTTGGATTCAAACTCGCAACCCTCTGGTTGATAATTCAATACTCTTCCAACCGGGCTACAGCGGCCCGTGTACGCTAAATTTCATCCTCAAATGTCCTTACGTTGACGTGGTCTATTTATAGAAATGCTGCTTCTTTGCAACAAATATTTGTAAAAATCACTGCCTGAATTCTTAAAACTGATTGGAATCTTCAAAGTAAATTGCTCTAAAAGCAGGTTAAAATATTTTTTAGATATTAAAGTTTTCTGTGAATACATTTAATTTGCAATAGGGCCACGGCAGCCCAGTTGGAAGAGTAGCATATTAGCAACCGGTGGATTGCGAGTTTGAAACTCGGTCCAACCAAATACTCACGCAGATCCAATCAAATAATACGCAGAGGCTGGTGCACATTAAATCTGTCGTGGCCTCAAACGTCCTCACATTAGCTGGGTGTGGAAGTTTGGAGAGTGGAGTGCCAGCTCAGGTGTTTACCTCGTCATCTGGCCTTGATTCTTTTTTCGAGGTGCCCTCGCATCTTTCCCTTCGGGATTAATCTCGGATTGTCGCCAATAGCCCGTTGTGTTGCTCTAGTGTGACGTTAATTGAAAATACCCGGATTGTCGCCTATAGCCCGTTGTTTTGCTCCAGTGCTAATTCAACAACTCCCCTCGAAACGTTCCTGATTTTTTTAATTAATGGACATCTTTAATTATTTTTTATGAAATCTGGAAACTACTGATCTCGGAAGGTAATCAGAAGTTAGAAAGTAGATGTATTTTGTTTTATGTTCATTAAGTAAGCGGTGTACCGTCGTATCTCAGGGGGTGTGACCACTGCGCTACCAACCAGCGAGTTGTAAGCGGTGCAAGTTCGATTCCTCCCTGTGTGTATTTCTGTCTTGGTGTCAGTAAAAATTTTCTTGTGTGTGTTTGTCCATTCGTGGCGTTGTCTGTCTTATGTTTGGCGCAGCATGGCCAAATATGGCCCATGGGGCTATAAAAACCCAACCAACCATTAAGCAAGCGATGCCTTTAACAAGGTCCTAACATTTCTGTCCAATTATTTTTTAGTTTTTCAGCGGACCGACGCCAATAGCCCGTTGTATTGTCGAGTACGACGTAATTCATTTACCTACCTTAATTTTTCCAGATATTTTACAAAAAAACATTTCGTAGCACGTATCAACTGTTCATGATTCCCTTCATGTTGTCTGATCATTATTATTTTTTAGATTTCCGCTTTCTAATTTTAATATTTCCAAAATGTTCACTAAATATTGCCAATTATTGTAGTATATCTTATTCACCGTGACTCACGTTACAAATGGAGAAAATTTTCAAAATAAAGTTATTTTTGCAGTTTTGTCAAAAAGTTTTTATTTTTTCGTTTTTCATATCGGTAGGTAGGTATTTTAATTAACGTCACACTGGAGCAACACATAGGGGATATTGGTGATCAATCCCAAAGGGAAAGATCCGATAATGACCATGTAATTTTGAACCATGGTCAGATGACTAGGCAACACCTGAGCTGGTACCCCACTTTCCAAACTTCCACACCACGCCAACGTGACCCACGACGGGTTTAACGTGCACCAGCCCTTTTTGTACACGACGGTCTTTGGTTGGACTCGAACTCGCAACACTCCGGTTGCTAATCCATTACTCTTCCAACCGGGTTACCGCGGCCCCTTCCCATATCGAAAAGATCCGAGGACATCACCTTGTAATTCTTAACCACGGTCAGATGATGAAGACAAACACCTGAGCTGGCATCCCACTCCAACTTTTACACTAGGCCAACGTAAGGTAGTTAATTAACGTCGCACTGGAGCAACACAACGGGCTATTGTCAACAGTCCGGAATCAATCCCCAAGGGAATGATCCGAGAATACCACCACTTAATTTTGAATCACGGTCAGATGACGAGGATAACACGAGCTGGCACCCCACTCCAAAGTTTCACGCCAACGTGAGGACATTTGAGGCTACGACATATTTAACGTTCACCAGCCCCCATATACACAGTGTTCTTTTGTTGGACACTACTCCAACGTGAGGCCATGACAGATTTAACATGCACCAGCCCCCACGTACGACTGTCTCTTTTTTTTATCGAGTTTCAAACTCGCCAACCCTCCGGTTGCTAATCAACTATTTTTCTAACAGGGCTATCGCGGCCTTTAGTGTAAAAAGGACATGGAATTTTTGTACACATTTAAAATTTAAATTTCTTCCAAACTATATCAAATACAGATATGATCATGAAGGAAACTCATACATTTACTAAAAAATATTTATTCCCCATTGAAATTTAAATAACTGCAGCATCAGAATTTTAAAATATCGCGACTCACGTAACATCGATTTTGTAACTCATTACAAATTTAGTGTTTTATTTCAATGTTTTAATTTATGTAATCATGAACTTATATAAAATACGTAGTTAGAACACGACAATGGTTTTAAACAAATTTTTATTTTAAAAAACAATGAATTCAACTATTTAATCATTTAAATAAGAATTGTAAATTTCCAGGTGAATCAATATTTGCTTGTCCCAACTTTTCCATAAATTTGTCTATTAAAAATGTTTTCTTTTTAAATTTCTAATTTTACATAGCTTTAGCTTGATATTTTTCTGTAATATCTGTTCCTTATCTTTCGCCAAATTAAAATTTTTCCTGGTATACTCAACAAAATACTAAACGAATTTGAGGACCATCATGTGAAATGATATTGGAAAGTTGTTTTGTGAAATCGTTTTGGTCATTAATAGCTGGTGGACTTTATAAATCCTTGAATGTGCTTTTTATAAGCATTTTCCAACTGAAGATTTATTTCTCTTCTCAATTTAAACATTTCTTATCTCCAGAACTTTACCCATAGTTGTAATGTTAACTGTTTTAACAGAACTTGCAGTATTTACAACGGTGTGTTGTCAGTTACTCAACCTACTTTTTACAGGCCATTTTCCATATGAATTGGCAAACAAAAGTATATCACAGAAGTAAACTATGAAATTATACTTAAATTGGTCAACTTTTCTTTGTTATAAAAAAAAATGTATGTCTTCGAGACTCAAATTACATGATACAAAGATTTGTAACTTTTTAGTTTATATTATGATAAATAAAACACTTATTTAAAAAAATCATTGATAACGGCTAAATGATGGGGAAAAGATATAATCGTGAAAAGAATTTAAAACTTACAAATATTTATAGCAGAATACAATTTCAAAATCAACTGACATTCTAAAATTTAAGTCACAAAGTGCAAACAGGTAGCACATTTCAAGTAAAAAATTGCTACAACGATTAATTTTGCAAGTAAAAATTATATTTGGATATTTTATACGACTGAACTAAATAAATTCATGTATATGTAAATTTTTATTTTTTACTTCCTCTATCCAAGATTTCGTGGATTAGTTCCTTTTTTAAACTATCAAAATGATAAATTGGTTGTATTTGTTCACATTGAAGAGGATAAATAACTAAATTTCTATCAAGTAGGCTGATGAGAATGGGCTAAGTATTCAATATGTGTTTCTTGCTGCTAAAGTTTTCATGAATCTGTTCCAAAATGCTTTAAAACTACTCCAAATTGACAAAATACTTCTGAAACTCCTTACTCTTGTTCCAAATTATCAAAATAACAACACCCCTGAAATCTCTCTACTGAAAAACGTTTTGAGCGGTAAGAAAATTTAGTAGAATGCTTTAAAAGGCGCTACTTTTTCATTCCATTTAAGCGTCCTTACGAACTAATCAGACAAATGTGTGTCCAATCACTTATTTGTAGACAGAACAAGAAGCAGACTCACAAATTAAAGATTAAATTATAGACGCTAAATCAACTATGCAATCACCTTTGTGTCCAAATTTGCAAAGCCGCTGCCGGCTCCAACTTCGCATCAATTCTTTGACAAAGGGCTGTTCCTTTTTTATGTCTATGCCCACTTTCATTTTATACTGGCGGCAAGGAAAATTGCAAACCTTTTAAGTTTCGCCCTGCTCCCTGGATATAGGTAAACAGGCTAGCATTTAGAAAATAATTGTGGAGGGGTCCCAATCTTTCTTTGTTATGAGTCTTTATTATACAATATTCCAATCAGGCCGTTATACTAAACGAACATTACATTCAATGATTTTTTGATTCTTCAGACATCTGTATGCATTTTACCTGAGTGATAAACGTAACTTTGACTTTCGCTAATTAAATTAGTTTCAGTATGTATTTTTGATTGTTTTTAAACATTTCAAATATTTCGGGGAGGTCTCGAAATTGCCCGAGTCTGACGTTATGTGATATCTCAAGGCGAGTAGACGAAATTTTTCTCGTCCTGTACAATCCCTTCGCATTAGACTTAGCAAGACTGGCAGAGATGGATTTGATTCTTCGCTTGCTTTAATACTAAAGGAGCATTTTGTTTGCAAATATATTTGACTCTTTCCAAATCTATCCCCGGATTTTCTATTTATGGTGTCAATAAAACTTAGATTTGCATCAATTAAGCTAACTTAAGAATTTATTTTTGTAACAAGAACAAAGTTCCCACCTTCTGAATACACACCAGCGCAAAAAATCATTACGACTCTTAATTTCATTTACATATCTAATAGTTCTGGAAAGTTGGTAGCGTTAATATTTTGTATTGAGTGAATCTACTCTGAATATCTTTTTTCCACCTTTCCATATTTTCGGTGATATTTGTCCCTTCAAGAGTCCTTAAAATTGGAAGATGATTTGTGGTTTTACCAGGCTCAGCGAACTGGATCCAGAAAAGTGATCAAAATTAATGTAACCCATTTGGAGTACCTTGTAACTTTTATCGGAATGCCACGAAATTTCATATTTATACTATTCAATGGCTAGGGAGCAGGATTCTACGAAAAGTAATCGTTTCTAAGTTTACAGATAGAGGGAAATATGGCACTGAGAACAACAGAAAATCCCAATAAATAAATATACAAGGCAAATAAAAATGTAACGTTTTTATTTCCTCTACAAAATGTGAGAAAGAACTGAAAGTACGTCGCTGCTAGCAACTTCAAATAAGTAAAGCATTTTATGACCAGGTCGAGAACACAAACCTATCACATCACTTCAGTCATTGAAGATGTTACCACTGCTATTTTTGAACAGTCAATGAACTATGCTACTGATTCCAGTTGTGCATGTGCAGTGTCATGGCAGTTCGGTATATCCTATGCCACAGTAGAAAAATTCTGAGAAAGTTGGTGCATTGTTAGAAGTATGAAGTCAGTCAGAAAGTTGTTTGCCATCGACAGAAAAATCGTCTGACATTTGCATTCACCTACCTTCCCAGAATAGAAGTGGATGATTCGTGGCCGTTGAGAATCCCATGAAACGACGAGACACATTTCTACAACAATAGAACTGTGAACACCCATAACTGTCGCATCTGGTCACGGAAAATCCGCACATTTCCAACAGGTTCCATTGGATTTGCCTAAGGTTACAGTCTCGAGTGACTTCACAGTCACATTTATCCGGATCATCCTTCGAAGATGTTACACCTAAAGGACTTATCACATATTCTGTGATGACCTGCAGAAGCGGAGAAATTATCAAAAATTCTGTAATACTCCAACTGCAACAAAGGCAATTCCTAGAAAACTTTCACCTTTATGCAACATTGACCGCCTCTTCATATTGAACATTCCATGTAGCAGTTTCCATGACAAATTTTCACCGATAACAGTCATTAGTCGTTTATTTCCTACCGCTTGACCGACACGTTCTCCTATCTTAATCCATTTGATTCCGGATTGTAGACACTTAAAAGGTATGATTTATGAAGGCTCTTGCCAATTTGGTAGAGTTGAAGGACAGCATCACAGGGCATGGTCATGACGTCACACAAGATCTCTTACAATCGGCAGTTGAACACATAGTTAATCGATTACAGATTCTTCGACTTCAGAATGGGGACCTTAGCAGTATCCTCTGTGTAAAATACTATCGTTGTGCATTACTTTTTCTTTTACAAATAATACGTGTTCCTTCCATCGCCAAAAGGCGGCCGCGGTAGCCCGATTGGAAGAGTAGCTGATTAGCAACGGGAGGGTTGCGCGTTCGAAACTGGAGCCAACCAAAGACCGTCGTGTACGTGGGGTGTGATGAAGTTAAATCTGTCGCGGCCTCAAATGCTCTCACGCTGGCGTGGAAATTTGGAGCGGAGTGCCAGCTCACGTTTTGACCTCGTCATCCAACCGTGATTCAAAATTGTGAAGTGTCCTCGGATCTTTCTCTTCGGGATTGATCCTGGACCAATAGTCCGTTGTATTGCTCCAGTGCGACGTTAATTCAACTATCTACCATCCATCGCCAAAAGTGCTACTCTGTTATTCTTTTTTACATTTATTTTACTTTTAGTCTGTTTATTCTTTTCTCACATTTTGTAAAGAAAAGAATAAACATTGATTTCATTTCATAATTGTTGTTAATTCTTTTGCTCTTCCGTGTATTTTCTGTTATACCATATTTTCCCTATTGACAGATCTTTGAACTATTTTTCTTTCGCAGAATCCCGTTCCCCAATCTTTTGAATAGTGATAATAGAATAACTAATAATCTAAATTTTTGTGATATTTCGATAATTATTTCGAGCTACAGGGTGCTCTAAACAGGACTTTAATTATGATAACCCAGTACTTCAAAGTGTGCATTTTAGATGGTGGCACAACTTTATGTAAATAGATCAGGTTTTTAGAGCCTAAAAATCGAAAATATTGTGTTTTCAACTTTTAAATGCTTCTTTTAGATTTAATAAAAACACCACTTCAATTTGTTAGATAAGTTTTTAAAAATATCCAATCATTGATGGGAACTTAAAAGTACAGTAGTGCGTAAAACAGGAACTAGTACTCGACCATCGGTGTTTTCTATTTGTACTTCAAAGTTTTCTCTTTCCACATGTTACGATACGTTGGTAGTAGAGAACGTGATTTGAACGTACTTTCACACAACGCCTGGTGACTTCGCTACTGTAGGCCAGTTGCATAGTTTTAAATACATACCATAGTCATAAATCGAAGTTTCTATCACAATTAAAATTTATCTGGCAAAATCGTAGGTGTATTACTATATGGAATAAGAAATTTTGCAACTTTAATGAAATCTAATGGCATGACAACGCCGATGTGAGTTTATTTTGACAATGGGTTAATCGAATATAGGAAATTAATCATCTAAAAGATTTTTTTTACACATCGGGTTTATACCTTACCATCCCCGTTTTTTTTATACAAACAAGGTTTGACAAATGCCAGTACGTTCCAATAGAGTGGTTCTGGGTACGTAAAATTCTGTGTTCAATATCTAGAAAAGGCAGGTTTAAAATTCTGTCTCTTAATTGGTGAAATATTCTACAATGAGCGGTTTAAATTTAATGTAAGCGAAAATTAATTGCATGCTTCATACAATACTAGATAGCGTTTTCGATAGGACTATGCAATTCTGAAATCAAATACCAAGATACATTCTCAAGAGTAAAGCTCTTGCAATTTTCAGAAAGAACTAGTTTCAGTCCTGAAAAAAGTGTGCAACAAAAGAGCATGATGTCAAGGGAAGCTGTATTGTCTGGCGTCATATGGGTTGGTGGAGATGCACCCTTCGGGGTGACACAATCGAGAGGAAGAGTGAGAACGTACTTTGATGTAGAAGAAACTGAACACCTAGGCATCGACCTTCTAATGAAATAGACGGATCATGTGGGCGGAGTCGCTGTCGTAAGATCTCTGAAGGATAAATCACAAATCGACTTAGCCGACTGGCTATGGAAGCGCAGACTAGTGTTTTTCATCACGGTGGATAATCACTTTAACCAATCAATAATTTAGTATTCATGCTTTTACCCACAACCACGTGACAGATCTTCAAACCGAGCAACTGGAAAAATAACATGAAGCTGCGGGCACATGCTCCGTCTATTTCATTTTAAGGTTGATGCGCCTAGGGAGATCTCGTGGAGACGAATGATAAATATAATTTGTAAACTGATATAATTTATAAATATTAGTATGTGATCACTATATATTGAGTTCTGTGGCGTTTCATAAATAAAACGTGTGTTTGATTACTCCTCTGGAATTCTTCGATAATTGGAGAACCATACCACCAGCCAATAGCATTACAGTAACCGTCTTTACAAAATCACAAGACCATTAATGGTGTAAAGACTTCAGACTAAGATAGATGGCGCTCTTGCGCATGCCCAGAAGGACTTTGAGAAAGGAAAGAGTTAAGAACGAGTGTGGCGAGAGACGTGTTGTGTTGTGTTTTTTGGAGAGTGATCGAGACTGTGTGAGATGTTTCGTTTTTGATATTTACTACCTTTATTATTTTGGTTTGTGTGTCGTGTTTGTACTGTGTCTGTGAGTTCATTAAAATGGTTTAAACCAAAAAGGGAGTATTCCTTGTGATGGTAATTAAAATTTTGAGCAAGTCAGTACAGACTACGAAGAAATGGAGTGATAATTTTGAAAAGTGTTCTTATTTTAACTAGGCTGATATAGTTAAAACTTTGTTTGGTGAAAGGTAGTTGTAATTTTGCAAGTGTTCTTATTTTAACTAGGCTGATATAGTTAAAATTTTGTTTGGTAAAAGGAGTGATAATTTTGAAAAAGTGTTCTTATTTTAACTAGGTTGATATAGTTAAAATTTTGTCTGATTTTGAAAGGCAAATTTATTCTGTTGATTTGCAAAACTATTCTTATTTTAGCTAGACTGATATAGTTAAAATTTTGTTTGATTGTAAAAAAAAAAAAAAAAAAAATTAGGACACTCATGTGGTATATAAAAAAGAATTTTCTGTTCTGAATGGTTAGAATTAGAACTATTCAAATGGTCAGTTTGAGTTTTGTTTTCTGAGAAAAGAGAATTATTTTAAAATTTTAAATTGAGATAGCCTAGTTTGTTTTGTGTTCTTTTGTATGATGCTATCTGATGACAATTGAAGTGTTGTTAAAATTTGATTTGATTCTGTTGTATGATTCAAAATAGAATTAAAAATTTGGTGTAGAAGTATATAGTTTGAATTACAAGTATAATTCTTTTTGATGAGTGTTGTCAACAGCACCAAATGCCTAGAATTTTCAATATTTAGTGCGTCTTGGGTTATTTTGCTTTGGAAAATATTTTGTTATATTTCTGAATGAATCGGAAATTCATTTAAAAGAGTTTTGGAGTGTTTTGAAATTGTCATTTTCATTTGTTGCTCATTTAAATGACTAAGAAACCCCTTAGAATTGTTTATTTATTTTGCGGAATTTTGAATGTCTAACTTGTGTACTTAAGGAAATTTTTGTTAGTAATTTGAAATTGCTTTGTGTAACTAATTTGGCAAATGTGAGACCATTTTGTGTTCAGAAAAAGAACTCGAAAAAAAAAATAATCTGAAAGTGTGGATTTGAATTATTCACTTCCTGTGTTTGTTGACGAAAAAAAAGAAAAGGAAAAGAATGATATTCTGTTTTATATTTTTGTGTGTGCATTTATGCTTCTGAGTGTGAATCAATTGTTCATAGAGAAAAGGGAATTCTTTTGAACTGAAAATACCTTTTCTTGATTAGACAGGAAAGTTGAGTTTATATTCTGAATTGTATTTTAATTGTAGTATTATTTTCAAAACAGCTGTTCTTTAGTTGAACTTTTCTTTAACTGTTTATTTTCTTCTCGGGCCGCGGTGGCCCGGTTGGAAGAGTAACGGACTAGCAACCGAAGGGTTGCGAGTTCGAATCCAGCCAAACACCGTCGTGTACAAAGGGGGCTGGTGCACGTTAATTCTGTCGTGGCCTCAAATGTCCTCACGTTGGCGTGGTGTGGAAGTTTGGAGAGTGGGGTGCCAGCTCAGGTGTTGCCTCGTCATCTGACCGTGGTTCAAAATTACGTGGTGTTGTCCTCGGATCTTTCCCTCTGGGATTGATCCCGGACCGTCACCAATAGCCCATTGTGTTGCTCCAGTGTGACGTTAATTACCAATACCAATACCAAACATATTTTCTTCTCAATTTGAAAACATCTTTAAAAAAAAGATATTGTTTTAATGAATGAAAATTTTAATTTGTTTATGTGTTCGAAAATTATTTCTATTGATTTTTGGTTGTTCGGTAAGAAAGTTGTAACGTAGAATTAGCGAATTTAATTCTTTGATAAAGTCTTGTGAATTCTGTTGGAATTTAATACCTTAATAGAGGTTTTTGATAGTGTTTCCCCTGGCCCTTAATCATGGCATTTCTTGCAATTGGTAGAAAGCAGGACTTAATTGCTGTTGCGGAAGAAATTGGTGAGAAGGTACCAACTTCGTGCAAGGTTGCGGATATTAAACAAATAATTTTAAAAAGCCCAAATTTCGATCGGGAGGAGGTAACGATAATCATGGAACGAGTCATAAAAGATAGACTGGAAGAGGAAGAATTAGCTAGACAAGAAAAAATTCGTGAGGAAGAATTAACTAGACAAAAAAAAATTCGTGAGGAAGAATTAGCTAGGCAAGAAGAAGAACGACAAGAGCGGGAAAGGGTCAGACAACATGAACTCGAAATTAAAAAACTAGAAATGGCTCAGAAGGAATTTCGCCGGTCTGAAGAGGAATCTGAAAATGGGGCGGATAGAAACAGAAAAATCCAACTTACCCAAATCACTCCCAAATTTGACGAAAAAGGGGATGAAATGGGATTGTATTTGATCAATTTCGAGAGGAAAGCAGAGATGGCTCGAGTGCCGAAGGAGGACTGGGTGGCTTATTTGCTGGCCGTTTTGCCAGCCGAGTTATCTAACATGCTTGCCCGAGAACCTCCTGAAGTGGCCAACAATTATGATGTTGTGAAAGATCTCATTCTGAAACGATACAAAATGAACGCTGAAAAATTGAAACAGTGTTTCTACAGACATCAGAAAACAGCAGAGAAAACATGGAGAAATTATGCTCATGAACTGTACAGCTACTTCACTGAATGGCTTGCTGAATTGGAAATTGAAACCTTTCAGCAACTAAAAGATTTAATCGTTGCCGAGCAATTGAAGTATCGTGTACCAGATCAAATCAAGGAGCATTTTCTTGACAAATGGATGAAGTTGAAGACACCTTTTGAATTGGCAGAAGTGATCGAGGAGTACGAAACCATCAGGCAGAGTTTCAGGAAGAAGGAATTTCCAAAGAAGTATGGCTATCAAGGTTCAAAGGGACATTTTAGTGGAAGTAGACCCAAAGTACCATTCAAGGATGACAAGAACAAACATCCGGTCAAAACCGAACCCGCAAGCAACGAAAACCGTGAAAGAGAGTTTGAAAAGAGAAGACAGCTCCGATGCTATGAATGCGGTTCGTTATCACATCTGAGACCCCAATGCCCGAAGCTCAAGAGATCTGAAGTAGTAGCTGCCAATGAAGTCTTTGGAAGACACGTGCCTGAGTTGATGTCTCCTTATACTAGTGCTGGGACAGTAAATGGAGCCCAAATGTCTATCTTGAGAGATACTGGTGCCAGCATCGATCTTATTCCCAGAAAATTTATCAAACCACATATGTACACAGGTGAGCATGTGTGGCTCGCTTCTCCATTAGTAGACAGCCCGGTCTGCTTGCCCATTGCAGAAGTTGATTTGAACTGCGAATTGGGACATGTCCTTACGAAAGCTGCTGTAAGAGACAGTTTTCTGGATCAAGAGCATTACCTACTAAGTAACAAAACCGTTGCTCTGATCGAGAGTATGAAAAAAGATAAGGAGCTGGAGATCCAAGTTATTAATGCAGTTCAGACGAGAGCTCAGAAAAGTCTTTTGACAGCCGAAGTTGAAGAGTATCCAGTTGAGTCGAGTCCTGGAGAAGAGAATGACAGTACCGTGTTAACAGAGGAAGACGGAGAGGTATTGCCTATGGCGGAAGAAGCCTCACTTCCAGATCTGATTAAAGCCTCACGGAATGATTTTGTCGAAGAGCAGCGCAAGAGTAAAGAGTTGAAACCACTTTTCCTAGAAGCTGAGGAGTTAGCAAAGGAAACCAAGTATGCAATCGTTAATCAAATGCTGTTCTATCTGAAAAGTGACAAGGATGGTACGCAGAGAAAACTGCTGATTGTTCCAGAGAAGTTTCGGGACCAATTAAAGAAACTGTCTCATGAAGGAACAGCGGCTCACTTAGGAGTGACCAAGACTAAAGATGCTCTTTTTAAAACTTTTTTTTGGCCGAATTGTTACAAAGATGTTGAAGAATTTGTCAGATCTTGTGACCAATGTCAGCGAGTCGGGAAACCTCGGGATAAGAAGAAGGCACCCATGAAGATCGTTCCTGTCATCTCGGAGATCTTCACAAAGATTAATGTGGATGCTTGTGGTCCTTTACCTACTACACCATCTGGAAACCGGTATCTCATCACTGCAATTTGCTTGTCTTCCAAATATCCCGATGCAGTTCCTGTCCCAAATCTTAGTTCTTCAACCGTGGTCGATAGTTTCCTGCAAATCTTTAGTCGGATGGGTTTCCCGAGGGAGCTGCAAAGCGATCAAGGAACGTCGTTTACAAGTGCACTCACAACGGAGTTCCTGGAGAAATTTGGAGTTAAAGTAGTGCGAAGTTCCGTACATCATCCCCAGAGCAATCCTGTGGAGAGACTACATAGAACTTTGAAGAGAATTCTTCGAGTCCTGTGTCTGGAGTCAGGACCTGATTGGGAGAAAATCTTGCCTCATGCCCTGTTTGCTCTACGAGTTGTTACTCATGACAGTACTGGATATACTCCAGCTGAGCTGGTTCATGGACAGAATTTGAGGACTCCCATGACTCTACTGTACGAGAACTTGACGGAAAGCGAGGAAGAGAAGACTAGCGTAGTATCATATGTCTTCAAGCTACTAAACCGCATGAAAAGGTGTCAAGAATTAGCCGTCCAAAACATGGAGAACGCCAAAGACAAACAAAAACTATGGTATGATCGCAAGGCTGTGAAGCGTAAATTTTGTGAAGGCGACCTTGTGCTGGTTGTCGCTACATCTAGGCCTAACAAAATGGCAGTTCATTGGATCGGCCCAGGGAAAGTCGTTAAACAGCTTTCCGAAACCAACTACATTGTGCAGTTTCCAGAAAAAGACAAATCCCATGTGTACCATGTGAACATGCTCAAGTCATATTTCCAGAGACCCGAAAATGTGAATTTAATCTGTCTAAAAGAGATTAGGAACTGTGACAACGAGGAGGACATTCCAAGTCTCGAGCAGAAGCCTGAAGTCTCGGAAATGACACAAATTTGGCAAGACATAGAACAAAATGGTCGCTTGTCAGAAGATCAGAAGGAGCAGCTGAGAGAGTTGCTATCAAAATACTCTAGCTCATTCTCAAACCAGCCGGGGTGTACTGATCTTACTGAACATGACATTGAGCTTGAATCTGAGAGGCCCATCTGTGCCAAACCTTACAAGATGTCTCCACGCCAAACAGAAATTTTGAAGATGGAAGTGGAGAAGATGCTGTCGCTCAAAGTCATTGAGCCAGGAGAATCTGATTTTACTTCTCCTCTTATTCTGGTAGAAGTACCAGGAAAGGATGCAAGACCGTGCATCGACTATCGAAGACTCAACAAGGTCACTAGAACCCAGTACTTTCCTCTGCCAAACATTGAGCAGCTTGTTGAAAAAGTGTCAGCTGCCAAGTATATCACCGTTCTAGATTTGACCCGAGGTTATTGGCAAATACCTCTGAGTAAACGAGCCCAAAGATATTCAGCTTTTGTAATCAGTTTTGGGACATTTCGACCGTTGAGATTGCCATTCGGTTTGAAAAATGCCCCTTGTGACTTTAGTCGTTTGATGGCCGAACTGTTGAAAGACTGTGGAGAATTTGCATGCCCTTACTTGGATGATGTAGCCATCTATTCCCTAAGTTGGGAAGATCATTTACAACATTTGAAAACCGTCTTAGAAAAGATGAATGCAGCTCATCTGCACATCAAGCCTTCTAAGTGCCAGTTTGCTCGTGCGTACGTAAAGTATCTTGGGCACTTGGTTGGTCAGGGCCAGAGAACACCTGGAGAATTGAAGATCCAAACTGTAAAGGACTTTCCGACCCCTGCGACTAAGACGCAGATCCGATCTTTCTTAGGACTTGCGGGGTATTATCGAAAATACATTCCTGACTTTTCAGTCCTCTCAGCACCAATTACAGATCTGCTGAAAGGAAAAAATCGTCGTGCTGCTGTCATATGGACTGATGCTTGTCGAGAGGCGTTTGACAAGTTAAAGAAACGGTTGTCGGAGAATCCGGTGTTGTACAGTCCAGATTTCTCGAGACAGTTTCTCGTCCAATGTGACGCGTCAAATCTTGGGATTGGCATCGTTTTGTCCCAAATTAATGACATTGGTGAGGAACATCCTGTCATGTACTTGAGTCGGAAGTTCTCAAATGCAGAACAAAAGTACAGTACCATCGAGAGAGAGTGCGCAGCTATCGTGTTCGCCATCCAAAAGCTGCGATGTTATTTGGATGGACACCAGAAGTTCATCATCCAGACGGACCATAATCCCCTTGTTTGGCTGGACAAAAATACGGGAACCAACCCTAGACTTTTACGTTGGGCTTTGATCCTGCAGCCATTCAATTATGAGGTTGTCCATAAGAGGGGGAAACAGCATCAAAATGCTGATTCATTAAGTCGCATCCCATAAACCTCATATTCTTTTATTTTATATTAGTAAGTTTATTGTTTATTTTGATATTTGTATTATGTGTGAAAATTTTAAATTTTTCTTATCATTAGTGTAAATTGTTTTCCTAAATTTTTAATAAGTATATAATTTTTTGTATAATATTTTTGAGTTCAAGGCACTGATTGCTATAATCTGGTACATGTGCAGTGTATTTTGTGTACTTGAACTCTTGAACTTTTCCAATGACTGCACCTATCTGGAGACTTTTTCAGGCAGTGGAGTCATCAAAACTTTTCCCTCATTCTTCGAGAAAAGTTTCCTCCTTGTGGGGAGGAGTTTATAAGTCTGTAAAGACTTCAGACTAAGATAGATGGCGCTCTTGCGCATGCCCAGAAGGACTTTGAGAAAGGAAAGAGTTAAGAACGAGTGTGGCGAGAGACGTGTTGTGTTGTGTTTTTTGGAGAGTGATCGAGACTGTGTGAGATGTTTCGTTTTTGATATTTACTACCTTTATTATTTTGGTTTGTGTGTCGTGTTTGTACTGTGTCTGTGAGTTCATTAAAATGGTTTAAACCAAAAAGGGAGTATTCCTTGTGATGGTAATTAAAATTTTGAGCAAGTCAGTACAATGGACATTTATTTTTCAAAACTAGGTTGGGCAGATACTGTCTATTTCAATTTAGATGACAGTATTGACTTCAGTGAATCTCTTTCTCTGCTGCACTCACCGATGTTGCCGGATGCCATAATTCAGTCCTTAACCATAACAGTCTCGCAAAGTACTGAGGTGTATGACGTTAAAACGGAATACAATTTTCAGTCTTGAGTTCAGCTTTATGTGCTTGCATTGCAAGACCTTGTGGACGAGGAATGTGCACGGGAAAACAAGCGTCAATCAGGAAACAGCTGGAGAATTAGTAAAATTTAAGTTCCTGCAAATGCAGTACTTTCTTAAAACTGGATCATCAATGCAAGATGATTGATCGCCGTAATGATTAATTCGGCTGATGTCCCCAACAACTGAAGCAGTTCGATCGTCGTCCCGAAGTTGCAGCGTTCCTTCGAACAGAGTGTTGGGTTTTATCGATTGAAGACAGAGTTTTATATTAAAAATAAATTTTATTACGTGACCAAGTCTTATGGTTTAAAAACATACAAGAAGTCTGATCAGCTCATGATCCCCAATCTCCTCACTTATATACATACAAAGATTTACATATTCTTCTATATTGATGTGCCCCACACGGCACTATAATTGGAGGTTTGAGACCGATTCCAACATGCGGCCCCATCGGTTGTAAAACCTCAGCAGATGTATTACAATTCAATATATATATTTATATAAATCTAACAAAATATTTTTCTAATAATATTTTTAAATTTATTTAACAATAAAGGCTTTGTTAAAAAGTCAGCCAAATTATTTTCCGATGAAATATAATTTACGTTAAATAGTTCATCTTTTATTAATTTACGAATAAATTTGTACTTGATATCAATATGTTTAGTTTTCTGATTTTCCTGACTATTTTTTGAAAAATAGATAGCAGATTGATTATCACAATATACTTGGGGTCTTATGTGATCACACAAACTTAATTCATTTATAATTCTACTAAACCAAATAACTTCTTTAGTGCAATCGGTTAGTGCAATAAATTCAGATTCCATTGAGCTAAGAGCTATGCACTTTTGTTTAGAAGATTTCCATGATATTGGGATGTTACCCAAATAAATTAAATAGCCACTGCTTGAATGTCTGTTTGTGAGACCACATCCAAGAAAGTCGACAGTTTGTCGTATGGGGCCGCGACCATTCTGCAACTACTGCAAAAAGTCGGGACATTACGAATCGAAGTGCTTCAAGAAATGCAATCGGCAGAAACCTGGTGGTGAATTATTTTATATGGAGGACAATCCAAAAACTGATCTTCAACGTGCCTATGCAGTTTCAAATTTTTCAAATGAAAGACCGAGGGAATTTCTCATTGATTCAGCTGCAACTGCTCACTTCTGTAAAGAACGTGATATGTTTACGACATTCAGAAAACTACCACCACAGAAGATCCTAGTCGGAGACAAGGACAGCACATCGGAAGTATTAGGTATGGGTGATATTCAATTTACAGTTTTAGATAGAAACCGAAATTATGATATAACTTTAAAAGATGTGTTATACTCGCCTAATATGAGAAGAAATTTAATTAGTGGTGCTCGTATTGACCTTGTGGGAAACCAAATTAAATGGGGAAATAACAAAATGATTATTTATAATAGTTATAATAAATATTTGTTTACTGTTCCCAGAATTGGAAAATTGTATATCTTAAAAGGTTATCCCAAGATTAAAAATTATACATATGTAACTGGTTTAGATCTAGAAAAAGCCCACCGTAGGTTTTGTCATGTTAACATGCCCTTAATTGAAAATATGAGTAAAATTAATTGTGTAAAAGGAATTGAAAAACTTAATTGTAAGAATATAGATAAAAATTGTAAGATTTGTGCTATTGCTAAATCCGCTAGAATATCCTTAAAAAGAAACTATATGTACGAAAGGAAAACTAAAAATGTTTTGGAAAGGATCCATATGGATTTGTGGGGTCCTGCTCCAGTTAACTCTCTAGGTGGAAACAAATACTTTTTATCTATTATTGATGATTTTTCACGTAAAGTAACTGTTTATATTATTCGAAATAAGAATGAAGTTTTTGATTACTTTAAAAAATACTTGGTTAAAGCTGAAAGACAGCTAAATGTTAAGTTAAAATGTGTCCGAACTGACAATGGTTTAGAATTTTGTCACAAAGAATTTAAAAAGTTTTTAAATAATCTAGGAATAAAAATCGAAAGAACTTCAACTTATACCCCTGAACAAAATGGCATTGCAGAAAGGTTCAATAGAACAGCCATGGATTGTGTCAGAGCTATGCTTCAAGACAGTGGTTTACAACCACAATTTTGGTCAGAAGCACTTTTAGCATTTATTCATACTAAAAATAGATGCGAACACAAATTAACTGAGGGTATATCTCCTAACGAAATATGGACTGGTTTCAAACCATCAGTAAAACATTTTAGAATTTTTGGCTCTTTGGCATATGTTCATATTCCTAAAATACAGAGAAATAAATTACAACCCAGAGCTAAACTTGGTATTTTGACAGGATATGGTTTGAAAACTAAAGGTTACAGAATATATATCCCAAACGAGAAGAGAATAGTTGAAACAGTCCATGTTCATATCGACGAAAGTAAGAAAGCTGTTGATGTACTATTTGGTAAAAACTTTGAGTACGTTTCTTTCGATCTTAATTCTAATATTCCTATTTATCAATCAAATGAAAATATAAAAGTAAAATCGGAAAGTGAAACTCAAGTTTTAGATTCTAAAGATTTAGATAAAACTGAGAACTTAAAATGTCTTAACATTTCAAATTGGCGTAGAATCGAAAAACCTAGAAATAAAAGCAATAGGATAGATGTATACTATTATTCTCCTGAAAATTTGAGAATGAGATCTTTAAATGATATTAAAAAGTACTGTACTAAAAATAAGATTAGGTTTGATCCTGTAAATTTCAATTTTAAGCCAGAAACTGAACATCCTAATGTGGATATTTCTAATGTGCCATCTACTTCTAGTGATGAATCTAATTTTTTAGACCAACAGATGTACGACATGCATGATCAGTGTTACAATGTCGAAATCCCCAAAAGTTATGAAGAAACGCAAGCAAGTAAGGATAAAATTAAATGGAATACTGCCATGAATGAAGAAATTCAGATAATGAAGGATAGGCAAGTATGGAAATTAGTGGACACACCCCCAAATACAACCATAATTGGAAGTAAGTGGGTGTACAGCATAAAAATGGACGAAAACAATATACCTAAAAGGTATAAAGCTCGTCTTGTTGCTCAAGGTTTTAAGCAAAAACCCGGCATTGATTTTAAAGATATTTTTTCACCAGTTGTGAATTTTTCTATTGTTAGATTATTGTTTGTACTATTGATTTCTATGTTGGGTTGGTATCACTGTCAAGTTGACGTGAAAAGTGCATATTTATATGGACACCTTAAGGATACTATATACATGAAACAGCCAAAAGGATTTGTGCTGAAAGGATCCGAAAACAAAGTATGTCTATTGGAAAAGGCTATATATGGTCTGCATCAAAGTGGTAGAGAATGGAATTTGGAATTAGACGGTATTTTAACTAAATTAGGATTTTCTCAGTTAAATTGGTGTAATTGTGTCTACAAATTTAAAGATGTAATTTTAATTGTTTATGTAGATGATATGGTTTTGTTTTCAAAAAGAGAACATTTGATAAATGACGTAATCGAATTATTGGACAAAAAATTGGATCTTACAGTCCTAGGTAAAACTAAATATTTGTTAGGCGTAAACTTTCAAGAAATTGAAAATTCGATTTATTTACATCAAATTACCTACATTGAAAAATTAATGTCAAAATTCAAAGATCTTCCTAAAAGTTTTGTGAATTTACCTTTTAAAATTGGTTGTAACTTACCTGATAAGGTTAAAGAGGAAGAAATAATTGAAAATGATTTAATGAGGAAATTTCCCTATCGTTCCTTAATAGGATGTTTATCGTTTTTGTCAGATAGATCCAGACCAGATATTGCATTTGCCGTTAATATAATGTCTCAGTTTTGTAATGGTTATACTTACAAACACTGGTCTTACGTTGTTGATATTATGAACTATGTTTTTCTTACAAAGGATTTTAAAATAAATCTTTCCAATGTAGAAAGTTCAAATTTGATTGCTTTTTCTGATGCAAATTGGGCTTGAAGGAATTAATTCAGGGTCCAGTACGCATCTGCTGTGATCAGGAGTAGACGCCCGTGTCTCCTTGTATCTAGATGACTTGTTTCTTGTAGCATAAGCATCGGCCACGATACTTAATTTTGTGTCTTCGTCCTTCCGCTTCAGGTCGATCCGGCTGGATTCTGTTATTAAATGTTTAGACAAATTGTCTAGCGTGAACTCGTTGTCATCCATCCTGTATAGCAGTTGTACCAGATTATCGTATTCGTGAGGCAAATGTCTTATTAGTTGAAAGCAAACTAAGAGGTCTGGGATTTCGAATCCACCTTCTTTTATCTGTAACAGCTTCTCATGCACTCGTTTGCAGAAGAGTCCAATGGATTCGTCCTCCGGCTGGTAGCGGATTGAAAAGAACTCGTCCACAAGGCCTGCCAATCGTGCTCTAGATGCTGGTTCAAAGTTGGTCTTTAATATATCCCAGGCTTCCTTACCGTCCTCAGTAGATGAAATTAAGACTTGATATTTTCTGTCTATGCCCTGGTAGATAGTTGTGTATGTCCTCTGCTTCCTATAACGATAGTCTCTTTTTTCTTGTTCTGGAGCATCTTCCAATAATAGAGGTTCCGTTTTAGTGATAAATTCCCAGCAGTTCCGGTCAATTAGCAATACCTTCATGTCCGTCTTCCACGTGGCATAGTTGAAATCCGATAACTTCGGGAAGGAAAACATGGACATTTCTTGAATACCCATCATACTGGAAACCGGTAGTGGCAGAATTCAGGTTCAGCTTAAGGTCTGAGGCCCATAACCAATTGTTGGGTTTTATCGATTGAAGACAGAGTTTTATATTAAAAATAAATTTTATTACGTGACCAAGTCTTATGGTTTAAAAACATACAAGAAGTCTGATCAGCTCATGATCCCCAATCTCCTCACTTATATACATACAAAGATTTACATATTCTTCTATATTGATGTGCCCCACACGGCACTATAATTGGAGGTTTGAGACCGATTCCAACACAGAGCAAGTCCGGGCGCAGTTCTTAGTATGACCCTGAATTTGCTCATCATCCCCGTCGCTTCTCCGTCTTCCACGAGATTACCGAAATACAGCCGCGAATTAACTACTACTTTCCTTGGTGGGACAATCATATCAGCTCGAAGGATCTCCACTAAAGAGAGTTCCGAACAGTAGTTTCCGTGGGTGCTTACTAGGTGATTGATTTGGTTGATGAGCATTTGCGCAGCTCTTTGAGGTCTAGGATCTGAAAAGGAAATAGAAATGTGAAGGTGAATGATCAAGGGAAAACGAAATGGGGGAACGAATCATAAAATTTTTATAAATATGTATCCTTAAAATGTCAACCTAATACTCAATTTTAAAAAGTACTAAATTCCACCTATAGACTTAAAAATGCTACTCTACATAAAACTTCATGCTCTAAAAATGACCGTTGAGCATAATCCAAACTGATTATATTTTGTTGGTGGTGTACTTCGGGTTGAAGTTATAATTTTCAGGTCATTTAATTCTTACAAAAAGGAATGATGGGTTTGTAGAATGTATACCTTCTATCTTTGTTACGACCCCTGTTGACAGAGGGCGCTGCACGAGCCCTTGATGCAATTACTTCACCTCTTGTAACTGTACCAGCAACCCGTGTATATCGAGCGATCCCGCGAACGAACTCCCCGTGGAGACAATAAAATTGTTGTTGAGTTTACATGAAGTGTCGTCGTTTATACAGTCCTAACACTACTCACGTTTGAGTTATAAGCTATCGACCCCACAACCTTCACTAACGATCGAATGCTGGACAAAAACTTAAAACTGTCCGATACTTAAATATTACATTACCTTCACCATGTTAAACTGTGGGAAGCTAATTCCGTGAACCGCATCTCGGGTTGACTTGGCATCTCTGTCTAACATATCGCACTTGATCAGATCTTATAATTTGAAACGGATTTTCGCTCCAGAGTACTTACGAACCCTGTTTTGGTGTCCAGAGTCTGCACTTGAGAGCGAAGTCAAGTCGGACCTCCTGTTCTCTCGAGCAATTACAGGCATTTTGGCAGAACTTCCCACAGAAGTGCTTCAGAAAGACGTTGAAGTTCGAAACGCCGATGTCAATTCTGACATGCTCGAATTTCTTGGGTAAAGTCTAATGAGCTCTTCAGGTTCCGTTTAGAAAGCGTTCTTAGCCTCCTGTGTCGTACCTGACAATGATCTTTCTGGTCGACAAGAACAGGACTTCTTATCCAGTCCTCGCATTCCCGAAAGTGCTTTCACTCACCACTGATTGTTGACTTTGGTGTTGCTAGTTGTGTGAATATTGCAACGAATCCATTCTCCTAGATATTATTAATAAAAAATAACAGTAGCGTTTTCAACAATTTCGAACAGACACTTTCCTTCTTATTTTGAACTGCGAATATTTCTAGAGATGAATGAGGTGCTTTAAATACTCTGCAATCTATCAAAAAAGTCTATTGGAATTTAGATAATTTTATAAACTTCTGATAATTTTCATACTTACGGGGGAAATATGATCGTCCGATTTTTTAGCGCTGCTACCCTTTATTCTATAAAGTTCTGTGTTTTTCTTTCTTTCTTTGCTCTCAAGAATTCAACTTATATTAGTGTATTTGTATTGTGCAATAAAAATATTTTAGATGATAGAATAATTATTGCAATTTCACTCACCTGAGATTTTCACCTCTTCTTCCACTTCACATACACAATAGTGATCCGGAATCCCTGCAACGGGGCAAGTGCGATTTGAGGAAATGTAACCAAAAAGCGATGTTCCTCTATTTGATGTAGAAGAACCCAAAAGTGATTTATTCAAACTAAAATGGAGGATATCTAAGGCAGTGAAATAAATGTCGTAGGGCGTCGTTAATCGTCCTTGATTTCTTCTCAAATTTGCAATTGACACTTCTTTTGGAGAACTGTCAAATGATGTTGGGAGAACCAGAGCAAAGAATGGCATCCTTTCTTCAATTCGTCCAATTAAAGTCGCCCTCATCGCATCAAACCGATGACCGTGATCGGACATAAAAAAAAACGAATGTCTTATTCAGGTATCCAGAATAGTACATGTCTTGCAACCAGGATTCCAAATCTATATCAGCCGAAGTAACTTGATTAACATAATCGTGGCTCAGTTCAACTAAAAAAGAAAAGGCAAAGAATGGACGTTTGGCTTTTCTGTATTCTTCTATGAAATGGCGCACGTATTTCAGTTGTAGTAGATGTTTCGGAATTCTCCCGAAGCATAAATTAGAGCTGAGGCGATATCGCTTTGACGTTTGGACTGCCAACCAGAATGGTCGCATGTAATGGTCAGTTGGTGAATCGCGTAATCCACCACGAAGATAGTTGAAAAGGCCAATATCTGGTTGATCCTCAGCAAAAAGCGTTACGTAACCAGCTGCAGAAAAGTTTTTCCACAAGCATGGCCAATCATCGTAGGTTCCAGTAGGATCCACTACTCTTGGAAGTTCATTATCAAACACAGATTTTCCCGTTAACACAGCTGCTAAATTTGGAAACGTGTTATCACCTACTTTAGTCATGCCTCTAAACACAAAAGCATCCAATTTTTTTATTAAGAATTTATAAGTTCTAGGAAGTTGCCGAATGAAACTCAACCTGGACAGAGAGTCAATACCGAAAATCAATACATTATACACATCGTTAAAGTAGTCAACTTTCTCCGTGTTTGAAAACTTCATTTTTGGAAATATGTGGCAATGGATGTTTGTGTAAAAGGCAGTACCAGCAAAATTATAACAAGAAACGTACACGAAATCGGATAATAATCTAGATCCGTCAACCGATATTTTCCGAACATCGCTGTATTCAATTTCAAAGTCATTTTTTCGGAATATCTCTTTGTAGTCACATTGCAACTCCCCGACCACGTATCCGTGCGATTTCACAGCGGATAAATTAAACCTTAGAACACCTTTTCCATCTACAAAAGTCAAATCTCCCATACGTTCTTTGCATTTTATAGATTTTGGAGGGGACAAATAATTCAAAATAGATGGATCGAATGGATGAACTCTGGGAAGCTGGCATCTTTGATCAGGTAATAATGGCTCCTCTTTATTCACATCGTAGTGAAAGAATTCGTTTTGTGCGATGAAGAGAGGTATCTGTGTTTGTTGTACATGATATAAGAGTATTAAAGTTGCTAAGGACATAGAAGAAAGTATCCATATCAATCGTTTCCTCCACACTGCAGCAAGGAGCATAGCATTTGAAATTGTATTGTAAACCTAAAAAATGTCAAATAAAATGATAAACACTATTGTAAACACACAGAAACAGGTACAAACAATAGCAAATAATGAAATAGTTTATGTAATTTTTGAAATTCTTTTACAAAAGCTGCAGCAGGCTAGATTATCTAGCAGCAAACAGAAACGGATGAGCTAATGTGAGATTGTATCGTGAACGGTACCCCGCCAGATGAGTGCCGAATAACAAAACGTTTGCGCATTTGCAAGTGTATGAAACCGAGGCATTTCACGGTAACAGGCATGATACTGATAGCAGTGATGGTAATTGCTACAAAGTATTTTGGAGCAAATCTTGGAGCAGGTAAATTAACATTTTGGAGCAGCACATCAAAGGAACAGTGGAAGATATTTTAATAATGAAACTAATAAAATTCAGGTTTTTAAACATGACTGTATGAATGATAAACAATAAACATAACTGTAAACTATTACAAAATTCATTTTAAATACTTACTAAAATTGATGAAATATATATACTGAATAAGAAAAACATAATAAAAACTTACCAAGTGTTTTCCATTTCCATAAAGTTATGTGCAAGGTAAGAAATAACTTTGACATTAACATGACTAATAAACATTTTATTAAACAAAAAAATATTACTTTCTTTTCTTATGTTTGTTACATTCCAACTGAGCCTTTCTGTTTTCTTCTAAGGCACATATAGTTTTAGACATTCTATCTTTACCTTCTTTAAAAAGAATCTGTTCGCTTTCAACAGCACTCATCTGTCTGCAATACCTTGTGAAATCTTGCTTTCATCATGATTTAATAGTTTTTGTGAAAGTTCCTTTTGCAATTCAATTTACTTCGACTTTAAGGTAAATCTGTCATGGTACCGCCTCTAGGAATTTCGAACTAATTTAATCAAAGCCGTAATAACTTGAAAGTTCTTTATGCTTTCTGTATTAGTAAAATGCGACTTAATTTGCCTTATACCATTTATACTGTATAGTCCGATTACTCCTATTTTCCAACATGCGATTGTTCTCACTGAAGCCTCTTTCTACATCAGTTTCCATGTGATAACTTAAAAGACTTGACAAAAATAGGCAAAATCTCAAATTTAAACTTGCCAGATGATTCTCTTATATTAAATATATTCCTCCAATAATGGTATATACGACTACATGTTGAAACTTATGGAAAATGAAAGCTATCAATAATTTCACATTGATATTTGATCCATTCATATAATAGAGCAGATCCTTCACTTGGTTTTACAATAAATGGAAAAGATGCTGCTAAAAACTTCAAAGAGCTTAAAGATTTTTCTTCAGTTCGCTTCATGGGATGAAGGCAAGAATGCAATTTTTACATAGCGGGGGAAGACCTCAAGAGTGGATTTTATTATTACTCGAACGCGATTTGGAGCAATCTTAGCAAAAACGGGCGTTTTGGAGCAGGCAATACGCTATGGCGCAATTGGAGCAGCATTACCATCACTGTGATAGGCTATGATCGACATGCACTCCTTCTGTAGAATCAGATATCTTACTGCAGATTGATCAAATCCAGGCTTCCCTTGGCCACCACGATCAACAGATTTATCATAAATTAATATCTTTTAAGGATACGTGATGTGACCATTGACTTTGTATCGGACCTTATCGATAAAGTCGTTGTCGTAGCTACAAGTGCCGTGAAAGGCCAGTAATTTTTGAACATGTTATGGCAATTCATGCTTCGACACTATTAGGTGTGCATTAGTATTGGTCATTGCAACTTTTAGCACCTACTGTTAAATGGAATGCAAATTCTCAAATATCGATTTTATTAGACGAAAATTATTGTAGTCTTTAAAGGATAGGCAAATACAAAGTCACTTGCCAAATATGTAAATTAGGCATACGATATAAATAACGCGTTCGTAGTCAACAGTTGTGATGATTGAGGAAAAAGTTTTACTAAATTTTACGGTTGCTGAATTAATTTTTTTTTAGGGCCCTCGCAGAAAGAGCGCTTGGAAGATTCCCAGCTGTTGAGGTAGGACAGTCCATCACAGAGGAGCAAATTTCTTTTCTGTGGATCAATTTCTGCAAATTCTCGGTCGTCAAAATAACTCCAAACAAGTGGAACAATTACCAGGACACCTGTTTCTGATGGTCCTAGGATTTTTTTTCAACATCGTCCGGAGCATTGTATTACTGGCAAAGGTAATCTGAGAGCGCAATTATACCAAGTTTTTATGAGTGTGTCGAAGTTTCTGTAAGCAAAATTATGATTAATAATTTATTAGTTGTGTATTTATTCCTTTCTTCGATGGGTACAGCAAAAACATTTGTGCTTCTCCATCTCGAGATGGTCAGGGACAGTAATTTCAGCAAAATCCACTTGTGTTTCTCAAAATAATGCAGTCGAACGGTTCTGGGATTCCCTAATGCCCTTAATATTTATTTAGCCTAATTTTTGAATGACCATAAACCTCCACTTTACCACCTGTGTTACCATGACAACAGCGATCCCTTAGCGATTAACTGGCATTAAGGCAGCCGATGATCTTGAAGGCGCCAGATAATCTAAATATGGCATCCTTCATTTTTTCCTTCTTTCCATTCATTCGTATTTTCATCAACTTCAGTATCCCAACAAATTTCCATTTTCCATAAGCTTTGCAACAATAGCTTAGGAAGCAAGAGAACAGGGCTTACAAGACCAATCGGGTCATATACTCTGTGGGCTATAGACAAAATAGTCCTCTTAGTTACTTCCATCAATTTGAAGCTTTCCAACCATGTCAGGTTCACAGTTAAAAGATCTTTCTGGTAATGCCACAATAATCCCAATAACGGTGACTCAACACCTGTTTGTAAGTCATCCCCAGTACGTAATCAACCTCGGAGATTAAACTTTCCTTCATTCATTACTTTTTGAGATTCTTCAATAAACAGTGTCACTTCAAGCTCAACTTCCAAACTGATAACAACGTTATCTACATAGAAAGAGTGAATAAGTTTATGCAACATGTTTTTATCATAGTGAAAATTTTCTATATATTTCTGCAAATGAAATTTTATTACAGCTGCCAAAAGAAAAGGGCTACTTTTCACGCCAAACACTACTCGGGTATGACGAAATATTTTTATCTCCTTTTTATTCACATCCTTCCACCAAAAGAATCTAAGATAATCTCGATCATCGGGTTTTACACTAATTTGTAAAAATGCCTTTTCTGTCTGCTATGGCTGCAAATTTACCCTCCCAAAATCTTAAAAGAATGGAAGGTATTAACTCTATTAAATTCGGACCACATTCTAAGCACTGATTTAGAGACGAAGAATGCTTTACTCTCGCAGAAGCGACGAATACTGGTCTTATTAGGGTGGAACTATTTTCCTTTATAACTGGTCGGTGTGGTAAATAGTGTCCATCATCAATAAACTCACTTTGTTTAACTTCTTCGATTATACCCAAATCGAGCCAACTGTCGAAAACCTCCTCGTACAATGTAAGCAGGTTTTGTGAGCGAAGTTTCTGCGTTGTAGATTCTAAACGCTTCACGGCTAAATCCTTATTGGTGGGTAGCGGTAGGTGATCTTCAGACCAGGGCAAAACAATTTCATAGCGCCCTTCACTGTTCAATGACACAGAATGTTGAAATGGCATCTTTGTTTGTAAATCTCTTTCCTCTCTGGCCTTTTGTGTGGCCGGATCAATTATTCCAATGATATCAAGATTCCAGAGTTCGGTAATAGCTACATCCTTAACTAACATATTTGTAACTACCATCGTAGAATTGGCATAAGAAGTTTGATATGGCATCTTTCCCATCAAGGTGCAACCTAAATATGTTTCTACAGCAACAAGTCCACAGGGCAGATGAATAATCTTTCCATTAAAGAGTTTACCCGCAACATCAGCCCCGATTAATAGATCAATTTCTAACGATTCTTCTTGTTCAGAGATTAATTGATCAGTTACAGTAATATTATGATTTTCAAGCTCCTCAGCGAATGGTTTTAATGTTGGAATGGGTACAGCCGAACAGATGGTTTGCTGGTCAAGGACCTCAAAGTTACAATTATAATCACCTTTCAAACTGCTAATGTATACTCTGTATTTAAAATGTTTCTCGGGATGTTCTCTGCCCCCAAATAAATTATGAATAACACTTTCTTCTTTAATAAAATCATATTTCATTTCTTTCGCTACACGTTTACTCAAATAAGATCGTTGACGAGTAAGTCGACGAGTGCACGAACTATTTTCCCCTTATTTCCTGCACCTCGTAATCGTACATACAATGTTTGTAAAAGAACTGTACAACATGTGCGATTGCTTAAAACTGTAGCATTGATCATATTTTGATTATCACTTTCACCAGCGTTCGCTTTCGATTTAGGTTCTTTAAATTTACCTTCATTACACATTATAGCATAATGTCTACTCCTATACTTTTCACAATTAATCTTGCATCTGCAATCACGATCACGAGCTCTATGACAGATTTTTAGGCATAAAAAACAACAACCCTTTTTTGCTAAGATTTTTCTTTTATCATCCCAACTCATTTTTAACGCGATTCTGCAAGCTTGTGAATCATGCGATTTCTCACAAAATGAGCACAGTGCTTGTTTATTCTGACGAGTCTCAGCATTGTCAAAAAGTCCGATTGCGGTTGGAAATTATTTATCATTATTAGGAGATGTGGAATAGGAATATTTCCCTTTACGTTTTGCCTCTAAACCAAACCCTTTTGCTATTGAAATTCGTTCTTCCCCTTCAACTTCTGATTTTAGAAAACACATAAGAGCGGTCAGTTTATTTGGCATTTTCTTAATTTCATTTATTAAACTAATACTTCTTTCCCATACTCGAATCATGTCTTCTGGTAAACAGCTTTCAACTAAGGGATACAGCATAGAAGCATACTTATCGGAAGTTACACCTAATGTTTCAAGGGCACGGAGGTGTGCTTCAATTCTATCATACAATTTTAACTTGATGCAAAGAATTGTTCAAAATTAAGTTTACCAATTCTCTCACATACACTTCTATGAGTAAATCTTCTCTTCCGAATCTAGCTTTTAGACACTCAACTGCTTGTTCATAATTCTCAGCAGATGCGGGAAAGGAATCTACAACATCTCTGGCACGCGATCCTTCTACAATAGACTGGGAAAAATATTGTAATTTATCCTCTGGCGCGATGTCCAGGTCTCCGTGAATTTTCCGAAACTGACCCCAGAAACCAAGCCATTCCTTAACATCACCATTGAACTTCTTAAGCTCAATTTTAGGAAGTTGGAACTTTCGTTTCGATACTGTTTCACTAAGCACGCTTTTATTATCGTCATTAGTGCTTTTAACATCGTCATTAATATTTTTCTTAACTTTAGTTTTAAGTCGTATATATCTGTCCTTATACTCTTCAAAAACATCGTAAGCCTGATTAAAACTTTCTTGAGAACACTCATCTTTATCTGATAACAAAGCAATAATTTCTTTTTCTTTCGATTCAAGTTCTAACCATTTTTCGTCTAACTGAGCCATTAAAATTTCGGTTTCATCAATATCACGTTCCTCCTCTTGTAAACATTCATATAACGCATTAGTGATTCTAGTGAAACCACTTCTTAGAGGAGTACGCATTTTCTTTAAACTCTCCATCATAAAATTAAAGTAAATGAATTAATTTCTTATCAATCACAAATTATCAACAACAAATTCCAAGTCCTGTCGCGGACGCCATTTTATATAGCAGATCGTCAACGTCAAAAACTACCAGGCTTTTTTATCTGCTTCTTAATACTTGGAATTTGTTTCCTAGTTACTTTTTGGAGAGAGTACATTACAGTTAATTATATCAAAAATAATTTAATAGTGGAAACTTACATATGGCTCCCGACATGTCAAACGAAAAATTATAGATAGTCCTCAAAAGAGGTTTTAATGTTCTACACTTGAACCGATCTCACGAGCGTCTGCTTTCGCCTCCCGAAGAACGTATATACACAGTGCGTCAAATAAGTTTTAAGACTGGGTCTGTAAAAAGAAATGGAAACAAGAAATTAATACCTGTTTTGGTTTTTTATTCAAAATAGGACCCTCCGGCTTTAATGCACTTTTTACAGCGATTTATTAATGAATCGAACGCCTGTTGTAAATCACTTTGTGGAATGGCCTGCAAAGCACGCGTCGAAGCTTCTTGTATGGTCGAAATACCCTCAAAATAACACCCTTTTAACTTCATTTTAAGTTTTGGGAATAAGGAGTAGTCACAGGGTGCTAAATCAGGTGAATACGGTGGACTTCAAGAAGTTTGGATCGTTTTCAGCGGCTGAAATGATGTCTGCAATGTGCACTTCTCATTGCTTTTTGTTCAGGGATTAAAGTGTGTGGAACAAATTTAGCACACACTTTTGTTTTGCCCAAATCTTCATGCAGGATGGTTCGAATTGTTTCTTTGTCGATGTTTAAAGAGTCTTCCATCATTCTCAGTGACGCACAGCGATCGTTTGTTACGAAATTTCGTACTTTTTCAATAATTTCAGGTGTCCTAGATGAAATTGGTCTTCCACTACGCTGATCATCTTCTACCGTATCTCTTCCGTCCAAAAAACGTTTGTGCCACACAAAAACATTTGATCTACTTAAACAACAGTCACCGTAAACTTGTTTCATGGGTTGGTATGTTTCCGAAGCACTTTTACCAAGTTTTGCGTTAAATTTAATTACAGCTCTTTGCTCCATCTTAAAAAAATCAACATGAAAAAAATTCACTTCTGCAATGAACGCTCGCCTTCTCTCAGCTATTTAACGAAATGCGCACAACTTGTTGGCAATGTGCCAGTAGACGATGGACGTTATGACGCATGCGCATTTACACTCACAGCGCCATTACAACGAGCGCTCTGGGACGAGTCTTAAAACTTATTTGACGCACTGTGTACATATATCTCGAAGCGCAACGGATTTGTGCGCCTCGCCGGCGCCGAAAATATAAACACAGTCCACTGGCGACGGTGGAGGATCAACTCCGAAAGGCTTAGCAAAAAGTCTGGTCAGGTTGCAACAATCGAAATGTGCACATTTCCTAAAACCGTTCTATAATTTATCGTTATGCATATATCAAATAGCTTAATGGTAGTTATTTCCTTAGGTTATTGTTAATGTAAAACAACAGAGAAAAATGCTGAAATGGAAATGAGTATTCTCCAGCAGGAATAGAAGGCAGAAAAATTATATTCCATCTTCCTCTGGGAAATGCTTATTATCCGTAATGGAAGCACAACCCAATTACGATAGTGCGGAGCCATCATTTTGTCAAAGGATTTCAGATAATGTAAAAAGGGCGTGCCTATCAATTTATCCGGAGATATTGTGACGTCAGAGGATATAGGAGATGATATGGACACCTGCTGAAAGAAGTCCAGAATGTCACGAAGCAGTTTCACCAGCGACGAGAATGCCTCTTTGCAGTCACATTTACCCCGTATATCATTATGAAAGCTCATCTTTCTTCTATCTTAATTGTACAGTTTCAGACTTGACAAGAGACAAAAATTGAGCGATAATTCCAGTTTCATTTAAAATATTGAGCGGACAACCATAATTTTATGTTTTACAGCAGAATTGTAACAAAGATATTCTTACAATCATTGGAAATTCGAAAGCAGTATGCGTTTTAAGTATCGTTTATCTTTCAAAGAAAGTGAAAACGCTATGAGAAATAAAAGCGTTTTCAAGAAACTGAGCCTTTTTCAAGTCTTTGGCTGTCCATTTCCGTACAAGCGGAATTTTCCCAAAAACGAATGCTTGAAAAAATGTATTCGAGTTTGTCTCATTGGCTCACTTCATGCTATATTGGAAATATACTTGTTATGATTTTTACTTGTAGCCGAAATTATCCCTAATACTAAACTGCTTCTTTCCGCCTCCAATATTCGTCAAAAACAAAATAAAATTAAGAAATCTACCATAGTCATCTGTAGTCAAAATGAACGAGTTTTGTTTCTATAACGACCTCCACCACTCAGTATCGAGAGCAGTTCTCGTGTTAGAGGTATGTTCTTTAATAAATTGTCATATATTATACTAGCAGTACCCGCATGGCGTTGCCCGTGACATAATTCTTGTTATGTCCTCACTGATTCTGAAAACATTAAAAAAAAATAACAATAATTTTAAGAATGAGTCCCACCACACGACATGACACGGACATGTCGCCTCATTCCTTCCACCTCAGTGATTCTTGCTTTGAGAGCTTCATGATACACTATGTTTGATGTTCTTCTATTTGGAGCTAGGATGTAGATTCTTGGCTTTTATGAAATAACCAGTACTGAAATGAAAATGTGATTAAATATTTAAATACGTATAACGCTATACTTTTAAAAAAGTCCGCTAAACCGCACTGATTCCGACAAACAACCTAAATGAATCACAATGTCAGCGAAATCAAAACCAAATTAAACAATAATAAACAAAATTTCATAAATGATACAAATACAAAAGTAGGTTTTGAAATAACCACTACTGAAATAAAAATGTGATTAAATCTTTAAATATCAATACAAAAAATTAAGAAAGTTAATCAAGAGCGCTTTCAATACGTTGGATGGGTCCGCTGTTTCAAAACATTAATAGAAGTTAGAATGCGCGTCATGCAAGTCAGATCGGTCTGCGCAGATACGTCATTGTGCGATAAGTATCTATGTCAGATCAATCTGCGCAGATACGTCATAGTGGAGGAGGGGCTACGCGCGCAGCACAAAATGTAAATTTAAAATTTTTCTAGATTAAACTTTAAAATACGGACTTCGAGTGACATTCAGTCACCTTTAGGACTACCTGTGTGCCGAATTTCATGGCTGTAAGTTCTATAGATTCGTCTGGACACCGCACACAGACACACACATACACAAACACTTCCTTTTATAATAGTAGAGACTAACAGTATCCGTATGGCGTTGCCCGTGACACTATGTTGAATGTTCTTCCATTTGGAGCTAGTAGCAAAGATTCTTGGCTTTTCCAACTCTTGAACAATCCACATACAGTTGACCATGGGAGAAACACGATTGAATGAGATCGAGTCCTACAACTTTCAGCGATTGTCCTTGTGCCTTGTTGATGCTCATGGCAAAACTTAAACGAACAGGGAATTGAAGTTTAAATTGGAATGGGAGATCCGAAGGGATGAGTTGGATCCTAGGAATTAATACGTGTTCGCCTGCGGCATGTCCAGTGATGATGGTGGCTTCAGTGGCTCAGCAGCATAATCGGTGCCCCAATTTTTAGCATAATATGTGCGAGGGTACTCCAGATGGGCTCCAATGTGTTCGTAAACTCTGTTTGGTACTCCAGATGGCTCCAACGTGTTCAAAAACTCTGTTGTGTAGTTCACAGCCTCATTTGTGTGTCACATGTAGTGTCGATAGATTTGTATTATACAAATACAGAAATTATACAAATTCAAAAGTAAGTTATGAAAACACCACTACTGAATAAAAATGTGATTGAATCTTTAAATAGTATAACGCTATACTTTTTAAAAGTCTTGTTATGTCACCTCTCTGATTCCGACAACCTAAATGAATCACAATGTCAGCGAAATTAAAACCAAATTAAACAGTAATAAGCACTGTTACTTCATTTTATGTAATTTATTAACTGAGTTGCAGAAAATTTCTTGATGGTAGGAACTTGGCACTTGGAGTCGAACATGTAGGGGGTGGAGCTTCAGTGGTTTACTTTTCATTGGTGGTAGGAAAAAGGACAAAATAGTGACAATGCAGAGAAACCAGAGTTTCAGAATTGAAAAAGCTGCATAAAATCAATTAAATTTTTAAAAATAATTGCGTTGTATTCAAAAAATAAAAGGATAAAGTAAAAGTACAAAAAATTGGAAGGATTAGAGTATATTTACTATTTTTAAAACATATAGAGGCAAAAAATAAAAATTATCCGTCGGCGGGGTTCTAACTCAGGTCTCCCACCAAAGCACTAACGGCGACTTCAGCACTTCGCTTTACCCACTACACCATCATTTCTATGGGAGAGGGGTTGTTTTTAGTGAAGAGATAGCATGCGCGATAAGTATGCCAGATCGGTGTGCGCAGATACGTCATAGTGAAGGAGGGGCTATACGCGTAGCACAAAATATTAATTAAAATATTTTCTAGTCTAAATTTTAAAATTCGGGCTTCGAGGGACATTCAATCACCTTTAGGACTACCTGTGTGCCGAATTTCATAGCTGTAAGTTCTATAGATTAGTCTGGACACCGCACCCAGACACACACATACTCACACTTCCTTTTATAATAGTAGAGATTAGCAGTAGCCGCACGGCGTTGCCCGTGACATCATTCTTGTCATGTTCTCACTGATTCTGAAAACATTAAAACGAAAAACAATAATTTTAATAATGAATCCCACCACCACCCGACATAACACGGGCATGTCGCCTCATTCCTTCCACCTCACTGATTCGTGCTTAGAGAGCTTCATGATACACTATGTTGAATGTTCTTCCATTTGGAGCTAGGATGTAAAGATTCTCGGCTCCAACTCTCGAACAACCCACCACCACGTTGACCACGGGAGAAACACGGTTTAATGAGATCGAGAGTAGATGGAAAAGGCGGGTTCTGGAACAGCGGTGCCGCGGTACCGGAAGTGACGTCACGTGGAGTTGAGTTGTTTTCTCCTGCTGCCGGAAGTGACGTCATAGACCGGAAGTTGAGTTGAGTTGTTTTCTATTGCTGCCGGAAGTGACGTCATAGACCGGAAGTTGAGTTTAGTTGTTTTCTATTGCTGCCGGAAGTGACGTCATAAACCGGAAGTTGAGTTTAGTTGTTTACTCCTGCTGCTAAAAAATGACGTCATAAACCGGAAGTTGAGTTTAGTTGTTTACTCCTGCTGCTAAAAATGACGTCATAGGCTATAGGTTGAGTTTAGTTGTTTTCTTTTTAGTTTTTTTGGGATCTGGCAACACGAATATATATCTTTCGCAGAATGGCAACGAATTTATCATGGGAAGTGCATGTTATGAGCAAATTGCGGTGCCGTGAGTGACGTCACAGTCTGGATTGAACAAATTGCGGTGCCTTGTGTGACGGCAGACTCGGTATACGAGAAAGGACTCGTTCTTACATGTTTGATCATGTTCTCAATGCTGCTATGACGTCACAGTCTGGCGTGTTCGGCAAATTGCGGTGCCTTGTGTGACGTCATGACTTAGTGATACCTTCGGTACCCGTGGGGCCATCTGGCGATCACTTTTAAAATGAAGAGACAATTTTTTAAATTTTATATAGAGAAAAATTATCTACTTTTTCAGGACTTGAACGCGTGACAAAAGATACTCGTCTCCGAGTATTTGATCAACTAAACCACTCGGCCACGAATATCTACCGATCTTAGCTATATAAATGTATTAGTCTTCCACAAAAAATAATCAGTCATGGAAGAGGTGAAGAAAGTATTCAACGACGTTGCTCATCCTGCTGGATTGGGAAATGTTCAAACCTTAAAGAAATTTTTTAAAGTCCCTGCTAAAGACATAAGATCTATGCTTCAAAAGGAACGTGCATATACTTTACATAAACCAATTAGAAAAGTATTTCCCCGTAACCGCGTTTACGTTTCAGGTGCACAAGTGCAGTATCAAGCAGATCTAGTTGACTTAAGAAGTCTTTCCAAATTCAACCAAGGATATTGCTATTTGTTAACTGTGATTGACGTATTTTCGAAATATGCATGGGCTATACCTTTGAAATATAAAACTGGTAAAAGTATAGTGGAAGCTTTTAAAATTATATTTGAGGAACGCAAACCTTTGAAATTGCAAAGCGATCGCGGTTCAGAATTTTTGAATACACGATTTCAGTCCTTTTTAAAATCTCAGGGAGTTCACTTCTTTTCTACATTTAATGAGACAAAAGCAAGCGTTGTTGAGCGTTACAATCGCACACTTAAAACCCGTATGTGGCGATATTTTACTCATGCTAACACTTTCAATTACATTAATGTTTTGAAAAAGTTGGTTCACAGCTACAACAATACCGTTCACTCGAGCATCGGTAGAAAACCATCTAGCGTAAATATTGATAATGAAAATGAAGTCCGTAAAAAACTTTATGGGGATGCACTTCAGATGCGTAAGAAACCTATTTTCAAATTTAAAGTGGGAGATATTGTAAGAGTTTCAAAGCAGAAAATAACGTTCGAAAAAGGATATGAAAGTAATTGGTCAGAAGAATTATTTGTAATACGCGAATTAGTGTCCAACCCTATACCCGTGTATAAAATTAAGGATTTGTTACATGAAGACATTCAAGGTACATTTTATGCTGAAGAATTGCAACAAGTAGCGAACAGTGAAAAATTTCCAGTGGATAAAGTTCTGAAGAAGAGGAAGAGGAAAAACGTGATAGAGTACTTCGTAAAGTTTAAGGGATATTCGAATAAATTTAATGATTGGATACCTTCCAGAAATTTGTTTTCCCTATAAAAGACGTGTGAGAGTAAGAAAGCAATCATTTGTATAAAGAAAAATGAGTTTCTACATAACTCTTCCTAGTGATGGAAGCATTGATGTTTTCACTGATAATGCTCTGTCTCATTACATAACGAGACTTCCGAAGAATTTTGAACTGTCTGGAGAATGGGAATGCGGCATAGTTGAATTGATCTATCCAAAAATGTGGAATAATGTTACTCACGGTAACAATAAATATGAGTATGATTTAGGTTCTGGTGGAAAAATGAACTACAGTATTCCATGCGGTTATTATGAAACACCGCAAGACATTATAAACGCTTTTGAAAAACGCATTCAAATACAAATGAATTACAATAAACATAATAAGAAAGTTAAACTTCAGTTGTTTAAAGGTTCAAAGTTGAAACTGAGTGATGGATTAGCGCAATGTTTGGGTTTTGAGCCCAATAATATAATTGGGGAAAATAATGTTTCTGAAACCTTGAGCATTGAGAGTCCTTTTGTGGCAGATCCTAATGTTGACTTACAATTGCTGTACGTGTATACAGATATAATTGAGTCTCAAGTGGTCGGTGGTGTCGTTGCTCCCCTATTACGCATCGTTACAGTTCGAGGTATAGACGGTCAGATGGTACATGAATTATTCGATAGACCTCATTATTATTCGATTTCTAGAAAAAATTTTCAGACCATCGAAATAGTTATAAAGACGCACACAGGACGATACGTGTCATTTGAACGTGGGAAAGTGATCGTGAAACTACATTTTCGTCTAAAGCATTTGTAAGTCATGTATCAACCATATCATTGCTGCACTCGTTCTTACGAGGAATACTATTCAAATCAAGCTGGAAATGGTTTATCTTTCTACAAGGGAGTTTCTTTACAAAGAGGTAGCGGTATTGGAGGTATTTTTAGAAGTATGTACCGAATGATTCTGCCGTTATTCAAATCTGGTGCAAAGGTTTTTGGAAAACAGGCCTTCAAGACTGGGGTGGATATTGCCAACGACTACGTACAAGGGAAAAATCTGAAGGCGTCAGCAAAAGAAAGAGCAAAAGAGGCAGCAAGTGTTCTATCTGATAAAGCAGCAACCAAAGTGAAATCGATGGTTGGTGGACATAAAAGGAAACGTCTTACTAAGAAACGCTTCATTCGAAAGAAATCTCGCAAGCAGAGCACGTCAGATATTTTCGACTATCCATAACATGGCTCTAATACGTAATGATTCCTATCCCTCAGTAAAGAGCGAGCTTGATTTGTTTTTAACTCCTCCGACACAAACATCAATAGAAAAAGGACAATGGTTGGAATACTACCCAATTGCAAATATACAAGATGAGTCACCCATAGAATTTAATATTTCGGGGAGCGGCGAGGAATACATTGATTTATCAGCCACACAGCTTTATTTAAAAGTACGCATTTTAAAGAACGGCGCCGACTTACCCGATACTGAACCTGTAGGCCCTATAAATTTGTTCTTGCATTCCCTGTTTTCTCAAGTAGATGTGAGTTTGAATGATCGTCTGATTTCATCGTCCAGTAATACGTATCCATACAGAGCTTACATCGAAACTTTGCTAAATTACGGTTCGGATTACAAGAAAAGTTTTCTCACCTCGGAAGGTTTTTATAAAGACACTGCCGATCATATTGGGGAAAATGATCCATCGAAAGGAAACGAAGGTTTAAAGAAAAGGACATCAATGACTGCCCAAAGCAAAGTTTTAGATATGATTGGAAACTTGCATTGCGATATATTCCACCAAGATAGACTTTTACTGAACTTGGTGGATTTGAAGATTAGACTGATACGAAACAAGCCGGAATTCTGTCTGATGGCTTTGCAGAAAGCAAATTACACCATCAGTATTGATCATGCTTCTATTTTTATAAGGAAACAAAAATTGTCCCCAGGTGTTCTAATAGGACATGCAAAGGCTCTTGAGAAATCAAACGCTAAATATCCCATTGATCGAATTTTATGTAAAATGTACGCCGTCTCAGGTGGAAGTTATAGTTTCCAGCAGGATAATGTTTTTCTCGGTGCTATGCCAAATAAACTAATTATCGCCACCATAGACAATGAAGCTTTCAATGGAAATTTTGAGAAGAACCCTTTGGAATTCAAACACTATGATTTAAACTTCATCGGTGTGTATGTGGATGGAAATCCAATCGCTTTCAAACCTATCACACCGGATTTTTCTAGTGATCAATATATAAGAGCATATAACAGTCTACTGTTAGGAAGTGGAAAATTGATATCAGACAAAGGAATATACATAAATAGGGATGAGTTTGCAAAAGGATATTCATTATATTCCTTCGACTTGACTCCGGATCTTTGCGATGGAAACCACCTTAATTTGATACAACAAGGAAATTTACGCATAGAATTGAAATTCGCATCTGCTCTACCAAAGACCATTTCAGTGTTGGTATATGCCGAATTTCAAAGTGTTATTGAAATAACCAAGTCGCGCAATGTATTATGTGATTTTTCAATATGAATTCAATTCAAATAAATGAAATTCTGAAAAGAGATGCTTACACAAGACATTGTTTCATTGGCGTGTTTGCCTGTGATAATATTCCAATGCGATTGAATCATTATCCAGCAGCCATGGTTATTAACACAGATCCTGCTCACGAAGAAGGTACTCACTGGTTAGCAGTTTTTCTGAGATCGTCGAGAAATATAGAATTCTTTGACTCCTTTGGACGTTCCCCTCAAGTTTTCAACAATTACATCCGCTATTATTTTAAAAAATTTTCCAATGTGACGTACAACGATTTCCCGCTACAAAACTTCAGAACAGCTGTTTGTGGACAATACTGCATATATTACCTTAAACAGCGATGTAGAAATAATTCTTTTAAGCAAATTCTATCTAAGTTTGGACATGATTCAATGAATAATGATATTATTATGTATAATTATGTTAAAAGAAACCATAATTTATATGTGAAATTGTTTCAATAAAAAAAAATATTATAAATTAGATTAAATGACTTTTCTTTCTTCATTTGACACAATGAATCCTTTAGTGCTACGACATCCTTTTACTGCTCTAGTTTCAGGCCCGACTTCATGTGGAAAGTCATACTTTTTAAAAAAACTTCTCGAACACCGAACAGAGGTGATTCATGCAAATATCAACAAAGTTGTATGGTTTTACGGTATCTATCAGGATTTGTATGAAAAGATAACAAATGTGACCTTTGTGGAGGGATTCCCAGAGAATTTTAAAAATTATTTGGATGGAAATACACTCTTCATTATCGATGATCTAATGGTTGAATGCGGAAACGATAAACGTTTAACAAATTTGTATACTAAAGGCTCACATCATCTCAATCTATCAATCATCACAGTGACTCAAAATATTTTTCATAAAGGTAAAGAGTTCAGAGAAGTATCGCTAAACAGCCATTATATGTTTTTATTCAAGTCACGTAGAGATATCAATCAAATTACGCATCTTGGAAGACAATTGTATCCTCATAATACAAAATTTTTCATGGAAGCTTTTCAAGACGCAACAATGAGACCTTACAGTTATTTATTGATTGATTTAAAACCTGATACCGAGGAGTCCATGCGTTTGCGAACCAACATATTACCAGGAGAAACAACGTATGTTTATCAACCACGACATTAGTTGTATCAATTTAGTTTGAAGTATGCCACCGAATAAGAAAGACGTTCAAAAACTGCTGGCCATTAGTGCAAGCAAACCTGAATTGAGGAAATCCTTGATAAGGAAAGTTCCGAAATCAACTTTGAAATGCATCTGTGAATATTGTTTAAATCTTATAAAAGGCAATGTGTCTTTAAGACCAGCTCAAAAAGCTCGATTCCGTCAATACAAAACAACATTCAGAAAATTGGCTGATAAAAAAACACCGTTGTATGTGAAGCGCAAGCTTTTAGTACAAAAAGGAGGGTTTTTAAATTTGCTGATTCCAGCCGCATTGAGTGTTTTAACAAGTCTTATTGCTAAGTAATGGAGTTTGCGAAAAAATTTGTTCTGGTACCTCATGATCAACTTTCAAAACATGTACCTACCGAAGAAAACTTATCGAATCTGGACAAAGAAATGTCTGCAATACTGAAACGCATGCTTTCTGACGATGAAAAAGTGAAGCTTTACCATCAAGTTCTTCAAAAGCGTATTCATGTTGAAACACATAATCCCTCTATTAAGAAACCTGTTGAAGAAATATACACAACTACTCCTGGTCAGAAACAGAGAGAAAGACTTCCGGTTCATGAATCGTCCGAGGAAATCTCTATCAAAACGGAACCTTCAACTGAAATTCTTGATCAGCTGATATTAAATGCAGCGCCCAGAAATAAAAAGACTATGACTAGAAACATTTTATCATTTTTAAAACAGCACAAACACGTCATAAACTGGAATGAGAGAGGAGAAATCATTCATAAGGGAAAGCTGATTCCACACTCTAATGTGATCGACTTGATTCAATCGGTTGTAAATGATGCATCTAACAAAGAAGAAATAAATGGATTTTCTCAATTTTTGAATGCCATTCAAGAACTGAATATTCCGAAGGTTTTTGTTAATCCTAAGCGTAGAACAAGATCTAATATGAAAATTATGTCATGGATACCTTATTAATAAAAAAAATGTTTTATTTATCTAACTACATTGACTTGTTTCTTTTTTTTTATTTTATAAAATTACATTAACTTAGACGAAGCTCATCTAGAGATCCTTTTGACATAATGCCATATGCTAATGTCTTGTTTAGTAAGTTAATCTTAAAAGTAATCTTTCACATTTGTATGGTAAATAGTTTTATCTACACTGGAAGGGACCCTCTCACTTCAAGATAATAAGTCTAGTCACTGATATGCATCTGCGACAATCCACGCATTGTTAACACCGCGCGACTTTCCTGCAAAACATGTTCTAACAACATTCCTCCATGCATTGTCAACACCATCGCGCGACTTTCCTGCAAAACATGTTCTAACAACATTCCTCCATGCATTGTTAACACCACGTGGCGTTCCAGCAAAAACATGTCTTCATTTCATTTCAAGTTTAGATAACGCATTGAGTAGTATTAGTGCTTCTTGGAATATTTTCATTGGTTGTCAACTATTTATTCCATGTTTAGTGGCAATAGAAATAAGTTTTAACCAGCAGATATAAAGACGTTTTAGGTGGATCATTGCATTTTACTTGCTTTTTTTCTCAGCCTTTGGTGAGCACCATTATCTGAGTTTGCTAAAACGTTTTAATTGAGATTACTGCTGAATATAACTTCGATATGATTTCTTGTGAAGTTTGTGGCGTTTCTTTCACGGTTAAGAAAAGTTTGTTGCGGCATAACAGAGTAAAGCATAGCGGAACATCCTCATTCTCATGTGATATTTGTGAGTCTGTGTTTAATCGCAAAGATATTCTACAACGTCATCGTAAGATTCATAACAAACCTGTTCCTGGGTCATCGAAAAAGCGATCTGAATCGAATATTGTGCAACCGAAAGAGAAGAGGCCTCGTTTGAGACGTGTCAACCTGCAACAAAGTGAACGTGCTTTTGACGGTGTGCTGGAGACATACCGAATAGAAAACTCTCTTGGGTTCTTGGACATTCAGAGATTCCTGAATTCGGTGGAAGTCGATGTGTGTGATCATCTGAATGACATTTTACCGCAACGTGAACTAAAAGTCAATTTTCGCTTGTTTTGCGGATATGAAAAAACTGTGGACGGTGGATATATTGACGAAGTTAAATACTTCAAAACAAAAACCGATGTAGTGCTTCGAACCACAGAATTGGCAAATTTTTATGCCAAAGCTGCTGACAAGTTGTGTCGAGAAGCATCGGAATTTGAGCAAAAAGAGTCTGGATGGCGGCTGATGGAAATTTTGTATTTGGAATTGCGAGTAAATAGTTACAATCCTTTAAAAGCCACATCCTATATTCCTTTGCCACCATTGATTCAGCAAAAACATGCGGTGATAAATGTTAAAAATGATGACAATAAGTGCTTCAAATGGGCCGTTTTGTCAGCCCTGCATCCCGTTGATGAAAATGCTCATAGACAATCACACTACGAATCGCATGCTGATTCGTTGAACTTTGATGGAATACTATTTCCGGTGAGTCTCTCTGATATTCCAAAATTTGAAAAGCGCAATAATATTTCTATAAATGTGTTTTCCTACAATGATCAATTTAAAATCTATCCTCTGTGTATAAGCAAAGTATGTAATTCCTCACACATCGACCTTCTATACTTGAAAACTGAAGGCACTGCCCATTACGCGTGGATTAAAGATCTTTCGCGTTTGGTGTCATCTCAAATTTCAAATCACAAAAATAGAAAGTACATTTGCCGTCGCTGCCTCAATGCTTTCGGGTCGTCAGAACTTTTGTCAAAGCATCAAGTGTTGTGCTCCGAGCATGATGTGGCGAAAGTAAAAATGCCCCTGAAAGGTGATTTTATTTCATTTAAAAACACAAAACATCAGCAAAAAATTCCTTTTATCATTGTTGCTGATTTTGAAGCGCTTACAGAAAAAATTGATGTGTGTGAGCCGAACCTAAGAGCCTCCTTCTCCATGCCATATCAAAAGCATAAGTGTATCTCCTTTTGTTACTATATTTTATATTCCCATGGACAATATAAGGCACCTGTTGTTTACCGAGGAGCTGCAGCGCCTAAAAAATTTATGGAGATGCTGGTGGAAGAAGCTAAAGAAATTGCTGAAATATACAAGGCTACAGTTCCAATGGAACGCCTCAACGAAGAGAAAAAATTGGAACATTTCACAAAAACTTTGTGTTATCTATGTAATTGTGAATTTTCAGTAACAAATTACAAAGTCTTCGATCACGACCACGTCACAGGGGCTTATAGAGGAGCAGCATGCAATAACTGCAATTTAAAGCATCAAATGCCGAATTTTATCCCGGTTTTTCTGCACAACTTGTCGGGATACGATTCGCATTTCATAGTTAAAGAACTTGGTCTAGACGAAAAGGAAATCCAGTTGATTGCTGAGAATGAGGAAAAATACATTTCGTTCAGCAAGCAAGTAGGAAAGATTCGATTGCGCTTCCTGGATTCCTACCGTTTCATGCCGAGTAGTTTAGAAACTTTGGTTTCCAATTTGCACAAAGAGGAATTCAAGCATATGAAAACCTTCTTTCCTTCTTCGAAAGTGGATATGCTGCTGCGGAAGGGTGTTTATCCTTATGATTACATGGACGACATGTGCAAATTCAATGAAACGTCTCTTCCCAGCCATGAAGTTTTTTACAGCTTTCTGAACGAATGTAACATCAGCGACGAGGAATACTTACATGCCCAACACGTCTGGAAAGAATTTCAACTAAAGGACTTGGGTGAATACACCGACCTGTACGTAAAAACAGATGTTTTGCTACTAGCCGATGTGCTAGAAGCCTTTAGGAGAAATTGTTTCCGGACGTATGGTTTGGATATGGCATGGTACTATACTGCCCCTGGACTTTCATTCGATGCTATGTTAAAGTTTACTGGAGTTCAAATTGAGCTTCTTCACGATTACGAACAATTGCTTTTTATTGAAAAAGGGATAAGAGGTGGTGTGTCCCAATGCAGTCACCGTTATGCCCGATCGAATAACAAATATATGTCCGAGTATGATGCTTGTGAGCCCGACTCATACCTGCTTTACTTAGATGCAAATAATCTGTATGGTTGGGCCATGAGCCAGCCACTTCCACTCAACACTTTCGAATGGGTGGATTATACACCCGATATATTAAAGACATCCGACGAAGACGAATTTGGCTTCATTTTAGAAGTCGATCTGGACTATCCTCATGAGCTGCATGAAAATCATAATGATTATCCATTAGCTCCTTCCAGTCAAGTTCCTCCCGGCTGCAAGGAAAAACGGCTTCTCCTCACATTAGAAGACAAGAAAAATTATATTGTTCATTACAGAAATTTGAAGTTTTATATTCAGAATGGACTAAAGCTCAGTAAAATACACAGAATTCTTCGTTTTAAACAAATGCCCTTTTTAAAGCCCTATATAGAACATAATACCAATCTAAGAACAGCGGCCTTAAATGCCTTCGAAAAGGATTTTTATAAATTGATGAACAACAGTGTTTTCGGAAAATGTATGGAGGATGTGAGGAGAAGAAAAGATATCCGCTTATGCTGCAGCACAAGACAAGCTGAAAAATTGATTGCGAAGCCGAATTTTGTTGATCGAACAATTTTTACTCCTCAATTGGCGGCAATTCACCTCCGAAAATCCGAGATAGTATTCAACAAAGCAATCACAATTGGAATGGCTATTTTAGATAATTCGAAAATACTTATGTATGACTTTTTTTACAACCACCTGAAAGCGAGGTATGGAAGAAACATTCGTCTGATGTATACCGACACAGACTCTTTAATTCTCAAAGTAGAAACACATGATGTGTATGAGGATATGAAAGATTCTCTTCATCTCTTCGACACATCAGATTATCCTCAAAACAATGTGTTTGGTTTGCCCCTACTCAACAAAAAGAAATTAGGGCTCATGAAAGATGAATGTGGAGGTCGTATTATGATCGAATTTGCAGCACTCCGCAGCAAAGTGTACTGCTACAGAGTGGAAGGAGGAGACCTTGTAAAAAAATTAAAAGGTGTGAGGAAACCGGCCTTGAAGAATCGAATAACCTTCGAGGATTATAAAAATTGTGTATTTGCTGGAAATGAGCGATACACAACGATGCAAAGCATTCGAAGTGTGGGACACGAGGTATTTACTTCAAAGATGAATAAACTTGCACTGTCCCCGGGTGATGAAAAAAGATTCGTCTCCGAGGACGGTATTTCAACATACGCTTGGGGGCATCATGAACTGCGAGAGGTAACCTCATTTTAATTAAATATTGTAAAGAATGTTATCAATTACTATTTAACTGATATGAAACTGCACGTAACTATTTCTGTATATTATCAATTTTGTAGTTAGTTACATATTTTTATTAAATGTTATATTTGTTTGTAGTGTTTCTAATATATTTGCTTAAAAAAATGTTTTGATTAAATAAATATTCTAGTAATGCAGTAAAGCTAAAAAAAAAATTTACAGGATTTATGTATTCTGAAAATTAGACTGAAAAAAAGCATTGAGATCTGAGTTCGTTTAAAACAATCTCGCATTAAACCATTCATTGTTGATTAATCTTAACTATAGGAACTCTCTTGTGGTTGATTTAAACAATTTTTTTTGTTAAAAGTTTAATTAACAATTTAATAAAAAAAAATGTAGCTTTGCTTTATTTCTTAAAATTAGATATTTTATGCAGAACTTTGAAAATGAAAATTTTTCTGAAAATTACTGTTGCTTATAACAGGAGGAATTTATGTAACTTTTTTCTTGAAAGTATATGGTGAAATAAAATTCGTTATTTTAAACACTTATGAATTTTTATTGTGTTTAATTTATAAAACCTGTCTTTTTTCTGAAATAGCTTCTATTATATTGCTTAAAATGTTTTGCTTAAAGACCTAGTAATGTAATTCTTATGTTAATATGTTCTAAAAATTAGACTTAAAGACATTTTCATTTTGAAGCATTTGATGTGATTATTGATGACTTTTAATAGAAATTTTCATGGGAAATAATTTTTAAGAATAAAAAAGAAATAGTGTTTCTAATATCTGAATTAATATTCTAATTTCTGAGTAAAACATTTTGCTTAAAAGAATTTCTATTTCTAGTAATTAAATTAAACTTAATTTTAGTTTATGTTCTTTAAATTAGATAATTAAAAAAAATGGTAAAAATTCTTTGAAACTTCTCACAGTAATTCATGATTGTTAAAGAATAATTTTAATAACACACCATTGAAAAACATCAACATTTATTAAAAGCACGTAAGATGTTACTCAGTTACATTTGTTAGAGAATATATTATACTTATTTTTACAGATCTTTTACATACATATTTCTGATATTATTGAAAACATCAGTTGTATTCAAGCATTCAAAAAAGTCACCCTCAAATATTATATAAAAAAAGTTTATAATTCCATGGTTTTCTTTCACAAAGTTAAAAGCAAAATCTTTCCAGTTTATAGAATATAAGGCTGGAGTAAAGAATTCGCAAAAGCGTTCATCAACACTCATGTTCATGCATGTATGTACAGATTGATCGATAATTTCATTTTTACAACTTAAACAGTCCAAAAGAAGAGTAATGTTAAGCGCTATAATATCCTTTAGGCACTTACACAATGAAGTTGTAACTTCTCTCCAACCCTCAGGGTTATCAGGATCACCATAGTAGAGTTTGTAAATCTCACTGGGAAAGTTCTTTTGCACTTCCATTTTCACATAATATGGTAGGGAATATTTCAAAAGCGATATTTTCAGTATATCCGATACATTCTCATAGTGTTCACACAGTTTAAAATACTGATCAGAATTCAGAAAAATAGAGTTGGGTAGGAATTGTAAGGAGTGGTCTCTTTTTTGAAATACTCTTTGTAAAACCAAGTCCATTTTTCCGTTATCACACACTTTCGAAAGACAGACTTCTTTCTGTAAAACTTTAACGTCAGAGTCAGCAGCATGTGCAAAAAAATTGCTTACCTTTCTCATCAGAATATCCCATGTTTTTGGATGTAGGGAGATACCTTCCTTTGTTGGTTGCAAGTCACCATTTCCATTCAAAGCAAATTTTCGCACATGCACTCGAGTAGAGCCGATGAAGTTGTTAATCAACATAAATGAATAGTTTCCAAGATGAAACATGGTGTCTGGAAGTGACTGCATCGTTAATTTAGAAACTTCAGATTGAACCACTTGATCATCAAAATGAACTCTTTTACACACTTTAGGTTGATTGCTGAAACGCTTCATATTTTTTCCCCTTAGCTTTTAGGTTGAAAGTTTTTTTTTTTTCACGAAAAGGTTTTCAGTAAAGCAAGAGATAGAGTCACTGTTCACTAAAGGACCTCAGAGTTTAAAATGCGATGGTCAGATGAGAACGTCGTTTATTCCAAACAGAAAACCGGTTGACAACCAATGAAAAAAACTGCAAGCAGGACTATTACAACTCACCGCAGTACTTATATTGGAAATGAAATGAAAACAGGCTTCTACACAGGAACTTGTATCAGGGGACATGATCTGACACGCAAAAAAAAAAAAAAAATACCAAGGCACCGCAATTTGCTCATAACATGCACTTCCCATGATGACGTCATAGCAGCATTGAGAACATGATCAAACATGTAAGAACGAGTCCTTTCTCGTATACCGAGTCTGCCGTCACACAAGGCACCGCAATTTGTTCAATCCAGACTGTGACGTCACTCACGGCACCGCAATTTGCTCATACATGCACTTCCCATGATAAATTCGTTGCCATTCTGCGAAAGATATATATTCGTGTTGCCAGATCCCAAAAAAACTAAAAAGAAAACAACTAAACTCAACCTATAGCCTATGACGTCATTTTTAGCAGCAGGAGTAAACAACTAAACTCAACTTCCGGTTTATGACGTCATTTTTTAGCAGCAGGAGTAAACAACTAAACTCAACTTCCGGTTTATGACGTCACTTCCGGCAGCAATAGAAAACAACTAAACTCAACTTCCGGTCTATGACGTCACTTCCGGCAGCAATAGAAAACAACTCAACTCAACTTCCGGTCTATGACGTCACTTCCGGCAGCAGGAGAAAACAACTCAACTCCACGTGACGTCACTTCCGGTACCGCGGCACCGCTGTTCCAGAACCCGCCTTTTCCATCTACTATCGAGTGCTACAACTTTCAGCGATTGTCCTTGCTCCTTGTTGATGCTCATGGCAAAACTTAAAAGAACAGGAAACGGAAGTCGTTTAAATTGGAATGGAAGATCCGAAGGGATGATTAGGATCCTAGGAATGAATATGTCTTCGCCTGCGGCATGTCCAGTCATGATTGTGGCTTCAATAATATTCGGCATCAGTTTCTTGAGTCTTGTTCCATTGCAGAGTGAGGTGGATGCAGATTTCTGAGAAACATAATCGGTGCCCCAATTTATATTACACTCACTGCCAAAAGTTAAGCGAGTACGAGACCAAAAGTTACGAGAGGAAAATGTTAATTTCCGGAAGCCAATCTGAATTTGAGAAGCTGCATTTCGCTGCAGAGGTAGATGGAAGTATGCAACTATGTTCTGTAGCAGCCAATCACGGTTTCGTGTCGAGAAATTTGCAAAAAAGGCAGTCGTATAAGAAGCCAGTATTGTGAATGGTTAGAGGAGTTTCATGCAAGTGCTCATAAAAAGTGTTTAGAACTTTCGTACGATTAGTTTTCAAGACATACATGTTTCTATGGCTTCCAGAAGACGAATGGCAGATAGTGAGCGCTGGCGTTCTGTGGGACGCCTTGAACAGGACAATCAATCACAGATGTTGCTCTTTTCTTCGGCGTTCATCATTCCGTCATTTCACGATTATGGAAACAATTCCAAACAAGCCAAACAGTTGTCCGAAGACCTGTGGCCGGTCGCCCAAGGGTTAGGACCCCCCCCCCCCGCGGAAGATCCATATATTGCTGTTTTGGCCAAGCGGAATCGAAGAGCGACCTCCACACGTGTGACATCTATGGTTGCAGCGTCCATTGGTAAGACGATATCTGCCACTACTGTTCGCCCGGGTTTGTGTACCTCTATCCGTCCAATCCATAGGGGCACGATTAAAGTGGTATCGTTAACATGTGAATTGAACTGTGTCTGTTGGGATATCGCACCGACCTGCATATCTACAGACGGGGTTCTGTGACGGCTGTCCGGTATCGGGATGAAGTCCTAGAACCCACTGTGAGATTGTGCGCTGCAGCAGTTGGTCCTGCTTTCGTTTTAATTGATGATAATGCGCGTCTCCATCGAGCCAACATCGTCGACGACTACCTGGAGAGTGAGGGGATTGCGCGTATTGATTGGCTGACGTACTCGCCAACCTTAATCCCATTGAAAATCTTTGGGACGCCCTCGGCCGTGCTGTGTCTGCACGTTTCCCAGTCACTCTCACAGAGTTGCAAACTGCTCTACAGGAGGAATGGCGATTACTTGACTCTGGGGTGGTTGATCACATCATGGAAAGCATGGTCACATGCTGTAAACTTTGTATGAGGATGAGGGGTGGTCACATACCCTATTAATGTCGGTTTGTTTGTTTGTTTTGGATTTAAACATCATTTTGTTAATGACTCCAATATGACTTCATCTTATAATTTATAAAAATTCAATAATGTTTTCATCTTTGTATGTAATTCTTTGTTTTGTTTCATGCATAAACATATTTGCTACTTTCCTGCCGCATTTCGTGTCAATCAAAGCTGTACTTGTCGATTTTTTCGCATTTTACCGCTTCGTGCTTAACTTTTGGCAGTGAGTGTATTTAGTCTGTCAGGTGACTGGCTATTTCCCTTAGTGCACCTCTGGGAAATGCCCCTGACTGGAGAGACTTTCATTCACCTGGCCCTTGATCCATAAAAATAAAACCAACGAACAGTAGGTCTGTGCAGTCTTAATTTTGCAAAACTTTCCCAATTGTGACTGCTAAATTCTAAGAATAAAGGTGAGGATAAATAAAAACATACGAAGCTGAGTTGAAAACTCTTGATTTTCACCTTTTCATCCAGTATTTTAAAATAAAAGTTGTAACTAATGTCCTTGGTGTTGCAAGAGAAAGAGTACTAAAATGAGTTGGACTGCCTTCAGAAATTTTTCTACTCATTTTTCAGGGACTTTGGCAAAAGTCGCAGAAAAACACAAGTGAATAAGAACAAAGTTTTTTCATGTGGGAATAGCTCTTTGAGGAGATGGAGAAACCTTGTATAACTTTAAAAAGTAAATTCTCTAAGTTTCAACTATATTTAATTGAGGATTTTATGATAAACAATTTTGGATTATAAATTATTCTTTTCTTCTAGGAATAGTACAATTACAGAATAAAGCAATTTCAGAAAAACCCGAACATTTTTTTAACATTATTCTAGCAATACTTATTTCAAAACCATTTCTACAAACAATTTCACGAAACAAATTTATTTACTCCATTTATAAAATCATATTTTTGAGTTCTTATATTTCTAACAAAAGACGTGAAAACAGGGGTGCCCACAGGGGGATCATGGCGCAAGTTGCGCCATCAGAATTTTCTTGGGGGGGGGATTTTTTCAGGGCGTTTTTTGGGGAATTTTTAGGGTGGAAATTTTTCGGGCAAAAATTATTTAATAAGAAACCTTTTTATTGTTATATATATATATATATATATATATATGTCATAATAACAGATCTTATAAGCCTGCAGTCGTGACGAGAGTGGCAAGAGTGGTGTAAGGCAACCGGAGAGAATGATCCATTGATATTGAGTGTAATGCAGATTCCATAACAATTCTTTATTATTTCAGTAGACAAGTAATTACATCATGAGGTTGTTGAGGGTTTGGAGTTTGGAACGGCTCTGAGGGCTCCTTAGCCCAAGAGACTCGTGAAAAAATAAATAGTTTACAAAGATCTCGCTAGAGGGATTAGGATTAAGAAAAATATTATTGGACCAGGGGATTTAACACGAAATTTCATTGGTAGAAGTCGGTGGTTTTACGAAGGGGGAATGTGATCTTACATATGCGATTTGAAAGCAGGAGAGTCCTTGGGAGGTCTAAGCTAACGAGGCGGCTTGAGTTCAAAGGTGAAAGGGAGTCACGAGGTCCGTGGGAGGTCCAGTTAACGAGACGGCTTGAGTTCAAAAGTGAAAGGCAAGATATTGACCACTTAGATAGGGAGACAAAGACTGGGATAAAAGGGAACCGCTAAGGGGTGATCTGTAGTGAAAATTGTACTTAGGGGGTTATTTTTAGGTATCGTTTCATATCCCCCCCATTTAGAAGGGAAAGTCTTACCGTTCCAGAAAGGCTTTCACTAAATTATCAACAGTACAAAACATACAATATAACAAAGATACAAAATGACATTTCAAAACAAATATGATACATAAACACTTGATACACAAATAATACAATATTAATTTACAAATATCAACTAGTAGATGATTAATGAAAGTAAAAAACATCTAGCATAAGGACTTCAAAATTTATCCTTACACCTTCATAAAAGCTTCCATATGTCCTCTACTTAGTGACAATTCCCAAAATATTCAAACATTTTTCATGTATTTTATCAAAATTTCCTATGCATGGTGACTGAAAAAATATACAGTATTGTAAGTTTTGGTGATGAACCATATACGACATTATAATCACATCACTAAACAATCTTATTCATTAATTTGACGCAACAAAATCTGTGAAAAGGAAAATAAAAATAATAACTCAGGAACTTAGATGTGCAATGGAGACGACTTCTCTGTAGCAGTACCGACATGTCAGTGGTGTCTGTATCTACGAGAGCGTTACTGTAAGTAGGCTAGAAATGAGCTCCGTATATTCTAAATGAGTAACTGCTCATTGTAAGCTACTAATTCACGTCAAGTGTCCTGAAACGTTGAAAATGTGTGTGCCGTGTTGTATAATGAAGTTTTGTTTAATCATTCGTTAACTTCAAAATCAATGTATTTTGTGATCAATATGTGTGTGAAATTTCGTTCATTCATCAGTATAAAATCCTTATCAGTACAATCATTTCATTATCAAACAGTACAAAAATAAAAATACGTAATGAGAGACTGGAATGTTGAGGAAAAGTATTTTTCATCAGTGTTCTCGTACGATAAAAATTTAAAGAACTACCCTAAAAACTTTCCATATTATTAGGTAGAAAGATTAGGACATGTTACAAGTAAGTACAAAAGAGAAATAGAGAGATACTTTATATATATATATATATATATATATATATATATATATATATATAGTCGGTTCATCCCATACTAACACAATAAAATAATTCAATAAACAATGACGGTTATTCAAATAAATTGCAATACATAATAAACATTATTCAATATAAAAATAAATTATTTACATTATTCGACACATTGCTAATTCTTCATTGAATACATTTCATGCATCATGTAAGTTTCATTTATATGATGTTTGTAATTACTTCACATCTAATGTTTGAATTTTAAAACCGTTTGAAACAAAAGTAAATAATTAAAGGCAAAACTTTTTCAGAGCCTTGTCAGTAGCGACAATGCACAAACAGGAAAAATAATTGGACGACAGGTTTGTATTGAATTGGAGATGGGAAGAGATAAGGAAGGCTTTCGACGGGGGTCACAACCAGTTGGGATGAAGAAAGAATGAAAAGCGAAGCTTTGGGGGGAGAAAATTCTCCCTCTTTGTCCGAAAGTCGTAAATTCCATGCGCATTATATTCTCTTTGAACGAGAACTAGGGCTATTTGGTTTTACGCGAAGATGTGAAGCGAGGGTACTCTGATTTCCCTTAAGAACTGGTATTTTCGAAACAGACACTTTGGTGTTATTAGCAACTCGAATGGGAATTTTACTTTTTCTAACTGGAAGAGGAGAAATTTGATAATCAGATGCTGGGTAAAAATGACGTAATCTAGTCGAATGCACTACTTCAGAATCCTTTTTGTGGAGAGGGTTAGGCCTATTTATTTCATAATTTACGTCAGAAAGTTTCTTCAGGATAACGTATGGTCCTGTGAAAGTTGGATTTAATTTTCGACTATTGGGATAAACAAATTCTTCATACATTACAGAGTCTCCAATGTTAAAATCACTTTTAGTAAAACGGGTGTCATATCTCTTTTTTGAAATCTCATGGAATTTCTTAGTTTTTTCTTCGGCAATTTTTCGGGCCTCTTCAATGGGCGGATACAAATTTGGTTCAACTATAGGTTCATAAGGAAGTTTTCCATACATTAAATAAGTAGGTGGGAATGTAGTAATCGAATGAGGAGTGTTGTTGTATTCTTCCGTGACTTGTTTAAGTAATTGGGTCCAAGGAGTACTATTTGTTTGAGCATTAATTTTACATTTCAACCTAGTTATGAGGGTTTGGTTGACGCGCTCAACTTTACCATTAGTTTGAGGTCTGTGTGCAGAAGTTAGTAATTGAGTGACGTTATATTTTTGCAAGAAATGCTTGAATTTGGGTGACGTGAAGGCTGCATGTCTGTCACTTAGAATTTTCTTTGGAACTTGAATTTGGAATACCTGTTTAAGACAGTTAATATAAGCATCTGATGTCACACTTTTTGAAGGGAATGTCCAAATATATCTTGTTGCATGATCTATTAAAATATGTAGGTACTTTTTTGGAGAGCCATAATAGCTTAATCCGCCAACTGTATCCACGGAAATTAATTCGAAAGGCTCATGACTTGTGGGAAGGGATTTTAACAAGCCATATTTCTTTTGCTTTTTCCTTTTATTCAATTGACAAACTTCACAGTGTCGGACATAATTTCTAACATCATTTACTATACCAGGCCAATAATATTGTGGCGATAATAAATTTAACATTGATGACACTCCTAGGTGCTCATACTCAATATGTGCTTTCTCTAACAATTTTGAACGAAGTGAAAATGGGACAACAACTTTATTCAAACCTTGTTTTCTAATTGTCCAAAGATTATCCAATTTTTTGTATTTGCGATTACAAACATTATCATTTTCTTGACTTTCTTTGAGCTCAGAATGAGTTAATAATTGTGCTCTTGGCAGCACGTGATGATTTATGGGGTTTCTAGTTAACATGTCAGCTTCTACATTAGTAGATCCCTTTTTGTATTTAATTGTAAAATTGTACATAGACAATTTCAATGACCATCTAAAAAGCCTACCGGTTGGGTGTTTAATATTTTTGAGCCAAACCAGGGCAGCATGATCGGTATAAATAGTAAAGTGATTTCCATGAAGATAGCAGTAAAATTTTTCGACGGAATCTATTATAGCCAAACATTCAAGTTCTGTTATCGCGTAATTTTTCTCGTAAGGTCGTAATTTTCTAGAGTAAAAGGAAACTGGGTGTAAGGAACCATCTGGATGTTCCTGTTTTAAAATTCCTGAAATTGCTTCTCCTGAGGCATCGGTGTATAAATGGCAGGGATAATTCGGGTTAAATAAACTTAACACAGGCTTAGAGATTAAGATATCTTTGAGTTTCTTAAATGAGGCCTGACATTCTTCTGACCATTGATATTTTACATCTTTTTTAAGAAGGTTATTCAAAGGGGCTCGAATTTTCGCATAATCTGGAATGAATTTGTTATAGACATTAACACTTCCAAGAAATCTTTGCAACTCTTTGGTGTTTCTGGGTGGTTGAAGTTTTTTGATAGTTTCAACGTTAATATTACTTGGTTTGTAAGTACTGTTCTCAATTTCATATCCCAAGAAATTTATTTTCGTTTTTGCAAAGTTGCATTTTGAAAGTTTGAGTTTCACGTTCTCTTTCTCACATATCTCAAAGATGATTTTTAAATGTTTCAGGTGTTCTTCATAATTTTGGGAAAATACAATTATGTCATCAAAATAATTTAGGGCAAATTTAATTTGATGCTTATTTAGAATTTGCCTTATAGCACGTTGAAATATTGCAGGGGCGTTTTTCCATCCAAAAGGTAATCTTTTCCATTCGTACAAACCAAAATTTGAGGTAAATGCAAGTTTTTCTGTGTCTTGATCCTTAATTTTGATGTGCCAGTATCCAGAGGCTAAATCTAGTGTTGAAAATATTTTTGCATGGGACAATTGATCCAATACAGCATCGATACGAGGAATGGGTTCGGAATCTGTTTTAGTAATTTCATTTAGTTTTCGATAATCGATGCATAAACGAGTTTTGGAGTTTTCATCTCGTTTGTAAGCTAATGTTACAGGAGCAGCATAAGGGCTGTAAGAAGGTTTGATAATGTCTGCCTTCAAAAGTTCGTCAATTTGTTTTTTGATTTCTGCATTATCCTTAGGCGAGGCTCTATATGGGCGACAAGCAATTGGCAGTTCCGAGTTTAGAATAACTCGTTGAGGTTCTAAATTAATTGAGCCTACATCATATTTATTGTTGGCAAAAACCTTTTTGTATTTATTAATTAGAGCAGTTAATTTGCCACCAGAGTTAATACCATAATTGATATTATTCACATTATTTGAATTAACACTAGAAATAGTACAGTCCTTAATGTTATTACTATCAGTACAATTCCCAATACTATCATTCTTATCAAAAGAGTACATATTTTCACATTTCATATTTTCAACTTTTGAACATTGTTCATCATAAGTATTCTTACTAGTAGTATTCTCACATGATCCAAGATTATTATGTTGAACACTATTAGAATATTGTGAATAACCTTGATTGTAAAAATGATGGGAAATTTGTGCACAACTTATAGGAGCATTTGAAGTTACATTATGATTGAATTGAAATATTTGTCTGCTTTTGCAATTGATCTTCAAATTAAATAGATTCACAGTTTCTAAATTTAGCAATGCATAATTTAAAGCAGAGTTGATGGCCAAAAATTCAAGTTGTTTTGTAATGCAACCAATTGTAATACTGATCAAAACAATTTCACTTACCCGAATAGCACCAACTGCTTGTTGAATTTGTATCTTAGGGTTCACTGTTATTGTCTCATATTTCAAATGTCTGAGTAAATGTTCAGGAATGATATTTGCACTCGTGCCTGTGTCCAACAATCCAATGAATGTTTTGTGACCACAAAAAATAGTCACTTTTAGGAATGGTCATTCCAAATCAGGAGTTTGTCCATATTGAGTAGCTGGTTGATACGCGAGCTGAGGTAGTGGAGGAAGACTTCGCTGAGGGAAAGTTCTCCAAGGGGGATTCCGGTCCTGTAAACGTCGGTCACGGTAGTTGAAGGGCTCTCTGTGCACGGGAGGCATCCAAAATCTCGGCCGCATCGGAAATCTTTGCCGGGGTCGAAATTCTGGACGGGGAATTGCTGCGGGAACGGGTACTCGGTCCATTCTGCTATTTCCTTGTTGATTGTCATCAGGTAATTGACTGCATAACGTGCGGGCAACTCTTAACCATTCCGTAATGGTTGATGGTTCTTTTACGATGATGAGCTCCTTAATATTCCGAGGCAAACCATTTGTTAGTCCTTGGAGTAGTATTTGGTCAGAAAGGTGTAATCGTTGACCAATGTCAAATTTCTTTTTGAAGTACTCATCAATGTCTCCAGGTTTGTCGCACGTTGTAGAGATGAAGGTATCAAAAGATATCAGAGAGGTCCTTGAAAAATAGTTGATAAGTCCTTGACGTAAATTAGCCCATTCGGTTTCGACGATACAATGATTTAAATAATAGTTCAACGCTTCGCCTTTTAAGCATTGTGAGATTAGTTCGATTCTTGAGGTTGCATAGTTGGTTGTTTTTAACTCAAAATACTTGATCCACGCTTCAACGTCGAAATTTTCTTTGGGATCAAATGCTATTATTTTTGAAAGTATTCTTTCCGAAAACTCTTCAGAAACTGGGTAGCTGGCAGTAGAATCATCTCTATTAGACATCATTTTGGTGTAGTGATGAGAGTCCGTTCAATTTCTTAAAACTTCCAAAATGAGACTTCACGGTGAGGTTCCCAAACCACAAGTTGCTATCCTGTCGACTTAAAAATCTGTCATAATAACAGATCTTATAAGCCTGCAGTCGTGACGAGAGTGGCAAGAGTGGTGTAAGGCAACCGGAGAGAATGATCCATTGATATTGAGTGTAATGCAGATTCCATAACAATTCTTTATTATTTCAGTAGACAAGTAATTACATCATGAGGTTGTTGAGGGTTTGGAGTTTGGAACGGCTCTGAGGGCTCCTTAGCCCAAGAGACTCGTGAAAAAATAAATAGTTTACAAAGATCTCGCTAGAGGGATTAGGATTAAGAAAAATATTATTGGACCAGGGGATTTAACACGAAATTTCATTGGTAGAAGTCGGTGGTTTTACGAAGGGGGAATGTGATCTTACATATGCGATTTGAAAGCAGGAGAGTCCTTGGGAGGTCTAAGCTAACGAGGCGGCTTGAGTTCAAAGGTGAAAGGGAGTCACGAGGTCCGTGGGAGGTCCAGTTAACGAGACGGCTTGAGTTCAAAAGTGAAAGGCAAGATATTGACCACTTAGATAGGGAGACAAAGACTGGGATAAAAGGGAACCGCTAAGGGGTGATCTGTAGTGAAAATTGTACTTAGGGGGTTATTTTTAGGTATCGTTTCATATATATATATATATATTTTCATAAGTAATTAGACTATCTCTGAATTTGTTTAAAAGACTACTGTTTCCTGCTATGGCAACAATTTCACTATAGGAAGTTATTCCATAATTTTTTATTGAGCAACGCTTAGTTGGCAGCGCTGATACTCTGCCCATTCATAACCATCTGATACCTTGAGGTTTTCCGTCCGTCACCGTTACGTCGTGTGGATCACTAGTAGTCCCATAGACAAGATAAAGTTAAGTCACCAGTTGAAAGCAGGTAGCCGTCTAGCCGTGTACGTTTTGTGTAGTCTGTCTTGGAGAAGGAAAGGAATTTTAGTTCAGTGCTGTTCCATTCCTGAAAACGTCATTGAAGATTTAGAAATACAACCCTCTTCATCAAGTATGACCCAAGGCGTAGATTTTGAAAACCTTGATGAAAATGAAAGTCAGGAAGAAGTTGATGATGAAACTGAATTGGGACACGGAGAGGTAGAATCATATAGCAATCCATCTGCTGAAAGACCTTCAGTTTCCATTCAACAAGAGGAAACTCTAACAACTGAAGATTCTCCTGATGATAGATTGAAAATCCCAAGAGATCCAGCATCATATGCTAACATGAAACTGTCAGCTGAGGAAATAAATAAAGCACTATATTTGGAAAATCAAGATTTGTCTTGTCACTTTTCCTTCAACAGGTGGAAGAAAATTCAACCCATCATGGAAGAATGAAGTTTTACCATATAAAAGTGTAAAAGTTAGAAAATGGCTCATGGAAGAATGAAGTTTTACCAAATAAAAGTGTAAAAGTTAGAAAATGGCTGGTATATAGCCAAGAAAAAGATACCGTATTTTGCTTGTCATGTACTGTTTTCCCTCCCATACGAACAGTCGATATGGGGAACAACTGGCTATAGAGGATGGACAGAGCATAAGGGAACCGGGATATTGTGCTCCATGAAAAATCTAAAACCCTCTTAGCACAAATTGCGAGGATCCAATGGATCTCTCAAAAGAGGATTGATTCACGTTTAGCTGAACAATCAGATCAGTTAGTCCATCCCAATCGAGAAGTGCAGTCTGTTGTCATCGATTTTGTCGATATTTAAGTGAAGAAATGCTTCGATTTCGTTAAAAGGATGTAGCAAAAGAAAAACTCATAGGTCTTTCTAGGCTATTGAGTAAATATAGTCCTGATGCTAGGGTATACCTTGAAAAAATTGATAAAGCTAGAACTGAAAAAGTAAAGCTGGGGTCTAATTTCTTGAGTTATCGAAACATTTACGATGTAATTAACATAATAAGTGACATCGTTGCTTCAAAAATCATAGATAGTATAAAAACGACTAACATTTATTCTAGACTCAACTCAAGACATTAGTAAAAAAGAATGTTCAACATTAGTGGTTCGTTATATTGAACATACTGACCCGCATGGTGCCCTAAAGGAAAATGTCAAACCTGAAGAGCGGTTCATTAAGGTTTTCAATAGTGGAGATACCACAGACCAAAATCTTTTTAAAGAAATAATGAAATGCCTGAATTTACTTGGTCTTGACCCAAGTGGAATTATTGGTCAAAGTATGGATGAGGCTGGTAATATGAGAGGAAAATTCAATGGTGTAAAAGCGCTAATCCAGAGAGAATGTCCCAAAGCGCTCTATATATGGTGCTCTTTGCACAGATTTGCATTAATTGCGGAAAAATCTATGGACATATGCCCCAAATGAAAAATCTCTTTTCTCTTTTAGAGGAATTATGTCTTCATGTCAGGTCATACAAGGCATGATCTTTTTACTACAAACTACAAGGATCCAACCAAAATAAGGAGACTGAAAAAGAGTGCAAACTACAAGATGGTCAAGCAGAAATGATGCACTGCAAACAATTGTCACCTGCTATGACACAATAAAGGAGACGTTGCATAGTTTGTCCATTGACAAAAAAGCTGCTAATGAATCAAAGGCACTGGCAACTGGCCTGTGGAAACAAATGACCGATTTTGAAAACATTTTCTCAATACATGTTGCCACAGCTATTTTCAAAGTGTCACCAATCACAATTGTTCTACAACCAAAAATAATTAATTATAGCAGTGTGTCAAAAATTGTTGATAAAACCAAAGCTAAACTTGTAAAAATGCGAAGTGAGTCGGAGTGGAATAAAGTGAATGATTCAATAATTGCCTTTGCTGATATGAATAATATTTCGCAACCCCACCGTAGAAGCAGAAAATGTAAGAGGTTTATGGATGAAATGGCTATCGATGAAAGAATAGATGATCCTCTTAGGAGGATCAAAGTGGAAGTTTATTTTCAAGTACTAGATTTACTTATTAAACAACTCAATGACAGATTCTGACAGTTCTCTTTCTACAATCTCACAAATGGCAGTGCTTTCACATGAAGAAATTTTGAAAATTGCAAGAGAAAAAGAAAAGCAGGGATATAAATTCTTGACAGATTCTTTATCAGTGAAATACTTGTATGGGTTTTACGATCTTGAAAGTGACCAAATAATAGAGGAACTAGAAACTTTTACAAATTTGTATAAGATTACTCACTCAGAAATTGACATTTCCGACCTGCTTTTAGAGAAAGAAAAGTGTAAAAATAGGACACCAGACAGGGAATCTGATCAGGAGGTGAAGGTGGAAATGAAGTTGAAGTCTGTAAAGAAAAATGGAGATGAGGAGGAAGATTCAGAACCATGATGAGTTGCTTTTGTCTGTTGATCAGTGGGTAAAAAGAGGCTTTATTAGGCCTTACAGATGCCTGCAGTATATGTCAGCATTTCCTCAACTCACCATGCTGTATCGTATCCTTTTATCGTTACCTGTCACAAGTTGCTCAGCGGAAAGGACGATGAGCCGTTTAAAAATTGTAAAGAACAGGTTAAGAAGCAACTTAGGGGACAATTGGTTGCCAAGCTTATTGATACTATCATTTGAGAATGACATTCTCAAGAACATCACAAATGAAGAAATTATCGAAAAGTTTACCATATCAAGTGCACAGAGAAAAAAAGCTTCTGTTAAAATCTTATAAATAGTACATAAATCCCTGTGCCTAAAGAATTTATTTTCTGGTCATACTATAAATTTTTGTCAACCTAGAGTGTTCGAATGTTTTCTCTTCCCTCCGCATAAGATAGCTGTTTTGTCACTACTCTATAACAATTTAGTTTTTAAGGTTTTATGAATACTTACGCAACTCATGTAAACATTACGATAATACTCATATCATTATTTTTTACACATTTAGTACGTTTTTTCAATATCTGATTATTAAATTATTGATCTTCATTGATGTGTTACATTTTTTATATTCTATTCTTCCATTCACTCAATTTTAGAGTTTTTCTATGAATATAAGAATTATTCTTATACAAAAGGCCAAGGTAAAATACTTGTTTTATTCATATAACATACATAATCTTTCAAAACAACTGTTTTTACTATATTATAGTTATTTTCATTTGAAAAGTGTAAGTAACATCATTTTTTATACATGAAATTGCTGTTACAAATATAAACTGATCATTTTCCTAGCTGTTCTGGTTTTATTTATCTCATCTAAATTTATCTCTTAATTTTATTTATCTCTAACTGATTTACAAAACGTAGAGCTTTGTGTGGATACAGTTGGAAATTTGAGATTTCAGTAAAGGTTATATGGTTAACTGGATTTGAGGGGGGGGCGGTAAAGAAAATTTTTGGGGGGATTTGCGCCATTGGGCTTGGGGGGGGATGGGCACCCCTGCGTGAAAAATCACTTCAAGCGAACACTTTATATTTAAAAGAAAGATGAAGCTTAAAAAATATTGTATCATTGAAGTTCAACTCAACATTGTATAGCAATGAATTTTAATAAGTGTGTAGGGAAGGATGAGATTATGAAAAGATGTTGGTGAAAAGCGAAACAATGATTTGAATGTGGAAAATTAACTATTCCTAAAATTTTGCTACTTGGTACAGATTCAATTAAAAACGGTATAGGTGAATGGAAAATTAAATGGATGTTGGATGCTTGAAGAAATGTATTTAAGTTTTTCACACTGGAGCACTTGATTGACAAATAAGAAATATATTTGTTTGATTTGTGACTTGTGGCCGAGATCCAATGAAGTAAAACTAGTGTTTATACCACGAGAACTATTCCAGACACAAAGTCTACCCCTGTCTACTGCAGTGGAAACTGTCTTTACCTTATTTTCTATAGTGAATGCTTTAAGAAATGTATTCAAGTTTGTCACATTGGAGCACTTAATAACAATTTGGATATGTATTTGTTAAGATTTTTACTTGTCCTCTGAGAAGATCTATACTAGTAAACTACCTCTTTCCGCCGCCAACATTCACGAAAAACAAAATAAAACTACTTCACACTCCCGAGAGTCACTTATACTCAAAATGAACAAGCCCTGTTTCTATAGCCACCACCCAGATTTAATGTCAGGAGTTTTCATGGTTAACAGACAGTATCGGTTAAATAGGGAAATTGGAGGTATTGATGGAACAGTTGGGGTGTTTGTTGTAACAAAACATGGAAAGATAGAGCTTAATCTACTAAAATATAATACTTAATAAGTGAGATTAGTTACTTTTTACTGTGAGTAAGTTTCACTATTAGAGTGGTGGGTAAATTAGCCAACTGGTATTGAAAGGGAAATAGATGAATGTTTTATGATTGTATATTAGTAAGAAAGTTAGCTTTAAACTTTCAGCGTACTTTGAACTAAAAGGATTCGAATACAGAAGTTCGTGCCAACACTATCAAACCGTTTCACTGTGCTGCAAATGTAGTTCTAATGACACAAGTAAAGTTATAGACCAGTAGGCATGGTTGTCTCGCATGCTATATCTGGAAACCCCTGTATGAATTTAAAATTCAGTGGAACACTGAGAATTTCCAATTCATTTATACAAACTGTTTCGTTAACATTGTTTCATACACACTGTTCGATTTAAACCTCGAACTACCAAATTAGGATTAGCATGCTCAGGAATATGGCTACGAGCATTAACTGTATCACCGCAAATAAAACTTTATTAAAATGAGTACAAGCATCAAAATATTTTACCAGAAGCGAACAAATTATTAAAGAGTCATCTCAAAAGTATTAGAAGAGAGAAAATCTTACTTATTTAAAAATGAAATCAGTTTGTGTTATTTTGATTATGGCACAGCTACATAGATTTTAAAATCTCGTTTAGTCTCCAAAGAATAAATAGAATTACTTTTAAAACTCAATTTTCTGTTCGAATATTTAAAACTAAATAAAAAACAACTATCAATAAGTTAAAAAACGAAAAAATGCCCAATATTGTGTGATAAATATAATATACTATTACAATTATGGTATGTGGCAATCCCTCCTTTTTTTAGTTTTTCTCAAACACATAATTCACAATCTGAATAATTTATTATATGAAGAGAAATTAATAGTTTATGTTCCCCTTGTAACAATGTTTCATCATTTGTTGTACGCATTGAACGCCCAAGCCACTCACGTTACATTTTCAGTTGTTCCATTTGCAATCTTTAATGAATCGTGAAAAATATTTTTCTTTGGTATCTCTACAAGAAAATTTTCAAAAATTAATCCATCCGGAAACCGTACAAAATGAGTTTTCGCGCACCAATTTCTGTTCTAGTACCTCAAGAGATAATTCAGTGCTGTAGGGAACACATCCGTGCACCTTGTCAGCAACACCATACAAATTAAGCATTTTTCAATCATGGATTTTACTTAAATGTATTTCAATATATAGTCCGCTTGCAAGTGAAACGCCCTAGTCAAAAACATAGTTCTGAGAATACGAAGGAGGATAGATTCTAATTATCAAGCTTTGCGAATATTATAACTTTATCATTTTAAAAATTCTTTATTAAACTTTGTATTTACTCAATTTATCAATTATTCAGAGTACTATCATTATAATAATGTATAACAATAGCAACTTACAATCGAAAATTACGATAAACAATGCACATTTATTTATGTGTTTCTCAAGTGTGTTTAACCTTCATACAAAAAAATGACTCAGTGGACTTATCCAATCTAAATATCACCACATTCTGGTCTAGAAAAACTAAAAAACTCGTATTTTAAAATTTTTGAATTGGTTGGTTTTCATTCGTATGACGAAACTTTGTTCCATAAAAAATTTCGTCTGTTCCTTCCAGAAAAATTTATTAGAAAGAAATAAAGAGCTCATGCTTACGATAATGAAGTGTTGATTCCGTTTATAAAGAGGCGCTTCTGTCAGAGAATCTGTCAGTGCCTTCATTCGCGTCAAAAGGCTCGTGCGTTCTGTTTTCGTTCGAAATTCGACATCAGAGAAGCTCAAGCACTGCGTGGGTGACGTCATTTTCGCTCCGTGGATTCGCCTACATGCTTTGAACTGATGATTTCTTTTCACTCTGGGTCATTTATCATCTATACCTTAAGTATGGAAACGACATGCTGCATAAGTCAAGGAAAGATTGTAAAAATCACAGATCCTACTTCAGTGATCTTCCTTCTAGGATAGAGTACGTGCTTCAAAACCAAAATGTGTCCACACAATGATTCCTTCAAAATTTTTTGTCATGTTCTCCTTTATGATTCAAGTGTAGCAGACAGGACCGTTCGTGAAGCATTTGTCGCCCACCTACAAACCTCAATTTTATTTTCAAAAAATCGTCTTTGATGAGCGACTGAATATTCTAATGTAAATTAATAAATCTAGAAGACCACGCATAGCATCTGTGCTAAACCTTATTGCTTATCTGCATCTATATCAGTGGTTCCCAAACTTATTATGCCCACGGACCCCTTCTCATAGCAAAAACCCGACCATGAACCCTCAATAAAATAACTCTACACAACTGTGCATAATAGCAAAATTACAAATTCAACTTTGATGTCTTCAATGGTGAATGGCGACGTAAAAATAAAATATAAATAAAACATTTTGATATTTAAAGTAGTATTTATTAAAATTATAACTTTTGTTTTAAAATACAAAACATATTATTTTTCAATGAGATTGGTGAACCTGATGAGATAATATGATTATTTATGTTCAGCTCGATGTTTGTGAGTAACATTCGTAAGTCTCCACGACCACTAATTTGCAGTCGGTTTCTTTTTTTCGTGATGAGGTTCGTGACTGCACTGAATCCACGTTTTATTAAATAAGAAGACGGGAAAGCAATCAACAGCTTCTGTACAGTGGCCCATAATACAGGATATAAAATTGGCATTTGTTTTTGTAACCAGAATTTGTGGTATCCTTGTTCAAACATTGGTTTCAGCTCCTCATTTGTGGATAATTCAATAAGTTGCTCCTGTATTAGTATGGATTCATCTGAGTTTGTGGGTCTACTTGCAAAAGGGTCCAACACTCAATCAGGGATGCCCAAGTGAAGAATGTCTTCAAATCTTTGTCTGAAGTCAGAATGAAGAGCCGTTAGGTGTTGACAATAAGCAAATAATTCTTCATCTCATTTTTGCAATTTTGAGACTTAGAAACAGCATTTTCCTCTCCCCAAGTTTTGTTTTTAAAGAAAAAGCTTTGCAACAAACGCAGATATTATACTTTTAGTTTTGATTAAGTTGCATTGATCACCTTGTAATTTCAAATTGGTTTCGTTAAATTTGGAAAATAATAAGTCAGTCATATAAGCTGTCATTTTTTGAATTAATTAAATTGAGCCGCAAATCATTGTCTTTGCTTTCCAGGAATTCCAACACTGAATCAAAGAGTGCATAAAATCGATCCAGACATGCACCTTTAGATAACCAATGAACTTCCATGTCAAATAGTAAAGATTATAATTTTCATGATTTTCTTCCAAACAAAGTTGAACAAATAATCTCTCATTTAAGGCATTCCTTTTGATTTTATTAACTGCTCTAATGACATAATCTAGTGAGCCATGCAAGCGTTCACTAAGATTTTTGGCTACTAAATGTTGTCGATGAATGACACAATAAACAGGTAATACATTCGGTATAGCTTGTTTTAAGTATGCCAGAAAGCCTCGATGTTGTCCTATCATTGCCGGAGCACCGTCAGTAGCAGAGGATATTACCGTCAGAGGATATTACTCGGTATAACTTTTGTATCGAAAATTTTTTTAGTTTATTAAGTATTGTTTCACTTTTCGTATCAGTTTCCAAACATTTGGCAAATAACAATTCTTTTGAAATTTTTCTTCCTTTACAAATCTCACATAAGCTAAAAGTAAAGCTTCGTTTCTTGGCAAAGTTGACTCGTCAAGCTGTATAGAGAATTCAGATGTTTTTAAGTACCCACATAAAGAATTTTCTACGTCCTGAGCCATTTCGTCAATCCTTCTTTGTACTGTATTATTACTCAGTGGAATTCTTATATCGGAAGCTGGTTTATGCAGCACGGTGCGTATTACCTCACTTACAGTTGGTAGAATAAGTTCTTGACCAATGGTGTGCGGCTTTCCGGACTTCGCAATCAGTAAAGAAATGTTATATGAAGCATGCAGTCCATAGTCGTCTCGCTTAAATGTTGTCGCGTAGAGTTGTTGCAATGACGGTGTTTGCAAATATTTTTCTTTGACTGTTTTAAAAAAAGTTAAATCTATCTTTTTTGTCGCTATGGACTTTTGTCAAATGTTCCTTAAGCTTAGGTTTCATTGATTCGTTTGACAAAGTTTTATTGCATAGAAGGCACATAAGTAGAGTGCTATTTCCTGGTAACGGAATAAAGCCATATTTTAAATATTCAACACTATATTGTCTGCATTTTTTTCGGCTCACTCATACTGGAAAAAAAGGGCACAAATTTAAGATATAATGGTGAAATTTTAAGTAAGTGTCACATATTGTATAGGTACGCATATTTTACTATGTATTTATGACTATGGCCATTTAATTTACGAGACTTAAATAATTAAAATGTGTTACTACATAAAATATAATGTAATTTTTTACTTTTTACTTTTGGTCGCTTGAAGTTATTTTTCAAGAAAAGTAAATAATTAAATTATAAAATAAATAAATAATAAAATATAATATTGATAAATATTATATAATAAAACTATTAAATAAATTAACTTTAACAAAAGTATAACTTTTCTTAAATAAATTTAATATACAAGATATCAAATGTATTCAAAAATACTTATGCAACGTACTCTATCGTTATAATAATAAAAAATGATACTGCTTTTTGTTCAAAACTAGGAAAATTTGTTGCATGCACTTCACATCACACATAAAACAGAATTAAATTGTTGATTAGATGCACGACTCTTTTATAGTGCCATATTTTAAACAAGTTATTGCATGAAAGAAAATCGGCGATTTCCCTGTTATGTAATCACCAAAACTCTGATAAGGGCCAGTACACAATATGTAGTGAAATGAAATTGGCTGCTCATATTTTGTAGTCTCCAGCTAACTTGCAAATATAATGTTTTAATGCCAATAAATTCTTTTATTCGAATCTTGAGAAACCGGTGAGTTGCTCAACACAACACATTACTTGTACTTTATGTACCTATCTATACTTATATTTTACTCAGGACGTAAAAATGGCTACCAATTTATTTATTGCTATTCATTTTTAACTTTCATAATAATGGAAATGGGTCACAATTATTTTATTTTATATTAGACTTTTCGCGGACCCCCTAATTAATTTTAATTTGCCACGGACCCCCTCAGCTGTTTCAAGTACCCCTGGGTGTCTGTAGGAACCACTTTGGGAACCACTGATCTATATAAAGCACAGTTGGCGTCTGTTTTCTATACAATCTTCACCTTTCGAGGAATCCACACCAAATTTGGTACATTTATTCTTTAGAACTCTGCGGGTATAGGCTACATAGTAACACCCGTTCTATTTGTCCTAGATGTGCAGAGGGGCTAAAAGCAATTCGAAATACCCATACGAATAACATTGAGTGTTATTACGATTGCGGTACTGAACTCTGATTGTTGTTCCAGTATTGATGGAAAAACAATTTTTTCCAAAACAAAATTATATTTGAAGAATTAAAATTCTAATACTTATGTTTGAACTTATTTTTATTTCTTTCCAAACTATAAATAATTTATAAATATTTGACTCGTGATAAAAAATGACATTTATTTTGCATCAACTTACATTTTTCTATGAAAACGAGTCTAATGCGAAAGCAAGCGAAAAACCCAGATAATAAGTGTTATTTTACTGCTTGGTACCTATATATATTGGTATCTACATCTATTTTAAGTGACAGAAGATCGACAAGAAGATCGAAGATCAACACTCTATGCTACCTCAAACATTCATTGAAAACATTGTTTTCTCTTCTGAAAAGGTTGTAAAATGTTTTTTGAAAAATTATAATCGATTAACTGTCTGTACTGAAGACATTTAATTTTAAAACAAACTGTTATTTCACATGTGGAATGGAATTTTCAAGCATAAATGTATTTGCTTGAATATCGAATTAATGATTTGTCAGCCTTTCATAATGACGGTGAAATTCGGATGTATCGCATTCTGGGTGCATGAGTCAAAAATATTAAAAAAGGAGAACTGATTGCAATAATACGCTGTACGTTTGTCAGTTTTACAGGAAATGAACACTTAAAAGGCATTGACAATCACACCAAAATAGATTTCTGTAATATTCATCTCATTATCACCTCTTCTAGTTCTCTGTACGATGTATGTGAAATGGATTATATGGATGAATAAAGCAAGCATATAAGTATCGCGTCCTAAGTAAATTGTAAAAATATGAAAATGGAGTCTAAAAAATTATTTTCCGCTCACTTTTTTTCTATATTTTCATTTCTATGATAGAAAAAGTGATATTTTGGACAACTTTCAATTAAACCCGAGCAATTCTGCTTGTCTTTATATATAGCAAAGTATCGTAACACACACTTCATATCTTAGTACAATTCATTTATAATGAATGTGGCCCACATATTCAATAAATGGTTCAATGGATTTGTTGGCTAGTCAAGTTCAGAAAATCAGAAGGCAATTTTATATAATAACCAACATTTATTAAACATCAACACTACGGAATATAGAAAAACGTTTCTTCCTGGAGGGATAGAGCACGAGTAGTTCTGGCATGTTTACTACTTTTTATTCTGATTTACGATCTTCCGCTGATGCCACTCGAATTAAAACTTCGTTGCAAACGATTAGCGGTTTGCTTTTCAGCAGGATTGCCAGGTAGCCAGATTCAATAAATACTCTACTACTTCAATTTCCAAATCATCCAGAAAAACATCATTTCCTTTAATGGCGTCAATTCTAATTTTCTATAAAAAAAATGGCAAAAAGCACACCTCAATCCTGTTACCACAATTAGATTCTGAAAGTCTACTTCAATTTCATCCCATTCCCACGTTCAAAGGCGATTCAACATTTTTTGACCCTTCACTATTTTCTCATATTTTTCTGTCCTGATTTCTATCTTCCAGATTTCTCATTGCTTTCTGTAATCAAACAGTTGAAGAAGTCCATTAATGGCTAGCTTTTCCATGCAGTTTCATCAGTACTTTTCAGCAAAATTGTCGAATCAATCCCGTATCGATCGATTTTGTATTATATCCGTTGTTGCCATTCGACAATAAAGAAATAAATTCAATTTCTATTCCACGTACTTTGCTGAAATATATGTAGATAGACATGCACAAATTTATACATTTCTTTTATCACGACCTCAAAAGAGTCTAAAAATATAGAACACGTTTTGAAAACTCAATTATCGGGAAAATTTACAACGGGATATTTGTGTTTAAAGTTGGAATCATACTATAGCCGTTTTTCGACCACCTTAATTTTACTATCGACTCTCTTTCTCTCTAATTCTTCAACATACTTGAGATCCAATCTGTCCCATGCTGGAATGAACGGCAGAGAGCGATGTTAACTGATAATATTTCCTATTCAACAGCTGAGGAATTTTGTTTTATCTTAATCTTCGCGGAAAAACGTCTAACTAAAATTGCTTTTCCTAAGCTCAAGTGAGGATTTAGGAGTAAACCCCCACTTATCTTCTGCCATACATATGCATTAGCGATACAATAGAGCATCCTTTCACCACATGTATAGATCACACAAACATCATTTTGTTTCCTGAGCTAACTGAGAATAGCTTGTGATGGTTTGCTTGAAGAACTTCTGTTGCTTCTGGGACACAAGAGCAGGATGCATAGCAATAGGTTATTTAAGTGGGGTAAGAATATCATCTTTTTAAAATTTGTCTTGAATTTCAACCATACTATATTTTATTTTTATTTGTTGCATTTAGATATTTTATTTTTATTGATTGTATTTAGATGTATCCCAGAATCATCACGCAGGTTCACTATTTATAACCTGGAGCAAGTACTGACATGAGCTTCTATAAAATAATTATTAGATATGTGCGGTGTCGGGCAGAGAGCTCGTTAGCAGAGGCGAAGCTAGATATTTTGGGACATGGGGAAAATGAGGTTTATGCCCCTCCTCCGTCCAAAACAAAACTGACAGATTTAAAACGAAGATAATTAGGATAAAATATGCTCATTCAAGCCATATCAATTTTGTTTAAATAATAACATTCTCAATATTAATTTTTTTGTAATAAATTATTATTGACTATGCATAAAGACTAGCAAAAGGCCTAGCTTTGTAAATGGACCTTCAGGATGGATGTAAGAAAAGGTACTTACTACCTGCGTTGTTTTATGTTCTCCGGACCCTTTGTGAGAAGAAAATTTAAATACTTTGTTTCTTCTACCTTTTCTGAACAACAATACGATTGCAGAGGCACGCAGGAAAATAATTGGCTTTTAAGTGTTGTATTCTGAAGATGGAGTACCTGAAAGAGCATTTACTTCATAAGCATAGCACTGGAAAATACTTCTGTGACAAGGACAAATGTTTAAACTTTTTTGCGAAACAAACCTTTTAATAAATATTTCTGAAATGCCGCCATTTGAGACACTGGCGCTCGGGGTCGCAGCCCCTGTTGCCCCTTTGCAACGCCACTGTTGCAGGGGCTGAAATAAAAAGGGGGCATTTTTTGGATGAGTGAAAGAATTTTCCAATTATTTTGTGTACGCACTCCATAATCGTACTTATAAAAATAAACTGAAATCGTGAATAGTTTTTCAAATAGATATATGCTACCATGTTTTCAGGAAAATGTATCTAGACAGTTAGGGATAGTGTTTACTACCAAAAATTATGACTTCTACAAAGAACTCCCTCTTGAATAAGGCTGTTTTAGCGAATTCTATTGTATTATAAATGCTTTTAAAATATATTATTACCAGATACATGTGAATAATGTACATTATCGATCGAATTTCATGAACACATTGTTGCAAAAAGGCACATTTGACTAAAATTAAAAAAGGGCAGGGGCTTGTGATCCAGTAGCCTTCTCCCTCTGCTCGGCTTCAGTCACGTGTATCATGGACAATTTTTATATTTTCCCAGCAACACGATACAATTCTGTCTCATTTCTCAGTTTCTTACAGTGATATTTTAACGTAAAATATTTACAACATCCAATGTATCCAGAGAACTCCAGTAGCGTTGAGTAACATTGATAACTGGAAATGCCGAGATTGGATTGAAAGCAAAACAAAATCTAATGATTAACTTTAGACAATCTTTTAAGTCAAATAGATTCGCCAATGGTTCCTTTCTTCAAACACAATAAAATAGAAATAAGTTTTTATCCTAAGTTTTAACAGAAGCCTCCCCCTTCCCGACACACAAAGACGCCTAATCCTGGAAACTCTGTGAATGATCCAAGCGCTGTCTTAGAGCTTGAGGTGGGGAAATTAGAAAGAACAGGGTTAGTTGAATGTTTTGGCGTTTTATGGCGCAGGGTCCCTATTTGGCCAAGCTGTGCCAAACACAAGACAATGTCAAGTAAAAAATGTCGCCAAAGAGGAAAAAGAGGGATAGGGGAACAGAGTTGTCGAACGAAAACATAAAAAAGATCGCTTGGTTATCTCAGAAGTAGAGAGAACAGGAAGAGTGATAGCTGCACAAATGTGCAAGGACCAACTATATACGCATATTATCTAGATTAGATGATAGTCTCAGTGGAAAGCGTGGGTTAGTTGAGAAGAGTCTGTACTGAAGGTACGCATTACGCATGATAAATCCCATTAACCACCCACAGTAAGAAACCATTTGAGGGTCATAGAATGGGCATCAGAAGTACCTAGTTGCTTTTTGCTTTGGAAATCAAGCACTGGGAACTGACTTCCCACTCAGATTTATGATAAAAACCCTGGTCTTTTGCTTCTTGTATCGATTTTTATTGTGTTTTTGCCACAAATTTCAATTTATTTATTAGGGGATGCCTGGCTTCTGGGTTTCCAAGGACGCTACGCTAGGGGAGAACACGTTTTTTTATAAAACTCGTCTCATGGGAATGTGTTGCTATTTATATCGTTCTATTTCCAACGCTGAAAGATAAAACAAAAATTCTCACAAACATTAACGAAATTTTTTTTACTTCATATTAAACGTTCCAAAGAAGGCATTCTATAAGTATTTGTGATTGTTAACCTGAGGGCAAGATGAGCGAAAGCTTATGCATCCAAAATTTTTTGTGCAAGTAAATTCGGCACCATGGTTTTCAGTCCTCAATTATTAATAATTTAGATAAATCATAACTTTTTTATGATAGTTGCAACAAGACCAGTGGTGGAAAGCATTCGTTAGTTTTAAGTTATTCTATTCTTAAAATTTTCATTGTGCGTAATATAGTCTTGCCCCAATCAAAAAAAGTAGGCTACATGAGAAACCCATAGAAAATAGAATCAATCATCTTATAAACGTCGATATTTTAAATCACGAATCCCTGCCTTAATGACAAAATTAAGTATTAATCAGTTGGGCTCTTCGTTTCATGAAATCTTACTGGCCATTTGCGTGATAGCTTTGGAGATCTTCATCTGCACTTGACATATTAGCCGGTCTCATTTTGCTCTAATCTAACTAATCAATTTCTTTACTCATTTGTTTTAATATGACAGAGAATCGATTCTTAGCGGAATTTTACTAAACGACTGACTATGCGTTCAATACATATTCTTTGAAATTTAATACAATCTTTACGTTTAAATTTGCTTTTAGTTTTTAATTTTATTCTCTCCTATACACACGTTTGACTTATTATAATTTGTGTAACTCAATGGCTAATCATCGCGTGGAGTTAAAACGAAGGTGGAAAAAATCCCCAAGCATAGAAGGAACTTTCAAACACTGATCTTCATGTGGGAGTGTTGCGAGTTCGAATCCAATCAAAGACCGTCGTGTACAAAGGGGACTGGTGCACGTTAAATCTGCCGTGGCCTCAGATGTCCTCACGTTGGCGTGGTGCGGAAGTTGGGGTGCCAGCTCAGAGTTGACCATGTCATCTGACAGTGGTTGAAAATTACGAGGTGCTGTCCTTGGATCTTTCCTTTGGGGTTTGATTCCGGACCGTCGCCAATAGCCCGTGCTTTGCTCCATTGCGACGTTAATTAAATACCTACCTATCGATCATCATGTGAAGAATGCATGAGCGTCACGTGTTCAACTCGAAACCTGAATTGAACGCAGGGGCTATTCCTCAGTAGTGTGCTGGAAGTGCACTTGCACGTAGTCAGGAGAAAAAAGGGCGATCAACTTAAAACAATAACAGTCAGAAATAAAATACAGTAGCTAGTACAATAATAAAATATAGTAGCTACAGTACTAGATAAGATAGTTTTCAACATTTATGGTGATATATGAGTATAGGAGATCAACCATGTTCTTTTTCCAACTCCTTGAGGTATTCGCATGCATATGAGAGATTTTCAGTGCAAACAAACAAACCAGATGGTCTGCAAAGATTTTACTTCTGATGTCCAAATGCTCTGGCATGTTACATATTGGGGTTACCTTAAAATGTAGCTTATAGTCGCTTTGGCGGCGTTTGGCGTTTAATCTAATTGGCGTTGACCAATCAACTTCCATAAAGCAATTTGGAATTTATTCTTTGGAATTTTTATTGAAGTGATGTAATTTTTATTGAAATCTCAAGCGAAAAACAAGTCAAATAACGTCGAGTTCAGAATACGAACAGGTTTTCTTTGTGGTTGTAATACAAAATACTTATGAATCGAGCATGTATTTTTTAAATTTTCACTAAAATTATCAAAACGCACGCATTAAGGACAGTTTAGTTTGTCATGATTTTCAGAAGAGGAACGGCTTGCTGAGGTTTACGTGTGGGTGGACAATAGGAAAAACCTGAACAGAGACCCTGAACAAGCCTCAGGAACCCTGAAGAAAGGAACAACCCTGAAGAAAGGAATAACCCTGAAGAAAGGAACAACCCTGAAGAAACGGGACACTTCGAGGCATCTCAAACACTTCATTTGGCTTAAATGTGCAAAATAAAATTCGCCATTTTGTTTAATGTGACTCCGTGGGTTCACCCGCTGCCCTAGCAATCTGCGAGTCACGCGTAGTTGGAGCAGGTTCGATTTATCCCTGGGTCTATTTCTCTCTCTTCTGTGTCAGTAAACAGTTGGTTTTATGGCTCACGAGGTCATATTTGACCAAGCTGCACCAAACAACATCAAATAAATGGACATATACACAGTGAAAATGTTACTGACATAGAAGAGAAATACACTAAGGAAGGAATCGAATATGCTGTAACGTAATGGGCTGAGTGGAGTCCCAAAAAACGACGGCACAGTCACAATTAATCAGGGATTTGTGTCCCTTAGTTGTGGGGCTGTAGAAAGGGAAATAAAGATCGATGCCAAACGGCCGTAAACGTTTCTAACTGCACGGAAGCCAGACTATATAACGATTCGTTGCATAGTCCGGCTCCAGGGAGTTGGCAGTCTAGTCACATGGATTTGAGCGAGTGTCTATTAGCTAGAACTAGAAATTTGGTTTTGAACGAGTCTATTAGTTAAATTAGGGGACGTATGTTAACATAAACATGTCACTTCTACAATTGGACTTTTTAGAGAGAATTATGATTCTAAATTTATCGGTTGGTGTCAAAAGTGATAGCATTCTTGACGAGTTGGCAAGGGAAAACATTCACGTTACTTTTGCGTATGGCAGCCTTCTCCTAACAAGATTTCACACCTTTTCAAAAATCGACTGACCCGAAGTCGACTGCCTTCTCATCGGTGTCGCACTATGAGTGAATTTAGGGGAGAGGTTTAAAGTTAAAGTTTAGAGAGGTAAAGCGTCGTTATAGACGTTCCTATTAACCCTAAAGCTCTCTGTTAAACAGTCATAAAAAATCAAAGCATTGATTTGTTAGTAAATGTTCAGGACACCAACCTTGTGTAAACCACGTCCTATTCCTCATAGCTATTTTAGTCTTTCAGATTAATGTGTGAGAGTGGACGTATCTTAAATTCTTAAATCTAGAATCATTTTAGACGCACACATTAAATTATGAGGATCACTCGAAAGAGCGAATTATGAATCTGTTGGGCTCCAGATTTTAGTTCTACTATTCATCTTTACACATTTGATTTTTTAAATAAAATATTGAAGACGAATAAATAAGGTTTTCAGATATTTTTCAAAAGTTTTCTTTATCTCAATCGCATACAGGGGTGTGGAATTAAAGAAGGCACAATAAAGTATGTTCGAAAAAAATTTGCAATCTAAGATAATTTAGAATGTTTCTTCCACTTTCTATCTAAATTGAAAGTATAATCATCTGTCAAAATATCCACCCTCAAACAAATGCACTTGTTCTGGACTGTAGGTAACTGTGAACTAAGATACAGTCAAAAGATATAACAAAAGAACACCAGTTGAAAAAAATTCAAGTATGAAAGTACTGATAATTTAAAAAAACAATAATGTTATGACAGAAAGACGGCGTCCTACTTCTACTAATATTTTAAGAGCATAAAATATGACGCGCTGAGTTGTTTTATGAGGCAAGAACGAGATAGTTGAATCCTAGATTTAGTTATCTCTTACGGTAAGCATCTGTCAAAAATATCAGTTCACTATTTACAGTTTGTATATCAACCTAGTCGTCGGAGATCAAGCAAATGGTAAAATTTCTCGCGTAAAACTTTAGGTGCTGTATATATACTTTCATACATAATCTTCGAGCAATAATAGAAGAAACTTCCTTTTCAACTAGCGTCCGAGATTTTCGGGTGGTGAAGTAATGCTTTTACCTCACCACATATACTTAATGACTAAATAACCACTTATTGGTTGAAAGAATTCATGGATTCTTTCAATCTTTGGAAATATTATATTGGTCCTTTTCTTAGAAAATAATTCTTTGGAAGTTTCCATTGGTCTTTTAATTACAAAAGAATCATTTGGAAATATACTATTGGCTCTTTCCTTAGAACAGAATCCTTTGGAAAGGTTTTAATGGTCATGTCCTTAGAATAGAATAATTTGGAATAATACTGTTGGTGCTTTCTTTAGAATAGAATTCTTTGAAAGATTCTATTGATCCTTTAATTAGGAAAGAATCCTTTGGAAAGGTTTCATTGCTCCCTTTCTAGAATCCTTTGGAAATATTCTATTGCTTCTTTAATTAGAGTAGAATTCTTTGGAAAAATTCTATTGGTTCTTTAATTAGAGGGCCGTGGTAGCTCGGTTGGAAGACTAACGTATAAGCGATCGGAGGATTGCGAGTTCGAAACTAACCAAATACTGTCGTGTACATGGAGGCTGGATCTTTCCCTTGGGGATTGATCCCGGACCGTCACCAATAGCCCGTTGTGTTGCTCCAGTGCTACGTTAATTAATTACCGTATCATTAATTAGAATAGAATTCTTTGAAAAAATTCTATTGGTCCTTTAATTAGAAAAGAATTCTTCGGAAATGTTTTATTGCTCCCTTTTCTAACAATCCCTTGGAAAGATTCTGTGATACTTTCCTTAGAAAAAAATCTGTTGGAAAAATTCTATTGGTCAAGGTCAAAACTGTTTAGAAGTAAAACAAGGAAGACTGCAAGTTGTAAAATGAAATTATGCGTATGACCCCTCAGAGAATTAAATTGTGCTTCTTTTTTTCTTAAACGTGGAGAGAAACTGAGCTGTGAAATCGCAAAACAGTGGATTAAAAAACACTAAGATGCATACGATTAAAATTGAATGGTTCAGTAGTTCTTAAAGGGTAGGGTAGCAAACGGTATGTTTTACAAAGCCGCTTGGTACACTTATACGTGTAGTTTCTTTTCTGGATCACATTTGAATACCTGTAGGCTATGACCTTATACTCTAGATCAGTGTTTCTCAACTGCCGGGGCGCGGCCTGGTTTCGGGTATCAATTATACCAAACAGATAGAGTTTCTTCTGTAATTTGTCATTTTTGTTTTTTATAAGTATTTTTATGATTAAATATTTTTAGTTGAAATGCTCTAGGGAGAATAATATTCGAATGTATCGAAAAGTTCAGATTCCGAACACCTAAATAATACCAGTGTTAGCAAATGTCAGAAACCAATCAGCCAGGAAATATAAATATATTTTTCCATTGACATTAAAGATCAAAGCAGTCCCTGGTATCCGATAGTCTTTTTCCGAAAACTCTTTCTTCGCAAGTTCGCCTTGCTGCATGCAAGTGCTTGTTTCGAAACCGTGATTTTTTTTAAAAAAAGGTATAGGCCTACGAATTTTAATTTTAATATGAATAAGAGACATGGGACTTGGTTTGATTTTGGTGTTAAGAAATCTCGTATTGAAGGTGTTCGTGACGCATCAAATATAAATTTTTAGTGATCAGAAAGATATGTCGTTAAGAATCATCACAAATTAATTCAATGAAGTTGGCCTGAGGAAACTACAATATGCTACACTATTTCATTAGTCCAGTGATTGATATAACTAATTGAAATGTAATTTTATTTGTCAACATGTCCCACCGCATGTTAAATGTATTAATACTCTTTATTATTTTGTCATTATTTTTCCTTTGTTTGTTAAATGTATGAATTTTTAAAAAAGTGGAGAGGGAAAAACGGGAAGTTTCTTGGTACCTGGTTTACGTCTTATACAAAAAGGACTTACCGGTTCGCTGTATCACAAAGGTTGAGAACCGCTGCTCTTGAACATACACAGTCCCTCATGGGGAAAGAAAAAAATTCCCACAATCATCATTATTTAACACTATGTTCATTCCGAAAGGTAAGAAAACCATCGGCATAAATTTAAGCTGGATGTTAAGTCAATTGCAATTCCTGGACTGAAAAACTTAATAAAACTATTGCTACGAAGCAAATATTTCTCTTCATCAGCTACAATGGATCAATATTTTTAAAAGTGAGAATATCGAATTTAAAATTCAAACTGCGTGATATCCCTTTAACCCTCTCAGTGTCACGAGATTTCCGTGTAGTGTAATTTGCCTTTCTCCACAACACACTAAATAACAACATCTATTGGTTGCAAGAATCGAGGAAAATATTCTATAGCTCAAGAATCAAAACTGGTTAGAAATCATACAGGGAAGGCGGCAGGTTGCAGAATGGATAGATGCGTGTGAATCCCTTAGTGTGATAAGAAAAATATCTCTGTGGAAATTCAAATGGGGTCACATATTTTACCAAAACGTGACACGAGCATACACATTCCGCTGGTGTATAAGAGAAGTGCTACGGATATACGTCAGTCTGTCGTGTTCCTCTTGTTGGACCGATATTCGGAATGCTTACAGAAGTAAGACCTTTTCAAAATTGGTTTAAATTGTAGACATATTTTTAATCTTTGTAGCTTATTTCGGTTCATCAATGTACTACTTTCAGTTATTTTTTAGGCCCTGAGTATCATATGTTGCGTGGGATCGGTAATGCGTCTCCTCATGGGACTGCCACTGGTTCTTCAAAATGATGATTACCAAGGAGAATTTCCATGTAAGTAAAACATTTATCTGAATTCTTCAATTTTCAGCATATAGAATTGTCGATAGGCTGCGTGAATGTTTAGTATTGCGTGGATATGCACTGTACGTAATCGCAATATTGATGCTGGGAGCACTGTGGACCCTTCTCCGATATCGAACATTAGAGCAAATACTGTGCGAGTGATTTGAATTCTTCGCATATTGCAGTTTGAATACATTAGGATTGCGATGGAGAAATAGCACTTATTCACAGCGATGCAAGATCATAGACAAATTAGGTTTGATTTGACACTCTGTGATAGTATTTTTTGCCACACAGGAGACGAATTTGAAAGATTCGAGCAATTTTCGGTTGTTTTAGTGCAGGAGTATACTCAAACTCTTTCCTTAGAAACGGCTCAAGATAAACGACGTGACTAAATTTGCTGTAAAATTGCAAATTTTTATATAAAAGTTTAACAATAAAAATGATAACTGTTAATAAATAAACCAATTTTAAATACTCATAAATTAACGATCAAGCACTTTTTTATGATTGAGGGCATAAAAAAATTACATATATAGTGGAAACGAATTACGTATAATAGTGGAAACGCGAAGAACGATTGCTTAAAAGAATCCATTTGACACATGTTACATTCTGCCTCACATCCCTTAGTTTTCAGCAACGTACTTCAAAATTACAGACCCCTTTCACTATACTTTTTAGTGTTACGTTACAGAAACAGGGTGGAAATACACTGCAATTCTTCGGAACCGGGATAGATTATTCCCACACCATAAGATTTTTCCTATATCCTCATGTCAAACATCTGAGGAGATCGAGAAGAAACCGCTAAACTAAATTAATGTAGCGTATCTTAAGTAACTTAACCCACGAATCTAAATTTTCATCACAGATGGTGTCACAGATACTTTTCACAAATTCACTGTACACTAATTGAGGTTCTCAAGTCAGTGAAAACTTATTTTCTATTGCTTTGGGAGAGCCACGTGTTTGTATCACAATCATTTTTTACTAAATAAGGACTACTGAACGGTATGAAGTTGTTGGTCGTCTGGTCATCAATTCCTGAGGCATAAGGTGCCCAACTACAAACATCAGCAAGATAACCCCTTTTCTCAAAAACATTTGATTTTCTAAAATAACTCCATTTATTAAGTACATATTCAGGAAATAATTTGATAGCCCATTCTTTTTCCTCCGTTTCTTAAATGCAATAATGATTGTGTTCAATGATTTGTTCGACTGCTTTCAGTTTTGACGAATTAAGAAGTAAGCTTTACTTGTAATGTACGAATTTCAGTTTTCTCTGACATAACTAATATCTTCAGCATGTGTTTTTGTTAGAGTAAAACGCTATCAAAACGCACACAAGTCCCAACATATAATTTCGGAAAGGATTCGAGTCCCGTGAGTAGTATACGGGTTCCTTGCGCACCTTTTCTAAGATGGCACCCATTTGTTTACATTTTAGCGGAGAAATAAGATAGCAGGATTTTTGAAAAGAGGGGAATAAGATAAGGTTTGACTACTTTAGTTTGTTGATATTTGAGCGCCATCTGGTGGAGAAATGAGAAACCGCTAATTTTCGAAATTAAAAATAAATTAGTAATTGAATTCGAACCGGGGACTATGGAATCCGAAGGCAAATACATTAACCATTGAGCCACGAAGGCACTTGGAAGAAAGGGGTCTTTAAATGTACTGATGCGTTATGGTAGAAATGGACTTGGGCATATTTTGGATTCTGTTTTCACTTTTCTTATGAATAATTAATTTTATTTTCCAATTAATAGTAATTGTGTTGGGAAAATGAAGGACTGGTAGCGCCATCTAGTGATTTAAAATGTAATTAATGTAATTAAAGGAATTTATTTCTTTAGATTTAAATATATATTTGTTCTCTTGCATAAATTAAGTTTCTATTTTTGTTAAATGACTGGTACCGCCATCTAGGGGTTGATTTTTAAACGAATGTATTTTATATTTATATACTAGTATTAAGATTTTGTGCATACGTTAAGATTTTATTTTCTAAATTTATTTTCAAAATGACTGGTACCGCCATGAAGTGATGGAAAATATTAGCAACAGAATATTCTTTAATATAGCTTTTTTAATATGATGCGAGGATATATATAAGAAAACATTTGGAATAAAATAAAAGATTATCTTAATACTCTAACGTTGGAACTCGGAACATAAGTAATTGAGACCAACCGATAGTATGCGAAAGATTTTAACCGTTTGAACACTGTATGTAAGATTGAATTTATAATACGGAAGCCTTTTCATAAATTCATATTTAAATAATTTTATATAATGCATGTTTTTGAAGAAAATGTGCATGTTTAAGGAAGAACGTATATTTCGTCGGGAAACCATTATTGCAACTCGAGGGAGGACTCTGAGATCTGAATAGGACACAAATGCATAACGGTGTATGAAACATTACATTTTTCGTAAATAAGAGGCAACTAACCATACATTTTATCGTATACATATTATATTCGATGATAAAAGTATAAGATTGATATTGTTAGAGGCCTCTGGAACTTGGGATAATATGACTAAGGAATGTGTGTGACAAACGTGGGAATTTTTATATTGATTAGATGCAATCTTAGGCAAATACATTCTATCAAAGATTTGTGATGGTAAAGTTTCAGATTGAAAGTCTAGAAGCCTCTGGAACTTGCGAGAATATGACTAAGGATTGTTTTGCACGTGTAGATAAATTAAGATAACAGAAGGAACGGAGTTATACACGGAGTCACAGATAACCATGGAAACTGAAAAACTATTTGATAAATAAGAGGCTTTTAAAAGCATAGTCGGAGCATTAACTTATATTTCTTGGGTCTTTGAATTACTTTGTTTCTTTTTTGGGTTTTCTGCCCTTCTACTGTTTTTAAATAAATAGTGGATTCTAGTGACATTAGACTGCAAAGAAAATGCGTGCAGACAAAGAACAATGTTTGCAGAAATATTGTAAATATTCTTTATGTTATGAGTATGGTAAACTTTACAGATCGTGAAGGCTGGACATATTTCCGTAGATTGGGAACTAATTAACGTATTTAAAGAAAGAGGAAACTACTATAGAAATTTACGATAAAAAATATACTGTGCCTCGACAACTTGTAGCATACGGAGACGAAGGAATAAGCTATGCCTTTAGCGTATCTCGTATTGCAGCCAAGCCTTTGTCTCCTTTACTACTGGAAATAAAGACAGAAGTGGAACGAATAATTGGTGCATGATTTAATTTTGTGTTGGTGAACCGTTATAAAGATGGTAAGGATCGTATAGGTGTCCATAAAGACAACGAGAAAGACTTGAATCTTAATGCACCCATAGAGTCTGTTTCATTTCGACAGAAAAGGCTATTTGTGTTTTCTAGAAATAACTACAATTCTTTAAAAATTATTCTGGAAAATGGAAGCTTGCTTGTGATGAAGTATCCAACAAACCAATTTTGGTTTCACAGTTTGCCCCGTAGGAAGGCATCGTGCCCTAGAATTAACTTAACGTTTCGTAAAATTCTTGTATAAATCAGCGATAAACCATTTATGTGCCCCGAACTGTAACTCAGTGTCGATAGGGATGTACACTAGACGATATTTGGAGAACGTTGCAATTAATCTTTGCTTTTCTGAATAGTATTTTTATAAATGCTTACAACTTGTTTTTAAATAAACTGTTTTGCGTGTCTTGCCACATATTCTGTATTTTGGATTATTTGTTTTTTATTACATAATTTTATAAATTGTCTTTTAAAATGCAAGATTTTAAATGAAATTTTTCTTTGCTATAAAGATTTGTGTTTTTTAAGTTAGATGTTTTTACTCAAAAATTAATTAGACATTAGATGCTATAGCGCATATTTTATTGCAGAAATTTTGTTTTTAAATATTGCACATTTAAGTAAGAGTAAAATTTTTGAAACTTTACAAGACCCGTACTAGGAACGTGCACATTTGAAGAAGTTATAATAGTATTGAAACCATTTATCATATAAAATCTAAACCAAATGTTATTTTTTAATTCATCTTTCCTTGCATATTATTTATTACTTTGAAATCTTCCTAAATTTTAGTGATTTAGTTTCTATTATATATACAAACTGTTTTTGGATGAAATATAAGGATTTATATTTCTAAAAGTTAGATGCTTTTACACCTCAAAAATTAATTATATATTAGATACTATTATACATATTTCAATACTGAAAAAATTTAAAAACGTTTTACAATTGAAACATATAATTTAAATATTATTATAAACATTTAAATGCAGATTTGCTTTTTTTTTGTTTAATTTTATAATTAAGACATTTTTAAAAGTTTGATTCTTAAAGTGTGTTTTATGCATAGTAAAAATGTAATGAAAATCTGTAAGCGTAAAAATATACTTGTTTGCTTTCATTTGAAACTATGGATCAGATGAAGCATGATGATTTGCTATGAAGATGTTTCCTTGCACATTTGAAGTAGTAACAAAATAGTATTAAAAAACCATTTGTCCTCGAAGTTCGAAATTAAATTTTCTTTTTTAATGCTTTTTGCAAACCATACATTGTACTAAACAAACTTCGTTTTATTTATTTGAAAACCTTGTGCATAGTGTACAGTTTAAATTGCAGAGCAAAATTCCAATACTGTACGGTTATGAAGTATTTTACAAGATACTTTGTACTTTCTGTTCTCTTAATTTTAAATGTACTTCATTGTTACGTTAAATAGATGGTAAGTCGGTTTTCTGTTTTGAAAGTAATGTGTACATTTCTGTGCTGCTAAGCAAATTAACTTTTGCCCTTTCTTGATAGTTAATGCATAATCTAAAGATTTACTCACACCGCTGACAGTTTTACACATGAGTAAAATTAAATAATTACTGAAAATTTTAAATGTTAATGAATTTTAAAATGACGAAATATTATTGAAATAAAGATTAAATCTAAATTTATGTATTCTTAAAACACTCTGCAAAAAAAACACAGATAAAACTATAACAGATTGAAGGAAGCCACTTGGAAAAAAAGTAAATTAGAACACTTTTTAATAGAAAAAACATCATGATTCATATAATTTACAAAAATAATATATTGTAGTCAAAAAACCCTTATTTTTTACATACTTGCATTTTTCAAGACACATATTTCCGACGAGCCAATTATTAAATGCCGTCACCTCAGCTTTTGGACAATGCAAATTATTTTTGTGATGACCACATGATAGTTTTTGGATCACTTTGTTACTACTTAGAACATAGTGCATCGAATTTGGGACACCCATATTGTTCCAAGTTGGTATTCGGAATATTCAATGCCCATTTAGGCGTTTCTTCTCCACACAACCACCTTTGTAAGCAACTAGGTACTGAGTGGAACTCTTGGCCTGCTCGTACAATTCTAAAAGCTTAGAGTCTAAACTTTTCAAGGGAGATGCATTTTTCCATGCCATGGGACAGAAAGAAAGTCCACATACATAATTTTCAGCATATCACAGAGTTTTTGATCTTTGGTACTTAGTTTATGTTTATAAGGCAATAAGTTAAAGCGAATACTTGAAGCTACTTGCGATTTTATGGCGATGTATACGTATTGACGTACTAAGAAACCTTCTTGAGTCTGAAATCCGCCAAAATCCACAATTGCACAAATATTAAACATTGCTATGGAAATGCGTTAGCTGTTCTTGGAAAAATAATTGTAAACTAGATTCACGAAGAACTGGACTATATACACTTACTAATCAGTGAATAACACCATACACTTACTAATCAGTAAAGTTAAAATTTATCTTATTCTTATCTTTTGTGAGTAACTATGAACGCTTAAGGGAAGAGTGTACTCAGAAAACATGTGCTTGTGATAATGCGCCAACTAAAATTTTGTTGTTGATAATAATAATAGCGATAATGTGGTGAGGCGCTATTGCAACTCACCATTTTATTTAAATCGTGCTTAAATTATAAAGTGGTGAGTTGCTATAACGTTTCAGTTTATTGCCTTTTATTAATTATCAGCACTAGAATCATATGACGTAGAACGATTTTATCTCTTGATTAGTTGAAGCTATTTGTTGAAAAAACGTTTACCTCAAAGTTCTGAAAATGATGCGTTTTAGATAGGCGTTTATTGAGCATAGACATGCTTGGAACTTTTGGCTTCAAATTTACATAATGGTCATTCATTTTCCTTAAAACTATTATGTTCTGTTACTCTTAAGTGTTAAATTATAGTGCAGATTGTGTTGAAAAGGTTCTCTTCGTCAATTTTTAAGAATCTGGTACTTGTCAGATACTAGTTTCCTATCAACAAAGGCAAAGACTTGTGTGCCCACAAATAAATAATTCAATTTGCTGATGAAATTATAGAAAAATAAAACTGCAGAATCAAAAGAATTCAGTATACTTTAAAGAAAGTCAAAATACGTTCCTCTTATAAATTATATTAGGTTGTTTTTTTCTTGCTCAAGTTTAGTCGTAGAATTAATTTGTATTCAGCGTATAAAAGTTGTAGAGTAAATCCTTTCGTTAAAAATCTTGTATTTAACACAAAATTTTAGTTGGCGCATTATAACAAGCACATGTTTTCTGAGTACATTCTTCCCTTAAGCGTTCATAGTTACTCACAAAAGATAAGAATAAGATAAATTTTAACTTTACTGATTAGTAAGTGTATGGTGTTATTCACTGATTAGTAAATGTATATAGTCCAGATCGTGAATCTAATTTACAATTATTTTTCCAAGAACAGCTAACACATTTCAATAGCAATGTTTAATATTTGTGCAATTGTGGATTTTGGCGGATTTCAGACTCAAGAGGGTTTCTTAGTACGTGAATACGGATACATCGCTATAAAATCGCAAGTAGCTTCAAGTATTCGCTGTAACTTAAGCATAAACTGAGTGCAAAAGATCACAAAACTGCGATATGTTTAAAATTACATATGTGGTCTTCCTTTCTGTTCCATGGCATGGGAAAGTGTGTCTCCTTTAGAAAGTTTAGACTCTAAGCTTTTAGAATTGTACGAGCAGACCAAGAGTGCCACTCAGTACCTAGTTGCTTACAAAGGTGGTTGTGTGGAAAAGAAACGCCTAGATGCATTGAATATTCAGAATATCAACTTGGAACAATATGGGTGTCACAAATTCGATGCACTATGTGCTCTAAGTAGCAACAAAAAGATCCAAAAACATCATGTGGTCATCACAAAAATAATTTGCATTGCCCAAAAGCTGAGGTGATGGTATTTAATAATTGGCTCGTCGCAAATATGTCTCTTAAAAAATGCAAGTATATAAAAAATAAGTTATTTTTTACTACAATGTATTAGTTTTGTAAAATATATGAATCATAATGTTTTTTCTATTAAAAAGTGTTCTAATTTACTTTGTTTCCATGAGACTTCCTTCAATCTGTTTAAGAAGTGTCTCTGTTTTTTCTTGCAGAGTTGTTTTAAGAATACATAGAATTCAGATTTAATCCAATATTTAAATAATATTTGTTCATTTTAAAATTCAAACTAATACTTAAAATTTTCAGTTATTATTTAATTTTACTCTTGTGTAAAACTATCAGCGGTGTGCGTAAATATTTAGATTATGCATTAAATATCAAGAAAAGAGCAAAAGTTAATTTGCTTAGCAGCACAGATATGCATACATTATTTTTAAAACAGAAAACCCACTTACTGTCCATTTAACGTAACAATGTAGAACATTTTAAATTAAGAAAACAGTACAACGCATCTTGTAAAATACTACATAGCTTCGTACAGTATTGGAATTTTGCTCAGCAATTTAAACTGCACAATAGGCACAAGGTTTTCAAATAAATAAAAAGAAGTTTTTGTTTAGTAAAATGCATGGTTTTGAAAAAAAGCATTAAAAGAGGAACGTTTAATTTAGAACTTCAAAAACAAATGGTTTTTTAATTCTATTTTTCACTACTTCAAATGTGGAAGGAAACATGGTATGGGTCTTGCAAAGTTTCAAATAAAAGCAAAAAAAATTTACTCTTACAGGTTTTTATAATTATTTTTTTTACTATGCATAAAACACACTTTAAGAATCAAACTTCTAAAAATTTCTCAATTGTAAAATTAAAAAATAAAAAGCAAATCTGCATTTAAATGTTTGTAATAATATTTAAAGTATATATTTCAATTGTTAAACGTTTTTTTTTAATCTTCAGTATTAAAATATGTGTAATAGTATCTTATATACAGGGTGCAACGCAAAGTCCGTACCCGGCCTTCATTTTCGCAATCGTTGGTCGTAGACATATACTTCCAATTACAAAAATGTTTCAAATGAGGTAAACATTCATGTTATGACATTTTGAAATTTAAAAAAATCAATTTTGTAAAAATTACAAAATCTAACTTTTTATACAGTCCCCCATTCCTTATAGTGATATTTAGTAAAAGTTTACACTCATCCTAACAAACGTAATACAAAAAGTTTCACTTCTGTGTGACAAAAATTGACCGAGATATTTAATTTCAAAGTTTGGGATTTTTTCAGATTTGTTTTGCCTTCATTGAGGGGTCGGTTAAAATATAACTTAGAATAATTCGAGATTGAAATCAGAGTGCAACGCCCATTTTACGGCGAAACGGGGTTCCCCGACCATAAACGATGGGTGCATGTATAGTAAAGTGGACATGCTCGATTCAATGAAAGCGGTCGCAGCGCCCCTAGTGGCGAAACACGGAAGTTTGGAAATCTAACTCCGAAACTAAGCAAGATAGACAAAAGATGTCAATTAAAAAGTTGTAGACCTTCATCGAATTATGTAGAATCAACACCCTGAAAATGAAAAATGAGGAAAAAGAACCGGATAAATGGCAGCGGAATGCAAACTACCAGTGGGGCTATAACCCCCATGCTAATCATGATTATGCAAATAGGATAGTACCGCAGCCACGTGCTCGGGATAAAAGACGAGCCATCCAGTAGTTGGCAAACTAGTCCGCGCTGAAATCGTGATGGCGTGCTACACATTCGCGTAATATACCGAAATGATAGTTATTTATGGCGAATGTCAACGGAATGCCAGAGCTGCTGCGAGGGTTTATGGCTAACGTTTTCTTATGGATCTACGACCATCGCATCGAACTATAGCTACTGTACTTTGCCGTCTCAGAAAGACCGGCGGCTTCACACCACGGCCCAGATCAGACAGACTGACAAGATCGGGCATTCGAGTGACACCGGAGGAAGTGCTGGGATACGTCCTTGCAAATCCACACATAAGTACGGCGGAAATAAGCGAGGCATGTGGATACACTCGTCAACATATTTGGCGATTGTTACATGCGCATGGTACGCATCCATACCGTCCGCTACTGGTGCAAGCATTGATGCCGGGTGACGACGCACGAAGATTTGACTTATGTAATTTCCTGCTCAACACGTTGCACGACATTCCGTCGTTGTTTTCCGACATACTGTGGACAGATGAGTCGCAATTCACACGGGATGGCATCGTCAACACCCACAATGTGCATTACTGGGCTCTGGACAACCCTCACATGGGACGCACAGCACGACACCAGGTACGCTGGTCAACGAATGTGTGGTGCGGTTTATGGGGAACCCAGATTGTTGGACCCATCTTCTACGACGGGACCTTAACGGGCAATAGTTACCTGCACCTGTTACAAGACACGGTACGTGGCTGGTACGTGGCTGGCCTCTCCGACATGCATGTCGTGTGTGGTTCCAGCATGATGGTGCCCCTCCGCATAAAGCAGCAAACGTTCGTGCATATCTAGTCACTGAATTCGGCCAACAGATCATCGGATATGGTGGTCGGGTAGAGTGGCCACCGCGTTGGCCGGACTTGACTACCATGAACTTCTACCTCTGGGGTTACGTCAAGGAACAGATCTATGCGACTGAGCCAACCTCTCTGGATGATCTGAAACAGCGTATCAGCCTTGCTTGTCGCACAGTTACACCAGCTATACTCCAACGCGTCCACGATTCAGTACTGTCACGCATTCAATTTTGCATTGCCACCCACCAATGTGGAACATTTTGAGCAGTATCTCCAGTAGATTTCTCCACTTTATGTATTGTTTTCCGCTGTATGCTTGTCTGTAACTTGTGCGAGTTAGATTTCCAAACTTTCCACGTTTCGCCACTAGGGGCGCTGCGACCGCTTTCAGTGAATCGGGCATGTCCACTTTACTATACATGCACCCATCGTTTATGGTCGGGGAACCCCCCTTTCGCCGTACAAGGGGCGTTGCACCCTGATTTCAATCTCGAATTATTCTAATTTATATTTTAACCGACCCCTCAATGAAGGCAAAACAAATCTGAAAAAATCCCAAACTGAAATTAAATATCTCGGTCAATTTTTGTCACACAGAAGTGAAACTTTTTGTGTTACGTTTGTTAGGATGAGTGTAAAACCTTTACTAAATATCACTATAAGGAGCGGGAGACAATAAAAAGTTAGATTTTGTAATTTTTACAAAATTGATTTTTTTTTTTTAATTTCAAAATGTCATAACATGAATGTTCACCCCATTTGAAACATTTTTGTAAGTGGAAGTATATGTCTACGACCAAGGGTTGCGAAAATAAAGGCCGGGTACGGACTTTGCGTTGCACCCTGTATAATTAAGAGTAAAAGCATCCAACTTTTAGAAATATAAATCCTTATATTTCATCCAAAAACAGTTTGTATATATAATAGAAACTAAATCACTAAAATTTAGGAAGATTTCAAAGTAATAAATAATATGCAAGGAAAGATGAATTAAAAAATAACATTTGGTTTAGATTTTATATGGTAAATGGTTTCAATACTATTATAATTTCTTCAAATGTGCACGTTCCTAGTACGGGTCTTGTAAAGTTTCAAAAATTTTACTCTTACTTAAATGTGCAATATTTAAAAACAAAATTTCTGCAATAAAATATGCGCTATAGCATCTAATGTTTAATTAATTTTTGAGTAAAAACATCTAACTTAAAAAACATAAATCTTTATAGCAAAGAAAAATTTCATTTAAAATCTTGCATTTTAAAAGACAATTTATAAAATTATGTAATAAAAAACAAATAATCCAAAATACAGAATATGTGGTAAGACACGCAAAACAGTTCATTTAAAAACAAGTTGTAAGCATTTATAAAAATACTATTCAGAAAAGCAAGGATTAATTGCAACGTTCTCCAAATATCGTCTAGTGTACATCCCTATCGACACTGAGTTACAGTTCGGGGCACATAAATGGTTTATCGCTGATTTATACAAGAATTTTACGAAACGTTAAGTTAATTCTAGGGCACGATGCCTTCCTACGGGGCAAACTGTGAAACCAAAATTGGTTTGTTGGATACTTCATCACAAGCAAGCTTCCATTTTCCAGAATAATTTTTAAAGAATTGTAGTTATTTCTAGAAAACACAAATAGCCTTTTCTGTCGAAATGAAACAGACTCTATGGGTGCATTAAGATTCAAGTCTTTCTCGTTGTCTTTATGGACACCTATACGATCCTTACCATCTTTATAACGGTTCACCAACACAAAATTAAATCATGCACCAATTATTCGTTCCACTTCTGTCTTTATTTCCAGTAGTAAAGGAGACAAAGGCTTGGCTGCAATACGAGATACGCTAAAGGCATAGCTTATTCCTTCGTCTCCGTATGCTACAAGTTGTCGAGGCACAGTATATTTTTTATCGTAAATTTCTATAGTAGTTTCCTCTTTCTTTAAATACGTTAATTAGTTCCCAATCTACGGAAATATGTCCAGCCTTCACGATCTGTAAAGTTTACCATACTCATAACATAAAGAATATTTACAATATTTCTGCAAACATTGTTCTTTGTCTGCACGCATTTTCTTTGCAGTCTAATGTCACTAGAATCCACTATTTATTTAAAAACAGTAGAAGGGCAGAAAACCCAAAAAAGAAACAAAGTAATTCAAAGACCCAAGAAATATAAGTTAATGCTCCGACTATGCTTTTAAAAGCCTCTTATTTATCAAATAGTTTTTCAGTTTCCATGGTTATCTGTGACTCCGTGTATAACTCCGTTCCTTCTGTTATCTTAATTTATCTACACGTGCAAAACAATCCTTAGTCATATTCTCGCAAGTTCCAGAGGCTTCTAGACTTTCAATCTGAAACTTTACCATCACAAATCTTTGATAGAATGTATTTGCCTAAGATTGCATCTAATCAATATAAAAATTCCCACGTTTGTCACACACATTCCTTAGTCATATTATCCCAAGTTCCAGAGGCCTCTAACAATATCAATCTTATACTTTTATCATCGAATATAATATGTATACGATAAAATGTATGGTTAGTTGCCTCTTATTTACGAAAAATGTAATGTTTCATACACCGTTATGCATTTGTGTCCTATTCAGATCTCAGAGTCCTCCCTCGAGTTGCAATAATGGTTTCCCGACGAAATATACGTTCTTCCTTAAACATGCACATTTTCTTCAAAAACATGCATTATATAAAATTATTTAAATATGAATTTATGAAAAGGCTTCCGTATTATAAATTCAATCTTACATACAGTGTTCAAACGGTTAAAATCTTTCGCATACTATCGGTTGGTCTCAATTACTTATGTTCCGAGTTCCAACGTTAGAGTATTAAGATAATTTTTTATTTTATTCCAAATGTTTTCTTATATATATCCTCGCATCATATTAAAAAAAGCTATATTAAAGAATATTCTGTTGCTAATTTTTTCCATCACTTCATGGCGGTACCAGTCATTTTGAAAATAAATTTAGAAAGAAAATCTTAACGTATGCACAAAATCTTAATACTAGTATATAAATATAAAATACATTCGTTTAAAAATCAACCCCTAGATGGCGGTACCAGTCATTTAACAAAAAGAGAAACTTAATTTATGCAAGAGAACAAATATATATTTAAATGCATAGAACAAATATATATTTAAATGCATATATATATATAAAAGAAATAAATTCCTTTTTCTTTTTAAATCACTAGATGGCGCTACCAGTCCTTCATTGTCCAAACACAATTACTATTAATTCGAAAATAAAATTAATTATTCATAAGAAAAGTGAAAACAGAATCCAAAATATACACAAGTCCATTTCTACCATAACGCATCAGTACATTTAAACACCCCTTTCTTCCAAGTGCCTTCGTGGCTCAATGGTTAACGTATTTGCCTTCGGATCCCATGGTCCCCGGTTCGAATTCAATTCCTAATTTTTTTTTAATTCCGAAAATTAGTGGTTTCTCATTTCTCCACCAGATGGCGCTCAAATATCAACAAACTAAAATAGTCAAACCTTATCTTGTTCCCCTCTTATCAAAAACCCTGCTATCTTGTTTCTCCGCTAAAATGTAAACAAACGGGTGCCATATTGGAAAAGGCACCCAAGGAACCCATAAACTATTCCCGTTTGCTCTTCCCCTCAAAGCATCCCTGCCCTCGATAAGTGCTTTTTGAATATACAAAACAAATTGAGAATAAAATATGCAGATTAAAAGTATCTTTTATTACGGTTGCAAGAACCTACTATGATCGAATAATTTTAAATTAATAGTATTGGGAAATGCATTGGCCAGACAAGTTTATTTAGTTGAAAGCATACTGCTCCTGTCTTCGGCAGCCACTATTTTTTCTGACTACGCGCAGGTGCAGGCCCAGCACACCACTCAGGAACGGCCCTGCTTGTCATGGTAATTATCTTGGGTGTCACATTGAATTACATCGTGGTTGCGTTTTCATCTTCGTTTTAACTAATGTTGCAATTACTCATGACCCATTGCCATTTCCGTCTATATAATTTTGCGGTAGATAGAATGTTTCCTTATTTCTATTGCATTAATCCTAGACCAAGTGCTGACGTGATGATATTTAAAAAAAATTCAAAATTTATTCAATTGATTGGGACCGTTTTTGCAAAAGATAGATTTGTTGGTCTTTCGCCAGTCAGCTTTTGGCAAATGGAATCACTTGCTTGGTGTTGACGGCATCATTGTACATTCCATTGGGCAGGAACCAATGCCTTTTAGTGTAACAACTTTTGGAGTGTAGTAGTAGTAGACAAGAATAGAGAGTACAGTAGAGTAGATAAGAATTCCTTTCAGAAAAAGGGCCCAAAATTAGACTCCATGTGTATGCCAAATGTGAAGACTTGGATCTTATTACATTAAAAAAGTTTCACTCAATCTGTGCCAAACAATGCCAAGTAATGGACATACACACAAGGAAAGTTTAGTAACACAGAAGAGAAATGAACTCAGAGCCGACCCGGGTTCGATTACAGAAATTGAACCTGTGCCGCCTACAACTCGCAGGTTGCTAGCGCATTGGGCGAATCCACTGAGTCACGGCAGCTCTAAAAAGTGATAAAGGAACTTTGTCCACTTGCTAAATTGCTTCCACTTGATTATTTACTTGACTTCCAGCTTAATGTCGGCGCAGCTTGTCCGTGTTTGGACCTTGCGCCATAAAACCCAAACATCCAATCCAGCTTAATGTCAGATAAAATAGAAAAACAAAATGCTACATAAATAATATTGAGCAACTGTGTGTAGAGTTCAAAACATTACATTTGTTTTTAACTATAAAATCAAGAGAAAAACTGCTAAAATCATAAATATCTTTTACAGTCAATCCTCTGTTTTTTGTGTTCAGTGCAGTGTTTTTCGCTTTCCACACCGTCACTTCGTTTGGATTAGTACCCGCAGTTAAAGAAGTAGGTACTTTCAATTTTCTTTTTATCATTTAAGCGAACATTTTAAGTTTAACTCAGTTAAACTATTTTAGCTAGAATACCTAAATTTGTACCTACCAAGTAGAGGATTTTATTTATCTCAGTTGGCAAAAACAAATTACATCAATTCTATTAGCTTGTGAGATTGAGACCCATAAGCTGGTCTGAGGGCCAGCCGAGACAGATGATGTGCTCGGTGAAACCTGAGCTGAATTGCATTTAGGCAAGCCACACATTGGTCCAACATCAGTTCTGTGACACTAAATTGGCTGAAATACGCATGCGTAATGACATGTTTTCTGCCAGAAACGCGGTACGCATGCGCATGTCTTATATTTTGGCGTATGCTCCTCCAGAGTGTGGCCGGGCTTAAAGCACAGAAAAAACTTCTGAAATCTAATTCGATCTTTGCTTTAAATGTCCATTGTGAAGCCTAAAGAGAGCAGTTTGGTCTTTTCTGCCATTCATTTTACACAGGGAGGCATCTGACTAACAGCAGGCATACCAGTCATGTGAATCAGAGAGAGTCCTTCAAATGTTATTCATATATACTTTAATTTTATGAAAGCGATTTCTTCAGTCTGCCGTAAGATGTAAAGCATCTAGGCTTCTCTCAGCCAAAAAGTCGGCGATTTCGTTTTCTCGTAGACCAGCATGTGAAGGGATTTGATTAATCTGATGTAATTCCAGAAATTCTGTCTTTGTAGACTCACGAATTTCGAAAGAAAATTGATAAGTTATTTTTTATTACACCCTACAAACAAAAAACATAACTTAAGATTCATTTTAATTCTAAGTGGCCACTTTACAAATTTGAGAAAAGCTTTAACAAGGAATGTGCCCGCGACCTCCATGGAAGCTTGCATCGATGATTTATCCCTTTAATCGTGGCTCAGTGGGTTATCTTACTTCTTAATTGGGGCGCAGCCCCTCCTCCTCGACCAGCTGAAGTCACTACGGATATAGGGAAGGTCAAGAGGGTTCGGCAGTGGGTTTCGTTTGTGATTGCGAGAGTCGCTTTTCACAATGGTCGTTGTGAAAACGAAATGGGCATTGCTCATCAGCCGTGGGCTGGCAAAGTTTTGAGTTGAATACACATGTATTGGGTCCGGGGATGGATAGGACTTTTTCTCTATTTCTACCATCCTACCATTATAGCCTGGTGTGGCTTTTAGCTTGCAGGGCTAAGGGAAATATCTACATAGTCATCTATGTCTTATTCCTGTGACCTTCCTTATTTAGACGAACTCTGAACCTACACGCTTTGTCTGGGTTCTGATGCCTGAACCGTTCTCCGTACCCTCGGCGGAGGTCTTAGAGTAGCCTCCTACACAAATCTATCCAAGCGGCTCATCACTCGGAGACGCTTCGAGTGATACATAAGGTCGCTGGGCCTGACTCTGATGAATTCAAGTCCTTCTCGGAGGTGCGCCATAAGCCTGCAGTCAAGCATGTAGTGAAGAGCATCACCTATTTCATCACATAGACAGGTGTCCGACGTCGGGTATCCCATGCGGAAGAAGTACTCCAGGAACCTTCCGTGGTTTGTCAGTAGCTGGATAACAAAGGGGTCGTGCAGATGCATTCCGAGGTTTGGGATCGGGAAGAATTGCCTTGGAAATTGGCCTTCCACAGAGGTGCTCCATCTCTCTTCCCACATTTTGAGTACAATGTCACACAGCATTCTTTTCATAGATAGAATAGATCTCTGCATCTATAAGTGCACGACCTCTCGGTGGTCAGTTTGACTACCTCATTGCCTCGGTAGAGCAGGTTCGATTCTTGTGACTACCTTGGGTGTATTTCTCTCATCTGTTTCACTAAACCTTTCCATGTGTGTGTTTGTCCATGAGCTTCAGAGAAAAAACTGCTTTGCACAGTTTGGCCCGATCTGGCCCTTGCGCCATTAAAAATACCAACCAAGAATATCCCTTCAATCATGTTATCCGTGGCGACAGTTGTAATTCCTCTAGAAGAGGAATTCCTGTGCAGCTCTTGGAGGGTAGACTGACGGGGTAGGATGAAGCGACAACTCTTCCGAGGGCATCCCAATGATTTTTGATCAGATTGAGATTCGGAAGAATATGCTGTCCACTGAATCCGAATAATGTCCGCACTCTCAAGTTACTCTTCCACAAGCTTTGCTATATGTTGACGAGAGTTACTGTACATCAAAAGGAAATCTGGGCCGATTGCTGCAGCTTTAAGTCTCACGTAGGGTTAAAGGACATTGTCCAGATACTTTTTGCCCGTCATAGTGTGGCCTGTGAATAAGTGCAGGGCGGTGAGAAAATGCAGCAGCATCAGCACTACTACGATTAAAGGCATGTTCAACGATGCTACTGATCTGATTGCTTGTTCTTGACTCTCCAGACCCTTACGCGTTTATTATTCGCTATAAACAGTTTCAGCATGTATTTGTGATTCCAAAATCATCTCGGGAAGGATTCGACCCCGTACGCTCTCTCTCTCTCTGAATACATCCTTGCCCATAATAAGTACTTTTTGTATATCCTAATGTAAAGAAATATGCAGATTCATGTCTCTTTTATTACAATCGCAACATATCCCACAAAGTATGAAGTATAAAATTTATTATTGGGCATTTTTATTAAAGGTGGAGGCATACTGCTCCTGTCTTTCAGCCGCCTCTATTTTTCTGACAACGTGCAAGTGTACGTCCAGCAAATCACTCAGAAATGGTCCTGATCCGACACTGAGGATTATCTTGATTCATTTGTGATGAGATCATTGCACTTGGGTTCAAGTCACATGCTCACTCATCTTAATCGTATTTCTTTGGCGTTGGGATCTTATGGTTGAGGGCTTTTTCGGCGCAAGGGATATCGGCGCTAGATCTAGAAAAGCAATGTTTCTTCCCCGTCAAGTAAATGGACATAAACATACAAGAAAATATTTACTGATCCAGATGAGAAATGCATCCAGGGTAGTTACAGGAATCGAACTAGTTCTGCCTACAGCTGGCAGGTTGCTAGAGCAGTTGGCAAGCTCACTGAGCAACGGCGGATCCTAAGGCTCAGAGACAAACAATGCAGACTTTTAGCGTAGCCTTTTGCCTAACAGTAGGAGACGTAGCTCACTGAGCAACGGCGGATCCTAAGGCTCAGAGACAAACCATGCAGACTTTTAGCGTAGCCTTTTACCTAACAGTAGGAGAGATGTACCTTTGAACACATTTTAGTTTGATAGCTCTTGATGCTCTCTGGTGACATAAACCATAACTACTTGAAATTAGCTGTAAAGAGCACTGCTGTTGTGCTAGTGTTGTTAGAAGAGTTAATGGTGCTTGGTCAGTGATATAATTTTCTCGGACAAGTTATTTTTAGTAATATTCAATATTGCTTGTTATTTTAGTGCACTACCAGAAAGTCTTTTATTGTGAGTATTCCTGTATACACATTTACTTTTATGTTTAACATAACTCAAACGTTGAATTAACTAAACTTTGAACACTGTTCAAAGGTATATTCTCTCACTTGCAAGTAGTTCTTCAATAACAAAAAATTTGTTTGTTTTATCTTGACTTATATTTGTTCCAGAAAAAAATGCCAAGTAAAACGGGCAAAAAAATAAATCAGTCTCATGCAGCTGCTGAGTGTTGTTGCTCGATCTTCTCTTAGCAAACGGATATCTCTCAAGAATGAAAAGTTTACAATGTAAAATTGGATGCACTTCATAAACATGTTAAAAATTATGTAAAATAAGTCATGAAGGATGAATTTTAACAAGAATCTCGAAAATTGCATCCTTCCGTGATTCTTGTCTAGGGATTTGTAGGAAATATGCGTCGTATTACGCAAATTAAATTTTAAAAAATAGCACCATGAACTCCGAAAAGAATGCACTAATACAAATGAAGGAATAAAATATTAATGTAAAAATTATATTTCTTTCATTTGTAGAGTAATGCTTAAAAATGCGATTAAGCAATAGAATGCATGAAAAGTAAAATTTTTCTGATTTCACTCATTTGAATCGAACGATATGTGTATATATTATGATTCGAATTGCATTCTTTTGCATTGGATTCATGTTCAACCATTTGTTCCCAGAGTTCCGAAAAATATTTTCCAAGACTGGTGTTCTGTGAAAATTGATAAATCTCGTTCACACTTATATTTAATTATGGAATATTTCACTGAGACACTTTTCCTGCGAGATATGGTGTCAAAAAACTCTAGCTTACTTCTCCGGAACGAAAACTCAAAACAATGCCTGATTAAAAAAATAGTTTCCTCAAATATTCCATAAGAAATCCGCTTATGCTGTGCTCAGGTTAACTACCGCGACGACTCTAATCAAATAGAATGTACTAAATTGAGTGTTAATCGCATAAAATGAATTGAATGCATACTCCAATATTTATATATATAAATAAATAACATTTTTACTGCGCAAAATTAAACGCAAGTCTGTACGCATAGGAGTTAGATGTATTCCAACGTATAGTCGTCACAAGGTTTTTAATATAAAAAACTGTGAAATCAGACATTTTGTGTGTCAACGATTCTTTTTTAAATTATAAATTTTAATATGGAGAAAACAAGAACTTTTTGATTAAAGCATAAAAAAGACAAAATTAACTTTGATGACACTATTGAATGGTCTACCAATCCCCTTCATTCTACAAGTATATTGTGAAACCGCAAAACGGGGAGCACAACAGGAGTTGCAAACTGTCATGGAGATGTTTTTCACTTTTTTCAGGATCGTTTTTCTCAAAAATGGTATTCATGAGGTTCCGTGTGCAAATGCATCATATTATCAGTTAAATAAAAAATATTGGCATATCTGGAGGTCGGATTCGTCTTCAGTAAAGACGTTTCGAAATTTGGAGTAAACCTATTCCGCTTCTATAAACCTTTTGGCCGCGTATATTCGCGGCCTTGCTGTGTCGAGATTTTAGTGCACATGCATATTTGAAATCAAAACAGACGTCCGCTAAGTTTCGAGTCGAAAATAAACTTAGTATTTACCATCGTTTTCTTGATTCGGTCCGATTTGCTATTTTTTTCAAAAGGGATGCGGGGGCTTCAATGAACGCCACAGAAAACCAAAATTTTCAACATCCCTTCTCAATTCTAAATTTTACCTACATTTTCCTCCAAAAGTTACACACCAAAGCTAACTACCAAAGTTCCACATGCGAAATTTCCCGAATACAGGGTTGCCACAGCCAAAGCATTTGTGAAATAGCATTAATTTTTTAGAAATAGGCTTCTCTTAAACCCCATGTTAGTAGGGCAGATACAAAATGAATAGGCTACAATACAAAATCTGCCAATTGAGTATGAAAGACATAAATGATCTCGAATTTAAGTAAATATACACTACCCGACATTGAAAATGCAACACCAAGGAGTTGGCAGAAAGTGATGAAATTTGGCAAACAGAGAGACAACAACGAGCAATAAGTGATCTTTATTGCAACATTATACACCTTGCCACTGAGCAGCAAGAACGTCTGATCAGTAGGTTGTAGGACCACCGCGAGCGGCGATACAGGCAGCAACACGTCTAGGTACAGAAGCAATGAGCGTGCGGATGGCTGCCCATTCCCTGTCAACCATTTGCCAGAGTTTGTCTTCTGAACGTGCCGGTGGCAACGCATGCAAGCGACGTCCCAGAAATGTTCGATAGGTGATACAGCTGGCCAGGGAAGCTGGGTACCTTGCAGGGCATGTTGGCTGATGCGTGCCGTGTGCGGCCGGGCGTTATCCTGCTGGAAAATGGCATTGGGCACCCCCTGAAGGAAAGGTAGTGTCACCGGATGCAGCACGTCATCCACGTATCGTTGGGCCGTCATAGTGCCCTGAATACGGACCAGAGGTGACCTGCTATCGTAGGCGATGGCGCCCCAAACCATTATACCGCGTTGTCTCGCGGTATGGCGTTCCACAGATGCGGCCGGATTGGCCCTGTCACCACGTTGGCGTCAGACTCATACACGGCGACTGTCATTGCTAAAACAGAAGCGTGACTCGTCTGAGAACACCACCCTGTGCCATTCCGTCGTCCACGTGGCTCTATCCCGACACCATTGCAAACGGAGACGTCTGTGCTGTTGGGTCAATGGTAGCCGTCTCAACGGGCGCCATGAGTGCAGGCCGCCAGCGATCAATCGGCGGCTAATGGTCCTGGATGATATGGGAGCATCAAGAGTGTCCTGCACATGCTGCAAAAGGGCGACAGACGTGGCTTGCGGGACCGTCGATGCGTCGGTTCACGCGTGCTGACGTCACTCTGGCTGCACCGGAACCCCTCAAACGTGCCACATTCCCTTGGTCCAACCATCTGTGCCACAACCGGTGTACCGTGTAGGTGGGTATCTGCTGAGATTTGACGTATGGACCAACCTGCCCTTCTGAGGCCAATCACCATACCCCTCGTGAAGTCGTCTGTTTGCTGGAACTGTCTTGTTTGGCGGCGTCCTGGCATTCTCCGCTACTAGACGTTTCCTCTGAGACACAAAAACAAATTGCAACTTGATTTACCTGGCAAACCGAGCGGCGCGAAACTGACCACTTTTGCAGGTTCCTTCCCTGGTTTTTCACTCGCCGTGCGCGGGACAGCTGCGCAGTTTGCATCATTTACATATCTCGGTGAGCTGCGTCTACCATGTAAATTTCATCCAGTTCTGCGCACTCCTTCTGGGTGTTGCATTTTCAATGTCAGGTAGCGTATATATTAAAGGTTTTCATGACAATCTAGCAACCAGATTAAAATTTTAAATTTCGTGGTTGCCATGGCTTGGCGCTAAAACCTCGAAATTGGTAACCGTAGGAAAAATATTTATTCCGTCCGCTAATAGTAAGGGAGACAGAGATAAAGAGGGGGACTAAATTTGCGTTGACCGTCGGTGAATTTTCAAGTTGCCAAAACTTTTAAATCAGTTTTTAAGACGATTTTGCTTGAAAAGATACCCCTAGTTGCCAAGATTGAAAAATGAGTGCCGCCAGTGGAAGCACTGCGAGTAATTTAAATTATTGTATCTCATCTTTGAGATTCAAATTTTTGCACTCACAATTTGTTTACACCATAGCTTTCCAGTAGTACATATGCATTGTCTTTCTTTACCAGGGACAGAGAATGTTCGTAGTGCCTAGTATTGTCATGTTATGTGCTGACATTGTGCTTAGCAGTGTTGCTATCATTGTCATGGGAATGAAGTTAGTAAGTTGTTTCTCAAGATTTTGGCTCTTGCCTAACGTATTACAAACTTATAACAATTTTATAGTCTAGATTTCTGTTCTAGGGAAAGAATTTAGAAAATTTCCTAATTGGAGGTGTAATAACGTCTGCAATATTAATGCCTCTTTTGGTAAGTAACAAAATGTTGATAATTTTTATTTTGATAAAAATATCTTCACATCAGGAATTTATCTTTTAAGATTTTAATTGGAATGCTATTAAAGATTTTATTTTAGCACATTCAATACATGCGCGATTGCACCATATTAGTTTCATTAAATTATTTTTAGTTCAGTGGTTGAATTATTTTCAGACAGCACATGGGTGGATTTTGTGGAACAGGCCAAAAAAAGCAGCAAGCTGGTTTATAACTTACATTGTTAAAATTTTAGCAGGATTTGTGATTCACCTGTTAAATATTGAACTATTTTAGTAGTTGCGAAAGTCAAAATATGAAAAACATTTGGAAAACCTAACTTTTTAAGCAAGTTATCAAATTCAGTAGTTGGAAAAAGTGACAAATTTTTTCAAGTGGTTTTGTTAGTACATTTAAACAATGTAAGCTACAGCTCAATTGGTCTATTTCCTTGGGGTTAAGTCTATGTTAATAACAGGGCTTGTCCAAGTTTTGAAAAATAAATGCACTGCACTTTCCCAGAGGCCACTTTGTTCTTCCCTGGTTTAAATGTCAAACAGGTTCATGTCTAGTAAGTTTATCCACCATACCCATTTTCATGGGATGTTCGTATTAGTCACATAGTTGCATGTTGAGCGAAAACATTTATGTTTTAGCAATGGTTAAGAGAAAATGAGTCAGCAGGATTTTTTTGCTACTTGTAGAAAATAAAAAAAATAGTACTTTTAAGAATGTGCAAAAATCTTTAGATAAAAAATCCTGCTTTCATTTGTCTTGTTCAATTTCTAGAATTAAAATTATTTTTTTTATAAACAAATTTGTGTATTTTATGGTACTTATGTGTTATATTCATTATTTCAGGCATACTCAACATTAGTAGTTATCTCTCATTTAGAAGAAATGTTCCAATTAGATCAAAGTGAGACTTTTTAACATCACTTAAAAACCTTTCAATTTTGACTAATTTGTTTTTTTCTCATTCAAAATTACATTTTGCTGTTTCAGTTCCCTTGCAAAAACCTAAGAAATGGAGCAGACTTGAGACACCACCTGATTCAGCAAAGAATTCAAACAATATTGGAACAGTGGTTTAAAATCAATAAGATATTTTGAGCTCTTGTTTGTTTCAAGTGTGATATTCTCTCAGAGAATATACTTTAATTTATATCTATATTTATTAAATAGAATACCAATAGATTCATTCATATCTCCTGATCACCTTGCATGTCTGAGACTGCCAGGAAGATCTCTCTATTTTAATCTTATGCTCATCCTATTGGGTTTTTGAAGTGCATAAACTCAGATTTGGTCTAGCTTGTGTAGACCAGTGATTCTTAACCTTTGAGACAGTAATCCAGTAAATCCTTTTTTAAGACAAAGGACAACAAATTTATCAAGTGTTTTTAAGTTTATACATTAAACTAACAAAAAATTATGATATAATCAGAGTATTAATACATTTAAGTATACATGTAACATGTTGACGAATATAAAATTACATATAAATTAGTTATCAATCACTGGACTAAATGAAATTGTAGTTTCCTCATGCCAACATCATTAAATTAATTTGTGCTAATTTTTATTAACATATCCCATTCTGATCACCAAAATTTTATTTTTGCCACGTTGAAAATGCCTTAATCTTTTAAAGCCAAAATTAAACTTGTCCTATTTCTTTTTCATATTAAAGTTTAAATATGTAGGCCTATTCCTTTTAAAAATCACATCACTTGGATTTCCAAACAAGCAGTTACATGCAGCAATGCAGATTTGCGTAGAAACAGTATTATTAGGGTTGGGTTGGGTATTTCAATTAACGTCACACTGGAGCAACACAATGGGCTATTGGTGACGGTCCGGGATCAATCCCAAAGGGAAAGATCCGAGGACAACACCACGTAATTTTGAACCACGGTCAGATGACGAGGCAACACCTGAGCTGGCACCCCACTCTCCAAACTTCCACACCACGCCAACGTGAGGACATTTGAGGCCACGACAGATTTAACGTGCACCAGCCCCCTTTGTACACGACGGTGTTTGGCTGGATTCGAACTCGCAACCCTTCGGTTGCTAGTTCGTTACTCTTCCAACCGGGCCACCGCGGCCCCAGTATTATTAGAGTTGAGAATCGGATAGACTGCTTTGATCTTTAATTTCAGTGGAAAATTTTTCTTACTTCCTTGTTGATTGGTCAGATATTTTCTAGATATTATTTTGGCATTCCGGATTTGAGCCTTTTGACAAATTCCAATATTATTCGCTCAAAATACTAATATAAAATACTTATTCTTAAAATGCACAAAAAACAAAACAAAAATTCCGACCTCTCAAGGCCTGATATAATTGATACCAGGGTCATGGCTTGGCAGTTGGGAAACATAGGTCCAGACCAACTACGATAAGACACAACAAATAGATTCAATATACTTTGCTCCACCCTCAGCAGATAAACCTTAGCTAAGTCTGGAAAAGATCAATTACACTTCTCACTTAAGTACCCAATCTGGTAGGCCTGATGAAATGACATGATGGCAATTAAAACAATGCTTGCTTGTGGAAGGCATTCATAGCTTTCACTCTAAACTATTCACCCACATTTACCTCAGTTAGCCGACAATAAGATTCTCAATTTTCAAGCAAAATAAAAGTTAGGGCTTTTAAGTAGTGACTAACTCTGCTATTTCCTGGGAACTCCATTATTACAACTTATCTTTTGAGATCCTCCTGGCTCCCATAGTTACCTATTTCCTGTATATTTCATTAACAATCAAAATTGTGAAATTTAAATTATTCCCAAATACATTCCAATTTGCCCTTATTGGCAATTTAGACTGATGCACTCATTCATAAATATTGAAAAATTATCTATACTAATCGATAAATTTAGCCATATACTAATCAGTAAAGGAATACCCATTTCCGGATTGTAAACAGGAAGTATAGTTGGTTCACTATTTCCATTGATTTAAGATACAAACAAGTTGATGTACCAAACCTTAATAGGATCTAGGGCTTAGTTTTAACAACAGCCCAGACTCAATAGCCCATACTGATTTTTTTTCAGATAAGAAACCAAGGAAGTTTGGAACTACTTAAGTTCAGAACTGATGACGGCAATTGACTATAGTTGTAAGAACATTTGAAACTTGAAGATAAAAAATGTTTAATTCTGAGTACCAATGGACACTCACTTTCTTGTGAATTAATGTATTGCTTTGAATTTTTGTAAACATTGAAGCTGAAATATTGTAAATGAGGTCTCTGAGAAATTATTTGCTTAATTCTTTAAAATGGCAAACAATTGGCAGAATGAAAACGGTTTTATTATAGGCTGGAACAAACAACTATATGTTGGTTAGTGTCATTAAAAGGCAGAATGTACTAATTTTTTGATACTTTTAAAATAACACATGAATTCGGTTGTTTTTCAAGGTTTCATTTTAGAACAAGAACAGCGTTTTTAAATAATGGCACCATTTTGTTTTGGAATAACTTTTAAATACAAGTTTTATTTAATTTTTTTGCACATTGATTACCCAATTAATGACATTGGTTATGGAACATGACATCAGTCAAATGAGTGCTGTAAATATTGGCTCTTACGACCACATTTTCTATTTTGTTTGAGCACATTTTCTGGGATGATTTGTTCAATTCCATCACGAATGTTTTGCTTAAGCTTTGAATTGTTATTGGCTCATTCCTTTAAGTAGCCATAAAGAAACAAAATCCAGTTCAGTCAAATCAAGGGAATGAGGATGCCAAATCGACAACACCAGATTTTGACATCATTTGACCAGTAAATGTGTCCATTAGTATTCATGCTGTTGCACAAGCTGTGACATGCTATTTCATCTTGTTGAAACCATTGACTGTAAGCCTTCACTGATCAATTTCAGACAGAAATTTTGCAACATAGCACATCGTTCACAATTGACCCATAATTTGATTAGCATTTGCCCAAAAATAAATGGTCCAAATAATGCCTCCACTTCAAATTGCACACCAAACAGTCGTTCTGCTGGGATAGAGGCAAGTCAGGAATAAACCTTGAATTTTCTGATCCCAATAAAGGCTGTTCTGTTTGATTACATATCCACTGATGTCAAAATGAAGCACAAAGAAATTGAACAAATCATGGTCAAAAGAACCAGTAATTACAGCGTGATCAGAAGTGGCTTTTTGGCCAATGTCATATATTGTCATTAATTGAGTAAATATATATACAAGATATTTTAAAAATGTTTTACTTCAAAGTTATTCCAAAACAAAATGGCGCATTTTCATAAAAATCTTGTATATTTTTGGCTCCCTCCTCTTCCTAGGACAAGTCTCCTTACACCCACTAAAACCAAGATCAATGATATCTGACCTTGGCCGAGTATCAGTGATCTTGGTTTTTGAATGCAGGAGAAATAAAAAGAATAGTGTTATAAAAAAGGAGGACTTTTAAAGCAAATAATATTAAGAGCACCTAAAACTAAAATCAGGCCTTATTGAGGCAATGGGAACCCTGAATAAAATATTTACTGCCTCTATAAAAACAAAGATCTAGTATCCTTTTAATTCATCCCTGAGAATGTAACTGCAGGTGATTTTGATTTAGACGTTTGGCACATTGAGTGCACATAATTTACATAATTCTATTGGATGCTTTTACACATTTCATTTAGTTTATTAAATTATGTTTGCAACAAAATGAGAATAAAAGATCGTAAAACAATGAGTAGTCATTTTGTATAGCTTTTCATAACTAATCAGTTCCCAATAAAAAAAATCCCAATATCCAAAACACTATTTACTAAAATTTTTACACTATAACAATTAACTTTGATTTAAAACCTTTATTTGAGAAAGATTGTAGATATGCACATTGGGGTTATCCACATTTTGATAGAAATACAAGATCAATTAACAAGTGATATTAGATTTGATATTCCCATCTAATTCATAACTACAATTTAATTTGCAAATGAAATTACACTACTGCACAGCTATCCAAAAGACATAAAATTTTATCTAACAGAATGAGATCAAAATTTACACACAAATATTTAACTAAAGATTGAAAACTGAATGACTTTACATATTACAAATTCAATAAAAATAACAGATTTCTTTACATGTTCTAAAAACAGTTCTTTAATATCAACTCTGGCAAATGTTAGATTATAAATTACAGCATGAACTTATCACATAACTTGGAAGATTATCTTTATTCCTAGAAAAGAAAAAAATTAAAAAAATTTCTCATAATGCAATACATTTAATAAGGATTTGTTTGTATATTTTATATTCAATGTCTAAATATCTAAATACTTAAAATTAACATAGGTAAAACTTTGGAGAAATGCTTATTGGCATGGCATTTTTGTAAATGAGTCAGTTATGATTGCATTTACATAACATTTAAGCCTACTGTTTAATAACTCAATTATTTATACATTTATTCAGATATAATAAGAATCTCCAAGAAATAAGAATTCATAAAGATACATCATGTTTAACAATGTTTCTTACACATATTGTACAATTATTTAGGGGACTACATTAAATTATGGTACACAAAAAAATCTGCATCCAAATTTATAAGTTTTAGTGTTTTATGGTAAAAATTAAATTAATTTCATCCTAGATGAATTGATATTTCCTGGAACTCACTTTAGCCTGACAAATCAACTGCATTGAAAAGTTAAAATGTTTAACTACCTGAAAAATGGAGTATTATAAAAATGTTAGTTGCACTGCAAAAGTGGAGAATTGAGAGCTCTACAAACTATAACTATTTAAATATTATTTGATCCAGTTTTTTTAAACAAAAACATTTGTACATAAAATGCTGAGATCAAGTAATTAACCAAAAAGTTTAACCAATTTATAACATGTAATGAAAGTATGATGCAACCTGGATAAGATAATTTTAGTACATAACAGAACACATATTAATTTTAAAACTTGCCATTATTCAAAGAGCTTTTTCTACAATTCCGGATTCAATAGCAATTTGTTTTCCCTAAAATAAAATATTTACAACTGCATGAGTATATTTTAAAATTAAATAATTTTTCACAGCACAACAAAAATAGAAGTTAATTATTAATAACTATCCTAAACCAATCTTACTTCTTCAAAATTTTTATGAAATTCCTTTACAGCTTCCATTGAACAGAATGTCGCACGGAATTGACGCCTCACAGGCAGATCGCAAGAAACATCAATGGCAGCCCACATAGCTTTTTTACCATCAGTTCTTAAACATGTCTGTACTGCAATAATATGATCACATAAAATTTTCCCATGATCATTCATCATTGAAATGTGGTATCCATAGACTGAATCATCATAGTTAATCTTTAAAGATCCCAATCCTTCATTCTGAAAAGAAAGAAAATTTGTACAATTGCTTATTAATATTTACCTGACATTGCCTGTCTTGTATTTGGTCAAATATGGCCCTTGCAACTTAAAACTCAACAAACCAGTTTCTTTTTAAAAACACTTTTTGAAGCAATTTATTTGATACTTTGTAATAAAAAAACAATACTCAAAATTAATTATTTGAGTATTACGTAAAATTATTAAAATTACGTAAAATTATTTATGAACACATTTGTCAAAAATAAAGCAGAAATGGAATATATCTTGCACAATATAAACAGTTTCACCATCTGTAAGGATGAAAATTGCTGTCTTAGATAGAGTAATCTTTTGACACTTGAGGAGGTATATAATTGGGGTTTATTGCTTATAGTGGAATACAATCAAAATCTTAAACAATGTTAATATACAATGTCCCTTGAAAAAAGGGCCAAGGCAAAATGAAAGTAGAATCTTTTGAAAATAACAATGAATTTCATTACACTTGAACAGAACATGAGAATAAATTAGGAAATAAGCAATAAATTTCAAATTGAGAAGCAAAGTATACTTAAAGATTTTCATTCTTGTCTTGCCAGCAAAATTTATTTGATTCATGCTACTTTTCTAATGGGGAAATAAGTTCGGTCAAGATTTCAAACACATAGTTGCAGAAAATGCTTATATTTCATAGCATGACAGAGCTACCACAGCCAAATCACTTTTGAAATAGTAGCATAAATTCTTTAAAATAAAAGCAAATATAGTCTCCTTAAACCTTTTTAGTAGCAATTTCAGTTTGTTCAAATACAAAATGAATAAGCTAAAACATAAAATAAGCTAATTAAGTTTAAAACAGACAATGAAGAACTCATCCAGAAATTTAAATTTTGATATTAAAAACTAAATATTCTTAATGTGAAATTCGAATTTCCAACAGTCAGAATTTGCAGAAGCATTTCAAGCAATTGTTTGCAGCAATACCATTGTTGACACAAACAGTAGTATTCATATTGAAATAAGTTTTATTATAACAAAATACAAATTAAAATAAACTATTCACTGATGAATTGCATCTTTACAAAATTTTAATTATAATTTTTATTTCTACTAAATTTTAAGGTATAGTTTTGTTTATTGATTTGTATAAATACAGTACATACTCAAGGGTATTTGTTAAAAGTTAATGTATTCTTTAGCAGTTATTTTGAGAATATAGAGCAACCCGATGTGTTATGGAACACCAATTCAGAAAAATTGGAACAAGTTTAATGAGTTTTTGATGATAATACATTTAGTCAATTCAGAGCAGCTTCAATGTATTTTGGAGTGGATTTAAATTAAACTTTTGATAAAAAAAATAAATGCAATGCAACTAAAATTAGAAATTTTGCACATTAAATATAAATTTAATATGAACTCATCACTGTGAAAGGACTCCATATTTAAATAATCAAACTCGGTAACTACTTTGATACCCGACAATTTCTCACATTCCAGAAATCTAGCAAGTCAGTTTGTTAAAAAGATAATAGAATTATTGTCTTTCAAATCTATCTTTACCTTATAACTTAAGAGAACATGAAAAATTTAAAAACACTACTAGCAAAATTGTTAGCTTTATTAAGGCCTCCCTATTTCGTAGCATCTGAATGCCTTTACTGACAATTTCCCTTCCATTAAAGGAATCTTCAAACACCTTGGAGAAATTTTTTTGGAAGAGTTATGAAAATACTTTCAGCATTTTTGATAAAGTTAAAGGAAAAATTTCAAAATCCAAAATGTACTTTTAAAAACAATTTATAAATTTAAAAACTCACTGAAACAGAGATGGCAACTTTGGCAGTAATGATTACATAGAATTTTGGTAATGATTGCATTTTAAAACCAAGATTTAAACATAATTAATAGTTAATTGCACCTTAATAGATATTGTGGCAGGTGAAAAAAGTATTGTATTCATTCTAGAACATCTACAACTAGTCTTTGTATGACTAATATTTATGTTACAAGAGATTCAGTAAACATGTGATTTATCATTGACATACACAATACTTTTAATCAATCCATGCTTATGAAGTTATTTTGCTCCTGACCATAATCGTTATGCAAAAAACACCAATAGAGATTAAAATCTCAATCTGATGGTTCAAGAATCTGTAAAGTGAGTTTTAGGAATGTTTCTCATAATATTGCATAATTAAACTTTTTTAATTGTGACATTTTAATTAAGATTAAGGATACAAGGTAACTATGCAAGCATAATATAATTATATTTTTAGTTTTGATGCTCTTTCTTGGCTGAATTGATTCTTCTTAAGAGAACTAGTCTCAGAATATAATTCAACCATTATCAAATAAAATTTTAAAATTCTTCCACTACTGTAAGCTTTATCTAAGAAGGTTTTCTGAGACAGCTCTCTTACGAACAGTAATAAGGTGAAAAATTGCCTGGACAGTACTTTGATGAAAAATTAAGTAAAAAAATAGGGTTACTTAAAAAATCAGAACATTTTAAAATTCAGAATTAAAACAAAAAAGGTGACATTCGATTTACTGGTACATTGGCAACTGTAGTCCATTGCAATTAGACCGAAAAATGGCAAATAGGAGAAAAATTTATAGTTTTGAAACTTTGGTTAAATACTCCTTTGACCTCAAGAAAATGAGAACTGGAGAGTTCCCATCCCTGAGGGCAGAGCTTCCCCCTCACCCCCTTGATTTTGCAAAAACCCTCAAAGCGTAAAATGATTGTACCCAGCTTATAAAAAACGAACAATGTTTATTTGTTAACTATAGTAAATTACTTTCATAAATAAAAATCTTATATGTAACCCAGTATTGGCCATGGTTTTCTTACAAATATGTATTGTTATGAAAAAACAAAAGAAAATCGCAGAATTGTATTTGTTTCTAAGTAATTTTTTCATTTATTATAGTAACCTAACAAACGTTTATAGTTACTTATATCCACCAAACTATGTAGGTCACCCAACTTTGAATAAAAGAGCGTACGCAGTGTTTGGCTGGCACCTGTCACGTGATGAGGGGGAACTCGCGCATGCGCGTTACAGCACTTTTCTTCTGCGCATCCTGACGTCATTTCTTTAGATAACACAAGCAGTAGTGTGTTTTATCAAGTGAGGAGTTGTGAAGTGTTTTATTGTAGTAGTAGAGACTCTATTAACTTTGATCATGATAGAATTGAGTTTCATGTTGAAAGAAACTTACTTAAATGTCGTCTTCCAGTGACGGTTTTATTTGCAAAAGTCTCTGTCAGGAGATACTGTGAACATAGTGAAAGGGCTAGCTAATTTAATTACTATCAGCAAGAAAGGATGACGCACACTTACTTCTGGAAAAGTTGAAGAAATTGAGGTTCACAAGATATGCCGATTGAGCGTGATTGTAAAGAGGCTTCTGAAGAAAAACCAGGTACGAGTTTACGGTCGTCTATTACATTTAATTTTAATAAAATCTGTTATACGTGAAATGAAAAATGTGATGCTCAAATTGAAAAAGAAACCTATCGAAAAGCGTAGAGAAGTCTATGTGAAGTTCGTTCTTTAATATTAAAAGATTCGTTAACAAAGGCCCAATTGTGAGATGACGACTGGGATCAGCAGGTTTCTGCTCGAATAAATAGTGTTATTGATTTAGTAGCAGCAGATGTATGCTATCATAGGACTGCTATGCTAAATTCGCTACCAATCCCTCAGGTAATCGAAAAAGGGGCCACCCTCAAGATGCAACATTTGATACAGCTTTTCAAGAACTTTGTACTTTCATTGAAATACCGGAAGAGTGTCAATTTACGTTAAACGTTTTGATGCATAAGATTGAAGTAAACCTACCACATAGTGAGTCTATGACAGTAAAAACTTTTGAAAACAAATTAGTAGAACGGTATGGAGATGGAGTTCTACTCGCAACAATGAGGAAAAACCCACGGTTGCTTGTTTTCGTGGCAGTGGTTTAAAACTAATTAACCAGTGGTACAACGAACGGGATAACAATGAAAAAGAAAAGCGTTTTAGAATTGTCGAAGCTGCAGCCAGTATAGTCAGATAAGATATCCGCATGACTGTTTACAACACATCAGCCTACCCAAATATAACAAATTTTACTGAAAACGTTGAATCGATGGTTCCTGAAACGTTGCAGGTTTTTGTAAATAAGGTTATTCTAGAGAATGAAAAAGGTGAAGGGAAGAAAAGGGAAATTATCAAGAAAAATGTATGGCTATTTCACATTCAATAATAGCAGCAACAAGGCCTCGCTCATTTATTTCTCCTTTGCAACTACGGCTTGCAATATATTTGTTTCGCAAAGTAGGTTCCAAAAACATTGGGTTGATGCTGCTTCAAATATGGGTTTCTGCTCCAGCTACAAAAGTGTAGCTTTACTTGAATCATCTGCTGTACATTCATGATCTCCAAAGTTACAAGTGGGTCATTTTCAGTTCTCTTTTGACAATGCTGATTTTAAAATTGTCACAATGACTGGAAAGGACACATTTCTTTCCATGGGAGATACGTTGTGTCACACCAAATACTGCTATACTAGACAGAGAAGTTATCAAATTATCTAGTATCTTCTTGTTTTACTTACTGCTCCTACTCCAGACGCAATGGATGCCCTCATGCTGAAAGAGGGTAAAGGTAACGCAAAGATAGGTTCTACAGCACTAAAGACCTGCAGAACTCTAATTTTGTGACCAGTTGCAAAAAATCCATTTTTTTTCCTTCATGCGATTAGTGGTTGTGACACAACCTCAGGGTTCTATGGGAAGGGAAAACTGCAGGTAGTATAATTGTTCAACCACAGTGAATACCTGCAAGATATCTGAGATCTTCAATAACCCTAATTCTACTTATGCTGACATCGAACGAGCAGGAGAAAGGTTCATCATCACATTGTACAACACAAAGAAAGAATGCAGCTTGAATGCTACACTGCTGGCCACCCAAATTGCAACACCAAGAAAGACAAGAGATATCACAACAAAATTTATTTTGTAGATAACATGTTGACCAAGTATCAAATGATTAAATTTATAGACTTCTGTGAAGTGTGGTTAATGCCAAAATCAGTTGCCAGAGTAGCCGCCATTGTTGGAGATCACCGCTGCCACATGCCTCGGCATTGATTCAAAGAGACTTTGGATGTGTTCTTGGGGTACAGCAGACCAAGCAGCTTCCACACGTTGCCAAAGTTGATCTGGTGTGGCAGCTGGGGATGTATTCTGGGTCAATCGTTGAGCAACCATGGACCACATGTTTTCTATCGGCGAACGATCCGGAGAGCGAGCTGGCCAGGGAAGCAATTCAATCTGGCGATTGACGAAGAACCCTTGGACGATGCGTGCCACGTGTGGTCGCGCATTATCCTGTTGAAATATGGCTGTGGGCAAGCCCTGAAGATAAGGAAGGACAACTGGCTCCAACACCTCGGAGATGTAGCGCTGGCTGTTTAAAGTACCGGCAATGCGTACTAGAGGAGTGCGAGAGTGATATCCAATACCGCCCCATACCATAATACCCGGTGCAGGACCAGTGTGGCGGTGCATAATGCAGCTGTTCAGCATCCTCTCTCCACGGTGTCTCCAGACTCGAATCCGACCATCGTGGTGTTGCAGACAGAAGCGTGACTCGTCAGTAAAGACAATTTCATTCCATTCTGCCGTCCACATCCTTCTTTCATCACACCATTGGCGGCGGAAACGTCTGTGGTTCTGCGTCAATGCTAGACGAAGCAATGGACGTCTTGCGGACAGACCACTCTGCTGTAAACGGCATCGAATGGTACGCGCAGACACTGGATGATGCGGTACAGACTGAATGTGCTGTGCTATGGTTCGTGATGTGGCTGAGCGGTCCGTCACTGCCATACGCACAATATGCCTGTCATCACGTGAAGTGCTGCACTGAGGTAGATGCGATCGAACACGTCGGTCCGTCGTACCCTCCTGCATCCAACGATCACATATCCGCATTACAGTTGTTTGGTTTCGTCCAACACGACTACCGATTTCCCTGAAAGATAATCCACAATCTCGGTAGGCCACTATCCTTCCTCTGTCGAACTCGGATACTTGATCAAAAGATGATCGCTGTTTTCTACGAGGCATAATTGATCGTTTTTTTTGAAAAAACCACAAGAAAAACACAATTGCCGTACTTGAAATCGTCGAAATCTCCAAGCCTTAAATAGTGCTTTGAAGTGGCGCCACAGGCGCGCGTGATGTGCGTCTGCGCTGAAATTCTAATCATTTGCATATCTCACCTCCGCTAATGCATGTTGTAAATTTCATATTATTTGCATGCTTCCTTCAGGGTGTTGCATTTACGGTGGCCAGCAGTGTATGAGATATGACTGTTTTAATAAACTAGTAGGTCAAGAGTGCTGCTGTTGTCCTCTCCAAGTTACCTCCAACCACAGAAGCTGTATATCAACACTCCCGTCGCACATTCCACCAAGTGCAAACATGGCAAGGAGATTGTTTGAACCCATCAGGCTAGGGATGGAAGTTAGTGAACAAATCGTTGATACCCATATACACTACTAAAAGGATCAGTGCAGCTAAAATAGTGTCTCTAATTGCTTGTGGATGCAACAAAGGTTGTGGAAGGAAATACGAGTGAGTGAAAGCTAACCTGCGTTGCACTATTATGTGTACAAACTGCAGAGGTCAAAGCTGTACCGAAGCAATAGACATCGTCAATGAAGAAGATAATATTATATAGTAAAGCAAGAACTGTTACATTATTCTGAATTATCTAGAAATAATTTTAATGTGATTATTGTAAAAAAAAAATAATTTGTATTGAAATGTAGCCTAAATATTTTTTCACACTTCCGATACTTTTTCATTCTTAATTTATGACTATGTTCCAAATTTTCAGTTTAGAGAAGGTTATGTGGCTTTTGGTGTTTAGTAAAGGTTGGGTTTTAAACTGTGTTACATGCTTTCTCTTCAAAAATGAAATGCTCGAAAATAAAAAACATAGGCTCGGCCATAGGCTTTTAAAAGCAGCACTGATAAAACAAAACATAAAACAGTACGGTATTTCGAATGTTTAACTAAATACTACTTATTTTTTAACATTTCAAGCTTGGTAATTTAATAAAACGTTTATTTGGTTCGTTTAATAAAAAAATTATCATAGAAAAAAATTAAATATTTTAGTGGTATTTTTTTTTCATAAAATGTTTTTACAGGAAAACTATGCCAGATACACGTTTAAATCTAATGTAATAATTTATAGAAAACTTAATTATCTATATTTAAAAAAAATCATAGTTATAGCTTGTTTTATAAGCAAGATACGACCTTTTTTACGGTTTGACTTTTCAAAATTCTAGGGGGGTAGGGGGAAAGCTCCCACCTCAAGGAAGGGAATTCTTTGGTTTTCATTTCCTGGAGGCCCAAGGAGTGTTTAACCAAAATTTAAAAACTATAATTTTTTTCTCCTATTTTACCTAATTGCAATGGGAAAATACTCAATTGCAAAGAGGATGCATAAAAATTGAAAAATATTTTGTTAAAATTGTAGCCAATCCTGCTTGTATAATCTCAATCCCTGCTTGTCGAAGTTTTTCCTTTTCTTAGCTTGAATTTTAAGTCCTGGTTTAAGTTATGGCAATGGTGCAATTTCAATTTTTGTTTGTCGGCAAGTCACTGCTAGATGATAATTGGAAGAAATGCATGTAACATTGTTTCAAGGATAAATTACGGGTTGTTACATATTAACTTGGTGATCTATTGTGAAAAAGGGGCAGTAGATTGCCAAGTTGGCCGATTTTGGCAACAGCAGTTTGTTTCACCTAAAGTCATATTTTCCATAATAATTTACCTATTGGTTGTAATAAAAGGTAAAAATCCAGAATTACAGAAAATTCACATCTCTGAGAGCAATTTATTTTTAAAACTTCGTTGACCTTTAATGAATTGTCAAAATTTTGAAATTAGTAGTTTTTGAAACAATTTTGCTTAAGGATACCCCTAGTTACCAAGGTAAAAAATTAGAAGCAAAAAGTTGCCTTTTAGTTGCCTGTGGCAGTCGTGCAATGATTTATGGATTATTTGGGCTTTTCTCTGAAACCTAATTGTCTGACATAACAGTTATCCATGCAGATAAAGTTATAATAGTTCATAAAAGATGCTATTTCTATTTTTATTAAGAATTAGTACCTTCAGAACTGACTAAACAGTCCATTTTTAGCATAATACCCCTGAACAGAATTTATAATTTTAGCATTACTATTTATAAGCTGGCTTATTATCTGATTCACTATGTTGACCATGAAATATTGAATGTGCCAAAAGATACAGTTAAATATCGACAAAAGGTAAATAAACAGCTATTTCACACTCGAAAACAAACTCATTCAGGAACAAACTGGCTACAGAATTCAGCATATTTGGTAGTTGAAAATCAGTTCGGAAAGCAGCAAAATTTTACAATCAAAAGTGCATAGTAATATGCTGAGTGTAGTAATATCATTTGAAACAAATTTTGGATCAAAATATAAGCAATTAGGGTTGGTTTGGGGGGTTTTATGGTGCAGGGGCCATATTTGGCCATGCTGTGCCAGACACAAGACATACAATATCAAGTAATAGACATACACACAATGAAAGTGAGAGAAATACACCCAGGGAGGAATGCACCTGACAGGAGTCGAACCTGTGCAGCCTACAACTCGAAATAAGTAATTAGGGATAAAACCATACACAAATATGCTAAAAAAAGTTAATTTCGTTAAACTTTCAAATGGTAAAAAAAATTACAAATTCTAATTACAGCTACAATAAAGGATGTTATTATCTCAGAGTTTAATATCACCTTGTAGTTGTTAGATGCATCATCAAATATTTCCAAAGATGCTCTTTTCTCAAACAGTATTTCTTCCTCCTCTTCATATTCACTACCTCTATCTGAATTCTGCTCCTCTGCCCCATGATCAGCTTCATTGTTTGACATTTTCCCAGGTATATTTGCAGAATTTACTTCTTTATTAGATGCTGTATTCTCAGATTGTTCTTTAATTATTTCTGAGTTAGTAGCTTTATTTCCTAGTAAGAAAAATTTTACAATTACAAATTTGATATTTCTGTGACCAGTATTAAAAATGCAAGAGACAGAATTGCAAAACTAGTGTAGATTGAGGCATTTCTTGGAGTAATGTCTTTTACATGATGAGTAACATTAAATAAGAATCTCCACAAGTCATCTTTTAGCCTGTGTTGGTCTGGAAAGAGAATCTCTATGAAAGTTCTAATCTGGAGTTGGACTCATGGACTTGGTCTAGCTATTTAGCTAGGCCTTAAGAAATAAGTAACAATATATTAAAATAAGAAACTATATAATTAAAAAACAAATTCATAATAAAATTAAGCTTTTCTAAAATGAGAAGCAGTTATTTTCAAAAGTGAAGGAAATTTAAATCATTGTATGTTGCTTTTAGAATTGGAGCAATCTAATTTTAAAAAGGTAGTTCTTCAAAGCTCATCTATTCTTGAAAATTTAAATTCAAAACAATGGTAAACCTGAATGTTAGTTTTCGTCAAGTAAAATATGTATAACTTGCCCAAATTTTAAAAATAAAAATAACTAATACATAGTATTTTTCATAGAAATAAAAAAGGATTGTGGTGAAGATCTGCAAAAATAAAATCAGACTAGTGTTAAAATTAGTACAAAATAGATGTCTGCATATTCAAGAATAATTAGAACTGAAGTTTATTTCCCTAAGGAGCAACTAAGAGTTTTATTAATCGAATCTTCATACAGCAATATGCATGTGATTGTTCATCGAAAGAATTCAATTCAAAGAAATTAGATAATCATTAATTTATGGTATGAAATTTCAATGTCATACAATGCATAACATGCTTTACATTTGTAGTCACCTCCACACTCTTCGTGCTAATTATAAAAGTTAAGTTCAGACAAGAGAACTGCACTACTGAACATTGAAAATTTTTTAGAAAAATACAGCTGACACAGCCAAAGAAGCAAATAGAAAAATTAAATTTTAAAAGTTGTTGCAAAAAATCTCCTCTTAAACCCTATTTAAGAAACAATTTTTGTTGCTCAGATACAAAATTAGTAGGATAGAACACAAAATGTGCTAATTAAGTATGAAACAGACATTGAAGACCTCACCAAGAAATTTAAATTTTAAAATTAAAACTTAATGTTTTCTTAACAAGGTTTTCATGACAATCTAGATACCAGATTCTGATGTTTTTCTTTCATGGTTGCCAGGACTTGGTGCCAAAACTTTGAAATTGATGTCCCTTGGAAAATTTCTTGCAAAAGAAAAATATTTTTTCCCATCCAATATTAGTTTAAAAACTTTTAATTAACTTTTGGTGAATTTTAACAAAATTCGTCAAATTTCAGAATAGGAGCTTTTGCTTAAGATACCCTTAGTATATATATAGCCAAGGTTGAAAAATAGGAGCAAAAAGTCACCTGTGGCATAATACCTGAAAATAGGTCAATTAAAAAGAAACTTAAGAAATCTCAAATGAAATTGATTATATTGGTCTTACATGCATAAATTACATTGAAATAAATATTATTAAAGTAACAGAATATTCCAAAATTTAAACAAATTAAGACTTGATATACTAAATTGTAAATAGCAGGATTGCTTTCATTCTGAGTGAGTTCATTCAAAGCAGAGTAAATAGCAATACAAACTGGAGGAATTTATTTCAGAATTAACTGAAAAGGGAGATAAAACTTTTAGAAAAAGACGAAATTATGGATTTCATGCTAAAATCATGCTAAGCATAAAGTTCAAGCAAATAACGATGCAAGCTGATTTTATTTCTGAGAAAAAAATCAAAGGTTCTACTAATCTAATACACCTTTAAACGCACTATTTTAAAACAGGCATTTCAATACATACCAGTTTCAGATATCACTGCAATTTGTCTACTAATTCTTAACAATTCTTGACATTCAGTGAAAACTTTTTTGAATCTGTTCATTTGCTCCTTGTGCTAGGGAAAAAGATTTGGTATATAAATTGCAATTAAATACATATATGCTTTTAGTTCATTAAATCGTTTAGTGCAACTTTAAATATAAATATTTGAGATACTGAGTTTATATTGAATAAATATAGCTCAAATAAAAGGTAGATCTACATCATAGCGTTACATGCAAAATAGTCTGATTCACCATCATGTACATTCATGTGCTTAACAGAGCTGAATGCACTCAAACAAGGGATTTGCTTCTGTTATTCCGATTTTCTGCCACTTCACACAACATAACTGCACAATACGAAAATACATTTTTAAAATTCTAAACAAATAAGTAGTCAGAATATACATACAGGCCTTCTCTTGCAGTAAGTTATCATTTTTTTAATGATAATTGCAACCATCACTTTAGGTGAATTCTGGTAGGAATAAGTGTTCATTATACAGCTCCAATCTTTCAAGGTTTGGTTTAGTGTTTTATGGTCATTTTTTGTAAAACAGAGACAAATTAAAATTAGACTTAAGACCCAGTTAAAATTGGATTATGAACCATATGAACATGTGACATACTGGGCCAAGTGGTTTGTGAAGAATGACAAAGACAAAATAAAATTAAGGGAATCATTTAATGTTCAAAGAATTTTACTATTTACATTTGAAATTTTAGAAGTAATGGAACTCTAAATTGCTATGCAAGGAATATAGGAACTTGAATCCTACAGCTGTGAGTGCTGTAAAAAGGAATTACTGATGTTTAGAGGGAATAGCTGAAAAGGTCAGCAACAATGCACAAAAATCTTATTTGTATGACAGCTGGGAGTTATTCCTCCAATTAACACAAGGAACAAGGGACCCTTAAAACCATCTGGACAGAAAAATTCTACAGATTGATAGGTTGAGATTAAGAACCAATGGTGAGTGGAAGACTTTCCTTATTTATTTTTGTCCCCATCTGTTGCTATGGACGTTACAACATCAATGCTCTAACTGGTATTCCAACCCAAAGCTGTTGAAACCAAAGACCAGTGCATTGATGACTTGGCTACCAGAACAGTTCCAATCTGTCAAGGACATCAACCATTGGGCAATGAGGTGTAGGATAAGGTCCAAAATCCAGTGGTGAATTTTAGAGCTGAACAGTTGATGAACTGTTTAATGAACCAAAAATACCTTTGTCTAAATAAATGAGGATTTCTGAAAGATTTACAATGAATTCCTGTCATTCATGATGTAACCAATTTTTATTTAAGCAAATTTCAAATATTTTTTGGATAGAATTAACTCAATTTTTAACTAATATGAGAAACATTATATTTACTTTTACCCTGTCTACAACTATGGTATTCCAGTACTTGAATACTTCATGCTTAGTTAAAAGGAACTTAAAATAAAAAGGTACATAAGGTATACACACATTAGCATATAAGTTTTCTTTGACATTGAAAACTTCCATTCTAATTTTTAAAAATTACCTTGAAACGGACAGCAAATTGAGAAGCTACACCTTTGCCATCCGAAAAATCTAGAGCATTCCAACACAATGCAGTTTCACTGGTTGCAAGTGGGGTCAGAGACATTTCTTCCGATATACAATGATTACAGGCAATGTTATGAACTTGATCACGTCTCAAAATTATACGAAATCGCACTAAATAAAATGAAATATATAATAAATTATAAATACAAATGCTCTCATGAAGAAATGCAATGTCTGTGAAACAAAATAAAAATACTAAAACACAATTGCTAAGTCGAATCGAATTAAAATATACACAAAACATTGAAGAGAACTTGTCCTTCACAGTGCATTAAAATTTTGACAAATTAATACAGAAAAGAGCTATAAGAAAAATGAATAGGATGTTGAGAAAGTAGAAAATGAAATACCATTTTCGTATCCCATTCTCATTGTCATAAAACATACAACTTTATTTTAGATTCTTTCAAGTATGGAATATGATTAGATTTTTGAAATATGGTTAGATGCTAACCAAGAAAAGCTTTATAGAAATTTATCATAAGTTCAGAAATAGTGCTTTTTAAATGACACTTATACATTTAAAATATAAATAGAATTTTATAGAAGCAGGCAATATTTAAAGGACACAATGAAAATACAGCAAGTTCATTTTTAACTAAGTTATAATGATTTTTCAATTTCTAAGGACTGAAATAAAAGCAATATTTATCATGCAGGAATGCAAATGCCTAAATAAATGTAAGGAAAAAAGAGTAAAATAATTGCAAGTTGTTTAATTGGTATTTTTAGCAAGATAGAAATAAATGTCTCAGAACTCCTTAACTGCATCTCCAACAGAAAATCTCCTTTTAAAATAGAAAACTGTAAAAGAACTCCTCTATATTATGCCATCATAAATATTTACAATGCCATATCTGCCAACCTCTCAGAAAAATAAATATTTTAATGACAAAAATTACAGTACAACTATCAGAAATGAAAAATGCCCCAAAATAATTACTAAAATAAAAAATAATTAAAAACACCAAATTAGCAACAATTGTGCTAAATGGACTTAAAGAAAGCAACTTGAAACAGTAAAAGTAACTCAGATCACTGCTTCTGTTTCTGCTTGGTGGACGTCTGAACTCAGCGAAACCGATTTGATGACATTTTACACAAAATGACACCAAATATATGCAAAAATAAAACTTTTTCTTGTGTTTTAAAGGTATATTTGTATGTTTTTCTTGAAAATTGGTGTCTCAAGATTTCACGACAATAAGGCAACCACTGATTGCAATGTTTTTCTTTTATGGTTGCCCCAAATTGATGAAAAAACTTCAAAATTGGCATAATTCAAAAATTATCTACAAAGTAACATACTTTTTCCATTCGAAAGAGTTCCGGGAAAGTTGACAGGTAGGCAGTATTGTTTCCTTAACGCTTCCCTACAACACAGCAAATTTGGTGTCATTTGAAAAATTTTCACATTGCAAAGAAAATCCGGAAGATATATTTCCTCTCCGCAAGACCAGAAAAAAAGTCAGCTTCAGATTTCCAGAAAATCAGGAAGAGTTGGCAGGTATGCAGTGCTGACATTATGTAAATATTTTTTCAACTTTTATTTCTCTGTCACATGAATTACATTCAAATTTTAAGTTTATCATTTGTTTAAAGCAGATAATATTACTTGTTTAACAGCAGATAATGATTATCGCATGATAAAGACCTCAGAATTCAGGTATTGAATTTAAAAGAAATTGCATAATTTGTTACACGGGTGCACTTAAGGCATTGTATACTTATGAATTTAAAAGAAAATACCCATTTATCTTTGAAAATCTACCATGTGTTGTAGAAAGGCGACAAAAATAATTCACAATAAGGTCGTGAGTTTAATTCTAAGTCTTATTGGGTGATTATTTCTTATGTTACCTTTGTTTTTGAAACTGATTTGAGGTTTGTCAGTATTTCATATTAGGATTAATTTAAAATTTGTCAACTTATTTCATCTTTAAATTTTTGCAATGTTTCCCAGCTTTCAAGACTTATGTTTAAAGAAAACATGCTATCCAAATCTTTTGCAAATAAAATACTGTAGTAAAAAGCACCATGTACTTAAAAATCAGATAAGTACTAAAGACTATGAGGTTTCTAATGGCAAAGCCATTCAAAATGAAGTAGTTCTTAAGAACTATGAATGGTGAAATGCAATAAAGTTAAGTAACAAACTTGAAAGTAAGAACCAATTTGTATAACAGTTGTTGATAAAGCAAGAATACATAGTGGATGAGGAAAACTGGGGTCTATTTAGGGCCACTTCTGATAAATTAAGTTACAAACCCTGAACCATTTATGTCTCCTATCATGATTCAAAAAGAAATGAATAATATTCCATTGACCATTAAAAATTTAGATGTTTTAGATTCTTACAATTTTGCTTATGACGTAAAATCTTGATGTCTCCTATGCCTCTTTCTTTCCACTGCTTTGTATTAGGATGATAACGAAATAATTTGGCACGTTGTACAAAAAGTTCCATTTCATCTTCTTCACCTGTCTTCACTTCAATCAGGTCAGGTAATGGAATAATTGGCTCAAAGTGAATATCTGGGCTTTGAGAGACATCCTCTATAACATTAAAGACATGTGAAATCATTATTTTATAAAGATATATTAATAGATGTAAGTTTTGGTTGGTTCGTTTTCGAGTTTTATGGCGCAAGGGCCATATTTGGCCATGCTGCGCCAGATACAAGACATAGAATATGAAGTAAGACACATACACAATGAGTTTTACTGACACAGAAGAGAAATACACACACAGGGAGGGATGCACCTGACAGGAATCAAACCTGCGCCACCTACAACTCAAAAGTTGCTAGTGCAGTGGACATACCCACTGAGCCACGACGGCCCCTAAATGTAAGTTTCGTAACATGATTAGTTTTGTTTAGTAGTGAACAAGTTTTACAGGACTTCTCCAAAACTGTCAAGTAACAAAATGCTTCAATAAATATTGAAACAAGGTGATTTCGACTGTGAAAGACAATTATTAATTGGCTACATAATTTAATTTCATGCCTAAAACCTTTAGTTTATTTTGTCAATTTATGGTTAGTTTTGCAACACATTGACAGGGGTCAACTCAATTGCAATTCCAGGAATGCCTTGATGCTTCTGAAACATGACAGGTTTGGCTTGTCGCTCTACAACCATTTTTCACGACACAATGGCTAATTGACTACGACCAACTGCTTCAAGTGAATTTCAAACCACAATAACATTCATGCCAAGACCAGGATTTAAAACTGGAGCCTGTTAAGTGATGGTCAGAGTGCTAATCACCGGGCCAAAAGGCTGGCAAACCTAATAGGAGCAGTATTATTGTAGAAACCTAAATTTCAAACAATGAATCATTGACCAGTGGTGTTTACTCTGCATTTGAAGTCAAGCTATTCATTGTGAAAATATACTTTGATACCCCAGTCTAAGAATTTCTACTGTTAGATATCTACCCAGAACAATTTAGTCTGGTGCTGTGTAAATGATTATCATTAAAGTTATGTATAATTATTGTTATGTAGTGAACTTTTGAACATCAGTTTGACTTCAAACAAACTGAAGACACATTTTAATACCCAACAGTCAATAGGTAAACCAAGTTAAATTCAAGAAAAGCTATCAATAAATTATACAAAAATAGTAAATAGCCCATTATACAGTGATCAATATAATTTTAAAAAAGTCAATTATCATTACAATAGAAGGACATTTTATTTTACTAACATGTACAGAAAATCTATATTACGAGAGAAGCTAAACAAAACATTTTTGATTCTGTAACAACCAATTGGCCCTGATCAATTCTGCTTGTGATTATGATACTGTTAAAGACTTTTCAGAAATTATCAAACACAAATAAAAAAGTATGTTAATACAAATAAAAAGTATAAAAATGTATATATATATATATATAAACATACATTCAGAAACAAAAACGAAATAGGAGCAATAAATCAACTTAAAAATTTTCAGTTTAAGATTTAAAATTTGCCAATGAAAAATTAGATAAGATAGAAGTTAAACTAAATAAAATCATACCATTTCCATCCCCAGTAGAATTATTTAAATTCGCAAATATTGGAGTTCCTGCACCAGCAAAAGCATTTTTGCCTGATGGAGATGACTTGGACAGATTTTCAAAGGTGCCAGTAGAAGCCAAGTCTGTGAACGAAAATGTTGTAAGCTTTGAATTACAAAACAATTCATTACTCTCCAAAGCAGCTGGTGGCTCAGAGGACTCTTTCTCTAGACAGGCTTCTTCTACTTTAGATTCTTCAATTGTGATATCTACAAATAAAACCACATAAGGTTAATACTTTATGCCTAATTTATTCACTTGTTGTCTGAAATAGCGTGAAGTGTAGATATGTAAAGGAGTAAACACCTAAATAATGAATATTTTTGCAGAACTTTGAAAATTAATCTATATACATGAAATGAAATTCATATTACAAATTATTTGATGAAACTAATTTTTATTTTATGATTATTTTTAGTGACTTTTCCTAATTGGATTTTATTCGAGATTTTTTAAGGGTTTGACATATTACCTACTTTTAGATAGCAAAAAATATAGTCAAGGGACAGTGTGAGTCACCAATAGCCTCATTCCTTCTTTAATATCAGCTCTATCATAGTATAGTCAATCACTTTTTCAGATGGCCACAACAATAGAGTAGCTGTCATTGAAGAAAAAATGTGTAATAAAAACAGGCAGTCTTAACTATAACTGGGAGGAATCAAATGGAAGAAATTTCAAACCCATGAGATATGGTTGGTTTGAGTTTCATGGCACAAGGGCTATATATAGCCAAGATGCACCAAACAATGTGAAGTAAATGGACACACATATAAGGAAAGCTTTACTAACGCAGAAGAGAGAAATACAGCCTGGGAAGAAGCGAACCTGAGCTGTCTACAACTTCTAGCACAATGGTCACTCACTAAGACATGGCGACGTCACCATGAGGTATCAATTTCTCAAATAGAAATGGGTTTTTGTACTTTCTTTATTCGAAAAATTCTTTCATTCTGATATTACAAAAAAGGGTGGAAAGCTGTTACATTTCTTGGTTCTGTTTCTTGGTATACATCAGGAAAAATTTGAAGTTTTAAAAAAATTTCAAGCATATTGATTTCACTTATTGAAGCGTTTAAATAAAAATAACCTTTGTATGGAGGAATAGTGTCAGTACAGCCAATACATCCTGGGCACGATGATCCTATATCTTCATACAAAAAGAAATTCTTCGGTAGTCTTAGTTTCTCTGCACGTTCAATTTGTTCCTTAGAAGCAGTGGATTCATATACTACTTGCATATCTAAAATGCAGATAAAAAAATTAAGACACAAGAGATTTATATTATTCTGAAATCTATATAAATAAGAATGAAGTGTTTGTACATTTTCAATATTTTCGACCCATTTCAAGTTTTCTATCCGTTTTGGGCCCTTCTGATGCAAAATCAGTCTCTTGCACATTTGGTACCGGTTTGTCTGTCCATATGTATGTGTGTGCTACGTCCAAACAGTTGAATATATTTTCATGAAACTTTGCATACTTATATTCAGTGACTGAATTTGGTTTGCATAAGTCTGTCTGTCTTCCCGTTCTATGTTCGATTTTGTGTCTATGTTTGTACAAGTATCACATAACATTTATTCAACATATTTTAATGCAATGTTCTACATTTGATAAACCATATTTTAGTTTAGTGAATACATTATTTGAAATTCCTGTGCTTACTTATTTCCGCAAGTTTCATGCTAAAACATCTGAGTAACTACTTAAATCATCAATAATTTGGTAGAAGCTGCAATGCATATTGAGCATTACAATTAATTAAATTGTTTTACCAGTACTGCTGAAAAATCAATTTTTTTAAAAACTATTTTTGCAGGATTTAAATTCAAATACCTTTCTATTTTGAGCCTTATGTTTCTTTGCAAAATATAAACTATTTCAGAACATTTGGGACAGACGATATTTTGCAACAAAACAGAAACTCGTGTTTGTTTGCCACGTAGTGATATTTTTTTTCGCTCCGAATTATTTTCATATTTTTAAATTCTATCCAATTTTTAGTTGTAAGTTGTGGCAACTGTGGAGATCAAAAGACAAAAAAGAATCACGAATTTATATCTTTAGAAATTTTCTAGCCAACTTTTATTGTTTTAAATAAATTTTTAATCCCTTTTCATCACACGCAACACTACTGCAAAATATTTGATTTAAAGTGGTATATAAGTTAGAATAAAGCAAATCTTAAGTGGAATTTCGCCATTATTGAAAGAACGTTAAGTTAAAAATATCCGAACAAGGACTTTTGAAATATTACCAATTCTTTGTCATAGAAATAGATGACCAAGGTGGCTTATTTTGCGAATTGAAGCTATATTTAAGCAACTTATATAAGGAAAGTTTGTTTAAAACTATGATTTTCTTTGAAAGGCGTCAAATTGATTTACCATTTAAAAAATGGTACAGTGAAACTTCGATTAGCCGTCAGTTTCTGTTAAACGTTAGTCCGTTATTAAAAGTTAATTAATTAAATATTAAAAGTTATTAGTATGTACACACATGCATACATACTGTACTCATATATACTACACTTCTACATAAAGTACGGAACATTGCCGCTCAGAAAGCACGAGCCTCAAAGAAATGAAAGAAAATGAGACTATTTTAAAATTTGAATATGTATGTACGTCTAGAGCTTGGTTCATGTAACAATATGTACTATACTGTACTTAATGTAAATTGTATATTGTTTGTTTCTGTAAAATAAAATGCATGTACAGTGTATTTCCAGTTCGTAAACGTGCATTTTTTATCATTCGTTCATATACAATGGATGGGGGTGGGTTGTTTAAGGTATTTCTGTTATCAGTCTATTCGATTAACCCTGACGGTTAATCGAAGTTTCACTGTAATAGGTTGCCTTTGCTACAGCTGAACTGAAGACATTAAATTTTAAAACTAGTTCTTTTATTATGGCATGTGCCACAAAACGGAATTTTCAAGAAAAAACGTATCCGCTTTTAAAACAAACTTAGGGATAAATATATTATCAATTTAATTTGTCATCTTTCCCTTAACGGTAGCGAAATTCGAAAATAGTGCCACAAATAAAAATATATTGGCAGGTAAATTACGAGTGAGAGTATTCGCCGTAGATTCGTCATTTTTACCAATTGAGTTGAGCAATTTTTCAGGAATATAACTTGAGAATTGTCAGTTTGACCAATTCACATCAAATTTGCTACACTCATTCTTTAAATCCCTGCGAGAAACATAGGCTACATATTAACTCCACTCGATTTGTCCCGAGGGTCTAGCGAGATCTCAAAACAATTCGAAATCCCCATAGGACTAATATTGAGTATTACAATGAGTTAAACAATTCGACTCGAACGACACAGGGTAATTCAGCTAGTTCGAAATAAATTTCAGAAAAGGTTAAATGAATCAACATAAGCAAATTTTGTAGGTAGGCAGATAAGTATTTTAATTAACATAGCACTTGAGCAACATAATGAGCTATTGCAAATTTTGTAAATAAAAGAAAATGAGTTTAAGCTAACATGAGATATCTTAGAGGTATACAGACCTGGATCTTCTGTATTTTCTTTAGTTTGTAATCCTATAATAAAAATATAGTACAATTAGACAAAAAAAATTATGCTATGTGCAGGCATTAACTAATGTGTTCCTTGGAGTACTTTTAGTCATTCTACAAGTTTGTGTTCCAGAGTGTATAATTATCAATTTGGAGTTACTTTGACACAGAAGCAAATAAATTTTCATCAAAAATTAATGAGTTAGTTGTTAATCATCATTTTGTACATCAAGCATAAATTTAGTTTAATGATTCTCACTTGACTCTGATTAGGGTCATTCCACGTCAATTCAACACAGCACTTACTTCGATATCTCCAATTGTAACAAAAATTGGAGAAGGTACTCTTTAGATAGTAAAACCAGAAATACAAGATTTTTAAATGAAATTTTGGAGGTTTATATTACCTAAGAAACATAAACCTTCAAAACAGCAATTTTATTTAAAACCTTAAACTTCTTACTCTACAGATGAAAAATTGAAACAAATAATTTTTAACATACAAATGTAAACTTACCAAAACTGAATTTTATCCCATCTTTGCTGGGTTTTGAGTCATCGAATACAGAGTTATGAGGTTGTCCAAAAAAGGAACTGGAAGTAGGTTTATCTTTGAAGATATTTGAAAATGGAGAAGCTATTAAATGTTCTTTAGTGTCTGCAAAACTTAAGCCACTTGTATTGCCAAACAGAGATTTTTCTTGCACGGAAGTTCCAAAACGAGAGGAAAGTGAGCCGGAACTGAAATTGGATTCGACTTTGGGTGTATCAGTCTTAAATGAAAAGGAACTAGCTGAATTGGACACAGTATCATTGTTTTGAGGAAATGATTCTTTTGTTTTCTCCAAAGCACTTGTAATGGCTGATTTAAATTCTTTGGCTAACTCGCTAGACTTGAATCTAACAGCTAAGAGCTCAGGAGATGGTTCATTTTCAGAAAAGTCAGTAGCAGTCCAACTCAAAGATTTATCTCCTCGCCATTCAAATGTTATATCTTTAGTAAGGTAATGGTTCAAACATACTTTAAGCACCTGTAAGATAAAATCATACAGAATAAGCAAAAGAAATGTATTTTAAATTTGAGTGGATATTACAACACAAGAAATACATTAATTTTATGTGGGTCTTGGATTAGTATAAAGAGAATAGCAACCAATTAAAAATTAACCTGCAGACATGAATAAAAAAATACGTCTTTCCCCAAAAAATATCTATAACTTTTAATTTTGAAAACCTGATTTTGGTCAAGCAAAATTATGATGCAAGTTATACTCCAAAATTTTTTACTGTATGGTTAGTTTGGAAAGTTCACAACTTTTCTTTAAATTTCACTTTTATTTAAGGAGAACTAGGGATAGAAGTATTTTTTAAATCAAACTACCTGTTTGAACATTTTTAGTTATCCGAACAGTTTAACAGAACATAAAAATAGGGTAAAAATATTCTGTAAAAGTTAGCACAGCTAGATTATAATAGATTACGAAATAAATGAAAAATTCTAGCATTTTATAAATTTGAAAAGGGTAGCATCATCGAATGAGTTAACGAAAATAATCATCAGTTAACTGAGTTGTTTGATTTGGGTTTGATGGCACAAGGTCCAACAATGGAAAAGCTGTGCTAATGCAAGTCCACATAAAATTTAAAACATTTCTTATTCATTGAATTAATAATCAAACCAACATTAAAAGGTAGACTAAAAACATACGAGTACACATGCAGCAGAACAAAATAAACGCTACTTAACAGAAACAGGAAGTTTATTAAAATATATCGTCATCAAAATAAAGTTAAAATATGATGAATGTAATGAAAAGATGTATTAAATGAAATTATGCTGTCTGAGATAAAAGGTTAGGATTAAAATGAATTGTAAAAAAAATAAGATTATCCTTAAAAAAATAAATAAATAAAAAATTAAAATGAAATTCCCATCTTAAATGTCAATTGAAAATTTCAATATGAAATAGAAAAAGATTATGTATTCCTTAGATATGCAATAACAAGTCAGTGCAATGTAAAACGTGATGATTTGTTAAATAAAAATCGATAAAATCTACTGAGACCTGTACAAAAAGTTAACATGCAATGAATGGAGAGAGGTTCTTAGCAATGCTGGGTCAATGGAGAGGTTTCACTGATCATACACTCTAGAATGGCAGATGCAAATGCATCAGTTAAACTAGGAATTAAAACAAACTATTCATTCAGCTTACCTGTTCCCTCCGCATTAAAAGGCGAAGTCTACTTGTTTTTTCATCCACTAAGATCTTAATATCCCCGATTCCTCTTTCCTTCCATTCGCCACTAGAGAACCTGAACAGCTTAGCCCTTTTACAGAAGAGAGTTTTTTCATCTTCTTCACCAGTTTTCACATTAATCTGTCAAATGAAAGGTTAACTTGTAAAACGTTAAGGGGAAACAGAGGAAAGCAGTATTAGAAAAAATATTTCAATTAAAAAATATGCTAAAAAAAATAAACCATGTCACAAGCAGAAATCAACATTTTGTAAGTTTTTGGAAATATGAGTTTTAATAAAAATAAATAAAGCCAAATGTAGTCCAAATATGCTACTGGATGAAGGAAGGTTCTTTATATGGGTACATCTAGATATGCTGAACTAAAATAGTCTTTGTGGAGGTTGCAAATGCACAAGATTTGTGATTTCACAATTGAAATGGAGTCTGTCCATTTGGTACATATAGTTTCAGTAACCTATCTCCATTGTTATTTGTGTCAGGCAGTTTGGTTACACATAATTCAAATACAAAATTAATCAGATTTAAATCAAGCAATGTTATGTATGGTACAACGCTGCTCTAGCGAAATGAGTAAAGTGCGTCTTCCAATATTTCATAATATATTCAATCACTTGCATTGTTTTGTTGATTCTACACCAATAAACTACAAATTCATATATATATCGAGTTATAGTAATTTAGGTATTTTAACTGGATGTCTAGATATCAATTCTGCAATTTCATTTAACGTTTTTCATATTTATATGGTGCTTTTCTAATCATGTGTTATAAAAATATACATTCCAAAATAAGAGAAACATTGGCAAGGCAACTAGGATGTAAATTTCGCATTTTACATGGAATACATATTGATATTATAAAACAGGCTTTAAATTCTGTAACAATTTAAAATTGTAATAAGGAATATGTCATTGAAGTTACTACTACTTTAGTTATCAACAAACAAAACAAAATTGAACTGAATTTATACTATTAAGTGAGTTATATACACCTCTTCATAGTTTGCAATAAGAGGCTGCTTACCTTTAAAGAAATTATGAATTTCATTACATGAAAAATTAAGTATTTCTTATAATATATAAACCTTACTCTTTTATTGTGTACATTCAGTAGTGATTTAATTGAATATAATAAAAATAGTATGGAATTAAAGTAATGCTAATTTGCGGAAGGATACAACTTGCCACAGTAAAATTTCTTATTACATTGTTAAATACAAAATGTAACAGTAAAATCATTCAACTTTCACACACAAGACATGTACTTAACAAATAATTGTCTAAAGAAATCTTAGTTGAAAACAAATAAATAAAAGTAAACATAATCCAGTTGCAAGATTTTCACTTTTAAAGCAAAAGAAAAAGGCCTTTCATTTTTATTTCTTTTAATCTTTCATTTGTAAGGCCACACTCAACATAATTTGGTTTAGCTGTAGGTTTATGGTGCAAGAGCCAGATCTATACAATATAGATTGATATGGATTAAAGCAATTGACATGAAATACCCTTCCCTATAAAAGTTAAAGAACAAAACGTTTCCCTTACAGTATTATGCGAAAAAAATAACGTAAAACAATTTGCAGGAAGTGTATCAATGCATAAAAAACAATTAAAAGCAGCTTTTTTTGTACAACTCAGAGCTGAAACAGTAATCTTTGTTTTCGAATACAGGTGAAATAAAAAAATTATTGTAAAAAAATAGGACCTTTGAAAACATTTGTTTGGTTTGATTTAGTTGGGGATTTATGGCACAAGGGCCAATCTGGTCATGCTGTGCCATACACAAGACATAAAATATCAAGTAATAGACAAACACACTCAATGAAAATTTTACTGACACAGAAGAGAGAAATACACCCAGGGAGGAATCACCTGGCAGAAATCGAACCTGTGCCGCCTACAACTTGAAGGTTGCCAGCGCAGGTGGCATACCCACTGAGCCATGACGGCCCGAAAAAAAAACGTTTAAGGCTTTTCAGCAATTGAAAGGTTTAAGACTAAAAACTAAAATGAAAAATTGGAGTTGAGGGCTTGAGTTGTCGTTTAAAATTATATTTAGTTCTATATTCATAGAGGAAACTTAATTTATAAAATTTTTCAAAAAAATACATCTATAACTATGCAGAGTTCTTTAAAATGTTCAGCAACCTTTTTTAATGTGTTTGAATGTGTCCAAATTTAGATGAAAGAGACACTGGTCTTATTTTCTAAGTAGCTAAAAACTATTTCTGAACATTACTAACATTAAAATTTTAGTATATCTTCTAATGCATGTAGAGATGAATGTATGTAGTGTGAATTTAAAACAAATCTCCCAAGAATTTCAGTTTCAAGTCACAAGAATAATTAAACACTTCATTAGCAAAATTAAAACATTTAAAATAAAAACGAACTTACTTTAGGAGGCAAGGGGATAGCAGGTTGAAAGTAGATATTATCAGCATCTGAATCAACATCTTCATCGTCAACATCAGAGGGTGTTGCTGGTGAGCGGGGTGATTTGGGAGTTTTAGCAGGACTGCGAGGGCGAACACCTTTGAAATTGAATTCATACTTTTGTGGACTACCGAAACGAAATTCTTGAGGCTCTCCATCAGTTTTTTGAGGGGAGGCAAAGGAACTAAAGTCGAATTTTGTTGTGCTCGAGTTCCCAAAGATTGAATTTGGGGTATTGTTTGTTTCATTTGATTGATTCTGAGTTATTCCTCCAAATACTGCTGGGTCATTGCTTGTTGGAAGAGAGGGTTTAAAACCAATTGTTTGATTGTCATCATTCGTCTTAACTGTTGAGTGGCCGAATGAAAAAGTTGTTGACTGGATTACTGGCCGAACTCCAAAGACAAAATCACCAGTGTTTGCTTTAGGTGTTCCAAATGTAAAAGGAGATGGATTGGGAGTACTTGATGGAGCAAAGGTAAAATTTACAAAAGGTTTAGATTCTGTAGAGGAAATACCACCTTTATCAGTTTCACAAGATGAACACTTTGTTTCATCAGCACTGTTGCGGACTAGGCAAACTTGGCACTCCCAAGAACCTGGTTGAGGTTTAAACATCTCAGCTAGGGATTGATTTTTGTCTAGAAAAAGTGATGCTTTACTGTCTGTTTGTTTGAGATCTTGTGCAGAGCCAGGTTTCTGGAATTCACATGATGCACATTTGTTATCACTAGATTTATTTCTAACATAGCAACTTTGACATTCCCATGATCCTGCCTCAGGTTTAAAAAGTTCTGAAAGTGGCTTCTGTTCAACATTTTCAACAGAATTCACACTGCTGGCTTTGGAAGTCTTGCAATATATACAAGATGAAAGATTCATATTAGATTTGTGGCAATTAGAACATTCCCAAGAATCAGCTGTAGGTTTTAAAAGTTGGTCGAAAGCTTGAGCATTTCCATCACATGAATCCATAGATGGTTTATCAGTCCTAGTATTCATTTTCAGAGGATCACCTAATTCACACTGGCACTTTTGAAAGACTTCATAAAACTTACGAGTAATCTCTGTAGTCTTGAATCTAGCTGCAAATTGCTCTTGTTTTAAATCACCATCTGAATAATCCTGGGCAAACCAAACCCATGACTTGTCGTTGTTTGATAAAGGACTGAGTTTCATTTCAGGTAGAATGCAATGATTGGCACATAATTTTAAAATAACATCTCTGCGCATCAAAATCCTGTATTTGTCACTCTCTCTTTGATAGAGGATTTTCAACTCCCCAATGCCCCGTTCTTTCCACTCCTTAGATTCCAAATCAAATCTGAACAATTTTGCTCTTTCTCCAAAAACTTTTTCTTCTCCTTCTTCGCCTGTTTTAAGATCTACAAGAGCTGGCAAAGGAACTACTGGCTTGAATTCAGCAGTAGGTACAAATTCTTCAGGCTCACCTTCACCAGGTAACCTACTAGTATTTATAAATGACTTTGGCAAGAATGGTGGAGTTTTCTGAGGTTCATCAGAAGCATTTGTACTTGTAGAATCTTTTTGATTAAAAACATAAGTAGGATTTATATTTTGGACCATAGACTGCATTTTTGAAAGGCTACCTTCATTAGTAGTTGCTGATTGAATTAAACTAGATCGAGCAGTTGAAGGTGTAACTGTCGTAGCTAATGCAGAAGATAAATTCTTAGTATCTGAAAATTGAACAGTTGCAGTGGAGGCAGTTGCAGAAGTTGTTACTGTACTAACTGATGTAGAAGTGGCATTTTTAATTGAAACATTTCTTACATTGTCAGAAAATTGAACAGTTAAAGCTGGGGAAGTTGTAGTTGATGAGGGTGGAGACTTAACAAAAGAGAAGTTAGAAAATGGACTAGAGTTTAATTGATTTACTTTGGTAACTTGGAGACCATTTTTCGATTTTGTGGAAACAACTAATATTTCTCTATCTTTAACTTCTGGAGTTTCAGTTTCACGAATTGTGGGAGATGAAGTGAATGTAAAGCCGCCAAAAGTGCTCTTGGAAGTATTTGTAGGTACAGGTGGCTTAGAGGAAAATATGTCAGAATTAGCAGATGCAGGTGTGCCAAATGCAAACTGATTTTCATTAGATTCAATCTTAAAAGGGATCACTGGATTTGGTACAGAAGGTAACATAGAGGTATCTGAAGTATTTATAGGATCAATTCTGGTAGAGGAACTTTCTGTAACATTCTGAGAACCAGGCTTTTTAGATTCACATGCAGCACATGATAGTTTCTCAGGTGCGTTGCTAACGTAACAAGTAGAACACATCCACGATCCAGCTTTAGGGAAAAGGTTGGCCCCAAATGGTTTTAAGGAACTAGGAGTATCAGTCTGGGATATAGATGTGTGTGGACTAGCTAATTTCTTATTTTCACTCTCCTTAGAAATAGTTAATGCTTTATCAAAAGCAGCTTTGAATCCAATAGCAAGTTCAACAGTTTTAAAACGTATGCAAAAATGCTCTGGCCTTAGCTCTTCATCAGCAAAATCTTGAGCAAGCCAAGTCCATGCTCGATCGGAACTCTTCAAAGGCTGGATTTCCATATTAGAAGTTAAATAATGATTGGCGCAAACTTTTAACACCTAGAAAGTAATAACACGAAATATGAGAACTAAAATATTTACTAATTAAAATTTGTAACAATGATAAACTATCAATTCTAAAAACAGTGTAATACAGTATCACCTCTTTATATTGTACATTCAGGCATATCTTTCTATTTTATTTGCCCCCGATACATTCTAGTTTGTGGAAAATCTGTGAATATTTCATCTAATTTTGAAAAGATCAACAAAACTGAAAATGTTGCTGAATTTTAGAAAGTATCATTATGTAACCACTGAATTTTTGTTTTCAAAAGTAATCAAATGCAGATTACAATTTAATAGATTTTGCAATAAAATTTGTGTTTCATTTAAAGTTGTACATATTAAATATAAAACATCTCTTTAATCTTGTCCCTTGCTGCACTGCTCTTCTGTGGTTAAAACTACTTTTTCTCGTCTATCAAGGATATTAATAAGTGGAATCATCTGAGCCAAGTCCTTCCATTGGAAAAGCAAATGAAGGATGAATAAGATGTTAAAAACTTTTGAAATTAATTAAGCAAAATTAAGTCTCTTTAAATATCCTATGTTCGATTTTAGAAAATATAAGCATTTGCTGATTCAAATAAAGAACCTTTATTTCAAATTTTTTTTGGAATGGTGGTATGTCATTCATATATTGTCTATGTACCTAAGTTATCAAATGCCTGAAATTTTATGTTAGTCAAGAGATTAATTTTATTTTTGCCATATCATTATTTTCCTATTTGTTTCTATGTGGTAACCATAAAAGAAAACGAAATGCAGCAACTGTACCACAAGCACTTTCATTGCTAAGCATGGATAGTGCAGCCACTATAAGAACAGGGCTCATACATTTTGAATAGGACAGATGGAAGTCTTATTTTTACTTTTGGTAAATATTGGCACAGCAGAAAGACAGTTTACCATTCATCTCAGTAACAAGTAGAGAATCTATTCTTAATTTTTTAACTGCCAATGGGACAAACTTGAATGCATTTCTTTTCTTCAAACTGAAAACTTTCTTCCCCTACTGAAAAAAGGATAAGACAGATTTCTGCAAAAGACATGTACACTTTGTGGTAGATTTATAGTACTATGTTTTTAAGTCTGCTTAAGTAAGAAGCCAGATTGAAGAAGTCTAAGCTATAGTAGAATGCTTACATGTTATAAGCAGGGATTGCTATTTTATAAATTGACTTTTTTGCCAAATGCTAAAGATTAACATAAACAATTGATCCTGCAGAAATAGGTAGTGAGCGATGATCCTGTACTTTTACAATAGTAAAGAAAGAAAATAGATTTTTAGGTATAATTCATTTCTTCCGTAGTCTGTAAAATGGGGAATATTTCTCTGTAGAAAATATTTAGAATTTTTAGCAGTTAGAATCTCTGAAGGTGCAGTGATGATATTTGTTATGTCACAATACTAAATGAAGATATATATATGACTAGCCTGATCTCTCCTCATTAATAACCGCACTCGTCCACTTGTATCATCATGCAGTATTTTCACAATACCAATGCCACGTTCCTTCCACTCTTGATCCAAGTATCTGTAGAGTTTAGCTCTGTCTTCAAACAAAACCTGGAGACAATGAGAAATACATTAAATTAATGCAACCTAACACTTTCCCTAATGTTGCTGGCTACAGCCATTATATACAGCCAATGTATATTATAGACACAAAATTCAGTGTGCTGTATTTTTTGTCACTTAAAATTTTTATTGAAAAATAAACCAGTTTAATGATGTATATATGCAAACTACACAATTCATCCACAAGGAAATAAATATATTAAATAATAAAAGTCCATCTGAGCAGAGTATGATGATTTAAATCAGCTTGATTTAAATCAAGTTACTTTTATTTAAAAAATCGATATAAAATCAAAAATTTAAATTTCATTTTTCTTTCTGTTATGTTTAATAATATTGAAAATGAAACACTGAACAAGATGCAAGTTATTTTATTCAAATAAGTTAAGAACTTTGCTCCGTACTGAGTTCCCTCAAAATTATATTGAAAATCATTCTCCCTTTGAAGACACTAAATAACAGTATTTACTGATTGGGATCATAATTACCAGACAAGTATTTCCATCTTGGGCCATTGACCAATAGGTGTCGCTCACAATCCTGCTCATCAGTGTTGGTTTTGTTGTAAACATTCCGTGACTATAAATCTCACAATTTTAAACCATTCACCATGTGATGAGTGAAGATGCTCAAAATATATTCATTCAAATTATTAAAATTGTGGCATCTTGCTTTCTTTTCTAAGATGTTCTAGTTATTTATTAAGTATTGTAGTCTGTTCATAAAAAATATAAAGCCACCCAACGAAAAGATTTTCTGCAGTATCTAAAACCATTCCAATTTTGCACATAAATCTTTGTAATTGGCAATTTTAATAGTTTCATTTTGTTTTGTGTAATATATTGATTAATTTTTATTTCAATTTATAGGAAATTTTATGCACTGATCCTTTAGAATTCTTTATCCTCCTAGAATAACAATTCAATACTTATGGAATTGAAATTTGTAATCTATAAGTTAATTCACTCATCTGATAATTGAGTAAAGATTGATATTGGAATTGATAAATTTTTTATTGCAAGCTCAAAATTCCACTGAATTCACATATTATGGGGGTGTTATTACACTTGTTTTATGCTGTTCAGAGAAAAACTTCCCTTTTGTTTTATTTATAAACCCTTTTTGTGTGCTTCGAAAATACCTATGAAATACTTGTCAATGTTCAAAGAATTAGAAAGATAGACAATCCGATTTCGAATTTATGTATTTTCATGTCGTCTCATTTTTTACTATTAACTTACAAAAATAACAATTATTTCAAAATAAGTTATTTTTGCAAGCTAAAAATTAATAAGTAGGAATTTTTTCACGATGAAAGTTCCTTTTATTTTATTCATGGTGACATGATTTTTTCTCAAAAGCATGTCTTGAACCAATTAACTATTTTATATCAAAATAATTGAAGTAATTCAAAACATTTTATTCATATAATAAATATATAATGCAAAAAACAATTCTGAAATTTGTATGATTTAAAAAATTCATAATATGGTGTCTGTGGGATCCAGCAACCTTATTTATCTGGGTCCAAAAAATTCACATCACTGGTTATGAGTTAAACTCAAAGCAATCTAAACCACTTGAGAACCGAATGGAAAACATTGCTCATGCTTGACATTTGGGGCACTGTTCTATTTACTGATACTTACAAGTGATTTACTTTGCTAATTCCTGTCGCATTTTAATCTTTCAAAACTTTACCAGCTATATTTTCTAATATATTGACGTTTTCCATAAAAAATATTAACGTTTAAATAAATCAAAATTATCTAGAAACTACACTAATTTGAGTGTTTCATGTCCAACAAATTTAAACTTGTACAGGCAAGGAATTAATTAAAATCATAAAAATCTGATTTAAATCAAATAAATTCGATGTTTTTTATTTTTTTAAATCATGATTTTTTTTCATACCCTGCATCTGAGGCTATATACTTATAACTTCCAAATAAGTGTATATTTTATAATTATGATTGTAGCAAAGCTGTGCTGATCAGTGAAAAAATGGGAACTGTTGACTTGGTAGAATTGAAAAATTTTACAGGAGTGAAATTCATAAGGGTATTAATACATTTTCACACAAACAGAAACTTTGGACCAATCTAAAAATGTCTTTAAAAATGTTCAGCACTACTAGGCAAGCTAAGCAGAATATCTTTCCATGACAAAGGTGGCTGAAATTGAATTATCTGAGACAGATGTAATTCAATTTCTGGGCAATTATCCATCATAAAACATTTAAGTTGATTTACAAATGGATAAAAATGAGTCAAAGCAGGAAACTCATTATTCTTAAAAAGATATAAGGATATCAGTCATTATTGAAAGATAAATATCAGTAGAAATGCGCTTGGCATGGCTGGTGTTTAGAATGTAGTTTGAAAATCTCAAAAACTATAATTGACATGATGACATGAAGCATTAACTATTGATGACATGATTTTTTCTCAAAAGCATGTCTTGAACCAATTATTTAATATTAAAATAATTAAAGAAATTCGATACATTTTATTTATGTATGATATGCAAAAAAATTTCTAAATTTGCATGATTGAATAATTTTATCCAAAAATTTATGATGTTTGTTGGGATCCCCACAAACCCTATTTATATAAGTCTAAAATTTTCACGTCACTGGTTATGGGTTAAAATCAAACTAATCTAAGCTGCTCGAGAACCAGATGGGAAAACATTGCTTATGCTTGGCATTTTTGTGGCACTGTTCTATTTACTCTATCATGTGATTTACTAATCCTATGTCAAATTTTAATCTTTCAAAAATTTACCCAGCTATATTTCCTAATACATTAATGTTATACATCATATATATTAATGCTTAACATAAATCAAAACCATCTAAAAACTACACTGATTTGCATCTCATGTCCAACAAATTTAAACTTGCATGGGCAAGGAATTAATTAAAATAATAAAAATCCGATTTACAAATAAATCTGATATTTTTTTAATCATGATTTTTTCATACCCTTGTTATAAGTTGATTCATATTACTTAATTTTTCAGCAAATTATATTAGTTTTGAGACAAATAAGAATAGATTTCAGTATAAATCATCACTTCTTTCTTCAGTTATGATTTGGTAGATTATCTTATTCATGTTTTTGTAGAGTGAAGTAGAAAACATTTGATGCAGTTATGCATCTGGAATTATAAAAACTTTCAATTAAAAGCAAGTAAATATGTACTTGCTCTTAAACAAAAAATATAACACAATTCACACACATTAACTAAAATAAACTACAAAAAATAACTAACCACTTCATTTTCTTCTCCAGTCTCCACAACAATTTCAGCAGGCAGAGGAATCAAAGGCTTGAAATCACCCATAACTTCTCTTTCCAAATCATGTCCATCAATGTCAGGACTTCCACCATTATCGCTGTCGCATCTCGAACGCTCAAGCTTCGTAAACTCTGGAGTTTTACAAATACCAGCGAAAATGGACACATTGCTGGCTGATGTAATAGGAGTAGTTGAAATGTTTTGACTAAATGAAATTGGCTCTTGAGCTGGAGAAGATTTTAGTAGACTTTTTAAGTCAGAATGGGATGACATGGAAGAGGGATTTGAAATGGGTGCGACTGTTTGCTGTGACACAACAGCAGTAGCGGGAGGGAATGGAGTTGAAGCCGGCAAAGGTATTTGAAAGGCATGGGGAACACCAACAGTTTTGGACCAAGGACTTGGCATGGCCATACAACTAGGTGGTATCACAGATTGAGAAGGATGTACAGGTGGTGGTGGAGGGGGTGGCAGTGTTACACCCTGTGGAAGACTAGCAACACTGCTCATAATAGGAGGTGCAGGCTTCACCACAGGAGAAGCCACATGAAAATGAAATTGAGGTAACTGCTGTCCTTCACTAAAAGGTAGACCTTGCCCAGGTGGAGGATGATAAAATGGTGATCTTTCAGCTACAGGTGGTGCTGGCAATACAGGATGATGAGGATACTGATAATTGTAATGGTTAAGGGCAGGCGGAGGTCCTGGTGGTATTGATGATGACATAACATAATTCAAGGGTGCTGCTGCATCATGAACTATGCGGGTAGAAGGGTTATAGCCATATGCAGAAGTTCTATAATCCTCATTGCCATCTTCAGTATAAAATTCTAAAAGGTTAGGATCATAAGCACTGTAATCTTCTTCATCGCCTTGACCTCTGACATAACTATGCTTCCTACTAGAACCTTTTTGTTGATTTCTTGCTCCAGATATCTTCAATTCATCTATCGATTTCTAAAAAAATTGTTATGTACACATTTTTTCAAACAGTAATATATGCATTTAAACTAGAAAAAAGCAGTTATGTGCAAATGAATAAGACATAATTGTTATAAAATGCATCCTATTAAAAACATACATAAACCAGATTAAATTCAAAAGCAGACATTTGTAACTTACCCTTAACTGCTCTAAAACTTCAGTATTTTGCTGCAGAGCTTCAGCTATTGATTTATTTGTTTCCAAGAAGGACTTTTGCTGCTCAAGAAATGTTTTAACAAAAGTGTCTTGATTTAAAGTCAGGGCTCTAATTTGAGCATCCAATCGTTCAGGACTTGGTTCAAAATGCTAAAATTGCAATAAATAGTAGTATATGAATTTGCTGTACATAAATTTAGATGTATTCATAAGTGCTTAAATGTTTCTAATAAACTATTATTACCTGGTGCTGTTCCTGCTTAATAAGTTGACTTTTAGGCCTTGTTGACATAAATTTGGAAGAAGGTCTAGGAGTACTATGTGATGTTGATTTGTTGCCATTAGGAGTCATGTACAATGAGCTGTTTAGTTCAGGAGAATTAGTATATGCATCTATTTCATCTACATCTTCATTATCATGAGAGTTACCTTAAAATGAATTGCACAAGCATGTAAGTAATCACATATTAGGAATCCTGTTGAGAACAAGTTTCATAACACTTGTACTTTATAACTTTAGTTTCCAAACAATGCTTTTAAGTTTTTTGAGTAGCTTATAAAAACCACATGCAAATATAGAAAAAAACTAAAGACAAGAAATTCCCTCGAAACAGGAAAAAGTCATTCCTCACAAATTTTTAAAGCTTGGTGATCAGATAAAACACTTTATTAAAAATTAAAATGGTTGAAATGAGACTATTTTAAATCATGTTTCTAAAGCAAATTTGAATACACTGTTAAACTATCTAGCTAATTATTTAATGTTCCTTTGTAAGTTTAGTTTATAAATCATAAAGGTGACATCAAAAACATAATTTTTATTACCACTTCATTTAAAAATAATTTGTATCAATTCATTACAAACATTCATTTATAAATTTGTATTTTTTCAGTGGAATTTGCATTATTTTGAGATTTGTGTGCTTGTAAATACTGCAGAGTAAGCTCAATAGCATGTCTTCATTAATTTGGAACTATAAAATGTCACATATATAATCTAATTTTCAGAACATCCTTACTTATAGAGAGATCAGTAGCAAGTTCATTTTCTACATCTTCTAATATAACATAGAGCTCTTGATTCAAAGGATGGCTTTTGTCATCTTTTATTCGATCCATTGTTTCATGAACAGAATTCTTTGCTCTGGTTAGAAGAGCAGTTCTTGTTTTTGAAAAATGTTCTTCTTGAGAAGCTAACCTTTTCAGTGTCTACAAATAAAACTGAATTAAAAGGAGAGAAACATCTGGCATCATGATTTAGCATGTTTGCTAAATTGAAGTGCAAAATTTCAACAGATTGTTACACAATGCTACATGAAAAACAGTGAATTAGATTTGCGAGAAATTTAAAAATTATGAATTCAAAATACGATTAAATTCAATGATCATGTCTCTTACTCTTTCATGTTAAACAAATTCCCCAAGTGCTTTCACAAACTTCTAAAATAATTTTCAAGAATCTTGTTTTGTTAGTGACATTTCAAGACTAAATAAAATTGATACATAAAATATATAAAATACAAATTAAATTCAAGAATACTTCAATTAAATATATGCAAATATTTCAATTTTTACGAGAATAGTAATAAAAATCTGATACTAAATCACTAAAAATAACTAAAACACACCCAACATCAATAGTCAGGTTGCAGAATTTTTTTTTAAATAAAACTTAGGTGCAATTGAAGGACCAAAGAAAATTCTGGAAATTTTAAAGGATTTTCCAGGGAAAGGAAAATAAAATTCAAGTACTTTTCAATCAACCACAATAGGTGCCTTGATGAAAAATTATAACAGGATTAGAAAAATAACCAAATTCAAGAGAACTTGGAAGAACAAATTCCTTTATAATAAAACATACTTTGACAGACAAAATAAGTAAAACATCTCTGAAAGTTTTTCAATAAAATTTTTGTAAACGAAATACTTTTGAAATAGGTCGAGAAGAATGCAACCAATTACTTACGTATAAGAAATATGTAAAACTAAGCAAAAAATTGTATATTAATTTCATTTTACCTCTATTTTATTTATTTACATCCCTTCCTCTAATTTGTATTGACTTCTCTATCATTCTTTTAATAATATTATCAATACTGCTAATACTATTTAACTTTCGGATTAAAGTGTAACATTTTGCAAGAGTGAAAAGTTGAAAATAGTTTCGTAACAAGCTTTTCATTCTCCATAAACACTGTAAATGAAAAAATGCAAAAATTTAATTACACTAATTTCATAATTATAATCATAAATTTGAATTAATTTGATTTAACACTAGAAAGTCAGAAGGGGCCAGTGTGGCTCCACATTCTTATAAAGCAATGGATCAAATTAGACAAATTATTCGAGAACACATTAACCTAGTTTTTTAATTTAATTGCAGTTTTAACACTTTGAAACAATGGGTACAGCTTACTTTTCGAGGTGCATTTTTAGCATACTTCATTTTTACAATCTGGGTATATATTTTTTTTGAGGTTTCGTTTGCAAAATCTTTGCACCTTGCATTTATTTATCTTTTCTGATTATCTCTTTCATACTGCCTTTGTGTTAGCTGGATTATTTCTAGGTGACAGTGAGTACAATGCTCTTCACATAGCTGCAGGACTGGCTAAGTATCTGCTTCCCCATCACTTCTTTTATATAAAATCCAAACATTTACCACAGATATGTCTAAAATACTGTAAAAATACAAGCATAAGGAAACGACAAGTTTTTTCTCAATTTGACAGCACACAGGTATACCATTTAGTCTACAATGTCAACAACATGCTTTGGTTATCTTCGGATCTCCAATCACCTATGGTGCACCCATGCTCATGGCTTATTGGATCTTTCGTACACAAAAGAGGCTGGAATCTAGTTTCAACTTATTTATCATTAGAGAACTGCTTTTCCTTCATTCATAGGATGGAAAATATTCATTTTCAGAATAGCTTCTTTCATTATTTCCCGAATCTGCTTCATACAATTTTTGCAATCCTTTCAAAATCTCTTTGTGAGTGAGACTGTCTTTGATAAATCTGCTCCATTCTATCAGAAAAGAAACTAACCATGTCCTTAGTCAATGCACCATGCCCCGAGTAAGATGAGACATTTCACACATTTAAAAAAAGAATTACAACTCAGTGGACAATTTGTCGCCAAAAAAGTTTACACACTGGTTCTAAGACAGCCAGGCCAAAATGATTATTCAATAAGTGTGGATGAAAAAAATAAGACATAAAATTGTATCCTATTCAAATGATTGGCTGGCAAAGAGCACTTATCCATCTTTCTAGTGTTTAATAAAGTTGAAAAAGTAAAACAGCAATATTAAAAAAAGATACATAGAAAACATGAGCAACTTACTAAAGCTAAATAATAAGATCCATACGGAGTGGATAATGTTGACAACAATTCAGCTGCCTCATCAAGTTTATCAGAGTCCATCAAGTGGACTGCTACATAAAGTTTTCCATCTTCTTGCAAAGTTTTTATTTCACCTTTAGGTAGAACTTGGCTAAAACCAGTAAACATCTGCTCTTTTGGTACTCCCAGAGTCTGTCCCCCAGAAAGTTTGTCCAACATGCCTAAAGCAATTTTCCAGTAATGTAGAGAGCGCAACTGTAAGGCTGTAACATTTTCAGGAATTAACTGTTTTTTGTTGTCCCTTGGGCCTAAATCCTGAAAATTGATAAGTTGAATTAAATATATTTTTTACTTAACATTTCCAGATGCATTTTGCCATTTTTGTTTTAGCCAGTCCTTTTTATTAATGAAAACCTCAAGTCTGATTTTATATGAATGATATCACTTTCATAATAGCATAACTGTCAACCTTCAAGAAAAGAAATCAGGAAGATTTTTACAACATAATAAACAATGCGCAACTGCCAGAAAAGAAAAATATTTACAAATAATTCTTAAATTCTTTCTTCACCAAATTAAAGACAATTGTGTCAAAATGGGCTTCATGAAAGCAATTGAAAACAGAAAAACTGTCTTTTCTACTACTGTTATATGCTAGGCAGTAGTTTGAACTCAACATAACCAATTTGATATTTTCCACAAATTGACACCAAATATATGGGAAAATGAGTGATTCAACTTTTTCGCAAGTGAGGTATATTTGAGGATTTTCTTGGAAAATTAGCAACCATTGATTCTGATGTTTTTCTTTCATGGTTGCCATGGCTTGGCACCAAAATTTTGAAAGCGCTGTTTTGGCCATGAAATTGGAAAATTTTCTCCCTAAAGAGATATCCTGAAAATAGATTTTTCAGTCTCCTGGACAGGACAAAAAGTTTTTCCAGAAAAGTTGGCAGGTATGGAACAGAGTTTGTACACAACCATTGATTTATTTTGAAGAAAAAGGAATTGGCTTTTCTTTGTTTACCATCAGAAATTTTTATGTGATCAGTTTCAGTATTTCTTATGTAGTTTAGCACTACTAGCTGTATCTCTACAGTATCCATTACTGGGAAATGTAAAAACTAGACATTTTAAATCAAAAATGAACTAAATGAAAAATATTTGTGTAATAAAAACTCAGTCAAATCGAAATTATAACTTGGATGTTGTTCAAATCATCTACCCAAAATGATTAAAGTATAAGTACCTTCATGAAAATTTCTGCCTTATCAGCAAACATACGAGCTAAAAATATAATCAGCTGGATTTCCATGCCATGATTTCCAATTCCTCTAATTACCTCCAGACCACGTTGCAATTCACGCCTGAATTCACTGAATTTATCCCTGTAAAAGTAATATAAGTTTTAATATTGAAAATAAAAATATACGAGAAATAATGAATTCTAAGCACAGCTAAATGCTGCAAAATTAAAACTCAAACAAAGAATTTCATTGACATACTTCACACTACAAGAATGCAGGCCATAGGCTGCTCTCCACCAAGAAGCTTGTTGCTTAGAACACATAGCATCTGCAATGTCTGGTGGATAAGATAATTGAGAACCTTGACTTTTGAGGTAAATGAGAGCTTTTTTCTTTTCCAAAACAGCTTGTGCTTGGTATACAGATGCAAAAAGATATGCCTCCAGATCCAAAACACAAAGTGATTCACAGCTTCCTTTAGATAAGTTCTTGTTGCTATATTGCAGACCTTTAAATACCTTAAAGGAATGTAAATCTTTAGAACATAAAACCCAAGTTAATCTCAAATTTAAAATGGAAATTCAAGATTTCCAGAAAACGCTGCATATAGGATAATCTTTAATTACACATGCATAAGATTTAATATATCTGCAATTAAGTTGATTGGGAAAAAGTAAAATATTGACCATATTTCAGATACTTGAACAAAAACTAACACTACATAAATCATGCAGTTTCACACTGACAACCTTGGATTAATCTAAAAAATGTACCTCAGATAAGTTGTCATCAAACACAGGACCACTGGAAGCTCGGGAGTGTAATTCAAACCATACTAAATGATGCAATGAATCAGGACAAAGCTTATAAGCAGCTAAAAGGAAAATAAGGTGTTATGAGTCCATGCAGAAAAGTGCAGCATGTTGTATAAAAGCTAGTCAGGCATAAATTCACTGGACAATACAATTCTGAAATTTGATTTAGTCAAATTTATTCATGACTAAAAATATTGAAGAACATTGATTATTCCAATTATAAAAGGAGAACAAACAGTACGAGTGAGTCATGGTGGTTTCACACAAAATTACAATTACGGGGCGACCAGTGAAAGTACTTGTGAAATAGCAGCATAATTTCTTAAAAATAGTAGCAAAAAGTTTCTTAAATCCTATTTTACTAGCAATTTTAGTTGCTCAGATACAAAATGAATAGCTACAGCACAAAAAGTGCTTTTTAAGTAAGAAATAGAGGTTGAAAGAAATTAAAATTTTAAAATTAAAAAAACTAAATATTTTCTTAATAAAGTATTTAAAACCATCTAGAAACTGCAAGTTCCAATTTTTTTTTTTCATGTCTGCCACAACTTGGCACTAAAACTTTGAAATTGGCATTCTTTCAAAAACTTTCCATTAAAGAAAATTCGAAAAACAGTTTTCCTAGCTATTAATTTTAAAAAAGGACTAAATCATCTTTGACCTATGGCGAATTTTCAAAACAAATTGCAAAAATTTTGAAAATAGGAGCTTTTATTTTATAGATAGCCTAGTTGGCAAGGCTGATAAATAATAGCTGAAAGTCGCTTGTGCAGCCCTGCAATTATTCCCACAACATAGATAATTACTTAGATATTGCATAAATTTTTTTTCATTATTTTATCTAACATTTAGTAATTGAAGAGCATTCTGCCCTGATAAATCTACGAATCACAATTTGTGGTTGTTGGCCATTTTTATGCAGTATCTCAACACAACTTTTGCTATTTACAGGCTGAATACCAATGTGAGAGGACATGAACTCGGAAAACATAATTGTTGGATGATTTCTGTTAACAAAGACACTAATTGACTTTTTTGGTTACTAGTAATACAAAACTAATCTTATCACTATATATTATTACTCATCTGTCTGCAAAAGTTCACAATAAATGCTTCCTTGTCTGTTGTAATAATTTTTGCACAGAAAACCAGTAGCAATATTGTTGCAACTTACCTTTATCATATTCTAACAATGCAACATTAGAGGGAAATTCTAAACTGCAGTCCTCAAAGGTAGAATCCAAAATGAAATAAGAGGATAATAACTTGTCTTTTTGAATGACCGAATTAAAAACCCTAGAATATATCCTTTCTTTGACCTAAAAATGATACATTTTTCCATAATTAAATTAATATCCAAAAGTCATAATGAATAATTATTTTACATGTTTTCATAATTTATTGCACATGAAAATACATCAAGATTTCAAACAGATATTACAATTTTAAATCTTCAACATATTTATAAGTGAAGGAAAAAGTTAAATTTCAAACTTATACAACATAAATATTAGAGCATAAAATATAGAAAGAATATCTAAACTAAACCAACACATATATCACCTTCTAGTTTAGATTTTATGCTCCATACTTAATCACTTATTTTTAATTTGCTTTACAACCGTATTGAGAAGGTCAATCAGGCCATGCAAATAGTAAAATGATTCCAAAGATATTAAAAACCAAAAGTGAAACAGCAATGAAACCAGAATGTATACTTTACTTGAGTTAAACAGACATCAAGTTTTAACTTCTGAAGCCATTTGCTTTTATCTTCTTTACACATATCTATAATTATATGACCTGTGAAAAGAAATTCATCCCATTAAGAAAATATCGAAACAAAGGGCATTCATTAGGTATACATAAAACTTTCGATACAAATACAACATATGTTGATAAATGAAACAATTGAAGATGCCTATGCAAGAATCAGCAAGCTCAACTATTGTTTCTCAGAAAAAACTGTAAAAAATAACATTCTGATATTAACATGGTTATAAATTAAATTACTCGTATAATTTTACTCCTTTGAAATACAAAACATGGTTTTATTGCTTAATAGAGCCACATTTTTAATTTGAAAAATTGTACTATGCAGCTGTCTTATTTTTTGCTCTGTGTGAGCACATGCATATTTCTCCTATAATACATTTACTGAAATATTCTTACTTGACTGGAAAAGAACTTTAGCCATAATTATGCAAAAAACTTTATTTTTTTCCATAAATGGAATGGTTTTTAGCACGAAACTAAACCTTTATTAATGAACAGAATTTAACTTCATATGGTTATTTGAATTACATTTTGGTAGGCAAAATGTGGTTGACATTTCAAGGAAAATAATTTCCAATCTTAAAATGAAAGGAAGTGACCTATGAAGGAAGAAAGGAGATATAGAAACAGCAACTCCAATAAAAAACAATTATGACTCATAAATTTATGGTGTTATAAATAGTTTTAGTATTGTGATACATAAATTTCAATCCATAAGAAAACTAGTGTAGCATTTTATCTGTATTTCACAGAATAAAATTCCACACATTTAGGGTGGCTTAGCGATTGCTGACTGCAAGTATTTCTGCCAAAATTTTTATACACACAGGGATTAATTTTTCCATACCGTAACTTTTTTCTTCTCTATTAAAATACAATTGGCACAAGTGTGTCAGTACAACAGACTATATATTGAAGTTCAAAACTTTTTTATAGTGTCCTATAAATATAGGGCAGCAATATTTTAGATTGCTTATATTTATTATTCATCAATTGAAATGGAAAACCATTGTAAACCTATTCATTATGATGGAGTTTTAGGAACTTATTTGCAAAGAAAAGCTGGGCAAACAGTTGATATTATATTAATGATTTTTGAAAAACAGTGTATTCAATACTGTATGATACTGATGGCATTTATGGTTCAGCAAGAGTAAAAACATCTTGAAAGAGATCTCTCAAAATGTCATTTTAAATTTAAATATGCAAAACATTGACTGAAAAAGTGAAAAAGGAATTAATGACATTGAAATCAAAGAAAACATCGCTTTTATACAATGGGGTAGATTAACCAGACAAATATTTTTTAATTAAACACAAAATCTTCCACTTGTTTAAAAGGAATAAGTAATAAAATATAATTACCAATGAAGCTTGTCCTCAAAGATCCTTGTTGAAAGAAATTTGCAAATGTTTTTTGATTTTCGTCCATTTGCAAGAACCATATCTCTTGAAGTAAATTCACTGGTTTAAATGTATAGCATACTACAGCTAGGCCACTGCAGAAGCGAAAAGCTTCTTTGCGATTACCTTGATCCTACAAAAATAAATATTGAATTACGACTGCATTCTCTGTATGAGTATAATATAAAGAGATAATTTTAAGAATGCATAACTTTAATTATTCATTGAGATCTATGAAATATTCTCATTTGATGCTCTTGTAAACTTGATAACAATTACATTTCAAGGTAAAAAAAATGATTTAACAAAAGGTGAACTGAAGAAATGAATTCTTTGGCCTCTAAAATATTGCCATATACTCTCTACAATATCAGACCTGAAATCAGGTTTTTTAAACAAACTTGGCAGTAATCCCTCTACTTGAATTTTCAGAATAAATCAAATTATTGCCATATCTGCCAATGCAAGTCTGAAGGATTTTGATCTGGAAGGAAGGTAGACAATTCTGAAGGACTTCTAACTTAAGGTTCCAAAAATATTTTGATGGGCATTGATACTAAGAAACTGACTAGAACTACTAGACACAGTAGCTGTGAAAATAATTATTTCAACTTAAGGTTTAGTACACTCAAAACAAGTTAAAAAATGAAAAGGCAGAAAATTAGTTTTTCTCCTTTTAAAAACCTTAAATAATTAGATTGAGATTTTTAAAATTAAATTTTATATCCTTTGCCAGGGGACATTATGCATTGTATTACAAAACAAAATTCAAATGAAATTACTTTTTTGCTAAATTTTGTGATTTTATTTTGTAATATAAAATTCTCAAAAGTATGTGTTCCTAAGCTCTCCATATGCATTATTGTTCGACCTAATCAATTATTTCTTGGAAATGCACCGTAATTTACATGTGTGTAATGCCTAACAAGTTCAAACTCAGAGGCCACAAATTAATTTAAATAATCTTATTCAAATTTTGAAATTATTGCTAGTTTTATTTATTAAAATAAAATCAAAATTTTTGTTATTTTTAATCATTTTACTTCAAAGACCCTATAAAACTTCAAAGAATGTCCAATTAGTATTAAACTTCTTATTTAATGTTCGTGGATAACTATTTATCTTTTTTAAATAATGTCTAGCGAATACTGCACAATTGCTTCTTAATACACATTATATATATAACTTTGCATATTTAGAGAGGCAGTCATTTAATCTTTTTAAATACTTTCTCGGAAACATTTATATTTAGCTTTGGAAATAAGCGCATCGGAAAACAAAATGGCAAAAAGCCAGGCTTTAATGCTATTAGTTTTAAAAATACTATACATATACAAGGGTGTCCGATATTAAAAGTACAGGTGGCTGTTATACAATCTACACATGAGCAATATTGGTGCCATACGCATGACTAGCCACATTCATGCATGTAATAGTAGAGTCTGGAGCTTTGTTTTGTTCAAGACTCAATTTAGCTTCCAGGAAGCAAACAAACATGGTGTGTGTAATCACAGAGTGTTCGAAGTGAGGTACGTGAAGTTATCAGATTTTTGCAAGCCGAAAGAATTAATCAGAGCAAAATTCATCGCAGATTACAGGGCATTTATGGACCAAACGTTTTAAGCCGAAAAGAAGTCAGCGTTTGGTGGCAAAAATTTAAAGATGGACTAACGAAGCTGAATGATAATCCAGAGAAGAAAAGAGGCAGACCAAGGACCTCACACACAGATGACAACTGCACAATCGTCGAACACCCTCTCTGATTTAGCCCCCTTGGATTTTCATTTATTCGGACCTTTAAATACATTTTTGGTGGGGAAACGCTTTGCTGATCAGGAGGAATTGCAAGACACTGTTGTGGACTACTTCAAGCAACTTGACAAGCAGCAGTACCGTGAAGGGATGTTCAAACTAGTGTCACGCTGGGATAAATGTCTCAACGTTTACGGAAATTATGTCGAGAAATAAACAAAAGTATGCAGTTTCTGTGGAATGTATTAAATATTTTCTTTAATTACAAATATTAGTGTAATTTTGGTTTGTTCCTTTAATATCAGACAACCCTCGTATTAAAAATACATCATGATCAGTTGAAAAAATCTGGTACCAAAATGTTTGCCACACACTTTTAGAAAAAGGCAAGTTCAGTTATTTGAACACTCATGGAAACATTTTGTAGCAGTTAGCAGGCTCATAACAAGGGAAAAGTTATTAAAATCTAACCAGTTTAGTTCGTTTTAAAAGAACAGATGCCATGTAGAAATACAGTTGGCCTTTCATATGATGGATAAAATATTTCCACCAGCCATCTTTTAAATCTTTTTCAGATGCTGATTTCAAAACTTGATCAAACCTGAAATATAGAAACAATGAGTTCAAAACACTTTAACTCCACATTCCACACCATTATACACAAAGACAAAGCAGTATGAATGAGTCAGCTTGTAGTAACCAAAAACATTTTGAAACAAACTGCTCTTAATTTTTAACAGCAACTCATAGACACAAACTGCATTGCAATAATAGAGAGGAATAGCTATGATTGGATGTTAGGATTTTATGGTGCAGGGTCCAAAAGTGGACAAGTTGCGCCATGCTATAATTGGAGGTCTAACAAATGAAAGAGTTGGTGTTTATGTTATGCATTGAACAGCAAGACAGTCAAGATTAATGTTGGTCTGATCAAAAATTATGACCTTTAACTAGAAAAATAATTTTGCTAGATATTTGGTTCAAGCCTAGTCGCCTTTTAAAATTAGCTGTTTCAGAATGAAAACCCTTTTCCCAATGGTTCTCAAACTGAAAGCATATTTGAATGCCACTTTTGGGGATTTCTTTCCTCAGGTGCTTCATCTGATTTATTTTTTATTCTGAAATCTTTCCTGCTGATTGTCATCTTCAGCCTGAAAATTAGCCAAAAGTCGCATGGAACTGTCTGGGAAATAGGACAGCTGAACATATGTAGCCTAATTTGGACAAATCTATTATAGACCAAGTGCAATCCATGTGTTGTAAAATTGTGTTGAGGCCCCTTCAAGTCCCTGCTTGTGAATTTAAAGTCACATTGATTCAACAATTTTTCATAGATGGAAAACAGATTGGATTTATCATGGACATTATCCTTAAAGATTCAGTTTACAAACCAGGAAACGAAAAATATTATGACCACAGAATACATGTGCAATAGTTATGGTTTTCGTGCAGCAACTGAGAGGTTACAGAATCCAGAAAAATCATATAAGCAGTAGGGTCTTAGGTTGCATGTACTTAAGTCCTGTCAAAGGATTACAACTAGTCAATGCAGTAAAAGATAAGGTTGGATACCTTTTGATCAGACCTATTTCTAATAAAGAATGCTTTAGAAAGACACAGTTTAATTGATTGCAGCATATCAAGGTGAGTGCATTTTCATCTTTAAAGCTAATATAATAGCAGTTTGAATATTCTAAGGGAATTGCTGCAGAGTAAGAACCATTTTTGTCAAAAAGTAGTTTCAATATTTCAATTAAGATTAGCCATGTAGATATGCGCTTGGAATGCATTGGTCAGTTTGAGTTTTATAGTGTTTGGGCCACATCTGGCAAAGTTACACCAAACAAGACAAACATCAAGTAACGGATATACAAGCATAATGAAAGCTTTACTGACACAGGAGAGAATACTCAAGGTGGAATCGAACTAGAACTTAGAATGAGATAAATCATGTGAATATTGAGTGAATAAGTCGAAAAATATATATACTTACGTTAATAAAACAGCAGCTGCATCATTAACACTGAAGTGTTTTCTTCCATCTTCAGAAGATAAAGAATGAGGTTCGGCTAAGGTCAGAAAAATAAGACGATCTAATGCAGTTAGATATTGTATGTAGAATTGGGAATCAAGGTTTTGACTATATTCCTCTTGATAAGCCTATTTAAAAATATATTGAAGGAATAAAAAAATTTATATGAGAATGCTTTTAGAGATAGGCATTGATGCATTAAACAGAACATAATTTTAAACATCAGTCATAAATACACCAAGTTTGAATGAAGACTTGAGAAAATTTAAACCAAATGTAATTCTGATCTCAAGATCAACTAATGAATTTTGCCTACTTCTTTAACATGTTACACTCTATACCATTCACCATAACTTATTCCCGAGTTTTGCCGTGTAAATCTTTCTTTAAATGTCATGAATGTTTCTATAAAATGAAAGTAAAATATAATTTTTCTATGGGTTTCCTCAGATTTCCAAATGCAGCATTTGACAATGATTCAACAAGCAAACTGACATCAAAAACTGTACAAGCTAATTACTTTCCCTGGTAATCGATACATGTACAGAAAAGTACACTCGGCATTTGTAATAGTTTGAAAGTTTAAGACACTCAAGACTTTCACCGCGTCCTTCCTCTTCGGGTTCATATTTTGATTCCTTTCTCTAAAATTCTCTACATTCCTTCAAGACCCAGATGACTGTCTCAAGGACATCCTGCATAAGTCCATCAGGGTTCAAATGGCTCCTGAGTCAACTGTCTTTTTTGGCCAAGGAATCCCACAATTACCAATACCATACCTGCCAACTACCAAGTAAAAAATCCAGATTTTTATAACATAAAAACCAATGCACAACAGCCAGAAATGAAAGACGTCTAAAAATAATTTTAAAAGCCAAATTAGGATAACTGCTTCATATTGAACTTTGAAATGCAATTCCAAACAGAAAAAATAAACCTGCTAGCTGCTGTTATACGATTGACGGAAGTTCAAACCAATTGGGTGATATTTTATGAAAAATGACACCAAAAATATGCAATTCAACTTTTACTTGAGTGTTTTAGAAGTATATATTTTTCTTGAATACAAGTGCCAAACAAAGTTTTTAAGACAATCTAGCAACCACTTGATTCTGATGTTCTTCTTTCATAGTTGCCACTTAGGGTGGTCCATGTTTTGCTAAGTAAAACATTTTAGTCTTAGCCTTTAATTTTGTTCCAATATGTTAAAAAATAGCTCTGACCAAGCTTGAAAGCTATTGTTCCTAACATTGCAGTATATAGAAACTTGCATTTTGCCACATGTCGGAGCTAGTTCACAATTCCAATTTAAAATTTCATACATGTTTGGTTTCCAAAACATGTGTATATAATTGACTATTTGTTTAATTATCTAAATTTTATCCAACATTCATTTGCTGCTAGTGATTTCTTTTTAGTTTATAAAGAATTATAAATGCTTCTCAATCTTTTATAGTAAATTTTACTAACTTTTGCTGAATTTACATCAAAATTAGATAATATCTTTGATCTTGAATTTAACAATTACTGAAGACAAGATCTTGTGGCCCACCAGAAGAAAGGGAAGCTAGGATGTATGCTAGAAATCGACAAAAATTTTGAAATGAAAAAAATGCAAGTGAAAAGAAATTAAATTATCAGATATTTCAATGGATGAAAGAAGAAGCCCAGGGAGATGTAGACATAAACATCATCTGAGGATTGTGATGCAAAGGTGTTAAGTGAAAGTTTGCAAAAGGGAAAGAGAAAGTTACAGGTTCACTAGAGCAAAATAGAGGATGAATAAACATTGTGACACGAACACTAGCAGCAGCTTTAGATCGAATAAAAGTGTCAGATTGCAAGACAGTATATTTTCTTGTAGTAACAGCAATGAGTTTGTGACATACTGTGGACAATAGATTTAGTATAGAATAACAATAGAATAAACAAGATATTTTTTCCATCCGAAAGACCATGAAAAAAAAGGAGTTTTCATGAAGAGTTGACGGGTATGCAGTCGCATATCCGACATACATAGGCAGTCATGGAAGTTAATATAAACAATTCATGGGAGTTTTATGTAATGACTTACCTTTTAGTATAAAACATGGAAAATGCCACAGAACTCATTAAAAAGTGAAAAAAGAACACATAACTCAAGCTAAGTTTGGAATATTTCCGGTAGCCTGCCCCAATTTCGAATTTGAAGCAAGAGCTTTTAATAGCTGTAGATTAAAATCATATTTTCTTTCATGTCCTTTGATGTTAATTTTTCTATGTGAGTTGCAGATATAATATAACAAGATTATCTACACATTGATGTTTTAACATTTATTAAATAGATATCATATTCCTGGAATTTAGATCTAACCATCACTAAACCTTAATGGACACACAATGTATCAGTCATGCATAGAGCAGAGAACAGTGTTGCCTCAGGTATAACATAGCCCTTAACATTGGGATTACCAACCTCTACTTTCAACCAGAGTAATAATATATCTAGAAACATAATCATTTGCTACATAAACACGAGATTGGCTTTTAAACCTTTAGTTACACTCTGTGTGCATTCCCTACTGATACAAAATGAAACAATGAGTTATTATCCCAAGCAAAATTAACTGTAGTGGCAGTGACAATTCAATTTACCACCTAATATAAGCCTAAAAACTACTTTCAAATATTACGCCAAAATAAATTGTATTAATAGCAGGTACAATGAGCAAAACAAATCAAATACTTAAATGAAAATAAACTGACAATATTCAACAAGCAAAATAAGACAAATGTATACTATTTGAACAATTTGAATTTTCCATCCATACATACATACATACATACCTCAAAGATGTCTCCAAGTAGGTAATACCACTCAACACTCCAGGGGAAAAGTCTCTTACTTTCTATCATAGTTGAATGATCATAAGCTTCAGTCAATCTTTCTGTATCAAGATACAATCTTAGAAGTTTAATTCTAAGACTAATATTTTTAGGTTGTGCTTGCTAAAATAGAAATAATTTGTTAGAAAAGTAATATATATATATATATCACTAGTCATGACTATGTTAGAAAACATATATTTTTTAATGCAGTTGAGTCTTCATATAACAAAGGCAAAAGATTTTTCAAAACATTGCAAAACAGAATTTTTTCGTTTTTTAATTGTGCTGAGTTTTAGTCCAAATTTTTTTGTACTGATGAAAAATTTCTTTGGACATCTAAAAGGTTGTCAATATAAAAATATCCACCCACTGCTGTTACTAGGATGAAAATTTTGTATTGTAGAAAGTTTTTTCTTTGATTGACAGTACTACGATAATGTTGGCTTGCTAAGGAGGGTCACGAACTAAGTTACAACACTGGTACTGGTGGTCTATTCATTATCTCCTAGTTATAAAACATGTTTAATCTCTACTTTCTGGAAGTAGCTCTAGAGAAACTCAACTGTATCTTCAAAAACTGCTGAAGCAAAAGGATATACTTAACTTTAGATAATTTTATATAAAGATATTAATAAAAAATGACAATGTTTTTCAAAAATCTCTTAATACATACAAGCTCTGTTGCTATCAGTTTTTCCAGTTCTTGATGATCAGCTTCTCCATCTGCAGATACCAAGCATTCCTTCAAAAAACAAAGGTTTCATCAAATATGAAATGCTGCAACTCATGAAAATACTAATAAATCAAAACACCTTAAAATCAAATCATTGTTTAAACAGGCAAAGCAATATTATGACATAAATTTGATAACCAGTCTATATATACAGCTTTAATACCTGTGTCATGAAACTGACAAAAAAGAAAACAGATGTTTAAAAGTAATTAAGTTAAATAATCATTGATTTTTAAATCAGGGTGGTTGCTCCCTGTACTGATAATAAGTCTTTTTTCTTATCTTATTTTAAGTCTTATCTTATTTTTAAATGTAAAAATAATCCATCTTCAAGAATATTTCGTTGCATCCTTACCCTTAACTTAAAGACGATTTCATTATGCGGATACAAATCTTCAGCTCGGTCAGCCCAATACTGTAAGACATTTAAAATTTAAAAAATATTCAATAAGTTAAAGAATAGACTACAACTATTGAAAATAATTGTTAGTCAGAGATAAAAAAAATTATCTTACCCGAGCTGTCTCATGGTCTACAGGGAGTCTACAGTATAAATCGCAAACTGGAAATTTAAAGGAACAAATTAGAAAATTTAAATCGTATCAAGTAAAATCAAGATTTACAACAATTGTTTTAATTTCATTAATTAAAATTTTATTTTGATGAATATAATACTTACTTTTAAGAACTACTTCATTCTGATGAGGGTCAATATCTAGAGAGCTAAAATTTAAATTGGAACAAAATTTAAAGAAAAGGAAATATTCAAATTCATTGACTAATTCAATAAATGTTCATATCAAATCACCTAAATAAGAACTAGTGCCAAATATTTTTCTGGCAAAATGATTCAAGAAAGTAATGAAATAAAATGACAGCCAAAATTATTTAAATCATGACATAAAACCATATCCCAATTCAATAAAAAGAGCTTGAAATGAAAATATTACTTTAGCTGTTAGTAATATGCTTGGCTTTGAGGTAACAATGGTTGAATATGAAATTTGGAATAAGATATGAAGCAGACAAATGACTACTTTTCAACTTACAAAGCAGGGAGTGAAAACATCACTATTTAAAAAATCATTAAAATTATATTTATTTGATTTTTAAGATTTCTTTTGTTTAAATTGGATTTTTATGGTTTTAATTAATTCATTACTCCATGTTTAAAAGTGTTAGACGAGACCTGCTTATCAGTGTAGTTTCTAGATAGTATTCATTTATGTTTAAGATTAATTTGTTAAGATTAATAAGGGTTAAGGAAATATAGGATTAATTTTTGAAGATCAAAAATAAAAATCATTCTTGTTTTTATGTCATAGGAATTCAATTTCATGATACAAATCCATAGTACTTAAAATACTATAACAAAAATATAAATTTTATTTGGAGATAAAATTTTAATTTAATATAAATTTTATAAATTATAGTAATTAAATCAATTTTAATTTTCTAGCCCTTTCATTACCCAACTTAGTTTCAAGTGTAAAAACTGTTGAGTTAAAAATATTCTTTCAATAATTACAGAAGTAGCAAAAATTGAAAGACTGTGTGAATGGTTTTCTAGTCTTCTACACACACAAACGTTAAAATCTAAATGAGTTTCTCCCATTCCAAAGGAGATGGAACAGGATGTGAAAAGAATCATAATTCTTTTAACTTTTTAAAAATATTTATTTCATTCAAATCAGATTTTTAATTTAAATCAGATTTTTATTATTTTAAATCTCATTGGTCTCCCTAATGTATTTAAACTTGTTAGACATGCAAAACAATGTAGCTATTAGATGGTATTGATTTATGTTAAACATGTCTGAGGGTTTAGGAATTTTAGATTCCTTTATTAGGTACCGACAAATTCCTCATCAGTTAAAATCTAACCAACCTTTCCGAGGAAAGAGTATGTCAAAATTAACCAAAACATTTTGTACAATGTATGGACTTGTTAGAAAACTCAGCGTTTGCTGGTAAATAGATTTGCGAGTGACACTTGTTTGAGAAGTTAAGAGTGAGCAAAAAGATAAATAGTTGTTGATCAGTTGTCATTCCAACATGAACACAACTCCCAGGGGCCCAAAGATATTTTGTTGCCTAAAGAGGAGAGGTAAACATTTCCAATGAGAAATTAAATTTGTTTAAAAAAAAAAACGATTTTCAGCTGCTAATTTCTAACTCCAGATTCTATGTGATAACATAATATATCCATGTAATAACTTAGATGAGAAATAAAGATTTGGTTAAACTCAAGAACACTACCATCACCAATACTCGATAAAAATGGAATAAGGTAACATGTTATAGCCTTATCAAAATACAGTGAAACTTTGATTAACCGTCAGTTTCTGTTAACTGTCAGTCCGTTATTAAAAGATAATTAATTAAATATTAAAAGTTATTAGTATGTATACACATACATACTGTACTCTATATACAGTAACCAGATTGCCGCGAAAAATCATCCGTGATATACTGCTGAGCGACGGATGCGCCGCACTATTGTCCTATTGATGAGTCACGTTCTTGGCTCTCCTAGCTATCGCACACGTGGTCAGTTTCAGTTGTGGCTGAGAAACTGTTGTGCTCAGTGCTGTACGATATTTGTTGCATAGTGGCTTAATTGTTTAGATCTCAACCAGAAAATTGAGATTATTAAACGTTTGAAAAAAAGTGAAACTGCCACTAGTATTGTTCTCATTAACTAAGCTAATGATGGCAAACCTAAGGAAACTGAGAATGTTAGTGTCGACGAAATTGTGCAACAATGTACCGAATGCTGAAGACATAACACCAGCAGAAGTAACAGAGTAGTTGGGATGCGACAAATTGGACGGAGCCTTTGACATTTGAACAGCGATGAAATTGTTTCCAATGATTGATATCGAAGAAATTGAAAAGAAAATGAGACTATTTTAGAATTTGAATATGTATGTACGTCTAGAGCTTAAGTTCATGTAACAATATGTACTATACTGTACTTAATGTATATTGTTTGTTTCTGTAAAATAAAACATGTAGCGTATTTCCAGTTCGTAAACGTGCATTTTTTATCATTCGTTCATATGCAATGGATGGGGTTGTTTAAGGTTTTTCTGTTATCCGTCTATTCGATTAACCATCACGACCCTGACGGTTAATCGAAGTTACACTGTAGCCATTTGCCAATGAAAATTTTAGTCACCAATTTGGCAAGGTGTTCTTGAGTTTTTCTAAAGATTTTGGTCAAACTAAAAACATGCAAATTTAAACCTGCAGTTCAAATTGTGACAAGTGAATACATACAAATTAAGATTAAGGATCAGATTTACTGTACGGTCACCCTTGGCGCGATTTTTTCCACATTGGCGATACATTTTTTATATAGCAACCCCCATCCGACCCGACAAGGAATTGCAGCAACCCTATTGGACCTTGGAAAAGGTTGGTTTTTCGGAAGGAAAGAGCATTTCTTTTTTTTTTTACGAACGCATTTTTTTAACAAAATATCGATGTTTTGCGTTCTATGATTGGTTACCGTTTTAAAATTTGAATTCTTTTTGTTAGTTGATGTCTTAGCTTTTAAGAAGGATTGTAATTGGTTACCGCTTAACCGGGTCGCAACGGAATATATCACCGGGTCGCAACGGAATATATTAGCAAAACCGGAGAGCTTGAAGGTGATTGATTTATTATTGCCCTATTCAAAAGGTTGTTCGCGTAGGAAAGTCCGTGATTTTTTTAGGAACATCCACAGGATTAATTAGACCGTAAGTTTTATTTATTTTTACTTATTTGTGTATTCCTCATTTATTATTGCCCTATACAAAAGTTGGTTCGCGTAGGAAAGTCCGTGTTTTTTTTAAGAATATCCACAGGATTAATTAGACCGTTATTTTTTTTACTTATTTGTGCATTCCTCATTTATTATTGCCCTATACAAAAGGTTCGCGTAAGAAAGTCCGCGTTTTTTTTAAAGAACATCCACAGGATTAATTAGACCCTTATTTAAATTTTTTTTACTTATTATTGTTTATTTGTGCATTCCTCGTTTATTATTGCCCTATACAAAAGGTTGTTCGCGTAGGAAAGTCCGCGTTTTTTTTTAAGAACATCTTGATGGCGACAAAAATTGCTTGGCTACAAACATGTATCGGATTCTACATCTTTACCCATTTTTCACTACGCTGTTTTCTTTAGATCTCGCTCGTGCAAGAAGTCGCCATTTTGGCGAGATTTTGAAAAAGTCGCCAAGGGTGACCGTACAGTAAATTTTTACCAAGATTAATTTACTTATTACATACCGTTTGTATGAGTGTAAAGCATTTTCCAAGTTTTGGTTCACTTCATGGATTTGACCCATTAGTTTATGTGCTGGGGCATTATGATCTCTTACTTTCAAGAAACTTGATAAATACCTAAAGAAAATTTGTTATATCTTAGAATTCAAAATTACCTTTTTTATTTCCTTGATTAAAATATATCTCTATTTAAAATAAAAATGACATGACAGAGTATACATCTTAATATTATAAAAATACACTTAAAATAAATATAACATAATTATTACTTTACAATTTTAGGAAGTAAATTTGAATTAGAATCATGTAAAATGTACCTCTTAGCAGTTTCAAAATCTTTAGCTTGGAAATAAAGCCTGGCAAAAGTGTATCCTCGAAAATTTTTCTGAAAATCAAAATTTAAGATAATACTGTAATAATATAAGGTAAATAAATAGTTAAGTACATGTAAGCAGCATAACACTGTTTGAACAATACAAAACCACTTCAAACACAAGCTTGTATGAAAGCTAATTTTTTAAACTGCTATAGCTCAAAGACTATACAGTTAGAATTTAAAGAGGTGAACAAGAAATCACATACGTTTCTCCTCTTTTTTATTCTTCAAAAAGTACAGGAACAGTCTGTTCTTACTTTTCATGAAAACCTGTACTTTGCTCTTTTTGTAAAAAGAAACCATTACCATTTATCAACTGCTGTGAAAATATTGCTGGAAAGTATCTTCCCTTTTCTTGGGTTTTTCTTAATTACTGACAGTTTGGTGCAGCTGGGTAAGATCTAGTCCATGCATCATAAGATATTAATCAATCTATTAACACAAAGATCCAAAGTTATATATCTTTCATTTTCTTTTGTCAAAACAAGAGAAAAATCCTCCGCACTTACCAGTCATGATTCGCCCACCAAAAAAAAATTTCATCATAAAAAGCTAGGAGATGAGTCATTTGTATTTTGTTTTAATACGGGCATTACCTACCAAGTACGCACAAAAAGATGAAGTGCCAACAAAATCTGAACCCTGTCTATCACAGAAACTACTGCAACCATAGTCTAGAAAATGAACAGGGCCTGTACATTTTGAGTAGTGTGAGGTATTTTAGAACAGTAGTTATTTTACAAGGAATTTTCAATTTAAAAATTATATAATTTTAATTTATCGGGATTCTGATATTGATTCTGTCTCAGAGTTTAACTTTCAGTACTAGAAGCGATTAAGAGGTGCCAAAACGAATAACCAAGTCAGGCAACTGTAATTCATGATCTTGTGTGTATTAGCCCTTCGTCTTAGTGAGTTTTTTTAGAGTGGGCACACCCAAGATCATGTGAATCCCACCAGCTTCACTTTACTATATATATTTTGTGCTTAAATGCAGTTTTAGAGTAAAACTTTTATTTTATATGTAATTTGTGCGGTTTTCAGAGTATGCATTAAAGATGCCATTTGTAGAAGGGATTCATTTAGATTACCACCAGTCCTCTAATTTAAGAGTAAGACTTGTTCAAAACTACATCAATCAACTGCCTTTACCAGGAAGCAGCGATATAGCTGTATTTTACAAACATTGACTTTGATTTATACGGATTGATTTTATTGATGTTGTACAAGTCTGATTTAATTTTTTCACAATGCATTAAGTTTTAAAAATTACATTTTGCCAAATCTAAGAACTGTCATTATAATTACAAAGTATCCAAGTGACATATAATACTTGCACTCCTTGTAATGACATTCCTCATTTATTCTCAGCAATCTGAAGGTAAAGAAATGAATCAGAACTCTAAATAGTTTGTTTGAGATATCAATTCATGTGAACAAAACAAATGTCAATTGTTTTGCTGAGAAATATATTGTTTAAAGCATTGTTAAGCAAAGAAAAAATTGTTTTTCTTTCCACCAAAAAAATAAGAGATTTAACAGGGGAGGGGCTTGGCTCCACTACCTATCCACTCGGGGGATTAAAGCATTCGTTGGCGAAGGGAATTGGCGCAAAGCTTCGGAGTTCGGACCCGAAACATCTTCGCTTTCAAAGACCTCAACATTACAATTTAAAAGTAAGGAAAATCATTTCACAATGCACAAACGAAATTTAAATACTATATACGCTACGAAATTACTACATTATACTTAAGCCTACAGTCGCACAATCAAGACAGAAAACAAAAAAGGGTTGTTACAAATTCACTAAAAATTATTACTTCAGAAAGAAAATTTTAATATTTTTCACCTCATTTTCGCTGTGGATTTTACTCAGAATGTCCGTGACATGCCGATCCACATCTTTCTTTGTGCGAAACATCTTTGAACAAAAATTTAAGTCCAACACATGGAAATTTGAAACAATTAGGATGACATCAAAAAGATTTGCAACATGAAGTGCAATGAAATTGTTTTAAACAGTTAGATTCATATTCACTCTAAATGAATCAAAGAATAGTTCGTTACGTTATGAAAATATGAAAAGACACGACAACGCTGCAATATCAATCAAAACTGGAAAAATTCCCATGCTGAGAAAGTGATATAGTACTTCAAAATATCACCACTAGAGTAACATAATTAAAATGATTAAATGTAAAATACGAAGCTCTTAAATTTTTTATCTTTGTTACTAATAAATTACTAGAGTCAAAACAAAAACTTGATAGTTAAAATAAAGCATTAACATTTTTTACACCACATAAATATTTGTAATTCAAACTTCCAGCCTTAAACTTTCAAAAAGACAATGTATTTGAAGCAACAATGAGGGGGGGGGGGTATTTCAATTAACGTCACACTGGAGCAACACAATGGGCTATTGGTGACGGTCCGGGATCAATCCCAAAGGGAAAGATCCGAGGACAACACCACGTAATTTTGAACCATGGTCAGATGACGAGGCAACACCTGAGCTGGCACCCCACTCTCCAAAGAAGCAACAATGAAAAAAAAAATAATTCAAATAGGTAGGTAGTTGTTTTTATTTATTTATTTATTTATTTATTTATTTCAATTAACGTCACACTGGAGCAACACAACGGGCTATTGGTGACGGTCCGGGATCAATCTCAAAGGGAAAGATCCGAGGACAACACCACGTAATTTTGAACCACGGTCAGATGACGAGGCAACACCTGAGCTGGCACCCCACTCTCCAAATGTTGAATTAATGTCACACTGATGAAACAAAACGAGCCACTGGCGATGGTCCGGGATCAATCCCGAAGGCCATGCCATAGTGAAAACATTTGAGGCCTCGAGAGATTTAACGTGCACCAGCCCTCGCGTACACGACGAATCGAATTTAGAACACAATAATTGCATTTTTTTCATAATTATGTTGTATTTTACATACTAGAATTATTGCAAAAGAATGGATTTTAATGGCAATAAGAACATCGAAGTTCCCATGGCAACTGATTGTGCGTTTCTTAAATTTTTTGAACAAGAAAATTTCTTTGTTACTTTTCTAATTTTACAAATATCTGATATTCATATCTTGGAGCTTTAAAATTTCAGATGACTGATAAAAGCAATCTCCCTCGACTGGAGCTTGCCTCGACTTTGGCCTTCCAAGGTAAAAATTATACAAAAAACTACGGCCACAGAGATTTTTTTAACCTAAAAATTGCTAGAAAATGCCCAATTGTTTACATAAAATATGCCAAAAAATTTTGGGGAGAGGAGACAAAACTTTATGAAAAAAGCAATCTCTTGACTTGCTGAGTGGAAGTATTTTTCTTTATTTTACTAATTACATAGAACCTTTAAAACGGAACAAAAACCAAAACAAGAAATGGAACCTTTTCTGTAACAAACTAAAAATTTGAAAACAAAAGCATCCCTTACGAAAAAGTACGATTTAATTTTTGTAGTTCCTCTGTCAAAGTGAATGTACTTTTTGGTGTCAAAAATATTACCTGTAAGGAGAAAAATAAGTAAATTGCATTAAAAGTTTTCTTACATTTTTATGTGTCAGATTTGACAGTTTGAATTTTACTAAGAAATTTAATATTTTTGATTCACCCATACCAAACTTAATGTTTACAGTGTGCTATTTTACAATTGCCATATGTCATGAAAATCCTGATTTTCATTGTCAAACAACTATTGGGATTGTTTTGTAACATCACCATATTTCAAAATTATTGCTAAGTGGTGATGGTTTACCAATTGTTATTGCCAATTAGCAATAATTTCCACTTTGTAGGACTCTGTTATCAGGCATTTTTTAAATAGTGGGGGTTTTATTCTCATTTTTAAACCTTATTAAAATAGATTGGTTCATATTTAAGGATGCGTTAATTTGCTTGAAACAAATAAGGGAGCGGATTTTGTTGATATATCAAGTTTGTAAGTACTTAGACAATGCCGAAAAATTGAAATTCTGTTTGCAATCTGCTGATTCTATGTATATATAGGTCTTTAGAGGTTATTTTTCGGTATTTTTAGTTTTATGCATAATGTATTTATTTGGTCCTGAGTATTAAATTAAATTTTTGTTGAAATGGTTCCCAGTTGTAATCTCATGACAGAATGATAGTAGGCTGGAGGAATTTGTCTATATAATCTTGACAAAAGATCACATTTCAGTTTTGGATCTTTGAATGGAAAAGTGAAATAAAGCAGCATTCCCTAAACTATGGTCTCTACCATCCCACGAAAAAATACTGTTCTACTAAAAATATTAGAAAAATGCATGAAAATATCCCAATAGATTGAATGCAGTGACAGTTGCACCTGGAATGCACTGTATTTATCCTTTGAGAAAGATTTACCAGTTCGCATGGTTGTTTCTGATCAGTAAATAAATTCCCTATTTGAATTCTTTTGCAAAACTGGTTTGAAACGAGGCTCTCAAATTTTTGGTTCTGTTATGATATATATATATATATATATATGTTTTTATGTATATATGCACAAATAAAAAGTTATTTTTAGATTTGTCTGTAGTAAAAATGTTTTGTAAATCGAAAGAATATCAATGGAATTTTTGTCATTTTTAGGTCAACAAAATCCCGGCCCTACTAATAAAACTTTTAATAATTTGACACTATATTTTCTATGCAACTTGTTACATATAATCAGCAATACAAGTCATCAATACATTCTGATGTGATGTGCTTTTTGTTGAATATTTTTGTTAAAGTTAATAAAATTATTCATATAAAATTATAATTCTCAAACAAATATTTGATAATAGTTGATTAAATCAGGGGTCCTTAAACTGTTTCAATAAAGATCTTTCTTGTCTGAGGCCAGTAAAAAGAGACACAAAATATAAATAACGTATATAACCTATATTAAACCATGTAGGTTATATATGTTATTAACCTACTATTCCCCATAACTCATTATTAGTTTGTTTTAAAATATCTCTCTCAAACCTTTTTGCTAAACAAAATAAGATTGCCAGATTCGTGAATTTCTTTATTCCTGTGTTATCTCTGAAAAACATTACATATATTAAATATGGAATTTTTCAGGGATTAGGAATGTGCAATTTTTAAAGTACTGAAGAGAAAAATAAACTACTTGAAACACAAATAAAATGTAATTTTTGATAGTTTATATTTGTGTTGATCACAAATCCCTGTTTTGAGAAAATTGAATGTTTGGAAAAATTAGTTATTATTGAGGGAAAATATTCCAAGAAATATAATATAAATCATGAAATGTTTGTGAAGTTTCAGTTACTGTGTAATTGCAATTTTTCATAATTTGTTTTTCTTTTCAACATATCTGTAGGCTGTAAAGTGAGGAGGGCAAAATTAAATGAAAGTCCTTGTAAACAAGGGCCGCAGTGGCCCGGTTGGAAGAGTAACGGACTAGCAACCGAAGGGTTACGAGTTCAAATCCAGTCAGACACTGGCGTGTACAAAGGGGGCTGGTGCACGTTAAATCTGTCGTGGCCTCAAATGTCCTCACGTTGGTGTGGTGTGGAAGTTTGGAGAGTGGGGTGCCAGCTCAGGTGTTGCCTCGTCATCTGATCGTGGTTCAAAATTACGTGGTGTTCTCCTCGGTTCTTTCCCTTTGGGATTGATCCCAGACCGTCACCAATAGCCCGTTGTGTTGTTCCAGTGTGACGTTAATTGAAAATACCAATACCCTGCAAACAAATTATTTCATTTGATTGCGATGAGTTTTCATTTTTAAGCTGTTGTCAAATAATTACGAAATTTTTTCTGCAATATTTGTGATTTTACATTATTTTTCATGACTTTTTGAAAACTTCTAGTAATTTTTTTGTTTCATTTTGTTATTTGTTTTTAATATTAGCTTTCAAACTTTTTTATTTAGTGTATATATAAAATGTGTTTTCCTAATGCACAACATCGTTAACATACAATTTTATTTTTTATATTTAGGAAACATTAAAAATGGCCTATTATTTCATTGTGATAAAAAGCACATGGCGTACAGTGTAGGACAAACAGTGGTAGTGAAGGACATTGGAAATGGAAAGGAATACAGATATTGTGGACATTCTAATACTGTATCTTGTATTGCAATATCTAAAGATGGATCTTTTCTTGCTTCTGGACAAAGAAATTTCATGGGGTTCAAAGTAATTTAAAGCTGTATTTCTTTCTATATAATACTCATTGCTGCAAACCTGCAATGAATCCATCAAAATTGTAGTTTACAATAGACTTTCTACCCACTGTTATAAACAAATCTGCTTCCATAAATTATCAAAATTTGTTTTTGTAGCACCACGTATATGTTTAGATTAAATATAGTTTCCTCAACTATTATCAATTTTAAAGAGTGCAAATTTTTTTTACAGATAACAAAACTTTTACTCTCCTCAAGTCTGCATGTACCTTTTTCTCCTCTCATAACAGCTTGTGTGTAAAATTATATCTCCCTACAAATGTAAATTTAGTATCTTGCATCAATTTTCTGTGTCATATTTTTGCTTCGATTTAGGTTTAGTTTTCTCTAATATCTTAAAAATTTATTTCATATCTATTACTTATGCTTTCATCTATTTTAATTACTTTATTTTGGTATTCTACTGTTTATATAGGCAGAAGTCATCATATGGAATTTTCATAAAAAAAATATTTATGGATCTCATTCTGTTCATCGAGTAAAGGTTGGAGCTGTTGCATTCACTTGTGATTCAAAATATGTTGTTTCATTAGGAGGACAGGATTGTGGAAAGTAATTTTTCTATTTAAAAATTCACTTTTTCATGTCACTGAACCATTCATACTATTTTAATACTTGAAGTAAATCTAAATTGGATAAATGAACTTAGACATTCAGCTATTCATTACTTTTTGACCATACCTATATAATTTCATGCAAAATGGATATATTGTGTAATGCTTCAAAACTTAAAAATATAAGTTTGCTGCAAAATGTTTTTGATTGTAAGAACTAATAATTTAGCCATTTTAAACCCATGTTTTCATTTCTAAGAAAAATTGCATTTCAAATTTGTAGTAGCTAGATGCCTGCTTAAAAGTATTTGTCTGTCCTTAACGATATTTTTGTGTTAAAGCAAGAAAATAAACACTGGGCATTCGACTTGTGACATTTTTTAATCCTTACAATAGTATAGATTGACTATTTTACAGTTGTGTGAAGAACAGTATAAGGATTAAAATGCATATTATCATTTACTTATTTTTGGTAACTAAGACAATTTCTGGAGGTACTGGCAGTTTGACTCTCCTTCATTTCCATGATTAAGACAAGATAGCCTAATATAAATTTTTATTAGTAAATAAAATTGCTGCCTTGTTTCTCTTTTTTTGTCTATGCTTGTCATGCTGAAAACTCAATCATTCACTGATGTGATCTTAACTCATTTATCACATAAATGATAATCTGATAGATGTTTCCATCAGTCAACTGATGGAAGCAACTATTAAATTTAGTATTACTATATTCTAGAAAAGGAGGATTGTTATCTAATGTTACACAAAACTTGAGGTTCTATGTAGCAGCATATTAAAAGAGAGTAACAATTTTTTTTTACCATGCAGTTTTCCCTGGAAACTCTGTCTTCACATACATTATATCATAAATCTAAAAATAGCAAAAAAGAGCTCAAGGGAAAAAATACTTTTAAGTTGCTAATCACTCCAACAATTATTTAACAAAAAAATTTTGTTAAAATCAAAAATTACAATGTACAATACATTTACAATAAAGTAAGAAAATGGAAAACAGGGTATGTGGAGAGGTAGTGTATAGTAATAAGGTATTAATTAAAATGCTAGTTACAATTCACATTTAATGAACTTTATCAAATATTCAACTTGAGAAAATATTATAATGGCAGGATTGGGATATTTTATGCCAGAATAAATGTGAAATATATAGATATTCATCTTCAGTTAATTTGAGTATTGATAAGAACTAATGCCATAAGCAGAATTATATATAATTGTAAATCAGTGAAACAAATTGTATGGCTCATTGCTCTCTAATACATAGGGATAAGACAGATAAAAAAAGTAAGAATTTACTTTATTGTTTAGAAATTACATTACTGTATCAAGCAGGGCTGGACTGGCTGTATAGAGGATGTGAAAAATTCCTCATGGGATGGTATATTTGTGGGCTGAATGGGCTACCTAGAGAAGATTTCTAGGTAGCAGTAATTATAAGCATTAAAAATTTAATCAGTGGTTTGCATTTTTTAAATTTGAATCATTCCCTGATGCTTTCAATTTCTCTATATTTAATGACAAAATATAGATTAACTTTGAAAAGGGTTGTAATTTTAAATGTTATTTGTTATGTTAAATGTTATGAAAAGAATCATAAAAATCAACAACTAAAATTTTGTCAAATTTTGTTACATTTATATTGTAAAAATGCAAACATTAAATACAAGAGACAAGACTATTTAATTTTGTTGAATGGAAAGTAATAGTCCACTTTTCAAGTAATTTAGCGAATTTTATGTAAACCATTTTAAAGAAATCAGTTAACATAATTTCATTAATTTTGATTTTTTATTACACAGAATAATGAAAAACACAGATTAACACAATTAAAAACTTTGAATACATAATAATCACAATTATATAATAAAAATATTGAATAATGAAAAATTTTCAATAAAAACACATAATTAAAATTATAAAAATAATTGAAGCTAAGTAGTGGATAAATAAAAAGTGAAATAAAAAAATTTATTGAAAACTAAAGTAAAATTTACAAAGAAGGCAATGCAAAAAATTTCCGCTGTAAATGTTGGAAGCCCAGTCTGTCCCTGGAATCAAAAGTTTTCTTATGCATTCTGCAGTTGAAAATAGAGATATTTTATAATTTTTTATTTACTTTTGTTAAAATAAGCTTTAAAAAAAGAGTTATCTACTGGATCACTGTATCAATTTAATGGGCTAATATCTTGAGTTTCTTTTAGTGGGTTTTATATTTTAGAAATATTCTCTAAAAAGGTTGGCTATTAATTAATTTTTAAAAATATTGTTTATGGATTGTGTGTGATTTATAAAATGAATCAAATGTCCTTAAACTTACTGTTTTAGTTGTTTTTTGTAAAACATTTTTGTATTGCAACATAGTGAAAGAATATAACTACTTTAAACAAAATTTCTCATACAAAATAAGAAATGTTAAGTACTTTTTCATAGAGTTTAGTAAGGAATGGATAATATTGGTGCTTGGATAGCTTTTAATTCTTAAATTTAATATTTATTTTAAATTTAGTGTAGTCGTATATGATATTGATGGATTAGTTCCACTGTGTGGGAATACTGCAGCCCCACTTGCTGGAGGCTTTGCTACCATACTACGTTGTATGAATACAAGAAATGATGTTTTTATTTCTGCTGGAAAGTATGTATACAGTTTTATTTATTTCAAATAATCATTAATTAAAAAACAGTATATTCTTATTGCTGTTCAACGTTATTTTTAAAGTGTGTTAAATAAACCCTAGATTTATTCATACCTAATGATTTTTGCATTTCCTGATTGTCTCACATTTTGTGTTGTGAAACCTGGTCTCTTTAGAGTTTTATCTTCAAAATAAGCCCAGAAATGTGCAGTGTATTATTAGTAGAAATACAAATATGTATTCAATTTGATCTACCCATTATGTATTTATGTTATGCATTATTTGATGAAGAACTATTATTCTCCTAAAATTTTATTTTCTGACTTGTATAATGCAGCTAAAATTAATTGAAATGCAAAAGTTGATTCTGCACTAAAGTACTGTTGATGAGTTTGATCTGTAGTTGAATACTCAAAAGTAAAGAAACCTCAGAAAAGTTAACATACCTGGGTCCCCTTGACCCTTGTAACACCTCCTTGAGGAGTTGAATAATGAACTTCTAACAATACACTCTTGAGAATTATATTGGGATTTCAGAAATCCAAGTATAGTAACTCCTTAATATCTCTCTCCTTGGGGACAAGAAAAAAATATGATACATTGAGGGGAGTGATATAATTATGGATAAAAAACTATAAAAATAAAGAAACAGATTATGCATTAAATTTCAGTTTTTTATTTAAAATTATGTAAAACTTCAAGTTAAACTTGAAATCGATAGTTAACCTCTTACAATAATACTAAATCCAGTATATTTTTGAAAACTGAATACTTTTCATCAACACTTTTGAGACATCCAAAACTTTTTTTGCCAATACAGTTTAAGAAAAGTAAGCAAATGACCTTTGAGCTCCCCAATTCTACAGAAACACTGAGATTTCATCTGCTATTTGCAAATTGAAAATTCTTTGAGACAAGCAAAAGAAAGCGATATAGCCAAATGTGAAATATAACAAGGGTTGACTATATGTTCTTTTGAAAAAGAATGAAGTGTCAGATCATTTCAATTTTAAAGCCTAATAAAAAACTCAGACTTCTTAAATTCTAAATGTAAGCAGTGAATTGAGTGATTGCTACTGTCAGCTGAAGTTCGTTATAGACTTACATTTTAAATAGATTTCTGATAAGAAATAAACTTGATTTATGTAAATGATTAACATAAAAACGTTTATCATTCTTAATCACACTAAAAATTAGTTATGCTGCTTAAGCCAGTTTATAATTTAAAATATGCATGCTTTTATGTTATTGTATTTTCCATGACAACCTCATGTTTTCTTACAGCAACACCCTTCGTGTGTGGAAAATAGATTTTAAGAACAAAAGAGTTACACCTACTAATGCTGCAGTTGGACGAATTAAACGAGAAATAAAATGTGTTGATGTGAGAAAGTTTTTTGTAGTTTTTGTGAAATTTGTGTTACTGAAGTTTTGTAACCTGCATTTATTATCTTAAGATTATCTTTTTATCAGGTTGATAATACTGATTCACTTTTGTATTGTGGAACAGCATCAGGGGATATTCTTAAGCTGCAGATTGTAATGAATGACGGTGAAATAAAATTGTATGATGCCAAACTGTTGTGTTGTTTAACAAGAATAATTAAAAGAGAAATAGCTGGTGATATACCACTTTATAGTGGAGGTAAGTTTCACATTTTAAAGTTTATTTCTTTGAGTTTTTGCTTAGCTATGTTTTCCAATTTTATTACCAAACATTTTTTAAGCTTCTGATTATAATTTCAAGCTATATAGTTACTATGCAAAAAAATTTGTAGAATTATATTTTAAGGCTATTATGTAGTTATAATTATCTATAGATAATTAATTTGTAGAATTTTATTTTAAGGCTATTATGTAGTTATAATTATCTATAGATAATTAATTTCTAGGTGTCACTGCAATTGCTGTTTTAAAAACTGGTGAACTTTTAATTGGCACTGGAGATGGAATGGTGTGCCGTGCTTCCCAATTTGAGTTTCAATTTAAAAATTCTTCTAAGAAGTCTCCAAATAACTTATCAAGTACGAAAAAGAAAACAAAATCTGAAATAAAAATAAGAGAATTGGAGTAAGTAGATCCAAAGACACTAATTGTACTGTTGTGTTCTGGTTTTAAAAAGCAACCTGAGTGTGAAATCTAAACTTCTACAAATTTTATATATTTTAAAGGTATTTTAGTATTAATTTAAAGCAATGAAACTGATTAGAGTTTAATACTGTCCAAGGATTGAAATATATACTTATAAATTCAAAATATTGTAATCATTTAATGACCCATCATGCATGGTAACCATCATGCATGGTTCAAAATAATCATTTAGTGTAGTAATACTTTAACTTGTCATATATTATTCATTATTTTGATTTTAATTTTTGCTTTTTTCAAATTCTTATAGGAAAACTCTTGTACATGGAGATGTTACTTCTATTGCCCTAAGAGGAGATGGGCACCAGGTAATTGAACATTTTTATACCTTAAAACTAAATTACATTTATTGATATATATATTTTTGCTTTCTCCAATTGTGTTAGAGAATATTAGCTAAAGTAGTTCACATATTTAGGCTATAAGAAAAGCAATTTTGTCTTGTAGAACAATTTATAATTTATTGATTTTTGAAGTACTTTATTATTTTTTATTGTATGCTTTTAATATTCCTATTACTATACTGGTGCAAATGTTTATACCTTTATTAATCACTCAATACCACTTCTCCAGTGGTTTTATGAAATCCCAGCTTTGCATTTTAACATTTGACATTTCACAATGTCAATATCACTATAAAATGTAAACTTTACATTCTGTACATTTTTTAACACTTCAACTTATAAGAATAAGAATTAATTCCCATCTTGAGTGTTGTTCCTTCGAGTAGATCAGGTTTGTCAATCTTTGTTGTTTCTTATCCCCAAGGTTCAGAATAAGCCTAAACCAGGTCCATAAGACCATGTTGCTTTAAAAGAAAGGCAAATTTCTCCTGATCTAAGGCAAGCTGGCCCACGGAAACACCGTAGCAATCCATAAGGTTAAGGTGGGCAGGGGTTGCAAGGCTTGTGGAACAGGGAATCTAGAGAAGTGTTCTCATTGCATCCATGCATGGCAATGCAGATTTTGTAAAGGTCACCTCTGCCTTCTTGTTGTGTTTAATGAGATTAGCTGCTCTTTATTAGTAGGCTGCACAACATTTGGCAATGATAGATCGTTTTTCTAAGCTTCTGCTTACAAAATGAAAAGTGTCTTTGTATCATATATACATGTAGGTAAAACCTGTAAAAAATTTTAATTGACTTAATCCTTCACTTTAACTCTATAAATTAGCTGACTTGAGGTCAGAATCAAAATTTTTGAAAATTTACTACATAATTCTAAAGTTATTAGAAAAACATTTGTATTGTTGTATAGATTTTATCCGTAAAAATTTATTTCCATGTATGATTAGGGTAATTTAAGCTGTAAAAGTGTAGATTTCAATAGCTTATGTGAAAGCTACTTATATTGTAGTCTAGCAGATTGTATACATTAAAATGATGGATATATTTTTGATAGCTCACATTTTTCTTTATTCATAGACAATGTACTGCTCTTGTTGATGTTTATAAAAAATCTTTTCAAAAATGTACTGAATTGTAGTCAATAAAAATCTATTAGAGTTTATCGTCAGATATTTTTTCCATAACTGCTTTTATTTAACAATATATACATAGGTAATATTCATAAAACTTTCTGAAACATCATATTACAAAACATATCTTGCAAAAAAGATGTATTTGAATCTTATGATTTTGAAATTATTGAGCATCAAAGAAATAGTTCAGGCCAACATCTGTTAATTCTTTTTTATCTTAGCATAAAAACAAATTTTTCTCATACTACAAGGCTTTTGAAGTGAAAGTTAGTACAAATAAACCATACAGTTTAAATTATTAGAATAAAATCAGAGTTTATTAGTGATTTTGTTTGCATACATGCGAACTCAACATGCAGTAAATTAATATACATTTGTACTCACTCATTAAAAAATCAATACATTTCTTAGGATGTAAAAATACTTTTAAAAGAATTCTGGGGAGATTCTCTTATGGAAATCAACAGATGTAATATGTATTTATGTAGTTAAATATTAAGAGAGCTACTATTATCGCAATAAAGCCAATTAGGTATATCTAACAAATTACCATTTCAACCACGGATATTTAAATGCTCTGCAATAATTTTCAGTGTATAAATAATTATCGATAAAATCGATATTTTGTTTTATCAATCTCATGTGTGCTGTTTTATTATTTTGTAGTTTCTTGTGGGTTCTGGAAAGTCAGAAATATATCAGGTGACTCTTACAGGGTTTCAATGTGAAAGCTTATACACTTGCCATGGTAGTGCTGTCAATGATGTCGTTTTTCCATAGTAAGAATTCTATAGCTAATATCTGCCTGCTTGTTTGCATCTAACATTTGCCCATTCTTGTACAGTAAAAATATACGTATAAATTATACTTACACAGAAATTTCTAAAATAATCAAGCTATTCATCCGAATCATCCTTTAAACGTTTCTATTAATTTGTTTAACTATATTATAAATTATGACTCTCCTTTCCACTTATAATACAGTGTTTTTGTGTTGATACTTTTTGTGGTGTGATAATATAATGATTTATAAATAAATATTGATACATAAACAATAGATTTTTATTAGACGCTCACTCAAGAACTTTTGTTTCTTTTCTAGTAAGTGCTCGGATTTGTTTGTAACATGTTCTAAAGAAACAATTCGAGTGTGGAATGTCTCTTCTTCGCAAGAATTGCTGAGAATTGAAGTTCCTAATATGACTTGCAATACAGTATTCCTAATGAAAGATGGTAGATCCATCATCAGTGGTATTACTGTTTTTATTTTACTTTTTTAATAATTGCAGTTATTCTTTGTCAATTACAATAAATGATTTAATTCGATAATTTGTCTGTCGATGTTTGATGAACATAATCAGGATCATAAATTGTACTATTGGGTCCTTTAAATCAAGACATGATATTTTGTTTTTGTGAAAATTTTTATCATGTACTCTATATAAAGTTACTATTTTTCATGTTAAAATATATTTATTTTCTCTTCAGCATTACTCATTTGCATCATCTCTAACATTTTCTTCCATGAAGTTCCATTTTAAATCTATGGGGCTGTCATGACTCAGTGGGTACACCTACTGCACTAGCAACCTGCGAGTTGTAGGTGGTGCAGGTTCGATTCTTGTCAGGTTTGATTCCTCCCTGGATGTATTTCTCTCTCCTGTGTCAGTAAAATTTTCCTTGTGTATACTATGTGTATTTTACTTGATTGTCTCTCTTGTGTCTGGTGCAGCATGGCCAAATATGGCCCCTTGTGCCATAAAATCCAACCAAAAAAAACCCATTTTAAATCTACATTGAGATCTCTGTCCAGTGCTCTAAGTGGAATTGCCATGAATAGATTAAGTTCAGATTTTTGTAATGAAATTATTTCAGGTTGGGATGATGGAAAAATAAGAGCCCACACTCCAGAAACCGGACATTGTCTGTACACAATAGAAAATGCTCATCAGCGTGGTGTTACTGCAATTACTGCATCTTCCAACTGTTTGCAAATCATTAGTGGCGGTGGAGAAGGTGAAGTTCGAGTTTGGAATGTTACTCCTGGAGTACAAGTAAGATTGCTTTAATTGACTAACTCAAATATATACTTTGTAGCTAGAGCCTAAAATATTCTGCACTTTCAAAAAGCTATACATAAAGATTTCATGTTAGTACTATAAAATATAAAATGAATATACAAAAATAGATATAAAAATGTTGAAAGCCTTCCAAACACTATAAAAATATTGGTTGATTACATCAAGTATTATCTATCTTTTGCAATTTTACAAACCTTATACCCCTGTTTTACAAGTAGCCTTTATTGTTAAATTCATGTGACTTAAATTCTAATAACTATTGAATGAACTAAATTTCATCCAGTGTTCTCTCTGTTTTATTTTTGTCTCTATTGATAGAGTTATAACTCTGAAGTGAAAGTACTTTGTATTTAAGTGTAAAATTGTTTTAAAAGTAGAAAATAACCTCGCTTTATAATAAGCCAACTGGGATGCACTGACTTGTAATAAAGTCAAAGTTTTTCCAAATGTAGATCAGTATTAAGTGTGTGAAGCTTGAATACTAGTGTTGAAAGAAACTATTAGGCTTACAAGAGATTTCTTTGTTTGATATTTAATTAAAAAATAAATTGCTATTAAATATAGAGTAAACTTCCAAACTTCATAATTATGTGTATTCATGTGTTACCTTTGGGAATTTTTAGTAATTTTCCAAATCATAAAATAGTAAATGTAAAAACTAGAAGTAAGTATTCTCTTTAATCTATTGCTTGCATTTGAGATTTGTTTATTCTCAAATTGTTTGTTATTTTAACTTTGTTGTTTATACTCATTTCATAATATTTTATGAACAGTAAGTAACATGTTTATCATTGAAAAGAAATTTACAATAAATTAATCTTTATAAAAAATATTGTTAAAATTTTTAGTTGTATTAGTATTGGAACTCTTACAAAATCTCAGTCAATGATTGAAAACTCATTATATCAAACATGAATTTCAATTTTAAACCTGCCATAAAAAACTGCATTCATGTCCAAAATAATGGGCCTGAAATTGTCAAAAACATGTTCTTAAGTGACTTTGCTATTACATTTATCTTAAAAATTCTTCAATAGTAGACATCTCTTCAATGAAAAAAGATTAAATCAAAGTACTCCAAAAAATAAAAGGTAAGACTAAAATACATAATTCTTGTAGTGAGGCTGATTCATGTTTGTATAAATGATCCATGAACAGATGAATAAAACATATACCACAACTTTATCTCTATATTTGGATTGTCTGTAACTGCATATAAACATGGGCATTTATACTCACAAAATACATACTTTTGGAAGGGTATGTGATAATCCTTTCTGACATTAGATTATTTCTATCCTAGTAGTGAGACTGAACCATGTGCAAATGGGGAAAACATTTACCATAACTTTATCCCTATATTTGGAATGTCGGTTACTGCATAAACATGAGCATTTTTACTCAACACAATACCTTCACAAATAGACCTTTTTAGAAGTGTATGTGATAATCCTTTCTGACATTGGATTGTTTTTATTATTGTTAAGAAGCTGATCCATGCTAATATGGATGATCCATGAACAGGAGAAAACAGTTGCTGTAACTCCATCTCTATATTTGAATTATCTGTAACTACACATAAACATGGGCATTTAAGCTCACACATATATCCACAAACAGACCTTTTTAGAAGGGTTTGTGATAACCCTTTCTGACATTGGATTGTTTCTATCCTTGTAGTGAGACTGAACCATGAGCAAATGGGGAAAACATTTACCATAACTTTATCCTTATATTTGGAATGTCTGTTACTGCATAAACATGGGCATTTATACTCAATACAATACCTTCACAAACAGACCTTTTGGAAGGGTAATGGATAACCCTTTCTGACATTAGATTATTTCTATCCTTGTAGTGAGACTGGTCTATGAACAGATGAGAAAATATTTACCATGACTTTATCAATAGATTTGGATTGTCTGTGTTATTGCATAAACGAGAATTTATACTCACTCAATACCTTCACAGACTTTTTGGAAGGGTATCTGATAACCTCTGACATTGAATTATTTCCATTCCTGTAGCAAGTTTGACCCATGTTTATATGAATGATCCATGAAGAGATGGGGAAACAATCTTACCATAGCTTTATCCCTATATTTGGATTGTCCCTATGTTTGGACTGAATAAACATGAAAATTGATACTCAAGCAATACCTTCAGACTTTTTGGAAGGGTATGAAGAAACCATTTTGATATTGGATTATTTGTGTTCTGTGAACTCTTGCAAATTAGTCACCTTAGAAAAATTCAAAAAATAATGTACACCATTCCTTTTAAATAGGTGATTAAAAGTTACACACTCTCGCACACTACCCTATTGTGTAACTATGGAAATATCTGCTTACATTCAATTTTTTTCCCTCCCTCCTGCTAAAGCTGATGATTCCTTTGCTGAAACTTAAGGTGGAATCTGAACTCAAAATGGAAATAAAGTAGGAACAATGAATTCAGCATTCAGACAGCAGATGCCACTGTGATAACAGGAGAGGGTGTGACCTTGAGATACCTATTTAAGACATCAATGGATTATAGTCTGATGTTTTCTGGGTTTGATTTCTGTCAAGTTTGATTGCTCCTTGGGTGTATTTCTCTTCTGTGTCAGTAAAACATTCCTTGTGTGTATATGTCCATTACTTGACATCTGCCTTATGTTTAATGCGGCTTGGCAAAGTTGCAGAACTAAGAAAATCAAATGCTAAAACAGCAGGTTTCACATACTTTTTCTTATAACAAAGGTTTTACCTTTACAACGTCTTAATTTTTATTTTTATAATTTTATCTGTAAATTGTTGTTTAAAAAATTTTGTCTCATTTTACTATATTTTATTGTAATCTCTCGAATCAATATTATCAGATTTTAGTCATGAAAGAAAAATTTTTGTTTCCTTTGAAATATTTTTCAAGTAAATGTAAATTTTACCAATTTAAATTACCCTATGTCCTAATTCTACTGAGATTTTTAGTGATATTATGAGAAATACATAAATTCACAATGAATTGTTTTCTGTCCATGTGGTTAAGCATTATGTAACATTGAATATGGATCTGTTTAATGTTGTCAATTTTTTTTGAAAATTATGAAACTCAGTCTCTTGGAAGAAATATTCTTCAAAATGGATGAACTTCAGAAATTTTTTAAGGATTTTATGCTATTTTTGCTTTGTATATGATGCTGGACTGTTGGTTGCCAATCTGGATGGTGTAATTGCGTTCATGCCTTGCAAGAACAGGAAAAGGACCTTCATACGGCTCTTGTAGTGGTTTTCTCACTCTGTCTTGTCGGATAAAAACATGAGAACACTTGTCGAGCTCCGGTTGCCAGAAGACTTTAGGTGTTCTGTGTCATCATGGAGAGATTCATCTGAATTTGGACATGGACTCCTGAAGTTGCTGGACAAGGTGGTCTGCTGGACCACTTCAGATGGTTAGAAGAAAGCAACTTTTGCTGTATGATTCGTCATTGCAAACCTTCAGTTCACAACTGGGGAGGGGGTTGTGGCAACGATCATTAAGCAAATTTTGTCTCTCAAAATTTGCTTAATGGTTGTAAAAAAATAATTCTTTATTTTGTCAAATTTACATCACCTAAATTTTATATATATAATTGTATGTTTACTATTTTTATGAAATAGTTTTTATCTCCTAGTAATAAAATGATGCACTTTATTATTTTGGTATTAGCCTATTAGATTATAAAATTTGTTTTTAACATTTAGGTTCTTGTTAGAACAATGAAGGAACATAAAGGTAAAATTACATGCATCCGTATGAAGAAAAATGACAAAGAATGTGTAAGCTCAGGTGGAGATGGCTCTTGCATTATTTGGGACTTGGAGTGAGTTGAGAATGTTTATTGCATGACCTATTGCATATACTATGTATGTCCTTAAGTTGAACAATCTTTTTCAATGTATGCTGCATAACCTTTCTCAAATTACCTTGACTAATTTTTCTACACTTAAATTACTTGTCATTTAATTTCTAAAAATCATAAGGTCAACATGATATTTTATAAAATTAAATTTTAATGTTCGTAAGAACTCATTATAAAGTTACATTTTTACACCTGTATAAACATACAGATAATGATAAGTATGTTATATAAGTTACTAAAGGAGGTACTTGAAGGCATTTAGCATGGTAAGAACTAGATTAAAATAGCCATTTTACGTATCTTTTAACGTAATATTTTTATTAATAAAGAAAAATGCCCATGTGCACTTGATAACACAATTCATAATTGCCATTGGATTCATCAAAAGGATTTTTTTTAATTCTTTAAAGAAATGAGTTATTTTGTTTCACTAAACAGGCCACAGATGCCATTAGTTATAATTCCAAAACATGTCTAGCCTTCATACATACAGAACTCAACAATAGGTAACAGAAATGTACTCCTTTATTTTTACTCTTTCTATGATGTATGGCATTCTGCAATAGGATGATGTACACTGCTGTCACTATACTACAGGTTCTTAACATCTTTCATTAGTCTACAAGGTCAGTGGACCTATTGCCAATAGAGAATGTATGGGGTCAGCTAGGTTGCTGTCTGTTCCAGCTCTGTGACCTACCCAAACAAATGACCCACAGAAGACCAAACACTTCCAGAGCTCTATGCAAACTGAGAAAAGAATTATAAAATATATCGTAGAACACTATTCAGGACTTGTATGATTCTGTGCCTTGTCGTGTAGGTAGTGTAACGACTTCTCTGGGTAGCGTGATAGATTCAAATCTACAGAGAACAGTCTAGCTTAAATAACAAACATTACTTTTATTTAGAACAATTTCTTGACTATATTAGAATCTATTTACACGGCACTTTCACGAATTTCTATGCCTCTGCTAACTGGATGCGACAGGTTGTCGAACTCTCAGGTACGTAAGAAAGTCTGAGTGGGAGAAAAGTCTCTCAATTATCCCGGGGGGAGATTCTATGCGACGGGTAACGATTACAACAGATCAGCACCGGATCTTCACGGGAGGATGGGTCGATTCAGGTTCCCTGCTGGACGAGAAGTCAGCACCGGATTCCTCGCAGGTCGTCGGTTCGGCACAATCAGGGGACGGCTCCACTGGGGTCGTCGGGTCAGCACAAGACGGTAACTGTATCTCTCCGCAACTCTCCAGTACGTTCCTTCGGTTTCTCTGGACGAGAAAACAACTCCAAGCTATGTACTGGCTAAGGAGTTAGACCACTCGCAGGGTCGCGCCTCTCGGATGAGACCAAAGCAGGAACTCGAGATGGGCAGCCTACGCCAGGCTCGGGGTGAGAGAACCGTCTTCCAAAAATAGATTAACTCCCTAATGAGTTTGACCGCTCAAAGGGTCGCTGAGCCAAGCCGCTCGAACGAGAACACCGGCAAGAACTCACGATTCGACTCTCTTTGTTTCCATCGAAACTTCGGGGCCTTTGTTCCTTGTGGTTTTTGATTGGTTCGCTTTTGATTGGTTGCTGATCTGGCGACGACTGTCTGACGTAAAATGGGATCGGCTATTTAGCGCAGGTGGGCTTAATTACCTTGCAGGTGGACTTAATCACCTGGCAGGTGGAACCTAATCACCTGGGCGTTCCTGAACGAATTATCTTTGTCCGTTTTCGGTACAAGTCCAGATCGTCTGGTGCCAGAGAGATGGAAACACATTGTCCGTGTTTTAACGACTCTGTCTGTGAGTTGCCTTAGGAGGGTTAATTGAGGGGTCCATCAATGACTCCTCACAGTACCTACATTGGCTCAAGCATGGATTTATCCCATATTGAATCTTATATTCTATGCCATTGTGCAGCTTATTTGTGCCCATTCCTACAAATTGTGGTGGAGGTCATGCATATCATCATTTAGAGTTTGTTTGGTCTTTTAAATTTTATCATTCATTCATTTTATAAATTTTTACCATGTCCTGGGTGTTTCACTTTTCATGTCCAACTGAAAGAATATTTGAAAGTGCACAAAAATTTAGGAAGGCCCAACTTTTTTGTGTGTTAAGGTCATTATCCAAGTTTCTCAGGGAAAGCAAGCCCTTCCCATCCGAAACTAGTACAAAGTCTAATAGGGTTTAGACACAGAGCCTTTACTTGTATACAGCTAGAACTAAATATTAATTTTAAATTTTAAAGCTTGTTACTATCAATTATACAATTTCTTCAAAAGTTGATAAATTGTGTAGCATGTTTTAATTTGCCTTTTGTTTTCTTTGCATTTACCAAGAGAAGATAATGTTTTCAGGCATTGCATCCATTTATACTTCACAAATGTGTGTACTTTTGATGTGCAAACATATTTTCTCTAAATGCAGGAATTTCATCAGAATGCAAGTAGTTTTTGCTAATACTCTATTTCAAGCTGTATGCTATGGCATTGATGAGCAGCAGATTATTAGCTGTGGAACTGATAGAAAAGTTACTTACTATGAAGTTCTAGATGGCACAACAGTGAGAGCACTTGAAGCTTCTTTATCAGGATCTATCAATGCCATGGATATTACTGATGACTATAAAGTATTTGTTACTGGTGGAGCAGATAAATTGATAAAGGTTTGCTAGCTTTCTTTCTTCAAGAAACCTAACTTTTTCTAATCCTTGATACATGAACTAAAACTGTTTTAAAGGTACTTCTTGAGAAATTCCCCTTGATTTTTTTAAAGATAATTAATTTATGTATGTTTTATGTTTGAAGGTTTGGAAGTACCTGGAGGGTGTAGTCACTCATGTAGGTGAAGGACATAGTGATGAAATTACTGCACTTCGAATATCTCCAGATAGGAATCATATAATAAGTGTAGGTAAAGATGGATGCATCATACGCTGGAAATTTCCAGAATAGGCTCATTTAAAGAATGTGTCTGAAGTGTTATTTGTTAAACTTCTAGTCAAACATTATATACCTCATTTTGTAATTAATGTGTAATAAGAACTGCTAGCATTGTTAGCAGTATTGCTTATTTTTATATTCTAATATTCATTATTTTTTAAACTGAAGTATTGATATAAAATATTTTTTTCACTGAAACATTAGTCTTTAAAGTAGCCATGTATATTTCACCTTCAAATGTCATATTTTATGTAAAAATCTTGTTTGTTAATGTTAAATTTTAAAAAACTAACTTGATAAAATACTGAGTAACAAAGCAGTATTATATAACACTTTTGAATGTATGAAATCACTAAAAAATTTTAATAAATAATATTAATTACTTTCTGAATGATCTCTTAAATTATGAAGTAAAATGTATGACTAAACTTTAAATGTTCTAAAAAGCTACTTAAAATGTTAAAAAGACAAAGTTATGCTCCTTGATCTCAATACATTAGTTGAAGTTAATTTTTTACTATATACAGATGTTTATTTTATTTGCTTATTATACGCAATGAAATATTTATATGCTATCAAGACTTATTTTGATAAAGATGACTAAAAATATCCTCACTCTTCTTATATCAGTGACATATAAAATCATGGAAATTTTGTTGGTATTTCAGATTAATTTTTCTTAATATATTCGTTATTCTGTATTAAATTTAAAATTTTAACATGGTGTAAAGAGTTTTTGTAGCTAGGTTCACTTCATATATTATGTTATACTTTTGGCTCGTTTAAACATGTATGAGACAGATCAAATTGATTTATTAGGTTAAAGGTGAGTGAATTGTGGTATTCTCTGCAAACACACATTAATTGAAAAAGTACCCATATTGTAAATTGGCTTACATGTAGCGTATTTTAAAAGAAATAAGGTACCTTAAAATAATTAAAAACTCATTTGTGAACAATTAAATACTAACTTCAATGCAAACAACATATATATTTCCTGAAAACAGCAGACCTATTTCCTGTGTGGATATATCAAATTCATGTATAAATATAGGGATCCCTTTTATCAGCTTTTTATCATCATCTGAAGAATTATTTTGTCCCTTAAGAAGCCTCTCCTCTAAGAATCTACTGGACAGAACAGATGATTCATCTTTTCTGTTTTATGGATGAACCTGGTCATGTTCCCATGTGATCTTATAACATGTTAACTGTACAGAGGGTGGACAAAATAATATGAACACCTGTGAAATGAGACAAAATCTTTATTAATAGGCTGTTGGCTCTCCTTTTGTATCAATTACAGCTTGTATCCGACATGGAATGGACAAATACAAGTCATGCACAACAGTTGCAGGGATACGTAGCCACTCCTGCAAAAAGGTCACTAATTCAGAAAGTGTCGTTGGAGGTGGAAACCTACTGCGCAGTTTGCCCTCCAAAATACCCCACAAAGGTTCAATTATATTAAGATCAGAGGACTGAGGGACCACATGAGGTGTTGCAGTTCATCATCGTGTTCATCAAGCCAGTCTCCAACAATTCCAGCAGTGTGAATGGGTGCATTATCATCTTGGAACACAGGTCGAGAATCAGGGAACAAAGTTTGCACCATTGGATGAAGATGGTCAGCCAGAATACTGACTTAAACCGGTGCTCTAACCTGCCCTTGCAGGACAACAAGTGGGCCGAGACCACGGTGAGATATCACGCCCCACAGCATCACTGATCCCCCTGCATGCTTAACAGTAGGAAGGAGACAGTCAACATCAGACTTGTGCTGGCGTTCTCCAAATGTAAACACGTCCGTTAGTCTGGGATAATGTGAACGACGATTCGTCTGACCAGATGACATTCTCCCATTGTTGTTGTGTCCAATTCTTATGGTCGTGACACCATTTTCATCGTTTCAAGGCATTGCATGGTGTTACCAATGGTTTTGGAATAGCCGCTCTACCATGTATGTTTGTTGCATGCAGTTCACGGCGGATAGTTTTTGTCGATACACCTTCCTGTAGATGTGTGTTCATCTCAGATGATATCTGGGATGCTGTTGTCTTGTGCTTTCTGGCCACATTCTGCTTTAAAACCCTTCTGTCTCTATCAATCAGCTTCGACTTTCATCCACTGTTATGCTTGGCAGATATCTTTCCCTGTTTGCTGTAGGCTGTCATTACCGTCGACACGGTACTTCTCCCAACACCAACAAGGGTGGCCGTTTTCGTTACTGAGGCTCCCGCAAGACGGGCTCTAACAATCATGCCTCTTTCAAAATCTGTGAGGTCAGCCATAATGAAGTTTTAAAGCCCCAATATATTTCGCATCCGAACGCTATTACTGCTACTAATAGACTGATGTGTGCACATTTTCACCCGCTAGAGGACAGGAGTATATGACAGGTTCCGTCGAGTGTTGTTTTTTTCACAGGTGTTGATATTATTTTGTCCAACCAGTGTATATTTCAATGCATTATTAAATATTTCTTAGTAAAGATGCATACACAAAAATCTCATTTATTTTTATAGCTTTTTTATGCTGTCATACGCAGTTTTATCTTGTATTTATTTAAGATCATATGTATTCATGTCAACTTTCAGTTTTTACTCAATACGTCTATTGTCATTTCATATAAAATCACTTCAATCAGAATAAACTCAAACAATTTTTAAGGTAATAAATAAATTGTGTTAGGGCACTTTGAAGTGAAGAGGTAAGATATTTTAAATAACTTGTCGCTTGATCTTTCATTACATTCAATTGAATAGCATTTGCAATTAACGTATTGTAACAGATTCAGTTTCATAAATAAAGGTATCTATTTATGTTCAAAATTAAATATTTGATAAAAAAAGTCATAAAATACTCATATTTTTTTTAATTGGGTGTAAAAATTGACATTTCTGAAAAATGAATTGATTTATGTTAATACTAAAGAAAGGTACTGTTCAAATACTGATCAAAGTATGACATTCTATACGAAACAAACAGAAAGATTTGTATTGGAAATTGTTTGTGAGGATCAATACAGAAAGATCTAATAGTTGACCCTGAGAGAAATGGTCGCTTTAAATATATGATACTCATGTGTGAACATTTAAACACTAACCTTCTGTTTTTTGGGGTAGTACAACCATTGTATTGATAACTTTTGAGTCCTGTGATATCAAAATATTTCTTTTTGTTCTTGAAATTCTAGTGAATTAGTCCCCAAAGAACATAAAATTTGAATGGTGTCTTAAGATTATCCTTATCATATTCTCATGTGTGTTCTCACAGGTCAGGGGTGTTTCCAACGTATTATCCATTCTATTGTTAATGCATTTTTTTGTAATGAAGGTGTGAAACAAAGAAAGTTGCATTCATTTTTATACCTTTTTTATGTGATCTTACATAATTGTACCATATATTACATCGATCATGCCAATTCTTATAAAGTTTCTAGTCAAAAGAAAAAATTTTATTCATATTAATGCATCCAACCATCTAATAAAACTACAATATTTTTGCAGTCATGTTTTGCAAGTGTTTTTAATTTATGAATGATTGATTTATGACAAAGAAACTATAAATAAGCTCTAAATATGTTTTACAATTTTTGTTCTTATATGAAATAGAGGGAAAGGACACTTTGAAACAAAATACGTATTTTGATTAATATCAATGCACTTCTGCTAGCTATATATTTATTTGAAATTAGCAATATATCAGAACAAGTTTTGAATCATTTTTAAGATCAGAAAAATTTTCAATGTAAGTTTCAGAAAATGCTCATGCTTGGAAAGTTTGTTTCAAAACTTTACATTTCTCAAAAATTAGTTGATCTTTCAACCTGCTTTGAATTTTGCACCCTTTTGTAATACTGTGTTTACATTCACATAAAAACTATTTATATTTTAGCTTTTCTAAAGTGTCTATTCTTTATGAGTCCAGTACATTGTCATGAACGTAGTCAAACCTAACTTAATGGGGTTGAAATTTGTTTATAAACCACAGTTTGCATTATTAGTATATTGATATCTTACAAAGAATAGAATTGAGGGAGCTTGTCATGTTCGAGACTACTATACTATATCCATATATATATATATATATAAAAAGCAGAGATGGCGTCTGTCTGTTCTTTACACAGATCTACACTGTTTGACCAATCTACACCAAATTTGGTACACTTATTCTGTAGAACCCTGTGGGTAATGTAGGCTACACGTTAATCTCCGTTCGATTTGCCCTAGGTGTGCAGAGGGGACTAAAAACAATTCGGTATCTGTGAAACATTCGTTGAAAGCAGTGATTTTCTTTTTTAAAAATACTGAAAAATCGACCTTCTGTTTTTGAAAATTTGTAATCGATTGAGTTTGCTTTGCCTACATTGGTGGCATTTATTTTTAGAACAAGCTCCTTTCTTACACTTTCGCTGAATGGAATTTTCCATAAAAATGTTATTGCTTCAAAATAAATTAATCACGAATACCACAACAATTTAATTTGGCATTCTCATAATGATGATGAAATTTGAAAAGATCTCATCCCTGGTGCCAGAGTGCCCCGAGTCAAAAATTATTGATAGGAAAACTAAGTGGAAGACTACACGCCGGAAGTTCGTCATTTTTACTGGAAATAAACTTACGGGGAATTCGTAATCACTCCCAAACCCAAAATCGACTTCTGTAGTAATCACCTTAGTATAAACTTTTGTAGTCTCACATCAGGACTGATGAATATGAAATGGATTATATGGATGGATACATCATGTATACATATTTGTGTCCGAAATTGTAGAAAGCTATGAAAGAGTTAAAACGATATTAAAAAATTATTTTCCGTACCCTTAAAAGAAGCTTGCATTTTTCCTTGGAAGAAAAGTGATTAGTCTGATCACTTTCAATCAACATTTAACCAATTCAACCCGACCAACGCCGGGTAATTCTAGTAGTTATAAATATAATTAAATATATTTGGTAAAATATTTGAAAGTGTTTTTATTATTTAAAAACACTTTTTGCTTTAAATTATTGAGTGTCCATGTGTGTGAAAGGATTATTGTAGCAGTATTTTGCTTATTTACCCAAGGTCTTGCAACTTGTTTCTGTGACAAAGAAATTTAATCAGAAGTCATGTTATAAACAGGAGCCAATTTCTAAGGTCACATGCTTATAACATTAGCACTCAAGAATCTACACAAAATGTGAGCAGTTGAATCCAGAATTAACTGCTTCTGGTTTGTCCTAATGATCAATCCTTATGCTTGGGGTCTTCAAAATTTGTTTGTGATAAAAGTTTATACCATTCTAGTTTGTCCTAAAGAAATTGACATTGAAATCCATACTAAGTTGGTACTAGAAATATCATTTGTATTATTGGTAATGTACAGGTGCCCAAAAAGTATCGAACTACTCCTTTTGTTCAAGATCAATTTCAAAGGTACCGTTCAATTGGAAATAATGTCTTATATATTTATATGCAGTTAGCATGAGGGACCGTCTATCTGTTTACTTTCATTCAAAAAGTTTTTCAAAGAAAATCTTTTCATAGTTGGGATGCACATTTTTTATTTTATGAGGGGCCAGTGTCATCCTAAACGTACTGGACCCGTAATGCTGATATGGCAAGCATGCCTTTACAGTAGAATATTCAAAAGGCATTCGTTAATGGTGATTTGTTGGAAAATCAAATGTTTTTTAGAAGAGGGGACGGTTTGTTAAGGTTTGCAAGTGGGCAGTTATTACCTCCCTGAACGGCCCTGTGCAAAGGTGCCTGCTTACCTTATGATCGGAGGGACAACTTTTGTAAAACGTTTTGAAGGGCAATGGTGTCCATAAAACCCGAATTCCATTTCTTCCTCCCCCTAGACATTCGAACAAAGAATTTTATCACTACTCTAACTAATAAGAGTAGGGCTTATTTAAATAAATTGTTTTACTTATTAACAATGTTTTAGTATATTTGTATTCATAATAAAAAAAAAGTTTATATTAAACTTCAAAATTTGAAATAACAAAATGGCACACCTTACTTAATGTGAAACTTGGCAGAGCTTGTTTACTTCTCAATGCCAAGTTCACGACATTGAGACACTGGAATGCACCGTGCATGCTTACTTCCGATAGTTTATCAAAATCGGGATTGCACTGTGAATTTTGCTTGTTTATTACCAAAACTGATTCTTCATACCTGTAGGGGTTGTGAAATGAAGCATGTTTACCGAGATGGTATATTTTTTGGGTCAGTAGTGTGTAGAAATTAAGATGTGACAGGTTCTCCAAATTTCGCTTTAAATGCGGTGTTATTTTGAATATCAATTTATTGCATGTGGAAAACTATGCACAGCCTCAACTTTCTCATGAAAAGCAATAAAAATAAAACCCCGCCTTGAATTAAGTTTGTATTTTCTGATCCTCAGTAACGGCTGTTGTATTTATGTACGTATCTACGCCGATGTCGAAATGAAACAAGAAATACTAGAACAAATCATGAGCCCGTATTTGTAGCGCGACCATAGGTGGTTAATTTTCATTAATTGAATAAACAATATGTAAAAGAAAATTCAATAAAAATGTTTTGTTTAAAAAGGTATTCCAAAACAAAATGGTGTCCGAACATAAAACACCCTGTATAAAGCAAACATATCATAGGAGAGATTTTATAGTTTGCTTGTCATAGGTTTATACACTGCTGGCCACCCAAATTGCAACACCAAGAAAGACAAGAGATATCACAACAAAATTTATTTTGTAGATAACATGTTGACCAAGTATCAAATGATTAAATTTATAGACTTCTGTGAAGTGTGGTTCCTGCCAAAATCAGTAGCCAGAGTAGCCGCCATTGTTGGAGATCACCGCTGCCACACGCCTCGGCATTGATTCAAAGAGACTTTGGATGTGTTCTTGGGGTACAGCAGACCAAGCAGCTTCCACACGTTGCCAAAGTTGATCTGGTGTGGCAGCTGGGGATGTATTCTGGGTCAATCGTTGAGCAACCATGGACCACATGTTTTCTATCGGCGAAAGATCCGGAGAGCGAGCTGGCCAGGGAAGCAATTCAATCTGGCGATTGACGAAGAACCCTTGGACAATGCGTGCCACGTGTGGTCGCGCATTATCCTGTTGAAATATGGCTGTGGGCAAGAGTAGTATACCCCCCCGTATAGGACACGGAAGTGACGTCATACCACGTGACCCGAAGTGGGCGGGGCCAAGTGACGTCACAGCGTGACGTCATCGAAAAGCGGAAGTGACGTATGGTTTGTTTACATTTTGGACTTGGGAATTTTTTTTTTTGTCATCGACTTCGTGCAGGCGTTGAGTTGTTTCAAGATGGCGTCGTTTCGTTACCATGGTGACGAATCACTCGTAGTGTCATCTGGTGGAGAAATTCGAAACTCTATTATTTTTAATTAAAAAGCAATTTGGTGGATTCGAACCGAGGACCATAGGATCCGAAGTCAAGCGCGCTATCCGTTAGGCTGTAAGAGAGTTAACTTACGATGGTGAATTAATGTAGTGTTTATTTCTCTTTCTTTTGGACTTGTATTTTTTCTTAGTATTAGGAATGCGTTATTTTTAGAAAATGGTTTGAATAATTGCATAGGGGTTTTAATAAATGCTTTTTCAAAACGACTTATGGCGCCATCTAGTGATTTTAAAAGTAATTAATCTAAGGAACGAATTGATTTCTTAATGGTTTTACTTTAGACGTCACAGAGTGACGTCATCGAAAAGCGGAAGTGACGTATGGTTTGTTTACATTTTGGACATTGGGAATTTTTTTTTTGTCATCGACTTCGTGCAGGCGTTGAGTTGTTTCAAGATGGCCCTTCTGAGATTTCGATGTGACGTCACGATTATGTCCATCAAGTCTGAACTTGAAAAGCCAAGTCTGAACTTGAAAAACCTACTCACAGTACCTTTCCTACGCAAGTCAGCGCGGAGGAATACAAGCCGGGGTGCGACTTTGTGAATGACGTTAGATTACACGTTAGAACATGAATGCGAGTGGCAAGCTGATGCAATCACACCGGTTATGGGGTAGGAATGTTGCTATGCGACTTTGTGAATGATGTTAGATTACACGTTAGAACATGAATGCGAGTGGCAAGCTGATGCAATCACACCGGTTATGGGGTAGGAATGTTGCTATTTGTTGAAGACCAGGGCTGTTGCCGTTTTAAAGTTTAGTTGGAATGAAGTGGCAATGATTTTAGGGATGTTTTCATTGATTTTTGCAGTGCTGTTGCTGCTATCTTGTGTACTTGTGCGTTTGTTGTCGCGTTAGATTTTCTTTATTAACATGGATGGTTCAAGCCCCCAGAAACGGTGTTTGGATACTACATCTGATTTGGTAAGTCCTTTTTTCATTATTCTTAATACCAATATTTTTTAATTATTGCATATACGTTATGGTCAATACGATTAATTGGTTATTAATAATTACCGGCTATTATTAATACTTTCCAACAATGAACGGTAAAATTTAATCTTTTCCGGAATTTTTACTTTAACCGTAACATATATATATTTAGTCTTTTTCTCTTTCAATGATTGTTTTTAAGAACGATTTTTTTTATTGTTATCACAGGTGTTATTTGAAGACCCTGAAATGCCTATGAGGGATTCAGATGATGAAGTAATTTATTTTTATTTATTATTGCCACTAGTTCTTTATTTTTGAATTTTATCGATAAATTCAGTTTATAAATAAATATCCACATTTTAACATTGCCACATTTATATTGACCTTTTTTCTCAGCTTCTTAGTGAACTATCACAAGGGTTTATTGAGGCATCCCAATTCTTTTCTGAAGTGCTTGATCAAACTGGAGCAGGATTTGAGGTACTCCTCTATTACTATATTTTTTCTCTGTCGATTCATTCTGTTCACTGGATAGTTTACTCTATTTGTTTTCTTTATTTTTCATTTTATTTTTTAATTTTCAGTTAGAAAATGCTATTATTTTTGAAGAGGTATCTAGAAGAAATGTTCATAAATACAATGCGCAAGAGGTGACTTTCCGTGCCCGAGTTGATACAGAGAATATTCCTGCATCCTTACAAAGTGAACCCCTCGTTGTAACTGTTGAAATGGTACGGCGGCTGTTTAATCTCATTATCCGACGTTTGACAGAAGATCTGAGAGATCACGATTTGATTCGTTTCTATATTCAGGCAAACGGGTTAGATAAACCCATTTCGACAGAACTGATGCCCGTCTCGAGTGTCACTGTCGAAAAAGTACTTTCGACTGTAATGAAAGTGTTACAGTCGAAGGAAGAACTTCCCTTGGACGCTGGATTTACGGTAGACGCCATCACCATAAGGAGAGAAGCTGGTGCCGGCGGAGGAAGAAAAGTAACAAATATTCAAGTAGACAGACTTTTGAAAAGGTCTGTTTTGACAATACCATATGATAATGAAGGGCTTTGCTGCGCGAAAGCTATTCTATATGCCTTGGCGCATCTGGAAGGTGAGGGTATCAGCGCTTTAAAAAACCGGAGTAGGCCTGCGCTTCAGAATCGTGCTCGAGCCTTACATGAAGCCGCTAATATACCGGTTGGCCCTTGTACAAACGCAGAAATTGCAATATTTGAAGAGCATCTCAACGTTCAAGTTGTAGTAATATGTGCCCAAAATTTAAATAAAGTAAGTGCATATTATTTTATCGAATGTAACTGCTTTGAGGATATGTTTTTTTCTTCAATGACTTTATTTTATTTATTTATTTCGTTTTAATGTTTTAGGTCTCGTATAAGGGTCCTGACAGACCACGTCGAGTAAACCTATGGCTTCATAATGGTCATTATGATGTAATTAAGAGTTTGAAGGGGTTCTACGGATCTAGCTACTACTGCGAGGTATGCGAAAAGCCGTATCAACATCTACAGAATCATCGCTGCCAAAATGCATGCCACATCTGTTTGCGATCCAATTGCGAGAAAGCTGATCCTTTTCGATGCTATGAGTGTAATCGTTTGTGTCAATCAGAAGACTGTTTCAGGGCTCACAAAGCGAAACCAGGAAAGCAGCAACTTTCGTTGTGCGATCGAGTAAGTTTTGTTTTTCTATTCTTTATATATAACAATCTGTTATTTAATGTCATCTGTTAATTAAGTTATTTAAGTAGTTAAATATACCCTCCTCCTCAGATGTATCAATGCAGAGAATGCTGTCGTGTCATCCTTCGGCGCCACTGTCCTATGGATAAACATCGATGCTGGACTATTAAATGCCCTTCTTGCGAGAAATTCGTTGTGGCTAATGAACACCAATGTTTCCTGCGCACCGTACCATCGAAAAATCACTCGGACCGTCTCATTTTCTTTGACTTTGAGACGGACCAATCATCGGGTGAACATGTTGTTAATTTTGCGGTGGCACATTACGCCCATGGAGCAGAAAAAGTTTTTAAAGGCTATTCTGCATGCCACGATTTCTGTGCATGGCTTTTCACAGAAAGGCACAAGGACTACACTGCCATTGCCCACAACATGAAAGGGTAAGTTTTCATTCTTATTTTTAAAAATATATATAGAGAGAGCTTGAACGATGTTCTGAGGTACAGACCGAACCGGGAATTAGAGGGATACTTATTTAAATTTATCACTATACGATCATTATTTTTTTTCTCATTGTCAATTATTTTTTTAGATTTGATGGACAGTTTATTATGGCCTGGCTTCTTGAGCAAGGTACGCCTCCTGATATAATACCTAATGGCTCGAAAGTAATGGCAATTACAAGTAGAACTCTAAATTTAAGAATAATTGATTCATTCAACTTTCTTCCCATGCCATTGTCAAAACTACCAGCTTGCTTTGGGTTGATAGAACTCAAAAAAGGATATTTCCCACACCTTTTTAATACTCGGGAAAATCAGACGTACGAGGGGATTTTGCCGGATGTCAGTTATTATAGTGCTGAAAGCATGACACCGTCTGCTCGCACAGCTTTCTTGGCTTGGCACAAGGAACATGAAGGAGACACATTTCATTTCCAAGAAGAAATGCTGTCCTATTGCAAGTATGTGTCGCTTTTTTTAAATGAAAATATAGTGTAAAATTAATAATTTTATTTATTTATGAATTTAATATTTTATTCAAGGTCGGACGTAGATATTCTACGAAGGTGTTGCCTTGAGTTTCGCAATCAGTTTTTAGAAATTGCTGAAGTCGATCCATTTTGGTAAATATTTTGTTTCTTGTTGGTTTTAATTCTTTTTTTTATTTTCTATCCCTTTCATTTTGGTTACATATATTCTACTTTTTTCCACAGTTACATTACCATTGCATCAGCTTGCATGGCAGTTTTTCGATCGAAACACATCCAAGAAAACACCATAGCCATGGTTCCTACTCACGGGTACCTGAATTCTACAAACCATAGTAGGGACTCCATCAGGTGGTTAGATTTTGTTGCCTCAACAGAAGATATTTATATTCAGCATACATTGAATGGGCTCGGAGAGAAAAAGATTTGTGGAATTTCTGTAGATGGCTATTGTGAAGACAAAAACACCATCTATCAATTTCATGTAAGCTTGGTTGCAATCTTATGTAACTGATTTTTAAATAATGTGTATATTCTTGCATATTTATTTATTTATTCTTCTTTTGTTCTTCCAATTCCTTTAGGGTTGTTTTTTTCACGGATGCATTACTTGTTTTGATGCCGATTCAGTGAATCCGCTGGTAGCAGCGACCATGGGAACTTTAAAAGAAAAAACAGAAAAGACAACGTCCTACCTTCGTGCCCAAGGATTCAATGTCATTGAGAAGTGGGAGCACGAATTTACTCGTCAAAAGAAGGAGGACAACGCTTTAAAATCCTTTTTATCTGGCCATGAACTTCATGATCGCCTTGATGCCCGTGATGCCTTTTTCGGCGGTCGAACAAATGCTCTGAGACTATACCATGAGGGTAGAATTAAATACATAGATTTTACATCATTGTATCCCTGGGTAAGTATCCCGTCATTATTTCCCTTTTTTATAAACTTTTTTTTATTGTTTCTATCATTTATCCTCTGTTGTATATTCTACTATATTTCTTACATTTAAAAAAATATATTTATTGTATCTATTTACTGATTTTTTTTTAGGTAAACAAATATTGTCGTTACCCTATCGGACACCCCAAAATTATTACTCAAAATTTTGGCGATCTGGGAGAATATTTTGGATTTGTTAAGTGTCGTGTCTTGCCTCCTCGTGGATTATATCTTCCTGTATTGCCTTATCGGTGCAACGAAAAACTAATGTTTCCACTTTGCCGATGTTGCGCCGAAACTATGCAGCAGGATCCTTGTGAACACACTGATGAGGAACGGGCTATTGTTGGTACCTGGGTCACTGAAGAAGTGAAAATGGCTGTTCAAAAAGGCTACCAGGTTACAAATGTAAGTTATTTTTTCTATTCATAACTGAATTTTTGATTAAGGAGAATATTTATATACATTTCTCTTTTTTTTATTTATCCTTAAATTTGTATGTAATAATTTTTCTTATTTAAATTTAAAAGAACAGTGTTCAGATACTATATTGTTCCCATAGAGGCAATTAATTGTAAAGTAAATTGTTATCCACTATACGATTCGAACATATTATTAACATTACATTACATTCGTTATTTTAGATTTTCGAGGTATACCATTTTCATGAGTCCTCAGACTCCTTGTTTAAGTCATACATTGATCTTTTCTTGAAAATAAAGCAAGAGAGCAGTGGATGGCCTGCGGAATGTATATCACATGAACAACGAGCCCAATACATTAGAGAATATAAAGAACGGGAGGGTGTACAACTTGATTCATCAGCCATCGCAATGAACCCAGGACGGCGACAAGTTGCTAAATTAGCATTAAACAGCTTCTGGGGGAGGTAAATTTACTTTCTAATTATTCAAAAGTTACTTATTATTTTTTTTTTGTATACAATTGTTATTATGTCATTTGTGTATTGCAGGTGGGGCATGAACATAAATAAAGGCCAGCTTACCTACGTTCATACGCTACCCGATTTTAACAAGATATTAGCTGACCCAAAGAAAAATGTACATTCCTTTTTTTTTATAGTCTTAAACTGATTTATAAAGTACAAATTTTAATTACTTTTTATGAAGTCTTACCATTGAAATACGCAATACAATTTTTAAATTTTTTTCAGATCAAGGACATATACTTCGCAACATCTGAAACGGCCGCAATTCATTGGGATATTGTCAAAGATTTTGTTCCCCAAGACAGTGTCACCAATATATTTTTGGCTGCTTTTACCACTTCATGGGCACGGCTTAAACTGTATTCTGAAATGGATAAGTTGGACCATGCCGTATTATATCATGATACGGACTCTATCATTTACAGCAGTGATGGAACTAACGATCCACCTCTTGGAAATTTCCTCGGAGAGTTTACAGACGAACTTAAAGGAGATTTCATCACTACGTTTGTGTCTGGTAAGCTATATATATATATATATATATATATATATATGTGAAATTCAGTGGGAGTGTAACAGGGGGAGGGCGGGTTAAAGAGCACTGAGAAATTCTTTAAAATGATAAAACATCTAACTAAAAAAAAATAACAATAAGGACAGTCACAAAACATATTTAAAACTTTACGGCTGCATTTATTTATATTCAATATTTATATTTTAGGTGGACCAAAGAATTATGCATACTTAACATCAACAGGAAAAACGTGCTGCAAAGTAAGGGGATTCACCCTTAACTTCCGTAATACTCAGCTACTGAATTTTCATTCAGTAAAAAATCTGGTATGCAGCATGGATCCCAAAGCCTCCATACCTTTATACAATCCATCAAAGATTGTAAGAGATGCAAAACGGCGGAAGATCCTGAACAAAGCGGAAACGAAATTGTACAGAACAATCTACAATAAGAGGACACTGAAAGAAGACATGTCTACCCTTCCATACGGTTATTAAGAAGCTGAGGTGTATAGCCTTTTTTAATTAATTTAGTTATTTTTAGGGGAAATTAACTTTTGAGGAAAAACTATATTTTTTGTATTATTTTTAGAGTTTGTTTTTGGAAGAAAAAGAAAAGAAAATTGTAAATATGATTGAAATTAAAAATAGTTTATTTTTATCGAGTTGGTTTTATTTCTGTAAAGTTCTTTATATACAAGGTAAGTCCTTTCAATTTTTTATTTCGTTAATTTCTATTTGCCTCTTTAAATATTCATTTGTTTATTTTTTTTCTTCACAAATATGATAAAATTGTTGTAGGAAATGTTTCCAAGTAGAAGAAAAAAATCTTTTTTCATTTTTTAGGTAGATTAATTTTTTATTAATAATTTATTGTAAAACAAAAAAGAAAACACGAGAATGAAAAAAGACAAATATTTTTATTTAAATCTAAGATATGATGAAGTTACAATTTCAACCAGACATTCGAATAAGACGATTTTCTCTTCTTGCCCCTTTCAGGTTTTGCATACATTGTTTTCACATCAGATAAATAAGTATTTTTCACAAAGTCTTGTGGAAAATTGTTGAATGTTAATATTTCCTTAAATTTTTCAAAGGCCACTGGTTTTCGAACTCTGTTTCTCAATAGGAAGTTGATAAGTTGCACAACATCAGAATCAGGAATCGCTGTTTGATTTAGCATAAGTTCTCTGTTTAAATTCCAAGAGATTTCATGTTGTTTGAAAAAGTCCATGATTTTTCGTGCAGTATCTCTATGTTTCACAGGAACAGATTCTAAGATCTTCTTTTCTACATAAAAATTGCTGTCACGGTCTTTCTCAATAGGCTGTTCTTCGGGTTGATTGATGGTATTAGCATTTGGGAATGTAACATATTTTTGTAAAGCTTGACTGTACAACTTTACTTTTTCATGATCAACAATTTTCTTTTTCAAGATGTGTTGAATCTGTGTATCTAATTCACTCAGATGATCCTCTTCAAATTCTTCCATACGGTCTAACGGTACCAGTGCAAACTTTTTACTGTGTTCCATGTATAAGAGATGATAAGACGGTTATAGCAGCTGGAATAAGAAAGGATAAAAATCCTTCACCTTTTTGTACTAAAAGTCGTCTTTTTCTATAGAGAGGTACTCTTTTCTCAGCGAGTTTTCTTAAAGTTCTTTTAAATGGTACGAGTCGATTCTTGGTACGTTTATCAATAGGGAGATTTCCTTTTAAAAGGTTTAAAACACATTCACAAACTGATTTAATGAGACTGTTTGGACAATTTTTCAATACAGTTGCTTTTCTCCTGCTTCTCTGTAAGAGTTTCAAACATACCACATCCTTCTGAGAAGGCATTCTAAATAGAAATGATTTTTTCTGCTTTTTCACTTTGTTTTATATAGGTTTCGAAGGTATCCGCTTTAATGGCCCTATCGAGGTTCATACACGAAATGTTTATCACCAGGAAATATCCCTGTACGTAACCGTAACCGTTCAGTCGTCTCCGGTCTTAAGTCAATGAGCAAATAACTAAAGGGCGTTGAGGTAGCATCGTCAAATATTTCTTGAAAAGCCTTGATTTTTCTGGGGAACATTTGTTTGGCTAGATGCGTTATTTGACTTTTATCTCTAGGATTTTTGTATAGAACTACATAATGCGAATTCAAATGAACATTTCTCATTTCTTTGCCTTGATGAAAAAAGTTTTGCGTAATAAAAATGATTGAAAGATTTCGGTGATGACTACCTTTTGTAAAAAGATTGCTTAAGCGAGTATCACTTGATAACTCTACCATCAAATCATCTATGATAATTAAAGCATCTCGAATGGAGCTGAGGTTGGAGGGCAAACCTTCTTCAAAATTAACATTTTTCATAGAATTAAAAATAGATTGGTAACTTCCGTAGCAGTAGACAATATGTGTAGGCATTGGATGGAACATTTTGTGATCTATCAGTTTCTTTACGAAAACAGTTTTCCCTGATCCTGTAGGCCCACTGAGGAGGCATGTCGAAGGATGAACTAGTCTAGGGAGTTCCATATTCTAAAATAATAAATTTATTGCTGAAGTTTCCACTTTTATAGTTTGCAGAACATGTCTGTGCACCCTTTAATTGTGTTTGCTACGAGACGACACTCGCTGAACGAATCAACAATGTTTTGAGTAAATTCTAAACAGTGGTTTTCAAAGACATTTAAAGAATTATGAACACATTCACATACTGTTTTCCCACAAACTGAGTTGTTAAAACTAAAATTAGAAAATTCATTGCATTTAATAAATCCTACTAAATCAATTTTTTGGTAAATTTTATAGATTTCAAGCGTCGTTTTATTTTGTTCTAAACTGCATGATTCATGTTTGGGCCAATTGAGACAAGTCCAAGTAATAAAAGCAGAAAAAACAACGTAGGAAAAAATAAGTAATGTAACTAATATTATTTGACTTTTTGTGCTTTCCATTTTTGTACGACTTACTCTGGTGAATATTTTTAACAAAGTGTTTTCTTTTTCCTACGTCAACCCTTTTAAACTCTTGGATTTTACCCCAAAAAACCATTTGTCAGAAAAAAATAAAACCACATCTAAAAAGTATCGAAAAAGTAAATAAAAATGAGTCAATATATCTGGCAATAAAACAATTTTATTATTTTTTAAAAATCATGGTTACACCGTATCTTTTTTTGACAAATTGAAATATTCTAAAATCATTCTTCTTTCCTGCTAATTGATTGATAATAAATTTCATACAAAATCCTTGACATCGTTTAACAATAAAATAAATGCAATAGTGTCCACATACATTAGACGTTAAGCTTTGAAGTGGAACTTTGTTCCATTGAACATATTGAAATTTCTTGACAAATTTTGCGATGTCTTTTCCAAATGCGTCGGGAGGCAATCCATAGGAATCAAAAAATTCAATAGTCTTGTTATCTTGAACGTACACAGCAAGCCAATGAGAACCCGTCTCATCGTGTTTATCAGTATTGAGCACTATGGCAGAGGGAAACTTTTCAATAGTTGGTATCTTATCTGAGGGATAAACACCACCATAATATCTCGCCGAAATAGAATCACGAGATAAGATTCTATGAATCTGTGATGAATTCATTAGTTCCCAAAATCATAAAGTATATTACGAGCTTTGTTGATTTCGATTAGATTTTCAAACTCAGCATACACCAACAATGAAATTGTTTGCTGTAACGTAGTTCCAAATTTTATTTCTATTCTTAAGTTACTGTGTCGAACAAGATTTAAATGTGAACCATCGCACAAATCTGGGGATAAATCAAAGCAAAATAAAGAATAACCTTTCGAAAATTCTGACCTTGAGAGGTACAGGCCTCTATTTTCAGCATTCGTAAATAAGTTCTGATATGCTCTTACAAATTGATCTTTTTCAAAATTTGGTTGGAGTGGGTTATGTGGCACGGGCTGACCATCCACATAGACTCCTATAAAATTAATATTGTAATGTTTGAACTCAAAGGGTGACTTCTTATAGTGTCCGTTGAACGCGTCGTTATCGACACAGGCAATCACAATGCGGTTAGGCATCTGTCCCGTAAAAATGTTATCTTGAACAAAACTCATATTACCAGCCGGAATGGAATAAGCTTTACACAGTACTCTGTTAATGGGGTATTTAGCTGCTGTTTTTTCCAAACCTTTTGCATGTCCTATAACAACACCTGGGCTCACTCTGACTTTACGAACAAGCAAGGAAGCATATTCCAACGAAACTTTAAATTCCCCGTCTCCCAACAAACAAAATTCCGGTTTACTGCGTATAAGCTTAATTTTCACATCCACCATATTTAAAAGGAGTCTCTCTTGATGAAACATATCCAAGTGCAAACGGCCAATCATATCCACCGATGCACCTAGCTTAAACATTTCTGTCCTTTGATTAAATCCATCGTTAGGTTGAGCATCTGCCGTATCAAAAACATTCATACGACCTGCGGTATCTTTAAAAAACAGTTCTGAAGACAATTGAGAAGTTTTAGTATCATAACCATGATTCAGTAATTTTTCTATCATGGCTCGGTATGGATAAGTGTTATTACTGGAGGAAACGAGTCTTTCGTTTAGACTGATATCCACCTGAGAAAACATGGAATGCAGAAAGAGATTTACAGGGCCTACTTTACTTTCAGTTGTGATTGGTTTGCCGTCACTTTTTAAAATTTTAACTTTAACATATAATTGGGTCTGTGACAAATCGAGGTATTCGTCTCCGCTTCCAGAGACATTGAATTCGATAGGGCTTCCACCAGAAACATTAGCTAGGGGATGAAATTCAACCCACTGACCTCTCTCGATGACAGTTTGTGTTGGAGGTAAAGAGAATAATTCTAGTTCTGATTTCACACATTCTGGAGAATCTTTTAGTAGAAAAGCCATGGTGTTACGAGTCGAAAATATCACGTCCTTGTAGCTTCCTGACTTTAGATGAAATGACACGTTTCGAGGGTTTGCGCTTCCTTTTAAGCTTTCCATGACCAATCATCTCATCTGCTTTCTTAACCGCCTTTCTTGCTAATTTTTTCCCAGTTTCTTTTGCACGCGTTTTAACTGATGTTTTGAAATTTTCGCCTGATAACACGTCATTAGCAACCATTGTTCCTGTCCGTAAAGCTTCTTTTCCAATCGTTTTTGCACCACTAATCAAAAAAGGTAATGCTCTGCGAAATAGTTTTGCAAAAAATCCTCCTATTCCTTGCCCTTTCTGAAAAACAACTCCTTTATAGTAGGGCAAGCCATTTCCAATTTGCTCTGAATAATAATCTTCAAACTTTTTACTACAACACGTGTAAGGAACCAACATTTTGTTACTTCTTTTCTTGAATGCGAAAATGAAAAATGAATCAATTCAGAAAGGAACACTCTTTTTATATGATTTGTTTCAAGCGAAAATGTAGTTTCACTATCAACTTTCCGCGTTCAAATGAGACGTAACGACCAGTGTGCGTCCTTATAATGATTTCAATCGAGTCAAAATTTTTTCTGGAAACTGGTAAATAATGAGGTCTCTCAAATTGTTCCTGAATCATATCACCATCTCTTCCCTTCACTGTCAGAGTTCGTAAAAGAGGAGCTAAGATCCCACCAACAAATTCAGGCTGAATGATGTCCGTATAAACGTACAACAAATGTAAATCAACATTAGGATCCGCAACGAAAGGACTCTCAGTGATTACTGTATCTGGGCCTCCATTTCCTGGAATAAAATTTTCTCCAATCACTTTATTAGGTTCAAAACCTAAGTTTTCAGCTAATCCCTTGGATAATTTCACCGTTGCACCATTAGTGAGCTGCACCATCACCTTTTTAGTGTGTTTGTTATATTTCATTTGAATTTTTATGTGCTTTGGAAATGCATTTAAAATGTCGATCGGAGAATCATAAAATCCGCACGCTATTTTTCCATTAACTTTTACTCCGTTTCCTAAATTATATTCAAAAGAATTTTCACCATCAATGATGTTATTCCACATTCTGGGATAAATCATTTCAACTAATCCTACTTCCCATTCACCTGAGAGTTCCAGACGTTTAGGGAGTTTCGTGTAGAAGTGAGACATTGTGTTGCCAGGATAAAACTCGATAGAGCTATCGCTGGGAAGTGTAATGTAGAACGACATCGTACAGTGAAAATGAGAAGGTAAGTACGGTGACAGCTCTATTTATATCATTTTGACATTTTCAACCCAAGCATTAAATTTGTCAGGATAACCCTGAAATTTCACAAAGTATTCCGTTTTCCCCTGACGCTTTCTTTTCTTTAAAACTTTTTCTACTGGATAAAATCCGGAATCCGAGATCTTTTGCAATTCCTCTTTGTAAAAACTTCCTTGTATCACTTCCCCTGCTAAATCTTTCAGTTTATACACAACAGGTATCCGATGTATTATTTTATCGATAGTAAAAATTTCTTTTGTCCAGTTTTGTTCGTATCCTTTTTCAAAGTGCATTTTCTCCCGACTAATACGAACAGTATCGTCAACCTTTAATTCTGAACTGCTCTGTTTTGCAACAGTTTGCTGACCGTATAACGTATCCCATACTTTTCCTTCATTTTGTAATGTCACTGATGAAGGCTCTGTTTTAATACTACGATGCCAAGTATGGTTATAACTATGCATCAATTGGTCTATGACGTCAATATATCTTTTCGTATTTTTTTCAGTAAAGTATTTCCACATTTTAGTTTTAAGGGTACGATTAAAGCGTTCAACGATTGAAGCTTTTGTTGAATTATGTGTGGTAAAGAAATGAACTTTCTTCTTTTTTAAGAAATTTTGCACTAGTTTATTGGTAAACTCTTTCCCAGCATCTGTCTGTAAGGATTGAGGAGTACGTTCGGAAAATATTTTTTCATAAGCGCTCAATATAGTTGCAGATTTTTTATCTAACAGAGGAATGGCCCATGCATATTTAGACAAAATATCAATACAAGTAAGTAAATACTTATACCCGTCGTTATGAGGGGCGAGAGATTGCATGTCCACTAAATCAGATTGAAACTGATCGTTTAATCCTCCTACTATTACACGATTTCTCTGGAATTTGTGCCGTAAAGGCTTGTGTAAAGTATACGAATCTTTCGTTTGTAGCCAATTCTTTATCTGTTTTCTTTTCACGCGACCTTTTAAAGCACGCTGTAAAGCATTGATACCACCAAAGCTGCCGGGGAGTTTGGGATTCCGATATGTCTGATTCAGAATTTCTTCCATTGCAGCAGCGGTTGTGGTCTAACCTAAAGCTGATATTCATAATGACTGTTAAATTATAAGAAACACAGTATTTATATACTTCTCCTACATTCACTTTATGAACAGAATTTCACTATTAAAATTATGTAGCTAAACTAAAGAATATTTAAAAAATAATAATTAAAACAATTATGCAATAACAAATTAAACACTAAATAGGTCAAACATATAGTCAAACATATGCACATTAACAAGTAAGATAAAAGTCTAAATAAAACGCACTCAGGGGTAATAAGAATCAACAAAATTTATTTATAAGTAATAAAAGTAAAAAAAATACATTACACTGATGAAAAATATGGAGGAATACAATCGGTATTTACATACATTTGTCGCACGGACTCCATGAGTTCATTTACATTCAAACATTCAAAAAAGTCACCTTGGAAAATCAAATACCTAAAATTTAACTGAGTACTATATTTTTGAACAAAAGTCCCAGCAAAATCACGCCAATCAATACTGTAAAGAATGGAAGTAAAATGCATGGAAAAAGAATCTTCCTTACTCGTATCTAAACAGGTATGAGCTATGTTGTTCACAATGTAATTCTTACATCCGAAGCAATCCACATGCTTAGATATGTTCTTTGAAATTATATCCTCTAAGTGGGAACACAAGGCTAATTTCATTTCATCCACCCCTTCTGGATTGTCAGGGTCACCGTTGTAAGTTTCTTCGGAATTAAATGTTGAACACTTTTCAAGTTCGTGTCTCACGAAATAATACAAGGAGTAGGTGAATAGTGAAGTATTTACACGTTCAGCAACACGCTGGTAGTTTTCGCAGATTTTAAAGATCTGCTCCCAACACAGCACAACACGTTCGGGCACAAAATGAAATGACATATCACTTTTGCGAAACAGTCTTTGCAGAATGAGAAATGTCGTGTCTCCCACAACTTCTTTGGACATACACAGGTCTCTTTCAAGAATCTTAGCAGATTCCACAGTACCAAAAGTGAAATATTTATTCACTTTACTTATAAAAGAATCCCACACTTTTGGCGAAAGTGAAATACCTTCCTTCGTGGGCTGTAAGCTTTCACTCTCATCCGTAACGTACTTCCTGATATGGACTCTGGTAAGTCCAGTGAACTTGTTTACAAGCAGGAACATGTTGTCTCCAAGGTGTAACATCGTATCAGGCAGCGAATCCATCGTTATTTTTGGCTCTTCCCCAGGCATAGGTAAAGACTTTGTCTTTATTTTTGGTTTTTCACCAAGAACAGACAATGCACTCTTTTCAGCAATACGAGTTTTTTTCATAGGGCTAGACTGAACAGAATTTCGCTTCATAGTCTTTTCAATGCAAAATTACTTCTGAAACTGATCAACAAACCTTGCAGCCACTGATAGAAATGATTTCTGAGGGGGTATAACTTACTTCCCAAGAGCACAAGATTAATCCACCAATCAGAGAAGCTTGAATAATCACGTGATACTAAGAAAATCCCTCCTACCTGGTCTTCAACAAATAGCAACATTCCTACCCTATAACCGGTATGATTGCATCAGCTTGCCACTCGCATTCATGTTCTAACGTGTTACTTAAAGTTTGGGTGTTGCCATTCATCAACAAAATTTTTTTTTTTTTTTTACAAAACCTACTCAGCTCCATTCCCATAAAAAACAACTCAACTCTTGCTTAAATGTTTTCCCCCACAAGCAGGACACCTAAAACTCAACTTTACTTTATATGACGTCACATCGAAATCTCAGAAGGAATAAAAATCCAATCCCGCCCACCTCTGGTCACGTGGTATGACGTCACGCGTGCGCCAATTCTAAAAAAAAAGGGTCTCTAAACATTTAAATCTCTGTAGAATAGGTATTCGTGGCCGAACGGTTATAGTCATTCAACTAACCCTCGACCATGAGTACTTTTGTATTAAGTTCGAGCCCCCAACAAAATATCAAATATTTTTTATTTTCTTAGGATTTTATTCTATTCACTCCAGTAAATGACACTAGATGGCGGTACGAATAACGAAAAAAAAAATCCAAGTCCCAAACGTAAACACACTGACGTCACTGGTCATGAATAAAGTAAAACCATTAAGAAATCAATTCGTTCCTTAGATTAATTACTTTTAAAATCACTAGATGGCGCCATAAGTCGTTTTGAAAAAGCATTTATTAAAACCCCTATGCAATTATTCAAACCATTTTCTAAAAATAACGCATTCCTAATACTAAGAAAAAATACAAGTCCAAAAGAAAGAGAAATAAACACTACATTAATTCACCATCGTAAGTTAACTCTCTTACAGCCTAACGGATAGCGCGCTTGACTTCGGATCCTATGGTCCTCGGTTCGAATCCACCAAATTGCTTTTTAATTAAAAATAATAGAGTTTCGAATTTCTCCACCAGATGACACTACGAGTGATTCGTCACCATGGTAACGAAACGACGCCATCTTGAAACAACTCAACGCCTGCACGAAGTCGATGACAAAAAAAAAAATTCCCAAGTCCAAAATGTAAACAAACCATACGTCACTTCCGCTTTTCGATGACGTCACGCTGTGATGTCACTTGGCCCCGCCCACTTCGGGTCACGTGGTATGACGTCACTTCCGTGTCCTATACGGGGGGGTATACTACTGGCAAGCCCTGAAGGTAAGGAAGGACAACTGGCTCCAACACCTCGGAGATGTAGCGCTGGCTGTTTAAAGTACCAGCAATGCGTACTAGAGGAGTGCGAGAGTGATATCCAATACCGCCCCATACCATAATACCCGGTGCAGGACCAGTGTGGCGGTGCATAACGCAGCTGTTCAGCATCCTCTCTCCACGGTGTCTCCAGACTCAAATCCGACCATTGTGGTGTTGCAGACAGAAGCGTGACTCGTCAGTAAAGACAATTTCATTCCATTCTGCCGTCCACATCCTTCTTTCATCGCACCATTGGCGGCGGAAACGTCTGTGGTTCTGCGTCAAGGGTAGACGAAGCAATGGACGTCTTGCGGACAGACCACTCTGCTGTAAACGGCGTCGAATGGTACGCGCAGACACTTGATGATGCGGTACAGACTGAATGTGCTGTGCTATGGTTCGTGATGTGGCTGAGCGATCCGTCACTGCCATACGCACAATATGCCTGTCATCACGTGAAGTGGTGCACTGAGGTGGATGCGATCGAACACGTCGGTCCGTCGTACCCTCCTGCATCCAACGATCACATATCCGCATTACAGTTGTTTGGTTTCGTCCAACACGACTACCGATTTCCCTGAAAGATAATCCACAATCTCGGTAGGCCACTATCCTTCCTCTGTCGAACTCGGATACTTGATCAAAAGATGATCGCTGTTTTCTACGAGGCATAATTGATCGTTTTTTTTTTGAAAAAACCACAAGAAAAACACAATTGCCGTACTTGAAATCGTCGAAATCTCCAAGCCTTAAATAGCGCTTTGAAGTGGCGCCACAGGCGCGCGTGATGTGCGTCTGCGCTGAAATTCTAATCATTTGCATATCTCACCTCCGCTAATGCATGTTGTAAATTTCATATTTTTTGCATGCTTCCTTCAGGGTGTTGCATTTACGGTGGCCAGCAGTGTACTATAGTCAAAACTTCACTTGTTAGAATTGTTTTCTATGTGTACGCGTACAGGGGCCTTCATATACTCTCACGTTATACACTGAGTGATTAGAAATTCCCTGGTCAAACTTTAGAGGGTGTTAGATGCATGACAGCCATCTTGGAATTCATATAACATCCCATCACGGGTGAAAGACGAAACTTCAAATAGAACAATTTACAACGCCTTCTAACAACTATCGTGGTTCAAAATTAAAAGGATTTGTCCTCGGATCTTTCCCTTTGGGATTGAATAGCCTGTTGTGTTGCTTTAGTGCGACGTAAATTCAACTAACCTACCTTCTAGCAACTACATGCGGACATACATTCCTTTACAAAAAATGTTTATTTTGGTGCACCCTTTTAATTTTTACCAGGGAATTTCGAATCACTTCTATATATTCTCTAACACTCTTCATACAGTATACTTCTTAAAACATGTAACGTAATTCCTTTTTATTGTAACTGTCAATTAATAAGTATTTTGCTGCGGTTTTTTAGAATGTTCTATGTTTAATTCTTTGAAAGAAATTCGAATTCAGTACGTGAAAATGGTTAGTATTTTTCGATAGTTTCAGAAACAACTGTGCTAGGATTATAATCCCTACGCGTGAGCCACCTGGAACATTTGAAAAGTAGTGCGCAAACATGTCATTTCGCCGTTTCCGGTTTTATGTAGTCCTTTTGTCCAGTAAGTGCCCGAAAAAATCCTTGAATCCTGAAACACTTTATCAACGAACCGCAAAGCCTGTCGGATATTTACCGTCGTTTTTCGCACGCGCTGCCCAATAGTGGAAGTGGACTACTTCCTCTGTTTTTCACCGGCTCTTTTATTTTTTCATGAATGAAAAGTTCGCACGATACTTTGGGGGCACTTGTTTCCTTTTGCGAGTGAAAGTACGTACATTGTATTTCCTTTATTACCCTAAATACGATGGTTGACCCACTATCCCCCCTTGATAATCTAATCTAACCCCCACACCTTTTGTGGGAACAGACATGTAGCAATGCATTGTAAAATTACCATCAATTAGTAAGCATGTATTTAAAATCTGGTGTATTGAACGAACATCGAATTTGCGTATTGGTTAGTAATAAAATTGGAACGAATCAACAAACGGGTTGTTCATCGACATTTGGGAGTTGTTTGAGAAAAAGGAATTTAAATTTTTTGTCCCTGAAACCGAATTTCTTTTGCATAAAAAATTCACTTGTAACTTGAATTATTGGAAATCTTTTCAATTTACCTATTTTTAGTGCGAATTTTTTATAGCCCACGCAAGAAATCCTATTTTAATTAAAGATTTTTTGCATTACACCCACAGTCGCTCTTTCAAGCATGAGATGAATTGCAGTCCAACAAAACAAACCTCCGAATGAGGAAGGTTAGAAGAACATACATTAGATAGCAAGTAAAAAGTTCTCGCCATATTAACAAATGAGAGTATCAGAATTCGATAAGCCTGTAAATAACCATGCCCAGTAAGGACTTGGAAGCATGCAACCCCAATGGCTCTAGGTGGTGACGATTGGTTGGGTTTTATGGCGCAAGAGCCATATTTTTCAAACTGCGCCAAGCACAAGACAAACATCAAGCAATCAATGGCCCTAGGAAGATTCTGCTGCAGTAAGACAGGTCCATTTCTTTTCGCTAGAAACTTCTCCATAAATCGATTTCCTCCAAGAAGTTGAAGTGGTAGAGTGACGAAAATTTATAATTATCTCCTCTCCAGAGACAGTGATGCAGGGGATTCAAGCCTGTCTTTTTTGTCTTGATCAAGTGTCAAATTTTTGCAAGAATATCATAACCTGGAATTATAAAACAATAATTGTTACATGGTTGGTTTTAAAACTTTGAATATACACTATAGAGCTCGTTTGCTAGCATTTCGAGTTCTTTCAGTTGAAACTAAAATCTTTTATTGTCAATATTGTGCGGAATGCCCTGATACATTAAGGGTTTTTTGAACAACTTTTAATTACAGCTTTATCCTTCAAACATTGTTGAATCAATTATTTGAAATTCTTTTCCTTTTTTTATTTTTATAAGCAACAATTGATTGTTTGAGTGGAGAGTACGCACAAAATAATTTGAGAATCTCCTATATTCAAGAAAGCCTTATATATATATATCCAGTTCCCTATTTAAATTTCACTCCTGTCTAACAAATTTTCCTTTCCCTCCACCAAGTGTTGGACTGATTTGGATGATGGGTTTTAGAAAATGTAGACATCTACTGCCCTCAGGTGGGGGAGGCCTTTGAATTATCAAAAGTAAAATATACAATTTTAGACATTTTGATGCCTTGCAAATTATGCAATAATTGTAGCAACATTAATTCAAGAAAATAACATCTTTTCGATTGTCACTTTGTTAAAAAGGTTTCTGTTGTCAAATATATTGATTCAATATTAGCAATTTACTTGACATTGTCTGTCTTATGTTTGGCGCAGCTTGTCCAAGTATGGCCCCTATAACTCAAACCAAATCAATATTAGTAAAAGCTATTTGAAAATTGATCCAAGTTAGATATATTTAGAAAATGAGAATATTATTTCTAAGAAACAGCCATGGTTTATACTTTTGAACAAAAGAAGGTGTGAAATATCTACATCCTTCTTTACAAATATCCACCATATTTTTCTGGACTTCGGCCTCCAGACTGCTAGCATCGTCTGACAGCTTAATTTTTTAACCATGATCAACCTTGATTACATGTGCAACTGAAAACTAATGCTACAATCGTATTATGATATAGATTGATTTTATTGTTGATCTATAACGGTTCACTGCCTTTCTAATTGGGAAAGCATTTAAATTACTGCATAAAATAAACTCTTTTTCAATGTCACATTCTTTTTTCTATTGAAAGCTCTTCCGGCCTCCTAAAATGCCCAGCCTCTCGGGTCTGTCTGTCACTGCCTCCACCTGTTCCTCCTTCAACCAATATTTTCAAAAGTTCCAAACAAATTTCGATGTTTTTTCGTATTGTATAATTTTATTCGGTACTCTACATAATTTTTGTTTGAAATTAAATATTTGAGTTATGTATTTATTACTGGACGGCCAGCCTGAGAGAAATGTAGCCATCAATTTCGACTGAGGATGAAGATTCTGAAAATGCTTAAGGTAAAATATACACAGAAGCAAAGTCAGACCTTTTGGAACATGGGGCAAACGTGGCTGATGCCGCCCTGTCCAAAACACCATTTACGTATTTAAAATGAAGATAATTCATATAAAATTAACTCATTCGAATCACATTAGTTTTGTTAACATATAAATGTTTTCAATGTTAATTTTTCTGCAATTAATTATTGACTATGCATAAGGACTATCAAAAGGCCGAGGTTTGTTAACGGCTCTTGTTATGTGTCTCCAGGAGTAAGAAAAAGCGCCCCCTGTAATGTTTTGCGCTCATCAGACGTTTGTGAGAAGGTAATGTAAAATGCTTTGTCTCTTTTCTGGATATCAATGATTACAGGGGGTAGGTATAAAGAAGAATTGGCTCTTATAAATTGTATTCTAAAGTTAGTGTGCAAGAAAGCACATTCACTTAACACACATGGCACTTTAAAATATTTCTGTGACAAGGACAAATGTTTAAAAAAATTAAAGAAAACTACTTTTTAATAAGTATTTCTGAAATACTGTCCCGTTACTGGCTCTCAGGGCCACCACACTTTTCACCCTCCCTTAGGTACTCCATTGAAAATATAATTTGGTGTCCTATAAATAGACGAATCTGGAAAAATTTATCCTATGCAAAGATGATTTTCACTTTACCATGAATGATGAAGCGCGGCATTCAACGTGGATACATACAAAATACAAAGATGGCATATCTAAAAATACTTGCCTGTTACAAATCTGTTTTGTACGCTTAACTAAATGACAATTTTATCATGTCATTTAATTTCCAGTACAAAGTGAAGTTGAAAATGCTGTGTTAGCTGGTAGAGTTAGTTCTCTTGCAAGAAAGGAGGAAAATTCCCCCAACGACTCGTTAATCATCTCAGGCAGTCTATGCCTCACACGGGCAAGATCGGACTTTGATTTGAAAATTTGAATCGAAGTTTGGTGTTGTTATTGGAAATTATGAAGTTCGCGAGCATTTCAATATGATAGGTAGTTAAATTTACGTCGCACTGGAGTAACACAATGGGCTATTGGTAAACATTTTAATATAAAGATGACACCTTAGATGAAGATGCAAATGCTATGAATACTGGATTTATAGAAGGTTATACCGTAGAACAGTGCTTCCCAACCTCACGACACACTTCACAAGCATAAATAATTTCACGGCACACTGAAAGAACATTTTTCTATTTCATGATTAATTTTTTCTATTTTATACTAGGGATTCTTCAATTAATAAGATCTTTCTTTCACATATTTTTGCATTATAATACAAGAACATTCCAACTAGACATTCGTTTCAGATAAGTCTTCTTATGCAGCCATAAGCACAAAATAAACGAAACAAATGGAATTAAAATACCTAATCCTTACATCCTCAGTATATGATTAAATTTTTAGAACACTTATTTTATAAAATTATGTGAAAATACAAAAGTAAATTTAATTATACACAAAAGAATTACAGACTATGTATAAATATGCTAATAATTTAATGACAAAATAAACATTTTAAGTATTAATATAAATATCTACTATATTCTTTTGGTCACAGTTAATGCATATATTACCTTCTTATTTCAGTGAGATACTTGGGCTTGTTTCTGTGAACACAACTTTTTTATATCTGGGTCTATGGTCGAAAGAGCTACACGCAATTCATGATCAAGACTTTTCAATGATGATCTCTAAATTCTTCATAGTGAGCATAGAAAAGAAACTTTGTTTACAAATGTTGTAAATGGTAAAAGAATGTTTACAGCTTTTTCGCCGATGGATCGTAATTCCTTTTTTGCAGTTATTCAGAACTGAGATAATGAAACAACCTTAAACTCAACTTCAAGAGTACGATCACTTTTTAAGTCTAACTCCTCCTTTTCTTTCACTGATAAATCGGATGCCATGTGATCTCATAAAGACGCAAATGGATTTCGAACCCAATCGAATTTCTTTGTCTCCGTTAATTCAAAGTAGTGATGAAGCTTTCTTTTAAGCATGCATAGGTTACATCTACAAGTTCTAGTAGTTCTTTTTTAGGATTACAACACCGACAAAACTTTTCAAGGAAACCATTTTCACACATCTTCCCAAAGTTGAATTTTGTTTTTGAATCCATTAATTTTGTCAGTGCAGGTTAATGCATTCTCAAGTGGTCCTTGCATTTTTTGATTAAGTTCATTTAGGTATTCAAATATATCAGCTAAGTAAGCCATTTTTTGCAAGCAGTAATTATCTGCTAACAGATGAATACTGAGTTACCCTCAGAAAATAGTTGTAATTCCTCTTTCAACTCATGAACTCTGGACAGATCTCTCACTCTCGACAGCCAAAGAACTTCAGTATGGAACAACAAATATTGATGCTCTGATCCCATTTCATCTCATAAAATTTAAAAAAGTGAAGCGATTGAAGTGGTCTACTTTTAATCACATTCACCATTTTTATATCATAATTGTGGACTTTAATTCTGGAGGTAAACTATTTGACATGAGAGCTTCTGTATGAATAATATTATTTGAACATCCGGGTTTTCAGACCGAACTTCGGACGCTAAGCCTCTGACCCTTCCTGTCATTGCAGCCACGCCATCAGTATATAAACTTACGCAATTTTCCCATGAAATTTTGTTTGTATCAAAGTATTCATTGATCATTTTAAAGATTTCCTTCTCAGTTGTTTGTTTCTGAAGTTCTCTGCAGAATAAATAATGCTCTTTCAACCCTCTCTCATCAGGAATTCGAACAAGTGCAATTAGCTGACAACAGTTGCTAACATCGGTTGATTCATCAACCTGTAGGCAAAATTTCTTAACTTCATAAATTTTCTGGATTAGTGTTCCTTCTATGCTAACTGACATGTCTTCAATGCGCCTGTTGATCGTATTATTTGAAAGCGGTACTTTTTCAATTTCTTTTACTTCATCGATACACAAGTTGGTAAAATGAGTGATTCGGCAAATATGTGAGGCTTTTTTGGCTTTATCTATCAATCTCGCGACTTTGTAACTTGCTTCTATAGCTCAATTAGATACCGTTGTGGCTGATCTCATGAAAGAACTTTGCATTTGAATTTGAGTTCGCAAATGTTTAAAATAGTTCAAATCCTTATCCATGTACGAAGGATGCTTGGAAGAAAGGTGTCGATGTAATGTACGTGGCACCATCGCTTCATTTGACAACTTTTCCAGGCATACGAGACATTGAGGCACAGAAGAATTATCGGAGCACACGAAACCAAATTTCAGATAATCCTTTATTATAGTCTATGACTATGACTTGTGAGGAATGACTCTTGACATTCTGGGAAGTCGCCTTCACACGTGCGTAGCTAGAAAAGAGCAATAAAGCGAAAAGGGAACCACTCGGCGGCCTAGCCCTCCGGTACAGTTGCCCATAATCAGAACTTTGCGGTTAAATTTTTTCGCGGCACACTTCCAGTCCTTTCGCGGCACATCGGTTGGGAAGCATTGCCGTAGAGAATATCTTTAAAATGCTCTACAATGAACGATGTAAAAATAAAGAGGGTGGTTCTTTTTCATCCACAGCTATGCTTTGTGAAAGTGGGACTTTCAGCCCTTGCAAAATTCTAGTGGTTGGTCCGCAGCCATTATCGATTTCATAAGAAAACTCAGTTAAATCAAATACTTGGGATCGCTAAAAAAAATTTTATTTGTTCTCAGCAAAACTCGTGGAGTATTAAAAAACCAGGGATTTCTAACAAATAGCTAGAATTTTGATGATTTTGCATTTTTTTTTCTCCGGTAAGACAAATGTTATTCGAGTGTGTAAAAATGTTTCATAAAAAAATAAGCTGATTTAAATACCTTTATTAGGTTGTTTTGGGGTTTTATGGCGCAAGAGCCATATTTGGTCAAGTTGCGCCAACACAAGATAACGTCTAGTTATGGACACACACACAAGGAAAATTTTACTACATGAAGAGAAATGCATACAACTCGTAGGTTGCTAGCGCAGCAGGCAAACCCACTGAGGCAAATCTTTGATAGGGAACTTCCAATGATTTTTTTTTACTTGGGAATGGGTAGGTATTTAATTAAAACATCGTACTGGAGCAACACAGCGGGCTATTAGCGACTGTCGGGGATCAAACTCAAAAGGAAAGGTCCGAGACTTGGGAATGGGAGGCGGCCTATTTTCATCTTTAATCGATCATTTATGGTATTTCATATTTTGGTGTTTTTAAGAAAAGGGACATTGGATGAATTTCCCTAAAATCCCATTTCTTAACCCAATAGATCGGAGAAAATTCTTCATTTCGTGAGATTTCAGGAGACAACAAATAACGAAGTATATTTCACTGCTCCTGTGGTTTCTGTAGAAGTAAAGAAAATTCTAATGCTTAAAACTTCGTTTGGCACAGGTCATAGGTAATCTCATTATCCCTCGAAAATCTGCTTTTGTTGTGCTTTGCAATTGTAAATTGCCAAAATAAAAACTCACTTTGCCTTAACAGGCTGAAATTATTTAATTAAATCGTTTTATTAACAAAAGCGTTATTTAAAGAAAGAGTAAGACACTTAAGAAACACATTTAACAAACTAATCCTGATTTCTGATACAAGTTTCCTCGGCGTTTGTAATGGATTACCAATAGGCTGAGTGCTTTATTGCTTTTTTTCAAGAACCATTAAGTAGAAAATTACATTTTACTCAGCAACGAAATTATGAAAGGGTACATTCCTGCAGAAATTGCTTTATAAAAATAATTTTTAATCACTAAGGTGAAAAAAAGGTGATGAAAAAACTATATCGCTGTTAATTTTCTCATTTAATAGTGAATTAATTTTATAAAAATTATTCTAATTTCATAAACAAATCCAAAAATTCTATTAGTCTCACAAATGAATAGTCACATTTTTCCTAGCTCGTTGATAAACTTGTCCAAATAAGCCGATTGCTTTGTGAAAACTATTTTAAATTTTCTGCATTCTGCATTTCTGAGTTCGAATCCAACCAAAAGACTGTCGTGTACAAAGGGGTATGGTGCACGTTAAATCTGTAGTGACCTCAAATGTTCTCACGTTGGAGGGGTGGGGAAGTTTGGAGTGGGATATTAACTCAGGTGTTGCCTCGTACATCTGACCGTGGTTTAAAATTACGTGGTGTTCTCAGGCTTTCCCCTTCGGTATTGATCCTGGACGGATTGCTCTAGTGCGACGTTAATTACCAATTATCTTTATTAATATGAAAAATCGAGTAAAGTTAGTTTCCAAGTTTAAAATCCCCATTGAAATAGCATTAAGAATTGTGCGATTGCACAACTCAATTCCTATAAATAAAAATTCTAGATTGTTCGATTTTGTAGGCCAACTTTCATCTCGAAACTAGACGATACACTATAACAAATTTGTATTTACATGTTTAAATTTCTATTATATTGATGTATTTTATTTCGTTTCAAAAACTGCTATTTTCGGCAGCTATTGAAGATTTAAAAAATTAAATTACATTTTTTCACGTCTACTTTTTAGTGAAGGAAATTAATTTTCGTGGCGACACGTGATGTTTGGAACTTTCCTGTGTTTGTATCGTTTCGTTATAGAAACCAAAATAATTATAATTTTCCAAGCATTTTTAATCAAGACATGCAAGCTAATACTTCATTGATTATTCACTAAATTTTGAAATAAGTATGCTTTTCAAAATCAATAAAATTTTAATTTCTTTCTTTTAATTTTCAAATCAAATTATTGTTTTATCGAAAGATGGTCTCAAAGAACGAGTATATAATTTCAGTCTGGAAACTGAATCGTTTAAGTACTGCTAGTATTCAAATGGAAATTGCATCTCGGATTAAAACACAACCTTACAAGGGAAAACATAGCGGTATCTCAATAACTGATTGAAAATGTGTACTTTTGATATTTAAAAATAATTTTCATATAGTAGCAGGTTGTCAATTTTACGTAGAATAAAACTTGTGTTGCCGCTCAGTTATCTATAAAGTTGAAAAAGTTTTTTTCTAGTTGGCGTGGTGTGGAAGTTAGAGTGGGTGCCAGCTCAGGTGTTGACCACGTCATCTGACCGTGGTTCAAAATTACGGGGGTAGTCTTCGGTTGGTTAGAAGTTAATTAACGTCGCACTGAAGCAACACAACCGGTTGTTGCGTAGTCCTCGGATCTTTCTCGAAATTGATCCCGGGCCATCGCCAATAGCCCTTTGTTGCTCCAGTGCGAAGTCTGTTCAAATTCAATTTACGTTTAATTCAACACCAGCCATTGCTGCTAGCCTTAATTCTGATAGCAAAGTTCACTGAAATGTTCTTTAAGCTTCTTATTCTTATGTTTTGGCAGACTTATTTTTGACGCGTAATGGTAATAAAGATGGAACTAAACATACTCTGGCTACGAAATACGACCATCTCTATTAAGGATGGTTAAGAGGTTGCATATCTATAACTTTCAAAAATATTTTCAAATAATTTAGTTGATAAAATTGTATTATTCTAAATTGTTAGGGTACAGCTGTAGTCTCTGCCGCGCGCGGTGGCAACGACTCTTGGCGCGGCTTTTGGCGTAGTTATAAGTGACTCATGCCGGGTGATGGTAACCCATTTTTTTCTCGAATTTTCTCCTGGTTAGGGTTAACCTGTTTTTAGGCTAACTTACGGGACTGAGGGAGTAGTTAATCGTTTTTTTTGTTACGAGTTGTGTCGAGATAAAGAGCTTTTTTTAACTTTTTTAAAGGAATCGGGATTAATTAAATCTAAAATTTCTTGCGATAAATGTTAACGGGGATATGACTTTTTCAGTTAGGGTTACCCTCACCGGCATGAGTCGCTTATAACTACGCCAAAAGTCCAAATATTTAATCAATATTTGCAGTGTTTTTCTAGTCAAAATGTTGTTTAATTCAGATTTACATAATTCATCCGTACGTATGCAGTATATATTCAATGTTGGAAGATTTCCGTGGCGACATAAAAAAGTGCGCCAAACACGGCGCCAAAAAAAACGCGTTGCCACCGCGCGCGGCAGAGACTACAGCTGTACCATTGTTAGATTTTGAAAATTATTAAACTCTTGTGCCATTTTAGAAATTTTTACTGATTATATGAAATAAGGCAGTTACTTATTAAGTTCAGTTTAAATTAGTTTGATATATGCAATGCTTTTTTGGATAAAATGTTGCCTTTTTAAATATTGTTTTTTTTTACACTCTAACACCTATTGCATTTTTTTGAGAATTGCTTCCTGTTGAATAAATTACTGAAATAATACATACAAAGAAGTTTTCCATAAAACTATAAGCTAAACCAAGATCTTTTTTTCAGAATATTAAATGTAATTTAAGTCCTATAATTTAAAGCCTAATATTCGTTTAAATCTTAAAAATCATTTCCAATTTCAATTTATTCTCTAAAGTATTTTTTATTGTAAAAATAGTACAAATTATAAGGCAGTTCAGTGAACTATTTTTAAATTGGTAAATATAAGTATCTGAGACCTAACATATAATTTATTGAAGAAATCTCCTAAGCCTGTCATTACAAATTATTGTTGTCTTGCTTGTAGGAATATACTTTATAAACGCGACAATTTAAATATTTTTACATGATGTGTGAGGTTTTAAGTTTGCTTAAACCAAGTAATCAAAGTTTTCTTGATATCTATTTCAAATTAACTCAATTTTGTAAGTATTCAAACCAACTTAAAATCTACAAAAAAAATTTTATCTCCTGGAATTTGTTTCTAGTGTATCAATACATGAAAAGAAATAAATTTTTTGATTTTCTAAATTCGTAATGCCATGGAAAACTGAAACAATTAAAATATTATGAAATTGAAAAAATTAGGTACCGTGTATTTCCTGCTATATAATGCATTAGACAAAAATTAACTTGACAATACAAGTTAAATTAAGTTTATTACAGATATTTTGAATGAAGGGAATTTACAAAATATGCAAGTTACATTCAAAAGTATACTTTCTAATGAAGCTCTTTTGCTTACAGGAAGCAAAGTACAAAGTAAATAAAAATTCATTTCGTAAAAAATCGTCAAATATTTGCAAAATAAACAAGTCACCATAAAAAGTCTATTCTCTGAAGCAAAGTTCAGTTTATAAAAATTCATTTTATAAAAAATCGTCAATATTTACAATACTGGGAAGCATCGATTTTACGCTTTTCATAGGACACTATACGAAAAATCATAAAACGTTCGAAATGGAAAAACTAAAAAACATAAGTACAAAACTGGAAAAGTGTAAAATCGAGGTTTTCACCGCATATTCTCCAAAATAGTTTATATATAAACTAATACAATCATTTTATATATTCTGTGTGATATATTCTGTGAAACGTGTTTACCAAGGAACAAGTCAAATATTTCAATAGAAAGTTTAGTGAAGCAATGAAATGAATATCGAATCAATATTTATTACATAAAACCAAAATCTTTTCCAACGAATTGTTTTGCTATTTACCTAGTTACCAGAAATTTCCAACAAAAATGTTTCAGTAATTTATATTGATTATTTTATCGTCTTAAGAAACCATTAAAAAACTGCTATTCTTTGAGATTTCATTGAAAGGCTTTTCATTTTTCCTGCACACTGATAAACACGTTTCAACATGAACATAACACAAAAATTGCACTTTCCGTAACATAACATTGGCACCACATCAAAAGCACGAGTCTGCAACTCATTTTCAGCAAAACATGTTCACGTTTTGAAGGTTTAGGAAAAATCGAATGTGTATAGCAAAATAGTGATTACATATTGAAAACGAAGGTATCAATTTAGATTCATGGTTTTGGTGTGGTGAACAAATGTTTTCATAATTAATTTTACAATTAATTAACACAAAATGTCAACAGAGGCTTTAGATTTTTTAAAGCTTGTCATACATGTATACAAAATAACATTTTATACTTTTTTGGTAAAAAAACAAACGGGTAAGATATTTGTTTACCCTTATATCAATCATTTATTAATATCAATTCATGACTCGTTTAAAATTGTAAGCTTCTGTTCGTATAAAGAGCTTCGTCATACATTTCTATAAAAAATAATCTTACTCTAGTAAAAGCAAATGGGCAAGATATTCGTAAATTCATAAAATGGAAGCACAAAACGGATTCATTTTGTATGAACAGATGCTCTGTAGATCGTAAGAAACTCTTGATGTCGTCGCTTAGAGCAAAACCTCATTGACTGATAAAAATTCGTTACTCTACTGCTGGTTAAAAGACGAACTTTTAACTTGATCAAAAAATGAAAATGATAAGCTTTACGATAGTTTTTAACCTATTAAACAGGTTACACTATCACAGTGAATTTATCATGAAAACAAACATTCAACGTCTCCGAAGTAATAAAGCTCTGCTCTAAGCTGACGATTTTATAAAATTAACACTTTAGATTTTACTTTTGTAAAATCAAAAGGAAAGGTAAGATTGCTGTTTACCCAAACAATTACTTGGTTATTTATCGAGAAAGCAGTTCTTTAATTGTGCGGGTGATTATGAAAGAGGTCTTTTCGAGACAGACCAGAGATATAATTTTGCGTTTGAGTAAATTCTAAAATATTTTTATACAATGGTAACAAAATATTTCCAAAATTATTTACTTTTATAATGTAATTTTTTATTCTTTTCTTAACAAGTTTAGTAGTTGCTATACGAATCAAGCAATGAACTAAATATTTATAAATTTTTGATTTAGACCACTTTTGGAATCACCGACAACTTTTTTAAATGTCACATTTTTTGTTTCAGGTTTTTTTGTGGTTTTGTATTTTGTTAATTTTTAGGGTTTTGTATTTTGTTTATTTCTAGGGGTTTTATATTTTGTTAATTTTTTTGGTTTGTATTTTGTTGACAAAACATTATGAGGTAATGTGATTAACACTCATTCACATAAACGTAACGGAAATAGATTGTGCGCTAAGTTGGCACAAGAATGTCTATGTGGACAGAAATATTTAGGCACTGAAATCACAGTTCGAATTTTTACTTCTGTAAGAATTATAATCCAGTTCCGAAATTTAATACAGTAAAACCTCACAAACATTACATACGTCCTAAAATATGGGTAAGAAAATAACGAAGATTCTTATTGAATGTTTAGTATCGCATTCAAATAATTCTAACTTTAAGGCCCAATGTAACAGATTGTCTATACAAAATGTCGAAAACATTGTATATCAGATTGAGACTCGCATCAGAATATTATCTCTAAAGCGATAAGCAATCTTGATTTCGGTTTCCTACTGTTTGGATTATCTCGAAACTTAAATTAACATTCAAAATACTTTTCATTTTAAACTCGAGAATTAAACTTCTAATAGATCGCTCAAAACAGTTCGTTTTTTCATATACCGAGATTGAGTGTATTAAGCAAAATTACACTATTCGATCAACAATAAGATATAAAATATCAGATTTTTACAGGACAAAAATCTAACTAAAACTGAATAATTCTTCAGACAGCTCGTAAAAAATTCCTAACAGTCTCTGACTGAATGTCGCCTAGTTACATCATTCGAGATTGAGGCACGTAAACAGGGTAACTCACCGTGTTGGACGACCCCGTGGAAAATGGCATGAAATCTGCTGGCATGCTGTACATGGCAGGCACGTTGTAGGTGGGAAGCGACCCTTGAGAAGTTCCCGAGCTGTTGCTGTGGTTATCCATGAATTCGGGCTTGATCACTGTTGTACTCTGGCCCTGCATGCCCTGGCTGGGCGATACGGAAGAGGGTGGCGTTGGCAGGGAGCCTGGGAAGTAGTGAGGGTTGTAGGCGGCCAGGGAAGCCTGGTTGGCACTGCACACGGGGAGCTGACCACCGATTTCTTGTCTAGGGGACACCTGATGCTCCGGGCTGCTGGAGTTAGCGTTGATCTGTTGGGTGGATGATGTTGGACTGTTGCGGGTGCCCATCTCGGGCTGCTGCAGGAAGCACTGATTGCCATTGGCGTAGTACTTGGCGTACGGGTAGAAGCGGGGGTTCTGCTGCTCGGACATCGCATGGTGGCTGTGCTGGAAATCCATCATCGGGGCATCGTGACCGTAGCCTACTTGAGCATAAGTTGAGAAGGGCATCCCGTAAGGGTTAAGTGAATTGCTGACCAGCGACTGCCTGGGTTCGGCATCGTAGGTCACCTGTGGCGCTGGCATGAAATTCCTGGGGTCGATCGCCTGCTGGTAGTAGGACATGGTGGGATGCCCGTACGGCATGACTGGCTCTGCGGCCTTCACGGCTGCCTTGGGTTTGCGCCGGGGCCTGTACTTGTAATCTGGGTATATACGCATGTGCTCACTTCTCAATCTCTTTGCTTCGTCGATGAAGGGCATCTTCTCCTCTTCCTTCAGCTGCTTCCACTCTACGCCGAGACGCTTGCTGATCTCAGAGTTGTGCATCTTGGGGTGCTCGAGGGCGATCTTGCGTCGCTGGGCCCGCGACCATACCATGAAGGCGTTCATCGGCCGGCGGACTTTGTCATTAGCCGCCTGCTGCTGCTGGCCCGCTCGGCTAGTCGACGGCGCACTGGCATTCCTTGGGTTCATGCTGATCTGCAACTGGGCCATGCACTTTCTTGTCTCGGCTACAGCATTCTGTATCATTCCGCTACCGCTGTGCATCATCCTGCAACACTGTTTCGAAGACGGTAAACCAATAAAGCTACTTTGAAAACTAGAGCTCTACGCAAGGGCGAAACTCATCTGCCGTCAATAAATCCAAGTTGTTCGCAACGACTACGACGTATAACGAAGACGACAAACTTCAAAAGCTACTTTGAAAATGATCAAGTCTTATGCTCTGGCAAAACTTATCGGGCGTAAATAAATCCACGTGGTTCATAAAGCTACGGCAGACAACCTAAGAGTCACTGCACAACCAAGAGCTGAAACGTAAATGAAAGTTCCGGCTAAAATTCTAAAGGTGTTGAGAGCAAACTGTCCGCCTTCTGTGTCACGTGGTGAGTGAGTGAGCTCATTGGGTTCAGAGAAACCAATAAGGGTACAGCGATCGCGAACCACGCCACCAGAACGGTGAAGCTCCGCCCTTTCTCGGGATCGTCAGTTGCTCTAAAGGGGGTAAAGTTCCCCACAATAATCATGAATGAACTCGTTTTCCCTTTGAAGGAATAAATCTCAGCAGGGGAAAAAAAATAAAGAACTTCACTTTATATACTATATACATCTTGGTCACTTGAAGCAAGTTTAAAGTGAGGAAAATTCACCCTAAAAGATAATAAATCTTATATTTTCGCCTTTCCTTATATATATATATATATATTGTAAGGAATAGAATTCTTAAATTTTCACCTATTCCGGTTTTCGAATTTCTAAATTCGCATTCATCTTTATCTTATAATTCGATGTAGGTTTCAATGTTTTCAGTGAGTGGTACCGAAATAGTGTTTCAATCAAAACATAAAAACACAATAACTGATCTATTATAAACAAAAAGACCCGAAGCAATTCATCTTGAAAAGAGTTATGAAAGTAAATTTGTAATCAGCATTTTTACAAAGATATATTTGTGTAACATTTTTCTTCCAATCCAAAACCTTCCAAATAGTTCCTCTTATTTTCAATCCGAAAAACGACCCTAAACCTTAATAACTAAATTATTACTAGCAATAGAATGCTTAAAATGATTTGGCTTAGAATATAATGTTTTAATAGCATAGAATTTCATAAAAGCATCTGCGTCCTAAAGTTTCTGTTACATCACTTTTCCTAGAGAACGATGCAATGGCAATTAACATTCTTTGCTATGTTAATATTCTTATCTGTTCTAAATGTTCATCCTTATTTTTTCAAAAATAACTGAAAGATTCTTTTTTATTTTCAGTTTTTACATCACATGAAGAATATTTCGTAAGTAAATATTTCTCTTTATACATTTGAAGTTTTTTACGCTTTTAGAACTGACAAGATACTATAACTATCATTTTATGTAGCTTAATATATCTTCCAATAGTATTCATTTAAAATCTGATCAATGAAAACTAAAAGAGGATATTCTAAATACTATCCACGTGTAAGATCTGTTTAGATTAATTCACTAATTCTTACTTTCCAATGTTTATATACAAACTAATTTATTTTAAATGAACAACTGATTCAAAAGTTACTGCGTGGAGATTTTAATGGTTTTCCAAATTCGAAAGTCATTCGCGAAGAATCGCTTGCAATCAATATACTCGTAGAAGGGAGTTGAAAGTGTCATATACGTGTTTCTGAGTACGTATAATGAAAATTTAGTCCTATATGTAAAGGGAATATTAAAGTACATAGCATTTATTCATACGGAGGTATTATTTTAAAAACAGTACAACTTTTCTTTAAAATTGTTGTTAAAAACATTTTCGAATTCACACCATTTTCATGAACCTAAGCAAAAGGCCGAATATTAATCTGTGACAGCAAACGATCAGTTATTTTTCAAATTATTCAACCCCTGGATTCTGTTTTTAACTAACTTTAAAACCCATTACCCCTTGAAATGGAACTGTACCCTATTTAAGGTAACACCTTCATATAAAATTTTATAAATCTATACATAAAGTGTGTGGACGGGAAGGGCATATTGAAATTTTTCTGGAATTTAGGTTACAAGAAATCTTTCTCAAATCAACAAAAATGTTTCTTCAATTTATACTGATCACATCTCATTTTATCGTCTCTTAAAAATGTACATAACAATCCGTTATTGTTTGTTTTTGGTAGTGAGGCTTTGGTGGAAGAAATATTTAGTATTGATAATCGCATTTTTAGTATTGAAAAGATACAATACAAAAATTGTGCATGCACTGTTAAAACAACGTTAAAACTATTATTCTCATATGAACATGTTTTAAGTTTCGAAGATTTAGGAGAAATCACATTGCATTTCAAAATTGTAATTATATATTGAAAGGTAGGTTTCTTCAAAAGAAAAATGGCTCATGCTGCTAAATGCAAAATGAATTTCGAACAGCCAAAGTGCAGATAAGTGGTTTTGGCTTGGTGTTGATGAAGACGTTATGGGATGAAATTTATTAACAGCTGCAAAGCCCTTTGAGATGAAAATATAATAGGCTCTAGAAATCAATTGCTTATTGTTATCTTTTGCGGAGTAATTGCAAATGATGAGTTTTCGACAGATTGATCGTTCAAGTTTGCATTAATATCTTCCTATTTCGATTAGAAAGTCATAGTAAGCAAAAGATCAGACTTGCCATACTTTCTCGCTATCGCCATTGCATTCCAATAATCTTGCATTGTATTTCATGCACTACCTTGAGATGATTATGGACAAATAAGGGAGCTTTTCCAAGAAGAAACTCATCATCTCTAGTATTCTGAATTTGGTTCATCAGACCTTTATACTTTTCGACCCTTAAATGAGATTGATTTTGACGTGTTTTTCTGTCTGTTAGCTCACACTTTTACATACCCCAATTTTACAAAGAGATGTGCAGAAAAGGGTACTTTTAAGAATAGAATACTAATATTTGAGTTCTTTAATTATCGAATACATATAAAAATTATTAATCGGTAGAACGAATCAGCCAACTGCGATATCAGGCTATTAAATAAATATAACATGGATTTCCTCAGCATTGTGGTTAGTGCACTGCAATTACAACATAGTGGAGTAAAGTTCGAACTCACTACAAGAGGAAACCAGATCGTTGTACTGTTATTTATTGTACATGAAAACGATAATTTTTGATACACGACCAACATGTACATGCAATGCAACACTGTTACTGTGATATCTCAATACTTAAGTATTTTAATACTTTTGATTAATACTATTATATTCAAATGCAACAAATATTTTTATGTATCGAGTACACGAGTACTTTTGTATTCGAATAATTAGAATCGAATTTTGCACAAAACCCGGTACCTTGAAATTGATTCTAAACTAATGCATTCGTCTACATTTTTATAAATGCAGTGTTCATACATGCATAAAGTGAATGGTATTCATGCGTATAGTCAGTTCAAATAACGAAGGCAGACTTGTAATTTGGTATCCAGAATTCAAAGCGATTCCAGTTCAAACGAGACATAGCTTCCGTTCCCGATTTTAACAGGGGCGAAGCATAAATCCTCTTGCTTCTTTTGAAGCGGGGGACAGAGAAAGGAAAGCATGAGAATTTTCATTTTTTCAAAGTGTATTTCTTTGGGGCTTTTCTTCTCAGTTCAGCTGCTCAATGCAGCGCGGTAATCTTTTACAACAGCCTCCGTGGCAGTTTTTTCGCATGCCCCGGACCGAAGACTCTCGCTCTGTTCCGAGTGTTAGTAATACCTTTTGTGCTGCCACACAATACGGAGTAATGTTGAGGTTAGAAAAATCGTCCGACGCGTAATTTCTAATTCTGCTCCTCTCAAAAGAAGACGGGAGTTATTAAAACTTTCACTTTATTCGAGTTGTATTACTGATTTTTCTCCTACTCTTAATATGAAAATATTACCTCGTAGTGCTGAACTTCTCAGGAGTTCAAAATCCAGTTAAGCCAACTAATAGAAGCCCGAATCTCTTGCTCCATTTTAGGGATAAATATTATAGTAATGATTGTGATATTTAACTTTCAAAAGTGGGGATTTAAAATTTACACCTCTAATTGGAGCTACCAATTTTGAAGCACGCGATTTTCAAACAGGGCGAAAATCAATGATTTTGGCTTTTGGAACAACTTTAAGAACGAATAGCACAGTAAATTCATAAACAGGAAATACGATACCTGAACAGGGTTGAGTCTAGTATATGGTCTATGATATGACCCAAAATTAGATTCTCAAAATCTTTTCTTTAGTAGTTGCAACTTGTTATATAAAGTTGTTGAATAATTCACCTGAACGAAAATTTTCAGCAATTTTGAAGCCATATTGTTATAAAAAGCATTGTATTTTCAACTCATTTCACCATATATGTATTCTACGCATAAAATTGAACAAGAATGCCCAAATTTACTGTTTCAACTATTTGGGATTCGGAGTAGTGAAGCATAAAATTTGATGATTTTTTTTAGTTTTTTCTTGTGAAAATATAGTGATATTCAAGAAAATGACGCGTAAACGAGACTATGTAGAGCTCAAACATTGTAAAAGTTTACACAGGTCCCGAAGGTTCATTCTGTGTAAAGTTTCAACAAAATCGACGGGAGTGGAGTGGGAACCGTGTTTGAAATTGGACCACTTGACATGGAATGAGCTTTTTTTTTAAAAAGTGAAACCTTTATTTTGCATACAAAATTCAATTTTTAACTTTCAGCCTCCCTTCGAAATGAAATCCTGGATACGCTATTACTCTCCAAGTGGTTTTGACGAGATATATCGTCCATCAAGATCTGACTAATTTTGCCAATGACGATATATCTTGTCATCAAAATAATGATGATTTTTTTATGATTACAAAATCAAAATCTGGTCAGCTTGTTTTCTAATGATGAGATATCTCGTCTATCAAGATGTAGTTAACTTTGGTAATGATGAAATACCTCGTCTGTTAAGATCTCGTCATTGTCGAGACAACTAGCAGGAGGGTTAAAACCAAAGCACGTTTTTCCTGTAGAAACGTAGTTTTAAACCTTACTCATTAAAAATATCAAAATGATCTGAATAAAAAAAACATTTACAAATCATTTTCCCCCAGTAAAGTATCACATTTAAAAAGTCCCTTTGGATTTGTTCATGAGGCTAGATTGTTTCACGGTCCGGTTTCACTCGCTCGCGCCTCTAGGAAATGTTTCATTTCAATGATCATTAAAATTGTTAATTTATTAAAGAATTTATAAAATTAATCCGAGCAAAAAATAACAAATGTTTAATTGTTAACTCATTTTCTTAAATTAGCGATAATTTTAGAGATTTAGGTTTGAAACCACTCGAGCCCCCTCCGTGATTTTTGAATTACAGCATCCTTCTCCCCACCCACAATATTTTTTCCAGCTGACGCCACTGCAAACATTACAAACATCGCACGAATGAACATCGCAAACATCTTATGGACTCATCATTCACGAAGCAGTCGATAATAAATATGGATACAGAAGGACTGTAAAATTCCTCAGCAAACACAGTAGTTGCTAGTTTCATTTTTAAAAAACAGGGAACTGAGTTTTTTATGTCGAGCTTTTCACGGGAGGTAATCCGAGCCCAAGCTCGGCTTTTCATTCATTCTTCCTTCAACAAGAGTTCGAGAGATTTTTCCACCCTGATCATACCCTCCCCCAAAACTTTTCTATTCAAAAGTATTCCAGCACTCGTACGTTTTTTTCTTGCCCCCTCATCCAAAAGTTTGCGTCCCGGCTTTGACCTTTAAGCTCTCAGCTGTTTCAACCGATGTTTGGCTGAGGCATTTTTTGTCCCCTTTTATTTTTAGTGTCCTCCGAGTTTTGAATGAAAAAAGCAGTATGCTGCAGAAAGAGTGGTAGGCCTCGGAGAATGTGATCATTATGTGCTTTGCCGTTTTCTTTGGCATTTTCCTGATTTTTAGACACTTTCTACAGGCTCCCCAGGGCCTAGTACTAAATTAGATGATAGGCCCTTCATGAAATGCAAATATGTGTTTAAAACACTTAGTTCTTAACTTGCTGAAACATACGCATTCGGTATTTTTTATCCATTCTAAGTAATTCTATTGATGCGCTAAGATTGATTCTGCTCATTAATAAAACGTGAAAAACCTTCAAAACAACTAATAACAGTTTAAAAACTTAGAAACAACTCATTTTTTAACTAAGCCTTTCCACTAGCGTCATCAACTAGTGTGTTCGGCTAAGTGAAAACAGATAAGGCTTCTCGGACTCGAGAGAAGATCTCGGAAATTGGATCACTTTTGCTTGTTTGAAATCAAACTAGTGCGAAAATTCCCAACCATGTTAAGTGATTCTCTTAATTGAAACCCAATTTCATTTAAGTACATGCTTCCAGGACTCAATTATGCATTTGAATAATATCCTCAATTAAAAACCTTTACTACTGTTCGTGTAATTGAAATAAACTAGTTTTGTGATGTTATGTCTAAAAATTATCGTTGTGATCGATTTAACTAAACATTTAGAAATTCATGTCCATTATATACTTATGAACTTACATGCCCTATCACGAATAGTAACAAATCTTGTGATTACATATTCATAATCCAATAATGCCATTGTATAAATTAAGAGCTGACTTCTGAATTTTTTGTTCAGAATCTACCAATAAAATGCAGAGTGAGGAAATCGTCTTAAAAGCATAAAACCCATTATAAAAAAACAAATCGACTGTTCAGCACGGCGTATGTATAATAGGAAATTTTGAATCTCCTATTATATACACAAATGTCCTAGAATAACAATCTATTAAAATCAAAAATGCTATAAAAGAAGTGTGCAAATTTGTAAATGAGCAAAAGAGAAAATAAATATACGAAGTGAAAAATACCGTATATTCATGACTTAAACGAATAAGGCTAGTGGGAAATGCAATGTTTGATATTATTGACTTTATATATTTATAAATTAATTATTTTATAAATTGATCAAAACTGTTTTTTATACTGAGCAAACATTGACTTCATTAAAAAATGTGTCAAGGTTAACATTAGTTACTTAAAATACCCATTGGTTTCATGATGGAATCTAATCAAACATCGAAACCCATCGTTTAATTTGTTTCTCGGGCTCAAGTGGAAGGGGCAGCTGAAATACTTTTCAGAGGAACAGAGTAGAATTCCTTCCCGCAAAACGAGCTGCAACTTCTGTGAATTCGAAATCTGAACTTAATTCTACGTTATTGGAAAACCATATGTTCTAAGAATGTTCTACTTGTATTTGGTCATCTTGTCTCTTCGATTCATTTCATTAGCTTATATCCTACAGTTGCGTTTTCGTGTTCGTCGTTTTCGAAGTAATTACAACTTCCATTCTGCCTAAATGAGCAACAGAAGAGTGTTTTGATTCGGATTATGCTGGAAATATTCCGTTGGAGATGAATAGCCAAGATCGAATGAATGCTAGGGCAGGGAAACCAAGCTGAAGTGAGCCACACCGACTCGAGCGAGCCCACTGTAATAGTTATCTTCCATAGAAATTCTTTGTAAGCAAATTTGAAAACCCATTCTTAACCGAACCACTAGGCACGTTTCAACATAGTCAAAGCACGATTTTGCGCTTTCCCCCTTTTCGTACGGGAAATTTTCTCGTCCCCAATCTGGAAAGATGATTTTTCTGCGACTTCGGTTTTACCTTTTTCTGATTCGTACAATTTTTAGATTCTGGTTCCCAGATAACATGATCGGGGTTTCGCTATTTTTCTACAAAATCATTGTAGGTAGAATAGTAGTCTTCCGCACTTTGAATGGATTAAAATCAATTGCCTTTGTTTCCCATCTATCGTGTTTTTTATTAATGAATCGCATTTGAAAATTAGTTTGGCATTCAACAACCAATCGTCACTATAATTCTCTATTACCGCTGCAGGATCATATAAGGACTAGAATCTGGGATAGACCATGTTGCTACATGGACTAGACACTCAATCAATTCAAGGCGCCATCAGATTTCGTTTAAAGCACCTGGAACCAAGGTTTTTAGAAGTAGAATGCAGTTGGAAGTGGTGTAGTGGAGCTATTGGCCCCGGGCCCTCTGTCTCGGAATGACTAGAAGACACTTCAGGGAAAGAGTCCTGGTAGTGTGGTGATTGATGACGTGACCCTTTGTTTCGCGGTGGACATCGTCCTTAGGGGACTGTCAGGGGTGGGAACAGAACGGAGGTGAACCACACAGCCTGAATGGTTAGCACGGGATTTGCCTGTAGCAAGGATTCCGACCTTTTCTCGACTTGTCACGACCTTTAGAAAGGAAGATCTTCTCTTGACAGCTATACTATCATTTATCAAACGGTAGGGCGGAGGGCTCAATTACTCCTTCACATTTGCAAAAGCCGGTGATAAGCACAAGAATATCATGCTTCTCTCTCTTTATGGGTTATGTGGAAATAGCACTAATATTAGGTTTAACGTTCTAATCTATATATATATATATATATATATATATATATATATAGAACGGGGGTTAATAGTTAGCCTATGGTACACTTATACTTTAGAACACTGCGATCAGCATAGGCTAACTATTAACCCCCGTTCTATTGACCCTAGGGGGCTATAAACTATTCGAAATCGCCATAAAAATAACATTGAGCATAGATTGATTGCTTTAGGCAGCTATGGTTGCTTTACCAGTGTTGATTGAAAAACAATTTCTTCTGAAACAAATTAAATTACAATATTTATGTTTGAACTGACTTTTTAGTTCTTCCCATGATGTAAATAAATTACAGATATTTTATTGATGAAGAAAGAATATTTTAAAATATTAATTTTTGCAAGGAAATCCAAGGAAAGGTTTTCAGGGGTTCAAGGATGATTTTCAAGGAAAGTTGGTGTATATTTCGACCAACTTTCCTTAAATCATTTATTGGGTAGGGTATTTCAATTAACGTCACACTGGAGCAACACAAAGGGCTATTGGTGACGGTCCGGGATCAATCCCAAAGGGAAAGATCCGAGGACAACACCACGTAATTTTGAACCACGGTCAGATGACGAGGCAACACCTGAGCTGGCACCCCACTCTCCAAACTTCCACACCACGCCAACGTGAGGACATTTGAGGCCACGACAGATTTAACGTGCACCAGCCCCCTTTGTACACGACGGTGTTTGGCTGGATTCGAACTCGCAACCCTTCGGTTGCTAGTTCGTTACTCTTCCAACCGGGCCACCGCGGCCCTTAAATCATTTATTGAATACGTAATGATTTGTAGAATTCTGTTTCATGAGCTTTCTAGGTAAGGCGTGTAACTTATTTTAAAATGGTCGGAATAGATACATGTGAATCCTCCGTTGAAATCAGGTGGAATTCCGAAAAAACTTATTCGATCTCTGTCGGGGTTTTTTATATCTTTCTCTTCGGGTTTGATCAAGGACCGTCGCCAATAGTTCATTGTGTTGCTCCAGTGCGACGTTAAGATACCAACCTACCTTCTCGGGTTTTTTTGCGATTGTAATAAGGTACTTATAAATTCGCACACTTTGTTCTTGAGGTAAGAATATTCAAAAAGTAATCAAAAGCTGGGAAGTATTCAGAGCTCACGGGTCCAGAATCCTTCTCGAAATGATTTTGCAATTAAAAAGTTATCAACAAATACATGCTGAAGCTAGTTATATCAGAGAAAATCAAACTTTCTAAAATCGCAGGAAGGTAGGCGTCGCACTGGAGCTACACAACGGGCTATTGGCGACGGTCCGGGGTCAATCCCAAAGGGAAAGATCCAAGGACAACGCTTCGTAATTTGGAACCATGGTCAGATAACGAGGTCAACACTTGAGCTTAAAATCACCCAGGTAAAATGTACGTCAGTAGTCTGAACCGTCGAAAGAATAATAAAAATGCAATGTTCGTTTAATATTACGTCATTTAGGGACCTGGGAGAAAGACTGGACCATGCAAAATTATTTTTTGAATGCGTTTCTGATTAAAGTGCTCCTTTAGAAAGTTAATTGATTTTAGAAGAGTGGCGGCTTGCTGAGGTTTACATACGGGCAGCTGATACGTCACAAACGACCCTGTTGTATGTATAAACGCAATGGATTATTTTATTTCAACTGTTAACATTTACCTTAAAAATGTAGAGTTAATTTAGTAACATTCCTTAGAGAATTATAGTGACGATTGGTTGTTGAATGCCAAACTAATTTTCAAATGCGATTCATTAATTTAAAATCAAAGAATTATTCCCTCATTTGCGGAATAAACAAACAAATCGTGTTTTCCAAAAATAAATTTTTTATCAAGCAAGTATATTTTGATTGCTATTCATAAATTAATTACACCTAGCGTACTACCAAAAATGATCAGAGTGACAAATCAAATCTAACCTCAGTCTGCATTGCTTTTTCTATGAACTTTTCATAGAATAAAGCAATGTGGAGTCACATGTGACTGGGTTAATCACATGTGGAGTAATTCCATCTGCGATATCAGCATCTTGTCATTTGATTCAGAGAATCTCATTAGTACTATAAATTTACGGACCCAAGACGAACTGATTGCAGATGGGGAATAAGATAGTGGACGCAATGTATAAATTTGTATTTAAGAAAATATTGGTGACTGAATTCGTTTAAAAGAAATTGCTAATTGAACAAATTGTTACCTCGAATTGAAATCTACTCTTTTCACACTATTAGGGTTTAAAAACCGGAAATGAAATACTATTAATTACCGGTTTTAGAAATTGGTGAGCATTATCGTTACAGGGACATCATTTAGTGGTTTTATCAGTAATTAGCAGATCCTTGCTAGCATCTGCGCTATAACTTTCTAAATTGCTTATATCTATTGATTGCAAAATGTCTTTTTCGTATCATATTTCAATCCATTTATAATGAATATATCATCCATATTCATATATTAATGGGTTTCATGCCTCTAAATGAAATAAATGTATCCAAAAATATACTACAGCATTTCGTTTGCTGTTACTGGTGTTAATTCTTATTTCCAATTATCCACATGGCAAAAAAAGCATACTTCAGTCATGTTACCATAATTAGATTCTGAATGTATACTTCAATCTGATTCCATTTCCTCGTTCAAAGGCGAATCGGCATATTTTGACCCTAAACCTATTTTCTTTTCTGCCCTGATTTCTATCTTCATTGCTTTCTGCAATCACTGCTGAAGAACTTCATTAGTGGTTAGATCTTCCGTGCAGTTTTAGCAGTATTATGCAGTTCCACAGTTCAAATCAAGCTTAGTATTTAAACTAAGCTGCAAAAATAGCGAATGAATCCCTTAACGGTCATATTATTCACATCTTTTGTTGCCTTTCAATAATAAACAAATAACGTCAATTTCTGTGCTACGTACGTTAGTGAAATTTTCTCAATCATGTTTGATTACTATAGCTTTATTCACCTTTCATTTGCAAGATGTTAATTCATTCGAACGAAGTAACAACAAATGGCAACAGAATGGAACACAATGCCGCCTGGAATCGAATGTGAATAGTATTTTTTTGTCCTGGGGTCTAAGGTTAAATAAACATTAGTAAGGATATCCAAAATCCACAAAATGCAATTCTGTGACTGTCGCCAAAGAAACGAAACAGTCCATTTTCTATAGGGCAGTGGTTTCCAAACTTTTCAGTCCAAAAACCCCTTGATAATTAAAACAGCCCCTTGGGATTATAAAATTGAGTAGGACATTTGTAGACCTGCATAGGATCCTAATGATCCTAATTTTTCACTTTAATACAGGGGGGAAATATTAAGATCTATTTTACAGTTCTGACAGGAAACTAATTCTGAAATAAAATAAAAAGTAAATGTTTTCCAAACTCTTAGTTATTAATTCATATCAACTAAAATTAAAAGGTTCTAAACTTACAAAACTATTGTATTGATAAGATTTAAAGCTATATACTTTAATCTTAATGGGAACAATGAAGCCCCTTTCTGGCAATTAGCTCAGCAATGTTTGGGGTTTAATGTCTGATAACTTCAATATTAAAAGTCCGCTCTCAACTTCAAGTCTATTTCTTAACTGAGATTTCAAATAGCTGAGCTGGGAGATTGAGTTTCACTTATAAATTGTGGAAAACTTTCTAGTTTCAAGCTTCAAAACTTTTCTTACGAGCTCAAGATAATCAATCCTTATCAAGTCAGTTGTACTTGAGAAAACTTCAATTTTAATGAAGTGTTAGTTGAGGGGTAGTTCAATTAACGTCGCACTGGAGCAACACAACGAGCTATTGGCGATGGTCCGGGATCAATTCCGAAGGGAAGGATCCGAGGATAACACCTTGTAATTTTGTACCAAGGTTAGGTAACGAATTAACACCTGAGCTGGTACCCCACTCCAAGCCAACCCAAACGTCCACGCCAACGCGAGGACATTTGAGGTCACGACAGATTTAACTGCACTAGTCCCCACATACACGAAGGTCTAGTTTCGAACTCGCAACGAAATGTCAGTTGAAAGATTTGCTATGGAACTTCTTGTAGCATTAGTTGCTCATTTTCAGAACATATACACATTTTTAATAATAATTTTTTCGAATATAAAAGAATCGGAGAAAATGGTGGAATATTTTTTTTTCTTGAAAAGATCTCTACGTTGACTAGTGGAAAAACTGATAGTTTTCTCCGTGGACTCCACTTTGCGAACCAAATAGAATATAGAGGATTCTTGAAGCATTTTTGTTTCTTACATTGGTGCTCTTATCTACGATCGATCTTCCTGTTTTGGGCTAATTTCGCTGAGATTCCTATAAACTAAAGATGGGTAGAATGAAATACTCGGTATTCAAGTGCTTTCAATTATCGAATAAGTATTCGAATGCATATACAAAAACGATTAATCGATAGAAAGAATCAGCCAATTGCGATATTATGCTGTTATAATGTGTGTTATTTGTATAAAAATAGCATTTTTCTGATTTTCCCAGCATTGTGGTTAGTGCACTGGAATTATGACATAATGGATTAGAGAACCCATTGCAAGAACCAATGGATCGTTGTATTGCTATTTACTCTACATGCAAACTTTAATTTTTTGCAAACGACCACCATGGATAAGCATACAATGCAACATTGCTAATTTCTCTGAATACTTTGGTATTCGAATAGCTAGAATTAATACTTTGGTAATGGAGTACCGAAGAATTCGAATACTTTAGATGAATACTGTTGTATTCGAATGCAACGATAAGGAATCTCGATTCATTCTCGTTGAATACTTTTAATTATCGAGTACACAATACTTAAATATTCGAATACTTCCATCTCAACTGAGGGGCTGTCGTGGCTCAGTGGGTATGCCCACTGCGCTAGCAACCTTCGAGTTGTAGGCGGCGCAGGTTCGATTCCTGTCAGATACATATTTCTCCTGGGTGTATTTCTCTCTTCTGTGTCAGTAAAACTTTCAATGTGTGTGTGTCTATTACTTGATATTGTATATCTTGTATATGGCGCAGCATGGCCAAATATGACCCTTGCTCCATAAAACTCCAACAAACCAAACCCATCTCAACTAAATGCTACAAAATAGTGTTAACTTATCTAATGGCGTTTTGCAATGTAAGTCTATCTAGCACCGCAAGAAAAGATTCCAAAAACGCTGGCAAGGCAGTTCCATGAGATTCGCAAATATATGGGAAAAGAAAGACTGCGTTATCTACTCAATCCAGCAAATAAACTCTCCAAGACTTCTGATGAAAGAAGAATCAATAATAGCTTAACCAATTTTACATACTACTCTTACAGTTACAGAATAGTATGGCATTGAAAAGGAATGTGCCCTATCCCCAATACCATCTTTTGTATCTCGCCATTGTGGGGTACTTGATAGCTTCTCCTCTATAAGCCTTGCCTCGTAGTATAGCTCTCAGCAGTGGAATCGCCTCGAAACAGCTGTCGATGCTCACTCACCACAGGGGAGGACGTTTTCCCCGTAAATAAAAAGCCTTTCTCCTCTGGCACCTCGTAAACTCCGATCTCCCATTTCGATAACTGATACTTCCTCGCCAGGGGTAACAGTAGCTGTTTGGAACACATCGGTTTTGATACGTAACGTAGTATCGAGTTATTTTTATAGGATTTATATCAGTATGATAGAATATTTATCATCATCAGGGGTTCTTTTTTGCACCGTACTTCACCTCGATACTTCAAAGCATTGATGTCCCATTTATAAAAACAAATATGGTGTTTAAAGGGAAAAATAAAATTTTCACAAAGAAAACAGAATTCATTCTCACTTCAAATTAGGTAAAAACATGGCAAATTCCAATTTGCCGTAATGTATCTAGAAATTCTACCTAAAGCTGTAGGTCCTGGTCTGATTAATCTTCGTGTAGTAAAATTTGAGCAATAAACTAAAAAGCTTTGAAACTTTACCTCATCAAACATATCAACCATCGCCTCGCAAGTTACCGACTTCCATGAGTTTGATGTAACAAGAAAATGCATATTTCGTTTACATTCGTTTCACATATTTCGCATTCGAAAACTAAGATCAATGATCCAAGGTCAAGCATCAAAATCAAGGGCTATAAATTGCTAAGCTCGTAGCAAAGAATTGATGTTTTTAGCTCTGGATCCTTGAGATACAAACCTTACACTCGTGAATTTCTTCTGCTGTACGACTCTCGGGTTAATCTACAGCGATCTATGTGCTATCAATGTAAATTGCTAAGCTCGTAGCAAAGAATTGATGTTTTTAGCTCTGGATCCTTGAGATCCAAACCTTACACTCGTGAATTTCTTCTGCTGTACGACTCTCGGGTTAATCTACAGCGATCTATGTGCTATCTATGTAAATTGCTAAGCTCGTAGCAAAGAATTGATGTTTTTAGCTCTGGATCCTTGAGACCCAAACCTTACACTCGTGAATTTCTTCTGCTGTACGACTCTCGGGTTAATCTACAGCGATCTGTGAAATGTAACCTTAAAAAATGAAAAATATCTCTGAAAGTGCCCTAATTTTTCTTTTGTTTAAAGAGTGAGAACCCTGGGCTAAGTTGGGGTATTCGTTAAAAATAAGTAAGTAAGTAACACAAATTTAAATAAAGTTCAGGGCCAAGCTTAGTTTTAGTCTCTTAATGTATTTTGTTTACGTTTTGACGTAAGACGACCACTCGGCCATTTTGTAAATGCCTAAGGGCCTGATTCGTCACTTTGAATCGGTCACGTTGGCAAAAAATAATAAATTAATTAATATACTTCATTGAAAACAAATAATTGCGTATATGTACTCGTTCATCGAGATCTGTGTAGGATAATTCAAAGCTTAGTAGTTGGTTAATAGTTAATTAACGTCGCACTGGAGCAACACAACGGACTATTGGCGACGGTCTGGGTTTTATGTGAAGGGCTTCGGACGAATAAGTCACTTAAAATTTTCAGGCTAACAATTTTCAAGTTTCAAATAATTGCAAAAATGTAATGATTTATCCACTATTCAAGAGGTCATTTTATCTTAAACTTTCAAGTATTAAGCACTCATTCAAACTCAAATTCTTTTGATCCTCTTGAATACTTTGTTTTTAAGGGGTTAAGGTTAAATCAGGTTAGATTCTCGTATATTTAATATTATGGAATAAAATATGTTTCTTTCTATCCGGTCCAAAAAAAAATCTTCGAATATTTTAACGTGGTTCTTCGCTCAATAGGTTTTAGAACTTCTGGTCCAAATAGTGATTTTCTACTGGTGGCACATGAAATGAAAGATCCGAGGCGCATTTATTGTAAAATAAATGTATTGCCACTAAATTATATTCAGTCTACCATTGTTACTCCTCAATTTAGTAAAATTTCACAGAAATTGAATAATTTTCTAAATTTTTCATTCACTTTACTTTTAACCAACTACCAATTCTCTAAAATTTGTTTTTCATCTGATTTCAGTAGTACAAAACTACTATTCTCTACTGATCTATGAATTTTATGCAAGTTTATTTACGGGTTCTTTCGAAAATTTGGAGAAAGATTGAAAGCAAAATCTCTTGCTATTCTCATGGGTGATAATTCCATCCCACATACCCATCTGAAAATTCGTAGCATTACCGTCATTGTTATTAAAGAGGAGCAGAGGTATGTGACTTCTGAAAAAATTTAATATAAACTGTTGTAAATTTTTCTTTATATGATGGGAAGTATTCAAAATACTCTTGCCAGTATAGCGTGTTTGTTGCTTGGATGGCATTATTTAAAGATTGGTTAGAGTGTATTCACAATCTTTCTTTGGCATGGCTTTTGAAAATAGATGCAGTTTGTAGAAACCAATGAACGTAATTGTTCTTAGTTTTGAAAGTTGGACAAAATTAGTCACCTATACTTTGGATAGCCTTAGTCACAACTATGATAGCTCCGAATGATACGCCATTCAGGTTTTGTGAATAAGGCAATTTTATCATTGGCAAGTCTTACATACATTCGGAAATGACAGTCAAGAGCCGTTTTCCCGAGAGGTATCCTAAAAACTGAACAAACGCCACTTAAATGGAGCAAGGCTATTCAAAATCAAGCTGGCAAAGTTAGAGAACATATAACATAAAATGACTAATTCTTAAAATGTATAAAAGTGATAGGTTGTCAGTGTTTGTTACTCAACCATGCAAGCAATGGTTTGTCTCGAAATTCTTTGTTGGATCGCATTAACGTATAGATTATCAACCTTAAGCACCTTGCGGAACTGTTGAACATTTTAAAATTATTTTTTCGTTATGACAGGTTTTCAGTTTTATTATATAAGAGTGTTCTTTTGCTGTACGCAGTTTCTTCCAAAATTTCGTCGTAAACAGTTTTTACCTTAGTCCCTTTATTTGATTTGATTATAAAGAACATATTGATTTCAATTTAAGTCAGGTCTTCGTTGCTTCCTGTATCGCTATAAAATTAGTAGATAGGTATACAGAGTTCTTTTTTTCGAAATACAGAACTGTATATTTCACTGAGCGTTTCCGTTGTCAGGCTAAGCTTTAAATGCAGTTTTCTAATGAGTAGGGTCGGCCATGCCTTTTTATCAAGTTTTTGATAATTTTTACGACGAGAAGAATGCGTTGAACCTCCTTCCCCATCCTGTTCAAAAATTTCTTTCAAATACGTGAGCCACTCAGTAAGAGTAACTTTTCATGATAATTGAAGATTTTTATTTCTTGAAATGATTACTGTGGAGGATTTTATCGAACAAGAAATTATTGTTGCCAGCACTAACTTTCTTAGAACATTTTTTCATCAGTGGCATTGGCATTGCTTCTTCCAAACACCAAAAAACATTGTGAAAAGTATGAGTCAAGTGCTCAAAACCTTCTTTTACAGCTATGTAAGACAGGAAAATAAACTTTTCTTGGAGAAGGGGTTAGATTGATATTTGGAATATTTTCTCTGTGCAAGTTCGTATCGATAGAGAACATTTTCGTCATCAGTGATTCGATCAATAGATTTCAATCTGAAGGTCTGTTATCAGCTGCATAGTCATGGTTTGTTACATATTTTTTAAAGTATTTTTCTGAAAAGAGTAGACATCACAACTGATCAAAACCATTTTTTTCTAATTGATATAGTAACTTTTTGATTTATCATTTAATTTCCTGGTATTTCGAATAATATTTTAAGAAAGACTTGTCTAAGGAGTATCGCCTTCGAGAAATAAATAATGTTATCATTCCCCGAGCGTTTCGATAACTAAACTTAGCTTCAAATGAAGTTTTCTACTGAGTTATGTCGACCACTGGCCCTTATCAAGTTTTTTAATTTTTATGAGAATGTGACCAACTTCACTTCAAAATTTTTCAAATACACGAGTCATGCAGGAAAAATAACTTTTCTTGGAGATTGAATGAATTTTTTCAATCAAGAGATTTCGTTGCAAAGCGAAAACTAGTTTTCTAGGAACTTTTTTCATCAGTTGCATGGCATTGCTTCTAGATAAAAAAAATTCAGAAAATAATACAAATTTACAGCTGTTTTGAGAAGAATGCAACTTTACAGCTATTCTCAAAAGAATAGTACTGCAAAACTGTTTGTTGGTGCAGTCTTTTTTGAAATCAAAATTTTAGTGTCACCGGAATCGTTGTCTTCCATTTACATAACAGCTATTTGAGATTTCAGTTTTACTTTATTTGTTCTTCAAAATGACTTACAGATTCAGACTTACTTCAACTTTTTAGTGTATAAAAAGTAATTTTTACAAATTTATTACAAATCAATATCACAATAAGAAAAAATCTGTGAAAGAATGATTTCTAGATAAACTTAGGAAGCAGGAAGCTTATGACAATTCATTAAATATTAAATACTTTATTCCAAGACAGAAGAATGATTCTAAAAGGACTTTTGCGATTATTACCTTTACAGCTACTTGTAAGTAGGAAAAGTGGGACATTAAAATATGTGGAAATGCATATGAGGTGGAATGAATATTTGGTAAATATCATATACGAGTACAAAAGCATTTTCGGCTTTCAGCTATTCAATAAGCTTCAAGTGTACCATTCAATGTGATATACCAACAAGGTTAAATCTGATGCTAATTTAATTTTCCGACCTTCGCATGAGTATGAAAGGAATACGTTATTAGTTGAACAAATCACAATAAGGCGCAGTAGTATGCCAAGTACCGAATGCGTAGTATGTCTTCAACTTTAAGCAAGCATTCCCAACTCAAAACTTACAGCTCGGCTTGGGGTGGGTACAAAAATTAGAAATCGATTCGGTTTGGTTTTGAGAAACGGTGAACGATGTAGAGATAATAATGAAAACCAGATTAACGAATTATATAATGTGCAACGAACATTTTGACTTTTTTTTTGGCACTCTATCGTCATTTCTGCTACATTAGGACTGTTTTTATGTCATATTAAATCAAAATCACAATCAATCGAATCAATAGAATTCCAGCTTCTTTTCACATTGATCTCTAAAAGCAGAACATTGAAATAGGAGGAAGATCGTCAACTTTGTAGGGTGTTTGAAAAGAAGGGTCAGCGTAAGTGAACAACAGCGAAAAATATTGCATTTCGCGTCTTCCTTTATTGGGATTTATTGACTGACCCTCTCAAATAATAACTCAAAAACTGACCAGCAAACGGTCATAAAACCACCCTTTTACGACACCTTCGCCTGGTCCAGGGATCCAAGATATATCGATCACTTTTAATATCCTTTCTCTTGTTAGGAAGGTTTGCTGCTCTCTCATAATAAACCGACAGGAAGCCGGTCAACAATGCATTTTAAAAAGTACGGTCACAGGGATATTTTCGCCATTCATCTGACCCGTGCGCCCCGTCACGGACATGGATCACGTCCCAAATACGGAGCTCGGTGTGGACCAGTCAGGCATAGTGGACATGCCATGGAGCATAAACATCAGATCCCGAAATTTAGAGCAATATTCCCTCTTGGTGCAGTATTTTTCTTTCCCCTCGGTTTCGCCAGCCGGCGTGGCTCCGAAAGAAAGCCGCGTATTCCCAACTCAAAATATATTTCGGTGTGGGGCGATACAAAAATTAGAAGTCGATTCGTTTTGGATTTGGGAAGCGGGAACTTAAGAGTAGCTGTGAACGGGAGTTTTCCTTAATGGTGCACGGGGCATGCACGTGCATGTAATCAGAAAAAAATAGCTATAGTTGAAAAGTAGGTGTGGTATTTCAACTTTCAACAAGCACTCTCAATACAAAATTTATATTTCGGTGTGGGACGAAACAAAAATGAGGGATATAATGGAGTATCGAGACTTATTAAACTTGGAACAAGGGCTCACAGTGCAGTGCAAGGGGGAGGCTGAAATGCGTTTCAGAGGAACAAGATCCTTCATACAAAAGACATTTTATCTTCTGTGAATTCCAGCTTTGAAAAGAATTCTACGCTTGGGGGAAACCAGACGTTCTAAGAATGTTCTACTTGTATTCGGTCATCCAATCTCTGATTTTTGTAGCGCATATCCTACGGTTGTTTTCATGTCCGTCGCTTTCTAAACAATATTAATTACAATTTCGTGCTGCCTAAACGAACAACAGAAGAGTGTTTTGATTTGGATTGTCGCGGATTCTGTAAGTAATATTCCGTGGGAGATGAATAGTTAAGACCGCAGAATAAATACCGGCCGAAACCGAGATGAACTGAACCGATCATTCCTAATGGAGTGCTTTCCGCAGAAATCCTTTGTAAGCAAACTGGCCGAACCGAACCGGCCGTTTGTAATGGGTTCCTGCGAAAGAATTGTGTTTATAGGAAGGAGTTTATAAAAAAAGTGACAAATGCTTTTTTCCTTGCAAGTACTTAAAATACCGTACAGCGTTCCAGAATTACAAATAGCTTTGTGTTCATCTAATTTCCTACCTTTTTTACGGATAGTTAGAAACTCAATTAGTGTATGCAAATCAAATACCCGTGTTTAGCAAAGGGAAGGAAAAGCTATTAGAAATTAGAATTTTAAAAGTTAAGTTAGCTCGTTATTTGTCTTGAAAATTCTTTCATTAAAAGTTTTTTTTATGGAACACGTCGCTCGTTTTCCCCTCTACTTAAAAATTTCCAGGTGGGATACTTGATAGTCTTACTTGTTTATGTAAAACGCACATGAAATGAAAAAATGAAATATCACTCTTATAGTTTCTGCTTCTGGAAGAAAAAAATAGCGGCCACTTGTTTACTATGCATCAAACTGACCGCAAACTCTCGCGAGAACAGAAAAAATGAGTACTAAGCTTTATGTACCAAACCCCTTAGCCCATGACGCTGGTCAAAGACTACAGGCATGCCATCAAATTTTCTTCCCTAGCACACCTGTGTTGTGGAATTTCTGCCTTCGAGCTTAAACTCAGCTCCGACCCTCCCACGGTGGGAAACCAAACGACAGCGCGACGAACTCCAGCACCATATTTCACGTGCGGTCCCCCTTCCCTTTGTATGACAATCCCCCACCTTCCCTTCCCCATGGCTGCAGCCCATTCAATGAGTTCTGGCTTTTGTTCCCTTTCCCTCTGAGGACCGGACGCCACATTTGGCGGCGTTTCTTCTTGGCTGTTATGCAGAATGAATGACTGTGGACTACCTAGGTAGATCCACAAAATTATCATGTTACCAGAAGTGTGTACAGCAGGGGTGAAATGGCCTTGTGGAGGATGTGGGATGTTCCAATTTCAATATTTGTAGCGACGAATAAAATACTGTATTAAATTGTATGCATACATAAATATGCCATTATGTTTTATTACTCTACGATCATTTTTTGCATAATGAGGGCTAATTAGACCGAAGCCTATGGCTTAAAATATAAATATATGAATATGGAGAGTTATTCAACGAAATACTGATTTTCCTTTTTCATGGGGATCAGTATAAACAATTTCTGAAAAGGAGGAAAGGCATAAAACCGATGTCACAGAAAACCATCTTTACTGAGCGAGAACTTGAGAAAAATGACATGAGAAGGGAAAAGGCGGAAAATTCGGCAACGTAAAATCGGGATTTCACTGTATATCGGTTTTTATATATTCCGATTTGAATTTTTTGACTCATACGAGACACCATGCTCTTTTACTTCAACAGTTTAAAATTATTAAAATCAACACCTTTCCCCACCGACCTAAGCGTTGATTTGCGCTAAGCTAGCGACATTCATTAGTGTGTTCGACCCCACCATTAAGCGCAGCCTGGAAAGGCTTAGTAAAAAAAGGTGAGTTGTGGCATCACTAGGTATTCTAGAACAACAATATTTAAAGTTGCGTTTCTTTTTGCGACCTACTTCTGTTCTGATGATGGTGGACGTCTTGTGCCACCGAAGTGGCCATTGGTGATCTTTTCTAAGTTTTTAATCGTTATTGATCATTGTCTTGAAGGGTTTTCATTTTTCTACAACTTTAAAGTCCTCTTGGGATCGCGTTATCATCACCAATAACTAGGTTTGAATTATTAGAGGTGCAGTGGAGTGGTGTCCCATTTTTTCATATCAATTCACAAACAGTAATTTTAAATTCCTTTAACTCCGCTTATTTCTATAATTTTAGCTGCTCTATAGTAGTACGAATCCTCGACACGATTGGTAGCTTGTGTTGCTTCAGTGCGACGTAAATTGAACTACCTATCTACCCGATTGCGATCATTAAAACCCAAGTACCCTCGGTCGTGGTTAGTACTTGGGAGGGTGACTATATGAGTACCCGTGACTTGATGGTGTCAGAACTTTTTGTACTAGGTGACTTTTATGTTTATCAAATCCCCTTGATCATAAATTTCAACTACAATTTTTTTTCTTTTTATGTAAACTTAATTCTAATTCTGATGTGGAGATAAGTTACTGCGCAACGGGTGCTCCGTAAGTTGTATGTCCTGTCTAAATTCTTTTGAATGGAAAATCCTATTTTGTTCAAGAATGTTTCCAAAAAGAGCACTACGCGTGCTAAAGAGATGAAAATGAAAACATACACATCCACTAGCTTCGTTATGACGCGCCATTATGAACTTACTCTTCACGTCGCGAATCGGGTAGGCCTTACTGAAGCCTTTGTAGCCGCAGATTACAACGGAATTTCCCTCATCAAAAAACGCTTCTGGCATTGAAATTAACTTGTAAAAACGGGCGATACATGGAGGACCGTCCATAATATTTTGGCACGGCGTACAAAGGCCGCCTGGACTTTTAATTCGGCTGGCAAACCTGGCGCAGAGGGAGAGCCTTTGTGCTCGACACTGGAGGATTTTTCACGAGTATAGAACAGGAAAGAGCGGCCGCGCGAGAGTTCGTTTCAGGTCCCATCCCACCGCACAGGCTTCTGCGTTGAGCACAGATTGGGATAGAATGGATGAAAAGAGGACCTCAATGGCCGCCTCTTGTTGCGGGACAAAGAAGGATGGGGACATGAAAAGATATGGCTGCAATGAGGAAATAAAATATAAATAAATGTGTATAAGTTTGGTGGGGGACGCATTTTTCACCGTTGAGTCGCTACTGGTTCAATCACGCTTCTGTACACTCGGGTGATACGTTTTGTGTTTACCTGAAACAAACAGTTTCAGCGTCTGGAAAGTGGTCTTTCGGGGCATGAATAACATAAATCTTGGTTGAATATAAGCAATCAAATTCATGGTAGAATAGATTTTGTGGGACAATATACAGTAACTAAGAAAAAGATGTAAAAATATAAAGAGATGCCTTGTGTATACCTTGCAATTTGAATAACGTTTGATAAAAATGATTACTTTATTGGTTTTTCTGTACAGCTTAGATCAGCCTAAAAACAGCCAGAGAAATTTCGTCATCTGACTGTTCTAAAAAAATTGTTTGTATGAAAATTAATCTCAATATATTTAGTGCTATGGGCATCTGAAGTGCTCACATGGTCTGGTAGTTTAAACAAAATATGTAAAATTAAAAGTTCATTTAAGAAGGGATAAGCTATTTTTAATTCTTTTTTTCAAAAGAACAGATCGTTTTTGTAAATAACCATAACCCTCTGCACGAAGAAGGAAACCCAAGCAACCAACCAAAGGCAGCATCGGAGATCTAAACATTCAAACTAGCGTTTCGGTCTACTAAGAGATATATTTTCTGTTAAGCTAAATGTAGGTGGTAGTGTTTTTGCGACGATACGCGTTTCCTGTACGTATTTCGAATGTGATGTCATTTGTTTTCGAATACGATTTCAGCACTTCTCCAATAAAAATTCCAAAGAATGAGTTCCGAATCGATAAATGGTAGTTGATTGATCAACGCCAATTTGATTAGCCAAATATCAAATTATATATATATATATATATATATATATATATATATATATATATATATATATATATATATATATATATATATATATATATATATATATATATATATATATATATATATATCCTTTTTTCGTCTGGTTGTTTACTCTAAAAATCCCTCTATGAATTTCGATTTTAGTTCCATTCCTCAAATGTTTAGAGATGTTATATTTTGCTGAAATAGTACTAGGTAGAATTTATTGAAAAATCTCAGAATATTTAGACTTTCGGACGAGTCCTACTTGCCAAGAACGGTGTAGGGATTTTGGGTGCAGCCCCTCAATTGGAAATTTCAGGCTTCGACACTGAAAAGCTATATTCTGTACTAAAAGTTGGTAAGTCAGTGGCGTAGCTGAGGGAGGGAGACAGGGGAGGCCTAAGCCCCAATGTTCAAAAGAGCGACTCTTTAAAAAAATATTTATTTAAACGTTTTTATAGTTTTTCTTGAAAAAAAATACTTTATAATTTGAAGCACAATTTTAATTCCCCTTATTAATTACTTATTTCCATCCTTAAAACCCATTAACAGGATCCATTATCAAAGCTCAACCTTTTGCTAGTTTTTATGCGTATTCAATAAAAATTAGAACCTAAAAATTAATGTTGAGAACAATAACTTTTTGAAAAATATACTCATTAGTATATTTTACAATTATATATGAATACGAAACATAATTTTAAATAGAAACTTCTGTTTTGGGGCATCAGCCTCATTTGCTCCAGTTCCTAAAAAGTCTATCTTTGCCTATGCGGTCCGTAATGACTTTTAGTCGGTGATCCTATGAGGTAACCAAGTCCTTAAAAAAGCAATCATTCCTACCTAAGTGTGCGATTATGTTCTCATCACACAGTTCCAAACACCTCATTGTGAAGGATGAATCGACCTATCTGTGTGAAAGGCATTTGAATTGTCGAGTTAAATGTCGAGCAACTAGTAGCATAAGACCCACAGCAAGCAAGCACAATGCTTCTCTGCTCCTAAATGAGGACGAACGTCTCCATTTTGTAAGGAACCTATCGACAAACCCTACACACAAAACACCATCACTGAATTCTCCATCATTCACCTCGGTTACCGTACCGTCATTGTAAAGCTGAGCAGCCCCCTCTGCTATCATTCAGACATGAAAAGGCTTAAAGCTCACTTGGACTATTGTGGTGCCCCTACCCCCAAGTACCAAAAATTGTCGCGCGTCACGCATGGGCATCGTCATTGTGAAAGCGAATGTTCGATTGTGCTGAGCAATGGTCGCAAATTGGCCTCTGTGGCTGTATTTATGACTGAAGGAAACTATTTGGGACAAATAGACTGGATTGAAAGAATCTTCTTCATCGGGAAGTGAGGATCGTATACTTCTGTTCCCCAGTCTGACTTCCCATGATCTGATTTCTCTTGAAAATGTGCGTGGGAAAGATATATTTTATAACTTTCCATATTTTTTAAAAAATCGATTTTCTTCACTGTCATTAGACTATGCGGACGTCTTGTTACCGGCTTGATGCTAAACCGTTTTGGCGTTCGGTGGTTACTGTATCTGATTGATTAGTGTTGTTTATCATACGAAGCAGGTGTTAACTATTATTGCTAAATTGGCATAACAGTTATTTTTGACTGCTTTTTTAACAATTTTGTTTCCGGTAAGCATCTAATTTAAGGGTTAGTAACTTTAGAAAGCGTTAACACGGTTCATATTTTCCGGTTGTTAACTGTAAATCAAAGAAAAGTGATTAAAAATTTTTTAAGAAAATTATTTATATATATTTTTAAAATTTAATTAAGTAACTTTTTGTAAAAGTTACTTTTTTTAACATTTGACCAACTGCTTTTAGAAACATCTTATGTTCCAGCTCCAACTTCAATAGCCAATGGCAATAATCAAAGGTGGAGATTTTAAGGAGTCCGAAGTTCCCTCTCCGGGGCAAAAGTTGATTTCCGATAGTTGTCCAATTCTTTTCGGTACAAAAACTAATTTTTGTTTGACGAATGTTTGAAAAAGAGGAATGTATTTGTTACATGTAGCTTCTAAATTCTTGCTACTGAATTTAGAATAGAAGTGTAGAATCTTCCAACATTTTAGTAAAAAGTATTCCGAATTTTTTTGGAGGAATTATAATTTAGTCATGACAATATATATATATATATATATATATATATATATATATATATATATATTGTCCAAGACGTCCGCATAGTCTAATGACAGTGAAGAAAATCGATTTTTTAAAAAATATGGAAAGTTATAAAATATATCTTTCCCACGCAATGAATGAAAATAGCAATATATATATATATATATATATATATATATAATTCAAAATTACAAACCAAAACAAAGAGAAATCCAAAAATTTTAAAATCAAGAAATTTAAGAAAATTTTGAAAAAAATGATGGAAGTGTTGGTGGATCAGGGCGTCATCAGGGAGGAGCCTCACCCAGTCAACACAATATGGTGTTTTCTGCATGTGAGCGGCAGTATACCAAAAGTAGCTCACACACCCCTCCAAACACCATAAGAAAATAAATTAGAAAAACAAAAATTAGAAAAACAAAACCAGGGACAACCAAGGACACATACCAAAGATAATATAATACAAAATTAAAATTAAATTAAAATTAAAAATTAAATTAAAATTTAAAAGGAGAAAACAAACCTACCCAAATAGATTGACCTAAGATCGACAACAACCCGCCGCAAACTACATGAGGACCGCCAACAAATGCCATTCATAACGCCGTATATCAGAAATCGGAACCGCAATTCCGACACGGAACCCCGACTCGAAATTCCGACTCGGAATTCCGAACCGGAACATCGGAATCGGAAGTCGAAAAAATAGTGTTCAAATCTAGTTTTTTTAAATTCAGTTTTTTAAAATTGATAGTCAACAGGATAGTCTCCGAAATAAGCTATTAAATAATATTAGTTATCTTAAATCTTTCAAAAATAATCCTATAAAAAGAGTGAGGGTATTTATTATTAAGAAGTGTGTTAATGAGATTATTACATTGCAAAAGAAGGTTAGATTTAGAGTTGCAAATTTTATTGAAACGTATCAGTTGACCAGCGATTGTATTGTAATAAATTTTTTTTCGACTTCCGATTCCGATGTTCCGGTTCGGAATTCCGAGTCGGAATTTCGAGTCGGGGTTCCGTGTCGGAATTGCGGTTCCGATTTCTGATATACGGCGTTATGAATGGCATTTGTTGGCGGTCCTCATGTAGTTTGCGGCGGGTTGTTGTCGATCTTAGGTCAATCTATTTGGGTAGGTTTGTTTTCTCCTTTTAAATTTTAATTTAATTTTTAATTTTAATTTAATTTTAATTTTGTATTATATTATCTTTGGTATGTGTCCTTGGTTGTCCCTGGTTTTGTTTTTCTAATTTTTGTTTTTCTAATTTATTTTCTTATGGTGTTTGGAGGGGTGTGTGAGCTACTTTTGGTATACTGCCGCTCACATGCAGAAAACACCATATTGTGTTGACTGGGTGAGGCTCCTCCCTGATGACGCCCTGATCCACCAACACTTCCATCATTTTTTTCAAAATTTTCTTAAATTTCTTGATTTTAAAATTTTTGGATTTCTTTGTTTTGGTTTGTAATTTTGAATTATTTTACTTTCCATGTTGTGTCTGCAGCTTTAGCGCGCATACATGGACAGTTCTGCCTTCTGCTTTCTGGATTCTGCTTGACTATTTTTTACCCCCAACTTTTTTGGTTTTTTGGCTTTTTACTTATCTGATCTTTTTGATCTTTTGGCATTTTGCTGGTCTGCATTTCTAATATTTTGACTTTTTGATCTTTTGGCGTTTTGCTGGTCTGCATTTCTATTGTTTTACGTTTTGATGTTTTGCATATTCTGTAATTTGATTGTTTTTATTATATATATATATATATATATATATATATATATATATATATATATCACATTTGAGAATGTTAAAATCTTATTTTTCATTCTTAGTATCAAAAGAATTTCTGCTTTTTATAATGTAGTAGCAAGTTGGGGTAGTTGAATTAAAGTCGCATTGGAGCAACGCAATGGGCTATTGGCGACGGTCCGAGATCTATTCGGAAGGGGAAGTTCCGAGAACAACTCGAAATTTTGAATCACATCAACAAGTAGTAATTTACAACATTGTGTCCTAAAAGTCACTCGATTGAGTCATTAAATTTCCAAGTAGTATTGCTTTTTCTAGTAACACACATAATGACCGAATAATCCCATCTATTGGTTGAAGAAATTCTTAGAAAGATTATATTGGTTCAGAAAGTAAATACGGTGGCCATGCAGGGAAGACGACGGGTTGCAGACGCATATATGCGTGCGAACCGCTGAGAGTTAAATAATGATAATACTGGAACAACTTGGCGTTCAGTGATTGCTGTATCTGATTGTTTACCGGTGTTTGTCATGCGTACTAAGTATTAGTTGTTATTGCTAAGTTGTGGAACAAGTTTATATTTTTTCAACGGTAAGTAACTAACACTGGCAGTTAAAAGTTGTCAACTGTTAGAAAGTGACGTAAGCGGCTAACTTTAACAGTTGGTACTATAGATCAACCACAAAGTGATTTCAAATATTTTTTTGGGAAAAACCTAAAATTTTTTAAATTTAATTTAATAACTTTTAGCCCCACTGGCAAAGTTACTTTTTAAGATTTCATGACCGACTTTTAGAAACTTTTGTTCGTACATCAATAGCAAGTGTCCTAAGCAAGAGAGGGAGATTTTGGGTCCGAAGTCCTCTGTCAGCAGTAGTTGATTTTTGAAGGGTTGTGTCAATTCTTCTCAATACTAATAATAGTTTTTGTTTGACTTTTGTGAAAAAAAGAATTTATTTGTCACTTGTAGCTGAGTACCAGCTATTGAATTTAGATTAGAAGTATAGAATTTTCCTAGATTTTAGTAAAGAACCTTATTCTGAATTTTTTGAGTTTAAATAATGCATCACTTTTTGAGAATGTTAAAAGCTTATTTTTCATTCTCGGGAATCAAAATCATGGCTGTTTTTTTTAAATAATGAATAAACAAGAAGGAATTCATAACATTACGTCTTCTAAAAGGCCCTTTTAAATGCTCCCTTCGCAAAGTCGTGGGCAAAAACCTCGTACTGACTATCATTACTATCATGGCACGAGAAGTTTAATTGGCTGCCTAGATGTACAGCAGCGGTGAGTGGGGAACCACCTCCTTTTTTACGTATTGTTCAAAGCAGAACAAATTCGATCTAGGCAACCCCAGTTGCAAATGTTATGCTACTGCTCAAGATGTACTGTTTTTGGGGAGTATTATATGGTATATGCTACACGTGTTCCACTTTTTATTTTCGGAGCAAACACTTTTTACAAAATAAGAAAGGGCAATTGATTTTGTGCAGAGGCGAAGTTAGACGTTTTGGAATGCAAATGAGGTTGATACCGCCCTATCCCAAACAAAATTAACACTGAAGATCAAGTATTCTTATTTAAATAATTGGGTCGGTTTGTTTTATGGCGCAAGGGCCATATTTGGCCAAGCCGCGCCAAACACAAGACAGACAATCAAGTTCGAGTTCGTGACTAAAGACCTCGAGTTCGTGACTAAAGATGTGTCCCCAAGGGGTTCAATAATTGGGATAAAATAAACTTAAAAGTACCATCTGTTGTCGCTTATTTCCAACTGGCAAACTTCTATGTAGGTGTCTCGATGAATGGCAACACGGAAACTCAATCTAATAATCTTTATATACAACTTTATGTACAGTTAATAGATATACATGGCACCCTCTTTCACATATCAATCGACCCACTGGCCCTCCGTAATAACATTTGCTACGGACGGTCCCAGACCGTCTTTTTCTCATCACTTACTCAACCGTTCTCTTCACGCACCACAACAAAAACAAAAAAACGTCTATATATACCATACTCACCGTGGTGACCTCTCGCAACAATCAAATTATAATTAAACAAGCTCACGCATCTTAATTTTGTTAATAAATTAATGTTCGAAATATTATTTTTTATTGCAATTAATAATCGAATACGCACACAAACTTGCAAAAAGCCGAACTTTTTTATTAATGGGTCTCCAAAACAAAGTAAGAGAAGGTGTAACCCTGTCTTGCGTATTTTCCAGAAGTTTGTGATAAGAAAATTTTTAATGCTCTGTCACCTCTCTTTTTTGAATAGCATTTATAGTAGGGGCTCCAGGAAATTGAGAATTGTTTTGCAAGTGCTGTTTCCAAAATGGAGTGTATAAAAGCATGGCACAGGAAAATATTTCTGCGATAAGGACCAAAAACGTGATTGCAATTTTTAAATATTAAAAAAACATTTATTCCCAATAAAAATATTTAAAAAATGACTTTTGTACTGTAGCCCCTTTAGACGCTGGCGTTGGGGGGGGGGGGGAGCGCTCCTCCACTTCAGCTACGCCATTGATTTGGAGGATACGGTTTATTCGAATTCCATCATTTCACCAAATAATTCTGGAACCCTATATCTGGAGTTAATCCACATTCCATAAGAGGCACCTGATTATGTAAAGCAAGCAAGAAGCAGTCTGGAGTTGAAGCCCAAGTTCAGTGGGCTTTGGATTCAACACAAAGGCCTTTCTTCCTTGCAAAAGTAGGGAAAATAAGGTCTCATCGACCATTGTGAAGTTCGGAGTGGAGTGCAGCTGCCATACACGGCGCTGCTTTTGCACCCCGAGTTTGTGAAAGCCCAGTTATGTTTACAGGATTCGAGTTTTCGATGGTGACGCTTATCAAAAGGACTTGAATAATATGAATGGGTATGCGCATTATATAAAAAGGGAGAAAGTGCGCGTTTTCAGAGTTGACAACGAGGCACAATAAGATGAGACCGATGCTTAACTGCGACCGTAACGATCAAAAGGCCAACTGATGCGGTGAGGCGCTTTGTGCCCTCAATGGTGGCGTTAAATACCTTTTTAAAAGATCAAAAAGTATTCATACATTGTGATGTTTTTTACGCTTTTTTCGAGAAAAGTGACATTTCTGTCCTTTGTTTGTGATAGCTTTCATTCACCTATTATTCACTAATTCGATTCTTCTGACTTCTGTAATCGAAAAGTCATACATTATAACATTTCATTTTGATGGAAAATTCATTACAACCATAACGTTTTTTGACATAAATTCTCTTTTATACTTTTAATAGCAATTTAAGTTTGCTGGTTTCATATAAGCTGGGATGGATAGACCCACCGGAAAATTTCCGAGAGACTGGTGCTTAAAGGGTGGTAAGATAGACTTTCGATAGAAAAAGAATGTGCTATTAGACAAGGTTTGTAGGTATTTTAATTAACGTCGCACTGGAGCATCACAACGGTCTATTGGTGACGGTCCGGGATCAATCCTGAAGGGAAAGATCCAAGGACAACCCCTCGTAATTTCGAATCACGCTTTTAGACAGGGCGAATTTATTATATGCAGTAATTTAAATGTTTTTTGAACTAAGAAAGCAGTTAACTGTTACATATAAACTATGAAATCTACTCTGTTTCATACTACGACAATGGCAATAGCTTCCTGTTGTAGTGATCTGTGAAAAGCTGATCGTGGTTAAATTAAACAGTCACGTTAATGCTGGAAGCCTCGGCCCACAAAAAAGTGATGTGACTAGCATATTGTAAATAAGGGGGTATAGATACCACATTTTTGGTTCAAAAGTATTGATCATAACAGTTTCTAAGAAATAATTTAATCTATCTTGTTTTAAAATCCAATTTGGATCAATTTAAATGTTTTTTCTAATATTAAAACAATATATTTGAAGAAGGAAAACTTTTTTCACAAGATGACAATCGGAAAGGTGTTATTTCCTTGAATTATTGTTGCCAAAATCAACGCCTAATTTATAAGGTGTCAAATGGTTTAAAATTACTTATTTTAATTTTAGCAGTACGAAGTTTTCCCCACCTGGGGTGGCGCGGTTTGTCCGTTTTTGGACTTTGCGCTCAGAAAAGGCTGGTTACACGGCTACCGGCCTCAGAAAAGGCCAGTTACACGGCTACATTTTCCAAGTTGCAGCATTCGGATAACTTCTCTAAATTTCTAATCTATTTCTATCTAAATTTTGATGATAATCGTCTAAGTCCCACGTTCCAGTCTTTTTTTTAAAGAAATGATAGTTAAATTCAGTTAAGCCTAATGTATTAAACTTAAAAAATGAATTCTTCGAAAAAGTAGAACCATTAATAAAACACAGTTTTCAGGGCTGCTAACAAATTCCTAATTAATACTCTGTAGCGAAGTAAATAAGATTGTTGTATTCTCACATTTAATGCTCGAGAATTATATATACGATTATTTTATTACGTAGTTTCTATGCATTCTAGTTCTTTCAAGTGTGTACTCACGTAGCAGTATTTATTGTTTGGTGATTTCAATCAACAATAAAAAAAAAACTATTATTGTTTCTTAAATATCAGAATCTGTAAAGTAATTTTTCTAACCAGCTCTAGTGTAAATCAATTCTAAAAAATGAATGAAAAAAGATTTATCTATATTTTTGCCCATTAAAGGGAATTGAGAGATAAATGCACTTCTGTATTGCACGAACTTCTATTTTTTTGCTTTTCAAACTTATATCCATTATTCTGTTTTTCGGATCTTAAAATTCAACACCGAAAAAAATTCCTACGACTTGGTACGCTTTAACCCTCTGGATACCGACCCGCCCGAAACGGCTTCTCATTCAGACATCTCTCATTTCTCATTTCTCTTTCTTCTCATTTCTCGCCAGCCGCCAGTCCGGCTCTTAAAGTAATCAGCGTTTCTTCCCCTCTACCAGTGAGGAGGGTAATCGGTCATCCCCACTCTACAAAAGATTTTCGGACATCTCCTTGTCACCTGAAGGTGTGCTAAATGATCATCAGGTGTTCGGGGGTCGATTTCTAACTGCGTTCTTCAGTCTGTCTGCGGATCGGATAACCACCTGTGAGATTTTTTGCCTTTAAAATGCCTCGGTATAGAAGAACCTTGACTCGAGAAGAGATCGAAACAATACTCTTTAATGATACAGATGAATCAGATTTGGATATGAATGACGATGACGAATTGGAAATGCCAACTAAGGAATTGGGAAACAATTCGATCAGTGTCGATAGTGAATACGAAGATGAAGAAAATATAGATATTCCTCAAACTGAAAAAAATGACGGTACCGTTGAATGGGATTCAGAAATGGTTGAGAACGATCGCATAAAGGTCCCGCAATTCACTAATTTTTCTGGTCCCCTTCATATGTTACCACCTGGCTCTTCAGCGTTGGACTATCTAAAATTATTAATGACTGATGAGATATGCGAACTCATCAGGATTAATACCAATAAGTATGCTGAATTTTGTGCCAAAACACGAGGATTTTCAGACGAGAGATGGGAACCTATTGCGAGCATCAAAGAACTGTGGAATTTTTTTACAGTTCTGCTTGTAATGAGTATTGTACACATGCCAAGAATCACTGATTACTGGTCAAAAAATGAGACACTTGGAAATTCAAGAGTGAAAATGATGATGAGTAAGAATAGATTTTTACGCATTAAACACTATTTCCATATATCCGATAGGGAATACGAACTTAAGAAGGACAGTGAAAATTTTATTTTCACGTAAAAAGTAGAGCCACTACAAACATACTTGCGAAAAAAATTTTCCGAACATTTTAAGCCGTATGCCCACTTATCAGTTGACGAAGCACTGGTCAAATTTAAGGGACGTTTGGGCATTATTTAATATATGCCCTTAAAACCAGCAAAAAGAGGCATCAAAATTTGGATGTTGTGTACACCTTATTTAGGATACACTCTGTCCTTTGAATTGTACTGCGGAAAGAAAGACAATACCCCGCGATCAACTAATGGATTGGGATATGATGTTGTTATGCATCTGGTAAAAGACTTAGCCCATAAAAGCCACACAATATACTTTGATCGCTTTTTCAGTAGTGTGGTGCTGATGAAAGATCTCCTAAAAATAGGGATATATTCTTGTGAAACTGTGATGGGTAACCGAAAGAATTTGCCCCAAGCATTAAAAAATTTAAAGTTAAAGGTCCCACATGAAATCAAATGTTTTCAGTGTAAGAACTTACCAAATATGCTGTGTACTACCTGGGTAGATAAAAAACAAATACATCTTTTATCTACAAATGTTAAAAATGAGAGCTGCTTGGTCACTAGAAGAAAAGGATCGGAAAAAAATTTAGTTCAGTCCCCAGTAGCTTTCGCAAACTATAACAAACACATGGGAGGAGTTGATTTGGCTGACCAACACAGAAAATATATTTCAGTGGCTAGGAAATCATCCAAATGGTGGTGGTATGTGTTTTCCTTCCTCCTTGACACTGCTATTAGCAATGCATACATTTTGCACAAAACTACTAACTCTCCACCGACAAAGCGATCGTTTCAACTCTACGATTTCAAGTTAGAACTGATTGATGAACTGGCAAAAGGGTCTCGAAAAACAATTCCGATTTCTCACCAACTCCTATTCACAGTCATAAGAAAAGAAAAATTGATGGACGTAAAAGGACTTGTGTCCGTTGCCGGAAGCTTGGATTTAAAACTATAAGCGGCCGTTCCATTGAAAGCTCCTTTGAATGTCACATTTGCAAAATATGTTTGTGTCAGAATTGTTTTAATGATGATTAGGATTTCAATACTAAAGAAATTGCTCTATTCAAGAATATTCCAGAATTTCAGTAAGTTTATTTTTATGTTTTAATGTGCTATTAAATCAATTCTGTTAAGAGATATACTTCTAAATCATCATAAGTAAAAGTGTTTATTTATAGCAAATTCTGTTTGATCATAATTTACTACGAAAGAAATTTTCTACAATAATTATCATTTATACTGGGAAAATGTATTTTATTGTATTTAATATAAATATAATGCGGTATATATTCTGTGAAACCCAAACTAATCCAGATTTTAAAATATGTTTTAAGGAAAACAGAAAATAAATAAATGTATTATAATTTTGTATTAACTATTGATTAATTAATCCATTCAGTACCTCTATGTTAAATTGAGAGAAATGTTTTTTTAATACTTTTCTACTTCAACCTGTGAATGTACGTTATAGCTTTTTCAATGAATAATTTCTTTGTATGGCATGTTCTCGGCACCGAGCTTCAGAGTAACCGTCTTCTGAATTAGCCTGAGCTCTCGATGCTGCAAAACTTTACCTTTTCTAAACTCGGGCTGAGCATACAAATCTGAGTACGTGGTTTTGCTAACAGAAGCAAATTTTTTGAAGTTTTTCGATTTTGTAGATGCATTTGCAGTGCATCTTAGAAAGGCTATTTACGTGGATAAGTCATATAATAGTTTTATTTGTTGAGAATTCTACAATACATCACCAATGCGTGAAAAAAACATGAATTTGGCATATTTTCTGTTTGCATGAAAAATGTTTCTGCGAAATTTCTAAAATATTTTCCTTCTTCATGCTTATATATTATATTTATATTTCGCTTATTTATTGTTTTAATTTGGCCATGCATGCAGCTTATTCTATTAACCTCGTGCCATAAAAATCCAAATAACCAAATCTAGATTAAAGTTAAGGACTAATTGCAACTGTAAATTTTTGATCGATCAGATGTATCACAAACAAAAGAATAGTTTTAAAAATAATTCTATAATTCTTGCTATAATTTAGAATACAGTAACCGTTGTTCGGTAGCTGTGCTTTAGAATACAGTTAGATAGTTCTTCGGTAGCACCTCGATCTATCACACATTGTTACTTTTCCCTGGATTAATGTTTGGTTTGGAGGCAGTAGAGAAAATATGTCTGTTTCTTTAGAACTGAGGGCTCAAAGGTCAGTTGCTTCTAGCAATTTCTTTAACCTTACCCGTGGGATCCCCACAATGTGAAATTTCACGTGGGTATTTACCACTCAAGGGTTAACTGGACCTCTAAAGAAAGGTAGAAAAATAGTAAATGGCCTCTCTCTATTCAAGGCGGCTCTTAGTATTCACTGCTTGAGGATGAACACGTGTTTTTGCTGCAATGAGAAACGTAAACGACTGTAGCTGTGGGTGTTTCTCGCGTTGAAGAGAATAGAGCGTAGTTGGGACCGAAGGATTCAAGTGATCTTTTTTGTCCATTGTCCCTTTCAATACTATGCTTCATATAAAAGAACCAGTGTTGCTGTTTGTATACAGGTTACGGGGAATCGAAGCCTGAGGGACAGAGGGAGATACTTGAGTGAACAATTGACTTCGCGTCGATAAGCCAGTTTTTCTTGTATACAAAATCACTTGTATCGACCGGTAACATGAAATAATCCGAGAAATGTTTTAAACATTAGTCCCGAAGTGATCGTTGAAGGTACGTCGTAACCCAATAATCAAACGAACAAAATTCTAAGAATGCATACTATAAGAATGAGATGACTTTCTTAGTAGCTGAGTTTTATGTTTTCTCTCATTTGACCATTTTAGCCCCTTGGTCTTTTAGAATGGAAGTTATCACAAATTTATAACAATAGAAGAAACTATAATGCACTTCTCATTTTGAGTGACGCTCACTTGACCGTCGCTTTCAACGCGGAATTTGACTGAAGTACATGTTCACTTGTATTGTTATGTAAAATTTAATTCCAAGACATGTTTTGTACCTACGCATATATAATAGTAACTGAAAAGAAAAATTGTGCAAAGAATGACTTTTAAATTGAATTACGAGCTATAAATGTTAATTTTGCGATTTATTAGTGAGGGTTGGGTGATAGTAGTAAAATGTGAATTTTATTTCTAATAAATAAAGGTTATCACACTTAAAGGTTTGCCTATCTCTGTTTTTAGGAAAAGGCGCATATTTTTAAAAGTCCAGCAAACGAATAAAACGTCCATTTCAGGGACATAACTTTGACGTAATTCTTGTCATACTTTATTGCTGTACCAAGATGCTTTGGGTTTACAATTTTAAAAGAAACCATTATCAAAAAAATCACTCTGCTTTTAAGATCATATTTATAAGGAAGAATTATTGAAAAATAACTACTTTTATCACTTTGTATTATATTTCCGAAAACCTTTTTTAAACATCAATTTCAAAGCAAAAGATATATTATTAATTTGAAAATTATCACGAATTTTTGATACACTGCTTTAAAAATAAGATAAAACTTACAAATTAATTGCCGATAACAACAGAAAAAGTATACCTTGTATATTCCAGTTGCAAGAAATTTGAAGTAAAAGAGATCAGAGGGAAATAAAGAAATTAAATTGCCTTTATAAAATATTTAATGAAAAAATATGTACTTAAAATTAAACGTAACCTAATGTGTTTGTTCTAAAATTAAAAAATATTTTTCCTTGTTTTATAAGTAATTGCAATTGCTTTACTTTTGAGTTATATTTCATTAAAAGAGAATTGTTCTTTCTAACAATTTTCTATCCGTGTTTTCTTTTTGAGAGTTTAAAAATGCTATGTAATGGACGCTGAACATCAGCACACAGCAACATGTCTATATATATATATATAATTCTAAGATCGACTTATAAGTTGAAAAGAGCACTTTCCATACAACCCCCCATTAAAAGCAGCGTGGTTTTCGGTCCCAGTGTAGAGTCCCCCGATTAGGTGTAAAATAAGTTGCAAACGAGGGGGGAAGAAATATTGGTGATTGAACTAATGCTACTCGGGCGTTTTGGGTTTCTGAGGACATGATGTTTAGATGCGTACGGATGTCAGAGGGTTAAAACTTAAGAAACGACTTTTAACGCGCCATGCACATGTTCCAAGCATGAGCTTCAAATCCATGACAACATGTACTTGAATTCGCTCAACGAAAATGTATAACAAGTAAACAATAATTCGGCATCAGAACGAACTCAAAATTCTGCTTTCCTTATAAGGTAGCTTTGCCAAGGCGACTTGCAAGAAATTTCTTACTTTCTTAAACTGCTGAAGGGGTGAAAACCGAGGGGGGTGACCAAGGATAAAGAAAGATTCCAGGTGTGTCTAAATCTCTCCTTCCTTTGGAAAAGTGCCCCCCTTTTAAGAAACGGGTCAACTAGGTACCTACCACCCCCTTTTCAATCTATCTTTCTTCTGTTCAATGAGCTGTCTATTCTTTTCACTCCCCGAAACTTGTTCGTCTGGACTTTCCCTCCTCTTTTAGGACAATTTTCCCCCATTGTTAGAGATACAGGATAATTTAAAGGCTTTCCTTAGATTCCCCCATTGTAGACTCTTAATTATAGGCTGAAAGAGTCGCAGGGGAGTCATTTTGTTGATGCGTTTTGTCAATGCATTTCGGTCGCTCCCTCTTGAATTCTCTCAAGACGCGTCTTCTTAATGGGTTATCCGTCTTCAATTTGAATGACAACGGTCGTTATATTCTACACAGAATGAAAGGGATGAACCATCTGGGAACGATATATGTCAGTTCCATCATTAGTCAATTCTAGTCCATAATCCACGAAGATAAAGCGACCTCTTCAAGTTTCTGATTTAGAAAGTTGGAACTAGGCGTGGTAACCAGTGATAGTTTTGGGGAACTCTGTCGCAGATAAAGGCTGAGAGAAATATCTGTGCACACGATCGCAAAACTGTTTCAATCTGTATTGTATTCTTTCTATTTTCAGTACTAAAGATGGGCACTTTTGGTCAAAATATCGATATTCTGGATTGATCCGTTTCGAAGTACGTAGTATCGAAATACGTACGTAGTATAAAATATCGGACAAAAGTATCGATCCTTGAAGTATCGAAATTCAATACCAACAAAAAAACTTTTTGTTTCACAGTACTATGTTTCCAGAAAAGTATCGAAGCGGTTCGACCCCCGATTCGAACGAATGCCGGTCCAATACTCGGTTTGAGTACGTTAAGAGTATCGGTCCCAGTACCAGTATAAATCGCTTGGTATCACAGCGCTTTCAGATTGGATCAACTTGGTATCGGATTACCATCTCCTGCGGAAAATTGATGCTCGATCCGACTTGATTTGAACGGATATCGGTTCGATACCTGGATTTCACTGAATGTCTGTAACGATATTCACCAAAATGTATCGATCCACTCTTTGCGGAGAGATCCGAAATATCGGGGGGGGGGGGGTGTCGTTGCTCAGTGGGTATGCCCACTGCGCTAGCAACCTTCGAGTCGTAGGCGGTGCAGGTTCGATTCCTGCCAGGTGCATTCCTCCCTGGGTGTATTTCTCTCTTCTGTGTCAGTAAAGCTTTCACTGTGTGTGTCAGTTACTTGATATTGTATGTCTTATGTCAATTATTTAATATTGTATTGTGTCTGGCGCAGCATGGCCAAATATGGTCCTTGCACCATAAAGCCCCAAAACCAATCAACCAAAATATCGTGTATCGAGAGGTGAAGGAGTTCTAGAGTCGATTCACATTTTGTTATCCCACACAGCCCTTCTTTGAATGAGAACTCATAAACTCATACGACATGAATAAAAATCTGTTTTGAATTGGACAAAAGGATCGGATGTTAACACATAGGAAGAACGTCAAGTGAATAATTTATGCCTGCTCCTTTCATTATATATATATATATATATATATATATATATATATATATATATATATATATATATATATATATATATAATAAGTAAAACTACCCTAAGAATAGAATAGATTTCCCCGAGAAACAAGATGAAATAAAATATGTAAATGTTAAGTGAGCCTGCCTACTTTTTCAAGGGGAGCAAGGCCAGGTTGTCACTTAAAAATGCGATGCTTTGAGTTTTTTCTGTACTTATGTGAGGCCAGGCCGAAGAGATCAACAAAAGTTACCCCCGAAAACTCAAAGTACTACCAGAGAGAAAAAAATCAAAAAAATAATTTAAGTGACAACCTGGCCTTGCTCCCCTTGAAAAAGTAGGCAGGCTCACTTAACATTTACATATTTTATTTCATCTTGTTTCTCGGGGAAATCTATTCTATTCTTAGGGTAGTTTTACTTATTATTTCCCTTTATTTGTTCTCTGCGGCTTTCAGCGCTGTTCATCTAAAGGGTCAATATTATTGTTGTTATTTTGCTCCATTTTTGTTCTTGTTATTATTTGCATTTTGTTTTTGTTTTTATTTGGTTTCTCCTTTTTGATTTGTGGTGATGGTCTATATATATATATATATATATATATATATATATATATATATATATATATATATATATATATATATATATATATATATATATATATATATATATATATATATATATATATATATATATATATATATATATATATATATATATATATATATATATATATATTAAAGGGCTAACCATTGGGGCCCCTCCTGTTATATATATATGACAGGAGGGGCCCCAATGGTTAGCCCTTTAAAATAAATCCTGCCTAAGTTTTAAATTTAAATAAATCTTGAGGAAACCTAAGTACGGAATTATAGAGTAGTGAGGAGCCGAGAAATTTCCAGTCTAAATTCAATTTTAAAGGCACAGCTTAGGGATGGGTTACAGCGGCGGAGGCCCTGAGTACCGGTGTCTAAGAGGGAGGCATTTCAGAAGTATCCAATTAGAAATTTGTGGATTTTCTAAGGGAAATGTTTTAAGTATAATTTTGTCCTTTCCACGGAAGTATTTTCTAATGATATACGTGTGAAGTAAGGCATTCATGGTATCCATCTTTAAGATATAGCGCTTAAAACTTGAAAAGCCAATTAATTCGTTCTTTCGCATGAACCCTGAAATAGTATTACTGTTCAGATGAGAGAAAGATACAGCAAAAAAATATCTTCTCACAAATATGCAAACAAGACAGGTGGCGTCTTTCCTACCTCCGTTCTAGAGACTCGCTAACAAAAGCGATTAGTAAAGCACGACCTTTTGCTAGTTTTATGCATAGTCAATAATTAATATTATGAACGATAATTCATTAACAAAATTAACATGACGCTTATTAGCACATATTGTCATAATTATATAAATAAATATACTTTGTCTTCATTTTAAATAGTACGTAAATTTTATTATGGACTGAGCCGACCAATCGGTCTAGTTGTCAGGGTTCTGGATCGATAGGCTCCTGGTTCGATTCCGTGGGTCAAGGTATGGATGTTTGTCCGTCTAGAATGAATGTGCGGTCTCTCTATGAACGGGTTGTGCCTAGAATGTGTTCTAACCTGAAGTCACCCCTCCATGGTTCACTAGGGTAACGCTAAGTAGTTCGCAAATCCGCCCTTGTAGTCCATAATAAGTTCTATTTACCGGGCTTAAGCAAAGAATAAAATCAAACGACCCAATCGCAAGGGAAAACGAAAGTAAAGTTAAAAATAACTAATGCTCCAAGATAGAAAATCACCAACTTTCCTTTCAAATTAAAATAAAAACAAAAATTTAGTTTGAAATGGAAAAAAATGTATCTCAAAACAGTACAGCCTGTGGTTTTAGCAAAAGCTCTCATAGTTCCATGTTTCAACTTTAAATACATTGGAATAGTAGGTATGGTGAGAGATAAATTTCCCATTTAAGAGCACCCTACTTGCCCATCTAGAATGAAAGTATGGCCCTCTCTATAAACAGTACAGCCTGTGGTTTTAGCAAAAGCTCTCATAGTTCCATGTTTCAACTTTAAATACATTGGAATAGTAGGTATGGTGAGAGATAAATTTCCCATTTAAGAGCACCCTACTTGCCCATCTAGAATGAAAGTATGGCCCTCTCTATAAACAGTACAGCCTGTGGTTTTAGCAAAAGCTCTCATAGTTCCATGTTTCAACTTTAAATACATTGGAATAGTAGGTATGGTGAGAGATAAATTTCCCATTTAAGAGCACCCTACTTGCCCATCTAGAATGAAAGTATGGCCCTCTCTATAAACAGTACAGCCTGTGGTTTTAGCAAAAGCTCTCATAGTTCCATGTTTCAACTTTAAATACATTGGAATAGTAGGTATGGTGAGAGATAAATTTCCCATTTAAGAGCACCCTACTTGCCCATCTAGAATGAAAGTATGGCCCTCTCTATAAACAGTACAGCCTGTGGTTTTAGCAAAAGCTCTCATAGTTCCATGTTTCAACTTTAAATACATTGGAATAGTAGGTATGGTGAGAGATAAATTTCCCATTTAAGAGCACCCTACTTGCCCATCTAGAATGAAAGTATGGCCCTCTCTATAAACAGTACAGCCTGTGGTTTTAGCAAAAGCTCTCATAGTTCCATGTTTCAACTTTAAATACATTGGAATAGTAGGTATGGTGAGAGATAAATTTCCCATTTAAGAGCACCCTACTTGCCCATCTAGAATGAAAGTATGGCCCTCTCTATAAACAGTACAGCCTGTGGTTTTAGCAAAAGCTCTCATAGTTCCATGTTTCAACTTTAAATACATTGGAATAGTAGGTATGGTGAGAGATAAATTTCCCATTTAAGAGCACCCTACTTGCCCATCTAGAATGAAAGTATGGCCCTCTCTATAAACAGTACAGCCTGTGGTTTTAGCAAAAGCTCTCATAGTTCCATGTTTCAACTTTAAATACATTGGAATAGTAGGTATGGTGAGAGATAAATTTCCCATTTAAGAGCACCCTACTTGCCCATCTAGAATGAAAGTATGGCCCTCTCTATAAACAGTACAGCCTGTGGTTTTAGCAAAAGCTCTCATAGTTCCATGTTTCAACTTTAAATACATTGGAATAGTAGGTATGGTGAGAGATAAATTTCCCATTTAAGAGCACCCTACTTGCCCATCTAGAATGAAAGTATGGCCCTCTCTATAAACAGTACAGCCTGTGGTTTTAGCAAAAGCTCTCATAGTTCCATGTTTCAACTTTAAATACATTGGAATAGTAGGTATGGTGAGAGATAAATTTCCCATTTAAGAGCACCCTACTTGCCCATCTAGAATGAAAGTATGGCCCTCTCTATAAACAGTACAGCCTGTGGTTTTAGCAAAAGCTCTCATAGTTCCATGTTTCAACTTTAAATACATTGGAATAGTAGGTATGGTGAGAGATAAATTTCCCATTTAAGAGCACCCTACTTGCCCATCTAGAATGAAAGTATGGCCCTCTCTATAAACAGTACAGCCTGTGGTTTTAGCAAAAGCTCTCATAGTTCCATGTTTCAACTTTAAATACATTGGAATAGTAGGTATGGTGAGAGATAAATTTCCCATTTAAGAGCACCCTACTTGCCCATCTAGAATGAAAGTATGGCCCTCTCTATAAACAGTACAGCCTGTGGTTTTAGCAAAAGCTCTCATAGTTCCATGTTTCAACTTTAAATACATTGGAATAGTAGGTATGGTGAGAGATAAATTTCCCATTTAAGAGCACCCTACTTGCCCATCTAGAATGAAAGTATGGCCCTCTCTATAAACAGTACAGCCTGTGGTTTTAGCAAAAGCTCTCATAGTTCCATGTTTCAACTTTAAATACATTGGAATAGTAGGTATGGTGAGAGATAAATTTCCCATTTAAGAGCACCCTACTTGCCCATCTAGAATGAAAGTATGGCCCTCTCTATAAACAGTACAGCCTGTGGTTTTAGCAAAAGCTCTCATAGTTCCATGTTTCAACTTTAAATACATTGGAATAGTAGGTATGGTGAGAGATAAATTTCCCATTTAAGAGCACCCTACTTGCCCATCTAGAATGAAAGTATGGCCCTCTCTATAAACAGTACAGCCTGTGGTTTTAGCAAAAGCTCTCATAGTTCCATGTTTCAACTTTAAATACATTGGAATAGTAGGTATGGTGAGAGATAAATTTCCCATTTAAGAGCACCCTACTTGCCCATCTAGAATGAAAGTATGGCCCTCTCTATAAACAGTACAGCCTGTGGTTTTAGCAAAAGCTCTCATAGTTCCATGTTTCAACTTTAAATACATTGGAATAGTAGGTATGGTGAGAGATAAATTTCCCATTTAAGAGCACCCTACTTGCCCATCTAGAATGAAAGTATGGCCCTCTCTATAAACAGTACAGCCTGTGGTTTTAGCAAAAGCTCTCATAGTTCCATGTTTCAACTTTAAATACATTGGAATAGTAGGTATGGTGAGAGATAAATTTCCCATTTAAGAGCACCCTACTTGCCCATCTAGAATGAAAGTATGGCCCTCTCTATAAACAGTACAGCCTGTGGTTTTAGCAAAAGCTCTCATAGTTCCATGTTTCAACTTTAAATACATTGGAATAGTAGGTATGGTGAGAGATAAATTTCCCATTTAAGAGCACCCTACTTGCCCATCTAGAATGAAAGTATGGCCCTCTCTATAAACAGTACAGCCTGTGGTTTTAGCAAAAGCTCTCATAGTTCCATGTTTCAACTTTAAATACATTGGAATAGTAGGTATGGTGAGAGATAAATTTCCCATTTAAGAGCACCCTACTTGCCCATCTAGAATGAAAGTATGGCCCTCTCTATAAACAGTACAGCCTGTGGTTTTAGCAAAAGCTCTCATAGTTCCATGTTTCAACTTTAAATACATTGGAATAGTAGGTATGGTGAGAGATAAATTTCCCATTTAAGAGCACCCTACTTGCCCATCTAGAATGAAAGTATGGCCCTCTCTATAAACAGTACAGCCTGTGGTTTTAGCAAAAGCTCTCATAGTTCCATGTTTCAACTTTAAATACATTGGAATAGTAGGTATGGTGAGAGATAAATTTCCCATTTAAGAGCACCCTACTTGCCCATCTAGAATGAAAGTATGGCCCTCTCTATAAACAGTACAGCCTGTGGTTTTAGCAAAAGCTCTCATAGTTCCATGTTTCAACTTTAAATACATTGGAATAGTAGGTATGGTGAGAGATAAATTTCCCATTTAAGAGCACCCTACTTGCCCATCTAGAATGAAAGTATGGCCCTCTCTATAAACAGTACAGCCTGTGGTTTTAGCAAAAGCTCTCATAGTTCCATGTTTCAACTTTAAATACATTGGAATAGTAGGTATGGTGAGAGATAAATTTCCCATTTAAGAGCACCCTACTTGCCCATCTAGAATGAAAGTATGGCCCTCTCTATAAACAGTACAGCCTGTGGTTTTAGCAAAAGCTCTCATAGTTCCATGTTTCAACTTTAAATACATTGGAATAGTAGGTATGGTGAGAGATAAATTTCCCATTTAAGAGCACCCTACTTGCCCATCTAGAATGAAAGTATGGCCCTCTCTATAAACAGTACAGCCTGTGGTTTTAGCAAAAGCTCTCATAGTTCCATGTTTCAACTTTAAATACATTGGAATAGTAGGTATGGTGAGAGATAAATTTCCCATTTAAGAGCACCCTACTTGCCCATCTAGAATGAAAGTATGGCCCTCTCTATAAACAGTACAGCCTGTGGTTTTAGCAAAAGCTCTCATAGTTCCATGTTTCAACTTTAAATACATTGGAATAGTAGGTATGGTGAGAGATAAATTTCCCATTTAAGAGCACCCTACTTGCCCATCTAGAATGAAAGTATGGCCCTCTCTATAAACAGTACAGCCTGTGGTTTTAGCAAAAGCTCTCATAGTTCCATGTTTCAACTTTAAATACATTGGAATAGTAGGTATGGTGAGAGATAAATTTCCCATTTAAGAGCACCCTACTTGCCCATCTAGAATGAAAGTATGGCCCTCTCTATAAACAGTACAGCCTGTGGTTTTAGCAAAAGCTCTCATAGTTCCATGTTTCAACTTTAAATACATTGGAATAGTAGGTATGGTGAGAGATAAATTTCCCATTTAAGAGCACCCTACTTGCCCATCTAGAATGAAAGTATGGCCCTCTCTATAAACAGTACAGCCTGTGGTTTTAGCAAAAGCTCTCATAGTTCCATGTTTCAACTTTAAATACATTGGAATAGTAGGTATGGTGAGAGATAAATTTCCCATTTAAGAGCACCCTACTTGCCCATCTAGAATGAAAGTATGGCCCTCTCTATAAACAGTACAGCCTGTGGTTTTAGCAAAAGCTCTCATAGTTCCATGTTTCAACTTTAAATACATTGGAATAGTAGGTATGGTGAGAGATAAATTTCCCATTTAAGAGCACCCTACTTGCCCATCTAGAATGAAAGTATGGCCCTCTCTATAAACAGTACAGCCTGTGGTTTTAGCAAAAGCTCTCATAGTTCCATGTTTCAACTTTAAATACATTGGAATAGTAGGTATGGTGAGAGATAAATTTCCCATTTAAGAGCACCCTACTTGCCCATCTAGAATGAAAGTATGGCCCTCTCTATAAACAGTACAGCCTGTGGTTTTAGCAAAAGCTCTCATAGTTCCATGTTTCAACTTTAAATACATTGGAATAGTAGGTATGGTGAGAGATAAATTTCCCATTTAAGAGCACCCTACTTGCCCATCTAGAATGAAAGTATGGCCCTCTCTATAAACAGTACAGCCTGTGGTTTTAGCAAAAGCTCTCATAGTTCCATGTTTCAACTTTAAATACATTGGAATAGTAGGTATGGTGAGAGATAAATTTCCCATTTAAGAGCACCCTACTTGCCCATCTAGAATGAAAGTATGGCCCTCTCTATAAACAGTACAGCCTGTGGTTTTAGCAAAAGCTCTCATAGTTCCATGTTTCAACTTTAAATACATTGGAATAGTAGGTATGGTGAGAGATAAATTTCCCATTTAAGAGCACCCTACTTGCCCATCTAGAATGAAAGTATGGCCCTCTCTATAAACAGTACAGCCTGTGGTTTTAGCAAAAGCTCTCATAGTTCCATGTTTCAACTTTAAATACATTGGAATAGTAGGTATGGTGAGAGATAAATTTCCCATTTAAGAGCACCCTACTTGCCCATCTAGAATGAAAGTATGGCCCTCTCTATAAACAGTACAGCCTGTGGTTTTAGCAAAAGCTCTCATAGTTCCATGTTTCAACTTTAAATACATTGGAATAGTAGGTATGGTGAGAGATAAATTTCCCATTTAAGAGCACCCTACTTGCCCATCTAGAATGAAAGTATGGCCCTCTCTATAAACAGTACAGCCTGTGGTTTTAGCAAAAGCTCTCATAGTTCCATGTTTCAACTTTAAATACATTGGAATAGTAGGTATGGTGAGAGATAAATTTCCCATTTAAGAGCACCCTACTTGCCCATCTAGAATGAAAGTATGGCCCTCTCTATAAACAGGCTGTGCCTAGAATATATGGTATGTATGTGCATCAGGGTAAACGCTAAGTGGTAAACGAAAGTAGTGCTATAATGATTAAGTTCAATTAGTCTGGTATAAGCAAAAAATGTTTTAAACTCAAAGCGGTGAAATGAACTATTCGTGATGTTCATAAAACGTCTACTAAAAATGTCCGCCGTTGATTATACGTAAAGATCCAAGAGTCCTATCAATTTCTAAAGTGGACTGTATTGCAAAATAGTGTTGTAGAAGCTACAGTGGAATTCAAAACTGCAAAACCACAAACAAGACATTTATTAAAACTGCATATTTACATGACACCGACTGCTCTGAAACAAACGAACTCTGATTTGAAAACTAACCTCCCTAAACCGTTCTTCCAAATCAGAGAGAATTCCAAATCCGGTTAAAGATAAAATCAAGATTGCGCGGGAAAGTTGCACGCGCAATAAATATTAAAATGAAAACAAATCGAAACATCCATCGCGAGTATAACTTTGTTGCAAAAATGAGCACTTGTTGGAGCATAACTCTTATGCTCCAACAAGCGGCATCAGCTTCATTTGCCCCAAGTCTTCCCAAAGTGTATCTTCTCTACTGAATTTACATCAGGGGTGTTGCAAAACCCAATGTTTTAAACGCAGAATCACATGTTTTAAATATTTATCGTAAAACATCAATATGAATTTTTAAAAATCGTATTTTTGCAACGAAGTCTTGAATTTTCCTCCCGAATCCTCACTAATCTGATAATTGAGTATGTTGAGAATAGATGATGGATTGAAGCAGAAAGCTATGATTATGATAATTGCAAGCTCAAAATTCCAGAATTGGCATGTGCTCTGGGAATGCAATTACACTTGTTCTATGATGTTCATAGAGAAAAGCTTCATTTTCTCGTACGTTATGAATAAACCCTTTTTGTGAGCTTGAAATATTCGTATGAAATACTTGTCACTGCTCAGAGAATTTGAAAAATGTTCATATTTTATTTCAAATTAATGTATTTTCATGTCTTGTCTCATTTTTTACTATTCACTTACAAATAACAATTTTCCACATATAAGTACTTTTTGCAAGTTGATAGTTGATAATGAGAGGTAGGAATTTTTTAAATACATTTTGGTGCAATTTCCTTTTATTTGATTTTCTGTTGACATGATTTTTCTCTAAAAAAATTCTAACCAATTAATTACTTTATAGTATAACTAAAAAATTATCTCCATTTTATTCATAATGCAAAAAAATTCTGAAATTTGTCTTATTTTTGATTAATTTGATACAAAAATTTATAACGTGGTGTTAGTGGGATCCCGCGAGCTTATTTATATAGGTCCAAAAAAATTAATGTCTCCGATCATGGGTTAAAATGAAACTAATCTAAACAGCTCGATTACAGGTGGAAAAAATTCCTTATGTATGACATTTGTTGTGCTGTTTTATTTATCATGTGATTAACTTTGCTAATTCCTATATCGCGTTTTAATCTTTAAAAATTTAACCCTGTTATATTTTCTAATACATTAATGTTATTAATCATAAGCATTAATGTTTAACACAAATCAAAACTATTTACAGACTACAGTGTGATTTGCACCTGATGTCCAATAAGTTTAAGCTTGTACGAGCAAATAATTAATTAAAACCATAAAAATCATTTTTAAATTTAAAAAAAATCTTATTTGAATCAAATAAATCTGATTTCTATAATTTGTTATTTAAAAATCGTGATTTTTTCATACCCTGATTTTAAATCTATCCGAGTAACAAAATTCCTGTAAAAACCGATTTAAAAACAATTTTTTCTAGTCTAGTCCAGGATTAATAGAAGTAAGACCTTCGCATACCGGATAGAAGCAGCTTAGCTATGCACCCCTGCAATAAACCAGGGGTCTCTAAACTTTTTCACTTGAGGTCCTTACCCTGTTCAATCCTGAAAACGTCAATAGCTTGGCGCAGCTCAAAAAACCTTTGGAGTACCTTTCCTCTGCTTAGCCAACGTACCTCACAATGATATAGAACATCTGGATACTGACTTTCAATATCCGAAAGAAAATTCTTGAACTGCCGGTGTTTAAGAGAGTGGGATCGGATGTAATTTACTGTCTTAACGACCTGCATTACTTCCGATACATTTATGTTTTTCCCACACAAGGATTGTTGATGGATAATGCAATGAAAAACCATTGGCTTCTCACCTACAGCATTTTGAATAGCATTGCATACATGCCCTACTAATTCTGTTTTTCCGCCACACATACTTTTACCTCCATCTGTGGTAACCCCTTTTAGTTTTTAGATCTAATTGAAATTTAGAAAGGGTTTCATTTACCTTAGTAAAGAACGCAAGGCAAACGCTCTAAGGAGAAGCGGAAAGCGTTATTAAATTGAAGGCGTTCAGTAACGAAAGTCATTTATTAATATTTTGTAATAGTTTATTTTCCATAAAACCGGCTCGAATTACACGGAATTTCGAACCTACCGAGACTCGAATTACAGCGACTCTACTGAATTTGAATTATTTTTACGATCTACGATTTTACGAAAAATTGCATGACAATGACACTTCGAGGGCCGGGTCTGGCCCACGGGCCGTAGTTTGGAGACCCCTGCAATATACCATTCATGAGCAAATTCCATGAAATAATCAAGTACTATTTGACTCTTTCCCAATAATTTCCCAAGCACGACTGCTGTATATAATAAGTATATAATGTCCTCCACATAAAAGAGGTAGACGCCGGTACCATAATACCAGGGCTTTTGAAACATTTTCGCATTGTAAAATGTTGCCTAAATTTTGAAGTTGTGAATTGTTTCATTGCATTTGAATTGAAGTACTTATTGAAACAGCTAGTTTTTTGGTGGAAAATCAGAGTACTTGAGTCGAATGTGGTAGTGTAAATTACAAGTTACTTGTGAATTAGAAAGGAAGCGTTTATAATTTATTGCTTTAAACTCATGTGCAATATTGTTTCATGTGTTGTAATCACTGGTGTTTCAGTATTCAGATTTGTTTATTTATTACGGGCCAAGAAGGGTGAGCATCATTCGCATTCGTGGTCATCTCAAGTTGTAATACTATTTTTAAATTATCATTTCAAATGCAATTTTAACAAATAACCGAAATATTTTGCTTAATCAGTCATATTACTCAATTCTCCCTTGAGAGAAAGTACAGTGCACTTTAAACACCTGTCCACGTCATTAATTTCGATAAGGGATAACGGAATGAACCGTTCCGATAAGGGAACGGATGTGTATTTGAATGGAAATACATTAAGCCGCGCAAAACTAATTACAGCGTGGTAATATCCCAATGTGCTCATTTAAAGTTATCTGAAAACCAATCAATCAATATATTAATTTACAACTGTCAACATCTGTATTGTTACGTTCCTTCTTAAATGCAGTTAAAAGGCTCACAATTGACAATTCAAAGGATTTGAATACAGTACAGATTATCATCATCTGTGTGCATTATGTTAATGGTTGTAGATTGGAAGCAAAGAACATGTGTTATACATTTGTACAGGAAGCGGGCAATTTCGAAGGACCCATCCCTAACTCCACAAATGTATTTTGGTTGGAGCCGTTCTCCCCTCAAAGGTTTTACCCTCGCCATTAGAAGAAAACTGACCAGGTCGTGATCTCGATGACGAGATATCTCGTCATTCGCAAAATTGGTCAGATCTTGAAGAACAAGATACCTCGTCGAAACTACTTAGAGGATTAAATGTCCTTTGGACAAAAAGAAGAAACAAATAGAATACAAATAGTAGAATGGACAAACTTAAAAAATAAGGCTCACTAACAGTGAGTGATATGGCAAAATAAGTCTAGTGCTTCAGATCAGCCATCTGCTTCGATGATTTTAAAATTTAAATGAGGCTGATCTGAAGCACTAGACTTATTTTGCCATATCACTCACTGTTAGTGAGCCTTATTTTTTAAGTTTGTCCATTCTACTATTTGTATTCTATTTGTTTCTTCTTTTTGTCCAAAGGAGGTAGCTTTAAATACAGGAGTGTATTTCAAAACCTACTGAAAGGATTAAACTAAAAGCATGCTCACCAACATTTTAAACATCACAGAGTCAAAATTTTTACGTTTCAATTCATAATTTCTAATTATTAATTTTCCAATTCATAGTTTTTAATTATGAACAAAAATTAATATAAATAATGATAAATTGAACAACCACAATTCTTGAAATTTAATTCATTCATAAGTTTTAATTATTAGTAGTAATTAGAATATTGATTTGAAAAAAAGGTACATATTTTGTTTAGGTTATTCAATAGTTTAATTTTGCATAAAAATTACTTTGATCAGCTGATAATTTTGGAAGGAATATGGAAAAGATTGAAACACTCATATAACGTTATGAGAGTTCTGATCGTTTCTCATAGATTTTACTAAAAATAAATGTATCATGAATATGGGCCATTTTAATCCAAAAAATCAGAATCTGTAATCAAAAATAGGGGTTCTCCTTTGAAAAAATTGCGATGGTGTAAATTTTTATATGAAGATTGGCCCTTATGCCATTGATGATAGAAGGTTCCAGGACTTAATAAGTATTTATGGATTAATTGATAATCTTGAAATCAAAACACGACTATAAAAACAAATTTCACTTTCCGACAAATCCTATTTTAAAACTTCAAAAGGCTCAACTTTTTATTTTATTTTGTGATAAGTATAAAGTATTTATTTATTGAACTTTTGAAAAGTTTCTTTTTGAAAAAAATGAGCGGTAAATAAAATTGTTTCTAAATGGCAACATTTTAAAATAGCATTAAGAGAATTTGTTTTATCTAAACATATATAACAATCACAATTCGTAAAAATAAATTTTTCTAAAAAAATACGAGCCTCAAGGATGTAAATAATGTGATCTAATATTCAATATAGAAAAGTTAGAACTGAGAATTTATAGATGGCTTTGAAATGACAATAAATTTGAAAATAAAGATAAGCTTAAATGTTCGACTGCCATCTACAGGCTTTAATTTAAACAATTTAAAAGGATATGAGGACTAACATAAGAACGCTAAGAAAAGAATTTCAAGGCAGAAATTATAGTTTGATCATAAATATTACTATTTATAACGTTATAATTATTATTATACATTATTAATAGCATATGGAAAACAATGAATTAATGAATTATGCTTAAATCGTACATTTAATCTGAAAATTTAGGAATAACACCCGAGTAAACTCTATAGTTTTAAAATATTATACTGACACTCATTTTAATCATTGAATACTGGGTAAAAGCCTAAAAAATTTGTCATATTTAACATTAAATACCGTAATCTGTACAAGGTATAAACTGGTGGATTTATAATAAGATTTCTAGCAGGTTCGCTGATAAAACCTATAGAAGCCTCAGAAAAATTTTGATCCATGCTCTATTTTTGGTATATGAAAATAATGGTTTATTTTTAAAGATAAAACTAAAATTTTTAACTGATCACAGTAAAATGTGGTTCCATTTTGTGACAAGTCGCTGCCATCCCTAAATTGGTATCTACCACCCAAACATTGTAACACTGCAAAAAGAAATAGAAAAACATTTATTGCAAAGTAATTTTTAAATGGATACTTTCTTTTCATTAATTGGTTTTAGAAACAAAACCATACAATTTTGAAAGATTAAACGACCATCTTTAGGTACAAAATTAATGAATCAAAGCCACTGGATAGTAAAATGATCAAGCCATTTTACTTGCGAGATCACCCTGTTCCAAAATGTTTAGGTCCACGACTTCCTTCACCAAGACGTAAATCTCATAGGCTCCTTTATCCAAAAATGTATTTGAATTAAACCAAAGATCTTTTAAAATGAAAAGTATTTTAATTCGATCGAATATTGAAACACGTGATCGATCTGATTCTAAGCCGAGTTCATCTGCTAAATCAACCATTGAGTTGGCTTTTCTGCTTTTATTAAATATCAACCCAATCAACTAATTTGAAATGTTAGTGCATTAAAAAATATATTTGAGTTAGCAGTACATTAAAATATATAGTTGAGTTAGCATTTAAAAGTATTTTTCTGGCAAAAAATGTAAACTCTACAGCTCTATGCTGCAGCTTACTCAATCCGTTTAAAAAAAATACAATACTAAACAGGAATACAGGAAATTGAGTTTATTCTCATCCTCTTCAGTATTAACTTTCGGGAAATGAAAGCATATAAATTGAATGCATTGATTTTAAGAAAGCTGCTTACGCATGTTAATTTTTATCTTTTAGTCGTTTTGAAAAATTGAGGAAACGGATTATGGAGTGCTTCAACTGTGTCGTAAAATTAAGGCAGTGCTATTAAAGATCTTTTAGTCATTCCGTTTTTATAAAATTGCACATTTAAGTAGAAAGAACCTTTCCTTTGGCCTGATCTATTCTACAAAGTCTGTAAGTGGATTGTACGCTAATTGAAATTCATGTTTTACTAATACATATAAATTATGAGGCGTAGAATTTTATTAAATTCCATTGTAAATTTCGTCTATTCAATGTATATAATAGTGTATGAAAACTTCGTCAGTTAACCCATGGCAAATTTTAATTGTATGCTTTCTGTACTAATCAAGTGTTTTTAAAGTACTCAACTCTGCACTAGTAAGTACTCCTAAGCTACTGAAAGTTATTATTTAAACTTTATTTGTTAAGGTAGAAACGTTTGTATTCAAATATCACAATGTAAACATTCGAAAATAAATTTAGTAACACGTAATGAACAAGATATTGAGCTGCCGTCAAGGACGCTACCATTTAATATATATATATATATATAATTCAAAATTACAAACCAAAACAAAGAGAAATCCAAAAATTTTAAAATCAAGAAATTTAAGAAAATTTTGAAAAAAATGATGGAAGTGTTGGTGGATCAGGGCGTCATCAGGGAGGAGCCTCACCCAGTCAACACAATATGGTGTTTTCTGCATGTGAGCGGCAGTATACCAAAAGTAGCTCACACACCCCTCCAAACACCATAAGAAAATAAATTAGAAAAACAAAAATTAGAAAAACAAAACCAGGGACAACCAAGGACACATACCAAAGATAATATAATACAAAATTAAAATTAAATTAAAATTAAAAATTAAATTAAAATTTAAAAGGAGAAAACAAACCTACCCAAATAGATTGACCTAAGATCGACAACAACCCGCCGCAAACTACATGAGGACCGCCAACAAATGCCATTCATAACGCCGTATATCAGAAATCGGAACCGCAATTCCGACACGGAACCCCGACTCGAAATTCCGACTCGGAATTCCGAACCGGAACATCGGAATCGGAAGTCGAAAAAATAGTGTTCAAATCCAGTTTTTTAAAATTGATAGTCAACAGGATAGTCTCCGAAATAAGCTATTAAATAATATTAGTTATCTTAAATCTTTCAAAAATAATCCTATAAAAAGAGTGAGGGTATTTATTATTAAGAAGTGTGTTAATGAGATTATTACATTGCAAAAGAAGGTTAGATTTAGAGTTGCAAATTTTATTGAAACGTATCAGTTGACCAGCGATTGTATTGTAATAAATTTTTTTAGAAATATTAGAATCCCAATATATCAATTTAAAAACCGGAAATTCAAAATCATCTCTCTTATCATAAATATTAATATCAGTTTTATTATTTAAAGTATATATATTCAAGTCTAGAAAGACGGCTTTATTGTTATCTGAATTGGTTTTCAATAAATATAATTCATCAGGGTAAATCGAATTCCAAAGGTTAGCAAAATTGGTATCATTGAAAACAATTAAATCATCAATATATCTAAAGGCAGAATTAATTTGTAGGCAAAAATTTTTTTCATAATAATGAAGAAATAAATTAGCAAGAATGGAAGAAAAATTGGAGCCTTGGGGTATACCCTTAACTTGAATAAATAAATGCTCACCGTTAAAAATAAAATTATTATAGATACAGAAGTTTACCAAAAATTCCCAATCCTCAAAATCAATAGTAATCAGATTTTTAAAGTCATGATAATAGTAGTTAAGTACATCTTTAAGTTTGTCCAAAGGTATGCTAGTAAATAGGTCTTTAAAGTCGTAGGTAAGTATATTATTAATAATATTTTTATTTATATAATTTAAAACGTTATTATTATCACTAGTAATCCAAGTGAAACCTTCTTCAATAATGGTATTAAGGATAATTTTTAGATATTTACAAAGTAAGATACCGGGTTTAATCATATAAGAATTTGTACCACAAGTAATAAATCGGAATTTCAAAGGATTTTTATGAAATTTAGGTACAACAGTTATGTAAGGTAAAATAATGTGATGATTAGAAATTTTTAATCTTTTATTTGAAGAAATAATTTTTTTAACAATAGTTGTATATGTGGATTTGCAGAACTTATAGGTATCAGAATTTTTAAGCTCAGTATCTAGCAAATTTAAGTATAGTTTTTTACAGATAATAGCATAGTTACCTGATGCTTTATCTACCGGTGTTATTATGAATTTATTTTGTAAGTCTTTTATAGCTAGCATTATTGCTTTGTAGTAATCAGTGTTTTTTCCAGAAAGTGGGGGATTTTCATTTATAAAAATTTTAAAGTCATTGTAAAGTTTCCATTTCCATTCTGTGAAGAGGTAAATTGGGGTATTAAATTTAGTAGAAGTCAAAATACAAAAATTATCAATGTCTTCGAGGAAACTTTTAAGTATAAAACTTTTTTTAATACTATAAATAGGTCTGAATTTAGTACCTTTATACATTAATTCCCTTAATTGTTCATTATCAATAATTCCAAGATTGCCAGTTGCAATATGTCCTAGACTATCATTTAAATAAGGCCTATAATTTATATCGTTGCAAAAGCATTCACATTTATCCCTATATAAATTAATCTTACTGCAAAAATGATTATAATTAAATATTTTTCTACCCAATGGTATATCATATTTAAAGCATTTTTTTATGGTATGAAATTTTATAGGAAAAATATTCATTAAATTATTTATAATTTTATTGAAATTAAATTTATCAAAGATTGGGTGTTTAAATCCTATTTTCAAGTAAATTAAATTATCATTATTAATAGTTTTTTTCATATTAATTTTAGAGAGTCGAGCTTTGTAAATATCATGTAGTAAAAGTAGAAAATGAGGATTAAGAGAGTCTAGTGTTGTGAAAAAATTTTTAAATTTGAGACAAGTTTTGTCATTCAAGGAAAAAATAAATCTTTTTAAGGGTTTAAAGTTAAAACTCTCAATAAAAATTTTTTCTAAAGTTTTTAGATATTTTGTAATGTCTGCAAATTGTTTATTGCTTTCAGAGTTTTTTATTTTTTTATTAATACCGCTACCCCTACAACCTCTATTCGTTTTGATTCTTGAAGTGTGGAATAAAGTATATGTGTTACAGTTACCTAAATTAACTTGTGAATTTTGAAATAAATCATTTAAACCATAAGGAGCAAGTGTTTTATATTTTAAGATGTAAATATTTTCTTTAGCCAGTCGTAATTCAGTATTGCTTATAATTTCAAGTATAGTAATAATTGCATTATTAAAGCCATGTAATGAGAAATGATGGAACTCTAAGTTAAAAGGGGAATGGGAGTTATAATTTATTTTGAAGTCCTGAATTCTTACCCGGTCTAATTTACAAAAATGGCTTCGAAGCAAGGGCTATTACTATTCCGGGCTATTACTATGACACTTACTGGTCACAGCTACGCTCACAGGTACAAAAAATCTGTCATCTCTCTCATGAGATCTACAATCGGTCGTCAAAGATTGAGAATAGTGAAAAATATCAAATTTACTTTTTTCTCTGTTTCTCCATAAAATCAGCTGAGCAGTAGCGTGACAGACCCGCTCCCTACCACGTGATGCAACGAAACTTCAAAATAAATAACGTTTTTGCCTTCCACGATGCATTCATTTTGCAAAAAAATTATGGAAACTTTTCAATTGGGCAGGTAGGTAAGCAGTTAATTAACTTCACACTGGAGCAACACAGCGGGCTATTGGCGATGGTCCGGGATCAATCCCGAAGGGAAAGATCCAAGGACATTACCTCGTAAGTTTGAACCACGGTCAGATGACGAGTGAGCTGGCACACAACTCTCCAAACTTCCACACCACGCCAACGTGAGGACATTTGAAGCCACAACAGATTTAACGTGTACTAGCCCCCGTGTACCCGACGGTCTTTGGCTGGAGAGATTTTCGAATTCGAAACCTTCCGGTTGCTAATCCGTTGCTCTTCCAACTGGGCTACAGCGGCCCTCTTTTCGATTGGGAAAATGCAGGAAATTTGATCTAATATATACAGAAATGTATTGAAATATTTAAAAGTAATACACGTACCTTTAAACACCAGCGTCATTCACATTTTCAAGAATATTGCAAACAGAATACGCTTTGGCGTCAAATTCCAGTAACACGTTTTTTCCCCGTTTAGGTAGCGACAAGGGTACTGAGTAATGGTTATAAAATTAACAAAGGAAACAAATATAAAAATGATCCATTTTGTTGGTCATCGTTCGTTGTAATAGAAAAACCAATGATATTGGTGCTGGTCTTCCCTTTTTCATCAGCTTTTGACATACAAAGGAAATATCAAAAAGATAAGAATAGTTTTTTTTGCTATCACAATATATATCTTTTAAGGCTCTTTTTCCCTTTAGATGCATATGCAAACATTAGACGAGGAAACATCCGCACATGTAGGAATTCGCCAAGGAGAAAATTGGAACCTCTGTAATATGTTAAGGAACGTGACGTATATTATTCATGTAAGGGAAATCTTTGTCAATAGAAAATCATTCAAAAGTTTTTTGAATCGTGAAATTAAGAATTGTAGCCAATCTAAATATACACCACCTCATTTGAGACAACATCCGAAAGATAATTTTAATAGACCGAAATTACAAACTCGCAGCGAATGTTATATTTGTGGTAAGGATACGGATATTACCGAATTATGTCAGAAAAGAAACAAAAGAATAGGGAATGGGCCCCACAACGAGAGTGGTAAGGAAAAAGAAATATTTGTCAAGGGAAAGAAAAGCGAAGCGTGCCTTGTCAAGTTTCTTCCCCTTACTTACCTAAAGTACCTCTGGTTTTCAAACTCTGGAATTGGTTAATGTCCTTGTAGCTGGGAAACTAGTCAAGGCAACTCTGGAATCTGGGTGTCCTATCCATAAATCATGCCCCTGGAGCGAATGGACGCTGCAAGGCTTTCAGCTTTTGGCGAGAAAATAATCGCAGATTTGACAACTGTTTCCTATGTCTGCAATGAATGACCCCGGGAAGGGCATCTTGACATGTATGGTGGCGTTAACTGATAAAAACTGAAGGCACACACCGTGTCTGAAGTTAAACGGCGAGTGCCTTCTCCCCCCTGTGGTTTACGACATGTTGAAGGGACCGACTCAGATGACAATCCTGTAAGCGATAACAACACAGCAGGTGGCCTATTAGAAAACACTTCAGACGGTCATAAACATTCAACGAATGCTGGTTATTTCGAAGAGAGGAGAGGAGAATGATTAGGAAAAGAAAATCCGATAGAATCGGATCTAAATAGCGGAAATAAATCTGAGGCAGTTAGGTTAAAAGATGAGCAACAGCAGCGCAAATCATTAGAGAAAGTGAGACACTAAAGGGAATTATATTTTAATAGATGATTTGATTTATCACAATTAAAGTATTGGGAGAAAAGGTATCACTAGTTTTTCTAACCTGTGACTGAATCTGATTGGTTACTTATGGAGAATGCTGCTTTTTATAATTTAAAATCTTTTATGCAGCAGTCCGGAAGTACCCTACGGCTTAGTTGATAACGTCGCGGTCTACAAAGCCAAAGAACTCAGTTCGTAAGCCCACGTTACCTTTTATTCACAACTACTATTATATCCTTTACATTTTTTATTTAATCTACACACCACTTAATAAACCTTCCCTGCCGTTTAAAAAATATATATTTTTTTTATTCCCAGCCTATGAGCTTTTTTTTTATTTTAAGCTTGTAATTAATTCCTTTCCCTGAAGATCTCTTTTTCTCAAAAAACTAATGCAGATATCCTTTTTTCCTGACTTCAGCTTTAACATTTATATTCACATGCTATCCTAGCTCCTGAAACGGGAATGTGTTTCTAAATTGCATCAATTGTCCTTTCTAACATCTACCCATTTCCTAATTTTATCTTATTTTCTAATTATTGTCAAATGTTTTCTTTTTATCCCAGTTACGTTTGGCTTTTCTCAATATTTTCTGCCCCATAGTTTAATTCATAAATTGTCCAATTTTTCTAAAATACTTATCAAGGTGTAGACATGGAGATTTTCTCTAGAACTCAGAAATTCATAAGCTGTGGGAAAGTATATTATTTATTTATAAAACAATGAAGTGTAAAATTTCTATTTCTTTTAAAAATGCATTGTCTGACAAGAAATTCCAAAAAATAAATATTAAAATTTTAAGAATGAAGCAATAAAATTACACGCTTTAAAAAATAACGCATTCAGTCACAAAATTTGCACTTACATTACGATATTTCATTACCACTAGCTACATCATTGTGTTTATTCTTCCTCTAAAATTGCTTCTTTTTAAGACTCAACTTTAGGAAATGCAGAAACTCCTAAATCGCTAAAGAAACGCCCAGTAAACATAACATATCCAGAAAATAAACGTCAAACGCAGCGGCGAATTTAGACTAGTGCACTATGGTTTCCGAGACCACTTTTTTGGCCAAAATTAAAAAAACTATGATATTGAAAACATAATTGGCCTAAATCGTCTTAAAACGAAATTGAAGTCATCAATGCTCATTTGATTTATAAAATTTTGTCCAATTTTGGAAAAATATTAATTTTGGGCTAAAATTAATAATGGTCATTTATGAAAAAGTTAATTAACTTTTTCTTGAAAGAAAATTAAAGTAATTCAGGATCATTTTATTTAGAATTTTTAATAATACCAATTTAGGTTTAAAAAAAGGTTTATTTATTTACAATAATGCTTCATTTTCTGATTCTATTGTATCTAATAAATTAGCAGGTATTATCTCCTCTAAGGAAACCGTCTTCATTCTCCTCTGATTGCGAAAAATTACTTCAGAAGGAAATATTAGTTCATCATAGCGATTTATTCGTTTTTGTAAATTTATACTTGAAGTCATAGGATCTGATGTGTCCATGACTATTTAAAATATCATCCAGATTGTTTTGCCTATTGGTTTTTCTGGAGTGGAATTGCTTGTAAAGTTTATTACTGCTTTAGATCCTTCTCCATACTAACCTATTAGTAGTGAAGTATTTTCTATTATCTGTCGACCCTGGACAAGATCCTTAATGTATGGTTTCTGGAATTGAGTACAAGGAGTACTTAACCATGTATAATAGCCTAGCAGTAGTGTGAAAATAGTTTTCAAACTTTTGTGCATCTGTCTGGAATTGGCAGGAGATGCATCAACATCTGTAATTATGAAAATACATTAGCTGTCTTTAAATGCTCGACGTTCTGTGTTGTCGTCGTTTGTACTTCCAAATCCATTGGTGTTCAGTTTATCAACGGATAAATGAAATTATGTAAAGAAATGTTCTGGTACCAATTTTTTCCCGCAGTTTAATGTTTTTATTTTGGGTCCCCTAACTTGCCATTTACATGTCATATTGATAGGATATATGAAGCATACATTCGAAGAAACGAATCCCAACATGTAAAGCCATTTGTCATAAAAGTATTTGCTTTGGGGTCAAATGGTTTTTGTAGTTTTCAAATCCTTAACTTGTTGAAAATTTTGAGGAGTGGCACCGCATATAGAACAAGCCTGATTGTTTTAGTATCAGTTAAAACATTCAGGGTACTTTACTATCAAATAAAGTCATAAAGAGATGTTTTATATCCAATACTTTAAGGGTTGAAAAAGATATTTTCAACGTATATCTAAAGTTTTCGATTTGCAAATAACTATCTTGCTTCTCCTTCATTATGTTTCGTACGGCCGACTAGAAGATGTTGATAGTTCAGGTGGTCTATTTCCACGACAAAATTTCTTTTCAGACAAAATTTTTATTTAGTTTGGGAGTACTTCTTGCACAGGAAGCTCGACACTATCCTTCGTCTAAAGTGTGACATAAACGACGAAGTTTTTCCTTTATTACCTGCTCAGTCGATGAATTAATATTCTCACCAATCGCGTTTCTTACTTAATCAAAAATTATTGAGAATTTTTCATCCGTGGCACTTCCTTGCAACCAGATTTCAAAAAGGTCTTCGTTCTTGAAATGTTGCTTGTCGATAAGAAACTGAAATTTTATCACGGATTGCAAGTAGTCGCAGGCAAATTTTGTATGAAATTAAATACCGATAAGTATTGAATTCAACCACGCAAAAATTATTACCGCCAAACACCACCATTTTTTATAAGTTACTTTGAATATTCGTATTTACATTTTACAAAACAAAAATTTTTCGAAATCATTTCAGTTTCACCTTAGATACTATGGACAGACTTTCCTTAGATACATTAAACTTAATTATAGGATAATAAAGCAATGTACGGCATGTCAAAATGTTGAAAAACAAAGTAACAACTTACTTTCAAACTTAGTATACTCTCGATGACTTTCAGACAATAACTAAAACTTTCATAGCAAATACCCAATAAACCTAACCCTAAAACCGAAATGAAACGCTGGAACTAAAAAGTAGATGTAAGACCTTGACCTCCAGATTCTTTGCTTTCAATTTTGGTGCATGACTAAGCTCATTCTAAAAATCGAAAAATGGATTTTGGCCAAGAAATCGGTTTTTCCAAGAAATCACACTTTAATACATTTCTTATCTTAAATAAAATGTTTTATATGGAAATAAAGAGGTAAATGTTTAGTAAAGCTCTCTAAAATGAAATATTGTTACCATACATTACGGAAATTTTGTAAATATGAAAAATGACTAATTTTTTAAAATTACTGTGATTACCTTCACCCACTTTCAAATCTCTTCCCTTCAGTTAACACCCATGATTCATCTTGGGATTTCAAAGCAACGAAATGTAGGCAAAACTGAAACGTATGAAATTGTCTTGCAGAATAAAAGAATTTTTCAGTATAAAAAATCAGGATATACAGACATGTTATTGTTCTATTCACTAAGAAATTCAAATAATCATCTGATGGCTTTGATTTAGTCTCATTCAATTCATAAAATCTTTCAGGGCAGTACCTATTTTAACCTTATCTCATTTTTACATGCATAATTCATTATTTTATTTGAAAACAATTTAGAATTAGTATTTATTCAATGGAAAATTTAATATTTAGCTAAATTTAAAAAATAATGAAAAAAGAAATGACTAGAGAAACAGAAATAAGCTCCGTCCCAAATCTCACACAGGTATACGGGTCATTCCATGTGAAATGAGCAAAAATCAGAAAAAAACTATGGCTGTAGAGTGACGGATTTTCATGAAATTTGCTACAGGGGTTAAGTTTATGCATAAATAACGATATCCAAAATATTTTGGCTCAAAATGAAATATTTTAGAAGTTTCAGGCATTTTAAGGATTTGAAATTTGAAGAGCAGTTGTGAAATCGCTTGGTCTTGCATGTTTAAAGGTCTCTTTCTCAAAAACTACTTAACGTAGACAACAATATTTCATATTTTTGTAATCTATGAAGAATTATCTTTTTATCTATTTGGAAACAATGATTTTAAGCATCATATTTAAACTAAAAATTAGTAGCGAAAAATGGGAAATAGTCGATTTTGATAGAATTAAAAAGGTTTCTATGGGCTAAAGGAAATTAAAGCATCGTTAAAATTCATACCAGATACAGTGCTAGGTATGATAAAACTACTGCTGAAGTTTGGAAGTCGGCTTTTATTTCTTTCATCTTCCAAACAGCAAAGGAAAATTAAATTACGATTTTCCACTTAAAATAGGCACGCAAAATGAAATGAAGGACAGCTCTGACGAAATGTCAGAGCTGACTATGTCTATAGTAAAAAAATTCAGGATTGTATTTTGAGTCCCGAAGTAACAACAGCAGAATTAGTAAAACGCAAAAACACGTTCTTACCTTCCAACCAATTAGCGACTGAAAGTTTCATCGCCAAACGACCATTCGTCAATGTCAAGGTTTGTACAAGGGGAATTGGTTTGCTCCAATAACGCGAAATCTTTCTGAGCAGGAAAATGATCGTGACGTACTTGGCCGGAAAGTCAGACACTGGCGCCTTGACGTTCCCCACACAACTGAATCGGATTTCGCCTTGAATTATTAAACTCGCTGAAGACGAATCCGACCCCACAAAACGACGATTTTTTCTTAGTTAATAGCTGATAAATATGAAGCATTTACACAGATGAAGTGAATACCATTTTTGAGAAAAACGCTGCTGAAAAGTGTGAAAAACAGAAATCTCAAAGACCATTAACCACTCCCCCTGTTTTATTGCCTTTGTGGATTGGACTCCTTGGGACCCGTTTCGCGGTTTGACTCGAGATCTATCCTCAAGGGATTTGCTTAGTGAAAGGGGATTGTAGATCATTCAAAATAGTGCAATTTGGGAAAGATTTTTTTTGTCTTCTTTTTACACTTCCATTGCGGGGTTTAGGTTTTTCCTGGGAGGAAGGTCATTTTGACCGCTTGTTTAGAGTAGAAGAAATTCAGTTACCAAACATTATGAGATAAAACCCTACTGATTGCTTAATCTTCCATCGATACTTTCATCCAACACTTTCGTACATAAGTCATCCGACAAAAAGTGATTTCAGATTTTTTTTTCGAATTTTCAAAATAAACGAACCATATTTTGAAAATAATGAATATAAAAAATACAAGTATACTTTAAAAAGAGGAAATCATTCAAAATAACTTCATGATTGATTGTTTCTAATCTATAGTAGTAATTTAGCAAGTTAAATCACAGTTATTTTTCAAGTTCAAATTAATGTATTGAAAAAAAAAAAAGAAATCACTTCAATACTTACATTATTCCTTTCACCAGTTCACACAAATATTTACTTTTGTAATTTTCCTGCACAAGGTACATACAGATTTATCACAATTGGTATAACTTTTCAGTTTTGTTTCCCTTGTATTTATTATTTCGTGCTGCTTTAGTTTACTGGTAGGGGCATCGTAAACATCAATAAATGACGTTTTATACTATAAATAAACTAAACTCACAGGGAGTGCCCAGGTAGCACAACAACATCGGCCAACATTCCACCAATATCGGCCAATATTTTGAATGTCGCTGAATGTCGAATATCGGAATTACGATATCTGTCGATATTGTTAGATGTTGTTTAATTTTATATAATGAGGAAGACAGTACATAACATTTTTTATAATATCATAATCATGTATTAATAATGTAAAGAATGATACTGGAATGTTTTAGCCATTTTTTCAAAAATTTAAATATTTTTTGATATTGCATTGATATTTGGCGACATTGTGAAAACGATGTCAATGAAAGGATATTGAGCTGATATTGGCCGATATTTATTTTTGAACTGAAGCCATGTTTAGTCACGTGGTCGTTCTGTGTATGTTTGGTTGCCGCATTACATTACGTTACGAACACGCTACTCTATGCTACTAGTGATGCTACTAGTGATAAAAGGCTACTAGTGATAAAAGGTTTTTCCCATTTACTTGTTCTTTTGTAGAAAAATGCCAGATAATTAAAAAACATTTTGAATTTAATTTCCTTGATGAATTAATTGCCTACTAATACTTATTGTACTTTTCAAACAACATTTGTTCTGTTGTAGTGTAAGATCTTTTCTGCCAAATGCAATCAATTGCAAAAGTATTTTTTTAAATTTAATATTCTTAGACTGATAGAAGCCAGTTGAAGGGTTAAATAATTAAGAATTTTAAGCTTTTTAATTTTAAGTTATCTGAATTTACTAATCGTTTAAAATTCTGAACCGATCACTTTAAAAATATTGATTTATCTCATATTGTAGATTCACAGGCATTTTCTCAAACCACTAAAGATGTGGCTTCTAAAAATAAAGATATCACTCAGACTGCCCTATGTAATTTTTTATTAACAACTGTTTTTGTTAAATTCTGTTTGTATGTGGTAATTATATGTGAAATCACTCTTTGCTGTACTTTTCTATTTAATTCTATTTGAAAGACAAGGATTGTTACTTCAGTAGGGTTAACTTATTCTAAAATGCAGACACCCCATCACACTGGTAATACCAATCCTCATTCTTGACTCAAACATCTAACACAAAAAAGATTACATTTGTTTGAAAGCTGTACCTTTGTAAGCTTTTCATTGATTATATGTGACTAGTCTGCTTATTAGAACACATAAAATATTAAATTTAATGTATTATTGTTAAAGCTCGATCACACACATATTTCATGCTTAAAATGCAGCGGCTAGACTAGCTACAATAGTTTGTTGCTTAAAATCTCTCGATTTTAAGCGGAAAGGTGTGAAAAAATTGGATGTCGTCTTTAGAGTTGTGTGCAATTCATCAATTGCACACAACTCTGTTCATATCTTAAATGGATAATTATTCACCAAAAGGGGCACTAACAACCCAAAGTTGGCCACCCCTGGGTGTAAATGATCTAGAAAATAAGGAAAGAAAGTTTTAAGGAAATAAACCTTTTGAGCTTTACCGTTTAAAACATTTTAAACAAGGAATGTCAGCAAATTATTAATTATGCAGTAAAACTTTTTAAACAAGAACTTTTAAGCCCGTTTTACTGTACTCACTTTTTATAAATTTAGTTCTCTTTAAATACTGTTTTTAGGATTCTTATACATATGTAATGTGTTTGAATGTATTTGATCTTTCATTATTCCCTCATATTTTAAAATTAAAAAATCATTTTTATTTTGCAGTTCAGCACATGTTTAAGTACATAGAGGGGCTGAACTCTAAAATGAATGAGTTAAATGAGAAAATTGACTGTCTAATGGAGCGAACTACAATGAAATCTAGAAAATACTACATTAGATTTTCTTCCATCTGGGATGGAGCTACCCATCACCACTGAGGAAGAACTAAAAGATTTTAATGAAAAACTGAAAGAGGAAAGAAAACTATCAGCAGTCATGGTAAATGTTGCCTGTATTTTAAAAATAATTATCATTACAAAAGCTTTACGAATTAAGCACTTATTGAATGTAAATTTTTCAGGTTCGTTATCTCCATGGAGTGGGTAATGGCAAAACAGCCTGCTCTTTTGTAATGAGTCTGACCAAAAAGATTTTGGCCCAAGACCTTGCTATGCAGTTCAGCGGGTATGGACGAAAAGGAAAATCTTTTTAGCCTTCAACGAAATAATGACTGTTATCTTAGGTAAGCTTAAATATACTGTAAATTGGTAAATATTACATTGAGCATGATGAAATAAATTTTAAAAATTGTATAGTAATAAAACTTGTCTCTTAGAAAGTAATGTATTTCTTGTTACTTATTGATATTTAAATGTATAAATTAAAATCATGTGTACTACTTTGTTGGGGTAAAATTTGAGTCAAATGAATGTCGATTTTGCTTACATCAATTTCTGTCTAACAAGATTGTGTATATGTGTAAGATTTTTTAAAGGTTGAAAAAGAGATTTTCGATAAAAATTTTTGAAGATTTGCTTTATAGATGTTGATGTTTAATGTATTCAAAACTCTAAACTTAAGTTTCTTAACCAAAGCTAAATATCTTTTTCCCCTCCTAGCGGCAGCTGCTATGAAGTATAAAGATATGGACAAGGAAAAATTGTCAGAGATGTTTGGCGAAGCAAACCTTAGCTGGTGCGGCAGAATGGAATGGACGAAGAATTCGCCCATCAGATAATAGCCTGTCTTTAAAATAAAATAAATTATTTGAATTGTGATTTTTGAATTTTTTTTAAGTAATGGAAAATTCTATTTGAATGAAATTATCTGTCATCAATAACCCTTCCTCTTAACTTTGTAAGAGTTGCTGGTTTATCTTTCTGCCAATAAACAGTATGTGTCCCTTTTTCTGTCTTTTGTTATTAAACATTTCCTACAATATTAATTTTTTAACAGTGGTTTCAAGAAGTAATTCATTTTGAGAAGAATTCAAAATTATATATATAAATCTGAATCATAATTGTGTCAGTTCTTAGAATTACACCTGTTTTTATACCAAGTAACTGTTTATCAAGTCGTATTGTAATACAATTTCACTGGTTTGAGCTAGATTATAATATTGGCAAAAATTAAAATTGTTATAGCCCTATATTTCTATGAGAGAAATTAATTAATGAAACAAGAACTTAAATTATGCACATGTGACTTTTATGCAACTTTCCAAATAAAAACATCGGTCTTAGTTGAAAAAATGGAAGAAATTAAAATATTAGCTGCTATCTGCAGCTTAGCTAACATTTGTGACTGGAATATTTTTCTAAAACTAACAATTTTCTGAATTGAAAATCTTATACAATAAAACATGTAAAAACTGGAACCTGTGCATTCTTTTTTTATTTTCAAGCTACCGAGGAGTACATTTAAAGGGTGAAAAATGGATTTTAAATGGTTAAATTTTATTTGATAATGGACACATTTTTAGGTTTGAAGAAGCCAAGTAAGCCACAATTTCTAAAAGCATTGCTTTAGAAATTGTTTCCTTGAATGTCATGAAATATAAAATGGTAATACGTTAAAAGCAGTGAAGGAAAGTTATTACTTTCTAGGGAAGGACAAATTCAATTTTCCTCTTGCAGAGAAAAAGGTTTTTGCAAAAGTAAAGCATTTTGAATTCAAAGAACTGTTTTATTAGATAGTTTATTTTCTGAATTCCCTTGCATTTTAAGAGATCTGTCAATTTGCAGAATTTATTAATTTTCACGTAAAAATGATGTATAGCCATTTTATGCTAGGAAAGAAGTCTAACCTCGTTAATGTGAACACGCATATCAAACTTAATTTCGCTGAATTCTACACCGATAACATGAATTACTGATATTGTTAAGAATATAACCTTCCCCTCTAAGAGTTCATGTTAACGAGGTTCAACTGTAATTTCATTCAACGTTGGTCCATATCCTATTTACGGCATGTGATTATCCAAAATTTTTTTACTCTATTTTATGAATAAGTTTAGTAATGTTAAACAATAATCATTAAAAAATATTTATGTAATATACAATACAATAGTTACAAAAATTGTAATAAACATATTTTTAATAATTTAAAATATTAAAACTAATATGTTCTTCAATTCTATAAATTATTGTACTTACTATATAAATATTTTTAATAATTAATATTTTTAAAATTCTCTATTTCTTAAAAATTTCAGATGGCTGTAATCTTGTGTGTCCTCTAAATAAACAATCACATAAGCCGTAAGAAGGATATTGATTAATATTGAATGAAAATATCTATCAATATTAGGAAGCAGATATTGAGTAATGTTGAAAAAGAACATCGAGCAATATCGTAACTGATATTGTGCAATGTCAGAAAACAATATTTATCAATGTTGTAAAATCGATATTGAGCAACATCAGAAAAAATATTTATCAATGTCGTAAAATCGATATTGAGCAATATCGCCAGGGGGGGGGGTCATTTTTACATTGGCCAATATCGACAGCAATATTGGCCAATATTTTTTTTCAACATTGGCCGACATATATGTGCTACCTGGGTGGGGATTTCAAGCAAATGCACTGAATATTTAGCACTACTCAATGGGGAATTCTTTGTTGGAAAAAAGGTAGTTCCAATGCCAATATGTTTCATGTAGTGTTTTTGTTTTCACACTTTCTCACGATCCTTTTAATGGAATGTATGATAACTATAACAATGATTTAATGTTATTCCTATGGGGATTTCGAATTGTTTTTAGCCTCCTCTGCAAACTTAGGACAAATATAACGGGGATTAATATGTAGCCTATGTTACCCGCGGGATTCTAAAGAATAAGTGTACCAAACTGGTGTCGACATCTATATTAAATGGTAGCAAAGTTTTTCAGTTGCTTCTATGTTTTATCAGCAAACCTGCTGGAAATGTAACTTTAAATCCACCAGTTTATATCTTGTAAAAATTACGGTATTATATGTTAAATATGACAGATTTTTTAGCTTTTGCAAAGTATTTAATGATGAAAAGGAGTCATTAATATTTTAAAACTACTGAGTATATTAGGCGTTATTACTAAATTCTCAAAGATTAAATTTACGAACGAAACGCAATTCCTTAATTCATTTTCAATCATTATACCGTTACATTACAAATAGTAATATTTATAATCATACAATTTCGGTCTCAAAATTCTTTTCGTAATGTTCTTAAAAATTTACTTAGTCACTAGTTCTTTTTAAATTAAATTAAAGCCTATAGATGGCAACACCAACATTTATGCCTTATTTTTATTTTCAAATTTATTGTCATTTCAAGACCACTTGAATTCTCACTAAAAACTTTTTGATGTTGTTGAAAATGAGATGCATATTCTTTATACCCTTTAGGACTATTTTTTTTCAAAAAAAATTTTGTTTCGGTAATTGTAAAAAAAAAATGATTTAGAAACAATTTTATTAACCACTCATTTTTTCAAAAGTTTAATAAAAAACCTTCAGACATTAAATGTAGAATAAAAAAATGGAACCTTTTGTATAAAATAGGTAGGTATTAATTAACGTCGCGCTGGAGCAATCCAGCGGGCTATTGGCGACGGTCGAGGATCAAACCGGAAGGTACAAAATAAGATTTGTCGTAAAGTGAAATTTGTTTTTATAGTGATGTTTTGGTTTCAAGACTGTAAATCCATAAAAAGGTATTAAGTCCTGGAACACTTCCTACCATCACTGGCATCAGGGCCTATCTTCATATTAAAATTTGCATCATTGCAAATTTTTAAAAGGATAATTTTTGATAATAGATTCTGATTTTTTGGATTAAAATGACCTATATTCGTGATACATTCATTTTAGTAAAACCTATGATGAGAAATGATTGTCGTAATTCAGAACTCCAAATGTAAAATGAATGTTACAGTGTCTTTTCTCTATGCCTTTCAAAATTATCATCTAATTAAAGAATTTTTATGTAAAATTAAACTATTGAATAACCTAAACAAAATCTGTGCTTATTTTTAAAGGAATATTTTCTAATCACTATTTATAATTAAAACTTAGAAATGAATTAATTTTCAGGAATTGTGGTTGTTCAATTCATCACTATTTAAGTTATTCATTCATAATTAAAAATTACGAATTAAAAAATTAATAATTAAAACTTATGAATTAGATAATTAGTAATTAAAAATTATGTATTGAAAAGTAAAAATGTCTAATGCGGTTGACTCTGATATTTCAAATGGTGAGTTAAATTAGTTTAACCTTTCAGTAGGTTTTGAAATAGTCCTTTATTTAAAGCTACCTCATTTTGATTTGCTTTAAGGGCCGTCCTAAAATGGAATTTTGAATTTATTAGAAAGAAAATTTTCTATGTTTATTTTATGTTCCAAAAATCACTCGTATACTATTTTTCTTTGTAAGATGTTATATAAAATGCCGATGCTCATTTGTGAACTTGACGATGCCGCGTGACAGTGCTAAAATGCCAAATTATCTGGCTTTGCTAATCTGGTCGAAGCTTCAGACAAATTAGCCGAATACTCCAGTCAGTATCACAACAGTTTCTTTATGGATGAAAAGGTTTATTGCAAAATAGGCCCAAATGTATGCGATTATATATTTTCATTTTTCAGCTTGATAAATTAAACATGCTTTTATTCAAATTTTAAAAGCATCGAAGTGGATGGCTGACTTGAAGCACTCGACTTATTTTGTCTCACTGTTAGTGAGCGTGATCTTTTAAATTTCTCCATTCTACTATTTGTAGTCGGTTTCTATTTTTGTCCAAACTTAAAACCTTTGAGTGGAGAGCAGCCCAACCAAATACATCTTTAAGCCCCAAAATATATTTTGGGGCTTAAAGGTTTCGGGTCCTTTTTAATTGCCCTCATGTACATATGTCCTTTTGCTTCAAATCTTGAACCATTAACATAACGGGATGATGATAAAACGTACTCTATTCAAATCCTTTGAATTGTCAATTAAGTTGAACCTTTCAACTGCATAACTCTTAAAGCTTACATTTTAAATGTTTTTAATGACTTCTTAAGGGAACTCAGAATCAAAAAATGGTCCCAAAAATGTATCCTTTTCTTAAAATTTCATAAACAATTGCATTAATTTCTCATGGAATTTCTAAGTGATCAGAACATTTTTCTTCAGTTTTGAACTTTTTCAGAATGCCATCCTTTAAAATTAGAAAATAAATCACAAGTAGCAGAATCAATTTTTATAGTGATAAAATGGTAGCTCATTTTTATCAACTCTAGCTATTTCTACAATTTTTGTGAATTTTATTATACAAATTTTAATGCTACATTAGCTGTTTATGTTAATTTCGATTTCTTCGTTGGTTATTTAATATTAGTATTCTCCAAATTCCGAAAGCTACTAGAATGATTACAGGAGCAGAAACAGAAAAGGTGGGACGGAATTTGGGGATATGCATAGATATTTTCGCAAGTAACACTAATATTTTGCATTTTTTTCAGTGTTGGAAAGCTAATAAAATTGGCTCAGTCAAAGCGAGGATAAAGAAAGGCAAGAGGGAGAATATTATGTCTGTGGTAAGGTTCGAATGAATGTTACGCTAATTGCTAATATAAACAAAAAGTAATGCATGGAAATTTTTAGAGTCGATTGTGACAAATACGACAGAACTTTTCCTATTTATGGTTAATAACCATGCCATTTTTTGAAAAATTAGGAAGACAAATGTTAACAATAAAAATACACACAAGTCGACTTTTTTGAGTAATTTAGTAATATTTTTAATTCAAAAAGTATTTAAGTTTTCCAAAATCCGATATTTAGGTTTGAATAAGCGAAACACGAATGTAAAAATTTACAGAAAATTAAAAAGAAAAGTTTGAAAATGTAAAGAGATTTTTAGGAAATATGTTTTAAAATTGGAAAACTTTCATTTTTCTCAGAAACCCAAGCATTTTTTGAAATTCAAACACTTATTAAGAAAGCTTCCAACAAACTGAGCTCCTTAAATAAATCAATTTTATTTTTATCTGTTGAGAACAGTTTCCTAAATTTATGTATAAGTATTGCATTCCTTTGTTTTCGAGTAGGAACCATCCTTTTTTTCACTGTATTTCTTTCTCATTTCGCTTTTTGGTAAAGAAAGGACTAAAGCGTTAAAATAGGTTGAAATGTAAATATGATCCAGAGTTTGGGGGTTTACTTTTATGAATAGCAATAATTAAAGAGGTATTGCAAATTCTTATTTTTTGGGTGAGTATAAACCAAAGTCTAGAATCCCATTCTGAAAGAAAACTTAATAAAAACTAATTTAGCCCCTTATTACGATACATTACTAAGTATAATTCTTTTCTCGGCTCTTAAAACAAGTACGAAATATGGAGCATCTCTTATTTCTTGTTAGCTTTGCAGAAAACAAAACCGGTCGCAACAGAAGATTGCTTCTGTTTCCAGAGGTAAGTAGCTATTATCAATGTGATACGCAACGTGACTTCGCGTTTGCTCTTTTGCAGTCCTACTCTTCTGGTTCGAAGTCACGTTGCAAACAGCATGCTATAAATGGAGATACTACGGAAGCTCCAGATTCGAGAAAGTCAAATATTTTCTAGCATTTTATTTCACACAAATGTTTTTTTATCACCAAATCCGTATAAATATTTAGTATATTTTTACAGAAATACAATAGAATAGCAAAAACTAAAATGAAATAGAAGTTTTTGAATACAAATTTTAAGTTCACAGCTACCGTAATTTCAACATTCGCTGAGCTAGTCTCTGATTGGACGATCGTCTTACAGGCAATGTGTTAGTACTCAGTAGTCAGCGAAACAAGTTAAGCCATATTGTGAATTTTTGATCGTTTAATTTAGGTTTTGATTGTATTAAGCATTGAAATTTGTTTTTTAAATTGTTGCCATGTATTGTTCTCATGCTAGTACGATTACTTAATTATGACATCTCATAAGCAAAAGAATGTCGTGCATTGGTTTCGAAAAGGTCTACGCCTGCATGATCAACCAGCCTTGAGAGAAGGTTTATCTGGCGCTACTACTTGGCGTTGTGTTTTTATTTTGGATCCATGGTTTGCTGGTTCATCAAATGTAGGAATCAACAAATGGAGGTGAGATTCCCACTTTTTGAAACCTATTCTATTGTAGATAACTATCCAAAAGAATGATCACTGTACCAAGTTTAAAATTTCGACTGACGCAACAGTTGTCTGTCACAAATCTTGCCAATAGTCTGCGCTCATTTTAATGAACTTCAACAAAACAAACTAGTTCTTGTTTCGTCAATCCTGCCATAATAGCATATAATGAAACAGAATTACCTTTTGAAGAACTTTCTGTTTTTACGAACTTTTCCTCGGTTCCTTGGAGTTTGTAAAAAGCAGTGACTACTGTACCGCATAGCATAAATAAATATTTCTACTTCACACAGTGGCGAGGGCATAGAAGGGTTATGGGGATCCAATCTCCCTTAAAAAGTGTTGGTTTCCTATTTTTATTCTAACTTGTACAAAGAAGCTGTAAAACTGACAATTTTGTAACATTCTTACCATAAAATAAATGTTAATAAGTAAATTAATTTATTATCAAGTTAGTTAACTAAAAGAATAGAAGTATGACGCTTAATAATTTGATTTTTAGTGACCTTAACCATGTCTCATATTCGTATATCTACATACCACGTCTACAATTCAAAAGTGACAAGAAACAGGAAGCTTTAATTTACGAGCAACATGATTTTAATATTTGCTTAGTGTTATGCTGTCAATATAGATATTTCGCAAAATCAACCATTATAAAATGACATCTCAGATCAAATGAGATGCTTTCTATGCTTACGTTAATACTTGACTAAAATTTATTCTCACGTTCAAATATAAGAGGCTAAGACTTTCAGTTTATCTTTTAAAAAATCTGATTCAATCTGGATCTTTATTTGACATTTTCTGGCATTTCGAAATTTGACAAAAAAATGACCTAACTGTTGGGTCCCTTCCAAGATGAAATCTTGACTGATACTTTATACCTATTTAAAGGTTTTTGATATATGTGGATTTTCGGACTTTATCAGTGATATGAATTAGTTAAATAAACTGGATAAAGTGATACATTGCTGAAAAGTCATTGTTTCCATTAGACCCTTTATTACACCAAACGCTGATTATATGTGAATTTGTTGATAATTGCTGTTGGGTATTTACATTTTGCTTTCAGCTATTTATTGGGATATACTTCAATAACTCAGCTTAATGCAATATAGTGGCACCTCAATGAACACTTCTGATGTTTTAATTTATATTATCTAATGAAATTATTTGACTGTAATGAAATATGTATATGTAATATATTTCTCATTCAAATCATTTATCCATTCCAGATTTCTTTTGCAGTGTCTAGAGAATTTAGATAGCAATCTTAGAAAATTGAATTCTCGTCTCTTCGTAATACGTGGACAACCAGCTGACGTATTTCCTCGTCTATTTAAAGTAATATATTAAATATTCCACATTTAATTTAAAGAGTAGTTGTATTTATTTTTCAATATGTTGCATAGAAATAAGGTTTTGTTTTTACCTGGTTTTACTGTTATACTTCTAAACAGTGACAGTTGGGGTTAATTCAACAGGTAGAATCCATTGATAAATTACAAATACATCAAAACATATTAATAAACTTAGATAAAATATAAATTGAAAAATACAACACACCACTGCCAGATATAATTTAAATTCTAAACATTTTATGGATTTTTACAAGCAAGTATAATCACTGAGGACTGAAAATAAACTTAAGACAAGAGTAAATAAGAAATAAAGTATTCAATTTTCTCCAATAATTCATCTTTGCCATAAAACCCAAATCAACCAACCAATAATTCATTATTTGCAAGTGTTCTCCTTTCAATAGCTTTAATTTAAGGTTTGAGCTCAATGTTTTCATTTACTATTTCATTACTGAATTAATTGTTATTTCTCTGGGAGATGACCTGAAGCTAGACTTTTTGGGACCTAGGGCAAATGAGGTTGATGCCGTCCTTTGTCCCAAACAAAATTTGCTATTTAGAATGGTATCTTTGATAATGATTCCCATTAATGGATCTCAAGGACTGATGTGTAAGAAAATGCATCCCTTATTTTGCTTTGTACTCCCCAGACATTTGTGTGAAGGTAATTGTATAGCTTTATCTCTGAATAGTGATACAGATACAGGGGGCTACATGAAAGGAAGGATTGACTTTTAAATCCTCTGTCCAAAGATTGAGTGCATGAAAGCATTCACACTCGTAGTACTGGAAAATACTTCTGCGACCAGGACAAAATTGTGCTTCAAATTGGAAAACATTTTTTTCAGGTAAAACTAAAAACGTTCAAATAAATATTTTTGAAAGGCTCTCCTTTCAACATTGGCACTTGTGGCCATCGCCCCTGTCTATCTCATTAGCCATGCCTCTGAAGATGATGTAGTTAACAACAAAAAATATTCTCATCGCAGCCAAAATATTGGAAATTAATAGCTTATACTGGACTGTTATCGTTGTGTTGAATTTAAAGCATAGTTAAGTAAAGCAGAAATCATCAGTTTTTTTTACTTCAATCTTATCCTTGTAAAATAGTAATATCATCAGTTGTTTTTATGAATTACTTTTGTAGATTAATTTAGAAGCATCTACATTTTTCATACTTTCTACTTTTTTTAGTACCTTGTCATCTGATTATGGTGCAAAATTACAAGGTTACAGACTTCAGATCTTTCACTTCATGATTGATCCCAGAATCATCGCCATTAAATCGTTGTGCTACTCCAGTGCAACGTTAATTCAACTACCTACTTTTTAATTTTTGTTTCTGTTCTGAAGCATCAAAATTATTTTTTAAATGTTTAAAATTTAATATAAATTGAGTGTAAGCATTAAATTTACTGAATATGTTATTACAAAGTAATTTTCATATTTAATGTAAATTTTAAGTTTTTGTATTTAATTGACTTGGTTTAAAATTTGATATATATATATATATATATATATTTATTAGTTCTTCATTCAAAGCTGTATACAGTATATTTACTTTTTCATAGCTATGGAAAATTACGCATCTTACCTTCGAAAAGGATGCCGAGCCTTTTGGCCGAATAAGGGATCAGAATACAACAACTATGGCTCAAGAAAATGGTGTGACAGTCATAAGTCGCACATCACATACTCTATATAGATTAGAGAAGTAAGTTGTGCAGTTTACTTATACTATTTCAATCAATTTAAATCATTTAATAACCTTTCGAAATTTTGTTTCAATATTACTTAAACACATGTCTACTCTTTGATGTCATTCCCAGTTTTTTACAGTTGCAATATGCAAGGATGTGCTTAGAATTAAGACTTTTAGTTATATTTGAAATTTTTTGTGGTAAGAATTATGTATTATCGAGGTATGTATAAAATATCTTTATTTGTCCCATACAGTGCAACTTCAGCTATCTAATTTTTCTTTACTCGTAGAATTATTCAGAAAAATGGGGGTAAATCTCCATTAACTTACAAGCAATTTCAAAACATTTTGGCCAGCATGGAACCTCCTCCAGCCCCTCAACCTCGCATCATTATGGAGGACATAGGAGGCTGTTTCACTCCTTTATCTGAAGACCATGATGATAAATATGGAGTCCCAACTCTAGAAGAATTGGGTATTTAAAATCAAATGTTTTTCATGTTATTTTTATATTATGTATTTGTAATAAGGGTTGAGTGATCAATTCTCCTGTATTTTCCAGGAAATCCTGTATTAAGAGTTATTTTTTTGTATCGTCCTAGCTCCCGCATTGAAATACTATTTCCCTTGTAGGTTTCATTCACAATCAATTTTCGAAATTTAAATTATATTTTATTTGCACCAAATATATTCCAATATAAACTGCCATTATTAAGGAGAGTTTAGACTTATAAAACCATAAATCCTATATTAAAGACCATAAATATCGAAAAATTATCTATATTGATAGAAAGTATAGCATATAATAATCAGTACTGGAATATCTATTTCCGGATTGTAAACAAGAAGTATAGAACAAAGGTCAATATTTTCAGTGATTTAAGAAACAAATTGATCTGCTAAACCTTAATATCTTATTCTTTGTCCTGGTTCAAATGCCTATACAGAGTTTTTTTACTGATGTGCAATAAATGAACTGATTAGAGAAATCAAAGCAGCTTAGAATAAATTAAGTCATCTAATGGTACAAACAACAGCTGTAGGCTTATATATATCAGGGTATGCCAATTGAAATCGCAATATTATCATGATTTAAACCAAGTGATTTTTATTAAAAAGTCATTGATATAATGACTTTAATTTTCTCTTTTTCTTAAGTTTAATAATATTGAAAATGAAATAACCTGTATGAAATAAGACAATACAAATCACTTTAAAAGTTTGCTTCTACTCAGTAACATCCCAGTATGATCTTTTTTTAAAACTGAGTTACTGGCCTCTTTACTTTGAGGAACTAAATATAATTGTATTGATTGGGATGCACAGGATTCTAACTTGGAGAAATTATTTGCTTCATATATAAATGTTTTGAAACTCTTTGGTCTCAAACTTTGCAACCCTTCTGATAAGCAACCCAAGACAGATCGAACCACTCTGCAATATTTGGTTACTCATTATTTGCATATTTATTCCTTATGTTTGGGGTCGTGGGCTCTACCATAAAAGTTTTAAAGGGTTCCGAGGGGTGAGGCATGCTTGGTGTAGGTGATTTTTTTAAAAACAAATTTAGCTCATTTCATTCACAAGTGTCACTCGCAAATCTGTTCATCAGCAGATGCTGAGTTTCATACATACACGAGACCAGTTCAAACATTATACGAAATGTTTTCGGGTAATTTGAACATACTCTTCACATGAAAAGGTTGGTTAGACTCAAACTGATGCCCTTTTAAAAAGGAATTTATCATTTCTGATAAAGGAATCTGGAATTCGTAGACCCTCAGACATGTTTAACATAAATCAATATTATCTCATAACTACATTGTGATTTGCATGTCTCATATCTAACAAGTTTTAACCCAGGGGAAATTAATTAACTAAAATCATAAAAATCTAGTTTAAATAAATAAAAAAACTAATTTGAATCAAATAACCAAATTAAAAAAACATTTCTAAAAAGAATCACAATTTTTTTCACATTTTCTCATATTACCTTTGGAATTGGGGAAACTCATTTAGATTTTAATATTTGTGTAGGTCTGGAAAGCCATTCATAAAGTCTTTCCTCCTTTGCTACTTCTGTATTAAAAAATATTTTCGACTTAACAGTTTGACTTAACTTTAGAGCTTTTAGTTAGTTTTAAAATTGGGTAATAAAAAGGCTGGAAAATTAAAAGTGAATCAATTTGATACATGAAAATTTATTTAATTTAAAATTTTATCTTTGCAAATAAAATCTTATTTTTTAATATAGAATTTTAAGTATTATGGATTTTTATATCGTGAAATTCATTTTAAATTAAATAAACACAACAAGACCCAAGAGTGATTTTATTGTTTTAATCTTTCAAAAATTAGTCCTGCTATATATCCCAAACTATCTTATATATTAATATTTACCATAAATACTTAACCCTCTTATATATTAATAACAATACTATCTAGAGCTTACACTGATTTGCATGTCTCATGTCAGGCACATTTAAACATATACAAACAACAAAGTAATTGAAATCGTAAAAATACGATTAAAATAAAAAATATGATTTAAATAAAGAAATGACTTTTTAAAAAAATTATGATTTTTGCACACCCTGTTATATACTATAAACCCAACTATAAACAGCAATCGAAGTTTTGAAATTTGCACAAGATAAAAAAAATGCTTAGTTTTGCAGCATGAGTGAACAAATTTTATTTTAGGGCTGAGAAACATGAAAATTTGTAAATTCTAATTCTATATATTCTGACCTGTATATTATATACAATTAAAATTAATTATTTTGTTTAGTATTATCCATTCCATGAGCATTTGTTGGAGTGACTGGCATCTCTAAAATGCACAAAATTTGTCATGACTTAATCACTCTTAAATTAATGATTGAAAGTTGGTCATCTTAAATAAGGGTAACATTGAAAATACATGATAGCAACCACGTTTGTTTAAATTTTCTTCTAGAATATAATAAACCAAAACTATTCTAATTACATATCTTGTATGTTAGGGCAAAATGGAATAAGTCAAAAAACAAATTTTGCAGGAGTTTTTATTTAATATATTTTTACATACATATCCATTATAAATCAACTTAATCATTTAAACGAGCATTTATATCTCGCTTTTATTTATAGTTAACTTATACTAATTTGACCAATGAAAAGTAATTTTTATGTACTCATTTACTTACCTCAATTTGAACAATTTTTGACTTTACTGTTTTGCCCAAACATGTTATATATTGAACACTCAATTGGTTGTAAAAACCGATAATGCTATACCTGTAATTACTTGTTTTTGAGATTAGTGAGAGTTATTGTTACTCAACACATTTATAGTTTTCTTAGTTATGTTATAGAATTTTTTTTAGCTTTATTTGCTTCATGATTAATTTATATGACTACAATAGCAGTAAATGTCATCAGAATGGAACACAATGCCACCAGAAACCTGTTCTGAGCATCCTGTCTTATTTTATTATGTTTTCATAGTTTGTATGAGAAAGGAACTATTCCAGAGTTTAAATTTTTTTGTCTTTTTGTGATTTGTGCACATAGATCTGGAAAAAGTTTGCATGTCACTAAATATTCTTGTCATATTTGGTGTTTCTGTATGCAGTACACAAAGCACCTTTAGATCTTTTTTGCATTATATGTTGCCCAATTTAAGTTCCCAATTTAATTCCCAATTTAAAGTTCCCGGACATCAGATATGGGGGTGCTGCTAGTGTTAGTTATGTAGAACTAGTACCTGATTTAAGTGTTCTATAATCATACCCATTGAGTGCCTTCTAAGGAAAAAAGAGGAACAAAAGGCTGCTATGTAGATATTGATAATTTTTGTCATTAACTTATATTTTAGTGGTATTGAGAGTTGGCAATTTTGAAACTTGGCCAATTGCTTTCCCCCTCTGAACAGTAATCAATTCTTTTCTGTTCCAAGATGCTTACAGTTCATTGAAAATCAATGGATTGATTTTCATTTCCGTATGTGTTTTTATGTTTAATTGGGATTAATATTGACTTAAACTTTTCTTGAAAAAAACTTACAATGCATTATAGTTCAGATGAATTTTTTACACCTGCTAAAAATCCTTGGTCTAAGACTTGCTTGCATTGCTCATTTGGTTTAGATATGGTATTTAATTTACAATTTGTTATATACCATTCTTGTAGCAAAAATATCAAAATCATATTTGACTTTTTTCACAATAGGTTTTGATATTGAAAATCTGAAGCCACCTGTATGGATAGGAGGAGAAACAGAAGCCTTGGCTCGCTTAGAGAGGCACTTGGAGCGTAAGGCAAGTATCTTTTGTGTATAATTTTATTAATTTTTTTTTGTGGATTGGCCTTATGATTGTACAAGCTCATTAAATTACATACTATAATAATATTAAAATAAAGTAATTAACATTTTTAGTTTTGAAATATTGTATCGTTGATTTGAGTTTGACATTAATAGTTGGTTGAGGGAAGCAATAGTGTAACCAGGATTTTATTTTGGAGGGAGCTCAAAATTAAAAATAGAATTTTTTAATGCAAAGTTAGCACATTTTCAACATAGATTATTTCTTATAAGTTAATTTAAAAAAATGTCTTAATGTTGTTTTTGGTTGACTCACTTTGGTTGAACTTCAAAGGGACAGTGAACTCTCCTAACAAACTTTTGCAGTTATCCGATTTTAATAAAGTTTGGTTAGACTGTTTTCTACTAAAATACCAATATATGAGGTTGTGTATTATAATATTAAATCATTCAAAATATTTAGTCATTTGGAGTTATTACATAAAGCATGGTGAAAAATTTTGATAAATTAGCAAAAATTGATAGGTCCCATAAGCATTAATTTTCCATTTATTGACAAAATTTTAATTCACATAATAGTATGTATATATATATAAATCAAATGAACTCCAATTGGTCTGTATCATTCAATTGCAAAGCAAAAACACTTTTTGTTCTAAAACATGTAAAATTTGACAGAAGAAGCATAGGTTGAGCAACATTTTAAACAAAAATATCAAAATTTAGAAGCATTATGAATTTCTCCATTTACACTTGCATATATACAACAGATTTTCATAGTTACCCCCAAAAAATCTCATGTAAATCAATTAAAACCAGATGCTCAGGGAACATTTCCAAATCAGAAGAATGTCAAAAATCTTAATAGGAGAAAAACACGTTTGTAGTAAGATTACTATACTTATATATCTACTAGATGTTTTATGTTGATATCAAACTGTCAGAAATTATTGTAATTGAAAAATTCTTTTTGCTATCGAGAGTTTGATATCAATTAATTCTTAATGCTAAAATCTAAAAAATCGATTTTCCGATTGATTTTGGTGATTTTAAGTCCACTGTTCCCTTAAAAGAATTGCTGTTAACACATAAAATGCATCTTGGTTGATCAAAGTAGTAGTGAATTGGCTGTGTTGACTGACTGCAAATGTTTGCTATGTACAATTTCATTAAATTGCATTTAGCAAATATCCAAACCTTGTTTCTGGAAATTCCCTTTTTACTTTTATATCTCTGGGGGATTGATATAATATGTAAATTGAAATATCAAGAAGATGGCTGAATAGTACTGAAACATGTTCATGATCATAGCTTATAAAGTTATTTTTGTATTTAAAGAATATGAGAAAGTGTTTCATGTATGTATAGTATTTTGTAGATATACAGTAGAGTCCCGCTAATCTGAGTTCTGTTAATCCGAGCTCCTCTTAATCCGAGGTAGCTTAAATAATGTATTTTTTTCCTCTCGCAAGTGCGCTTAAAATTTGTCACCGGCCTGTTGATCCGGCGGTCAGTTTATCAGTTTATCTTGGAATTTTCGCTTTTCTTCTCCACTTGCCATTCCACTTGCGGGCTAGTCCATTTTGCTTCTGAGGGATGTCATACCCCAAAACCGTTATGGAAACGTATGGCGGTCGTTATGGAAACGGGTTATTCCACTGCATTTTGGGGATGAAGGCAAGTTCATTTGGCGACCAGCGCGGCAAAAGTCTCATTTAGCTATCGTATCATCACAGGCGAAACGGATTCTTCGCCAAATGAAGTGTGCTTAGTTTGCCAAATATTGCAGTCCATTTTATATCAGCTTCCCTCCTCTCTTCGACTCGTCTACTCACGGTAATCCTGTTCAGGGTGTTTCTCGTGGTGGTTGGACAGTAGAAAGGTGACAGTGTCTGACTAGTGTATCATTTTAGTTCGAGAATTCATAGAAGACGATAAGTTTGTGAGGAGAATGAGCGGGAAAAGGAAACACGTGTCTGTTTCATTAGATGTTAAAAGATGAACTTTGATTTTATTATGTAGTCCGCATAATCCGAGTTTTCAGTAATCCGAGTTGGTGTCGGTCCTGATCAACTCAGATTATCGGGACTCAACTGTATTTTAGAAATCAGAAAACACTTTTAGGTGGGGTTGAGCACTCACCATCTATATCACTAAAGGGAGATAACTTACTTTGAAAATAATTTGGAAAGTACAATTTTCATTTCCATAATTTAGGTACAAAGTAAACAAACTTATTGTACATGAAATGCATAAATTTGTAAACAAATAGCTACTGTATGTGAGCAAAATGTGCTTATTATTTATGTTGATTTTTTATAGGCTTGGGTTGCTAGTTTTGGTAGGCCAAAAATGACACCTCATTCCCTTCTTCCTAGCCAAACTGGCTTGAGTGCCTATTTACGCTTTGGCTGCCTATCAGCAAGACTGTTTTATCAAGAATTAACTGAATTATACAGAAAGGTAAAAATGAAACCAAAATTATTTTCTGATGGAGGAATAAGGAAATTATAAACTAGTAATTTTAAATTTTATGCTCATGTAATATTCATTTTGATGCTCCCTATAAATATTCTTTCTGGACACTTTTTGTTATGTTGTATGAGTTTAATGTTGTAAATCTATCTTTCTATATCTCAACGGATATCATATTTACTAGAGAACATTCTATTAACGATTTTTATGGAGCTAATTATTGTCTATGTTGCATCATCTGATACACACTTCGAAAGACTTGTGTGTGCCAATTACATAAATGTTTTTATAAATAATGATCTCATGGAAATTTTTGAACAATTTGGAAACTTATTCTGTTTTACATTTTCAGTGTTTTCTTACTGAACTAGCACTCTTTGAATGATTATAACTATTTGAGGTTTTGCATAATTTAAAAACTACCATATAAGATATGTTAAAAGCTGTTTTCCTTCATTTTATGACTAATTTAAAAAGCAACCAAATTGCATTTTTTAGATTATTGACTTTGGATTCTTATCAGTATCTCTACTATTATAAAAGGAAGTGTATGTGTGCAGTGTCTGGACGAATCTATAGCACTTACAGCCATTAAATTCGGCACACAGGTATCCTAAAGGTGACTGAATGTCCCTTGAAGCCCAAATTTTAAAATTTAATCTAAAAAATTTTTTAATTAATATTTTGTGCTGCGCATGTAACCCCTCTGTGTTTGTTGACGCAACAAAGAATTCTTTTATGAGAATTATTTATTGAATACAAAAAATAATCATCCAACCCACTTGGTTAACATGATAACAAATTAAGAAAAACATACAGTCTATCCGACTAATCTCTCCAACAGAGGGAAGAACACAGACGAACAAAGACGAACAGTTCAGACAGGAAGAGAATACATATATACATGTTCACAATCGCCACAGCCAATAGGAACCAGTGGAAGAAAAACTGTCTGAAAAAGAACGACACCAGACGACACAAACTACTGATGCTGACAAAGACTGACCCTGTTTAATAGAAACCAGCACTCTCCTCCACTATGATGTATCTGCGCAGACCAATCTGACAGATACTTATCGTGCATGCTATCTCTTCACTAAAATCACCCCTCTTCACATTGAAATGATGGCGTAGTGGGTAAAGAGACGCACTGAAGTAATGGCTTTGGAGGGAGACCTCCTGAGTTCGAACCCAGCCGACGGATAATTTTTATTTTTTGCCTCTATATTTTTTAAAATTAGTAAATATACTTGAATCCTTCCAATTTTTTCTGTACTTTTACTTTATCCTTTTATTTTTTGAATTCAACACAATTATTTTTAAAATTTAATTGATTTTATGCAGCTTTTTCAATTCTGAAGCTCTGGTTTCTCTGTATTTCACTGTTTTGTCTTTTTTCGTACCACCAATGAAAAGCAAACCACTGAAACTCCACCCCTACATGTTCGACTCCAAGTGCCAAGTTCCTACCATCAAGAAATTTTCTGTAACGGTTAATAAATTACATGAAAGGAAGTAACAGTGTTTATTACTGTTTAATTTGGTTTTGATTTCAGTGACATTATGATTCATTTAGATTGTCGAAATCAGTGAGGTGACCTAACAAGACTTTTTGAAAGTATAGCGTTATATTTAAAGATTCAATCACATTTTTATTTCAGTAGTGTTTTTTTCATAACTTACTTTTGAATTTGTATAATACAAATCTATCGACACTACATGTGACACAGATGAGGCTGTGAACTACACAACAGAGTTTTTGAACACATTGGAGCCATCTGGAGTACTTTCGCACATATTACAGCTAGAAATTGGGGCACCGATTATGCTTCTAAGAAATCTGCATCCACCTCACTCTGCAATGGATCAAGACTATCAAGAAACCGATGCCGAATATTATTGAAGCCACCATCATGACTGGACATGCCGCAGGCGAAGACGTATTCATTCTTAGGATCCCAATCATCCCTTCGGATCTCCCATTCCAATTTAAACTTCAGTTCCCTGTTCGATTTTCGCCATGAGCATCAACGAGGTACAAGGACAATCGCTGAAAGTTGTAGGACTCAATCTCATTAAACCGTGTTTCTCCCATGGTCAACTGTATATAGGTTGTTCAAGAGTTGGAAAAGCCGAGAATCTTTACATCCTAGCTCCAAATGGAAGAACATTCAACATAGTGTATCATGAAGCTCTCTAAGCAAGAATCAGTGAAGTGGAAGGAATGAGGCGACATGCCCGTGTCATGTTGGTGGTGGGATTCATTCTTAAAATTATTGTTTTTTCTTTTTAATGTTTTCAGAATCAGTGAGGACAAACAAGAATGATGTCACGGGCAATGCCGTGCTGGTACTGCTAGTCCTTTAACAAAATAAAGTACCAGTCCTTAATTCTACTTCTATTCAACAATATGTGAGATTTCATAATTATCTTAAACTTGAATTTTCAAAATAATACATACTGTCATTTTAAAAGAAAATTATTTGTGTGAGTTGAAAGTAAAAATTTGTGTAATTTTTAGATTAAAAAGGTCAATCCTCCACTTTCTCTTCATGGCCAAATCCTATGGAGAGAATTTTTTTATTGTGCTGCAACAAATAATCCCAAGTTTGACCATATGGTTGGAAATTCCATGTGCGTGCAAATTCCTTGGGATGTGAATCCTGAAGCACTAGCAAAGTGGACAAATGCAAGTATCCTTATGTTATGTTGTTTCTATGTAACTATCTTAAAATTTCTGCAGAACTTTTACAATTCCTTTTTATAAATTTGAAAAAATGCGTGTGTAATGCAAGCTATCATGTAGAGTTCGCTGCATCCAATTTTTCTGTGAACATAATTTATAATTACTTTCCAAAGGTTACTTTTGAGGGGGATTTTTCATTTTAGTTTTTAAGGACCATTAAAAAGCCTTAATTTTTGCTGTAAGTTCTTAAAGCATCTGACTTACAAGCCTTACATTTTGCAAGAACTCTGAAACTTTTATTTCACCTTCATCAAAAACCAAGATCAATTGTACTTGTCCAAGATAGAGTAATCAAAAATCAAGGGCACAATGTTTATAGATTAGCTAAAAATGGATGTATTTAAAAATAGATCTGTTGAGATCCTAACTTAGCACTTTTGAAATTTTCTGCGCTTGAGCACTCACATGTTAATGCATCGCAATCTATGTGAAATGCAGCTTTTGAAAAATAAACTTGAAGTGGTCATATAAAAAATGCCCTAATTTTTCTTTTGCTTGAAGAGAACTCTGCTCTAGCAATGTGTATACAGTGGTTAATAAATTGCCTGTCTATCTGCTTTTATGTCCTATATTAATTCCCATAATCCAATGATAATACACCAAAGTTTAAAATAGATTTGATTTTAATTCATCTGCAGCTTCTCATTTATGATCTCATCACAGATCACAACAAGCAAATGATATGTGTTTTACTGTAATTTCATCATGAAATGCTGACTTGAAAAGCTCCAAAATTCAGAACACTCTTCAAAATGCTGTCCAGATATGAACACATTTCCCAAACTAATTCCATGATTCGATATTTGTTTTGGATAAAAATATTAAAATACAATTTTTTTGTGTGTAGTGAGAAAAAACGGTTCCTTCCTAGTGGTACTTATCAGAACTGTCTGAAATGAATATTTTCTGAGGTATTTATATGTAAAATTTTGCATATCTTTTGTATATCTATCATACATATACAAAAGATATGCAAAATTTGCATATCATTATACAGGGTGTCCCAAAAAGGTTGTTATGCAATTTATCTTTTTACCATTTGGAGATAGTTAGGCAATGTAAATTGCAAAAGTACACCAAACAAGGTAAGTAATTAAGATATGTGAATTAAATTTATCTCATGATCACAATTTAAGCGGACTCAGTTTTTAATAAGGAAACAACCCCTCCAGATAAAAATCCGAGATAGCAAAAATGTTCCTTACCTGCATACCTATTGTTAGCAGAAAACTGCATTTCTGTATGTTGAACAGTAACGGATGCATAATGACGCAAAAAAGTTGACTTATACCGCTTGTGCATAGATGTTCAAGCAGTCAGATTAGGGACCGTATACACAATGCTAAAAAGCATTTTTTTCCGTCAGAAAGTGCAACATTGTGCAAAGTAATGTAGTATTGCAACTGCAGATGGAAATCGCAATGAATAATAGTAGACAATGTAATCTTTAATAAAAATATTGTAGAAAAAATGGTTTAAATGAAAATAAAAGGAAAGTTACAACGCATGTTCAAAATGTTTTCCATCTGCAGCAATGCAGAACTTAGCTCTTCATTTTTGTCCTTGGGTCTTGTTTCCGTTCTAAATTTTTATACGGCCCCCTTAAAATGGAACCTCGTGTATCTTCGTTACTGTTCAACCCTATAGAAATGTAGTTTTTTACTAACGATAGGGATGCAGGTAAGGAACATTTTTGCTACCTCGGATTTTTATCTAGAGGGGTTGTGTACAAATTAAAAACTGTATCCGCTCAAATTGTTATCACATGATAATTTTATTCACATATCTTAATTACTTACCTTATTTGGTGTACTTTTGCAATTTACATTGCCTACCTATCTCCAAATGGTAAAAAGATAAATTGCGTAACAACCTTTTTGGGACACCCTGTATATAAAATTTTATTTTTTGTATATCTTTCATCTTAACACCCCGTATTTCTATGAGAATTTATGTGTACCATTACAAGCAGATGTAGCAGTCAGTAGCCATGGCCTAGCAGTTCAAAAGTATATTCGGTGAATTTGTGCTATTGCAAAAAAATCGATTTCATATTCTATGTCAAGTAATTCTGCCATTCTTATTTTTAACATGAATAATTGATTGATATATATTATAGGGGCAAACTGGCTTTCCATGGATTGATGCAATCATGACCCAATTACGGGAAGAGGGATGGATCCATCATGTGGCAAGACATGCTGTAGCATGCTTTTTAACCAGAGGAGATCTATGGATATCTTGGGAAGAAGGCATGAAGGTATTGGTGTTTGTCATGTCTTTCATCTATAAGGACTTGCAAATTACTCAGCATTAAGAAATAAGCACTCTTATCACAATTTTTGAATCCACCTAATAATTTAATTTTTGTAATTTAAATGGTCATCAAGTCTTATGTATGAATAAACAAAATTACATGTTGCATGGAAAATGTTATATATTTCTGATTTTATATCACATTTCCCCCTCAAGAGGTTTACTTTCTGGAAGTAAAAATGTGTATCACAACCGTCCAGATACCCTAGTGATCTTTAGTTCTATTCTCACCTTTTCATGTGCTTTCTTTTTTCTCCCTCGTTGTATAAAAAAAATTTAAAGTTAGCTTAGTTCATCCTCTGGTGCAGCTAGATCCTTGTACCATTAAATCCAACCAGCCATCACATTTTTAGATATATTTTGCAGAATTAATTGTAACATTTTGTTCATTTGCTACCTCTCCAGCTTTATAAGCTTTTTCCAGTTATTCCAAATCAGATTTGTTTTTAGGACTTGGGATACATATTAATATAAAAGTGTATTATTGAAAATCTTTATTCGAAGTTAGAAATATTTTTTGTTACATTATGTTTTCAAAACATTGCCACCAAATTTGAGAGTACTTTTGTTTTGTTATGACCTTTTTAGTATATAATCTAATATGATGGCATTGGCTGCTATGCATTAACTACTAGGAATCCGTATAAACCTAAAATTCCAGAATATGTATTTGCTAACCCCTATCTTTAATTGGAAAGCTAACAATGGTGATCATTGTTAGCTTTCCAATGATGGGAATTATGAGTTTTACTGTAAAAATTAATTAATATCAAGGTTTAAATGTAGCATGCAACAAAAAAAAGTGCAAATAGAATCATTAAACTGCATTTTGAGTATAAAACTGTTTTTTCTGGTGTATGATGATTTATTTTAAAAGTTTTTCTGACTACACATACAACTAAAAACATTTCAGGTGTTTGACGAACTGTTGTTGGATGCTGATTGGAGTGTAAATGCTGGCTCTTGGATGTGGTTATCTTGCAGTTCATTTTTTCAACAGTTTTTTCATTTGTACTGTCCTATTCGATTTGGTCGGAAAGCTGATCCAAATGGAGATTACATAAGGTATGTTAAAATGTAACATGATAAATTCAAATTGCATATTTTAATTATACTGATAAATAATGTTAGCTATGAATTGCTAAAGCAACAATCATTGAATGGCAACAATAAAAGTTTTCTATTGAGGTGACAAGAATTTTAAAAATTATGCTGCCCTCTGTATTTTGGTTGTGGCAGAATGTTGAGTATTAGCACAATCGACACACCAGATTTCACAAGATAAAACTTCAGGCATTGAATATTTCTATTTAATGTGTTAACCAGAGTTCATCATTCCCTCGAATTTTCAAAACAAAAGTGATTCTGGATCTTGTTAACTCATTGAACTGTAATTTAGTTCACTGCTTGCTTCATCTGAGTCAAGAAATCATCTCTTAAATGAAAACAGAGTTAATAGGTTAAAAATAAACTTAATTTTGCTCAATTAACGCCAAAAGCTCTTCTATTTTTCTTATTTTTCAGCTTTCATTTGTTTTCAAATGAAATGTTTTGTATGAATAATTCTATTTATCATTCCCCTCAAATCAATATCAAAAATTGTAAGGAACTATGCAAAAATTTGACACTATGTTAACCTAGAATGGTGCCAAATGGCTTCAAATAGTTTTGCTTCTGTAGGTTTTTGTGTATAAATAACATAAATGAAACTTATATTCCAAGGACATTTTTAATTTAGTCTTTAGCTTCTCACATCAGTTGTAATTTGTAAATAAATGCTTTAGTACATGATAGACTGGTAATATGCAGTATAAGGAATGTTTGACTACTGAACAAATTTCAAAACGAATGATTTTTATCAGTGGTACTGAACATTTTTCTATTAGGTTAACATCTGCCTAATTATATCTAAGTTAAAAACAATGCATTAAAAAACTTACTATGAACTTTCCTGTTCATATTTTGACAAATTATCTGTTATTTATAATTTTATTTTAATATATTTAATCACCCTGAAGATTTAAATTTTGTTGTGTACTTTTTGGTAGTTTATTAGTTTGGTCTTTTCATTTAAAAAATTTGGTGTTAGTCAATTTGAAAAGTTCCTCTGATTTTAATGCATTAAGCAGTGAAATTTATCAATTTATTTTCAGGAAGTATTTGCCAGTTTTGAAAAACTTTCCCACAAAATATATTCATGAACCTTGGATTGCACCTGAGAAAGTACAGATTACTGCCAAGTGTGTGATAGGTAAAGATTATCCGATGCCAATGGTAAACCACCAAGATGTTAGTCATATAAATTTAGAGAGAATGAAACAAGTTTACCAACAACTGAGTCATTACAGAGGAGCAAGTAAGAAATTTAAATTTGAGATAGGATTTTAATGATAAAGCTAAAAGATTTCTTTTCTTTGACAATGAATAAGTTTCCATGTAACAAGACTAGTGTAAATCCGTAAATGTATACTTAACAATAAAGATTTCCATAATACCTTAATTAGCCTCATTCACATGACATAATTATTTCGATTGATATGAAATATCTAGTTTACTAGTGCTTTTTATAAAGTGTTCATTATAAAACAACTATTATAATTGTGTAAAAAGATTAAATGTCAAAACTGTGTGTACTTTTAGTAGATAAAAAGAGAACAATTTTTTCACTCAGCTTTAATTGCTCAATATAGTAAGGGTGCATGATCCGGAGAACCCAGGCCTAGGTCCATCTATTTCCTTCAGAAGTTGGTGAAGAACCGCAATGAATTCCTTGGAATTTATATAAAATCAGCAGGGCTTGGGAAGAGGCAGAAGCATGGGGAGACGGCTGCAATGAGAATAGATGGTCTTCTCAGGAAGGCGGAGTCAGTGAAATTAAGGGATTCAGAAATTGATACCAAGCCAAAGATCTTTTTAATTAAAAGAAAGTGAATTTCTAGTTTATTAAGTTGGTTTTAGTTGCATATCCCCTGACATGACTGGCATAGCTGATTATTGGTCTGAGCATAGTTTTATATATGAGCAACTTATCAATAGAAAGTTTGGAATTCCTAGCAATTAAGGGGTAGATAGTGGTCCTAGCAGCTAGGAATTTGTTTTTAAGAGAAAGTGATATGGTTTTTCCAAGTTAAGTATGAGTCCATCTTGACTCCTAGGTAAGTACAATTAGTGGACCAAGGTTTATGTACCATAAAATATAAGGGGGATGAATATTTATTTTCCTGATAAATAGTATAGCTTGGCAATTTTCATTATTAATTTTGATTTTCCAAGCAATAAGCAAAGATTCAAGAGTTTGAAGGTGTTTGGTTAATGTAATCATGACATTTGTAAGATCATGTTTTCTAGCTAGCACAGCTGTGTCATCTGCTAACTTGCAGAGCATAGAGGATCGATCCTGACGTATGTCGTTCACATACAGATTGAAGGGTTTAGATCCTGAAATAGAACCTTGTGTGCCAGTCTGAATAGCATGTGTGGTAGATGTTTTATTTATTCGAACGACAAAGTGCCTACCTGTTAAGTAGGAAAGTAATAGGTGTGAGGCAGGAAAGCCTAATGTAAAAAGTTTATAGATCAGACCATTAATCCAAATCCTATCAAAGGCTGGCAATGTCGAGGAAGATCTCACCAGTGTTTTCATCGCTGTTAAACCCATCAATTATGTGCTTACTAACTCTGAGCAGTTGATGGGTGGTGGAATGCTGTTTTCTAAAACCAAATTGCTGTGTGGGTATATATATTAAATTTTGGCTTTCCTACAGTAAGCTTCAAGCCTGTTATTAATAATATATTCGATAGCTTTACTGAGGAGTGGGAGCAAGCTAATAGGCCTGTAACTCTCGGGTAAGCAATCTTGTTCCCTTGGTTTTATGATGGGGACAATAACAGCAGTTTCTCAGAGTTGAGGGAAATGTCTTAATAACAAAATACAGTTAATGAGATGAGTAATGATGAAAACGGTCTTCAAAGGAAGCTTTTTCATTATAGCATAGAAATCCCATCAATACTTGGGCTTTTTTTGGTTTTGATCTTCCTATTGTAATCCAGCACCTTGGAGGGTTTGGCAGGCTCAATAGTATCTGTAGGTGTTATTTTAAGAAAATTACTGAGTGAATCATTAACTATCTGAATTGTATTAGGGTTGTGGTTTTCATTTTCTTGAAATTGTTTTCAAGACTGTCTGAAAGTAGTTCAGCTTTTTCAGTGTCAGTGTAAGCAGTGCTAGCTGGGTCTTTAAGATGCAGAATTCGATTGCTTGTTTATTTAATTCACTGTCCTCCAAAGGGAACCATCCTCGGGAGTGATGATGAAGTGATGTAATCAGTCCAAGCTGTTGTGCATGTTTTTGGATTGAATCTTTAAGCTTTTACTCGGTTCATTATCTGTTTATCAATGGGATCTCGCGTTCTTTGCCAAGTTTTTCTGGTATGGTTTTTCATTTTAATTAGATGTCTCGTTTGGGAGGGCAGGGAGATGTCTGGTTCGTCTTGCTCAATATAGTTTTCTTTTCATTAGCAATGAATACTACCATACCTTAAAACATTGATTTATACATAATAAGTAGTATTGATACCTTGTCTAATCAGAACGATGTTCAAAGTTAAGGTAATGTGTAATATAGTTATTTGAAAAACCTTTAGAAATTAATTTATCCGATAGGGTGTATCACCTTTCAGGGATGCCCACAGGGGGGGGGGGATCATGGCGCAAGTTGCATCATCAGAATTTTTTCAGGACGTGTTTTTTTTTTTTTTTTTTTTAAATTTTCAGGGTGGAAATTTTTCAGGCAAAAAATTATTTTATAAGAAACCTTTTTATTGTTATAAATATACATATTTTCATAAGTAATTAGACTATCTCTGAATTTGTTTAAAAGACTACTGTTTCCTGCTATGACAACAATTTCACTATAGGAAGTTATTCCATAATTTTTTATTGAGCAACGCTTAGTTGGCAGTGCTGATACTCTGCCCATTCATAAACATCTGACACCTTGAAGTTTTCCGTCCGTCACCGTTACGTCATGTGGATTGCTAGTAGTCCCATAGACAAGATAAAGTTAAGTCACCAGTTGAAAGCAGGTAGCCGTCTAGCTGTGTACGTTTTGTGTAGTCTGTCTTGGAGAAGGAAAGGAATTTTAGTTCAGTGCTGTTCGATTCCTGAAAGCGTCACGATGAGCCGTTTAAAGATTGTAAACAGGTTAAGAAGCAGCTTAGGGGATGATTGGTTGTCAAGCTTATTGATACTATCATCTGAGAATGACATTCTCAAGAACATCACAAATGAAGAAATTATCGAAAAGTTTACCATATCAAGTGCACAGAGAAAAAAGCTTCTGTTAAAATCTTATAAATAGTACATAAATCCCTGTGCTTAAATAATTTATTTTCTGGTCATACTATAAATTTTTGTCAACCTAGAGTGTTCGAATGTTTTCTCTTCCCTCCGCATAAGATAGCTGTTTTGTCACTACTCTATAACAATTTAGTTTTTAAGGTTTTATGAATACTTACGCAACTCATGTAAACATTACGGTAATACTCATATCATTATTTTTTACACATTTAGTACGTTTTTTCAATATCTGATTATTAAATTATTGATCTTCATTGATGTGTTAAATTTTTTTATATTCTATTCTTCCATTCAATCAATTTTAGAGTTTTTCTATGAATATAAAAATTATTCTTATACAAAAGGTTAAGGTAAAATACTTGTTTTATTCATATAACATTCATAATCTTTCAAAACAACTGTTTTTACTATATTATAGTTATTTTCATTTGCAAAGTGTAAGTAATATCATTTTTTATACATGAAATTGCTGTTATAAATATAAACTGATCATTTTCCTAGCTGTTCTGGTTTTATTTATCTCATCCAAATTTATCCCTTAATTTTATTTATCTCTAACTGATTTACAAAACGTAGAGCTTTTTGTGGATTCAGTTGGAAATTTGAGATTTTAGTAAAGGTTATATATGGTTAACTGGATTTGAGGGGCGGTAAAGAAATTTTTTTTTTTTTGGGGGGGGGGGGATTTGCGCCATTAGGCTTGAGGGGGATGGGCACCCCTGTCACCTTTAGTTTTACACAATGATTCCAGTGACAAATAAAACTAGTCATTTATCAGATTTTTGTCCTCATATTCACACGGTAAACACAATAAAGATTTCCTAATACTTTAATTAGCCTCATATTCACATAATTATTTCGATAGATATGAAATATCTAGTTTACTAGTGTATTTTATAAATAAATTAAATGTTCATTAAAAAACAACTATTATAATTTTGTAAAAAGATTAAATGTCAAAACGGTATACTTTTAGTAGATAAAGTGGCAAACCAATTTTTCACTCAGTTTTAATTGCTCAATAGTTTTTATCATTAGCAGTGTGAACACTACTATACCTTAAGCATTGATTTATACATATTAAGAATTGATACCTTGTCTAAACAAAATGATGCTCAAAGTTAAGGTAATGTGTAATATAGCTATTTATAAAATAACTTTAGAAATTAAGTTATCATCTGATAAGTAATCACCTTTAGGTTACACAATCATTCCAATGAGAAATAAAACTAGTCATTCATCAGATTTTTATGTCCTATTCAACTTTTATATTTTCATTAAGCCCTTGTGTAAAAATTATTTTTCCTGACAACAAATAGCAATTGAATCGTTACCACCGAGATAACAAGGCCTGACCGCTGCCGTCATGGCGTCTCCCTAGTAGTCATACGTGCGATACGAACGACCACAGCCGTATTGGAATATTCAAAGCTTAATACAGTGAAATCCATCTACAACGATACATAATATATTCTATATACGTCGAGACCACAGGAAAATATTGTTATACGTTATTGCAAATTATTATAGCAGTTTGTAAATATGGTTTTTCCCTAGTCAAAACTATGATAATCTCAGAATGAAACTTCCACACCCTCGCGTCTTTCTTCCTTATTTACAAACGATAACAGAGAGTGTGCGTAAATAGTAAAAGCACTAACTTATTAAAAAACCAGCCAAAATTATATCGTAAATTCAATTAAAAATAGTGAAAAACTCGCTTATGACTTTTATTAACTAAAATCGCTAAAATACAGTCAATCAAGCTTAATACCGCTCAATATCATAGTTTCTCAAATGCGACCATAAATCAAAAAGAAAAGAAAACCCTTTCTCATAGTCTAAAGAAATCCAATTAATGTTTTCTTCATCATTAAATCTGTAAAAATGGGAAATCAAAGCAATTGAACTGTAAAATACGATTTATGTAGTATGTTGCCTATCTGGAGGAGAGTCTCATAACAAGCTATAGTTTTCTGCTCTCATACATTTCCAACATAATCACCAGTCAACATTACTTTAACCTCAAAAATGTCAATATAACATCAGAAATAACAGATGTACTACAAAAAACTGTACATAAGTTGAATAAATTTATTCTTTTATTCTTATAAACAGATTGTAAATGAGGGTTTCCTGTTTAAACGGGGCTGCCAGTCGTGAACTGAACCCTCAGTCGCACCCCATTCGATTTTTTTGTAAAATGGAAAACGAAATTTCAAAGCAAACCATTATAAAAAATGTCAAAAATACATATAAAAATAAAATTATTTATTAGAAACAGTATCCAGCTTCCTTTTTTTATTTTTGCCCAATCTATCGTTGGATTTTTCACAATAATTTTTCAATAGAGTGTTTGTTGTGCTATTAATAATGAATTTTAAAATGGTTTCATGCTTATGATTTGCACATGTATTGAATTTGTAATGTTCTGATTCATGCAGCTGCCAGTATTTAAAAACAAAATTTATTATAAAATCTCTTTTGTAATGAATGCTCAGAAACTCATCCTCGTAATATTTAAGTAGTTTGTTGAACAATATATAATTAATTAAAACCACACGAACAGCACCATCTTTTGGAAACGATAAACCACCTCGATTCAAATTTTTAATTAAATCATAATTTTCCTCAACAACCATTTCATTTATAAAATTCAAACAATTTTCAATAACTTCCAAATTATTAACGTGGCAGGGTGTTTTGTTTTGATTTGATTGTTATCTACAGAAATTTCTTGGCCATATAAATATGTTTCCATTTTCAGATTTGAATGTATTACAACAGTGTAATTTGTTGTAGGTCCTGGATTAAAACAAATTTTGAAAAAAGTAACTTTTGACTCCTCAATTAGTTTAAACCAATTTTGTTTATGAGGTAATGAATCCAGAATTTCTAATAGCCTATTAAAATTTTGAAAAGAAATAGATTCATGATGAGCAATGAACTCAGATTTGCTTTCGTTGATAGCTCTCAATAAATTGGATTCCTCAGTTTCACGAATTTTATCTTCCCTGCTTTTACGAACTGTGGGACAAGTTTTCGAGAGATATTTAGGGCAATTCGGAAATATACTTGGTATAGCACCAACTTTTAAGCGGAGACGTTTCATGGAAAAGGTAGAACACTCACCAGTTTTTTTGTTGAATTTGGATACATTCCGGACGATATCATCGTTTTGAAAATGAAGTTCGCAGACTTTGCTGCGTTTTGATGGTGTAAAGTCGGCTCGTGGAATCGCCCTGAGCCATCTTTTTCTAATATTTTCATCCTCTGGAAAGGAGAAAACCGCCACTTTTGGTGCATCACCATATCCATAATTTCCAGAGCAAGAAGGTACACAGCATCTAAAAGGCATTTTGGATAACCTCGTGGTAAGCCTAAAGAAATCGGTCTGGACACACGTTAAACGTGTTGTTTGACGAAAGCCTTTAACACCTCGACACTGTAATGTTCCACAAATGTTATATAACAATATATAACTGCAGCTGTACTTACTTTCCGGTAAAATAGTATAAAAAACCCTAATTTCTTAAGCTACATTAATGGTAATCCACAAGTAGCCGACCATGCGGCGATGTTTGTTATGACTACTAGTAAGCGAGTCACGTGATTGAAACGTCACAGCGGTCTGGCCTTGTTATCTCGGTGGTAACGATTGAATGAATTTTTAAATTGAGAAGCCAGTGTGAAGTATCAATATATTCCCTCTCCCACGACTAAGTCCCAGCGGAAACCGTGGCGACATCCAGTCGCCCTAGATGACAGTTGTGCACAAAAGAGGAGAGATAGGGTCCCCAGGATGATGAACGACCCTGGGAAGGGAACCAGACAGCGAGAGGCTGGACCGAGACTTTCCGTCGGGGTTCAAAGGCCAATTGGGTCAGTGGGCACCCTTGACCCCCCTGACACCAAACCAATAAAAGGACGCTGGTTACGCCGAGAAGCGATGACAGCGCCAAAAGCCCACCCCCAAAATGGCAGGTATAAGAAGGTGTGCACGGGTTGTTTGAGAGGTTCGGACGGTGTTCTGATTGCCATGTGACCCCGTGAGGTCTTGAGTTTTGAAGCTACCCGGGCATCCCGCCCAGATTGTCCCAGCGAAGGGACGCAGCAGTCGCGGCAGATAGCCGGACTTCTGATTTCTACAGGGCAGAGCGCCCGAGAGGCCAGACGTTCCAGCAGTCGCGGCAGATAGCCGGACTTCTGATTTCTACAGGGCAGAGCGCCCGAGAGGCCACCCGGCCAGACGTTCCAGTAGTCGCGGCAGATAGCCGGACTTCCGATTTCTACAGGGCAGAGCGCCCGAAAGGCCACCCGTCCAGACGTCCAGCTTGGGCGGACTTGTGTTGGCACCCCGCCAGATCTGGTCTCATCCGAGATCCTTGTGAAAGGCCCGTAGCCTAGAACTTTCCCATTGCTTGGGTCATCGCTACCTATACTATCGTGTGAGATGTTCTCTCAGTGTTAATCTATTCCAGAAAAATAAAAGGTTCTATTTTTAACCTGGGTTCTTAGTCGAAGTCGTTACACCAGTTTTCACTTTTCATTCAAAATTCTTGGCAGATAAAAGCAAAGTAAATGTGTAAAGAGGTACTATTTTCTTATTTTGCTGTTCTCCAAGTTACATTTTATCAAAAGAAAATATAGTTGCTTGTATGTTTTATAAAATAAGAGAACAAATTACATATTATTTGTTTAAAATCTTTTCGATTGAGAATTTTACATTTAAAAATGAGATTAGTTGGAAGTATTTTTTAAACCTTTCTCTTTTTCTAGATATGTACAACAGTTCAGTATCTCATTCTAAACAACAAAGAGATGATGAGAACCCTAAAAGTGCAAAACGCCGGGCTATAGAATATCAAGACAATGTAAGACACATTTTCTAAATTTCATCAATTATTTGTAATTTTATGTGTAATTTATTTACATTGCTAAATTCTTGATTTTTATTCTTTTGGACTAATGACAGAAATCTATTGCAGGCTGATGAGAGACATTAGATTGAAACAGAACAGCAGAGCAGAAATCATTTGCTTTTCTAAAAAGTATTTTCTTCAAAATTCAAGATTGTGTTATGTGCATGGTTGCCAACCTTCCTCTATTGATCAAATCTGGGATGCATCGTATTACTGTTTTTTAAGTCTTTCAGAAGAGTCTTATGCTGCTGATTGGAAAACATTCCATAGACAGTTCATTTTCCATTTTTATGTTAACTGTTTTTATGTATGAAAGTAATCTCAAAAAGTGCATTTGTCCGAGCAAAATCATTCAAACAATTACATAAGTGGAAAAAACCCGCCTAGATGAATATACAGCAGTTTTTTATGTTGCAAGTTAAATACTTTATTAACTGCAATTTTTATTTAATGAAGTTCTAAAAATTTATATTGTATCATTTTCTCTTGAAATGAAAGTATTACAATCACTTCATTATCTTTATATTTGTGATCATAATGCGTACAATATGTTTGATATGGCATTTAATTGATGTGACTTTCTCATGTTATTACAAAAATATATTAATTATAAATCGAAATGCCCAAATTATTTATAGCTTGATATTGTTAAATGTAATGATATACCATGCTATTGAGTAAGAATGTGCACAATCCTATGTTATCTAGTCTCCATTATGACTTTGTATATATTTTATTTACTTTTATTCCTATGAATTAGCTTTATAAAATACATACGAATAATAAATTGAAATTAATGTGAATGTACAAATTTAATTCAGACAAAAAAATTGACTTTCATACTTGTATGAAACGTAGAATACTTTTGGTTTCAAGCAACATAAAAAATGACATACTGAAAATTCAGGTTTTGCACATTTTCATTTCAAAAGTATTGTATATTTGAAGTAACAAATGTATAAAGTATCAGACAATCTAATTATTTATAAATGCTTTTATGTGATGAATGTTGAGTTTTTGTAATGTATAGATGTTATGAAATATGTAGTGTTTATAATTTGATGTCAGCCTTGAATGACAAAAAATATTCATCGACTTGGATCAATTGTTAACTATTTTTCGTATTTAATGAAATACAATAAATTTAAGTGCAACTTGAAGTATCTATTTTTATTCCTATTTCAAAATGAGTTTGGTTATCTAGACAAATTTCTGGATTGATAAACATTACATTATTTTTCATCTGGATTAGTAAGTTCTTCTAATTGATCTTTCAAAGCAAGTAATTCAAAGTCTGGTATATATCGAATTTCATCATGCTCTGCTTCATGAGGGTGAACACTAACAGAAACACCAGTCGGTAGAGATGACTGTATAATTTCAAAAAACGTTGAGGCACAATATGCAGGAAAATTGGCTACCTGTAAGGAGTAACAATTAAAAACTATTTTCAGAATTGATATATCCAAGTACAGAACACTTAAAAGTATTTACTCTTAGCCAATGTAATATGCAGATAATAAACCAAGATTTCATGTTATAATTTGATAGAACCATCAACAAGGCAATAGAAAGTACAAGGTCTCCTCGACTTACGACCAAGTTCCATTCCGACTGACGGGTCATTAGTTAGATTTATATTTTTCAACACTTTTCATTCAAATAGGTTATAAAATTGTACATAAAACTCAAAAATTCAATCTATGTATAATTATTGTACATAATGTGAAAAATACATAATATGTACTCTATTGTATCTTTTGACCCTACCAATGTAGTTATCTTTATTTACTATTTTTATTTATTTTTTGTGGTCGTAAGTCGAGGGGACCCTGTACTTCAAATTTTGTCAACTCAGAACAGAAACTCCCCCATTAACTGACAAAAAACAAATTTTAGTCTGCTGTTTAAAGACTATTAATTTAGGTCAAAAATGAAAATTACAAGCATTTGGATAGTATATTTGTTTCAGATTATTATGACAATATATTTCTCAAAAATGAGCATTTAGTGTGGAAAAATGTTAGTTGATGAGTTTCTGTTCTAAGCTGATATTCCTTGACACAAAAAGAAAGGTTGTACATGAACTGAAGCATGTTTAACAGGCTTTTCCAAAGCAAACCCTTACGAAAATACGACGTCCACTGAAGATTTATGCTAATTTTAGACCATTGTGAAGCTTTAGATGATACAAGATAGCATTAGATTTTTAATGCAAAATAAATAGCAGTGCCTTGATAAAAAGGGGTATAAGTTGAAAGCACTTTCTTTTCCTAATTGTTACATCTAGTATGCAGTTCTTTTTGACAGTAAATTTTAATCTGGGGTTCATTATATGCCTGGGAAACAATAATATTCCTTGAAGTCTTGCAACATCCGGCATTTTGTGAAAATATAATTTCAATGCATTTTAAGGTATGTTGAATTTGATTGTTACAACCTAAAATAAATTTAAATATAAAATAACCAAATAATTTACACCTATCCTATTATAAGTTACTATCTGACTTTTAGTGAATTATACTGAATGGAAAATCACAATTTTTTTTAGACATTAAAGTTCTATAATTGGTGTATGTTATTGTTTTCAATCAATTTTCTTTCAAATTATATAGAGCATAGAGTAGGTCTGCAAATATTAAAAGGTTGAGTATTTGGCTTTTACCTTTAGGTATGAAAATAAAGATTTTTTACCTGTATATTTCTTTCATATTTATTAAGTAAATATTCATGGGTAACTTTATTTGTGCCAGGTTCTAAATTAGTGACTTTTTCGGCTTGATGAGGTGTAGCCCAACTGAAATAAATTGAAACTCTTCAATAAAAAATTCATACTGTGATTACAAAATCTTTTGCAAATGTTCAGAGTGCAATCTGAATAATCTAATTAACTTTCACTGCAAGAGGTACAGGAGCATGTACTAGTGGTTACTTGAGAATGCAGTGGCTATTACAAGAAGTATAATTTTGTAAGGTGACCAACTTTCTTATACTCTAATTTGATTTATTAGTTAAAAAATTACGAATATATTCTTAATATGAAGAAAACTATGCCATTACTTTAGTGATCTAGTTATACCTAATTATTCTGTAAGTGAACAGATATATCATGATTTGTGATTTGGTTTCATTTTAAAATTATCTAATCTGCAATATCGCTTATTTCATTCCTACACAAAAGTTAAATTCTCAAACTGATATTCCCAGTTTAAATTTTTAACTGAGTTTAAGTTTTTGCAAGTATGAAACAACCTAATATTTTTCATGGGAAACATTCTAAGGATCATCAATGGAATTCAATCAATGGAAACTGATGAATGAAATGAAATTGTGTTACAAAAAGTGTCACCTCTTACCAATTCTGCTATATGGCAGCATCTATATATTGCTTTATTGCTCAATTAGATATCGCCTAATTGTACATTCATCTGCCAGAGTAACTACATATGTAATGCATGTCCAAACACTTTAGCACCCAAAACTTTACTATTGGTTGTCCAATTTGGATAAAATAAAGTTTTTTTCTTGTGACTAAGCTCTACAATATAGATACAAACCTATTTTTAACATCAAAATTTTGAGAAAGCGAAAATTATTTTATATCAAGCCTCATCAGAATAAATTACAATTATTCAGAATCATGTATGAAATAAATTTTAAACAATGTTACTAAACACACTATTTTCTTCAAAGTGTGTGTTCATATATTTTATGGTGACCTCAATTTCGAAGTATTTTTTAAAGTTTTCAGATTGTGCAAAATATTCTAGTCTTGAAAATTCAGTTATGTACTATCCTTTAATGTAATATGAAATGCATTGGTACAGTTTAATACAGCAGTGCTCAAACTTTATACTTCCAAGTCTCCCTTCAAATCAAGATTTAGTCAGATCCCCTTTAAAGTTTTTAATTGAGGATTATGTTTACAATAAAACTACAATTACTGATTTTACTGCAAAATAAAAATTAAAGTGCGAAAAACAGTGAAAAGATTTAACTATTTTAACTGGACTGAACTTATGGAGCACCCACTGCGAAGCAGCTATCTCCTCATCGAAAAGGAAAAATCAGAAAAAGGGAGTTCATAAAATGAATTATTTTGAAATAATAAGGGTGGAAGAGACTGGGATAGCTTAATTAATCAGTGGAGCCAAAAATATTAGGTGCCTCCTCGGGACGTGCCAACACTCAAGTGGCCACCCTTCCAAGTGCTGTTCATGACCGAAGGTGCTTAACTTTGGTGGCTGAATGGGCAGGTGGGCAATCTGCAGTGCCACTGATGCTCTTGCAGAAAGCAAGACACAGGAAAGAAGTTAGGTAGAAGTTTTACAATTAAATTTAACAGAAAATCTGATACAATTAATGGTCTAGTCGAGTCCTTATCCCAAACTTATTGGTATCAGAACACGGTCCAATTAATTAGACTTGCAAATAAATGTTAGGTTGAAGGAGGCGAATTGAAGTAAAGATCAGGATCCACACTCCACAGCGGCGTTTGGGCCGCTGCGGGAAAGTATTGAACTGTTGATGCAGAATAGCTCTTGGTCTCTTCTGCGAGCTTTTAACAGTTGGGTCATAAGGAAGTGACCTGAGTGCCTCGTTTGGAACCTGAGGAAGTTTAACTATTTTAATCAAACACAAGCTTCTGAAATTATAAAATGAAATGAAAATGCATTACTAAAAATATGACTTCTGTTTTAAATTGATTAATTTTTAAATTCTTAAAACAGTTTCTCAAACCTGGGATGTTAGATTAAAAGTAGCAACTCACATTGATTACATGGTCTTGAGTAATATTCGGTTTTCATGGCTGCCAGAGAGCTGAAAATCCAGTTTCACACAACTAGGTAGTCAAATGGAAATAGTTTTTACTGTCCTATCTCAAAATTATATACTTCTGCTGTATGCTTTTTCATAAGTCAGGTAGTTTTCTTAATTTAATTTTTAGAGTGACTTGTCTGGTAAATCTGTTTTTCTTTGAAATTAGCATTGAAAGAGCCACAATGATTTTTAAAGAAATTCATAACCCAAGCCAAAAACACCTTAAAATCATGAATACACTTGAAATAAAAATTTAACCTATATAAATTTCCCCTGAAGCACTATTGTGAGGGGAGTGTTTTGTTTTCAACCTCATGAAGGATTGATACCAATGGTGGAAGCATAACAAAATCACCAACTTTTGCAATATACACAAAGGTCTAACTTTCTTATGAATGTAAAAACATCTCCCATAAAAGTATAGTTGTCTGGTTACCTTGTAGTGAATTGAGAATGTTCAGTTTTTCAAATGATATTTCTATGAATTTACTGTTATGAGTATATTTTTCTTAAGAGTTAAGATGTTAAAGTTTTTATACTTAAAATATTTACTGTCACATGCCCCAGTTTGAGAACCACTGGTGTAATTAATATATATCAAATAGAGTTGTACTTTAAAAATGAAATTTTAAATAAAATTTTATTTTTAAAATTTATTTCAATTGCCAGTGACAAAAAGATACGAGTTCCTTAAAAGCAATATATAATTCATTAGGCTAGATGTTCCACACCATTCCATCAGTAGAAATAGAATTTCTTATGACATTTTTTACTACAAAAAGTGAATTCGAAATAAATGACAATTTCTTGGTGTAGGGAAGTAGGTATTGTTATGCACTGTATGTAAAGATGATGTATTTATGAAACAGTATGATCATAAAGGAACTCGGATTCCATTCTTACGCATCAATAACTTCCATATCCATGTTGAGGGCTATCTTGTGAACATGCTTGCCATAATGTTCTAATACAGTGAAATCATAGCCCTTAATTTGAATATTCAACAATTCATACACAGGAACTTGAGGCTTGGTTAACTGAAATAAAAAGAAATTATTACGATTGAGCTGTTTTATAACAACCACATTAAAATTGATTTACTAAAAGTGCAAATAAAACAAAACATATCACACCCATAGAAAAATAACATTGCAACAAAAAAAAACACATTTTAAGACAAGAGGCATGTCTGAAATGGAGAAATGTCGAAAGTCTATAACCAAATATCACAAGTCTAAATTGCAACTGCTACTCCATAGATCAATGTTATAAGAATTTGTTTTTCTTCTAAAAATTTACACAATTCCTCATTTTATATTCCATAATATGTCATGCATTTGGCTGTATCTCTACTTGACCTCGAAGAATTTTCAGTTTGTGGAAGAGGAATTCTTAGACTAGTCTGAAATTGAACAATTTACTTCAAACAATTTTATCTTAGCCTTTTCCCACAAAAATCACTGACACTGCCCATACAGTAGACTTCAAAGTTTGGGAGTCAAAGTTCACCATTTCAAACGGAATTTAGAAAATTATAAATTACATCTATTCAAAGCAGCTCTTGAGATCATCCCACTCTTTGGGAACAAAAATGTGCTGAATGGAAGGGCAAACTGCAAATACTGCTAATTTAAGGATTCAACTGATCTGCAGATGTTAATGAAATGAATAAATCTTTTTTTGATCATTGCCCATTTTTAGTTCCCACATATCTGTAAAATTTATATGCTAAGCCAAGGGAATAATGGGATTTTAAGGACAAGGACAGTCTTGAATGAACAAGTTACTGAATAAATAGGTAAGCCCTATTTTTAACTTAAATTTATGCCCTTTTATTTCTGAGTAAATTTTTTCTTGGCTTTTGATATATCACTCCCTTCTGTATACCATGCTTTTTATTTATCCCCCCAAAAGCACAATATATAAAGATGACTGTTTTTTAGTTATTTACAGGGTATGAAAAAAAAAATCATGATTTTTTTAAAAATCCAAAACATCAGATTTATTTGATTTAAAACAGACTTTTTATTTAAATTGGATTTTTATGATTTTAATTAATTCCTCCTCCGTACAAATTTAAATTTGTTGGACATGAGGCATGAAAGTTACAGTGAAGTTTCTAGATAGATTTGATTTATTTAAACAATAATATTTTTTTATGTAAAACATCAACTTATTAGGAAATATAGCTGGGTAAATTTTTGAAAGATTAAAACACGACACAGGAATTAGCAATTTTATAGTAGAATGATAGAATAAATAGAACAATGCCTCAAATGCCAAGAATAAGCAATGTATTTCCATCTGGTTCTCAAGTGGTTTAGATTATTTTGAGTTTAACTCATAATCAGTGACATGAAAGTTTTAGACTCGGATAAATAAGGTTGCAGAATCACACTGACACCATATTAAAAGTTTTTTCAATCATACAAATTTCAGAATTTTTTTCATTTTATATTTATCATATATGAATAAAACATTTTGAATTCTTTAATTATTTTGATATAAAATAATTAATTCGTTAAGTCTTGCTTGAGAAAAAAATCCTGTCACCAATAGAAAACAGAATAAAAGGATCTTGCATCCTGAAAAATTCTTACTTCTCATTAATATTTAGCTTGCAAAAATAACTCATTGGTGAAAAAATTGTTATTTTTGTAAGTTAACAGTAAGAAATGAGATGGCATGAAAATACATAAATTTGAAATCAAATGCCAATTTTTCAAATACTTTGAGCATTGACAAATATTTCATAGGTATATTCCAAGCATGCAAGAAGGGTTTTTGCATAACACAAGAGAATTAAGCTTTTCTCTATGAATAGCATAGACCGAGTGTAAAATCCCCCAGAACATGCCAATTCAGTGCAATTTAGAAGCTTGCAATAAAACATTTATCATTCCAATCATGAATTATTTGAATTATAAGCTTTCCGCTCCAATCCATAATCTTTTCTCAACACTCACTGAATTATCAGATAAATGATTCAACTTTTACATTCCAAATTTCAATTGCATATATACTGAATAGTTATTCTCTAACAGTGTGGAGAATTCTATAAGAGACCAATACATAAAATTTCCCAATAAATTCAAATAAAAAGTAACCGATATGTTACACAAAATGAAACTATTAAAATTGCCAATTATAATGATTTATGTCCAAAATTGGAATGCTTTTGTGATACTGCAAAATTCTTTATGTTGTACGTGTCTATTTTTTATGAACAGACCTACAATACTATATAAATAACTAGAACATCTTAAAAAGAAAGTTGTCACAATTTTAATAATTTGAGTGAATATATTTCGAGCATCTTCACTTATCACGTGGAGAATGGTTTAAAATTGGTCATGTGATATTTAGTCACATGGAATGTTTAAAATAAAACACCCTGATGAGCAAGCAGGCATGTGAGTGACACCTTTTCGTCAACGCCCCAAGAGGGAAATACATACTTGTCAGGTAATTATGATCCCAATCAACAAATACTGTTAAATAACAGTATAATAATTTTAATTAATTTTGGGGTGAACTCAGCACGAGTGAAGTTCTTAACTTATTTGAATAAAATAACATGCACCTTGTTCAGTTATTTCATTTTCAATATAATTAAACATAACAGTAAGAAAAATGAAAATTTTGATTTAAATCAATGATTTTTTAAATAAAAATAACTTGATTTAAATCAGCATACCCTGGTTATTTAGATCCAATATATCATATGCTATTGAAATACCCTAGATTTCTGCAATTGCCAATCTCTTGTGAGTGATGTCATTACATATTTTGTGGTTACAATGAATAGAAAGTTTATTTTCTTCATCATAAAAAATGCAAGTTAGAACTTATACCTTATAGCTCTCTCAAAAGCAAATTGCACATGCTTATATGTGGTTATGAACATGGAGGTATATTTGGAACATTGTCGAAATCAATGAAAAGGTGCAAATTGAAAAATGCTATTTAGCTTGAAGCCAACTATTAGGCTGATGCAAAAGTTTGTCTTGCTTTTTGACAAAAATTGAAGAAAAATGTTATTTACTAAAAATTACATGTTATCAATATAGTATGTGCAGCTCTGTTCGATGACCTTTCTCCATCTCTCTGGTAGCTGCTTAATTGAGCACTCATAGAAGTTCTGAGGTTTCTGGTTAAAGAACTGATCCAGGAGATGAAAAAGCTTCTGAACCACTTATGGCACATGGAATCGTTCAACTGCACCCTCACCATATACAACATATCTCCTTTTGTGTCTACGAAACATTCTTGCCTTTTCGGGAAAAAAAACATATGTCGAAAATGCTTATTTTCTGACATTTTTAATGCTTAACAAAGTTTAAAAAACACAACCAAATAACACATTTTCCCCCAAGTACTCACTGAAATTCCTTCTTTCAAACATCAAAACTTTACATGTGCGAAGTAGATAACATTTTGTTTTTGCGATGCAATGCCATCTAGCACCAAAAACGGGGCAAACTTTCGCATCAACTCAATATTATTTCTTGCCTGTCCTTTTCAGGAATTTAATAGGTAATATCTCAAATTATCAGAAATTTTTTAATTATTATTTTATTATTTTTTAGAGATCAAGGGAAATGACTGAATTTTATCTTTTTGATGATTTCTTTCAAACCATACTTAAACTAATGAACATTTTCCAGGATGCACTTTTCAATCCATATTTTTGAATGTTGCATTTTTCTATTCACGATTTTCTCAAATGTTTTATGTATTAGATATATGTGCATTTCTAATGTTTCTGATTTGTAGATACTTAAAAAATGCTGAATGTATACTAAACCTTTTTAAAATCCTAATTTAAAAAACCCATATGTTTAACATATGGGTTTTTTAAAATTACAATTACCATTCTACATATAGTACTTTAAATTTATAATAGCAAAGTGACAAAGGTAATTTTATGATTTTTCATGTGTAAATAACAACAAATCCTTTGAAAAGAAATAATTGGGAAAGAATAAAGTATAAAAACTAGTTGTTTAACAATTGAAATTTAGTATTACCAGAAAAAACACAACAAAATGATTAAATCATACCCTAGCCTATAATATGTAAAAATTGAATTTTATGTACTTACTTTGAGGTAGTCAGGTTCATCTATATATTTAGATAATATTGAGGTAGTACTTAAAAGTCTAAATCCAGGCTTAATTGATTGTGATAGAGGAAACTTTCTATATATTTTGAAAAGAGCATTCTGAAAGAAAATCACAAGTTTGGTTTAAATGAACAAATAAGACATTTTAATGCTTTTTATAAGAAACAAAATCACATAATTTGTTAACATATCATTTTTAGGTGAGTATTGCATTGAATTAAGTGTGCCATCAAATTATCTACAAAAGAAATTCCTTTTGTCAGATAAATAGTAGCATAATGTGGTTAGTTTTTCCAACTTTAAATAAAATAATCTTTACATAAAAGTAAAGCAATGTAAATTTCTAAAAATTAGTATTTCTATTTCATTACTTTCATATAAATTTGTATGCCAGTTAAAAATTGAAACCTTATTTTTATTGTAAATAAATAACACTAACAAATTTTTACTTTTGTTTGTCACATAAATGAAAATACATGAGGCACTTACGTACTAACCGCATGCCAGCGATTAATCGCCACATCTGTACGTATTAACCGCATGCCAGCGATTAATTGCCACATCTGTACGTATTAACCGCATGCCAGCGATTAATCGCCAAATCTGTTGGAAGGGGTATAAGACGGAAGAACTGGAACAATCTGGTTACATTCACTGCCAAGTGAACCACAAATACAATTTCATTGATTCTGATTGTTTTGCAAAACTTTTTTAGAACCACAGTTCAGTGTTCGGTGCGTAGTTGCATTAGATACTCGTGTTCTACTTTCTGTTTTTACGTCGAAGTAAATTCTTAGGTAACGCTTGATCGTTATGAAATAATGCTGAAAGAATATTCCCATCCCAATGGATATTTGGGGCATTTGTCGTGAAACATTTCTTGTTATGGTCCCCGATCGTAGTGCTACCACATTAATGAACGAAATAAAAAAAAAACACATTTAAAGATGGATCGACCATTTTTTCCGACTATTGGAAGGGGTATAAGATGGAAAAACTGGAACAATCTGGTTATATTCACTGCTAAGTGAACCACAAATACAATTTCATTGATTCTGAAACTGGCATGCACACACAGAATATAGAACATATCTGGGGAAGTGCAAAATGGCGAAATAAAAAACATCGAGGAACATCTCGCCACTACCTCAAGTCCCTACTCGCAGTTTATAATGATAATGATATGTTTGATGCCATCCTAAGGCAATTGCTAAACATTTTCCGCCCAAAACAAAACTTGGCTGATATTCGCCAATGGCATGCGGTCAATACGCAAGTACCATACATGAATTTGTTAGTATTTCTATTGCTGAATTGAAATATGTATAATCAGAATTTTTGTAAAACTGAGGGGTTTTTAAGATGCAGTTAAAATTTATGAATGGATATAAATGTATATGTCCATCATGGAACGAACTCATCTGAAAGGAGAAATTACATGACTTTCCATACTTGGCCTAAAGAAAATCTCTTGTAAGGATCCAGGAGAAATCAACAAGCATATCAGGACTTCAATGATCTCGATATTGCTTCTCCATGTCAGAAATTTCCTGACCAAGTATACCAGGAAATCCCTCACCATTCTCCTATATAGACAGGAAGGCATTATAGCTGGTGATGCAAAAAGTGAAGTTTAAGATATATTGCATCCCATGCTTACATGTGATTTCAAAAGATCAACTAATATTTTTTCACAGCCCCCAGACAAATATTCTTGAAAGACTGCCATTCAGCTTTTTCAACTGCTGATTGAATTTCTGATCCAGGAATAATTTTCTAATTGGTTGCCCCACAATAATTTCTTTGATCGTATCATTTATGGCAACATAAATTTTGTTATTAAGAAATTTGTTTGATATGTGAATCCTAGCCATTTTTATCCAGTTTAACAAAGTTCTTCGTAAGTCCTAGCTTAATGTAATAATGCAAAGGGAGACATTTATCAAAATACAAGTGTGCTCTATTTATAACACTTAATTGAACTCTTCTGGGATAGTTTTATTCAAATACAAATTTTTCTGAGAAGTTTGAGCAAAATTAAATTAAACAAGTAAAAACATGTATGAAGTTTATTCCTTTGTTGATAGGAATTTTCTTAAATAGAATTTATTTAAGTAGGAACACAGGAATATGTATTACAGACAAAATAGTTCTTTCAAAAGGAATCAAAGTTGTTAAAGTATAAAAGTTGTTTTTTCCCATCGAACAATTGACACACAAACTAAAAATATAAAATAACCTAAATAAACTAGATGCACTATAAGTGTAAACATTTCATCAGAAAGAATTTTCAACATAATTATATATAAATAGGGAGTGCAAAAAAACCTATATGTTGAGGATGAGGGGGTATTTCAATTAATGTCACACTTGAGCAACACAATGGGCTATTGGTGACGGTCAGGGATCAATCCCAAAGGGAAAGTTCCGAGGACAACACCACGTAATTTTGAACCACGGTCAGATGACGAGGCAACATCTGAGCTGGCACCCCACTCTCCAAACTTCCACACCACGCCAACGTGAGGACATTTGAGGCCACGACAGATTTAACGTGCACCAGCCCCCTTTGTACACGACAGTGTTTAGCTGGATTCGAACTCGCAACCCTTCGGTTGCTAGTCCAACCGGGCTACCGCGGCCCTATGTTGAGGATGAAAATGAGACCATCTTCAGCTGCATTGGTAAATATAAGAGCTAACAATTTTCTCGCTTTATCTTTGTAAGACTTGAATCAAATATGGTGTGTATTAAAACTATAAAAATTAGTATCTTCTCATCTGCGAGACAATACTGTTTGCAACAAAATTTAGTAATTTTTTTGAAAATTTTAAACAGTGAAACTTAATCAAGCTGTTCATTGATGTTCTCATTCTGTCAACTTTTTTAAAAATGAAGTGTTTTATAAACGTTTGGAATCTTATCTGGCACCAGTTTACGGCTGCTGGATCTGTAAATTCTACAATTTAACATTTCCCCCACATTCTTAGAAATTGGCTTTCGGGCTGAAGTCTCCATAACAGAAGAAAACTCATAAAATAAATTAAAACGTATAAACAGAAAATCAAAGGAAGTTACCATGATTCAACTATGTAAGTAACCTTTCCTTCTTGGACAAAAACAAGATCAAGCATAACAAGCAGAAAATGTAAAAATATGAATGTTCTTCAAATCATAATTCACGTGTTTGTTTGGATTTATTTATTTAATACAACTCGTTTATTTTTGTTTGTTTATAAACTCACTTTTAAAGCGTATTCGAGGTTTGTTACTCTTTATAAAAATGTCGTTTTCTCTCTCTGAAATGGTAGTGTTTCAACAGAATCAGTTGACACTAGAATATAAATTCTCAGAAACAAATTCTTGTGATAAGAGAAATTTAAAACTTGATAAAATACTTAATGAAGTTCTTATCTTAAGCTAAATCTTCAAAACATATAAATAGAAAATAAAATTTGAGATGCACAACAGAGCTTTTCACTGTAGCCGCTTGAATTGTTTATTTTGATTTCGTGTTGTGAACCTCGCATTTCGAATTTGCGTTTAATAATGTTATGATAGATGATTCAATAGGGTTTAAGGAATATTTTTAGCATATAAATATCTTGCAAAAAATTATATAATATTTTGTTGTTCTCAGGTTGCCAAACATGGTAAGGGCATAATTTTTTCTGCACTAGCCGACAGAAGTGATGCAATAATTCATTAACTCTAGAAAAATGATCTTCCAGTAAAAATAAAGTGGACAAAAGTGTATCCCTCATATAAAAAAAATTCTTGCAATTATTCGTTCTCTGAGGATTTTATAAATATTTCTTTTACTATATCTCTGAGGATTTTATAAATATTTTTTTTGTGAAATACTCTTGTTGCTGCTTTTTTCATTTCTTTTAAATAGTTTTCTAACATAACACAGATGTGTGTATTACCATTTACTTGATATTGTTTGGCACAGCATGGCCAAACCTGGCCCTTGCATCACAAACTCTTGTTTAAATAATAAATTAATCAGTTGTTTTTTAAATAATGTTGGGTAATGTTGCTTGAAAAACCAATGATTGAGAGTAATGATTACTTTTTGAAATTTTTTAGTCTTCCCAATTGGTTCTGGCTGGACTAGCTTTAGCTGCTGCAGGATACACAGGTAAATATTCAGTTGATTAAGCTTTAGGTTAGTCTGCATCTTTACCCTGGACTAATTACTTAACAACCCAACATTTATAAACAAAAACGTTTACTGCCACTAATCTGTAGGCTGCTCAGGTTCGATTCCTGTCAGGTGCATTCCTCCCTGGGTATATTTCTCTCTGTCAGTAAAGCTTTCACTGTGTGTCTGTCTATTACTTGATATTGTATGTCGTGTCTACCACCGCATGGCCAAATATGGTCCTTGCGCCATAAAACCCCCAAAACCAAACTACTGCTACTAATCCTTAAAATGAAATAAAATCTTATTCAATACGCTGTTTTAAGTTGAGAACATTGATTATGTTATGACCATGAAACAAGTAAAATCAAATTGCAATTTGTAAAAACAATATGTAGGCATTACACAAATAAAAACAAGGAAAGAAACAAATTTTATTGTAGTCTGACTACATTATATGATTTGTATTACCATTTATGCTGTTTAATTTAAATCAAGTGATTTTTATTTAATCTTTAAAAAATTAAATAAAAATGTAAAAAGAAAATTTTAAATTTCTTGGAACAGCTGCAGTATAAAACCCCCAATCCATTTGGCGACTTTTTTTGCCACCACCCTTCAATTGCGATTTGTTGTTTTTGGTAACACCCCACTTTTTTCCACTCCATTCTAGCAACCCTACAGCATCCCTATGCTAAGTATATATAGACATATTTAACCCAGACTTATATATTGACTGTGATAACTGTATTTTTATATATAATTAAGATTTACATTATTTATTATGGCGATTGTGCAATTTCTTTGCACATAAAAAAACGCCAGGGTTTCTATAATGGTTGCTTTGAAATTTCGTTTTCCATTTTACAAAAAAATCGAATGGGGTGCGACTGAGGGTTCAGTTCACGACTGGCAGCCCTGTTTAAACAGGAAACCCTCATTTACAGTGAAATCTGTTAAAAGATTAGAATAACTTATATTCAACGTATGTACATTTTTTTGTAATACGTCTGTTAAAAAATGTCGCCAAGTAACGTGAGGGTTGGCGACAAAAAAAGTCACCAAATGGATTGGGGGGGGGGGGGTCTATACTGCAGCTGTTCCAATTTCTTTTTCTTTTGAAAGTTTAGTAAAATTTTAAATGAAACAACCAGGGCCAGGATGCAAGTAATTTTTTCAAAAATTTGCTCTTGTATTCAATATACCTCAAAGGTGACCTTTTTTTGATCAAAAATCATAAGAGAGATAAACTGCATTCATTTATTGGGCTGACAATGTTTGGTTCAGAGTTTGTTATGGGACCAGTCAGTAAATCATACAGTGTGTTTTTCTCTCTTCCCCGTGCTCGCACTGATGTTCCTGCTAGAGGGGTATAGGCAGCACACAGGTTCATTTCCTGTCAAGTGCATTTCTCTCTTCTGTGTCAGTAAAACTTTCATTGTGTATGTATGTCTATTACTTGGTGTTGTACGTCTGGTGTAGCATGACCAAATATGGCCCTTGCACCATAAAACCCCCAAACCAACCCTGCAAAAGGGGATTTGCTCTTTCTTATAAAGACATCTTTCCTTTTTTACCATGAATTTGTTTAATTATATTATAAATATTTTCACATGTTTTTTAACTAATACGTCAGTTTAGTGTAATATTGGGTAATTTCCAAGACTTGTGAGTTACTAAAGCTATATAACATGCAACATTTCAAAATGTGTTAATGATTAATCACTTGAGTTAGATATTTTTCATTTGTAGTGTATTTACATATTGCTTCTTTCTAGGCAGATTTATTGCAAGGAATTCCAAATTTTGGGCCGAGACTTTAGAAAAGCAACTTAAATCTTTTCCTACTTCTGTAAGCATTCAAATAAATTGTTTCATTTGGTTACTTAATGATTTCTAATTCTATAAATGGACAATACCTTTTCTGTACATTGGTTTTTCATTCTCATTTGTTTATTATTGTATATTGTGATATTGTTTATTACTGTATATCCTTCAGAAAACACAAAAATTCATAAACACTGCACACTTTTTATTGTATTTGAATACAATAAAACAATACAATCTGAATACACTCACTGGCCAATGAATTAGAAACCCTTAAATATTTATGCAAATATTGGTTACAGGCGTGTATGCAAAATCAGTGTATGACGAGTGTGACGCATAATCAAATTGATGGTATAAGTATGCTGTGCATGTTCATTTCATGAGAAATTAACCAGAATGGGGAAAATGACAGACCTTTCACCATTTAAAAAACTTATTGTTGGGACCCATTAAGCAGAAGCCACTATTGCCAAGACAGATGAACTCACTGGGTTCTCAAAAGCTATGATTTCGAAGGTGTTCAGAAGTAGGAAACAGAACCCACAGTTCTTGCCTAAAAGAAGTAATGGGTCTAAGTAGTTAATCAAAACCGTGATCGCGCGCACGGGCATAATCTCAGACAAATTGTAAAGCAGAAAAGGGACTCCACTGTTCTGCAGTTGACAGAAACTTTTAACGAAGGTTCATCCCAACCGATCTCTGTGAACAATGTCCAGAGAATTGCAAAGGATTGGTATTGGAAATCCATTCCAGTAAGGTGACTTCTAATTTCTGTGAGGAATGGCAGAGTTCGCTTACAGTTGTGTCGAGAAAGACGTAACTGGACATCTGAGGATTGGACAAATGTGATGTGGGGGTCAAATGAATCACACTAAACTTTGTTTTACTCTAATGGAAAGTGTAGAGTTGGGTGAGAGCACGATAAAGCCATGAATCCCATCTTGCCTTGTTTTCAGTTCAAGGGTCTGGTGGGAGTATCATGGTGTGTGGCCTGTTTTGCTGGTTTTCTAGTGTTTCTGGAAGGTAGACAGTCAGCTATGCAATACTTGAACATCCTGTCAGATCAAGTGCATCCTGCAATGTTACATTTTTAATCTGATGGATCTTTCATGGACAGTAATGCAACCATACATCACGCGTGCAACATTCGAGAGTCTTAACCGTATAGAGAATGTTTGGGACATGTTGTAAGGGAGCATCCAACAGCAATCTGCCATCTACTTTTCAGGATCTTAAGGTCTGTATCCAAAGCATGTTATTCTCAGGACTTAAATATTCAATTCAGAACCTTGTAGAATCTATTCTTTAACTCATACATGCCAGTGTGTGTAACTCATTTTGGATCAATTATTGAAATTCTCATTATTCTTTGATACACTGAAAATCAAAACTTTGATGACTAAGCACTTTTTTGTACTTAAACTACTAGATCAAAGTGAACATATGAACATTGTTAAGATGTAAATATGTGATTTATGTCACTTAGTACACATACAGCAATAACAGCCCATAAAAATAAATGACTTAAAATATATTTCTATTAGGTGCAAGAGTATATTTCCATTGTTATGTTCTAAGCATCTAATCAGTCAGACTCAAATCTAAGCTCTGAAATACTGTCTGGATATGTATATCTCAGCAAATTAAAAGTGTTTTGGCAGCTTATGTAGTTTGTATGCATTGTGAAACATTAAAAATTATTATATATAATGGAAAATAGAAAACTAGTTTTGAAACTTGTGGTTTCTCTGTTTGGTCTCCAATTGATGACTATACATTGTACCTCTCAGCAAAAAGTAGAATTAAACTTAGAAATCTCAAAATTTGTATAATCTGTTCAATGACAAAAGACGTAATCACAACCAAAAGGGGCCATTCCATGTGAAAACACCCATTTTGAGAAAAAGTTGTTGCACCATAGTCATGGATTCTTTTCAAATTTTTACCATAAATAGACATAGCAGTGAAATACATAAATCTCATTTTAAATATTTTGTCCAATATTAGCTGAGATACAGGAATTTAAAAATTGTCAATTTTACAAAATGGTGGCTATCTTGGATTTGCCACACTGTATAAATGACCCTAACTAGAACTAATAGTTCAAATTTAGTAATTTGTGTACCAAATGGTAGCCATTTATTTCAGGAGTGTATATGTTACAGTGAAAGACCGAAATCTGGAGAATGTCGACTTTTACTGGTGAATGTCAACATTCACATAGTCGCTTGGTGTATGTCCGAAATATTTGCTAAATACCCTTATTTCTGACTTACACCGGCAAATGTCGACATTCACCATGCACTAATGGTGAATGTTGAACATGTCGGAGATTTATTATTTTCTTCTCCGTAGCAGCATGTATAGCCTTGCCCCCGCTTCTCGAATTAGCTGCAGCTGCTTCTCTCAGCGACATTTCTTGAAAAGAAATCTCATCTATGGAAAGTAACTTTTCTTTACAAATTACGAACTGATTACGTGTGTAAAGCTGCTTGAGGGTACCATTTTTATTTGCCAGTTTATAGAAGTCGGAGTCTTCTATTCCAACAACAACCGCTAACACATTTCGGCTATCTGTACGACCACGGTCGACATCAGGGACTTGTATTCGTACAGTATCACCAATTTGAGCAGGAGGAAATTGTTTTTGTGAGGTTCGTAACATTTCAGAAAGTATTTTAGAGTACTTTTCTTGAGAAAAATAAAAACAATTGTCTTCTCGTTTACCCGCAATTAATGCATTTAACTTTTCAAGAAAAAGATCACGATTCACTGTAGTATCCATTCAGTATAAATTAGGGTATCGGAAAAAAACCTCGGCTCCTCTCTTTTCGACCTCCACCAGAGCATATCTGTGATTGTCGACATACACCGGTGAGGGTCCGAATGTACAAGAATGTAATGAAATATTCGATCTTTCACCGACGTATTTGGTATGTGTCGACATTCACCGGTGAAAGTCGACATTCTCCAATTTCGGTCTTTCACGGTAACATATATAAGCCACAAAAACAATGGCAATTTCACATTTTAGTGGATTTTTTTACATGTAAAGTGAAAAAATCACTTTTAAAAACAATCAACTTTAAAGGGTTATAGAAAAAATGAATCCTTATTTTTTCTGAAACTTTGGGGAAGTATTGACTAACATATGTACTTGAATCTGACAAAAATTCAGAGAAGTAAATTTTTTCGTTTCTGAATAAAGGCTATTCTAATGATAGCATATATATTTCAACTTCTTTCGTTAATAAATTGAAATTCCTATTCGTCATATGTAACAACTACCACTCTCTAATAAATGTACACAATTGTTAAATACACTATTTCACAAATGTAAATAAATGTCATTTAACATTTTACATTTTTGTAGAATTTAAATTTTTAGTAAGAAAGAAAAATCTCTAGAGTGCCAGTTTTATCCAGAATGCATAGAATAGTTTTTAGTATGCATTTAAATGCCTTATATGTCATTAAAAAACAAAAGCGTTTCCCAAAATTATGAATGTATCTGTTTTTTCACTACAAAATAGATTCTTAGAATATAATGAACACAAATTTAAAAAAGCAAACGATTTTTTAAAAAATACCAAATTTGCCATATTAGCTACCAATCCTATTTTAAAAGGTCTTGCTTTGCATATTTTATTAATAATGTTTTATTTTCTTTATTGTCTTTCCCAAATATTCAGATTTTTTTTATATTTCGTAAAGAAAAAAAGGCTAAAAATAACGAATTAGAATTTAAATTCCGTAAAATTATTTTTGGGGAAAATAATTGATTTCTCAGCAGTACTGGTAAAACAATTCAAGTAATTGCAATGCTCAATATGCACTTCAGCTTCTCCAAAACTACCAAATTATGGTTGATTTAAGTAGTTACTCGGATGTTTTAGCATGCAACTTATCTAAATATGTACAAAGAAATTTAAATAATGTATTCACTAAACTAAAATATGATGTGTAAAATAAAGGTCATTGTATTCAAATATAGGGAAAAAAACATGTGATACTTTCCAAACACAGACACAAAATCAGACTTAGAATGGGAAGACGGACAGACAGACTAATGCAACCAAGTTCAGTCACTAAAGAATGTAAGTACTCACAGTATGCTGTTTCATGCAAGTATATTCAACTGTTTGGATGTAGCACTGGCACACACAAACAGACAAATGCGCAAGAGACGGATTTTGCATCAGAAGGGCCCAAAACGGATAAAAAACTTGAAATGGGTTGAAAATATTCAATGTACAAACACTTCATTCTTATTTATATAGATAATAATGGGTATTAGTATTATATAGTTGGGGTATATAAGTATTTTTGTATTTATAATTAAGTTAAGAAGCTGAAGTATAAAAATTTCCTGTAATTTGAAACAATATACCATAAGCATAAATGCAAATAAATTTAACAAAATATTGCAATTAAATTTTTTAAAGCACATTACATATTGTATTTTTTTGAATAATTTAAATAAATTAAAAACAGTTTTTCTTCAATGATACTTAATATACTTTTCCAAAGACTGATAAAAATTTTGTTTAACCCTCCAAGCAGCATGTCTTACACAGTTCAGAAAATTCAGTTTGAATATGGGCCAGAAAAATTGCCATGCCACAAGGGGCAGACTCGAAATATTCAGGCATCACTCAACCCCAGGACTTCACGCTCCTCAAAATATTTCGAGTCTGCTGCCCACCACCCAGAAACTCCTCTGAACCTTACTGGGCATGTCACTTGGAGGGTTAATTACATAGGAGTGCAATTTGATGTTCTATTGATATATTTACATTTAATGTGAGCCTGCTTTGAATTAGTACTTCATAAAACCTGAAATTTGACCATATTTTTTTAAGCTATGGTAATTTTTACGCTATAAGATGACCACCATTTTGAAATACATATGCTATAATTAGGATAGCTTTTATTTAGAAACGAAAAATTTTACCTATCTGAATTTTTGTATGATTCAAGTACATATGTTAGTCAATACTTCCACAAAGTTTCAGAAAAAAATAAGGGTACATTTTTTCTATAGCTCTTTAAAGCCGACTGTTTTTAAAAGTGATTTTTTTTCACTTTACATGTAAAAAAATCCACTAAAATGTGAAATTGCCATTGTTTTTGTGGCTTATATACACTTCTGAAATAAATGGCTACCATTTGGTACACAAATTACTAAATTTGAACTATTAGTTCTCAAGTTAGGGTCATTTATAGACAGTGTGGCAAATCCAAGCAGGCCGCCATTTTGTAAAATTGACCAATTTTTAAATTCCTGTATCTCAGCTAATATTGGATAAAATATTTAAATGAGATCTATGGGTTTCACTGCCATGTCTATCTATGGTAAAAATTTGAAAAGAATCCATGACTGGTGCAACAAACACCAGATGTCCCCCATATGGAATAACCCAAAGGTAACTACTGCAATACAGGCAAGACATTCTTTAGCTTTATAATAAGAGATTTCAATTCTTTCATTTGTGTTTCAGAATATATTTTTTTATTATTTTTATTTTAATGAAAGTTTTATGTTTTTTAATTCATTTGTCACATTTTCTTAGGATTTTAAGAATCTAAATAGTTTGATAAAAAATGTAAAATATATTACTTTTGCTTTGTGTTCAAGGCCCTTTTTATTTACACTATCAGGGATTAATGATTCCCACATAGTTATATTTATAGTTTGTTTTATTTTGGGATTAGAATATAAGATTCAAAACATCTATGCATGAAGAAACTTCTAAATCATGTTTGCTCTATAACTAACAAAGTTAAGTTTTTATATCCATAAATGCTGACTGATAGCCCAATTTTATGATAAAATTAGTTTTATCAGTAAAATATGTAATAAATTTTTCTTAGAGTTTTGCAAACAGCAAGTATTATAAAGGTGGATTCGAACCAAAGATGAATCGCCGAGAAGCGGGTTTAGTTTTAGGCATCAGGTGTGTATTTCAGCAATATATTCTTTTTAAAATGCAATGTTTTTAGGTGATTAATTTTTTAGAGGATCTAAATTTATATAAGAAATACAACAATTCTTTTTAAAACATTGATTAAAATTACTTTATATACTAAATGCATATACATGTCCGAACAGTAATCTATTACACTGACCCAGGTATGGTTCCCAGTGTAAAGCATAATTAAAAATATATATTGTGCAATTTAGAGTTAAGTATACAGGGTGATTTAAAATTACTCAGCTAAACTTGGATGGTAAGGTGTTCTAAAATAAACATGTTTTGCCAGAGAACATATGTCCATTCATTGCATATAAGTGCTAGAGGTGGCTGTTTGCCGTGTTTATAAATTGTTTATGAAAAGTAATGTGGATTTTGCATATGATGGAGCATAATATGAATTCTGAATTGGCTGGCATGTATCTAAGATGGGGTTGCCAATGAAAATGGAAGATCTCAAAGATTGTACTGTGAATGCTTCCCAGTAGATGAGTGCCAAATCGTCAAATATTTGATATTTGCATCTCCAGCTGTGTGAAACTAGAACATTTCACAGAGCTGCATCTTGTGGGTCAACTGCAGTCCAGAAATGGAAGAAAACATTCTACAGTAGGTTCAGAGACATCTGGGCACAAGCACGTTAGCTGCTGCATGTAGACTAGGTGTGGATCAGTCCATCGTGTGGAGGGTTTTGCACCCCTCCCATTGACAGAGTTCAGACACTGAAACTAGTGGATTATCCTATGCATGTAGTTTTCTCCCCCTTTTCGACCAATTCCTGTGTTAACGTCTATGCTCAACATGTGTAGACATATTCTTTGAAAATTAATGTTTATTTTGGTGTACCCTACTAACCTTTAAAACTTTATACTTATGCTTAATAAAATCCAGTATAGTTATGTTTATTTTAGAACAGTTTCACTTTTATATTTATATCAATATTAACTTTTAATTATTCTTGAACAAACATTTGTTTTCCTTGATTAGAAATTGATTTTTAAAGGTATATTTTACATTTTTCCTGATGTATATTTAGGTTCATTTTTCAACTAAAATAAAGATATGATCTTAATATCTTGTTTGATATGAAATTAGTGGTTATGGTAGTATAATCGTTAGGCAGTGTAACTGGTAAATTGTTTGGCTTATAATGGTTTAAGTAGGTTGGCAAAATTTACATAATCTATCATGGATTAGCATAGATAACATGGTTTTAATATTTGTCATTTGATTTTATCTTGTGGTAAAAGAACAGTCACAAGTTCTCCAAATGATATTCTAAATTGCAGCTAAAACTATGGCATAGCAAAATACAAGTGAATTTTGAAGAAATGAAATGCATTAGAAGCAGAAATTATGCAGTTTTGATGTACTTAGCATCTAATTGAGAAAAATCTAGGAATAAGGGCACAAAAATAAATTTTGCTTTATTCAACTGTATGTGGGTAAAATTTATTATTTTTTATAAATGTGGTTTGTTAAGTAAAAGTTTCATGTATTTTAAAGCTTTTGTTTAAAAGTTGGTTCAAATTGTATGTTTAAAATATTTAGTCTTATTCTTTATTGGAACTGTCTTAAAAGACTCAGCAATATTTGATACACTGATTGAAATAGGATCAATGAAATTCTTTAAAATTATTATGCTTAGCATTATCTTGTTACTACTGCCATTTCCAGTCAAAAACTATCTTTAGTATGAAAAATATTTGTTTTTAAAAACGTCTAGACTATTCGTTCATTTTAACTTTTTGCTAGAATATTGCACTCATTAAAATTTTTTTAGTACCATCAATTCTGCAAATTAGGATAAATCATATTCTCTTTTTTATTACAGCCCATCTGCAAGTAAAACAAAGTTGAAAGAAGCCCACAAGAGAATAATGTTGCTTAATCATCCTGATAGAGGTAAGAAATTGCATTGTTATTTTTCTAATTATTAATTTACCATTATAATTTTTCCTTGCATTTCATTATAATAATGTTATACAGTGAATATAAATAGCTAAATCTATCCTGTGTATGATAGATTTCATAACTTTTGAGTTCCTAAATAAAGTAAAAAAGTGTAATTTTTTTACAATAAAAGTATAACTATTTTTTCCCTAGTTTTGAAAGAGAAAACCCATAAAATCTTTTTAAAATGATAAAATATATGTAATTATTTATTTCATGCTTTAACAGGGTAAGCCAATTTGAATTGGTTTGATTTAAACCAAATTGATTTTTCTGAAATTTTCATTTGTTAAAATCTAAAATTGAAACTCTTTTCAAATTAAATTTTTATTAACATTAGAATTGAATAATCTGGAACCAGATACCCTATTTTATTCAACTAAATAATAAAAAATTACTTGTACTCACATTTGTATCACTAGAATGACCCTTTCTCAACTGAAAATCATAATAGGAAGGTTGCTGCAACTTATCAAATATGTACAGTAATTCATGTGAACTACAAAATCGTTTTTTATTGTATTCTCAATAGTTAGGAGATAAAGTGGCCTCTTATATCGCACCTCAAAATATATCTAGCATTCCGATATATTTCTCTTTTTCACTTGTCTCGCGATGAATTCTAAGTTGGCAAACAGCAAAGAAAATCCCAAACTGTTTCTTTAGAATTGGGAATTCAAAGGTTGCCTATACCAACCAGTTATCTTAGTCTTTTTCCATGGGCTTTATTATCACAATGTGAAATTTCATAGGAGCATCTACAGTCAAGTTAGGAGGGTTGAAGTTTTTCATTGGTCAGACCCCAAAAGGTAGGTAGAAAAATCAAAAAAGAGTTACCATGTATACGAAAACATTCTACTGTGGTAAAACGAATAATTCTAAGTTGAAGGGCCACCAAAAATATTCGAATTATTCAAGAATTCGAGTTAAAGAAGTTTAATACCAAGCAATTAACAGAGCATTTACATATTTTAAAAATTAGTCTTAGGTGCTAAGAAAAATGAACAACTCTTTAAGAAAAATTTCATATACATACATAACTTTTATTTAACAAATATAAAATAACCCGACATTAAAGAAACATCATAATTTATAGGGCTTTATGTTATAATTAAAAGGACAAAGCTTGGTGTTTTAGAGATCTCAGAAACCGGATATCATGTATGTGTGTATGCATGCATGCACCAGATATATTCCTATAAACAGAGTCCTAAATTACCTTTGCTCTAGAAAATGTTAAAGCATGCTTGTATATGAAAAATGTTTCATTTAATAAGAAAATATTAAAATTATTCAAAAAGAACTTCAAACATGCAGTTTTACTTTAAAACTATAGCAAAATTCAGGGGGCGACAAAGAATTAATAAATATCCAATAATTTGAATTAAAAAGTTCAAGTAATACAAGTTTTACTGTATATTGTAGTTTTGACATGTTTAAATAAAATGTATGTGCTATAATGTTAGTTTATGTTTTTTCTCCATTAAGTAAATTTTTCTTCACTCTCCTTCAGGGTATGCTGATTTAAATCAAGTGATTTTTATTAAAAAAATCATTGATTTAAATCAAAATTTTTATTTTTCTTCCTGTTATGTTTAATAATATTGAAAATGAAATAACTGAACAAGGTGCATGTTATTTTATTCAAATTAAGTTAAGAACTTCACTCGTGCTGAGTTCACCCCAAAATTAATTAAAATTATTATACTATTATTTAACAGTATTTGTTGATTGGGATCATAATTACCTGACAAGTATGTATTTCCCTCTTGGGCCGTTATCGAATAGGTGTCACTCTGCCTGCTTGCTCTCATCAGGGTGTTTTATTTTAAACATTCCATGTGACTAAATATCACATGACCAATTTTAACCATTTTCCACGTGATGAGTGAAGATGCTCGAAATATATTCACTCAAATTATTAAAATTGTGACAACTTTCTTTCTTTTTAAGATGTTCTAGTCTTATGTAGTATTTTTTTGTAGTCTGTTCATAAAAAATAGACACTTACAACAAAAAGATTTTTGCAGTATCACAAAAGCATTCCAATTTTGCACATAAATCTTCCAACTAGACTAATAAGCAGACAATGACTCAACAGTGTAAGCAAAAATTTGTGAAGAAATCACCCCAGAAATGTGATAAAATGTAATAGAAAATTTAGTTGAAAGAGCCAATATTTACAGCATGGTGGTTATCTGTCAGGTGGTTACAGAGGTGGTTATCTGTCATTAATTTAGTAAACAATATGTAAAAAACTTAATAAAACATGTTAAATTAAAAAGTTATTCCAAAACAAAATGGTGGCCTTACATAAAAAAACACCCTTTAAAACAATACTTAATTACTGATCCCACAATCACCTTTTGATTTAACTGCGATTACTATTTTCTATCATAATGAGGTATCACATACTTATATAAACAGCATGTAACAACCATCAACCTTAAATAGCCAAATTGTTTGTACTGCTTTCTTGACCAACACACCAGTACTCGATGTTCTAAACAAGTGCATCTAAATATAAAAACAAGAACAATTGAAACTACACTGAAAATGATCTGTCAAGTTTTTCATGATACAGCTTTTTATCCAATCGAAAATAATTGCTGTTTCTATCATTTTATACGCTTAAAAATAATGCATATTACCTTTATTATTAACACATTTAAATAGAACTTTTGTATTTTTATTTTTCGTAGGTGGTTCTCCATATTTAGCTGCTAAAATCAATGAAGCTAAGGACATATTAGATAAACCTTAATAGAAATGTAATGTGTAGTAATAGATGTTATAAAAATAGTTTTGTTGAATAAAAGGTTATTTTTATTGCAAGTTGCTACTATAGTTGGATATATTAGTATTGGAATGTTATTTCTTGATAGTTGGAAAAGAAGATTGAATTTTTAAAACTTAATTAAGTTAATTTTAACCATCTTATGAGGGTTTGTGTAGCCAAACCACTGAGGATGATGATTTTACTTCCGGTTATCTAATGCTCTCCAACAGGAGGGTAAAAGTTATTAAAATGTAGCCAAGTTATGTCACTCCTCATTCAGAAAACAAGTTCCACCTCAAAAACATCAGTGCCATCTACATTTAGTTTTATAGGAAAACTTCTCATTAAATGGTTATTGATTTATTTATATATTGGAGCATAGTAACTGGTAAAAGTAAAATATGTTAAAGATAGTACTCTTGTAAATTTTGAGGTAAATGTGTAAGTGATATTTTAAACCTGGAGGCTGGTAAACACATATCTATAACTTAAAGATTATTTTTTCTTTTATGTTAATGAGTGAACCTAGTTAACTTATATTTGAAATTGATCCTATTATGATTTATGGAACTACATAATCTTTAAATTTTACTTTAGCGATCATTAATGTATGCTTTTCAACTGTAAAAAATATTTTAAGCTATGCTTATGTTCATGTATATATGTGGAGAGATCAGTTTCAGCAGCACAAGCACGTGACACCTGTCATGATGGCAAATGAAACCAATTTTCCATGAGAGGACAGCAGATTTCAGTCATGATATTCAGAGCACAAGCATAAGAATGATGTATTAGAGAAATGGGCAAAAATATTCAGTAAAACAACACAAATTCTTGCTAATTAAGTGCCCCTTGGCTTAGAAACTGTTCTAAGTGCAAAAATATATACAACAAAATTTTATTTTACATTGTTATCATGTTTCTGTGTGAAATAGGCCTGGTCAATTTTGTGACAGAGTTTTGTAAATTTAGCATTAAAACCTATCTTTAAACATTTAGTGGATAGGGAATTGTTTTTTAGTCTAATATATTTTAAATGAGTAGTTTACCATTCCTCTAAAAATTAAAAACAAATTATTTATTACATTGTTTTGGGCTTGTAAAGAAATCTCTTCATTCTTCTCAATTGTGGGAGCACTGTATATATCTTTAATTTTCTAACCCTTAGCCTCTTAATTAGAATTTTATTAAAGAATTTGGATGTTTTGTTTTTGAAATTTGTTCGAATTTGTGCAGGTACTCCTGAAGTTTTAAATTTTTACTAGGCAGTTGAAAACCATTTTGAAATCTTGCTTAAATGGGTTACTTTATTATTCTAGTAAATTTTAGCTTGTGTTCCATTAAATGTTTTCTAGCCCTAAAGCATACATCAAATTATTTTGGCAAATGTTTTATTAGGCTAAATCAGTTGTTATCTTTAAACTCAACTGGAAAAGTCAAGGACTATGATCCATTTATTTTAAAATTTATAAAAATTCGTATCTAGTGGTTGCCTGTAAAAGTGAATGAATAAACATTCAATATATTAAAAAGTTTTTAAATTAAAGATAATTTTGAAATATTTAAGGTTTAGTTACATTACCCAAGAACTTGAATTTCACATTTGATGCAATTTAACATGGTTTGTAAAATATAAGAGCTTTGAAACAGATAAAATACCCTAATCAGCCATAGTTTTAAGTGTTGAGATTGTTATTGTCACAAAATAGGTCAACAATAATAAATGGATTATCGTTGAAATTATGTATGTTAATCACCATCCTCTTATAAAAGAGGTATTAATAGTTTTAGAATGAAAAGTCAGTGGGTTAAACTCTTATTAACCAAGATATTTTGATAGCTGTAGTTTGCAAAATTAAACTAGAGGATTAATTTTAAAATCATAACAAGTAATGTTTTGATACTACAACTCTAATAAATGAAAAACATTTTTAATGAATATGACTGCACTGATGAAAAATAAATTCTATAAATTTTATCACAAAAAAGTTTTTTATTTTAATGCAATACGAGCTATTTCTCTTAGTGATTGCAAAATTAAAAACTATTTATAAAAATACACATTTTTTCTAAATCAGCTCTAATTTACATGCACAAAAGAGATCTTTCACTAATTTTTTTTCTTAAGATTTGAATGTGTGAATCTGAAATTAATGGATTACCATCTATCCTTATGCCCCGTGAGAGTACGAAAATGTACAAATTTTCATGTATCTGTTCTTAACCTACTGCTATTTCATTCCATTCTTAATGGATTGTGGAATGATCTGTAGATTTCAACTAAGTCTTTTGAAGTAATTTAGATTTTTTTTCTGTTTTGTTGCAAATATCAGAATGTATGTATAAGAACATTTGGAATTGGCTTTTACTTTGAAAAGAATCCTAAGCACATGCTTTGAAAGCAGCTCCGGCTCTTACTAAATGTTTGTCTTTTTTAAGTATATGTTATCCGTCTTGTATTATAAAATGTCCAAATTATCCAATTCAATGAAAATTTTAAATTCTCTTTCAAAGCTAAGATTACATCAATGAGGTATGAAATATTAAATGAAAACGCAAAATCTTTTATAAATAGCGACAGTAACACTCAATTCCATTTGTTCATTATGTTTTATTCCTTCTCATACTGCTCTTTGCAATAACAGTATTTTCTCAAATTAGGAAATGCATCATGTATGCAATGTTCTTGGTTTCCATACATGTTTACTCTACTCAGTTCGTCTTCTTTTACAACAAAAGCACCACTTATTGTGTCATGCTTGACTATTGACTCGTAAATGCCATTGCTGGGATAGGCTTTAATTTGCACTTGGTAAATAACTTCTGTCACTTTTGTATTGTCCGTAAACTCGCCCACAAAGCCATCCGTGTCAGCATTCTTTTTGAATTTCAGGAGGGCTTCGTTTGGTATAAGTTTTTCTAGTCTCAAAACGCTTGACAACTGAAGCTCTTCGCACTTAGCTCTCTGGAACTCGGTGAGTCCGTTCATGAAGTTGATCACAGCCTGGCCTACTTGCTGGGACGTGGGTTCTGTTGTGGACATTTGAGACCAATGCAGACAAGTGCACCAGTGAGATTCAATAGAAGCCAAAGAGCAAGTTCTCTAAAAATAAACAAGGGAGAAATCGTAAATATAGTTATAAGGTTTTCTAAAAGACTTTGAAATTGCAGTGACCAATCTATTTAAATTATCTTATTTTATTTATACATAATATCAAATTATTTTAGAATTTAAATATACTTTCTACTAGAACATTGCTCTCCAGGACATAATCGCTGTCAAATAGGTTGTTCTCAGGATATCAATTTGGAACGAGGCTACATTGTTATCGTAAGCTTTCTATTTTGGGCGGATAGTAATTTGAGATGAATAAATCATCAAACAAAACAAATCAAATAGAGGGGGTGGGGCGTATTTTTAAACTTAATTTATTTTTTAGAGTGCTACTAGACTTATTTTGGATTGATTACTCCAATACAGAAGCTGTATTGGAAACTAAAGGAGGAAAGCTAGCATATTAATGAATACAAAATATGATCAGTGTTTATATTGTCTAAATAAATTATCAGGCACTTGTAAATGGTATTAAAAATAAAAAAATTTTATTGACTGAAGGCGAAAATGTCAAGCACATCTTCACACACGAGTTTTTAAAGAACAGATAGATTAATTATGGTTGTTTACTATTTTTAAAACCCTGTGGGAGGGGATTAAGTTCCCGTAATCTACTCCGTAGATGCGCCTTTGTTCAGGAACATTATCTCAGTGAAGTGAAGCAAAATTTGTAGGTTACTTAAAATTTCAGAATATTACTTAACTTCAAATTTTGCAAAAAAGAATTGCAGCCACAAAAATCTAATACTATAAAAAGTAAAAAAATTGTATACCATTTGTGATTATTTTTAAGCTTGATAGATACTGATATCCAGGGCCGTTTCTTTGGTATAACTGCCCACATGTCAATCTCAGGAAGTCCCCCTCAAAACATTTGATTTTCCTAATAAAAGGCCGTTCATTAAGCACGCATTCAGAAAATGAGTCGTCTTCCCTTTCGGTTCCCTAAATGCTGTAATATTAAAAGAGCATTGCGTTCTATGATTGATTTTTTGGATTATTGACGAGTCAAGACGGAGGTATATTTTACTTGTAATGTACGAAACTTCGATTTTCCCTGAGATGTAATTATCTTCGTCATATTTTTATAGCTCTTTCCAAAACCCTTTCGTGAAGGATTCCAGCCCCGTGGGCTCTCCGCAAGGTATCACTGTCTTTGTTGAATGCTTTTTGACTATACTGATGCCAATTAAGTACAAGACACGCACAGATTCGATAAAAGTATTTTTATTACAATCGGGAAATAAACCTGCAAAGACCCAATAAGTATCAAATTAATCTGTCGGAAAATTTTCTGCTGAGCAATTAAAGTAGGGCGTTTATCTTTCGGTCGCTTCTATTTTTCTGACATGCAAGTGCACGTCCAGAACATCAATCAGGAACGGCCCTGTATATATCAGCATATCTTAAATTTGCTTTTGCACCGCACGTTCTGTAAAAGTCAATACCTATTTTCCAGAAGAAATTTTAGATGAAAATGCTCATGTTCTCACGAATAAAAATATCCTATAAAAATTTTAATTATGAATGAATTTAATCGCTAATTCTCAAATGAAACTCGAGTTTCAGTCTAACCACGTTGAACTGGATTGACGAAGAATTTCTAGTAGCGACTGACCGAATTTTCGATGTCTATGGACGTTGTAGTAACTAAAATGGTTGCTTGGTATAATGTGAGCCGACCCTCAATTAAAGCGAACTAGTAGATGTAAAAGCCATAGAATTATAATTTGAAAATTCCATATCCTGTTGACACGAAATTGGGCTTTTAAAATGTATATTTCGACTATCTCCCTAAAAGTCCTGTTTGCAACATTTCGTTTTGAGAGGAAACTAAGTCTGTTTCGTTTTAAAAGACTAATTCTATAAAATAATTTGATTCAAAATAATATTTTATAAAGCTTTGGAGATTGCAAAAATAGTCACATTGGCGTGGTATGGAAGTTTGGAGAGTGGGGTACCAGCTGAGGCGTTGACCTCGTTATCTGACCGTGGTTCAAAATTAAGATGTATTGTCCTCGGTAGGTAGTTGAATTTACGTCGAACTGGAGCAACACAACGGGCTGTTGGTGACGGTCCGTTGTCAATCCCAAAGGGAAAGATCTAGAACACCACCACGTAATTTTAAACCACGGTCAGATGACGAGGCAACACCTGGCATTTGATAAAAATGTTTTCATGTTCAACTTTCCTCTGTGTGACAATAATAAAAGCGTTGACATTCAGCGCTTTGTGGGAGAAAAGTGAAACTCAGGCTGCAACAAGAAATTTCCAAATCTAGACAGCCGCTTCCAGAAGTTTTTCGTCAATCCAGTTAGTCAAACTAAATACTAGTTTACACTACCTGGATATCTCAATTTTCTTTATTTATGTTTTAGTTTTTAAGTAGCTGCCATTGGAAGTACAAAATACTTTGAGAAAAATTGAGTCTATTCTTCCATTTCTGTGGTGTACAATAATTGTACTTCATTTATCGTGCCTCGATATGTCGCACACTCGATATACCATCCTTAACTTTTCTCCGCTGAATTTTCAATTCGGGAACAGAAGATAAAAACTCACGTTGGTTGGTTCTTCAGAATTGTGAATTCTAAGGTCAATAGCTTCAAGCAGTTAGAAACTAAATCTATAAAAAAAGATTTGGGCAACTCGAAAGTATGGAAGAGAAGGAGGACTCTGTTAAAAAAAATATTTTATCTTAACCATCGATTTTAGGATTGCAATTTTGCATAATTTAAAATAAAAAACGCGTGATTTCATCAACCTTTGATATATCTCGGTTTTTTTCTTGTCTCAAGAAGCACGAGATTACTGCATCAATATTTTTCTGGGAAAGTTATTCCACTGCATTGTCAGCCTGTTTAATAAGATTAAAAATTGTCACAAATTTTAAAGAATTATTAATTTATTCTATTGATATTCCTTCAATACATGTTTCCAAAGGCATTTTTAATAGCCCGTTGTATTGCTCCAGTGCGACGTTAATTAAATTCTTAACCTACCTCCTAAGATATTTTTTATGCTGATTTCAGAAATGTAGGGTTGTATCTCGTATTTTCTTTTTATTGTTAATGCTAACTTTAATACTTATAAACCATCTTTACATTTGAAATTAACAGATCATTTTTGAACCATTTGGTTTGTTGATTTCCTTGAGACTTATAGCTGCAGAATCAGGCTTTTGTCTCCATTCTTCCTAATTACAATATCCAATAAATGACACAATACAATAACAAGTAATTGACACACACACAGTGAAAGCTTTACTGACACAGAGGAGAGAAATACACCCAGGGAGGAATGCACCTGGCAGGAATCGAACCTGCGCCGCCTACAACTCGAAGGTTGCTAGCGCAATGGGCATACCCACTGAGCCACGGCGGCCCCTTTTGAACCATTGAAAACCAAAAACTATTTAACACATTACTTTCAAAACATCGATCACATTGTTTTTCAAAATGCATGCCATGGTAATTTTTCTGTTTATGAAACTAGATTACTAATTTCTTTCCAATTTGTGTGAACAGTCAAAATTTAATTGGCACGAGGTCCCGATCAAAATCATCTGGCATTGAAGATTCTACTTTGAGTCAAATCTTTGTGTTAAAAACCTATTGCTACGCTAAGCAAAATAATCATTGGAAGATGTTTGAGGTGAACTTTTACTAGAACCTTAAGAGAATGAAAATTCTGGAACCTCATTGGGAAACAAGATGTTACTACATATTTTAAAAACAAAAAAGTTATGAGGCTACAATTTTTTAATGCTGAGACAATTTGCATTCCTAAGAACAAGAAAAACTCAAGAACACGGTACTGTCCTCCCGCCAAATTGACGATTAAATTTTTCGTCTCCAAACAGCTATTTGGATAGGGACTGGACTGGACTGGACATATCACTTACGGAGCACCTGCTGTAAACAGCTTATCTCCCCATCATAATGTGTGCATAATAATAGAAATACATAAAGATTAGTTTATTAAAACAAAAGCTGTGCGGCAGAAAGATGATCAGCTTTTCAAATATAGGGGGCGCTCCTAACAGCGGATCGGCAGGTCGGTTGGTTTATCCTTCCTAGTGCCGTCCGCTGTCGATAGGGGCGAGCATTTGATGGTCCGTGCAACTGGCAGGCGGTTCACCTATCAGTCTGCTTATGAAGTCTAACCAAAAAGAGAATTTAAGACATGATTAAAATATTTTGTTTAAAGAACATGGTGAAAGGAATTAAAAGAAAAACTAGTTGATGTTTTTGTGATATAATTAAGGGTCCAGTCGAGTCTTAATGCTGGACATTACGAGTGACAACTGTCGCGGTCCATTCAAGTTGGATATTGCAATTGATTTGCAGGGGTGGGTGGGATTAATGGAACTGAAGTCGAAAGCCTCAGGGTCCAAACGAAAAACTCCACATTGACGTTTGGGTCTGTGTGGGAAGGTCTGAAGATTTTGCTGCAGAAAGGCTCTTGGTCTTTTCTGCGAGCTTTTGACCGAAGGGTCATATGCTGGTATTGCCCTTAATGCCTCGTTTGGCATCTGAGGTAGTTTTTGGAAGAATTTGAAAGATGCGCTGTAGGAATTCAGCTATGGGTTTAATTTTAGTGTCCGAATGGATGACTTCATTCCTGACATAAAAAGGGGCTCCAGTGATAACACGTAATGTGCGGTTCTGAAAGATCTGCAGCCTTTTCATATTTTTTGAGCTGGTCGATGCCCATACTTGGGAACCATAGGTCAGGGTAGGCCGAATGATGGCTTTATAGAGGAGAAGCTTAGTGTGAAGGGAGAGCCTGCTCTCTCGAGCTATGAGCTGATAAATTTGGGCTTTGGCAATGGCAGCATTTTGCCCAGCACGACTAATGTGCTCATTCCAAAGTAATTTTGGATCAAGGATTAATCCTAAGTATTTGTACCTGCGCACCCAGTACACAGAAGTGCCAAATAGAGAAATGGGGGGATGTCCAAATAATCTGGGTTATTGAGCTTAATGTCGAAATATTTTGTATATTTGTAGTGAACGAATTTCCTCGAGAACAGCATGCAGGCACACTTCGAAGCATTGATTTTGATTTTCCAGTCAGAGAGCCAGCCCTTGAGTTCACGGATGTACGTTCTCATTCGTGTGTGGATATGGTAGATGTTGTTCGATTGGACGAGGATTGCGGTGTCGTCGGCGTATAGAGCCAACTCACTGTGCAGCGTTTTGGGCAGATCGTTCACGAACAGGTTGAAGAGACGGGGTCCCAAAAGGGATCTCTGTGGGACTCCGGCACAGATCGGGCGGGTGAATTAAAAATGGGTTAGATCAACTCGTACAGTGAAGGAACGTTTACTGAGATACGAGTTGATTATTGAAATGAAATGGGCCGAAAAACCAAGTTGCATGAGCTTGAAAATTAGTCCTTCATGCCAAACACGGTCAAAGGCTTTGGCAATATCTAAGAATAACACACCTGTGCGTGCTTTCTTGCGATAGCCTTCATGAATCAATTCAGTGAAACGCAACAGCTGGTTGTTGGTGCTATGTTTCTTACGAAACCCGAATTGCTCAGGAATAAGAATGTTATTTTCCTGAACGAACTGATCCAGGCGTATAAGCAAAATATATTCATAGATTTTACGCAGTGAGCTGAGTAATGAGATCGGACGATAATTTTGTGGTAATTTAAGATTTTGAGAGGGCTTTGGAATAGGGATTACGACCGCTATTTTCCAGCTTTGGGGGAAGTAACTATTTTTAATCATAACGTTAATTAAAAATGTTATGAATAGGATGAATGTAATGGGCAGGTTTTTGAGCATGCGATTCGAAATGGAATCAATGCCGGGAGCCTTTTTGATTTTAAGGAGGGAAATGTGTTGGGCGACTTGGGACGCGGTTGCAAGTTCGATACTCGGTCCGAATGGTGTACCTACGAACTCTTCAACCTGGGTGTGTATGCCCTGGTGGCTTTGCGTATACAAATTCGCCAGGGCTGGATTTGGAATGAATTGCGATTCAAGGCTGTCTGCAAGAACTTCAGCCTTTTCTTTCGCAGTAGAAGCAATTTCACCGCTAGCGCCAGTTAGGGGCGGAATTGTTTTGAATGTCTTTTTTAATTGAGAGGCTGAGTGAATTATTTTCAGTCGTTAGGGACTCTATGTCTGCTGACCATTTTTCTTCCGCATGAGAACGTATCAGTGCTTTGAGTTCTCTGTTGGCAGTACGGAGAATTTCTTTGGATTGGGGATCTCGAGAACGTTGCCAAATTTTCCGTACTCGATTTCGATGCTTAATTTGTGCCCTGATTTCTTCTTGGAAACGAGGAAGATCAGGTTTTAAGTTGGGTTTGGAAGCTGCATCGAAAGCTGCCTTAAATTTAATGCCTAATTGAGCAATGGAGTTTTCAATGTCATCATTCGAAGCAACATTAAGTGATGGAAGGGTGGAGTTGGCCAAATTAAAATTGAAGTCTCCCCAATTTGTGGAAACCTGTGCTGGCAAATTTTGAGTTAATTTGGATGAATTTATTGTGAGTTCCACTGGGAGATGATCAGAGCTAAGTTCATTAATAACTCTGATCGATTTTTGAAAAGGGACATGCTTGATTATTGCCAAATCTAAATATGAGTCAGTGGTACCTCTTGCATTTATGTGGGTAGGGTCATCCGGAACCATGACCGTAATCCCTTTAATTTTGTCCAACATTGTTTTCAATTTACTACCCCAATCTCGTGTGCTATGGCGACTTTTTTGTGTCGCCAACCTTCAATTGCGATTTGTTGTTTTTGGTAACCCTCCACTTTTTCCACTCCATTCTAGCAACCCTACAGCGTCCCTACGCTATGTATATATATAGACATATTTAACCCAGACATATATTGACTGTGATAACTGTATTTTTATATATAATCAAGATTTACATTATTTATTATGGCGAATGTGCAATTTCTTTGCACATAAAAAAACGCCAGGGTTTCTATAATGGTTGCTTTGAAATTTCGTTTTCCATTTTACAAAAATCGAATGGGGTGCGACTGAGGGTTCAGTTCACAACTGGAAGCCCAGTTTAAACAGGAAACCCTCATTTACAGTGAAATCTGTTAAAAGATTAGAATAACTTATATTCAACTTATGTACATTTTTATATAATACGTCTGTTAAAAAATGTCGCCAAGTAACGTCAGGGTTGGCGACAAAAAAAGTCGCCAAATGGATTGGGGGGGGGGTCTATACTGCAGCTGTTCCAAAAACAAATCAAAGTTCCTCTCAATTAGGAACTGCCGGACTTCGTGAATTTTGGCCCTCAGTTCATTGGCGTTCCAAAAGCTTATAGATAAATGCTGCGGATCTTGTACAGACATTATTAGTGAGCAGGGAAGGTTTCCTCATTTGTGAGAGCAACGTATTGCTCGAAGATGAAAAACGCTCTCTCGACACCGTCACGTGCGGTGCGGAGCTGAGGTATGGCGTTTCTGAACGCTTGGATGAGGAGCGAGTTGCTTATATTCGCATCCTTGGCCAGTTCTATTACGACCAATAGCGTGTCTTTGCACATTTGCTGGGCCGAGGGGGCCGAAGGAGCATTTGTGCTGGGGGTTTGGGCTTTTGGAGGTGGAGCTACCTCTTTATGTCCTTTCAACATAGCCGCATATGAGATATTGGGGGTTTCACTCGTAAGCCGAGGAACCAACTTCTGCTGTTGCTGGGGCTTTCCCAGTGGGGCAGGGCGCTGTCTCGGTTTGGGAGCAGATTTTTGAATTTTGACGGTGCCGGGGTTTCTTGCACCAGTTTGAGGGAAGCGGTGACAGCGCCTGAAGTTTGCGCTGTGATCTCCACCACAGTTTGCGCATTTGAGCGGCATGTTGTATGAATTCGGGCAGTTTTTGGCCGAATGCGGACCTGCGCACCTCACACATTTCTGTGGGAGAGTGCAGCATTCCGATGAGTGGAAAAACCCCTGGCAGCGGTAGCATTGCGATGGGGTCTTTTTGCCTCGGTACCGTTCGACTTTAATTTCGGTTCCGAGAAGTTCTGTCAAATTAAATACCTCCTCCACTTTTAGTGTGCTAACCAGTTGGAGGTAGAACATGGGCATGGGGTTTTTTGAGCCAGGACGGGTGAGGCGAGTAATCCTGTGAACTGTAAAATCTCTGGCCCTAAGAGCAGATTTTATCAGGTCCATGTTTGTCTGAAGGTGAAATCCCCGAATTACTACTTTCAAGGGGCGTTCATTGCCAAGCTTGAAAGTATTAAATTGGACGCCCTGGGATAGAATCCATTTGGTGACTATACGGAATTCCTCTTCCGTGTCGACGGTGAGCTTGAAGTGCTCCCCGGAAAGTTTTGATTTTAAAGATTTGGCAACTCTGCCAAGATAGGAAATTAATTCCCTCCAGTTGGCTGGGGAGCACAAAAATAGGAGGAACCTTTTGTTTCCTCTTTTGTGGTAGAGTTGGGGTCATAGAAGTTGATTCTGTATCTTCAGTGACTGCTTCTGTTGACTCGTCCATATCAGAGTCAGAGTCCGGGAGGGCGGTGTTCAGCCCAATATTTTGATCCATGGAATTATTTGCGGAGATTTTACTCTCCGGATACTTGGATAGGCCGCCATATTTATTGTTTACCGTACTCCAAAAATTATCTCTAATTGGCGATGGTACCGTGTTCTTGAGTCGAACCAAAAATTGCATTTTTTTTTGTACTGCATTGTCCTCAACCGCTTTATTTGCGCAATACAATAGTATTCCGTTTCATTGAAATTGGGTGTAAACCGATGCGTTTTAAAATTGAATTTTGTTGGAATCGGTCTCAAACCTCCAATTATAGTGCCGTGTGGGGCACATAAATTTGAAGAATATGTAAATCTTTAAATGTATAAAAGTGAAGAAAATTGGGGATCATGAGCTGATCAGACTTCTTGTTGTTTTCTGAAATTATGTTTTTAAACCATAAGACTTGGCTACGTAATAAAATTTATTTTTAAAGTATAAAACTCTGTCTTCAATCGATAAAACCCAACAATTGGTTATGGGCCACAGACCTTAAGCTGAACCTGAATTCTGCCACTACCGGTATCCAGTATGATGGGTATTCAAGGAATGTCCATGTTTTCCTTCCCGAAGTTATCGGATTTCAACTATGCCACGTGGAAGATGGACATGAAGATATTGCTAATCGACCGGAACTGCTGGGAATTTATCACTAAAACGGAACCTCTATTATTGGAAGATGCTCCAGAACAAGAAAAAAGAGACTATCGTTATAGGAAGCAGAGGACATACACAACTATCTACCAGGGCATAGACAGAAAATATCAAGTCTTAATTTCATCTACTGAAGACGGTAAGGAAGCCTGGGATATATTAAAGACCAACTTTGAACCAGCATCTAGAGCACGATTGGCAGGCCTTGTGGACGAGTTCTTTTCAATCCGCTATCAGCCGGAGGACGAATCCATTGGACTCTTCTGCAAACGAGTGCATGAGAAGCTGTTACAGATAAAAGAAGGTGGATTCGAAATCCCAGACCTCTTAGTTTGCTTTCAACTAATAAGACATTTACCTCACGAATACGATAATCTGGTACAACTGCTATACAGGATGGATGACAACGAGTTCACGCTAGACAATTTGTCTAAACATTTAATAACAGAATCCAGCCGGATCGACTTGAAGCGGAAGGACGAAGACACAAAATTAAGTATCGTGGCCGATGCTTATGCTACAAGAAACAAGTCATCTAAATACAAGGAGACACGAGCGTCTACTCCTGATCACAGCAGATGCGTACTGGACCCTGAATTAATTCCTTCAAGCCCAAGAAAGTCGACAGTTTGTCGTATGGGGCCGCGACCATTCTGCAACTACTGCAAAAAGTCGGGACATTACGAATCGAAGTGCTTCAAGAAATGCAATCGGCAGAAACCTGGTGGTGAATTATTTTATATGGAGGACAATCCAAAAACTGATCTTCAACGTGCCTATGCAGTTTCAAATTTTCCAAATGAAAGACCGAGGGAATTTCTCATTGATTCTGCTGCAACTGCTCACTTCTGTAAAGAACGTGATATGTTTACGACATTCAGAAAACTACCACCACAGAAGATCTTAGTCGGAGACAAGGACAGCACCTCGGAAGTATTAGGTATGGGTGATATTCAATTTACAGTTTTAGATAGAAACCGAAATTTTGATTTAACTTTGAAAGATGTTTTATACTCACCTAATATGAGAAGAAATTTAATTAGTGGTGCTCGTATTGACCTTGTGGGAAACCAAATTAAATGGGGAAATAACAAAATGATTATTTATAATAGTTATAATAAATATTTGTTTACTGTTCCCAGAATTGGAAAATTGTATATCTTGAAAGGTTATCCCAAGATTAAAAATTATACATATGTAACTGGTTTAGATCTAGAAAAAGCCCACCGTAGGTTTTGTCATGTTAACATGCCCTTAATTGAAAATATGAGTAAAATTAATTGTGTAAAAGGAATTGAAAAACTTAATTGTAAGAATATAGATAAAAATTGTAAGATTTGTGCTATTGCTAAATCCACTAGAATATCCTTAAAAAGAAACTATATGTACGAAAGGAAAACTAAAAATGTTTTGGAAAGGATCCATATGGATTTGTGGGGTCCTGCTCCAGTTAACTCTCTAGGTGGAAACAAATACTTTTTATCTATTATTGATGATTTTTCACGTAAAGTAACTGTTTATATTATTCGAAATAAGAATGAAGTTTTTGATTACTTTAAAAAATACTTGGTTAAAGCTGAAAGACAGCTAAATGTTAAGTTAAAATGTGTCCGAACTGACAATGGCTTAGAATTTTGTCACAAAGAATTTAAAAAGTTTTTAAATGATCTAGGAATAAAAATCGAAAGAACTTCAACTTATACCCCTGAACAAAATGGCATTGCAGAAAGGTTCAATAGAACAACCATGGATTGTGTCAGAGCTATGCTTCAAGACAGTGGTTTACAACCACAATTTTGGTCAGAAGCACTTTTAGCATTTATTCATACTAAAAATAGATGCGAACACAAATTAACTGAGGGTATATCTCCTAACGAAATATGGACTGGTTTCAAACCATCAGTAAAACATTTTAGAATTTTTGGCTCTTTGGCATATGTTCATATTCCTAAAATACAGAGAAATAAATTACAACCCAGAGCAAAACTTGGTATTTTGACAGGATATGGTTTGAAAACTAAAGGTTACAGAATATATGTACCAAACGAGAAGAGAATAGTTGAAACAGTCCATGTTCATATCGACGAAAGTAAGAAAGCTGTTGATGTACTATTTGGTAAAAACTTTGAGTACGTTTCTTTCGATCTTAATTCTAATATTCCTATTTATCAATCAAATGAAAATATAAAAGTAAAATCGGAAAGTGAAACTCTAGTTTTAGATTCTAAAGATTTAATTAAAACTGAGGACTTAAAAAGTCTTAACATTTCAAATTGGCGAAGAATCGAAAAACCTAGAAATAAAAGCAATAGGATAGATGTATACTATTATTCTCCTGAAAATTTGAGAATGAGATCTTTAAATGATATTAAAAAGTACTGTACTAAAAATAAGATTAGGTTTGATCCTGTAAATTTCAATTTTAAGCCAGAAACAGAACATCCTAATGTGGATATTTCTAATGTGCCATCTACTTCTAGTGATGAATCTAATTTTTTAGACCAACAGATGTACGACATGTATGATCAGTGTTACAATGTCGAAATCCCCAAAAGTTATGAAGAAACGCAGGCAAGTAAGGATAAAATTAAATGGAATACTGCCATGAATGAAGAAATTCAGATAATGAAGGATAGGCAAGTATGGAAATTAGTGGACACCCCCCCAAATACAACCATAATTGGAAGTAAGTGGGTGTACAGCATAAAAATGGACGAAAACAATATACCTAAAAGGTATAAAGCTCGTCTTGTTGCTCAAGGTTTTAAGCAAAAACCCGGCATTGATTTTAAAGATATTTTTTCACCAGTTGTGAACTTTTCTATTGTTAAATTATTATTTGTACTATTGATTTCTATATTGGGTTGGTATCACTGTCAAGTTGACGTGAAAAGTGCATATTTATATGGACACCTTAAGGATACTATATACATGAAACAGCCAAAAGGATTTGTGCTGAAAGGATCCGAAAACAAAGTATGTCTATTGGAAAAGGCTATATATGGTCTGCATCAAAGTGGTAGAGAATGGAATTTGGAATTAGACGGTATTTTAACTAAATTAGGATTTTCTCAGTTAAATTGGTGTAATTGTGTCTACAAATTTAAAGATGTAATTTTAATTGTTTATGTAGATGATATGGTTTTGTTTTCAAAAAGAGAACATTTGATAAATGAAGTAATCGAATTATTGGACAAAAAATTGGATCTTACAGTCCTAGGTAAAACTAAATATTTGTTAGGCGTAAACTTTCAAGAGATTGAAAATTCGATTTATTTACATCAAATTACCTACATTGAAAAATTAATGTCAAAATTCAAAGATCTTCCTAAAAGTTTTGTGAATTTACCTTTTAAAATTGGTTGTAACTTACCTGATAAGGTTAAAGAGGAAGAAATAATTGAAAATGATTTAATGAGGAAATTTCCCTATCGTTCCTTAATAGGATGTTTATCGTTTTTGTCAGATAGATCCAGACCAGATATTGCATTTGCTGTTAATATAATGTCTCAGTTTTGTAATGGTTATACTTACAAACACTGGTCTTACGTTGTTGATATTATGAACTATGTTTTTCTTACAAAGGATTTTAAAAATTAATCTTTCCAATGTAAAAAGTTCAAATTTGATTGCTTTTTCTGATGCAAATTGGGGATGTGGTCTCACAAACAGACATTCAAGCAGTGGCTATTTAATTTATTTGGGTAACATCCCAATATCATGGAAATCTTCTAAACAAAAGTGCATAGCTCTTAGCTCAATGGAATCTGAATTTATTGCACTAACCGATTGCACTAAAGAAGTTATTTGGTTTAGTAGAATTATAAATGAATTAAGTTTGTGTGATCACATAAGACCCCAAGTATATTGTGATAATCAATCTGCTATCTATTTTTCAAAAAATAGTCAGGAAAATCAGAAAACTAAACATATTGATATCAAGTACAAATTTATTCGTAAATTAATAAAAGATGAACTATTTAACGTAAATTATATTTCATCGGAAAATAATTTGGCTGACTTTTTAACAAAGCCTTTATTGTTAAATAAATTTAAAAATATTATTAGAAAAATATTTTGTTAGATTTATATAAATATATATATTGAATTGTAATACATCTGCTGAGGTTTTACAACCGATGGGGCCGCATGTTGGAATCGGTCTCAAACCTCCAATTATAGTGCCGTGTGGGGCACATAAATTTGAAGAATATGTAAATCTTTAAATGTATAAAAGTGAAGAAAATTGGGGATCATGAGCTGATCAGACTTCTTGTTGTTTTCTGAAATTATGTTTTTAAACCATAAGACTTGGCTACGTAATAAAATTTATTTTTAAAGTATAAAACTCTGTCTTCAATCGATAAAACCCAACAAATTTTATACATTATAAGCAAACAAAAGAGTGATTAGCTTACGATTTAAAGTACAAATGAATGATGTTACTTGCATACCTCTTTGGGAATTTCGGAAAACAAGCTGATACTACGATCTGTAACTTGTCCTTTGGGTGGCACATTGGGATTGAGTATCGTCATGAACGTGGCATGAATGTCGAACGGCGTCACCAAACGATTCTCATTAATTTTTAAATTCTGGATATATTTTGGATACTTAGTCTTCATCCAGGAAGGGACGACGACGGAAAAAAACGGAAGTCTTTCTTCTTGCTTGCCCTGCTGCGTTGCCCGAATCGGTGCGAACCTGAAGACAGAAAGTTGTTCCGTTGTGGTTAAATGACAACATGCGGTTAAGTGACAAAGTACAACCCTAAAATGTTGATGTAATAACAGTAAATGCTGATGTTAGCTTAATCGATGAAAATAAATTTACTTCCTCACAAGTAGAAAAATCGTGGTGTGAATATTGTCAAATATATATGCAAACGAAATGCTCATTCGGTTGCTAAAGGGAGTGAAGAATCCATTTATGTGCTTGGTGACTGAATGGTAAAGGATTAAACAAGACGAGAAACATTTCTTGTCTACTCGCCTAGGCATGAATGACGTTTTCAGAAGAAAATTCTGCATCGAGCCCTCACCCGAAATATTCTAATGTTTAAAAACAATCAAAAATGCACATTGAAGCTGATTTGAACAGCGTAAATCCAAGTTTCGCTTCTAACCCTGGTAAAATGCACGTAGAAATCTGAAAACACAGTCAAAACATTATTATACAAAATATTCATGTAGTATTACGGTTTTTGATTGAAATGGAAAACCGCGAGAGAAAATTGGAACCGCTTCGAAATTATTTTCTGAATACGTGCCTGTTGTAAACATAACTAATTACCAGAAGAAACGATACTTCCGGTTAAAAATGAGTTTTAGTTACCTCCGTTTGGCGTAAATTTCCTCCAACATCAAATTATTCGTGAGGAAAAATTAGAACCCTTAATGGATCAGCCTTTCGAAACACATGGTATTGGGCATGCTTTCAGTTAAATAAACAGAAAAATTCATAATACGATTACATTTTTAGTTAAACAAAAAAAACTGGTATGCTGAAATTGTATTCGAGCAACAAGCCAATTTACATCACTTCCGAAATTAGCAATCGTCAAATTCCTTCATCAGCAAACTAATCAAGTTATCATATTTATTAGTTTGAGTTTAAATTTTACTATTGCAGGCTGTTATATCAAAAACAGGAAATCACATTTTCTAAAATTTTGGATCCTGTCAAATTAGACTTAAGTCATCATAAACTTCCATAAATTCTACATGCGTTTTTCAGGGTAAATAGTTAGGAAACATTAGCTTACCATAATTAATAATTTGAGTCATCAAAATGACGGTTGGTTAAGAAAGGAATACTACAAAGTAACAAATGTAAGAGTATTATAATCTCTTAGGCAGACCACACATTGGCACATCAGTCCTGCGATGCTAAATACTGAAATACGCGTACGAATCCATGTTTTCTATACAGAAACGGGGGACGCATGCTCATATCGGATGTTTTATCGTATGCCGGATCAGTGTGGCTTAACCCTTCTGGTGGTTTTTCTTTGCGTCGAAAACTGCCCTGTAGTGGCCAGCCTCTGGTGCAAAAACTTGTTCCAAACTGTCACCAGTTCTGAGCGAGGGGCAATTTGCTTTTCTACATGGATTTTCATTCACCTTGGAGTAATAGGGCAGGTTTGTCTGGACGAGATATTCCGTCCTTAGCAAAATTGATTAGATCTTGAACGAGATATCTCGTCGAAAACACTTGGAGGGTTAAGGAAAGTTCTCTGAGTGCACTGGCGATACGCATTTTGGATTAATTACGTTATTATTTCTTATGTTTGTGATAAGGATGTCATAAAAAACGTACCAGTTTTAATTAATCTTTAATGCTTATGTATAATCTTTGTACACTTGATAGTTTCAGTAGTTGAAAATTTTTATTTCTCCTGCTACCAATTTCATTTCTTGTCAAGTGAAATTAATTGGCCTGGAAAAAATTCTTTGAACAAAAAAATTATGAAAATTGAAAATGCAGTCACGTATTTTCAGCCTTCAGATCTACAGTTTTGTAACCAGCGGTAAATAAACTGAATATTACATTACAAATTCTCACCTTAAGTATTTTGCGATTCCGAAAGAAATAAAATCCGCCTATTTTATTTGACCAAGGTAATTCTTTACAGAATGATTTTTCAACTTGGAACTCTAAAGAATTCTTGTTACCAAAAAGTTAAGTGTTAAAATTCGTCGGTGTACTTTATATCTTGTACTCCAAAAATGTGTCTTTATTCTATAACGAAAAACTGCTATGTAAAGTACTACCAAGTATCTCGTGAAATTTGTTAGGTTACGATTTATTATTTCAACCACAAAGCGACAAAATTAATTTGTCCCACTTGGTGCTATTATATCTGAAGAATAAGAATTTTAACTTCGAAAGCCCTGTGTTACGGTATAAAATCTTGAAATGTACGCAGTTTCAAGCGCCTCTTTCCAAAGTCTTGATCAAATATGGTCCTTGCGCCATAAAACCCCGAAACAACCAACCAAAGTCTTGCTTGTTTTATGGATATACGTTATGCATCTCAATTTCACGAAACTGGTGATTGCATTTATGGATTAGAATACTGCTCCCCTTGTAACCAAATCAATATTTCTCAGTTCACTCTTATGTTAGATTATGCATTCTCTATGCTATAATATAGTGCATTCTCTAGAAACTAAAACAATTCTTAACATTGTCGTTAACCTTTGAAAATAGATGTCATACATACTTCCTCGAATGCACAAATTTTAAATAAGTCTTATATTTCCGTAGTATACATTATGCAAGCAATTGTACCATAATGGTATTTTCGAACCGTGTGTTTGTGCCGAAATGGAAAGCGTCCTCTAGCGACCATACATTCTATGGTGAAAAGTGTTTGTTTCGTTACGTTCTATCACTCCCTGAAGTTTGTCGTATTAGTTTAGACTCGCCCAATAGACATTCTATGGGCTTTTATACAAGCGTTTGACTGCGCTGTCTAGCGGCCAACCGCTGCACTTGCGACCATACATTCTATGGGGGAAAGTGTTTATTTCGTTGTGTTCTATCACCCCCTGAAGTGTGTCCCATGACCGTAGAATCACCCTGTAAAGCTAGCCCGTTGAGAGTAGCATTTTTATTTACCAGAAAAAATTATTTACCTGGAATTAGGATTTTTTTTTATTTAGATCAACAAAAATATTCATTAAAACATTTTATTTAAATTTTAATGAATGTTTATGTTTTTAATTAAACGTTTTTATTAAAATTTTTAAACGTTTTCATTTGGAACCACATATATTCAATTTACCATAAATATAAAAATAAAATTTTCAGAAATTTGGTTTCAATACATAAATGAGTATACTTCATACACACACTTATATCGCAATCAGGCTGCAATGCTGCTATACTGAAAGAAATGAATTTCTACACTTAAAATTGCAAACCATGAAGGAATCATGCAAATTAAACGAAACTTGCAGGAAATGCAAAACGGGTTAGGATATGCAAATGATTAGAATTACAAAGCGATCACGCATATGTGGGCCGAGAAACACCCTCTAAACTTCCTAGTGAGCCGTGTATAAAAAGCACTGTAAAGGTGCGTTAAAATGTGTATATCGTCGTTTGCTTGCTGGAAATGATTGATTAGAAGTCAATATGCCTCGCCAAAAACGCAGAGTGCCATAAGAGCAACTAACGGAGTTCGAACGGGACCGCATGATCGACCTCCGTGAGGGTGGACTTTCGTATCGTGAAATCGCCACTCACATGGGGCGTAATACCACAACAATGATGCGTGTGTGGAAGAGATGGACCATGGAGAACCGGACAAGTCGAAACCCCGGCAGTGGGCCACGTAATATGACGTCACCACGGGACGACTGACATCTCATCCGCATAGCGGTGACGGACTGTACAGCGTCCTCGCGTGCGTTGGCGCAACATTGGAGCACGTCTACAGGTGTGTCATTGTCTGCCCCCTGTTCGTCGACGTCTGTTGCGCCATGGGCTACGTGCAAGGATTCCCTTGACGCTGAACCACCGACGCCTCCGGCTACAATGGGCTCACCAACACAGCCAATGGCAACAAATCGTCTTCTCAGTTGAGTCCCGCTACAATCTGGACTATAAAGATGGACGCGTACTCGTCAGACGCTACAGAGGTGAACGCCTTCTCCTGGAGTGTCTTATTCAGCGTCATACTAGACGAACGCCTGGCGTTATGGTCTGGGGCGCTATTGGATATCATGGGCGATCCCGCCTACTCCAAATTGTGGGGACCCTGAACAGCGGGCGCTACATCAGGGAAGTTCTGGAGCCCGAGGCAACGCATTCCCGGAGCTGTATTTCAGCAAGACAATGCCGTCCACATGTTGCTCGGAATGTACAAGCCTTCTTCAGTGCACGACAGGTTCCGCTTCTTCCATGGCCTGCACGTTCCCCGGAGATGTCGCCCATTGAGCGTGTCTGGGATTACATTCGACGGCGACTCGCTCGTACCGCTCGTCGGGCAGACTACGGCTGAACTTTAGCATCAGATAGATGTGTGAGCTTGTTGAATTATAATTTGATTGTCGCGAGAGGGCGCCACTGTGAGTATGGTATGTATAGACGTTTTTTGTTGCAGTGTAAGGGAGAGAGACGGTTTGAGTAAGTGATGTGAGAGACGGTCTGGGACCGTCCGTTGCAAATGTTATTTTACGGAGGACCAGTGGGTCGATTCATATGTGAAAGAGGCACAGGGTGCCATGTATATATATTAATTGTACATAAAGTTGTATATAAAGATTATTAGATTGAATTTTCGTGTTGCCATCCATCGAGACGCCTACATAGAAGTTCGTCGGTTGGAAATAAGCGACAACAAGAATCAGAAGTGGGATATTTGACCGTGGATATTTGACCGTGGATATTTGACCGTGGATATTTGACCGTGGATATTTGACCGTGGATATTTGACCGTGGATGGAACAATTACATGTATACAACAAAGACTTAATCAGTGTGAAATCTAAACGAATCATCTGGAAGCCGAACATCGCTGTATGTACAAACGGAACTCAGGACTAACTCCTAACAATTTAAGAAGGTATGTGGCATGAAATTTCTGAAACTCCGTCTAGAAACTCCGTCTTGGTGCAATTTATTTTTTAATCTCTGTGTGAAATTGTGTTGAGGAGTTTATTTTATTTTATTTTATGTGTTAAATTGGTTAAGGAACTTTGAAATAGTGTGTAAAAATGGCATTTCTTGCAAAATCGAAAAAGGTAGATCTAATTTCTTTAGCGGAAGAATTAAATATAAAATTACCTGATCACGCAGTCGTTATTGAAATTAGAGAGTTAATTACGAAAAGTAAGGATTATGATGAGGAATTCACGCGTGATTTGTTAAAAACGATAGTAAGTACCAGAGAAGAAAATCAAAAGCTAAACGAACGTGAATTAGAAAGACAGAAAAACGAACGTGAATTAGAAAGACAGCTAAACGAACGTGAATTAGAAAGACAGTTCGAACTAGAAAAATTAAGAATAGAACAAGGTAACGTATCTAACGAAAGCGAAAATGGAAACCAAAATGAAATTTCTAGTAATTGCATGATTACTAAAATAATGCAACGATATGAAATGAGAGATGGAGACATCAGTTTTTACCTCATATTGTTTGAACGACAAGCGAAACGTTTAAATCTAAGTCCTGAGAATTGGGTTAGTCATTTAGTTAATTTATTACCGTATGAAATTAACCAAATTATCGCGAGAGTTCCGGAAGAACTTTCAAATGACTATGGACACATTAAAGATTTACTATTAAAAAAGTTTAAATTAAGTCCGGATAAATTCCGACAGAAGTTCTTTGACCATGCCAAACTACCCAAAAATACATGGAGAGATTTCACGTATGAATTACAAAACTACTTTGACGAATGGTTACGCGGAACTAATGTAAGTGATTTTGATGGTCTCAGAGAGTTAATCATAACAGATCAATTAAAAAGAAAAGTTCCCGTTGTAATGAAAGAACATTTCGTGGACGAATGGGTAAAAATAGTTAAATCGTCAGAATTAGCGGATAAACTAGATCAATATGAAAATGTACGAAACGAAAGTAACTTGTCCAAATTCAAAAACGGAAATCAAAATATGTATGAAAAAAAATACGAATTTACGTCTAGACCGAGATCACCGTTGAATGAGTCAGCTCGATATGAAAGAAGTGGAAAGAAATCTAAACAATGCCTTAAACAAAACAACTAACAAGACCCCTTTCCAAATGTTACACGGCTACTCACCAAGATTTAATGATGGAATTTTACGAAAACAAGCTGATGAGAGTGCAGAAGGATGGACTGATCCTGCGGAGATTCAAATCTCGACTCGAGAGCGAATAGAAGATATGCAGAAAAAGATGAAGGATGCTCATGACAAGAAGAAATGCGGAACAACTACTTATAGGTCAGGACAAGTTGTTGTTATGAAAAAAGCTCCAATACCGACAGGAGAACCAACAAAAACCCAACCAAAATATCGAGGTCCTTTAATTATAACTGATGTGCTACCAAGCGACACCTACAGAATCACTCAACTTGGGGAGAAGAGCAAGGGACATTCTTACACCACTACTGCACACGTAAGCCAGTTAAAGGCATGGCCGAACCAAACTGATTCGGATACAGAGGACTCATCAGATGAACTCAGTGATTTTTCAGACAACAAACTTAGTGACTCTGAACTGAGACATAATCCAAAGCGTGCCTGTACTAAGGCAATTTTCTACGGAAAATAATAATTAAAAAAATAACTAACTGGTTGATTATAACTGATTCAACCTTAACTTCAATTTGTTTATATTGAATTTAACTGATTTATTTGTTATTTGTTGATATTTTTATATTCAATTAATTGATTTATGTAGTTTGATAATCATGTGCATGATTTCTATAATTTTCAATCATGTTTATTAATATACTTATATTATTTTATAACATTAGTAGCACATTCGAGGGCGAATGGTTGTCAGGAAAGGCCGAATGTGAGCTTGTTGAATTATAATTTGATTGTCGCGAGAGGGCGCCACTGTGAGTATGGTATGTATAGACGTTTTTTGTTGCAGTGTAAGGGAGAGAGACGGTTTGAGTAAGTGATGTGAGAGACGGTCTGGGACCGTCCGTTGCAAATGTTATTTTACGGAGGACCAGTGGGTCGATTCATATGTGAAAGAGGCACAGGGTGCCATGTATATATATTAATTGTACATAAAGTTGTATATAAAGATTATTAGATTGAATTTTCGTGTTGCCATCCATCGAGACGCCTACATAGAAGTTCGTCGGTTGGAAATAAGCGACAACAGATGTAATCTGGAATTCCATTCCTCAGCATGACATTCAAAATCTGTATGATTCTATGCCACGACGTGTATAGGCTCTCATCGCTGCGCGTGGCGGCTGCACAAGATATTGATTTTCGGCCTTATTTTTGTTTTATTGCTCTGTAAATTTGATCGTTTATTTAAACCACTATAAGTAATACGTGGAATAAATTTCATTTATTTCTGATGATTCTTTCATAGTGTTGCAATTTTCAGACAGTAGTGTAGTTTTTTGTGTAGAAAAATTGCAAATACATGTTTCTGCATGCTGCAAAACTGCTTTCTACTGGAATCTACAGTTATATAGGTTTAGCACACGTAGAAACCTGTATTTGCAGTCTTTCTACACATAAAACTGAAATTGATTTGTGTGTGTTATGGTGGTATTAGAACCAAAGTGCGATATTACAACAAAATTTAAAAATTATGGCATTTTGCATTAGGAATGCCGGGTTTTTAAAAAGAATGAAATTTGTTTTCGCAATCACGTTTTAATTTCATAACTGACGGCTAATTAACTTAATAGTTTATGTTCTGGAAACCCTTCTTACCCCCATTTATTGATACAAATTTAAACTACTAGTAAATAGAGTCAGTAACTGTCTTTCCAAATATAACCACTAGGATGGTTATAAAAAAACTAAATGAAAGTTGTGCCATTTGGCATCACTGATCCTCAAAGTCTTAAAATATATAGCATAAACTATTATTTTTCAATGCATTGCTTTGGACCTTGCACCTTAAAATATATTTAACTATGAAATGAATCTGAACGAAGCTAGAAACGAACAGTTGAATCTCAACATTATTAAAAAGGCTTAAAGTATGTTAAATCACAAGAAGGTAAAAAACAAGTAATTATATTTTCAGAAAAAAATTTTTATCGTGGCGAATAACTTGGTTTAATTATACCTCAAACATATTTTTATCGCACAGCCAGATTGATTTTAGTTTGATTGATTTAGTAGATTTTTTGCAGTCAGGAATCTTTTGAACGCAACGAAAAAATGTGAAAAAACACCCCATATTTTTGGAATTATAGACGAAAATCAGTAGATTATACGATTTTTCAAAAATGTCAGCCAAACTGAACACATAATTAAAGCATATTCACGAAAGAAAATAACTGACTACGCCCCCGAACTGGGCGGTGATCAACTCAGTTGTTGCTGCGTCACAACGTTCCCATTTGCTTTGTCATGGTGTTTGTTATAGTATGCTTAATACACAGTGACTTCTGAAATTGAGTATACACCATGAAAAGATTTCCTTTAAAAGCCCAAAGTAATAAATAATTGGAACTTAAGTTTCATAGAAATGATAAAGTACACATTTAGAAACACGAAAAACAATTCCATATTAGCTATATTCTTAAAGATTGGTTTTAAATGTTAAATTTACAAAATTCTGGGTCACAAAACTGAGTATACACCCAGCTTATTTCGTACTGAAAAGCAAAAAAAAACGTAAAATAATGTTTAGTGACACATATTTTTGTATGTAGAATATATATTCTAACCTTAACGAGCACTAAATTAAGACTTGTTTTTAGAATATTTTTGCCCATTTTTTCTTTTTCATAGAATTCTTAGGTTCTGTGCTCTGATTATCGTGATTTTTAAACACTTCTTATTAGGATCACAAATTTCAAGCCTTAATTGAGGCCCTGAAGTTATGGTGGGGTGTATAATTGCTGTTTAAGGTGGTACAGAAACTAACTTAACTATTTTTGCTGTATACATCTTCTCTCTCTGTGAAGACGGTATCTATAGACAAAAATTTGACTCTATCCAAATTTTGAGTATTTTCTAACAACTTGTTCTTCAATAGGGTTAAGTACTTCACTTCTCCACTCATCAATAAAAACTAAATTTCTAACCCCTCCAGTTAACATGCAACCTCATGCAAGCACTGAAACGCATCCATGCTTGAGAGTGTGTATATTGTATTGAGGAGACGATTCAGCTTTAGGATACACCACTTCGATAAACATTAAATTTGCTTTCTTGTCTATAAACTGAGTTACGTTTTTGGAGATGATGACCGATGATAATCACCGAGCAAATTTACCGACGGTCACAAATAACCAACGGTTACTTTTGTGACCTAGAATTTTGAAAATTTGACATTTAAATCATTAAAAATATTATGAAGCAAATATGGAATTGTTTTTATAGCCTAACATGTTTTAAATGAGTTCTTTTCTACTCCTATAAAAATTAAGTTCAAATTATTTATTACAGAGTTTTGGGCTTTTAAAGAAATCTCTTCATGGTGTATACTCAATTTTGAGAGCCACTGTAGGTGGAAGCAGTACCATTCTTGAAGGATTAGCCTCCCTCGTGCAAACCACAATAAGCCGCCTCTTTCTTTACGATTTACGTAACGATTTACAAAAACGTTTAATTTTCAAAAAACTTTGTCTCTAAAAAAGTGTCCCGTTTGAATTTTGTTCCTAGATAGTAGTCACATTTATAAAAAAGTTTTAATAGTAAATTAAAAGGTTTTTCTAACTTGGGTTAAATATTAGTCATTAAGGCAATGCTTGGCTTTTAACATAGCTTCCGTCATGATTACAGTTAATATTACTTTACACGTCTCAGTTTTTCTTTCTTAATGTATACAATTTTGTAGGCAAACTTTCCAGATCATCATTACACTTTCCATACATGTTTGCAATGTTAAACAAATACGGCTATGGTATGAGAAGTACCAAGTACTTCTTTATGCTTCAGTTCAAGGCGCAATCGTCGCCCAGGTGGCGAGGCAGCTGAAACCCCTTGTCGACATCTACATGCACTTTACCCGATTGTAAGTGTCGGTCTCCCAGGCCGCCTGAGTCGATTTTGTAGCCTCCTGTGACGATTTCTCGCATTCACGCTTTAGCTTAGCCGGTGTATTGTGTGGCGTCTTTCGAATCTCTGACGCCTTGGCTTGCACCCTAAGTGCATCTTGTCGGTCGCGATAGTACTTTATGTCGTGTTTCTGAGGCTTTGAAAACTTTTCGTCTAAGATTCGCTTTCGGGACCCTACCTTGGTTCTAATTTAGGTTTCCCAACCGCGCAGTTCACCAGCTACGAACTGAGGTGCTGACGTCAACGCTATGACATTTGGTTCGAACGTGGTGATATCTTAAGAAACTGAACAATGAGTCTAATGTGGGACATATTAGCGATTTTACCAGTTCGCTCAGGCTCAATCAGCAGCAGCTGTTCATATCTCAGTTGATGAGCTGTTCTTTCTCTATCCGACGATATATGCGCTACTCGCTGGGTCTTTTCATTTACGAGCAGTAGCGGCGAGAGTGAATTGCATTTTCATGTGACGGTCAATTTTCATGTTAATCCCCAAATCTAGTGAGGGTGGTTTGGGTTTTATGACGCAAGGTTCAACCTATAGTGAGGAGAAAGACGTAGTTCCACGTCAAAAGACGAACGAGTGGCATTCTTAGGTTGTCCTCGTAGTTCACTTCAAATTTGAAGAAAAAATTTAATATTTGAAACAAAAAGTATGCACTGACACTTATTTTGTGAGAACGAGTAGTACTTTTTCAATATTCTAATATAAAGTATAAAATATGCAGATTCGTAAGTGTCTTTACTAAAAATTGTAAAAAGGAACCTAAAAATATAGACGAAATATGAAAACTAACGAATATCAGAAAATAAATAACTGGACATTTTTTAAAAAAATTGGAAGCATTCCGAGGCATTGTTTTGACTGCTCCTACTTATTTTGACGACGTGCATATCCAGCGCACTATTTAGAAAAGACCCTAGGTAAGAGGAGAGTTCACTCTATATTTAAAGGTGTGTTGAGTTTAAATTCAGTTTTTAATGAGTTAAAAAAGGAAAACAGTCGGCATTGAAAGTTATCGCTAAAACAATGATAATTTTGCATCAAAGGAATGTTGGTATGTTGGTAGTTAATTAACGTCGCACTGGAGCAACACTAAAGACTATTGGCGACGGTCCGGGATGAATCCCGAAGGGGAAGAGCCAAGGGCAACGCCTCGTAATTTTGAACCACGGTCAGATGACGAGAACAACACCTGAACTGGCACCCCACTCTCCAAACTTCGAAGAAATGTGGGAATATCTCATTTAATAAGAACAATGTAAGATAAAAGAAGTGAACCGAGAAAATGAATTAAAAAGAAAAGAACCTTTTAACTTACACGCTTGAGAAAATGCTAAATTTAGAACATACTATGAGAGATATATTGAAAAAAAAAATAGCCTATAGATCAAACCAAATAGCTAAAATCTAAATAAACCATAGCTTTATGGACTGAAGTTAACAGGAAACTAGGAGATTTAAATTATAATTTCTTTGATGTGGTACAGATATGAAATGTAATGTAACGCCTTTTTTTTTTTCAATTTACACCCCTGTACCATCATCAAAGAAAATGTTGATATCAATGTTTGTGAATCATGTCAAAGACAATGTTATGGTAATGTGAAATATTTACCTGAGAAATATTTGTAAAATAACAAAATACACGTAAAAATATGGGATATACAATCCGAATAAAGTAAATTTTTTATAATTAGTAATTTCTTCAAAATTATTTTTTTGATTTAGCAATTATTTTACCAGTTTTATATTTATGTTAAGAAATTTGAAAACCTATTTTTTAGTTTTGTCATTAAAATTGTAATGAATACCAGCTATATTTCAAAATGTGTTTGATATTCATTATTTTATATTTTCCTTTGACAAGTCAACGTATTTTATGATTTGAATTGTAAAATAGAGTGTATGTATAGTTATAAATTTAATTCTATTTTTTCTTCCGACCAGAGCAAAAAATAATTGTCAATTAAACTGTACAAAACTATCAACAAAACTTTCTGAATAACAATTTTATGAATGTTCAAATTTTGAAGCATGAAGTCGAATGAATGTCAAAGAAATATGGCGGTCCTGTTTGCTGATTCACAATGCGTTATAAAAAGACTAATAAAATAGAATTTTACTAACGCTACAGAAAAAGTATAGATGTACAGATGGGGCTTGAAAGATTAAATAAAAGTTTATCTGATATTTTTAGTAAAATAGCCAGATTTACCAATAGAATTTCAACTGACAAATGACTTTCACGTTTATGTTCTTTCCAATCTATATAATGTCAGCTGATCTATCAAGCAATACGGGATTTTATGTTTTAAAAGCTTTTCGAAACACATTTAAGCAGCGAGTCGCACAGCTTAGTTTCTCAGGTGTTTAAGCCTTGTATTTACAACTTATATATTTTTTTGTATAGAAAGTGCTCAGTACTGTAGAAATGGGTTTACTGCCTTTAACAATATAACATAAGCTATACGCTTGCTTTAAAAAGTTCAAAAATATATACTAAGTAACTCGTTTAAACTATGTATCATTCCTAGCCCAACTCTAGTCATTAAATTTTTACAACAAACCCTTTGTAGTCAGTATCCCATGACGGAGTTGAGTTCTCGACCCAACTGTTAAGATTTAAGTATAGAATAAGAAATAATTTCTCTACTTGTTTTGGATACCCAGTTTTATGTTTTTTTGTTATCAATAAAGAAATAAACGAATTTAAAATGGGAAAGTTGACAAATACCTGTGACCGTGGTCGCTCATAACAATCAATAATGTGTTGTCGAGTATTCCGCTTTCACGCAAACCTTTTAAAAAGTTCTCAATATCAGGATCTGCATAACCGATTATGTTGTAATCGTCATGACTCAGTTCTGAATTGAAGGCAAAACCAAATTTGCGCACATCATGGTAAGTGTCGAAAAAGTCTCTCAAATAATCCAGCATCAACTGAAACATGGATAAAATTCATACATATATATATATATATATATATATATTGGATCTAAGCAAAAGGTATGTGAAGCCTCGGTAAGAGATGTGAGTGGCTTAAAGTCAGAAAAAAATAAGCACCTTAAGGGTGGCACTGTAGTTTATATTTTTGAGCTGGCCACACACCAGAAGGACTTAATTAGGGTGATCTAGACAGTAATTGACAAGTTAGTGCTCATTTTTCATAAAAAAATTCCCTAGAGCAAATTTGCAATTGCACTTTCATTTTTTGTACTTAGCATCTTATAAAGACGGTGATTAAAATGAACTATGGTACAATTTTTAATGTTTGATAGTTTTAAGAATTTTTATCTCTAATTGAAGCAGTAATTGAGATCACTACATATCCAATAACTGACCACTACCCATCCAGTAATTGACCACTTTTTTCAAATAAATTCAAATTGAAACATTTGTGTAAATATTTTAGCGATAACTAGTATATTTGTATGAAATATAGCTAGGCTAAACAGTTTTACATGATATTATGAGTAAAACTTATTAAAAGAACAAATTATCGAATTTTAAGAAAGTAAAACATGGTAATGGTTAGTACTAATCCTAAACAAGTAAACTAGTCCAAAAATGTAACAGACTAATATTAAATAAATAAATGTAACAATAATATCAAGAGGGTTTAGCCCTAGCATTAGAAGGTTAACATAAATTGACTCCTTCCTTACTAAAAATATTGCTTCTGCATTTATTCTCAGTGCTTGATCATCAATGCTTTCAATAATAGATCGCCTGGCCAAATACTGGATATAGGCTAATTTTTTATATTTCATTTACCCCAAACAATTGCCAACTACTGAACATCTCGAAGTACCCAATTTCAAATATAAAATCAAAATTTGCCTAAAACTTCAGTAATTGATCGGTTTGCTCAATTACTGGAACACATGCAGTTTTGTTCTACCCGTGGATTGACTACAATGTTGATGACTTAAAATTAATTTAGATGTGAAAAAATACCCATCAAAATTGAATATATTTATTTACCTTTATGCCAAATTTTAGTTCAAAATAACAATAGAATTGAGATGAATTAAGAATTTAATTGAAAATTCAGTCCTCAGAACGTCCACTATACTATGATTAAATATCAATGATTTGACGTGATTTTTGTTTATATTTTTTATCAATAAAAAGATAAATTAATGAACTCCAAATGGATTACCATTTATTCGAGTAGTCCATTAGCTATAAGAATATAAATTTAATTTATTGTGGAATAAACTAGTTTACTTGTTTTAATGAGACGTGAGGAAATGGTCAATTATTTGGTAGGTGGTCAGGGACTGATTGGTTCATCCTACTTCAACATTGCTGAAAATTATACAATACAATAATTATGCATGTAATGAAACTTTATAAATAGCAGACATTTTACACATAAATATTTTTGAAGTCATGATTTTCTCTTTAGTCATTATCCGGTGACATTTTTCAACTTTGAAAATTTTGAGAATTCATGACACTATAATTCTTAATTTTAGTATTTGAAAACATTTTTGTAGTAAGATCTTTTTAAAACTAAGCATATTACAAACATTATAGCACAGAAGCACGAAATAAATGAGATAATAATATTCTTTGAATTTTCAATAGTTCAATACATGTTAAGGATTCTCACCTTATGTCGGGGTTTGTTACCTAAGCACAGCTTTGAATGATTCTTCATAACTTGGGAAAGCTTCAGATAAAAAGGTCTCATACAGTGATCCGTAGGTTGATCCTTGAAGCCCTTCAACCTGTAAGTAAAAGTCCCAACATGGGGCTGCTCCTCTCCCCATGCAGTCACATAGCCTTCGGCAGTGAAGTTCTTCCACGCGAATGGATACACATCAACAAATTGAGCCCCAATAATTCTCTTACGAGTTTCCGGCAGTTCCAATTCAGTTTGCCCCGTCAAAATTGGAATCAGTGCTTGAGGAGTTCCATCCCCAACTATGTTATAACCAGTAAGAACCGAAGCTTTCAGTACTTCAGTCAAATATTTGTAAGTCTTTGGTAATTTACGCATGAAATGCATTCTGGACATAGAGTCTAAGCCGTACATGAGTACGTTCAACTTCATGGAGTGTTCGCTGGGTTTGGTAGACAGAGCCCTGTCTACCACAGTTTCATTTCTATAGATAGCAGACATGAGGTTTTTCCATTCTTTTTTATTTTCCGCTACGCATTTCACGAAGAAGAAATCTCCTTCTAGAAGTATGTACTTGTGGTCTGATGTGAGGACGACTGATTTGCCCAGTTTTGTAGTGAAATCGTCGACTCGGTCAATATAATTTAATTTACACATAATTCGCCCATGCAGCTTGGTGATTGTTTTGTTTATAGAGGCTGTTCCTCGACCTGTTTCAACCCAGTCTATTTCGCGATTGCATTTCAGCTCACCAACGTCATGTATGTGCCTAAAATGATAAGGAATCAAATTATTATTTCGAATATGAAATTAGGGATCAAAATATCAAGAATAAAAATTGAAAAAGAGAATATTCATGAAAAGAAACAACTATTAAAAAGTAAAATACTTTCTCTACAAATATATTCTTCAGTGACAAAATTAAATTGATCAAAGCGTAGTGGTTATTAGTTTTTTGTAAGTGATGAAAACAGGAAAGCAAATAGCAGATTTTGAAGGCCTCCTCCCCCTTCACGATAAGACAGAAAAATCTTAAGGACTACATCTTTCCATAGAATGTCCTTAAGAGACATCGAAATTAAAGCCGGGCTTGAAATTTCTGAAGAGGCAATCATTTACCGAATAAGAGGTAAGATATACATATTAGTTTATTATAATATGCTCAGAATGAGCACATAACCTAACCTCCAACACTTCGTACATAGTTCCTCTTGGAATTTTATCCCGATAGAATATGGTGTGAGTAAAATACCAGAAATGTATTTTACCAAACGATATTTATTGAAAAGTAAAAATTCTGATTTATATTTTTTCAGATGATAATTATTCGCTTCATAGTATAATTTGATTATGTTTTGTAGCGATTTTTATTAATGTTTTAATTTATGCATTTGTCTTTGATATTATTTTATTTTGTGGCAATTGGAAAGGACATAAAAACAATGAATAGATGTTGCAGAAATATTTAATACGAAAATGCTCTTGGTATTTGCTAATCGAATGTTTATTATGTTTCAATTAAAATGATTAACTTTTAACACGCTTTTCTGCTCTTCTACCAAAGAAATATGTACCTACAAATAAGTGAGGCTATAATGTGCCTAACCTAACCCTCAACTCCTCAGAAGCATGTATATCGTTTAGTGATAAAGAGTCGTTGGTAATATTTAGCTATGAGAAATGTTAAATCTCTATGATCAGGCGACTGGGAAATCATATATCGGTATAGAATGAGGAAAGACGAAGAAAATCTTCGTACAGTAGGCCATCATGGTGGTGGATCCGTCATATCGGGAGGATTTGGCTTCAACGGGCAGCCATTCCTTTCATTTAGGGTGAACCAGCCAGTAATTGACCAATTAGTGGTCATTTTCATGAAAAAAATTCCCTAGAGATAATTTGCAATTATACTTTCAAGATTTATTGTTTTTAGCATCTTATAAAGACGGTGATTAAAATACGCTATAGTACAATTTTTAATGTTTGATAGTTTTAGAATTTTTATCTCAACGTTCAGAATAGTGATTGGACCAGTAACCACACATACAGTAATTGACCATTATTTATTTTCAAATAAAATTCATATGGAAACATTTGTGTAAAAATTCTAACAGTCACCATTATACGTATTTGTAAGAAATATAGTTTGGCAGTAAAACTTGGTGTACAGTCAGATGAACTATTAAGTCCCTTAAGAATCCTCCATGAACAACCATCACTCCTTCAAGTGGAAGATTTGAAACGATTTCATAGATTTGGAAATAAAATACGGAGCAGATGAGGTGAAAGCAAACCCCCAAATCTAGAGCACCAAACAGTTAGGCGTCAGCGAAATTAAATATGCATCTTTAGAACATGTTTTGTAATGAACTTGTGGTGTAATAAACTTTTTGTGGTTAAAAACGTCTCTCTCAAACACAATATCCCTTTCCTTTTGAATGCGGGGACGAAAGGAAGGTGATTCTTGGTAAACGATCAAATATTAAACAAGTAAACATGATAATGGTACTAATATTAAACAAGTAAACTAGTTAAAGTATGGGACAAATTAATATTAAACAATAAATGTAGCATCAATATTAAAAAGAACTGCATTAATTATAACAAACTAAAGTCAGTCACTGCAAATTCCATCATTTTCTCCAAAACACAAACCAAATCAACATCTTCATTGTCAATAGGCAAATCATCCTATTCAAACAAAAATGCTTGTCTTTTTGGAATGCATTTTATGTATGTTTTGCAGAAACTACATAACTGCGTGCTTTTATATCATATTTGTTTTCGTTTTGCCTTGAAATTATTTTCTCTTTTGGTTTGACGTAACTCGCATTGATTGATTTTTTCTTTTTTTCAACATTTTCTAATTTTATTTGTTACTTCTTAATGTAATAACCACCTTTTAGATGCAGCTGCATAGGATAATCTCTTCCATTTTGAACCTTCTTTTGAGGTAGGATTCACTGGGTATAGCACATGATCAAAAGTGCAGGACGTACAGAAGGTTTAGTGTAAGTTGGGATACTGTACAAAGTCTTTCCTCATTAAAACGTCCATTGCTTCTGCATTTATCCTCAGTGCTTGATCAGCACTTCCAATAATTGACCACTTGGTCAAATACTGAGTATAGACTTTCTCATTTTAAGAGTTTCTATCAGAGTTTTCTATATTTAATGAACCCCAGGCAATTGTAAAACACGTAGTCGTCATGAAATATATAATTTCAAATTTAAAATAAAAATTTGACTAAAATTTCATTAATTCACCTGTTTTGGTCAATTACTGGAACACATGCAGGTTTGTTCTCCCACCACAATGTTGATGACTTAAAATTAATTTAGATATGGAAAAATTACTATGTATATCAAAATTCGAGATATTTATCTATTTTTATGCCAAATCTTAGTTCAAAATAAGAAATCGAATTGAGATTAATTAAGATTCAAACATCACTCCTCAGACCTAAGTCCACTATACTGTGATTTCATCGATCCCAATGATTTGACCATGCGACTTTTGTTTCTATTTTTATCAATAAAAAGACAAATTAGTGAACTCCAGAGATTGGTTACCGTTTATTTCAGTAATCCTTTGGCTAAAAGAATATCAATTTAACTCTTTGTGGAATAAACTGGCTTGCTTGTTTTAATGAGATATATGAAAAAAATGTTCAATTGCTGGTAGGTGGTCAGGGACTGGTTGGTTCATCCTATAATTGGAGTGCAGAAATCCGGATTACCAAGAGACACAAGTAATACTTTTGTGAACACAGTAAGTGAATGAATTCCCCTGTTTATGCATCGAATTTCACGGGTTTTAAATTCTTCGATTTCAGACTGACCAACGCGCAACCACGCGAATCTAAAATTCGATTAAAATGTATGGAGTTTTGAACAGAAAACTTTATGGGCATGTTTAAATGTATAACAGGGGAAAGGTTTAAAACGCATCCTTAAAAAAATTATAGAAGGAAATATCACCGGTAATTGGAAAAATTTGGTTTCCTTTATGGAAAACAGTCCATGAAGTCATGCGCAGCAAGGGTAATACCATAAGAATAAGATATTATTTTTATAGTTAAAACTCTCTGTACTGAGTCTATACATTTTCAACTTTTTTTGTTTAAATCATTTGAAAATACAAGCTGCAAATTTTGCACATTACAATGGATACTTTTGTACTGTTTTTAATTGTTAATACTCAATATGTAACTTCAGATAGAAACTTGTTTTAGTGGCAAAACTTTTCAGAACATTTTATCTGTAATTTATAAGACTTACGGAATTGAACTGTTCTTATGGTGTGTTACTAAATGTACGGGTAATGAGACATCATTTTCACGATTCCTGTTTCGAAAACTCTGTTTGCTTTAAAGTTAAATTGTTGATTGATTATTTCGTTGATCAATGTGATAGCTTCATTTGTAAATATATATAAAATGTTTTACTTGGATATATTCATAATTTTTTAACGATCACTTTTCTTCATCCAGGAAATTAATGTTTGCTCCAGGAAAAGCTAATTTCCATTCAGAAATTTTATTAAGGTTAAATAAAACTTCTGAGTATGTAGCTGAAACAGGCAAAGGAATTCTACGTGATATATGTTTCTTTCTTCGACCATTTATGTGCTATAACTTATAGACGTACGACACATTGTTCTACGGGAATACGATTCGCGGAATGCGATACTTTACAGTCAAAAGAATGAGTTATTTATACACAGATTACTCGATGGTTTTCAAGGACTATTTCCGAACTATTAGGCCTTATTTCTTTCCATTTAGACTTGTCTGGTCAATTGAAAATGAAGCCCGTCTGGTCTTTCCTTATAAAATTCGTCTGGAAACAAACATTCAAAGATTTCTGGATTTATGTAAACAAGGAGAGCATTGAAAATAAAGTAATAGTTGTGTTTAAATAAAGACCGTTTTATACAGCTGAAACATACCGTTTTATACATTTGAAAGTCTGAAATCAATCATCCTATCAAAAATGAAATTTTCTCGACTTTCGATGGCTATAATTAGAATTTGTACAAATTTTTTTAATTTTAATATATTAGGTGTATCCATAAGTAATGTCGTTTTTGCGGGCATATACTTTTGGCGTGTTTCTTAGGGTTACTATAGCATTGAGCTCATTCCTGTTTTGGTTGTTAATGTGTATACACGCTGTGCTTTCAGCTGAGATTTTTTAGAGTGCTGAATATTCTGAGCGAAATGAATAACGGTGAACCTGGAGAAGCTCATATTAGGCATTGTATGTTCTTTCAGTTTAATTGCTGTGATGACGCAACTACGTCAACTGAGAATATCAATACAGTTTATACAAATTGTTTAGACGTTCTCAAGTGCCAACGATGGTTCAGCAGATTTTGTAGCGGCAATTTTGACCTTGAAGATGCCCCAAGAAGTGAGCGTTCAGTTCAATTTGATGAAGACATTTTGCGGGCAATTGTGGAAGATCCTCACCAAACAATTGAGGACATTTCAGAAAGGATGAATGCTTCTTGGTCAACAGTTCAACGCCATTTGAAATCCATTGGGAAGGCCGGTGTATGGGTACCCTATATATGCTCAGTGATGGGGACAAACTGCAAAGGTCATCCGTATGCAACTTGCTCATAAACCGCCATAAAAAAGAACCTTTTTTGAACGTATCTTAACAGGAGACAAGAAATGGGTTCTCTATAGCCCAGTGATGAAAAATAATGATATCCACTGGAGAAACAGAAAAATTTCAAAGCCCGATATCCATGGAAGCAAGATTCTCCTACGTGTTTGGTCCTTTCCCTGATCTTGTTTTGGAATGCAAAAGTAATGAAATGCACTTTTCTAATATTCAAAATTCTTCAATATATGAGAGAGTTTTTCAGTGTAAACAAACAAAACCGTGAAGATTTTACTTCTGCTGTCCAAATGCTCTCGTATGACACATATCGGAGTTACCTTAAAATGTAGCTTATCGTCGTTTAGGCAACGTTTGGCGTTTAATCTAAACGGCATTGACCAATCAACTATCATATACCAATTTATAAATTATTCTATGGAATTTCATTTGTTGAAATGCACAAAATAGTATTCGAAAAATATGCCAAATGGTGTCACGTCTGGAACACATACAGGAAACAAGCATCGCCGCAGAAACACTATCGTCACATATATTTTGCTTGATAGAAAATGCCTCTCATATGTTGTAAATCAATATGAGTGAAATTGTAATTCTATCTTTACACAAAAGTACTGACATAATTATAGATTGACTTTATTTTTAATACATAAATAAACGCAAAATAATTTTGTTGTATTATTTGCATGTAAAAACCAACCATCTAAACATACAAACGACAGTGGTATATTCGAATTTGCAAGTTGATCCCTCTAATCATCTTTGAAAATCGATATGTTGGATCTTTTAACCAATGATAGCTTTGCTAAGTGTTTGGTTCTTGAGAATAAATCAATCTTTAGTGGATCACAGAGGATCTTTAGCAAATAGAAAAATAAGAAATCTAAATGTGACCATGACCCACAGTTGAAAGTTTCAAAATAGTTTACATTTTGGTAAAAATGTGAGCAAACCAGAATTACAACAATCCGCCTCATTGTATTAATACAAACTTCCATTCATTTTTCTATTTTCATAAGTTTTAATTGAAAAAATTGGTGTTATTTGTAGAATAACATTTTACATTTATACAGCCATATCGAAATCTACTTAACATAAGTGCAGTATAGGAATTGCACTATCACCTGTAATATTGATTTTGGGATTGGATTATTATTCCAATTCGGGATTATTTGAAATTTGGTGATTTTGATGCAAATTTTCCATCTGTATTGTGGGAAAGAATACTCTTATGAAAATATGTCATTAGAGATTTATAGCATACATTCAGTTGAAGCATCTCCAGGGTGCATATAGAACCCAATCAAGGAATTTCGATTCTTAAAAAATTAAATTTGTCTTGCACATCTCTGTGATGTGTACAAAAACTGTGTACTATTTGCTATAAGTGACCGAAAATTTTTTAAACTTACTTACGAATCTGTGGATTCATCAAGTCAAGATCTGGATGACGACATGTCTGGTCAGGGCTATCTTGAGTCTCGTAGTTACTCGCAATGTCAAATAATGGAAATAGGATCGCATGGTAAAAAGCAAATATGGATAAAAATGCAAATAGCACCATGAAAATACTCTTTATACATCTCATTCGCATGATGTTACCTGCAACCTAAGAAATAAATCAATTCAATATCAAATGAAATTTATATTGAAACTTTTAATACTTTATTTACCGAGAGATTAATTTTGAGAATTTTCTACAACTTATCTACTATTGTAGCCTATATAAAACTTTCCGATGGATATTTCAATGTTTACATAACTTGAATATGTTTGGATACAAGTATATCTCTGATGAACTTCAGATACATTCCTCTTTTTATTTTTGATATGTACTATTTTCTTTCAGTTATCCCACACATTTTCTTCTTGACTTTTCATCCTTTTAACATTTTATACATACATGTGAATACTGAAATATGTCGGGAAACCCAGTTCCCGAGTGAATTGAACGAGTTAATTTGACTTTCTAATTTTTATAGCTTTATGTTTATGTAACATAATTTCACAAATTTAAACTTCAAAACAACACTTAATGAAGACTAAATACTTACAAAAGATCGTCATTGGCAATTTTGGTGGTGCAAGACATCCGTCATCATCAGGACAGAATTAAGTCACACTTGCGACTTACTAAAGCTATCCTGTTAGATGTAATTTTTTACCGTTAATTTGACCAAGGTTTTCATCTGTTTATCAAATGTAGTTTGTGTTTTACTGTATTTTGTTATAATTGTTTGACTGTTTTGTAGCAGTCAAACAATTGCACAAAATACAGTAAAATAAAACTTTTGTTCTTCCTCGCTGTCATGTAATTGGATTAATCTGTTTAGTCAGTAAATAAATAAATTATTCCCGTAATCAATTCAGAAATATGGAAGTCCTAACCATTTATGTGTACCTCTCCCTAGGTACACATAAATGGTTTAAAATTGGTATTCAAATACCAGTTTAGAAGATTTATGTGTAATATCTTATACGGGTTTTCTATGTTCTCTTACGTTATTTTTATCGCTTTCTTTTAATTCTGTAATTTTAAGACTCTTTTCAGATTATCACCCAAAGTATTCGGTGGTTTGTATTGGGTCGGTGTCCGATGAGAAATAGCTTTGGGAATGATCCCCAAAAAGTAATTACCTACAAGCTTCCCGCATCTTACGTCACCAGAGCTGCTATAAATAGCTCGCACGAGTGTGAAGTAACAAGTTCCAGATTTAATTTGTTTGGGCGTAAGGTGCTTCCAAATTCGACATGGAAAACTCAGATTTGGGTCATCTTCCTTTACGAATTTAAACTGAGACATTCTGCTGCAGTTGCTGCTCGAAACATTAACACAGCATTCGGGGAGAATACAGCCAATGAACGAACCATTCGGCGATGGTTTGCGAAGTGGAGATATGAACCTCAAAAACGAATCACGTGGTCACCGAGAAGTTGCAGTTTCTGAGGATGTTCTGCTAAGTGTGGCTGAAGCTGAACCACGGAAAATATGTCGTGAGATAGCGGCCGAGCTAGGTGCCCACCCCACTACAATTGTTCGCCGTCGGGCTGCACTGGGTAAGGTCAAAAAGATGGATTCTTGGGTGCCTCATGAATTGACAATTGCCAACAAGATGAGACGTTTGGGAAGTCTGAATCGCTCCTTTCCAGGAATGAAAGATAACCTCTACTGCAGCGAATCGATACCCGCGACGAGAAATGGGTCCTTTATGACAATCGGAAACGATCTGTTCAATGGTTGAGCAAAGCACAGCCTCCCGGACACCATCCTTACATCCCAGGAAGGTTATGCTTCTTGTATGGTGGTCTACAGCTGGAATAATTCATCGCAGTTTCCTGCCAATTGGCCAAACCATCACTTCAGAACGATATTGTGATGAATTACGACAATTGCACCGGAAATTGATGGTGAAGCAACTGGCTTTGGTAAACAGGCATGGCGTTCTCCTCTTGCAAGATAACGCCCGTTCTCACGTCGCACAACGGACGATGCTGACACTTCGTGAGTTGGGGTATGAAGCGATGCCTCATCCCCTATTCCCCTGACTTGTTACTTAGATTTTCATCTGTTTCGTCACCTGGATCGCTTTCTGTCTGGCAAACGGTTCACCCAAGATACGGAGGTTCACCGTGCAGTTGATGACTTCTTCGCATCCCAGCCACAAGACTTTTTTCGTTCCGGGATCATGGCCTTGTCAGACAAGTGGCAACAGTGTATTAATTCAGAGGGAGATTATTTCGAGTAGGTTAGGTACTGTATTTTTCAGTTATCGCCATCGAAGTGTGATGGTCATTTTCCGGACATTTCATTCACTCTGATCCAATACTTTTTAAGCTAATACTTCTTGCGTCGGTACGTGCTATTAATGACTTAGCAAGGAGTGAACAAAAATTGATAATACGTCAAATAGGACACAAATAAAATACAAATTGAAAATTTCATATTACAGGTACTTTAAAATTTTTGTCACCTCTATTAATTTAAGCATTCAAATAACGTAAAGAAATATGTTTTAAGTATTTTTCAAATTTTTGTAGCTTGACAAATATTGATTTGTATACAATACTGTGATAACCCTTCATATTATCAACTTCATATTAAAGATGTTTTTCATTGCATACATTGGTAAGAAGCTAGTACTCGATGTGTGAATTAAAATTACACTCCTTGAGGTAGCTCCTGTTAAAGAAAAATCTACTCGTAGAACTAAAAACAGGTGAAAAAACAACATTGAGAATTCCAATACAAAATTTATTGATATAGAGAATGAAGGAATTTGCAACTCTCTCCATGCAATATACTTCATGTTCATTCAATTAAATAAAATTTACCTTCCTTCCATAGATATAAGTAGTAGGCTTTCCCCTTGAACTAACAAGCTTGCATTAAGTCTAAGGTGTGATGCGATTCAGAAAGCACGGTTATCTCTTCCATCGCGATAGAGGAGTAAAGTAAGATATGAAGTGACTTTTAAAACTGATTTACAACCTATGTTCATAGAAAAGCACTACTGGATACAGCAGGTAGTGCGTGATGAGGAAATATATTGCTGAGGTCAAAAAACTATAATCAGGTGTATATCTCAACCCATCATTCCAATCTATATAAATAAAAATGGAGCGTGTTTGTACATAGAATATTTTGTTCCATTTCAAGTTATTTATAGGCTCAATACAAAATTAGTGGTTTCCACATTTCGTATCTGTGTAACGTTTCCTGTCTTTAATTAAGCATAAGACTGTTTACAGCACAGTACAATATTTATTTAGAATAGAAAAATTTAAAGATTATTTACATATTAGATTAATTGAAAGGTATGTAAGTACATCTGCCAAGGAGCCCGGAGGCTCGCCAAAATCTGAGAGTCTGAAGGATGCGACTACTCCCTTCGTGGTTTCAATCTACTCTGCTCTCTTGCGGGGGAGTTCGTCTCCGTCTTGGAATGGTAATCCCTGAGTTTCCACGCCCCTGCATCGGAAGGTCATGAGAACCTCGACAACTTCCCGACCCGAGGACAGATTTAATGTCTCTCCGGCCTGGCCTTCCACAGAACTGTAAACACGTGTTTTCCTGGGGTTGGCCGTCTGCATTCCTCTCATGGAGAGCCCAAGATAATTTAGTTGACAACTTGTTTTGCAGTCGGGGAAAATCTGAATTCCAGATGTGGGAATGCCAGACCGCAACGGTACAGTGCCAACACTACGTCCAAAAGGCTGGATATATTTTCATGAAACTTTGTACACTTTGAGTACTCACACTAACTTAATGATTGAATTTTACAGCGTCAGTTTGTTTGCCTTCCTAACTGTCTCTGTGTGTTCATGTGTGTGCAAGTATCACATAAAACTTATTTATTACTTTTCATGACTTAAATACTTAATAAAATATATTACAAATTAGTGAATTAATTGCATAACATTTCTCTGTCTGAATTTGTACTGCATCCGTATATGCTGCAGAATCCTGGCAATTTATTGCGCCCTTCAGCCGATATCTTCCAATACCCACCGTAAGTTCTGCATATACATTGGCAGCATGAGTGTTTTAAAGTAGTTGGAGCTCTATAACATCACTTGCCATCCTATTGTGTCAGATATTTCTAACATCCTGCGTACATTAAAAAGCAAGGTTTTTGATATCATGTTTTGTTGGTTCCCGGATCATGTGGGCATCAAAGGTAACGAGCTTTGCTGATAGGTTCTTAGTCCTTCCCTTTTAGTGACATCAAAATTTTCACAAAGGAGTTCTTTAACTCCTTGAGGTAAGAGTGGAGTCTGCAAATCAGCAACAAATTGTTCTTCATACAACCCTCATTCATCAGTGGCCAGTGTTTCCAATAAGAAGGACCGATGTTAAACTATCCCGCATTCGATCGGACATTCTCCCTTAACGCAGCGTCATCTTTTGTTGGTAGAGTTCCCCTATGTGTTAGTCATGCTCTACTCCCTTAAGTAGTCATCATATTGTAATTGTGTGTCAATCTTGCAATCATTATTTTCTCAAATTTTTCAAAAGTACAATTCTAAATTTATAAGATTTAATTGGGGAAAATCCCCAATCAAATCTTTTTTTCAGTTTTACGTATAAATGATATTTAAATCTCATCCAATTTTTATGTAAATTCAGCATGACTCATAATTCTATCTTTAAATTTTTTTTCAATACCTAATTCTCTTCAAATTTCAAAAATTTTTAAGCAGGTAAATTTAACTTTTTCATCTGTGATTCATTTTTAGCCTTTAACTTTTTTTACTCAGGTTTCAATAGTTTAATTATACAATCTTGTGTTTGGCGTAGCTTGTCCGTTTTTTCCTTCTGAGATTTCGATGGGTGACGTCACGATTATGTCCATCAAGTCTGAACTTGAATAACCTACTCACAGTACATTTCCTACGCAGATTACGCGGAGGAATACATGAAATGGACCAATAGGAGGACAGGAATGTGACGTCATTACCGTTTCGTCGAATCGGAGTAGCGGATAGCTTTTAGTGAATCACAACACCGTATGATTACAACATGAATTAGAATTAGTTACTGTGCTATATCAGTCAATCTATACAGTTCTGTCGTCGAGCCCGAGTGCACACACACACATATCGTGTCCATTTTAATTGTGATATTTGCTGTTTGCTTCCTTGACTTTTCGTAAAATGACCACAACTAGCCATAATAAGAAACGAAATCTTACAGAAAATATGCCGACTGAAGAAAGCCACAAGAGAATTAAGAATGCACATAAAGTAAGTAATAGTCTTGATTTGTTATGATTTTTAAAATTTAATCTTTATGAATTTTTACTTGTTTTACATGTAATTGATATCTTATTATTTTAATCTTATTTTGCAGGGTGGAATCTTTACAGAAGATGGAATTCCAGAAGAGATGTTTCATATCGGAGATTCCATATTCGTTTATCCAAATACTTTTCGAGGAAACGTATTGGTGCACATCAGACGGTTTACAAAGTATGGATCAACTTTTTATCCTACGAAAGAAGGTGTGACACTCTACCCTGGATGGATTGAATTCATCATGAAACCTGGTGCTTTACCACAAGAACCCCGTGATCTGAGAGGAAGTTTTTTCTTACCCGAAGATGAATTCAAAGTTGATAGTGTGGACTTCGAGAACTTTACATTCACTCGATTCCAAACTACACAATGTGGTGATACCTTCAAAAAAAGCATAACTATCTCTTCTTCTCAGTGGACTGAAATGAAACAGCAGTATAATTTTATTGCTGCGAGTGTCTTGGATCATGTTTATGGCGCTATGGACCTTTTGAGTGCCTACAAGACTTTCGAACAATGTGTGAACATCGACGAAAGTTTACCGGACTCTTTAGATGTTAGTCTTGGGACTCAATGCCTGATAGAACTGCTGAAAGATTCATTGAGCCATTGCCTAAAAGAAAGGGGTTTGAAAGAACCCGAATTATTATCTGAGGAACTATGGGCCAATAGGGTTGAGAGTTTTAATTCTGCAGCATTTTCTTTGGAAGTTACTGAAATCGTCGATTCTTTTTACCACAGATTGTGGGAACATAAAGACTTTTTGTGCTTGTCAAAACCTGCAATGTATGTTACATCACAATTTTTAAAGGACATTCGATTAAAAGATGTTCTGAGAGAGGTAAGAAATGTGCTATGTCCTCCATATACGTTTGAATATTTTGACGATTGTAACTGATTCATTGTATTTTTTTCTGTGCACAATTTGTTTAAATAAATAATTGTACTAGCATTTCTCTTTGGTGTTTTATTTTCTCATAACTGATTGTCTTAATATTTGTGTACTTGATTATTCAGTTTTAATATCTTAAAAGGAAAAAAACTTTATTTCCTTTTGTACTTAGTAGTGGAGATTGTCATGAGGAGTATATAAATACTGTATTTCTTAAAATTTTAACAGTCATTATGAATATCAGCTTTAGGTTAGACCACAACCGCTGCTGCAATGGAAGAAATTCTGAATCAGACCTATCGGAATCCCAAACTTCCCGGCAGCTTTGGTGGTATCAATGCTTTACAGCGTGCTTTAAAAGGTCGCGTGAAAAGAAAACAGATAAAGAATTGGCTACAAACGAAAGATTCGTATACTTTACACAAGCCTTTACGGCACAAATTCCAGAGAAATCGTGTAATAGTAGGAGGATTAAACGATCAGTTTCAATCTGATTTAGTGGACATGCAATCTCTCGCCCCTCATAATGACGGGTATAAGTATTTACTTACTTGTATTGATATTTTGTCTAAATATGCATGGGCCATTCCTCTGTTAGATAAAAAATCTGCAACTATATTGAGCGCTTTTGAAAAAATATTTTCCGAACGTATTCCTCAATCCTTACAGATGCTGGGAAAGAGTTTACCAATAAACTAGTGCAAAATTTCTTAAAAAAGAAGAAAGTTCATTTCTTTACCACACATAATTCAACAAAAGCTTCAATCGTTGAACGCTTTAATCGTACCCTTAAAACTAAAATGTGGAAATACTTTACTGAAATAAATACGAAAAGATATATTGACGTCATAGACCAATTGATGCATAGTTATAACCATACTTGGCATCGTAGTATTAAAACAGAGCCTTCATCAGTGACATTACAAAATGAAGGAAAAGTATGGGATACATTATACGGTCAGCAAACTGTTGCAAAACAGAGCAGTTCAGAGTTAAAGGTTGACGATACTGTTCGTATTAGTCGGGAGAAAATGCACTTTGAAAAAGGATACGAACAAAACTGGACAAAAGAAATTTTTACTATCGATAAAATAATACATCGGATACCTTTAATATATACGCGGACGTTTGCAGATGCGACGGAGATTCTTGCGACGAGGTCGGTGTCAGAGTCAACGGTGGTCTCGTAGACCATGGCTTTCAGGGTCCCCCACAAGAAGAAATCCAGGCTAAATAGATCGGGCGATCGTGGTGGCCATGGGATGGGTCCACCACGCCCAATCCATCGAGGTTTAAATGTTCTGTTCAAGTAATCACGTACGGCACGGGAAAAATGAGCTGGAGTCCCTTCGTGCTGGAACCACATTGCACGCCGAACAAACACAGGAACAATGTCGAGTAATTCCGGCAGTACCTCCTCCAGAAAAATGCCATATTTGCGGCCATCCAGTCGGGGTGGTAAGAGGTATGGCTCGATTAAGTAATCACCAATAATACCCGTCCATACATTCACGGAGAACCATTGTTGATCAGCATGTGGGCACATACTTCGTGGGTTGTCGTGACTCCACACATGAACATTGTATTGATTAAAGATCCCTTCACAAAAGAAATTGGCTTCATCAGTGAACAGAAGGAAGGTTGGAAACGCTGGGTTCACGTTGCATTTTTCCAAGTACCAGCGCGCGAATTCCACACTTTGAGGATAATCCTCAGGCTTCAATGACTGGACCCGTTGAAAATGATATGGATGTAAATGCTCCCTGTGTAATGTGCGCCACACATTGGATTGAGATGCTGCAATATCACGGGCAATGGTTCGTGTGCTTGTACCAGGAACTTCTTCCACTCGACACAATGTCCCCTCTTCGAAGGCAGGTATGCGTGTCGTTCGTGGCCGCCCTGTATCATGCCTGCTGTTGCAGAATGTCCCGTATTCACACAGGTTACCGTGCAAATTCCCAAACATTTGGTGATGGGGTACACGTCTGTTTGGGTACCGTTCGGCATACAACCGTGCCGCAGCCCTTCCGTTGCCGTCAACTGCACCATACACAAGGTGCATGTCCGCCATTTCAGCGTTCGTAAATTGTTGCATGCTCTCCGTACGCAATCGGAACTTTAAATGACTAGCGCTGCATTTCAACTACAGCGCTGGCGAACAGCGCCCTCCAGCGGACAACAGCACCCTCCAGCGGATAACAGCGCCCTCCAGCGGATAACAGCACCCTCCAGCGGATAACAGCGACCTCCAGCGGATAATAGAGACCTCAAGCGTGCATAACTGGATGATAAGAACTTTGAACACTTGTTGTGAAACTCAATGTGTACACGTTCTGTCCTAGTGTAAAGTATCGCTAAATAAAGAGTTTTTCCACCCATTATTGCCTTGTCATTTCTGCATCTTCGTTTATCCTCTAGCTGATCAAGTTGGGGTTTCCGGTCACACATCCCTATGTGTGTGTGCATATACATATATATGTGATGTGTGATTACCCGCTACTCTTCCCACCTCTGATTCTCCAACGGTGAACACCGGCGTGGACGTAACAGTGAAAACGTTCCAGATGAACACGAGCGACTTCCTGAAGCTCAGAGAACATTCTAGAACACGAGCGATTCCCGCCGAAAGTGTTGCAAGGACGTTCGAGCAGGAGAACAGTTTCAGACGATGAACCGAGAAGACGTGTCAATGGCAGACGGCCATCCCTTGTTTGTGTTGTATCAAATATGTTTATAACTGTTCTGTCCTTAATTGTTATTGTTAAATTAAATGTTTTATCGTTAAAAGAAGTTTCAGTGTTATTTAAAGCCCTTTTGCACTGAACTTCACATATATATATACAGAAGCCAGAAAGCAGAACTGTCCATGTATGCGCGCTGGAGCTGCAGACATAGCATGGATAGCAATATAATTCAATATTACAAAACAAAGAGGAGAAATTTAGGAATTTAAACTTAAAAATTCCAAGAAAATTTCGAAAAAAATGAAGTGTTGGTGGATCAGGGCGTCATCAGGGAGGAGCCTCACCCAGTGAACATAATATGGTGTTTTCAGCGTGTGGGCGGCAGTTCACCAAAATTAGCCCACACACTCCTCCATAAGCAGAAAGGAAAAATTAAAAAATCAAATTAGAAAATCAAAACCGGGAACATCCACAAGGACACACACCAAATACAATACAAAACTATAGAAGATAAAACAAACTTAAACACATTAATAAACCTCAGCTCGACAACAACACGCCGGAACCTACATGAGGACCGCCAGCAAATGCCATTCATAGCGCCCAAAAATTACAGTTGAGAATTCGGAACAGGAATTCCGATTCCGACTCGGAATTCTGAATCGGTTTATCGGAACAGGAAACCGTAAAGATAGTGTTCAAATCCAGTCTTAATAAATTAACAGACCTATTATAATAAGTATATCAAATAGAATTGGTAGTCAACGGAAAAGTCTCCAAAATAAGCTATTATGGTAAATCATCAGTTAAATAATATTAGTATTTTCAAATCTTTCAAAAATAATCTTATAAAAAGAGTGAGTGTTAATGAGAAAGTTAGATTTAGAGTTGAAAATTTTATTGAAACGTACCAGTTGACTAGCAATTGTATTATAATATATTCTTTTAGAAATATTTGAATCCTAATATATTAATTTAAAAACCGGAAATTAAAAATCATCTCATAAATATTAATATCAGTTTTATTATTTAAAGTGGATATATTCAAGTCTAGAGAGACGGCTTTATTATTATCTGTGAATTAGTTTTTAATAAATATAATTCATCTGGGTAAATTGATTTCCATAGGTTAGCAAAATTACTATCATTAAAAACGATTAAATCATCAATATATCTAAAGGAAGAATTAATTTGTAGACAAAATTTTTTCATAATGTAGAAATAAATTAGCAAGAATGGATGAAAAATTGGAACCCCGGGTATGACCCTTAAGTTGAATCAATAAATGCTCACCGTTAAAAATAAAATTATTAACGATGCAGAAGTTTACCAAAAATTCCCATTCCTCAAAATCAATAGTAATTAGATTTTTAAAGTCATGATAATAGTAGTTTAGTACATATTTAAGTTTGCCCAGTGGTATGCTAGTAAATAGGTTTTTAAAGTCGTAGGTTAGTATATTATTAATAATATTTTTATTTATATAATTTAAAACGTTATTATTATCAACAGTAATCCAGGTGAAACCTTCAATAATGGCATTAAGGATAATTTTTAGATATTTACAAAGTAAGATACCGGGTTTAATCATATTAGAATTTGTACCACAGGTAATGAATCGGAATTTCATTGGACTTTTATTAAATTTGGGTACAATAGTTATGTAAGGTAAAATAATGTGATGATTAGAAATTTTTAATCTTTTATTTGAAGAAATAATTTTTTTAACAATAGTAGTATATGTGGATTTGCAGAACTCTCTCTCTCTTATAGGTATAAGAATTTTTAAGCTCAGTATCTAGCAAATTTAAGTATAGTTTTTTACAGATAATAGCATAGTTACCTGATGCTATTATCTGTAAAAAACTATACTTAAATTTGCTAGATACTGAGCTTAAAAATTCTTATCTACCGGTGTGTTATTATGAATTTATTTCGTAAGTCTTTTATAGCTAGCATTATTGCTTTATAGTAATCAGTGTTTTTTCCATTTCGTGGGAGATTTTCATTTATAAAAATTTTAAAGTCATTGTAAAGTTTCCATTTCCATTCTGTGAAGAGATAAATTGGGGTATTAAATTTAGTGGAAGTCAAAATACAAAAATTATCAATGTCTTCGAGGAAACTTTTAAGTATAAAACTTTTCTTAATATTATAAATAGGTCTGAATTTAGTACCTTTATACATTAATTCCCTTAATTGTTCATTATCAATAATTCCAAGATTGCCAGTTGCAATATGTCCTAGACTATCATTTAAATAAGGCCTATAATTTATATCGTTGCAAAAGCATTCACAGTTATCCCTATATAAATTAACCTTACTGCAAAAATGATTATAATTAAATATTTTTCTGCCCAATGGTATATCATATTTAAAGCATTTTTTATAGTATGAAATTTTATGGGAAAAATATTCATTAAATTATTTATAATTTTATTGAAATTAAATTTATCAAAGATTGGGTGTTTAAATCCTATTTTCATGTAAATTAAATTATCATTACTAATAGTTTTTTCATATTAATTTTAGAAAGTATGTGTAGTCTTTGGTATGTGTCCTTGGTTGTCCCTGGTTTTGTTTTTCTAATTCTTGGTTTTGTCTTTCTAATTTTTGTTTTTCTAATTCTTGGTTTTGTTTTTCTAATTTTTGTTTTTCTTATTTTCTTATGGTGTTTGGAGAGGTGTGTGAGCTACTTTTGGTGTACTGCCGCTCACACGCAGAAAACACCATATTGTGTTGACTGGGTGAGGCTCCTCCCTGATGACGCCCTGATCCACCAACACTTCATCATTTTTTTCAAAATTTTCTTCACATCGAGTCACATTATTATGACCACCTGTTAATATCAAGAATAACCGCCTTTTGCAACACGGACAGCAGCTAGACTGCGTGGGAATGAGTCAATAAGATGCGGAAGGTTGCTACAGGTATCTGGAGCCATGCAGACTGCAGTACGTCCGACAGCAGTGGCAGGATGCATGGTGGAGTGTCCATACTGCGAACATGGCGATCGAGATGATCCCATAGATGCTCGATTCGGTACAGATCTGGTGAATTTGGGGGCCAGTGGAGCACTTGGAAGTCTTCGTCGTGCTCCTCCAACCAATCGCGGACCATTCTGGACGTATATCACGTGGCATTGTCCTGCTGAAAGATCCCATCCTTCTGAGGAAAAGCAGTCAACATGTATGGGTGTACACGATCGGCAACAATGGATATATAACCCAATCCGTTGAGTGTATCTTCCGCAGGTACGAAAGAACCCAGGCAATTCCATGAAAACATTCCTCACACCATAACACTGCCACCACCATATTGTGTTCTTTCAGCAATGCTTGCAGGGCGTTTGTTCTTTGATGTTTCTCGTCGGATACATGAACGTCAATCCGTTCGATAGAGCAGAAAACGTGACTCGTCTGAGAAGGCAACCCTTTGCAATCAGTAGCAGTCCAGGTCTGGTATTGCTTCCCAAATTGAAGCCGTTTTAGCCGATGCAACTTCGTCAGCATGGGTGCAGTGACCATCCATCTGCTTCGGAGCCCCATACGTAACAGGGTTCGTAGTACTGCCGTCTTAGACACACGTCTGGAAGTCCCCTGGTTCGTTTGACAGGTTAGTTGCTCAACTGTAGCATGTCGGTCAGTCCTTACACACCGTCGTAACCGACGTTCACCTTTCTCATGAATGGCACGTGGTGCACCGCAGTTTCCACGCCGTTTATTTTCAATGGTGCCGTTACTCCAGTCACGGTACACTTTCACTACAGCAGTACGCGAACAATTCACAAACTGTGCAGTTTCCGAAATACTGCCGCCCTTGACGCGAAAGCCAATAATCATCCCCTTTTGCAAGTCAGATTAATCGCGCGTTTTACCCATATATATATATATATATATACTTATAAATGCAGACCAGCAAAATGCCAAATGATCAAAAAGTCAAAATATTATAAATGCAGACCAGCAAAATGCCAAAAGATCAAAAAGCAGATAAGTAAAAAGCCAAAAAAGTTGGGGGTAAAAAATAGTCAAGCAGAATCCAGAAAGCAGAAGGCAGAACTGTCCATGTATGCGCGCTAGAGCTGCAGACACAACATGGATAGTAAAATAATTCAAAATTACAAACCAAAACAAAAAGAAATCCAAAAATTTTAAAATCAAGAAATTTAAGAAAATTTTGAAAAAAATGATGAAGTGTTGGTGGATCAGGGCGTCATCAGGGAGGAGCCTCACCCAGTCAACCAAATGGTGTTTTCTGCGTGTGAGCGGCAGTACACCAAAAGTAGCTCACACACCCCTCCAAACACCATAAGAAAATAAATTAGAAAAACAAAACCAAGAATTAGAAAAATAAAACCAGGGACAACCAAGGACACATACCAAAGATAAGTATAATACAAAATTACAATTAAAATTAAAATTAAAAAGGAGAAAACAAACTTACCCACATAGATTGACCCAAGCTCGACAACAACCCGCCGCAAACTACATGAGGACCGCCAACAAATGCCATTCACAACGCCGAAAAATCATCAGATGAGAAATCGGAACCGCAATTCCGACACGGAACCCCGACTCGAAATCCGACTCGGAATTAATTCCGAACCGGAACATCGAAAAGATAGTGTTCAAATCCAGTTTTTTAATAAATTAATAAAATTGATAGTCAACAGGAGTCTCCGAAATAACTTCTTCACCGAAATAACACTACTTAATAATACCCTCACTCTTTTTATAAGATTATTTGTGAAAGATTTAAGATTACTAATATTATATATATATATATATATATATATATATATAATTCAAAATTACAAACCAAAACAAAACCAAAAATTTTAAAATCAAGAAATTTAAGAAAATTTTGAAAAAAATGATGAAGTGTTGGTGGATCAGGGCGTCATCAGGGAGGAGCCTCACCCAGTCGTGATATATATATATATATATATATATACATATATATATACATAATATATATATATATATATATCACGACTGGGTAAGTAAGTATAAGTAAATAAGTATTGTATAAGTATACAATACTTATTTTCAAAAATTAGTGGCAGAGATTATTTCCTTTAATCCTTCTCTTCTAAGGATCACCGATATTGTGACTTTGAATTAAGTTATCGGAGGGAATCTTTACCAGTCTTTCCCACATTTTGATTAAATTCGTTACGAATACTGCACATAAATATCATCCTATAAATTATTAAATTCATTATCAACATTATTTTCAACAAAATACTAATATTAAAAGCATTTCGTTTTCAGAACCACAGATAACCTCAAAGATGGACAAATCTTCTGAAAACTAAAAGCATATTGTCCTCCGACCTTCAAGTGCCTGTCAAAGCAGTGTTTAAAGCTGGTAAGTCCAGACTTCTCTGATGAATGTAACGAATTGTTTTTCGGCATTGGCTGCGCTCAGTCGAAGCGCACAAGCTCCAATCACAAACGCTTGGCAGGTAAAAATATAACTTCCAAGGAGTTACGGTTTAGAATAGGAAAATAATCTTATTTTCTTTATGGAGGCAATAATTGAGTTTGAGACAAAGACGATATTTTTTTTTTGTCTTCTGGAAGCGATACGTCGTATACTAGAGGGATAATAAATATCTGCCTTCCGCGCGATTGTTACCGAGGTACACAATGACTACGTTAACATACCTGAAAAAATTCACATTGCTTCATGTTGTATTCGATGTCGGATGGATATCAGCAGGGGCGGACTAAGACAAGAGTTTGACTGTCACATACAGCCACTTTGCTAGCTACTGTAGAGCTCGTAACACAACATAGATCAATTCTTAAAACAACAAACATGGATTAAAATAAAGCCAACTCGGAAATGCTCAAACTTAAAATGGTCATATCTATACAGGGTGTCCCAAAAAGGTTGTTCCGCAATTTATCTTTTTACCAACTGGAGATAGGTAGGCAATGTAAATTGCAAAAGTACACCAAATAAGGTAGGTAATTAAGATATGTGAATAAAATTATCACGTGATAACAATTTAAGCGGATTCAGTTTTTAATTTTTATACAACCCCTCTAGATAAAAATCCGAGATAGCAAAAATGTTCCTTACCTGCATCCCTATCGTTAGCAGAAAACTGCATTTCTGTAGGTTGAACAGTAACGAAGGTATAATGACGCAAAAGAGTTCTTATACCGCTTGTGCATAGATGTTCAAGCAGTCAGATTAGGGACCGTATACACAATGCTAAAAAGCATTCCTTACCTGCATCCCTATCGTTAGCAGAAAACTGCATTTCTGTAGGTTGAACAGTAACGGAGGTATAATGACGCAAAAAAGTTGACTTATACCGCTTGTGCATAGATGTTCAAGCAGTCAGATTAGGGACCGTATACACAATGCTAAAAAGCATTTTTTTCCGTCAGAAAGTGCAACATTGTGCAAAGTAATGTAGTATTGCAACTGCAGATGAAAATCGCACTGAATAATAGTAGACAATGTAATCTTCAATAAAAATACTGTAGAAAAAATGGTTTAAATAAAAATAAAAGGAAATTTACAACGCATGTTAAAAATGTTTTCCATCTGCAGCAATGCAGAACTTAGCTCTTCATTTTTGGCCATCGTTCTAAATTAGATACGGCCTCCTTAAAATGGAAACTCTTGTATCTCCGTTACTATTCAACCTACAGAAATATGTTTTTTTACTAACGATAGGGATACAGGTAAGGAACATTTTTGCTATCTCGGATTTTTATCTAGAGGGGTTGTATGGAAATTAAAAACTGTATCCGCTTAAATTGTTATCACGTGATAATTTTATTCACATATCTTAATTACTTACCTTATTTGGTGCACTTTTGCAATTTACATTACCTACCTATCTCAAAATAGTAAAAAGATAAATTGCGGAACAACCTTTTTGGGACACCCTGTTTAGAGAGGTGACATTAAGAAAAAGGCAGCCATGTTTTTCGACCGTTGCTGCGCCAACGCGGACACTATGCAAAAGTCGGTTTCACTAGGGTTACTAATCAGGTTATTTTGATATGACTTCGAGTTTGGCGTTGGGTTTCAAATATTGATAGATTGGATTTTCTCATGGCATAATATCTACTCATTTAGACCAGACCAGTTTATAAACCAGTAATATACAGGACTTAATCTGGTGTGTGTTTGGGGGGTCTGAATAAAAAGCCCTTTTTTAATTTCGTTCATTTAGTTAGATTTGAATTGGGAACACTTTCATGTTATTCCAATGTGGGGCAACGTATTTTGCCCTGTAATTTTCCGAATGATTCACATAAAATATTTTTTCATAAGAGCTTTAAATCCTTAATAGAAATACAGTAAAACTCCAATTATCACGACTGAGTGCTGGACGATATGTAAAAATCCGGAGAATTGGGAGTCATAAAAAAAACGGTTATGTGAAATAAAACGCGAATATTGATCTAAAATAATTTTTGTTTATTTTTATGACGAGAATACAGTATATTTGTATGGCAACTTAATAAAAAAAGTAGGCCTAATGTATTGTATTTTGAAAGTAAGGTAAATAATTAAGTACACTGCTGGCCACCCAAATTGCAACACCAAGAAAGACAAGAGATATCACAACAAAATTTATTTTGTAGATAACATGTTGACCAAGTATCAAATGATTAAATTTATAGACTTCTGTGAAGTGTGGTTCCTGCCAAAATCAGTAGCCAGAGTAGCCGCCATTGTTGGAGATCACCGCTGCCACACGCCTCGGCATTGATTCAAAGAGACTTTGGATGTGTTCTTGGGGTACAGCAGACCAAGCAGCTTCCACACGTTGCCAAAGTTGATCTGGTGTGGCAGCTGGGGATGTATTCTGGGTCAATCGTTGAGCAACCATGGACCACATGTTTTCTATCGGCGAAAGATCCGGAGAGCGAGCTGGCCAGGGAAGCAATTCAATCTGGCGATTGACGAAGAACCCTTGGACAATGCGTGCCACGTGTGGTCGCGCATTATCCTGTTGAAATATGGCTGTGGGCAAGCCTTGAAGGTAAGGAAGGACAACTGGCTCCAACACCTCGGAGATGTAGCGCTGGCTGTTTAAAGTACCGGCAATGCGTACTAGAGGAGTGCGAGAGTGATATCCAATACCGCCCCATACCATAATACCCGGTGCAGGACCAGTGTGGCGGTGCATAACGCAGCTGTTCAGCATCCTCTCTCCACGGTGTTTCCAGACTCGAATCCGACCATCGTGGTGTTGCAGACAGAAGCGTGACTCGTCAGTAAAGACAATTTCATTCCATTCTGCCGTCCACATCCTTCTTTCATCGCACCATTGGTGGCGGAAACGTCTGTGATTCTGCATCAAGGGTAGACGAAGCAATGGACGTCTTGCGGACAGACCACTCTGCTGTAAACGGCGTCGAATGGTACGCGCAGACACTGGATGATGCGGTACAGACTGAATGTGCTGTGCTATGGTTCGTGATGTGGCTGAGCGATCCGTCACTGCCATACGCACAATATGCCTGTCATCACGTGAAGTGGTGCACTGAGGTGGATGCGATCGAACACGTCGGTCCGTCGTACCCTCCTGCATCCAACGATCACATATCCGCATTACAGTTGTTTGGTTTCGTCCAACACGACTACCGATTTCCCTGAAAGATAATCCACAATCTCGGTAGGCCACTATCCTTCCTCTGTCGAACTCGGATACTTGATCAAAAGATGATCGCTGTTTTCTACGAGGCATAATTGATCGTTTTTTTTGAAAAAACCACAAGAAAAACACAATTGCCGTACTTGAAATCGTCGAAATCTCCAAGCCTTAAATAGCGCTTTGAAGTGGCGCCACAGGCGCGCGTGATGTGCGTCTGAGCTGATATTCTAATCATTTGCATACCTCACCTCCGCTAATGCATGTTGTAAATTTCATATTATTTGCATGCTTACTTCAGGGTGTTGCATTTACGGTGGCCAGCAGTGTATTTTAAATATCCATTTTTTTCATCATTCAAATATTCATAAATTATTTATACTGTGGAAAGAAATTAAAAAATCAGTTTAAACATAATTAGAATTTTAAATTGCTTAAATATAACGTTTTGGAAAAAATTGCTTTTCGAGCGATACTGGTAAAATAATTTTATACGCTTTCCATTATTGGCGGAATATCGCATCGTTTGTCGACATTTTTCTGGTTTGGCGAGAAGGGTCGACGGAATTTTACACATGTACCTTTGCTTCTTTTTAGTTGTCTAAATTAATGTTAATAAATAAAATGTTATCAATAGTTAATAATAATATCAATAATAAATAGTTATCAAAATTATGTAAATTACAAGTGTATCCAAACAAACTTCGAAAATCGCAATCAACAACTTACAACCGCCATGTTGAACTGACCTGAAAAGGAAAAACATGGCTGCCGACCGCATCAGAAAATGCCGGGTGCATGTCTCTTTATATATAGGCTCTCTATTTATGATGCAAGGACCATATTTGGGCGAGCTGAGCCGAACACAGGACAGACACAAGACATGCAATATCAAGTAATAGACAGACGCACATAATGAAAGTTTTTACTGAACCAGAAGAAATACACCAGCGAGGAATGCACCTGACAGGAATCGAGCCTGCGAAGCAGGAAGTCCAACTCCCTTGATTGACAAGACCATCTCCCCTGATTGACAACCCCCTGAAAAAACTGACCATTCAAAATGTTAAGTTATAATTAATGAACAGATATCTTAGTCCTCCGGTCACACAGTATTCCGACCAGGGTTAGCGTAAGTTTGGTCGCATTTTAATCAAAATTCCTCTATACGATCAGTCGCTACTCTTGGAGTCCTAGCATTCAAACCTTGCATGTTGTAATTCAAATTAACCACAAAAGGACAACGCCCCCTGAGGGAAGCGAGCTCAGATGGGGTCCGTGCGGAAAAGTCAAAATGGCAGAAGTCGAGAACTTCGCGTCACTAAAATATTCAATTTTGAACAATTATTAGGTCATTGAGTACGAAATGTCCGATTTCGAACTGAAAGTTTGGTTTATTATATCTCAAGCAAGAAGCAGTATAATTAATCAAAGTATGCCCCTAAACTATCAATACAGTTTTGCCATCTTAACGGTAGCTTGTTAATGCCGGCAGAGAAGAAGCCTGGAGAGCAGTGGTGATAAAATCGCGAAAGGCGTTTCCTACAGCTTGTTGCGAATTTAATAGTTTTCCTTGCAAGAAGTGGTCCAATGCCGGGAAGAAATGGTAATCAATTGGTGCAAGGTCTGGGGGAATACGGTGGGTGACAGAGTTTCCAAGTCCAGATCTTGTGGTTGGAGCAACATTATTCGTGCGACATGTGGTCGAGCATTGTCCTGCAAAAGGATTGGCCTGTCTCTTCACCAATCTCGGCTGCTTAATCCCAAACTCCCTCATCATTTTGTCTAATTGGTTACAGTAGACATCCGCCGTAATCGATTGAGCAGGGCTCATGAAGCTGTAGTGGAAAACACCAGCGCTGGACCACCAAACATACACCATTAGTTTTTTATGGTGAATATTCGGTTTCGGAGTGTGTTTTGGCACTTCATCTTTACCCAACCATTGTGCCGAATGCTTGTGATTGTTGAAAAGAATCCATTTTTCATCACACGAAACAATACTGTGTAAAAATGGTTCGTCTTTATGTCGCTACAGCAAAGATAGGCAAGTTTCGAACAATTTCTCTTCTGACGCTCGTTTAATTCATATGGAACCCATCTATCCAGCTTCTTAACCTTACTGATTTGTTTCAAGTGGTTTAATAGTGTTGGAATAGTAACGTCAAACCTTGCTGCTAATTCACGCGTAGTTTGAGATGTATCCGCTTCCACTGCAGCTTTCAGCTCATCATTCTCCATCTTGCTCTCAGTTCGCCCACATAGTTCATTTTGAAGATCAAAATCGCCAGATCGAAACTTCTCAAACCATCTACGTACTGTGCGTTCATTAGCCACATCCTTGCCAAACACTTCGTTGATATTTCAAGTTGTCTGCGCTGCATTACTTCCACGACGGAACTCATATTCGAAAATAACGCTTATTTTTGACTTATCCATGGTTTACAAAATTTAATCTGCAAAAGGCAATTCGACAGATAATCAAACATCAAAACGTGCTTCTGAAAGGCTGATGACGTACCTTGACAATAAAAAAAATCCCAAAGAACTGTCAAAGTGAAATATCAAACTTGGTACTTGAGGTCATTTCATACTTAATGACCTCATGTGAGGTTGGTTAAGAGGACTTTCAAATAGAATGTGGTTTCGAGTACTTACTGATTTTGGAGCTTCCGTACAATTTGCCCTCCTCCGATATTAAGAACGCAAGGGATCTCTGAATCAACAACAGGTGGCTGGTTCTAATAGCGTTTGCAGAGGGAATAGAACACTCGATGTTAGCAGTTTCTTTCCTATTCTTTTCTCTAGAAACTTATCGAACAATTTATTAGATTATAGAACGTGAAGAGGCTGCTTTCGGTTTGATAGAGAACAATGAAGATATGACCTCGATGTTGCAAGTACACATTGAAATTTCGTCTATCGTTTGACGAAAAATGCTATTATCTTTATCTGTTGTCCTATCTATTATTTTGGCTTGGTGTGGAAGTTTGGAGAGTGGGGTGCCAGCTCAGGTGTTGCCTCGTCATCTGACCGTGATTCAAATTTACGTAGTGTCCTCCGATCTTTCCCTTTGGGATTGATCCCGGACCAATAGCCCTGACAGTCACCAATAGCCCGTTGTGTTGCTCCAGTGGAAGAGTAGCGTTTTATCAACTGGAGAGTAGATAGGTATTTTAAGGGGGGGGGGTATGGTACACAAATTGCTGAAATCTGCAATTTTGAAGTTGTAGTTGTAATTTTTAGTATTCAAGTAGATTTTAAGTATAGTATACAAAATGTGAATTCAAAATTTTAAAAATTAAAAAAAATTAACATTTCAAAAATTTGAAGTTTTCTTCCATGAATTCCAAAATGCAAATTTAAAATGGATAAAAAGCAATAACCCACCGAATCTCACCAAATCTACAACTACAGATTGCAAATTTTATCGCCCTCACAAAACATCGCCAAATCCACCATGTAACGTATACTAGGATTTTTTCGGTCAGAAAGTGCAACATTGTGCAAAGTAATGTAGTATTGCAACTGAAGATGAAAATCACACTGAATAATAGTAGACAATGTAATCTTTAATAAAAATATTGTTGAAAAAATGGTTTAAATAAAAATAAAAGGAAATTTACAACGCATGTTCAAGATGTTTTCCATCTGCAGCAGTGCAGAACTTCGCTCTTCATTTTTGGCTATCGTTCTACATTAGATACGGCCCCCTTAAAATGGAAACTCTTGTATCTCCGTTACTATTCAACCTACAGAAAAAATGTTTTTACTAACGATAGGTATACAGGTAAGGAACATTTTTGCTATCTCGGATTTTTATCTAGAGGGGTTGTATACAAATTAAAAACTGTATCCGCTTAAATTGTTATCACGTGATAATTTTATTCACATATCTTAATTACTTACCTTATTTGGTGCACTTTTGCAATTTACATTGCCTACCTATCTCCAAATGGTAAAAAGATAAATTGCGGAACAACCTTTTTGGGACACCCTGTATACAGGGTGCAACGCAAAGTCCGTACCCGGCCTTTATTTTCGCAACCGTTGGTCATAGACATATACTTCCAATTGCAAAAATGTTTCACATGAGGTAAACATTCATGTTATGACATTTTGAAATTTAAAAAATCAATTTTGTAAACATTATAAAATCTAACTTTTTATACAGTCCCCCGTTCCTTATAGTGATATTTAGTAAAAGTTTACACTCATCCTAACAAGCGTAACACAAAAAGTTTCACTTCTGTGTGACAAAAATTGACCGAGATATTTAATTTCAAAATTTGGGATTTTTTCAGATTTGTTTCGCCTTCATTGAGGGGTCGGTTAAAATATAACTTAGAATAATTCGAGATTGAAATCAGAGTGCAACTCCTCTGGTAATTTGCATTCCGCTGCCATTTATCCGGTTCCTTTTGCGTATTTTTCATTTTAAGGGTGTCGATTCTACATAATTCGACGATGGTCTACAACTATCGAATTAACATCTTTAGTCTATCTTGCTTAGTTTCGGAGTTAGATTTCCAAACTTTCCTCACTGGGGGCGCTGCGACCGCTTTCAGTGAATCGGGCATGTCCACTTTACTATACATGCACCCATCGTTTATGGTCGGGGAACCCCCTTTCGCCGTAAAATGAGCGTTGCACTCTGATTTCAATCTCGAATTATTCTAAGTTATATTTTAACCGACCCCTCAATGAAGGCAAAATAAATCTGAATAAATCCCAAACTTTGAAATTAAATATCTCGGTCAATTTTTGTCACACAGAAGTGAAACATTTTGTGTTACGTTTGTTAGGATTAATGTAAACTTTTACTAAATATCACTATAGGAAACGGGGGACTGTATAAGAAGTTAGATTTTGTAATGCTTACAAAATTGATTTTTTAAATTTCAAAATGTCATAACATGAATGTTTACCTCATGTGAAACATTTTTGTAATTGGAAGTATATATCTACGACCAACGGTTCCGAAAATAAAGGCCGGGTACGGACTTTGCGTTGCACCCTGTATATAAAATAGGATGTGTGTGTGTATGTGTGTATATATGTATATTTTCTATACAAATCTACACCGTTTGATCAATCCACACCAAATTTGGTACACTTATACTTTAGAACACTGCGGTCAGCATAGGCTAACTCTTAACCCCCGTTCTATTGGCCCTGTGGGGCTAAAAACTATTCGAAATCGCAATAGAAATAATATTGAGCATAGATTGATTGCTTTAGGCAGCTATGGTTGCTTTACCAGTGTTGATCGAAAAACAATTTTTTTCCGAAACAAATTAAATTACAGTATTTATGTTTGAACTGACTTTTTAGTTCTTCCCATGATGCAAATAAATTATAGATATTTTATTGATGAAGGGAAAGAATGTTTTAAAATATTTATGCTTGCAAGGAAATTCAAGTAAAGGTTTTCAGGAGTTCAAGGAAAGTTGGTGTATATTTCGACCAACTTTCCTTAAATAATTTATTGAATACGTAATAGGCAATCATTAATGATTTGTAGAATTCTGTTTCACAAGGCTTCTTAGGTAAGGCGTGTAACTTATTTAAAAATGTCCGGAATAGATACATGGGTAAAGATGTAGAATCCGAGACATGTTTGTCGCCAAGCAATTTTTGTTGCCAAATCAAGATGGCGTCCTAAGCCAGTATGTTCGTTAAAAAAAACGTTGACTTTCCTACGCGAAACACCTTTTGCATAGGGTTGTCATACAGCTAGATCAAAACATCAAGGTTATCATGTTTGGCGATAAATCGCCACGGTCTCGGATTCGACATCTCACCCGATACATGTGAATCCTCCGTTGAAAGCAGTGATTTTCTTTCTGAAAAATTCTGTAAAATCGACCTTCTGCTTTTTGAAAATTTTTTATCTATTCAGTTTAATTTGTCTACACCGATTACATTTATTTCTAACCGAAGCACCGTTATTCCGAAAAGCACAAACGAAAAACTCATTGATCATAAAAGCGTAATTTTGCTACTCGGTATCTGGCAGCACCAGAATTAATGTTTACTTTTTTTATAAAACTTTGTAGAACTTTCTAGAAAGTTGGGGAAACGGAAACTTCCTTGGACTCATGGTGGAGAACATTCCAGCACCCACTCGATTCTTAGCTGGCCGTATTTAAAGGAAGCTAACTCGGTAAGTCTTCCAGTTTATCACCTTTCAGTGAATTTGACAGTTTTAATTCGCTCTTTTAGTTGATTGTATAAGTGTTTCCTACTTTATTCGACAGTGATAGTGTACATTTTGGATTTATATTTCTAAACTGATGTAAGTACTTCATAATTTTGAATTTGTTTCTTCGTTAATTTTAGCTTTTTATTGTATTCTATAATAGATTTCATTGTTCAGTGATAGTGTGCCTTTTGCTTAATTTATGAAATACGTTTTTGTATTCTTTTACAGATTTCTTTGCTGTAGCAATGCCTCCAAGGAAGCGGAAGGCGATCGGCTAAGTACAGTCAACGGCTAAGATGATGAAAGATAAGCGTAGTCAAGAAACTTCCTAGGAGAGGAATAGAAGACTTGCGATTGGCGAGAGAGAGCTGCTACATTTAGAGTAACAGAGATACCACAGCAGCGTGAGGTCCGACTACAGGATAAGAGAGATAATGTCAAACGATCACGGACTGCGCACCATTTTAGCTTAGCATTGGAAGGATTCTACTACGATTCACATAAAGACTACTCGCTGCATGCAAGTGTTACCATCGGGAAAATGGAAATGGTTTGTAGTTAATGTCAAGCCAAAAAGTTTAAATCAGAGTCTACTGGTATTTGCTTCAAAAATGGAAAAATTAATTTCTGCCAACTGGAACCACCACCACAAGAACTTTTGACTTACACATCAGGAGATACGTCAGAGTCGAAGCATTTTCTTAGTAACATCAGAAAATACAACTCATGTTTCCAAATGACATCATTCGGCGCCACATCAGTTGTTGGACAGCCCGGATTTCCGTCGACATTCAAGGTGCAAGGACAGATTTACCATAGAGCGGGATCGTTGCTTCCGCTGACAGATCAACCACCAAAATTTCTACAACTATATTTTATTCAAAACGAACAAATGGAAACTGATCAGAGGTGCGCCTACATCTCGGGAACAAGACGTCAGATTGTGTTAAACTTACAGAGGATATTTCATGAGCACAATAATCTTATTAAAACGTTTGAAACAGCATTGGAACGTATGCCAACAGATGAATATAAAGTAGTCAAAAGAGCAGACCGAAGACCAGCAGGCGAACACGAGCGGCGCTTTAACTCTCCTCAAGCAGTGGTTATATCAGGCGATGAGTTCCATCAACGGGATATCGTTATTCAACGACGAGGTGAATCTTTGCAGCGCATTTCGGAAACACATCGATCTTATGATGCTCTGCAGTACCCAGTGATATTCCCCCACATGGTGAAGATGGATATCATTTTAATCTGAGGCAGATCAACCCAAGAACAGGTGAAACAACGAGCAAGAAAGTTTCAGCGATGGATTTCTATGCGTACAGATTAATGGTTCGAGATACTGAGCAGTACCACGTATTGAACTGCAGGCAATTGTTTCATCAATTCATCGTCGATATGTACGCAAAAGTCGAGAGTGAGCGTCTCCTTTACATTCGTCTAAATCAACGTAAACTGAGAGTTGAGGAATATATTCACCTGAGAGATGTTGTGGCAAATGACGGGAACGTTGAAAATCTCGGTGCCTTGTTCATACTACCAGCTACATTTACAGGAGTCCCAGACACATGCACGAATACACGCAAGATGCTATGACGTACGTGAGGACGTACGGGAGACCAGTCTTATTTATCACCTTTACCTGCAATCCGACTTGGACGGAGATCAAGGAGGTTCTTACCAATGGTCAATTACCCAGTGAGCGCCACGACTTGATTGCGAGAGTATTTAAACAGAAGCAATTGAAACTGATTGACGTTATAACAAAGGGCCATTCATTTGGAGTACCGAGATGCTGGATGTATACGATTGAATTATTATTTTATTTCTATGAGTTTTATATTTTTACATGAATATTTGATTGATAAAAAAAGGATATTTAAAATATTTCATTATTCATAATTTACATTTTGTAATGGAACACGAAAAACTTCAACTCATTAATCATAAAAGCGTAATTTTGTTATTTTAGATTTGGCGAACCAGAAGTAATGGTTCGAGATTAATGTTTTATTATTTTATAAATTTGATTTAGAATCCCGAGTTTGTCTGTTTGAGTTAACACAGCTAAATGTTGCAGTCATATTTGAGCATTACTAAATTTCTTAAATCATTATCGTCTTTATCAATATTTTCAAATGTCTTTTTTTGAATTGCTCTATTTCAGAATACACTCAGGCAGTCGAAATTCGACACTGCGCATCATTCGTTTTTCAGAATTCTGCATTTTTTCGTCGGAATTTCGTTTCTGTTCGCATTTATGTCTTAATCTTTTACATATTGCAATATATTCAGGAATTAAATGCATATATTTGCGTCCGAAGTATATTGTAGAAGCTATGAAAAAGTTAAAACGTATTTTCCGTACAATTTAAATGATTGCATTTTTCTGTGAAAAAAAGTGATTATTCTAATTCACTTTTCAAGCAACATTTAACCATTTCAACCCGAGCAACGCCGGGTAATTTAGCTAGTATATTAATAAATCAGCGATGTACAATGTCGATGTACAATTGAGACTTCGAACTCTCAGTGTAGTTCATTAAAAACTCATTTAAAAAAGAAATAATAGTTTATTTACGGCTCAAAATGATACTCAGAATATAGTAAATAAAAGTCAAACTACAAAAATAAATTTCAGAAAACTTAGTAGTCATTAGCCATTCTAAAATCCCATAATAATATCACCAAATCTCAGCAATACTGTAACTTAATGAAACTCATAACCTGGTCACACGTACTAGCAACACGTAACGAATATACCAAAAGGTTCAATAATAATTCTAATTTAGAATTATTGGCCAGAAATATTATTGAACTACAAAATTAAACTGATTATTGACCAGAAGAAAAGTACGTATTTATAATTAATTTAATTTAAATATATAGCTGGCGCGTTTTCAATAGGTTTCAATATAAATATTGCTTTTTTATAAGTACACTGATTTTTATAAGTTAAGGAAAAATCAGAAAAGTCATGATAATTAAAATCTCATGGGTAGAATTTCATGAAATTCGTTATAAATTTGAATGAAACATGAATTAAATAAAAGTTATAGATTAGTCTAAAACTAGTAACACATGATTTATTTTTATCGGAAAATTTGATGATACAGGAACTTGTCCAAAAAATAGGATGCCTGAGTTGAATGTGCGAGGAACTTCAATATGTGGTCACCTTTGATAGATATGCAGGACAGACAGCGATGCTTCATGTTCATGATGATGGTATCAATTAACTTCATAGGCAGCAATGACCATTGAGCGTTCTTTTTGAAGAACGTAGAATGAATCAAGAGCGTTCTTTTTGAAAATCCAATTTTTTTCCAGAGGGGGAAACTTGCAGAGTGCAAGAGGGGGAAACTTGCAAGTGGGCTTACTTACTTAGTTGGGGGCGCAGCCCCCTCCGCACCCGACATAAAGCCATTGCAGATTGGCAGGGGAGACCCCAGATGGCAAGGAGCGAGCGGCCTCAAAAAGCAAGAGCGAGACTCATGTCAGTGGTCAAGAGACAAGCAACGGTACTCCTTATTGGGCAGGAGATTTATTCGGACTCAACATAAGAACCATATCAAGGATAGAGTGGGCTCTTGTCCCCCTCCTCCTCTCATCTTAGCACTTTAGGAGAGCAACCGGTGGCTGCACGAAGTGGTCGCGCAACGGATGGACACATTGGTACCAAAGGGTACAGGGAGGGCCTGCAAATATGCACCTACTTTTTAACTAATCGTAGCATAATAATGCTTGCTGGCTCAGAAAGATTTATGAGACTTTTGACCAAGGTGGTCGTCTCCTTAGGGAAGTGCCTTCGCTGAAAGGTCTTTTAAGAACCAACCTGCATTTGCATTACGTGGAGGGAAAACCAGCGAAAACCCTCCATGGTTGGGTGAGCAGGGACCAGGGGTATGCTCAAGTGCAACGCCGCACTTCGAGGAATTAAGCATCACCGACACTATGGCAGTTCCAGCAAAACTGTCAATTGTCACATGTTCCATCAAATCCTATGGTTTCCGTCAATTCCTCTGAATATATCAAATCCTATTGTTTCCATCAAATCCTATATGTTATCAGGTTGCAGGCCTGACGTCCCCCGAACCCTCGGAGGAGGGGCGGGGGTGGTTTCCCACACCAGTTTACCCAGACGATGGAGAGCCTGGAGACACTTGGGGTTATTGAGTAAATCTTGGGGTCGATCTCTAATGAAATCGAGTCCTCCCCTGAGGTCAGCCTGCAGTCCAGTATGTAGTGAAGAGAATCACCTACCTCACCACATTGACAGGCGTCTGACATCGGGTAACCCATTCTAGAGAAGTAGTCTGGGAACCGTCCATGGTTTGTTAGCAGCTGGACAATAAAGGGGTCGCAGAGGTGAATTCTGAGATTTGGGATCGGTATAAATTTAAACGTGTGACGACCTGAAGGTGCCGCCTCCCATCTTCGTTTCCACCATTCCACCGCTCTTTGAATGAGCGTATTCTTTATTGTAATGCTAGATCTCATCACCAGTATGTCTGCGACCGCTCTCTCGGTAGCCAATTTGGCCGCCTCGTCAGCCGCCTCGTTACCTCGGTAGCCGACGTGAGCTTTAATCCAATGCATCTGTACACCCTGGCATGACACGACCTTCCTGTACAGAGATTTCACCTTATTGACCAGGGGATTAGAGTGTAGCGGATCCCGTAGGGCCTGTAAAGCAGAGAGACTGTCGGAGAAAATATGGGTGATTTTCTTTGTGTTGTAGATGGGGCTGGACTGCACCCACTCCAACGCTTTTTCAAGTGCCGACAGCTCTGCTTGAAAAACTGTGCTGTTATTGCTCATTCGGTACATGCACCTTTTTATAATAACCCCAAAGTACATGACCACGAACGCTGCACCAAAACGTCCGTTTATTCCTGAGCCATCAGTATAAATCTCTGTCTCCGTATAGTCGGGGAGTGCGACGTCGAAGGGTACAATGATGCGTTCTGCAGGGTGAGTCTCCCACACATCGATCTCTCTAGCAAAGAACGAAGGTGAAAAGTGTTCACCGCAAACCATAACCTCAGTTTCGACTTTAGTGAGTAGGAACTGAGCATGAGTAATCGTGGCTAGAAGGTCCAAAGGCAAGGTTCCAGCTATGACTTGCAAAGCTTTAGTGGAAACGGTTCGAAAACCCCTTGTGATAGGAATCAAGGCTTGCCTCTGGATAGACTCGAGATAATTCCGGAAGACTGTTTGATTGACGCAGTCTCCCCAAGCGCCATGTCCATAAAGTACCGATGGGACTATAACATTTCGGTAAATGCGCTTTAATAACCAAGGTCTTTTGGTATAGAGTATTCTAGCCACTCTATTTAACATATACAGAAGCTTAATTGCTGTTATTCGCTTTTGCCTGAAGTGTTCTGCAAACTTCAGGTTCTTGTCCCAAATTACTCCAAGATATTTAAGCTCATTCACGTTGGTAATGTGTGTTCCCTCACAGTCGAAGGTAGGAACGTTTCTTCTCAGAGTATTTCGATAGGAGATGGTCATGGGGTGGAAGTGGGCTGCTAATACTTCAGGAATAGCCTGTTAATAGAGTAGTTGGAATTAACTTTAAACTGGAGGTCTCGGTTCTATTAGCTTTTTACAAAACATCAGAATAAAAAGAAAGCATAGAAAAGCCCCTCACGGATTTGAGGGGCGGGTTGAGCGCAGCAACACGTCTCCTTAGAGCATCCCAGACAAGCTCAATAGGATTGAAGTCAGAAGATTTAGCTGGTCATTCGATACGTACAATGGACTCATTGCGAAGACACTGTTTCATTAGGCGAGCTTCGTGTGGGTGAGTAATATCATCTTGCAGGATAAAGGAACATCTATTGCACTTCATAAGGACGTACAATTAGATCAAGGATATCGTTTCCATATCATTTGCTGTAATGTTACCACTTGTCAGCACATAGGTCTGTGGGTCCACTTAAGGCGATGCTAACCAAAACACACATTGCATCCACCATAACGATCTCTTTCACGGATATTATTGGGATGATAGCGGGTCCCCGATTCTGTCTAGATGAAAACACGGCTGAAATCATTCTGCAAACTGCATCTGGGTTTGACAGTGAAGAGTACAGACCTCCATTGGCTTTCACTCCAGCTGACATGCATGCGTGCCAACCGAACCACTCCCTCCTGTGGAATGAGGTGAGGGGTACACTCATTGCTGTGGTCGTCTAGCATACAGACCAGCTTCATGAAACCTTCTGCTAACAGTTGAAGCCAATATCAACTTCTCAGTACCGGAAGCAAGAGCAGATCTGACGTTGAGGTCCTTTGCCATCGTGCGGTTAGCTGTAGATATCGGTCATCAACGGCAGTTATAGATCTGGCTGTACCTTCTAGATGCTGAATCTGTTCTTAGCAATGCATTCCAGTCTGGATTTCAGAAGGACTCGCATCCAGCCTCCTGCCATATTTGTTAACCTGCCTCAAGTCGTCCAATGGCTCGTCATCGCAACCCCTGAGGTAAGCGATGTCTCAGATTCCTACAAAATGGCTCCGATGTTTTTCATTCAAATTCTAAACAAGAAATCATAGTACGTTTTGAAAGGCAGTTTTTCATACATGTTTGATGACGTGTTAGACGCCAACGCCACAAATTTGATATCATATTCTGATGCAGCCTTATTTTTCATGTCACATATCCTAATTTTGTGCAAATTTATTAACTTTTTGACGAATAAAACGATTTTTCTGTTTTTCCTTAATTTATGGAAACCAGTGTAAATATCATCGCTTGGATAACTCGTTTCCTTGCGATATTTTTCACGTAAATGCAACGATTTTTTGAAAAATAGATTAAAAAAATTTTAAAATGAAAAAAAAATACCCATTGCAGATTTTTCAGTTGGATTTTGTTAAAATGAAGTTGAAACTTTTGAACTATCAAGGATTTTTGACTTTGCTTGTAAGAATACCAGGGAAGTATTCAGAAGTATCACGGGGCTTGACACCTTCCTGAAATGTTTTTGATATTAAAAATAACCACGCATACATGCTAAAGCTAATTTGATGTGTGTGGGTATATGTTTCGTTAATTACTCAAGTAAAATATTCATACCATGAAAAAAAATTCAAAAAGTCATTAAACACAATGCTCACATAACATAATGGGTCAGAATATTGAGCTGGGAGAGAGAAATCTGGGCACCACCTCCAAATTTTTTAAATTCGTACCTGACAGGTGCAGGAACCTTTCTGGCATTGCAAATGTACACCCTTAGTGGGTTCTGCACAGTATTTCAATAAAAATTTTAAATTTGGTAAATTAAATGAAATTGAATATAATTTTTATGTCTCGGCGTCCCCATAGTCGTCATCTGACCGTGGTTCAAAATTACGTGGTGTTGTCCTCGGATCTTTCCCTTCGGGTTTGATCCCGGACAGTCGTCAATATCCCGTTATGTTGCTCCAGTGCGACGTTAATTAAAATACCTACCTACCCTACAGTCCCTTTATCTGAGTTGCCAGTTGGTCTGTCTGCCTGTGGATATTAGAATAGTTCCAGTAGTAATTGTCCAGATCACACGAATATGCAAATAGGTAAACAAGTATGAGTGTTTTTATGAACTTGGAAGATTTCTTCTTTATTGGCGCACTATTTCATGCATCGGATATTTCAACAAAAAACTTCTTTGTTTTTTGTAGCAAAAGTCTATTCTATTTCCATAACTGAGATGATCAATTCAGTAAAGATATAAAGAACGAGAAGTCTCAGTATTTTATGTCGTCTTTCCACATTGCGCTGCATTGTTTCTGTTGCTATCAATTGAAGCAAGGTCCGAAGAATGGTAATATACTATCTTGGAAAATCTTTCTGCACACTTCACTCATCCCTGACCTACATTTTCACACAACGAATTTCTCTCCTGTACTCACTCCATTTTGTCTTCTTTCTTGTACTATTTTTCGAAAACACACTTCAGATTTTTACAATACTGGAATACTGTACTACGAAAAACAATAACTTCGAAAAAGAAAATCCACATGAATTATAGTGACATTTTCCATTTGAAGTTAAATCGTAATTCTTGTTAAGTATAGGGGTTCATCTAACAAAATATTCAATGGTATTTTGACTGTTTTATTTTAAGTTAATTTTAAATTGTTGGAGGTAGTTGGTTGGGGTGCAAATATTTTTTTATGTTCTAGAAAATTATTCTTAGACTTCTGAATATTGTTTTTTGTTTTACAAAAATAAGCTGTTCCGAAAAAACATATATTATTTTTAATAGCGACTGAAAGTTATTTTGCTCAACGGGATAAAGAACTTAGCACAATCATATTTAATTTATTTCTATCAAACGTTTGTAAAGTCACAGAATTGGGATGAGAGAAGGTTAAGTTGTATTCCAAATAGCCAACATTTTATCTAAATTTATTATTTGACAAAATAGTACGAAACGTTAATCTAACAAGGGTAGAAATTATATCTAGGTATCAATGACCTCAGATGAAAAGTAAACCTAACTAAAAATCAATTCAGGCGATGTTTCGATCAAAATACTATTTAAAATTCGATAATCTTTTCCTTGATTCGTTAAGGCATACTCAAGTGATTGTTCGCAGCAAATAAATAAAATGAAATCACAACCTGTAGTTTAATCAGTACTCCTCTAGTACGCCCGATTGTCTCCCGATTAAAATTCTAATTGGAATTATATATCCGTAAAAATATGATTTATTTCTTCAGTCAAATCCAAGAATCATGTTTCTGTTTGATAAAAAACTTAGATAGGAAAACCCACAAAATTTATCGACAATTTTCAAAGATAAAAATTCCAATATATTTAAACTTTATTACATCTCACTTATTTTTTTATAAAAATTGACGCTATTAAGAATCAATAGAATTTAAGATTAGTTTAAGAACAACTTAATACTCTAGTATACAAGTGTGCGATGTCCAGAAGAACAATGGAGTGGAATTCATCAATTTATTCAGAAAAAGAAAATTGAATACAGTTCAGGATTAACATTAATTACAACGTGTAAGAAACTTTGATGTAACGAAAGTGAGAATAATAATAGCACATTATGTTACTTTTAAATAATGACACTCGTGTATTAATTTAAAAATCGTTTGGATTGGTCAAAAAGCGTATATTTGTATAGAGAACAGACAGACGCCAATTCTTTTTCATATATACGAGGTACCTCGTCACCAAGATAGTGGCAAATTTTTTATGATGACAAGATTAAGGTATGGTCAGTCTTCTTTTAATGGCGAGATATCTCGTCCATCAAGATCTGGATAGCTTTGATTTTGACGAGAACCCTCGTCGAGACACAACCACCAGGAGAGTGAAGAAACCTGTGGCTTCAAAAATACACAGAAAAAAAAACATTTTTTGTTTGCTATTTTTTTGCTATTTTTCTTTTTATTTGGCGTCTCGTTTTGATAAAATGTTGCCAAATATAACCGAGTTGACTAGATTTTAACGAAAAAACAAGTACGAATTTCAGCCAAGCATATAACAGCAGCAAAAATAGGTCTTTAACTGCTTTTTGATAGATCTGTTTGGCACAATTATTGCTAATACGATGCTTTTTCATTCTTCTCTTTTTATATTTTGAGATTTCCTTTTTATATACAGGAAAATTTCCATCAATACTGGTAAAACAAACTGAGTTGCGTACCGCAATCGTATTATACTTAATGTTACACCTATGGGGATTTCGATTGTTTTAGTCCCCTTTGCACACCTAGGACAAATAGAACGGGAGTTAATATGTAGCCTACGTTACCCGCAGGGTTTTAAAGTATTAGTGTATCTAATTTGGTTTAGATTGGTCAAACGGTGTAGATTTATATTTGCAGAGAACAGACGGACAGATGCCAACTCTGCTTTATATATAGAGAGATACTAGCAGAATTACCCGGCGCTACTCGGGTTAAATTGGTTAAATGTTGATTGAAAAGTATTCAGATGTAATCACTTCTATTTCATAGAAAATGCAAGCATCATTTAAGTGTACGGAAAATAATTTTTTAACATCGTTTTAACTTTTTCATAGCTTCTACAATTTACTTCGAATGCAAATATGTATTCGTGATATAACCATTCATATAATCAATTTCATATTTATCACACTTCTGACGAAGACGAAACTACAAAAGCTTTTTCTAAGGTGACTACTACAGAAGTCAATTTTGAGTTTAGAAAAATAAATTGTTACGGCATTTATGATTCATTTATATTGAAGCAAACACATTTTTTTCTTCAAAATTCTATTCAGCGGCACGTGGAGTAACGGGGCTTCTTTTAAAAATGTCATCAGTGTTGACAAAGCAAACTCAATCGATTACAATTTTTATAAAATCAACTCTTTCAATGAATGTTTCACAGGTACCTAAGTTGCATGAGAACAGTGCCAACTTCAAGTAAGGAACCTCGATCTGCTGTCACTTAAGACAGAAATTTCTATTTTTCAAAAGTCTTAGTTCAAATACTTCCTTAATGTGATATTATTCCAAGATCACCAAACTCTTATTTAAAATTCGCTTTACTCCAACGTTTTAAATCGAATCCTTATGGTACTTTTTACAATTGGGAGATTCTGTTTCTATATGGAAACCACGTACCTATTTAGAATGATAGATATAGTTACTTGAAAATGGAGTACAGCTTTCAATAATACCCAGGAAACATGTGTGTGAAAACAAATGTAAATTTAATTGATTTTAATCTTCATGTAATGAAAATCTATGTCAAAATTTAGAAATATCTTTGAACTACAACGTATGGCTACCCGTTTTGATTTAACGTAACCTATCTTTAAAATAATTTTATTTCAGCTTTACCGGTAATTTTAAAATAAGAAGTTACAAACCTTCCTTAAAAGGTTTTCATTTATTTTTATGAAACAGAATTCTACAAACCATTACGTATTCAACCAGACTTAAGGAAAGTTGGTCAAAATATACATATACCACCAAGAAATTACCCTGTCTTGTGATATTTTGCAGAAAATAAAATAATTCATTAAAATTTAACCTCTAAACAAGGTATCTGTAATATGGAAAATACTAGAACACATAGTAAATACAAACAGAAACGAAATTCGGGTCATTGAATTCGGGCCGTAGAATGTTCTTTCATCTCTAAAAACTTTTAATTGCATTACAGTACGATGCAACAATTCACTGGACTAGAATTCCAGAAGTAATTTTTTGTTGGTAGACGTAAATAATTTAACTTTAACAATTAATTTTTACCTGTTTCAATAACTTGATACGGTGTAATTGCATCCTTGATTACTCGGTCCTCATGGAGAAGCGCTTCATTATCATCACACGATTTCGCAGAACAAGACATTGACTGCCAACCAGAAGAAGCCCACAGTGCGTCCTTCCATCAGAGCGTTTTCACCAATACTCAGCTTTTATCACCTTTTCGATGCGGAAGCGAAACAATTGGCAAAATAAATCTACACCAGCAGAAGGTCTTACCTTTGCGTTATTCGTTCGTAAACCAAAGCCGCATTCCATTTACACCATGAATTGAAAAAAATATGCGTTAAGTGGATCAGGTTAACAGGAACAGATGGAAAGGCGAGCCGATTCCCCGAATGTGATGGAGAGCTTATTCACATGCAAGTTCCAAACCAAACTCTGGTCGCCGAGTGCGCGCGGAAAACGAAAGTTCCTACGTCAGGTTGGTTCTTCGCGATGGACTGTATGTAGGACGCGTGTCGATTTGGTAGCGCGCGAACGACTGGGTACATAGTTTCAGTGTCACAATACTAAACGAAACAGTGCTGTGTTTTATACGGTGTGTGTTTCGAACAAAAAAATCAAGCTATGTTGTGTTAAGTGCCATTTTCGTAAACAGGCTATAGCAAAGGAACGCCAACTTGGGATTGTTGGAGGGGCTAAGTAAGACCTCAGTTGTTTCTATGTACGTATGTTTTCGAAACAATTTTGTTTTTTAATTTCACTACCCATATAAAGGTGCTTCTCTAGTGAGAAAGCAGATGACTTTGTGAAAATTCATTTCCAGGAAGGTTATAAGCTGGCCGTAGGAAAGGGCTGTCATAGCAAAATCTTTTAAAGCTATCACCGTAGGAGATTATTTGTTTCACCAAGCTTATAGGCAGCGAAAGTTGTGTCCAGTCGTGGTTGTAGGACGCCCCCAGGATATACACCCGGAGGGGCTACGTTGATAACGTAAACTATTTCTCGGGGGGGGGGGGAGCTGGTAATTTCAGGAGGCAGAAACGTAGAGCGTGAATCTTGAAAAGGGTGATCTTGATTTTGAAATTCATTTTCCTATCTTTGAGGATAGATCTGTTTTAGATTGTGCTAGTGAAGTATGATTGTGAAACAAGTTTTGACATGAAGACTCCTTGACTAACGGAAGCCGTATGGAAATGAATAATTGATTCAAATTCTTATTAATAAAAAAAAACGTTAAATATTTTCAGTCTGTATTATTTTCTCCAACCCCTGGCTGTAAATAAGATATGGAAATGGATAAATATTTGTTGCATTAAAAATTGATGAATTTTGGTACACTGAAACATGAAGAAAATGTCAAAAACACTTTTCACACATAATTTTTAACGATCAATTAATTAAATACTGATCTTTTTTTTTAGGTCTGAGAGGGGCTTAAACCTCATAGCCCCTTCTGTAGGTGCTCCACTGCGTGCGTGGCTGTGTTGTGAGAAAGAATGAACAGATGAGAAAAAGGGACGTTCAAATTTGGATGTGATTGCTGTCAAAGTTATTGGTAGTTAATGTTAAGTATTTGGTATTGTTAAGTACCAAAGTTGGTAGTTGATGTCAAAAAGACTGCGAATAAAGGGTGCTTCTAATTAGTATTGGTATTAAACGTGATGCAGTAGGATTTCGAACCAAAAATATTTATTTAGGAAAAAAAATAGAAGTATGTATTCTCTTTAAAGCTTAATGGAGGTACCTTTTGTGAATGTGGAATCAAGCAATGAACATTTTCATATTTATTTTTATTCGCTTTGATATTTAATTTTGTATATGTCGCACTTCTAAATTAGGAAAATCCGGCTTTATTTCTTTTATTCCATTTAATGGGATATAGGAGGCCATGTCTTTTATTCCATGTCTCCTATACTAAGTTTTTGTTACAAATGGAATGTAGGAGTAATATTCCCTCTCTGTACAACAATTGTTTGTGTGGAAAGTGATGATCACTGGTGATAAGGTGGAGCAATATGGGGTACTGGATTTCTAAGTTTAAGCTAATGCCATATAAGCGTTCCGGTGACAAAACATAAATCAACACTTATCACAAAGAAGAGCTGTCAGACGGACGTTGTTTTGGCTGCGTAAAAATGGCAGAATAATAGCATTTGACAGTGATATTTATCGCTCAATTTGGCAATATTCGTTGAACAGAACTATTTTAAAAGGGGGGGGGAATTTCAATTAACGTCACACTGGAGCAACACAATGGGCTATTGGTGACGGTCCGGGATCAATCCCAAAGGGAAATATCCGAGGACAACACCACGTAATTTTGAACCACGGTCAGATGACGAGGCAACACCTGAGCTGGCACCCCACTCTCCAAACTTCCACACCACGCCAACGTGAGGACATTTGAGGCCACGACAGATTTAACGTGCACCAGCCCCCTTTGTACACGGCGGTGTTTGGCTGGATTTGAACTTGCAACCCTTCGGTTGCTAGTCCGTTGCTCTTCCAACCGGGCCACCGCGGCCCTATTTTAAAAGGGGAAATGATAAGTTAAAATCACTTGTTAAAAGTATTCCATTCCAAAATCAAAAATTTTATAGTTAAATCGATTAAATATTGCATTTTAGACCTTCTTTAAATCCGTAATTGTTTATTTTGTAACAAAAATTACGAAACGCCTACTTTTATTTATATTTTGGTCAAAGTTCGCTATTTTGTAAAAAATTACTTTTCCCGTTATAACCAGTGCCCTATAAATCAAAGATATATTTAATTTTTCCTTTATAAAACTAATTTAAAGAATTGCATGAAGTAAAGCAAAAGAATTTTGAAAATCACAATTTCATCTGCCGACTGTTGCTTTGTGAACTGTGAAATTATTTTTTATATATACAAGTATAACCAATTAATGGATCTATAAAACCTAACATAATAAACAAGTTCAACTAAAGTGGTCACAGGAACTAAAAAAATTAACATTTGTTTCCAGTAAAGGTTCCTATAGAACAACATATGTACAGTTTCAATTTTACGAACGAAAAATTTTACTTAAATTTAGTTTTAATACAACAACATAGCAAACAGGAAACTTACATTATTAGCCCAGAATTGCAATACATCATTCAAAATTACTCTTTTATTTACAGATCAAAACACGTAAATAACGAATAAAAAACAAAGATGTTTTAAAATGATCGAAAAATTTGAAAAAATACCTTTTTCATAATTTATCTTGAAAAATGCAGAGTTTTCTAACAAAGGTATAATTTTTAATTTTTATAAATATATACTTATGAAAACATTTGAACACTATAAATGACGATCCGTTACTTCATATATAGTATGAAAATGTTAGAGAAGAAAATCAGTGATAAAAATCAGTGATTCTAAAATACAGTGATTCATATAATCAGTGATTTCTAAAGGGTCATCTACAAAGGACTATCGAATTAGGTAAAACCAAACCCCGAGAATAACAATTTTTATTTTGATATTGTTTATGAAGGTAAATATCGATTTTCTAATTAAAGTGAGAAAAAAAATTCTAACACCGATATCGTTTGTTAATGGTAAAAAGTTACATAATGAGTTTCATTAACAAATAATGTGAATCAACCTTTATAATCTTATAGTTAAGAAAACTTCATAATTGGGTTAGCGACTTTTGAATGTCAGTTTAAAAAATTAAGTATTTTTTTTAACAATAAATAACAGTCTGCTTGCATGATTCTTCTAAAGACTTGCGCAATCTCATGGATCGTGTTAATAAGAATATACGAAAGCTAAAACTTCTAGGAATTTGATCTGAACGATTTGTCGGATATTATACTGCTTGACATTATTTTTTAGAAATTATACCACGAAACTAGGAATTAATTTGAATTATCCTTAGCTGCAAAAGTAGTATTAAAATTAGAACTACTTCTTAAAACTTTTTGGAAAAACGAAATCTTGTGATTGAAAGCATAAGAAGAAACACTCGAAACCAATATCAGGGCTGCCAAAGCACTTGTGAAATAGTAACATTAGTAACATAAATTAAAAATAGTAGCCATCTTAAACCTTATTTTAGTAGCAATTTTAGTTATTCAGGTGTAAAATGAATCGGCTAAAGTACGAAATGTACTAATGAGATATGAAACAGACTTTGAAGGACTCGCCAAGAAATTTAAATTTGGATATAAAAAATTAATATTTTCTTAACATGAAATTATAATTTTCAACATTCAGAATTGAAGCATATCGAGCAATTGCATAACATCATTGTTGACAAACAGTAGAATTCATATTGAAATAGATTATTACAACAAAATATACTAGAAAGTCAAAATAGATCATTTTATTGATGAATTTATTCGATTTTTATAAATGTTAATATTTCTACTAAATTTTAGATACACTTTTGTTTATTGTTTAGTAAATATATAGTACATACTCAAGTGTATTTATAGTTTATATATTCTTTAGAGAACCATTCAGTGTAATTATTTTGAGAATATGGAGCAGCAATATAGAAAAGTTGGAAGTTTAATGAGTTTTGGATAGCATATTTGATCAATTTAGAGCAGCTTCGACACATTTGGAAGCATACTTAAATTAAACTTCTGATAAAAATAAATGCAATACAATTAAAATTTGATCATATAAATTCATCAGTGAAATCACTTCATATAAATAAACTCAATAATTTGATACTAGGTAATTTCTCACACTTCCAGAAATCTAGAAAGTTAGTCTATTAAAAGTCTAAACAGAAAAAAGTAGAGAATGGAATCATTTATATTTTATAAGTATCTTGTACCATTGTACTATCTTCTAAGTCTATCTTATAACTTAAAGAAACATGAAAAACTCGGTTTGGAAAACAGTATTAGCAAAAGTTTTAGGACCTCACTATTTCTGAGCATTTGAATGCCTTTACTAACAATTTTCCTTCCAGAGTTTAAGTTAAACTAAAGGGGTCTTCAAAGGCCTCGAAACAAATTTTTTGAAGTTATTAAACAAACTTTCAATATTTTGATAAAGTTAAAGAAAAATTATCAATATCCAAAAGATAATTCGGTTCGACTCAAGAACACGAGGCATTGCGAATTGGCAATAATTACTAACGGTAGTTGGCGAAAATTTTGGGATATGCTAAATGGGAGTAGGTTTGCTACATGTACTTCAACTTGCGTACAAGTGGAAGGCATTCAATATAATGGTCTATCGAAATAGCCGTGTGGCAACTAAAATTTTAGTTAATTAAGAGGCCAGTACCGTGTTCTTGAGTTTTTCCGATAATTCTATAAAATCTACTTTTGGGAACAATTTACGTAAAAAGCACTGAAAGCAATTTAAGACTTCATTTCAAATCTGACATACAAAATTTTTTTAAGTGTCACTTCTCAAACAGAAACAGGGTTTTTAAGTATTAAAAAAGAAAAATATGCTTAAAAGTAAATTTAACATCGATAATTTGAAAAAATATTAGAATTTTCAAATTAGCGATAGTTGCACCAAAGGAGTCTATTGATGTAAGCCTGCTTTGTGTTGCTGTGATTGACTGCAGTATCCCGTTGGCGCTAACAATTTGGCAATGTTCTAATGGTAAAATGACGCCAAATGTACTCAAATTATAATTAACTTCCTTTCTCGTTCCAATATTAATTTGTGTCGTATTTTAGAAGAAATATTTCGAACACAATTCTTCAAGTTTTAAAGGACGAAAGCTTGCTAATGAAACACTTATTTTTTTCATATTTCAGTAAGGTAGATAGAGGTAGATGAATCAACGTCGCATTGGAGTAAAACAACGGGCTACTGGCTCTGGCTACGGCCCTGTATCAATCCCGAAGGGAAAGATCCGAGCACAGCACTTCGTAATTTTGAACTACAGTCGGATGACGAGGTCACACCTGAGCTGGCACCCATCCTCATAACTTCCATATCATGCTAACGTGATAATATTTGAGGCCCCTATAGATTTAACCTGCACTAGCCTCCACGTATACGACGGTCTTTGGTTAGATCGACTTTGGAACTCTCAACTCTCCGATTGATAATCCGCTACTGTTTCAACAGGGCAAACGAGGCCCCAAATTTCAGAAAGAAACTGGGCACCGATAGAAACTTTTTGTTTCCAATTGTTAAAATGAAAGAATTAATACATCGAACAAAAAATAGTTAAGACTCAAGAATATGGTAGCATCATGAATCGGCAATAATACCATCGGCAATTGGGGATAATTTTGGTACATGGTAGCTCGTCTTAGGTTTGTTTCATTTATTTCCACTTGCTCGCAAGTCGAAGGCATCCAATATGGCGGAAATGAATGTAGCGGTCTAATGAAAAAAAATTTTATGTAATTTTTTGTTTTGTTTTGAACATGAGACGAATTTTCGAAGCAAGGAATGAGGTAGGCAATTTGATCCCATTTCGTCTAAAGATGTACTTTGAGAAAACAAACTTTCTTTTAAAGTTGTCTCACAACTGCTATCAGAAAAAGAAAACAAAATGATGCTACATCTTTGACTCAAGTACTCCAAAAACCGCTGTTGGGAGCAGAAGTAAAGTAGGTAGGTAAGTAGTTGAATTAACGTCGCACTGACACACAACACAACGGGATATCGGCAACGGCCTCGTAATTTTAAACCAGAGTCAGATGACGAGGTCAACACCTGAGCTGGCACCCCAATCTCCAAACTTCCAAACCACGCGAAGGCGAGAAGCAAAGCAGGAAAAAAGCTTTTGGCGTAGCTTGGGGTGGTTACTTGTTTAATTAACGTCGCATTGGAGCAGCACAACGGTCCGGGATCAATCCCGAAGGGAAAGATCCGATGTCTACACCTCGTCATTTTGAGCCACGGTCAGATGACAAGGTCATACCTGAGCTGACATATCCGAAACTTCCACACCACGCCAACAGGAGGACATAATTAAGACAGACGACAGATTTAACGTCCACTAGCTCCCATGTACAGGACGCTCTTGGGTTGGATCTAGTTTCGAAATCGAATCGGTTACTAATTCACTACTATTCCAAGCAGGCTAATACAGCCCCTAACTTGGAATGAGTAGTGTTAAATAGCGTGAGTTTACACGCTTGTTCAAGCGATCCAATGTTTGATTTACCAAAAATTTTGACACCATTGCAGTGGAAGTTCAAAGAACGTAAAAAAAATCTCTCTTTCCCTTGACAGGTGGGTGGAGGGTAATTGAATTAATGTTGCACTGGAACAACATAACGGGTTATTGGCGGTCTGGAATCTATCCCGAAGATTTTTTCGTGACCAGCCCCCCCCCCCCCCCCCCCACGTACACAACGGTCTTTGGTTTTATTGAGTTTCGAATCCACAACCTTCCCATTACTAATCCGCTACTCGTCAAACCGGGCTACCCCCATGACGGAAACAAAGATTCATGGTCGTATTCACAAGAGGTCGACCAGACATCGAATTAATTCTAGATCATCATCGACTTGGCTTGACAGCAAGACATGGTGGCCTTCAGACATTGAATCAATTCTGGATCGTCACATTATCTTCGCTTGACAGCAAGATCTGGCCTGGCTGCCATTTCAATTTTCCCAAATCCTGGAACACCTCTCGGGGAGAGCCCGCACTCTGTGGGGTTTGTGTCTGGTGCCTAGGGTTAATTTTAAAATGAAAACACTCTATTTAAAAACTTGACAATTATTTAATGAGGCCAAGATAGTTACACATCATTTCGGAATCACAATCGGAACCACCATACAGGCTTCTCACAAGCGACACACACGGTTGTGTCAATGATGAGCTATTATATAACAGGTAAGACGTCACAAACACAGCAACATCGACTTTCTAATGAAAAGGTCATTAGAAGGTCGATGTGCAACAACAGTTCTCTAACATAGAATTAAAATCCTACAGGGATCATAATCCTACACAACCTAAAATACAACATAAAACCCTACATAACTAGCAGAATTACACGGCGTTGCTCGGGTTGAATTGTTCAATATTTAAATATTGAATCAATTCAACCCGAAAAAAGTAAACAGAATAATTCCTCTTCTTTCATAGAAAAATTAAGATATTATTAAAGCGTAAGGCAAAATATTTTTAACATCATTTTCACGCTTTTATAGCTTTTAAATTTACTTTTCACACATATAAGGAAACATACTATATCCTATCTACGTATTTCATATACTTCGAATACTTGGTGTTGGAAAAAATACAATACAAAAGGAGGATTCTAAGGCGACCACTACAGAAATAGATTCTGAATTTTGGAGTAATAATAAATGCCCCTTAAGTTCATTTCCAGTAAAAACGGAGAACCTACGGCAAATAATCTTGCTTTCAATTTTCTTATCAATATTTTTTGACTTGTGCCACTCTTGCACCAGGGTTGTGATATTTCCGAATTTTACCGTCATTATAAGATAATGACAAATTAGCTTTATATGCATGATTGATTTTTCTTTTGATACAAATGCATTTTTTCTTGAAAATTCCATCCAATAGCTCATGAAATTTCAGAACTTGCTGGGAAACTAAATATCTTCAGAACAGAAAAAAATCTATTACAATTTTTCAAAAAAAGAAGAGCGATTTCAGTCTTAAAAAAAAAAGAAAATCACAGTTGTTTTCAAACTTATGTTTCATTGGTAGATAAATTGTATAGGAATAGTTTCAACTCGAAAAGCAAGAAACCTCGACTTTCTGCACTTAAGGCAAATTATTTTTAATTCCTCAAAGTCCTAGTTTGAATATTTTTTAGCCTTGATATTATTCCAAGATCAGCAGTTTTATTGAAAATTCGCTTTACTCCAACTGTCATGCAATTTAAAATTAAATCTTTGCGGCACTTTCTTTTCTATTCAGAGATTCGGTTTCTAAATGGAAACCACGTTCCTATTTAGAAAGATAGAGTTTTGGAGTGATTATGAATGTTCCTTAAGTTCATCTGTTGTAAAAATGACGAACTTACACTGTAGTACTGCTCTCAGTTTTCATATCAGTAATTTTTGACTTGTAACCGCTCTTGACTAGCGAGTAGTTTTCAATACAATCTTATAATTGAAACTTGAAAACCAAATGTAATTTTTACTATTTTCACAATTGCCTTGCAATGAAAAGCAACGTCAAATTAAAAAAAAAGCGTTTACAACGTTTGATATAGCTACGCATACAGTGGCGTCACTGCCCTAGGATGTAATGGACAGTAAAATGACATGGGATTTCCTATAGACGGTGGTACCCTCAATAGTGATATGTCATCATAACCATGGCAGCTGATCCAGCTTCACAAATGTGGATTTTACTGGACTTTATTTTTACGTTACATATCCCTTTTTAAACTAAGACGTGCCATCTTATTTTATTAGGTTTTGTTTTTATATACTTGATTTATTTTTTTGAAGAGAAATTTTATACAAATCATTATGTATTTAACCAATGACTTTTATGGAAAGTTGTTCGAAATATACACATACCTGCAAGTAATGAACCCATGTCTTTAGGGGCTGTCGTGGCTCAGTGGGCATGCCCACTGCGCTAGCAACCTTCGAGTTGTAGGCGGCGTAGGTTCGATTCCTGTCAGGTGCATTCCTCTCTGGGTGTATTACTCTTTTATGTGTCAGTAAATCTTAGATTGTGTGTATATGTCTATTACTTGATATTGCGTGTCTTGTGTCTGGCGCAGTATAGCCAAATATGGCCCTTGTGCCATAAAACTCCGAACAACCAACCTGTCTTTAGAGACATTTTACACAAAATATTCTTTAAAATCTAAGTAATTTATTTACAACACATAAAACAATGGAACACATAAATATAGTAGTTGCAGCTTAACAAACAGAAATGAATTCCTATCATTGAAAAATGTACATAGATTTATGAATAATTATAGATGTGAGCAAAACGTGCCAGATTTTGACTTCTAATCTGCTCAGGAAAAAAGTTCAAATACGACAGCATCATTTCGCTGTCTTAACTCAGATACACAAACTAGGAATTCCAAGTAAAATAAGAAAATGAAGCATGAAATCTGGCATTGCCAGATACCAGAGAGTAGCCCCTTAATAAATATCCATTTATATCTGTGACTTTAATTATCAGTGGGGTTTTTCGCTTGCGAGACTAATTTCTTTAGAAAATGAGAGCCACGATAGACCTGCTGCAAGAGTAGTGGATTATCAACCGGAGGGTTTGTTAGTTCGAAACTCGATCCAGCCAAAGACCGCCGTGTACGTGGGGGCTTGTGAACGTCGTGGCCTTAAATGTCCTCACGTTGGCGTAATAGTGTGGAAGATTGGAGAGTGGGGGAACTGACGGACGTTTAACGGTAACTGGAGTGACGACCGTTCTAGTGTCAAATGTACAGTTAATTGCTTCGAGTTCTGTTGAAAAAAATCTGATTCAGATCATAGGTCTTCACAGATAATACGAAAAAATCATTTATCTGAATAAAAGAAATTAATATATAATTTTTGAAATGTTCTGTAAAGTTCTTTTGTTACTGTAAAGAGAAAAGTACACATAAAATAAAATATACGAGTCTCCATTTTTAGTCCGTCATAGAATTAGGATTCGGTCTGAGAGTAGATAAGATGACAAAGATGAGAGACATAAAGAGAGACATAAAGATGAGGCAGTATATCAAGCCAGTTCTGTATTGGTTGAATTATAAATCATATAGTTCAAAATGAAGACGGCGGGCAATTACAAGAGACTACGGGAAATACACACAAAACAGAAAAAATACTAAATTAAAAGTATACACCAGAGATGACACTTTTAGAATTATTATTTTACTTTATAATTTCCGACTTGACAGTTTTTCCATTTAGAAATCATTTTCTGCAATGTTACCGTGTTGCCTTTGAGTAAAGACGTTCAAGTGAAACCTGTTACAGACAATCATAGTCATATAATAACAATAGAACTCGGAAGAATTACGCTATTTCAGCAGAAAAGGAAAAACAAAATAACAAGAGTAGTAAGCGCTTAAACACATGTTAGAAACATCTGCTAGTCGCTACTGTACTTGTTGGAATTTCGCTACTGTATTTGTTGGAATTAAAAAACATCGTTTCGGAAACCTTTTCAGACATGAATATTTTAGGTATCTCGAACCTTTTTAGACATGAGTATTTTAGGTATCTCGAACCTTTTTAGACATGAGTATTTTAGGTATCTCGAACTTTTTGTGAAACAAGTACCGCACTTACATTACTTATTCTGAATCCCTCATTTTATTCAAATTAGTTTTATAAAAGACAGGTTTTGATGACTGGGAACTCAGAACTTCGTTCCCTTTACTCGTATTTGTACATCGGATTAAGAAATTTATTTTAATGTATTGCTAAAGCTTTAAAGTTAAACTTGTACGTATAATTTCTTGCAAAAAAAACAGTTTAATGCTGTAACCTGAATAAGTCATATTCGTACAAGCAAGAAATTGACAAAGATTTACCCTGATTACAGGGTTAAAGTGTATTTGTTGAAGAATTATCAAACAAAGGCTAACTATTTCACACAGAAATAAAAGAAGCGGGTGTTTACTTGGTGATTAGTTTGACTTTGTAAGAGAAATGCAAATTCACTCGTCACGTCTGTAGATCAAACATGTTTCAAATAAAATAATATCCTAAAATAATAAATTGAATCGATAATAGTATCATAATAGTATGTGTAAACGGGTTATTTCTCAGCTTTCGGAATAACTTCAAAGGCACATGCTAACGATATAAAAGAATGTCATCTCATAGAAGATGGGATTGTTGAAAAATGTTTTTCTTATATATAGACCTATTTTAAATTAATAAAATAAAATCTATTCGGTTCGTGTATTCTCTTTTATTATTTTTCTTCCCAAATTATAACAAATGTAAACGTTACTTGTTATCGGTTAAAAAATACAAAAAATTACATGTTTGATCTGAGAAGCAATTGTAATGTTAGCAAGCCTCGGATATTTAGGTTCTAAAAATCTCAGATTAGGTTTCCAGCTTACGTTTTAGGTTTTTCTAAGTTTTAACATGCTATTTTAGGTTTTTATAGATTCTAACGAAAAACATAATTTTGGATCGTAACATAAGATTAATGCACTTCTTTTCATTGATATAATGGTAATTTTTAAACCACGTTCTCGGTACAAACGATCATACGCTTTTAATTTGATAATTAAATGTAGATAACTAAACTTACTTAAAAACAAGTTCAGACCTTACGATAACAGTTAGGGTAGGGTTGAGAAGCAAGTCTGGTCACAAATGTAATCCTATTAAAAATTTGGATTTCAAAATCTGAATAGATTTGTCTGATTGTATCAACAGATTTATCTCTATGTCCAGCCTGTTCATGTGGTTGCTGAAAAGTTATTCTTTTCTACTATATCCTACTATATCCTAAGGTTAAACTTTATACCAGGGATGAATCTATTCAAATCCAGGCAAGACTGTGCACCTCACCATCTCCGAATCAAATGATATTTTCACACAGGTACCTTTTGGCCATCATGAATCAACATAATTTTTTATAAATCATGAAATTTTTTTTCGAGATATAGGTATGTGAAAGTGGCGTTCACAAATTAAATTATATTTTTCTAAGCTTACATCACACACTTAAAAATCGCATATATCTTGAAGTATTTAAGACAGAACCAATTGTAAAACTTTAGAACAAATATTGATGTTAATTTTATTAGTAGGACTTAAGTAGTATTGAAGATATGGATTTTTCAATCCGGTCAATTTTAAATTCATTTTTCTCAAAAATATAATCTTTTAAAAATCTGATTATTTTTCTAAGTTTCTATATAAATATGCTATCAAATTATATGAGTACTTTTTGCAGTTTTCGAATAGTTAAGCTTAAATAAATTATTTTGTGCAATGACACTGATCGGAAAACCCAAAGCGATCAGAAAGTAATGAAATACCGTCAAAATCTTTTTCAAAGTACGAAAAATCTCAAAGCTCATGTCAAATTCCCTGTAAAAGGACGAAAAGTTCTCGAAATCCCTAAATTTTAAAGAGATTTTAAAATTTGGGGATTTTGTTTGTCCTTGTTTTAAAAATGTCGTCCTTGTTTAAAAAATACTTTTTTACTCAACGTTAACCGAAGATTATTAATAATTTACAGTATTTACTGAATTTGAATAAATTATCAAGTACAAAATTACATTTTAACATGCACATGGTTTCACAAACAAATCAGTCTTGTTGCTCACCTTGCTACAATAGAAATTTTAAAAAAATACACAGCAGGGGGAATTGTTTTGAGTCAAAGGGACATATTTAAAATACTATACCAATATAAATAAATTCCTATAGCCACATTAAAACATATTTGGATATACCAAATGTACCATAATACAAAATGTGGTATCTATAAATCCTCATAAAACATTCCTAAAACTGCATAGGTAGGAAAATGTAGAAACTCAGTACTTTTAACAAAGAGGATAAAATAATGACATAAATTTCTATTTCTTTAAAACTATAAGCAAAAGTTACAAATTAGAATATTAGTTACGCTTATAAAATAAATTGATAAATTTGTTTTTAAAAATTTGTTTTGTTAAAATTTGGCAAAAGTGTTTAGCGCGTCTTTTCTGTCATATAGAACTCTAAGAAAGCATTCAACGGATGTTTCAATAAATGATAATTTCAAGGTTGAACTTTACGAATGCAATTAAAAAAAATTACTCTTCGCTTCTTCAAAAGTTGTACTCATGTCACAGTTCTCAGAGATCGAATTTTTGTGTATGATCAGAGATCGACTTCGTCATGAACAACCATTGTAGAACTTCCAACAGGAATGAACAAGTTAGTTGTTTAAAAACTATTTTTAATGTTACAGGAATATTTTTTTCACGTGCCTTCCTCAATAATAGTACATTTAATTGTACAATTGTCTGAGAGATTAATTTCACAAAATCCAAGAATGGATTATGATTCTTGCACCATAAACTTATACCCAAATCTAAGAATGAAATACGAGTAAATTAGTGTAACAAAACGATTTATAGGAATAAACTTTAATCAGACAATGGTTATGATGGCTGAAACATTAAAGTCACTTTATAAATAATCTTCCTTCACGTGAGCAACTGGGTAGATTCAGCTGTTTGTTGGATAAAAATAATCAAGTATTGAGCCTTTAGAATACTTTTCTTGTTATTTTATTTTATAATTTCTTGCAGCAGATGCTGTACTAATGATCAAGTAAACATTTCAATGCCATCAAAGCCATGAAACAATATGTATCCCAAATATTTTCCTGTGACAATAATTGGAAGTAGATTTGGATTGATATCTTTTTAAACTAATTACTGTAGAGTTATAAAACTATCGAAAATCTTAGATATACATACAACTTTATGTGTACAGAAATAATGAATCGTGTTAAAATATTGTATTGAAAAAGGTGCTTCAGCTGTCTCCCGGGGATTCGGCGCGTACTTGAGTGGAGGATTACTTTTGGCCCCGCATTAGTGCGTATCAAAGGTTGAAATTTCGATGAAATTTTGCGTTGAAGGCTGTTAAAAATTAATCTTTGAGAAACTGCATTAGTTTTCTAAGGGACTAAATTAACAACATTCTAATGAACATATTTAAAAATTTTCAGAACTTTTAACCGATGCCTTTTTTAAAAAAAATCTTTACCAAACTTCTGCAAGTTCCATGACGAATTGTTAAAAAACTAATAGATTAAAAAAAAATATTTTTGCTTATTATTACGTACAGTACATTTAAGTATCACGAACAAAAAACAAGACAAGTTTATCTCTAATAATTTAAGCCTAGCAAGAGTTTAAGCTTTATGTTTAAGCTTTATCACATACTGAAGTTTAAAAGAAATCGAAGATAGAGGCAAATATTTTGTTGTTTATTGTCTTTGCATTTGAATGGATTCACCCTCTAGTGTAGCAAAAATGATCGTAGAGCGACAAACCGAATTAAATTTTTTTCAAAGGAAAATAATTTTTTCATATTTTCGTGGTATTGTGCGATCAAATAAATTGATAAATTTTCATTGGTAAAGTCCCTGCGATCTTTAGATAGAATTTCATTTAAATCCTGAATTAACACGTTCAAAGGAACATGATGCCGGGGAGGCAAATTTCATTTGAGAAATTTCGGTGGCTGTCCACCGTAGATCGTTCTTCACGTTTCCACGAGAACTCGGAATACTTTTCTATTATTTTATAGTCAGGGATTCTTACTAAGTTTCTGGATATGCCAACTTGTCCAGACACCACGGAATTGTCGCTCCCGCACCACTACTATCGGATCGATCAAAGGCAATGATGTTTCCTGCAATCTTCTTATGGTAGAAGCCAAGTTGGTGTTGTATGCTTTTATGAATGTTAGAACATTGACTGTTAAAAAGACATCTAATTCTTTTGCAGCAGGAAGAGGTAGTTTTAGAGTTTGTAAATAATTTCTCAAGTATTCATAAAAGAGAAAACTGATTAATTTTAGTCTTTTATGAACAATTTTAGTCTGTGTGCGAATCATATCTGTTCCACCTGTTCTAATAATATAAAATAAAACTCCTTCTAAAAACCCTATTTTATTCGAATAGTCAGAAATTTAAGACCAATATACTTTTGATGATCCTCATTGCTCGGTTACATTATTACATTTTTTATAAACTTTTTTGAACGACGGCGTTAATTTTAATTAGGGAAATTTTACAATGATTTGAATCGTTCACAGAAATTTGATTATATTTCCCTTGGACATTGTACATAAGAAACCGTTAGTTCATATTCTGATTTTTGAGTTCGGTTCTCTTAGATGTTGCAATGACTAGATAAAATTATGAGATTTATTTTTATAATAACGAAGATAGATTCTTTTAATCATTTTAGATTTTTTAATTTTGTGGGATAAAGGATTACTTGCGCACAACTAAGTATTTTTCCTTTTTACATTTGCTTAAAATGTTTAGTCTTTTCGGGGAAAGAAAACACTTAATCACAACAAAACTATCACCATAGCAATCAGCTTTAGTACATGAAACTTTCTGACCGACAATTAGGTTTTAAATTATCTTTAGTCCAGTTTTATTAATTATCATTTATTTTTTAAATTTTATTAGACATTTTACGCTTGGGTATGTTGGTTTTGACCATTCCAATGGCTTAGGATCTTTATCGAAACTGCTCAAGCACAAAAGCGAAACACATTGCTTCTTTGTTATGTGTTCGATGTTTGGCGTTTTTATATTTGCACTATCCATGTTTAACTGAGCTAACTCTTTCGCCGTATTCTTTACTCTTGTTTTCTCCAGTCGGTGAACAGAGCGTCAGATCTCTAATTTTAGTCATTACTTTTGGCTGATAATTTAATTAAATTTTATTCAATTATTTTTTTAATATGACATTGAATGAAGCAGGTACATATATCGAACTTTGTTATCCGTCCACCCCCACTTTTTTTACTTCTCTGCCCCACACGCATTGATCTCGAGGATTATGCTTTCCGCTGATCGTAAAACACAAAATAAATACCTTTCGCTTGGAACTAGATGACTATTTAACCTGGTTTCTTATTGATCGATTTGCAAATATGGAGCGAAACAACAAAGTGAACAATCATCTGCGTATTGGGATAACTCCAACCACTTGGAACGATTCAAAGGGGTGGGGGTAAATGAATAACTCGAGTCGAAAGTGAAAAAAATAGATCGAGTAGGATTTTCGAATTCGAACAAAGTGAATCGAAGGAAGTTGAATTAGGTCAGAGTCAAGTAGTCTCAATTAGTGATTGCAAAACCGGTTTCGGGGAAATTGACCCAAATTTCAAAACCGAAAAACCGGTTTTATGGAAGAAGAAAACAGGGTTTTCGGTTTAACGCATTGGCAACCCATAAGAGAAACTCACCACAACAAGGTATACCATACTACGCACACTGATGCAAACAACTAAATGTTTAGTGTTTACTACCCTATCAGAATAAAAATTCAACATTATTACATGTCTGTGGTATTAATGCCACATGAGTCACACATCACTTTCGTGTGACACAACATGACCTACCTCTCCGCTGACCAATCATAATAACATGCAGACGGATTCTCAGTATCAGTACCAATAAGCCAGACAGTGGATCCTCATTGGTACCAATAAAATGTAAAAATATAAATAGATAAATTTATAATAAAAAAGATAAATTTATATCACATGTCATTTAGGAAGCAGCTCAACTCGTCTACCACTGCCGCAAACAATAATCATACTATCAAAACCCTCTTCCTACTCCATAATGACCAACGTAGTAGAATTTCTACGCCTCGGCCGGCTCCCTGCGCGTAATGCCACAATGTCATTGTCAATTACTGCTGTTCATTAGGTAATTTTGATTTGAAGAATTATTAGTTTTGTTTGCTCAATCTTTTGTAGTTTATAATGAACATATTTATTCAGAAATAAGAGGTAGGTGTACTTCACTAACTTGATTTCGAAATCGTACATCGGCGAGAAATAAAAATAAAATAATAATATTTTTTATTTCAACCCATAATAGGCAGTCATATTTTCGAGGAGTTTAAACGCAGCAGTGGTGATTATTCCATTTGTTGTCATTATCTTCGTGTAAGAAATGGTCAACTAGCCAAATGCAAAAACATGTTCTAAAGAAATAAAATGTGTTGGCGGCTCAACAGGTGCAGTACATACACACCTAAAAAAGACGCATAGTATTTCCATTTTGAAAAGAAAAGAAGTACCTATTTCGGAAGAAAGTCTCGAAATATCATCTTCGACAAAAATAGCAAAATATATTAAAAATCTAGTTGATGACATGTTGCCAGCAGTTTTATCACGAATGACCGCGTTGGATGGACTTCCTTTTACCGTATTTAGCAATTCAACTGATCTTCGTAAATCTCCCATTCCAAGGGGATTTCAACATATTCCAAAATCCTCCAAATACCATTCAGAAATTAGTGATCGCCTATTCACAAAGTGCGGGCAGCTGTTGTCAGTGAATTTAATGGGCTAAAGTTAAAAGGATATAGAGCGAGTCTAACTCTTGACGAATGTACATCAGTAAGGAATCAACGATTTTTGAACATCAATGTACATTGTCAAAAACAATTTTGTAGTCTAAGTCTGGTTCGTGTACATGGAAATTTACCAGCTGAGAGATGTGTCGAAGTAATTAGAAGAAAATTGGAAGTTTTTGGTCTGTGTCTTGATAAAGATATAGATATATCAATACAGACGGAGCGTCGGTCATGAAAAAAGTAAGCAAATTGATTAAAGCTGAGCAACAGCGCTGTCTAGCGCATGCCATTCAGCTTGGTGTAATCAGTGCTATACAAAAAAGTACCTATCGAAGTTGAAAAAAATAACTCGCATTCGGATAATGTACCTGAATCGGAATGTGACTGTCTCAGAATCTGAAAGAGAGAATATTGAATTGGACATTGACAATGATGCCGATTCGGAATTTGAAAGTGGGTTCAGTATTGTTTACTCAGATGATGTAGATGGAAATTCGGCTTCAGATGTTAAACATGAAACCATCTTACCACTTACGAGGGGTGTTCAAATGAAAAGGTACGAAACGACACTGTGGGTATAATTGAAGTCTTTATTCAAAAGCAATCACCAGACGCCTGAGCACAACTATCCCACTGTTTCACGAGCCGAAGGATTCCCTGTTCCCAGAATTCCTGTGGCTGTGACAAGAGCCACTGTGTCCTTCAGTTCGTCGTCCGAGTTGAAGCGCTTCCCTTTGAGATCTTTTTTTATCGGACAAATTATTATTACAAAAATTAGTGGTGGTACGATTGTTCCGCAAATCCCAACAAAAAACGATGACATACTGCAAAAATATGTGAAATTGGAATTTGGTAGAGTACTCATTGATTTTAGATTCAAAGACACGATGGAATAGTTTACTCACCATATTGGAAAGGTTCAACAAATTAAAATCATGTGTTCAGAAAGCCCTAATTGATTTGTCATCGAAAATTTCATTCTCTGAACAGGACTTTAATTTATACTATTTCTGCCTTATTGCCAGAAAAACTTACAGTGGAAGCCTTATGTAGAGCAGATGCAAATCTGTTGACTGCTGACGCTGCTTTAAATTTCATGTTGACGTCTTTAAATGATCTTCATTCTACACTCGGTAACGAACTGAAAGAATCCCTAACGCGTCAGCAGTACTTCAATTTCTACGTAATGGGTATCGAACCGGTGATAAAAGATCGGAATATGTGTTTAAAAAGTTGGGGAAACCGACTATCTGTCGGTTTATAAATAACCTGATAAAACGTGTATCGCTGTCTTCTTTAACACCAGCACAATCCGATGCAAGGGATATCAACTTCGATGACAAAGACGATGATGTTGTGGAAAAATCTTTTGTTTTATACAGGGGACAATTGCTGCAGGGGACAATTGGCAAGGAGCTTGCTGATTCCGCAATACTGGATAATTGTATAAGTAGTGATTTTGAAACGGAAATTGAAAAAGATGTTGCAGTATTGTAAGGAGGGAGAGCCAAAAGCACAATTGTGGAGCTGTGCTACAAATACTTGCTCACTATTCCACCGACAAGCGTGGCGTCGGAACGGGCATTCTCATTGTCAGATTATGTATGCAGCTCCAATTACAACCTTCTGTAGTTGTAGTTGGAGCTGCATACGGAGCCGTCCCGTTTCTGCTTTTTCTTTCTACAGGAAAAATGGTAAACTTCGCGATGTCTAGCATCTAATTTTTGTCGAATAGCAATTGGCAAAATCTGGATACGTATTCCAAGATTTCCTTTCGCTCTTCAATAATTCAAAGTATTATCCAGCCCATTACACACTTAAAAATAAAAAAAATACGTTACTTGCTTGGCAAAAAATACCTTTGCCGTCAGTAGTAAAATTCTTATCTCTTTGAACCCAACTTTTCAACAATTGTGCTTCTAGAATTCTCAAATTCGGCATCTTTAGAATGAGAATTGTCTTCGAAATATTAGGTAAAAAAATCCATATTCAAATTGTTAACTAAGACATATATTTAAAAATGAAATGAAAATAGCATAATAAATAGAACCCAAAATGGATTGTGAGCTATGATTGTGTGGGTGTGCGATGTTTTTTCTGTTATTTCTTTTCGTGTGTAGTCAAGAAAGCATCATATTTGGGTTATACGAAATGATTAATTGCATCGCTTCATTTTGAATAAAACAGTATTCAAAATGCATTTCAAATGACAATATCAGAAAAAGGTCTGCTTCATATTCCAAAGGCCGGTTTAAGTGTTTGAAATCCCTTTAGGTTTTTGTGTACTAAACCCCAAATAAGGTATTTTTAGGAGTTATGAAATTCACATATTTTATTCAAGCTATCTCAAATCTAAATTCAAGCTAGCTCAATAATTTATTAACAGGCGTAAATCTAAATACGCAAAAACTTAAGAATCTAGGGCGTAGTTATTAGAGTTTACATGACATCTACCTTGGAAATACCAACCGAAACATTATTTTAAAAAATTATCTTTAAATAAAATAAGGACATTTTCAATATTTCTACGAATGAATAAAAAATCTAATTACTTAAGAATTATGTTACTATAACTAAAAGAGAGGAGTTAAACTTCAAGGAAAATGAAGTCTAATGTTTATCAATCTGAATTTTACACTGCTCGTATAATATTTATCGCTCAGTTCAGAGTAGATCCTGTCTTGTTTAATAACAGAGAATAATTACCTTATATATTTAAATATGGATCTCTGCTCGGATATCACACGCCACCTCAAAACATTACTACGAAATTTTGGTTGACTCTCCTTGCTCGCTAGAAGATAAGACGCGATTATCCCTAGAAAACCTTCGAAAAATATTTTATTAAATAAAAAGAAAAGTACAACGGGTACATAATTCAATAAGTATGGAAAGAAAATTTTCAATTATACCTCAGGACTTCTTTGAAGGCGCAATCAGACTTCTGGACTCTTGGTTTATCTAAACATTTACCTAGACAAAAAGTAGCATGATGTTGGAGGTATCTCCTTTTTGGAACCCATGGAAGAGTAAAAGACGCTGAGCTACACCATACTCTCTAAAACCCATTAAAACATCGGATGAGTCAGGTAATTTAGGAAAAACTTTTCCTCATGACAACACTTCGGGTAATTTAAAGAAAATTCATTCCTCTTCTATCCACACTCAGCAAAAAGAAAAAAAATCTTATTCACTGACGTCAACATCGTCGCCCGCTTTTATAACTTCTTTCTATTCTCTTTTTGCCTTCCACAACTTTCTCCTAATGATTCGTTTGCTAATTGATTTCGTTTCGTCCCTTATAGCATAACTCAAACTCACTTTAAATATGCGGATTTGTAACTACTCACCACACTTGTCTTCTTGAAAGTGAACAGTTTTGAACATGACAAAAACAATGAACTACTTTCAGAAAACATTTGTTTTCTTGAAAGTTGTTCTATGAAAAGCTTCCGACAACAAATTTAATTCACCACCGGAATCTCGTGATGTTTTATCAAGTCGTTGCAAAATACAAATGACAAATGAGACCTTATTTTGGAGCAGTTACTTCTTCCCCTGGCCACTAGAAACCGAAATAAAGTACATTGATTATTTGTAGTTGGACAGTTCAATGTTACACTACATAAATTTCTGAGTCATATTTTTGAATTGGTGGCTATAAATCTTACAAATGACGGCATTTGTCGTAAATGTAGTGTCTGGAACCCAGTATGTACCCTGAAAATGCCTCATTATATGTTGATGAGGCATTTTTGGGTGTATTTCAAACTAACCTCTCTTCATCCAATTTTTATTCAGACATCGATTAATTCTCTGAAACCTAAATCATTATTCATCAATGAATAGCACACGGCTCGAATTTTTAGCACTCGCCTCTAAATGCCTGGTATACGAGTGGTTAACGCTCTGATCTTTTATTCAACGCGCTGTTGTTTGAAATCCCGGTATGGGCATAAAGGTTTGTAGTATTTCCGAGTTCATTTTAAGCCAGAGATGCACAGATTTGTTAAGACGAAGGGCCACATAGATTCACTGTGATTTATGGGACATCCGCTCATGAAAGTTATCTATATATTATTTATTTTATTTATATTTATTATTTATCTTTTATATTGCTACAAAAAGAAAGGTAATAAAGAGTAAAAAATAATTTAATTTGATGATCATGTTGCATTGATTTAACAATTGTTTCAATATTTGGTTTCAATTTTTGTAGTAGCCAAGCGCAAAATTGATTCTAAATTTTCATAAACTATTCCCATCTAAAGAAAACAGTTGATGGGGATTTAATACAGTGGAGGGGAGGGGCAAAAATATTTTCCCCACCTCTGAACCGTTTCATCTAGCAGTAAAAAGTTTCACTTCTGAGACCATATTGCTCCACCAAAAAGCATAAATAAAATTAATGCGATATTGGATTCAAAATATTATCATCTATTTAATTCCCATAGTCGCCTCACACCAACACTAAACTAATCTAACATATACTCTAAGGAAATGAACTGCATAATTTAACTTTAATAACACGCTTAGAAAAATCTTAGACACAAATAACAATTCTCATCAAAATTTCGACTCATTTTTAAACCATGCTGCTCCCAATTCTAATATTAACAGGTTTAAGAGATTTGTCAACAAGAGTATCAGAATTAATAGTTGCCTCATTTACGTTAAAACTTGAAAAAAAAATTATCTTGAATTTGTAAATAAATAAGAAGTTCAATAGTAAGTATATTTGAATATTCTTAAACAAGTATTTTAAGAAACCTAAGCTTATCTTAAGACTTTTCAATGTTCACATTTTAAATTATTTGTGGAGAATATGGTTAATTGAAAATAAGTTTGTAGTAGCAATAAATAAAAAAAATTCTCGTAACATCCTAATTTTTTGAACAAAATATACTGTTAATAAAATTCTTGGAAGTGGCGTAATATTATTCGAAGTATTTTTATTCAAGATATTTTTGTACGTACTCTCGGAACGATATATCTTGTAAGAAACAAATAACATCCTTCCAAAACGGTTAGTATCAATATGGATATGAAATCATTAAGACAAAATATTGAACCTCACAAATACTACAAGAGTTATATAGCATACAATACGCAGTGCTAATTTTCTTAGAAGTATTAAGAGACTTCAACGAGAGATTTGAATTTGCATGACACTTTTAAGCGATGCGGAGTTATTTTTGTTTTACTTTAGGAACTATGATAATACATTGTTGATTATATAGTGCAATTATTTCTTATCATACTGAGATTCATGAGAGGGATTTTCAATGCAAAGAAACAAACCAGACGGAATACGAAGAATTTACTTCAGCTACTCAAATGCTCTCACATGAGACATATCGGGGGTACCTTAAAATATAGTTTGTAGCCGTTTTGGGACGTTTGAGGTTCAATCTATATAATTGGGGTCACCCAATCAATTATCAAAAGCAATTCTAAATTCGTTCTTTGGAATATTTATTGGCGAAGTGTTGAATCGTATTCGAAAAACAAGCCAAGTGACCTCAGGTCCGGAATACGTAGGGAAAACGCGTTCAGAAACATTGCAACCAACATTTAGCTTGACAGAAAATGCCTCATAGATAGACTGCGAGGCTTGGAAAAAATTTGAAGTGCTTTTAACTTGCAGGAAATCTGTCCAGACCTGGTTTAGAGGTACGCTAAGAGGAATCCTTTTACTCCTTCTAGTGTTCGTTAGATTAAAACGTATTTTTCTACCAGAGTCAAAATTTAAGGAATTAAAATTCAGTGCCTAGTAAAAATATATATTTCGTGCCCCCCAAATTGAGTTCGGCAAAAGCATTTATGTAAACAAAAACAAATTTCGTTTCGATCAAAAAATTTAAAAAATGATAACCTTGATGATTTTGTAATATATAGAGAACCTTCATACAAAATTTCCCCTTTTATTATCTTCAATAAAGGTCACCAGTATTCAAAACTATCAGTTGTAAATATTCCTAGAATTAACGAACGAATGTTTACTTAGATAAAATTATTTATACGATTTCATTTGAGAAAAGGGTGCATGTTTTATCGAAAGCGAAAAGTTAAAAAGTATAAATTTCAAACCTTCCTCTGCAAACATTTCATTGTGGAAAAAGCTGATGCTTGTCTGAGGGACTCTTGTCTGGAAACTACGAGTACTAAAATGATATATGATGAATGAAAGCTTCATTTTCAAAATCCACTCGCTGGTACATCGCTTTTGATACCTGGAATTCTATTGTATCCACATTCTTTTTTAAGTGTTTGTGTGATGCAATAATTTTTTCATCGTAAATTAAACTTCATTATTTTGTACAAAAGGTGTATTTGTTTATTGGAGTCTTAGCCATTATGATAGAGATTTCGGACCTCGCGTTACAAAGGGGATATAAATTGAAAGGGAATTGCGAAATTGTCATTCGAAAATTACGAAAGTATTCTCAAAAACGTTTTCAATTATGACCAGCAGATTCGCTCATAGCATCTGCGCTAAATTTTCTAAACTACTTATCTGCTGATGCCCCAAAGTGTTGTTACTCACCTCATATCTTAGTTCAATCCATTTATAATGAATATAGTAACCCTATTCACATAAATGGATTTCATACCTCTATATAAAATAAATTATACAAAAATATATAATAGTATTTCATAAACTTTTGTCAATTTTATTTCCAACTAGTATAATTACCCAGCTTTAATCGGGTTACATTGGTTAACTAACTTCCATTTTCGTTAATAAATTGTAATTCCTATTCATCACATTTAACAGCTACCACACTCTAATAAAGGAACACAATTGTTAAATACACAATTTCACAAATGAAAATGAATGTGTCAAGTTTAACATTTTACATTTTTTTTAAATTTAAATTTTTAGTAAAAGAAATCTTTAGAGTGTGCCAATGTTACCCAGAATGCATAGAATAATTGAGAGTATGCATATAAATGTATGTCATTTAAAAACAAAAGCGTTTCTCAAAGTTATACAATGATTCAAAATTTCTTTAAAACTAATTAAATATTTACTTACCTTGATTACAGACATTCCACGAAAAACATCAAATTGAAAATCCAAAGATATATCTTCAAACAAAGATTTGAAAAAGCTTCGAACGAAAAGCAATGAATGTATCTGGGTTTTTTCACTATAAAATGAATTCTTGGAATATGAGCTAACAGATTACAGAAATTAAAGAAAAAAGATTAATAGGTTTCGAACTAATTCAGTTGCGATCCCAAAATGATTTCTAACAATATCAAGGTTGCCATGTTAGCTACCAGTCCTATTTTAAGAGGTTTTGTACTGTATATTTTATTTATAATATTTTATTCTCTTTATCGTCTGTCTCAAATATTCAAAAAAAAATTATATTTCGTAGAGAAAAATAAGACTCAAAATAAATAAAGTATTAGAATTTAAATTCCGTAAAAATAATATTTGGAAAAATAATTGCTTTTAAGACATTACTTGTAAAACAATTCAAGTAATCGCAATGATAAATATACCTTCAAGCTTCTCCAAAACTACCAAATTATGGTTGATTTAAGTATGGTTACTCAGATGTTTTGGCATGAAATTTGTCTAAATATGCAAGCACATAAAATTCAAATAATATATTCACTAAACTAAAATACGATTTGTAAACTATAGAGCATTGTACTAAAATATGCTGAATAAATTTTTTGTGATACTTGTATAAACACACAGACACAAAAGAGATGTAAAACTGGAAGACAGACCAACGCAACCAAGTTCAGTCACTAAATAAATGTGAAAGTATGCGAAGTTTCATGAAAACACACCCAGCCGTTTGGACGCAGTACAGGCACACACATTTCGTACATACAGATGGACGGACAGACACCAAACGCACAAGACACCTATTTTGCATTAGAAGGGCCCAAAACGGATAAATAACTTGAAATGGGTCGAAAATATACAATGTGCACTCTATTTTTATTTATATAGATCAAAGGCCAGGCAAAAAGCACACCTCCGTCATGTTACCACAATTTGATGCCAAACGTATACTTCAGTTTCATCCCATTCTCTTGTTCGAAGGTGATTCGGCATTTTTTGACGCTAAACCTATTTTTGTTTTTCTTTTCTGCGGTAATTTATATCTTCCATATTTCTCATTGCTTTCTGTAATCAGACTGTTGAAGACTTTCATGAGACTGGTGAGATCTTCCATTGTAGTTTTTGCAATATTATGCAGCTCAAATCAAGCATTTTAAACCAAGTCAAAAAATTAGCCAATGAATTCCGTAACGGTCAATTTTATATTGTTTATGTCTATTGTTGCCATTGGACAATAAACAAATAAAGTCGATTTCTGTAACACGTGTGTTAGTAAAATAAATATATAAATAAATTCTGAAAAGCAGTGAAATGACAAACTTTGAATTTTGAAAAAAAAAGGGTTTTTTTTTTTTAAATATATGTTAAAGGTACACTAATTGTCTTTGTTACATGTTTTGCGTTGGGATACAAGGGGTAAAAGGTGAAAAAGCATTCCAAATAATGCAATCATGTAAACAATACCCATAAACTCGTTCATTGTTTGACCTAATTGTGCAATCAGCTTATTTTGCAGATAAAGTCTTTCTGGCGACATATTACTTGACCCTGTAAGAGTGGCCTTTTTATTTTAAGTTAATTTAGTTTGACCCTGCAAAATTTTTGTATTTTTATACTTGACATTAAAAAACAAATAAAAATATGCCTTTTCCGAAATTCGAGGTCAGATGTCAAATTGAATGACTGTAAAATTGAAAAAATCACTCACAAGGTCATGTAAGTGCTAACCTTATCATAAGAAAGGATGTACATTTATCTCCCATTTGGATCCTATTTTAGCCCAATCGGATCATTAAGGTCAAAAGATATAGTGAATCTAGAAATTATGGAAATGTTCCGATTTTTCAAATTTAAAAGTTCTGTAAATAAAGTGGTTTTTATTTAAATTTGATTCTTTTTTGTCATTTAATATATTATGTCATTTAATATATTATGTTATATTTTATCACAATATATTTTGTGAGTAAATATTTCGTACATTGAAGAAGTAAAAAATACGTGCCTTAAGAACGATGAAGTGCTATTGCCGAATCAACTGCATTTCAGCAGTGTTGTGGCATCATGGCGGTGTTTTGGCACCTCTGAGGTTGAAATCATGCATCGAACTCACAGTCGAAAATTTTTAACCTTATCTTATTATCCTGATCAATGATAAATGCTTCAGATATAAAAGTTATAAAAATTGCATTTCGATACATTTTAAAAACATTTTATTGATACCCCTTACCTTAGTATATCTCTCCTACTCTGTGGTAGAGGCGCGGTTGAAATGTGACACAAATAGACTCGGTGTAGCTCTCAGAAAACAGTTGCTTTTAACCTCAATAAAGCGCTTATTCATTAGAATTTTAGGCATAACGAAACTTAAGACAACTTCAAAATCATCTCGTATTATGTTGAAAAAATTATTAAAAAAAATACTAGCACAACTTTAAAATAAATTATAAAAAGTGCTCGAATAGGCTCAACGCATCACAGATAATAGTGCTAAAATTAAAAAATCACCCGAAACTCAATTAGCTATCCCTTCTACTGTGTAAATGTGTAAATAACCCCTGAAGTTAGTCACATAAATAGGTAGGTAGTTGAATTTATTGAGGGGGAACACGACGGGATATTGGAGACGGTCCGGGATAAATCCAAGGTAAAGATCCGAGGACAATATGTCGTAATTTTGAGCCACGATCAGAAGACGAGGTCAACATCTGAGCAGTCACATAGATGGAGTTTCAAACCGTATGACGAAAGTGGTTATCTAGGTATTCTTGCTTAAACATTGAAGAGGTATCGGACAAACACTACTAGGGTGACCAACTTTCGACCATGAATTTAAGGGAGAAGACGACAAATTTTGCACTACTTCAACAAATGCTAATGGAATGGATAATATTAAACGAAACAATTAGTTTACATTGGATATAATACACAGATCACAATATAGAATAAATATTTACAAATTTGTATGTTTCAATCCATATATACTTATATTGCATTTGTCAATTGATGCTACAGAACTTAGCATTTCTTATCTTGTGCAAATTTCAAAAAACGCTTTACAACTATAGACAATTAATTGCTACTATTAGCTCCGGCTTAATTAGTTTTAAGCTGCCTTTGATTTCTCCGATCAGTTCATTTATTGCTCATCAGTGCAAAATCTCTTTCAAAACTGGCTTTTGAGCCTGGAATGTTTTGAGGAATGGAAACTTCCAATACCTAAGATTGTATCAAGCCACATCAAATTGTTTTAGATCACACTAAAAATATTAAACCAACTTTGTTCTATATTTTCTGGGGCCGTTGTAGCCCGGTTGGAAGAGTAACGGATTAGCAAGCGGAGGGTTGCGAGTTCGAATCCAACCAAAGACTGTCGTGTACAAAGCGGGCTGGTGCACGTTAAATCCGTCGTGGCCTCAAATGTCCTCACGTTGGCGTGGCGTGTATGTTTGGAGAGTGGGGCGCCAGCTCAGTGTTGCCTCGTCATCTGACCGTGGTTCAAAATTACGTGGTGTTGTCCTCAGATCTTTCCCTTTGGGACTGATCCCAGACCGTCAACAATAGCCCGTTGTGTTTCTCCAGTGTGACGTTAATTAAAATACCTATTAACCTACCTATATTTTAGGGCCGCGGTGGCCCGGTTGGAAGAGTAACGAACTAGCAATCGAAGGGTTGCGAGTTCGAATCCAGCCAAACACCGTCGTGTACAAAGGGGGCTGGTGCACGTTAAATCTGTCGTGGCCTCAAATGTCCTCACGTTGGCGTGGTGTGGAAGTTTGGAGAGTGGGGTGCCAGCTCAGGTGTTGCCTCGTCATCTGACCGTGGTTCAAAATTACGTGGTGTTGTCCTCGGATCTTTCCCTTTGGGATTGATCCCGGACCGTCACCAATAGCCCATTGTGTTGCTCCAGTGTGACGTTAATTGAAAATACCCGAAATAATACCCTACCTATATTTTCTGTTTACAATCCAGAAACAGGTATTCCGTTATCGATTAGTTATATGCTAAACCTTTTAACGATTATTATAGGCAATTTTTGGATAATTATGGTAGGTAGGTAGTTATTTTAATTAACATCGCACTGGAGCAACACAACGGGCTATTGGTGACGATCCGGGATCAAACCCGAACGTAAAGATCCGAGGACACCACGTAATTTTGAACCACGGTCAGACGACGAGCTGGCACCCCACTCTCCAAACTTCCACACCAAGCCAACGTGAGGACATTTGAGGCCACGACAGATTTAACGTGCACCAGCTCCCTTTGTACACGACAGCCTTTGGTTGTATTCGAACTATCAACCCTCCGGTTGCTAATCTGTTACTCTTCCAACCGCCTACAAGCTCTTGGATATTTATGGATGACTACTTCTAAGTTTTAACAGGGCCGCGGTGGCCCGGTTGGAAGAGTAACGGACTTGCAACCGAAGGGTTGCGAGTTCGAATCCAGCCAAACACCGTCGTGTACAAAGGGGGCTGGTGCACGTTAAATCTGTCGTGGCCTCAAATGTCCTCACGTTGGCGTGGTGTGGAAGTTTGGAGAGTGGGGTGCCAGCTCAGGTGTTGCCTCGTCATCTGACCGTGGTTCAAAATTACGTGGTGCTGTCCTCGGATCTTTCCCTCTGGGATTGATCCCGGACCGTCACCAATAGCCCGTTGTGTTGCTCCAGTGTGACGTTAATTGAAAATACCAAATACCAAATACTAAGTTTTAACTGTCAATAATAATGGCAGTTTATATCGGAATGTATTTGGTGGGAATAATATATTTAAGTCTTGATCGACTTGTCTTGCTGGGGAGGAAATAAGGGGCAGAACTAGATGAAAAATAACTGTACATTTTAAATTATTTAATTGGATTGGAACTAAAACTATGTACAGGTATTTACAGAAATCGAAATTAAGTTCAGATAGTTCGAAAAAGCAACATCCTTCCTCTCCCTCTCACGTTCAAGAGTGTCTGTTGTCTTTTGAAGAAAAACATATCTGAAAGTCACGAAAGGGATCTCCTGATTGGCGTTGCTAAGCGCTGTTCGCGTTGCTGGGGCTTCTCGTCCTTGACATACATAACTTTAAATTCCGTGATCTTGATTATAAATTAAATATACGCGAGAAATAGGAGGTTAATATGGGAGCATGGTAAGGATAAAAAAAATTAGCTTTAACACGGAAGTTCCCGTTAAATACGAGAGTTTGTCACTCTAGGTACTGCGCGTACAGAAGAATTAAGGAATGGTTTCTCCCCTTTCAGAAAGATGGAATTGAAAACTTAATTATGACTATATTTATTCGACATTAAATAGTTTTGTTTAGAAAGTGTAATTACTTTTCCAAATAATTTTAAGATCGTGATTTCCATCGTTATTTTATTTTTAATTAAACACAAAAAGCAACAAGAATATAAGAAATATAAAATCAACTGCCCAAATTTCGATGTAGTTATTTGCGAAATAACTATAGGCTCCGATTTTTACCTTTTCAAATATTTATTTCTTTATGAGTGTGTATTCTCTCAAAGAATATCTAATATCTACATTTGGTCTGCGCGCCTGGTTCGGAGGGCTGTATCTGACCGGCAGGCCAGGAAATTGTTTTCGTAGACAGACCCGTATTTGGTCCGGGAGACAGGACAAACCTGTCAGGAGGCCATACCTGATCTTCGGGCCTAATCAGAATATTTTGAGGACAGGATAAACCTGTCCGGAGAGCCGTATCTGCGGGCTTGATAAAAATGTTTGTAGGGCCGTATCTGATATCCGCGCCTGAGATCAATCGATTCGCTAGAACTGATTGCCCGTGCGGTTTTTTTGTGGGCGCGCTGGTTTAGCCTCATCCAGACTAGAACATCTAGTTCTCAAATAGTTAATAAAAAGCGACAGTTCTTCCAAAAGTTTCAGAATTTATTCATGCAGTCGCCTTTTTAAGAACACCTCGGACAAAGATGTGAAATCTAAAAAGCACTCACCTTAGACATCAAAATAAATCCAGCTTGAAAAACGATGACGAACCTTCATGAAGATCGCCACGAAAAGAGACCGTGCGTGCGTGTGTGAGTGCCAAGTGCATCGTGTATTAGTTTGGAAATAAACGCTCTATGGCAACATCGAATGGAGACTTTTAAAAAAAGCTAGCCTCGATGAAGATTGATTCCAACATTTTCTGCACACGATATAGCGTTTTCGAAATAAATGCTTTTTCGCTATGAATAAAGACAGTTTTATTGGACATCGTCACAAGCTTTTTTTATTCCACTGCAACAGATCGTTTCAGGATTTTAGATGGCGCTACTTATAATTGCAGTTCCCTTAAGTTTCTGCTCAAAAGACTTACGGATGCACGTATCTCAGTTCCGGAAGAAGTGACGCAAATCCAATTCGTCAATTTATTCAGGAAATGAAAAATAAGATTCATGATTAATGACAACACGTGAGGAACTTTGATTGCAACAGAAGTGTGGAGTACCAATAACACATTATGTTATTTTATAAACAATTTAATTAATTTCAATAATTTTTAATACCTGCCATTTATGTCGGTATATTTTGAAAATTCATCCCAAGTTTGCATTTGCGTCGTTGTTCTTCCGGGACAGTTAAAGCAGATATGTTTTGAATGGCTAAATGTACTGGCCCACAAAATTTGACTTTTTCTTCTTAAAAGGAAACCGATTAATTCAATGTAAATTTAAAAGCTGTTTTTCAATTGATTTTGACATAGCTTTACAGAAAACACAAATCAACTTTAAGAAACAATGATGAATTGCTCGTTATTTTAGTAAATTATTTTATCGGATTTCCAAATAAAAATGGATGAGTCTGATACAGTTGTCCCCAATATTTTCAGTCCAAGGACCCCCTTAAAATTAAAAAATTTCGCCGACCCCTTGAGTATATAAAATTAAATGGGTGCACAATGAGATCTGCATAAGACCACAGTGATTCTTATTTTTTACCAAATTATTGGGAGTAAAATATTTATATTTATGTAAATAAATTTTATAAAACGCTAAAACTTACCTTAAGAATTAGTTCTGAAACAGAGAAAATGAATTAAAATAAACAGTTGATATTACTCTTATTCATTAATTAAAATACATTAAAATCAGAACCACATTTTAAAAATGTCTAGGCTAATTGTACAGAGGTATTTTCGGTAACCACGTGACCGGTGTTCTACGAGATAGTACCTTCATGTGTCGATCAATAGCGAAAATTTGTTCAAATAAATTCAACGGCTACAAGAAATTTTAACCGTCCTTCACCAAGTTGATTAAATAGAAATGTGCTTGAAAAGGTTAACTTGCCAAAGTTAGAGTACAACATCAATATATACGTATTTTATATATATGTATATTAATCTCAATATGAATTATGAAGCTGCTCTTTATTAGTTAGCTCAGAAATGTTTGGTTTAATGTCTGATAATTTCAATATTAAGTCATTCCCAACTCAAATCTCTCAAATCAATAAATACTGGAATAAATACGAATTGTCTTAGATTCCAAAGTTTAGATTTTAAGAACATAAAAGAATTGGAGAAAACAATGAAATATTTTTTTCTTTGAAGTTCTCTATTTTAGCTAGTGAAATATTGTATTGTTTGTGTATGTATATTGTACTCTCTGTAACCTTGTCGTGGACTACACTTTGGGAATCATTGGTCTAATAGATTGGGGGAGGGTGATGCGAAGAAAGTCTTCGTGTATATTTATAGTTCTCAAAAAAGTCGGAAAAATTTATCATAATTTGCGATGTACCTTTGGGATTAAGCTATAGGTCAAGCTTTCATGTTGTCGGCTGCCATCGATGACATGTGAGGCCCTTCATGATGCCAAATCTTTACGTCATACCGGTCAACAGAGATTGACTTTCGTAATTTCATAGGGGCAAAAGCATTTGGAGCGAAGTTTCAAAGTTCCAAATTGGATTCTTTTGATTGCTATCTTGTCATCAACTTTGTACTTGGTTGCTTTTTTTCGATGTTTTTTGTAGTTATTCTTCTTTCTTCGATGCAAGATACACTTTTACGCAATCTGATATGATAGACTCGATAAGTTTCTTTAAATTAGGAATGAAACACTCTTCCGTCAAAAGATCTTCAATTTTCTTTTTAGACCTTCTTTCTTAATTAAGCTATAGGCCAAAAAGTAAAGAAAATCTTTCACGACGTGTATGCTGGACTGCAAGTTCGTGTCTTCTACTCGATAGTACCTTGAAATAAGCCAACAGGAACAATTTTTGAATTGTCAATTCCAGTAAAAGAAATTTGATAGGGGAAAAGGGCTGGAGAGCCTATTTTTCTTTAAATGGTCTTATTTACCATTATAGCTAGAGAGCCTTATCAAACATGGCAATAAGAGGAACATCAGAAATTCAAACTTGTAGTTGCCTTGAGTGGGGTTGGTGAGTCTGGAGCCACCAGCTGAATCTGAGCTTGAAGGTAATGTTCTAAAGAGAGAGGGCTAGAAGGTGTATTTAGATTTTTATTCTTGTTCCTTAAACACATAGAAGCTTTATGACCAAACTTATAGCAGGAAAAGCATTTAGATTTGTGTACACACTGAACTTTTATGTCCCTTTACGCCACAATTACAGCAAGAAATATTAGAAATTGCTGGCGTAGAACTCTGTCTACGGACCACTTTTACGTCATGTTTTTCATTTCATATTTGGAAAAAGCAGTTTTCTGAAAAGACTGTTTTGGAGAGACGCATTGAGAAGTTTTTTCATACACTTTAAGTATACCTTTAAATTCATCATAACTAGTATAACCATACAATATTGATTTATTTGGACTTGAATCTGGAAGACCATTTATAAAATATTCAAAAACGGATTCTTGATCAATGTTCCCTCTGCTGGCAATCTCTCTTAATGAAATCAAATAATAAGTTAAATTTTCATCCTGTTTTAAGCGCCTCTGCCTAAAAGAATTATGCAGATCAACGCACGTGACCTTCGATTTAAATTCTGAGAGTAAATGATCTTTTAAAGATTGTCATGGTTGAAATACCCTTTAACGATTGAACAAACACTTTTGTACTGTGTGTTAACCACTTAAAGCACGAGTTTTTTTCGGAAAAACTGGTAAAAAATGATCGAGTTTTTTTTGACAGAAAATGAATATATATATAGGTATAGTGTAAGTTATTTTTTGCGATTTCAGTTGCGGGGGGTGGGGTAAAAGTTATAAAAAAATTATTATACAAACAAAGTGTAAACGATTTGATTACATGTTTATTTTGAATTTCAAAATATTAATAATAATAAAATATTAACTTCAGATTCACTTCCATCACTCACTTTCTGATAAATTGGCATATTCAAAATCGTCACAGTCGCTCATTATCAGATAGCTTTTCTAAACAAGTTACAAAAACACTTAGTAAAAATTAATTTATGGTTAACTGTTTACTTTTATGATATTTAACGTAATAAAAATGGATATATTACCTTTTAGACACCTAACAACTGCTTTATAACAAAGAATTCCTAACAAACTTATAGCTAATCATCAAAATGCACCACTTGGTTTACACAAGAAAAATGGTGCATAGTGGTGCCATCTACGGTAAATAAGTTTAATATCCATCTATAAATAAGTGGTAAATCATCTATGATAAATAAGTTTATGCCATCTTTGGTATAAGTTTAATCTAGCCTATCTATTTTTACTAGAACGGAAGAGCGCCCGTGTGAGACACGGGCATGTGCAAATTTGCCGGTAACTTTCGCCCGTGTCAAACACGGGTAAATGCGTTAAGTGGTTAAGCAACTTTTCGTAAAAACAATTTTCTGTACATCATCTTGAATATTATATAAAGAAAAGTATTATTCAATTTCATCAAAAAAACATTCAATTGGAATCCCATCAGTTCCTGAAAATGTCATAATAGAGTCCAAAACATCCTTCATGCAAGAAGTTAAATTCGTAACATACGCATTGTGATCAGAAACTTTTCCGAAAGTCTAGTATTCTGTATTTTTTCTACCGAAGAGATTTTTTCTTTTTTACACGTTTTAAACATACCGAAAACAAATGTTAAACAGTGTGTTGACTCCTTTATCAGAAATAACAATATCCCCTTGAAAGGCACTAGTTCAAGTCTAAGCAACCTTTCCACGGGAAAGACTCAAAATTAACCGAAAACAGTTTGTGCAATGCATGAACTGGCCCCAAACTCAGTCTCTGCCTGTTTTCAGTGAGCAAAAAGAAATATTTGTTGGTCAGTTGTCATCCCAACATGGGCACCAACTCTAAGGGACCCAAATTCCTTGTGTCCCTACTAACGAGAGAATTAAATATTTCCAATAAGAAACCAAAGAAGTTGTTAAAAAGTACTTACATCAAACAAGGAGCCTGACTCCCTTGAAAATTTTTATGGTAGACTCAAGACACCCAAACATAAGGGGTAAATATTACAAATAATAGGAGAAATTAGATATACAGAGTGATCGCTCTCTCTTAACAGATCACTTTATCAGAAGGAGCGCAAAGCTCTAGACACCCGAACTTTTGGATCATAAAATGTCTTTGGTTGGAGCCTGGTCCCCCTCCAACATAAGGGATAAATATTACAAAAAATCGATATTATGGGTAGTTATTTATATTAACAAAATAAAGAGCTCTGAAACATACTTATACGTATATAAAACAAGTGGTGCTTTACTTCCTCTAATAATTTCTCTAAGTTGGTACCACTGCATCCCAATTAATACTATCTCTTATAAGAGATCCAGTTATTTTCGGTATAAAAAGGTCATAGGTCATTCTTCAAGTGTTACTGAATAGAAACAAAATTTTAAACTTATTCGAATGAAATACGTACATTTTGTCCCAGGTTATTTCATCATTATTAAACTTCGATTAAAATAAAGAAAATTTAAAGAACGTGTTTGATTTAAATCATGATTTTTAATAAAAAATCACTTGATTTAAATCCTGACAAGCTGATTTAAACCGACATAACCTGAGAGGAAACAACTCCGTAAATATTTGTGTATGTTTTGGGAATAATTTATTTTCATTATTCATTTCACTATCCATGTCATCAGCATGTTTATACTATTTATTCCACCAGCTTAGGAGAGACCATAAAATATCGGGACTCCAGTGGTTCGGGCCCCTTCGGCAGTTATGCCACTAGCCCCATTTGCTGATGATTCAAAGATTTGCATACTGCAGCAGCTTTCTATGGAATTTTCAGTCGTGTGGATCACCATGGTTTATTTCGTCTTCCTACATTTTAGTTGTCCTACAGTTTTCGAAAACCATTGTTCTTAACGAATATTTCGGTATTGAAAAACAGTATTAAAAGAAAATATTCAAAAATTATGGGGAAATAAAACACATCCAAGTTAAGAGAAAATTAAGAAAAACTCCAGAATAAGAGAAACTCGAATGATGTATTTATTTAGCTCCATTTACAAATTGTGTTAATCGTCACAATATTTACAAATCCTCCAATTTTATGTAATTGCTACACAAAATTATAAGTATCTGATAGCATCTTTAAGATCTGAAAATTTTTTTTTACATAGAGACTTTTTAAAATTTAATAAGATAGTACAATTTTTGTTTTGTGATGATCTCTTTTCTGCGTTACATATTATATATAAAGTTTCTATTCTGTTCAATTTAAAAAATGCATAAAAAATTGCATTCAGTTTTTTCCAAAATATGTGTAATTATATTATATTCCTTTTAATAGTCTGCGAATCCAAAATACTAATAGTGGTATGAGAAATCAGACATGAAATGCATTCATGAAATGGATTTATAAAATTTTAATCATTCACTTGAACGATAATAAGATACAATACTCAAACGTCTTTTGCAATAGAAGACACTAAAATTCTGAAACGAATCTCTTATTAAGCGTACAGAACATCTCTACTAGTTTCAAAGGAAACGTAAATTATTTAAGCGATTGGTGCTGTAACGTCTTGGTTCACGGGTAGCTAGACTAGTTACCATTGAAAGTATCCGTTTCTAGATTAATGTAATTTATTTACAACTTTGTACAACTAGTCGGTAAAAGGAATGAAGAGTTCATTTAAGGTTAGTTCGTTAGAAAGTCCAAAGTTCTATCGAGGCGCTTCTTAAGGCTGCTGGCGAGCCTCTCACAATTTGCTCGGGTGAGTCTAATTCACGGCTACGGGTGAGCCTTTTCTCAACAAAAATACTCAGATGAGTATAGAGTCCCAAGGCAGGATATCTCAGTCTTTCCAGATAGGATCAGATCAATCTCCACTACTAGGATGAGCAGTTGCACAGATCTCTAGGAGGCTTTCTCCTTCACGGCTACGGTCGAGCCTTTCTCAATAAAATACTCAGGTGAGTATAGAATCCCAAGGTGGGATAAATCAGCTTTATCAGTTCTGGTGAACTTTAGATCTCGGTGAAGTCTCCACTACTCGGGCGAGTAGCGATACAGGTTTCTCGGAGGGGTCTCCTTTACGGCTACGGCGAGCCTTTCTCAATGAAATACTCTGGCGAGTATAGAATCCCAAGGCGGGATAAATGCGCCGACAGTGAACGGTGTTCACTTCTATCTCCAAAACGGTCTCTCTGCTGACCGCCTCTCTCTCTGCTCTTTCAGCTCTGTTCTGTCTGCTCCTCTCTCTCCTTCTCAAGATCTCAAAAACTCTCTATATATATTGGGTGCTTCTCGACTCCTCCTTTTCGTTTCGGGTCCGCCTTTTAGTCGGTGCTGGTTGGCTGTTGAATATTCTCACCATCTTCGGACCTTCCCGAATGGCTCTCTCACGTTGGCCTCTCCCCTTAACTTTTACGACAGACTTCGGCGGACTTGAAAGGGGACCATAAAACCCTGTCGGCAATGGTCATCGTAATTCATCTCCGTCCTCTTTGTCTCGAAATGTCATAGACAGCGACAGGAAGGCGCCTGCCTTTTGTTTCGAAGCCACAACGATTTCCGACCCCTGCTGGTTGGCTGTCGTTAAAAAGTTGTTAAAAAGATGTTTCGGGTGGTCGCTTCGGTGTGGCCTTTTCCTCTCGACACTTGAGCCGGCAAGATTTTCAGTTTCCCTAGCTGCCGTTACAGTGCGAAGCTTCCAAAAAATTTTTGATTCTGCTGATAGTTGTCTTTCTTTTTGGAACAAAGATACATGAGTAACGATCAAACCATTGAGCATAGTTTTACTTGCATTTAAAGTTGTAGGTAATATAATTTTTGCTGACTGAAAGCTTTGTTTCGTAAAGGCGAATGCTGAAAGAAATCTTTTATAAACACCTGTCCCATTAATATTTAAAACGGGCCAAAAGAATCTATAAAACATGTTTTCTAATATTTTTGCAATGAGATCAACCCAAAATACCATTTCTCTAATGTGAGTACTGAGAATGAAATTATAATTTATGAGAATGAATGCTTCCATGATCTCATTTTGAAAGTCAAGAATTTTTAAATACGTATTATTTATGAGGGGGATATTTTTGTAAAACTAAATGTAGATAGTGTTAGTGTTTTTGAGGCAGAACATGCCCTACCAGTATTTATTCCGTTACCACAAGAAAAATCCTAGTTTTCTTTGCACTGAAAAGTCAAAACACCTTGTCAAAGTTCACCTTCTTCACCACAGTTCATCTTGTCAAAGTGAATCATTTGCTATGATTGTGCTTTGTCACCAGCAGACTTATTTTGTTTTAATAGTGGCAACATTTATTCTCTTGTTTTAATAGTGGCAACATTTATTCTCTTGTTTTAATGGTGGCTACTTTATTCTCTTCGTATTCTAATTTTAATATTCATTCTATTTTCTCCTTCTTGATTAAATACGTGTTAGCAATTTCAGCATTTTATGTATGCATTTTCAATTAGTAAGTGAATTTCAAAAGGGTGATCAAATAATTATCTTGTTTAATGGTCTATAAATAGTTTCTAAGCAGCAACTTGCCCATTTTCATGAACCTTAACATTTATATCGAAATTATTTACATATAAAGAAAGCGAGCGAATTAAAAGTATAAAGATATTTTTTAAAGAAAGTAGTCTGATGATGCAAAATATGAAAAAGTTATGAATCTCTCTATGTTGAATTAAAGTTTTCGGAATTCGGAGTGAAAATTTTTGAATTTTCTCCGGACCTTCCCGAAAGAACTTTTTATTTACATTAAAAGGCTAATGTAGAATGCATGAGAAATAGGAATGAAAATCTAACTCAATTTTTTTTAATATTCAAAATGAAATAACAGGAATATTTCCATTGAAGACTACAGCTTTTCTTCCAACTTCAATAATAGGTAATGTCTCTATTGATCATCATTACTTTTCAAAATTACACAAAATCCTTCAAACCCCTTTTCTCAATTAGTACCTAGTTTGAAAATATTTCTCTTAAATTATAATATTTTTCTAAAAGTTCGAGGAAAAGTATTTTTACTTCTTAAATGAAAAGTGTTGGTATGGCTTCTAATGTGTGACTCCTAGTTCAATTTTAATCTAAAGTAAATACCTGATCAGTCATTTGACAAAGCACCTATTAAAACTTTCGAAAACCCCTTTTTATTCCTCAAGCGTCAATACTCCTACATCACACCATTAAGAAAGATAAAGAATACTTCAGTTTATACCAATGCTTCTACAGTTTTCACTCAATCGATATAAAGATGCAGGAATAGATATAGGAATTTTTTAGTGATGTATCGTGGTTTTCATAACTATCTATTGATTAGTATCTGAAATTGGGTACGAAAGTGTTTCGGATGGGATGCATATCAGAAAAGTATTCAAATTACTTCTTAAAGCATTTTTACAGCTTAATTTAATTCTCTTTTGAAACTCTTCCAAATATTTAACTATGAAACAAAACTCAAGTGCAATTTCTTGTTTTCCCAATTTTTATTTTGAAGCCCCATATTTTAATATTTTTATTAATAACTAAGGGTTTTAGTTTTCATTAAGCAATTTGTTTTTAGTGCAGGAAAAGAAGAGAATGCAGACATATAACGAAAGTTGAACAATGAGTAGTTGTCATATAACCTAGTATTTAGGCCCTGGTACAGAATGAGGGCTTACTAATATCAGATAAATAATTTCGCTGACCGTGATATAAACGTAGGTATTTTTAAAAGAAAGTCATTCGTATCTGTCTTTAATACATTTTGCAATAGTGTTTAAGACGTTTCTGGAACCTTAGAATCTCTTGCCTTTCATTAAAAAAGTTGCTATGAAATAACTCGCATTAATCCCGCGGTATGGCGCCACGTCATTCATAGATGGTTTTAGGAAGTAATACAGTGAAACTTGTATAATTCGAATTGTTGGTTAATTCGAACTTTTTTGCTCTCTGAATTTTCCAATTTTTTTGTAAAATCGTGAGTATGATTCGGTTATTTTCGGAAAATTCGAATTTTAATCAGTTACCAGAAAAACAAAGTGCTCATTTTTGCTTTTAAAAACACCCAAATTCTCTCAAACGATTCTTCATTTTTTAAACTAATTTCGTTGTAAGAGAAATCCCGTGTAACCACAAACAAACCACCGAAAAATGAATCGAATACTTCCGGTTGAGAACTAATTTTGTTTATTGCCATTCGGTGATATTTGACGTTAATATCCCCAACTCTATAAGTCAATATCTCAGTTATATACATATATCTCATCAGTTTCATATTGTGGTATATATTCTTCAGAATTACCGAATTGTCTTTGAAAAAATAATTGGATTCAATTGAAATGGAAGTTCAGATGCTAACTGGGGGTGGGAACACGATCGACGTGTGCAATTTTTGCCCATTATTGGAAATAAGAATTAACTCCACTATGTAATACACGAAATGTTGCTTTTTACATTTTAGATCAATTTAATTTCATTTGAGGTATGAAATTTACGTAACGATGCTGGATTCAGTATAGATGGAATTAAATAAGGTGTGAAATGCTAGTAATGGCACTGCCATCAATAGATATAAGCAATTAAGAAACTATAGGAACTCTTTTCTGGAAGAGTAGATTTCACGTTTACTAACATGAACTTACATACCACACACCCAAATAATCACATTTTTTATCTTCTAAAATATTAAATTAATATTTGGCTTCTTTGTCAAAACTTATTTTTAATCTACTAAGTATAATTTACTAAACACAAATGTTTTAATTATTTAAATATAAAGCACCATATTCAGAAACTTATATTAAGCTGTATTCAAACATCTTTCGATTTTAAGCCTTATAAATATTTCTCTCGTACCTTTTCCAACTACTATTCTATAACTAATTTTAAGTCAGAAAATAGTAATAATAAGCTTTACAATGCATTTTACTGATCACTATGTTGCTTAATAATGCTACAACAGTAAAATATAATGTTGATATAAAAATTGATGGAACATTGTTAGTAATAATAATTAATATTGTAATTGTTAACAATATATATTTTATCACTAAACATAAAAACTGAGGCTGAATTTGTTGCGAATATTTACAATTGATCAGAGAAATTTTGTGACTTTTCTGTGGTAGATAGTTAGGTAGCTGAATTTACGTCGCACTGGAGCAGGCTATTGGCAACGATCTGGGCGGGATCACTCCCGAAGGGGAAGATCCGAGGAAAACACCTCTGGTACAGAGCTGGTACCCCATTCTCCAAACTTCCAAACCACGCCAACATGTGGACATTCGAAGCCATCACAGATTTAACGTACACGCTCCCTCGTGTACGATGGTCTTTGGTTGGATCGAGTTTTGAACTCGCAATCTTCCGGTTGCTAAACCTAGACTCTCCCATCTGGGCTACCGCGGTCCATAATTTTCCTTTGGTATCTATATCTCAAATAATGACGTGCAATCTCTCGGTGGGCGTTTGGAGAGTTTATTTTTATCCTCTTATTTTAATAAGCTTATTCTGTCAAGCTAAATGTTGGTGGCGGCGTTCTACCACTTGACTTGTTTTTCGAATACGATTTCAGCTCTTTGTCAATAAAAGTTCCAAAGAATGAATTTCGTATTGATATATGATAGTTGTTTGGTCAACGCCAATCACATATAACCTGAAACATCGCCAAAACGTTATTGAACTACTACAATTTAAGATAACCCCAATATATATAAGTAGCAGTACCCGCACGGCGTTGCCCGCGACATCATTCTTCTTTGTCTCACTGGTTCTGAAAACATTAAAAAGAAAAAACAATAATTTTAAGAATGAATCCCACCACCACCCGACATGACACGGGCATGTCGCCTCATTCCTTCCACCTCACTGATTCCTGCTTAGAGAGCTTCATGATACACTATGTTGAATGTTCTTCCATTTGGAGCTAGGATGTATAGATTCTAGGCTTTTCCAACTCTTGAACAACCCACATACAGTTGACCGTGGGAGAAACACGGTTTAATGAGATTGAGTCCTACAACTTTCAGCGATTGTCCTTGTGCATCGTTGATGCTTATGGCGAAACTTAAACGAACAATGTTAGAAAACAAGTTCGTAAAAATAAGTTCAGAAAGTCTTCACGGGCTGCATCTACCCGATGCCGGGTGCATTTGAAAATAAGCCAAAAAGCCTTTTAACACAACGTACGTAATTTATTTACAAAATTATCAGACGACAAAAACATACATACCGCATACCGCCGAGATCAAACTTAATCTAACTTACAAAATTCAGCTCGGAAGCTGACGTCACTTTTTACAGCGCCGCTCATTGGCCAGTTACATTTCACGATTACTTCAATTCACAACAAACAGGGAACAGAAGTCGTTAAAATTGGAATGGGAGATCCGAAGGGATGATTGGGATCCTAGGAATGAATACGTCTTCGCCTGCGGCATGTCCAGTCATGATGGTAGCTTCAATAATATTCGGCATCAGTTTCTTGATAGAGTCTTGTTCCATTGCAGTGAGGTGGATGCAGATTTCTTAGAAGCATAATTGGTGCCCCAATTTCTAGCTAGGATAATATGTGCGAGGGCAAAAACTCTGTTGTGTAGTTCACAACCTCATCTGTGTCACATGTAGTGTCCATAGATTTGTATTATACAAATACAGAAATTATACAAATTCAAAAGTAAGTTATGAAAAAGCCACTACTGAAATAAAAATGCGATTGAATCTTAAAATATAACGCTATACTTTTAAAAAGTCTTAAGTCACCTCACTGATTCCGACAAACAACCTAAATAAATCACAATGTCAGCGAAATCAAAATCAAATTAAACAGTAATAAACACTGTTACTTCATTTCATGTAATTTATTAACTGAGCTGAAGAAAATTTCTTGATGGTAGGAACTTGGTACTTGGAGTCGAGCATGTAGGGGGTGGAGCTTCAGTGATTTGCTTTTCATTGGTGGTACGAAAAAGGACAAAACAGAGTAACCAGTTTCAGAATTGAAAAAGCTGCATAAAATCAATTAAATTTTTAAAAATAAATGCGTTGAATTCAAAAAATAAAAATAAAAGTACAGAAAAATTGAAAGGATTAGAGTATTATTTCAATGTGCGGAGGGGTGTTTTTAGTGAAGTTAGTTTTCTGTCAGATCGGTCTGCGCAGATAAGTCATAGTGGAGGAGGGGCTACACGTGTAGCACAAAATATTAATTAAAAAAATTTTCTACTTTAAATTTTAAAATTTGGGCTTCGAGGAACATTCAGTCACCTTTAGGACTATCTGTGTGCCGAATTTCATGGCTATAAGTACTCTAGATTCGTCGGGACACCGCACACACACAAACACTTCCTTTTATAATAGTAGAGAAGATACGAGTGTATTTGGGTAGAGGAAGTAAAATCTTTGCTCTCCGTCGTGTTTGTTTACACTGAAAGTCCCTCTCATCGAAAATACGTATTTACGAAGTGGTTATCTAAGTCTGACCAGAAGTTCTAGACATAATTCCGACGAATTTAATTTTCTAATTAAAAAGAGAATTTTTTATTTGACAATGCTTTCAAATTGGCACTTTTACTCTATGCAGAAGCTTATGTTGTAGAAATGTGTAAACGGGGTGGAATTTTTTCAATATGTTCGTTTCATATTCTTCAATCATGTTGATTTACAAAAGTGACAACCAAATGTTAGACTATACAAGAATTAATAAAATTACATTCCAGGAACTCGTTTCTAAGGTGATGAAAGAGTAGAGGAAACAAAGTGAAATATCCCAAGATAGGTTTTAAATTTAGCTAAGGAATTGAGCTCAAAATTCTGAAAATAGTAATTCAGTTTTGAAACTTTCCACAAACTCAGTTAATTCTCCAAAAATCCGTCATCTGACCGTGGTTCAAAATTATGAGGTGTTTTCCTCGGAACTTTCCTTCAGGATTGATCCCGGATTGTCACCAATAGCCTGTTGTTTCAGTGCTATGTAAATTCAACTACCTACAATCAACAACTCCCTCCAAAAAAAACGCTTATGAAATTTGCATGCCTCATTGTAGATTTGGTTTTCAACATTGTGACAGAATTTGTGTAGTGATTTGAAAAGTGACTTCAATTACAAAATTTTTACGAAATATTTGAAGTATTGTTAAAATAAAATAAACTGCAAACTTTTTCATTTTGTCTTGAATTTTTTTTCACTTTGCATATTTCACTTTCATAGTTATAATAATTTCTACAGCGAACAGCTTGGAAACAAATTTATCTTTTAAGCTCCCACAATTATGGCAAATTTCGTTATTTTTCATTCCGTTATCCAGTGGAGTAAAAATAGATTTTTCCAACGTTCGTAATTTATCTAGTTTATTCTAGTTAAGACCAATTACGTTTACGGAGATACTGTACTCTGGCAAGACCTCTTCTTGATGGTCTCGACTCGACCCATACGACGACCTGTTGGCTGCTCCAGTTCGTTGTGACGAGGTAAGCAGTACGCCCTCGTGCTTTTAGGCATGTTAAGATTATAGGTAGGTATTTTAATTAATGTCACACTGGAGCAACACAACGGACTATAAGTGACGGTCCGGGATCAATCCCAAAGATAAAGATCCGAGGACAACACCACGTAATTTTGAACCACGGTCAGATGACGAATCAACACCTGAGCTTGCACCCTACTCTCCAAACTCTCACATCCCGCCAGCGTGAATTAAGATTATAGAAATGAAGATAATTATACTCCAATTGTTACGTGGATAAGCATAACAGCGTAGCGTAACATTGGTAACTGGTTTGCCGAGATTAGATCGAAAGCATAAAAATACAATGCTTAGCGTTAGATAACCTTTTCAGTCAACTAGATTTACCGTTGTTTCTTTTCCTCTAAGACAGTACAATACAAATAATTTTTAGCCCTGATTTAGAAAGACCAAAAGAAGTCATTGTGCCTTTAGAGTTTATGGATGTCTTACAAAGGTAGTAGTTGAATTTACGTCCCACTGGGGCAACACAACGGGCTATTGTAGACGGTCCGGGCTGGATCAATCATGAAGGGAAAGATCTGAAGACAACACCTCGAAATTTTGAACTACAATGAGATAACGAGGTCAACATCTGAGCTAGCACAAGGATGTCTTCTACAAGGGCGGGAAAACGAGGGAACAGGGAGCGAATGATAGACTCAAAAATCTGTTGCGCATAATATTGGGACTCGATGCTGGCCTCAGTAGGAAGCATGGGGTAGGGCGTCTGAGGTGAAGGCACCCACTGCGCATGACAAACGCCATTAACTACTCATAAGAAACAATTTCAGGCTGAAAGGATGGGACATCAGCAGTCCCTGGTTGGCTCTCACAGTAAAAATATATGGCGAATAGAAACTAATGTCTCACTCAGATTTACGTTTAAAATATTGTCGTTTTTGCATCGAATTTTCTCGATTTTTATTTTTGTGACCCAATTAAAAAACATTTTTAGGGTATTCCGTGCTTCTAGGCTTCAATGGACGTTACGCCACTGCATAATATTAAGAAACGAGTACCTTTATGTGTGGACTTGGAGATGATAGGCGAGAACAAGAGAAGAAAACATTGCTCAAAGAACAAAATCGAAATTTATATTTTCAGATGAGACTGAATTTCAAATTTAAAATTCAGTTTTTTCTTTGGGAAGGAGTTTCGTATGGTTTCCATGAAAATTTCTCATGGGTTTGATAATTATGAAAAGGGAAAATGAAAATTCGTCCTACAATCTTAATAGTCTTAAGTTCAAGTTCTATGCTGGAGTTGCAGTTGTTCAATGGAATGTCTATATTTTAGAGTTTTGAACTTTTAGGAGCATATTTTCTTTTTGTGAATGTTTTTAATATTTTAAATGAGCGTGTTCATCAAATTTCTTAAATTTCCCATTGTATGTTTTCTCTCGTTAATAATAAAAATGAATTACAACTTATTCAAACAATATCCTATCAGGATAATAAAAAAAGCCTAAAAAGAATATAGGCAAAATCAGAACATGAACAAAATTTTTAGAATAAACACCAATTTATTTTTCAGCAAATATATATTTACAATCCACATAACAATTACAAAGCTTGAAAAGGAATGACTAGTTCTTATAAAATCGATTGCTTGTAATCAATATTTACATCCATAACACTGGGATCGCTCAAGATTTCCGTACTTCAAACACAAATCATAGATCTAGAAACAGCGTGTTAATTTATTCTTAAAAATTCATTTTAGCGTATATTTACATTGAGTCGGCGCCTAGAAGACCTATTACGAGAAAATGGCAGGTCATGGGAATTATGTAGAAACCATTTCTTGTTAAATGAAAAAGGATCGGGGATATTTCAAAATCAACCATTTTATATTGAGTCAAAGTATTACTTTGTAAATATACTGCAACAAACTAGCTATAAAAACGTGTTCCAAAAAATTTACCAACTGTGCTTGTTTATAAGAGAAAAATATTAAATAAATCTGCCTTAAGGGGTTTTATGAGACGACAGTAAAAGTAATTACACTTTCTATACATTTTGTCATGATTACGAGTAATTTCTAAATATTTCGCTTATACAGTTTAGGTTAATGCCGTAGTTCATATTCCTATAGAAATGTTTTAGAAATAGTCTTTGAGAATGAGGATCAGTATAAAGCAACATGAAATATAAATAGAGAAAAATGTAAGATTTCGTGGAATTATGCTGATGTCACACACTTTCTATACATTTTATATTGAGTCAAAATATTACTTTGTATTTTCTCGAAGATCGGGGAGAAACTTCACTGAAACTCATGCAAGATTTTATTTTTAGTGAAACTTTTAATGCTCTGTCTTTTATAGTATTAGTTCAGTTAGATGCTTCCAATGAGTGTTTGAATTAAAAAATGAATGCTTTTAAACAAAAAGAAATTTGAAAGAAAATAGTTGAATTTTTTAAGTATACCATTGCATTTTACGTATGCCTATCTTTACAGTTATATAGAAAGTTGCTTGCTAGCCAACGCCTAGCCTTGGCTGTTGGGCCATTTGGTGACCCGCCGACCAGTAGAGAAGTGAAAGTTTCCTTGATTCGTCCTCCTTGGTGTCTGGTTCTTGGTTCAAGGCTGAGCACTGATGCACGTGACAGCATCCTTGACGCCCTGACATTGTGGGGAGGGTAACACGTGGATCCTGTGCAAAATCCACGAAAAGTTCCCCACAGCTATTCTTTTTCGATAAATCATCATTGAATTGCAGTTTATAGTATTTGTGGACGGAATTTTGATGTTGAGGAAATATTCAAATTTTAAAATTAGTCACAAACACCCAGTTACTTAGGAGTGAAAATGCAAGTTTTTGGCAAAAAATTTAAACCCCTTTTTTATTGGTATCACAGATATTTTTTACGACTTCAATTAAGTATTTGTAAGAGAACAAGTTGAAAAGTTGAGGGAACACCAACATGCAAGCAGTCTTACAAGAATTTTGTTCGTTTGTTGCTTTGATCACAATACTTGACATTCTCAATATAATATTCATGTTCCAAAGTGAAACAGTTACCACACGCCTCTCATTAGCAAATGCGAAAAGAATATAAACTGTTAAAATAGAATAAACTAGAAAATAAACTGTTTTTCTACATGTATACGTAGTTACATATTATGGAAATAAATTTTCAGGAAAAGTGCAAGTGCTAAAAAATGGCCCACCAAATGAATTTCAAATATCGGACAAATAGAGAATGAAATTCAAGAGTTAAGCTTCCTATAACACCCCTGAGTAAATTTATCACTTCTGTGCCAGTAAAACTTTTCCTTGTGTGTGTATGTCCATTTACTTGAAGGGAACAAACATTGCTTAGCCCCTGCACCATAAAAACCAATCGAGGGTTAAGAGTCAAAAAGCGTTTGATCCAAATCCCATTTATGAGATATAAATAGTTTTACCATTATATTAGGTACACTTTAAGCCAGGTCAAATGAGCCCTGAATGAGCAAAAAAAAAAATCAATGATCGCAGTGCTGCAAACCAAATCAAACATATTAGGTACAATGCATATTATATGAGAGCTGTTTGAAATTAGCTGGAACAGTAAAGGCATTTTTGTCATTTAAGTAAATTTCAATTGACAATTCAAAACATTTTTGACGTTTCTGAATAAAGACTTTGTAGTTAACGTTTTTTGACACTTAATCGCCGAATTTATCTTGCTATTATAAAATTGCTTTTAATTTACATACGATTTAGTGACTTACTACATGATTAGCATGTTGATACGAGACTATTTTTGGACTTCTCGTGTTAATATTTTCAGTGCTAAGCAGTTGCACATAACTAGAATAAATCATTTGAACCGAATGAATATATTGTACTCTTACCTTCTGAAAACGACATGCATCCATCAGCTTTCACGCTAGAAATTAATGACTTAACCTACCAAAGATACTGACATGAATACCTCGGACCTCCCTCTTTTATCTTATTTACGAGTTCAAAGATAAGAATGTTTACCTTGTAATTGTTCATTTTCGTCATGCAATTGGAATTGCTTTAAACAGCTTAGAACATATGCGCGCAAACAGAGTGGTATAGAAGCACTTAATAGTACAGAATTGACTATTGGATAATCGAAATTTCTAGCCATTTAATAGATCAGTTCTGTAGATATGGTGTAAAGAATTTGTTCCACTCATGATAAGGTTTAACGGGCAACTAGAAATTTTCGAGGCTGTTTTGGGAGATAAAGAAGTGAGCTAAGAATATCACAGTGGGGCTACACGTGCAGTTCGTCACAGAGGAATGCTTTGCGTATCGAATAGAAGCACGGAGAATTATGTTTGAAGGGACATGATATTTCGACTTGTTAAATGAATAACTACAACAAAAAGTTGTTTCGTAAATTAGCTTTTAACTTTGAAGCAATCTAGACTTTGTATATCCCTGCGAGCGTGTGCAAGCGCTTCGTGAAAGCGCATAAATGAAAACCATGTATAAGTTTTATTAAAAACCCATGGACATTTAAATTAAAGGAAGTCCGTGTGATGAAAGCCAGCTCTAAGCAGAGCAATAAACAGAAGTTAACGAACTAAAAAGAAAAATTAATTAGAAGGACGAGGATTTTTTTTTTGGAATAGTGAAGAGAAGGTAATCGTGCATTGATAATTACAATTATTAAATGCAACCTTACTCATAATATGATCACCAGAAAAGTGACTAGATTCTCCTCACCAGGAGAAATAGGGGCCGACTCGGGGATCATTCAATCCCTCCCCCTAAACTAAACGAAAAATTCCATAATAGACAGTTTTAATGATAAAAACTATTCTAGAAGAGATCGACCAGGAATCAATCCGTTCCAATAAGAACCACAAAAGAGAGCTTTCCGAAAGAGAAAATAATTGTTTCTGCCGAGAATGTCATAATCATTACTATCATACCACATTACATTGACTAGTAATCAGAAAAAGAAATTAATCGTTTAAATACCAATGAAAAGTCAAATGTGAACCTTTTGTAGAGAAGATACATATCAAAGAATTCTCTAATCTGTCATGGAATTATGAAAATTGGAAATAAGGAAAATAAATTCTGCTGTATCGGGGTACAAATACAGCAATCTTTACAAGTACGAACAAATGTGAAATTTAATCTCAGCCGTGAGTTTCTAAATTCAAAGTGCCGGTAGGGAATTTAGTTACAATTTATTTCCCAATCACATGAATTCGTTCAAGCCTTGTGACATGTAGTCGCAATCTATTAAAACATTTTCGCTTCTATGGCTGTTGAATCATAACAAAACAGCGGTTATTTACTTTCAATTAAAGAGAAGCAGGTTCCAAGAACCACATCCATTCTACGTGAAAAACATTTGCGTTCTATTAGAATTTTCGTTTTAAGTAGTAACTTCTCACCTGCACTGATTACAATATATAAATACAAGAAATGCACTTCAGACCAACATTAATATTCCGCCCGTTTCTGGTTAATCGTAGCTCGTTAAAATTAAATTATTTTTAGGTAAAATAATTTCAGTCTTTCGACAACTCTATAACTTAATGGCTTTCTTATAGGTTAAAGTAAATAACTGAAAATCTGGAAGTTTCAATTTGTGCTCTACCAGAGAAACGTGGTTTGTCTTGTGTTGCAAAGATACCCCCACCCCATTCCAAACCAATATTACTTGAGTAGCTTAGTTTGTATTGTCTCTCCCAAAGGAATTAAACTTAGAATTTAAAAGTAATTTTTATAAAATCAAAACCCGATCACCCGATGTAATACTTCAACCGGTACTTTAAATGAGCACATTTTCTTTTGTAGTTAACGCGCGCACATGGGATCATTCTCTTTCTCAACTACTTTTGAATATTCGCATCAAGGGATGTTACATGAAACGAAATACAACTAATTTAAATGTGAAAAACTATTTGGGAAAAATATTTGAATTAAAATGTGCCGCTTCAAATATACAGTAAACCTGTTTTGCTTATTTATAACTCTTGTTACCGTCATTTGAAACGAACAGACTCATGACCACTAATGAAAACGGAAGACAAGTATGTTTAAACCATAACATTCTAACTATTAGTTTAAAAACAAGTTTTACGTAATAACATGACATAACAAAGATGTTGAGAACAAGATTAATATTTAAACTATCGGAAGGGTGATATATTTCCGAATGTAATATGAGTTTGACAATAAAATAAAAAAATGGCAGGTTGTGTAAGTTGCAGAAAATTTTCATTCTACGTTTTTAGAGAAAATATACCGTACAGAGGATTGTATGTTTGATTTTTTCCACCAAATTATAGAAAGTTAATGTATCAGGTCAAATCTCAACATTTGATACACTTTTTAAAACCATCTAACAGTTCATATGAACACATTGTACTCATATTGCTAGGTATAAGCGATATAAATAATATTTTACATCAAGTTCGCAGCTAAAAATACGGATAAGCTTATATAAATCGGGTGTATAACTTGAAAACATCATACAACATTTAAAATTATTATGAAACTGAGTAGGATTTTTATACAAAAGGTGAGGCTCTGAAATTTAAATTAAATGATATTATGATACAATCTTCTGCAATTGACACTTGAAATTCAACTGTGTGTATAAATTTCAAAACAAACAATATGTTTTAAAAAGTCTTCACACCCCTCATAGCTGCTTTTTGCAATAACAGTATTTCCTCAGATTCGGGTACGTGTCATGTATACAGTGTTCTTGGTTCGCATACATGTTTATGCGACTCAATTCGTTCTCTTTCACCAGAAATAACTTCTTGGTCGTATAATGCGTCACACTCGCCTCGTAGACCGCGTCGCTGGGAAAAGCTCGAAGCTGCACTTGATATAATATCTCTGTCAACTGAGTGTTGTCCGAGAACTCGCCCACGAATCCGTCTTTGTCTGCGTTTTTTCGGAATTTCAGAAGCGCCTTATTCGGCTGCAGCTTCTCGATGCGCGTGATTTCCTTGAGCTGAAGGATCTCGCACTCCTTTCGCTGGAAGTCCGTCAACCCGTTGATGAAGTCTATCACAGCTTTGCCGACTTCGTTAGCCAGTGGGTCCTCGGTCGACATTTTGGCCCACGACAGGCAGGCACACCAGTGGGGCTCTATGGAAGCCATCGTACAAGTTCGCTGCAATACAATAAAAGAAATGCGTCACAAGGGTACTCATATCAAAATTCGAAAGATACAACTTCAAAGTTCATAACGCTTCGGTTTAACGAAAAGGAATTAATTCATTCACTTAAAAACTAAGGAGAATGATATGCTCTCCGAATTAAAGTTATGGAACGAAATACACACGCGTTCAAAAAAAATATTGAATCCGTGTCCAGCAAGGTCACCTGATTCAATCCAATAGAGCATGTTTGGGATGCTATCGGAAGTCGCATTGCAGCCTACACAGCACCACCAATAACCGAACAAGAAAAGGCATGCTCTAGTGTACGAATTGGCTGGATGGACTGCGATGAAGAAGTTTAGATTACTAACTAAGAACCACTTAAAGCATTGTATGTGTAGGTATTTATGCTAACTTGTAGTAAAGTAATGTGTGAAATATAATTTTGTGTGTGTGTGAGGGGTTCGTAAGTACCATCCATTTCTTCAATGAGAAGCACACGCAAAGTTTTCCCTGCTCGACGGTTATAATTTATTTCTAGAACAATAGATTTATTTACACAATTAATTGTGGATAACGGGATGTGCTTATACAATATCTGTGTACATGGAAAATTTCACTCTTTGTACTTCATTCAAACTTTTTTACCAAATTCAATAAAGTCCTAACTGCCTCGTGCTAAAACGATTTCGACAGTGTGATCAAACACAGAAAATGAAAACAAAAATATTTTATAACTATATTTTAAGCTTCTACCTGCATTGATACGGAAAAGACGTTGAATATTTCCCCTTCCCACTGAGCAGCTCCTAAGCAGGGCCCTACCGAAAGCTCAATAAAGGCAGATGCTAAAATGAGAAAGGGCATTCGGTTTTCGAAGGGGAAAAAGATTCTCGGACTATTTTGTGTTGTACTTTCCACATACAATCATTACATATAAACATAAAACACTAACAATTTGAATCCTTTTCATATAAATGGATGCATCTATATTTCCAGAAACAAATGCAAGCTAAAAGTTACTTAAAAAAATAAATGTTTCAAAGCATTGGGGACAGCGGGGGGCCAATTTCAATTCACAAAGAACTCGCTTGAATGCGGATGCAAACAAATGAATTTTACTATGCATAATCCAGAATTAAAAAGCTACGGACAACATAATGATAACAACTTATTCAAATTTTTCCGAAGAGCAATTTTCAAGTTTTACAAAACTCCAAAATTAAAATATTTCACCTACCATTCCCCACAAGGGCATGTTTTCTTAAGCTTTTAGTATTATTACCCCTCAGGGGTACATCTTCTTTAGGTGTGTACGGGTATTACAATTCCGAGATACCCGAGTGATCTTCCCTTTCATTTTTACCCTCGCCTACCCTTCTGCTTTTTCTTCCCTCATTGCGTTGTCTGTCTTGTGTTTAGCGCAGCTGGTCAAATATGGCCCTTGCGCCACAAAACCCGAAAACAACCAACCATTACTATTTTATTCAAACAAACAGAAATTCCTTCCGATCCTCTTGAATATTTTGTTTAATTTGTTTTCATTAGGAATATATTCTGCGGCAATTTATATATTCCAGGCAACATAGTGAGTAACCACTATGTTGCCCGGAGCTCTTCAATATTATACACAAATGTAGGATACTTTGAAATTAAATTTTATTCAAATCATTTCATGATCAGCATATTCTAGTGAAAATGCTCTTTCGACCCAAAGAGAAAAAGGGCAGGGGCTGAGTCCCTGTAGCCCTCTTCCTCTCCTGGTCTCGAGGTAAACTCACTTCTTGCGGTATCTCGGAGAAGAGACTAATGCTTCGGGAGGTGAGGTCTCCCTCATTTGGCACATCTTGGTGAAGCAGGGTCATGAGGGTGGCGTGAATATCGAAAGGCGTCACCAGACGGTTCTCGTTGACTCTCAGGTTCTTGACGTGCATCGGGTACTTGGTCTGCAGCCACGGAGGGACCACCAGCGTGAAAAACGGGAGCCTCTCCTCCTGCTTGCCCTGCTGCATCTCGCGGATGCTCGAGAACCTGCAGAACAGAAAGGAATTCGTAGCCTCATTCCAAAGATTAGGCTAACCTTTTACGCATACTTTATTCAGACAATATTTTTATTTTAAAGTGCACCTCTCCTTCTGAAGATTACAAATATTGAAAGGAACAGACAAAAGTGGATTCAGAACATAGGGATTCTGGGACACATTTCAAAGATTTGGCTAAACTTTTAGACTTTATTCAGACAAGGCTTTTAAAATAAAAGCCTCGTCTGAATAAAGTCTGTACAAAACTCACGATTGCTGAAAGGGACAGACAGAAGTGGATTCAAATCAGGGGATTCTCAGCCACATTCCGAAGATTTGGCTCAACTTTTACGCCGACTTTAATCAGATAAGCAGGCTTATAATTTCCAAACTCAATAACAAAGAATGCATTATTTCAGCAAGCAGTTGCGGACTGGTAGAAGAATTAGGCATTAGCGCATTTAAGACCAAATACCCTCTTCTTAAATCCACTACATCTGCACTCTAAGTCCCATTACTAGATTAGATGACGGCCCCTCAATACTTAAGTTGAACAAATTTGGAAGTGTTCCCTTTTCGTATTCACATTTGTACCTTTATACAGATTTTTTATTTTTGAAATTAGAAAAGATTATGTATATTACAGTACAATAAACGCTTTTCGCTTTTCCCTGACCCTCTTACAATTGGGTTCGTTGACATGGTTACGGCGACTCCAATTTTGGGGCCTGCGACTTTCACTACTATGTGCTATTGAAATTCTTAAAAAACCACAAAAGACATGAATTGAAATAAAAGAAACTGAGAACCTCAAATTATTCGACTGAATTAGTTTGGAGTTTTGTAAAGCAGAACCCAGAAGAGAATAAAAATTTAATAAGCATGCCTCCACTTATTTAAATTGAATTTTAATGGAAACGTGCGTGTGCGTGTGTGTGTTACATTCATTAATTTTCAAGGTAAGGAATAAAAGAAAAATGATGTCATAATGTTTGTTTTGAAAAACACTGAGAAATAGCTTGTATCGCAAACGACATTCTTGAAAAGATCGAAAGTTTTTGTGCAAAGGGCTAAAAATAAGTTTTACGATATCCGAAAAATTTTGTTTTTCATGACTGTGTAAGTGAACATTGTTACACGAGTGCCCATGTAGAGACAACCATAAGTCGACTTGAGATATCCGACCTTATCAAGTGAGTTTTTCTATGTGGGGGTGGACTGTGTTTCTTTCTTATCTGATACATTGTTTCGTCACCTGATACATTCTTCTACCGCTCCAGTCATGACACGTATCGGGTTGCGTTTGAGCTGATAAGACTATCAATGAGAGGATAGTTTTGTTTTATCAGCAACATGGAGGGATTTATGTTGGTTACTGAACAAGAGTCAACCAGACTTTATGTTTTCGTCTTTGAATGATCATCATAATGTACTACTCTCATTAGGGGTACCAACGGGGCTAATACCTTACCCCCATTGATCCGAAACTTCATAATTTCTGAAACTGATAGACAGGTGTTCCTGAGGTATGAGCTGACCGCATACAAACCTCAGCAAGTTGTCCCTTGCTCACAAAACCTTTAATTTTCTCTAAGAACGCCGTTCATTAACCATGCATTCAGAAATAACATAGATAGCTGTTTTCTTTCTTCCAGTTCCCTAAATGCTGTCATGTTAAACGAACATTGTGTAAAATGATGTTTCGACGGTTTTCAAACTATTGACGGATTCAGACGTATATTTTATCTGCAATGTAGGGAAATTCTATTTTCTCTGAAACAATTAGCTTCGGAATGTGCTTTTGATAACTTTTTAATTCCAAAATTCTGCCCATAATGAGTGCTTTTTGAATGAACTTTTGTAAATATAGAACAAATATGCAGATTTTCAAAGGTATCTTTCATTACAATCGCAAAAGGAACCTACTAAGACAAAATTAGAGTAAAAAATTAATAACATTAGAAAATTACCATATTGATACCTTTTACCCAATCCTTATACTTGAAACATCATTTACAAATAAATTTCATCGTGTGTCGAATTATATTTTATACGGTTAGCACAGATGTTGTAACTATGGACAAGGATTAAATCATTATTTAATAACCTTGCAAAAAATTTTGCCAAGAAAAATATGACTTTATAAAGAAACCTTAAAGACATAATAAGTAATTGTTTAACGACCCCTAAATGCATGCAATTTTTTCCACGTGCTTCAGACTATTATATCAGAAGTTTTCACAGTCGGTGCTCTCTTAGATTTTTCAAGATATTAGGAAACTTCTAAAATCTCGAGTTTGTTTTGTTAGGACGTTTCTGTAATTAATATTTTTCTATTGCCCAATCAATTAGAACATTACTCTCTACGGTACTACAAAGGCGGATTTGTGAATCACTTGCAACTCCTGGAGTAGGACCACTGCTCACACCCAGTGAAGGATCCTTATTATAACTGACAGATCGCAATTTAATTTCCTGTATTCTGTGCATAGTCCTCTGATAGCAAAAATGACCATAGAGCGACAACGCAAACCAATCGACGTATTGTCTATCGAATTCGCACCCATTGCTGGCTAGTCCATATTGAATACCGAACCATAGCGCTCTTTTCTTGTCTCATAGGGTTTACTGCCTTTGGTACACACGGGGTTTAAGCTCCCGGGATACCCAAGCGATCTCTCCCTACCTTCATCCCACTACCCTATGTGCCACAAAACCAACCATATTTAATACTTTCTCTACGAGAAAGCTATCAATCAGATGATGAAGAGGATATCCGTTATAGTAGTGAATAGGAATGAGAAAATTGTAGAACCACACACCACCGACATGATTCCAGTATTTCATCTCTGTGGAATCGGTGGAGCTCTGTAAACGACAAGCAATAAGTCAAGATGAACAGTAAGCCCATTAACATTCCATGCCATGGCATCATCAAATTGCCCTTTCCCTGATGTCATTAAGATTGCTGTTACGAGTTCTCTTATTTCCCCAGTCTGGTCCGAGGAGAATTAAGCTGTATTCAGAAGCTGAACTCATAAGTGACACGCATGGTTTTCTATTGAATCAGAGACCAGTTTTAATGATTATATCTTCAGTTTGAATGATTTTCCTGTAAGAATGATTGTGATAAAAAAGTACAGCTGAATGCCTGGCAGAGAACAGTTACGCAGTCTTTAGTGTCTTGGAATCCTCCAACTTCAAAATGACAATAAGTAACAAATTCAGTGCTCTGTAGATCAGTCCCTGACTGTGTTGAGAATCCTAATTACAAAACCTACAAATTTTCAAATTGATTTTGCACAGTCTTTTGTTCCAGATAAAGTTCCTTATCAACAAAGACTGATGACGATTGCAAGTAAAATGTGTTAGTCACTCAGTGTGGTATGAGATATTGAATTGAGATACATTTGAGCACTTTATATTTGAAGATTGATGTATCGGTGATTGCCCTACATTAAAAATTTTAAGCTTAGTCGTGACGGAAAGAATATTAAACTCATGATACATATATAAAGGTACAAAAATTTAAAAATATAACAATGCTCTTGTATACAGCAATGCTCTGGTAATTAATCCTCTGAAGGGCACTATGCTAAAAAGTCTTGTTTTAATTTATGGGTGAAGACCTATTACCTTACATAAACGTATTTTGCACATTCCGAAAATGAATCTTTTTAAAGTCTTTTAAGGGGTAGACGGCCTTCTTAACTCATCTAGAGAATTCTTAGACATCAGAATACCAAATGAGAAAATATTGATATACCATAGCAGTCTTAACATGCCTGTTTGAACGGCCTGGAATATTTATAAGCCCAACCTTAGTCATTTCTAGGAGGTGAAACGCCAGACGTCCCATCGCTCCTGAAAGGGTTAAATAAAATAATTTTCAAAATTATGCTTACCTGTGGCCATGGTCACTGAGCAAAATAAGTAGAGTATTGTTTAGTATGCCACTATCACGTAGACTTTGTAAAAAATTTACTAAATCATAATCTGCGTATCCAACCAAATTGTAGTCATCATGACTCAGTTCACCTTGGAAACCAAATGCAAACTTTGGTACGTCATGGTATGCATCGTAGAAATGTCGAAGCCAGTCCATCATCACCTTATGGATTACAAAGAAAGGAATAATATGAAACGCTGCATGAGAATGGAATAGCATCAGATTTGCATTCACAGCGTTTAAAACATATGAGGGGGGTAGAAACATAGTTGTGTAAGTCCAAAAAGCACATTTTTAGAAATTTAAGTTTCGCGTTGACATTCATTATAGAAAAATTAGTTTTTATGAAATTATTTTATTTTCTTTATCTTTAAATTATTATATCTTCTCTTTAAATTATGTGTAGTACCTTAATAACTACTTTAGTTTTCAATAAATATAATTATTGTGTTATTAATTGCTAGCACACCCGAGAATATAACATTTACACTAAACTTTCTTAATTACTTATACCTACAGATGACAAAGTGTCGTTACATTTCATAGCTTATTTCAATCCTATAATGAATAAAGTATCATCTATATTTACATAATGGATTTCATACATCTAATTGAAATTAAAATTATCTAAAAATATATAACAGCATTACGTTTACCTTTACTGGTGTTAATTTTCATTTCCAATAACATGCATGGCACAAAGCACACCTCAGTCATGCTACCACAATTATATTCTGAATACCTACTTTAATTTAATCACTTTTCCTTGTTCGAAGGTGATTCGGAATTTTTTGACGCTAAACCTATGTTCATTCATATTTTCTTTTCTGCATTGATTTCTACCTTCCAAATTTCTCATTTTTTTCTCTAATCAGACTGCTGAAGAATTCCATTAGAGTAGCGAGTTATTTCTTGTAATTTTAGCAATAAAATGCAGCTCCATAGCTCACATTAACATATTTAAACTAAGTGGGAAAACGTGTGAAGGATTCAAGCAACGGGTGATTTTGCATTATTTATATCCGTTGACAATGAATAAATAACGTCGATTTCTATGCCCCGTACGTTAGAGAAATATATAAATAGATTAGTGCTCCTGTAAGTTTATACTAGGTAATATATTGAGACGAAAACGAATTGCTAAAGAGGAAATGCAATTCAAAATTGAGACCTTCAAAATATTTAGATCATAATATTTTTGTAGAATTAAAATGGTTAAATGTTTTTACACTTTTTCATCATCCAAGATAGGGGACCCATTTCTCCCACATTTTTTAAACTTACTTTTTTAAACAATTGATGGTGAATTGGAGGGGGTGCATGCGTATTTTAGAGATAAACAACGTATTCTATTCTTGAAGTAATTAATTTTACATGCACTGTCGTACAGTTTTGTAGTGCAGCATTATTCAAAAACTTGGGAAGTTTTTATGCGTAGGATATCAAGTATTTTTAAAGGCGAATCTTCATTTAGAGTCAGTTTATAAAATACTTTAAACGGTTTTTCTTTTTCGTAATGCAGCCACCGTATGGACAACCAGAGTTGAGTTTCATTACTCTAATAGTTTTTCATTTCGTTGTAGCTTTTTTACAAAGCATCAGTTTTCGAGTTCGAATGCAAACGATGACCGTAGTGTACAAAGGGGGCTGGTGCACGTTAAATCTGTCGTGGCCTCAAATGTCCTCACGTTGGCATGGTGTGGAAGTTTGGAGAGTGGGATGCCAGCTCAGGTGTGACCTCGTCATCTGACTGGTTCAAATTTACGTGGTGTTATCCTCGATCTTTCCCTTCGGGTTTGGTCCCGGACCGTCGCCAATAGCCCTTTGTGTTGCTCCAGTGCGACATTAATTAAAAATACCTTTCCTTCTGAATTAACCTTAAGTCACTATTATTAGGTTGGTAGGAATGACCCATATATTAAACTTATGAACGATGAACATCAACAGATTTCTCTTGCGTGAGCTTCACAGGTATCAGAGACAGTTTGATGTTTCGGTTTTGATTAGTATGCAGGATTTAAGTGCTTTGTATCTCTTTTAAGTGTTTTTCACACATGCAGCGATTGCTTCGTTACCCTTGACAAAATTCGTTTCACTCCAAACATACATGTCCCTTGATTATTTGCTACATCATAGATCTAAATTATAACAGTAGATGTTTTTCTATAACCGGCATCTAAACAGTCAATTTAGAAAAGGGAAAGCTATTTCATACGTTTTAAATTTTTTTTATGTAGAATTACGTCTTTTTCTTGGAAACTGGGAGTCACGAAAAAATGCAACCCACTCTCGTCGCTATTGCTCACAAGACACAGCGAGATAGTGCATATACCCTTGGGTAGAGGAAGAAACAACGCATCAAACAAGACATGAAAGGTTTCCTGAGCAATCTGAGAACGTCGACGTTATGTCCCACATTTGGCTCGATATTGTTGCCACACGCGTCTCTTTAGATGTCACCATGTTTGAACCACGCGTTGACGTCAGCATCTCAGTTCTAACCTAGAGAGACGCGCTATTGAATGTGTACTATGCCGGCGGGAACACCTAAATTTAGTCTAAGGTAGGGAGCCCGAAAGAGTATCATCGATTCAAAAATTTCAAAATACCTAAGAAACACGATGCAAAGTACTATCACGATCGACGAGCTGCCCTTCAAGCCGTGGTCTCTGGGATTCCAAAGACACCAGCTAAGAAAAAGCACGAGCAGCATGCCCGGGAGAAGTTGGTGCCGGTGGATGTAAAATCGACTCATGCGGCCTTGGAGTCGTAACCATTGACTTCTCGTGCACCTGAGACCATCATGGACGTGGATGAATCCGCAACTGACCTGATATACGAGCCAAATATGAAGCTTATTACTAGCGCGACGAGGGCACATTTAGCTAGATACACAGCTGTATCAAGCGACTGAAGCGACAGGAGACAGGCACTTACAAGATAATCATGTAAGTAATGAACGAGCTCATCGATGTCGATACCATGGTGAGGCAGCTACCTCTCCAACTGTACGACAGTAACGTCTTCAACGGGAACATAAAGAAGCACGGGACTTCTCATATCATCGCCCAATTCTTACCGTGTGTAATTAATTCCATTCCAACTTGAGTATTGTGATTTGTAGTCCAATAATGATAGTATATACAACACCCTTTCTTTTCTCACACCACCCGAATGAAGTTCTACGTAAAGATATGTAGCACATAAATCTATGCAGTATCTATGCTTTTTTCTATTAAGTTGTGTGTAAGCTTTATTATATTGTTAAATTATAATAACCTACCTGGTGATTTCGATTTTGTGTCACTTTAATCTAGAGAACTTGAAAGTCACCGCTATCACTATTCAGATGAATCCCCCTAGTAACTTCGAATACCACATTTTTGCTTATAGAGGTCACTTTGGATACAAAAAATATTTTGCTAGACTTTTTAAACTACAAACGTGAAATAGAGTAGGAGGGAGGTAATATCTGTGAAACTACGAGTTGTTCCAATGAACTTTCTGTTTTGATTCGCAAGAACAACCCATTCTAAAAAAACAAACTTTGTTCTACAGATATTTTTATTTTGTCAAAGTACAAACTGGAGGTATCATTGCGGATCTAACTAAAGACACATTGCAAACGATACCAGACCATTGTAGGAGTTTCGTATTTTGTATTGAATGGTTTCGTTTGCTTTCCTCTTCCTGGTATTCACATGCCACATATATTTACTTACTTTTTGTTTTGTGATTTTTGATGACTGCTATTTCTTACTATAAAACCTTTCTATGAGGTGCAATAGATTTGCATGGCATAGTTCGATTTTATGAACAATAGAAAATGGGGCTATTTTTTCTTCTGTTGATCGTTCTACAAAATAAGCCAGTTATATTTCCTGTACAATAAGTCAACTATCGTTTATTTAAACTTTATTTCAAAAATTTTCACCTCTTAGGCTTCAAATCTTATTTGCCTCTAAATTCTCTTAGTAATCGTATGCATACTAGCTTTGATGATCACGAAGTATTATAAACTAACTTCTTCGCTTTGGGAAAACTTCAGGATTAAAGTGGTGACACCACTATGATTCTAAGAGATTTGCTGATAAAAGAGAGGCTTTAATTTAGTGAGAATATTTATGACACGATTCTAACACAATGGTACTAAATAAAGAAGGTTGGTTGGTTTAGATTTTATGGAACAAGGTCCAGAAATGGACAAGCTGCGCCAAACGCCAGATAAGATAATAAAATCATTGTACTAAATAAAGGATATTAGTATGTGAAAAGTGGGTTAACTCAATTTTGACGTGCACCACAATGTTTCGCAGCCCGTGTACCATCTCTATCTGCTCACTGTAATACTTTCAAAAGCAGGCTAAATACCCTTACTCTTACCCTTTCTTATACCTATATTACCTATATTCTTATACCTATATCTTTACCCTATATTATACCTTACTCTATATCAGAAGAGAGCAAAACATTGTCGCTTATATTGATCTTACCAGCTTGGAAGCAAACATTCCAGTACATCATAAGAATGTTGGATGTTATTAATGATTTAACATAAAACGGATATGTGGAACAAGTGCATGAGTACAAGTACTAGTATGTTATGGAGAGAATACGCGTGGAATTGAGCAAGTACCTGGTATCTAAAAGTTAAGAATGTTGTAATATGTACAGAGAAAACGGTTAATGCAAATTTTACAGCAATAATTTGCATGTAGATTATTCACACACCTAAGCTAATATCTGTACAAATGCAAATTTCATCAATTGATGGTATATCCATAAGCAAAGCTGGCCATAATGGGCATGCTGTATTCAAGTTCCTAGCAATTCTCGTACAAAAGGGTGTTGTCAGTTTTAAGCAGGAATTAATTATGACAAAAGGTTCCAAAAACATTTGAAGCGTTAGACGACAGGCAATACATGATCGTTCAAGAATTAGTTTCTCAATAGGACTGGTATCTGTCATTGACAGCACGATATCATAGGACGCGATGTCTGAAAGGCAACTCTCGAGAGAGGAGATTGTCGCCACAGGGCATAGAAATAACTATTTCCAAAAAAGCTGATTACAGGTACAAAAGTAAACTGGTCTGCATGTCAAGTGTCTGGCAGTTTGCCTCCCTTCCACCAATAAGCGCATTTCGACTTTTGGTTCGTGAAATATTTACTCGCATATGGATAATGCTTTGAACACTAACAATAGTTCCTGAAAGCTATGATTCTGTGAAACAACGAAACCAACTCGTTTCTCAAATTAAAACCGGTGCAGGTTCAAACTTTGTGTTCAATTAGAATAATTGCAGACATTGCTTAAAAATATTAAACTAACATCAAAATCATGATCCTACCAGATGTATTTAAAAACCAGAATACGTTAACGTTGTTTCAAATTATGTTTCGTGATGCTTTAACAATAAAGAAAGATTTCTACTCACCACATGACGCGGCTTGTTACCCAGGCACAATTTGGGATGATCTTTCACAACCTTGTCCACCTCGACATAAAAAGATCTCATATAGTGATCCGTTGGTAGTTCGTCGAAACCTTTCAGCCTGTAAGTAAAAACACCGGTGGAAGGGACATCCTCAGCATACGCCGTCACATAACCATTGGCACTGAAGTTCTTCCAGGCGAAAGGGTAGATATTTACGTAGTTAGCATTGCTCATTCTCTTCCTGGTTTCTGGAAGTTCCAGCTCCGTATACCCCGTCAGCATGGGTATGAGAGCCTGGGGAGTTCCATCTCCCACAATATTGTAACCCTCCAGCACGGAAGCTTTCAACACTTCGTTGAGATACCTGTAGGTCTTGGGGAGTTTTCGCATGTAGTGGAGCCTGGACATGGAATCTAGGCCGAACATTAACACGTTTAAATTCATGGCGTTTGGACTCATCGTTGAAGCCTTCGCACGCTTGACAGCTGACTCACTTCTATGCACGCTTGCCATAATGTTCTTCCATTTGAGTCCGTCTTTGGAATCACACTTCACGTGGAAGAAATCACTCTCCAGAGGGAGAGAGCCAATGTCAGACGTCAACTGTACAATTTTGCCCTTCGATGAAGAAAAATCATCCGTCCTTATAAGGTAAGTCAGTTTGCATTGGATCTTTCCGTGACGCTTCACGATATCCTTGTTAATGCTGATGACCCCTTGATGGATTTCCACCCAGTCCATTTCTCTTTTGCATTCCAACTGACCCAAATCCACGATATGTCTGCGAAGAAATAAAAATCTTATTTTTCAAGTAATTGCTATAAAATACATACCTGACAACTTTTCTGGATTTTCCAGAAGTCTTACTGAAAAAAAAACGCTTTGCTTTCCGGTCTTCCAGACGAAAATAATATTTATCCGAATTTTTCTTTGGGGAGAAAATATTCAAGGAACGTCGATTTCGAAGGTTTTAACGTGTGGAAGTTTGGAGAGTGGGTGCCAGCTCAGGTATTGCCTCGTTATCAGACCGTGGTTCAAAATTACGTGGTGTTGTCCTGGGATCTTTCCCTTTGGGATTGATCCAGGACCGTCACCAATAGCCCGTTGTTGCTCCAGTGTGACGTTAATTAAAATACCTACCGAAGATTTTCACGCCAATCCATGGCAACCATGAAAGAAAAACATCGGAATCAGTGGTAGCTAAACTCGTTAACACCTTCTTGTCACTAATTTTCAAGACCCACAAATACCAGCTCTAAAACATCCCCTCCTAAAAAGTTCCCCAAAAGCATTAATTGTTCATTTTTGCTTATATTTGGCGCAATTTTGTGTAATATTGCCAAATCGGTCTCGTCGAGTTCGAAGTATACATAATAGAGCAGAGTTACTCACTGTTACTATCTTTTCTATGTTGAATTGCTTTCATAAAGCCAAATTTGGCGCAATTGTCGTTGATTTAGCATTTTTAATAACTTTTTATTTTAAAAACTATTTTTAGATATTTTTCATTTCTCTGATAGTTGCGCGTTGGTTTTATGTCATAAAAATCTTCCGGATTTTTCTTCTTCAAGGTGGCAAGCATAAAATCAAAAATTGTTACTTCGGCTAAAAAATATTCTTTTAGTATCGGGGGGGGGGGGGGGGTAGGTGAGTGTTTGGTTTGTAGATTATTGTCAGAAATGGAATGTCTGAAAAGTGCTTCTCAACATTTTGACTATAGCGTTGAAATTCCGGATCTGGTAAGGATCATCACTGATTGAAGATATGCATAAATAATAACGTATAACGAACTGAGACAATTTCTCGATATGTAGAAACGGTTACTAAAAAATTAATCTTTAATAAATTTCAATAAACTTATTAGTTTTTAGTAAAAATCAGCAAGCTTATAATAAATTTCTTTTCCCCAGTACATAATTAATATGGACTTCTTTTATTTAAATTAAGTGTGTGGCCAACGTGTATTCCTTGTGGTCCAGCTATTTGCTGCCGTTAGAGCCTTTTCAACCTTGTTTCACAGCATTTCTTTAAACTTAAGAAAAATTAAATAAAACGACAATCTTTGTTTATATCACATCACTGGACTATTGGAAAGAAATGACCGACTAAAAATTAAATCCTGTCTCCATTTTAACTTAATCGTTACGCTAATTTCGCCATTTTCCTCGCACGCTCACCATGGGATTTGTTGACTTGTTTTCTAATTTATTTTTACTCATAATGACTTAATGAATAACTATATCAATGAGAAATTAGTACAGCTACTCTACTGCTGTAGTATATAGCGTGTACATTGTAGCAGTATAGTGTGTAGATGTGGGTGAATACTACTACATTGTAGCAGATTTCATCCCATCACTAAGTCCATATTAAGAAGTATTTTGTTCATGTTAGGGATACCCTTATGGAAATGCGCTGTCAAGAAGTATGCAAGTGAAACTAAACCTTAGAATAACTTGTCTATAAAAAGTGTAACTAACTTTATGATGGCTAACTGTTGGTAAGACCAAGTAGAAAGAAGTTAGTGTCGTTTGAAAATACCCCACGTAACCCAGAACGATTCCAACCAGCAGTACAATGATGATGACAAGTCACTATATAAGTTTAACAATCTAAATACAATATTGCACTCATATCTTAAGAACAATTGACACTTCTGCTTACTTCATGATGAGAGGGTTCGCATGATCGAGATCCGGATGTCGGCATGCCTGTTCGACAGCCTCGTCGGTCATCTGAATTTCTTTTATAGTAGGAGAATGACTCCATGCGGAGAGAAAGATATGGAAGCATAGTACCACCAGGAACGCTAGACCAACCAGGGCGGCGAATCGGACCCGCACCACTCGCATGATGCTCCCTGTAACCTGAAAGACAAACGCTACAGTTCGGGGAGTTTTCAAATGAACACTCACATCGCATAAAAAGAAAAGAATTAATTAAAGAAACGTATAAAGTATTATGCAAAAAAATATATTGCTTTTGGCAAAATTGTTTTCGTGTGTAGTGAAATACAATTACGAAATACAAGTAAATACAAACCCTGTCCCCACATTTACACTTCGGGACACAGTATTAGGTTAGATGAGGGTCTTCTTAATAAATGCCACTATGTATCCCAAGTACCAGTGGCGTAGGATCCATAGAATCCCAACATACCCTAATTTAAAAAAATTAAAATTTGGAGGCAAATAATCGGAATCAAAAACAACGAATTCAACCCAAATCTGAATGAGACGTTAGTTTCTAATTTAACATCCTTGATTTTCACCGCTAAAAGCCAACCAGCCCCATTCTATCAGTCCCAAACGGTTTCTTAATATGATGGGCCAATAGCATTTGTCATGCGCAATGGGTACCTTCAGCACACTCTTCTCCCCTATTCTATGCTTCCTACTGAGACCAGAATCCAGTCCAGATAATATGCGCAGTGGATTTTTGCGTAGTCACTCTCTGTTCTCGCATTTACCCGCCTTTGCAAAACATAACAAGCACTCTTGGATCATCCACACTGAATTGCCAGAATTGTGCGCAATTGCGCTTTTTGAGGTTCCTTATTAATTTTGGACTAAATATAATTTGTACTTTACTGTCTTTGTGGGAAAAAAACAATACAGAATGTGGTCTAAGTATGTTGATTAAAGCAAAGCATAAGCATCCCCAGTAATCAATATTCGCTACTCTACTGCCAAGTACTCATTGCTTAACTTGCACGAAATGTATAATTTTTCTCTTACGGTCGATTTTATATAGATTATATCCGTTTGTTGCCATTCGCTAATATACAAATAATGTCGATTACTGTGCCAAGTACGTTAGTGAAATATGAATGAGAGGGATTTCAGTGACAGCAAACAAACCAAATAGTCTGCGAAAATTTTAATCCTGCTGTCCAAATGCTTTCACGTGATATATATCGAGGTTGCCTTAAATTGTAGTTTATCGCGGTTTTGGCAAAGTTTGGCATTTAATGTAATTGATGTTCACCATGAACTGCCATTTATCAAATCGAAATGAACTCTTTGGAAGTTTTATCTAGGTAACTGTTGAAATCGAATTCGAAAAACAAGCCAACTGACTGACGTTTAGAATACATATATAGGAAACACGTCTTGGAAAACATTTAGCTCGACAAAAAATGCGTCTCACGTAGATTCGTTCTCCTTTTCTCTGGATAAAGTTTTTAGGTATTACATTTGTCAGCAATTGTATTAAAATAACTGAAGGGATCTGCGAAAACTCGGACTTGAGAATGAGATCAAATGATAGTTTCCTGGAATTAGTTATCGAACTGCGATTACAGGCAGCACAAAGTAAATACCTTAGGTTTAATACAAAGTTTTGCGTCTGATCAATAATCAAACCCGTTGTCTTACGAGTTATTTTATCGGAAGATAATGCTGGTGGAAGAGGATAGTTTGGAAAATTAATATTGGACACTGATGAAGAAATCGAATATCGCGTTTTAATATACGGGCGTGGCTGGGAGTATTAATATTAAACTTGCAGGCTGAAAATAGAGTGAGATAAAAGTATATCTTTTATCATGCTCTATTTTCTTTGACCATTTTTCTAGAAAACAGAAGAAAATGAACTGTTCATCTATTGTTGCAGCCCTCCTAATTTAATGTGGGATAAAGGAAAGACAGTGCGAGTTACAGTGAAAAGCTTGAGAAATAAAGAGATTCGACCAACATTTATACGGCAATTTAACATTCTAGCAGACCCAGGCATAGCATCTGCGTTAAACTTTCTTAATTACTTATATCCTATCAATTTCAATTTGCGATTGATGGCCAAGCGTCAAGCGACATTTCATATCACATTTCAATCTATTTATGTCTTGATTTTATGCCTCTAAATGAAATTAAATTATTCAAAAACTATTACAGCATTTCGTTTACGTTAACTGGTGTAAATTCTTACTTCCAATAAAATGCATGGCAAAAATCACACACATGTAACCACAATTAGTTTCTAAACGTCCAGTTTCATCCCATTCCCTTATTTAAAGGCGATTGGGCATTTGACGCATTGATTGCACGGCCCATTTATAAACAACATACATTTCTGCACAGTACTCACATTTTGTAGTTTCCATGGAAATAATTATCTCGTCGAAGAATATTTTTCATGCGATGTTTTAGATTAACTAGTAAAATTGATCCAGCGTTAATGAATTAATTCGATGCGTTTTTAATACGCTTCGAAACGTGATCCCAATAATTATTTTTTTATCTCGTATAAAAACATAAATGTCTTTTAATATATATATGAATTTATATGCCCTACTTCCAATGAACATTTGTAGAATCTTGGATGAACATATGAAACTACAGCTTACTCTTGACGAAAATATGCATACATGCCCTAGCACATCTACACATATATAATCAGTTCCAAATTAAATTATAAACCAGTGTTCTATAAAACAGGAGACAAATTTATTTGATTTGACAAACATAATTTGTTTTTAAAATATTTTTTTCGTAAAAATTCATTTTAACGAGACAGTGGATAAAGTTTTCGATTGAAAGGAAATAAATGTCTTCAGTAGAGTCGAAAAACCAGACATGTGAACGGCCTTATGACACAAAGTATCAACCCTTCATACATAATAGAGCCGTGATATAATGGCAGTACAAATGGTATTATCTTTAAACATCGATTATTTTAATACTGAATATTTAAATCACTGTCTCTGAAGGTTGGTTGGTCGTTGAATTTTTACATCGCACTGGTGCAACACAACGGACTATTGGCAACGGTCCGAGATTAATCCAGATGGAGAAGATCCGAGGACAACACCTCTTAATTTTGAACCATGGTCAGATAACGAGGTCAAAACTAAGGCGACATACCACTACCCAGCCAAAGTGGGGACATTTGAGGTCACAACAGATTTAACATGCACCTCATCCGCCCCCACGTGCACGAATTCCTTTGGTTGGATCGGTTTAGCAAGCACCCAGTCGCAAATCCGCGACTCTACCAACTGGACTACCTCTGCCAAAATCTCTGAACTCAGATGTAATATAGTAAAAAGGATGGGAAAATTCTGAATAAAGCTCATTACATCTACGTGAGCTAATATTCCTACGGCTTGTTTAATCTGTTTATACGATACTCATCATTTTTGAATACCGTAAGCCAATAGTTATTCTGGAAATTATCGAGCCAATCTTACACACCGTTCAGTGCCGCAAATTTTATCTGAATCTGAATGAAATATTAAACCATTATATTTGAGATCAGATTCTACGAATGGTAGAAAAATGTTTCATTTTTTCCTAAAACGAATATCTTTTTTGTACGCATATTTTGTTTTGAAAAACCCATTTGTATGAACAATACGAGTAATTAAATAATTTGTTAGACTTTCTATATAGAACTCGATTTCCTTTAATTTGGAAATTGAACTTAATTTATTAACTTCCATTCATACGCAAATAAATAATAATTGCGTCCGCAATTGCTAAGTACATGATTGAGCATAATTACACCTTTATGAAAATTGGGTGCACTCAGGTGAAAATAGAACGAAAAATCTGACGCAGACAACGGATAGAGTATTTTCAGGGTCTCATTTTATCGAATCGTTCCTAATTCCCACCTAGCAACGCAACGATTAAAAAGAGTTTCTGTGTTTACAGGAAACACAACATCAAGCTCTGAGAAGCAAAAGCCGTGTTTTAACAAGAAAATATATCCGTACTTTGGCAGAAAAAAGGCCAAATTCGCTGATTTTGACATGTCCACAAATCACTTACAGGTAAAGAAAGTTGTTAAAAGAAAAAATTGGTAAGTTGTGTCGAGGACACAAGCCGTAGTTGACAATTTAAATTTCCGATATAAGCGTTGACTCAACAAAGTTCAATTATGTTTTTACTGCTCTCGATCAAACGGAATTGTGCTTAATATCTGACATTTTAGAAAATCCACCAGCTGAAGGATCGTACACTGCTTTGAAAGCTAGGTTGTTAGCTCAATATGGCGATTCGCGCTTAAAAACTTTGGAGTTAGGCGATAAGCGGCCCTTCGAGATTGCTGTTGGAAATGCGAGATTTATCTGGTAATCGTGTCAGTGATGATATTCTAAAATTCCTCTGGTTGCAGCAACTTACAGTTTCTAAACAACAAATTCTCGCGCGTAGTAGTGACTATTTATCTAAGCTTGCTGAAATGGCCAATGGCATTCATAGTGTCACTCGTAGTACTTGTGAAATTAGTTCAGTCGGGAAACCGGATATCGAAGGTAAACTTACCGAAATCTGTAGACGCTTAAGTAGACTTGAAGCAAGTCCAAGATATCAACGTTCGCGCTCGAGAACCAGATCGCGTTCAAGAGACCCTAGTCAGAAACGTAAATCAACGTTTTGCTGGTACCATAGAAAATTTTCAGACAATGACCTTAAGTGCGTTCAACCTTGCACATACATGACAAAACACGAGTAAAGTACGCGTTTGTGGCGCAAAACGACGGTGCAAATTCTGTAAGCCGCCTGTTTGTTTACAATCACGCACAAGGTCTGAAAGTTTTGGTTGATACCGGTGCGTCTGCTTCTGTTCTAAATGCACAAAATGCTGACAAAACCAATACGTCAAAAACTTTCATATTAACTGCAGCAAACGGCTCTGATATTAACACGTATGGTACGAAAGTACTCACTTTAGATTTCGGCAAAAACAAAACCTTCCGTTGAGAGTTTATAATCGCAGATATTCAGAGGCCAATTTTAGGTGCAGATTTCCTTAAACACTTTGAATTACTGGTAGATGTTGGCAAAAGTAAAATGATTTCGCAAGATAGAAAAACGGTGATTTCTGGTTTTAGAGCGGGTGGTCCAACAGTAGGGTTAACTTTAATCAAGATCAGTTTGAACAGCTGCTTCAGCATTTTCCTGAACTAATGAAAACAGAGTTTTCGAATAGGGTGTTGAAGCATAATATTACACATTTTATAGAAACAACAGGACCCCAGTACACGCCAAAGCACGCAGTTTGTCCCTTACTAAACTCAAATTCGCTTACATGGTAAAACAAGGTTGGTGTCGACCTTCGAAGAGTAGATGGGCAAGTCCGCTTCATATGGTTAAAAAGGCTGATGACAATTGGTGTTTCCGTGGTGATTATAGGATGCTTAATGCAAAAAGCATTCCTGATTGCTACCCTGTCTCTCACATTCATGACTAAGCAACATTTTTGTCGATTAAATGGTATTTTCTACTATAGATTTAACTAAAGCTTACTATCAAATACCGGTGGAGCCAGATTATGTTGAAAAAACTGCTATTATAATCCCTTTTGGTTTGTTTGAGCTTGTTGAATGCCTTTTGGTCTATGTAATGCTGCCCAGACATTGCAAAGGTTTATGAATTTATTCTACAAGATTTCGATTTCTGTTTCCCATATTTGCATGATTGCATCCAATTCAATGTCTGAGCACTTATAGCATCTCAAAGCTGTTTTCAAACGATTTGTTGAATATGGTCTTGTCATAAATGTGGACAAATGTGTTTGGTAAATAGGAGGTGACATTCCTGGGCCATGTGTTGAATCAGGATGGTATTAAACCACTACCCATGCGAGTGCAAGCTATACAGGAATTTCCACTACCAAAACCCGTTCAAGAAATGCGTCGCTATTCAGGTGTGCTCAATTTCTAGATGTTTTATACCCCAAGCGGCTGATAAATTGTTGTTATTGAATGAATACTTAAAAAGTAGCAAAAAACGCAACACACAAAAAATTGGACTTACTGAGGATGCACAAAAAGCGTTTGAATCAAGTAGAACCGAACTTGCTAAAGTAGCTATTTAGCTTACCCGGATTCTAGGTATCCTTTGGAAATTATGGTCGATGCTTCTGATGTAGCTTTGTAACAAAAGGTAGGTGATGGTTGTAGACCATTACCATTCTTCTTGCGAAAACTTTCTCCGGCTTAGAAAAACTAGAGCGCGTTCGATCACAAATTGTTGGCGGTATATGCGTACATAAAGCACTTTTTGTACATGCTTGAAGGACAACACTTGATCATTTTCACCGATCACAAGTCCCTCACCCATGCTTTAAAAAAGCAAAGTAAAAACAGCTAGGCTCCTCAGGTTCGCTATCTTGATTTCATAGGTCAATATTCAAACGATATTCGTCACATATCTGGTCAGGATAATGTTGCTGATACTTTATCAAGGATGTGTGATATGGAATGTCCGTCTCCTATAGATTACGAGGCTATAGCAAAGGCCCAGAGTGAGGATGAGGATTTTTGAAATTAAAAGTCACAAAACCTTGAATTCAAACCCATCCTATTTAAAGGTGTCGCGCGCGAAGTTCAGTGTAACGTTTCTACCAGCATAGTTAGGCCGTATATCCCTCAACAATTCAGGATGAATGTTTTTCAAGTCATCCATAATTTATCTCATCCTGATAAACGAGCAACTGAAAAACTTTTGTGTAAACGCTATATTTGGACTGAAATGAAAAAAGATTGTGCTTTATGGTATAAGACATGCATACCATGTTAAAAATCCAAAATAACCCGCCATACACAAGCTCCAATAGAAAATTTAAACGCTCCTAAAAGTCATTTGGCCCACATACATATTGACTTAGTTGGACAGCTCCTATCTCCCCGTAACTTTCGTTATTGCTTAACTATTGTGGATAGGTTCACACGTTGACCGAAAACATTTCCCATAGAGGATAGTAGGGCCGAAACTGTTGCGTATGCACTATTCTCAGGGTGGATAAGTCGTTTCGGTGTGCCAGATGCCATCACATCTGACCAATTTGAATGAGAACTTTTTAAATCCCTTGCAGCTTTGCTAGGAGTTAAACGCATACGTTGCACTCCTTATCACCCGGTTGCCAACTGAATGGTTGAGCGTTTCCACCGTGATATGAAGACAGCGATGAAATGTCTTGACACTGTTAACTGGACTTACACTCTGCCAAGCGTTCTTTTAGGTTTGTGCTCCTGTCTGAAGGAAGACTTGCATGCTTCTTTGGCTGAGCTGGTTTATGGCACTCATCTACGTCTTCCCGGGGATTTTTTCCAACCCTCTGAAGAGGTCCAGGTAGACCACCTTGTCCAGCAACTCGGGATTCCATGTCCAAATTGAGATGTACCTCTCCACGATGGCACGGAACACCTAAAATCTTGTGGGACTCGGAGCTCGACAAGTGTTCTCATGTCTTTATCCGACAAGATGGAGTGAGAAAACCACTATAAGCGCAGTACGAAGGTTCCTTTCCTGTTCTTGCAATACATGAACGCAATTACACCATCCAGATTGGCAACCGATAGTCCAGCATCAGTGTCGACCGTTTAAAGCCAGCCTTTCTCTTGGTGTAAGCTCCTCCAGAGGTCGCTGACAAGTCCCAGCATGGCATGGCTCTACGTCCGAGGAAAGGAGTAACTTTTGCTGTGTGATTCGTCGTTGTAAACCTTCAGTTCACATCTGGGGGAGGGTGTTGTGGCAACACCTAAAAACATTTCTAGAATTTGTGTTCTTATTATTGCAACCGTTCACACTAAGAATGTTCTTATCGTTACAAGTGTTCGCGTTAAGAATTCTTGGACTAGCAGAGTGTACCGTGCAACTTTTCTCCGTTCTCATGCCAAACTATTTGCTCTGTATTCATTTACTAGTTTTAATTGTTGTCTGAATAAATTGTTTCCTTGTTCCTGAGATGCTTATGGCACAGTGGATAACACGCAGAAATAACATCGAATAATTGAATCATGTTACCCAGCATTTTGAGTTGGGATTCCGGAAGTCAGAACCGTAACCACCAAAACCCAGGTGACATCCCAAAAGTGAGACATAGGAAGTTTGAACGATTGCTTAATGTGAATATTCAACAATTGATTCAGAGTTTGAACGATTAAAGTGCAGTTTGCTATTAATTGTTGTTGAGATAGCGTTGTTGTCAAATATCGACTGTTTCCCCACGCTCAGTGTGCCTGTACACTAGGTCCGAAGGTCATGTTAGGCATGGACATCCTTTGTCTACACGACGCTATATTTATCTTTTGAATGTTTCTTCTGTTTTTAATATCATAAGACAAAACAGTTGTAACGGTTTTTTGTAAGACTAGACTTTTCAAGCATGTCTCCAGTACTATTCCGATTATAAAGACGTATTCACGTCAAGAAGTGCTAGTGTTCCATCAATGCATTATGAAACAATCTAAACATTGGAAAACATTTTTTGCAGGTTGTATTAAAAATTTAAAAAATAAAAATTACTAAATCAGCTGTTACTAATAAACATACAAAATGGACATTGGCCCTTTTCCTACCAAATTACAGATATTTTCAATATAAATGCATTTAACTTCAATTTATCAGTTCTTTCGATCTCAAACGAGAAATTTTAATGAATATACTTCCAGTCCAATTATATTTATAATTCTTTTACGCAATAACCTTATAACACCTCATGGTTCAAAATTTCGACAAGTATCCATCCTGCAAAGTCAGGCCCAAATTTCAGGACTTCATTACATAATTTACAGATAATCTTAGAATTTCTTTTCTGCAGAAATTACGAGGATAATGTACACCATGCCGAAGTATCACCGTGATGCATGGCATAAGGGAGCCTTTAGCTGTTTCAGCCCTCCCTCAAACCCAAAAAGCAAATACACCCTTAGATTCAAGGGTGCCCCTACGGAGAAGGGCTAAACGGGATTATGCCCTCAGATTAAAAAAAACAAATATTTAATTCATGGGCGCACCCAAGGGGGCTTAAGTTTCCCAGACCTGAAGAAGTAAATAGATCTTTATTTTATCCTTATTTCGTAAAAATGTAAAACTTTAATAAATGACTAATTAAGACAAAAAAAACCAGGAGTGACATTCTATCTGCGTGGAGGTTATCGGTGGAAAAGTATGTAGCATAGCACACGAAAAAGCATACCTAATCAGCAATTTTTGGAAGTTGGTTCCCATACTTCTGATATGAATACAATGGCATTGAATTCATAACGAGTCTGTTCCTGGGAACTGGTCGATAAATGAATAGTGAATATACGAGGAGTGTTCAAATGAAAAGGTACGAAGCGTCGTAAAAACCAAACCGGTTGAAATTTGAATATGCCGCTTTGGGATAACGTAGTGAGACATCTAAGGAAGCGAATGCACGAGTACCGGCGTGGTTGTGCGCATGCGCGGGCTCCCGCACATGACGCAGAAGAGAAGCATGCAGTTGTGTGTTCCGTCCAATTGACGCGGCAGTGCGTGTGAGGACATCATGGCGTTCACATTGCAAAATTCGACGATTGAGGAGCAGCGAGGTATTATCAGATTTCTGATTGCGGAAGGTGTTAAACCGGTAGGTGAGACACTCCGTAGCCTACGCAAGTCCATCAAGAGCAAACGGCCTGGGCTGCTCACGGAGGGAATGATTCTGCTCCACGATGACGCGCGTCCACACGTCTCCAGGGTCACACAAAGTGTACTGGCCAAGTTCAAGAGGGAGCAGCTTGAGCATCCGCCCTGCAACCCGGACATATCGCCCTACAACTTCCATCTGTTTTGTCCGCTAAAAAACATCTCAAAGGGAAGCGCTTCAACTCGGACGACGAACTGAAGGACACAGTGGAGGACTGGCTCTTGTCACAGCCACAGGAATTCTGGGAACAGGGAATCCTTCGGCTCGTGAAACAGTAGGATAGTTGTGCTCAGTCCTCTGGTGATTACTTTTGAATAAAGACTTCAATTATACCCACAGTGTCGTTTCGTACCTTTTCATTTGAACACCCCTAGTATATATTGAACGTGTCAAAGGAAAGTGTAGGATTCCGACAGATTTATAAAAATGCTAAAATTTCACATCTATGCATCCCTTTATCAAAACACTTCCAGATAAAGAAATGTTTTTCTACATTTAATTCGTCGTATGAGAAAAGCATTAATGTTTCTGAAATATCAATCCGAGGTCAACACCTCGTAATTTTGAATCACGATCAGACGACTTGGTCAACACCTGAGCTGACACCCTACTCTTAAAAGTTCCACGCCACGCGTGGTAATTTGAGGTCACGACAGATTTAAAGTACATCACCCCGCCCCCAAGTGCACGAAGGCCTTTGGTGAGATCAAGTTTTGAACTCGCAACCACCCGGCTGCCAATCAGGGACTCTACTAACTAGGTTACCGCGGCCCCTTTTAAATATTAAATATCGTAGTTAGTATTACCCTTAAGAAAATTAATATTTTTCAACTTATTAATTAGACATAGGAAACTATTTTTCTAAATGCAAGCTTCTTGATAAAGTGTCTATTAAATTTCATCTATGAATGATTTGAACTCTTTTTAATCAGTTGTTCCTTTGTTATGGGTTCAAGGTCCAAGATAGGACATGCAGCACAAACGCAAGACCAAATAAAAACAATTAAGAACAAAGGGCAGGCAAGATTTTTTTATCGAAAATATGTTTTTATGACTAAGGGTTATAAAAATAGTTACTGAAACATCCATTCTGATTTACATTATTTAAGAGAATATTAATGACAGGGATGGGAAATACTGTTCTCTTTTCGGCGAACAGTTTTTTGCTGTTCTATTCTTTTTAAAAGAACTGTTCTTTAACGTGCTCTTCTGTTCACCACTGTTCTCAAATGTCTCTGTACTCGAAATGGGCAAGCCCTGTTCCTTCTCCTAGACTATGCCAGCAGTTTTCGCGATAGACAGACAGGGGCCGAATTTTGTTGACATATCAGTACTTTGTAGGCATGCATATATAAACAAAATACAAATGACTCTTCGTATTGTTAATCGATTGATTGATTTTTTTATGGCGCAAGGGGCAAGTCTGTCCAACTGCGCCGTTTTAAAATAAAGTTAAAAGCATTGCAAATCCTAAGAACGAGTAGAGGCGACACCACCAGAGAAAGCTGGACAACAAAATCTTGATCAGTAATATTTAAATTATAAAATTTCACAATTATTACGCTGATCTCCGCCAATTCATCAAACGTCGGGGCTTGATTCAGTCGAGAACAGATTGAGAACAGTTCTGGGGGCAGTCAGCGAGATCAGCTCCGCGAACAGTTCATCGAGAATAGCTCCGAGAACGGAGAACAGGGTCAGAACAGTTTGAGAACAGGAATCAATTCTCGAACAGGAAGTAGTCTCAGAGCAGGGAGTAGTTTATGGACAGAGAACGGGAGAATGGATCAACAGAAAACAGTTAAGTCAAGAATATAGGATGAGCAACTGTGTTTCGGACAGCATAACTTAGAAAATACGAAAATTTTTAGCGAACTTAGAAAATTCGAGAAAAGAAAAACTACTTTGCAAAATTCCCATTTTAACCCGTAATATTAAAATCGAAGTAGAAAAAAATTCGAATGTTTCTTTTCACAAAAAGAACGGAGAACAGGGTTTTGTGAAAAGTGGGAACAGGCTGTTCCAGTTCTTTTCAAAGAACATGTGAAAAAGAACAGGTTGTTCTTTTAATTATACGTCATGGAACTAACTCTTCAGTAGCCTCAACAGATCCTTTATGTTCGTTTTCTAAGATTAACTCTCCAAGTGGTTTCGACCAGAAATCTCGTCCATCAAAATCTAATTGTGCTAATGACGAGATATCTAGTCATCAAGATATTGGCGATTTTTTGATGATGACTTGATAAGGATCTGGTCAGTTTTCTTCTAATGACGAGATATCTCGCCCATCATCTTGTCAGTTTTGCTAATGACGAGATACTTCGTCGAGACAGCCTCCAAGAGGGCTAAGATTTATAGTGCTTTGAAATATTTCTCAACTTGCCACAATCGATTATTGCTAGTCAAGTACCCAAATTTAAATTAGATGAAAAACAAATTATTATTTTAAAGGAAAATTAGGAAATTTAATGAAATCTAATTCTATTCTACGGTAACAATTTCTGCCTTCGTCTATACTTCCGCGTCAATGTGTATCCGTTCGACACCGCCCAAAAGCATAAAAAACAGATATCTGTTAACACTTCCAGGTGCAAAGGCTTGGTATAGTTCGGTTCCAGGGAGTTGGTAGTCGAGTCACCTGGTTTTAGACGAGTCTATTCTTAACATTAAGTGGTAGGTTGAAATATAAACAAAGCTCTCCATAACTGGCGTCTTTTAGCTGGGATTCTGGTTTAAGTTCATCATTCAGTGCCGAAAGCGACGGCAATGACAGAGTCGGCGGGGAGGGGGTACATTGTAGTGTCGCAATTCATGCTTTTGCGTATGACAGCCTTTCTCCTAACGAGACTTCACACCTTTTCAAAAATTGACTGACTTCTCGTTGGAGCCGCATTATACAGAAACGCTCTAATCAGCTTTCACACACCAGATGCATTTTGTGTTTATTTTGACCGGTTTAACGTATAAGAATATAGAATGACGACTCTATTTTTTCACGGGATGAAAGTTTGTGTTGGGGGTACCAGTTGATATTGGAATGTTACGAAGAATATAATCACTTTGAAAACTATATCCGACACTAATCGCCAATGAAATAAACAATCATGTCATTATTTCTCAAAAACATACCGCTTGTGAATACACAAAAAATAATTTTTTAACATTTTGAAGTACTTTTTTCCCAAAAAACTAGTTTGACTGCTTTCTACCAATTGGAAAATCTTCAAAACTATAGATAATTTTAAACAGAAAGCATTAAAAACCGTCATGAAATTTAGGTACTAGATAAATAATTTGTTCATACATCGCTTCTAGTTTTCGAGTTGTCATGTCGAATTGAAGATTGTTGCAGGATGTTGGTGGTGATATAATTGAAGGACAATTCGAAATTGAATATCTGAATGGGTTCTCATCTCTCCCCAAGTCTTTAAAATGTATCATATCGATATACTCATCATATTTGCAAGAGATTTTAATCAGGTCAATAATTAACCAAAAATGTAGTTATCGATACAAATCAGTTGTATACAAAATGTAGTTGTAAAGTTCGGATATTTCTTCCCGCATGACTCATAGGTTGATTTCTCTGCATAGGAAAATAATGAGTAAGGCCCCGTTCACATGAACTTTTTCCAACGCGCGTTTGATAAGAATTTTCGAGCGTTATCATGTGAACAGCACTTGGGCGCTTTTCAAGGTCAGTTTCCGTTATGCATTAAATTGTGTTTTTTATTCCCCTAATCCAAGTTTCTATCTTTTGAATGGCTAAAGATAGAATCAAAATTTCAACGGATTTCAAATCAGCGTAAACTTTTACGTTAAATCGATACCAAAATCATGATTTTCTTTGAAAAGATTATTTTTTTATCAATAGTCGCAACTAATCTTTTTTCAGATATTCTTTTTATACTAAGCGTAAGCGAAAGTATTTCCTTGTTTTTAAAGGGAATGTCACTCTAATAAGATATTTTGTTGCCCCTTATCAAGAGGTTTTAATTTTACAGCCATTAAAATAGGATGAAAACCTTTCTTTTCCAACCTAAAATTGATTTCTCTATTCACAAGAGCCTAGATTTGGTTAACTTAGAAATGTATAAAATTGACCAATAAAATGCCTAAAATAATCTAAAAAATATTCAAAATGACGCAAAAATTTGATATTTCGATTTGTAAAACATCCGTTCCATAATTGCCTGTGAATAAAGTGTTTCTGAACTTAAATCTTTGTACATAAATAAATTCAATATAATCGACTTGCTGTCCAGAAGTGACAAACTAAACAGGTAAATCTTTCGTAACGTATAGTATGCGATGCGTTTCGGTGCAATGCCAATGCCATCAACCTCGGTTGTAAATTTTTGCACGTTAGCCTTTCGTACGTTTTTGAAAAAATTTTCGAAGACGGGATTATTTTGGATCTAGGAACCGGTATGAGCCAGCGGATCACAGAGAAACAGTGCTTTATGTAGTTCAAATTGTGGCATTATTAAACAATTTCATTAACTCTAAAATCCTAAAGTATTCGTTTTTTACTTCAAGACTAGAGGAAAAACCCCAGAACCTTCACTCTCCAGTGTTGATGATGCACCCACCAATAAAAAATAGTAAGAAGGATTTGTTTTGTGTTAAGGGGTGATCACGTTTTTTTGGACTCAAGATGCTATCAGATGACTCATTTGTAATGTGTTTTATCGTTAAAGCGAAACTGCGTATGAAAAATTGGAATATTTCTGTCAAACTTTGATTAAAAACGAAACGAACTGGAAAATGACCAAACAATTTCCTTAAAATTTTGAAATTGAGTGTAAAGTAAAAATATATCCCCAAAAAAAACTACATTTCTAGAACCAGGAAATTGGAAACGGAATCTCTGTTCATATGGCATTGTCTACGAAGTACTATCAAAAAGTTGACACGCAAACAAACAAAATCCGGCACTGGTGATAACCTTTCTTTTTTTTATGCTATTTTTGCAGGTTTTATCGTCTTTCATAAGATCTAAAGCTAATTTTTATTTAATTTTCAAATAAATCCCTATACTTATTTAAAACCTATCTCTAAACATTTTAAAATATCAGCACAAATAACACATATATAACAATAATTAGTTTTTAATTTTTAAACACAATTTTCCCTGAGTTCCGACTATCCGAAACGAAAACTAACCCTCCAACCTACCCTCTTTCAGGGGTTTTGTAGCACAAATGGAACCACGAATAGAATGACTGGGAAATATTTCAACTAAAATTTGATTAAACCCCACGATGAAACGAGAAAATTATGTTAAAACTAAAAAAATCTCAAAGAAAAACAAAAAGCAGTATACATATCGAAAACCAGGAGATTGCCTAATAGAATTTGCGTCTACACGTATATATAATATAAAAATTTCGATTAAAGTAGTAATAACACTAACTGCAAGATTAAAATATAAATTCTATGAAAAATAAGCTCACAGTAACTTAAGTTCATTTTCAAAAGTGATATCGAGTTCACTGTAACACGAGGATGTGAAAAATGAATGAAAATTGAACAACTCGTTTTTTGTTCAGGAATCTAGGTCCAATACTGTTGGTATTGAAAGAAAAACACACCCTGTGTTTCATTGATGTTTAGAAACTCATCCCGAGTTAGCATACTGGTAGGAAAAGCCATGGTTTTAGTGTTCTGCAGCGGCGTCGAACTCACTATTTTTGGAAGCCTCATCCCAGGTGTATCCTATTGAATATAGGTGGAAATCCCTTCCACGGATCATCCTTATGCTCGTATCCCCAAGTGGTGATGAAGAATGAGATAAGTTTATTTTAATTTGTTTAAAATCATTCTTGTCTAGCAGTACTTTCGATTTGGCCAACCCGTGTCCAGCAACAGAATTTTGAAGTTCCGTTTTGTGTTCAAACAGTATTCTTGTTTAAAATATAGTGTGAAATCACTTTAAATGTTATTATTCCTTTGGTTCACAAGTGCAAAGTATTTGTGTTTTGTGAAAAGTATTTGTGTTTTATGAAAAGTTTTGTTCTTAAAGTAAAAGTGCAAAGTAGTATTGTTTTGATTAAGTGTACTGCTAGAATAAGTTTTTTTGAAAATACGTTATGTGTATTCATTTTGTAATAAGCTACTTTGTAAAAATAATAAGTGGTGTGAATTAATTGTGTTCAAAAAAACGAAAGCTACAGCGTTATTTCGTTTTAAAAGTGCAAGAACCGATCGCATTCTGATTCGGTCATGTTCATGAGTCATAACTCAATAGATTCAAGGTCTGTTTTCTGCCAGCTGCATTAAAAAAAAAACCTTTCTAGATGTTTAAAGCGATTTTTTTCTTTATTTTGTGTTTGAGCTACATTGTGCGATTTCCTTTTGAGAGTTATTGGTTTTGTTAATCTATGTATGAAACAAGTGCAACGTGCGCAGAAATGTGTTTATATTATGCCTTTAAGGATTAGATATTAGGAAATATGGATTCATTTTGTTTAAGCATTGGTATTCTTTTGGAATTTTGAAATATTACGAGAATTTATCATTTCTTTTGAAGTATTATTGAAATAAGACTAACTCACGAGTGGAATGTTATCTAATGTTTTGGTTTTGAATATTTAAAAGTGTTTTGGAATTTAATGTTCATAAATAACATGTGTTTAAGTGTTATTGGACAAATGTTAATGTTTTAAAAGTAATTTGTTTAACAATGCTGAACAAGTAGTACCTATAAGAAGTGGTCATTAATTTAATTTTTTTTCTTCTTGAAAACAAACTGTGTGGGATATATTTAAAAATTTTTTTACTGAACTTGTTTACTTTCGTATTCAAAATTATTTGTACACTTCGTAACCTAAAGATGTCTTATTTGGCAAGAGCTCTTAAATGTGACCTGATAGAGTTGGCGAATGAACTCGGCATCGAAATACCTGCTGATGCTAGAGTAGTTGATATAAAAAGATTTATCACTGGAGATGAAAGTTATGATGAAGACTTCACGAAAAATCTGCTTCTGTCTATAAGCGAAAACCGTGCAAAAGAGAAAGCAGAAGAAAAAGAAAGAATAGCACGTGAAAATGAAAGAATAGAACGGGAAGAGGCTGAGGAAAAGGAAAGAATAGAACGGGAAAATGAAAGAATAGAACGGGAAAATGAAAGAATAGAACGGGAAAGAGCGTACGAGTTGGAAAGACTCCGTCTGCAGGTAGAATCACAGAAATTGGAGCAGGTCTCTGGTTTTAATCCTCTGTCTGCAGACCATCAACCCAACTTTAACTTGAAAAAGTTGCTACCTGATTTTGATCCGAATGATGGTGATATGACATTGTTTCTTCAGTTATTCGAGCGACAGATGAAAGTTCTTAAAGTAGGGAGACATAACTGGGTTGCCTATCTCCTGGGCCTATTACCTAATAGCGTGGCACAACTCATCGCCAGAGAACCAGAACAGAAGGCTCATGATTTTGATCACATTAGAACAGTGCTGCTTCAGAGATTTAAATTAAGTGCTGAGAGAATGCGACAGCTCTTCGCAACTCACAAGAAAAGTCCTGAGAGCACTTGGAAGGACTTCCATTTTGAACTGCGTAGCTATTTTGAAGCATGGCTAGCAGAATTGAACATAACGGATTTTGAGAAATTGAAAGACCTCATGATCCTGGATCAAATGAAGAGACGTGTTCCTTCAGAGGTTAAAAACCATTTCTTGGACGTATGGAGCGAATGGGTCACCCCAAGTGACCTAGTGGAGAAGATGACAGTTACGACAACTTACGTACTGTCAACCCGAAGCTTCCACCGAAGCAACATGAAACAAAACCCGTGTTCCAAAAAAGAAATTACTATAGAACCCAACAATCACAATTGGAACAAAGAGATAATAGACAAAGTCTGCCAGGGATTCCCAGTAACAGTAGGCGGGATCCCGGGGTCCTCAGTCAAAGTAGGAGGGACTCCTTTTCACAAGGCAGAATTACACCAAGGGGTATTGAAGAGAAGAAAGAAATATCGTGCTACGGATGTGGAGCACCAGGAACCATCAAATCAAAATGCAAAAACTGTTCGTCATCGACAAGAACGGAGCCATTCCAAGCGAACTCTGTCCGCATGTATATCTGTCACTCCGATGCATCCCCGTTAGCGCTAATAGATATCTGTATATCGGGAGTAAGAGCCAGGGTTTGTGTTGATAGTGGTGCCAGCAGAACAGTCGCTGGAGAGATCCTGTACCACCAGTTAAAAAAGAGAGGAGTAGAGTTCCAAAGAGAAGTAGTAACAATGACTTTGGCAAATGGTTGTCAAACAACTGAAGAGGCTTGCACCACCATGGTGAAAATAGAGATTGAAGGAAAATCAGTTCCGCTGAATTTGCTGGCATTACCAAATGCAAAAAAGAATCGTACTCTACTAGGAACCGACTTTTTGGAAAAGTCCGGAATTGTTCTAGACATGAAGAACAAAAATTGGCATTTCTCTGACAATCCCTGTCGGAAGATTGGTTTCAAGAAAGATATCCCTGTAAAATATCTGCTATCTGTTGAAGACCCACCAGTAAAGAGTCAACAGCCTGTCGACAACTGTAGCAACAAAGGAAATTTTCATGAAGAAGATGAACGTTCAAGTTGCAACCAGCAAATCTCATACAGCCAAGCTATATCACCAAGCTCACTGCGTTCTGATGAAGGAGAACATTTAATGTCTGATCAGCGCAGAAAGATGAATGGTTTGTTAGAAAAATTTGAGTCTACCTTCAAGCTAGGGGGAGAGCCTACCCCTTTTATAGAACATCGGATCAATACTGGTGATCACGTTTGGGTCACCATGCACCCTGTGAGTAACGCAGAAAATAAAAGGACTGCCAAATTCATGCCTCGACGTAACGGACCTTACGTGGTGCTCACTCAACGGTCACCTACAACTTATGAAATTGCAGATCCCAAAAATCCGACCACACCTATAGGAGTTTATCACTCTTCAGCTCTCAAGGCATGTAAAGCTACTGACAGTACTCCTGTGGTCCCACTAAGAAAGAGAGGACGCCCTCCTAAAGCACGTAATGCTGACTCCTCGTCGGGACGTCGTCGGAGCCAGAGGGGGAGGTTGTAACGCATCAGCCCCTTAACGTGTATCTCAGCGATATGCGCCTTGATTGGCGATGGCGGACCACGTGACACACTCTCCGCGAAAGAGAATGAACCATTTTTCTCTAGTTGTTTCCCAAGGCGAGCGTATTGGTATTTGGGGGGGTATTTCAATTAACGTCACACTGGAGCAACACAATGGGCTATTGGTGACGGTCCGGGATCAATCCCAAAGGGAAAGATCCGAGGACAACACCACGTAATTTTGAACCACGGTCAGATGACGAGGCAACACCTGAGCTGGCACCCCACTCTCCAAACTTCCACACCACGCCAACGTGAGGACATTTGAGGCCACGACAGATTTAACGTGCACCAGCCCCCTTTGTACACGACGGTGTTTTGGCTGGATTCGAACTCGCAACCCTTCGGTTGCAAGTTCGTTACTCTTCCAACCGGGCCACCGCGGCCCCAAAGGCGAGCGTAGAACTGACGCGCTGAAGTTTTGTTCCCCCGAGATGTTACTTTTTATGTTTGTTTATTCTTGTAATTGTTTTGTCTTGTGCTTAGTGTTAATTAAAATTGCTCTTTTGGCCAATTCTTGCATTAGTCATTGGATTCAGCTCTAAAAGTTCAAATTTATATTTCTGCTTTTCTCGTTTGGGGTGTTTAAAGACGAGACGTCACTGAATGTTACGCATTCTTCGAAAAAACGTTTTATCCGTTGTTCAGCTTATTAGAACAATATGAGGCCTTTTCTTCCTAGGTGATATGACTTAATCTATTTTCATCGAATCAAGATTTTTATTATAGTATTTAAAGTTAAAATTTATATTTTAAAACCATATAATTGTTTTTTTTTCAATTTTAAATCGGATTTTCTTTTGACTCTGTCTGGTCAAAGCATCAAATCTGGTTATGATTCACAAACACTGGTTGGTGTAAAAAACAATTATACCTATAAAAATCGTGAATAAAAATTAACATAAACTCTTCAATACACATTACTCTTTTGGAATAGGTCTACGGCTCTTAAACTTGAAAACTTGTTCGACGTTTTCTCAGACACAGTTTTGGGGGTCCCACAGTATATTCAGTTTTTTGTAACTTTCTATCCCATTCCATTGCTAGTTAAACACAACCTTCTCACATGACAAGTGAACAGAGACTGAGACGATGATACGCAACGGAGCTCGTGCAGCCCGTCTACACTGTCACTCGCCCGTTATCCGTGTCATTCCTTTAATGCGACGTTGTGTATCAACGTTGCATATTTTGATACGGTGTGAATCAACGCAGGGTTGTATCCACTACGTGCAACGGGCAAATGCAACAAATGGATACTAGGATTAAGAGGCTATAACTTATCCAGACAAAATGATACGTAATAAACACGGAGACACCATTTAACTTTCCAGACAAATCCTCCTAGACTACTCCGATGTTGATAGATACGTCTTATCGATTGCATATCATATTCTCCTATGTGTTATCTTATTATCGATTATATCGAAATTTATAAAGAAATTCACTGCCAGATCAATTTTTTTGGGGTGAATAAAGAGAATTAAGGCAGTGATTCTCAACCACTGTGCCGCGGCACTTTTGTGTGCCGCCAAATTCTTAGAACCACTGCCGCCAAATTTTAGAAAATAAAAATTATGATTTTGTTCATTTGTTGGAAGATGAAATATGGTGTGCTAAACTAGCTTACTTATCAGACATTTTTGTTATTTTTAATAACATAAATTCAAGTATGCAACGGCCGAAAGAAAATATATTAAACTCAACAGATAAACTGGTGGGATTCCAAAAACAAATAACTTTATGGAAGAATAAAGCTCAGGAAGGCAATTTGGAAAAGTTTGAGTCAGTTCCAAAAGATAAAATTAATAAAACTATTCATAAAATTGTTATTGACCATTTGACAACATTAGAGGAGAGAATTATTCATTATTTCCCAAATTTAGATACAAAAAAATTTGATTGGGTTCGTAATCCATTTGTGATAACGAATACTTCTGTATTTGAATTAACTTTGAATGAAGAGGAAGAACTAAATTCGCTTTCTAATAATCGAGATTTAATTTTAAAATATTCGGAAGAATCAATTAATTCATTTTGGATTAACATTAGATGCGATTATCCCATGATAGCCAAAAAAGCTTTAAAAATATTATTACAATTTTCTACATCTTATTTGTGTGAATTCGGATTTTTACTATTAACCAACATAAAAACGAAAAAGATCGAGACTGTTAAATGTAGAAGACGATATGAGAGTAGCATTGTCATTTTTACGACCAAATGTAAATGAAATTATCAAAAAACATCAAGCTCAAATTTCTCATTAAAAGTATTCTTATTATTACCTTGTAATTAATCCCTTAATAAACGTACTGTTGTTTTTGTAGTACATATTATATTATTTTATTTTACATTCACAATTATTATCATAAACTATTTTACACAGTGTATTATAGGTAAGTAAACAACTTTTAAACTTATCTTTTTCTTTGTGTGCCGCCAAATTTTGAAATCATTAAAAGTGTGCCGCGACAAAAAAAAGGTTGAGAATCACTGAATTAAGGAAACGCAGTGAGCCCACTCACTTCATCAAGGGGAATAAAGCGGATGTCACTTTAAAAAAGACTTTTTGAGTTTTTTCTGTACTTGTGTGTGCCTAACCAAAGAAATCAACATGAGTTATCCCCGAGAACTCAAAATAAAAACTTTCAGAAATAAGAGAAAATGGGAAAAATAATACAAAGCAGTAACATAATAAGAGGTAATAAGATAATTAGCTTCGTCAAAGAAAATTCCAGAATCCTTTCTGAAATGAGAATGCTCTTTGTATGCTTTACTATTCTAACGCGAGAATTCTCAATCTTTTGAACTGAGGCGGTCTCCATAACCCTGTCATCTATTGTTAGAAATTAATCAAATCAGAGCTCATTTCCGATTTCTATATCTTTGGCGAATGAAATACTTTCGGTGAGTATAACTATTGCAAATACTTTTATGGATAGTTGCCCCAAGCACAATGGGTCTATAATTAGCTACTCACCAAGAACGATACATTACTGTTGAAGAGTATATGAAAGGACATCAGTAGGTAACTCGAAATCAAATTTGGAAACATTACAACAAACACAAGTGCAACATTCTTCCGTCTAGTGTATATTGTGGTCTTGACTTTGTCCTGTGCATTTTCTGTAATATCCAAATTAAAAAGTATATATTTTCAGGGCTACCATACTAAAACACACAATTAAGTATGAAACAGACGTTGAAGATATCGTCAAGAAATTTAAATTTCAAAATAAAAAAAAAACTAAATACTTTCTTAATAAGGTTTTCGTGACAATCTAGCACCACAGATTCCGATGTTTTTCTTTTATGGCTGCCACGGCTTGGCCTCAAAACTTCGAAATTGGCGTCCCTTATAGAAAATTTTCTCCTTTAAGAAAATACCAAATATATTTTTTTCCTAGCTCTATTAGTTAAAAAAGGACTAAATTTTCGTTGGTGAATTCGAAAAAAAAGGAGCCAAAATTTTGAAAATAGGAACTTTTGAGACAATTTTGCTTAAAAAGATACCCCTAGTCACCAAGGTTAAAAACTGAAATTTTTAGAATGCAGCTAAATCGTTGTTACTGTAGCATGTTTAACTCTCATGGTTTGTTAAATAGAATCGAGCTAAATGTTAAAGTAAAATTTTTTTTTAATTGTGTTACTTTCCTTGAGAAACGTGTGATGTGGAATGGTTTACATGCGACAAAATATGTGACTTGGGCATACGTACTCCGTTTTCGTTCAGAAGAAATGTCAGTACGCATGCGCGTTTAGGTCAACTTAGTGTCGCAGGACTGATGCTGGACCAATATGTGACTTGCCTAAATGCAATTCAGGCAATATAGCAAAAAAATCCAACAAAGGCAATTCTCAGACTTCGCCTGAGCACATCTCGGCTGTTCATCAGGACAGCTTATTCACCATCCAAAGCTGGTTCTTGAGAGCCTCAAGTCTCACACGGGCTGATAGACGGCATAATCTTTTTATTTATGTAAGTAACAACAGATAAATTTTTTTTGATTAATTTAGATGTCATTATTTAACTTGAACAACGGAAAATAAAAAACACGGTTTCTTGGAAAGATCTGCCTTGAATTTTGTGATACGTAAACATCAGTTGAAATTTTTCCGTTATGCTTCGAACATAAATTCTTTGGAATCGTTATTTTACGTATTGTTTATACGCATGAGTGCCCACTGCAGCACGACTATTTATCTTCACGGCGGATACCTATTCTCATAGTAGATGTCAACGCATCTAAAAAACATTTATCAGATTTCTCAAAGTACAGGTTCACGGTAACTGTAATCTACATAAGGAGGGATATTCAAGAGCCGCGTTTACCGAATTTACGTTCCACAAAGTAACTCGCGATGTCGCATGCCTATTCAACGATGCCTTTTGTGTGTATATATGTGTATTCTGGGGAATGGGTACCAAACGGATATAAACAATTTAAATTCAACCGCTGCGGGATTTATTCACTAATTTTGCCGCTTAGTTTAAACATGTTTGATTCGAGTTATGGAGCTGCACTATGTTGCTAAAACTTTTCGAAAGAACTCTACTTAAATGAAACTCTTCAGCAGTCTGATTACCAAAGGGTCACAGTAGCCCGGTTGATAGAGTAGCGGATTAACAACCGTAGGGTTGCGAGTTCGAAACTCGACCCAACCAAAGACCGGCGTGTAAGTGGGTGCTGGTACACGTTAAATCTGTCGTGGCCCCAAATTTCATCACGCTGCAGTGGTGTGGAAGTTTGGAGAGTTGGGTGCCAGCTCAGGTTTCGACCTCGTCATCTGACCGTAGTTCAAAATTACGGGATGTTATTCTAGGATCTTTCCCTTTGGGACTGATTCCCGACCATCTCGGCAATAGCCTATTGTATTGCTTCAGTGTGACGTTAATTCAATTAAAAACCAATTACCAAATGTCTGATTACAGAAGGCAATGGGAAATCTGGAAGAAATCACAGCAGAATAGAAAGTGTCAGCGAAAATAAGTGAAACGAAAATAAGTGAAGATAGGTCTAAACGTCAAAAAATACCAAATCGCCTTTGAACATATGAGTGGGATTCAATCGAAGTGAACGTTCAGAAGCTAAATGTTGCTTTACATTTTTGACGAATTTTATTTCATTAAGAAGTACGAAATGTACGTATAGATGCTTATATTCATTATAAATGGATACAAAAAGCGTATCAGATGTAAGTCTGAAATTGCAATCAATAGATATAAACAATTTAGAAACTAGCGTAGATTCCATGAGCAGGTATATTAGTTATAAAATGTTTTTAGAAATCACACTTCGCTCATCGACTGTAATAAATTTAAAAAGGGTGGTTATAATAAATTAAAAAGTGCAGTTTCAAGACCACTGAATCTACACTTCTATCTGAATCCGAATTAGGCTTGCATAAAACGACTGATTGTACGAAATAGAAATCTCCGATAAAACAATTCCATTTCATTTTCAATGTTAGTACATGCAGTAAAAGTGAAGTTTGTCCTCCTTTTTTTAAAATGGCATGCATAGCGCTGAGCCTTTTACAATGTTCATGAAATTTAATGTTTTCTTTATAAACCAGAGTTGAACCCTGATTCAACACGGGAAAAAAGAACATCGCTTTCATTCGGGTTTTTTTTCAAAACATTGCAAAGTACGGGAGATTCAGTGGTAGAGCTGATGGCTTTAGCATGAAAATTTAACGAAGTGATTTACATACCTTAAAACAGGATAAACAAGGCAAATTGATCTTCAGAAAACAGCTGTTAAATATTAAATCACAAAAATTCGTTCATATTGCTCAGTTCACCTTACTAATACCACTTTAGTCATATCTGTATCATAAAGTGAAGTAAAAAAAATCAAAATGTAGGGTTGGCAAATAAATTGACTACCACAGACGAAAATTGGAAAATAAACTTCTAGATGGTGGCAATATATACTACACAAAAAGTTATTGTTTAATACTTTAAAGTAGATGTAACAAATCCAGATATAGATCCGTATAATTCAAGATATTTTCTATTTTCACTAAAGGAGAGCGTGACATTCTGAAAATGAATTAACAATGGTACTGGAAACGCTTGAAGAGTTTCTGAGAACTCTTTCCAGGATTTGGTGTGACCTGCTGAAGTTTTGGTCTATGAAACGTCAGGAGCACTCTTGTTTAGTAATTAATTAGCTTTAATTGGTAATTTTCGTTCAAAAATGGGGCACAAACTTTCGTTGAAACGTCACCAATGAGTCTCGCGATGTTTATGAATTGTACAAAACAACCTAAAACAAGAATAAACTTTTTCGTTTTCTGAAGACCTGCTTTTTGAGAAAATTACGCATTTGTGTGGGAAATGCCATAATTATTCTCCCTCGTTATATTCATATACTTATTGTTATGGCAAAGGACAATAAAATATTTATCATACCACGCCTTCATCAGCGAAATCGAGTAACACGCAATGCTCATTTGGTTTTCAGACAAGGCTCGTTAAAAACGCAGAAGATGAAATATGAATAGCCTGCTTGCGTGTTAACATAAACGCTTCTTTTTATGGCTGTTTGTTTCATAAAATTTACATTGAAACCTTTACATTTTACACTTCAATTGAAAACAGTACAGGTTTTAACAGAAATAAAACCGTCAACAAAATAGTATCAACCCAAGTTAATTAAGAGGGAAATTAAACGTTACACATTTTACCTATGTTGTTCAAACGTCGACCCCACCCCATCGAACAGAGCATTTGAGTTCAAGGCTCTATCGCTTGAATCTATTGATGACAATTAGTGAGCACCATTTCATCTCTCTTATCAAAAGTTAGTTGTATCTTTCCCTTCGTTATTGATCCCGGACTGTCGCCAATAGCCTGTTGTGTTGTTCCAGTGCGACGTTAATTAAGTACCTACCTCATATAATTTACTTATGGATTTTGTTAAAAGAGAATGGAAATCAATCAAGTAGGACTACTGTGGTGTAAAAGTTTTGTTTTTATCACCTTAGTTAAGCTTCTTGAAAAAACAATCTTTCATGACAAATTATCTTTAAATTGAGAAACAATTTTTCATTTTTGGGGATTGACATTAAAATGACAAAAGACAGTTGCATTCGTAGTAAAGTACTATGAGAAATAACAATAATGAGCATATTCGAGGGAAAAAATTTAAACTTTATATCAAGACGGTTGATTACAACCTACATTTCAATCACTAGGCCTCGGAATTTTATGTGCCAAAAATCTCAAATTAGGTGTTTTACACCTATGATTTAGGTTTCTATAGGATTTTTAATCTCTGCTCTAGGTTATTATAATTTAAACAAAAATAGCACTTTAGATTTTTAGATAAATTTATAGAATTTTTTACAATGATATTTTAAAGAATTATCTAACCACTCCAAATAATTAACTTAATAATACAGTGCTGTTTTAAACAGCAATAGTACCTATTAAAAATTATTTATTTGGATTGAAGTTCTCTCATATTTTTACGCGTTATGTATTATAAGCCATCTTAAAGCAACAAATGACCACCGAGCTACAAAAATCACCAATGCGTTGTACTAAACTGAAAATCAACCGAATTTGTTTGAAGTATTGTCTTACAATGATAGATAACTTCTGACAATTATGATAGATGGTTTTCTACACAATACGTCGAAGACAATTTTTCAGTCTAACCCCATCTTCACCATGCAAATCTTATCACAATTGCAATTTTAGTGGATAAACTTTAATATGAGAAATTGGAAATTTTTCACGTTAGTGAGTTCTTACGAGAGCAGGTTCTAATTTGTTTTGTTAATTAACCAATTAGATAAAATAACATTAATTATTAACACAACCTAATTGAAAACTAAACACAACCGAAAGTTAGTTTAAAAATCAGGTCGGTGTTATTAGATCGCTCGAAAAATACCAGTAGTGTAAAAATAGAGTAAAAATATGGGTTCAACATCTAGAATAGATAGATGACAGATTTAAAATTTTCCCCAACAGACTTAGATATTGCGTTAAGGTTTCTCCTTTTTATACTGTTTAATTTTATAGGAACCAAATCTAATTTTACTTATTTGCATGCAGTAAAATGCAAAGATAAATTATCAAGAGTAAATTGCAAAGATATAGCAATCTTCGTAAAGAATAACGATAGTTCTAAAGAAAGTGACACCAACATATGATATCAAGCGACAAAATTCATCGGAGAAATTTCGTTATTACCTAGCAAAATTTTCCACTTTTAATTAAGAAGTCCTGAATTCTTTACTGATCTAATAAGCCCATCGAGCAACAAAAAATTACCTTAAGGCAACCAAACTTGTTTACGAGGACAACCTTTAACTTGCTGAACATAACTGTGCTCACATGCACAAAAAAGATTCTTCTCTTCCATGAGATGTCACATCGATCCTCAAAGATTTTGGACAATAAGTAATCAAATTTATATTTAGCCTACATTTTTCAGTAGCAATGATGTAATTCGGGAGACACAATCGCGTTATGAAACTTCAAAATAACATCTTTACCTTCTACAATGCATTCATTTGTATATAATTTTTGGAATTTTTTTAATTAGGAAAATTTGATCCATTTTATACAAAAACAAACTAAAATTTCAAACGACAGTGTCAATTTCATGAATATTGAAAATAAAAAACGATTTCGGCGCACCTATTCTAGCAGTCGTGTATTATGTATATAGGATATCGGAAATCCCTCGTCGCCCAGTGAACACAGCATGTCATTAAGACGAAAGAACGCCTGCCTGCTCGGAGACATCTGCACATCATATACAAATTTTCCATTGTTTTGTTATTATATTACTTATTACGTTACATTGCTTACGTTATGACGTCATCATTAGCAATAGTGGAAACCATGATATTAGCACCGGTCTTCCTGTTTCCCGAAGTTATTGAAAAACAAATGAAATATTAAAAAAATAAAAACATTTTTTTTCTACCCCAAAAGCTTAAGGCTTTTGCTTTCGATGTCTTCAATCACAATATACAGTTGCGGGAGTTTTGTAGTTTTTATATGCAGTGCATTCACGAAACTTCACATTGTGCTATTCGAAATGACGGAGCATCCTTTCACATCATTTCATTTTGCATAAAATCCAACTCAAAATGCATTTGAAGTTGAAATACATCTCGATAAAGGTTTTTTGGTTTCAAAAGTCCTTTTAAGTTGTTTTTAGGCACTAAAGCCGCTTAAGATTTTTATAGGTCGTAATCTATGATTTAGGTATTTATAGGGGTTATAAAATTTTGATATTTTATTCAGGACATTCTAAATTGTAAAAATATGTCAACATATTTGAAATAGTGCATAGAAATGAATAGGTAAAAACCTAAGACTCCGTAGCCTTATCGGGGGCCGTCGTGGCTCAGTGGGATGCCCACTGCGCTAGCAACTTTCGAGTTGTAGGCAGTGCAGGTTCGATTCCTGTCAGTTGCATTCCTCCCTGGGTATATTCCTCTCTTCTGTGTCAGTGTAACTTTCATTATGTCTGTCTATTACTTGATATTGTATATCATGTGTCTGGCGCATGGTCAAATATGGCCCATGCGCCATAAAATAACAAACCAAACCGTACCCTTATCACAGAGGATGGATTCAAGTATGTTTTTATTTTGCAGTTGATATTTCCTGATGAAATAAAATTTATCAAAAATAGAAAAAAAGTATTCTGTGAATTAATTCATCTATCTCATGAAGTATAACAAAATGTGCACAACTCACCGTAATGATTGTACAATTATTCTCCTGAATTCCATGCCATTCATTTGCTTCATGACCACTCAGTATTCTTATTAACGTCTTGAAATTCAGCTAATTTCGCGATCACTTAAACTTTCTGTTCTTCGCCGATCTCTCTTTTTTAATTCATCGCTGCCCTTTCACCAGTCTGGCTGGAGAGTTTCATTAGAATGTTGAGCTCTCTGCGTTTTTAATATTTTGTTGTGCATGAAAAAGATTATGACCAATTCACTTGGTGCACTGCCAACCCTTTCATCAATTAATTATCTTCAACAAACAAAAGCCGCATACAGCGCATTGGCAACTCAACATTCATCCACATATATTTTTCCATGAATAAATCAATTAATGTTTCCCATCAAAACGTCAATCATACCTGAACGCAAGCGGCCAAAAATAACGTAAGCTGAAAATAGAACGCAAATCTATTCATTCTCACCTAAGTTTCATAAATATCCAAATGAGACTCCAAAAAGGAAAGTCTGGATAGTTGATAGGAATGACCTCTGGCCTAGCCTTCCAAGAAGACTAAAATAGAGGCTAATACAGTAATAAATTCCAGTCATTATTAGGGATTCATCCACAATTACTTGATTAGTAGAGATAATTTGCTGAAAATGGGAAAATGAGACTATTACTGGCAGTATCATAGAATGATAACAGAATCGTGGAAAAACTATTACTAGACTGGGTGGCAGATAAATAGGATGCATCGAAGCAAGTAGACTGGCAATCTTCCAAAGAGACGATAAGACATTCTCATTTTTTTTCATTTAACAACACCGGAACATGTCATTTATTGTTACCAGAAGAGGAGGTGGCGGTTATGGAGAACCTTCTCAGTGGATGGCTTCCACTTAGGATATTTCTACTTCCAATTTCGACATCGAAAGCTTTTAGGGACCACAATTACAACTCCTTCATATCTTCGGACGATAATGGTCATTTATAACCCGCAACTGACATGTACTCAAATTCAGATGTTTATTGACATTATCTTCATGTATTCGATTTGTTGTGTTCGAAGGATCCCTTTTTAATAAGGAAACCAAACTCGAATTTCCCTGCCATCAGTGATGAGAAAAATAGCGAATGGTAGTAAATAAGTTTATTTTATGCTTTTTGGTTTATTTTAGATTAAAAAGAAACTTTCTCTCAGATTAAATTTGGTTTCGCGTACTTAGTGTTCAGTTAAGCAGTAAAATATTATAGCAGATCGTCAACGTTAAAAAACTACCAGTCTTTTTCATCTGCTTCTTAATACTTGGAATTTGTTTCCTAGTTACTTTTTGGAGAGAGTAAAGTATAGCTAATTATATCAAAAATAATTTAATAGTATAAACTTACATATGTGGCTCCCGACATGTCAAACGAAAAAGCATAGTTAGTCCACAAAAGTTTTTAATGTTCTATACTTGAACCGATCTCACGAGCGTCTGCTTTCGCCTCCCGAAGAAAGTATACACATCTCGAAGCGCAACAAATTTATGCGCCTCGCCGGCGCCGAATAGTATAAACACAGTCCACTGGGAACGGTGTAGGATCAACTCCGAAAGGCTTCTCAGCAAAAAGTCTGGTCAGGTTGCGACATCCTCCCACCTTGAGTTCGTAACTTGGAAGAACTCAACCAATTGTCGCGTCTCACAAGCCGAGTCTCTGGATAGGTTTCACTACTCTCCGAGTGATTGTCGATTTGGGTGACTTCTGATGTTCTTTGGCAGGAACAAGTTCACAGTCAATATTAATGGCATCTGGGTTATCTTTATATTTGGGAACTTTGCTTCTGAGGAAAGGACCTGTTGTCTTCTCAGTGACTGCAGGAAGGCTTCCGCTGTCAAGGATGTTATTAATTCCATGTGCACTGCGCGATATACTGCACAAGTGAACAGAACTATCCAGGATTTTGTCCCATCTTTCAAATACAGCGGTCCGGCGAGATCTACACCCAAGACTTCGAATATCGTAGCTTCTCTTACTCTATCTTCAGGTAAGGAAGTGGCTCTTGGTTCTGGATGGGTCACAGTGAATCGTTTGCATCGGACACATTTCAATATAACTTGTCTAATCGTTTTTCTGCTACGCAATATCCAATAATTTTCTCTGAGCTGGTTCATCAATATTTGGACTTCAGGATGTCCTAGTTCTTTATGCTTATTGTCTATAAGCATATGCACTATTCTATGTTTTGATGGTAAGATTATAGGTAATCTAAAGTTCTTTTTGTCTCTTTGGTGAAAAATGCGCGTTTTTACTCTCAATAACCCCTTTTCATCGAGTACAGGATAAAGAGTCTTTATTTGTTGATCATTTACGCCAACAGGAAATGCTTCACGTTGGATAATTTTTAACAAAACTAATTCTGCATGATTTATTTCTTTCAAAGTTAGATCCCCAAAGTAACGTGATGTTTTCAATTTTGCATTAGAGAAAAATCTATAAATCCAAGCAATTACTCTAACAAGTTTGACATACGAAGATATTCTATGGAAGATTTCCTCTGTTTCTAGATTTACATGTGTGTTAGTTACAGCACCTTTTCTGATTTCTTGAATAATGTTTTCCTGATTATATTCCAATTTTGGTGTTGGCCATTCACCTTCATTTTTCTTTAACCATGCGGGTCCCTCCCACCATCTAACTGACAAAAGCTGTTTGGCAGTACAGCCTCTGGATGGTAGGTCAGCAGGATTATCGGTTCCTGATACATGTCTCCATGCATTCGGGTTTGTTAATTTCCTGATTTCTCGTACTCGGTTCAACACAAAAACAGTCCAGATTTCTTCCTTTTGGATCCAGGTCAAAACAGTGGTTGAATCAGTCCAAAAATATAATTCAACATTTTGCCATTGCAAACCTTCTAAAACTGAAGTGCAGAGTCCCGCTCCCACCGTTGCAGCTATCAACTCAAGACGTGGAATCGTAATTGATTTCACCGGAGCTACTCTGGACTTAGAAGCTAATAAATGAACTTCAACTCCATAAGAAGTCTGAATTCTCGCGAACACTGCAGCAGCATATGCATTACTACTGGCATCGCAGAAGGTGTGAATGCTACACAAATTTTTGTTATCTCTGTTAGTGTGTATCCATCGAGGTATAGAAATTTCTTTTAAGAGACTCTGATCTCTGAACCAACTTAGAAACTTTTCTTTCGTATTTTCATCAACTTCAGTATCCCAAGAAATTCCCATTTTCCATAAGCTTTGCAACAATAGCTTAGGAAGCAAGAGAACAGGGATTACAAGACCAATCGGGTCATATACTCTGTGGGCTATAGACAAAATAGTCCTCTTAGTTACTTCCATCAATTTGAAGCTTTCCAACCATGTCAGGTTCACAGTTAAAAGATCTTTCTGGTAATCCCATAATAATCCCAATACCGGTGACTCAACACCTGTTTGTAAGTTATCCCCAGTACGTAACCAACCTCAGAGATTAAACTTTCCTTCATTCATTACTTTTTGAGATTCTTCAATAAACAGTGTCATTTCAAGTTCATCTTCAAAACTGGAAACAACGTTATCTACATAGAAAGAGTGAATAAGTTTATGCAACATATTTTTATCATAGTGAGAATTTTCTATATATTTCTGCAAATGAAATTCTATTACAGCTGCCAAAAGAAAAGGGCTACTTTTCACACCAAACACTACTCGTGTATGACGAAATATTTTTAGCTCCTTTTTATTCACATCCTTCCACCAAAAGAATCTAAGATAATCTCGATCATCGGGTTTTACACTAATTTGTAAAAATGCCTTTTCTATGTCTGCCATGGCTGCAAATTTACCCTCCCGAAATCTTAAAAGAATGGAAGGTATTAACTCTATTAAATTCGGACCACATTCTAAGCACTGATTTAGAGACGGAGAATGCTTTACTCTCGCAGAAGCGTCGAATACTGGTCTTATTGGGGTGGAACTATTTTCCTTTATAACTGGTCGGTGTGGCAAATAGTGTCCATCATCAATAACCTCACTTTGTTTGACTTCTTCGATTATACCTAAATCGCGCCAATTGTCGAAAACCTCCTCGTACAATGTAAGCAGGTTTTGTGAGCGAAGTTTCTGCGTTGTAGATTCTAAACGCTTCATGGCTAAATCCTTATTGGTGGGTAGCGGTAGGTGATCTTCAGACCAGGGCAAAACAATTTCATAGCGCCCTTCACTGTTCACGGACACAGAATGTTGAAATCGCATCTTTGTTTGTAAATCTCTTTCCTCTCTGGCCTTTTGTGTGGCCGGATCAATTATTCCAATGATATCAAGATTCCAGAGTTCAGTAATAGCTACATCCTTAACTAACAGATTTGTAACTACCATCGTAGAATTGGTATCAGAAGTTTGATATGGCATCTTTCCCATCAAGGTCCAACCTAAAGATGTTCCTACAGCAACAAGTCCACACGGCAGATGAATAATCTTTCCATTAAAGAGTTTACCCGCAACATCAGCCCCGATTAATAGATCAATTTCTAACGATTCTTCTTGTTGAGAGATTAATTGATCAGTTACAGTAATATTATGATATTCAAGCTCCTCAGCGAATGGTTTTAATGTTGGAATGGGTACAGCCGAACAAATGGTTTGCTGGTCAAGGACCTCAAAGTTACAATTGTAATCACCTTTCAAACTGCTAATGAATACTCTGTATTTAAAATGTTTCTCGGGATGTTCTCTGCCCCCAAATAAATTATGAATAACACTTTCTTCTTTAATAAAATCATATTTCATTTCTTTCGCTACACGTTTACTCAAGTAAGATCGTTGACTCCCTGAGTCAACGAGTGCACGAACTATTTTCCCCTTATTTCCTGCACCTCGTAATCGTACATACAATGTTTGTAAAAGAACTGTACAACATGTGCGATTGCTTAAAACTGCATCATTGATCATATTTTGACTATCATTTACACCAGCGTTCGCTTCCGAATTAGGTTCTTTAAATTTACCTTCATTACACATTATAGCATAATGTCTACTCCTACACTTTTCACAATTAATCTTGCATCTGCAATCACGAGCTCTATGACCGATTTTTAGGCATAAAAAACAACAACCCTTTTTTGCTAAGACTTTTCTTTTATCATCCCAACTCATTTTTAACGCGATTCTGCAAGCTTGTGAATCATGCGTTTTCTCACAAAATGAGCACAGTGCTTGTTTATTCCGACGAGTCTCAGCATTGTCAAAAAGTCCGATTGCGGTTGGAAATTGTTTATCATTATTAGGAGATGTGGAATAGGAATATTTCCCTTTACGGTTTGCCTCTAAACCAAACCCCTCTTTTGCTATTGAAATTCGTTCTTCCCCTTCAACTTCTGATTTTAGAAAACTCATAAGAGCGGTCAGTTTATTTGGCATTGTCTTAGTTCCATTTGTTAAACTAATACTTCTTTCCCATACTCGAATCATGTCTTCTGGTAAACAGCTTTCAACTAAGGGATACAGCATAGAAGCATACTTATCGGAAGTTACACCTAATGTTTCAAGAGCACGGAGATGTGCTTCAATTTTATCATACAATTTGGCGAGATGTGTAACTTTAGCTTGATGCAAAGAATTGTTCAAAATTAAGTTTAGCAATTCTCTCACATACACTTCTATGAGTAAATCTTGTCTTCCGAATCTAGCTTTTAGACATTCAACTGCTTGCTCATAATTCTCAGCAGATGCGGAAAAGGAATCTACAATATCTCTGGCACGCGATCCTTCTACAGTAGACTGGGACAAATATTGTAATTTATCCTCTGGAGCGATGTCCAAGTCTTCGTGAATTTTCCGAAACTGACCCCAGAAACCAAGCCATTCCTTAACATCACCATTGAACTTCTTAAGCTCAATTTTAGGAAGTTGGAACTTTCGTTTCGATACTGTTTCACTAAGCACGCTTTTATTATCGTCATTAGTGCTTTTAACATCGTCATTAATACTTTTCTTAACTTTAGTTTTAAGTCTTATATATCTTTCCTTATACTCTTCAAAAACTTCGTAAGCCTGATTAAAACTTTCTTGAGAACACTCATCTTTATCTGATAACAAAGCAATAATTTCTTTTTCTTTCGATTCAAGTTCTAACCATTTTTCGTTTAACTGAGCCATTAAAATTTCAATTTCATCAATATCACGTTCCTCCTCTTCTAAACATTGATATAACGCATTAGCGATTCTAGTAAAACCACTTCTTAGAGGAGTACGCATTTTCTTTAAACTCTCCATCATAAAATTAAAGTAAATGAATTAATTTCTTATCAATCACAAATTCACAATAACAAATTATCAATAACAAATTCCAAGTCCTGTCGCGGACGCCATTTTATATAGCAGATCGTCAACGTTAAAAAACTACCAGTCTTTTTCATCTGCTTCTTAATACTTGGAATTTGTTTCCTAGTTACTTTTTGGAGAGAGTAAAGTATAGCTAATTATATCAAAAATAATTTAATAGTATAAACTTACATATGTGGCTCCCGACATGTCAAACGAAAAAGCATAGTTAGTCCACAAAAGTTTTTAATGTTCTATACTTGAACCGATCTCACGAGCGTCTGCTTTCGCCTCCCGAAGAAAGTATACACATCTCGAAGCGCAACAAATTTATGCGCCTCGCCGGCGCCGAATAGTATAAACACAGTCCACTGGGAACGGTGTAGGATCAACTCCGAAAGGCTTCTCAGCAAAAAGTCTGGTCAGGTTGCGACAAATATGTCTCCTAATTTCAGATGCGTTTTAAATTTACCGAGATTGTTGCAAATTTTCAGTAAAGCTTTCATATGTATCTGTACATCTGCATGAACTGAATTTAGTTTTAATTATATTGGATATTTGTTCGATATTTCTAGCGTCCTGCAATTATATATACTATTTCTCATCAGTTATGTAGATTGCATTTATACTTTCGTTTACAGCATGAATTAAAATTCACGCTTGTTTTTTTAACAATTCAAGCTTTTACTTATTACAAAATCACATATTATCACCAATGGGCCAAGTGAGACCAGTTGGGAGAGTAAGATTAGCAACCGGATGGATGCTAGTTCGAAACTAGGTCCAACCAAAGACTGTTGTGTACACGGGAGCTGGTGCACGTTAAATCTGTCGTGGTCTCAAATTTCCTCAAGTTGGCGTGGTGTGGAAGTTTGGACAGTAGGGTGCCAGCTCAGGTGTTAACCTCGTCATCTGACAGTTGTAGAAAATGACGTGGTGTTGCCCTCGGATCTTTACCTTCGGGATTGATCCCGGACCGTCCCCAATACACCGTTGTGTTGCTCCAGTGGGACGTTAATCAACTACCTACAATTACCACTTTGCTTTGTCGTGCTTATTAGCATTTTCTGGTCTATTTTCAGTGTGCATTGATACAAGCATTCAAATAGGTTTTGTTCTGGTGTCTGCTGAAAACAGTTCATAGAAATGAATCGAATATAAAAAACCCTACAAGATTTCCCCCGAAACGATTTCGATTTTTTTTTCGAAACGATTTTTTTCCTTGAGTCCAATTGTGCAACATAACAACATTAGCATCGCCCCATAAAACTCTTGGAAAGCAAGATTCCCTTTCACGTATCTCATCGAAACAAGCCATCAGAAGTGGAAGATGAAGTCAGGACTCAATGAGACTCAGTCTACAAAAGTAATGGGCATTGAACATCGCAACAATGCATCATTCTTCACAAGAGGGCACTTCGTTAGAAACCTTCAAGTTGTAGGCGTCGCAGGTTCGATTCTTGACAGGTGCATTCCTCCCTGGGTGTGACGCTCCAAAATTGACGTCTTCTCAAATTATTATTTGATGTGGATTCATTTGGAGAGATCAGCATTCGAATTTCACAGCCACAACATTTATTTTCACAAAACAAGGACAAGAACAGAAACAGACATTAAGACATTTACAGTTAACTTGTTACATCATCATTTCATGATCTCTCTCAGCACAACAGCGCCGGCCAATTCCCTACACCAGTGATTCTCAATCACTGTGCCGCGGCACTTTTGTGTGCCGCTAAATTCTTAGAGTGTGCCGCCAAATTTTAATAAAACTATTCATAAAATTGTTATTGACCATTTGACAGCATTAGAGGAGAGAATTATTCATTATTTCCCAAATTTAGATATAAAAAAATTTGATTGGGTTCGTAATCCATTTGTGATAACGAATACTTCTGTATTTGAATTAACTTTGAATGAAGAGGAAGAACTAATTTCGCTTTCTAATAATCGAGATTTAATTTTAAAATATTCGGAAGAATCAATTAATTCATTTTGGATTAACATTAGATGCGATTATCCCATGATAGCCAAAAAAGCTTTAAAAATATTATTACAATTTTCTACATCTTATTTGTGTGAATTCGGATTTTCAGTATTAACCAACATAAAAACGAAAAAAAGATCGAGACTGTTAAATGTAGAAGACGATATGAGAGTAGCATTGTCATTTTTACGACCAAATATAAATGAAATTATCAAAAAACATCAAGCTCAAATTTCTCATTAAAAGTATTCTTATTATTACCTTGTAATTAATCCCTTAATAAACGTACTGTTGTTTTTGTAGTACATATTATATTATTTTATTTTACATTCACAATTATTATCATAAACTATTTTACAGTGTATTATAGGTAAGTAAACAACTTTTAAACTTATCTTTTTCTTTGTGTGCCGCCAAATTTTGAAATCGTTAAAAGTGTGCCGCGACAAAAAAAGGTTGAGAATCACTGCCCTACACACTTCAAAACTTCAGAGGCGCGCACAGCGCCCTCTTTTGCTCAAATTCTCATTCGCCGTAACACTGGGTGTATTTCTCTCTTCTGTGTCAGTAAACTTTCATTGTGTGTGCATATATTCATTACTTGACATTGTACATCTATTGCACGTCTTGTGTCTGGCGCAGCATGGTCAAATTTGGCCCTTGCGCCATAAACCCCCCAAACAACCTTCACAATTAGATACCAAGTTGGTTTGGATATATTTTCATTTACTTTCCTTAAATTAAATTGCATCGCATTTTGGTTAACATAAAGCCAGAATGAATTTTAAAGCTACGCAGAAAATTCAAATGGCCATTTATTTTTTTCGAATTCATTCACAGCCCAATTCTTCTCAGAATGATTCGTAACTCTTCCTAGAATAAGTTATGCGACTCACTTCCGAGTACTCGAAAGAATACGGAATCGTGATTAACGAGCTTTTGACGTTCTTTTCATTCCTGAACTAAACTATATCACAAAACTAATTACATACTTTTTTCATTCGATCGTTTTTGGAAAGATTGAATTGTCGTTCGAGTACATTCACCTAATGCAGTGTTTCTCAACCTGTGTGCCACAAGAGATTGTCAAATGTGCCGCGAGGGTTTATGACAAATAATTAAATTACATGGGTTTTGTAACTTTGAAATAGTATTTGTAATTACCTCAACTGTTTCTAAAAAATCTTTTTAAATTTAGTTTTCCCGCGTTTTTATTTGATATTATTTTTCCCAATTGTAATTGACGTTGATTCAAATTGGCTCTTTCTTAAAATCAAAAGATTTGTGAAATAAGTCTTTAAATTTCTTTAATGTGATTGCATTGCTGTGAACTAATTAAAAAAATGTTTTATTCATTTAGCCATAATGGACAAATATTTAATAAAATCTGGTGCTTCACAAACGGAAGATAAACAAAGAAACAAACGGAAGTATAAAGATGACTACATCGAATTCGGATTCATCGCAATTGAAACGGAAGACCCTCAAATACCATTCTGTGTAGTCTGCAAAAAGAAACTTGCAAATGTAGCTCTCGTTCCTAGTAAACTGAAAAGACATTTGGAAACTTCACACCCAGAGGTCAAAAACAAACCAAGTGAATATTTTGAAAACCTGGCAGCGCCAGCAAAATAAAACAGCAAAAAAATTTAAAACTATATGAAGATGCCAGAAAAGGGATTGATTGCCAGCTACAAGGTTGCACAATTAATAGCACAACGCAAAAAAGCACACACCGATGCCGAATCCATCATTGCACCAGCATTGGCTATCATTGTCGAAACAATGCTGGGAAAGGAAGCGACAGAGAAGGCCAGGAAAGTACCATTATCCAATGACACAATATCAAGCAGAATCGAAGATTTATTTTCAGACTTAAACAAATTGTCGAGCATTTCAAATCGCACGACAGTGAACTCTGGTCACTTCAGATTGATGAATCGACAGATATCAGTGGAATTCAGAATTTCTTCAGATATCAGTGGAAAAGCATAGCTCCTTGCTTTCATTCGATTTGTTAAAGATGAAAAATTCTTGAATGAGTATCTTTTCTGCAAAGATTTGAAGAGCACGACGACAGGAAAAGACTTATTTGAGCTTGCAAAAGAAAATATTTCAAGCTTTGGTTTGCTGTGGAAAAGCTGCATTGGTGTTTGCATAGACGGATGTCTATCAATGTTGGGAAACAAAAGAGGATTTATCACACTTTGCGCCAAGAAAATCCAAATATTATAAGCGTTCACTGCATGATTCACAGAGAATCTCGTTTCAAAATCTTTAATTCCAGATATGTCGATTGTTATGAACCAAGTCATCCAAGTGGTCAATTTCATCAAGAGTCGACCTCTTAAATCCCGAATTTTCTCTCAGCTGTGCGACGCAATGGATTCCAACCACAAAACTCTTTTACTCACCGAAGTGCGTTGGCTTTCGAAGGGAAAGGTTTTGAAACGACTCATACACCTGAAAGTAGAGATGATTTTGTTCTTGGAGGTCGCAAAAACATCTTTTGAATTTTCTCTTCATGACGAGATTTGGTGGTTTAAAGTTCAATTTCTCTCAGACTTGTTTGAAAAGCTGAACTGTCTAAATTTAAGTCTTCAAGGTCCATCCGAGAATATCGTCACATCAACATCAAAACTGAAGTCATTTGAAGAAAAATTAACACTGTGGAAATCTGAAATATCAAAAGGAAATTTTGACTGCTTTCCGGGTGTCAATGAATCTCAGTTGAAGAAAAATTGCAGACGAAATTATAAGCATCATTGACGAACTTCAAACCTCACTTAAAAGCTACTTTCCTTCACTTTCAGTTGACGAATATCAATGGTTAATCAACCCATTTGTAATTTGCAAGACACCAAATTTGACAACAAAAAAAGAACAGCTCATTGATTTGAGAAACGATAAGTTTTACCTTTCAACATTCTTCGAGAAAAATTTGGATGAGTTTTGGCTTTCTGTCAAAAATTTGTACCCTGCAATCAGCTTGAAAGCTATTAAAATTCTTCTGCCTTTTGCATCTTCATGGTTCTGTGAATTTGTATTTTCAGCATTGACAGAAATCAAATCCAAAAGCGAGAAAGACTTTTAAAAGTTAACGATGAAATGGGAACTTGTCTGACGACTTTGGAACCACGTTTTGATTTAATTTTTTCAAGAAAACAGGCTCAGCCCTCTCATTGAATAAATTTTGTAAATAAATAATTTGTTTTTTTTTTTATCATACAACTTTTACATTTTTATATTCAGGTGGGCAGCAAATAATTCCAGATATTTTTAGTGGGCCATCAACCAAAAAAGGTTGAGAAACACTGACCTAATGTATTAGAAAACTTTTAATTCGGTTTAATGATACTTTTAGTGCAGTGATTAGACAAAGAAAACGACCTTACGATGTCTTGAAGACGTTATAAGGTCATTTTCATTGCCCCGACATGTAGTTTTTCATTACCTATTCTAATTCGGGATAAAAAAAATCATCAATAAATTTGCTTTACTATTTCAAAACCTATCGGCACCTGAGTGTCGGACAATGCTTAAGTCATTCTAAAACGGAAAAGTTTTCTTAAGATCTTAATGAATTTTAAATTGTAAGTGTGAGGTTTTAATGGTTTTTAGACTAATTTATTAGAGTAGTTATGATCAACGCCATAAACCTGAGTTCATCGGAAGTTATCACTATCGGGTAATTTGGATCCAGAAATATACTCTGTGCCAAAAAGTCGAAGTACCCCGAAGCCTGTGTTCGATTGGAATGGAACTTAGCAGGTACAAAGTACATAACATCGAGAAATTATCACAATACCAAATCTAGAGGACTATTGCATCAATAAATTCATAAAGTTGTTTGTTTCAAAGCCCCTCTGGTGGCGATACATGCTGATATACACCGAGGCATGGAGTCAAATGGGGTCCTTTTGCCATCCTGTGGCAAATTATGCCTAGCATTCTATCCAAATCTTTTATATTCGGTGGGGGAGGTGCAATTGACAGCCGAACATATCCAAGATATGTTCAACGGGAAACAGATCTGGGGATCTCTCTGGCCAAGAAAGAGTTTCAAAATTACGGAGGCACTCCTAGGACAGCCGAGTTACGGTGCGGCCGGAGTTATTGTTCTGGTAAATAGCTCCTTGAACAAGTGATATAAAGGCAAAAAACAGGATAGGATCTGCTGGACGTATCGCTATTCTGTTCGACTACCTCTTACCTGATTAGAGGAACTACTAGTGACTAGAAGGGACTAGAAGTGACCAGCTGTTAGAGGAGACTAGTAGTGACTATAAGGGACCGGCTGTCGTAAGTTATAGCTCCCCACAACATTACACTAGAAGTTTCAACGGTGTGCCGCTGCACAGTAAACTGAGAATAGCTACAGTAGATCATCGGCTGCTTCTGTAGTGGTGCTATGCCCGAGAATCGCGGACAAGCACGGAATGGTCGCTTATCATATTTAATGATTTCCGCTTCTGTCTTGGGGCAAATGATCACCGCACTCGCTTGTGGCGGAGACCCGGTCAGCGCTACCACTCTCAGTTTATTGACGAGAAGTACACCACTGTGACTCATAGTATGATGGTGTGGGAAGACATCACTTACGACAGCCGGTCCTCTCTAGTAGTGGTACGAGATAATTTGACAGAACAGTGACGCTCCAGTATGTCCTACAATCTGTTGTTTTTTTCTTTCACGTCACGTGTCCAAGGGACTATTTACCACACAATAACTCGACTCTCCCAGGAGTTCTTCCGTTTCTTTTAAACCCTTCCTTGACCAGAGAAATTCTCAGATCTGTCACCTGTAGAACATGTCTGGGATATACAAGGCTATCAACTGCACAACTTTCGAATGTATGGGACCTGGAGCAGCAGCGGCAGAATAAATAAAATAATTTGCTACAGGATGGCAGAAGGACTCGATTTGAGTCCTTGTAACGCCCTCTATATCGGCATGTATCGCCGCAGAAAGGGGAGGGTGCCTTAGAATTCACTAATTTATGACCTCTCTGATGTAATTTTACAATGATAAAGAGTCCTCTAGATTTGATACTGTGATAATTTCTTTATCTTTGCTCTATGGAAGAAACAAACATTCATCATCTGATTGATCCATGGGACGGGAAAAGACAACCATCCATTGATTCACCTTCTGTTTGGTCAGTACGACATAGTAGTAGACATAGGAGATTTCATCACCACTCTATAGAAATGCGCATTCACACATCTACCCTGTCATGATTTTATGCCCGCCAAACGAGGCGATAGGATGCCGAATCGGCCAATCACAAGCAGACGACATGTTGGTCACTTTTTGAAGCCCCTCTCAATTGCAGTCTCATCAATAAGCACAACATCTAATGCAATAAGACTCAGTTTTCTTTTTTTGCGTTAATGCCCCACGCTCCAAACCTTTCTTTGTGAAAATATCTCAATAGCGTTAAATTCGATTGAACCCATTTGACGACGTCTAACATTTCGCAGCGGTGAAAATAGAAGCTTCGCATTCAATCGAACTCCAATGCAGCGAGCGAAAGGGCAGCATTCGAAATAACTGCACTTTCATTCGGCAATGATCTTCGTATTCCAGCGCGGAACGCCCGGAAACCGTTCGCTTTAAAACCTGGCATTAGAAGAAAATTAACGCTCAGAACAGCTGCTCGGCGGACTAAAAATAAATTATGAACAGGGCCGGAAATGGATGGAAAATTGTCACGTCTCGCCTTTCCGCGCGGACGGGAGAAAATATGAGCTCCCCGCACAAAACGACTTGTACTGACAGATGGGAGTGCTCCAGGGATGTTTGCACAATTATCTCCGCAGATGAGTATCGAAATAAATCGATGTGTGGGCGCAGAGGAAATTGGCTGGTCTGTTAGTTCAACAAAACAGTCTCACATTTCTTGCTCTCGGCTGGATTTTACTCTGTTGTAACGATGAATTACACTGTCTAAAATAATTTAAAGTTCTTGGAGAAATGCTTAAGTGTGAAATTTTATTCCCAAGGCATGGAATTAGTAGAATATTTTAACCCCAAAGCAAAGAATTAACACTCAACAGTGAAAAATTTCAATCTCAAAACAATGAAATAGAACACAGCAGTAAAAATTTTAATCCCCCCAAAATTAATAAGTTTGAAACAATGCGAAAATCTAATTTCTAAATAAGTTTGTGAGAAATTTGAATCTCAAAACAATTAATTGGAACACGCCAGAGTGAAATTTGAATCCCGAAACAATGAATTAGAAAACAAAATGAGAAAGTTGAATCCCAAAACAATGAGTTATAAATTTTACTTCAAAAATAATGAATTAGAACGCAACAGTGAGAAATTTGAATCCCAAAATAATGAATTAGAACACATTACTGTGAGATTTTAATCACAAAATAATGAATGAGAACGAAACAGTGAAATTTTAATCCCAAACAATGAATTAAAACACAAGTGGGCAAACTTTTAATTCCAAAACAATGAATTAGAACACACCAGTGTGAAATTTTAATCCCAAAACAATGAATTAGAACACAAGTGGGCAAACTTTCAATTCCAAAAAAAAAATGAATTAGAACACATCAGTGTGAAATTTTAATCCCAAAACAATGAATTAGAACACAACTGAATTTAGTACCTGTATACATTAATTCCCTTAAATGTTCATTATCAATAATTCCAAGATTACCAGTTACAATATGTCCTAGATTATCATTTAAATATGGCCTATAATTTATGTTGCAAAAGCATCACAATTATCCCTATATAAATTAACCTTACTGCAAAAAAGATTATAATTAAATATTTTCCTACCCAAAGGTATATCATATTTAAAGCATTTTTTATGTTATGAAATTTTATGGGGAAAATATTCATTAAGTTATTTACGATTTTATTAAAATTAAATTTATCACAAATTGGGTGTTAAAATCCTATTGTCATGTAAATAAAATTATCATTACTAATAGTTTTTTCCATATTAATTTTAGAAAGTCGAGCTTTGTAAATATCATGCAGTAAAAGTAAAAAATGAGGTTTTAGAGTCCAGGGTTATGAATAATTTCTAAAACTTGAGACAAGTTCTATCATTCAAAGAATAATTAATTTTTTAAGGATTTAAAGTTAAAATTTTCAATAAAATGTTTTTATAAAGTTTTTAGGTATTTTGTAAAGTCTGCAAGCTGTTTATTGCTTTCAGAGTTTTTTTAGTTTTTTATTAATACCGCTACCCCTACATCCTCTGTTCGTTTTCACTCTTGATGTGTGGAATAATGTATGTGTAACAGTTACCTAAATTAACCTTGTGAATTTTGAAATAAATCATTTAAACCATATGGAGCAAGTGTTTAATATTTTAAGATGTAAATATTTTCCTTAGCCAATCTTAATTTAGTGTTGTTTATAATTTCAAGTATAGTAATAATTGCATTATTAAAGCCATGTAATGAGAAATGATGGAACTCTAAGTTAAAAGGAGAATGGGAATTATAATTTTTAATATTAGAACGTTGTAGATTAATATGTATGTGCAAGGAGTTACTCGTTTGACCTATATAACCTATACCACAAAGGCTGCATTTTAAATAGTAAGTGACATTTGAGGCTTTACAGGCAGGTGAAACAGAGTCATCGGAGCCAGAATCATCCCTTATGGTGGAACTATCCAGTTGAGGGCAGGTCTTAAAACGTTTATCGCTACATTTATAAAATTTAAGTTTATTCGAAGAGTCAAAATTGTTATCAATAGGGTAACCGTAATTTCCATCCATGGGGATCCCCCAAAACCCCCATCTACCGAGCACAGGACTTTCCACATGAAAGGAAGTCCTTGACAGGCGCTAAATTATTAATTGTACTTTCCATAAAGTTAAGAATCGACGTATTTTCCACAAAATTAAAAATCAACATACTGACATACTGACCGAGAGCTGAAACTAGAAATAAGAATAAACAATCAAACATACAAAATATTAAAAAAAATCAAACATACAAAATAGTAAAACGCATAGTATTAGAAATGCGGACTAGTAAAAAGCCAAAAGGCTAAAAAGTCAAAATACCGGGGTATAATAGTCAAACAAGTAAAAAAACAGTACTGTCCATGTATGCGCGCCGAAGCCGCAGACATAGCAATGCTAGCAATAATTCAAAGCAAAGAGAAATTTAGGAATTTAAATTTAAGAGTACAAAGGAAATTTTGAATAAAATGAAGTGTTGGTGGATCAGAGCGTCATCAGTGAGAAGCCTGACCCAGTCAACACAATATGGTTTTCTGATAATCATGAAAAGAAATTAGAAAAAAATTTGGAAATCAGGTCACTTGAAAAATTTTCTCGAAAGAAAAATCCGGAAGTTATTTTTTCCGCCGGAAGACTGGAAAATCAAGTGCTTTTTCGGAAAAGTTGGCAGTATGCCATTGCTCAAAATATCTATGTAAAAATATCTTTTGCAGCCAGCGAGTGAAGGATTAATTTATATGCTCTTGACTGCGGACGATCCTCCATCGCGTTTAGACGTAAGCAGAGCGTTCGTGCACTCGCATCATACAATCTGTATCAAATTAACAAGACACTATCATGGTATGGAAAAATTGTATACATCAGTGAACTAATTAGTTCCACTTATTATTTCCTTTACCAATGTATAATTTGAATTTAAAAAATAGAAAATGAGTCCATGCTTGGGAGTTGGTATAGTGTGTTGAAGAGGCAGATAACTTATAGGGTTCTGATAAATGCATCGACCTTCTAATGAAATTTCATTTTAAGGTCGATGGATAAATGTATCATCGATCAGCATCCCCAAAAACAAAGCAGTTTTTAGCGAAGAAAGTAAATCTTTTGTTTCTCGAGATGTTGGCTGATGGTATGTTTATGGGAACTAAAGAGGTACTTTTTAGGAGGCGTCGGTGGTTCAGCGCCAAGGGAATCCTGCGCAGGGGAATCCTTGTACGTAGCCCATGGCGCAGCAGACGTCGACGAACAGGGGACAGACAATGACACACCTGTAGACGTGCTCCAATGTTGTGCCAACGCACGAGAGGACGCTGTACGGTCCGTCACCGCCATGCGGATGAGGTGTCGGTCGTCCCGTGGTGACGTCATATTACGTGGCCAACTGCAGGGGTTTCGACTTGTCCGGTTCTCCATCTTCCACACACATCATTGTTGTGGCATTACACGCCGTGCGAGTGGCGATTTCACGACACGAAAGTCCATCCTCACGGAGGCCGATCATGCGGTCCCGTTCGAACTCCGTTAGTTGCTGTTATGGCACTCTGCGTTTTTGGCGAGGCATATTGACTTCTAATCAATCATTTCCAGCAAGCAAACGACGATATACACATTTTAACGCACCTTTACAGTGCGTTGTATACACGACTCACGTGGAAGTTTAGAGGGTGTTTCTCGGCCCACACATGCGTGATCGCTTTGTAATTCTAATCATTTGCATATCCTAACCTGTTTTGCATTTCCTGCAAGTTTCGTTTAATTTGCATGATTCCTTCATGGTGTTGCAATTTTCACAAACAGTAGTGTAGGTTGAAATGTAAAATTAATGCTCAAACAAGTAATACTCCTTGGACCCAATTACTTAAACAAGTCACGGAAGAACACTCCTCATTCGATTACTAAGTTCCCACCTACTTATTTAATGAATGGAAAACTTCCTTATAACCCTTTAGTTGAACCAAATTTGCCCATTGAAGAGGCCCGAAAAATTGCCTAAGAAAAACTAAAAAATTCCATGAGATTTCAAAAAAGAGATAATTCATCCGTTTTACTAAAAGTGATTTTAAAATTAGACTGTAATGTATGAATTTGTTTATCCCAATAGTCGAAAATTAAATCCAACTTTCACAGGACAATACGTTATCCTGAAGAAATTTTTGACGCAAATTGTGAAATAAATAGGTCTAACCCTCTCCACAAAAAGGATTCTGTAGTGCATTCGACTAGATAACATCATTTTTATCCGGCATCTGATTATCAAATTTCTCCTCTTCCAGTTAGAAAGAGTAAAATTCCCATTCAAGTTGCTAATAACGCCAAAGTGTCTGTTTCTAAAATACCAGTTCTAAAGGGAAATCAAAGTACCCTTGGTTCACATCTTCTCGTAAAACCAAGTAGACATCGTTCTCGTTCAAAGAGAACTTAACGCGCACTGAGAATTTATGACTTTCACTTCCTTTCGGACAAGTGATTGGTTTTGACAAAACACCCCAACGGAAAGGGAGAATTTTCTCCCCACTGCTTCGCTTTTCATTCTTTCTTCATCCCAACTGGTTGTGACCTTTAACCTGTCACCCGTATCGCAATCACCCGTCGAGTCTTTCTTCTCCAATTCAATACACACGCGTCGTCCAATTATTTGTCCTGTTTGTGCATTGTCGTTACTGACGAAGTTCTGAGAAAATGTTTGGCATCAATTCTTTACTTTTCGTTGAAAACGATTTTGAAATTCAAACGTTAAATGCGGAAGAAAATGTTTAGAGTTATCTTTATCTTTTCATCATGCAGGAAAATATGATAATGATGTGAAGTAATAGCAATCATCATGTAAATAATACTAATACATGATGCATGACATGTGTTCAATTAAGAATTAGTAATGTGTCGAATAATGTAAATAATTTATTTTCATGTTGAATAATGTTTATTATGTACTGCGATTTATTTGAATAACCATCATTGCGTATTGAATTATTTTATTGTGTTAGTAGGGGATGAACCAACTATAAAGTTTCAATTTTTTTTAGTATTTACTTGTAACATGTCCTAATCTTTTTACCCAATGATATGGAAAGATTTTAGGGTAATTTAATTTTTCAACGTACAAGGACACTTTGATGGAAAGTACTTTCCTCAACATTCCAGTCTCTCATTACGTAGATTTTATTTCTGTTTTTGTACTGATTGATAAGAAAAGGTAATGAATAAACGAAATTCCATATACACATTGATCACAAAATACATTGATTTTGAAGTCAAAAAATGATTATAGAAAACTTCATCGCATGCAACAAACACATTTTCAATGGTTCATGATGCTTGATGTAAATTAGTAGCTTGCAATGAACAATTATTCATTTAGGAGTATACGGAGCTCATTTCTAGACTACTCACATTAACGTTCACGTAGGTACTGACACCAGACATGTCGGTACTATTACAAAGTCGTCCCAATTGCACATCAAAGTTCCTGAGTTTTGTTTATCTTCCTTATCACACTTTTTGAAACGTTAACTTAATTATTAAAAGTACAACGAAAAAAGCATGAACCTAAGAGGTTAACCTATACATTGAATGTAGAAATTGTCTAATGATGTGAATATGATGTGGTATATGTTCATCCCCAAAACTTGTATTAATGTGTATTTCTTTTGTTACCGTGTAGAAATTTTGGATAAAAATTGTGAAATGTTTGAATATATTAAGCTTTGATAAGCGAAAAAAATTAAAAATTGTCACGAAGTAGAGAAAATATGGAAGCTTTTATGAGGGTGTAAGAATAAATTTTGAATCTTTATACTAGATGTCTTTTACTTTCATTAATCATCTACTAGTTGAAATTTGTAAAGTAATATTGTATTTGTGTATCAAGTCTATAAGTATCATATTTGTTATATTGCATGTTTTGTATTGTTGAGAATTTAGTGAGTTTCTGGAAAGGTAAGACTTTCCCTTCTAAATGGGGGCTATGAAACGATACCTAAAACTAACCCCCTAAGTACAATTCTCACTACAGATAAGTCCCTTAACGTGCCCCTTTTCTCCCAGACTTTGTCTCCCTGTCCAAGTGGTCAATATATCTTGCCACTCCCTTTCCCTTTTGAACTCAAGCCATCTCATTACTGTGCCTTCCCACGGACTCTCCTGCTTTCGAATCGCCTATGTGTGATCACATTACTCCTTCGTTAAACCACCGACTTCTACCAATGAACTTTCTTATTAGATCTCCTGGTCCAAAAATATTTCTCTTAATCCTAATCCCTTTAGCGAGTTCATCATAAACTGTTCATTCTTTTCACGAGCCCCTTGGGCTAAGCTCTCAGAGCCCGTCCAAACACCGAACAACCAACATCTCCCCGCATTATGTCATCACTTGTTTGTTGCTGAAGTAATAAAGAATTGTTATAGAATTTTCTGCCTCTCCATCTGTGGAACCTACATTACATTTAATACCAAAGAATCATTCTCTCTGGTTGCCTTACACGACTCTTGTCACACCCTCGTCACGACTGCAGGCTTATATATATATATATATAACTACCCTAAGAATAGAATAGATTTCCCCGAGAAACAAGATGAAATAAAATATGTAAATGTTAAGTGAGCCTGCCTACTTTTTCAAGGGGAGCAAGGCCAGGTTATCACTTGAAAATGCGATGCTTTGAGTTTTCTCTGTACTTATGTGAGGCCAGGCCGAAGAGATCAACATAAGTTACCCCCCGAAAACTCAAAGTACTACCAGAGAGAAAAAAAATCATAAAAATAATACCTGTTACCAAGGTTAGGAATCAAAAGAACAGCCAAAGTAATACCTTACCAGAAAGTTGCCGCGCAAGCCAGGAGAGCAAAACATTGCCAGATCCGTATTATGTAGAATAACGGATTTAAAAAAAGTAAGAGGGTGGCTTGGAGATAATGTGAGCAATTTAGTGCAAATGAAAGGGAGGGAAGAAAAGTAAATTTTAACAAGAAAATAAAATTATGACAAGGAGTAAAGATTGTGGGCAGTGATGAAATGGAAGGGAAAAAAACGAAGGCAAAAGTGAAAAAAATAATTATATAGTTATGTTTTGGCTCCATCTGTATGTGAAGAAAGGAGGTAAAGTCAAGAAAGAAAATCATTTTTAAAGAAAAAACTTTTTAAGAAAATTGTTGGGGAAGTTGTTATTTAAGAGGGTGCTTTTAAGAGTTTTGAGCTGATTATCAATAGTAGTTTGGTCCCTGCAAATATGATGAATTCTATAGATTTGATTATAAATTAAGTTTCTGTAGATGTTGAAAGATATATTAGAATTCCAGGGAACAAGTCTGTTAATATTAAATTGAAAGTTATTTCTTTTGTCATAGATATCGGTTGAAGATTTAGAACTGACATCAATATGAATGTCAAGGAAGTTAGTAGATAAAGGTGAGCTATTTGTTTTTTGAGGATGAGTTCAGTGGGATAAATACTTTTCCAAAAGTCAGTGAACTCTGGTGAGTTAAAAATGATTAAATCATCTATGTAGCGATAGGAGTTAATAAATTTAGAAGTGTGTGATCTTTCATAGAAATGGAGGTAGAGGTTAGCAAGAATACTGGAGAAAGTGGTACCTTGTGGTATTCCTTGTACTTGTTGGAAAAGATGTTCACCATTAAAGATAAAATTATTGAGGACACAAAGATTGATAAGACTATTCTAATATTGTTGAGAAATATTAAGAAGAAGGTTAAATTCAGTGTAGTAGGAGTTAAGAACATCTATAAGGTTATGGAGCGGGATGCTAGTGTAGAGGTCTTTAAAATCGAAGGAGTCAATTTGTGAGATATTGTTATTAGAGGAAAGAAAATTAAGAACTGGAGTGTTATTATTAATGATCCAACAGTTTTCTTTAACCGTGATAGCTTTAAGAATGATTTTTAAAAATTTAAAAAAGATTTTGCCTGGTTTATGCATGTAATTTTGGCTAGTGCCACAAGTGATGAATCTAAAAGCTATGGGGGGTTTGTGAAATTTAGGGGTGATGGTAATGTAGGGGAAGAGTATATTGTAGTTCTTAGGCTTACGAAATTTGTTGAATGCAATGATTTTTTTAACAATAATATTATGAGTAGCATGTGGTTTTTTGTAGGTGATGGAATTTTTAAGTTCTGAATCTAGTAAGTTAAGATAAAGTTTTTTGCAAGAACTACAATAACTCTAACAAGTTAAGAACTACAATATACTCTTGGTCAAGCTAGACAGAAGGTCTCAGCTCAATTGAAAATAGCTTACAAATTTCAGAAAACAAAGACTCCAACGAAGAACGCGTTATAGCTACAAAGCAAGGAATAAAAAATTATTAGCTTGCTACGAAGAAATTTTGCATGCAAAAAAAGAAGGCATTATGTCGTCAGACGAATTTGTTAGATTTTATGAAGCCATTGACATCGAAATAACTTTTTATGTAACTCATTTATTTTTCAATATTTTGTATTGATATGTATAAAGAACTGCAATTCTATTAAATATCTTTCTTCTAAACTAGTGTTTTTTAGTCCTTGGTCCCAATTGAACAAAATTTATATGTATTTATATGCAAAGTAGTACCACGACTAACGCGCAATATATATATATATATATATATATATATATATATATATATATATATATATATATATATATATATATATACACTGCTGGCCACCCAAATTGCAACACCAAGAAAGACAAGAGATATCACAACAAAATTTATTTTGTAGATAACATGTTGACCGAGTATCAAATGATTAAATTTATAGACTTCTGTGAAGTGTGGTTCCTGCCAAAATCAGTAGCCAGAGTAGCCGCCATTGTTGGAGATCACCGCTGCCACACGCCTCGGCATTGATTCAAAGAGACTTTCGATGTGTTCTTGGGGTACAGCAGACCAAGCAGCTTCCACACGTTGCCAAAGTTGATCTGGTGTGGCAGCTGGGGATGTATTCTGGGTCAATCGTTGAGCAACCATGGACCACATGTTTTCTATCGGCGAAAGATCCGGAGAGCGAGCTGGCCAGGGAAGCAATTCAATCTGGCGATTGACTAAGAACCCTTGGACAATGCGTGCCACGTGTGATCGCGCATTATCCTGTTGATATATGGCTGTCGGCAAGCCCTGAAGGTAAGGACGGACAACTGGCTCCAACACCTCGGAGATGTAGCGCTGGCTGTTTAAAGTACCGGCAATGCGTACTAGAGGAGTGCGAGAGTGATATCCAATACCGCCCCATACCATAATACCCGGTGCAGGACCAGTGTGGCGGTGCATAACGCAGCTGTTCAGCATCCTCTCTCCACGGTGTCTCCAGACTCGAATCCGAACATCGTGGTGTTGCAGACAGAAGCGTGACTCGTCAGTAAAGACAATTTCATTCCATTCTGCCGTCCACATCCTTCTTTCATCGCACCATTGGCGGCGGAAACGTCTGTGGTTCTGCGTCAAGGGTAGACGAAGCAATGGACGTCTTGCGGACAGACCACTCTGCTGTAAATGGCGTCGAATGGTACGCGCAGACACTGAATGATGCGGTACAGACTGAATGTGCTGTGCTATGGTTCGTGATGTGGCTGAGCGATCCGTCACTGCCATATGCACAATATGCCTGTCATCACGTGAAGTGGTGCACTGAGGTGGATTGCGATCGAACACGTCGGTCCGTCGTACCCTCCTGCATCCAACGATCACATATCCGCATTACAGTTGTTTGGTTTCGTCCAACACGACTACCGATTTCCCTGAAAGATAATCCACAATCTCGGTAGGCCACTATCCTTCCTCTGTCGAACTCGGATACTTGATGAAAAGATGATCGCTGTTTTGTACGAGGCATAATTGATCGTTTTTTTGAAAAAACCACAAGAAAAACACAATTGCCGTACTTGAAATCGTCGAAATCTCCAAGCCTTAAATAGCGCTTTGAAGTGGCGCCACAGGCGCGCGTGATGTGCGTCTGCGCTGAAATTCTAATCATTTGCATATCTCACCTCCGCTAATGCATGTTGTAAATTTCATATTATTTGCATGCTTCCTTCAGGGTGTTGCATTTACGGTGGCCAGCAGTGTATATATGTTACAACATTTAATTAAGTTGTGATTCAAAAAAAACTTCGGTTTATTATAAGGGGGTTGCAAAACAAATATTAGTCAGCTACAAAATTCAATCTATAAGACACACGTATTTTTGGGAAATAAAAGTCAATAAGCGTTTGCTTTTTTTAGATTTTATTTAAATATATTTTTACAGCCCACATAATATACTTCCATTACATTTTATTTACTCAGTTTTAAACACAAAACAAAATCTCTAATTTCCTTTTTAGTTCCAATCTGTAATAGTTTGAGTTGTTTGTTATACAGTACACATCAAGTGAATAATGAATGCGAATTAGTTGATTTTACATCAAAATTGAAACTTTAAACCCGAAGACCATTTGCAATTGTATCATTCGTTTTTTTTATCCTTTTCGTCCTGATACGCATGATGGTAGAACTAAACCAATACTAAAAATTTTACAGAAGCGAAAATATGTTCAACATTATCAGTGTTTTTCAAGCTCTAGAGTTTAAAAATTAGTTTTATTAATTCACTAGCAGAATTACCGACATTTGTCGGGTTGAATCGGTTAAATGTTGATTGAAAAGTAATTACATTAATCACTTTTCTTTCATAGAAAAATGTAAACATCATTTAAGTGTCAGGAAAATAATTTTTTAACATCGTTTTAACTTTTTTATAGCTTCTACAATTTACTTCGGACGCAAATATGTATCCATGTAATCCATTTTATATTCATCGTACTTGTGCTGTAGGATAAACTACGAAAGTTTTTTCTAAGATGACTTACACTTCAGAAGTCGATTTAGAAATATCTTTGAACTACAACGTATGGCAACCCGTTTTAATTTAACGTAACTAATCTTATTTTAACTTTATAGGTCATTTTAGAAAAGATAGTTGTACATCTTACTTATAATGGAACACATAAATACAAACAGAAACGAAATTGCGATAATTGAAAAATGCACAATTCCGAAAAACGAGATATGAGCAAGCATGTCAGATTTCGATTTCCTGAGTATATTCTGAAATTGAACAATTCGAAAAATGACATTTGAAAAATATTGATAAAGACAATGATTTATTTACAAAAGAATACACATTTATAAAACTTAGAAATGTTCAAATGACTAATATTTCTGTCTTAACTCAAATACACAAACACGGAATTCTAAATTAAATTTATAAAATAAAACATTAATTCTGGTGTTGCCACATACCGAATAGCAAAATTACGCTTTTATGATCAATGAATGTTTCGTTTTAGCTTTATGTGTGCATTACAAAATGTAAGTTATGTAAAATTAAATATTTTAAATATCCTTTTTATCAACCAAATATTCATAAATTATTTATATTATGGAAAGAAATAAAAAATCAGTTCACAATTTAATTTAAATTGTTCAATTATAATGCTTTGGAAAACATTGTGTTTCGAGCAATACTGGTAAAACCATTCTATTGGAAAAATTGTTTTTCATCAATACTCGTAAAATAAACTGACGTACCGCAATCGTTTTATACTTAATGCTATTCCTATGGGGATTTTTAATTGCTTTTAGCCCCCTCTGCACCCCTAGGTTAAAGAGAACGGGGGTTAATATGTAGCCTTCGTTACCCGCAGGGTTCTAAAGAACATGATGTGTACCAAATTTGGTGTGGATTGGTCCAACTGTGTAAATTTGTTTAGAGAACAGACAGACGCCAACTCTACTTTATGAATAAAGATTTGATTTACCCCGCAGTAAAACATGCTTACATCTCCGTAGATATGGGGACATGTGAAACCACCATTTCTGTTGTTACTTAAGTTAAAATGTGATATCTGTTTGACACACTCACCTAAAAATATAGGATACATTGAGTGTAGTAGAAAATAAAAATGCGATGATGGTACAATATGGAGGTCAGAATCATTCAAAAGTGCCTTTAATGTTTCCACAGGGACTACTGAAAAGCGTTACCACAGTAGCTAACAACAAACTTAGGGAAACGGATAACTCACGTAGATGACACTACATCCAGCGTTACCTAGGAACAAGGGAATAATAAAGAGGAAGTTTATTACAACTCTTCGGGTATATGGGGAAGGGAATAACTTGCAGGTGCGTGTTTGAGCTGCAAGAGTGCTGTGTGCATGCAAACGACATTTCTGATAACGCAAGTAAATGTCAAACGCCCGGCCGAAATGGCGTGGATTGTATGTCTCCAGTTATCTGGATTTAGAAGAGGAACTGACATTTAACTCCTCAATATTTAATCTCACAATATAGCAGTATTTAGATTTACAGATTCAAAGCATTTTGCATTTGATGTACTTTTGTTTCGAATGAGTAGGATTTTTAGTGTAAACCATCAAACCAGACGGTCTGCGAAGATTTTACATCTGCTGTCCAAATGCTCTCGCATAGTAAGTATCGGGATTACCTTAAAATAGACTATCGCCGTTTTGGCAACGTTCGACGTTTAATCTAATCTATGTTGGCCAATCTAAATGAATTGACCAACTATAATATGTCGATTCGGAAATTATTTTGAGGAATTTGTATTGGCGAAATGCTGAAATAGTATTCGAAAAGCAAGTCAACTGACGTTACGTTCGGAATATGTACAGGAAACACGATCGTTGAGGAAACATTACAGCCATCTACACTTTGCTTGACAGAAAATGCCTCTTTTGTGGAATTCGAATTTTTCTATATTTGAATAGTACATTAATGCTTCTTAGGTTTAAAGATACAGCTGGTTAAATATTATTAGACATGATAGTTTATTTTGAGAACACTTCGAAACCATTTTTCTAAATATGGTGATAACTTCCTAATATACTCTTGTTTTATTCCGAATTAGCTGGTCTGCTAGTTCTGAATAAAATAAGAGTATATTAGGAAATTATCACCATATATAGAGAAATGGTTTCGAAGTGTTCTCATAGCATATGCGTTAAACTTTCTTAATTGCTTAACTCTATTTATGAAGTGACGTTATTTACGTTTCATATATTATTTCAATTATAATGGATATAGTATCCATATTTATATATATTGATTCCATCCCTCTAAATGAAATGAAAATATCTAAGAATATATAACAGTATTTCGTTTTATTTTACTCTTATCTCAAATGTAGGGCAAAAAGCACCGCTATGATGTTAACACAATTAGATTCTGAACTTCAATTTCATCCCATCCGCTTGCTAAAAAGTGATGTGGTATTTTTGATCGCTAAACCTATTTTGACCATATTTTCTTTTATATTCTGATTTCTATCTTCCAGATTTCTCATTGCTTTCTGTAATCAGACTGATGAAGAATTTCATTAGAGTGGCTAGCTCTTCGAGTGTAATTTTAAGAATATTATTCTGCTCCATAGCTCAAATCAAACATATTTCACACTCAACATAAAACTGTAAGTGGTATTACAATTGTATATTTTCCTAGTTTATCTTAAATTAACTTAAAAATCGGTGTCAGGTATCTCATAGTTTATTGAGACAAAAATATTTTAAAGGTCAATGACAGAGGAAAGGTGGGCCAGAGGGGTAGAGGTTCTGACCCACCGATCCTATATTTAGGAAGCTTCCAATTAAGGAAGCTTAAATTAATCATAATGTAGTTCCCCTTAAATAAACTTAATTTGGGATTTTCTTTAAGACTTTCAATACTATCATATTGCAAACAAGAAAACAGTCCATTACCCCATCATGTGGGTAAGTGCGATCCCATGCAAAAGCATTGAAAAATACTTTTAAAATTATGCCAAGGGTAAATTTAAAAGAATGAGTGTAAACATATTAGTAAGGAATCTGGAAGTATGAGGTAGAAATGTGAAAATTTTAATTATTGTGACAGAGTAGAGTACATAATTAGTTCAATATGAACTTGGAAGATTTGTGTTCGCACTTTCCCCATCTCAACTTTCCTATTTATTAAACTGTCTTTGAATTTTTAATAAACATAAGATCCTAAATATAAAGATTGACTCCAGGCGAAGAGAGGAAGAATATCATCATACATTTAAAAATAAAATATTTATTTACTTAATTATATACTTCAGATAAAGGTGAATATAACTCTTTGATTTACCTTGTAGCGAATAGACCGGAACATTCCGAAGTTTAAAACAAATCTAGAAAATCATACATAAAAGTTAAAAATAGTTCATAAAATAGAAAAATAATATTATAATATCTGAGTTTGGACTGAATTTTCACATTTGATTGCGTTTAATATGAATAACCTAGGGGTTAAATGATTATTAACTATTACAAACATCCACCACCTAGACCAGGATTCGAACCCTGGTCCAAAGTACTAATCACTCGACTCAAGGAGAGTGCACATAGTTATGAAAATGTATATAAGAAACCGCTACAACGCACAAATAAGATCTGTAAGATTTTAATGCACGTTTTTCTGAGTTGTAATTAAGCAATAGCAGACTTGGCAAATACTCTTCACTTTATCAAAATTTGGTACAATTTAATAAGTATTTAAATAATTATACAGATCATGCCTGCCAACCAGTGGCCAATGAGGTTCCTAACAATAATTTTTTGTAACTAAAAATAATTGAAAATGCCTAATTAGCGTCAATTACGCCAAACTAATCATTATGAAAGTAATTGAAAACAGAAAGTGGCCCTGCTCTATACTAATGTTATACTCTTGGCGCCATTTCGAACTCGACGAAACCAATTTGGTGATATTTTACACAAAATAGCGACAAATATACGCAAAAATGAGCAATTAAACTTTTACTCGCGTATTTTAAAGGTATATATGCGGAGTTTTCTTGAAAATTAGAGCCAAAGTAGTTTTTTACGAGTCTTAGCAATCACTACTTCCGATGCTCTTCTATGGTTGTCACGACTTATTGCCAAAACTTCGAAGTTGTCGTCATTTGAAAATTTTCATCCTAAAGTAAAATCTGGAAAATATTTTTCCGATTTGGCATACCGGAAAATCCAGAAAAGTTGACAGGTATAATATAGATGAATGACGAGTTTAAATCAAGGGAACAATTTCACGACGAAGAGAATAGTTTCTTTTGTTCAGATAGCTCATTAACTTTTCGTACGAGATGGTTTCCCTATTCATCCAATTCAATCAAAACAATGCGCCTGGTTTCCCAAATCAAGAAGCGAGTATTATGGGGGCATTGGGCAAGAAACTCCAAAAAGTGTTGGAAAATGCACGTTTACATTTTACGAACTGAAAAAATAGTATTTTGTGATATCCTTTTTATGTCTGCAATTAATTTTCTAAAACACGTAGTGCATTCAAAAAGTTCCAAGACTAGTGTTGGATTGACCCATTTGAAGATTTTTAAACTACTTCAAACACAATGACCTTCAAAATACTGTCCTTTCTTTGTCACACACTTCTCCCAATGCTCGACTGTCTTGTTGGGTTTTTGACGAGTTTATTCCTTAAATTAGGGGACTAGTGTTAATGTAAACAAATCGCTTCCACAATGCAAATCTTTAGCGCCTCTTCTAGTTCTAAGCGTATCGATCGGTGCCGAAAGCGACAGCAGTGATAAAGCGTTATCGAGAGAAAACCAGCCGCGGCAATCGCAATTCATGCTTTTGCGTGTGGCAGCCTTCTCCTAACAAGTTTTCGCACCTTTTCAAAAAATCTACTGACCCAAGAACGACTGCCTTCTCTCGGGGGAGCCGCATTATATCACTCTCTGTTGGTGACCTGTTTCATAACGTCCTTCGAAGCTACAGCATCTTGACAGAACGGGTGCTCCTTTAACAATGTCTTCATCTTTGAGAAAGATAAAAGTCATTGGGTGTGGGATCTGGCGAAGATGGAGGGTGAGGAATCATTGCTGTGCCAATTTTAGCCTGGATGTTTTAAATAAGTGGACAGTACTCTGGAACATTGTCACGAAGGGATATCTGGTCCTCATAAAACTGTTCAGGAAGAACAACGACGCAACTGCAAAATTGGGGTGAATTTTCAAGATATACCTGTATAATATGCCATTAATAAACCCGTATCATTACCATCAATTTCACAAGTTATAATTCATATTAATCATGAACCTTATTCTTAGTTTCCTTTTCTTAATAAATTGACCAATTGCATTTGGGTCATTGCTCTTCCGGAACAGCAATATTTTCATTTCGAGATGTTAGTTTCCCAAATGCGAACGTCACCATCAAGCTGTTCTTTCCCTTCTTAGAATCTCTCAAACCATACAAACAGTTGTAATAGAAAAAGGACTGGTGTTATTACTATACTGATTCTATATGAAAACTCTCCGTGACGTTTCTGCCACTCGCGACTTATGATCAAGAGATTGATGATTTCATTTTACGATATAATTTACTGATCTTAATTTGTCTACAACACAAGTATTATTTTGTTTCAGATGAAATCATTGAACTTTTGAAACTAATATTACTTGGACGAGTTTATTTACTACAACGTGTACAATATTTAGTTTATTTACTACAACGTGTACAATATTTAGTTTATTTACTAGAATGAAATTTTAATATTCTAAGAATACGACTATTAAAGAGAAAGTGTAGTATGACCATGTTAGCATCCGTCACACTAGAGTCTGGTCTTAAAAGACCTAAATCAATATTGAATGTGAAACTCAAAATGCCTATATTTTGATGCTTCTAAAATTGAAATAAATCTTTTATATATTTCATCAATTTTAATCACTATTATATTTTCTTAACGTATAAGTAATATCCATTTTATGAATGTTCAATCATAAATTGCTCCAGTGTGACGTTAATTGAAATACCCCCCCCCCTCAATCATAAAAATCAATATCTAAATGTAGTAAATATGAATTTTCTAATAGCTAGAAACTTTACGTATGAGATATGCCATCATTGAAATTTTGAATTATAATCTACAGAATATAATTTTAGTTTTTGGAAAATAATATAAATTCAAAACCGCTTTCATATATTACAAAGTACGAAATGATATCCGTGCTCTCAACAGTGCAAAAATTATCCTTGTTCTTCTTAAAGCTTTGTTGTGTAATTCAACTTGGAAATAACTCAGAGTTCAATGCTCTGAAAAAATATATGTAAATTTATTTAGCAAATATAGAATTTATTCCCGAAATAGCACACTATAGATAAATTTTAGCATCAATCTATGCAATTTTAAAGCTTGAAAAATATCGTAGTCAACTCTTGACATGTCCTTTCAATAAGATTAATAAAACAGGAAAATATTTAGAAAACTTATTAGTTAAAACATTTTAAAAACTGCTTTTTAGTAAGATATGCTCAAACATTTCTATTCACTTTCATCAATTTTAAATTCTTAAAGTCTAAGTTAACTGCGTTTGATGTGTGTCGGCCATTTTGTACGATAACGAACGGTTTTGTTTACTATACAATATCTATAGCAACTTTATAATTTCCAGAATCAAGCACCAAAAACACATTGTTTTGTTCCTAGTTTCCAAATTCATTAAAGGATAAGAAAGTTTATAGACAATTGTTTTTCAAAGCGTTTCACAAAAAAATGACTTACCTATAAGTACATGTTTAGGGCGTCGTTTTAATCTAACAAGAAAAATGATAAGAAAGGTGTGCGGTTTGATCGCAACCGGCAGAATGATTCAATCCTTATCGAGAATAAAAATAACATCATAGGTTACTTATTTTGAAATGAGAATAAGACCACACTGGGGCAATCATTTCTTTCAGTTGTGTATACCCACTTGATAATTAAATATATAACAGCATGTATGTAACAGCATGCAGCAGCGTAATTAATAATAGCATGTACGAAAGCACGAGTACATGCTATGTTTTTTAATAAATGTCATTTTTCTTTAGCTATGAGATTTTCATATTCATTATAAATGGATTCAAATGAGGTGGGAAGTGTGAATGACGACCCTGCCATAGATAGATAAGAAGAAACTTTAGAGTAGATGCTATGTGCGGGTCTGCTCGTTTACAAAATTGCAAAATAAGATGATCTGTTGTATGCTATTGGAATAAGGCAAATGAGACTATTAAATTTCGGTGAAATGCAGTAGTGAAAAGGACAATATATTCAATTTAGGAGAGACACCATTCCCAGCTAAAAAGGGTGACGTACATTAAAGATGTGTTGTCATTATGACATTACAGAAAAGAATAAACATTTCTCCCATAAGTCCAAGTGGTTTGCAACTTTAATCGGAAACTTAGCCGTGATTGGCATAATCAATTGAGTTGACGGAGCAGCATCGATTCTTATCAAGAACCCAAAATCAGGGTGAGTCAATTTCTAATATTACTTCTCTAAAAGAACTATCGAAAAAGACTGAATTTAAATCAATGTGTAATTCAGCCGATTGTTCTAAATCCGTCATAAATCTAATGTTACGCGCAATTTATTAGAGGTTTGAAGGATTCTGACATTCGTGAGAAAATTTTCAAGCAGATTTAACTTTTGAAAAAACTATAGAATTTGCATTAACCAAGCAAAGCTTCAAAAATCGAAAATAAAAAAGTGTACAAGAGTAATTCCAATTCTAGCAATGTCAATCAAATTCGAAATTATGAAAATGAATGTAAAATTAAAAGGTATGCTAGATCAAGTACTATACTATTCGGAGCCTCTTGGTTTCGGTCTATTCTTGGTCGAAGCATAGCAACAGTAAAGATATGAATACAAAACAAAGTAAAACCTTTGTACTAACTGTATTGTTAAAAGAGCGGAAATACAAGCGACCTAAAATTGTGTCGTGCGGCGCAGTAATAGCATAACGTTGCGTAACAGTGGGCAACCTTTATTAACCCTCCATTAGTTGCGGGGTTTTTTACAATTGAGATCGCGTTGCATCTATGAGGTGATCGACGTTTTCTTTCGTAGTTACAAAGGCATTAATTATTCCTTCCTTTATAAGAATACGTAGTATATATAAGGACACACTAAAAAAGAGAATTAACAGAAAAAGTGTTATCTAAATTTGTAAGTAATGTATTTTTTAGTTATTCTTTTCATTGCGTAAAATTGAAAAGCAGAAGAAAAAGTCATCGTGCACCTGTCAGTACCCAGTGCGACAAACCGAGGGTTAATACTAATGTCAATAAGTTAGGACGGTAAGGTATACAGCGGACCGCCTTGTATGCACGGTGATCTTATGTAGCCGTCATACACAGTTTGCTTCCATACGGTGATGAAAGGGGCTGTCTACAGGTCTCTAAACAATGCATTTCCGTGCTGGTTTGACGGAGTCTGGCACTTATGGCCAGATTCCGGTCCTGTCATGCAGATGTGACATGTGGACGACCTTGACCATATTCGAACATAGACAGTTTGGAACCCTCTCCGAAGAGAAACCAGTGAATAGTCTTTCGTTAGCCAGAGTAGTTAAAATGCGCATAGAACACTTAAATTCAACTAAAATAATTATAACTTGTTTTTAAATAGCAGTAGTTGAATCCTTAGTGACGGTATATTTGATTCGATTTTAATTTCCTCCTTAATCTCAAAATGTTCTGATTTAAACTTAAGGGCAAATCTAAATAAAGGGAAGGGTATTCATCCTTTTAGGTAATTTAATGTATTAAAAGCATTTCCTTTTATGTTCTTTTAACATATGAATTTATTGTAAATTTATCTTTGAGACAGAAAAAGTTGAATTATTTTTCTCGATTTCTATGTTTCAAGCAAAAGTTTAGCTTGAAACAGCAAAGAAAGATAAACAACAACTTCGATATGAAATATTTTAATCACATTTAAAGTTTGGATGGAAGTCGAATTGCAAAGCATCTCACACGCTTCTTATGAATCACGTTATACCTGGAATCGAGAATAGAAGTGGAACCAGAAATAACCTTGAATTCCACTTGATGTTTGTCTTCCTCATTACCATAACTTTATTACGTTTATGGTCACGGATAAAAGGTGTAAATGCCAGGTATTGCGTAGCTCTGTAAGAAATATAGCGTTTTCTGGAACACGAAGAAAATGAGCGATTCATGAAATTACCCAAGTCGTGATTGCTGTGTTGACATTGTGTGTGTTGAGAATAATACCTACCAGGTATGGGGAAATATACTGAATTAACTTCTGGAACATATTGAACCACCTTCAGCATGTTCCATACATGTGCATTTTCACATAAAACATTTTTGAAATTCTATAAAACATTTCACAAGAGTTTGTATTGAGATATTAAAAATATTAATAAATAAAACAATAGGGTCATTCCATGTGAAATGAGAAAAATAAGAAAAACCTGTGACCGTAGGGTAATGGATTTTCATGAAATTGGTATAGGGATTTAGTTAATGCTTAAATAATGATATCCAAAATAGTTTAGCTCGAAATTAAATAGTTTGAAAGTTTCAGGCATTTTAAGGACTTCCAACATTGAAAAACAGTTGTGAAATGGCTTTTTGTTGCATGTTTGAAGATGTTTCTCAAAAACTACTTAAAGTAGACAACACTATTTTATATTTTTGTAATCTGGAAAAAATTAGTTTTATTTGGAAATAATAACTTTAAACATATTTAATCTAAATATTAGTTGAAAAAAAGAAAATAAATTCCATTTTGCCAGAATTAAAATGTTTCTATGCAAACGTTAAACGGACATAAGGACTTCGACGGCATCGTTGAAATTCATACCAGTTACAGTGCTAGGTATGATAAAATTATTGCTGGGGTTTGGAAATCGTCTTTTATTTCCTTCACCTTGAAAATAGCGAAGGAAAATTGCAAAATAACGATTGTCCATTCTAAATAGTCAAACACAATCAAGTGAAGGAAAGCTCTGACGAAAGCGATATTTTAGAGGAATTTAGTTTAATATGTCTATTACATGCAAAAAAGTTCAGGATTGTCTTTTGAGTTCCAAAGTAACAGTAACAAAATCGGTAACACGTAAGACTACCGCAGCGGTCCATCGCCCAATTGGCAACTGAAATTCTTCTCGACAAACAACTATTTGGATAGGCACTATGAAGGGTCACCATATTCCAAAATTTTTTTTATAGTCATTATTGTAGATGGTTATTATTGCCAATCATAATATTTGCTTCCCATTCTATGCATTATTACGCGTTTCAAATGATAACAGTGAAATGAAACACAATGAAATCCGAAATTTACCATGAAATACTAAATAATTTTTTAATTTAAAAAGTAAATTATGAAAGCAGAACATCAAAGTGACTACTAGTGATTGTGATAAATATGAAACAATCATCCGTGAGCGATGTTCAGTTGGGAATCAAGGTGTAACAATGATAGTTACATTTTCCCATAATAGCTGCTGGTACTTCATTAAACCTTCATCGAAGCTGACTCAATTTCAAGTGAAGACACAGAACTTTATGTTTATCTATTGAGAAATGAAAATCATCTCTGCAGTCACAGGTACATTATCAATTTCATTTGTGTTTACTTGCAAAGCAGTAGCAAATTTACTTTTGCAGTTGATACAATTTCCTAACACTTCCTTTTGTCATGCTTTCTTTGAGTCATACTTTTATGGACCTTTCTGTCTGGTGAATTCCCCATCTCTTGTAGACTTCTATTGTTTCTCGTACTTTATCTGACTCTATTTCATAAGTGGAGACAAATTTATTCAAACTTCCTTCCTAATCTCAGATACATCAGTTCTCTCTCTTTATCTTTAAGCTCAGAAAGTTCTTTAACCCTCCGTAATCGTCCTGGTTCTGACAACTTTTTAGAAAATGGCATATTCAGGAAAAGGTCTTAAGGGAGACTTGAGAATACTGGCTGATGAGTTAGGGTTAGAAACGAACCCTAATTCAAAAGTCATTGATCTGAAGACCATTCTTCAAAGTTTGAATTACGATGAGGAATTTTTAAAGATTATCTTGGTCGACAGACCAGAGAAGACTGAAACAACCAATGTCTCTATGAGAATCATTCTTGGTGATGATACACCAATTTACCAGACAGCCCGTCGTCTGTCATTCCCAGAGAACCAAGAAGTGGATCGACAGATCCATGAATGGTTAAAGAAGGGGATAATTAAACCTAACTCTTATTATGCTAGTCCTGTGGTATTGGTGAAGAAGACAATGTTAGAGGATCACCTAGTGGAAACGATATGTATCGAGATAAGAATAGAGAGTATCGTGCTCCTATGCAGAATAGAAGACGCAAGGATGGAAGTGGCCGTGATAAAAGGTGCGGTCCATCTACCAGGACTGAGTACGGACTTATCGTGGAGAATCTTAGCAGCATGGTTAGCTGGCAGGATTTAAAAGATTATATGAGACTGGCTGGTGGAGGTGACGTATGCGGATGCTCACAAGCAAAGGCATAATGAAGGAGTTGTGGAATTTGCCAGTTTTTCTGACATGAAAAATGCGATTGATAAATTGGATGACACTAATTTGAGTGGACGTCGTATTAAACTGGTTGAGGATAAATCAAGAGCCGACGATCTCGTTCTAGGTGTACAAATTGAATTTCAGAGACAGATATGAGGTCGAAACGATAGGAGTCATTGTGGTCCTCTTACCACCATCACCTCTGCTGATCACATGAAGAGTTTTTCAAAGAATTTAATAATTTAGTGTTGTTTCCTTAGTGCATGTGCATAACACTTTCCTTTGGAAATTGTAAATTTGTTTTTATGTGTAGAAACTAAATTAAAGTTAGTGTTGACAATTTTTATTTAATATTTTAGTGATAACGAATTTCTTTGTGTATAATTTCTGTCATTATATAACATTTTTCCTAAAAACTATGTATTGTGTAAAGACATCACTGAGGCCAGTGATATTGCAAGATGGCCGAGTTGTAGGATTTTAATTCTTGAGTATATTAGAATCTGGCAACACACTTTGATGTCTGAATCTGACAGTGCTGGTGTTTTTACGTTTCGCGCGGGTTTCGAGAGCAAGCGAGCATTCTGTTTTTGGAAATGTTAAAAAAGAGAGGTTTAGCGGTTATGCTGAAATTGTATTGATGTTTTCTGTTGATACTTGATTGATGTTGCCGGCTGTATGTGCTACGTTATTAATAAATGTTTTGTTGTGTTCCAGCAGTAAAGATATAGTGGAAGCGAATTAAAAATGGGACACATCACATTTATTAAAGGTCATGAAACAAGAAATAAAATATGAGCCCAATGAGATGTGTATTAATGGACATGTTAGACACATTCCAACGGTTGATTCATACCGTAAAGTATTTTGAATAATTTGAATCTTAAAGTGGTTTTTAATTATACGTTAGAATTAATTTAACACTTATAATTTACAATAACTATTATAATTATAAAAATATATTAATATAAAAAACATGCAATTTATACTATTATAAATATGAATATTCATTTTGGTCTGTAACTTGAGAATACTATGGACATGAGCCTTTAAGTTATCTGCGTCCAGAGTCCGACTTGATCCTCACTGTAGAGCGTAGTTTCTTACTTAAAATTTCTTTCAAACTGTAACAAGAATATCGAATTACACTGAAGTGCCAGAAAAACTGGTACATACGAACCTATGCAAGATACATAGTAATACCAACTATGTACGTCATTGGTTGCGTCTGCCAGTGCATATATAAATCGATAGACATCTATGGCAGCATCTACAGCTGTTTCCACCGTGAGAATGGCAAGTTACCTCGATTTAAGCAATTTTCAAAGCGGTTTAATAGTTAGAGCTCGTAGAATGGATTGTAGCATTTCGGAGGTAGAGAAATTTGGATTTTCACGTGCTACCCTTTCGAGGGTGTATGTACCGTGACAATAATTCTGGCAAATTCTGTAACTTACGACTGCAGTCCGGCCGTAAAAAGACTTGGTGAACGTGACCAGCTTCGGTTGGTAAGAATCGTTTCACGTGATAGGCGTGCAACTCAGGCTCAAGTAACATCGGAATTCAATGCTGGGACCTCAATCATCAACGTGAGGACTATGCAACATTCCTTCAAAATATGTGTTTTAGGAGCCGACACCCAACTTGAGTACCCTCGATGAATACTCAACACACAGATATGTGCCTCACCTGGGTTCGGAAACAAGTGTCCTGTGGTGGTTCACTGGACACTTGATGACTGGAAACCAGTAGCCTGGTCTGACGAGTATCGTCTCCAACTGCTTCGGGCAGATGGAAGGATCCGTGTGTGGAAAAAATCTCATGTAGCCATGGATCCCGTCTTTCAACAGGTGATTGGAGAGGGAAAGAGAGTCACTGAAATTAGCAAGTCGGACCAGGGAAGAGACACTTCACACGGCATGGCCTATTTCCATTTCACCTAACGAGATTTCAAAAAATCGATTCGGAAAATCACTAGTGAAATTGGCACACCTCTGCACTACATCACAGTTTGCCCCGTCACACCATCATGGCATATGAGGACACTTGCCGAACATCTTAAAATCGCATGGCTCAGGAACAGTGCTCGTAACTAGGGCTCGAGGGTCAAAATTATTGGCATCATTAGATTCATAGACTCATCAGGACTTGATTATCTCAAGAGATTAACGTTTTGTATATGTTGTATATATGGTGTAATGTAGTATGATGGTATAGATGAAATTACTGTGTAGATGTAACATTGTATAGATGTAATAATGTATAGATGTAATAAATATACAGATGTAATAACGTATAAATATAAAAAATGTATACATATAATATGCTCTAACATTCTGGATAAACATGTCACCTCTGTGGCATGTTCTGTCCCCCCATCCCACCCACACTTATTTAAACTGGTACAGTGTCTCACGACACTAGGTACGGGAGTGGAGTGTGTATTGGTGTTAGTTGGTAGTTAGTAGATCTTGGCGTTATCGAAAATATCTGGGATGCCATGAAATACGCTGTGGAACACAGATATCATACACCTCAGAATACAACAGAATTGCGAACCGTTTTGCAGGAAGTATGGTGTTTAATGCCTACAGAATACTTTCGCAAGCTCGATTAGTCCTGTAACGGCGGCTAGAGAAACGACCACCACGGCAGCCGGAAGAGATAGGGGGTCTGAAAATCTTGCTGGCGGATCGTGCCGAAAGGAAAAGACCACCCGAAAACATCTTTTAACGACAGTACCACGCTCCAGGTGGCGGACATCGTTGTGGCTTCGAAACAAAAGGCAGGCGCCTTTCTGTCGCTCTCTATGACATTTCGAGACAAAGAGGACGGAGATTAATTACGATGACCATTGCCGACAGGGTTTTATGGTACCCTTTCAAGTCCGCCGAAGTCTGTCGTAAAAGTCAAGGGGAGAGGCCAACGTGAGAGAGCCATTCGGGAAGGTCCGAAGATGGTGAGAATTTTCAACAGCCAACCAGCACCGACTAAAAGGCGGACCCGAAACGAAAAGGAGGAGTCGATAAGCACCCAATATATAGAGAGTTTTTGAGATCTTGAAGATCAGAGAGGATTAGAGAGAGAGGAGCAGACAGAAGAGAGAGCTTGGAGAGAACAGCAGAGAGAGAGAGAGATGCGGTCAGCAGAGACCGTTTTGGAGAGAGACGTGAACACCCGTTCACTGTCGGCGCATTTATCCCGCCTTGGGATTCTATACTCGCCAGAGTATTTTATTGAGAAGGGCTCGCCGTAGCCGTGAAGGAGAAGCCTCCTAGAGATTTGTGCTATAGGATCCAGATAGGATCTGCTCATCCTAGTAGTGGAGATTGATCTGATCCTATCTGGAAAGACTGAGATATCCTGCCTTGGGACTCTATACTCATCTCAGTATTTTTGTTGAGAAAAGGTTCACCCGTAGCCGTAAATTAGACTCCCCCGAGCGAATTGTGAGAGGCTCGCCAGCAGCCTTAAGAAGCGCCTCGATAGAACTTTGGACTTTCCAATGAACTAACATTAAATGAACTCTTCATTCATTTTTCCGACTTTTGTACAAATTGTAAAATAAAATACATTAGTCTAGAAACGGATACTTCCAATGGTAACTAGTCTAGCTACCCGTGAACCAAGACGTTACAGTCCATACCCCGTCGTATTTTTGCATTTCTACGCTCCCCTGGTAGGTCTACCAAGTATTAGACTGATATACCTGTTTTTCTGGCACCAGTGTTTTATTCCTTAAGAAGTTTTTATCTATATTTTACTTCCATTGCAATCCTGTACTGTCATTCACTTCTTTATCCTTGTTCATACGTTGTTTTTTTCATTTTACTCTGTTCTCACCAACTCTTTGAACTCTGATAGATAGCTGCCAAAAGTATAGTTATGGTTATTTTTCATTGACAAAAATAAATGATGAAATTGTAACAAATAATCGCTTTGATTTGAAAATTTCGTTATTGTGGATATCGAGTATTTCGAACACTCCTGTCATGTTTATCTGAAAGCACTTCTCCAAGTGATATAAATCTGATCTCGCATATTGCACAGGATTATATATAGGTAGTTTTCAAGCGACTTTGGTTCAGTAAGCAAGAAAATAGTATCCAGCTACATTAGCTTTTCTATTTTTCAACAGGAAAGGTAGAGGTACTTGGTTCTTTTGTTATTAAATCATGTTAATCGACGCTCCGCTTTAGTTCTTCATTGGCAGGAATTCAATCTGCCAATGAAGCACAACTGTATACAACTTCAGGTGAGCAAATATAACGGATTTCGCGGTAAAGGTAGATGTAGACTTCAAATGGTGTCAATGAAACCTATTTGCTAGATTCTGTTCCGTGAGAAGAATTGTTATATAAGTTCCACTTTAAATTAGAAAATTTCAGTACCGTTAAAAATTTTGTTCGTGTATGAGTTTTACACGGTTTCGTCGTGTCAGTAAAAAAGCTTGCAGCTTCTTTTCTGTTAAAAAAAATATTTTGGTGAGAAAACAATTACATTTTGACATACAAACAGTTACTTTATTTTTCCGTTTGATTAATTCGTCACATTTGTTTTACTAATGAGAACAGGGAGCTATCTCTAGCTTCGAATGATTCCGTTTGTGTATATGAATAAAAGAAATTTCTTATTCTTAACTAGCAGAATTACCCAACCTTACTCGGGTTGAATTCGTTAACTGTAGATTGAAAAAGTACTGGAATAATCACTTTTCTCTTTCGTATAAAAATAGCAACATCATTGCTTCGGAGAAAGAATTTTTGTAATGCCTTTTCGACATTTTTTAGAATTTCTGCAGGTTACTTCGGACGCAAATCGTACTTTATTCATATTCATCCATGTAATACAATTCACATCTATCGCACCCCCTGCTGTATGACAAAATTGCGAAATATGACTACTACAAATGTAGAATTTGAGTTTCTTTTGGGGGGATGGGATAAGAATGCCATTTCTTAAGTTCGTAGCTGTAAAACCTGTAACTACCGAACCTCAATTCGCAAAAATGACGAATCTATGGCGAATACTCTAGCACTCATAGTTTTCCTACCAATATTTTATTTGGTATCACTTTTGATTTACCATTTTTAAGGGAAGGATGGCAAGCTAATTTGATAAGATATTCATGGCTAATTTTTTAAAGCGAATGCATTCTTGAAAATTTCATTTAGTGGCACGTGGAGAAAAGAAACAATTTGTTTTAAAATTGAATGTTTTTAGTGTAGACAAATCGAGATAAGTGATTGCCGTTTTTCAATAAAAAAGATAGATCGATTTGACAGCTTTTTTCAAAGAAAATCATTGTTTTCAACTAACTTTTAACAGGCGCAATAAGTTGTTTGAAATAGCTTCAACTCGTAACGTAGGCAAGTTTAACTTTTTGTCACTACTACAAAGAATTTTTAATGTTTCAAAGTTCCTAGTTCGGATTTTTTCTTACATTAATATTCTTTTAATATCGACAAAGTTCCATTTAAAAAGTTTGCTTTACTCTAACTTTGATGCAGTTTCAAATGGAATTTTTTGTGGGGTTATGTGTGATCAATATAGGAGGGATTTCAATTTATTAAAAAATAAAAAAAATTTAAATTTACAACCACAGAAAGCAAAGCTAAAAGAAACTGAGGTAAAGTCGGCGGGAAGATGAAGTTATTATAAAGATATTAATTCGTGATTCTTTTCTATTTTGTGATCTCTCATAGTTGCCACAACTTAAAACTAAAAACAGAACTAAATTTTTAAAATGCAACATGCATTCGGAGCGAAAAAATCAGAAAATATTACTGTACGTGGTTAACGAACACGAGTTCGTTGAGCACTTTTAATTCAGAGATTTAGTTTTCAATGGAAATCATATATCTGTTTAGAATGAGAATGATTGCGTTACCTATTGAGTGCAACTTCAAATAAAACCCCAATAGCCTGTTGTGTTGCTCCAGGGTAACGTTAATTAAAATACATACATACATACATCAAATAAAACCAAGTAATTTCATTTGAAGCATGGAAAATAGATGCAAGTTTTAATGAGTTTAAAATCGTTTTGTAAAGGAAACCTATGTTAAAATCTTAAAACACTTTAAATAAATTCGATTAGCTATCAATCTTGGTTCAAAAGCTTTTGTGCTGTATATTTTACTTCTTTTTATCAAAAGGAATTCTACACCCATGTGTTAAACTAAGGATTTTTTAGGAAAGTTGCTCGAATTGTATACATGCCGTCCAGAAATGAACATACGTCTTTAGCAATATATTGGTCATAAAATAACTCATTTCTTCCAAGTCTATCTTTATCTAGTCTATCTTTATCATCTATCCCAAATATTCGGAAATTGTTTTTATTCAAAAGAAACTATAAGTTTAAAATAAGTGAAGTATTAGAATTAAATTCCGTAAATATAATTTTTGGAAAAATAACTGTTTTTCCTCAGCAGTACTGGTAAACCAATCTGAGTAATAGCAATGCTCATTATACATCCCATCTTCTCCAGAACTGCGAAATTAAGGTTGATTTAAGTATTATTCAGCTATTTTAGCGTAAAACTTCTCTAAAAATTGTGACGAAGTAGTTTAAAATAATGTATTCACTAAGATAATCTATGTTTTATAAAACATTTAACATTTATATTGGTTGACATTTATATTGATTATATATATTGAATATATATCGAATAACTTGTATGTGATTCTTTTACAAACACACAAACAAAACAGACATAAAACGAGAAGACAGATTGACACAACGAATTTCAATCACTAATAAGTACTCGCAGTGTGCAAAGTTTCATGAAAATATATCAAGCCATAGTGCAGGCACATACATACAGACACCAAACCTTTGAATTTGCATTAGAATGACCCAAAACGGGTAAATAACTTGAAATGGGGCGAATATTCAATACACAAACACTCCATTCTTATTTATATAGATAACTGCGGTAGGTACTGAGGTAGTATTCCACAAGATAGGTTTGTGTACAGAATCTAATAGATTGGAGCAACCCCCCAATGCCAAATGTAAGAAGTTAGTAAACCTAACTCGCCAACAATGCGGGATCGACACGAAAGTCCAGAATACAGTTGTTACTCAATGTCGAATTAGTACGAAACAACGTAAGCCACGCACGAATTACATGTTTTTTACGTGAAAAAAAATGCTTTTTAATTCGAAATCTGAGAACCGTGAAGAAACAGCCAAATAGAAAATGACATGATACAGAATCTGTTAAAGATCATTCAAAACGCTGAAAACTGTACCAACTCAAACTGTGTCGACATTTACATACGCACGTGGATCTTTCACCAACGTGAACCGGTATTTTGAACACCCAGAAACTGTGTTCATGAGATTTTCATGCCGTGGACCTAATTCGTGCCCAAAGTCGTTTCCCATTCTTCGATTCTGAGCATCAACTTTGTAATCGGACTTTTCGCTTCGATCTCGCATTCCCCTCGGGGGCACATTTTCTTTAGGCCTGTACGAGCTTCACGAATCCGAGGTACCCTAATGATCTATTCTTTTCCCATGGGGTTCAGTGTCTCTAGTAAACATAGGGGTCGCGACCCCAGGATGCTCAAGTGATCTTTCTCTACTTTCTCCTCTCTATTCCTTTCTTCCACAATTACTCGACATTGTCTGTCTTGTGCTTAGCGCAGCTTGGACAAATATGACCCTAGCGCCATAAAATCCAAAACCAGCCAGTTGATCTCACGTTGTAGGTAATTCGGGTTTCCTAACTTGTTTTCTACCACTAGCCATCATCCTTTTCCTATGTGGACAAACCTCTTACGTAAACCAAATTTGCGTGCCATTGTGACACTTTCTTCTGCAGGTTAGTCCCTGAATGAGGACTTTCCTTTAAATCCTATATGTATGGGGTGCAATAAAAGCATTAAAGAAGTATTATTAAAAATGGTTCTATAGAAAAATTATATTAATACAAAAACTTTTTAAAATTTTGTATTATATGACCAAAAGGTGTGAAAAAAGGTAGTGTACATAAAAAGAATGTTGTGCAGGACTTAAATCTGTCAAAGCATCCGTAACATCCGTTCATTTTGAAGGCTTGATACACTACCCGAAAAGCAAAATATTTCGAAACTCGCATCTCAGTCAATTTTTCAGAAATTAAAGGTAAACTAGAATAGAAATTTTGCTCATATCTGTGCCAGGATATAGTTGCCAATTGCCACCAAGAAGAAATTCATCAGAAATGTAAGCAACCGTAAAGATAAATTCACTAAGAACCTATTTTAACTTCTGCATTATGTTAACACGAGATACTCAGGCAAAGTATCACTAAGAACAGCGCCGTTTAATCTCAATTACTGGGAATTTTGGATCATTGCCCAACTGCAAAGTGTATTTCATCAGTCATACCTGGTATTTCATCAGTCATACCTGGTATTTCATCAGTCATACCTGGTATTTCATCAGTCATACCTGGTATTTCATCAGTCATACCTGGTATTTCATCATCCATTCGCTTGTAAACAGTGGAAAAACTACCCATATTGCTCCTGTCTTATTCGTCAGAACATGATTCCATCGTTTGTGCCTGATACTTCGCGTCGATTTAAAAGCAGATTCTCGAGATCAAGCAATTTTTTTTCATCATTTAAAAATCATTTTTCAATCGTTGAATCGTTTTTCTTAACTATTTCATCTATCAAGCCAATTAAAAGTTACTCGTCTAATATTTCTTTTCGTATTTGCAATAAAAAATATATCAAACAAGTATACTAAAGACTTACATGAGCTACTTATGAACAATTTTGAGTTAACAGTTCTAACAGAATTTTCTTTGAAAAACATGATATTGACACTGAATAAAAGATCATTAAATTTTCTTTTACATTTCCCCATTCAATAACACAACGATAGGCATTGTTCAAAGCAAGGTTTAGGGACCAATCTTGTACATTTATACTCATAATTTCACTCTTCCCCTCAACCATTTCTTCTTAAATGACCGCAGCAGTATTCCGATGCGATAATGTAAGAATAGCTATCCGCCTACTAAACTTCCTGAACATAAAACAAGCATTCGGAAAATACTCCCTTCAACCATTTTCAATTAAATACCGTGTTTAGACAAGATAATCAACTCCCCTGCCTCAATATAGACTTTAAAATAGAAACAATATTTGAATTTATTAGTGAAATTTCAGTCTCTCTACAGCACTATCTGGACTATAGAAATCCCTTAATTTACTTTTGAAATTTCCTTAATGAAAATAGCTTTAAGTATAAATTCCTCAGTTATAAACCCTAAATAACAACCCCGAAAGAGAATCTTATACAGCTCAAAATTAAAATAGTTTGCTTTAGCGCAAAAACTAGCGAAAATATTCGTATGTACATTCTGTACATATTAATATTATAAATTATTATTTTTATTTATGATGTCGACCACTGACCTCTTCGGCCTTCGGCACTATTAAGGCTATTTGTAAAGGAGCACACAGGAGGAAGCCGCTCGTTCCTCCTAACAGAGACAATCACCAACATCTATGAGTTTGCAAACCGAGATTTGCTGCGCCGTACACAAACGCCAGTATAACCAGTTAGGCTTGTAAAATTAAAAATTAACGTATTTTAATTTTCACAAGATAATATACTAAAGATTATGGCATACTAGAATAACAAAATATTAGCTGATAAAGTTTTAAAACATAATTTAATTATTTATAGTCATCAATGTTTTAAATCATCATTTCACAATTAAAAGAGGCTTGTTTTGATAGAACATCTCAAACAGAGCTCACGAAGTTGACGTCCAACAAACTATTGAGTTTTCTACGTTGAGTTATTACAGCCAAGTTAACCACTGAGTTTATTAAATTATAAATAGTCATCAATATTTAAAATCATGATTTCAGAATAAAAGAGGCTTGTTTTCATTGAACAATCTCACACAGAGCTCACATCCAACATACCATTAAGTTTGCTAAGTGGAGTTATTATATATAATCAAGTTAACCATTGAGTTTATTAAATTATTAATAGTCATCAATATTTTTAAATAGGATTTCATAATTAAAAGAGGCTTGTTTTCATTGAAAAATCTCAAACTGAGCTCACGAAGCTCACACCCAACAAACGACTAATGTTTCACAAGTACTTGTGTTTTGAGGTGCATCGCGTTTGAATAGGTTCTCATAGCATACTATTTACTTATTTTAGAGAACTTTTACAAAAACTCGATTAGTAAAAGGGTACTATTTTGTCAGTATTCAGAAATACTTTTAACACTTTATACTTGCTTTTACGGATTTCGTTAAAAATAATCCATGTATCAAACTGAATTTATTCGCTAGAAATTGAATGAAACACATGCCCATACAATCTCTATGGAAATAATCCTTTCTTTCCCTTAAAAGCTATGCACTTTACTCACCGCAGTCATTTTGCTTCGAAGTGTGTGTTAATGCTGCTTCCTTTGTCCGAAGAAAATCTTTCTCTAAGGGATGGACAGGTGCAAAATATCTCAACTGTACGCTTCTAATTTTCACGCAATCATGTAAGATAAGAATTGGAAGAGACGAAAACACACAACAGGATGATTCCACGTTATCTTTCATTTAAAAACCTACTTCAACAAGATGAGGTCATACGCCCTGAGGGGCAAGGTCGTTCCGCCAAATACTCTCTCTTTCGGCGGAGGAAATTCTTGCAAAACTAACTGATGACCACAACAGACAATTTGCATCTAACAAGTCATAAGCACACGATGCTAAAGAGAAAGAGTCATGATCTCTCGGAGGCAGGTCAAACGAGGATTACTGCTGTTTCTGGTTTTGATTCGTTTTCCCGATTGCATAAGATTAATTTTTGATTTTCTACGAACTCCTATAGAGAGATAGATTTTTATGAAGTTTGTGTATGTTTGAGAAGAGGATTCCTTATAATTTCTGGTCGTGTCTGGATCTCAATTTAGAGCAAGGATGCGCATACTTGTTACCAAGGGCCACATAGATTCATTGTGACTTACGGGAGGATCGCCCAAAAAACCACAAAAGTTATCTATCATATATTATTTTATTTATATTTTTTATTTATATTTATTTATATTTTTGTATTTATATTTATTTATATTTTTATTTATATTTATTTATATTTATTTATATTTTTTATTTACATTTATTTATATTTATTTATATTTATTTATATTTATTATTTATATTTATTATTTATATTTATTATTTATATTTATTTATATTTATTATTTATATTTATTTATATTTGTTATTTATATTTATTTATATTTATTATTTATATTTATTGATATTTGTTATTTATATTTATTTGTATTTATTATTTATATTAGTTATATTTTATATTGTTACAAAAAAGAAAGATAAAAAGTAATTAAAGACTTCAATATGATGCGTGACATTGCCTTGATTTAGCAATTGTTTCAATATTTGGTTTGATTTTTGTAGTAGCCAATTGATTCTACTTTTTCATTAGTCAAGCCGTTCCAATTTTTCGCTTCGTTAATATTCATGACTGAAAAAGTTTGTTCAGAAAAATGTTGACCCAAAGAGGCTTGCTCATTTTAATGCATTATCTAGCAAAAAAATGCTAACCAAAATTACCTATCGTGACTTGATAAAGTCAAAATAACACATGGGCCGCCAGCAAACTAACGGAAGTCCCGCATGAGGTCCGAAGTCTGTGCATCCCTGATTTAGAGGATAAATTACGAATGAGGAATTTAAGCGAAACGTCTGCTTCAAAAATAGTTCTTTAAATAATCTTTAAAAATACTATTTCAATTTATTGCAAATTTTCTTTTTATAGGACTCGGGTTAAACCTATAATGCGAAACCATTTTAATAACCTTCGAGTCTGACCAAACCGAATCAAGGATCCCTAATAGAGAATCATACGAACAAAACGTTCCAAACCTTTGCTGTTATTACAGCACGATTAAAGTTTGCAAGTAAACTTCATTAGAATAACCTTGGTTTGTGAGAACAGTATTTTCAGACAATGGATTTTTATCGTTAATTTTCTGTTTATATTTAGAAAAACACATAAAAGAGGAATGCTTTCCCATGCATTATGAACAAGTAATTTTAGCTTTACAAAATCGTGCAACATATTATTTTAATTTCTGAGCATCTAAAAAATGCTCCCTTTTTAAACAAATTTCCTTTTCTTTATCCATAAATTAAGAGCACATATTCACACTCTGAAATGAGATGATGATTCAAAGAATTACAAAATACGCAATTTGTTTTGTTACTCTATTTTGTTTAATATCCGCAGAAAAATGCTCAACTGCTGTAGCGGTCCTGTTTTCATTATCAACTGAATCATATTTGTAACAAGCAACATGTTTATTGTTTTGCTTGGGAGGTAGGTAGCTAATTAACGTGTCACTGGAGCAACACAACGGGCTATTGACGACGGTCCGGGATCAATCCCGAAGGGAAACATCCGAGGACAATACAGCATAATTTTGAACCACGGTCAGATGACGTTTGTTTGCGAGGAGAGAAGAAATCAGTTTGACTTGTTGAGTGACATCCGAAGAATGACAGCCCTCTTTAGGTGTGTACGGGCATCGCAAATCCGAGGTACCCCGAGTGATCTTCCTCCCTTTCATTTTTATCTTCGCTTACCCTTCTGCTTTTTCTTCCTCTCTCATTGCGTTGTCTGTATTGGGCGCAGTTTAGCCAAACATGGCCCTTGCTCCAGCCATAAAACCCGAAAACAAATAACCAACCGAAGAATGACCAAACGCGACCACGTGTTCCCTCGAATTCAAGAAATCTAACAATTCATTAATGTTAAAATACGAGGCGCTCTCCATTATATCAAATTCTAGAACTAAATCTTATGGGAGAATTTTTAAAAGCATAGAATACGGCACACTTCTATAATTTTAGGGTGACAAACCCAATGATTCTAAACTTCGTATTTGTGTCTTACAATTATAGAATTTTCTTAAAGCTCGAATATCATTTTAGTTCTTAAGTGGATGCAAATTTAAAATAATGCTCGTATGAATTAATAAGCAAGTCTTCCTTTTAACAAATTTACAGCGCAGTCGTACGGGGAAGATGATATAGCAAATTCTTCAACATTATTCAAGGCATATCCGCCCACAATGCGCTTTAAGATAATTGAATTAATCGAACTTTTCCAACGATTCATTGGTATAAATTGCAGTTTCGATACAGTTCCAAAATGTCAACCACTGGCTATCATTACCCTAAAATTTGGAAACAGTTGTGGAAGCTTGATGCGCGTACACCATCTTTAATAGTTGCTTCATTTCGCAAGTTCGGATTTTCATTTTGAAAATTTACGCTTGACGAGTTTTCATTGAGACTCCGAATCCTTCTTGTCGCACAAACCAACTTTTTCGCGATATTTCTTCCGAACCTTCCATTTCTTTTTCAAGTTCATGAGCTCCTCCATTTATTTATCTACGGAACTAAGGGGGTCATACTTATTCATCAATGTCCCACAAGCTCTTTCTTCTACGTAATTGAATGTTACTTTTGGTTTGGAAAGTTCGTTCTCTAATTTATTTATAACTATTGTAACTGCCGTTCGGAACACTCCTCGTGTTTTAGTCAATCTATAATTATTATTTCTTCACACATTCTAATAATATATTTTCAGCGTAAAAATTAAGTTTAAGACTGCAGTCCCGGCAGGCATGTCAAATGCATCAAAATACAAATTCTACCTAATGAAATAAAGAAAAGACTTCCTTACCTTCCTGCATCCTAATTCTTAAAGGCCCTGAGTGGGCATCTTTATGCGTGTACGGAATCGCAATCCTAAGACAACCGTGTGATCCGTCTTCTGTTCTGTTTTATCTTCGCCTACCCTTCTGTTTTTTGCTTTTTTCCCCCTCCCTCGTTATTGTCTAGTGTTTGGCGCAATATGGTCTTTGAGCCATAAAACCCAAAACCAGCCAACCTAATACCTAAAGGTATGAGGATTTCGTTTTCGGGAGAAACCTGAACTTCACTCAATGTATCATAATTCAATATATGTCGGAAATATAAATAATCAGTTAATAATTTAAACAAATTTCATAAAGAAAACATACAACGGATAAAATAGTGAAAATTTTGAGGAAATATATATATCAACGCTTTCACGACAATCATGCATCGAGCTTCTAATGAAATAGATGAAGTACGTGCGGGTAGCTTCATGTTATTTCTGCCAATCGCTTTGCTTGTAGATCTGTCACGTGATTGCTGGAACAATCCTGAATCCTGGTGTGAGACAAATCTTTGATTGGTTAAAGTGATTATCCAGCATGATTGAATAATCTGCTCTTATATAGCCAATCGGCCCAAGTCGATTCATAAGGCCACGTGACTTACCCTTCTAAGATCTTACTCCCGCGATTCGCCCACATGGCTCTGCCTCTTTCATTAGAAAGTCGATGCAATCATGCTAATGCAGTTACACAAAGTGAGTTCCAATCTTTTTTCAAATTAATTTCAAAGATGTTTTGTTCACGATCGGTTTTTCGGTGAGGCTCCTCGCAACGAGTATTTGTAGTTTCTAAAATTTTTTGATGTGCAAGGAAGAAGATAAAGAACAACTGTGCATATGTAGCAGATTCATGAGTTGTAAGTTTCAAACAGAAAACAATAATAGAAAAATTACAGTTTTGACCCGTTCGCTTTATTGCAACGTGAAAATTATTTGTGTTCAGTGTACCCACTACACTTGTTCGGTATTACTCGCAAAAATTATCTTCAACATGATCACATTCGAAAAAACACGATTTTCCTCGTCTGAACAAAAACCTCACATAATTGAGGAAAATAAAAGTGAAGTAAATCACTATCTTCACTTCACTGAGTAGCTGTGTTTTCGTGTAATGTTTGTTGTCATTTAGGAGTGGGATTTTCAAACCAGACGGAATGCGAAGATTTTACTTTCGATACCCAAATACTCTCGCATCATACAATCGAGACTACCTTAAAATGTAGTTTATCGCAAGTTTAGTAACGTTAGGCGTTTAATCTAATTGACGTTGACCAATCAACTATGATACATCAATTCGGAATTTGTTCGGAATTTTTCTTGGTGAAATGCTGAAATCGTATTCGATAAACAAGACAACTGACGTCACGTTCAGAATACGTACAGGAAACATGTATCGTCGTAGCTAAATGTAGGTGGCGGTAGTGTTTCTGCTGCGGAATGTGTTTCCTCCACATATTCCGAACGTGACACTACTTTGTTTTTCGAATATAAGATTTCTGCCCTTCGCCATAAAAATTACAAAGAATGAGTTCCGATCTAATAGGTGATAGTTGATTGGTCAGCGCCGGTTAGATTGAATGCCAAACGTCGATAAAATTGCGAAAAGCTGCATTTTAAGGTAACCTCGATATGTATCATGCGAGAGCAATTGGATAGCGGAAGTAAAATCTTCGTATTCCGTCTCAGTTGTTCACACAGAAAACAGTTCTCATAGACGTAAAGTGAAATTAAATGAGGAAACAAATTTTCAGAACATGTGAGATTTTTATTTTAGTTCGGAAAACATCCGTTTCTAAAAATTCTAGTAATGGCGGCTTCCTTCACTTTCATTCCAAATCCCCAAACATCTTTTCAAAAAAGAACTACAAATCTCGAAGCTGCGAAGTACAAAAACGATTCGAATACATTGTAGTACTAAACTTTCGACTATATTTTTGGCAATGAATAATATGGAAATGCAACATTTCCTGCACAGCTCAGTGCTCTTTTGACCTTAATCTGTTACCTCAGATTAAATTAGTAGGGACAGTTTAAGAGAAGAAATGTAAAATATTTTAGGAAAGAATCTATTATTTCCCGTGTCACCGTTTTCGTCATTATAGTGCCGGAAACGCCCTTGGCATTTTATCGGAACGACCTTCACTGTTCATTCTAACTCCTTGACATCATCGTCCGAATAGAACAGAAGAGCATTAAAGATGCAGTTGATTTTTTTTCCTCAAACATTCATTTTCCCCTTTCTCTACCTGCGGTGTTCGTGAGGCAACAGTTCAATAAAGGAACTTTTTCTCATTATCCTCTTTTGTTGTTTAGATACTTGTGCAATTTCTAAGAAAGCGGTTTGATTAAGTTCAGTAAAAATTCCCGCTAAAAATCTCGCTGTCTGTATTAAGGGAACAGGTGTATCAATTATAGAGTGCAGAAAATGATAAGTCGTATACTGTAAAACTGTTTTACGTTCACATTTTAAAAAATGGCGAGAAATATTTTTGTGATTGGGAATGGAAAAAATAAAGAACAAGTCAAAATCCGACTACATACGTGCCAACCTCCAAGAAAAAATATCCGAAATATTTTTATGACATAAAAACCAAGGCGCGACTGGTCAAGATGCCCGAGTATAATTATCTAAATAGAAAATGATTAAACTCGCCAAATTGGACGAAAAGAAAGCAATTAATTCAGCACACAAAACGTTTCTGGGCTCTCTTCTACTTTTATATGCTTAGCGGTAGTTTGAACTCGTCAATTTGATAATCATTTACACAAAATGGCACCAAACGTATGCCAAAAATAAGCAATTAAACATTTTATTGAGTGTTTTAGAGATATATTTGTAGGTTTTCTAGAAAATTAGTGCCAAATAAAGTTTTTTAGCAACCACTGATTCGGATGTTTTTCTTTCACCGTTGCCACGGTTTGGCGCCAAAACTTCGTAATTGATGTCACTTAAAAAGTTTCTCCCTGAAGAAAAATCAGTAAATATTTTTGTTAGAATCGGTCTCTAACCTCTGCAAAGGACTTGAAATTGTAGTGCCGTATGGGGCATATGAAAGTAGAAAGTTATGTAAATCTTGAGTGTATAAAAGATAGCAGAAGAAATAATGTGCAGGAGATGAGACGTCTTGATTTTGGATGTATGCTTGTAAATACGAGTTGCTCTCAATAAAGTTCATTTTTAAATAGTCTCGAGAACTTTAATGTCCTCTGGCTTTAATCCTCTGGCGAGTGCATGAGAAATTTTACTAATCAAAGAAGGTGGATTCGAAATCCCAGACCTCTTAGTTTGCTTCCAACTGATAAGGCACTTACCTCACGAATACGATAATCTGGTACAACTGCTATACAGGATGGATGACAATGAGTTCACGCTAGACAATTTGTCTAAACATTTGATGACAGAATCCAGCCGGATCGAGCTAAAGCTGAAAGATGAAGGCACAAACTTAAGTATCGTGGCCGATGCTTATGCTACCAGAAACAAGTCATCTAGATACAAGGAGACACGGGCGTCTACTGATCACAGCAGATGCATACTGGACCCAAAATTAATTAATTCAAGCCAAAGAAAGTCGACAGTTTGTCGTATGGGGCCGCGACCATTTTGCAACTACTGCAAAAGGTCGGGACATTACGAATCGAAGTGTTTTAAGAAATGCAATCAGCAGTCTTGATTTTGGATGTATGCTTGTAAATACGAGTTGCTCTCAATAAAGTTAATTTTGAAATAAAGTCTCGAGAACTTTAATGTCCTCTGGCTTCAATCGATCAAAGCCAACAATTTTCACCATTCAGAAGACTTCTGGAAAAGTTAGCTAGGCCGTCGTGGCTCAGTGGGCATGCCCACTGCGCTAGCAACCTTCGAGTTGTAGGCGGCGCAGGTTCGATTCCTGCTAGGTACATTCCTCCCTGGGTGTATTTTTCTCTTCTGTGTCAGTAAAGCTTTCACTGAATGTGTAAATTACTTGATATTGTATGTCTTGTGTCAATTACTTGATATTGTATTGTGTCTGGCGCAGCATGGCCAAATATAGCCCTTGCGCCTTAAAACCCCCAAAACCAACCGGAAAGGTTAGCAGGTATGCGGTTAGATTAAAAAATAATAATTAATGTAATTAGATATGAAAAGAATAAAATATTGTGAAGGAAATCTATATACACGCACCACCCAATTCACGTTCCAGTAAAAAAGGGAAAAGGACGAAAGAAGATCATGAAGAATGCATACTTTAAAGCCGTAGTAGAGCAAAGCAAATGTAAAGTATTCCTTCGAGTGCGAGAAAAATAGGGAATGCAAAATCTGTAAGTTAGGCAGTTTGGTTGCGTTTTATGGCGCAAGGGCCATATTTGGCCAAGCTGTGCCAAACAACGTCAAGTACATATATCAAGGAAAACGTTAAGGACATATACACACACAACAAGGAAATCTTTTACTGACACAGAAAAGAGAAATACACATAGGGAGAAAAAGAACTTGCACCGCCTACAGCTCACAGGTTGATAGTGCAGCGGTCAAACCCACTGAGCCACGTAAATTAGACAGGCATAAGGTAATTGTTTAGTTATTAAGTCATTTTAAGAGGGAAGTCAAAAGATTATACCATCAGAATTTCGTAATCTTCCATCTTTAAGGTGATGGTAATTGGTTGATTGCTAATTGAGTTTTATGGTGCAAGGGCCATATTTTACTGCACAGAATAGAGTAATACACCAAGGGAGGAATGCACCTGACAGGAATCGAACATGTGCCGCCTACAACTCGAAGTTGCTATCTCAGAGGGCATAGCCACTGAGCCACAACGGCCCCTTCAAGATGTTGAGGGAAAAATTGAAATCTGGGAATCTGTGCGCTGAATTATACACTACCTGACATTGAAAATGCAACACCCAGAAGGAGTGCGCAGAACTGGATGAAATTTACAGGTTAGACGCAGCTCACCGAGATATGTAAATGATGCAAACTGCGCAGCTGTCCCGCGCACGGCGAGTAAAAAACCAGGGAAGGAACCTGCAAAAGTGGTCAGTTTCGCTCCGGTCTGTTTGCCAGGTAAATCAAGTTGGAATGTGTCTCAGAGGAAACGTCTAGTAGCGGAGAATGCCAGGACGCCGCCAATCAAGACAGTTCCAGCAAACAGACGACTTCACGAGGGGTATGGTGATTGGCCTCAGAAGGGCAGGTTGGTCCATACGTCAAATCTCAGCAGATACCCACCTACACGCGTCCACGGTGCACCGGTTGTGGCACAGATGGTTGGACCAAGGGAATGTGGCACGTTTGAGGGGTTCCGTTGCAGCCAGAGTGACGTCAGCACGCGTGGACCGACGCATCTGCCGGCAAGCGTCGGCGGCCCCGCAAGTCACGTCTGGTGCCCTTTTGCAGCATGTGCAGGACACCCTTGATGCTTCCATATCATCCAGGACCATTAGCCGCCGATTGATCGCTGGCGGCCTGCACTCATGGCGCCCGTTGAGACAACTACCATTGACCCAACAGCACAGACGTCTCCGTTTGCAATGGTGTCGGGATAGAGCCACGTGGACGACGGAATGGCACAGGGTGGTGTTCTCAGACGAGTCACGCTTCTGTTTTAGCAATGACAGTCGCCGTGTACGAGTCTGGCGCCGACGTGGTGACAGGGCCAATCCGGCCGCATCTGTGGAACGCCATACCGCGAGACAACGCGGTATAATGGTTTGGGGCGCCATCGCCTACGATAGCAGGTCACCTCTGGTTCGTATTCAGGGCACTATGACGGCCCAACGATACGTGGATGACGTGCTGCAGCCGGTGACACTACCTTTCCTTCAGGGGGTGCCCAATGCCATTTTCCAGCAGGATAACGCCCGGCCGCACACGGCACGCATCAGCTAACATGCCCTGCAAGGTACCCAGGTGCTTCCCTGGCCAGCTGTCTCCCCTGATCTCTCACCTATCGAACATTTCTGTGACGTCATTGTACGTCGCTTGCATGCGTTGCTACCGGCACGTTCAGAAGACGAACTCTGGCAAATGGTTGACAGGGAATGGGCAGCCATCCCTCAGGACACCATCCGCACGTTCATTGCGTCTGTACCTAGACGTGTTGCTGCCTGTATCGCCGCTCACGGTGGTCCTACAACCTAATGATCAGACGTTCTTGCTGCTCAGTGGCAAGGTATATAATGTTGCAATAAAGATCACTTATTGCTCGTTGCTGTCTCTCTCTGTTTACCAAATTTCATCACTTTCTGCCAACTCCTTCTTGGTGTTGCATTTTCAATGTCAGGTAGTGTATGTGGTTCGTAATGATGTATGGTGCCAGACTAAAAAGAGGGCTTTATAAGGAAGAACACGTTTATTTTCGAAGTAGACAAGGACATAACGATTATAAGACAAGCACAATTAGTATTCACATGAAACGAATGATAACATGACAAAGCTGGGAACAGCAAGTCCACCTGCCTCGAGAACTAACAATTCCGTCCTTACTCATTCTCCCCACTGCAGCCCTTTGGTCACAGTTAAGGATGGGGATTTCGCACTATGAATTGAGCTTTTCCTAGAATTGCGCATAGTAGGGTAGTGTGTGGGTAGTTGAATTTACGTCGCACTGGAGCAACACAACGGTTATTGGCAAAGGTCAGGGATCAATCCCGTAGGGAAACATCCAAGGACGCTGCGTAATTTTAAATCACGGTCAGGTGACGAAGTCAACACCTGAGATGGCACCCCACTCTCCAAACTTCCACACCCCGCCAACGTGATGACATTTGAGGCCACGACCGATTTAACGCGCACCAGCCCCCACGTGCACGACGGTGTTTGATTGAATCGAGTTTCAAACTCGCAATCCTCCGGTTGCTCATCCAACTGGGGGTAATATGCGGGATAATTTGATGTATGGAATTCCGAAAGCTACAAAAATTTACATTCATTAAATGAAATAATTTCTCAAGCATAGTATATGCTCTTTTATGATGTGTACTACGCTTGAGAAACTCTTAGAGCCTAAAAACGAATTATTTTTTGTTGTACTTTTTAAAAATTTGAGTGTTTTCATAACACTTTGTTTTTCGTGAACCTATGCGTCCCCCTTTTTAACTGAAAAAAGTCATAATGAACCCCAAAGATCTACACAAATCAAATCGGTTCAAGTAATGGAGAACATAACACAAAATTTTAGTAAAAATGCAGTAAAATTTTCCATATAATGCTCACTATACGGAATGGCTGCTGAGCGAATAAGAACATTTTTTCCACATATATTTGTTTCATGGTTTTCTATTCTTTTCCACTAAAAACACTTAACCTGAGAGTTGTCGCTAGCGTAGGTTCGATTCATCCCTGGGTATATTTCTCTGTTCTGTGTCAGTAAGTTTTCCTTTGTGTATGACCACTTACTTGGCGTTGTTTGGCGCAGCTTGATCAAATATGGCCCTTGCGCTATAAAACCCTATTTGTATACTGTGTCATCTAAACCAGTGATCCTCAACCTTTTTTTTGCCATGGTACACTTTTAATAATTTAAAAATTTGGCGGCACACTAACAATAAGATAAATTTAAAAGAATTTTACTTAGTTAATTGATTGATATACCAAAAATATATTTTGTAAAAATAACATACGATAATAATTTTCAATGAAATATAAAATGAAATTCCATTACAAAGTAAACAAAATGTTTATTTAATGATAAATTACATTTAATGTGAAATTTGAGGTTGGTGTTTTATGATAACTTCATTTATATTTGGGCGTAAAAATGATAATGCTACTCTCATTTTGTGATCCAGATTTAAAATTCTGGATCTTTTTTTCGTTTTTATGTTGGTCAAAGCCGAAAATCCGAATTCGCAAGTCTATAATTCTGCGATGAATTGTGTCATTTGAAAGTGGTATTGTACAAATATATATCAATTTCTGCTGATTCACCGATCATTCTTTTTACAATTTCTTCAGCCAAATTATGAGGTTTTAATTTAAGAGCAATTAATTCAGCCACTTCATAAGAAGCTATCTGAGCTTTTTCAGACACTAAATTGCTTTTTAAAAACCTGTACTTGCTTGGATCTTGCAGATAATGATTTTTGAAAGTAGCTTTTGTCTTTTGATACAAGCGAAGGATGATTAGTGAGCAAGTGCCGTTGGAGTTTGCTCGGAACCATAGCACTGTTTGATAATTTACAACCACATACCAAACACAATCGGGAACAGTTTGGTCATTTTCCGTTGTAGATGTACCAGTACAGAACTATAATAGTCATGCGCATTGGTTAAGCCAGTCCTCGCCAGGAAGGTTGAACCAATTGAACTACTTGTCTGACGTCGCTTATGTATGGGCATTCGCAGTGGAGGCACACTTCAAGAATCTCGCGGCACACTAAAGTGCCGCGGCACAGTGGTTGAGAATCACTGATCTAAACAATTTACAGACAAGATAAAAGCGTTCCGGAACGGCATTCCACACCCTGAGAAAAACAGCCCTGAATATTTTAGGAACGTGATTTTCTTTAAATGTGTGACAAGAAAGACAGCATGAAAACAAAGGACACTCCGTGGCCGATCTAGATGCCTTGTTTAAAACTATAACTCGAAGAGAATACTGATTAGTGAATTTAAGGAAATTTTCATGAAAGGTTCGCCGATTCGATCATTGGAAAATCGGAATATCATATTATTAGTATTTAGAAGATTTAAGTTTAAATTTCTAGAGAAGAAATATTAGAAGAATATCAGAACTGCGTCATCCAAGACAGAGAAGACACGTGAACACTCCGAACTAAACATTCAAAAATACAAGAAAACCGCCGCCAATACAATCGCAAAAGGAAGAAACCTAATATCTACAAAATCGGTGATTTAAATGCAATTCAAAGAACTCAATTTGTCTCCGGACTAAAACTTCGACCTAAATTTTTTGGCCTCTACGAAATAGTTACAGAGAAACCCAATGATCGCTACGATGTGGAAAAAATCGGTCAGCATGAAGGCCTAAACATGACGTCAACTGCTGTCGATTATATGAAGTCATGGAATTCAAGTTAAGACCTCAACTCAAACAATTTACTTTCCCGACAATGAACAATTGCATGAAATCACTTTTATTTATATTTTCTCAATTTCAGAATAATATTTTTACTATTAAGGAGACTGATAAATATTTTTAACAATTTACTTTCCCGACAATGAACAATTGCATGAAATCACTTTTATTTATATTTTCTCACTTTCAGAATAATATTTTTACTATTAAGGAGACTGATAAATATTTTTTTAAACCAAAAGACGAGATGACTTTGCTAGAGAATGACGACCCATGTCACTTGCCTGTCACTACGAATCCTTTTAGGACATCTGGACAACGACGGCATCACCTCCACTTCGAAATTATCATTTGTATAATAACGACGATTAAGACAACGACAAATTTGTAAGACGATTTACATTTTTTAAATGACGAACTTTCAAATTCTAACGATGATCTTTTTTTCGGAAAGACACACTTGGATTTTGAAGACGACGCATCCCTGACATGCTCATGATGATTTTTGAGCAAACGACGACGGTCATCGATGATACCATATGATGAGATGTGCTTTCCCTTTCTTTTTTGTTTTCTTTTCAGGTTTTCTGACAGCATTCCCTTATCCAGGAGTCCTGTCCCGTCAAGATAAGATGCCCATGTGTGATACCGTGACTCATCCCATTTCTGACTCATCAACATCGAACACTGGCGACTTCCTGTAGAAGGAGTTGCGAGAACATACCAGAAGCAGAACACGAGCGACTTCCGGGAAAAGGGTCGTTCGAGGAGAACAATTTCGTAGAACGAAGTAATAAGACGTAAATGGCAGACGGCCATCCTTTTTTGTGTTGTTTTAAATGTTTGTAACTGTCTCCTTAATTGTTATTTTTAATTAAATGTTTTACCTTCTGAAGATGTTCTCATTGTTTTTTAAAACCTTGTTGCACTACCACTGAACTTCACATAAGTATTTAATTTCTTCTATTTTTCAAAAAATAATCATTATTTAGGTTAAAATTGGGCTACTTATAATGTATTCAAAGATTTTATTTTTAAAACTAAAATAAATAATTAAAAAAAAATTTTATCTTACAAAACTTCTGACATCCCTCAAGCATACAGGCCTGCTCAAATACAGCGGCCTATGTGGAATTTTCTACATCTCCCGTAGTCAGTCCACCCTTGTCAACAACTATTAAAAAAACTAGAGACAATTTTACGCGATTTGCGTCGAGTGAAACGTCACATTTTCTAAAAGTGAATCCGCAAAATAATGAAATGCAGACAGTTCTACTTAACAAATACCAACTTTCGTATATAAAAAATTATTTTTATACGAATGTCTTCAAGAATTTTGATAACTGTTCTCAAAATTGGGTTAACGAAATTTCTGCTCGCACTCGTAAGCAGATAGATGCTTGGTTAAAATAGTGTGATACGAAAAGGAATGGGTTTTCGCTTTAGACATGTGCTCCAAATACTAATTATTACTTAAACCGCAATGTAATCGCGGTCGTTGCAACTCGTCCAATATTTTTCCATCTACATTTCCATGGAATTTGAGTTCGAGAGTGAATGTGAATTACTCCGCATCTACTTGCAAAGCTGTACATAGACAAAAAATACAACACAGGTTAACATGCGCTTGCGCTCCAACGTGTTTACTGTAGTCTCAATGCCGTCTGTCTACCCAGAGAACTGCTCCAGACAAAAAGTCTGTTGTCTTAGAAACGAACAATTATCTAATTTTCCATAGGAGATGCTTGAAGAAACGCATTCAAGTTTGTTACATTGGCGCACTTGATGACAAATTGGAAAAACTTTCCCCCGCCAACATTAACGTCTCGTGGTAGACAGACATTGCACTTATAGTTTGTCCGATAATGTTTGCGGCTTACCTTAAAATTACATATGAACTCAAACAAAAAAGTTTTGCATGGAAAACATCTATTAACAACAGGTTTTAGTCAATAACTTTTGGAGTGTAAGTAGCTTGTTTTGAAGTTTACACTTCATATTTAATTCTGATCGGACGTTATTTCAAACATTTCTGGAAGACAACATGATTGAAATACGAATAAGATAAAAATCCTGTTTCGATTGAAGCACATATTGCAGACGTTACCCTGACATGTCAGGGTAACCATTTTTTATTCTTCAATTCATTTCAGATTTGTGTTCGTTAAATTCTAAATACGATAATTTGACAGTCTCCTGACATGAAATGAATATTTTTTAAAGAAAACTTTCCACACAGACCAGCAATCAACCGAATATACAATTGGAACACAGCTTTGACCTCGGAAAAGAATTTGTACGTGTCTTTCTATAAATGTTATCTCAAAACGATACATAGATTCAAACAACGAATATTTAAGAGCGTTACACGGGTCTCAAATCTTTACATTATAGAAATTATACAGTTCTAACCGATACTTATGGCAACAGTAGCAGAATAGATATATTCCCGAATTAAGAACGCATTTGGGTTAAATGGTAGGGTTTATGCGTGGGTTTTTAGAAATGAAGGAAATAGGAAACAATATAAAATAAGATAAAAGGCAAATTATGTAATTTAATTTTTTTGATGGAACGAAAAGATATTTGATTTTTTTTTATGACGCAAGGGCAAGAGCTGACCAAGCAATGTTTTTTTCCGTCAAATAAAGTGGACATACATAAACAATGAAAACTTTATTGACACAGAAGGGAGAAATACACCCAGGGTAGAGAAATAAACAGTAGTTCAATTTAAAGAAAAAAGAAAGTAGGTGATCTGACATTCTTACTCTAACTACTCGTATCCTAGATACCTAGATGTATTTCAAATCCTTTTTGCTTTGATTAGAGTGATTCATGTTTTCAGAAGAGTAAAAAGGCTACCAATACTTCTCACCAAAGCTGAAAATTATAGCTGCTAAAGGTAGATAGATATTCAAATATTTGCATCGCAATTCAGGTCAAGGTTAACCAAGCAATTTTGATGGAGATGAAGATGGGTATCGCGACTGTCGATCGTAATCGATAATCGTAATCGCAACAAAGCGGGTATTGGGATCAATCCCCAAGGGAAAGATCGCAGGACAACGCCTCGTAATTTTGAACCACGGTCAGATGATGAGGCCAACACCTGAGCTGGCATCCACACCACGCCAACATGAGGACATTTGAGGCCACAACAGATTCAACGTGCACCTACCCCCGTGTACACGACGGTCTTTAGCTGGACCTAGTTTCGAACTCGCAACCCTCCGGTTGCTAATCTGTTGCTCTTCGAACTGGGCTACCACAGCCCTACTTTTTTCGGAAAGAATTACTCAAGTCAGATTCCCGTTGCACAATCCAGCCTCACGATTGACGGGCATTTCTTTTGTTAATACCTCAATTTACAGCTAGTCAAAATACATATTAAATGACATCCACCAACCATTTCGAGACAGAGTCGTGACAGTCAGACGAATCACATCATAGATAATTATGACAAGTGGAAGCAAACCACTCGGTAAATCATTTAACTCACCGGATGCAGTTAGAAATGTTGTCTTCTCCCAAGTACCAAATTTATAATCATCGATACCTTCTTTCTGTGTGTTCTATTGTGCACTGTCCAGGCTTACTTTGCTTGGGAACACGTCACCCCCAAAGTTGTGATGAACTGCAATGATGTTGAAAAATCGTGCTCTCCAAGTGCCGAAATACAATTCAGTTCTGGTTCAAACAAAATTTATTCATTTGTTGTTCCTCTACAGAAAAAAATATCCAATTACAGAGAAAAAAATATAAGATCCAAAAAATGCAACGAAAAACGGCAGAAAAAAGATACGACACATTCCATTGACGTAGATTACGAAATGTATTGAAATCATTGAAAATTTATATCAACCTCTGAAAGAGAATTATATAGTTAAAAAATCTATTCGTTGTGCAAAATTTTTGGGCCCGCATATATTCCTTTTTTTAAGATTAAAGAAATAATTTAGTTTCTGGTTATATAGCTGAGGACGTTAAAATAAATACAAGAAACTAAAAAGTTCGAATCAACTTTGTAATGTAGAAGGTTATAAAAAAATTATTGAAGCAATGTCTCTAAGTTGCTATAAAGTTATGAAATCGAATGATTTGGCAATTTTGAAGAATGTTCCCTTCAAGATTCATAATTCTTAAAATAAATATATCTCAAAAATTTATTTAAATTATTTGAAAAAAATATTAAAATTATTTGCAACACAAGTGATAACGCTACATGATTTACAATACAAAAAATAATTAAATGAAGTAATAAAATAAATAATTAAAGATCAATCACTAGAAAGGCTGGCAGACAAGAGCGCATAAGCTGCATCCTAGATCTGACAAGGAAATATCAACGTAATCTCAATTCAGAATTGCCAAAAAGTATATAAAACAAAAATCCAAAGTAAATCAATAACAACAGCTTAAAAAATAACAAAACGAAAGTAAAGAATTAATGTACAAAAAGGAGTGTCTGAATGGAAAAAATAAATATGTCTGAAATATACTAAAAGAAGCGTCTTAGTCATCGACAATTAAAATTTCAAAGAACAAATTCTGACGTGATAGTTGATTGGTCAACGCCAATTAGATCAAACGCCAAACGTCGCCAAAATGGTGATAAACTAGATGCTACAACCCTGAAAAGAATCATGCGAGATCATTTGGATATCGAAAGTAAAATCTCATCTTTCCGTCCTGGTTTATTTGTTGAAAGTCCCTGACGAATGATTTTATAATATAGTCCGGTTCTCGCGAGTTGATAGTCAAGTCACGTGGTTTTAAACGAATCTATTAGTTTAATTAGGGGACAGGTGGTAACGCAGGCAATTCGCTTCCACAATTGACGTCTTTTGGCACGTATTCTGGTTCTACATTTATCGTAGAGTACTAAAAACGATAGCAATACTAACTATTTGGCGGGGAGAAAACCATAGACGGCGATCGCCATTCATGTTTTTGTGCTATGGCAGCGCTTTTAACAAGCTTTCACACCTATTTAAAAATCGACTGACCCAAGGTCGACTGGCTTCTCATCGGAGCAGCACTATAGCTGAGTTATGTGAAAGACAGATTATCAAACGAAGACAGATTTTGTAGAATATCCGTAACAAATCGAGCTCCAAAAGAGACTCGGGTGTTAAGACTCTTAAACGTAATATGTTGAAACATAAAATGATTGATAAGCTTAAAGTGTGGGGATAGTAATGTGGTATATTTGAGTTTGCTGATGTAGGTAGAGGTAGATAGCAAATTGGATGAAAAAGATCCCACGACAATCCTTAAAATCGATACCTGAAGCCATACAGTCAAGTAACCCTCGGTATATATCGCTCTTCTTGAGACATGAAGAGCTTCTTAGGAGCGATATAGCATGATTCTTTCTTATGATAGACTTATGATAAAAAAGACAACTGTGCATTAAAATATACAGTTTTTGATTTAATACGAACACAAATTTTCAAAATATTGCAAATCACTGGAATGTATTTCTGAGAATTATAGAAATCTAGAGGATACAAAATAATTTATCAACTTGCGCATTTTACAATTTTGTATAATTTTTCTGAGACCCATTTATACTTTGACTGAGGAGAATATACATATGAATTACATGGTAACGAGTTTCTTATGAAACGTGAACAGGAGTTGATTGACGGGAGTTTTGACTTTTTTGATAAACTGCACTTTCAACTGTAGCTTTATTTGACTTTTCACGTATCCATAAGTTTCGTCCCCATCATAAACTTAAAAAAATCGTGTAGACTGTCAAAACACTGCCGCAAGGTTTTACGTGAATACTTCTCGTTAGCGTATAATATTGATTTGGGTGTAGTAAATGAAAGACAAATTGATAGCCGATTCACAGTGTTTAACGAAAGCTGACGAGTTCTCTTACGTAGACTATGTTCGATGTATATGGTTTTGGTTTTTCAACGAGTATATGCCGACATTTTAAACTTTTCAACTGCGATCCAAAGTTTCACAATCAATACTGTATTCGATTTCACTTCTGTGTTAAATCGACAGAAGGCCGCGGTAGCCCGGTTGAAAGAGTAACGGATTAGCAACGGGAGGGTTGCAAGTTCGAATCTAACCAAAGACCATCGTGTACAGGGGGGCTGGCGCACGTTAAATCTGTCGTGGCTTCAAATGTCCTCATGTTGGCCTGGTGTGGAGAGTGGGGTGCCAACTCAGGTGTGACTTCGTCATCTGACCGTGGTTCAAAATTACGTGGTATTGTCCTCGATCTTTCCCTTCGAGTTTGATCCCGGACCGTCGCCAATAGCCTGTTGTGTTGCTCCAGTGTGACGTTAATTAAATACCTACCTTAAATTGACAGATCTTAACATCTTTCGTTTAGACCAATTTCGTCGTAGCGCTTAGCAGTCCCGAGTTATACTGATTTGAAATTTGCGCGGAACAGCGTTAAGTCCACAAAATACCTCCCCTTCCCCTACATGTCCATTTTTTGGTAATGCTCAACTTTCCGTACTGGCCACCTAGCACTGGACTGATTTTAAAGATTGCACCCAGTGATTCTGACGATACCTATCAATGTCTTTCATTCAAAAGATTAGTTTTACAGTTATAAATCTAGGAGTATTCCTTGGGTCTAAGCATCCTTGCTGGACTATCCTCAATTTTGACGAAATTTCCACCGTTAGAACCTGAAAAATTTTAGCTTAGTTCTATAGCCTAGTTCTCAGTCACCAGAAACATTTCCTCCTATTTATATGTGAATACTTGAATAGATGGTGCTGCCTGCCTGAGAGACTATTCCGTTGAAGGATTGCGAGAGCTGTTGAAAGACAGTTTTCACTACTCCCAAGTTTAAAGCGTGTTCAAATAACTTGGAGTTTCAATTCCCAGTCCTATTGGAGTAAAAGAAAGGATTTGTTTTGCGTTAAAGAGAAGATCACGGGGTTTTTGTCAGCAGAAACTGTCAGATAAATGATCTGCTATGTGTTTAGTATTAGAAAAGGCATTGTGTTTAAAAAATTGCAACTTTCGTTTGTTTTGACAAAAGTTTGATTAAAACAAGGGACAACCCTAAAGTACAATTCTAAAACCTCAAAAAATTGCAATAAAAATCACTCCGCATTTCTGGAATCAGGAGATTGTAAACTAAAATTCTGTCTACGCGGACATTGCCTGCGAAGTACTGAAAAAAGATGACGTGTCGTTAAAATACGGCTCTCAATCATTTAAAAATAAGAGTGTATTAGAAAAATAGGACATACAGAATTATACAGTCCAGTCATAATTTACCACACGTAGTTGTAGTCTTAAAATTCACCTATATAACTCTGGACGATCAATGAATAGCGAACATTTAGACACGTGCACTTGATGGTTTTATTTGTGTTTTCAGAGATATTTAGAAGCAGGAAGGGCTAATGGTTTAATTTTCAAACGCCGGGTATTTATAAATAAAATGAATAAATTTGTTATGAATCTCATTAGCGAGTGTTGGTCTCTAGGTACAACCTGAATTTTCTTTCAAATAAATTTCTACGTGGTTTCAATTAAAATTAATTCAAAGATATTTAGTACAATGTGTTTCTAGGAAATCTGGGAACAAAACATGAAACCCAATATCCGTTCTCCAATAAAAAAATATTCGTTGAAGCATACATACAAGGTTGCTAGAGTTAAAGAAGGAGAAAGCGTCTAATTTGACTTTTAAAAACTATCAAACTATATTGGAATGAAAAGTAATTTATTTCCTTGATATTTTCCGTGGAAACGAACAAACCGCCCGAAGATGAATAAAATATTTCCGGTTAAGAAAGAATTTGATTTGTAACCATTTTGCGCAATGTTTGACGTTAATTTTCTGTCACTAAATTATTCGTGTGGAACCACTGGAGCCAGACTTGATGGAGAAGCCATTTGCAACATGCTAGCCATGTTTTTTGCTTTAAAAAACAACTCTATATTTAGCTTTACAGGAACAGGAGTGTTATGCAAGTAGTGTATTGATAACAACTGTAAAAGTTTGTGTTATTGTAGGATATTGTACTTGAAATACAGCATTTCTGCGGAGTTCACGTAGCATATCATTTTTCGTCAAAAAATGAATCCAAGCTCCCTATGCAAAATTTCGGCGCCCAACAAGTTAAAAAGTTTCCCACAGGCACAATTGCTTGATTTCATAGCTCTAATGTGATTTTTGAGTACTAAGAAAGATTATCTCGATCCAGACACCAAATATGGCCCTCGAAATTTTGGTTGCCACACAAACTTGGAAAGGTTGCCCAGCCCTGTCCTATAAGCAGATTTTTTTATTTTCTTTAAATTCTGCCGCTATACTATAAAGACAACAGAAAATTATTAATATGTACACAAAATATTTATAAAATAAAAAGGAAATTGATCTACTGGAACACTACTCGTATGCCGCCTAAAATAAGACCCTTTTGCTGACATAAATAAAAAAATAAATTTTTTTTCCTATTTGGGCACTAGAATAAAATAGCAAACACTGATCTATACATATAAGGCAGAGTCGACATCTGTTTGTCCTGTTCTCTATACAAATCTATACTGTTTGACCAATCCACAGCAAATTTGGTACACTATATTTTATTTTCTGACAGAAAAGTGATTTTCTGGATCACTTTCAATCGACGTTTAACCAAATACACCCGAGCATTGCGGGTAATTTCAGCCAGTACTTTACAAATGCTACAAGAAGAAAGAAGGCATGAAAACAGCATTGAAATATCATCGCGTTCTCTCAAAAAGTAAATACAGGCAGCCCTCGACTTTCGCACATAATTGGTTCCTGAAAATGTGTGCGAATGTTGAATGTTCGAAAGTAGACGGATGTAAAAAAACATCAAAAATTGTATTTTAAAATATTTATTTATCAATAATATATTAAAAATATTTATTTATCAATATACATAATTAAGTTAACGAGGCTTTCAGGTGTTTTCTTTATAAACTTGTCAAGAGTGTTAGATGAATACCACCCTTTTTTCTTTTCTTGATAAAGAGTTCTATAATATGCTGTGTATTTCTCAATCGCCAATAAGCAATGTCAATCGGTTTTTAGAAAGTTTATGTCCAGGGGCAACTGATTCTTCCTTCGATAAGAATGTACGATTAGGCATTTTTTCCCAAAATAAACCCATCTCATCTACATTGAACATTTGGCTAGGAGAATATTCTCCATCTACAATAACTTTGGACAATGAAGAAATAAATTCTTTTGCAGCATCTTTATCTGCATCAGCCGATTCTCCAGTGAATTTAATATTATTTAAAGAATACCTCATTTTAAATGTGTCGAACCAACCATTACTTGCTTGAAATACCATGTTAGAATCTTTTTATCTAGTCTTCCAATCTTCATGCAAAGAGCCTTAGCTTGAATCATGGAAAAACTCAGAGGAACAACGTTTTGATGTTGATCATTAATCCATGATGACCAAGATCTTTCCATTTCATCCATCACTATGCCGTGTCGTTTGGAAACAATCTTTGAAGATATATTTTCACAATTTTGAACGTATTCCTTAATTTTATTCTTGTTTTTCAAAATTGAACATATTCGCTTCCATGGAGCTCTGTGGGATCGACTGCATGGAAGCGAACAATTTTTGCACTATCGACAAAAATCTTTAAAAAATTGAATTTTTAAAAATGTGCGAAAGTCTAGGGCCGCCTGTAGTAGGTATCCAACTTTCTCTTGCACAATGAATTCTGCGATTTGCGTAATACGCCGCAACAGATATATGAATGAAGCTTTTATATTCCTCGTGTTTTCTTTTTCGTTCAAAGTTCGCGTTAGTTCCATCAATTGGTGTGTGGTATGAAAATAACTGACGTCGTTTCCTACGAATAAAAGATTAAATAAACAAATTAAAGCTTATTCCATCGACGTTATCTTCTCAATTCTTCAGCTAGAGGTCGCTGTCTGCTTTTCCAAGAGTTAAAAAGTTAGTTCCTGGATAAAAATATATCGAGGAAGAATTGTGTGTGTGGATTCATTTTTACGCATTAGAAAACAAACGAAATGTAAATATATACCAATTCGAAATTGTATTTTTTGTAACGAATTACTAATTTTTATTTTCGAGTCAGGTAGTAGAAATAAAATGTTCTAAATAACTTTAATACGAAATTAATATTGAAATTTCTTATTCCATTTTTATGTTTTAAACTTGCGTGTAAACATTCTTGATAATCGTGTCTATTTTGTTCTCTGGCTAAAATGTCGCTGCCTCCTCACACATATTTGCACTCTGGTCTCCAGTGCAAAGTTACATAACGAACGCTTCCTGAAAACACTTATCGAGTATTTTTGTCTTTTTTCCTTCATATATGGGGCTGCGATAGCCCAGTTGGTGCAATCGCGGATTAGCAACCGGAGAGTTGTGAATTCGAAACTCGATTCAACCAGACCTTCGTGTATATGCGGGGTGGTGCAGAATTAATCTGTCGTAGCCTCAAATGCCTTCACGTTGACATGGTGTAGAAGTTTGGAGAGTAGGATGCCAGCTCAGGTATTCTCGTCATCTAACAACCGTGGTTCAAAATTACGAGGCGTTGTCCTCGTATCTTTCCCTTCGGGATTGATTCTGGACGGTTGCCAATAGCCCGTTGCTTTGCTCCGGTGCGAAGCTAATTCAATTACCTACCTTACACATATGAGAGGGATTTTCAGAGCAAAGAAACAAACAAAACGATCTATGAAAATTTTACTTCTGCTATCCAATATGATATATATAGAAGGTACCTTAAAATGTAGTTTATCGAAGTTTTGGAAGAATTTTTCGTTCAATCTAATTGTTAATCCGATAGTTGATTGGCCAACAAGGGTGTTGACCAATCAACTATCGGCAATGCGGAATTCATTCTTTAGAATTTTTATTTGCAAAGTGCTGAAGTTTTTGCAACTTAGAAAAAACGGGCTCCACGATTTAATACAAAAACTATCTACATTTTCGCCATCGGGCCCCGATTCTATGGCACCGGCGATTTTCCCACTATACAAGAAGATTTTATATACAAGATAACATTCTCAATAGAATGAACCAGATACACACACAGACTTTTTCTTTCGGATTGGCTTAATATGATCCAATTGTATAACTGACTGAAATAATCCTTTTCGGAAATTCCAGCAAATTTAAATAAAGGTTGTACCAGAAAATTAGTAACTGTTACTAAATGAAAGATTAACTATCAAACATTTGTTTAAGGATTGGCTAAAATGGATACTAAATCGATGCCAGTGAGAAACCACTTTCCACAGATGTAATTAAAACTTCTGACCAGAAAAACATCTGCGGTGATCAAAACAGAAGTCACTCGAAAATTTAAAAAAAAAATGGAATAATTTACAACAAATGTGACAGGTCACAGCAAAAACAAATCAAGAAAACAGGTAATGACGCTTTCCAGATTTAAAGAACTGGACTGATTGCCTTGCATCACACCTGAAGTGTGAATTGGAATACAGTCCTCCATAGAAAGCACAATTTGTAGAACTTCCAATTCCAGCATGGATGTAGATCACTTCCTAATCTGTCCGGGCCTGAACTCCTTTGAACAACAGGTTCGGAGGCTCTCCAAGCTCTATTGGGATTCCAGCGATAAAATGATGAGCTGACATTTACCATAGGAACAAGAATATCTGTTTTCGTCTATGGATGTAAAAAAATTGCATGTAGTTCGAAACGAACACCGGTTCCCAAAAAGAATCGATGTTTTACTTCCTGCCTCAAACCCCGTACTTTTCGACAGCGTATTTATTAATTATTTATTCATACTGTCATACAGAAAAAAATCGATTGTTATGACCATGGGAAAGTAGACAAAAATAAGAAGGAAAGAATACTCAAGAAGAAAGAAGAGTAGAAAATTCATTTAAAAAAATAGGAAACAACTAAGCACAAAACACATGAAAAGGCACCGTGGGAGAAAACGCAATCAATAAAATTCAAGAAATTAAATTTTACTTTTTCTACATATCAATGATAAAATGTTTTAAGCCTTCGAAGCTATCAATGAAATTATGAACCTGCAATCGGCCACCCCATCCCATTGTCTGTTTTGGTGTTAAGTTACAGAAAAATAGAGAAATTTTAATCCTCCCAAACGGGGATTGGTTATTTCCTACTCCCTCAAGTCAAGCATCTAAGAAAGTCCAAAAGAAAGCTAGATAGCGAAATTAATGTAATTTCAAGCTAATTTTACCCGTTAAGCCAAATTTTTATACCGATTGGTGTAGAATTTTTAGCAAATCCAAAAGAATTATGGTTTTCAAATCCCCGAAATTTTCCTATTGTTTTGGGACTGTCCCATTAGCCACTCCTTTGTGTGAAACATGGAAATGGACTTCAAATACTGAAATGCACCGCAACCCACTTTTAAAGAACGTATGATCCACATGCTCGCTTTTTTACACTTTTACTTCACTTGATTACTTACTTCTATGATGCTCACAATTTAACCTTCAACATTCAAGTGGAAAATAATGCAACACATTTAATGCTTCGAAAGGTTAGAAGAAAACAATGCACTCATTAGAAAATCAAAATAAACACCTTTGGAACGAAATTGATGAAGATGTCATTAAACAAACTGACGAATCTTTTCCATCGTCACTAACTTGTTTCCCTCCCGAAACCCGGAATCTCCAGCAAAAGAAATGACGCTTCATCAACAAATCCTTAAACGCTCCGCTCACCCCAACGGCTATCCCCTGCAGCAAACGAGATGCTGCTAACATAACCAAACGCATCTAAAATCCAGAAGATGAGAGGAAAGATCTCGGATGAACTCCGTTGCTGAATTGCAAAGCAAACCAGACTCTTACCTTCATGGATTTGCTCTTAGTCTTCCTGGCAAGCAGGGAGAGCAGCATCTTCATAACTGAGAAAGCTTCATCTTCCGGTCCTGGCGTTCCGGAGGCACCTGAATTTTTGTTGTATCGCGGATCTTGCTGTTCCCTCCGCCATCTCCCATAGCCATGACTGATCAATCTTTTCGTCTGAATCCGAAATTCTGAATAGAAGAAGTGGCGCCATCTATCCGATAATGGACAATTTATTTTAACAACTTTCGGAATGAAGTATTGCATAGCTGATGCTGCCATCTAACGTTCAAACTTGAAAGATATTTTGATAGTGGAAGCCATGTGAACAATAAGAAAATGAAATTGTTTATTTTCAAAAGACAAGTCCAGAATACTGAATTGTTCATCAATAAAAATAGACTTATTACAACCTATGCAAAGAAAATATAATAAAACTATGTAATTTCAGAGACTTTAATTTCGAACTGTCTCCTTGTTCGTGTATTTTTACAACAAAGGCAATAATCTTGAAAGTAGTATGATATTTAAAGGAAATAAATTTTGAAATACATAAATAAATAGAAAATAGAATAAAACTCATTTTATTGTCTGATAGTTAGGCAGTGAGCAAAATTTCAAAAAATATTCCCTTATCTTGAGAACTCTACCAGCCCGAAAAGTTAAAAAATTTGAAACTAATTTTGGAATATACAGGCTGTAATTTCGATAATTTAATTAAACTGTAAAGCATTTAAAGAGGTACGTTAATAGTTTTTTGGATGAACTAAATTTTCTGAAATGAGTGAAAACTGCCAACTTGACAAATATAATAGAAGCGTAAAGTTTCGATTCACAATCAGCTCTTACGATAAGGTATTATCAATGTATGAAGAGAATTATAAAGTCCCATTTATTTCATTGGGCATGACCTAAAACGCATTTATTTATCTGGAAAAGAGTCCCGTTTGTGTTTAACATCGATTGTTAAATAATTTAATAACTGGATAGGAGTTTCAATCTGGATGCGAGTTTCAATTCCAATAGTTTCGCATGATAAGGTTTTCCCACTAATTCAAGCAAACCTTGATGATTATCTTTACTTAGTTCAGATTAATTTTAGGGAACTGGTATTAACCTCGTGTTTAAGACAACAGCATCTCTTGGGGCTGGTAAATATATAAGCAATTAAATATTTTGCTTCCACATCTACAAATTTCTGCCTAAGTAATTAATCCTCCAAGTGGTTTCGACGAGGTGTCTCGTCCATCAAGATCTGACCAATTTTGCTAATGACGAGATATCTCGTAATCAAGATATTGGTGATTTTTTTCTCAAAATCAAGATCTGGTCAATTTTTTTCTAATGATGAGATATCTCGTCGGGACAGCCACCAAGAGGGTTAAGAGCTGTTAGACCTGATAGCGTTAGCCAGGACTTGTAAATCAATTGAATAGAAAATTAGTGGAATATCATTCACTTCAGCGGTTTGTGTGTGGTTAGGCTTAGGTAATAATGATCTTCATTTCTGCTTGTAAGATATTGTTTTAAGAGCTATGGTTGGACAAAGTGTTTTGTTACCCTTCCCATCAAAGTAGTCATTCCACCTATGATGTGACTACGCCTTCTAATAACTTTAAAATTCTCATCAATTATTTGAGGCGCACGTTACCAAGTTCTCTCTCTATTCTTGCTAATAACCAGCGTTTATCACGGCACTCACTGTAAAAAAATATTAACACATCTTTATAAAACTACCGATGTCATAATTGCCGATCTGACCTGTATGTAATATTTGTCGCGCACTCCTGCTAGTGTTAAAAATAGAACCTAACTTCTGTTACTGCACTAACAGAATAACTGTTGTATGAACATTTTGGCTTTCTTTGACTTATAGTATCGTACATTGCTTCATCCAGAGGAACAATACTTGGATATTTCGACGGAGGAGTAACATTGCATTTTTCTGACATCTGATGAGGCTATTCCACTTTTCACTTTGCCTCCTATGATAATAATGTTTTAAGTCTTGTACATTTATTTCCTGTTCTTACTGCTTCCCTTACGTAAAAAAAATTGATATTCATCCTTCTGCATGTCCTCTGATCCATCCAGTGTACATTAAATCTGTCGTGGCCTCGAATGTCCTCACGTTGGCTTTGGTGTGAAAGTTTGGAGAGTGGGGTGCCAGCTCAGGTGTTGTTTGAGCTGGTCACTCGTTATCTAACCGTAGTTCAAAATTACGTGGTGTTGCTCTCAGATCTCAGACATAACAGAATCACATTGCAGCGTTAACACTTTAGTCAGGTGCTCTTCTCATAATCTGACAGTAGTTCAAAATTACGAGGCGTTGTCCTTTGATCTTTCCCTTCGGGATTGATCCCGGACCGTTGCCAATAGCCCGTTGTATTGCTCCAGTGTGACGTTAATTACCTACCTACCTCTGATCCATCCTGAAATATCGCTCTTAACAGGGAACACCTGCACCTTTTCAAGTTTCCAATTTTAGAATTTCTGACAGGACCCGATGTGAAACTACTTTTTCGTGAATATTCTTTAAAATTATAGATTTTGAGGCCATAACTAATGCTTCTTTTGGCCCTTTCCACCCTTAAATTCAAGAGGTCTTAAGTTAAGGAGGGTTTGCTGATGTCGAAGTAAAATATTTCATTGGCTATTCCTTTACCAGTGCCAGAGATACTGTTATGGTTTAAATACAAGATTAATCCCGTTTCCTTAAAATTATAAACTTTCAGTATCGAACTAAGTAAAGATAATCTTTCGATTTACTTGAATAGTGGCAAAACATGATAATTTGAGGCAATTGGAATTGATCCTTGTATCCGGATGCCTTATTTTTTAAAACTATTGCATCGATGTTAATCAAACGAGAAAGGGCGTTTTTAGATGGTGGACAGTTAAATAATACTTCATATCTTCCTACGTTGGGGGAACATTGTCACTTAAAATCGATAGTGAACCGAAAATTAGTACATACCTAGCACGCTCATAGTTGTGTGACTAAATTTCAGATTCAATTCATCTAAGAAACTCTTAACGACCGAATATAGTCAATTGAAAAGTGGGCCAGAAGGCTCCAACTTCCGATTGGTGACTTTCGCAATCCAACTTTCGATTGGTGACTTTCGCAATCCAACTTTCGATCGGTGACTTTCGCAATCCAACTTCCGATTGGTGACTTTCGCAATCCAACTTCCGATTGGTGACTTTCGCAATCCAACTTCCGATTGGTGACTTTCGCAATCCAACTTTCGATCGGTGACTTCCGGATGATTTTGAAGTCAGAACTAAAGCACTCCTGAGCAATTTCGAAGCTTATCTCTGACCAATTCGGCAGTTAAACCCAATTCAATTGAATTATATTCTGTAAAACCTTGTATCTTTAAAGGGATTGAAGTTTAATGAAATTTGCTACCTTTATGCAGCAAAAAAGGTGTAAATTGTTTAAACTTTCGAAGATGAAAGAATAGTGTTGAAATTTAGCACACTGCCTGACTATCAGAGAGAGCAACTTTTAGTCATTATTGCTTTAAAGATTTCGATAAAGGGATTTTTCGGCCCACCCTAACGAATACTTTCCCCAAGACATGGTTGGTTGGCTGAGTTTTATAGCGCAAGGTTTTCGGTCAAGTCACCAAACAAGGCTGACAACATCAAGTAATGGACACACACAGGAAAATTTTGTGATAAATACACCTAGGAATGTTTTACTACACACAAGAAAATTTTTGCTGTCACAGAAAAAAGAGAAATACATCAAGGGTCAGTTACAGGATTCGGACCTACGCTGCCTACAACTCTCGGGTAGCTAGAGTAGTGGGCAAACTCACCGAAACACACCTCCAAGACATGAGGGAGAAATATTACAACTATACAGAAACATGATGGGACCGAAGTTTATCCGTCTGCTGTGCTTATAAAAGTAGAACTTCGTGTATCCTATCTTGTATTGTATGCCCTGCCTTATCGGGGACGCAGAACACAAAAATGACTATTCACTTCGTAACGCTGTCACGAACTGCCATTCATCCGCCGGCACACCACATAATTGCCACTAAATGTCATCTATACACTATCAAACAATACTAGCGCTGTTGCCACGCCCCCGATAACCCCGAGGTCATTGCAAGTTGGAAATCAGTCATAATTATGTCGCGTCCACCGCTAATATGTTAAGTCAGCAAATCATAAGTGTCCTCTGTCAAAATCGTAAAAAGAACCTAAAAATATCTATGAATAAAGTATAGGAACAAAGAAAAAAATGTATAGATGAACATTTTTGTAAAAAACTGGAAGTATAATATGGTCGTATATTGGCCGTCACAGAAAGTAGTGGGGGGGTGAAAGACGGCCACTGATGCCTTCAACCTTAAAACCAAAATATTCAGTAAATAATTTTGAGCTATTGTTAGTCGTTATACACATTCATCTCTGCGATTTATTAAATCAACATATTCTGTTCTTATATTCCATAGAATATTCCTGGTCAATGGTACCGGTCATAAAGTTCCCCTGCCCAGTTCCTGCATTAGTAAAAATTCAGTAAAGGACAAACCTACCAGGAAAACGGGAAATTCCCGACAGACTGGTACTTCTAGGACGCTCTGTCAAAAACAGCTTGTAATGTCTAAATAGCTTTTAGATATTACATAAAGAAAAGGATCTACCTATAAACACTAAGGTAGGTAGGTAGTTGAATTAACGTCGTACTGGAGCAACACAACGGGCTATTGTCGGAGGTCAGGGATCAATCTCCAAGGACACCGCCAACGGATTTCAATTCAACACTCCAAGTGGTTTCGACGAGATATCTCGTCCATCAAGATCTGACCAATTTTGCTAATGACGAGGTACCTCGCCATCAAGACATTGCTTATTTTCTTATGATGATGACAAGATCAAGATCTGGTCAGTTTTTTCTAAGGACGAGATATATCATCCATCAAGATCTGGTTAGTTTTGTCTAAGGACGAGATATCTCATCCATCAAGATCTGGTTAGTTTTGTCTAAGGACGAGATATCTCATCCATCATGATCTGGTTAGTTTTGTCTAAGGACGAGATATCTCATCCATCAAGATCTGGTTAGTTTTGTCTAAGAACGAGATATCTCATCCATCAAGATCTGGTTAGTTTTGTCTAAGGACGAGATATCTCATCCATCAAGATCTGGTTAGTTTTGATAATAACGAGATACCTCGTCGAGACAACTACCAGGAGGGTTAAGGGTTACATATTTTAAGATGTTCTGTCGGTTCTCTTCAGAACCAAAACGTTTCTACACATCTCCCGCTTCTCAATCTCATCTTTTTTGGCTCGTCACTTTTCCGCTTCTTCCCCATCTCCTCTCACCAATCTTACCCTTTGTTCCTGTCGAATCAAAAGGGTATTTCAGGAGATGATCCCAAACACACGTCACCGTGGACAAGAGTTTAAAACATAGGGGTGACCTTGATGAATCTCGAAATAAGGTGAGAAGTCTGGGGAGCTAAAGGGGGAGAAACGCACCAACTGTCCAGGGAAAGGGGAGAAGTTACACGATGAAGCGGTCAAGACCGTTGGCCCATCTGGTGCATCGGACGATGTCGCAAGGCCGGTACGGCTCTCAATAGAAAAAACGACGCGACATTACACAAGGAAAAATTGTTTTACAAAGAAATTTAAATGTTTTTCAATTAGAATGAATAAAATTTTATAGATAAATGAAGTCAGGTTCATTGTTGCATTTCAAAGCAAGGCTTATCACAGTTGAATTAAGCTGAAAACGATGCAAGAAGTCTAAGGCCTCCGCCAGAAAAAGAAAACGAACACAGTAGCGATAGGAAGAATCGTTACTTTATTCACAAAAAAGGATGTAGATGCCACTCATCTTTTAGTTCAAAAGAAAATGGGTACAAAGTAGTATGCACATTTCATACATTACATTAAGTACACATAATGGTAGTTTCTTGGAATGAATTGTCATTTTATGATTGCACTAGTCAATACTTGATTTGGATCAATTTCGTATTGTCTTTTCATAATAATGAATCAATACATTTGACTAAAATAAGACCGGTTTCATAAAATGACACTATCGAAGAGGAGTCATTTTCTCAAATTAGTGTTGCAAAAATCAAACCATTTTTGAGAGGGTTTCTCCAAGGAATTAATTACTTGAGAGAAGCTCTTCAAAACCATAAATCTGATATACAAGACGTTTGAAACTAACCAATGAAAAAGGCAGGGCTGAATTCCGAGGGAGCAAGAGACTGAATGGGTTTTAATAGACTTTTTCCATCTTGTGTGGTTATGCTTTGTGTCTCAGTTTTCGCACTTTTGTATTTTGGTAATCTTTGTAACCCACTATTCGAAAAAATATTGCGAAAATCATTGTCTAATTAACCCTCCAAGTGGTTTCGACGAGATGTTCATCAAGATCTAACCAATTTTGCTAATGACAAGACATCTCATCATTAAGATATTGCCGATTTTTTTATGATGACGAGATCAAGATAAGGTCAGTTTTCTTCTAATAACGAGATATCTCGTCCCTGAAGATCTGGACAGCTTTATTCCTAATGACGAGATATCCTGGTCCATCAAGATCTGGTTAGTTATGCTAATGACGAGATACCTCGTAAAGACCAAGAGGATTAAAAGGTGTTCAAAATCACATCTCGTTTGGGGGCTTTTAACAACTCAAACTCTACCCCACCTGAAACCGGTCGATAGTTAAAATTTCCCGGACCGATTATCAGAGCTCAGTCCGTCACTGTACGAATTCCATTGTCATTTGTTGCAGAGTTCCAAAGTTTTCGCCACGCCGCCCTAGATGTCGCTACTCCCTCCAACCAGCGAAAACGCGCTCAAAATACATTTTCAAAGTTGCGAGCTCTTGTTCTTTTGTTCCGCGGCCCATTTTTTCCCCTCTCTCATCTACCGTTCCCTCTTTTTTCCCTCTCTCCCACTTTTCCAGAAGTTGCTAATTAACGGTCTTAGGAACGCAGCCCTTCTAATTGGCGCCGTCGGCCGCTCTGAAAGGGAAAAAGAAAAAGGGAACTTAATCAGATGGGGGAAGAGAACGAGAAGAAAAAACAATGAGGATGACGACGCCGGTGGAGAGAGAATAAACGAAAGGAAGGGGAAAAAATGCAATAAACTGTGCATTCTGTCATGAAGAATAACTGAATAAATCAAATTAGTAATGAAGTCGCAGTTGCGGGACGACTGTGTCTGAGAAATGGATTATTCTTTTTTTGAGGATCGGATCAAAATTTCTCCAGAAACACGGTTCAAGTGGCTTTTTTAATTGAAAAAAATTACGGAACTTTCAAAGACACGATGATGAAAGAGAAAGATAAGAGTTCATTTTTTTACATTTTCAATCCGTTGCTTGTGCTGTGATTAGTTAGTTCATTACCAAGTTTTCATAGCTTACTTAGAGGAGGATTTTTGACAGTAGAGCCAGGGGCCGCGGTAGTCCAGTTGGAAGAGTAACGGATAGGCAAACGGAGAGTTGCAAGTTCGAAACTGTCCAATCAAAGACCGTCGTGTACACCGGAACTGGTGTACATTAAATCTGTCGTGGCCTCAAATGTCCTCACGTTGGCGTGGTGTGGAAGTTTGGAGAGTGAGGGGCCAGCTCAGGTGTTGTTCTCGTCATCTGACCATGCTTCAAATTACTAGGCGGTGTCCTTGATCTTTCCCTTCGGGATTGATCCCGGACCGTCGCCAATAGCCCGTTGTGTTGCTCCAGTGTGACGTTAATAGTAGTATGGGGGCCACTTTAGCGCCTTTTCCAAGATGGCCGCCGTTTGATAAGGAGTTGACTGCTGATAAGGTGTTGGGGAGGATTGCTGATAAGGGGGGCTTTGAGGTGGTGACGTCGTTGTAATTTGGTGGGGGAATGAGAAACCACATATTTTGGAATTAAAAAGGAATTTCGTGGATTCGAACTGGGGACCATGGGATCTGTAGTGCAGTGTGTTATACGTTAGGTTGTAAGAGCTGCTATGGGTGGTGAATTAATGTAGTGTTTGCTTTTTTTCTTAATACTAGGTATGCGTTATGGGACTTGGTTTTATTTGATGATTTTTTATTTTCCAATTAGTTGTAAGTGTGTTGGACTCGTAGAACCATCTAGTGATTTTAAAAGGTTAACGAATTTATTTTTGTCATTCATTCTGGGAAGGTGCTATGTTTAGAAAATGGTTTGAACAATTGTGGTGGGGTTTAATAATTCTTTTAAAAGACATGTCAGCCAGGTGGAAGAAGTAACAAAAAAGATTTATTTTCTAGCTGTAGACTTGTAGCGTGATACTTTAGACTGGAGAATTTTTTTTAAAAGAAAAATTATGAGGGGTGGATTTGAACTCAGAAAAAAGGTAATCGCGGCCGCCCGTTTTACACAAGCACTTTAACCGTTCGACCACGATCACCTACTTTTTAGAATACATATAGAATACTAGCTCGTGAAGTTACATCTTAAGGGAGTGAAAGTATGTTTTCTTTATTGTGAATACCTTATTGCCCCTGTGAAGAATGAATATGAACATAACGTTGAATTGACAAGTTTATATCCAAAGTCTGCGAATTATATGTAATGACAGAATCTAGAACTCTCTGGAACGTGTGAGAATATGACTAAGGATTGTTTTACACGTGTAGGTTAATTAAGATAAAAGAAGGAGTTAAACACGTAGTCACCGATAGGATACAATAGAAAGTAAATGAGAAATCTTTTAAACGCACTGCTATTTAGGAGAATGGTGTTGTTTTTTCTGATTGCGAGAAAAGCAAATGAATGACATGCTAGAACTACATCACCCAATGAATCACATATGACATGCTTGAACTGGAACTTTCAATAAGGGTTTTAGCTATGAAATAGTGACGAAGGGATTATCTTAATACTCTAACGTTGGAACTCAGAACATAAGTAATTGAGGCCAACCAATATATGCGAAAATTTTAAGCGTATGAACACTACATGTAAGATAGAATTTATAATACGGAAACCATTTTTATATTTTAATGAATTTATATACAACATGAGCTTGAAGAAAATGTGAATGTTTAAGGGTGACGTTAATGCAACTCGCCACTTTATCTCTGCAAAAAACTGAATCAAGTGGTGAGTTGCATTAACGTTGCTTGAAATTTCGGTTTATTATCAAGTTCCTCAAAGTTCTGAAAATGATGCGTTTTACAAATCGACCCAAAGTGTGTGAAAGAATGTATTTCAACGATCAGGTGTTTCCAAGGGAAAGCTTAAGTTTGACGATGCAATCACTTCCTGACAATGTGTTTCACCTTGGTGACTATTTATTCGTGCTAATCAATAACTTCAACGGTTCCACACGTGTCCACATACGTAAATTTGCTTTGCATGAAAACAATGTCTTGAAACCAACGAAGAACTGTGTTTCCCTGCATCCAAAAACATGGTACATTCTAATGCAAAAGTTGAGCACATTTTTCGCTTTTGCAACTGCCTCCAACGTTAAAGTTATAGAAAAAGAAGTCTGCCTTTCTAAAATGTTTGATGTGGGGAAAATGCACTTAGTTTTACAACGTGTATTTCAGAAAAGAAATTATACTTTTCAGTTCTCGCCCAACTGTGTGTTTATGAATTCTGATCAGTATTTTAAACTGTGTGAAATCTACGGCAATGTGTTAGATGTATTGAAGATATCGCTTTTGACGTATTTGCTGCCATATTATGTGAAACTGGAAATCAAAAAATGTTTTCCTGGTGAAAGTTACAAACCTTACTGCAGTGATACCATTAAATCTGATTGTTGGAGAGAAGCCATAGCTTCTCTCTGCAAGTGCCTAAAGGATATTGTGTCAAAAAATATAAATATTCTTTTTGACTGTTTAGGCTGTAAGAATGAAATTGTCAATCAATCTGTACATAAATGTATGACGATGAGCGTTGACGAACGCTTTTGCGAATTTTTCGCCCTTGCTTTATGTGCTGTTAACTGGAAAGAGTTTGCTATTAATTTTGTAAGACAGAGCAATAAACTGTTAAACTTTTATTACATAATAATGGAGGAAAATGTTTTTGAGAATTTGAATACCACAGATATTTTCAATACTGTTAGAGAGATGTATGTAAAAGACCTGTAAGATATGTTGTTACAAATATATATAAACTGTTGATTCTTTTTTCAATAAATGATTTTTTTTCTTCAATTCAGTGTTTTCAAAAAATATTCTACACAACAAATATACTAATTTTGTATGACAATGTTTATTCAACAACAAAAAAAGGCAAAGGTAAAAAATTATAAGAAAATATTTTTAAAAATGTTTTTTTTTTTAATTTGGTGTTTACTATTCTAGATGGTTACTTTTCCTTTCTTTTTGTTTTAAGATTTAAAAGTACGAAAGGTTTAATTTAGAAAATAAACAATACACCAAGATGATTGATAAGTACTAAAAATAATAGCTAGATGAATATTTATTTCAAGCGTTCTTTTTCTTGCATTAAAGTACATTTACACATTTTTCCTAAAGCATTTAGTAACTCATTTTTTAAGGCATTTTAAAATTCCTCTTTAGTAAATAGGTTTAACATGTAATGAACAAACAACAAATAATAATAAAAATAGTCAATATATTTATAAGGGGTAAAAAGGTCTTTCCTACAAGATTTTTTCCACAAGTCCTTGATAAAAGTCTTATGATTTTTAGAAAAGTCTTAAACTTCCTTATTAGTCTTTTTTGCTGTAGTACAAGTGTTAATTTCATGACATTCAATTCAAAACCACCCTTTTACAATTCTTCCACACTGTGTTCAGTAAATCACTTGAAATTGCATCTACTACATGTACTTATAAATAGACTATTTAGTAACAAATGTACGTTTTAATTTTATGTAAAATTTTGGTTCGGCACATAGGACACGTTGAGAGACTCTTCGTACATCTCATGTATGTCACCAGATGACCGCAAGGCTGTAAAGTAGCATCCATTTCCGATTCCATGCAAATTTTACAAAGTCGTTCGTCCTTGTCGTTGTATGAGGAGTAAAGTTTTACATCAGGTTTTATAAAAACATAGGCATTATTGTTTGTTTCATCCAACACCTGTACAATTTCATCTATGGGTGTTTCTTTTAGTCTAGGGTCAACAATCGGTCCTTGTTGGGCTACCAAACATTTTGGATAAAACTTTATGTGTTCGTGTCTGACTACATCCTCCTTTTGCCAATTTTCAAGCCCTCCTCCACACCAATAGCACTTAACTCCGTCCGAGACACCCGTGTAATACAATCCATTTTCGGCCAGGTCCCTAATGTCAACATCTGTGCGTGGCCAATCTCTAAACGTAGATAGACGTTTATTGAGCATAGACATGTTTGGAACTTTAGGCTTCAAATTTACGTGCTGATTACTCATTTTCCTTAAAATTATATTATGCTCTGTTACTCTTAAGTGTAAAATTAGAGTGCAGATTGTGTTGAAAAGGTTCTCTTCGTCAATTTTTTTAAAAAATCTGGTACTTGTCGAAGATACTAGTGGTAGAGTAAAAACAAAAAATCACATGCACATTTAAACATATCCATTCGTTAAAATCTTCTTGCATTACAACACACAATTTTACTTGGCGCATTATCACAAGTACAAGTTTTATGAGTACATTCTTCACTTAAGCGTTCGTAGTTACTCACAAAAGATAAGAATACAATAAATTTTAATTTTACTGGTTAGTAAGTGTATGGTGTTATTCACTGTTTAGTAAGTGTATATAGTGCAGTTCTTCGTGCCTCTAATTTACAATTCTTTTTCCAAGAACAGCTAACACATTTCAATAGCAATGTTTAATATTTGTGTAATTGTGCATTTTGACGGATTTCAGACTCAAGAGGGTTTCTTAGTACGTAAATACGTATACATCGCCATAAAATCGTAAGTAGCTTCAAGCATTCGTTTTAACTTATCGCCTTATAAGCATAAAACTGAGTGCAAAAGATCACAAAACTGTGCGATATGTTGAAAAAATTACATATGTGGTCTTCCTTTCTGTCCCATGGCATGCAAAAATTGTGTCTCCTTTAGAAAGTTTAGACTCTAAGCTTTTAGAATTGTACGAGCAGACCAAGAGCGCCACCCAGTACCTAGTTGCTTACAAAGGTCGTTGTGTGGAAAAGAAACACCTAGATGCATTGAATATACCAAATATCAACTTGGAACAATATGGGTGTCCCAAATTCGATGCACTATGTGCTCTAAGTAGCAACAAAAAGATCCAAAAACTATCATGTGGTCATCACAAAAATAATTTGCATTGCCCCAAAGCTGAGGTGATGGCATTTAATAATTGGCTCGTCGTAAACATGTGTCTCTTAAAAAAATGCAAGTATGTAAAAATAAGTTCTTTTTTACTACAATGTATTAGTTTTGTAAAATATATGAATCAATGTTTTTTCTATTAAAAGTGTTCTAATTTACTTTGTTTCCATGTGATTGCCTTCAATCTGTTTAAGAAGTGTATCTGTTTTTTTCTTGCAGAGTTGTTTTAAGAATACATAGAATTCATATTTAATTCAATATTTGTTCATTTTAAAATTCACACTAATACTTAAAATTTTCAGTTATTATTTAATTTTACTCATGTGTAAAACTATCAGCGGTGTGCGTAAATATTTAGATTATGCATTAAATATCAAGAAAAGGCAAAAAGTTAATTTACTTTTCAGCACAGATGTGCACACATTATTTTTAAAACAGAAAACCCACATGCTATCCATTTTAACGTAGTAATGAATTAGATGTAAATTAAGAGAATAATATGAAGTATCTTGTAAAATACTTTATAGTTTCGTACAGTATTGGAATTTTGCTCTGCAATTTAAGCTGCACAATAGGCATAAGGTTTCAAATAAAAGGAAGTTCATATTTAGTAAATGCATGGTTTGCAAAAAAAAGCATTAAAAGAGGAACGTTTAATTTAGAACTTCAAAAATAAATGGCTTTTTAATTCTATTTTTCACTGCTTCAAATGTGCAAGGAAACATCTTCATAGTAAGGGTCTTGTAAAGTTTCAAATAAAAGCAAAAAAAAAATTACTCTTACAGGTTTTTATAATTATTTTTTACTGTGCATAAAACACACTTTAAGAATCAAACTTTTAAAAAATGTCTTAATTGTAAAATTAAAAATAAAAAGCAAATTGCATTTAAATGTTTGTAATAATATTTAAAGTATATATATTTTTTCAATTGTTAAACGTTTTTTAAAAATCTTCAGTATTAAAAATATGTGTAATAGTATCTTGTATATATATATATATAATTAAGAGTAAAAGCATCCAACTTTTAAAATATAAATCCTTATATTTCATCCAAAAATAGTTTGTAAATCTGTATAATAAAAATTAAATCACTAAAATTTAGGAAGATTTATTTAAAAAATATGCATGGAAAGATTAATTAAAAAATAACTTTTGGTTTAGATTTTATAGCATAAATGATTTCAATACAATTACAACTTATTCAAAATGTGCACGTTCATAGTACGGGTCTTGTAAAGTTTCAAAAGTTTACTCTTACTTAAGTGTGTACAATACTTAAAACAAAATTTCTGCATTAAAAATATGTGCTATAATATCTAATGTATAATTAATGTTTGAGTAAAAACATCTAACTTAAAAAACATAAATCTTTATAGCAAAGAAAAATTTCATTTCAGATCTTGCATTTTAAGACATTTTATAAAACTATGTAATAAAAAAGTCCTAAATACAGTATATATGGTAAGACATGCTAAAAAAAAATTTATTTAAAACAAACAAGATATAAGCATTTATAAAAATACTATTCAGAAAGGCAAAGATCAGTTGCAACGTTGTCCAAATATCGTCTAGTGCACAACACTGAGTTTTAGTTCGGGGGCACATAAGTGGTTTATCGCTGCTTTATACAAGAATTTTACGAAACGTTAAGTTTATTCTAGGGCATAATGCATTCCCACGGGGCAAGCTGTGAAACCAAAATTGGTTTGTTGGATACTTCATCACAAGCAAGCTTCCATTTTCCAGAACAATTTTTAGAGAATTGTAGTTCTTTCTAGAAAACACAAATTGCCTTTTCTGTCCAAATGAAACAGACGCTATGGGTGCATTAAGATCCAAGTCCTTCTCATTGTCTTTATGGGCACCTATACAGTCCTTACCATCTTTATAACGGTTCACCAACACAAAATTAAATCTTGTGCCAATTATTCGTTCCACTTCTGCCTTTATTTCCAATAGTAAAGGAGACCAAGGCTTGGCTGTAATACAAGATCCGCTAAAGGCATAGCTTATTCCTACGTCGCCGTATGCTACAAGTTGGCACAGTACATTTTTTACCATAAATTTCAATAGTAGTTTCCTCTTTCTTTAAGTACGTTAATTCGTTTTCCAATCGACGAAAATATGCCCAGCCTTCACGATCTGTAAACAGTTTACCATACTCATAACATAAAGAATCTTTACAATATTTCTGCAAACACAGTTCTTTGTCTGCACGCATTTTCTTTGCAGGTCTAATGTCCTTAGAATCCATGATTTATTTAAAAACAGAAAAAAAGGGGCAGTAAAACCCCAAAACAAGATGCAAAGTAATTCAAAGACCCAAGATGCTCCAACTATGCTTTAAAAATCCTCTTATTATCAAATAGTTTCTATCGTTATCTGTGACTCAGTGTTTAACTCCGTTCCTTCTGTTATCTTAAATAACTTACACGTGCAAAAACAATCCTTAGTCATATTCTTACAAGTTCCAGAGGCTTCTAGACTTTCAATCTGATACTTTACCATCACAAACCTTTGGTAGAATATATTTGCCTAAGATTGTATCTAATCAATAAAACAATTTCCCACATTTGTAATATACACAAACCTTAGTCACATTGTCCCAAGTTCCAGAGGCTTCTAATAATATCAATCTTATACGTTTCCTTGCCATCGCTTATAATATGCATACTATAAATCTTTGGTTAGTTACTTCTTATTTACCTAAAAATGTAATGTTTCATACACCGTTATGCCTGTGTGTCCTATTCATATCTCAAAGTCCTCCCCTCAAATTGTAATAATAATTTTCCCTACAAAACATTCACCCTTAAACATTCACATTTTCTTCAAGCTCATGTTGTATATAAATTCATTAAAATATAAAAATGGTTTCCGTATTATAAATTCTATCTTACATGTAGTGTTCATACGCTTAAAATTTTCGCATATATTGGTTGGCCTCAATTACTTATGTTCTGAGTTCCAACGTTAGAGTATTAAGATAATCCCTTCGTCACTATTTCATAGCTAAAACCCTTATTGAAAGTTCCAGTTCAAGCATGTCATATGTGATTCATTGGGTGATGTAGTTCTAGCATGTCATTCATTTGCTTTTCTCGCAATCAGAAAAAACAACACCATTCTCCTAAATAGCAGTGCGTTTAAAAGATTTCTCATTTACTTTCTATTGTATCCTATCGGTGACTACGTGTTTAACTCCTTCTTTTATCTTAATTAACCTACACGTGTAAAACAATCCTTAGTCATATTCTCACACGTTCCAGAGAGTTCTAGATTCTGTCATTACATATAATTCGCAGACTTTGGATATAAACTTGTCAATTCAACGTTATGTTCATATTCATTCTTCACAGGGGCAATAAGGTATTCACAATAAAGAAAACATACTTTCACTCCCTTAAGATGTAACTTCACGAGCTAGTATTCTATATGTATTCTAAAAAGTAGGTGATCGTGGTCGAACGGTTAAAGTGCTTGTGTAAAACGGGCGGCCGCGATTACCTTTTTTCTGAGTTCAAATCCACCCCTCATAATTTTTCTTTTAAAAAAAATTCTCCAGTCTAAAGTATCACGCTACAAGTCTACAGCTAGAAAATAAATCTTTTTTGTTACTTCTTCCACCTGGCTGACATGTCTTTTAAAAGAATTATTAAACCCCACCACAATTGTTCAAACCATTTTCTAAACATAGCACCTTCCCAGAATGAATGACAAAAATAAATTCGTTAACCTTTTAAAATCACTAGATGGTTCTACGAGTCCAACACACTTACAACTAATTGGAAAATAAAAAATCATCAAATAAAACCAAGTCCCATAACGCATACCTAGTATTAAGAAAAAAAGCAAACACTACATTAATTCACCACCCATAGCAGCTCTTACAACCTAACGTATAACACACTGCACTACAGATCCCATGGTCCCCAGTTCGAATCCACGAAATTCCTTTTTAATTCCAAAATATGTGGTTTCTCATTCCCCCACCAAATTACAACGACGTCACCACCTCAAAGCCCCCCTTATCAGCAATCCTCCCCAACACCTTATCAGCAGTCAACTCCTTATCAAACGGCGGCCATCTTGGAAAAGGCGCTAAAGTGGCCCCCATACTACTGTTAATTAACGACCCACCTATTCAGTACCAGGTTAGGTGACGGGTCCCTCGTGTAATACCAATATGTATCCCAAGAACTCACTATGGTGTAAGTTGTGTATCGTTTTTCTCTATTTCTCTGCGCACTTATTGTACAGTCGGTCAAAAAATTATCCGAACCTCCTTTGTTATTCTTGTTTCTGGTATCACACAGCCAGACCAAAAGTATTTTTAGACTTGAATAATGCCTACTACAGATAAATGAGCCTTTTATTTGCTCAAGGATCCGCCTCATTCCCAAAATTACAAATAGCAACCCATTTTTATAACGTTATTAAAGATTTCCCATATCATAATTATGCTAAATATAAACTTTTGTGCCTATCTGATCATGATTGCCGCAGATTTAGGCGAAAAGCGATTCGGGGTCCATCTAAATATGAAGAATTTTTAAATAAAGATCACGCATCTAGAACATTTTTGCACAATTCCTAATCTGCTCATGTGATTGATTCTCCAATTTTATTTTAATTAATACAAACGCCTCTTTCGATGAAATGTGGAACGATATCTTAAAAAATACTGGTATTGACATTATTTTGAGCTAAGTAATGCAACAAAAATGCTATGCAATAAAAAATATGAAAATTACTTATTTCGAATTAATAAATTGTAATATTTTACAATTATCTGCCATTTTACAAAGAATGTTGTGCCCAGGGGTCGTGGTAGACCAGTTGTTAGAGTTTCGGAATAGCAACCGGAGAGTTGTGCATTCGAACTAGACTCAACCAAAGACCGTCGTGTACATGGGGGCTGGTGCATGTTAAATCTGTCGCAACATCAAATGTCTTCACATTGACTTGGTGTGGAAGTTTGGAGAGTGGAGTGGCAGCTGAAGTGTTGACCTCGTCATCTGACGGTGGTTCAAAATTGGATCCTTGGACCTTTGCCTTCGATATTGATCCCGGACCGTCGCCAGAACCTGGTATTGGGAGAAAGCAAGAATCATTTTCTAGAATTAATTGTGGACTGGTTAATGCGATTACCAAGCGTGATTGAAAACACTAGTTTGCCCTTCGATAGCCAATCGTCCTAAGTTGAACCCAAGCCCACTACAAGGCCGATGCATTGAACCCCAAAAGAGCAGCATCCTCTGTTGAAAAAGTAAATCATCGACTGAATTAAGAAAACAGGATGTTAAAAACAGAATATTTACTGTTGATGCAAATCCTAGTGGACATCCATTTCGATTTCAAATGTTTCTCCAGCACCCTATCCTCATACCTTGTCAAAGCATAGTCGTGACGGTAGCTGATGCTGGAACGACTTGGCATTCAGTGATTGCTAAATCTGATTGGTTAGTGGTGTTTGTTATACGCACTACATATTATTTGTTACTGCTAAGTTGGAATAACAGTTATTTGTTAACAGTAAGCAAGTAACACTGCAGTTAGGGGATAATTTAACCGTTGTTATTAACTATTAGGAAGAGATTGACGTAAAAGGCTAATTTTAACAGTTGATTGGGTAGATCTACCACAAAGGAATTTCAAATATTTTAGGGAAAAACTTTTTATTTTTAATTTTTTAAAATTGAATTTAATAAGTTTTAGCTCATTGAAAAAGTTGCTTTAACATTTGATGACCGACTACTTTTGGAAACATTTCGTTTATTCCTTTGCTCTTACTTGAATAGTTAGTCTCATAAACCAGAGGGGGAGATTCTGGGGACCGAAGTCCCCTGACCTCAAGAGTTGGTTTTCGAGGGTTGTAACAATTCTTCTCGATACGAATATTAGTTTCCTTTGACTTATTTTGTGAAAGAAGAATTTATTTGCCACTTGTAGCTACTAAATTCTTGTAATTGAATTTAGATTAGTGTAGAATTTTCCAACATTTTAGTAACAAACATTATCGAGATGCGTAGCGTGGTGATCCGAGTTTGGTCATCTGGACTTCAGGTTTGTCGTATGTTTCCGTCTCCACGGAAATATTTAAAAATATCTATCAATTAGGTTCAACCCAGAGTAGAGAAATATAACCAAATACCAATATTTAGACATTCACGTTTATTTTAACATTAATATGTATATGCATTTATAAAGGATCTGAGACAAAAATGAGCAGTCCAGCTCATCGCATCTCACTTTGCGATCTCCAAGAGAGTTCCTTTCCATCTCTCTGAAATAAAAAAGTCGCTTGCGAGCAGTCGTGACGTCAGTCTCCCCGCATGTTTGTAAACAAAATCGTTTTCGACGAGGAAAGATGGCACCTGCCTTTTCCTGTCATGAGTTTTTCAACGAGGCTCTTGGCCTCAATTGCCCATTCTCACAAACATTATTCCGATTTTTTTTAGAATTTAAATTGTGCATCACTTATTCGAGAATGCTAAAATCTTATTTTTCATTCTCATAAATCAAAATCATTGTTCCTCTTTTTAAATCATGAATGGGCATGTAGGAATTCATAACATGATGTGTTCCTAAATTAACTTTTAAATACTCCCTTCACAGTCCTTTAAAGTTGTGGGCTAAAACCGCGTACTGACATTTATTATGGCACGAGAGGTTTCCTTGGCTGATTATGTGTACTGTAACGTCTTGATTCACGGGTAGCTAGACTAGTTACCATTGAAAATATCCGATTCTGGACTAAATTGGTTTATTTTACAATTTGTACAAAAAGTCGGAAAATGAATGTAAAGTTCATTAATATTAGTTCCTTGGAAGGTCCAAAGTTCTATCGAGGCGCTTAGGGCTGCTGGCGAGCCTCACAATTTCGCTCGGGGAAGTCTAACGCACGGCTACGGGTGAGCCTATTCTCAACACAAAATTACTCGAAAGAGTACAGAGTTCCAAGGCAGGAAATCTCAGTCTTTCCGGACAGGATCACTACTAGGATGAGCAGTTACACGGATCTCTAGGAGGGTTCTCCTTTACGGCTACGGTCGAGCCTTTCTCACTAAAATACTCCGGCGAGTATAGGATCCCAAGATGGGATAAATGCACAACAGTGAACGGATATTCACCAAGCTCCAAAAACGGTCTCTGTTGACCGCTTCTCTCCAAGCTCTCTGATCCTCTGTGATCCTCTGTCTCCGTCTCTCCTCTCGTCTTTCCTCTCGTGATCTCTCTCTCCTCTCGTCCTCTTCTCTCCTCTCGTGATCTCTCCCTCTCTGATGATATCTCCAAAAACTCTATATGTTGGGTGCTTATCGACTCCTCCTTTCCGTTTCGGGTCCGCCTTTTAGTCGGTGCTGGATTGGGTGTTGAAGATTTCTCACGTTCTTGATTGGCTGTCTCACGTTGGTCTTTCCCCTCAACTTTTACGACAGACTTCGGCGGACTTGAAAGGGTCCATCAAACCCTGTCGGAAACTCATCATCATTTATATCAATCTTCTTGGTCTCGAAATGTCGAAGAGAGCGACAGAAAGGCGCCTGCCCTTTGTTTTGAAACCACAGCGATTTCCGACCCCTGCTGGCTGGCTGTCGTTAAGAAATCATTAAGATGTTTTCGGGTGGTCGTTATGGAGTGTGGGCTTTTCCTCTCGACACCTGAGTCAACAAGACTTTTCATTTTCCCACGTTGTCGTGGTGATCGTTTCCCTAGCTGCCGTTACAGTACTTCTGCTGGAAAAAAAATCGAACCACCCCCTTTTATATACGCATAGTTCTTAGCAAATTCAATCTCGGCCTCCCCAGTTGTTAATGTTACTCAACACTGTTGACTCCTTCTCAGGACCCGGATAATCGTCTCAAAAATACCTCATCCCCGACCATCGGGATTCCTTCCGGCCAATATTTTTTTTTGTCCGGCTGAAGAACCTCACATTGGTTCACCTTGTCATGTTCAAAATGTTATTCATAAGCTCATTATAAGCATCGCAGTGGTCAAGTAGTCAGTTCTCGGTTGGAGAGCGGTAAACGAATATCTTGGCTGTAAGCTCAATTCTCACATGTGAAGATATTGGGCTGACTCTATAAACCTTGGGGCAGACTAAACCCCAATGCGGACAAGCTAACATCCATAGCAAAGACTTGGAGTCAGAGGTCAACATCTGCGCCACTGACCGGCAGTCATAAATCTGGAACTATCTATCGGTAAGATCTCCTTCCCGTCCAGATGGTTTTTAAAGGGTGCACGGCGGACTCATCCTAATTAACTTCCCCCAAGTGTCAACTGGAGAGACGAAAGGAGGGACAAGATTTTAAGAACTCGAACTGTAGGACAGGCGTATTTTTGACGCCGTTTTGAGTAAATCCTCTTTTTGTCCCTTTTTTACATCATCCATAACAGGGTGTAGCGTCTTCACACTATGTGGTGGGAAATCGTATAAATGAGTACTAATGGTTGTACTGCTTTCTGGATTATTTAATAACAAAGAAATATCTCCAGTTACATGAAATATGTACAGTACAGAAAACAAATTTGCCCGCAACGGGACTTAAAGGCGGTACCCTTTCTGGGACCTCTGAGAGACACTCCCAACACCGTTGAAGTTCTAGCGTCGTCTGCCTTCATCCTCCCCGGACTCGGGTCGGCAAAAGGTGGTGGGGGACGTCCTCTCGTCCCCCATTGGTCAAAGTTCTCCTGGTGGATTTTTCTTTTTTTTTCTCATGAGTTCCAGAATGTTCGGGCGCCGCCGAGACGAACTGTCCCCGAATTCCTTCAAAACCCTGGGAGCGTCGGCAGAGATGAAGGGGCTTCGGTTCCCATTCACCTTTTGTGCCCCGGCACCGAACCATGGCTGCTGAGCTGATCGGCGCCTCCATAGTCTGAAAAGGGGAGAGGAACACCTCCGGGAAAAGGAGTGTAAGATGCTTCGTCACAACTCCTCCCCCCATAAAGACGAAGTTTCCAAGGTAACCTGGAAACTTCGGCTAAACCTGAAAGTAAGCCCATCTTAAGATAGTCCCCTGAGAGGCATTCACCCGAATCCCCGGAATCCTCAACTCATACTAAACATTGAGTTTTAACCAAAATAACATGCTTCGGAAATACAAATTTGGGTTCCGAAACTAAATCTCAGTTGTGCGATCTAGTGACAAATCTTTACATACTAACTAACAAATATTTACATTACATAATATTAACGAAAATAACACCTAAAAATACAAGTAAAAATAAAATTGATGATGTCTTGGTTTTGGACACCTTCCTAAATTTTCTGATTTCCAGCTCTACTGAGACCATCCGCGTTGCCATTTTTGCTCCCCGGCTTATGTCTTACCTCAAATCGGTACTGTTGTAGAAACAGGGCCCATCGAGTTAAACGACCATTCGTCCCAATCATTTTATTCAGGAAGGTCAGGGGGTCGTGGTCCGTCTCTATAACAAAAAGTTGACCGTCCAGATAGTAGTGGAGTTTCCTTACGCCATATACGATGGCTGCGAGCTCGCGTTCGACCACTGCGTAGTTTCGCTCTGCTCTCGAAAACTTCTTACTGAGATAAATTATGGGGTGCTCATCCTCCTCGATCTTTTGGGACAAAACAACACCCACACCGGAATCGCTGGCATCCGTTTGCATCGTGAACTCTCTCGAATAATCCGGAGCATACAAGACGGGCTTGGTTACTAAAGCATTCTTCAGTGCCTCGAAAGCCGCCTGACACTCCTCATTCCAATCTACCTTCTCTTTCCGGTTTTTCCCTTTCAATGCATTTGTTAAGGCGACCGCGATGACGCTGTAATTTTGGACGTACTTGGCATAATAGCCACTCAACCCTAAAAACGACCTAATTTGCGTCTTCGTTGTTGGGCTGGGGAATTCATGAATGGCCCTAATTTTTGCTTCACTAGGGGAGCGTTTGCCACCTCCCACTTCGTGACCCAAAAACCTAACATGGTCTTGCGCAAATTTGCACTTAGAAGGCTTTACAGTAAGCCGTGCCTCTAACAACCTATCCAATACCGAACTCACATCCTTAACGTGATCTTCGAATGTTTTTGAATAAATTGCAATGTCATCAATATAAGGAGATGCAATTCTCTCCAAACCTCCCAAAACCTGAGCCATTAGCTTGCAAAAATAAAAGGGAGCGTTCACCAGCCCAAACATCATCTTTTTGGGAATAAATGCTCCAAATGGCGTCACAAAAGCGGCGTACCTCTGCGCACTTTTTTTCAAAGGAATTTGAAAGTAACCTTTCGTTAAATCCATCACCGTTATATAAGGTGCGGCACTAACCCGCTCTACTACCTCTTCTATATTGGTGAGAGGAAACGACTGGATTCTGGTAATGGCATTCAATCGCCGGTAGTCCACACAAGGACGTGGTGGTTTTCCCTGACTTTCTACCAGAATCATGGGCGATGCGTAATCGGACTGCCCCACTTCTATCACCCCTAAATCCAAGAGTCTTGTACTCTCCTCCCTCAAAATTTCTGTTTGTCTAGGAGACATGCGGTAGGGCCTAGCTCTAACGGGCTCACTACTGGTAAGCTCGATATCCATCTCTAACAGGGGCGTAGAACCCGGGTCTGAGGAGAACACCCTGCTATGATTTCGCAACATGCACCCAAAACTCCCTATCTGTTCCACCGTTAACCTTTCCACCAAAGCGCTCTCTCTTATCATCTCCTGGAGATCAAATTGAGTAGGATCGGGTAAGGGGTAAGGTATTTCTGCCTCCTGCTCCACCTCTTCACTCTCCTCGTCCATTATCAAAGTAACACATTCGGGTCGCTTGAAATAGGGCTTAATGAGGTTCACATGGTATATTGTGGATTTGTCCCTTTTCTCTGGGAGGTCCACCAGATAATTTGTATCGGAGATTTTACTGGTCACAGTCCCTGGCCCTATCCAGTTCACTGCCATCTTGTTTAACTTCGACGTGGACAATACCAGCACCTGATCTCCAACCCTAAAAACCCGCGATACGGCATTCCTGTCATACCACATTTTTCGTTTGCCCTGCTTGTCGGTCATTTGTTCGGCCGCAAGCTCCATCCATTTTTTTAGCCTATTGGTTATTCCCAAAATATACTCGACTACATTTGGATCTGAGTTATCCGGCTCTAACCAATTTTCAAAAATCAAAGTCTGGGGGGTACGAAGATTCCGTCCGTGCACTAATTCCGCCGGGCTAAACCCCGTACTTTCGTGAGTAACAGTTCGAAGAGCAAACAAAGCCGCTGGCAAATTATGCTCCCAGTCCTCTCCCGTCTCCAAACACAACACTTTGAGAACCCTCTTAACCGAGGAATGAAATCTCTCAACAGGGTTGCTTTGGGGGTGGCACACTGAACTGTGAGTCACATGAATCCCGAATCTTTTAAAAAACTCTGATGATAGAACACTGGTGAAGGACCTTCCCAAGTCGCTTTGGACTTCTTTAGGAAATCCCATGCGTGAAAAAACCATAATTAGAGCGTTAATTACACTGCTGGCCACCCAAATTGCAACACCAAGAAAGACAAGAGATATCACAACAAAATTTATTTTGTAGATAACATGTTGACCAAGTATCAAATGATTAAATTTATAGACTTCTGTGAAGTGTGGTTCCTGCCAAAATCAGTAGCCAGAGTAGCCGCCATTGTTGGAGATCACCGCTGCCACACGCCTCGGCATTGATTCAAAGAGACTTTGGATGTGTTCTTGGGGTACAGCAGACCAAGCAGCTTCCACACGTTGCCAAAGTTGATCTGGTGTGGCAGCTGGGGATGTATTCTGGGTCAATCGTTGAGCAACCATGGACCACATGTTTTCTATCGGCGAAAGATCCGGAGAGCGAGCTGGCCAGGGAAGCAATTCAATCTGGCGATTGACGAAGAACCCTTGGACAATGCGTGCCACGTGTGGTCGCGCATTATCCTGTTGAAATATGGCTGTGGGCAAGCCCTGAAGGTAAGGAAGGACAACTGGCTCCAACACCTCGGAGATGTAGCGCTGGCTGTTTAAAGTACCGGCAATGCGTACTAGAGGAGTGCGAGAGTGATATCCAATACCGCCCCATACCATAATACCCGGTGCAGGACCAGTGTGGCGGTGCATAACGCAGCTGTTCAGCATCCTCTCTCCACGGTGTCTCCAGACTCGAATCCGACCATCGTGGTGTTGCAGACAGAAGCGTGACTCGTCAGTAAAGACAATTTCATTCCATTCTGCCGTCCACATCCTTCTTTCATCGCACCATTGGCGGCGGAAACGTCTGTGGTTCTGCGTCAAGGGTAGACGAAGCAATGGACGTCTTGCGGACAGACCACTCTGCTGTAAACGGCGTCGAATGGTACGCGCAGACATTGGATGATGCGGTACAGACTGAATGTGCTGTGCTATGGTTCGTGATGTGGCTGAGCGATCCGTCACTGCCATACGCACAATATGCCTGTCATCACGTGAAGTGGTGCACTGAGGTGGATGCGATCGAACACGTCAGTCCGTCGTACCCTCCTGCATCCAACGATCACATATCCGAATTGCAGTTGTTTGATTTCGTCCAACACGACTACCGATTTCCCTGAAAGATAATCCACAATCTCGGTAGGCCACTATCCTTCCTCTGTCGAACTCGGATACTTGATCAAAAGATGATCGCTGTTTTCTACGAGGCATAATTGATCGTTTTTTTGAAAAAAAACACAAGAAAAACACAATTGCCGTACTTGAAATCGTCGAAATCTCCAAGCCTTAAATAGCGCTTTGAAGTGGCGCCACAGGCGCGCGTGATGTGCGTCTGCGCTGAAATTCTAATCATTTGCATATCTCACCTCCGCTAATGCATGTTGTAAATTTCATATTACTTGCATGCTTCCTTCAGGGTGTTGCATTTACGGTGGCCAGCAGTGTACATTCGCCGACGTAATATCCGGAACGGGAATAGCTTCGGGATATTTAGAGGCTAAACAAATCGCTGTGATTATGTATTTATTTCGTTTTGTGCTCTCTGGAAGGGGACCCACCGCGTCAATATTTATTTTGGAGAAAATCTCCGAAATAACGGGAACCAGCTTCATAGGGGCCTTTCTCTTATCGTTGTTTTTGCCGACTTTCTGGCATTCATGACAATTTTTTACCCAGGACTCTAACTCGGGGTAACACCGTGGCCAGTAAAATTGCCTTAAAACCCTATCCTTCGTTTTGGTCGCCCCCAAATGACCAGCTACATCCTCGTGGCACAATGCCATAATTTTCTCCCGATACTTTAAGGGAATGCATAACTGTACTCTTTTTCTCCCCGCTTCGACTCCACCACACGCGTTAATTTTCCCTTCAATACCTGGAATTCCTCCCCTTTCTCGGAAAGTTCCCAACACGATTTCAAAGAATCGCAGTTCCTCTGTGCCGATTCGAACTCCCGGGACGATACTCCAGCCAAACTATTGTTCTCCTGCATGGACAACTCCGGGGGAAAGGGTAGTTCTTCCTCCTCAGGGCTCTGTGACGAATTATGAACGGAAGCTCTCGTTTCATTTGCGCCTTCGACTACTTGAGCTCGCTGCTCTTCCCTCGCCCTACTTCGCGTAATGGCATTAATAGGGGTTGGGTTTTTCCTATTATCTTCTAAAAGTTGGGCAGTTTTGCTCCCTAATAAGTAGTAACCCTGATCCAAAGCATCCGATTTCACGGCGACCTTCGTTACAACTTTCCCGAAATCCCCTTCTAGCTCAACTCTCGCTAACGGCAGACACTTGCATTCGGGGTCTAAAGGTTGGCGTAACCAAATTACTTCACCCGTAACATCCTCTGGATCAATCCAACTCCTCACGCATACATCAATGCCGCTTCCACTGTCACGCAAACAACTTCGTTCTATTCCATTTACAGATATAGTGCTGATGAAAGGTCTAAAACTCTCGCTTAACCCACTCAGATTATTCAACCCTTCTAATCTTCTTTTTGCTAACTGGGGACAGAGGGGCCTAATGTGACCTGGCTCATTGCACAAAAAACAGACTACTGGTTTTTTCCTATCAAAACCCTTATTTTCCGTGATTAAAGCATCTCCTTTTCCTCGCTCTTTCTCCCTGGGCTTTCCTTTCCCGTTTTTAAACTCGCGCCTGTCCTTCACGGAGGCATAGTCATTCCTTTCTTTACCAAAGGGACGTTTTTCCCATGTTCTGACTTCCTTCATTTTATAATTACGCCGGACGCTCTCGTAATGGTCAAGTTTAACCGCCAAATCCGACGCCTTTTTGAATTCTTCCCATTGATCTAGATAATGGTCTCGGGCTGCGGGCGACGCTCTCCTTTTAAGTTGCTCTACCAGCATTAACTCCTTAAGTGAATCAAAATCAGTCACCTCAACCGACTCCAGCCAATTGTCTAAATACCCTTTTAATTCAAACACAAGATCTGACCATGACGCCCCAACCTTTCTTCCATGTTCTTCGAATTTAATTCTCAGGTCTCCGGAGCTGAGTCTAAATCTCTTTAATAATACCTTTTTAACATGATAATAATCATCATTCCATTCCCTTGGTATTTTAACTATAATTTCAGAAACATCCGCAGGCAATAAAGGAATTAATTGGGACACCCACTTGTTTTCTGGCACACTTTCTTTGTTCGCTTGCCGCTCAAAAATCATGAAAAATAGGGCGATGTCCAACACCTTGGGATCAAATTTAGGCACTAAGTCCTTTAAATTTACGCGCCTAACAATTTCCTCAGCTGGCGTAGTAGTTGACGCCAAACTTGGGTTCTCAAATGAAGCCTTAATTTTTAATTTCTCCAACTCATGCGCGCGCTCTGCTAAACTATCAAGACGTTCTTGTTCTGCTACTTTATCAAGACGTTCTTGTTCTAATTCATCCAAAATCCTATCCACAACAGCTATTCCGGTCTCCTCATCATAATCCGGTGCACTCAATATGGACCGAATGATATTTTTAACAACATCTGAGCTAGATACGCTAACTTCAAATTCTGCCGCTAATAATAATAAGACCTGCTTTTTCTGCTTTTTTAAATAAGCCATATTTTACCCTAAATGAATTAATATTACCTAAAGGGTACTCTCAACGATACACACTAAACTTCTACAATTTCTTACTAGATCAAAAATAAATTCTCTACTCCGAAGAAAAGTTGTCAACTAGATTTCAAAACTGAGTTCTTATCATCTACTAATCACACAATGCACAATAATAAACCTTATTTTCTTAGATGTACAAATTCCCACACTAGGTATCACTCTGAAGTAAATTTAACTTTAACAAAATACACTGAAAACACCATTGCTAATGCCATTAAATTAAATTAAACACTAAAGTTTTACCCTACTTTCACTGAATATAAACTCTCTCGCTAACAATTTGGAAAACTACATAGAATTATGCCTCTCAAAAGAAAAATCTCCAAATAGGCCTACCTTTTCCCACATCAGAACATCAGGCTCCCTTGTCATCAATCTCGCAAGGTCGGGTCCAAGATTCCACTCCGTCGCTCGGCTCACCGCTGGAGTTGACTGCGCTCCTTCAAACGTCTGGACGCGGCACACGCTGTAGTTGACTCGCTGATTTCAGGGGTCTGGAACAGCTCCTTTGAAGAGTTTAGCACCCGGCTCACGCTGTAGTTGACTCGCTGATTTCAGAGGTCTGGAACAGCTCCTTTGAAGAGTTTAGCGTCCGGCTCACGCTGAAGTCGACTGCTCTCCTTCAAACGTCTGGGACGAGGCTTACGCTGTAGTTGACTATAGAGTTCAGTACAGTAACGACGAACGGGTCCGCAGATTTGATTTAACGAAAATCTGCATCCGATAAGCTGCCACCAATAGAAATATAATTAATAGCTGTAGCGTCTTCACACTATGTGGTGGGAAATCGTATAAATGAGTACTAATGGTTGTACTGCTTTCTGGATTATTTAATAACAAAGAAATATCTCCAGTTACATGAAATATGTACAGTACAGAAAACAAATTTGCCCGCAACGGGACTTAAAGGCGGTACCCTTTCTGGGACCTCTGAGAGACACTCCCAACACCGTTGAAGTTCTAGCGTCGTCTGCCTTCATCCTCCCCGGACTCGGGTCGGCAAAAGGCGGTGGGGGACGTCCTCTCGTCCCCCATTGGTCAAAGTTCTCCTGGTGGATTTTTCTTTTTTTTCCTCATGAGTTCCAGAATGTTCGGGCGCCGCCGAGACGAACTGTCCCCGAATTCCTTCAAAACCCTGGGAGTGTCGGCAGAGATGAAGGGGCTTCGGTTCCCATTCACCTTTTGTGCCCCGGCACCGAACCATGGCTGCTGGGCTGATCGGCGCCTCCATAGTCTGAAAAGGGAAGAGGAACACCTCCGGGAAAAGGAGTGTAAGATGCTTCGTCACAAGGGACACAAATCCTTGATCAATTGTGTACATAGTGCATTTTCTGTTAAAATAAACAACTATTTTAATTGTATTTTAGCTATCATCGCTTTTGGCACAATACTTGGCCCACTACGTTACAAGATCTCCAGAAAGACGTTTGGATCCTACGCGTTTCGGAAATGACTAACCCAGTTCGAAATAAAATTCTCTTGGCCTAACCAACCTGGTCTAAACTTATCGGATTGGTAAATCAAGGATATGAATCTGAGGTAAAGGGTTAGGTTGGATGCAGGGGACAAAGAATAAATTGTTAAAAGAAATGAGAACTGAAAGCCACTCCCATATCTAAATGTTCACTGTTTATCTGCACAAGCAATACATAAATTATTACAAATAATTTGCCACATGATCTTTAATAAAAAAACTGTGACAAAAGGTGTTGAATATTCAACAATTTCTTTTATTCGTGATAAAAACGATCGGAAACTTGAGAAAAGCGATATGAGATGGGCGGTTGTTATCTAACTGAAGAGTGTGATAACGCTATAGATATAACAACAACGTTTTAGAAGGTTTCTTGGGTCTGTTTCGTGTATCCCGTACGCACTTAAAGATGTGCCCTGAAGGCTTCTTAAAAGGGATCTCCATTAGTGATTGCACGGTTTTAGTAAAATGCAAAACTGGTTTTTCGGTTTTCATTTTTTCCACAACTCGAAAACCGATTTTAAAACCGGTATTATAAAAAGTACGAAAAACGCTATATTTGTGTAGCAAACATTAAATAAATTTATTTCTTAAGTATGTAACTTATATACATACATAAAACGATTATTATCTAACATTGAGAGCTATAAAATCACCTGCTAGTACAGTTAGCATTTTTTCAGCATTAAAGTGTGCTCGCAGAAAACAGTGAATTTATGGAGACATCATTCAACCTAGATCTTATTTTGGTTACGAATTGACCTGACGATGAGAATGCCCGTTCCGATTCCACTCTTGTCGGTGAAATAGTGAGCAAGTATTTGTAGTACAGCTCCATAATTGTGCTTTTGGCTCCCCTCCTTCCAATACTGCAACATCTTTTCAATTTCCGTTTCAAAATCACTACTTCTTGTACAATTATCCAGTGATGCCGAACAGCAAGCTTCTTGTCAATTGCTCTCAGCAGCAATTGTCTCATGTATAAAACAGAAGATTTTTCCACATCATCGTCTTTGTCATCGAAGTTGATATCCCTTGCATCGGATTGTGCTGGATTTAAAGAAGACGGCGATACACGTTTTATCAGGTTATTTATAAACCGACAGATAGCCGGTTTCACCAACTTTTTAAACACATATTCCGATCTTTTATCACCGGTTCGATACCCATTACGTAGAAATTGAAGTACTGCTGACGCGTTAGGGATTCTTTCAGTTCGTTACCGAGTGTAGAATGAAGATCATTTAAAGACGTCAACATGAAATTTAAAGCAGCGTCAGCAGTCAATAGATTTGCATCTGCCCTACATAATGCTTCCATTGTAAGTTTTACTGGCAATAAGGCAGAAATAGTATCCACTAATAAATTAAAGTCCTGTTCAGAGAATGAAATTTTCGATGACAAATCAATTAAGGCTTTCTGAACACATGATTTTAAATTGTTGAACCTTTCCAACATGGTGAGTAAACTATTCCATCGTGTTTTTGAATCTAAAATCAATGAGTACTCTACCAAACTCCAATTTCACATATTTTTGCAGTATGTCATCGCTTTTTGGGGGGGATTTGCGTGGAACAATCGTACCACCACTCTTATTTTTGTAATAAGTGGTAAGATGGTTTCATGTTTAACATCTAAAGTCGAATTTCCATCTACATCATCTGAGTAAGCAATGAACCCACTTTCAAATGAATTTTCATCTTCCAATTCCAAATCGTCATCATTGTCAATATCTAATTCAACATTCTCTCCTTCAGATTCTGAGACAGAGCCACATTCCGATTCAGGCTCATTATCCGATTATGAGTTATTTTTTTCAACTTCGACAGGTACTTTTTGTACAACACTTTGCTGACGTTTGATTACACCAAGCTGGATGGTATGCGCTAGACAGAGCAGTTGCTCAGCTTTAATCAATTTGCTTACTTTTTCATGACCGACGCTCCGTCTGTAGTGATACATACTATACCTTTATCAAGGCACAGACCAAAAACTTCCAATTTTCTTCTAATTATTTCGACACATCTCTCAGCTGTTACACGAACCAGACCTAGACTCCAAAATTGTTTTTGACAATGTACCATTGATGTTCAAAAATCGTCGATTCCTTACTGATGTCCATTCGTCAAGAGTTAGACTCGCTCTATATCCTTTTAACTTTAGCCCATTAAATTCACTGACAACAGCTGCCCGCACTTTGTGAACAGGCGATCACTAATTTCTGAATGGTATTTGAGGATTTTGGAATATTTTGAAATCCCCTTGCAATGGGAGATTTACGAAGATCAGTTGAACTGCAAAATACGGTAAAAGGAAGGCCATCCAACGCGGTCATTCTTGATAAAACTGCTGACAACATATCATCAACTAGATTTTTAAAATATTTTGTTATTTTTGTCGAAGATGATATTGCTGGACTTTCTTCCGAAATAGGTACTTCTTTTCTTTTCAAAATGGAAATACTATGCATCTTTTTTAGGTGTGTATGTAATGCACCTGTTGAGCCGCCAACACATTTTTTATTACTTTAGAACATTTTTTGCATTTGGCTAGTTGACCATTTCTTTCACAAAGATGACACCAAATGGAATAATCATCACTGCTGCTACTTTAAACTCCTCGAAAATATGACTGCCCATGCTCTATTATGGGTTGAAATAAAAGAAATATTATTTTATTTTTATTTCTAGCCGGTGTACGATTGCGAAATCAAGTTTGTGAAGTACACCTACCTCTTATTTCTGAATAAATATATTCATTATAAACTACAAAAGGTCGAGCAAACAAAACTAATAATTCTTCAAGTCAGAATTACCTAATGAACAGCAGTAATTGACAATGACATTGTGGCATTACGCGGAAGGATCCGGCCGAGGCGTAGAAAGTCTTCTACGTTGGTCTCTGTGGAGTAGGAAGGGTTTTGATAGTATTATTGTTTATTGTTTGCGGCAGTGGTAGCCGAGTTGAGCTGCTTCCTAAATGACATGAGATATAAATTTCTTCTCTATTTATATTTTTACATTTTTTTGGTATCAATGAGGATCCAATGTCTGTCTCATTGGTACTGATGCTGGAATCCGTCTACATGTTATTATGATTGGTCAGCGGAGAAGTAGATCATGTGTCACACGAAAGTGATGTGTGACTCATGTGGCATTAATACCAGAGACATATAATAATGTTGAATTTTTATTCTGATAGGGTAGTAAACACTAAATATTTAGTTGTTTGCATCAGTGTGCGTAGTATGGTATACCTTGTTGTGGTGAGTTTCTCTTATGGGTCGCCGATGCGTAAAACCGAAAACCCGGTTTTCTTCTTTCATAAAACCGGTTTTTCGGTTTCAAATTTTGGGTGGTTTCCCGGTTAACCGGTTTCCCCGAAACCAGTTTTGAAATCACTAATCTCCATGTTAGATATATTAGTGTTTTGAGGGTGCCAGCACGTTTAGTGTCAAAATAAACTTATATTATCTTACAGGCGACGCTCACACTTATAGAAAAGGTATGGACAAGCACGGGTAATGTTAACCATTCAAATTTTGCTCTCTTTTACGACAAAATTAATTAGAAATACCTGAAGATATATTTTTCATGTCACTGTTAGAAACAATCACATTTGAAGCTAATTGCCATGAGCAAGTGCGGAGATGTGCTGGAAATGGCTGGAATCCCTTAAAGCTAAAACATAATTAGCATTCTTGTGGGAAACGGTTTTCTTCAACCCAAATACCGAGGATTGTGCCATTGCCGTGAGTCACATCTCAGTTCTGTTGAGCAAGAAAATTCGATCAAAAATAACTACTCTCGAAACATTAAACACGTTGTCAGGGCAGGTAGTGTAGGAACTACTTTGTTTTGAACGAGTTGGTAAGAGGAGAGTAAGATAAGTGTGTGGGGGGTAGTTCGCTTGCTGTTTGTCACATTGGGATGTGAAAGTTTAAAGATACAAAAAAAACGATATCTGTAGCGTTTGCCCTTTTCATAAGTGGTCAGGATTTCACAAGAATTAGTGTCTGGACACTTTCACACTGTGAGGCATTGAAATTCGTTAAAAGAACAGAGAATTGAAATGAGACCAGGAATTAAAATAAAATAACAAAAGTAATAAATTAGAGATATATTATACCTATTCTTTATTGTTCGGTATTTTAAAAAGCATTTGATGGAATTTTAAATACGGTAAATTAAAATTCAATAAATTTAAATGTGTACAAGTGGCCTATGGGAACTTAGCCACCACTACAATAATTAATTTTCATTATAGTTTTTTTAACAGTGTAACGAATCTCAACCTTGAAGTACTTTTTGATAGATTTAAATCGCAATACAGAAAAATCGATTTTGATTTCTTTTTAATGATTATGAATGCTTCATCTTAAGGCCGTCTCCTGTAAGATTTTCGAAACTCCAAAGTGTCAAATCTTGGCACTTAAAGTCTAGTACTCACAGTACTTTCTATGGCTTCAAAAACTTTTTAAATGCTTCCTCAGGAAAAATTTAATTTTTGAGTTGTAACTCTTTTTGCAGCTGGAGTGCAATATGTGCACAAAGCATAAATTATTAATTAAAAGCTTCATCACAAGATTCAATTCAAGCTATTCACAGAGATGTTTTCAGGGTCCAGGGAAGGGGCCTCAAGTATTCCTCGCAATAATTTTGGTGTTAAAAACAATAAAAGTTGCATTCTGAAGCTTGGTTAATCAGTGTAGCTTAATTTGTGCGTTGTACCTAGTTCATCACTTAAGTGCGAAGATATGACTCCAAATAATTGAAAAATCATCAAATGCAATATTCCATTTAGCACTACACAATTCAATTTGAATAGATCCAGAAAGAATAATAGGCTATCCCCGATATTATTTTTGAATACCTACCTATCAAGCAATGTAATAATGTATTATTTTCCATTAGTATTCGAAGATGTATTATGTTACATTAGAAAAGTACAACCTATCTGGTATAGTGGTCATAGCGTTTGCCTGACACCCAGTAGGTCCCAGGTTGGTTTGTAATAGCATTGATGTTGGTGATTGTCCTTGTTAGGAGTCAAGCTCATATCCTAAGTTCCTTGCCCAGAGCTGTTGGTAGTCGTTTGCTTTTGACTTCTTACCTGACATGACTACCTACAAAGACACATTGTATTGGAGTTGAGAGGTCAGCTGCCTGTCTTTGCGAACTGGACCAAATAACTGAAGATCACCTCAACGACTACCCTAATATTCTTAACAATACTGCACTGTAGATAGTGTATACAATACAAGTACTGTAGATAGTGTATTTAAAACATATTTTATCACCTTTGCAGTTCCGAAGGCCGAAGAGGGCTTAAGAAAAACTTTCGAAAAGTTAGTCACAGTTGGCGGTAGTAGGTTCTTTTTGCACAATAAATCGCCTTTTGTTGATAAGTTAATCGGTGGTACGTCAGTGTAACAAAGAAAACAACCTGCACATATTGCACTCGTGGGTTTGCGTATGATTCATTCCCATGGAATTTATTAAATCTTAACTTATTCTACAGCTATGAGAGACATTTCCTGTCAAGCTAAATCTAGGTGGCGGTAGTGTTTCTGCATGTTTTCTATACGTATTCTGGATGTGAAGTCACTTGACAGGTTTTTCGAATACGATTTCAGCATGTCCGCCCCCAGTAAATATTCTAAAGGATGAATTCCGAATTGGTATGTGATAGTTGATTGGTCAAGGCCAATTAGATTAAACGCTAAACGTTGCCAAAATGGCGATAAACTACATTTTAAACTAACCCCGATTTGTATTATGTGAGAGCATTTGGATAGAGTAAATGAAATCTTCACTTTCCGTCTGGTTTGTTCTTACTCCATATTCCTCATTACATTCACTAGATATTGCATGCTATGTAGTTTGCTTAATTCCGAACTTCTTGGTTTGGAAATACAACTCTGTTGTGATGCAGAACCAGTTCCCACGATTCTTTTCTCCATTTTGCTGGAAGAATCCTTTAGTCCGAAATTCCATGGCCGTTTTCTACTTATTCTAAATAGTTTTATTTTCGCATTTAAATGTTCTATTGAATTCATTCTTAAGTACAGAGGAGGTTAATGTTTTGATAATCTCTTTCATAACTAGTGTCGTAACTCGGCATATTATTCGAATGCAATTTCAGCATGTCGCTTGTATTAAAAATTAACGCCAAACATCATAAAAACGGCGATAAATCAAATTAGCTTTACCGGAAGTATTTTTTCTTCACTGGTAGTTTGTTTATGTTTACATTGAAAAACTGTCATTCTCACATAATATTGTTTCCTTTACTTTAGACGGACTAAATTATTTCAGAATTTAATTTTGCGTAAACAGAAGACGCCAAAATCTAGAACTTTCAATGCTATTTATTGCATGGTCTAAAATTGAACATGTATATTATTGCAAATTGATCGTTTGCAAGTTATAAGTATCTGTTTTAACTTTATTCTAGGGATTTTATATTTATTATTCAATAGGTAATTAATTGCTATCGCAGCAACAGGTGAAAGCGCAAAACTTTTCAAGTTTTAGAATCCTTCAGAATGTACGTTATATAGATTCTGTATAAGTAAACTTTTACTAATAAGATTATAATTTATTTTACGTCGGAGAACACAAGAGGTATATTTATTTCACTATAATCTCATTGAATAAAGGTATTATTTTTGTGATAATGGCTCCTAAAATTGAGTGGCCAAATATGGCCCTTGCGCCATAAGAACCCAACTAACCAACCCAAAATTGAGTATACACCATGGAGAGATTCCTGTAAATGCCCAAAACTAATAAACAATAATTTGAACTTAATTTTTATAGGAATGTTTGTTAGAGTACACATTTAGAAATGTATTAGGCTAAAAGACAATTCCGCATACACTATACAACTTTTAGAGATACGTTTTAAATGTCAAATTTACAAAATTCTATGCCTGAAAATTTAATATACACACAGCTATAGAATTAGTTTCGTACAAAAACTCAATAAAAACGTAAAATAAAATTTCGTTGCATATATTTATGCGTGTAGAACAACTTTTAGCAGAAATGGCCATAATTTTACCCATTTCTTGCATCGAATCGTTCTTACTTTCTGTTCTGAATATCGTTATTTTCAACCACTTTTTCCAACTAGAACCGAAATCTTCAAGCCCATGGAGGTCCTGATAATATGGTTGGGTGTACAATTGTAGTTTAAGGTGGAATAAGAACTTCAATTCAACTATTTTTGATCTGTACCTCTTCTCTCCCTGTGGAGACAGACGTTATGAAGAGACACAAAAATTTGACTCAAAATTTTGAGTCCTTTTTAACAATTGTTCTTCAATATAGTTAAATATTTCAAATGATTTTATCAATAGAAACTGATTTTCCAAACTCTCTTGAAAAGGCCAGTTTATACTTTGAAGTCTAATTCACCCCACACCCTGACCGAATGCTACCTGGTAAAAAAATGTAAGCTTTCCTCAAATCATGACAATATAGCGTCCAACAGTCTGGAACATCGAATTTACCCTTTTTTCCTCCACTCTGACAAACATTAGTCACTAAAAGAATTTTGCACCCATGGTCTTACTAAGCATTCAAACATACCTGTTTAAGGGGGTAAAACTAAACTACTTTACGATAAATTTATGTCATTGCATTCTTTCTTATCCTTAAGTTAATGGTATCTCAAGAAATAATAAGCTTGGACTCACTTTTGAATTCTCGTAAAGACCTTTAGTGGGAAGGTGGGAGTAGTATACGGATGCCTATGCGGGGCGGAAGTGACGTCATACCACGTGACCGGAATTGGGCGGGGCCAAGCGACGTCACAGCGTGGCGTCATCCAAAAGCGGAAGTGACGTATCGACATGCTGTTGAGTTGTTTCAAGGTGGCATCGTTTTGTTGGAGTTGTGTTGCCATGGTGATGAAGAACTGGTAGTGCCATCTGGTGGAGAAATTCGAAACCCTATCATTTTTAATTAAAAAGGAATTTCTTGGATTCGAACTCGGGACCATAGGACCCGAAATCAAGTGCGCTACCACTGAACCATTGGTGAGTTAGGTATGGGTGGTGAATTAATGTAGTGTTTCTCTCCCTTTTGGACTTGTATTTTTTCTTAGTATTAGGAATGGGCTATTTTTAGAAAATGGTTTGAATAATTGCATGGCGGTTTTAATAAATGCTTTTACAAAATGACTTGTAGCGCCATCTAGTGGTGGAAGAAGTAACAATAAGTTTTAAAAGATTTATTTCTTTTATATTTAAATATATATTTGTTCTCTTGCATAAATTAAGTTTCTAGTTTTGTTAAAAGACACGTACAGCCATCTAGGGTTGAGTTTGAAACGAATTATTCTATATTTACATAATAATATTGAGATTTTGTGCATAGGTTAAAATTTTATTTTCTAATTTTATTTCTCAAAATGATGCCATGTAGTGATGGAATAAATTAGCAACAGAATAATTTAGCTTTATTTTTTAATCTTTAACTTAGGTTTTTCATTTGATGTAATATATATATATTATTAACTTAGGTTTTTTATTTGATGCAAATATATATATATATATATATATATATATATATATATATATATGTACTTAGAATAAAATAATATTATTTTAATACTCTAACATTGGAACTCGGAAAACATAAGAAATTGAGGCCAACCGATTGTATGCGAGGGATTTTAATCGTTCGATAGAATTTATAATACGGAAACGTTTTCTTTTTTAATATACGTTTTAATGAATTTATATGTGACATGTTCTTGAAGAAAGTGTGAATGCTTAAGGGTGAATGTGTTGTCGGGAAATCATTATTGCAACTTGAGTGGAGGATTTTGAGATATGAATAGGACACAAAGGCATAACGATGTATGAACTCATATTTCTTGGATCATTGAATTACTTTGCTTCTTTTGGGGGGTTTTCTGCCCTTCTACTGTTTTTAAATAAATCATGGATTCTAGTGACATTAGACGTGCAAAGAAAATGCGTGCAGACAAAGAATGGTGTTTGCAGAAATATTGTAAAGATTCTTTATGTTATGAGTATGGTAAATTGTTTACAGATCATGAAGGCTACGTATATTTCCGTCGATTGGGAAACGAATTAGCGTATTTAAAGAGGAACCTACGATAGAAATTTACGGATCTTGTATTGCAGATAAGCCTTGGTCTCCTTTACTATTGGAAATAAAGGCAGAAGTGGAACGAATAATTGGTGCAAGATTTAATTCTTGGTGAACCGTTATAAAGATGGTAAGGACTGTATAGGTGCTCATAAAGACAACGAGAAGGACTTGGATCTTAATGCACCCATAGCGTCTGTTTCATTTGAACAGAAAAGGCAATTTGTGTTTTCTAGAAAGAATTACAATTCTTTAAAAATTGTTCTGGAAAATGGTAGCTTGTTTGCGATGAAATATCCAACAAAGCAATTTTGGTTTCCCAGCTTGCCCCGTGGGAATGCATCGTGTTCTAGAATTAATTTAACGTTTCGTAAGATTCTAGCATAAATAAGCGATAAACCACTTATATGCTCCGAACTGGAATTCAGTGTCAATGGAGATGTACACTAGACGATATTTAGAAAACGCTACAATTAATCTTTGTGCCTTTCTGATTATTTTTATAAATGCTTAAATCTTTCTATTTTAAATAAACGTTTGCGTGTCTTACCACATACACTGTATTTTGGATTTTTTTATTACATAATTTTATAAATTGTTTTTAAAATACAAGATCTAAAATGAAAATTTTTTTTGCTATAAAGATTTTATTTTTTGAAGTTGGATGTTTTTACTCAAAAATTAATTATACATTAGATGCTATAACACCTATTTTATTGCAGAAATTTTGTTTTAAGTAATGTACACTTAAATAAGGGTAAAACTTTTGAAACTTTACAAAACCCATACTATGAATACGTTTCCTTGTACATTTGAAGAAGTTATAAAAGTATTGAAACCATTTACCCTATAAAAACTAAATCAAATGTCATTTTTTAATTAATCTTTCCTTGCATATTATTTTTTACTCTGAATAAATCTTCATAAATTATAGTGAATTAACTTTTATTATATTGATTTACAAACTTTTTTAAATGAAATTTCCTTTGATATAAGGATTTATATTTTAAAGTTAGATATTTTACATAAAAATTAATTATATATCGAATACTATTTCACGTATTATAACATTGAAGATTTTTAGAAAACACTTTACAATTGAAACACATACATCAGGTATTACAAGCATTTAAATGCAGATTTGCTTATTATTTTTTTAATTTTACAATTAAGACACTTTTAAAAGTTTGATTCTTAAAGTGTGTTTATGCATAGTAAAAAAACAATACTAAAAAACCTGTAAGGGTAAAAATGTTTTATACATAAATTTGTGAAACTTTGCACGACCCATACCATGTTTCCTTGCACATTTGAAGTAGTGAAAAATAGTTTATTAAAATTCATTTGTCCTTGAAGTTCTAGATTAAATGTTCTTTTTCTTTAATGCTTTTGCAAACCACAGATTTTACTAAATATGAACTTCCTTTTATTTATTTGAAACCTTATGCATATTGTACAGTTTAAATTGAAGAGCAAAATAAAAATGCTGTACGTAGTTATGAAGTATTTTACAAGATACTTCATATTGCTCTCTTAATTTTATATGTAATTCATTACTACGTTAAATGGATAGCATGTGGGTTTTCTGTTTGGAAAATAATGTGGACATTTATGTGCTGCTAAATAAATTAACTTTCGCTTTTCTCGATAGTTAATGCATAATCTAAAGATTTACTCACACCGCTGATAGTTTTACCCATGAGTAATATTAAATAACTGAAAATTTTAAATATTAATGAATTTTAAAATGAACAAATATTATTGAAATAATGGATCAAATCTGACTTCTATATATTCTTAAAACATTATCTGCAAGAAAAGGAGACACTTCTAAAACAGATTGAAGGAAGCCACATGGAAACAAAGTTAATGAAAACACTTTTTATAGAAAAACATAGTTCATATATTTTACAAAAATAATACATTGCAGTGTAAAAAAGGAATTTTATTTTTTACATACTTGCACTTTTTAAGAGGCGCATATTTCCAACAAGCCAATTATTCGATGCCGCCACCTGAGCTTTTAGGCAATGCAAATTATTTTTGTGATGACCACATGATAGGTTTTGGATATCTTTGTTGCAACTTAGATCACATAGTGCATCGAATTTGGAACACCCATATCGTTCCAAGTTGATGTTCTGAAGTCTACATCTAAGCGTTTCTTCTCCATATGACCACCTTTGTAAGCAACTAGGTACTGAGTGGTACTAGTGCAACTAGGTCTTGATCTGCTCGTTCAATTCTAAAAGCTTAGAGTCTAGGCTTTCTAAGGGAGACACAATTTGCCATGTCACGGGACAGGAATGAAGTCCACATACGTAATTTTTAACATATCGCATAGTTGTATGATCTTCGGCACTAAGTTTATGCTTACAAGACGATAAGTTAAAACGAATACTTGAAGCTACTTGCGAATTTTGCAGCGATGTATGCGTATTTACGTACTAAGAAACTTTCTTGAGTCTGAAATCCATCAAAATTCACAATTGCACAAATATTATGCATTGCTATTGAAAAGCGTTAGCTGTTCTTGGAAAAATAATTGTAAACTGGAGGCACGAAGAACTGGACTATATAACACCATACACTTACTAATCATACTAACCAGTAAAGTTAAAATTTATCTTTGTGTTCCATAGTTACTCACAAAAGATAAGACTGAGTGAAGAATGTACTCAGAAAACATGTGTTTGTGATAATGCGCCAAATAAAATTTTGTGTTGTAATACATGAAGATTGAAACGACAGGATATACTTTAATGTGCGTGTGATTTTTTTTCACTCTACCATGTTTATGCGCTGAATGCAATTCAATTCTACGACTAAGCTTGAGCAAGAAAAAACATAACCAAATATAATTTATAAGAAAAACGTATTTTGACTTTCTTTAAAATAAGAACTTTAAAGTATACTGAATTCTCTTAATTCTGCAGTTTTATTTTTTCTAAAATTACATCAACAAATTGAATTATTTAGTTGTGGGCACACACAGTCTTTGCCTTTGTTGAAAGGAAACTAGTATCTTTGACAAGTATCAGATTTTTAAAAATTGACGAAGAGAAGAACCTTTTTCATGGGATTTAACTCAATCTGCACCATAATTTTACACTTAAGAGTAATAGAACATAATATAGTTTTAAGGAAAATGAATAACCATTATACAAATTTGTAGTCAAAAGTTCCAAGCATGTCTATACACAATAAACACCTATCTACGTTTAGAGATTGACCACGCACAGACGTTGACATTAGGAATCTAGCCGAAAACGGATTGTATTATACCGGTGTCTCGGACGTGATCAGGTGCTATTGGTGTGGCGAAGGGCTTTAAAATTGGTAAAAAGAAGATGTAGTGAGACACGAACACAAAGTTTTATCCAATATGTTTGGTAGCCCTCAGATGAAAGTGTACAGGTGCTGGATGAAATCAACAATAATACCAATGGTTTTATAAAAACCGATGTAAAGCTTTACCCCTTATACAACGGCAAGGACGAACGACCTTGTAAAATTTGCAAGGAATCGGAAATGAATGCTACTTTGGTCATCTGGATGCCTTACGGTCATCTGGTGACATGCATGAGATGTACGAAGAGTCTTTCAACGTGTCCTATGTGCCGAACCAATATTTTACATAAAATTAAAACGTACATTTGTTACTAAACAGTCTATTTATTAGGACATGTAGTATATGCAATTTCAAGTGATATACTGAACATGATGTGGAAGAAAATCCAATCGTAAAAGGGTGGTATTGAGTTGAAAGTCATTAAATTGGCACAAGTGCTTCAGCAAAGAGATTAGTATGGAAGTTTGAGACTAAAAATCATAAGACCCTTTATTAAGGAAAAAACCTATAGAAAGACTTATACACCCTTATAAATATATTGACTATTTTAATTATTAGTTGTTTGTTCATTACATGTTAAACGTATTTACTAAAGAATTTTAAAGTGCCTTAAACAGGAGTTCTAAATGCTTTAGGAAAGATGTGTAAATGCAAGAAAGAACGCTTGAATTAAATATTCATTCTGAGTGCTTCTTTCTTTTAGTGTGGGCTTATTAAAACTTTTGTTAAAGCATTTTAAAATATTTCACACTTTAAAAGAATTATTTATATTTATTTTTATTAATTTTTTAAAACTTTTTTACTTTATTTTACTTCTTAACTTTTTTTATTGTTAGTGTTCAATTTTTTCTGTTTAACTTTTCTTTACTGTTTAATTTTTTCTGTTTAACTTTTTTTATTGTTTAATTTTTTCTGTTTAACATTTTTAATGTTTAAATTTTTACTGTTTAAATTTTTTCTTTTTTTAATAATAAGACTACAAACTATTAAAAAAGTTAAACAGAAATATTTAAATTCATTTTAGATCTTGTATTTTAAAAAACAATTTATAAAATTATGTAATAAAAAAAATCCAAAATACAGTGTATGTGGTAAGACACGCTAACGTTTATTTAAAATAGAAAGATTTAAGCATTTATAAAAATAATCAGAAAGGCACAAAGATTAATTGTAGCGTTTTCTAAATATCGTCTAGTGTACATCCCCACTGACACTGAGTTCCAGTTCGGAGCACATAAGTGGTTTATCGCTTATTTATGCTAGAATCTTACGAAACGTTAAATTAATTCTAGAACACGATGCATTGTCACAGGGGCAAGCTGTGAAACCAAAATTGCTTTGTTGGATATTTCATCGCAAGAAAGCTTCCATTTTCCAGAACAAATTTTAAAGAATTGTAATTCTTTCTAGAAAACACAAATTGTCTCTTCTGTTCAAATGAAACAGACGCTATGGGTGCATTAAGATCCAAGTCCTTCTCGTTGTCTTTATGAGCACCTATACAGTCCTTACCATCTTTATAACGGTTCACCAACACAAAATTAAATCTTGCACCAATTATTCGTTCCACTTCTGCCTTTATTTCCAATAGTAAAGGAGACCAAGGCTTGTCTGCAATACAAGATCCGTAAATTTCTATCGTAGGTTCCTCTTTCTTTAAATACGCTAATTCGTTTTCCAATCGACGGAAATATACGTAGCCTTCATGATCTGTAAACAATTTACCATACTCATAACATAAAGAATCTTTACAATATTTCTGCAAACACTATTCTTTGTTTGCACGCATTTTCTTTGCAGGTCTAATGTCACTAGAATCCATGATTTATTTAAAAACAGTAGAAGGGCAGAAAACCCCCAAAAGAAGCAAAGTAATTCAATGACCCAAGAAATATGAGTTCATACACCGTTATACCTTTGTGTCCTATTCATATCTCAAAATCCTCCACTCAAGTTGCAATAATGATTTCCCGACAAAACATTCACCCTTAAGCATTCACATTTTCTTCAAGAACATGTCATATATAAATTCATTATAACGTAAATTAAAAAAGAAAACGTTTTCGTATTATAAATTCTATCGAACGGTTAAAATCCCTCGCATACAATCGGTTGGCCTCAATTTCTTATGTTTTCCGAGTTCCAATGTTAGAGTATTAAAATAATATTATTTTATTCCAAGTATTTATATATATATCCTCGCATCAAATTAAAAAAGCTAAATTATTCTGTTGCTAATTTATTCCATCACTACATGGCATCATTTTGAGAAATAAAATTAGAAAATAAAATTTTAACCTATGCACAAAATCTCAATATTATTATGTAAATATAGAATAATTCGTTTCAAACTCAACCCCTAGATGGCTGTACGTGTCTTTTAACAAAACTAGAAACTTAATTTATGCAAGAGAACAAATATATATTTAAATATAAAAGAAATAAATCTTTTAAAACTTATTGTTACTTCTTCCACCACTAGATGGCGCTACAAGTCATTTTGTAAAAGCATTTATTAAAACCGCCTTGCAATTATTCAAACCATTTTCTAAAAATAGCCCATTCCTAATATTAAGAAAAAATACAAGTCCAAAAGGGAGAGAAACACTACATTAATTCACCACCCATACCTAACTCACCAATGGTTCAGTGGTAGCGCACTTGATTTCGGGTCCTATGGTCCCGAGTTCGAATCCAAGAAATTCCTTTTTAATTAAAAATGATAGGGTTTCGAATTTCTCCACCAGATGGCACTACCAGTTCTTCATCACCATGGCAACACAACTCCAACAAAACGATGCCACCTTGAAACAACTCAACAGCATGTCAATACGTCACTTCCGCTTTTGGATGACGCCACGCTGTGACGTCGCTTGGCCCCGTCCACTTCTGGTCACGTGGTATGACGTCACTTCCGCCCCGCCTAGTCCGCCCGTATACTACTGATTGGGTTCTTAAGATTTTTCTGGCGTCATGTTAAGTGGTAGAACACGGTCTTCTAAATAAACTTTTTGCTTTCTAATGATCACCACTTGTTTAAATTCGATAAATACTGAGTTTTGATCTATTTAATTATATCACGATTTCAATACGGTCGTCTCGTTTAACTATATAACTCACAACTAAAATTGCCATTTCTCCCCTTAACTTCTGAGCTTTCGGCATTTTGATGATGAAGCGTTGAAGGCACTTAATATTAAGACTTAAACTTTATACTAATCGCTCATGACTCTAGTTCTTTCATGAGACCTGCAGTGAAACTTTGTACATTAGTTGAATTGTGTCTTACTTTTGAGACACGCTGTTTTTTAAAAAAATTATTGTCACTTTAACACACTTAATAATTTTACAATTATTTTTTTATTCACATATTATTTTAATAAACCTTCTTTCTAGACATGCATTGAATTTAATGCGCTTATTTCATCTACGCTTTTTTTTAATTCTCGAGCACTTAAACTTTTGAGGAACGATACTTCATCCTGAAAAGAAAACTATCGAATACAAGCTACAGGCATATATATTACAATGAAATGATCACTTTGTTATATGTAGAGTAATTTTTTATGAATCAAGAAAAACAAAACAAGAATTTTGTGATTTTCTAGTTAATTTTATATAAATATTTTTAATGTGTGCTATGCAATATGTATAATTCCGTAAACTCTTCAGTTTATCTTCGGTTTACAAGTGAAACACACAAAGTCGAAATTTTCGAGTTATGAGTTTTTTAGATTGATGAAGTGTATAGTAAGCTTTTTTCTTTGCATGTGAAGGGCTAGATTTCTCCTTGAAGAATACAGTGAGTAAAGCTAGTAATCATAATTTCCCCCTTCGTTTCCTCAGAACTATGTTTTTTACTTTGTGTGTTTCACTTGTAAACCAACGATACAAGAAAAGAGTATAAAAAATTTTTTTGAACCGGTATTTTCAGAATATTCTGTTAATGTTCCTCTGATAAGAAGTACATAAAAATTAGATAAATTAATATAGTCGGCAATGAAACTTCCAAACCCTCTCCTCAAAAAACCGTTCTTAGCCAATGCAAAGAAACAGGCCCATGAAAGATTTTAGTTTGATTCAAACTAATAAATCGAATCCTTTAGCTCCTCGACCATCCCTCCAACAAAAGAAACCCATAACGGCACAAAAGAAAGCACCCCATCCGTATTTTCGCACCCAGCCATCCGATATGGCAGGAATCTATTCATCCCAAAGTCCGCGTCTCCTTTCGATTCGCAGGCAATCGCGCATTGTCGTCCCCGACCGTAAAAGGGAGAGGGCGGCCCTCGTCGTTTCCGAATATTGTTTCGCAAATTAGCCCCCAACTCCTGTGGGCGCGCCGCCCTTTGTTTCAGCCGTCTTCCGACAGGACAAGCACGCCTAATTCCAGGGGCACGCACAGCCCGTGCGGGTTTAATAGCGCCCTTCCAGACCGAATCCCCATTGGATACGGGTTTTAATCCCAGAGATGCGGGCATGTTTCCCGACACATAATCGAAACCCTCCCCCCTCCTTTACCGCCCCGAGTTCTCCGGGATTTGTTTGCGCCCTCTTTTATTGCGCGCGCCCTTTAATATATTCCATCGCGGAGCGCCCCGATCCTGCGGGAGGGGGTATCGATCTCCCCTCTCTTCACCCGGGGGGTAAAGGGGGGCGATTCCTGATGGCGGCGACTGCCCTTTGCCGATCGTTTGCCAACGACCGCACATGGGGTTTCTTTTTTCTTTATCTTTCTTTTCTCGCTGCACTTCCATTTTTTGGGGGAGCGTCGACGAAGCCGTGCCATGCTTTTTGGAGGTTGGGCTCGCGGTGCCAGCCCAATTCGTAGTCCATTTCCGGATTTGGTTTCCTTTCTTTGAAGGCTTCATCCTATATCGTCTTTGTTAATTTTCCCATCTTCGTTTACAGCTGTTTGCTTGTTTAATAATATCATTTGTTGAAAGTTTTCCATTTCCGTGAGTTGTTTGTTAAAAGAGAGTCCGGTTTATAATGTAACGGTACAGTTAATTCAAAGTTTTCCTTGTTAAAAGTTTATCCATTTCCATAAAAGTTGTTAAAAGTTTATTAATGTAATAATAATATCGTTTGTTGAAGGTTTTCCATTTCCATTGAAAGTTGTTAAAAGCTGTTAATATAATAGTATCGTTTGTTTGAAGTTTTCGATTTCCGTTGGAAGTTGCTTGTCAGTATAATAGTAGTATCGTTTGTTGAAAGTTTTCCATTTCCATTGAAAGTTGTTTGTTAAAAACTTGTTAACATAATAGTCGTATCATTTGTTAAAAGTTTTCTATTTTTGTTGAAGTTGTTTGTCAGTACAATAGTAGTATCAATTGTTAAAAGTTTTAGATTTCCACTGAAATTTTGTTGAAATCTTGCTAGTATAATAGTAGTACTGTTATTTAAAGGTTTTTTTCACGATTTCTATTGAAAGCTATTAAAAGCTTGTAGTAGTTGGGGAAAGATTTTAGATTCCATTAAAAGTTATTTGTTAAAATCTTGTTAGTATAATAGAGTATCGTTTGTTAAGTTTTACATTTCCATTGGAAGTTATTTGTTAAAAGCTTGCTAGCATAATAATAGTACTGTTAGCTAAAATCCTCCACCGTCAGGATCAAAATATACACGAGTCCCATAGTTAACTTTTTGCTGTGGGCCAGAGGTGGATTCAGGGGAGGGCCGAGCGGTCAGTTGACCCCCTGTCATCTTGAATCATATCTCTGAGCATCCTTTGTATGCAATTCGTATTCCAATAGGGGCCCCGGTAGCCCGGCTGGAAGAGTAACGGACTAGTGCGAGTTCGAATCCAAGAAAAGACCATCGTGTACAAAGGGGGTTGGTGCACGTTAAAATATCGGGGCCTCAAATGTCCTCACGCTGGCGTGGTGTGGAAGTTTAGAGAGTATGGTGCCAGCTCAGGTGTGACCTCATCATCTGACCGTGGTTCAAAATTACGTGGTGTTGTCCTCGGGTCTTTCCCTTCGGGTTTGATACCGGATCTTCGCCAATAACCCATTGTGTTGCTCCAGTGCGACGTTAATTAAAATACCTGCCTACCGTATTCCAATAGAAATAGTTTCACGTTATTAAACATCAAAATGTTTTTGATATTTAACCAATTAACATTACAAAGGAATTTACTATTTAAGTAATCATAAAAATCGTAAATTGCCAATGGAGCTGTAAATGAAATTATATCATACCTTCTAGAGAAGTGACACGGATTAAAGTGATTATATTTTTTCCTTTGATAAATGACACCCCTATTAAACGCAAATTATAAAAATCAAGTCAGAAATATGCTAGAAATTTTATCGGTAAGAAACAATTTCGCAAATTTTAAATTCAGAAGAAAAATAATCTTAATGAACTTCAATCTTTTGACTCTTCATTGAAATTGTCCTCTTTTGTTTGTATAACTTTCTCGGGAAGGTTTGATTTACATATTATAATGAGTGCTTAAACCAGATTGGTTCATGTCTCATAAAATTTATGACTCATTATATGCATCATAAGAGCATATATCATTCAATGCCACATTCAGTAGTTCGAATTAAATTTTGCTTCCCATTGTTACAAACTGTTGGTTTATTTTGTACACCTTCTGTTCACCACACGTATATTCTGTTAAGGGGAAATTACTTATTTTAAATTACAACATGCCTTTGGAAGAAAAGACAGGTGTTTCGAATTAATCACGTTAATTTTGCCCCGATAAATTTATTCTGGATCTGCCTTTGTTGATAAAATATCTTTGGAGAAGCTGAACACGTCCGCCACGCTTGAAATTCTGTTCATAAAATGTTGAAGGAAATCAGCTATTAGTTATGCGGAATCATCAATGAGTTACCGGAAATTTTTACTCGCCAGAAGCAACAAAATTTTAGTAACTGGCGAAAAATACATTTTGATTAATAATGGCGAATAGGTAGGTGATCAAGCATTTTGTGCGACCAATATTGTGAGGTTCTCCGGCCAATACATTGACTGTTGGTCAGAAAGAACCATTGGATCCCGTTGGCGGGGATGTCCTTGAACGGTCATCGGGGCTAAGAGAAAGAAAAAGTAGAACTGTAAGGAGGAAGGTAGACTAGACTAGCGGACAGAGGAGGATGGAGGGTCATTTCGCTGCGACTTCCCAAAAGATTTGGACTGTAGATAGACTCAAGTATAATAGCCAAGAAATGACTATAAATATATTGTAATTCTACCCCTGAAAAGCGTTACTCTCTCTGGTAACGTATATATAGATGAAAAAAAGAGCCAACACACATGTTACAGCGTGACAAATATTCTTTATTTTTTTTAACGGGAACTGGATACACGAGGGTAAAATGGACAGAAAGCGGTTCGCCAATGCTCGGTTCGTTACCACGAATTATTGTTCGAAATCAGTTCGCTATTATCTTTATTTTTTTAACTGCTTCCTGTATGTTCGTTGCCACGAACCAAGTATTTTCCCTTTCGCAACATTTCGTCTGTTCACTAGCAGCTCTAGTGCACGTTCCGATCACTGTGGATTCGACTTCGCGACTTGTTGCAATGTGACTGTGAAAGTACCGTTCACATCTGAAGCTGGTTACAGTGTACAAGTTGGTTGATTGGGCTGTTTGGCACAAGAGCCATTTTGGCTCAATCTGCGCCAGGCACAAGACAAACAATGACCATGCACACAAGAAAGGTTTTACTAACACCGAAGAGAGAAATATACGGTAGGTATGTGATGGCCGGACTACACAGAAAGCTGTTCATCCGTGTGCAAGTTGCCTCGAACCGAGCATTTTGCCCTTTCTAGATGTCGCGACGTGTTTCAAGGTGACTGTGACCATACCGTCCACATTTGAATTGAAGCTGGTTACAGTGTACGATGACTAAATAGTTGGTTGATTGGCACAAGACATATTTGGCCGAGTTGCGTCAAACACAAGACAGACAACGTCAAGTAATGTACATACACACATAAAAAGTTTTACTGACACAGAGGAGAGAAACACCGTGTGTAGTAGGTAGGTATTTTAATTAACGTCGTACTGGAGCAACGCAACGGGCTATTGGCGACGGTCTGGGATCAATCCCAAAGGGAAAGATCCGAACACCGTGTGTGAGATGACTGATTAGACAGAAAGCTGTTCATGAATGTGTAAGTTTCCCCGAGCCGAGCATTTTCCCTTTCTAGATATTACAGTACTGCGGATTCGTCTGATCTTGAGCTGTTCTGGTACGCCCCACTTACCGTGGATTCGACTGTTCTCGACGTGGCGACTGTGAACGTATCTGAAGCTGGTTACAGTTCGTTAGCGAGTACGCGGCATTTTGTCGCCGACCAAAGCAGAGAATATCCCTCCCGTGCGTCCATCAGTCGTCCACCCCCTAACTCCCCAGGAGGCCCACCCTCCGTCCTTCCGTAATCGGAGATGGGAGGCAGCCGTCCATCAGCCCCGAAACAAAACACAAAAAGTCCGCCCCGCCGGGGCATCGGAGAGGAACTGGAAATCGATGCGGCACGAGCGGTCACGACACGGGAGGGGGAGGATCCTGCGTCGCAGCTAATCCGGTGGCGCTAAACCCTTCGGAGGATCAAGTTAGGGAGTAAATGGCCCCACACCCCGTCTATCCATCAAGGGCCGGGTAATCGTTTTTCTCCGCGACTCACCCAAATGAGGCACACTTCCTAATCAGGGTAAACACCACTAAACTGCGAGCAGCATATGGGACTCTCTCCTAATCAGAATCATTAATAAAACAGGGTATAAAGCTGCAGGTTTGGTTCTATACAATATCTTACCGAACCTCTACTGTTACCTCGATACAAAATCAATACCATTTGGGGAATTCTGATTTTTTTTTAAATCCATCGGAAAATTAAATAGGGTAGTTAGATACAGGTAATTGAATCAGGTTGCATTAACGACTGTCCGGGATCAATACCCAAGTGAAAGATCCGAGGACAATACCAATAGCTCGTTGTGCGATGTAAACCTATCTACCTACCGAGGACAATACCTCGTAATTTTGAACCAAGGTCAGAGACAAATGTAGAGACTCAATCTTACTCAAGGTATTTTCTATTTCCAATGGAAGCAACTAAAAAATTAAAATATGAGTTAAGTAAAACTGGGGTGTCTTCGGGTAGTGTTAACTGCAGTAATTTAATTCAACCTCAGCTAACTGGATTAACGAAAAACTTCTAGGAGCGGCTGTCCGGTTTTTGAAATTCCTTGCTACAGTCCAAGTTTCACTTATCTGCCACAAAGCGCTGAACGCCGACCCTATTTTACTATTGCTTATTCCTGTAGCTTAAACTGGGTGTATTTCTCTTTTTTATGCCCGTGAAATACCCTGCTTTAGAAGAAAACAACCTGTGGAAGAGACCCGTTGACAGTTAACAAGTTGGAAGTTTAGAGGAGAAACTTATTAACGGACATTTTTTTGCAGTGCAGCCTTTTAAAGACTATTAACTTATAGGTCAAAAACAGGAATTATAAGCATTTTCATTGCGTTATACTATTTTTCCCCAAATAAATTACAATATGAAAATGTATTTGTCGTCATCATTTCGTGTCAAAAAACGCATTTCCTAAAAATGTCTGTTATCGAGTTTGCTCTAAAATAGACGAAATACAGTATGAATATATTGTATTAGTAGTTATGTGCTTTGTATCTTTAGGTATGGTACATTCTTCTGAATTGAAAAATCATTTCGGATTTATTGAAAGCTCTGAAGAGATATTACTTTTACAAAAAATTTTATCACCTATATAGCAAAATTGATGTGCCTTTTTTAGTTGCTTGTATTCATTATAACGTCTCCAGGTTTATTATCAGAAACACTAAATTATTAAACCTTTAAAAAATGTAGATGTAACAATTTTGGTATGAATAGATTTTTTAAACTTATTCTTTCTCAGGAGTTTATGCATTTTTAATGAGTTTTTGTTGCAAAAGTTTTTTATTTTATCTTTCTACGTATTCTTTTTGTATTTTTGAATTTGATATTTTTTCTGTATGGAAAAAACAATTAAATTAATTATCTTATGTATTTTAGTAGTCCTTTTTGAATCCCTTTTCCCAACTCTAGACTGCCAGTGCTGGACTTGCCGCATCTTTCCACTATTCATTAGTTTGGATACTATGATGAATAATCTATGATTTGTTTAAGAATATTTTTTAGTTTTTTCCCATTTACCAAAATTTTTTGGATATATTTTATACTAGCAAAATTACCCGACCTCACTCGGGTTGAATTGATTAATAATACATTGAAAGTGACCAGAATAATCACTTCCCTTTTTGTAGAAAAATGCCAAATCATTTAAGTGTGAGTAAAATAATTTTTCAACGCCTTTTCGAGATTTTATAATTTCTACAACCTACTTTGGACACAAATCCTATACATACAAATCCCTTCATGTAATACATTTCACATATATCACACCCCTGCTAAAAGTACAAACTGACGAAAGGTGACAGACACTAACTACTAGAAAAGACGATTTTGAAGGAGGATTAGGAATTCCCTTTCTTAAGTTCTCTTCCTGTAGAACTGCTCAACTCAATTTGTAGAAATGACGAATCTACGGCGAATGCTCTCGTACTCAAAGTTTACCTACCAATATTTTTTATTTTTTGACTTGAGGCACTCTTGCAGCAGGCTTGCGACATTTTTGAATTTTTCCATCATTGACGGAAAGAAGACAAATAAATTTGATAAGGTATTTATTATTAAGTTTGTTTTAAAAGCGAATGTGTTTTTCTTGAAAATTCCGTTTTGTGGCACGTGCAATAATATAAGAACTTGTTTTAAAATTAAATGTCTTCAGTACAGACAAAGCAAAGGTAACCTATTATCATTTTTTTAAAATGGTATATCGATTTAACAGTGTTTCTTCTAAATAAAATCATTATTTTAAACAAACTTTTCTTAAATAAGTTGCTTAAATATAGCTTCAATTCTTAAAAGAAATCACCTTGGCCATCTGTCACTATGACAAAGAATTTATAATATTTCAAAAGTCCAAGTTCGGATTTTTTTAACATTAACGTTTTTCAATAATGGCAAAATTCCACTTAAAAATTTATTCTAACTTATAAGCAGAAAGTGAAATAAAACAAAATAAAAGTTGGCTGGAAAAAGTTGTTTTAAAAATATTAATTAGAGCGCGTAAGAGATGGATTTTGCATTAGAAGGACCCAAAACGGATAGAAAGCTTGAAATGGGTCGAAAATATTCAGTGTACAAACACTTCATTTTTATTTAGAGATTCACAAATGGAGGTAAACTTTGAAGCAGATACTCCGCAAATGCGTCTTTTTCCATCATGATTCAACTACATATGAAGACTTACTTGACTTCATTTTTTTCTTGAAAAAATCACTACGCTCTCCCAATGAAGGTACCAAACCTGAAGGCACGTATTATTTCGTGTCATCATTAATCAAATACAAGAATTCTATACATCTTCGAATGACAAATATTCAAATCCTGTTTATACATGTGACTACATTACGCATTGCAAGAAATTAAGAATGTTTTGCGTTTCTTACTTAAAAGGGTAGGTCCTGGTCAAATCCACTCTCGTGTAACAAAAATGATGATTGAATGACAAACATAAATGTTGTTTAAAAGTAAAAATAATTTATTTAAATAATTTAATAAAATACATTTTGATGCGTATTCAGTACATTATACACAATTTTATTTTACTGAATTATTCTTTTTTTTTTCAGTAGTATTAGAGTAAAACCAAAAGCAGAAATAAAAGGTTTTCGTTTTAAAAAGAATCCAAGTTTTTTTATGGAATGCAATTATGATTCTCATTTGAAAAAACGACCTTATAAAGGAATTCTATTGACCTATAAGTAAAAAGATATACAGTGCTGGCAACCGAAAATACACCATAAAAGACAAGAAATATCAAAGCCATATTTATTATAAAAATAATATGAGTCACAAGGGGGTGAAATGATTGAAATTACAGCTCCGTTCGACATGCAAAACGTAAGATATCCGTATATTGTGTAGCCGCCATAGGCGGCAATAGCTGCTGCTTTACGTTTCGGCATTAGAAGAAAGAGGCTTTGGATGTGTGTTTGGGATATGTCAGTCCACGCTGTTTCTACACGTTGCCAAAGTTCATATCGCGTAGCCGCGGGTGATCGGTGGTGTGCCAGTCGTTGGGTGATCATCGACCAGACGTATTCGATTGGCGTCAAAACGGGCGGGCCATGGAAGAAGTGAAACCTTGTGGACATTGAGAAATTGTTGTACGTTGTATGTTGCGAGTGGTCGCGCATTGACCTATTGAAAATGGCCACAGGCAACCCTGAAGATAATGGAGGACAACAGGCTCAAAAACTTCAGAGATGTAGCGGTGGCTGTTGAGTGTACCGGCAATATGGAGTAGAATCCAATGATGCTCCATACCATAACGCCACGTGACCGGTATGGCGAATCATAATGCAAGCCATGCAGTATGTCGCCGTGGTGTCTCCAGACTCGAATGCGACCATCGTGGTACAGTAGACAGAATCAAAATTCGTCAGATAAAACGATGTCATGCCATTCGTTTGTCCATGTGTTGCGTTCTACGCATCATTGCAGCCGCAGACGCTTGTGCTGTAGAGTCAAAGGTAGTCGCAGCATTTGTGCACACTGACACAGTTGTGCAACACACCTTAATTCTTGATCTATGATTCATGTTGCAGTACAATCCGTAATAGACATGTGCACTGTCCTCTTATTCGGTGGTGTGACGAGGCTGCTGCATTCGTTCAAGTCGATCAATTTGCCCCTTCTGAACCCACCAATTTCATATTCGCATCACTGGTTTGATTTCGCCAAACACGAGTACCGATTTCTCGGAAGGATAAATCCTATACACAGAAACCACGAGGAAATACAATCCAATTCTTAAAACCGTCTCTCTGTTTTTCCTTTTTGTAATGCTTTCAGGGGGCTTTACCGGCGCACATGATTTTCCTCTGCACTGCAGAGCTAATCATTTGCATATCCTTCCATGATCCATCGAGTAAATTTCAAGGCATTGAATGCTTTCTTCATGGTGCTGTATTTTCGATGGCCAGTAGTGTAGTTTGGGTCATAAAAATTTCTCTTATCGATTTTAATTTCCGTTTATTTTAATATCCAAAGAATGGGCTTTTTAGTGCTTCGTGATGGATGAACTCTTATAATATCTATATGTGAGGAAATTAATAACCATGATTTGATTTGCGAACCTGAATGCACTTATTGAATGTTTAGCTAATTGTTTCCCTTGAAATATATATATATACAATTCCTAACTTTATGCATGAGCAAAATTTTTAAATATTTTGCAATCAAATCAGTTGAATTAATGAAATTGTTTTCCTCGAAGCCTCAAATAGAAGAGAAATAATCACGTGTCGCGAATGAAAGCATGAACTTCAATAATCACTTCTTTAACAAGCATCTTCATTTAAAACCTGCTTTGAGAGCTGACGTCTCTTTCTTCGAGCGTCAGTCACTTTTTAAACATGTCCAAATTCCTCAATACGTGTCAATACAAAGTGATTTAAATATCAAAATTATAATGAATCACCAGAGTCCTACATATATCAACTTTCAGGTCCGTCTTGCTTTTTAACTCCGGTCGCCATTTAAATGCTCAGAAAGCAACTTATCAATCTGCATTTGCTTTTAGTTAACAGTCTTCAAGGTCTATCTAATTTTTAGATTGCACTTCAGAAGTAGAACACAAAGTAAATAGAACTTGATCCTAACTTTTCAGTACATATTTCTATCGCTATTATACTGTATGACGTTATGAACCTTACTACCTTTGTCATTGTATATTCGTACGAAAAATCGGCCATTAGATCTATTTCCTAGAAGGAATCTCTCGTGTTGAGGATAATATTCATTCTTTAATTCTGCTCAACGTTAATTTTAGAATTTTCTTCTACTCTAGACACGTCTGAAATTTGTAATATAGTGCTCTAATGTGTGACAATGATTGGAGTAGGTTGTTTGAATGGAATGGTGAGAATGCTCTCTTGATCTGAATCGTAAAATGGTAATAGATATCGCAGCCAAGGAAGAATCCAGATTCTCGACTAAAAAAATGCTATTTTTGGCTAAACCTATGGGTATATGTTTGAAATGGGAGGAATAGCATGTTTTTCTCTCCTCTTTTACCTTAGCTTCTCAAATCTAATTTCAGTAGCTACTTTCCATTTCAAGGCAGCCCTCTTTTGCTAGTTGCTAGGGTGGATTTCTTAAAATGTCCGTTTCTAGCTCTCAATGAACTCAGAGCTGATGGTCTTTTAGACCTGGTCTGGCTTAAACTAGGACAAGTGGACCAACAAGTGGGATAAGTAAGAAGACGAAGCCTTAACAGTAATGAAATTAGAATTTGGTTTTCCTCTATCCTAAAAAATTTGTTTTGTGGAGGAGTTTCCGTATGAAGTAAAATCTTAACTTTTTGTGTGGTTTGTGTTTACACTGAAAATCCTTCCTACTCTTTTTAGCATACGTAATTTCAATGATAGGAATTTTCAGTGCAAACAAATCAGACGGTCTGCGAAGATTTTACTTCTGCTGTCCAAATGCTCCCACTTGATAAATAGTGAGGTTACCTTAAAATTTAATTTATCGCTGTTTTGGCGATGGTTGGCTTTTAATCTCTCTCTCTCTCTCTCTAATTCGCCTTAACCGAATCAACTATAAAAAATCAATTCGAAATTAATTCTTTTGAATTTTTATTGGTGACGTGCAGGGATCGTATTTGAAAAACAAGGCAACTGACGTCATGTTAAGAATACGTACAGGAAACACGTATCGCTGCAGAAATACTACCACCACCTACATTTAGCTTGGCAGAAAAAGCCTCTCATAGAAGTTTTAGTCGTTTGTCACCTATCGTGCACACCTTGTCGAACAAAGTGACATACTTGGAAAAGTAGATTTTATATTTTTTAAAATCCGTTGTTAATTCAACTTTCATGAAAGTTGAATAACTAACGAAAATCAAATTAGGACGCACGCTACAAATTTGTAATAAAGATATGAATGAATTCTACCATATCAAGAAACTACTCTACGAATGTCAAGTTGAGAAACGAAATATGCTTAAGGATTTTTTCAATCGTCTTTTTTGGCTTCCCAGTAAAATTTACTTCTTTGTACAGAAGGTGCATATTCATATTTATATCCTCTTACGTGGCACGAAAAAAGGTATCGTTTGTATTTATTATATAGCAACAACTCAAGCATCACGCGATTCTCCCCAACATTAAATCTATCGATAGAAAATACACAAACTTTTTCACCGTGTCAATCGCAAAACAAATGCGATAGTTTCCCCTATTTGTATTTCAAAAATAAAGTTAAGTAGTGATGTCAAATTTTCATCCAAATCGAATGAAGGCATAATCAACTTAGCAAATGAATCCTTAAGTAAAACTGAAAGAGAAAAAATAATGGAAGAGAAAAACGTAATTGGTAAGACACTTCCAAAATAATTGATAGTCCTGCTTTAATAAATTTTATTTATAATTTGAGAAAGTTATTCAAAATTTACCTGGCAGCATATCAAGGAATAGAATAGTGATGACTTTTGCTTCATGAATTTCTATTGTGATCGGCTTATACTGTTTTCTGGATATATAGTCAGTATCTTGCAGTGGCTTTCATAGAAGGTAGAAGCCCGGTATCCCTTGATAAAAAAATATTCCTCGGGAAAAAATCGATAAAACCTGAAGTAAAAGCAACGATTTTTTAACTCAAATCTGAGTGAGACGTCAGTTTCCATTTTAACGTCCTTGATTTTCACCCCAAAATGCCAACCAGAGACTGCTGATGATTCTTCCTTTCAACCTGAAATGGTTTCTTAATGTAATTGGTAATGGTGTTTGTCATGCGCAATACGTACTTTCACTACAGGTTCATCTCCTTACCCCATATTTCGTACTGTGGCTAGCATCCAATCCATGCAATATGTGCAGTGGGTCCTTGCGCATGGTCTATCATTATCCTTTTTTTCTCATTTCGTCGCCTTTCTAAAAGACATTCTTAAGTACAAATAAAATGCTTGGATTATGCAGATTGATCAGGATTAAGCTCAATTGTACTTTTTGGGCTCCTTTTTTAGTTTAGGACTAAAATTATTTTAACTATATTGTACTGTTTTCGAGGAAAAGAAACCTAGGAAAATAGTTGAATTTAAGTCGCACCGTAGAGCAACACAACGAGTTATTGACGACGGTCCGGGATCAATCCCGAAGGGAAAGATCCGGAGATCCTCGTAAGTTTGAACCACGGTCAGATGGCGAGGTCAACACCTGAGCTGGCACCCCACTCTCCAAACTTCCGCACCACGCCAACGTGAGGACATTTGAGGCCACGACAGATTTTACGAGTACCTACACACATGATGGTCTTTGGATGAATTGAGTTTCGAACTCCAAATCTCCGGTTGCTAATCAGCGAATTTAATAAGGCATGACAAGTGAGTAATAACACTTCCATCAACTTATAAGTAGAAATTTCACAGCAGATGCTATGCACGGGTCTTCTAGTATGAATATATTTTGCGCATAACAAAAATTTAGTTTTTTAAAGGGTGGTGGGAACTCTTATGTCTCACCTGCCTATCTGTTGAACACCTAGACATCAGGATATCAAATGAGGAAATATCTATGCACAGTAGTAGGCCTTAATATACTTATATGTCATAACAAAAATCATAGGTGCGTGCAATAGTGGTTTAAGGCAATCGAAGAATGATCCATTGGGACTCAGTGTAGTGTTGGTTCCACAAATGGAGAGGCAGAAAATTCCATAAAAATAGTCATTTGATACTTCAATGGACAAGTATAATGCTTGGAGAGGTTCTTTGTTGTGTGTAGCGTGTTTGGGACGGCTTTGAGCTCCTTATTCCAAGGGGCTAGTGACAAAATGAATAGTTAAAAATGAACTCTCTAGGGCTATAAGGATTAAGAGAAAGATTATTGGACCAGGGATCTATCAAGAAAGTTCATTTGCAGAAAGTCGATGTCTTTAGGAAAAATCAAGTTGATCTTGCACTGGCGATCTAAAAGGAAGAGACAAACATTTCGAGTGAGTGTGGGTCCCTATGAAATCAAGGTCAGCGTGACGCAAGGTGGCCGGAGTTCAAAGGTGAAAGCCCTGGTTCCCTCGTCACGAGCCGCTTTGCTGTCTGGTTCTTGACCGGCCATGGCCCGTTCATGGCTTACTTACATCGATTCCACTTAAAAAATACTGACCTCTGCACCTGCGGGGCGTTGGGAGACGCTGACCACTATCTCTTCAGTTGCCCGCGCACTAAGGACTTTCACATAAAGGAACCAAACGATACTAACAAACCAATTTGGTTGAACGGCGTCCTAAAAAACGTCATTTCCTTTTCCAAAATTAAGTCCTGTGTGCTGGCGGCTGGGGAGGTGGCAAACGACCCACGCTCCGTGGATTAATTTTCTTGGCTCCTCCGTCGTCATCGTTGCATCCGGTGTTCCTCCTTTTTTCTTAGTGTTTTTAACTTTTATTATTGTTTGTATTCGACTTCATACTTACTATATTTAATCCATCGTCATTATTGTTTTGTATTTCATCCATATTTATTTCATTGTCATATTATTCTGATTTATATTATCATCTTCATTATTTTCCTATGTTGTATCTTAGGGTTTTTAAAATTTTTAAACTTTTAAATTAGGTTCTATTGTTATGGAAATTTATCAATTGCTTTTCTTGTCCATTGTAATCCCGTTTTGTGCTGTTCTATATGATATTTATTCTTGTATGTATATTTATTTATATATTACTTTAATCTATATTTATTTTTATTTATATTATTTTTATACATTAATTTCGTCCCTGTAAACCGACTATCTGTCTGTCGGTCGTCTCTCCGTTTATGTTGACCCTGTTGGTCCGATATGTATTTTTAAGAGTATTTAATAAATGGTGGTGTTTGGGGGCGCACGTGGGGGGTCAGCTGTGCTTCCCGCCGTTGGGGTTGGGTGGCCCGTTGGCTCTTTCGTGTTTGGTGGCGGAGGTCTCCCCCGCCCCCGGTGCAAGCTCAAAGCCCTATTGGCGAGCTGGGAGGCGGTGGTTCTGGAAAGGAGAATGCGAGTGACAAGATATATTGACCACATGGCTAGCGGCGAGACAGACTAGTGAGTGAAAAGAGAAAAAGGGGAACATTAAGGGACTTGTCTGTGGTAAGAATTTTAAAAAGGGGTTAAGTTAAGGTATCGTTTCATTGCTTAGAAAATATGCTTCGAGACTTAACCTTTACACCCATCGCCCCTGAAAGAGTTAACTCCACAAAGCAGAATATTTACATTTCTAATTTAAAGTCATTTCCACTTCGTGTCATATTATGACTGAATTAAAATCACCGAGATCTAAAGAGCTTTTTAAAAACTGATGTTTATTGCATCCACTCTTTAAAACCGAGTCCGCCGGCAACAGAACAGCCACATAAAGCACGCTTAGGATAATAACTCCCCCAAAAAAGCGATCCGCGGTTCCGAGCAGACGAGAAGTTCGGGGCCGCCGCACACGCAAATCAGAACCACTCTCCTCCCGGAAAACGTCGCCTCCCGGAGGACCCGTTAAAACGGCACGAGCCCCCCCCCCCCCACTCCTGCCCCACGAACCATCGACCCGACGCGGAGGATCGGTCAGGCCAACCTCGGTAATAGCTCCCGCTCGGCGCGACGACACCCCTACCCCCGAGCCTAATCTTCTCGAACACCGGCTCCCCACCCCGGGGGTGTTGGGGGAGTGGGGGCGGCTGAAGTGCTGTGCGGTGCCCACTCATCTATCTAATGAGAGCCGGCTCGAAAAGGCGGGGGGCCGGGGCACAATAGCGGGGCGTCTTTTCCTCAGGTGGCGCGTTTTATCATTACCCCGCTTCTTTCCTGCGCCGCAGACGGACATGTCGATGAAAGGTTTCCCGTGTGGGCGCGCGTGGGGGGTCGGGGGCTTCGGCACAATAATGAAGTGATCAGGAGTCGGCCGTGTGGCGTGTAATGTTCTGTGAAGGTAGGGATATAACGGGATTGGGGGCTCGGGTGGGTTCCGTCTCTCTCTCTCTCTCCCGCCGACGTCGATAGGAAAGAAAGGTTTGACAGCTCCGATCGCCGGGTGATCGGGGCGTGTGGAAATCTCGAAATCATATTTCACGCCTTCAGATGAGCTCCCCAGTTTGGGTCTTTCTCCAGATGAGACTCGAGTAGCTGTTATTCGTAGAACAAACCCTCAATTTCTACTTGGATGGTTATAGACAAATATGTTTGACGTTATCGACTAGTGGTAGATTTTGTACCGCCTTCCACTGGTCACCACCAACCCCTCGTAGCGCAGGCAGCTACGAAGACCCCACCTCTTAACCCCTAGTAGAGCTTGCGTCTACGTTGGGTCCTCCCCGTCGTCAAAGGGAAAGAAAGGTTAGGTTAGCTCTAAGAACAAACCTCAATTTTTACTTAGAAGAGGGTTATGGACAAGTATGGTTGACGTTATCGACCGGTGGAATCGCCTTCGACTGTTCGTAGAACAAACCCTCAATTTCTACTTGGATGGTTATAGACAAATATGTTTGAGGTTATCGACTAGTGGTAGATTTTGTACCGCCTTCACTGGTCACTACCAACCCCTCGTAGCGCAGGCAACTACGAAGACCCCACGTCTTAACCCCTAGTAGAGCTTGCGTCTACGTTGGGTCCTCCACGTCGTCAAAGGGAAAGAAAGGTTAGGTTAGCTCTAAGAACAAACCTCAATTTTTACTTAGAAGAGGGTTATGGACAAGTATGGTTGACGTTATCGACCGGTGGAATCGCCTTCGACTGTTCGTAGAACAAACCCTCAATTTCTACTTAGATGGTTATAGACAAATATGTTTCAGGTTATCGACTAGTGGTAGATTTTGTACCGCCTTCACTGGTCACTACCAACCCCTCGTAGCGCAGGCAGCTACGAAGACCCCACCTCTTAACCCCTAGTAGAGCTTGCGTCTACGTTGGGTCCTCCCCGTCGTCAAAGGGAAAGAAAGGTTAGGTTAGCTCTAAGAACAAACCTCAATTTTTACTTAGAAGAGGGTTATGGACAAGTATGGTTGACGTTATCGACTGGTGGAATCGCCTTCGACTGTTCGTAGAACAAACCCTCAATTTCTACTTGGATGGTTATAGACAAATATGTTTGAGGTTATCGACTAGTGGTAGATTTTGTACCGCCTTCACTGGTCACTACCAACCCCTCGTAGCGCAGGCAGCTACGAAGACCCCACCTCTTAACCCCTAGTAGAGCTTGCGTCTACGTTGGGTCCTCCCCGTCGTCAAAGGGAAAGAAAGGTTAGGTTAGCTCTAAGAACAAACCTCAATTTTTACTTAGAAGAGGGTTATGGACAAGTATGGTTGACGTTATCGACCGGTGGAATCGCCTTCGACTGTTCGTAGAACAAACCCTCAATTTCTACTTGGATGGTTATAGACAAATATGTTTGAGGTTATCGACTAGTGGTAGATTTTGTACCGCCTTCACTGGTCACCACCAACCCCTCGTAGCGCAGGCAGCTACGAAGACCCCACCTCTTAACCCCTAGTAGAGCTTGCGTCTACATTGGGTCCTCCCCGTCGTCAAAGGGAAAGAAAGGTTAGGTTAGCTCTAAGAACAAACCTCAATTTTTACTTAGAAGAGGGTTATGGACAAGTATGTGTTGCGCCGGTAGCTCTGGTAGTGGACTGTATTCTAATTGACACAATTCATCGTAATAAAAACAAGTTTATTAACAACAAATATAACATCGTTGTGGAAGGACCACTTTCTCGTTAGGCTAAGGAAACCTTGTAGTTCATTTGAAAAATATCTCGTTCCGATTCCGCTCAGCTCGTAGCCTCGTTCCCATTCGGCTCAGGTCGCCTAGTTTCCGTAGTCTCGTGGAGACTTAACACTCCCCGCGATTGAAATTTCAATTTCAATATAAACATATTATACACAAATGATAATTATACAACTCTACAAATTAATACACAATAAAGTACTTTCAAATACTAAATGAACTTAACATTGAAACACAATAACAATCAATTATTCAATTGGAAGAATAGCAATATTCCTAACACTTCTTTTCAATGTCTTACCATTAGGTAGACACAAATTTACAACTCGAACTTTTTTATCTGCACCATAAAACACTTCAGTAATCCTACCAGTCATCCACTGTGTGCCTGTAAGATTCTCATCCTTTATTAGTACTAGGGAACCAACTTTTACATTATCTTTACAAAAACGCCATTTGCTACGTTCCTGCAAACTATTTAAATAGTTCCGCTTCCATAATTTCCAAATGCGTTGAGTAATTTTCGTAACTCTTTGCCATTTCGAAAGTCTATTCTCATTTATTTCATTAAGTTGAGGCTCTACAATGGATGCTATAGGTCTGCCTATTAAAAAATGACCTGGTGTTAAGGTCTCAAAATTGTCGATATCTGATGATAAAGGAGTTAGGGGTCTGGAATTTAACACTCCTTCAATTTCTGAAATTATGGTCAGAAATTCCTCAAGAGTTAGGCTTGAGTTTCCAATGACCCTCCTCAAATGAAATTTAAATGACTTGACCCCGGCTTCCCAAAGACCACCGAAGTTCGGCGATTTTGGAGGGATAAATTTCCATTCTATGCATTCATCAGTAAAGTAATTTGCTAAGGTTTCATCTGGACAATGCGCAATTTTGTGTAATTTTTTAATCTCTTCACTAGCTCCAACAAAATTTTTGGCATTATCGCTAAATATTTTAGAGCATTTGCCTCTTCGGCCAAAGAATCTTTTTAAGCTGGCAATGAAAGCTGTTGAAGTTAAATCAGTTACAAAATCTAAATGTATAGCTTTAGTACACAAACAAACATATATTGCAACATATACTTTGTTAAATATATCCTTTCTTTGATTTTTGAATTTTATACAGAAGGGTCCACAAAAATCTATTCCGACAATATTGAACGGATAATTGGTTGTTACCCTTTCTTTGGGAAGATCTCCCATTATTTGGCTTCTCATAACAGGTTTATTTTTGAAGCACGTTACACAATTATATACGATTTTTCTACAAATATTTCTGCCATTTAATGGCCAGAACCTTTGACGAACATTATACAGTAGTGTTTGCGGCCCAGCATGTAAAAACTTTAAATGCATATGCTTCACTATAATGGATGTAAGTTGATGATTTGTAGGCAATATGGCAGGATGTTTTTGATTGAAATTTAGGTCTGAATTGTTCAACCTACCTCCTACTCTTATTATACCTTTATCATCTAAAATGGGGGAAAGATTTTTTAGTTTACTACTGGGTGGTATTGGCAGCTCTTTCCTTAGATTTCACATCTCGGTGGAGAACTCCGCTTCTTGAACACCTCGTATGAGGAAGTCCTCAGAATCCCTCATCTACGAGTAGGTTATTGGGCCAACTCGTCTATTCGTTCTTACGTTGTTGCTAAACCTAAAAATAAAACTAACAACACGAACGATAGTACTGAAATTGTTACTGACATTCAAAATACTCTCTAAAAAGGTATGGGATTCAGTCAAAGTAAAGTTCTGTGATGTTTCTCTAAGATCACTCACTGACTGTCTTTTAAGTTCATGCGAACAGTCCTCTGAGTTCAAAGTGGCAACATCAAGGAGAATGTCTTCTCGGACAAAGTCTTTTTCCTCCAAAGAGGCAGGACCATTCCACCACTTCTCGCTGTTCAGCATAATCTCGATGCTAACTCCGCGGGTCACAAGATCGGCAGGATTGTCTTTGCCGGCGCAATGGATCCAAAAATTTTGATCAGTCAAGCACTGTATTTATTTCACTCGGTTGGCGACGAAGGGTTTCCACTTGGTGACTGAACCCTTTATCCAAAATAAAGCTATTTTGGAATCAGTCCAAAAGTAGGCAGTGGAAGGTTTTTTCCGGTCTACAACTTTCTGAACTTCTACTCCTAAACGAGCAGCAAGCAATGCACCGAGTAACTCCATCCTTGGCAGGGTTATCTTCTTCAGAGGAGCAACACGACTCTTTGAAGCAACGAGATTCACCAACACCTGATTTTCGGATTTTACTCTCAAGTAAACTGCCGCACCATATGCCTTTTTACTGGCATCTGAAAATGTGTGTATTTCAATTTCACTGGGATTGTCTACCGAGAGCTCTAGTATATTCCTTGGCACATTCACCTCAGAAAGTCTTTGAAGTTCCGAACACCACTTTTGGAACGTCTCAGTAATATCTGCTGGAAGTTCAGAGTCCCATGGTACCTTTCTAAGCCACAGTTCTTGAAAAAGGCACTTGATTCTGATGGTGAATGGAGATAGCAATCCGAGGGGATCAAAGATTTTCCCTGCCGTTTGTAACAGGAAGCGTTCAGTTTTCTTATTCTGGCTCAAGAAATTCAGCAAACTTTCGATTTCAATTGTGAGAATGTCTCTATTAGGATCCCAAGACATCCCTAAAACCTTGAGCAGGTTTACTTCTGAAGTAGTTGAATGATGAGGATGAGTAAGGAACTCCTCATTTTCCCATTCGCGCATGAGAAGAGCATCATTCGAAACCCACTTCCTCAAGTTCATACTGGCGGACTTCATTATGTTTTGTGCCTCACGTGATAATTCCAAGGCGGAAGTCACATTGTTTGCACCTGATACTAGATCGCCTACATAAACACATGTATCGAGCATTTGTGAAGCAGCAGGATGTAGCTCTCGAAAATTTTGGATGTGCTTTTTTATTGTAGCCGACAGCAAGAATGGGCTTGCGTTAACCCCAAAAAGAACACGCTTAAATCTGTATACTTGTGGGTTGACGCCAGTTATGTTATCTACTGATTTATCACAAGTGAACAGAAATCTGACAGCGTCTCTGTCGTTTTCTGCCAACGAAATTTGCAGAAAGGCCTTCTCAACATCTGCTAAGATTGCTATTCTATTTAGACGGAAATATAGTAATAGCTGGAAAATGTTAGGATTCAGATTTTCACCTGTCCAGAGACAGTCATTCAGTGATAATTCTCCAGATTCATGGGAACTGGCATCAAATACTAATCTCATTTTTGTGGTTACGCTTTCCTTTCTGAATACTGCCTGGTGTGGCAAATAATACACAGGTCTGTCTACCGGTTGGGTCTTTACAAGCACCTTCTCTATAATGCCCTGCTTTAAGTAATCTTCAATGACCTCGTGATACTGTGTAAAGAGAGTTTTGTTTTGGTTCAACCTCTTGGTGAGGGACTTAAACCGCGTTTCCGCAACACACAAGTTATCTTTTAATTCTCTCCAATCCCTTTTCCAAGGTAAACTGACCTCATAACGTCCCTCTTTGAAACGGACTGTTTTATTGAAGATGCTCAGTGCTTCATCTTTCTCGTGACGATTAGGATCGTCTCTAATACCCTGATTCAAGTTCCCAAAAGTTTCTTAGGTCCATTTCCACTTGATTTTTAGTGAAATGACAGTGTAAATTGTTTGAAATCCCTACATCTTTGAGTGTTCCCGTTACGATCCACCCAAATACCGATTCTTGTAGGATTATTGATTCATCTTTTAATTTAATTTGATTACCTTGTAATAATTGATAGAAAAGTTCTGCTCCTAACAATGCGTCAATTCTCCCCGGTTTATTGAATTGGGGATCCGCATACGTTATATTACTTGGAAATTTAATCTTAGACACATCAAGAAGTTTTGAAGGAGTAAGATCTGTAACCTTTGGAACGATTAGTAGTTCAATTTCTTCATAAAAGTCTTCATTTATGTTAGATATTAACGCTGAGGTTTTTCTTTTTACCGTTGAAAAGGAACCGTTCAAACCCGTGATAGGAGCATTTACTGTTCGTTTCGTTAAGCCCAAGGAATCAACTAGGTCATTACGAATGAAGTTAGTCTGTGATCCAGCGTCAAGCAAAGTTCGGATGGGAAAGGAATTACCATCAACACCCTTAACGTAAACTATCGCAGTAGACAGGAATACGTATCTTTTTTCATCCCCCGTGTAAAAACACCCAGTATTGGTATTCTCTTCCGACCCTCTTGGCCTTGAAAAGGTTCCTGATGGTGACTCATAACTTCCTTCTCTCGTGGCGTCAGAGTTCTGTTCCCTCATGTTATAAACACTTTGCTTGGGAACATTGATTTGGACTTTTCGATTCTCGCTGTTTTCGAAATCCGTTCTATGGATCAGAGAATGATGACCTCTTCCACAGAACTTACATTTTTTAGAATTAGTACATTGAGATACTCGATGAGGTTCTAGGCAATTAAAACAAAGTTGTTTCTTTTTTATTTCACTAATTCTTTCTTGTACGGATAAATCGTGAAACATTTTACATTTATATATCGGGTGATTATCTTTACAGATTGGGCAGGCACTTTTAGAGTTAGATTTTATCATAAGCCCTTTAAGCTTGGGTTTGAAAGCTATATCTATTTTAGGCTTAGCGAAAGGAATGCGTTGGATATTTTCTAACACTTGACTTCTTTTTTGCAAGAAGTTGACGAATTCTTCCCAGTCGGGAAACTCGGTTGTTTTTAATGACATCTCGTACTGTTTACGTGATTCACGATCTAATTTCGAAGAAATTATATTAATCAACATTAACTCGGTCAATTTATTAGTCTCAAGATTTAGAAGTTTTAATCCTCGCAAATGTTTTAACATGGTATTGAGAAATGTATGAAGTTCCGTTCCTGACTCATGAGTTATTTTTTCCAGATTCATTATGGCATTTATATGGACATCCGCGATGAATCGCTTATTTTCGTACCTTTTCTCGAGTTCAGTAAACAAGGACTGAAAAGTATCATCTGCAGTTTGAATTAGTTTACTTTCTCCTTTCAGAGAAGCTTGTAGATAATGAAGTTTTTGGGAATCACTTAAGCCATCATTTAAAGTAATTAGAGTATTAAATTGAGCTTTAAATGTACTCCAGTCTTCATAAGTGCCCGAGAACTGAGGAAGTGGAATCTCGGGTATCTTAAAAGAAGTTCGGTTCATTTTAGAGTTTATCTGAGCATCATTAGCAGGTAACGTCAATTTCGAAAGAAGGTATTTCAGACGTACCTCTATATCTTCAGCTGTTGCCTCCAAGTCCTGAAGCTGGTCAAGATTGTCTTCTAGGTTAACTTCTTCAGGTAGCTCACAATATCCAGTGGAAAGTTCTGTAATTGCAGATTTGATTTCTACAATTTTGCTCGCCTGTTGCTGAAGTGCAATCTTCGTTCTGCATGGATCTCCGCTACCATCCTCTTTACTTTCAAGTTCGAGGAAGTCCTCCATACGTTGCACTTTGGCTTTAATGGTTCCGCGCTTTCGATTCAGTTTCGTAAGCTGGCTCATTTTGCGTTATTTTATTTTTACTCCGGCTCGACGGACCACATGTTGCGCCGGTAGCTCTGGTAGTGGACTGTATTCTAATTGACACAATTCATCGTAATAAAAACAAGTTTATTAACAACAAATATAACATCGTTGTGGAAGGACCACTTTCTCGTTAGGCTAAGGAAACCTTGTAGTTCATTTGAAAAATATCTCGTTCCGATTCCGCTCAGCTCGTAGCCTCGTTCCCATTCGGCTCAGGTCGCCTCGTTTCCGTAGTCTCGTGGAGACTTAACAGTATGGTTGACGTTATCGACCGGTGGAATCGCCTTCGACTGTTCGTAGAACAAACCCTCAATTTCTACTTGGATGGTTATAGACAAATATGTTTGAGGTTATCGACTAGTGGTAGATTTTGTACCGCCTTCACTGGTCACTACCAACCCCTCGTAGCGCAGGCAGCTACGAAGACCCCACCTCTTAACCCCTAGTAGAGCTTGCGACTACGTTGGGTCCTCCCCGTCGTCAAAGGGAAAGAAAGGTTAGGTTAGCTCTAAGAACAAACCTCAATTTTTACTTAGAAGAGGGTTATGGACAAGTATGGTTGACGTTATCGACCGGTGGAATCGCCTTCGACTGTTCGTAGAACAAACCCTCAATTTCTACTTGGATGGTTATAGACAAATATGTTTGAGGTTATCGACTAGTGGTAGATTTTGTACCGCCTTCACTGGTCACTACCAACCCCTCGTAGCGCAGGCAGCTACGAAGACCCCGCCTCTTAACCCCTAGTAGAGCTTGCGTCTACGTTGGGAGTCCTCCCCGTCGTCAAAGGGAAAGAAAGGTTAGGTTACCTCTAAGAACAAACCTCAATTTTTACATAGAAGAGGGTTATGGACAAGTATGGTTGACGTTATCGACCGGTGGAATCGCCTTCGACTGTTCGTAGAACAAACCCTCAATTTCTACTTGGATGGTTATAGACAAATATGTTTGAGGTTATCGACTAGTGGTAGATTTTGTACCGCCTTCACTGGTCACCACCAACCCCTCGTAGCGCAGGCAGCTACGAAGACCCCACCGCTTAACCCCTAGTAGAGCTTGCGTCTACGTTGGGTCCTCCCCGTCGTCAAAGGGAAAGAAAGGTTAGGTTAGCTCTAAGAACAAACCTCAATTTTTACTTAGAAGAGGGTTATGGACAAGTATGGTTGACGTTATCGACCGGTGGAATCGCCTTCGACTGTTCGTAGAACAAACCCTCAATTTCTACTTGGATGGTTATAGACAAATATGTTTGACGTTATCGACTAGTGGTAGATTTTGTACCGCCTTCCACTGGTCACTACCAACCCCTCGTAGCGCAGGCAGCTACGAAGACCCCGCCTCTTAACCCCTAGTAGAGCTTGCGTCTACGTTGGGTCCTCCCCGTCGTCAAAGGGAAAGAAAGGTTAGGTTAGCTCTAAGAACAAACCTCAATTTTCACTTAGAAGAGGGTTATGGACAAGTATGGTTGACGTTATCGACTGGTGGAATCGCCTTCGACTGTTAAACAACCCCTCGTAGCACTGGGGCACTAAACCAGGGTACCTTCTTCTTCAAATGGGGGCGCAGCCCCTCCGTAAAAGCTAGCTGAAGCTATCACGGATTAGGGGGTGACCCCGAAAAATAGCGGCGTGTGTGACTCAATTCGGTCAATTCGAGATTAGCTCTTCACAGCGGTCACTGCGAAAACGATGGGCATAACTCTTTTGCAAACCCTTGGGCTGGCTACGAGTGGAAAAGGATTAATACTTCTCTGTATTCCGTCCGGGGGATGGATAGGGCCTTATCTCTATTTCTTCCATCCTAACGTTTAGAGCCTGTTATGGCTAACAGTTTGCAGGACTGTTGGGAATGTCTACGTAGGCACCTACGCCTTATTCCGGTGACCGGTCAAGTTCAGATCCTGTGTGAGCATTCACACCCTGTCAGGGTTCTGGTGCCTGAACCGAACTCCTAATCCTCGGGGGAAGGCTTGGAGTTGTCGACCATAAACCAGGGTACCCCACTAAAGCTAGGAGAAAGAGCAGCTCTCGGTTAAAGTTGGAGTGTTGCTCTGGTAAAGAAGCAAGTTGTTCTCTTAAAGACGCTATGAAGTTCTCCAAGCAAAACTGGAAAGAATTTTGACTGGAAAGAACCATTTGATCCCGGTGTATGTAGGTTAGGTGTCTTTTCCGGGTTTTTCGAAAGAGTAAAGAGAATGTATGGGGAAAGGAAAAGGGCACTTAGACCAGGATATGGAAGAACGAGGTTGAAGGTCCTTAGTGCGTAATGTCCATGAGGTTGAAATGTAACATTTTATGAAAATGTATATTAAATTTGTATAAAAAGGAAAATCCTGTTTATAGGAAATAAATCATAACTGAATCACATTGTAGCATTAACACTTTAGTCAGGTACACTTCTCATTATCTGACTGGTGCAGCTTGTCCGCTTTTGGACCTTGGGCCATAAAACCCAAACATCCAATTCAATCTCGTCATCTGACAGTGATTCAAAATTACGAGGCGTTGTCCTTGATCTTTCCCTTCGAGATTGATCCCGGACCATCACCAATAGCTGGTTGTATTGCTGTGCGACGTTAATTAACTACCTACATTAACACTTTAGAGTAAAGAAACATCGAACCTTAGTACAGATGCCGCTCCACTTGTCGCTCGACACTTAACAGCTACACAGATCTTCCATGATAATTTTTTCGCGGAGACGAATCTTCCTTGTCGCGTTTTCTCTTCCCGTTCAATGCGGTAAATATAAAAGAATATGCCCGTCGCCACATCGTTATAGGGTTCCTGAAGATGATTGATTCCCATTTCTTTTGTTATGGGGGTGGATTGTTTAATCAGTCTTTCTCTCCTCTTGTATCAGCTTCCTCTGTGAAAGATGTGAGTTCTTATAGACGATCGGGGCCGCTGTAGCCCGGTTGGAAAAGTAACGGATTAGCAACCGGAGGACTGCGAGTTCAAAACTCGGTCCAACCAAAGACCGTCGCGCACTCTGGGGCTGGTGCATGTTATATCCGTCGTGGTGACTCAAATGTTCTTATGTTGGCGTGGTGTGGAATTTTGGAGAGTGGAGTGCCAACTCAGGTGTTGACCTTGACCTGACCATAGTCCAAAATTGCGAGGCGTTGGCCTCCGAACTTTCCCTTTGGGATTGATCCCAGACCATCGTCAATAGCCCGTTATGTTGCTCCAGTGCGACGTTAATTCAACTACCTACCTATAGTCGATGATTTGTTGATTACAATAGTCGGTTATTTCAAGTGATCAAATCATACTTCACGTCTTTGCCAAATCTCCAATATTCTCAATCTTTCAATTATTCTCCATATGAATCACGAATATCATTTTTTTAAAATGAAGTTGGCAGTGAAGATAATTGTTATCGACAGGTCAAGCATCTCATTGAAAATTGCTAACCAGAAATCAGCCACTGGTCGGAGTTTTGCGTATATTAGACACATATTATATTCTGTCTCAACTTAGGAAAAAAAAACAAGATTAAGGTTGTAAATCGATATTTTTTAAGCAATTGCCGATTCAGGACTAGAAAGTTGAATTTGTATCCACGTTAAATTGCCACTCGTGATTCAATCACTCACATGCTCTTTGAAACTCCCTCCCGCTTGAAGAGACGAGAAAAGAGCACTTCACTTTTTAAAAAAGAAATTTACGCGCTTTTAATAGTTTAGAATTATTGATTGGCAAGAAGAAATTCAACGCCCAAATGTTGCCAAAACGGCTATTCATTACATTTTAAAATAAACATGATATGGTATCATGCGCGAGCATTTAGTAACTAGTTGAATTACATACGTACGAAAAACTTCTAGTAGCGGCTGTCCGGATTTTCAATATTTTGGGCTCCGTGTGTCGACCTTCATTGAAAGATAACTATCAGATACAGGTGATTATCAAAATAATGGAAACACCTGTGAATAAAAGTGACATTTAAGAATGCGCTTCGTAAGCATTAAAATATAATCCTAGCTACCAGTTTTTTTAATATAAAAAATACTATATATCATGGTAGTATGACGTAGCTTTAGTGAAGTTGTATACGTCGTGGATTTTTGTCAAAAGCGTAAAATGTCAGACCTCACAGGCTTTCAAAGAGGCCAAATTGTAGGAGCCCGACTAGTTGAAGCAACTGTGACCAAAATATCCCAGCTTTTAGGCGTTTCTAGAGGTACGGTGTCTAAAGTCTAAAGCGTACACACAGCGCGGCAAGACAAGCTCGGCAAAGCAAAATAGTGGACGGAAGGAGAAAATGAATGAAAGAGACCGACGGATATTGAAGCGGATTGTAATGTCTAAAAAGAAAACAACTGCAGCCAAAGTGACTGCAGAGCTCAATCAGCATCTGGATTCTCCAGTGTCAATGATTACAGTTAGGAGGCACCTTCATAAACAGACCATTTACGGCAGAGAAGCAATTCCCAAGCCACTTGTCACAGATGTTAATGCCAAACGTTGTCCACAACCACAAAACCTGGTCGATTGATAAATGGAAGACAGTTATATGGTCAGACGAATCATCTTTCACACTTTTCCCCACAACAGGACGGGTGCACGTATGGAGGACACCTGCACAAGCGTATGATCGTGATTGTCTCCTTCCAACTGTCAAGCATGGAGGTGGATCTGTCATGGTATGGGCAGCCATGTCGTGGTTTTCTGCTGGCCCAATCGTAACCCCGAAAGGAAGGATCACTGGGGAGAAGTATAGAGAAGTTTTAGCTGACCAGGTCCAACCTATGATGCAAACTTTGTTTCCTGCAGGAGATGGAATTTTCCAGGATGATAATGCTCCTATTCATGCAGCGGGACTGGTCCAATCATGGTTTGATGAACACGAGGATGAACTGAAAATCTACCTTGGCCAGCACAGTCCCCCGACCTCAATATAATCGAACCGTTATGGTCTATTTTAGAGCATTCAATCCGGAATCGATATCCTCCACCGGCATCTCTCCCGGAACTTTTACAATATCTCCATGAAGAATGGTACAATATTCCTCTAAACACTATTCGGCACTTGTATGATTCGATTCCCAGGCGAATCCAAGCTGTATTACATGCCCAAGACGGTCCTACGCCATATTAGTAAAGGATTCCTTATAAATCCAGTGTGTTTCCATTATTTTGATAATACCCTGTATAAACGACGTTAAATAATATTTCGAAAATTCCATTCCGTTGACACAGAAATGGGTTTTTAAAAAGTTTATATTTCGACCATCTTTCCCTGCAAGTCATTTGTGTTTTACTAAAAGCCCATTGTATTGTGCTCCAGTGTGACGCTAACTACTTACCTACCTTTGGGTTTACTTTGTTTTATTACAGGAAACTAGGTTTTGTTTCGTTAAAAAAAGTAGTTTTATAAAGATATTTGATTCAAAATGATAAATAATATTTTAAAGATTTGAATAGGTAAGTAGGTATTTAATTAACGTCACACTGGAGCAACACAACGGGCTAATGGTAACGGTCCGGTATCAATCCCAAAGGGAAGGATCCGAGGTTGGTTGGTTGGTTTTGGCGTTTAATGGCTCAAGGGTCATATTTGGCCATGCTGTACCAGACACAAGACATACAATATCAAGTAATAGACAAACACACTCACAATGAAAGTTTTACTGATACAGAAGAGAGAAATACACCCAGGGAGGAATGCACCTGACAGGAATTGAACCTGCGCCGCCTACAACTCGAAGATTGCTAGCGCAGTGGGTATACCCACTGAGCCACGACGGCCCTGACAGATACGAGGACAACACCACGTAATTTTGAACCACGGTCAGATGACGAGGCAACATCTAAGCTGGCGCCCCATTCTCCAAACTTCCGCACCACGCCAGCGTGAGAACATTTGAGGCCACGACAGATTTAACGTGCACCAGCCCTCTTTGTACACGACGGTGTTTGATTGGATTCGAACTCACAACCCTCCTGTTGCTAACCCATTACTCTTCCACCGGGCCACCGAGGTCCTTAAAGATTTGGAGATTGCAAAAAATGTACAAATGATACAAATGTTTTCACGTCAAACCTAGAGAAAAGTTTGACATGAAAACATTTGTGGCAACAGTAAAATAGAGTCGGTATTCAGAGCTTTGTTATAGAAAAGTGAAACTCTAGCTATTCACTTTTCTGTCATAAAGCGCTGAATGCTGACTCTATTTCAAGGAATTTTTAAATCTGGACAGTTGCTATTATAAGTTTTTTATCAATCCTGTTAGCTATGACTTTCAACCTAAATTTGAACCATAATTTAAAAAATATGTCTACTAATTTTTGCATCTTCCGTGTTTTAACTTAAGATTGTTTTTGGAGAAAAGAAAATTCCACTATTTAGTTACTGAAAACAGTCACCCCGAGTTTTCCGAAATGTTTCATTCTTCGGTTTTGAGTTCCGGGAGTAAAATTTGAGATTTTGGTCTGATTTCATATGCGAACTAATGGTTGAGAGCATCGGTACCAGAAGTCGAAAGAAACCCTATAGCCGTAAGTTTAGAGAAGGGAAAGGGGAATCATAAATTAGGTTATTAAAAGCTTCTGCCGTTGCTACGGAGATATTAGCCACCCTGGTGAAAGCTCCTACATTTTTTCCCACTCGTCCGTCCGGATCACGAAAAGGTTGCTGCAATTTCTCTCCGATAACACTTTCGGCGCCAAAGGGATGCCAAGAGTAGATAGGAAATTGTGTGTTGGAAATGTGAAATAACCTTTCCTTCTCAAAAAGTAATCGAATCTCCAACACCGCTTTTAGTGTCATTTTTTTAGCCAATTGCTTAAATCTAAGTTGGGAAGTACTTTAATTAATAAGAATCTCAAAGGGAGCATAAATACGAACCATTGTACGAAGTAGGATTGCCGATACAGATAAATCAGATCCTGATATAGTATAGGGCGTGGTAGCCCAGTTGGAAGAGCAACTGATTAGCAACTGGAGGGTTGTGACTTCGAAACTGTCCAGCCAAAGACCATCGTGTACACCGGGGGCTGGTGCACGTTAAATCTGTCGTGGCCTCAAATGCCCTCACGTTGGCGTGGTGTAAGTGTTTGGAGAGTGGGGTGCCACCCCACTCTCCAAACACTTGGCTCAGGTGTTGCCTCGTCATATGACCGTGATTCAAAATTACGAGGCGTTTTCCTTGGATTTTTCCCTTCGGGATGGATCCCGGACCGTCGCCAAATAGTTGTGTTGCCAAGTGCGACGTTAATTAACTACCTACCTGATATAGTATAACTATGTAGGTCTGTTATTTATGAGGCATTTTCTGTCAAGCTAAATGTAAGTGGTGGTAGTGTTTCTGCGGCGAAATGTATTTCCTGCATGTAATCCGAATGTGACGTCACTTGGTTTGTTTACTAATATGAAAATATTATGTTCCAATCCCAAACAGCCATGGCAGCCCGGTTGGAAGAGTAGCGAATTAGGAACCGGAGGTTTGCGAGCTCGAAACACGATCCAACCAAAGATCGTCGTGTACGTGGGAGCTGGTGCACATAAAAATCCATCGGGCCTCAAATATCCTCACGTTGGTGTGGTGTGGAAATGTGGACAGTGAGGTGCCTGCTCAGGTGTTGACCTCGTCATCTAACCGTGGTTCAAAATTACAAGGTGTTGTCGTCGGATCTTTCCCTGACCGTCGCCAATAACCCGGTGTGTTGCTCCAGAGTGACGTTAATTCAAGTACCTACATACCCTATAGTCCGACTGCATTATATGAGAGTGATTTTGAGTGTAAACAAAGCAGATAGTCCGTGAAGATTTTATTTCTGATGTCCAAATACTGTCATGACAAATTCCTCTCATTGAATAACTACCCACATTTTACTTACACATAAACAGTGTGAGGTTCTACAGTCAGACACTGAGGAATGCTCACCAGGAAGAACCACTGGATCTTCTTCCCTTTGAATGGGGGTGTTCGTGGGAGTGTCATCCGGGGAAGAATTTCGGAGGGGAGCAGAAAAAGAGCAAAGTGGACGAAGACGGGAGGGTGTAAGAGAGCCCTTCGAATCGGTAGCCTGGTTGGAAAAGTAGCGGATTAGCAACCGGAGGGTTGCGAGTTCGAAACTCGATCCATCGAAAACGTGGGGGGCTGGTGCGCGTTAAATCTGTCGGGGCCTCAAATGTCCTCACGTTAGCGTGGTGTGGAAGTTTGGAGAGTGGGATGCTAGTTCAGGTGTTGACCTCGTCATTTGACCGTGGTTCAAAATGACAAAGTGTTTTCCTCGGGTCTTTCCCTTCTGGATTGATCCCAGACCGTCGCTAATGGCCCGTTGAGTTGCTCCAGTACGAGTACCTACCTAATAGTCCGACTACATTATACGAGAGTGATTTTGAGTGTAAACAAGTAAAGAAGACGGTCAGGGAATATTTTATTTCTGCTGTCCAAAATTCCTGGCCGTCGCCAATATCCCGTTGGTTGCTCCAGTGAGTTGCTAATTCAACTACTTACCCAATCAAAAACAGGTTCTTTTTGTAGATTTTTCAAAATGTGTAAAGGACTGGGACACTTTTCACAAGAAACAGGACGTTTCTCCTCGGGAAAAGCGACACGAGAGCGGATATCCCTGGTAATTCTCAATTCGTGGACGCTCCCCGATATTTTTGTGTACGAACACGAACTGGGCTTCTCGGGTCATTCCGAAGGGAAAAGGAGAAGCAAGAGAGAGAAAAAAAGGGAGGAAGGAAGGAATAGAAGAAAAGTGCGCGCCGTAAGATGATGCCTTCTTCCTTCCGAAGGCAGAAAAGAATAAAATTTCCGACGAACGACGCTGCGGAAGAAAAAGAAGGGAAGACCCTCCGAGAGATCCGAGGAGGCGGAGGAGGAGGACGCTCGAGGAAGAGGAGGAGGAATAAAAATACGAAAAACAGATCGGGCCGCGGAAGAAAACGATTTTCTCCTCTTGGCCGTAAAGATTCTCGGCAATCCCGCGAACCCAATAGGAAAGCGGGGAGGAATTCTTCAGCTGCAGCCAAGGCCATTCCGGAACTCCGCTGGCGTTCTCTTTTTCTTTTTTGATCCCCCTCCTCCCATCCCTTTTACGAGCCATTGCCAATTCAAAAACCGAAATCGCGCCGTTGCATCGACGGTCTGCCAATCGCTCTCAGTCCCCGCGGAGTTTATGCGCTTACCCAAACAAGTTGTTGGATGCTTTCCGAGTCAGTCTCCCTTTAACTTCCTGGGATGAGTTGGACGGAACGATAAATCAAGATGCCATTCCGCCTGTCGTCCCGTTGGTTTCATCTCCTGTTACCCCCATTCTTGGTCATTAGCGACGCCTCTACAAGATAACGACTGCTTTTTTTGGTAATTGGAGAAATATATTGGGGGGCATAATTTTCAATTATTATAAAACAGTTCTTGCTATTCTCCAAAATATTACGGTGGTTCTTTCCTTTTTCAACCTTACTAAAGTACGACGCTTCTACGATGTGCATTCTTTTAGCATTTATTTATACATCCGAGTACCATATTATGTACCGTTTTGTACATTTTAAACAGGGATGCGGTAGCCCGGATGGATGAGCAGTGGATTAGCAATCGGAGGGTTGGGAGTTCGAAACTCGGTCCAACCAGACCGTCGTGTAAGCAGGGACTGGTACACCTTAAATCTATAGTGGCCTTGCATGTCTTCACGTTTGTGGTGTGTGGACGTTTGGAGAGTGGGGTGCCAGCTCAGGTGTTGTTCTCGTCATCTGACCGTGGTTCAAAATTGCGTGGTGTTGCTCTCAGTTCTTTCCCTTGGGGATTGATCCCTGACCATCCCCAAAAGTCCGTTGTGTTGCACAAGTGCGACGTTAATTAATTAGCTACCTGCCTATCTCAAATACTAAAAAACAGTTCTTGCTATCCTCCAGAATATTATGTTTCTTCCCTTTTTCTACCTTACTAAAGAATGACGCTTCTGCTGTGTGACGCTTTTGCCGTTTTTTTATATATCCTAGTACCATATTATGTACAGTTTTGTACATTTAAAACAAAAACACAAATGACGTGACTTCTGGTATACGTACAGTTTCACCACAAAAACACTACCTCCACCTAGATTTAGCTTGGTAGAAAAAGCCTCTCATAAATTATTGTTTTATCTAGTTTTTTCTCTTTTGCGTCCTTAACATACTTTCTGTCAGAAAAAGAAGTCGGCAGAGAAGCCTAGTGGTGAGCTCTCTGGTTGTTAGTTGAACGGGCTCTGAGTTTGAATCCCAGTATGGGCATGGATATCCCTAATGGTTAGGAATTCAGTTCAACTTTCTGAGAGTCACGAGATTTCCAAAGAGGGAAGAGTACTGTTTTTACTCCACAACACACAAAATGACGTAATAATCACATCGATTACTTGAAAGAATCATATAGGAAAGATTCCATTTGTCAAGAAGGCCCAAACTGGTTAGAATTCAAACTGGGAAGACTGCAGATTGCTATATGCATATATGCGTGTAAAGCACTCAGAGGCTTTGTCCGCAAGTCCCGGTCTAATCAGTCCTCGTGTAACAAAAGTTACAGTTGCAAAGAAATCTTCCTGTCAAGAAGCTAACAACAATCGAAAGAAATGTATAAATTTCTGCCCTTTATTTTCATTGGATAGTCCTGGTGTTGTAATAATTATTACTTTTGAAAAATTTATTTTGGTCTTATTTTGGTCTCTCGTGCAGCATTCTAAAGCTGTTGTTCTCAATATTTTATAGTTTTCGAAACCCTGAAAAAGCATCCTAACATGTCGAAGAACTACCTGTCTAAAAAGCATTTTTTTAAACGGGAAAATATATTTTTTTTTGTCCCAAAATCGAAATGTTTCCGATTTTGGAATCTTAATTCAGATCCGACCAATTCAATATAAAATTTAGAGTTGTATCTTTTGTGTTGGTATAGGTTAATTGATATATTCTTCTGTTAAAGAGAAATTTGCAGGATATACGTATTAAGTGTTACACTGATGGATATTGGTATTTCCGCCTCAAATGCAAAGTTATTTGATTGCCTTAATCGTAATCACCAACGCAAGTACGCATGCGCTGATTAAACGAAACTAATTAGAATAGGGACAATCGCTGCAATTGTTTGCAAGCTACGGGGGTTTCATCTAAATCAAATGAAAGCCGCAGATATATTGGCTGAGGATAGTAACACACGGGGCGATTTACGGTTTTATAACTTACCGGTTTTCTTCCCAGTCAAGAAGAAAGAGCGAACCCGGGTCGCGCTGTTCAAGTCGCCTCGAGTGTCACCCACCTAGGAAAACAATAGATTGGTGAGGTGATGCGACTTGTAAATCGCGGCTGAGTAGCGGATAGTCGACCAACTAGGCAATTTGAGAATCAATACTACCACGTATGACAGTAGCAGCAGAAATGTATTCACCCACTAGATCGCTCGAACCGGGTCACACTGCTCAAAACTCCTCGTGTATTACCCATCTAAGTAGTTGACTCGCTCATTTTGTGGAAAAGCAATGGGATTTACGTGTAACATAGTCATTTTCTGTTTCTCAACCATTAAATTCTACAATGCAGGGTAAAGTTGCGTCTATTTCATTACAAAAGAGTGTTTGTTGGGAGTTTTAACAGCTGTTAGGGTTCCCAGCCAGATACGAAAGAAATTATGGTTCTTCTCTTATCTTGTTCTCTAAAGATGTTGCTACCATGTGTATGTGCATTTAACCATTAATTTTATTTCAAGTAACAATTTGTGTGTATATATATATATATATATATATATATATATGTATATATATATATATATATATATATATATAATATATATATATATACCTTTGCTACCATCAATGTCATAAACCTGACCCACGAAGGACATACCTCATTCTTCCTCTTCCATGTCCATCCCTTGACCATCCCTTTTGTTTTCTTTCTTCCCTGAAGACCCGGATAACCGGAAGAATAACTTGGACCAGCGAGGTCTTCCTGGCCAACATTCTTTCTTGTCTGGCAGCGGAAACTTACAACATCAATCACAAGCACATAAAACGAGTAAAAATAATATCATCCACACAAATACGAATATCGAAAAAGAAAAATAATCGAAACCATACAAATGAAATACGAAGCTAACTTCCAATGTGTAGTTTTCCGAAGTTCCGCATAAAAAGCATCTTCTCTACATCCCTTCTCGCGTTTCGATTCGTCTACTGGAGCGAATCGCATCTTTCGTAGTCGAACATTATACATATTAATAAACAAAAGGTAGTTAGGTAGGTAGTTAATTGACATCGCACCGGAGCATCACGATGACTATTGATGACGGATCGATCCTGAAGAGAAAGATCCAAGAACGATGCCTCGTAATTTTGAACCACGGTCAGATGACGAGAACAACACCTGAGCTGGTACTCCACTGTCTAAACTTCCACACCATGCCAACGTGAGGACATTTAAGGCCATGACAGATTTAACGTGCACCAGCCACCGTGTACACGACGGTCTTTGGTTGGACCTAGTTTTGAACTCGCAACCCTCCGTTGGTAATCCTTTGAAATTTCAACAGGGCTACCGCGGTCCAAAATAAAGAAAAGTATTCATAGTTAAAAAAAGAAAATATAAGTAAATAAAATAAGAGTTTTTTTTCATAGTTTTAAGCAACTTCCGAAATTTATTATTTTTCAATTATATTTATGTTTATTATACCGAAAAAACAAAACAAAAGTTTGTTGTATTTGAACGGAAGTAGAAGGTTCCGTTTTGTTCTTATTGTTGCCAAAATGTACGCTGAATTACATTTCCCTAAATGCATAACTATATGCATCTGGGAAATGACATACCAATGTTGAAGCACCAGTATAATGACACCAGTAATATACCAATGTTTAAAAACTCCAGTATTAATTTTATTTCATGTTTTACCGGTTCCACACCTTCAAAGAATATAATTTCGATTACGAATTTATTCAGGAAAATTAAAACTGTGGAGTTCTGATTTGTTCAATATTATGTAAAAATTAAGACTTTATTGTTCAAAAGATTATCTTATTGAGTAGACTTATTACAATTATCTGAAAACTCATAATTATCTGATTCCTATCGATATACAACATATGATCTACAGAAGTACAAACATTGCACATTTTTCCATGTTGCATATTCCATTATCCAGCCGTCGTGTGGGGGAATTTTTTGCAAATGATGATGTTTAACAATGATGAGAAATGCAGAGAACGTCTTGGAATAGTAACGCATAAAACGGAAAAATAACATTTAAATGCATCACTTACCGAATGTCGACTGTACTAGTGAATTAGTTTGTGTTGGTTCGTTGTTCCAAACAATATTATAAGAAGTTGATTTAAATGAACTAAATAGATGATTTCGTAATCATAAAGCAACATGTCTCTAGTATTTTCTTGAACTTTCTCATCCTTGATAACGGCTGTACATCTGTGTGGAATAGACAGAAAAAATTTAGAATGGCTTGCTTCATTCGGGTGATGCAACAAAATGAAAATAAACATGATTGACTGCCCTTGTAACAGCCTTTTGGCTTAGGAGCTCCTGTTCGAAACTTTTCTCCCTGGTTCTGACCGGCAATTTTCACTTTTGTTAAAATCGGGCTATTCACAGGTCAGAAAAATACACTTCTGTTATTCTCTGAGGAACTTTTGCATCTGAAATGTAAAAGGTTTGGTTGGGTTTCTTATAGCACAAGGACCATATTTGTCTAAGCTGCTCCAAGCACAAGACATACAACATCAAGTAATGGATACACACACACAAGGAACGTTTTACTGATGCAGAAGAGAGAAATACACCTAGAGTAAGTTACAAGAATCGAACCAACACAAATCCAGTCCGATCCTGAGCACGAAATGTACAGAGGAAAGGGAAAAAATGATGTAAACTTTATATTTTAGGTATGTAGGTAGGTAGTTAATTAACGTCGCACTGGAGCAACACAACGGGCTATATACGAAGGTCCGGGATCAACCCGAAAGGGGAAAGATCTAAGGACAACGCTTAGTTATTTTTAACCACGGTCAGATGACGAGAACACCTGAGCTTCCACACCATGCCAACGGGAGGACATTTGAGGCCACGACAGATTTAAGTGCACCAACCTCCGTGTATACGACGGTCCTTGGTTGAACCGAGTTTTGAACTCGCAACCTTCTGGTTGCTATTCCGTTGTTCTTCCAACTGGGATACCATGGCCCCTACTATATTTTAGGACATTATCCATTAGTAGGAAGGATACGCATGTTCAAATATTTACTATTTTGACCGGTAGAAAAGATGTTTCATCACGTTGAAAAATGACATAGCAGGCATCATCAAATTTGGCTCTAATAGAACGTCTTAAAGGGCAACGAAAGATCTTTATGTATTTTGCAGAATTCAATATATCATGCGCAGGGTAGTGTCTACCTACACCTACCTACATGGAAAACACATATCTAAATCATTTGGCTGGATGAATGCTTCACTGTTTCACTAATTCAATCAACATAGCGTTTTTCGAAATTTGACGAAGAAACATCAACGTGAATCGTTGGTTGGTTGTTTTGGCTTTTTATGGCACAGGGGTCACATTTGGCCACTCTGCACCAAACGTAAAAGAAAGCGCCAAGTAAACAATTGAGTAGGGGAAGGAGGGGTTGGGATGTAACTGATTGAGAGTAGTGGGATGAAAACAGAGAAAGATCTCTTGGAGTTTGCCCCCGTGTTTACTTAAGACAGAGCGCCCCATGTGAAAAGAAAAGACCACTAGAGTACCTCGGGTCCGTGAAGCCGTACACACCTAAAGATGTGCCCCAGAGGGCTTGGAGTCGTTGGAATTAAATTTAAGTTTCTTGGAAAATACTATCTTTATTCAATCGTCAACGGTCCTTACTTTATCCATTAGCTTGACTTCAACTTCTATGCTCACAAAGTTATTTCATTTCTATGAAGCTATCAGCATTAGCAATCTGTGAATTGTAGAGATGGGTAGATTCGACTCTTGCAACTCAAACTGGTGCATTTCTCTCTTGTGTCAGTAAAACTTTCCTTGTGTGTGTGTCCATTGCTTGACGTTGCCTGTCTTGTGTTTGACCAGAATGAACATATGTGGCCCTTGCGTCATAAAAAATGCCAAGCCAACTATTCAGTTGTCAGTAAGGGTTTGACGCAGAAAATCGACCGAAAATGACAGAAAAATAAAAGATTTTTTTATTTGTAAAAATAGACACATTTCTGCACGTTTTGGCTTCCACATAACTAGTGCGTCTTTGTTTCCTATAAAACAATCAATTTGTTTTAATGCCGCTAGTTAGTTTCTGAGTGAGAGTTATAAAACTATATTTTTAGAAAATCAGTTTTTACAGTATAAAACTAAAAATTTTAATTTTTATCAACTGCACATTTAACTTGGTACATTTATTCTTCGTACGTATTCCTTGAATTTTACCGAAGGAAATTTTGATGTACACTCGAACCTCTCTTAACAAGTACATCGATAACGTCTTAATGCGCTTCTTAATACCTATTAATACAATAGAACATTCTAGTAAACAAAGAAAATTTTAGTGCATTTAGACCAACCATTCTTAAAACGTTTGGTCTGGAAAATATGAGAATTCTTTTCAAGATTGAATTTACAGAAGTTAGGTTAAATAAAAACCTTCTGATTAACTTTGGTCGTTACTGTATATCATAAAAATTGTTAAATCATGATGCAAGATGTGTGAATAGAAGTAAAATGTTTCATTAGAAACAAAAGTATGATGCATAAAGAATGTTGGTACTTTAGGAATCAATTTTTTGAGAGAAACTTACTATTCAAGAAACTAATGTTCATTACTTATGTTATTTAATTTTCTTTAAATGATTTATCTTTTGAAATTAAAACCAATTTCACTTGCGCTATTAATGAATAAAGAATACACACTTGAAAGGTAATTCCTCTATGACCTTGATAGTTAATTAACCAAATGAGTCAATGAAATGTTAAATTAAAAGCAGTCTACAACTGTTCAATTCGAAAGGAAGACAAGCATGAAAAATCATAATTGTCAAAAACGTACCTTTTCTTTAAGAGCGAAATTATTCATTTATATTTTGTTCGCATACATAATTTAATTAATGTTTTATTTTTCCAAAGCTTAATGAATTCTCATTTTGCCTTACAACATTAAACAATTTTATTCAATTAAAGCGTGGGAAATTAATTGAAATGGAATAAGTTAATTCCCACGTGGCCGTCTGAAATATTTTGTCTGCTTTGAAAGCGAAGAGTTTTTCATATTTAAACGACGAACTTGAGCAAAGCGGGGGCAAAAGAGGTTTTTTAAGAACAAAAATCACAAGTACGTGGTTCAGTTTTATTTATAATATTTAAATATTTTTGTTGGGAAAGATTAGTATTGAGCCTTAGTGGGTTAGTTTAATTTATTTATTGTCGATTTTTTAAATTTTGAAATATCATCCAATAAATTAAACAAAGCGTGATTAGTTCAGAGTCAGTTTGTCCAATATAACAGATGGTCACATTTTTATCGTTTTTTGTCACATTTTAGGAAGTATATATAAAGCATACTTACTAAATATGAAAATAGTGAAAAAGTAAATAATCTATACAATATATAAGTAATATATAAGTAATATATAATACATATATTATACTATACATATTACAGTAGTGGAAAAAAATTATTGCACTCCTTTAAATTTGTCGAATTTTTTAAGTACACGGGAGTTATTGCATCAAAAAACTGTAAACTACCATGTATTTATTGTCACGTGTTTGCCATACAGACTCGTAAATTAGCATTTTCGTTGAATTTCAATGGAGGAATTCTTTTTTCAGCTATACAATACCCAAACAACATTTAGTAGTTACAGTCAATGTTTCACTGAAAGAAGATAGTCGCATAGAATAGCTTCCGAACTAGCGTACAATTTTATTAGGTTGAATTGTAACTAAAAGTTTTGAATTATTTAGATGAAAAATATTTTTTACGGTTCTCAAAAGAAAATTTTCTTTTCCAAACAAATAGCAGAAAACTATGTTCCCAGAAATTTTGTATGAAGCTGAATAGGAATACTCATCAACAAAGTAATATAATTGCGGATTTCTATTTTAATTTGAAGACGTTTTAAATTTTCATGACATGAAATACAGTAAACTTTCAACTCTTAAAATTTATAACTATTGTTTAAGTTCGATTAAAAGGTTTAATTAATTTTTGTTAGGATAGATGGATAGGATAGCGTTCCTCAGCTTGTACAGTTAAGATATTTTAAATTTAGTTGATGATATTGTAAGATTTCGAAATTTTCCAGAATAGTTTTAAAAAATAGAATAACTATATATCTATTCAGTTTTTCAATTCAAGTATTTTTTAATTTGTATCAGCCAAAAATTAAGTGTCTTTTAACCTTAACAAGATCATCGTGTAAAATAATTGTTTGTCTGATTTTCTGAATTGAAATCTATAAAGCTTTTGGGTTAAAATGATGAACAAATCGATTTTGATTAAAATGAAGTGCCAAAATCTACTTTATTATGAATTTTCATGAAGTGCTCCATTTAACTAACTAAAAAATACGATTTTAATCATCGAAAAAATATTGGTGTTGACAGAAGTCCATTTCAAATTAATTACTGTCTTTATTTAAGAAAACGGTCATAAGATATAAGAAATGGAATATCTCTAAGTAAAAAAATGAATAAATCGATTCCAAGAATCAGAAAGGTTATTGTCATTCCAGATTTTACTGTGATTACTACCGAAAAAGAGATGTCAGTACCATTCATATCTTTGACTTAGAACCACTTCTCAAAATGATCTTGTCACGATCCATTGATTTCCATCTCTCGTGCTGTAATGCTCAGTAGCAAACAATGATCAGTAACAAACTGATTGGTACAAGCACACTTCTTTCAAAAAGCTGCAGAAAAGATAGCGAACGGTATAAATTTCGTTTTACGCTTTCCGAAATCGTCACATTTATTTGGCTGCATCATCCTCCCCCCCCCCTTAGCACCTCAAGTAAAAAATCCAGAATGGATGCAAAACACTGTTAATCAGTCTTTCCTGCCATTTCCATAGATAGGCAGGAAATCTCGATCAAAACAAAAATTGGGGAATGAGCTTCTAGAGGTCAATGACCCGAGATTGAAATGCAGTAAAATGTTTTACTAACACTTCTATTTCGTGATTCAATATCTGATCGCGATTTATTAGGCGCTTTTCGACCGAGAAAGAAATATACTCTGTTATTATGAAATGGATGCATTTCATAAACAATTCTGGATTCTTTTCTAACCTTGATGGATTCGACTCTCCTGAGAATTAGTTACATTGAATTGATTCGGTAAGTGAAATTAATTAAACGGTTTCTGAGAAAAAGGATAGCTACAGAGATGCTACTTTCAGTAGAGGTGAAGCTAAACTTTCTGAGACTGATGCTGCCCTCTGTCCAAAACAAATTTCCATCGGGATTGATCCCGGAAAATCGCCATTAGCACGTTGCAATGTTCCAGTACGACGTTAATTCAACTACCTACAAAAATAAATATATTTATTTAAAATCTTGATAAAGTATATTATATAAATGATAATGTTAAAATATACTAACTAGTATCATATCAATTTGGGGTCGCTGTAGTCTAGTCCAGTTGGTAGAATCGCGGATTAGCGAACCGGAACGTCGATAATTCGAAACTCCATCCAACCAGAGATCGTCGTGTACGTAGGAGATGGTGCACGTTAAATCTGATCTATCGTGGCATCAAATGTCCTCACATTGGAATAGTGTGGAAGTTGAGAGAGTGCGGTGCCAGCTCAGTTGTTGACCAGGTCAACTAACCATAGTTTAAAATTATGAGGTGATGTCCTTGGATCTTTCACTTCGGGATTGATCTCACACAGTCGCCAATAGCCCGTTGTGATGCTTTAATGCAGCGTAAATTCAACTACCTACCGCATTGATTTGTTAATTTATCAACAAATCAATGCGCTAGATAGTTGAATATTATGAGCGTTGCTTGGGTTCAATTAAGTAAATGTTGATTCAAAGTGATCAGATTATCACTTCTCTTTCAGAAAAGATTGCAAGCATCATTTAAGTGCACGGAAAATAATTTTTTAAATTTCGTTTTAACTTTTCATAGCTTCTGCAATTTACTTAGGACGCAAATTTGTATGCATGATGTATCCATCCATGTATTCCAATTCATATTCATCGCACTTCTACTGTAAGACAAATTAGAAAAGTTTTTTCTATGGTGCTACTACAGAAGTGGATTTTGAGTTTTGGAGTGATTACGAATATCACCGTACATTCATTTTCAGTAAAAATGGAGAATTTTCGGCGTATAGTCTTGCACACAGTTTTTTTTATCAATATTTATTATTTATGTCACTCCTGCACCACGGATTTTTCGAATTTCATCTTCATTATGAGAGGATGGCAAATTAAACTGTTTCAGCATTCGTGACTAATTTATTTTGAAGCAACCACATTTTTTCTTGAAAACTTCATTCGGCGGAACGTGGAATAACGGAGATTGTTTGAAAAATAAATGTGATCAGTGTAAGCAAAGCAAACTCAATCGATTACAATTTTTCAAAAAAACAGAAGGTCGATTTTACGGCGTTTTTTTAAAAAGAAAATCACTGCTTTCAACGAATGTTTCACATGTATCTAAGTAGCGCAAGAACAGCTTCAAATTGTAGAGTAAAAAAACCTCGACCTTCTGTCACTTAAGACAAAAAATTTCAACTTTTCAAAATTCCTAACTGTGATATTCCAAGATCAGCAAAATCTTATTTAAAATTTGCTTTACTCCTATGGACATTCAGATTTAAATCGAATGAATCCTTATGGTACGTTTTTAAAATTCATAGATTTGGTTTCTAAATGGAAACCATGTACCTATTTAGAATGATAGATGTAGTTACATGACTATGGAGTACAGCTTTCAATAACACCCATGAAACATGAAAAACGATTGTAAATTTAATTGATTTTAATCGTCTTGTAATGAAAATCTGTGTTAAAATTTTGAAATATATTTGAAATACAACGTATGACTACCCGTTTTAATTTAACGTAACCCATCTTATTTTAAAATGATTTTTTTTTAACTTTACCGGTCAATTTTAAAATAAGAAGTTACGCACAGTACTTAAAAAAGTTTTGTTTTGTGTATTTTATTTACTTTTATGTAATAGAATTCTACAAACCATTACGTATTCAACCAAAGCCTTAAGGAAAGTTGGTTGAAATATAGAGTGGATAAAAAAATTTCCGTTCGGAAACGAAAATGGCGTATAAATTATTATAATTTCTAAAGAAACTTCACTAAAATTTCAGAAACTGCACAAGAAACTTATTTCATACTAGAGAATGTGTTCACAACAAAAGTTCCTTAATTTTCACAAATAAGAAGTAATTAATTAAAACTTTGAGAAAAACATACAAAATGAAAGGCAAAACGTTCCCATACGTACTATGAAGATTGATTAGAACGTACTATCCCGCATTCAATTATCATAACTATCGAATGAAAGAGCTTCAGTATAGTGTAAGTAATCATTTCAAGCGATTTTTATACCAGTGGATTACCTAAAATGGGAAATCCGAAAACTATTCGCGTGTTGGTGATAAAGTTGAGTAATAACGGTTTATTAATGAGGAAAATATTGGCGAAATAGCAAACAAATCTAAATCTACGGTAAAAATCACTGAAAGATATGGTAGAAACTGAAAAATAGGAACCTATCTGGAAGACCTCAGAAATTGAGCCATAAACATCAGGAATATTCTGCGAAAAGTTCGCGATAATCCACGAATTCGGCACCACAACTTGCATCCTTGTTGAAAACTGATTACAATCTTGAAATATAACCTCAGACTGTAAGAAAAGTAATCGAAAAAGGTGGCTACAATAGGCATGTTGCACGTAAGAAGTCACTCATTGGCAACTTAACAGAAGAAAGCGTCTTGAGTTTGTAAAAAAGCAAATAAATTAACTTTCTGGGATTCTGTACTTTCAGGGATGAATCAAAATTTTGTCTCTATGGTTCAGATGGACGAGTTATGGCATGGAGAAAACTAAAACATCAAATGCAAACAAAAAACTTGTGTAGAACTGTGAAATACGGTGGAGGAAATGTAAAGGTATGGGGTTGCATGAGTTCTGCTGTGTATAATTTGTTTTGTTGAAGGTAACACACACACACACACACACACACACACACACATGGATAGCTATGTGTACCTAGACATTTTGAAACATTATGCCCTTGCTAGTGCTATGAAACTGTCTCTTTGAAGACCATTTATCTTCCAACAGGACAACGTTGAAAACACACTGCAATGTTCTGTGAAGAATGATGTCTACCATATGTCGCAGCAACTTCACACACCACCAGTCTTCTGATTTAAACCCCATGGAACACTTATGGGAAGAAATGGGTCATGAACTGAAAAATTATGATACCAGCAGCAAATATAACCTGCAAAGTCCCATTCTGGACGTCTGGAACAAAATTATTCCAGAAACAACGAACAAATTCGTGGGAGTCATGCCTAAACTTCTGAGGTCATTAAAGCAAAAGCAGGTTCAACGGACCATTAAATGATGAAACATGAGGAGGAATAACATTTAATGAAATATTTTTCATCACACGGAGACTTTTTTTGCTTTATATTTGCCACATTTTTGTGTTATTGTGAATTTTGCGCTAAATTATATTAATATTTTTTGTTTAAATGCAATACAAATTTTCCATGCAATTATGCTCATCTGTTTTTTCATTTTTATTTCTTCAATATTATATTCTGCAAATAATAAAGCAATTTATTTCAAATAGTAAGTGCGTACCGAAACTTTTTTACTCACTGTACATATATCGCCAAGAAATTATCCATGTGCCTAGTGATATTTTGCAGAAAATAAATAATTCATTAAAATTTAACTCCTAAATAATATATCTGTAATATCTAAAATACTGGAACACATAAATACAAACAGAAACGAAATTCCGAATCTTGAAAAAAATGTAAAATTCTGAAAAAGAAAGATATGTGCAAACGTGTCAAATTTCGACTTCTTGAATATAGTCCTTCCTGAAATAGGTCAATTCGACAAAAGACTTTTGAACGATATTGATCAAAACAATAAAGATTTATTTACAAAAGAACACATATTTATAATAGTTGGAAATGCCCAAATATGACCGCAACATTTCGCTGTCAAGTCAAATATACAAACACAGAATTCTAAATCAAATTTTTAAAAAGTAAACAAGAATCCTGGCGTTGCCAATACCGAGTAGCAAAATTTCGCTTTTATGATCAATGAGTTTTTCGTTTGGTCTTTTCGTGTTCCATTACAAAATGTAAGTTATGTAAAATTACGCATTTTAAATATTCTTTTTTCATCAAACAAATATTCATAAATTATTTACATAATCATATTTATAACTTCACACAATTATTAAGAAATAAAAAGTCAGTTCAAATATAAATATTATGATTTAATTTGTTTTGGAAAAAAAAGTTTTTTGAGCAATACTGGTAAAACAATTTTATTGGAAAATTTGATTTTCGATCAATACTGATAAAACAAACTGAACTGCGTACCGCAATCGTTCTATACTCAATGTTATTTCTGCGGCGATTTTGAATTGTTTTAGCCCCTTCTACACACCTAGGACAAATAGAACGGGGGTTAATATGTAGCCTATGTTACCCGCAGGGTTCTAAAGTATAAGTGTACTAAATTTGGTGTGGATTGATCAACCGGTGTAGATTTGTATAAAGAACAGACGCCAACTCTGCTTTATATACTATAAAGAGATTGTTCTCAATACTAATTTTTGATTGCAAATTTTTGTATTGCTTATGCATGAAAATTGCCAAAAGAACGAACTTTGTTAATAGCTCCTGTCAATAGTCTACAGGATGGAAATTAGGAAAGGCCCCACCTGTCTTGTTATGTACTCTGTAAACGTTTGCAAGACTCTTTTGAGTAGCAGTAATTGCAGTGTCTACATGAAAAGAAAATTGACTTTTGAGCGTTGTATTCTGAAGGTATATGAAAGCATTTACAGAAAAAAATAATTCTGAAAAGTACCAAATTGTGCTAAAAATTACAAAACATTTTCCCTAGAAAACCCAAAAAACATGTTTTAAACGATTAAGAATAGAGAAAAAGTAGAATTCGATAAACCATCCTTTAGTCACACTGGTCCTGACAGGTACATTGAATTTGTTTTCCATATTTTTCAATGTTACACAATTAAAATTCTTTATAAAATAAAGAGAATAGCTAAAGAATGTATTATTTATAAATTTAAATAATACATGATACATTTGTTTGCAGTTATGTGTTTTTAATATAATAAATATAGTACGTATTTTTTAAATTAAAAATTAATGCGTGTGCAACTAGGAAAGAAAAAGTCCGGAATGTCCCAGGTACACCATTTCATTTGTTAAAAGAGACCTATGACTAATGGAGGGTTAAAGGAGCACGCTGTCCGTCCGACTAACCTTTATAAAGATAATATAAATACCAAGAATTTTCAAATCAGTGTTTACGAGGAAGTTTGAGTCATGTTACATTAACTTTTAAATTAACATAAATAGTAAGTTATCTGTCATCATAGGCGAGGACTTGAAAAAGTCATCTTAAGAACTACTGATCGCTCTAACTTGTTCTTTAAAGTAGAAAAACTATTCTAAATTCTGGACTGGTAGGTAGGTAGTTGAATTTAAGTCGCACTGGAGCAACGCAACAGGCTATAGGTGACGGTCCGGGATCAATTCCGAAGGGAAAGATTTGAGGACAACCCCTCGTAATTGTGAAAAGCGGTCAGATGATGAGGTTAACATCTGAGCTAAGTTGCAGACCTGAGTTCACGATCAGTCACGACTGGAATGCCGCTGTTTGGAAGGCCCTGCTGGGTTTTCCGTTTCATTTTGTTATTCTGAAAAATAAATACGGAAATGATAACCAAATTTCTGTTCCTATGCAAGAGCAAGAGTCTTATAAGCAGCTTTAAGCGGACGTTGTACGGATACAGTAATTTTTCCATGACTAATACTTTCCTCGAGGTCCTAAGCCGGGCTCTAAAGTATATACTACTGCACTTTTAATTCAGATAAGTATTGATAAAAAGATTAGGTTCGAAGTAATAAGAACGTAGATCAAATTCCCGTTTGAGTAAACAAAGTACATCATCTGGCTGTAAAGATCAAGGATAGCATTTCGAAACTTACCTTATCGCTAATGATAAGTATCGATATTAAAAATCATTGCTCTTAAATGACTGCTGTACCACACAAATAAGCTCCGCTTTACAAGCGGGAATAGGTAACAAAAGTTGTTAATCAAATATGCCTCTTTATTATAAGCCCGTCGTCTAGTGTTAGTGTTGTTTTTAAAACAATTACCCCAATTGCAATGTATTAGTGAATAGGACAACAAGTTTCTTTGATCTGTTTTTTAAACAACATAATGACAAAATATTCCACGGGAATCCTTTGAATAGTTCCAGGAAATAAACAAGTGTATCAGAACAAAAAGTATATCAGTAACTACTGTTTCAAATACTATCAAATTAATTTCAAAGCCAGATTTACATATTTTCTACCTGTAAGCTAACCTAAAACCTGCTATCTCCTATTCCTGATCTGATTATAGTCTGTGTTCATCGGTCAACTAATTTTTTCATGTTTTACCACTGACAGTTTCGATCTTCTACACTACAAGGCGCGAAAAGGCGGCTACTTGTAATCCTGTGGGTGCGAGAAAGCATTTACAGGAGTTTCGATGGACGACAGCGATTTAATAAAAGACGATCTTATTGAAATACCAGTCAATGCACGTATTCAAATGGAATTTGAAAAACGACTTAGAACAATTCTGGTGTACACAGAACCGCTGGCAAAAGCAGCATTGCAGATACTTTTACCATTTGCCATCACCTACCTGTGTGAAATGGGATTTTCATCACTTTTGCATATAAATCAAAAGCCAGAAATCGTTTAAATGCAAGTAATGACTTAAGTGGGGCTCTTTCAAAAAAGGAGCCTCGCTTCAAAAGTATTATTATGAATAAACAACAACATAACCATTAAAAATTGAGATATTGTTTTATGTATATGTAAATGTATGCTTATTTTTCATTAAATAAATTATCTTGCAATAGAAGTAATTTCCTAAATAAAGAAATAGAAACACATTTTTCAAGGGGGTGCGAGAAGTTATTTTTAGATTCAGGGGGGTGCCGGTCACACCAAAGAGGTTAGGAACCACTGTTGTACAGGAACACTCAGTGGGTATTACTCCTTACAGGGACAATCACAACCATTCATTCATCAACAAACTGGGATTTGAACCCTGGGTGGGAGACAAATGCTATGAATACTATACCAGTTTTTCCTTATTTTATTGTGTTGGTCTTTCTGGGCACTTTAATTAGATCATTTTAAAAGATTTTTTAATTCGCATTTAAAAATAATCATTTTTAGCTAAAATATTTCTATATTTTACCATCCTTAAATTTGCTGCTCTGGGATGCAGCCTGTAACGGCGGCTAGAGAAACGACCACCACGGCAGCCGGAAGAGATAGGGGGTCTGACAATCTTGCCGGCTCAAGAGTCGAGAGGAAAAGGTCACACCGAAGCGACCACCCGAAACATCTTTTTAACGACAGCCAACCAGCAGGGGTCGGAAATCGTTGTGGTTTCGAAACAAAGGGCAGGCGCCTTTCTGTCGCTCTCTATGACATTTCGAGACAAAGAGGGCGGAGATGAATTACAATGACCATTGCCGACAGGGTTTTATGGTTCCCTTTCAAGTCCGCCGAAGTCTGTCGTAAAAGTCAAGGGGAGAGGCCAATGTGAGAGAGCCATTCGGGATGGTCCGAAGATGGTGAGAATTTTCAACAGCCAACCAGCACCGACTAAAAGGCGGACCCGAAACGAAAAGGAGGAGTCGATAAGCACCCAATATATATATTTTTGAGATCCTGAGAGGATCAGACAGAGAGGAGAGAGCTGAGAAGGCTTGGGGAGGAGAGACAGAGAAAAGAGCTGAGAGAGCTGGAAGAGCTTTGAGAGAGCTTGGAGAGAAGAGCAGAGAGAGAGGCGGTCAGCAGAGAGACCGTTTTGGAGATTGGAGTGAACACCAATTCACTGTCGGCGCATTTATCCCGCCTTGGGATTCTATACTCGCCAGAGTATTTTACTGAGAAAGGCTCGCCATAGCCGTGAAGGAGACCCTTCCGAGAAACCCGTGTCGCTACTCGCCCGAGTAGTGGAGACTTCACCGAGTTCTAAAGTTCACCAGAACTGACAAAGCTGATTTATCCCGCCCCGGGATTCTATACTCACCTGAGTATTTTATTGAGAAAGGCTCGACCGTAGCCGTGAAGGAGAAGCCTCCTAGAGATCTGTACAACTGCTCATCCTAATAGTGGAGATTGATCTGATCCTATCTGGAAAGACTGAGATATCCTGCCTTGGGACTCTATACTCATCTGAGTATTTTTGTTGAGAAAAGACTCACCCGTAGCCGTGAATTAGACTCCCCGAGCGAATTTGAGAGAGGCTCGCCAGCAGCCTTAAGAAGCGCCTCGATAGAACTTTGGACTTTCCAATGAACTAACATTAAATGAAATTTTCATTCATTTTTCCGACTTTTGTACAAATTGTAAAATAAAATTCATTAGTCCAGAAATGGATACTTTCAATGGTAACTAGTCTAGCTACCCGTGAACCAAGACGTTACAAGCCTATTTGAACACGGTATTAAATAACTTTTACCTGAATGACAACTCAGCGAGAATTTATTCAAGATGAATCTCACTGCATAGTAGTTGGCTATGAGAGGAATTTTCTGTGAACTAAATATAGGTGGAGGTGGTGTTTATGCGGTGATGCATGTTTCCTTTACGTATTCTGGACTTGAAGTCAGCTGGCATGTTTTTCAAATACGATTTCAGCACTTCGCCAATAAAAATTCAAAACAATAAATTCCAAATTTATGTATCATAGATGATTGGTCTATATTAATTAGATTAAATGCCTAACATTGCCAAAACGATGATAAACACATCTTAAGGTTACCCGATCTGTATCATGCTAGAGCATTTGGACGGCAAAAGTAAAATCTTCGCAGACTGTCTGGTTTGTTTATTTACACTGAAAATCCTCTCATAGGAAAATAAGATCTTAACACCAAACTAGAGACGAAACTGTTTCGATGCCAGAGTAAGACATCGAACCGGAGTTATACTGTTCAATTCTCACAAATTTCAACCCATAAAGGATTCCTAGTTTAGCGAACACCCTTCACGTTACATTCATCCAAAACAGCTTGCGTGTTTCTTTTTTTTTCGTAATGTCCTACGTCGATACTTCGAAGAATTCGATGACCTCCAGTAATATAAGAAGCATTGTAACGTCTTGATTCACGGGTAGCTAGACTAGTTACCATTGAAAATATCCGATTCTGGACTAAATTGGTTTATTTTACAATTTGGACAAAAAATCGGAAAATGAATGTAAAGTTCATTAATATTAGTTCCTTGGAAGGTCCAAAGTTCTATCGAGGCGCTTAGGGCTGCTGGCGAGCCTCACAATTTCGCTCGGGGAAGTCTAACGCACGGCTACGGGTGAGCCTATTCTCAACACAAAATTACTCGAGTGAGTACAGAGTTCCAAGGCAGGAAATCTCAGTCTTTCTGGACAGGATCACTACTAGGATGAACAGTTACACGGATCTCTAGGAGGGTTATCCTTTACGGCTACGGTCGAGCCTTTCTCACTAAAATACTCCGGCGAGTATCGGATCCCAAGGTGGGATAAATGCACAACAGTGAACGGATATTCACCAAGCTCCAAAAACGGTCTCTGTTGACCGCTTCTCTCCAAGCTCTCTGATCCTCTGTCTCCGTCTCTCCTCTCGTCTTTCCTCTCGTGATCTCTCTCTGATGATATCTCCAAAAACTCTATATGTTGGGTGCTTATCGACTCCTCCTTTCCGTTTCTGGTCCGCCTTTTAGTCGGTGCTGGATTGGGTGTTGAAGATTTCTCACGTTCTTGATTGGCTGTCTCACGTTGGTCTTTCCCCTCAACTTTTACGACAGACTTCGGCGGACTTGAAAGGGTCCATCAAACCCTGTCGGAAACTCATCATCATTTATATCAATCTTCTTGGTCTCGAAATGTCGAAGAGAGCGACAGAAAGGCGCCTGCCCTTTGTTTTGAAACCACAGCGATTTCCGACCCCCTGCTGGCTGGCTGTCGTTAAGAAATCATTAAGATGTTTTCGGGTGGTCGTTATGGAGTGTGGGCTTTTCCTCTCGACACCTGAGTCAACAAGACTTTTCATTTTCCCACGCTGGCGTGGTGATCGTTTCTCTAGCCGCCGTTACAGCATGGTGGCGAAAGGGTTAATGAATATTTACAAATAAACAAAACAGCGTAATTTAATTAATATCACTTCAAATTTAGGAAAAGGGTTGGAAAAGGCCGTAAATTTGTTTCAAAAGAGCTACCTACTCTAGAGCATCAGTGCACACGTTTTGTGGTAACTCTGTTTCTTTTCCAGCAGTGAATCTCTTACAGGATTAAAAACCCATTCTCCATATATGAGTAATAGAAGCTCTCTTGCCCAACGAGTTGAATTTGGGTTTTAGTCTGACTTATTACAGAACCACATCATGATTCCTTTAACATTGACAAATGATTTATTTTCAGACGCGTCATTTGGTATTACGGATAGTTCTTGCACATACGAGGATGTCTGTTGTACTCGACTGAGGTTCTTTTACTGACAAAAGGAAAGGAGAACACTTGAAACTTAACAAACCGTGTATTAAATAAATGTTAAAATATAAAATTACAGGAAATGAGAATATTTCTCAGAGAGGAGTCTGAGAAATATTATCATTCTCGAAACATACTACATGTCTACAATACCTGATAGACTACTTATTTCTCTCTCTGTCCCTCCTTCTGTCTATTTTTACCACACGAGTAAAACTTCTCACAGCGTCACCTGGTCACTTCTCAATCTGACCACGTGACACATGTACTTTCATTTTCTTCACCAAATATTGTTGAGATGAGCAGAATATTACACTACAAAGACAATAATTATCTGCCCTGTAGCTATAAACTATTACAATAAAAACAAACTTACTATAGCATTATTATTCAAACAGTGTTCCATAGTTTTCAACGCACTTGTTCCCAGCTTTTTTATACTCTAAAAGAGTTTTCAGCTGAGCAGAGAACCACACATTCACCGCTTCTCTTAGTTCTTGGAACGAGATGACTGATCAATTTGCCACAACAATGCCGTCGGCAATAGTCACTAGTACGTGCAACAGAACCGTGTTACATACGTTATAAAGTGTTGTTGTCAACCGTAGTAGCGGACGGTCGTCTGTCTGCATCATGCGCAACACATGTGCGACCATTTTGAACTTTTCAATATCCTCGTAGACACAGGCAAACCACTGTTCCAGTACTCCGAAGAATTTCTACTTGCGCCATAAAACCCAAACATCCAATCCAATCCGGAGAATTTCTGCCCCTAATATATAAAAATAAATCAGAATCATTGAACGCTATTCGTTGGTACAGTGGATGGATAGCATGGATGGGCATAATGGTTCCGAATCCACTTTGAGTCGTAGGAACCGGTCTGACGCCCCAAAAAATGATCATAAAGTGGCAAACCAAACCAATCTGGTACAAACAGCAAGAGAAGCGGACACTGTTAACGTCACGGTAGCGACAATGGAACTAATACAGTAACCTGAAGCCTGGCTAAAAATTAGGGATGCTCCTGAGTGGTCGTAACAGACTACTAAGGAGTACACTTCCATGTGTAGAGTTCCACAGAGTACACTTCCATGTGTAGAGTTCCACAGAGTACACTTCCATGTCGTAACAGAAATACGGTCATGCAATGCCACGATTTTCGTGACGTTAATTTTTAACAAAAACGTCGAGAAATACATTCTCTGATATTTGTTACTTTTCAAATTTTATTCGTTAATGTCTTTAGGTTCTTTTTGGACGTTAATGCGTCTTTAAAATGGGAACAGTGCTGAGGGCATGCATGAAAAGTCGAGCATAACTAGAAAAGTTACAACTGTTTTGTTTTATGATTTTAGAACTAGAAGAAACATCCAGAAGATAGCGTCGTGTAGACAAAGGGTGTCCGTACCTAACATGACCTTCGAATCGAGTGCGCAGGCACACTGAGTGCTGGGAGGGGTCCTCAATATGTTAAAATTCTACGGTGCTGGGCAAGCTTTGGGCCAGTATAACTTTGGATTGCTTGGAACGAGGACTGCATAAGTGGTGTCATTCGTAAGCTACCAAATTATGCTACAATCACAGGGCTTCGATCAATAAAATTATCCTTCGATATTAATATCAAATTGCACTAATCGTTCAAACTGTAAATTAATTGTTGAATATTCACACCATAAGCAATCGTTCTGCTTCATTCATTCCACAATCCAACATCAGGCTCGAGTATTCACGTTAAAACTGCGGTTTGTGTCCTCGACACAACCTACCATTTTTTTGCGATTTTATAAGATACTTATGAATCAGGCTTATTGCATACTTCTTCACGATGGAGCTTACAGCCTTTTCAAAGGGAGGTGAGGAGAACATATTGAAAATTAATTATCCTTAGAATCTTCAAAAAAGGCAGTATAAGAGATAATTCTTTTGGTTGTGTTTTGTTGTACAAGAGCCATATCTGGCCAAGCTGCGCAGAGATGTTTTTTCCTGAAATATATGGAGAGATACAGGGAAGGAAAGTTTTTACTGTCACAGAAAAGAGAAATCCACCTGTGTAGCTACAGAAATCAAACCTCTGCCCCCCCCCCCCTACTGCACCCAGGCTTGTTGCGCAGAGGGTAAACCACCTGAACCACGGCAAACCCTGATTTTTTTTTCTTTAGAAAATGATTGAGGTTTCCTTTATGAACGATCCCGGCAGCAAAAACAGAAAACTCGTCTAGCGATGCGTGCGAAAACGATAGACCTTGTTGTCGGGATACGTTGCGTGGCGATTCGAGCTTGGTCATCTGGTTTCGCACCTTGGACAGATCGCCCAACGGGTTTGCCATATGCTTCCGTTTCAACGGAAATATTTTAAAATATCTACAAAATAGGTTGGACAGAGTAGAAAATATATTTAAATGTCAATATTTTCAGACATTCACGTTTATTTAACATTAATATGTATATGCATTTACAAGAGATCTGACACAAAAATGCTCATCCAGCTCATCGCATTACACATTGCGATTTCTTCGTTCAAGAGAGTTTTTCTATCTGTCTAAAACAGTGATTCTTAACCAGGGGTGTGTGCACCCCTGGGGGTGCGAGAAAGCATTTCCAGAGGTGCGAGAGAAGTTTCGATGGACCTGTGTGAAATGGGATTTTCATCACTTTTGCACATAAAAACAAGAGCCAGATTGCTTAAATGCAAGTGATGATTTACGCGTGGATCTTTCAAAAAGGAGCCTTGCTTCAAAAGTATTATTATGAATAAACAACGTAGCCATTAAAAATTGAGATATTGTTTTGTATGTAAATGTATGTGTTTATTTTTAAATAAATAAATTATCTTGTAACAGAAGTAATTTCCTAAATAAAGAAATAGAAACACATTTTTCAAAGGGGTGCTAGAACTTATTTTTAGATTCAAGAGAGGCCGATCACTAAAACGGTTAAGAACCACTGGTCCAAAAGAAAGAAATTGCTTCCGAGCAGTCATTATGACGTCAGCCTAACCGCAAGTTTGTAAAATCGTTTGCGACGGGGGACGATGGCACATGTCTTTTTCTGACATAAGTTCTTCAACGAGGCGCTTGACCTTAATTTTGGTGCGATCGTTTACCCATTCTCACACTTGCCAACAGTAACACAAATACAACTGCATTCCAGATAAGTATTAAGTCCACCTACGTCCCACAAAAATACACAACCTACATCACCCTACTCACTAAAAGGTTTAGAGCACCAAAGGAAGACTAGAGACATATAAGTCCACTAAGAATGTCTATTGTCCTTTTAAATATTGAAATTGCCACCTGTGAGTAGTGCGACCCACGGGTTTACAGTAATACACATAACATTCGCATACACACGAAATTTCTTTTTCTCTAATTATCACTTACCAGGGCCCCTTCCTGAGTGGTGTGCTGAACGTGCACTTATACGTAATAAGGAATAAGACGGAGATGTCGAGACGGTTTAATTTTTTCGCTCAGTACGTAGAAGGTAAGTAGGAAGTTGAATCAACGTCGCACTGGAACTACATAACGGGCTATTGGCGACTGTTCGGGATCAATCCCGAAGAGAAAGATCCGAGATCAACACCTCGTAATTTTGAACCACGGTCAGGTGTCGGGGTCAACACCTGAGCTGGCACACGACTCTCCAAACTTCCACACCAGGTCAATGTGAGGACATTTGAGACCACTGCAGATTTAAAGTGCACCAGTACACATATTAGATCTAATGCTTCAGTCTAAGTAAGAAAAAGATTTCATAAATTTTAATGCCTGTCCACTGACCTACGGACCTGCACAAAAAGGCTCTGACGGCTATTTGTGAAGTACCCAGTGGGTAAGCTGCCATAACTCCTAACCGAGATAATCGCCAACATCCATGCGCTTACAAACTGACATTCTAATCCGGGACTTAACTAAGTGGCAGACAAAAGCTATGACCACTATACCAGTTGAGTCAAAAAGTTTTAACAAGCGCGATACATTTGGAATATAAAATGTTTTTGAACACACACACACAGGGAAGCCTTGTTGAGGTTTGCACGTAGGCAGCCAATACCTCAGGAACGGCCGCCTACCGCAAAAAAACAAAAGGAAACCAGACTCCCAGAGACCAGACAGACGAAGAACGGCTTCCACAACAGAGAGCCCCTTTTCCAAGTTGCGTAACTAGAACCGCGAGCGAGAACTGTCGCGAACGACTACTCGTCCCACGTGACGGCGGTTTCTTGCGAAATCGCCCGCCGCGAAACATTCCTTTTATCGCGCCCATCCCGACCAAAAGCGCAGCGCTGCGCTTCCACACCTCCGCTCCTAATAGACTCGTCCTCCCAAGAGAGAGCGAGCGCTGCGCGAAAAGAAATCGATCAACTTCTCGACGGCGGGCCGAATAACAACGCCGGCCTTAAATTCTCCGATCTCCGGCATTTAATTCCGCGGGAAACGCTTTTCACGCTGTGCTTCGGCTGCTTTTTATTTCTCTTTAATGCGTTTATTTTTGCTCCGTTCCTGTTTTTGCTTCTTCTTTATTAGTACTACTTTCGTTTCTTGCTCTTCATTTTTTTTGCGCTTCGATCGTCGGCTCCCTGATGAAAGGAGATCTGGAAGCGCACAGGGCTCCCGCCTGCAGAAGTAATGAGAAAATTTCTTTTCGCGGAACGCGCTCCTGGCAGCAGTTCCCGAAACGAACGAGAAAATAGACGCTGCTTCTGGGCGAGAGCCTTTTTCGCTCGGATGTGCGTTCCGCGTGTAGAGAGCCAGACTCAAATCTCGAACAGTAACGACCGGAGAGATCAAAAATAACAGAAAGCAAAAAAAATAAGTAAATGAGTTTTCCCTCGGGTCTTAAAGACGTATTTTCCGAGAATTTTTAAGGAGTTGATTCACTCATCACTCGTTAGGAGAGCGAAAGAATGCCTCCTCGTTTACTTGTGGGAAGTAGAGGCCGCTAATTTATTCTCTGTCGAGAATTTCGCGCCAACTCTGTCATAGAAAAGAATCATTTCCCACCGTATTAATAAGCGCGGAATGGAAAGATAATTGTGGTATATTTTTCTGTGGGAATGCTGATTCGTAATCTTTCTAAAAATTAGGTAAACCGGACCATTAGAGAACTTCTTTTCCACGAAATATTGATGTTTCAAATAAAATATGTAAAAAAATATGATCTTTTCATAAATTTTACATTAAAATACGTATAGGTATAGGTAATTGATTAACGTCGCACTGGAGCAACACAACGGGCCATTGGCGGCGGTCCGGGATCAATCCCTTATTGAAAGATTCAAGGACAATGCCTCATAATTTTGAACCAGGGTCAGGAGACGAGGTCAATACCTGAGATGGAACCCCACTCTCCAAACTTCCACACCATGCTAACGTGAGGACATTTGAGGCCACGACAGATTCAACGTGCACCAGCCCCCGTGTACACGGCTGTCTTTGGATGGACCTTGTTTCGAACTCGTTAACCCTCCTGTTACTAATCCGTTGCTCTTCCAACTGGCTACGACGGTCCTCTCAAAATTAGGTAAACTGGACTATTCCAGAACATCCTTTCCACGAAATATTGATGTTTCAAATAGGATATCTAAAAAAATATTATTCTCCTTTTTGTGAATTGTGTATTAAAATACAAGGGGTACTAAAGATGCATAGATAGTCATGTATTTCTAATCATAGGTGTCTTGGCAAGTGAATACGACAGCGTATTCAAACTGCCCCATTGCATCAGTATCTGGGAGTTGCACTTCCTCGGAGTATTTACGACTTTACTGCGTTTGCAAAAAAGATACTTACATAAAGATATGAAAATTCAAAGTTGGGGCGTATATTCAGAGCGTATAGAAAAGTGAAAATGATGTATAATTCTACATTGAAGCATGTCTATAGTTCAGATTCATGTCAAATCGTACAGAGGTATATTAAGCCTGCAAGTTGTAGGTTAAGTACATTCGATTCCTGTAATTTACGCAGGGTGTATTTCTTTCTTTTGTGTCAGTAAAACTTTCCTTGTTTCTGTATGTCTATTACTTGAAGTTGATTGACTTAGCTTTGCCAAAATATGGTCATTGCACCCTAAAACGCAACCCAACTAAACGAAATTTATCTTCTCATAAAAATTCCTCTGGAAATATGAAACATAGAACATTCGTTGCCTAAAGTAAGTATAAACTAAAGCATACATTAATCGTAATCGTGTAGATTTAATTATATATATATATATATATACACACACTACCTGACATTGAAAATGCAACACCAAGAAGGATTTGGCAGAAAGTGATGAAATTTGGCAAACAGAGAGACAGCAACGAGCAATAAGTGATCTTTATTGCAACATTATACACCTTGCCACTGAGCAGCAAGAACGTCTGATCAGTAGGTTGTAGGACCACCGCGAGCGGCGATACCGGAAGCAACACGTCTAGGTACAGATGCAATGAGCGTACGGATGGTGTCCTGAGGGATGGCTGCCCATTCCCTGTCAATCATTTGCCAGAGTTCGTCTTCTGAACGTGACGGTGGCAACGCATGCAAGCGACGTCCAATGACGCCCCAGAAATGTTCGATAGGTGAGAGATCAGGGGAGACATCTGGCCAGGGAAGCACCTGGGTACCTTGCAGGGCATGTTGGCTGATACGTGCCGTGTGCGGCCGGGCGTTATCCTGGCATTGGGCACCCGCTGAAGGAAAGGTAGTGTCACCGGCTGCAGCACGTCATCCACGTATCGTTGGGCCGTCATAGTGCCCTGAATACGGACCAGAGGTGACCTGCTATCGTTGGCGATGGCGCCCCAAACCATTATACCGCGTTGTCTCGCGGTATGGCGCTCCACAGATGCGGCCGAATTGGCCCTGTCACCACGTCGACGCCAGACTCGTACACGGCGACTGTCATTGCTAAAACAGAAGCGTGACTCGTCTGAGAACACCACCCTGTGCCATTCCGTCGTCCACGTGGCTCTATCCCGACACCATTGCAAACGGAGACGTCTGTGCTGTTGGGTCAATGGTAGTCGTCTCAACGGGCGCCATGATTGCAGGCCGCCAGCGATCAATCGGCGGATAATGGACGATATGGGAGCATCAAGGGTGTCCTGCACATGCTGCAAAAGGGCGACAGACGTGGCTTGCGGCACGCAAGAAAAGCACCCCTCTAAGTGTTTGGAGAAAAAGAAATTTCTGGTGGAAGATCCCACCACATTATTAAGTTTTTTTCTTTCTGTGGTAGGTAGAAAAGGGGCCACAATGTCCGTTTTGCAAGTTTTTGGAACAGCTGATTTAGCAGTTTTTATTTCTATAATTTTTAATACATCATTCAAAAAAACCTTCCAATCATTTGATTCATTTTAATGAATTGACAGGTGGACATTGGCATTTTCTGTTCTAACTTTCATTACATTGATTTGTGAACATGACATAAAATAATTGAATTTGGACATGGACCCTTTTCCCACAAAGGTACAGATTTCAAAGAATGAAAACCAGGACAATGGACATAAACTGTAGCGAAACAGTGAGAGCTCGTGGTTGGGAAAACAACTTGCAAGGTAACACCCAAATGAATCATGGGGCTGGTTGGTTACATGAGTTTAATGGGGCAAGCTCCAAAATCGGACAGGCTGTGCCAAACCAAAGGTAAAATAAAATCATAGGGGCTTGGGTAGCAGCTTTGAATTCTGAGTCAACTCCCTAGACTCCAAAAGGGATCTAGGGAGCTGACATAATTTCAAAATTTTAATATGTGCATTCGCAGAATTTTACATCACAACCACGTTTAAATGATGTGAAAAGGTTCTATCACTTTCTATTAGGAATAATTTGGGTACGGATGTGTTATTTGAGACATTTAAATTTCCTAGAAGTATACTTCTCTTTATACATATGCACATTTCTTATATTTGTAATCATAGTGGAACTATTTAATAAATTTCTTTTGTTGTTTCTTACACATTTTTAACTGAGAGTTTACTTAAAGAATAGTTAAACCTTCCCTCTTGCATGTTAGTTGTAAAGTTTTGCATATCTTTTAATTCAGTAGATGACTATTAGTTAAAGTACATCTCTATTCCTATGGGATTTAATTTTTTCATTTCTATTCCTATACGATTTTCCATACATTTGTAATATTTATTTCTACATTTTTATGTATGGACTCTATGTTCTAATATTTAATAGATAAAACATAATTCAAAGCTTTATATTCAACTATTTTTTTCATTAATTCCATGTTCGGTGAAAAACGATGAGACTCAAAATAACCTGCAAATTTTTTTTTTCATTTCCAAATGTTAAGCTTTTAATTCGATGTATTTTAACTTCATTAAAATTTTTTTTAAGTTTTCTATCTGTAAAGATAAATGCAGGTTTACTTTTTTTATTTCAATAATCGAAAATTGAGAAAACTAAACTCTAATATTGACACTTGATTTTAAACTTCATTCAGCCTGTAGTGCATTTTTTCTGTTGACAATAATATGGCATGTCCTGGTATTCTCTTTTCGTGGAATCAAACACTTTTGATTGCATGTATGCTTAACACGTTTCACAGTGAGCCACATTTAAAGTTTGATGCGGAACAAATAGTCCTTGCTTTTGAGTACTTGCATAGTTTGGATCTGTTCTACAGGGTTTTGAAACCTAAAAATCTACTCCTTTATGAGCAATAAGGCTATATCAAAGACTTTTCTAACTTATATATGGTATTATAATATGTGCCAGGTTGTGAAATATTTTTTCATCTGCCGAAAAGTGGAAGGTTTAGGTAAGGTGTATGCTATAAGCACGGGTTTTGATGCATACACCTTTTCCCCTTGTAATTTTTTATTTAGAATCACTTGATTAAACTCTCAGTAAGAAGATGTAAATAGCATTTATAAACATGCCCAATACAATAGCTGAAAAAAAGGTGCTTTGCGTTATTGTGTCAACATTGCCTCTTAATTTAAAGGTAATAAAATGATAAAATTTCATTTTATATATATATATATACTTTTTGGAAGGGACTGTACTCAAAGTATTGCCTTTTACTTTCATATTCAGTCTTATAACGTAAAACTATACTTAGGACTCAGATTATCTACAAATAGTAAATTGCTCCTGATAAAGAATTTTGGAGCACAACTCTGTATGGTTATATTAGCTCCTATGTTGTTTTGAAATTGCATGTGCTGCACAATTGCAGTTTCAAAGGCAAAAAATATTTTATAGTGCTTCCGTATGTCGTAGTCTAATTAGTCCTAGTTTAGTGTAAAAGGGCTAGAGCAACAAACCAACTATAGTCCATCCTGTTCTCAATAGTCAATGAACTCCTTTTTATTTTGATCTGTTAATTTTTAATCCAGCAGTATTTGATAGAGGGAGAATTGTGTTTTGTTTATGAGTTTTAATTCTGTTCATGAAGAATATTTTACTTTCGATTAAATTTTCTAAATGCCACACACATATATAAATTAAAAACGGCCACAGAAGGGACTCTAGAAGCCCTGGCCATCAAGTCATCATTCTATTTATCTTTCTACATCTTGTTCGGTCCTTATTTTTATTTAATTAATCCCCAATACGTCGCAGGGAGAAATGAGGTAAACACAGTTCATGGTATACATTCGCTTCCACGTCCCCTTTCCTCTTTTCTCCCTTTTAAAAAGAGGCTGTTATTGCGATAACAGTTTAAATAATAATGTTATTGCAAATTAACAGTTTTGCTAACAATACTGCTATCAAAAATGTTAACAGTTAATGAAAAGTGCTATTTGGATAGCAGCAAAGAAATAAAAATTGGAATTAGGTTTTTAATAATAAGGAATAAGGAAAATTTAAAAAAGTGTTTGATAAAGATAAAAAGTTGAAGATACTAATTTTTTAAAACTAACTTAATGGAATTTAGACATTTAATAACAGTCAAAAACCAACCAGTAATGCCAATTTCTAACTGGATAATAACCGTTAAATTCAGTTCTAATTATTTAATTATTTGTGTTAGTTGCTAACTGAGAGCAAAACAATTAATATTAGCAGTTAATAATAACTGTTATGGCAAATTAGTTGTAACAGTTAACACTGTTATAGCAAAATAACAATTTCGCCAATCCTTCAATCTACTCCCTTTTACCTCCGAAATTCGTTTCATTCCTTTTCACAAGACCCGGAGGATCTTCTCAAGGATACCCTCGCCCACGTTCATCGGGGATCAAGTGGTTCCTTCCCCAAAATTCTTTTTGTCTGGCCGCAAAACATCATAGATGACAGTAGATTTGTAGAATTTTCTTTACAGTATTCGGGACAAAACTATCAAGTCATACAGTAAGCACTATTTCTTTATATTCAAATGATGACTGGCCAGTTCAATTATTATTGGGTTATTACACGTGTTCTAGTGAGAGGGTAGGAGAATGAAGAAAGGCCAAGAGTTCACCTCCAGCATTGAGGTGAGTGCGGACTGCTTCCAAGCAGTAGCGGTTCATATCGAAAAAAAGAATCATGATTTCGAGTCATACGCAGAATAGTATTTTTTGAATTACAGAATAGTATTTTTTGAATTACAGAATAGTATTTTTTGAATTACAGAATAGTATTTTTTGAATTACAGAATAGTATATTTTGAATTACAGAATAGTATTTTTTGAATTACAGAATAGTATTTACAGAATAGTATTGCTGTGTTTTGGAGTTTGAATCTAGTTATGTGGAATTTTTTTCAGTTCAAGCAGCATATTCTTTGAATGCAACTGGTACATGTTTAGGTAATTGAGGAAAGAGTAGGCCTTAATGTGGTAATCGTCCCGCCTGGTTACTTTGTACGTATTTTTCTAATAAAGAACACTGTATAAGCGAAGCCAGTCAATAACATCATAGACACAAAATAATAAATCACAAAACACAAAACTTATATCTATTCCTTTATTCTCATACAAGAATATTTAATTAAATGAACACTAGAAACATAACATAAAATGAACACTAGAAAAACAGTAAGAATTAGAAGATGAATTATAAATATTCTTTCTAGAATTCTAAAAATGTCCTCTCCGATGCAGTCGAACAAGATATGCTCCAAAGTCTTCATCAAGTCAAATAAGGCACTTGTTGGAGTTAACCAGGTGAAAATGATTCAAGTAGGCCGGAATTACAGTGTGACCTATTCAGACTTTGGCAGAAAAAGTAGCAACTGCTCTAGGGATTTTTTTTGAAGTAATGAAAACTCACTCTCTGGAATTGAAAAAGGTAGATAGGTATTTTAATTAACGTCGTAATGGAGCAAAGCAACGGGCTTATTGGTGACGGTCCGGGATCAAACCCGAAGGGAAAGATCCGAGGACAACACCACGTAATTTTGAACCACGGTCAGATGACGAGGTCACACCTGAGCTGGGACCCAACTCTCCAAACTTCAACACCACTCCAACGTGAGGACATTTGAGGCCACGACTGATTAAACGTGCACCAGCCCCTTTGTACACGACTGACTTTATTTGGATTCGAACTCGCAACCCTCTGGTTGCTAATCCGTTACTCTTCCAACCGGGATACCACGGCCCTTGGTATTGAAAAAGATGACGATTCATTCCAGGTTAATCCATAAAGTTCACCAAAGTGATCGAGCCTCTCTCTTGACACTACCCAGACGCCTAGAGAGGGTAGTTGCTGACAAAGGAACTGGGCCTTTTGTGGTTGACAAATTAACTAACTTATCAACCATTTCGTTGCCATACACTTGGCAATGCGCAGGAACCCACTGCAAAGTGATGTCTTTGTCTTTTAGTTTGGAAAGAATATAATAGCTTTTTTAAAAACGAAACATGTTTTTAATACATTTTAGTATTGTGATGAATTCTCTTTAATTTTCTTAATTGCTCTTCCCCACTAATCTTTCGCGTGTTACCAGAGATCCCATTTAGAATCCCAGAAACTGAAGAGTAACTCTAGAATCTATTCGAAGATCCACTATGAATTCTCATTTTTAAAATTCACACACTCAGTGTTATTAGAGTTGTTGCTTTCAGAGTGTCCTAAATTCAGAGAATATAATACAATATAGTTTTGCATTTTATTCGGACTTTAAAAATATTTAAGGTTAAAAAACTAAAAATACATGAATGGAAAAAATATTGAAATATATCTTAAAAATTAAAAGGAAACAAGTGAAATACAATGTCGTCATTACACCAATACTAAATAAAACATTTCTGTCCTCCTAGGAACAAAAAAATCGAGCGGAGAAATTAATCCCTTGACTCAGAAAGCTTAAAATCATGTTTAGAATTCTAGGTACAGCTTTTAACCAGATTTCTCTTACAGATTCAGATGTTCTGGTTTCCGCCGAGAATTAGAGGTAATTCATAATATAATTTGATACTAGAATCACCGAAGAGGTTATTTTGATGGGTTTTTTTAAAATTTCTATTAAGTGATGCTTTTTCTTGGTTCTTATGCCCAAAAATGATGAAGTTTTTGTCATTTTCCCCAAAAGTTTAGATACGCTTCATCAGTCTAATAATTCATCAGTCTAATGCCTCCCACGGGAGCATAGAATTGTAGACATACGATAGGGCGTGAACTCCATGAGCTTGCGGAAGTATTCTGTAGACACTAAACACCATTCTTCCCGCAGAGAAGTTCACAATTTTGTTGTATTTCGAGGTGTAGGATTTCTGTGTTCCACGGTGCATTTCATGGCATCCCAAATGTGTTCTTTAACGTTGCGATCTGTTGACAGGTGGGAATGGCAAGATTCCAAACTCGGATGAGTGTTCCTCTAAAGATTATTTTTTGTGTCTAGACTTGTGTGGTGGTGCATTGTCCTATTGGAAGAAGCCAAAGCCATTAGAATGAACATATGACATGGACGAATGTAACTCGTTAGAAAGGATGCACACATAGCGTTCACCTGCAAAGACGTTTATAAACGTATCGGCCGTCCCATTGAATGCCAGCTAAACAAACTCCATACTATTACCGAGTCTCCCCCAACCTGTATAATCCCCTGTTGAAATGTGGGATCCATGGCTTCATTAGATTTCCACAAAGCACGGATTCTTCCATCTGCCCCCAAACAGTTGAAAACACGATTCGTCGGATCATACTATTCGTTTCCAGTCATCAAGTGTCCTGTGATGGTGTTCCCGAGCCCAGGCAAGGAGCGTAGCTGTATGTCAGGTATTCATCAAGGGTACACTAGTTGGGCGTCTGCTCCTAAAGCCAATATATATGAAAGAACCTTGCACAGTCCTTCCACTGATGTTTGTAGTGGGCCCTTCATTGAATTTTGATGTTGTTTGAGGCAGTGAACCTCAAACAACATCACTATCACAACATTCACCTATCACGTGAACCAATTCTTACCAGCGGGTGCTGGTTACGTTCACCTAAAGTATTTTTACGGCTACACTGCTGTCTCAAGTTACAGGTTTTGTCGGAATTCTTGTAGTCACGGTGCACTCTTGAAATGATAGTACGTGGAAATTCAAACTTCTCTACCTCCGAAATGCTATGACCCATCTCACGAGCTCAAATTATCAAACCGCATTGAAAATCACTTAAATCGTGATAACTTGCCATTCTCACTACGGAAACAGATCCAGATGCTTCCACAAATATCTATCGCTTTATATATGCACTTTCAGAGGTAACCAGCGACGTGCATAGGTGGTGTTGCTATGTATTATGCATAGGCTAGGTTTCCGTATCGTAACAGTGTTTTTGGAACTTCAGTGCACATTGAACTAGCGTAACAGGTGATCAGTTTTGATATAGCCGATATCAAATGGATATGGATATCAGGTAACTTCAAATGTCACGATGCTACCATTCGAAAATAAGTTCCTTGAGATTAAAAAATGCTGTTCTTTCAAAAGTTATCAATGACATCATGGTAATAAAAAAAATCTTGGAACAATACTATCCTTTGCATTCACCAAGAATTCGGTTATTTTTCATGCGTTTATGCAAAAGAACAATATCTACGTGAATTGTGAATGTCTATTCACTTTTCACAAATATTTACCCAGTTAACAATTAGGAAGTCCAGATTAAATTACTCTCCCTTCAAATAACTCGAATGATTAAAATGTAGGAGTCACTTGCACAATACATGTAGGCGATGATCCCACTGCGGCTGATTTCGGAAGTCTGCTTTTAGTTAATTTTGATACAGTTTTCTCGGAGGACCAAATACCGACCTAAATAAGAAATGTGAAATTCAGCCATTACAGTTTGAAATATTTTATTTCATGTTTGAATTTCCTTCTCTGTTATTTTGAATAACAAAATCACACTAAAGATTTTGCTTATACGTCCCTGTTTGTCTTCAAATGAAAATTCAGGTTCTTTTCTGTTCTGTTTAAGAAGTGCTTGATCTCTTCGTTCTCATTAAAACTGCGTACATTCACTGCATACAAAAGTTTGCAATTTGTTCTTTTTGAAAATCATAAAAATCCTATTGTTATCATCAAAATTCTTATTGCTATCTTGTTAAATCAAAATTCTTATTGCTATTTTGTTAAATCAAAATTCTTATTATCTTGTTAAATCGCAAAATTCTTATTATCTTGTTAAATCGCAAAATTCTTATTGTTATCATAGTTTGCATTTTGTTTTGTTTTCAAACTTATATCCTTTGTAAAAAATTTTATCTAATGTTTTTTTAATCAGAAAACTTGCGGGTGTGCGGTGTTTTTTCTCACGTTGGTTTCTTTTTTCTCATTTTCATACACAAAATAAATTTATATATTTTCCATCATACATATCGAAGAATTATTTTGATAGTTGTTTCGTTTCCTTCGTCTTTCTCTCAATTACATTATTTTTTCAAATACGTGATCACTCGAAAACATTAGGTGGGATTCTATAAGCAATTATGTTTACATTTCGGACAATTTTGTTCTAGTTGATTGTAAAATATAATGAATTTATGGACATTAATGTGGTATGGTGACTTACTGTATATGAAGTTAAAATCTACCGTTAAAATAGATCAAAGTATTTAATAAAAAAATTGACGTGTCTCACAAAACTACGGTTTGTGTCCTCGACACAAACCGTAGTTCTGACGCAAATACTTGGGCCTGATGTTGGATTGTGGAATGAATGAAGCAGACATAGGAAATTTGAACGATTGTTTATTGTGAATATACAACAATTAATTTACAGTTTGAACGATTAAAGTGCAGTGTAATATTAATGAAGGATAATTTTATTGATCAAAGGCTTATGGTTATAGCGTAGTTTGATAGCTTTTGAATCATACCACTTACGCAGTTCAAAATTACACTGACTCACAGCAGCTTTCAGTTAGCATTTCCTCCTTTTTTATGTGACCCAGACCGCCCAGCAGGGGGGTTTAACGCCCGACAAGGAGAGGCCGGGAATAATTTCCATGTGTAAATATAATTGAATATATATCCGTTTGAAAAATGATTCAAAGTTCCAGTTGTTTAGTTTTTCGTAAGCTACGATTAGTTGTATGTGATGAGTGTCCCCAAAGAGAAATGGTTCAATATTCTTTCCTCTCTTCTTAGACAGTTTGTTCTCGTTTTGTTCCATTTTAGTCCTTGCCCCTATCAACTCTGCACAGCGCTGATCACCAGCATCTTGAGAGTTTTGAGTATTTTAATTTATTGAGTAGTAATTTTGAGAGTGGTATCTTAATTTATTGAGGAGTATGGAGTAAGTAATATATTCCATACTCCACGGGTGTGCTCGCCACGGTTATTTAACAACTGCCATTTAAATTAATTGATTTATTTGATATGGGCTTTATTATGGTTTAGCTTTACAAGATATGACTGCTAGCAGGACCGTTCTTGAGGTATTGGCAAACCACGTTCAAACTTCAATAAGACGCCCTTTTCCAAAGTCTTTTATTTTCCAAATAATTATTTGCCCTTGATAAATTAATTTTTTATAATTTAAATGAAACTCAAGATGAAAATACTCATATGTGTCATTTCTCGAAAAAACAAAGCAAACCTAATATGATCGACTTCCATAATTCCTGATTTCCTACCTATGCATTGGTAATAATGCAATATATAATATTTTAGCTCATCACAATTTGTTTCTTAAATGTGCAGCCTACCTGGTATAGCGGTCATAGCATTTGTCTGCAATCCATATTTCCAGGTTTAGATTCCGGTAAGTGCATGGATGTTGTTAATTGTACCTGTTAAGAGAAACGGTGACTTACCCACTGGGTCTCGCTCACAAATAGCCGCCAGTTGTCCCTTTCTAGTTTCAAAGGCCGAAGAGGTCAGTGGCATAGCAATAAAACATTTTTAAACGTTAGTCTCGTGAAGCTACCAAAATTTTTAAATTGGTCGTCCTTATTTTTTCTTGTTTAGTACAAATACTCGTCTAGTGCACCACTCAGGAATGGTCCTATATACTAGTAATGTTCAACTAATGCCTCCAGGGCCGTTCCTGAGTGGTGGGATGGACGTGCATTTAGAAGAAATAGGGTCGGAGACATATAAATGAAATTAAGAAAAGTTAAATTTAAGAAAAAAGAGTTAAACTTAAGAACAGAAGTTACTTGAAAAGTAGTGAGAGGGATACATTTAGAGGTCCTATCATATCTTAGTATTAATTATTGGTTCTCTGAAATGGAAGTTGTTTAAGGAGGAAATTAGTTTATGGAATTGAAATCATAGACTTCAAGGTCCAAACGAAACACACCAGAACGACGTTTTGGTTGATGTGGGAAGAAGGTTTGCACGATGACCCAGGAACGGCTTGGATGCTGCCTTATTGAATAAAACTCTCCTTACGCAACCCTGCTGACCCTTCCATACAAACATGCTCCCCAAGGACCTCCCTCCAATAAACCAATCCATTCTCCCTCTAGGATCTCTTCCCTTCCCGACAGAACACAAAGAGATCTGCGTCTTTCCACCCCAAGAGTTCTCGTTCTGGGAGAGACTCGAGAACGAAAAGATTGTTCTCAGACGCTTTTCTTGGTTCCGGCGGATCACACGTTTCGCCATTGGGAAGCCTTTGGTTTCCTCCGCTGCTTCAGACTCGAGTGGATTGATTGGCAGCGAATTGAAGAGGGAATCGGAAAACAACGCTGAGCATCGACGCAATCGCTTGAAGTGGAAGTTTTCCTTTGTAAAGTGAAAAGCGGGGGAAGAGTTGTATAATATATTTGACATCCTGAAAAGAAACCACTTGTGATTCTGAGTGTCATAAGAGGCTTAACCAATACCTGCTGATCATTAGTAGGATGTATACATGCGCAAGTCTAAGATTTTAAATAGGCTCATTTGTTGATGGGAGTGAAATTGTTTTATGAAATCTAAAGCAGTCTGTACAGTACATTCAATCCTTTATACATCGCTATTTTTACTCTCTCACTACTTTTAAAACTGAATTGTAGTGTTTAAAATTCCAATGCATCTTAAAAAGCAAAAATATTTTTAATGCATGTGAGGTTGGTTGGGTTCTATGGCTCAAGGCACTATGCCAAACACAAGACAGACAACATCAAGTAATGGACACATACAAAGAAAGTTTTACTGACACAAAAGAGAGAAATACTATCAGGGAGGAATCGAACCTGTGTTGTCTAGAACTCGTAGTTTGCTAATACAGTGGCAAACCCACTGAGTCACGACGGTTCTTAAATGAATATGAGTGGTGATTAAAGAACAGTTTATCAACATGAAAGAAATTTAAAATCATGTCGATTAATGATATAGACTGGATTGTCTTGTGGTGTTTGTGTCAAAGCCAAAACTTGCCATACTTCTAAGCACTTTACTACTCGAAAAGGGTCAGGCAGCTAGTCTCACAGGGGAGGACGATGTCGAAATAAAAGGGTAGTGGTCGCAAATGGCTTTATTGAGTCAATAACGTAGAAAAGGCTTTCTAACAATGAAAAAAGATCGCGTATGACGAACAGTTGCTGTGGCAAACAGCCGCATTGGTTTTGGAACAGCGTCGTAATTATCACGAGTCTTAGAAAAGGGAGACCAATTTGCAATATTCATCATCCATCAGTGGCGATCAGGCATGAAACTAGAATGTACCAAAAAGAGTTTTTATACATGTAGCTAATTCAGCTTTATATTATATCTCATTCAGAAATTCCATTCAACAATATTCAGTGAGCAATACAGGATAATGTCATTTCGATGTGGACTTTATGAGGAGTAATACAAGTGTAACATAGATAGAATGTATCAATGAATGATGTACCCAGTGAAGATGAGTTGCCGATTATTTTCCCACAATAATAAGGGCAAGATCAGAGATGGGATGATAAGTAGAGAGCTAGACATACAGTGAGGGTAAAAAGTAATAATAATACTAAAAAAAAATTCTATTTTCAAAAAATAAAAATTATGATTTACGAAAATTAATCAGTATTGAAGGTTTGACTCGAACCCTTTATGGTTCTCACGATGGTAGAGGTGAAGGCATACTAAATGGACAATAGACTTGCTTTAGTTGGACTTTTGTGTCGTGTATTAATTGCTATTTATTGCTTCACGTAACTTGACAATAAATTTGGCTAAGGTATTTATAGCTTTGTTTTCCTACTTCTTTGTACCTTAATCACTTTAATCCTGTCAATAGCCCCGACGTTGAACAGTAGAAGGACGAAAGCGGGATTATGAGAGTTTCAACTCCTCTCATAGTCGATTTTTTAAATAAAATTCGAAAAATAAATGTTGATGGAATGAAGATTTTATTTTTCCTTCCATGATTTTCATAAAAATAATTATTTGTTTTGGAAATAACTAGTCATATATACAATGCATAGGAAAATCCAGACAAAGAACTCAATCAGAGGAACGATTAGGACTCAATCTCAAAAATAGCGTCCCGTAGCTTTTAAATTTCGTATTCATTCATCCGTCAAATTCCCAGTTTCGCCACTGGTTCGAACCCCCAATGGGAGGAAAAACCGTCGGCCTACGCGAGTGATGAGAAACGCACCAAAAACGCAGACCAGCTGAGCCCGAGCGCAAACGAGGTTACTCAATTTGTAACCGACCCCTGGGTGTCGTCTTCCCCTGAAGCGGGGCACACACGAGGCGGCGGCCTTCGGGGGAGGGAAGACCAACGCGAAAAGATGATTGTCCTCTCTCCCCCTGTGTTTACCCGGGCAAAACTTAATTTCTGGCCGGAAGTTTATGCGCTCCCCTCTCGCCCTGAGGGGAATCCTTAGGAAGGAGGATGGAGAGCGGGACGTTGGAGGCAGATGAATGGGCTCCGAGCTGATTGCGAGCGCTCCCGTCGCGTGGCGCCGCCCGCTCGCTCGGGGTAAAAAAGCGAGCACTCTCTCCGCGAGAAAAGCGGGGGAATTTTTAGGAGGTAATTGAAAGATGGCATCCGAAAAGTAGGGGGCTGTTTAGCGATACAGTGGGGCACGGTTATCGGGGAGGGGGCGATTGGTATTAAAACCATCGCTGGAGAGTATTGGGGAAATTTGTTATTTTCCATCGAGGTTGCGCGATAAAACTGAGATGCGATTCTTTTTTTTCATTCGCTGAAAGTTTATTTGCTCCGGGTTAATCTCGGGAACTGTCGGTTCGAGTGCAGTTCGATCGGAGATTGCGACCTACATATCTATAAACAGCGACTATCGAACTCGGATTGGAAATCAAACTTCCTCGCAGCCTGTCATACCGGGATGCTTTTAATGCTGTGTGCTTCGGGATATTTTTTTTTGATGTGGACTTTTACAATCGCGGTGTACTAATCATTTAGTGAGTGATATTTAGCCAGTATCACTGATGCATTTTGTAATAGCCCGTTGTGTTGTTCCAGTGCGATGGTAATTAAATACCTACCTGATGCATTTTGAAATAGTTAAATAATGAACTTAATATAGTTAATAGAAAATAACTTATATCAGACTTCCTAACGAAAAGCGTGGCCAACAAATAACGGGTACAACTATCGACCGTATACATAGGCTGTTCGAACTTTTTTGAACGATTTTAAAGAGCTCTAAAATAATTGTCTGCTACAAAAGAATTTTATTTTCAGTCAGTTAAATAGTTAAAGTGTAACTTATCGTCTGCTAACTCAGAGTTTTGTTTACTTTCAAATTGGCGCTTTTAAATAAGCAATGGAGATGGAAGGCTGTTTCCTCTCTTTCCGAAGAGAATTATGCTTATTCAATTATTCAAAAACGCTGTAAAATCGTGGTTTTTCGATATTTAAAGGTACGAAAGTAATATTATTAATGAGAAAGGAATAAACGCATAAAAGTGGGAAAATACTTCCAAATACGTATCAAAGAAAATAATTTCTGAGAATATTTGTAAGGTAAAATCTTTAATTTTAAAAGAGAATCCGCCAAGTCAAAGGACTAATACAAAGTCATTAAAGTGTTCAGTTTCAACTGTAAATAAAATAATTAACAATGATTTGAATCTTAAAAAGGCCAAAAAACACAATGTTCATCATCTATCTCCATTACATATTGCAGAACACAGAACTCGCTGCAGAATTCTGTATGAGAAGCATTTAGCTGGAGAAAGATGGAAAAATGTTGTTACAATAGAAGAGTCATGGGTGTATTTAAATAACTGCAATGAAAAAAGAACAATTTATTATGATAAAAGAGAAGAAAAAATCTTAAAACGTGGTTCAAGGAATCTAAAGAAACTTTCTCTAAGAGATTTATGATTATTGCCGGTTTTGCATATAATGGAAAGTTAAAATTAGAGTGGGAAAAAATGTAGAAATCAACTCCCCACATACTATCAAGACCATATTTTATCCCCAATATTCAAAAAAGAAATACCATATCTTTACCCACAGTGTCAACAATCAGTAGAGCTGCATCAAGATAAAGCAAGCAGCCACACATCTAAATCGACTATTAAATTCTTGGAAAAAATGTAACAAGAAACTGTTATCAAGTCAGTACCCTTTACTGATATTTTTGCTAAATCTCCAGATGTTTCACCCATGGACTTTTATGCTTTTGGACTTTCAAAAAGAGCGTTATCGAAACGTCGACCGAAAACCATTCAAGGACTGGATAACTGTGGAACAAGAATGGGACAAAATATCACTGTCGATACTACAAAAGTCATTATCATGGAAATTAAGGTGTAGAAAGATAGTTAATAAGGGCTATCAAATGGAATATTTAAAACACAAAAATTTCTGATAAAATCTGATCTTCAGTCCATCAAAATCGTTCAAAAAATGTCCGAGCAGTCTGTATATCTAACAACTTATTTAACATTTCCTTTTCCCAAATGAATATGCCCCTCAGGGGCACATCTTTAGGTGTGTACGGGCTTCACGATCCCGAGGTATCCTAGTGATCTATTCTTTTCCTATGGGGTATACTGGTAAACATGTATCCTCTGATAAACATGGGATGCCCAAGCGATCTTTCTTTCTTTCTTTTCTCCATCCTTTCTTTTCACAATTGCTTGGCATTTTCTTGTGTTTGGCGTAGCTTGGCCAATTATGGCCCTTGCTCCATAAAACCCCAAATCAACCAACCAACCCTATAGAATATTAGAACAGAAAATTAATGGAATAAAAACATTTTTTTTATTCTAGTAATTTTATTAATGCATAGGGTTCATAGACTTCCTTCATTCTTATAAGCCCCTGTCCTTTTAGAGCATGCCAATTACCATCTGCTGCCTTGTAGATGCAATGATTGAATTGCATTGTTGATGTGAGGCTTGTTAGGAGAAGTAACATTCCATAATAAAGCCTACTTAACTTATCTGTACATCCTAGAAGTACCTGCTTCCATATGCACGAAGTGTGAAATGACCAGTTGAGTGCCTCAGTGTATTTTTGTTTTATGATTTTATTGAATAATAACTCAATTATCTACTTTTTGCGAATTTCGTAGTCAATTAAGAATTTTTAGAATCACGATTTACTGTTTCTTGCTTCCCTTTTAGAGGGTAGAGTATTTTCGCGTTCGCTCACTTTCTCTTTTCTGTGTTGATTTCTATCTTCCAGATTTCTCCTTACTTTCTGTCATCAGAACTTTTTGCTATCAGACTGCTTCAGAATTCCATTAGAACGGCGAGCTCTTCCTTGTAGGTTAGCAATATGTATGTAGCATCACAGCTCAAATGAAGCACATTCGAACTAAGCGGCAAAAATTTAGCGAATGAATCCTGTAGTGGTCGATTTTAATGACATCCTTTTGTTGCCATTGGCCAATATGCAATTCCTGTATCTGAGTACGTTCACGAATCTACTTTTTCAGGTACTGTTCTCTTATAATCACGTGTGTTTGTGTTTTAGTTGTAAGGATTACCGCACGAATAATGAATCAATCACAAATGTTTTCTTTCATAGTAAAATCACGTATCTTAAAATTTTCCTTATTTTGAAATATTCTCCATTTCAATTGAGTTCAGTATTATTGTCCTCCTTTTTCATTATGCTGGTAACCTAACTCGGTTTCCACTTTTAGATGACTTGACGAAAATGCTGTAGGCAATATAATTTTCGCTCAACCCAATTTAACTCAGTATAAAATCTTTGTGATCTTATCTAGAAGAAATTAGCTGCAATTAAAACATTTCTCGTGCACTTAATAGTGGCAGATAAATTCCACGAACTTTAATGAATGCTAAATACAGTAAAGACTAACAGAATGAATAGTGAACATTTTTTTTCTTGGGGAATCAATTGGTTACATTCTATTGCACATCGAAGAAAAAGTAAAAACCATAGTTTATAATAAGCAGAATGTAATACAGATTATTTCATGTGATATGCTTGTTATATCGTTTTAATCTATCGCTTAAAACTGTCACACGGCTGATTCTGTTCAAAACCGGCTATTTTCTAGGTGTTCTTTGGTTGAAACAGTATCGACGGAACTGTACTTGAAAGGAAAGTTAATTATTTGTAATACACAACACAGAATAGTTTTCCTCGGAATTTTCCATTTCTGTTTAATATATTGAATTTTTCGTTACAGGAGATAAACTAAAGTGTTGCAACGTGAAAAGTTTACTCTCCCAGGTTTAAAATATAGGATTTTTATAATTACTCTTTTGTTGATTGTGAATTTTATAAAATGAAAAAGCATTGTGTTAAATAAACGAAATATTGATTTTGAGACGAACGAATTAATTTCCAAATGCCATTAGTTTTTGTTAAGCTTGGTTGTTATCTTTCCACAATGTTATGGTCATTAAGTAATGGAACAGAAATCATACTTTTCACCCACAGTTCTCTTGACAGTATAATCAAAATTTTGCAGTCGAATGTAAGTTTACGTGGCGAACACACAGAAGTTGGCAATATTTTATAGTGGAACGCAAAATACTTATTTCTTTAGATAAAAACTAGCAGAATTACCCGGCGTTGCTCGGGTTGAATTGCTTACAAGTTGATTGAAAAGTGATCAAATTAATGACTTCTATTTCATAGAGAAATGTAAGCATCATTTAAGTGTACGGAAAATAATTTCTTAACATCGTTTTTACTTTTTCATAACTTCTACAATTTATTTTGACAAAATATGTATACATGATATATCCATCCATATAATCCATTTTCATATTCATTCATGTAATCCATTTCGTATTCATTGCCATTTGAAAGACAAACTATAAGTTTTTTCCTAGGTGGCTACTACAGAAATCGATTTTGAGTTTTGGAGTGATTACGAATATCCCTTACGTTCATTTTCAATAAAAATGGTGAATTTTCGACGTAGTCTTGCACCAAGTTTTCCCATGAATATGTTCTACTCGTGGCATTCTTGCACCTGGTATGCGATGTTTTCGAATTTCATCATCAATATGAAAAGATGGTAAATGAAATTGTTACGGCATTCGTGATTAATTTACTTTGAAGCACACACATTTTTCTTGAAAATTCCAATCAGCGGCACGTGGAATAACGGTAGGTAGATAGGTAGGTATTTAATTAACATCGCACTGGAACAACACAACGGGCTATTGGCGACGGTCCGGGATCATCCCCCGAAGCGAAAGATCCGAGGAATAACGGAAAAACGGAGCTTGTGTTAAAAATAAATGCATCAGTGTAGAGAAAGCAAACTCCAATCGATTACAATTTTTCAAAAACAGAAGGTCGATTTTACAGCGTTTTATAAAAACAAAATCAATGCTTTCAACGAATGTTTCACATGTATCTATTGCGTAAGAACAGCTTCAATTTGTAGAGTAAGCAATCTCGACCTTCTGTCACTTACGACAAACAATTTCAATTTTTCAAAATTCCTCACTCTGATATTATTCCAAGATCATCAAATTCTTATTTAAAATTCTCTTTACTCCAACAGACATTCAGTTTTAAATCGAATCCTTATGGTACATTTTTAAATTCAGAGATTCAGTTTCTAAATAGAAACCACGGACCTATTTAGAATGATCGATGTAGTTGCTTGACTATGGAGTACAATTTTCAATAGTACCCATGAAAAGTAAAAAACAAATGTAAATTTAATTGATTTTAATCGTCTTGCAATGAAAATCTAAGTCAAAATTTTGAATTATATTTGAACTACAACATAAGACTACTGGTTTTAATTTAACGTAATCTTATTTTAAAGTGATTTTTTAACTTTACTGGTCATTTGAAAATAAGAAATTACACACTTTACTTAAAAATGTTTTTTTTATGTTATTTATTAAAAATGAAAGAGCATTATGCAAACCATTACGTATTCAACCAAAGACAAAGAAAGTTGGTCGAAATTTACATATACTGCCAAGAAATTACCCATGTCGTGATATTTTGCAGAAAATAAATAATTCATTCAAATTTAAATCCTAAATAATATATCTGCAATTGGAAAAATACTGGAACACCTAAATACAAACAGAAACGAAATTCCGGTCATTCTAAAGTAAGAAGTTACGCACCTTACTTGAAAAGGTTCTGTTTTAGATATTTTATTTATTTTTATGAAACAGAATTCCACAAACCATTACTTATCCAATCAAATATTTAAGGAAAGTTGGTCGAAATATACATATACCGCCAAATTACCCATGTCTGATATTTTGCAGGAAATAAATCATTAAAATTTAACTCCTGAATATATCTGTAAGATGTAAAATACTGGAAAACCTAAATACAAAAAGAAACGAAATATCGATCTTTGAAAAAATGCAGAATTCTGAAAATAGAAAGATATGTGTAAACTAGTTGAATTTCGACTTCCTGAATATATTCTGACAACGAACCATTCGACAAAATACTTTTGAACAACTTCGATAAAGACAATAATGATTTATTTAAAAAAAGAACACATTTATAATACTTGGAAATGCTTAAATATGACCAACACATTTCTGTCTTTACTCAAATGCACAAACAAGCAATTCTAAATCTAATTTATATAATAAAACATTAATTCTGGCGTTGCCATATACCGAATTGCAAAATTACTCTTTATGATCAATGAGGTTTTTGTTTTGGCTTTTCGTGCCAAAACAAAAACCAAGTTTACAAAATGCAAGTTGTGTAAAATTAAGTATTTTAAATATCCATTTTTCATCATTCAAATATACCTAAATTGTTTATATTATGGAAAAAAATAAAAAATCAGTTCTAACATAATTAGAATTTTAAATTGTTTAAATATAACGCTTCAGAAAAAATTGTTTTTCAAGCAATACTGGTAAAACATTTTATTAGAAAATTTGATTTTCGATCAATACTGGTAAAACAAAGTGAGTTGCGTACCGCAATTGTTTTATGCACAATGTTTTTCCTATGGCAATTTCGAATTGATTTAGCCCTCACCTAGGTTAAAGAGAAGGGGGTTAATATGTAGCTTGCGTTACTCGCAGGGTTCCATAGTATAAATGTGCCAAATTTGATGTGGATTGGTCAAACGGTGTAGATTTGTATAGAGAACATACAGACAGACGCCAACTCTGCTTTATATACGTATATAGATATAATCTATGATAGGCATTTTCCTTCAAGCTAAATGTAGGTGGCGGTAGTGTTTCTGCGGTGACACGTGTTTCCTGTACGTATTCTAAATGCAACGCCACTTGGTACTACTATTTCAGCACATCGCTAATAAAAATTCCAAAACATGAATTCCGAATGGATATTAAGCTCAGGTGTGACTCCGTCATCTGACCGCGGTACAAAATTGCGAAGTGTTGTCCTCGGATTTTTCCATTCGGGGTATGATCACGGACCGTCGCCAATACCCAGTTGTGTTGCTCCAGTGCGACGTTAATTAAAATACCTACCTACCGAATGGTTATTAAGGCCCGGTGGCCCACCCGGTTGGATTGAGTAGCAGATTAGCAAACGGAGGATTACGAGTTCGAAACTCGATCCAATCAAAGACCGTCGTGTAGGTGGGGGGCTGTTGTACATTAAATCTGTCGTGGCCTCAAACGTCCTCATGTTGGCGTGGTGTGAAAGTTTGGAGAGTGGGGCGCCAGCTCAGGTGTTAACTCGTCTTCTGACCGTGGTTCAAAATTACGAGTTGTCCTAGAATCTTTCCCTTTGGGATAGATACCGGACCGTCGCCAATTGCCCCCTGTGTTGCTCAAGTGCGACTACCTACCAATTCAACTACCTACCAAATGGATATTAGTTGATTGGTCAAGGCCAATTAGATTGAACGCCAAACGTCGCCAAAACTGCGATAAACTACGTTTTAAGATTACCCCGATATGGTATCATGCGAGAGAATTTGGGAAGCTGAAGGAAAATATTCGCATTCCTGTTTGGTTTGTTACTGAAAAACTCTTATAAGATATAAACCTTTGTACACACAAGATAAAAATAACACCGAGGGGAACAGCAGTAACGGAGCGTAAAATTGATCAACTCCATTCGCCGTTGTTACTTTTTAGTAGACAATACAATACAAATCCCTTTAACCCTAAAAAAGAACCCAAAAGGCGCAATTGTGCACAAATTTTTGCATCGTTATATGTATGATCCAAACGCCATCTTCACCTTCCAAGTGGTTTCGACGAGATATCTCATTCATCAAGATCAGGTCAGTTTTCTATTGACGAGATCCCACGTCATTAGAAGTTCACCAAGAGTATTAAAGATCGAGGCAGTCTTTCACAAAAGCGGGAAACTGAGGAGAGAATAAGTTGATTTGAAGTCCGTCCCAATGTGTGGAATGAAAACTACAAAAAAGGACCAACGGAACATATTTTCTTGACTGCATGAAAAAATCCATTAGAAGCTGAAATGATCGGGCGCCTGCATTCCCTGGTTGGCTTCTTGCGGTGAAGATGAAAGACGTTAAAATAGAAACTCGTGTCTTACTAGATTTGCAAAGGAACATAGCCGTTTTTGCTTCACGTTTTACCTATTTTTTTGTCAGCTAATTTTTCTCAATTTTAATTTTTTTTAATCAGGGAATGCCGTTTCCTAGGCTTACAGGTGGGCACATATTAAGGGGAAAATAGCCGGTTTTGCTTCAAGCTTTATCGATTATTATTTTTTGACAGCTAGTTTTTTCGAATTTTAATTTTTTTAATCAGTTAATGCCGGGTTTCTAGAGTTAAAAGTAGGCTCAGTTTCACGGGGAGGGTGTAATTAACATTGCACTGGGAGCAAAACAACGGGCTATTGGAAAGATGCGACGACAACGCCACGTAATTTTAAACCACGGTGACAAGGTCAACACCTAGGTGGCACTACACTCTCCAAACTTGCACACCACGCCAACGTGAGAACACTTGAGGACACGACAGATATAACGTGCACCAGCCCCTGTGTACACCCCTGTCTTTCGTTGGACCGAGCTTCGAACTCGCAACCCTCCGGTTGCTAATCCCTCTTCTAACTGGGCCACCGCTTCCTTTAAATCAGAGGATACCAGGTTTCTGGGATTACAGCTGGGCTCAGATTTACGGAGGAAATCGTCGTTTTTGCTTCAGGTTTTTATCTATATTTTATCTTTTTCGTAAACTTATTTTTCCGAATCTTATTTTTTTAATCAGGGGATACCGGGTTTCTGGGCTTAAAGCTGGGCTCAGATTTAAGGGGGAAATCGTCGTTTTTGCTTCAGGTTTTTATCTATATTTTATCTTTTTCGTAAACTTATTTTTCCGAATCTTATTTTTTTAATCAGGGGATACCGGGTTTCTGGGCTTAAAGCTGGGCTCAGATTTAAGGGGGAAATCGTCGTTTTTGCTTCAGGTTTTATCAATTTTTATCTTTATTTGCCGAGGCTATTTTTTCCGAGGGTTGCTAGGCTTACAGATGGTCTCAGATATACGGGTTAAGTTGGTGCTTTTGCTTCAAATATGATGGACGTTTATCTTTTTGGCTGCTAATTTTTCCGAACATTATTTTTTTAATCTGGGGAGCCCGAGGTTTGGGGCAAACACGAACGCTCCGCCACTGCAGTTGTATTGCGTTGAGTGTTGGAAAGTGTTTGTCAGCCTTGTTCGGAAGGCGGAACTCTGGCGAATGACATTACGATTGCTTAACAATGACTTCGTCAATACACGTGCGCACTTTCGAACAGCGGAATTTTGCTCTATGGAACACGAACACACGATCGGCTGCACGCTTTTGACTGGATGCTAACAATGCACAACATAACGTTCTTTCTTACCCCTGCTGCTGAAGCCTGCAAAAAATGGAAGCGCTGTTAATTCAGTAGAAAAAACCACTAAACTGAGTGAAACACCAGGAGCAGCTGTGCAAACACACACATTCGGTTTGAGTTGGATTGCGATCGCTCGAGTCGTCCTCAGACGACAAATTCGTAATTGCTTCCTCGGCGGAGAAGGGCACTAAAAATATTCCCACCGCTAATTTCGAACGAGAGAGCGAGCGATAGCCATCGATATGCAGACGACATTTTCACAGCCGATTTTGTTTTAATTTGTTATTCCAATCGCGTCCCGCAGTAGAGAGAGGCTTCGATTTCTGTACTTTTTTTACCCCTGCTTCCTTCCTTCTCCGCCGAAACAAGCAGACGACAGCATCGTCTGAGAACATTTTGCTTCTGCACACAGCGGCAGCGTTCTTTTCTCTTCCCACTTCACATTAGTCCTTCCCCTTCCTCCCCCCACTTCCCTAAGTGCCGACGGTCTCTCTCCTTTCGAAAAGACGGGGGGGGAGGAAGAAGAATAAAAGAAGCGGCAGAAACAAAAAAAAGAACGCCGAAAAGAATAAAAAAAGAAGGCGGCGGAGGGAAAAAAGAACGACGGAAAGAACGATCGGCTCCGTGAAGAAGGAACGCGGAGAAGAGATGCGGCAAAATGAGAAAGATGGAACGAAGGGGAGCGAGGGGACGTGATTACTCGCTCGCTCTGGAATTGGGAGGAGAGGGCAGTGGGGGAGGGGAGGCTTGGAAGTGATGGACAACCCTCGCGACGACACCTGCGCCAAAACGGAAGCAAAAATGCCGGCGATTTTTCTCGCGAGGGGACGTATAAATAGTGCGCCGCTAATGCCGACAATTGGTTGGGTGAGCAATCGGCTGCCTTAGGGACTCTGGAAAGAGCAGAAGCTCTTCCCCGAAGGAGTTGGTGAGAAACAACAAAGGCTGAGATCTGTGGTGAAATGTGCGCCGCTTTCGACCTATGTGCCGTCCCAGGATCCAAATGCATTTCGCGCCGTTGGATCCGAACAGGAACGAATCCCGAGCTTGCTTGAATACCGTCCACCGTGAACCTATCAACTCGGGCAAAGTGTACCTATCGGCCGTATTCTAAATCGGACCATTTAAGCTTCGGGTTGATTTCCTTCTCCTTTTTTTCTTCTGCCGCAGTCGGAAGAAAACAAACATTCGCCGTTTCGAGTCAAGTTTGAAAGCTACAGCTGTTAATCGAGTCACTAGAGTGAATTATGTATTTAGTTGAGTTGGTTAAATTAAATAGTCAAAGCAGATTCGTTTGAAATCATGGGAATCTCAACATCGACCTGCACGCATGAACTAAACCGCAAAAAAACACTGTGCCATCTCGAAGCCAGCGTTCTACCCAAAAAAAACTTGGCAATGTGTGATGTATGGAGATGAATTATCACAATATCAACTTATTGAGTTCTTATTATTGCAGAATGTTATCAGGTAGGTACTTAATTAAAGTCGCACTGGAGCAATACAACGGGCTATTAGTGACGGTCCGGGATCAGTCCCCAAGGGAAAGATCCAAGGACAATGACTCGTAATTTTGAACCATGGTCAGATGACGAGAACAACACCTGAGCTGGCACCCGACTCTCCAAACTACCACACCACTCTAACGTGAGGAAATTTGAGGCCACGATAAATTTAACGTGAACCAGCCCCCGTGTACATGATAGTCTTTGGCAGGACCGAGTTCCGAACTCGCAACCCTCCGGTTGCTAATTCGTTGCTCTTCCAATTGGGTTACCGCGGCCCAATGTCATCAGGGAGGTCATAAATTTATAAGTTGTAAAGATCCCTCTGATGGCGATGAATGCCGATATACTGAATGGCATGGAGTCTAAACCTTTATACTATCGTGTGGCAAATTATGTCTAGCACATTCTGCAGCTTTTACTCCAAACCCCTTATCTTCCGGGAATGGTACAATTGGCGGAATAGCATATCTTCGACATGCTCGATGGGAAGCAGATCTGAGTATCTCGCTGCCCAAGGAAGGATTTCAATACCGCGGTGGCAGTCGTGGGATGTAGTTGAATTAACGTCGCACTGCAGCTATACAATGGTCTATTGGCGACGGTTCAGGATCAATCCCGAAGGGAAAGATCATCACTCCTGGGAGAGGCGAGCAGTATGTTGCCGGAAGTGATCGTGCTGTAAATAGCCAATTGGACATGTGACATGAAAGGCAAAACAAGAGGTTGTAGGATCTACTGGACGTATCACTGCTCTGTCAAGCTACTCCCACTACATTTGCTGACGAGGGTGAATAGTCACTGGTGATCAAACCAAAAATAGATCACTGCTTCACGGCATGGACAATCAGGAAGGCCTGTCTACTGGCCAATGACAGAATTCCATTACAAAGTGTAAAGATTTATAGGATCTTTTACTTTGGAGCTTCTCTGAGAGTCGAAAAGTCACATACTCCATTGATGACAGACTCCATTGATTTATGTGAAAAAAAAAATATTTTTCTGGAAATTGTGAGAAATATTTGCTTAAGATCAAAATGTTTCCGTTTTGAGACTTTTCTATTTAAAAAATATTACAGGCGTGCGCCTAGTGAGTAATCCGCGACTCGGGCTGTTCGCTGGATCACTTTGTTCACCGTGTAACGGCAGCTAGAGAAACGATCACCACGACAACGTGGGAAAATGGAAAATCTTGTTGACTCAGGTGTCGAGAGGAAAAGCCCACACTCCATAACGACCACCCGAAAACATCTTAATGATTTCTTAACGACAGCCAGCCAGCAGGGGTCGGAAATCGCTGTGGTTTCAAAACAAAGGGCAGGCGCCTTTCTGTCGCTCTCTTCGACATTTCGAGACCAAGAAGACAGAGATAAATGATGATGAGTTTCCGACAGGGTTTGATGGTCCCCTTTCAAGTCCGCCGAAGTCTGTCGTAAAAGTTGAGGGGAAAGACCAACGTGAGACAGCCAATCAAGAACGTGAGAAATCTTCAACACCCAATCCAGCACCGACTAAAAGGCGGACCCGAAACGGAAAGGAGGAGTCGATAAGCACCCAACATATAGAGAGTTTTTTAGGAGAGACCAGAGGAGAGACGAGAAGAGAGAGAGGAGGGACGGAGACAGAGGATCAGAGAGAGAGCTTGGAGAGAGGCGGTCAGCAGAGACCGTTTTTGGAGCTTGGTGAATATCCGTTCACTGTTGTGCATTTATCCCACCTTGGGATCCTATACTCGCCGGAGTATTTTAGTGAGAAAGGCTCGACCGTAGCCGTAAAGGAGAACCCTCCTAGAGATCCGTGTAACTGCTCATCCTAGTAGTGATCCTGTCCGGAAAGACTGAGATTTCCTGCCTTGGAACTCTGTACTCATTCGAGTAAATTTTTGTTGAGAATAGGCTCACCCGTAGCCGTGCGTTAGACTTCCCCGAGCGAAATTGTGAGGCTCGCCAGCAGCCCTAAGCGCCTCGATAGAACTTTGGACCTTCCAAGGAACTAATATTAATGAACTTTACATTCATTTTCCGACTTTTTGTACAAATTGTAAAATAAACCAATTTAGTCCAGAATCGGATATTTTCAATGGTAACTAGTCTAGCTACCCGGGAATCAAGACGTTACAACCGATCACTTTGTAACCGAGCACTCTCTTTCGACACACTACGATACTGCAGATTCGTCTGGTCGTGAGCACCCTCCGAACATGGCTGATTCGCTTGCTCGCGAGCCCACTCCAACCATTGTGGATTCATCTACCCACGAACATGGTATGAACATTGCGGATTGGTCTGCTTGCAAGCACGCTTCGAACATCGTGGATCCGAGTGCTTGCGAGCACGCTCCGAATATTGTGGACTCGAGTGTTCGCGACTCGTTAGATAGCGACAGAGGGCGTACCGTCCACATCCGAAGCTGGTTGAATAGCATGCCCCAGTTCGCTAGCTAAGTACGCCGCTTGATGCAAGCGGCGACGTGTTTCCGACTCCGGTGCTGATGAATCATTAGCTGTCGGGAAACTCGTTTTCAAAGTCTGCGCCAAATTTATTCCAAGGAACGCGAGGTTCATCCGCCGCCCAAAGTAAGGCGAAGACCCAAAACCCGAACTCGATTTATCGCCTCCGACAAATGTCCGGAGTTAATCACGCCATTCAATCCCGGGGTGGAAGGAGACCTCAGAAGGACAGAGGACTCCACCCTATAAATTGCATTTCCAGCCCGTCCTATCTCCGCACGAGATCAACGAAGATAAATGGTCCAAGTACGCAGAGCGGGGGATCCGGAGAGAAAAAAGATCCCTCGCGTCTGGGAAGCCGTCTCCCGTCCTAAAAGCCGAGATAATGAAGAATGAATGATAAGCGAACGATAGAAGTGAAGAGGGGATTCTTTTTTCCGCTGGGGTGGTGGCTGGCATCGTGGTGGAACATCTATCACCGAACCGATTGCGCCTCGCCAGTGGCGAAGCGTTTTGAGGTAGGGAGACTGGAAGTAAACTTGGGATGAATGGCGAGAAAAAATACTTGCATCGAACTCTTGACTTGAAAGTGAGTCATGCAAAACTGCCTCACACTTATCCCACTACAATCCCCAAGTGTTAAAACAAATCTGAACACCTGATGAAACCGAAAAAAGAAATAGGCTGGTTAGATTAAGTTTAAGCGCAAGGGTCATATATTATATATATATATATATATATATATATATATATATATATATATATATATATATATATTGGCCAAGCCGCGCCAAGGTAAGTAGGCATTTTAATTAACGTCGCACTGGAGCACCACAACGAGCTACTGGCGACGGTCCGGGATCAGTCCCCAAAGGAAAGATCGAGGACAACTTCTCTGAAGTTTGAACCATGGTCAGATGACGAGGTCAACACGTGAGCTGGCATCCATCTCCAAACTCATCACGAAAACGTGAGAATATTTGAGGCCACGAGAGATTTAACATGTACCAGCCCCCACGTATACGACAGTCTTTAATTGGATCAAGTTTCGAAGTCGCATCCCTCCGGTTGCTAATCCGCTACTCTTCCGATCGGGCTGCAGCGGTCCCAAACGCCATGAAGGAGTCCTATATATTAGTTTCTCCACTACAGCGCTTCGAGTTTCGTCAGGGAAATTACGGAGTCCATGGTTATGCACTTGCTCATCATGGGGGTAAGTGCGGCCTATGAAATAGCATTGGTAAGTATTTTTTAAAACTGTATCTTCGGATCTTTCCCTTTGGGATTGATCCCGGACCGTCACCAATAGCCCATTGTGTTGCTCCAGTGTGACGTTGATTGAAATACCCCCCTTTAAAACTGTATCAATAGTAAGTTTAACAAATATAAGAGTGTAAAAAAATATTTGTAAAGAGTGGCTGTGAGGAAAAAATATGAAAATTTTAATTACTGGGAATGGAGTAGTAATTGGTTCAATATGAACTTTCAAGATTTGCGTTCGCAATTCATCCTGCTTTTATTTCATTAGGAGGAAGGTTGTCTAACCTAGTAGTGGGGGGGGGGGATTTCAATTAACGTCACACTGGAGCAACACAATGGGCTATTGGTGACGGTCCGGGATCAATCCCAAAGGGAAAGATCCGAGGACAACACCACGTAATTTTGAACCACGGTCAGATGACGAGGCAACACCTGAGCTGGCACCCCACTCTCCAAACTTCCACACCACGCCAACGTGAGGACATTTGAGGCCACGACAGATTTAACGTGCACCAGCCCCCTTTGTACACGACGGTGTTTGGCTGGATTCGAACTCGCAACCCTTCGGTTGCAAGTCCGTTACTCTTCCAACCGGGCCACCGCGGCCCCTAACCTAGTAGTGAGGCTCATTGTCTATCCTTGTACTGATCTACCTATCCAGAATACAACTATGATTGCCCAGTAGACAGAGATCTTCAAAGGCCATTCTAATAGTTCAATTGCGACGCTTTGTGTAGGTAGGTAATCGAGTTTAAGTCACACTGGAGCAACACAGCGGGCTATTGGCGACAGTCCGGGATCAATCTCGAAGGGAAAAGACAATGGACAACACCTCATAATTTTGTACTAAGTCAAATGACGAGGTTAAAATCTGAACTGGCATCCTACTCTCCAAAATTCCACACCATGCCCAACATGTTGAGATTTGAGGCCACGACAGATTTAACGTGCATAAGCCCACTCATCACGTCTGTCTTTGGTTGGACCGAATGTCGAACTCGCAACCCAACGAGTTGATAATCCGCAACTCTATCGTGTCCTCTTTTGGGATAGAAACTGCCTTAGATTCGAAGTCTATTGTTTTACGCGGTGCAACTGCGATGCTCTATCCAAAACCGCTCTCCGTATTCGGACCCGTCAAATCAATGAACAATGAGAACGGGAGTGAATAAACATTAATCATTACACGTACAAGTGTAAACGGGCTTTTATGTTGAAAACAGGTCTAAGAATCAAATGCGTGGTACTTAGAGAAAAATCAGTGTTTTATCATCAAAGAAACGCAGCGGTAAATGCTGAGTGCAAGAAAAACACTTGTTCAAAATTGTTCACTGAATACGAGCACCTTCAGTGGAGTTCCTCCGAAAGCTCGAACTTCTATTTTCTTAGCAGCTAATAGAGTACTTTGTGCAATCGGAAATACTGTATTCAGCTAATAACAGGTGGTTGACCCGATGCCTCGCGTGCAAAGGCAACCGCAGACGGTGAACAGAGAAAGGAGTAATAATAATCCGTGCATATTAATCAAGGTTACAGCGGGATGACAGCAATGTTGTGTTATTACATTCACCTGTTATCATTGACAGAAACCTGATTGGCAGCGTAAATTCTGTCCATCGTGAAACAACTCTTTCGAAGTGTTGAGTGGAGGGCTATATTAAAAGATATTCAAAGATCTACCCGAACAGGATCCAAAAAATGCATAATTATTTTATAACAAAATTTTTTTACTAAGTCTTTAAAAAATCATCAAAGAAAGTGACGTGAAAAATCAGCGGTAAGTGGTGTGAAATTTATTAAGGTTGGTTGTTAATTAACGTCGCACTGAAGGAAATTTATTAAGGATTGAAAGAGCATTGTAAATCACATGAATGTTAACTGCTGCGATGTGATTTTCTCAGTCTACTGTGCGATTTATTTCATTCAAAAATTCATGGCAAAATAGGGTTCCGAAATTCTAGCTTGTTATTTAAGTATCAAAAATAGCGAAAACGATAACTTTCAAAATAAAAAGAAACACAAAATAAGCTGTTTAATTCATTAGATTGTAGAGATCTCAATGAGCTACTCTGTTCCTTACCAAATTCAAATATTGAGGGGTTAATTTAATATTATAAATGCCATTTTTTAGTATTTATTATTTTTGTCAGCATGTCCGTGAGACCATGGACCGTAGTTTAGGATCTCTACGCTAAACTGATTTCATTGCTTACATTGGAATAATTTCCCTTATGCCAGAAAGTAACAAGCAGTTCTAACCAAAGTATTTGATTTACTCTAGAACTTGTTTTAAAAACAGAACGTATTCCTCACGCCTGAGTTTAAAAGTTATGTATGACAGTTTAAACGGGCATGACATCGCCATCAATGAAGCTTCATTTTTATCAACTTAGCAATTTTAGAGATAGGATTTTCAAATCTTACAATTTAACTTTTTAACTCTGACTGGTTTGGTTCTATTTGTTGCGCTGCATGAAACTAGTTGAAAATGATTCGTATTTGATCCCGGACCGTCGCCAATAGCCCGTTGTTTGCTCCAGTGCGGCATTAACCTAGCTGAAAATAAATGAGAATCAGTATGGGAAAAGGGGGGGGGTATTTCAATTAACGTCACACTGGAGCAACACAATGGGCTATTGGTGACGGTCCGGGATCAATCCCAAAGGGAAAGATCCGAGGACAACACCACGTAATTTTGAACCATGGTCAGATGACGAGGCAACACCTGAGCTGGCACCCCACTCTCCAAACTTCCACACCACGCCAACGTGAGGACATTTGAGGCCACGACAGATTTAACGTGCACCAGCCCCCTTTGTACACGACGGTGTTTGGCTGGATTCGAACTCGCAACCCTTCGGTTGCAAGTCCGTTACTCTTCCAACCGGGCCACCGCGGCCCTATGGGAAAAGAAAAAAGTGGATAATGTTCGTAAAAGAAAATATCAATAAGAAAATCCAGTGACCGAAGTTATTGACACAAAGGACAGAAATACACCAAGGGAGGAATCGAAACTGCCCTCCCCAACAAATAGCAGGTTGCTAGTCACACCACGCCAACGTGAGGACATTTGAGGCCAAGACAGATTTAACGTGTACCAGTCCCCGTGTACACGATGGTCTTTGGCTAGACCGAGTTTCGAACTAGCAACCCTCCGGTTGCTAATCCGTTGCTCTTCTAACTGGGCTACCGTGGCCCGCATTGCTCTTGAGAGGAGCTTTAAAAAGTGAGCAACATGTCCACTAGTTGTCACGTGACGCATTTCTATTGAATGGCGAAAAAGTAAAATCGTCAAAGATCTACTATCCGATGATCAATCAATAGACCAATCAGATGATGAATCAATGGATGGACGTGTACTCCTGTCACGTTGACAAATTAGATGATGAATGTTAGGTTCCACCCAAAAGACGAAAGCAGTCTAAGGGTCACGTTACTATTAGTTTTGGTCACATGATCCTGGGCACATCCAGAGGCTGCTATTACTTTTATATTTCTTCTATAGTTGCTAGCGCAATAGGGAATCCCATTCAGCCACTGCGACCTCGAAAATGTATTTCGACATCTCTATGGTGGCCAGCTACTACCAACTTAGAATCTTTCCTATCTGGCGGAGAATATCAGATCATCCAAGGGTCTATTTACATTTTAGAAGCAAAGGATCGCTTTCATCGTTTTTGCGTATACGCGATTTCTGATTATTTCTTTTCTTACATTCACAGGACCTTCCGACAAAGTTATCTGAATACCACTGAATTAACTACTCCCAACTTTTCCACCAACGCGAATAAATAGCAAAGTGTCTTAACTCTTTATAACGATGACTGCGTATGACGCATTGCCCTCTCTCCTCCTTGGGGTTGCGTCCAAAAAAGTTATTTCCAAAACCTTTGATTTACATACGGGGTCTGGGTTCTCATTAGAGCGGGCTTCGTGTTCAATTCATATCATGCCTCTGGAACGCAAACAATGCGGCTGAAAAATAAATTTCCGTTTGAAGTTCTGTTTCATTAGCGATGTCTTTTGTGTGCGCGAGTCGTGTCATTCTTTTTCTCAGACCGAGCTCTGAAAAATTCCGCCGGCTCTCTTCATTTTCGCCGATCGATGATACAGGTTTGCGATTATAACAACGAGCGATAACAGTTAGACGGCTTCCATCTCTGCTGAGAGAAAAGAGACCTCCGACACTGCGCAGTGATTGCTTTTTGGCCTTTGCATTCGGATGTATTCCTTTCGTAGAAAAATCGGGGGATGGAGTTTTTCAGCACAATGATCTTTCATGAAAATATATTTTATAAGTGCAATGCCCGAATTTGGCATACCAGGTTCCCAATCCCCTTCCCTATATTTTATGGTTTAATTTTGCAAATACACAGATAATATGGGTGGCCAACTGTAACTATGCTGGACCACACGACCCACTCAGTAGGTCGTATAACAACCATCGACCTTGTAATAAAATAGACGGAGCATGATCGCAAAATTTCATGTTCTTTTTCCGATCACTCGGTTTGAAGATCTGTCATAAGGTATCGGGTGGTTGAATTTACCATGTACTGGAACAGAACACAATTTGAAATTGACAATGGTCCAGTATCAAGATTTCCCGAATCCCGGAAATCCCGCTCTCCAAACTTCCAGACCCATGTGGTATTATAAGAAAGCACGAACCCTAATGTAGAACTAATTATTGATTGGCTGATGCGATTATCGAGCGTGGTTAGAAACACTAGTTAGCGCTTCGATAGTCAATCGGCTCAAGTCGATTCCCAAGCCAACCTGATCTACACTTCTGAGCTACACCGTCCACTTGCTCTGTCTATTTCATTAGAAGGTCGATGATACTCCCCTGCAGTATCAGGTTGGTTGGTTGGTTTTGGGATTTTTGGGCCATATTTGGCCATGCTTCGCCCCCTGCCTTATCAGGAGACAGGGCGCCAAGTTCCAGAGGTTGGTCTAGTTCTACAGCGCATGGGCCACAAGAAACATCAAGTAATGGACAAGGAAAGTTTTAGCCCTTGAGCCACGGAGCGCCTCCCCTCAAGTCTCAGGGGTCTGAACCCCTTGCCTCCTATTATTTTTATGATTGGGTTTTGGTTGATTGGTTTTTTGGGGTTTTATGGCGCAAGGGCCATATTTCGCCAAGCTGCGCCAAATACAAGACAATAACGAGGTAGGAAAAAAGCAGAGCAGAAGGGTAGCCAGGGTAAAACAAAAGAGAGAACAGATCGCTCGGGTACCTCGGGGTTATGATGGCCATACACACCTAACGAAAATGTGCCCCTGAGAGCTTTTTATGATTGGGGCTCCCAAACATAGGGGTAAGTGAATGTAATATGGAACACTGGAATATCTCGACAGGTAACATCCAAATCTAAAGAAGTATAAAATCCTTGTGTTAGAAGACACAAATAATCTTATTTTGGGTGCAGCCGAGAATGTCTTTTAAATAGAAGCATTTCAGTATTTCGGGGTTTTGAAAAGGCCCATTTAGACGCCCAAATAATTTAAAGGAAAATAGATACACAAATATTTTTTATTGCATGATGCTTCATAAAATACTTGTTTGTGATGTATTTAATATACTAGTTTTCTGTTGCATTTGTTTTTTCTTAAACCAAGTGTAATTTATTGGTCGAATCATATTTGTACGTAATGTGGAACATCTCGACTGCACACAATACGAAACATGCCCCGTATCATGTTCTGAAATGTATGTCGAAAATAATAGAATTTCCATGTTGTAGAAAACATTCTCTACTGGAAATGAATGCCCCTAATTATTTAAATATTAACGAATCAGTATTTTGCACACATTCGGAGAATTGAGTTTGACTGAAATACTGTAATCCACGGAAAACTTCTACTTCTTCCAGTAGTTTCTTCTGTGGTATCCCCAAGCACGCATACACATTGTCTTTTAGTAGATTATATTGTATATGATTGAATTGCGACATACATAGTAGTGACTTAGTATTTTTGTTCTTATTGTTTGCACAATAAAAGCTCAAACTACACTTGTAAAAGGAAACCTTGATACTAAGTATCGTTGTCGTGATGCTGGCTAAGATCGAACGGAGAATTTGTAAACTAAAATAGGTAAAAACACCATTAGATGAGAAACTTATACTGTTGGAGATTTTAGATGCAAAGCTGGTTGAATTTAGCATTGATATGGATAATAGTTTTTTGGAGAGGAAAGATTTGTGTGTAAGAATGGCGTATCGAAAATATTCCGAACATTTCCCCAATGTATAAAGCTTAATGTAATTAAATGTGAAATATGAAGTTTTGGGTTTTGTTTGGTGATATATTCTCTAGGTGGTTCCGTATTAGATACCATTTTTTCAAATCGACGATTTTTACTTTGGTTTAGTATAACTCAAATCTATTAACTATGAATTATCTATTAACATAAGAATCTGTCTATTTTGTCGTGTTTGGTTCGTTAAAAAAACATTCCTCTACTTTTGGCAATCTTTAAATCAGGCGTTATTAGATCATATTACGTTCCTTCAGCTTACACATAATATTAGTAATGAAAAAGAAGCGTGAACAAAATAAATTGTTCCCAGAGCGCACACATGAAGTGACTGGTGTGTACTTTCCACTCCCCATATTATTTCTCCATGTTGGCGACCCACTTTAGCAACCTGCGAGTTGTAGGCGGGCGAGATTCGATTCCTCCCTGGGTGTATTTCTCTTTTCTATATCAGTAAAACTTTCCCTGTGTGTGTATGTCGCTTTACTTGACGTCGTTTGACGCCATCTTGGCCAAATATATTCCGTCATAAAACCCCAACCAACCAATCCCAATGGTTCGAACTTTTGAGATTCTTCATCACCAGGAAGCTAGTTTTACGACCCCCTGAATTTAAGGCTTATAGAAAGGGGTTGATAGAGAGCAACTGTATATTTTAGACTAGTAAAAGAGAAGGGGGATCACCGTATCAAGAGGTGGCTAAAAGATGTGCGGTAATCACTTCTGCGAATTCTTTTATAATCCGCTTTAACTTTGTGAATGTCCGCTTAATATGTAAATAAACACATAATTTATGCTCATTTAAAGTTTAATTCGGTATGCAATAAACTATAAAAGATCCTGGAGACGACCAAATGCACCGATCAGTTCATAAGAGAAAAAGTGAAGATCTGCCATGTCATGAAGAGTGGAAAGTATTTTAATGGCAGTTTCAACAAAAAAGGAATGCGTGCAATATTACAATAAATTAATTTCTTAAGAATAAAGGATGACATTTCACTTTACCCCGCACGTTCGGTGAGAACCAGGGAAAGCACTTCGACAGAGCACCTTGCACTCATCTGCGCACTATCTAGTCTAGCTCTAAGCCTGGCTCTCATTTACTTGCTCAGAGGTCCCCTTCTGGTGGCCAGGAGCGTTCGGTAGACCCTTCTGATCAAAATGGTTTCAACTTTCGCAAGAAACGTTTATAAGACTAGTCTTTTATTACCTTTGATAAATGCTAATACTTTTTACCCTGAACCAGAATGGGCTATGTGTCTATACTGATGATTCCCGTCTGGTCGATTGCGTCAATGTAGGAGCAGGTATCTTTTATGAACTTTTCTCCTTTTCTGACTGCGGCAGGAATATCAAGATCTACTTTCGATGCTGAGATCATTGCCATTCGTACAGCTCTTTTTCAATTGCAATGCCATTTAGACTATTTCTTAAAAGTGTGTGTTATCGGTTGTTACTCCCACTCAGTGGCTATCCTAGAGCGGCGATTTTCAACCGGTGTGCCGAAAGAATGGCGGTGAGACGGTTTAAATTGTGTAAGATTCATTTATTTCAACGGTTTAGTTTTGAACTTTTTACAAGGTTGTTCATAAATAATTTCAAGTAACGCTTGTTACTTTTAATAATCGTATCAATCATTTTGAGAATTATTTTTTATTACAAAGAATCATAAATTATTTTAAAAAGATTAAATAAAAAGCCCTTTCGAATCAAAAATGGCAGTTAATTACTATAATTTGATTAGGAAATTAATAAAAACTACTCGTATACCTATTTTATGTCAGATTGACAAAATATATAATATATTTTTTGGTGTGCCGCAGAATTTTAGTAGTTAGTTTGTGTTCCATGAGATTAAAAAGGTTGACTATCGCAGTCCTAGAATATCGGAAGCTCCTTCAAAACGTATTGCAGCTATGATAAAGAGTGACCTAGCCACTGTGGTGTTTATGGCAACGAGGTTGTCAATTCCCTGGCCAAGAATGGCGCATTGATTTTAACACTCCATTGCTAGTGTGCCTTTTAATAAAATTAAACCGTTTATGAAGAAACCATTAAAGATGTTTGTCAAAGCCTATTAAATATAATTTCTTAAAAGCCGTGGTGGGATAAAATTATTAACATCCCTAAGTGGCCAAGGTGTAGAGCTGTTATTAAATTCTGCTTTGCCACAAGTTATGATTGCCTATCCAAACATTAACATCGTATTAATATCACCACTGACCCCTTATGCAGACTTATTTTATCTTCAGTAGAAATGGACAGAAATTATTTACTTTGTTGTCCTGCGCTTCTTAACTCTTTTCGATAACTACTGGGAAGCAGGGATCATTTTGGCTTATAGACTGTTTCTATAGCTGTTCTTGTGTTAAAATTTGTATTATTGTATTCTAGGTGTTATTGTTTTTATTTGTATTATATTATTATTTTTACTGTATTTTTGACTCCAACTGTCTTCGTAAACCTGCTATTGGAAATTAAAAAAAAAACTTTTATAAATGCTTAAGATACGGGGTACTGTTACTAGTTTCTTTGCACAATGTATTGCTTAAATTTTTTAAGATACCACATTAATTACGCATTATCGAAATATATTGCGCTTAGAACCAAATGGTTTAAAATTTAAAAACTATTCTTAGATTTCCAGATTACACTTTAATCTGAATGATTTCAGTAGGCTCGCTACACCACGAAAATTTTATAAAATGGATTTCAATTAGTTCGATTCATAAGGCAAAATGTATTTCATGAATAAAATAAACATGAAATAAGGGTTTCGAACCCAGAATTCGTTGAGGGCCCCATCACTAACTACTCATCTACCATATCAATGAGTAATTAACTGAAGAAAACTGGAGAGAAGCTAAACAAAGAATCAAGCATTGAAAACTAAAATATGAAGTAGGAAGAAGCTTAATGAACTAAAGAATTAAAATTTTTCTCCCTCCTGACTCTATAATACACACATGTCCAAGAATTAATGAAAATGCAATCCGAGATGAAATTTCGTACCAAGTACCTGCACCGTAGTACCTTAAATGACAAAAAAATGTTCTACAAGCTATGTAGAATAAAGTAAGAACATCCACATGCCTCATGGTTTTACAGGGAACTAACGAAGTGAAAATAAATTGTGCTTTGTTATACACATTATCAGTTTTAGTAAATGCGAAAAAATACATTTTTTTCGCCCTGTTAAAAGTAACCTAATAGACCGAACTCTGACCCTAACGCAGACCTCACAAAGTGCAGACATGCTTTCCACAATGCTGTTCAAGAGTTCTTGTGGCAAGGAGTCCCATTCGAGCATTAGAGCGCGTCTTTGCTCTTCTGTGGTCCTCAGTGGTGTTGTGTAGGTTACAATGCGATGTTCGAGAGCATCCACCAAGCATGCTCTATTGGATTGAGATCAGGTTACCGCGCTTGACGCTAATTTAGCCATTATCCCTAATTTTTGGACATATGTGTACTTTTTATTCAAACCAACAAAAAGAACCTATTTTCTTCTCTTACATTTTTTGCTTTGAAATTCCTCGCCGATGAACCTACTTCTTTCACTGCATCCTTCTTACAGCATCAACATTTTTAGCACCTGTTGCAAGAAAGTAAACGAACTACAGCGACACGATTACAACGATAATAGTTGTTGCATTGCATCTATTACCACCTAGTGCATCTATACTAAAATCTGCACCGAATTTAGAGTAAAAGTAAAACATCCTCAGTGGACAAAGTTGTTAACCGCACTTCCACATTTCCGTTTCAGGTAGATTCGTCCTCCAAGTCTCCCCGGACCGATGCCTCAACCGGGAAAAGGAGTCCTCGCATTCCGAAATCCCGTTCCTCCCGACAACGGGAGAAAAAGAGAATGTCGGGGGTTGGGGAAGAGGGGCTCACGTGATTGATCCCTGCGGGGTGGCGGAAAGAGGGGAGTGCTGCCACTCATTAAGCATTTAATGAAGGCTGGCATTCCGCTCACCCGGTGCGTTTCATTAGCGCCCCGACGGGTTTTTGGCTCGCAACGAGAGGAGCAAGAAACACCTTCTGTTGTGAATCATGTCGGATATATTTGTCGGTGACTCCTTTGAAAGCGTTTTGGGCTGTAGTAACCGGTTGGAAGAGTAACGGATTAGCAATAACAGGGTTACGAGTTTAAAACTCGGTGCAGCCAAAGACAGTCGTGAATACTGTGAACTGGCGCACGTTGAATCTGTCGTGATCTCAAATGTCCTAACGTTGGACTGGTGTGGAAGTTTAGAGAATGCCAGCTCAGATGTTGACCTCGTCATCTGACCGTGGTTCGAAATTACGAAGTGTTTGTTGTCCCTTGGGAATTCATCCCGGAATCGCCAAAAAGTAGCCCATTGTGTTGCTCCAATGCGACGTTAATTAATTACCATTGCGACATTGTCTTTAGAATAGTTGAGACAGGAAGAAAAGAAGAAAACTAAACGCGTGGAACAAACCCCTTGTTGAGTGGGGTCGTTTGAATAATCCCCAGTTTGCTATCGAACTCTCGATTGGAAAACATAAGTCATCAGGGAAACTCGAGCACGGATGCAAGATGACGAGAAAGTTGAGATTTAAAGAAAATCGTTGAGTGAAAAGAACTATTTCACGTTAGCTCAGAAACTGCGACGTCGCTTAGCGAATCAAACTGAGATGAGCGCGCCTTTGGAAACACTTATGGGTGCCCAATAAAACGTTTTCTCATTGATAGAATTGTGTTGCTCCAGTGCGACGTAAATACAAATATCCCCATTAATAGAAAGTTTTCAATTCAAAAGACAGACAGCTGAATTAACGTCGCACTTGAGCAACACAACGGTCTATTGGCGATGGTCCGGGATCAATCCATGGACAACACCTCGTAATTTTGTACCACGGTCGGATAACGAAGTCACATCTGAGCTGGCACCCCACTCTCCAAACTTCCACACCACGCCAACGTGAGGATATTTGAGGCGATGACGGACTGCTGTGGCCCGGTTGGAAGAGTAACGGATTAGCGTCCGGAGGGTTGCTAGTTCGAATCCAACCAAACACCGCCGTGTACAAAGGGGGCTGGTACACGTTAAATCTGTCGTGGCCTCAAATATCCTCACATTGGCGTGGTGTGGAAGTTTGGAGAGTGGGGTGCCAGCTGAGGTGTTGCCTCGTCATCTGACCGTGGTTCAAAATTACGTGGTGGTGTTCTCGGATCTTTCCCTTTGGGATTGATCCCGGATCGTCACCAATAGCCCGTAGTGTTGCTCCAGAGTGACGTTAATTGAAATACCCCCCTACCTTTAGGCGACGACACAAATTTAAAAGGAATTTTATTTAAAATTCATCCCAATTTATGTGCAATCTGAAACATTGAAACTCGATTTAAATTTGTTTAATTAATATATTCTTTTTCTTATTCATATCATAATACATAAATGTTTTTATGCTTTTAACCCGATTGGGATTTCAAAAAGAATTTTCGAAATTCTTGAAAAGCTAATTAGATTACGATTAAATATCCTAAATCGTCAATTTGTGGCATTACACGTTGCAATGAATAGAGCATAAAATATAACGGAAAATCCGAAAATAAAATATAAGGTGCCGAAAATTGATAGAGGACCAAATCACAAAAGGCGCACACGTAAATCGATTTATCTGACAATAAGTGAAAAAAAATGAAGTGGATTTTTGCTTAGTCCAGCATTTAACCCCCCCCCCCCTTTGCTAGCTTGCAACGAAGAATATTGTATCATGTATTTATTGTCACAATGTTAAATTTAGGTAACCGAAATTCCCTGCCCACTTTTTAAAGCTTCAGACAAATGTAATTTTCTGTATTTATCCATTATTAGTTTCTAAATTATCCAAATACTTTCAAAAAGGCAGTATGCTTATCTGATGCTTCTCATAACGCTAGAAAATGAAAGGGTTCAATGAAGAGTGGATTGAATGAATCTGGGTTATTTTATTTTTAAGTATTAGAACCGGGCGGCAGTATGTACGTAGCAGCACAGGCAGTAACTCTTAGGGGTCCGACTCCCTTACCCTTTCATTATTTTACGAAGGAGCCGCTCTCGCCAAATGTAAATAATAAAATTTACCAATATATTACTAATGAGCTTTAATAATAAAAATTTACTTTCGCCCCAATCATGGGTGAATATTAAAACTCCTTGATATTATCAAATAAGCTAAAAACAATGTAAAACAACACCCATTCACATTTATGTGACCGAAACCCCGAAACACTTTTCTTCGATACATTCTATTTATTTTCGCTATTCATTTCGAGATCGAGTTCCCGGATACAAACTTATTAATTCAACGCCACCATTCCCAGAAGCCTGGTGAATCAACCTCTAAATTTGATGACTGCTCTTTTTCCACGCTCTGCTTGCCGTTTGGAACATACTTCACTCCCTCTTCTGTCGCTAACCCATGCAACTCGGACTTCTGACCACTGGGTCTTCTATTCGAAATTCACGTTCCTTATGTCGCTACGTTGCACCTTAACCAAACAGCTTTTCAAACTTTTAAAACAGCATTCAACACAAATTTCCATGACTACTTCGTTCAAATATGCAGGACCGTTCCTGAGTGTTCCTAGTGGCGTGCACTTGCAAGTTGTCGGAAATAATGTAATAAAATTTATTGTTTGGCTTTAAATAAACGTGCCTAACAACAAATTTCCCAATGTTATTAATTTTGTACCCCATTCAGTCTTTGTCGGTTCTTTATGCCATTGTAGTAAAAGATACTTTTGAATCTGTATATTTCGTTCTTGTTTTACATTAGCATATTCAAAAATCACACATCATTGGCAGAGATGCATTTTGAGGGGGAGACCTCATTCGGCTCGAATTACTCTAAATGATTTTAGAATTAAAAAACTCAAAACGTTGAAGCTAGTTATATCTGAGAAAATCGAAGTTTTGTCACATTTCAGGTAAAATATACGTTCAAATTCGTCAATAATCTGAAAACAGACGAAAATTCATCGTAACGCTCGTTTAACGTAAAAGTATTTAGGGAACCGGGTGAGATAAGACTGGCCCATCGAAATTATTTTCTTAATAAGTACCTGATGAAGGTAGTTCTGTTAGATAATGAAATGTTTTTGAGAAAATAGGGCGGCTTGCTGAAGTTTGCACGTATGCAGTACATACCTCATGCCCTTCAAATATGACCTGTCTGGACAGAACTGGATATATCACGAACGGACACCAGCTGTGCACCAGTTAATCTCCTCATCACAAATTGGGAAAAATTCAGTAGTATGCATAAATGAAAACATGTTGAATAAAATACAGGTGGAAACTAGATAGCTTAATTAATCAACGGAGCCAAAATGTTATAACACACCCTCGAGCCGAGAGAACACTCAAGTGGTGGTCATGACCCTCGAAGGTGTTTAACTTTGGTGGTGGACGTTGATCCAATATGACCTATCGGCGTTTCACTATAAAAGTGCGTAAGTATGGGGTAAAAATTTTCAGGAATGTTCATAAACTACATACCAAATTGCAGACCACTTATGAGACACAAGGCTTTGTGATTGATGTAAACAAAGGAACTTTTGAAACGTCTAATAGGCATATTTCTAAGTCTTATAATGGAAAAACTTCATGATTCCCAAAATTTGGGCCCTCAAGGGCACATCTCCTTTAGGTGTGCACTGATTTCACGAACCCGAAATACTCTGATCTTTTCTTTTGTCATAGGGTTTACTGTCTTTAGTAAACACGCGTCGAACTCCCGGGATTCCCAAGCGATCTTTTTCGTCTCTCATCGCTGCTCTATTCTATTCTTCAATCCCTCTCTTTTCCTCTTTTACATTTTTTACTTGATATTGTCTTGTGTTTGATGCAGCTTGGCCAGGTGCGGCCCTTGCGCCATATACCCAACCAACCCCCAAAATTGGACGAGATTTTGGTCGTAAAATGATGATATATTTGTTGGGTTTTTACCTCCCAACAATTTCCCCCAAGTTGGCGCCAATGAACTACCGTCCAAAATGGCCAAACGATGCAGCCGTTTTGGCAAGGTTGGTTACTGGGAGGCTGGAGAGAAGGATGGTCCGAACATGCCCGAGCAAAAAACAAGATTCCCCCTTTGAAGACAAATTGCGAATGTTTAGCTAGTGATGATTTGAGGTTCCCCTTCCTCTCCAGCTGCACAGCCCCCTCCCGGCCAGACGTCGAATCGTTACCGCAACCCTCCGACAACCCGCACCGCCGTTGAGTCATCAATAAAGACTCACCCCGCACCATTAGCGACACTACTGCAGCGGGCCGGCCCTTTAATTAGTCCCTCCGCACGAAACAAAACACAACACCTCGCGAGGCAAAACCCAATTCCGAAAACGGCACACACACATCGAAGGGAAAAAAACAAACAGAAAAACAAAAATCGGTCCCGAAGAGCCTCCAGGCAAAAGGCATCCGCGGCGATCCCAATAGCGGAGCAGCTATTTCGCAACTCGAAATAGAAGCGGCGGAAGGAAAAAAATAAAAAGGCGCAACGGGAAAAAAAGTCGGAATTAACGAGCCCATCCCGCGTTTTCGTACCACCCCTCAAGCGTCCGGGTTGACCCGGGCCCATTGATCAGAAGAGCCATAGAACGTCACGGCGGAAAGGCTTTTTTTTATTTTTGTGTTTTACTTTGCAGCGGGAGGGGGCGGGCGCCAGCGTGAGAGGGGCAGGCGGCAGTAAAAGTAAAGTGGAAGGGCGAGCATTTCAAGCGGGGAGGGGGACGGGAGTTCAACAGGATAGGGGGGAGGCAAAAAGGTTCGTGGGAGGGTTGGCAGTGGAGTGCCGCGGGGAGAAAGAGATCCCGAGTTTCGTTAAGTGCTGTGAAGATAGATTTGGCGATAAAGCGCTCTGAGTGCACACGTTAATGGCGCATTTAGAAATTACATTTTTAATGACCCAACAAAAAGAAGGGGAGCAGAGATGCAAAGAAGATGCCGACATCTTATTTGCAGGAAACCAAGAAATTAAGATATTTAATTTTTATCCCCTGTTTTGTTCGGGGACTTCGGAATGACGAAAAACTTCTGGTAGCGGAGAATTCAGTGTCGATGTCGTGCGGGCTGGAGTTTCCAATATGGTGAATGGCACTAATATGGCAGAAACGAAAACTTTTTGGAATCGAACACTTGGTATCGAGTACTTTCAAACATCAAATAGTTCTAGTACATATTCAAAGAACGACAAATCGATAGTAATAATCAGTCAACTGCGATATAAGACTTTTTTACGAAATAATTTGGATGAATACTTTGGTAATCGTATGCATGGGATGAATACTTTATTCGAATACTTATGAAAAACTTTGGAATTCGAGTACTTTGGTGTCCGAGTTCTTTGAAATCTGAATGTTTTGGTATCCGAATATTTTGGCAGTCGAGTACTTAGTTCAGAATTCGAAATACGATTTGGTATTCAAATATTTTGGATGAATACTATAGTATTCGAATGCTTTGGGTGAATACTGTATTTGAATACGAGAAACAATCGAGTACAACGAATACTTTTAGGAATCTAGTACAACGAATACTTTTAGGAATCTAGTACAACGAATACTTATAGGAATCGAGTACAGCGAATACTTTTAGGAATCGAATACACAAGTACTTTTATATTCGAATACTCACATTAATATGGTGACTTGCTTTGAACGCCGATCCCCGTTAAAACTAGTAGATACTTGACTTTAAATTACATTTTGCTGAATATTCCAATTCTGTTAATATGAAAGAAATGGGTTTTTTAAACCTGCATTTTTTGACCATTTGTCCCTAAAGTCCTTTGTATTTGCAATGTTTTTTGTTTTATAAAAGTAAAATAAATGTAATTACAACATATTTTTTCAACAAGACGAGTGAAAGGTAGATAGGTAGTAGTTGAATTTACGTCGCTCTGGAGCAACAGGCTATTGGCAAAGGGTCCGGGATCAATTCCGAAGAGAATGATCCGAAAGGGTGCAAGGAAACCAGTAAGACAATATTTAAACTGACGAGCAAAACTTAAGGTTTAAAACTTAATGTCAATTTTGAAGTGAACTATACAACGAGGACATTTGTTAGCGGTATAATCTACGAATATCATTTTATTGTTAACAAAGACTGTTAAAAAATCGATAAATAACTCCTTTTCGAGAAGTTGGACAACATTTTCTTAACATTGCAAATATTAGGTGTACCGGAAAGTTCTGTCCGTTCCGGTTACAAGTTTCAACAAGTATGCGCATATTCATTTGACGCATATTTGGCTCTCTCTTTTTATCACTGAATGTATACATACTAACCTAGCAAATGAACTAAAACGAAGATGATTTATGTTAGTATTAAGTGAGGCGCGATCGGTGTACCCATGGCTACTGATAAAGTTCATTTACGCCACTGTATTTTGTATGAATTCCAACAAGGAAGAAATGCTACAGAAGGGCGTGTAGAAATTTATTGAAAGTGTTTGGTGAAGGAACAGTTTCTGATAGAACATGCAGAAGATGGTTCGAAGAATTTCAAATAGCTGATTTCGACCTTTCTGATAAGCCACGCTCTGGGCGACCATCTTTGATCGACGACGATACTGTCAAGATCATATTAGAACAAAATCCTTTTTTGACAACATCGGAGATTGCGGAAAGGCTTGATTCAGCTCAACAAACCATTTCGGACCATATTCGGAAACTAGGATTGGTGTGGAAATATTCGAGATGGATGCCACATGAGTTAAGAGAAGAATTTGAATGATCGAGTCATCATTTGCACATCTCTGCTTGCACGGAACAAAATCGAACCCTTATTGGACCAGATGATAACTGGGATGAAAAGTGGATTACCTATGAAAACATCGTAAGGAAAAGGGCATATTGTGAATCCGGAAAACCTGCCCCCTCCACCTCTAAACCGAAGTTGAGCCTGAGTAAGAGAATGTTGTGTATATGGTGGGACATTCGAGGACCAATACATTTTGAGCTGTTGAAACCGAACGAAAAGCTAAATTCGGAGAGGTATTGTCAGCAATTGGATAATTTAAAAACAGCACTCCAAGAAAAGAGGCCGGCGATGTTCAATAGGAAGGACATCATACTGCTTCATGATAATGCCAGGCCACATACTGCTTTGGGGACTCGTCAGAAACTCGCAGAGCTAGGCTGGGAAATTCTGTCGCATCCACCATACTCCCCGGACCTAGCACCCTCCGATTATCACTTGTTTCTGTCCTTACAAAATTTTTTGCAGTGCAAAAAATTCAAAAACGAAGAAGATATCAAACAAGCACTGGTTCAATTTTTCGCCTCTAGGGATAAGGCATTTTTTAAGAATGGGATATGCAAATTGCCATCACGCTGGCAAGAAGTCATAAATAATAATGGAAATTATATTATTCAATAAAGTTTATTCAAGGTATGAAAAATTTATTGTTTTGTTTTATTCTAAAAACGGACAGAACCTTCCGGTAGACCTAATGTGTATGGAAAGAGGATTGATTTTATTTGGAAGTAATGCTTAAAAAAATTATGTCTTAAGAAAGAAAAACGAAGACATAAAAATCACTTTCTAAGTTTTTTTTGTAATCCTGAAGCTATATTAAAGTCAAACACTGTCTTAATATGCATATTTAACCATGTTAGGAAAATAAATATCTTAATTTACGATTAAATCTTTCTCTATTCCATCTTTTTATACATGTGACAAATATTTCGGAGCAAAATTCAAGTGTTGAATGTGACACGTATTTTGGGACGGGGAGTAATAAATATGTAATTTTAAAATTCTACGTCTGGGCGTACATCGACTACCGTGACAAGGTGCTGGCAGCAGTAATAAGTTAGACCCCTGTATTTGATCTACAAATGAACTACGCTGTAGGAAAACTTACTCCAAAGTTTTCACGGTTGAAAAAATATTTAAGGTGGCAGGCACATGCCCTTTAAAACAAATATCTTTAAAGGAAGAGTTCCTAATATCTTATGTAGCTGATTGACCAACTACACATAAGATATTAGGAACTTATCTTCTGTAACTGATATGGTAAATCATCTATATAAGATAATAGGAACTTATCTTCTGTCGTTATGGTCAATCAGTTACATAAGATGATTCTAACGGAGACAAAAATGTTCAAACCGATAATAAGCCTTCACGTTCCACCGATTTGCCCTTCAATAACAATGAACCTAGAGCATCTAGTATTTATCAAGATAAATCAGTTGTAGCAATCTCCCCTGAAATAATTCGACCTTATCCAAAAATAAAAAAACGAGTTGGAAGACGAAAAAGGACTAGAATATTAACAGAAACTACTGATAGGAAGATATTGAAAAGAAAAAAATCGTTTTCCCAATAGTATCTTCTCTGAAGAGGAATGAGTGCATGTATAGTTCTGAAGAGGAAGGACGGATAAAGAGAACTAACTGATTTTACAAAATACAAGTGATCAAAGTCAGTTTTCAGATATTCGTTTGGAATCAATCGTACGGAAGTGATGACAGAAGAAACTTCTAGTGCTCAATGGTGGATCACCCACTAGATGTTTCTAGACAGAAGAGTTTCACTATTTTCCCAGCAAATAAGAACGTGTCACTTTTTAATTATACTTTTACCAAAAATTAGTTCGATTACTTTGTTGGGTGTAGCAGTAGTGTCGTTAGGTCTTTTTTGTTCTTTGCCCTATTCTGATCGGCGCGAGAAAAATGCGTTTTCCATAATTTATTTATTTGAAATGAAGAAGTTCAGATACAATGACTTAAATTTATTTATTTGAAATGAAGAAGTTCAGATAGGTAGGGAATTAATTAATGTCGCACTGGAGCAACACAACGGGCTATTGGTGACGGTCCGGGATCAATCCCGATGAGAAATATACAAGGACAACGCCTCTTAATTTTGAACCACGGTCAGATGATGAGAACAACGCCTGACATTATACCCCACTCTCCAAACTTCCACACCACGCCAACGTGAGGACATTTGAGGCCACGACAGATTTAGAGTGCACCAGCCCCCGTGTACACGACGATCTTTGGCTGGACCGAGTTTCGAATTCGCAACCCTCCTGTTGCTAATCCGTTGCTCTTCCAACTGGGTACCACACCCCTAGAATAGTTCAGAACTAAACTTTCAGAGTTCAACTACTCCAAGTCGCATAGAAGCTGTGTAGGCAAAAGTGGCCCATTTATCTAATTAATAAGCAAACATAATGTATTTTCAGTATGCTTACATTATTATGCCCAACCCCTGTAAATAAACGAAGGAGGATTTTTGTAAATGGGAGATTAAGTAATGGAGAAATGTTTGTTGATTGAATCTAGTGCAACACGAATCTTATGCAATTTTTTAAAAACAAATCAACTAAGCAATAATGAATTTTAAAGTCTGGGACGAGCTTAAGACCCGATAGCCTACTCAGTAGGTGCGCCCTAGACAACGATTGTGTAGATAAACGATGACATTGTTATTTTTCCTGCAGACATTTCGTAAATTTTCTTATGCTGGCACGACCTCGAAAAGGGCGGGGGACAGACATGACTCAATCACCCCCTAGATTCATTGTGGCAGGGGCGTTTGCTATTTACTTTCCGATGCTCAAGGAAGAGTCCACTTTGAAATATATACTTCCGTTCATTTCAAATCTTCCCGTGTTTAATTCCATTTCCTGACTGATCCTGTGCGGACCTATGATGCGGTCATTGCATGGAAGGGACCAAATAAGAGTGTCAATTGATCCTCAAGATCCTTAACTGACCTTAACTGGACACCTCGGGCAGTCGACAACGAATAGCTCGTTAACAAAATATATAGAATTGTATATGTGTGCGCGCACAGACATGTACAATTCTATTTTCTAAAATTATAACACATAACATTTCTCAAAAGCTGTGCCTGATCATATAAAGTCCACAATGAAATCTTACTCATGACTGGGAAAACAAACCACACAACTTTATAATGCATCAAGGAAATTATCGAAATTAGTAAGAAATACTGATAGTATAAAGTTGAGTGAAGTTATACTAATGTTAGCCTATTGAACACAATAGTCACATGTTTCTTAAAATGTACTAATAAAAATTTCGACGTCCAATGAGTTAATAGTTCTAAAATTTTCTGGTAGTAAACTTTTCAAATTTGAAAATTAAAAGAAAAACATAAATGACAGATATATGGCAAAAACTTCTAAAGGATGGATTTCGACGATTGAGTACTAGGTAGTGTACTGAGCACTGGATTGAGCAAAGCAAGTATGATGTTATACCTTGTGAGGAGTCATTGATGTACCCTCAATTAACCCTCCTAAGGCAACTCACCGACAGAGTCGTTAAAACACGGACAATGTGTTTCCATCTCTCTGGCACCAGACGTTCTGGAATTGTACCGAAAACGGACAATGAGAATTCGTTCCGGACCGCCCAAGTGATTAGGTTCCACCTGCCAGGTAATTAAGCCCACCTGCGGTAAGTAGCTGATCCCATTTTACGTCAGACAGTCGTCGCCAGATCAGCAACCAATCAGACCAGCGAATCAATCAAAAACCACAAGGAACAAAGGCCCCGAGGTTTCGATGGAAACGAAGAGAGTCGAATCGCCAGTTCTTGCCGGTGTTCTCGTTCGAGAGGCTTGACTCAGCGACCCTTTGAGCGGTCACTCCTTAGGGAGAAAATCTATTTTTGGAGACCATCCAGAGTGAAGAACATCCTGTCCAGTGTTGACAAAAAAAGTGCTAGTGTGCCAGTGCAAGGAAACGAACGCCCGTCTGACATCCCAATAGAGGCAGTGCAGAGACCTGTCGGAAAAGCAGAGCCAGTCATCAGACAAGGTAAGCTTGGTATTTCTTTAGAGGCAATTTAATAGATTAGTGTTTTAAATTGTTGGAAAAAAAACTGTAGTGAAAACGAGTTTAAATTTTTAAATTGTGGTTAAATTATGGAACAGAGTTAAATTGAATTGATTGTGGAATTCATTCTAAAGAAATTCTGATTACTAGTGTGTATGCAAATTGGCGGAAGCTTTAGGATTTAATAATTGCATTAAATGTGTAGTGAGGATTTGAATATTGTCAGTTCAGCATTTGCTCCAATAAATTTCCAGGGCTGTGGATGATCTTGTACCTTTAGCGCAGAGTTAAATTAACTTAGATTGTGAAGTATCTATACAATTGTGAACTACCTAGTCAAGTTGAATGAAATTTAGTAAACTTGTAGTAGAGATTATTATTGTGTATTATTATTGTGTATTAAGTAATTGATTATTATTGTGATTATTATTGTGTTAGTTGATTATTATTGTGTATTAAGTAAAAATGTTTTAATATTGCATGTGTTGGAAAATAGTTAAGGCTTAGGAATTTGACTGCATTGTGTATTACTTGTTATTTGAAAATTGAAGTTCAGAGTATTTAGTGATTGAATATTGTAATTGTGTCACTGGGAAAATTTAGTGTAGAACCATGGCGTTTTAAACTATGCAGAAAAAGATAGACTTGCAGAAATTAGCATACGAGTTTAATGTTGAGTTTGGTTCCGACGATCGAATCATCGATCTAGCAAGGAAAATACAGGAATGCAATCATTTTAGCGAGGAAAGCGCTAAGGATATGATAGTTAATATCATAGAAGAGAGGAAATTGGCTGAGACGGAGGCTAGAGAAGAGAGGAAATTGGCCGAGGCTAGAGAAGAGAGGAAATTGGCCGAGGCTAGAGAAGAGGGAATTAGCTAAGGAAGCGGAAAAATTAGCTGCGGAAAGGGCTTTCGAACTAGAGAAGCTAAGAATACAACAATCGGGAGAAGTAAATAGTTCAAGTTCGTCTAGCCATCATAGCGGGAAACCGTCTAAAAACATTAAATCAGTCATGCAAAAGTTTGATGCTGGCAAAATAGATATAGCCTTATTTTTGACGCTTTTTGAACGCCAGAGTAAGAAATTAAAAATCGAGTATGACGAGTTGGTCTCACAGCTGCTTAGTCTTTTGCCGATTGAAATCGCGGAGATTATTATTCGAGAACCCGATGAATTGAGTGATGATTATGATCACGTAAAATCCGTACTTCTCTCGCTAGATTCAAGCTTAGCGCAGAATCCTTTAGATGCAAATTTCAGACGCACCAGAGACAAAATGGCTCTTTATGGAAGGACATTATCTTCGAATTAAGAAGCTATCTAGAAGGGTGGCTTAGCGGAATCCAAGTTGAGGATTTTGATTATCTTAAGAATCTAATGATAGCTGATCAAATCAAAAGAACGGTACCGGCCGACATAAAGGACCAATTTATTGATCAGTGGGGCGAGTTGACCAATCCGAGCGCATTGGCTGAGAAGCTAGACGCGTACGAGTCAACCCGACGAGTCGTCAAGAAACCGGTGTTCTCCAAACCACCGGATAAAAGGGCTTTCGATCGCCCAAAACCAATTGAAAAGCCGGGTCAGGGAAAGGAATTCGCGAGTGAGAAAAATCACGGTAAGGATTGGAGATCAGGAAATAAGGGAATCAACACAGAATGGCGGACAAGGGAATTTGAGAAACGTAGTGGCCCCGTTTGTTTTAATTGTAACGTACCTGGTCATATACGCCCTCAATGCCCCGAGTTAAAGAAAGTAGCGGAACCCCTAAGTAATCTTGCTACGAGCACAAATTTTGCTCCCTCATTTGAGCCTTATTTAAGCAAGGCCAAAATAAATTATGTCGACATGGTATTGTTACGAGATTCGGGAACAAATATTGACCTAGGACCCCTGGACTTGGTGAAACCTGAGGATTTCACGGGCGAGCACATTTGGGTTAAGCAACCTCTGAACAACCACTTCAAGTGCTTACCTTTGGCGAGAATTAAAATCGAAAGTCCAGAACTCGGCGTAATCAGGACTAAGGCAGCAATAGTAGGTAAATCTGTCGAAATGCGACATTACCTCTTAGGAAATTCCACCCAGGAATTAAATGAATCGCAGAGAGTAAAGCCAGAACTGGTAAACGCGATTATGACTAGGAGTCAAACCAAACGTCTGAGCCCTGAACAGACTAGTTGAGGAAAACCGAACGGAAATAGATCCACTTGACGTAACGGAACCCGAAAATGAGATAGAGGACGAAAATTTGGGATAGAGTTACCGCCCTTCAAGGAAAATTCGGAAATCAAATTAGTAGGCATTAACGCTGAAACTTTTGCGAAGGAACAGCAGAATTGTCCCGAACTCAAATCTATTTGGGAGAAGCTTGGGCAAAACAAAACGAGTGAGTTCGTAATTGAAAAAGAGCTACTCTTTAGGCAGTCTAAGGATCATAGAGGTGAAGAGAGGAGACAGCTATTAATATCCGTTATATATAAAAATAAAATTTTAAGCCTTTGCCATGATGGGTTCGGATCCCACATGGGCAATACGAAAACTAAAGATAAGCTGTTGCGCTATTATTTCTGGCCCCAGTGTATTAGGGAGATCGAAGAATTTGTGAAATCGTGCGATGCTTGCCAGAAAGTCGGGAAATCCTCGGAACAAAAGAGAGCGCACCTTAACTTAGTGCCTGTGATCACGGAAGTGTTCGCGAAGGTGAGTATAGATATCGTGGGTCCCTTACCAATATCACCGAAAGGGAACAAATACCTTCTGACGGCTATTTGCTTTGCCTCCAAATACCCGAAAGCTATTCCGTTATTAGCAGTGAACTCGGAAGCAGTCACTGATGCCTTGCTTGCTATCTTTAGTAGAATAGGTTTCCCCAAAGAACTACAACTAGACAATGCTACGTATTTCACTAGCAACCTTACAACTACCTTTTTTGAGAAGTTTGGGATTAAGGTGGTGCGTAGTGCAATCTATAATCCACAAACGAACCCGGTGGAGCTGTTCCACCGTACCCTAAAGAGACTATTGAAGGCTATGTGCCTAGAGCTAAAGGACAACTGGGAGCAGGTGCTCCCGTCCGCGCTTTTAGCTTTGCGGAACGTAACCCATGCGTCAACAGATTTTAGCCCCGCAGAGCTAATTTACGGGAAGAATTTGAGAATGCCCGAGTCCATCTTATTTGACAAATGGTGCCAAAGTCCCCCATGTGAAGACATTGTCACGGAATACGTATTCCAGTTGATAAATCGATTGCGACGGTGTCAACAGGTAGCCACCGCAACCGAAACTGACTTAAAAGTTAAAAGGAAGTCGTATTACGACAAAGGATCGGTCAAGCGAGAATTTAAGGTAGGCGAGCGCGTCTTAGTATTGTCATCCTGCCAACAAAGTTCGCCGTAAAATGGGTTGGTCCGGGAATTATAGAGAAACAGCTTTCGGAAACCAATTATATTGTTAAGATGCCAGGGAAGGTAGAGAAGGTACCAGTGTACCACATTAATCTATTAAAACCATACCACCAGCGGACGGAAAGCATAAATGTTTTGATGAGCGAAGTATTCTCTCACGAAACCTTGGAATCAGATTTAGATATTCAGTATTTGGTAGCAGATCCGAATATTTTTGATTTCGGAGAGGTAGTGAAAAATAGTAAATTGGAAGAGCGATGCACGCAGGATCAAATCAATGAACTTGGGAAATTGTTAAAATCCCTTAGGAAATTATTTTCAAATGATCCAGGTAGGACGAATCTCATCGAACATGATATAGATTTAATTAGTGACAAACCAGTTAGATCAAAACCCTACCGCACCTCTCCTAGACAAAATCCTAAAGTCAGAGATTAAGAGGATGTTAGATTTAAAAATCATTGAGATCGGGGAGTCAGATTACACTTCCCCCATGATTTTGGTAGAGAGTCCAGGACGTGACCCTCGCCCTTGTGTCGATTATCGTCGATTAAATTCCATCATTAGGACGGAATATTATCCGCTGCCTAATATGGACGAGCGAATCGAACAAGTGGCAGCCGCAAAATATATAACGGTCATAGATCTGACCAAGGGATATTGGCAGATACCCTTGAGTCTTAGGGCACAAAGCTTGGCCGCTTACGTGACTCCATTCGGGTCATATCGACCACTAGTTCTTCCGTTCGGACTAGTAAACGTCCCATATTGCTTCTCAAAATTCATGGCTCAACTCTTACAAGGTTTAGATGAATTTTGTGCACCCTACTTAGACAATGTAGCTATATTTTCGCAAACTTGGGAGGAACACATCAAACACCTCGATGTGGTTCTAAAGAAAATCGCGTCCGCGAAATTCGTCCAGAGAAACCGAAGGAACATACTGGAGTTCCGGAGAGATACCGTTCCCGTCTTGTGCTGACCCGACGACCCCAGCGGAGCCGTGCCCGTCTTGTGCTGACCCGACGATCCCAGTGGAGCCGTCCCCTGATTGTGCCGAGCCCGACGACCTGCGAAGAATCCGGTGCTGACTTCTCGTCCGTCAGGGAACCTGAATCGACCCGTCATCCCGTAAAGATCCGGTGCTGATCTGTTGTAATCGTCGCCCGATTTGAGAGACTTTTCTCCCACTCAGAGACTTTCGTACGTCCTGAGATTTCGACACCCTGTCGCATCCAGTTAGCAGAGGCATAGAAATTCGTGAAAGTGCCGTGTAAATAGATTCTAATATAGTCAAGAAATTGTTCTAAATAAAATTATCGTTTGTTATTTAAGCTAGACTGTTCTCTGTAGATTTGAATCTACCACGCTACCCAGAGAAGTCGTTACAACCTGAACCTGAGCATCCGAACTTCGGCGATTACCAATCGACGAATTCAATGATAAAAATACATTCCTACATGAATTGAAACACCGACGAAATGTGAATAGAAAAGGGATTAAATTCATTTTATTGTTTTTCATTTGTAAAACTGAGTTTTTAGTCTTCTTTTCTCATACGAGCATTTTATTTCAATTCCACGGCACTGTACCAAAAGTTGAAAAGTATTTTTTAAATTCCAATCAAATTTATTAATTTTTAAAAAATGTCAATCAGATTTATTAAATTTTCTTTAATGTGCTATAATTCCATACCCTACGAAATTGATTTTTAAAAACCGTTTTGTGTGATCTCTTCTCATAATTTAAATATACTCTGAGATCTCTGTGTATTTAAATTTGATTTCTACGTTAGGGGTTAAATGGCATCTGCTTCGGTGCAATGCAAAATTGTTTTCTGAGAATTTGTTTCTCAAGTTCCCCCGTTTGTAAGTCCTTCCGAGGTCCTTGAATGCTTGCCCTATTTTTAAAAAGTTGGTAGGTTGTGTCGAGGACACAAACCGCAGTTTTGATGTAAATACTCGGGCCTGATGTTCGATTGGAGAAGGAATGAAGCAGACATAGGAAGTTTGAACGACTGTTTATTGTGAATATTCAACAATTAACTTACAGTTTGAATGATTAAAGTGTAGTTTGATATGAATTGTTGGAGATTGTTGTCTATAATAATTGTAGCGTGGATCTATAGCTTTCGAATGACGCGACTTACGCAGTTCATGGATATCCTTTGTCTACACGACACTATATTTATCTTCTGGATGTTTCTTCCAGTTCTGAAATCATAAGACAAAAAGTTGTAACGCTTTTTTGTAACGCTCGACATTTCATGCATGCCCCCTAGTATTGTTCCGATTTTAAAGACGTATTCCCATGCCAAAAGAAAATCCAAATGGTCGTGAGCTGAGATCTTGTTTAGATAACCGTGGTCCTCGACAGATGTGTCTATTCTTCCTACATTAATGACATGTAATGAAAAGAGTGCTAAGTAATAAATTACGACAAAAGTAACTATCACTAATTCAAACACTCTGTTAAGTCAGAAGATATATAAAACATTTTTTTCTTAGAAAACTTTAATAATTTTTTTTTTAATGCAACCTCTATAGACATTGTCACTCGCGGGGAACTGACCCTGTTTACCTCCCCTTTTAGTTAAGCTTCTGAATATATTTTAGTCCCAAATCCTAGAATAATCAGGACAATCAGCCTCAACATTACCTGTGCCTGGGGCCTCAAAATGACAAAGCCCCCACTGATAATGTACAGAAGTGTGAATAAAAAAATGTCATTGGTAGAATTATCAGAGAAAAAAGTAAAAAGCATTACGTTGCTGAAGTCTTAATGTTAGCAATGTACATGAAGTTAAATTTAGGAAAAAAACGTACAAAAACCAGGTTTTTGTCAAATGAACACACTTCTGAAATTTTTGAAAGTGAGGTTGTAAAGAAATTATCTAGCCCCTGTTCAGCAGGTGGTTCTGTGCACCAGTTAACACTATAACAATATTTTGCAGTTGGACTTGGCACTTTCTCCGCATAACACATCTTAGTATAAATATTTTAAATATTTCAATAAAAATAAATTGATTTCTATTAAACTTAAGCTTCAATTTGTTTGGTTTATTTTAGTTAATGTGCATTAAAATTGTTCTATGATGTATATATTCATTCAATCAACTAACAGATTTAAACAATTAATAACTTGAAAATAGTGATATCTATCCAAGGTGTACATCTAATGATCCATGGTACAATATATGAGGGTCAAGGGTACAACAAATGTTGTACCTTGGACCAATTATCATTACATTAGAAAAATATTTTTTCTAAAGTGTATAGGGGAGCAATACACTTTCGTGAAAAAATTACATTAATAGGTAGAAAAGTATAACATATTTCTGACAAAATTTCAAAGGTATTGAGAAAATTATATCTTTCATAAATTGTGTAGGTAAAAATTGGTCAAAATACAACTCTCCCCTAATATAAGTGACAAAATTCATTTTTTAGTTTCTCCTTTAAACTTAAGTTGTTAATAACTTACAATTTCAAAGTTATAACAAAAGTTTTTATTTTAGATAATTAGGAGGAACTTTCCGATAGAACTTATAAGGTTTCTGTTTTTATAAAGGACCAATTCAAGGGAACAGAATAACTCCTAAAACGTATGATGTTCGCTTTCTGAAGGACCTATAGAATTTTTTCCGTTACATAAAGTACAGCGGCCTTCGAGAAACTAATTAGGCACATTCATCGGCTGACATGACAAATATAGCACATTTTTCACTTGTAGTGCTTCCAGTGTTGCAAATTCACCGAAAGCTGTTGCAAAAAGTTTCGGTCCATGGAGGCTTTTGAAAAGATGCTAAAATTTGTTATTCATTTCCGAAAAAATGTTAATATAAGGCTTTTTCTTGACTGATTCCACGAACTTATTTTCATATAAATTTTTTAAACTTATATGACTTCCTCTTGGGAATTTTGGACTATCTTTCAGGAATTTTTATTGTGATTCATGACACCAGAAAATCGTATGAGTGTAAGTAAAGCTGATGAATGGTTCCCCAGATATTTATTTTAGAGTTAAGGTGTATGTATACAGTAGAAATCATGAAAATTGACCAGAATATCGACTTTGCTTTTATTGCCTCAAAATATTTCCCAATTTCTGAGCTTTTAAACCATACCAAGATCTTGTAAATATTCCGAATACTTTTCTAGGTACGAGGGTTTTTCGTTGGGTACTGTCACCAGTACAAACATGTTTCCAAAACTTTAAACTCAATTTCTGAAGAACTCTGTTTTTGCAATACAATGCTTTGTTTAAACAGTGATAACTCAACAATGAATTGATATATTATAATTATTTTTCTATCGTTATAATCTATGTAATACAGTGGATGTTCTGAACCTCAATCAGAGATTTTAGTTAAGAAATGAATTTTTAGTTGATTTCTAAATGTTAAAAATTCCTGAGAAAATCTTGACTTTTTTAGACTCCCTTGATGAAAACAATTGTAAAAACTAACCTATTCCCTCTAGCAACTTTATTCAAGAGTCAAAGCAGCCAAAACATGAAGAATAATATTAGGAATAATTTCCAACAGGAATTGTCTTTCTGAACAAATTAGAATTTGAGATATCGCTGTTCAAAAAACATATTTAGCTGATTATATCTAAATTAGACAATTAATAATCAGCTTAATCTGATTTTTTCTCATTGAAATGATTTTAAGTACAATGACTTGTTGGAAAAAACTGGATTTTTAAAGTCAAAATTTAAAAAAATCTTCTAGTGTATACATAACCTTAATAAGTATTTCATTCATGCAACTACTCTACCAGGCCAATACTAATTTTGCGAACATCGACAAATATAAAGTTGAACGGAGTTACAAATAAATTACTCTATGTATCAGAGTTATATTACTCTTCAGTCCATCCCCCACATAAGGGGAGGGGATTACCGATACAATGGTACCCGAACGGCTTATGTGTTAAGTGTTAAACATTTTTGTACTGTAATGTGCAATTTGTTTTCTAAGTTGAATACTTATACACATTTTCATTGTATTTGTGATAAAGCTATACACAATGGTAGAAAGGCAAACAAGAAAAATTTGCATTTGTAGAAGTTAAAAATTGATACTTAGAATACACATTTTTAATTTGTTGAGCAGCTGGTTATTTAAATATGTACCGACGTCTGAATTGGTACAGGCGCCCGTCGTTTAAACAATAACTGGGACATGTCTTCTATGCTGGTACTGGGACCTGTTTTCTATGATGATACTGGAGTCTATCTTCTATGTTGGTACTGTGACCTGTCTTCTACTGTCTTTTATGCTGGTACTAGGTCTTGACTTATATGCTGGTACTGGGCCTATCTTCCATGCTAGTTCTGGAGCCTATCCTCCATGGTACAAGGGCCTGTCTTTTAATGTCTTTTATACTAGTATTAGGGCTTGTCTTTCATGCTGGTACTTGGGGCTGCCTTCTATGCTGGCACTGGGGCCTATAATCTAAACTGGCACTGGGGTTCAGGATTGGAAATGTGGAGACCTGTTACCCTTACAGGTAACTTCAATGATACGTCATGAATATGAAGCATAAGTTCAATCAAAATATTTTAATTCATCACTCTTTATTCCTTACTATTAATTTACTTTTCATTCATTCTGTTTGCGCAATAACTAAGGCAAACCACACTTTGACCGGCGTGCGACAATACATCCGATACGTGCATGTATATTCTATTTCAGTACAGAAAACATGTCGATGCGCATATGCATATTTCAGCTCATTTAATACCACGGACTGATGTTGGACCAATGTGTGACTTATCTGAGACTTCTTCCTCCTAAGATTTGGGAATTGATACAGCCTAAAAATCCTATGCAAGTAATCATTGCTTTCATATTGCGTAATGAATCACTAAATCATTAAATTATACATTGTAAAACAGTGCGAATATTAGTTCATATTTACTTGAAGAATATAAAAAGTGTTTTATGTGTTTATAGTATTTTATTTGTAGAGATATTTTTAAAATCAGAAATTACCACTTTTGGGGAAAGGGCAAAGCCCTTCTGGCTAATCTATTGGGCCGTTCATTATTTCCACCCAAGCTGGCGTCAATAGTTCCCAAAATCAGATAGCTCGCTTATTTTGTACTACGATTGTTTTATTTACAACATTTATTTCATATTCTCTCTTGTATTGAAAATGTGATGACTGATAATGGCTTTTCGGTTTTGTCCTAAAACACACGAGTTTGATTCCTCCCTCCCTAGGTGAATTTCCTCTCTTCTGCATCACTAAAATTTTCGATGTGTGTATATGCCTATTTACTTGTCGTTGCTTAGAGCAATATGGAAAAACATGGCCATAAAACCCAACCAACATAAAACACACGTGAGTAACTGCATTGCCACTGTCACTAAGGTAGAAAGAAATAATTCCAACTTAAATGACAACTCCCAGACAGTCGATGTGTCTCAGTGTAACTACTCTGGTGTATTTCTCTCTTTTGTGTCATTAAAAACTTTTGTTGTATGTGTCCATTTTCTTGACAGGAAAAACGCCGTTTGACGGGTTCGACCAGATCTGACCCCTTGCACCATAAAAACAACCGAACATCTGGACAGTCAATAGAAAGGAAAATCTTTTAATACTTGCAAAATAGCTAGTTGGAAATTTAATAGAAAATATTTTTTATGCATTATATTTATATGTGTGTGTGCTACTCACATACAAACCATGGTTAAAATTCATTCATATACTAATGGCGTAGTAGTGTGTAAAATAAAGAGAATTTAGCTATGAAATTGCATGTGCCAAAAGCTGGACAAAAATTCAGTTTCATAATTTATATCTATTCTCAAATAATTCCCGAGATGGTAGATGCTTTGAATAAAATTTAGAAGCAGTGATCCATTTATTTCTCCTTTGCTGAACTGAATTTTCAAAGCATGAAAATTCAGTTATAAATTTTTGACAATAAATATTTTAAATTATACAAAAACTATACGATGACACGCGAATTCAATTTTCTCCAGTTTTGTGCACGAGGCAGAAAAATGGTTTTCTATTCCTGTTCTTTGTTTCATTCCGCTTTGTTCACTAGCCGTTTTATTTCAGTTTCAGGAAAAAATTTAATTTAAAGCTGTGTTCTAAGCTCAACCTTTTCGTTTTAAGAACTTCCACATTCTTAGAATTTTTGATTCTGGATAGTCTACACTTCAATCTTTGGTAGTTAGATGAGTCGAACAACCATGTTACTCTAACTAATATGTAAATTGCTGAACAATGAACAGCAGAGCGACGAACCAGTTTAAAACATTTGTCGAACGCCGAATTGCTGAACAGCGGAGAGTTGCCCTTTAATCCGCTTTTAATGAAATATTTATTTTTTTGACGCTTTCGCCTTTTCCATAATTGTTGGCAGGGCCGCGGTAGCACAGTTGGTAGAGTCGCAGCTTAGCAACAGCGGGGTTGCGAGTTCGTGACTCGATCCAACCAAAGATCATCGTATACGTGGCGGTTGCTGCACGTTAAATCTGTCGTAAAGGGGATCACTCTCAGCCGACGCCACAAGAATTTTTCGTGGTTAGTCCGTAGACTGCAAAAGAAACTTTTTTAATACTTTATTGCGTATGCTCTTTCGTATTGAAGATTAGCAATGGTGGCCCAGTTGGTAGAGTCTCGAATTAATCGGAAGATTGCGAGTTTGTCTCACCAACCTTCATGAATGTGGGGGTTTGCTGCATGTTAAATATGCCGTGGACTAAAATGTCCTCACGTTGGCATGGTGCGGAAGTTTAGAAAGTGGGGTGGCAGCTTAGGCGTTGACCTCGTCATCTGACCGTGGTTCAAAATGACGATATGTTGTCCTCGGATTTTTCTCTTCGGGATTAATCCCAGACCGCTGTCGTGTTGCTCAAGTGCGATGTTAATTCAACTACCCTCCCTCCTAATTGTAGGCAGGATTACGGTTGCCCAGTTGGTAGAGTCGCGGCTTAGCAACCGGGGTTGAGAGTTCGAGACTTGATCCAACTAAATACCGTCGTGTAGGTGGGGCTGGTGCACATTAAATCTGTCGTGGCCTGAAATGTCCTCGCGTTGACGTGGTATGGAAGTTTGGAGAGCAGAGTGCCAGCTCAGGTGTCGATCTCCTCACCTGACCGTAGTTCAAAATTATGAGGTGTTATCCTCGGATCTTTCCATTCGGGATTGATCCCGGACCGTTGCCAAGAGCCCCCCGAGTTGCTCCAGTGCGACGTAAATTCACCCACCTACTTCCGTAATTGTTGGCATTAAAGTTTTATGACACTTTTTTAACATAAGTATTCGATATGAACTAAAACTGTGTGCGATCGTTTCCTGCTTTCCTGTCTCGGATCGATCTGCTTCACCACTGGTGCGTCAAAGGGTGTTCGGCGTCTCCCCTACGTGACACATAAACGAGTCCTCAGAAAAAGAAACCTGACCGAAATATCCTTTGGCGACGAAACGAGCTTCGCTCTGCAAACACCCCGCCGCGGCAACCCTACTCGCTGTGTGCGTGCCGCGGGTGGGGGGAGAGATCAGCGGTTTCCCTCCCTCTCCTCCATCCTCCCGCGCCTACTCCGCTCTCCCCCTCCACTCAGCCGGCGCAAGGGACGAAATAATAATAACGAAAGAACGAACCAAAAAAAGAAAGCCTCATTTCAGTCATTTATCTGGTGCAGCACGCGTTGGTCGCAAACTTCCGAATTTTTTTTTTCCCTTTTTTTTATTATTCTTTTTACTCCCCTTCCTTCATGTCGGAAAAATATGGCTGGCAGCGAGAGCGACAGACGATCGGATATTCTGTCTGTTCAAAGAACTGAAGGGAAAGTAAAAAAAATATCGTTTGGTACTCGCGTGGAAGAGAAAAAAGAACTTTCCATTCGTGGTGAAACTGGCGTAAGGTCCCTATCTCAGTGCAGTGCGTGAATTGGGGTTAAAAAAGTGCGGATTTTTCTCTGCTTTAATTACGCCGCTTCGATCAATGGGTGTTTTCTAAAGGGAAGAACGCCTCCGAAAGGATTCGAAGTGGAGCTTTCGAATTCTAGCCTCTTAATTAATCCTTTAATCTCGTCTAGACGTTAGATCTTTTATTCTTTCCACGGAACGTTTAAATTCTGAGGGGGCCATGCAGAATAGCTGCTCACGCAGTGGGGTTTATATGCTCTTCGGTCTCAAAGGATTCATATACGCAAATTGGGAATTCGACAAGAGATGCGTTTTTGTTATTTTTCCTCCCTTGGATTGTAGTAAGAATGAAGCTTTTGTTTTCGAATGAAACGAGGCTTAGATGTGCGTTTGAAATGTAGCACAGGCGATGCAAGCTTCGCCTTTTGTGCTTGTTTTTTGTTTCTGTCTACGCCATTTAAAAAATTCAGACTTTTGGGGTTTTGTTCTGTAAGCGGTATTTTTTGTCGAGCTAAATATAGATGGCGGTAGTGCTTCTGCGGCGATACATTTTTCCGTATATATTTTGAACGTGACGTCATTTGGCTTGCTAGTAGGATACGATTTCAAGATTTGGCCAATAAAAATTCCGAATTGATATATGATAGTTGATCGACCAAGTGGATTAAACGCCAAACGTTGCCAAAAACTGCATTTTAAGGCAACCCCTATATGTATCATGCGTTAGCATTTGGACAACAGAACTAAAATCTTCGCTTTCCATCTGGTTTATTTACACTGCAAATACCTCACATGATGGGTTTTTTCCCAAGCCCGACAACATGATGGGTTTTTTCCTCGGCTTTCGATACTACAAAGGGCGAAATGACGACGACTTGTGAAGCAGCACCAATGGATGAGCAGCCGCTGCTCCTAACAAGAACAATCACTAACATCTTTACGCTTACAAACCGGGATTCGAACCCCCGATGGGTGTCAGACAAGCGCTGTAACCATTATACCAGTTGGTCGGCCCTCTCCAAATTTAAATTGATTAGGATGCTCGAAAATGATTTTATGTTGAAATTGATTTTAGCTATGTATAGTAGGATGGGCCTAAAAAGATTTCCCCCCCGAAATCGTTGACATTATAGTTACCAAACGTAGTTGTCTCAGTTAAGGCAGTGTGTAAAAAATATTCCATTATCTTGAGGGCGCTACTAGGCCCCGAAAGTTTACAAATTTGACGCTTTTTGTATAAAGGATATTAATTAAATTACTTATCCAAAAAATAGATTTTGATTATATGTTTTATAATCCAATTTGTCCAAAAAATATTAAGTTATACAAAAATTCACTATTGTGAAAACGATTTCAATGAAATGGTTTTTCGGGCCCCTTGTACAGCCTGTGGGAAACAAATCGAAACGACTCTTTACTCGCGTATAGTTCATCGTTGAGCAAATTCAGATACTGTTCAATAATGAATGATGTCTGCAAATTCATATGGGCATGTAAATTGATAAAGGTGCTATCTTCATACTAAATCATACACATAATTTCCGATAACACCCAAATTTGACACCGATAACATCAAATTTTTAAGTTAAAAAAATGTTGCCTTGAATACCAATTTTTGTCGTACATCCAATCGTTTCTCAATTGTGAATATGGAAAATTTGGAGCACATAATGCTAAATTAGCTTCTCAGACTTATATTCAGAAATAATCTTCCAACCTCACTTGGAATTTCTAACTACGTTACTATTATCATCTGAGGTGCATTGAAAAATAAAGTTTGCAAATATGAGGTTTATAGGACATAACAAAAACAAATTTAATTTTTTAAAAATTACCCTTACTCCTCAAAAACAAAACATTTTTCTTTATATCCAAATACTAATTTATTCCATTTTATTACAAGTGTTAAATAAATTTGTGGGTAAAACATTAGAACAAAAATTGTTGCCAACGAACCTAGTCCACCATAATTGATCCAGATTTTTTAAATTTCATTTTATCTTGATTTTCTACTGTATTCTTCAGGATGGGGGATTTGAGTTCGATTCGGTTCTCATTTGTTGATGAATTTCTGTATAAATCTTGAAATTTAATTTATACTATAGAACAACACTTAGATTACTTCAAAAGCATATCTCAAAAGATTTCCCAATGATACTTATAAGTGCTTATTTGGCACATAACTTACAATAAAATTTAGGGTTTTTCTTTAAATAAAAAGACTTCGTTTCTTGAAATTTATTACGAAACAGGTCTCCTGTTACATGCAGGAGAGCCTTTGAAGAATTTGCGCCCCGATGTAATACTAGATGAATTAACAATGCGAATTGTTTCATAAACTTAAAATAGAGGTGATGAGAGCATACTTTAAATTGAACTGGGTAACAACGCACAAGTTGTAAGAGGCACACTCTTGGTGAGGGTGTTTCTTTTATTGATATCATAAAGTATTTGTTCTCTTGGTTGGTTTTATTGCACAAAGTTCAAAGATGAGCAAGCCGAGTCAAATGCATTTGTTCTGGATAATATTTCTGTAGGCTGTTATGTGATTTATTTAAAATGCCATATTGTGCCAATATTTTATAAAGTTTAAAAGGTTACTACGTTATTCTAGGTAGATAGTCGTTAATGTTAATTAATGTTGCGCTGGAGCAGCACAACGGCCTATTGCCGACGGTCCGGGATCCATCCCGAAGGGAAAAAATCCGATTACATTATGAAATTGATATTTTTAAAAACAATTGGATTGATCCCGGACTGTCGCCAATAGCCCGCTGTGTTGCTCAAAGTGCGACGTAAATTCAACTACCTACATACCTTGCAATCAATTGAGTAGACATGAAGGTGTTTCGGTGAAAACGGAAGAAAAAATGGTTTCGTGGTACTTCTCACGTTGCGATAGAGGTTACCAAATCATTAGCGTAAAATTTGTATATGAAATTTGTGTTGCAATTCTCCACTTAGCGAATATTTATCTGGATTGGTTAGCTTATTATGGTGTAAGTGCCATATAATCTGTTCAAGCAACGTCAAGAAATGTTTTTCAGTCAAGTAAATGCATAGAGGAAATATATGTTATGTCAGAAATGGCAACCTTTTTATGTGCCTAGGATCATGTGACCCAAAACTATGCCTGTGTCAAAAAAGGGTCATGTGTAGAAACATAATCCTTCGACTAATTTCTTCTGCCGGGTGGAAACATTCATCACATGATTGGTCCACGCGACATTGTTGGCGTTTGCACCGTTTTTGTCACCACTCCATAGAAATGCGTATTCACACAAGATCTTTTAGATAGATCTTAGAGATGAGATCTTCACACATAAGACCTGACATAAGATCTTTTTCACCAAACGAGGCGATAAGATGCCAAATCGACCAACCAAGACAATTTTTCACAGAGCAGAATCGTGACAACTAGTAGACATGTTGGTCGCACTTTTGAAATTCCTCTCAGTAGCAATGCTCAGTCTTGTATTTCACGCCTATGTGTAAACGGACGTACACACAATGAAACGGTTTTACTGATACCGAAGAGAGAAATTTATCTAGGGTAGTTACAGGAATCGAAACTGCGCCGCCAGCAGCTCGCAAGCCTCTAGCGCTATGGGCAAACCCATTGAATCACGGTGGCCCCTTACCTCGAGGGGCCGAAGTAGCCCAGTTGGAAGAGCAACGGATTAGCAACCGGAGGGTAGCGAGTTCTAAACTCAGTCCATTCAAAGACTGTCGTGTACACAGGGAATGGTGCACGTTAAATCTGTCATGGCCTCAAATGTCCTCACGTTGGCCCGGTGTGGAAGTTTGGGGTGCCAGCTCAGGTGTTCTCGCCATCTGACCGTGGTTCCACTTTACGTGGCGTTGTCATTGGATCTTTCCCTTCGAAGTTGATCCCGGACCGTAGTCGGGGCTCAGTGGATATGCCCACTGCGCTAGCAACCTTCAAGTTGCAGGCGGCGCAGGTTCGATTCCTACCAGGTGCATTCCTCCCTGGGTGTATTTCTCACTTCTGTGTCAGTAAAGCTTTCACTGTGTGTATGTCAGTTACTTGATATTGTGTGTCTTGTGTCAATCACTTGATATTCTATTGTGTCTGACGCAGCATGACATGGCCCTTGTGCCATAAAACCCCAAACCAAAGCAAACCCGGACCGTTGTCAGTAGCCCGTTGTGTTGCTCTAGTGCGTGCGACGTTAACCTACCTACCTTATGTCGATGGAGAATAGTGTAACACAGGTTTTAAAATGCTACTTTTAAGTTGGAATGCAGGTTGAGGTAAAACCAATGCCCAATTTCTTAGTGAAATGCAATGAGGGATGCCTGGTTGCAAAATTTGAAACTTATGTCGATCGAATTCTCAGATTCGGAGTCATCCATGAAAGGGTTTGGGGAGGTGACGGTGGAAAATTTCCCCCAATCCTTCCTGATTCCACACAGCGAGGTGTAAAAGCGGGTCGGTCAACAGTGGAACGAAGAGTCGCTTGTTGGGTTGCAAGAATCAAACGAAGCTTTCCGCAACACGAACGTTGCATTATTAAAAGAAAATACGTACCTGCAGAACAAAACGACGCGGCGGAACACGAACGGGAGCAGCGAAAAAAGGCTTACGAATCGGCGGATGACATCTCTGTCCCGAAAAACCGCCGGGGGATTTCGTTTTCAATTTCCCCTCCCCGCCCCGGCGGCTTAAACGGAGGGGCGCAGCTCCCGAAAAAAGGAAAATCCCCTTTCCCAGATGCAAATCCCGTCGGTCGCCGAGGAACAAAACAATTTCCAAACTGCCGGGGTTCGCCGGAGAACCTCCCCGGCCCGGTTCGCCTTTATTCGATAACGGATACCATTTCGGGAGCACTCGGGAAAAGCGCGCCTCCTCCAGAAAACGGGGAAAATGAACCGCTGATAAATTTTCCCGGAGAATTACGGCTTCGGGAAAACTCCGTCACGTGTTTGTTGGGAAAAGGGGGTGTCCCATGCTCCCCCTCCTACCGGGTGGGGAGGAGGAATGGGGAAGACGAACTAACGATCCTATTTCCGGAGAAGGCGGCAGTTTCCAGTCTGCTGCCTGGATCGCTGCGGCCATCACTGGAAGGGGGATAGGATCGGGAACACATTCAGGAGGAGGATAGATTGACGGGAGTTTTTTCCCCTCGCGGTTCGTCTTTTTCCCCCGTACTTGAGTAATCTTTCGTGTTGGCGGAGGGCTCTCTCTCTATCGGCAGGTAGTGCGGGGGCTGTTTATCGAGCAGCGTGCCCACTTGACCGGCATGCTGAGATGGAGGGAGATTAATTCCACGGGCGCAATTAAGGGCGCGACTCTGCGAGATGAGTTGAATCAATTCCCGGTGGTTTGGCTCGGGAGCTGGATTGGAGGTGGGAGCTTAATTGCATTAAAAAGCGCGTGTTTTTAATCGGAAGCTCGTTAATGATTGCTTCGAAAAAACTGAGCTGTGTGGAGCGCGTGTTCGTGTGAGAGGGTTTTTCAGTGTAAATTAAAACAAACCGCGAGGAGAAAACTTCCGGTTGAGTACTAATCTGATTTATCGCCGTCTTGACGTTGCATGTCGTTTTTCTCTAATATGGGGTTGTCATAATCACGCTGGCTCTACTTGAGGCCATCTGTAGTTCGATCCAACAACCAGGATGACACCTAATTTGGTTGGTTGAGTTTTATGGGTGGGTAGGTAAGAAGTTAATTAACATTGCACTGGAGCAGAAGAGCGGGCTGTTGGCGACGGTCCGGGATCAATCCCGAAGCGAAAGATCCGAGGACACCTCATAATTTTGAACCACGGTCAGATGACGAAATGAGCACCTGAGCTAGCACTCCGAACTTCCCCACCACGTCAACATGAGGACATTTCAGCCCCGACAGATTTAATTGTACCAGCCCCTTATATGCGATGGTCTTTGGATGGACCTAATTTCGAACACCGTTGCTCTTCCAACTGGGTTATCGCGACCCTGAGTTTTATGGCGCTAGGAGTAATGTCGGTAGGTAAGTATTTAAATTAACGTCCAACTGGGAGCAACACAACGGGCAGATCCGAGGAAAACATCAAGTCATTTTGAACCACAGTCAGATGACGAGGTCACTTGAACTGGCACCCCACTCCAAACTTCCACACCACGCCAGCGTGGACATTTGAGGCCACCGGATATAACGTTCGCCAGCCCCCTTTGTATAAGACGATCTTTGGTTGGACCGAGTTTCGAACTCTGCGAACTTTATCTGAGGTGGCCTCGGTCCACATTACCTCGGATAATCAAGGCTATACGATACTTTATTACTTTACTGAAAACCAAAAGCTTTGTAAATATATCGTTTTTACGACAGAGATAATCATTCACACATAATGAGCCGCAATATATTATAAGTAATTTTGTATGGACCGGTCAACATGAATATCAAATAACATAAGGCATAAACGTTAAAAATTCAGAAAAATAAGTAAAATGCAAATTTCCTCTTAGAGTACCTGGTTCGAAATGTTATGCAAGTTAACCGAGACTATAACTGTTCTCTGAAACTTAATACTTTAATATTTAAAAATCTTTGTGCTTTTAATTATCTTCCAAAAATATACGATGGTTGGGTTTTGACCTCGCAACCCACCGGTTGCTAATCCGTTACTCTTCCAACCGGTATACCGCGGCCCCAGGAGTAATATCGGACTAATGATCTCAAAGAAGAACGGTCCTAATGTGAAATCTGCTGTGAAGCTATCTAAACAATATCTACTTTTCGTGAATGAAATGGGATTTCCTGAAACGCATGAGGTGGTTTTGACTCCATATTCGACAATTTTGGATATTTAGTCCCATTAAGATACAAATGAGTTTCATCACCCCATTGAATTCTCCAAGGCGAAGCATAGCTTCCATTCTGGCATGAAACATAAGAGCAAATATCAATCGCCTATCATAATCATTGAGTTCGAGCAGCTTTACTCAATTGATCTTGTATGCATAGTAGTGGATAACTTTCCGCATGATTTTTCGTACCCTTGCATAGTTCATATTTAGTTGTGTTACTACCTGTAACTGTCACGTGCGCTGCTACTACCAGCAAAAGTCCGTTCTGTAAAGTCGATAATCACAGTTGTAACTTTTGTAATTGTCTGTTCTTGCACTGTCGTTATCCGACCATGGTTCAAAATGAAGTGATGTCTTTGGGTTTGATCCAAGACAATCGCCAATACCACGTTCTGTTGTTCCGGTGCGACGTTAATTAAAATACCTACCTACCTGTTCTTGCACTGCGTCTTCTGAGAAATTGCTTAATCTGCCAGTTAGCGATTTTTCTTCCAACTTCTGAATAATCGACTTCAATGTGTTAAAAGTTCTAAACTCAGGAAGAATTCATGTGCATTGGACTGGTGAAGATAAAATAACTTTACAAATAATCCACGTTAACGTACGACTCATGTAATCAGAATGTCTTTCTGAAGTTTTACCATCCTTTACAGCCCAAATTGTCTTCAACGGTCTCCCGGCCAAATATGGTTCATTCCGATAGCTAAGAGGGGCCAAAATTACTCTGTGCCACAATATGGCTCTAATATTTATCAAAAATGTCCAATTATACATTTTCTGATATTTATTAGTTTCAAACTTTATTCGTCTTTATTTTTATCAAAAAGCATTTATGTAATTAAACTGATACTATACAGATGGCTTTGAATAGTGTCGGTTTAATTACAGCTATCCTGTACAATTTACATGCTGAAATTGCATACATACTGAAGTTGCATCATGAGCCAGGGGTATTCCTGAGTAGTATACTGGGCGTGCACTTGTATGTCGTCAGAACAAATAGGAGCGGCCAAAATATTTTTCTCGGTATATCTAATTTTTAACTAAAGTCCAATTATTCTTTTTTGATATTTATTATTTTTCAATTTTTATTTGTCTGTATTTTAGATCTTTCAACACAAAACACTTGTGAATCTGCAGATTTTAATTTAATTTACAATAGAATATTCAAAAAGGGTTGATAGGGTTTTATGGCGCAAGGACCATGTTTGGCCATGCTGCGCCAAACACAAGACAGACAACATCAAGTAATGGGCATGCACACACAAGGAAAATTTTACTAACACAGAAGAGAGTACACCCCGAGAGGAACCGAACCTCCGCCACCTACAACTCGCAGTTTGCTAGTGCAGTGGACACACCCACTAATGACTCTGGAATGGTCCTGCCAGAAGGACCGATAAAATTACACAAACACTAGTGCCCTCTGTATTTAGCTTTACAGGAAAAACCTCTCATATTGCCTTCGTGTACAAATGCTGTGCAGTAATCTCTCGATTTATCGCGTTTCTTGGAAGACAAAAAGGGTCGATGCTGGGTAGGTAGTTAAATTGCACTGGAGTAACACAATGGGCTATTGGCGACAGTCAGGGATCAATCCCGAAAGATCCGAGGACAACACCCTGTAATGTTGAACCACGGTCAGATGACGAGATCAACACCTGAGCTGGCACCCCACTCTCCAAACTTCCACACCAACGTGAGGACATTTGAGGCCACTTCAGATTTAGCGTGCACCAGTCCCCACCCTCACGACGGTCTTTGGTTGGATAGAGGGATTATGGGATTCCTAGGCAAAATGGGATTCCTAGAAAATTAAGGAATGGGTGGATATACAGCATTTTCTATATAATGAAACTAATAGAGGATTTACAAACGCGTACACTACCAAGGGAATCGTCAGAAATTTTGAAGAGAACTGCGACCAATACTCGTAATGCTTTCTGTGCCTCTTACACTTACACAAGCTGCTTTTTAATTCTCTGTTTATGCGTCTGGATGGAATAAGGTTCTGATCAGGGGGTACTCAGGCCCTATCTGTAAAAGCCTCCATAATTATAACACTCTCCGCTGTGAAATTCAAACGCATCGATGCTAACCTTCTTAAAATTCCTTCAGATTTGAGTACAGATCACCATTACCCATATAAGATTTGCCTCACCATCAAAAACAGCTATTGATGTAATAATGTGGCTAAGGCCAGAAAACTTATCAGATGCGGATGGTACACAACAATAAGGCGGTTGCATGAAGGGACCAAGAAACCTCCAAGTAGTTTGTAAAAATTGTAACATACATACGTAGGGTTTAAAGCTGTTTGTTTCAATTTGAAGAACCATGTGAGACGCAGTGGTAGCTCAAAGTTCTTTTAGTTAGTGGTGCATCTAAGTAGGTTCTATCTGTCTCCTTGAAGAATATAATCGACTCGTGATCTGGATAAACTCTTTTTGAGAGCATCCAGAGAAACATCCTTATCACAACGACGAGTAACGAGTGCACTGTCATCTGGATTGGATATTGCCATCCAGAAAAATGGCAGCAGTGAGTTAAACCGAAAATTACAAGCAATAAGAGAAATCTTTCTAAAGCTCCTTAAGAAATAACATAAATTCCCACTACTATTACAGTTAGAGCCTATTCATTTGATGGAAATTGTATTCACGCATCCTCAGACTTTCTGCCATGTGAATCTAGGATTTTTAAAAAATAGTGTGATTACTTTTGAAAAATATTCTTCCAATACTTCCCTGCCACATTAAATTGCGGAAAGTCTGTATCAAGCCTCCCCATAATAACGTGAAGAACTTAACCAGGTTGGATACATACGATATACTCTCGTTTCACGAGAAATCAAATCCCAAATTGACTCCAGATTAAACTACAAACCTCTAAGTTTTGTAAGCTCCACAGATGGATGAGAGGGAATGGGAACCTCGGGTTCTAGCTGCCTCTCCGTAGTGAGTCCTGGGTTGTTTCGAATTGCACGGGAACAAGTCTGAATTGCATAGTGCACTTTAAATAGTGCATAAATAAAAGAAAAACGAGTAGAAATTTGAATAGACGCGCGTATTATTTTTGTTAGGGTCGTTCTAAGGCAAATCCACGGTATGTGGTCATTCATACGCGCGAAATGTGGACTCTTAAGTTTGATTTAAATGTTTGACACTAATTGGTTTTGGGGTTTTTATGGCGCAAGGGCCATATTTGGACATGCTGCTCCAGACACAATACAATTTCAAGTAATTAACACACACAATGAAAGCTTTACTGACACAGAAGAGGAAATACACCCAGGAAGGAATGCACCTGGCAGGAATCGAACCTGCGCCGCCTGCAACTCGAAGGTTGCTAGTGCAATGGGCATATCCACTCAGCCACGATGGACCCTGACACTAATTGGAATTTCTAAAAAGTTTTGCGAGTTTCTACGATTGAAAACAATTTAAGGTCATTTTAGAACTGCCCATGTGAAAAAATCCTCGTCTGGAGTGATTTCCAGAGGTGTCTTGAGGGACTGCCAAAAAGTCAGAATTTGAAAACTTCAAACGGTCTCTTCACGAAGGCACTTATTAATTTGAAAAAATAATCAAAATGTTCATCTGAGGTGGAATAACAATTTGTTTTCTCTGTTAGAATTTGGGCGAAATTCGATTTTTCCGGCGTAACTTAACGAATAGCTTTTTGAAATTTGTCCACTTTACGTGCTTGTGTTTTTCCCCTTCCGATTGCTCGACTCGTATCAGTTTTTGACGTTTATTGTTGATTGGCGCAATGTTCTACATTAAATCTTACTTCTATGGTTCTAAGGGAACGACATAGCGAGCTGAAAATAGCTTCGTTGACCTATAAACTCCATACAAAATAAGCAGCACAAATTTCATGACACCAAAGCTAATTGTTCGAGAGTTTTTGTTGCTTCAAACAGATTTTCTGCTTTATATATGAGATGTGTTCACTGTTTTTATAATAGTTAAATGCTTAAAATTCGTTACAAATTATAAAAGCAATGATTGTGAACATTGCTTTTACTGCTGACTTGATTATCTTCTCAGTTATTACTAATTTTTGTCGTATACCCCTCTCCAACAGTGATAAAAAAGTAAAAAGTGAATTTCCATGAACTAGGAGGGTTGTAATATTTGCTTGCTATTTTATGCAACATTATTTTGTAAACATTTGCGAAATAACCATTCTCTTCTTTCATGTTCTTTGATAAACCGAGATGTCACTTTTTATTCTCTCACAGCTTATTTTAAAGTTTATTGTCGGGTAACTAAAAAGACTTTTCTAGAAATTGTCATAACATCTTAACTTTGTAAAACCCAAATAGCTTCGGGCCCCCTTCGAAATAAAATTCTAGCTATTCCTACTGCTGCAGTGTGAACACTATTTGAAACTAGTTCAACTATCAGCCATTTCCACTTGAACTTCTGCACCCGCATGGAATGCAGCCATATTAATAACGCAGAAACTTACTAAATATGTGCCTGAGATCCACTTTGCCTTGGAACAATTTCTCACGAAGGCGCATAGTTTGTTGACAGAACCCCGGAGGAAATGCCGCCCCCACACAAGAGATTTCTAGGACAGTGGACGATGCAAAGTGGTGTCAAGAGAAATGGCTCCTCATAGATTTCTACCGTTTCTGGAAAAGCTGCTTTAACACCGTAGGAAGCATGTTTGGTTTTTATGAATATATTCCAAACGAAACGTTGAAGCATTGGTTTTTATGAATATATTCCATTCAAAACGTTGAAGCAAAGAGCGTTCTAAGAGTAAATACGAACCACCATTAACCCCCGGCCTCAAGCTTTATGAAAATGTTAAGAGTGAATTATGCTATATTAAACAATTTGGCGCTTTATAAATTTGGGCATAGTATTTTACTCAAAACTAAAAAACATGAGTTCGGGTTGTTTAATTATTAATTATTTCTATGATTTTAAATTAATTTGTGATCTTTACCACCGTTTTATCCCTGTTTTTGCACTTTCTGAGATTAAAAGGAGTGAAACGAACTTCGACATTCTTGACTACAGTTGGTTAATTTGTTCCTATCACTACTGTTCATTCTTTTTTGCTCTTTCCGAAACATGCCTCTAAGACACTGCTTAAGTTAAGATTTCTTAAGTTCTTAAATCCAATGAGTTTTACAGTAACAAGCTACTGGTTTTTATTATTAGTTATTTGAGAAATAGTTGTTCTCGACGGGATGAGGTTTAACCAGCTCGTAACAGAAAAATCTGCAGAAAACCGTACACGTAAGATAAATCAGTTAATTGGGAGCTTTCTTTCTTTTCTTTATTTCTTTACTTTCATTCCTATCTTTCTTTTCTTTATTTCTTTACTTTCATTCCTATCTTTCTATTCTTTATTTCTTTACTTTCATTCTTATCTTTCGTTTCTTTATTTCTTTACTTTCATTCCTATCTTTCTTTTCTTTATTTCTTTACTTTCATTCTTATCTTTCTTTTCTTTATTTCTTTACTTTCATTCCTTTTTACTCATTACCTTGCTTACTTTCTTTTTTATTAATTTTTTTTTAAATTTTTTTGTTTAAGAGAAACTCTTGGAAAATTCTATAGCATTTTTAAACTTTCTACCTGGGAAACCTATCCTTAAACTACATAAAACAGTGGAAACTGATAAACAGTTTCATTCATCAATTATTTTGTGAAACTCAGTTTGATTTTAGCATTGGTCACCTTGTTCCCTTTCAATAATTGGACACTTAAAAAATTGTTTATAAGCGCGTCTACAACCTGTTCAATTATTTTAACATCACGGATAACTTTATTTTAAGTTTTTCGCCTGGTAATGACACCTGATGATTTATTTACCTCTATTGTATGGATTATCTTGTTTCTGTATTTTGTTATTTGTGTTTGGTCTAATCTCTGTAAAAATAGAAATGCATTAAATTGCTTTTCTAAAGAATTAGAAATTTAAACTCCCCAGTTTTTACACAACGAAAAATCTCTCAGCATCATTATCCGAAATGCCCATTTATCCTCAGTTAGCCTCCATTTATCCGAACTGTGGGCTAAGTTTGGTTTAAATGTTTGACACTAATTCCAAAATTTCTAAAAATTTTTGCGAGTTTCTACGATTGAAAACCACTTTAGCTCTGTCTATGTGAAAAAAACTTGTCGGGAGTGATTTCCAGCGATGTCTTAAGGGACTGACAAAACGCCGAAATTCGAAAACTGAAATCGCCGGTCTCTTCACTAAGATATTTTTTGATTTCGGAAAAAAATTATATATGTTCATCTGAGATGGACTAACAAAATTTTTTCACTATTAGAATTTATTTCAGCGAAATTCGATACTTTCGGCCCACCCTACTGTTCGCCGAAGCAAAGAAACTGCTGAGGAAACATAAGCGCGACTTGAATTGTCTGAAGCCCCCCAGCAAACACTCTCAAAAACAGAGACGCGACCTGATTTGTATGAAACAGAAAAATATCTCGTTAACTACTAAAGAAACAGGTGCAACTTGATTTGTCTAAAGCAGAAAAAACACTCGATTGAAGCCGGGTAGTAAAGCTAGTTAATTCATAAAACGTATAATCATTTTTGTAAGAGTAAAACATATCTTGTTTGAAGAATGATAAAAAGTACAATTTCATACAACAATAAAGATATTTTTAAAATCTGAAACCAACAATTTTCAGAAAAATCACCCTCTGAGCCACTGTATGTTTTCGCTGTAAGTCCATAGGCTACAAAGAAAACTTTTTTGATGCTTTATTAAGGCTGCTCTTTCAACTTGAAGAGGGGTTTGGCAGTAGTAGCCCACTTGGGATAGAATCGGGAATTAATAACCGGAGGATTGTGAGTCCGAAACTCGATCCAACCGTCGTGTACGTGGGGTACACGTTAAATCTTAGGCTACACGTTAAATCTTTCGTGGCCTCAAATGTCCACGCATTGACATGGTGTGGAAGTTTGGAGAGTGTGATGTCTGCTCAGATGTTGACCTCGTCATCTGACCGTGTTCAAAACTACGTGATGTAGTCCTCGGATCTTTCCCTTTGGGATTGATCCTGGACCTTTGCCAATAGCCCTCAGATGCTGAAGTGTTATATAAATGCATCTACCTACCTTGCCTTGGATGTGAACATCATGGGAAGAGCTATCTATGGTAGTAGCTTGTAAAAACATCCAATTTTTCTGTGCAATGCTATTAAAAACTGTTTCCCAAAAATGTATTTCCAACGATTCATTGTCAAAACCTATCGAACCTTCCTCTTCCACAAAGAAAAGTTCCTTTTCTAGAATTTTACATAATAGGTAAAAAAAAATAATAAAATTACCACTGTAAAGCAGGTAAGTTTTTTTAAATACTTGCTTGAAATAATTTTCAAACTAAAATGTTTGACAAAAATAATTGTCCTTCGAAAAGGAACACAGGTTTGGGATAAGGTTATAGATGTGCTTTCGTAGTGTCTCAAATTTTACTTCAAGAAATAGGCTCTGATCCATTTGGCTGTCGTGCCGCGGTAGTCCGATTGGAAGAGTAGCGGATTAGAAGAGAAGCGAGTTCAAATCCATTCAAAGTTATTTGTGTATGGGGGTTGCTGTACGTTAAATCTGTCGTGGCCTCAAATGTCCTCACGTTGGTACGATGCGGAAGTTTGGAAAGTGGGGTGGCAACTTAGACGTTCCCTCGTCATCTGACCGCGGTTCAAAATGATATTTTGTACCCAGATTGTTCTCTTCGGGATTGATCCCGGACATTCGCTAATACCCCGTTGTGTTGCTCCAGTGTGACGTTAATGAAATATTTACCTACAATTTAGCTGTCGTATAGACGGTAGAACAAGACAAATTCAAACTGGGGAACGTAACTATAAAAACAATAAAATTTTATGAAAAATGGCAAAATTGAAGATCAATCAAAGAATTTCCCAAATTGACAAAGAGGAATAAAACGAAGCCCAGGTCGGTGACTTTCTTTGAAAAGATGTTATTTCAACATCAGAATACAGTATTTTGATGGGAATTCGACGAAAGAATAAAATAATAACATAAATCAATTACACAAAGCGTGCTACTGTTTTGTCATCAAGTTAAAAAAATCTTTATTTTATTTTCTCAGGAATAAAATCCTCTCTTTCTTCCCCTCTTTTTGCGATTAAAATATTCACTTATTTCTGTGCATTTCTTAAAACAGGGTTTTTCTGTTATATCTCTTTAAACAATAAATTTAAAAAAGTGAGTCAGTTCTTTATAATGCACTCTATTGGTCACACGCAACGTTTTTACAAACTACTGAGCATTGATCCGTCATCGCGAAAGGGCTCGAGATCACTTCCAGGATTGCTTAATTTCGCATTTTTATTCCCCGCTTTTTCCCATCCGCAAAAATCTCCACAGACACGAACAGAAAGACGCCGTCCAACAAAAAGCGCGAATCAAAAGTCTCTTAATCTGCGCTTATTTATCGCTCCTCCGCCGCGTTTTTGTTGCCTCTCCTCGGCATTTCGCTAATGCAAAATAAATGAGAAAGTAATTTGCGGAAATAATAATAATAATAAAAAGTAAATAAAGCCAGAAATCAAAGGAAGAACGAAGAAACCTGTCGAAAGCAGAGGAGAGGAATATTTTCTTTGCATTAACTACTGCCTCCCTTTAATGAAGTCGGCCGACAATTTCTCTTTCCCCGCACCGAGAAAGGATGCGCCATCTGATAGCAGAGAGGAAAAAAAGAGAAGACGGGGGCATTTAATTTTTTCCTCTCGCCACGGCTTTAATAAGTAATATGGTAATGCGCGAAACTTTGTGCGGCGCACGAGAACACTCCGAACAGCAGCTCTGAGGCTTTAGGCCGCTCTACCTTTCCTAATTAGCCAGACACGACTTTGTTTTTAATTTGGAATGCATTAGCACTTCGTAAAGAGAAGAAGCGGTAACGAATACGCGTGATTTCTATATGCAAGGACAAGCGTCTGGAAGATTCCCAACAACACTTCAGGTAGGTTGGTAGATAGGTGGTTGAATTAACGTAGCACTGTAGCAACACGACAGGCTACTGGCGACGGTCCGGGATCAGTCCTGAAGGGAAAGGTCCAAGATCGACACCTCGTAATTTTGAACCACGGTCAGATGACGAGGTCACACCTGAGCTGACACCCCACTTTCCAAACTCCCACACCACACTAACTTAAGGACATTTGAAGCCACAACACGTACACGACAGACTTTGGTTGGATAGAGTTTCGAGCTCTCAACCCTCCGGTTGCTAATCTGCTACTCTTCCAACCGGGCTTGAACCGGCCCCTGGCAGGTTGGAATTGAAGAACTTGCTTGAATCCCATCAGATTCTTGTTCTACCTCCCATGGACACACTGGGAAGTTGCCTTCGGCCTCGCAATATGCTCTTCTATATCCATGGTGACATCATCTTTGTGGTCATGTCCAAGAGTACTAAACAATATTTAGTGCTTTTTATTTTAAGGAAGTATCAGTACCTTTTTAAGTCAATGACACAGTGGGCAGTTGTTGCCAGGGGATTACTCGTCATCTGACAGTCGTTCACAATTTCGAGGTGTTGTTCTCGGATCTTTCCCTTCGGGATGAATCCCAGACCGTCACCAATAACCCATTGTGTTGCTTGATCCCATGATCCTGCTCGAATTCCATAAGATTCGGGTTGTACCTTCCCAATCCATAGGCGCACTGGCAAGTTGCCTTGGACATCGTAATATGCTCTTCTATACCCATGGCGACATCATCTTTATATACATGTCATAGTACTGAAATTTTTAGGGGCTTTTATTGTAAAGGAAGTATCAGTGCCTCTCTTAACCCAATGACACACGTGACAGTTAATGTCCAGGGTCATCTGATTATGATTGAAAAAGATGAGGTGTTGTTTTCGGTTCTTTTCCTTTCGGTCGGGATGGAACCCGGACCGTCGCCAATTGTGTTCCTCCAGTGCGACTTTAATTTAACTACCTACTTGCGCAAGGCATTACATTATATTCTATATTCATGGTGACATTTGCCGGTTTCATAGTGGTCATAACGTTTGTCTGTCTCAAAGATCCCGGGCTCGAATCCCGGTTTGTAAGCGCATGGATATCCATCCGTGTAGATGGAAATGGGGATAGAATGTAAGGAGCACCAATGGAGATTTTTGCTGCTAGGTTTTGTATGGTTGGGGGAAACATCTTATTGTTCTCCTTTCAAAATCTCGAGGATTAAATGTTGCAAATCCGCAACTGGAACATTTGAACTGGTTTATTTGAAGACGAAGTTCTGTTATTTTTGCTTTTTGTGATAGGAGATCTAGGGGTGGTACTTCAATAGTGATACAGAGAGCTGATGATGGGGTAGTTGAATAAGCTTAAGAGATAAAAAGCAGGAAGAGTCTTTGAATGAACTTGACGAATTGTTGTTCGTTGTTTTTATGTTGAAACAATTGAGATTTTTCGCCCATAGTGAGGCTTCCTGGGCTATTGATCTCTCGGCTACTGATTTATTTATTACTTTTCTTTGTGTGTGGTTGAAAGCCCAGTTGTAGCTTGCGATTCTTCGGAAACCCTGAAGGCTAGTTGTCACTTTCGGTTTTATAGTATTCAGACGGGTGTTCCAGTTGAGTTTGGGATCCAACGTCACTCTAAGGTATTTTAGTACTAATGGATCTCGTTCTTAAGGCTACGTTCGGTTTGGATACTAGTTTCTTGGACTTATCATCAAGAAATATAGTTTGGAATTTTTTATGTGAAATTTTCAGACCCATTTCCTCACAACATGATAAAACTTGGTCAAGGGCCATCTGAAAGTGTGCTTTTAGGATCTCTCTTTTTCTTCCATCATCACTCGGATCACATTGTCAGCTAAGACTTAGATATGTGCTCCAGTAGGCTAGAGTTTACTCAAGAGATCGTCGGCCATCGGGTTCTAAAGGATGGATCCTTGTGGACAATCTCTGGTTTAGTCGACTTACGCTATAGCTGTTCCTGTTATTATGCTGAAGGTCCTCTAAAAGAGGAAACTGGAGAAAAATTCAAAGAGCTTTGGTCAATTTCAGAGTTTTTAGGCGTTTCAGCTTTTAGGCGTCTTAGGATAATCTCACCTGAAGGAATCGAATGTTTATGAAATGTCTAGAGATATCAGGGGAGAGTAATTAATATTGCTGATGTTTGTACGGATTATTTCTAAGAGGTTGTGTAAGGCGTGTTCTGTGGACGAAATTTCACGGAAGCCAAATTAGTGGATGCATGTAGCCATGCGTTTGAATATGGTATGATAGTCCGTTGATCATTATTTCCCCCAGCCATTTTAAAAGAAGAAGCTGGAAGAAGAATGATAGGTCTGTTTGATGTTTCAAAAATATTTCTTCCTACTTTCAGGAATCGTAAGATGAGGTTAGTGAACTTTTTTGAATGATGCTGGGGAAATTCCAAGTTTCAAGCATTTGTTGGAAAGTGTGTGGAATAAGTTGGAAAAATGATTATTTAGGTTTTAAAGGATTACTGTGTCTTCCGTCAAATCCAGAAACGTTTCCTTTTGGGAGATTGTGTATGAAGTGTGCTATTTCTTCCTTGGTGATTGATGGTTCGAGAATAGTGCTCATATAGTTGGAAATTTTTGATTCGTAATTTGTGTCCGGATAAATTTCTTTTAGAATTTTAATCAGGAGTTCTTCCTTTGTGCCTTATTGTCCTGAGTTGGAAGCAAGAGCTGAGGGATCTTGCTTTTTTTCTGTGTAATTTTGTATAGTTTACTCCAGGGCGACGTGACTCCTGAACAACTGCTTTCACATATTGTGCACTCCCTTTTCTGAAGACTTTACCGTTATGTCAGAGAATTATTCCGATGCTGACATTAAGGTTTCTTTCAGGTTAAAAGTATGTGCAAATTAAATTTGATAAAAAGCATTTCTAAATTTCCTCCATTTGATTTTAAATTTATTTATTTTCCTCTTTCACTTTTGCATCAGCTAACTCGAATTATAAGAGTAACTTGTTTTGGGTTGGGTAGAAATTTTTAATCCATGGTCATGAGGTTTTGTCATGATTCAACCATCTGGGACTGACTCATATCTTCAGGATTCATTAGGACCGTAGGATTTTTGGACGTGAACGGACGCTGAGCTGGTCTGCTCCAATAAAACCGCAGGACTGAAACCATTTCATATTTTACTTATTTAGCCTCGAAATTGCCTTAAACAGTTAACTTTGTAAATAATGTTAAATATCTAATTAAATGTGCTGTATGTCTTAAAGCTGTTTTTAATTGTCTAAATCCACTCGCCACTTAATTTTATCTCACGACGTTACACCCCGAACCCTTGATGTTTTCTTAGACGATTTAATACATTTGAATAATTTTATGTTAGCGTTTGAAACCTGGGTTTTTAACCTTTTTCTTTGCAGTCATGTTTTGATCTTGGGATTCTTTCTTTTATACGTTTTTGTTCTATATAATTAATATTTTTATGTTTATATGATGTAGTTCATGTGGTACTGGTTTTTTATTTGTCTGTGGCATGTTCTGTATTTTTTTAGATCTTATTTCGCTTTCTGGAACTGGAGCAATCCGTTTGACAGCATGCATGTATAAATAAATAAGCTGACCATTGCATGAATCCTTTACATGACACATGAATCACCACGACTTGAAGCCAAAAATACAGTAAATTCGAATACAGAAATGGAATAAAATTCCTAACAGTATGCGAGGCTTGAAATGGCATTTATCAAAGTGAAATCATTCAACTCTGAAAACCGCTTCTGTCACTTGATGCTCCACAAACAGGCTTTCGTAATGGGTTATTTTTGTTTCCTTCCTGGACGGAATTCTATGGAACTTGGAAGGCGACCAGTATTTTTCTTGTTTGATTCTGATGGTGAGTGGGGAAAAAACCAGCAGCCGCCATAATTTTTCGACCAGATTCTATAGTACAAACTAGTAATGGGTTGTAATTTCAAAAGCAGTTTAAATAACAGTGCTATAGTAAAACAAGTTAGCAACTGTTATCCAAAATTTTAAAGTTACCTGTTATTGAGATAGCAGTGAAGCAATTTAAATAGAATCAAATTTAAAGTTCAAAAATTAAAATTTCTAAAAAAATTAATAAGAATAAAAAGTTGCGTAAAGTAATTTTTTTCCTAATACTTAATGGTCAATTTAAACAGTTATAACCATTAATGTCAATTTCTAAATGTTAATAACTACCTTGAAATTTAGTTGGTAACTGAAACAAAACTGCTATATTAGAACTTCTAAATTAGCAAAATAGCACAACACTTATTATGAAATAACAGTTTTTAATATTTGTATATCGAGATGCGTAAATATTTCTGAGGCTAATTAAAAAAATCAATTACTTAACCCTCTGTCATTAGATTTTCGAGTAACTAGTATTGCCTTTTTCCCACAATACACTTAATGGCTAAATGACCACATCTATTGGTTGAAAACTCTTAGGAAATATTCTATTGTTCAAGAAGGTCAAAACTAGTTAGAAGTCATGCAAGAAAGACTGCTGATTCCAAAATGGACCCCTCAGAAAGATAAGAGAAATGAGTTTACAAATATTTTATCGCATGATTTATCATAGAATACGTTCGTTTGTGAATATTCAATAAAAGTTCTCTGTTAAATTTAAATTTTCTTAAAACATGTGTAACTTTTCCATCGAAGCACACATGTAAATATGGATAGCACATAATATGGTCTCGATAGCACATAATACGGAATATGTTTCATATAGCATCATTTTATACATTTATAATCATACTTTAAAAATAATAGAATTTTGTTTCAGAATGCATTATGGGAAATGAGAGTTTCAATACATAATATAATGATGTTACGAGCCGATAAATCTTGCTCTCACACAGTCCGGTTGCTGTGGAAACACCTCAAAGAGAATAATACAATCTCATGTAGTGGCAATCACGCTCTTCCGTTTCTAATCCAAAATTGAGCATGTGGAGGACACTTTAGATAGCCTCAAACCTAGTATTTGTAGCCTCAAACCTAGCCATAAACTCCTAAGGGATTCCAACTGCTTTACTGAAACAACGAATGCTTCTTCCAACAGAAAATTTAATGCTGTGTTTGGATATGAGAATAGTGAAGAGATTTGGCGGATTGCTTTTATTTAAATGGGCAAAAATAACTTATCAAGTGAAAGTTAATGGAGTTAGAGGATATATATTTAACTCCATGGCATTTTAATGAAATGGAGAGACATTTTAACCATTCGTGGGTACATGTGAAAAAACGTTTAGTTCAAAGTTTTGGATCTTTAGAAAAGTCAAAAAACTGTTTACTCATAAGTCACAAATAACATTTACCTTGTAATAAGAAAATTCTTTGGGTTGTCCGGAAAGTTCGTGCCGATTTTGAAGGAAAATTGAAACGCAGAAGATTTAAATTTTAGTATACATTTATTAAATTATATAGGTGCCATTCTGTTCTACAACTTTTCTCTATCTTTCAGGCAACTTGAAAATTCCGTCCTTCCAGAATCTCTCAGGTTTTTCAGCGAAAAACAACTTTCTACGTGATTTTTTATCTCGACCAGAGTTGAAGTTTTTTCCATTAAGGGAATTTTGTAATGATCGAAATAGGTGGAAATCAGAGGGCGCGAGGTCTGGTGAATATGGTGGATAGAGTAGAACATCCCAACCGAGTTCCAACAACTTTTGTCGAGTTATCAAAGGCACATGAGGCCGCGCATTGTCCTGATGAAGCACGACGCCCTTCCGATTCGTTATTTCTGGACGTTTTTGTTCAATTGCTGTCTTTAATTCGTCTAATTGGGAACAATATTTCTCTGAATTTATCGTCTCGTTGTTTGGTAAAAGCTCATAATACAGGATCCCTTTCCAATCCCACCAGACACAGAGCGTGACCTTCTTTGGATGAAGACCGGCTTTTGGGGTGGCTAAAGGTGGTTCATTCCGCTTTCCCCAAGATCTTTTTCGCTCAACATTATTATAAATGATCCATTTTTCATCCCCCGTCATTACTTGCTTCGAAAATGGTGTCTCCTCGTTGCGTTTATAGAGCGAGTCGCAAATGGAAATGCGATCCATCAGATTTTTCTCCGTCAAAACGGTTTATGTAGCCAAGCTTCACAAAATGCTCGTGGATGGTGGATTTTGACATATTTAACATTTCTGCTAATTTACGTGTTGTATAGCGTGGGTTATTCTCGATCAGTGTTTTAATCTGATCTTCATCTGTGGTGGAGGGCTTACCCGGGCGTTCTTGATCTTTAAGGTTGAAATCACCAGCTTTAAACCTAGCAAACCACTTCCGCACAGTTCTTTCAGCTACAGCACCTTCGCCATAAACAGCGCATATCTTGTTTGCCGCTTGTGTGGCATTTTTGCCTTTCCGGTAAAAGAAAAGCATTAAATGCCTAAAATGCACTTTATTTTCTTCCATATTCAAAGGCGTATAAAACTGACAAAAATTAACGTAGCGTAACCAAATTTTTTCCAAATATGCCTGAAGTATCGTCTTTTACGATATGTACGCATGTCATTTGTTTTCAATCGTTCTGATATATTCAGACCTGTCCTTACGCCACCTACCAAAAATCGGCACGAACTTTCCGGACAACCCGATAGTTTGAAGCAACAATTTCAGACTAAATAAGTGTTTGTAACAGAGTAAATTAGTATCATAATTTAGAATCACAACTCTAAATGTACTTGCCACAAAATCTGGTGTAAAACAATTTTTATCTCAAAGGATTTTATAGTTAACATTTATCGACGCTTGATCTTCGTATTTAGGAATTATTTCTTTATTTTATAGCAGATGCAAAATGTGAACTCCAACACTTCATTGATAATTGCAGTCGCATATGACGTGATTCGTGATAGTCTCCACCCATAATGTTTTTTTTTCAAAGCAACTCTCTTTTTCATAGTGAGTGCTCTTCAAATCATCTTCCGTTTATTTCTTGAGAAAATCAATGGTCTAAATATATATATTTAAATATAATATATATTTAATATATAGTGCTTTTTGTGTGCTTCAAAAATAGATGTTACGATTTTGAGCAACATGTTTTATAAAATCAATTCATTGAATATATGATTTCACTCTACAACTTATTTCTTTTTTCATGTTGTTTGCCCCAACATGTTTTAACTTCTACAATATGTGGGATTCATATTCCTAAATATATATATATATATATATATATATATATATATATATATATATATATATATTCTTCTTTACATTGTCGTTTATTTAAATATATGTTGATTCTGTTAAAATACTTTTGTTTACAATCTTTGGATTTGTGTTCATCTTACTTTTGTTTGTATGTTTTAAATGTACAGTCATTAAGTTTGGGATTTGTCACCGCCTTCCCTCAAAAATTTTATGTGCATGTTTGAACGTATAGTAATTTGTTAAGTTTTGGTATTTATCCTCGTCTTTATTCAAAATTTTTACTTTTGCTTGGTTTTGGAAAGAGTTTGAAGTTTTAAATTTCTTATTATCCTGTACCCGCCTGCAGCGGGTGATTGTAAATATATATGTATGTAACATCTTTGAATGAATGTATATAAATCCTACTCAGATTCTAGTGCTGGTTCCTGTAGAGCCAGGAGTCCCTCCCGGCCACCTCTTGTCCGGCCTTAAAACCTTCTTGGTAGGCTGGATGGTCTGAGTAGTACAAATTACGTACTTCTGAGTGAGACATCAGTTCCTATTTTAACGTCCTTGATATTCACCACAAGAAACCAAACGGGGCACACGATCATTTCAGCTTCAAATAGTTTCTTTGCATGATTGGTTGATAGTGTTTGTCATGCGTAAAGGTGCTTCAGCATAGACCCTTTCCCATGGTTCCGACAGAGGGAATCATGGGGAAAGGGGTACTTCCAGTCGAGAAGGTTGGCAGTAGGGTGGGCAAAAAAAGTCGAATTTCACCGGAATACAATAGGGAAGTTTGGTTGTTCACCTCAGATGAACATATTTGTTATTATTTTTGAAATCGAAATGAAGAAACAAGTGAGATTGAAGTTCTCGAATTCTGGCGTTTTGGTATTCCAGCCAAGACACGACAGAAAATCACTCTAGTCAAGTTTTTTTCATATGGCCAGTGCTAAAGTGACCCAAACGATGGTTTTCAATCGTAGAACATTTTAGAATGCTCAATTCGTGTCAAACATTAATACCTAACTCAGCCAGATTCTCGTATAAATGGCTACAAACCGTTACATTACAGTCGGTCCTATTATTTTATCCTCAGCTTTCCCCTTTGTAAGAGACTGCTACCAAGTTCTAAGACAGAGTTTGGATCATCCACAGAGAGTTGCCAAGATTGGGCGCAATAGCACCTTTTGAGTTGTTTTTTGAATGGGCTGAAAATAATTTGTATTGCGTTGTCTTTGGAGAAATGAAGCAACCCCGAATGGAGTTGACGTATGATTGTCTAAAGTCAACTCCTAAGCATGATTACTGTATAAAAGATAAGGTTGTCTGAAGTTAAGTATGGTTAAGGTATAAAAGATAAGGTTGTCTAAAGCTAAGTATGGTTAAGGTATAAAAGATAAGGTTGTCTAAAGCTAAGTATGGTTAAAGTATAAAAGATAAGGTTATCTAAAGGCTAAGCATGGTTACTCATTAAATAAAAGATAAGGTTGTCTAAAGTTAAGTATGGTTAAGGTATAAAAGATAAGGTTGTCTAAAGCTAAGTATGGTTAAGGTATAAAAGATAAGGTTATCTAAAGGCTAAGTATGGTTACTCATTAAATAAAAGATAAGGTTGTCTAAAGCTAAGTATGGTTGCGGTATAAAAGATAAGGTCGTCTGAAACTAAGCATGAAATTTGCTTTCGATCCAATTTCGGCAGTTACCAATGTACGCCACCGTTACTTCTCTGCACCAGAATTTTACCCAATTTCATTCAAATTAGTCGCTATGGTTTTCGAGCCCCAACGATTAATTTGCGGCAGATGCGGCGCAATGTGCGGTCGACCCCCGCCTCCGCTCTAACAAGCCGACCGTTAAAAACAGCACGCACCGCCCTCTGCATCTGCAGCAGTCGGCCCAGAGCGTGACTCCCCGACGACGACAAGGAGGTGAGAAACCCCGCTCCTCATCCCCCAACCCCGCGCGGCGAAATCTTTATCATCCCTGGCCCTTTCTCTCGATCGCCTGCCTCCGGTGCCTTTCTTCTTTTAATGCCTCCGCGAATATGATGGTTTGCGCCCCCTTTTTTCGGCATTTCTTTTTTCGTACTTTGAAGACCTGCGGAGCTTTTTTTTCCTCTCTTCTCATTCCAAATGAAAAGGCGAGGAAGGGATTTTTTCCCCTGCTTTCTTCCTCAGAGGCTGATTTCTAGCTCGTTGCCACATTTTTGCTGCAGAAATTTCCATTAGGTTAATCTTCGGGGGTTTTTTATTTGTCTCTCTCCCCTTTCTTTCCGTTTTTGTGTCGGAATGCCGAGGAAATAATCTGCAGACGCATGTGGAATTAGGAGACAAATAAAAAAAGGATGTGGTGATAGCTTAATTTGTATTATGAGTTGCTTTCGCGCGGGTAATTCCTCCATCGGTTTGTCGCGGTGTCTTTAAAGATTGGTTCTCGTGAAACGTGGACCCAAAACTCAGTGGGAAATCCTCGTTGGTTGTCTTTTTTTGTACATTTCATCGAAGCAACGAAACTGGTTAGCATCACTCGTTCCCCAGATCAACTGGGCTGCGGTAGCCCAGTTGGAAAAACAACGGATTAGCAACCGGAGGGTTGCGAGTTAGAGAATCGGTCCAGCCGACATCCAAGACCATCGTGTACAAGGGGGCTGGTGCACGTTAAATCTGTCGTGACCTCAAATGTCCTCACATTGGCGTGGTGTGGACGTTTGAAGAGTGGGATGCCAGCTCAGGTGTTGACTTCGTCATGTGACCGTGGTTCAAATTGACAAGGTCTTATTCTTGGATCTTTCCCTTTGGGATTGATTCCGGACCTTCGCCAATAGCCCGTTGTGCTGCTCTAGTGCGACGTTAATTATCTACGTACCCCAGACCAAAACTGAATAGATGGCTCATTTTCTCGTTCGTTCAAAACAAATCTCACCCGTCTTAGCAGGTGAGTATCGCGTGGTAGTTAAACTGTCTTCGGTGAACTAACCCTCCTGGTGGTTATGTCGACGAAGAAAACTGACCAGATCTTCATCTCATCATCATAAAATGGCAATATCTTGATGACTAGGTACCTAGTCATGAGCCAAATTGGTCAGATCTTGATGAACGAGATGTTTCGCCCAAACCACTTGGAGGGTTAAGAGGCGTGTAGGAAATTTAAAACTGAAAATAATGCCATTGATTTGGATGGACAACTGCTAAAACACTCATAAATTACTGAAATCGCTAAAAACAGTTTTCACAATACACTGTTTTGGTTTTTGTATCTGTTATAAAGTAAATTAGATCACACAAAATATCAAAATTAAATGAAAAAATTGTCTTCAAATATAGTATGACCGTTTCGAAGAGCAACAGCATTGATTTTCTAAAGGAAGGCTTGTGAAAGAGTGCAACTTTGTCAATCTAAAAGTACTTCGTGTGGTAGGCATAGGTCACACTAATATATACACTATTGTATTGTAAGTTAATTATTGTAGTGGTGGCTAATTATACTGGATTCCTTTAGTTTCGTAGTAGTAAGCTCTTGCAGTAAAAAGTCGTGGACTTCGAAATGTGTATCTAGAATGTTTCTCGCACGTCCAATCGGATTGAGATCGAAAGATCCAGTTAGATTTATTTGTAGAATGTCCCTGCTTAGTTTCTCGAGTCTTCTAATCCTATATTCGCCATTCACGCAATGCTAACCATCGTGGTGTCCCTTGCCAGCAGTGAGATTATTCAACAAGTTTAAAGTAATGCTTTTCGTATTTAATAGCTTCAAGGCATACTCTGATCTTGCATTACTGAACATAAAAAGAAAAATAACTGATCACACACACCAATTAACATCAATTAAAGTAAGGAAAGTGCTGTAATTTTCATAAAATGCCCTAATTTAATAAAACAAGATTAACAAGCTTGGACTTGTGCTTTAAAGCTGATTTTACGGTAAAGTTATCTTAAAGATAGATGCTTTGAACTGGGTTGCAATTTCTATTTCCCAAATTTTTTTATGACCATTGTTAGTATTTACATCACTTTTCCTCTCAAGGGGACACCGTGGATCTAGATGTCTCGACCACTAGGGATCCCTTGGGCATGAGGAGATAGGAAAAGAGCAGCGAGACAGTCAGTCTAGGAAAAGACCGGAGCCCGAAAGTTTTAAAAAACAGGTATGCACCGTTGTAAGGAGGTGATTTCACATGGAGATGTCGACTGGTCTAATGAATAGCTAAGCAGATAAAAATATGAAGTAACTTTAATCAAAATTCAATAAACATAATATCCTGGCTAGTCTACCAGCGCCTGGTCTCAAATAAAGGAGACGATTGGAATTTTTTAGATGTTTTGGGAGCGGTGGTTCGCAGTAGAGGGTGCGATGGTCCATACAATCTGTAAATAGTGTACAATCTGTAAACGACCTACCTGTTTAACGACCGCTTGGACTTACGACCCGTTCTCCAGCGGGGGGATTCCCTTTCCTGGGACTGTCTTTCCTACACGCGCTGGAAAAACCGGTTCCTCTGCCGGCCCCGCATCTAATGTAATCAAATGGAGGTTTCCAAACATAGCCCGGCCAGACAGATTTGTCGGCCGGCTGCCGACAACAGCACATGCAGCCGGCGTTGAACTCGACAAATTGGATGCCGGAATGTTTTGATAGCATGTTCAATTGGTGATCGACGTGCCTTGCACCTTTCACTTCCTGTTATGATTACTCAGCAGCGCCAAAGTTCCGAATAGTCTCCAAAAGCAAAGTAGTCGAATTAGAATTCCTTAGACCTATTCTTTATTCAGAATATAAATAATAGCAACCAATACTCTAAACCACCTAGTCGTATGAATGGAACTCGGTCGTAAAGTGAGGAGTGCCTACATAGATTTCAAAGTGACAAATATTTCAAAAGACATGATTTCGGTAAATCCTCCTAAATCTAAAGTAAAACAGCAGCATTCCAATATGATGGATGAAACGAAGTTATGTGACCTATATTTCCACGAATCTAAGTTAATAAAGGCACGACAAAAATGACACGAATGCGTGCTAAAAATTAAAAGTAGGCAAATATGATTGTTAGTAAACAATTATATAATTAGGAATGAGGGAAACGTTTCGACCTAATATGATAGTAATTCCAGACTATTTCTCATCGTTGTCTGGAAACTGTCTGGTCGTACTAATCTCCGCTTCTACCCCCAACTGTATTCGCCAGTCAAGTCCTTTTTCACAAGCATTAATCATTTTAGGAATACATGGAGGAAGTTGGTTTTCTTGACGAACTATTATTTATTCCCCACTTGTCTCAGTCGCACTTAAAAAGTAAAGCAAACATTAACTTTGCAGCATGTATTTTATATTTTAGTGGATTTACTTACAACACCTGGGACTGCGGTAGCCCGGTCGGAAGAGTAGCGGATTAGCAACCGGAGGGTTGCGAGTTCGCTATTCGATCTAACCAAAGACCGTCGTGTACATGGGGTTTGACGTATACACGTTTAATCTGCCGTGGCTCAAATATCCTCATGTTGGTGTGGTGTGGAAGTTCAAAGAGTGAGGTGCCAGCTCATGTGTGACCCCGTCATCTGACCGGGGTTCAAAATAACGAGATGTTGTCCTCGGATCTTTCCCTTATAATATTGATCCCGGACCTTCGCCAATAGCCCGTCGTGTTGCTCCAGAGCGACGTTAATTAACTACCTACCTTTTAAAATTGTTTTTCAGCGTAATCTTTACTCCAATACTGAAACACAAATTGCTAATAATTATGGAAAGAAGAACGCGCTGCAAAATGAAGACATTCCGTTCTTAAAATGATTCATTTTGAAAACTTTCAATGCATAAAAGTAAGACTTGATCTACGTTTATTAATGATGATAAACTTTTTTTTAAATAATAAAATATTCTTGAAAACTAAATAATAGTTGAATAATGGACAGAATAAGCTAAAAACACTTTAAGTAAGTTCACGAAGATATATTTATTTAGTTTATAGCCATGCGAATTATTTGAATTCGTATGTTCCAATAACATTTCATGTGCTCTAGCATGTCTGAAAAGTATACAGAGTAATCAATGCAAATTAGAATAACTTAGCCGTAGAGTACTTGTAAAAATACCCCATACTAAAATACCTTGAACTGGGATGTGCGCAGGAGAGCCCAATGGTCTCGAACCTTTCCCGAAATGATTTTGTATTAAAAAGTATTTTTTAAAAAATAAACGCTGAAGATGGTTATATCAGAAAATCGAAGTTTCGAAACTACTCGGATAAAATGTACGTAAATAATCGGGAAACAGTCTAAAAAATTATTAAACGCGATGCTCATTTAACATTACGGCATTTAGGAAACCGGGAGAAAGAAGACGACCATCTAAAGTTATTTTTTAAACACGTGCTTGGGGATGAAGGGCGTCGTTCTATTAGAGCATAGTGTCCACAAGTCCCCCATCCCACCTGTGGTTAATCAGGAATCTTGTGAGGCAATGCTGAACCCAGGTGAAATTGGGGGATATTGAGGAGTAAGTGGAGAGATACTAAAAAAAAATCGTCGTCTAAAAATGTTCCTTGCGAATACTTATCCACTTGACCCAAAACACACTCACTACAAGGATGCATTGTTATTGATTCGTGGTGGCATCAGTCCACGCATGAAAATTAGTCACATGACTCTGGCAATGGATCAAATGAAATTAATCGTTTTCTTTCAATCGTGCTGCGCGCGCGCTCTGCGAATAAAAATATCGTTTGGTTGCAACGATCAAGATTGAGATATTTAGAATAAATTGTTAAGTCTTTTTACTTTGAGAAAACACGCTGTCCTGGTAGACTAGTCAGCCTATTATGCTCATTTAATTTTTGATGAATTTTTATTAGTTACCTTTTTTGCCGGTTTCGTTATTTATTGAACCAGCCTACATCTTCATATGGATCTAAGAATTAAAATCCACGTATATTGTTTCCACATACATTCTTTTGACTAAAAAGAGGAACCGACTACAAATTGCTGACAATGGAGATTTAAGGATGTTGATGACGAAAATAGAGCGTAATACAGACAAAACTGGTAATGCAACACCAAGATCATCCTTCTAATTAGTGATTATTTTTAATTTGAATGTGATTTGATAGATATTAATTACTTATAACAATGAGTATGTTCTAGTATGTAGTACGTTCAATTTAGTATGTTCATGTGCAATTGATTCTTTGTTATTTCATTTTAATAAATAGCTTTATAATTTCAGTTTCAAGTTCTATTTATAAGCTAACTTTTTTTAATTCTAAAACTAGCTACTTAAATATTTTGGCGTGAAATTCAGAAATTAAAGGCACAGTTGCAGTAGCAATTTATTATTAGTTGAGAAAGAGGCTTCCAGAGGGGGTCGCCGAAAAATGTGTCTTTCAAAAGAGGGCGTTGAGCCAAATAAGTTTGGGAAACTATGTATTAGAGAGTGAATTGTTTTTGAAAAGAGGGGCTGGCTTTGGTGAGATTTCCCCCTGCAGCAAAAAGCTCAGAAATGCCTCTGTGCACTGTTACATCATCCGATGCACTAGATGGGCCACCGACCTAGACTGCTCATATATGTGACTTTCCACCTTCTTCCCTCGAACAGTGGGTACGCTTCTTCCCCTTTTGCCCCCTGACTTCTCACACACCCCTTTCTTCGTCCAGTTATGACTGTAACCGAAAGACTTTCGAGAGTAACAAGGTCATCCCTAATTTTATACTCTCGACCCATCGATCTTCTAGATGGAGTATATGCGCGCAGCTTCATGCTCGTTCTTCTGATCGCTCGGTTTGAAAATCTGTCACGTGGTTGGGGGAAAAACATGAATCCTACTGTGGGACAAATTACTGATCGGGTTAAAATGATTACCTAGCCTGATTAAAAACACTAGTATGCGTCTCGACTGCCAATCGGTCCAAGTCGATACGTAAACCCGGGTGACTGACCCTTCTGAGATGTTACGACAACGACTCCGCCCACATGCTCTGTCCATTTCATAAGAAGGTCGATGTTGCGACCACGATGGCGTGTGTGTGGTGTCTCTTTGAACACTCTTTTGATTGGACAGGAACAAGGGGGTAAGATTCGAGAGAGGGATGGTGACGAAGCGAAAAAGGAGAACGAGATTGAGAAGCAACATGGGGGTGTATTTTTTTGGTTCTAAAAAGAACAAACTGCAGAGTTTGAAATATAAATAATTGCCTTCAACGGTTAATTTCTTCGTGTTTCGTGTCGTATGTCCTTTTTATGTGAGATCTTAAGCTGTTTTTATGGCACCATATTTGGCCATGTTACGCCAGATGCAAGACATACAATAACAAGTAACAGACATACATGCACAATGAAAGCTTTACTGACACAGAAGAGCGAAATACACCCAGGGAGGAATGCACCTGTGATGTCTTAAATAAAACTATTTGGACATGCTGCTTTGACTGTATGCGTCACAGTATTAACTCGAAGAGTCCACTTTGTGGACGAACCCTTACTCTTTACTGAAGGAACATAAAAACTGTTAAGCTTTCCAACAGCAGGGTGGACGTCCATGTCTCGGAAACGATGCGGTCCTCCCTCCTCTGAGAGGCCGAAAGATGGCAAAAGTAGGGAGAGAGAAAAAGTGTCGCCGTAATCCTTGGAAGGGCGACGTGGACTAATTGCAGCGCTCTGATTAAAGCTCCATCTCGGAATGGAGTTGTAACCTTCAAAAAGGGAAGTTAATGAGGAAGTGAACCTCGCCGAAGCCCGATTGATCGGCAGACCCGATAAAAGACGGCGGCCACTTTTATGTTTTCCTCCGCCTTTTTTATTTATTATCCGCTCCCCCCTCTCACTCCTAATTTCACTCTTCCCATTACCCACTTTTATTTCTTCTCCGTCCTCCGAGATAATAAATCTTGACGGAATTTCATCGGACGGATTTTCGGGAACGGGGATCGGTATGCGCCTAAAAAATGGAAGGCTTTTTATGTTCCGTTAATGGGCGAGACATCATCAATTTCGAGGAAACATCTCTTCTTTTCTTTTTGTTCTTGCAACCCCGTTTTGCGCATCCACAATCGGAACTCATTGTCTGGCCGTTTAAAATACTCGAGTCTAGCCCACAGCTCATCGGGATGGTTGAAGGCAATGCACGGACCACAGAACGTAGGAAGGGTTCTAATGGCCACATGGCGTTGCCTGGAGTCGGTATTTGCGGGACGTTCTTTTCTTTCAGAAAACTTATTGTGATTAGTGTTTAATGAATGAGTGCAATGGATTGTACGAACGTTGGAGTACTTTCGGAACACAGTGAATGAAATACTTTGAGGACTTTTGGAGCATAGTGAATGAAATACTTCGAGGACTTTTGGAACATAGTGAATGAAATACTTTGAGGACTTTTGGAGCATAGTGAATGAAATACTTTGAGGACTTTTGGAACATAGTGAATGAAATACTTTGAGGACTTTTGGAACACAGTGAATGAAATACTTTGAGGACTTTTGGAACACAGTGAATGAAATACTTTGAGGACTTTTGGAGCATAGTGAATGAAATACTTCGAGGACTTTTCTGTTCAGTTTAGTTAAACTGCTTTTAATTCTTTTAGAATTATAATTTAAAGCATTTCATTAAATTAGTTATTCGTTACATAGGTTTGGAAACATGGTGACTAAATACTTTAGTCTACCTTTCAGCTCTTTGGGATGGTTGGAAATAATGTGCAGTGGTTAGATCACAGACCGTAGGAAGTATTCTTATGCCAACGTTTCGTTGCCTTGAATCGCTATTTGCGGAATGTTCTTTACTTTCAGAAAACTTATTGTGATTAGTATTTAATGAATGAGTGCAATGGATTGTACGAACGTTGGAGTACTTTCGGAACACAGTGAATGAAATACTTTGAGGACTTTTGGAACATAGTGAATGAAATACTTTGAGGACTTTTGGAGCATAGTGAATAAAATACTTCGAGGACTTTTCTGTTCAGTTTAGTTAAACTGCTTTTAATTCTTTTAGAATTCTAATTTAAAGCATTTCATTAAATTAGTTATTCGTTACATAGGTTTGGAAACATGGTGACTAAATACTTTAGTCTACCTTTCAGCTCTTTGGGATGGTTGGAAATAATGTGCAGTGGTTAGATCACAGACCGTAGGAAGTATTCTAATGCCCACGTTTCGTTGCCTTGAATCGCTATTTGCGGAATGTTCTTTACTTTCAGAAAACACTCAGTATATAATGTTTATAAAAATATTATAGTACTTTTGGCACATAGTTAATGAAATACTATGAGTATTTTTCTATTCAGTTTCATAAAAATGTTTTTAATTCCTTAGAATTCTCCAAATTTATAACATTTCGTATATTAGTTAAAAAAGTTATTCAAGGTTACATAGGTATGACTAAATTATATATAAATTTCCATTGAAGCTTTTCCTGCGATTTCATTTTGTTATTTGCGACTCAATGGGTTTACCCACTGCGCTAACAACCTACGAGTTGCAGACGGCGCTTGTTCGATTCCTGCGATTTTACCTGAGTGTATTTAATCTTCTGTGTAAAACTTTCTTTCTGCGTATATGTCCATTATTTGACGTTGAACGTCGTGTCTTTGGCGCAGTTAGGTAAATATGGTCCTTGCGCCATAAAACGCAACCAAACAATGATTTCATTATTTATTTTGAGTTTAAAATAATTCAGGTGTCTTTCGCGTCTAAATTCTATTAATGTAATGAGATATGGCTTATATTTTTCTGGGCGTGTTTAATGTGGAAAAGCATGGTTTGGCAATGCTTTGTAAAACATTATAGTGTTTTAACAAATGGCCTGGTGCGCGTTAAATCTGCCGTGGCCTCAAATGTCCTCACGTTGTCGTGGTGTGGAAGTTTGGAGAGTGGGTCCAGCTCAGGTGTGGCCTCGTGATCTGACCGTGATTCAAAATTAGGTGGTGGTGTCCTCGGATCTTTCCCTTAGCGTTTGATCCCGGACAGTCACCAATAGCCCGTTGTGTTATGCTCCAGTACAACGTTAAATAAAATACCTACCAACCTTTAACAAATGGCTTAAAAGTTATAAAAACAAATTTCTTTAAAATTATAAAAGTTACTCATGGCAAACCTAAATTCTTTCCTCTTATTCTTTTTGCTTGCAATTGACAATTCTTAAAATTCACGAACTTCAACTTTCACACAGGGCATGTTAATTCAAGTTGTTTCGTTGGGTTTTATGGCACTAACGCTTCGAATTTGTTTCTAATCCTAATAACGTCTTCCAAATATAATTTATTCTTGAATGCCAAATGGATACCTTTGTTTATCAATTAGTTATATTGACTGATTACTAATTTGAAAAGGTATAGTCAGAACGTTCATAAGCATTTTATTTTTTGGTAAGCTAAAGCACGACATTGTACTTAGATTAGAGCTTTGCCAAAAAATTTATTGTACTTAACGGAATAAGCAAATATTTCCTAGAAAAATTACTTTTAATGTATGAACATTTTTAGTACGGTAGGTAGGTATTTTAATTAACGTCGCACTGGAGAAACACAACGGGCTATTGGCGACGATCCTGGATCAAACCGGAAGGGAAAGATCCGAAGATAACGCCACGTAATTTTGAACTACGGTCAGATGACGAGGTCACACCTGAGTTTGCACTCCATTCTCCAAATTTCAACACCACATCAACGTGAGAACATTTGAGGCCACGACAGATTTAACGTGCACCAGCCACCTTTTTTACACGACGGTCTTTGGTTGGATTCGAACTCGCAACCCTCCGGTTGCTAATCCGTTACTCTTCCAACCGGGCTACCATGGTCCCCATTTTAGTACTTAAAAACTTTTATGAAAATATTTCGTAATAAGTAAGCAATGTAAATCGCGATGGAATTGTAATGTTTGATCGATCTGGGTCACTAAAAAGAAAGCATTAGTTTAAAACAATTTGTTGTTTTAATCAGAAGTGCCAGTTTTTCTTTCATAGAAACCAGGAAAGGAAAAGTCATTTTTCTGAGCAGACTTCGTCCAAAATGTCATTTCTCATCTAAATATTGCTTGAACAAACATTAGTGCAGCCATTACTCATGACATCTATTCATAAAAAATTAATATTCTGAAAGAAACGTCATCATGTCAGTTCTCTATGCATTTATAGCTTCTCTACAGATTAGCCGTCTTAGAGTATTTGGTCAATGGTTCAACTTATAATATTTAGCACAACTTAGTTTGGAATTTAATAACCAGTTAGAGAAGATTTTCTACATGTGGAAGATATTAGACAATTTTATATTCTGCCCGTTTTTAATCTTGCTTTAATTTTAAGTTTGTAGAATGTACCAAAGGAGTCGCATATTTTTCGCATTTTGGAGAACACAAACATTTAATCAAAATACCGGTGCTTAAATAGCGTGAGAGAAATCATGTAAAACATCAAAGCAATCCATCAAATCATTGAAAACTCTTAGCATCTTCGACATAGCTGACATTTTCTCTACCATGAAACAAATGCATTATCGGCAGAGGCATAGTTAAATGTTCTGGAACCTGGGGAAATGAGGCTGATGCCACCCTGCCCAAAACAAAATAATTTTGTTAGAATATGAGAGAATTGACTCTTGCGAGTTGTATTATAAAGATGAAGAGCAATAAAGGGCACATTCATTTTACACGCATGGTACTAAGATATTTCAGTGATAAGGACAAATGTATAAAATTTTCCTATGAAAAATCACTTTTTAATATACACTACCTGACATTGAAAATGCAACACCCAGAAGGAGTACGTAGAACTGGATGAAATTCACAGGGTACACGCAGCTCACCGAGATATGTAAATGATGCAAACTGCGCATCTGTCCCGCGCACGGCGAGTGAAAAACCAGGGAAGGAACGTGCAAAAGTGGTCAGTTTCGCGCCGCTCTGTTTGCCAGGTAAATCAAGTTGCAATTTGTTTTTGTGTCTCAGAGGAAATGTCTAGTAGCGGAGAATGCCAGGACGCCGCCAATCAAGACAGTTCCAGCAAACAGACGACTTCACGAGGGGTATGGTGATTGGCCTCAGAAGGGCAGGTTGGTCCATACGTCAAATTTCAGCAGATACCCACCCACACGCGTCCACGGTGCACCGGTTGTGGCACAGATGGTTAGACCAAGGGAATGTGGCATGTTTGAGGGGTTCCGGTGCAGCCAGAGTGACGTCAGCATGCATCGATGGCCCCGCAAGCCACGTCTGTCGCCCTTTTGCAGCATGTGCAGGACACCCTTGATGCTCCCATATCGTCCAGGACCAATAGCCGCCGATTGATCGCTGGCGGCCTGCACTCATGGCGCCTGTTGAGACGACTACCATTGACCCAACAGCACAGACGTCTCCGTTTGCAATGGTGTCGGGATAGAGCCACGTGGACGACGGAATGGCACAGGGTGGTGTTCTCAGACGAGTCACGCTTCTGTTTTAGCAATGACAGTCGCCGTGTACGAGTCTGGCGCCGACGTGCTGACAGGGCCAATCCGGTCGCATCTGTGGAACGCCATACCGCGAGACAACGCGGTATAATGGTTTGGGGCGCCATCGCCTACGATAGCAGGTCACCTCTGGTCCGTATTCAGGGCACTACGACGGCCCAACGATACGTGGATGACGTGCTGCAGCCGGTGACACTACCTTTCCTTCAGGGGGTACCCAATGCCATTTTCCAGCAGGATAACGCCCGGCCGCACACGGCACACATCAGCCAACATGCCCTGCAAGGTACCCAGGTGCTTCCCTGGCCAGATGTCTCCCCTGATCTCTCACCTATCGAACATTTATGGGACGTCATTGGACGTCGCTTACATGCGTTGCCACCGGCACGTTCAGAAGACGAACTCTGGCAAATGGTTGACAGAGAATGGGCAGCCATCCCTCAGGACACCATCCGCACGCTCATTGCGTCTGTACCTAGACGTGTTGCTGCCTGTATCGCCGCTCGCGGTGGTCCTACAACCTACTGATCAGACGTTGCTTAGTGGCAGGGTGTATAATGTTGCAATAAAGATCACTTATTGCTCGTTGCTGTCTCTCTCTGTTTGCCAAATTTCATCACTTTTTACCAACTCCTTCTTGGTGTTGGATTTTCAATGTCAGGTAGTGTATATATCTGAAATGGGACCCTTTAGGCCACTCGGGATTACCACACATATCAACCCCTCAGCTATGCCACTATATACCATCAATAAGATTCATTAAGATCTGAAATTCTCCGATGGTAGTGTGGCTATCACAGTTTTCCGATACAACGATCAGCTAGAGCTAGTTCGTTGTGCGTAAACTATGCTAGAGTAAAGAATTTTGAATGGGCTCCAAGAATATCGAGATGGTAAGCGAGTAAATAGTACATTGAAATAACTTTTTAATAACATCGCCGGAAAGATCAATGGTTTCTGAAATTCTCCGCTCCTTAAATAAAACTACTTTCAACTGAAGAGTCACGGTGAAATTCAAGAAAGGAACAATATGCTTTGGACTTTCTTTTGGCTCAGTTGCTACATTATTTGATGTTGCCAAACTGGGTTTATGTTTGGGACTTATGGTAAAAGGTGAAAAAAAACCGGACCAAATGCGCCAAATATAGGATAACATTTAACAACTTGATTAAGAGATTGATTATATTGTTACTGTAGTGTTTCTGTCAGATATTTAAATTCGCCGTATATATTAGCCGTCAACCCAAGTTGACCAAACTTACAGGTATTGCTTTTTGACTTGCAAGGGGGAGAATAGGGTTCATACATATCGGGAATAAAAGATGAGAATCCTAAGATGAAATTTTCACAATTGATTGTTTTACAAATAATTTTTAATCATAGCGTATAATGAATTTCTTTTTATAATTTATACCAAAAGTTATTTTTTTTCAAAAGAAGTATTTTAACTTATGCAAACTTGTGAAGCAAGACAGTAATGAATATTTGTGCAGTATATTTTCATGTTTTTACCAGAATTTTAAAACTAGCAAGGCCTACTCATACAACGTAATAGAATACGTAATAGCATAAACAGACTTTACCAAATTCAACCCAATTGTAGGTAGGTTGTTAATTTAAGTCGCACTGGAGAGCAACACAAGGGGTTATTGGTGACTGTCCGCAATCAACTCCGAAGGGGAAAGATCCAAGGGCAACGCCTCGTAATTTTGAATCACGATGAAAACGAGGTCAAACCTTGAGCTTGCACACCACTCTCCAAATTTCCACACCACACCAATGTGAGGACATTTGAAGCCAAGACATATTTAACTCGCACCAGCCCCAACGGTCTTTGGTTGGACCGAGTTTCGAACTCGCAACCCTCCGGTTGCTAACCCGCTACTCTTCCAACCGGGCTACAGCGGCCCTTAACCCAATGGTATATTAAAATGTCCTAGAGCTGACTGAGGAATCATTTAAATACCCTCGCAGGGTAGTTGGGGACCTAATAATATAGTATAAAAATCATAAATCAACCAACAAAGATTTTTTACTGTCGTCAGTATCACTAGAACTAAAACTTTCTTCAGACTTTCCATCTTCCGAAAAATCATTGCCTTCAGAATCACTGTATAAAAACAGTACTACTACTTTTCGCCGTCTTGATGGCTACTGAAGACAGCGAAATACGATGAAGAAAGAAATATTTTTTCTCTCAATCAAGAAGCATCATGTGGGGCTACACTGGCAGAATTACCAATACCACACGTCTACATTTTATTCCAGAATGCATACATCTGGGCATTGAACTATATGCATTTATATCGAGCAGTGCGGCCTTGCAAGCTGAGTTCGTCATATGACGGGATTGGGTTAAGCAAGACCTTTATTTTAAAGCATGAATTTCTGCACTATATACAAATGCCATCTCTTCTCCGAACGAATGATCTTGTTTCATTTTGTGACGTGTTAAAATCAGAACAGTACTGGGGGCATGTATGAAAAGTCTAGCGTCACAATTGTTTTGTCTTATGATTTCAGAACTAGACGATAAAATATAGCTTCGTGTAGGCAAAGAATGACCGTACCTGACATGTCCTTCGGACCGAGCGTGCAGGCTTGGTGTCTGCAATATGCTTAAGTGGTGTCATTTGAAAGAACTACGCTGCAATTAATATTAGGCACCAGCAATCTCTCAACGGCGATTAATATCAAACTGCCCTTTAATCGTTCAAACTGTAAATTAATTGTTGGATATTCACAATAGACAATCGTTCAAACTTCCTATGTCTGCTTCATTCATTCCACAATTCAACATCAGGCACAAGTATTCACATCAAAACTACGGCTTGTGTCCTCGAATCCACCAATTTTTTAAGCACCACCTGCCTCTTTTCAGTAAATTTCATCTCGGAATCGAGAGATATAGCTCACCCTAATCGATATTAAAATCAACAATCCGAGACGAAAACTAAGTGACCGAAACACATCTGAGAGCTTTACAAAACTCTATTTTATGTGATTTATGTTGTTGACCAATATGCTTTTTCAAAAAGTTTTTAATTAATTTGTAGGCATGTTTTGGAATTTACTATTCACGAATTTTTGACTGCCAGGTTTAAATTTTTTAAAATGGCCGCTTGACTATTTATTGTCCTATTCACTACTTTTACTGTCAGTATATCCTCGCTTTGTTTTTATTATCTTGCCAGTCCGTTCTTGGATCTTGTGCCATAAAACCCAGCCAACCAAACCACCATTTGAAAACCACTGACCATTTTTAACTCCTTACACACAACCGAAAGAATCTACCGAGAAATAAATCTGTGTATACCCCACTCGTCCGATCCTTTCACCAACATCGCACACATAGCCATGAAGCTCCATATAAACTACGGAGAGACAGAAAAAAAGTTCGTTCAAATAAACGGCATTAAAACTTTGACGGCTTTTAAGGTTGTTGGGAGCCCGTTCCCGATATCGGGGTCAGCTGACCCATTCGGCCAGCACTTGTAGGGCTGCTGCGCAACAGCGATAACGTCCATCCCCAGACGTCCTCTTCCACCTCTCACCACTTCTGCTCAGCTTCTGTTCACCTTCTTGCGGTGCCAAGGCTGCAGCTGCTTCATCGCGTTCGCATTGTTTTTGCAAGGGGAGAGGAAAACCAGTTTCCCTTTCGTTCGATTCACTCGTGTTCGCAGAAAGTCAGTAGTGTCTCGTTTCCTCTCAGCGTGCAAGGATGAATATTTACCGCATTTTGTACGAGTCCAGCTGAAGGTACTGAAATGTGCGACCGTAATAAAACCCGTCGTTTAACATAATCAAATTCTCAGGAACGGATTCAAATAAATGCAACAGCGTAAAAATCAAGTTTACAGTCTGAGAACATACGGGATGTATATTTAACCACGCTGATTTATTCTTATTTGCTTATAATTCTAATGGAAAAGTGTCGTTACTCACATTTCATATCCTATTTCAACCCATTTATTGGGAATATAGCATCTGTATTAACATAAATGGATTTCATACCATCAAATGAATCAGAATTGTGCATCAGGATTTCGTTTACTATTACTAATATTAATTCTTATTTCCAATAAAATGCATGTCAAAAAGTACCCATTAGGTTCTGAGCGTCTAACTTCAATTTGATCCCATTCCCTTATATAAGGATGGTTCGGCATGCTTCGTTCATATTTTCTTGCCTGCGATTATTTTTTTCTTCCAGATTTCTCATTGATTTGCAATCAGACTATTGAAGAATTTCATTTGAGTGGCGAGCTTTAGCAGCATTATGCAGCTCCGTAGCTCAAATCAAGTACATTTAAATAAACAGCAAAATTGGCGAATAAATCCCGTCTATAGATATTCACTGGGTTTCTTTGTGAAGGAACAAAATCGTGTTTTAATTTTTTTTTAAGTACAATTTGATATTTTCACTTTGCTTTATTCGGGATGGATCCCGGACTTTGTCAATAGCCTGTTGTGCTGCTTCGGTGGGACATAAATTTAACTACTTACCAACTTTGGTTTTATTAAATTGAATTCTTGCACTTGTTCTTTTTAAATTTTTCTACAGCTCGACCACTGACCTGTTTGGCACTGTAGGGGGCGAACTAGCAGCTATTTGTGAAGGAGCAGCTAATCTCCGATTCACCAAACAGGGGGAATCGCAAACATCCATACGCTTACATACTGGGATTCGATCCCGGTACCTAGTGGGTGGCAGACAAACACTATGACCACAGAGGAGAGATAAAAGTAGTGAATAATGGTAACCTCTTTATGTGCCCAGGAACATGTGACCAAAACGTTAACGTGTAGTAGTAACATGACCATTAGACTACTTTCGTCTGCCGGGAGGAAACGAACATTCATTATCTGATTGGACCACTAGACGGGAGAAGATGACCATCCATGGATTGGTTCACGCGACATAGTCGTAGACTTAGGGCATTTCACATTTTGTCGCCACTTTATAGAAATGTGCATTCACACATCTACCCTGTCATAAGATTTTATATTGCCAAACGAGGCGATAAATGTCAAATCGGGCAACCAAGACAGTTTTTCACAGAGCAATCACGTGACTACTAGTCGACATGCTGGTCGCACTTTTTAAAGCACCTCTCAATAGCAATGCTCAGTCTGCTTATATTTCTTGGCTATGATTATGACTACTAGGTGGATACAGTAGGTGGCTGACGTATTTAAGTTGTATTTGATTTTTTTTGTTTTATCTTTATATTTATTTTTATTTTATCTTATATCTGGCGCAGTTGGTCCTTTTTTTTTTTGGACCTTGCACAAGAAATCCCAAACATCTAATCCAGTCCAATTTGACATCAAATAATGTAGAAACTGAGCAAGTAGAATCGAAATCAAAAGCATATTATTCATCTCTTGAATTACATTGTGACTCTTCAGTTAAAAGTAGTTTCATTTAAGGAGCGGAGAGAAATTCATAAACGTATATCCACACCTATTCATCAACTTTTCCCCATAGGCAAGGGAGCGAAACGTTATAGTGAAGTAGGAGACACATCTTTAATATACTATGACGATTCATCCGTTTCCCCCAAGGTGTTTAGATTCAACCATTCCTTTCCGATAACAGTTATCCCGCCTTCCTGGTATAGTAGTCATACCGTTTATTCGTACCTAGAAGATCCTGGTTTGTAAGCGCATAGATGCTGATGCTAATGATTATCCCTGTTAGGAGTAATGTCGGCTCACACACTGGGTGCTCCTTCACAAATAGCCACCAGTTCGCCCCTTGTGGCTACAAGGCCAGAGAAGTCAATGGTGGGGCATAATAAATACAAATCAAATGACCCTATAATATAAAGGTAATTACTAACATGAATTACGACTATCGGACCCAGGAGTGAGACGTCCGAGCAAGGGAGAAAAGTATGTACGAAACCGCAAGCAGACCGAATGAAAGGTGCACATTTAGCAAATTCAGGGGTCGACCGAATTGGCTTCTGAGAGTGGAAGCAATGTCATTGAATTTAAAGAATGAGAATGCAATCGAGGAATGAATAGCGAATATAAGTAAAATGCATTAAAAAAAGTGTTTCGTTACACGTAGCACGTAATAGGGAATACTTAAATTCTAAATGTTTCCAAAAGCTAGGGAATGGTTTTTTAAAGAATTTACGCCAAATCATTACAAATTAAATAAGAATCATATGTGAAAAGGTAATCTATCAAACATAAAAACTATTATTTTATACTAAAAAAGCAGAAAAAGTCAGTTTTCTATTCAAATACAGAGTAACTAATATGGAACACCTAACGAATTCGTCACAAATACACAAAGCAATCTCTTCCTGCATGTAATGGGGCCGTCATGGTTCATTGGGTATGCCCACTGCGCTAGCAACCTCCGAGTTGTAGGCGGCGCAGATTCGATTCCTGTCAGGTGCATTCCTCCCTGGGTACATTTCTCTCTTTGTGAGTAAAACTTTCATTGTGTGAGTCTGTCTATTGCTTGATATTGTATGTCTTGTGTCTGGCGCAGCATGGCCAAATATGGCCCTTGCGCCATAAAACACCCAAAACCAACCAACCATCCTGCATCTAAAGTGTGTATTTAGAAAATTAGGAGATAAGAATGTAAAAAGACAATTTTTCCTCAATAAATTTCCGTACACGCACAAAAAGGAATTCCATTTAGCGAATTGTTTCCCATAGATGTAGAAAATTTGTTTGAAAATTCTTGTGTGTTGGTTACATGAGGTAAGTAGTTGAATTTAAGTCGCACACATTGTAGAGCAGTACATCGTGCTATTGGAGACTGTCGGGCATCAATCCCGAAGGGAAAGATACGAGAAAGGCACCTCGTAATTTTGAATCACGGTCAGATGACTAGGTCGACACCCAAGCTGGTATACCACCAACGTGAAGACAGTTGAGTCCCCAACAGATTTAACAACCCCCCGTTCACGACTGCCTTTGATTGGATCGAATTTCGAATTTGCAACCTTCCAGTTACTTATCGCGACTCCACCAACTGGGATTCGTTACATGAAGATTCACCTATAATAGAAAATAGTATCATATAAAATCGAAAAATAGTGTAAAAAGAAACTGCAAATAATATATTTGAAAACAAAATAAGCTTCGTCTTTGGTTAAAAATCTTAACCCCCCTAGTGGTTGTGTTGACGAGGTATCTAGTCATTAGCAAAACTGACCACATTTTGATGGACGAGATATCTCGTCATTAGAAGAAAATTGACCAGATCTTGATCTCGTCATCATAAACAAAATCCGCAATATCTTGAAGACGAGATATCTCGTCATCATCAAACTGGTCGGATCGTGATGGACAAGTTATCTCGTCACTAGCAAAACTGGTCAGATCTTGATGGACGAGATATCTCGTCGAAACCACTTGGAGGGTTAAGGAAACAGAAATGAAATTCAACGAGACCCATTCTGGAGAGTGCGAGTTACCTGATTGATGTCTTTTTTACTCTACTTCTTTGATTTTGATGCAGCATCAAGTGATTGAAACACCTGGAGATCATTACTTGGCAAACAAGCTGGTGTCGAGGATGTCTTCGTGACGAGAGAATTAATACAGCTTCTTTCTCCTTCCGATTACTTCTGAAAACAACAGAATATCTGTTTGTTTTGAGTAATTCATTACGTTCCGGATTACCTCAACCGAATGGGATAAGAATGTGGAATGGAAAACCATTTTCAGGTACTGGTAATTTCTTGAATAGGATCATCCACCTCTCACACCGGTCCTCAGTACCAAGTAAAATTACGGAACTCTCATGAAATGAAAATATTCAACAGCAGAGTAACATTGGAGTCAAATTCTGTTTTCCCCGTATTGAAAAGCGAAATGGATACATGCTGTGACTGAAAAACACAAAAGACTTAAGAAATTTAATTTTTAACACTACCACCATCACAATTTTAGACAAACACACCATATAAAAATAAACACTTCACAAAAATTACTTCAGATGGGCCCTTAACCCTGGTAGTTGTCTTGTAGCATTACTTGTAGCATTAGCACGTCGTCATTAGCAAAACCAATAGCAGATCTTGATAGACTAGATATCTCGTGATTAGAAGGAAATTAGCAAGATCTTGATCTTGTCATCATCAAAAATTCTGTAATATCTTGATGAGACGATACATCTCGTCATTAGCAAAATTGTTCAGATCTTGATATCTTGTCTGAACCAGTTGGAGGGTTAAGATAACCTAAACAGCAAAAATTATTCACATCCAAACCTCCTTTTACGCTGTACCAAGAACGAAAGTTCTTTTTGGCTGTTCGGTCTTATTCTTTTTCCAATCCCCAATACGTCACAGGGAGAAATGGACAGTTCGGTGGCTCCATCTAGTATGTTTAGTTCATCTGACTGAACAACTGGGAATGTCGAGATTGGATTGAAAGCAAAGAAACATGGATGCTTAGCTTTAGAAAGTCAACTAGATTCGTCGTAGTTCCTTTTACGCCAAAGGCTATAAAAATCATATTTAGATCTAAGTAAAAAAAGTTCAAAAGGCACAATCGCACCCAATTCTGACAAGTCTGTGTATGATCCAAGACTTGCTTGTATTTCAAAAAGGCGTGAAAATGAGGGAACATGCTGAAAATGATAGACCACGCGCCAGAACTCACTGCACGTATTATCTGGATTCGACGCTGGTCTCAATAGGAAGCAGGGGTAGGGAGAAGAGTCTTACCCTTGAATGAGAATCAGTAGCCATTGCCCATGACATACACCATTAATCAACCATAGTAGTAGGTAGTTGAATTTTACGCCAAACTGAAGCAATAGAACGGGCTATTTTTTTTATTGAACAAAAGCAAACTCCCCGTACAATACGGGGCTTACAGAAGTAAGTTGATTTAACAAAGAAACAGTGGAAAACAATTTAACTGAAATTACAAGATTTCATGAACTTGACAAATGAGTAGAAAAGCAGATTAGATTTTACAAAAACATTGAGTTTCACTGGCCATGTTTCACCTAATTTTCTCAAATCGTTTTTCAGGTACATTCTTGAAGTTTTAAATGCAGGACAACTAAAAAGCAAATGCTCTACATCTTGTGGTTGCTTTTTAAAACACTCGCACAAATCATTAGTCCGAAGATGAAACCTATATAGATATTTAGCAAAATTTCCATGGCCAGATAAAAATTGTGTAATTTGGAAGTTTGTGAAGAAAACTAATTCTGAGTTCAATCTATGCTTAATAGTAGGAAAAAATTTTTTGGTGTGGCCAGCTTTCTCAGACGAGACATATTCTTCGTTCCACTTAGCAACAAGCTTTTCATAATATGAGCCTTTCAAGTAACACTTAGGAATGTTACAATTTACATCAATTGCTAAATTCAAAGCGTCTTTAGAACGGGCTATTGGCGACGGTTCGGGATCAATTCCGATGGGAAAGATCCGAGGTCAACACCTCGTAATTTTGAATCACGGTCGGATGACGAGGTTAACACCTAACCAACCACCTCAATCTCCAAACTTCCATACTAAGCCAATTTTAGGACATATGAGGCCATGACAGATTTAACGTGCTTCAGCCCCAAGCACATGACAGTTTTTAATTGGATCGTGTCTCCAGCTCGCAACCCTTCGACTACAAATCCGCGACTCAACTAACTGGGCTACCGAGGCCCAACCAACCATAATAAGAAACCATTAGAGGCTGAAAGGACTTGGCTTCATTAGTCCCCGGTTGGCCTTTTGTGGTGAAAAGTAAGTACGTTAAAATAGAAACTGACGTCTCACTCAGATTTACGTTGAAAAAATACTCGTTTTTGATTCTGGTTTTATCGATTTTTATTGTTTTTGGGACTGAATTTTAAATATTTATTAGGAGATACCAGGTTTCTATGACCGCTACTCCACTGGTATTCAAGTACTCAATGCATTGTTAAACTTGAACAGAGAGCACTTATGTGAACTCTAACTCGTGATGTCAGTGGCACCTGTGCCAGGATAAGCTGGTCTTTAGTGTCATTACGTCACTTGGCTCTGCTCCTTGAATGACATAAAGAAACTTCCATGTGATCTGTACATATTATAAATAGACGAAATCAAATATCTTTTGTTCATTAAGAAAGTAACATCAACCCTGTACTCCACATTAAATCAATGCAATATCCAATGCCTTGACATTGGATATCTTTAGGATCTGCTCACTCTGAATCTGCTCACAATGAAGAACACCCCACCGTGGAATAGACGGAAAACAATGTTTAACTCAACACGAATATACAAAATTTTCTCTTTGCCTTCATACAAAATTTTCTCTTTACTTCGGCGCAAGGATGATGGGCTCCGGGCACCATAGTCCTTGTGCCATTAAACCCAACCAACCGTACAACATAGTGATCACAGAATGAAAATTTCATACTGAAAAAATTAGAAACAAGATATTTAAGAAAATAATTTTTGATTGTTTGAATGAGTGCGTAATATTTGAAAGCTTTAGATAACACGATCTCTTGAATGGTGGATTATAATTTCGAAATTTTTTGAAAATTGCTCGCCTGAAAAACTTGAAAAGTAACTTATTACTATGTCACCCGGAGCCCATCAATTGCCTTTAACCTTCCAAGTGGTTTCGACGAGATATTTGGTCTATCGAGATCTTACCAATTTTGCTAATGACGAGATATCTCGTCATCAAGAATGCTGATTGAATTCCGAATGATGAAGATATTGCCGATTTTGGATGATGATACTCATGTCAGTTTTATCTTATGACGAGATATCTCGTCCATCAAGATCTGGTCAGTTTTGCTAATGACGAAATACCTCGTCGAGACGGGCCGCGGTAGCCCGGTTGGAAAAGCAACGGATTAGCAACCGGAGGGTTGTGAGTTCGGAACTCGGTCCAGCCAAAGCCGAATGTGTACACGCAGGCTGGTGCACGTTGAATCTGTCGTGGCCTCAAATGTCTTCAATGGTGTGGCGTGGAAGTTTGGAGAGTGGGATTCCAGCTCAAATGTTGACCGTGGTTCAAAATTACGTCCTCCCTTGGGGATTGATCCCGGACCGTCGCCAATAACTCGTTGTGTCGCTCCAGTGGGACGTTAATCAATTACCATTACCATTACCTCGAGACAGCACCAAGGAGGGTTATTTCTTTTCAATCAACTATGTAATTTTTGATCCAAAGAAAGGATTTTTATTTTTGAATCTTGAAAACAGACAGCACATTCCAAACACAATTTTTCTGCATTTCCCTCCATGACCACGTAACACCCCCCTCCCCCTTTATATGGGTTCCGGATGGCACCGCGCAGTTCCGAGCCGTCCGAAAGGCTTAATTATAATGACTGGAAAAGCGATAAACGTCGCCAAGCGGGGCCCCTTCTCCCGAGTGGAAAGATGAGCTATGCGGGCGGCCCTTTGCCTTTGTTCCAGGTGGCTGCCGCTTTCCAGCGATTACAGTCATTACGGACGAACACGGGTGCGTGACACTCGGAGACGCGCCCTTTCGTTCGTGCCCCTCTCCTCTCCCCTACGACGCAGCGGTTTCGCTACCCCCCTTCCCCGCAGCAGAAGGGGGAGAGAAATTGAAAGAAAAACAGAAAGGAAGGAGTCCGAAAGGCCGGGGAGTTGGCTCGGGGAAAACAAAGTTGTAAAGTGTGCGGTGCATCAGGTGTGGTTGTGCGGGGTGAGTGCTGGTTCTTTTTTTCCCCTCCTCTTCCCCGCTCGGTGTGTGTTGCCGCCTTCTCATTTGTTAGCAGAGAGGAGTTTATAAAGTCACCCCCGCGCGTCAAAATGGCGCCCACGGATTGGGAGAGGGGCCGAACGGTTTCCGCGATGGGTGAACCTTTCGCAAACAAGCCAGTCGGGTTGGAAATGTTCGGGCGGCGAACCAGTGACGTGTGTAGGAAAAATAGCCCTGGGCAAACACTGGAATTTCGTGCCGGTCCTGAAAAAAGAAACTTCTCAAAAAATGTTCAAAAGTAAAAGTTAATCTTTTGTAATTCAATTATGGCATGGCATAGTAATTATACTCGCTTTTTCGTTTCATTAATGAATATGCAGATCGGTCTGAGACATGATCAGTCGGTCTTTCTCTTTCATTTCTTTCGAAGGTAGGTGGCACACGACCATTTTCAGCAGCGCGACCAAGATCGCGCGATCTGGTGGGTGGATACGTTTCTACTGCTCCTGTCGCACGGAGTAGTGCTGCTCATCCAATCGCGCGCGACATTCGACCATCCGCTACTCAGTTACGATGTACAAGTGGCACCACCTCGCCAATCTATTGTTGGGTGACACACGAGGCGTCTTGAACAGAGCGACTCGAGTTCACTTTTTCTTCCAGACAGGAAGAAAAACAGGTTGAACCGCTCGGAACACGCCACCCAAGTCGCGTCAAAAAGAGCCAACCCGGTCGCGCTTCACTAATCGTCCCTTGTGTCACCACCCGAAAAGAAAAATAGATGATTTTAAGCACAAATAACACAGTAGATACATAAGCTGGTTGATTTTTGGCTTTTATGATGCAAGGGCCTTATTTGACCAAACAGCGTCAAGTAAATGGACATACACACATGAAAAGCTTTACTATCACAGAAGAGAGAAATACATCCATGGTGCAATCGAACCTGACAGGAATTGAACCTACACCGCCTGCAACTCGCAGGTTGTTAGTGCATTGGAGGAACCCACTGAGCAACATACATAAGCAGAAAATGCCCTACTTGATCAGTGCCGTGTCATTTATATGGTCTACGATTTAGCATAACATCAGCATATCAAAATCTTGTTTAGTACTTGTTCCAGTCGAAGCCAATCTGATTGCTGTGTAGTTATCGTTCTGGACATCGTTTCAGCAGGCTCTGAATTCGAATCCAGATCGGAGTATGTTTTAAGTTCGGAGTTTTATTTTGTCCTGCGTTTGGCCAAGATTGTCCGTTTTTGGACTTTGCGCCATAAACCCAAATCCACTACCATCCACCTGTCGGGGTGTGAATGTTTGCAGTGTTTCCGAATCTACCTCTTTAATTAGCCCTCGTGGAGAAAAAAATGGCAGTAACAAAACACTTATACGTTGGTAAAAGACCACAATCTTACTGGAACTACGAAGACTCGAATACGAAATCGTGACTTTGGTGATGACATTGACGATCGCTTATACGGTAAGGTATAAAGATAAAAAAGCGAGTAAAATAGACTTTTATAGAAATAAGAGTCCCTTTTAAATAGCGCGCAGAACACGTACCCTTCATACTCTACCCTACATGCAGAATGCAGTACCGAACGAACCATACAGTACCGAAGACTTGACTAGTTATCAAAAAACATCGACGGTAACTTCCTCAGTTTTTACCAAACAAGCTTCAAGTGTAAAAATAAATTTGAAAATTTTTAATAGTCGGCATGTATGGCATTAGCAAATGGCTTGCATGTATCTGAAATTAAGTGTTTCGTTTTCAAATAAAAAGTGACCAAAGGAATGCTCGCTAAATAATTTTTAAAAGGATTCATTTCTAGCAGTTTTCCCTCTAACCAGCTTTCTGACTATTTGATGTCAACTGAATGAATACTCGAAGTGAAACGCGAAACTTAGCATCAAATAACATGAGAGCTGTTGTATATTATAGACTTTGAAATTTGTATCAATTTTATCTGAAGACTTACTGTGTCATACTTGTGATCTGACTCAAAAGATCGTCCGCCATTTTGGAAATGTATTTGGCAAGACGTGCTTTCAATCGAAACACTCACATTTCAGGCCTAGTGAAGGGTTTCATTCCTAAAATGTTCCAACGTACAATCAAAGATAATAGCGTTTTGTTTTAGCTTTGATATTATTTCTCGTCAAAATTAAGAATATCCAGAATTATGGTCATAATTTATATATATATACATTTATTTAAATTAAAATTGATTAAAGGATATATTTATCAGATTCTTTTTAGTTTACTTTTTCTAAAAGTCCCTCTGTCGTGTTTGACTGGTTCTTTTGTAGCAAAGGAAGAGAACACGTAAAACTCAATAAGACGTTTATTGAATAAACGTCAAAACAGAAAATTACGACCAATGATATTTCTCTCAAAACGTACAGAATACTACACTGGAACAGGGAGTGCCCTGTTTAAAACTCTAAAAACATCTAGATATTCGCTAGAATTATAATAGAACTAATTAGTCTTCGAAGAGGAAAAAATAATGACCGTAGAGTGACAAACCAAACCATCCAAATGCACCATATGATCAGAATTCATTGTTATCCTTAAACTGAATTGATTTCAGAAATAGTACGTCATTTGTGCTACCGCTACTCTAAAAGTAATTGAACGTTCAACTTACAGTAACTGGTACTACTCATTGTGCGTTTGGACATTTGACCTCTGTCTCCTCAGATTAAATGCTTTTTACCGGCGAGGAAAACTTGCAAGAGAAGAGCGAATCCACTGTTTAGGTTCAATTTTATCCAAACGTGTCATGATGGTTCAATGTCAGAACCTGTGACTGTCGAAAAAAACGAAATGACTCAATGACTTTCCTCCTCTCATCAGGAAGAAAACAATTTGATGACACCATCTCTTCAATCATCAACCCGTAATTACGCCACTCTCTTCGCTACCGAATGAAACGAAGTCGCTCAGTCCTATGTGCACATTTGTAGTAAGTGTGCTGTTTCAAAGAGTCGGCCGTAAAGAGACTGTTTTCCACTCTTCAGTTCGGTTATGGTCTTCAAAATAATGACACCTGCTGTCGGCAATTATATTTCGCTATAGCCAAAATACGAAGACAATGCATCTTTTAGTTGGTAGTAAAATAGCTGCACTGTGCAGTATCAGTAGATCTCAGTAGAAAAAAAAATGTCTTTATCTGGAATTTTTTTTTATTCCAATTTCACTTTTAATACTCTCCATACAAGAATTAGATTACATAAAAAACTTGGGTTTTTAAAAGATATAAAACATGTGCATGGATTTTAATGATAACACTATACTTATTTGTATTTTTAATACTTTGGTGAGACCTATTTGGGAATATGGTTGCATTGCCTGGAATTCATCGTATAAAATGACTTTACTGTAAACTTGAAAAAATACAAAAAAAAAAAAAAAAAATTCAATAAATTTTTCTTCATATCCCGACGTGATACCGAATGTATTCCAGTTAAATTGCAGATGACTATAAAAGTACCTTCTTCGGAAAGCAGGTAATTCTTTTACAATTTATTACAAATTACTTCAATCAGTTATCAGTTCAAAGGAACATTTTACATCGAATTACTTAAAAATCAACCAATTTTTCAAATTTACAAAGATCGCAAATAGTTTACTACTGTCTGGACACTTTGAATTCCAAAAAAGTTTTTTATTGATTAAAAAAAACTACAATCTTGTTTCTTGAATTTTATTGAATGTGATTTTCATGTATATTGTGCTTTTCTTTCTGTTTTTGTTTTGTGCTTTTCCTTCTGTTGTTCTTTAGTATGTGTGTGTGCTGAATTGGGAATTTCGGGAATTAGGAAATTTTAAGAATATCTTTAGACATCCCGAGAATACCCTGAATCGGAGATTTTACCAATTCCGGTTTTGAAAGATTTCCAGGATGGGATTCTAGCCATGTCCATATGTGAAAACGATATGTGCCCAATAACTTAGACAACCAAAAGTAACAAAAACTCCATACCGATACTGTATGTAATGTATACTACCCAGAAAAGGCATAGACCATCTAAACAACGCAGTTCACTTTCACGTACTCGGTTATCTTGGTCGTGAATGGCTTCTTGGTGTGGTTTTTCCTATTTTTGGGATGAAAGTTCTTGGAACCTACAAACACCAAAAGGCTAAGAACATCTAAGGCGCAACACGTGTGTAACATATGCCTGCTTTTTTAGCGTAAAAAAATTCATAAAGATAAATCATTTCTTCACAAAAAATGAAAATACAATGAATTAGTTCCAGGAACAAAAACTTTTCAGACTTTGAAGTGGAACAAAATTGCTCCTAACCCATCCAACGTGTCTCAACATCTACAAATATTGCCATTTCTGGTAACAATCCAAGTCCAGAATTCCTTCTAATCAGCTATTTCGATACACAATCAATTGAGAGTTGGAGTCTGAAGGGAATGTTATCTTCCTGGTAAATACATCTGTCAGGCTCTAAACTTGTCGTTTAGCGGCAGGGATGTCCGCAATATCTCTCAGAATGGTTTCCGAGCACAGCTGCGATGTTTTATCTGCCGGTGTTGAGTGCGCGTCTTGCTTTGGTTGATAACGAAAACGCCTCGCTTTCTCTCTTATCGCTCCTTTATCGCTACCCCTGAAGTTGTTCCTTTGTGAACTCGCTCCTGCCACGAAAACAATCGGCTCGTTTTCTTCTACACAACTTTTTCTCGTCTTCGTATACGTTGTCGCTTCTGCAGATGGCTCCATTTTAATTGATCGATAGATTGGAGTTGTGTAACTCTGGTTTGTTTTGTTGGTTTGGGTTTCATAGCGCAAGATCAAATAACAGATAAAAGACCAAATGAGCAAACAGATACGAATTAGGATTTTCAAAAGTAACTCTGTTTTCCAAACTGTGGGGATAGGGCTTAACCAACTGGACGGGGGGACTATCCTTGAAGTTGTTCCTTTGTGAACTCGCTCCTGCCACGAAAACAATCGGCTCGTTTTCTTCTACGCAACTTTTTCTCGTCTTCGTATACGTTGTCGCTTCTGCAGATGGCTCCATTTTAATTGATCGATAGATTAGAGTTGTGTAACTCTGGTTTGTTTTGTTGGTTTGAGTTTCATAGCGCAAGATCAAATAATAACAGATAAAAGACCAAATAAGCACACAGATACGAATTAGGATTTTCAAAAGTAACTCTGTTTTCCAAACTGTGGGGATAGGGCTTAACCAACTGGACGGGGGACTATCCTTGAAGTTGTTCCTTTGTGAATTCGTTCCTGCCACAAAACCAATCGGCATGTTTTCTTTTACGCAACTTTTTCTCATCTTCGTGTACTTTCTCGCTTCTGTAGAGGGGTCCTATTTAATTGGTTTGGGTTTTACATCGTAAGATCCAAAAAAGGATACGCTGAGTCAAACGCAAGACAAAATAATACCAATTGCAAATAGATACAGATAAGGAATTACAAACGTAACTGTGTTTTCCAAACTGTGGGGGTAGGGTGAACCAACTGGACAGGGGGACTACCCCTGAAGTTGTTCCTTTCTGAACTAGCTCCTGCCACGAAAATAACAGGCTCGTTTTCTTTTATGCCAACTTTCTCTCGTCTTCGCGAACTTTCTCGCTTCTATTGATGGCTCCATTTTAATTGGTCGATAGATTGGAGTTGGATAACTCTGCGATTTGGTTGGTTTGGGTTTTATGCCGCAAGATCTAAAAGTGGATGAGCTGTGCCAAAGACAAGTCCAAATAACAAATAGATGCAAATAAGGAATTTCAAATGTAACTCCGTTTTCCAAACTGTGGGGCCTCTGGACGATGAAGTTATTGCAAGGGGGTCTCAGCCGAATCCAAAAATATTTTCGAATACAGCTTTCCCCTCTAAATACAACCGATCTATAAATATAAGTGATCTGTTAATCAAAAATACGCACAATGAAATATTCGTAAAACATCTACACAATGTATAAGCACAAATTAATTAATCGGGATGTTTTCAGTTAGTAATTTTTTTATTTACTGATTCACACACATTTAAATGTTCACACACGAGGTGTAGTTTTTAAAATTCATTTATGATGTTAGACATTTTCCTTCAATCAATGACTGATTTCTTTTTTTGATCTAGTTTATTCAATTTCTTTTGTTAAAGTTACAGATTAAACGTTTTCATGTTCTAGTGAATAAAAATGAATTATTTATTATTGCTAAATTAAAAACAAACCTTTTTCATAAAAATACAGATGGTACTTTTTAGCAGAATTTTAACCTTATTGAATATTCTTCAAAAGTACAATGGAGCTGAAATCGTAAAATAAAGGAGACAGCGAAATAAACGAAATCAAACGCACAAGCAATTAAATATTTTAATTTAACGTTTATATGAAAACAATCATTACAGCTCAATTATTCTTTTACTTCGATTGAATTCAAATGAAACGAAATGGCTCTTAATTCGGCTTTTATTAAAATCTTATCCACATAAAAGTTTCATGCTTTTGGAATCCTAAGTTAGTCTCTCATTCATTGATTTTTTTATTATTAAAACTCAATTTTGTTTCATGTATATTTTCAACTTCTAAACTGCAGATTTTATTTTTATGAGCAATGATAAAACATATTTCATTGAAAGTGGGCAACTTTAATTGAAATAGTTTACATTTAACTTGAATTTTGTGTCTCGTTTGTTTGTAAAACGGGTTTTCCAGTATTTTAAATGATTTAGAAACTCTTATTCCAATTTACCAAGTCTGTTTAAATTTTCCTTAACATAATAAGCCTGATACGCACACTATAATTCCAACAAGAGAACTCGTTTTGCTTTAAATTCTCGTACATCCATTCTGTTTTCAGCTCTAAGGTGACTGTATCGGCTCTTTATCAAGAACGATTAATTTAAATAGCCGGAAATACAATTTGCTTATATTCAGGGCCTGCGGTAGACCAGTTGGCATAGTTCCGGATTAGCAACCGGAGGGTTGGGAGCTCGAAACTAGATCCAACGAGAGACCATCGAGTACGTGGGTGCTGGTGCACGTTTAATCTGTCATGACCTCAAATGTCCTCATGTTGGCTTGGTGTGGAAGTTTGGAGAGTGGGGTGCTCGGGTGTTGACGTGATCATATGACCTTGGTTCAAAATTACAAGGTGTTCAATTCATCGGTGTATTCTATTGGAAGTAAAAACTGATTGCTTCCCAATTTCAAACGAATTTTTGAAGAATAAAATAACCAAGAATCTTTTGCAACTATTTACATGGCAACAAAAAATTGCGTCTCATTGCCTTCACCATTTATGAAACGTTAAGGGCATTTCACAAAGAATAAAGGATTCAGAGTACAGTAAAGCAAAGAATAAAGGATTCAGAGTTGGATCCTTTTTCGTACTGATTTGATCGCAAACATTATTATTTTTTTATTATTGACATTGTAATGGTGAAGAGGACGTAAACGATATCAGATCGAAGGCAAACGAATAAATTATATCAGAAAGAATTAAATTTAAAAATGAATTAATCTTCGGAATAGAAGATTTAAAACCAGGAACTACGACTAGAAAAAACGAGTACATTCCGAACGAATTAAGAATGTGACTCAAAAATTCATCCATTTTATTCATTCATCATTCTGCTGTCATATTTTGATATGTGGGCTACTTAAAATAGATTCGGGATCTACGACTTAAAATAGATTCGGGATCTACGACTTAAAATAGATTCGGGATCTACGAGTTAAAATAGATTCCGACTCACTCCACTCAAACAAGCCTAGTCTGAGATTCAGGCACAGGTGAACGAAGGGCCTTAGCGCAAACCACTAGGCTAAAGGCCTTCGTATTCATCTTCATTCATAAAAACAATCAATAATCTCTATATACATTTCACTAATGTGAGTGGTACAGAAATCGACGTTATTTACTTCTTGTCGAATGGCCACAACGGATAAAAACAGTATAAAATCGACCTAACGGGATTCTTTCGCCAATTTTGCCTCTTGATTTAAATAATCTTGACCTCAGCTATAGTGCTTCATAATGCCACTAAAACTGCACGGAAGAGATCGAAATTAAGAAAATCTTTCAGCACTATGATTACAGAAAGCAGTGAGAAATATGGAAGATAGAAAGCGCAGAAAAGAAAATATGAGCAAAAACAGTTTCGGGTAAAAAATACCGAATCGTCTCTGATTAAGGGAATGGGATGAAATTGAAGTAGAGGTTCAGAATCAAATTCTGGTAATAACTGCGATGTACTTTTTTGCCATGCAGTTGATTGGAAATAAGAATTAATGCCAGTAAAAGTAAACGAAATGCTGTTATATATTTTTGTATAATTTCATTTCATTTAGAGGTATGAAATTCGTTTATCCGAATATGGATGTTGTATTCATTATAAATTGATTGAAATAAGATATGAAATGTGAGTAACACTTTTCCATCAGCAATTTTTATAAAGTTTCACAGATGCTATATATGCGAGAGTCTGCTAGCTTTATGTAAATAATATGTCTACCCGGTTAATCAAAATCAATAAAGAAATTGCTGCCAATCTGTATATAAATAAAAATGGAGTGTTTGTATATTGACTATTTTCGACCCATTTCAATCTATTCGTTTTAGGCCCTTCTAATGCAAAATCGGTGACTTGCGCGTTTGGCTGTCTAAACGGCTGGGTGTATTTCCATGAAAATCTGCATACTGTGAGTATATTCATTCATTTACAGATTGAACTTGTAGCATTTGTCGTCTGTCTTTTCGTTTTACGTCTGTTTTTATGTCTGTTCTTTTAAGTATCACAAAATTTATGCAATTGCAGAAATTATGAAAATGTCGAAAAAGTGTTTGAAAAGTATTTTATTGACATTTAAATGATTGGCAGTTTTTATTTAAGAGAAAAGTGATTACTGTGGTCACTTTTTCAATCTATAGTTAACCAATTCGAACCGATTATGGTCTGGTAATTCTGCTAGTGCACTAATGAAAACGCAATTTCCCATCTTCACCTCAACAAGGGACGAAATTCGGCGGTGAAGAAATAACCATATTATTTGTGAGTGAAGGGTAGAAAAAATCTCCGGGGTTCGCCGGTCGGGGTAGGGCGACTGAAATATGAGCAGGGGTCCCGGGGGAAATCAGCGACTTTAATGACTCTCGCCGGAGTCATTGTCGGCGAGTCCCTCCCTCCCCCACCTCCACCACGCGGGGAGTTAAAACAAATCAAGGAAACAATAATGAAGATATTTCACCCTGCGATGGGTGTTCTTGCTCCTCCGCTTCCATCCTGGAAATGGAAGTGCATGGGGGTGATATTGTTTGGGGTTTCTTTTCTCTGTTCCACCCTCTGGAAATATGAAAAGGGTGTTTTCCCTCCCCTGTGTCTGCGGGGGGAAAGAAAGGTTGGCGAGGGCCCGTTCCGCAATCCTTCGTTTCTATTGTGCGTGTTCCTTGGGATTTTGTGTGAGTTGCTTTTAGGTTATTGGGTGTTTGTACAAGAGCATCAAGGAAACAAACGATCCGAGATGCTTCTGAAAGGAGTTCGTTCGCTGCGGTTGAGGAACATGGAATTGGGCAATGATATCTTGGATGGCCATGATATCTAGGATGGTCCCGTTGTTTCCTTTTACTGAGTTCATCATTTAGGAAGGGCAGGGTGGGGCAAATGCCGACCCTCGAGTTTAACATTATTTAGATTAAAAACTGTACGTTTAATATTAAAGTATTTCAACAAGGTGTCCTTTGTACATTAGGGTTTTTTAACTAATGTAGCATAGGGAATAGTCGTTCTTTACTATGTTTAATTGTGATGGATAGGGGAACTACTATTTACTGGGGATCATCATCATTGCATCACATGATCGTCGTGCGTAGCCGTATGCCACCGTCTTCTTCAAGGTTCCATAGCGTCTCCCTTTCTATGAGCTGACTCGGAATTTGGGAGTCTTTATTTGTGTGCACGTGCGTCATATTAAAACATTACGTGTAGGAAGAATAATGAGCAAAAATACGTAGAAACTGGAGTTCGGAACTTTACCAGCCAATCGATGCTTGAGCCCAAAGGAAATAACTGCGGCGGAAGTAGTCCCTGAAATCTGTTTGCGTCGGATATATCGTCGTTTTATTGTCAAAACCTCGTAAGTCTCGAAATCAGAATGTTTCAGGAACGATAAAAAGTAGATACCAAATTGTAGATTAGTTATGAGATACGAGTTCAAAAATTCGACGAAAGGTGTTTAAGACTGATGTTTACATAGTAGTTTTTGAAATAAGTTTAGCAAGCATATTTGTAACCAAGTAATGTTAAAACTCCATGTATCGAAAAAATTGGACTTAACGAGGTTTTGATAGTAAAACGTGGAAATGTTATGTACGTGCCCTCTGAGAGCTTAGAAGCTTACTTTGTAAAAGGAATAAAATAAATAGTTTAACTAATTTCTTAATTAAACTTAAAAAATTGATTTCTTTCCAACAATCGTCTTTGATTTCATTTTATTTTGCACTCAAAAAATCACTTGTTTAAGACAATTTGATCACAATTGATGGAACGTTATTAACTAACTTGAAAAAACTGCTAAAACTTGAAACTCCATTTCCTAAGAATCTGACCAATGACTTTTAACATCCTAGCCTTTTACAGTTACCCCCGTGGTATTTTGAGTTATTTTCTAAGAAAATTATTCCTTTTAACATCAAAGATGTACTTTAAGTAGTATCGAAATTTAATCCATTATATTTCAATTGGCAATATATAAACTAATGATACCATTTATGAAATTCACCCATTGCTATTATATCGATTGCTATCTTGACTTTGTCTTGTGTTTGGATCCACTTGGTCAAATGGCCATTGAGTCTTTAAAAGCCAACCAACCAAAAATCGAAGACTAAGAGAAGGTAGCCACTCGTTGACGAGGGAGGCCCGAGACATCTGCTGCAGTTGCCTGTTTCAGACTTGTAGCGGGTCATGACTGTTTATCGCTTTCGGGATGGGCTTGACTCTCCCTTTTGTTTAATATGTGACTCGCTTGGAGGTTGTTTTCCACACTGATCGTTTGGACGCATGCTCTTAAAGACTGTAACGGATATTGTGCCGGAAAAAGTAGATGCTTTAGATGTAGTCAGTTATCACAACCCCGATGTTCTGAGTGATCCGTCCTCCCTTCTGTTTTACTCTCGTCTACCTTTCTGCTTTTTTGTCCCTCGTTGCTGTCTTGTGTTTGGCGCAGCTTGGCCAAATATAGTCCTCGTGCCTTAAAACCCAAACCAAGCAATTCAACAAAAACGTGCCACGCCCGGCTCAAAAGAAAATAGCTGCGCCAAACAACGTCAAGTAAATGGACTTAAACGGAGAGTTTTCCTAATACAGAAGAGAGAATAGATGTAGGGAAGGAAGACGTTGACTCTTAGGAAAGCTGAAGAGCGTTGGTTTTATATTTTTATCGTGCATTTCTTGATTTAAACAGCTTCCAGCACATCGAGAAAAAACGAGAGCGTGCCACAAATCAAACACAGCCAATGCCGAAAAAATGCGATCGCAGCAAAGCAGAAAAGCTGAACGGAGGAATAAAAAGAAAGAGCGTTGTTTTTATGCCCGCATTTGTCGCACGGGAAAGAAGCCCCACGTGCTGTGAAAACAATCGCGAAAAGCAACGAAAAAAAAAAGAAAAAAGAAACGAAACAAAAGAGGAGAGACGTCATTACCGCGGCTCTTTCGCAACACGTTCGAGGTAAAAGCAGCCTTGGCGCCCTGCCGTCCCGCCGCGCTTGGCGACCGCTGGAGCGGGTCCGAATACCGCCGAGCTCAGGCAACCCTGGCAGCACATTCGGCGGAGAGCCATTCGAGAGATTGGTTGCACGGAGACTACGATCGGCCAACACGAGACGGAACAGCCGACGAAAGACTCCGCGGAAAGTCCGCGATCGTTTGCGTGACAAGTGTTTTTTTTCCCGACGAGACGCGGATTTCGCCCTTCTCTACGGATTGAGTTCGATAAAATAATTAATTTTTTTGGAATTATTATTTTTTCGGACCTGTGTTGGTTGTTTTCTCTGGTGTGCCGAAATTGAATATTTTCCGGTATCGTTGTGTGATACTGGTTCGCCGAAAACGGATCGTGTGATTATGAAAGTTACGTCCGTTCGGAATTGGTGAGTACATTTTACTGACAATTTTTTTCCGTTGTTTTTCTATTGTCTTTGGTAAAGATAATGAATTATTTTGTTCTGTGATTTGATTTATGAATTTGAGATTTTTTTGTTAGATTTATATAAACGCTATTATTTAAGAATTGTTCACTTGTAGGGAAAATGTTACACATTTTTTTATATTGAGATTTGTTTTCCCATTGCAGTTCTTGCAATATTTAAAAATGACGTCAATAAATTTTTTTATTGAAGTAACGTATATGATAAGAATTATCGAGTTTCCAAGACCGCTTAAATTATTTTCTTTGAAATTTTGAGCTTTGTTTTATATACCATTCTCCTTTTCACTCTTAATGGAATATGTTTCCTGCTTTATAAGTGTATCCTTTAAATGGTATACATAAAAGATAATTGTAAATTAATAAATTTTAAATGCATTTCAATATTTGCGAAAAGTCACGTGTGATATAAAATAAGTTTAAAAAAAGGAACAAGGTTATTGAAATGTGATTTCAATTCGAAATTCAAATTTTACACTTCAGAATTTATTTTACATTGTATATTTTATGATTTACACTTTAATAATTATCATCTAATATTTGAAAATGCCTTTAGTAGATGTGATTGAGTTTATAATTTTGTATTGCATTTTTTCATTTGAAATAGTTTTATGGAACACACCGGGCAATTCCGAAAGCTACTCCATTACAATTACTAAAGAATTTTTTCAATTCAGATTCTCTAATATTTTTAATTTGCTTCTTTGTCGAATCTATACACATTTGTGATGATTATTATTTATTGATAAAGGATGAGTAATTCTGTTTTCTTCTTAAATGTTGTATACGACACTTAAATAAGGCTTGTATTTTTAAAAGTGTTAACAAATTTTCTAAAAACGTTTTCAGCTGTTGTAAATTGAGACGGCGGTTACATTCACAGACGCCCATATGGGAGACAAGTGAACTCAGCGAGCCTCATGGTCAACAGTGATTAAAGTTCACGTGACTATTTGACTTTCCCATGAATATAAAAATGTGTAATTTTAAAGAATGTTAATTTCTTTGTGATCGACTTCATGAACTCAGATGGGTGTTGGAGATAAAAAATCTTGTTTTCTGTACATATTATTTAAAATCCAAATTAAGCTTTTATTTGAAAGTTTGTTTTCAATGTTCGTCGTATTAGTAGTTCGCCTCGTCTTCGTTGGCTTACCATACATACCGTTTTTTTTCATATTTACCGGCCTTCCCGTCGTTTTAATGGAAATGTCAATTTTGTGTGTCCCGTTTTTTAATAAAAACTATAAATATACTTTAACATTGTTTAAATATAAATTATTATTGATTACTATAATCCTATACGATATCGGAAATCTAACTTTTATTATTGTGGAGTCTCACTATTCGATACTATGTATCGATATCTGCAGCGATTTATTTGGAGAAATAAAACAAATTTTGGCAACACTTGTGCGTCTGCTTTGCTGTAGGGCTAGTTTTTATTTTGCCTCTATACGAGGGCTTTTGGTGCCGGCTGTTTAAATTACATATTTTTTAAAGGTTTAAGTTTATTTATGACAAAGAGGCGAAACTAGTTTTAATGACGATCCCCAGAAAGAATTTGAGGACCGCGGTAGCCCGGTTGGAAGAGTAGAAACCGGAGGGTTGCGAGTTCGAAACTAGCTCCAACCAAAAACCGTCGTGTATACGGGGGCTGATGCACGTTAAATCTGTCGTGGCCTCACATCGACATGGCGTGGAAGTTTGGCAAGTTGAGTGCCAGCTCAGATGTTGACCTCGTCATCTGACCGTGGTTCAAATTTACGTCATGTTGTCCTCGATATTTGGGGGTTGATCCCGGACCGTCGTCAATAGCCCGTTGTGTTGTTCCAGTGCAACATTAATTAAAAACCTAACCAGAAAGAATTTATCGTTTTACTTTTTCATGAATGCAAAATATTACATAATCCCATTTAGTTCTTGCCATCCTCATGTCCCGCTTTTGACTCAAGGAAATGTGGCCTGCCTACGCATTAGTAACTGCCCCATTAGTTAGCGAGTGGAGAGAAATTCACTGGTCATTCGAAAGAGGAAAAGAATGCCAACGCCATTTTCTTTTCTTTCCTTTAAGAATCTCCTTCTCTTGCTTCATGCGAACGCATTTGTTCCTTCTAAGTTGCAAAACGCGGGGCGTAAACGGGCTCGGGCGGCAAGGAATCCTGTTGAAATGGTCTGTGTTTTGCGGGGCATGAACATCGTTGCTCCTCGCCCTCTTGGGTATGCCTTTCACGTGCAGCGGCCCCGCCCTGGTGTCTGCGGTAGGTGGCCGCGTGCTCTGCGGGGAAAGTGGGAATGGATGGACCGGTCACAGCACCTCTGCCGAACTAAGAGCGAGGCAAGTACGCCGTCGAATGGAACTGCCTTTGCTGTGGGTGCTTTGTACCTGAATCAATAGATATTCCACAAAAATGTCGGTGAGAAAAATTTTTGGAATTTGTTAATGCGATATTAATAATATTTTTTATTTAACTTTTATCACGATTTTCTGTTCTGTTGCCATAGAGAGTATATGCGGTAAAGAACCTAGAAGTGGTGACCCGGACGTGTATTCCAGACTTCCATCCAATTCACTGCGTTACTTAACGTTGTTCAGAGTATTTACCTCGTTCTTTGTTCGGCAGCTTCTTACGCCATGAAACCCAACCAACCGAAATTCTCTTCAGAGTATTAAGATCAAACTCCTATCTTTCTTCTTCACTTGCTAACATGTGGACTATGTCATCTTGTTTCTTTGGAATCTATGGCTAAACTACATTTGGACCCGCTCACAGCTGGCCAAAAGAGCGTTACATTTGCTAAATATAAATGATCGTACTACTGGCATTTCTGAGAAAAAGACAGAGGCTTACCATTTATATTTTCATTTGGTTCTGGATGAAAAGAAGTTAATTACTTTTTATTTCATCATTGTAGTCTTTTGTTTTCATTGCTTAACAGCGCTTGTGTTTGAGCGGCAGCGTTTTCTTGAGTCGGTATGTCTGAAATCGTCTCATCATCGTCGATAGTTTTCAGACCCGGAATCAACCCGTTCGCGACTGATCATTGACTTTTGGTGAATGGAATATATAAAATTTTGCGAGAAATTAATTCACGAGGCAGTTTACGGAGTACGACTTAACAATGTCATGTCCGCTAAATCCGAGTTTTGCTCGTAACAATTGAATAATGTCGCACGCTTTTAATATGTTAAATTAGTCATCGTTAAATCTAGACTTACAAAACACTCCATTCAATTCTATCTAATTCGAAAACAATGAATATAGACTTATATTTATTTCACTATTCTAACTTCACTATCACTAAATTTTATCTACTACAGTAAAACTACCAAGGGGGTTACATAATATATTTTTCGTGCTTCCGAATGATTTCTCTGCGTATTTCTCTCTTCTGTGTCAGTGAAACTTTCATTGTGTGTCTGTCTATTACTTGATATTGTATGTCTTGTGTCTGGCGCAGCATGGCCAAATATGACCCTTGCGCCATTAAATCCCAACAAACCAACCAACCGAATGATTTCCCAATTTTTATATGGCGCAGCTTGTCCGCTTTTGGACCTTGCGCCATAAACCCCCAAAATCCAATCCAATCCCATTTTTTATAATCGATTCTCTGAAAGAAATTAATTTCAGCTAGGAAAGATGCAACCAGTTTAGCTTTTGTTCAGCAGTCATTACACTAATTTCGTAAAGAAAAATTGTTCCAAAACTACAAATTTTCACTTTGTTGAACCAATAAAATCGCTAACAATCTACGAGCCGATGTAATGAAGTTCGAGTATTTAAAACAAGTTTTTATCTCTGTGATATGGGACTTTTATATAAATTCAATTTTGATTTGATATGGGCACTAAATAGTGATGCTGTATATATAAGGCGTTATTTTAATAATGCTTAAACTCCATTTCGAGCAATCTGGTCTTAAATTTAAAATGAAAAGAAAATTCATGAGTCGTGAAAGGAGTTACGGAGTTTTTGTTTAGGTTCATGAAAATGGAATGTTATTTCGAAAGTGTGGTAAACAACAATTTCACAAAAAGCGGAGTTGTACCATTATTTAAAATAACGTCTTCATATTAAACACGGTACTCTACTGTCGCTCTAAGACTTGCTCCAGCTTTGTACTAGTTACGCACTAGTGAATCAACCATTAACTAGTAATTAGTGAATACAGGCGAGTACTACCGACTCTTTCGAATGCTTTCAATTTCCCGCTCTTATTACAATTATTTCTGTTGCATGTCGTTCCGTTTTAAAATTTACTCGGAGTGCCTGATGCCGACACCAGCAGGTGGTTTTCGTCCTTTCAGCTGGCTCGCTATAAAGCAACTGCCCCGTCGCGTCTGTCAGAACTGCGGCTGTTGTTATTTCACTCCTGCCGAAGATCCTAAAATCCGGTCTCACTGACGAATCGTTCTGTGTCAGCAAAACTTTCATTGTGTGTGTCTGTTACTTGATATTGTAAGTCATGTCTGGCGCAGCATGGCCAAATATAGCCCTTGCGCCATAAAACTCCAAAATCAACCAACCACTGACGAATAGTAACAAGTAATGCTGCCAAGTTGTCCAGTGTGGATGCTTAGGGCTGCTTCACACCAACAGAATACGGGTCAATCGGAATACAGTAGGAACAAGACTAACGAAGACTCGGGAAAGCTGCGTAAAACAGATCGAGCGGTATACTGTGGTGAACGCAGAGGACGCAATATTGCCCTAAATGATTAAATAAGACAATCACCTCCGTACAACGGAGCACACCGCGATTCAACATTTCGGTCGCCTAGTATTTTAGGGCCACGGTAGCTCAGTTGATGGATTAGCAATCGGAGGGCTGAGTTCAAAACTGGATCCAAACTAAGACCGTTGTGTACTTAGGGGTCTGCTGCGTGTTAAATCTGTAGTCTCAAATGTCCTCACGTTGGCGTGGTGTGGAAGTTGGGAGAGTGGGGTGCCTGTTGGATATTCACATCGTCATCTGATCGTGGTTCAAAATTACGAGATGTTATCCTCGGATCTTTGCTTTCGGGATTGATCCAGGACCGTTGCCAATAGCCCCATGTGTTACCCCAGTGTGACGTAAATTCAATGTCCTAACCTAACCTGGTCTTTTCCTAGACTGTCTCGCTGCTTTTCTCTCTGCTGCTGCTCAAGGGATCATCTATTGGTCCGACCCTGTAGACCCATGATTTCCCGCTGTGATGAAAAATTATGTAAATCAATATGACGCAGTTATGTCCAATATGCACGTGACCTTCACGTGGAGATCGACAAACCGAGCGATCGGGATAAATAACATGAAGCTGCGCGTACATGTTCTGGCTAGATCAAGGCTACCCCTATTCTATAAGGTCGACGCAGTGATCCACGTTGAAGAGAGCTTGCTTTTTAGCAGGCTCTCTTCAACGTGTGTAGAAAGGGAAAATACTCGGTTCGCGATAACATACACACAAACGAATAGCTCCTATCAATGATTAGATCTTACTGCGATCCCCTTTGTATTCGTCTCCTATACTGATAACCGGTAGGACGTCTCCATTGGTCACGAGGCTGTTTGTAAGCCCTGTTCGACGGGCGTCCACACTACCGAATCTGGTAGATTTTGTTACAGTTCGCTGGACAGTACGCGAAATTCGTTACTGCGGACAAGGTTCGGGAACAACCGACTACAAAGGGTCTCGCAGTAGAATCGTGGATGCAGATCGCGAGTTTGTTCGTCGGAACAGAGCTCGCAAACAATCTTGTTACACTCAACCGGTTGCCAGTTTTTGCGACGAATTCCGTGCAATCAGCGATGCAATGAACACTGCAGTATAAAACGAACTTAAGATCGTTGCGGCTAATAGCTGTTCGTTGCCTCGAACCGAGCATTTTCATCTCTGTGTGTTCGTCTGTTCTCGAACGCATTCTGATCTTTGTATTCGTCTGTTCAAGAACGCACTCTGATCTCTGTGTATTCGTCTGTCTCGAATGCGCTCTGATCTCTGTGTATTCGTTTGTTCACGAACATACTGTTTGTTCGGCTGATTGCGACGTGTTACAAGGCTTCTGCGAACGTACCGTTCACACTTGAAGTTGCATTACGTGTTAATATTTTGTTTGTTTGGGGATTTGTGGCTCAAGGTCCAAAAACATTACATAATGCGAGTTCACTCGTGACTTCGCGGCTGAAGAAGGATTGGGAGGACGAGCCCAATTGTCCAACCCGAAGATCTCGTGCAAGACGATCTCGCGGGTCACGGTCTCGAATCTCGAGATGCTTCCTTCGATGGCTAATGACGCAGCGGCCGAGTCGACTCTTTCTTTTATTGTTCCCCAGCCGCGACGAATGCGACGCTTCCCCCCTTTTCTGCGTGAGAGTTTCGCGTCGACGTAATGAACGGCATTTGCATATCAGCCGACTCGATCTGGACTCGGAAAAGGGACTCCGACGGTGAATGACTCAAGGATCCGTTCCGCCGACGACGAACTGGCTGAAAGGTGGCCACCACCACGACGCAATCGGAATTGGAGTTCAGAAAGTGTCAAGGAAACGGAGTGCTGTTGCATAAAACCGCGTTATTATTTTCAGCCTGCTTTTGGGGAAAGAGGTAAGACTGCCATTGAGAGCAGTGGGACATTCATCATTTTTCGTTTGATGTTCAGAAACCGCAAGGGAACCGTGTGTGCAATACGCCAACTGATACCGAATGGACTGACTCCGTGCATTTGCTTGAGGGAAGAAATTAAAATTTCACCACTTTTATTGAGATTCGCCATTTGCGTTTCAATTCTCGCTTGATAACGGAATTTCACTATGGTGCATTCGATGTTCAGTAGGTATGATAGGTATTTTAATTAACGCCGCACTGCAGCTACGCAACGGGCTTTGGCGACTGTCCGGGATCAAACCCGAAGAGAAAGATCCGAGGACAACACCCCGTAAATTTGAATCACGGTCAGATGACGAGGTCACACCTGAGCTGGCACCCCACTCTTCAAACTTCCACACCACGCCAATGTGAGGACATTTGAGGCCACCACAGATTTAACGTGCATCAGCCCCGCCTATGTACACGACGGTCTTTGTTGGACTCGAACTCCCAACCCTCCGTTGCTAATTCGTTACTCTTCCAACCGCGGCCCCCTTTCGATGTTCGGAACTTACACTTAAGACGTGTTACACTTGTGTTCGTGAATTACTTGTCATTAATTCACGAACTATTGCTTCGGCACTCTGAAAATTCATGCAATTTTTTGGGGATTTTAAATGATTAAATCTAATGTCCAAATCTGTTCCATTCTTAATATGGAATGTTTAGAAATTCACGAAGACTCATTTGAAATAATTTACCTACTCCAGTGCGACGCGCAAAACGAAAGTTCTATAGAGTAACGATTTTCAACGATATGCCACAAAAATGGCTCGATTCATACCGTGGAAACGGTTTTGAATTGTGTAAGATTTATTTTATTTTCAACGGTTTAGTTTCGAACAATTCGCAAGAGTGTTCATAAATAATTTTAAATGATACATGGGTGAATCCATTCAAATTCAGGCAATATAAATAAAATGTTCGCCTCACCACCTTCGAATTTTTAAAAATTTAGTATATGGTGGCCAGTGGCGTATGTTAAACTATGCCATATTTATTTTTGCAAAATAATTTTTTAATGGAAATAAGACCTTAAAAGACCGTTAAAAATATTCAATTTTACTTTTCAAGAATGTCGCGTAATACTTAAAAATTGTGCTACGCTTAAACTATTAGAGATAAACTTGTTTTATTTTTTGCTAGTGATACTTAAATGTACTGTTCGTGATAATAAGTTAAAATATCTTTTATAATTGGATTAGTTTTTTAACAGTATGGCACGGAACTTGCTGAAGTTTGGTTAAGATTTAATAAAAAAGCCATCTTAAAAATTTGTGTAACTTTTTGGGTAAGTTCATTAGAATATTGTTAATGTAGTACCTATATATCTAATGCAATTTCTCAAAGATTGATTTTTAAGAGCCTTCAACGTAAGATATCGAAATTTCAACCGCTAACGCGCGCTCAACGAGCTGGGCCAACGATATTCCTCCACTAGTAAGTGAGCGCTCGAATTTCAACCAAAAGCTCAAGCACCTTTTTCGATGCGACATTTTAACATGTGATTCATTATTTCTATACATATATCAATAGTGTATGGAACTAAGATTTTTTGATAATCCTATATTCTACTGTTAATAGTTTTTAAAAAGAAATCAGCCAAACTAATTATTTATCGGAACTTATTAACTAATTTCTAATTATAAACCGCGGAAATATTTGGACTGCATATTGCTTCAGGACTGCTTGCATTGAAATTTTCACTTAGTAATAACTTGCACACATAGTTTCACTTGCACCTGCGGCAACAAATTATAAAATAAAGTTACAAGATATACTATTCTGAGGGCTCTAGGAGTGTTGATTGTTTATATTCTACAAACAGCTGCTTTTTATCCACCCAGCTGCTCACATGGGGAAGATTTATATAGTGAGAGTAGCTTTTTAATGTACAATCATATTCATGGTTGGTACATTAAAAAGCCTTTACCTTTGTCTGATTACATCTTATCCTATACATTTTAAATCATTTAGTATATAATACTCATTTACTCTTAATTCATTCTTGGATTTGGGTATAATTCATTCTGAGATATTTTATGAAATTAATCTCTCAAACAAATCAATGTATTAAGTAAAAAGCAATTTCATGGTTTTAGAAGAGACAAATAAATTTAATTGTCTTTTTATGGAGGAAGGCACATGAAAATTTTCCTGCAACATCAAAAATAGTTTTTAAATAACTAACAAGTTCACTCTTGTTGAAAGTTTTACAATGGTGCGTTCATATGACAAAGTCGGCCTCTTGTTATACACCAAAATCTGATCTAGTATTGTGACATGAGTGCAACTTTTCAAGAATCGAGGATGATTGAAAGTAAGTTTATTTACTTATGAAGCTGTATTTAGTTATAAATTGCATTCGTGAGAGAAGTTCAACATTGAAAAAGTTATTTATTTACGTATCCGTTGAATGCTTTCTTGGAGTTTTATGTGGCAGAAAGGACAGATTAAACACTTTCGCCGAATTTAACGAATATCTCAATTTATATTAATTAATATTTTTTTAACGTAACTAATATTCAAATTAGCAATTTTTCTTATTGTTTTAAGTAAATAACAATTTATATCATTATTTTGTCTGATATGTTAAATATATTACTGAGCTTCGTAATTTTTCTTATCTGCAATTTTAGAACTGTTTTATGAGGATTTATAGCAATTTTACGTTTTGTGCTACTAGTTTCAATACTGTTTAAATGTTTTAATATAATTATAGGAATTTATTAATATTTTAAATATGTAGTTTATTACTCTGATCCTTTCTATCAAAACAATTACAGTGTATTTTTTAAATTTGGTTTTGTAGTGAGATGAACACAGCAAAATTATGTTTGTGAAATTCTCTGTGTACGTTTAATATATAATTCTGATAGATAATTTATTCAAATTAAGTAAATACTGTAAATTATAATTCAAATTATTCGGTTAACGTTGAGTATAAAAGTATTTTTAAGCAAATACAGAAAGCGTAGTTCTCCCACTGGCTGAAAGGGAATCCCGATATAATTTAGGGATTTCAAAAACCTTTTCGTCCTTTTATAGGGAATTTGACATTTCCTTAGGGAATTTTCGTACTTCGAAAGGGAATTTGACGGTAGTTTATTATTTTCTGATCGCTTCGTGTTTTCAGATCAGGGTCATTACACAAAATAATTTATTTAAACTTAACTATTCAAAAACTGCAAAAAGTGCTCACACATTCCAATAGAATATTTATATAGGAACTTAGAAAAAAATAATCAGATTTTTAAAAGATGGCTTTTGCGAGAAAAATGAATTTAAAATTCATCAAATTGAAATACTATTTAAATTCATATTTCCAATACTATTTACGTACCACTAATGAAATTAGTATCAATAATTGCTCTAAAGTCTTACAATTGTTTTGAAAAAAAAATTGGAATATCTTAATTATTTTAGGAGATGCGATTTTTAACTAGGTGATGTACGCTAAGAAAAATTAATTTTAATTTGTGACGTCACTTTCACAGCCCTGTATCTCGAAGAAAATTTTTTTTTCGAGGTTATGAAATATATGTTGATTCAGGTGACCCAAAATGTACCTGTATGCAAAATATCATTCGATTAGAAGATGCTGAGGCGAACAGCCTTCCTGGATTTGAATGAATTCACCCGCATATAAATAACGTTGAATATTTTTTATTGCAAATTACCATAAGTAAATTGTTTTCAAATGATGTTTTAAAAATGGTGCAAAAATGAGAATTATATTCTTATTTTTATTTATTACTATTCTTATAAGAATTACTATTCTTATTTTTATTTATTACTTTTCTTATAAGAATTACTATTCTTATTTTTGTAAATCAATCATAATTAGGCCTGTTTTTTTATCAGACCGCCAAAAATAATATATTTTTTGATGTGCCCCGGAATTTTAGTAAGTAGTTTATGTTACCATGAGATGAAAAAGTTGAAAATCGCTGTTATAGAGTATTATCGGATCTGCATTGCAGTACAGTTCATCACAATGTACTTAGTATACGTATATTTCCGCATTTTTCGGCGTTAGATAATTTATTGTCATTATGGACCAGTCAGCTATATAAATCGCACAATGTTTGAAAATGATGTTGGTTTCGATGACTCAATATTTACCAATTACCAAGATTTGCGTGCGATACAAGGGGCGTATGAAAATTGGAACCCATGTGATGGTATTTCATACATTGGTGACGCAAATAATTTTCAGTTGTAGCCTCATCTCCAAAAAGGTGTCAACTCAGAATGAAAATTGGATTTTGTTTTTAATAACATTCAATTCTATCAAACTCAAATAAGCCATGGAAATCAAACAAGGAAATATGCTACACTTTTTTTGGAAAGATTTAACTGAATTCTTCAAATTTCAAACCGAGAAATAAAATATGCTCACAAATTTTCAATCTTGTTTTGGCTCTCCTCTAAAATTTACTTTCTTGAGAAAGTGCGATATATTTGTTACAAAATCGATGAATTTTCTTATGTAATTACGAAATCTTGCATGAGATCAGAATCTACATCTAATGAAGAAATTTTTCCTTTTTCTTGTAACCTCTTTTTAAGATGCCTTCTATCATCGTTTTTATTTGCCATCTCCTCATCGTCCTTTTTGTTTTGTTAACCGTTTAGTTTTAAATAAAGTATTATGCATTGCAGAGTGCAAAAGCCTGCGCTTGCGACATAAGATGAGACTCATTGGAGCTCTTTGTAAAAGATTTTCTAGAAATTTCTTAACCTGCAGTGACCTAAGACTCGTAATCCCCTGGTCATCTAAATAGCTAACACTTAATCTGACCTTCTTTATCTAAACAGTTTTCTGTCCATAAACCTTGATCTGCATTTATACATTGATGAATAGGTCTTCGCCCCAAGGTCTATCTACTATGAATCCAGGTCTGTCTTAGAGCTGGGTTTATGTAAGCCGTGAATACATTCTCATGGAATGTCCTTGAAACCTTCTCTCTTTCTTGGTGCACGGTTGGAAGAGTAACGGATTAGCAACCGAAGGGTTTCAAGTTCGAATCCAACCAAAGATCGTCGTGTACAAAAGGGACTGGCGCACGTTAAATTTGTCGTGGCCTCAAATGTCCTCACGTTGGTGTGGTGTAGAAGTTTGGAAAGTGGGGTGCCAGCTCAGGTGTTGACCTCGTCATCTGACCGTGGTTCAAAATTGCGAAGTGTTGTCTTCGAATTTTTTCCTCGGGATTGATCTCGGACTGTCACCAATAGCTCGTTGTGTTGCTCCAATGCGACGTTAATTACCTACCTATCTCAAATTTCTTTTTAAAATTATCGTTGTGGGGTTGACCACCATGACCCCTCATGGGGTTGATCCAGAAACAAATAAACTATCCCCGGTGTCAACTGGAAGGACGAAAGAAGGGAGACGATTTCAAGAACCCGAACTGGGCAGACGTATTTTTTTGGCGCGCGGTCGCCGGCCGTTTGAGCGGATTCCATTTTTCCCTTTCTGCAGCTTCCTCAACCTAGGAACACAAAATCCTGAATTAATTGTTAGCTAGTGTACATTCCTGTTAAATAAATAACCATTTTACTTTTTTTTATATATGTCCTTGTTTTCGGCACACTATTCTACGCACCACGTTACAGCACAGTACATTACTTCATAAGGGACAGTCAAGCCAACCCAGTACCGGAATCCATCCTATAAATGTGGTACTGGTGGGGGCTTGCGTTACTGATTGGCACCATGCAGTGTTAGGAACTACGGATATTCTAGTCCCCCGCACACTCCATACGTTCTCCCCTTCCCTTGTGTTGTGCAAATTAGACTTAGGGGGTGGGGGAACGAAGAAAATCCATCTCCATCGGCGGTCTCTGTCCTCCCCCGCCGGTGCCAAAGATTACGGCACGAGGAAGCATTTCTCTTCCCTCCCTTTCTCCCCCTGTGGAGGAAGGCCCCCGTACCGTTTATTACGGGCCGGATAACGAGCTCTACGTGCAGCCCACCGCGATCAATGCCGGGAGCGGTCTTTTTCGGGTGGGGGCTTTCTGTGTTGTTTTTATTTTCTGACGTGGCATCCGAGAGACTGGAGGGTGGTTCCCTGGGTGCCTCTGCGCTTCGATTATCGCTGAGAAGGAAATGTAATCCCTCCACCCCTGCTTTGTTTCGGGTTTATTTCAATATGCTTATGCCGCTGAGACTAGTAACGTCAGCTCTGTTCTGACTCCTGATCAGAAAGTTGCTTGTTGGAATTGCGTCCGGGGTCACCAATGTATGTTTTGTTTGAAGGTAAAACTAGTTATTTAAACGTAACGGGATAAAAACTAAAAATAAACATTGCTACTTGCGATTTAACAAAAATGCGAATGCCTGGGCAAGAATAATTGTGACGGCACCTATGATCTGATCCCTGATCAGAAAACTATGTGTTTGAATCTCGTCCGGGTCCCAATATGTGTGTAGCATTATATATTTGGTAGTACCCCTCACCCAATTATCACATTGCACCAGACTTGTTTAAAGATGAAACAAATTATTTATTTAAACATAACGAATGGGTGGTAGGTAGTTGAATTTACTTTGTATTGGAGCAAAACAATGGGCTTAAAAAACTCATTGTGCTATGGAAGAAAAGTGGAACGAATAAAGGACGAAAAGAATTGTCGGGAAAAGTTTTTCTAAACTTCAGTTGTTGTTCCTTGAATTATTCCATTTTTTTTGTTATCCCGGGATCAAAATTAGATGAGTTTCACAGTGACCCCCTGAAGTCTCGGATCATCACGAATGTCCTTCCATAACATCCTGAAAAAATGCAGTATGTGATCAAGACTAGCCATGCTGTTACCCTGACAGTTGTGGCAGTGCAAATCTTGCCAAATGTTTCATAGCATTGGTGTAACCAGTTCTAAATCTTGATAATGCTGACTGTTTCTCTCTATACTTGAAATATTTCACAGGTCTCCCTCCTTTATACCAATGGTGTTGTGGTGCCCTATCCCAGACTCTCTTCTGGAGGAGTCTATTTCTTCAAAGGTGAGTTTCCCTCGAGCAAAAAGGCCGGGGTAACCCAGTTGGAAGAGCATCGGATTAGCAACCGGAGGGTTGCGAGTTCGAATCCAACCAAACACCGTCGGACGGTACACTGGGGCTGGTGCGCTTTAAACCTGTCGTGGCCACAAATGTCCTCACATTGGCGTGATGTCGGAAGTTTGGAGAATGGGGTCCCAGTTCAGGTGTTGCCTCGTCATCTGACCGTGGTTCAAAATGTTGTCTTCGGGATTCATCCCGGACCGTCGCCAATAGCCCGCTGTGTTGCTCCAGTGCGACGTTAATTAACTACCTAACCTAACCTAACCTAACCCTCGAGCAAATTTAAGTTATCGCCGGCCGTAGCAAGTTCACCCGGTCTCATCAGTGATCTCAACCACTGACACTATTTTCACAACCAAACGAATTTTTTAATAAAATTCTTTCGACTGCAAAGAATTGATGATTCTCTTGACCACGAAACACCAAATATCATCTCGCCGGCACAAAGGTTGAACATGTTTGAAAACTCATTCAGAAGAATTAACTTCCTACGATTGGAATTGTGTCCAATAATAGGAAGATTATTGGAATTGTGTCCAGTCCATAGCTGCTTTAGTGATTCAAAATTGTTCTGGTGCACCTTAAATCTGCTGTGGCGTGGGAGAATGGGGTACCAGCTCAGGTTTCTCCAGTGCGACGTAAATTCATATCTGCTGTCGTCGTTTTACTTTTGTTCCGCCGTATCCAGCGTATCCGATTCCTGCGTGGTTTCCACCACGAACGAGAAAAGCCTGGCTGCCGCGATAACCGAAGTCAGACAGTGCGGGATCTGATACGTCAGCAAGCTGTTGATCGCGAGCCTATTGATTGTTTTTCCTCTTTCTCCGCCGCCCGTGTTGTCGCTCGCAGGCAAACAGCCAATTACGAAATTGCGCGGTTCTGTATTTACCCACGCGCTACCTCAGACAGGAAAGCAAAGTCCTCTTCTTGCTTATCTCGCGCTGCACGCACCTTCTTTCCTTATCTAGCGCCGCCGCTCTTTTTGTTTTATCGCCGACGACCTCTTTCTCTTCGCCGCAGGCCTCTCTCTCCCAGCGGTCTTCCCGCCCGACGACCTCCCGCTTGTGGCCGGCTCTGCTGCTTCGGACGGTGGCTTTTCTGTCTCTTATTTCACACGACTTTTGTCTCTTGGGCGACACTTCATTTTATTCGTAAATAATGCGCCGATTTCATTTATCTAAAGATTTTTTTTTCCGCTATTTTTTTCCGGTATTTTTGATCTTGTATAAAACTAGCAGACCCGCATACAGCATCTGCGCTAAACTTTCAAAATTGCTGATATCTATTGACAGTATCGTTACCTCGCATTTTACTTTTTATAAGAAGCACAAGAATTGATATGCACAATTCATACCGACAAGTGAAATAAAATTCGTCAAAAGTATATAACAACATTTCGCTTATGGTGTTATTTCCAATAAAAGGCATAGCTGGTAAATCACACCACACTTAGTTATCACAATTTAGCTTGTCATATGTATTCAATTCATTCACTTGGAGTAAATCTTATCACAATTTAGCTTCTCATATGTATTCAATTCATTCACTTGGAGTAAATCTAGGTATGACGTCTGAACCGATTTTCGCCTTCCTCACATTTTCTTTTCTGCACGATTTCTATTTTGCATATTTATCATTATCTTTTGTAATCAGACTGCTGAAAAAATTCTCCGGCAGCGTCGAGCTCTTCTGTGTAGTTTTAGCAATTTTATACAGCTCCAAAGCTCAAATGAAGCAAATTTAAACTGAGTGGCAAAATTGACGAATGAATCCCTCAGCGGTTGATTCTATATTGTTTATATCCGTTCGTTGCCATTCACCAATGTACACACAATGTCGATTTCCGTGCCTCGTACGTTAGTTCAAAATCAATGAACAATTACAAAGTACCTAAATCGAGCTTAGGTGAGGACTCTTGTCACTTCTATTCAAACGAGTAAATCGCTAAAGGTAACAGGTAACGGAACATGTACTGGTGTTATCCTCAAAATAGCCTCATTATGCATTGCAGAATATCGTAAGTGTAACTTTGAATTTTTGTCTTGAGGACTTTACTAGTTTTTCTTTCCCACTGGTACTTAAATATGGGATGCTTATTTCTCTAGAACCCCTACGAGTCTTTTGACTATATTATCAACTATTTCTCAGGCACTATGCAGTGGTGTAGCTGGGTAGGGGAGATAGGTAGGTAATAAATTAACGTCGTACTGGAGCAACACACAGGGCTATTGGCGACGGTCAGGGATCAATCCCGTGGGAGGGCGAATAGGAGTAGCGGTCCCGAGAGCCACGTTTCTAAAATGGTGACATTTCAGAAATATTTACAAAAAACTGGCTGTTGGAAAAATGTTTAATATTTTAAGGCATAGTTTTATCCTTGTTAGAGTAGCATTTCCCAGTGCCATACATGTGAAGTGAATCCTTCCGTGCACTTCATCTATGAAATACAAAGCTTAAAAGTCAATTCTTCCTTATTCAACCCCTGCAATCAATTTCAATTTAACCCCCTGCAATCCTATTACTATTCTGACCCCGGAGAAGAGACAAAGCAATACAATTCTCTTCTCATAGAGCTCTCTGGAGAGCACTAAACAAGGACAGGGGGGCGCCTTTTCTGTTTTCCGTTCGAAACATTAACACGAGCCATACATTCATTAAACCCGGTTTTGGTAGTTTGAAGCATATTCTCGATGATGAATTGCAATACAAAATTAATATTGTGAACAACAATTAACAAAACTAATTTGGTTATAATTAATACATTTTATTCTAATTATTTGAGTAATTATGTTTTATCTCCACTTTCAATACCTGAATTTTGTTTTGGACAGAAAGCGGCATTAGCTTCAGGTTTCAAAAAGTCTAGCTTGCCTCTGGTTCCATGCCAGATAATGAATCGAAAATCAAGAGAAATCTTGAATTTTTGAATCCGTATCGGTGCCCATTTGTTAAATCTAAGTTTTTTTCTAAAATTATACAAACCTGATGTTTTTTTATCAGGCGTTCCTTTGTACTTTTCGAGATTTAATTTTTGAGGTAGTATTATTAGTAAGCTTATGTGCAGCGGAAATTCGTAACAGATTATTTAATTCTGTTTCCTTTTGTTTTTATACCGGTTTCACGTAACATAAGAAAACGCTTAAACGTTCAGTTTAGAGCAGCACGCTTTTCGAATTGAGCGAGTTGATATCTCTAATCAATGAAATGATAAGGATTCCATATATTTGTTTCATTCCAACATGCTACAGACTTGATTGGGAAAATTAATAATCAAATCCAATTTGTTTTGATATATCAAATTTAAACAAGCCAATATTTCTGCGCTCTCTATGTTGAACCTGTATAATAGATACCGATGTATAGGCTTTGCTTTTTTCTGTATTTAATTGCATTGTCTTAAAACGGATTCTTCAAGTTTTTATATGTGCCGTTTTATGTACTCTGCTCTTTTGTTACGAATGTTCTAAAATACGAGGTAGGATTTTGAAATACACGAATACAGAAAACTTTTTATCAACCCTTTCTCCTTCAAATTACTAGTAAAACTATCTTATATCCAAAAATCATTCTCATTAAAAGTACTGTAATCGAAACAAGAGATTTTCAGAGCTCAGAAGACATTTTTTCCTGCTAGAAAGTCTTATTCGATTGCCCTGAATTCTTTTTCAGGATTTTTGTCTGTTCTTTTCTTTTTCAAAATGAATTTCAAATTTTCGAGAGAAAGACAATTCAGAGACCATCGAAGTAGACCTAGGGATGGCAATGAAAAGCAAACGTCTTACTAATGCAATTATATAACGGTGAATAAAACAATTTTAAATGTAATTTTATTTTGAAAGGAGGGGGAAATTTAACTCGTCAAGGTGACTGAGTGATTTGGGTTGGCTAGACCTGTTGATGACGGTTGTGTTTGTTCAAAATTGCTCAACCAAGCACGGTGGCTGAAGTTGACGCGAAATACGGTCTATTTAGTCTCTGTATAGAAGAGAAAACAAAATCAAATCGACGTGATAGAAAGGAAATTCAATTTTCAAAGCTTCCGTGCAATCTACCCGAAACTGTTTTGTCACCCACTCAGTTCAGATAAATTACTATTCTAAGGCATTAGTTTTTAAACGATTTGTCCTTATCTGTTTGAGATTACAACGGGTATGATTTCACTGAGAACAATATCTGATATTTTTTGCTTCCAATCGATCTTCTCTGATTGCAAATTGCTGCGTTTCTATGATAAAAGTATTTGACCGGAACAATGGTTTTTAGGGAATTTGGCTGTACCTTGACTATCCAGAATGGAAAACTTGTGAAAATATAATGCCGATTGTCTTTCTGTAGATGCAATATTTGAAATTTTTTTATCATGTTTCGGTAACTTCACATGGTTTTCTGAAAACTCTCGATGCCAAAAAGAAAATAGGCTATCGATTGAAAAACTTTTATTGCCTTTTAACTGTTTTTTCCTAGTAAAGCCTAATGTGTATTATTGACGAATTCGACTGTTTATCAAATAAACTCTGTCCTCTTTGTACAAAAGAAATGCAACGCTTTCCACTGTTATGTTGAGAAAAGACAAAAAAGTTGCGGTTAATATTATATTTTCTTTGCTGTAACCTTTAAAGAGTATAACTAGCCCATAACTATAGCTCATAAGACATTTATGTCTATATCGTCGGCGTATAAGTGAAACACCATAAGTCAAAAAGTACAGTTCTAAAGAAACGAAGGGGGAAATTCTACTTACTATGCTTTACTCAATAAGTGACTTTCTCAAAAGAAAAATCTAGCCTTCGTGCAAAGAAAAAATGACATAATGGATTTCGCTAGTCTAAAAATTACTACGTTCTTGTTCAGTAAAGCTGAAAAACATATCTAAAATATTTTGACTTGGTGTGTTTCACTTGTAAATCAACCTTATATTATTGGAGATTTATGTGTCGCGCATTAAATTGTTGACTGAATAAGACCGATATTTATGTGAAAAATATTTATTTTTATTTTTCCCTAGTTTAGCACCTGCGAATCAAAAGAACATATTTGTTTGTACTTGTGTTTTGAAATAAAACCTTGATAGCGAAACTTTTATAGTCCCTGCAATTTAAGCTTACAAGCATGTTAAGTTTCATGTTTAGCTAAAATGAAACTCTAAAATTCCGTAGAAAATTGTTGATCCATTTACAGTAACTTTATATATTTTGCATCCTTTACATTGTAAAGGATGCACAGGCTCTATTGTATATTTTTTTGCTTTCTTATCTCATGAACGCGAGTGTTAACTTAAATATTATAATTTATTCAAATTACTCAAATGTATGATTGCGCTCTTCGAATTCAACGAAATCTTCCATCACATGCGTTCTCTGTGAATGTCTTTCTAAGCTTCGTCTTCAAAAAGGCAATTTTGAATTTTAATAAAATCGAACTCTCTTATTGCTTTTTTTATCCTACCATTTTAGGACAGAATATTGTTAAACTATTCGTGTAATTAAATTTATTGCCAAACATTTCTCGATTGCAGACAATTTCAATTTGTGAAGAAAGGGAAAGTGTTGGGAATCGGTCCGCTTCGTAAGTGGTGTGAACTGTGAACTTGGAATTCGGAAAAGACCGGTAGAAGCGAAAGCGACTGGCTCTCGTGCAAAGAAAATAGTTTCATGCGTTGAAAAAAATGATTGTAGAATATGGAATAAAGCTGCATATTTTAGTTGAAATAAAAGGAAACTGGTTGATTTAAAGCGTTAGTAGCTCGTTGGATCAGTATATTTATCGTTTGTAACAGCAGATGAAGAATATAAAACGAATAGAATAATTTTGCGTTGGAATTCCAATGTATACAAATTATGCACGTGTTAAAATTTTCGTAGAAATAACGGAATGCTTTGTGGAGGCAATTTGATATTATTAGGATAGTAAAAGAAAAAAATCAGAAACAAGAAAATTTTTTATCAAAAGTCATTAAATTCCAAATACCGATAACTTATTTTTCTTACCGATGGATAAAGGCGTTCGAATTCAGCATTGCGAGATAGATTTTCTGTTATTATAGTGACAATCCATACATACCATAAGCGTTTGTTTAGTTTTTTACTGTCGCAAAAACCATATTTCGTCGTTACGAATTGTTCCGAAGCGAGTGATTGAGAAGACTCCTGACTCATTACAAAAACTTTTGTTCAATGTTCAAAACAATGGCATCTGTTTCGAATAGCTTATGGTTTTCAAACCTGAGTCGCATTTCCTTTTAATGTCCGTATGCTTTTGTAGATTTAGTTTTACAATTAATTATTTATTATTGCATATCATGTTTTCACCAAATTATTCACGAAAAAATGTTCTTTGCGAAGAACATCGCTGAACCACGCTGTCCATGCTTACACTTTGTTGACCGACAAGTATTCTTTGGTCATTTCTGTAGAACCGTTGATTAAATCGTCACACGTGTTATTGAGGAAGTAAAAGTTTATTCTAAACCTAGCGAAACGAAGCAATTGTGTAATTTCCAAACGAAAAAGTTAATACGAATTATCCGTCACTGTTTACAACTAGAAAATATAAACTCAGTTCTTGTGTTCAAATTTTGTTGCAGATTTTATTGTGTTATTTCAATTTTTTTTGCTTTTGCCCTTCACATTCTTTTCCTTGAATATTTCAATTTCTTTTAAAACACGTAATTTTAATTACTCCTAGTTTATAATGACGTATTCGTTTCTGTCGCTTACCAATAATGCGTTGTATCCAACCATACGATTCTAGTAAAAACAGTAATATATTCGCGAGGATTTTCATGTTTTACTCGAAGATAAATACAGTGTAAGGCTTTCTTCCATTGAAATTGTTCGTGAAGAATTATGGGTGATTTATGCATGCATACTAATACTCCTCACTCCTATTTTTAAAAATTATGAACGTTATATTACTTCAAATTTAATTGCGATGCCTTCCTATCCTTGTGTGTAAACAGAAATGAAATTTTGCGTATTCGTTGTCAAAAATATAGAAACTACTTATATAAGGAACTGGATAACGTACAAGACAAAGATTGTTTGTCACCTGTGAGTTGTAGTCGGCGCAGTTTAGATTCCTCCCTGGGTGTTTTCTGTCTTCTGTGTTTGTAAAACTTTCATTATGTGCGTATGTTGATGTTGTCTGTCTTGTGTCTGCTCTAGCATGGCCAAATATGGCCCTTGCGCCATAAAATCCCAATCCAACCAACCTAATAGGGTTGGTCTCCAATATTCATGCGTTTACAGAAATTCAAATAACCGGTATCTACAGAATGGTAGACAAACTCTTTGACCACTGTAGCAGGTAAGTAGGTAGGTATTTAATTAACTTCGCACTGGAGCAACGAAACGGGCTATTGGCATCGGTCCGGGAACAAACCCGAAGGGAAAGATCCCAGCGCAACATCACGTAATTTTGAACCACGGTCAGATGACGATCACTGTAGCAGGAAAAGCGGCTTAATATAAAATAAAATTCCTACTGAACAAAATTAACTGAACATCAAAATATTCTACAATTTGTATCTTGAGTGTGTATGAAAATACTCATTTTTAATAATGGCCGCGGTAGAGTCCTGTTGGAAGAGTAACGGACTAGCAACCGGAGGGTTGCGAGTTCGAATCCAACCAAAGACCGTCGTGTACAAAGAGGGCTGGTGAACGTTAAATCTGTCGTGGCCTGAAATGTCCTCACGTTGGCGTGGTGTGGAAGTTTGGAGAGTCATCTCTCCAACAACACAATTACATTAATCTTTCAAAATCTTTAATGTAGAAATTATTTACCCAGATGGAATAGTTTCTCATTCGTTTCTAATAATCTGATAGTGTATGCTTATTTTATGAGCTGTTTTAATGCTAATTATTGACAAACATTTTTAGAGAAGTCATATTTGCTTGTAACTGACGACGGAAACATTACGACTGGAAAGAATAAACGATTCATCTTATTTTGGCGAAAATTGAATTTTCATACGGGCATGCCAATTCAATAATGAACATTCTGGGCAATTTTATTACAATAGGTCCTTGCTCGGACTCGTCATTTGACCGTAATTCAAAATTACGTGGTGTTGTCCTCGGAATCTTTTCCATCGGCTTTGATCCCGGACCGTCGCCAATAGCTCCAGTGCGACGTTCATTAAAATAGCTACCCACCCATTCATGAAATTATCAAGATGCAAAAATCTCCCCCATTTAAAGCAAGCTTGTGAATGTAACGTAAAAGCATGCCCGTTTGCAGCGTTGTTGAAGCTCTGTCGAAGTGTACGTGTTTCCTCGTATCGGGGCGAATAAACAAAGCAATGAAAAGTGTAGCGGACGGATGGACGCTGGTGGGCGTGAAGCGCACAGGATGTTTCCTCATGGCGTGTCACGAAAAGTGCCGATAGCCGGCTGGCGGTGGGAGGTCGAGAGTGTGTGGGGGAAGAACCGCTGACTCGCTCCTTCCTGCTTGCACTCGCTTCGCCAGCTCTCGTTATCGCCGCTTTCCTTTTTGCAGATGACTGCCAGCTCTCGTTTGTCTCCAAACGCCTGCCCGCTTCCTTTGAAGACACCCCCGATTCCGTATTCACCACACATGGGAACGAGTTACTGGAGAAGCTCGTTTTGGCGAATTATTTCACGTCTGATGTCGTAGTCCTTTGTGATATGGGCACCTTGTTGCCCCGTGACGCAACGTATTTGCGAACCCGCATGATTCTACGAGCTTCATCGAGTTCGCAAAAAAATGCGGGTGCGGCCAGATGTCACGGAGGAGCCGTCGCGTCTCAGTGGGTTTGCCCTCTGCTCTTGCATCCTGCAAGTTCTTGTGGTTTGTTCTTCGAATCTTTCCCTTTGGGATTGATATCGGACCGACGCCAATAGCCCGTCGTGTTGCTCCAGTGTGACGTCAATTCAAATACCGACCTGCAAGTTGTAGGCGGAGCAGGTCCGATTTTTCCCTGGATGGCCTAGTTGGAAGAGTAACGAATTAGCAATTGGAGGGTTGCGAGTTTGAAACTCGTTCCAACAAAGACCGCCGTGCACGTTAAATCTGTCGTGGCTTCAGATGTCCTCATGTTGGCATGGTGTGGAAGTTTGAAGAGTGGGGTGCCATCTCCGGGGTCGACCTCGTCATCTGACAGTGCTTCAAAATTACCAGGTGTCGTCTTCGGGGATTGATCCCGTACCGTCGCCAATTGTCCGTTGTGTTGCTCCAATGTGACTTTAATTTACTACCTACCTCTTCTGTGTCGGTTGGTTTTGGGATTTTATGGTGCAAGGGCCATATTTGGCCATGCTGCGCCAGACACGACGTACCATATAAAGTAATAGACACACAATGAAAATTTTACTGACACAGAAAGAAATACACCCTGGGAGGAATCGAACCTGCGTCGCCTACAACTATGGTTGCCCTAGCGCAGTGGGTATACCATTTACCCTTGTGTTTGTATATTACTTGATGTTCTGTCTTGTGTTTGGCGCTACTTGGCCAAATATGACCCTTGCGACATGAAAATGCAACCCAACCAAATATCAAGCAAGAAATTTTATTCCCTTTAACCAAGCTTCGGTTTCTTGTGGTTTGTTCACATTGGCGTGATGTGGAAGTTTGGAGAGTGGTGTGCCAGCTCAGGTGTTGCCTCTTCATCTGACCGTGATTCAGAATTACGTGTCCTCGGATCTTACCCTTCGGAGGTTGATGCCCCACTGTCGCTAATATCCCGTTGTGTTGCTCCAGTGTGCCGTTAATTAAAATACCTCCCTACCTTTCCTGTTGCTTTAATTAACATTTTCTGTTTCATCCTGAGATCACGTTGACTATTTTTTGCTTGATCAGTGCTATAATACCTAGCGCGAATAAAGATCGCGGGATTGAATATGAATAGACTCAAGTCCTCTCTAATAGTCTACTCATGTTTCTCCGAAGTCCGTGACGGATTCGATATCCATGTGCAGTTGCTCAACGCACACACGAAGACAGCATGAGATCAATGCGCTGCGGTATCCTCCTGCACGGCGGAACTCGGATAAGTTTCTCAGATAATTTTCTATATCCTGGATTATTGCATGCTGTATCAACTACTTACATAACAGATGACATCGGAAACCGAGCTCTGTGCCCATTTGCATCAAGAAAGAGAAACCAGGATCCGCCTGCGGAAATAGATAATATATCGCCTCCAAAGACACGAGGTAACCTGGCTGGAGGAGTAGCGGATTAGCAACCGGAGGGTTGCGAGTTCGAAACCAGGTCAAACCAAAGATCGTCGTGTATGTGGGGGTTGGTGCTCGTTAAATCTGTCGGGGGCTGAAATGTCCTCCCGTTACCGTGGTGTGGAAGTTTGAGGTGCCAACTGAGGTGTTGACCTCGTGATCTGACTGATTCAAGATTACGAAGTGTTATTCTCGGATCTTTCCTCTTGGGATTGATCACGGACCTTCGCCGATAGTCCGTTGTGTTGCTCCAATGCGACATTAATTCAATTACGAACTACCAACCAAAGAAACGAATCTACAAAATGGTTGCTTCGATTTTGTGGAAAACACATTTAAAGGTTCGTTAGTGAAAGAAGTATAGGAAAGTTATGGGGTATTTTAATATTTAGGGTTAGACTATGAAGTAGAACTCGTATCTTCGGCATGCTATAAAACATCGAATAATAATTTAGAAATGCATTTTGGTGAAACACCAAAATTTGAGGTTATTGATTTTGGCTTGAAGCCGACGAAATGTGAAGCGTAAGATTTTGTTAGATACTGTAATCCTGGTTGGGGTCATGTAGTTGTGTACGGAAGATAAAAGACTACTTGTGTAAAATAAAGGTATATTTGGCCATGCTGCGCCAAACACAATACAGACAACGTCAAGTAATAGACATACACACACGTGGAAAGTTTTACTGACACAGAAGAAATACACCTAGGGAGGGGACTCCAACCTGACATAAATTGAACCTGCGTCTCCTGCAACTTGCAGATTGGACTTGTGCCATGACAGCCCCTGTAAAATAAAGGGCCGTACGCGTAAGATAAATGAGTTGTAACCAATAGGTTTATCAGGCCCGTACACCATATACTGCACTCCGGACAGATTTTTTCATTTATTTTCTTGACGGCTGAGCCTCAATCCTCTTTTGTCGCTTCTTGCGGATTCTCTTAGAATGTTCCACTGATGCGTGGAATTTCATGAATTTGAGCTGCTTGGGTGACGAAAGTGGCTGAATTTCATCCTTTCCTCGTCAATTATTTCGGTAAGCAGTCCTAATGGGACCCGGCGAAACAAGGATGCGCGAGTCACTTTTGCGGTCGTGCGTTCCCGATTCTTTCTTCCCTCTAGCCCGAGTGTGAAAGAAATAATTTATGCCCATGGAGACATCCGAGTGTAGTAGGAGCGGACGAGTGAGTAGGCGTCGCGAGTTCAAACAGTGACCATAAAGAGGGAAGCCCGGACAATTGCTCCATTTATTCCTCACGAGTCAAAAAACCGTCCGCGTTTAAAATCGGAACGCGGTTCTATTCGGGCTCTCTTAATGAAGGCATTGTGCGGGAAGACAAAAAAAATGCCGAAAGAGGCGCACCGACCGACGGGTTTCTGGTCGCGATGTTTTCCGAGGCTGACCCGACCATTGTGGAAGTGCGCTTCGATCCAGAACTAACGATCCCGTGTCCCCGGGTCCCTTCTGCGTGACCGTTTTCTGTTTCGAGCGGCCGACGGGGGTTTAGTTCGTTTCAGCGGAAAACGTCAGGCGAGGTTTCCGAAGAGATGGTCGGGAGGGGGCTTTTCCTCCCCTGACGCACATCGCGACGCCCGATGGCGAGGGGCCGCCGCCGCGATGCGCCCGCTTAACTCGTAGATCCAGTCTCTCGGGCGGTTGTTGACACGGGGAAAGTTTTTGCTCTTTCTTCACATCATTAGGATTCCTAACACTGCACGGGGAAATGTTTAAATGATTTCAAAGGCAGCCATTTGGAAGGAATCTATCAGAAAACAACTTAATTTTTGGAGGGTATATAGTTGATTTTAGTTTTTATAATTTGTGGAATGTGTATAAGATATCAGATATGTATTTTGAGACTCGTGCCGTACTGTCATATTTAGGAACAAAGAGAAAGAATTGCACGCCACGTAGACATCAAGATTAAATCTCACGCACTTGTTCAATCGCGCTTATTTCGTCACCTCAGATTCATGGGGCATGATTGCCGGAATGTAATACAATGGATCCGAACGTTTACTCGATTGTAACGGCCCCCATGGGATATATCTAATAATAATTCTATATCCATACTTTTAATTGTAAAATTTATCATGCAAATTCCTATAAAATAGTGCATATTAGCTGCGACATTACTTATTAATTTTTTAAACATTACTATTTTAAGATGATTTTTGACCTGGGTTTTTCGTCATCTAAATGTAATTCAAAATTACGTGGTTGTCCTCGGATCTTTTCCTTGGGATTTGATCCCGGACCGTCGCCAATAGCCCGTTGTGTTGCTCCAGTGCGATGTCAATTAAAATACCTTCCGATCTGGGTTTTAGTGGTTATCAACGTGACGGTCTTAAAATGGAGAAGCACAATGAGTGTTAAGCCCTAGGCTGTTTCTTAAGACGGGATTCTATTTTCGTACTAAACTACTTAATGGAATTGATAGAAATATTTTTCAATTTATGCAATGTTTGAAGACTTACACTCAGTGGTTCACATGCCGTTTTTATTTACCGTCATTTGTTCATATTAACGGCGCCGAAAGCTTTGAAAGATATTTCCATCATTCCTTAAAATTGTTTTCCTTATTGCCTGGAATTTGAAGAGCGCACACACGATATTGAATATTCCCATAACCTATAAAGTAATTACTAAACCAAAAATTTGCATACTTTGGGGACCAGTTTTAATGTCTTCGTGATTGTGCAAGGGAGACTCGAGTGAGAAGTTTTCAATTCAGCACCATCTATGATTCCGAACAACGAGGCGGTGTACATGCAAAACCCATTTCGGGATTGAGCGATAAAGACACCTGTTAATCGGTCCTTTCCTCTCGGAAAAAGAAGCTTCGCCTCAATTTATCTAGTGGGGGACGGACGGACGGCGAAGAAACGGCGTGATGCGAAAAGTAACATGTGTTCGGCATTTCCTCTTAATCTTATCTCCATTATCCTCCGCGAGGTGGGGTATCGCGAAGGGGAAGGTGCCGCACCTGTGATGGCAAGGGGCGGGTGGAGGCTCCAGAGTCCCGTGACGCCCAACGGGAAAGAAAGCCGCATTCCTCAAAGGGGGAGATCTTGTTTACGAGTACCAAACCTAGCTCTGGGCGCGGATCGCTTCATAAAAAAGGCATGTACTTATCGGGGGAAATTCGAATTCAGGAAATAGATTAAATTAGAGAAATTATATATTTTACATTCAGTCTGTTCTCGTGCTAACGTGCACCATCGATAATCGAAATGTTTTCGATCTGTCCGAAATTCGTTATATAAAATAAAAGGTAGGTAGGTATTTAATTAGCGTCACACTAGAGCAACACAACGGGCTATTGGTGACGGTCCGGGATCAATCCCAAAGGGAAAGATTGAGGACAACACCGCGTAATTTTGAATCATGGTCATATGACGAGGCAACACTTGAGCTGCCACCCCACTCTCCAAATTTCCACACTACGCCAACGTGAGGACATAGTGGGCCACGACAGATTTAACGTGCACCAGCCCCCTTTGTACACGACGGCCTTTGGTTGGATTCGAACTTGCAATCCTCCGGTTGCTAATCCGTTACTCTTCCAACTGGGCTACCTCGGCCCGGAAAAAGAGATTACCAGAAATCAGTTGTCATTATCGGTAGAAATATCCACGAAGTATAAAACACTTTTGCTGTATCTTTTGTATGTTAGTTGGGGGGGGGGGTATTTCAATTAACGTCACACTGGAGCAACACAATGGGCTATTGGTGACGGTCCGGGATCAATCCCAAAGGGAAAGATCCGAGGACAACACCACGTAATTTTGAACCACGGTATGTTAGTTGGGAATATTTGTAAGTAATCCAATAAGATGACTTGTGTAACAAAAACTGACTGCAGAGCAACAGACCAAACCTCTTGGAGGGTAGGTAACGTAGCGCTGGAGCAACACGCGAGCTATTGACGGCGGTTCGGAATCAATCTCCATGGGAAAGATCGGAAAACAATATCACGTAATTTTGAACCACGGTCAAATGACCAGCTCATAGGGAGATCTACAAAAACTTGGGTTGCCCTTGTTTCTTTTAATAAATTAGGGCCGCGGTGGCCCGGTTGGAAGAGTAACGGACTTGCAACCGAAGGGTTGCGAGTTCGAATCCAGCCAAACACCGTCGTGTACAAAGGGGGCTGGTGCACGTTAAATCTGTCGTGGCCTCAAATGTCCTCACGTTGGCGTGGTGTGGAAGTTTGGAGAGTGGGGTGCCAGCTCAGGTGTTGCCTCGTCATCTGACCGTGGTTCAAAATTACGTGGTGTTGTCCCCGGATCTTTTCCTTTGGGATTGATCCCGGACCGTCACCAATAGCCCGTTGTGTTGCTCCAGTGTGACGTTAATTAAAAATACCAAATATAACCGATTACTGTAGGTCGATAATTAACACCCCACTGGAGCAACACTACGGGCTATTGACAATTATCTCTTCGGGTTTGAGCCCAGACCGTCGCGAATAGCTCGTTGTGTTGCTCCAGTGCGACTTAATTAAATATCTATCTATCATATCTTATGTTTCACTTTGGCGTGGTGTGGAAGTTTGGAGAGTGGGGTGCCAGCTCAGGCGTTCACTTCGTCATCTGACCGTTTTTCAAAATTACTTGTCCTGGGTCTTTCTCTTCTGGATTGGGGCCTTCGTGGCTCAGTGGGTATGCCCACTCCGCTAGTAACCTTCGAGTTGTATGGGGTGCAGGTTCGATTCCTGTCCGTTGCATTCCTCCCTGGGTGTATTTCTCTTCTGACAGTAAAATTTTCATTGTGTGTGTCTATTACTTGTTATTGTGTCTCGCGTTTGGCGCAGCATGGCCAAATATGGCCCTTGCGCCATAAAACCCCAATACCAACCAAACCTTCGGGATTGATCGCAGACCGTCGCCAATAGCACGTTGTGTTGCACCAGTGCGACGTACATTCAACTACCTACCCTGCTAATGTATATTGCGAGATAGCTGTAATGTTACAAACCAATTTTATAAGCAGTCTTCTGTGCAGATAATCGTAGATCCTCTGCTTTGTTTCAGGTCGTGGGTCGCTATCATTTCTTTCCAATTCGCCCGTCGACCATTATCCAAATATTAGTTTTCAGTCCACAAAAGCCCGACCGGCACTCCATTCTGCGAGAGGGAACTTCACTGAGAGCTTCTCCCCTTCGTAACTGGATTCCCGACCTTTTTGCCTCGCAGCGGGAAGCAGACCGGGGAGGCAAAGCGTATGCAAATGCGTCGCGGCCCAACCTGCTCTAGGAATCGAGGCCAGATCCCACACGCGCGTTCTTCGCCGAACAAAGCCGACCTTTCAATATCGGCGGGGAGCGTCCACTGCATCCCCCGCAAGGATCCGGCGGCGGCTAATTATATGCAGGTCACATCGACCCTCTCTCTCCGTGTAGTGCCCTCATTGATATGCACGCGCCGGACCCGAGCCGGACGAAATTCCCTAAATGCGCCCTCCCCGCCCCCGCCGCTAATTTGGCAGCCGGGAGCACTCGCGACAGCTGGGACCCGCTCCCCCGAGGGGCTGTTGCCTCTTTTTGTTTGTCCCCCGCCGAATGGGATCGGAATGAACAGTTCAATTCCCATTATTATGAAGGCAAGGCGTTTTTGCCACCCACGGTTTTCCACAGAGCGTCGATCAATTCAGTTTATTGTTCGTGTTAGTTTTGGATGCGTTTGTGAATTACGATCGATTGAGGAATCGGAAGAAATGCAATACTCGAACCCTGCAATACATCCGGGCGTATCGTTACTGCGACTGCGAAGAATTATGCTTAAAAGTGGATTTACCACATTTCTTCACAATGTGTTGAATTTAAGTCGCATTGGAGCAGCACACGGGCTATTGATGACGGTCCGGGATCGATTCCGAAAGGAACTTCACAATAGGTAAGTAGTTAATTAACGTCGCACTGGAGCAACACAACGAGCTATTACTTAACAGGAATTTGTTGGTATAAGTGTGTGGGGCCTCGTGACTCAGGGGTATGCCTACTGCTCTAGCAACTTTCGAGGTGTTGGTGGCGCAGTTTCGATTCCTGCTAGGTTCTGTTCCTCCCTGGGTGTACTTCTCTCTTCTGTGTCAGTAAAAAACTTCCTTTTTATGTATGTCCATTCCTTAACGACGATTTATAAGCGGATCCTTGAGATCAAGCGCATTAGTTGGATTATATGTGTACTCAATCAAATAAAGAAATGTGCCTGATTCATTTAAATAAATCGTTACTCTCGTGCTTTCTTTCAGTACTCGCCTTTGCAATACTCTTCTCCAAAAGCTAACTGATCCACGAACTTTACTTATTGACTTCTCAATAATGCAGTGTTAAGGCTTACCAAATAATGGTTTCAAAACTTCAATTTGAGTTTCCGCATTCAATTTTGATTAGAAAGGAATCGGGTATATGGCAGAGCCATACTACTATAATCAGGCCCCGGCGTGTTGGCATTTGAGTCACGTGGTATTCAACGAGTCTATTAGTTTAATTAGAGAGCGGGTTATACGTAAAACAATGCATTCCCACAATTGGTGTCTTAAGCGCGGACTCCAGTTCCCATAGGAGTTTACCGTTCGATGCCAGAAGCGACAGCTATGATTGCGAGTTGGAGTAACATACTTTTCTATACCGATCGCACATGATTGTGTGTATGATAGTGCTCTTTTTTCTAGCGAGCGTACCTACCTTTCTGGAAATTGACTCCACCAAGGTCATCTGTCTTCCCCATCAGAGCCGCGCTATATATTCCGATGCAATATACTTTGGATCAGAACGCAGTGAATATTCAATATCTGAAGGACAGTGTGCAGGTTCGATGCATTAACCTTCTTGGTGTTTGTCACGGCGCGGTATCTCGTCATTAGCAAAACTAACCAGATCTTGATGGACGAAATATCTCGTCGAAACAGCTTGAAGGATTAATGTAGCAATTTACAAAATTCTAATATCCTTATATTTCAAACAGTTTTTGAGACAAATGGAAAGTTTTCAAATGAAACTAATGATTTTTGCACTGTACTCTTTAGGAATTATTCACGACAATCGAAAGAAATTACTAAGATCCAAAAGAATTGCTTATTAATCGGAGCATTTTCTATTCTAAGTATGTATTTCCTCTTAAACTGCTTTCTGAAGAGTTGTCAAGAACTGTTATTTTACAATCTAACTGTAAGGTACAGCTAGTGATTTTAAATGCCCTTTCTAAAATGCTATGCACTCGGCTGCATCATACCAAACACCAAGACCTGCTGCCAGACGCTTACTCTACGATTCTCATAACTAAAACTGTTAAAGCGTGTGCGAAGCCTCGACAAGAGTTATGAAACGTTTGGTGCTTTTCACAGCTACTGCAAAATAAATGCAGCTGATCCGATAAAATGTGTCACTCTTCTTGCTCGTGTCTTCCACTATGACTTGCCGTACCTGCCGCTACTTCGAAATTTCGGTCTGGGTCGGATTGAATCCGGTTTACAAAGGACACAAATGCCATAATTTAATAACGTCTGACAATTGTAGCCGCGAATGGCCTTAACAATTCACCCTTTTGAATAAAGCATGTTATCAACATAGGTTTTGAAAAGATTAGAGTTTAATCTAAATAAGGTTAAAAACATTTACGGCCTTCCTCCAGCCTTATCATCTGTCTGCGATGAACAATTTTCTTCGAATGTTTCTAATTGGTAAGCAATGTTGTCTGGATTTTAAGAGCACATTAAGTGTCAGATTCCTTTGAAGGACTTTTCCTCCACCATAGTGACACATGGCATGATGAGGGAGATAATATATATTGTAATTAAACAATTTTTGGCAATATTGCGTCCCTCTAATTCCACCAATACAGGCCATAATAATCGAATTCGCTCGCCCTATAACCTGACAATCTAAACCAAGTAAAATGTCTAAGCTAAAATAAATGCGTGTATGTTAGTAAAAGCTAGAAATCGAATGAAAATTACCAATCCTGTATTTAGAACAATTGAAGGGCTCCGGGCAACGTAGTGAAAAAGCAGAATGAAAATTTCGTAACCGAAAAAATAAATAAAAGCAAGATATTCCAGAAACCGAAAGAATTTTTGATCGTTTGAAGAGGAGTGCTAATACCTCAAAGTCTGATAACCATGACCCTTGAATAGTAGATTTTAAACCATTATAATTTAGGAATGTCTTGGAAATTCCTAGCTAGAAAATTTTGAACTGGGTTACTGTGTTTCCCTCTGCTTACTGTCCCTGGGTGTATTTCTCTCTTCTGCGTCAGTAAAACTTTCATTGTGTGTCTCTGTCTATTACTTGATATTGTATGCCTTGTGTTTGGCACATCATGACCAAATATAGCCCTTGCGCCATAAAACCCCAACAAGCCAACCAAACCAATCCGCTGCCTACTGTTGCCCGCTATTTCGTCTGACTGATATAGTGGTCAGCGATTGTCTGCCACCCAGTAGTTCCCGGGTTTGAATCCCGCTTCGTTAGAGCGTGGTTGTTGGTAATAATTCCTGTTAGGAGTAACGGCAGTGTACCCAATGGGGGCTTAACAAATAGCCGTCAGTTCGCCCCTTGTAGAGCGAAAGTGGTCAGGCATTAGAAATGAACTTTGTTGACCCGAACCCTTCAATTCATGCACACTTCATTTTGGTAGGTAGGTAGTTGAATTAACGTCGCAAGGTGCAACACAACATCCCGAAGGAAAATATCCGTGGTTGGTTGGTAGTTGGATTGACGTCGCACTGGATCAACACAACGGGCTATTGGATAGATCCGAGGACAAAACCTCGTAATTTTAAACCACGGTCAGATGACTAGGTCAACACCTGAGCTCACGCTTCATTTCGATAACCATAGGAGAATTTAATTTGTGAACAGTGTCTTATCTCGCAACGAGTTCCGACACATTATCTGATCTTTGAGTCTACATCTGAGTCTTTCAGGAGAAATCGAAGATAAGTATTGCACAAAATTTTAATATGGGATTAAACGATAGCTCCTCCAGCTGCCTTTTGTAACGTTTGTGGTTGCTTAGTCGGAGAAGCAATCCTTCCAGCCAGCAAGCGCAGCGTAGACGTGGTCGAGAGAAATCATACCACCCTTTCTCTTTCTCCCCGTTTGGAAGATGGCCAAATGGGGTGACGCGTCTCGGATGTTTTCCCCGCCGAAGCGATCCAAGAGGAAAAAAAGCAGAACGGGGAAACTGTCTCGGCGACGCGAAGTTGTTGCTGGCATTTGCTATAAAAACCACCTTTCCAAACGGCAGCGAGCGGGTGCTGTGATTTTGGAGGTGTCGCGTGTGCGACTGTCGGGTTTTAATATAGATTGTGCGATCGTGCGTGGAACGCTTAAATGCACTCGCCTTCCTTCGCGACTTGTGGTCGGTGAGCCGGATAACTTAATGTGCGAATCGGAAAGCGTTAGTTTGGAATAGTTGAAAGCATCCCTCTCGGAAGAAACAGATAAATCAGTCCATACGTTCAATGCTCAGTTCATACGTTCAATGCTCAGTTCAATTCTAAAATGTGATGGCTTTCTCGTTCTTATCTTTCTTTATTCTTCGTACCCTGCCTACCTCTTTCAGAATTTCCACGGGCCTTAAAAAAAGCGTGATTTTTCATTTTAGCTTTAAAGGGCCCTTAGAAAGCCTTAATAGTTTCTTTAAAGTCCCTAAAAAAATATTAAAAGCCTTATTTTATATATTTATTTTTTTACAAATGTACGACATATTTCTTTTCTCCTGCATTCTCAAGCTGGTTAAATCAGTCGTGGCCTGAAATGTCCTCACGTTGGCATGGTGTGGAAGCTTTGAGAGTGGGGTGACAGACAGCTCAGGTGTTCTCGTCATCTGACTAAACCCATCCGATAAAGATCTTGCATCCGCTAAAGCCAATATCAATGACACTTGACCTTGAACAAGTTGGATTTTAATATAGATTGTGCGATCGTGCGTAGCATTTTTAAAATGCGCTAGCTTTCCTTTACGACGAATGGTTGGTGAGTGATAGCTTTATGTACGAGTCAGGAAACGTTAATTAAACTAAAGTTTTCCGATCATTCTAAACTTTAACTTAGTAGATCTGAAATCCAACCACAACACCCGTGAACATTTCTTCTGTGAATTTACGGGTTAATCTGCATTGATCTGTATTAAAAAATAACGTAAAATAGCCTTGAAAAGGCCCTATTTTTCTTTTTCTTTAAGAGTGGGAAATCCTGCCTTTGAATTATGTTATCTGTTTAGGACTTTTATATAATTGTGTGTTACCTCTTTATTGTTTTGTATGCTTACATTGTTACTCAAAAGCAGTCACCAATATCTGTCATTGATGCGACTCTGCTCTTTATTTTTTACATTGTATATTATCAATGTTAAAAACAAAGAGCAGAGTCGCATCAATGCCAAATAAACACTTCCCCTCAATTTCGAGATTAAAAATTAGCAATTCCCTTTTCTGAAGACATTTTTCTTGAAAAAGGTGCGATATCGTGTCATTTTTTAGCTGAAATTAATGTAAGCGACCCATATTTCGATTTATAATCACCCTGACAAAATCTTATGAAAGCTGAAAGTGATTGATTAATTTTATCATAGGTATTGTGGGAATTCGTACATTGTATCCTATTGTTAATTTTGCTCACTTTGCAACCAATGCATAAACACCCTTTGGTTTTGTGTTACTATCGCTGCTATCGTCTGGTCAGCTTCTCTAAGTTGTCGAAGATGTAACCTCTGACATCATGCGTTGAGGTTTTCTTCATAATCCAATGGACTACTCGCGCATTCATATAACATCCACCCGAAAGTTTTTCTTCAGTTTTAGAATTCTAGGCACGTGGTGTTCTATTGGATTGCGCCGAGTACATTGACGGAGACTTGCTTTGCATGGTGAACGAATTTTGAGATTCGCTGAACTGAAATCATTCGAAGGTTTTTTCTCTCGTCTTTTTCTCGACGATATAACATTTGAGAGTTTATTTTCGACTAAATTATAGATGTGAAAATTACTGTTTGAATAGATATTGTACCTTCTAGCTCATCCTCACTGTTCGTTTTTTAACAAGCTGTAGCAAGTAATTTTGGATGGCATAGATCTAAAAAATAATATCTGATTTTGTATCGTAGGTCGCATTATGGATATTAAACCGTGTCAAATTTTTGAAGAATAAACTACCACAAGAAACGAATTTTTTTTTTCGTTCTAGGTCACGATTCGAAAAGTTTGGGATTTATATGATCGCTGACACATATTGATCTGCTTTAACATTCTACTGTATTTTCGGACAATTATTTTCACTAAAGCGTGTAGTTGAGGAGTATTACTTATTAAAGAACGGGTTAGATTTTCTTCCCCCAAAAAAACTAACAGCTTTTGTCGAAAAATTATTATTTAAAATGTTCAGAATAGTAAGTTTTGTTTCAGAAAAGAAAATTCTGAGAAACTTGTTAGAAAGAACAGCAAATAGAAATTGCGCCAAACGTTTCGGGGAGATAAAAAGACAATGTAGAAGGTTACGGGTATTTTAAGTCTTAAAAATACATTACAATTTTTGAAATATGTCTCGTCTTGAACAAGACCATCTTTGTTCGGAGTGACCCAACTCAAAAAGCGAAGAAGCTGATACTTTTTGCTGATTGCAAAAACTAAATCTGTTTCGCGTATTTTAAAATAAATATTTACGATTCGATGCAATTGCGTGTCTAATGCCATTTACGCCGTCACGTCGCTTGATAGTCGTTTTTTTCCCCTCTTTAAAAAGTACCCTTTTCCCACTCACGCTCAGTTGAACGACTTCTTCGTCCTTTTATTTGATTTCGCGGCGGATTGTTGTGCATTCTAAGGCACTGGGCGATGCAGCCTGTGTTGGAACTGATAGGGGCCGGCTCATCGGATTAAAAGCGCGACACCTTTCCTGCGTCGAGCCTCTGTCAATTTTGCGGCCGAATGAAACAGAAACCGCGCCGGAAATGAAGCGTTCCCATTTCACGCTCCGGCGAAACAATCACGCATCCGCGCGGCTTTACACATACTCGGGCGTGAACAATTTCCCCCATTTTCAGAGAGAGAACGTCACTCCAAATCACAGACACTCGAACGAGCGCCAGAAGAGGGGAAAAAAGCAGGGAATGAGACTAAAAAGGATAGGTGGAAGAGAAGCCGGGCTGCGGTACGGGAGCGAGAAACCGCTCCACCGGCGAAGCATGAGACTGGCGTTTCGAGAGCGAACTTGACGAGATAGACGAGGGCAGATAGCAATAAATAAGAGCAACAACAATATTAAAAAAACAAAAGAAACCAAGACAGAGGAAGAGTAATAATATTAAAATAAGAATAAAACAGCTACGTACTCTCCCGAGAGATAAAAAGAGGAAGAAAAATTCCTGGAGGGCTTTCGCTGTCTACCTCGCGTCCTTACGATAAGACAGGCGTTGTCTTTTTGCGGCCTGGTTATAAATTATGCAGGGACGGAACGGGAGAGGGGGGAGGAAACCGCCAGTTTCGTCCGTGGACCCATTTATCCCATCATCCGTTTTATTATTTTTTTGCTCTTTCTCATCCCCTGCATCGCGATGTTCGCCGGGAAGGAAGAGGAGGAGAGTGAGAAAAGGGTCTATTTTTAGGGTGGGAAGAAGGAGCTCCGAAAATCGACCGAGGCGTAGGGCGAAGAGAGCGAGTCATCCCACCTTGCGAAGTGTGTGTCCGGAATCTGCGTCTTCCTTGCGGAATGTAGGAACGGGCCAATTGCTTAGTGGAAGATGCGCTTTCAGTGAATCGCTCTGGAACGCCTTGCTGGGAAATATAGTGCGTCCAAGCTTCCATCAAACGACGCTCGTTTTAATTGCAGAACATCCTTCCTCGCAAACGTTCTCTTTGACATCAAGAATGGGATGTTTCATGTATAAGTAAACTGAAAGATTATTTTTTATTTTCACTCTGACCTCAAGATGGGATCATCGTGTTTTTCCATGTCGCCTTTTGATTTTTAAGACCTACACGACAACTTAGCATTTTATCATTCTACATAGGTAGTTGAATTTACATCGCACTGGAGCAACTCGACGGGCTATTGGAGACTGTGCGGGGCCAGAAGGGAAAGATTCGAGGAAACGCCTCTTTATTTTGAACTGTGGTCAGATGATCAGATCAAACATCTTAGCTGGCACCCCACTCTCCAAACTTTTATACCACGCCAACTTGAGGACTTTCGAGACCGCGACAGATTTAACGTGAAACAGCTCCACGTGGAGTTATTATTCGCGACTATACCAACTGGACTACCGCGGCCCTTTACATTGGGATACGTGAAAATTATATTTGTAGTGTACGTCTCATGCTTTTTGCATAAATGGATACCACTCAACAATGCATGTGGAGTTATTGTTCATGGATTTCTCTTTGGCCTCAAGATTGGGATTATCATGTTTTGAAAATATTTTAGAATGTCGTCTTTTGTTTTTAATAGCTTCCTTGCAAACCTAGCATTTTATCATTTTACGCTGTTAAGATAAATGAAAATGAGAATTGTTGGGTGCGTCTCCTATTTTTTTATAAATGGGTGGATACCACCTAATATTGCTTGTGGAGTTATTGTCGATGAATTTGAAAAGAAAGAGTAGTATAACTGGCATTTGTGCTTTTTTGGTGATTGAGGGGAATAAGGAAGTCAATACCTTTTGCCGAATGAGGAATGCGTGTGGGGAACTGATTAGAACGGACAAGTGAATGGTTGTTCCCGACAAACGCCACACAATAATTCAGATCACATTCATACACACACCGTAATCATTCAAACATCTGTGACCACTGAATTACTCGATTAGAAATAATAGAGTCTGCGCGGTAAGAAACCTTAGCATAATGACGGAGCAAATTATGATTCACATTATGGCAAGTCATTCTTTTAAACATAGATAATCGAAATGCAACAATTAACGCTTCAACAAAATTCCACTGCGTTCCACTTGCGGTTTTTATTACTTTGAATCTCTAGAAAGCATTGCAAGGAAGTTATAATACCTTGAATTGTGAAGGTCTGAGTTTTCGTCAAGACTGGGAGCAATTTGCCTGTGAAGTGATTAGACCTTTTCTCAAAATGGAGCTTCCTTTAAGAGTCACAGTAAATTGCTGCCACCAATGATGCATGTCCACCTTTTGCTTGCACGAATCTTATATTTAGATAAACAAGTCTTATAATTTATTATAGCGTTATCTCCGAAGCGTTGTGTTCCATCCCAGCTTATCCAAAATTGTCTGCTGCGCTCCCAACCTAGATCTAAAACGTTATCGGTTGGTAGTTAATTAACGTCACACTTGAGCAACACAACAAGCCATTGTCGACGGTCCGTAAGGGTAAGATCCAAGGACAACGCCTCGTAATTTTGAACCAGGGTCAGATGACGTGGTCAACACCTGAGCTGGCACCTCACTCTCCAAATTTCCACACCACCCCAACGTGAGGATATTTGAGGCCATGACAGATTTAATGAGTACTAGCCCCCGTGTACACGACGGTCTTTGGCTGGACCTAGTTTCGAACTCTCAGCCCTCCGTTTGCTAATCCGTTGCTCTTTTAACTGGGCTACCGCGACCCGAAACATTGGAACAAACGAAAAAACATGAAAAAAACATTTGAAAATTACTTACATGCAGTTCTCTTAAACAATGTTCGATTTAATACCGCTCTTACTAAAGCCACATTCCACTCTTATGGCAACAAATTTCAACATAGAAAACAACAGCTTTCTCGGTATCTCCCCGTTTCGCTCGGGTTCGTTGGGGTAGGAAGCGCTCTCAGTTTTCAACAGAACAAAAGCCCTCTCGCCAGCAGAAGGCGAAAATCCCGCCCTCTAGCCTGTTGCTCTGCAACAAAATTAGAGTCCGCGTATGAATGGTAAAATGGTTCTAAACGGTCATAAAAGGGCCGTAACATAAATTTAACATCCTTTTGATTGATGCTCGTAAAACTGGGAAGAAAGTGATGTTGGGAGGAACTAGTGGAATTTCTGACCTATTAGACTCAATTCGGTACCCAGCTCAGTGATTTTTATAGCTTTATTTATTTCTGGCCTCCTTGGAGCTTTAGGGGCGCTATCGAATATCGTTTTTGTTATTTACATGATCAACTTCATGTGTTTGTTTCCGATATATTTAAGGTGCATTGTGCTTGTTGCTGGCAATTTTCTGAGCCAATATCAAAAATACTAATTTTTGCCTATATTTAAATTAATAACTTGTTCAAATTAGTTCTTGAAAACTAGGCATTCAAGCAGACGCTAAATGATAGATTAGCTTAGTGTGCTACCTTTTTTACTGATGGTTAGAAATGTTTTGCTTGATTCGTATCTAATGTATCATGCAAAACATGTTAACGATGTTTTTAATCTGAATCTCTGATGTTGCACACCATCAGCATCTCTACGAGGTTGATTGGACCATTTACAGAACTCATCACTGATTATCAGTGATTAGCAGTGAGCGCGGCTACCGTTAAAGTTGATTTACCGTAAGAGGAATTTTCCTGTTAATGAGCAAGGACATTTTGTTCATTCATCACTTGCCTTGTTTGAAAGTTGTTCGTACGTATTTGAGGTGAATGTGACTACAGAAATGTGTACAATCGAAGGAAATGCTGTAAAACTAAAGTAAACAATAAGATACACGAATTCTGTAAGGAGATTGAATAGTGTGTACCTTACATATCGTTGTATTTATAGTGTTTGATAATGCATTCTTTTTTGTATCTAAAATCTTTCGTAATGTATTTAAAACAGTGTCATTTTATTCTTCCAGAGAGCGACCGAGGAGATCCGATGACGACATGCGTAGGTAAATACGTGCTTCCCTCGTCACCGCTATGTACTACCCGCCTCTCTTCACTGCTGTGAGACCATTTGATCCTCGGGCCAACCCTCTGGAGGTACCTGTGGTCCGAGAAAACCCTCTGGACCTCTCGGTCAAGACCATCCGACCGCCGTCTGACGCAGCCGCTGGTGGAGCCGAAGCCGACGAATTACTCATGTTGGACCACAGGAAACTCGCCAACCTCGCCGCATCCCATTCCCTCTCGGCCATGGGCAGACAGCTGCTGGACCCGTCGCTCTACCGTTTAGGATACGGGGCTGAAGCCGTCATACCCGGGTTGACACCCCCCTTCTGCTTCGATAGGACCACGGGAGTGGCCGTTCCCACCTCGCTAGCCGGACACCAGATGATGACCACTTTCTTGCAACAGCGAGAAAGGCTGGAACAGCAGCAACAGCAAGCGTTCTACGCGGCGCGCAACTCCGCCGTTGCCCAGCAACAGGCAGCAGTTGCGGCCGCTGCAGCAGCGTACATGGATCCCGCAAACCTGCCGCTGCATTTGAGGAATGGACTTACTCAACGGGAGGCCGCTGCGGCTCTTGCAGCAACAAGAGGATTGTATGCTCCCAGCCTACCCACTCCGATGATGCTTCCCGCTTTCTCTTTGTACTCGGAAGATAAAGGCGCTTTTACATCCCTTCGCAACTCGGGAGCCAATGTCACTGAAAGAAATGCTCTGAATGGTGTTGCAGCAGCTCCAACTCTCGAAGCAGCGAGGTATGCCGAACATTTGCAACGGATGAGAGAGCAGCACATACAACACCAGACGACCGGCAAGTGCAATAACGCCTGCTGCGCTTCGAATGCCCTGACTGGTCTTGGGCAGTCATCAGTGCCATGCGTTTGCTGTGTGCAGACACCCTCTCAATCTGCCCTTTGTGCTCGAAGTCCCATGGGCTGCGCGTCCAAAGATCCCTCATCTGCAGCAACAGGCAAAGTCTGTGATTTTCCACAACCGGGGCTCACTTTTCTTCATCGCCCAACGGCTACTACTACTGCCGCGACTACCACTGCTGCTTCCACTACTAGTGAATTGAGGCTGTCGGTGTCAAGTCTGTGCACGACTCAAACTGCTGCTGAACCCACCACCGTCAATTCCTCTCGTGATAAACAACATTCCGGCTTCCGAGCGCCATCGATATGGAATGCAGGATTACCATCCGTTTCAACAGGAAGCAAAACTGCGTTCTCTGTTCCTAAAAAAAAGGAGAATTCCCAAAAGGATTCTTCATCCCACCATTCCAAGGAACATCGATCGTCTGGCAGTATTAAAGATATTCTGAAAGATAGTCAAAACAACTCTATGAATGCTTTTGAAACCTCCAAGTGCGACGTACCAAAAGTAAACTCCCACTCTTCGAAACACGATAGTTCGAGGAAAGTGAATGAAAAGTATTCCATGCTTCTGAACGACGAATTCGCACTCCGGTTCAACCAAAGAGATAGTGTTGACAGCCACCCCTTCAATTTCCACAAAAGCTCGGTTATCACTTCCGCGAAATCCAACAGCGGCAACGTCATCCTCAATGGCAACGACACCATTACAACAGTTACGTCAGTGACTCCCATTGTAGCAACAAGGTGCGAAGGAGGATCGATCCCCATCACAAAAATGCCTCCTCTTCTCGAGGCCGTTCGGCCATCCGAATTACAAACCATCGAGCCATCCCAGGACGCAGACCCACCAGTGCGCAGCCCACCCGGTCCACCAGCGCTCATCGCCGTCTCCAGCACTGGAGAGCATTCTGCTGCGACCATCATAAAGTCGTCATACGCAGAGAACTCTCTTCGGATACCGTTCCCCGACAACTCTTACAAACACCAGACGGAGAAATCCAGCTCGGACGCAAAAACCAAGTCTCCTCCGAAAAAAGCACTATCGTCCAAGTATAATGGAGTGCCGCTGGGTTTCGTGAACGGCGAGCACGCTCTGACACCCCTCGCTTTCCCGAAGCCGATCCCCGCCAAACCCATACCTCAGCTTCCCACGCATCACCTCTCACCCAATGCTACTCATTTCTCTAGTCATTATCGCCCGGCCCAACACCAACTGAACTTGCAAACTCACAACGAGTGGATACCCCACGCCAACCCCAACGTGACCGTAGCCCCTCTCCCTCAACCCGCTGCCACGACCACAGTCACGACGTCTTCGACAGCTGTAGTCACCAGCACTCACCGTCCAAACAGCAAGTCTTCGAATGGCCCACCGACGCGGGAGCCGGACTACGCCGACACGCCCAATGTTCTGCAATCCTTGCTCATCAGGTCCGCCGCTGGGATGGACTCCTTGACCACAATGCCTCCGACGACTGAGGCTGCGACGAGTGTGATAACTTCTTCGAACAATTTGCCGCTTTTCAGTCTCGATTATCGCTTTCCCATAGCTTCTCAAATGAACTTCGCGAACTGCGGTAGGGATGTGCTGGCTGGGGTTCCACTCAGCATCCCCTTACCGACCCAACACCCAGCAGCTTTGAGCTCGGTTTACAAGGATAAAACGGATGTGCCGAAATCAGATAGTGCCAACTTTTCTTCAACGATGGCGCCCAAGAAGAGATCCAACGGCTTTGCTAGCTCAGAAGAAAATCACAGCTCGAAGAAACGAATTCTTTCTTCGGATTTCAACACTCCTATACCTAGATATCTATTTCAGGTAAAAAATATTTTTCTTTGCTTTCTCGTACGCTTTTGACCTTTTTGCGAGTTGTATCCATTTTCATTTAAAAAATTACCCTTCTGCTTGGTTATAGTTGTTTTTTCTTTCATTCTTTTACACTTCAAAAAACAATTTCGAGAATTGATTAGAAATCCGAGTGCCAGAGTACACCTTCGTGGTATGAGAATTATCTTATTTGATCAGATATTGTTAAATTCATGAAAGAACTCGGGACTATATTGCAACTACAAAATCCTCGACTTGGAGCAGAAATTCACTAACGATAATTTTTTGGAGACACTAAATGCTTGTTTCTATGATGACTAAAACGTTGTCTTATATATTAACTTTGATTTTTATCTTTGGAAAAAATGCATATAATTTAATTTTTTTTATTTAAAAATTAATAGTTTGCCATAAACAGTCGTACAGTGAAATTTGTTTTTTGTCCTTTAATGAGTTTCGGCTCTAAGCCGGCGATATGTGCTCATTTACAAATTGATCATGTATTCAGTGGAGTTGTATAAGTGGTTCTATTAACTTGTTACGCATGTTCAGAAATTTACTGTTGCAATATAGTCAATTAGTCAAGACTTATAGGAACTTTATTTACAATCTTTATCTAGGTTATTATGCTCATTAGACGAGATAATAAATACATATTTCAATGCTGATGATTTTTGTAACTTGTTTTTAATGTTTCAAATTACTTGTAAATATCTTGGGAACTATATACATATTTTTTGTTTTTGACTCATTAGTCACGTTTTCACATTAAATGTCGAATCTTTTTTTACATCTGAGTTGCAAGTTTTATTTATTACCCTTCAATTTCCGAATTTATCATATGCTTCAAGCTAACGAAGATTCGAGCTAAAATAGGTTCAGCGCTTAACATTTCATCGGAACTGAATTTTTTTAATATGTTGTTTTCTCTGTACAACATTTGAGTGTTCAAGAAAAAGAATTTCCGATTTCAAATCGAGAGAGTATCCGGGCAGAGTTAGAAAATTTTCAAAGTAAAATGAACTATACTTCGGCGACCGACAGCTTTGAAATTTAGAGTCTGTTCTTTCATGGGTATCATTTCCTGCCAATTGGAATTTCCAAAATTGAATAACAAAAATATGCAAAGCAGTGAGCTACGTGTTATTCAAAAAGGCAATTGCGAAAGAGAACTTCCGTATTAAAAATTTCGCAAAGGTAATTCTGTTTTTTTTTTAGGGAAATATGCATGTTTCGAATATTTTTTTATTCAGATTGACTGTATTTTTGAAATTAACGTACAAAGCAGAAAAACTTACATTATAACACCATACTTTTTCAATTGTATGGTTCTCTTTAATTTTCCCAGAAAGAAACTGAATAAAAAATCGTCAAAACAAGTTTGCACCACCCTCTTAGTACAGGAATAACATTTGTATTTTATAGTTTAGTTCGATTTTTCTACCAGAGTTTTATTCTAAATATTTCCAGCTACTGAGACGTACCAGGAAACAGGTCTTCAGAAGGAGCTGTAACGAATGCTCGAAGATTAGTTTTCTTAAAACTAGAGTCGCTGGGAAACGGGGTATTTCATTTCAATTTTATTATCCACATGAATGTAGCCTTAAAAAATTAAAAATAAAAATTGAAAAGACCCTAATTTGTCTTTTGCTTGAAGAGTGAGAACCCTGTGTGAACTTAAATGGGTGGTTCTATAAGGAAAAAGTTGGTCGCACATGTTTTCGCGAGTGTTTTTAATTATCACGGATTGGCAACAATAGGCCGAGATTAGCCGGAAACTTAGCTGATTGGAACTCCCCAAACAAAAAGCATTCTTTTCCCCGAGAAAGTAAAGAAGAAAATAAATATAGCGACCGGGAGACGCAGAAGACAAAGGAAACTTGAGCAATGGATTTTTCCGGATGAGTCCGGGAGGGGAGGATCTAAAACCCGATCGAAAATCAATGGTTGGGCTCTTTGGACAGATAAGCACTGGTGCCTCCTCGTTGGGAAATGAAAGTTCCTGCAGTTCCATCGGGCTCCATTTCAACTGCGGATTCTTGTGATGGGAAGGCATATTTTGCTGCCGTTAAGGTTCGATTTCTCTCCTATAGGATCATTTACGAATTTTTTATATTTCCTGGGTACAATCGGGGCTTTCGGTAAAAGCTCTCGAAGCGCGATTTACGATCATGTAATTGTTTAGGCTACACTGTGGTACTCGAAAAAGGTTATAAGTTACTCCATATCATACTCTCCCCACAAATGGTGCTTTGAGTCTTTAATCTTGACCAGTATTCATTTTGTGTATCCCACTTTGAAAAGGAGTGTTTCCCGTGTTTTAGTTCTTGTAGTCCTCTTTAAGAATTTTTCATTTTGTACCCAAATGTGTTTTGCTTGTATTGATTTTGAGTTAAAGTTCCATTTTAATCCTCCAAATAATTTCGACGAGATATCTCGTCACCAAAATATTGTCGATTTTTTTATGATGGCGAATACAAGATCTGGTCTTCTAATGACAAGATATCTCGTCCATCAAGATCTGGTCAGTTCTGCTAATGACTATGTATGTGGTCGAGACAACCACCAGGAGGGTTAAAAATAGCGATATTATTTCACATTCTGTGATAGATTATTAAATTCTCATGGTCCTCGATTTAGCATCTCTTGACCTTGATCTGTATATAAGAGAAGGTGATGCCCAATTGCCCCAATATTGCCGTATGTTATATCTTGGTTTTTCATTTCTAAAAAACTCTTGTTCTCACAAGGGTAAGTGATATTCTTCCTATAAATTTTTCTTGATCATTGAATAGACACATGCGAAATGCTCACATATAGACACACTTTTCCGAGATACAGTGCTTAAAACATAGTTATATATTTTCATTTCTTCTGTAAAGGGAGAATAAGAGCTTAGTGAAGAGACATGAGCTGTATTCACCTACTTCGACTATATCCCGATTCCTAGTTTTACGATATTTTTAATATTATTTTATGGTGGATACCATCTAAAATAGCTGTTCAAATCTAATTTCATCTCTAAGGAATAGTCCCTCCTTTATCAATTTCGTTCAAAACAGAATCAATACATTCTCATCCTCCTTCCTCTCGTTTGGGCTACTTCCCCCTCCATTCCATAACTCTTGATGGAACTTTGACCCCTAGTCACGTTCTAGCGACAGGTACCCCTCCAGTGGAGGGCACAAAGCTCGGGATCTTCTGGGAAAAGCAAAGAAAAAATCGTCTGCGGGAGAGAATCCAGGTTAGTGTGGGCTGACCCCAACCGCATCCTCCGTTGCACACGAAGGGGGGAGTGCACACGGCACTACCAATCGGAAATCAATGCCACGCTCACGGGGCATCAGCGTGCGGTACGGATCGTGCACGCGAGCACGCCATCCCCCGCTCCTTCTATAACTTCTATAGAGGAGTGGAGGGCATTGTGTTTTCTGCACCCTTGTTTTCATTTTGGACTGAAAGCATTGAAACGCCCTATCGATTTTCGCTAGCCGAAGCACCCGCTTTCTCTCCTCTTTTTCTGTGCACGGCATTTTCCGGGGCTACTGTACACCATTATCTTTCCCCGTAGACGCGGACATCCAATTTTCGACTTTAGAATTCCTGTTATGACCATTCGCGAATAAAACTGTTAAACAGAAAGGCCTACCAGGAAATCGGGAAATTCCCGGGAGATTGGTGCTTCTGGGGAGGCTTGTAGGTCTTTCGATAACTACTAACTTGGACTACTGCACACTATTATCTGTAGACACGGACATCCGATTTGCGACTTCAGAATTTGTGTTGACCATTTGTGAATAAAACTGTTGGACAGTGACTGACAGGCCCACCAACAAATCGGAGAATTCTCGAGAGGTTGGTGCATGTAGGGAGGCCTGTAGGTCTTTCAATAACTACTAACTGCACACTATTATCTGTAGACACGGACATCTAATTTGAGATTTTAGAATTCCTGTTATGAGCATTAGCGAATATTCCTGTTATGAGCATTAGCGAATAAACTGTTATATTGGAGGATGGTCGGGAAAATACTAAGATGCATCCTCAGACATCCATGTTTTTATATTCAGTGTCCTGAGAGTGGAAAATTTGTCCATTAACCAAAGTATCTTTTGAGATCTTTGAAGATTTGCGATCGAATGAACATTTTCAGATAAGCACCAGGAATGCTCCAGAGCTTGGCCTTTAGAGGGATGTTTCATGGGCCCTCCTGTGGGCCTTTATTATAAAAAGAAAGTGGGGTATCTTCAGGAATTCACCACGGTGGTATTGCAACCCCTCTTGCAGAGAGGGTTACAAACCTATTTTCCGTTATATAATTTCCAAGTGCATAATTCAAAGTTAAAAGGAATTACATAATTCAACTTTTAAGATTAAAGAACGGCTCTTATTCCATGACCATGACTCAGCAAGAATTCCTTTTGCCCCTCTGTGGCCAGAAAGCACTTTCAGAGGAGTAGCTAGAGTTTTGTAGTAAAAAAAATCATTGTCATAGCAACAAACCTGCTACCATACCATTCTTCTAGTTCTGACAATCCCCTATCTGTCTTCTAGATCGCTGAAATTATTCCCATCTACGATTTAAATAGGATCTATTCTATTTTATAAAATAAATGCGGATTTTTATATAAAAGAACCCGAAGTCTTTGGAGAATAATTCTTACCAAAGATGAGAACAGTGCCGCAGAGAAAATTTTAAATTTCGCAAAACGAACTCGAAAGATCGACAGCGAAGAAAACGAAGCAAGACGCGCCATTTGTTTGCTATTTTTATCGCCTTCTCCAACCTGTTGATTATTCCGTCTTGATTTAAATTTTTCCTCTCCGATAACTTCTGGATGGCACCTCCGCGCGAAATCGCGATTACGGCGACAGCGAGACAATGTTTCCCCCCGAAGCCTTCGTAGCCCGCTTTCCGGCAGAGCTCTCGAAATTCCGTCCCGGGAACATTAGCGAGTCCGAATGGCATCGAGGGCCCGAATGGAACGAAGAGCGGCGAAAACGATTTCGCCCGCTCCCTGCCCTGCTCGCGCGTTCGCGAGACGATTTAACGGCGTCGACTAATCTGATTTATATCTCCTCGTCCCCCCCCCCCTCGCCTCCGCCCGCGGGAGGGAGGAAGCGGGGGAAAGAGCAAAAGGAAAACGTAATAATTTAACTCGCCGCCTTTTGATGGCTCTGTCTCGCATCCGTTTCTCCGACTCCCCGAAATAAATAGTGCAGCGGCCGATCGACGAGAGCGCGATCGCTTCTTCCCCGCTATTTAAAGCGCCGCGTGTTTCATTGCTTCATTTGCATGCGATCGCCCTGCTAATTCCAATGAGGTGATTAAGTCCCGTCCTGGCCCTCCCGATCGCGAGCATTTCTGCCTTTTTTGACTGGTGTCGAGTACACCTTTTATTGCGCGAAGTAATGGGGAGAATCAAATGATCAGTAACGTCTTGATATCGTAGTGTTCGAAGATGCTGAATTGGAAGGGCCGCCACGCAGTAGTGTAGCCAGGGCTTCATTTTGGACGGGGCCCAAACATTTATTTCCAACACGGCAGGCCATTACAGGCACAAATCCTTCAGCCAAAAGAAAACACACATATATACCTGGTACCTATTTACTCATTCAAACGAGTAAAGCGTAATAGGTACCGAGTACTGGGACTCATGCTGGTGTTAGTTATGATACGTACATATATGTGTCTGTAATGGCATGGAAATAAAAATTTGGGCCCCATCCAAAATCCTGTGTACGCTACCATTTTTTAGCACAACTAACATTATCACATGTCCTGGTACGTACGTATTGCGATATACTCGTTTGAATAGAAAGGACACTAAAAGTCCTAACCTAAGTTAGATTGAGGCACTTCTGTATAATTGTTCTTTGATCTCGAACTAACATACGTAGCTCAGAAGTCGACATTATTTGTATGCCAGCGATGGCAACAGATGGAAAAAAGCAATGTGAAATCAAACGCTGCCAGATTCATTCGCCAATTTTGTCGCTCAATTTAAATAGGCTTGATTTGTGCTATGGAGCTGCATAACATTGCAAAGAATACTTAGAAGTGCTCGCCACTCTAATGAAATTCCTCAGTAGTCTGAGAGAAAACATTGTGAAGAAGAATTCAGAAGATAGAATTCGGCACAGAAAAGAAAATGAAAGCGATCCCTTTCGAACAAGAGAATATGATATAATCAAGTGGATAACCAGAAGTTAATTGTAGAAACATGACTGTTCGTTTTGCCACGCACTTTAATAAGGATTAACACTGTTAAGAAGTACACGAAATGCTGTTTTGCATTTTTGATCTATTGATACTTTATTATATTTGGAGGAATGAAATGTGCATATCGATGCATTATAAATGGATTTAAATTAGGTATCAGATGCGAGAAACGGCGGTATCTATGGATGGTCCATCCATAGATAAAAACTAATTAAGAAACTTAAGCTCAGATACTATGCGCGGGTCCTCTAGAAAAGGCATAAAATACATTAAGGATAAAATACAGATAATAAAAATACAAAAAGCTAGGGGAAGCTGCAGTGTAGACAAAAAGTCCATCGCCTACCAGTAATATCCACTGAGAGTTGTTTCGATTCAAGATGAACAGGTTAATGTTACTACATCCATTAGTACATCATCCGTACAAAGAGGGCACATGGAGCCATTTGCAATACCAATCTTATGTAGATGGGAAGCAAAGCAATCATGGTTTGTGGCAAGCTAAATTCTGCCACATTTCTTGGGTAATCGGGAAAGGAAAGGATCGACTCTTTCCAAGATTTATCTTTAGTTCGATCTAAAATGGCTATTTATGCTCAGTATACACGTTACGACGAATCGAAGAAGCCATAGTATGGTAAGGAATCTTCCCCTGAGAAGTCTTAAGTACATGTGTATCCCTCTTGCCCAATTTATCTGCCGCCTCGTTCACCAGAATATTACAAAGCCGGAATCCAGTGGAAGACAACCTTTAGAAGTCCTTCATTAAATACCTGCAGTCTAGGATCCCTTGGGGCCCAAAGTTGAAAATTCGGGTTTTATGCCAAATAAAGATCAGGACCAGTCCTAGTGGACTTGTGAATCGGCTCAGTTCATTCATTGTTCATAAAGGGTTCTTGATTTGAGAATTCGGCTAATGCCTCAAATTTTGTTATTCTGGAAAACTCGGAATAATATATTGTACATATAAAGAACATCTGGAAATCTCAAACATTCTTTGATTTTTCCTATACGGAATTTTCTTTGTAAAGTACTGTTTCTTACCAAATTCTGAAGGCACTTATTTGCATTGTCTTGTATTTGCCTACTTTTATTTTGGGGATTTTCGCACGGGATTTAATATGGCGTTGATTCAATTGCAAAAACTGGAATCTATATTTTTTTATCGTTAGCAACAGGCCGTAGGAATGACAAATGATTTTGTACACGATTCTCTTCGTTTCAACTTCGCCAATTGCATTCTTTATCACTGCACGTGAAGGCATTTCAGGTTAGTGGAGGGGAGGGGTTATCGGGTCTGCTGTTATTAACAGTATGCAGATGGATAGTGCATATTTTTTTCGGCGTAATCAGTTAGATTTCGTTTCCGGTATTGCTAGACCGCGGTGTCAAAGCGCTATCTATTGTTTGTTGAAGTGGAAAGTATGCGGCGTTTACTTGCGATACTAATCATGGGATACCTGGAATCCTGAGTTGCTTTCTGGATCAATGACGTGAAAATGAACATGCCTATAAACGGTAGTACGAAATCAGTGTAAAGGAAATAGGATATTATTTACGATAATTCTTTTTAGTTCTTCTGGCTTTCAGTCTGACAGAAGCTCGTGTTTTTGGAAGTACGATTTCGTTTCGATTGGTTTTTTCTTCTCTTCCGGCTATTTTCTTCCTTTAGAACAAAACAACGAGCGAGTTAAACTAAACTACATTACGACGAAGACAGTGTAGAAACCTTGACTATTTGTTGTTTACACTCCTACTTTAACTGAAACGGACGAGTTTACGCTCGCTATTGTGAACAGAGAAAAAAAAATCTTTTTACAACCTTTACACCATTTTTAAGTCTTCTAAGCACAATGGCTTCCTCCGTCCGTATCCGTAACACACGAGAGCTGTCCACCGTTGTACGTAATTATATTAATAATTGCGTCTGGTGTTATGGTTCGAGGTGAGACTCCGGTAATTACGTCCCAACGGTGTAAATCCGGACTTTCTTTTTCCCTCTCCTAATGCTCCCATTGGAGTCTCTGTGCATATGGGTCACGGCAAATCGTAATTAACGATTATTGTAATACCTCACACGATTCCGCCGTCTAATGAGGTTTTTTGCGTAGGTGAATGAGAGCCCCATCCGATTCAATTACACTACTCCGCTTGCTCAGCACTTCTGAAAACCGTAAGAAATGAAATTGCTCTTTTCGTTTTCGTTCGCTGGAGATTTTATGGAATTGCAGTCGGTCGAAAGCTGTACTTTTAGTGACAAGTCTGTTTCAAGGGAGTGAAATTTCGGCTTTCACACCAAACTTTGTGTAAAAGCGTTCCCTAGAACAAGGTCCAAAAGTCATTAGAAGTTCCATGGAAAAAAAACTCGATTCTATTTAGGGTTGGTTGTTTGGGGGTATTAGGGCTCAAAGGGCCATATTTGACCAAGCACAAGACAGACAACTTCACATAAAAAATGAAAGAAAGAGGAATTGTGAATAGAATAATGGAATAAAAGCTGAAAAAGATCGCTTTGGTATTCCGGGAACGCGACACCCGTGTTTAATAAAGACAGTAAACCCGTGGGAAATGAAAAGATCACTCCGGTACCTCGGGTTTGTGAAGCCCTTACACACCTAAAGGAGGATTCTATTATTATTATTATTATACCTTTTTCAAAGGAGACGTTACAATGCAGAGATTCTCTCCTTTTTTCGAATTATAAAATCTGTTATATTAAATATACACATAGATTTATTATGTTTTTTTATATCCAGTTACTGTGGTGTTTGTGGCAATGAATTGGCGGATAGATTAGCTAAGGTCGGCTCTGAATTACCCCAGCCATGTCCTCGCATACTATATAATGGATACAAAAATCAAACATTCGCGACTTGATATTTACAAAGATGTAACTAAAGAGAAGACTGGAACTCATTGCCACAAGATCTACCGAGAGTTATAGGAGTTGCTTGTTTTCGTGTTCTCACTAGACACTACAACCTACAAAATCATCTCTACCTAATTGGTTTGTCAGACTCTCCAACTTGCCTCTGTGTGGCCTTTCAGATATGTCAGAAAGCTACAGCGATAGTTGTCCTGATCGTCGCCGATAGAATTCAAAATATGTTTCAAGACTATATTGGGTTGCCAGATTTATGGCGAAAAGGCTGAATTCTGGCTTAGAATTTTTTTTAAATCTTTATTCTAAAAAAAAATAGTTATAAATCTGTAGCTCGAGGATTTATGCGGAAAAAATAATTGTTTGTCTCGTTATGTCTTCTGGGAATGTTAAGATTTCCAAAAGATATAAATTTGCTTAAACAATTATTCAGTGTTCTCTTGATAACTGCAATAGAACTGTGAATTCGGACTGAATATAAAAAGCATTTTCCGTGCTGCATGAAAGGTAACTTATAAAAAGTTGTTTGAAAACGAAGCACAACCAATGACATCATTCCAGTTTCTAGTTTAGGTGAAAAGCAAGAACATATGGCAGTCATCTTTATCGGAACCGCTGAGGAACCGATTCGTATCGGAACACCCGAGTCGTCGCCAAATCGCGGCAACCTATCCCGGCGATAGTCGCCAAGGCCGAGCGACCGGAATAGGTTGTGACGGCGGAAGGCGCTATTCATCAGCGGCTCCGGCGACGTTGGTCCGCGGCAGAAGTAAGGAAGGCCGCTCTCGCCGGGGGTAGTCGGCTCGAGTGATCGATCTTCGGTCCTCCCCCTCTGCAGCTGCAGGCATCGGTGTCTAGAGAGGCCCCCTTTCCCCTTCGCTCCTAACCCTCGTCACCCACACGACGTGCCACTTCACTTCCCGCTAGTCCTCCGTTTCACCCACCCCCATTACCCGCCGAAACTACGTATCGGGTTTTTTTCCCTCGCGGGGAGCAGCTCACACGTTACCCGCATTTGTTTCTAGGTCGGATTCCCGTGACTGTTAGGGAAAGGTGAGAGCGTCTGTTTTAGAGTGGACTGTGGCTGTGGATGGGGAATGTGGGCATGAATTCATTTCTCGCAAGACCATAGATGAGTAGCCAGTAACCACTTTTATCAACTCCATTGAAAAATTTTGACGTTTTTTCGATTATAAGATTTTGAATTGTCGCCTAACTGGTATGGTGGTCATAGAGTTTGCATGCCACCCGGTAGATCCCGGGTTCGAATCTCGGTTTGTAAGCGCATGGATGTTGGTGATTGTCCCTGTTGGGAGTAACGGCGGCTTTACTCACAGGGTGCTCCTACACAAAAGCCATCAGTTTGCCCATTGTAATGCTGCAGAGGACAGTGATCGGGAATTCGAAGTAAAAAGTATTGAATACAAATAACGAAGGTAACAGAGGGACGAGAAACTAAATCCCTCACGGTGGATAAGTTAATGCTTAAAAATTCGATGCTAAAGATTAAAAATTATGCATTGATCTAGCAGTCCTGTATTTCAAAAGTGGTAACTTTCGTATTCCGTTACTTATATTTGTCACCTGAAAGACGTCTCCGGGAGTGTTCTCTCCTTGGACCAGGGGCACATCTCTTTTGGGTGTATACGGAGTTCACGGACCCGAAGTACCCTAGTAATCTTTTCTTCCCATGGGGTTTACTGTCCTTTAGTAAACTCTTAAATCGCGCTCCCGGGATAACCACAAGCGATCTTTTTTCTGCTTTCATCCTACTACTCTGTTCCCAATACCTTCATTTCCCCCTTTCACGACATTGTTTACTTGACGTATTTGGTGCAGCTTGGTCAATTAAATGACCCTTGTGCTATAAAACAGCCTTGGACGCGGGCTCGTTTGTAGGAGGTATGGGTATCCAAAATACCTACATTCTCCCAAAAATTGTCGTGGTTTTTACGTTGAAAATACGTTAGAAATCTGCGGAACTCTTGTGTGGATAGAAGGAGTAGTTATGATTTGAATGTCTTTTGGTTTGTCGCTCTATTGTCAGTTTTGCTACACGAGGGCTGATTAGATCTGTGGATGACTTTCAACCAACTTTTTTAGTTGCCGTTTAATGCATGAACCAAATTGAATCGGCGAAGCTACTTGTTTACTTATCCTCATGGAAGTTTAAATGTATGCTTATTGTGTTTCATGCTTAATCAATTTATCATTCGTTGTCTGTTGCCATTATTATTCGACCGTAACTCGAGTGAAATGTATTTCATTCATCCACTCTTCGAACGAAAGGTCGAGTCGAAAGTAACAATGCGGCGAAGTTATTCACGTGATAGTGCGAATTAAAAGCTTAAAAAGGCAAACAGAAGCAATGTTTTAAGCTTTGCTTCTTATTTTATTGCTCATATCCTATGAAGTTTTTTCATGTTAACGTGGAGTGGAAATTTGGAGAATCGGGTGCCAGCTCAGGTGTTGACTTCGTCATCTAACTGCGGTTCAAAATTACGAGGTGTCGTCGGATCTTTCCCTTCGAAATTGATCCAATAGCCTGTCACAAATAGCAAGTTGTGTTGCTCCAATGCGACATAAGTTCAACTACCTCCCTACCTATAAAGTTGTTATGAATGAATTGGGAATCCAGTCCCGATGGGAAAGATCCGAGAACAAAACTTCTTAATTTGGAACCACGGTCGGAAGACGTATGAATGGATTGGAGAAAACCCAAAATAACTTCGGTGAAATTAAGAAATCAAAATGAATATATTGTGCAAAATAAACTGAAAACATTCAAATTGCCAATCATTAAGATTTATGCACATAAATAGACCCTTTTGTTGTGAATGTGTCTTTTCCTGAACAGAGATCTTGCGAGTTGTAGGCTGCGGAGGTTCGATTCCTGTAGGGTTACCTTGTGTATTTTCTCCTCTGTATCCATAAAACTACCCTTTGTGTGTTATGTGTTTGCCCATTATTTGAAGTTATCTGTCTTGTGTTTGGCGCAGCTTGGCCAAATATGGCCCCTTGTTCCATAAAACCCAACCAAACAACCTGAACAGAGGATCGTTGACTGATATGAAGGATCGTTGCCTCCTACTTGTATAGGGGTGATTCTAATTGAGTTATACTCTTGTTTCTACAAATGCGGGTTTCCCACATGGTTTGAGGGTTGCAGAATCACGAAAATAGTCGTGATAGTGAAATGGTTTTCTGTGTTCCAACATTTTGGAGGAATAGTGTTCTTGTCGGCGCTTTTCTTATAGAAATTAAGAGTGGTAATATTTCCATTTTCGGAGAGTGGTAATAGCTCAGCCATGGTGGTGATAACTCGACTTTAGTGGTAATGGCTCAGGACTATTCATGGTTTTTTAATCTGTTACGTGCAGACGCTGTCTGAAACAACGTAATTGAAAGCAGCGTTCTCGGAAACTTTTTTCGACGCTAATATTGATAACAAACTCCTGGATTGGAATTAGATTAGTCGAAGAAAATTTTAAGAAAGTAATGTTTCTTTTTCCGTTAAAAAACTAACCAGAGTAAAAAAAACGAAAAGAATTTCTTTCCGTTTTGGTTCTTTGGTTTGAATTTCTTAAGGTTTCGGTCTGGCCCAGGACTCAGACCGAAACCTTAGTCACCATCACTGAATGAATATAGGGGCCGATTTGAGGAGAGAGAATCTAGTTACCTTCTAAGTCAGACATTCACATTTGGCAAATCTAAAACAATGCCACTCTAACTTTGTTTTGCAAACAATACATGAAAAATGTACCATTTGCTAACTATTGTAATGATTTATTTTTTAGTAAGAAATAAGTATTAAAATTTCTCAGCTTCACGTTTTCAACGGCGGATCTAAAGGGTCTTGTAGAAAAAGTTTGAGAAAAGTAATAGTTCTTAACCTTTTCTTATCGGAATCCTAATTTTTTTATCTCGTAAACCTCATAGATTTAACCAAATGGATAAATATTTTTAATTAGCGCAATTGATGAAATATAGGAATTTTATGTTTAGAGATTTGGTTATACCAATCAAGCCTCGTACGCATTTCATAGGTTTCGGACCTATCGCTGTATATAAAAATTCAGGGAAAAGTTACCAGACCTAAAAATAAAAGTTCCAAGACGTGTTTACACAAAAAAGACATTTCACAAATTCGATTGCTCCATGGGTATATTTCTCTCTTCTGTATCAAACGTTTCTTGTGTGTGTCCATTTACTTGGGCACAGCTTGGCCAAATATCGCCCTTGCGCCATAAAACTCAATCACCCTGAAATTTCAAAGAAAGTCCGGACAAATAAACCTCCAATTGAGGGGGTATTAAAAAAATTTTACATTGAAACCCTCGAGTGCCATGATGATTAATGTTTAATAGACTAGGCATTGGGTAAGGTAAGGTGGTTAAATTTACGTCGCATTGGAGCAACACAACTGGCTATTGGCGACGGTCCAGGATCAATCCTGAAGGGAAAGATTCGAGGACAACACCTCGTAATTTTGCATCACGTTCCGATGACCGGTTCAACACCTGAGCTGGCACCCTACTCTCCAAACTTCCACTCCAACGTGAGGACATATGAGGCTACGACAGATATACCGTGCACCAGTTCCCGCGTACACTACAGTCGCTGGTTAACATTTGGAAAATAAACAATACCAGTATTACAAATAAAAAATACCTCTTTAAAAATCTGACGTTACCTATAAGAATCTGCTAACTGCCTTTAACAACAAAAACATTTTTGTACACATAGTGATTCAAGCGATTTGGATTAAATTGTTAATATCTCTGAAAAATCCGGACAATTTATAATTTCCGGCGGAATTCGGGCAACGCACACAAATTCCGATCGTATAGTAACCCCAATCTGAGACATCGCGCTGTTGGGAGATGGTCGCGACTAAACTGGTGAAAGAAAAATCTCAATTAGCAGTCGGTCCCGCTCAAACGTCTTTCGTTCTGTCCTCGGAGTTGCGACGAGCGCCAGATAACAGCAAAGCGATAAAATAAATAATAAATGACGACACATATATCTATATGCAGTGTGTTTAAAAAAAAAAGGAAAAGAAAGTGAAGAAGAAAATCGCAAAACGCGTATAACGAGCGGCAGGGTTTTTCAGAGCAAAGGCTCCATTCGTAATTGTTTCCGAACGCTTCGGAAGAATCTTTTAACAGCGCCGGTCTTTCGCTCGCTCGCAAATTGGGTCCTGGCGGGGATTAAAAAAATCCGCGGAAAAAGAAGCCGCTATGGTGTGAAATACTTTTTTCAGCCCGTCTGCTATATTTCTAAGGTATTCTGGGTAAGTAGCATGGGTACCACTTTGTTCTTTTTTTTCTTTGTCGTCTGACTCTTTCCAGCAAATATGGTGAAAAGGAATTTGAAAAAAATAATCTTTTTTCTTCGTAGGTTCCATGATAAAAGTTCGTGAAAATATTCTGTCGGAATTCGACATCTTTTTCTTCCATCCGTCGTGTCGTGACCGATTTTTTTATTTATTTATTTGGTCACAAATCCTTAAATTATGTCTGACTCAGACTATTGGCTTCGATGGGTTTTCCATATTTTAAATCAAAATTCCCCGAGGGGTAGGAGGGTACAATGCTGGACCCAAGAGAAATAGGGGCTTTGAGGTGCAGTAATGACAATAAGATGCTAAACAAATTTGTCGTCTAAAAGAGTTTTAAACAAACACTTATCCACTTGACCATACACATTCACTACAGTGATCCATTGCTATTGATTCTTTCAATTAAAAAGAGGAATCTGCAAGTTGTTGACTGTAGATTTAAGAATGCTACTGACGAAAATAGGAGCATAATACAGGCTACTAGGCTTATCCTTCTCTCTAGTGATTATTTTCAATTTTACTAATTTGATTGATGTTTATTACAAATGTCAATCAAATAAAAGGAGCAATCGAATGTGTCTATGTAATTTATTTTTATTTAAATAAATATCTTTATAATTTCAGTTCCAAGTTGTTTTTATTTCCAAACTAGCTTTACGAAATTCTTAAAATTATACACACATAGCTACATAAATATTTGGGTGAAAATTATAAGCACAGCTACACTTGTAATTTATTAAAGATGGAGTTTTTGATAGGGATGTGCCAAAAGTAAATTGTATTTGAAAATGGCGCGGTAAGGCAAAAAAGTTTACGAAAATTTTTGCTTTAAATAATTTATTGGTCCTTGTTATCGTGCGAAACAATATCTGTTATGCAAACTTTTTTGAGAAATGCTATGTGATACGAAATCTATCTTTTCACTTAATCTGCAAATCTGAGAATTTCACTTTCGAAAATCTGCAAATGTGCTCTTGATGTTTAGTGTTCACTTTTTGTCTGAAATCTGATGATTTTGTTTTTCCTTTCAGCCTGCAGCATTTGCCAACGAGGTGTCCGAGGCTCCAGAGTGTCCCTATACTTTCATTCCAGAACCTCCTCTAAACTATGCCAGTCGGGTATGTATAATAGATTTAATAATACTTAGTGTGCAGACTTCATAGGTTGTGAGTAATTGAATTAATTTGCTCAGTCCTAGGAAACACCTTATTGTTCGACTGAAATCTGACCGGATTGGAATAATATTCTTTAAAATTATCTTTATCTCGTTTTCTGAGAAAAAGTTGAATTATTTTATGGGCTGAAAGCTGAATTATTGATATCAAGAAATTTATTTGAGGAACGTAAGTGGCGTTGTAGTTTGCGTCATGTAATTCAAGTGCGCGCCTATTAGTGGCCTTTTCTTTCACAGTCTATTTTTCTTGTTACAGAAAATGAGCATAGATCGACAAAGTAAAACCTTTCCTTGCATTTCAATATTTGATAATAGGACATTAAATATCGACTTGTCGGTATTTGTGGGCTGAAAGTTGAATTATTGATATCAAGAAATTTATTTGAGGAACGTAAGTGGCGTTGTAGTTTGCGTCATGTAATTCAAGTGCGCGCCTATTAGTGGCCTTTTCTTTCACAGTCTATTTTTCTTGTTACAGAAAATGCGCATAGATCGACAAAGTAAAACCTTTCCTTGCATTTCAATATTTGATAATAGGACATTAAATATCGACTTGTCGGTATTTGTGGGCTAAAAGTTGAATTATTGATATCAAGAAATTTATTTGAGGAACGTAAGTGGCGTTGTAGTTTGCGTCATGTAATTCAAGTGCGCGCCTATTAGTGGCCTTTTCTTTCACAGTCTATTTTTCTTGTTACAGAAAATGAGCATAGATCGACAAAGTAAAACCTTTCCTTGCATTTCAATATTTGATAATGGGACATTAAACATCGACTTGTCGGTATTTGTGGGCTGAAAGTTGAATTATTGATATCAAGAAATTTATTTGAGGAACGTAAGTGGCGTTGTAGTTTGCGTCATGTAATTCAAGTGCGCACCTATTAGTGGCCTTTTCTTTCACAGTCTATTTTTCTTGTTACAGAAAATGCGCATAGATCGACAAAGTAAAACCTTTCCTTGCATTTCAATATTTGATAATAGGACATTAAATATCGACTTGTCGGTATTTGTAACACTGAATTACTTTCAGGTGAAAGGTGACGAAAACCAGAAACCACTGTGGCGAGATACAACTGATAAATCGCAAGACATTGCCGCATCCCGAGATATTCTTAAATCTCCCGTTTTAGGTAAGTATCAGAGTTGCCTTTTTCCATTCAAAATTTTCACCGGGATCATTTTAAGTTTTCTTGACAGTCGTCTTTTTACTCCACTTTTCCTGTTCCGTGTACAATGTGGTTTTCTTCAGTTCCAGCCAAGTCACCCTCTAAGCCCACAGAGCCAGCATGGTCTCCCAAATCCACCCCCCTGCAGATGCACCCTTCCAGTGGAGATGCCTCCACAACGGACCGCCTGAGCGCCATCAGGGCCCGCAGGAAGCTGAGGAAGAAGTTGCTGGCCCGCATCTACCAGCAGAGGAAGCCTCTTGAGTCTGGCAATGTGGTCCCCGATCGCAACACGATCGAGAAGCAATTGGCCGTGCGCTACACTCGAAAGTTGCTGTCCCAGCTGACCCTGCGATGGGCACACCGGCGCTACGTGCACAAGTGGCACTCCATGAAAAGGAAGAGCGTGGTAATGGTCAAGAGGAAGAAGAATGGCAAAGTGGTGTACAAAATCAAAAGGGAGAACGCGAAGGTGCTGAAGGCGAAAGGCTCTGTCGTTGCTGAACCCGTAACAAAGGTATATAAAACACTACTTCTCACTTTCAATTACTGTCTATCCACTACGAGAACTACACCTGCCACCAAGTCTTCCTCTGTCTATTGCCGTGGAAACGGGGCTTCTCCTATTTTACATAGGGGATGCGTGAAGAAATGTTTTTAAGTTTGTCACATTGACGCACATTATGACAATTTGGAAATATATTTGTTAAGATTTTTTACTTATCGTTGAGAAGATCAACACTAGTAAACTACCTCTTTCCTCAACCAACATTCGCAAAAAAATGAAATTTCCTCATCCCCAGAGTCACCCCTACTCAAAATGAACGAGCCCTTTTCTATAGCGATCACCAGCATACAGACTTGGTGTCGGGAGCAGTTCTCGTTGTAGACAGATAGTGCCTCGATTTGTGTAGATGATCACCGGTCTCTTGATGTGATTGATAAGTGATAAAAAACATTCTGGTCCTTTTATATTATCTAGTTACGTGACGAGTCTGCTCAGCTGTTATAAGGTTCTGTATGACTAATTCTTGTGGTAGTGTTAAATTGTTTAGCGTGTGAAAGTATATTGAGTTTTATTCCTCTCTCAGTTTTATACGAAGAAATGAATTTATTTCTTCATCGAATCTGTTCGGTAGTGAATTGTTCAATTTTAAAACATGGGAACAAGTGTTCAGCGCTTCTTTTGAAGAGACTGATTATAATTGAAAATTGAACGTGTCAATGGTATTGAAACATTTTAGCTTCGCTTCGATGTCGCATATGCGCTGCATTGAAAATATTGAAACCAAAATAATTAGTCTGACACTTAAATGACAGCAAGTTAGAAGCCTCAAGTGCAATTAAGACTTAGAAATTAACCATTCTAAATCTACGTAGTCACAAATTCCTTTCCTCTTCAATTTGCATTTTTCATGAGGTTGAAAAGTTGAGGTATCAAAAATTGTAAATAATTTCTTTGTTTCAAAAAATTTTCTTTGTGTTATTTTAGAGTTTTGATCGGAATATGAAAATATTTGAATTTCTTTGTTGTGTTATATCTAATAGATTGTATGTAATTTAATTCCAGGCAAAGGATTCTTCATGCACTCTGGTTATGCCACCAGAGATGAAGCGACTGATGGTTAACAAAGCCTTAGGTGAAACTCAATTGCACAGGGCTGCAAGATTAGGCTACCCGGTGAGTTTTTCTCGTGAATTTCCCTTTTTACTTTTCAAAACAAAAAATGGAGGAAATTAGTGAGTATGTATATAAATTAAATTTGATGCTTACACCTAGCTAATAACGTCATTATCAGCTTGGGATTTTAGGTAAGAACTTGAATTCTCCATAAACAATGGGTTATTCCTTTATCGAATTGTAAGCTTTGGGAAGGACAGGAAGCAGGCAGTTGCTGAATTTTTTGAACCATCAAATCAAACTTGAGCTTAGAAGAATTTAGTTTTCCGCTAACCTATATGCAACGAATTCAAGACTTCAGTTATTCTATGCCTTTATTCTATGATGACCCTTTTTTCGCGATTTATTACCCATCTTGATCCAGCCTCAGCAAATAAATCTTTGGAATCTGCTTAATCCTCCATAACACTAGCCACTTCCCTTCCAATCATTTGTGCTTATCGCGATAATTTTTTTGAAGTTGATCACTCTTAGAGTAAAACCGAAACTGATCCATCAGAGTGCTGTCTTATATTTTTGGGTCGTTCCTGCCAGAACGCGCTATATAGCGAGTGGTGGCTTTTAGACTATTGGCAGGCATGATTCCTAGCCACTTACATCATTTTGGCATCTATAATAGCCCGGATTTACGTCCTATGCAGACATGAACTGGAACCACCTTTTTCGAATGTTCGACATTATCAGGGGAAAACGTCCATGCACGCTATAGGAAGGCTACCGAACTTTTGAAGCAGCTGGACTTTTGTTGATTTTTTATTAGTTATTGTGTTCTATGCTCTAACTTCACGTGGTCACACAAGGGTTAATACTTATATTTGGTCTAAGTGCCTCTGCAATAAACTTTCTTGATCACTCTCACAGCATTCTATTTTACCCTATTTTTTAAAAAAAAACACTTCATTTTCGAGATTAGTTTTTGTAAATAAAAAGCCCATTACTTGGCAGTCCAGTCTGCCTCCTATGAGCGAGAAGGAAACAATAATGGAAGCTGCTTTTATTATAATTGAGACAAAAGAATGCACTGTTTTATAAAAAAAAGTTAAGCCACAATCCCGAATTTCTCTATTATTTTTTATATTCCATAGTCTGTTCAAACGTATTTTGTTTTTACCTTTATGTACAAGAAAGGCTTTTTTATTAAATCGAATTTCTCTTTCCCCTTTACACGAATCCAGCGTAATTTTAATTGTGAATTTACCCGTGACAGTCTCCGCCGAGAGTCAACTCATACGAGAACTTTAATAAAAAAAAGGAGTTCGTTATTGTTCGAATGCCTCCCCCTTCGCTGACCTTTCTCTGAAAAAAAGGAGACGGTAGGAGAGGGGGAAAAAAAGGAGTACAAAGGGGAAGCAGAGAGATAAAAGAAACCCGCACCCGTGGTGAACACGAACGACGTAACATCGGCATTAATGACTCTCAGCCATTTCCACTTAATTCCTCCCCTTCTTCATTCCCGCCCCCTTGTGTTTTTATCGTTCGGAGTCATTGTTCACTTCGCTCTCTGCCTACTTTACTGACAATGGGATTTCGTCCCCCCATTATCTGCCGACTCTCGCGCTCTGACGAGCACACAGGGACTTGTGCTGGGGTGGGAGGAATTAAAGCAAAACCTCCCTCCTACCGGGGAGACGTGAGGTGTTTATGGATGCCTCCCCTGTTTGCTTTTTGACTCCTCGTCTTGGAAGCGTCTGTCATCGGTAAAACGCACCCAACTGTTTCGATCCTGTGTATTCGAAAAGCGTAGCTGATCAACAGCATGGATTCCGTACTACGAGGGCAGGTGGCAATGAGCCACCAGGGCCCTTTCGGAGTGGTGGGGCGGGTACAGTCAGGAATAAAACAAGGGCGGCCGAAAGAAAGGCTCAATATAGCTCCAACTGTGAACAAATGTCCAGCCAAGTTTTCAGAAATTTTGTGAATTTCATTATTTTTCGTTCTTTGGATATTTCTTTTGCGGTTGTAACAAAAGATACTTGTGAATCATTTAATTAAGTATTAGCATATTCAAAAAGCACTCATTTCAAGGGCAAGGATGTATTAAGGGAGAATTCCACGGGACTCGAATTCTTCCCGAAATGATTTTGGAATTAAAACCTATCAGAGATGTATGGCCAAATATGACCCTTGCTCCATAAAACCCAACCAACTATTAAAGGTACATACTGAAATGAGTCGTAAATTTTATTGGCGGATACCATATAACTATTTGCTCATATACGAATTCTTATGGGTTAAATGTTGTGAATGGCATCAGATTGTGTAAAAGACCGCAGTTAGGCAGAGGATGTGGTATCCCTTTCATTTCCTAATATTGGTAACTTTATTGTTTTTATCTTCCTTTTCATATAAGTCTAACTGAATCGATCGGACCAGCAATGGTCTTGCTCGAATATCTTTCCATCTTCAGAAGAGATTAATTTTATCTAACTCCACATCCCCAATATTATCCTCAAAATGCAAGATTGTGACTTCTTTAGATCTCAATCATTCCACTTTTTCTTTATTTTAATGCTGGGTTTTATATGTTCACTATAGTGTCCCCATCTTAACGAAACATTTAAATTTGTTTGTGCAGCGTGGATCAGCGAGTACGGAATAAATTTTTTAATAACAGACTTTTGACCTCAGAATATATTACTTAAACTCAATTATCCTTGCAATTGATCTCTGTCTTGTTTCTGAAAAGCATCAGACCCGTTTATTGCCTTCCTTCAGCAGTTGAAGTTGTTCGTTTTTCTTGACAGCAAGCCGTGGCCTACTGCTTGAAGAGCAAGTGCGTGAGCGTCAACGCTCGTGACAACGCTGGTTATACGCCTCTTCATGAATGCTGCACGAGGGGTCATCTGGATATTGCACGCGCCCTTCTCCAGTACGGGGCGGACGTAAACGCCAGTGCGGCAGGTGGCATCAGGTAAGTACTCCGTCTGCCTTTGTTTCGCTTTCGTTCTAAGTGGCTTTTGAGTGGCGGATGAGCAAGTGGTGTTTCAGGTTGCCTGATTCCGTGTTTGCTTTCCAGGCCACTGCATGATGCCGTGGAAAATGACCACGTGGAGATCGTGAGGTTGCTGCTGTCTTACGGTGCTGACCCCACCATAACCACTTATTCCGGTATGGAGCCCATGAAACTGGCTCGCTCTGCGATGATGGCGGAGTTCTTGCAAGGTAAGAACCCATTACACATGAAACACTCAGACTCCCTGATTTTAATTGAGTGTCTTGCTTTCATTTTGTGGATTCGTGTGATGGGTACCCGAGTGAAATTATTAAATTAAATTCTCTCCAAGCCTATTGAACGTCCCTGAATTTTTGAGTAGTGCCATCTATTGGTTGAAAGAATCCTAAAAAGGATTCTATTAAAAATAAAAGTGGTTAGAAGCCATGCTGGGAAAATGCAGATTGCATGGTGGAATGATGTGTAAATGACCTCTTGTAGCGTATTGGGCCGAGTGGTATGCTAAAACAAAACAGCCTTAATATAATTAAAATAACTTTCATTTGACAGAGAGAAAATTACACTTTTAAACAGAGATCTGTGGACCCTGTAAAAAAAAGGTTATCCGCGGAATTAACTCAAAACGGCAGGTGACCACACACTAAAAATATCTCCTCTCAGTTCGAGCATTCGAAATCGTCTTTCTATCATCACTCCAGTTGACACTGAGGGACAAGTTAATTAAAGAATGGGCCGTCGAGCATCCCTTGAAACCATCTGAACGGGAAGGAGACCTTCCCGATAGATGCGATGAGGGGAAATCCTGCTGGTGTTAACTCCTGACCTCGAGCTGTTGCTATGGGCGTTACCCTCCAGAAGGTTAAGCTAATTTTACTGAATATGGGATGATACACGATTTAGTGAACGTTATATGAAGTAAACATTTCTCTGAACATAGAGAAAAGTCTACATCTACTAACGCTTATTTCCCAAAAACGTATTAATATTTTATGTAATTTCAAAACCCAGATGTTTAGAATGTGCTATTCCCAAATATTATGAAGCCTTGAATATATCCTTTTCCCCCAGGATTCTTTGCTGACATAAGTGGAGAGGTCGATAGCCGGCCACATTTGCCTTGGAGATTCTGGGGCTCTGCGAAATGCTTGGGTAAGTGGTTCTTACGTGGTATTGTTACTTTCGTTTAAGAAAGCTAGCCATTCATCGAGTGTTACAGTATTGCAGAGTTGTGTTGCTCAGTGTGCGTGTTGTTGTTTTCAGATCCTGAGGACGGAGGCTACGACGTGTTCAGTGGCGTTCCTTCCGATGCCGAGAGTGAGGGGGAGGGTGACAACGATTTCTTGTTCGAGGTGAGCGACTCCCCTCACCTTCCCACTTTCAGACTTCTGTTGCCTGCTGCCAGCAGTGGGGCGTAAGTTCGCACTCTAGGATGACTTCCTTTCTCCCTACCACACACCCCCCCCGGAAGTTCTCTCACTCTAAGGGCTACTTGTCATTCCCGTTGTTCTTTGAAGATACGAACTGCTGTTGCGGCTCGGATATTTTTAAATGGACGCCCCATTTTTCTTAAGTCCCCCATTTAAACTATTTAACGCCTGTTTAGAAAATACTACATAAAAGCGAGAATTAGATAAATAGAATATTAAGTGGAAGCGAAGAAAATTGTGAATGGAACAAAGGGATCGATTGTTCTTCCCATTCAACTTTAGATCGAAGGCTGTAGATTAAAATGGCAATTAATCTGAAGGAGCAATCGTCACAATCCAATTACTTCATAACTGCCCTTTTTTAGTGTGCAAACCGGCAACTTTAGAAATTGTAAAATGCGGTTTCTTCGACAACGGTAGTTTTAGTCTGATAAAACCATGGGTTTCGTATCTTTGTGACTTAAATACGAACCTACATGGTAGGACTGACAATCCATTTGTTGTGGGTAACTTTGGGAAAGTTCCAATCTTTTGTGAGAGTTTTAAATCCCTCTTCTCTTTATATTAGTTTAAGTTAAATGCATATTGATTATAATATTAAAGTCTCTTCGATGATAGTATAAAAAATAATTTAAAATCACCGTAAATGATTGCCGAAAATAGAATTAGCAACACTGTTATTAAATTTACAACATGAGGTTGTTCTTTTTCAGTGGGCGTAGATAACGTTGTATCTGTTGCAGGGAATGCTATAAATCAATATGATAAAAACTCAAATTTTTCATTTTCTTAGAAGTCTATAGATAATATGTATTTGCTATTTTGTAAAGATGCTAAACTAGTCATCTCATTCCAGGCAGTGCAACTACCTGCGCCTGAATGATGTGCTGCGCAAGCTTTCTATTACCAAAGAAGAATTCCTGAGTGCTTATGGGCACATAGAGGTTCTTGCCCTGCCCCGCTACGAATTCGAAGCCAGTGCCACCTGTAGTCCACTACTGACGGGGACGAAGCTGGATAACCCCTTCCTGTCCCGTCCCAACCCGGAGAGGATGCTGGACAACGGGAGCACGACGGACTTGGTGAGACTGGACAATAACATTCGCAAAGTTCTGGGCATCGAGACCATCTCCGTGCGATAGCAGAACCTGTCTTGTCTCTCAACCATGTGCTAGCTTTATTGTGATAAGAAACTTTGTGCATAATTATATATAGAGAGAGAAAAAAGAAGCTTTTTATATATGTGTCGACTTTTCAGTCATGGCTGAAATTTTAGTGTTTGGAAACTGCTCTTGGAGAAAAATCTGGAAAACGCAGATCTTTTCTAGGATATCAAATTTGTACGGAAGTCGCCCAAAAACGCCATCTTTGCTTCGTGCAAATTAAACCATCATAAATTGTGTTTGTCTGAAATGTGATATCATCCCATCCCTTTTGACTGCGAAGAAAAACAATTTTAGAAATCGGAAAAGTCAATAACAAACTGATGGAAAAAAAGTATAATGGTGTTTGATTATCTCTATATTTTAACGCTAAGTAACAAATTTATAATCTTTTAGAAATCAATAGAATCTTTTAAATTCTAATTTTGTTTCTCTGAGCAGATATAAATTCCGCAGGAACTCTTGAATTTAAGATTGTAAAGCAGGAAATCCATTCCAAACAACCGGCAAGCTTCAGCTCTGTGTATATATATATGTTCTACAGGAGATTTTGAATCTCCTATATAGTCCTTTGTCCTAAAATAAGGGCAGCATAACAATTAGCAACATCAAAGATGTGATTCAAAAGAAGTGTATAAATTTGTAAATGAGTAAACGGGAAATTAAAATTCTGAATGTATAAATGAATACGGTAAATATAAAGTGGCAAAATACAGTGTTTAATATCATTTAAATAAAGTGATCAAAACAGATTTGTTTGATCGGGGTTATGCTAGCAATATTCCGTTGGAGGTAACAGCTAAGACCAAATGAATGTTAGGGAAGGGATTCCTGTTGAAACCGAGCTGAGCGAGCCGATTCGGCCTTTTGTAATAGGTTACCTGCTTAATTCAGCTTCTTAATCTTAGCACGAATTCGCCTCTTATTACGAGATCAATGCATATTGTGATTAGTAGTGAATCTGAAACTGTTCGTAGTCATTGATCTGGGTTAACTATAATTGAATTCAAAATTGCAAAGTGATCGACGATATAAATTAATTTACAAATAATGGATTTTCAATTTAACTGTTAAGAGGCTTAAATAGCAATGCTCATTTGAGGATTATCTTTGCAGTACAGTCGAATTCGCCGCTTCTACTGTCTGGACAAATCAAACACCAAAAACATTTATCAGAAAACTGAATTGCCCTTTTTCCATAAATATATGTAGGTATATACAATTCTTATTGTTGACGCGATCTTTTGTAAGTATAAGTACTTCTTTGAAAGTATACGTATTGAAATGTGAATGATCCAGATACAAGTTTATTATATGTACTAGTTTTCCAGTATTATTAGGTTAAGTTAGCGATTTTCAATCTTTTTCGTCTCTCTCATGGCACACATTAACTAATTACTAAAATTCTGCTGCACACACACAAAATTTTTTGCTGGTTTGACGAAAAGTTTATATAATTTCGCTTGATTTATAGAAACATAATAGTAACTACCGCACCCCCTTTTGCTCAAGTGGTTTTTTTTTTAATTTGAGACCAATTTATTTATGATAATTTATTATACAACAATAATACTCAAAATGAATTACTTATACGAGTATTACTTGAAATTATTTGAGAATGCACTTGTCAAAAGTTCAACATAAGTCAACTAAACCGTTGAAATGAAATAAATCTTACACAATTACACCATCCGTAAGGCACACCAATGTCATTTTTACGGCACACCGGTTGAAAATCGCTGGGTTAACTAAACCTGCAACACTATGACCTTATAAGTCTGTTTTAGAAAGACGCAAACTTTATTTGCTTATATCATTTCTCTTATTCACGGACTGAACTGGACTTTTCGGAGTGCGTTTGAATTTGACCAAGCAAGTCTAGGAAAAGACGTAAGGAAGAACCATCCTCTTATTCAAATTGATTTTCTACTTTTCAGTTGACAAATCATAATCTAAAACCAGGTCGCTACTCGCAGTATAGTTGACTCGTCATAAGAGCTTTGTGTCTCAACCTTCGGTCCTGAAACGAATGGGTCTGTCTTACCGACCTGCTCAAAAATAACCTTCAACTTTAACGTCATTTTACTGGGGTAGTGTGGGTTAATATGTGAACTGTGGGATGGCGGAATTTGAAAGAAAATCACTGTCGTGATTCTCCTTTTGATTTTCGCTATTGAAAATCGTTGCTTGGTAGTCCTTATTTGGTCTGTGTTTGCTGTACAAAGAATATTCGGCTGAATAGCTGTCGATTTCTGTTTAGTTGAGCTATTTATTTTTCAGAGGTGTTAAAACGATACCAGAGAGAAATTTTTTAAATTAATATATTGAATATTTAAATAGAATGATGTTTCCATCCATAGCCGATTTCAAATTCCAGATCCAGAATATATATTCTTCGGAGGACAATTTGTCATCTGAACACGGAGGTGACATTAATTTTTGGATGATGTATAATATACCGATTAAAATATATCTGTCGAGCCATCTCAAACGGTTCATCAAAAAATTCCGATAAACTAAAGCGCAAAAAAAGTTTTATCAAGAAAAGCTGTTATGTGTATAAAAGTAATGTATATAGTTGGAGAATTGTTCAGAATACTTGTGCATATAAGATATGTGAAATTATAAGCCTGCCTATTATAGATGTACAGATAAGAGAGATTTATGTCAAAAAAGGCTGTCGATGTGGGCTATGCAATGCGAAATACTGTACAAAAACATTTTGTCAGCCTACCCATTTGTATGTATTGTATGTATGTTTGTCTTTTATTAAAAAATATTCATTGACTTTCTGGTGTCTGTTATTTATGCCGTGTATCTCAAGGAATTCAACGTCCCTCTTTCCAAACTTTCGTTTGACATCACATCTTGATACATGTGAGTCCTGTTTATTAACGCCTATTTCACGATGTCTTCTTCTATAAACCAGCGAAGCAATATACATAAAATGAATATTGGATAAAACAGTAAGAATAGAAGATGAATCACAAGTTTTCTTTAAGATAATTCTAAAAAAATGTTCTCTCCAATGCAGTCGAACAAGATATGCTCTAAGTCTAGTCCTCATCGAGGCGATGTTGGAGTCAGCCAGGTGAAAATGATTCAAGTAGGCCTGAGTTACAATGTGACCTATTCTGGCTTTAGCAGAAAAAGTGCCAACTGCTCTATTGATTTTTTGAAGTAATGGAGACCATTAGGCTCACTCAAGAATTGAAAAAAGATGGCGAATCATTGCAGTGTTCCTCCATAAAGTACACCGAAGTGAAAAATTATAAGATTTTAAATCTGTTTTTCTTCAATACAACTTTAATTTTTTAAACTTAGAAATATAAGAATTTCATGATTCTTCTGACTTATCCCACTCAATCGAGTCAGCCCCTTAAGATCTACACCACTGTTTCATCATGGGGAAGGGTTACTGGACGAAGTACGCTGGGAGCTTGCTCATGCGTACTTCCTACCGGGCATGACCACCTAGACACTACATCTTATTGGAATGGCGAGATCAGTTATTTGTCTTCTTAGCGTACTGGAGACCACCTCAAAAACTGCACTTGAATTCTTGAGAATAGTTGCAAATACTGTAGATGGTATTTTTAAAACTTATTTTATAACTTCAAACCTCTATTGGGCAAACGTAATAAGGTCCAAATCTTCAGTTGTCTTAAACGAATTTCTAACTAGGCGAACGAAATCCTGTACTTTCCAAATTCACCACTTAAATGTCTGTCAAGAAATGTTAATTTTTTACGGTGCGACGCGTGCTTCCCTTTGCGAGCAAGGATCGTCCCGCGGCAGACAATGAGCCCAGAATAGCTGCTCGGAATGCCCAACTCAAACGACCGTCTTCGCGAGAGGTGGACTAGAAGAGCCTGGAGACGAAGAGCTGCTTCTCGAAGAATTTCACCCCACGCGTGTCGAAAAAGGCCCGCTCTTATTTTTAGCTCTCCCGCGAGAGATAGTGCCATTTTAAATCTTCCTCTCGTGTGTGTGAGGACTTTGCCCCAGACTGCCTCTCGTGGTCGACGCTTCAAAAAATAAAATCGACCCGCAAGGAGAGGCAATTAAGCCGTTTGCCTCGCGCTGCCATCGGGGAGGAAATTCCGGGTGCAGCGCTTTGCATTCCACCGATAGGAAACAATCGAAGGAGGATGCAATGTGTTTTTGTATGACGGATTTGATTGCGTGCTGAAATGCGGAGGGGTGCAGCATTCAAAATACGATTTAAAAGCCACTTGACTGAGAATATGATAGATTTTATACATTCGTTTTTATCGGTAAAATATATAAAAATTCACGTTCATCTTTCTTTAAATTTAACACATGAAAGTAAGAATCATGAGTACTTGGTAAGACTTTCACACACGCAGTGAGTGTCAATAATTCGTAAGCAATAGCAGCATGAAGGAGAACCCATCTCGCTCCCGGGATACCCAAGAGATCTTTTTCTGCTGTTCCCCAATCCTTCTTTTTTCCTCTATCACGACATTTTTCACTTGAAAAGTTGTCTGTCTTGTGTTTGGCCAAATATGGCCCTTGCGCTATAAAACCTCAAACCATCCAACCCACTCAGCGTAAATTAATTAAGCAGGCAAGTAGCAAAAAAATCGGGAGGAAAGTGACCAATCGCCCATTTCTAATGATCCCTCCGGAGCTCCCAAGAAGAAACAAAATGATTGCAAAATATATCCAAATTTGTGTAATTAGTTCCTGAAATTTGTAACGCATCAGTTTTTCTTAAAGTTCCTTTCAATTATTCTAACGCAGTGCCGGTAAATTTAAAAAAAAAAACGGGAATTTGAGGTATCTTGAGTTTTTCTAAACAAAATTAACTACCAAAGTCTTACAAAAATGAAAATATGTCGCGTGTGCGAAAATTGCATAATGAACTGATAGTATTAGCTGGAAACTAACAGGATGTGTGATATGAAACTTCATAACGTCAATGAAACGTGGATTCGGAAAGGTTATATATAGTGTTCCAGACATACCTCTTGGGGTATTTTACTTGAAAGGTCCGGGTTCTTTTAGTTATGCTTTTCAAACAAGCATTATTCTTAAAATAATTACGAGGTGTCGCTGTCTTCTCTATTCCAATAGAATTGCTGTAATGTCAAATGAGGTTTGCACGTATGAGTTTTCAGACATATCTACTACGTGTGTGTATAAACTTCAATTTACTCTGAGTAAATTAGCTTCAACGCATAATTTTAGTTATTTTTAAGCATCCAAAAGGAGAGCTTGAGTCTCTTGACCCTGAACAAGTTCCTAGGAGTACAATGTGTACACGTAGTCTCCAGATTTGAAAACTCACTCATCTACAATTCAAATCACGAAACTCAATGTTCCGATCGAAATTGGGTGAGTTGGTCGGTTGAGTTTAATGGGCACAGAAATGCACCCAGGGAGGAATCAAACCTGCAACTCCTATAACTCGCAAGAGGTAAATCCACTGAGCCACGGCGACCCCCAAAATCGGGTGCCTTGTATATTTCTTCCATGATGTAACGCAAGGAAGTGCTTTTCTGCAATTGAAATATGCTATTGAATAAGTTAAAACTGATGGAAAATAACAAAAGTGAACAGAATTTGCAGCAGCTTCAAGTCCGGTTTTAGTATAAAAGTTATCCTGTTTAATACCTGTGAGAGAGAAGAGGTTATCCAATCAGACAAGAAAGAATGGTGGCCGGAAGGAACCATTTGATCCCCTTAATAGGACTCAGTCATCCGGGTCCTGTTAAGGTAATATCGATAAACCTGAACAATTATCTTAAGTGTAATGTATAAAATTGTTCCATAATATTAATTAATAATGTATCAAATTGCATAATATTACCCGATTCAGAATTGATTAATAAATGTTTCAATGAAACGCACCGTTAAAGGCTTCATCCTTTGATAAGACGGAAAAAGAAGGGAAGACAAGGTTAACGTCACATTGAAGCAACACAACGGGCTTTTGGCGACGGTCCGGAATTAATCCCGGAAAGAACTGAGGACAACTCCTCACAATCAGATGACGAGATCACACCTGAGCTGGCACCCCACTCTCCAAATTTCCACCACACCAACGTGAGGCCACGACAGATTTAACGTGCATCAGCCCCCATGTACACGACGGTCTTCGGTTGGATCGACAAGAAAAGAAAGAGTTAATATCTAATATTTTTTTAAAACAAAAACCAGTGGTGAAAAAAGGTTGTGTGTTTTGTATGCAGAGTGAACGAGCGTTGCCATCTGATGGGATTATGAAGCGGAGGTAATACCCAGCCACACTAGAAACCAAATCTCGCTGGGACGGAAAATCTGAGATCAGGAACAGCTCAACCGTAATTGCCGAGTCCGAACTCTCTCCTCCGCTGTTGACGCAGCTGTTCCGCACTCGCTAATCCCTCCCCTCTTCTCTCAATTTAGAAAAATTGTTCGCTGCACGGCGGTCTTATGAGAGAGCGAAAGAGAATCAAGCTTCGCAGCAATTCCGAAGAGGAATTCAATTCTTCGATAATGCGATTCAATTTCTGTTATTTGGTATGCTGAGAATAGGGACACATGTGATTTAGCTTTCTATTATATCAATTGTCTGACATAATTTGGGTTCAGTAATTGGAAAGGCAAAAATTTCTATTTCTTTAAAACAAGTTGATTCGGTTTGGAGTCACGGCAGTAAAAAATATTCTCAGTTTAGGACATGATTTAGGAAATTGTGATCTTTTTTTTGTTCCTGAACCAACATTTTATTTTTAAAGTATGAGAAAAATATAATAGATTGTTTTGTGCTTTTTAAACACCTGGAATATCATCGAATGCGTTATAAACTATAGTTTAGGATCATACTTAAATGGTAGATTTGATATTTCTCGTTTTTATACTTAATCACAAGTCCTTAAAAGTTTCAGGGTTTCTAACATTTGTAAATTTATGAATTTTTATGAGCATTTTTGAGTCAATTAGTAGTATAAATTGTAAGAAAGTAAAAACTGTGTTCATTCATTTAAGGTGAAAAATTAATTTCAAAAAAATCTGCTAGAGGTTAAATATCTAAATAAAGCATTGCCTTTTTATTTGTTCGTTTGGATTGTCCCTCTATGGTTATTTTTTGCTACCAATGGGGTAAGTTGACCGCCTTTTAATCAATAGCAACTCTAGTAGATGTTCGATAGAGAAACAAATTGATCGAAGAATTCTTATTCGATCAATTCGTTTCTATTTATTTTCTATCTATTTATTCTATAAACCAACCATAACCTAGGATAGAACTATGGACCTCCTAAACTGCAGGACCAACTCTATTCACTGCTTGAATGCGAAAACACTAAAAAGTAATAAACTCATAATTTTCCTGTGTAAAAAACTTACTCTTGTCAATAATTAGAGCCGCCGTGAGTCAGTGGGTATGCCCACCGCACTAGCAACCTGCAGGTTGTAGGTTGCAGGTTCGATTAATCCCTTGATGTATTAGTCTCTTCCGTGTCAGTAAAACTTTCTTTCCTTGAATGTGTGTCTTACGTTGTCTGTCTTGTGTTTGGTATAAGTTAGCGAAGTGTGGCCCTTGTTACAAAAAAAAACAACTGATCCGAGAATAAATTATTCTCCAACTCTTGATTTTGTAATCATTATTCGACTGTTTTCCATCCTCAAGAACCCGTCCCATTGAAGAAATATCCTCTTTAAGCCCCATCCAATCCAATCAGCCTTGTATTTCAATAAAAAAATCGTGGAGTAACAAACCAATCTGAATTGAAGAAGCAGCGAAATTGGAAAAATCGCAGAACTAACACAATTCCCGCTTTACAATTCTGCGCCTCGAAGATTGGACAGTAAAACCTGCAATCCGTTGATTTTCTAGACCGGAGGGAGGGAGGTTTTTTCTCCACGCGGCGGCAGCTTACGCCGCGCTTGCTTCCGAAGCTACAGAAACGTGTGGAGAGTCGGGGAACGAAACAAAGGCGCTGCAGGTCGTGATCCATGCATCAAACACTCGAGGCCGCAGTCGCTTTCAAAACAGTGAGCTCGTGCGCTCGACGATTTTCTTACGTCTATTCTTGAACGACTGCAGAAACCGTTTCATCGTAGACCGACTAGGGGCATAAATAAGTTCTCCGCACACCCTACCGCGCCGCAAACGATCCGATTGTGTGCGCGCGAGAGAATGTGATGTATTCATTTTTAAATCTTTTTGGACCCTTTTGCAGTCCCATTCCTTTGTTTTAATAGCGGGAAAAACTAAGGATGATTCACAGGTGCTCGCTTCGTTATCTGTCAAGCGTGGCCCGTGTGATGCTTATATGATGGCAAGCTATATCGGGGCCGTGGTAGGTAGTTAATTAACGTCGCATTGGAGCGACACGACGGGCTATTGGCGACGGTCCGGGATCAATCCCGTAGGAAATTATCCAAGAACAACACATCGTAATTTTGAACCACGGCCAGATGAGCTCAACACCTGAGCTGGCACCCCACTCTCCAAACTTCCGCACCACGCCAACGTAGACATTTGAGGCCGCGGCATATTTAACGTGCACCAGCCCCCGCGTACAAGACGGTCTTTGGTTGAACCGAGTTTCGTACTCGCAGCCTTCCGGTTGCTAATCCGTTACTCTTCCAACTGGGCTACCGCGGTTCTATATCGGGCCGTGAAAAGAGGGTTACAAATCGACCTTCTAATGAAATAAACAGAGCATATGCGCACAGCTACCTGTCATTTATGCCTGTCTCTTGGTTTGAACATGTGTGATAAAAGCATGAATCTTAAGTTATTGGTAGGTTTCAGTGATTATCCACGGTGATCAAAACTAATCTGCGCTTCGATAGCCAATCGGCTAAGTCGATTCGTAAGCCCACGCGATTTACCCTTCAGAGATCTGACAACATCGACTCCGCCCACATGCTCTGTCTGTTTCATTAGATCTATGGGTAACAAGGGCCCAAGTTTCTGCCCTTTCTACTAGTCAAAAGTACTCTTGTAAGGGTACTTTAGGGTAAAACATTTTATTTTTAGAAAATTTGCTCGTTCAGTTTCATAAAAGTTAAAATTAATATTTTCTATGGGGCTTAGAAACCCTCTTCCTTTTCTTTCGTGACCACATAAAACATTTTAGACGACTATGACCATTCCATGGAAAGCTTTACCGTAAAGTGGCATATATTTATTTGAAGAATAATTTAACATCGATTGATCAGTCTGAGACAAGAACTCTGCTATGTCTAAAACCTAATATACTCCGTGAACAATGATCTATGAATTCCAATTACATTTTCACCCCTCTTTTTACTTTTAATTTTCCATTATATGCAAAATCGGCAACAATCATCAATTTCTTAGTTAAAGAAAAAGAAGAGAAAGTTATCACAGTTCACTTTGCTATAGTCCTTTGACTTGGCGGATTCTCTATTAAAAATAAAGATCTTACCTTACAAATATTCTCAGAAATTTTTTCTTTTTTTGGATGCTTTTTCCACTTTTACGTTTTTTTCCTTTCTTATTAATAATATTACTTATCGTACCTTTAGATATCGAAAAACCATGACTTTTACAGCGTTTTTGAATAATTGAATATGCATAATTCTCTTCGGAAGGAGAGGAAACATAGCCTTCGATCCATTGCTTATTTAAAAGCACCATTTTGAAAGTAAACAAAACTCTGAGTTAGCAGACGATAAGTTATACTTTACCTATTTGACTGGCTGTGAAAATAAAATTATTTTGTAGCATACGATTTTTTTAGAACTCATCAAAATCGTTCAAAAAATGTCCGAACAGCCTCTGTACTGATCGTAACGTATAAAAATATGCGTTCTTAACGATTGTATCAATTTTTCTTATTCAGAAATTAGTAAAAAACAGTAGTATGACGTTTGGTGGTGTAATAAGACTAGAAACCCGGCATCGCCTGCTGAAAAAAGTTCGACCGAATCAAGAAAATCTGATGTTAAAACAAAGTTTATTTTTGGCACAAATTTTTGCGGATATCAGTTTCCATTTCTAACGTGCACTTTCGCTTGCATGATTATATAGGGATTGTGAATTCTGTTTATGCTCGTGATTTAATAATTTTTCTTGACATGTTGACTTGAAAGTAGTTTCTGAATTTTTTAGTTTTGTGTGAGGATTCGCATCCCTTTACCTCATAAGGAGGAGGAGGAAACTACAAAGGTCTAAAACGAGGCGATTGTTTTATTTTTAATTCTCCTTTAATTGGTGAAATTTATTTGAGACCAGGCGCCCGTAGACTTACCATCAGAATTTTGATGAGTTACTTTATATTTATTATACATTTATTTATATTTTGTTGGGTTTTATCGATTGAAGACAGAGTTTTATACATTAAAAATAAATTTTATTACGTAACCAAGTCTTATAGTTTAAAACATACATTTTAGAAAACAAGAAGTCTGATCAGCTCATGATCCCCAATCTTTCTTCAATTTTATACATTCAAAGATTTACATTCTTCAAATTTATGTGCCCCACACGGCACTATAATTGGAGGTTTGAGACCGATTCCAACATGCGGCCCCATCGGTTGTAAAACCTCAGCAGATGTATTACAATTCAATATATATATTTATATAAATCTAACAAAATATTTTTCTAATAATATTTTTAAATTTATTTAACAATAAAGGCTTTGTTAAAAAGTCAGCCAAATTATTTTCCGATGAAATATAATTTACGTTAAATAGTTCATCTTTTATTAATTTACGAATAAATTTGTACTTGATATCAATATGTTTAGTTTTCTGATTTTCCTGACTATTTTTTGAAAAATAGATAGCAGATTGATTATCACAATATACTTGGGGTCTTATGTAATCACACAAACTTAATTCATTTATAATTTTACTAAACCAAATAACTTCTTTAGTGCAATCGGTTAGTGCAATAAATTCAGATTCCATTGAGCTAAGAGCTATGCACTTTTGTTTAGAAGATTTCCATGATATTGGGATGTTACCAAAATAAATTAAATAGCCACTGCTTGAATGTCTGTTTGTGAGACCACATCCCCAATTTGCATCAGAAAAAGCAATCAAATTTGAACTTTCTACATTGGAAAGATTAATTTTAAAATCCTTTGTAAGAAAAACATAGTTCATAATATCAACAACGTAAGACCAGTGTTTGTAAGTATAACCATTACAAAACTGAGACATTATATTAACGGCAAATGCAATATCTGGTCTGGATCTATCTGACAAAAACGATAAACATCCTATTAAGGAACGATAGGGAAATTTCCTCATTAAATCATTTTCAATTATTTCTTCCTCTTTAACCTTATCAGGTAAGTTACAACCAATTTTAAAAGGTAAATTCACAAAACTTTTAGGAAGATCTTTGAATTTTGACATTAATTTTTCAATGTAGGTAATTTGATGTAAATAAATCGAATTTTCAATTTCTTGAAAGTTTACGCCTAACAAATATTTAGTTTTACCTAGGACTGTAAGATCCAATTTTTTGTCCAATAATTCGATTACTTCATTTATCAAATGTTCCCTTTTTGAAAACAAAACCATATCATCTACATAAACAATTAAAATTACATCTTTAAATTTGTAGACACAATTACACCAATTTAACTGAGAAAATCCTAATTTAGTTAAAATACCGTCTAATTCCAAATTCCATTCTCTGCCACTTTGATGCAGACCATATATAGCCTTTTCCAATAGACATACTTTGTTTTCGGATCCTTTCAGCACAAATCCTTTTGGCTGTTTCATGTATATAGTATCCTTAAGGTGTCCATATAAATATGCACTTTTCACGTCAACTTGACAGTGATACCAACCCAACATAGAAATCAATAGTACAAACAATAATTTAACAATAGAAAAATTCACAACTGGTGAAAAAATATCTTTAAAATCAATGCCGGGTTTTTGCTTAAAACCTTGAGCAACAAGACGAGCTTTATACCTTTTAGGTATATTGTTTTCGTCCATTTTTATGCTGTACACCCACTTACTTCCAATTATGGTTGTATTTCGGGGTGTGTCCACTAATTTCCATACTTGCCTATCCTTCATTATCTGAATTTCTTCATTCATGGCAGTATTCCATTTAATTTTATCCTTACTTGCTTGCGTTTCTTCATAACTTTTGGGGATTTCGACATTGTAACACTGATCATACATGTCGTACATCTGTTGGTCTAAAAAATTAGATTCATCACTAGAAGTAGATGGCACATTAGAAATATCCACATTAGGATGTTCAGTCTCTGGCTTAAAATTGAAATTTACAGGATCAAACCTAATCTTATTTTTAGTACAGTATTTTTTAATATCATTTAAAGATCTCATTCTCAAATTTTCAGGAGAATAATAGTATACATCTATCCTATTGCTTTTATTTCTAGGTTTTTCGATTCTTCGCCAATTTGAAATGTTAAGACTTTTTAAGTCCTCAGTTTTAACTAAATCTTTAGAATCTAAAACTTGAGTTTCACTTTCCGATTTTACTTTTATATTTTCATTTGATTGATAAATAGGAATATTAGAATTAAGATCGAAAGAAACGTACTCAAAGTTTTTACCAAATAGTACATCAACAGCTTTCTTACTTTCGTCGATATGAACATGGACTGTTTCAACTATTCTCTTCTCGTTTGGGATATATATTCTGTAACCTTTAGTTTTCAAACCATATCCTGTCAAAATACCAAGTTTTGCTGTGGGTTGTAATTTATTTCTCTGTATTTTAGGAATATGAACATATGCCAAAGAGCCAAAAATTCTAAAATGTTTTACTGATGGTTTGAAACCAGTCCATATTTCGTTAGGAGATATACCCTCAGTTAATTTGTGTTCGCATCTATTTTTAGTATGAATAAATGCTAAAAGTGCTTCTGACCAAAATTGTGGTTGTAAACCACTGTCTTGAAGCATAGCTCTGACACAATCCATGGCTGTTCTATTGAACCTTTCTGCAATGCCATTTTGTTCAGGGGTATAAGTTGAAGTTCTTTCGATTTTTATTCCTAGATCATTTAAAAACTTTTTAAATTCTTTGTGACAAAATTCTAAACCATTGTCAGTTCGGACACATTTTAACTTAACATTTAGCTGTCTTTCAGCTTTAACCAAGTATTTTTTAAAGTAATCATAAACTTCATTCTTATTTCGAATAATATAAACAGTTACTTTACGTGAAAAATCATCAATAATAGATAAAAAGTATTTGTTTCCACCTAGAGAGTTAACTGGAGCAGGACCCCACAAATCCATATGGATCCTTTCCAAAACATTTTTAGTTTTCCTTTCGTACATATAGTTTCTTTTTAAGGATATTCTAGTGGATTTAGCAATAGCACAAATCTTACAATTTTTATCTATATTTTTACAATTAAGTTTTTCAATTCCTTTTACACAATTAATTTTACTCATATTTTCAATTAAGGGCATGTTAACATGACAAAACCTACGGTGGGCTTTTTCTAGATCTAAACCAGTTACATATGTATAATTTTTAATCTTGGGATAACCTTTCAAGATATACAATTTTCCAATTCTGGGAACAGTAAACAAATATTTATTATAACTATTATAAATAATCATTTTGTTATTTCCCCATTTAATTTGGTTTCCCACAAGGTCAATACGAGCACCACTAATTAAATTTCTTCTCATATTAGGCGAGTATAACATCTTTTAAAGTTATATCATAATTTCTGTTTCTATCTAAAACTGTAAATTGAATATCACCCATACCTAATACTTCCGAGGTGCTGTCCTTGTCTCCGACTAGGATCTTCTGTGGTGGTAGTTTTCTGAATGTCGTAAACATATCACGTTCTTTACAGAAGTGAGCAGTTGCAGCAGAATCAATGAGAAATTCCCTCGGTCTTTCATTTGGAAAATTTGAAACTGCATAGGCACGTTGAAGATCAGTTTTTGGATTGTCCTCCATATAAAATAATTCACCACCAGGTTTCTGCCGATTGCATTTCTTGAAGCACTTCGATTCGTAATGTCCCGACTTTTTGCAGTAGTTGCAGAATGGTCGCGGCCCCATACGACAAACTGTCGACTTTCTTGGGCTTGAAGGAATTAATTCAGGGTCCAGTACGCATCTGCTGTGATCAGGAGTAGACGCCCGTGTCTCCTTGTATCTAGATGACTTGTTTCTTGTAGCATAAGCATCGGCCACGATACTTAATTTTGTGCCTTCGTCTTTCCGCTTCAGCTCGATTCGGCTGGATTCTGTTATTAAATGTTTAGACAAATTGTCTAGCGTGAACTCGTTGTCATCCATCCTGTATAGCAATTGTACCAGATTATCGTATTCGTGAGGCAAATGTCTTATTAGTTGAAAGCAAACTAAGAGGTCTGGGATTTCGAATCCACCTTCTTTTATCTGTAACAGCTTCTCATGCACTCGTTTGCAGAAGAGTCCAATGGATTCGTCCTCCGGCTGGTAGCGGATTGAAAAGAACTCGTCCACAAGGCCTGCCAATCGTGCTCTAGATGCTGGTTCAAAGTTGGTCTTTAATATATCCCAAGCTTCCTTACCGTCTTCAGTAGATGAAATTAAGACTTGATATTTTCTGTCTATGCCCTGGTAGATAGTTGTATATGTCCTCTGCTTCCTATAACGATAGTCTCTTTTTTCTTGTTCTGGAGCATCTTCCAATAATAGAGGTTCCGTTTTAGTGATAAATTCCCAGCAGTTCCGGTCCATTAGCAATACCTTCATGTCCGTCTTCCACGTGGCATAGTTGAAATCCGATAACTTCGGGAAGGAAAACATGGACATTTCTTGAATACCCATCATACTGGAAACCGGTAGTGGCAGAATTCAGGTTCAGCTTAAGGTCTGAGGCCCATAACCAATTGTTGGGTTTTATCGATTGAAGACAGAGTTTTATACATTAAAAATAAATTTTATTACGTAACCAAGTCTTATAGTTTAAAACATACATTTTAGAAAACAAGAAGTCTGATCAGCTCATGATCCCCAATCTTTCTTCAATTTTATACATTCAAAGATTTACATTCTTCAAATTTATGTGCCCCACACGGCACTATAATTGGAGGTTTGAGACCGATTCCAACATATTTATTTGATGAGTTACTTTATATTTTAATTTTCCTAGTTTTTCATTGCACCGGTCGATATCTTCATATGGAATCACCTCCGCATAACCAGAGCACACCTTTTTCTCAACCTTCCTGTTTTTTCCTAGACAGTCTTTCTCCGCTTTTTTCTCTCCTCATGTACAGAGGGTCCCCTGGTGACCGAGTGCTCCTTATGTGTGAGGAAAAGTAATGTAAATCCTCACATTTTGTGCAATGAATTGGGATTTATTGATATGTGTGCGGATGAATTTACCAATCGAAAAGGTTTCGTACTGCATATGAAAATACCCATGAAGAAATTGCTGTATATATGGGGATGCACAGACCGCGGGCCACATGTGGCCCTCCGTTAATTTCTTGGCGGCCCGTCTCACCATTTGTTATTTTAACTCGAACAAGTCATGTAATTTTTTAAAAACTGCGCATGCGCACAACAAAGAAGCTATTGTGCCAGGCGCGGCACATATATCTGTGAACAAACATTTTCAGTCATGAATATTGAGAAATCGAATAGGAACCGCTTGACTAATGAAAATTTAGAATCAGTCTTGCGCTTAGCTACTACAAAAACCGAACGAAATATTAAAAAAAAAAATTGTTAAATCAATGCAATGTGACCCAACAAATGAAATTATTTATTTACTTCTGTCATCTTTCTTTGTACCAATGTATGATAAAAAATAAATAATATATATGATAGATAACTTTCATATTTTTTTGGTGACCCTCCCATAAGTCACAGTGAATCTATGTGGCTCTTGGTTTTATAAAGTCTGTGCATCCCTGCTGTAATTTGTCACTATTTAGAATACCCAAACATTTTTGGTATTAACACTATAGGTTAACCATGGATAATGAGGCGTTAAAACTATGGTTCATCAGACACTTCGTGAGCTGAAGGGTGCTTGTGAAGACCGAGATATAAATAGACGGATCGCACATTGTGTGACCTTCCTACCATTTAGATATCATTTGAAGGTAAAAGGAATCTGAGAAGACTAAACAAGATCACACTCTAAAACGCAACGTAAACGGGCTGTGACCTGTCTATTCAAGCATTCAACTTTGTTGATTCCCTCAGAGACAAGATCCATCGGTCCAAAAGGGATCAGCTAGGTGAACGGGTGAAAAGTTGGCCGCCGTCAACTCGTCCAAGCTTTCAACCTAGTTGATCACTTTCGGCGATGCTCGTTGTTTGCATGGTTCATTGATTTCTTGACTTTGATTCAATCGCATTGATTAGATGAGAGGTATTTTTTTTTTTTGGTATTTTTCAATTAACGTCACACTGGAGCAACACAACGGGCTATTGGTGACGGTCCGGGATCAATCCCAGAGGGAAAGATCCGAGGACAGCACCACGTAATTTTGAACCACGGTCAGATGACGAGGCAACACCTGAGCTGGCACCCCACTCTCCAAACTTCCACACCACGCCAACGTGAGGACATTTGAGGCCACGACAGATTTAACGTGCACCAGCCCCCTTTGTACACGACGGTGTTTGGCTGGATTCGAACTCGCAACCCTTCGGTTGCTAGTCCGTTACTCTTCCAACCGGGCCACCGTGGCCCTTAGATGAGAGGATCTGAGTCAACGTGCCCTCAGGACTCTCCGGTACCCACTTTCAGAAATAGTAAATTAGTGCGTGGAGTCACAATTGGAAACACATCTAGTGTTTACAGCAATTCAACTTTATAAGTCTGGACAATAATAATTTTGATTTAAACTACTTTATTAGTTAGCTCTATTCGCCTTGTTTCTTTTCCGCAAAGACAATAAAATACAAATACTTTTTAGACCAAAGTTAAAAAGGAGGCGCAATGGCAATTCTGTGTGGATGATCCAAGTGCGTTTGAGATTATCTTTTACAAAGGCTGGTAAATGTGAGAACTGAGAGAAACTATGTGCAAAGTTCTATTGTGCATATCTGGATTGGATGCTGGTCTCTGTAAGGAGCATGATGTAGGGGTGAAGATTCTGAGCTGAAGGTATCCATTGCGTATGACAAACGCCATTAATCATAGTAAGGAACCATTTGAGGCTGAAAGGGTCAGACATCAGCACTTCCTGGTTGGTTTTTACCGGTGGAAATCAAGGACGTTAAAATAGAAACTGGCGTCTCAGATTTACATTAAGATAATCGTTGTTTTTACTTCAGGTTTCATCAATTTTTTTCGCGAATTTTAATTTTTTAAATTAGGTGATACCGGGTTTCCATGGATGTCACTGGTAAATGTGAGATTCTGTTAGCCAGAATAAATGTTGACCTGGAGGAGACATTTGGTCCCTAGTAAACGTAGGTGATATCCTTGACAGTCAATTATGTTTTAGGAAAGAGTGTGGTGAATTGAAGGGGTAAAATTAAATGGGAACTTGAGGGAATGGGTAAGAAGAATGTTGACGCTTGAGTACAGCTTTTACCATGTTCAGGAGACAAAAGATCATGAATTTAGAGTGAGGTGGGCAAATGCGTTCGTGGGTTAAGTGCGTCCACTGAAAATGAAACTGGAACTTTTAAAGTAGGGTCTGCCACCTGCTGGAAATATTTGATAGAATCCTATACATTAGTTTTACTTCTTGAGCGTTCCGAAATTCGGTAGGTTAGTTGCTAAAACCAAAGAAAGGCACGAATGAAATGATAAGCTCTTGCCCACTAACAATACTATCACATTATAAGCCAGGAAACAGTCTAAAGTATGCAATTGCTCCATCATGTGGGCAAGTGCATACTTTAAACATGAAATAGCATTGAAAGGTATTTTTTGAATTATATCAATGTTAAGTTTAAACAAATAAGAGAGATAGTGTGTAAAGAATTAGTAAAGAATCTGTGAGTGAGGCAAAAATATGAAATTTAAAAAAATTCTGGGATTGAGTAATAATCGGTTCAATATGAGCTTTGAAGATTTGGATTCTCACTTGTTCTATCTCACCCTATTACAAATATACATTCGACTCGGTAATGGTAATTAATTAACGTCGCACTGGAGCAACACAACGGGCTATTGGCGACGGTTCGGGATCAATCCCGAAGGGAAAGATCCGAGGACAACACCACGTAATTTTGAATCACGGTCAGATGACGAGGTCAACATCTCAGCTGGCACCCCACTTTACAAACTTCCACTTCATGTCAACGTGAGGAGATTCAAAGCCACGACAGATTTAACGTGCACCAGCCCCCGTGTACACGACGGTTTTTGGTTGGAGCTAGTTTCGAATTAGCAATCCTCCGGTTGCTAATCCGTTACTCTTCCAACCGGGCTAGCGAGGCCCCATTCGACTCGGAAAGTATTCATGAAGAATGATGTAAACACACCGTGGTAACACCACCTATAGAACAAAAGGAAACTTTCGTAACGGTAGAGATCTTCACGATGCATCTGAATTAAAAAGACAAATGAATACACCCCCTGAGCGAAGTTGAAGTGTTTTGTCGGTGAACATCGCGGATCTGAGGAAAAGCAGGAGGGAGAAGCGAGCGGTTCACCTGTTCGTGTCAGCGAGAGGGCCTTATCGAAAGATTTGGGAAGCGGATGTCTGAATTGACGCTTTGCATCTGATAAGTGCAGGACAAGTAACCACCGGATCGTTATCATCGGCCGCTGCGCTGCAACACGACGCCAGACCTCTGGAAAAGATCATTGTTCCACCAGATATCGGAGAGCGAGAGGAAATGGGCGAACGGGACTGTCCGCAAATTCAAGAAGGGGTTCAACTTGAGCCAGCGTCTAAAGGGGCGGAATTTCAAAAATATTTATTGGTTAGTTGTGTTTAGGTTTTATGGCGGAAGGGCCGTATTTGGCCAAGCACAAGATAAAGTCAAGTAAAAAAAATTCGAGAAATTGAAGAGCGATTGGGGAATAGAGTAGTGGGTAGAAAGCAGAAAAAGATCGCTTAATATCCCGGGAGCGAGATTCCCATGTTTAATAAAGACAGTAAACCCCATGAGAAAAGATCGCAAGGGTACATCGGGTCCTAATATTTATTGAATTTGGGTTTTCTCACTGCATCCAAGGTCCAGACCTTTCGAAAACTAAAAGCCTGGGCGTCCCCTACTCGTCAGTGGTACCCAGCTAAGCGCGCTGGATATTCCCTTCAGTTGGGTGGTCTTAAATTTTTATCTTCTTATATTTTATTTTCCTATGCCGTTAGTTTATGTAAGCATATTTTGAATAATTTTTTGCAAGATATTGTTCCGTCCCAATTCATTTAATTTATTTTAATTCATGCACTCATGTCCAAAAATGAAGCATAATTGCTGTTCATGTGAATATTTCAAAAATCTCCATCGGAATGGAAGGAAACGCGGTATGCGGGTGTAATAGGGTTATAGAAGAAGAAAACAATGACAAACAAGGATAATAATGACTTTTATTGACCAAAGAAAAGGGTTCACAATACGAGTGTCAACTTTAGTCAAACAGAATGATTAAAACAATGATGCTGAAGTTTAATACGGTGTGTGGGAACCCCTGGTAGCCACGCATGTTGCACAACGATTTCCCATACTTTCGATGAGGGTATGGATGAGTTGTGTGCTCAAAGAGTTCCAAGCCTCACGGAAAGCAGTTTTCAATTCCGGAACGGAGCTTGGTGGCTGGCGGAGGGCTGCAATATGTCTCCCGAGCATATCTCATACATGCTCTATGGGATTCAGATTAGGAGAGTTGGCAGGACACTGCATGCGGTGGATATCTTCACTTTGAAGGAAGGCGTCGACCAGGCTGCACGGTGAGGAGGCGCGTTATACATGAATATGATACCTGGACCGACAGCATCTCGAAACAGGCGAACGGTAGGCTCAAGGACTTCGTCTCCGTATCTTTGACCGGTAACAGACCCCGTGTCAAATATGTGAAGGTCTGTGCGGCCGTCCTGCATGATGCCTGCCCAGACCATGACTCCCCTGAAGGAAAACGATGTCTTTCCATGATGTTTTTCAGGGTGAAAACGCGTTCCATGTTCTTTCCAGAGCGTGGCACGACGAGAATCAATTTGCAGACTAAATCTGGACTCATCACTGAACATGACATTGCCCCACTGTTTACGACTCCACTGCCGATGTTCCAAACTCCACTGTAAACAGGCGCGTTTCTGTGCAGACGCGCCTATTTACGCGTCAGGGGGTGCAAACTGCTGGTCGTCTGGCATTGAGACCAACGTGTCTGAGTCTCCTGTAAACAGTTTGTCTCGAAACTATGACTCCTATGGCGGCTGTCAGGGTTGAACCCAGTTGTCTGGCAAAGCGGTTCCTCTGACGTCGCGCAGTTATCACCAAATATCGGTCTTGCCGAGCGGTTGTTACCCTTGGCCGACCTGGTACTGGTCGTCGGGTAACATCTCCAGTGGTTTGAAACCTCTGCCACAGTCTGGAGATCACACACTGTGGCACATTCAGAATTCAAGACGTTTCGGTTTGGGATCGACAGGATTCCAGCGTTCCAATAATTCGTCCCTTCACAAACATGTCCAGTTGGCTTTGTGACATCTTTCGTCCTTATTGATTGTTAACAACGCTCTGTACCACAGCAGTCGCGAAATTTCTGTCTAAACTGGCCATGCCGCTCGAGGTCGTTTTATACTCGTTCCGACGTGCGCCGGTGCTTTGAGCATGTTGACGTCGAATCAACTGTTTTGCATATGCACAATGTTTTACCTTCGTCCCACGATTCTCCACAAGTGATTTTGAACCATTGTGCCCATATTTACTCCGATTTTTTTGGCATTTTACGAATTTTGCTTAATTTTTGGACATGAGTGTACTTTTTAAAATTTATATTATACATTATTGTGGTCTCTTATCATAAAATACGACACAGGTTTGATTCCTCTCAGGTATATTTCTGTAACAGTATAACTTTTCTTGTGCGTTTATGTCCATTACTTGGCGTTGTCTGTCTTGTGTTTGGTGCAGCTGAGCCAAATATAGCCTTTGTGTCATAAAAACCTACCAACCAACTTATCGTAAAAACTATTAATCATCCGTCATATTGCTACTCCACGGATTACTTATTTGATAACATCGTTAAGTAATTTGGTTCAATTGACTTTCTTTACTTTCAGTCTTCGCAATTTTCATGCTGAAAATGTATACAAAAATGAAAGGACGAGGTCAGGCGAAAAATGTTCCTTGCAAGGATCCAATTTGTTTTTAGCAAAATGATATGTTTAAGTTATTTGTAAGTGCCGCCAAATATTTGTCACCAATATTTATTAAACAATGACACGTTACATTTTTCATTTACAAGACTTTTAGGGAACCAAAAATTCTCGTTTTTCTTAAAATTAGCCTCAATTTTTACTTATTTTCGTTCATAATTGAAAAAGTTCTCATACTCAAAAGTACTTCCAAAGAATCTTTCTCTGGGCAATCGGTACCAAATTTTATACTTACTCTTTTCCAGGCTTTTATAGAAATCCATTAAACAAAATTATTTAAATTTTGACTTATGATTATGATGTCGCTGAGCATTGAAAGATCAGTTATCTCTGGTTGGAGGGAGGTGCATGCGTGTTCGAGAAAAGCTTGTCTCTAGTCCTAGCAAAAGAAACTTGGCTTCTTCAGACATAATGTAATGTCTTAACTGAGTCTTAGAATTCAACTTTTGGGTTTTTCCTTCTTATTTCACCTACATTTTTCAGGACTTTTATAAAATTTAAAACAATTTTTTAAGCCAATTAAAATAAAAAAATAATTATATCTTGACTAGTCCAGTGTTGATGTAAGATCTTCCCTGGCCGATGTCGCACAACCTTACGCTATAGATTTCATAAAACAAACGAATTTATTTTTAGTTATTTGAGAAATAGTTCTCCTGGTAGGGGTCAGGCAGCTGTCCACATAAAACTCTACGCGTAAAGAAAGATAAAGGAGGATGCTAAAGCAGTGCGAACTGCACCAACTAATCAGTAACGAAGAAGGCAGTTATTCCCCTGTCAATCATTACTTTTTCGTCTCTGATTGGCCGGTGCGTTTTGCTCTGCATCCGCGTTGCTCTAGTCTGAAATAAGCTTTAGATAAAGGACCGTAAGCGTGCAAATAGGTTTACTTCAGGCCTGCAGACTAGAAACAGCCCTAGGTTTAATCAATTCGCTGATTATATACGCCTCTCTGGATAGGTTTCACAGGCCTGCAGACCAGATACAGCCCTCCGCATAGGTTTAGCTGGTCCACAGACCAGATATGGCTCTTCGAACAGGTTTAACCTGCACTTTGATCAGGTACGATCCTTTAGGCAGGTATTTCAGACCAGATACTGTCCTCCAATTTTTTTTTATCATGCGCGCAGACCAAATATGGCCCTTCGAATAGGTTTAAACGGCCCACAAAGTCCAGATACGACCCTCAGAAAGGGTTACCCAACCCGGCCCTCCAAAAGATTTTACCCACCCACCGGTCAGGTCTGCGCTCTGAATAGATTTATACAGCCCGCTGGCCAGATACGGTTTACCCGCCCCGCAGACCCAATACGGATAACAGATATTCCTAGAGGATACTCATTCATAAATAAATAAATATTTAAAAAATTAGCAAATCGGAGCTTAGCGTTATTTTCAAAAGCTGAAATTTGAACTATCAGATATATATGTATAGTCTTGTTTTTAAATTTAATGTGTTTATAAACGCTCCTTCATTATTTTTGTCAACAAGTCCGCGAAGCGCAGTTCCAGGATCCCTGTCCGAACGTTCCAGTCGACGTGGTCGCCAAAGAGAGCAAAGTAAAACTGGTAGCAAGCGAGCGTCACCCATTGCGCCTTCCGTGTTAGTGGGTAATAAACTCGGAGGCGAAAAGAAATGGATTTCTCAATGCAAAAGACGAAGGCTGCCACCTCAGCCGGAGATTAAAAATGGAAGGTAGCCTTTGGCGAAGTCACGCAGGAAGAGAAAGCTTTTCTCAGAGCTCCACACTTGGACTGATAGAAACGGATGCGAAAGAAATATGAATCTGCTGTAGCCATCGTTTGTTTAAAAGGCTAGAAGTAGTTTTCTACAGCTCAATGCTTCGACGGTTGTTTCGGGCCACTATAGCCCGGTTGGAAGAGTAACAGATTAGCAACCGGAGGGTTGCGAGTTAGAATCCAACCGTCCTAACCGTTAGAATCTAACCAAATGAGTTAGATAGACCGTCGTGTACAAAGGGGGCTGTGCACGTTAAATCTGTTGGGGCCTCAAATGTCCTCACGTTGGCGTGGTGTGGAGGTTTGAAGAGGGGATTGCCAGCTGAAGTGTGACCTCGTCATCTGACCGTGGTTGAAAATTACGTGGCGTTGTCCTCGGATCTTTTCCTTGGGGATCGATCCCGGACCGTCGCCAATAGCCCGTTGTGTTGCTCTAGTGAGACGTTAATTAAAATACCTACATACCACGATTTTTCTTTCAAATTCCTTTCAGCCAGGTCCTCGGTAGCCCAGTTGGAAGGGTAACGGATTATCAATCGGAGGGATGCGATTTCGAAACTCGGTCCAGCCAAAGACCGTCGTGTACACGGGGGCACGTTAAATCTGTCGTGGCTTCAAATGTCCTCCCGTTGGCGTGGTGTGGAAGTTTGGAGAGGGTTGACAGCTCAGGTGTTGTTCTCGTCGTCTGACCGTGGCTTCAAATTACGAGGCATTGTCCTTGGATCTTTCCCTTCGGAATTGATCTCGGACCATCGCCAATGGCCCAATGTGTTGCTCCATGGCGACATTAATTAACTACCTTACCGTAACTTTCAAATTCCTTTCAGCAGCGAACGTTAAAATAGTTTGATTGTAATTAATTTTTAATTTGGATTAAATTGAATTATAATGTACGGTAGAGTCTCTAAACTACCGCCCACCAACTTGTTGACAAAAATAATTTTAAGGAAACGACATTTATAAAATATTAAACTAGGAAAAGCCCGCGTGTTGGTTAGAATCATAATATTCTTCGCTGAGATATCTACCTGAATAATCCAAAGTAGATAACAATCAGATTGAGCCACAGTGCCCCTTCCACCATTGTGTACCAGAATTCTAGATACATACCAATTAGGGGGTCATCTTAATCAGATAAGAATGTAAAATAAATTTGAAATTCATTCAAACGCCATGGCAACATTTGTAATGAGCGCAAACAATTTTCGAAAACGATTAGATGTTTAAAAAGACGAATTGTTTCATGTTTGTTCATTTAATATTTTTAAATGCGGAATAACATAATGTTTGCAAGAGGTAGAAAAGTTATTTTCAAAATTTCTGTCATTCAACAAGTAGTTTATAATACCCAAGTTTTTAATCTAATTATAAAAATTCAATTATATCCATGTATTTTGATATCTTAATATATTTTTAATTTGATGTCATAGTTTTTAGCATTTCTAGGCCTTTGGAATAAGATAAACTAATTATGTGTGTTGATTAGATTTGCTTATTATATCAATATTAAATAGAACTCATTTCTTAACACAAAAGAATTGCTTACGATCTGATAAGACAATTTGATACATTAGTTCTTATTTATGGAATGACCTTTTTCCATGTATAACGAATTCCGTATGTATAACAAAACACGTCTTTTTCTTAGGATAGGTTAGATAATTGAATATATGTATAATTCATATAATAGGGGGGGGGGTATTTCAATTAACGTCACACTGGAGCAACACAACGGGCTATTGGTGACGGTCCGGGATCAATCCCAAAAGGAAAGATCCGAGGACAACACCACGTAATTTTGAACCACGGTCAGATGAAGAGGCAACACCTGAGCTGGCACCCCACTCTCCAAACTTCCACACCACGCCAACGTGAGGACATTTGAGGCCACGGCAGATTTAACGTGCACCAGCCCCCTTTGTACACGACGGTGTTTGGCTGGATTCGAACTCGCAACCCTTCGGTTGCAAGTCCGTTACTCTTCCAACCGGGCCACCGCGGCCCCATATAATAGGGATAATTGTATATATTTACGTTACACTGGAGTAGCACAATGGGCTATTGCCAACGCTCCGGTATCTATTCCAAAGGGAAAGTTCAGAGGACAACACCTCGTGATTTTGAATCACGGGAAGATGACCAGGTCGACACCTGAGCTGGCACCCCACTCTACTAACCACTTGGAAGAAAGATTTATTAACCCTCCAAGTGGTTAGATCGATGAGATATCTCATCCATCAATATATGACTAATTTTGTCGATGACGAGATACATCGTTATCGATATTGCCGATTTTTTTGATGACGAGTGATGCTGATAAGATCGTTTCAGTTTTTGATGATGACGAGATCAAGGGTCACTTTTCTCCTAATGACGAGATACCTCCTCCATCAAGATAGGGTCAGTTTTGCTAATGACGAGATACCTCGCCGAGACAACCAACAGGAGGGTTAAGACAGATGTGAGAAAGTATCCCCAGGGTAAAGTACAGGAATAGAACCTGTATCTCCTACAGCACCCATGCTCCTAGAGTAATTGGTACATCCGGTGAGAAATGCTGCCCCCATTCAATGTATGATGAAGACAGTTTGCTGCAAACAAACCATCTTTTGGTTTGTTTGTTTTCTTGGCACTCACTGGTTTTTCATTTCCAACCATACAACCATTTAAATGCCACAGCTACAGAACTCTGCCCGTTCCGAAACAAACCCCAAACAAACACAAACAGGGAAGAAAAAAGGAGTAATCTGGCGGAGGCGATCGGGAGACGGCAGCAGGCACTCAGGGCGTTAAGAGTTCCGATAGGGAAGGCAGAAGCAGGGGCGGAGAGGTACAATAAAACGTAAAGAGCGATAAGCTGCGAAACCGAGCAGCCCCACGCTCCGACGGTCATCAGGGGGAAGCGGGGGGCAATATCGAACAAGAGGGGATGTCGCTCGGCATGTCATTATCAGGAAGGGGAAAAGTTGGGAGCGCAGAGCATTTCGGGATTGCTTGCTCTCCCGGCTTCAGATAACGGCCCTGGTGCCCCGACTCCGGGGAGGGAGCGTTTTCGCCCCCCCCCGCCGACAATTTGAGTCCCTTGCGCTGTTTTTGTTTCGCTTTTCTTTCCGACGGTAATGGAGGGAGGAAAGTGGTGGGACTGGGAAAGGGTTTTTGTGTGGGGTCCCTCTTTCGTTTTTCTCTCAGTTCTTGTTTTGGATGGGGGCTGTTGTGGCTTTGTCGGTATGCACACTTTGTTAGCAACCTGCGAGTTCTGGGCGGCGCAGGTTCGATTCCTCAATGGGTGTGGTACTCTCTGCCGTATTAGCAAAACTTCCTTTATGTGTGTGTGTCCATTACTTGATGTTGTCTGTCTTGTGTTTGGCACAGCATGGTCAAATATGGCCATAAAACAGAATGCAAACAACCAACTCAATTACTTTGAGGAGTCTAATTAGCCCTCGTGTAGCCAAAAAATGACCGTAGAGCTATAAAATTTAAGTCAAACCTTACTTTTTGAAGACCCAGTGGGAATTTACAAATATTGGGGTGTAGGATGATCGGAAGCAGCTTAGGCCCTCTGAAATGAAATGTGAATGTCGTTGCTCAGTGGGTTATGCCCAATGCGCTAGCAACCTCCGAGTTGTAGACGGCGCAGGTTCGATTCCTCTCTGGGTGTGTTTCTCTCTTTTGCATTAATAAAACTTGTCTTGTGTGCATATCCATTGTCATTGTCTTGTGTCTAGCTCAGCATGGTTAAATATGACCCTTGTGCCATAAAACTCAGCCCTCTTGTTTTGGATGGGTCCAGGGCAGAGGATGGCCCACATCACGATATTATTAACGATCACCCCGTGGTTCGCTGAAATTGGAAAAGTCTCATGCAGTGTTGTGGGAACTACCGTAACAGTTTGTGCAAATCCGCCTACTCCACGTCAGAGAATCCGCAGTTCTCTAGAGCGTAGTGGTGTTGTGGACGACCGGTAGACAAACCTTAAGAGTTTGGCACCAAGAGGGTTAAGGGATTGATAGCAATCCCTTAACCCTCCTGGTGGTTGTCTGGACGAGACATCTGGCCATTAGAAGAAAACTGAGTTGATCTTGATCGCATCATGATGAAAAAATTGGCAATATCTAGATGACGATATATCTCGTAATTAACAAAATTAGTCAGATCTCGATGGATGAGATATCTCATGAAAACCACTTGGAGGGTTAAGTACTCACAAGCGAACTCTTAATGCAATGTTGCCGCCTTCAGATGTAAACGGTACGTCCAGTTTCCTCATACCACGTCGCAAGTAGATAATCCACAGTTCTGTAGTGTGTAGAAGAGGGGATATACTCGGTTCGAGAGAGAACATACAACAAGCGTAGAGCTCCTTTCAGTATCCAAACTTCCAACTCAGTGGCACACCGGGCCGCGGTAGCTTGATTGGAAGAGTAACGGATTAGCAACCGGAGGGTTGCGAGTTCGAATCCAACCAAAGACCGTCGTGTACAATGGGGGATGGTGCACGTTAAATCTGTCATGACCTCAAATGTCCTCACGTTGGCGTGGTGTGGAAGTTTGGAGAGTAGGGTGCAAGCTCAGGTGTTATCTCGTCATCTGACCGTGGTTCAAAAGTACGTGATGTTCTCGGCCGTCGCCAATAGCCCGTTGTGTTGCTCCAGTGCGTCGCAAATTAACTTCCTACCTACCTACCTTTATCACATCACCAATTGGAATTTAGTATATTTACTTTTCTAAAAAGTTTTATACCGATCTGTAATGAAAGGTTGGATTCATAGGTAAAAATGTAGCCAAGCTGCGGTCAAACACAAGACAAAAGACATCGAGTGATGAACCTACACCCACAAGGAAAGTTTTTTCTAATACAGAATAGAGAAACACACCCAGGGTAAGGTACAGTAATCGAACCTGCACCGTCCACAACTCGCAAATGCAGTGGGCAAACACTCTGAGCATCGATGGTCCCTAAACAGGGGATCGATTGTGAAGAGGAATCCACCCCAAATCACTACATCAATACCATGATGGTGACGATCACTTTCTCAGCCCTCCAAAAGAAAAAGTTCTGGGGGCGTGCCTGCTCCACTGCTGGACCATTTGTACTCGTCCTAAACACCAACAGCCGGACGGAGCTTTACAAAGTTTGTGAGCTTTGTTCGTAAAGCGTCCTTATGAACAAATCTCATTACATTATGTTACAGTTCGATAGTCAATTTTCAGAAAAGTGCATGCAATCCGTCGAACTCTAGTGTTCCAGATGCAGGTGATAGTGTTAAAAATTAAAGGTGATAGTGTTAAAAATCAAAGGTGATAGTGTTAAAAATCAAAGGTGATAGTGTTAAAAATCAAAGGTGATAGTGTTAAGAATTAAATAAAAGGTATGTAGGTAGTTGAAGTAACGTCCCACTGGAACAACACAACTCGCTATTGGCGACTATCCGTCATCCACCCCAAAGACAACACCGTAATTTTGAAAACTTCCACACCACGCCAACGAGGACATTTGAGGCCACGACAGATTTAACGAGCACCAGCTCCCCGTACACGACGGTCTTGGGTTGGTAGGTACTTAATTAACGTCGCACTGGAGCAACGCCAACGTGAGACATTTGAGGCCACGACAGATTTAACGTGCACCAGCACCCTTTGTACATGACGGTCTTCGGTTCGATTCGAACTCGCACCCTTCCGTTTGCTAATCCGTTATTCTTTCAACCGGGCTAACACCCAGGGAATCGAACCTGCACAGCCTGAACCCGTTGTGGGAATCGCACCTGCACACCTCTGGTTGTTAACGCAGTGAGAAAACCCACTGAGTGACGGTGGTCGCTTGAGCATCAATAGAAAGAGCTAAAGGGAATCAATGGATTATTGTCTCCATCATCGTTCTTTTAGCAGAGCGAATGCAAAATGATTTTTCTGAAGTAGCTCTCGTGAATCAAAAGCAGTTTCCAGGGCATTTTTGAGTGACAGGAAAGTTTATAGTTGATAACATGAATGACAGCCTTGTGTGTGCATTATCTTTGGGAATGGGAACTTATCACCATTTGGTGAACGTGGCACTCGACTCCATTCAATGACTTTTTCAGTTTTGATAATCCAGAAGATTGTGCGTCTCCCTGAAAAGTGCTATCGTACACCGAAATATCTAAGGGAGAGATTTTTCTAAGCATTTTGTATGTTGCAACCGTTAAAAAAAACCGTAAAATGAATAAAACAAAGCAGCGTTTCAGGATTTCATTAGCGTGTGCATTGTTTACCACTATATAAAATAACAGAACGGAACAAATGGATGGAAATAAAATATATTAAAATTGATACAATCGATCCCATTATACTATGGATCCCTTCACATGCATTGAATTACGAAAACGCAGACCTTTGGGATAAAGTAGGTAGATAAGGGGTTGAATTAACGTCACACTGGAGCAACACAACGGGCTATTGGCGAGATCAATCTCGAAGGAAAGATCCAAGGACAGCACCTCGTAATTTTGAACCACGGTCAGATGACGAGAACAACATCTGAGCTGGCATCCCACTCTCCAAACTTTCACACCACGCCAACGTGAGGACATTTGACGCAACGACAGATTTAATGTGCACCAGACCCCAGGTACACGTCGGTCTTCGTTTCGAACTCGAAACCCTCCGCTTGCTAATCCGCTACTCTTCCACATACAAAATACGGTAACTGAACTACAGCGGCTCCCTTTTGGATAAGGAGGGAAGTCTAGATACTTTACCATCTTACGCATTTGGTTGAATGGTAGTTGAATTTACGCCGCACTGAAGGCAACACTATCATCTTACGGCAGAGTTACTTTTGAAGAAATCGCTTCCAAAATTTAGTGAGTGTGAACAGAATTCGGAGGACTCATGACCAGTACGCCTCAGTCAACAAGGTGCCTTTTTTAGATTCATTAGTTTAATATTTTATTGATAAAAAATAGTAGGGAAGTCTCTCAAGTAATGGATCTGAATATAGAGAAGTTTTTCATTTCAATAACACCATTAAATTTACATCACACGTTCTTGCGATTGTGATACAACACATTTGTCATTCAATATTTACATGTGTTCTGTAGAAAGTTTTGTGACTGTAACGTCTTGGTTCACGGGTAGCTTAGACTAGTTACCATTCAAAAGTATCGGTTTCTAGACTAATTAATTTATTTTGCAATTTGTACAAAAGTCGGAAAAATGAATGAAGAGTTCATTTAATGTTAGTTCATTGGAAAGTCCAATGTTCTATCGAGGCGCTTCTTATGGCTGCTGGCGAACCTCTCACAAATTGCTCGGAGGAGTCTGATTCAGGCTACGGCGTGCCTTTTCTCAATAAAAATACTCCGATGAATATAGAGTCCCAAAGCAGGATATCTCAGTCTTTTCCAGATCGGATGAGATCAATCTCCACTACTCGGACGAGAAGTTGCACAGGTTTCTCGGAGGATTCTCCTTCACGGCTACGGGCGAGCCTTTCTCAATAAAATACTCAGGCGAGTATAGAATCCCAGGGCGGGATAAATCAGCCTTATCAGTTCTAGTGAACTTTAGATCTCGGTGAAGTCTCTACTACTCGGGCGAGCCGCGACACGGGTTTCTCGGAGCAGTCTCCTTAATGGCTACGGGCGAGCCTTTCACAACAAAATACTCAGACGAGTATAGAATCCCGGGGCGGGATAAATCGGCCTTTACCAGCTCGGATGAGCTCTCCCGAAAGATGGCAATCTTTCGCCGACAGTGAATGGGTGTTCACTTCTATCTCCAAAACGGTCTCTCTGCTGACCTCCTCTCTCTCTGCTGTTCTCGTTCCAATCTCTCTCTCTTCTGTCTGCTCCTCTTAAAAACTCTATATATATATCGGGTGCTTCTCGACTCCTCCTTTTCGTTTCGGGTCGGCCTCTCAGTCAGTGCTGGCTGGCTGTTGAAAATCTCACCATGTTCGGACCTTCCCGAATGGCTCTCTCACGTTGGCCTCTCCCCTTGACTTTTCCGACAGACTTCGACGGACTTGAAAGGGGACCATAAACCCTTGTCGGCAATGGTCATCGTAATTCATCTCCGCCCTTTTTGTCTCGAAATGTCATAGAGAGTGACAGAAAGGCGCCTGCCTTTTGTTTCGAAGCCACAACGATTTTACCTCCTGGAGTTGCTACTGCCGTTAAAAAGCCATCTTCATGTGGTCGTCCTTTTCGGCACTATCACCGCCAGATTATCAGATCCCCTATCTCTTCCGGCTGCTGTGGTGGTCGTTTCTGTGTGGTCTTTCCTTTCGGCCCTTGATCCGCCGGTGAGATTGTCATATAACCGCTGCTAGGGAAACGGACATTTAAACTACATTATAATTTAATACTTTTTGCGTTGAAAGTAGTCGTAGTGCATTATTTCAAAACTTCTTGTATTGTCGTCAAAAAAGTATCCGAACACCTTTTGTTATTCCGTCCCTGGAATAGCACAATCAAACAAAAAGTGTCATTACACTTGGAATATAGTGCCAACTTCAAATAAATGTGCATCTTATTTGCATAAAGGGTTATCTTGATATTTATTTAGAAATTATTTCCAAAATTTCAAACAGCAACACTCACTTTTAATGTCATTAAAAGATTTCATGTATCAAAATTACGCTAAATCCAAACTTTTGGTAATTTTTTCAAATCAGACCATAATTGGCCGTAAATACAAGAGAAAAACCATTTGTGAGCCGTCTCAATATTTAGAATTTGAAAACGCAGATCACGCATAGTGTTTTAGTATATTTCCCAACCTGCACTCAGGGCCGCGGTGGCCCGGTTGGAAGAGTAACGAACTCGCAACCGAAGGGTTGCGAGTTCGAATCCAGCCAAACACCGTCGTGTACAAAGGGGGCTGGTGCACGTTAAATCTGTCGTGGCCTCAAATGTCCTCACGTTGGCGTGGTGTGGAAGTTTGGAGAGTGGGGTGCCAGCTCAGGTATTGCCTCTTCATCTGACCGTGGTTCAAAATTACGTGGTATTGTCCTCGGATCTTTCCCTTTGGGATTGATCCCGGACCGTCACCAATAGCCCGTTGTGTTGCTCCAGTGTGACGTTAATTGAAATACCCCCCCCCCCCCAACCTGCACTCAATTCTTCGTTTTTTTTAATTTTTAGGTTATTTCTTCATTACTAGGTATTTAATTAACGACACACTGGAGCAACATAACGGGCTATTGGTGGCGGTCCGGGATCAATCCCGAAGGGAAAGATCTGAATTTTTTCATTGAAACAACTACCTATTTCAATGAAACACTGAGAATTAGTTAAAAAAAATGTCTGGATTGAAATTATTGCTTGTAAATATGCATCTCATGTGAATGCAGCTTAATTTTGCGTTCTCTATCTTTTCTTAAAGTTTCGAACCCGGTTGGAAGAGTAATCGCAAGTTAGTAATCGGAAGGTTGCGAGTTCGAAACTCGATCCAACCAAAGACCATCGTGTACGTGGGGGATGGTGCATGTTAAATCTGTCGTGACCTCAAATATCCTCACTTGGGTGTGGAAGTTTGGAGAGTGGGGTGGCAGCTCAGGTCATCTGACCGTGGTTCAAAATTACGAGGTTTCGTCCTTGGATCTTTCCCTTCGGGATTGATCGGGTTGTGTAGATCCAATGTGATGCTAATTCAATTACCCACTCTTAAAGGTTGTATTGGAAGTTTTGAAACAACCTGTACATCCACAATTATACATAATATTTTAGCTTAGTAATCTTTCCTGTCCATATGAATAGGGTTTGACTTGCATTTTATCTTTTGTTTCGATATTAATCAAAACACATCTTTTCCATCCTTTCTATGTCTAAGGAAGCCAATAGTACCTAACCTTAAATTAATCATGTTGCAAGTGTGCATATCCTGGCTTATGCAATAAAAACTTGCAATTATCCAGCCTGCACGAATATTTAAATCTTCCTCAATGCAAAGTCATAATCGACACTACTTTTGGCATGGTTGGTCAGTGATTCTGGACTCCGGCCATCGCTTCTTGGGCGCTTTCTTTCTGCAAGAAAAAGAAATGCGACATTATTTTCCATCCGAGCAGGGACATCATAACTTAATTATGAGTTGAAAGGAAGAATCTGTCTGTTCTAAGAAATGAACGCAAGCTTCAAAACAGTTATGCAAAAAGAATTCCTGACAAAGAATGTTCGAAAAGAGAGGTTGAGAGGCAGCGACAGACACACCCACAATGAAATTCCCGAGAGAATGGTGTTTCTAAGAGGCCGGTAGGGCTTTCAATCGAAAAAAGTATGTCATTAGACAAGAGTTTATTTTATGTATTAATTCAATGTTTTTAAAAATAGAATAGCACTAGACTTATAAACCAATAATAAAATAAATCTAATACGACTGTAGCGTGTTAGTTTGCAGTTTACTTGTAGTTGAATTGACGTCGCACTGGAGCAACACAACGGGATAGTGGCGACGGTAAGGGATCAGAAGAGAAAGATCGGAGGACAGCACCTCTTCATTTTGAACCGCTCTTAGATGACGAGGTATACACTAAGTCTGACACCTCACTCTCCAAACTTCCACACCATGCCAACTCAGTTTATTTGAAAGCAAGACTGATCGGGGTTGAATTAACCCTTTAAGTGGCATTGCTGAGATATCTCGTCCATCAAGAACTGACCAATTTTGCTAATGACGAAAAATCAGCAATATCTTGACGAGATATTTCTTCATCAAGATAATAGCATTTTTATTATTAAAGTTAAGCTGTCCAACGTTGCTAGAAGTCTGTAGGCCTCGATTCAGGAAAAGAGATGGCATAGATCTGAGAAATTCCTTTCCCATATTGATTAATAAAAGCGTAGGTATGCTACACTTTTAGTTCAAAAGATCAGATCAGGACGGTATCTTGGAAATAATTCTCATTTCATAAATCTACCTAGTCTTAAAATCTAACTTGGATTCGTTTTACTAATCTTGAATTAACATTAACTGACTAAAACAAATTAAAAGTTTTCTGACAATATAAAAATCGAAAGATGTCATTTCCTTGAATGAATGCAGCAAAGACCATCTAATTTATAAGGCGTCAAATTGTTTAAAATTTCATATTTTACATTTAAGTATTCAAATCCTATACCTACCTAAGGCAGTTCGATGCCTACGTTTTCACGGCCCGATCATCAGTCAGTTCGTCACTGGCGAGCGGGATTGGTACTGTGAGGATTCATTGATGTACCCTCAATTAACCCTCCTAAGGCAAACTCACCGACAGAGTCGTTAAAACACTGACAATGTGTTTCCATATCTCTGGCACCAGACGGTCGGACTTGTACCGAAAACGGACAAAGAGAATTCGTTCAGGAACGCCCAGGTGATTAGGTTCCACCTGCCAGGTGATTAAGACTACCTGCCAGGTAATTAAGCCCACCTGCCCTAAGTAGCTGATCCCATTTTACGTCAGACAGTCGTCGCTAGATCAGCAACCAATCAAAAGCGAACCAATCAAAAGCGAACCAATCAAAAACCACAAGGAACAAAGGCCCCGAGGTTTCGATGGAAACGGAGAGAGTCGAATCGTCGAGTTCTTGCCGGTGTTCTCGTTCGAGAGGCTTGACTCAGCGACCCTTTGAGTGGTCACACCTTAGGGAGAAAATCTATTTTTGGAGACGGTTCTCTCACCCCGAGAGGACGCGTTCTTGTAACCTGACGTAGGCTGCCCATCTCGAGTTCCTGCTTTGGTCTCATCCGAGAGGCTCGACCCAGCGACCCTGCAAGTGGTCTAACTCCTTAGCCAGTAAATAGCTTGGAGTTGTTTTCTCGTCCAGAGAAACCGAAGGAACGTACTGGAGTTCCGGAGAGATACCGTTCCCGTCTTGTGCTGACCCAACGATCCCAGTGGAGCCGTCCCCTGATTGTGCCGAACCGACGACCTGCGAAGAATCCGGTGCTGACTTCTCGTCTGGCAGGGAACCTGAATCGACCCGTCATCCCGTGAAGATCCGGTGCTGATCTGTCGTAATCGTCACCCGACTTGAGAGACTTTTCTCCCACTCAGAGACTTTCGTACGTGCCTGAGACTTCGACAACCTGTCGCATCCAGTTAGCAGAGGCATAGAAATTCGTGAAAGTGCCGTGTAAATAGATTCTAATATAGTCAAGAAATTGTTCTAAATAAAAGTAATGTTTGTTATTTAAGCTAGACTGTTCTCTGTAGATTTGAATCTACCACGCTACCCAGAGATGTCGTTACAGTACACAAAATTAAAGGAAAGTGCTCTTAATTTTCATGGTACTTGCTCAATCGTTGGATGAATCTCTTGAAGATGGTTTCTAGAGTGAAAATTTACGTAATCTGTATAGATAAGAATGGAGTGTTTGTACATTGAATATTTTCGACCCATTTCAAGTTTTCTATCCGTTTTGGACTCTTCTGATGCAAAATCCGTCTCTTACGCGTCTGGTGTCTGTCTGTATGTGTGTGCCTGTGCTACATCCAAACGGTTGAAAATATTTTCATGAAACTTTGCATATTGTGAGTTCTTACATTCATTTAGTGACTGAACTTGGTTGCTTAAGTCTGTCCGTTTTCCGGTTGTATGTTCGATTTTGTATCTGTGTGTTTGTACAAGTATCACACAAGATTTATTCAAAACATTTTAATGCAATGCCTTACATTTGATAAACCATATTAAAATATGGTTGTGTAGTGAATGTGCATTATTTTTTAAATTCCTTTGATTACGTATTTAGGCAAGTTTCATGTTAAAACATCTGAGTAACTCTACTTAAATCAACCATAATTTGATAATTTTGGAGAAGCTGGAATATATATTGAGCATTGCAATTACATAAATTGTTTTACCAGTACTGCTGAAAAATCAATTATTTTTTAAAAACTAATTTTGCAGAATTTAAATTCAAATGTCTTTTTATTTTGAGCCTTATTTATTTTCTTTGCAAAATATGAACTATTTCCAAACATTTGGGACAGACGATATTTTGCAACAAAACGGAAACTAGTGTTCGTTTGCCAGGTGCAGTGATATTTTTTTTCACTCCGAATTAATTTCGTATTTTTAAATTCTAATTTTTAGTTCTTTAGTTTATATCTTTAGAAATTTTTCCCGCCAATATTTTATTTTTTTAAATTCTTTTCTGTTTTAAATACTTATTATTTTAATAAATTGTAATTCCTTTTCATCACAAGCACCACAACCACAAAGTACTCTTTTTAAAGCGGTATGTAAGTAAGAATAAAGCAAATTTTAAGTGGATTTTTGGCATTATTGAAAGAACGTTAATGTTAAAAATATCCGAACAAGGACTTTTGAAATATTACAAATTCTTCATCATAGCGACAGATGGCCAAGGTGGCTTATTTTACGAATTGAAGCTATATTTAAGCAACTTACATAGGGAAAGTTTGTTTAAAACAATGATTTAATGATTTTGTTTAAAACAATGAAAAGCTGTCAAATTTATATACCATTTTAAAAAAATAGTAATAGGTTACCTTTGCTTTATCACTACTGAAGATATTAAATTTTAAAACAAGTACTTTTATTATTGCACGTGCCACGAAACGGAATTTTCAAGAAAACGTATTCGCTTTTAAAACAAACTTAGTGATAAATATCTTATCAAATTAGTCATCTTTCCCTTAATGGTAGCGAAATTTGATAAGAGTGCCACAAATAAAAGAATATTGGCAGGTAAATTATGTGAGAGAGTATCCGCAGTAGATTCGTCATTTTTACGAATTGAGTTGAGCAATTTTACAGGAATAGAACTTTAGAAAGGGAATTCCTAATCCTCCCTCAAAATCGTCTTTTGTAGCTGTTACCTTAGTGTCTCACCTTTCGCCAATTTGTACCTTTACAGAGGTGCGATATTATGAAATATATTACATGAATGGATTTGCCTTATAGAATTTGTGTCCAGGTAGGTTGTAGAAATTATAAAAATGTCGAAAAGGTGTTAAAAAATTATTTGACTCACACTTAAATGATTTGACATTTTTCTACGAAATAGGAAACTGATTATTTTCTGGTCACTTTCAATATATGGTTAACCAATTCAACCCGAGTGATGTCGGGCAATTTTGCTAGTTGTAATAAATCTCTATCATAAAATAAGAGCTTGAGAGAGAAGCTCTCGTACTAATCCTAACTCCAACAACTTTTATTTGCATCAATATTTTTTATTGAGCTTTTTTTCACTTTTTGACGTTAATCCGTCTTTAAAATCGAAACAGTACTGGGGCATGCATGAAAAGTTGAGCGTTACAACTGTTTTGTGTTATGATTTCAAAACTAGAAGAAGCACCCCGAAGAAATATATCAGGCCCAAGTATTCACATCAAAACTACGGTTTGTGTTCTCGACACTATCTACCAATTTTTTTATTACCACTTTTTAAAATCAGGTATTGATATCATTTTTTGAGATCTTTCTTCTCAACCAATTTCTTAAAAACAACATTTATTTTATTTTAATTCCACTTTGCAAAAAAAAACTATAGCTTTGGTGTTGGACACAACGAAGATTCGGTAGGTAGGTAATTGAATTTACGTCACACTGGAGCAACACAACGGACTACTTTCGACGTCGTGGCATCAATCTGGATGAGAAATATCCGAGGACAACACCTCGCAATTTTGAACCACTATCAGATGACGAGATCAACATCTGAGTTGACACACCACTATCCAAACTTCCACGAAATTTCGGTCATCGAACGATACACCGATTACAATGTACGTGCGGATTGTATTCAATGTATCGCTAGATGAACATGCAATCCTGCATTGTACTGGGTAGCTTCCTACATACAGTAAAGTCTATATATATCGCGCCCCTTGTGTGATTAGAAAAACAGTTAGATGTAGCCGAGGAGAGCGATGAAACGAGAGTCGATAAAAACTTGCTTATTGGAAATAAAAAAGGTACAAACTATACGTTAAATTACACGCTTTTATTTAATTACGTAAAACTACAAGTTGAACACGAAATATATCGGTGGTAAACCTTTTTTTTATTGATACTAAATTTGGTACACTATATTTGAAAATTTCTTCATTCACGGCTTTGAGACGCACAAATCTTTTTTACCAATTCAGTGCCGATTGAACCTTTGAGCTCCAACTCTGAAGAAACAGATTGAGATTTCCCCCTCTGGTGTTTTCAAACCAAAGATTCATTGGGCAACAAAAAAGAACGATTTAGTTTGATATGCGATGTATCGAGAGGCGATTTAACGGATCTCCTCAGATGATATCTCCTCTCTATGAAGGATTTACCTGGTTAACGGAGATCCCTCGGAAAGACCGCGGGACATTCCATAGAACTCTAGGAAGTCACCAAGGGGCACAAGTCGATGATTATGAATTCTATTGACTGAAAAATTATTCAAATTACTGGAGTTTGTGCTTTTTTGGATTATTTAAGTGTAGTGAAAGGAAAGCCTATGTAGACAACTAGACTAAAGTAGTACAACGAAGATCCAAATCACAATCTAACTCCTACGGATCTATCCTAGGAAGTTGGACATTATTCGAATAATACGGTAATTTGTGTTTAAATGTATTTCGAATTACACTTAATTTTCCTTTTCTGAAAAATAATTATTCAGTTCATATTTATACAATTTGTTAAACCTAGAAAATTCTCTGATTGTGGTTTGGTTCCCGTAAGGCCTGTCACCTTAATTACTGATCCAACCAGATGTATATACATAGTTCGTTGGGAGGTAAGACATAGAATGTTCGTTGTTCTACTTTCAATAAGAATCTCCCTTCGACATTTGTGTCATTCATACGGACCATCAGCGTTCGAAGAAGCTTGGAGGAAATTAATTTTAACCTAGAACTACAATTCCCCACGACACTGTCCTCGCTCACAGTTGTGTAATGACGCTTCTTTCAATCACGAAATGAACATATAGAAAAGAGGAAGAAAACAAAGAACCAACCTTAGAAGTTCCGTCGACTTTCGAATTGGCAAGTTCTTTTGTCTCCCACCTGAAACTTCGCAGACTGCCAAAGGGGAAAAAGTGACCGACCCCCTCCCACGTCGCGTCGTTCCCGACCCCTTCTGCGCCACCCAGGTTTATTGATTAGAAAAGTTTTACCACCTCTGCTCTCCTTCCCGGAACTGATTTAGCTTCCAGTTTTTGCCGCGCAGACCCCGAAAGACTGGCTTTGACGGGGAATTCTCGCCAAACACGCTAAATACACAGGATTCTCAGTCGGTACTTGTGTACACTAGTATTCCAAATCAGATATTTAAAGTGTCCCATTTGAGAGGGACATGCTCCGGAAGGTTTTATAAAATATACCAGACTGAAGAGGTTATCACATTGACAGCTGACTAACTAAACACTGAACTTTCCATTCACCTGCTCATTTCCGTTTATTTTTGTTCAATATGGGTAGGTAGTGGATTAACGTCGTACTGGAGCAACACAATGGTCCGGGATCAATCCCAGCTTTGCCAAATATGGCCCTTGTGCCATAAAACCTAAAAACAACCAACCATGAATTGTGTTTCAACAAACTTTTATCCGATTTGATCAGATAATTCTCTTTCGTTGCTTCGAAAAAGTGTCCCCATTTGTATTTGGTTTTCGGCAACGACTTAATCATCACGTTCTAATGATAAGTTTTAAATTTTTTGCAATGCCTTTTGTTTATTAAAATAACTATAAAAAGTTATGATATTAGGGTGCGTTGCGAACCACTTACTAATGGAGCGAAGCGATCATGGTTTGCGTAGAGAATCAAGTATGATTGCGTATCAAATTTTTGATTGGCGAGCGATTACTGGATAGCTAGGAAGTTCTATGGCATAGATTAATCCTCTGAGCGTCAAGGGATTTTCTAGTAGCATAAAATTACTTGCACACACATATTGATTAAGTAACTAACTTAAGTTTGAAGAATTCTAGGAAAGATTCTAATGATCAAGGAGGTCAAAACTGGTTAGAAGTCATGTAGGAAAGATTACAGGTTGCAGAACGGATGCATGCGTGTGAACACCTCAGAGGTTAAAGTCTTAATACTTATATTAATGCTGACTGTAATATCTATATATTGCTCACAACACTAATCTCAGAGTTCCATCACATGTTTAAACCATGAAAATATCAGATATCCTTCCTTCTGAATGCTGGCTTCTCTCCCAATTGCTGGGCTGCATTAAAGTCTATGCCGGAGCAGGCACATCGTCTTGTTTTCAATCCATACCGGCTGCTGCAGAACAGCTTTATGGGGGTAGTTGAGTCCCTTCACATTGCTCCCCACAGCTTCTTTACTTGGCCATTTTGCCAGCGCAGTTATATTATCTGATTTTGAAGGCTTCTTACTTGCCATGTGTTTGAAACAGAAGACAAGATCGTGATCTTACAATGCATTCCTAAATAATATTAAAGGAGAAGTGTTAAAATAACTCAAATCTTTAACAGGAAACCCGTTTCTATCGCATCAAACTTTAAATTGGGTATCTTTTTGAAGACATTTCCTATTCTGGTGTGATAGCTACACCTTATACAAAAGGTTGAAAGAACGTTCTAGATAGGTTAAAGTGTGAGTTTTTCTGTAGTTCACCAGACATGATTTCTTGGCAATACATCTATCGTTTTGTAATTTTGCCAATCCCATTCCCATGTTAGAAACACAAAAACGGACAAAAAAAGACCACCGACATTCTTTTGCCCTGGATGGATTGTCCAAGTTGTTCTTTTAATGAAAGACAGTCATGTGATTTCCCCACTCGACCGATAGAATTGGTAAAATGCTAAATGCGCATTTTATTTGAAAATATTTGTGAATATTTTTAAACCTGTCCGTATTTTTTCTGCGGTCTCATTTTTCTATGTGCTTAAGAAAAATTCTATTTAGATTAAGCTAACTTCAGCATTAATTTTTTTAAATCAGGAAATTTTGGGTTCCTCGGTTTCCCCTTTGAATACATACTTCCTTGTTGAGAACCTCCACTATAAAGTTTATTAAAAATTACTTTAAAAGTTGTCTTTGCCGTAGAGAGCTTATTTCATTCACTTATTTTGTCCTGGAAATCAATTTTGGATCTAGGTCGTTAAACCCCCGTCTTGGAATCTCGACGCATTTTCAGTCTGAGACACATGACACGTCTGAGCGGTTGGTCATGTTATTCGTGAAAGAGTCAAATTATCATTACACGAATCTCGGATCCGATAAAAAGAAACTAAAAGCAAAAGACCCCTAAGTAAAGAATCTACCAGAGGAAATCTGTTTCCTCAGGTTTTGGCTTTCACCGATATTTACCTCCAATACAGCCCTGGACACGTTTCAACCTCGTACTCAATTCCATTTGAACGAATTGAAATGGACTTTTTACTCCTTTCGACAAGAGGAGCTCGATCGGAGACGTCATTTGAACAACTTCATTAGAGCGCGAACACAAGACAGGGCGAGCCAGAAAAATGCTCGCCAGCGCTATGTGCGAAAGACGAGAAGCAGACTTAATTCTGTTTGAAGATGGCAACTAATCTGCTTTCAAAGGAAACTAATTAATTAGGGAACTAATCATAAGAATGCTCTTTGCGGTCCTGAAAGAGTGTTTTCGCCGAATCTGAAGCCAGCTTACTGGAAGAAAAGAAACTTTCGGGGGAGAGGAACAAAATTTTCCTCAACCGATACAATGGCAGGTGTTCTCTTGGTATTATTTTTTCCCCTCCTCGTCCTTTGTTCCCCCGTCGAGGAAATGTCGTAAAGTGGGGCTCCGTGTTCCTCGAGTGCCATATTAGCTCACTTCGGTAGATTCGGATGAAACGGCCATGGCTTCGCGGAAGCGCTGTTCGCGCGATTAGGTATTGCCATTGAATGCAACGTGGTAATGAAATTGTGGTAGTCATGTGCAGTTTGCATACAATGTTGCGTTTCTATTAAACTTGAGTCAGTAAAACCTCGTTAAGATGAATTTCTCGGGACCGTAAAAAATTCGTATTAACCATAATCGTGTTTCCTGAATTCAGAAAATAGCATTATTTTAACAATAAGATAAAATATTAATGTATTTCCATTTCTTACTATACAATTCTTGGTTCACAGATAAATGGTATTCTTCATCACGAAGATTATAGAGATGATTCTCGATTACACAGTTTTCCAAATAATAGATAATTCTTGATTACAAGATATTTTCTGATTACGCAATTTTTGTTTTGAAATAGTTATTTTTTTTATCGATTTTTGTGTTTTTTTTCTCGTGACATTCTTTAAGAAAATCTTTGATGTAGTCAACTATGTTTAATTGAGCAGATTAATTTTTTCGCTGCCGAACAGAAAGCGGTGAACAATTTCTAAGCCATCAGTACCTTATTTTTAAAAAGGCACACTTACTCCTTCGTCTTCATCGGAATGTTTCAAATGTTGACCTCGTCATCTGACCGTTGTTCAAAACTACGAGGCGTTCTTCTTGGATCTTTCCTTTAGGAATTTATGCCGGACCGTCACCAATACTCCGTTGTTTTGCTTCAGTGCGACGTTAATTAACTACCTACCTCGTCGGAATATTCATTTATTCTTTCTTCTTCACTCTCTTCCTCAAATAAATCTTCTATAATTTCAGAGCGACTTAATGTTTCTGTTAATACGATAGAAAATAATCCGTTTGCTCTTAAGTTTCGAAAATTTGTTAGTCTTAACCGGATATTAGTGTAACCCGAATTCTTCTTAAACGAATGGTTAACGTTATTTGAATATACATATTGACGGGGATTGGAATTCAGTTCGTATTATCAGTAAATCGTATTAAGCGAGCTCGTCTTAATGAGGTTAAACTGTAGTAGACTGCAGAAATTCTACAAGTTTTGAAAAGATGCTTTTCCTTGAAGTGCTCAATAAAACCAAGTACAGTCCTTGAACTATCAAAAGTCCGTAGAATGTGTGCCAGTAATAAACTCTTTCCCTTTTCATTAAGATTAAATACTTTTGTATTACGGAAAGGAATAAACGTGTCGATTATGGAGTACCTAACTGAAATCAGCTTACCTACACATCATAATTAATAATATTTTTTTTAATTAATTAAAGATTGTAATAAGAAAGAGCTAAGGAAAGTGACGTTAAGCATCTGTACAATAGGAAGATAAACAAGAAAAGTGATAGAATATAACGTAATTGATACAATTAGGAATCCAATTCACTTACCAGAGGAGCACAAGAGGCAAATAGACAATCAGGTAGGTAAATAGGTAGGTAGTTAATTAGTCTGAAAACACAACGGGCTATTGGTGACGGTCCGGGATCAATCCTGAAAAGGAAAGATCCAAGAACAACGCCACGTAATTTTGAACCACGGTCAGAAGAGGCAACACCTGAGCTGGCACCCCACTCTCCAAACTTTCTCACCACGCCAATGTGAGGACTTCTGAGGCCACGGCAGAATTAACGTGCATCAGCCTCCGTGTCACGACGGTCTTTAGTTGGACCGAGTTTCGAACTCGCAACCCTTCGGTTGCTAATCCGTTACTCTTCCAACTGGCTACCTCGGCCCTACAGACACAATAAGGTCCGAAAAAGATGAAGAACAATCTCAAGAGCTGTGGAAATAAAAATGGGGTAATTTACGGGCAGTTAAATTTAGTAATAAGGATGGGTTTTATATTAGGGGCCGCCGTGGCTCAGTAGGTTTGCCCTCTGCGCTAGCAACCAATAAGTTGTAGATGATGAAGGTCTAAATTTGTAAAGTCAACGCAGATTCAATTCCTGTGACTTCCCTTGGTGTATTTCTCTTCAGTATCAGTAAAATTGTCCTGTGTCCATTACTTGACATTTTCTGTCTTGTTATTGGCACAGCTCGGTCAAATATACCACTTACACCATCAAACCTCAAAACAAACTAACCCTTAATCTTATATCCTTTTTGCCCCTTCCTCTTTCGCACTCCATTTCCACCCTCTCATTTGATTATCTTATCTATCTCAGCGATAATTGTCACTGGCAAATAACTCCTGACCGCTATAGTCCAATTGGCAGAGCATCGGATTAGCAACCGGAAGGTTGCGAGTTCGAAACTCGGTCCAGCCAAAGACCGTCATGTACACGGGGCTAGTGCTCGTTAAATCTGTCGTAGCCTCAAATGTCGTCACGTTGGCGTGGTGTGGAAAATTTGGAGAGTGGGATGCCAGCTCAGGTATTGACCTTGTCATCTGACCGTGGTTCAAAATTAAGTGTTGTCCTCGGATCTTTCCTTCGAGATTGATCCCGGACCTTCGCCAATAGCCCGTTGCGTTGCTCCAGTGCGATGTTAATTAATTACTATAACCACCACTACCCGACCACAAATCCTTTCCTAGGCTCTCTTTCCGTAGAGGCGTAGTTAAGGGGGAAGGTTGATAGGGGCAACGGCCTTCAATGTCTAGAGAGGTGGCATTTCAGAAATATTTGTTAGTCGTTGTTTTTTAGGAGGAAAATGTTTCATGCGTCTTGTCTTCTAACTTCACAAAATGGTAATATTAAACATAGTTATTTTATGATGCCCCTTTTCATAATAACTATCAAAAAATAGATAGTACACATAATAGATTCGGAGAGGACCACAGGTATCTAAATAAGAGCACGCATAAAGAGAAACGGCAATAGGAAGAAAGAAAATTTGCGAGGGGACTGTTCACATTATCTCGGTTATATTTGGTTTATTTATCTCCAAACTTGTCACTTCTTTTTAGGGCCGAGAAAGTTTAGAAAGGGCCGTACAGTACAAGGTCTTAATTATTTCAATCAATAAAATAGGTGATATAGTCATCCAGATTCCATTGATGGCCGCAGTAATTTAATCCCTCAGATCATTTATAATAAAGAATTCGATCTAAAACATACAATAAATTATTACTATTGAAATTAAATCTTAACCAGTTACCGAGTTAGGGTATCTAGGTAGATCAACTAAGTTGCGCTTTATCAGAACTAAAAACCACACCAGGAACTCAAAAGTATTCTCTCCGTACACAAAAAAGTGAGTTGATCCTGTGTATCATTCAACCTCTGTCATGCACATGTACTGTCTAGCTTAGTGCAATATCTGGAATCTTCTAATCCAGTTCAGTTTCACTGACAGTTGTCCTTCGGTTGAACGGTTATTTTTTAGCAGTTCAATATTTTTCGCTCTCAATTATTTCTCGGGCAAAGGTAAGCTTTCATACTACCATTTAAAAAGTCTGATTTTATAAACACGATTTCACCATACATCGTTGGCGATAAAATCGGTTCAAATGTAAAATGTGATAAAATTTATGATCAATATTGATGTGTATATTCATGTTCGTCTTGATGAATACTGGAAGCTAGCTAGCCAAACATTGCATGTCTGCTGTATTATCTGTTATTGAATCAAGGGATTAGGTGGCTATTTTATTTTTAAAACATTCAATTTTTTTAAGTATGCTAGATTTCTTTTAAAGTTACTTGCAAAGCATTTCTACACCAGATTTTTGGACTTGCATTCAGATAAATTCAAACCTATTTTAGCAATCTGAGATTTGTATACTATTATTTGTTTACAGGTTTTTGCTCTTAAGCCATTTTATTATAAAATTATGTAATATTTTGCGAGTGACACTCTGTTAGGGTTGGTTGGGTTTTATGGCGCAAGGGCCATATTTGGCTGAGCTGTTTCAAACAACGTCAAGTAAAGGGCATGCGTACACAAGAAAAGTTTTTACTAACAGAAAAGGCAGAGAAATACACTCAGAGGAACCGAACCAGCGTCACCTACATCTCGCAGGTTTCTAGCGCAGTGAGCAAACTACTGAGTTATGTAAAGTAATTTTGTATCCATTTTTGTCATAATTTTGCACGTTAAAATGTATTCTTTTGCATTCTGATAAAATTTATGTATTTTACTTTTGTTCGTAATGGGTTGTTTCAATACCAGGTAAATTACGTTATTGCCGCACACACACACAACACTTACTAAATAATTTCTTCTGAATTATCGCTTTAAGCATTACCAGGGGGAAAATTTCACTAATTTTTCCTATAAAGACAACTGAAAAGATCAAATGATTTTGTCAGAAAATCTCTTAAGTCTATAATCTTACACTATTGTCTATCAATTCACTAAATATCCTCACAAAATGGCTAGCAGAGCACAAGAATTGATTTGCTAGAAAATTGTAGCAGTGCTTAATGATCAAGTCTATTATTTTTATTGTTCTCTATATATGTAACTCGTAAAATCATTTGCCGCCATTGCCAACCACGAATCATTGAAATAATTATGGTAATGTCCAAGCAAATAAATTGAAATGTTTTAATTCAGAAAATGGTTCCAGCTTAGTTCGACGAGTAAACGAGCTTTCAGCAGAATAAATCAGAACTTAAGATTACTTGTTATACAATTACTCCACTGAGAATTTCCCTCTCTTCAATTTAATAGCCCGTTGTGTTGCTCCAGTGTGACGTTAATTAAAATACCTACCTACCTATCTTCAATTTAAAACTAAGGGTAGGTAGATAGTATAATTAACGTCGGCACTGGAGCAACACAACGGGCTATTGGCGACGGTCCGGGATCAAACTCGAAGGGAAAGATCCGAAAACACCACGTAATTTTCAACCATGGTCAGATAACAAGGTCACATCTGAGCTGGCTGCCCACTCTTCAAACTTCCACACCACGCTAATGTGAGGACACGACAGATTAAACGTACACCAGCCCCCGTGTACACGACGTCTTTGATTGGATTCGAACTTGCAACCCTCCGGTTGATAATCCGTTACTCTTCCAACCGGGCTACTGCAGCCCTTAAAATTAAGGGAAGAATATTAAAGGCATTAACACACAAACCTGCTTAGCACTCATCTATTATTAAAGTTGTGGGAAATTCGTTTTAACAAATACAATGATCTGTAAATAAAAATTACATTGAGTATAACTAATTATATAAATCAACAATTAGTTCCAGTCATTAGTTAATATTCTGAATATTGATTGATTAGTGAAAATTAATACCGTCGGCTCACAAGTGAAACACATTACATCAAAATTTACAAGATATAAATATTTTTGCTTTCCTATACCAGAATGTGGTGATCTTTACATGGTGAAGTTCACAAAGTCATGGGGCCACGCTAGCCAAGTTGGTAGTTGCGGGTTAGCAACCGGAAGGTCAAGAGTTCGAAACGATTCAACCAAGGATCGCCATATACGTAGGGGCTGATTCACGTGAAATCTGTAGTGGCCTCGAATGTCCTCATGCTGGAGTCGTGTGGAAGTTTGGAGAGTGGGTTGCCAGCTTATGTGCACCTCTTCATCTGAGGTGTTATCCTCGAATCTTTCCCTTCCAGATTGATCCCAGACCGTCGCCAATAGTCGGTTGTGCCCGTTGAGTGCGATGTAAATTCAACTACCAACCAACCGTTTATTAAGTTTGGAAATCAATGATTTAGAAAAGTGACTGCGTTGTGTACTTGAATTTCCGGAATGATGTTCATCCAATGCTCTAAACTTATTAGTGATTTCGAGCTATTCAGATTTCATGTGTGTGTACTTGAGTATTCGACAGGTCACGTCAGATTCTGCCGTTATGTGATGTCACTGACACAAAACATTGCTATCGGCTGTTAAAGTGATATGTAATTACTATATTTTGCATCATGATGTTCACTTTACCTTCTGTAGTAGTACTGCCCGAGCAAGGTATGGTAATTAATTAACGCCGTACTGGAGCAGCACAACGGAGTATTGGCAACAGTCTGGGATCAATCCCAAGGGAAAGATCTGAGGACAATACCACGTAATTTTGAACCACGGTCAAATGACGAGTCCAAGCAAAGACCTACTGTAATAAAATTGCCCAGAATGTTCATTATTGAATTGGCATGCCGGTATGAAAATTCAATTTTCGCCAAAATAAGATGAATCGTTTATTCTTTCCAGTCGTAATGTTTCCGTCGTCAGTTACAAGCAAATATGACTTCTCTAAAAATGTTTGTCAATAATAAGCATTAAAACAGCTCATAAAATAAGCATACACTATCAGATTATTAGAAACGAATGAGAAACTATTCCATCTGGGTAAATAATTTCTACATTAAAAAGATTTTGAAAGATTAATGTAATTCTGTTGTTGGAGAGATGATAGGTTTTAATGGAAAAGAAATTGAAGTCGTTAGAAAATAAGAATTTTAAAAATAGTCAAACAATTTTATACCAAGTCTTGAGGTTCGAACCACCTCTGCCTTTACGTTTATGAGATATGTTGGGTGGTGACTGATAACGTTGAGATAAATTCTATGATGAAGTTCTATACGCTCAAGGACCACAAAGAGCGAATAGTTTTTGAATTGCAATTTAATGGTATTTTGGATCAAATGGGATATCCCATAGAAAGTCTCTCTTTTTTGCAACAGGTATCAAATTTTAAAAATGTAAGATGATATGCTCTCTTTCTTGGCTGTAAATCTTGTGAAATTTTTTTGAAGGATTATTAAACGGATTTTAATCTAAAAAAAGCGGGGATCATCAAAGACGCTTGTATAATTTTATCTAAATATCTGAGTTTTTTTGATTATGAATGTCTTTTCCTTGATTTTAGAAATCGGTTAGGGTTACCAAATACTACTCGCGTTTTTTGTTGCTTGTTGTTAACTTCATTATGTGAGTATATTTTATTACGTTGGCTTCATCTTCTAATTGTCTTCTTGACCCTTGACTGACTAAAACTGCGAAATAGTCCGCAAAACTTGAATTGCGACTTTCTGGAAATTCCCTGTTATATTACTGATGGGAATTGATACGATTTGTTAACATGTGAAAAGATGCCGATAAAGCCATCGTCATTGTTTTCATTCCTTACAATGAATATTAACTTATCAATCTATCGAAGAATTTAAAAAATATTTAATGCATTAGTAGTATTTTATTCATGGAGATATTTAAAAATCAGAAACCAATACTGAAATTTAAACAGAACTTTTACCAGCAACCCAGGAAGTCAGTTTTATGATCCCTTGAACAGGAGTTTGCCAGAAGGATGGTTGATTGGCTGATTGAGTTGGATTTTATGGCACAATAGCCTTATTTGGTCAAAAATGGCCCTTATGGTTTGGGCCATATTTGGTGGTCCAAATACAAGACAGACAAGGTCAAGTAATTGAACATACACATAGAGAGAAATACATCCAGGATTAGTTACAAGTATCGAACCTGCACCGCCTACAAACTCGCAGGTTGCTAGCGTAGTAGGCAAACCTGAGCCACTTGTCAATAGGAAGAAAGGACGCTGGGTACTGGACGGGAAAAGGGAGAATGAGTGACCAGGGGAGACTTGACTGGGTCAGACGATATGCTGCCTTGACGATAATTCTTTCAATTTCTTAAGATTCTTTTTCAAATCCCTAATTTTAACTCTGCAAATAGTTGGATTCGAACTCGCAACGGTTCCTAATCCGTTACTCTTCCAACTGGGCTACCACGGCAACCTTTGTTCTCGAACGAATCCTCTTGCAACAGTCGTTTTTCCATATTTAATTTGGCGTGGTGTGCAAGTTTGGAGAGTGAGGTGCCAGCTCAGGTGTTGACCTCGTCATCTGACCATGGTTCAAAATTACGAGGCGTTGTCCTTGCATCTTTCCCTACGGGGTGATCCCGGACCGTTGCTAATAGCCCGTTGTGCTGCTCCAGTGTGACGTTAATTAACTATCTACCTACCCACCTCGGATAATTTGTTCACTGGAATTCGAAATTCGATTGGGTATCCGAATATCTTGGATGAATATTCGAATGCTGTGGATGAATATTCGAACACAAGAAAGAATCGAGTAAAATGAATACTTTTAAGTATCGAGTGCGCGAGTACTTTTTTGTAATATATGAATATTCTCATCTCTAATTTTCTCTCTTCGTCCTAAACCTGGCATTGAGGGCGGCGATCCCTCATAGGGCTTTTACGAGTTACAGGAGCGTCGCGGCTGCAATCTCTGAGCAAAACGTGTTATTCGGTTCGGAGGTGTTGAGGACTGGGTAAGGGTATTTCGGAATCGCCTCCGAGACCAATAAGAGGGTCCTCTCGACGTAATCCATTTAAATGCGCGCACTCACGGACCGACCAGCGAGAAAATGAAAACTGCCAGCTTCCGTGGAATAATATTATTTCAGAGGATAAAATAATTGCAAACCTGAATAAGTCAACGTCTTCGTCCCTTCGTTTACGCTCTTGTGTGCAGGCCGTGGTCATATCTAGAGTTAATAAGTTGATTCCAGATGAACTAAAACTCGAAATGATTATAAATTACGGAACCAGAAGAGGTGTTGCAGATGCTGAAGATCCTGAGCGTTAGTTCTCTCTCCAGTTGGAGTATCTTGCAGACTGAATTTTCCAGAACATTGCCAGAACATTTTTGTTGTGGAGTCTTCTTGTTGGTATCCAATGTAAAAGGCAGATGTGGTCACGTGACGAAATTACCTATCATGAGTCAAGGGAAAAGGAACACATAAGGGGTGTGTTACCACTTAAAGTACGAGTTTTTTTTGGGAAAAACTGGTAAAAAATTATCGAATTTTTTTTCTTGACAGAAAATGAATATATATATAGGTATAGTGTAAGTTATTTTTTGCGATTTCAGTTGCTTTATTTTGAATTTCAAAATACTAATAATAAAATATTAACTTCAGATTCACTTCCATCATTCAAGAGATAACTTTCATCGCTGAAACTTTCTGATAAATTGGCATATTCAAAATCGTCACAGTCGCTCATTATCAGATAACTTTTTCTAAACAAGTTATAAAAACACTTAGTAAAAATTAATTTATGGTTAACTGTTTACTTTTATGATATTTAACGTAATAAAAATGGATATATTACCTTTTAGACACCTAACAACTGCTTTATAATAAAGAATTCCTAACAAACTTGCACGTTAAATCTGTCGTGGCCTCAAATGTCCTCACGTTGGCGTAGTGTGGAAGTTTGGAGAGTGGGGTGCCAGCTCAGGTGTGCCTCGTCATCTGACCGTGGTTCAAAATTACGTGGTGTTGTCCTCGAATCTTTGCCTTTGGGATTGATCCCGGACCGTCACCAATAGCCCGTTGTGTTGCTCCAGTGTGACGTTAATTGAAATACCCCCTCCTAACAAACTTATAGCTAATCATCAAAATGCACCACTTGGTTTACACAAGAAAAATGGTGCATAGTGGTGCCATCTAAGGTAAATAAGTTTAATATCCATCTATAAATAAGTGGTAAATCATCTATGATAAATGTTTATGCCATCTTTGGTATAAGTTTAATCTAGCCTATCTATTTTTACTAGAACGGAAGAGTGCCCGTGTGAGACACGGGCATGTGCAAATTTGCCGGTAACTTTCGCCCGTGTCAAACACGGGTAAATGCGTTAAGTGGTTAAGAAAGTAAACAGAAAATTTTGGGCGGAGTTACGTTAAAAGTTAGGAAGTGAGAATTTAGAAGTTTAAAAATTTAACGATTAAGTATGGCTCTTGGCCCTTTGCGATTAATTCTTCGACGAAAGTCATATCTGAGGATTTGCTGTATCCCTGTATTATCAATTGCTTCCATATTGCAGAAGAATTTTAGGGCTATATTAGTGAAGAATTTACTGAGTTCAGTCACATTCAGATCTTTACGAATTTGAACCATGGGACATTTAAAATTATCCTGAGTGTGAAGTTTTGAAGTTTCTTGATGTGAGTCTTTGCTGCATATCTCCAGACATGACTGGCATAGCTGATTACTGGTCTAAGCATGGTTTTATAGATAAGTACTTAGTTTTCAATAGATAATTTGGCGTTTCAAACAATTAAAGGGTTTACACATAAGAAGAGTATTTACAAAGTTAAAATTAGGGATTTGGAAGCAACATATTAAGTAATTGAAATAATTATCGTGAAGCAGCACATCGTCTGATCCTCTCAAGGTCTCATGTTTCTCTCTCTGTCCGTCTGTGTTTTACTGCCTGGTGGTTGGTCTCTGCGATATCTCGCCGTTAGAAGAGAACTGGACAGATCTTAATTTACGAGTTGTCTGATTATTAGAAGAAAACTGACCAGATAGTGATCTCGTCATAATAAAAAATTGGCATTATCTTGATGACGAGCTATCTTGTCCTTTGCAAAATTGGTCAGATCTCCAAGGACGAAATATCTCGTCAAAGCCACTTGGAGGTAGAAAAATGTCCAGCCTCCTTTTCTCTGGTTCCTCCATGTTTAAGGGGAGGCCATAAAACTCAGTTCCTGGCTATGGGGAGAATTTCAGAGTTCAAACCTTGGAGTAAATTGTCTGTCTTCTACAACTCCAGACACAGTCTGCCCCTGTCCGTTGCCGAACAAATGGACCTTGTCCTATTTTTCATAGGGATGCTTAAAGAAATATATTCAAGTTTGTCACAGTGGCGCACTTGATGACAAATTGGAAATATATTTGTTGATTTTACTTGTCGCCGAGATTTATATACCCTAGCAAATTCAATACTAATATTTTACGAAAAAATGACACATTTTCTTGCTAGGACACATATTTGCTGATACAAAAATTTGAGAAAACTTAAAAGTTATAAGCTTGTTAATGAAAAGAATACCGCTCAAGTTATTACCTCCATGGGAACGGGCCATACTATTTCTGGATACGTTGTGAGATCATCTATCACAAGTCTAAAAATCTACAAATGTTATCTTGAATAATTATCAGTGACTTAGGATCCATGTAAGTCCCACAGCCAGAAATCCGTTGAAAAAAATTGTCATTCATCGACTGAATCGAGAAAAATCTGAGGTTAAAAATACAGTTTATTTTTTTATGCAAATCTTAGCAGACACAGTTTAGATTTCCAAGGTGCACTTTCACCGTTTTAATACCACCAATAATTCCCATTCCCATTATCTATCATGGATAATATCCTCAGTCGAGCTGATACACGCAGTGTCCTTGCACAGGATCTAACAAGTTTCGGCTTCAATACAGAGCCCTGTCGTGTCTGCTGAGGTTGGAACTTAAGAATAAAATCCATGTTCATTTGCTTGCTATTTCGTTGTCGAGTTTCTGACAGTATTTTTTTATTCCTTGTGTCCTATTTATCGAATGTTTTGTTGGTGAAGTAATTTGATTATGAGTGATGTTTTGGGGTACCAGAAGAAAATTTACTTTTATGACATTTTTGTGTGCTTATTATCCTGTGAGTAATTACGTTTGTTCAAAACAAACTCACTTCACAATCCTTCAAAGTTGGGAACAAAAACCACGCATTCACATTTCTATCATCACGGTACCATGGATTACCTTGGCTGACTAGATGTACAGCTACGGCAATCCCAATTATTTTGCGCATAGTTCATAGTAGAGCAAATTCAATCGCGGCATCACCAATTGTAAATATTTCGCTACGCTACTGCTAAATATGTAATTGATAAATTCCTGATCAAATATATCAAATTACATTGCTCTCTGGGACACATCTCCTTTTGGTGTGCACGGGCTTTACAAATCCGAGGGACCCTAGTGACCAGTTCTTTCCCCATGGGATTTCCCGTCTTTGATCAGCACGGGAGTCTCACCGACGGTACACCCAAGCGATCGTTTCTTCTTTCCATACCCCTCTTTTCCTACCGTCATGTGTATTACTTGCCCTTGTTTGTCTTGTGTTTGGCAGAGCTTGACCAAATATGGCCCTTGCGCCATAAAACCCAAAACCAACCAATCATATTCATTAAAGTTTGACCCTCGCCTTTTCATATGCTTTCTCCTTTTCCCTCGTTGTCGATTATTTGTTCTCATTGAATTCTTATTTCGTCTTGCGTTTGTCCATTATTGTCCATTGGACCATTGGGGTTTTACTCCCCAAACAACCAATCACATTCGTTAAATCGATACTTTTTTACAAAAAGACTGTTAAATGTTTCGATGCTAGGGTGCATATCAAGCATGGTGCGCGCTTAGAGCCAATGCGGACTCCATGGGGCTCATCAAACCGGATAATGCATTGCGAGCATCTGGTTAAACCCCCAAGCTTCAAATAATTTATACCACCAAATAATTATCCTGGATATACGTCTATATGTTACGAATATCTTCCATTGGTTTATTTTGTGCTTAACCCTCGTGATGGTTGTCTTGACGAGCTATCTCGTCATTAGTAAAACCATTAGCAGATCTTGATGGACAAGATATCTCGTCATTAGAAGAAAATTTAAGAGATCCTGATCTAGTCAACATAGAAAAATTGGAAACACCTTGATGATGATATATCTTGTCATGAACAAAATTGGTCGGATCTTAATGGAAGAGATATCTCATAGAAACCACTTGGAGGGTTAAGAAATAATGCATGTGAATTGCGTATTTGGGACAGTTATTTTATTCACATTGTCACAGTTCATTCATTCGGATGGTATTCAAAGAAGCAATCCGTTGCACTAATTTTATTTATTTTGGAATGTTTTAATTATATACTTCGAACCAGTTGGCAAGTAATCATGTATTTGTTTTAAGATCTGTGTAGAAATCTATTTTAAAAAAGAGATATAAATTATATTATATCTATGTGTTTTCATTCCAGGGAAGCATCAAAGTGATGGTTAAATATAAATTCTTATTTGCAGTTTATTTCCGCTAGTCGACATATTCCCATGGTTCAATCAAGTGAAGGGGGAACCATGGCCGAAAAACGAAAACACAATCAGAAACGAATTACCTGAACAAAAACTCTCAAAACAAAAGCACAGGAATACGCGGAAAAAAAACAGCCGCTTATTCCAACGACGGCCGAGGAAAAAACGACTCGTCAATTTGCTCTTTCGAGGCTTCTTTTTTCCCCACAAAAAACCGTATTTAGCTCGTCACGTGACTGCCGATTACTTCACGTACGCCACAACGATCCGCAGCGAGCGATAATAGGTCCTTTCACAACGGCGGGTACGCACCGTGATCAACAGAGCATTGCGAAACAACGCTTCTTTTTTGTGCCTTTCTCTATCAAATTGCTCCTAAAGAGCGAACTTTCCGCCAGGTATCGACCCCCCCCCCCTTCCCGAACGATCCCCGTTTTCGAACACACTGGGTGCGCGACAGCTGTGCCGCGCGTGTGGTCCGATTTCGCCTCCCCTCCCACCCACTCATCGCTGCCAAATTATCTTCGTTTGACATCACGCCCCGAAAGGGCCGACCCGACGCTGCCTGCCCCTTCCCGACTTTTTTCCTCCTGTTGTTCGAACGCACGGAGTCCTTTGTCTCCGTCGGTTTATCGTGATCATTTTTTCCTCTGCTTCCCCACCCCGGTCTGGATTGGGAAGGGGAAAGTAGGCCGCGCTGTGTTTGAGCCCAAGAGGAGTGGGTCTGTGGTGGAGAGGAAGTCAAACCCGTGTTCCTCAATGAAGAGTCGACCGACTGCAGGGCATGGTTGTAAAATTTGTTTTTGTTTTCTACGAAAACCACTGCTAAATATTATTGACTCTAGTGCCGTGGTTTACAAACTTTTTAGTCCACGGGCACACGGCGATTATAAAATTAAATAGAGCACATGCAGACCTGTGTAGGACCATGATCTTTATTTTCCACCTTAATACAAGGCCGCGGTATCCCAGTTGGAAGAGTAACGGAGAATAAACCCGTGGAGAGGAAGTTAAACCCGTGTTCCTGAATGGGAAGAGTCGACTTCAGAGCGTAGTAGTAAAATTTTGGGGGAGGGGGTTAGCTACAAAAACCACTGCTAAATATTACTGACTCTGTTGACTTCGAAACCTTTTGGTCTACGGGCACACGATGGTTATAAAATTAAATGGAGCATACGCAGACCTGTATTGGACCACGATCTTTATTTCCCACCTTAATGCAGGGAATAATATATTTATGTATGTTAGACTGCAAAATGGTTAACACTTTAAATTAAGGATTAGTGATGATAAGTTCTGAAACAGAAAAATTAGAGTTCTGAAATATCTTGTAGGTAGGAAGGTAGTTGAATTTCCATCGACTAGAGCAACACAACGGATTATTGGGTTAAGTTCGGGTTCAATCCCGAAGGAATAGATCCGAGAACACCTCGTAATTTTGAACCACGGTCAACACCTGATTTGGCACCCCACTCTCCAAACTTCCAACCTTGCCAACGCGAGGACATTCGAGGCCACGATAGATTTATTGTGCATCAGCCCCGCGTACATTGCAGTCTTTGGTTGGGTGTTTCGAACTCGAAACCCTCAAGTTGCTAATCGGCTGCGCTCTTCCAAACGGGCTACTGTGGCCCTAAATATCTTGTATCATTGAAGAGAGGTCGGTTTATCGCTCATCAGCAAACAGATTCATTATCAACGCATCCCGCTCCGACTGCAATAGCACCATTACTAAAAAATGAATTTCTCGATTGAAGCGTTGAAAGACTAAATAAATGCTCCTACATCCTGCAAAATTGTGTAGATTCCAGTAAAGGACAGTTTTGAGTGTAGAAACCATGTATATTTAATCTTTCTACACTTTAAACTAGGAATTCATTTTTTGTGGGTTATTGGTATGGTGGAATCCAGGGGGTATGCGATATCATGATCATCAGTCACTGGAAAATACTCCTTTAACTGCAAGTTCAGTTGCGCATTTTTTAGGAAATAAAATAGACATTCTTAATTTCTAGAACATAGCAGCTTTTTTAAAAACATAAAGTAATCGGATAAAAAATGGAGGATTTAAATTCTTGAATTGATTGATTTTATTAAGTGGAATCTTGCCTGCTTTTCGCAGATCTCCTGGAACCTAGTCGCGGACCTCGCTTTGGGAACCAGTGCTCTATTAACTACCGCATTTCCTCAAGTATGTCGATAAAGAAAATGAAACCATAAATTCAAATGCATGAATCATTGCGAAGTTCTTCGACCAGACGTTGAACAATGCTGACGGGGAGGAATCATTTCATCTCCTGTTAACAGAGACGGACAAGACTCAAGGGGAAATTCCTAAGAGGCTGCTCCTCATAATACGCCGCTAAGACTTTCAATATAAAGCAATCTGGCCTTACAAGGAAATTTATTCTACACTGCAATTAAAATATTTTTCCAACGACCGCGATAGGTCATAGGTTTTTCCCATTGCGCTAGCGACGTGAAATATAAGTAGACTGAGTATTGCTATTGAAGAGGAACTTCAAAAAATGTGACCAACATATCGACTTGCAGTTACGTGACTGCTCTGAAAAATTGACTTGGTTGATCGATTTAGTATCTTATTGCCTCGTTTGGCAATGTAACATCTTATGGCAGAGAAGGTGTGGGAATCCGCATTTCTGTAAAGTGGCGACAAAAACGATGAAATCGCCGAAGTCTAATATCAGATGATGAAACAATGGACAAATCAGATGATGAATCAATGGATGATCGTCTTCCGTCCCGTGGACCAATCAGATGACAAGTTTAAGTCCCACCCAGAAGACGAAAGCAGTCTAAGAGTCACTTTATTATTAGTTTTGGTCACATGATCCTAGGTGCATCAAAAGATTACCACACACTGCTCACTCTCCTTTAAAATTTCCTGTGGTCGGCACAGATTCGGTTACAATAACTTACTCTGGGTAGGTAGTTGAATTTACGTCGAACTAGAGCAACGCACGGGCTATTGGTGACGGTCTCGGAACAATTTCGTCGGGAAAGATTCGAGGACATCTTGTAATTTCGAACCACGGTCAGATGACGAGGCCAACATCTAAGCTGGCATCTCACTCTCCAAACTTCCAAACTACGCCAATGTGAGGACATTTGAGGCCACGACAGATTTAACGAGCACCAGCCCCCACTTTCACGAGGGTCTTTGGTTGGATCGAAACTTGGTGTTTCTTTTTGTATCAGTGTAAACTTTCCTTATGTCTGTATGTGGTTGAAAACTTGTGTGTACAAGGTTGTCTGCCTTGTGTTTGCCGCAGCTTGGCTGAATATGACTCTTGTGCCATAAACCCCAACCAAGCAAACCAAATGTTTCCCCAATCAGAAAGACTGAGATGACTACATCATAATACGACGGTGGCATTAGTTTTCTGTTGTACTTGAAAGCATGTCTGATTATGGTTGAACTAAGCGGTCAAAGAAGTCTCGGAACCTCTTTCTATAAAAAGATCGTAGTGATACGAGAAATCCTTACCATATTATTAAAGAAGGGTGTAGATATATGCCACACCTTTTCCTAAATCTAGTCTTAAAATATAACTTGGATCTATTTTCTGACGTCTTTTGAGAAAATATTTGGCTATAACACATGAAAACCTTTTTCATAAGGTGATAATCTAAGACTTCTTTCCTTGAATTTATGTTACTGAAATCATTTTTTATAAAATGTCAAATTGTTTAAAATTGCACATTTTACTTTCAAAATCTCAAAATTTTCCGCCACCTGAGAGGCTGAGTTGGAAGAATATCGGACTAGCAATCGAAGGGCTACGAGTTCTAAACTCGGTCCAGCCAAAGACCGTCGTGCACACGAAGGCTGCTGCACGTTAAATTTGCCTTAGCCATAAATGTCTTCGCGTTGGTATGGTGTGGAAATTTGAAGAGTGGGGTGCCAGCTCAGGTGTTACCTCGTCATCTGACCGGGATTCAAAATTACGTGGTGTTGTCCTCGGATCTTTCCCTTTGGGATTGATCCCGGACCGTCGCCCATAGCTCGTTGTGTTGCTCCAGTGCGACGTTAATTAAAAATACATACCTTGTAACAGCGCCAACACCAGGAATTTGATCACCCTGCTGCATGGGTTTTATGGCGCAAGGGTCATATTTGGCCATGCTACGCCAAACACTGAACAGACATCAAGTAATAGACATACACACAAAAGGAAACTTTTTCCAACAAAAGAGAAATACACACAGGAAGAAATCGAACCTGGGAAGTCCACAATTCGCAAGTTGCTAGTGTAGTATGCATACCCACCATAGAAGTATAAGAGTAGAGTGAGCAATGGTAACCTTTTTATGTGCTATGGATCATGTTACCAAAACTAGAAAAAGTCACCCTAAGACGTCTGCTGGGTGGAACCGAACATTCATCATCTGATTTGTCCAAGGGACGCCAGCAGACGCCCATCCATTGATTGATCATCTGATTGGTCCATTCATTGATCATCAGATAGTAGTAGACTTTGCGATTTCACCAATTTTGTCGTCCATAGAAATACATATTCACACATCTACCCTGTCGTACGATATTATATCACCACATAATAACATACGAGGATATACGATACCAAATAGGCCAAATAAGTAAATTTTTCACAGAACAGTCTCGTGACTACTAGCCGACATATCGGTCATACTTTTTGAAGCTTCTCTCAATAGCAATGGTCAGCCTACTTATATTTCACGTCTATGATACCCACTGAGCCACGCCTCGCCCCCATTTCTTTTTCGGAGAAAACCTGCGCCGTTTCCGATTACTCTTCACCCCCAATATTAGTAAATTCCCGCTGGATCCTTCAAAAAGTAAGATTTTGCTTTGATTTTGTCGCTCTACGGTCATTTTTTGCTACACGAAGGCTAACACTCCCCAAAGTAAGGTAGATAGTTAATTAACGTCACACTGGAGCAACACACAACGGGCTATTGGTGACGGTCCAGGATCAATCCTAAAGGGAAAGATCCAAGGCAACACCTCGTATTTTTGAACCACGGTTCAGATGACGAAATCAACACCTGAACTGGCACCCCACTCTCCATATCACGACAACGTGAGGACATTTGAGGCCACGACAGATTTAACGCGCACTGATTTAACGTTGCCTCCGTATACACGATGGTCTTTGGTTGGACTGAGGTTCGAACTCACAACCCTCCGGTTGCTATTCCGTTACTCTTCCAACTGGGCTACCGCGTACCTCCGTGTTGTCATCAGATCCTTTCCCGGCCGTCGCCAATAGCGTGGTTGTGTGCTCCAGAGTGACGTTAATTAACACCTCCCTAACTTCAAAAAATGAGGTTTGGCTTTGATTTTGCCGCTCTATGGTCATTTTTTGCAACACGAGGGATAATTACTCCCCAAATTAAAGAAGGAAAGCTAGAAAAATATGTATTCCTGCGTGCACACGAACTCTGGAGAGATTGGGCACCTAGTTGCTCCCAACTCAAATAATTCCTCCAAATCGCCGCCTCAGTTTCAGACACATCCCTAGCGCTGTGTGCTACACGTGTAATTCAAGATCCTATCTCCGAAATCACCTACTGCCAGGAGAACCCGCCCTTTGTTCCAAGAGTACAGGAAACGGAACAAGAGAGGAACGCCAAAGTTGAAACGACACAGCTTTCCAGCCTTCTTTCTCTTCTCGGCACGAACACCGACACTGGTGTGCACCCATCGTGACGTCACTTATCGGGATATCGCATCGCCCAGCCTATCATTTCCTCTTGTCCGCCGTGGCAACGCCGCAGAACATCGTTAGAAAGTGGGCGCGTGCGGGAAAAGCACCCGCCAGTCTCAGCGACGCCCTTTTTTGTTCATTTTGTCGGGACTCCAGCGATCAGTGTCGTGGCGGATTGCGTCTCGCGGTTAGTGGCATGACAATCCCGTCTGGATCGACGGAGGTGAAAATACGCGATGGAATCAGGATTCGGGGAACGCGAGATTTGCACGTTGTTTGGGTCGATCATTCGTTTTCGATTTCATGAAATGAACGTTGGAAATTGAAGGAAAGTTCTCACAAACGTGTAATGCGATTAAAAGCTCACCCGTTGGTTGACTGTTTTGGAGTTTTATGGTGCAAGGGCCATGTTTGGCTAAGCTGCACCAAACACACGACAACGTCAAGTAAAAAATGTGAAAGGGGTAGGTATTTTAATTAACGTCACACTGGAGTAACACAACGGGCTATTGGTGACGGTCCGGGATCAATCCCAAAGGGAAAGAACCGAGGACAGCACCACGTAATTTCGAACCAGGGTCAGATGACGAGGCAACACCTGAGCTGGCACCCCACTCTCCAAAGTTCCACACCACGCCAACGTGAGGACATTTGAGGCCACGACGAATTTGACGTGCATCATCCCCCTTTGTACACGACGGTCTTAAGCTGGATTGGAACTCGCAACCCTCAGATTGCTAATCTATTACTTTTCCAACCGGGCTACCACGGCTCAAGGGGAAAAAGGAATTGGGGAACAAAGTAGTGGGATGAAAGCAGAAAAAGATCGCTAGGATATACCGGGAGCGTGTTCGATGTGCTTATTAAAGTCAGTAAACCCCATGGAAAAAGAAAAGACCACTCGGGTTCGTAAAGCCTGTGAGGGACGTGGTACCCAGTTGGAAGAGTAACGGATTATCAACCGCAGGGTTACGAGTTCGAAACTTGGTCCATTCCCCTCGTGTACACGGAGGCTGGTGCATGTTAAAGCTGTCGTGGCCTCGAATCTCCTCACGTTGGTGTGGTGTGGTAGTTTGGAGAGTGGGGTGGCAGCTCACAGGTGTTGACCTCGTCATCTGACCGTGGTTCAAAGTCTCTGGGAGGTGCTGTCGTAGGATCTTTCCCTTGGGGATTGATCCCGGACCATCGCCAATAGCCCATTGTGACGTTAATTTACCACCTAACGTGAAGCTTCTACACACCTAAAGGAGACGTGCCCCTGAGGGCCACCTGTGAGAGGGGTTTTCAATGCGAACAAACCAGACCGAATGAGAAGATTTTACTTACCCTAATGCTCTCGCTTGATACATTTCGGGGTTTCCTTAAAATGTAGTTTTTCGCCGTTCGGTGTTTAGTTTAATTAGCATTCACCCAATCTACTATAATATATTAATGCGGAATTTATTTTATGGGATTTTTGATGGCGACATGCTGAAATCGTATTTGAAAAGCAAGCCAAGTGACATCGAGTGGGAATATATACAGGAAACCTCCCGCCGCGGAAACATTACCGCTATCTACATTTAACTTGACAGGAAATGCCCCTCATAGCCCATATAAATAAACTCCAGAAGAAAAGTTTTATTTCTTAATAGGGTAAGTTCCTATTATTTCTAGGGCCGCGGTGGCCCGGTTGGAAGAGTAACGAACTTGCAACCGAAGGGTTGCGAGTTCGAATCCAGCCAAACACCGTCGTGTACAAAGGGGGCTGGTGCACGTTAAATCTGTCGTGGCCTCAAATGTCCTCACGTTGGCGTGGTGTGGAAGTTTGGAGAGTGGGGTGCCAGCTCAGGTGTTGCCTCGTCATCTGACCGTGGTTCAAAATTACGTGGTGTTGTCCTCGGATCTTTCCCTTTGGGATTGATCCCGGACCGTCACCAATAGCCCATTGTGTTGCTCCAGTGTGACGTTAATTGAAATTCCCCCCTCCTCCCCTATTATTTCTTATTCTTAGGTATTTCTTAATAGGTAGCGTCCATTGGAGTAACAGTGCTATTTCGCAGCATTAGCAATACTTGTTTCGTTTTCCGTAGGTAATTCAAGAGAAAACTTTTTTCATTTGGTTATTGAATGTTGTAAGAGCTTTGTTTTCTATTACTATGCCAAATGGATATTTGTTACTGTTGTTTGAAAGGGATCGTAATATGGAGGAAAAAATCTTCGAGTTGCTTTGAAAATGCAGGATTATATACGTAAATATGGGAATTAGAACGCTTCAGCGTAAAGATCTGGTTAATGATAGAATCGGGGAAAAGTGTAAAAATCTCGCTTTGATCCAGTTTGCAGTAACAAATAAAATGAGAATAAAATTGCTTTTCACGCGTTGGAATGAAAAGTTGCTGAACGATTTGAACTGTGATAATGATGATAATGAAGTAAGCTATGAGAAGCTTCCAGAAACTTATTTAATTTTTTAAATATCTAATTTCTGAGTTACTTAAAAGTTTATCTGCTCAAATCTCTGTTTTCCCTGTATGTTTGTTTCTGCAGAATACGCAAATTATATGCAGCACAGATCTCAATATTTTTGCGCATTTATTTATTTATACTGACTCAAACAGATGGCTATAACTACCCTTAGTATTTTTCTCTTCTGTGTCAGTAACATTTTCCTTAGTGTGTGCGATGTCCATTTACTTGATGGAAAAAACATTGCTTGGCACAGCTTGGCCAAATATGGCCATTGCGCTATGAAAAAACAATCATCAAACAAGATATTAATCCAATTACACAACAGCGAGAAAATATCAGTACAGAACATGAGGGAGACAGATAGTAAAACAAAATATAGCAAAATAAACTACATTATATAAATACAATGCAATTAATTACATAGATCTAAAAAAGATGGAAAAAGAAAAGCACACAATCTGTAACTTGTCAAGCAAAAATGTCATTTTCGCTTGAGAAGCTTTGGTCAAATCGATTTTTATTAATGTTTAATAAATCCTCTATTAGTTTTTATGAAAGGGTTTCAGCTTAGAAGTTCTATACTGTATATTTAGTTTCTATGGTATTACAGTTTCTATAAATAGTTAGAATAAATTTCTGTACCCCGTACTTTCTCCAGTGAACTGTGCATATAATAAAACCAGATTCAGATGGGGAGGCACGTTCGTAGTCGCCTTGTAATTCGCCACAAACAGCGGAATCGACAGTGGTTGGTTGAGTTACATGGCACAAGGGTCATGTTTGATCAAACTGCGCGAAATAATGTTGAGTAGATCGAAAAACACATGCAAGGAAGTGTTTACAGACAGAGAAGAGAGAAATGTAGCCAGGAAGGAACCGAACCTGACCGCGTAGAATTTCAGCTTAATAGCGCAAGACACAAACCCACTAAGAAACGGCGACCCCTCGAATCTACGAACAGAGGAATAGTGTTGTAATGTGTAGAACGTAAAAATGCTCTCTGTTTCATATAACGTTCATACTAGGGAAAAGCTCCTTTAAGCATCCACGATCTTCAGCGATTCCCTTTGTGTTCGTCCATAAAACCGCCAACCGGTTAGTTCGTTTCGAGCATTACAAGGCTGTTCGCGGGACCTGTTCGAGAGGCTTCCACGCTGAGGAAACCAGTTACTACATGGAATTTGCTGGTGAGTATGCGCTCTAAATACGCAGAACGCCTATAGCTGGAGTCAGCGAAAGACTTGCACAAATACTTCGTCATGACTCAATTCGTTATGACTCAAAAATCTAGAGAAACTGCCCAGATCGCACACCCTATTCCACATTGAAAATATCGTGTTCTGCTTATTGAAGACCAAACTCCCTCTCGTAAACCGCATTGATTGATTAGAAGTGGAAACGAAGTAAAAAACCATCGACGAAAAAAAATTAGACACGATAATGAGTATTTTATCAACAGCTATTCAAGGATGCAATACTGTATTCATATTTTTTGTACGGAAGGTTGTTTGTTAGAACCTATAGCCACGTACTCTCACTAGCTAACTGTCCACGCAATATAACCAGCTTCAATGTGGACGGACCATCGATAGTCACCTTGTAACATCCATCCCACAAACAGTCGGATCCACAGCGATCAGAGCAACGTACATATTGCCTCCCTAGTTTACAGAAGACATCGTGAAATCTGTGTTAATACGCCGTACTCAGTAATGTAAGGCGATGTACACACCAGCTAATAGTTCCTTTCAGCCTTCACTGCGATACCCTTTCTGTTCGTCCACAAAACCGACAACCGGTTAGCTCGCTTCGAACATTACAAGGCTGAAGGCGTTCACCTTACAGCAACCAGTTAATGCATGGAATTCTCTAGTTAGTGAACGTCTGCACAACACGCCTATAAGTGGAGTCGATCCTAACTAGACCCAGCACAGATGCTTAGTCACTCGTTTATGACTCAAGAAGCTAGCGATACTGCCCAGGTCACACACCCGTCTCCGCACTGAAGATACAATGATCTGCCTATTGAAGACCCCTCTCCGTAAACCGCACTAATTGGTCGGGAGAAGTGGAAACGAAGTGAAATAACAGCGACGCAAGAAACAACAGACGCGGAAATGAGGATTTTGTCAACAGCTATTCAAGGATGCAATGCTGTATTCGTATCTTTTGTACGGAAGGTTGTTAGAACCTACAGCCACGTACTCTCACTCGCGAACTGTGTTGCAATATAAGCAGCTGTAAATGTGGACCAACCATCAATAGACACTTTGTAATATTCATCCCACAAACAATCGGATCTACAGAAATCAGCTTGTTCGCGAGCAGACGAATCCGCAGTGCTGTTGTGAAAAGGAAGTGAAAATGCTCGCGGTTTAAGGCGACGTAAATATTGCTTCGCTTGTTTATCGGACATCGAGAAATCGGCGTTAATACGCCGGACTCGTGCATCAAGTCAGCCTTCAAGACCTTACTGCAATACTCTTTGTGTTCGTCCACAAAACCGACAACCGGTTAGCTCGCTTCGAACATTACAAGGCTCTTCGAAAGGCGTCCACCTTACAGCAACCAGTTAATGCATGGAATTTGCTAGTTAGTGCACGTCTCTAAACGTACAATACGCCTATAAATGGAGTCGACCTCAGACAGACTTGCACAGATGCTTCGTCACTTGTTTGTGACTCTAGAAGCAAGGGATACTGCCCAGGTCACACACCCTACTCCGCGTCGAAGACACCGTGCTCCGCCTATTGAAGACCCCCTCCGTAAACCGCACTAATTGGTCGGGAGAAGTGGAAACGAAGTGAAAAAACAGCGACGCGCAAAAAAACAACAGACGCGGAAATGAGGATTTTGTCAACAGCTATTCAAGGATGCAATAATTCTCCCCACGGTGCAAAAAAGAACACCGGAAAAAAGAACATAGCAAAACAATAACAAATCTCTCGGGAAGGTGATTTTTTTTCCATGCACAAGCAGAGCGAAACAAAAATAAAAAACCCCGGACGAAAAACATCTCGGCTGGGAGGGAAAATAAAAGAAAACTCGGAGAGAGTCGGGAGAGAAAGAGCCGTAACAAGAAGAGGGAAGGGAAGATAGTTTCTGCCGCTAGGTGGCGCCCCTTTTTATGGCCGCGAATTCGTTTCCGCGATGAGAGATTCGCTTTGATTTATTGAGGAGCGAAGCAGGCCACGTGGTGGGATGAAAAACACCGCCTAGCACGGGAGCTATTTTGATTGACGCTCACGCACTCTCTCCCCTCTCCTCGGGCGGCCGGATGATTTAGCTTTTTTCCTTTCTTTTCCCTCTTCCTTTTATTTTGTGTTTAGCTTCACAAACAATCAATTATCTAACTTTTCCAGGTAGGAGAGAGAGAGAGAGCGCGGCGGCTTGTAATGGTTCGGTGTGTGTGCGCGGTAATTTATAGGGCTAGAGTGAATCGGAGCGGTTGAATGGGATCGTTGGGAAAGGGTTGAGCGGAACTTTTTGGAGTTCATTCATTATCGCGGGAGTTGAGAACCTTGGCACATTCCCCCGTCTAAAAACACCCCTGCGATGAATAACAAATTCTGTGGCCACTACGAAACCTTTTGAATGTTTATTAATGAAGTCAGATGAAGTGACTTTAATATTTTTTTTCATTTGTAATGGCAGGCGTATGAAATTGATAAAAAAAGACAAGAGAAATAGAAAAATTATCTGCCCATCCGTCCTCTAGCCTCCCAATATCAGCCACAGAGATCCCTACTAGAGAGCGCAGCAGTACAAATTTGCCGGTGGCGGATGTCCATTTCTTGGGATTTAACCCTCTTGGTAGTTGTCTCGACGATGTATCTCGTCATTAGCAAAACTGAGCATTTCTTGATGGACGTCAATTCATATATCTCGTCATTGGAAGAAAAAATGGACAAATCTTAATCTCGTCATCATCAAAAAATTGGCAACATCTTGATGTCGAAATATCGCGTCATTAGTAAAATTGGTCGGATCTTGATGGACGAGATATCTCGTCATTAGAAAAATTAGTCTGATCTTGATGACTTGACTTGACTTGACAACCCACCCCCACTCACCAAGAGGTTTAGAGCCCAGATTCACCAGCAGGTTTAGGTGCTATACGCGGTGGTTGTAGATGGGCACCCCCTGCCTGGGGGTGCCCATCTACAACCACCGTGTATAGCACCTAAGCATACACAAATTTCTTAGAAGTGTCAGCATCGACAAATAATATGTTGATATGTTAATGTATTTTTCATTTCCAAAATATTCAGCTGACCATCGAAAATACACCATGAGAGTCAAGAGATGCCAAAGTCATATTTATAAAACGAATAACATATTGGACAAGGCGAAATTATTGAAGCTGCAACTCCGACTTGCGGAACGCAAAGAAATTAGTATTACGTGTAGCTGCCATGGGTGGCAATAACTGCTGCAACATCTAATGTTTTTTATTTCAAACCAGTCATCGTAAGATACATTGGCCCCAAAAAAATTAAACATAGGTAAATTACTGAAACGAGAAAACAGGCGAAAATTTACTATCACTCATAATGTGCACGAAAAAATTACTAAAACAAATTCGACAGCTTGCCACCCAATAACGGTGAGCCCTCAGGGGCACATCTTCTTTAGAAGTGTACGGGCATCACAACCCCGAGGTACCCGAGTGATCTGTCCTCCTTTCATTTTTACCCTGGTCTACCCTTCTACTTTTTGCTTTTTTTTCTACCTCGTTATTGTGTTTGGTTAATTTGGCCAAATACAGCCCTTGCGCCATAACACCCCATACCATCCAAAAAATAAAGGTGAAAATAGATCCGCCCGACAAATCAGAGCAGTGAAGGAAGCACCATAATCATCGCACGCGTGCAAAGAGTGCATAAGAGGCTATCCAGAATTCCAAGCTATTGTAATGTAGTGATTCTTGCATTAGGATCTACCAAAATGCTTAGCTTTTTATCCTTGCAGTAGTCCTTTTACTTTAAACCAAATGCAAGATAAACAGATTTTTCAACGAAATCGCTTTAAAATTTAATAAGATCCAAATCTCCAGGCTTAAATATTGAATTACTAACTTTGATCCTCATCCTATGTGAAATTCTACCTACGCTTCTGTCGAGACCCGTTGGATGAAACCTTTAATCCTCTCCGGATGCTCTAACCATGTATTTCGAAAGGAATGCGGTGAATTGTGTTACATGGAATAAGTAACAGGAAATCATAAAATACTACGAAATGTACCAGAGAAACTTGTAAAGAAAGTTGATCCGAAATGCAGTGCATCAACCAGGTGAGAAATGTGATCTACTGGACTCAACTGTATGACAGGGAACTAACTCCTGATGATATGATGGTGGGATGTCACAAAACAATGCTTTTCTCTTATAAAGAACCGCTCGTTAAGGCTTCAACACCCAATCAATGTCTCGTGTAATAATCTCTGTTACTGCATAAGGTTTACTTGGCTGTCATCTTTCTGTGTCGTCTCGTCTCGTAGGCGGTGTTTGTCTGTAGCAGTTGTGGCCCAAGGATGGACATATGTCCTGATGAGTCACTGACTCCAGTAGAATTCGCCTCTGGTTCGGAGAGGTCAATTTGGATAACGTACTCTAAATATTTCGCCTGTTGTAGTAAACGGAGACGAAACCCGTTGGTCTAGCGTTTCTGTCGTTATCCATGTGATATTTGAGTTTTCGAAGGGGAATGGATTCGTGTACTATTAATTGTCCAGTTAACCAATTTAACCTTTATAGAAGGTGGACATATTTTTCTCAGTAGCATATATTTTTTCTAATTATAGCATTGGCGTATTTACTTAAAAAAATTCAAAAACATTTCTTCTATAAAAATATATACGTAGTCGATGAATTGATGGAACATTTCTCATTGTATTTAAATAGACATTTAATGACTTTTGACTTGTGCTTTATTTGTGATTTGTTTTCTGTATCTTTCACTTCGGGATTGATCCGTACCTTTTCCAATAGTTCGTTGTGTTGCTCTAGTGCAATGTAAATGCACCTACTACCTAATTATTTGTTCGCTTAAGATAATTTTCCAAGTGTATACACCGGTTCACTTTACAAGTTATCTTCAGGATTGTATTTCCCATTCGTACAAATTTTAAACAAAATATTAGTTTAAGGGGAGATGGACCCTTTTAAAAATAAATCCGCTTTTGTAAATTTAGGAAGCTATCCGAAAACCCCTTTTCAATTCCCCTTCAAAACCCCTTTTTAATTAGTTTATTATTGAAATATGTAAGTTATATTTGTATGTGTGTTAAGATTAGAATACTAGTTCAAAAAGACTTTAAAAGACATGTCGTTGTGTCTCCTCTACCTTAAATTTGGAGGTAAGAAGACGTACGTTTGAAAACAGGCAATGAATAAATAATATAAATTTGAATGAAACGATGAATAAATATTAATGTTTTAGTCCTTCAAAGTCCTTTTATTACACCTTTTCTTCCACAACCATTATAATTATCTCCATATAAGGTGTAACTTTCAGTGGCAATAATTTGCAATTTACACATTCAATCCAACCACAGCTTTTTTTAGAACTATAATATTTCAAACATTCTGATCATCTATTAGAGTTTACTGCATATGAATTTTTGTGGGGTTTTGCTCATCTACGTTACTATAATTGTCATTTTCTTCATTTACAGGTCTGGGGTAAATGGGTGTTTAATACCTAAGTTTTCTGTAAACTGGAATACAACCTTTCAAACTATCCTAACCTTCATTACCAAATTTTATTTCTGCAGATTTTTTTAAATAATCAACTACTCGTTTTCCATTATTCTTTCAAGACACATTGATGGATAAACAAAGGGGCAGTTGAGTTTGATTATACACTCATATCACCCGGTACTGAAGCCTATTTGTGAGAAGGGAGAAAATATGAACACTGAATTCTTACTAATTGGTCCCAATGAGCCCTTGACAAAATGTCTCTCAAATCTTTCCCAAATGTCAGAGGTAGGTAGGTAATTAAGGTAGCACTCGAGCAACACAACGGGCTATTCCTAAATGTTAGAGAGACGACTCTCGCAATTGGATAACTAAAATTGCAATATGGCCAATACCACGCAGTTTGCTTCAAAACATACCTAACTATTCCTCAACAGTAAAAAGCAACTGAAATAAAGACTTAAAAATATATTGAAGTCAAATTCATGTTTTATAAATTATAAGGACATTTTTTGATCTTACAATTCTCCAATCAATGATAAAAGCTTTGGTTTAAATAAGAACACGACACAGCTTGCTCCACTAAATCTCTACGAAATAAAAAAGATTTACGACGAATGCTCGTGCAGCATCCGAGTAATAGCTCTTGCTTTATCTCTCCCAGAACGCCATCTGTCCCTCACATCCTCCTATACATCCTGAACCAAATACTTTTAAAGAAAGGTAATTTTTCATGTACTATTTTAAATTACCTGTAATGCACATATCGCTAAATTCTACAACTTAATTTGAAAATACAAATCAATAATCAATACTGGTTATCATGTCGTAGAGATAACTTGTACAAAGCACTTTTTTCTGTATGAGGTTTCTGAAATTATGTTTTCTTATTACTTCAGACGTTTAAAAAGCTGACAAGAGTCAATGTGGTAATTTTTATAACTTGCTATCAATGTAGGATCACTGTCTTTTCGAAATTAAATATGAGAAGGCGCCTTAATGTCTAAGACAGGTTTCCTGTTGAATGTTCCGGCTCCCACGGAAGGCGTATCCCGCCAGGAGAACCGCGGAAGTTTGATTATGAAGTTCTTGGCATAACATCCACAGGGTGAGATGGGGCAAGGGCAAATCCAAATCTGCAAAGTTCATAGTGAATTAATTAGTATTCTACCAATGCTATTTCATGGGATCGCTCTTGTCCCACATGATAGGACGAGTGCATACCAGACTGTCACTCCTGTTTCCTCAGTAGATTTTTTGCGTCGTCGAACAACTTTGTCCACTTCACGTGCTTGCGTTTTCTCATCTTCCGATTGCTGGTCTAGTGACAACTTTTGACGTTCAGTGTTAATTGACCAAAATTGGTCTCTTCTTGCATAGTTGTTCTATAATTAATTTTACTTCGATGGTTCTAAGGGAACGACGTAGCGAGCTAAAAAATAGTTGCGTTGACCTAGAAATTCCAAATAAAATAAGCTGTGCAATTTTCATGACGCCAGAGCTCTGCGTTCTAGAGTTTTTGTTGCTTCAGACAGATTTCTGCTTTATATATATTTATACACTTCTGAGAGTAAAACAAATGTCCTTTCTTCTTACTTTAATCCTAACATTCATTCCAAGCTTATTTAAATGTGATTTTTAAAAATACAAATTCAAATCCTAAAAATCTAAATACAATTAATTTAATAAGAATGCAATTTTTTCCAAATGTATTTTATACGTTTAGATAAAGGGAAGCGTAGACCAAAAAGTTTCAAAAATGCCGATCTCGGATGGTAGAGGGCGTTCACAACTAGTGGCAGGTAGGTAACGACCGGCATATAAAGTGAGTGACGTTGACACCCATGTGCACACACATACAAGACATTTCACATATTCAACGAAATAATTAAGGTCCTTTCAGTCTTTCCCAAATTCTAGATTCAAATTGCTACAAAAGGCGCTTATATTTCGGAGTTAAAAAGGGCAGAGTCTCATTATTGTTGCATCTCTTTGCACGGTCCGTTGATTATACAGATAAATATAAGAGTAAGAGCAGTTCCAAGCAAGAATAAAGTTGAAAAATTTGACTGCGATGAATCTTTACATTCACTCAACGGATCTTGATCAAAACCTTCAAGAAAGCTCATCGTGAATGGATGATTAGGTTATTTCAAAAATTGAAGGGTATGGCCATTTCCAATATGCCTAAAATGTAATACTAAACAAGCCTCTCCAAGTCATTTACTGTCCTGTGCTTTCCTGGGAAGAGAGGAACTCTATGGAAGCCCTGATCTAGTGCTGGACTTTTTGAAAGTGTTCAGTCATGGACTAGATCTTGCTGTTTAGCTAGGCTTTACGGAATAAGTAACAACAGCAACAAAGGTGTAAAGTGAAAAACGAATTTTGAGGCCATTCTCCAAACGACTCCCCTTTTTTGTTTTTAGAATAAGATTACTTTTTACAATCATTTAGGTGGTTTTATTCAATTAAAAAAAATTCTAGCTCATTCATTTTTCTGAATAGCTTTCTCGTCAAAATAAATAGGTAATCGAATGCCACATTAAAAGGAATTCATACACGGAATTTTGGGGGACATAATTCTCTTAAATTTTCAAACAAGATAAACGTTCTGTTATCAAGGTAATAGTATTCAGTGGTTTCGACGTTAATACTTTGTACCTTCAATTCGTAAGAAATCGTAGAATATGAGCCAACATACGGTAAAAAAAGTGGTGTGCCGGTTTCACCCAGTTGTATGATCGGCGGCCATGTTTTGCAGCCTGGGCTAGCAGGCAATCGATTTCCCAGCAAGAATACAAATTCTAGTTTCTGGATTTTACCAACTCTCTTCTACACACTTGAACATTGTCTTCTGGACTGGGCCTTATTTTCTTTGACCAATACAAAATACGTAATTCATTCCAGGAAAATATTCCTCCTTTTTCTCGCATTTAAATGAAGCATGAATCAAAGATGAAGGGAGCAATGGTTCAAAAGTTGCTTCCATCTTTTTATGGCTTGTGGTTCCAAAATTAATATTAATTAAATTTGATTTTTTTCATTTCTACAAATGTATAGTTTCATATCCTTTATGATCAGAAGGTTGTGTCTGCTACTCCAGACAAGTTGGCTAAACGAAGCGAAAAGGAAGCACTTGTTTTTTATAGTTAAATGGGGGTAATAATATAACCTCATGTTATATTTCGGTTTAAGGATAAAATTCACAGAATTCGCTCATTATTATGTAGTTAAAATTAAGAACTACAAAGGTATCGATTTACAACAAGTTTAAGGAACTATGCTGAACTACAATTTTAGAGTATAGCAGAGTGAACTTGGGCTAAATGTAAGTACTAATTATAATTCATAAGTTTGGCGCATCAAATGAGCTGTATCCTCTGTGATGTCACTCTTTAATATCAAACGGTGCTCTCTGTGGTCTAATTTGGTTCTCATCCACAAAAATTTAACTACGCTAAAAAACATTTATTTTTCTGAAAGGGTGATAAGGACATTATACTCTCTTTACGTTATCGACTGAACCACACTCTCCATAGAATTAAAAAACGAGAATTTTATTTTTGTTTCCTTCTCTGCGTCCCATCATCTTGCGATATGTGTAAGTCTTCGATTTAAAGGATAGTTACAAATTGTTTTTAAGGAATGTCATAAACCATGCTGATAAAACTAAAGGATGTACTCTTTTACCAGAATTTTTCTTTATATCCCATGCGAATTAGTTTTGTATGCCTACCCAGTCAGATATTCATCGAAACGCTATCGTTAAAAACAATGTGAGATGATTTATGGTAAATGAGGTGATAACGTCTAGTTATTATTTAATATTACTCGTACAACAAATGGTTGCTTATCGAAAATTCAATTCAAGAAACATAATTTTGTTTAACATGGGGTTTCACCAACTGGGGGCTCGGTCACAAGTAGTCGTCAATTTATCCTTTGTAGTGTCGAAGGCCGAAGAAAGTGGTCGGTAGTAGAAATTAAAAAAACCCGCTTTGTTTAATATATCTATACATCAAAGGATAATTAATACAAATAAATTTAAAATACACGTACATTGAATTGAGAATGATTCATTTATATTAAATACAATAACTAATTTGTTTCTAATTAATACTATTCAGTTTGATAAAAATAATAGTCTCTCTTTTACTAAATATTCACAAAATTCAAGAAAGTACTTCATCAATTTTTACTGAGATATTTGTGGTATGTGAAACATTTAATAAAAATGAGAACTATTGAGCGTTAGATAATGGATGTTAGGTCGTAGACGCGATTGTCACTGGGCCGAGGTAGCCCGGTTGGATTAGCGGATTCTCAACCGGAGGGTTGCGAGTTCGAAACTAGATCCAACCAAAGATCGTCGTGTACATGAAGATTGGTGCACGTTAAATCTGTTGTGTCCTCAGATGTCCTCACGTTGGCGTGGTGTGAAAGTTCGGAGAGTGGGGTGCCAAAGGTGTGATCTCGTCATCTGTGACCATGGTTCAATATTACGAGGTATTTCCCTCGGATCTTTTCCCTTCAGGAATGATCCTGGACCGTCACCAATAACCCGTTGTGCTGCTTCAGTGCGACGTTAATTCACTACCTGATTGTTACTATAGATGAATTTTAGAAATAAAGTTGTTGGACCCAGTCAATTTATACTCTATATATAATATGAATAGAAAGTAGACGGTGGAAGCAATCAAGATAAAGATAAGATACCTTCATTCCATCAATTTTCATTTGTTTTAATTAAGTTTGCCTGTTCAATGTATCACACCATTAAAATTGGCTTTAAGTGAAACATCATTTCGTCTCTAGGAATTATATTAACAGCTGTTTAGAATTAAAATAAATCAGCTTTCTGTACTAATATTTACTCTGCGGCAACGACAGAGTAAATATTAGTTGCTCAGTCACTCTTGGTCGATGAGGAATATAGAACAATTTTGTACAGAAAATGAACGATACGGTATAAATGTGAAAATCGGCAGGATCAGGATGGAACGGAATAGGACACAGTAGAACGGGACTGTATATTCGATTCTTGTACGGTAGTTCTGAAGAGTCAATGATGAAAACCAAAACGTATCTCTGAGATTTAATCTCAGATATCTGATGAGATTTAATCACATCTCTGATGAGATTTAATGACATATCTCTGATGAGATTTAATCACATATCTCTGATGAGATTTATCTACGTATCTGATGAGATTTGTCCACGTATTTCTGGTGAGATTTTACTGTCCCCTTCTGCTTTCGTAAAGTAGCCTAATTCTCATGCCGAGATATCTTAATGATCATTTCTGTCATGTCAACTGAATCAATAGTTTTCTCATGCACCCTAGTACGATGATATAATAAATAAGCTAATCATGTTTAGGTAAGACCTTTATTTACAGTATTCATTTCTACACTACATACAAAAAGTCTTTCTCCTTTACCGATTTTTTTAAACACCCACCTGCCTCTTTTCATCAAATTACATTTCATCTAGGAATCGGACAACATGACTCATCCTACTGGGTATTAACAATCCGAGAAGGAAGCAAAATATTCAAACCCGACTTGAAGAGAATCCATGCGCATTTTGAGGTCTATTTCCTTTTTAAGGACAGTATTTTGTTAAAGTCATTGTCTAGGGCTTGGACTTTGTTACATTTTGGGAGGGGAATTTTTTCTCTTTAAACCTCCAAGTGGGGTTTCGACGAGATACCTCGTCCATCAAAATCTGACCAATTTTGCTAATGACGAAATATTTCTTCAAGGTATTGCCGATTTTTGATGATGACGATATCACGAAATAGTCAGTTTTCTTTCAATGGAGAGACGACGAGATCTTGATGAACGAGATATCTTGTCCTTCAAGAATCTGATCAGTTTTGCTAATGACGAGAAACCTCGTAGAGACAACCATCAGGAGGGTGAATGACTTTTTTTTCGGTTTGGGTCATTGTTTTGCATATACAGAACAGATTGCTATATAGTTTTGAGATAGATTAGAGTGCAGATTATAAGGTTGGTTGGTTTGAGGGTTTTATGGCACAAGGACCATATTTGGCCATGCTGCGCCAGACACGAGACATACAACATCAAGTAATAGACATGCACACAATGAAAGTTTTTCTGACACAGAAGAGAGAAATACACCCAGGGAGGAATACACCTGACAGGAATCGAACCTGCGCCGCCTACAACTCGAAGGTTACTAGCGCAGTAGACGTACCCACTGAGCCATGACGGCTCCGCAGATTATAAGGAAGAATAAACGGCTGATTGGTAGGAATGTGCGTCATGCAAACGAAAAGATTCAGAAAACTTTGTCGCCAAAAATGACAACTGGGTCTCCCAAACAAAACTTAACCCTCCAAGTGGTTTCGACGAGATATCTCGTCCAGGATCCGGTTGATTTTGCTAATGACGAGATACCTCGTCGAGACAAAAACTGCCATATTACTTCAAGGGGAATAACGATCCTAGTAGGAAAAGCAAATTGTCCCTTGTCCATAATTGGTGACAATTCGGAACAGGTTTTTGCACCAGAAGCCCAACTCCGGCCACTTCAGAGCAAATCGCAAGATTTTCGACGCAATGATAAACCACCAGGAGGGTTAAATGTGCAAAAAAGACTAACGACAGCTAATTTCGAGATCCGAGCAACTGTAACCACATTTTTTGTCAATCAACTGCCAATTGACTCAATTCAAAATTGATTCGATCAATCGAATCATTGTCAACGTTTTTCGACAACCGACAGTCGAAAAACACCCCTCTATCCATTCCAGGAACGAAGAGGGGACGCACCAAAAATGGACGTCGGAGCCCCGCGAAACCCGAACGCCCGAAACCCTCCGCGAATCCTTTCCCCGAAAACTCAACTCTGGAAATTACGGAGCAGGAGGGAACGGAAAAAGAGGAAAAATAAAGGAAGAAAAGAAGGAAAATCCCTCCTCCAACCCTCCCGCACACTCTCCTCCGAACGAAAACAAAAATCGTCCCGCTACAACCCCAGGGAAGAGTAAACGGAAAACGAGGATAGAACGTGAGAGGGGGGAGATGAGAGGATGAGGGTTTCGTTCGTCCGGCAGATTAGAGCGCGGGAGGGGGGGGGTCGCAGGTGGGGAGGGAAGAATCGATGCGCCACTTTCTCGTGTCCCCTTTTAGCCGGCGCGAGGAAGAGGGGGATGCGGAAGAGATCTTATGGATGGGAAAGCGTGTCCTGGCAACAGATATATTCGCGGGCTCCGGTCTGGGGGCGTCATGGGGAATTAATAAATATGGGGGGGAATACGGGGGAGGGGGAGGCACACCCGAGGAATTTATTTCTCCGGGAGAAGGAGACGAGAAAGATGAGACCGTGTGCGAATTTTTCGGGGGAAAAGAACAGCGGACGGACGTAACCTATACGGCGGAGGCGTTAGTTTTTTTCTTCGTCCCGTCGTTCGTTGTTTTCGATGAGGTTCGGTGCAGGTTTAACCGGGGATTGATGTTTGGGGGAGAAGTTTACGGGGATTGGCGCGGAGATTTAAATTAATTGAAAAATACCTGGTGGAGGTGAGGTTTTTTTCGTTTGGAGGAAGTGAGTGTCGATTGATGAGGCTGCGGAAATCTGGTTAAAAAAATCGGGGGGGGGGTCGTGTTACCACGGGGAAGGGATGTTATTTGAACGGAATTGTTGAGCAGTAGGGAAGACGTTCGTTTGGATTGGCATTCGAGGGAGATGCGGAAAGATCTGACTTCGTGCGGTTGGACGGGATGGAGTATTTCCATTGTCTTCCTTCCACAGAAAGTGGCCCTCAGGAGCACATCTTTAGGTGTGTACGGGGATCAAAACCCCAGTATCCAAGTGATTTTCCCCCCTTTCATTTTTAAACACGCCTACCCTTCTGCTCTTTGCTTTTTCTTCCTCATTGTGTTGTCTGTCTTGAGCTTGGCCAAATATGGCCTCTTACGCCATAAAACTCGAAGACATCCAACCAAAGAAAGTATTCTCAGTGAAACACATGGTTAACCTTCCTGTTGGTTGTCTCGACAAGCTCTCTCGTCATTACGAAAATTGACTAGATCTTGATGTACGAAATACCTCGTCATTAGAAAAAAGTGACTTGATCTTGATTTCGTCATCACATCATAAAATGGCATTATCTTCATCATTCGGAATTCAATAGACATTCTTTATGACTAGATATCTCGTTATTAGCCAAATTGTTCAGATCTTGATGGACGAGATATTTCGTCTAAGCCACTTGGAGGGTTAAGAAGGAGGAATAAGCTCTAGCTCAGACGTCTAAACTGTGCGTCGTGGTTCCCGTGGGTAGATACGTAGTCAGTTAAAGTCGCACTGAAGCAACACAACGGGCTATTGACGACAGTCCAGGATCAATCTCGATCCCAGAACAAAACCTCGTAGTTTTGAACCAAGGTCAGATGACGAGGTCAACACCTGAGCTAGCACCCCGCTCCACATTTCCACACCACGCCAACATGAGAACATTTGAGGCTACGACAGATTTAACATGCACCAACCCACGCGCGTACACAACGGTCTTTAGTTGGACCTAGTTTCGAATTCGTAGCCATCAGGTTGCTACTCTTGCAACTGGACTACCGCGGCTCTATTGTTCCCTAGAGTGTCGCGCTCTAGAACAGAAATCCTTTGCTGTTGAGAATATCGCATAAGAAACCACGTTTGCTTATTAACCTAGTGTCGTTGGTTGAGATCAGTCAGTATAATCCGAGATAACGTTAGAAGTGCAATGTAAGCATTGAAAAACTGGTTTGAATTTTTTCCTTTAAGTCCTACTTGTGTGAGGCAAGGTTTTCAACAGTGACAGTCATCAAAACTAAAGACAGTGCGATTAAACTTCGCGAAAGTGTTGCGAGCTGCAGTTTCTATTGTCTCTCGATTTGTAGAAATGCTAAAGGCACAAACTTATCCTTAGTGAATTTATCAACGTCATAACATTTATTTTAATCAAAATGTAATTTTGAGGACGCGAAAACGCAAATCTAAAAAATTAAAAATGTTGTTAATCGAATTCAATTATAAATTGATAACTTAATTAAAATGTTGATTTAAGCATTTTTGATTTAATGAACCTTCTGAGGGTGTCCCACGGACATATCCATTCTGCAACCATCAGTCTTCCCATTTCTTCAAACCAGTTTTTGACCAATAGAATACTTCCTGGGATTCTTACAAACAATAAACATGGTTATAGGCGTGTGTTGTGAGGAAAAAGCAATGCTGCACCACTCGGTAATCTTATGACACTCAAAGGGTTTAAATACAATTACTTATATATTTTGATTTCATTGTAATGCACTTATTTTTTACCAAGGCGGTTTATGTTAAGCACCGTGGACAAAACAAATTTTGATAAAGGCTGCCCTAGTTGCTAATTGAAGCTACTGCTACTTGAAATTGCAAGAAAGAAATCGTCTTCTCTTTAATCTGATAAAGCGATATGGTTTTGCGTAATATAAAATTTAGTAAGATCTCTACTAAAGTCGGTATGCTTATTCGTTTATTTCAGTCTGTATCGTTTACAATAGAAAACGTAAAAACACAGAAACGATATCCTAATTAAATATAATTGATATTTCTAATTTACGAGTTTACAAGTTTGATTCCCGTGATAGATTTTACACTTTCTCAAGAAGTTATATCTGTATAAAGTTTAATAATAGTGAACCTAACACACATTTTCTAGTTCCTAGCGTTGAATTTAAAATTTCCAATAAAGGACATGGTCCAATTAAAAAGACCCCTATATTTAGAAAACTCTTACAAGTTCTATTTATTTTTTAGTTCAAATTTTTTTCACCTCTTTCAAGAATTCTCACCAGCAATAAAATTAACTACAGCCCGATAAAATCTGAAACAATTTTGTTAGAGAAAGAAAAATGAATGTGCAATTCATAAGGTTTTCATAGATTTTTTAGCGTTCTTGATGTCTTTTGAAGGAGTGCGAAACTAAATTGATTGATTCATAAATTAGGGAACGATTCAGTTTTATGAGAATTCTTCTACTGATTTATTCATCCTCTGAAGCAGATTATTCTATAGGATTGAATCATGGTCAGGGTATGGGTTTAAACCTGTAAATCAACTTTAATCCGTACGTTCCGGTCTTTTCAACCCTCGAGTAGCAAAATATGACCATATAGGTGGTAAGCCAAACCTATGTCTCGAGTCTTATTTCGTGCATGACAACAATCACAGTTAGCTTTTAATAATTATTCTAGTAGTACAATGCCAGTTTTTATTCCCTGCTCTAAATTGTTTGGAAGGATAAGGTTTTCAATTTTCTGCGTATGAAGTTAAAGTCATAATTTTAATATTTAGTTGATAAGTTTATTTACACTATTTTTATCGTTGTCGGTGATTTTACAAGCTCACCTCTTGTTTTTCCCACTTTACTAGCAACCTGAGAGTCGTAGACGGCGCAGGTTCAATTCTTTCCTGGGTGTATTTTTCTCTTATGTGTAAATAAAACTTTCCCTGTGTGCATGTCCATTTATAGCATAATGTAATAAATTATCGACTTAAAGAGATTTTCCCAATCGAAATCATTTGATGTTTTCAGTTGTCTTTATTGCAAATAATTAGTGAAAATTTTCCCTAGTGGTACTTAGTGCGATAATTTGGTAGAAATTATTTAATAAGCAATGCGGCAATAATGTAATTGACCTGGTACTGAAGCTAATGACCCCTTAAGAACAAAAAGTGCAACATATAAATTCTATCACATTGCGAAAAAGATACACTTAGACTTACAAAAATCATGATAAAAATAGATAGAAATGGCTTTCTATAACTCACAATAGAATGAGGTAGTCATAGCTCAGTGGGTTTTCCCACTAAGCTAGTAATCTGCGAGTTGTAGGCGGCACAGGTTCGATTCCTCTCTGGGTGTCTCCATCTTCTGTGTCAGTAAAAGTTTCCTTGCATGCTTATGTCCATTGTTGTTTGGCCTAGCTTGGCCAAATATGGCTCATGTGCCATAAAACTCCAACCATCTCGCCTCGTTTTACTTAAAAGTGTATTTATTTTCAAGGTAAAAGCGATATCACTTTTTCTTTGAATGTCGACTAAAAGCACCGAGCTCTTATCAAAGAAACACCTCTCTCGATTTACGAATGTTTTTATTGGCCCCATTATATACGGCCCTTTTTTTCTGGCAATTGTTCCCATTTTTGTCAAACTGTCACCGCTCCACTCCGATAGCTGCTCGAGCCTGTTTTTCTCTCTTCGCTGCGTTATCTGTCCCGTCCTCGCCAACTGTCAAGTCAAACACTTCGCGAGACACGTGGACAGCAACTTCGGAAGAGATCCGGCGTCGGAAACCTCGCCCCGCGACAAAGGTAGGAAATGAAAAAGCTAGAATGGATGAAAAGTGGTTTCTTTTTCCCGATCGGGCATCGTTCACTCACAAAAATGCATTCTGTGTTGGAGAAGTCGGTCGAAATGCGTGGTGTTTTGAATCATATTTAAAACTAGCAGACCGGCGCATAGTATTTGCGCTAAAGTTTCTTTTCCCTCCTCGTGGATGTTTGACGAGGTATCTCGCCATTAATAAAACTGACCAGATATTGATGGACGAGATATCCAGTCATTAGTAAAACTGACCAGATCTTGATGGACGAGATATCCAGTCATTAGTAAAACTGACCAGATATTGATGGACGAGATATCCAGTCATTAGTAAAACTGACCAGATCTTGATGGACGAGATATCCAGTCATTAGTAAAACTGACCAGATATTGATGGACGAGATATCCAGTCATTAGTAAAACTGACCAGATCTTGATGGACGAGATATAAAGTCATTAGTAAAACTGACCAGATCTTGATGGACGAGATATCCAGTCATTAGTAAAACTGACCAGATCTTGATGGACGAGATATCCAGTCATTAGTAAAACTGACCAGATATTGATGGACGAGATATCCAGTCATTAGTAAAACTGACCAGATATTGATGGACGAGATATCCAGTCATTAGTAAAACTGACCAGATCTTGATGAACGGGATATCCAGTCATTAGTAAAACTGACCAGATATTGATGGACGAGATATCTCGTCATTAGAAGAAAACTGACTCTTTGATCTCGTCATGATCAAAAACTGAAACGATCTCGTCATCATCCAAAAATCGGCAACATTTTGATGGCAAAATATCTTGCCATTAACAAAATTGTTCAGATCTTGATGGACGAGATATCTCATCGAAACCACTTGGAAGGTTAATTGTTATCATTACATTTTGATACACAAGTCCGGCGTATTAACACCGATTTCAGTGTCTTCTATAAACCAGCGAAGCAATATGCAGAAAATGAACCTTTGAAAAAACATTACGAATAGAAGATGAATAGCAAATTTTCTTTAAGAGAATTTAAAAATGTTTTCTCCGGTGCAGTCAAACAAGATATGCTCTAAAGACTTCCTCATCAAGGCAAATAAGGCACTTGTTGGAGTCAGCCAGGTGAAAACGATTCAAGTAGCCCTGAGTTAATATGTGGCCTATTCTGGCTTAAGTAGAAAAAGTGTCAACTGCTAGGGATTTTTTTTTTGAAGTAATGGAGGTCATTAGGCTGACTCTGGAATCGAAAAAAATAGCGATTCATTCCAGTGTTCCTCCATAAAGTACACAAAAGTTATTGTGCTTCTCTCCTAACCCTACCTAAACACCTAGAGAGGGACAAAGGAACTGGGCCTATTGTGGATGATAATGTAGCTAACTATCAGCCATTTCATATACTTCGCAATGCGCAGGAACCCACTACAAACTTATGTCTTTGTCTTTTATTTTATCTGATTTCCTCAGTTCCTGCTGGTAAAGACAGTGAAGGACAGCCAATTTTTATCTATTGAGGCACATTTTATACCTTATTTAAATTCATTTATAATGATTAGCAACGATAAAGCGCATTTCATACTTCAGAATGAAATGTGTATATTGATGTATCGTGTAAATGTGCTGTTAATCGAAGCATTTCGTGTACGTTTACCAGGAGGGGACTCAATAAAATAAATATTACTTCAATTGAAGATTATAAAAATTAGTTCATATTTTTACGTACTTTAATAGTAGATATTTAAAAAATCAAAAACCATGAATTTTGTGGGAAGTCTAGGATCCCTAGAGCCCTTGTCTGGCTACACCATTGCTGAGAGCTATAAATTTGTTTTGAAAGCTGACTTCAATCCCTTCCATTCTTCCAAGAACGAAACGATCCTTCTTTTGCTGCATCTGGACAGTTCCTTTTCACTAGCTATCTGTTGTATTTAAACTGAAGTGGTTAAACGATACCACCACAGTTGTTTTTCATGTTTTCTACTTAGTCTAGTACATCTGTATTTGCATAACACGGCGATAATGGTGCTGTGAGACTCTTCGACCAGACACGAAGGCATGTGAGGAAGCATTGGAAACTCTAGTTGAATGTGTATGCGGGGATGTTCTGGTGAACCATCCGGATCTTGGGAGGAGTAGTGGGAAATTCAGAGAAAAGGCGAGTGCCTTTTTCAGAAGCATCACAATGAATGGAAATGAATGAAAGAGGACGGTAGAGAGATCATCATAAGACTAGGAAATGAAGCTATTTGTAGATAATGTGTAGGGAATTGTAAAAGGGAAATACAAAAATGAAGAATAATTTAATCGCACCCAATCACTCACCTCCTTAGATAGTCTAAAAAACCATAATTGTTCATAGATACGTTTTTCAGTGATTTCGGGATGCAAAAGGCATTGAATTGCAAAAGGGAAAGTGGTAGTATACAAAAACGAAGAATTTAATCACACCGAACCAATCATCTCCTTAGATAGTCCAAAAATATATATATTTGTTCATAGACACGTTTTCCAGTGATTTCGTGATGCAAAAGGTAATTAATTGTAAAAGGGGAAATTATAAATAAATGAATAAAATAATGAATTACAAAAGGGTGCTGTTCCGTAATGACGGTAGGTGGCGCTCTTGCGTCAGTCAGTTGAACTGTAAGAATTGAAGCATTATGACGGCCAAAAATCCTGGCCGCGAAATGAAGCAGAATTGTATTGCAATTTTAGATGTCACCTTATTAAATTTGTTAAGTTTTATTCTCAGGGAATTTTTATTGAAACTGGATTTAATTAATCTTGACTCTGGGCTTATGAAAATTTGCGACCTATGACACTTGAAACAGATATCGACTCTTGAAAACATTAGCTCTCCCACCCTTCCTACATTTTTTTGGTGTCGAAACCCGGGAATGGAATATTGCCTTTAAAAGGTAAGAGAATTTTGAAGTATCTGCATGAAAAGAAATATCGATCTTTGAAAATAATTGAAAAATGACTCTTTCGGACAAAACAAAAACAGAACTAGAAAAATTGAAAACGAAACGCTCTTCTTTTAGAGCTAGAGTTACAAAAATTGTAACTTAAGTTGATAATTTGCTTGTAATTTGCTTGTAATTTCTGATTTAACCCCACAAAACATACAAGAACTGAATGAATATTTGAAAATTTTAACTGGCAAACATAAATCTTTGAAAGAGTCTGATAAACAGATCGATATTTGCATCACTGACACAAACGAATATGAAAAAGAAATAAATATCAGTGAATAATATAATGAAAAATTAATTTGTTGTAAATTGAAAATTATTAATTGTCTTATGAAATATGATATAGGAATTGGAAGTTCTAATACACAAGTTGATACGAGTACTGAAAATAATTCCTCTCAGTTTAATTTCGAATTCGCCAAATGTTTCTATTAGACTTCCTAAATTAATTCTAGAAAAGTTTTCTGGTGATTCTAGCATGTGACTGAATTCTTTAATGCATATGAAAATTCAATTCATAGCAATCCAACTCTATCTAAAGTGGAAAAGTTTACATATTTAAAATCTTTACTTGTTGGAGAACATTTAATTGTGTGTCTGGTTTCTGTCTTACTGAAGACAACTATGATAGTTGCTTAATAATTGTTAAAAGAGATATGGGCGAAAGGATTTAATGATAAACAGCCATATGAATAAGTTATTGAATTTAGAACCTGTTAAATATTCAAATACTGTATGGAATGCGTAAGCTTTATGATCAACTAGAAATCAGTATAAGAAATTTAAATTCACTTGATGTAACAAGTGGTAGTTGCGGACATTTATTGAATCCAATTATTCTAAAATCACTTCCACAAGATTTAGCACTAGAGTTTCATAGAGAAAACGCACTTCTAAAGAAAACTTTGAAATAACTGAACCTAATTGAATTAATCGAAAATTAAATTGAGTGTCGCGAAGCCACTTTAATGATAAATAACTCACGAAGTGTAAAAACAACATTTAATCGAAATCCGTCGTTATTTAGAAATAAAAACACTCATTATAATAATTCTAAGCCGTCAACCTCTGCTTTTAATATATCAATAAAAATATTTTATATATTCTGCAGATCTAATCAACATGTGTCCGCCGAATGCTTTAAATATTCCGATGATCAGAAAAGACACAAGTTAAAGAAAGAAGGCAGGTGTTACAGATGTTTCCTTAAATCTCATTTGTCAGTCGATTGTAGATCAAAAATACAACCGTCTGAAATTTGTAATGGTAAAAATCACAATAAACTCTTGTTATACCAAATCTAAAGAACAAAAAGAGTTAGAGCCTGAAAATAAAACTGTTGCGTCAATATCGCATTGTAATATTCCGAGGCCAAAATATAACGTTCTTTTACGAACATGTTCAGTTATTGCTCAATCCAAAAATAAATCGAAAGTGGTAAGACTTTTAATTGACTCAGGAAGTGAAAGAAGTTTCATAACTAAAGATTTAGCTCGAGAATTAAAACTGAAGATGATTCGAAGAGAATGCTTAATAATTTATTCGTTTGGAAGGCATCATGGAAATCAACAAGAGTTCGAAATATTCAGTCTGCGATTAAAAAATAAAAACGACGCTCGCTCCAGTATAATGATAGTAATTCTCGCCACGGATTTGATTTCCTGTATCGCTGTCAAGGTCCCTCCAACTGTCTAAACATTTAAGAATTTATGAGTAAGCGAGGATGGGAACTCCGATTCGAATCCTAATTATGAAAAAATAAGTATTTTACTAGGAACTAAATATTGTTGGCATGTACAAATGGTTGTGTTACTCAAGTGATTTATTTGTTTCGCCAACTATTTTTGGTTTTACTTTAATGGGTTAAGTCCAAAAAAATAATACTATAATTAATGTGTTTTTATCTAGTGATGAAGCAAAAACATTTGACTTACAATCCTTTTGGAAACTAGATTCAATAGGCATTGAGGATAAAAACGACACTTTCTGAGACTGATTTAAATACCATTAAATCTTTTTATGATAATTTGAAATTTAATAATGATCGAAACAAAACAAAGAAAATAAATCGGAACTTTCAGATAATTTTTTTGTTGCTAAACGATTCCTTGGACTAGAAAATAAATTAAAAGGAAATTATATCTTATATAATGAATATATTAGAAAAGAACAAGCTGATAAGGGAATTATTGAAGAATGTAAGTTTGTTGAAAATGAAACTAGCTGTTATTATATACCTCATAGACCCGTTATACGGGAAGACAAATCAACAAAAGTTAGGATAGTTTTTGATGCTTCATCGAAAGTGAAAGATGCTAAATCATGAAATGATTGATATCTGGCCCAAATTTAAATCCCAATCTGTTGGATGTAATTTTAAAATTTCGTATATACAAAATTGTATTTTGTGCCGACATAGAGGGAGCTTTTCACCAAATTCAAATTGCTGATGAAGATAAGAATTTTTTGAGATTCTTGTGGTTTGACAATTCTATCAGTTTAGGTTTTAAAGTTTTTCGAATGAGCCGAGTGTCCCCACTTAAGAAAAAAACTTTGCCTCGTTTAGAACTCATGGGGGCTGTTATTACAGCAAGAATTGTTAAATATTTGAAAAAATTATTTGATATCAGTGAAGATAATATATTTTGTTTTAGTGACTCTCATATCGTACTTCACTGGATAAAAGGTTCAGCTAACAATTAGAAACCTTTTGTTGCAAATCGTGTACATGAAATTCAAAATATTGTTTCACCTATGCAATGGAAATACTGTAAAGGAACCGAAAATCCTGCCGATAGTCTCGTGGATCCACGGCATCTGATCTCATAAAGAATGAAATTTGGTTCCATGGTCCAGTGTGGTTGAAAGAAGGAAATCTGCCAACGTCTCAATTTGATCCTTTGATAAATCCTAAAGTAGAAGTATTTCAAGAACAGCTTCGAGCTGTTATATGTTCTATTGCTAGCAGAGTCCGAATTTGAATCTTCCCGGACCAAATTGAAAAGCGTAACTGCGTGGTGCTTGAAGTTCTACAATAATGCTAAGCCAACATCTTCAAAACTTAAGGGATTTTTAACTATACAAGAACCTGAAAAAGCAATCATTTTGAAATTTATACAGCAACTTGAATTTAGAGAAGAAATTAAGCTTTTGAAAGCTGGGGAAGAATTTAACTCTCAATAGTAAAATCTTGACATTGAATCCATTTCTTGACAAAGAGGAAATCCTCGGAGTTGGTAGAAGGCTTAGAAGTTCAAACCTTTCAGACCAGAAGCATCAAATCATTCTTCCTAAGAAACACCATGTTACAGATTTGATAATCAAACATTTTCACAAAGTGAATCTCCATGGTGGTCCTACGTTAACAATTGCAACTCTCCGACAAAGGTTTTGGATCATTAGCTGCCGAGAAGTTAGAAAAATAATTTGGAAATGTATGAAGTGTTTGAAACCGAATAGCTACTGCCATTCAGATAATGGCAAACCTCCCAACTGCTCGTGTTGTACCAGAGTATTTTCCAAAATTGGACTGGATTTTGCAGAACCCTTCCTGATTAAGACTCGAAAGGGAAGAGGTGTGAAACCATTTAAATGCTATGTTTGTCTCTTCTCTACCAAAGCCATTCATCTAGAAGTAGTCAGCGATCTCGCTACAGAAGCATTCATAGCATCACTGAAAAGATTTGCTGCACGTAGAGGGAAACCAAAAAAAAATCTTTTTAGACAAAGGTACCAATTTTGTTGGAGCTGACCGAGAATTAAAAAGAATCATGGCCACATTTTCTTCTGAAAAAACTCAGAACTATTTAACTGAAGAAAATATTCAATGAACTTTCAACCCTCCAGTTGCACCTCATTTTGGTGGCCTTTGGGAGGCTGGTGTAAAACAAATGAAAATTCACTTAAAGCGAACTGTTGGAACACAAGTTCTAACGCATGAAGTTTCACACACTAATTGCACAAATCGAAGCATATTTGAATTCTAGGCCGATAGTTTCCATCTCATTGGATCTTGATGATCTAAGTCCCTTAACACCTGGGCATTTCATAATTGAACTGCATTAACTGCTATCCCTGAACCTGATTTTACTATAAACAAACTGACCCCAACAGAAAGATGGAAATTGACCCACATACATTGTAAAAGGGAAATTGGTAGTATAGAAAATGAGGAATAATTTAATCACACCGAATCTTCTTCAATACTCTAAAAAACCATAATTGTTCATAGATACGTTCCAGTGATTTCGGGATCCATTTTTCAGATCATAATATAATAGACTAAGCTCTTGCTAATTGCAACAACATTACTAATTGCGAAAGTTTTGAGGGTATAAAATGTCACACGCACAAGCCAAGTTTTAATTTAATTTTTCCATAACGCACTTATTTTCTTGCTTTGAATGGGAAAATAATTATCGCAGCTAATTAAAGAAAGAGACCTCAAGCGTCCCATCAAGGGATTTATTTGTTTTTTTAATCTGCAACATGATGGTAACCAACCACCCAAATAAAAATTCTAGGTGCTCTCCTCCTTCCTAACAATAAATTACAAAACTTATTGAGTATATTCGTATTTATCTCTAGATGCTATTTATATAATATGAGTACCGTTGACCTTTATCTGGCCCAAGACTGCTTAGGAAACCTTAAAGTACTTTTATTTTACATTGAAGTAGATTCATGAACTCTCAGTCTCACAAGTCGTGAGCTGAAATTGACTACCATTATTACAAATGCTAATTAATAACATTGCCTTTGCGATTGATGCTATTTATTAGATTGAACTTGTTTCTAAACAGAATTGTACAATGTTTAAGATTGGTGAGCAAGATAGACAGAACTTCACACCGTTCTTGTGGAATTGTCTGTCCACGAGCAAACCTCAATGAACCGCCCTTCTAAAAGCATTTATAATGTTCCAAATAAATCACCCTTGATCGATAAATTTTGATAATTCAAATGAAATATTTAATATGAAAAATCCCAGATTCATCAATAGTGAACGGTAACATTGATCAGAGGGGATGCCGTCATTGGATCGAAAGCAAAAAAATATATAAATATTATGCTTTTGCTTTAGACAACCTTATCAGTAAGCTCCATTCGCCGTTGTTTCTTGTCTTCAAAGACAATAAAATACAAATCAATTTTAGCTCAAAGTTAAAAAGGAGTTTAAAGGGTGCAATTTCGCATAATTCTGTGTGGATCCAAGCGCGCTTGAGATTTCCATTTACAAAGACGGGAAAATGAAAGAACAGAGAGTGAATAGAGCATGCGCAAAGACCCACTGAGCATATTATCTAGACTGGCCTCAGTAGGAAGCATGGAGCAAAGGAAGTCTGCGCTGAAGGTATACATTGGGCATTACAAACCCTATTGACCAGTCATAATAAGAAACGATTTGAGGATGAAAGGATTGGGCATCAGCACTCCTGGTGTTGGCTTTTAACGGTGAAATCAAGGATTTTAAAATAAATGGCTCAGTCAAATTTACGTTAAAAAATCGTTGTTTTTGCTTCAGGTTTTGTAGATTATTATTTCCTTTTTCGAAGCCGAATTTTAATTTGTTTTATTAGAGGAGGCTGGGCTTCCATGGTCACTGATATCATTTACATACCTTTCCTTTCTATTTTAGTTTATACACAGTAGACTTGTTACTTATTCCTTAATATTTTAGTTTATCCCACTTTATTTCTAAAACGCTGGCCTCATCGTTTAAGCCCCCTTGTTTTTATCTAACGAACGCGTTTTTAAACCGCCCACCCTTATTTTGTCCTGTCAATATCCAAGTCCACGCCCAACACACAACTCAGGAACGGCCATGATAAGAACCCTCAGTTATGACTCCGAGAACAAACTGGTTGGATGACAATCTCATCCTATTCATTAAACAAGCAAAGTGTTAATGGAAAACGGAGTACACCTAAGGAGTTTATTGTGTACGCCTATTGAGTAATCGACGAAGATCGTTTTGGGGCCTTCACGGGGCGGTTTGGAGCGTTGCTTCAGTCCACGCACGGTGCTGTCTGCTTAAGCGTGATTGACGTCCAAGTGACGGTCCGTTGCTTCGGCCAATCGATGTGGTATTCCGGCAGGTCGGCCGACCATCGCTGTTTCGAGGATAGCAGTTAATTTCTCAGGATAAACTCAGATTTGCTAGGAAGGTTTCAAGAAGGTCTTTAAACTCGGGTATTAAACGCAACTTATAAATCATTTCTGCGTACGGAACTGCAAGTAGAATGGAGTCTAGTTGCAGGTTTATTGGCACACAATTTGTGTGCAGTTTAAAATGGGTAAACATCTATCGGTTGGATGAAATATAATTTATTGGCTATGAAGCATACAGGTAAGTAGTTAATAAACTTTGCGCTAGAGCAATACAGCGGGCTATTGGCGACGGTCGGGGATTAATCCCGAAGGTAAAGTCCAAGGACACCTTGTAATTTTGAATCTCGGTCAGATGATGTGGTCAACACCTGAGCTGACACCCCACTCTCCAAACTTCCACACAACGCCAACGGGCGGACATTTGAGGTCACGACAGATTTAACGTGCACCAGCCATGACGGTCTTTGGCTGAACCGAGTTTCGAACTCGCAACCTCAGGTTGCCAATCCGTTGCTCTTCCAACGAACTACGGCGGTCCAAAATTGAAGCATACAGATCTTTTACTGAAAAATGTTTGTATAGCTACATAGATTTCCAAATACTGAGTCACAAAGGAATACAATATCTGTTGTGGTACTACCTGAATGTACGTAGGTAGTTGAATTAACATCGTACTGAAGCGACACAACGGGCTATTGGCGACGGTCCTGGATCAAAACACACGATAATTTTTATAAAACACACGATAATTTTTTTGCCAATGCCAGCCACTTTGAACTTGTTAGAAGTCCTAGTCATTACGACACTACAAGGACGGAATTCTGAACCACTTGGCGTTATCCTGATGCACCACCTGGGTGGGTTAATATTTCAACTCACTTACATACCATACATTCGAGTCACAACCCGTTTATAGTAGTCATACATTCACTCCAGACGGACAAACAGTCATGCCTTACCCCTAATTGGAACCAGGAACATTTCGATCTTGAAGACAGCATCTTGACTACCAGTCATATTGAATAGATCGGCAATCAAAATTTTGAAGAATGAATTCAGATCTGATATATGATAGTTGATTTGTCAACGCATATTAGATTAATAGCCAAACGTCGCCAAAACGCGATAAGCTACATTTTAAGGTAACCTCGATATGTTTCATGTGAAAGTTATTGGCTTTACTAGCGCGGATTCTGGTTCTAAGTTGATCAATGAGGTCCATGGTATAAAAATAAAACAATTCTAATATCACTACCGATTGGTAGGTAGGTAGTTGAATTAACGTCTCACTGGAGCAACATAACGGGCTATTGGCGACGGTCCTGGATCAATCTGGATGGTAATGATCCGAGGCTACACCACTTAATTTTGAATCACGGTCAGATGACGAGGTCAAAATCTGAGCTCTTTCACACCACGCCAACGTGAGGACAATTAAGGCCACGACATATTAAACGTGCACCAGCCCCCGTGCACACGACGGTCTTAGGTTACACCGAGTTTCGAACTCACAATCCTCCGATTACTAAGCCATTACTCTTCCAACCTGTCTATTTAGTTTGTATGGTATTACAGTTTCTCTATATAGATTGCTGGGATAAAATTACTGTAGCTCCGTACTTTCTCTAGCGAACTGTGAGGACTCCTTGTTTGAGACATCTTCACGCACATTCAATCAGTTTTAGCATTCATCTCCATATGCTAATTCGTCCAAAAACTGTCAGCACCATGCTAAAAAAGCAAGAATCTGCAAAATCCTTGCTTCGAGAAAAACACTTTTAATGGTTCGACGTTATAGGTTCACTCGATTGGCTACATGAACCCAGAGCCTGTTTAACCGATGAACAGATCGACACTATAGATTGATTGGGTTTTATGACACAAGGGGCCATATTTGATCAAGTTGCACAAACACAAGACAGATAATATCGAGTAATGGACATACACATGCAATGAAAGTTTTAATGACGCAGAAGAGAGAAATACACTCAGGATAAGTTACAGAAATAGAATCTGCCCTTCTATGATTCGCAAGTTGTTAGAGCAGTAAGCAAACCCACTGCGTTCCTCGACGCTATAGGAAAAATCACGTGGTGGAAGTTTAGGTATCAATTTTAGTTGTTTAGTCTACAAATTTGAAATCGTGTATTTGGCATTATATAAAACATCGAATAATAGCTTAGAAATATATTTAAGAGAAAAACACACCCAATTTCTGGATTCATAATTTTGTTTTGGCGTCAGCTATCTGTAAACGATAAAAAGTGAAGATTAGAATCTACTTATATGTCCATTAAGACTTCTGATCCAAAACTTACCAATGCAAATATAGAAATGAGTGCTATCAAAAAAGTTTTAAGATTTCTACGATTTTGCAGAGAACATCTCTCAAAAGATAGGAACGCTTTACATCACTCTCATGCCATAACTCAGGCAGTTTAATTAAAAGTTTAAAAGTAAGACAACTTTTGTAAGGATGCATGAAGAATTTTCAGCTGTCCGACTGACGTGATATGCAAAAGAGAGCGCGCTTACTAATCGCGGCGTCTGGTTTCTGTCTACATTCGTAATTGGAAACGTAATTAAGATCACCAGCAGCAACGCTGAGCTATGGAATCTATGCCCAAAGGGAGAAAAAATGGATGAAAATTCGTTCATCCACAGTTGGTTCTTTTATCGTATGAGAGCATGGTTCAGAGGTTCGTTCGTTCGGTGATTTTTTGTCAGAAAACTGTGGGGTGGAAAATCGAAAGGACCAGTTAACATGTTGGTCTGGAAGAAGAATAAGAAACACTTGGAAAAAAGAAACACACAAGATGAAAAATGAAAATATGAAGTAAAAAATAAGCGTTACATGGGGTATTGAGAAATTTCCAGCAGGACTTTCCTGGTGAATTTCTAAGTTTCGATGATGATTTCATTTGAGTCTCAGAGTATTCTGTTCATGATTCTTTTTGAAAGAATTCGAATATTTTTGGAGTCATCGATACTTAATCTATAATACTGGCGTTTCTATTAGTCTCGACGTATTTCGAATAATTATATATTTCGAATATAGCTCGGTACATATTCTCAAATATTCGTACGTACGATATTTTGTTTACGGACACTCGATACCCTATTCCAGGATACTCCCTCGTTTTTTTTGCCGTTCATGGCAACTAATTCTCGATTCTGCATGTCAATATCTTTTCGAAAAAGTATATGTAGTCTGTATTCTGTAGGTCATGCAAAGTAGGAGTAGTGTCGTCGTTGAAGAAAAGCGATTACCTTAAATTTGAGCCAATTTTGAATGTCGTACATCAGTGGATCCCAAAGTGTGGTCCGCGGATCCCAGGTATCCGTGACAAGGTTTCATGGTGTCCACGAAGGACATTCAATGTTTCACTAGCCAAAGTAGAGAACTTTCAAGAAAAATTAAAATATTCCATCATTTTCTCGATTCTTTTATAATCTAAAACACGTTGTTAAATTCAAAATATGATTATTAAAAATAGGTTATGTTTTAAAAATGAGCAATTGAACTTGCAGCTAAGGGAGTGTTTCCCAGTGACTGATGATCGTGATATCGCTCCCGGCTTCAATACTGCTTTAGTTCAAAAACTAGTTTGTCTATGTTTCAGAACTTTAAATTGTCATCAACTCAACACTAATACTTGACTGCAGTTTTGTAATCTAACGTTTTATAATCTATTATAAAACGTTATATATATAATACAATATTACAAAACAAAGAGAAGTTTGGGAATTTAAACTTAAGAATACTAAGAAAATTTCGAAAAAATAAAGAAGTGTTGGTGGATCAGAGCGTCATCAGCCTTTGTATGTTTGATTTTTAATAAGTTTTATTGTTATTTTATACTAGTTTTATGCCACCAATTCTGTTATAACTAACTCCAGGATACAAACACAACTTGGTTCATATTGAAATTTTGCAGTTGTTTTGCTGTAAGAATACATCAGATCACAGTCAAGAGGTAACTAGATTATTATGGTGTGTATTGGTTGACACAATATTGTCATAAACCGTTTATTTACAAATATACATGATGAGATGTTGTACCATCCAACGCGAATCTGGGAACCAAATCCTTAAAAATATAAAAACCTCAGTGCAACTGAGTAGACCTGCATTCATCTCTTGCAATCTCTGGACTATCTTGTCTAGACTACACCTATTGTCTGAGGGAACTCATGGTGCCTCCTAGGAATGAGATGTGAATGTCACATGTTATGATATAATTCTTAAACACGAAGTAGCTTTACTAAACTACCATCGTAATGCAGACATTTAGAGTTCAGAGAATCAGTATTTAACAGTTAACATTTCCTTTCTAAGTATATTATTTCCAAGAAGAGATAGTATCATTATTAACTTTAGCATAGCATTCCTCAGCACATGAGCAGTATTTCAGTAAATCTCACTTCCATTTTCAAATATCCAAACATGAGATCTAAACAAAATATCTTAAACTTCATTGTAACCATCTAATAAGTCAACTTGATTGGTTGGTAGTTGGATTTACATCGCACTGATGCAACACAACAGGCTATTGGAGACAGTCTGGGATCTATTTGAAGGGAAAGATCCAAGGACAACACCTCGTAATTTTGAATCACGGTCAGATGACGAGGTCAACATCTGAGTTGGCACCCCACTCTTCTAACAAGTCAACTAAATTCTTTAATAAGATGTATTGGACCTAATTAAACAGCTTTCACAAGAACTCTTTAATATGTAGCACCATTGATGCATCTCGGCAATATTTTCTTTGAACCGCCAAAATATTCCACAGATTTTTGATAAATTAAAACATTGCCTTCTTATTCATTCGCAGAAAAGAACTTGACTTTGAAATCCGTTTAGCTTCAATGAAAAATATGCTTGTCTATATTATTAATTAAGATTATTTTTTCGCAATCCTCACCCACGGTCCCTTCAGAATGCGATCTGAGTCCCAAGGTGTCCCCAGATGTTGCGTCAACAGGTTGCATTTGTATGCAAAATTCTTTTAAAAAGCATCACTCACGGGAAAAGAGGACAAGGCCTCACCAAGGGCAGTAAACTTGGAAGACAAAGGTATGATCGTTCACTCACGGGTTCACAACGCAAGAGCAGCAAGTTTCTCGAAGATGGAAGGCCACACCAAAGGCAATAAACTTAGAAGATAAAGGTCTCTTAGTCTCACGCCCAATTGGGTCGTGCTAACGACTCGAGATTACGAGGCACAAGATCAAGGCACAGAGATATGGACTGAGTGTTAATAGAGCATAGCATTTGGGCAAGGTCCATCTTCTATGAAAGAGATGGCAAACCGTTCACAAATGGAAGGATTTATTTACCACACTGCCCTTAGCTCCAGTTCAAGCCTGCCCATAATATTTAGTTGACTGAGGAAAATATATATACACATTCGGATATAATGGAACACCTCTTAAGAGAAACTGAATAAGCACCTCAGACAAATGGCGACATTATCAACCCTTCACTAACATTTCTGTGATAGAGAAATTCGCATTTTCTATGATATTTTCATTTTTCTATAACAAAGAAAAGAGATCTCTTTCAATTAACCAATTTAACCCGAGTAACCCCGAGTGATTCAGCTTGTAGTATGTATATATAGCGATATAACCGAATTCCACCATGAAGTACTTTTTGGAAGAAAAGTTATACTATCTTTCACACGTCTCGCTAAATAGATGACCCAGACGTGATTATGAACTCGCGCATTTTCAAACAAGCCCGATGGAGCTTCTAATAATCACTAGATGTTGCTTGCATAGATCGGCACGCACTTTGATGGATGGATGGACAGCGATGAATAGTTGAACTGCTAATGAGTTACCAATCACTTCCAACTGCTGAATGAAAGCCTTAACGAACACTACTTCTACTTCTATCGCAGCTTCACTTTTCGTTGCCACTCAGTCGTATTTCAACAAACTGCCGACTGAACCCATTCGCAGATGCTAAATGCAATACAGGACAGTCATGCGGTCGCAATTATACATTGCGCAACCTATTATACGGAAGTACACCCGCGATCTTAATACAGCCCTCACAGTCTCCCACAAATGGCAATCAGTCAACTAGTGGTAACATCTATCGAATTCAGCTACTTTAAATTCTTGAAGGGGAGTACCGTGGGAACTTAGAACAAAAAAGAACGTGTACTAAAAACTACAAAAATTAGCTTACATACATATAGCAAGCAGCTTAACCCAACTCCACTATAAAGTACTTTTAGGTAGAGAAAGTTGCATTGTCTTTCACGCATCCTGCTAAATATCATTCGTTCTGATTAAATGTCTTTACAGGACTTATTGCATATTTGAAATCTGTTGATTTTTCTTCTTGTTTCTAAGTTGTCTTATTCAACAAGCTCGGCGAGAATCTGTGGCCTTCTATTTATGTCTCCCAACCCATCTTGGCATGTGTTGATATTTTCATACCCATGATACTCTAAACCTATGGGGAAGTACTTAATAGAAATGAATCAATTGATGTAACTGAAAAATACCTCAATTGGTTGAATACTTACCAATGAAGAGAATGCAAGATTGTGTACATTTTGAGTAGATGCTTGGTTGTTTTGGGGGGATTTTATGGCGCTAGGGCTATATCTGGCCAAACGTTTAGAGTAGAATTCCCTGAGGTTTCGGAAATCATTGTCCGTAGAGCATAACTCATCAAGCTTTTGTAAAGTGCTAAATTTTTTCTTCGACACTTCCTGAAAGTATGAGATTGTGCACCTTCATGTTTATCAAAATAACAACAAATTTATCTTAGATTCATTTTTCAAGATGAATGAATTTAGCTTAAATTTTCGTTTTTTTTCATTTGCTACAGTTAATCGAAGATAAAAAATGTTTCTCCTACCTTCCATGTCTCCTCCAGACGAAAAACAGGGACACTAGAGCAGCAATAATTGCGAACTAAGAATGGATATTATTTAATTTGTGCAACTCCTTTGCAATTTTGATAAAATTCTCTACCGCTGCAGCCCTTATCCTAGCTGTTTTCTCCTTCAGGATCTCATATGTTGTTCAGTGGGTTGTCTGTTAAAAATGAATTGGTAAAGATGAATCTTAAGCATAAATCATTATTTCTCAGAATAATTAAAAAAGTGCTTACGAAAGGTCATTTTAATTTAGTAGAGGAATGGTATTTGATACATATATAGCTAAAATCATCCATAAATTCTGTGATACTGAAAGACGAATTGATGATATGGAGGATGCCCAACTTCCTGCGATAACAGTAATACATTTTACTCAAAGTTTGTTTTAGTTGAAATATGACAAATAAAATTCTTATATGCATGCTTGCTTATGTATTTCCATATAGCACTTAAATTTATGGCTAATAACCTGCAATTAAAAATTGCTTTAATTTTAATATTTTTAAATGCTTTTAATTTCATCAAAGTTAAATGATACCTTAAATTGCCATTCGTAATTAATAAATACCTTCAACATTAAATATCATTAATTAAAATGTGTTCATGAGAAATATATGAACAATATTTGTTACACTTACAGCATACACTTTAGGAGCAATTTTTATTGCATCCATCATATACGATGTGCGGTTATAGGATCCAAATCTATAATATAAGTGAAATACGATTTCAAACCTTTAACGTTAATAAATGAACTTGAACTATATTGTGGTATACAATGCTTGTAAATGCACCATTTAAATAAACCTTTTAAATCAACAGAACTCTTGAATACAATGAACTTGTATGAAATAGAATACTTGACAAAGGTTATATTTTTTAATTTAAGACACTTGTTTTAGAATTTTTAGTTTTTTTACTTGTTTTAATAGATACCAAAATATCAGTCATTACACGCAGGTGACTCAACTTTAAAAAAGTATAAAATACGTTTCATTATACCAATAGAAATCTAATAAAAAATAAGTGGATCACACTAAAGTTAGAAATTTGGTATAAAGGTTTGAACTTACATTGCCCGCAACAACCTTTTCCAAAGACGAGAAGCCATAGCTTCCAATCTTTCAATTCGAAAGAATAAAATGAAGTCTGTATCGTGTCGACTTCTCGAGATACTGAGAAGTGTTTCGAAGAGAGTTTTATCTAAGAAACTTCGTAGGTAGGTAGTCAATTAACGACGTACTGAAGCAACACAACGGGCCATTGGTGACGGTCCAGGATCATTCCTAAGGGAAAGATCCAAGGACAACGTCTCGTAATTTTGAACCACGTCCAGATTATGAAAGAAACTTCGTGAAGTTGAAATACTTATTATACATTTACAAAATTAAACATATCGAATGACGAAAAAACGCATCGCGATAATGAGAGCTTGATGAAAATTCATTGTTGTGTGCCTCCAAATAATGTATAATATTGTTTAAAAGGTTGTATTTAGTAATTGTTTCAATTGCTCATCACTTATAAATTTCACTATTTAAATTTTAGATATATTTCTTCAGAAAGTTTAAGAAATTCATAATATTTTAATATTACGAGTATATTTTTCAATTCATATTTTATAAATGACATAATGATTTTAAAGTTTATAACAAGCGGTTGGTTATTTTGGATTCTAAAAACAAGATTCTCTCATTGTATAGAAAGCTTATATTATAAAGCATTATGTAAGAAAAACATTTTAAGCAAATATTCCTTTGGGTATTTTTTTAAATGTCATACAAAACATTGGGTTTTGTCATAGATCAGAAATATACAACAAATTATATTATTTAATTTTAATTCATAGTTTTTGTATATAATTAATTAAGTAACGATTATTGCATTAATATTAACAGTCTTATTAAAGCTATAACTAACACTAAAAACTGACCAATCTAGTAACCAGGATGCTGGCTTCTGGATCAAGAGTTCCTGTTTGAATCTGGGGGTAAGGCATGTGACCTGACCGAGCAGTATACAAGACCGTGATGAACACAACGAGGAACGCAATCTTGCCACAAATGATTAATTTCATACAAGTGTCATTGCATTATATTTACAGACTAAGAACATTGAGCCTCTCCTCCGAATATCTGTTCTAAACTAAACTTTAAAAAATTACAATTGCCTCATTTTATTTACTGTCCTCTATATATATATATATATTTGAGACCACTCGCTACTAGACTTGCCAGCATTTTATGTTTGATTAATTTATATTTTTATGTACAAGTTATTTATTTCACCAGTTTTCATGTGGGATCACAGAGCGCACGTGATGTGAATTGGAGTAAGAAATGGATGTTTGTCTGCAGTGAATGTGTGTTCTCTATATAAACGGATTATTCCTAGAATGTATGTGAGGTGTAACTTACACCAGGGTAACGCAAAACGTTTCAAAAACACGCCCTTGTAGTGACGTAATGATTAACGTACAATTTGCAGAAAAAAATTGTCATTGCACCATTAAATCAAGCCAAATCCGTCTTCCCTTCTCACCAACCCGGATCTACCAGTTGTCCGGAACGGTCACCTCACACTCCCGGAAAGTCCGTTCTCCCGTACCCAGAGCGCAGTATTTATAGCCGTTGTTTCAGTTACCTGCTGGCAGAAAAATGAGCGGGCGGCCCAATTCCTCTGGGTTCAGAGCGGGATGAATGTTCGTCGGGCAGACGGTCAAGGCGTCCGGAGTAATAAAGGCGCCTTCGCTGACCAGCGGGGGGGTGAGACCATCGAGGCCATCCATTCCATTCCGACAGAAATCGATTCGGCTGACCGTGCGTGGGTGGGGGAAAGAGACGGTGATGGACGAGAGGGGTGGGACGGGATATTCCCCCAGGGGGAAAAAGATTGGGGGATGGGGCGTCGGAAGAGAGATAAGAGGGATATGCGCACGTGGTGAGGTAGACAAAGGAAGAGAGAGAGCTATTAGGAATCGGTATGCGGCGACCGCCGTATTTCTTCTACTCTCGGACACGCGTCGAGGACCGGCAAGTGTAGTTTCGGTTGGAAGGGAACGAGCAATTTCCCATAATCCCATTTGCAGTCGGGCTATATTTCTGTCCGAAGGCAGTGGGGGAAGCCGCGTTCTTTTGCAGTGAGAATGTTGGGGAGGAGGTGATACCATGTGGGTGGTGGGATCAGGAAGGGGAGAAATTATAGGCGGGGCAAATATAAGTACCTAATTAATACTATTTAACTTTACTTAACCCCCGTAGGGTCGAATTTCATTCATTTATCGTTTATTACTTTACACTTTATACGGGGAGTTTCCTGAGCAAACTTTAACCCTCCGAGGGATTCACACGCATACGTCTGCTCTGTAATGGTAATTAATTAGCGTCGCACTGGAGCAAAACAACGGGCTATTGGCAACGATCAATCCCCAAGGGAAAAATTAATAAATAGTTTTCATTTTTTGAAATTATTAAATATATAATTTCTCGATTTTTACCAAGTAATGTGCATTTTTAAGTACATCTAATTGAAATTCTTTGAATGCGGCCGTATTTGATTACAGCTAAATTAATGCGGCCTTCCAACATGAAAAGGTTATCCACCACTATGCTAGCGGGTATACTGAGATGCAAAATTTAAAGACATCAAGTATGTGAACATCTTTATTAGCCCTAATTTAAGAGTAGTTGTTCACTTACAATTGCACAGTACTGATCAAAGTTGTGACCACCAACAGTCATGCAAGCCGGACAGCATCGACGTGTGGAAAGAAGTGGAAAGATTGGATGTGTGGTATTTCGTCATTCTGTGTTTTGGGAGAAAAGTAATATTCGGAAATCTCGGGCTCTTTGAGGGTTAAATTGGAAAAGTATGCCATAAATCTTCTGTATTTCAGACTTTAATGAGAACTATGATTTGATAGTGCTGAAAGTGATGGTTAAGCAATGTGTCGCTCTGTAAACCGTTATTTCGCAATCCCTGTAATGTAGGATTTCGATTACTAATGTGCTTTTTGCTATTGAGAAAATTACTCTTCCATATGGCATAGTCTTGGGCATATCTAAGGCAGGGTATGAATTTATTTTCCTGTCTTGTTGCCTAAGGGGGAGTAAAATTTCAGACAAACCAAAAACATTTTTTGTTTATTCTTTAGAATGAAAAAGATAACAAAAGTTTCAGATTGCGAAATCCATAAAGTATAAAACAAAGTCATTATCATTAATTTGTTAATATTCGATAAAAATACAACTACATTTGTGTCTAGAGAGCTTCCATGTGTGTTGTGAGACAGATTTATCTTACTCCAAGGATTATAAAAAAAGGACGAACTAACTTTCATCGCCGAATAGACCATTTGCATGAGTTAAAGCAATGTTTAGTCGGTTTTGCCGTTCTATGGTCATATTTTGCAACACGAGGGCTAGTTAGAATAGGATCCAGTAATTAGAAGAGGAATAAAGTATTAAAATTATTATAATTTATATTGAACCATTTGATAATAAAAGGAGTATTGAGCATGACTCAGATTACTTTTGAGTTGATTTTATGTAAAGATGTTGGAAAAAATAGATAGCTGAGATAGATGTTTGAAAAGGTGATATTTCAATCTGTGTCACTACTTTTACTAGATACACTTTTCTCGCGTACCCTATTTCTCATGTCTTATTACTTCTGGGGCTATTTCGGTTGAAGTAGGGTCGAAGATTATTTGATACTGTTTCGTTAGCAATAAAGTATAACATTTTTATTATTTTATATACGCAATCCATTATAAATTTAAGTATCGAAGAACAAATTATGTATCCACAAAGTAGTACCAATCAGTTATAAAAAGTACAATCAAATATATTTTTTACAAAATTACCACTTTGAAATATTCATTTGATTTCGAAGAAAGAAGATTCCACAGTTGGCTACTGGTGAGCGAAGGTCAGGGATCAATCCCGAAGGGAAAGATCCGAGAACAATACCTCGTAATTTTGAACCATGACTAACTTAACTTAAGGAAATAACATCCATAGTAAATAACTAGGCTGGAGGCACGTCCGTCAAAGCAATAATACTTTAAGACAAAACATTTTTGGATACAAAGTATGCGAACAATGTTTCTATTTTATTTTAGTAGATATTTTGGACAGATGATTCAGTTTCTCACTTTGCGCATCTTTCGATGTAAATGTTCCTTGGAAATTAACACAAGGATATCTTTTGTGTGAACCATTCATATAAAAGCGAGAAGATACGTAGAATAAACTTTTAACTAAACAAATCAAGTAAATTGAGACGTACTAACGTCAAAAATAGTTGACTGCGTTTTCAGAAAATATCTTATTTTCTAGAAACATCGATTGAATCATATCCATAACCTGTTTTCGACTGATGTTTTTAAGTAGACTTAAAAGGTCATTAGGCTACCTGTCAAGTAAATGTCACGTTTCATGTCAAACTCTTGTAACTGCGGGTTTCCCATGAAAATTTGCTTGGATGTGGGGATTCAGACTTGCTAACATTTAAAAAACTTAATTCTTTTTTAATGACTTTAACGAAAGCAACGACGATCATTTCATTTTACGAATTGAGCTAATATATAGAAAACATCATCAATAAAAAAGTATCGATTGTTTTGTGTCATTAGAGAGAAAATTCAAAATACAAAAGAAGTAGCTAATCCTACGAGTAACGCAGAATACGCACTGTCTTTTTCAATTGAACCTAATTGTAATTTCTTGCAACCGAACCACGATTCAATCAGAAAGTTGAGCGTTCAGATGGTCACTTTAGGAAGTGCTAATTGTGACATTCGTGTTGATACAATTGCTTTACGATTGTATCACACCAGTTAACTTTACAGTTGGATTGCAACAAATAACTTTACGTATCCAAGCAAATGTTCATGGGAAAACCTATCTCAACGGGCTGTACAGACAGTAAATTTAAAATATAAAAAATAGTAATTCAACGCTCGACAAGTTTATAGTGTGAGATTTATTTCACTTTTCATCGCAAGGGGACATGGTCTACAGGACTCGGCCAACAAAGGACCGCAGAGGGAAAAAGCAGCGAGACGAAACGACAGTCTGCAGAAGAGACTAGGGATGGGCACTTTTGGTCAAAGTATCGATATTCTGTATCGATCCGTTTCGAAGGGCTTAGTATCGATACACCTAAAGTATCGGACAAAAAGTATCGATCCGTGAAGTATCGGTATTCGAGACCAGCAAAAAAGCTTTTTGTTTTAAGATACCCCTATTTCTTCTCGTTGCCTCCCCTTATTTGAACCGGTGGTTCACGTCACCGTGCTATCGGACTATTATCTCCTAGGAAAAGTATCGAAGAGGTACGACACTATTCGAACGAATGCCGGTCCAAAACTCAGTTTTGACTGTAAGAATACTTTAAGAGCATCGGTCCCCGTACCGGTACAAATCGCTTAGTATTGGATCAACCTGGAATCGGACAGTATCACCTCGGGAAGTTTTGGCTCGATTTGAAACTCTTTGCTGATCGATCCAAAGTATTGGGTATCGAGATATGAAAGTATCGATGCCTCAAGCATTAATATAGTATCGCTCAACTCTAGAAAAAATTGGAGACAGGAAGGTTGAATCGAGGTGTGGTCCGTTGCACGGAAATGGTGTTCTTTAAGGTTTGGTACTCAGGTTCGCACCAGACGGTGAGATGTCTTCATACATCTGATGGATTGAATATATTTGTAAAATAAACGATTTATGGCAATATCGCGACCTTCTCTACGTTGACCACAGTAATCTACTTACCTCTCGACCAGAACTTGATATAATGTGAGGATTCACATCACTTTTCCTCACAAGGGGACACCATAGGTCTAGAGAATGGAGGTAAAGGCCTTTAAAACACGAAGAGAGATGAAAAGGGAGCAAGGCGGGACAGTCTGGGAAAAGACCGGAGACAGAAAGGTTTAAAAAACAGGTGTGCCCCTTCGAACGGAAGTGATTTCATACGAAGATGTCGACAGGTTCAATGAATAACTAAAAATATAAAGAAACTTTAACCAAAATTCAATAAACTAGGCTGGTTAGTCTAGCAGTCTTACCTCAAATAAAGGAGGTGATTGTAGTTGTTTTAGGTTTTAGAATGGAGGTTCACAGTGCGATGTCCATACTGTCTGGATAAATAATGCATTGTACGTAATTACTTAAATAAATCATTTATAGCAAAAATATTATCCCCTCATGTCCGAGGGGTCCCCATTGTCCGAATTCCCTAGACCCATGGTGCACACATGTGAGGAAAAGTGATGTGAACCCTCACACAGAATTTTTACAGTTCTGATACCCATGCAAGCTATACAGTGAACAATCTCTCTATAGCGTCACACAGAAATCTAGGACGATCCCCACAACACGGTTCAATCGGACAATCACTCCAGTCCGTCCTTACATTCCGGCCTGCTCTCTCTCAAAAAATGGAACTCCGTCTTCCACATCGGAAAGAGAAGAGCGAAAACAAAACCGAACGCCTCGTCCTGTTTTCGGAACGCCCTCCCACCCACGCACGCAATCCTGTTTTTCCCATTCCGTCCCCCACCCTTCCGTCCCCCATCCGAAGCGGCCTAATGGATCGGCAGACGAGAGAGGGGGGGCGATTGCGGAGCGTCATCGACCGGGGAGACGCTTCACCTTCCGTCCTGCCGACCCCCCCCCCGTCAGTGTGTGCTCCGCGGCCGATTCATCCCCCCGAGTGTCGTCGGCACGCACGCATCGCCGCTGGCCATCGGAGCTCCCCCCCTTTCGATGTTCTTTGACGAGGCGTGCGGGTCACGGGGTGAGCGCACAAATTAAATATCGTCTGACGCTCAACCCTTTCCGCCGAACCGTTGGATGGGAATTGGAAATGAGGGAGTGTGCAGGATGCGCATGAGTAAGTGCATTGAAAAAGACGTAACCGTATATGGTGGATTGTATAAGGGAGGTACTGAAATGTTTTTGGTTTTGTTCATTACAAGTGTTCCTAATACAGTATGGCCCTCAGGGTCACATCTTCTTTAGGTGTGTACGGGTATTACAACTACGAATCACCACATGATCTGTCCCCTCTTCTATTTTACTCTCGCCTATCTGTCTGCTTTGTTTCCTTCCTCATTGCTGTATTGTGTTTGGCGCAGCTTGGCCAGATATGGTCCTTGCGCCATTAAACCCCAAACCGACCGACCAACCGTATATTATTTGGTGCATTGGAATAATAGTAGGTGGATCGTCGTAATAAGAAATGAACAGCCTAAAGTTACTCACTAGTGAACTGCAACCAGCTTGTGGACGGTACGTCTACAGTCTCCCTGTAACACATCGCGAACAGCCGAATCTACAGAACTAATCCACAGAAAAAAGCCTACATCCGCTTACTATCGAACTGTAAGCAGCTTGAGATGTGGATGGTACGTCTGCAGTCGCTTTGTAGCACGTCGCGAACAGTCGAGTCTACAGTACTAATTCACAATGTTGAAGTATGTTGATAGGGTTGGTTTAGGTTTTATGAAGCAAGGTTCAACAATGGACAAGCTGCGCCAAACGCCAGATGAAATAATAAAATCATTGCAAATTTAAAACGTTAAATATAGTGGGTAATAAGATTCCAGCGCAAAATTTTTAGAGAATAAAATATTGTGGAAAAATCATGTTGGTCAATAACATGAAATTGAAGTATAAAAGTTAAAACATTTTGATCAACAACACATAGAAAATAAATTGAGACGGAAATATAATTTTAATGAATTTATGTTTTAAAAATGATGATCAGCAACATGGTGTAGATATAAAATGGATTAGAATGATATATATGTTACTGTTTAAGACCGATATCTGGCAAATGTCGATATTTTCCGGTGAATGTCACCATTCACATAGTCGCTTGGTGTATGTTCGAAATATTTGCTCACTTATACCGGCATATATTGACATTCAGCATGTTGAATGTTAAATAAAAATATTTTTGTTACGTTAAGACAAAAATGCAACTTTTAAAATCATACTTTATTAAAACATATTATGATATATGTCAAAATAGGAGAAAGCTTAAGTAACAGCACATGTAAATAAACTGTTGAACTTAAAACGAACAGTACTTTCTAAATGAGAAAAGAAAATAATACCAATAATAAACTTACACATAAATTATGTGATTAACGTTATACATTCTTATTTATTGCAACAACTTAAACTGAAGTCGGAGAGGCCTCTCTGGCTGTGGCTTCTCCGGCTTCTCGTTTCGACCCCCACCAGAGCTTATCTGTACTTGTCGACATACACCGGCGATATGTATAAGAATATAACCAAATATTCGGTCTTTCACCGACGTATTTGGTATGTGTCGACATTCATCGGAGAATATTGACATTCTCTAATTTCGGTGGTCTTTCACGGTAACATATACAAGCAATGAGAGAGCATAGTATGGTATTTGGTATTTTCAATTAACGTCACACTGGAGCAACACAACGGGCTATTGGTGACGGTCCGGGATCAATCCCAGAGGGAAAGATCCGAGGACAGCACCACGTAATTTTGAACCACGGTCAGATGACGAGGCAACACCTGAGCTGGCACCCCACTCTCCAAACTTCCACACCACGCCAACGTGAGGACATTTGAGGCCACGACAGATTTAACGTGCACCAGCCCCCTTTGTACACGACGGTGTTTGGCTGGATTCGAACTCGCAACCCTTCGGTTGCAAGTCCGTTACTCTTCCAACCGGGCCACCGCGGCCCTGAGAGCATAGTATGAATGGGAATAAAAAATATTATGTAGAATTTAAAAATCGAACGCTATACAAGAAGTTAAAAATATTTGGTGGGGTTTCTCCCCAACTAACTACCGTAAAGTTAAAACAGAGCTATAAAATCATGCCGATGATGGTTGAAAACGGGACAATCAATTAAAATATGTTGAATAGTAAAGGAAACCACGCGCTCCCACAGAGACTCTTAAGAAAAAAGATGCCTGTGAGTAAAGCGTGTGTGTCTATTGCGCAGGCGAGTCAAAATTACATCAGAATGTCGAGAATGGGGAAGCCATTGTGATATACAGCTCTGAATACTATAGAGCTTATTATTCGTTTGAATGCACCAGTTGGTCTTCCGTGGAAAATGTCTGTTTCGAGGTAATGTAGACATTAGAGAACAGCATCTTTACTCGTTCACGATCCTGCACAATCTCTGTTGTGTTCGTACCAATATCTAACAACCGGTTTCATAGATTCGAGCATTGCAAGACAATACATTCTCACACATTGATTAATCTATTTTTTGGCCGTACATGGTCCATTTGTATCATATTTACAGATTCAAAATTAAGATAATTTCCCTCTGTCCGTGAGGACAGAGGGCTACCTTGATCATCACACGTTCTCCTGTGTCTTCTCTAAGGAATTTCACTTAGTTGAACTATTTACTGTCAGCTGACTACCTGTTACTGTGCTCATAGCTTTTGTTTACACCCAGTAGATTCTGATCCCGATTTGTAAGGCAGCCAATACTTCTTTTGCAGTGTCGTAAATCGAAGAGGTCAGTGGTCGCGGGCATTTAGGAAAAATCTCAACCACTGATCAATCACAATGGATAATTAATTTTATAAATAATAAAGAATCCCTAAGGCGAATATGTGAGGGTGTCCAGGTGTCCTCTGTTACTGTGGAAAGTGTGAATTGATTTCATTCTGGTCATATAAATTTCTGTAAATTATACATTTGTTTCTGTTGCTGCAGGATGCATCCATTGCAAAAAGCAAGACACCATTGCACAAGAATCCATTTTAATTTTTTACAAGAATCCATTATTAAAAGCAAAAGAGAGCAGATTCAAAAAGAGGATGAAGAAACATTTTATGGTGAAGACTTAATCTGTGGTAGAATCGGTTTACGTATGAAAATTAGTCGCGTGTCTCTGGCAATAGATCAAAACAAATTAGCTTTTTCTTTCTGTTGTACTGCGTGAGCTGGCTGCAAATTAAATACCTTTAGAATTCAGCAACAAGGACAATCGAGTCATATTAACTTTCATGTTGACTTTTATTTTGAGGAAAGACATTACGCTGGTAGACTAACCAGCCTATTATATTTATTGAATTTTTGATGAATTTTTATTAATGTTATTTTATATTTTTTACCTGCTTCGTTATTCATCGAGACAGCCGACATCTTCATATGGCTATGAGAACATCTACTTAACCATATATCTATACGACTTATCCATTAGCTCACCCCCTTTTTACATACGTGCTAAGCGAACTAAAATGATACAGGATAAACAGATTACTACCCTCCCATAACAGATTACTACCCTACCATAACAGATTACTACCTTATTATAAAGAAATTACTACCTTATTTTAAACAGATTACTACCCACTTAGATCCTATGTAGAATGTACTACTAGTAGTATAGTATTTCTTTTTCAATAAATGCATCCTAGCCACCACTAGACAGACCTTCACCCTCCTTGGTGATAGTTTCCCCGAGGTATCTCGTCATTAGCAAAATTGACCAGATCTTGATGGATGAGATATCTCGTTCATCAAGATTTCGTCAACTTTCATCATTAGATGACAGCTGGCCAGATCTTGGTCTCATCATTAAAAATATAAAAATCATCAATATCTGATCACGAAATATATCGTCATTAGTAAAATAGTTCGGATCTTGATGGACGAGATATCTCGTTAAAACTACTTGGAGGGTTTAGCTCTCTGTTAACAGGCCGGGAGGTCTGGGTTGGTAAAAAGACTGTTCGTGAGATAAATGTGCTGCATTAGACGTCCCAGTGAGCGTGAAGTTTGATATTGTTCCGAAGACAATATCGCAGAAAGCGAAGAGAAACGATTCCGCAGTTCCGCACTTTCCCTGTCCAACGCACAATGCGGCCTTTCTTGTTCCAATACTTGCCAAGCCTCTCCCCTTCCCAGGGATTTGGAAAGCGAGCGCCGCATCAGATTCCAACTCCTCCGGGAGAGAAAGAGGAAAAGAGGAAAAAGAGAGAGAGAGAGAGCGAAGGCCGGAAACTTCGGGAGAAATGAAAACTTGTCCCGCGTCGGGCATCATAAATCTGAGAGGCGCGCCTCCCGCATTTTCCACTTAATTTACGCGTCTCCGTCCACTTCATTGCTCGACCTCTCCTCGCGAGAGATCGCCTCTCCTCTCCGGCAAGTCTCCCCGTGTGAATGCATAAGTGGGGGGGGAGAGTGGGGTGCGTCGCATTAGGGAGGACTGGGGATATAGTCCCATTTCGGCGTCTCCCGCCCCGCTGTTCGCTCAAATGACGTCGCGTTGGATTTTGAGGTTTCGGGAACGAAAATTTGAATTTATAAGTAAAAATTCCGTTTTTCAAATAAAGGGCTACGTAAAAATAAGCCACATTTTAAAATTTCAGGTTGGCAATTTTCAAGTTTTAAGAAAAATTCAAAAATTATAATGGTAAATCCACTATTCGAGAAATCATGTGATCTTAAATTTCCAAGTACTATGCACTCATTCAAACAAGAAATTTTTTCAATTCTCTTGAACATTTTTTTCAGCATGGAACATATTTCTATGGCTTACCATCATATTTTGCCCGAGGCCCTTCAAATATCTTATTACCCACCATTACAATAATTAACCTTCAATATAGTAGCATACATGGTGTTTAAAAACTGCTCAAGCTTTAAAGGAAGGCGTGGAACACAAAATTAAATCGCGCCCATATAAGGATTTACAATGGGTCACAAAAGTATTCTTCCACCTCCGACGTGTTTTAATATTTTCATGAATTTTATAAGGATGTAGTAAAATTAAGATTAAAAAATTTACCACATAAAAGCTTTATACTTTTATTTTAGCCTCCCATAAAAATAATCGAAATAAGTATTAAAATTTTGCTTGAATTACTTAAAATGTAACGTAACCCACGATATCAGACAAACAAAAGTATTTGGGCACCTTTGTAAAAAGTACAAATAGTAAACAATTATCTGAAAATGAATTACATATTATTTGTTTCGCATTTTATCTTAAATCTTAGATTGTTAGATCTAATTAGATTCATCTGTCAAGGAATAGTTTTTCTTTGTCTTTTTCTGTATATCACACCTGCTAAGTTTAAATTCGATCGAACACTGGCTTTGGGTTATTTCGTTCTTTCTGAGGTATAGTGTATTACATATAAAATATAAATACATATAAAACATACAAGTGAAGTTTTCATCGTGAGTGAATTTTGCCTCACAATTCTCTCAAAACATATAAATGTAAATCCCTCTTAATACATTTCCTATATGAATAACTCAAATTCATACGAAATTCTTCCTGCAAAGGTATCGTATACATACTTCGTTTCTGGGTATAGTATTCAGATACTAAATCTTCCTTGTGTCTTAACAGTAGAAAACCTCTCCTGATACCTGGCGTCGACAAAACCTCCAGATTTGACAGTGAATGAACGCTTGCTTATTACATTCGGTATGCTTCTTGTTAATCTGCAGGATACTAGTAAGTACTAGTGCAGGGTAATAGTAAGGGTAAGCCCTTACTCTTGAATTGTAACGTGTAATAACGAATCATTCATTGTAATTGCTTCAGATCTGGACGGTACGGTACTTCAACAGTCACCTTATAACATACTTCGAGCAGTCGAATCCACTGTGACCAGAGCGTTTTTAGGAGAAGACGAATCCACGGCGTTCTGAAGTGGGTAGAAAAGGAAAATTATTGCTTCGATGGACAACACACTACCGAACAGATCTTATCAGAGTTCACTATTTTAATGAGATCCTGCAGGTGCCGGTCTCATTAACTCTCGTGTAGGAAAAAATAAACGTTAGAGCTACAAACCAAACTTGAGATCATCTTTGTGTTCGACCCCAAAACCGGCAACCCGTCGGTGAGCCAGGGTTATTCCTGGTGTTAGCTGCCCACGTGCCTCTCTTTTAAAAAAACATTTGATTTTCTCAAAGAAAGCCCTCTATTGAGCACGCATTGCAAACGCATTGATGGCAGTCTTCTTCCCTCCGATTACCTAAAAGTCATACGAACTGTGTTTGGTTTTTCTATTATTTTCAGACTATTGTCGTGTGACTTCGATTTTCTCTGATATAACTACAGTTTGTAGTTTTGATAACCCTTTAGTTCCGAAATCATTTCGGGAAGATTACGCATTCCGTAAATTCCCCAGCTGAATGCATCCCTGCTCTCGATGGTTTTTTTTAATATTCTAATGTAAATTCAGAACAAAATATGCTGATTCGTAAGCATCTTTTATTGCAATCGCAAAAATAGCTTGATAAGAACGAATAAATATGAATTATCAGAAAAATAATATCAGGAAATTTGTAGCTGAACATGTTTACTTAAAGTTGGAGGCATACTGATCTGTCTTGTCTCTCAGCCTCCCCTGTTTCCTGACTACGTGCGAGTGCACGCCCTACACTCCACTCGGGAACGACCATGCGTATATAGTTCCGAGTATTACAAAGCGCGTCCACACAAAAGTAGCTGATTACAATGCGTGATGCAATGCGCATTCCGATTCGCTAATGAGCACACGGATTTACGCACTCATAGTTTTCCGTTGCCAACGAGCGAGGAATGCTAAGTTGTTTTCACGGCGGAATCAATCTTCGGAAGGAAAAACTACTTTTACAGATGATTCAGTGGTGGAATGAAGTTCAAAGTTCGTACATTGAGATGTTTTGATTATTTTCACACAATATGCCTGGTGTTTATCAGAAAACTGCTATCTTCTTTATCTCATGCCATTCAAACCTTTCAAAAGTTTCATATGAAAAATTTTAATCAACTCAACTATCATAAACCGTTATGCGTGCTATCAACCAATTATAACTGTTATCTTTCAGTACACACACAAATTAAGGAACAATTTTTAATACTATAACTATATCGAAAGAATAGAGAATAACGTTTGATAAACAGTTGTAAAATATTACAGGACTTACGAAGCTTTTTCTAGGAAGACCATGTAAAATTTACTGTTATATCTCAAAATAGTTTTTGTACATGAATACAAATAAAGAAATTTTTATTTTGATTATTTTATCACTGATTACAGCAAAATATTTTAAAATTTATTTTTGCGTAAAAAAACTATACGAATCCTAAACATAATTAGGTAGCATTCATGAGTGCATTTTCTCTTAACTTAGGAATGTATTAAGGTAAAATAATTAAAACTAGAACTGTTCATTTTTTATAATTCACATTTCAGTGCATAATTTGTGTATTTTAAGTGCTTTTGCGTATATATTTTTCATCATTTTCAAACTTGAAAAGTACTGATAATAGCTTCTGGGTTCTTTCAGTAAATTTCTCATTCCAATAAAAGTTAAGGAGTTTTGAATTCCTGCTATGGGTAATATAGTAAAACGAAACACATTTTATAGGTTAAGAATATAAATAGTATACCTAGTAACATTTATAATATTCAATAAATAGAGAAGAAAATTATTCCTAGAAAATCTAAGCTCTAAACCCCAAACAATTTCAATTAAATATCGGCGAAATACATTTTCATTTTTTTAATTCGGGAATTAAAAGCTTTCAAATTCTCAATCGTTTTTTGAATCACGCATTTGTTTTTCCATAATGTGCGTTCAAAATATTTTGGACCCTGAAGTATGGATAGAGGTCTTTTCATTTTAAACTAATAGGGCTACACAAAGGCAAAATCTTGCTATCGTTAGATTTTAAATATTTTTGATTTTTTCATCGCTAACTTAGAAAACATAGACGACGATTACGACTGATTTTGTTTATTTATTTTGTACGCTCAGGAACTCTGCAAGGAATTATTCTTACCTCCAACTGTCCCAAAAGTGTCAAAGTTCCACTGCACGAGAGATGTGAGCTAGATTTTTCTCCCTCGAGAAAAAGTTAAGGGAGGTATTAAAAAATCGGGGATGACTCGAGCTTTTTCGAAGCCAACATATTAAACATAGAGAGCTTTTAAATATAAATATACGAGACATTTTTGTGCAGTGTAAAAACTTTATGCTCACGAGTTTTAAAAACAAGAATTGAAAGGAAATTTTTTGGGTCGGAAAGTTTTTTCGAAGCACCACTTCCTTGCTCTGGAAAATTTCCAAAATTCCTGATTCTGAAAAAAGTGCTAGAAAACGTTTTTGAAAAAGTATTACCTAGCTATATTGAAATATTGTCACTTCAAACAAGGTCGTGTTAAACAATTAAATTACAAACAAACATACAAAATTAAAAGTTAAAATTATTTTAAAAAATGCACGGAAAAACATAAAAAAAAGAAATTTGATCTTTTTGTATTAAAAGCACAAGATAGAACTTCGAACTAAATTAAAAATTCAGGAACAGAAAATATCTAGTTCTGAAATTTTGCGTTGTAAACTATTTTCAAAAATCTTTGCTTGACACTTCTAATATTTTTAATTTTCATTAGAACAAATGTGAATCGTTTAGACTGAATTACTACAGACGGATATTAAAAACGACATTTAAGAGCATTCGGAATTTTAATTATGACTATTTGAGGAATTTAGAAGTAAAAACCCCTCTTAAAAATTTTTGGAATCTAGTGATCAACTGTTTCTCAAATTTCTCATGCCAAATATATACCTCATTGCAACTTCACGCAGATTTAATACTAATTATGAAGTAATATGGAGATTATGCAAACTCTAATTCCAGAATTTTATAACTTTTGAGTTCTAAATTTGATTTGTCTTTTTATGTAAGCAAGACACCATGTTAGACAATCGACGCATTGATTGTAACTGGTGCAATTGATACTTTTTCTTTTGTAGGTATATTTATAGATTATTCATCTTTCTAATTACTATTTTTATTTTCAGGAAACAAATCTGAAGCCACCTGCTCTTAATAGCGAGTTTTCGGAGGGAATTACTTTGAAAAATACGAGTATTTGCAGATTTTTTGGTAGTTATTTTGCATTATTCAAACCAATAATCAATTTTTGAGCTACTGTGAGGCTCATTTCTTTCATAATTATCATTCTAGTTGATGCCTTTTCGCTCAGAAAATGTGAGTATTGGCCTATACAATGCAAAGCAATAAAGAAACGAAATTCCCCGATGGTGTGAAGGGTCCTCTCTTCGATTTATGCGATTCACTTGTGCAAGCATGTTATGAGAGGGACTTTCAGTGGTCGTAATCGCCATTTTGGTGAAGTTGAGCTTTTAATCTAATTGGCGTTGACCAATTAACTACCATATGATAAGCATTTTCTGTTAAGCTAAATGTAGGTGACAGTAGGGTTTCTGCGATAAAACGTGTTTCCTGTATGTATAGTTTCTTTTCAAATACGATTTCAACACTTCGCCAATAAAAATTCCAAAGAATTTATTCCGAAACGGTATAAGCTAGTTGATTAGTCAACGCCAATTAGATTAAACGTCAAATGTAGCCAAAACGGCGATAAGTTACATTTTAAGGTAACCCGAATGTGTAGCAAGCCAGAACATTTAGATACGTAAAATCTTCGCATTCCGTCGTATTTGTTTCTACCGAAAATCCCTCTAATTTCAAATCGAAATTTCTTCTTTCGAATTTTATTGGCGACGTGCTGGAATCGTATCCGAAAAACAAGTCAAGCGACGTCTCGTCCGGAACAAGTACAGGGGCCGTCGTGTCTTAGTGGGTATGCCCACTGCGCTAGTAACCTTCGAATTGTAGGCGACGCAGGTACGATTTCTGTCAGGTGCATTCCTCCCTGGGTGCATTTCTCTCTTCTGTGCCATTAAAACTTTCATTGTTTATGTATATCTATTACTTGATATTGCATGTCTTGTGTCTGCCGCATCATGGCCAAATATGGCCCTTGCGCCATAAAAACCCCAACCGACCGGAACACGTACAAGCACCTTCCGCAACAGAAACACTACAGCCACCAACATTTAGCTTGACAGAAGTCTCTCATAGAAATGTAGCCCAGTTCGGAGAGCAACGGACTAGCAACCGGAGGGTTGCGAGTTTGAAACTCAGTCTAGCCAAAGACCATCATAAATCTGTCGTGGTCTCCAATGTCCTCACGTTGGCGTGGTGTGGAAGTTTGGAGAGTAAGACCAGTTCAGGTGTTGTTCTCGTTATCTGACCGTGGTTCAAAATTACTAGGCGTTGTCCTTGAATCTTTCCCTTCGGATTGAACCCGGTTGGAAATCCTGTTGTATTGCTCCAGTGCGACGTTAATTAACTACCTATCAACTGCCTACCATAAAACCAACAGGAACTTTTTGCGGAAAATATGAGAAAAACATAACTTTTACAGCTTCGACAGGGAATATAAAAACTATTAAAATTCAAAAATTAGCGCAGATTTCTTAGGCGTCTCAGGGGGAGTCTAAAAGGGGAAAAAATGAGCGAAACGATTTAAAACGTTATTACCTGATTCAATTAAAGTGGATAAAAAAGCCATCTACCGGCAATATCGGCGAGAAAAATATCGCCGCAACTTAAAAAATAGAGTTGCTATTACTGATCCGTCATTGCGTGGGAAGCACCTGCTTCCTTGTTCTCCTAACGAGTAGACGCGGGGAGTAAAAGAAAACAAAAATTTACGAAAAAAAGACATTTTTCTTTGTTCATTTGACGTTATCTTCCATCTCGTGGCCCTCCCCTGTTGACACCCCCCCGAGCCCTTTCTGATTCCTCCCTTCGCTCCTTCATCAATATGTCATCTGCCTCCCCTCGAAATTCTTCTACTTCAACAATTAGTCGGAACGTCACCGCTTTCCGGAGACCTGCTCCCGTTTTCCTCTTTTTTTGCTCCTCCCTTTATGCTTTTATGATTGTTTTGCTTTTTCTCTTCTCCCTTTTTTGTTCCGTCGCATTCTCGGTTTTTTTTTCCGGAGCCGCTTTTTTTTGCGTGTGTTTTTTGCGAGTATGTGTCACAATTTTCTTTTCATTTTTCCTGCGGAACAAACGCCGTTCATAGATCTCGGGTACTTAATTTTCTTCCTTTTTTTTCCCGGTTTTCGGGAAATTATTCACCCTTGGTCTCTTCGGAAACTTTTCTTCCTGGGCCGTTTCGCTTTTTGAATTTCTTGTGACTTTTTTACCTCTATTGTGTTTTTTATAGCGAAGGCGGCGCATTTCGCACTGAAAGCATTCAAAAATTTCCCCTTCTTTTTTTACTTTATTTATTGGTTGAGGGTAAAGGTACCTCGAAAAAGAGTGTTCCGGTGAACTTTTGGAATTCAATGGGATAATTTTTTAAAAAATGTTTCGTCTCAGTCACTGACTGCTAAGGACGGGATTTTTAATGAAATCTGCCTTTTCAATACACATGTGAATAAGAAGAGTTTTGCATAATGTTTCTACAAATAATCTAACAAGAAAGTACATGCATCTAGTGCAATTAAATGAACTTATCGATACACGAATGAGCAATCTTCCTCTTCATAAGCTCGACAGTCGTGTGGGTCTTGGCCTTCTCGATGATTCTGTTACATCTTGACCTATCTGTCATTGGTAATAGTTCTCCAGTTTTTAGTTTTCCAACTGTCAAAGTCTGTCTTCTCAATCAGTCCATCTACTGCTCGAATATATAGTCTCTAAATTTAAATTCGAATACTGTGAAAATCGATAACTCGAAATTTGATTTCTTGGATATTTCTGAAAAACTCAAAAATTAAATTTTCGAATAGAATACATTTTTAAATGAAACGTCTCGACAACTATGTTAGTTTTATCTTTTTTTCCAAACGTTTGACTGTTTTTTACTTTACTAGAATCGCCTACGTGTAACAAAAATTGACCGTATACTAGCAAACAGAACCTACTATGCGATTTCTTATCGAGTAATTTCGATTTCTTATCGAGTAATTTCGATTTCTTATCGGGTAATTTCGATTTCTTATCGGGTAATTTCGTTTTATTATCGGGTAATTTCGATTTCTTGGTAGAAAGCGTTCGAATTAGTATTCAAACTTTTATTGGAAGCACGAAATTGTTTTCTTTATTTCAAAGATAAAAAACATTCAAAACATGATTTGATGAAACAAAAATGGCACTGAGAGGGACAAGTATAAATTTTTTTCTTAAATTTCTTCTCGGTTTTTGATTTCTATCTTGGTGAGCTTGAAAGAGCTCAAATATTAAGAATACATTAAACTAGCATTTTTGTCGTTTAAATTTGTACCGTTTATTCAGCAAATTTTAATCTCTATTTGTATACGTGGAACTTCAGTAAATATGATTCATCAATTTAATGTAGCATAGAAGTCTATTCTTTCGTTCATTTTGTGGCCAATGGCTTACATCTGTGGAAAAAGAACAAACAATTGCCGTTTAGTCTCTTCCATTAAGAATTTCGAATGAGTCTGTCGGTATGTTACATTTTCTGAGGTTTCAAACGAAATTATCTGCCTCATATTACTTAAACTTCATAAAGCATTGATTATTACTTATGATTGAATCAAACAGAACAATAGATATCATTGCTGATAAATATATGTGACGAAATCCTGAAAATTATTTATTTATTTAATTGTTGTTTCTCTACAAAAAATATACAATTACACACAAAGAACAAAAAATATATTACCCAAAAACATGCAGGAGAAAAGACACACAAATACAGTGAAATAATAGATAAAAACAAAACACTTAATAAAGGAAATGAATGTTTCATTGTATTGAAATCATTAAAAATATATCAACCTCCAAGAAAAAATTATGCTGCTTAAAAAGTCGATTCGTAGGAAAATTATTACTTACATTCGTTTTCTAAAGTTTAACAAAAAAATAATTAACAATTTCTGGTGCTACAGGGGACGTTAAAATCAAGACAAGAAACCAAAAATGGGGACTCCATTTTGTTATGTAGAATGTAAAATAATTGTGTTAAATCAATGTCTATACAGAGCTTCAAAGTAATAAAACCAAAATGATTTTGCAATTCAGAAGAATATAATATTTACTACTGATTCCTCGATCGGGTTCCCAGGTAGCGCTGATTAATTCAATGTCATTGAATTCCTCTCAGAAGTCTCTGAATCAGTCACTAAATTTGCTGCTTGTGCGCCATCTTTTCCATGTTCTGCCTTCTTTTTCGCAAATGCTTTCCTCCCACTTTTTTCACTAACTTCCTTGCTGCTTGACGTCTCTCCTGGATCCGCTGTCCGTTATTCATGTTCGTAATATAGCTATATTATGTCTGATTAATCAGCTTTTTTTTTAGTCTTAACCACTGGACCCATAGTCGTTTCGTTCTAATTCGCCATATATTTAACTACATTGTTAGAAGAATCTCGATATATGTAAGATGATTTTGAATTCTAAGAACGAATTAAAAGTAGTGCTGGTTTACAAGTTATATTTAATGAGTGTGAGCCTAGTTATCTTTTTTATTGTCCCGGATTCCAAGCAGTGGATTTTCTAAAAAAAGATCTATCAACAATTAATACCCTTGTTTACTTGTCATATAATACTGCATGTACGCTACACAATGAGAACAGTATTTCTCGTTTCATGAAGTTCAGATACAGATAAAACTGATGAGTACAACCAAACATCAAATACATTAGCCCTCTGAGCGTCACGAGACTTCAGAGATGTGTGGTATCACTTTTACCCCACAACACACAAAATGACTAAATAACCACATCTACAGGTTGAAAGAATCCTAGAAAATGTTCTACAGGTCAAGGAGATCAAAACTGGTTAAAAGTCAAGCAGAGGATACTTCAGATTGCAGAACAGATATATGCCTGTGAACTCCTCACAGTGTAAGGGCCGTCGTGGCTCTGTGGGATGCCCACTTCTCTAGCAACCTTCAAGTTATAGGCGGCGTAGGTTCGATTCCTGTCAGGTGCATTCTTCCCTGGGTATATTTCTCTCTTCTGTGTCAGTAAAGCTTTCATTGTGTGTCTGTCTATTACTGATATTGTATGTCGTGGCATGGCCAAATATAACCCTTGCGCCATAAAACCCCAAAACCAACCAACCATCTCACAGGGTAAAATAAGAGCAGACACTTGGAATTTGATTCGAATATGGTTGATATCTATCTACATATCCTGATTTATTGTCTGTAACTACATAAACGTATACGAAGTTTTTTTTTTTAATTTTTATATACGTTATATGACTTATATACCCTTAAAGGATATACGCGTTTGAATACCCCTTCAGAGGGCTAGAGTAATCCTAAAATTTTTGAGATCGAAACAGAAAGCAAAATTCAATATGCTTCAATAGAAATTTTTGAAAATGTCGTTAAGTGCTCCGTCGGTTCACCGAACACAAACAACCTAGACATCGCGTGGCACCGATCTGTTTCTCAATCGAAGTATTAATATCACGCCGTCATACAAACGATTCATCGGTATGAAAAATCCGCCAAGGTTAGAAGTCATGCAGGGGAGACTGGTTGTTACAGAACGTATTTATGCGTGTGAATCCCTCAGAGGGGTAGAGTAATCAGAACATGTTTGAGAATGATACAGAAAGCAATAACTCAAGATCACGAACTGGAATTCCTGTAAATATTCATAAAGTGCTCGACCGGTTCTCCGAACAAAAAACCTCAGACTTTACGCGGCACAGATCTCAATCGAAGTATTAATATCACGTCGTCATACAAAGACTTCATCGGTATGACGGCAGACATCGGGATGAATATTTTGAACGCTGATTCCTCAATCTGCGAACCCAATCTGCCCACCGACGACGGAATAGACGGCGGAATCGAAACTAATACGAAAAGAATTGGTTCGCGCTAGGGAAGAAAAGACGACGAACCGGAGCGATTCTATTTATCCCGGGAAAAGAATCATTTCCCCCTTAAATTTGCTCCCGATCCAAATCCCGGCCGTCTTCCCATCAACGTCGCCGAGACAATCTCCTTCATTCCCGCGCGAAAGGAATTAAAGCGCGGAAAATAAAGAGAAGTGAAGAGAGAAAACGGAAGAAATAATCAATGGCAGCGCGAAAGGCGCTTCTTCACACAATCACAATTGCACGGAGAAAGGGAACGGGAGAGCGCTGGCAGATTTTTCGGTTTCCGAAAAATTGTTCGGTCCTCGAAGTTAAATGGCACGGCATTTTGGGGGAGAGCCTCTCTCTCTCTCCTCTTTTATCGGAGGTTGAGCTTTTAGCATCGATCGGGTGGCATCGCGTGCTCGGCAGACTCCGTGGAGAGAGATTTTCTTTCTTTTCTTTTTCGGAGGGGGCTTTCCGATCCCTCCCCTCGCACTCTGGGTCGGAATTATCGGCCAGTTTATCATCGCGATGTTTTGCTTCTTCGATTTTTGGTCTGTTTTTGTTTATTGTTCGGTTCCGTTCTTGCTTTTTTATCTGTGGTTGTTGCCGTAGAGAAGTTTAAAAAAATAATCGAAGGTTCGGAAGGAACAAAGAAATCAAGTTTTGACGCTTTTCAATCGAAGGGTTTTCAATGGATTTTTTTCTTTTTGTCGTGAGAGGGAGCGAATGAGTTTGTCAGAGGATATCGGCTGTTTCGAACCTTTTTACCCAGTTTCTTCTTTCTTCGTATCTCATCAAATTAGACGAGTAAATGAGTACGTGCGATTGATTTTCAGAAGCAAGTGACGAGATGTAGGTATTCCTTTTCGACTATATTGTGATTGAATATTTTTTTTTATCAAATTGTATCTATCCATTAGGTATTGAACTTGCTATCTTCGTTTCGGTTTGAAACTTTTTCTAATGACTAGGACACAATCATAATACAAGAGGAAGATTAGCATAACACACAAAAAATAAACGAACAATGTCAGTAAAAAGATTAATATAACACACATAAAGAAACAATAAAAACAAAGAAAGGACTGAAGTCATTGTCCTAAAAGTTCTCTCCTCCCAATACTGTTATACTATTATGATCTTCGGTGGTTCTTTGCTTGCTCCTATGTACAAGCAGAACTTGGGGATTTCCGCTGGATTGGAGTGAGTCGAGGTGAAAAAGGGGGTCATGCCTTACCCTAAGAGAGAAGAGGAGAGACAGCAAACGGAGGACAGGATTGGTTTGTGTGAAAAGGGACGAGCGATCCCAAAGACAACAGCGGAAAGTAGCGAGCGTCCATGCGAATACTCGTCCTGATGTGAGAGAATAACAGGTACAGGGCGAGATATCAGAAATAGAGTTCCAGCCACTCCTTATCCGACGGAAAGTTTTAGCCTCTTGACAAAGTTCAGAGGTAAATCCCCAGGTAAATCTGGTTTACCTTTAAATTGAGCACAATCGGCAAACAGAAATAAACGGAAACTGTTTTGTAATTAACTGTGCAGTCTTTAATTGAAAGTTGATCACATCACTGCAACACACCATAGAAAGTCCGTAGAGGGTTCCACATTCAAGCAGGTGGTTTGTGTCATTTGTTTCTCCAGAATCAGAGTGGGAAACAAGGCTTGGTGGAGATGTCTAAATGATGCAAATGAGGGATAAGGAAGTTATGGCCTGTTTTCAGGCGTAAAAGCAACTGTCTCTCAACGTGGCTTTTCAGTGATTCAAAACTCAAGCAAATAAATTCAGCGAATTAAGACCCGGTGCACACATCCGATTTTTAAACGTGCAGTGCCACTGCGGCATCGTAAGTGCGGTCTGAGATACGGGAGATCGGATAGTGTAGTGCCCACATATCTCCGGTGACGTTGCGGCGACGTACGTCCACCTTGCGTGCATTTTGTGCCGCAGTTCCCCACGTTGCCGCACGCTCCTCCAGTCTCTCAGTATCTTTCTCTCTATTGAGCGGTGCACACATGCGTTATTTTTATAGTAAATATGGCGTATTATTTTACATGAATTAATCATATTTTTATAGTTGTTCTTTAAGTTCAAAGAACACAAAGAAGAATATAAATCGGATGTGCATACGAATTGGAATACGAATAGATTATTAATTGAATTGGGCTCTTGCACTCTATTTCCCAGATAAACGATATGGAGAGGCAAGAATAAAATACTGGACACAAAAGAATACTACCTCCAGATAACAATTTATAACTTGTATCCTTTACAAAAGATTTCATTAAGCGATTAGAGTTTGGTTTTTAGTGGGTGCATGAATCCCACAATCCGACTTCTTTCAGCGTTCCAGCAAGACTGACTCCGTTGCAGCCTCAAAGAAGAATTTCGGTTTGGAGTCGGAATGCTTGTCCTGTTCATGTTCTTGTTGAACACTAGTTTGCATTTTTCGTGGCGTGACTTTCTCTGGCCTTACTCAACAGCTTAAACTTATCAGCAAAAGCTTATCTGGATTTTCTCGTAAATCCGCAAAGATATAGTATAAGATCTACCTCTTGTAAGTCTTAAATCACTAAATGGATGTATCCAGTAATGTCTATTTTATTTCAAAGTATATTTTTTGTACACCAAGTAAGAGAAACAAACGCGTTTCCTTCGATAAACATCCATCGCAACTGGCGGCCAAATGAGAACAGGCGTCATTTCCGGTGGTGTGTGCATAGTTGGCTACGGCGACGCAGCGGCGTCGAACGTTTAAAAATAGGATGTGTGCACCGGGCCTAATTGATATCATAGTCATGATTTCTGTCATAAACATCTGTTTATAAATTGTATCATTTTGTAAAATTTTAATACTTTTAAAAATTGAAAACAAATTTCTAAAATAATAGTCATAACTGTCGATTTGGTACTCCCAGTTTAAAACTATTACGGAGGATTAAAAATAACAAACTTACACTGATCATATCTCAATAATTTGTTTAAATTGTATCGATATATAATTTTCTGAATATTAAAAGGGAATTGGGTATTTTTTTGGTTTATGAGCAAGCTAATTTAGAAATAATGAACAGTCCCATTATCTCACGGATGAGTTACGCGTATGTAGTATTAAAACGAAGCAGCCATGTGACTTGCGGATTTTAAAAAGGTGATTTATTAAAACACTCTAACAACATTTATCATGAATATGAATTACGAATAGCTGACACGGATGAGAAGAACGAGCAACACGAAAGTTAGCGAAAGAGAATGAAAGCGTGTACGAAGCGGCAAGTGGAACGTGTGAAAGTGGTGCGCATTCAACAAATTTTGGGATTTGTTCAGAGGCTTCTGAGAGAAATATGCATGAATGAATTAATAATGAGTCTGTACCTGGGAACTCTATAGTGAAATTAATAGCAAATACTACATTCTACTAGTACTTTATTCGTTCATTACTCTAATTCTAAAGGTTTCAAGTGACTCTTTAGCCAGCCACAAAATAGATCTGTTTGATGGCCAAAGGGAGCATTCTTTTTTTTCTTGAGAACGTTTGAAGTGACATTTTTTTACCAGAACAAAACACAGGACAAGTAATGTAGCGGGAGTGGGGGCAAGCCTATCTCTCTAAATTATTATTTTTTAAAATACCTACAAATAAATGCATGAAAACCTTTTTATTCTCCAGTAAAACTAATAGTTATTTTATTCTTAAAATAACTGATTAAATATGGACACTTTTTTCACTAACTCAACCATTTTCTCGCATATTCACGCATCTACGCTTCGTTTCAATCTCCCACAAGTGTCGCAAATTAATGTGATTTAGTTTGGAAAATTTAGTACAATTTGTTTTGTAAATTTCGCCGAAAACCAGTGTATGCAGTCATTTGCATACTTAGATAAACCCAGATGTGTCACATTTTATGCTCCTCTTACAAGAATCTTTTTCAGTTCATAGCCCGGAAACAAAAATAACATAAAAAGCCCTTTTGTAAAAAACGAATAAGATCTTAATTTTGCGCAAGAAAATATGTTTTAAACTTTGAGCCCCATCCAAAAGGAAACCTGATGCAACCAATAAAAAATTCAAGAATAAAAATCAGTGTTGAAATTGGATACAGTGTAGAAATCAAGTATCCTCACTAATCGCTTTCTATTTATGCAACTAGTTTTTTGTTTTATTTAATCTCGGTAACGGATTCTAGCGACAACTATAATAGATCATTCAAATTAAAAGCGAGTCGCGTAATTTGAGTCGTGATAAGGAAAATCTTTATCGGGATGAACACGTCCTTGAAAAACAAAATCCGAAAAAAGTTTTTAAAAACTTTTCAATCGAGGCTTTCGGGAACGCGAGCAATCCCTCTCGCCCTTCCGAATCGATCCGGTGCGGGAACAAGAGAACAGAAAACGCGTCCTCGCAATAAAAGAAGCGACGAACAGACCGGCAACACAGAAGAGAGAACCCATCGGACTCTCCGTCCGGTCAGAACCCTAATTAGCTTTCCCCGGTATACGGCCTCCTCTCTCTCCGGCGGGGAGGGAGGGCAGGTCTCCGAAAATAGGCCTCGACCGTAGATTAGCCGGCCGTGCTCCGCTCCTCAATTTGACCTCTCCCCGGCAGGCCTGCCAGGGTCAGATAACGAGGGAGGGGGCTCTGTTATTAGCGCGGTTGCCATGGCGACGCGGCCCGCGGGTCTTTGAAGTGCACAAGTCGGTCGCGTCGGCTCTTCGAGTGCGGGGAGGAGGGAGGGGTGGGGCGCTTTTAATTTTCTTTCCTGCCGCCCCGATCAGGTTTTGCCGCTCGCGGTTATTCGATCGTCGGCAGGGGCTGATTGGATTCGGTGCCCTCGCAAGGGAGGGCTGCCCAATAAAAGGATTTTCTGCGGGAGAGGGAGATCGAATTAGGCGCGCGCCTTGTCCTTGCGTAGGCCGGGGCAAATTGGGGATTTTAAAGAGGGATGGGGGGGCAAATTATTATAAACCTCTCTGCCGCGAGGTCGTGTTCTTTGTAAAAACTAGACGGGCGGGTGACGGAATGAGACGTATTGGCGAATTGTCAACTTCGATATGAATCTGCATTTTAACTGTTTGGGTTTGAGAGCACGTTGTATCTGCCGTATGTCTGCCATTGGAACCCAAGTGGGAACTTGGAACTACTGCAATATAAATGCCAGGACCAGGTTCAATTCCGGGTCCAACAGCCTCTGGGATTGAACCCAGAGCATGTTCAACCGATGGCCAGAGCGCTAAACACTGGTTACCAGGACTGCTATTTTGAAAGAACAAATAAAAATATTTTGCTCGATGACGGATTTCGAATGTCATTCATCGGCCGATTTCCTTTCCCACTTTGAATCAGGGGTTCAAACTAACATCCGGCGAACGAAACTTCTATGGTCCATTTTTTTAAGTCCCTACCACTGAACTATTCGCCCTTCGACATATCAAAGGGAGAACTGATGGTTATTTGTGAGGGAGCACCCATGGGTAAGCCTCGTTGCTCCTAACAGGGACGATCACCAACAACCCTGCGCTTACAAAACTTTGATTCGAACCAGGGACCTACTGCGTGGAAGACAAATACACGCTATGACCACTAGGCTGGGTTGAGTTGGTTGGGTTTTATGGCACAAGGGCTATATTGGCCATGCTGAGCCAGACACAAGACGGGCAATATTAAGTATCAGATATACATACGCAAGGGAAATTTTTTTGACACAGAATAGAGAAATACAGCTAGGTATGAAACAAACCTGTACCAGTTAGGTGGCCCTTTGATTCTTATAACGTTCGTTCCTGTGTTGAGCATAGAAATTTCGGACAGACTGTTGAAATAAATTTGTGGAAAGTACTCTGTTCAGCTATTCTTATCCGAAGAGAACGACGTGAATTTTTTGGTCTTAAAGCTTTGACTGCGACTTTTTACTCGTAGGACTTTTCAACTAATTTAAACGATTTCTGAGAACCCAAATGTGAAGTTGCGATTTTTTCCAGTTCCGATTTTAATTTCGGGCCGGGATACTTATGTCCCAAACGTTGCAAATTAATATGTGCTGAAACATTAAAAAGAACTAGTCGGAATATATTTCACTTATAACTAATAAGTCCGTTAAATCTAGGTATGATAAAGGGTTAAGCATTCCTTACACGCGGAATTAATGAATTTTTGAAACCGCTGGATATATATGTCGTATTATGCGAAATCATAGAGGCCTTGTGGTTAAGATTTAAACAAACTGTTAAGATATAATATAATATTGAAATATATAGAGACCAGCGCCGGTTATGAGGTATTAGTTGTCCGTGTGGAAGCATCATCAAGTCCCTCAGCATCCCTCTTCTAAAAAAAATATTTTCTCGAAGAACGCCTTTCATTAAGTACATATTCAGAAAATAATTTCGAGAATAGCAGTCTTTTTCTCCCGTTACCCTATACGTCGTAATGTTAAATACGCTGCTGGTCATCGAAAATGCATCATGAAGGACAAGATATATCAAAGCTATATTTCTTAAACAAACATAAAATACAAGGGTGAAAAGGTTATAATTACAGCTCCGTTTGACTTGCGGATCGCGAAGAAATCAGTCTTTTGTGAAGCCGCCATGGGCGGCAATACTACTCGTCTGGGCATTGAAAGAGGGTTTGGATGTGGTTTTGGGTATATTGTTCATTTCCACATGTTGCCAAAATTCATTTGATGTAGCCGTGTGTGGTCGGTGGTGTACCAATCGTTGGGCAATCATCGAACAGACGCATTCGAAGAGCGGCAGATCTGGTGAATGGGCGGGCCTGGTGGACATTGAGGAACTGTTATATATAAGTGCCAGATAATTGAATGCCACGGGCGGTCATGCATTTTCCTGTTGTAAATCGGCCGCAGACAAGCCCTGAAGATAAAGGAGGACAATCTGCTCCAAAATTTCAGAGATGTAGAGATGACTGTTAAGTGTACTCCAGGTGACGGGCTGATATGGCAATGTATACTGCAAGAGTCACACAGTTTGTCCCCACGATGCCGCCCGACTCTGATGTGACCATCGTGGTGCTGTAGATAGAATTGACATTCATCTGAAAGGGAGTCATGCCTACAGCTTGCCCACGTGTGGGGTGTTCTACGCACAATTGCAACCGCAGACGCTTGAGGTGTAGTCAAAGCCAGTCGCAACAATGGATGCCTTGAACAAATTCCCCGCTGCTGCAGACGACTTCGAATTGTACATGCTGATAGAAATTGTCATACAACACATACAATTGTCACAATACACATATACAATTGTCATATAACACATCCTAAGTCTTGATCTAGAGTTCTTGAAGTTGCAGTACGATCTATAATAGCCATGCGCACTGTCCTCTCGTTTGGTGATGTGACGAGGATGCTGCAATCGTTCATGCCGGTCAGATCGTTCCCCTTACACCCACCGATTCCATATTTACATCACTGTGGCTTGATTTCGTCCAATACCGAGCACCCATTTCCATAATACTTCCTTCGTCAAACTCAGAAATGTGCTCGTACACACAGAATATGCACAGGTTCCTATACACAGGGAACAGAGAGAAAGCACAATCGGATCTCTGTTCCCCTTTTTATATTGCTTACAGGAGACGTTACTGGAACACATTATTTGCATATACGCTGCAATGATAATCATTTGCATATCCTTCCATGATCGCTGGTGCACGTTAAATCTGTCGTGGCCTCAAATGTCCTCACGTTGGCGTGGTGTAGAAGTTTGGAGAGTGGGGTGCCAGCTCAGGTGTTGCCTCGTCATTTGACCGTGGTTCAAAATTACGTGGTGTTGTCCTCGGATCTTTCCCTTTGGGATTGATCCCGGACCGTCACCAATAGCCCGTTGTGTTGCTCCAGTGTGACGTTAATTGAAATACCCCCCACCCCTCCATGATCTACGCTTCGTGCAAATTTCATGGCTATTTATGTTTTCTTCATAGTGTTGCATTTTCAATGGCCAGTAGTATATGAGCAATTGTGTTTAATGATTTTTTCGACTGTTTTCAGGTAGGTAGGTAATTAACGTCGCACAGGAGCAGGCTATTGGCGACGGTCGGAAAGGAATGTAAAATTGTAATTTTCTGGCCGATGGTCGGTTACTTTTTGATCAGACCTACTCAAGACACTAATTTTCAACTCAACGGTCGATTACTACTACCTCCGCGATCAACATCAACTCTACTTTCTAATGACTGAATAAGAACTTGGAATAAGTTTCATGGTAGTCTCAAAATTCTACTGTTTTACAAAGGCTGGTCGACACATTTGCTATTCGGCGAATGCCGAATATTCGCCGTCTCGAAACCGGATGTTTGCCAAACCACGAACACAAGTACACACATCAATCTTTTGCCGAGTATCGAGTCGTGTAAACGACGATAAATCATTATAAAGACGACTTGTCAAACTATTTTGGCAATTATATTGGTTACAAATTCTAAAGTTATTGTGATACTTATTGAGTATTAAATTAAAACCAGATGCCAGCATTTAAGTAAATCAATTAAAACCAGATTCGCAAGAAACATTTAGAAATCAGATGAATGTCAAAAAACGTCAATCGGTGATAAACACCGTTTATGTAGTACTTACAACACTTATCTATATCTCTAATGTTGTATATGTAACTCAGCCAAAAATTATTGTAATTGAAAAATCCTTTTTAATTTGAAACAAAGTTAAAACTGCTTATGCTGTTTATGTCATGTTAAATTGTGGTTATAAGTATTGAAATATTTCTGTGTAACACATAAAATGTGTTATAGGATTATTACTTACCTATTTATAAATTCGAGCTCATCTCAAGCAAGGCGAATAATTGCTTCCTTTGACTCGGGACGAAACACCGACATGAGATGGAAAAGGGCGAATGCCGAATATTCCCTAAAAGTAACCGATCCACACAAACCCGCATTTAGTGGCTCGGTGAATAGCAAATGTGTAGATCTCCTGTAGGTGAAACGAGTTTCGTGTAAGGTATGTAGGTAGGTATTTTAATTAACGTCGCATTGGAGCAACACATCGGGCTATTGGCGACGGTCCGGGAACAATCCCAAGGGGGGGTTGGGTTGGGTTGGGTATTTCAATTAACGTCACACTGGAGCAACACAATGGGCTATTGGTGACGGTCCGGGATCAATCCCAAAGGGAAAGATCCGAGGACAACACCACGTAATTTTGAACCACGGTCAGATGACGAGGCAACACCTGAGCTGGCACCCCACTCTCCAAACTTCCACACCACGCCAACGTGAGGACATTTGAGGCCACGACAGATTTAACGTGCACCAGCCCCCTTTGTACACGACGGTGTTTGGCTGGATTCGAACTCGCAACCCTTCGGTTGCTAGTTCGTTACTCTTCCAACCGGGCCACCGCGGCCCTCACAATCCCAAGGGAAAGATCCAAGGACAATACCACGTAATTTTGAACCACGTTCGTAATAAAGGATGTCTCATCAGAGAATAAAAATTAAAAAAATGTGAACAAATATTTTTAACATTCAAAGTATTTTTTGAATTTTTAGAGTTTGCAGGGAAATGAAAACCCAGAATGTGTGGGAAAATGTTGATTCAGTTTAAATTTCTTTTTGTATTCTAATTTTTGTTTTCCTTCTTTTAGAGATTACCTTCATTTGCTGCAATTTCGAAACAGTAGTTCATTCTCGGGAACACAGTGCTGCCATCTATTTTCAAAGTTATTACGAGTTTCCGGAAAGGAATCGCAAATAAGTTGGTTTTCTAACTTGAACAGTGCCAATACGCGAAATATATAATTCCACAGCATGTATTTCAGTAAATGAAACTTAGTGAAATGAAAGGTTGAGAACTATGATTACTTTAAAAAGTTTTAACCCTGCAAAGTGGACATAAAATAAACCATAGCATGAATTATCAAGAACATAAGATATAGTAAAACTTCTCTAAGCCCTTAGTTTCGTAAAAAAAGAGCTCGCTCAAAATTTGCGCTCTTGATGGCGGTCTACAATAAAGGAGGAATAAAAATACCCAAATCAAAGAAACACAAACTAGATAATATATCTAAGACGGTACAATCGACAAAACATGCCCAATTTCATTTAGGGATATAAAATTGTAAAACACGATTTGAACTTATAAATTTGAATCACAAGTTTTAAAATTTATTTTACGAGTACATTTTTATAGCAGATGTTGATAACTTCGTTGTGAATAAAATATTTGGTATATATTTTATCAAACGACATTCCTTTATTTGCAAAATATCTTGATTTATTTTAGCAAACGATACTTTTACTTTTTTAAGTTAAAAACTTTTAGAATTTGCTTTATAGATGTACTTCGTATGGGTAAACGGTAATAAAATCCTCGTCTTCCTATGGTCTATTTACACTTACGATTATTATCTCATTAAATTTATTTATCTTGATTGATTCGTTTGTTTTGTGGCAACAGTGTTTTATACAGCATAGTTGCAATACCAGTTATCAAATAAGATAATTGGTGTTCCCTGAAGAATATTGATATGAACAGTTTTTGTAATATTTTAATGGAATATTTCATAATGAACAAGTAATAGAATATTGACTTCATCACGATACCTGTATAGAATTGTGAAAACACGCAAGAGTAATAATTGATGACCACTTGACGATGACTTTTTTACGATCAAATGAATTTGGATTCGAAATGACATCAGCATAAAAACTTCAGAATGGCCGAAGGAATATCGAAAACTAACAAGGTTAGTGTATCAGAAGATATTAATGAACCATCAACACTACTATTCATTAGAATCGTAATATTTTTCTGTCCTTATATATCCTGTAACTTATTTTTCGTTTCATATAGACTGAAAATATTTTTTTCCCCAATTTCCAATCGCTCCTGCAGGTAAATTGGCTTTGAAAAGCCTCGAAATGAAGGCAAGTTTACCATTGAGTCTACGGACAAAAACCGTTTCAAGAAAATGTGATCTTTAAGAGTACAGTGAACGACTTTCGAAACAAACTTTAACAGAAGTTATCCGATTGTTATGAAATTTGCAGACTACTTTTTCTACTAAAAGTCTATACATCAAGTTTGGTTCAAAAATAGTCATTCGGATTCTTGATCGCATTTAGGTTATAAACCAAAATGTGATCAAGAATTTTGATAAATTTGGAAATATTGATAGGTCTCATGCGCGCTCATTAATTTTCCATGTATTTTCAAAATTTCAATTCATATAATAATTTGTATACATATAAATAAAATTAACTCCATTTGGTAAGTATCACTCAATTGTATTGCAAAACACAAATCTGTACTAAAATACCTAAAATTTTACAAAAAGTATAGGTTACACAACATTTTAAACCAAAATTTCGAAATGTGGGAGCATGATGAATATCTCCCATTTGTATACTTAAATATATAACAGATTTCAAGGATTATTCAAAAAATTTCAAATAAATTAAAACCAGATGCGCAGGGAACATTTTGGAAATCACAAGAATGTCGAAAAATCTCGAAGAAAAATTGCGTTTTTGTAGTAGACTTACGGAACTTATCGGAACTTATCTACTGTATCTTTGATTTTTCAAAAATGATCGCTATTGAAATTTTTTTTGCTATCCACAGACTGTGATAAATTAATTTTTAAGCTAAAATTAAAAAATCGATTTTTCGATCAATTTTGGTGATTTCGAAAGCCCACCACCTATGGAAGGTGGTCACTCATACCTTTTACTGCAATCGGAACATTGAAAATGTTAACGTTTCATTAGAAATTTTCACTTAAAAAAAACACAGCTGGGTGAGGTCTGTAAAGAAGATGGTTTCTCAAAGGTTTGCTGTAAGAGTATTAAAAAATATTAACTTTTTACTTCATATTTTCCCGTAAAAAGCAGCTGGGTTAAAAGTAAGTAAAGTAAGTCACTTGGATAAACTATCGCATTCCAAATGCAGGAGTAGTCTGACTTGAAATCCACTTTCCAAATTAAGTATTGCTAAAATGAAATTAACTTCCTCAATCCATCCCGTCTGCCTCTCACAATAATTTCTTTCAAAAAAAGTACGAATTCTTTAATACCTAACTTGCAGTAACAATAACAGTTTTTAAAAATACATATGCGTTTCAAACGCGATTAGATAATGACCTCAAGAAAGTTTGTTTTCCTAAACGCATTCGGGCAGCGATAACCGGGTTCGGAAAGTAGTAGATTAGCAAGCGGAGGGTTTGCGTGTTCGAAATTCGATCCAACCAAAGATTTTCCTGTACGTGGGGGCTGGTGTACGTTAAATATGTCATGGCCTCAAATATCCTCACGTTGGCGTGGTATGAAAGTTTGGTGAATTGAGTGCCAGCTCAGGTGTTACCTTGTCACCTGACCGTGGTTCAAAATTACGAGGTGCAGTCCTAGGATCTTTCCCTTCGGGATTGATCCCGGTCCGTCGCCAATAGCCCACTGTTTTGCTCCAGTACGACACTAATTCAACTACCTACCTACATGCATCCTTGGAATTGGCATACTTTTTAGATGCGTCGTTTTTAGAACGTTAGTTCGGGTATAGAAACACCCTACGCTCGACATTATCGATCTGGATAAATTGTATTACTTCCGATTTTTACTTGAAACCAGGGAAGAATTATTTTCATTCAGAATTTCTTCGGAAAATTCTTTAAAATATATTAAGCTAAACACTAAGCTGTCCTTTTGTGTGATTTGTTTGTGCACTTTGCCGGCGTAGCCAGTATTTTAAATGAAATCTTTTGAAAATGGAACAGGAAGATTATAAAATGCTCTCTTTGAAATGTTATGAGATCCCATGAGTACGAACTGCGGAATGAAAATGGAAACTTAAGCCAATATATATATATAAAGCTACCTCGAATGCGAGTGAACTTTAACTATATGTTTTCCTCATTGTAAGAATAAATCCCGAGAAGATGGTCTTACAGGGAAGTCTGTAGATATGATGCCAATGCATTCAATTCCTTATTATCCATCTAAGCAACCTGTGAACTGTAGGCGGCGCAATGTCCGATTCCTTAATTACCCTGAGTATATTTCTCTCTTCTATGTCAGTAAAACTTTCCTTGTGTATGTATATCCATTTACTTAACGGAAAAACATTGATTAGTGCAACGTGACCAGATCTGGCCCTTGCGCCATAAAAGACAAACTAACCGGATTATACATTGTAAGAAGTTGCTCAAACAACGATGAATAAAATAACGGATAAATGTTACTGCAAAGGCGAGACTAAAATATGAGAGTGAGTCAATAATTATTCATAGTGCTGTTATAAACTTTATTTCAATAAAATTAGATAATTTCCAATGACAACATTTTTCACCAGTCTCCTTGCTTTTCGATGCATTTGTTCCATCGTTTCACCTGCAAAAATCGTCACAAAAAAGTTGCCGGCTTAGCAGAGCATAACGCATGCAGTGTTTCTTTCTGCTCTAGATTCGTGGAGAACGACTAATTTATCACTTTATCATCAATAGTCACTCGTCTGTTACAGAGACATGTTAGCCACTACAAACAAGGCCGTTTCTGAGGCATCTCAACAAGCAGCCGACGAGTAAATCTCAAGAAGCCGTACTTTTTTTTCACAAAAACGTTTTTTTTTCCAAAACAAACCGTTCTTTATAGTGCTGTTTTGAATATTTTAATAGTAATGAAGTTTAAAATATACAGATTCATAAGTGTTTATCAAAATCGAAAATGATCCAAAAAGTAGAGACGAATGAAGTATGAAAACTAACAAATGTCAGAAAATGTATAGCTGGACACTTTTGTTAATAATTGGAAGCATAATGTGATCGTATTTTGACCGCCCCAATTTTTTCTTATGACGGGGAAGTGCAGGCATAAGGAACCTGGCGTCCCCATCAAACCAATCAGAAACGGCCCTGATTATAAATCGCCGTTGTCATCAGTTACACTCAATGGTTATGGTTGTGAACGGTCGTCTAGCTTTCTTCATGCATAACACTTTTGCTACCATTTCTGAATTATTCAATCTATTCGTAGACACACTTGCAACTAACTTGCTCTCTAAACGATTAAGCTACATACTTAAATGATTATTTTTACTTTTAAGATATTTTCTACTGTGAACTCACTCTTACTGCACAATACACTTCATTTGAAAACCGTCACTTAATTAAATCTGTTTCTTTTTAATATTTTGAGGATCTTCTCAGATTGATTGAATTGTGCCCCTTCACTTAGTAAGGCAGGCCCTGGATACACCTTCAGACCACAAAAAAAACCGGATCACCACTTTTTAGTGCAAAGGAAATCCGAGTGGCCATAGTTAACGCCAATTGAACTGACAAAACAACTTCAAATCTGGGTAGTGGTGAAATGGCAGACCTCGCCTAGCGATGCGCCCCAAACGAATATGATTTCATTGTTGATGATTATTTCCACACTTTCGTGTAATATAGTGCTATGTTGTATTCAGATAATTGTTTGAAAATCTTAAATCTTAAAATGTTGAGTCATTTGCTTGTGTTTTATGGGAAAGTGTTTTCTTCTGATTCGGGACTCGGCAAAATTAGTTTATATTCATTTAAGTATCAGGCAAGTGTCCAGAAAGAAGTTTAATAAGTTGCTTGTGTTTTATGACGCTCCATACTTTACCAAGCTGTGCCAAAGGGCATCAAGTAGCGGACATACACACAAGGAAAGTTTTACTAATACAGAAGAGAGGAATAAACTCTAAGAGGAATCGAACCTGCGCCGCATAAAACTCGCAGGTTGCTTGTTTAGTGGGCATACTGAACCATGCGACCCCAATAATTTAATAAGAAAAACTTTCCCAGCGTGATATAAAAGTTTCATATACAGAATTGCCAGCTTTGTTGAAAGTAGAGTAATTATGTGTGATCAATTTTTAAGAAAAGAAAACACGAATTTTGTGATTTTCTAGTTAATTTTATTATAAGTATCTTCTTTTCATGTTATGCAATGGAATGCTAAATACTTTAGTACATAAGTAAACGTCGTTGAGTATACAAAATGTTTCAAACTGGTGTACTTTAAAAAAGATACACAGAGATTAGGTAAATTAACATTGTTGGTACTGGACTCCCCTTAAGTCGTCATTTATATTACAAGAGTCTGAAAAGTGACGAATATTTTACACGCAAGAGAAGAATAACGCATCTGCGATTAAATGTTACCATTACTTAAGTGTAGGGTGAGAGCTATTAGTGCTTTCCAACACAGAAGAATCAAGTACACTGCTGGTAAATGCAACACCCTGAAGGAAGCATGCAAATAATATGAAATTTACAACATGCATTAGCGGAGGTGAGATATGCAAATGATTAGAATTTCAGCGCAGACGCACATCACGCGCGCCTGTGGCGCCACTTCAAAGCGCTATTTAAGGCTTGGAGATTTCGACGATTTCAAGTACGGCAAGTGTGTTTTTCTTGTGGTTTTTTCAAAAAAAACCGATCAATTATGCCTCGTAGAAAACAGCGATCATCTTTTGATCAAGTATCCGAGTTCGACAGAGGAAGGATAGTGGCCTACCGAGATTGTGAATTATCTTTCAGGGAAATCGGTAGTCGTGTTGGACGAAACCAAACAACTGTAATGCAGATATGTGATCGTTGGATGCAGGAGGGTACGACGGACCGACGTGTTCGATCGCATCCACCTCAGTGCACCACTTCACGTGATGACAGGCATATTGTGCGTATGGCAGTGACGGATCGCTCAGCCACATCACGAACCATAGCACAGCACATTCAGTCTGTACCGCATCGTCCAGTGTCTGCGCGTACCATTCGACGCCGTTTACAGCAGAGTGGTCTGTCCGCAAGACGTCCATTGCTTCGTCTACCCTTAACGCAGAGCCACAGACGTTTCCGCCGCCAATGGTGCGATGAAAGAAGGATGTGGACGGCAGAATGGAATGAAATTGTCTTTTCTGACGAGTCACGCTTCTGTCTGCAACACCACGATGGTCGGATTCGAGTCTGGAGACACCGTGGAGAGAGGATGCTGAACAGCTGCGTTATGCACCGCCACACTGGTCCTGCACCGGGTATTATGGTATGGGGCGGTATTGGATATCACTCTCGCACTCCTCTAGTACGCATTGCCGGTACTTTAAACAGCCAGCGCTACATCTCCGAGGTGTTGGAGCCAGTTGTCCTTCCTTACCTTCAGGGCTTGCCCACAGCCATATTTCAACAGGATAATGCGCGACCACACGTGGCACGCATTGTCCAAGGGTTCTTCGTCAATCGCCAGATTGAATTGCTTCCCTGGCCAGCTCGCTCTCCGGATCTTTCGCCGATAGAAAACATGTGGTCCATGGTTGCTCAACGATTGACCCAGAATACATCCCCAGCTGCCACACCAGATCAACTTTGGCAACGTGTGGAAGCTGCTTGGTCTGCTGTACCCCAAGAACACATCCAAAGTCTCTTTGAATCAATGCCGAGGCGTGTGGCAGCGGTGATCTCCAACAATGGCGGCTACTCTGGCTACTGATTTTGGCAGGAACCACACTTCACAGAAGTCTATAAATTTAATCATTTGATACTTGGTCAACATGTTATCTACAAAATAAATTTTGTTGTGATATCTCTTGTCTTTCTTGGTGTTGCAATTTGGGTGGCCAGCAGTGTATATCTATCTATCTCTATATTTACAGAAAGATAGAGAGATTGACAAAATTAGAGTTCCGATCTTTTACTTCTCGTACAGTAGATATATATCATGCTTAAAAAAAGAACATGACAAAATTTAAACTAGGTCAATTTTATTAGCTAAATTAATTTGAAATCGTTAGTCGAATTGTGAATTCAGCTTGACTTAGAGTTTCTTACGTGATGATGGTCATGGCCAGAAAGAACATATCCTCACGATTTGTCTACGAGGCTGATGTAATCTAAGAGAGCCATGGAAAGTATTTGCAATTTTCGCTGAGACAGTGATGTTCAAATGATAGGATTCAAAAATTGGGTGAGAAAAAGGAAATGAAAGACAAAATTAATTTCATACTAAGTGAATCAAGGCATGACATATATAAGCTGAACTTTTTAAAACATTTGAATTATAAAAATAACACTAATATTACAAATGGGCTTTGGATGTGAAGGCTTTATTTTACTAAAGGCACAACTCCATTTCGAGGTATATGGTTTTAAAGTTGAATGAAAATAATTCCGAAGTTAAAATATTTGAAAAATATGGAACTTAGTTGGTAGAGATTAATTACTTGTCTTTTTGTAGATTTTTTACGACCTGAACACATGTGTGGAGTTAAAAATGTATGAGTTTTTTACACTGCTGGCCACCCAAATTGCAACACCAAGAAATACAAGAGATATCACAACAAAATTTATTTTGTAGATAACATGTTGACCAAGTATCAAATGATTAAATTTATAGACTTCTGTGAAGTGTGGTTCCTGCCAAAATCAGTAGCCAGAGTAGCCGCCATTGTTGGAGATCACCGCTGCCACACGCCTCGGCATTGATTCAAAGAGACTTTGGATGTGTTCTTGGGGTACAGCAGGCCAAGCAGCTTCCACACGTTGCCAAAGTTGATCTGGTGTGGCAGCTGGGGATGTATTCTGGGTCAATCGTTGAGCAACCATGGACCACATGTTTTCTATCGGCGAAAGATCCGGAGAGCGAGCTGGCCAGGGAAGCAATTCAATCTGGCGATTAACGAAGAACCCTTGGACAATGCGTGCCACGTGTGGTCGCGCATTGTCCTGTTGAAATATGGCTGTGGGCAAGCCCTGAAGGTAAGGAAGGACAACTGGCTCCAACACCTCGGAGATGTAGCGCTGGCTGTTTAAAGTACCGGCAATGCGTACTAGAGGAGTGCGAGAGTGATATCCAATACCGCCCCATACCATAATACCCGGTGCAGGACCAGTGTGGCGGTGCATAACGCAGCTGTTCAGCATCCTCTCTCCACGGTGTCTCCAGACTCGAATCCGACCATCGTGGTGTTGCAGACAGAAGCGTGACTCGTCAGTAAAGACAATTTCATTCCATTCTGCCGTCCACATCCTTCTTTCATCGCACCATTGGCGGCGGAAACGTCTGTGGTTCTGCGTCAAGGGTAGACGAAGCAATGGACGTCTTGCGGACAGACCACTCTGCTGTAAACGGCGTCGAATGGTACGCGCAGACACTGGATGATGCGGTACAGACTGAATGTGCTGTGCTATGGTTCGTGATGTGGCTGAGCGATCCGTCACTGCCATACGCACAATATGCCTGTCATCACGTGAAGTGGTGCACTGAGGTGGATGCGATCGAACACGTCGGTCCGTCGTCCCCTCCTGCATCCAACGATCACATATCCGCATTACAGTTGTTTGGTTTCGTCCAACACGACTACCGATTTCCCTGAAAGATAATCCACAATCTCGGTAGGCCACAATCCTTCCTCTGTCGAACTCGGATACTTGATCAAAAGATGATCGCTGTTTTCTACGAGGCATAATTGATCGTTTTTTTGAAAAAACCACAAGAAAAACACAATTGCCGTACTTGAAATCGTCGAAATCTCCAAGCCTTAAATAGCGCTTTGAAGTGGCGCCACAGGCGCGCGTGATGTGCGTCTGCGCTAAAATTCTAATCATTTGCATATCTCACCTCCGCTAATGCATGTTGTAAATTTCATATTATTTGCATGCTTCCTTCAGGGTGTTGCATTTACGGTGGCCAGCAGTGTAATAATCTCGTTGTAGAGGAACCAGTGAGTTGTCACTTTGTTTGCAATCAAAAGACAAAACTGCCTGTAAAGAACTAAAAACACGTTTTCCTCTAATTATTCTGGTTATAGTCGATCTCACGAATTTGAAAAATATAGTAGGCACTGATGGTAAAGCAGTTCGGTTCGCGTTACGAAATGAGATTTCTTCCGATAATTTTTAAAGCGCCTTTTCATTTGAGCTGAACTCATTTCTTTAAAAGGCTTTTCTTCCTATCTCCGTTATTTTCAGTCGTTTACGGTTAAGTTTTTAGATTAATGCGTCCATCTAGGTTCATCAGATGTAAACAAGTCGTTTAGGTTTTCTATAAAACTCGAGGAGAATTAAATTTTGATTCATAGCTTCGATATTATAAATTAATGCTAAGTTGTAGTTGCCTATTGGAAAACCCTTTTTACACGATAAATATTTTTAAATTGAAGAATGGGAATTCAATTGTGTAATATAAAATGCTTATAAGTTTGTGTTTTGAGTTACAAAAGTATTCGCTACTTTAACGGAATGATACTATATTCGCATATTAATTGTTTCGTACATGTTGCATTTCAAAATTTGAGTTACAATAATTGCAGTTTTATACATTCTGAACTTGAAAACTATTTTTACGATGTTTGTTTTACATATCACAGAGATATGCAAGATGATTCCATGAAATTACGATAATAGAAACAATTATATCACTATTAGTTCATGTTCGAAAGAACACATCGCAGTAACTAACAACTATATGTAAAATTATTTTTAATGTTACATATTTTGTAGTTGTTTGACATGTGGTAGAATCTTTAAAGTACACTTTATATATTAATAAACACGCTTGTATTATGTTACTAAAATGTGATTTTTTCTTAACTATCACAAAACAGTATAATATGAATTTATTTGGATACCACCAAACTAATTTTAAAAATAGTATCACTATTTTGTATTGAATTATGAATTCTTTAATTTGAAAATACGAAAACTGGAAATATTCCGCTTTTTCTCAAATTCATTCCGTTTGCATAAAAAATAAAATACATTATTTTATATAGAAGCTGCTCTTTTAATCCCCCAATTGAATATTTACTTTTAATCAGTGATTCTCGCTTTAACACATTGCGTATCTATGTATGACTGAAATTTGTCGAGTCAAATGCAAAATGTTCCATTCCAGTTTCCGTTAACCGAGATTACCTGCATTCTTATGCTGCAGATATTAAATACAACTACTTTACTACGTGAGTTGGTGGCTATTCCAATTTCATGATGTCTACTATACAATCTAAAACAATGGTCATCAAACGAAAACTAGAAAAAAAGCAGTAATGTTTAACTGGGAGGTACACAATCTTGTCAAAAGTTCTCTAAAAAAGTTATCTTCCGTACAGCAAAATAAGATATGGTCCAATATATCCTCTTCGGTCAAACAAAATACCTTCCCGATGAAACCACAAGAGGAAATTTGTACAGATATACTTGTGCAACAATGTGACCCAAATTGACCCTAGCTGAAAGAGGGGCGACTAGTCGAGGGACCCTCCAAAAGAACACAAGTTCATTAGGTTCATTTAAAAAGGTGATGACCTTAAACCGTGTTACTCTAGGAATATCACCACTTCCGTCTGATTTCATTCTTGAACTCACTCAAACGGCTAGTGAGTGCAACCCGTGGCAAAGGAACGGGACCAGACAACTTAGCCAAAACTCGGTTATTAAATAATAGATAAAAAATTTGAAACAGGACAGTTTATTAAGAGAATTGAAGTACTAACCCCTTTTTTACGAAAGTCTTGACGAATTTTGAAACAAAAATACCTAGAGTCGTCACCATCGGGAAATTGTTGAACGTTGGCAAATGATCCCTCCTGCGTCATATGTATATTATAATAATAGAGATCATAAGTCACAGACGTAGTAGGAGTGTTGAGGACAGTCGTATTCGTTAGTGTGGGTTGGGGGTTCACAAGTTGAAAAGTCAATAGCTATGGAGGCAGAGAGAAATGTTCAGGTAAAACAAAGCCGGATAACAACTTTATTGTGTGTGTTATCCATCATAATATAGTTAAGGAGATTTGGAAATTAACTGGATTCATCGGAGAACGTTGAACAGCAGTCAGATCTTCATTCGAGTGTAAGTGATCATCAGTACGGGGTTTACTTGTGTTCCGCATGGAATATGATTCGGTTCTGTATAATTCTTTTAAGGTACTAGAGGAAGAAATGCTTATACAATGTTTAATTCGTCGGTTAATTATGGAGTTAAGGACGGAGGAACATTATTGGATGAGCTGTGGATTAAAATAGTTTCTTGGCAGAAAAGACGAGTTTTTCATGAAATTACACGTGCATCTTAAGTGATGTGGAATGCACATGGTGGTCGCAAAGTAAAGAAATAAACTTGGGTGAGCTGGTCTGTTTGATGCCATGTTTATAACAAGTATTATCTGGGTGAGAAAGTTTAGAAGATTAACAAAGTGTTAACTTGCATTGAAAATAGGAACAGGTGACTAAAGTAATGAGATTGGTGTTCAGAAAAAAAACACTTGCGGGTGAAAAGAATAAAAACGGGGAGTTATTCTGAGAACGTTAAGGGACTTATCTGTGGTGAGTATAAAACATTAGGGGTTTAATCTTAGTAAAGTTTCGCTTATGTGTTTCCTTGGAACAATATTGTTTACACAGATAAGAGTTAATATTATCTGTATAGTTGTAATACTTATCTCTCATGTTTGGGGGTGGTGCGCGCCCAAATTATAAAAATATTGGGATCAAAGGGTTCGGGTTTGGACTTGGTGCATCTGAAAGTCACTTTTCCGCTTAAAATCGTTGTTTTGCCGCAACAAAATCCCCACTTGATAAATTGAAAGCAAAACACCATTGCATGAAACGATATCCGTTGCACTCACGAGATCCTTCCCCTCTCATCCATTTAAGAAATCTTCCGAAGCAAGAGCTCGCGGCATTCGAAACGAAGAACACGGCAATATGCCGTAAAAGAGGCTGGTCAAGAGCAGGGCGACTTCATTAGCGTCCATCAATAGCCAGGATAAACGGGCGAGGGCGAGAAATGGTAATCGCCCTCCCCATCAACGGATTCATTCGAACACTGCCACTTAATTATCATTTCCCGCAATCGTTCAAATTATTAGTTGGCTTCACTTTCCTTCAATGGGAAGAGTTCGCGGATGAATGGTAGGGGAGGCGCCGCGCGATTTGAGGAGGACGTGCCGCTGTTGAAAGGGAGATCTCAAAACAATTCGCGTTTCAGACTTTTAATGGGAGGATGGTCTCGAAGCGTCCCTTTCATGGAGAGATCCTTTCTTCTCACCTTATTAATACCGCGATCGCTGTTGAGTTTGCTTCCTCACCTAAGCCGAGAGAGAAATGTTTTCGATTATTGAAGCTTGATTAAAGTTTGAGTCCTTGAATCCCGCTCTAGCAAAACTACAAATGTTTGACTAGAGAAAATTTTTTTTCAATAGTTTCCAACAGTTTATTTTATGCTGCTTATATATCGTCGAGTTTCTGCAAAAAACAAGGTTCCATTTTTTTCTCTTTTTTCGAGAAAATAACTTTTATTTACAAATAAATCTATTTTGTTCATGATTCCTCGCTTCGATTCGATTTTTGCTGTTCAATGAATTGTTTATCAACTTGATTTATCACGTAAATTCAAAACTTAAAATGCTGATTACTCAAAACTACAATGTGAGTTATCTTGTTTTTTGCAGTTGCCCGAGGATAAATACAATATATTCAATTTGTATATTGGCAAATGGCGACACACGGATATAAACAATATAAAATCAACCTCCATTGAATTAATTCGCCAATTTTGTCGCAAAGTTTAAATATGCTTCATTTGAGCTAGGAGGGAACTGCATAATAGTTTTAGAACTGCGCAAGAGCTCTCGCGTCGCTCCAATGAAATTCTTCAGCAGACTGACTGCAGAAAACAAAATGAAAAATCTGGAAGATAGAAATTAACGCAGAAAAAAAAAATCTGAGCTAACCCGAAACAGGTTAGAGCAAATAAATATTGAATCGGTTTTGAACAAGTTAAAGATGCAATTGAAGTGGACATTCAGAGCTAATATCGGAAACATGACTTAGGTGTAAGCTTTTTGCCATGCATTTTATTGTAAATAAGAATTAACGCCATTAAGAATACATTTGAAAAATGCAAACAAATGCTTTTATTTTTTATTAATTTTACTTCATTTGATCATAGGAAACTTCTTATTACTATATTACTTCATTTGATATGATCCTTCATAGGAAATGTGTACATCTATGCTTATGTGTGAATGGAAATGAGGTATGAAATGTGAGTAACTGACATCAATAAATATTAGCAAGACACTTCAGTGCAGATGCAATTCGCTGGTCTGTTAGTAATTAATATATAAAAATCAGTTAATATTAAATAATTTATTATATGAAGAGATTTCATTCAAAATCAAAAGACTCACATTGAAAAATAATTTAGACATTGGCATCATCTAATAAAGAAAACAATATTACTTGTCTTAGGAAAATGTTACATGCGAATTTAGTCAAATTGGCTCGTCAGAAACATTGATAAAACAACAGTTCAATAAAAAGCAGAGATAAGGAAAGCTTAAATAATTGAGTTCTCTGCAATTTCTCGAGAGGTGAATTTGTCTGATTTTGAATGACAGCCGTTCATGCATTTTGTCGGCTTACAAGTGATATACCGAGTAAAAAGTTGTAAGATGTGAGATTTTTAGCTTTTCTTGACCAGAATATGATGACCTTTAAAGTGGCAAAGTATAATTAAGACAGTTCTTTTAGGTGAAGGTAGGTTGATTTAAATTCGATTATGGCTATATTGACTATTGAAGCAATTATTATAATTCGTCCCGTAACTCTTGTGAATGTTATAGGTGGAAAATTTGTCGACTTATCTGCATGGATAGAGCACGTTTGAAAAAAAAATTAAAAACCGTATGCAATAGTAAAGAAATTCAGATTTATCACTGCAATTTAATGTTAAATTCTGAATTTGATAAAATTCACTCCGATTTTTGACTTAGCAAAAAGAATATCTTGACCAAAAAGATTAAGATATTTTGTTTTTGTTATAAAGTGTAATATAAAAGGGGTAGTTCTATCGGGACCCACTACAAGTTGACGTCCTTAATACTTTTCAATTGTTTTGATGCCTTACATATATATTTGAAATATTTGCGTAATATCAAAAGCTATGTAGAACGTTGCAATAAAAGCAGTTCAGATCAGTATTCTGGATATTTATTATACCTAAACCTCGTTTTTTTATCTCCTTTCTCTTCATTAAACTTCTATCATATCTATCTACCGGCGTCTTTCATATATTTCTGTGCAGTAACACTAATTCTAACCATTTCTATTGAGTTTTTAATTGGGGAAGTTTTGGAAATGTATAAAATAGAAGCCTCTTGAACCTTTCCCTCGCTTTCAGCCCTCTGAGTAGTGTACAATCATATATCTGTTCCGAAGTCTTCCCTGCATGACATCTAACCAGTTTTGGCCTTCTTGACCCATAGAATCTGTTCTAGAATTCTTTCAATCAGTAACTGCTGTTATTTAGTCATTCACTGTGTGATGCATGGTAAAAGCAATACTAAGGCACTCGAAAATCTCAAAGGGTTAAGGAATTTTGGCAGATCACCTCCCGTTGGAGTGGTCAGAAATTCAGACTCAATTTTGATCGAGGCAACATTGCGAATTTGATGTCACCCGCTCACTTCTAGAGGACTTGCCAGCCTACGAATTAAATGTGCACATACCTGACCTATACACGAGGAGTTCTAGACCCACCGCTTCCCGGCTCGCCGAATAAGGCTTAGAGCCTTTTCATGGGAAGCGGGGAAACTTCCACCACTGAACACGAAAGCGGAAAGCGAGCCACCCAGCCCAATCGGCGGGAAGCACATCCGACCCCTCACGTGCACCCCCAAGCACCAAGGGCACCACCATTTATTTATTTCAAAAACATTTACAAACAAGGCCAATAGAGCTAACAACAAAAGAAATCAATAGACGACCGACGAACACTTCGTCGGTTTACAGGGGCGGTCAACATACTATCAGAACAATTAAACAACAAATATAAATTAGAACACCAATTTAAAAGCTTTAAAACATGATATTTAAAATTTTAAAACAATGATTTGTGATATGACCAGTGAATTAAATAAGATGAAGGGTGAATATAAAATCAAATGTGGAATATTTACATATGAAAATAATAATAATAAATATAAAGAAAAGAAGTACATGGAGGTGAATTATTTAAAACAATTTTAAAAAGACATAAGTGAATGAATAGTCATAAAAGAAGAAACGAAAGGGAAATACCAGGCAAGACGCCAAACCATCGGGAGGAGCAGTCTAATCTGTGGGAGGTGGGCCGTTCGCCACCTCTCCAGCCACCAACACACATGATTTAATCATGCATCTTGAATTATTGTTTTTAATAATACCAGAGAGCCAAGAAGGTTTATTTGCCTACGACGGCTCTCTGATATGGTTCTTGATCGTGTGTCGGCAGCTGAAGAGGTAATGATCGGATTCGCCCACCATCCCATAAGTACAGAGGTCAGTGTCACTAATCCTAAAGCGTTTAAGGTAGGTCATGAACGGACCATGTCCCGTTAGAAACCAATTTAAATATCTATCCGTGACGAGGGATGTGGTGCTGATCTCCGGCATGAATTTCTTCAGCCGGAGACTAGATTCAGAGTTATTGTGGTGTTCCTGCCAGTTGGTAATAACGCTTTCTCTTATTTTTCGTTTAACATAGGATAATGGGGCAGGAACATCGAGTCCCTCACCACAGCTTGCGGCCAGCTTTGCATATTGGTCGGCCAGCTCGTTGCCGGCGATCCCAACATGGGCCCTGACCCAGTCCAGGACAAAAAGTTTAGTATAAGCGGCAATTTCAGATTTTATTTGATTTACAAAAGTTGATCTAATATTTGTAGATTTTAAGGCCTGGATAGAGCTCAAGCTGTCACTAAGAATATTAACTCTTTTATTATGTTCTATTGCATTGCATATTGCTTTATAGATGGCCACCAACTCCTCCTGAAAGAAGGAGTTGTGGCCACTTAACTTAAATTTTAAAATACAGATTGGATGTTCATTTTGGAGGATGCACACCGAGGCCCCGATATTACCATCAATACCGGAGCCATCGGTGTACACCTCATAATCAGGGTTTGTTAATTTAGTTTTAAAATTCAAAATCAAATTATTAATAGGAATATTAATTAAGATACGGTTGTAATTTATTGCAATATTTGATAGATTAAGCACTGAGTCGGGCAGCCGCCTTTTAATAATTTTGAATTTAGAATAGACTCCAGAGTCACGTGGAGCGGGGGATCCCACAGAGAGCATTAAGGGAGTCGGTAGGGGAGGTTCTATAAGCTCCAGTCATTTTCAGTAAAAATGGTCTTTGTATTGACTGGAGCTTTTTCTTTTGCTCTTTAGTTAGATTACCTCCCCAAACGTCAGCTCCATAAGTAAGGATCTTCTCGGTAACATACACGACGAGTTAGCAGGTTGTGACTCACCCAAGTACAGATCCCTCCCAGTGAAGCTTAATAAGATGATCTTGTGGGAACCTATATATTTTTGGTGCGCCGTTGTCATCCTTAAGCACTAAAATGTTAGAAAACTTAAATTCCGTTCTTATTCAAAACCCCTCTAGCTCCATAAATTATGAACGTGATTGGCCATCGGATGTATCAATACTACTCCTTTCTTGGAAACCACTTCCAAAGATGTTCGACTTTTAAAAACGATCAATATGATGGGAAAATGTGAATGGTTCGAATGTTTCTTTTCCCTAAAGAGCAACGTTGGTGCTGTATGCTTACGTTATTCTTAATTAATTCATTTCAAGTAAGTTTCTATTGTAAATTTATGTATTTTTGCATAGTAATTTTTGGTCTCTTGAACATGATCGCTGAACTCAAGTGTCAAAGTCTTGGTTCCTTCCATACTGTAACGTCTTGATTCACGGGTAGCTAGACTAGTTACCATTGAAAATATCCGATTCTGGACTAAATTGGTTTATTTTACAATTTGTACAAAAAGTCGGAAAATGAATATAGAGTTCATTAATGTTAGTTTCCTTGGAAGGTCCAAAGTTCTATCGAGGCGCTTAGGCTGCTGGCGAGCCTCACAATTTCGCTCGGGGGAGTCTAACGCACGGCTACGGGTGAGCCTATTCTCAACAACAAATACTCGGATGAATACAGAGTTCCAAGGCAGGAAATCTCAGTCTTTCTGGACAGGATCACTACTAGGATGAGCAGTTACACGGATCTCTAGGAGGGTTCTCCTTTACGGCTACGGTCGAGCCTTTCTCACTAAAATACTCCGGCGAGTATAGGATCCCAAGGTGGGATAAATGCACAACAGTGAACGGATATTCACTTCAAGCTCCAAAAACGGTCTCTGCTGACCGCCTCTCTCCAAGCTCTCTCTCTGATCCTCTGTGATCCTCTGTCTCCGTCTCTCCTCTGGTGATCTCTGTAAAAAACTCTCTATATGTTGGGTGCTTATCGACTCCTCCTTTCCGTTTCTGGTCCGCCTTTTAGTAGGTGCTGGATTGGGTGTTGAAGATTTCTCACGTTCTTGATTGGCTGTCTCACGTTGGTCTTTCCCCTCAACTTTTACGACAGACTTCGGCGGACTTGAAAGGGGACCATCAAACCCTGTCGGAAACTCATCATCATTTATCTCTGTCTTCTTGGTCTCGAAATGTCGAAGAGAGCGACAGAAAGGCGCCTGCCCTTTGTTTTGAAACCAGAACGATTTCCGACCCCTGCTGGCTGGCTGTCGTTAAGAAATCATTAAGATGTTTTCGGGTGGTCGTTATGGTGTGTGGGCTTTTCCTCTCGACACCTGAGTCAACAAGACTTTCCATTTTCCCACGCTGCCGTGGTGATCGTTTCTCTAGCCGCCGTTACAATACCCAACGCTCGAATCCGTTTCCCAATTCAATTATCCGCACTCTTCCTGAAGACCCGGATGACCATAATCCGGATACCCACTTCCCTACATCCATCGGGGAAGAAATGGTTTCTCCCGGTGACCATTCTTTCATGTCTGGGGAAAACCTCACAGAAAACATTCCATTCTACCGAAAGTCACTAAGCGTGACTGTAAGGTAGCCGAGTGGTCTGACAAATAATATATCAGGCTAAATATAAAACAAATTACACTTTAGTAGGTGACAATTATATACAGTTCAATTTATATCAAAGGCCCATTTGGAAGTTTGATTGCATTGGCTTGGGACTTAATAATTTCATCACCAATGGAATAAAATCTCTGGAACAAGTCTAAAATGCCTATTGTATAACCATCTGATTCCTTTAATTCTAAATTATTGCATGTCCCGCTTTCTTAAGCAACCGCTTTTCATGGCGGTCAAGTGTCTTCTTCCGTTCTCCCTCCCCATTGCCTTTCTCTGCAGACACCCAGCTTTGTTTCGAGCAAGACTCCCCTCCAAAAATTATGGGTACAGGCTGAGCCATCCCTGCCAACCCCTTTTCTCGAAAACATTTGATTTTCTACAATTTGATATGTGCTTTCCCGCCCTTCATCAAGCACAATGCAGAAAATAATTTTCTCAATCAAAGTATGCTCAATCTTCTTTCTCCCGCTTCCCTAAACGCCGTCCTCTTATATGAGCATTTAATGATTTCGTTTAATATTCGTTTAATGATTTTTTCGACTGTTTTCAAACTATTGACGAATTTAGACGAATCCTTTGCTAATAAAATGCGATGTGATTATCTGATGTAACTAGGTATGTGTTATTGATAGCTTTTAATTCTAAAATAATTTCGGGAAAGATTTGATTCCTGTGGGATCTCTCCCACAAAATATACCTGCCTTTAAGATGAGGACTTTTAAAAATGCTAACATAAATCAAGAACAAACTATGCAGATTCAAAACCTTTTATTATAATCGCATAAAGAACTTACAAAGACCGAACAAGTATAAAATTTATAAATTCATTGATGGACTTGTTTATTTAGAGTAGGAAGCATGCTGTGCCTGTTTTTCGGCCTATCCTATTTCATCCGACTACGTACAAGTGCATACCCAATACACTCTCAGAAACGGCCCTGGGTGTCAGCGGCTTCCTTCGACGGAGTGAAGGGGTGGTTTTACCCAACGGCACCACAAGGTGCATATGTTAGGAATTATCTGAAAAACTTTAATCATATTAAAATGTTTCATTGCCTACTTAGTCTTTCTAAATCTTAAGTTTCTCTCTCCTAAAAATAATCGAATTAACCAACTGAATTACTCCCACCACTCATTTAAGAGTCATGTTAACACAGGACTCGACCCATTCACTCATTCCGCTCACTGTGTTTTCAGCGGTGTCAAAGTGTAATTAATTGCCGGGGAATTAGCCGCACGCGCTACGAAATAATGGAGCCACCTGAAATTTATGTCATATCGGTACCGCGCCGAGAGATTTCCTGATAACACCCCCTTCTTCTTTCCCCCGAATGTTGCGTGTCGCGGGACGGAAGAAAAGTTGGAGAAGGTCAATCAGCGGACGCCTTTTCCCATAATTATTTCGCCCCCCCTTTCCGTCCCCTTTTATGGATGCTGAAATGATAACGACTCGCGGCCGCCGCAAGGAGAAAGGGCTGTCGCGGAAAGTTCTCACGACTTGGCGAACTTCGGTGCGACATATTTGGCCGCGTATCACTTTGGTGATTTGACATCTTCGCTCTCTTCAAATCTTGAATTGTGATCAGCGGCGGAACATGTAATTTTAAGGCCATAGTCGTAAATACCTCTCTATTCTTATTCTCGGGCTTGTTGATCAAAATATATTTAGATAATCTTACTGAAAAATCGTAGACTATATATTTACAGTATAATAATTATATAAACTATAAAACTATAACTAATAATACTAATTAATAATGAATAATAATAGTAGTGTAATAAATAATAGTACTAAATTAAACATTAGGATTTATATGGATATTTCCTGAAGAAACTTTTTGATTGCTGCTATTTTGCTATGCAAAAAATGTTATATTTTTCTGTTTGGGGGCTCGTCTACGTGTATAACAAAATATTCTAGGCATACGCCTATTGCGCATAGTGGCTAATCGGCCACTTATTGTAATGGTCTAATTGGTGTTCCAATGCGAAATCCAAACCCTTTCTTGAGTGGTGTGCCAGACATGCACTTGCACGTAGTCTTAACAAATAGGAGTGACCGAAAGACAACCGCAGTATGCCTTCAACTTTAAACAAACATGCCCGAGAATTAATTTTCCGATGTTATTATTTTTATGCTTAATACGACCTTTTTAGGTTCTTTTTGTGATTGCAATAAAAGATACTTCTGAATATGCATATTTTTTATAAACTGACATTAGTATATTCAAAAAGCACTCGTCAAGAGCAGGGATGCTTTGAGGAAGGACCACGGGGCTCGAATTCTTCCGAAGTTATTTTAGAATTTTAAAGCTATCGGAAACAAATACCTGAATCTAGTTATATCAGAGAGAATTGAAGTTTCATACATTACAGGTGAAATACGCGTCAAAATCGTCAAGAATCTGAAAACAGTCGAAAAAGATCATTAAACGCAATGCTCATTTAACATTGCGATCTTTCGAGAACCAAGAAAAAGAATACAAGGCCATCCGAAATTATTTTCTGAATACGTGCTTGATGAAGGGCGTTCTTCTAGAAAATCAAAGATTTTTGAGCAGGGGGGTCAGCTTTGTACGTGGGCGGCTCACATCTCAGGACATGCCGTGACGAAATAAACACATTCGCTGTACTTTTTACAGGTTTCGTCACAAAGGAAAGCACTTATCTATTTACTGGATTTCATTTTTTGTGCGAGTGGATTTCGAAGTTTTCTATTTATTTTCCTGCCGTAAAGTCATAAAAAAGGATCAGTATACTTTGAAATTGAAATTGAGAGAGAAGCCGATAGATAATATTAACTAATGTGTATCGATCGTTCGCTCATTTGACATAGCGCCAACGCCACATTGTTCTGGTAAACTTCATAAAAGAAATCAACGCTATCTGCTAAGCTAACATTTTACAGTACAATAGTTTGACTTTGCGTACAATATTAGCCCAAAAAGAATTAAGGGAAATAAAATAAAAAAATAGCTATTTTTTATTCTTTTTTTTTTATTTTCTCTTGTAAAAACGATCGACAAATCATCTGCAGAACCACACTGGTGTTGTCGAACTTAGACATCACGAACGTTTTGAAAAATCTGAATTTAATCTGATGAGTTAAATTTAAGCATTGGAAGTCGTTTCAACTTTTGCCTTACGAAAACGTTTACGCATCCAGGCACATTCATTCATACATTCAGGAATACTCCAGTGGAAGGAAGAGAAGTTTATTGTTGAGCGTGATTTAGTAACTATCGCTAGAGTTCATCTCCCAACAGTATTTTATTAGATTAAAATCTAGATTCTATTTAGATCAGTCAAACGATTCCACATCATCTTCAGGAAGTCAGTTCTGCATACACTGCGTAGTATGGTGAGAAGGTTTTTGTTTTTGGCAAAGAAAAAGCTCTATTATGCTCATCATTGTTTAAAAATGTAGAATGTTTTACTTTTAACTAGTTTTAGTAAGGAAAAGAATAGACATTAATAACTTTCGATGGAAATTAGACTCTATTAATGCGCCGTCAAATCAATATCCGTCAATCCAACTAAAGTAACCTTTTTGATATAGAATATCGGAAATGTAACAACTCCCAATGTTGTACAATGTTATATTTAAGAAAGTAGTTTGTGAACCAATAAAAAGTCACTAGTTCAAAATATTTTTAAGTAGTTTTTTAGAAGAACACTAAGGAAACATGTACAGCTATGTTCGAATTTCAAGCTTATAGATATTCGAAGAATGGGAAATCATGATGAGTAAATACTAGTAAGCTTTCCTTCTATATGTGCTTTAAAACAAATATTTTCCTTTCGTGTTTCAGTTCATTGGTTTGTCGATTATTTATTCATATTTTTATTTATTTTATTCATGATTTTAAAAAGAATTTTCCGAAACATTCATGGATAGATTGCAAACTCTCTGGTAATTGTGTGCAATTTAATAATTAAAACCTACAAAAAAATTATACATCCATGCTCCTTCGATAATCTTATATGCTAATGCATTTCTAAAGATAAACTGCTTATACCGGCTTTATGAATGAGGAGATAGATAAGTGACGTAAGTGTTTATCTTAACAAAGAATAGGTTTTTTGTCGCCCTATGGTCGATTTTTGCCATACAAGGGTTAATTGTGCCGGAGCCTACGGCTTAAAATGGATTCCGAATCAATACAAACATACATGCCTTAATCAGTATTCGAACCCTGAGTCTGTTGAATCGAAAGCCAGAATTATAACATATTGGCTACCATGCTTGCACAAAGAAAAGGAAGCTTACATTTTCTTTGAAATGCCACATTAAAAGTTCTCTTCGTTATCAATCACAATAGCAAGGAATTATGGTTTAAGGAAATTCATAGTTTCAGCATTACCCTAATCGGAAATGGGGCCACGTCGATCAAAGTTAATCTCACTGCACACAATTAGTCGGTAGCTGAGCAATTGAAACATTACTTTTCGATAAAAATTCTTACTACTGGGATTTACACGTTTGTTTCCTTGTAAAGTTTTAATATAAAGGAGAAACAACATTTACAGATTTTCTAGCATTTTTTTTTTCTTCTCTTAGTTATTGGTTCTTTTGTTATATATTACGAATCATAACATTTTGTTATTTATGTAACAAATTTGTGAAAAACTTGAATTGTGTTTTGAATTCCCCATGGTACGTTTTTCCAATAATTAAAAATAAAGGTTTCAAGAAATTTCGAAAAAATGCGCCTTGAAATAGTATTTAGTTATTGGCATTAAAGTTTTTTTATCTTGCATATCTAGTGACGTAAAGGTAAAACAACATTTACAGAGTTTTACACAGAAAATAAGTAAATTATTATTAGGTAGAAAAGCTGGGGAGTATCAAGTGGGGCTAAATTTTTCGAAGATCTAGTGAACTGTAATCATTTTTGCTCCAAGTAATGTGATCGATCTTCCTTTTGCCTAGATAAATACGTCTTATAATTTAAGAATCAGTATAACTGACACTAACCTATATCGTCGGTTGGGGCAGAAACTCATTAACTGACATTTTTAGGGGACACTAGATGCTTATTTCCATTAAGACGAGCATTGTAATATGTTTGCAAAAGGATTTAGCATTAGGAAAACGCTTATCCTTATTATTTTTGACTTAAAAACTAGTATACCTAAAAACGATACATTATTTATTATTTGACGACGACATATGATCAAGCATCATGATACTCCAGATAATCGAATCTGTATGGAGAAAGTAAACATTTTTTACTCTGAATTTTAAATCAAACCAATGCTACGCATGGTTTTGATTTAAAATTCCGTATATTAAAAAGGAATTTTCCCTCGGGAGCACATCTTTAGGTATGTACAGGCTTCACGAACCGGAGGTACCCGAGTGAACTTCTCTTCTCCCATGGGGTTTACTGTCTTTGGTAAACATGGTAATTGCACTCCCGGGGTACCAAAGCGATCTTTTCTCTTTTCCTCCTACTGTTCTAATTCCTAACCCCTCTTGTTTTCCCCTTTCATGTGTCTTGTGAACATCATTGAAATTATGAACAATTTTGCTTTGAAATCCAATTATCATATATCGGCATCAATCATATCCATCATATCAAGATTCCATTTTGAGTTTTCCAATTTGATTTACTTTTAAAAAAAATTCCCATCACTATGAGTTATGTTTAATTTTTATTTTACAAAATATCGGTACTTTTCTGGCACGCATGCTTGCCGTGTGCGGCGGACCGTATCGGGGGAAAATGGAATCCTGGGGGTACCTGATGCGTGCCCTTTGGCTCATGCTTCAACGTAGATGGGTGACCAGAGTGAACCCGCTGTGGTCAATCGGCTCACTTAAATTCTCTGGTTTTCACCACTTCAGAGTTCTTAGCCCTTCTGTCGTGCTGGACTTACTGGTCTTAAGTATTTTGGGTTAGTGCTGCAGGTAGGGATGCCCTGGGTGAACCGTCGGATCCATATCCCGAATACTGTTGCACTAAATCATGGTGGTATCTTGAAGTGTGTGCTGAGGCTGGAATGTTCCATAGCCAGCAACCACTTTCCCTTGTTGGACTCCGTGGTGGGAATGGGTCCACCATGAAGAAGTTAAATATTCAATCTATGTATCCAAAAATTTCTTTGTGCCCTAGAGGAGGCCTAAATCCCTCTAACAATGTTAATTTCTCAATACCTAAATTTTTAATTATCAATAACCCTGAAGGGAAATTTGCAACCTTTTTCACCATTTGCTGTACAAAAATATATTCAGTCTGCTGCTGGCTAACCAAAAGCAATAGAGAAATTGCGGTCTCGTGATCTTTTCATAGAAACTGTATCTGCATATCAATCTGAGCAATTAATGAAATTAAATCAAATTGACGAACTAAAAGTTATTGTAACTCCACACAGAACTCTAAATTCTAGTCGTGGAATTATATCTGAATCTGATCTTTTTAATGTATCTGAACAGGAGTTTATCGAAGAATTGAAATCTCAGCATGTTTATTCAGTAAAACGCATCTGCATCAGACGAGATGATAAAAGTATTAACACAAAACATGTAATATTTAACATTCAACACACCAGCCATGCCGACATCCATTAAAGCAGGATACTTAAATTGCAGCGTTAGACCGTTCTTTCCAAACCCTCAAAGATGCTTTAAGTGTCAGAGGTTTGGACATTCTCATGCATCATGCCGATCACCTGCAATTTGTGCCAGATGCTCAAAACCCGAACATGGTAAAAATTGCATTTATGAACCTGTATGCTTCAATTGTAAGGTAAATCATCCTACTTACTTCAGGTCTTGACCTCAATGGAAAAAAGAAAAAGAAATCCAAAGAATAAAGATTAAAACAAAAGATTTCATACTTCGAAGCAAAAAACTAGTAGAAAGTCAGACGCCAAGAGCAAATATTTCATACGCATATGTAATTAAAACGATGAAATCTGTTGCTATCCAAACAGATACCATTCCCAATAAGGAAATTGAAAAATCCGTTGCTGTCCAAACAGATACCATTTTCAATGAAGAAATTAAAAATACAATTATGCAAAACAAAGAAACAATCGTCCAAGAAAAAGATGCAACCATTAAAAAATCAACAAAAACAAATATTCACAAACCATCTGGTCCTGATCTTTAAACACACTTCTAAAACAAAATTACAAATGAAATTAGATGCTACAAAATCTAATAGAATTGTAACGGCTGCTAGGGAAACTGACAATCTTGCCGGCGAATCAAGTGCCGAAAGGAAAAGACCACACCAAAACGATCACCACGGCAGCCGAAAGAGATAGGAGAGCTGATAATCTGGCGGCGATCGTGCCGAAAAGAACGACCACCCCGAGATAACTTTTTAACGGCAGTACCGATTCCAGAGGCGAAATCGCTGGTGGCTTCGAAACAAAAGGCAGGCGCCTTTCTGTCGCTCTCTATGACATTTCGAGACGAAAAGGTACGGAGATGAATTACGATGACCATTGCCGACAAGGGTTTATGGTCCCCTTTCAAGTCCGACGAAGTCTGACGTAAAAGTCAAGGGGAGAGGCCAACGTGAGAGAGCCATTCGGGAAGGTCCGAAGATGGTGAGATTTTCAACAGCCAATCAGCACCGACTGGAAAAGGCCGATTTATCCCGCCCTGGGATTCTATACTCGCCTGAGTATTTTATTGAGAAAGGCTCGCCCGTAGCCGTGAAGGAGACTCCTCCGAGAAACCTGTGTCACTACTCACCCGAGTAGTAGAGACTTGAAGTTCACCAGAGCTGACAAGGATGATTTATCCCGCCCTGGGATTCTATACTCGCCTGAGTATTTTATTGAGAAAGGCTCGCCCGTAGTCGTGAAGGAGAATCCTCCGAGAAACCTGTGCAACTGCTCGTCCGAGTAATGGAGATTGATCTCATCCGAACTGGAAAAGACTGAGATATCCTGCCTTGGGACTCTATACTCATCTGAGTATCTTTATTGAGAAAAGGCTCGCCCGTAGCCGTGAATTAGACTCCTCCGAGTAATTTGTGAGAGGCTCGCCAGCAGCCATAAGATGCGCCTCGATAAAACTCTGGACTCCAACAAACAAACCTTTAAATGAACTCTTCATTCATTTTACCGACTAATTGTACCAAAGTTGTAAATAAAATCATTAGTCTAGAAACGGATACTTTTGAATGGTAACTAGTCTAAGCTACCCATGAACCAAGACGTTGCAGAATCGATGAAAAATACTGGGAGACCTATTCTTCATCTGACTCATCTGGTGAGAAAATGGAAATAGAAAAAAATAAAAAGAGTAGGCCCAAACGCAAAAAAAAATCCGAAAGAATATCATAATGGTTAAAATAATATTTTGAAATTGCGAAGGCTGCCATAACCATGTTGAGAATGTGGAGACTGATTGATTGTTGCCATCCTGCATGTCTTGGTCTGCAGGAAACTTTTTTGACACCAGCAGTATGCATAAAAATTGGAAAATATATAGCAAGAAAAAATAATTTAAAAAACAATCATGCTAGTGGTGCAGCGCTTCTGACTTGTTTGGATTGTCCATCTTCGGCTGTTTAAATTTCAGACTCAAAAATTTATGCATTTTTATCTTGTACATATGTAAATTAAATTCTTCAGTCTCATTAGTTATGCCTCAGATGATGATCTTGTTTTTATTATCTGACTATTTAAATATTTTTATTCTCATCTACACATTTTACATGTTTTAAATTTACCTTTTATCTTTGTCTTGGACTTCATTTTTAAATGTTCTGCGCTTTTATTGGGCTATATTCTGTCTTGTGTTTGACACAGCTTGTCCACTTTTGAGCCTTGCGCCATAAAACCTCAACATCCAATCCAAAAAGGAATTTAATTTGTGCTCGAGTATTTTAAGCATAAAGTGCGAAGCACGAATGAACATGATTCGTTAGAGGAAAGCTGTGGAAAGCAATGAACAGAGAAGTTAATTTAAAAAACAGAATCCCGGGCAATTTATGAAGCTGTTGACATCGAAAAGATTTGTTTGAATTTTGCAGAGTATGAAGTATGATTGGGAAAGATTGGATTTTTTTTCTAAATTACATGAAGCGCTGCCAAGATGGAAAAGTTCTTCCAAGATGTATTGATTTTCAGATATTTAATTACATTAAAAAATTATCAGAAACATAGTATATAATACTTCTATGAATTTTTTCAACATTCACCCCCAAAACAAAATAACATTTAGGATCAGGCCATATTGTTTCTGGATAAATAATTTATTTCACCACGAGCTCAGAAGCTGTTATGTCTACGAAAGTTTCTTTTTACATTCACATTAAATTTATGTTTTTATTGAACAGAATGACTCAAAAATTTTCACAAAAATAAGTTATATCTTATATTCTAGCGAGCATAGTTCGCGAGCAGTAGTGAGCAAGGGATTGATCTCCCCATTTGAGGTTAATATTTCACTATTTCCCTGTTCTCTCTTGTATTTTAAACAGTAATAAGTTTTTTGTATTGCTGTCTGTGTGGTTAGTTCTTTTCCATTACTGAGGAATATTGCTTTGCTTAAAATCTCCCTTGCTACAAAATATCAGTAATCTATGATAATTACCAATTTTCCTTAGTAAACTTTTAAACTGATGCATTATTCATTCAATATTTAATTACAGAATGTTCCATCCTGTAATATATAAGAAATAGGCATTCAAAGAGTATAATTGAGATTTTTCTGTAAGGAAATATACTAAGATGCAAGTATAAACATAAACTGCGCTATATTATCACAAAATCATCTCTACAAAATATAAATTAGTGTACAGTTCAGATCATGGGAAAGTAGAGTACACCTAACCTGCATTACAATTTCGCTAATTGTAACAATTATATTTCTCTTGCAGATTAGCGAATATATTTTTTCACTAATTTATTTCATGTCTTATGCACTGACTTAAATCATAAGAAACATTTCGAACATTCCAAAAGGTGGCAACAGTTCGTGTCAGCCATCTCTCTGAATAGGACATATTTCAGGCTACCATATATGCTGAAACGATGCAAATGCTTAGCCAAGTAATCATGCCTTGTCAATAATCTAAAAGACGCCACTGCTATATAGCCAGGGCTGGCGGGGATGTCACGAAAACAATGACAAAATATTAAATACTTTTTAAAACTTTTACTAAAACTTTTTAAAAATATACAAGATCCATGTTTTCATTTTGCATAAAGAGAGTATTTCTAAAGCTGGGTCTCCTCTGAAATGAAATTCTGGCATGTTACTGCGGGTGTACCTATTCAAAGTCCTACAAGTAATCTGACAGAGCCGTTGGATTTAAAAACCGTTGCATTCAATTTCCTTTCCGAAATTTTCCTTTCCATATGGCGAAACACCGAGGAAACAACGCTCCAACAAACTCTTCCAGAGCTTTACCCCATCTGTAAACGAAACACAAAACAAACAGCATTTAAAAAACATCCGAAACGAATGAGAGCGAGGCGAGAAAACCGAGATCGAAAGCTCAAAAACAAACGAAAGAAACGCAAAACACGCGGAAGCGCATTATTTATTTTGTTTTCGCCGAACGAGACATTCATCAAAATAAACGGCAATCCAATTCATCCAACGTGTCCATCCCGAGTTCCGCTCTTTTCCACCCGCCACCCCTGCCGAGCAGTGGAACTTTCCCGATCGATCACGCGGACGAATCAAGTCGGTCGGACTTTTCCCGCCCGTATATTTTCCGCTTTCCCTCTCTGCTAATCTAGGAACGGAGCGGCGATATTACATCCGCCTGTCATCGTCCACTGCGCCCCGAATTCCTTTTTTCTTCTCTCCTTTTCGGGAGCTGTGAAGTCTGGAAAAGTTGCGCGAGGGGAGATGAAAATTTAATTTTTAGCTCCGCGCGCGCCGGATATGAATTCTTTTCAACCGGCCGGGCTCGCAATTTGACAGCTTTTGTTTGCTTTTAATTTGTTTCGGGTTTTTTTTTCGGGCCTGGGGGGTAAAAAATAACATTTTCTTTTCGTGCTTGAGGAATTTTTTAAAAATAATCCAGATTTGTTGTCGTTTGGTTTGAGTTTCGTAGCTTACGTATGTATGCTTATTTAAAGTCCAATTTGAGAGATGACAGATTCCTAACTAGTGTGTTCTATTTTTCGGGATACCCACTTAGGTTGAGGGTCAAAGAGATCGTGAGATCTAAGATCTAAGGGGGACCCCGGAAAATGTGAAAGGTTTTTGAATTGCAATATCTGGAGATCGTCATCTGAACTGGTACTGGAGTCAGCCATTTAACCGGGTACTGGGACACGCCATTTGACCGGGTACTGGACATCGTCATCTAACCTGGTATTGCAGCTCGCCATCTAACCGTGTACTGGAAGCCCGTCATCTTACTGGGTACTAGGCGCCCGCCATCTAAAATTGTACTGGAGCCCGTCATTTAACCTGGTACTGAGACACGGCTTCTAACGGGATACTGAGGGCCCGTCATCTAAAGTAGTACTGGGGCCTGCTATCTAAACGGGTACTAGGGACGGTCAATTAAACTGGTACGAGGACCCGTCATCTAACCGGGTACTGGAGGCCCATCATCTACATTCGTTCTGGAGCCCACCATTTAACCGGGTACGGGGATCCGCCATCTAACCGGGTACTGGGGCCGTCATCTAAGGTAGTATTAAGGCCGGCCAACTAAACTGGACCTAAGGCCCGTCAACTAAACTGGACCTACGGCCCGTCAACTAAACTGGTACTATAGCCAGTTATCAAAACTTTTACTGGAGTCCGTCATCTAAACTTTTGTTGAGAGCCCGTCATCCAAAATTGTACAGGAGCCTGCCATTTAACCGGTTGCTAGGGCCCGTGATCTAACCGGGTGTTGGGGCCCGTCATCTAAACTTTTTCTGGGGACAGGAGTGCAAATGGGTTGATGGCTGTGAAAATTCATTTGATGTAGAAAGATAAAACTTTATCTGCTGTAGTTTCATTGACAAAACGCAGTCACTCCTTCTTATGAACTCCAAGGAATCAAGAAGAGTTCGTAAAATGGAAAGTTCATTAAAAGGGAATTTGAATTCGTTGTGTGATATTTGGGTGTATTCGTAAAATCGGGGGATTTGTTAAAACGAATATCGACTAGTTGCTTTACGGAAAATATTTTCAAAATGAGGATTACCTTGAAATAGTTTTTAGTATTTCATTCTCTATGTTGCTTTTCAATTGCATCTTAAATTAAGAGAATGACCATTATATCATAAAGTAGAGACTCGAGTGACATTTTTATGTTACTGTCAAGCTACGATTAAATTTTACTTTTGAAAAATAAGCTCAAATCCACTTTCAGCTGATTTCAATAATTTTTAACTGCTTAAAACTGAAACTAGTTTGCAAAACTAAATAATTACTAGCGAGTTTGGAAATTGATTGCGCAACAATGGCAAATTTAGTGCTTATTGCTCTTTAATACCTGATTTAGCTGAACAAGATATATCATTAAATGAAAAGGGCGGCCACTACTTGTTTTTGTTGGCATCATCATGTACGTCATCTTCACGATACTGAAGTTTGTTTTTCTTGACTAATGAATTAGATTAGTAGTGTCGAGAAAAAGTGAACGTTGAATCAGATCAGTAGAGTTGTCTATAAAATAGTTTTTAAACAAAGACTCTTAATAAATTCTTTTTAACAAAATCTAAAAACATTACCTTCTGATATTTGAAATATGTTAAGAAACCTCTGAGACACCTTGTATGTTTAAACAATACCTCTATAAAGCTTAGTTTGTCGCTTCACTGTCAATTTTGCTACACGAGGGCTAATTATACCGTTCAAACTGGATTCTGAACCACTACAAACATAGATGCCATGATTGGTATTCTAACCCACAGCTTGTTGAATCAAAGGTCAGAGCGCTAACAACTCGGCTTCCAGACCGCCATTATTACATCATGAAATCCAAAGAGACATCCTTAGAGGTATTCAGAAAACGTTAAAAAAAAAGCACGTTCGATAACAATAGACAAAAGCCAACAGACTACCATTAAAAATCAGTAAAATTGCTGCAATTACAACTTTTCGACCATGATATAAACTACTATACAGGTTGTTTCAAAACTTCCTCTACAGCAGTATAGCAACAACAGGCAAAAGCCAACAGATTCTGTCATTGAAAATCGGTAAAATTGCTGCAATTTATAGTTTTTTTACCATGATATATATTCGTCATCTGGTCGTGATTCAAAATTACGAGGTGTTGTCCTCTCTTTCCCTTCGGGATTGATCCCGGACCGTTACCAACAGCTCGTTGCGTTGCTCCGCTCTACGTAAATTCAACTACTAACCTTAACCATGACGTAAACTAATTTAGAGCGTATTTCAAAACTATACGAACTTTTTCCTGTACAAACTTAAAGGTTGGTACGGAACACAAAATTAAACTGGATTCACAAAGGGATGTATGTTCATAAGCGCCTCCGATGTGTTACGGGGTATTCTAAGATGTAGAAATGAAAGACAGCAAGCATGTGAATGACATTTTTAATAGCCCTAATTTTACAATTTGACAGTAGTTATTAGTTTCACAGTAGATGCTCAAAGTTTATGATACGACCACAACAAATGCACCCCTGACAGCGTGGACGCTTGGATTGGCGCACAAAATGGCTAACTGCCACTCTGCAAATCTGTTTCCTTCAACACATCCAAGTGACGCTAATTAAGATCAAGAATACGATTTAATTTATGTTCCCTACCTCCAGTTAAAGTAGTTTGTGCATGAAATTTTGATACATGCTGTAGTATTCATTCTTGATTTGATGATGAATTTTGAACCCTTTACGCGCCTCTAATACTAATACAAATTTTAAAATTTCAGATCCATAAAGTTTCCCCTAAAATGAAAAAACTAACTCCATAATAATTAATAGTCGAAATTCCTCAGGTAATTTTTATCAAATAAGGGGAGTTATTTTCAATCATCTATTGTTCATCATCTTGTTTTCCTCTCAGCCTCGGGCCGCGGTGGCCCGGTTGGAAGAGTAACGAACTAGCAACCGAAGGGTTGCGAGTTCGAATCCAGCCAAACACCGTCGTGTACAAAGGGGGCTGGTGCACGTTAAATCTGTCGTGGCCTCAAATGTCCTCACGTTGGCGTGGTGTGGAAGTTTGGAGAGTGGGGTGCCAGCTCAGGTGTTGCCTCGTCATCTGACCGTGGTTCAAAATTACGTGGTGTTGTCCTCGGATCTTTCCCTTTGGGATTGATCCCGGACCGTCACCAATAGCCCATTGTGTTGCTCCAGTGTGACGTTAATTGAAATACCCAATACCCAACCCTCTCAGCCTCAGCTTCTTCCCTTATCTCTTTTCCTTAACTTTAATTTATTTTGTTTGTTCTTGCTATTGGTAGTGGTGATACTCGGAAGAAGCTCCCTCGCACCTTTCCATGCATAAAACACCTGAGCAGATACGAATGCCGGTTCAAAATCCAAGTACTGACTAGTGTTAGGAGTAACATGTTGTGTAAAGAATGTTAGTGTAGTCGGATTGATGTAAACAATGCTATTGTTTGAGTGAATGTTACATAATTAGAATGAATTACCTTAATATGTAATTTACTCTAACTATTCATTCTACCTAGTTATAATGAATTAATGAGTGTGAAGTGGTCTAAAGGGTCTCTGAGTTCTGGATAAACACAGATGAGTAATAGAAACGAATCTCTTATTCGTACAACCCTTAATGGGAACTACGCTGAACAAAACTTTATGGGTGAAGACCTTATATGAATCTATTTTGCTCATAACTAAATTTAGTTTTTCAATTTTTAAGGGTGATTGCACCTCTTGTGTCTCACCGCCGATGATGGTTCATTCTTTTTCGTATATTAAAGATGGCGTTTCTAGGTATGCATTGCAAAAATCATTTTATTAATTTTCGAGTTTTATAGTTCATGTACAGATTTATATTTTTCAATTACACAGCAGTTGTTCAGTTTGCTCGAAGAACTCCTCTCACGTTCTCGCTCTTCTCCGTGTAGAACATAGTCCCTTCTTACCCCGAAATTTTTGCCCTCTTCACAGTACCCGTATGACCGTCCAAGGACACCCCCACCTACGTCAATGGAGAATTAAGTGGTACCTTCCACCAACATTATTTCTTGTCTAATAGAAAAACCTCATGCCACCCATCTAGAACAGCGATTTTCAATAGGTGCACCACGGTACATTGGAGTGCAGCAAGCAGGGCACACCAGTATGCCATACTTACGAATGGTAGAACGGTTTAAATTGCATAAGATTTATTTCATTCCAACAGTTAAGTTTTTGTCAACAAATTATTTCTATTAAATACACGTATTTTTAATAATTGTATAACATGTTTCATTTCTGCACGACCACTCATCTCTTCGGGAGAATAAGGGGTGAATTGACGGCTACTTATAAAGGAGCTCTCAGTGTCCCTGTTAGGTAAGCCACAGCTACTCCTAACAGGGACAGGGACCGCGGTAGCCTAGTTGGTAGAGTCCCGGATTAACAACTGGAGGATCTCGAGAGTTCGATTCTCAATCCAACCAAAGACAGTCGTACACGTTTGGACTGGTGCGCGTCAAATTTGTTGTGGCCTCAAATGTCCTCACGTAGGCGTGGTAAGTTTGGAAAATGGGGGGCCAGCTCAGGTGTTGACCCCGTCATCTGAATGTGGTTCAAAATTACGAGTTGATGGATGGCCTTGGATCTTTCCCTTCGGGATTGATCCCTGACCTTGTCCAATAGCACATTACATTGTTCCAGTGCGACGTAAATTCAGAACAGGCTTAATCATCAACGTCCGTATTCTTACAAACCGAGATTCGAATCCGGGACTTACCGGGTGGCAAACGAACACTATCCAGTATAATCTTATAAATTATTTTGAGTATAATTTTTTATTACAACATATCATTAATAAATTAATTCAGAAAATTTGTAAGTCGTTTTGGAGAGAAAAAACAGGGTAGGTTTTACTATTATTATTTTTTGTAAATCTATCAAAATTATACCTATTTTTTTATCAGATCGACAAAAATAATATATTTTTTGGTTGAAAGTAGAATGTTAGTTATCAGTTTATATGTTCCATGAAAGAAAAAAGGTTGAAAATTTGAATGAAATGGCTAAAAATCTATGAAAAAATTATCTAGAACACTCCTAGTCGTACGAACATCAAATGAGAGATTATTTATAGCTTAGCAGCTTTAATAGGCTTAAAATATTTGTATTCTTAATTTAAGCTCTTTTAAGGAGGTGTACGTCAGGTGTCCCACCACCCCTGACAAGGAGAAATCCAAAGCAGGAGGAGTTTCGAACGACCCGATTTAACATTTGTGTACTCTGTATTTACGTAAGGTAGGATGAAACCAGTGGACGAAAAACCAGGCTTGCGTATGAAACCAGAAACATTCCCACAGTGACTCTCAAACTTTTCTATAGAGCCGCTTTTATTTCTGAAACGGCGAGTGAAGGAAAGTGAAAGAGAGGCAGAGAGAAGGATGAAGAGCACAGAAGGGAGAGAGAAAAAGATAAAGAACTCGTTTCACCATTTAACGAGATGAAGCAAGATTGCCAGCAATTAAAATCTCAGAGAGGACTTCTTTTTTTCTCCTTTGGATCCTATTCTGGACTTTTTTAATATAAAAAAAATGTCTTCTACTCGAAAAGAAATATTTTGGAGGAAAAAAATCTTGAGCGGTTTTCGAAAGGAAAAATGCATACTTCGGAACTTTTCCGCTCGCTTGTTTAAAAAGTAAAACAAAAAGAGGAAAGAAAGACGTTGAAAAAGAGAAAAAGCTCAAACCAAGAGTGGGAGAGTCGTTTCTTATCAAACTTTAACATAAATGAAAAACTAATAAAAACTTCTCAAGAAGTTGAAAGAATGGATTTTATAGAGGTAAAACTATTCTATTTGCAGAGCAGTAGTCATATTTTGTTATTCGCTGCTTGTTACCAGGTTTATTTCTTGTTATTCAGCTATATGGAACTTCTCTTTCAAGAAGCTATTTAGAATTTCTCTTCTTTCGAGAGGCTATATAGAATTTCCCTTGCGAGAGCCTATATAGAATTTCACTTCTTTCGAGATGCTATAGGCTATATAGAATGCCTTTCGAAACTATCGAACTTATCGCGATAAAGAATGCGATTGTATATTTAATTGAAAGATGAGATCTCGTTGAGAGAGTGGTGATTCTGTCTGATTATACCACCGCATTTGGGACTCCAGAGTCTTACCATCGCAAAGTGTAGGTATTGTCTAGAGACCCTGGAGTATGGGGATTGAAGTTGTTCTGCAATGGATCCCCTTCCTACTATGATATTTATGGAAATGGCATCGTGGATCAACCAACCAAAAGGGGGACACGTATCCTTCAAGATATGTAAACACGATATACCATTGGATCTGAAGTTAAAGCAATAAAAAACTTAAAAGATAGGCATGAATCCAAGAGGGTCTGTGAAAGCAGTGCATAAAAAGTTAGGGGAGTCCATTTACGACATCCTTGCTGACATATAGCGGCTGGAGGCTTTTAGATTATTGTCAGGGCATGATTGTTGATTGCCTGACGAAGCACCTGCATCGTTTTGGTATCTACGGTAGACCGAAATATGTCCTGTGCAGAAAAAGGGTTCATATGAACTGTGAGCAAGCACCTTTTAAATATTCGGTATTATTAGGGGAAGGTGTCCATGCACGCCATTGTCAGGTTCGAAAACTTTTGAAGTAGATGGAATCTTATTGATCTTTTCTGTATCTCTCTTTTTGTTCTATGCTCCAACTTCATGGGTCACATACTAATGCGTGGGGTTAATAAATGTATTTGTCTAATGACTAGGTTAAAAAATAGAGAGAATTTCATTATTCCCTAATATTGAAACTAGCCTTCTTTATGTTTTTTAATGTATGAAATTGAATTCGTTTTAATTATTTTATGTAAAATAAACATCAGCTGTCTGATAGGAAAAACAAAGGTTTCTATTTCAGTTCTTCAGTCCAGTCAATACAATATTAAGATAAGATCCAAATAAATAAACTTACTATCTATCACTCTACAGAAGAAAGTACCATATTTGATATATGTAATCCACTTATACTCTTAACAACCCAGGTTCCCAATGTCTGAAGGATCCAGCCAATTGCATTACACATGCAGCAGTACTGTCTGTCCATCACGAGAATTGCTCTGCCAAAAAGTCTGTGCCTGTCTGTTGAGTGGAAACGGACTTTATTCCATTTTCCATGAGGTATGCTTGAAGAAATGCATTTAAGTTATTCACATCGGTGTAAATTAATGACAAATTGGAAATACTTTTATGATTTTTACTTGTTACCTAAAAGATTTGTACTAATGAACTACCTGTTTTCATTGGCCAGGAACAAAGTAAAATTAAGACAGACCCTAGATTTATCCGTACTGAAAATGCACTAACCCCATTATAGCGACCGCCCCATCCAGACCTAGTTCCAGGAACAGTTCTCGTATGAACAGATGTGGGTTATATTACTCTTGTCTTTTAGTACACGAAGAATACATGTGAATATAATAGCCTTTGCAATCTGAAATGACATGAATATACTAGTGAGTTGTATGATTAGTTTGAAATGTACGTGTTCTTTAAAGATTGGATTATTTTAGTGTGTTATAAATCGAAATGAGAATGTTACCACAGGGTTGAGCAATGCCTATTTTTCTTGGTTTATTTACAGCAGCATTAAGTGAAGTTATCTCTTATTTATTCACGCACACACACACATGTTAGAGGTGGAAGTGGACACGGTTCCATACAAATCCCACACATTGATTCTTTTAACTTTAATAATTTGCTGCACATAGTTTTTGAGAATTTAACCATCAATAGTGTAAACAAAAATATGAATTTTTTTACGATGAAAAAAGAATATTATTTAGTTCGTATAAATTTTAACTGTATTTCACTGCTTACAGAAAAAGATTATATATCCGCTTTGATTTTGTTTTGAGAGTACAGGCTAACTTAAATTCAGAAACATAAAGTATTATAAATAAACCCTGCTACTTCTCAATAGTTAAAAAGATTTAAGTTTTATAAGGATTTTTCTACTTAAAATGTGACTTTTAAAGTAACTAAGTTACTTCGTGCAGACGAATCATAAAAATTAAAAAGTAAAATATGATTATGAAGTACATGGTAAAAAATGCTCTGTACTAACAAAAGAATTATAAGTTTTTAAGTTCATGTGGTGGTATAATGGGGATATATCACTCCGTGCAATGTAACTAGCCTTGCTTATCGGCGCATTTTAAAAGTGAACCTGTTTGTTTTTATTCAAATTAAATTTTTATGTTTTGAGGTAGGTATGTATTTTAATTAACGTCGCACTGGAGCAACACAATGGGCTATTGGCAATGGTCCGGGATCAAACCCGAAGGGAAAGATATGATTTTTATATTTTGAAACTATGGTAGGTAATTAATCAAGGTCGCACTGGAGCAACACAGCGAGCTATTTATGATAGATGGTAATGCGAAACTTGCCTTTTAGATCAATTTTACCTGTAAAAATAGTCTTTGCAACCATTAACTTCGTCAGGCACTCATTTCGGAAAGGCCAAAAGTAAGAATACGGTTTTTATGGAAAATGAAAATCTGGCTTAACCCTCTGAGGGGCACACCCGCATGTATCCATTCTGCAACCTACAGTCTTCCCTGCATGATTTCTAATCAATTTTAACTTTCTTGATTAATATAATTTTTCCTGATATTCTTTCAACCAATAGACATAGTTCATTCATTATGAGTACTGTGAATTTGAAGGAATACTATGCTACTCGTAAATCTCGTGACGCTCAGAGGGTTAATAAATTTTAAAAATTAACTTATATTTGGTCATCAACTAAAGTTTAAAGTAATGACTTTAAGCACATAAAAAGGGATGCATCTGGGTAATAGGAGTACAGAAATCAGTCTTCAATGGTTATGTTCGCCAAATATTTAAATATTTACTTAATGTTGCTTATAAATTAATAACCTTAAGTAAATATTCCAATCTTAAATCTCGAGACTAATTTCTTTTATTTTTTCGTTAGTTTGAAGTGTTGATATGTATGTTAACGAGAAAAAATTCCAATTTTAATATTTTCGTATATCATAGTTGATTAGGGGCCTCTGTAGCCCATTTGGTAGATATGCGGGTTAGCAGCGAATACGAAACTCGACCCAACCAAAGACCGCCGTGTACGTGGTGGCTGGTGCACGTTAAATCTGTCCCCCCCCAATGTATTCGCGTTAGCGTGGTGTGAAGTTTTGGAAAGTGGTGTGCCAGCTCATTTGTTGACCTCTTCATCTGACCGTAGCTCAAAATTACCAGGTGTTGTCTTCTGATTTTTACCTTCGGGATCAATCTCTGACCATCGCCAATAGCCCGTTGTGTTGCTCCAGTGCTACGTAAAGTTCAACTTCCTACCTAGTTGATTAATTTAATGAACTATTCATTTAAAAACTGTTATTTTTATAAACAATATCACAAAATTATTCTATGCGTTTATAATACTTAATTTGGGAGATGAAAACAAGTAACCAATAGTTTCGGAAGGGGCTTGGGTCCCTTAAAGTTCCCTGGTTACACCACTGCTTAAAACTGGTAGTTACGCATCCTGCCAGCTCCGTGCATTTTTATTCAAAAAACCCGTCCTATTATGTTTTGGGTAAGTTTGTAGGACAAATTAGTACAATGGGTTTAGGTTTAAATCCCTGTGCAATGAAGAATACATAATAACCAAAAGTTGTAAAGAAACTGATGTTTTCAGTTATGTCAACTCCATGCCAGCAAATATAACGCAAGTTCTTTAAAGAGTACTATTTTGTAAGTTCCTTCAGTTAATAATTACTGAACGCTCTTTAATTCCTGAATGTGGATTTCTAACCCTAAAGCCATTGTTGTCATAGTCTAGTCGCTTAAGTGTGATTTGTCACCGTTCATTATTGCCCTGCACGGAGGTTAATATAGCCCAAATTCACCGAACATTGTTTTAACTAAGTAGGCGTAGATCACGTTACTTAACACCCATGTAGAATAGAGTTAATTAATTTTTTTATTTTAACTACAATGAAGCTTCAAATATTCCTATGGATTAACGAAGACAATAAACCGAAAATTACTGCTTGACGAAGTGCTGAAAGCGCTACTACATAATAATTCTAATGAAATCAAAACCCAGCGAAATAAACTGATGATAGACTGGTTTTGATAGAAATGCAGGAACACGCGTGTCTAACGCTTATTTGTGTGTTTATATTATGTGCTCACTATTTTAAAGAGTATAGCAAAACAAAAGAGCTAAAATATTCCTGCATACATTTTCATATATATATATATTGGTTATATTTACATCAATAACAAGAAATCTTTTTACTACTTACGTACGAGATTCATTCAAAATTTAAATTTTATCACATTTAAGATAAATTTAACAATTAATTAATTTCACAAACTGTGGTGTGTACGTTAATGAAATATTTGTTCTTTAATGAGAAAGGACAAAAGTTTTGAAAAATGCATTTTGACTCTCTTATGATTTTTTAGAGTATACAAATTACCTGCACGTATTACACTCATACGTACAGCAATGAATGATTATACTTATGTTTAAAATATCATTCCCTTAACTTATTCCTAATTACAACTATCTCCAAAAAATTCAAAAGCCATAATTTATGCTGTGTAATTTATCTTGTTTTCCAAATTCTCGTTTACTGGAATGACATTTAAGCTTTTAAATCATATTTTCATTTTTATTCTGTTGTACTAGTAATATTTTTGGAAATTTAAAAATAAAATATATTTATAACAACTGAATTTGGAATTTTTTATTTTAAAAAATATTAGTTTTAATTTTTTATGTATACCACTCGTTGCAAATGCTACAATGTGCATGGCACTTTTTACAACCATTCTTATTTCCTTAAAAACTGCATTCCTGTTGAATCACTACTGTACAAGTATTATTGTTTATCTATCCGAATGAAAAAAGAATGGAAAGAATTTTGTTTTATCTTCTAAAAATTTTTTCTAAAATGTTGCATTTCGAAAATAATGGCTTATGTTTTATATATCAATACTTCTAAAATTATCTAATTTAAAGTTAGACTACTAGAAATTTTATTCAATTATGTCTAAAAGATTATTTATAAACATTAATATTTTTCATTTAAATCGTGAGTTAAATAAAAATAAATCAGAATACGTACTACAAGCATTTATTACATTGCTTTTAAAACAATTCAGGCAAGTGGTTCATTGCCTTGACTTTAATCCTTTGAGAGTCACGGAATATACCAGAAATATGCTACTGCTTTCCCCTAGACATGTAATAATGACTAAATAGCCACCTCTATTGGTGGAAAGTATCTTGCGAACATTCTATAGTTCAAGAAGTCTAAAATTGGTCAGATTTGTGAGCTTAAAAATTGTATAAAACAAACATTTCGTCAGTATGTTACTGAAGAGCAAGTTTTAAAAAATACAAAATTGTAACGGTTTACCCATCATTCAAGGAGTTATCTTAAACTTTCACGTATCCCGCAAGCATTCAAACAATCAAAAATTCTTTTAATCTCTTAAATATTTTTGTAATATTTTTTTGTCATTACGAATCATATTTCTATGGCTTATCACTATGTTGCCCGAAGCCCTACAATTGTGTAATGCTTTAGGTCATTACTGGCGTTTCAGCACTATATATGTTGCCTCTCTCCTGTAACTATTGCGAAGCATTTTTAAATCAGTGCCGAGGCAATGAACCACTTGTCTGGATATATTTTATCTTTGAGGATTAAGCGAAACATCCTATCATTCGAGTTGAACGTCCTTTCCGTCTTGGTACGCAGAGGTGCCACCACAACAGAGAAAAATTAAAAAACAGTTTCCAACTGGTAGATCCAGGCCAGGATCGGTACGTATATCGAATAAGCCGATTTAACCCCACGGTAATCCTCCCGTCCGACACTCGCCAAATGCTAATGCAAATCGGATTCGGGCGCCCAAATGCAGCTAAAGGGAGAAGAAAGAGGTCACAGTGGTCAATAACATCTCGTGGGAGAAAAAAAAACCGATGGCGAAAACAGATCGATAGGAGAGGACCCGAACTAGGGTGGGGGGTTCCCCCTCCCTCCTCACGTCGAATTAGTAAATGAGGCGTAAAGCGAACCGCGTGATCAGCAGTCTAATTGATACATGCTGCCCGTCGTTGGCGCTTTTTCCCCCTCTTGCCAATACTCGCCAAGGCCCTTTAATGACTCAGAATCCGACCCGAATGTAACGACCCGCAAATGCCAATTTCAAAAATAAAATACGGGGAGCAGTTGCACAACGAGTTCGAAATACAGGCATGTATAAAATTTTCAGAAAGGAGATCTATTTTGAAAGTTGTGTTTTTCCAGGATGCATTCTGAAAGTTGTGTACGTTAATTCAAGTACCGACCATTCTGAAAATCGTGATATTTTATATACATATGAGTATGGTGACTTTTTATTTACAATGTCATGAAATCCAGAAACTTTTTTCTTTAACCCTCTGATACGCATGTATCTGTTCTGTAGCGTGTAGTCTTCCCTTGAGTGACTTCTAAATAGTTTTGACCTCTTTGACCAATAGTCTTAGGATTCTTTCAATAATTTTTTTCTTATACTCGACTACTGACCTTTTCGGCCTTCTGCACTACAATGGGCGAACTGACGGCTACTTGTGAAGATGTACCCAGTGGGGTGAAACTCCGTTACTCCTAACAGGGACAACCACTAGTATCCATGCGCTTACAAACGGGGAATCGAACCCAGGAATTACTGGGTGGAAGACAAACGGTATGGCCACTATACCAGTTAGGCGGCCTCTTTCAACTACTAGTGGTGCCATTATGAGGTAAAAACAACATTACACTACTCAGAAATCTAGTCACGCTCAGAGAGTTAATGCACACTAAGTAGAACAGATATTTCCATTTCATGAAGGTCCCTTCATGTAACTTGGAAATGGGATCAAAGGTGATTATATGTGGGGAGCTTGAGTAAATCAATTGTAAATAGTTGTTGAATAAATAAAATCTGTGAAACAATTAAAAGTGCAATGGGTAAAAGCTGTATAATAATCATTGGGTACTTATATTTGCCCCCTAATTTACCTTAGCTCAATCCTCTGTAGGATGGAATTCATTTTTTGCAATTAAAAGACTAAAATGAGTACTAACGGAGTAATAAATTCTAACAATACAAAGATTTAACGAAAATAGAATAAATTATTTTGGTTACTATTTGGTATAACGAACAGTTATGAAAGCTATATTTGCTTTGATCAATTGACGAAGATACTATCATGCTATCAACATAACTAAATAAAAGTGAAATGCAACTGAAATGGTATGAAGACCTGATTCCAGAAGAGAGAAATTGATATCGCTCTTTAAGCCATTTCCTCTGCAATGTGAGCTACATCTTTTACTTTTTACAACACTGGCTGTATGTATTGGTATAACACATAAATTTTAGGTATTCGTCGTGGCAAGCACACGCCTCCTCCTCAATCTGCAATCCGGACCAAGTACCAGGTCAGATAACGAGCCCCAGTATCAGGTTAAATGATCGGCTCCAATTGACTACGGGCTCCAATACCAGTTTAGCTGATGGTCACCTGTACCAGTTTAGATGACGAACCCCAGTATCAGGTTTGGTGATACTGGGTATCAGTTTGATGATGGGCTCCAATACCAGTTTAGCTGACGGGCATCTGTACCAGTTTGAATTATGAGTCCCAGTGCCAGGTTAGATGGCGAGCCCCAGTATCAGGTTTGTTGTTGAGTATAAGGTTTGACGATGGGCTCCACTACCAAATTTAATTACGTGTTCAAATACTACTATAACTGAAGGGTACCTGTACCAATTTTGATGACGATCCCCCAAAAAGGAAAGATGACAGGCCCCAGTACTGGGGCCTGTCAGTGCCAGTTCCATGTACTGGTACTGGCAATCTCCTTATGTGGGGGTCCTGCACACCATTCTTCATCCCTTCTTTGGCGGTGTATATTTTCGCTCCTTCCAATGCTCGCCAAGGCCCTTTAACGACTGAGGACCCTGTGTTCCAACTCTAACGACCCGCCAACGCCAATTAAAAGAATAAAAGAGGACGGGGGTAAAGATGGAGGACAGGGTGGGGGAAGAATCCTCCCATTCAGTTCTTTGGCTTCGAGAAATCAAAAAATCAATTTCGCAGCCCGAGCTTCTGGATGAGGGGAAAAAATCACCCGAGAAAGGGGAAAAAAACAAAACAGGGGAGAAAACTGGATCGTCGTCGAGCTTCATTATATTAGCGAAGAGAGGTCGAATTTTAATGCTAAACACGCCACGACCACGATGCTCGAGTGCCGGGCTTATTATCGCTTTCAGTTGGGTCCTCCTTTTTCTACATCGTCCTACTTATTTAGGTTTTTTTTCTATTATTTTACTTTTCCGAGAACTCTTTAATCGCAGCTGCTAAAGGATTTATAAAAGTTTTTTCCCCTTTCCCGCGTCAACTCTTCGAGATGTGTGCTTTGGTATTCTAATTTTCCCCTTGCTTCTGAAATCTGAGGGAATCGGTTTAAAAAGTTACCCTAGTTGAAAGAATGCGCTAACAAGAACGGATCGAGTGGAATACTAATTTTAAATTCAACGATGCTATTAGCGAACATAAATTAAGCGTGCTTGTGTCTAGGAGTCGTCCTCACTCTCTTCGTAGGATCGGAAAAGGGTGTACTGAGAATCCGATTAAAGCTCGCGACAGGGTAAAAAATCAGGTGATGAATATGCATAAGATTTAAAATGGGTTTTTTCCTGTGAGCTGGAAGTAGGCTAGGCGATGCTCAACTGAGTAAAGACTATTCATCAATGGAAATTTGCAGTCTTTCAGTGATTCCGTTTAGTTTAATCCATTAAAAGTTCACTTTACCTTACCTGAGATTGGGGCCGTCGTGGCTCAGTGCGCTAGCCTGTCCACCTGCGAGTTGTAGGCGGAGCAGTTTCGATTCCTCCCTGGGTGTATTTCTCTCTCCTATGATAGTGAAAACGTCCCTTGTGTGTTTATGTCCATTACTTGATGTTGTATGTCTTGTGTTTGACTCAGCATGGCTAAATATGGCCCTTGCGCCGTAAAACCCAATCCAACCAAGATTACCTGAACCGACGGCAAACCATGAGAAAAAAATCCCGGTTCCCATCCGATCACCTAAATTGAGTCTTATAAAATGCGGTGACTACTTTTACGGTTACCACAAGCTTACCCTTGATTCTATTATATGAGGGCCGCGGTGGCCCGGTTGGAAGAGTAACGGACTCGCAACCGAAGGGTTGCGAGTTCGAATCCAGCCAAACACCGTCGTGTACAAAGGGGGCTGGTGCACGTTAAATCTGTCGTGGCCTCAAATGTCCTCACGTTGGCGTGGTGTGGAAGTTTGGAGAGTGGGGTGCCAGCTCAGGTGTTGCCTCGTCATCTGACCGTGGTTCAAAATTACGTGGTGTTGTCCTCGGATCTTTCCCTCTGGGATTCATCCCGGACCGTCACCAATAGCCCATTGTGTTGCTCCAGTGTGACGTTAATTGAAAATACCAATACCGATTCTATTATATACTGCTGCGCAAATCAAAAAGGCAGTTGGTCGTTTAGGATTGACTTGTTATATTTTGCGCACGTAAAAAGCACAGATATTGATAAAAAATATCATCACTCATTTAACTGTTGGTTGGTTTGGTTTGTCGCTTTGCGATTACATTTTTCCTGCACAAACGCTAATTACGTCGGAACTTACATGCTTAAAGCGGATTCCGAAACAAGACTGAAATTTAAAGTAATAATGTGAAACAGCTGAAGAATGGGACTCATATGCACACACCCATTTCACACTATTAAAACATTTCAGCGATAAATATCTAAATGGGCCCCTCTGGCCTTGAAACAATCACAAATGGACAAGAAAGAATTTTGATACACGTTTTAACGTCGCCTGAAAAGTTGCGTAATGGGTGTCCTCGTAAACTCGTAATTTAATCCAAATGCTTCGATACTTAGTAATTTACAGCTGTGGAGAGTGATAAAACCTTCAGGATCCCGATCATATCAAAGTAGTAATTTACAATGTAATTGCAAGGAATGTTTAATTCGCGCATCCAGAAAAGCCACTACTAGGAGTGGTTGCTGATCCTCGACAGCATATCAGAATCAGGAGAATTGTAGATGCTTGAAAAAAAAATCGAAAATTATTAAAAAAACCAGGGCTTTAAGATATAAATTTAAAAAATTGATATTTTATGAAGTGACTAGTAGAATTATCCAGCGATACTTGGGTGGAATTGGTTAAATGTTGATTCTATTTCATAGAAAAATGCAAGCATCATTTAAGTGTACAGAAAATATTTTTTAATATCGTTTTAACTTTTTCATAGCTTCTACAATTTACTTCGGACGCAAATATGTATACATATAATATATCCATCCATATAATCCATTTCATATTCATCACACTCTTGCTTGTAAGACAGACTACAAAAGCTATTTCTGAGATGACTTCAGAAATCGATTTTGAGTTTTGAAGTGATTACGAATGCCAATTAATTTCATTTTCAGTAAAAATGAGGAACTTTCAGCGTATAGTCTTGCACTGAATTTTCCAATTAATATTTATTATTTGTATTACCCTTGCACCATGGATTCGATGTTTTCTAATTACATTATCATTGTGAGAGGATGATAAATTAAACTGTTACGGGCATTCGTGGTTAATTAATTTTGAAGCACACATTTTTTTCTTGAAAATTCCATTCAGCCGCACGTGGAGTAACGGAGCTCGTTTAAAACAAATGTCATCAGTGTAGACAAAGCAAACTCAATCGATTACACTTTTTACAAAATCACTGCTTTCAATGAATGTTTCACACGTACTTAAGTTGTATACGAACAGTTTCAACTTCAAGTAAGCAACCTCGACCTTCTGCCATTTAAGACAAAAATTTCTTATTTTTCAACGGTCCTAGTTTACATACTTCCTAACTATGATATTATACCAAGATCAGCAAAGTCTTATTTAAAATTCGCTTTCCTCCAACAGAAAAATTTTGTTTTAAATCAAATCCTTAAGGTACTTTTTTCAATTGAGACTCAGTTTCTATATGGAAACCACGTACCTATTTAGAATGATAGGTGTACTTACTTAACTATGGAGTACAGATTTCAATAATACCCATGAAACATGAAAATATACATATACCACCAAGAAATTTCCCATGTCCAGTGGTATTTGGCAGAAAATAAAATAATCCATTACTATTTAACTCCTAAATAATATATCTGTAATATGGAAAGTAATGGAACACATAAATACAAACAGAAATGAAATTGTGGTCATTGAAAAATGTAGAATTCGGAAAACGTAAGATCTGAGCAAGCGACGAATTTCGACGTTATGAGAATATTCTGAAATAGAGAAATTCGAAAAAGACGCTTGAAAAATATTGATAGACAATAATGAATTATTTACAAAAAGACCACAAATTTACAAAACTTGCTCAAATATGACCGCAACATTTTTGCCTTAACTCAAGTACTCAAACACGAAATTTCAAATCTAATTTATAAAATAAAACATTAATTCTGTTGTTTCCAATACTGAATTGCAAAATTACGATTTTATCATCAATGAGTTTTTGTTTGTCGTATTCCATTACAAAATGCAAGTTGTGTAAAATTAAGTATTTTATATAATCATTTTTCATCATTCAAAGATTCCTAAATTATTTATATTGGGGAAAGAAATAAAAAAATCAGTTCAAACATAATTAGAATTTTAAATTGTTTAAATATAACGTTTCGGAAAAATTGTTTTTCGAGCAATACTGGTCAAACAATTTTATTAGAAAATTTGATTTTCGTTCAGTACTGGTAAAACAAACTGAGTTGCGTACCCCCAATCGTTTCATGCTCAATGTTTTTCTATGGCAATTTCGAATTGATTTAGCCCCCTCTGCACACCTAGGTTAAAGAGAAAAGGGGTTAATATGTAGCTTGCGTTACTCGCAGGGTTCCAAAGTACTAGGGTTATTCGGAAAGTAAGTTCCGTTACTGTGTAAAAAAAGGAGACAGATGTGGACAAAGATACATATTTAATAACGATTTACAAACATTTCACTGCTTTTCGACATAGTCACCCAGCACATTAAGGCATTTATCGTATCGAGATACAAGGTTTTGTATGCCAGCATCACAGAAAGTGGCCGCCTGTGTGGTTAGCCAGGATGTTACGGCATCTTTCACCACTTCATCGTCATCAAAACGCTGGCCACTCAAGTGTACCAAATTTGGTGTGGATTGAACAAACGGTGTAGATTTATATAGAGAACATACAGACAGACGCCAACTTCTGCTTCATAAGTATAGATAGTGCGAAACAGTTGATAAATGGGACCATTATAAAGTAAAAAAAAATCTAACAAGTATACATAAATATCTAGCCGTGTCCTTCTGACCTTGAAATAATCACAAATGACCGAAATAGGTTTTCGATATGCATTTTATTTTTCTTTAACATCGCTGAAAAACTTCGATATTTAGTAATTTACATTTGTGAAAAGTGATACTCTCAAGAAAATTCTTGATATGAGATACCTGTGTGTCTAAAACCTTTCTCATTGCAAGTGATTGTTTTAAGACCAGAGGGGTCCGGCTAGATATTTATGTTTTCTTATGAGAATTTTTTTGAGGGTCTCATTCATCACCTGTTTCGTGCTATTACTGACTATTACCAATAAATATAATTTTTTAAATCATCTTAAAACATTGTTTTTAATATTTTTACGATATTTTTAGGCCAGAAGAGCCCGGATAGATATTTTTATTACATCGTTAAAATTTTTCATCAGAACACACTATCCAAGTTTTTCACTCTAGGAGTAAGCGAAGTTTGAAAAAACAGTGTTTTTCGATATATCCTATTTAAGGAAATAGCTTTTTGTGTTCCTCCAGTGCGACATTAATTAACTACCTACTCGAAGAATGAACCTGCTCAAAGCGATCGTTTTCCCTTTCTACACTGTAACGGCTGCTAGGGAAACGGACAATCTTGCCGGCGGACCAAGCGCCGAAGAGGAAGCGACCACCACGGAAGTCGAGATAGGGGGTCTGACCAATCTTGCCGGCGGATCATGCCGAAAGGAAAAGACCACCCGAAAACATCTTTTAACGACAGTATGCTCCAGGTGGCGGAAAATCGTGGGTGGCTTCGAAACAAAGGGCAGGCGCCTTTCTGTCGCTCTCTATGACATTTCGAGACAAAAAGGACGGAGATGAATTACGATGACCATTGCCGACAAGGGTTTATGGTCCCCTTTCAAGTCCGCCGAAGTCTGTCGTAAAAGTCAAGGGGAGAGGCCAACGTGAGAGAGAGGCCAAACCGAAACGAAAAGGAGGAGTCGAGAAGCACCCAATATATATAGAGTTTTTGAGATCTTGAGGAGAGGAGCAGAGAAAAGAGCAGAGAGAGCTGGGAGAGCTTGGAGGTTTGGAACGACAACAGCAGAGAGAGAGGCGGTCAGCAGAAAGACCGTTTTGGAGAGAGGTGAACACCCGTTCACTGGTCGGCGAAAGATTGCCATCTTTCGGGAGAGCTCATCCGAGCTGGTAAAGGCCGAATTATCCCACTTTGGGATTCTATACTCACCTGAGTATTTTATTGAGAAAGGCTCACCTGTAGCCGTGAAGGAGACCCCTCCGAGAAACCTGTGTCGCTACTCGCCCGAGTAGTGGAGACTTCACCGAGATCTAAAGTTCACCAGAACTGACAAGGCTGATTTATCCCACCTTGGGATTCTATACTCACCTGAGTATTTTATTGAGAAAGGCTCGTCCGTAGCCGTGAAGGAGAAGCCTCCGAGAGATCTGTGCAACTGCTCATCCTAGTAGTGGAGATTGATCTGATCCGATCTGGAAAGACTGAGATATCCTGCCTTGGGACTCTATACTCATCTGAGTATTTTTGTTGAGAAAAGGCTCACCCGTAGCCGTGAATTAGACTCCTCCGAGCGAATTGTGAGAGGTCTCAGTCTTTCCAGATCGGATCAGATCAATCTCCACTACTAGGATGAGCAGTTGCACAGATCTATTGCCTACGGTCCGGAATCAATCCCAAAGGTCAAGTTATAAGGATAATTATTTATTAGTTTCAATCGTTAAATAGAACTTGGCATCTAGTAAAAAAAATTCTGCTGCTCAAAGATATGTCGTATTCATTTGCAAATTATTGATTCTTTGTACGTTACTCTAAATAATCCCAAAGGGTAGGTAGTTAATTATTGTCGCACTGGAGCAACAGAGCGGGCTATTGCCTACGGTCCGGAATCAATCCCAAAGGTCAAGTTATAAGGATAATTATTTATTAGTTTCAATCGTTAAATAGAACTTGGCATCTAGTAAAAAAAATTCTGCTGCTCAAAGATTCATTGCTCGTATTCATTTGCAAATTATTTATTCTTTGTACGTTACTCTAAAATGTTTTTTAAATGTCGAGCATTTCAGGAAATTTTTCATTTCAAAAATCGAAATATTGCACGAATATACATATATATTTATTTTCTCATACTGTCATAAAGATCAAAGGTATCAAGAAACAAAAGGTAGAATCAATGACAAATAATTTCTTCTGTAACGCTAAAGAACATTGTTTTGATAAACTCTTTCTAAATTTGTAACGTAATTTGTCATGTTACTCGAATACTATTTTACACCAAAATAGCAATTAATCAAATTAGTTCATAAAAGAAAGTATTTTTCCTTTTTCGGTAGTTTGTTTATGCTTATATTTAAAAACCTTTCAGATATTTTTTGAAAAATCAAACATAAAATTTTAAAAAATTAGATTTGCAAAAACAACCTCCTGGTTTTGTGTTAAACTATTTATTGTCTTCATAAACTGGAAAATTAGTTGATTTTTTAAATAATTTTTTCCTATGCCCAGCCAATTGAGCCTTATTCAATATGGCACTACAAGGGTCGATTTGTGAACAACTGCGTTACCCTGATGCTCCAAGGGGATGATGGAGTCACGTTACACCTCACATACCTACTATACATTCCAAACGCAACCCTTTTACAGAGAGGACACATTCATTCTAGACGGTCTTTGGGATTGATCCCGGACCTTCACCAATAGCCCGTAATGTGTTGCTCCAGTGCGACTTAAATTCAACTACCTCATTCTAGACGGACAAACATCCATGCCTCACCTTGGATTCGAACAAGGAACCTTTAGATCCAGAAGCCCAGATCGAGCAGTACCCTGAAAACTAGACCGATTGGTCTTTCATAATTCTTATTACAAAAGTTTAAAATTGTAGCAGTGTGATTTAGATCAACAAATCTCTGTTACGGGTTGAGCACTCTTCCGATAAATAGGCATTAAGAGCTCAGTTTGAATTAAATTTGAAACTGATCATTTTTGCCAGATGATTCTAGAAAAGTAGGTAGGCAGTCGAATTAGCGTCGCACTGATGCAACACAACGGGCTATTAGCGATGGTCCGGGATAAATCCCAAAGGGTAGGTAGTTAATTATTGTCGCACTGGAGCAACAGAGCGGGCTATTGCCTACGGTCCGGAATCAATCCCAAAGGTCAAGTTATAAGGATAACGCCTTGTACTTTTGAACCACCGTCAGATGACAAGAATAATACATGAGCTGGCACCCCACTCTCCAAACTTGCACACCACGTCAACGTGAGGACATTTGAGGACACGACAGATTTAACGTACACCAGCCCCCACGTACACGAGGGGTTTTGTCTGGACTTAGTTTTTAGCTCCCATCCCTCCGGTTGCTAATCAGGTTCTCTTCCAACTGGCTACCGCGGCCATAAATCTCGAAGGGAAAGATCCGAGGGCAACACCTCGTAATTCAGAACCACGTCAGATGACGAGGTCAACGCCTGAGCTCATACCCCACTCTTCAATCTTCCACATCACGCCATGAGGATATTTGAGGTCACGAGAGATTTAACGTGTATTAGCCCCCACGTACACGATGGTCTTTAGTTGGATCGAGTTTCGAACTCGCAGCCCTCCGGTGGTAATCCACTACTCTTCCAACAGGGCTTCCACTGCCTGATTCTAGGAAGGAATGCATTTTTAATGTAGTTCGAAAAATACAAAAAAAATTACAAATTCTACTTTTGTAATTATTCATTTTGAATCACCCTCCTTTAGATTATTTGGTGTGAAATATAGGTGAAATTTTCAAAGTTGGGAAAAGAAAAGCTCCTACCGCGGCAGCTTAATTTTCTTTTTTTAACGACAGGACATCCTTTTTCGTCCTTCCATCCGCTTCCTTATCGCTGCGCAAAATTCTCTCGGCGCTTCACTTGTTTATCCCTTCCTGCTTCCGACACGAAGGATGAAGCACCCTTCGATAACGGAGGATTGAACTCAGCACAGCGGTTGGAAATGTATCAATCAGTCGAAGGATACCATTTATTAACAACGGCTCCAATATTCCAGCTCAAGCTAGTTGGATATGTTTTGTGGTGCAGGGTCCAAAAAGGCCAAGCTGCGGCGCGCGCACGCAAGATTAAAAATTTTAAAAATAGCAGTAGAGTAATGTAACATTTGCAACCGGGGATGCCGAAATTCAATTTGCTCTACTATGAACTATGAGTAAATAAAAGGGGTGGTTGACTTTTTGTTCCGCAGTTGACATCCATGGAAAGCTCATACTGTGATAGAAATGATAGTATGTGGTTTTGCCCGCAACTTTATAGGATTGAAAAGTTCTTTTGGTTTTATACAAAATAATTCTTCGCAAGATACTTGTACAAAAAAAGTCTCCTAAATCTAATAAATTTTATTCCGGTATCAAAGTATTTCACTTTGATAAAAAAAAAGAATTACAGCACTAACAAAATAACCGATAAATGGGTAGGTAGGTAGTTGAATCAACGTCGCACTGGAAGAACACACGGACTTTTTCGACAAATAGGACTCAAGGAATAAAAGAATATTACCTGTAATTCGACAACGAACTGTATAGCAAACGTGCATGGATTTTATCTTTATTTTCAAGCACTGCCTTGAAGTTGAAGTCTAATAAATTATGCATTATAATCAACAGCGCATATCAGCTAGACAGAGGCTAGCTTCAAGGAAAGAGGAATTTGTTAGGGATACCTATTGAGAATCACAAGCACCACTAACCACTCAGATGCAGTAATCACCGAACTCCAAGGCAGTCGAGTCTCAGATTGGGTGACAGGAGACTGCATGACGATAAAGCACGAGAGGAAGTGCATAGTTGAAATCTAAACTGATGCCTGCAAAGAAGTGCGTCAAAAATAAACTTTGAAAATTTTTAACACCTGTTTTCTTGATTCAGTAGTCAATGAATTACAATTTCTTCAACAGAGAATACCGGGCTTCAATTGGTGCGCCACTGAAGAATACTAAAGATGAAAATGACAGAAGTAATTATTTACAATATTAAGTCGAAATACAGTAATTCAATTTGAAAAGTCTAAGAAAAACTTAAAATATACATCATACATAATAAATTCAAAATATAATGGACACATGAAAACAATAAATAGTGAATCAAAATACCTGAACAACAGAAATCTCTAAATTATAAAATAAAACATACTTGAAAACATGAAAATTAAATTGCTTGAGTTAAAAACGTGTAAAGTTTGAATTATAACAATGACCGATCTTATAAAATAGACGGAGATGTGCGCACAGCTTCATGTTACACGTATTTCTCCCGATCGCTAAGTTTGAAGATCTCTTGGTCAAGGTCACATGGTATTTTAGAAGAAAGCACGAATTTAATGTAGGATTAATTAACGAGCGTGATGAAAACTGCTAGTTTTGATAGCCAATCGGCCCAAGTCTATTCCCAAATCCATGGAACATAAACTTCTGGATCTTACAATAGCAACTCCACCCACATGCTCCGTCTAATCCATGCTCAATAAACGAAGAATTTTGGCTGTAGTAAGATGTCAGAGTTGTAGGTCGCGTGACCTTGGGAATCGAAGGCTGATTGGCTATCGAAGCACAAACTAGTGTTTTTAATCAAGTCTAGAACTAGTGTTTTTAATCGTCAATTAATTCCGTGCTTTCTACCACGTGACACTGATCAAGAACAACATTTCGTGATTTAATAGACGAGGTCAACACCCTAGCTAGAACCTCACTCTCCAAACTTTCACACCACGTCAACGTGAGGACATTTGAAGCCACGACAGATTTAACGTGCACCACGTACACGACTGTCTGATTGGATCGAGTTTCAAATTCGCAACCACCTGGTTGCAAGTTCAAAACTCGATACAACTGAGTTACCTTATCCCCCATTTTATTAGGAGGTCGATGATAACGATGAACATGCTTGAAGAGTCTACTTTTTTATCTGAAAAGTCAATAAAGCTATACTGGACTCCAAATCCATGTAGCCCTCATGGGCACATCTTCAGATGTGTACACTTCAAGGACCCCGAGGTGCTCTAGCAATTTTTTTCTTTTCCCATGGGGTCTTTTTCCATGGGGCATACTGTCTTTAGTAAACACGGGTGTCGTGCTCCCGAGATACCCAAGCGTACTTTTCCTGCGTTCATTCCATTATTCTATTCTCTATTCCCTCTTTTTGCTTTCACTACATTTTTTACTTGAAGTTGTTTGTCGTGTGTTTGGCGTAACTTGGCCAAATATGGCCCAAGTGGGATAGATAAAATCCCACTTTCAAGAATTGCGCACTTTTGGCCGGGTTATCGTGCAAGGTCTCGAAAGTTCTGTTCAATGACGTTATTAGCACAATCACTTTCAAAGAATCATCACCAGCAGCACCCGGGTAACTGGCGCCTGTAGGAACCCGTTTGAATGCCCCTAACACACACCAGATTAATATCCCAATCTGACATCCACTGAATCCGTATCCAGGCAAGATTTGATGCAAAATTCCAACAATTGATTTCTAACTCGATGATAGTATTTCAAATTGTCTCATGAATTATGTTACTTTAAATGTGCTCACTTGGCAGTCTCAGTGACTTTATTTATTTTCACTGGATTTTTAGTTTGTCATTCAGACTTGATTCTGCTTTTTTGCCTGTTGCTGCTTTTGTTTTTTATTAATTCTCGTGTGCTGACTACAGCGACTTTAACTAGTCTAGCTCCATTGGAGTATTTATTCATTAGCTGTGGGCAAGGCCTTCGGAGGAATTTTAGAATATGGTTCGGATTTTCTTTCCTAAAATAAAAAAGCAACCTTCTATAAACCAACCATCGGAGCATCGACCAATAGCTTGGGTTAGAGTGGAGGTTAAGACTAAATCCTAGAATGCTGATATGTTTCTCTACCTTTACAGCATTGACTTTCACCAGTCTTACTCCATTTTAGTATCCATTAACGGAGGGCAAGGCCTTAGGGGGACTTTTAAAATAAGCTTCGTATTTGTGTACTGAAAGTGGAAAAGAAACCAACTTATAGAAATATCCCGAATCGATCAACAGCTTCGGTTAGAGTAGAGGACAAGACCAAACCAAGTAAGGTACATCGCCATCAGATGCATTACCACTTGTGAAGTACATAAAGGTCGATGCATCGGTGTTTCTGAGCACATGTTTTGCTATTTTATTAATAAAGCAGGTAGAATAAAGACTTAATGATAATCAAGTAGTACAGCAATGAAAAATTAACTATACATTGACTTAGAACTTAAACACTGAAACTTGATCTCGTGTTACATTTTATGGATCACGCTTGCGATCTCAAAGGCTTGCGGGTTACGTAAACTGTGACCCGAATCGTGATGTAAATAAATATCTTTGGAGTGTTCTCTCGGTATTCTTAACTACTCGATTGGATGGACCGGCTCTGCATAACAAACCTTTTTTTAATTGAGCCATGTACTCATTAGAGAATGTAATTAGCTTCAGATATTGACGGTACATCCATAGTCTCCTTGTCGCGAACAGTCGAACCCACTCTATAGAACGAGAGCGAACAGATATTCTCATCTCTTCGATGGCCGGCTCTTTCACTAGCACACAACAAACCTTACTCAGACGTTGACGCTTCGTCTAAAGTAGTCATGTAACTCGTAGCTAACAGTCGAGCCAGATCATGCTCGCGATCAGAAGAATTCACAATGCTCTAGTGTGCAGAAAGAGAAAAGGTCGGTTTGAGATAACGTACATACTATCCTATCAGCGTCCACGATTCTACTACCCTAGTGTTAATCCCCAATCTGACAGGTCCAACAGATTCGAGAGTTACAGGGTTGTTCAGAAGGTTTCCAAGCAATGAATTTGGTTGCATTATATGTTACTGATGGAAAAACTTAGAAGCGGGCAAACAAGATGTATGATTTTTGTGAGAGGAATTAAGAACTTTCTAACTTGTAAATCCATTGTGTCTAATGAGTGGCATCTGTATATAAATAAAAATGGAATGTTTGTTTGTACACTGAATATTTTCGACCCATTTCAAGTTTTCTATCCGCTTTGGGCCCTTCTGATGCAAAATTCCATCCTTGCGCGTTTGGTGTCTATCTGTAGGTGTGTGTGCCAGTACTGCGTCCAAACGGTTAAATATATTTTCTTGAAACTGTGTATATTGTGAGTACTTACATTCATTTAGTGACTGAACTTGGTTGCGTAAGTCTGTCTGCCCGTCTTCTCGCTCTATGCTCGATTTTGTGCTTGAACAAGTATCACAAAAATGTATTCAACATATTTTAATGCAATGTTCTATATTTGATACATCATATTTTAGTATAGTGAATACATTATTTGAAATTTCTTTGCTTACATATTTAGACTAGTTTCATGCTAAAACATCTGAGTAACTGTACTTAAATCAACCATAATTTGGAGTAGCTGGAAGGTATATTGAGTATGCAATTACTTAAATTGTTTAACCAGTGCTGCTGAAAAATCAATTATTTTCCCAAAAACTATTTTTTACGGAATTTAAATTATAATATATTTGTATTTTGAGCCTTATTTATTTCCTTTGCGAAATATAAACTATTTCCGAATATTTGGGACTGACGATATTTTGCAACGAAATGAAAACTCGTGTTCGTTTGCCACGTGTCAGTGGTATTTTCAATTTATTTCTCTCGGAATTAATTTCGCATTTTTTAAATTTTATCCAATTTTTTGTTGCAAATTGTGGCAACTGTGCGAGATCAAGAGAAAAAAAGAATCACGAATTTATATCTTTAGAACAACTTTTTTTCCAGCCAACTTTTTTCTGTTTTAAATATTTATTATTTTAATAAATTGTAATTCCTTTTCATCACACGTAAAAACACCGCAAAGTGTCTGATTTAAAGCGGCATATAAGTTAGAATAACGCAAATTTTAAGTGGAATTTTACCATTATTGAAAGAACGTTAATGTTAAAAATATCCGAACTAGAACTTTTGAAATATTACAAATTCTTTATCATAGTGACAGAAATTCAAGGTGATTTATTTTACTAATTGAAGCTATATTTAAGCATTTTATATAAGGAAAGGTAACCTATTACCATTTTTAAAAAAATGGTAATAGGTTACCTTTACTTTGTACTGCAGACATTCAATTTTAAAACAAGTTGTTTTATTATCGCACGTACCACAAAACGGAATTTTCAAGAAAAAACATATTCGCTTTTAAAACAAACTTAGTGATAAATGTCTTATCAAATAATTTGTTATCTTTACCTTAATGATAGCAAAATTCGAAGAGTGCCACAAATAAAAATATATTGGCAGGTAAATTATGAGTGCGAGAATATTCGCCGTAGATTCATCATTTTTACGAATTGAGTTGAACATTTGTCCAGATTAAGAAAAGGAATTCCGAATCCTCCCTCAAAATCGTCTTTTGTAGTAGTTACCTCAGTGTGTCACCTTTCGTCAGTTGTATGTTTTGCAAGAATGCGATGTATGTAAAAGGCATTACATGGATGGATATGCATGCATGTATAGGATTTGTGTCCAAAGTAGGTTGTAGAAATTATAAATATGTCGAAAAGGTGTTAAAAAATTATTTTACTCAAACTTTTCAAACAAATCATCAAAAACAAATCATTTGGCATTTTTCTACGAAAGAGATAAGGGTTATTTTCTGGCCACTTTCGATCTATAGTTAACAGTACTATATAAAACAGTACGATCTATAGTTAACAGTACTATATAAAACAGTACGATCTATAGTTAACAGTACTATATAATAGTACTATATAAAACAGCTTTATTGAAAACGGCTGTTCTTTTCTTGTACTGCCATGACTCAGTGGGCATGCCCACTGTGCTAGCAACCTGCGAGTTGCAGGCAGAGCAGGTTCGGTTCCTCCTTGGGTATATTTCTCTCTTCTGTGTCATTAAAACTTTCCTCGTATGTCTTGATATTGTCTGTCAGCATGACCAAATATGGCCCTTGCGCCATAAAAATACAGCCAACCATCTTATTGGGCATCTGATGGTTATTTGTGAGCTGTGTTTATGTCCTTACGAAAACATCGCATCGATAATTTTGTATATATTATCTACTTCCAATATTTTAGTGTTGGGTTCAGCAATCCTGGGGTGGACCTTGGAAATGAGGGGATAATCTAAGTCACAGTACATTGGTGTTCCCTCTAAACCACATGGGGTTTGTTTTTTAACATGCTTCAAAAATTGTTGAATCTGTTGGTGGACGACTTTTCTGGTAAACATGTCGATTGAAGCCTGCAAGCAGCACGTCCAATCGATCAGACGCCGATTCCCATCGCAGGGATCAACCTTCCCATTCGCTCGCTCCTCCCGTGTTAACAAGCTCCATCTCCAATCTTTGCGTCATTTCCATCCCCTAACCTAATTGCGACGCTGCAGCGGTGCGGACTTTCATTAGCCGCCCGCTTTTTACCTTTCTCGCCGATGCAACCCCGCTTTAATTGAATCCCGATGAGCATCCGATTCTACTTTCGAGGAAGGAGGGAAAAAAATAAATGTTCCGATGGAAAAAGCCATCTCATTATACAGGATTTCGAGAAATCGAGAACGAACCCCCGATCGGTCGGAGCGAGGGATGGAGAGAACGGGAAAAGAAAGAAAACCGAAGAAAAGTTCTTGGCTGGCACTTTCTGAGCTATTCCAGCTCCGAAAGACGGCGGCGATTTTTTTTTCCCTTTCTCTCTCTCTTCCCATGCTCTCTCCTTTTCTTTTGTTCTTTTTTATTCGTCCCTTTTTTTTTCTTTCGTTCTTCCGCCCTTTCTCTATCGGCAGCATCTCCGGTGCTCTTTCGGGCTTCGTTTCCCGTCGGCGGAAATTGGGAGGGGTCGTCCGCCAATTGCGGCGGGCAGCGGAAACATCCGGCCGCATCAATCCCGAGCAACAGACGGGCAGTGTCGGATGAGGAATGCCGGGGGCGGTGCGGGGCGTTTAGCGAAGCGGGAGGAGAGTGAAATCTCGTTTTCCCGTCGTCTATGAAGTTGCAGGCATCTTCTCCGAATCCTGGAGGGAGTTAGACAGCCTACATGTCTGAAGTATCATATCTCACCAGCACTTGTTCCTTCCTGTTCCTGGTCCCAATTGGAATTTACCCGTTTGAATGGGCGTGTGTATAAGCTAAATGCTCCAAGGTCAGTACTGAGTTCTTGTTACAAGCCACTCATCACGTAGAAAGGAATACCAGCCTACGGCTTTTACGTGAACATCACACGTATGCGCTGCCGAGATGTCACCCATCCAAGCATTGACCGCGAACAATAAGGCTTAACTTTGGTGATTTGATGAAACAGGTGATGTATACCATAACTGGGGATACCGAGATTGAATTTTCTCTTCTTTAAATGATGCACGAATAAAAAGAGAGTGTGGTACGATTTTCCCATTATTTAGCCTTAACATAAAATTAACCGTTCAGTGTGACACTGCGTTCTTAGTGACAGTAGGGCTATCGTGGTCCACTGCGCTAGCAATCTGCGAGTTGTAGGCTGCACCGGTTTAATTCCTGTCAGGTTCGTTTCCTCCCTGGGTGCATTTCTCTCTTCTGTGTTAGTAAACCTTTCATTGTGTGCTGTCCATTACTTGATGTTATCTGTCTTGTGTTTGGCGCAACATGGCCAAATATGGCCTGCTGCGCTATAAAATCCAATCCAACCAATCGTATAGCCAAATATGGTCCTTGCGCCATAAAACTCCCAAAACAACCAACCATCTTAGTGACAGTAGCTCTGCATAAGTTAAATTTACATCAAAGTCCCATTTGGACGTTGAACACATGATTGCAATGACTTAAGCCTTAATTATTCCGTAACCAAAGGAACGAAATATATTAGCCAAGGCTAAAAACCCTGTTGATTCAACAATTGATTCCTTAAATCAGAAATTATCTTAAAATACTATTATCTTAAGCTACCGCTTTTCCCTGAGGTCCAGTGTTTTTCTCGTTCTTCCTCACCTCAGACACTGTACTCTGGAGACCACCAGGGAAATTGAAGGAATAGTTTCACACTGTCCCATTCTAAGTGTTCCATACATAACAAGCATACATTTGTATTAATCATTGGCTTAGCGTCCATTGAAGTCCAGAAGCTCGTCATCCCCTGAAAAAAAATTTAAGTCATCGACTGAATCAAGAAAAGAAGATAAAACAAAGTTTATTTTTGACAGATTGGTGAACATCTGTTTCAAATTCAAATGCGCACTTTTTCCTACACTCGATCATCGCAACTCTATGCGACCTTCTTGTCACCAAACTATGCGCAGTTGACACTTGCGCATTATTAAGCAACGACTCTCTCCTCTGTCACCGAACCACACTTCAAGATAGCGCGCTGTTTGCTGTCTAGTCGGATATTTCCTTTTAGGATTGATCCCGAACCGTCGCCAACAGTCCGTTGAGTTGCTCCAGTGCGACGTTAATTCAACTACCTACCTACCCATCTTCGGTCTGCTGCGCTTGGAATTTAAGATCTTAAGATAAAATTCATACACGTTTGCTGCATAGTTCGTTGTCGAGTTACAGACAATATTCATTTATTCCTTGTGTCCTATTAGTCGAATGTTTTGTAATTTTATCATGATGGTTATTTTGATTACCGGATCAAATTTTCCTAGATTTTTATGGTTTCCTAGAAGAATTACGCTTGTTTAAAATCAAGACCCCCTTGAAAATCCTTCAAAGTTGCGGACAAGAACCAGGTATTGACGTTTCTATCACAGTACGAGAGGTTTCCTTGGTTGACTAGGTGTACAGTGGTGGAAAAAAAATCGAACCACCCCTTTTATTACTAAGTTCGTAGTTGACCAAATAGTAGTTCTAGACCAAGATCTGAAGAGCTTGGAATTAGTATTAGGAGACGAAAATTTGTTTCCAATCTTTACACCGCTATTTTCACTGACACTGATTCATGACAGACAAATTCCCATGAATTAAAACAAAGATGTAAACATAATTGTTATGCAATGCCTTAATTTAATAATAAAAGGATTATCGAGTTTGACATATTGTCCAATTGATTTTTATTGAAGTCTAAAGATGAGTGACAACGTTCGAATGGGATCAACTTGAGTGTTTAGCTTGGACGCTATTTTTCTTGATGCTTCGATTTGAAGAAGTCAGTAATCTTATCTATAAAACTGAAAATCTGTGTCTGAAGCAGCAAAAGCTCCCGAACTTTGAGCTCTGGCGTCATAAAATTTGCACGGTTCATTCTGTCTGAAATTTCTAAATCAATGCAATTATTTTCAGATTGCTACGTCGTACCCTTAGCATCATCGACCTTCTAATGAAATAGACAGAGCATGTGGGCAGAGTCGCTGTCGTAAAAAGGGTAAGTCACGTGGGCTAATTAGCTATCGAATCACAGACTAGTGTTTTAATCACGCTGGATAATCACTTTAACCAATCAACAATTAGTCCCACCTTAGGATTCATGCTTTTTCCCACAACCACGATACAGATCTTCAAACCAAGTGACCGGATGGTAGATAGGTAGTTAATTAACTTCGCAATGAGCAACACAACGGGCTATTGGCGAGAGACCAGTATCAGTATCGAAGGGAAAGTTCCGAGGATTCTTAGTAATTTTGAACCATGGTCATATGACGAGGTCAACAATTGAGCTGGTACCCCACTCTCCAAACCTCCTCAACGCACCAATGTGAAGATATTTGAGGCCACGACAGATTTAAAATGCACCAGACCCCAAGTACACGATGGGCTTTGTTTGGATCGAGATTTGAACTCGTAATCCTCCGGTTGCTAATCCGCGATTTTACCAACTGAACTGCAACGTCCCCAGATGCCTCTAAAAAATATAATATTGAATACTTCAACAGATACTGAGGCTCAAGTGACCTCCTTTACATGAGAAACTCGATACATGAAGAAACGATAAACAAATTTCGATTTAAAACGTTCGAACGGCAATACCTACTACCGATACCTTCTAAGGTGTTAGTTGGGATATTATGATACCTAAAGAACTGATGTAACATATTGAATCTTATATCTTGTATCCAAATGGGTTGAGTGTATCAATACATTGCACTCATACTGAAAACAAAAATAGCGTGTGAAAATAAAATAAAGAATTCGGTAGAATTCATAATTGTGCACATAATTTTCAAACCACAAACGCTTTTTGGATAAATAAGGGATGTAACGGCGGCTAAGGAAACTGACAATCTTGCCGGCAATCAAACGCCGAAAAGAAACGACCACCAAAGCAGCCGATTAAAGACAGATAGGGAAGCTTTTACAATCTTGCCGGCGATCAAGCGCCGAAAGGAAAAGACCACCGAAGCAGCTTTTAAACGGCAGATAGGAAAATGTACCGTTTCCAGAGGCGAAACTGTTGGTGGCTTCGAAACAAAAGGCAGGCGTCTTTCTGTCGCTCTCCATGACATTTCGAGACAAAAAGGTACGGAGATGAGTTACGATGTTACGCCCCTTTCAAGTCCGCCGAAGTCTGACGTAAGAATCAAGGGGAGAGGCCGACGTGCGAGGACCATTCGGGAAGGTCCAAAGAAGGTGAGGTGATCAACAGCCAATGAGCACCAAGAGGCCAATCCGAAACGAAAAGGAGGAGTCGAGAAGCACCCGATATATATAGAGTTTTTCGAATCTTTAGAGAGAGAGAGACAGTGGGAAGAGAAAGAGAGAAGAGGAGAGAGACAGTTTTTGGAGAGAGACGAGAGTCGAACGAGAAGTGAACACCCGTTCACTGTCGGCGAAAGATTGCCATCTTTCGGGAGAAACTACTCGCCCGAGTAGTGGAGATTTGAGTTTATCCGAGCTAGTAAAGACTGATTTATCCCGCCCTGGGACTCTATACTCGCCTGAGTATTGTATTGAGAAAGGCTCGCCCATAGCCGTGAATTAGACTCCTCCTAGCAATTTGTGAGAGGCTCGCCAGCAGATATAAGAAGCGCCTCGATAAAACATTGGACTTTCCAACGAACTGTCGAACTCTTAAATGAACTCTTCATTCATTTTATCGAATAATTGTAAAAAGTGTAAATAAAGCTTAATCTAGAAACGGATCACTTTTGAATGGTAACTAGTCTGAGCTACCCGTGGACCAAAAACGTTACAGGGTCCTCTCCTACCCGTTTTATAAAAATACGAAAGTTAAACGATTTCATAACATCGCATATGGTGTTCCATTCCGTTATATCAACTGAATAAAACTTAAAATAAGCCATGATCTAAAAAATTTCCCTCGTCCTGAGATTCTGCCCTGATAATCTTTTCCAGACATTTTTCATGCTAGTTTTCCATTTCGTTTACGATATATTCGTTTCAATTTATATTGCAGGTCGTCAATTAATTTTCAATCATTCGATTCATTCTGCCTAGTTCTCTGTGGCTTTATCTAATATCCAGAATTTAAAAAGTATATTAAATTGAAATATTACTGAAAAGCTCTATTACGAGAGGACTTTAATCGATCATTCGTTAAGTTATAGATTATGTGCAGTTGTTGACGGTATATGTTTGTCGATTTGCTAGGTGACCCATCCTTAAATTTAAAATAACTCTGTACGCATCACTCTTTTTTTTTAATATTAGAGACGTAAAAACATTTCTAAATTGATAACTCAAATATTATTTTTAAAAGAGTGATACGCTTCCAGAGAAACGAAATTTTTCTTTAAATCCAATACAAGATCTTTTCTCCATTTCTAACTAAAAAGATTTCTAATTTCTAGATTGAAGTCAGAAATGGAGGAAAGATCTTGTATAGGATTTCCAAAAATATTTCGCTTTGATCCCCGTATCCATACAAAATAGTTTTATCCTCTGTAATTCCTGTACAAATTTTTATATATTTCATTCCTTTATATAATTCATTTTAAAATTCCTTTAATAGCCAGGTAAATAACCAGTTAATGATGTTGGCCATTGTAGAGTTCTTACCGGTTCTTTGATTTTCCGAAGGAAGGAAGGGACTTAAAACGTAACACGTATTTATTTACAAGAAAATTATAATGAGAATACTTCATTAATCAAGAATAGCAACGTTCGATCAACCCAATAGTCCCCTGGCTCTCTCAGCTCCCACTACCCACTAGTTGCCTCCTTCTCAGTGATACGTGACACCTGTATTTCTGTTTTCTCTATCACAGGAGGGAGTAGAGAGAGAAACAGAATATTACAAGATATCTTATCTGAGCTTAATCTTTATCTATCCCCTTTCAGATATTTGAACCGGGAAGCAATTTTAACTCTCTGAGAGGTTCACAACGCATATATCCGTTCTGAAATCTGCAGTGTTGTCTGCATGACTTCGAACCTTGATTTGACTTTCCTGATCAATAAAATCTTTTTTGCTCTTCACTATTAGAAAATCACGTGACGCTCAAACGGTTAAAAAAAACATTTGAACTTCAAAGTTTTCTGAATTTATTTGTGCAGCATATGCCTTCATTTCTCTATTAAGCCTATTATCAGTTTTTACCTCTAGTAGGTTGGTTGAGTTTTATGGCGCAAGGACCATATTTGACCTAATTGCGCCAAACACAAGACAGACAATATCAAGACCACCCACACATGTCGTGTTAAAGCCAATGTAAACACACACAATGAAAGTTTTACTGACACAGAAGAGGTCGGAATCGAACCTGCGCCACTTACAGCTCACAAGTTGCAAGCGCAGTGGGTAAACCTACTGAGCCACTGCGGTCCCGATTTTTCTCCTCTGTAAATGTGTATGTAAATCGATTGATGAACCGATGCTCTTATAATCAGTGCCGCGCTGAGGGATGGTTAGAGGCAAGGGTTGAAATAGGGCAATTTTAGAAAGATTCTATAATTATATTGCAAGTCATCTCTACCTGTTATAAAATCATAACTCTTGGACACTAAAATCGAAATTTCTTTTTCAAATAAATATCTATGTTTACTGGGTTTGGTTTGTCACTCCGAGACCTTTTTCTTTATTCTTTCTCCTACGTGAGAGCTAACTAGACCAGGACCCTACGACCTACAGCAAAACCTGGATTTCGTACCACTATAGACATCTATGCGACTACGGCGACCGGAATTCCAACCGTCTGTTGAACCGAGAGCCAGTACTATGTTGGTTTGGGATTTTATGGTGCAAGAGACATTCGGTCAAGCTACGCCAAACACACGGCAGAATGTCAAGTAATGGACATGCACACAATGAAAGTTTCATTGCTACACAAGAGCAATACAGCCAGGGTAAGTAACGCGAATCGAACCTGCACCACCTGCAGCTCGCAGGCTTCTAGCGTCGTCACTGTGGTCTCTTGTTAACTAGGGAAAAATTACTGCCAAAAGCGTTGTTTATAAAAAGCGCTCCATACAAAAAGGAATACTGTTCATAGTTCAACATTCCAATATCAAACTCATTCTTGAACAATGTGCATCCACGGTGTTTTTTTTTTAATACAAAAAAAAATATTGCCAATGTTTTGTAAATCATGTAAATTTTTTCATCAAATTTCATAATCGACATTCCTTACAAAGGGCACTTTTAACAAAAAAAGGAGAAAAAGCACAGGGGGCTGATTCACTCTGAGAAAAAATATACATGGACCTGCTTAGAATAAGAACGAAATCAAAAGAAAAATCAGAAGGAAAGGCTGAGATTGTTCTATTCTGAAGCAGAGAGAAAATACGCAAAATTATTTTCGTATTTATTGAGTCTCCGCAGAGCCCATCCATTCCGCAGCCAGCCCTTCGGCAAAACGCAAGCACCTTCTAATCCACACATGTCGTGTCAAAAGCCATTCATTCCGCCAACTTATCGTCGTGTTATTGTTTATAAAGACCGCTAAGAGAGGGGCCGCGACAGGCCCTTTATCCAGGGCATCGTTGCCTTGACAACCACCAAACAGTGAATCCGAACGAGAAAGAAAAGCGGGACAGAAAAATCGAAAAAGACTGTCCCGTTCCCGCCATTAAAGCTGCCGGGAGAAGAGGCAAAAAAAATCTTCCACCGCCAGGAGCAGACGAGAAACTGCCATCACTCATCACTCCGCGGAACGAATGTCACGAGGCGGGACTCCTCTCGCACGCGCGTCACGCATCGACTTGGAAGAAAGGGCGCTGCTCCTCCCTTCGGAACTTTTTTTCTCCTTCGAATCGGCAGGTCGCTTCCTTTTTCGTTTTTCGGCAACAGCTCGAGTAAACAGGAGCCGGGGGCGACGGGACCCTGCCATTCTCCAAACGCTCCGCGTCTCCGTTTACGAGGCGGGAGAAAGAGACGGAGGGGAAAAAATTGTAGGCACGCCTGCCGGCGCTTGGCGATGCATCCCTCGCATTGGCAACGCCGATGTTCCTCGGAGAAGATTCGTTTTAGAAAGAAACGAAAACAACTCGCGTTGTCACGACGTGACGGACTGGCTCCGTTGATCGGCCGCAGATGTGAATAGACTTCGTTTTGTTAAATATAGAATTTTAAACAATTTGGCGCCTTACATATTAGGCGATGATTTTAGCAACATTAATTCTAGGAAATGACACCTTTTCGGTTGTTACGTAGACTGGACAGTTTTAGTTCTGGAGTGGCTGGAGAACCTGGGCCTTAGGCCCTTAATCTCCTGCGAAGTTACTAGTAACTGAACAGAACAGATGTGATTTGTCAGAGCCTTTTTTATAGGTTTCGTTGGGACTTGGGAAAGAGGGGTAGCGGGTTATTTACGTTGAAAAAAGGTTTTTATTTGCTTTTGTCAAACATATTGATTAAATGTAAGCAAAAGTCATTACAGAATTTATCCAAGTAAGATTTTAAAATGCCAACCAATTTGGCTTGTGGTCAGAGTGTTGATTACTAGATCGAAAGTTTCTTGATTCGAATCCTGGGTAAGGCATGGATGTTTGGAGTGAACGTGTGGCCTCTCAATAAACAGGTTGTACCTTGAATGTATGGTTAAGAATGTGACGGGTAACGTGAACCCGACCCCCGTAGTGGACTACGTAACGCCAAGTGGTTCAAAATTCCGCCCTTGTAGTGCCTTGAGGACTGAAGCACTTCGCCTAACAAGTTCAAATTGGCCGGGCATTGATTCAAAAGATTTTAAGACTAGTTAGATTTGTGTACAACGAGAAATATTTCTACGAAATAGTCACAGTCTATACTTTTGAACTAAAAACAATGTGGCATGTCTACACCCTTCTTTACTAATACTAATGTGATAGGAATTTTCACACAACTTCCATCTCTTGTTCTGAACCGAGGGCTCAAAACTTCTAGCTTCATTTAACAGCTTAATTCAACCACGATCAGTCTTACTTTCAAGTACAACAGAAACTAATGCTACAGTCGTATTGTGAAATACAGATTGATTTTATCGATCTATAACAGTTTACTGCCTCCCTAATTAAAAAAACAATTCAATTACTGCATAAATAAATTCTTCTTGACTAATGTCACATTATTTTTTTCTATTGAAAGCCCTATCGGTCTCTGAGAAGCCGGTTATGTCCATTACTGCTCGCTAGTGTAGCTCAGAGAGGTAATGGAGTCATAACCTCTCCCATGAGCTTATAATTTTACATGCGAAATGGAAATTTCAAGAAAAAATGTATTAGCTTGAAAAGAAAGTGAACGTAACTATGACATCAACATAATTTGTCAGCTTTTCATAATAATGATAGAAGGCCGTTGTGACTCAGGGGTATGCCCACTGCACTAGAAATCCGCGAGTTGTTGACGATCCAGGTTCGATTCCTCCCTGGGTGTATTTCTGTGTCGGTAAACTTTCCTCGTGTGTATATGTTCATTACTTGCCATTGTCTTGTTTTTGACGCAGCATGGCCAAATAGGGCCCATAAAACCCAAAACCAACCAACCATCATCATCGTTGAATACGGAAATTTCGCATTCCTGGTGCAAGAGTCAAAAAATAGTGATAGGAAAACTGACTGCAATGATATGCTGCAAGTTTGTTACTTTTACAGTAAATGAACTTAGGCATTCAAAATTACTCGCAAACTCACAATCGAGTTATGTAATAGTCATCTCTCTATCACCTAGTGCAATGTTTGTGAAATGGAGTAATGGATGGATGAGGCAAGCATACGCATTTCGTCCAAAGTAAATTGTAGAAGTTATAAAATTGCAAAATAGAGTTTAAAAAAATTGTTTTCCGCTCACTTATTTATTTCCTTTCTTTAATTCTTAATCTTAGCATATTTCTATGATAGAGAAAAGTTATTTTTCCGATCACTTTCAATGAACGTTTAACCAATTCAACCCGAGCAACACGCCGGGTAATTCTGCAAGTCAATAATAAAAAGATTTAAAATACGAAATACTTGGTATATATACAACATGGGAGACTATTTGAACATTTAATCAGATGAATTTAAGGAGAAACAAGGACTATCGTAGTCAGAGCAACATAAAAATTGTGAACTATAGTTTACAAGTTTTGATGGTATGATCTCATAATTTAGATGAAATAATGTAGTTTATTAGACAGATAAAAAACACTAAATATATATGAAATTTAAATATTTAATACTACCTTAAAAATTTAAGATTTGGGTGAGAATTTTCCCCAATCAAATCTTTCCAGTTTAAAATGGACTTATTAAAAAAGTATAGGCGATAATGATTAAAAACTGGACAGTTTATTAAAATATGGCGGGATTCTAATGGAAAAATTCCCACGCATTCCACCACTGATAATGCTTTACAAGTATCATTGTTTATGAAAAATTATCACAAATGTAATCTTTAGAAGTTAGATATTTAGGGAATTATTAGCCCAGTAGAAAATAAAAGCAAAGCAGAACTACGCGATGCAACGATGAATCATTTTGAAAAAATTGGGGGAAATCCCGATAGTACACACGAATTGGCTCTTCTTTGAGTCGTAAACCATACTTGTCTATCAAATAATAAATCGATGACTGGGAAACGGTTAAGAAAGACTAAAAATGGTTGACGTCTTTTGGGAAAACAGAAGCATATGAATCGGTAGTAAATAGCTGACTCTCCGAAGAAATCATTGAAGACGTTTCAAATGAAAAAAAAAATATCCGTTCATTATCTTCCTTGTAGAACTAGTTTTAAGGAATCCAGTACGAAGACTAAAACATGTCCTGTACTTAACCTGGAGAGGGCTCTAATTTGATAGAAATTCTACCTTCAATTTTAAATCTATTTCGAAAATTTCGGGTAGGGGTTACAGCTGATATAGGAAAGGTTTTCTTATAAATCATCATAAGACCGGTGGGGAGATTCTTTAAGATTCTTTTGGAAAGATGCCGATGACTATCGTCATTGTAGGATGGTATTTGGCATAACCTCAAGTTCATCTTTACTAACTGCTATTCTGATGTATCATTTGAAGAGAGGCATCGAAATCGCTTCTAAAACAGCACATGTTTTGAAAAATTCGTTTTTGTTTATAAGTACGTTGCTAGTGTAAATGAAATTGAAGAGTGATAAAATTTTAAATGTAGTTATTGCAATCTGCAACTTTATTTAATAATAGATTGGAAATCTAATTTCCCGCTCGATTCGGCGGAGGTCGATAGCTATCTTTCCGACGTTTTTGGAGAGATGAGTTTGATCGACCACGGTTTATTCCGATAATGGAACTAACTTTGTAGGTCCAAAGTGCTCTTAACGAGATTGATTGAAATACAAATCTCTCTGATGCAGCTATATCAAAAGAATTAGCTGGAAATTCAATCCTCCAACTGCAGTGTGGTGGTGGAGGATTGTGGGAGCGATTAATACGCACTATTAGGATATATTAAGAGTGTTAGGATGAACATCCTTAACTTATGAGGAATCATCGACTGTTGTGTGTGACTTGGATCTGACAATTAATTCCAGACCTCTAACTTTCATCTCAGATGATGTCATGTATTTGGCTCCTCTGACTCCTACTGTTTCTATAGGAGATTAGATATTGATACATTAGACCTAGAAAAATTTTGTAAGAGAGCTAAATATAGACGAACAATTAGAGAACATTTTCTAAAAAGATTTCGTATCGATTAACTTCGGACAACCCAAATAAAAATAACCAAAGAGGAAAAGCTTTGATGTGGTCTTGCTGCAAGAAGGTAAAAACAGTTTTTGTTGACATTTATACAGAATTATGGAGCTAATCCCTGGAAGATATGGCGAAGTAAGAGTTGCTAAAATAAAAACTCTAACAAAATTCATGAGACCACTATAAAGACTTTATCCGATAGAGCTAAAAACCCAACGGTGATGGAACACACTAGCTTCAACCACCCACTGCTCATTAGACCCTAGAATCCTCTCCGCAGATGTACTGAACCCCAGAATCCTATCAGTGATTATGCATATGTAATGCTGACTAAATACAACAGAGCTGTCTTTCCAACGAAGAGGTTGAATTACGAACAATGATTCTTGGTTTAAAACACTTTTAATATTGTGAACCTTCTATTATCTTATGTAAATAATGTTTGGTTTGTTATTCCAAGTGAACAATATATTGGGTTTTAAATTTTAAAACTCAAGGTGAGAGTATGATGAGAATCTCATCGTAGAATGGACTCATCAACGAATGGAGCTATCAATGGTTTCTTCTGTAAAGCACTTGCGCAGTGATCTTTTCTTTAGTTTGTGTCACGCTTTATTGCTATCTATATGAGTGAACAAGAGTGTGTTTCGTAGCAATGGTAGTTTGATTCTCCGTTTTAGTGCTTTAATTTTTTATCATGTTCTTTTCGATGGTAAAACAGATTGAACTAATACAACCAGGCTACTCGATCATTTCATTACTCGATGGAAGAAATAGATAGGTAGGACTTTTTCTTTTCACAATATAACTAATTTATATATAATATATTCATAGAATTATCATTTGAGAAACAGATTATTCTGAATTTGTTTTGGGAAAGTAATCATGTGACTTTACTTATCAAGAATGATAAAGTTTCTTCTTTTATACGAAAAATATGTTATCGGGCGTATTGTTTAACAATTGATGATTTTGACATGTTTCCTACTTTGATATCAGTCCTTTCATGAGACTGAAAACAAAACGCTTCATTCACTATTAAAAAACTACTACATTGATGACTCATCTATGCTATAATACCATTTTCAAAAGTATTTTAAGAAACTGGTTTGGATTATAAAAATTCCTTTGAAAATGACCCTCTATTAAAACTTGAAGACAAAACCGTTCCCAAGTGCAGTGCTGGGCAATTGCACATAGTCGAAAAATAAGAGCGGCCAAGAAATAGAAGCAGTGTGCTTACAGTTTTAAATAAACACGTCCAGAAAATTGAATTTTCCGATAGTATTAAATCTTATACTATTCGTTCTTTATAAGTTCGTTTATACGTTCTCTTTTGCGATTGTAATAAAAGATTATGAATCAGCATACTTTGTTCTTTATATTAGAATGTTTATATAAAAGACTAACCAAAGACGGTGGAAGCCCATGGAACTCGAATCCTTCTTGAAATGATTTTGCTGTTTATATGCTGAAGTAAGTTATATCAGAAAATTTCGAAAATAACGTTAAAATATGTCTGAATAAGTCAATAGTCTGAAAACAGTAGAAAAACATTAAAGGAAATTTAACATTTCGGCATTAAAGGAGTCTAGTAGGTAGTTGAATTAACATAGCACTGGAGCAACACAACGGGCTATTGGGGACGGTTCCTGATCAATCCCGAAGGGAAAGATCTGAGGACAACACCTCGTAATTTTGAATCATGGGTCAGATGACGAGGTCGCACGTGAACTGGCACACCACTCTCCAAACTTCCACACCACGCCAACGTGAGGACATTTGAAGCCACGACAGATTTAACGTGCACCAGCAGCTCGTACACAACGGTCTTTGGTTGGATCGAGTTTCGTACTCGCAACCCTCCGATTTCTAATCCGCTGCTCTTCAAACCGGGCTACCGCGACCCCTAAATGAATCAGGAGAAAGAAGTCTCGACCTTCATTTTCTGAATATGTGTTTGATAAAGAGTGAAAAAATCAAAAAAAAAAAATTTAAGAATTTGATTTTTCGAAAATCAAATACTTTTAAGATGAGGGGCGGCGTGTTGGAGTTGCACGTGGGTAGCTCCAACTTCAAGAACAATGATGGGTTCGCTCGTTAGATCTTTCCGGAAAATATAAATTATCTACCGGCGTCAGACTTTTTGAAAAGTAAATTATGCCATGTTAAACAATTTGACGCCTTTTGAATAAGCTGAATTAGGGCATAGTATTTATTCCAAAGTAAATAACACTTGTTTGTGTTGTATAATTATTAATTTTTTCTGATTCTGTAGTGAATTTATGAACTTTGTTTGCAGGTGCTGAGATTCCAAGATGAGAGATGAATGTCGATAATTCCTAACAACTATTGACTTGACCATATCAATACTCTTTGTTCTAGTTTATTTTAACGGAAACAAGCTTTCGGATAGGTTTACCCGTCCGGAAGACGAAAACGGCCCTCCACTTATTTTTATAACGCCCGCAGACCCGATGACCCTCCGGATAGGTCTATACGGCCCGCAATTCAGATACGGTCCTCCAGACAGGTTTAACCGGCCTACCGACCAGGTACAGACCTCGAAATGTTTTTGTTAGTTCCGCAGACGAGATAAAGCCCTCCAAATAGGTTTTACCGACCCGATAACCAGATACAGCTCTCAAAAAAAGGTTTTCCCGGCCTACCGGCCAGAAACCGACCTCGAGTTTACACGTCGCGTTAAGCAGATACAGGTACCAGATATTCCTAGATACTTATTCATAAAAAATAAGTATTTAAATAAAAGTAGCGAATCGAAGCCTAGCGTTATTTTGCAAATAGCTATATGGAAAGTAGATTTATATACACATTCTGTTTTCATATTGTCCTGTTTACTGTGTTTCTAATAAACTCTTCTCGTCAAAACAAATATGTTTCTATGCTTTCCGTCTGGATTTCTATACTTCCAGAGGACACGGTCAGGAAGGGTCCTGCTTAAAGGATGGCATGACTATACTTGCAGATTTGAATGGGGCTTGGAAGTGAAATGTTTGAGAACCACTGTGTTTTCCTTTTTGGATCAAAATCTCGAAATGTTTTCAAACTCCGTTGCCAACAAAAATAAAAGCCCCACAGCGTTCGATTTGCCGAAACGCGGGTGTTGGCGACCGCCAAGCGCCCTCGTTTCCTTTTTCCCTCGTCGGGGCAACCCTACTTCCAGCGATCGTCGGGGAGATAGAAAGGAAGGCGTTAAATTGGCAGTGGAGGTTACATGGCCGCAGCTGGGACGCTCGTTAGAAGAGAGAGCCTCGCTCCCTCCCCCTCAAAATAAATCTCCCCCACCTCCCCCGGAGATCACTCCAAAACTTCGCAGCTCGGGAGGATTCCGTTCCGAATAAAAAGAGAAGCTCACATCGGAGAGATTTTTCCCAGGCTGTCCCGCATTTCGCCAGGTTCTTCACTGCGGCTCTTTATTTCAGTGCTGCCCAAAAGTGAATCAACCGTTCCGTAAAGATTCAATGATTCCGCGTGTTTGAGAATCCAATGGAGCTTCTTTTTTGCGTACTCAATACTTATTAAAGATTAAATTCTTCTAGGGGCGATGGAGAAAATGTCCCATTGAAATAGAGCTTTTACTCAGATGTCATGCGAAGTACATAGGGGTTCATGGAGAACCGCAAAGCAGTCTTGTGTGTATGCCAGTTAATTAAGGTGGTTTGAAAATAACTGACATTCTCAGTGCCTGTAAATTACTGACATTCTCACTATCGATAAATTACCGACTATCTTAATATCGGTAAATTCTCAAAATTGGTTTTCGGTTCCTTCCGTAGCAGAACAAATAAAACTTATATCGGGGTCTACAACATTCGATGGAAACAAATTTCTAATGTGTAAGGCGACAATGTAAAATAATATCAAGATATTTTGTATTATCCATACAGGGAGAATACGAATGTATCAGCTCAATTCCTCTATTTTCCAAAGGTTGCTACCCCAGCCTTTACCAGTCTTGAATATCACTTTTTTCCGAAAGATGAAACTGTTTTTTTATCTCTGGAATAGTAATCCTTTTTTCACATACATTTTTTTAACTATACAAAATTGTTCGAAGGGACTTATCCGGTCTTTGGACCAGGTAAACCTGTTCGGAGGACCATATCTGGTCTGTAGGCTGGCTTAACATGTTCGGAGCGCTGTATTTGGTCTGCGAGCCTGTTAAACCCTTAGCTGCAACTCTTTTATCTTACGTTTACGGTCTCTTTATCTGGACCTTCTAATAAAATACACAGAGCGTGAGGGCGGAGTCACTGACGTAAGATTTCAGAAGGGAAAGTCACATGGGCTTACGAATAGATTTGGGCCAATTGGCGCTATTGAAAAGCGCAGACTAGTGCTTTTAATCAAACTGGATAATCACTTTAACAAATCAATAATTTGCCTCACGTTAGGATTCATATTTTTTTTCCACAACCACGTGACAAATCTTCAAATCAAATGATCGGTAGAAATAACATGAAGTTGCGCACACATACTCCGTCTATTTCATTATCGTCGATGTGTACCGTCCATTGGTTTTTTTTCTTATAAAATCAGCCTTGTTGCAGACAAAAATACACACGTCCGAAGACAAATTAAATCCCAATAATAGGGAGGGTACGCAACAAATGGTTTTGATGTTATTTTTACCAAGTTTTACCGTTTTATCGAACACTTTCTGCCCAATGATAGAAAAGGCAACCTTTCCAAACAAAGAAATATGCCGAGAAGACGCATTTGGTCCATAAAAAGAGTCTCGTCAGATGTTGGAGGGGCGGCGTGATGAGAAGAAAGAGAAGTAATAAATAAATATCGTGACCCACAACGAGCCGTACGTAGGCGAAAGGTCTTCCACTCGCCCACACACTTTACGACACGCACAAAGGCAGACCACGTCTTCTCACGCAGGGAGAAAATACACATAAAAAATCTCTTTGCGGGGGAAAAATAAATTTCGCCGAGCTCGTGCGGCCAGTCAGGTAGACCTCCCTGTCGATTGGATGAAAGCCCACCTGCGACTGAAGTTTTGTCTTTTTTATTTTTGTTGCTCTGTCGAAAGTGAGTAGGCTAGGAGCGCCATCTATTGGAAGTTTCGTAAACTATCTGCTGCTGGCTGTTGGTCCAGCTCTTTGTCTTCAGTGCCGAGCAAAGTAGGGAATTGAATTAGTCCCATCGGAATTCACAATTTGGTCTGGTCTTGGGTTACAAAAGACGAAAAAATCGGTACTTATTGTGAATTTTCTTGATTTTTTGGAAAATGAAACTAAACGCATTGCTTTTTGATTTGTCGCGCAAATCATTTTTTGCTTCGCGAGGCCTAATTATACGAGTCTACTAAAGAGTTAGAAATATATCACAAATTAATAAAAGGAAACTATCACTCCCTTGAGTGTATAAAGCAAATTTATATATTAAAATTTTGAAGTGACAATTCTATACTGTAAAGTGCTTTTAATTCGTTTCTAAAGTGCACAAAAAATTTTTTAATGCTTAATTTCATCACTTCTCTCTATGTGACACAAATTTAAAAACAATTTCCATTCACATTGTGTTTCATATCTTAAACATCAGTAATATTTTATCTAAAAAATTACTTTTATTACCCCCATCAGTAACTTTTTAAAAATTTATTTTTATTGCATCTGTAATATTGTATTTATTTCTTTTTATTACATCAGTAACCTCTTATTCCCAATAACTGATCAGGCCCTTACGTTAATAATGAGCTCCTTTATATTATAAAGGAGCTCATTAACATAAAATCCTGAACAGTTACTTGAATAAAATATAGGATTGGAGTATTGATGGGGGGAGAGGAGCTGTCTATCTCAAAATACTAAGAAATATTATATTAAATTTTAAGAAATATTTACGAGATTGCTATTTTTATTGCCTGCGTCTAACGTTATTTTAATTATTTGCTAGGTCGCCTCGATATATCAGTGTAGAGTCAGAGGTACGCTTATCTTTTACAGGAACGCCTATCTTTTACAGGAACGCCTATCTTTCACAGGAACCCCTGATCCATTCGGTAATTTCATTTTTTTGGTAAAATAAATATTTAAATTTCTGCGTTATTGAGTGTTTTACTGATTATTCTCCGACATTATTTGATAAACAATTATTGCAGAATTGTAAAAATTCGAGAATGGTTATATACTTTTATGTTTAATGCTTCGTTGAAGTTGAAGTTATTTTTAAAACCATTTCAGTTATATTTTAGCTGATTCTATTTGTATTACCCGAAAAGAAGCTGTTTACATAAGGCCTCTGCATGCTTTGTAAAGTCATTTCTGTTCAATATATATAACCTAGACCAAGTCCAAAGGACCATGAGTTTCATGTCGCACAGCGATCAACTCCTGTAGCTGTTCCATAGAGACACCGATACAATCTAAAATACGGGAACAGTTACTGAGTTTGCTGAGCAGGACAAATTAGAAAGTTTTTAATTCATCTCACAAAAGTCATATACCTTGTGTGCCCACTTCTACATCTTGCCAAAGAAGTCTGATGCAGTCTTGAATCTTTATATTGTACTGACTTGCTCAAAATTTTAAATTATCATCACAAGGAATACTCCTTTTTTTTGGTTCAAACCATTTTAATGAACTCACAGGACACAATACAGGCACGACACACAACACAAAATAATAAAGGTAGTAAATATCAAAAACGAAACATCTCACACAGTCTCGATCACTCTAAAAAAAACACAACACACACGTCTCTCGCCACACTCGTTCTTAACTCTTTCCTTTCTCAAAGTCCTTCTGGGCATGCGCAAGAGCGCCATCTATCTTAGTCTGAAGTCTTTACAGACTTATAAACTCCTCCCCACAAGGAGGAAACTTTTCTCGAAGAATGAGGGAAAAGTTTTGATGACTCCACTGCCTGAAAAAGTCTCCAGATAGGTGCAGTCATTGGAAAAGTTCAAGAGTTCAAGTACACAAAATACACTGCACATGTACCAGATTATAGCAATCAGTGCCTTGAACTCAAAAATATTATACAAAAAATTATATACTTATTAAAAATTTAGGAAAACAATTTACACTAATGATAAGAAAAATTTAAAATTTTCACACATAATACAAATATCAAAATAAACAATAAACTTACTAATATAAAATAAAAGGATATGAGGTTTATGGGATGCGACTTAATGAATCAGCATTTTGATGCTGTTTCCCCCTCTTATGGACAACCTCATAATTGAATGGCTGCAGGATCAAAGCCCAACGTAAAAGTCTAGGGTTGGTTCCCGTATTTTTGTCCAGCCAAACAAGGGGATTATGGTCCGTCTGGATGATGAACTTCTGGTGTCCATCCAAATAACATCGCAGCTTTTGGATGGCGAACACGATAGCTGCGCACTCTCTCTCGATGGTACTGTACTTTTGTTCTGCATTTGAGAACTTCCGACTCAAGTACATGACAGGATGTTCCTCACCAATGTCATTAATTTGGGACAAAACGATGCCAATCCCAAGATTTGACGCGTCACATTGGACGAGAAACTGTCTCGAGAAATCTGGACTGTACAACACCGGATTCTCCGACAACCGTTTCTTTAACTTGTCAAACGCCTCTTGACAAGCATCAGTCCATATGACAGCAGCACGACGATTTTTTCCTTTCAGCAGATCTGTAATTGGTGCTGAGAGGACTGAAAAGTCAGGAATGTATTTTCGATAATACCCCGCAAGTCCTAAGAAAGATCGGATCTGCGTCTTAGTCGCAGGGGTCGGAAAGTCCTTTACAGTTTGGATCTTCAATTCTCCAGGTGTTCTCTGGCCCTGACCAACCAAGTGCCCAAGATACTTTACGTACGCACGAGCAAACTGGCACTTAGAAGGCTTGATGTGCAGATGAGCTGCATTCATCTTTTCTAAGACGGTTTTCAAATGTTGTAAATGATCTTCCCAACTTAGGGAATAGATGGCTACATCATCCAAGTAAGGGCATGCAAATTCTCCACAGTCTTTCAACAGTTCGGCCATCAAACGACTAAAGTCATAAGGGGCATTTTTCAAACCGAATGGCAATCTCAACGGTCGAAATGTCCCAAAACTGGTTACAAAAGCTGAATATCTTTGGGCTCGTTTACTCAGAGGTATTTGCCAATAACCTCGGGTCAAATCTAGAACGGTGATATACTTGGCAGCTGACACTTTTTCAACAAGCTGCTCAATGTTTGGCAGAGGAAAGTACTGGGTTCTAGTGACCTTGTTGAGTCTTCGATAGTCGATGCACGGTCTTGCATCCTTTCCTGGTACTTCTACCAGAATAAGAGGAGAAGTAAAATCAGATTCTCCTGGCTCAATGACTTTGAGCGACAGCATCTTCTCCACTTCCATCTTCAAAATTTCTGTTTGGCGTGGAGACATCTTGTAAGGTTTGGCACAGATGGGCCTCTCAGATTCAAGCTCAATGTCATGTTCAGTAAGATCAGTACACCCCGGCTGGTTTGAGAATGAGCTAGAGTATTTTGATAGCAACTCTCTCAGCTGCTCCTTCTGATCTTCTGACAAGCGACCATTTTGTTCTATGTCTTGCCAAATTTGTGTCATTTCCGAGACTTCAGGCTTCTGCTCGAGACTTGGAATGTCCTCCTCGTTGTCACAGTTCCTAATCTCTTTTAGACAGATTAAATTCACATTTTCGGGTCTCTGGAAATATGGCTTGAGCATGTTCACATGGTACACATGGGATTTGTCTTTTTCTGGAAACTGCACAATGTAGTTGGTTTCGGAAAGCTGTTTAACGACTTTCCCTGGGCCGATCCAATGAACTGCCATTTTGTTAGGCCTAGATGTAGCGACAACCAGCACAAGGTCGCCTTCACAAAATTTACGCTTCACAGCCTTGCGATCATACCATAGTTTTTGTTTGTCTTTGGCGTTCTCCATGTTTTGGACGGCTAATTCTTGACACCTTTTCATGCGGTTTAGTAGCTTGAAGACATATGATACTACGCTAGTCTTCTCTTCCTCGCTTTCCGTCAAGTTCTCGTACAGTAGAGTCATGGGAGTCCTCAAATTCTGTCCATGAACCAGCTCAGCTGGAGTATATCCAGTACTGTCATGAGTAACAACTCGTAGAGCAAACAGGGCATGAGGCAAGATTTTCTCCCAATCAGGTCCTGACTCCAGACACAGGACTCGAAGAATTCTCTTCAAAGTTCTATGTAGTCTCTCCACAGGATTGCTCTGGGGATGATGTACGGAACTTCGCACTACTTTAACTCCAAATTTCTCCAGGAACTCCGTTGTGAGTGCACTTGTAAACGACGTTCCTTGATCGCTTTGCAGCTCCCTCGGGAAACCCATCCGACTAAAGATTTGCAGGAAACTATCGACCACGGTTGAAGAACTAAGATTTGGGACAGGAACTGCATCGGGATATTTGGAAGACATGCAAATTGCAGTGATGAGATACCGGTTTCCAGATGGTGTAGTAGGTAAAGGACCACAAGCATCCACATTAATCTTTGTGAAGATCTCCGAGATGACAGGAACGATCTTCATGGGTGCCTTCTTCTTATCCCGAGGTTTCCCGACTCGCTGACATTGGTCACAAGATCTGACAAATTCTTCAACATCTTTGTAACAATTCGGCCAAAAAAAAGTTTTAAAAAGAGCATCTTTAGTCTTGGTCACTCCTAAGTGAGCCGCTGTTCCTTCATGAGACAGTTTCTTTAATTGGTCCCGAAACTTCTCTGGAACAATCAGCAGTTTTCTCTGCGTACCATCCTTGTCACTTTTCAGATAGAACAGCATTTGATTAACGATTGCATACTTGGTTTCCTTTGCTAACTCCTCAGCTTCTAGGAAAAGTGGTTTCAACTCTTTACTCTTGCGCTGCTCTTCGACAAAATCATTCCGTGAGGCTTTAATCAGATCTGGAAGTGAGGCTTCTTCCGCCATAGGCAATACCTCTCCGTCTTCCTCTGTTAACACGGTACTGTCATTCTCTTCTCCAGGACTCGACTCAACTGGATACTCTTCAACTTCGGCTGTCAAAAGACTTTTCTGAGCTCTCGTCTGAACTGCATTAATAACTTGGATCTCCAGCTCCTTATCTTTTTTCATACTCTCGATCAGAGCAACGGTTTTGTTACTTAGTAGGTAATGCTCTTGATCCAGAAAACTGTCTCTTACAGCAGCTTTCGTAAGGACATGTCCCAATTCGCAGTTCAAATCAACTTCTGCAATGGGCAAGCAGACCGGGCTGTCTACTAATGGAGAAGCGAGCCACACATGCTCACCTGTGTACATATGTGGTTTGATAAATTTTCTGGGAATAAGATCGATGCTGGCACCAGTATCTCTCAAGATAGACATTTGGGCTCCATTTACTGTCCCAGCACTAGTATAAGGAGACATCAACTCAGGCACGTGTCTTCCAAAGACTTCATTGGCAGCTACTACTTCAGATCTCTTGAGCTTCAGGCATTGGGGTCTCAGATGTGATAACGAACCGCATTCATAGCATCGGAGCTGTCTTCTCTTTTTAAACTCTCTTTCACGGTTTTCGTTGCTTGCGGGTTCGGTTTTGACCGGATGTTTGTTCTTGTCATCCTTGAATGGTACTTTGGGTCTACTTCCACTAAAATGTCCCTTTGAACCTTGATAGCCATACTTCTTTGGAAATTTCTTCTTCCTGAAACTCTGCCTGATGGTTTCGTACTCCTCGATCACTTCTGCCAATTCAAAAGGTGTCTTCAACTTCATCCATTTGTCAAGAAAATGCTCCTTGATTTGATCTGGTACACGATACTTCAATTGCTCGGCAACGATTAAATCTTTTAGTTGCTGAAAGGTTTCAATTTCCAATTCAGCAAGCCATTCAGTGAAGTAGCTGTACAGTTCATGAGCATAATTTCTCCATGTTTTCTCTGCTGTTTTCTGATGTCTGTAGAAACACTGTTTCAATTTTTCAGCGTTCATTTTGTATCGTTTCAGAATGAGATCTTTCACAACATCATAATTGTTGGCCACTTCAGGAGGTTCTCGGGCAAGCATGTTAGATAACTCGGCTGGCAAAACGGCCAGCAAATAAGCCACCCAGTCCTCCTTCGGCACTCGAGCCATCTCTGCTTTCCTCTCGAAATTGATCAAATACAATCCCATTTCATCCCCTTTTTCGTCAAATTTGGGAGTGATTTGGGTAAGTTGGATTTTTCTGTTTCTATCCGCCCCATTTTCAGATTCCTCTTCAGACCGGCGAAATTCCTTCTGAGCCATTTCTAGTTTTTTAATTTCGAGTTCATGTTGTCTGACCCTTTCCCGCTCTTGTCGTTCTTCTTCTTGCCTAGCTAATTCTTCCTCACGAATTTTTTCTTGTCTAGCTAATTCTTCCTCACGAATTTTTTCTTGTCTAGCTAATTCTTCCTCTTCCAGTCTATCTTTTATGACTCGTTTCATGATTATCGTTACCTCCTCCCGATCGAAATTTGGGCTTTTTAAAATTATTTGTTTAATATCCGCAACCTTGCACGAAGTTGGTACCTTCTCACCAATTTCTTCCGCAACAGCAATTAAGTCCTGCTTTCTACCAATTGCAAGAAATGCCATGATTAAGGGCCAGGGGAAACACTATCAAAAACCTCTATTAAGATATTAAATTCCAACAGAATTCACAAGACTTTATCAAAGAATTAAATTCGCTAATTCTACGTTACAACTTTCTTACCGAACAACCAAAAATCAATAGAAATAATTTTCGAACACATAAACAAATTAAAATTTTCATTCATTAAAACAATATCTTTTTTTTTAAGATGTTTTCAAATTGAGAAGAAAATAAACAGTTAAAGAAAAGTTCAACTAAAGAACAGCTGTTTTGAAAATAATACTACAATTAAAATACAATTCAGAATATAAACTCAACTTTCCTGTCTAATCAAGAAAAGGTATTTTCAGTTCAAAAGAATTCCCTTTTCTCTATGAACAATTGATTCACACTCAGAAGCATAAATGCACACACAAAAATATAAAACAGAATATCATTCTTTTCCTTTTCTTTTTTTTCGTCAACAAACACAGGAAGTGAATAATTCAAATCCACACTTTCAGATTTTTTTTTTTCGAGTTCTTTTTCTGAACACAAAATGGTCTCACATTTGTCAAATTAGTTACACAAAGCAATTTCAAATTACTAACAAAATTTCCTTAAGTACACAAGTTAGACATTCAAAATTCCGCAAAATAAATAAACAATTCTAAGGGGTTTTTTAGTCATTTAAATGAGCAACAAATGAAAATGACAATTTCAAAACACTCCAAAACTCTTTTAAATGAATTTCCGATTCCATTCAGAAATATAACAAAATATTTTCCAAAACAAAATAACCCAAGACGTACTAAATATTGAAAATTCTAGGCATTTGGTGCAGTTGACAACACTCGTCAAAAAGAATTATACTTGTAATTCAAACTATACACTTCTACACCAAATTTTTAGTTCTATTTTGAATCATACAAACATACAACAGAATCAGATCAAATTTTAACAACACTTCAATTGTCATCAGATAGCATCATACATAAGAACACAAAACAAACTAGGCTATCTCAATTTAAAATTTTAAAATCGTTCTCTTTTCTCAGAAAACAAAACTCAAACTGACCATTTGAATAGTTCTAATTTTAACCATTCAGAACAGAAAATTCTTTTTTATATACCACATGAGTGTCCTAAATTTTCTTTTTTTTTTTTACAATCAAACAAAATTTTAACTATATCAGTCTAGCTAAAATAAGAATAGTTTTGCAAATCAACAGAATAAATTTGCCTTTCAAAATCAGACAAAATTTTAACTATATCAACCTAGTTAAAATAAGAACACTTTTCAAAATTACCACTCCATTTTACCAAACAAAATTTTAACTATATCAGCCTAGTTAAAATAAGAACACTTGCAAAATTACAACTACCTTTCACCAAACAAAGTTTTAACTATATCAGCCTAGTTAAAATAAGAACACTTTTTCAAAATTATCACTCCTTTTACCAAACAAAATTTTAACTATATCAGCCTAGTTAAAATAAGATAGCATTTTTGCATATTATAACTGCCTTTTACAAAACCAAAACTGCATGAAACCAAAACAACGATTCTTCAATGAACCAAAACTCAACATGCAAAACTTTACAAATTACAATTAAAAAGGCACTGTTGCTAATGAAATCTGGTACTCACCCAATAATTTGCACTGGAGATATCAGCAATACCAGGATCGTATCCAAACGGCTGCCACCATTTCTTCGTAGTCTGTACTGACTTGCTCAAAATTTTAAATTATCATCACAAGGAATACTCCTTTTTTTTGGTTCAAACCATTTTAATGAACTCACAGGACACAATACAGGCACGACACACAACACAAAATAATAAAGGTAGTAAATATCAAAAACGAAACATCTCACACAGTCTCGATCACTCTAAAAAAAACACAACACACACGTCTCTCGCCACACTCGTTCTTAACTCTTTCCTTTCTCAAAGTCCTTCTGGGCATGCGCAAGAGCGCCATCTATCTTAGTCTGAAGTCTTTACAATATCTAAACGGTGGCGGAACGTGTTTCCTATACGTTATCCGAACTTGCCATTACTTGCCTTATTTTTCGAATACGATTTCAGCAATTCGACAATAAAAATTCCAAAGAATGAATTCCGAATAGAAATATCATAGTTGATTGGTCAACACCAATTAGATTAAACGCCAAACGTTGTCAAAACGGCGATGAGCTACAGTTTAAGATAACTCCGCTATGTATCATGTGAGAGAATTTAGGTTAGCGGAAGCAAAATCTTCACTTTTTGTCTGATTTTTTTCGTGATTTACTAAAAATTCCTCTCATTACCTGATGCGATGTATAGTTATGCGAGTTTGAGAGATGTATTTGTGCAGTGCAAAAAAATTTAAATTCTATCCACCAGGCAGTAGGCTGTCGAGTTGTTCCATTGGAATGAAGTAGAAAATTGTAGGAACACTTTTTGTTAAATCCTTCAATAGTCAAGTCGTAAATAGTGCGTGGAGGGTTGGTTTTGTGTGTAGGATGCTTGAAAAAAAATGGTTCTGAGCTTTTTGTTCTAAGCGGTTAGTGAAAGAATGAATAGCTAAAATTTAGTCTGCTAGGAGATTAAGGATTGAACGAAAGATTATTGGGTTAGCGGATTAATAAGAAAGTTAATTGGCAGAAATGGCGGAGATTCTATGAAGATACCTGTGCATCATTATATAAGTGTTGTGGTGGAAAGCACCAACGATCAGAAAAGAAGAAATTAACAATTTAGGGGAGCGGATCTGTTTGAAGCCATATTTACCGAGGTTGGAAAGTTTCAACAGAGGAAAGTGGTGACAAGATATATTAGGGCATATTTCTATAGAGGTGAGACAAAAACTAGCGGGTGAAAAGTGGAAAACAAATGGAGAGGGGAGTTATTCTGAAACATTAAGGGACCAATCTGGGTGAAAATTCTATTTTAAGGAATTAATTTTAGGTATCGTTTTATTTATATTAAAAAAAACAATTATTTGTTTACTATATTTTATTTGTATGTTATTAAAAGAACTTTTATGCTTCTATTTGCAGTTATTTTAAAAATCAGAAACAATACTTTCGACAAGAGCTTGGGGTCTGCACGGTCTTCCAAGAGTGTATTTGTATATAAACAAAAACACTACAGGAGTGGTCAATTTAAGTAAATAAGGCCACAAGGTTTAAAAATATATGATCCAAAAATTTCAAGAAAAAAGTCATACAATTACATTTAGATAGGGATTAAACAAAACGCCTCATTTTTTTAACGGATTACTTATTGAATTGAAATCATAAAAAATACACCAACCCACGAAAAATAATTATAATTATTAATAACATACATTCTTTTTAAAGCTTTAACAAAAAATCATTTAGAGTTTCTGGTGATATGCCTGACGAAGTTAAAATAAATACAATAAATTTTAAAGGGCTTATCAATTTTGTTATGTAGGTTGTAAAAAAACTTAACCTTTGTCTCAACGGAACTTTCAAAGCAATGAAACCAAAATGATTTAGCAATTCAAAAGACTACTTCTGAAGATTCATAATTAAATGTATCTCAAATGTTTATTCTGTATTCTTTCAATATCCTGATATCGTAATAAGAATTCCAAATTACAGATCCATATTCCAGTACCGATGAAACAAACATTAAACAAAAATAACGAGTTAGTATTGCAAAAAATCTCTTGCTTTTCTGTTGATCCAACAAAGTTTGCAGTGTGTAATTTTTATAATAGATCTTATGTGGTAATTCATTTTACTCGATCTGAAGTTTCCTTTAAATTATCAAAAATTATCTATCAAACATAATTTTTTGGAAAACAAAATGTTTTTGAGAAGGATTGCTTGTTGAGGTTTTCACTGGGTAGCCAGGTACGGTCCTGCTCAGTTTTTCGAAAACTATACACGTACCCGAGGCTTTTCCTCCAGGTAATAAAAAAATTCACTCAAGTGTATGGCACCCTGCAAATGCACGCGTTTTGTCATTACAAAGTCTGACGCTATTTACTAATGTCTGCGTCGTCATCCATGTCTTCTTTTTTTCCTGCACTTCATCCTCTTAATTTCGTGTATTAACCACGAGAGCTCTGATGGATAAGTTCGCAAGCGACGACATCACCCGCTCGCCGATCTAATTAAAGGCTCCGAAAATTACGAACATGCCTCCCAAGAATTTATTACGAGAGCGCCGGGTAGAAAAAGAAAAAATAATAAAAACAGAATAACCGTGATAGAAAAGAAGAGAGAAACCGAACGATCCGGGGACTATCTTCTCCCGTGGAAGGATAAAAAAAATACATCAGAGAAGAGGAGAGCTTCCAACATCGCGCGCGGTTTACCGAGAGAGGGCGCTGCAGTTGTTCGGTTGACGTCAGAGCAGTTCGCGCTCTAGTTTTCTGAGAGCAGCGGAGCGGTTAAAACCGATAAAACCAGATGTGGCCCGAAGCGAAGGGAAGAGAGAGCCGAATTACGGCCCTTCATAAATATTAATTTTCGGCTCCGTGTACTTAGGACTTCAGAACTCTCCCGGTCCGCAAACGGTGGCGTTTCGTTCTGTGTCGTGTGGCCGCGAATTTATTCCAACGCAGAATACTGCCGTATTTTTCGTTTGGTTTGGGGGAATTCTTTTCGATGTTTGGTTTCGCGGTTGAGCTTCGTTCGTTCGGAGGAAAAAGTTTTCGAATATAAAAGCATAATGGAAAGTTTATGGGATGGGGTATTTATATAAATTCGACCTACAGTTGTTTAGGAAAGAAAATTGCACTTTATCTTAATATTGAACTTGGATAGTAAGATAGTGTTGGAATAAGATTAGAAGTCTGTCAGAATGGTAGTTGACAATATATAGAAGCTTCGAAAGATATTAAAAACAAAAATATTCAATTGCCATTCGACGAAACAACCCGTCCGCCATCATCAGGACCACAAGAAAACGCGTATTAAACTCAAGTTTAAGTGGTTTCTTTTATCAATGTTACCACCACCCACTGTAAAAAATTTATTACCACTAGTGTTAATGACAGTAGTGGGTTAGCAGATTGGATCATCGATCCATTCTACTTTTTCCTGGCAAGGAGCACCTTTTCTCACCAACAGACCAAAATGTTCTTTTTTACGAACATATTTGACTCAGAAAAGCTGGAAAAGCTAACAGAAAAGCTGACTTTCAAGAAATTAAATCCGTGACTGATAATTTAAATCATTGTGCTTATGTTGGTTGGTTCTTATGTCATGGTACTAGATATGCCGCTCTCAACTCCAAAGCATGAAGGTTAGACAAAATTAATTTTTCAGTTATTGTAGTGGGATTGAAGAACATTTCTTGGCTATTGACATTGATACAATGTATGATGATATGTGGAGAGGCTGGCTCTATTTTACATTAGGCGCACTGTAGGAAAGCTTAGTATCATAGACGTAGGTCAAATGCTTTAGACGTCCAGTGAGCAGTCTTGACAACATGAAAAACCTTTCTCGATATGTTGATATCTAAAAGTTCTGTCGGAGATTTGCTCGTATCAATGATGGGAAGGTACAATTTTTCTATAAAGGTTGGGTTTTAAGCTGGACAGATGGTCTGAGAGTTTCACTCTTTCTGGTTCCAGGTAGCTTCTCCTTTGCCCAAGATTTTGCAAAATTGTCAGCTGTTTCGTTTTCTGGGATGTTAACGTTAGAAGAGAACCATTGAAAAGTAATATTGAATTCTATGTGGAAGCTTATTAGGAGTTTGGCAATTCTATGTAACAGTGGATCGTAGATGATGAAGCATCCCTGAACAACAGTGATGCCTGGGTATCAATATAAAAATTTACCTTAAATGGAGGGGTTTTGGGAAGATCCTTGAGAGTTTCATAGATAACTATTTGTTCAGTCTTAAATACCGAGAGGTGTTAACAGTTCCTTGTCTTGATGTCTTTACATCCGAATTAATCTATTACAAGGATGTCATTGTCAGTAAGCTTTAGATCATTGTTTCCCAAAGTAGGCGCTACCATCACCCCCCCCCCCCTTGAGCGTTGAAGAAATCTTGGGTAGAAATGTTTCCCCAGAGAAAATAGAGGGGCACTGAGGTGCAAGAATGGGCAATAAAATGCTAAAAAAGTTTGCTGCCTAAAATGTTTTCAAGCAAACATTTATCCACTTGATCTTACAGACACACTCACTATAGTGATGCATTGTCGCAAGAATTACGAGTTGTAACATGCAAGTTACATCTGATCGGTCTAAAAACAAGACGACAGGTCTTAACAAGCGAGTGTTAGTATGTATCTTCTGTGGTTCAGTGATGGATCATTTTCCCGAATTCATAAGGTCAATGTAGTCAATTGCATAAAAATTTAAAGTTGTCAAGTGAAATTGACGAACTTTGTCTTGCATTCTTGCATCAATAATTATCCTGATTCCTACTGCTCTGATAGATGTCGAGGATCAGTAACCATTGCTAGTAGCAAGTTTTCTTCATCCACGAGTAAGAATTCCCCACAATTATATTGTAAATTACATCTTCGATGTGATCTGGTAATTAATTGCTTGAAAGTGTTATCATTTTCCATAGATGTAAATTACTAAGTATCGAAGCATTTGTATTGAATTGTGTATTTACAAGGAGTCACATTACGCAACTTTTCCAGAGATATTAAAGAAAAAATGTGTATCGAAAACCTTTCGTGGCCATTTGTGATTGTTTCAAGGTCAGAGAAGCCCTGTTAAATATTTAAGTAAATAGCTTATAGCCTAAATATTAAGTAATATTTAAGTAAATAAAAGTTTTTGGTATAGCATACAGGTCCCATTCTTCAACAGTTTCAGACAATTGCAAACAAAAGTTTATAAACTGTTGATCTTTTTTTAATTCTAAAAAACACTGGGTTTTTTTTTCCTTCTGTTTTTTTTTTTATTTTTTCAATACCAGAAGGGCCCGGCTAAATATTTATGACCTCTGAAATGTTTTGTAAATAAGGATCACGTCATCAACTGTTTCGCATTGTTACTGATAAATTTTTTTTTAATTATATCTAGAAGCGCTGTTTTTTTAATTTTCGATTATTTTAAGGGTAGAGGCAGAAATATCTAGCCGGGACAACAGCTAGATATTTCTGTGCGTCGCTCAAATTTTTTGTCAGGTCTTTTTGACGCACTAGTCAAGTTTTCAGCACGAGGACTAAGCGAATTCTGAAAGAAAAAGTGTTTTTCGGCACACACTAATGCTTACATCTCATTGCATGAAGATAGTAACGAATCTAATTTCACATTAAACCTCAGAGAGACGCAGTGTATTCAGAATACATTTGATTTTCTTTTTATTTAATAAAAGTAAAATTGAAGCAAGCATCTTTACTACGTTTTTAGAATTGCAAACTTAATTAATTGCATGAAATAACAATCTTACTTCTTTGTCGTTTAGTGACAGTACCTGGTTTAAATCAAGTGTGGTTTTGCTTTTTCAGCGTGGTGGAAGAGAACCAGCGGTAGGTATCTTTTAACGATATCATGAACTTGCTTTTTTGAAAATATGAGAAACGGTAAATTTTTAGATGAATAACGAGGAAGAGAGAGAGAGAGCCAAGAAGTCCCTGCTTTCAACCCCTGCTGTTCTTTAAAATATGTTCATAGCATTAACAAAAGAGGGTACAAATACTAAAAGCGTGCTTAAAAATTTTCAATATTTAATTTTTCTTTATTCAAAGCAATTTGTCTTCGTCGAGTAGATGCTTTATTTTACGTTTAGGTTTATTGCTTAGGCATAAACAAAATCACATAAAAAAACAACACACAAACACATAAAAAAATCCTGACCAGTTAAAATAAATGCATGCCACCACTGTGAAATGTTTAACAAAAAATTGCTTTTTTGCATCCTTGACGAATGAAACGAAAACAAAAAAAATGGGTCCAGAAAGGGTTCCTTTTCCTCAAACAAATGCAAACTTTCTAGCGCAGTCCCATAAAAACTGGAGACACAATTATGATGCCTTAGTACATTTTTCATACCTTAGAATTAGTGCACACTATTTAAAAAGAGAGTAAAGTAAAAAAATAAATTAACAGATGTGTCAAAAAACATCATTACAAAGTTTCGATTCTTCAAGTTAATGTTTTAAATTTAGTTAACTGTCTTCAGACTGACAGAAAATGTAGTTATTTCCATATAATTTTTAGATATTAATCAGTTTACAGTTCTTTGACATAGAATACAATTAGTATCAATTACAATTTGATTTAATACAGTTTCTTACATTGAAGTGCCATAAAAATTCGTACACCTGTCTAATACTTGGTAGGCCCCACGGAAGCGTAGAACTGCAGAAATACGAAGGAACATGGACACGAGCTTGTGGAAGTATTCTGTAGGCATTTAACGCCATACTTCCTGCAGATGCCGTCCCAATTGTGTATTCCGAGGTGTAAGATCTCTGTGTTCCACAACACGTTGATGGTATTCCAAATGTGTTCGATAATGTTGAGATCTAATGACTTAGGTGAGAATGGCAAGACCCCAAACTTGCCATTCCACAGTTTGAAAAGCCATTTCCTCTAACCATAATTTGACGGGTCTAGACTAGTGTGACGGCGTATTGTCCTGTTGAAAGAGGACAAACCCATGAAAATGAACGAAGGACGAACGGGTAACTCGTCAGAAAGGATGCATGCATAACGTCCACCTGTCAATGACGTTTGTAGACACCAGGGGTCCCATTGAATGCCAACGAACAAATGCATACCATTACGGAGCCACCACTAGCCTGTAAAATCCCCTGTTGACATGCGGGATCCATAGCTTCATGGGATTTTCTTCACACGCGGATCCTTCCATCGTCCCGAAATAGTTTGAAACGCTACTCGTTTCCAATCATCAAGTGTCCAGTGGCTGTTTCGGAGGTACATAGATGTGTGTCGAGTATTCAGTGTATTCGAGTCGGCTCCTAAGGCACATATCTTTGAGGGAACATCGCAGTCCTCAGTGATGTTTGTTGAGGAACCACCATTGAATTCTGATGTTATTTAAGGCAGTGTTGCACGCCTACCGCGTGAAAGAAGTCTTGCCAGTCGACGCTGGTCACGTTCTTTTTACAGTTACACTGCTATCGTAAGTTACAGGTTTTGCCAGGCTTGTAGTCATAGTACCCTCTGGAATGGTAGTACTTGAAAAAATCCTAACTTCTCTACCTCCTAACCCATCTCATGACTCCAACTAGTATTAAACTGCATTAAAAATCTCTTAAATCGTGATAACCTGCCATTCTTAAGGCGGAAACAGATTTAGATGCTTTCATAGATATCTATCGCTTTGTATATGCACTGTCAGACGCAACCAATGACGTGCATAGACGGCGTGGCTATGTATTTTGCACAGGCTTGTCTACCAGTTTTTCTGGCACTTAAAAATGTATTTAATTGTATTTAAAATAATACATAAAACTGAATTTTATCAATAAAAAACTGTCCAGATATCATTGCATGCTTTATTGAAATATATTTTAAAACCCTCTTTCAATCGAATTTGTATGAGCCAAATAATATGAGCTTTTAAGAGATACGAACATTTTGGATTGCGAGAAATATTATCTACTTGGCCAACTTCTACGTTATTCGCTTTTATATATATCTTTTGCTTTAATTACAGTCAACAATATGTTCTTCGGTATTCCGTATTCCTTAGCTGCTTTAGCAGTCGTTTTTAAAATTTCAATTCTTGAATCGATAAGCAGATATATGTACGTTTTTCTAACAGCGTTTGACATCTTACGAAGGAGTAACTTAGCATTCAAATCGATCAGAAAAATTGTTTGTCTATTCGAATAAGAACTTTTGAATAAATGAATTTTGTCAATTCTACCAAAACTTCTAGAATGTCAAGCTCTGGACCAGTGGTATGCTTCGTCCCATCTCTCATTGCGATTTGTTTTCATAACATCCCTTTCCCAATATGGTCCAGACTCTAGTTTCACACACTTGACCATACTTCCCCGAAGTGGAATCTACCTCCCCTGTGGACGCTGAAGAAATCTTGGGAGGTAATGCTGGACCCAGGGAAATAGGAAGCATCGTGAGGAGCAATAGAGGGCTATAAAACGATGCTAAATTTTAATAACATGAATTTGTCGCCTAAAAATGTTTTAAGCAAACAGAGGCTTTTGACCATTCAAACATACTAATGATGAATTGTCATTGAATCGTGTAACTACAAAGAGGAACGGACTACTGCATTAGGTTGACTGAGAAGATTTATAGATGCTGCTGAGAAATATAAAGCCAAATATAGACAAATTGATAACACAACACCAAGAGTTTATACTTCTCATTATAGATTTAATTTTTTTATTGATTTGATTGGTATCAATTACTGGTAATAGTGAACAATGTAGTGTGTTTATGTGCAATGTATTTTTTCTGTTTTGTTATTTAATTTGAATAAATAGTTTTATATCAATTTTATTTCTAAAGTACTTTTTTAAATTCTATAAAATTACACACGCAACTACACAACTATTTTGTTGAAATTCAAAAATTATAGGTACAGCTTCACTTGCAAAGCCAAAAGAGTTTGAGAAACTTTTGTAAACTCTAGACAATGCTAAATGAAACAATGCTAATTTAATACATTACAATGTGTTTGAGATCACAAAAACTGCCTCTTTTTTTAATACAACTTTTCTTCCGATTTGTAAGTACAAAACGCAAGTTCTAACATCTGTCCAGAAAATGAAACGAAAACTAAATTAAACTGAAATAAAACTAGTTCTCTCTATGATAGATGGGATAGATCGTAAAATCATGTGAGTTCGTCTTAAAGAGATTTGTTAAAAAGAGCATCAACTGTGTGTTGAATTTTTGAATAAGAACTAACAGTGACTCAGTGTGTCGTAACGACCATGGAAGTTCAAAAGCCCAGCATCCCCAAGTAAAACACAAAATTCGGTGGCAAAAAAGTAAATAAAAATCATTAAAACAGAACTAAAATCGTCGAATTTCTCAACGTAAATTTGAGTGAGACATCGGTTTATGTTTTGCGTCTTTGGTTTTCATCGCAAAAAGTCAATCAGGGAATATGGATGCCCAATCCTTCCAGCCACAAAGAATTTTTTTTTCAGCCCTTCAGCCTCAGAAAGAAGAAAGAAAGAATTTTCAAATAATTTCTTACAATAATTTGTTAATGGTGTGGTGGTCATGCGCAATGTGTATCATCAGCGCAAACTCTTCTCTACTGCTCCATGTTTCTTACTGACCCTAGCATCTAGTACAGATAATATGCACAGTGGGTCCTTGCGCGTGGTCCATTTTTCTCTCCTCATTTTTCCGCCTTTTTAAAAACTTCCATCGAACTCTAACACAGCTTTGGGTCATCCATACAAAGTTGCACGATTGAGCCTTTTAGACTCTTTTTTAACTTGGGGACTAAAAATTATTTGTATTCAATTGTCTGTGCAGAAAAGAAGCAACAATGAACGGAGTTGATTAAAGTCTATTATCATTTGCTTTTCTATCGAATATCAACATCTTCAGTTATCATTGCTATGCTATGCTACTGCAGTGACAAGTTCTATTCCTCGTAATCCGTTGACGTTGATGTGTCTGTATGATGACTCCTTGTCCAATGAGAGGGATTTTCAGTACCAACAAACCAGACGGTCTGGGCTTCTGCTGTCCAAATGATCCCGCACGATACATATTGGGGTTGCCTTAAAGTGTAGTTTATCGACGTTTTGGTGACATTCAATCTAATTGGTATTGACCAATCAACTATCTATCATACATGAATTTGGAATTTATTTATTGGAATTTCTATTGGCTAACTGCCGAAATCGTATTCGTAAAACAAACCAACTGAAGTCACTTTCAGAATACGTGCAGGAAACTCGCATCGCCGCAGAAACACTACCGCCACCTATATTTGATTTGACAGAAAATGCCTCTCATACAGTACTAAACACAATGCACATACGTTGCAAACACATCACAATATTGTTTAAATTAATAGTAGTAATTGTATTTATTTTATTTTAGTCTGCTGGAAAAGAAGGCATCGTGTCAACACAGAAACGTCAACACTCGTTACCGAAAGAAGAAACGAAGTAAAATTAAACAGCGAAGAAATTAACGAAAAATTGTGACAGTACAAATTTAAAAACTACGAACACCAAGCAAAACAATGTTTCTTGCTTTTCTTCTCCAACTGTTTCGATTACTAAAATCCTAAACTGTTGTGGCCAACGGATTAGCAAAATCAAACAACCCAAATAGAAACCTTCCATTAAAAACTTAAAATTAGCAAACATTATCTCTACATATAAGCAAAGTTGGCGTCTGTCTGTGTATACAAAGCCACCTCTTGACCAATCCACACCAAATTTGGTACTCATGTTTTTGAATCATCTGCAAATATAGGCTGTATATTAGATTTTTCCCGGGTCTTCAGAGGAGACTAAAAACAATTCAAAATCCCCATAGAATAATATTGAGTAATAGTGCGATCAATTACAACCAATTCACCCGAGCAACATAATTTTGAATAAAGTGTAATTTATTAAATACACTTTATTCAAAAGCCTTTTTTACGCAAAAAAGTGCTGCTGAGATCAACATTTAGATAAAAGGATACATGGACCAAAAAGCTGAAAAATGCTAGGCTATAAATATTTTTTACAGGAGTTAAATAAAAGGACGTTAGTGTTTTTGAGGACGCACGTACGTCCCCTTCTATTGGGAAAATGTCTCACTACTTTAATTGTTTCTCTAATGTAGTTTCAGTTTGAGTTTTACATTTCTATTTCATTGAAAACATACTCACTACATGCATTCCAAAATGACTACTCTGTGAAGTCTGGCATTAAGTAATCCATATGGTCTCTAGGATATATTAGGTTATACACATATTTCGGAAGAAAACCCCAAAGCCGTGTTCCTTAACATGATGTTTCTCGGGTCCAACGCCGATGAGAAAATTCTGGGGTTGGATATGTTTTGAATGCATTACTGTCAATGAAAGAACTGGACATTTATTTCTATTTGTAAAAATTTCCCCTGTCCATCTAAATTGCTGTAGAGCCAAAAAGTTCACATTCCTTGTAACATATTCATGTCTGATTACATGGTTTGTTTTGACTAAAATACATTTTAATTCGCTTAAGACAGGCGACATTTAAAAGAATTCACTAGGAAGAGGCATACGTAGTTCTTGCACCCCGAACATAATTGATTGACCACACTGGCATAAATGTGTCGCGATTTGAATAAAAATGGAGCCAAGACCATTCTAGATAAGGGCAAAGTTGTTCATAAAGTTAAAGAATGGTCGGTGATGAAGTCAAAGCCAAGGGAGCGATTTTCTTAGTCAATAGCTGACTAGCGAAGGATCAACAGATCCTGTTGTTCACCAAATTGTTTTGGACTATTTAAACGTCCATTGGTAATTCAGGACTAGACTGGTATTAACTCTCTGAGTATCACGAGATTTCTGAGAAGTGTATGCTAGTTGAAGGCAGCGTAGGTTCGATTATTGTAATTTTGCCTGGGTGTATTCTCTTTTCTGTGTCAGTAAAAGTTTCCTTGTGTCGTGTAACGTCCCATGATCCTGAACACGGAACTCTTGCTAGGAGGCGCTTTCCCCAGGTCTGGCTGAGCAGATGACATCAGAGTACAACGGCAAGAGTCGCCGGAGTTTTTTTTTTTTAGATTATTAAGTGAATGATGAAATCGCAATCGAGAGGGGTGCGGTTGCCCTTTCGCGATGTGTCTCGTCTGTGAAATTTTAAACTAGCTTTGTAATTTATATGTAAATATTTGTTGATAATATAAAATTATTTTGGTTAATAAGTGGCCTTGCTTTTATCGTCGATATGGTACAGTCGGTCTATTCATTACTTGACTTGTGTTTGGTGCCGCTTGGCTAAATATGACCCTTTCGCCACAAAATCCAACCAATCGAATGGGCCGCCGTAGCCCGGTTGGAAGAGTAGCGGATTAGCAACCGGAGGGTTGCGAGTTCGAATCCAACCAAAGACTATCGTGTACAAAAGGGGATGATGCACGTTAAATCTCTAGTGGCTTCAAATGTCCTCACGCCGGCGTGGAATGGAAGTTTGGAGAGTGGGGTGCCAGTTCAGGTGTGACCTCATCATCAGACCATGGTTCAAAATTACGTGGTGTTGTCCTCGGATCTATCCCCTCGGGATTGATCCCGGACCGTCTCCAATAGCCTGTTGTGTTGCTCCAGTACGACGTTAAATACCTACCTACCAACCATACGAGTAGTGTAGTTCTGCTTTTCTCCACAACACATTGAAAGAATCAGGAAAGATTCTATTGGCCAAGAAGGTTAAAACTGGTTAGAAGTCATGCAGGGAAGACTACAAGTTTCAGAACGGATATGAGAGGCTTTTCTGTCAAGCTAAATGTTGGCGATGTAATATTTCTGAGCTACATATTCCGAAAGTGAAATTACTTGAGTTGTTTCTCGTATACGATTTCAACACATGGCCAATAAAAATTCCCAAAGAACTGAATTCTGAATGGATAAATGATAGTTGATCGGTCAACGCCAGTTAAATTGAACGCCAAACTTCGAGAGCCGATTGGGTAGCTGAAATATAATTTTTCCTATCCATCTGATTTAGGGACTCGCTTGCCCAGTTGAAAGAGTAACGGATTAGGAATAGGTAAGGTTGCGAGTTCGAAACTCGATCATCATGTACAAGGGAACTGGTGCGCGTTGCCTCACATTGTCGTGGAGTGGAAGTTTGGAGAATGAAGTGCCAGCGCAGGTGTTGACCTCGTCGTCTGACCGTGGTTCAAAATTACGAGGATTTGTCCTCGAATCTTTCCCTTCGGTATTGAACCCGAAACCGTCTCGAATTCCCCTTTGTGTTGCTACAGTGTGACGTCAATTCAATTACCAACCAACCCGTCTGGTTTGTTTGCACTTTTTTCCCTCTCAAATGCTGTGAACCCCTCAGAAACGTAAACGAATCGTAATTGGAAAAAATCCTGTCTGCCCCAAAGTAATGTGGATGGAAATGGTAATGGGAGTAAGTGATTGAAACGTTATTTAAAATGAGGTTGGAACTCAACCATAATGTAATTCAACAATGACTAGCAAAAGACTAACTGTCGTTTACAAAATGGTCAAATTCAACAACTTGCTTTGAATTTCTTTTAAAGTTAATCAGTATGTGAGGACTTTGGCAGGTATTAACTCTCCTGGTGGTTGTCTTGACGAGGTATCTCATCATTAGAAGAAAACTGACTAGATCCTGATCTCGTCATCACCAAAATTTTTCAATATCTTCATGACGACATATCTCGTCATCAAGACATAATTGTTGGTACCTTAACAAAATTAGATGTTGATGGACGAGATATCTCGTAGAAACCACTTGGAGGGTTTATGATACCGCAAAATCATAGAGGGATTTTCAGTGCAAGCAAACAAACCCAGACGGTCTGCGAAGATTTTATTACTGCTGTCCAGATGCTTTCGCATGATACGATTCGGGGTTACCTTAAACTGTAGTAAAGGCCACGTAGCCCAGTTGTGGATCAGCAACCGGAGGGTTGCGAGTTCGAAACATCCAACCAAAAACCGTCGTGTACGCTGGGGTTAGTGCACGTTGGTCTCAAATGCCCTCACGTTGTCGTGGTGTGGTAGTTTGGAGAGTAGGTTGCCAGCTCAGGTGTTGACCCGGTCTCTGAGTTCAAAATGACGAGGTTTGTTCAAAATGACGAGGTCAACACCTGAGCTGACGTAACTGCCCTAGGGGTTGATCCTGGATCGTCGCGCTCAGGTGTTGCCTCGTCATCTGACCGTGGTTTAAATTTACGTGGTGCTGTCCTCGAACCTTACCCTTTGGGATTGTACCCGGTCCGTCGTCAATAGCCTGCTGTGTTGCTCTAGTACGACGGCAATTAATTACCACTTCCAAAACGTGGATCGTCGCCAGCACAGAGTAAATACCTACGCATACAGAGGCTTTACTGAAGGCATGACTTACAGCCCCCTCGGTGGGGGCGTATGACCCTAATTGTAGGCGGAGTTTGACATGTTTCACTCAGAGCAGTAGCCATTTTGTAATCGTCAGACTGAAGCGTCATCCCACTCTCATCAAACATCATCTCATTTTAGTACAGTATATTTTAATAATATTTGAACTTTTTTTCATTATCTTTTCACTTAATTTAAAACGACTTACAATAAATTTTCATGCTGTTGCAAAAACAGACTTCTATCATGTTTCCCGCTTCTCTTGAAAGGCAAGTTTCTTTTTAGTTTTTCGTAAAATATATTCATAAATCACAGAACCACTAATGCGAAATTGTGTGGCATTTTAAAAATTGTCTTACAATCAAGTTAAATTAATTAGCTATTATTTTAAATCTCAATTGTTTGATAGAAGACAAATCGAAATCGCTCTATTTAGCGTTAAGACATTATTCGCCCAAGATTTTTGATTTTTGTTAAAAAATCTTTCAAAGTATTAATTTGTGCATTTTTTTATTTAATTAAAATCGATCGTAATTAAACTTATGTGGTATTCAGAATTCTGTACAATTGTACTCTGTTTAATATATTTTATTTTCTGCTTATTCGTTGGTGATTACATTTACATACCGTTTTTATGTACACTGCTGGCCACCCAAATTGCAACACCAAGAAAGACAAGAGATATCACAACAAAATTTATTTTGTAGATAACATGTTGACCAAGTATCAAATGATTAAATTTATAGACTTCTGTGAAGTGTGGTTCCTGCCAAAATCAGTAGCCAGAGTAGCCGCCATTGTTGGAGATCACCGCTGCCACACGCCTCGGCATTGATTCAAAGAGACTTTGGATGTGTTCTTGGGGTACAGCAGACCAAGCAGCTTCCACACGTTGCCAAAGTTGATCTGGTGTGGCAGCTGGGGATGTATTCTGGGTCAATCGTTGAGCAACCATGGACCACATGTTTTCTATCGGCGAAAGATCCGGAGAGCGAGCTGGCCAGGGAAGCAATTCAATCTGGCGATTGACGAAGAACCCTTGGACAATGCGTGCCACGTGTGGTCGCGCATTATCCTGTTGAAATATGGCTGTGGGCAAGCCCTGAAGGTAAGGAAGGACAACTGGCTCCAACACCTCGGAGATGTAGCGCTGGCTGTTTAAAGTACCGGCAATGCGTACTAGAGGAGTGCGAGAGTGATATCCAATACCGCCCCATACCATAATACCCGGTGCAGGACCAGTGTGGCGGTGCATAACGCAGCTGTTCAGCATCCTCTCTCCACGGTGTCTCCAGACTCGAATCCGACCATCGTGGTGTTGCAGACAGAAGCGTGACTCGTCAGTAAAGACAATTTCATTCCATTCTGCCGTCCACATCCTTCTTTCATCGCACCATTGGCGGCGGAAACGTCTGTGGCTCTGCGTTAAGGGTAGACGAAGCAATGGACGTCTTGCGGACAGACCACTCTGCTGTAAACGGCGTCGAATGGTACGCGCAGACACTGGATGATGCGGTACAGACTGAATGTGCTGTGCTATGGTTCGTGATGTGGCTGAGCGATCCGTCACTGCCATACGCACAATATGCCTGTCATCACGTGAAGTGGTGCACTGAGGTGGATGCGATCGAACACGTCGGTCCGTCGTACCCTCCTGCATCCAACGATCACATATCCGCATTGCAGTTGTTTGGTTTCGTCCAACACGACTACCGATTTCCCTGAAAGATAATCCACAATCTCGGTAGGCCACTATCCTTCCTCTGTCGAACTCGGATACTTGATCAAAAGATGATCGCTGTTTTCTACGAGGCATAATTGATCGTTTTTTTTTTTTTGAAAAAACCACAAGAAAAACACAATTGCCGTACTTGAAATCGTCGAAATCTCCAAGCCTTAAATAGCGCTTTGAAGTGGCGCCACAGGCGCGCGTGATGTGCGTCTGCGCTGAAATTCTAATCATTTGCATATCTCACCTCCGCTAATGCATGTTGTAAATTTCATATTATTTGTATGCTTCCTTCAGGGTGTTGCATTTACGGTGGCCAGCAGTGTAATTCAAATTTATCTTTTTCTGAATTATAACCTATTTTATGTATACAATTATAAAGATTTATGTGCAAAATTCTAGTGCTTTTGTGATACTGCAGAAAACGTTTTCATTGTGATTAAGTGTTTATTTTTTCATAAACAGACTACTTAACTTATTTTATGTAGTTCTTAACTTATTTGAATAAAATAACATACATCTTGTTTCATAGTTGTTTCATATAAACTTAATACAGAAAGGAAAATTAAATTTAAAATTTTGATTTAAATAATGATTTTTTTAATAAAAACCACTCGATTTAAATCAGCATATCCTTAAAGTAACCCTAATAGTACGTTAAAAGAAAAATGCGCCATAATTCTATGGAATTAATTTTTCTGTAGAATGTCTAAAAAGTGGCCGTAATTTAAAATTCTAATACTCAAAAACATTACAAATACTTCAGCTTCTCAAAATGTTTAGGAAATCTAAATCAATCAACACAACTTAATTTATAACACTAGACTTGTTTTACTACGTCATGATCTTTAAAGTTTCTACTTTTAAAGAGTATAACAGGAATACAAATCAAATTAAATAAAAAAACTCTCAAACCCTGTTCAGTTCAAAAAATATGTGGATGCTGTAAGCTACAAATCTGACTACATAGCTTTTGGAATGAAATGATTATGTGGATTCAGACGTGGCAAATTAGATTCAATGGGCAAGAACATCATTCTTCCATGTAGAAAAGGGTGGATCATGACGTTGGGTGCCTTTTTGGGCATCTGGGAAAATTTGAAAGGAGATTTCAGTACCTGTTAAACCGTTTCAACCAGGATTGTCTGGAAAACTCTTTCTGCCCTATTAGAAGACAAGGTGGTTTTCGATACAATTCTGATTGTTATCAGTTTTGCTAAGCCATGCAGGGGTTATCATACATAATTTTTTGAAAAAGAGCAATGTTTGTGAAATTGTGTGGGTGTAGTGATCATGTGTTGCTCGATTTTAGCCAGTTTAATCGGACATGCATGAGCACGATTATCGTGAACTTCGGGCATACATGACAGAACTTAGCAAGTGTTTCTTCACATTTATCGATACATACTTTCATGGAGTATTTGTAGTTAAGAACCTTGCTAAGAAACAATTTTTTTTCCTTCTAAGAACTTGAATTTCATTTTTCTCGAGCCATCAAGAACATACAATGGCTGCACAGATGTATTTTGTGCCAGCATTTGTTCGTATGATGGTCAAACATAAAGCAAAAATATTAAATGCATTACACATTAGGAGATAAGAATTCCAAAGAAAATTAAAATTTTATCGCACATTTAATTTATATATTTAATTTGTTTTTTTTTTTATGTTTATGTTATTGTAACAGCAGCTTGGGAAAATGGAAAATCTTGCCGGCTCAAGCGTCGAGAGGAAAAGACCACACACCGAAGGGACCACCCGAAACATCTTTTTAACGATTTTTTAACGACAGCCAATCAGCAGGGGTCGGAAATCGTTGTGGTTTCGAAACAAAGGGCAGGCGCCTTTCTGTCGCTCTCTATGACATTTCGAGACAGAGATAAATTACGATTGCCTTTACCGACAGGGTTTTATGGTCCCCTTTCAAGTCCGCCGAAGTCTGTCGTAAAAGTCGAGGGGAGAGGCCAACGTGAGAGAGCCATTCGGGAACGTCCGAAGATGGTGAGAATTTTCAACAGCCAACCAGCACCGACTAAAAGGCGGACCCGAAACGAAAAGGAGGAGTCGATAAGCACCCAATATATATAGAGTTTTTGAGATCAGAGAGAGAGAGAGCTTGGAGAGAGGCGGTCAGCAGAGAGACCGTTTTGGAGAGAAACGTGAACACCCGTTCACTGTCGGTGCATTTATCCCGTCTTGGGATTCTATACTCGCCAGAGTATTTTATTGAGAAGGGCTCGCCTGTAGCCGTGAAGGAGACCCCTCCGAGAAACCTGTGTCGCTACTCACCCAAGTAGTGGAGACTTCACCGAGATCTAAAGTTCGCCAGAACTGATAAGGCTGATTTATCCCACCTTGGGATTCTATACTCACCTGAGTATTTTATCGAGAAAGTCTCGACCGTAGCCGTGAAGGAGAAGCCTCCTAGAGATCTGTGCAACTGCTCATCCTAGTAGTGGAGATTGATCTGATCCTATCTGGAAAGACTGAGATATCCTGCCTTGGGACTCTATACTCATCTGAGTAATTTTGTTGAGAATAGGCTCACCCGTAGCCGTGCAGACTCCCCCGAGCGAAATTGTGAGGCTCGCCAGCAGCCCTAAGCGCTTCGATAGAACTTTGGACTTTCCAATGAACTAAAGTAGTATACCCCCCCGTATAGGACACGGAAGTGACGTCATACCACGTGACCCGAAGTGGGCGGGGCCAAGTGACGTCACAGCGTGACGTCATCGAAAAGCGGAAGTGACGTATGGTTTGTTTACATTTTGGACTTGGGAATTTTTTTTTTGTCATCGACTTCGTGCAGGCGTTGAGTTGTTTCAAGATGGCGTCGTTTTGTTGCCATGATGACGAATCACTCGTAGTGTCATCTGGTGGAGATATTCGAAACCCTATTATTTTTAATTAAAAAGCAATTTCGTGGATTCGAACCGAGGACCATAGGATCCGAAGTCAAGTGCGCTATCCGTTACGCTGTAAGAGAGTTAACTATGGGCGGTGAATTAATGTAGTGTTTCTCTCTCTTTTGGACTTGTATTTTTTCTTAGTATTAGGAATGGGTTATTTTTAGAAAATGGTTTGAATAATTGCATAGGGGTTTTAATAAATGCTTTTTCAAAACGACTTATGGCGCCATCTAGTGATTTTAAAAGTAAGTAATCTAAGGAACGAATTGATTTCTTAATGTTTTTACTTTATTCATGACCAGTGACGTCAGTGTGTTTACGTTTGGGACTTGGATTTTTTTCCTTCTGAGATTTCGATGTGACGTCACGAGTATGTCCATCGAGCACGTCTGAACTTGAAAAAAGCCAAGTCTGAACTTGAAAAAGCCTACTCACAGTACATTTCCTTACAAGATTTAATTTTGTGTTGGTGAACCGTTATAAAGATGGTAAGGACTGTATGGGTGCCCATAATGACAACGATTTGGATCTTTATGCACCCATAGCGTCTGTTTCATTTGGACAGAAAAGGCAATTTGTGTTTTCTAGAAAGAACTACAATTCTTTAAAAATTGTTCTGGAAATGGAAGCTTGCTTGTGATGAAGTATCCAACAAACCAATTTTGGTTTCACAGCTTGCCCCGTGGGAATGCATTATGCCCTAGAATAAACTTAACGTTTCGTAAAATCCTTGTATAAAGCAGCGATAAACCACTGATGTGCCCCCGAACTAGAACTCAGTGACGTACACTAGACGATATTTGGACAACGTTGCAATTGATCTTTGCCTTTCAGAATAGTATTTTTATAAATGCTTACATCTTGTTGTTTTTAAATAAATTTTTAGCGTGTCTTACCACATATACTGTATTTTGGATTATTTGGGTTTTTTTATTACCATGGTTTTATAAATTTTCTTTTAAAATGCAAGATCTGAAATGAAATTTTTCTTTCCTATATAGATTTATGGTTTTTTTAAGTTAGATGTTTTTACTCAAAAATTAATTATACATTAGATGCTATAACACCTATTTTATAGCAGAAATTTTGTTTTAAAATAATAATATACACTTAAGTAAGAGTAAAAATTTTTGAAACTTTACAAGACAAATACTATGAATATTTTTTCTTGTACATTTGAAGAAGTTATAATAGTATAAAACCCATTTATTCTATAAATCTAACTTAAATGTTATTTTTTAATTAATCTTTCCTTGCATATTATTTTTTGCTTTGAATAAATCTTCATAAATTTTAGTGATTTAATTTATATTATATATAGATTTACAAACCTGTTTTTGGATGAAATATAAGGATTTTATATTTTAAAAATTAATGTTTTTACTTAAAATTAATTATATATTAAATACTATTACACGTATTTTTAATGTTGAAGATTTTTAGAAAACATTTTACAATTGAAACATATACATTAAATATTATGACAAACACTTAAATGCAGATCCATAAGGGAATATTGGAAATCTTTTTAATGCTTACACCTTTCTATTTTAAATAAACTTTTGCTTGTCTTACCACATACACTGTATTTTGGATTATTTGGGTTTTTTTTTTTTTTTATTACCATGGTCTTATAAATTTTCTTTTAAAATGCACGATCTGAAATGAAATTTTCCTTGATTTTGAGATTTACTCAAAAATTAATTATACATTAGATGCTATAGCACATATTTTATTGCAGAATTTTTTAATATTATACACATAAGTGAGCGTAAAAATTTTTGAAACTTTACAAGACCCATATTATGAACATGTTTCCTTACACATTTGAAGTAGTGAAAAATAGTATTAAAACCCTTTATCCTGTAAAATATAAATTAAATATTATTTTTATTTAATCTTTCCTTGCATATTATTGTTTACTTTAAATACATTTTCATTCATTTTAGTGATTTTATTTATATTATAAAGATTTATAAAACTGTTTTTAACGAAATTTTCTTTGATATAAGGATTTATATTTTAAAAGTTAGATGTTTTTTACACAAAAATTAATTATATATCAAATACTATTGCACGTATTATAACATTGAAGATTTTTAGAAAGCGTTTAACAATTGAGAGAGATATATACTTTAAATATTATTACAAACATTTAAATGCAATTTGCTTTTTATTTTTTAATTTTACAATTGAGACATTTTGAAAAGTTTGATTCTTAAAGTGCGTTTTATGCATAGTAAAAAAAAAATATTATAAAAAACCTGTAAGAGTAAAAAGAATTTTATACATTGAAACTTTACAAGACCCATACCATGTTTCCTTGCACATTTGAAGTAGTGAAATATAGAATTAAAAACCATTTGTCCCTGAAGTTCTAAATTAAAAGTTATTTTTCTTTAATGCTTTTGCAAAACCACACATTTTACTATATATGAACTTCCTTTTATTTATTTGAAAACCTTATGCACATCGTACAATTTAAAATTGCACAGCAAAATACCAATACTGTACGAAGCTATGAAGTATTTTACAAGATACTTTGGTACTGTTTTCTTAATTTTAAGTGTTCTACATTGCTATATTAAATGGATAGTTAGTGGGTTTTCTGTTTTTGAAAATAATGTGTGCACATCTGTGCTGCAAAGCAAATTAACTTTTGCCTTTTTCTTGATATTTAATGCATAATCTAAATATTTACTCACACCGCTGATAGTTTTACCCATGAGTAAAATTAAATAATAACTGAAAATTTTAAGTATTAATGTGAATTTTAAAATGAACAAAAATTATTGAAATAATGGATTAAATCTGAATTCTATGTATTCTTAAAACAATCTCTGCAAATTTAAGGGTAAAATTATGGAGCAGATTGAGTTAAATCCCATGAAAAAAGGTTCTTCTCTGAATTAATTTTTAAAAATCTGATACTTGTCAAAGATACTAGTTTCCTTTTAACAGAGGCAAAGACTTGTGTGTGCACACAAATAAAATAATTCAATTTGTTGATGTAATTTTAGAAAAAATAAAACTGCAGAATCAAGAGAATTCAGTATACTTTAAAGTTCTCATTTTAAAGAAAGTCAAAATACGTTTCTCTTATAAATTATATTTGGTTATATTTTTTTTCTTGCTCAAATTTAGTCGTAGAATTGAATTGCATTCAGCGCATAAACGTGGTAGAGTCAAAAAATCACACGCACATTTAAGTATATCCTTTCGTTAAAATCTTGTATTATAACACAAAATTTTATTTCGCGCATTATCACAAACACCATGTTTTCTGAGTATGTACATTCTTCACTTAGTCTTATCTTTTGTGAGTAACTATGGAACGCAAAAGATAAATTTTAACTTTACTGATTAGTAAGTGTATGGTGTTATATAGTCCAGTTCTTCGTGGCCTCCAGTTTACAATTATTTTTCCAAGAACAGCTAACGCTTTTCAATAGCAATGATTAATATTTGTGCAATTGTGCATTTTGATGAATTTCAGATTCAAGAAAGTTTCTTAGTACGTAAATACGCATACATCGCTGTAAAAGTCGCAAGTAGCTTCAAGTATTCGTTTTAACTTATCGTCTAAGCATAAACTGAGTGCCAAAGATCGTACAACTGTGTGATATGTTAAAAATTACGTATGTGCACTTCATTTCTGTCCCATGACATAGCAAATTGTGCTCCCTTAGAAAAATCTAGACTCTAAGCTTTTAGAATATTACGAGCAGACCAAGAGGGTCACTCAGTACCTAATTGCTTACAAAGGTGGTTGTGTGGAAAAGAAACGCTTAGATGCATTGAATATTCCGAATATCAACTTAGAACAATATGGGTTTCCCAAATTCGATGCATTTTATGCTCTAAGTAGCAACAAAGATATCCAAAAACTATAATGTGGTCATCACAAAAATAATTTGCATTGCCCATAGCTGAGGTGATGGCATTGAATAATTGGCTTGTCGGAAATAAGTCTCTTAAAAAAATGTAAGTATGTAAAAATAAGTTCTTTTTTTACTACAATGTATTATTTTTGTAAAAATATTAATCATAATGTTTTTACTATTAAAAAGTGTTCTAATTTACTTTGTTTCCATGTGGTTTCCTTCAATCTGTTTAAGAATTGTCTGCTGGATTTGCAGAGATTGTTTTAAGAATACATAGAATTCAGATTTAATCCATTATTTCAATAATTTTTGTTCATTTTAAAATTCACATTAATACTTAAAATTTTCAGTTATTATTTAATTTTACTCATGGGTAAAACTATCAGCGGTGTGAGTAAATATTTAGATTATGCATTAAATATCAAGAAAAAGGCAAAAGTTAATTTGCTTTGCAGCACAGATGTGCACACATTATTTTCAAAAACAGAAAACCCACTAACTATCCATTTAATATAGCAATGTAGAACACTTAAAATTAAGAAAACAGTACCAAAGTATCTTGTAAAATACTTCATAGCTTCGTACAGTATTGGTATTTTGCTGTGCAATTTTAAATTGTACGATGTGCATAAGGTTTTCAAATAAATAAAAGGAAGTTCATATATAGTAAAATGTGTGGTTTTGCAAAAGCATTAAAGAAAAATAACTTTTAATTTAGAACTTCAGGGACAAATGGTTTTTAATTCTATATTTCACTACTTCAAATGTGCAAGGAAACATGGTATGGGTCTTGTAAAGTTTCAATGTATAAAATTCTTTTTACTCTTACAGGTTTTTTATAATATTTTTTTTTTACTATGCATAAAACGCACTTTAAGAATCAAACTTTTCAAAATGTCTCAATTGTAAAATTAAAAAATAAAAAGCAAATTGCATTTAAATGTTTGTAATAATATTTAAAGTATATATCTCTCTCAATTGTTAAACGCTTTCTAAAAATCTTCAATGTTATAATACGTGCAATAGTATTTGATATATAATTAATTTTTGTGTAAAAAACATCTAACTTTTAAAATATAAATCCTTATATCAAAGAAAATTTCGTTAAAAACAGTTTTATAAATCTTTATAATATAAATAAAATCACTAAAATGAATGAAAATGTATTTAAAGTAAACAATAATATGCAAGGAAAGATTAAATAAAAATAATATTTAATTTATATTTTACAGGATAAAGGGTTTTAATACTATTTTTCACTACTTCAAATGTGTAAGGAAACATGTTCATAATATGGGTCTTGTAAAGTTTCAAAAATTTTTACGCTCACTTATGTGTATAATATTAAAAAATTCTGCAATAAAATATGTGCTATAGCATCTAATGTATAATTAATTTTTGAGTAAATCTCAAAATCAAGGAAAATTTCATTTCAGATCGTGCATTTTAAAAGAAAATTTATAAGACCATGGTAATAAAAAAAAAAAAACCCAAATAATCCAAAATACAGTGTATGTGGTAAGACAAGCAAAAGTTTATTTAAAATAGAAAGGTGTAAGCATTAAAAAGATTTCCAATATTCCCTTATGGATCTGCATTTAAGTGTTTGTCATAATATTTAATGTATATGTTTCAATTGTAAAATGTTTTCTAAAAATCTTCAACATTAAAAATACGTGTAATAGTATTTAATATATAATTAATTTTAAGTAAAAACATTAATTTTTAAAATATAAAATCCTTATATTTCATCCAAAAACAGGTTTGTAAATCTATATATAATATAAATTAAATCACTAAAATTTATGAAGATTTATTCAAAGCAAAAAATAATATGCAAGGAAAGATTAATTAAAAAATAACATTTAAGTTAGATTTATAGAATAAATGGGTTTTATACTATTATAACTTCTTCAAATGTACAAGAAAAAATATTCATAGTATTTGTCTTGTAAAGTTTCAAAAATTTTTACTCTTACTTAAGTGTATATTATTATTTTAAAACAAAATTTCTGCTATAAAATAGGTGTTATAGCATCTAATGTATAATTAATTTTTGAGTAAAAACATCTAACTTAAAAAAACCATAAATCTATATAGGAAAGAAAAATTTCATTTCAGATCTTGCATTTTAAAAGAAAATTTATAAAACCATGGTAATAAAAAAACCCAAATAATCCAAAATACAGTATATGTGGTAAGACACGCTAAAAATTTATTTAAAAACAACAAGATGTAAGCATTTATAAAAATACTATTCTGAAAGGCAAAGATCAATTGCAACGTTGTCCAAATATCGTCTAGTGTACGTCACTGAGTTCTAGTTCGGGGGCACATCAGTGGTTTATCGCTGCTTTATACAAGGATTTTACGAAACGTTAAGTTTATTCTAGGGCATAATGCATTCCCACGGGGCAAGCTGTGAAACCAAAATTGGTTTGTTGGATACTTCATCACAAGCAAGCTTCCATTTCCAGAACAATTTTTAAAGAATTGTAGTTCTTTCTAGAAAACACAAATTGCCTTTTCTGTCCAAATGAAACAGACGCTATGGGTGCATAAAGATCCAAATCGTTGTCATTATGGGCACCCATACAGTCCTTACCATCTTTATAACGGTTCACCAACACAAAATTAAATCTTGTAAGGAAATGTACTGTGAGTAGGCTTTTTCAAGTTCAGACTTGGCTTTTTTCAAGTTCAGACGTGCTCGATGGACATACTCGTGACGTCACATCGAAATCTCAGAAGGAAAAAAATCCAAGTCCCAAACGTAAACACACTGACGTCACTGGTCATGAATAAAGTAAAAACATTAAGAAATCAATTCGTTCCTTAGATTAATTACTTTTAAAATCACTAGATGGCGCCATAAGTCGTTTTGAAAAAGCATTTATTAAAACCCCTATGCAATTATTCAAACCATTTTCTAAAAATAACCCATTCCTAATACTAAGAAAAAATACAAGTCCAAAAGAGAGAGAAACACTACATTAATTCACCGCCCATAGTTAACTCTCTTACAGCGTAACGGATAGCGCACTTGACTTCGGATCCTATGGTCCTCGGTTCGAATCCACGAAATTGCTTTTTAATTAAAAATAATAGGGTTTCGAATATCTCCACCAGATGGCACCACCAGTGATTCGTCATCATGGCAACAAAACGACGCCATCTTGAAACAACTCAACGCCTGCACGAAGTCGATGACAAAAAAAAAATTCCCTTGCCCATAGCTGAGGTGATGGCATTGAATAATTGGCTTGTCGGAAATAAGTCTCTTAAAAAAATGTAAGTATGTAAAAATAAGTTCTTTTTTTACTACAATGTATTATTTTTGTAAAAATATTAATCATAATGTTTTTACTATTAAAAAGTGTTCTAATTTACTTTGTTTCCATGTGGTTTCCTTCAATCTGTTTAAGAATTGTCTGCTGGATTTGCAGAGATTGTTTTAAGAATACATAGAATTCAGATTTAATCCATTATTTCAATAATTTTTGTTCATTTTAAAATTCACATTAATACTTAAAATTTTCAGTTATTATTTAATTTTACTCATGGGTAAAACTATCAGCGGTGTGAGTAAATATTTAGATTATGCATTAAATATCAAGAAAAAGGCAAAAGTTAATTTGCTTTGCAGCACAGATGTGCACACATTATTTTCAAAAACAGAAAACCCACTAACTATCCATTTAATATAGCAATGTAGAACACTTAAAATTAAGAAAACAGTACCAAAGTATCTTGTAAAATACTTCATAGCTTCGTACAGTATTGGTATTTTGCTGTGCAATTTTAAATTGTACGATGTGCATAAGGTTTTCAAATAAATAAAAGGAAGTTCATATATAGTAAAATGTGTGGTTTTGCAAAAGCATTAAAGAAAAATAACTTTTAATTTAGAACTTCAGGGACAAATGGTTTTTAATTCTATATTTCACTACTTCAAATGTGCAAGGAAACATGGTATGGGTCTTGTAAAGTTTCAATGTATAAAATTCTTTTTACTCTTACAGGTTTTTTATAATATTTTTTTTTTACTATGCATAAAACGCACTTTAAGAATCAAACTTTTCAAAATGTCTCAATTGTAAAATTAAAAAATAAAAAGCAAATTGCATTTAAATGTTTGTAATAATATTTAAAGTATATATCTCTCTCAATTGTTAAACGCTTTCTAAAAATCTTCAATGTTATAATACGTGCAATAGTATTTGATATATAATTAATTTTTGTGTAAAAAACATCTAACTTTTAAAATATAAATCCTTATATCAAAGAAAATTTCGTTAAAAACAGTTTTATAAATCTTTATAATATAAATAAAATCACTAAAATGAATGAAAATGTATTTAAAGTAAACAATAATATGCAAGGAAAGATTAAATAAAAATAATATTTAATTTATATTTTACAGGATAAAGGGTTTTAATACTATTTTTCACTACTTCAAATGTGTAAGGAAACATGTTCATAATATGGGTCTTGTAAAGTTTCAAAAATTTTTACGCTCACTTATGTGTATAATATTAAAAAATTCTGCAATAAAATATGTGCTATAGCATCTAATGTATAATTAATTTTTGAGTAAATCTCAAAATCAAGGAAAATTTCATTTCAGATCGTGCATTTTAAAAGAAAATTTATAAGACCATGGTAATAAAAAAAAAAAAAACCCAAATAATCCAAAATACAGTGTATGTGGTAAGACAAGCAAAAGTTTATTTAAAATAGAAAGGTGTAAGCATTAAAAAGATTTCCAATATTCCCTTATGGATCTGCATTTAAGTGTTTGTCATAATATTTAATGTATATGTTTCAATTGTAAAATGTTTTCTAAAAATCTTCAACATTAAAAATACGTGTAATAGTATTTAATATATAATTAATTTTAAGTAAAAACATTAATTTTTAAAATATAAAATCCTTATATTTCATCCAAAAACAGGTTTGTAAATCTATATATAATATAAATTAAATCACTAAAATTTATGAAGATTTATTCAAAGCAAAAAATAATATGCAAGGAAAGATTAATTAAAAAATAACATTTAAGTTAGATTTATAGAATAAATGGGTTTTATACTATTATAACTTCTTCAAATGTACAAGAAAAAATATTCATAGTATTTGTCTTGTAAAGTTTCAAAAATTTTTACTCTTACTTAAGTGTATATTATTATTTTAAAACAAAATTTCTGCTATAAAATAGGTGTTATAGCATCTAATGTATAATTAATTTTTGAGTAAAAACATCTAACTTAAAAAAACCATAAATCTATATAGGAAAGAAAAATTTCATTTCAGATCTTGCATTTTAAAAGAAAATTTATAAAACCATGGTAATAAAAAAACCCAAATAATCCAAAATACAGTATATGTGGTAAGACACGCTAAAAATTTATTTAAAAACAACAAGATGTAAGCATTTATAAAAATACTATTCTGAAAGGCAAAGATCAATTGCAACGTTGTCCAAATATCGTCTAGTGTACGTCACTGAGTTCTAGTTCGGGGGCACATCAGTGGTTTATCGCTGCTTTATACAAGGATTTTACGAAACGTTAAGTTTATTCTAGGGCATAATGCATTCCCACGGGGCAAGCTGTGAAACCAAAATTGGTTTGTTGGATACTTCATCACAAGCAAGCTTCCATTTCCAGAACAATTTTTAAAGAATTGTAGTTCTTTCTAGAAAACACAAATTGCCTTTTCTGTCCAAATGAAACAGACGCTATGGGTGCATAAAGATCCAAATCGTTGTCATTATGGGCACCCATACAGTCCTTACCATCTTTATAACGGTTCACCAACACAAAATTAAATCTTGTAAGGAAATGTACTGTGAGTAGGCTTTTTCAAGTTCAGACTTGGCTTTTTTCAAGTTCAGACGTGCTCGATGGACATACTCGTGACGTCACATCGAAATCTCAGAAGGAAAAAAATCCAAGTCCCAAACGTAAACACACTGACGTCACTGGTCATGAATAAAGTAAAAACATTAAGAAATCAATTCGTTCCTTAGATTACTTACTTTTAAAATCACTAGATGGCGCCATAAGTCGTTTTGAAAAAGCATTTATTAAAACCCCTATGCAATTATTCAAACCATTTTCTAAAAATAACCCATTCCTAATACTAAGAAAAAATACAAGTCCAAAAGAGAGAGAAACACTACATTAATTCACCGCCCATAGTTAACTCTCTTACAGCGTAACGGATAGCGCACTTGACTTCGGATCCTATGGTCCTCGGTTCGAATCCACGAAATTGCTTTTTAATTAAAAATAATAGGGTTTCGAATATCTCCACCAGATGACACTACGAGTGATTCGTCATCATGGCAACAAAACGACGCCATCTTGAAACAACTCAACGCCTGCACGAAGTCGATGACAAAAAAAAAATTCCCAGAGGGGGTATAACTTACTTCCCAAGAGCACAAGATTAATCCACCAATCAGAGAAGCTTGAATAATCACGTGATACTAAGAAAATCCCTCCTACCTGGTCTTCAACAAATAGCAACATTCCTACCCTATAACCGGTATGATTGCATCAGCTTGCCACTCGCATTCATGTTCTAACGTGTTACTTAAAGTTTGGGTGTTGCCATTCATCAACAAAATTTTTTTTTTTTTTTACAAAACCTACTCAGCTCCATTCCCATAAAAAACAACTCAACTCTTGCTTAAATGTTTTCCCCCACAAGCAGGACACCTAAAACTCAACTTTACTTTATATGACGTCACATCGAAATCTCAGAAGGAATAAAAATCCAATCCCGCCCACCTCTGGTCACGTGGTATGACGTCACGCGTGCGCCAATTCTAAAAAAAAGGGTCTCTAAACATTTAAATCTCTGTAGAATAGGTATTCGTGGCCGAACGGTTATAGTCATTCAACTAACCCTCGACCATGAGTACTTTTGTATTAAGTTCGAGCCCCCAACAAAATATCAAATATTTTTTATTTTCTTAGGATTTTATTCTATTCACTCCAGTAAATGACACTAGATGGCGGTACGAATAACGAAAAAAAAAATCCAAGTCCCAAACGTAAACACACTGACGTCACTCTGTGACGTCTAAAGTAAAACCATTAAGAAATCAATTCGTTCCTTAGATTACTTACTTTTAAAATCACTAGATGGCGCCATAAGTCGTTTTGAAAAAGCATTTATTAAAACCCCTATGCAATTATTCAAACCATTTTCTAAAAATAACCCATTCCTAATACTAAGAAAAAATACAAGTCCAAAAGAGAGAGAAACACTACATTAATTCACCGCCCATAGTTAACTCTCTTACAGCGTAACGGATAGCGCACTTGACTTCGGATCCTATGGTCCTCGGTTCGAATCCACGAAATTGCTTTTTAATTAAAAATAATAGGGTTTCGAATATCTCCACCAGATGACACTACGAGTGATTCGTCATCATGGCAACAAAACGACGCCATCTTGAAACAACTCAACGCCTGCACGAAGTCGATGACAAAAAAAAAATTCCCAGAGGGGGTATAACTTACTTCCCAAGAGCACAAGATTAATCCACCAATCAGAGAAGCTTGAATAATCACGTGATACTAAGAAAATCCCTCCTACCTGGTCTTCAACAAATAGCAACATTCCTACCCTATAACCGGTATGATTGCATCAGCTTGCCACTCGCATTCATGTTCTAACGTGTTACTTAAAGTTTGGGTGTTGCCATTCATCAACAAAATTTTTTTTTTTTTTTACAAAACCTACTCAGCTCCATTCCCATAAAAAACAACTCAACTCTTGCTTAAATGTTTTCCCCCACAAGCAGGACACCTAAAACTCAACTTTACTTTATATGACGTCACATCGAAATCTCAGAAGGAATAAAAATCCAATCCCGCCCACCTCTGGTCACGTGGTATGACGTCACGCGTGCGCCAATTCTAAAAAAAAGGGTCTCTAAACATTTAAATCTCTGTAGAATAGGTATTCGTGGCCGAACGGTTATAGTCATTCAACTAACCCTCGACCATGAGTACTTTTGTATTAAGTTCGAGCCCCCAACAAAATATCAAATATTTTTTATTTTCTTAGGATTTTATTCTATTCACTCCAGTAAATGACACTAGATGGCGGTACGAATAACGAAAAAAAAAATCCAAGTCCCAAACGTAAACACACTGACGTCACTCTGTGACGTCTAAAGTAAAACCATTAAGAAATCAATTCGTTCCTTAGATTAATTACTTTTAAAATCACTAGATGGCGCCATAAGTCGTTTTGAAAAAGCATTTATTAAAACCCCTATGCAATTATTCAAACCATTTTCTAAAAATAACGCATTCCTAATACTAAGAAAAAATACAAGTCCAAAAGAGAAAAAAAAATCCAACACTACATTAATTCACCGCCCATAGTTAACTCTCTTACAGCCTAACGGATAGCGCACTCGACTTCGGATCCTATGGTCCTCGGTTCGAATCCACCAAATTGCTTTTTAATTAAAAATAATAGAGTTTCGAATTTCTCCACCAGATGACACTACGAGTGATTCGTCACCATGGTAACGAAACGACGCCATCTTGAAACAACTCAACGCCTGCACGAAGTCGATGACAAAAAAAAAATTCCCAAGTCCAAAATGTAAACAAACCATACGTCACTTCCGCTTTTCGATGACGTCACGCTGTGACGTCACTTGGCCCCGCCCACTTCGGGTCACGTGGTATGACGTCACTTCCGTGTCCTATACGGGGGGGTATACTACTAACTAACATTAAATGAACTCTACATTCATTTTTCCGACTTTTGTACAAATTGCAAAATAAAACACATTAGTCCAGAAACGGATACTTTCAATGGTAACTAGTCTAGCTACCCGTGAACCAAGACGTTACATTATCCTTAAAGTAACCCTAATATAAGAAAGTTTTCCCTTTTGTGATGTTATTGTATAATTTGTTATCTGATGCAGGGAGTACTATGTTCGAGGGTGCCAGATGCTAGAGCCGTGTGAACATGGAGCTACTAGTGTGAATTTGGTGGCCAACTACAGATACGATTATGTGTCGAATTTCAGTGGAAAAACTGCCAGACTAAATTGACAGGATGCATTGATGCCGTTTCAATGTGTCGTGTTCGCTCTCTTCCTACATCGAAGTGACAGACATTTGCGAGCTGGAATTTATGTTCCGTACTACCCTTTCCAGTGGCCTGATTAGTTCCGGATATGAATACTTCATTTCTGTTCCTTTTTCGAATTGTATAATTTGTTCAAAAATAGATTATGTACCTGATCACAGACTAAATACTTGATTATGTGTGATAAAAAAATTATAATGTTCTTTTTAGTTCAAATAATTTTTTTCAGACTACAGAGATCAACAATCTTCTAACTAATAAATCGCAAGGGCTTGTTTTGGAATATTTTCGTATTTTTAAAATGCCATTCACTTAAAAAAGAATCAACTAAAATTAAAGAAACAAGTTCACAAATGGCTTTCATAAATTAAGGTTCTTTTTAAGTTCAGAAGACATTAAAAAATTGCTAATTTAAAACATTTATGTCAAAAATATATAGAGTACTTAGCTTTAAATTGGAAATACAAAGCAAAAATGCAAATGGCATTTCAAATCGTAGAGAATGAAAGAGCCAGAGCAAAAAACAGCTAAAGGATGGGATACACTTTAATCAAATATCTTTCTGCTTTATCGTATACTAGCAGTACCCGCACGGCGTTGCCCGTGACATCATTCTTGGGAATTGGAGATCCGCGCTCCCCCAACTCGCCGAAAGGCTTGGAGTTTGGTGCGGGGGGCGGGGCTAGTTCGTGGGGACTTCCACCAGCACGAAATTGAGGAACCAGGCAGCCCATCCAAACGGATGGGAGCGTACTTACCCTTCATGTGGACGCGAGCGGTCGAACGTTTATTGAATCACACACAAAAAGGTACAGTACCAAGGCCACACAGGGGCCGAACATTATAAATTTTCTAAAATTTTCTAAAACAAAAGTCTGCCAAGAGGGCAGAAAAAAGTCACAATGAAGATGGACTCGTTGTTGGGTGGTCGGAGAAGTAGAGGTGTCTTCTTCTTATTTTCTAATTTTTCTCTTACTTCCCTCGGTTCTCATCAGGGGTTTCTCTCCTGCCTCCTTTAACCCTTTTCTTTTGGTCCATCTTTCGTTGTGGTGTGCTCCCGGAGAAGACTTGATTTGATGTTGCCTACGTTGAAGTGGTCGATGGCAATTCCAGGCAGGCGAGATCTCGTTGTGACATCATTCTTGTTATGTCCTCATTGATTCTGAAAATATTTAAAAGAAGAAACAATAATTTTAAGAATGAGTCCCACCACCACCCGACATGACACGGCCATGTCGCCTCATTCCATCCACCTTACTGATTCTTGCTTAGAGAGCTTCATGATACACTATGTTGAATGTTCTTCCATTTGGCATGTCCAGTCAGGATGGTGACTTCAATAATTTGCGGCATCAATTTCTTGATAGAGTCTTGTTCCATTGCAGAGTAAAGGTGGATGCAGATTTGTGAGAAGCATAATCGATGGCCCCAATCTTCAGCTCTAATATGTGCGAGGGTACTCCAGATGGCTTCAATGTGTTCAAAAACTGTTGTGTAGTTCACAGCCTCATCTGTGTCACATGTAGTGTCCATAGATTTGTAAATTTGAACACTACCGGGTAATTCTTGTAAAAGTTGCTTATTGATGACATTGACATCTTCGTTTCTTGGGGCAAGAATTGCTCTTTGCACAGATATGTGTGATCAGTAGAGTGCTGCGCCACATTTGGAAACATCGCCTATTTCAGCTCTCGATGCGTTTTCACAATCCCTCCAATTTCTTTGCATTACTATACATCCATCTTTATTATTCGAAGTAACGGCACCATTTCTTAGTTGAAGTAGATTATCTGCAAATTGCTGGGCAGAGGGATCACCAGTGAGACTTGAACACGCATGTTTGTTGATAGTCCAAAGTCTATGAATGCCATTCCAAATGTAAGATGATTTTAAGCAAGCCAGCATTTCATCCGCCTTGGTTCCACGGGGAATAACCGGAAGTGTCTGTCTCGAAAGTCGCTAGCCAACACCACAGTGACGTCTCCCATTCTGTCATTGTTACGTCTGATGTATTTCGACCAGACATAAGTGCTTCGAATACGGCTTTATGGGACATAGTACATTCATCCCAGACAATGAGCTTGCAATCCTGTAGAACTTTTGTCTTTCCTGAATTTCTTGAAATGTTAAATGTAGGAGTTTTGGCGTTTGCCAAATTTAAGGGTAACTTGAAAGCCGAGTGAGCTGTCCTCCCTCCTGTCAATAGAGTTGCGCCAATGCCTGATGAAGCAACAGCCAAGGCAATCTCGTTTGTCGTACTTTAGTCCAAAGAAGATTGATAAGAAAAGTCTTCCCTGTACTGCCAGGAGCATCCAAAAAGAAAATGCCACCGCGCCTATCAAAAACTGCTCTTGTAATCTTGACAAATGCTTCCTTTTGATCTTGGACCATTTTTGGCTCATTGTCCTCTATGTATGTTGCGAGTAACATTCGCGTCATAGTTTCTTTCCATAAGTTCTTCACTTGATAGGACTGAATCGCAGTTTTGATTGGGTTGCGGTAGTCGAAAGCTTTTTTAGGTCATATCCACCCAACATATCCACCCATCTTATCCTCAATGTAGATTAGAGCTATGTTGAAGATGTCATTACTGTAGTCCAGATCTATATTCTGCTGCTGTACGCGTGCTTGGTACAGTATGTCTTCAGACAGGTTCTCCATAACTGATCGGGAGAAGACATTGAGCATGTTTGCAAAACACATTACGTACAATCTTTGGCGATCGAGATGCAGCTGCTTCTTCCAATGCTTTGTTCCAGTGTTCATCGTTCTCCAGAAGTTCTTTAAGCTGGTTAGCCTCGTTGTAGGTTCCGCAGACCCTTCCTTCAAATGCTCTCAAATCTATAAACGATATCGGGCCTCGTACTTCATGCAGCAAGAGTCGCAGGTGAAAGCATTCCAAGTTGTTCGGATGGACGGTGTACACACGGCCTAATGCATCGCTGGATCTTATTCTTGCTTGTTCTGGTACAACTTGTCCTTGTTTTCGACGGTTCCATGTCTTGTTTTCGTTGTTCCAAGTGTAGTACTTTGGTACTTGGTTGTACAGTAGGGTGCGTGCAAACTCATTTTGGATGCAAAGTCTGAAGAAAGACGTCAGTGTTGTTTCCTGAGGTGCTTGGACACGTCGAGCAGCATTTTCTGTCTTGAAGTAGACTCTAGCCATTCTCAAGGTAGACGCTTAGATGAATGACTGTGGGATGGCGTTCGTGAATTGGGAAATTGAGTATTTTCCATACTACTTCGTTGCTGCTGATATATCTTCCCATTTGATACTGACGAATTTCATCAAGGTCATTCTCTCCACTGGTCAATTCAAACACAGCCATGTCGGATCCTTTGTAAACATACTTATAGACATACTTTATAGACTTTACAGAATTGCAATAGTCTATGTTGATATGCGCATTTGAAATTTTTATTAATAGAGGGCAATACAGAAAAATCCAGGTATTGTCCACAGACACTCCTGATCCTAGAAAATTGATTGCAGTCAATCCCCCGTCTAATGATGATCTACGACGATAAAGTGGATAACCGTCTTGTCCTGTTAGCGTCTCTCAAAAAACGGCGTGGGAATCGCTTTGTGCAAATTCCATCCTTCATGCATGGAGAGAGTGGATTATGTATCCTCAGGGGTCGTGCACCATCTCCTTCGTTACGATGCAAAAAATTCTGGGTCTTCTTGTGGATTAGGGGTTTGTGCACTGATAAAGTCATCCACTCTGTGAACGTGTAATGAGTCTGAGCCAAATCAGAATGTGGGCATGAGGAAGTCCTCGCTTCCGCCACTCTATCGTGTATATATGACACTTAACTTCTCCAAAAATCTTTCCTTTTGTGATGAGACTCATGAGTGTTTTTTGCATTTGACGAAAGACTCTTTCCAACAAATCATGACGATCCTATGGTTTTTGCCCTACAAATATTTCGTGCTGTATCTCTGTCCAGTTTGGATTGCATGTAAAGGTGATGAAGAGGTTCGGTCAACCACAGTTTCTCACGTAGGTCGTGGCATCTTGAGTACGCTCGTGCATGTACCTGGAACCCCCAGTAAAGCTGGAAGGCAAGATGATGAACTGGCCAATGTCTGCAACATTTCCATCATTCATGACTGCATCCTGATTGATTTAGTCGTATGTACAACAGCCTTTCCGATTCAATCTTGGCATATATGTCAACGATAAGTTAATGGAACAGGTCTTTGCTTCTCAGTAAAATATCGAAATTTCAAGAGTGTAACATCATCCTGTGAGCGTAGAACAGCATAGCTGAAATCTTCTTAGTTAGCAGCATTCCTGTAGTTGGGTTTGTTTGTCGCAGTTGAAAATTATATCCATCCTCCTCTGCCAAAACATGAGTGGATACTGTAGCGCATCGTAGGACGTGTGCTCATCGGGAATTCTCTTGATGGTGCCACTTCTTTCTTCTAAAACTGTCTCTTGTTCCATGTTGTTCCCCCACCATAAAGCCACTTATGTTGTCGGTGCATTGAACCGCCTCTCATGTTCACCAAATGCCTTATACTGCATCTGTTCCAAGACTAATACTATTACTACAGAGTAATGAAATTCAGAAATGAAAGAAACGTAATACTGCTTAAGTGATTTTCCCAACAGACTGCAAATTTGCTCTTGTGGAAAGCTCCTTCGCTGACAAAAAGGACCGTTTCTAAGTCCTCAGACAAACTAAGCTGTTCCTCAGATTCCAAAATTTGTGTCAGTGCTAGCTAACTCTAACAAGAAACCAGAAAAGAAAATATTACGCTACTTCCCCACTTCAGAACTTAACCTTATAAACACCGAAAACTTTCCCGCTCTTGGTTTTATGTTCATACTCTCGAAATCAAGATAAGGCTCTACTTCCCGTCACATAAGCCACGCCTTCCGTATACTTAAAAAGTTTGCGCATGCGCAGTTTAAAAATGGTGCCCAGGGTTGATCTGCGGTAAGACTTGTGCCTGGACACCACACACAGATACACAAACACTTCCTTCTATAATAGTAGAGATGCTTGTGCTACAGCAGTCCTGACCCCATCTATTCCAGAATCAAAACAAAGAAATCTGTCGACATCGTTTGAATAAACAACCCCACCACTGCAGCATAAACTTAAAATGTGCAAACGAAATAAATACCAAAACAATAAATAAACAAACCTCACCTAGTTCGGTTGTTATGGAAACGAACCTAGATCGGTTGCCATGGTAGTTTTGACATCCCCCACCAAGGGCGCTACCTTCTATGCGATTTCCCATATTTAGCAGACGATTGCTTTCTATGGCATTGATAAGTCTGTATGCGTAGCTACTTACTCTGTGATCGCCAATAATTTTACAGTATGACTTTAATTAACAACCATTGGGTTAAATATGGTTTTCAAGCCTTGAAGAATTTATCGAAGCGCGTGCTTTCTCTCGTAACTGTAATTGTGACTGTAAAACTTTGTTTTGTTGGATGATAAATAAATGGCGATGAATCCCAACTTCGGATTACAGGTCCCTAGTAGATCAAACAATTCTTTTTTACCACCAAATCACAACTATAATCCAAATATCTGTCCTTCGTTTCCGGTACTCCAGCAAAATTCAGCTCCGTTTCCACCTCATCATCAGAATTCAGCTCCTCCGTTTCCACCTCAACATCAGCAACATGTGTTTCAAAGCAATTCTCATTTTCCTGGTCATATGCCTTCACCATTTCTTCCTGATTTACAAATAGTCAAATCTGTACCACCTCCATCTTTGATGACTTCTGCGCCTCCAGCTCTATCCAGTATTCGAATTCCAGAAACTCCAACTCCTTCGTGGAATCCAGCACCAATAATTGACAACAGACATTTTATTGATCAATCAAGTCAATTTCAAACAAGACCTCCAAGTGCATCAAATTATCTACCTCCGATGTTTCCATCAGCAAACTACAATAACATGAATCTAATATATCCTGGTTCAAGTGGATCTTCAAATGGATTCAGTAACCAACAAAATTCAGTGAAAGATACATCTGGTCCTCAGACTTCTAATGTGTTTCAAGGAAAGCATGTTTCCACATTCACCAACTTAAGTTCTGATTCATCTGCTCAACCGAGACCAAATTCTTTTGATTATGCACCAAATGGAATAAGATATGATCAAAATAATGGAAAAGCAGCATTCTCCAATGTCAGAAATTCTGCAAATCACAGCATGAACAATAAAAATCCTCACAGTTTTAGTGAATCAAGACCTATGCAATCTAATTCCAACCAAGGATTCTGGGCACCAGGGTTTGGAGGCTTTCCCAACAGTGCTCAGAATGCAAATGGGCAAGCCAGACAAAAATCCCCGTACAGGATGGAATCTAATTGCAGAATTCCACATGATGCTTCTGCAAATAATTTTAAACACAAGAATGGTAACAGGAGACACAATCCTTTTGGTTCAACTACTTCCCCCAGAAACAGAAAGTTCAATCGTAAAGAATCAGTTCCACATTCAATGAACTTAACACATGGAGATCAGAATATAAAAATGAATAATGGCCAAGGCAAAAAGAATATGAAGGTAATTGAATTATTTTCTAAATGTGTGAAGGTATAGTACTGTTATTATTGAAATCTGGTTAGACTGATTTAAATGAAGTGAGTTTCATTTTAAATAAAATCATTGATTTAAGTCAAAATTTTAAATTTCATTTTTGTTTCTGTGTTAAGTTTTTGAAAATTAAATAACTGAACAAGATGCTTATATTTTAATTTAATAAGTTAAGAACTAATCAAGTAAATTAAGTAGTTCTGTTTATAAAAAATAAAGAGTCAATGAAAAAGTTTGCTACAGTATCACAAAATCATTTCAATTTTGCACATACATCTTTATAATTAGGAATTTTTGTTTTGTGTAATATAATAGTTTATCTTTATTTAAATTTAATTTGGGAATTTTATGCATTGATCCCTAGGAATTCTTTACACTGCTAGCAAAGTTAATTCACCCATCTGATGATTGTGTATGTTGACAAAGTAGATTGTGGATTGAAGCGGAAAGCTATTTTAATGTATTTTTATTGCAAGCTCGAAATTCCACTCAATTAGTATTTTCTGGGGGAATGTTATTACACTTGTTCTATGCTGTTCATTGAGAAAAGCTTCATTTTCTTGTGTTTTGTATGAACCCTTTTTATGTGCTTGTAATATAACTTCGAAATGCACAAATTATCAAAGCTCAGAAAATTTGAAAAATAAGCAGATTTGATTTCAATTTATGTATATTTCCATGTTTTGCCTCATTTTTTGTTTGTTTACTAGTAACATTTTTTCACAAATAGGTTATTTTTGGGAACAGCTGCAGTATAGACTCCCCCCTCCATTTGGCGACTTTTTTTGTCGCCAACCCTGACATTACTTGGTGACATTTTTTAACAGACGTATTACATAAAAATGTACATGAATATAAGTTATTCTAATCTTTTAACAGATTTCACAGTAAATGAGGGTTTCCTGTTTCAACTGAGCTTCCAGTTGTGAACTGAACCCTCAGTCGCACCCTATTCGATTTTTTTGTAAAATGGAAAACGAAATTTCAAAGCAACCATTATAGAAACCCTGGCGTTTTTTTTATGTGCAAAGAAATTGCACATTCGCCATAATAAATAATGTTAATCTTGATTATATATAAAAATACAGTTATTACAGTCAATATATAAGTCTGGGTTAAATATGTCTATATATACATAGCGTAGGGACGCTGTAGGGTTGCTAGAATGGAGTGGAAAAAAGTGGGGGGTTACCAAAAACAACAAATCTCAATTGAAGGTTGGCGACAAAAAAAGTCGCCAAATGGATTGGGGGGGGTCTATACTGCAGCTGTTCCTTTCTATTGGTGAAGTGATTTTTTCTTAAAGAAGTTCAACAAATTAATTACTTTATAGAATTTCTTTAATTATTTTTATATATATTTTATTCATATATGATAAGTATATAATGCAAAGAAATTCTGAAATTTGTGTAATTTTTTATTTATTTTATACGAAAATTTATAATATGGTGTTAGTGTGGTCCTGCAACCTAATTTATCTGGGTCTAAAAATTTCATACTACCAGTCATGGGGGAAAGGCAGACAAAACAAAACTGCTCGAGAACCAAGTGGGAAAGCATTGCTTATGCATGGCATTTGTTGTACTGTTCTATTTACTTCTATCATGTGATTAACTTTGCTAATTCCTGTTGCATTTTAATCTTTCAAAATTTTACCCTACTATATTTTCTGATACATTAATTTTATTCATCATAAATATTAATGTTTAACCTCATTCACCATAAATATTAAATCAAAATTATCTAGAAACTACATTGATTTGCATGTCTCATGTCCAACAAGTTTAAACGTGTATGGGCAAGGGATTAATTAAAATCATAAAAATCCGATTTAAATCTAATAAATTTGATTTTTATGATTTAAAAAAAATCATGATTTTTTTTTCATACCTTGGTTGAAATGTCTAAAGTTTATTTGAGCTTGATGGTTTTTAAAATAAAATGCATACTTCTCAATCATGTTAGATCAGTGTTCAACCAGGTATAACTGGAACTACTTAGGAATTTTCATATACGGGTTAAGTTTATTTTGCAACTGGGATGCTGTATATCCCTTATTCTTTTGTGATTTGCAAGGCTTGCTAATTTCATTTGAAGAAAAATAATGTTATGAACAATTTAAGTTCAAACATTAAGCTAAAAGCAGGGTATGAAAATTTTGATTCTTTAAAAAATTTAAAAAATCGGTTTAATTTGATTTAAAACTGGATTCTTTTTATTTTAATTAATTCTTTGCCCGTACAAGTTTAAATTTCTTGGACATGGGATACACAAATTACAGTGTAATTTTTAGATAGTTTTGATTTATTTAAACATTAATATTTTTCATGTAAAACCTTAATATATTAGGAAATATAGCTGAATAAATTTCTGAAAGATTAAAATGTGACATGAATTAGTGTAGTAAATCACATGATAAGAAAATAGAACAGTGCCCCAGTTACCAAGCACGAGCAGTGTTTTACCATCTGATTCTCAAGCGATTTAGATTACTTTGAGTTTAACCCATAACCAGTGATGTGAATTTTTTACCCAGATACATAAGGTTGTTGGATCCCACCAAACACCTTATGAATTTTTTCAATCATACAAATTTTAGAATATTTTTTGCATTATATATTTATCATATGTGAATAAAATGTATAGAATTACTTTAATTATTTTGATGTAAAATAATTAATTGGTTAATGATTTGCTTTTGACAAAAATTGAGAAGCGATTACAGCGAAACGAGTAGGCAAATCAGTAATATTCACCATGCATGATTTTGTGTATTGCAGGTCTTTCAGATTGCAAACTTAAAACTTTTCTTCAAATGGACTTCTCCTAGGTTTTCTCAGTAAGGTCACACTATGTCTGCTAAACTACAGAATATTTGTTTGAGCTCCATTTTATGAGTACTAATTTTGAAATTTTCTTGTATTGTAAATCTAAACAGTTGAATGGTTCAACTGTTAAGGTCTGTAATGGTTTGTTAATATTTTATCCCTCTTTATAGACTGAAAGAAATTGTGAGGTTTCCAAGCCTTTTTCATGCGATACCTGTGACAGATCATTTGCCTCAGAAGTTGAAATGAGGCATCATCTTTCTGAGCATATAAAGGTATATTGTTTAGTTACATTTTTAAAAATACAATTTTCTGTTCCATTAGAAAGATAAAATTCTTTAAGTAAAATTTCAGAATAGTTTAAATTTTATATACTATAAGCAATTCAATATTTTCTAATTGTTTCTAATCATTTAAAAAGTAGTTCACACACACAGTAGATCGGGTAAATGCAAAAATCTTGATCCAAGCCTACAAATAGGAATTACATGTGTATGGAGCATTTTGTTTTCTGTGAGGGCACAGTCACAAGAATTCATGAAAGCATATTGACTGCTAAATACTCACCTTGCTCTGATGCAGGATGCATATTAAAAATTTTTGAAAATTAAACATTCTATTTATTTATCTGTTAACACTAAAAAGACAGACAAGGCCTGTCTAACCATGGTATTTGGCAGCCTGTAACTAAATCCTTTTTATGCAGAAAAGGCCACATTTCATGAAGGTGTACCAAATAACTTCAAGAAAGTCTTATTTCCTATCAGTACAGAAAAGCAATGTGGCTCCAAACTGATTTTGCAAGGCCTTTGTAACTGCACTGCCATATTCAGTTATTTATTGCTGAATTGTTATTTTTAACCTAACAGTCATAACATTGTTTAGCTGGGGTTTTTACATGTAGTTTTCAAACATTGTAGAGAAAACTTATTTACACTACTGTTCAGCATCTCAAAATTGAGTAACTGTTTTTGTGCTTGGTATTCAATTTCAGTAATACATTTGTTAAGGGTTTTAATTTTTTAAAATTGTATTGATTGATTCTTTAAGATTAATGCACGGAAACACTTTCAACTGAATATGTTATGCACAGTGGCAACATAACTCTCCCATTTAAATGAAAATTAAGAGGTATATGAATATATACCTTCTCTAAACTGTAACTATGTATCTAATATGTGTAGTTTCAATATTCTGTTCATATTCCTGATGGCTGCAGTATCGATTATTATTTGTTTCTTTTTTTATATTAGCAATCTGTTAATTGTTTTTGTGTTTCTCTTTAAATTTGTCTAATAATTTAATCTGTCAGACATCCTGAGAACAGCCCAGATAGCTTAAATCTGTTCTAAAATTATTCTTAACAATGTTTAAAAACTTGCTTTTTCAGTGTAATTCTGGAGACTGCCAATTTGAAGCTCATCCTAAAATAGTGGCTCTGCATAAAAAAATGGTAAGTAAAGTACGATTGTTTGAATATCTTTATTGATTTAGAATAGTAATTAATAGCTGAAAATGTGCAGATTCCATATGAAGATAAAGTTTGCATGTTAAAACCTTTTAGACCTTCAAACAAAAGTTAAGGCATTCACAAAAATTATCTTAAATAACTTCCTCACTTTGCAAGTTTGTTTTGATTTTCAGTAACTCCTTCAATTAAACTAATGTTTTATTATTAACAATTAACTGTAAATAAATTTTGTCAATTTAAAGATTCATTAATATGTGGAATTGTAGTAAAAATTATCTGAAAGATACTAAAACTAAATCTCCTATTTTAAAATCAGATTAATACAAATGCTAATTGCAATTGATGTAGATGTAATCATAATTATGTACTTCCCGCTTAACCCTTTTAAATGAAGTAGTTTCACTGCAAAACCATGCTTTAAAAATTCTTAGGCTAATTGTATAGCTTTTTTTTCTGGTAACCACGAGACAGGTGCTCTATAGTACAGCCATCTGTCAATCTGTAGTGTAAAATTTATTCAAATACATTCAATTGTTAATCAAATAGAAATAATAGCCCATAGTTCATACCAAGTTGACCAAGATGTTCTGTGCTTGAAGGGATTTAGAAAAATTCCATTTTTTAGGAATTTAAGAAGATATTGTATACAGTTATACTCAATGATCTTTTACTATGAACTATAAATACAGACACAATATTGATATTTAATCTCTAAAATGTGACCTGTTATATGTTTGGCAAGCTGATACTGCTGTGTTTCAAACCTTTCTGAGAAAATATAGATTTTACGTTACTCAATGAAAACTAAATTGTAATCTTGACAGCATCTTTAGCTCTTGCTTTGTAATGACTATGTGACAAAAACAGGTTCCCTGTAATCTATGCTCCTTATTTTATAAAAAAGTATTTATTGTTCTTCAGTGAATATGTGAAATACTAGCTACATCGCAAATGTGTGAAAGTTTTCATACTAATTTTCTACTTGAGCAAAAGCACATCTCAAAATATGTTGTACTATATAAATAGCTTTAAAGTATTGTGGAAAAGAATACAAAAGTCTTGTGCCTTGTGTCATGGAACCATATTTCAATTATGACACAAGTGGGATTTTTTTTGTAGTATGCATGTTTTGAAATTTTCATTTAGCTATCCTGTTTTTATAGCAAAAAAAGTTTATTTCTTAATAATTTCAGCCTTAAATTTCAAATTTGATTGTTATAAAATTGTTTGGTAATAGAATTTTTAATATTTTCAGCAACATGATACTGGATATGCTGATGCTATTAGCAAGTTAAAAAGTGCTGATGACATTGAGAAATGGAGAGCTGAAAGGAGGCGGTAATCAATGTCTTAGTATATTTCAGATACTTGACTGGTTCTGCAATTTTAATTTAATTTACTTTTGCCTGCATTGTTGTGTGTGCTTTCAATATTTTCTTAGGATCAAGACTGTATTTTCAGTGAAATTGTGTTGGAAAGAATAATACACTCTTTCCACATTTGTGTGATATAATCACGCTTTCAATCCAGTTGTTTCAGGAGCTGCCATAGCTCATTGGATTTGTTCACTACGCTAGCAACTTGTGAGTTGTAGATGGCACAGGTTTGATTCGTCCCTGGGTGTATTTCTCTCTTCTGTGTCTGTAAAACTTCCTTGTAAGTGTATGTCCATTACTTGACATTGTCTGTCTTGAATTTGGCACAATGACCGAATTCAAGACAGACCATTGGACAAATTCCACCAACCAGTGGTTTCAGATACTATATCAGGTCGATTGGTTCCTTTGGGTTTTATGGCACAAAGTCCAAAAGGATGAGCTGCACCAAACACAAGATTAAAGAGAAACCATAAAACTTATTCAGAATAAAATGACTCCCAAAACAATTATTCAATTTAAATGTAAAACAATTCATAATATGAAACAATTAATTATACCAATCACAAAAAATAGGTTGAAAACCATGTTGACCAAATAAAACAAAGAATAATATTAAAGTAATTGGTCAATGATTTAAAAACATAAAGTAAGTCCGAAATATGTCAATCAACATGACAAATAGTAAATTAATTTAATTAAAAATTTTATTATTGATGTTTATTTAAAATAGATGAGTAGGAAACGTTTATGTTCGGTTTGAATTTTATGGCACTATGTTAAAAAATCAATGTTTTTGAGACTAGATTACAAAGGGTGTGAATGGGGATAAAAACATGTGCAATTTAAAAAGATTTGGATCAGGCTTTCCCCTACCAAATCTTGCAAATTTAAAATAGGACTATTAAAAAAGTTTTGACAATGATAGTTAAAAACTGATCAAAGAATTAAAATATGATGAATGGTGAACTACGCGTGTTACGTAGGGACACTCTCCTTACAAAAGATGCTTGTGTCGGATGCAGAGACCATTTAAAAGCATGTCGGAATCCAGGGAAGAAATGGAAGACTAGGGATATGTCTGTGAGTTGTATGAAATTGAAAAACTGATTCGTTTACAGTCCTTTGGGCTTAATATATTCCTTTTCTTATAGAACCCCAAATGAAACTGCTGAACAATCACAATTTGAAATATACCAGTGTGATCACCTGGGAACTACTTGCTGTTGGCAAGTAGTTCCCAGAACTACTTGCCAACTCTGAGGTCACTGAGAATGTTAATTGAGTGACAGAAGTAACCAAAAATTCGAATTGTGGTTGTTTTTAATAATGATTACCACTTGAATTTCATATCAGAGCTGATTTTGAAAGTAACTGCAACCTGAATTTAGCATCTGACTAAATACCCACTATCTGAATTTCATGTTGTGGCTTGTTTTACAAAATACTTGGAACAGCTTGAATGTGTATTCAAAATAAAAACTGTTCAATCACTAATTCTATATACATTTTTATCAATACAAAATTAATTGTTGATTTTAAAATTTGCAGCCGATTCCCTACTGTGAAGAACATTCAGAAACGTAAGGCAGAAGATGCTGAGAAAGAAGCTCGTGGTGAAGTTATAGAAAACAAAGACTTTGGGTTTGTATTTAAGACACTATTATTTTTTTAATATCAAGAAAATTTATTAAGTTTTGAACATTAGTTATTTTTCTCAAACTAGCTATTTTTATCTTTTCTGCAAGGATTAAGACAATATTAGTTTTTTAATGGTTAGAGTACATAATTCGGATTAATTAAAACAAATATTGTCCAAAGTTTAGAGAAATACAATGGTGTTGTATTCTTTCATGATTTATCCATTGTGCTTATTAATTGAGAACAGTATTAAACATAAAATATAAGTAAATGTAAAAATCAACAATGTGCTTGTCTTGCTGGGTTGGAGCTGGATAGTTTTCTAACCCTCTTCATTCTGGGATCTGAGTTTGTGAAGCAACATGTCACTAACCAAAAAATTGTTATGCATTTTATAAAAATGGATAAAATTCTATCTCAGATCTCTCTTTAATTCACTTTTTCATCACATAATTTTTTAAATGCCATTTCAAAGTGTTCAAGGACTACTAAATCCTGTTGAAAGATATACAGCATTAGCTTTTAACTTGATTTTGTTTCTTTATGTAGGAAGTTCAAAGGACAGCAGCAAAATGGCTGTCGAAATAATAACCAAGGAAATGCCAAAAAGCGTCGTCGATGTGCTTCAAAGAATAAGAATGCTCCTAGAAGTATCGAATACCCACATTCAATTTCAAAAGTCACTTTAAATGTTTCTGAGTCTGAATCTGATTCAGATGATGATGATTCCCACATTAAGCTTCCTAAATTTTTAGGAATGACTGCTGTGCATACACCTGAAAAAGGAAATTTAGAATTCCTTAGTCATGAGCTTTCACCTAATTGTAAAGTGAAAGGTAAGTCATTTTCCCAAGATATGTTTATTTGCCCAAACTGTTCACTATACCTGGAAACATTCTCTTATCACAGAAATATTTATCTCCTAAAAGATTCTTTTGGTCATTTTAATTAATTCAGAAAATCTTTTATCACTTTCTCTTCAACAATATCAAGCTCATCCTATTTCTTGGTTTCATTGATTTTAAAGAATATCATTAAAATTCATCACTTCACACATGGTGATTTTTTAATGCACATTGCCAAAATTCTATTGACCAAAAAATGGGCAAAAGGACATAAAAATTAAAAACGTTTAATTGATATAATTTTGATTTGAAAAAACTTACAAAGTAGATAAATCTTCTGTCAGTAAAAGATGCTTTTGCATACATTTAGGAATTAAAAATTGCATTTTTTAAATAGAAGTAATAAAATTGTTTGGATACCCCATAAAAATTTGAGTGCCTCAAAGTTTGTCACAGCAGTGTTGCCAGAGTTCAATTAGGAAATATACTGACCAGGAATAATCATCTTAATATGCATTAAGGATAATTGCAGTAATCAAGCTTGGTTGTACTCAGACATTTTTTGCACAAAACATTTTGATGTTAATTTGTAGAACTGGTACTGACCAGCCAACCACAATTTCGAAACAATGCTTCAGAGGTTTTTCTGAAATATTAAATACATTGCTTTTGGCATTTCTCATACTTTTATTAACAAGTTAGAGAACAAAAAGTCTAATCTGACCTTTCCTTTTGTATCAAAACTAGAAAACCCTCCAGTCCTCGCTCATTCTAGTGTCAATCATCAGCCAATAGAAAATTATAGAAAGGGGTTTTTCTTGGAAGGGTAGATAGCTGATTTTTTTGGTGCCAAAAGCTGGCACATGAGTCATTTGTAATAAATATTTTGTAGTGAAAACTACTAAATAATGGTGGACCAATTTAAATAAGCTAGATTTAAATCTAGTGATTTTTGTAAATTAAAATTATGATTTAAATCAAACCTTAAATTTTCTCTCTTTTTCAAAGTTTAAAAATCGAAAATGAAATAACCTGGGACAGTATGCATGTTATGTTATAAAAATGAGTTTAGAAGTTTGCGTGTACTCAGTAGTATCCCAAGAGTGACTTTTTAAACTGAAAATTATTGGCTTCTTTACTTTGAGGACACTTGAAATTACTAGTATTGATTGTAATGGCAGTGGCATTATTTGTGCCTAAAGACCAATATGTAAGTAAGCAACTAAGTAAAGCACTCAGTTGTTTATATAAATCATTTCCAATATTATCTGTATATTTGTAATATTTATCCCTCATGTTTGGTAGTTTCAAGGGGGTTAGGTGGGTAAGAATTGGCATGTTTGGAATAGATGCTTGTAAAAAACTATTTAGTTACTGTTTGGAAATATTTACCTCTCCCATTTGAGGGGGCAGAGATCCCAGGCACCTAGAGTTAAGATGACACCAAAAAATATTTCTGTTGTGCTCATTGACAAACACTAAGTGCTCCTCACTTTGTAGGTTATTTAATAAACTTTCATGAAGAAAACCAAGTTTAAATAAAAACAAATTTTCAATATTAAAAGCAAAATATTCAACTAGTATCATGCCTGTAATTATGAGAATTTCAAGTGAAAGATAATTTTTTTGGTTTCCTCTTTGAAAAACATTGCATCCCGGATTTCTCCGTTAGAATGGAGAAACTTATTTAGATTTTAGTGTTTGTATAAAAGACATGAAAGACATTCATAAAGCCATCTAACCATCACTGCTTCTGTATTCATGCAAAAAATATTTTCAACTTAGTTTTCCTTGGCTTCAGTTTCTATACTTACAAAACAAGTTGGATAACGTAATGGTAGGAAATTTAAAATTACTCCCCTTATTTAAGTGTTTACCTATTTCTTAGAATTCAAATAAAAATATAAAATCAATAAAGCCTAAATCAATTTTAATTATTATAATCTTTCAAAAACTTACCTTGAAATATTTCCTAAACCCTCAGGTAACTATTAATGTTTTCCATAAATGAATTATATTTAGAAACTACATGGACTTGCATATCTCATGTCTAGCAAGTGTAAACTATAGGGGGTAATAAATTAATTTAAATCATAAAAGATTTTAATTGAAAAATCGGATTTGAATCAAACAAATTAAGGAACACAATTTTTTTTCAGACCCTGGCAGCAGTTAAAAGATTAGGTAAAAGCAGATTGAGTTACTAATGCGTAATAACAAAATTTGCGTAAAACCTTTGAAAAATAAAGTACTATTCCAAAAATTGCCTTAAAAATCTTGAAAAATTACTTAGTAAACTATATATATCTAGACTTGGGAGATGGGATTTCTCTATACAGGCATTGTCTACAAATACTAACAAAAGCTTACTGTCATCAAAATCCAGGCTCTTATGTTAATGAAACTACTGAAAACTATGTTCTCTGTTAATGCATGTAAATACATATTTATAATGTTGCATTTTAAATTGACAAGTCCTATGATAAGAGTTTTTATTAAAACTTAATCTAAAACCTTTCCTGAATCTCTTGTTACATCAGATATTTCATATTTTAATTAACTTCACATTTTGTCACTTGTTTTAGGCTAATCTGGTTTATTTATATTCAGGTCTATACTGCATTAAAAGTTACTATTTAATTTGTTAAATCTGACATCTTATGGTCAAAAATATATTCTTTGTGTGCTCTTGTGTACTGATATTTAAATATTTATTGAAACATTTCATAACTTAGATGAAAGCAGATTTTTCCACATTTTTGTGAATCTGGAGACTTGCAAAATTTGATTTTAGTATTTTAAGGAATCTAAATATTGTCAGTACCTCACCTAAGGCACAAATCTGCAGTTTTGGATATTTTCATTTATATGCATTTTCTAGATAGTCATTTCGTGTTTTATATATGGTTGATACATGCTTAAATTAAACTTTTCTCTAACTAGTTCATTAATATTAAAAATTCAGCCACTATTGTATCCATTATTTTCATAATCATACTATTGCACATATCTGTGTTTTTGCTGTGAGCTCCTCATATTTTAATTTGTTTTTCACATTTAATGATTTTGATACATCAGAACCAAATACAATTGTATGTTATTCCCTGTCAATTCAACACATCGCTCAATCGATATCTCCAATTTCAATAAAAATTGGTGAGAAGGTACTTAGGTAGAGTTAACCAAAAATACAAGTTTTGAAGCAATCATTCGATTTGTTTTAAAAATATCTCAAATTGAAAATTTGAAGTAAAGTGTCATGATTGTTACATATCATTTAGAAGTGAAGCTTGTTACATGGACTTTAAAATAAGTACAAGTTCAGCTTTCTAGCGTAAATGGAACTAAGGATTTTACTAAATTTTTTACATTATGTTACTCAAATTTTGCCTTTTCCCCAAAATATTTAATGACCTTTTATTTGAAAAATAATGTAAATATACCTCTCATATTTTGTACTATTTCATTTCTTGTATGAGGCTACAGATACACTAAATTTCATTGAAATCGGAAAAGAGGAGAGGGGGTCAGATTGAAAATTATACTTTGGTGTGTTCATTATTCATGGATTGATCCGTATGTAAAAAAAATGAAACTCACATTTTTTTATCTTTTAAATATTCTGTTTTATAAAGAAATTATATTTTTATATGAATAGACAAAACTGCTGTTAGATTTCTCTTTTTATCATCTTCAAGGTTCCCACGTTTTCATTTTGGTTTCTCAAGGCCCTTAAAAATCTTAACATTTTGTGAAAGTAATAAAAATTCTAGAAAGCATTAATTTTTACAAGAACATGGCATATTTTATTTCTTCTGCATCAATGATAATTGTCCAAGGTCAAGTGTCATTAAAAATAAAGAGCATGATTTTTATAGGAGTAAAATTCTTTTTACTCAGTTTTTAAGAAAGAATCATTTGATAAGGTTTAAACCTTTTATTTTGGTCAAAATTTAATATTTACATTTTATGTACACGGTTTAATGAAACAGATAAATTATTCTAAAGAGCAACGTAGCGGACAACACGCCGCTGCCATTTCAACCTGGAGCGAGATCTCTCATTCCCTTATCTTCCATGGGAACTACAATTTCCGTTTCGCCTGTCCTCTTTTCTACACTTTTTCCATTTTGCATTTCTAAATCCTACAATTTTGTTTCATAATCATACCTCCTCCATTCAGCTTCTTACCGAGTCACTTTCCACCTCCCTTCGGCTAATTCTAGTAGCAATTTCTCTAATATAAATTTGTGCTCTTCCTTCACTTTCTGTTCCTCCTCCTCAGTCTTTCGTTTGTCCGTAATAATTGATAATTGCCCTTCAGCAAAATCCTTGTCGTAATCACCGTCAGCCTTCATTAATCTAATCAGATGTATTGACTTCATCCCATCCAGCTAAAACCCTCAAATCTTCCTTTTTAGCCCGATTTAAAAAAAGCCATAATTCTCAAATTTAACTGAATCAGCTCAAAAAAATATCCTACCTCTTTCCTATATTCAAAAACATTTAAAAGAATCTACACCTATGGGTCAAATACAACAATGATAGTGAAATGTGTAACTAGCAATTCTTACATTTCAATATAAGGAAAATAAATCGTTTCACAAAACAATACTAACTAATCAATTTAATACTACAAATATCAATCAATAACCCTTTTTAGTTTGGTACTCTAAACACAAGCAATGATGCTTCACAATGAACGAATTAAAACTCTTTCAAAAAGATACTTTAAAATCAAGCAATAATTAGAATTAATGACACAAGAATCACAAGCAATGATGCTTCAAAAAATAACTAACGCTCAAAAAATTAAATGAAATTCCTTGAATATTTGTCACAACAGAACAATGATGTTCTCACTTTTATTCTAAGACACACACAATAATTTCTTTGAGGTACAGATTTCAACCAAGCAGAAACGCTTCTTTACTTTATAATCTTCCAAATTAATTTCAAAGTAATCAATTTTTTTAGCAACTTCCATATATATGGAAGATTTGAATAGCAGAGCAATGATAATCTCCACTGAAAATTTACAGTGAATTTCACTTTTAACAAGCAATGATGCTTTTTACTAACTGTGCAATGACTTACTACATACACAACATTCGTTCTTCGAAATCAAATGGAAGCTTGAAAGATTAATGGATAATCACACAATGGTTGCTCTTTGTTTACAATGCACACAAAATTTTAAATATTCAACACTGAGCAATGATGTCACTACAATGATACTTAAATAACAATACTACGAAGTAATGATGCTCATTGATTTAGTTTTCTAACGAAACGAGAGCAATAATGCTCTATTCAATTTTCTTACAAAACCTGAGCAATGAGGTTCTATTCAATGTTCTAAAGCCAGAGCAATGATGCTCTATTCAAATCTCATAAACCCAGAGCAATGATGCCACTACAATAATATTTAAATAACAATACTACGGAGCAATGATGCTCATTGATTTAGTTTTCTAACGAAACCAGAGCAATGATTCTCTTTTAAATTTTATTACGTTTTATTCAATTTTTTCATACAATCAGAGCAATGATGGCACTATTCAATTTTCACAAAAAAAACAGCAATGATGCTCTAAAAATTGAATTTTAATAATATACCAGTACAATGATGCTCTTGAAAATGGCAGATTTATCATTGATTAAAATGCATTCCTTTCTATTTACAATGATGCAGAGTGTATTCCGAAAACAATCATCACGATACCAACAAACGAAACTGACGTTTCCATTCTTTTAACACAAAATAGCTGTTACAGAAATGCCAGAACCCTATGGCTTTCTCTCGTTTACAATATCATAAAGAACAGAGCCACATTAATCAAAACTCTCACCTCTCATTCCTGGCAATGATCCATCCTTCAAGACTGCCAGTAAAGTTCTTTCCACTCAATTTTTAAGAATAATTTGATACGGTTTAAACCTTTTATTTTGGTCAAAATTTAATATTTGCACTTTATGTACACGGTTTAATGAAACAGATAAGTTATTCTAAAGAGCAACGAAGCGAACAACACGCCGCTGCCATTTCACCCTTAATCTACCCACGCTTTCCTTTTCCCACCTTCTCTAGGTTCTAGGGGAGAAAACTATCCCACATCAAAATGACAGCTCCGCACTGACGACATAACGTCATCTTGTCCGAACCTGACATAGGGTTACAAAAATTGATGTTTTTTAAACTGGGTCTGTGACCCAAACTTTGCACTCATGAAAGTTTTACCTGTGCTCTCTTGCCATCTGTAAAATGTTGCTTAAAAAATTTAAAAGTCTTGAAGTGGTCCTAATTTTTCTTTTGCTTGAAGAGTGGGTTCCCTGTTATTGTTCAATGCTTACTTATTTCTTATACATAAAGAACATTTCAGACTGCAATGTAGTAAATACATTAAAATATAATATGTGGTTTAAAGAATAAAAAGTGTTAAATATACTGAAATTATATAAAGATATACTTTTATTCTAATAAATTTTTTCCCTATTTTGGTTTTCACGCATTCATTGATTTTCTTCCAACTTCAGATGATGTACCACAGAATAAAATCTCTAATTTAGTAATTGATGTAGATTCTGATAGTGAATCTCCCATTGAACTTCATGAAAGGAAAGATACATCTTCCACAAATCAAAGCATTGAAAGAGGTTTGTTCATTATTTTCAGAATTAATTCTGATCGAATTTTTATTGCAATATATTATTAAAATTTAGTGCATTATAAGTCAATTATACCTTTATCATTATTTAACTTTTCCTTTTATACTTTTTCTTGCATTCATTGATTTTTCCACCTTCAGATGATATAACACAGAATAAAATTTCTAACTCAACGATTGATGTAGATTCTGACAATGAATCTCCCATTGAGCTTCCTGTCAGAAAAAATACATCTTTCGTATTACAGAACATTGAAATAGGTTTGTTAATTATTTTAAAATTTATTCTGATCGATGAAAATATTTATTACAATATAGTGAAAGATCTTTAAATTTGATGTGTTGGAAGTTCATTATGGCTTTGTTGCTGTTTGATTATTTTTATTATTTTATTTTCCTTGCATTCATTATTTTTCAACCCTAGTTGAGGTACCAATCTTTAACCCTGTGATTGATGGAAATTCTGATGATGAATCTCCTATTGAACTTCCTATAAGAAAAAGTACATCTTCCTTAAATCAGAGCATTGAAAGAGGTTTGTTCTGTCTTTTTTTACTTTCTTCTGATTGATTAATTATTTATTGCAATATTATTGTTAGATTGTTCTAAACAATTTAAAAATTTCTAAAACAAATTAAACAATTTCTCATACAATTTAGTGTTTTGTAATTCTCATTGTATTTATTTAGTGTTTTTTTCTCTTAACTCAGATCATATTCCAGAGAAAACAATTTCAGCAATTGATGTAGGTTCTGATGATGAATCTCCCATTGAACTTCCTGTAAGAAAAGATGCACTTTCCACAAATCAAAACATTGAAAGAGGTTTGTTCATTATTTTTTAAAATGTATTGTTAAATATTTATTTTTGCACTGTTGATAAAATTGGATGTGTTGTAAGTAAATTCTTTATTGTTTTCGTTTGTTCTTTAGAAGGAACATCCATGTTTGTCTCTGCCACTTTAGTAAAATTTTATTTCAATAATATTTATCTTAATTCCATCAGTGCCATAAAAATTGTCTTTCCATTAGTTGTGTTTTTCAATGTAATCTAACAGTAGGCACTAGTTGCTTTATTACTAATTCAGTGTTTATGTGCTAATTAAATTTGTTTGTATACTTCTGCATTGCATGTTTTATAATTAAAATTGAATTTTATACTGTGTTTCAAACATAATGTAGCAAAATTAACAAGTTACTTAAAACAATCCGGCTATATTGTCAAAATTCATTTAACGAATTGTTGACTTATAATACACACAGTTGACTAACTGTGTGTATTATATAAACTTGTGCAGAAAAATTGTTATTTATTTAAATTTTGGGTATGCCAATTTAGATCAAACTGATTTTTAAAAAATCATTTATTAAAATCAGTATTTTTTCAAAGTTAAATGAAATTGGAATAACCTGCACAGGGCATGTTATTTTGCAAAATAACTTAAAAGATTTACCTGTACTTAGTGAACAGTAGCTTTACTTTGAAGACATTGGAGAAATAACTGGTTGAGATTTTGGTGACATGTTCTCAAAATTCCTCTGTACATACTTTCGCAATCTCCTGATTCTACACCCATATCCAAAATTATCTTTACATGCATAAAATCACAGATTTCTCAGAAACTGAACTATAATTTCATGAATTTTTGTGAAATAATACATCACATCATAACATATAAATACAAAGGAAAAAATTTAAGAGCATTGCATATGATATAAAACTGTAGCATGAAACAATAAAAATGGCAATAATATGTGACAATGAGAGTTCAGAAAAAAAAAAGAATAACTCAGAAAAAATTAAGGCTTATGAATTTAATATGGAATGTGATCTCCCCTGACGTGTACACACATATCACGTGTTTTAATGCTGGCAATAATGTTGTAACCACAGTTTTGGGAATTACGTTCCACTCCTCCAGCAATGCGGTCTTCAGGGCATTTATATCTCTAGGAGGAGGATGTCTCCGTGCAACTGCTTTTCCAAGATAGGCCCATAAGTTCTCCATCGGGTTCAGATCAGGAGATTTTTCTGGCCGCTCAATGGCTTCACTTTCAAGGAATTTGTCAATGAGGTTTGCTCGATGTGGATGAGCATTATCATCCATAAATAAAAAGTTAGATCCATATACACCTCTGAAAAGTCTTACATAAGGTTCTTCATAAGGACTTCATCCCGATATCTCTGGCCGGTCACAGATCCGCTGTTGAAAACATGTAGGGGCGTACGTCCATCAATCACTATTCCTCCCCATACCATCACACCTGCACTACCGAAACGGTCACTTTCCATAATGTTCGATGGAAGATTTCATGTTCCGGACTCCCTCCAAATGTAAACACGTTTAGAATCAGATGTTAAACTAAACTCGACTCATCAGTAAAGAGAATTTGGGTCAATTAGCGTTCACTCCAGTTCTGATGTTCTTTGCACCAATTAAAGCGATCCCTCTTTAGTTGTGAAGACAGTGAAACACATACTTTGGCATAAAGGCCTTTTTCATTAAGCCTTCTGTATACAGTTTGCTGTGATGCAACAGTTCCAGTGGTGGCTGCAACCTCTGAACTTAACTGCCGAGTAGTAGACTTCCTGTTACGACGGCAGTTATTGCCAAATATCGATCTTGAGAAGCAGTTGTTATTAATTTACGACCTTGTCCAGGCCTCCTTACAACAGTTCCAGAGTTCTGAAATTGTTTACATAGTGTGCAGGCTGTCTGTCTTGAAATATTCACACATCTCGCTGCTTCCATGATTGTCTGCCCTGCTTCTAAACGGTCAATAATTCGCCACTTCAGATTCTTCCAAATGATACTTCGGAACCATAACAAACCATTTTGAGTCCTTACACACTGAAATCAAACACTGTATTGCAGATATTCACTATGCGCAAAGCGCTTGATTCACCATCAGATGACGTAACGCCTTGATTTACGTATCAGAAACGGTTTGATCATTTTTGATTGGATAATGCTAATTAGGCTTGTCTTTCACATATTCCCTGCAAAAATGGATTACATCGATTGGATATTTCATGGAGTATCATTGCTTTTGGTTATGTAAAGATAAATTTGGACGAGTTTATTAAACCCAAGCCATCTAACTGATCTGATTCTTGCAATATAGTTTTTAGATAATTGTTTAGTGATTTTTAAGTCATTTTTGAATTTTATACACTGCTGGCCACCCAAATTGCAACACCAAGAAAGACAAGAGATATCACAACAAAATTTATTTTGTAGATAACATGTTGACCAAGTATCAAATGATTAAATTTATAGACTTCTGTGAAGTGTGGTTCCTGCCAAAATCAGTAGCCAGAGTAGCCGCCATTGTTGGAGATCACCGCTGCCACACGCCTCGGCATTGATTCAAAGAGACTTTGGATGTGTTCTTGGGGTACAGCAGACCAAGCAGCTTCCACACGTTGCCAAAGTTGATCTGGTGTGGCAGCTGGGGATGTATTCTGGGTCAATCGTTGAGCAACCATGGACCACATGTTTTCTATCGGCGAAAGATCCGGAGAGCGAGCTGGCCAGGGAAGCAATTCAATCTGGCGATTGACGAAGAACCCTTGGACAATGCGTGCCACGTGTGGTCGCGCATTATCCTGTTGAAATATGGCTGTGGGCAAGCCCTGAAGGTAAGGAAGGACAACTGGCTCCAACACCTCGGAGATGTAGCGCTGGCTGTTTAAAGTACCGGCAATGCGTACTAGAGGAGTGCGAGAGTGATATCCAATACCGCCCCATACCATAATACCCGGTGCAGGACCAGTGTGGCGGTGCATAACGCAGCTATTCAGCATCCTCTCTCCACGGTGTCTCCAGACTCGAATCCGACCATCGTGGTGTTGCAGACAGAAGCGTGACTCGTCAGAAAAGACAATTTCATTCCATTCTGCCGTCCACATCCTTCTTTCATCGCACCATTGGCGGCGGAAACGTCTGTGGTTCTGCGTCAAGGGTAGATGAAGCAATGGACGTCTTGCGGACAGACCACTCTGCTGTAAACGGCGTCGAATGGTACGCGCATACACTGGATGATGCGGTACAGACTGAATGTGCTGTGCTATGGTTCGTGATGTGGCTGAGCGATCCGTCACTCCCATACTCACAATATGTCTGTCATCACGTGAAGTGGTGCACTAAGGTGGATGCGATCGAACACGTCGGTCCGTCGTACCCTCTTGCATCCAACGATCACATATCCACATTACAGTTGTTTGGTTTCGTCCAACACGACTACCGATTTCCCTGAAAGATAATCCATAATCTCGGTAGGCCACTATCCTTCCTCTGTCGAACTCGGATACTTGATCAAAAGATGATCGCTGTTTTCTACGAGGCATAATTGATCATTTTTTTGAAAAAACCACAAGAAAAACACAATTGCCGTACTTGAAATCGTCGAAATCTCCAAGCCTTAAATAGCGCTTTGAAGTGGCGCCACAGGCGCGCGTGATGTGCGTCTGCGCTGAAATTCTAATCATTTTGTTGGAATCGGTCTCAAACCTCCAATTATAGTGCCGTGTGGGGCACATCAATATGGAAAATTGTGTAAATTGAATGTATAAAAGAGAGGAGATAATGTGAAGTGTATTGGGGATCATGATCTGATCAGACTTCTTGTTATTCTTAAAATGTATGTTTTTAAACCATAAGACTTGGCTACGTAATAAAATTTATTTTTAATGTGTAAAAACTCTGTCTTCAATCGATAAAACCCAACAATTGGTTATGGGCCTCAGACCTTAAGCTGAACCTGAATTCTGCCACTACCGGTACCCAGTATGATGGGTATTCAAGAAATGTCCATGTTTTCCTTCCCGAAGTTATCGGATTTCAACTATGTCACGTGGAAGACGGACATGAAGGTATTGCTAATTGACCGGAACTGCTGGGAATTTATCACTAAAACGGAACCTCTATTATTGGAAGATGCTCCAGAACAAGAAAAAAGAGACTATCGTTATAGGAAGCAGAGGACATATACAACTATCTACCAGGGCATAGACAGAAAATATCAAGTCTTAATTTCATCTACTGAGGACGGTAAGGAAGCCTGGGATATATTAAAGACCAACTTTGAACCAGCATCTAGAGCACGATTGGCAGGCCTTGTGGACGAGTTCTTTTCAATCCGCTACCAGCCGGAGGACGAATCCATTGGACTCTTCTGCAAACGAGTGCATGAGAAGCTGTTACAGATAAAAGAAGGTGGATTCGAAATCCCAGACCTTTTAGTTTGCTTTCAACTAATAAGACATTTGCCTCACGAATACGATAATCTGGTACAATTGCTATACAGGATGGATGACAACGAGTTCACGCTAGACAATTTGTCTAAACATTTAATAACAGAATCCAGCCGAATCGAGCTGAAGCGGAAAGACGAAGGCACAAAATTAAGTATCGTGGCCGATGCTTATGCTACAAGAAACAAGTCATCTAGATACAAGGAGACACGGGCGTCTACTCCTGATCACAGCAGATGCGTACTGGACCCTGAATTAATTCCTTCAAGCCCAAGAAAGTCGACAGTTTGTCGTATGGGGCCGCGACCATTCTGTAACTACTGCAAAAAGTCGGGACATTACGAATCGAAGTGCTTCAAGAAAAGCAATCGGCAGAAACCTGGTGGTGAATTATTTTATATGGAGGACAATCCAAAAACTGATCTTCAACGTGCCTATGCAGTTTCAAATTTTCCAAATGAAAGACCGAGGGAATTTCTCATTGATTCTGCTGCAACTGCTCACTTCTGTAAAGAACGTGATATGTTTACGACATTCAGAAAACTACCACCACAGAAGATCCTAGTCGGAGACAAGGACAGCACCTCGGAAGTATTAGGTATGGGTGATATTCAATTTACAGTTTTAGATAGAAACAGAAATTTTGATTTAACTTTAAAAGATGTGTTATACTCACCTAATATGAGAAGAAATTTAATTAGTGGTGCTCGTATTGATCTAGTGGGAAACCAAATTAAATGGGGAAATAACAAAATGATTATTTATAATAGTTATAATAAATATTTGTTTACTGTTCCCAGAATTGGAAAATTGTATATCTTGAAAGGTTATCCCAAGATTAAAAATTATACATATGTAACTGGTTTAGATCTAGAAAAAGCCCACCATAGGTTTTGTCATGTTAACATGCCCTTAATTGAAAATATGAGTAAAATTAATTGTGTAAAAGGAATTGAAAAACTTAATTGCAAGAATATAGATAAAAATTGTAAGATTTGTGCTATTGCTAAATCCACTAGAATATCCTTAAAAAGAAACTATATGTACGAAAAGAAAACTAAAAATGTTTTGGAAAGGATCCATATGGATTTGTGGGGTCCTGCTCCAGTTAACTCTCTAGGTGGAAACAAATACTTTTTATCTATTATTGATGATTTTTCACGTAAAGTAACTGTTTATATTATTCGAAATAAGAATGAAGTTTTTGATTACTTTAAAAAATACTTGGTTAAAGCTGAAAGACAGCTAAATGTTAAGTTAAAATGTGTTCGAACTGACAATGGTTTAGAATTTTGTCACAAAGAATTTAAAAAGTTTTTAAATGATCTAGGAATAAAAATCGAAAGAACTTCAACTTATACCCCTGAACAAAATGGCATTGCAGAAAGGTTCAATAGAACAGCCATGGATTGTGTCAGAGCTATGCTTCAAGACAGTGGTTTACAACCACAATTTTGGTCAGAAGCACTTTTAGCATTTATTCATACTAAAAATAGATGCGAACACAAATTAACTGAGGGTATATCTCCTAACGAAATATGGACTGGTTTCAAACCATCAGTAAAACATTTTAGAATTTTTGGCTCTTTGGCATATGTTCATATTCCTAAAATACAGAGAAATAAATTACAACCCAGAGCTAAACTTGGTATTTTGACAGGATATGGTTTGAAAACTAAAGGTTACAGAATATATATCCCAAACGAGAAAAGAATAGTTGAAACAGTCCATGTTCATATCGACGAAAGTAAGAAAGCTGTTGATGTACTATTTGGTAAAAACTTTGAGTACGTTTCTTTCGATCTTAATTCTAATATTCCTATTTATCAATCAAATGAAAATATAAAAGTAAAATCGGAAAGTGAAACTCAAGTTTTAGATTCTAAAGATTTAGTTAAAACTGAGGACTTAAAAAGTCTTAACATTTCAAATTGGCGAAGAATCGAAAAACCTAGAAATAAAAGCAATAGGATAGATGTATACTATTATTCTCCTGAAAATTTGAGAATGAGATCTTTAAATGATATTAAAAAGTACTGTACTAAAAATAAGATTAGGTTTGATCCTGTAAATTTCAATTTTAAGCCAGAAACTGAACATCCTAATGTGGATATTTCTAATGTGCCATCTACTTCTAGTGATGAATCTAATTTTTTAGACCAACAGCTGTACGACATGTATGATCAGTGTTACAATGTCGAAATCCCCAAAAGTTATGAAGAAACGCAAGCAAGTAAGAATAAAATTAAATGGAATACTGCCATGAATGAAGAAATTCAGATAATGAAGGATAGGCAAGTATGGAAATTAGTGGACACACCCCCAAATACAACCATAATTGGAAGTAAGTGGGTGTACAGCATAAAAATGGACGAAAACAATATACCTAAAAGGTATAAAGCTCGTCTTGTTGTTCAAGGTTTTAAGCAAAAACCCGGCATTGATTTTAAAGATATTTTTTCACCAGTTGTGAATTTTTCTATTGTTAAATTATTGTTTGTACTATTGATTTCTATGTTGGGTTGGTATCACTGTCAAGTTGACGTGAAAAGTGCATATTTATATGGACACCTTAAGGATACTATATACATGAAACAGCCAAAAGGATTTGTGCTGAAAGGATCCGAAAACAAAGTATGTCTATTGGAAAAGGCTATATATGGTCTGCATCAAAGTGGTAGAGAATGGAATTTGGAATTAGACGGTATTTTAACTAAATTAGGATTTTCTCAGTTAAATTGGTGTAATTGTGTCTACAAATTTAAAGATGTAATTTTAATTGTTTATGTAGATGATATGGTTTTGTTTTCAAAAAGGGAACATTTGATAAATGAAGTAATCGAATTATTGGACAAAAAATTGGATCTTACAGTCCTAGGTAAAACTAAATATTTGTTAGGCGTAAACTTTCAAGAAATTGAAAATTCGATTTATTTACATCAAATTACCTACATTGAAAAATTAATGTCACAATTCAAAGATCTTCCTAAAAGTTTTGTGAATTTACCTTTTAAAATTGGTTGTAATTTACCTGATAAGGTTAAAGAGGAAGAGATAATTGAAAATGATTTAATGAGGAAATTTCCCTATCGTTCCTTAATAGGATGTTTATCGTTTTTGTCAGATAGATCCAGACCAGATATTGCATTTGCTGTTAATATAATGTCTCAGTTTTGTAATGGTTATACTTACAAACACTGGTCTTACGTTGTTGATATTATGAACTATGTTTTTCTTACAAAGGATTTTAAAATTAATCTTTCCAATGTAAAAAGTTCAAATTTGATTGCTTTTTCTGATGCAAATTGGGGATGTGGTCTCACAAACAGACATTCAAGCAGTGGCTATTTAATTTATTTTGGTAACATCCCAATATCATGGAAATCTTCTAAACAAAAGTGCATAGCTCTTAGCTCAATGGAATCTGAATTTATTGCACTAACCGATTGCACTAAAGAAGTTATTTGGTTTAGTAGAATTATAAATGAATTAAGTTTGTGTGATTACATAAGACCCCAAGTATATTGTGATAATCAATCTGCTATCTATTTTTCAAAAAATAGTCAGGAAAATCAGAAAACTAAACATATTGATATCAAGTACAAATTTATTCGTAAATTAATAAAAGATGAACTATTTAACGTAAATTATATTTCATCGGAAAATAATTTGGCTGACTTTTTAACAAAGCCTTTATTGTTAAATAAATTTAAAAATATTATTAGAAAAATATTTTGTTAGATTTATATATATATATATATTGAATTGTAATACATCTGCTGAGGTTTTACAACCGATGGGGCCGCATGTTGGAATCGGTCTCAAACCTCCAATTATAGTGCCGTGTGGGGCACATCAATATGGAAAATTGTGTAAATTGAATGTATAAAAGAGAGGAGATAATGTGAAGTGTATTGGGGATCATGATCTGATCAGACTTCTTGTTATTCTTAAAATGTATGTTTTTAAACCATAAGACTTGGCTACGTAATAAAATTTATTTTTAATGTGTAAAAACTCTGTCTTCAATCGATAAAACCCAACACATTTGCATATCTCACCTCCGCTAATGCATGTTGTAAATTTCATATTATTTGCATGCTTCCTTCAGGGTGTTGCATTTACGGTGGCCAGCAGTGTAGCATGTTTAGTTTTGTCCTGGTTTTTAAGCTAACTTCGAAGCATTCCCAAGTTGTTATCTCTCATCTGTAGTTTTGTTTACTGCAAAATGCATTGTAGGGGTTCCTATTTTTCAGGAAGTATTTGGGTTTGATTTTTACAATTCTGGACCATGGAAAAAGACAAATTTTCATTTAGTCTACAAGTCCTGAATTTTTCTTAGCTTTATTTTATACAAAGTTTGCCTGCAACTTACAAGTTTTGGCTTTCTTCCATCTTTTTCTCATTTTTTAGCATTCTGCTAATTGATTAAATTTTTTAAATTCATTTTACTTGCACAATGACAAAAACTAAAATGTTAAATGTTTGTACTGATGTTTTTTAAATATGCAGGGTAGTTTTTAAGTCACTTTACATTAAAAAAATTTCATAACTTTTTACTATTCAAAATAAACTTATTTTATACAACTGGAATTCATTCTTTAAAATTTTCTGTCAAATTCAGAAAATTAAATCTTAAGTGGCTTTCATTTTCCTCCTCAGGCTCTTGACAGCATTTTTCATTACCATTCTCAATGTTTTTGAGCCTAGAATAACTTCTTGAATATTGCCCTTAACCGTCCAAGTGGTTTCGACGAGATATCTCATCCATCAAGATCTGACCAATTTTGCTGGTGACAAGATAACTCTTCATCAATATTCCTGATTTTTTGATGATATCAAGATCTGGTCAGTTTTCTTGTAATGATATGATCATGCTAACTTCTAATGATGAGGTATCTCTTTTGTTAAGATCTGGTCAGTTTTGCTAGTGATGATATACCTCGTTGATACAACCACCAGGAGGGTTGAGCTGCTTGATAGTCTTAGACTTGCTAGTAGTACATACCCTGTCTTTTAACGAAACCTTGCAGAAAAGGTCTGCAGCCATCACAGTGTGACGGTCAGTTGAATCTGGTGTAGTGAAATGATTTGTTCCCAAAATTCTTTTCCACAGCTGTATTGTGGCTCAAACTACTTGCAATGGCCTTATCTTCTGCCCCCATAGCTCAGGCATATCCTCAACTTCAGGATGCACCAAATGTTTGAGCATATCTCTATATCTTTCACCAGTAAAAGTAACTGAATTCCCATCACTGTCTTATAAAACAAGGCTCAAGATCCTTTCTGACTTGTGGAAGGTCAGTCACAGATCACTGTTGAATATAGTCAGTTTAAATGGCATATTCTTTACACCATTGAGAGAATTATGCTGTCCGAGTGAGCACAATGGAAACATTGATAAAAGTAAAATTTAATTTCAAAATGTTGCCTGATCATGTATTTCTTCATAGTAAATTACCAGCATCTAATTCTCAATAGCCTATAATAAAATATATTTGAAAGTTATTAAACTTTTAGATGATAAAGTGACTTTGGACCATCATGAATAAAGTTGCTGGTGCTGGCAAGTTCCTTTTCATTTCTGTTTTGTCTTGTAATATCGAAATAGTGACAAGATGCTTTATAAATCCAAAGAAACAGTTCAAACATCACAACAGACATGCATACAACACAAGAAGTCTAAACAACTATTAAACAACTGTTTTACTGTGAATTTAAAATGGTTGCTACTCAGACAAGTTTAATAATATGCATACAGTTAACAAGTTATTTTCAACACTCCTCTCCCTAAAGAAGTTCAATCACTCCCAATATTCTCTTAAATAGACACCTGACATGTTCTGATTGTTATGTTAGTCCTTGAAGCTGCAAAATTCTCCTTTTCAGTGAACTGTTTAAGCTAGCATACTTGACTCAGTATACAATTGGGTAGGGTTAAGTTGAGGTTCCAAGTTCCACCTCCAATGTTGCTAAAAGCGATAGGCGACCCTTAAAGAATTTTGGCTGCATATTTTCTTTCTTGATTAGGTCAATTTAACTCCTTTAAAAAGTCTGAAATCTACCAAAAACACTTATATTTGTTTATCAATTGTATTTCCATATCTGTAGCTACTTTGGCCAAATGTGCAGGAAATAAGAATAGTTTTAAAGAGTCGATCCAATATGAGATCACATGAATTAGGTCCTTTGCTTTCCACAATCAACAAAGGTAATTTTTGCAATTGGCTTTTCTACTTAACTTCCACTTTAATTGAAATCAATATGCAATAAAAGTTACAAGAACTGACTTAGCCTGCTGTAAGGCTGGCAGTTTCCAATTCCATATTTACGTACTGTTTGTTGATTTCCATAGTCAACAATAGGCCTAGGTACACAATCCCACTTGTTTGTAGCATGGAATATGTTATGGTTCTGAAAGAGACATTTATAGATTCTGGTGTAGTTAGGGCAAATGTAGGATTCTGGTGAGCTGTAGACGTATTTAGCTTACAATCTTTACTTTACTTTCAAACCTACTTTCCATATTCCTTATTTTCAATCAATTTTTAAATGTCCCTTTACACCACAAGCATGGCATCCGTTCTGGTCTGGATGGTATATTTGATGTTTTTTCAATGGCAAAAACAGTTTAAAAAGGAAAAGTGGTTCATCAAATCATTTTATATCTAAGATAGATAAGAAATCATTCTGAAATTTGTATACAAAGTAGATTATAAACGAGGAAATATTTCTGTTTACCCACTCTTCCTGTACAAACTGTATTCAGTATTCTAAATTAACTAAACAGTTTTAAAAACTGTTCATTTCAGGTTAAAAAAGTCAAGAATTTAGAGATGTGTCCCAATTTTCATATTTTTCTCTTTACCCAAAAAAATGTGTTCATTCATTTTTCTACTCTTGCAAGCAATATAAATGTGGAATCTGCAAATTTATAATTTAGTAATTTACCCAACATAGATTTAAAAGACGTTTTTCTCCAAATCAATTCAGCTGTCAAGTAAACCATTCCATAAGATAAGTTTTATAAAAAATTCAAAGTTTGATGTACATTTTCTAAACCATTGTATTTTATATGTATTATAACATTCAGATTTTTCTCTTTTCAGAGGTAAAAACTGGTAACAAAAATTCAGAAGGTAGACAATGGACGGCCAATACAAAAAACACTTTGCCACCTCGTAAAAGTTCACTTTTGGAAAAGGTTTGAATTTTATTTACTTGATGTGGATTTCTTTTTTCTAAGGATCTTAATTTAGAACAATACAATAATTTAACTGTCCTCTACTGATTGTGTGGGTTGCATGCAGAAAGAAAATTTTGATATTTTTGTAGCATTTTGGTATTATTGCATGGTTGAATTTTCAGCAACTGCATCTTCAAATTCATCTACTGCCGTATTCACAAGTCTCGAGTTAATCCATGGGTCAGTCAAACTACGGATTATTCAAGAACCATATTCACAAACCATGAATTAAGTGATTGGCTACTAGTCTCCTTCGATCATGTTTGCATTTCTTACGATGCCTGAATCTAAAACATTCCATATTTGCCAAATACTTCACCAGCAGAATTCCAAATTTTGGTTTCAATGAAAAGCATACAGGATAGTTTTAATGACACATTACAATTCGTTTTTTTTTTTAAATAGAAAATAATGTTATGTAAAAGTATTTAAATACACTCACTGCCAAAAGTTAAGCACGAAGCGGTAAAATGCGAAAAACTAGACTAGTACAGCTTTGATTGACATGAAATGCGGCAGGGAAGTAGCAAATATGTTTATGCATGAAACAAAGAATTACATACAAAGATGAAAACAATATTGAATTTTCATAAATTATAAGAGGAAGTCATATTGGAGTCATTAACAAAATGATGTTTAAATCCAAAACAAACAAACCAACATTAATAGGTATGTGACCACCCCTCATCCTCATACAAAGTGTACAGCGTGTGACCATGCTTTCTATTCTTCCTGTATTACAATTTGCATCTCAGTGAGAGTGACTAGGAGTGGGAAACGTGCAGACACAGCACTGCCGAGGGCAACCCAAAGATTTTCAATGGGATTAAGGTCGGGCGAGTACGCCGGCCAATCCATATGCACAATCCCCACTCTCCAGGTAGTCGTCGACGATGTTGGCTCGATGGGGATGCGCATTATCATCCATTAAAATGAAAGCAGGACCAACTGCTGCAGCGTACAATCTCACAGTGGGTTCTAGGACTTCATCCCGATACAGGACAGCCGTCAAGAACCCTGTCTATAGATATGCAGGTCGGTGCGATATCCCAACAAAATCCCTGCCCACACCATGATGCTTCCACCTCGGAATGCATGATGCTCGATGATGTTCTGGGCCGATTGCGTGTGCCTTGTTCTCTTCAGACCCTTACACGCTTGTCATCTCGCTATAGGGCAAATCTCGACTCATCCGTGAACATAATGTTGGCCCAATCAGACAGTCCAATTCACATGTTTCCGACACCACTTTAATCATGCCCTTCTGGATTGGATGGATAGAGGAACACAAACTTGTGGTACCTGGGCGTACAGTCCATTCATGAGTATCCTTTGGCGAATAATAGTGGCAGATATCGTCTTACCAATGGACGCTGCAACCATAGATGTCACACGTGTGGAGGTCACTCTTCAATTCCGCTTGGCTAAAACAGCAATATATCGATCTTCCGTGGTGGTCGTAACCCTTGGGCGACCGGCCACAGGTCTTCGAACTGTTTGGAATTGTTTCCATAACCGTGAAATGACGGAATGATGAACGCCAAAGAAAAGAGAAACTTCTGTGATTGATTGTCCTGCTTCAAGGCATTCCACAGAACGCCAGTGCTCACTGTCTGCCATTCGTCTTCTGGAAGCCATAGAAACACATCTGTCTTGAAAACTAATCGTACAAAAGTTCTAAACAAATTTTATCAGCACTTACATGAAACTCTTAATACTTCACAATGCTGGCTTCTTATACGACTGCCTTTTTGCATATTTCTCGATATGAAACCGTGATTGGCTGTTACAGAACATATTTGCATACTTCCATCTACCTCTGCAGCGAAATGCAGCCTCTCAAATTCAGATTGGCTTCCGGAAATTAACATTTTCCTCTCTGTGCTTAACTTTTGGCAGTGAGTGTAGATTGGATTTTTATGGAAATTTAAGTCAAACACGAAATAATTTTACTCAATTCGTTGACAAATCAATGTAATCCAATTACTTTCTTGCTTGTCAGTATTGGTGCAAAGTTAAGAAACATACATTGTTAATTTTCTTTCGTACCTAATAAATCGACAAAAGCATTTTTATTCTGCAAGGAACTTGCATCTGCCATTTTCAACGCAGCTGCATATTTACAAATTAACTTGATTTCGAACTATTCCTAGCAATTCTGAAAGCTGATACCATCAAAAAAGTTTTACAGGAATAAATTTTATACATTTAGTACCATATCTAATATTTGAGAATCCTTATTTCAGCACAGAATAAAGTATGTCATCTATTTTGTTTTGTTGATAACCTGTCTCGCTTCCTTCGCAAAAAGCTAGTGCTGTTCTAGAGGAATCAGAATGCAAATTTCAGATGACATCTGCATTCGTAGTTTAGTAACATATTTAATTGATCGTGTTTTGACATTTATTGTTTTTTTTAATTGCATGGTTAACGGTTGTTAAGGGACATACAGTAATTGTAAAATTTCTGTTGCCATGGAATTGGAATCTCAGTGCTGATATTTTAGCCTGTGTATTGTTTAATAAAGCCTAAGGGGGCCTGGTATTTGAAAATAATCTAAATTAAAAGGCCTTGTTTACTTTTCCAATTTCTGTTAATAATAGAAATAAATCTAATTCTGTAAGTGTATATATGTTACCCTATTTATGCCATAATAACATATTGTAGTCACAGGAGTGGCATGTGTGTATGATGGTAGAGTGTGTAGTGTTAAATATTCATAAATTGATTGCTGAGGCAGAGAAAACAATATTTATTCCTTCATTAAATTTAACGATGTTGTATTGTAAAATCCTTAAAGTAAATGTTGCTTCTGCCATATGTGAGCCATAAAACAGCTCTGTAATCTTTCCCCTAAAGGGCTCATGGAATAATAAGTAGTTAAAGTTTAATCTGCTGGAGGTTAAGGAATTGGAAGATTAGGAGATCTATAAATCCTTCGCTAGTCACACTTGTGTCCTGACAGGTGCACAGTGACTTTTTCTTTGTTACACAATAAAAAGAATAACTAAAACACATATATTATTTATAAATTTAAATAATACGTTTTTTGCAGTTTGGTTTTTAGTATGCTCTAAAATATAATACATATTTTTTTAGAAAATGGATAATAATGCATGTGTAACTAGGAAAGAAAACCTCAAGCACATCTCAGATGCACTGGGATCTCATTTGTTAAAATAGACTTGCAACTAATAGAGTTAAGGAATTTTATTGACAGAAAAGGTGGATTTTTATTAATGCTGCACATGCATCTCAAGTGTTGGGGTGGAATGCACAGCTAAATCGGAAAGGGAAGAGATAAGCATGCTAACTTTAGCTTGGTTGTAAAGTTCAGAAGGTTGAAGTGGTGTATAAATTCATTGGGGACAGGAACCAGATGACTGGAGAAGAGAGAAATATAATAGAGATGAATCTAGGGTTTAGGAACAAAGACTTGTGAGTGAAAATAAAAAGAGGGGGCTTTTCTCTGGAACATTAAAGCGCTTATTTGTGATGAATATAAAATTATTAGGGGATAAATTTAATGTTTCATGTATATATTTTATTTATCTTTAATTTTAGATTTATTTCACTTGAAAATATAAATTTTTGCATAGATCTGTGCTAATGCTTTCAAATTTTTGTTTCAGCTTCTTGCTGATGATATTAGGCACGAGAGGAATGCAATTATGCAGTGCATTCGTCATGTTGTGAAGAAGAATTTTTTTGGAATTGTGTAAATTGTTTAAAGAGACTGATTGTAAATTGTAAAATTAAATGTTATTGATCCATGCTTCATGCAGTTGTTTTAATTGTCATGGTGATAAATTTTTAAAAACGATTTGTTATAACCAAAAAGGGGGCTTTAAACTTGTTAGCAGGGCTGTATATTACACACTGAAGTCAAATTCCTTGTAAAATCAAGAAAGCAATTAAGCACAAATATTAAGAATGAAAACATGTGTTATGCTGATACAAGGTCTGAACATTGCTGTTAATTGTTGACTTTGAACTAGTCCCTCATGCTGTTCTCAATCAGTGGCCTAGTCAATTCACCAGACTGATTGATTCCTTCAATGTGTTAAAATCTAATCCTGATATATGTCATGTTCAATCCCTGTGCATTTGATACAGGAATTCCTTTAAAGTGTAGTATGTCTCGTAACTCAGACGGCTGAAGTGCCGTTTGGTATATTTTAATCCTCTCTTTATGGCGCTGCGTAGTCTGACTGCATTGCATCACTGCTGACATGTCACCCTGGTGGAAAAAACCAAGGAGAACTTTCTAGATATATTCAAGTGAGTTAGATATCTTAGGATTCAGCTCGCTGTGTGTTGTATTTCGTTTCGTGATGTAAATAAAAACGTTAATTATTTAACACGTCGGGATTATTATTCAATCCATAACCCACTTCTGACACCAGTAAAAAAAGCATTTGCAAAATATTTCACCTAGAAAACCCAGAGGTAAGAAAATTTCGCATACTTTAAAGTTATTTTCTTGTAAGATCTGTTATTTACTTAAAACAAATTCAAGCTTTCTAAAATTACTGTATTTAGTTTTGTACTTATAAAAGAAAGAGGAATCAAGTGAAATGTTTTGCAAACATTTAGAACTCAATGTAGGGCATTTTCAAAACACATGTTGTTTCAATTGTAATAATCATGAATTCGTAGTCTGCTGCTTTGCTAACTGTATATTCTAATTTTTATTAACTTTTAATATCAACATCTCTTATGCATCATTGAAATGAAAACTTGAGTTTTTCAACTAGTATATTTCATTGATATTTATTTCAGACTGCTTTACCAATAAGTTTCATCTAATAATTATTTGTTGAACATAAAATTGCTTTTTTCATTCTGTAAAAGAATCTTGATCAATAACTAATCAATATCTTTTGAAATTCTATTTGCTTGTGAAATGTCTATTTCTACTGTTAAGAAGATATTTGATTTTTTAATCCTTAGGAATAAGCTGTTCCTTTACTGTTGTAAAGCTTTTTCTAGTAACCTTTTGATTCTTAGTTGTGGAGGAACTTTGGGGCACTTTAGTTTGTATATTCCAGTCTTATTCGTAGTAAACAAATGCGTAAATCTGGTCTTTACTTTATAAGAGGCCTGTGCATACTTATCTTATGAATCTTGAGATACAGTTTTTTCATGGCCTTTGCACCTATATGATAAATATTGATTTCAGTAAACATTAGTTTCTTCTGGAAAGTTTAGAAAAACTTGAAATTTCTTTTGCAAAAGTTGTAGACTGACATATTTTTTCTAGCCATTGTGTATTTCAACTATATAATTGAATTTATTTCCAAATCTTGTATCTTACCTCTCTAACAATAGCCCTTAGTTGACTGCATAACCTTCAAAGTATTCCCTTTGGAATTCCGAAAGTGATTGCAATGACTCCACTAAGGCTAGGAACAGCCCTAAATATCCTTTCACTGCGTTCAGTAACACCTGCAATCTGTCCTGAATCTCGCTCAAGCATTATGAATCTTCACCCTTTAAACTTTGTATTCATTTTTTGGGAAAGTGCCTCATGGTGCTAAATATGGCTGAAAAGACATATAGAAGAGTTGCTATAAAATATATTCTGCATGACATCAATTTATGGCAGGACAACACAGAAAAAGCCTATCATGCCAAACATGAAAGATTAAGTTTGTTGCAGATTACGTCAAGTAGCATACTTGCATACAACATGGTAAACAGATTACATCAAGCCAATTGAATTCTTATAAAATGTAATTTTTTCTTATGAGAACAAAAGAACAGCTTTTTCATCATGATAAAGCTTCAAATCTTGGTTGAAGAAGGTCCAACACTTATCCACTTTTAAAAATGTGCACATTTAACTACAGAGTATGTCATTGGTTGTTTAGTTACATGGCCTAATATTATACTCATTTCTTTTATATATATGCAAGTATGCAAATTCTTTTTTGAATTTTATTCAATGCAACATTCGTTTTTCGTAAAGAAACAATTATAAGGTTTTGTGGTGTAAAACTATTATAACACAAATGCAATCCTTTTTATATTATTTTTTCTGACAAGTTGTAGCAAACAATCATGTTGAGCAAATTCTTTTTGTGGGTACTGTATGACGTTTGATAATTTCTACTCTTGGCCATATCTGCTTTTAGAATATTTGACGCTGTCTAGTGGCTGGTCTGAAAATAATCAGTTAAACAAGTGTTGAAAGATGAGGATTAAATGACATCTTTTACCATCATTCATTGCCATTATAAAGGTCACATTTAAACTCACTTCAATTTAGTGTAATAAGTATTTAATACTTAACTAAAGTCATGCATGAATTTAGTAATGCTGAAAGAGACTTATACTGATAAAATCATAAATTAATGACCTACTCAAAGCTTGTTTTTGACATGTGTGACTTGAGCAATCTTGAGATTCATAGTTGGATGAGCGTCAACATTTGATCTGTCATCCTTCACTACTGTCGTTGCAAAATACTCAATTTTAGTTTCCATCATGGAGTCAATTGTCACTAATTGTGTAAATACAGTTTATTTATCTTAACTGTTTAAACAAAATTCCAATTTTGTTCCTTTTTAGCGGTCTTTGATCAGGAAGCTTGCTCCAACTTCGTTAAACATGTCAGTAAAGTGTTCTATCTTGCACAGGTTATTGATAGTTTCTCTAATAGACATCCTGCAACTGCTTCAAGCAATATTCACATTTTAAATTACAGGTTATTTCTTGTTTTTTTATGTAACCATTTTTGTTTTTAAGTTCTTGAAAAGATAAATGTAGAGGCTAAATAAAGTAATCCCCTCATTTAAAGTTGAGCTAACTATTTTATAATGTATATAGGTAGTTTACATTGTGGTCTCTTGAACACTATGACCACAATAGTACCTAACACTACCTAATTGTACATATTTATTAGAAACTTACTCTTCAGTTTAACATGCACTACGTTTCTTACCAGTAAAATAGCAATAAGTATTTACATATTTTCATCTTAAGATTCTTTCATTTAAATTAGTTCAATTTTGCATAAAAGATCTACTTGTGAAAATATAGTAATTTTACTCTGCTTTATTCGAAACGAAGAAAATAAGATTAATTTCTACCTCCTAATCCTTTGATTCCAAAACACATGGAAGAGAAGGCTAATGTCATTGTCAGCACAAATGAGAATTAGTTCATAGTTGCAAACTAAAACCTAAAAATCAAGATGGGAGATATCCAAATGTGCCCTATCTTCCCCATAAAGTAGTGCCCTGATTTTGATTATATTGCGCTTTATATTTTGTGACAAGTTTGACTGCAATCAATCACAACTTTTGACTGCAATTTTGCTTTTTTAATACAAAGTTATATTTCCACTCATTCATACTTTCAAATCACGACACTCCAAACCAGGATGGACAGGTTATTTGTTTTTGGGGTGCAATGGCCATATTTGACAAAGCTGTTCCAAACACAAGACGAACAACATCTAGTAAATGGACACAAGGAAAGTTTTAGACACCGAAGAAGATACCAGCGCCGCCTACAACTCGCAGATTGTTAGCGCAACTGGCATAACGGCGACCCCTCAGGATTGACAGATAACCAAAGTAAAAATTGAATAGTGACTCTGATAACCTTGTTCATTTCATGCAATCCAGCCATAAAGAGAATCCATACTACACTTTTGAAAGGGATTTTTGATGAAGTAGATAGTTTTATTTGCTTGTTATTTTTTTCTTAGTATTTTGAGTTGTTTATTTGTGAAAACGTAAACAAACTGCTAGAGAAGAAACAATCCTTTCGTTAAGAATTAATTTGATTTATCGCCTTTTTGATGTTAAACGTCAATTTTTAATGTAAGCGAAAGGCTGAAATCGCATTCGAGCAACATGGCAAGTTTTGCCATAGGGTTTTGTTGGTTGGATCTTTTGGTGCAAGGGCTATATTTGGCAAAACACAAGACGTCAAGTAAATGGATATGCGTACTAAGAAAGTTTTTACTGAGAAGAAACACTCCCAGAGTAAGTTACAATCACAAGGTGCGAAAGAGGTTGCGAAAACACTAGTTTCTGCTGTACTTATACAAAAAATCCCCTCAGTGCATTAAAAAAAGAAAAGAAATTCTAATATATGAATTATGTGTTAGAATTTTGTTTAATATACAATTTTGAAACAAAATTCTAAAGGTTTCGGGGGTTCGTGTTCCTTCACATTTATCAGTTGCAAAACAAACCACTGCAGTGTCATTTTTCGCAATCTAGATGAACAAATTATTACATCCAAAATACACTGTTTTTGGGTGGTTATATAAGAGGCTGAGTGATAAAATACTGGTTTGGTGTATATTTAACGATTTTTAGTTATTTGAATGTAGAAATTTGCTAAATTTAAGGAAATTTATCAACATTGCTTCATATAAAAATATACTTCGATCAATTATTAACTGTGTTTTTTTACAATTTTATATTAATATACACCTGAATAATGGTCAGATATATCCATAACAGTTCCATTTAAAAATAAAGTAGATGTATGTATAGGATGACTAAATGGGAAAATCTTTTTATAAAAAATATTACATATACCTGGAATCTCAACTGCTTAAATGGTCTGATATATTGAAGGGAAGGTTAAAAACAAATCAACGTTTTCGGAATAATTTGGCTGCGTTTACTTTTAGACCTTGCTCGTAAACTTGCAATTAGTGGATCCGAGGTGATGACTAATCTATCCATTAAATATATTAGTATCGGTTCTTCACATTTTTATAGTAAATATTTCCCTTATCGCCTATTGTGTTTATTTCTTTTCTCTTGCTCTTCTAAGAGCGGACCCATTGGAAGAATACAAGAAAATAATATTCTTCCATGGACCAGTCTTTTATGTATAGTTTACGGGCACTGGTGGTACCAAGGATTCTTTCTGGGGTACATGTCTTGTACTTGCTGAGTGCTCAGAAAACTTATCAGTTAATCTGGAAACGGGAATTTAAGCATTTTATTATGACTTGGAAGCGCTTGATTACATTAATCCCAGTCATTTCAAGTCAGCATTTCTAAAAAATCTACTAGTTGTATTTATCGCTAGTATTCCCTGTTTGATGTTTGGTTACATTTATCAAAACAACAAACTCAGCTTTAAAATTATCTTGCACATTGTTATCTTCCCTAGTAGTTAAATCTAATTACTTGGCGAAAAGAAATTTGATGGAGCAGGATTTTGCCAAATATTTTCCCTCATTAACACAGGCATAGATTGCACAGATACCATAGAAATACTGAACATACTTTGCTCAGAGTGATCTTTCTCAGAAACAATTTGCCGGTATCTTTTCTGTTCAGCGCCATCACAGCCACACATTTTATTGTATTTATGATACTATCATTTGACAAAATCAGTCTCAAGGATTGATCATGGATTTATTGTACGTAACCGTATAACAGATTAGTTGATAAACGACTAGTGCTACAGCTGAAGTTTCCGTGATAATGATCCCAGAAGAGTAACAACCGTTTAGCTTATTTAATTTTGCTATACGGAGTAGACAAATTAGAGTTAATGTTCGTTACGTTGTTTACATAATTTTATATTGGTGCATAGAAAGATTAGAGTCAACTATTAGCCCAAGCAAGTGATTTACAGATAATTTTACTGATTTTTTTAATAAGACCCACGGGTCGTTTTTATAACTATACCTCTTCCGGGAAAGCAACAGAGCTCTGACAATTTGAAGTAGAATACCGTAGATCTGATTTCATAATTTACTTCAGAGGTCATTGACAATTCTTTTTGACTATTCTACAAGGTTATTAGTTTCGTTTTTTATACTTGGAACTACAGGTTTAAAAACCTTTTTGAGGCTAAGGCCTATTTTTCAAACCACTTTGCGAATTACTCGGTAGATCTTGAATCGCAGTATGCGAAAAGGTAAGATTTACTTGAAGTTAAGAATTCTCAGGAATAGTTCTCTTCCAATTCACTTTACTCCTCTTGCTCAATTCTTTGGCTGGTAATTCGAGAATTTTCGCTTTAACACCATTTAAAACAGTATATGGTACAAATGTTCATCCATTTCTTGAGAAATATGTGTTAGAATAGCATCTATTTTCGTTTGCTTCGAATTTATCACCCAAATGTCAAAAATGGTCTGACGAAAAATTTCCATAGTCATTCTAAAATTTAAGAAATATCTCAGTTTCGCAAACTTGCGCAAGAAATTTTTTTTCTGCGTTCGTCAAATGAGTCAGGCTATAATATGTAATGTGTTAAAAGTCTAGTTGAAATCAGCAATTGCGTTAGTCGCTAATTAGCTACAAATTCAAAAGGATCTTGTAAATTAATGGAATAGTATCCAAGAAAATAAAAACATGTAAACATAAGTCGATGAACAAAAGATAATGATATTATCCACCTAATAGCGTTACAGAAAATATAGGACCCATACTTTTCCGTTTTAAGTACAAATACGCATTCGCCAGATTGGCCAACGCAGAAAGTTGCCAATTCACTGCCTGAACCACTGTACTTCCTGTTAGGAGAAATTTTTTAGAAAACTGTCCCCGTGGTCTTGCTAAGGGGACATACTGCTTTTAAGATATGCATTTTTGACAATCTGTGACACTAATTGAATTTTGTCCATCTAGATTGCGAAAATGACACTGCACCGTAAGGTGAGGATTTTATACCTGGTAACCCAGTAAGGAATACCAAAAGGAAGCACTTTCTACTGTTATAGCACTGCTGCTAATGCTTTCGCTCAGTAGGTAACAAAGGAACCTTAAAATGTAGCCAAGAACATCACTTCCGGAAGACGTACAGGAAACACGTTGTACAACATAAAACACCAGGTTCAATCTACATTTAGCCTTACAGAAAAATCTCTCATTAATGTTTATTACTAAATATTGGCTCCTTGAAAATAGTCACATTCTTAAGTCTTGTTTTGGGTAAATTTAAATGGAACATTTTTATCCTCTTAAAAGAATTTAAAAGAGTAAAGAACTCCTCTTAAATTAATTTTCAAGGGCATTATGAAAGCAATTTTAGAGTTTTAGGAATTTGTAGGTAAGATGAACCCAAGTATTAGGTTTCTAAAGATACTTCCCGAACAAGAGCAGCCCAGGTGAAATAGCATCCTGTTCGAGACATTTCGGAATCGAGGTATTTAATTATAGCTTAAATATTAACTAAAACTACTCATAATATAGAAAATATTTTTACGAACATATGCGCTAAGACGAAACTAGACCAGGTCACACAAAAATTACGATAAGATAATTAGGCTAAAAGATACTAATTTATTCCATAATAATTTTGTTAATATGTATATATCAATATTCCCAATAAGTATTTCCATTGCTGTTAATTATCGAGTATGCATGAAAAAGGACAATAAGCCAAGCTTTGTTAATTGGTCTCTAGGACGAAATAAGAAAATTCGCCCCTCCCCGTTTTGTTTTGTGCTTTACAGACGTATGTTAGATGATAATTTTATTGCTTTGTCTCATTACTTTTTGGAACAGCAATAGGATGGCAGGGTGCATGAAAAGAATTGACTATGCGTTGTATACAAAAGCAGCGATGAAACACATTTCCTTCACTTGCCTAGCAGTGGGAAATGCTTCTGTGACAAACTGCTTGAAATTAAAAAAAAATCCAAGAAAAGCTACATTTTAGTAAATATTTCTGACATACCGCCTCTTTACACACTGATCCCCGCTGTGGTTCCCCGAGCTGAGCCACCGGATATGCTGAAAACAAAGTTACAATATACATAAAAATATTTGCGAAATACATTTTTTTCAAACAGCATATTAAGGTAAAATTTAATTATGAGTAGACACTGCTTTAGCACTTTATTGAAATGCTTGGATAAAAAATCAATGAATTTAAGTAAAAACAGTTCAGACAAGAGCAAAAGGTGTACGAACAAAAAAAATTCTTAGTCCTTAAAAGCCTTTTTAAAGATTTAATATTATTATGGTTTACCTTTTCATTTGTATGAATGAGAAGCGTTTTCTGCCAATGTAAATGTAGATGGAGGTAGTGTTTCTGCTGCGATACGTGTTTCCTGTACTTATTATGAACGTGGCGTTAGTTGGATTTTTTCGAATACGACTTCAGCACTCTGCCAATAAAAATTCCAAAGCATAAATTCAGAATTGAAAATGGAAATTGATTGGTCAACATCAATTTGAGCAAACGCCAAACTTGGCCAAAACGACTATGAACAACATTTTAAGGTAACTCCCCAATATGTATCATGCGAGTGCATTTAGACTACAGAAGTAAAATCGTCGCAGATCATCTGTTTGCTTGCATGTAAAACCCTCTCTTATGAATATGGGCCTAATACTGGAATGTACAATTTCTAAGTTTCATTGTTTCCTTTTAATCTGCCGCTCAAGATGTTTTCTTGTGACAGAAAAATTGACCCTCAATGCAAACGTTAAAAATTTCCAGTTGCAGAAATAATGGGGATAAATTTATGGGTTTAATAACAATGCATGGAAAAATTGTTTATTTCAAGGAAAACAGCTGAGATCATAGAGGAGATATAAAAGTAGAGTGAGCTATGGCAACCTTTTCATGTCCGCATGATCATGTGACCAAAACCACTAGTCACGTGATCCCTAGACTCTTTTCTACAGCGCGCATATAGTTTGCGCATTCCTTCTTCCATAGCAAATGCATTGAAAGTGAAAGCTAACATGGTTCTATCGTGTTGTGTATATGGATGTAATTACAAGTTTATTAAAGGTGGAAACATTACATTTCACAGATGAGTAATTTACTTGCACTTTACATTTGCTTTTGAGTATTTGCTAGTATGATAAAAAATAGATGTTCTAACTTAGGAATTCTTAATATATATATATATATATATATATATACAACCTGCGGACATTTCCCGTTCTATAAAAAAAAGAGTTCATAGATTTGCTATCAATATATATCTAAAATAAAATAACATGTTCGAATGTGTTTATTATTGTAAATTGTACATCTATAAAGGCTTACAATATTAAAAATAATAAACCAAACTTTAAAAACTTGTGAAATCGTTCTCTGTCTTGGCGATGATTTTTTTTGACGCCAACTAGGATCACTATATTCTTTCGTGTCTTACACAATAAAAATGTTATGAATTGAAAACATGAACTAAGTACATAATTTAAATTATTTCTTGCTGAACAAAAACTGTTTTGTATGCGCCCATATGTGGAATTACATAATAATAATTAAGATAAATTTTGAAACTTTTAAGAATTATAAATTAAATATATATATATATAAAATCAATTAGTTAAAAATAAGATTAAATCATTTCATAAACCGTATTATAAATGTGAACCACATTTATGCGCTTCATGGAACCTTTTGTTCATGTTTTAAGATATTTGTAAAATCTCATTATAAGATTGTGCATTTGACAAAAGAGCTTTTCTTTCAAATAATTTCCCTTGAACCTATAGCTTTCTACTGGAATGGCGAAAAACAAATTGCCGTTCTCTTATGTGAAAAACAAAATTAGTGCATGAACGGAAATTGAAATATTGTACCTGTTTTGACGTACGTATTTTTATTCTTGTTAATGAAGCATGCAATATAGCAAATTGGAAAAGCAAACAATTAGAGAACGAAATGAAACTTATTTTGTATTAATTCCAAACAATCCACGCAGCTGGAAAGTTCCTTTTCTAAAAACACCTGCTTGACATCCTGATCTTTTTGCTTCGTATTTAATAAACCTAACACTAAAATTTAATTATTTCCCATTTTTAAGTCCATTTTATCTTTCTTCCTTATATTTTTTATTTTAAGATAAATCAAACTGAATTAGGTTGTTTTGAAGAATATTTGTGAACATTTCAATTTTTATAACGTTCTTTAACTCGATAAAAAAGCGTGGTGGTGATAAAAACACATTCCACAGCGAAATGAAATCCTTTACTATTGTTTTCTACCTGAAAAAGGGACACTTTTTTATTTTTCTCTCTCTAAATAGAGTATTTTAACGAATTAAGTATATTTGTGAAAATTTATGTACACAAAACATGCTCCTCAATTGAACGAAACATTTATCTTCCACAATTTTTTAAGTTGAAAAAACTATTTTTTAAAAGCGTTAAATCTGATAACTTAAAACTTTTAAGATTCCATTCCTTGAAACAATAAAAATAATTTTGTATTTATGATTTTTAGAACTAGTACAAGTAAAACAATTTATATTTACTCGTAATAAGAACTTATAGAGATGCTAAAAATTCATATTCAATTCTAATGTATTCAAAATTGTTATTTTGTTCCATTTATTAGTTTTCCTAAAGATGAAGAAAGAAGATGGCTAGTAAGTGGTTACATGTTTCTATGAGTTTTATTCAGTGGATTTAAAATGTGATGAATGTGACAATACATTTTATAAGTTTACTGTTTCTTATTTATCTTTCGTATTTATAAAATATTGATTTCATACGCACAATAATTAATGCAAATCCAGTACAGAACTTTTGCACACACTTAGAATTATAAAATTTGTCAAGAGTTATTTACTTGAACACTTGGGGCCGCGGTGGCCCGGTTGGAAGAGTAACGAACTAGCAACCGAAGGGTTGCGAGTTCGAATCCAGCCAAACACCGTCGTGTACAAAGGGGGCTGGTGCACGTTAAATCTGTCGTGGCCTCAAATGTCCTCACGTTGGCGTGGTGTGGAAGTTTGGAGAGTGGGGTGCCAGCTCAGGTGTTGCCTCGTCATCTGACCGTGGTTCAAAATTACGTGGTGTTGTCCTCGGATCTTTCCCTTTGGGATTGATCCCGGACCGTCACCAATAGCCCATTGTGTTGCTCCAGTGTGACGTTAATTGAAATACCCAAATACCCAAATACTTGAACACTTTGTTAATTTAAAATCCATATATAGACACACAGGTGTAACTTATTTAGTTTTTAATCAAAAATCTAAAATTGTGTAAAATAGTTAACAACTTTAAGTTTAAAAAGTTACCTTCCATCTTGTAAACATTATATGTATAACTTTTCACGTTAACAATACTTCTATGCGTAATTGTCCTAAAATAAATTTGCGTTTACAAAAACATAAGCAATTATGTATCCATAATATAAATGAGCTTTCAGTGGTGACCCAGACATGATTTGAGCACGCAACCTTCTTATCTGTTTTCACTATTTTTATTTTATGCATCAGTAAAATATTTATTGAGGCAGTCATTTCTTAACTTGTTCATTTATTTTTCAATTTATTCCAACTCGTGTTAACCTCATTAAGTCTGAAAAAGGAAGTTACAATTATTTTATGCTATTAAATCTTTGAGATAATTTCCACACCTAATAGTTAAAGAAAAAGTGTATAATATATTTAAGTAAAGGTCAGATTTTGGACAACTATCTTGCACAAAATTTTAACCACTGACGATATACTTGTGAGCATCCCCTAACTCTTTTGACATTTTCTCTTAATATACAATTGCAAAAGGTAACAAACAGTTCAGCGATAAATCAAACCAGCACTACAGGACCGATCTCGACTGCGGGTCTGGTAAATTGCGGAGGATTGTATCTGGACTGCAAGCTGGTTAAGCCGATTTGGGGGGGGGGGGGTATTTCAATTAACGTCACACTGGAGCAACACAACGGGCTATTGGTGACGGTCCGGGATCAATCCCAAAGGGAAAGATCCGAGGACAACACCACGTAATTTTGAACCACGGTCAGATGACGAGGCAACACCTGAGCTGGCACCCCACTCTCCAAACTTCCACACCACGCCAACGTGATAAGCCGATTTGGAAGACCGGGTCTGCTAAAAAAATATTTGGAGGATTGTATCTGGATTGCGGGCTATGTAAAACTGTCCTGACAACCGTATCTGGACAGCGGGCAGGTAAACATGTCCAGTATCTGCTCTGCTGTCCTAATAAACATTTTGGGGCTATGGGCCAGGTAAACCTATCCGGAGACTATCTGAACTACGGTTTTGATAAAAATTTGGAGGGCCATATCTGGTCTGCGAACCGGGTAAACATATCCGGCGGGGCTTTTTCGGCTTGAGGGCCGTATCTGAACTCCGGGCTTGCAATCAATCTAGTCATTACAACGTATTTATCTTACACGTATGGAATTTTGTTGCATACGTGCTAATTAAACTTGATCCCAATGCGAACTTAAGCTAATTATATAACAGCTCAAATTGCTAAAAACATTAAAAAGTTATACAAATTCGATAAATATTCAGTAGTATGCACATTCGCATCGCCTAACAATGTTAAAATGTACCTCAAATTCAAGAACTATTCAGTATTATACACATCACATCGCTAACTTTTTATAAGTAAATGTTATGTCACCAAGAGAAGCGATAAAAAATCAAATCAATCAACCACGCTGAATTTTCGCGTAGCAGTCACGTGACTACTAGCGACATGTTGCTCCCACTTTTTGAAGCTCTTCTCAATACGATGCTCAGTCTAGTTACATTTCACGTCTATGGCTGAGATGGGTTTCCATTAAGAGTACTAGTGGCGATTACTTAATTTAGTTTCGTCAGAATGTTTGCTATCTTTTCATGATCTATACCCGAAAATGTCTATTTTTTTACTACTCTGTTTTTAATTTAATTTAAAATAAAAGACAAACTTTTCAGATCAGTTTTATGTGGAAATTTAAGTCTCTCGTTAACGAGCAGTTCTTAGTTCTTGTTTCGCGAACAGGACTGAAAATATTTTTTCTTTAACGTTAGCGTGTTCTCCACCGCAGAAAATCCAATCAAAAACCATCTTGATTTTTGTTTTGTTTCAGAATAATAATATAGCAATAAACCCTATAATATAAAAAGAAAATTTTTCACATGATTTTATTGTAATTTTGACTAAATTTTTTATTAGTTTCAATGTTTTTTTTACATTAAATATTTTTCTGTCAACTTCCGCGTAGCGTCAGCATGGTAGTGATGAACATCATCATCATCATACATTAATATTATGGCGATCTGTTTTGGATAGCGCGATTATTTCTTGGATTTGTCATGTTTGTTTTAGTGTTTTAGTTCGTGTGCAAGGAAAAGTTACATGAGTAATAAAGGAGTACATATTTCGGAGATTCTTGTCTGTTTTGTGTTTGGAATTAAAAATGGATTATCTTAGAAAAGCAGTGTCTATTTAACGATTTATTTGCAAGTTCATTTAATGTCGGGTAAGAATTTGTTTATGTTTTGGTTACATCTCATCTTATTAAACATAATTATATATTTTATTTGTTTTCGACACAAGAGATTCATGTAATTTCCAACTATGAAATGTTCACAACCTGTAATTAAAATTTTTTCTTGATTATTAAACAAACCGTGTATTGAAGTTCGTGCCGGTTTTCACCGCGACTAGCGACTTGACAAAACAAACTATTTTGCACAAGGGAAAGATCGAACAATAGTAATATGCATTTTATTTCTGAATGATTTGTTAAAGGAGGTGTTACAGGTGTTGAATATGTAGCTTGTTTGAAGCATGCTATTTCAATTGGTAATGCTATATATCCGTTAAAATTCCTATTTGTTGATTGTTTTGGAATGAAATTTTTATATGCATTCAAGCTAACTACTTCATACTCTCTTTTGTATAGTAAATGTTTCACTATGTTTCTTAAAAGCAATAAATTCAGTATCTGCCCTATAGAAATCATGGCACTCTTCTCATAAATTAATCAGTGAAGAACTGGCTTATTACCACAAATAATTGTGCAAAAGCTGTGAACTTGAACTTTAAAACTATTTTCCATTTAGATTTTCTCTAGTTGAAATAATCAGATTAAAACTTTTTCTGAGTCCAAATAAAAATTGAGCATTGGAATGATTCTGATTTTTTAGGTGTTTAAAATTGAACATGTTCAAAATTTTCTGATAAAAGGTTATCAAGATTAGCAGGAATGAAGTAAGGTTTCATGAAGAGTAAGATGTGTTACCTAACACTGGGATTTTTCCAAAATAGTATTATATAAATTCTACATGAGTTCAAACTTTACTGGTATTAAGAATGATAGCAAATTGAGAGCTCTTTCAACTAAAAAATGAAACAATTTTTTCTGGTTAGTCAAAACAAGTTAATTATAAGTACATGAAATACTCTTGATTTATCCTGTACAAATTTTTTTTCTATCACAAGTCTAGTTTGAGTTCTTGAGTCTAACTATTAGTTATCTATATAACATAATTTACTATAATTTGTAACTTATTTTGTTATCAAATAATTTTTTAATCTTCAAATTATATTCTGAATGGAAATTTAGAAACAGTAAATCGTCTCATTCCATTGCTTTTTGACATTTTACTATCAGCTTTATAGCTGACTTTTAACATATTTTTGACAAAACAATCAGATGAAATTCTTCAGCCTGAGGGAAGGTAATAACAGTTTATTGCAAGCAATTCATATCTTTTACCAGCAATTTTAAGTCTTATATTTGCCCCTAGTAAAATTTTTCTGAAGTGCTTCATATCTAAAATATGGAGTTTTACAATAGGTAGACGCAATATGTTGTAAGCACCTCATGGAAGTGATTTGTTTGATAGGGTGTTTCCATGATTTTTGATTGATGTTAATTCATTTCTCAATTCAATTACATTGTCTGCATTGGTTGTAACTGGAAAGCAATCAGTTTCATGAGAAATCAGTAAAAAGTCAACCTAGAATGACATTTTCTTCAAAATGTTTCTTATCTATCTTTAACGCAATTAAAAATGACATTTGCTAGACATTTCCAGGATCATGGATGAATTTACAAGCATTAAAGTATGAAAAGCAAAACTTAATTTATTGTTTGCTTTTTAAATATGTAATTGCATTAATGTAACTATAAAATAGTGTTAGTGTATTAAAGGTATTAGGTATTTATGATAAAAATAATTTGTTATGTTTTATTATTTGTCTTTTGGAGATGGAAGGGATTTGCAATAAGTTCTCTTGATAAATTTTGTGAACTGATATATAACATTTCAACTTAAGCTCTTAACTCTTGGAGTAAAACTATATTTTCTGTTGTATATTAATGTTAGTAAAAATTATTCTACAGATGCCATTGAAGTGTCGAGTGAAAAACTAATGCTTGCTTCATAGTTAAATCTTTCATAGGAAATGGAAATGATAATCAGACCATTTGAAGATTGAAAATGTTTATGTAGTGTATTCTGCCTTTTAATTTCATTCCTCAGCAATAGCTAGCTCTGTAGGGGCTTTGCTTTGCCGATATTTTCATAAAAAATCAAGAAAAGCAATAATAGTAATAATCGTCTGAGTAAAGTCTGACAGTTCAATATTCTTTATTTGTTGCATCTCAGGGATTTGTGCTTAAATCACAAAATTAGAATGCCATTTTGTACATGCATCCATGGTTTACATGTGGAGACGAGAGATCCATGATTTCATGAACAAAACAATATCCTTGTTGTTTTGATGAATTTGAATTTTTTTGTCAAGGTCCTGGAAAACTTGAATTTACTTGATAAAACTTAAACTAAGAATCTTATATTTAAATATCTAGATTGATTTTAAGACCATTTAAAAAATATAAAATACCAAATGAAGGAAAACTAGATCAAAATACAACTACTAAATGCACCACAGATAAAATGTTTTATTATGAAATATTAGTGAGACCAATCAAGACTTTTGAGCACTAATTTTATGTTCTTTCTACATTTTCATTCCAACAAATGCATTAAAAGTAGATGGAAATACCTTCTGAAAAAGCTTGGAAACTCCTAGAAAACATTTGAAATTTACATTTCCAAAAAAATAAACCCTATCAAGTGGAAATTTGATTGTTAGTGTTTGTTGGGGAATTGGGATGTTGACTGCTTGGAAGGTAATTTTTGAAGATAAAAATTATGTTATTTTTCGACAAATGACCGATGTGAGGTTTCGAGATGGTCAACATAGATGGGAGTATTTTAGGACTGTCGCATGGGTCGTAGAAAGAGTTGGGAACAAAGGGAATGGGAGAGATATGAATGAAGAAAGATGTTGATGAGGAGTCCAATGTGAGTTTGCTGTGTAAAAGTTGTATGTATTAGTGTCATGATATGTGTACAAAATTTCATTTTGTGAAGGATTTTGTCTTTTACATATACAAAACATATCACATTAGAGCTCCCATACCTGAACGCATTTCACAAAATTCTTTATTGAAGAAGCTTACTGGAAATCAGACACAAGGTAAAAAATTAATTTTGGAACTAAGTCACAATGAGATTTGCAGTTTTTCAATAATATGAGTTTGCTTCCATCTAATATCTGAAGATGAAGTTTCTGGGATTAAAAACAACCAAGTGATAAAAATTGAGATAAAAGAAATTTAAGTTCTTCCTGACATAGAAGTTAAAGTTGTTAATCTCACATATTTTTCCCCAGAGCCCCACTGATATTGTTATATTGACTACAAATGTTCCTGTGTGGCATCTCCTGAATCATGGTCTAATCAGACCTCGTATAATAAAAAAAATTGTATAAAGGATATTAAAAAGTATTCAAATTGAGATCTGCTTATTCTAAAAAATTTCTCCCTGGGAGTGAGTGCCCTTTTGACCATTAAATCTTTTATGGGATGGTTACTGGAACAATTTTGGTGCTGTTCAATGTAACATTTTTCACAAAGCACTTAGGAGTTAATCTAATTTTTAAACAAATTTTATTGGTTAGCAGGTGTGTTAATGTCTGCATAATGTATGTTTAATTTAGGATGTCTAATCAAGGATTCTTTATTTAACTGAAGAATTACGGAACAGATTGCTGAGACAACTGAAATCCTTTGAGCCTAGAAATTAGCACAATATAATTCATGTTTTTCTTTTACTTTTTCAATCAAATGTCTAGAAAGGGATCATTTTGTTGCTGTTCAACAAATATCTGAAATCATTCAAAAAATGATCGCTGATATCATCAGTACGATTATTCATTGTTTAAAGATATTAATTGTTTCAAAAAAATGTGTTCAAAGTCTAGGAAAAATAGTGTGATATTGAAAGTGTAGGTTTTAATATAGTTTCTGCACTTCAGGCAATTTTTTAACTCTCAACACTTGGGAGTTTATTTTCAAGCCGTATTTGTGATAAAATTCATAACCTTGCTTTTAGATTTTGTTTTTTAATTTCATAATTACAAGTTTTCTTGATGTTATGCTAATTTTACTTTTTAAATATTACATTGCGCTGGTGCAGCATGGATGCTCCAACTCTAGTACTCATACCCAAACCAAACCTCTGCCTTTTTATTAAATCTTAATTGCTTGCAGTATGTGTTGATGGGGATCAAACTAATTATAGTAAAGGAGCTACTCTGGTTAGTTTTTATTATCAGAGTGCAGCAATTCAACCAACAACAGATTTAAAATTATAAGAATTAAAATGGAAATACTAGGAGTACTGAGTTTCAGTGTTCCATATTTTGTTCATGCTTCACCTATCATCTTTTTTGGTTTTCCTGATTCTGAAGTACTACACTGTACTTAGTTGATGGTAAAGAGCATGGCAGAGAAAGGAAGTAGCTTAATTACTTAATGCTCCTGTTGGAAAGATACCTATGTAATTTCCTGTTCAAGATTTTAACCTTTAGTATTTTTTGAAGCTGTATTGGAGGGTCACAGTTTGTATGATTTCATAAGACACTGACAAAGAAGTATACAATTGAATTGACAGAAACTAGTTCTAAAATATAAAAGAAATATGTAGGTTTTGACACAATACAAATGTAGATAGATGAACAGTCTTGCTGAATATCACACAAAACTGTTGTCATTTCCATGATTAGTTCATAGAAAATTATGTTGCATATTGGAACCAAAGTTATGTCACTTATAATTCCTTTTTAGTGCTTTTAATATAAATGTTTCAACTTTAAAATCTTAATGAATTAGGTACCAAACTTATAATTAATCTAAAACAAACTCTGATATCTTATTCTTAAATTTCTATATACCTCTTTAAGTGTCATCAGGTAAATAGTCAGTGTCCTGCAGAAGGGGATCATAATTACATTAGAAACCACACCATACATAAAAATTAAATGGTATTGACTTTTGCGAATAGTCATCGACTTGTTTACAATATGAACAAAGCTATTTTACGAAATCCTGTTCTTTTGGTAATGAAGTGTAAGCAGGAACTGTAAGTTTTTAGCTTAAATATTCACGAGTGGTTGCCTAAGAGCTTGTGTCTAGCATTAAAAATATACAAAATTTCTATACCAAGAAACAATCGGAATGAAATCCAGCCCCCAGTGCCCCTGCAATTTGAAATTATACAAGAAACCTTCATTTAATTAAAAATGTGTATTCTAAATAGTCAATGTTAATTTTCATTAACTTTTCAATAAGTAATTTATGATTTATCTTTTCAGATTGAATCTAAACTGATTCATTGTTTTCATGTTCCAAACCCTATTCCAGTTTTAAATGAGTCGTTAGCAACGCCTAAAACATGGCGTTCAACGAGGTAAGTTTTCCATTTTATGGTGCTTGCAGTGCAATTTGTTTAAACTGATACAGCTTGTTTGGCTATTTCAAATAACGTTTCATGTTTTCAGGTAAAAGATGCACTAATTATTCCAGTATATTAAAGGGGAAAAATTAGAAATGCAACAATGTATCAGTGATGGAAAAAATCAGAAATCTTAGTGAAGAATTAAATATGAAATCTTTATGGGATTTGGTTCTTATGATAACCATTGAATCTTAACCATCTTATCGACATCTGCTCTGATATGAATTATAGAGCACCACTGTATAATTTATTACAAATCGTGATCTAAACTTATCCAAATCTATAAAACAACCTGCATGTTTTCTCCTCAATTTTTAGTTTTTTTAAATTTATATAAAATGAGAAAGATGAAATAATTCTTTTATCGAAAGTTTATTGCTGACATTTTAACAAATTTGGACATACCAGTAGAACTTAGTAATTTTTTTAGAATATTAAAAAAAAATCTTTTTTTTTTATATTGAGTCTAGTGAATTAGTTAATTTTTCTAGACTCCCTTTATCCCGTTGTTATGTTTAATTTTTATATGTAATACATGTTTCTCAGTGTTTTTTTTAAATATGCTAACAGTTAAAAATGTTCTGTTGAAATTTTAAAATAAGTCATTCAACTTGTCACTGATCATGTAAGTTCTTTTGATTGTAATGATGAATTAACTTAAATATTTAAATTTGGGCTTCTTATCCCCATTATTTTCCTCTGATGTTGATGAAGTAGTTGGACTAAACTCCCTTAAAAACTCACACATTTTATTTAAGCATGTGGTAAAACAATCAGACATTTCTAAAAGCAGGCAGTTTGTTATCGATGCATAATAAAATTAGTCAGTGTTAAGAGAGGTATGGTTAACTTTCTTAAAATGAAGGTTTCCATTAAAAATTTAACTTCCTTTGTTCAATCTTTTCCTCAGTATAATTATTGGTTACTAGGTAATTGTAATGATTTTTCTCCTAGTCTCAGTTGTACTAAATCTTTAAAACCCTCTCATTTAAATTACTTTTGTTTGTGAATATAAAAACTATTTACACTGCCAAAAAAATTGAAACACCAATGCCAGGGTTCAATCGGAATGGTGCTTAGCATATGTGGAGGACGTACATGAAAAGTGAAAGAAATTACCACAGTATCAAATCTAGAGATTCTTTAATGTAGAATTACATCAGAAACCAATTTTTAAGCCCTCTCTGGCAGTGATATGTATGGAATGGAGTCAAACAAACCCCTTATGCTATCCTGTGGCAAATTTCATCAAGCATTCTGCAGCTTCTGCTCTAGATCCCTTATATTTTGGGAGAAATGCAATTGACAGCCTAGCCTATCACAAACATGCTTAATAGGAGATCTGGGGATCTCACTAGCCAAGGAAGGGTGTCAACACAGCGGAGGAATTTCTGGGAGAGGTGAGCTGTATATGACTGGACGTTATCATGCTGGTAAATAACCCCTTGTACACATGGTATGAAAGGCAAAACAGGCTGTAGAATCTACTGGACGTATCGCAGTGCTGTCAAATTGCCTTATAAACTGCAGGAGGCTGATTTTCATGGGTGATAGCTTCTCATACCATTACACTAGGAATTATAGAAACCCGCTTGAGAATAAAATGAGAATGGTAGTGATGGTCAGATGTCTACCACATGTGAATGCAGAGATAATCTGCCCCAAGGCAGAAGCAGGATTCATCACTAAACATGATATTCTTTGCTTGTTCATGACTCTTGGGCACCACTCTAGATACAGCCGTCGATGTTCGGTAGCTATATTCAGTTTACTGTTGAGCCACACACCTGTAAGTCCTAATGTAATGGCATGGTAGCCATAACTTATGACAGCCGGTCCCCTCTTGTAGTGGCATGCCACTACAGGTAGCCTGATATTAGCAAATTCTACAAGCTGTTTCTTTGGTTTTCATGTCTCATGTCCAAGGGGCTATTAGCCAACATAACTCAACACATGGCTCGCCTCACTGAAGAGTTCCTTTGTGGTGTAGAAATCCTTCCTTGGCCAATGAGATTCCCAGATTTATCTCCCATTGAGCATGTTTAGCGTATGCTAACCATCAATTTCTCCATCTTCGGAATATCAGGGTTCTGGAGCAGCAGCTGCAGAATGTTTGGCATAATTTGCCATAATTTGTCACAGGCTAGCAAAAAGGTTTTGTTTGATTTTATGGCAGTGGCTTAACAACTTTTTAATTTAAGACCTTTCTGTGTAAATCTACAATAAAGATTCCGTTAGATTTGATAATATGATTATTTCTTTATCTCTTCAAGTACATCACACATGGTAAGTTTCATTCTGATCAAACACTGAATTCAGGTGTTTCGATTATTTTGGCAGAGTGTATTTGGTATTCCTACTCCATCAGCTTGGTCGTATTTTTTATATATTAGGTTTCTAGGTTTCGAATTAATTTTGCTTATAGAATCTAATATTAAGTTATATTAAACAGCGTTTTGAAGCTTTTTTTACCAGATAATCATCTGCAATTCAACATGTGGTACCAGGTATGACTGCCCCTGCGCCATAAAACCCCCAAACCAACCAATCAACGTATGGTTCCACAAAATTTCAAAATGTGATATGCGATTTATAACTAAGATGTTTTCTGAGTTAGAAGCTATTTTTAAGGTTATAATGTAATGTTACACCTGTTTTGAAGTATCTTGATTCCTTGTTTCGAAACTTCATTGTAAAAACAAAAAACTTTGCGTTAATGCTAATGGTGCCTTTAAGCCAGCCACTTACGCAACTTCAAATTTGTGTCAAAATCTAACTTGTTTCAACGTCTCTTATATGTGAAAACACAATTACTCATAGAATGAACCGTGTGGAGTTTTTTACTGAGTAAAGAAAGATCGTCAACATTCTGACACTTATATTCTCGCGTTATTTTTAATGGTCGAATCGTTATGAAAATAACCATGCAAACGCTTGTCTGAAAAACATTCTTCGTAATTTAGGAATAAAGAAACATAATTCACTAGCGTTTTGGGGTCGCTAAAAGAAGAGCACTCTCATTGGATCTCACTATCTCGGCCTTTACTTTTTTAATAGCTGCTGCTGATCCATTAGTTTGAAAGGGAGCATCGTTATCTCAGCAAATGTATTCCCTGTGTTATTCCGTCGCCGCGTTTTACATAATTTAAAAAATTACTTTTTGACTTTCAATTCATGCTGAGTGCTTTTGTTTCAACATTGCGATGTTTTTCAAATGTCGCTTTGTTTTCAGAAACATCAGACACAACATAGTTGCTTAAGGATAGAACTCAGGCGTGTGAGGAATAGCGATGTTTCCATAAAACTATTGCAAAAATGAGAAAGGAGCAAAAAGGAAACATTACATTTTGTAAATACAGCCAAACGTAGTCAAAAATCAAAAGCTTCAAAAAATGGCCAATACAGAAAAAATAATATAAAAGTGTCAATAGCTATTTTGGCCGAACAAAACGTCCATCAGCATCGGGACAAACGTAAACAACGAGAAGAAAGTTTCCTCTTGTCCTGATGATGGACGTTTTGCTCCACCTTAAATAGTTATTGACAATATTATCTTGTTTTTTATCTCTATTGGCCATTTTTGGAAGCTTTTAATGTTTTTAGATATATCTTAGAAATATCTTGTGTTTTTAGATAAATGCAAGCACGGACACAAAAAGAAGCACGCAAGTTCTGTATGTGTCCTTTCAGTGCTAAATTAAGATATGATTAGTATGATGCATTTTTCTACTTATATTGTAATCCTTGTTAAGGATTTCATTTTTAATATTTTTCCGAAGGACTCACTTTGTTTTCAAGTCTACTGTTTTGTGACGAGGGGAAAGTGTTGAAAAATTCTGGAAATGTTTGATGATTGCATGATTCTCTTAAAACTGCCCCAACGTAGACAAAACAACTGCGTAAATTTTTTTGCTTGTTATTGAACTTCAGAGTGAGATGGAATAGAATATCGAGAATGCCTGCCCTAACTACTTTGACTTTTCTTTTGAAAATGGTCTTATCCTATATATAGTCTCGGGCAAGCTCAACTTTGGGTACGAACTTTTATTTGTGTTTTTATTCGTTATGTGGTTGTAGTGGTTACATAGGATTTCCAAATGATTCTAGACAAGGTCAATCTAAACATTTCTTAAAATTTATTAAAAATTGTCTTATTTGAAACATGGTGTATTTCTCTTGCTTTTAATATGACTTTTAGATGGTGTTAACTTGGAACTGGGGCCCAGAGTGTAATGTGGAGGGCCCTGGGAGAATGTGCTAGTCTATCCGACTTTGATTATAATTTCGTACAACGATTTTCAAATTATGTGCCACAAGAACACCACTGGTATATCTTAAGGATGGTGAAACTGTTTAAATTGTGTTAGATTTGTAAGTCAATCAAAATTATACCTGTTTTTTGTAAGATCGGCAAAATTATATTTTTTGGTGCGCCGCTGAATTTTAGTAGTTTGTGCACCTTGAGACTAAAAAGGTTGGAAATCGCTGATATTGAATATTGAATTTTCTCTCCTTATTCTAGCTAGGGGTTGCTATATTTTTTCATCAATGGAGTTAAATTTTATAAATATTGACTTTATATGCTTTCTTTTTATCATTGATGTGTGTTTGTGATGACCCAATCTGCCTTTATTAATACTATAGTCTTTTTCTGGTCGTGTTTGATTTTACTGTGTACTCAAATACTTATGCGGTGAAGCGGGGAGGATTTGTGGGAAAGGGCTTTTCACCCTTTCGAATATTCAGTGGCAGAGTAAAGAAAACTTGTTTTCCGACGTCTGAGCAGAAAAAACCCTGCGAGACGATGAAGCTGCTCGCTAAAGCACGCTAATTGTAAACCTGTGCGGCTGCATTGTAACGGGGAAAACGTAAAAAAGTTGACTGACCTGTCTCACTCATATTACTGCAGAAGTGGAACTTTTATCATCCCTGTCTCTCCCTCCTACCTTTGTACCTTTCGATTTTCTTCTTTCTGCTATTTCTATTTATTTTTTAATTTTATTTTTAGTTGTAAAATTTCTTTTTCGATTCCGGGCTTGTTTTCGAGTGATGTGTGCAATCCACTTTAATTAAAAAGCGGCAAATTCTCACCCACTTAATATATCTTGGAATGTTTTAATGCAGTTTAGATTTTTATTGATAAATTATTTACATATTGCTTGGTTTGAAAATGCCATCAAACACATGCACACATATTTCTCTTCCACTTTCAGTATTCTATTTTGGAAAACTTTGTTCAATAACTTGTTTATATCTTTTACCTTATCAGCAAAATAAATTCTTAAATGAAGGAATAATTTACTATTTTTTTACTATCAAAAGTCGAATAATGAAAATATCCGAATTAAAAAATTAATTTTTCGAGTTTTTTTTAAATGTTAAGATCTGTTTTATTTATTAAAAGTTATCTGAACAATTCGAAATAACAAAACAAACCCTGTTCCATATACGCGTTGTTGAGGTGTTCCATATTACGCACATATGTGCATCGACGGAGAAGTTGCTTGTTTTTTTAAATAAATAGAACATAAAATTGCTATTGAACATTTAGAAACAAACGTATTTTATGATAAATCGCACAATAAAAATATCTTTGAACTTGTTTTCTTTTAAAAATTACCTTTTCAAATGAGCCTCAAAAATATTTTTAAGCTCCCGAAAAAAAACCTTCATTTAAAAAAGGATACTAGAAACGCTCAAAACAGAATAAGGGTTCTTTCTTGTAACACAGGAGTATTTTATTGAAATTCCGATACATTTTGATAATTAACTGTCTTAATATTGCGGTGTTCCATATTACGTGCACTTACCCTACATGTGCACAACATTTGCTGAATTGTCCGCATGCATCTCCGCCTGTATTTTAACACTGCAATGAAAAATTGTGTTATATTATTTGCTGGTATTAAAGATCAGTGGCGGCGCACTGTCTACCACGAAAACTGCTACAAAATCAGCGACTGTGTTGTCGTAAATAGGCATTATCCCATTTTCCTTAAGTGATGTTTCAAGGAATATATTCGTTTGTCACATCGGCGCTCTTGATAAATTGGAAACATTCGTTATGATTTTTACGTGTAGCCGAAAATGTCTGTCCTAGCAAACTTCTAAATCTGAAACGAAAATGCAACAAAACGTTGACTCTTGAACGTTTTATCAAGCACAACGTAGGGAGCTGATTGCTTTTCACTCAAAACTATATAAAGCTTTAGTTTTGTCTAAGTTGGACTACGGTTGCATGATATATGCATCTGCAGTTCGATCGACCGTACAGACCCTGGATCCCATCCATCATCAAGGCCTTCGCATATCATCTGGAGCATTCAGGACATCTCCCAACCCAGAGTCTATAATTACAAACGAGCCTTGTCTACAAATGAGGCAAGAGACTAGCTTAGAAATATTTTTATAAAATCAAATGCAACAACCGTCATCCGATGCATGACAGTCGTGAATCCCATCTTTGGCACTTTTTATTCATCTAAACCATCATATATTCCTTCATTTGGATATAGGATTCATTCCTTACTCAATTTTTATAATAGAGAAATATTACCTGAAGTAGATGAACCTCCACCTTGGAGGGACACATCTATATCTATTTTAAATGATTTTAGCAGATATTTAAATCATATTAATCTATTTTATCATCATAGACAACTTTATCTTAACTTTCATACTGCTTTTGCGGATGGTTCTAAAAATGGAGAACATGTTGGTTCTGCGGTAGTTTTTAATGAATCAGCTGTATCTGAGATTACACAAATACTGTACAGATTTTACTTCTGAAATTAATGCTATTTATATGACTTTAAAAAAATTGCTGATTCACAGGAGAAAAGTTGGATTTATACACTCTTGAAGTTCTACCGAGGGACTTGCTAATGTTTCAAGATAGTCACCTATTGGTGCAGAGTTCAATGGAACTGTATTTACATTGACTGAGCGAGGTTTCAATATTTTCCTGTGCTGGATTCTAGGCCATATGGGTATATGAGGAAATGAAACTGCTGATAAAGCATCACAAACGGCTGATACCATGAAAAGACCATCTGTACCCGTCCAAGACGTGGATCATATGACGTCCATCAAAAATTCATGGCAGAATAAATGGGATACACAAATTCAAAATAAATTATATTCCATTCAACCATATGTAAAGAGCTTTAGATCCAATAATTTTAATAGAAGACTCGAAGTAAAACTGGCAAGACTTCGTATAGGTCACACATATTTAACTCAGGCATTGCTACACTCAGAACCAGCTCTGACATGTCCGACGTGTGATTCAATCCTATCTGTTAGACGCATTTTAAGTGAATGTCCTGATTTTAATGCTATTATACTCAATCACTTTAATGCTACCAACCCTAGTATTAATGATTTATTAAGTGATCCTCCTCATCCAAATCTGTTTTTATTTATATCAGACATAGGTTTTATAATTTTTATCTAAAAATTGATTTGAAGTGTTTTTACACTATTTTATCTTTGTTAAATTTTGATTATTAGTACTATTAAATTTATTGATAAATCACGAAAAATTTATTTGAAATAACCCATAGTTTGGCGCAGCTTGGCCAAACCTGGCCCTTGCGCCATAAAAATTCAATCAATCAAACCTAGCAAACTCTCTTTCCTCCACCAAATTCGCCCTAAGCAAAATAAAACAAAAGAAATCTGCCAGAACTAATACCTACTCTAGAATGTATGATCCTGTTCCTATAGCTAATGCCACCACCCAGACTTTGTGGCGAGAACAGTTCTCGTGGTATGACTAAAGGTATATGGCTAAAGATAAGGCTCATTGATCGAGAGCTTGATGGTGGTTCATTGGAATAGAATTAGATTGCTAGTTTTAGAAATTTTGGAGAAGGTACTGATTCTACATATGCAGCTTTACGTGCTGTCATTAAAGTCTGTAATAACGATGCATGGATAACACGTAAACTAGATACAAGAGAATCACTAACCTATACACAAGGTGCAAAGACACATCTTGTACATCAGTTAATGTTCATCCTAGATTTTCCGCAACACTTAACGATTTACTGCTATTTCATTGATACTTTCCCAACTGATATAAATGGGCACTCGGATATCAGAACCAGCTGCTTCAAACTAGTACATTTATTTCTGACCCGAAAAGTGCACGCTACAATCAAAACAAACCTATAAAAGGCATTTAATCCAACTATCAGTGTCAAACAACGCCATTTGATTTCAAAAATAGAAATTTCGAGTGTTTAAAATCCATTCTCCAAGGTACTCTCCGGGCTTTCATATACTTTATGCATCGCGAAATATGCATCCCATGCCTCGTGTGAAGCTACTCACTGCGTGAATTCTCCGAATCTATGGGATTACCAGCATTTTCTTTTGCATTCCATTTCGATTTTCCTATCCGATTGTCTACTATTCTATGCTCAATCGATAATATGGGAAGCGTTTATGCACATTTGCCGTCTTAACTCTACAAAACTAAATTTACCTCGGAGATAAGTTGAAGTTAATCATTCGTAAAATGTACTACTAATATTTTACTTTGTAAGTGGCTGAGAGAAATTATTTTTTCCCGAAATTCTATCACGCAATGCAAAATGAATCTTATACAAAAGAATAAGTTATTTTAGGTGTTGATTAAATTTGATACATTTTTCTCTGTTCACCACGCTTTGCATTAAAACGCAACTCTGCATGTAGCCATGTTTTTTTAGAATAAGAACACAATGGAACAAATAATCTTTTTGTTTAATTTGTTTTTGCTTTTTTGATAGTAGCATCGTAATGACCATGTCAAGAATTACGTTTGTCTTCAGTTCAGCAAAAATTCATTAAGTGACATTTTTTCGGAGACGCTAAATGCTCATTGTCATGACGCTGAGAAATACATTGTCTTATAGTAATAGGTTTAAAAGAAATATAACACTATCAAATTATGTATAATTTTCATTTTTTGACCTAAAAACTAGTTTTAAAAACTTTGCAGTAAAATTTTTTTTACATATATACGATTTTTTTGTATATTACGAATATATCCTCATTAAGAGTACCTCAAAGTAGGAATAGTGAGGTGCTATAAGAGTCAGCGCGCTAACATCTCTCGTCAGTTATTATTTCCAAGATTACAAGATGTTATATCTCAGTCTTGTAACTTAAGTCGTTAAAAGTATTCTTTACTGTTGAGCAGGTTTTGAGGCACATGGCCCCGAAGGGCCATATTGAACATAAGACGACAAATAGCGCCTGCCTTGATATACAAGTATTGTTCACATGGCACACCCTGTGAATATATACTGACGCGAAATGTCAACATTGCGAACACGGGCGCCATTCTTGCAGACTGAATCCTGAATTTCAAATATCTTTCATTAAAAATATTTCATGGCAAAATAAGATAATACGAAATCACATGAACTTTTACTCAAAGGGAAGAGTGGTGGGGGCAGAAATGTGACCCATGTCGTAAAATATACGTACGATTAGTGTGGGAGAGCTAATGATTTCAAGAGTCCATATCCTGTTTCAAAAGTCAGGTTGCAAATTTTCATGTCGAGAAGTCAAGATTTATGAATCCAATTTCAATAAATTCACTGAGATTAAAACTTAACAAAAATGTAATAAGGTGACATTTAAAATTACAATACAATTCCGCTTCATAATGCGGCCAAGATATTTAAGCGTCATTACGCTTCCATTGTTACAGTTCAACTGATTGGCGCAAGAGCGCCACCTACCGTCATTACGGAACAATTAGCTTTCTGGGACGGGCCCGAATCCCTTGGGCCTCCCAAACAGGAGGGGTAAGTATTAAATTTTTACCAGTGAGTTTATCAAATAAGTTGTTTCAACAAAACACCCACAAGGGTGACAAGTCGGAGTAGCCCCGGTGCCACAAACATGAAGAATAGATACCATTCAGATAAGGGTAACCAAATATGCGGAGTGACTCGATGTCTTTCATTAGATTATATGACCACTATGACAGCGCCAAGTGCTAGTGGCCTGAGCACCTTGGGTCCCAAAATTTTTATGGTTGGGGCTCGGGTTCCCATCAATCATTGTTTTTGGTTATGTTCCCATGGTTTTTGGTTATGATATATTCTATAAAAATACGGTCTTAAAAATTATAAGACCTGATTTTTTTAGTTTGATTAGGCCTTCTGATTTTCTGAGTCCTCGAAGGGTTTTAAAAAGCCTTATTTTTTGTTAGAACACTGCATATTTTATTTCACCTGCGTTCAAAAACCAAGGTCAATGATATTCGTTCGAAGTCAAATGACATAAAAATATATTATTTTTAGAGGTTAGCTAAAAACTGATTAAAAAAAACTGGGTCTGTGGGTTTCAAACGTAGTAATCCTGAATGCTTCACGTGTGCCATCACTGGTAATGTATTGCGATCTATGTGAAATGCCTGAAAGGAATGAAAAAATAGCATTGAAAAACCCCAGAAAGGCCCTAATTTTTCTTATGTTTGAGGAGTGGGAACCCTATTATAAGGTTCAGAAGACATGTGAAGGAAACTGGTCCCCCAATATTCACTAGTTGACGCCACTGTTAATTAGGACTGAACTTATTTAGGTGTGTGATGTTTTAACCTTCTCACATGTTTGCTGTAGAAATCCTTCAGTCTTTTGACTGGTGCATTATTGTGATGGATTGAAGCGGTACTAAGTCATGAGTCCGTTGTTCCGCACAATGGCGTGTATCATGAGAAACGGTTGTTTCCTTGTAGGGAGCAACGATTGACTTGACCCTTTTGTTCCGTGTGACGCGAACGATACGAAGTCTCAATTTGTGATTTCAGACGGTGCCAGCTTTCTCTCAAGAGTTTGAGTGTTTATGACTTGGTGTTCATGGCTGCAAGAGGGTATTCTATTTATAGTCGAGATGAATTTATTATGTTTGTATTCCCACCCGTCATATTTGAAGTGTTCTTTTTTACATGTGATTCGGAGTGAGACCGATGATATCCATTTTCCTACTCATTTAGTGACCGCCAGATCAGATAATTTTATGTTTGATAAAGCTCGATTTCATACCCGTCTGAAAATTAACATATTATATAGACATTTTTGTGTCAAGTTTTATGTGCAGTATAAATCTCTTGATTCTTGTTTTCACAACTAGCATTACTTTATTTTGATACATCTAGCACATATATTACATATTTTAAAGATGACTGGGGCATTTAATCGCATATAAGGGATTTGCACTTCGCTTATGGCCCAAGTGTGAACCCTTTACAACCGATACTTGTTCATGCTTTCATAAGAAATCGAGAGAAGGTTGATTGTATATTTGTTCGGGGCTTGTGACCGAAAGATCTCCCAACATCAAGAATTGATGGATTCAAGCTTGCAACTAATTGTGTTTCAACTTTTAAGTCTTTGATAATCATACTTTCCAACAATATTTGCCTTACCGAGAATCGTGACCTAACGCTATTCCTCACCTATGACAAAATAAGAGGTTTTTAAAACTCTTTTCAGGATTAATTAATTTTCATTTGTGTTTTAAAAATGTTTCGAACTTAAAATACAAAATGCGTTTATGCTATGCACTCAAACTTAATGAAAAATGTTCTATACAATATTTATAATGATTGATTCGTGTGATAACATTTGCAACTGCAGGCGCCATTAGCCGACCAAGAAGTTGACAGGTCCTGACTTAGACATCCAGTTCAAATTGTTTGCTCGTGAGCACCATGTCATAAAATTTTCTTACGTAGGTGCTAGCGAAATGTAACACCTTACATATCTTACCCATTATTTGACTAAATAGTTTTTATATGAGTTTCTATTTCCAAATGGTCTTCATCTTTCCTGAACAGAAGATTTCTGTTTAAATAAAAACATAAAACGTGTTAGAGAAGTACATTTCTAGCTTTTTCAGTAGGATCGATCAGAAATAGATCTATAGGACTAAAAACCATTGAGCAAAACTATTTTAAATTGATTTAACTTACAAATGAAGTAGAGATATTTTTAAAAAATGCAAACATTTCTCCGTTCAAATAATTTTTGTTATCACAAATATTTTCTGTAAATAGTCTTGCAATGTACCGTTTGACTTCCTCAAGACCGCTCACTACGACTTTGATTGCTGTTTTTGTTTTTCTTTAAACCAAGGTCAAGTTTAATGAAACATAAAGCAATCAATATAATCCTTATAAAGTTTATGATTTGCTCATAATCAGTTTATTTCCTGGTCAGTAAATCATGGGAAGGAACAGCCTTTACGATTACAAAACAGCTAATTTCAGTTTTTGAGGGAAGTTCTTTTGATCCTGATTTCTGTTTTCACAATGTGTTTTAAGTGCAAGGTCAAGATTTTAATTTTTATCCTCAGATTTCTTTTCAATCAGTGAACCACTTTGAATAGCGTTATGCACTTTTCTGCTTTTTTTCAAATGTGTTTTTAATTTACTTTTTCCAGACATTTTTGTCCATAGAATCTTTCTAATACCCAGGCAATTAAATGAACATTTCCATCATGGTACTACAAAGACCACGGAGGTTGGGTTCACATTGCATCTCACATACATGCAACGCATTCTAGGCACATCCCGTTTATAGACATACCACATATTCATTCAGGACGAACAAACATCCAAGCCTTTCCCCCAGATTCGAACTGGTACCTTTCGATCCAGAAGCCAGCATCCTCACCGATTGGTAAGCCCATGGAATCGATATTCTGTCCTTTATCTGAAAAATATCTTGTCTCAAGTGTATTTGATGATTAACATTAGTAAAATATATTTTATGAATTGAAAGGCAAACGATGTATCGATGTTGCATTAACAAAACTCTTTCTGTTGGTGGTTTACGGTCGAGAAATTGCAAAGTGGGACTGCAAAATATCTTCCATTTCCCTTTTTGTTTTTTAAATAGTGCTTTTTATCCTAAGTTCTTGAGAATGATTGAGGGGTTGTCATGGGTTAGTGGGTTTGCCCGCTGCTCTAGTAACCTTCGAGTTGGTGCCGCAGTTTCGATTCCTACCTGGGTGTATTTCTCTCTTCTATATCAGTAAAAGTTTCCTTGTTTATGTCCATTTACTTGGTGCAGCTTGGACTAATATGGCCCTTGCGTTATAAAACCCAACCAATCCATCGAGAATGACTGAAAAAGTGATTTCTCGATCAAGCTGAGACATCCATCCAAATCAGCCGTACATCGGTCTTACGAAATACGTATACGTGCCACTTTTTTTATTTGTAGAAACGGTATATGCATGCACGTGTCGAATGTTCGTGTTGCATTTCCAACCAATTAGTTTTGGCTTGCATAAAATGTTCAATTTTGCATCGACTGGTTTTCTTAATTTTAGGTTGCAGAGTGAAGTATGTAAATGGGCTTTTATGACTCCTCGTATGTTCGATCGAAGATGCAGATGCCACCCTATTTTTGACTTTCTAATCGTTAATATGTTTAGAGCTCATTTCCAAGTATAATCACCAGTTTTAGAGCTCATTTCCAAGAAACAACTCTCCGATGTAAAGTTCTTGTTCTAATATTAAACAGTCCCATTTTTTATTTTCGCAAGGTATTCACAGTGCATATGCAGGGGCTTATTTAATATATAGGTACAGCTGCGTGGAAAACAATCGCGCATTGAATTCGAAATGTGATAGACTTGAAATTCTTTCTCTCAAGCCTTGCCAAAAATTTCGGTTGATTGGCTGCTTTTTTTTATGGCACATTTGGCCAAGTTCCGTCAAACACAAGACAACGTCAAGTAAATAGACACACAAAAAGTTTTACTGACACAGATGGATACACCCAGGGAATAATCAAACCTGTGCCACCTACACCTCGTAGGTTGTTAGCGCTGTGGTAGAGCCCGCTGAGCCACGACACCCCACCTCCCCATTCGTTCAAATGTAGAGAATGAATCCCAATACCATTTGTTACCGAATACACCTGAAAATGTTACAAAATTTTATTGGAATTCCATCAGAGTTCGAATCACAAAGAACGATCTGTCCACGTGAAAGATAAACGTTCATTTTCCGAACATTTTCCGGTTTAAAAAGCAAAACATTATTTACGCGCGCGGACTACAATTATCCGGCTCAGTGGCACATCCGTTTCGATCTCAGTCTAGGTCATTCGACTTTCATATCGGGCCGATAGCTTTTTTAGTTCCATCAACTAACACATTCCAGCGTGTTGAGCATGATTGTACGGTGTCCCCAGGTAGCGGGCAGACTCCGCAATACCCCCACGCACAACGCTCTTTTTTACGGTTTGTATTTTCTTTTCTTCGCCTTCTTTATTCAGATGGAACCATTGGTTATTGTAGACAAGAGAAATGCCTCGTGGAATTTATTGCTGTTACGAAAACAATACCTTGTCGAAATCGGCCGACTCTGCACGATGATTTTTCTATTTCTATCGGCCTTAGAGTCACGCGTTTGTTCAATTCCTGCATATTGTTCTTGGTTCTTTTTATCTGCGAGAGATGTTCGCGATTTTCTTATCGCGTAGGTGGAGGTGTACCGCGTTGCGTCTGATGGTGAAAAATTTGCCATATTTTTCATTTACATGGACATTATCTCTAGAGGCGGTCGATTCGGTGACTTGAAAAACGCTGGTGTAGTTTCGTTTCCCTGTTAAGCATTGCCGATTTTTTATCTTTTCTCTAAATGTTGTTTTTGGAAGATATTGTAGTTTGTAGTTGGTTTTCTCACGGTAAAATAATTGACCTGTTTGTTATTTTTGAACAAAGGAAGATCTTTGTCACTAAAATTGAGAAGCTGCTTTAATAATCACCAGCATTTCGCTAAGTTCTGCTTGACCTCCCCAAAAGAGAAATTCTTTGATTACCTGTCATTAGTTTTAATGTTTGGATGCTTCCTGCTCTTGAGTTATGAAGGAAACCGAAATATGTCCCTTACCTTTGTGGTGAGTTCCTATGTCCACATGTAGCAAACACACTGCGGAAAAAGAAAGGAATAGTATTAAGAGAATTTTTTAATTTGTCAAGTGTGGTAAGCATTTCTGTGTGTCATTGTCAGGCAGTCTAAATTCGAATCTAAAGTAATGTTTGTTTTGTTTAAAACTTTGTCTTTCTCTTATAATAATGAAAGTATGAAACAATTTTTACAGGTAATCTTATTGATGATTTTTGGGTGTTCATGCCTAAAAATTCTTTTGTTTTCTTAATGAGAACTTATTAAAAACATTTAAACATATCTGGTGATTTTATTCAGATTTTAGCGTTTTTTAAATAAGTAAGTATAAGGATATGTTTTGATTTGCTAAGATTGGGAATTGTTCGAATTTGTTTTTTTTTTATCTAATTTATTCGCAATTATGCAGCAGAGAAGGGGCTGTGTGACCCAGACATTTAAAATTTAAAAATCACTCTTAAAATTAAAATTCAAACATTTTCCCTTCGAAACGAATTATTGATTAAAAAGAAAACTAACATAAGGCACTGAACTGCCATGTTAGTTAAAAAGTCAGCATCACCAAGTTTGATCTGCGCAAGTTCATCGTAACATGCTGTGTATATAAGTATCATGGGTGTGGTCATAAAATTTCATATAGGGGTGTACTGAAGGAAATTTGTTTTCACGTTAGCTTGCAGGTGCATTGGGAAGTAAACAACCAATGAACACATACCAACAACATTCAAATGCTTTTCCTGTGAGAATTTATCAGTTGAATGCACACAACTAATGAATATGACAAAAACAAACATCACAAATTTAACATTTTATAGTCGGCAAAACAAAACTTTGACAAGTGGGAAAATACATTGCAGATTTCACTTTGGTTAAGAAACTGAAGTCAATATGTGGGAATTTAAGATGGTTTATGACTTACTGTGGGTGCATTGGGGAGGGGGATTGGCACACTCCTTGCGTACGCCTCCCCTTGTGTGAATTTCTCCTGTTAGTAAAACTTTTCTTGTATGTCTGTCCATTTCTTTACATAATGGACATACACAGTAATGAATAGCAGTATGTGCACTCAACCAACTGCTGATTGAATGTCCAGTTCTCTTTCGTTTAGGCATTAGTTACTTTCATACGCAGCTTATTAACAATTGTTAACCATAAAGACAAACTTTTACCTTATTGACTAGCACTTCTTTACAAGCATTTAGAATTTGAATTATTTATCAGTGAACTAAATAAAAACGAAGTATTTAATCCTATACAGCTTTCTGTACGTTGTTGTCAACGAAACGAGTTAAAATGTTCATGCCAAAAATTCAGTTTTTCTAGCAGGGCCATGCACATGAAAGAACAACTTTGCTCAGAGCTAATTCTATAGTGCCTTAATGACTGGAATTGTGACAGAACAATGAAAGGCATTCTATCTTTCAAAAGCCCACCTGGTCAGTTATTATTGCATACTGGTTACTCTAATCTTCCTTGCCATCAGGACAATCCCTTGTAGTTCTGTCTTTCCTACTCGGTTCGTCACCATCGAACTCTCAATTTACGTGCTTTTGGGAATGATATTCTGTAAATGATGGTCCTTTCAGGCCCTTTATAATTGAAAGGATCCGGCCAACATATTGACAAGAAACAAAATATGATCCGTAATGAAAAAAATATTCAAGAGGAACAAGAATTTCTGATTGTTTGAATGAGTTCTTAATACTTGAAAGTCTAAGATAACATAACCTCTTGAACAGTAGATAAACTGTTATAATTTTGAAATTTTTGAAAATTGCGAACCTTATTTTTCTCCTGAAAATTTTGAAAAGTGGCCTATTATGCTGATCGAAGCCCTTCAATTCTTCAAAGTACACTGACTATGTTTTAGAAATGCGGTTTATAACCTTCCACTCTTGGGATCCACAAAGCGTGATTGATATACGACCATTTACTCTACAAAATTACGTTCTTGTAAATGCGATATTATACTCGATATACTTCCATCTTCAAAGCGAGGCCGTCGTGACAGTGGGTTTGTCCACTGCACTAATAATCTGCGAGTTGTAGACTGCGCAGGTTCGCTTCCTCCCAGGGCGTATTTCTCTACTTAGTCAGCAAAACATTCCTTGTGTGTGTATGTCCATTACTTGTTTTTGTATGTCTTATGTTTGACGCAGCATGGCCAAATATGGCCCTTGCGCCATCAAACTCTACTAACTTACTATCTTCAGAGCTCGAAATGGAACTTCAGTTATGAACTCATGTCAGTACTACCATTTTACCATTTTATTAATTATCTTTCTTGGTCTGCACAAGAGCATAGGATATGCTAATAGAATTCCCGAATTCTTTAAAAATAAGCTTTGCTGTTACCGTGGATTACATGTGGGGAATATTAAAAGTTTTTTCCATACGTACGGCCATGTTGAAAACGTTCAACGTCAATGCCGACAAGATGCAAGATGTCATGTTTCTTTTCCTTCGTATTTATCTGACGTTTTTAGACCAACAAAGTGATTATCATTTCCGTTCATAGAAATTCCCAGCGCCATCAGGGAGAAACTGCGCCTTTCCTTTCATTCTCGCCTTTTCGGCTATAAATTCAAGCGTTTTTGTAGTCACTTAGTACGCTTCAAACGCCATAAACCCCCTGTTAACTGCTTTTTGCAAATATCATTCACCTCTGTATTTCTCGGACCATTGAGCAGGGCAGGAACCAGAACGGAGTCTAATTTAACGGGAAGGACTATTACAAAGAGCTCAAAGTTGAGAAAAGGTTTTCTCATGCTGGTGCGTTAAAGAAAATGTTGATAGTAATGTCTGAGACATTGCCGAATCATTTTTAATTGCATAATGGCCGCGGTTTGGAAGTACAATAAGGGTTTCCCGTCTTCTGCTTAACGTGGTTTTAAAATAAAGTGTTGATTAGTAATACCTAACTAATTTTAGTAAATCTCACAGATAAAGAATGCCTGAAGAAATTCGGAACGTTTAAAATGAAATAAACACTTAAATGAAAAATTCCACCGCCGTGGCTTAGTGGGTTTGCCCACTGCGCTAGCAAACTGTGAAGGCGACGCAGGTTCGATTCGTCTTTGGGTGTATTTCTTTTCTGTGTCAAAAAATCCTTCCTTGTATGTGTAAGTCATTACTTGGCGTTGTGTCTTGTGTCTGGCGCAGCTTGACCCAACATGGCCCTTGCGCCATAAAAACCCAACCAACCCTTTTGTGATGTGTGAATATGTGCTTTTTCATCAAGCACCTTTTTTACCTTTGTACCATAACAATAAATAGTATATGCGACGTAGCAATAGTATAGCAATGCTCTGCTATAAGATTTTTTTCGCTCTTTCAATTCTCATGAACTCTTAAAAACATTTTGATTCCGATCAGTTTTATAGAACCATTTCGATTTTTATTTAACGGCCATTGCAAAATATATTTATTTCGTTTTATGTTTGGCAAATCATATTGAGTAAGATTATACCATAATAATCCCAAATCGATGAGTGGATCTTTTGCATATGTTTAATTATATTAACCGATGAGCTTTATCTTTAGAAAAACTACAATTTAATTTTCAAAACTATTTTTTGTTCGTATCCTTGGAATCGAACAATTTAGTTTGAATGCTGCTGACGAAAATTTACATGCTGATTGTAACACAATGTAATTTTCTAAGTACATCTTCGTGTGTTCGTGTCTCCGGAAATTCATCTTGGTACTCTTTGTTTCAATCTGCTGAACTGAAGAGAGGAACATGGAATAAACCATTACTTTTTTATTTCTCCTTTCTGATTCTCTATCCTTTTCTTTTCAATTTTTCTACAGGTCTGTATTTTGTTTATGTATTTTTCTTTGAGGATTTGATAATGGCAGAATGTGGTTGGGGTTCCAACTGAATGCTTCTCTGAGGTTGCATCAGTGTATTCAAGTTTGTTGCACTTTTCCTTTCGAGAGCTTCAAAGCGTGATGAAACAAGACCTGTTCGGCATTTTGTTGAATCTAAAATTGCAGAGGATGGGGTGCAGATATTCAATGGTTTGGTCTTGTCGTTTTACAGTCACTTTTTACTATAGGAGGGATAATTAGACTGCGGACTTTCAATGTCTCTGAGATTATTTGTCTTATTGACATTGTGTAGTGATTGGGGGGAACCACTTTAGATTTAATTAGGGGAAATTATTAGGTATTAACTTGGTATTTTCCCCTTTTAATTTTGTGTTTCAAGCTATACTCTCTCCACTTAAGCCTGTTTATTATTTAGTCTGGTAGTTTATTGTATGCAAGTTTCCAACGTTTTTCCAACCTCCTCCCCTCTTGACGACGTATCTCGTCATTAGCGAAACTGACCAGATCTTGATGGACGAGATATGTCGTCATTAGCAGAATTGGTCAGATCTTGATGGACGTTGAGGGTTAATGTTTCCTTTCTTGCTTTGTCGTTGTCTCATTCTCAAACACTGCTCCTATTTCTCTAGTCACTTGTTTTACTTTTAAAGAATTAAAATAAAGTAATTTACTTTAATGCTGAGAGGGTAATATAGGTCCTTTTTTGCCTTCCAGTAATCAAATAATCAATATAATTTGAATTTTGGAACAAATTTTATGAGAGGCATATACATTTTTCTTTGCATTTTCATGATAGCAATGTATAATTTTTTTCACAACTTACAACGTTTTTTCCGAACTTTGCATCTCCAAAATTCTTATATTGGCGTTAAAGTTTTCAAAATGTTTCCTGTTTTGCAGGTGTATTTACTAGTTAAATAAGTTTTTCTCGAAACATCCGATAGTTGAATCTATTTTTAACTAAGTTTTTTCTATAATTATTTTCGAGCATTTCCCATTTGTGTTTCTTGATTAAAAAAAATTAAATGGATGTGTATTAATTTGTGTTCTTTGCAACTGTGTTATATCAAACGTTTCTGCGAATGGAGAATGAAATACGGATACAAATAAATATTGCCACTTTCGTTAAATTAATGAAACGGTTTCGTATTGAGGATAAAGACATTTATAAACACCTTACAATTCCATTGAAATAGCATGACCAAACAATATTTTCCACTTTTGTTAGAAAGCATAATTTGGTTTGGAGTATTTTAAATCAACCTATTTAACTTACAATTTTTGTCCTGAGTGTTTAGTGGACCTAATACAGTAGTTGGTTAAGGTTCACTTATGGAGACCTACTTTCTAGAGCTAAGGATCCTTGGTCAGTCTTGTATAACTGTACGTCACGTTTCTGTAACTAATTACGAAATTGTTTTTATCTTGATATTTTTAGTCCTAATTTGCTTTTAAAAACTATCTCCAAAGTTCAAAATAAAAATACCTTTATTCTAAAAGATCCTTCGGGTCCATCTCCAACAAGGACAATGAAAAAATCAACAACTGTGTTGCTTTATTGTAAACTAGCAGACCCACACATATCTGCTCATGTTTCTTAATTACTTAATAGCTATAGATGGCAGTGTCATTACTCACATGTCATACCTTATTTAAATCTATTAATAATGAATATAAGCATTAATATGCAGATTTTATACGCCCAAATGAAATAAAATTAATCAAACATTAAACGACATTTATATATTTTTCAAATGTGCTCGTACTGATGTTAATTCTTATTTCCAATATAAACCATGGTTAAAAAGTGCACACCGTAGTCAAGAAACCGCAATTGGCTTCTGGATGTCCTTCAATTGTATCTCATTCACTTGCCCATAGGTGATTTGATATTTTTTGACCTCTTATACCAATTTTTGGGTTGGCTCAAATTTTCTTTTCTGCGCTAATTTCTATCTTCCAGATTTCTCATTGCCTTCTGTAATCAGACCGCTGAAGTATTTCATAAGAGCGGCGAGAGTTTTTCCCTTTCAGTTCTAGTAATACATTAAGTAGCTCCATTGCTCAAATCAAGTGTTTTTAAACTGCGACAAATTAGTGAATTAAAATTACAGTGGTTGATTTTATATTGTTTATCAATATACAAATAACGCCTATTTCTTTACCACCTGCGTTAGTGAAATATATGATGTATAAAAATCAAATTCCGATGTTTCATTTCATAAGTGAGATTGCAATAAAGAGGTTATGTAAGTTTTCTTATAAAATTAATTTGTATGAAATATTCGAGTATTGAAAAAAATTAGTGGGGAAATAATATTTGTGTCAGCACGTTTTCCTCCTCATTTCGGTGTTTTCCTAAGAGATGATTCATTTCGAGAGGAAAAATGAATCAGCCTGTCATAATTTGAAGAGGAAGTTCTTTTCATTTTTCCTACGCATTAGTTTTTGAACACATTCCCTCCCTTGTGTTTTGATACAAATACTACCATTGCATTGGCAATTCTAGGATTCTACTGCAGTAGCATTGGAATTCTGATTTCAGTTCGAGTTACGTAACCTGTATAATGGACGGTGTTGATCAATTTCCCAAATTTTCATGGCTAAACGTCCCCTTTTCCAAGACAATTTTTTTCGATAACCCCTCTGGAAAACTTTCAAGCAATGATCAAGCTGTGATTGAAAAATTGAATTGAAAGGCAGGATGCCTTTCAATTTGCCCATCAGAGAAGATAAATGTTTGGATAAATGTTGGCGATTTACAAGGAGCTGTGCATTTTAAAATAGTGATGTGAAAATTTCTGATGATTCTCAAAATGGCTGTAAAGATTCGGAAAATATATTTGGAATGTGAAGTAGCAATGTTAAATATGAAAGGATTAAATTCCTCGTCATTGCCTTAAAAGAGTGTTGAAATTTATGCATGGGCGCCTAAACCCTACAAGTTTATTGCAATTCAGTTATTTCCCGATTTTTTTTTACATAAGACTATTAGTGGACTTAACGGTAGAAGAAAATATTCGCCTTTTTAAGTTATATTTGGTTCAGCTGATGGTGGACAATAGTGCATCAAGTCCCCTTAATAGTTACTTGCCACCAGGTATACCATATGAATAGTAGCTCCCCTGAATTCCCCCTCCACCTCCAATTATCTCAAACTCTACTTTCACCAATACATCATTTTCGTTCACCTTGAAAGCTGGGGATTTTGTTTCAAGTTCAAAGAATAGATGCTTGTTTTTGAATTGAATGGTTTCTCTTTATTTCACTAAATGTTCGTGTGCATCTGCGTAATAAGCTAATGGTTTCTCTTGATGGCTGACAATTGTAAAACTTGTTTTCTCGATTAAAATATGCTGGACTGCCACAGTTGACTAAAGGCAACTTTTTAAAAGGTTAAGAACTTTGGTGACTGGCAACTTTTTGTAAAAAGGCTTAAAAATAGTATTTCAGAAAATTTGCAATTTTTTTCATGAAAAACCAGCAGAAGTCAACGGAAATCAAGTGCTGCCATTAATATTTGCATACACTTGCTAAAAAATACTGCGAAATTTGGTGCCATTTTCCATGCAGCCAATTTTATAACAGTAAAGAGCAGATTATAAATGCAGACTTCAATTATGGCTAATTTGGCTTTTTTTATTTCCTAGATGTTTCAGACATTGTTTTATTAAAAGTAATTTTGGTTTCTTTTCGCAGTATTAGTTTCTATTTCGAAAAGTTTTGACCTTAACCTTATGGAATTTTAAAAATAAATTGTTTAGAGTGGATATTGAAATTGTTCATTTGAAAAATTGTTTTCTGATTTTATGTAGTTTAAACATGGAACTGTCATTGCCAATTCTGTCTGCTTCGAATTCTTATTCATACTGTCTAGTATTGAACAATTCAAATGTATACTCAGGTGAGTTCTTCAAACATTTGTTTCTTTTTGAAGTAAGATAGAAAAATGTACATACTGTCTGTCTACCACAAGAACTGCTCCAGACACAAAGTCTGCCCTTGTCTGTTGCCGTGGAAACGGACCTTATCCTAATTTCCATAGAGATGCTCGAGGAAAGGATTCAAATTTATTACATAGGCGCACTTAATGACAATTTGGAAATATATTTATTAAGATTTTTTGTCGTCGAGAAGATCTGTACTAGTAAGCTACCTCTTTCCCCCGCCAACATTCACGAAAGGCAAAATAAAATTACTTCATTCCCGAGAGTCACCCCTATATAAAATGAATTAATCCCGAATGAATTCTATAGCGATCGCCACCACCCAGACTTAATTTGCTAAAAATATTAATTAATTCATTTTTGTCAACAATTAAGATCTTTTACCATTGTGCCTTAGAGATTTCGGTCTTGCAATAGAAAATTGTTTCTAGACTACCGACTGGCGTAAGGAAAGAGTTTTTTTATATCCTAGTTGAGAAACGTCGCTGAGATTCGCACTCATGGAAAATCAATTACATGTTTTTTAGTACTCTGTCTGAGGGTTGTCTGTTAAAACGACATCGATCTTGCAATTCTCAAATGCCTCGATTAGCCTTTATTTTTTTTTGTTCGTCACCCATGGATCCGACTTTACGTTAAATATTTGACAATTGACTATTAAAGGTTATTTTACTTTTGACGAGCTTATTGAATATTTTTAAATGTGGACGATGGGTCAATTTGCAGGTTTGAAAATTTGTTGTTGCGCTGTGTGTGTATTTTCGCCACATCATGGTTTGATTTTAGTCATGTTGATCAGAATTACCGGTTCTCCCATTTTTATGTCTGGTTCTTTCTAGCTTTTCATATCCAGATTCTTGGAAGAGTGTCTCTTATTATATTTTAATTGATGTAAAGTTTCTATCCATCGTCGACAAACCGTTTTTTAACTATTCTTTTTTAAGGTTTGGTAGGGTGAATACTTTTAAAATACACATTATGTTTTATCATTCATGTTTCATACGTTTTCTTTCCTTTCATGAACATTAAATTTTTTAACTTTATCATAGGAACTCATATCACTCATAAACATTCTATTAATCTATTTTAAATCAACATCTGCATAAAAAAATTTGAATTCAACTATTTGCTATTTTTTCGTCGATCGATATATTTTAATTTCTTATTTACCCTTTTCACTGCTTATTTTACATTATTTTGTGATTTTAAAATGAATCATTTTTATCTGCTACCAGCTTTTATGGTCATTATTTCTTTGATGGGCGGGAATAACAGTACAAGTCAGTTGTGATGTGCACAATTTCCTTGGTACGAACAGTACAAGTAACTTAATTTTGTCACAGTGCCACATCCGAAATTTCTCCTAATTTCCCCTTTAAAGTTGTCAGACATAAGGTGCAGAACTGATTTTATAAATTTTATTCATTCACAATATGGAATATTAAATGGTTTTTGTTCTCCTAAAATATGTCATTTTTTGACTTGTAATGTCACTCATCAAAGATTTAATCTTGTGTTTGGCACAGCTTGTCTTTTTTTCGCCTGATTTCATTGGACCCTAACCAAAATTATCCAGATTACCTATTCCAAACAAACTTTGAAATCGCGAATGTTTTTTTAAACTTTGACCCTGTAGTAAAAGTGAACGTATCACTTGTGTGAACGGTTAAAGGAGATTTTACCGAAAGCCAAAATCAATATCAATTGTTTACTCTTAATACACTGGCCATACAAATACAAGTTTGGATGATTGGAAGAAAGAATATTTCGTCTGCAAAAATTCATATTTTTGTTGCGCATTTTTATAATGTACTTAAAATATACTTTTTATAATTCTGTGGCTTTTGTTTATTTTCGTAATAATCAGAGTAAGCATGATGTCACTGGATAATTTTTCTTTTTCTTTGCATCGACAGAAGCATGTTTTATCTGCTTATGAAGTGCAAATTGGCTTCATTGGCTCGACAGCTCAGTATGAGGGGCCTCAATCTTTTCGATGCTTCTGTTCCATCTGTTATTGGCAAGTTCTCCAGTTAGTTATGCAAATGCCAGTCTTTGTCTGCACTAGGCTTTGATGGAATTTTGTGGCAGTGCTAGACACAAGAAAAAAAATAGGGGCGGGGACATTGTGAGGTGCAAGGGTGGGCAATGAGAAGATGGTAAAAAATGTTTTGAACAAACACTTATCCACTTGACCATACATACACTCATTACAGTGGTGCATTGTCCATTATTCATTTTTCTCTAAAAAGAGGGATCGACTGCAAATAGTCGACTATAGAGATTTAAGGACACTGACGAGCCTCGTTCAAATTGGTAGCTCAACACCAGACTTATCCAGACAACACCAGGACCCTCTCATTAGCGATTATTTTTAATTTTACTGATTAATTTGATATTAATAACTAATAACAGTGTACAATCTAGTGTGTTCATGTGCAATTTATATTTTATTATTTCATTTTAATAAATAGCTTTTAATTTCATTTCCAAGTTTTATTTCCAAACAAACTTTTTGAAATTAAAATTACACTCACAGCTACATAAATATTTTAGTGAAATTCAAAACTTTTTGATAATATAAAAAGAATAATAAAAAAGTAGGCACAGCTACACTTGCAATTTGTTTTACTTGAGATAGTATTCCAGAGGGGCGCCAAAAAATTGTCTTTGAAAAGGGGGCGTTGAGCCCAAAATGTTTGGGAAATTATGCTCTATGCCAACTCCAATTGGCCTGGCCAAATATTTTTTGTGCTTATTTTATCGAGCATTCGACTGATATGGCCACCCCACCTCATTCTCTGATATTAGAATTTACTATTTTTTGACCCTGTGAAAGGTTGGTTATCAGTTTATAGGATTGCTATTGTCAGTATAACAAGTGCTTTGTTTGCCAATTAATCAGACCCACGTACGGAACGTCAGACTATGGCACGCCCTCCGTGCTTATCCTCACGAACCGTGACTTCTGTTCCGCACTGTCCCTTATGCGTATCCGACTTTTACCAGTCTGAAGGACAGGAATTTTTTCGCCGACTTTAACGTCGTGTTTGTTCCGTTATTTGACTTACCGAGGTTTTTAACCCACATTCGACTCTTCCTCATTTCTCAGTTATGACGCTTCGATCAATTGGCATCCCCTCGCATGAAATCTCGAAACGCCTGCCATTCGGAAGATGAAAAATGTATTTACTCCTCGCAGTCTTCAATTCCCTGGCTGTCCGAATCCGCATTCCTCTGCTTGAGATTGTGATGTAAACAACACTTGTATGAAAGATAGAGACAATTTTTTCCTAGTGATCTAGAACCATGCCAATTTGCTTTAGATGTGAAAAGCTGAGGTCCAGATAGTTCTTTTTTATTCATGTTAGCGTTGTAATGTAAAGGGAAAGGTTCAATTTTTTATTGACTTTATTAGTGCTGGATGCATCCACCCTTCATTTACATTCTCCTGCAAATGTTTCCTGCAATCCAATTCGTCCCATACTTGCTGCAGCTTTCCTTGGTTCACTTGAGTGAAAGCCGAGGTAATAAGTTTCTTCAATTTCATTAAATTTGTGGGTCCAGACGGTTCTTGGTACAGAGAATGTGGAAGAAATCACAGGCCCAGTGATTGAGGCGGCCAGTCGAGATGTGGCCAGTCATCGTCAACTGCTCAACCAATCTACATCTACGTTGTGTAACCTTTCATTCAAATAAGCACGGACTTTTAAAAAGTGGGCGAAGCCCTCCTCCCCATTGAGTTGGAGAAAACTCTTGGTTGCTCCACGTGCTGCGCTTCTGTTTCTTACCCTTACGGTTTTATAGCTTTCCTAAATTCCGAAGATGTGCTTGATCTGTGTTTATCTGAAAAGGATTTTAGTAGAAAAAGAAATAAATTTAACTTAAAAGGTGACTTAAAATGAATTTGACGAAATTCGCAAGCCTGTTTTTATTCCCTGTAACATGCGACTAGAATGATATTGGAAAAAACTTCTAAACAAGATTTGGTGTTAAAGTTTAGAATTTAAAGCTAAATATTCATTTGCATTAGTATATATTAATTATAGATTTTGTAATCCACGGTACAAGTTAAATTATTGAAGTTCGCTATAAAAGTTTCCAAAAATCTTTTGCTGAATTATTTCAATTTAACTTATAAAATCTTATTTTCAAAATATAATCTTACCTTTTGCCGATAAAAAGAATTTTAAATTTTTGTTAGATTAACATTATGTACATGACACCTCACTTTGTTTCCTTTTCGTTATTTGCCTGTGAAATTTATTTGTAATTTCATGGACTGAGAATAAACGCATTCCCTTTTACACTGAATATTCGAAGATGAGAAGTTCTGTTTTGCTGTACATTTCCGATAAAAATCTGTTATCGCGAAGTAAATCTATGTTTTATAACTCATTAAAAATCAATACAAAGTTTTGTTTTCTGAAAACAATTACTTAGATCTTCAACGAGGATATTCTAGTCACATCTCATTCCCATTGGAGAGTTAGGACAAATGATATCGTTCATTAGTTTTGAAATGTTTAGGGGAGATCTAACTCAGATTAACAAAGATCTTTGTATTTCCGAAGGATCGTCTTGCTTAACGAAGCATTACATTGATCGACTCGCAATTCCGTTCCCATCCAATTTACATTATATCAAGACCTCAAACATCAGTTAATGTTCCCGGATGTCTTACTGAGATTTGTTAGCATTGCACGGGAGAGCATTTTTCTCTTTATTACGTGTTAGAAGAACCTTAAATTTTCTGGTCTGCTTCAGGTCAAGAAGATTTATGGTAAAATAGTGTGCTTCTGCCTCAAAAATCAATTATGTATGTGTTTCAAAGTTCGGCTACCGTTTCAGTGATGTTCATTGGGGCAGCCGTGACTCAGAGGGTTTGTCCACTGCTTCAGCAACCAGCGAGTTGCAGTCGGCGCGGGTTCAATTCCTGGCAGGTTTGATTCCTCCCTGGGTGCATTTTTCTTTCTTATGTCAGTGGAACTTTCCTTGTATGTGTATGCTCATTTACTTGACTTTGTCTATCTTCTGTTTGGCGCAGCTTGACCGAATGTGACCCTTATGCCATAAAAACCAAACCAACCAGTTATGTTCAATAGTCATTGTGGAAATATGATTGGGCAACTTGCCATATTCGATACAGAGGCTGCTTCCCCGCTGTATCATAGCTTTCCTGGCCATTCCAAAACTAATCTTTTTTCAGTTAAATTTTTGAAAATCAAAGTAATGATTCAAAAGAGTCATCAACGGTCATCAAGCCCAAGGCACAGCCATGTTCGTATTGGCTTAACGCCGTCGAAGTGTACTTTGGGTACAAAAACAAGCACTCTCCGTCTGACTATCACCGAGCAAGTAGCTTGATCGCACGTATTTAACGAAGTTGTATATAATTGTAAATAAAACGTTTTGAGTTATAAAATTTTCTTGTAAATACATGATCGGACTCAATACCTTCGAGACCCTGACATGTACAATCTCCGCTGTAAGCTGATCATGATGAACTGGTTCGTTCGATCGGCTGGGAAAACGTAAACAGACCGGTGTCGCGGGTATTTTGAAATGTTTGAAGTAAAATATTCTCGTTCACTGTTACGCAATTTGTCGCCTGACTTGGTAACTAAATTCGGCAAAATCCACTCAACGAAATATCACCCGATCTTGTATAGCAAAAGAAAAAAGACCTTGAAGCGACGAACCAAACCTTAGTTGGTTGTCTTGGGAATACGATTTTTTATTTGCTTATCTTTATTATCTTATATCTTTATTAGCAATATAGTAATACAAATCCTGTAAGAGAAATTAAAGCACTTGTCCTCGGTAATTTCCCGATTTCCTGGTCATTTTATCCATAACTGATCTGACGATTTTGACGTCGCATGAGATGAAGTCTCATTTGATGTTAGGACTTATCCTATACTCAGCCAAACATGTGAACTTTTTAATCTCACTTGGCAGATGTAAAGCACGGGTGCTCTGGATGAGGGGAGTGAGAAATGGCACCTGTACGGAAGCACTTGAATCGAATGACTTTTGTGAATAATCGAATGTAGCAAGGGTTAATTTTAAATGGGGTACAGCTGGCAAATGGAAATCGGCTTCCACACTCTGATAGGGGTACATCAGGATATGGGAGTCGTTGAAACTATGTATTACCATTAGGGTTTATGAGAGTTATGAGACCATTAAGATATTTTTTAGAGATTGCCGATATGAACTTTCAAATCATGGTTCTTAGTTCTGCAAATGTTCTATTGGTTTCTGTTTTGATGCTTTTCCATTTTATCTGGAATTTTTTTAAATATTTGGTTTGCCATGTGCCTCAAGATACATAATTATTCTTGTATCAAAACTTCTTTATAGAGCGACAAACCAAACCTCAAACACTCATGAATGAACATCGTTGTCCGTACTTTTTATGTAATTTAATAGTTTCCGCGTGCTTTGTACACCTGCAACTTGCATTCAACGTTTATGTCAGCTTCAGTAGACAACAAAGTTATGGGCAATTCAATTCTCAATGGAAAAGTTTGCTGCTTATATTGGAAATTATCACAAGAATATGTTTGGCAAGATCTCAACACAAATTAGATAGCTCCGCTTTAAGATCCAATTTCGCGGTTGCAGCTTGTGTAAAATATGGTCCTTTTAAAAACGGCAGCACCTACTCTACTCAGATAAGGTACTTCAAATAAAAGACGTGCTTTGCAAACTAGGTTTAAAATAAGCAATATCTCGGTGTTATTTTAAGAAACCCAGATGGTGATAAAATATCTTAGTCTAAAAATGTTAACTCTTACATGTTAGTTACATGCTCCCCTCCATCAGGTTAATCCTGAGCAAATTGTCTACATTTATCGCGATTACATCCTGTAAACCTGGGAATCATCCTCTAACATGAATATTTTATTTATGCAAAGGAAAACTTCGATACCACTTAGCCTGATCCCAGTACCGGACATTGAATGGCAGCAATCGGTTTTGTCAGCACTATTTTCACTACGAATGGAGTTCCTATCAACGTGAACTACCCAAGTTCAGTACCTCTGGTCTAGACAATTGCCGAATTTTGCATGTAATGCACCTTATGGAATGTAATTTTGGCGTGAGATTTCCAAACTTTTTTTTTGGGGGGGGGCACCGTGACTCAATGGGCTTGCCCACTTCGTTCGCAACCTGAAAGTTGTAGGCGGCGTAAGTTCGATTCCTCCCTAGGCTTATTTCTCTCTTCTGTGTCAAAAGCTTTCTTAGTGTGTGTGTCCATAACTTCGTTTTATCTGTCTTATGGCCAAATATATATAGCCCTTGCTCTAAAGAACCCAACCAACCAAACTATTTTGGAAACAGTAACGATGTAAATGAAAATCGACTTCCAAACAACAATATCGTTTCTACAAGAAACGGTCTCAAGACTCGTTTCTTGCTCAAACTCTCCATTTCCCATTAGCAAAAATCAATATAAAAAGGTATTCAACTGGTATCCCATCATTCATACTCCACCCTGATTCCTTTTAATCAACCTATGTCTTATCACGATCCCATCCGCCTTTCGTATCTCTTCGGTGACAGGGCGTGCAAGGATCTTGGCGTTCTTGCAGGCACCCATCGATTCCGAAATAAATGGAGCTCACCCGCTGACATTTCGACAGGGATGACACTGACTAGGTATTGTGCGATTAAAATCGCATTGGGCTCTTCATCTCTCTCCGGGCTTATAATAGCGGGAGGAACGTAGTTATCATTCATCGGATCGGAAAACCCTTACTTTGGCGCTCGGCCAGCAAGGGAAGTTTTGCCTCTCTCCAACTAATGGTGCATATTAGTGTTGGTACACGTTTTTGTTTGGTCCGGAACAATTTGCTTTCCGCAGGTGCGGCTCTTTCGTCATACGCTGAACTGCGAACGGGAAGAGTCGTATTTTTAGCATTGCGTTAGATTTCGTTTCATCGAAGGGCCTGGAAGATAGGGTAAATGGGTCAAGTGTGTTTTGTGCAGTCCCGTGTTTACGATCGGAAGACTGACCGTGATTTCCATCCTTATAGCAGAATCCACTCATGGAGTCCGCTGCACTGGGGTACGAGTACGAAAAGGGGTTCTGGAAACTTGAAAAGTTTTTAATTATTTATTTTAATTTAACATTCAGTTTGTTTTCTAAGTTAAAAAGCTACAAATCCTTTCGTTGGGTTTATGATAATATAACTACGATAAGTGTTTCGAAAAAGGGGAAGTACTTAAAATATTTTTTATTTTACGAAGTTTTTGCATAAAATAAAACTCAGTTGTCCCAATCCATACACTGCAAAAAAAATCGAAGCCAACGTGTTCGATCGGAATGAAACTTAGCATGTGATATACACAAAGAGGTAAAGAAATTATCAATGTCAAATCTAGAAGACTATGATTGTAAAATTACATCAGAAGTGTCATAAATTAGTAAGTTGTAAAATCTACTTTGCTGGCAATACATGCCAATATACAGCGTATTATGCTATTCTATAGTAAATTGAGCCATACATTCTGCAGCTACTGCTCCAGATCAGTTACATTCCGAAAGTAGTGCAATTGATTGGCGTAACATATCCAGGCATGCTCAGTTGTAGACATGGGAAATACGTAGTTGGCACTGGCCCTTCGTTCAACAGGCTCTGGATTCCCGATCTTGGCATAGATATTCAGTGATTCGGAATCCACTTCAAAAGCAATAGGTCCCCATCGGATTAACCTCATGCAAAATATTTATGCAAGTTTTACGCATTTAAATACTTATTCGTATTTAACGAGAGGCCAGCCATCACATCTAGATTCAGGGCCATTTAACGTGGTACTGGAGCAGGAATGAGATGCGGGGAGCCTGTCTGCTCTGAATCGAACAAAGTTAAAAATCTTTACGAAAATGGCAGTGATTGTATTAAATCTTGAAGACGTCGTATGAAGACATTAAAACCAAAATGAAAAATTGTCAGTGGCCATTGATTCCCACCATTCTCGGGACCAAAACAAAACACGAATGGAAAATTTCAAGTTTGAAATACGTTATCATTTATCAATGTTGTCAGCACTCCCTTTTTCCAATTTAGCCTTCCAGGCCACGTATAATGCGGAGACACACTAGTATAGTCGTTACCACCGAGATAACAAGGCCTGACCGCTGCCGTCATGGCGTCTCCCTAGTAGTCATACCTGCGATACGAACGACCACCGCCGTATTGGAATATTCAAAGCCTAATACAGTGAAATCTGTCTACAACGATACATAATATATTCTATATACGTCGAGACCACAGGAAAATATTGTTATACGTTATTGCAAATTATTATAGCAGTTTGTAAATATGGTTTTTCCCCAGTCAAAACTATGATAATCTCAGAATGAAACTTTCCACACCCTCGCGTCTTTCTTCCTTATTTACTAACGATAACAGAGAGTGTGCGTAAATAGTAAAAGCAATAACTTATTAAAAAACCAGCCAAAATTATATCGTAAATTCAATTAAAAAATAGCGAAAAACTCGCTTATGACTTTTATTAACTAAAGTACACACGTCAATCAAGCTTAATACCGCCCAATATCATAGTTTCTCAAATGTGACCATAAATCAAAAAGAAAAGAAAACCCTTTCTCATAGTCTAAAGAAATCTAATTAATGTTTTCTTCATCATTAAATCTGTAAAAATGGGAAATCAAAGCAATTGAACTGTAAAAGCAATTGAAGCGATTATTATCATGGCTGAAGAATTTTTCATTGATATTTCATTTATAAAATTCAAACAATTTTCAATAACTTCCAAATTATTAACGTGACAGGGTGTTTTGATTTGATTGTTATCTAAACAAAAATTTCTTGGCCATATAAATGTTTCCATTTTCAGATTTGAATGTATTACAACAGTGTAATTTGTTGCAGGTCCTGGATTAAAACAAATTTTGAAAAAAGTAACTTTTGACTCCTCAATTAGTTTAAACCAATTTTGTTTATGGGGTAATGAATCCAGAATTTCTAGCAGCCTATTAAAATTTTGAAAAGAAATAGATTCATGATGAGCAATGAACTCAGATTTGCTTTCGTTGATAGCTCTCAATAAATTGAATTAATCAGTTTCACGAATTTTATCTTCCCTGCTTTTACGAACGGTGGGACAAGTTTTCGAGAGATATTTAGGGCAATTCGGAAATATACTTGGTATAGTACCAACTTTTAAACGGAGACGTTTCATGGAAAAGGTAGAACACTCACCAGTTTTTTTGTTGAATTTCGATACATTCCGGACGATATCATCGTTTTGAAAATGAAGTTCGCAGACTTTGCTGCGTTTTGATGGTGTAAAGTCGGCTCGTGGAATCGCCCTGAGCCATCTTTTTCTAATATTTTTATCCTCTGGAAAGGAGAGAACCGCCACTTTTGGTGCATCACCATATCTATAATTTCCAGAGCAAGTAGGTACACAGCATCTAAAGGGCATTTTGGATAGCCTCGTGGTTAAGCCTAAAGAAATCGGTCTGGACACGTTAAACGTGTTGTTTGACGAAAGCCTTTAACACCTTGACACTGTAATGTTCCACAAATGTTATATAACAATATTTAACTGCAGCTGCACTTGCTTTCCGGTAAAATAGTATAAAAAACCCTAATTTCTTACGCTACATTAAAGGTAATCCACAAGTAGTCGGCCATGCGGCGATGTTTGTTATGACTACTAGTAAGCGAGTCACGTGATCGAAACGTCACAGCGGTCTGGCCTTGTTATCTCGGTGGTAACGGTATAGTCCGGCTTCTGTGAGAAGGCAGTTGGGTCACGTGGTTTGAACGAGTCTTAATCGAATTAGGAGACTAATGGAAACTTAAACAAATCTCCCTAAATTGGCGTCTTTAGAGCTGATTCTGACACCGAGTTTACCGTTCGACTCCGAAGTTGGCAAGGAATAATTATCTATGGCGATCGCCGCGCATGTTCCCTTAGTTTCTGCGTGTGGTAGCCCTTTTCGAAGATAACCTTTCACACCTATTCAGAAATCAACTGACCCAAGGTCGACCTCCTTCTCGCGGGAGCTTCTCTACGCCATTAATTTTCGCTTATAATGACGTGGATTCATGTTTATAAAATGTTTTACTAATTGAAAGCATTTAAATTCAATTTTAAGGTAATCTTTTCACATTTGCTGGGTCACTTTTGTACATTTTGAGTGAGCAAAATCCGGGCACTGTTAATTGGCATTTGGTAACTTTTAAAAGCGTTTGTTTGAAAGGCAGTAAATTTCAGTCACACGAATAGCTCAAAATCTCGTCAATATTGGAATTCTATCTCAGACGCGTCTGCATGGAACCGTAAACCACCTCATTCCTTAAATTTTGATACAACAGTTCAAGAAATATTTAGTGAACTCATTTTCGAATTAAAATGCCCTTCATTACTGATATCCCGGTTCATGAGTCTAAATTCTGTTTTGCTGATTCAGATTTAATTTGGAAATAATTCTTGTTACGTAATATTTTTCCCATTTAAAAGTTTTCTTATTTGAAACTATATATATATATTTATGGATAAAATATTTTTCCTTTAGATATAAAAATATTCAATAATCATTTTCTTAACTAAAGTGTACATTTTGAGGGTCAATCTTTCAATTGTTCCCCAAGTCTGGTCCTCAGACCCCCGGGGTCGGCGACACTTTAGGAAATCTGCGGAAAACATGCAACATTTCACTAATGTAAAAAAACAGGATTACGATGAACTTATGTGCACCAATCAATTTAATAATCTCAAGGGGTCCACAAAATTTTTTTCCCCATGGGAATCTGGACTGAAAAGTTTGGGAATCACTAATCTAGATGATAGGCCCTGGAATGTTTCCTTGAAATTGAAATAACTTTTGTTTGGTATTTGCGGTTGCTTTAAGGATGTTATCGAAGCGGCATTTTTTCACTCACCATAAATTGGAGCGATATCGAGATCACAATGTCGAAATAGAAGAACTGAGATGCAAATCTTTAAATTGCTTCTCCGTCGGGATAGTTATTTTTTTGTCCTTTCCATTGCAACCAAAGACGTTGGTGAGATTTGACTGGAAAAATATACAATTTTTAACAAAATGAGAGTAGTGCTGCCATCTACCGGAAGTCGTCGGAGAAAGTTTTTCATCCAGTTTTGTAAAATTTCTAATGTTTCTTAACTTTCGTGGATGAAGTTAATAAAAGTCCCATCTAGGCGAATCCCTTGAACCCCCAATAGTTTTATTGTTGTAAAACCCCCATTCCCCCTCCAACATGAGAGAAATATTAATCATAATAAGGGTAATGAACTGGCCCTTCTGATGGTATGTTACATGACGTATTTTTGTTTTTCAAACAATATATATAAAAAACCCAGCAAAAATTGTTTTAGAAGTACCAGAAACCCTTCTTTTTAATTCAAGGTCAAATTGAATGACTTTGAATTCAAATGAGTCAAATTGTCATTCAGTGTCATGTCACCTATCACGAAAAAGCTTTTGCTTTTTATCTACAAACCAAGCCCTATATGAGTTGGATCGGACAATCAGATTAAACAATACATGCGTTTATGGGTATTTTTTGTGATTACATGATTCTCTCTATTTAAATATTTTTTCACTATGAACTCCAAAGTCGTTTTACATCACCAGAAAGTTTGTACAAATAACAACAAAATAAGTTCTAATTTAGTCAGATAGTATAATTAGATCCAGAAATACGGACTATTTAGTAAGTCTAGAATCAAAAAAATTGCCCAGCATTTCAAATTTAAAATTTGTATAAATTAAAATCTACTGCAAGTAGGAACCTAAAATATTTCTTGCTTTCTTTTTATGGTTGGGCAGTAAAATTTGCCAAGTTAAAAAAATATAATCAGATGGCGTCTGGCTCACAATACTTTTGTATGGTTTGCATGGAATGGCCCACATGAGGTCACTGTTGCCATCCATTTTCAAATTAATACATAAATTTAAATGACTGGAAAATTAAAAATGTGGAGAATTGCAATTCAGAAGTTTCTTGAATCAAACTCGAAAATCCTGTCCCTCCCCTCTATCTTTATAAAATATAAATGTAAGGAAACTTAAAACATAGGTAAAAAAAAGAAATCAAATTTTAAATTTTGAAAAAGATATTTTTGGGATGACCACGATACCATTGTAAAAACTAATTGTTTTATGTAAGTTTCAAAATACGTTTTGTTTATTTTCCATAGATATGAATTATTTCACCAGTTTATGATGGATTTTCTTTTAAAGGAATTCATGTATAACTGTTTTTGATGTACTTTTACAATTCATGTTATTGGCAGAAGTAGTGCAAAGTAATTTTTTCCAAGATTTCAAAATCTGCAAATTGTATTTATTTGAAAATGTGTGCTGTGTTGCACCTGCATCATGTTGACTAAGCTCTGGCTCGGTGCATCAGGAATTCTAATCTCTGTTGTTAGTTTGGAAACTCCTTTAACTTGCTCCTCTAGTTGGCCTTGCTTCAAGTTGTCGGTCCCGTTATAATTTGCCCTCGTGTGTCAAGAAATGACCTTTCAAATCAAAACCTGAACTTCATGCGATGCATTAGTATCAATTTTCACCGGTAGATGGCTGTATTGTTTGTTCACGTTATGCTTTTGTTTTTGTAAAATTATGTTTGTTTCTTTTACAGGTCTGATATCTTTCAATTAATTTTCAATTGCACGCAGTAAAAGGCCCAGCATTTTTCCTCGTGAAATGAAGGATGATTTTGAAATTTTAATAAAAATATTTTGCACTTTCGGAATTTCAAGATCATATTCTAATGGTTAAAAAGTAAAGCAATGCATACAAATTCTCACTATCTCTAAATAAGTTATTTTAAAAATAACCTAATTCGTGTCTACCTCTTAAAAGTTGCAAGACTTAAAATATGATTTATTTGATCTCTTGAAAACTAAATAAACTCGTGCACACTGATATTTTTGAAACAATGTTGACAACATCTTTTCTCAGTTCTACGTGCTTGGAAAATATCTGAATATCAGATCTTTCACATTTCATTTATTCTACCATGCAAGAAGACAGCATGGTCTTCAGGAAAAATGGCTTTTAAAATCCTATATATGAGTATTTGATACCTCACAGCGCTAGAAAAGAGCACACTCAATCTGGCCTGGGTCTATGGAAGTCCAGCATGCTCTGATAAAAAAATTTAATTCGGAAAAATTCTTTGGCAAAAAAAGTAAAAATCGATAAAACCTGAAGGAAAAATCACGATATTTGACGGAAATCCGAGTGGGGATGTCAGTTTCTACTTTAATATCCTTGATTTTTTCCGCAAAAACCAACCACGGACCCTATCCCTTTCAACCTCATGATTTTTTACTATAAATGGGAAATTGTGCATTTGTTATGCGAATGGGTAATTCCGTAACAAAATCTTCAATCCAGACTCTTCTTCCCTACTCCATGCTTCTTATTAGGGTAGTATCAAAAGAGATAATATACGCAGGTGGGACCGTTGCGCATGGTTTATCATTCTCTTCTCATTTTTCCTCCTTTGTAAGACTCATTGAGCTATAAGAAAACGTTTGGATCATTCAAATACCAATTCATACAATTACCAATACCAATAATTGCCCTACTTTCACCTTTTGGACTCCTTTTTTAAAAAATTGGGTCTAAAATGATTTGTATTATCTTTGCGGAAAAGATACAACGGCAGATGTAGTTGACTTATAAAGTTGAAGCTAACCATAATATTATTTTTACTAATTATCGAATCTCGTCTCCCAGATATCAATGCTATTCTACTGTTCAATCAACAGTTGATTGAGCGATCATACTGTTATCTAGTGTTAAGTATTAGATACTTGTATGCAACAGGTCAAAATCGTCAACTCGAAAATATTTTTTGGAGATTCTGCCTTTTGACTAACACGACCGAATGGTATTAAGGAAGTTGATTTTACCAGAACGAGGAGGTCAAATCTCGTAATCCCTTCGCCGTGTACTTTAAAATCCTACCAAGTTTCGGTCAAATTCGGATATAAATTAATATAAAGCTCCCACCAAACTGTAACTAAAGTTCAAAAAGAGCCTTAAGTGTTAAGCAGTCTTTTTTTATGCACTCAACGGTCTAATGAATTCCTAAAGCCGATTACCTTTCCAATGGGTAAAACTCTTCAGCGACCCTCTTTACTGTGTAGCTTCTTTTTGTGAAAGCATTAACCCAGAATCGGTTTAAATTTCAATGCCGATGTCTTCAATAACTCCTTCATGATGACTTTGAAATTTCATCCGATTCAGGATTGTGGGTCAGTCGTTCCGTTGTCTGTGTTTTGTACGTCCGAATATCGACTCGTGCCGTTATTTATGCCTGTCGGGGTGAGAAGCTATGCGCGTAGATTGATGTCACGTTTCCCACGGGCATATTTCGTAAATAATAAATTACTTAGTGGTTGCGGGTATTTAGAACGCTGTTTTGTGTATTCTAGTTTCTTGATTGATGTTTGGTTGCATAACTTTTTAGTGTGATTATCTTGATTTGGAGTTCTCGACCTTATGCTCTACCCCAGCGATATTCAATTTTTTTCATCTCATGCTACTCAAACAAATTTCTTAAATTCTGGGGCACAATATTATGATATTTTTTGCTTATCTGACACAAAAATATGTATAAGTTTTATTTATTTGTTGGAAAATAATAGTAATTACCTACCCATTTTGTTCCAAGGTGGCTTTTAAAAAATATTTTTAAAACAATTTATTTATGATACTTAATGATAAAAATAAAACTAAGTTATTTAAACGGGTATTGAATTATTAAACACATTTGTCAAAAGTTCAAAATTAAACCGTTGAAATGAAACAAATCTTAAACAATTTAAACTGTTTCACCATTCATAAGGCCACCGGTTGAAAATCGTTACTGTTTCGACATTTTCTTATTTTTCGTTCTTTTGGAGTAAATTTTCACGATCTGTCATAGCATAAGTCTCAGCGAATTATCTGTTATTGTTGTATGCCTTTTATTATTTCCACAAATTTATTTTCTGCAAGGGATAATAAATTAAATTAAATTCTATTCTTAACGGCGTTGAAGAGTTACTGCGCAATGGGGGGGGGGAATATTTATTGAATTACAAAAGAAAATGAACAAGATGAACAATGCTACAAAAATTCATACGTTAATATGAAAGATATTTGATATCACTTAACTAAAAACCTGGAAGAGTTGTTCCAAATCTCCTCTATTCCTAAATGATGAATAGCCCGTTGTGTTGCTCCAGTGTGACGTTAATTGAAATACCCCCCTTAAATGATGATGTACAATTTTGCTTTTAAAAGCATTGAAAATCGAATTGCTCTCTAAATTTGGATACCATTTTACAAATTAATCAAAAATTAATTTTAGAGTACTCAAAAGGTTTTGTTTAACAGCAATGTCTTAAAAAATTTTCAATTGTGAAATCATTTGCAGAACCAAGTTAAAGTTTCTAGAGCAATGTCATTGCATTCTATCTTGAATATACTGTGTGTAATGGAATGAACCTGTAGTAGCTCTAAACATTAAATTAACATACACAAGTACAGACACATACATTTAAAATATCTCGGGGGAAAAGGTTACTGAGGTATGTTCAAGATCGCAGTCGGCGTGACACTGTTTTCGTTCTCACTTTTAGTTCGGCAACAGTTCTGAGGTTTATAAGCTCCGCAGCTGGGGCGCTGCGCTCGCAGTTCACTCGTTACATCTGACCTTTTAATGTTTGATATTTTTCCTACATTTTGTTGCTGTTAAAGGACCTGTATTTTCCCTACAAGTCTGGCTATGGACTACAATTTTTAAAATAATGCTCTCTATCTCATCCCTCCAAGTGTGTTGCTATGAAAGGAGTGTAAGACCCATTAGAAATTACTTTTACGATCCTTATTGTTGACGAAAACTGTTTTTAACTGAATTAGATGCTTGGGAATTAATTTTCCAAAAGTTCGCTATGTTGAAACACGATTTCATGGTAGGATAGTGATTAGCCAATGACGGTAGCTCGATTTTATTTAAATTCAACAAAGCGTTAGTTTTGAAAGAAATCGTGATCACACATGGGATCGGTTTCGAACACGAACAATCAATAGGCCAAAGCATTTACGCAACATAAAATCATAAAAATTGCATTGAGTTTAACGAAATACACTGCTGGCCACTCAAATTGCAACACCAAGAAAGACAAGAGATATCACAACAAAATTTATTTTGTAGATAACATGTTGACCAAGTATCAAATGATTAAATTTATAGACTTCTGTGAAGTGTGGTTTCTGCCAAAATCAGTAGCAAGAGTAGCCGCCATTGTTGGAGATCACCGCTGCCACACGCCTCGGCATTGATTCAAAGAGACTTTGGATGTGTTCTTGGGGTACAGCAGACCAAGCAGCTTCCACACGTTGCCAAAGTTGATCTGGTGTGGCAGCTGGGGATGTATTCTGGGTCAATCGTTGAGCAACCATGGACCACATGTTTTCTATCGGCGAAAGATCCGGAGAGCGAGCTGGCCAGGGAAGCAATTCAATCTGGCGATTGACGAAGAACCCTTGGACAATGCGTGCCACGTGTGGTCGCGCATTATCCTGTTGAAATATGGCTGTGGGCAAGCCCTGAAGGTAAGGAAGGACAACTGGCCCCAACACCTCGGAGATGTAGCGCTGGCTGTTTAAAGTACCGGCAATGCGTACTAGAGGAGTGCGAGAGTGATATCCAATACCGCCCCATACCATAATACCCGGTGCAGGACCAGTGTGGCGGTGCATAACGCAGCTGTTCAGCATCCTCTCTCCACGGTGTCTCCAGACTCGAATCCGACCATCGTAGTGTTGCAGACAGAAGCGTGACTCGTCAGTAAAGACAATTTCATTCCATTCTGCCGTCCACATCCTTCTTTCATCGCACCATTGGCGACGGAAACGTCTGTGGTTCTGCGTCAAGGGTAGACGAAGCAATGGACGTCTTGCGGACAGACCACTCTGCTGTAAACGGCGTCGAATGGTACGCGCAGACACTGGATGATGCGGTACAGACTGAATGTGCTGTGCTATGGTTCGTGATGTGGCTGAGCGATCCGTCACTACCATACGCACAATATGCCTGTCATCACGTGAAGTGGTGCACTGAGGTGGATGCGATCGAACACGTCGGTCCGTCGTACCCTCCTGCATCCAACGATCACATATCCGCATTACAGTTGTTTGGTTTCGTCCAACACGACTACCGATTTCCCTGAAAGATAATCCACAATCTCGGTAGGCCACTATCCTTCCTCTGTCAAACTCGGATACTTGATCAAAAGATGATCGCTGTTTTCTACGAGGCATAATTGATCGGTTTTTTTTAAAAAACCACAAGAAAAACACAATTGCCGTACTTGAAAATCGTCGAAATCTCCAAGCCTTAAATAGCGCTTTGAAGTGGCGCCACAGGCGCGCGTGATGTGCGTCTGCGCTGAAATTCTAATCATTTGCATATCTCACCTCCGCTAATGCATGTTGTAAATTTCATATTATTTGCATGCTTCCTTCAGGGTTTTACGGTGGCCAGCAGTGTACATGTATGTTTTTCGAATAATATTTTTTAAGCTGTTTATTAAATATTCTTTTCAATACAATGGTAAAAATGCATTCAAAAATCAATTTGAAACTTATCTCTCGACATGCTCTCTTGAAATATGATTGAAGCCAGTTTATGAAATGCAGTTGTAGGAAAAATCATTTTTGATACTTAAATCTGTTTAAAGAATGTTATATTTGTCTATTTGTGCTAAATTGCATTATACTTTTTCTTTCAAAATGTTGAGACTATGTAGCTCCTACATATCTTTTTACAAGAATAAAAATGTAAATGGCCCAAAAGGATGGAACCCTAAATTATTGATATTTTCAGTACTCAATGTTTAAAGTACGGATCAATCAACAGTTTCATGAAGCAAATGATTATTAAATTTGCGGGAAGTCGATTAAAAGGATTACGTTAATGAGCTCTTTGGTTGAAATATAAGTACTGGAACTTTTTGAAACTACGTATATATAATGAGACTACGGATACTGACGCCTTTTATTAAATAGAAAATTTTGTATACCTGCTATGAATAATATTCAAAAGATTTACCACTTTTAATTACGGGATCACCCTTTTTGTGATTGGCCTAACTTGCATGACTTGTGAAAACGTGATTAAAACGTTACTTGGTGTTTGATTGGCAATAGCAGGCGTGCTGGATGTTCCCTGCCACACCTTGATATGCACATAAAAGCATTTTAAAATATAGCTCTAAGCTACTACGAATTTAATTGTCTTCGATTTATATTATTGTGTTCTCGAATGATTGGTAGGGACCTTGGAGTTTGGAACGCTGCGCGTCAGTGTAAGGGTGACTGTTTCTACTATTTTTGCAAACTGTTCTTACACTACTATGTTCCACAATATTTTCCGAACTTTTTAAAATTACATCAACCCATATTTCTCTCTGTAATTTGAATCAAATCCTCGATATCCTGCTTATATCAACTAGCTATTAAACTTGACGCCCCACTGAATCATTTAACTTTTTGTGCCGGTTGATTTCACGGACAAGTAGTCTCGGAGGTATTTCAATCCGTTCGCCTGAAAACTTTGCCTCTTCCATTTTCTTTTAGAAATTTCATTTTTATTCACTTCTGAAATTCTAGTTCAAACTTATCACCTGTTTCAGCAACAGATTTTAAATTTATGATAAATGTATGACTAATCTCGAACAAATGGCGATTCCAATAGACTGTCCCGTTAGGGTAATGTCTTTTATTTTGTGTCTTTTAAAATTGTGACAATCTAATCTAATTTTAACTTTAAAGGCAATTCATATTTCAATCTATTATCTTTAAATTTAAAATTATTACTATTTGGATTTAGTTAATATTTAGATTATTTTGAATATATCTTTTTATATTACAATATTGTCAACCATAGGTACATAGAAATCATTTAGCATTCAATCTGCTAATTGAATTTTAATGTAGGATTCTTAAACATTTTTTGGTTTATCATACTGATAGTAAAGTTCCGGAAAGGATTCTTTGTCATCTCTACGACTGGCCCCTTATGCCATATAATTCAATCAATCAATAATTTCTGCAAATTATTTTTTAAATGTTATTCAATATTTGTATTGATGTCCTTGTTAAATTATCTATTTGTTCATAAGTAACACAACTCCTAACATAAGTTCGCAACTCCTTTACGCAGTTATAACTTTGTGAACAGAATGCATTCACAATTATTTGTCAAACGTCAAAAGATTTTTTATTTTGCTTTGCCTAAAGATGGCAGTCTAACTCTCATGTTGCAAAAAATGACAATAAAGCCACAAACCAAACCTGCTGATCCCTAAGAATAGTTGTGGTTCGAATTCAAGAGACCAAACATTTCCAAAAGTGACAAATTCCGTCACCCACAAGGTCCTCAAACGCCAACGTTTTTCATTCCTCCCCGGTCCAAAACGAGAACGACCTTCTGAAGGTCTTTTTTAACTCTGATTATTCTGAACAATGTGAGACCTTTAGCCGCAGGAATTTTTCGAAGGTGTTCAAAAGTATCTCGATGCTGTAGGTGGAGGACTTAAAAAAGTTGATACTCCATATGATCTTTATGTGGATAGCCGACATATTTATTTACCAGTTTGTTTTCTCTTCACTCTCACTGCATTCCACCTACCCGTGTTGTTGAACCCGTGGGGGTTGGTTGACTCAAGCGAACTTTGACTCCCAAGTTTTTAATCTTTTTTATGGTTGTACGTTGTTAATAAATGTCGATTCGCCACCCTATAACCTAGCGTGGGAGTGATCTGCTTGAGAGCGTCCTGAGTCACGTTTTGGTGTCTTACGATACTAAAGATGCTTCTCTCTTTAAATTTTAGGCTGGAAATAGAGGCGAGGAGCATGATTATTTGCATGACTTTTTTAATGTAGAACTCGTTATCTTAGGGATTCTATACTAGAAGATACTCCAAGGAATAGATAAAATCTCCATCCGTTAAATGAAATAACAGCCTCTGCGTTATTTGTGAAAAATAGCCATGTTTTACTACTTTAAATTGTATTCAGGTAAAAATTAAAAGCGGGGAAAGTTATTGTGGACCTAAAAAAAGGCTTAAAAGTAGGACTCCAAATATTTTAATGCCTTCTGGCCATCGGGATTTATCATTTTGTTTCATGTGACCTTCATATTATCTAACATCAGACTGCCCTTCTATGGTGAAAAAAATAGTTATTTTGAGCGAGGCGATTTTGCTTTTTTCTGCAAAACATTTACATTCAACAACACTGGATCATGCCTTTCGGTCGTGGCTGTCATGTTAACTGCACAATGAAGTCTACTCATATTTTTCATTATTCCAAAATAATTTAACATTTGAACCCTTCACTTACCAGGTATATCAACCCTCGTGTAGCGTCCTCACGTTGCTCAGAACTGCTTATAACAAGGGCTCGAGAGACAAATCATTTGCATGGTGAGATTTATAATCATCAGAACTTGATAATCACAAGATTGACTTTTTTGCATGTTGTGCATACAATATAATATAGTATGATGTATAGATGTAATAATATATAGACATAATTAATATACGAAAAACCTTTCACTAGGACAACCTAACATGGATAGACATGCCACCTTGGTGGCATGCATCCCAACCACATCATTTAAACTGATACATTGTCGTATGACGCTCGTCATGGAAGTGTATGATGGTGTTAGTTCGTTAGTATACCTTTCATTATTTGTATATTTAAAAAAATTATTCCTCATATTTGGGGAGATGTATCGTGTCCCAACTTCAATATATTGGGAAGGGCAATTCTCCCTAGAAATGTCTCCGGATACCAGCTATTCGCATCATCAGTGAAATGTGACTCTGAATATTTGGTTAAACAGAAAAATGTATAAGTAATATTTATTCCCTCATTTTTGGGGCTCTACTGTAAAAATATTAGGTATCCCAAGGAAGTCAGCCTAAAAGTTGGTGCCCCAGCTGTCTTAACACATGTCGTTTCAAACATATTAGGAACTAAGAAATTTAGTAGTATTTGAAATGTGAATGGAACATAACTTGATTCAAATGAATTCAGTAGGCCTTAAGAAAGTTTCAGGTTTTATGAATGATGGTGGTTCGTTTTACACATTCTTACCTTCTGATCTATAATACGTTATGCGGGACGTATGAGACAAATAATCTTGATTGTACTGTCGTGTTCCTCTTATATTCGACGAAACACTGAAAAGGATAATACTTTGAGTCAACGTAAAACCTCGTCCCAGGTTAAAAAAAAACAATCTGCCTAACGTGATCAAGGGCCGAACAAAACCATTGCGAGTTTGCATTTTACATTAAACAATCAATTGTTCTTTTGATCTATCATTTCTGTAAATAATTTCCAACCCAAACATTGATAGTTCAGTGATTCAAGTTATCTCAAAGATTGAGGTATTTTCTTTTTTCCTTATATTCCTACGTTTTCTTTTGAACAGATCCAGAAATACTAGAAAAGCAACCAAAAACTAATAGAAATTCAATTTCGAGATCAAAGTGGCAGATATGTAGGTTCAACGAATGAAACAAGAAATATGAACACAAATTTTGATATCAGCCATCGATTTGGTTCTAGCAAGAATATAAAGAAATTTCTCTTGACGAATGATAGGTAAACATTATTTGATCTATCACTTAAGAATTATAATCTAAATGAAACAAAGCAGCATGCATTCCAATAAAGTTTATAGGAATGCAATTAAAATTCAGTTCCTGTGTCTCAATCAACGATGTAAACCCATATTGCACGGTGCGCTGTCAAAACAGTCACGATGTTTGTCACACCAAAGACGATCATAAACTAGTTTATTATATTTTGAATCAGACGGCACGTGGACTTTTTCGTTTGTGTATAATAAAATGGTCAGCTTTCACTCCAGTAATTCATTTTTTTACGATTAATCCCGGAACGGGCAGTGAAACTTTGTTCCAGTTTTTCGCCGTGCGGTAATAGGGGACGAATGGTCAGAATCTGCATAACACGGAGAGAAAGACGAGATCTAGTTTTTCCGTGGAGATTTGGGATGCAGTAATTATTTTATTCGCCGCAGAACAGGTTTACCTCTACCTGAAAAAGGCTTTGGCTGTTTCTCTTTTAGAGGCACAAGAATGTTGTCCGTGGAAGGTCGCTCGGATCTGTGAGCTCTAAATTCTTCTTCTCTACTGTCCCTCTTTCTGTGTTGGTGGGGGATCACCTACAAAATACCCGTGCACATTACTCCTCAATTTTTATTTTATTTTAACTGTGTGAAACATTAGTCATCGAGATTAAATCATTCAGTTTGGTTCTGGTTTTTCTAGATCGGGTGCTTTTTGACGAAACTTGTTTTCTCTATCCAGGGCTCGACACCTCCTGGAAGTCCTTGAAAACTCCCGGAAATGAATTATTTTTATCAACGGCCCTGAAATTTATTTTAACACTCCTGGAAAATTAAAACATACTATATTTTTTCAATTCCGATTATTTATAGGAAAAATTATGTATTTATATTTCTGTACCTTGATAGACAAAGGGCAATGTCCATTTTGCAAGTTTTTAGTCTCAGCTTATTTAGTAAGTTTTGTTTTTACTTTTTAATACTTTCCAATGCTTTGATACTTTCATAATGTTGGACTTTTTCTATTATAGCTTTCATTACCTTGAAGCGATTTGTGAGCATAACTCGAAATCTACAAATTTGGGCATTGTCCCTTTTTCTACCAAGGTAAAAATTTATTAAAATGTTTTGAAACTTATTCATAAAAAACGGGCCCGCTTCTCTAGTAATCTGCGAGTTGTAGGCGGTACAAGTTCTATTTATTTTTACAATGATAATTTGGAAGTGCCATAAGAGAATCAAAATTACACTTTGTAAAGAAAACACAATTTTAGTGTGACAAAAATAATTCCGCGTCTTTCTGTAAAAAGTCAAACAAGGCACGCTTGAAGCCTTGAATACAAGAATTAAATAATTACATAACCTAAAGACTGAAAAGACTTTAATTAAGCATGTGTTTTATTAATAAGTAACTAGAAGACTCGCGCATAACATCTGCGTTGAAATTTCTACTTATATCAATTTATGGCTGTGTCATTACCCAATTCTCATGCCTTATTATTCTGGCCGCCCACAATTGCATCCCATTTATTTTAAAGGCGATTCGGAATCTAAATCTATTTTCTCATTCAAGCATTTTCTTTTATACTTTGGTTTATCTTCTAGATTCTTTGCCTTCTGCCCTCAGAAGGCAAGAATTTCATAATGGGGGCGAGCTCTTCCCCAGTATTTGTGGACCTTGTGCCATAAAATCTAAACTAACAAACAAACAATCTTAAAGAATATTTTTTAGCACTATGTAGCTCCAAAGTTCAATTCAAACACTTTTAAACGAATCGGCAAAATTAGTGGTTGATTTTATATGGTTAATATACGTTTGCTTGTGTGTGTGTTGCCATTCGCCAATAAACAAATAACGTCGATTTCTGTGCTACAGTGAAATACAGTGAATAGTGAAATACAGTGGTACCTTGAGATACGAGTGTCCCAACATACGAGTTTTTTGAGATACGAGCCGTCACCAGGTTGATTTTTTGCCTCGAGTTTCGAGCCTGCTTCGGTGACGTTCACAACCACCACTTCGCTTCTATTGCCAAGTCTTGCGCGTCGTTCAGTTCTGATGTTTACCTCACCTGATGACAGTTAACGTCTGTCACAAAAATCAATCAATTCCTTAATTTGGTTTGACATTTATTGTCAATTGCCACCGGGAGGCCCTAGTCCCTTATTTTTTTCATTTTTCTTTTCTCCGACCAGATGCGTCAATTCTGAAAACGGAAAAGCAGTGTGTGTATAGTTATTGAGCTAAATTTTTTCGTATAACCATGAGTCCAAAGAAGGTGAGTGTAAAGAACAGTGGTGAGAAAAGGAAAAAGGTAATATCCATGGAATTAGAGAGTGAGATAATAGACAACCATGAGTAAGAGTAATAGACTTGGCAACGCAGTACGATCGCACTACTTCTACGATATGTACTATTCTAAAGGACTCGATAAGGACTATAACTATCTTGAACTGAGTTACTGAAAAAGCTTTGGGGTGTCGATGAGAAGTTATCTCTCTTCTCGGTATATCTTTTTACCGCGCTTTTCCATATCCCCTATAACGCGATATATCGATTGTTTACTGTATTCATAAATTTCATGCAGATATTTTAAAAATATGTTAAATGAAATTACTTTTTGATAAGTATTTTTAGCAATAATTAGAAAAAGCATGAGGCCTAAAAATTGACCGTATGGGAATTGGATTATTTTAGTAACTCATTTATCTTCATCGCTTTCTATACCTTAATGATATATATATCAATGGTTTAGGCCATTCATACATACTATTTTCGTATTAACAAATGTGCATTTTCGACCATTCTCATTTTACTTGAGAATTTTAAAGGCCATGTACTCAATTTGCTTTTACAATTTCGAAATTGGAAACTATGGTTTGTTTTTCTCGCAGGTTGAAGTTGACGCACACAATAACATTCAGCTGAAGGACATGCCCGCTTCCATGTATCATATTCCAGTTCTGCTGATGAATGAAACAGTTTTGTTTTATTAATTTTTAGATTTGTGATCTAAACGATCACCTCAATTTTTCGGGGAATTTTAAGATCATATGTAAGAAGCGTAGTCATTTGTAAACTTGGACAATTGATTTGAAGAAATCCATGTCGCCTTTGCAACTGTTGAAAGATTCCAGCTTTCCAAGCCAATTAGGTTTGGAATAAGCGTTTTAGCTTATTCCAAATTTTATTGGCTTGCAAATTTTATTTATATTAATTTGCTCGTTTTTCTATTGATTGTTAGAACGAAAAGTCATCCAGGATGCAAAATTTCCATCTTTATTTAGCAATTGTTTTTCGTATACACGTGCCACGTGTTGACACCTCATCTTGTTACATAACCCAATTTAGTGATTGTTTCGGCGTGGAATGTTTTTCTGTGGACACCTCATACGAAAGAACTAAAAAAGCATGTGGGATTCTCAAGGCCAAACATAAGTTAAAATATTTTTTTTTCATACCCTATTTTTCCCATTCTCTTTTCAATGCGTTGTCTTTCGATTTTTTATTGTCTTGGAATCGGCGATTTCGGAGGTGATAGGCGAGTTTCCTCATTCCAATTGTTCCACTCCAGCGATCAGCCCGAGGTGTTTCGAAGTTGGAGCGCGCGTTACTTCTGGTGTATGTGAGTTGTCCGATAGAACCCAACTACCTACCTCAACAAGTAGCGTGCTGAGCTGAGTTCCGTCGTCATTCGAGTTCTAGCTGCGGCTTGGGAAAGAAGTCGGTGTGTGTAATCTCCTTTACCTCTTGGAAAGGGTGCTCCCGCTTAAGGTTTTCACCTTTTTTGTGTGGGTTTTTCGTTTTTTTTCTCCATTACCTTGTAGTTTTTGTACGGAAAACGTGAGTCACTAGGTGTATTTTATGATTTTGCGTTGCGATGGCGTAGGATTTAGTGATTTCCCCCAAGATTCGTCATCAGGTCTTACCGTCTGGATTGAAGTGTGGTGTATACTAGTCTCATTCCGCTTTCCATATGGCACTCTCTTCAAGTGTTCTAACATCAAATTAAAATCTATTCTCTATTCTCATGCGTTCACTTCATCTGAAACTCGTCCACTGAAACCTGATCCTCAGTTAAGACCTTGAAGAGTGCGAGATCAGCTTTAACACCCGGGTTTGTGTTCCTTCGCCTAGTACCAGTTTAGACTTCAACGGGAAAACAGTTCCCTCCTGGTGATTCAACAATATCAAATTCATTTTGGATAGTGCGATTTATCTAGTGTAACCGCATCTAATTTTTAGTGAAATTATTCATACTCGTGTCCATGTGTTTTGGATCAATTCTGAGGACTGTTACCAAGCGACGTTCGGCAGCATAAAAAGAAGAAAGCGTGGAAATACCAACTGTGATGTTGAGGAACAGATAAAAAAAGTGTGTTTCATTTCCTAGTTGGAAATTTGTGATTTACAGCCCCTTCGCCAATGACATCCGAACTCGCGTGCTGGAACGCTGAGATAACGGCCAGTCCGCCATCTGTGTCTGAAACGATTCGGTGAAGTATCGCGTTCTCATGATTTGTGGGATGCCAACCAGGTTCGACACGCCGTCAAATCGCGGTCCTTTCAATGGGTGTACCATGCCACCTGCTTGGGGATACCAGCACCAGCCGCAGTTCTTGAAGTGGAGGACATGGGCGCAACCCGCTCGCCCGGCGCACTCACTGGTGAGTTCAACCTGCTATATTTGGATTTCAGCTCCCCTAAATTCAAAGTTACTTGCAGATCTGCTCGTAGCATCTGAGCTAAACTTTCTTAACCCTCTTGGTCCCGACGAGGTATCTCATTAGCAAAACTAACCAGATCTTTATGGAGGGAAATCCTCTCACTAGGAGAAAAACTGACCAGATCTTGATCTCGTCATAAAAAAATAGCTATTTCTCGTTGATGAGATATGTCTTCATTAGCAAAATTGGTCAGATCTTGATCATCCATATTCCCATAAATGGATTTCATACTTCTAAGTGAAATAAATTATCCAAAAATAAAAATAGCATTTTGATTTACTTTTACTGGTGTAAATTCTTATTTCGAACAAAATACATGACAAAAAGCACCCCTCAGTTATGTGACCACAATTAGATCCCGAACGTCTACTTCAATTGCATCCCATTCCCTTCAAAGTCGATTCGACATTTTTGACGCTAAACCTATTTTCGCTCATATTTTCTTTGCGCTGGTTTCTCATTGCCTTTAATAAGACTTCTGAAGAATTTCGTTACCGTGACGAGGTCTTCTGTATAGTTTTAACAATATTATGCAGCTCCATAGCTCAAATCAAGATATTTAAACGAAGGGTCACAATTGGCGGATAAATCCCATAGCGATTGATTTTATATTGTTTATATCAGTTGTTACCATTCGACAATACACAAATAACATCTACTTCTGTGCTACGTACATCAGTGAAATATATTTCTAGATTATCTCACCTCAATGTACCGTATAGAAAAAGTTTCCATTCCAAAAAAATCCAAGGGCCGTCGTGGCTCAGTGGGTATGTCCACTGCGCTAGGCGGCGCAGGTTCGATTTCTGTCAGGTGCATTCCTCCCTGGGTGTATTTCTCTCTTCTGTGTCAGTAAAACTTTCATTGTGTGTGTCTATTACTTGATGTATGTCCTGTGTCTGGCGCAGCATGGCCAAATATGGCCCTTGTCATAAAAAAACCCTCAAACCAACTTAAAAAATTCATTTTATTTTCTCATTCTAGTCAGTTGTCATTTCAAGACGCTGTCTTGGTATGTGCCAATCGAGGCTAACTCCATAGCTTTGTTTTTAGCGAAATATTTTGCCAATTAAGATTAAAAAATACTCATGGTTTATGTAAGCTACATAATAGTTTTGTTACAGATTATTTTGATGACTATTTGCCTTACTGGGCTCTGAATAGTTTTGAACATAAACTGATTGATTTTATATTGTTAAGAATGTCTGCTGTCTAGTTCGGGATCTTGCGTCATGAAACTTCAAACCAGCTGAAGGTAAATAAGGAAATGCCAGGGTGTTGGTAGTTCGACAGTTTAAAACATATTTTTCTGAAATCCACATGGCGAGACAGTAAGCTATTGCATTGTTGGAAAAGTGCTGTGTGTGAACCGGGCTAAGGAAGTTAATAAGTTCGTTCAGAATTCTTCAGCATAATTTGTATACTTTTTACTTGATCTTTGCGTGGTTCTTCGTTTCCTCCACAGTAGTGCGCGAAAAGCATCTGGTGTAAGTAAATTAATTTAGGATGCACAAAAAATGTGGGAAGCACAATATCCTTTGTTTACATTTAGTAAAGTTTACCTTGTCATTTAGTGATGTCTTAATCCCCCATTCACAATAGCAAATAACTTCTCAAATGCATCATCAATAACCCACATTTTCATACCTGCATGACCTCAATATTGCCCGGGATATTTTTGAGGTAACATTTTCGACTGTGATGGTTTCTTCCGTTTGCAACTTAGCCGTAAATACTAATTTGGTAGTCTTGATTTGAATAAACCTTTCCTTAAATTCCCAGATGTAAATAAAAAAATACTGATTCAAATTTGAGGTAATTTTTAAATCCAAAATATGGGAGACCAAGTGAATACTAGAAAATAACAAATCTTTTAAAAATTAAATTTGTTTAAGAGCAGTTAAATCTACAGTTTTGCCCGTCATTTTTACTGTGGAATGTTACGTTTCTTTCAGTTGAATGTTTTTAAATTCTTTTATCTGTACAAAATTTTATGAACTGATTTTCCAAAAGAAACTGATTTTCCAACGTTTCAACAAGCGTCAATATGTCATGGTATGTTTTGAATTTTGTTACACAAACAAGTGACAATGCTATTTACTTTATTGTTCACATTATCAAGCATTGCAAATTAAATACACCACATTCTGACATGTTTGACGCATTTTGTGAAAAAAACCCTTCATTTCATAATGCGTCGTATTGTGGTGAAAAACGTCATAAATAGAATGCAATTCTTAATGTATGTAAAAAGCATTGGGAAGGGATGAAATATATAGAAAATGTCGTCAACACCACATCGAAGACACAAATCTGCACTTTTAGCTATTTTAATCTAAATTCATTTTCTAGACTGTTCTGTATAATGCCAAAAACACAAACTTCCTCGTATCCTAAATAACCTGCACCTGCGAGTTGTAAGCGTCGCAGGTTCGATTTCTCCCTGGGTGTATTTCTCTCTTCTGTGTTAGTAAAATTTTCTTTGTGTGTGTATGTCCATTACTAGATGTGTCTGTCTTGTGTTTGGAGCAGCATGGCAAAATATGGTCCTTGTGCCATAAAATTCAATCCAACCAACCTAAATAACCTGCTTGGTCAAATACGGTACTTGAGCCATTAAAACCCAACCATCATTTGATGGTTGGGTTTTAATGGCTCAAGGCTGCACTTGGGTTTTAATGGCTGCACTAAAAAATGCAGTTTTTCGTGAAGCGTCAATCTTTTAAAATTATTTTCTGTTAAGCAATGATTTTATGGTTCCTTGCCTTCGGCGTGTTGGCCATCACAAAAAATGCAGTTCTCGTAGCTAAGTAACCCACCGCCATACAAATAAATACGCCATTGCTTTGATGTTCCTTCTGTAATCACTCCGGATTGATTCAAGGAACCGATGTGGCTTAGTGAGTTTGCCCACCTCGCTAGCAACCTGCGAGTGTAGGCGGCGCAAATTCGATTCCTGTTACCTACCCCGTGTGTGTCTTCCGTGTCAATAAAACTCCTTGTGTGTATGGGCATTAATTGACTTGTATGTCTTATGTTTGGCACAATATGCCCAAATATGGTCCTTGCGCCATAAAAACTTAACCAACCAACCGGATTGATTCAAATTGCTTAAAGCCATTTCAAAATTACCTGGTATATTCTGAACTATGTATATTTCCCTGTTCCCCTAAAGTAAGGGAGCTTATGACGGGAAATGTGAAAGGGCAATTATCGGACTTCGCGGGTACGGTCATTGGATCAAGAGAACGGTGAATGGGAGATAATAAGACAGGGCAAGGGAGAGGCAACTGAACAAGAAAGGATTAAAATTTTTCGGGGCTCGCAGATTTTAATGATCGGCTTTTAACTAAATTCGCCTCCCATTCTTGCCGGGTTATTAGCTTTTGTTTGGGGCAAATGCTTTTTTAATGCACTTCCTCGTCTCAGCGGGGGGTGATTCCGGAAACGGAGCCATGGAAATGAGGAAAAGTCCATAAAAAATGGAGCGAGCGGTGCGTGAAGGGTAAGCCATCACGAGATGCTTGTGTCGGAAGCGATGCTCCACTTGATAGGGCATAAATTGCCGTTCGTTCGAATTTTGATAAGGCTTCCCTGGCCTACTATTCAGGATGCTTTTCTCCCGTCTTCTGAGGTGTTGACCTGTTCGCCACAGTGGAGATTTTAAGGAAACTCGAGTTGTGCTCCTATCAAACATGTTTAGTCTTGGATTTTCGTTCAATTTTTGACAAAATATTTTGACTGGCTCTTATTGGCTAAATTGTCATTACCTCAAAGATCTGATAAAAATAAATCAATAAAATTCTTCCGCCAAATTTCTTTTATTTGCTTCTCCACAGAAAGGTATCCAATTACAGGGAATAAAAAATATATGATCGAAAAGAATACAAGAAAAAAAGACATTCACAAATACAGTTAGATAAGAGAAAGCAGATTTCCTTTGTTAGTCCCTAATAAAAGTTCCTTTGTAAGTCCTTTTGTTAGGGACTGGCCCATTTACTAAAAGTATAACTAATCCCTTGCATTCGTAGCTTTTTTAGAGGTAGTTAATCAAATTTTGCTAAAAAATGACGGAATTGTTTTATACATAAAAATAAATATTATATGTAAGGAAAAGTGTTCCTTTTCCTCTCTTTTCCCTATTTACCTATAATTAGTACCATATTCATTCTAGAATGGTACTGGTTTAATGTCTTTATTGGTTTAGAACGAATAGCAAAATATAAAATGTTCTTGATGGCGAAGGTTGCAGATATAACTGAAATGGATGATAAAATGGAAAGATATTAATTGATATGGTGATAAGTGCTGGAGTTATCTAATAGTCACATGCATTTTTATTATACTAGAGTATACTACAGTCTTTGGCAATTTAAGAATGTTTAAGGTATAGGAATCAAGTATTGGCGTAGTAATGTTTTTATATTCAGGTTTTGCATAATGGCAACACATTTCATGACCTTTCCATTCTTGTCAGATTTAAAACTGATACTACCTACTCTCTCCAATAAAAAAATTTGCTGCGTAAATTGAAAAATCTGTGAGCAATTAATATTTTTCACGTTTGTTAGCTTAAAGCAACAGTTGTATTCACTTAACGCTGACGAGAAAAAAAGCATTAACTATCTGCAGTTATTCTAAACTTAAATCAGTGTTTCATTTTCAATCAGCATAACATTGATTGAGGACGACACTATCCGGCCGTGCAATAGTAGCTTAAAACTGTTAACCAAAATAGTGGGACCACGAGTAATATTTTAGCTCTTTCTTATTTTTAAGCAGGATTCGAAATTAGCGATCGTTTGCACCAATAAATTACGTTTTGATGACCGAGTTTTGGGCCTCGACCTTCTAATTAAAGACATGGAATATGTTGCTGGAATCGCTATCATAAGATCACAGAAGTATAGGTCACGTGGACTTAGAAAATCGACTTGGGCTGATTGGCTTTGAAACGCAAACTAGTGTTTTAATCGCGCTCTATAATCGCATTAACCAGTCAATGAAACTCTTATTGTGCGACGACTAATACAAGCGGATAACCGGAGCACGAATCCATTTATGTTCAACATTAAGATTCGTGCTTTTTCTCAAAACCATGTGGCAGATCTTCAAACCGAGCGATCGTGTGCAATAAATAATACGAAGTTGCGCGCACATGCTCCGTCATTGCATAAGAGTCGATGGTTTGGGATTCAGTCGTCTTTTTTTGTCGCCCTTTTCTAAATTTCTTCGCTTATTTGTCTCAAATTCCGACCTATCAACCTTCTTTCTAACCATATTGTAAATAGACGTGAAAGTCCCTAGTCGGTTTTATTCTTGAAAATGAAATAAATTTAAAATTGCACTCAAGTAGAATATTTTGGCAAGTGGGGGAAATGTTTGGATGCCATTTACGCCTTATTTTCTACTCTTTCTAACCATATTTTTATGTTATTACTTATGGGGAAAGCCCAATCTCAATTTATTTCTGATTTCAATTTTAATCTAATTTGATTTCGAAACATTAATTTATCCTCGACTTGAATTTGAATTTACACAATCCATAACTAAGACACGTTTTAAAATTATTATGGCAACTGAATCTTGCATTTCACATATTCGTTCCATTTTAAGCGGATTTTATTCCTGCTGACTGAAACCATGTGTTTGCCAGACGTGTCAGATAGCATTTTTGCGCAAAAACCTGTCATTCACACCGCATTCACGTACAGAAGTGTTCTGAAGGTTTGCGCTCAAGACCTGTTGGTCTGGTAAAGTTACTCTGGTTGCGAGGTCCTGCCGCTTTCGCCTCGCGAAGTATTTCCATTTTTCTTGTCGTGACCTTATTTTTTGTTTCGATCCTGGAAGTAGTTTTTCCAGCTGTGATTTTCCTTTCTTTGAGTAAACACGTTCTCGTCACACAAGTGAGTCTAAACTCCAGTTTGTTTTATGAAATGCAATGAATTTTGAAGCTGTCTAGTTTTGCTTGATGTCTGAATAATTTATTTTGCTCTTGCCAAACTATTAACTTTAAATTTTTGAGTTTCTTCATTGTTTATCAAAATTTATTTTCTCTATTTAGAATGAAAGATCAACGATTTTCTATTGATGTAGCTCACAATATAACAGTTTTGTGCTAGTAATTTTTTAAAGCAATACATTCCCGTAGTTCTCATTGTGAGTTATATTTCATAAATTTTAAATAATTTTTTGCCCAAATTTTTTCAAAAGTTGTCAAAGGCATGAGGTTCAGTACTAGTTACTATCGAAAAATTTCTTTGACTTTCGATATTTGCCATATTGCAATATCACGTTAAGTAATGAGCCATTCTTTAGTTTTTGACTCCTTTCTTCTCAATCACATTGTTTTCTGATATGTTTCAAAATAACAAAAGAGTTTAGGAAAGTTATTCAGTTAGAATGTGTTAGCGCCTTGGCGACCTTTTGATGCATCGCAACTGAACATGCTCGCGTATCTGCGATACGCTCTCCTGTCAAACATAGTTAATACGCCATTGGTATTGAACTCTTGTTATTCTCTAAACGCGTCATGGGACGCACTTCTTTTTCTTGGGAACGAGGTTCCGATATGTAAATAAAGTACAGTCCATTTAATTGGTTCAATTACTCTAAGCCAGTGGTTCTTAACCTTTTTAGTATCGGCACCCCCTTGAATCTAAAAATAAGTTCTCGCACCCCCTTGAAAAATGTGTTTCTATTTCTTTATTTAGGAAATTACTTCTATTGCAAGATAATTTATTTATTGAAAATAAACATACATTTACATATACATACAAAACACTATCTCAATTTTTAATGGCTACGCTGATGCTTATTTATAACTAGCAGTACCCGCACGGCGTTGCCGTGACATTATTCTTGTTATGTCCTCACTGAATCTGAAACCATTAAAAAGAAAATAATAATAATTTTAAGAATGAGTCCCAACACCACCCGACATGACACAGGCATGTCGCCTCATTCCTTCCACCTCACTGATCCTTGCTTAGAGAGCTTCATGATACACTATGTTGAATGTTCTTCCGTTTGGAGCTAGGATGTAAAGATTCTCGGCTTTTCCAACTCTTGAACAACCCACATACAGTTGACCATGGGAGAATGATGATCGAGTTTAATGAGATCGAATGTAATGAGATCGAACCTACAACTTTCAGCGATTGTCCTTGTGCCTTGTTGATGCTCATGGCGAAACTTTAACGAACAGGGAACGGAAGTCGCTTAAATTGGAATGGGAGTTCCGAAGGGATGATTGGGATCCTAGGAATGAATACGTCTTCGCCTGCGACATGTCCAGTCATAATGGTGGCGTGGCTTCAGTAATATTCGGCATCAGTTCTTGATAGAGAGTCTTGTTCTATTGCAGAGTGAAGGTGGATGCAGATTCTGAGAAGCATAATCGGTGCCCCAATTTCTAGCTGTAATATGTGCGAGGGTACTCCAGATGGCTCCAATGTGTTCAAAACTGTTGTGTAGTTTACATCCTCATCTGTGTCACATATAGTGTCGATAGACTTGTAAATTTACTACTACCGGGCAATTCTTGTAAAAGTTGCTTATTGATGATGTTGATATCTTCGTTTCTTGGGGCAAGAATTGCTCTTTGGCACAGCCATGCGTGATCAGTAAAGTGCTGCGCCACATTTGGAAACACTGCCCCTTTCAGCTCTCGTTGAGTTTTGACAATCCTTCCAATGCTTTGCATTGCTATACATCCATCTTGATTATCCGAAGTAACGGCACCATTTCCTAGTTGAAGTTGGTTATCTGCAAATTGCTGGGCAGAGGGATCACCGTTGACATGAACTCGCATGTTTGTTGATAGTCCAAATGTATGAATGCCATTCCAAATGTAAGATGATTTTAAGTAGGCCTGCATTTCATCCGCCCTGGTTCCACGGGGAATAACTGGAAGTGTCTAGAAAGTCGCCAGCCAACACCATAGTGACGCCTCGCATTCTGTCATTGTCTGTGTCTTTCTCTGATGTCTTTCAACGTGACATCAAGTGCTTCGAATGCAGCTTTATGGGACATAGTACATTCATTCCAAATAATGAGCTTTCAATCCTGTAGAACCTTTTCCTTTCTTGAATTTCTTGAAATGTTACATGTAGGAGCCTCCGCGTTTGCCAGATTTAAGGGTAACTTGAAAGCTGAGTGAGCTGTCCTCCCTCCTGTCAATAAAGTTGCGGCAATGCCTGATGAAGCAACAGCCAAAGCAATCTCGTTTCTCTGTCGCACTTAGCCAAAAGAAGATTGACGAGAAAGGTCTTCCCTGTACCGCCAGGAGCATCCAAAAAGAATATGCCACCGCGCCTATCAAAAACTGCTCTTGTAATCTTGACAAATGCTTCCTTTTGATCTTGGACCATTTTTGGCTCATTGTCCTCTATGTATGTTGCGACTACATTCGCGTCATAGTTTCTTTCCATAAGTTCTTCACTCGGTAGGACTGAATCGCAGTTTCGATTGGGTTTCGATAGTTAGTCGAAAGCTTTTTTAGGTCATATCCACCCAACAATATAATCTTATCCTCAATGTAGATTAGAGCTATGTTGAAGATGTCATTACTGTAGTCCAGATCTATATTCTGCTGCTGTACGCGTGCTTGGTGCAGTTTGTCTTCAGACAGGTTCTCCATAACTGATAGGAAGAAGACATCGAGCATGTTTGTAACATAACAGCAAACAGATTACATAAAATCTTTGGCGATCGAGATGCAGCTGCTTCTTCCAATGCTTTGTTCCAGTGTTCATCGTTATCCAGAAGTCCTCTAATCTTGCAAGCCTCTTTGTAAGTTCCGCAGACCCTTCCTTCAAATGTTCTCAAATCTATAAACGACATCGGGCCTTGTACTTCATGCAGCAAGAGTCGCAGGTGAAAGCATTCGGAGTTGGTCGGATGGACGATGTACGCACGGCCTAGTGGATCGCTAGACCTTATTCCTGCTTGTTCTGGTACAACTTGTCCTTGTTTTCGACGCTTCCATGTCTTGTTTCCGTTGTTCCAAGTGTAGTACTTTGGTACTTGGTTGTACAATAGGGTGCGTGTAAACTCATCTTGGGTGCAAAGTCTGAAGAAAGACGTCAGTGTGTTTCCTGAGGTGCTTGGACACGTTGAGCAGCATTTTCTGTCGTGAAGTAGACTCTCTGGCCATTCTCAAGGTGGACGCTTAGATGAATGACTGTTGGACGGCGCTCGTGAATTGGGAAGTTGAGTATTCTCCATACTGCTTCGTTGTTGCTAATATATCTTCCCATTTGATATTGACGAATTTCATTAAGGTCATTCTCTCCATTGGTCAATTCAAACACAGCCATGTCGGATCCTTTGTTAACATACTTACAGACGTACTTTATAGACTTTAAAGAATTGCAATACTCTACGTTGATATGCGCATTGAAAATTTTTGTTAATAGAGGGCAATACGGAACAATCCACGTATTGTCCACAGACACTTCTGATCCTCGAAAATTGATTGCAGTAAATCCTCCGTCTTATGATGACGACGATAAAGTGGATATCCGTCTTGTCCTGTTTGCGTCTCTTTCAAAAAACGGCGTAGGAATCGCTTTGTGCAAATTCCATCCTTCATGCATGGAGAGGGTGGATTTATGCATCCGCAGGGGCCGTGCACCATCTGCTTCGTTAGAATGCAAAAAGTTCTGGGTCTTGTGGATTAGGGATTTCTGCACTGATAAAGTCATCCACTCTGAACGTGTAATGAGTCTTTGAGCCAAATCAGAATGTGGGCATGAGGAAGTCTTCGCTTCTGCCACTCTCGTGTACATATGACATTTAACTTCTCCAAACATCTTTGCCTTTGTGATGAGACTCATGAGTGTTTTTTGCTTTTGATGATAGATTTGCCAACAAATCATGACGATCCTGTGGTTTTTGCCCAACAAATAGTTCTTACTGTATCAGTCCAGTTTGGATTGCATGTAAAGGTGATGAAGAGGTTCGGTCTACCATAGTTTCTCACGTAGATCATGGCATCTTGAGTACGCTTGTGCATGTACCTGGGACCCCTATAAAGCTAGAAGGCAAGATGATCAACTGGCCAATGTCTGGAACATTTCCCTCGTTCATGGCCGCATCCCTCAAATGTGCATACTGTTCCACTCACAGCGTCCTCTGATTTAGTCGTATGTACAACAGCCTTTCCGATTCAATCTTGGCATATATATCAACGAAAAATTAATGGAACAGGTCTTTGCTTCTCAGTAAAATGTTGAAATTTGAAGAGCGTATCATCCTGTGAGCGTAGAACTGCATAGCATAAATCTTAGTTTGCGGCATTCCTGTAGTTGGGTTTATTTGTCGCAGTTCAAAATTATATCCATCCTCCCACTGCCAAAACATGAATGTTGTTCTCCCACCATGATTAAAGCCACTTTTGTTGTCGGTGCATTGAACTACCTCATGTTCACCATGTGGGGTTTTGTCCGCTAAGATTACCACTTTGAATTCAGGGCTGATCTTATCCATGGCCGATTTGAAACTGGATGTAAAAGTTGTGGTGATCCAGCATATATTGTAACTGAAGTACTATGTCTCGTCTGCGGAACGTCTTTGCAACGCTGCTCTGCTTGTTGTGTACCATCTCCAACAAAATATATTTGCAGAAATTTAGGCTCTTCGTTTGGTAGAGGTTGTAGACTCCCGATGCGGTGATAAACTTGACCCCGAACCTGAAATGTCGGCATGTATCCCGACTCTAATTTCTTTTGTCGTGTCGAAGAGGTAATCTGGAAACAGGAATTGTACCTTCTAATATTTGCCAGGAAATATTTAGCTTCCTCTAAATCTCCAATCAGTAAAGTACGAAGGGGCTGGATCCATTAACCGTGGCAGTTTAACCTTTCCTCCGTTACAGCACATACCTGGGACTTTCCACTTCTTTTCTTCAGTGTTGACATGTTACAGACATTGATCCAATGACGCACGAAGGAGATACATAATCTGCTGATGGGTCGTAATTAAAAGCTGCATTCTCTAAATTTCTACAGACGCGCATTCGAGCAGTACTTCCGGTTTTAACGTGATGTAGTCTTGTTTCTCTTTCTGGGGTGGATTCACCTTCTCTTTGTTCTCTTTCTCTGTTCTCTTGTTTCTCTTTCTGGAGTGGATTCAGCCTCTCCTCTTTGTCCTCCTTCTGTTCTCGATGTCTTGTTTCTCTTTCTGGGATGGATTCAGCTTCTCTTTGATTTCTTTCTCTGTTATCTCTGTTTTGTTCGAAGACGATTCTTTTTTCTGGGAGGCTGTGGCATTTTAAAATCGCAGAAATTATACAAATTCAAAAATAAGTTATGAAATAACCACTACTGGAATAAAAATGTGATTCAATCTTTAAATATAACGCTATACTTTTAAAAAGTCTTGTTATGTCACCTAACTGATTCCGGCAAACTACCTAAATGAATCACAATGTCAGCGAAATTAAAATCAAATTAAACAGTAATAAACACTGTTAGTACATTTACACAAACATACTATTTGTGAAAAATACTCCCAAAACAAAAGCAATACAAAAAAATTAACAAAGTTAATCAAGAATGCTTTGATACGTTGGATGGTCCGCAGTATCAAACATTAATAGAAGTTAGTATGCGAGATAAGTATCTGTCAGATCGGTCTGCGCAGATACGTCATTGCGCGATAAGTATCTTTGTCAGATCGGTCTGCGCGAGGGGCTACGCCGCGCAGCACAAAATATTAATTACAACATTTTCTAGATTAAATTTTAAAATTCGGTCTTCGATTGACATTCAGTCACCTTTAGGACTACCTGTATGCCAAATTTCATGGCTGTAAGTGCAATAGATTCGTCTGGACACCGCACACAAAAACACTTCCTTTTGTAATAGAGAATACTTTTGAAGCGGCTCCTTTTTTGAGCCGCACGAAAAATACCCAAACAAAAAGCAATACAAAAAAATTAGCAAAGTTACGCGTAGCTCCTTTTTTGAAAGAGCCATGCGTAAGTCACCACTTGCATTGAAGCGATTTCTGGCTTTTGTTTTTATGTGCAAATGTGATGAAAATTTCATTTCACACAGGTAAGTGTTGCCAATTGGTAAACGTGTCTGCAATGCTGCTTTTGCCAGCTGTGTATAAGGTTCTAACTGTGTACACCAGAATTGTCCAGTTTTTCAAACTCTATTTGAATACGTGCATTGGCTCGTATTTCAATAAAATCGTCTTTTGTTAAATTGCTGTCGTCCATCGAAATGTCTCTCGCACCCCTCAATGCTTTCTCGCACCCCTAAGGATGCACACACCCCAGGTTAAGAACCACTGCCTCTAGGACAAAACAGAATGGATGACTTAATACTTTCACTAAGCGAGTGACTGGAAAAGATACGCTTTCTAATGACATATAATTGACCACAGAAGTTTCCTTGTGTTTTTTAACGCTGAAAACTTGAAGTAAAAAATTGAAAATTGTCGAAGGTCCAAAAAACTTGATTTTGTACAGTTTTTCTTTTGATGTTGTATGCGATTAGTAATATTTTGCTTCATCCACCTTCGTAAATTTTTGGATAAACCTTATCACCCAATGTTTCTTGTAAACATGTGCTTAGAAAAATTGTAGAATTGACGAATTGTCCGCTGACTGTTCTTAGTTAATTCATCTAATGCTGTCTTCATGTTACTTTTTGAGGATATTTAACAAACGGCGATTGACAGAATGAGTTCCAATGCCGCATCATTAAAACTTCACCCTATAAACGTCATTCCAATGATAGTTTTTCGCAATAAAAAAGTCAATGTACTGGATCATTCAACTTCGCTATCCTTGCAGTGCGTAATGTTGCTGTGTTTCTTATTTTATGTGAACTGCTCACAATCTGATCTCAGATCCTCGAACTTATGCTGTCTCTTCTCATGAATACTATCTATGCGGAATAGAATAACAACTCTTGCGAAACTATCACTTCAGAATAAACAAATTCGATTAATCTACACGTAAGATGTAAACCTCGCATTTGACGCTGCGCAGTGATCTCAAACATTGTCGAATTTAATTTCAAAGAATTCATTTGAGATTAATACAATCTTTACTGGGAATTTTATTATTTCTCTGTTCTACTATCTAACCAGGACTATATTTTAATAGTGGAGATATATAAATCTATTTCTGCTTCTCACGAAATGTACTCCTGAGTTGCGATTGAATGGACCAAGGACTTGAGACTTATTGAGCGGAGGGAGAGATTGTAGGATATTCATAGTATTATCCGGACAAGATCGAAAATAAATGCATTATTCTATGATAAAAAACACAAATCCTATAATGAAACCTTTTGAAAGACAGAAAGACCGTTGTGTACAAAGAGGGCTGGTGCACTATAAATCTATCGTGACCTCAAATGTCCGTGTCAAACGTTGGCGTGGTGTGGAAGTTTGGAGAGTGGGGTGCCAGCTCAGGTGTGACCTCGTCATCTGACTGTGATTCAAAATTACGTGGTGTTGACCTCGGATCTTTCCCTTCGGTTGATTCCGGACCGTCGCCAATTGCCCGTTGTGCTTGCTCCAGTGCGAAGTTAATTAAATATCTTCCTATATCTACCGAACGCAGTTGTGTTTTTAGTTGAATATCTATAAGGATTATATTTTGTTATTTATTATTTTTGCCATTTCCAGGTCGGATAAATTTATTACTAGGGCCCTTGGACAGTAGTTTGGGGCATAGACGAAAATAGTGAGTGCGCCACCGTTCTCCAAAAATTTTGGCTGTAAATTTTTATAACACAAACGTCCTTAGGCAGAGAATAAAAATACAAATAATACAAGAAGTGGAAAGTAAATAAATAAATAAATAAAACGAAAAAGTCAAGCAAAATAAGTTAAAGTGAGAACAAGGTCTCTACCTACCCAATAACGGGAGAAAAGAGCACTACTAACAGTGCGGGACATACAACCAGCTGAGAAGCGTCCATGACAGCGTCTTCGTAGAGGGGACAGGATGGGCTAGGGACGATTGCAATATGATGCAAAATTCCAAAGGTTCTCATGAGCTGCAAGTTGATAGACTACTTAGCCGCTAGCGTTGCCAGGGGTGCACCAGGTTGAAACGAATCTATCAGTACACCCCTATGTTTAAAATGGTAAAATTTTAAATTCTTGCTAAAAATGTTCAAATGAGAAATCTATTTTTGCAAAATTCTCAATGACTGTATGGAATGATACCGAAATGGAATAATCTGATGCTTCATCTAAGGTTCTACAAGTCAAGCCCAGCCAATTGCGGGTACTCCATATCTCATTCCATTTGAAACGATTAGGGGTTCGAGTTCTTTTTCCGCTTTCTGGACGTAACTGCCGTGACACGAATTTCAATCTTGTACAAGTGTCCGGATACAGCTAGAGCATGCGAGTTTTGTATTCCGAGGGAAACAGCTGTTCTTTGCACGTTAGCGGAACTCTGAGGCCTCTCCTTTTGGGTTCAGTTCCCTCCCGATGTTTCGCTTGGGTCCCACCAACTGCGAGACTTCGGTCAGAGAAAGATATTAAAGGAATACATTGATACCGATTCCATGAATTATGTAACGGTATGTGTTGCGCATATTTTGGGTGTGTTCTCGGGTTTCCACGTGTAACTTTTGAAGAAATTCGGCGTTCCACTTCAACGTCGCCAAGGGAGACCTGCTCATAAAACTATAAAAGGTTATTCTCTTCCTCGAACATTCTTTCGGTAATAATTCAAAGAATCTGCAAAGAAGTGTGTTTCTTCCAGGTAAAGTTCTTGAGAAATTGAACGTATCTAATAGTATTAACTAAGCGGAAGTAGTGAATTAATGAGGCAGATACTTCATACCTGCACTCCAGGCCCCAGTACCAATTTAGATGGCTACTCACTGACACTTCTCGGTGAAAACGCTCCCATATGCAACCGTTGCCACAAATCTCTCACCGTCATTCAAATTTGAACTTCGTGTTCTAATTTTAGACGTTTTTATCAACATTGTTTTGAGACCGCCAGGTTTACCGCTTTTGTTAGATGACGCTTCGCACACTGCACTTTTCAATTTTTTTCTAACTTCCTCTGGATTTTTTACTAAACATTTAACCTATTAACTTTTAAATTGTTAAGTTTATATAAACATTTTTTCAGCTTTTTCGAATAGTAGGGAATTTCTCACTCCCTTTGTCAACCATTACGTTTTATACAGAATTTTTAATAACACATTTGGTATTTTAAACTATCTTTTAAAATTTGCCCAAAACATTTTTATGACTTTAAACTACTGATAATAACCACTTTTGTAAATTCATTCTTTAATCTACTTTTGTGAATTCATTCTTCAATCTACTTTTGTGAATTCATTCTTCAATCTACTCTTGTAAATTCATTCTTTAATCTACATTTGTTGAATTTTATTTTGGTCTTATGTTTTGTGCAGCTTGTCAGGTGTTGGACCTTGCGGCATAAAACTTGAACGAATCAACAAATTAAGGTGGCGTTTCCTTCATAATATATATATATATATATATATATATATATATATATATATATACATTTGTAAATATTATGATTTATAATTCTAATATGTATGTATTTATCCATAATATCAGTGTATAACATTTTAGAAGCTATATGTAGTTGAATTTTTATCAAGTAGATGTTTTGACATCCTAAATCTAAAATTGATCACTTCATCCAAACGTGATGTTCCTGCCATAAATTGAGCCCCGTCACTTTTTGCTAATTAATTTTGTTGTTAAAAGAGCTTTCTACAGAAGTCTACTTCAAAATTAGTTTTATTGAAATTGGACTTTTAGAAAGGGAGGAAATATATTACTGCAATTTGTTGTTTCCAGGTTTTAAGAAGCAAAACAAAGATATTTTTTCACATATTTCCTCCTAATCTACCGCAACTAGTTGATTGCTTCTTCATTAATCGAGCGAATTTTCCCTGTATACGTGTTCAAATTTGTTTTACTCATCTATTGTATTTTTTTAAATTAGTTTTTGTGTAAGATTAATGGGTTTGGAAAGTCTGTCATTAGCCTTTGCTTCTATTTCGCCATTCATAAAATGACATGGGTCACACTATCTCCCAGAACTAGCTTAATGTCTATTTGTGAGCTGAATGCTGTGTTATGATGGGAAAGTCACCTCCGCTGTTTGGCGTTACCTTGGAAATGAAGGTTACGATCTAACACTCAAGTCATTAAATAACTTATTCTCCATAGCCACGACTACGATTTTCTTGGCTATCGCAATGCGAAAATTTACCGTTTCTTTTCACGTAATGCGGAATTATCTCGTGTTCCTTAGAAATACGCATGATTTACGTACGTAAATGAATCTCGTTAAAGTTTTTTTCAGATACTATTAAGCAAATTGATGTTGATTCCTGTTGAAGGATACGTGCTATTATGCCAAATTTACCTTTCAATGAAGACTTACGATTACCTGTATTTCTATTACTCCATTCAATCACTTGGATAAAAAAGTACAAATTCTAATATTCACAATTCCATTTTATTTTATTGCAATGACATACGTAACTTGCAGTTTATGAAACTCCCTTGCAGAATTCGGGAATCTTGCCGTAAATCTAAAACATGGAACCAGTTGAAGTGGTAAACTGGCGTAATGTAAACTTCAATGTGGGGGGTATAGTGCGACTCTTGTGAAAAGGTAGTTGACCTTGGTTAAGTCCATTTGTACAAAGATATTAAAGCTCTCAGGGAAAAGAGTTGCCATACTCAAAATCATTTATGGTGAACGCCAAAGTTGATTATTTGTTTCGCCGATTCGTACTCACTGCTATGGCTTCTGGCATCGAAATATAAACTTGGAGACAGAAATCATGCTTAAAGACGCCAATTGAAGATCGCTTTGTTTACGTTTTGACCTGCCTCTAATTCAGTCAATAGACTCGTCCAAATACACGTGACTCAAATACCAACTCGGACTATACAGTCGCCTTGTCATCAGTCAAATCCAGTGTTCAGAACGTGCTCAAGAAAACATTTGGTGTCAGATTGTGCTAAAAGTGCATCCTAGTAGATCAAATAGAATCAAGGTGTCAGTCTTCATAAATTTCTAATTGTTTTTAAGTCTAGAAAGGTAAGCCAAGTCTAGCTTCAAATGTACTTTAGGTATAATACAAATCAGCAACAAAGTTTATTGAAAGGTTACTTTTTATCTCCTGGACAGTTCAATTTTTTTCTGAAATCGTAAAATTCCTTTTACTTGACGTTGTTTTGGCACAGCTTGGACAAACATGAGCATTGTACTATAAAACCCAATCAACCCCTCCGAAGAACCTTTGAGCATTTAATTAGACTTTTCGAGAATTCGAATGCTGGAATTATATTTACCCTTTATTGTAAATCGGAAATTAATTTAAGACGGTAAAAGTAAGGGAGAATCAATCAAGGAAGGTCTCCAAACACATCCGAGTAACAATTTGCGACAAATTTTTATGTTACAAAAGCTCTTGTTTTTGTAAGTTGATTGACCTATAATTGAAAGTGAGCTGTATCTGAAGTATCATTTCATCATTCTTCAATGATTGATATCGCAATACTAGATTCAAATACATCAAGATTTTTTCTATCGTGTTCCAGGCATTCTTAAGGAACCTATATGAAATAATAAATCTATCGATTCTTTATTTTTTCGTTCACTACAGATAGTGTCTTTCTATTAGATTGCTAACTAAATATGACGATTGATTTGATATACTGCTGAAAGATAACAAATTTTTAGAATTTCTTAAATGTTGCGCCTATTTTTTACATTCACATACTTTTACATGGAAATTTTAGCCTTAAAAAGTCACAACACGACTTGTTGACGCTTTTTGCTTTTTTTAGAATTTCCATCTAATATGTTATCTCCTCATATGTATCAGAGAGTGGCTGATCTCTGGCCACCTATACTCTCAAAAAGTATGCTATAACTTTTCAAATAGTTTTTGAACAGACAAGTGTCACTACTTTTGCAACCCCCAGAAAAAGTAACATGCCAGCCTTATCGAAAATTCTGTAAAACTTTTCTGTCTTACACTATTCTTCTCAATGCAGATGTCTAAAACGACTCATCTTGGTAAACAATTACAGTAAATTTTGACTACCACATTTTAAAATTTTTAATTCAAGGCTCAATAGAATATTGTAGCACAGTTGAAATTAACGCTAACCCACTGCTCTTTTCCTTTCCCTTGTAAACATTTTCTTTTAATAAAATGAAAATTAATAAAATATATCAGTATTTTTATTTAATTACATAAAACATCAGAAGGTATCTGATATTAAGCCATAAATTCTACCTTCCTTTCTGGTTGAAAATGTAATCAGCTGGTGAATAGTTACATTTTTTCGTCGTATGTTTCAAATGTATTTTACTTTTATTAATTAACTTCGTACCTTTTTGAATAGATTCTAGTAACCATGACTAGTTAAAGGAAAATTACATATTTATTAACTTAATTCCCAGTCTTATTGAAAATTACACTTTCTCCTTGATATTTTCATGTGTTGGCTTATGAAAAACATAACATTCTTGCTGATTTGTTTTATCTAGAAATAATTCTCCTTTAAAATGAAAAATGTAACAGACGCTAACAGATGTAAAAATTGATTATTTAAAATCAAGCATTTTCAATTCTTCATTAGTTAGATCTCAAGAAATATGTAAAATTGGAATTTTTGTAATCCAATTTACATTGTATAATTAAGGCTCGGAAGTTGATATCGCCAATTTCCCTCTTTTTCCATTATAAATTTTAAATAGTATATTTTGAAGTTTTCCGACACAAGTTAGGTGTATTTATTGGTCAATGTATAGTGCGACTCCGGTGAGCAAGGCAGATTACCTTGAAGTACATTTGTATAAAGGTGGGTTTGTCAAGGAAAACGACTGCCATACACAAAATCATGTATGGTGACCGATATAGGAGAAAATTTGTTTCGCCAACTCGCAATCACTTCAGGCTCCGAACAACGGAACCAGAAACAACACATTATTTACGTTGAACGCGCCGCCAATTTAACTAATTTTCTCGTTCAAAACCACGTAACTCACATGCTGTGGTTCAAAATTACGACGCATTGTCTGGACTTCGGGATTTTTCCTGGACCGTCGCCAATAGCTCGTTGTGTTGCTCCAGTGCGACGTTAATTAAGTACCCACCAATCTTATAATTGCTTTGTAATTACAGATGCCAAAGTTATCTGAATATAGATGAGACGGGGATTTTCGTTCATGCGTCCTTATAGTGCCCCATAGCTTATAGTGAGACAGAGGTTTTTGCTATGAAGCTTAGAGTGAAAAATATTACTTTAATGTGACAAGATTTTCAATAGTCAGTGGAGCTCAAACGTTCCTATTTACTTCCGACGTTTTGTATTAAGAAATAATTGAGCAAGAATCATTATAGTTAAATCCTTTTGTCACTGCACTTAAATTTTTTCCCACTTAAGCAATAACTTTCGTAATTACACTAAGAACTTTCGTAAATGAACGGATTGTGTTTACTTCGGATGGCCTTAGATAGTTCTCAATAGTTTTGCTCTAATAAATGAGTATGTTCCCTGCGAAATAACGCGATATTCACGAATGACTTCCTCAGGTGTCTTGAGAAGGGACATTTCGCAATATGTGTGCCAAAAGAAAACTACTTGTAGAAGCGACGTAATTTATTGACCCTGTTTAAGCGAATTGATGCGTCTCGCTTCATTCTCTTTCCATTTTTTGAAACATGATAACGTAAGGTGTAAAAGGATTTCCAGAAAGGCTTATGACTTACTTCAAATAGCTTATTTTTATCATGCAATCAATTTTTATCAAGAGTAAAGTATTACTCATTCTAAGCATTGTATGAAGCTTGCTCATACAATGAAGCAAGCTCTCTGACTTCTAATCATTCTCCTTAAATTTACCATCTCGATTGAGAAAGCATCCTGTATATTACTAAAAGGAATTACGAAAGTGAAGAAATGTCTGAATGTTAAGTGGACGCCTTACAATAAATGCGGTAGTAAATTTCTTGAGGTCGACCACCACATCCTATCGACTACTTAGATTTTGGTTTTTAAAGATTGTGGTGTGTACCCATTCATTGTTTTTCAAATTTATATTTAAATGAATTTGGATTTCTTTCGGAAGTCAATTTTTCTGTGAGAAAGATGCCAAAACGGCGTGCTTGCGCGTCCCTGTTCCGTGGAGTTTTTTGCAACCATTTCATCTTTTACGGTTTCGAGTATAATAATTTGTTCTATTTTCGAAATTCATTTTTGAAGTGGATCGTGAATTTTTTTGTCATAAAATTAGCAAAAGTAAAAATAATTTTCAGGTGATTTTAAAAATTAGAACATTTATCTTTTTTAAGGCTTAGAATTCTAGTATTTATCTGTCATCAAATTCTTATAATTTTTATGTCGACATTGCAATTTTAATAAAAAGGTGTACATAATACAAATGTTAAGGAGAAATCATTTTATCCTTGTAAAATTAGCTTTTCGTTATATTTACAAGATTTTTTCATTCATTTTCCCCCGAAAAACTCCAAGCATTCAAATAAAGCGAAAGAAGTGTTAATTCCAAACAAACGGACATTGTTCACATCGAGAAATAACTTGAATAAGTCACCTTTCATAGTTTTTAAAACTAAATTTAAACCACTTTTCGTGGCATATTTCCTTTTTGTTCAATGGTCCCTACACGTTATATCAGGTGCCACGGTAAAAGGTAAAGTGTATACTTCTAAAAATTTTAAAATGATAATTTTCTATCAGTCATTTGGTTAAATTCAAGATATCGAAAGTATCTACATTTCTCAAATCTAAAGTCATGCCTCTTAGCTCATGGGTCATTAGAAATTAAAACAGATGAATGAGACAGGTAGCTTATAACATTTTTATTTGATTGAAGTCACATGAAGTTCAGCTGCACTTAATTTGTAAATCACTGCAACTTACTAATCTAAATTTTGCAATTTCGTGAGAGGAGTAAATAGACACTCCATAGGGGGCTTGATAGTGCTGTGTATTCAGTGAGTTACGACTGAATAGCACTGTACTACATACCACCTTTCGACGACATATATTTTGTTTTCAATAAAGAAACCGAGTCGAAGATTTTTGCATTCACTTTCCGTCTTTCAGTGACAAGCGCTTTGAACAAAAGAGAAAATAAATTAATTTGCAGATTCTTTGTGGTATACGAATTTTGTGATGCGTCACGGTAATTATCGTACCTTGGTTAGTCCTAGAAACTTGTGTCACTGTTCCTTTCGAATGAGCTGCAGATATCCGAGATAAATAAGTAGTGAAATTGTTAATAAGGGTGTTTGTTCTCGTACGTGGTGCATTGAACCGTTGAGTGGACGTGTCCGTTGTCTTGAAGAACAGTACGAAATAAATGCAAGAGTATTTATCTACTAGAACTGCTCCCGACACCAAATCTGGGTGGTGGCAGTCGCCCGTTCATTTCAAGCAGAGCTCGTTCATTTTGTGTAGGAGTTGATTCGGGATGACTTAATTTCATTTTGTTTTCGACAAATTTTTGTGGCGGGAAGAGGTAGTTTACCAATTTTGATAACTTGGTGGAAAGTAAAAATCTTGACAAATGTGTTTATAATTTGTCATCAAGTGCGCCAATGTGGCAAACTTGAATACGTTTCTTCAAGCATCCCCTGTAGGAAAATAGGATAAGGTCTGTTTCTGCGGAAATAGACGAGCAAACTTTGAAGCAGTTGGTGGTGTGGTGGACAGACAGTACCTACATGTATTGGACGATGTTTAGTGTTTTTGCGAATAATATCAATGTACAGCTGATGGTTAGGAGTCAATGGGTGAAGAATACGCGATACCCACTTTTTTCTTAGAATGTGTTGTACTAAGTGCTCTTTATTCGCAAACAGTTTGAAACATTTACGTTTTCCTATTTGGTATTATTCAGTTGCTATCAACTTATTTGATTGAAATACCTTCATTTCAATCAAAATTGATTCAATTCCTTTCAAGACTGGTACATTTGAAGAGAGCATAGGAAATGAAGAAATATTCGTGTTTGTGGTATACTTTATCTAAAGTTGTATTCTGAAAGTCTTGAATGAAAAAGCATTAAAACAACAGCTAAAAATATCATTGGTAGAGCTATATTTCTATCCTTCTAGCATATGTATTCATTGTAAACTTGAATGCGTTTGCTTTTCACATTTGTATACATACCCTCACTTAAGACAGTTCACTCAATATCATTTGGATTCCATGGCAAGAGCTAACTAAATTTTCAACATTTTTCGATGAGTTAAATAGGTACTGCTATGAAACGATGAATTTATAGCCTTATATATACTTTTTACCGTTTGTTATCAAGACAATCTGGAGTAGTCTAATTCTTGGCGGAACTTGCAATTCTCTCAAATCCTCTGCGCAAATGTTTTCGTAGTAATTCAAGTCTAAAAATGCCTTTGCTTTTAACAATTTCTGTTCGTGTTTGATAAGAGGATAAACAAGTGAGCTGCAGCATCTTTCATTATATTGGTAATACTTTAAAACCAAGTTAACTTCACTTTTAGAAGATGCAGTATTTTCCCTTTGCCTCCCGAGATTAGTTTTCCGCTTGGCGATCCCTGACCCAATGGATTGAAAATCCTATTAAACATGTTCAATTGCTATTCTTAGCTTTAACATCTGCCTTTTACCCCGCTGATATGGCCTCTCAGCTTGAAAATTGTCTGAGAATTGGCTTGAACTTTACCAACTCATTGTAGACTACTTATTTTCATTGAGTTTTCTTCCTGGGCGTCCTCAATCTTATGGCTATAAACCTTACGACCCATGACCTTATAGGTGGGTCTTAGGGAGAGTCATGTGCCTTTCCCTAAATCAAAGCACAAATCCTTTCTTATGCAGCTAATTTAGATAAAGATGTGTTTCAAAATAAATCCACAGCTTATACTGTTCAAAATAATTCTTGATTTTCCAGTGCTTCACCGTTGTCTTTTTTAATTCAGGAAACGCGTTAAAATAATGTAGTTTTAAGAAATTTGGAAAATCAATCACTAAACGAATACTACCTAATATAAAAAAGAATTTGGGACCTAAGCTTCCTTGGAACTTTCAGGAATAAAATAACCTGCCGATTATCTGCATCTAACTTTATTTCTTTCTAATCATATGTTGGCTCTTTGTTAACCTGGAATGTACTTGCTTTTATCTTTAAAAGTATACTATGTAAAGCTTTCCTTACAGTATATATATTTTACTTTCCTATAGAAAATATACCATAAGAATTAATTGTAATTGTTCCTACGGGCCTTAGTCTTAAAAAGGCCCGAGTTTTCATTTTAGTTTTTAAGGGCCCTTAAAAACCTTACTATTTGTTAGTCCTTTAATTTTTTTAAAAGCCTTAGTTTTTACAAGAGCATGTTTTTAATCTGTGTTATGAATTTGTAAAAATGTAAGATTTCTAAAATTCACATGTTCTGCAAATTTATTTTAGAAATAAATTGCATCGCAACAATTAACAGAAGTTATTCAGTACAATTTTTATTGTGTTCATTGAAAATTAATTTGTTTTGTAAAAATTTCTTCCTAAACCGCTATTTATGATTACGTTCACTTATTTTGGAAAGAAAATGTATTTGATGAAAAGTAAAGTCAAGTCACTCAACAAATACCCTTCCCTTTCTTTGTGATCCTTCTCCTGAAAGTCATTTGCGACGTAAACAATTATTGTCTTTGTTTCCTAACGTATGAGATATTGAAACGTGCTTACTAATGTCGTCTTTTAAACTCATTGTATTCCTTTCAAATGAAAAGCACTGCATTATTCATTCTAAGGGAGGAGGGACTCGTGAGTGTTTCTCCCCTGCCCATGAGATACGAATCCATCCACACTTGTACCTGTACAGCTTCAGCTCCTATTGTTTCAAGACATCCACATCACGTTGGACAGACAGATCGTTGTACCATTCAAGAAACTCCTTGCTTTGGAATCGGGTCACGCGATTTGTCACCCATTTCGCAACTTGCCTTCACTTCCTCCCTGCCTCGTATTTGTTCCTTTTTGGATGTGTGCTGTTATATACTCTCCGCTGTTATATTGCCGAACAGAAATGTGTAGCCACTAATTTATATTTTCCTTCCTTGAGTTTTTATCGCGATTCGTAATCACCGTTGAGGTTGATGCTCCGGGGACTTGTTTTACGCAGTGTGTAACTCAAGAGAAGTGTGTTTCGCGCTCTCTATTGTTTGGATCTATTTTGCACCAAGTTGTATACTGCGGGAGTTTGGTTCGAAACAATGGTCGCGTAAAGAAACGCGTGCTACTGGGTCCGTGACGTGCCGTGTCGAAATCCTGAGACATTGTGATTTCGATATACGCTTATTACATTGTGCTGTGGAGCAATGGAGGCAGGTGCCCACAAAAGGCGTACTGCTGGCTGTTAGACTCCCAGCATTTCAATTCATTCCTCGTAACTTTTCGAAAGCGTGTTATGAAAGCAAAATTGTGTGGCTGCTTTGCAAAATTTCTTTTTCAATGGATATTAACCTGACTTATGCGAGTATAGGAACCCTCTTAATATAGTATCATACTGTGTTTCTCGAAGTTATCTCATCATGCAGTATATACTCTGGAATTATTCCTGTGCTCCCATAATAATTTAATTTATGAACTGCGTTTTAGCCGAGTGATTAGCTCGCAAACAGCTTAGATGTATCTCTTGCATGTTTTTAGTCTGCATCTCATGCTGTTTAGAATGTTAAAAAATTCATTTTTATTCCTTAAAAAATGTTAATTTCCCCTTTAAATTGCTATTGTCTGCCATTCAATGGTAGTTTGATTCCATATACAGAAGATAATTAAAATGATCCCTGAACATTGATGCACCTCTGCACATTTTGAGACACTCATTGCAACTCACTTTGTCTTGCGTTTGGCACAGCTTGGCCAAGTATGGCTCTTGCGCCAAAAAACCCCCAAAACAACCAGCAACTCAATGACAAATGTTATGTATAGCAACCTGAATGTTTTCCTTCAGTTCTTATATTATTTTGGGATTATTGACGTACTCTCCCATTTAAATTTCCCCACAGGTAAAACTATAAAACATTTCACATGATATTCCACATACAGTAGCGAGACCGAGATGGGGCTGCTTTTTCGTGGCCCACCCTGTATATTCTATGCAGGTTCCGCACTGAGAAATGCATTATTCCTCTTTTCTTGATCATAAAAGATTTTGCTTGTTCTATCTTACATTTTTGGTCAACAGCGTATTTGTCCACTTACTTTCAAAACTTCTAATAGAATACTTATGGCTCCATTGACACTTGAAAACATTCTGTGAGTAATAAATGTGTAGCTCATTTTTATGCCAATCTGCTATGAGAGATGAAGCAAAGTCCATCTAAGCATAAAATGAAGAATTCAGGGCAACATAGCAATAAGCCACAGAAATATGTTCCGTGATGAAAAAAATTAAGAACAAAATGTTCAAAAGATCAAAGATTTTCTGATTGTTCGAATGCATGAAATATTAAGATAACATGACCTCTTGAAACGTGGATAAACAATTATAATTTTGGTATTTTTAAAAACTTGAAATTGTTTGAAAAGTGAATTCTTATGGCCCGGAGCCTTTAAATTAAATCCGTGTTACTAATAACGTTTCTTACCCGTATCAGTTCACTGAAGTCATCTCTTTTGTTCTGCAGTTTTCTTTGAACATCTGCTTTTGGGCGTTGGAAATTTCGTGAGCAAGTATTGAATCCGTGATAGATAAAGAACGGCGCACTTTCACTCTCTTTGGTCTGTCGTTTGCTAAATTGTGTACAAACAGATTTATCATTCGTTAACAACACTACAAATAACGCCATGCCAGAAATTCCAAATAAAGCTATCTTTCCCGTGGCAAAGGGTTTGCAATCTCTCGGCTCGCTCTCCTTTCTTTTTTTCTTATTTTTATTCCGTTAAGTATATTAATAAATTTATCAGTTTTGGAACTGAGCTTATCTCTGGTGTTTCCATCTACTCTCAACTGCGATAGCGTGAAGTAATTGCTTTGCAATTGTTGGCGCTGTAGCCATAGTGATGCATTTTTATATTCTGCTCGAGACCTAAGTAGACGTTCTTGGGTTTTGTGCTGAGGGGATGCCGAAAATTCCTGACCGAGGACTACGTTTCCAACATGCTGCGATCTCGACAGGTACTGTGTTTCCCATTCCTTTTCGATTGCGATATTATCGACTCGTCCCCCAATTCTGTTAGGATTATCGACATTACGTCATTCTGAATTGTTTCTTATTTGCAGTCGCATTCCAAGAAAGACGTGCCTACTGTTTGGAGGAGGGGTAGAAGTTGAAACAGCATGGGATAGCGAAACAGAATGATATTAGGATGAAATAATTTTGGGGGAGGGGAACGAAAGGCCTCTAAAAATCTTCTCAAGGCATACATTGTTTTTCTTGGTTTGATTATTGCTCTAGCAGAAAAATATTCTTTTTTTCTTCTAGCTTTTGAATGCATGTGCAAATGTATTCAATCGTGCGGATTATGATGCTTTGAATTTTCAATATTTTATTTGTCAGTGAAGTAAACAAATGTACTCTAAAAGTTTGAAATAACATCATTTTAAGATCCCCCGTTGTTACTATTATCATTTTAAGCCCCTCCAGAGAAAGGTTGGAGCTTTCAATAGTGTCCCAGAAGAAAAGATTCAGCCACCGCCGCACGCACAAATACGGGGGTCACAGGAACCATGGTACTGGGACCCCTAATGCAGGAAAAGGAAAGTTTTTGTATCGTATATCAGGTCAGGCGAATAAACTCATTCGATTTATTCACCTGGCTTGATGAATTTAGGATTGCATATTTTTACTGACACATTTCTGTGCAATAATAAAAGTGAAAGCTTTATGTGTAGATAATTTTGTTAAAATTCATTTGATCACTCGCTGTTCCTAAAAGCTGTTGAAATAATTAATTGTTTGCAAATCTACACTGAGAATTAAAACTCACATGGCAAAAATAGTCCCAAATTCAATCAACTCCTGCGAGGTGAGATTTATTGAATAGAATACAAATGAATGACTGAACTATATGGGAATTCATCCCTATTACCTCAGTTGTGTACTCAATATTGAATGGAAAGTATAATAATTATCGTTGTGTTATTTCATACTTATCAAAAGTGGAATTACTGCCCTCATTTTATTTTTTAATTATCTTTTAATGTTAAAATATTCTACATGTTTCACATGTTCATTTTTCAAAATTAATATTGTTATTTATTGTACAAAATTATTCAAAATAAAATTTATTATCATCCTTTTTGCCTTTTCTTTGTTGATTGCAATGATACGAAATTCTATGTACTTGTTTTTTCAAAGTCTGTTTTTATAAATAAGTTTATAAAATTTGAATTTTTCTTTCAGAAAGTGGACCCAGAACTGATATTTACAAAACAAGAAAGGATAGGAAAGGGATCCTTTGGCGAAGTCTTCAAAGGTATCGATAACAGAACACAGCAGGTTGTTGCCATCAAAATAATTGATCTAGAGGTGGCTGAGGATGAGATCGAAGACATTCAACAAGAAATTATGGTTCTGTCTCAGTGTGATAGTCCATACGTGACAAAATATTTTGGCTCCTATCTAAAGGTACTGTATTTTGTTTTTTATTTAATTATTGTGTTTTATATATCATGTGATACTGATTGATATCTTAATCCAGTTCAGGAGTTATGTACATAATTCATTGATGGTAAGCTGACTCAATAGAAATTTGCAAGTTTTATGTTAATTAAGCCATTCTTTTTGAATTGTTTTGTGCTTATGCAAAATTCTTACTTTCCTTGTGTTTATTGGCCAAATTTAACCCTTGTGACATAAAACCCAACCAACCTTATAGAAAGGTATTAACATTCCTCAAGCTCAAATCCTTTAAGGTGTAGGACTTTTAAGAAAGTACTAAACTTTCCCTCAAGCCCTTCAAAAATACTTGGTTTTTTAAGACATGAAATAAAACGAAAGCTAGCTCTTATAAGGTAGAACTTGTACCCGTATACAACAGCTGAATTATAAATTAAGTAATCTCTTAAGTAAAAATTAATTTAGATTTATAGTTCACTGTAATTCCATTTGCATGTGTCCTTAAAATAAATTTATTCATGATTTTATCTCCCTGTAATAGTAAATTTAGTTATGGTGAACCTACTATTTTCTTAACATCAATTGGAATTTCAATTTCCTTGTTAATTATTATTTTTTTCTTGGTAATCTTAACATTGTTTTCTTTAATTTTTGTTACACCATTTTAGTAAGCAGATTTTATACTCCTACTGTTAAAGATAAAATTGCTAATTTGTATCACTGCATAAATATTGATCATGAAATGTGACTAAAATAGCATAAATAATATTTTAAAACAGGTAGACATGTATGGAGAATACAACTTTCATTATGGAAATACTGAATCTGAATGCATTATTCTAGAACATTTTCATTTTATTTAAAACATTCTAGGGTTCATAGAATTACAGGAAAAAATCGGAATTTTATCTTGACCAAGGATCGATTTATAGTTGTATCCAGTTATAAATGTTTAAAAATCTAATGTAAGCACATCACATTGAAGTGTCATTTCATTGAAATAGTTCTTAACCAATGTAATTAAGGCTAGACATACTTGGGTAAAATACAGAGAAGGAATTTGGAAGAGTTTGCTAGTTTAGAATAGTTACTATTCACAAAATTGGAAATGAAATGAAATTATGGAAGTGTAGCTAAAAGTCTAATCTGTAAAATTTTAGTTAAATCGTCTGTTGGAATAAATAATGACGTAAAAAATAGTGGGGACTGAAGCATTGGGAGTTCAAAGAACATTATTTAATTTGTAGTCACATTGCAAATTTGTATTGCAGAATGCTATTTTACAATGTCTTACCTTTTTAAATTTTTCATTTGTAATAACCATAATAAGCCCAATTTATTATGGTTGCTTACTTCATATTTTGTTTCATGGCCACAAATAACTAGTTCTTTATATTAAAGTGCTGTTTTTCTCTTAAGTATTGCATGTTTTCCAAAGGATTCGATCTTAGAATCTGAAGAACATCTGAATTGTGTTTACTGTTGTACGTGAAGACATATTCAAAAATATAAAAACTCCTGGTTTTATGTGAATTTTGCTATATTTGGTTGAAAAGTTTAAAAAAATGCATTTTCAACCGCAGTATTTTCTCAATCACAAGCAGTATGGCATACTTAATATTTGTAATAATTTACCGATTATCTCTGCTAAAAATAATTTCTTTCATATCTTATTTCAGATTCTTGTTGTGTTGTTGTTGTGTATTTATGATTTGTGTTTAGTAAATGTAAAATGTGTTAATTTAGTAATTTTAAACATAATAAATATTCATATGTATTTAAATTACAGGGTACAAAATTATGGATTATCATGGAATATTTAGGAGGTGGCTCCGTATTAGATATGATGAAAATGGTATTTTTTGAAGAAACACATATTGCAATAATTCTTAGAGAAGTATTAAAGGGATTAGATTATTTACATTCAGAACGCAAGCTTCATCGTGATATCAAAGGTAAACAACAATTAATCCTCTATCATATATATTGGATAACCTTACTTTTACTATCAACTTTTTACAATTGCAAATGTGTGTGCAATAAATCTATATTAATTGTTTTCATGTGAACTTTCAATTGAGACTTCTATGTTAACTTAAATAGTTAATATTTTTTAAACCATGATCTAAACCCAATTCTAAAAAGTATTTGTTCTGTGTACTCACTTAAAAGATGCATTCTAGATAAACATAAGGTTTGATATTACTAGCATTCATTCTTAGATTGGCTTATCATTTATTTAGTTGACTGTTAAGCTTTTGATCTTGTCTCTTGCCTTCAGTTTTCAAAAATTAGAAATGGAGATCTCCCAATGCTCATAGTCAATTACTTTATTAAAATATTTTTATAAAGGATTTTATTTTTAGCTCTAAAATATTGTCGTTTTCATATTGATATAAATGTGTTTTGTGGTCTAGTTGATTAGGAATAAAACATTTATATTCATATTAATGTGTTTCAAAAATTTTTATACTGCAATGTAATATTTACATATTTGGCTTTTTTGAAATATGCATTTAGTTACAAAAGTAAATCATAATGTGATAAAAGAAAGCATTTGGATGTAAAACGTTTCAAGTAAGTTTCTAACGAAAGTATTGGATTGGTGCGAATGAAATGTCCGGAAAATGACCATCACACTTTGATGGCGATAACTGAAAAATACAGTACCTGACCTACTCGAAATAATCTCCCTCTGAATTGACACACTGTTGCCACTTGTCTGACAAGGGTCTTGTGGCTGGAATGCGAAGAAGTCATCAACTGCACGGTGAACCTCCGTATCTTGGGTGAACCGTTTGCCAGACAGAAAGCGATCCAGGTGACGAAACAAATGAAAATCTAGGTAACAAGTCAAGGGAATAGGGGATGAGGCATCGCTTCATATCCCAACTCACGTAGTGTCAGCATCGTCCGTTGTGTGACGTGAGGACGGGTGTTATCTTGCAAGAGGAGAACGCCATGCCTGTTTACCAAAGCCAGTTGCTTCACCATCAATTTTCGGTGCATCTGTCGTAATTCATCACAATATCATTCTGAAGTGATGGTTTGGCCACTTAGCAGGAAACTGCGATGAATTATTCCAACTGTAGACCACCATACAAGAAGCATAACCTTCCTGGGATGTAAGGGTGGCTTGGGATGGCGTCCGGGAGGCTGTGCTTTGCTCAACCATTGTACAGATCGTTCCCGATTGTCATAAAGAACCCATTTCTCGTCGCAGGTAACAATTCGCTGCAGTAGAGGTTCTTTCATTCCTGGAAAAGAGCGATGCACAGACTTCCAAACGTCTCATCTTGTTGGCAATTGTCAATTCATGAGACCCAAGAATCCATCTTTTCGACCTTACCCAGTGCAGCTAGACGGCAAACACTTGTAGTGTGGTGGACACCTAGCTCAGCCGCTATCTCACGACATGTTTTTCACGGTTCACATTCAACCACACTTAGCAAAACATTGTTTGAAACTGCAACTTCTTGGTGACCACGTGGTTAGTTTTTCAGGTCCGTATCTCCACTTCGAAACCATCGCCGAGTGATTCGTTCATTGGCTGTATTCTCCTGAATGCTGTGTTAATGTTTCGAGCAGCAACTGCAGCAGAATGCCCCAGTTTAATTTCGCAAAGAAAGATGCCCAAATCTGAGTTTTCCATGTTGAATTTGGAAGCACCTTACGCCCAAACAAATTAAATCTGGAACTTGTACTTCACATGCGTGATAGCTATTTATAGTAGCTCTGACGTAAGATGCCGGAAACTTGTAGGTAATTACTTTTAACTGTATGGGGATCATTCCCAAAGCTATTTCTCATCGGAGATTTCATTCGCACCAACCCAATAATTGCAATTTCTTGTAAGGAGTTATACAACATAATTTCTTGGCAAATGTTAGAATAAATATCTTCCAAAACTTTTCTCACCAGGAAAAACATCCCTCTTATATTTTGTTTAGGCAGAACCTGTGTGCACACAGCAAAACACCTTGGAAAGGAACATCAAAAGTGTGCAATTCAGTTTTTCTATGAATGTAAACCAATTCTAAAGTGTGAATTGTTTCTTTTGAGTTGATAATTTGTGGCAAATAAATTATGTATTAAAAGTAGGTTTTATAAAATATAAAAGGTTTCATTATTCCAGTTCCTACTAATCTGTATTGTGCTTGTTTCAGCTGCGAATGTACTTTTATCTGAAATGGGTGATGTCAAGTTGGCAGATTTTGGAGTTGCTGGTCAATTGACAACTACCACCAGTAAAAGGAATACCTTTGTTGGTACACCCTTTTGGATGGCCCCTGAAGTTATTAAACAATCTGCTTATGATTCTAAGGTACTTTTACTCACATTAATATATCTATTTATTTCTTATGTCTTACTCTTGTAATTTCATTTTTGATAATTGGTGTAGCTGTACAAAGGTTGCTGTGTTAATATATGCATGTTCCATGTTTAATTTATTTACAATTTAGACTTACAATACTTTACGATATTTCATGCAAAATACACTACTGTTTGTGAAAATTGCAACACTATGAAAGAATCATCAGAAATAAAAGAAATTTATTCCACATATTACTTATAGTGGTTTAAATAAACGATCAAATTTACAGAGCAATAAAAAAAATAATGCCGAAAATCAATATCTTGTGCAGCCACCACGCACAGCAATGAGAGCCTGTACACGTCATGGTATCGAATCATACAAATTCTGAATGTCATGCTGAGAAATGGCATTCCAGATGGCCTCTATCTGATGCCAAAGTTCAGCCGTAATCTCTACCCGACAAGCGGTACGAGCGAGCCTCCGTCCGATGTAATTCTAGACATGCTCAATAGGCGACATATACGGGGAACCTGTTGTGCACTGAAGAAGGCTTGTACATTCCGAGCAACATGTGGACGGGCATTGTCTTGCTGAAATACAGCTCTGGGAATGCATTGCAGGAGGGGTAGGACCTCGGGCTTCACAACTTCCCTGATGTAGCGCCCGCTATTCAGGGTCCCCACAATTTGGAGTAGGTGGGATTGCCCATGATATCCAATAGCGCCCCAGACCATAACGCCAGGCGTTCGTCCAGTATGATGTTGAATAAGACACTCCGGGAGAAGGCGTCTGGCAAATACATTGTTATAGTCCAGATTGTAGCAGGACTCATCTGAGAAGACGACTTGTGCCAATTGGCATGCCATTGGCTGTGTTGGTGAGCCCATTGTAGCCGGAGGCATCGTTGGTTCAGCATCAAGGTAATCCTACGCATGGAAATCCTTGCACGTAGCCCATGGCGCAACAGACATCGACGAACCGTGGGGGCAGATAATGACACCTGTAGACTTGCTCCAATGTTGTGCCAATGCATGAGAGAACGCTGTACGGTCCGTCATGTGGATGAGGTGTCTGTCCTCCCTTGGTGATGTCATATTGCATGGCCCACTGCCGGGGTTTCGACTTGTCCACTTCTCCATGGTCCATCTCTTCCACACATGCATCACTGTTGTGGCATTACTCCCCATGCGAGTGGCTATTTCATGATACGAAAGTTCACCCTCACGGAGGCCGATCATGCGGCCTGTTCGAACTCCATTAGTTGCTCGTATGGCACTCTGTTTTTGGTTAGGCATATTGACTTCTAATCAATCATATACAGCAGTCAAACGACGATACACACATTTTACGATACACCATGTATAAAAAGCATTTTTACAGTGCTTTTTATACATGGCTCACTTGGAAGTTTAGAGGGTGTTTCTCAGCCCACACATGCGTGATCGCTTTGTAATTCTAATCATTTGCATATCCTAACCTCTTTTGCATTTCCTGCAAGTTTCATTTAATTTGTATGATTCCTTCATGGTGTTGCAATTTTTACAAACAGTAGTGCAGATATGCCCAGAGGCATGTGCATTGTAGTTAGGGGTATTTTGTTTATAACTGCTCACAATATATGAATGAAAAGGACTTCAATCTAAATACTTTTTAGAACAGTTACAAACATGAACTACATTACAAATAAAGAAAAGAAATATATTTACAGAGGGGTTCCAAATTAATGGCGGACATAGCACGTCGTAATCTGTCGGCGGTTCGTAGCAGACTCACTAACTTGGATGATTTCCGCTAGGGGTGCTACAGTGATTAAGAGGCGGGAAACTTCACTGTCCATTACAGCATTCTAAAAATGATGTTCTGGTTCACACAATATTCTAGTTCATGGTGTATCCACCATGAGAGAGCAAACGGTAAAACATGAAAATACAAGCACATTAAAAATAAACATTATGATACTTGACAATGCAGTAGAAGAATAAAAATAAATATTCTAAAACTGAATTCAAATTAGAAGCATGAAACGAAGACCAATCCTGTTGAAATTGTTTCAATTTGAAGAGGAACAGTGCTTGCGCAGGCACCTCTGATTGGTTTGCTCGTGTTGCTTTACGCCTTGCACTTCCTATTTGAATTCAGCTATATACTTAACATTAAAGTAGAATCAAAATAAACATAACGCTTGACATTAAAGTTGAAGAATATGAATAAACATTCTGATTCTTGACATTAAAGTAGAATAATAAAAATGAACATACATGACAAAATTCTGAGTAAAATATAAATGAAAGAGATACATGATATTTATAAATATGTGGTGACAAAATTGTGGTTCATCTCAAGTTACCCCCTAATATTTTAGTTTCATTGTTCATATTCATGTAAATATCTTATAAACTTATTGTACTGAATGTTCTCAATTTTTTTTATTTTACTCCATTTCAAATGTTTAATCATTTTTAGGCAGATATTTGGAGTCTAGGAATAACAGCAATTGAATTAGCCAAAGGAGAGCCACCAAACTCTGATTTGCATCCCATGAGAGTATTGTTTTTAATTCCAAAAAACAACCCTCCTCAATTAACAGGGAATTACAGTAAACCCTTCAAAGAGTTTGTAGAGGCTTGCCTAAACAAAGATCCTGAAAATGTAAGTTAAATATGAAGTGATTTTTCTTTGTTCTGGAATATATTTACATTTCATGTATTTAATTTGTCAACACATGATCTATCAAATCTACCAATATGATTATGTCATGTATGGGGTGTGTACCCAATTTTGTTTCCAAGGATGAAACTGGATTTTGGTTTTACTCAATACAGGACTGTCACAAGTAACTAAAAGGCAACTTTTTGTGAATATTTTTCAACCTTAGCAACCAGAGGTATCTTTATAAATAAATGTGTTTCAGAAACTATTTTCAAAGTTTTAGTGATTTCTTTCTAAATTCTTTTTCATTTCATTAAATTCACCAAAGGTCAACAAAAATCCCCAAAACAAGTCCCCCACTTTTTAACCAATGGCATGAATCTTTGTTTCCATCACAAATTTATGCTTTTACTTTGTCATTTGGGAAAATGTTTTTGTGACTTGACCTGCTCTCCAATGGTATTAAAAATGTTAAAGTATCAACATTCTGATTGTTTTCAATGATTCATCGATGTAACAGCATATAGTATTTTTTTATTAAAATTGTGAACTGTTAACTAAGCACCAAGCTACACCAAACCCCCTTTTTCCTACTTCTCCACACAATGGTTTTTGAAGACCCTGTACCAAGGATATAGTGGCTCTGGGGACAATTGAAACTTCTACTAAAATAAGCTTTATGCGAAGATTTTGCTTACTGTGTTTGAAGCAGCTTGGCGAAGTAAGGCCCTTCTGTCATAAAATCCCTATCTTCTAATATGAGCTGAAAGATGCTTCACCATTTAATATCCTTGCAAGGTATGAATATGACCCTCATTTTTGCTATGTGTAGCATGTGTTAAAGTCAGGAATTAACTTTCCACTCTTGCAATTTATTAAAATAAAATCCTTTTTACCGAAAGCATTTTATTATTTCTCAAATAATAAAGGCATAAAACAATTTCCAGCCACTTTACATGATTTTTAGTTATAAGAAAAAATTTAGACGACAACCTCTGATATAATTTCTTTTGTTAAAATAGGTGGAATGCAATATTTTAGTGCTGATTTTAACTCTTAAATTCAAATTCTTTGGGATGATTGATTACATGTATCAAAAAATGCTCATGGAATGTATTTTGTTCAAAGTTTGACTTTAATTTCCTCTCAATTTGATTTCAATATGTTATGTATAAAAATATAGTATTTCTTGTAATTCTTATCCTTTTTTCCCTACCATTGATGCAAACATTTCCTAACTTTCCAGAGACCCACAGCCAAAGAGCTTCTTAAATTTCCATTCATCCGTAAAGCTAAAAAGAATTCTTATTTAGTCGACCTCATTGAAAAGTACAAAAGATTCAAAGCTGCAGGAGGTGGCCAAAGTGATAGTGATTCAGAAGCTTCAGATTCGTAAGTATATAAATTATACTACAAATGATAGCTTAGTTAAATCACCTTTTAAAATTGGCTTGCACATCTAGACTACTATAATCTAAGATTCATAAATATACAAAATATACTAAAAATAATAACTTAATTGAAATACATTTTCGAATTGGCTCGGCATCTTAGTTAATCTTGATTAACATACCTTTCTTTAATGCAAGTCTAATTATTATGCTATTAAACCCATGAAGAGTGAAATTAATAAAAACTATTTAATTTGAAAACTGATTGAAGGAAAACAGTTTATCTCACCAATTCTTCTAGTTATCGATCTGGTTAGAAATTTACTATCAAACTTACTAATTTTTTACTTAATGTAAGAGTTCATTACTTGTTACAATTGTTCATTACTTGTAAGCTCTGAAAAGTCAGTATGTAAGCCTAATCATGTACAAGAATTTTTAGTCTTTTTTAAAAAGTTTTTAAATAAAAATGATTAGTCTATTAATTTAATCACTGATATTCGGAATTGACCCTAGAAATTTTGTTATAGCCCTTAAGAAAGAATTAGTTCTCCAAATTCATATTAGGGGATTTTCTTTTGAAAAATTCTTGTGCTTTTTTATGTGGAGACTGAATATTCAGCAGTTTATCAACTTTTTGAAAACCCAGTATGTAATTTAAGCCTAGAGTTAGTGTTTTAAAATTACTTAATCTGACTGAAATCCAGAATAAAATTATGTTTTGTAAGAAGTCAATAATTCATACAACTCATATTATACCATTGATAAGCTCAGTCCTCCTAATGATATTTTTTTATTGTTTGAGATGTTATATTTATTTTTATAATATATTTTTTAATCCAGATATTAACATTTTGTCATAAATTGTCTGCTGTACCTAATCATATTCCGATGTTTTTTGGCATTTTTAATTGTATTTGTTTTTTAGTGATGAATCAAAAGTAAATGACACATGGAAAAGCTGGCGTTGGGACTTGGGTACTGTTAAAGGGCCTGGTGCTTGTGAAATCCCACTGACTCCAGCCTTGGATGGGGAAAACAATGTCATGCCTGTGAAAGTGTCCAAAATTCCTACTCCTTTGAAACATCAGCAAAACGGAGATTCTTCATCACCCACACCACATTCACCCAATTCGCATCCAGAAGGTGTAACATTCTTTAGGCAGGAAAACAGACAGCAGGTCTCTAAATTGCATTCAATTTCTTTTGATTCATTAATTGAAAAAGATTAGTTAAAATCCAACGCCTTTGAAAATTATTTTATCATTACTGTAGAATTGAAGTTATTTTGCAGTACTGTAATAAATACCCTTCCACTCTAAGATATGAAAGTTTTGCAAGCATAAGCATGCTCAATGCTTTTAATCTTTTAGCATCTAAAGCAATTGCATTCATCATATCTTAATTAAAATGTTCTGTCAAAACTATAATGCATTACATTAATTGTTGGGACAAAATAATTATTGGTCATATTTCCTTTTTTATTTTTAATTCATTTTGTGTGAAAACAAAATTTTATTTTACTGATATTATTTATGTAATTGTGGAATCCAAATAGTTGGTGAAACAAACAAAATTGGTATTTTTTTCTAGCTGTTTGTGATTTTGATTACTTTCAATATTTATGTTTTGCTATGGAAGATTGTTATTTTTAACAGTAAATATTTTCTATATAACATAAACAATTTATAATTTGAGTATAAAGTGGATGCAGAAAAAGGAAAAACAATTCTTGAAATCTTGTTTTGTCACTGCTTGAATTTGAACACTTATTATTCTTTACGTCTCTAATTCTTTCAAAATAATTCAAACTAACTGATCCATGCATAGCAGTTACAGTAAAGTTTCATAAATTTTTAAATCTACTTATGGCAGTGTCTTCACTCACCTTATACCTTATTTAAAGCATTAATACTCACATACCTTATTTGAAGCTTTGATAATCACATCTCTTAATGGAATAAAATTTGTCAAAAATATAAAATTGAATTTCATATTCTTCTAACTGGTGTTAATTCTTATTTCCAATACAATGACTGCATAAAGTGCAGTCGTGTTACCACAATTTGCTTCTGAATATCCACTTCACTTGTATCCCATTCATTTGTTGTCCTTAGGGGCATACCTTCTTTAGGTTTGTATGGGCTTCACAACCCCTGGGACCTGAGTGATCTTCCCTTTTCTTCATTCTTCTCCTCCCCTCCCCTTCTGCTCTTTTTCCTTTTTTCTTCCTCCCTCGTTGTGATTGCCTCTTCGGAGGTGAGGGCTCCCCCTTGATAAGCTTTTTGCCACTCTTGCTTTCAGTTCCTCTTAGGGATTATATCACCCACATGTTTGCCGTGCGTGGAGACCCATTTTCCCGGAAAAGGGGATCATGACAGTTGAGGAGCTACATATTGACCCAACTTGCTGCTTTGGCCCTCACTTCAGGTAAACGAGAGGTGTGCATTGGTGCCATGTACACCAATCGGCTGATCGATTGGACTTCGTTGTCGACTAGGGATCAAGCGATCGGTCGCCTTCTGGACACTGCGTTAAGGATTGTAGCTGCTTCGGGGGTGATTCATAAGCGTATAGGCCCTGTTAGCCCCGGTGCAGAGACTGCATCCCCTTGTTGAACTCTGGATTGTGCTGCAGGGCTCAAATCCTATTTATTTCATTATGAATACTGAATCTATTATTTCTTCTCCCTCTAGAAGGGAGCAGCAAGGTACTACTACATCTTTTCCAAATGATCTTTTTTGTTGTAAAATTACTTCATAACTCTAGTAATCCAAATCAGACTCGATCTTTTACACAAGTTTCACCTTTTCTAAAAACCATCCAATCAATGTTAGGTACTGTGAAATCAATCAAAAAACTGCGATCTAGAGACCCACGTATTGAGATTTCCACTGAAACACGAGCAAAAATTTTAATGAGCACGACGACCTTTGCCTCTTTTACTATATCCGTATCCCCACACAATTCTCTAAATTTTTCTATGGGAGTCTATTTTTGAAGCTGAACTTTACACCACACCAGAAGATGAAATATTTGAAAACTTACGAGACGAGCAAGTTTGTGGCGTCGTTGAATCAATATCCGTCGAGGTGAGATTTTCGTTTCTACGAAACATCTCATCTTGACTTTCGACCAGCCATCACTGCCATCTCGTATCAAAGCTGGCTACCTAAGTTGCCCAGTTCGGCCTTTCATTCCGAACCCCCAGTAGTGTTTCAACTGCCAGGGGTTTGGCCATTCATAAACCTCCTGCTGAAGCCCTTGTTAAAAATGGGTATTTGAAAAAGAGGTACAAACGGTCAAAACCTTACAGAACCTATCCTTTCCCAAAGCCCGTAAGCTTGTGGAGTTCCGAACACCAAAAGTTGGGACTTCATATGCTTCCGTAACAAAATCGGTAATTAACTTAAAAATATCTCATAGCTACACAAACAGACCCAGAAGAATTTTTTCAAAATACTCTCCCATCTTAAAATCTTCAAAACCAAAGAAACCTCAGAAAAATAACAAACCTACCAAAAATACAGCTACCTCCACATCTCGTTCATCTTCCAAAGCCAACGACACCAAATCCGAAATTCCAAAACCATCCATTAAAGCCTTTCCATTTGCAAAACGTCCTAAAATGGCCATAACACAAAAATAGAGACCAGAAATTCATAAGAAAATTCGATAAATCACCATTAAGTCTTCATTGGCATATTGCCGATGGTGCAGAATTAGATCTTCATGCATCAAGCCTTTCGGAGGACGACGATTATGAAATGCGAATTCAAGATGATCCTTCAGGGCAGAGTAAATCTGTCCCTACCACTAAAAAATAGGATCATTTATATCCTGGAACTGTCGTGACTTCCGTAACAAGCTGGATGAAGTTAAAACCCTTATTACAGAGTATCATCCTTCCTGTGTTGCACTTCACTAAACTTACCTGAAGTCAGCCGACAAGGCGAAAATACTTCAATTTACTTGTATTTGGAGAGATAATATTAATAATGATAGAGAGCTTCAGGAGGTGTTGTTATTTTTGCCTCTCTTGAATACCCATCGCTCACTATCCACTCAGCACGCAATTACAGGCAGTTGCTATACAAATACAAGTATGATGATTGATTACGATCTGTACTCTTCTTAACACCAAATCATTCCATGCAACAGAGCCTTGAAAACTTGGTGGATCAACTTCCGGAGCCTTATATAATACTCGGTAACTTTAACGCTCACAGTGCACTTTGGGAAGTAGAGATACCAATTCCCGTGGGCGACAGATTGAACAGCTGATCACTGTCTCCGTCTGTTCAATAACGTTGAGGTTACGTACTTCCACGAACCATTACGCACCTATGCCATAGACCTCGCCATCTGCTCACCTACCATCTCTTACCTCTTCTATCTTTCTTTGTCGGTAGTGACCTGAAAATATTGACCACTTCCCGATATTCGTTGCTCATATTGGTGGAAGTGGTACTATTGACCGCCCGTCATGCTATATTTATGAGGCAGCTGACTGGTCTGTTTTTATATCTCAGGCCAATATTTCAGAGCAGATTGTAGAAGATAGCATTGATAACACTGTTAAAACAGTCACTGATACTATAATTAAAGCTGCAAACACAGCGATCCCCAAAGAAGAGTCCATAAGTATTCTAAACCATGGTGGAATAAGGAATGCACTGCAGCCATCAAGATCCAACGGAAAGCACGGAGTATCTTCTGCCAGTACCCCACTACTCAAAATCTACTTGCCTTCAAGCATGCGAAAACAAACGCTTGCCGAGTGCGACGCCAAAGCGAATCTTGGATAAAGTATGCTTCTAGCATAACATCTGCTACTCCCTCAAAACAGTTATGGGATCGAGTTCGGAGGGCGATGGATTCATATTCCGAACATAACATCTCGTTTGTTGAAGAGAATGGTCAACTTGTTTCGGATGCTGCTGAGATAGCCAATGCTATTGCTTGTGCCTTATCTGCGGCTTCCAATTCTAACACCTATTCAGAGGCATTTCAACACACCAAACATCATATGAAATCCCATCGTCTTAATTTCCATTCTCATGCCGAATTCGCCTACAACTATCGATTTACGGAAAGGGAGTTGAAGGGAGTCTTCAGAAAACCAGAATGACAGCACCTGGTCCTGACGGCATCAGCTATATAATGCTCCAACTTCTAAGCCATCACTCCTTTCATACCTCTTACATCGTTTTAATCGAATTTGGGAGGAACCTTTTCTTTGGCTTGGCGCAATGCCACAGTTATACCTTTTCCTAAACCTGGAAAAGATCCCACCAACCCATTTAACTAGCCTATCGCATTCGCAAGTTGCATGTGCAAGCTATTTGAAAGGATATTGAACTCCCGTCTCACATCTTAGATGACTCAGCTCTCACCATTTCAAAGCGGTTTAAAGGGTTGCCTGCTCTACTCTAGATAACATCCTGTTACTCGACTCAAGTTCGCTGTGTGTTCCTATGCCAAAACCATCTTGTTTCCATCTTTTTTATATGTTAAAGGCGTACAACCGCAACTGGCGATACAGTATACTCGTGATCTATTTTCTCTTGGATTTAGGGGGGAATTTTATACAGAATTTCTTGGCCCTCCGACAGTGCAAAGTTCGCATCGGATCTATTTTTCAGACACTTTTATTCAACAAGAAGGTGTTGTCCTCTCAGCGTGACCCTTTTTCAATTAAAATAAATAACATATTAGAGCAATTGCCACCAACTATCCAGGGTAATTTGTACGTGGATGATTTGAGCATTCACTGCCAGGGTAAAGACATGCTGTACGTCGAGCGACAACTTCAGGCAGCTGTCACTCACTTGACGAGGTGGAGTGTCGATAACGGCTTTAGCTTTTCTGCTCAAAAGACATCCTGCGTTCATTTCTGCCAACATCGGAACTTGCATCCTGACCCAGAGATCTTCCTGGGTGATAATAGGATTGCAGTGGTGGACAAATAGAGATTTCTAGGTGTCATTTTTGACCAGAAACTCACCTTCCAATCCCATGTTGAACAGTTGCGGATGTCTTGCAAGAAAAAGCTTAATCTTTTAAAAGTACTCAAATACTTCTTGGGGGCAGAACGGTCCTCCATGCTTAACATCTATCGAGCTTTAATTCGTTTCAGATTGGACTATGACTCCGCCCGTCCATCTATACTACGAAAGCTCGATACTATGCACCACACCTCACTGAGGATCTGTTCCGGAGCTTTTCGCACTTCGCCGATCAAAAGCCTCTATGTTGTGTGCCATGAACTATCCTTGGCTTACACACATCTTTTGTTGTCACTGCGGCTGTATTACCGTCTTTTGAGTCACCCAGATCATCCACTGCAAAATTCACTCCTGGATTCATATGATCGACTTTTCAGGAATCGTCCTTCCTGTGTACCAGTTTTTGGGTTACACATGAGGAATGCCCTGAGAGATATTCCAATTAATTCTTTAGAAGTTGCTGAGCAAACCCTTTTTCTTTTTCCACCCTGGAGATCTAATAAATTATAATTTTTAGATATTTTCCGGAGTTTGACAAGGCCAACACAAGCACATCCATCTAACATCAGCTTTATACTGCACATCGTCATCAATTTACAAATCGCATCCCCATTTATACTGACAGCTCAAGATCTAATAATCATTCTGGCTGTGCTTTTATCTGTGACTTTTGAATTTTTATTACCATCTTTTATCTCTGTTTTTACTACCGAATTTTTAGCCAACTATAAAGCAATGAAGTATGTTTCAAGACGTAATGTTGGGAGGGGGGCTAATTTTTATCTTTTATACAGATTCCAAAAGTGTCTTGGGGATGTTAGCTTCGGACTCTCCGAGGCATCCTTTAGCTTATGAGGTTTTTAAAGTTCATAACAGGCTCATCCAATTTTATTGGTTGGGGAAACGGCTCCATCGTGTCAGCTTTGCCATGAACCTCTCCATTAATCACATTTTAACTTCATGTACAAGTCTTGGACATTTTTATCGATTCATTTTTAATGTTGCAGCACCAATTTTATTTGACTTATTAGGGCAGCCTCCGCATGCATCACTCTTTGCATTCTTGCATCACTACAGCATTTTACAATTGTTATAATTCATCCTTTTAAAAATTACATTTCATTAAGATTTTAATAACCGACTAAGATGGAAATACCCCATCTTATTACACATTTCTCCATTTTTATTTTTAGCCTTCATACTTTGTTTTTACCAATTTGCATAACATTTTATCGTGCACCTTTTATATAATATAGAATGCATATCTATACAATAAAATGTATAATTAAAAGTATATATACACCTATTGTTGATCAGAATATTTTAACCTTTTATTTACTTTTTTATTTTTACTGGTCTGCATCATCTTGTGTTTGGCACAGTTTGTCCATTTTTGGACCTTGCGTCATAAAACCCAAATTAACCAACCAACCCATTCATTTGTTCAAGGCAATTCGGTATTTGTTGTGTCTATACCTATTTTCGCATTTTCTTTTCTGCTCAGATTTCTATCTTCCAGATTTCTCATTGTCTTCTGTAGTTTTATGCTTTTATTGGGTTATATTCTGTCTTGTGTTTGGCGCAGCTTGTCCACTTTTGGACCTTTCGCTGTAAAACCCCAACATCCAATCCAATCCACTGTCTTCTGTAATCAGACTGCTAAAAAATATCATTAGAGCACTGAGGGCTCTTCCATGCAATGCTAGCAGTATTATACAGCTCTTATCTCAAATCAAGCATATTTAAATGTGGCAAAATTGATTAATTAATCTTGTAGCTGTTGATTATATGTTGTCTATATCTCGCCATTTGCTAATATACAAATAATGCCTATTTCTGTGTCGTGTTAGTAAGTGAAAAAAGAGATGTATGCATATATGTTTTGAATCCCAAAGTTTTTGTGCACTTATTAATCTGCTTAAAACCTTATTCGTTTCCATACAATTATTGACAGTATTTTCTTCAATTACAGACAAGACCATCCAGCATGGCTCCACCTCCTCCTTCTCAGCCTAAAATAATTTCCCCAGTGCGAAACTCGGAGGTTTTTGAGAAGAAAAAGCAGGACCTTCCACGGCACCGTGATGGTGAAAAGGAACGTTCTAATGATGTGACGAGGAGGAAATCGCGGCAGTTGAATGATACGGAAGAGCCTGCAATTGAGCGGAAAGAAACAAGGGAAAAAAAGAAGGAGCCCATCAACAGAGAAGACTCTCCTATGAAACAATCATTTGGAAAAGGCTCCTCCTCATCACCAGTCATACACTCATTAATGTCTGAGGTGAGGAACTGTTACAATTATTTTTCTCACTCTTGACCTGTCATTTTGTGAGAAAATATTTTCTCTTTTGAGCAGAACTTATATGTTGGGCTATTTGTTATCTCATTTTAAACATGGTGGTATAGTGCTGCTCTTGGTGAATTGGGGAAGTCCATTTCTTGGCAGGTAGCAGCCCTTTACCTAACCTCCTTGCTAAGGTAAAGGGCTGTACACAAAATCACGTATTGTAATCTCCATGCGTGATTAGGGGTTGTCGTGGCTCAGTGTGTATGTCAGTAAAAGCTTTCATTATGTGTGTATGTCTATTACTTGATATTGTATGTCTTGCGTCTGGTGCAGCTTGACCAAATATGACCCTTGCACCATAAAATCCTAAAGCAAGCAACCAACCAACAATAAGTGATTGTTAGTTTCGCTAACTTATAGTCACTTTTATCACCGAACAATAAACCCGTAGCCAAAATCCACATAATAATGGGAGCACATTGTTGATGTTTAACCTCTGCTCTATTTTAAGGAATAGACTGGGTCAAAGCAATAAAAATCAATGTAAATCACAGGTAAAGGATCTTGCAGACAAAATTTGAAAGAAAGGACCTACCAGTTACCTGCTGCAAAGCAGCTTACCTTCACATCAGAATAGAAAATTTTCTTGGAGAGAGATTTAACAAATAAAAATAAAATGTACTTATTTTTGATGATAAAAGAGCTCAATAAAACTAAAATATATTTAAGTAATGCCAAAGTCACCGAGAAGATACAAGTTAAAAATTTTAAAAAATTTCATAAAGGAAAATTTAAATTTTAATTTAAAGATTTAAATAGTAAAATTGTGATATAGTTAAGGTTCTTTCCAATCCATTTCCAATAGGGAGATATGTAATAACAGCATGAGAAATATATGGAACATGGGAAAGCGTTATCAAAATTAAAAGACTAATCAAAACATTTCGCATCAATATTTCCATCTGAAGGGAAAGATTATGCGAAACAAGATCACTCCTGTGAAATTTGAACAGTTGCATCATAAGCTGGTATGTTTTGTGCTTTGTTTGGGTGTAGCACGCTCTTTAATTTTTATGAAATCATGTATTTGTTCTTTGCAGCACTATGTAGAGCAGTGGTTCTTAACCTGGGGGTGCGCAAGAAGTTTCAATGTACGACAGCTATTTAATAAAAGATGATCTTATTGAAATATGAGTCAATGCATGTATTCAAATGGAATTTGAAAAACAGGACGGAACAATTCTGGTGTACACAGAACCTTATCCACAGTTGGAAAAAGCAGCATTGCAGACACTTACCATTTACCACCACCTATCTGTGTGAAATGGGATTTTCATGACTTTTGCACATAAAAACAAAAGCCAGAAGTCACTTAAATGCAAGTGACTTATGTGTAGCTCTTTCAAAAAAGGAACCTCACTTCAAAAGTATTATGAATAAACAACATAGCTATTAAAAATTTAGATATTGTTTCGTATATATATATATATATATATATATATATATATATATGTGAATATATATGCGCATATTTTTCAATAAATAAATTTTCTTGCAATAGAAGTAATTTCCTAAATAAAGAAATAGAAACACATTTTTCAAGGGGGTGAGAGAACTTATTTTTAGATTCAAGGGGGTGTCGATCACTAAACAGGTTAAGAACCACTGATGTAGAGGGACACAAGGATTTTAAGGCACAGAAATTAATTTTTTGTTCTATTTTATAGCTTAAAAAGAAGCACAAGAATGACTTGAAAGGTCTGGATAGTCCAACAAAAATTGATGCCATTGAAGAACTGCGCAATGCTTTTGAACTAGCTGAAAGATCCTATACTGGGATTAGTGACTTATTTGTTAAAGAAGTATTTCATCGCCTATTGCCTTCTTATGGGAGTCACATGTTGCAAGATATAATGGAAAAACTATCTAGGTATGTTGGATTTTCATTGCATCTATTTAGAGAAATTATAATTTATAAGTTTTTAAATCAAACTATTATATGTGTTGCATAATATAAAAGAATGACCATTTACTTGCATATATATGTATCTTAGAATACTCATGAGCAGGGCCTAGATTTTGTTGACCTAAAAGATGTGTAAAAATAACCAATAAAATTACCTAAATAGTTTTTAAAATATACTTCAGATGAGCAAAATATTTTCCATTACAAATCATCTGTAAATAAAATGTTTTTGCACTTTCCATGAAGACTCAAAATTTGCTTTAAAGCTGTGTTGCAAAGGACTTCTGTTGAAATATCCACTTACTGACTAGCAACGGCTATCTAAAAAGATAAATCCTGAAATAGAATAAGTACGATTCGTTTTTGATGCAATACCACTGCAATCAATCTTGTTTGAACTGGGTCGTTTTTTTGTGAGAATTCTGTATGTTTTTCTGATATTTTCGAAGGACCAGTATTTTTTGTCCAAGGAACTAGCATAGCAGTCTGCAGATCACAGTTTGGAAAATGTTGCTTTATATTTTGGTATTACACATTTTGATTTACAATTTGAAGACCCAAAATTAAGCTGATCCATGAGTTTTTTCTGTCAACTATAGCAAACCTCCCAAGTCTTCACTTTCTCCAGTGTCAATGATTCACCCAGATTTTTTTGGTGCCAGAAGCTTGCAAATGAATAATTTGTAATGTGATTTGCAAAAAATATATAAACTACTTATAATTTTGTTTTACTTAAAAATATCCTGAATTTACTCATGGAATGTTCCTTTTAACCATTTGATAATATAATAAAGGTTATTACATCAATATTTCAAATTTCTAAAAATACATAGTTCTGTATTGATCTTTGTGACACTAAGAATATTGGGAAGCTTATTATTATAGCCTCCTGTATATATATATATATATATATATATGTATTATGGACGGGTTGCTTCGTCCTTTGGTTTTAATGGATTGGAGGCAGGAGTTCTCATCATTTTAAGCAATTTAATTGGGATATAAGCATTTACATGTGAAACTATATACAGATGAAAATTAAAGCTATTGGGTGATTGCAAATTAGCCAGTTCCTGAGCTACATCTTAACCGTCTTCATCTTTTACTAGCTCTGCCCCTTCTCTACGTAGGTGTTTGCGACTTGGGCGTTGGCTGATCATCATTGGTTGATTTCATCCAATGGCTGGCTGCAACGTTGCTGCTGGGGGTCTGGATGATGCAATATGCTCTCTGGTTGCGTCTTTCGGAATGTCACATGGCTGACGAAAGAGTCTTCGTGATTGCGTATACCTGATGTTACACTCGGCCATCGACCCTGCAGGACCTCCTGCACAGCTAGGTGTCTGAAAATACAAAAAGAAACGGAAAGAGAGAGGAATAACAAAAGAAATGCAGCAGTGAGCATATTTGGGATGCTCTGGCACATCTAGAAAGTTCGTCTTCAGAAAAGTCGTCTTTTGCAACTTTACTTCAAAGCTGCGTACTTTTCTCGTCTTTGGAAGGTGTCGTCTTATATTGTGATCTTCTTTTGTCTTGGCAGTCGTCTTAAAGAAAGATGCGTCTTAGGCGTCTTTTCCTCTCAATTTTCCCTTTCGTCCTGTCGCATCATATTCGTCTTTGGGGAGAAGATCTCATCATGAGGGTTGAAGAAGTTTGTTGAAAATGGAAACGATGGAAGTAGCGAGGAACTAGCATTAAGTAAGAATACAAAATGAATAATGATGAAAAGTGAAATTCAAATGAAGAAGTAAAAATGTCAATTCAGTTCAGTTGCTTGACCAAAATTTGATGAGGTCAGCAGAAGTGGATGTTGTGTTGGGTCCTTCGTGGGAACCGATTTTTCGTACGTCGTACCGATCGTTTGGTAGAACATGTGTAATTTCATACGGGCCGTAAAATTTAGGTCTTAGTTTCAGGCCTGTCCCAAATTGGGTTCGTTGTATAGCAATACGGTCACCAATTTTATACGATGTGGGTTGTTTTCTGCGTTTATTGTAGTGCTTCTTGTTAGTTTCTTGTACTTTCAAAATGTTTTTCTTGGCTGTGTTACGTAGTTCGTTTTTGTCGTCAATAGTAGTTTGTAAGTATTCTTGTTCTAGAATTTGTTTGATTTTATGATCAGTTTTATTCTTCATTTTTATGCCAATAAGTAACTCGAATGGAGTGTATTGAGTTGTTGTTGAAGTGGTACTGTTTATAATGCGTTGAACGTGTGGAACATGTGTGTACCATTTAGTTGGATCATCGATACTAAGCTTGGAAAGAACAGGGATTAACGTTTGGTGCATACGTTCAATTTGACCATTTCCGCGGGGAACACCAGTGGTTATGTGTTTTAGTTCAATGTTTTCGTCACGGCAATACGTTTCAAAGTCATTTGAAGTAAAAGCACTTCCTCTATCGGTGATAATACGTGAAGGGTTGCCGAAATTGGTTTGTTGCACAGTTAATTTTTCGATGGCTGTTTTAGCTGATGTCGTCTTAACTGGATAGATCCAAAGAAATTTTGTAAAGGCGTCTACTACGGTGAAAAGGTATTGATATTGTTTGTTGGTGGACGGGAGAGGTCCAAGAAAATCTATATGGTACGTGTCCAAAGGAACGTTACCTTTGGGGATGGGATGAAGAAATCCTTCAGATTTTCCCTTCTTTTTTGAGGAAAGAATACACGGTATGCAGTTGGAAATTACATTTTCAACTATTTTCCTTAAATTAGGAATAAAAAAATCTTTTTTAACGAGTGTCTCTGTTTTGTTGATAGCGAAGTGTCCTTGTGAGTGCGTGGTTTGCACTATCTCATGTTGCATAGACTGTGGTAGAACTATAAGTTCTTGGTCGTCTACAATTTTGTAAAGCACGTCGTTTTTTACAATATAATCATTCATTGGTGTGTGTGGCAAGACTTTCTTGATGCTTGAAATGAACGCGTCTTGATTTTGTGCATCAGCGATCTTTGGTGTGATGGAGTCTTGTGAAAGGATCATGACTGGATAACGACTTAGTGCGTCAACATGTTTCATTTGTGTAGCGGGTCGGTGAACGACTTCATAATCAAAATCTTGGAGAAAAATGACCCATCTGGCGATTTTTGGTGTTAAATCTTTCTTGTGCATCGTTTTTTGGAATGCAGCACAGTCAGTGATGATTTTGAACTTTGTTCCAAGGAGATAAGTCCTAAACTTCTTAAGCGCTTCTATAACTGCAAGTACTTCAAGTTCATAGCTTGAATATTTGGCTTGTTGTGGTGTAGTTTTTTTACTCATATAGTGGATGGGATAAAAGTTTCCGTCATCAGATTGCTGTAAGAGAACACCTCCAAATCCATGTGAGCTAGCATCAGTGTGTAATTCTAGAGTAGAATCGCGGTTGTAAATGTGTAGAACTGGGTTTTGCGAAAGTTTTTGTTTGAGAGTCTGGAACGCTTCTTTTTGTTGGGAACCAAAGTGAAAAGGAGTGGATTTCCTTAACAAATCACTCAGTGGTTTGGCGATTATAGAATAATTTTGAATGAATTTCCTGAAATAGCCGGTTAGGCCTAGAAAACTTTGCACTTGTTTTTCGGTGTTAGGCACAGGAAAATTCTGGACAGCTTGAGTCTTAGAAGGTGAAGGTTGAATTGTTCCTTTCTCAAGGACGTGTCCTAAAAATTCAATTTTTCTTTGCAAGAAGTTGCACTTTTTTAGATTGAGCTTAAGGCCATATTCAGAGGCAACTGTCAAAACACGTTTGAGTTTGGCGATACCTTCAGCCTCGTCTTTCGATGGAATGATGATGTCGTCAAGGTAAATGACGAGTGTGTTGTCATTTAATAAATCTCGGAAAACAGTGTTAATAAAACGTTGGAAAATTCCAGGACTTGAACTCAAACCAAATGGACATTTTAAAAATTCAAACTGTCCATCTGACGTGACAAAGGATGTGTATTTAGAGCTCGAAGGGTCTACATCTACATGGAAGAAAGCATTTTTAAGATCTAAATTTGTGAAAACGTGTGACTGTTCAAGTCTGTCTAACACATCACAAATGACAGGGAGTGGATACCTATCTCTAATAATCTTTTTGTTAAGTTGTCTGTAATCAATACATAAACGATAAGAACCAGATTTCTTCTTACATAGAACAACATTTGAAGCATATTCTGAATAACTATGTTTAATTATACCATCTTTTAACCATTCTTGTATTTGTTCACGAACGATTTGTTGTTCAGTGAAGGGTAAACGTCTAGGATAATGACATACAGGAATGTCATCAGAGAGTACAATGCTCATCTTGATATCAGTGCTTTTTACTTTGTGTGGAGTGTAGTCCTTAATCATATTGTGTAACTCAATCTTGTGCTCAGCGTTGAGAACATGACTCAAATCAATGAGTTCAGTGTTGACCAAATTAATGAGCAGATTTGGTTCATCTGTGATCAATTTAACTCCAGTCTTCCCAATTGAAAAGTTAGCTTGCTGAATACAGTCATTTCCGAAAATAAGTGGAAAAGGTATACAATCATCACGAACAACGTGTATGTGTGACTGAAATGAAGTGTTGTCAATTATGATTGAACCTTGAAAAAATCCAATAGGGTAAATTCTTTGTCTTCCAATACCAGTGAAAGTTATTTGCGAAGGGTATAGCGATGGGGATGCAATTTTTTTATACCACGTTTCCTGTAAAATAGTGGCTTGCGAACCTGTATCTACAAGGGCATCTAAGAGAACATCGTTAATTTTAACTTCAATTTGCATAGAGTTCAATGTTGGACCCACGTTAAGAGTAACTGAGTTAACGGTGTGGTCAGCTGGAGGTTTAGATTTCGATGAAGCTGAGAATGTGTTTTTTGGGCAAGCGTCACTTTTATGTCCCCAAGAATTACAACTAAAGCATTTCGGAGATCTAGATGGACAAGCACTTGATTTGTGGTTCCGACGGCCACAGTTAAAGCAGATGATCTGATTTCGAGTACTATTTGGTTTATGCTCAAAACTTTGGTTACCCTTCTCAAAGTTTCGTTTATTATCTTGCAATTGTCTGACATCTCTATGGCGTTCATTTGAAATGCAAGAAAAATTCTTATTGTAACTCTTATCTTGTTGGTAAAGTCTTTCAAATATTCGTAACTTTTCTTTGAATTCGGGAAATGTCTTACACCCATAAAGTATTATTTTGTTATTTGCAGAACTAGGAATTCCATTAATAACATAATCAAAAATAGAAGATGCATCAATATTTGCACGTGAGCCAATTTCTCTCATATCAATTAAATAATCACTTAATGACTCATTATACTTTAAACGCCTTTGTTGCAACATTTTATGGACATCTGCGCTATTAAGTTTTGTTGAAAATTCCTCGAGTAAACTCTGTTTTAAAGAATTCCATGTCACAATACCATGTAAGGATTGAACATATTTAAGGGCTGAAGAAGAAAGACATCTTTTGCAAAAAATTATTCGGTGAGAATTATTGACAATTCCGTTAAGAAAAAATATTTCCTCGAGGTCGTTTAGCCATAATTCAATTCCAAATGCATCGGATGTTCCGTGGAACTTTGGAATGGAATTAGCCAAGTCCTGAAATCCTATATGAACGAATCCACTGGCACCAGCGAAAGGAGTTGGTGCGAAAGTTTGTTTAGTCTCTGCGGGCGAGAAAAAAGGATCTGGGATGTGACCTTCAGAAGCAGCTGAGGAAAACAAATTTCGGTGATAGACGTTGTGTGGTGAATCATGGTCTTCAGCTATTGTTTTGTTTCTCACGATTGGAGAATTAACGCGTTGATTTGGATCGTTCGGCTGACCGATGTATGTTGATGCGTTCTGAGCTAGATCGTCTTGTATACTTCTGGTTTCAACACAAGAGGGAGGAAAGAGATGAGAGTCTATCGGACCCGTTTCCTGCTCTTCAAAATCCGACTCAATTTCTGTTGTTGATTTGAGCAGCTCGAAATCCTTTAGACTGTCGTCAATTGCATTTAACAGCTGTTTGGGTGAGCCGTTACAATTCAAACCCAAAAAATCACATACGAGAATTAAATCGGTATGCTTTAAAGATGTTAAAATTTCCTTCTCGGATTCCTCTGATCTCGTAAATTCAGGGTCAAATCCAGAAAACAGTCGTAAGTTTTTCCGATTCATTCGGTCGCCAAAAGAGTTAAAAATTACGAAATGCAACATCTTAATTACTTTTGTTTTGGCATTCGTTAAGCCCTTGGAGATAAATGGAATTTCATTGAGAGTGAGAGTCGTCATTGTGGTGAATACTTAAAATTCCAAACAAAAGAATGAGGTTGTACTCACAGATGTGACGAAGATGATATCTGATGGTAATCCAGATTTTTCGGCTGATAGCCCACTAGATATTTCGACAGGAAGGCAGTTTCGTCAGAGGCGTTTTCTGGTCCAGGACATCGATGCTGTATTGTCTTCAAATCCGTCTTGTGGTGACCTGGCCGTACTGGCTTGAAGTTGCGTCGTGTAACTGTCGTGTCTCCGCCGTCGTCTTCCTTCAATCTTAAGCAATCGTTGTGGTTTCCGGCATCTTCCGTGTTGGTTCAGGCATCATCTTTGGTGGCTGGCATCGTCTTAGGTGGTTCAGGCATCGTCTTAGGTGTTTGGCAACGTCTTAGGTGGTTCAGGCATCATCTGTGGTGGTTGGCATCGGTATTATGGAGTTAGTCCGAGCCCTCATTTATTATGGAGTGGTCCGAGCCCCCATGTATTATGGACGGGTTGCTTCGTCCTTTGGTTTTAATGGATTGGAGGCAGGAGTTCTCATCATTTTAAGCAATTTAATTGGGATATAAGCATTTACATGTGAAACTATATACAGATGAAAATTAAAGCTATTGGGTGATTGCAAATTAGCCAGTTCCTGAGCTACATCTTAACCGTCTTCATCTTTTACTAGCTCTGCCCCTTCTCTACGTAGGTGTTTGCGACTTGGGCGTTGGCTGATCATCATTGGTTGATTTCATCCAATGGCTGGCTGCAACGTTGCTGCTGGGGGTCTGGATGATGCAATATGCTCTCTGGTTGCGTCTTTCGGAATGTCACATGGCTGACGAAAGAGTCTTCGTGATTGCGTATACCTGATGTTACATATATATATATATATATATATATATATATATATATATATTATAGCCTTCTATAAATACTTGTGTATTTATAGGAGGCTATAATAATGTAATGCAATAAATACCAAGAAAAAATTTTCGATTTGACCTGAAATTGCCACATGTGTAGTTAGTTAATCATGGCAAATGATTAAAATCAGCTGTGTGTGTAAATAGGATGTTCACACAATACAGGCTGAAATGTAACTCAAAATAAAAAAAGAAGACTTTTTAAAGAAAATCCCAAACATTGAGTCAGTGAATTTGATTAGCATTACTCTGCTAGTACGTAAACATGCCTTTAAAATGAGACAACATTATGAATGGTTTATGGAGTTTGGGAAGAAGAGTTATGGGGTTGAGAGAAGGTGGTTTGTCGTATTGTGATATTGCTGCTTGCATTGGGCAAAATGCTAGTACAATTATGTGTTCTTGTAAACAATGGACAGGAGAATGTTCTATGTATGAAAGATCTGGAGCACCTATGCCACTTACTATGGTTTGTGATGATGAATCGTGCAATATGCAATATATCAACAATAAAAGGGCAGTAGTTGACTCCATGTCACCTGAATTGTCCATTTCTTCTGTGAACAAGAACCACTTCTTCCTTGGCCTCTCATTTGCCTAATTTGTCCACATCAAACGTGTGGGATATGATTACTTGAAAATTGATTCGTATCATCTGCATTCACAACTGACGAATTGTGGATGCTTGTTGAATCTCATGATGACATTTCATAGCCAGCCAGACTATTGGTTAATGTCACACCATATGTGAGTATATATTTAGTTATAATTACTAAAGGGTGACACAACATGCTGGTTTTAGGATGTTCCTTTTGACAAACAGTTCTGTAATTTAAATCATATGTATTGCACCACTTGTAATTGCTCTAACATATTTCATTGCTGTAACTGAAGTCCTTGTTGGTGTTGCATTTTCAATGAGTAGCAGTGTATTAGTGGTACTGATTACACAAAACACTTTTGTCAGTTAGAATCTATAACAAATGAATAATAGAGTTTATAATTTTTGTTATCATTAACATCATTGCTTGTTCTTGTTGTATTGAATTTCCTACCCATGTTTTCTTCACTACATTTATGTTAAACTATGCATATTGTAGTAAAACAGTCATTATTCACTGGAAATTCAAGTGTTGAATTTGAGGGAAAAGTCAGACATGATCAGAGAAAAGGAAATCTTGCAGAAATTACACAAATTGCCACAGCATATATAATATACAACTGAACTGACTTTATTCCTTATATTATACCTAATTTTTTATCTAATATTCACTTATAAAATCTACTTAGAAATCAAACGGAATGAGATGCTATTTATTTATGAATATACATTTGACCTATGAATATACTACTATTTATCATCTTTCTGCCCCTTATCTTTACGTGTATAAAAATGGTCCATATGTGTTGAAGGATTCTTTAACCTTTCGAAGAGTACTGTGCAGATAATTTTTTGGATAAAACTTTATGGGTGAAGATCAAGCCATAAATATACCTAGAATATTTATACTACCCTAGTGGTAGAGTGCCAGACATCTCCTCACCTCTTAAAGGATTAAGCCAAACTTTTCCTATTCTGAGCAAGTGAATAGATTAAACATTCAAAATGGTATTCATATTCGTTGTATAATAGTTACATATAAAAGTTGAAGTAAATTTATTAAAAATAGAATAATTTGTAAAACATTTAATGAGATAATTAACCCTCCAAGTGGCATGCCTGAACCGATCTCGGGAAATTATGTTCAAATACAGCCCTAGGATATTCCCACATGGCAAGTAGTAAACAAAGTATTCGTGCACCTTGAAATATATCGAGTCTGCCACCTCCTACACAGAAACCCGTGCTCTGTAATACAAGCACTCATGCTTTTATTTTTATTTACTAATTTAAACTTGGATTTTCAAATCATTCATATCTTCTCAAAACTATGGACTAATAAAACAAAATACTGTTTAAGATCAAGTGTGCATCTCCACTTCATTTTTAACTTGTGTACTGACCAAATTTGGAATTAAAAAATAGTTTGACTGTCTAAATTCATTGTACAAAATTTCACTTATTCAAAGTTTTGATAACTATTCTAAACTAGCAGACTCATGCATAGCTCATTTCATTTTCATCACATTTATTGATAGCAGTGTCATTACTCACACTTCATACTTTATTTAAATTCATTTACAATGAATGTAAAGATCAATATATGTATTTAATACCTCCAAATGAAACAGAATTAATCAATAATATAAAGCAGCATGTCTTGAATTTCTTACTTATTTACTTATTCTTCCAATAAAGTGTATGGCCAAAAGTGCACACCTCAGTCATATCACAATTAGCTTCTGAGCATTCAATTCAATTACATCCCATTCACCAAGAGGATTCAGTATTTTTTAACATCTAAACCTATTTTTACGTTCATACATATTTTCTTTTCTGTACTGATTTCTCAGATTTCTTATTGCCTTCAGTAAAAAGACTGCTGAAGAATTAAATTAGAACTATGAGTTCTGTAGAGCAAGTTTAGCAATATTGTGTAGCAATCAAGCATATTTAAACTAAGTGGCAAAATCTCGTAGTGGTTGATTTTACATTGTTTATCTCTGTTGCCATTTGTTATTATACAAATACTATCGATTTCTGTGGTACGTTTGTTAGTGAAATATATAGATGTGTAAAGTTTTCCCAAACCTAATTTCCTGTCTTTTTAGGGATGGATCATAGGAGCAAATACAAGAAATAGGAAAATCTATGGACCCTGTGAATTTGTTTGTCAGCTATATTTGGAACCTTATATGTATAGATATTATCTATATATATAGATACATATATATATTTATCCACCTTGTGTGCCTAAAGTGGTATGGTCCCCCTCAACTCCTTACATTCCATCTGTACTTGTATTTTGCTCACTTCCAGTTACAAAATCTGGCTTTTAGTTTCAATTGAATCGCCTGTTCTTGGTACTTGAGCTCTTTCCAGCTCTTGAAAATGAAATATATATTTATGACAGGATATTTTTAGAAGGCCACTTTTTAAATGGATATCATTGAAAAGTGCAACACTGACTATTCTCTCCTGTGACTGTTGTGCATAGACACTAAAGTGATTTCCCTTTCACTTCAAAAAGAAACAATCTGTTGTTTGTTGAAAAGTATATTATTAATTATTATGATTGAATCATTCCAATTCAGTAGTTAACGTAGCACTGCTCGAAGAATAAGAGAAAAAAGATATTTACACCATATCATTGTCTTGTACTCTGTGATACTGTATACCTAGTTTTGGCCATTTTGAAAATACTGTGGTGCAGTAGCAAGTGATAACTAAAAGCTGCGTCAAACTACTGTCAAGCATCTGAAGGAAACAAAAAAGTGATGAGAAAACATTTGGCTATATCAATATGTCTTAGGATCCTACTACTCTGTTAAATTTGTTTTACCATTTTAAATTTAGAAATTTATTTTTAAGAAGTAGTTTTCTTCTGGTGTTGTACATTTTGATTTTTCAGAGAGAAAGTTGTTATATGTAGTGCTATACTATACATGTAATGATAGGAAACATAAATTCTCATAAATATATACTATAAAACCCTAGTTTTTGACATATTTTGTCATTTGCTGTTCAGGGAAGTAGACCAATGCAGACTGTTACCACTACTCGTCCATTAAGCGACTGAAGAAAACAAGACTGCAAACGAACTATAAAAACTGCAGCTTTTAGAAGTTTTGTTCCCCATCCTATTTATAAAGAGTATATCTTCTATTTTATGAAATTCTACTGTAAGGAAATGGGAAAATCTAAACATGAAAATAACAACTTGCATGACATGAAAAAGTCACTGGCAAGTAATTTTTTCTCACAAGTGTTTTACAGAAGCATCAGTTAAGTTAGTGTTCTCATGCATTAAGTAAATAGATCTTATGCATAGAGTTCCGTGGATTTAAATGATATCATAAATGAATTTAATTTCTGTCAGTATTATGTTTTCATGTTTATTTCATTCATCCATAATCTGTTTAATTGAAGCAATGTAGTATGGAGCATTAACCTTGGCCTACCTACTCAATGCCATTTAAATACAGATTAAAATTTAATTTTTAAGACTAACTGTTCTAAGAATGACAGATTTTCCTCAGTTGAATTGAATCATGGTATTGGATATTTCTGTAGACTTGAAATCCTTTTGTAATGTGTCCAAGTGGATTTTTTTTCCAAATCTTTGATTATGATTTAGATTTAATTTTCACTTTATAAATCTGGTGCTGTATACAATGGTATCTAGAACTCATAGATAAATATTTTCATATTCACTATTAAATGTTGATTAAAAATTGTATAATGCAAATTTTATCCTCTTACTATGTACCTTTCAAAAAGGATTACTGAAGCTCAAAATACTTATTGTCAGTCCCATGCTAAAGTTGCAAATTCTCCTGCAGTCTGTTTCCAGTTGCTTTTGCTCTTTTATCTACTTGGTGTTTAAGTCTGATTCATTCAATTGCTGCGAAACGTTTTCAGTTCAAGTATGATGAATCATGCTTCTCTATGTTGAATAATCAGGACATTGATGTTTCTTTAGACTGCCATAACTTTCAACTCCTTATTAAAATCCAGCAAAAGCACAGGAAATGTATCTGAAAAAGTATTGCTTATGATACTGCTATATTGGCTTTATGGGTTGCTGCAATTATGCGCTTCTTAGTGTCAAAATGTTCAAGGAAATAGTGCCATTTATATAATGGGTACTTAGCAGTGATGTTTTGCCTATGAAATTATTTAATTCCAAAAGACTTGCTTTGTATTCTAAGCACATTTATGATTTAACCATTGCTTTGAACTTGAACATTTCTAGCTTAAATGTGGTAAACAAACCACTACAATACTTGCTCAACATAATATATATTCTCTATTATCCAGTGTACCATACTACCATTGTAAATCAAAGAAGTTTTAATAACTTATATTCCTTTGTTTTGTGAATTGTTACTTTTGAAAGCATTATTTGAATATATCATGCCTTGGAGTTTTAACATGCTGTCTTGGAAAGATGCATTACTTGTAGCAGGAGCAATTGTTTAACTATTACTGTACACAATAAGAAACTGTATTTGCATCTAAAGAGCCAAAGGCTTTGTCTTATCTTTAGTTTCATAATTGAATGCAAAATCATACATGTATCATGTTTTTAACTTGAGAAATCTGCATTTTCTCACAATATTTCCTCCTCAATTTGTTTAAATGTGCCATTATACACATTTTAAACTTCCAGATGACATCAATTCATCTTAAGTTATTTCATTTTGAATATCATATTTGATATTTCTTTGAGCAATCAAAATGCAGTTGCTCATACCTGAAAGACAAATTCCTCTTTGATATTTTACTTGAAATAAATGTTAGCAAATTGTTGGTTTAAAATTCAAGCCTTGAACGTCATCTCTGTTGTCTTGTTCATGCTCCAGTGAGGTCCTTGCATATCTCATTATGTGTAAATTATTTTTCTTAGTATTAAGTCGTCATTTTGTTTCTTCTCCCTCTACATGTGTACTTACCTTTCAGTTCTGTAAGAGAAATAGGCAGTACTTGGTGACTCAAAACATGACCAGGGATTGTTGACAGTAATTATTTTTTGGCTATGTGAGGGATGAATGTAAATATTAAAAATATGAAAGAGTTGAAATTAAAATGTGTTTATTTAAATGATAGTTTGTACTTTCTTTATGTACACTCCACATAAACAGATAGATTGTTTTATCCTAATTTATACTACATTGCGATTTTCTAATCTTAATTTTATCTATAATTATGATCTAAATATGAAGCATCTAAATTTTTTCCATGCTATATCATCACATGAATTCGAGAACTAGATAACAATTTTTTGGTTTTTGAGATAAGGGAAAAACACTTCCAAATGCAAATGTTTGTTTCATATACACATGTACACCTGCAATTTTGATTAGGCTATAAGCTTAAGTGATCCAAAAGGTTACGTAGTTCTTGCATTAAATTTATCTCATCTGTATAACTAAAAATATCCATTTTTTGAAACACCTAATTGCATTCGGGTAACGATGCGATCTCTTACAATTAAAATTAAACAATTTTTCTTTCAAAATATGACTTCCATTATATTAAAGCATAAAAGCTGCTTGTGCCTTTAATGATGCTTCTTTAATAAAAACAGATTTATACTTAATTGATCTCATGTTCCTACATAATAAAATTTAATGGATGAGCTGCTCAATTTCACTTATATTTTACTCATAGTATGAAGATGAAAGATAACTTTAATTTTGTTCTGCATCCAGCTTAACTTTAACACCAAATTGTTGAAACTGAATTGTCATGACATCAAAAAGAAATGCACTCTTGATTTTTACTATAATTTAAGTTGATGGTGAGAAATCGTACTTTAATGACATTTAAAAACATTAAACCTATCTAATGTAACAAGAAACAAAAGTTTCATATATATAGGTAATTTGCTTATTTTTAATAAATGTAAACCAATATTCAAAAAGACAAGAGATGTGTATGCATCTATACTTGAATTGCCTAATAAACTACCTAGACATGAGGTGACCTCAGTAAAACTACATAGACATGAGGTGACTTAGATGTCTCACAAAATAAGCTATTTGTGATTCAAAAATGTGTTGGTTAAAAAAATTTCGAGAAATGCAAGTACAGTAAAACCTCTGGGTGATCACCTCTATGGAATAGCCACCTCCTTTGAGGTTGGTAGGTGTTGCGTTGCTTTTTTCCCCAGCACTATCACCAACTGGTAAACTGTCTGTTTTGTGCTCCCAATTTAATCGTATTTTCTCCTGAAACAAAACCTATAATCATCAGAATTTTACAAAAGTTGAAATCCGCCATGACCTACGAAACTACGTAAAAACTCAAATTCCGCCAATTGTATATATATAAGTCCAGATTTCATTTCAATATTTATGGATTTTCTTTGAATTTAAAATTCGGCCATTGTTTTTGAAAAAATTACCAAAGACTTCGCTCTGCCTCAACTGTCAAGAATTAGCCATCTACTAGTCCATCCACCACTTTAAAATTCTCCAGAAACCCTCCAAGACAATAGAACTACATCATAGATTCTTTTTTTTTTATTGAACAAAAGCAAACTCCCTGTGCACCACAGAAGTACAACACTGGGCTTACAGAAGTAAGTTGATTTAACAAAGAAACAGTGGAAAACAATTTAACTGAAATTACAAGATTTTATGAACTTGACAAATGAGTAGAAAAGCAGATTAGATTTTACAAAAACATTGAGTTTCACTGGCCATGTTTCACCTAATTTTCTCAAATCGTTTTTCAGGCACATTCTTGTCGTTTTAAATGCAGGACAACTAAAAAGCAAATGCTTTACATCTTGTGGTTGCTTTTTAAAGCACTCGCACAAACCATTAGTCCGAAGATGAAACCTATATAGATATTTAGCAAAATTTCCATGGCCAGATAAAAATTGTGTAATTTGGAAGTTTGTGAAGAAAAATAATTCTGAGTTCAATCTATGCTTAATAGTAGGAAAAGATTTTTTGGTGTGGCCAGCTTTCTCAGACGAGACATACTCTTCGTTCCACTTAGCAACAAGCTTTTCATAATATGAGCCTTTCAAGTAACACTTAGGAATGTTACAATTTACATCAATTACTAAATTCAAAGCGTCTGGCTAAAAAATCAGCTCTTTCATTCCCGTAAATTCCACAGTGTCCACGCACATAGGCAAAAAAAAATCTCAGTTCCTCTAATTTTAAGACAACTAATTGTTAAAAGCGTTTCAACGACCAATTTTTCTGTGCTTGCAACATTCTTCAGTAAATGTAAAGAGGAAAGAGAATCGCTACAAATAAGGTACTTTGAAGAAAAATTTCCATTTTCTTTAAACCACTTAACTGCGAGATTAATACAAAGCAATTCTGCTTGAAAGATAGTGCATTCATTCCGGATACGATGTTTATAAAAGCCGCAATCGAAGTTGTCCTCAAATAGAACAAAAGCAAGGCCGACCTTGTTCATCTTACTACCTTCCGTAAAACAGACTTTCTGAAAACGCTTCTCCACATTTTTATCGTACTTAATTAGATGAATTGGTTCAAAAGCAGCCGGATGAGGGATGTCGCAGAGAGGCAATTTTCCATCAACACAGTTCGTCGAAAAATCATTTAGAAACTTTAAAGAAAATATCATTTGCACTTACCAATTTAAAACTCAGCGTGTCCACTAGCAAATGCCGGTCAATCATTTCTAAAGTTTGGAGAGTGGGGTGCCAGCTCAGGTGTTGCCTCGTCATCTGACCGTGGTTCAAAATTACGTGATGTTGTCCTCGGATCTTTCCCTTTGGGATTGATCCCGGACCGTCACCAATAGCCCGTTGTGTTGCTCCAGTGTGACGTTAATTGAAATAACAATAACATTTCTAAAGATAAAAAATTAAATCGCAATCCAATTTTTCGGCTCTGCACTCATTCTATGAATCTAATAGTTTAATCACTTATTTGGGCATTGTTACTGACAACAGGCTCACATGGAGCGAACATATTTCTTCACTTGCTAATAAATGTTTAATTATTGGGACTTCCCTCTACAGAACTGGGAGGCGGCTGGGGAGTCTGGCCAGCTCCAGAAACTGGTATAAAAAATATTGACTTGTGGAGCTGGCATCTGGGGTGGTTCGCTTAATATCAAGCAAAAAATAGGCTCAATACAATTCAGTGCCCTTTCTTTTAAAAATCACCAGGTGCTATTGAACTGCCCCAACTGACTCCTTGAATGCCTTGAGCGGAATCCCACCACTTCATGTGACTGTTGGCACTATATAAAAAATTTAAAATCTGGAAAACGCGGCTGCCTGACCCAGATATTGATGGACTGTCGCTGACACATCTTGACAATAGCATAACTACAATAAACATGCCTTCTATTTTAATCTTAAAACTTTAATCCCACTATTAACTCTGATTTTAGTGTATATGTTACTGTGAAAGACCGATATCTGGCAAATGTCGATATTCTCCGGAGAATGTCAGCATTCACATAATCGCTTGGTGTATGTCCGAAATATTTGCTAAATATCATTATTTCTCACTTACACCGGCAAATGTCGACATTCAGCATGCACTGATGGTGAATGAAAAATATTTTTGTTACGTTAAGACAAAAATACAACTTTCTAAATCATACTGTATTATTAAAACATGATATATGTCAAAATAGAAAGCTTAAGTAACAGCACATGTAAATAAACTGTTGAACCTAAAACGAACAGTACATTCTAAATGAGAAAATAAAATAATAATAACCTTACACATAAATTATAAGATTAAGGTTATACAATCTTATTTATTGCAACAACTTAAACGGAAGGCGAAGAGGCCTCTTCGCCTTCCGTTTAAGTTGTATTATATATACTATTATATTGTAAGTTAATATTTGTAGTGTGTGTGGAGGGGGTAAGTTCACTTCAATGCATCGTTGATATCACGTTTAACTATCGAATGTATAAAAATAGTAACTTTTCAAGAGAGAGAAAACTGTTTTAGTTGTGAATTGAAAAGTCATTCGAAACTGCCATAGCCATTTCTGGACTTCTAAGCCGGCTACAATTTCGACGGTTTGCCACAGGGGGTACATATCTTGTCCAATGCAAAAGTGAGATAGCTAATAAAAAACTCATTTTTCTCATATTCGATAGTTTAATATGATATTGACAACATTGTCCTGATCTACGAAGACTGCATAGATGTAATTATTTATTTCCATCTGGGATGGTAATTTATTTTTTATAATTTGTCTCAATTCTTACTAAAATTTAAATGTAATTCCCACTGTGCTCTAGTTTTAGGCTAGCGCCTCAGCAATTATCCGACAGTGATCTCAGCCAACATTAGTTTCATAGAACTACAAACGCAGGTTTTATAAAACATTCACAACAAAGGATTACTGATTTTCTTGATTTGACATCATGGAACATAGCGGTTATCGGAGCAAACATCCGCTGCTCATTGGCAGAAGGCCACTGCTCCCTTGGGAGATGCGACACAGTTTGACGTTGATATAATTGGTTGAGGTTTTTTACTAGCCACTATCCTTCTCGTTTCATACTGATAACTAACGAGATTTGTTTCATAGAACCTAACTCGGTTTTTAAAAATTGCTGTCAACGAAAGGATTTGTGATATTTTTTATTTGATTGAAACAGTAAATCTCGCGGAACACAGCAGTCAAATATCCACGTTTCACCTGGCGAAGTGATTGACTAGAGAATGCAGTTTTTCGATTTTTTTTATCAACCATTATCTCCTGGGTTTGTAGTGAACTGATTTCAATCAATAACATTTTCATAAAACACAAGAGCAGTTTAAAAAATAAGAATTTAACAAGGGATTGGTGATTTCTTCAAATGTAATTTTCATTTTACAACGCTGAATTCTTGCGACAATGCATCACTGCAGTGAGTGTTTGCTTAAAACATTTTTAAGCAACAAAGTGTTTTGGCATATACTTTTAACCCACTCTTACTCAACGCTCTCCTATTTTCCTTAGGGTCATCAATGCACCCAAGATTCCTTCAGCACCCACTTTGCGAAACTACGATCCAGTTATACCTTGACAAGAGGATTGGTTACAGCAACATTATTTACACACCATGGGTACCTTTATATATTATGTCTTTATATATATATCTTTGCTATAGCTTTTCAGAAAAGTTCATAAAATGTACAAATGAATGATGCAGTTTTGCATCATAAAATATACTCAGCTGGTCATCGAAAATGCAATACCATGACAAGAGATATCAAAGCCATTTATTATTTATTATACAAATTACATAAGGCACAAGGGTAAAATGATTGAAATCATAGCTCCGCTCATCTTGCGTAACGCGAAGAAATCTGTTTTGTGTAGCCACCATTGGCGGTCAATAACTGCTGCTACACATCTCAACATTGAAAAAAATAGGCTTTGGATGCTTGTTTGGGGTATAACAGTCCATGTTACTTTCACACGTTGTCAAAGTTCATCTGGTATAGCCGCGGGTGGTCTGGTGTACTTGTCGTTGGTCGATCATCGAACAAATGTGTTCGATAGGCGACAGATCTGGTGAAAGAAGGTGGGAAGATCTGGTGGACCGTGAAAGAAGTGAAACTTGGTGGACATTGTGAAATTATACTTTGCATGCGGTCGCACATTGTCCTGCTGAAAACTTGCGGTAGACAAGCCTTGAAGATAAGGGAGGACAACATACTCAACAAAATTCAGAGATGTAGTGGTGGCTGTTGAGTATATTGACAATACGAGTACTTACTACGCGGATGCAGGATTAGAATCCAATGATCCCCATAACGTAACACCAGTATGATGATGCATAATACAAGAGTCAGGCAGTCTGGTACCGCATTGCCGTCAGACTAGGATGCGACTATCGTGTTGCTGTAAACAGAATCGAAATTCGTCTGAAAAGACGATGTCATTCGTGTGTCCATGTGCAACGCTCTATGCACCATTGCAGTCACTTGTAGAGTCGAAGGTAGTTACAGCAATGGACACCTTGAAAAAATTCCCCACTGCTGCAGATGTCGAATTGTACATACTGACAGAAATTATTGTGCCACACATCCTAATCTTGAGCTAAGGTTCTTTATGCTGCAGTGCCATCCGTAATAGGCATGCTCACACGATATCTGTCCTCCTTCGATGGTGTGATGAGGCTGTTGCAATCTTTCACATCGATCGATTCGTCCATCCTGCACCCTCCAATTCCATATTCGCATGTGGCTTGATTTTGCCGAACACGAGCGATGATTTCTCGGAAGGATATCCTCAGTCTCAATAAGCCACAATTCTTCCTGTGTCAAACTCAAACGTATTCGTATGACTGCCGACTTTTTTGACTATTGCATGGTTCCTTCATGGAGGGTCGCAGTAGCCGAATTTGATGGATAACGGATTAACAACCAGAGGGTTGCGAGTTCGAAATTCGAACGAAACACCGTCGTGTACGCATAGGGCTGGTGCCGATAAATCTGTCGTGACCTCAAATATCCTCATGTTGGATTGGTATGGAAGTTTAGAGAGTAGGATGCCAGAGTAGATAAAAAATGCGGGTTCTGGATCAGTGGTGGAGGAGGTGGTGGAATCGAGTGGAGTTGAGTTGTACAGGAAGTGACGTCACAACCGGAAGTGGAGTTGAGTTGCATCGGACGCCATAGCAAGTTGAGTTGTTAGTCTAGGTTTCGAGCGGAGTTGTTAGTTTCGTTTTCAATTTCGAGTGGAGTTGAGTATTTAACCTCCCACTTCGAGTGGAGTTGAGTTGTCAGTTTCGGTTTCAGCATTACTGTGTTTCTGACATGGAAACATCAATGTGGTGGAGCATGACGTCATTAACTCAGTGGTGGAGCAATAGAATTGTCTTGTTTTACATACATGATGACTGGTGGCGCCATCTACTGATGAGATTGAAAAGTAAATATGACGTCATGCTCCACTACATTGATGTTTCCATGTCAGAAACACAGAGTTAAAGCTGAAACCGAAACTAACAACTCAACTCCACTCGAAGCGGGGGGGGTTAACAACTCAACTCAACTCGAAATTGAAAACGGAACTACCAATTAAACTCCGCTCGAAATTGAAACCGAAACTAAGAACTCCGCTCGAAAACAAAACCGAAACTAACTCCACTCGAAACCATGACTTACAACTCAACTTTCTATGCCGTCACTTCCGGTGCAACTCAACTTCACTTCCGGTCGTGACGTCACTTCTGGTACAACTCAACTCCACTCAATTCCACCACTGATCCAGAACCCGCATTTTTTATCTACTTGCCAGCTCAGGTGTTGACCACGTCATCTGACCGTGGCTCAAACATAGACGTGAAATATAATCAGATTGAGCAATGCTCAATCTGAGAGGAGCTTGAAAAAGTGTGATCAACATGTCGACTAATAGTCGCTTGACTGCTCTGTGAAAAATTGACTTGATAGGCCGATTTGGTATCTTACCTCCTCGTTTGGCGATATAACATCTTATGGCAGGGTAAGTGTGTGAATCCGCATTTCTATAGAGTGGCGACAAAAGTGGTGAAATCGTCAGTCTATTGCTATCAGATGATGAATCAATGGATCAATCAGATGATGAATCAATGGATGGGCGTCTTTTCCCGTACCGTGGGCCAATCAGATGACAAATGTTAGGTTCCCCCCATATGACGAAAGCAGTCTAAGGGTTACGCTAGTACTAGTTTTTTACCCATTGCTCACTCTACTTTTATGGATTCAAAATTCCAAGGCGTTGTCCTCAGATCTTTCCCTTCGGGATCGATCCCAAACCGTCGCCAATACCCGTTGTGTTGCACCAATGCGACGCTATTTAATCACCTACCTACCTGCTTCATTCATGGCTTTTATTTTCGATGGCCAGCAATGCAGCAATTAAATCATAAAATAAATACAAATGCTTCTTTGCTTTAGAATTAAACAGGAAGTGCATATATACAAAGAAAATGTGTCTATGAGGCTGTGTCAAGCTAATATAGCCCGTTGTGTTGCTCCAGTGCGAGGTAAATTCAACTTGCTACATAGGTTGCTGTAATGTTTTTGCGACGATATGTGTTTCGTATACTTATTCTGAATGTAACGTCTCTTTCGAATATGTATGCGACGTGTGTTTTGAATATAATTTCAGCTCTTCGCCAATGAAAATTCCAGAGAATAAATTCCGAGTGGATATACCATAATGATGGTTAACATCAATTAGATTAAAAGTCAAACGTCACCAGAAGTAAAATCTTCTCAGATTGTCTAGTTTGTTTCTCTGCAAATTCCTTTCATAATATACACAGCCACGGTATTTTGTAAGCATGCCATTCGCATCTATTACAGCTTCTATATATAATCTCATGAACAGACCTTTCAATACAAGCCCTCATATTTTTAAGAGTGAAGGACAGTGTGGGAATTACAGATATTTTATCATCTGATTTGAAGATGATTTTGTTCTCATCGGAAAACAGATTTTGCCAGAATTCCATAGACTTCTTTATGAAAACTGTAACAAAGTTCGAGGCTCTTTCGTATGTGTTGCTCGTTGATGATAGGCTTTTTCTTTGGCGCCCTGCAGTAAATTGGTTTTCCTACAGAATATTTCTTCAATTAAGACATCCATTTGAATTCTCTGAAACTGACGAGACAAAAGTAGCAAATGCCACTGCAATGGTAGATAGGTATTTTAATTAACATCGCACTGGAGCAACACAACGGGCTGTTGCCACTGCAATGGTAAATAGATGTTTCAAGGGTTTTTCTTGTGATTCCTCTTTTCAGTCGTGATGAAATCTTTTACTTATTTGCAGTATTTCCTCTTTATGCAAATATTAATAAAAAGCGATCATTCGAAAAGAAAACATTCATATTTTTACTCATTTCTCCACAACCTCGACCATTTCCTCGAGGAAAACTGTTTTATCTTTTTAAATCATTGTCTTGCGTTGCTGGGGTGACACCGTAATGAAAAACTCAAAATCAACCAAGAATTCTGTCTACTACTTTACTTGGACACTATTTAAAAGTATGATAAATTTGATTGTCTGAGAACGGTATATAACGCGACTCCCTGGTGAAGGCAATCGATCATGGTTCAGTTGATTTCTGAATAGGCGTGAAAAGGCTTTAGAAGGCAGCCATACTCAAAAGCATGAATGGTGATCGCCGTGGATGTTCCCCTGCCAACTACAGTGTCCTAAAAGTTCCCATACTCCAACTTTAAAAAATCATTTGCGCGTGTATTTTTTTAATTATTGAATTTTATCGTCTGCTTATAATTTTATGGATTCTTTAATTTTTATCGTTTGGTTTTCTTCTCGCTCAAGTTGTGCGATAATAAAGTTCCATGTCATTTTGTTCTTCATTGCAAAATGAGTTTATCACGCATTCAGAGAATTGCACTTCTTGAGGCTTATTTTGAATGCAAATCATATGAAAGATGTAAAGAATTTTGGCGACATAAATATCCAGATGATGCAATACCGAGTAAAGATACGCTATATCAACTCGTTCGGCGATTTCGTGAGACAGGTTCGGTGGAAGACAAACACAGGAGTGGAAGAACGACAGTCGTTACACCAGACTTTGTGCAAGAAACTCAACGAAGGATATTGCAATCTCATCAGTCCGTGAGGCGTTTGTCGCAACAAATGGGCACATCACGTGGATCGACACATAAGGCTTTAAAAGCTTTGTATTTTCGTGCTTATCGTGTAAAAATGTTACAGGAGCTAAAGCCACCGGACAATGAGAAGCTGCTTTATTATTGCCGATGGTTCCGGAGATTTATTCCAACAACATCGACATTTTGGACAAAACATTTTTCTCCGATGAGGCATGGTTTCATTTAGGCGGTTATGTGAACGCGCAAAACTCCCGCATTTGGCGACGACAAATCCCCATTCATTAATGCAAAAACTTTTACATTCTCAAAAATTGGCGTTTGGTGTGCCGTATCACGCAAAAGGATTGTTGGGCCTCTGTTTTTCGAGTCAACTGTTGATGGCACTGTATACAGAGACCTTATCCAACAATTTGGTGCATTATTAGAAGTGAATGAAAGAGATTCTTGGTTCCAACAAGATGGTGCAACCTGCCATACAAGTTATGAAACCATGGGCATGCTTCAAGATTTTTTTTGTCGATAGACTCATCTCAAGAAATCTTTGGCCACCTCGTTCCCCTGATCTGAGCATCCCTGACTTTTTTCTGTGGGGATATTTAAAGAACAAAGTTTATGAAGATAATCCCCAAACGATAGATGATCTGAAAATTGCCATTACTCAAAGGATACAAAAAATCACTCCCAGCATCTTGAAACGCGTTTCTAAATATATGCGCAAACGACTTCAACTTTACCTCCAAGAAAGGGGCAAACATTTTGAACATTTATTGTAAATGTGAGTTCAAATTTTTTTCCTACGTTAATGATAAAAGTGCTTTTCACCATTAGCATAAAAATAATTGTTTTAAAGTTTGTTGTTTTTGTATAATAAATTCACGAATCGTCAGTACGGGAATTTTTAATACACTCTGTAGTTATAAATACTACTACTTTCGCCACCGAACGGTAAATTTAGAACCAGAATTACCGCTAAAGACGACAATTGTGGAAGGGATTTGCTTACGTTACCACAAGATCCTTAATTTAACTATAGATTCGTTCAAACCACCCGAGTCAACTGCTTTCTCCTGGGAGCTTCACTATAAATGAATTTTGTTGATAAGTTGCAAGTGTGCGAATACTTTGCTTCGAATTTTTTTCTCTTTAAATTATATCCCCATTATTTACTATTAATGTTTAATTTCATTGCTAATTCTTGCATGTCATATTGATAGAACTAAAATAACGCGTCGAATGATAGATACTCTTCGCTGCAAAATCGTAACACGAAATCATGGTGTGTAAATATTTTTGTAGGCACCGTATTCTTTGATTATACATGAATTTTTGGTTGAATTAAATTCAACAGTTTCTGAAGTAAATTCTATCTATATTTTACAATATATAATATTTGGATGCTTTTATTGTTCATTGGAATGTTTTCCAATATCTTAACTAATTCCACAAAAGATCTATTTATTTTCAAGAAGGGATTTCCCGAATTAAACACAAATTATCACTTAATGATTTATTTAATAAACTTGTATTTATATTCAGCTATTTATGAGTTATATTTAAATATGTATGTGCTAGAAAAATGTCCTGATTCGCCCAGGTTAGCACTTTTAAAAACGCTGTATGGCCCTCAGCTTAATAAATTTGATCTAGAGCAGCCATTTTCAACCTTTTCCATCTTATGGCACGCTTAACCTAATTACTAAAATTCTGCGGCCTTCCGAAAATATATTATATTTTTGTCGATATGACAAAAGGATAAGTGATTCTGTATAACTAACCAAATAATGTTTTAATTGCGAACACCCTAACTGTTGTTTTGCTCCAAAGTATCTTTAAAAAATCTTCTCGAAACCAAAAAAAAATAATTCCTTAAAATATTTGATAAAATATACTCACAATTATTTGTGAATAAATTGTCAAAAGTTCAAAACTAAACTGTTGAAATGAAATATATCTTTTGCCGTTCAAACCGTTTCACCATCTCTAAGGCACACCGGTTGAGATTCGCTGGTCCAAATAAATCAAATTTTTCTAAATTTATAATTTCAATGAATAGTTCCTGTTCCGTTCACCAGATGGAAGCACGAGAGAAGCTTGTCTGAGTCTATTTTTACTTCCAAGTCTCCTCCAAACCGGCGACCTTGAGCTAATTTTAAATGTAGTTAACTAGATGGCGCTGAGGAAGTTTGCGCTCGTGGATCGAAAAAGCGCTCCGTACTCTCGCCGTAAACACGATTGCAATATCTCTTGTGTATGTCCGTGGGAGTGGTGGTTTCTCTGCTTTAGGATACTGGAGTCGGATTTTCCTCCTCTCTTTTCGGATGATGCGAGTGAACGCTTCGCCCCTCTGACATTTCTGTGTTGACCATACTTTGCCGGGAGTAGTAAGTGAATCTGCATGCATTTGGTCTCCTCCATCTGCTTGTTTCTCTCACAGATCTACTGCTACATTTTCAGCATGACCGACAACAGGAACATAGGTAACTACAACGACACCCAGCCGTACGTGGTCGGCATCTTGTCGCCGTCGACCACCCTGTATATCGACCAGGCGCCGGACAACGAGAACACCATCGTCCCTCCCAGCGACCTGAACCTCGAGCGGCGGAACACTAACTCCTTCCAGATCACGAGCGTGACAGTTCAAGGATCGCGGAAGCACGACGATCTGGCGGACGACAGCTGCGACGACTTGGACGAGAGCCACACCGAGGACTTGAGCTCGGACCTGCTGGACTCGTCGCGCGCCGACAACGAGGGATACCATTCGGAAGACAATCTGTGCGACGACCTGTCCCCCTGCGGCCCTATCATCTTCGCCCAGTTGCCCACCGGCATGGTGGACCGCAACATGAACCTCAGCATCGGGGTGACCCCCACCTTCGCCGCCATAGGGCCCGTGGCCGGAGGGGTGACTATGATGACCAGCAAGTCTGAGAGCCCCATCAGCGCCCAAGTGCCCATCATGAACCCCCTGCCCAACAACTGGCAGCGGAGGTTCAAGGTCGTGAAGATCATGAGCAGCGAGCCGTTCAGGAGAGGACGATGGCTGTGCATGGACTTCAAAGACCCACCGGCGGATGTCGAGAACGAGTCTCCCAAGCCCGAAATGAACGGCACGCCCCCCACCATCCAGATCACCAACTTCGACTTGGACGAGCACCGGGACGACCTCATGGGTCTGGAGAACTTCGCCCAGGTATACGAGATCCCCATCAACCAGACCTTCAGCGGAAACTACATCATGAGCAGCCAGCAGCACATGTACGGCATCATTCTGCCGCAGAACGAGTACGTACAGCCGGTGACCCTGGTTCAGGACCTGAGCTTACAGACCACGGACAGGAACTTCAACAACCTGGTGAACCACCAGAGCATCCTGGTGCAGGCCGACCCCTACAGCGCCAATCCCCTGTTGTACTCGCAGCCGCCACCTGTTGGACTGGTGAGTAGCAACGGCATTCAGAACCAGTCACCGCCTGCGACGCAGAACGTGGATAATAATTACATCAGTCCATCGGAAGCCGTCCTAAATCAAATCAACGCCTGTGGTAACAATGGAAACTGTGACATCACCGTCGTGCCTCCTTCTCTTCCTCGAGAGAGATCTCGGAATAATTCCAATTCCAGCATGGTTCCTCTGTCTGTGCCGGGAATGGATAACCCTAGTGGAGACGCCGAGGAGACTGAAAGGTTAGGTTTTATAAAATTATACTTTACTTTCCATAGGATCAGTTGGTAGCGCGAAGCCCCTGACTCATTTTGATCCATTTCGTTGTAATTTTATGGATTTTCATCCGAGCAAATTTTTCGGTTTCTAATCCAAGGTTCCACCTGTAATTTCCCTAGAAGCCACCCTGAATGCCATTGTTATTACAATTAACTTATTGTTTTAGACTGCAGCAAGTTTTTTAAACTGTATCTCGACTCCCAAGGATCTGCAAAAGTTTTGACTGCATTCTGATAACATGTTAATGTTATCAGAACGCACACACACATGTCCAAAAAATTAAGCATAATACTGAATTTGTAACAAACAATGTCACCTGATGTCAATCCAACAGAGCCTGCTTGGGATACTATCAGACATTCCATTGCAGCGTACACAGCACCACAAAGGACCACATGAGAGCAAAGACATGCTCTTCTGCACGAAAGGGACTTCTTGCCGTAAGGAACTCTTGGACAGCCTTGTGGAAAGCATGTCTGCACGTTGTGGGGCCTGCACTAGGGTCAGAGGCCTGGGCATTTCCTATAAGGTTGCTTTTAACAACAAAAAACAAAAGGGTTTTTGAAATAACTAAAACCTATTTTATGTTTTCCGAAACATTCTTTTTTAATTTTTTTGTTCCCAGTAGCACCACGAAGCCCATTTTATTTTACATAGTTTGTGGAATATTAATTTATTTGTCATTTGTGATATTTCGGTGCAGGTAATTGGTACTGGATTAATCTCGGATTACATCTTCAATGTTTGGACGTGTGTATATTTGATGTTCCGTGATATAAAATGGAGAAAAAATCCTTTTTTGTTGAAAATTTAACAAAGGAACTACTTTTGTTTATGAGACTAATGTCGTTGGTTGAGATCATTGTAAGCATAACACGTGATAGATAACGGTTGAAGAGCCAACCCTTGGAAAACTTTCCGTCCTGATGGAAAAGTAGCTTCTTTGTAGTTTTCGTATTCGTAAACGATAGGTCTGGACTGTATCGCTGTGAAGCTGTCTAGGTGTTTATAAAAAAGCTTTTTATGAGAAAAATATTGTTTGCAACAATTTTTCTGTGCATCTTTTGATTACAAATATGACGGTTTTTACTATTTTCAAGATTTCGTCGCTTTACCAAAGTTAAAGTTTTGGGTATTCTGTGCTCAAAGTTACTTGTTTTATTTTGTTATATGTAGTTTTTCTTTCCTCCTAACTCTAAGAAATTAAAAGGAAATTAATTTATTGAAAGAAGATCTATCTACATAATTAATTACACTGCAATTCGTAAATATTTAATTTGATTTAAATGCCAATAATTTAAATATGCAATGCAATTAAATGTTAGTTTCCTCAAATGCCGACGTAAAATGTGCCGTGGACCAAAAAAGCTTGAAAAGGGCTGAAAAAAAACAAAGGTCGAGGTTACGAGTTCAAAGTTATTCATCATTTTATTGAATTAACGATGTCATGATTAAAATGGTTATCGCTTTTATTTTTAGTTATCGCATTTATTTACAAAATGAATTTGAGCTTCATTTTGTCTAAGATCATCGCAATTTAATTTGTTCGTTTCTTTAAATTTAGACTTCACGGTTCGACACACCAATAGCCCGTGTGTTGCTCCAGTGTGACGTTAATTAAAAATACATACACATCGACACAATTAGCTCTAAAATTAGAGTCCGAATATCATTTTCACATTAGTTTTAGTACATGGGAAAATAAGCACCGATCACATTTATGCTTATACAATTTTTTCCTCGAATTGAAGTATTCATTTACCTGACAGAGAAATATAACCAATAAATGTAGTCTTGGATTCATTTGTTACATCTTTTGATAAATTTTGTAGTAAAATTGTCTGAACTATTCGCCCTGATCGTTCTTGAAACTGTCTCGTGTATTGATTTCGAGTGATGATTCATCCTCAGTAAGTAGTTCGAGTTCTTCGGTTTCGTACACCAATGATGGACAGGCCCACCAGAAAATCGGGAAATTTCCTAGACGCTGAGGTTTTTAGGAGACCGTCAGAGCCTTCAGTAGAAAAAAATAATTCGACATTAATCAGGAAGAGTTCATTTACGCAGTAATTTAAGTGTTTTTCCTATTAGGAAAGGAGTAAACTGTTACAGATCAATAATAAAATCAATCTGTATATCGTACTACGACTGTAGCAATAATTTTCTGTTGTATGTACTTGAAAGCACGGCTGATCGTGATTGAATTTAAGCTGTCAAGTGACGATAGAAGTCGGTCCAGAAAAAAATGGTGTAAAATCGCTCTATCACATTAGAACTATTTAAGAAGGGTATATATATGCCACACCTTTAGTTCAAAAGTATAGACCATGACTGTTTCTTAGAAATACATAATTCTCATTTCATCAATCTACCTAACATTAAAATTAAACTTTGATCAATTTTGTAATGGCTTTTACTGATATCAAATATTTGACTAAGAAAATAAAAAGTTTTTCATGAGGTGGCAATCGAATGATGCTAAAATCCGCCTGATTTGGAAGGTGCCAAATTATTTAAGATTACACACTATGAACAATTCAAACTCTACCCCCACCTGAGACCGGTAGATGTCTACATTTTCCAGGACCGATCATCCGAGCCTGATCTGAACAGACATGAAATACAGAGAACCAGTTTTAAATCGTAGTCAGTATTAAGCGTTTGGGGATAGTGTTTGGAATATATTTAATGTATGGATGGGGAATAAAGGTTAGTGAAATCAGATTCTCCAAATTTATAGATCATGGTCGGACTTAATTTCTTGCCACCAGTAGGCTACCGAAACTTTACCAACTCTATTGATCTGATCACAACAGAAATATGGGTAATGATTTGTATCAGCCATATTCATAAGCTGTAATGGAAGAAACTTGAGCCGCTCTGTTCAATTAAAAAAGTTTGATAAGACAATTTAAAACATAAAAAATACACAAATACAATCACGTACACTAACAAAAAACAAATCTCGGGAACAATTGCGGTTTGATGTTTCAAGTCTCGCAGCCGACGATCGGAACAGATGTTCTTTTTAATTTTTAAAAGTTCCACCGATAACGGAGGTTTATTGCTCCGCAGCTGGCGTCGCACCGGTCGGTCACCTACTACAGATTGAAGTTTTCGCAGTTCATTCGTTACAAAGCTAGATTATTTGTGCTGTCTTCTGATTTCGCAAAGCGCCAACCCAATGAAAGAAATTGTTATTTCAGTAAATTCAAAAATATTTTAAGTTAACATTTATTTTTCACTCCAAAAGTTGTTCTTAAATTTGTCTTGCACTAGACATTGTGCACTCAGTTTTTAGAAATATGGCATTAGAGAATTACGGTTATGAATGTGAGAAATAGACGAGCAAAAAATAAGGAAACGATTCACAGATCATTAGGTTGAAACATGAATGTCCATCGTTGCTTTATGCATGACTTTCTCTGATTTTACTGATTTCACCGATTCTACTCAATGGAAAAACAATTGAAAAACTAAGATATTTATCCAAAGAAAAAACATCTACTCGTCAATACTAATACCCTGACCTCCAAAATTTAATGGAATTGTAAATGTGGAATTTTGGCGATTTCTTCCAATTTCACAGGAAGAAATCGCCAAAGAGGGATCAAATAACTTACACAAGTTATTTGATCCCCTCCCCTTGTACATTTCCATGAACATTCAAAGCTTTCTTAACTTCTAAACGGCAAATGGAAAGGAGTTATAATCTGTTATTATGTCCACAAACGAATAATGACTGATAGTTGCGCTAAAAGGAATTTAGTCTATTCCTTGATAGATTATTAAGCTTCTACTCTCCCAGCTGGGCATATGGGGGCTGTCGTGGCTCAGTGGGTATGCCCACTGCGCTAGCAACCTTCGAGTTGTAGGCGGCGCAGGTTCGATTCCTGCCAGGTCCATTCCTTCCTGGGTGTATTTCTCTCTTTTGTTTCAGTAAAGCTTTCACTGTGTGTGTGTCAATTACTTGATATTGTATTGTCTCTGGCCAAATATGGCCCCTGCGCCATAAAACCCCCAAGCCAATCAACCAACCAACTCAGCAGGGCATATTTGTGAATCGTTTAAACGAATTATTTTGGTCATGATATATAAAGGCCTAAATGTCCTCATGTATTCTAGTTGCAATGCCCTTAGATGACGCAATCACATAGATTTTTACCGTACATTTATTTCTTAAATTTGGCACAAAGCCATTGTTATATATATACCACATATGTTCGAGATAAGTATATTTCATTATTCACATATTCTACTCGAAGGTCGCAGTGTCAACCAGGTGATCGATTAATTGACGTTCTGGTCCTTCGTACATGAGATATGGGTTTGAATCCCGACCTGGTCTTGGATGTTCGTTGTAGTTGGGAATCCGCTAATCCGATCCTTGAGACTTGTGTTCCGAAACAATTGTCTCATTTGTAAAAAAGAAGGAATATATTTAATCGTTAAAAAAGGTTTATTTTTAAAACATGGTTAAATATTACAAACACAACATTTGATTTTTAATATAGTTTCAGAATTACAATTAATATTACTTTGTAGGCGATTTTCACATCTCAGTTTTTTTCTTAATGTGTACAATTCTGTACACTACATCCAGATGACATCATTACACTTTCCATACATGCTTGTAATGTTAAGAAAATGTTTTCGAATCTTTTTTTCTCGAATATCGAAAAAGTTCCTTTTTTTCGATTTTTCACCAGCTTTTGTTAACAATAAAAGAGACGATTGAGTGGCATTCTTAGGTTGCCTTATACCGTTAACAAATGTTGTCCTGCAGGGGGCCGTCGTGGTCCACTGCGCTAGCAACCTGCGAGTCGTAGGCGGCGGCGTAAGTTCGATTCCTCTCTGAGTATATTTCTCTCTTCTGTATTAGTCATATACACATCATATACACAACTCTGTGTGTGTCCAACAACAAATACAACGTCCATTGCTTGACGTTGTATTGTGTCTGGCGCAGCATGGCCAAATATGGCCTTTTGCGCCATAAACTCAACCAACGTAGTTCTACAGTTAACTTTAAAGAAAATGTGTAAATGCAATATTTTTTCAGGCAGAGAGAGAACTTTTTCATATTTTTTTAACTGTCCAAAAATAATTTAATCGCGTCTGGTAAAAATAGAAATAAATAATTTAGCTGATTCACACGTCTGGGATCAGATAGGGAATAGGGATGGCGTGGCTAGTCTACAGGTGGCAAAAAGGTGATTAGCCCTTGTTACGTTGCCATGCGTTTGTTCTAAAATGTTGGCCATTTTGTACTGTGGCTGTGAGAATCTGCTTTTCCAAAAAGCTAGCATGTTTTTAGTTGGTGAATGATGTTTTATTATTTTAAGATGAATACAGGTGAAAACTCAGCACCAGCGAAATCTTCGGTTCAATCTTGAAGTCACGCAAAGCTCGCATTTATCAAATTTGAAAAAGTATTTTTAACTTTCATATGTGTTTTCTTACAAGTGCATTGTTAAAATAGCTTTCGAGGAATTTAAAAGTAAAGCCAATGTTATTGTTGATAATTTCTAAGAAAATTGTTTCGCTTTGCATCATTCTTTCAACGATGAAACTTTTCTTACGTGGAAATGCGCTTTGCTGTGTTAATGAGTATATTTCCACATCATATACACTTCTTACTTGGTCTTGTGTTTGCAAGTAGTTATGTCACACACTAGGCTCGGGAATGTGTCTGCATTTGTTATTTACCGTAGTATACGTACACTGAAAATATGTAATTAATTTCGCCTTTGTTGTATTGTCTCAGAGTGCAAAAAATGCAAGACTCGTATGTCACTCACGCTATGCTTTGATTTGAAATACACTTATCACTCGACTCTTGGAATCATGACATAGCTACTCGCTAAAGCTCGTGTTAATAATAGTTTATATAAATCATATATTTAAAATCTCGTGATCCCGTAATGATTTCATTGAAGTACTCTCCTGTAAAAAGAATTTGTTTCAATGATTAGAAATATGTTGTTCAATTTTACATTGGTTGCAATTTCAGTTAAACTTAAAAAAGGCATTTCTACATTTTATCTGCTCTTTCTTACTTTTTATTTTACCTTTTGTATAAGAGGGATTTTTAATATGAACAAACCAGTGGGACCGAAAACAGTTTTAATTCCGAGACCCAAATGCTCTTGCATGATACATATCGTGGTTATCTTAGAGTGTAGCTTATCGTCGTTTTGTCGATGTTTGGCTTTTAATCTGATTGGTGTTGGCTAACTACCGTTTCTCATGACATTCTCTCGGGTTTCATTTTTTAAAATTTGTTTTGATGACGTGCTGAAATAGGTATTCGAAAAACAAGTCAACTGACGTCACGTCTGGAATACGTACAGGAAGAGAACGTTTCACTGAAGAAACACTACTGCCACCAGCAATAAGCTTGACAGAAAATTCAAATTTTGTCTTTAGGATTAAACGATTGTTAAAATGCTCAGCGTATAAAAGTATCCGATTTCTCATAACACTTGAAAACAACATACTCAATCAACAATAGGTTGAATAATCATGTTCTTAAGTATCAGTTACTTGCATAAAATTCGCAACATGCAACAATCATCTACTCGCGAAGACCAAACTTGGAGATACTTTCTTGATTAGCTGACCGTTTGCGATCTACCATCTCCTCTTTGTGTCATTTACATCTGCATCTCGCAGTTGCTCAGCATTGATTTTCAGGTGCCAAATTGCAATAGATTCAATTATGGTCAGTGGCCGACATATCACACTACAGTAGATCCCCAGTTACTGTTTTGTTCATGGAAATGAACTGGCGGATGGCTTAGCTTAGGTCTATTTTAAATTAACCCAACCATGTCCTCCCATTGAATACCATACAGTAAAAATAATTATAAAACAAACATGCCACAGGCGACTAAAAGACGACTTTTTGCAACAATTTTTCCACCTTGGCGACTAGGGTATCTTTTCAAGCAAAATCATCTCAAAAGCTACTAAATTCAAAATTTATGGGACTTTATTGGAAAATTCACCAAAAGTCAACGAAAATTTAGTCCCTTTTTTAAAACAAAAACAGCGAACCGAAAAAAAAATTTCGGATTTTTCTTTAGAGAAACTTTCCGAGACGTCAATTTCAAAGTTTTGGCTCCAAGCCGTGGCAACCATGAAAGAAAAACTCGGTATCTGTGGTTGCAAGAGTGTCGTAAAACCTTGTTAAGATGTTGTTTTTTTTTCCCATTTTAAAATTTAAATATCTTGGCGAGATCTTGTGTTTTAGCCGATTCATTTTGTATCTGAGCAGCTAAAATTGCTACTAAAATAGCATTTACGAGGAGATTTTTTGCTACTATTTTTAAGAATTTATGCTACTAATGCTACTATTTTACAAGTGCTTTGGCTGTGTCAGACGTGCTCTCGTCTTAATACTTTCAAAGGCATAGCTAAAGAGAAAGATTGGAAGGTCCTTGCTTTCTTCTTAGTTGTTACAGGATCTGCCGAGAGCTATAGGAGTCGCTTATTTCGTATCTCACTGAACAAAATCATCTATACCGAATTGGCTTGTCAAACTCTCCAACTTGTCTTATGTGTGACCTTTCAGACATGATAGGGACCCACCTCAACAGTTGCCCTGATCTTTGACGTCGTAGTGAATAATACTGCTGATAGTTTCATATTTTATTTCTGTTTCCAGACTGTTTTGGGCTGCCAAACTGAGGTTTAATCGAAAAGGCTGAGGTCTGGCGTTGGAAGAAAGAAAACCTTTCTTGTGTCAAAGGAATATGCGATTTTTATGAAATTCTCAAAATTAGGAAGTCTTATCTCAATGACGAACGTTATTCATACGGTTTTTTTTTACAGAAAAAGAGGTTACTATAAAAAGATACGAGCTTATGAATATATATTTTCAAGAACGTGTGGGGGAAATTATAAACGTTAGTTTTAAAGCCATCACGTTCTTCCATCCTTGCATCCTACACGAAATGTGACAGGAGTACATAAAAAACCCCGTCGGAGTCAACTAACGTAACTCCTGTGGTGATGTAGTCGTTGCTGGTTCAGTTGTTCAATTGCCTCCTGATGCATATCCGTATCGATGCGAGTACTCACTCTATCAAAACAACTATAAATACAAATGTAAGAGCAAGACGTAATGATTAGTCTCAAGTTGTGATTTTAGAAGGCTTAGGTTCATAGACGATAACTTGGAGACGTTATTGGTCTTTTCCTTTACACACTTGTACAACTTTAAGAAATATGAAATGAACAACTTGTAGGTTTTTTAAATTACAAAACTGATTACACATAACACTGCAAAAAACGCTTCTCATTTCCTGGGTTTCTTAACCAAGTACTTGATACTATGGTATCGGTGACCCCCCATGACGAGGGTGTAACGTCCCCTTGACGAGGGCTGTCGTCGAAGCACTTCTTCTCGGTTCTACCGAAAACAAATAGAACAGTTAGAGGTATATGTTGGACAGAAGACGTCTGGGTTAGACGTTAGATGTCATAATGTTCACTCACGTATCACTTGTACTAATCTGTATGTCAATGAATTAAATATATATTCTCCAAAATAATTTCATTATTTCATCACAGGGGGCTGTAGATACTATATTCTATATGCAGTCGCTGAACTTGAAAAATTATTAGGCAAAAGTCTTAGTCTGATTAGTCTCCAATCCTTTCATGGGGTTGTAATATATTTTGTCGAAATTTTATCTTCGAATATTCATTTTGTTACCTATATTATTTATATTTTGCCGCCTACCTGGAATATTGGCCATAGCGTTTATCTGCCTCCAAGTACTGGCAGACTTGGAATATTGAACCTAGGTTCGAATCCCGGTTTGTAAGCCAATGGCTGTAAGTGATTGTCCTTGTTAGGAGTAATGGCGACTTAGCCACTGGATCGTCATTCACAAAAAATCGCCAATTCACCCCTTAATCAAAGGTCGAGGAGTTCAGTGATCGGACATTAAAAAGAAGTATTTGCATTTTGCAATTTTCATCTTACTTTTATGAGAGGGATGGTACCAAGAAAAAATATTGAGGGGTCAGATGGGTCGGGTCTATAGGAGCTGGACTAGCGTCTTTCACAGTTTGGGTTCTTAAATCCTGATTATATTCTGTGTATAGCCCACGAAACAATTCATTGCAGTTTGGAAATCTCAGATTTTGTCATTTTCTAATTAACCCTCTGAGCGTCATGAGATTTCCGAGTAGGGTTTAATCCCCCACACACAACACACGAATAATGCCTAAATAATCCCTGAAAGAATCCTTGGAAAGATTCTATTGGTCAAGGTCCAAACTGGTTAGAAGTCACGAAGGGTTACATGCTACAAGTTGCAAATATGCTTGTGTACCCCACAGAATGTTATATTTTTGCAATGTAACTTGTAATTCTTATTTTCTCTCATGGAACAACCCAAGCCAATTAATCGCTTGTTTTTCTATAGCTGTATATTCCGAAACACGACGTCACGCCGTTGCTATAACGACAGTGCGGTTGGTTGTCATCCATGGAAGACGCACACACACAATCAAAATCTAAAAATAATTTTCCTTAAACGTGTTCTTCGCGATTTTTATGGCCAGAAACATCTTATTGTCCATTCAGTTTCGTCGCAGGGCTTTCTGTATCCCAGCAATTTATCTCCCGCTTACCTCCGTTCGATTCCAGCGCTCTCGGATTGTTTAGCGTTTATTGTGCTCGTGTTTCTTCTGTTGTTAGATAAACGAAAAAGTCATACATCAAAGGCGGATTGTTTTCGTGTGCGCGCGGTATATCTGCACATAATACTTGTGTTAGCGCGTGTTGGATGTTTAACTTTTAGAGGTGGCGGAGAGCGGCAGAGAGGGATCTTTGTGCATCTGTGACGTAAGGCACTTCGATTTTTCGTGCAGTGGCGATAAAACTGTCGAAATATTTTGTTCAGCTTTTTACTCAAGTTTTCTTTAAAGAGCGGTATCAGGGGCACCAACTCTTAGAGGCCCGAATCCCAAGTGTTTGTATTATTGGTACCCATACCAAACATGACAGATAAGTATTGGTTGTTTTGGGGTTTTATGGCACAAGGACCATATATGGTCAAGCTGCGTCAAACTTAAGACAGACAATGTCAAGTAATGGACATGCACACACAACGAAAGCTGTACCGACACAGAAGAGAGAAATACAGAGAGGAATCTAACCTGCGCCGCCTATTGCGCGCAACAACTCATAGCGGGCAAACCCACTGAACCACGGCGACCTCCGGATAAGTGTTAGAGGCATGCATTTAATACGAGTAGCAAAATGTACAGAGTAACTCGACGGCATAATAAGTCATATGGCCGCTGTCATCAGAGCGGGATGCCAACTTCCAGATGCTTGATCCCCCCGTGTAGCCCCCCATTTTTTTAAAGTTGGAGTCTGGCTTTCCCCCTCTAAAAGTAGAAGATAAATAGTATTTAAAAACCCAATGCAATAACCACCCCCCTGCAGAGCAGACCCTTCGAGGGTTCACGGCTATTAATTCCGCAGGGCGTGATAGAAAAAGTTTAAAGTGAGCCCAGGGGGCGGGGAAATGACAAAGATGCACAATTGATCAAGGCATTCTTAAGGAGAGGACCAATAGATCCTACCCGAGCAGATCTTCCTCAACGTCCAAGAACTAGCTCAGTATGCCGGTGTTTGTCCCCTTTGTATTGTGTTATGTTTTTGTGCCATTCTCCGAGTAATCTTTCTGTCGGAAGAGTGGCCTGGAACATTTGGGTTTGAGGGCAGATAAGTGCGTAATGGTTTGTCCCTCCTTTAAGTGCACAGATCATATGGATAGCAATATGAATATGTGCATGGGAACTCGACGCAATGGCTGTGTGATAGCTATATCATTTGACACAGGCATCAACTTCTATGAGCCAGAGCCCTATTTGCCTCCAGGTCTCAATCATAATATTTTTATGGTTGATCTTCCCCATTAAATTTGAGGGATAAATATTTTGAATATGATCTGGGTGAAATCCACAAACAAAATATACTATTTTGAAAACCCTCGTTTGGATATGTGTAACCGGAGACTTCCTTACCCTCCCCTTCAGTGACGCCAACTTGGAGAAATTATTGCGGGAGGACAAGACCCCGGTTACTTCATATAATGTGTTTTGGAACTATTTTTTATACATTGCATTACCAATAGTGTCTGTGTATTTATAACATTCATTTTTTGTTTGCGGGATACGACCATAAATATATTGGGCCATTATGGGGCCCAATAATATTCGTGGAAACAAGGGGGTGGGTTCCAAGGAATTGGCACTCCGTCTCCTGATATATCGATCTAATGAGCAAAGTCTACAGACTGCATAGTTGACTACTCATCCCTGCTACATAAAAATATTGAGGAGAGGCAAGGGGATTGATCCACCAGGAGTTGGCGCCACTATCCCAATAATTTCGCCAAATTGGCGATGTTACTCTTTTTTTATCTTATCGTAGTGAACGTAAATTATTCCAATGTTAGCATGCTCTGTTAGCAGTGATTACATATTTCTTTGCAACATGTCTTGGCTGAGTATTTTTTGTTTCATTCTGTGTTCAAGAAGATTTTTTTCTTTTAATATGGCTTAGTGTTTCACCTGCTTACTTAGACTATAATTGAAGTGACGGCTCAAGGCGTCACTTCAGTTGTGGTCTAAGTCACTCCTGTTTTTGAAACGAAAATAAATAACCCATCGCCGTTTTAGAGACTAATGCGTGCCAAAGTATCAATTGTTTTTTCCCCACTTTGACCATTGCATTGAAAATAGACTTTCATAGCATTGATAGGATAGTGGTAAACTATATAAAAGTAGTCCACAATTTCTTTGATGTTTTTTAAGAATCATATAAATCCGCTGTTAAAAAATAATTCTCAACGAATATCTATCGAAGGGGCCACGTGGCTCAGTTGGTATGTCCACTGCGCTAGCAACCTTCGAGTTGTAGGCGGCGCGATTCCTGTCAGGTTTATTCCTCCCTGGTTGTATTTCTCTCTTCTGTGTCAGTAAAGCTTTAACTATGTGTGTGTCAATTACTTGATATTGTACGTCTTGTGTCAATTACTTGATATTGTACGTCTTGTGTCAATTACTTGATTTTGTCCGTCTTGTGTCAATTACTTGTTATTGTATTGTGTCTGGCCAAATATGGCCCTTGCGCCATAAAACCCCATAACAACCAACCAACTAACCTTTAAAACTGAACGTGAAATCCAGAAAATTGTAAGTTTCTATTTCAAATAGTCGTTTTGACCATCTCTATTCTCCTTACAAACATATTTTTTGATAATTATTCCATTTTTAAACTACAAGGTGTGTGATCACAGCAGCTTCTAGTTTAAAAAATGTAGCATTATAAAAGGATACTCACATCCATCTGTTGGAAACTGGAAAAAATAATATCAAAATAAATCTTTTTACTATTCAGCTTACATTTAAAAAAGTGTTTTGGGTTGCTAAGAATAATTGAATTTTATAAGAGCACAAGACATGATGCTTATTCAATTTCTGTGTGTTGGAGCTGCAAAAATATGAGTTTTCAAGTATGTGTGTTAGCCAGTCAAGATAATTCTATAGATTACACCAATAATAACAATTTTTAAAATCTCACAAAGAACAATTGCATCCATCAAAAACATTGCGCGTAATGATATTTATGAACATTAATATAATTTATAGTCGAGAACAAAAGATTTGATAATCTAATATGATTTCAATTCATACAAACGTATGCATATTGCCAATAATTACCCAATCTCATTATAACAATACCTTCTCATGCTATTAAGCTTATGTATTGTATCAAGCTGATATCATTTCCCCCAATCAATACTTCACGTAAAGGTTGCAAGTGAATTTAATGGGTGAGCTGCAATTTTTTTCTGCATCACGCTTTCATATTTCATTAACCGAGGCGTGATCAATAAAATTAGTATGCCACGGTGTCTCCGATTCTTTTCTCCCTTCCCGAAATCCTGTTAAGATCTTCTCGTATTTCCGCCATAATATTTTATGAAAGTTTCCGCTGGTTGCCAAGGGACGGTTCTTTCGCAATGTCATGACTCCATAATTGATGCGGCTTTGGTTGCTTTTCTGGAACGCACCTTTATTTGGACGCGTTGATAATCCCATTTTTTAACTCCTCTACATTCCTATTTAAACTGCAGCAGGAACCCCCCACATGGAGGGGAAATCGTCGGTATCGGGGGACTAAGGACAGAGGGAACCGGGATATTAAGAGCCCCTATTCTGAAAAAAGCAGTCTTTTCTGTTTATTCTCTTCAGTCCCGAGGTAAAACCTTTCCACAAAACATTATTTGTCATCTATTTAAGGTTGGTTGGGTTTTTATGATGCAAAGGCCATATTTGGCCAATCTGCGCCAAACAACGTCAAGTAAATAGACACTCAAGGAAAATTTTAGACACAGAAAATATATGAAAATATGAGTTATGAGAATATATATATATATATATATATATATATATATATATATATATATATATATATATATATATATATATATATATATATATATATATATATATTAGTGGAGCTCGTGAATTGCGTCATAGTATTTTTTGGTGGAAGAGATTTGCATTTTCACGTACTACCATTTCAAGTGTGTACTGTGGCTACATGAATTCTGGCAGAACCTGAACTTATGACAGCAGTATAGCCGTAATTAGACTGGGTGAACGTGACTAGAGTCAACTGGCAAGAATCGTTTCGCGCGATAGGCGTGCAACACTGCCTCAAATAATATCGGAATTCGATGCTGGGCCCTCAGCAAACATGAGCTTGAGGACTGTGCAGCGTTCCCACCAAGATATGAACTATAGGAGCTGACGCCCAACTCGAGTACCCTCGATGAATACTCGACGCACAGCTATGCGCCTCGCCTGGGCTCGTAAATAACTCTACTAGACACTTGATGACTGGAAACGAGTAGCCTGGTCTGACGAATCGTGTTTTCGACTGTTTTATGTAGATGGAAAGATCCGTGTGTGGAGAAAATCCCATAAAGCCATTGATCCCACATATCACCAGGGATTTGCTCATGCTGATGGTGGCTCCCTAATAGTATAGGATTTGTTTAGCTGGCATTCAATGGCACCCCTGGTACTTCTACAAACGTCTCTGACAGGTGAACGCTGTGTGTGCATCCTTTCTGACGAGTGGCATCAGGAGAATGGCGCTGCCACATAAGTCTAGATCCGCTATTTTATGGTTAGAGGATCTAACTCATCTGAGTTTGTGGTCTTACTATTTCCCACTAAATCACCAGATCTCAATATTATCGAAACATCTGGGATGTCATCCAACGTGCTGTGGAACACAGAAATCCTACACCTCGGAACACAGCAGAATTGTGGACCGCTCTACAGGAAGTATGGTGTTCAATGCCTACAGAAATACTTCCTTTACTAATAATACTTTTATAAAGAATGGTATATCTCTGTTCAAAAAGATAAAAATTTATGCTTTTAGTACAAATTAAACGTAGAGAATTCGTAATTCATATTATAATTTCATGAGGGGGCCAGATTGCAGATGTGTTTAGAATAGTGGCAACTAAGCGGCTGACCGAGTATAAAATTCGCCATCTGCGGCTCAGCTTCTGTGTGAAGAATGCGGCGACCGTGGCTCAGTGGGTTTGCCCACTTCGCTAGCAAGTTGCAGGCGGTTCAAGTGCCATCCTGGGAACTTACCCTGTATGTATTTCTCTCATCTGTATCCCTAAAACTTTCCTGTGTGTGGTCCATTGCTGGACGTTGTCTTGCGTTTGGGGCAGCTTGGCAAATTATGTCTCTTGCGCCATAAAATCCATACCAAACAACTATATATTCAAGAACACATTTGGTATTAGATCATGCTAAAAGTGCACTCTAGTAGCACCTAAATTGTATCGAGATGTTGGACTTCATAAATTTCTAATTGTTTTTAAGTCTAGAAAGGTTTTTAATTCATGTTTAGCCAAAACTATACATTAGGTATAATATATAAGTTAGATACTAAGTTTGTCAGAAAGTTATTTTTTAACTTTTAAACTTTTAAATTTTTCTCTGAAACCGTGAAATGTTTTAATCTCAAACGTTGTTTGGTGCCAATTGTTATTTAATTCACCTGAAATGTACAGCGTAACGACGAAGCGAGTGTTTTGTTGAAATAATCAAAAACTTAGTACACAACCTACCCGTGGTTTAATATTTCTCGGCAATTCAAAGTAATTGAAATCCAATACACTCAATCCTTAACATGCTTCTGCGAATCGATTGTGTAGTGCTTAGGAAAGTGGAATTGATTTTGTACAGAACGCATCTCCATTGTGTGCACAACGCCAAGGCCGTTTAACTACATCAGAATAATAGATGAAATGTTGCCAGAATAAAAATTCCATCCGTTTACAAAGGCGATGAGATTCCGTAATTTCCAATGCCCTTTCTTCGAAATAAAAAGCTTGTTCTTGAATTTTCTAAAGAAATTTTTTCAATCAAAACCAATTTTAAGGGATTGGACGGAAATAATTTGTACGAATCTTTGTGAAACTGAAGATTATTTTTCCAATCACATACTGAAATAATATTGTTCCTTTTTCATTATATTTTATTAATTTAAAATGCTTTAATCTCGTATATGAAATCATTCCGCAGCTTATATCACATTAATTAGATATTTTTCAATGAAAGTGCTAGTACACCACCTTGAGAATTTTAATTTTTGTTTTATTCCAGCACAGATAATTTGGGATGGATCATTCTGCAAAGCCCATGTGAAAATTAAGTCCCTAGTCACATAATATAATAAAAAAAATGGGACTTGCTCGTTTTTGAATATTATTGAAGCTTGTAGTCGCCTATTTATATATAAAGTTATGTAGAATGTTCTTAAAAGAAAAATATTTAAGGTAGGTAGATGGGTAGTTAATTAACGCCGCACTGGAGCAACACAACGGGCTATTGGCGATGATCCGGTATCAATTTCGTAGGGAAAGATCCAAGGACAGCGCCTCGTAATTTTGAACTACGGTCAGATGATGAGAACGACACCTGGAACTGGCACCCCACTCTCCAAACAGCATTTAAGGATTTGAAGGAATTGACATTTTCAATCAAATTTTTGAAAAGTATTAAAAAATTTTTAATGGAAAACATGGAACATTGGGTCAACATGAATTATGTACTTTACTTTCCCTTAAAGGTTAATCAGCAAAATCAAAAAATAATTTTGGTTTTGCTGGTTCATTTTATTATTTAAAATTATAATTTTATTTTAAAATATCAGTTTAAAATTTATACTTATCACGACTTTTCTTTAGATTTGAGCCGATTGTTTTTTAGATACCAAGAAATTTATATCAAACTGCTTTTAAAAGTTGGATTGGGTTTGTCATGCCTCTCGATGGATACTGTTTTGTCACACAGACCACATAAACTTGAAAGAAAGATAATACCGTAGTATTTAAATTGGAAAATTATATTTTAATGGTGATATCTTTGAGAATTATTTGAAACATGTATACAAGTTTCTTAATTTTTTCACCACCTTGTATTTTATGTAAATGTCCATGAGGTCCATCCTTTTTCTGCGAAGCTAAATGCAGGCGACGGTTGTGTTTCTGCGGAGAAACGTGTTTCCTGTTCGTATTCCGTACGTGACGTCACGATTTGTTTTTCAAATATGATTTCAGCACTTCGCCAAAACAAATTACAAAGAATGAATTCTAAATTGATGCATGATAGTTGGTTGATTGGTCTATTAGATTAAACACCAAACATCGCCAAAACGGCGATATACATTTTAAGGTAAAATCCCAAAATGGTATAAAGCGAGAATATTGTTTGCTTGCACTGAAAATCCTCTCATATGATGCATTCACGATCGAAATTCCAGTATCTAAATGCATGAATGCGTTCACTTTTGATTCCTATACTGCCGAAAAATTTCTTGCCACTCCATACCTAATTTGCATGTTTACGATTTCCTGGGAAAATCATCCATCAATCCGTGCTGTCACTCTCGGCGACTTACGACGGTTGTACTAATTAAGAAAAGGAACTAACTGAATGCGAAATGGCGTGTGCAAATAAAACCAACCCTCTGAAAGATTTCAAACCATGACTATGAACACTATTCAAAACATGATACGTGTTGACTGTTGAAATACCAAATTAAAGATGGTATTTTTTATGGGTATTAACACTTCAAGCGGTTTCAACGAAATATCTCATCCATCAGTCTGAAAATTTTTGCTAATGACGAGATATCTCGTCACCAAGATATTGCCGATTTTTTATGACCAGATCTAATGAGATATCTCGTCCATCAAGATCTGGTCAGTTTTGTTTATGACGAAATACCTAGTCGAAACAACCACCAGGAGGGTTAAATAACTTCTATAAAATTAAGCTAAAAAGTAGAATTCGGCAGACCCTAAATTTAGCTGTTCAAATATAACTGCCCAGATTAACAAACCATAAAAGAATCCTTTTTATATGCTTGTGAGCTTATTTATCATGCTACAAATATATTAGCTGTTAAGAAGTGATTTTTGTTAAGATGACTACTTTTAAATTAAATTTGGAGAAAACATAAATTACACCTCTTTCATTGTATGAGATATAAACCGAACCTCAGGTTTTAAGGTGAAGATATTTATCAGCATGGTTCTATTACTACTTCATGTGAACAATATTGAAATGTAGGAGTCCCTATGATAGGTTCTTTCTGTCGAGCTAAATGTAGATGGCGGTAGCGTTTTTTGGGGTGCAACTTCCTGTACGTATTCCTATGATGTCACTTGGAACCCTTAGTTTTATTGATTAGTTAGAGTTTTCATTTAAATTGATTAATTCACGAATCCTTTGTCTCTTAAAATTATTGGAAAACTTTTGTTTTATGTAGTTTTTGAAGGCGGAAATGTGATGTAATTTTTTAAATGGAATAAATCCAAACGAAGTACTTTAAAAGATAATCAACAAAATCTGTTATAAAAACCGTAATGTCAAACTTAATCAGTTTGCTACAGAAAATTATTGTTTCATATTTGGATCAAATTATGTCTTTTAATCTTACTATTCAGCAGAATTTTCAATTGTTACAAAATTGATTTTTTTTGCAGTTATATTATAAATAAAGTTTTAAATTTTATTTTGTTTCAATTTACTATTCTAGAAGTATTTTTCGTGTATGCTTGACTCTAACTCAAATTGTCGTGAGTCGAAGTGACTCGTTCCACTTTCTGAATTTTGAATCGGTTATCGAAAACTGTTCATGTCTATCTTTCCGTGAAAGCTGAATTAGAAAAATTCTATTGAAATGGAACATTTTCTGTTGATGAAAGAAGTTGTCTTTTATGTTTTTTTATCGATACCAATAGTATCATTTTGAATTTATTATTTTTCAACAAACTTATCTTAAATCAATTCTATTTATGCGATTCAAGTGGTATTTTGCAAACGAAATAGAATCACACATGCGTTAAAACTTGTTACGAAACATGCTATTTACTACATTTTATTTGCATAAATATGAGTAAGAAATCAAAGTTTCACATGTTCTAAGAACAAATTGAATTGTTGAAAGAATTCATTTAATCTTCAGAAAAGTTTAAAATACCTGTCATATCAATATTTAAATTTTTCATTACTTTTTAATAGGGAATTTTCTACAACGTCGGAAAAGAGAAATGATTTAATACTATAATTAGGTCAAAGAGATTTATTTGTTCATCGTTCTATGGTGTTATTTTGATAAATGAGGGCTAATCTGGAGAAATGATCAGGAACTGTAAAAGGATAATTAACACCACGAGGGGTGTGGTAAATTAAAAGTGCATAGAATGTGTTGAATAGTGCGACCAATATTTTTCACCTGGTTATTCGTCTTACTGGGCCAGCTGTGGTTTCAGTAAACCATCACAGGGCTGCCACAGGCAAAGCACTTGTGAAATAATGGCATTAGTGCTATAAATTTTTAAAAATGGTAGCAAAAAGTCTCTTAAACCCTATTGTAATTGTAATTTTAGTAGCTCAGATATAAAATGAATCGGCTGAAGCACAAAATGTGCAAATTAAGTATGAAACAGACGTTGAAGATCTCGTCAAGAAATTTAATTTTTAAAATTAAAAAAAATATTTTTTTCAAGAGGGTCTAAATTAACCTAAAGAGAAAATGACATTTGATAAATTTTCTAAAAATCGCAAAATTTTCGAAAAGTCGCCAAAATTCTGGGAAAAAACTTGAGACGATTTGGCTTAAAAAGATACTCCTAGTCGCAAATTTGAAAAATAGTGTCAAAAGGTCGCCTGTGTCAGCCTGCATTAGTATTTAACAAGTGAACATTAATTGGTTAGAATTTTTATAGATAGGAATTGTTTATAGATAGTCGTATTCAAGGTCTCGGAATTTATATTTCCGATGATGGTGGACGACTTTCTCTACGGAAATGGCCATTGACGATTCGTTCATGTGTTTTTAAGCTTTATTAGTCGTTTTTTGAAGTTTTGCATTTTTAATTCTAGTTTGACTTAAGCTTTCATGTTTATCTTTATATTTGCATGTTCATTCAAACCCAATAAGGATACAATATGCGTCCACATTCCATTGTTGAATACTTATAAATTCATCTTTTGTTAATTTTTCAATCTATGCATATCTTAATTTAATCATGTGGAACAGTGATCTTGTAACTGCGAGAGTTATATTAGATTTGACCTTACATTTGAGCGATGTTCACGTCAACGTTCTCTAATTTATGTACGTACATAGCTTACGTTCCAGAAAATATCACTCTGCTGTCATTTTCTGCTACTGAGGTCTACTTCTTAAATTAGATTCCGAACCATCTTTAAAACCTTTATCAGACCGGAATTTGAACCCAGATGTGTTTAGCAGATAATCACACGAGAAACATTGAAACATGGTTTTGGAGCAAAATGCTGTACAAAATTTTTCTTTTGCGGAGATCTCTTCTATCAAAGGAAACACTCATGCTCAGTGTATGTAAAATAATAATTCTCAATACGTGATACGCGTGCCGAAATAGGTGTCCGATTTTAAAAATATCTTTCAGTGGGTAGCAATTTATGTGCTTTTAATTCATAATTTTTGCTTTTCTTGAAAGGTTTATAGGCAAATTCTTAAGTCGAGAAATATTCTCGCGATAGTAAATAAGTCGAAAATCAACTTATCAAATTTTTTGTCCAATCACTTCTTTTACATTGAATTTATACGCGAAATAACAATTTCAATGCTGCGTAACGATGGATAACAATATTTTTAAATACTAACTTTAAAAATCTATTTTGTAAAACCTCGTTCTGCTTTTTTGCTCCTTAAACTTTATATGCATAGAAGTATAGGTTTCTTAACTAGTTCTCTATTAATAAGATGTATGAAAAACCAAACCACAAAATTCCTTTACGCATTTTAAAGTGAAATTGGAAGAAAACAAGACTTATATTCAATCGCTGTTACCGAGTTTAGTTCTGGCATATCTGTCTGCCTCTTAATTACACCTTGGGCTCTACCCTTTCCCTTTCGCGGTGGAAAATTCTTTTTCGCTTAGTGTTTTAACAAAGACAGATTTTCTGAACAATTTTGTGATTCACAAAAAATATTTGTTTGACAAAAAATATTAGTTTAGAAGCAATACCTGATTCCTTCTAGGAACAAACGAGACTTACACGTATAGAATATTGAGAAACCTTCACTTTGATTCAACAGTAATACATGAAAGCGTTGTGTTGCAAACTCGGAAAGAAATGTATGTCTCTCTTTTCTTTTGATTGTACTTCCATACCTCTTTCGACATTGACATGTTGAAGGACGCACTCATGCTGTGGCATAACATAACACGTGCAAACGGAAACACAAATGATGAGATACTATAATGAAGACAATTAATGCGTTCTATTTTGTTAATTTTGTATTTTTGGCCTTATAAAAGTTAACATTGTGCCAAGTGATACTGAAACTAAAAGTATATAACTAAATAGTTAGACATGGTATGTATCATGCGTCGCATTTAACAGAACATAGTATATTCGACATTCATTTGTTTTCCAAAAGTTTTTCTTATTTCATTATTTCTTATTAATTGGTTCTTATCAACCATTTAATAGATGTTTATTTATTAATATTAAATAATTAGTGTTTCATTATTATTCTGTGTACTTCCGTATTCTGTTATATTTCCATGTAGCTTCTTTCTACTACTTTCTTATCAATTTATAACTTTAAAAATATAAATTTTATTTACAATTTGGAACCGTCTTTTGCAATTTCACAAAAGTACAATTATAGTGTTTTTAAATTCGTTATTCTTTCTACAAAAAAGTCCTTTGGATTTCTCATAATTGCAAATTTGCATGGGAATAAACAAGCGTGTTAACCTCACTAAAATTGGTGTCATTGAATTTGAACGACGAATTACGGCTTTGTTGTTTTCTCATACTACCATAACAACGTCTTTCTACACAATTTCCTTTTGAGTAAAAACCCTTTATTCACTACGATTGATACGCATTAAAATTCAAGTATTGCTGTTAAATTGGATTCGTTCGGATTTTATTGTGGGTTGAAATTACTCGTAAAAGTGTGCCAGGTTCTTTATGAAAGTATGACATTGAAATTTCTGAAATTTCCAGAAAAGATTTTTTGTCAATAAATTTAAGCCAATGAAGATAATAGACTTTCAAATTTTTACTTTTGTGATTTAAAACTAAATCTAGTCTACAAACTTTTCGTCTTCTACTGAACGAATACAAACACTAGACAACGTATGATGAACAAAATTATACAAATTTAACAAATAATACGAATTAGAACGCTTTACCTAACAAATAGAAAAATACAAAATAATAGCCTCTTAACTGAAATAGAGCTGATTCTAATTTATATATAGACAAAAATCTCTTTTATACGATGAAATTTGAAACTAAAAGAGAACAATAATCCATGGCCATCAAAAATGAATACAACTTATGTCTCCAACAAAAATTGAAATAAGAAACGAGTATAAAACGAGCAGAAAAAGATACATTTTGAGCGAAAAAAGCATTAAATTAAAACCGAAATTACACTGACCATGACCCAATAATCCATAAACTGAAGCGCAGTTAAGGTTATGGAGCCAATGTCTGCATGTTGATTGTTTGCCAAGTTTCAGAAAATGCGAACATTCTTTTGGAATGAAAAGGTGATTTAGCGGCATTCCAAAAATCGATTGACAGAAAGAATGTACTTAGAACTCTGGCGTGTGAGCGATGAACTAAGATGTCAAAAGGGTCTTCATACAGCGTGAAATTTAATTTAAAAGCGCTCTTGTCATCCCTGTCGTCCACTTATCTTGACTAAACTAGAAAAAAGAGACCGGGATGAGATAAATTCGGAATGATAAAGGACGTTGGACGGGATTAAATTATGCATTGAAGTTTTTTTTGATAACTATTGAATATTTTTTAATCCCGCAAAATTGGATAATGGAAAGCTATTTGAATAACAGGCACCGGTAACTTAAAATTCCTTTGAATTATTCTTCTCAGCAACTTTGGGTTCTTGTCCTGTGGTTGCTCTAGTGATCTTTTATTTTCCCATAGGGTTTACTGGGTCTTTAGAAAACACGGGTGTAGATATCTTTTTTTCTGCTTTCCTTCCATTATTATATTTCCCAATCCTTCTTTTTTCCCCCTTTCACGACACTTTTTTGCTTGAAATTGTCTATCTTGTATTTGACACAGCTTGGATAAATATGGCCCTTGGGCCATAAAACCTCAAAACAACCAACCTTTGGGTACTTGCATATTGTGAGTTTTTTGAAGAAAATAGAGCTAAAAACATTTCGGAAAAGCCGTGGAAAATTTCTACTTCCCATTTTCTTACATGATTAGGTTTACTTAATTATAAGTAGAATAACAATTAGTATAAACGTTGCATGCCCATAGATCTATTAAACGCGCATAATTTATAAAAATATATAAACTTAAAACATTGATTTAAAATTACTACTCTATCGAAGACATTCACTTTTTACTTGCTAGTTACAAAAGAAAAGGCATAACTCTTGAAGAAGCGTTGTGAACGTTGATTAACTAAATAAGTCATTAACGAATTGACGATGGTAGTTGAATTTATGTCGAAATGGAGCAACACAACGGGCTATTGGCGACGGTCCGGAAGGATAGATCTGAGGACACTTGGTCATTTGGAACCACTGTCAGATGACGAGGTTTGGAGCTGGCACCCCACTCTCTAAACTTCCACACCACGCCAATGTTGCCACACCACGCCAATGTTGCCACACCACGCCAACATTTGAGGCTACAACAGATTTAACATGCACCAATCCCCACGATTGTTGATGGATCGAGTCTTGAACTCGCAACCTTCCGGTTGCTAATCCGTGACTCTATCAACTGAGCTATCGCGTCCCTTAACGAATTGGCGAATCCACTTTTTATAGTTTTGGTTTGTTCAGTCATTTTTTTATTGAAATGGTCGGATATTTCCTAGATATAGATTGTACTTAGACTTTCATGCGAATGCTTTATTACGAATAAATTCTATTTAAGATTGTTTCTTTTGTTAAAAAACTTAAATTCTTCTATCCCTTAGTGTCACAAATTTCTGCATGAAATTATCCATATCTACCTTTTAATCTGTATTAAATTATCTTTTTTGGTTGATATATGAAAGGGGAGAAAATGAATCAACCTAGAAACATGTTGTGCTTCGTACAAGGACACTTTTTCTTTTGTCATACGAGTCCTTATTATCGTTTAAGGACGTGATGTAAAATAGAGTATCTGAAAAAAAATGAAAGGGACATGTGAAGGAACCATTATTTTCTATTGCATAGTAGTGCTTTGTATGCACGTGTGATAGATTGTTTGGGAGTTACTTTTTTAAATGCGTATGCCAACTTGAAGAAATTTCTTTTTGTGGTATAATCAAAATGCGTTTCAAATGATCATGGGGTGCTAAAGTTAAAATTTATTTTTCTTTAAGATCTTGGGTAAAAATGTCAAGAATGCGGGTATTGATGCATGCAGAATCGGTTATTTCATTGCGTAACAAATATTTTTTATTCGTTTCCATTTGTAATTTCAAAAGCAAGTATAACAGAAACGGAGGAATACCAATAAAAACCAATAGGCGAATGTTTTTTCTTGCTGCAGTTAGGTTTAAACTATTTTTAAATTTGACAAAAAAACAATGATTTGACCCGCCAAAATATGTTGCGTTTTTAAATACCTAATTCAACCTGTCTTCTTTTTAAGTAGAAAAAGAATTATCTTGACTTTTTTAGGTTTGTACCATCTTAAGCAAAATAAACATACTTAAAGCCTGGAATTTTTCATCTTATTAATTATAGGCAGGACTGGCCAACTCGAGGCCAGCGGGCCGTACGAGTTACTTTTTCAGGCTGCCCAATCACTTTTAAAGCCACAACAAAAAATTAAATATAAAGTAAGAAGGTGATAAAAGAAATGTCAAAATAAGTAAAACTAAATCATCAGCACGATAGATCTGAAAACATTCAAAACCTCAGATATGTAAATCAAAGTAAAACTGTTAAAAACTTATATAATTGTATCATCTTAGCATAAGAGTTGGGTTTTATGGTGCAAGGGCCATGTTTGGCCAATCTGCGCCAAACATAAGACATGCAACATCAAGTAAATGGTCATACGCACAGAAGGAAAGTTTACTGATTCAGAAGAAATACATCCAACGAAAGTTATAGGAATCGAACCTGCGGGGTCTACAACTCGCAGGTTGCTAGCGAAGTAGGCAAACCCACCCAGCCATTGCGGCCCCTAAGGACAAAAGGGAAGAATAGTTATGAGAAAAGAATGCATTATATTTTGAAGAATAGTTGTTTAATAACACAATGTTTTGCAAGTTACTGAGAAAAACTTTTGGGAACGAAAGCAGAACTTTGCTTAGTTCGGAAGGCTTACTCCCCGTTCTGTTTTGTTCTGTTCTAAGTTTTTCAGGTGTTTGTATTTACTTTAAAAATGAACTAAGCAAAAGGTTTAAGAAAACAGACGACTTAGCGGTTAAGTAGACTTAAAAATTAGTGTCCGCAAAGAGAAATTGATAAATTAATACAAGATGAGAGAATGAAAACATTTTTATATAATTTTATTTTTTAAAGTCTATTTGATATCCGACTCTAAGGCACAGTGTAGCTCGTCAGTGTCCCGAGAACGATTTGGGTTAACCAGGCATGGTTATTAGCTTAAGTAGCATACAATCAAACACAAATGTTGGAAGAACGTTTTCTTGAGTAACGAAAGTGAGAAAATATATAGCTGATTTGACGTAGGTTTGATTTTGTCCATTTACGACTTACAAATTATTTCGAATTACTACGAACTTATGTAAGCTAAACCTGGTACATAAACACTAGACTAGGGGTGGAGAACCCTTGGCATTCCAACGACTTTTTTCCAGCATGCGAAAACCAGGGCTCACCTTTAAAAATTATTAAATAAATATCCAAAGAAATAAAATAGCCCACTGTGTTGCTCAAATGCGACGTTAATCATCTACTTACCTACCAAACAAAAAATTCAGAATTGCTCTTTGGTACATTTACTCTTCTGCTGATGTTAAAAATTGCGTCATATGCATCGTCAAAAATTTAAATTGTGTGCATATGGCAGATAGAATTACAGTTATAGGCTAATAATAAAATATCCAAGCTATCAAGAGGATATGATTGATTTTATCGTTCTAATGTGATTTTTGATTGTTTGGAAACTTGAAACACCAAATAATATCGTGGGCTTAGAGCAGAAACTCATTAACTGACAAAATATTTTGTAATGTACAACTGTATTTTTTTACTATTAGTTTTTGTGTCAAAAATATTATAAGCATTTTGTTGGTCTTTTGATCTTTTGAACAGATTACAATATGAAATGAATTTCCCATCATCATGAAAATAAGAATTTAGTGTCTCCGAAAACAATAAGTTTCTGCTCTAAGCTTGATCTTTAAAATTTCAGTTGGCATTTAAGAAAATTTTGCACAAAGATTTGGAAATGTTGGCACACACACTTAAAAAGGTTGTCCACCCCTGACCTAGACCCTCACAGACAGGCGCTGATGTTGTATACCTTATCGCATTTTGTATGATGAATGTCAGATTATGTAACCAGAATTTTCTTCTTTTGTGGTTTTAGTTTGACAATCTAGGATGCTATCTGAAGTGTTTCAGGTAAAAGGCGCTCTCGTGAAAATTATTATTCATGTCTGAAGAGCAGCGGTGCGCACCAAAGTATTTTTCACTGGCCTGAACTGATAACGGGGCACTATGTTAGCGAAGGTGGGTGGAGAAGCTGATTCCGGTGAAATTTACGCCCCCCATTCTAAACTTAGAAAAAATAATTTTCCCACTCCTGATAGTAATCCCACTCCTTATTTTGAATTTATGTTGATGAAAACTTGTTTGGATGATTTAAAGTACAGTCGTTTTCAAGCAAATGAAAATGTTTGAAGTTCTTTAGAGTAGACTTGGCCAAATATGGTCGTTGCGCCATAACAAAACCATTCATAGTTAGAAGAGTTTATACGCTACTTGACGACCGGAGATTCCCAGAATTTATTGCGGAAATTTCGATAAAAGATTGAGGAAATTTTGTTTTCTATCAAATACTTGGGAATGTAAGAGAACTAGAGAACAGCTTATTTCTGGAAAACAGTTTTCCCTCAGTCGCCACGCTGCAACAAACTTGAGATATATACATCAGCTTCACAGTTGAGCGGTCTCTGTTAGATTTCCTTTGACATTACGAAGGCAGGCAGGTAGGTAGTTAATTAACGTCGCACTGCAGCAACACAACGGGCTATTGGCGACGTTCCGGGATCAATCCCAAAGGGAAAGATCAAAGGACCACACTACGTAATTTTGAACTACGTTCAGATGATGAGACAATACCTGAGCTGGCACTCTCCAAACTTCAACACCACTCCAACGTGAGGACATTTGAGGCCATGACAGATTTTAACGTGCTCCAACTCCCATGTACACTGTCTTTGGCTGGACCGAGCCTCAAATTCCAACCCTCCGGTTGCTAATCCGTTGCTCTTCCAACTGGGCTATTTCCGGCCGATATTACCGATATTACAAAGGAATAGGAAACATGTCGTATCTTGCGGTATAGGGAAAACTACCCCTTTGCTGTGGCAGTAAAATTACTCCACCCTTTATCTGTAACGAATATCGGAACGGGCAAAAGGATGGGGTGGTCGATTAGCAGTCCTAGTTGAAAAGTTCGCTGTCTCTTCACGATGGTTCTGGAGGAGGCAGTAAGTAACACGTGTCACATGGATTTGTTTTGAAACCTGTGTCCGTTTGCAATTATATGAACATCTTCAATGCTTCCTCAGTCTTAAATATATGTTTAATAGTTTATTGATGAACATCTAAATATGTATGCTTATTTATTTGTAGTTAATAATTTTCTTGTTAAACTTTTATCAAAATGTTTTGGTTCTTCCCAGTGGCCTGTTGTAGTCAGTTATGCAACAAATTTAGTCTGATCGTTAATCATCTTCAATCTTCCCCACAGAGAAAGTCTGCACGCCTGAACTGTTCTTCAAATACTAGTTACTAACATTTGTGTAAAATATATTTTCTCTGTGGAAAGTGGTAAGTACTTGAAAGGATTTCCTTTTCGTAGACATTCTAAGTTAGTTTGAAAATGTCCAACATCGAAAGGTAAACAGGATAGTATCCTTTTTTCTGCTTTCTCACCTACATCGAAGCTAGACTTTTTGGAACCTGGGGTAAAGAGACTGATTCTCCGCTTTGAAAAAACAGTGGGGGGCCAGCTCAGGTGTTGACCTCGTCATCTGACCGTGGTTCAAAATTATGAGGCCTTGTCCTTGAATCTTTCCCTTAGGGATAGATTCCGGACAGTCGCCAATAGCCTGTTGTGTTTCTCCAGTTCAACGCTAATCAACTACCTTCCTATCTATCCTCTGAAAAAAATATGTATTTGAAGATAAAATAAAATAAAATTATTTCCTTTCCAGATAAAATTACTAATTAGTATTATATAATTTGTACATCCGTTCACAATTTTTTACTTCATTTAATTACTGACTGCATGGAAACTAGCAAAATTCATTCATTGTTAATGGGTCTCTTGATTGAAAGTAAGAAAAGAAGTATTTTGTCTTATATTCTCCTCTTCTTTCATTTCCGAATAAATGGTGTGCATGAAACATGTACTTTACACGCATAGCACTGAAAAATACTTTCGTCGAAAGGGGAAAAAATTGTGCTAAAGCTATAAAACACTTTTCACAAGAAAAAACACAAAACTTTGAAGTACATATTTCACGTGTGCCGCCCCTTTAGATCTTGGCGCTCTGTCCCGGCACCCCTTAACCCTCCTGGTGGCTGTATTGACAAGGTATCTCGTCATGGCATGCAGGGGTATCTATTTAGTTTTCCTATGCACAAATTAATCAATTGATGTTTTTTAGTTATTGCCGTCGGAATGCGATATCGTTGCATTCAAGAAGGTAGATGAAACATGAATATTTGTTGTTTCGACTAAATACGAACGTAAACTCACAGTAGGATCGGCCTCATAGTTAGAGTTTTTTGTAACATTATTAAAATGTAGTTGGATATGAAACGTCTTGAATAACCACTAAGTTTCTAAATAGGTCACATGTATGTCCCCTTTTATAATTTAATGCGCATCCCCATAAATAATGGGACACGATTGTCAGACTTTTGTTCAGGGGCACTAACTCCTAACTAATAAACTCTTTTGAGTTCCACGATATGTTTTGGAGGTGCCCTCCAAAATAGTACGCTGATAATTAGAAAAATACATAGATAATGAATAATGAAAAGAATAGATAAAATATTTTCGACATATTATTAATGATAAAAGAACTTAATGAAATGATTGGGGAATAATCACTTATCTCTCCCAGTTATTTCCCAAGTGTAGCTGTTGTGTGTAAAAGTCTCCCAATATAGCTGGAGAGGAGGTAGCAGAGACCGTGAAACGAGAAAAAATTTGTATTGTAATATGTTCCTTTTAAGACATTCGCAGTAGGGAAAATAATCCTTCTCTCAGATATGTAAAAGCTTATTGAATACACATTAGGGTTTCCATACAAGAGGGTTCTTCTGTACCATGGTAGCAGATCTCGTGGTCTAAGAGGTGCTCCGGGAAATATTAAAAAGTTTTTGCACTGTAATGTGTACATATAGTGTGTTTTTAAGTTCAAGTTACAAATTGTTTTATTGTATTGATAATAACAAAGTTGTACAACACGTGCACAAGGGGAGGCAAGGGCAAAATTTATACATTTTTCATGTTTAATATTGAGTAATTGGAATTCGTAATTTATTTCATGAGGCTTGGTCAATTAACTTGATACTAGGGCAGAAGAACTAATGATGAGTAAATTAAATCCGACAATTACAAGGGCTAGTTGAAAGTTTTACAGATGGAATTAGGTACTTATATTTTCCCCACCCCTAATAATTTTCCCAAGTTGTACTCCTGTACTAAAACCATCACTTTTAATTCAGTTTTTGGAAAGGGTTTATAAAAATTTATTTTATTACCAGTTTCAAGTTATCGACCAGTTAATATCATTTACAAAAAGAACTATAGTCTGTTCAGAAGACACCGATTCACTACAAACAAGTTACTAAAATATCACCTAACCCTCTACCCCCTCCTTTTTTCCACATAAATTATAATTTCGCTTTAAATTGTTTCATTTTATTTTGCATGAACGTTTTTAAATTTGTATTTGTAATTTTTTTTTGAGAATTCCATGTTTTTTGGGTTTATTTCTGCCAATGCACTCGTCGCAACGGTTTAGGATCCAAGGAACCACAAAGCGAAAGCAAAAGCGATAACTTTGCTTCTTGATTGGAGTATACGTGGACGTTTTTCTATTCGTGCCGCCATGTGATTTATTTTACCAATTTCCACATGGCTTTATATTGTTTCTGTTTCTTCTTTCGGTGAACAAAGCATAGAACTGTAACTAGAAAGGCTGACAGAGTATACACGCTCTGTCTAGCAGTAAGCTTTTCTTGTCATGAGACAACCAATTAAATGGGACTCCTGTTTCCAGCGGTCTAATTAGCCCTAGTGTTGCAGAAAGCGACTGAAGAGCGACAAACCATACCGTACCTCCTCTTTCCAAACTATTGAGTTAATTTCAAAACATCATTCATTACTCTAAAAGAAGTGGAATGGTAGAGAACTGTGTATTTCTTTTGAAAACAGTGTTGGCAGATTTAAAGAAAGCGTCCGACATTGCTAAAAGAAACCCACCCAAATGCTCTTAAACAAATTTAAAGTTTTTGTCAGAAAAAAGTAATTTCTTTCTTCTAATCCGGTTAAAAACGAATTTGTTTTTAACCGGTTGTATTTTAGTTCAACTTAATTTAGTTTTATTTTATTTATACATACTGTCAAACAGATTTTTCTAATTACATGACAGAAAGTATCAAAAGTACTTCTTTCGTACTTCTTTGAGGCCATTTGTGTTCGTCTTAAAAACCGACTCTTGCTAGAGTGTTACAAGGGAGTTAGTGAGTTTCGTTCACCGCCGTGGCTCAATAAGTTTTCCCTCTAGCCACCAGCAAGTTGGAGGCGGTGCAGGTTCGATTCCTCTTCTGTGTCAGTAAAACTTTCCTTGCCTGTGCACGTCTGAAACTTGACGTTGTATTTCGTGTTTGGCTCAACTTGGCCAAATATGGCTCTTGCGCCATCAAAACCAAACCAACCATTAAAGAAGGAGTCCCCATTAGGGGCCTACGGCTTTTGGCCGTCCCTGAAAAAAGGATCCGCTCCGTGCCAAGTACATGTGAGGGCAGTCGCATTGAACTTCGCAGCACTCCGAGATGTATGTCGCCGGCGATCTAGGTTGTCTCTGTTTACCTGCAGATATGTATCTTGGACGAAAAACAAATTGACAGATTTCTGCCGTGTAAAAATAGAGACAGGTGAGGTTCCTGTCTTCTGCGAAACCTTACTACGGCAGGAGAGGGGGGAGGAGAATGCGACGCCAAATGCTGGATGATGTCACTCTGTAAGAGACGATCACTAACTACTCTGCTAAGCAACTGGCAACTCTCGAGTATGGGGGTCTCTGAGCCAAAAATTGTCCTCGGAAACGATCAAAGGAAACTCACTGGGACTCATTTAAATGGCGGGCTGTGGAAGGTGCTTAATTGCTTCTAATGAGTGATCGTGCACTGTAGGAGAGGCTGCTATTACAAATATATTCGTTGAACAGCTATACTTAGCTCGAACCGCCTGGTTCTACTCAAACTGCGATTAATCCAAGGCTTCCATGGTGCATCATAGAAACAGTAAAATATTCCTAACTTTTTATTGCTATTTAACAATCTAGGAATTAAATTAAGTTTTGAAGTTGAAAAAATAGTTTAAAATTGGAAAGTTAATCAGAGATAGCACCAACTATTTCACTAGAAAAGTTCTACTCTTGCTAATGGATCTGGAAAATAAAAGTTGTAGTTTTATTTGAGTGAAATTCTTTATTGTGTAATTTCTTTATTTTTATTATCTTTTCCACAATAAATATATTAAAGGCTATTTTAAACGGTTAGATGTTGCTATTAGATTCAAAGAGCACAAATGAATATAGTAATACCTCGAAGTTACACGATAGGTGGGTCCGACGAAAATCGCTTAAGTCGAATTCGCGCTAGTCAGGGTACAACTTTGCATATAAATACATACAAATTTTGTTTAATTGGGACCAAAGACTAACAAAGACACTAGTTTAGAAGAAAAATATGTAATAAAATTGCAATTCTTTATACATATTAATACAAAATATTAAAAAAATAAATGAGTTACGTAAAAAAGTTATTTCGATGTCGATGGCTTCATAAAATCTAACAAATTCGTCTGGCGACACAATGCCTTCTTTTTTTTTCAAGCAGAATTTCTTCGTAGCAAGTTAATATTTTTTATTCCTTGCTTTGTAGCTATAAGGCGTTCTTCGTTGGAGTTTATGTTTTCTAAAATTTGTAAGCCCTTTTCAATTGAGCTGACCTTCTATCAAGCTTGCAATTGTCATGTGCTTTTCTGGTGGAACTGGGTCTGAAGTGTCGGATATTTCAGTGACGTTTTGCTCACGCATCTCTATGAGCTCATCAATTGTCAGCTCCTGACTATGTGAATCCAACAGATCATAAACATCATCACCATTGACTTCCAAATCTAATTGCCTGGCAAGATTAACAATTTCTATCACATGAGCGAAACGCGTCCGATGGGTATCACAACAAGCGGCAGTGTTGCCAAACGAAAAATTCAAGAACCGCGTAACTCCGAGTTCGCGTAAGTCGGGGTATTACTGTATATAATTGAAAGAGTGTCTAATTATAGAGATCTGTCAATGGAAGCTTAAAAACTACCCTTAAAAGCTGGAAAAACTCCCCTATAAAATTTTTCTGGTTTAATTTTTAAAGTTTTCTTCGATATTAATAATTGACGCAAAATTTTATTTAAAAAATTATTTGCGTTAATAAGTAAAGAAAATTTTAAAAGTTAGCCCAGTCCAGAAATATTTTCTCCAGACTTAAATCGTTGAAGAATTTCATTTTTTTCAATGCTTATATCAGCTGTTATACCTCAGGTTGATATTTTGTAAACGTTTTAAATTTAGAAAGGTAGTAAAATTTGTTATGAAAATAATTTTTCATTAATTAAATTACAATAAAAATAGTGGAAAAATTACTCGTAAACACTTACTTATCCACAGATCATTGTTGCCTATTATAAAGAATCCAACGGAGCACATTGGTGTTCCGTTGAATTGATCTAAGTGGTGTTGAATAAAATTTTTACGAAAAACAAAGTCCAAACACAGCGGAATAGATTGAATGGAAAATAATCTGTAAAATACTATCAGGTATTATTGTTGTTAAATGCAAGCAGCTAAAGTAAATTACTTTTCGGGGGAAAATACAAGTAAAGAAGATATGAACGATGTTGGGGGAGATAGCAATAATCAGCTGAGAACAGAAATACTTAGTCCAGTTCGTGGAGACGTTAACAAATACCTTAATATGCAAACGGGAATGACAGACATCTTTAAAATTGTAATATAATATAATAATCTTCTTACCGGATTAAAGATTTGAAACTCTTTTCCCGACAGTCTGACAGGACTATTCCACTTTTCATCTGGTCAGTCATAATCCTGTTAGTAACTGATTCGGAGTGAAATCAGATGATGCTTGCAGAAATTCGTAAAAGTACGTTTCTTACTCAATGACTCATTGGGAAAGGAAGTCTTAGAAACGATGTTCAGGTGTCCTTGAAATGTGTCAGTTTTGAAACAATATCTCAATTAACTCTAAAACTTTGCGTGGAGATGAAGGTTTGAAGCAGGATTTGCGAGGCTGTAGTTTGACTTCAAACTATAGTTCACGTGCTTGATTTGGTCCTCGGAATAGCCTTATCCAGAGCGTAAACTAGTTGACAAAAGTAATAAACAATGGCGAAAAATTAACAGTAAATTAAAAATCAATTATTTGCTTTTCGTTACAAGTGTAATGACTCGTGATATTTGTCGGGGTATCCTCGCAGAAAAGGCTTAGTTTCTTTTTCTCTGTTTGCTTAGGGGAACGTCATCATTTTTGTAATAATTTCATCGTTGAAAAAGTTGTAATTTTGGCTGAAATAAATTGCATTGTAGATGTAGAAATGTTCCTTGTTAGCCACGGTCTCCACACAGTGGGGGTACCGTGGTACTGGGACCCGAGAGGCATAAATAGGAGAGGTAGGAAATGGGAAAGTTTTTTTCTACTGCAACATGCAGTCTGTCTTTTTATGATTAAAAAATCATAAATATTTTCGTTGTACACTGCCTTCCAAAAGTTAAGCACTAAACAGTAAATCTGACATGCTTCTTAAAATTCTCCCTTAATTGATTCCAAATTTCACAAGAAAGTAGGTAATTAAGTTATTTATTCATTTAAACAATAATAAATAGAAAAACAATATTTAGATTTCATTTTAACCCTTAAATGGTGGCTTCACATTTAGTACATTTGGGGAAAACAAATTCTATGATGATCTGATTCTATATAATTCTATGATGCACAGATGAGCCAAGTGGGCTTGATTATGAAATGTGCTTCCCCTGACTTTAATGCAAACTTCTCATCGACGATTCAGCCCCTTGAATCATGTGATCCATAACAGCAGAGGGTTAATAATTGGCACTCCTCTAAATGGCATTTCGGAGGCATACAGGCAGCGACAGTTTTGAGAGGGTATCCCAAATATTTTAGATCCAATTGAGATCCGAGAAATATGTTGACCACTGCATCCAAACGATATCCTTGTTCTCAAGGTACTTTTCCCAGAAGCTTTTTGGATGAGTATTATAGTCTACCAAAAGGAAATCTGGGTCGACTGTTGCAGCATTAAGTCTCACGTACGTTTGAAGGACGTGGTCCCGATACCTTTCACCCATCACTGAAAATATCTGTAAACACTTGTAGGTCGATGTGGAATCCCCCAAAATATCCTACCCATATCTTCACATTATTACTATGACTAAAGGCGTGATGTTCAACGATGTTATTGGGATGGTTGCTTGTCCTTGTTCTCTCCAGACCCTCACGTGTTCATTATCCGACTCTAAAGCAAATCTGGACTCACCTTTGTAGAGAATATTGGATTATTTTTTGAGGTTCAAGTCACATGCTCACGACACCCAATCGTGTTCCTGTGGCTTTGGAGTACAAAGGGACCCAAACTCTTGGTACCAGTGCTTACACCTTTGAATACAGCCTTCACCTCAGTGTGGTAACAAGCACTCTGAGAACAAGTGCTGACTGTCTACGATTGCATTTGCCATTAGTGCAATGTACTGATCGACGGACGATGTTGTAACACCTCGAAACAAGTCTTCGGGCGACCGTTCCACGTGTGTGGAATTGTTTCCATAAATGAAAAAGGACAAAGTGATTCACAAAAAAACATTTCCACCTCATTAATCGACTGCCCTCTTCAAGCCTTCCAGCACCACGCCAGCATTGAGAATCTTCCAAACGTTTTATCAGAACCATGATAAAAAATCAAATTCAAATCAACCCTAAAGTTTAGCAAAACATTTTCTCCGGTCATTGCAACTCAGGGTATCAAAGCGTCATTATATCTCATGTAAAACGAACTTTTCTTCTTATTAGGGAATGATGACGCTGGTATACGGTGTGTTAGTTTTATGTTATTTCTTTACAATGATCATAGTTTTGTTTGAAGGTTCTGAGGCTTCGCAATTCTTGGTGTCTGCTCGGAAAACCTCACATACCTCATTTCTAATTTGCATATTTAACGTTGAGTCAATTGCATTACAACTCTATGCAGGTGATTTTGTATTTGTATGTTACACTTAGACCAAGTGCTTCATCCAATAAAATCCACGCAGGCGCTCAACATTCGATAATTTGCATTTGTGCTTGAATTTTAAAAAGCAATGTATTTGTGACATTAATGTCCAACAGTTGTGCAAAGGAAAAAATAGAAAAATTTAAATAATTGCGAAAGTTGAATATTGAGTACTTGGAATACATATTTATATTTCAAAAGGAGCCAGTTATCTAATCTGCGACTGGGTCCCTGAATGCAGATGTGGATCCTCTCTATTATATAACTTGGTGATTGATATTATGGAAGAATAATGTATGGCTCTTTTTCGATCGGGTACCCGTAGTACGATGAATATCTTAATGTAGACTTCAGCTGAGATTAGTTTGGAGACCTCTAACTTGAAGGAATAAAATGAATCGATCCGTTTCTTGTTTCAGGTTTTTAGAATTTCGTTCTGTTTTAGTTTTACTTATGGAAGACTCGAATTCAGGATGTGTGCTCGTGAATATCTTGATTATAACACTGAGTAGAAATAAACCACACACAGAAATGATTTTTGAGCAAATTAAAAACAGGTGCATATCCAAGGGTGGCAAGATAACAAACTTCTGGAGAATGTTTACAATTGAAAGAAAAAACAAAGTTAGCTAAAAGTTTTTTGCAGTTTTTAAACAGAGCTTCATTAAAAAATATTTACATTTATAAGCACTTTAGGCTGTTGAGAAATAAAAAAAACATTTTTGAAACTTATTTTATAACTAACTATACACTAAAATTATTTTTAAATATACGCTATTCAAAAATTTCGTCTTTTGAAACATATTCCTATCACTATATTTCTAATAAGATCTAGTCTTACCGAGCCCACGAAAGAGAAGGTTGGTTTGGTTTGTTGGTAGGTATTTCAATATTTCAATTAACGTCGCACTGGAGCAACACAACGGGTTATTGGTGACGGTCCGGGGTCAATACCGAAGGGAAAGATCCGAGGACAACACCGCATAATTTTGAACCAATGTCAGATGACGAGGTCACACCTGAGCTGGCACCCCACTCTCCGAACTTCCATGCCGACGTGAAGACATTTGAAACCACGACAGATTTAACGTGCACCAGCCCCTTTGTTCACGGTCTTTGGTTGGATTCGAACTCGCAACCTTTCGGTTGCTAATCCGCTGTTCTTCCAACCGATTTGCGTTTGATTGTTGATTGCGGCCCGTTTGATTTGTTGGATTTTTATGACGCAAGAACCATATTTGGTCATAATGTGCTAAGCAAAAGATGGACAATATCAAGTAATAGACATACAGACACAAAGAAAGTTTTTGCTGACACACAGAAGAATGCACCCAGGGAGAAATCGAACCTGCGCCGCCTACAACTCGCCGTTGCTAGCAAAGTGGGCATACCCACTGAGCCACGACGGCCCCAATTTAGAGAAGGAAACACTGAAAATTAGGAAAGAAAAGATTTTGAAATGTAAAGCAATTGGAAATTTGAATTCACTAAAATGTCTTATAATTCTGTTTCATAAAAAGAGAGCCGTGGTGTATAAAACTAAATTATAATAGCGGTAATGTAATTAATTATTCTAGGCCACTCCTTAACACACTGTTATGGGATTACGCCAAGACTGGAACTTTTAAATAACAAGACGAAACTAGAAAGTCGTTGAATTTCAAAACTGTATAGTATTAGAATGGAAAGCACTAAAATGAAGGATGTGAGGATAAATTAAATGTTTCGATTTTTAGCGTTTTCATTTGCAATAATGACGCTTAAAATTTATAAAAGCTAAGAATTAATTTGTTGATGGGAATTTTGATGAAATAGAATAATATCAAAAATCAAAACAAACTAAAAGGTTTCGAAATTAATGAATAATAAAGCTTTGACATTTTGTTTTCTAATTAAATGTATCGAAACTTAAAGCACCAGTCACAAGAGTAAAAAATTAGTCATCAGGAAAACAGCTCGAGGTACATAATGCCGGGGATCGGACGTTTCAGATCCCTTCATAATACTTTGAAAGCACTACAATTTATCTAAAATTTTAAACCTACCATTTTGTATTCGTATGATACTTGATTGGATTTTTTGCGCTTTTAAGGGGACAGTGGACTAACAAACTTTTGCAGTTATTCGATTGTTACGAAATTTGCACAAACTGTTTTCTACTTAGCCTATATGATATTTTGTTTCTGAAGCCTAACTGGTTTCTAAAAGCCTATATATCGTTTGATCCAAAAGTATTAAGTCTTTCGGATGTCATTACATAAAACGTGATCGAAATTTTTTTTGATAAATTGGAAAAAATTATAGGTCCCATGCGCATTAATTGTCGATGTATGGTCAGTTTTAATTCATATAATAGTTTGTACTAGTGGTCGCCCAGTGGTCGAAATTCGACCATAATTCATTTAATTTTTAAGTTTGAACGTTAATAAGGTTCTTTTGTCAAAGAGTATACCTCTATATTCATTGCATATAATTTTTTTTGAATTTTGTTCTATTACGTAAGCTGCGAGCATATACAAATACGTCATAGGAAAAATGCGGTATAGCTTGGTTAAGCCATATCTAAAAAACAATAACGCGTTGTTTGACATTTTCTTGGGTTTTTTTTATTGCTATACTGACCACTGGTTTCGCCAAGGCTACACAGTTAATTTGCCTATCTTTTTCAAATTATATAAAATTTAAATAAAAAATAAATCCAAAAAATGAAATAAGGAATACGTGCTTCGTATTATTATATATTTTTTATTGAAACAAAAAAAACGGGTGGTTAAAAAAATAAATGTTGTCCATTGAACTTGAAATAGTTCGACAATGAATTTAATGATTCAAAACTTCTGTGTAGACCATGTTTTTTGCAAAAACTCTTTCATCGTTTGCTAAATGCCCTTGACCGTTATATTCTGAAATATAAAATCTCAAACCATCGAATGATCGAACTCTACTTGCTGCGATGTACAATTGACCATGTGTAAAAACTGGCTGCCTCAATAAAATTCCAATTTTTTCGAATGTTTGTCCTTGAGACTTATTTATTGTCATCGCAAATGCAGGTATAATTAGAAATTGAGTTCTTTGAAAGTTGAATGGTAAAATAGTTTCGGAATATGTTAAATTTATACGTGGAATCAAAATTCTCTTATTGCATGCGGTTCCAGTTACAACTTCGCAATCAATAGTATTACGATGCATAAATTTGATGCGCATTCTTGTTCCATTGACTAATGCTTCCTTTGTATTTAAGTTTCTGATCAGCAAAACGATGCAATTAACTTTCAATACTTACTTATGTGGTGGCAAATTATGCCAAATCTCATACTCCTCCGTGCGCGCAATGTGTTTAAAAAGGGGTACAAAGTTTTTTCTTCACGTATTAATATATAGATAAACATATAAATCAAATTTACCCATTTGGTAAGTGTAACACTTAATTGTAAAGCAAAAAAAAATATTTTGCACTAAAACACCTAAAATTTTGCAAAAGAGAGCATAAGCTAAACGACTTTTTGAATTAAAATTTCAAAATTTGAAGCATGATGAATTTTTCATTTGCACTTAGATATATTCAACAGATTTCAAGAATTTTCTCTTTTAAAATTTTAAGTAAATCAATTAAAATTAAGTGAAATCAGAAGAATGAGAAAAATCTCAAACTGAGAAAAACACGTTTTTGTAATTAACATACTATACTTATCTATCTTTGATGTTGCAAATATAACTCCGTCAGAAATTAATCGTAAGTAAAAATTTCGTTTTGCTATTCACATAACTTGATATCAATTAATTTTTAACTCTAAAATTAAAAATCAATTTTTCAATCGATTTTGGTGATTTTGAACGTCTACAGTCCCCTTAAAACGAAAACTCTTATTTATATAAAATTCTATATTTTGTATATTCCGACAAGTTATAATTTCAGTTCCAGTTAGTTCTTTTAGAGGAATCAGCTGTAACAAAGCATATCATCCATCACTCTTAATAGCAGTATTCATCTATCATTCTTAAATAGTATATGCGTTTGCGTAGACGTATCTATTATTTAAGAATGAGAAATTTATCTTCTATGAATATTAACCAGATTACTATCAAGAAGATCGCTACTCAATGTGTTCTGATTCTGATAAGTCGTTGCTTTGTAAAACATTGTTTCATAAAATAACCCATTTTAATAATAACCTCAGTAAGTAAAACGAAAATATAGTTAACGAACATGTATAAAAATTAATATCTGTAGTCGTGACAAGCGTTCCAATTCCCTACTTTTGGGAACAAAGGAGAAAAAGGCGAAATAGGAGAATGCTTCTGGAACTAGTTCCATCAACGATCCATTCTGTGTTGCAGGGGTTCGGTTGCCAGTTTTTACACATTCATTCTCTTCTTAACTTTCCTTTTTAGTGGTCGTCTGGTGTTCTTTGGAATACGATGATAGGTACAGACGAGACGTAAGCTTTCTTTTTAATGGCTTATATAGGTTTGTAAACCGGACGTAGATAGATGGTAGTTTTTTTTATAAATAATCGTGAGTAAGGCGAACAGTGAAAATATAGATAGTTTGTAGAACATTGTACTCAAAGTGTCTGCGTGCATAAGTTATTTCAACGCTCTTGCAACTAACTTTGAAGCAAGACGCACATTTGTATTACATACAACACAAATGTCCGAATATGTATGTCTTATTTAAACGAGGCAGTCATGGGCCTTGTGGCTAGGAAAATGCTGATTTATTAAGACAAAATATAACGACATTATGAACATGAATTACAAATAGCAAATCCAGAGGTGAGATGTCCGAGCTGAATATCAAAAGCAAGCAAAATATTTGGGGAACGGCGAGCAGAGTATGCGAAAGGTGCACAATCATCAAATTTAGGGCTGGTTCTCAGGCTTTTGAGAGAGAAATGCAACGGCATTGAATTAATGAGGATTGCATTCTGGATAACCCGATTCTAAGAATAAATGATTAATATGAATGGATTGTGTCAAAGAAAAGTGTTTCAGGAGTTCGCCACATGTATACTGCCTTTCTTCTACAAGAATTGCTTCCGACACCAAGTCTGGGCTGAGGCGTCCGCTATAAGAATAGGGCCCGTTCATTTTGAGTAGGGGGGACTCGAGGATGCCGTAATTTTATTTTGTTTTTCGTGAATGTTGGCAGCGGAGAGATAGTTTTCCAGTTTTGATATTCTTGGTGACAAGTAAAAATCTTTATAAATATGTTGTAAGGTGTGAGGATAGTGCAGAGAAGTGTGAGGATCATTAGGATAATAGATAAGCTCCAAAATATTCGAATTCAAAAGATCTTCAACTTCCCTACCTGCTGCATTCACATTTTGGTATCCCCATAGACAAGAATGAGCATTAAAATCTCGAATAAACACAGATTTTTGTCAGAGATGTGCAGTGCAGCAAAATCAGACTTACAGTTTGGAGGTTAGCGAAATTTGTACATTGTAATTTAAATAGCTTTGGGCATATTACTTCACACTTGTATTAATAGTTTCATCCGTTTTAATTGACATTGTATTCACGAGATAAAGAATTTTTTACTCCTACAAGTATGCCACTAGCAACTTGATGAAACTTCGGTAACAGATACAATGTAGCTTGCATTCTATTGAGAAAGGGATAGAATGCAAAGCTGACCTCGTCTACTGCAAAAGCATCTACATCATTTTGAGTCATATAGTCATTAATAACTAAGTTATTTCTTTAAAAAAAAAGTGGTACAACTCAAATTTTACAGGAGAGCCAAAAGAAAATTGAATTGAATATTTTTAAGTATATTGGATTTTCGAAATTGAAGTGTGTGAAATGTGTTCATATATTTATTGAAAACACTAGGTATGTCCGAAAAGTATTCAGCTATTTTTAATATACTGTTTATATAAAAGATAAATATTCAGCGGTCACCTAGCGACTGAAAACGTAAAAGATTTGGTCTTTTGTTGAATTATATTTAATTATTAGTTTGCAACCTTGTCATAAAATATGCAAGAAGGTTCTCGTAGGGTAAATGGCCAATGCCAGGTTAGGGTAGGTTTTAGAAAATTAGAAATTTGGTTTATTTTATGCTAGTGTAAAAATATAAATATTTTCTGATTACAACATTTTGATAACAGTTTTTCAAAAGCAAGAATCCTAAGCTAATTCTTACGTTTCCTAGGAAAAATTTTCGTTACTTTTAAACTGATAATGTTTGCCTGTAATGATAAATTATTCAGTTGCTTAAAAATAAAACATTTCAAAACTGCACTTGATATTTTGCCTTTTATTATCATTCAGAGGCGAAATAAGAACATACTCTCGTGGTTTTCAAATGTTTCCGCGTTTGAATTAATGGTTTATTTTAGAATTATTTTCAAAAAATTATTTTTCTCTTGTTTTCTCTAGAAAGTTTTCTGTAAAGCAAAATAGCTTTTGTGGTAATCCGGAAGTTACGTCACTTGGCAACATTTTGAAATAACGCCCTTTTCTACCCAGCGAGAACATTGGATAACCTAAAGTAAAATCCTCGTCTTCCAAATGTTTGTTCACTGAATTTCCCTCTTATAGAATTGATAATAAATTAATAATTTTACTAGTTTTCTATTTTAATTGAGGGAAAGCATGCTGTAAACTCGTGTATTGCAAGTGGCTGCTCCAGTCTTTCCCTGATTGTTTCACGCGAATAATCGAGGAACAGAGGAGGGGATGCCGTGCCCGACCCAGTGGTTTTGCCCACTGTGCTAGCAACCTGCGAGTTATATGTTGCACCGGTTCGATTCCTGTAACTCATACTGGATACATTTCTGTCTTCTGTGTCAGTAAAATTCTCCTTGTGTGAATCTCCATCACTTGATGTCGTCTCTTGTATTTGATACAGCTTGGCCAAAGATGACCCCTGCATGACTTTTTACCAGTGTTTGCACCTTCTAGATCAACAGAATATGTGCCGAATGGGAGGGATTTTCAGTGTGGATAATCAAATCAGAAAGCGAGGGATAGAAAACGGAAATTTTACTTCTCCTACCCAAATCTCTCACATGATACATATCGGGGTTACCTTAACTTGTAGCTGTTTTCGTGACGTTAAGCAATTAATACAATTGGCGTTGACGAATCAACTATCAAAAATCAATTTAGAATTTTTGTTTGCGAACTGCTGAAAATCGTTTTCGAAAAACTAGTATAGTGACATCACCTTCAAAATACGTCCAGGATACACGTTGCGCCGCAGAAACTCTTCCGCCACCTACTTTTAGCCTTGACAGAAAAAGCCCCGCACACTAAATGAAAATCTCATAATACGCTCAGAGGGAAAAGTTTTCTAAGTAAACGATTCTCAGCGAGACCACTGAAGTAGACCCAAAAGTTACATCGCAAACCGATTATCACTGATGGAATCATTTAATAAGATAAGTTCATAAAAAATATTATTTGCTACCCGCTGGACGACTGCTCCCGCAGAAGGGCTTGGGTTGGCCAAGCCCGATCATCTCTTCCAAAAGTAGAACCAGCCGCTTATGATTTTAGTTTTGCAAATTCCAGTGTCATACCTGCCAATTATTCCAGATTTTCCGGAAGTCTTCTGAAAAAATACTTGGCTTTTCGGTCTTCCGAACGGAAAAAATATTTTCCGAATGTTCCTTTAGGGGGCAGAAAATTTTCAGATTATCGCCGAGCTAGGCAATCATGAAAGAAAAACATCAGAATTTGTGGTTGCTAGATTGTAATAAAATTCTCTTTTTTTTTTCAAGAAAAACTTCCAAACAAATCTCTAAAACACGGAAGAAACAGTTTAGTTGTTGATTTTTGCGTATCTTTGGCTCCATTTTGTATTAAATATCGCAAAATCGGTTTCGCCGTGTTCGAACTACGTTCAAATCACAAGTGGTATAATTAATAAAATGAACAAACTGACCAATTGGCAAACGTTGGAGCACAGCTGCCCCAAGCTAAACCTCGTTGTCCTCTACGTAACATCAAGAGGCTTATATTCTCGTCTATAAGGACTAATGGACTTCCAATCTACAAAGAGATGTCTATAGGAAAGATCTGGAATGTTTTATTGAGGAATAAAGCTCGTATCCCAGGTTCCTGCCCAGAGCTGTAGGAGCCGTTTTCGACTTCTCACAGGACATGATTACTTACAAAGACACTGTCATCGTATTGGAGTATCGAGAACTATCTGTCCAGTTTGTGAACTGGATGAAATAACTGGAGACCACATCAAGGACCGCCCTAAAATTCCTGAAATACAATTGCAAATTATACTGTAGATAATGTTTTTAAACCATTTTTAATCCCTTTTTACCTTTATTGGGTTGTACGTCGGCTGATGGCCGATAGGCCAGAGACGGGCGTAGGATAAAAAAAGTATTGAATTGACTGTCCCTCCGTGTCAACAGATGGGACGAGATAGGTGGTTTTCGAACTTACGAACCGAGAGGAAATATTTTTGACGCCAGCCGTTTCAAGGTCGATCCAGTAAAACCTAATTCTCTTTTTGCAGTCCCTACAACCAAGGGAAATAAATCCCTGTTCCGATAATGCAAAAAGTGTAAATATCTATGTTTAATATTTGAATTGTATTTTCGCTGTTTTTAGTTTTAGCACACCACTCGGCTCACCACGTTACAGCTTCAAGAACAGTGAGAGTTGGTTTTGAATATCGTAAGGAGCATTTGCTTTATCGCGCTTAGAACTTGCCTCCATCACTGTTCGTTATTCTGGCGATTATGAAAATGTAGATGTAATTGTATTTCCGGACCAGTTTCGTTTTGTGCATATTAAATTCGTGATAACCTCAATTTTTTATCGACTGCGTATATCTCGTTTGATTTGTGTATCCTATCTTTAGTATTTATATATATATGCCAAAGTTGTTTCCATTCCTGTTTGCTGCTTCCTTGTTAGTATTCTATCTGCACGAGAGCTTAAGATAAGACTAACCTTGTTCTAAATGCTTTAGTTTGCCGTATTTAGGACGAAGCTAAGTTATAACAAGTATTGAAGACTTTCACCTTCAATTTGTTTTGAATTTCATTTGTCTCATCATTTTTGAAAATATAAATGTCAGAATCGGTAATATATTCTCGAAGCTTCAAGGTACACTTACCATAATTTACTGAGAAATTTCTATATAGAAGGATATTCCAACACTGCATTTACTAAAAAGGATTATCTACATTTTGCAGTTTTAATCTCTGGAGGTCTTATTAACTACTAGCAGATTTTCTCGACCCTACTCTGTTGAATTTTTTTGAATTTTGTTAGCTTGTAGATTGAAAGTGACCAGAAAACAATCACTTTTCTCTTTCGAAGAAAAATGCCAACGTCATTTATGTGTCTGGAAAATAATTTGTTAACTGCTTTTCGACATTTTTATCATTTCAACATCTATTTTTGGACGCAAATCGAACACATGCATATCCATCCATTTCACTTACATCGCACCCTTGTTGTATGACAAAACTACAAAAGGTGACTACTGCAAAACTTAATTTTGAGTTTTTATTGGTGGGGATTAGGAATGCACCTTCTGTTCGTGTCCTGAAAAATTGCCACAACTCAATTCGTAAAAATGACGAATCAACGGCGAATACTCCAGTACTCAAAGTTTCCTACCAATATTTTTTGACTTGTGGCCCTTTTGCACTAGCCATGCGACATTTTTGAATTTCGCTATCCATAAGGGACAACAAAGAAGGGGAAGGATAAGATATTCATGGGTAGATCGATTTGAAAGAGGGTGTTTTCTTTAAGAAAACCGCTGTTTTCAACAGATTTCTAACAGGTATAATAAGTTGCTTAAATATAGCTTCAACTCGTAAAGTAGGTAATCCTGACCTTCTGTCACTACAATAAAGAATTTTTTTAATATTTAAAAAGTCCTAATTCCGATTTTTTTCAACATTACTGTTCTTTCAATATCGGCAAAGTCCCATTAAAAATTTGCTTTTCTCTAACCTGCATGCCACTTTAAATCAATTCCTTTGTGGGGTTGTTGCCACACTTATAACTAAAAATAGAAATTTAAAAATGTGAAATTCCGAGTGAAAAAATCCCAAAATAATATTACTGAACCTGATCGATGAACACGAGTTTTCGTTTCGTTACGCAAGCACTACACTTTAAAGCATTTTTTTAATTCTGAGATTCAATTTTCAATCGGAACCACAAAAAAGAGAAATTAAAATTCCGTAAAAATAATATTTGGAAAAATAATTGCTTTTTCAGTAGTACTGGTAAAATAATCTGAGTAATTGCAGTGTCAATATACATCTCAGCTACTCCAAAAATTGAATTTGATTTTAGTATGAATATTCAGCTGTTTTAGCGTGAAACTTTCTTAAAAATGTAGGCAACGGAAATTTAAATGTGTTCTCTAAGCTAATATATATTTCATAAAGTATTTGACAATGTATGAAATTTTGTATTGAATAAATTTTATGTGATCTTTGCACAGACATAAAAACAGGAAGACAGATAAATAAACGTAAGCAAGTTCAGTCACTAAAAGAGTGCGAGTAATCACAGTATGAAAAGTTTCATGAAATGCACCCAGCCATTTGGACGCAATACGGGCATGCAAAAATGCATACATACAAACACCAAACACGAAACCACTCATTTTGCATTAGAATGACCCAAAACGGATAAATGATTTGAAATGGGGCGAAAATATTTTTTGTTCAAACACTCCATTTTTATTAATATAAATTTTAGAAATAATTGTTGTTCTCGTTAAGGTCAGGTTTAACCAGCCTGTCCACAAGAAACCGTACACGTAAGATAAATAAGTTGCTATGAATAAATTGATCTCCAGTCGACAGATCAGATACGACTTTCCAAATAGTTTTTACCAGACCAGTCGAGTCGAGATAGGGCTCTATGAACAGGTTTACACGACTAACCAACCAGCTAGGACCCTTTGAAAAGATTTTTCCGGTTTCCCGGTCAAATACGGCTCTCCGGAAATATTTTTCTGGCCCACCGCAGTGTGTTATTTTAGTAATCTAGGTGCACAAAATTATTGCATCGATACACTGGTTTTGGGTGGTTTTAAGAGGCTGCGAGTGATAAAATACTGGCTTAAGTACATATTTAACCATTTTTAATTGGTATTTCAATGCAAAAATATGCAAAATTTAAAGGAATTTGTAAACTTTGTTCCATATGTAAAATATATTTAGATTAATTATTAACCGTATTTTTACAATTTTTTATTAATGTAATCGTGAATAATGTCAGATATACCTAATCTTTCATCCTTTCATTTAAAATAACGTAGATGTACGTAATAGAAAAACTAAAAGGTAAGTCTCATTGAAAAATATTTCCAGAATTATTTACTAGGAATCCTGTCTAAATAGTCTACTGATGTATTTAATTCAAGTGAGAATTCTTCCAACAAATTCAACCTTTTTTTTAATCATTTGGCTACGTTTAGTTTTAGGCCTAGATCGTAAATTTGGAATGAGTAATCTATTCATATCAAATCTGTATTCGAATCAGTTTTTGAATTTTTTTTCTAGTGAATATTTCCCTTATTGCCTATTATGTTTATTTCTTGCCTCTTGCGCTTATTCTAAGAGCTGACTAACTATATATCTTGTAAGTGCTTCGGCACTCAGCAAACGTATCGAAATTTATCTGGAAACCGGAATTTAAACATTCTAATAGGAGATGAAGCACTTGATTAACTCTACACTAACCTTAGTTATTCTAGACCTTTCAACATTTCTAAAAAATATATTAGCGGTGTTTCTATTGTTATTGTTTGCTGTTTGAACACATCTATCAAAACACCGATCTCGGCTTCAAACTTATTTTGCACATTATTAACTTCCCTAGAAGTTAAATCTACTAATTCCTTGGCAAAAATAAACTTGATGAAAAGACTGTCTAGCCTATGATGGTGCAGAATTTTGCTAAATATTTTTTTTTACCCTCGTTAGTACAAGCATAAATTTGTAGAGGTACTACCGAAATACCAAACAAACTGCTGGAAATGGAGTTTTTCAGAAAAACTTCTCGGTACCTATTCTGTTCTCCGCGCCATCCTCAGCCACACATTATGATTATATTTATGGTACTATCTTTTGACAAAAACAATCTCAAGGACTTGTTCATGAATTTCACGTAACCGTATAACAGACCAGGTGATGAATGATTAGTTGTACTTCAGCTGAAGTTTGCATAATTACCTCTGAAGAGTAACAACCTTTTAGCTTACTTAACTTTATTATACGGACTATACAAATTAAAGTTACTGTCCTTTTACTTTGTTGACGTATAATTTTATATTGGTGTATAGAAAGGTTAGAATCACAAGTATTAAGGCAAGCACTTGATCTGCAGATAATTTTACTGGCTTTTTATTTAGACAGCGGGCTGTTTTTATAACTACCTCTTCTGGGAAAACAAGAGAGCTCTCTAACGATTGGAGTATATCTTTTCCCTGTTTTTCGTAATTTACTTCAGTGGCCATCGACGATTCGTTTTGGCTAATTGTCTGTACAAAGTTTGCGACTCTTCGTTTTATTTAGATTTGGAACTATTGGCTTAAAACATTTTTGGAGGCCTTCCAGGCCTGTTTATCGAACCAATTCGTAAATTACCCTGAATCACAGCATAAGAAAAGGTAGTTTCCTAGAAGTCAAGAAGAATTATTTCTCATGAACACTGCGCTTGCTCGCTTTGCACCTCTTTTAATCAATTCTTTGACAGGGAAATCGTGAATTTTCACTTTAATACTATTGAAAACAGAAACAGAATCTGGTAGCAAATGTTCATACATTTCTTGGCAAAAATGTTATGATAGCATCAGTTTTTGTATGCTTCTAATTCTAATTATCATCCAAATTTCAAAAATGGATTGACGAGAAATTCACATTGTCATTCTGAAATTTAAGGAAAATCTATTAGTTGCGCAAACTTGCTTTTTCTTTATGACGATGTGAGAAATAAATGTATTTTTAAAGCATCTCTGAAAAATGTTCGGTTTTTAGTGTCCAAAGTAGTTCTGTACACATGCAGTGTATTAGATTGTATTCTCACTAAATAGGGGCAGCGGTCACCCCATGTACTATAACGTGAAGTGTATACTTGTTAAAAGAGGCCTGTTATCTATCTTAGCTCTCGAGATCCGTCAAACTGTAACGAAGACCCTTAGTGCTGATGTGGGGATCCTGTTTGATTTTTTAATGCTTTTTATTCTGTGTAGTTTTAATGATTTTATAATACACTGCTTTACTAAATTAAGGAGAAAACACAAAAACCACTATTTCTCCTAAAAATAATCGATTTAAATATCGATTTTAGTTAATCGACACCATCACATTATGTAGCTATCATATTCATTATATTATCGCTGTAGGTCCTACATATCTATTAATGACTACACTTCACATTGAAGCTGCTTACACTTCTAATTCAGGTCTATTTTTAAACAAGTTTCTGTATCTTCCAATTTTCCGATAAAATGTAAGTCTTATGTTTGCTATTTTTACACTAGTTTGCCCAAAATTTCATAAAATTCTACCGATTAGATTTTTAACTGTCATGACTTTTATGGTTTTTGCTTCATGCATGGAAACCAGTGTTCTTTACGTTAAAAATGCGATTGTATAAATTTTGTGGAAAAGAGAATCGATTTAATATATTTTCTTCTCATGACACCAAAATGTTCAAAATTGTGAAAGTATTATGAAGCGGATCAGTATGAGTGTGGTTAAAACTAAAAAAATAACATTAACAGAGCAGTGTTTTATTCAGGCTGTCAATTCTAAAATTAGATTTCTAATTTTGTTAATATAGTTCCCACTTGATACGCGTTGAAAACATTTCACCTTTCCCAAACTAAGCCATTATTAAATATTAACTTTTTTTATTGTTAGTTTAGATTCATTTTTTCTCTCTGAAACCTTTTTTTACACATTCGTTTGTACGTTCGGAACGATACATTCTGTCAACAGCATGAAAGGTTAACCAGTGCCTGAGTGGGCGTCGAATTGGTACCCTTTCTTTTGTCTTACATTATTGCGTAAGACAAAAAGAAAGTGCACCAATTCGAATTTTCCGTTTTTGAACATGTGAAAATCTGAAGTGCTTTTCGAAAACAGATAATTAAATTCATGAAAGTTCATGTTTGTTATTCACCTTATAATAACTGGGAAGATAATCTAGATTTGTCTCACAATGAAGACAACTGCACAGTACATATAGTTGTCTTTTCAAGACAACTCGATAATTGATTGAGAAAGCAGCTGTTTGTACAGTTGTCTTCTTATCGAGGGCCATAAAGGAAATATAGTGTTTAAAATCATTTAAAAATTATCATAAATAATATTTATATTTGTCGGCAGGTAGGTAGTTGAATTTACGTTGCACTGAAGTAGTACAACGGACTATTGATGACAGTCGGATCAATTCCGAAGGAAAAGATCCGAGGATAACACCTTGTATATTTATCGGAAGCTTAAGAAATATACATGATTTCATTTCACTAATGAATTTATTTCATGCAGAAAGTATATATATGTATGTAAGCCTTTCAGAAAGCAGGAATTATCTTATAAAGATTTTTTAGTTATCAACGCCTTTTCTCAACAATAGAAGATCGTTCTTAGATTTCACTTGTATACCTATATCCATTACTTTTTTTAACATATTTTATGTTTATATTAATTTTTTGTTTTTATTTATTAGTGGGGCCTGGATATATTGAAAACCTATTGATCTTAACTTCTTGAAAATATTTGTCTTAGAGAGATTTAAAAAACCTACCCTTGGAACGTGAAGGGAAAGTATCCTAGAACAACTATTTAAAAATTTTTGAAAATTTAAATGACAGGTAACACATGTATTAGAATTTTATCTTTTCTTTGTAAAATGCGCTATTAAATCTTATAACGAAAAAAGGAAATATTTAGGCACTCCTAAAAATCACTTTTTCAAAAGTGAACGAAAGGGTTTCTTAATTCAAAACTGAATTAGACTAGTGTCTTCAACGGAATTGCCAGAATGAGTTACTAAGGAAGGCTTTTTACTTTGTCATCCGCCAATTCTTTTCTTGAGTATTGTAATTTAACATCAAAATGAAAAAACAATTTTTTTTACAAATGACAGAAAATAGTAACTTCAAATAGAAAAAATGCTTCTTGAAACTCAAATAGAAAAATACCCCTTATAGGAAAAAGGCCCCAAAATGCTAATGTCACCAAGTCCAGGTCGTAACGATAAGATATATACTGCGATATGGACTTTTTTCTTGATGCAATAATTCCAAATGTAACAGAAATAGAAAAACCATCTTCCTATTTCTTTCAACGACACAGGATAAAAATGATTAATTAATTCACTACGAAAGATTCGGAGGCGTAAACCGTGAAAATAATCATAATTGCTCCAAATATAGTTTTAAAATCTTATCTTGTTTCCGTGAAAGAAATTAGAGAATAGCTTTTCCCTTTTGATCTCTAACATGCGTTTCAATTTATTGTTCAGTTTTCCTCCTAAAATACTACATTTTCTTCGCTTGTAAGATAAACAAGTAAAAAGGTTCATAATTCAGGTTTTTTATCGTGTTTTGTCTTGGAAGGATTAATTTAGAAGCGGATCAGTAAAACCTTTTTAACCATTCCGTCTCAACTATATTATGGATTTATTTTATTTTCCTGAGTGTTGCGATGAGAGAGAGAGAGAGATAATCAAAGCTCAGCATTGTTCTGCATCTATTTTTAAGCGTCTCCATTTTTACTATTATACTCATAGTTCGTTCACATTTTGATCGAAGCAAGTTTTAATTGTCTGGTCTCTTTTTACTTGTGTGAAGAAATGCTATCTACTTCAGTTTAAATATTTATTTATTCGCTCTATTTTATGAAAGGATTTTTAATATATTCATGCAGCCCGCTGAATATATTCTAGATAAAATGAAACAATAGTGATTGTGAATTAATTTGAATCTGTTTAGAAACTTCACAAATGAATCTTAAAATATATACGAAGCTTTTTAAAGTGCTCTTTAATTAAGAATATTTTATACATGATGAGAATTCTTTTGGTTCTACGACTAGTGTTTGGGGTTAATTTGAGGGTAATAATAGCATGTCTCAGAGACGAAATGTGACATTTTTTTTGTTTGGGCTCCAATCTCAGATTGTTCCGTTGAAAAGATTGAATAATGATTCGAATATAATCTGGATACATCAGATTAAGTATTTCTTGTTGGATTATTGTCGACAACGAGAAACTTCTAACCGTTTAGTGGACTTAGGTGATATGCGTTACAGTCCTTCATCTTCCTGTGCTCTTGATTCTGTATCCTGTTACTGCCTGTATGGTCTCAGATAGAGATGACTTAGATGGGATGCGTTATAGTGCATCTTCCTGTGCATTTTTCTATGCCCTGTTACTACCTGTATAATCACAAGATGACTTAGGTGATATGTGTTACAGCCGTTCGCGTCGTGCTTATCTGCATGACAGTAGTTGGAGCTGCTCTGACGCGATATCGCCAGCATTCCTTTCCAGGAACCATTCTTTATGTACTTAGGATAGTACAACTTTTGTGTACTTAGGATGGTACAGCAATAAATGTAAAATTTAGTACAGTCCGCTGAAGTTTGTATTTTTGAGTGAGCTCCGGCAAAAGCCTTTCATCTTCCTGTGCACTTTATTCTGTGTCATATTACTGCCACAGATGGAGTCCCATAGAGATGATGGCGGTCCATGATACGAGCAATATCCGTACGGATGGGGGTGATATTGGTTCCAGCGTCAATTGTCATTTGGCAGATAATTCTTTCACTTTCCCTTTCAACGTACGAGACGTGGTACCCCTGAACTAATCAGGTCAGGAATAATGGTCATGTGTTTCTTTTTGCTCCTTTAAAAAGTGAAGCTTCCGTGGTATGCCAACATTAAACATTTAAGTCCGATTAACCTCTAGTATTATACACTTTATATATATATATATATATATATATATATATATATATATATATATATATATATATATATATATATATATATATATATATATATATATATATATATATATATATATATAATGGGGGAGATAGGTTACTCTGCTATTTTATAATGAGTTAATTTTTGTTGTCATGACTAAGTTCACCACAATACTTCCCCTCCAGAATTTCGCAATGGTTGAATTTGTTAGATGCTACCACTAGTTGACAGATTTCCTATTGCGTGAGAGCTGTATTAAGATTTCGGACGTATTTCCGTATACATGGTCATGCAATGGATGATTGCGGCCGGGGGCTGTCCTCCAATGGCCGAGTGTGACAGGCCGGCAGATTTTGAAAATTGTTTGCTGAGCGGTAACGAAGAGTGAAGCCGTGATTGTTGTAGAAACATAATCTGTTAACACAAGGCTTTAGACAGTCGTTGGAAGTCATTGGTGTCGTATTGGCAATTCAACTGAACATAGTGGATCATCCATCGAAGTGCGTGCCGATTGTTGCGAGCTCCATCTGGGTATTTTTCAGAAGCAAGTTCATAATCCCTTTCGCCTGTCATCAATTTAGGGAAACGTGTGAAAGACAATGCAAGTCGTCTACCAGAAAGTATTTCTTAGCGGAAATAGGTTACACTTCTATTTCTATCACTGTATTATAAGTTAATTATTGTTTAATTTGTAGAGGTGGATAGTTCACCACGCCGAACGCCCGAAGGACTTTAACCATGTCTTTCATCTTCGATGTCCATCTCCCAAATCCTTTCCTTCCTTCGAACTCCCCAACTACTTCCGAAGTTTCTGATCCTAGGGACACCCCTGCTTACATCCATCGAGATTTAAATGGTTTCTCCCGGACTTTAGTTTCACTCATTTGACTGAGGAACCTCACCACCACATATACTATTTTGCCGCCTGTAGAATAACCTAAAATCTGCCTCCTCTATTCTCGATCTCATCATAAGCCGCTGACCAAATATGGCCTTGCGGCATAAAACCCAACCATCACAAGCCGTTTTCATCTCTTAAATAACTTATTGAGGTGAATATATGGCTTTTATCAAATAGGGTGGATATATCATCGCTGTGAATTTATTTGCAAATGTTTTGTACTTTTAAAATACACTTCACATTAATATTTAAAAATATTTTTCATTTAAAAAAATTTCAAACTTTGTCGCTCTTCACTGCTTATTTAAAAGTACGGCAAAGACTCCAAGAGATGTGCTTGACACCTCATTTAGTTTCTCCTCAGCACGCTCTGCTGTTTTCAGTGACTCCGAATTTCGTCTCCGGTTAGAGAAGAGTTCCTTTAAATTTGATTTCTCCTCAGTTCCAGCTGTTAAAAGGGCAATTTCTTCCCTTATACAGCTTTTCCACTAGTGAGTTCAGTTTTTGTCTTCATTTCCTCCAGGAAAAAGGATCGAGGAGAGAGTTGTTGGGTCTCATTCTGAAAATTACTTCATCTCGAAAAGACGTAAAGAACTTGCTTATGAACGTTATTTCCTATTGATTAATGTAACTCTTTGATGCAAAGTATTTTAAACTGGAATGCTTTTACTTTTTACTTTAACAAAATCTGAAGAATTTTTATTAGAATATTAGTTCCTTGTATTAGTATACAGGTGACTAATTATCAACTACTAATTAGTATTAAAGTTTATTGTCACCTAAATGTAAGAAATAGGTAATTCTAGGTAACACAAAACTAGAACTTTTTGGTTTGTGAGATAAATATATACAGTATCAGACATACCTACATTTTTTATTAGTCGATACATAGAGCTTAAGTGATCGAGTTACTAAATGTTTGCATTAAATTCCGTATCATCTCAACTTTAGTAATTTAAATATTGCTCAAAATACATCATTTTTCGAGTTACCTAGTTCTTGCATTCATGTGATGATATGCAACAGTCGTTTTGCTAACAGCTTTGCAATGCTCAACTTGCACTCATCATTTTCTGTTAAATAACTTTGCGATTCTCTTGCAGACATATTTCTTTTTGTTGGTTTAAGTGTTAGGCACATAAAATTTGACGATAATACTTAGTTCTGTGAACTAACATGCGTTATATCATTATCTACCGTTCAATGCATTTAAAATCTCTCCATTACCCCATTAACGAAGTTAGAATGCAATTTTTATTGTCTTGAGAAAATTTCCTTACTAACATCCTTTGACCGAATATCTGGCTCTCAACCTATATTTACTATCACGATTTCCATTTCCTGGTTGGTTAAGCTCACGACCTATATCTCTTTCTGATATTAATAGAAACTAACACAATTTTTATTGACAGTGAAGTTATGACACAATAAATGTTCCTTACCGGAGTTAATAGACAGTAGCAGAAAGTTTGAATCTTCCCCGAAATAAAAATATATTTGACACAAATAACTTCAATTTGGAAAAAAATAGCAAAACAAAAATACTACTTTCAGAACCCAAACATGTGTTATACCCTGTCACACAGTATTCCCGAAGGTACGGTCGGCGGACTGTATCTGACTCTTGGAGGTTTATCTGGCCCTCGGACATATATATGAAATAATGAACAATGAAATATTAAGGTGTTCAATTTAAAAGCAAAAAGTTAAGCTTTGTTGGAAACATGACGTTGTTCTTGTTCGTTGAGATCGTATCGATAGATGCGGCAAGATCATTGGCAAGGCAAGAAAGGAATTAATTTGTTTGTTTTTACTATTTTTGATAATTTCATCCATTAAAAAGTGGTTAAAATTTTCGAATCATATTTTATACAAATTTCGACTGAAATAAATTACATAGAAAAATGAAAAAATTTCCATCCCAGCATTTTGCATTTGCGTGATTTAAAGTGTTTCTCTTTTTAATATTATTAAGTTAGCTCATTAGCGATGGGTTTAGTAATGCTATATATAATAGTATAATGTAAAGGTTTACAAATTGTATATCATGAGAGCCCCAGATGTTAGACTATTCTCTGGTGGTATTCTCTAGGTGCATTTCCTAGAAAAAGTTTTTGAATAGAAGAATTTCGGCTGAGATAAATTACAAAGATGAAAAAATTTCCCTCCCAGCATATTGCGTTTGGTGTTATTAGCTTAGCTCGATAGGTTTAATAATACTTTTGAATAGGGTACAATTCAAAGGTTTTTTAAATTGCATGCCATGAAAGCCGCGGATGTTAGACTATTCTGTGATGGTTTTATCTTGTTTGTGTATGTCTATTTACTTGACGTTGTTTGATGCAGCTAGGCCGAATATGGCCCTTTCGCCATAAAAACCCAACTCAACCAATCAACTGATGGCATTATCTGGGTTCCATGACATATTAGATATCACATGATATAGATTCAAGAAAAAAATCGTAAATCTTTTCATGTTGAAATAATTTTTCAAAACTGCGCGCTTCGTTATGAAACTAATATTGTTGATTGAGATCATTGTCGGAATAAATCGAGGCTGACAATTGCAGATTGCTTTGAACACTTCAAGGTGAGCTGATAGGTAGGATGATACATTTCGAAAGAAAAGAGACAAATTTCAAATAAGAATTACCATTCTAGAAGTAGAAAGTGTCTAAGCAGTGGGACTGGACTGTATGTCGCCCTAAAATTGATATGGTTTACAATAATTTCTTTATAGTTTATTTTTTAGTTCATGGAAATTAGCTACCGTTTTTACAATTTTCGAAATTTAAATCCACATAATTAATTAAAATATAATTAGTTTAACGAATTAATTCAGAAAAAAATTATTCAATTTTTGACACAACGGATCCTCTTAGATTTATTGTTGGATAAAGAGAACCTTGAACTAAACATTTTTGAAAAATATAATACACTGCATTTTTTGCTCGCTTAGGTTTTTTGTGTGGCTCTTCACAAAAACTATGGGGTTCTCTTGTCTGAACCCTATTTTGCACGAAATCTTGGATGAAATAAATTGGTCACTAAATGAATAAATTTCCCTCACTTTATTCAAATGATAAACAATGTTATTTATAAGCGATGGGTTTTAATAAGTGCAATGTGCGTGTTTGTCTCTTTTTCAATCGTTCGTTGAGTATCCTAATGTGGCCCTCCGTTTAGTGCGTTTGGATACTCCAGAACCTTTTTACACAAATTAAAGAGACAATTGAGGAATGGGTTTGGGTAACTTGAAGAGCATCAACCTTTATTTCTATAGTGTGGAAAAAGCTGAAAAGCCAAAGGTATCAGCCAGTGTTACGAACACACTGCTGACAAAACAAATACAAAAATTTTTATCCCTTTGAAAAAAAGGCACGTAGTAATTTTCCAACAGTCGACACTATGTATTCAAGCAATGTATGTAGGTGTTTTTCTCCCGACTTCTCTAATGTACACCGCTGAAAACCATATAACGATGGGCTTGTGAACCTTGATGTGTCTAGATATTGTTAGGTAAGTTATTTCGCCATAAAACCATTTATGAACCTCGCTGCATCGTGCGCATTTGCAATACGAATAGATTGGCACCGTGCCCAACGAGAACGAATTGAATCGTAATTTTGGGATGTCATGTGGCGTTTTCCGTGTTTCTCTTCCAAGCGTGGTATTACTTCGCTCACGTACACTGGGTTTTTCTGTTTCTTTTGTTTGCGAAACAGTCTATAAATTTACCATCAAAATTCTCCACCTATGAATGTCAACAGAAAACTAGACACGTCATAAGATTTTGCTTTTGATGCTCATTCACTGTCTAAACCTTTTCCCAATGGCTTCCCAAACACAGATCTAGGGTTACGTGTTTGTTATCTACAATGTATGGAAGAGTTGTAATCGGAAAAATTTGAGAGGATAGTAGTGTACCATAGAAGATTGAGGATCACAGAAAAAGTGAAAGGATACCTTTCATTGTTGTTACAATTTTTTCGTTCACCTTAGTGTTTTTTGTTTTTTAGATAGTTTTAAAAGTTTTACTTAGTGGTGCCGTTTCTCGTCATCTATACCATTCTGTATTGATTAGAAATATACCCTAACATATTAAAATTTTACAAAACTGCGGGGGAAAATATCGAACCACCCTTCTTTAATCTTGCATCGTTCGTGGGCCAAGTCTCAGTCGCACTTGTTATTTCAAAAGGTATGAATAGAAATCTTGGAAACAAATTAAACAACAAGATTTTCAAACTTTCCGTACTCATATGCTAGAATGACAACTTGGTATCAGTGATCAAATTGTGGTATAGTTTTGAAATTTTATGTCTAAATTGGGTGTGGCTGTTTGTTAATAATTGTTAATTTTGTGCGCATTTCAACATGAAGACGACCCCTTATTGTAAATTTAAATGTTTGAATTTTTCGAAAATGTTATTCTCTGTTGAATGGTTTGAACTTCCTCTACCGTGAACGTTTCACAAATAAAAGGGGGTACGATCCGCCACTGAATCTGCCATTATGAAATTAAATTTTTATGTTCTTGTGATATTAAAATAACTATCGACTGTGTTCTGGTAATTTATTTAGGTAATTTAGTGTCTTCTGAACGTCGCTCCATTAGGGGAACCGGATAATTGAAAGCGACTCGCCACAATAACCAAAAAATTATGTTCGAATACAACTTTTTATCCTATGGATCAATTTTTTCAACAAAACAAAATGCGAATAGTTGCCGAGTTAAACGGAGATTTGGAAGACGGTTGCGCCATAGCGGTGAGCAAAATCAGTGAGATTCAGTGCCATCTGTAGAGTCAACAGGTTTCCACTTAGCCCCATACGCTATTATTGCTTTATAGTTAAAAAATACTTTACGTTACGTTAAACAAATGTTTTGTATTATTTTATGTGATTTGTCTGAGCATATAACATAGTTAAAAATATGATATTAGTACAAATATTTTTTTCGTTTTATTTTATGTAGGTATGAGGACAAGATTTGTTTATGTATTTTTAAGTATTTTTTGGGGGGTTTCGTTAAATGCTAAATAACAATCCAAGAAAATTAAAAAATTATACTGTTGTAGAAATTGTGGAGTGCTATACATTTTTTATGTAAAAAAAGAGAGTAGTGCATATACGTAGTTTGGAAACCACTGGGTTAATGCTATTTATTTTCCCCGACACTTTTTCGACATCTAGACACATTTTCGTCACTTTTTATGTAAAAAGGGGAGAGGAACTTATAGTTTGGAGACCACTGGGTTATTGGAGCACATTTTTGATTGAAATTAGTTTGAATACTTAGCAAATGGCACTGTTGCGATGATGATGATTCCATTAGTAAGCAAAAAGTATTTTGGTCTTAAAGCATGAAAAAAAGAGCATGCTTGCATCTAAAGTATGCGTACTCTCAGATAGCATTTAAATATAATTTTACTCGTTTCTCCATTGCTTTTGGTTTCCAGAAACTTTTCAAGTGTTTCTCTGTGCTGTTTCTCCGTGTCCTTTTGCAAGTCATATTCGGAGGGATAGTAATATTGTTCCTTGATATCTCTGACAGGGGACAATCCAAAACAGAAAACAGCAACCTTAAAAACATCGACTAGTTGATAGTGAGATTATACATAGCTACATAGCTATTTTAATGAAAAGAAACAAGATACAAATATTTAGAATTGCTATTCCAGAGTTAAAAAAAGAAATAAAAGTGTTCCTGTAATTTATTCGTATACACTTAAACAAGCAAATTTTTCACACGCTTCAAAATTATAAAAATCGTCTGCTGATTACGGTTTCTTATAAAGTTTTATATTTATTTTTGTTCCTCGCCATAATTTTCAACTTCAACTCAAAGTATAAAAATCGTATGCTGCATTTTTTAAATTTTCAGCTCTCAACTTTGTGCTCCCAAGTAAGAATTTATATGACATTTTTTTATAATGATTACAATTTAATGTGTTGAGTAATAGTTAAATTTTAGTTTTAACTGCCTAATTTGTAACTGTCCTAAAAACAAATAAAATGTCTGCTACGATTGTATTTTCTTCTAAACCTTCAGAATAAATTTTTTAACAAGCAGAAAAGCACACATGCTATAATTATTTTATTTTTTATTGTATTGACAGTATTTTCAATTAATTGAAGGCATTATGTGCGATATTTTTTGTAATCTCTCTCTTTACATATGTTTACAATAAATTTTGTAGCAAAATTTGCTTTTGTAAACATAGGAAATCTAAAATGTTATGGAACATTTTCTGTGTATCATTTTACCATCATAAATTCCATGTAATTTTATATCTGTGTAATTAGTTTTTTATATGTTTAATGTCTTTTGGCTTCCAAAGGAGTTTCAAATTATTTTCTTATAAAGTTACAAAACCCAACAAATTTTACAATTAGTAAAATATTAATGAATAGTTAATTTAGCATTAAAAAAAAATGCATTTTATCTCAAAACAAAATTTCTACCGTATTCAGGAGAATTTTGATAGATTAGTCTAGCATGAACAATGAACCTTTTCAGTAAAACATATACAGTGGGACAAAAGTATTCGTCCATATAACGTTTCTTATTATTTTCTTGAATTTTATAAGGATGTAGTTAAAAAACGATTTAAAATTTTTCCACTCAAAAGTTCTGCCAAATTCACTACCCCATCAAAATAATCGTACAATCGAAGTAAAGCGTATTATGTTTCCGCAAATAGCTACGTTGAAATTTTCTAAAGCGGATTTCGATTTATTTATTTTTTTATTATTTTATGATTTATATGGTAAAGGATTAGTATTCCACTCTTAAAAAATTACCAAATGCGATTTTTGCGATTTTTTTTCCTGGAAAGTAGATCTCGACTGCATGCCACCTTAAAAGTATTGTCATGATGATACTCTGGTATGCAGTACACAAAATACCCTTGAGATTATTGAACTTTTTCTCTCTCTCTCTATTACACATTTGAACTTTTCATCGATTGTTTTCAGGCCGAAGCTAGTACCCGATTTAAGTTCCATATTCACGCCGAGAATGGTGCAAAGAAAGTAGAACTAAAAACCGGTATTAATTTCCGTTGTTAATTTACGGTAATTGAGAAAGTGTAATTTGCAAAAACTATTTTGAATTGTTGTATTACTTGGTTAAAATTAAAGGTTTACGCATTCATATAAAATTTGCTAGTGTGTATTGGGGCCAGTAATCTCTGCGAGTGTAAATCCCGTTTTTTAAAGCAAGAAAACATCACACTACATCTCAAGTGAGTGCAGTCTCTCAAGTGGAATTTTACTCGTTCCTCCATTGCTTTTGTTTTCAAAACGCTCATCTGGTGTTTCACCTGTGCTGTCCGCCCCATATGAAGTCTTCTTCGGAGTGAGTTGAGTTGTGCGCAGTCTCGTCGGCGTCTAGGTCAGTGGGTCAAGGTGCATTTAACTTTCGCTTTTGTTCCTCGGCTCGTGTGTGTTCCTCTTTCCAGCAGTGGTCGAGGTGACATGTTGCGAAGAGCAACGACCCCGTCACGTGACGACTGTTTTCGCTACCTCAATTTCGGTATTGATTGCCCTCTGGCCTTCGTCGCTGTTCGCTTTTGTTTTTTGTTTTCCTCAATTTACAATTCGGCGTTGGAGGCATTGCGTACTTTTAATGGTAGTTAATTTCCTTTTCGTTGCAATTAAAAACCTTATTTGATACCATTAGTGTTCTGCAAGACATCTTTTCTTTTTCGTTTTTTTAAAGGTGGGTCTAAACGGAAATTTCCCTGAATTGCAGTTTAATTTTTCCTAAATAAATAACCGTCTTATAACACCATTGTTAAATAGTTTTTTAAAACCTGCTAATTTAGCGAGTTAGGTTGGTTGGTTGGGTTTTACGACCATATTTCGTCCAGTTGAGCCAAACCAGCGATTTTCAACCTTTTTCATCTCATGGCAAACATAAACTGATCAATAAAATTCTGCAGTACACCTAAAAATATATATTTTTACCGATCTGATAAAAAATAGGTATAATTTTAATAGATTTTCAAAAATAACAATAGTGATTCCTTACCCTTTTTGTTCCAAAGGACACAAAATCTTTCTGAAACAATTTATTTATGATACTGTTTTAAAAATAGCACTCAAAATTATTTATACTTGTAGAACTTGTTAACTTAAAACTCACCCCTTAAAATGAATTAAATCTTTCAATTTAAACTGTTTCACCATCGTACTGTATTGTTAAGGCACAATAGAGCCTTTCCTGCGATACACGGCTTGAAAATCGCTGCACTGCAGAAAACGTCAAGCTATCAACATACACACAAGGAAAGTTTTACTGACAGAGGCGAGAAATGCACCCAGGGAGGAATCAAACCTGCATCGCCTACAACTTGCAGGTTGCTAGCATAGACGTGAAATATAAGTAGACTGATTATGGTGGAATGAAACTATGTGCTCTTTCACTTTTTTTTCGATTTTCAAAGTGTAATAATTGCCAAAAGGTGCCTGTAGGTTCATATATCATGTGTAATTTTTTCAAATGAATCGATTAACTTTTTTAAGTGCCCCTAGAGCATTGAGTTTGAAAACTTCGGAGAATTTTTTGTGATTTTTTTAATATTACATTTCTTGAATTTTTTGTTATGATCACTGATTTGATTCTTAGGTTCTATTATAATAGAATTATAAATATGGTTACCCAACAATAAAAATGTAAGGTACCCGAATTCCACAAAAACTTCACTTAAAAGTTCCACTTGAAATTAAAAAAAAAACTAGAATATTGTTGAAATGCAAATTATTTTTTATAAAATTATATTCATTTAGTGACTAGTTAGTTTGTATTTTAAGATCAAAAGTCAAATGAGTTATAAATTACTTAACACAATATTTATGTAACTATTTAACTGTTGGATAACAAGATATTGGGGCATAGGAATAAATGTTACAAAAACACAAGAATACATAACATATATTACAATTTTCTTTGTATCGAATGAAGGCATTTTATTTCGATGAAAGAGAGTTTACTGATGATGAAAACATACCGTGCGCGCTTCTTCCCCGAGACAGATGTAGGAACCTCTGTTACCGTTTTGATGACACCTCCATTGCTTGGATATGGCATAGGAAGCGTAGAATGTTTAATCCTGGTTCACAATCATTCTAAATTATATGTTACAATTGATCTACAGACAAATCGAAGCCAATGGTGTTTTTTTTATTTCTTACCAATTTACAAAATCTGTGCAGTCCGTAGCTTCAAAATTGAAAACAGAAATGCCCCACGAACTGTTGGACATTTCTGTGACGTTCTTACTTTTGGAATGCAACGGCAAGTTAATTCTCGAATCTCCTTTCTTTCACCAGCTATTTTCATAATAAAGCATTTTCAGCATAACCAAGATGTCCATTCAGTTGCACACAAGATTGATTGCATTTTTCAAATAACTTCGAAGATAGCGAATTCTCTCAAGCGTTTTAAAAAGATGTTTAACTGGGCACAGAGGTTCTGTAAATGGCAAACCACATAGGCCCATATACTCGAGCATCAAAAGTGGATAGTGGTCTTAAGTACTGTGATAATATATAGGCGCAAAATCAAGTAAATAGTAGTAAGCCATCTTAAACGTGACATATGACCAGAGTACATATTTGCTAAATCCTGAGAACAGGGTGGTTCCAATCAGAATAGCCGTCATTATCTCAAGTGGAGATTTTTTTATCTGAACTAAGGTCATCTTTATCTTTTACCACAGGCAATGTTAAATCTATTATCTCAAAATTATAACAGGAAACTTCTCGGAGCACTTCAATTGTTTCCCTAGGGGACCTGAAAATCATTGAAGATCTGTTATTTCACCATCCATCTTGCAGTGGAATGATAAAGGTTACAATGGAGCTTAATTTGCATGACACTGACAGAACCATTGTGTATAAGGGTTTATTCAATTTTTCACCTAGTTATGTCACTTTTTTTGCCCTGTAATGACGATGGTGCCATCACAACTCACAGCAGATAATAAAGACAAATCATCCAGACGTTCAAAATGATAGTTTTAATATTTACAGCTTGTCCTTAATTGCATTGTACGATAAAATTATGCCCTTGTTCGGATATTAGAGCCGATTTGGCATTTTATCGCTTCGTTTGGTGATCTTGTGACACATCGTGTGATAGGGTAGTGGTCTTCAAAAATAAACTTTTTATAATACGTGAGCCTACTTTTTCTCTGGAGAATGTTTATTTTTCTACCATCAAAGTAGAGTCCAACAAATTTCTCAGATATTTTTGTTCCATGAAGCTTGTGTCGTATATTTGATCGTTCATGTCGAATTTTGGAGCGTTTCTAAAACAAGCTTTTGTACAAATTATGTTTTGTATGCTAATCGAGAGGAATCATATAATTATAATTGTTTTATGAAACAAATACACTGCTGGCCACCCAAATTGCAACACCAAGAAAGACAAGAGATATCACAACAAAATTTATTTTGTAGATAACATGTTGACCAAGTATCAAATGATTAAATTTATAGACTTCTGTGAAGTGTGGTTCCTGCCAAAATCAGTAGCCAGAGTAGCCGCCATTGTTGGAGATCACCGCTGCCACACGCCTCGGCATTGATTCAAAGAGACTTTGGATGTGTTCTTGGGGTACAGCAGACCAAGCAGCTTCCACACGTTGCCAAAGTTGATCTGGTGTGGCAGCTGGGGATGTATTCTGGGTCAATCGTTGAGCAACCATGGACCATATGTTTTCTATCGACGAAAGATCCGGAGAGCGAGCTGGCCAGGGAAGCAATTCAATCTGGCGATTGACGAAGAACCCTTGGACAATGCGTGCCACGTGTGGTCGCGCATTATCCTGTTGAAATATGGCTGTGGGCAAGCCCTGAAGGTAAGGAAGGACGACTGGCTCCAACACCTCGGAGATGTAGCGCTGGCTGTTTAAAGTACCGGCAATGCGTACTAGAGGAGTGCGAGAGTGATATCCAATACCGCCCCATACCATAATACCCGGTGCAGGACCAGTGTGGCGGTGCATAACGCAGCTGTTCAGCATCCTCTCTCCACGGTGTCTCCAGACTCGAATCCGACCATCGTGGTGTTGCAGACAGAAGCGTGACTCGTCAGTAAAGACAATTTCATTCCATTCTGCCGTCCACATCCTTCTTTCATCGCACCATTGGCGGCGGAAACGTCTGTGGTTCTGCGTCAAGGGTAGACGAAGCAATGGACGTCTTGCGGACAGACCCCTCTGCTGTAAACGGCGTCGAATGGTACGCGCAGACACTGGATGATGCGGTACAGACTGAATGTGCTGTGCTATGGTTCGTGATGTGGCTGAGCGATCCGTCACTGCCATACGCACAATATGCCTGTCATCACGTGAAGTGGTGCACTGAGGTGGATGCGATCGAACACGTCGGTCCGTCGTATCCTCCTGCATCCAACGATCACATATCCGCATTACAGTTGTTTGGTTTCGTCCAACACGACTACCGATTTCCCTGAAAGATAATCCACAATCTCGGTAGGCCACTATCCTTCCTCTGTCGAACTCGGATACTTGATCAAAAGATGATCGCTGTTTTCTACGAGGCATAATTGATCGTTTTTTTGAAAAAACCACAAGAAAAACACAATTGCCGTACTTGAAATCGTCGAAATCTCCAAGCCTTATATAGCGCTTTGAAGTGGCGCCACAGGCGCGCGTGATGTGCGTCTGCGCTGAAATTCTAATCATTTGCATATCTCACCTCCACTAATGCATGTTGTAAATTTCATATTATTTGCATGCTTCCTTCAGGGTGTTGCATTTACGGTGGCCAGCAGTGTACTTTATGATAGACAGGTGTGATCTTACTAACTTAATAATATCCATGAATATGAGTAATATTGATGTAAAATCCAATGGTTTCATTGCTTTCCTGACATTAACAAAGTTCTTGGATTTTCACGGAATATTCAAACGTTCAAGTTGCTACGAACACCTCAAAACATTAATTTAATAAAAATTCCTTTGAAAAATATGTTTCTTTAAGGTACTTGGCACCTTTCCTCTCTATTGCGAATTGATTGTCAAAAATTGATTTTTTTTCTCCGCCGTACTGAGCATAGCTATTGAGAGGAGCTTTAAAAAATATGACCAACATGTCACTAGTAGTCACGTGATTTCTGTGTGAAAAATTGACTTGGTTGGCCGATTTGGCACTTTATCGCCTCGTTTGGTGATATAACATCTTATAACAGGGTTGATGTGTGAATGCGCATTTCTATAGAGTGGTGACAAAAATGATGAAACCACCAAAGTCTACTACTATGTCACGGGACCAATCAGATGATAAATCAATGTATGTCATCTTCTCCGTCCCGTGGACCAATCAGAAGATGAATATTCATTCCTCCCGGCAGACAAAAGTAGTCTACGTCTAAAAGTAGGGTCACGTTTGTTTTTGTCACATGATCCTGGGTACATAAAAAGGTTACCATTACTCACTTTACTTTTATATCGCCTCCATGGTTGCTAGCGTAGTGGGCAAACCCACTGAGCCACTTAGTATTCGTAAGGGTTTGAAAGTGCTCCTCAAAATCGTGCAGTTCGACTTCACATCCAAAAAATCTGACATCAGTTTCCATGCCTAAAACTGACGTCCTCACTTTGGAGAAATTTTGAAAAGATAAAATTTTGCGGCTAACAGCCACAAAGAAACGCAGAACATCAGAATTGCTTAAACCATTTCCGATGTCTTAAGAAAGCATTATCTTTGTGAGATTCGTAATGCGTGTGTTCATCAAATACGGCATCCCTATCAAAGTCCTTGTTCTGATGATGAAACTTTAGCTTTCTCCGAAGAGTCGATGATTAGTGCCACCATTGCCAATAATCCCCTAAACGTGAGCAGAGGTGACTGTTTCCACTTCCCCGGGGATGAAACGAGCTCATCAGACGGAAACATTTATACCATAGTTACTTGGTAATTGCCCTCTAGTCGATTTTCGATTCTTTTCGCCGATCGATGGAATTAATTACGATTGTAGCACGGAAACTGTCTGGCTTCGAAATGTAGAGAGAAAAGGGGGGTTTCCACGCACATTAGGAATTCTTTTACGTTGAATTGTTAAGGTTAACGATGGAAATCAGCTGATGATCATAGTGCTTTGCTTGAGTAAGTGTTGATTTCATTACCCCCTTTCCAGTAGAACTTTAAAAATAATTCTACTGTAGTATTTTTTCCTTCGTTGATCTTTACACTGTCCGCTGAATTGCGACTTTCTCCGTCTAGTCACGGAGACACCACTGTGGATGTAGAAAAGTAATGTCTTTTTACGAACAGATTTAGTTTTGGCATTTATTAGTTGACCGTCCTTATAACCTTTTCAAAACGGAACGCGATCAATTTTATTGTTAGAATTAACCTTTTCAGGGACGTCTGGCATCCTACCTCATTAAAATATTTCACTCTCTTAACGTCACGAGATTTTTAAGTAGTCATTGCTTTTGGACTAAAACACATGCACATTTAATGACCACCTCTCATTTGACATTGTAATATCCACGTTGGTTGTTTTGGGAGTTTAATGGCGCAGGGGCCATATTTTTCCAAGCTGCACCAAACAATGTCAAGTAATGGATACACACACAAAGAAACTTTCCAGAATTCCAAAGCTCTCTGAAAGAACTAAAACCATGTGTATATTTTCCAGAGAATATTTTCTACGGTCTGTCAACGAAGTTTTAAACATTGTAAAGCTCCCTTTCACTTCTGAAAACACAGTAGAAACTTTAATCCAAAAATGTAATTTTCTTTGAAAACACCAAAATATCTAAAATAATGACTGAAAAACTAAAAATTCCATCTTGATACGAAAAATATGAACATTCCTTAACAAGGGTACTTAAATCAGCTTACATTTTTTTATGAAACACAATCCTATACACTCAAATAATTGCTCGGTCTTGCCAAATAATATGATGCAAAATCATCAAATTCTTCGACCTTTAGTAATTTTTGTATATTTTATTAAATATGGATAAAAGACGAAGCTTGAAGCTGTTGCCCCCCGTCCAAAATACAGTTTTCCCTATTTAGCATCATTAAGTACGAGGTTAATTGATGAGGTCTCCTACCTCCTATAAGTAGTTGAGAAAAAAACGTTGGCGCATGGGTTTGATAGGCGACACTGTGCACACGAGCTTAATTTCAATCCACTCTTTGCCGTCCTTGAGTAATAGTGTTCGTTAGCTGTTAGTTCATGTATACCTCCGAGTTAAGTTGTCTGAATATTTTTAAGAATCAGGTCTGAAGGGACTTTTCTTTTGCCCTCGACAACGCAAGGCCACATAGTAGTTGACAAACGATGGAAACAATGATAAACCTGAAATTCACATTTGCTTGACACCCTCCTTAAGGACCAGATTTGGCACCGTTCGACTTCTGGTTATTCCCAAAATGGAAAGGATGTTCAAAGGTCAACTTGTTTCATCCGATGTTGCAGTTGCTCTGAAAGCAAACCATAAATTTTCTTCATGGAAGGAATGAAACACTGGATAGTGCATGCGGAAAATGCCTAGCAGAGCACATGGTGACTGTTGAAAAATAAGGTTTTAATGTTAAAGAGAAATAAATGTTACCTTTATTTTCATTATTTTATTTTATTCGATTGCAGACCTTATTTATATAAATCAACCCACGCATAATTATGTATTTTAATGATTAGGATAACATATATTGAATAGTACTATATTACTTTTTGCGAATTATTGTTCATAATGTTCATTCTTTATGCGATTAGTTATTCACTATGCATAAACATTAGTAAAAAGCACGGTTATATGTTAATGGCTCCTGTTAATGACGAGTTAATAATTGGTCTCCAGAAGGTAAAATAAGAAAAGGTGTCTCCTGCTTTGTTTTGTGCACTTCTGACATTTGTGAGAAGAGAATTTTTGTGATTTTTTTCTATTCTCTTCTTGAATAATATCAACCTTTGAAGCCCGGAATCCCCTAACAAAAATTAAAATACCTAGAAAACAAATAAATAAAAATCGATAAAAACTGAAACAGAAATGACGATATATTTTTGCGTAAATCTGAGTGAGACGCAAGTTTTTATTTTAGCGTTCTTGATTTTCACAGTTAAAAGCCAACGAGGGAGTATTGATGCCCCATCCTTTCTGCCACAAATGGTTTTTACTATGATTGATGAATGACGTTCATCATATGTAATGGGTATTTTAAACACAGTCTTCTCCCTTACCCCATGCTTCCTACTGAGTCTAGCATCCACTTCAAATAATATACGCAATAGGTCCTTGCGTACGGTTTATCATTCTCTTTCATTTCCCCGCCTTTGTAAGAAGCCTTTTGGGACCCTTTTTTAATTTGGGGCTCAAATTATATGTATTTTATTGTCTTTTAGAAAAAGAAACAACGAAGAATCTAGTTGATTTATAAATGTTTTCTAAAGGTAAGAATTAAACTTTTATTTTGCTTTCAATCCAATCTCGGCATCCCCTTTATTACGCTATGCTACTGATAAATAATAAGATTGCAGGGAGTTAGATGAAGGTAATAATTCATTATTTTAAAAATTAAGTTGTAAGGATGGAGTACATGAAAGCACTAACTCTACACCAACGATTTTCAACCGGGTGCTCTACAAAAATAACATTGGTGTGCCTTTTGAAACTGGCGGATGGTGAAGCGGTTTTTGTGTAAGATGTCATTTCAACGGTTTAGTTTTGAATTTTTGACAATCGTGTTCATTAATAATTTCAAATACTATCCCGTTTTTCTAATTTTGAGTATTATTTTTTATTACAATGTATCACAAATAAATTATTTTGACAAACGATTTTTTTTAAAGTCACGTTAGAGCAAAAAGAGTGGTAATATTGATTTTTTTTCTTTGCAAATCAATCAAAAATTACAACTATTTTTTTCTTAGATCGACCAAAAATATAATATATTTTTTGGTGTGTCGCAGAATGTTAGTAATTAGTTTATGGGTGCCATGAGGTGAAAGAGGTTGAAAGTCGCTTCTCTACACGCATCGGAATGGAAAATACTTCTGTGGCAAAGACAAAATTGTGCTTAAAATTTTGAACATTCCCCCCCCCCAAAAAAAAAATACCCTCAAAACTCAAAAATATTTGAAATAGTGACCCCTTTAGGTATCGACGTGAGAGACCACCCCCAGAGAATACACCTATCTAAAATAAATGACTAAGCCAGTCACTTGGGGGATTGTGCAAACATTCCCCCCCCCCCAAAAAAAATACCCTCAAAACTCAAAAATATTTGAAATAGTGACCCCTTTAGGCATCGACGTGAGAGTCCACCCCCAGAGAATACACCTATCTAAAATAAATGACTAAGCCAGTCACTTGGGGGATTGTGCAAACATCCCCCCCCCAAAAAAAATACCCTCAAAACTCAAAAATATTTTAAATAGTGACCCCTTTAGGCATCGACGTGAGAGACCACCCCCAGAGAATACACCTATCTAAAATAAATGACTAAGCCAGTCAGTTGGGGGATTGTGCAAACATTCCCCCCCCCAAAAAAATACCCTCAAAACTCAAAAATATTTGAAATAGTGACCCCTTTAGGCATCGACGTGAGAGACCACCCCCAGAGAATACACCTATTTAAAATAAATGACTAAGCCAGTCACTTGGGGGATTGTGCAAACATCCCCCCCCCTCCAAAAAAAATACCCTCAAAACTCAAAAATATTTGAAATAGTGACCCCTTTAGGCATCGACGTGAGAGACCACCCCCAGAGAATACACCTATCTAAAATAAATGACTAAGCCAGTCACTTGGGGGATTGTGCAAACATTCCCCCCCCCAAAAAAAATACCCTCAAAACTCAAAAAGATTTTAAATAGTGACCCCTTTAGGCATCGACGTGAGAGACCATCCCCAGAGAATACACCTATCTAAAATAAATGACTAAGCCAGTCACTTGGGGGATTGTGCAAACATTCCCCCCCCAAAAAATACCCTCAAAACTCAAAAATATTTTAAATAGTGACCCCTTTAGGCATCGACGTGAGAGACCACCCGAAGAGAATACACCTATCTAAAATAAATGACTAAGCCAGTCACTTGGGGGATTGTGCAAACATTCCTCCCCCCCCCCAAAAAAATACCCTCAAAACTCAAAAATATTTTAAATAGTGACCCCTTTAGGCATCGACGTGAGAGACAACCCCCAGAGAATACACCTATCTAAAATAAATGACTAAGCCAGTCACTTGGGGGATTGTGCAAACATTCCCCCCCCCAAAAAAAAATACCCTCAAAACTCAAAAATATTTTAAATAGTGACCCCTTTAGGCATCGACGTGAGAGACAACCCCCAGAGAATACACCTATCTAAAATAAATGACTAAGCCAGTCACTTGGGGGATTGTGCAAACATCCCCCCCCCAAAAAAAATACCCTCAAAACTCAAAAATATTTTAAATAGTGACCCCTTTAGGCATCGACGTGAGAGACCACCCCCAGAGAATACACCTATCTAAAATAAATGACTAAGCCAGTCAGTTGGGGGATTGTGCAAACATTCCCCCCCCAAAAAAAATACCCTCAAAACTCAAAAATATTTGAAATAGTGACCCCTTTAGGCATCGACGTGAGAGTCCACCCCCAGAGAATACACCTATCTAAAATAAATGACTAAGCCAGTCACTTGGGGGATTGTGCAAACATCCCCCCCCCCAAAAAAATACCCTCAAAACTCAAAAATATTTTAAATAGTGACCCCTTTAGGCATCGACGTGAGAGACAACCCCCAGAGAATACACCTATCTAAAATAAATGACTAAGCCAGTCACTTGGGGGATTGTGCAAACATTCCCCCCCCCCCAAAAAAAAATAACCTCAAAACTCAAAAATATTTTAAATAGTGACCCCTTTAGGCATCGACGTGAGAGACCACCCCCAGAGAATACACCTATCTAAAATAAATGACTAAGCCAGTCACTTGGGGGATTGTGCAAACATTCCCCCCCCCCCCAAAAAAATACCCTCAAAACTCAAAAATATTTTAAATAGTGACCCCTTTAGGCATCGACGTGAGAGACCACCCCCAGAGAATACACCTATCTAAAATAAATGACTAAGCCAGTCACTTGGGGGATTGTGCAAACATTCCCCCCCCCAAAAAAAATACCCTCAAAACTCAAAAATATTTTAAATAGTGACCCCTTTAGGCATCGACGTGAGAGACCACCCCCAGAGAATACACCTATCTAAAATAAATGACTAAGCCAGTCACTTGGGGGATTGTGCAAAGCATGTGACATACCGAGACTGATTGACTTGTTTTTACGCGCTTTCCCAGAAAAGATTCCCCACTAAAGCACGCCCAACACATCCGTGGCGAGTGCCAATTTAGTGTAAGGCCTCGCTCAGGGGAGTCGAGGTTCATTGAACAGCTGCGAATTGTCATTTTGCCGACAACGCGTCCCACAAACGACGTCTACCCTCTAGGTCGTCTTCTATTTGCAAACGAATCTGTCATCGAAAAAACAGCAACAGAACTCGCCTTGTCTCTGTGCCCAGAGATCATATCATTTATAGTACTTCTCAACTCTTTCTAATCTCGTCTGAGCTTCACCTTGCAGAGAGAGAGAGATCTGCGTCACACTACTAGTCCTTCTTCCCCTTCTCTCGACCAACCTCAGAACTGTGCTAGTGGAAGAGATTAGAAAAAGGGTCTCAGTGCGCGCTTCCAGTTTCGCTATTGTTTTATTATAAAGTTTGTGGTAGTGTGCTGGGAGAAGCATTCCGGAAAGGTTCCTGACTCGAAATTTCGGGGTGAAATACCGAAGGGCTTTCTTTTCTGGTTCTTTCGCTCGGTTTTCATTTTCGGAGGTTGTTGGCGGCGGAACAAAAAGAAAGGATTTCCTTTACTTTGACCTTGTTCAGAAGTCACGTGACGGGATTGGATTCGGCCGTGAGGGATTAACTCGTTGTAAATCAAAAGTGGTTGCAACTTTAATTAATACGCAGCAAATTAATTGTTCGCGAAGCTGGTGGAAAAAAAAGTTTTCTACCAAGGGCTGTATTTGTATTTGTTAATTTTCTCTCATTGTCAAGTGCACTCGAACTTTTAGTACAAGAGATTCTGGGTTCGAATCCTGTTCTGCGCTTGTAAGTGATTCGGATTTATGATCACAGGAAGCGAAAATGAAATAAAGAGAACGATTTTTTCTCAAATCGATTGAAATGAAGGAAACACATTTTGAAATAAAACAAAATTTAACATTTTTTCTGTTTTGTTTGAAAGAAGACTTGTTTCCTGTTTCTTTTTCATGTACTTGATTGATTGAAAAAAATATGAGGTAGGTGGGTTGAATTAACGTCGCAATGGAACAATACTATGGGCTATTGGCGGCGGTCTTGGATCAATCCGAGGACAACACTGCGTAATTACGACGATAGTAAACGTATAGGGAAAGATTTTCAGTGTTAACAAACAAACCAGGACGGAAGACGGGTATTTACTTCCTGTTACCCGCTCTCGCGTGATAAATATTGAAGTTGTCTTAAAATGTAATTTATTGACATTTTGGCGATATTTGGAATTTAATCTAATTGACCCTCATCAATCAACTTACGTATACAAATTCGGAATTCGCGGCGTGCTGAAAATGTATTCGAAAAACAAGCCCAGTGACGTCTGGAATGCGTACATGAAGCATGTTCCGCCGTAAAAACACTACTATCAGGTACATTTAGCTTGAGAGAAAAACCTCTCATACTTACCAAAGGGTTTGACAATCTTGAATGATTTTTTAAACACTTTTAACTTCAGTTCTACTTTTTATTACATATTGAAACACTAATTTGATCACAGCTTGATATTTATTCCATTTCTCTTGCTCATGCTCGTATGTTATGCATTTATAGCTGGCAGTTTAAATACGAAATATTATATCAGTTTCGAGGTAGGTAGTTGAAAATTTACGTCGCACTGAAGCAACACGATGGACTATAATGTCCTCCGTTCTTTCCCTCCGGGATCAATTCCAAAGGGAAAGAATGGAGGACACTGTAATTTTGAACCACATATCAGTTTCGAATTTTCAATTGATGATAGTGAACTAAATATACATACTCATTTCAGGATGTCATTTATACTTTTCTGTTCTCGGACCAATTTGATGGCTGTTTCGTTATTATTCAATTGTATTGATAAAAGTATTTTTTATTTATTCTTTTGCCTAAACTTCTAGCTTTTCTCTCAATCTTGTATCTGCTACAAAAAATGCTCTAGTAAAACAAATATCTGGTGATTTTAAAGGGATAAATCCACATTTAGATTGAAAAAGAAATTAAATTTAATTATTAATTCAAATTTAAATACACTCGAAGAATCAATCGACCTATTTCTCTTTAATGATATCCATCCCGTTCACTTCAGGTGGGGATAATCATATAATTTATATTCAAGCTTAGTGAACTAAATTCGAACATGACATAGAACATGCCTCATTTTCAAAAAATTATGTTTCGATATGTTTCAGGTTGGTAGGTAGCTAGGTATTTTAATTAACGTCGCACTGGAGCAACACAACAGGCTATTGGCGACTGTCCGGGATCAATCCTAAAGGGAAAGATCCGAGGACAATGCCACGTAATTTTGAACCGTGGTCAGATGACGAGAACACCTGAGCTGGCACCCCACTCTCCAAACTTCCCGATATGTTTCTGGAAAATGAATTGTGGTGAAAATATGAGTCCCATATATACCATGTTGTGCAAACCTTGAGCATATATAATTTGGAAAGAGGTTCACGAATTACTGTTGAAAAAAGTTGATGGTAATGGATGTTAAATATTCACAACTCATAATATTTGTTGCAAATAGCTCGTGTGTTGATCCAGTGCTACGTAAAGTCAACTACCCATAAATAGGTTTAAGAAACTGTGTTGTAACTGTTAAATCATTTCTTCAGTGTACATTCGCCAAATTATTTTCACAAAGGAAAAAATTGTTTTCTTTCCCAGAACCGGGGTTCATTTTAAATTAATGAATTTTATAAATGTTTCGTTCTTGGAAAATTTTCCAATTTTGGATCTTCAACTTAACTCTGATTATACCCGTAATTAGTTTAACCACCGATATGAACACATTTGTTGGAGACACGTGTGTACAATGTATATCTCGATTCAGGAATAAAAAATTGTAAAAAAAGAATACAAATGAAACAAAATAATTCTTTCAAGAAGTATTTAGACTTAGGGTTATCAAAATTTATGTTTTTAAACACTTCAAAACACCAATAAATGTTTAAATATCAATAATGTATAAATTTCACACGCTGTACATAACAATATGTTTCACGACGTTTCTTTTGTTTTCATACATACTCAACCCAACACATATTCACTTGAGGTCCCAGTACCATCTAAACTAGTACTAGTACTGTCCCTCATGAAATAAATAAATATACTTGACTTACAAGTGAACACACTAAGTCTAAATCCATAGTTCTGAGAAAACGAAGGGGAATAATACTACTCCATGTGCTTTACTCACTAAATGTGTTTCTCAAAAAGAAATCTGACCTTCATGCTAAGAAAAAATTACTTAATGGACTTCAGTCTAGAAAGCTGGTCTAGAGAATTAAAAAGCTCACAACTTGAAAGACAACGATGTAGAAAGTATTCAATGTACAACTTGCACAAATGGTATAACTTTTCATCTTCTTTCCCTTCATACATTTGCACAATTCATTGTTAATACAATGGAAAAGTTCAACTTTTTAAACTTAAACAGACTGCGAATTGCAGTGCAAAAACTCTTCACATTTCCCTGTACGTAGTTGAATATACGTCGCACTGGAGCAACACAACGAGCTATTGGCGATGGTATGGGATCAATCCCAAAGGGAAAGATCCGAGGACAACACCTCATAATTTTGATCCACGATCAGGTAACGAGGTCACATTTCTCAGAAACTTTGCTCCCCGGTCCTATCGATCCCTCCCCATACAGAGGCCTTACTGTTTTACGGTGTGAGGGGGCTAAAACAACGTGTTTAACGACGTTCTTTTTACTTTCATATATTATCAGCTTGAGATGGCTGGAGTCTTTCACCAGTGAAAAGGTTTCTAAATTTTTGTTTTGGTGGCGAATGAATTTTGTTACAAACGAAAGTTAAATGTAGATAATGTTGCCTGTCAATCGAAGTGGCGTGAAGATGTGATTTTTCCGGAAATAACACGTCAATCAACGCGTAATATTTTGTTCGTTGGGAACACAGGAAGACTCAAATTTAAGTGTTCCATGTTTTGGCAAGACCATCGATCGCTCCTATTCTTGACCTTCCTTTTTCCGGGCCTGCTCTAAAAAAAGACCACCAATTGCTAATTGAGGTCGGGGTTAAACACATTGGCTCGGCGGCGATGGAAAGGAGCGCGTCCTTGGCTACCATCGGGAAGGGTGAACGCACTTCAGCCGTTATTAAAAGTTCACTTTTTTCTTTTTCTCTGTTCGTTTTTTCGTTGTCAGTCGCACACTGTGTACTCGCACGTGTTTCGGATTTTGGCCGATTAGTCAGAAGACAGGTTTTGCTCCGCCCTGAAAAGTGGCGACAACGCGAGCCATGTCGAGCTGAATTCGTAAAAAAGTTGAGCGAAAGTTGAAGCGGCTTCTTTCTTGATGGAATTACACACGCTGAGGGAAATAAAAACGAAGTGACGAGGCGTAACTATTTATGCATGCCCACCGTTCTTTATCGGAGTTCTGATCCAGAGACGCAATGTGTGGATTCTCATTGCCTCTTTTTATATATTCTTGAAGTATGACGCAAAAAAAACTGGAATAATGCTTAAAATGGAGAATGTGGAATAATAATCAACCCATATCAATTCCTTATTGCCAAAAGGGCCATCTGTAATGGGGCAAAAAGGCGTGTCTCCTTGGAGTTATTCATGTATATCGCATGTGATAATGCCTCATGGGAAAAAAGGTTTTTTTTCAAATTTCAAAGCACATTTTCAACCCAATAGAACATGAAGTGTTTCTGAAAAAGTGAGGGATTTTGGAGGAGGGATAGAAACTGATGGGGAGATTGAATTGGACTATTTTCATTTCTATTTGTATTGCTCAATGGTCCACCACTGTGTGCACCGCAGATGACATTATCGTTAATACTTAAACTAGAAAAAGTTCTCTGGAGCAGATTTTCAACCTTTTTCATCTCATGAAACACATAAACATATTTCTAAAATTCTGCGACAGACAATATATATATATATATGTGGGGGTGCTGGTTTGTGGGCGATTGGCAACATTACGAAAGTTTTAAAGAATAACTAAATTTAATGAGATTTATGAATATTTACAATGAATTTGGTTTAGACAATTAAAGTTAAGTGCACAGCACAGACATCATAAACTCCATCGGCGCTCGTCGCCCGTCAACATTGCACAGTCTAACGCTACGTCCGTCTTGTAGCTTCGTCGTCTTCCTTCTGTGTCGCTTTTTGACTGCGTTCCTCCAATGCGCGGAATGGCTGCGCAGTGGTCGGAGATGACATCAGCGCGGAGGTGCCCTCTAGTGGCAGTCTGGGCACCACAAATCGGCCATCCTGGGTTCGACTGGTCCACCAGGCGTTTCTGAAAATATACAAAAAAAAAGGCAAAAGCAGAAGCAAAGTTCCAAAATCTGTCAGTCTCTGTAAAGCAAATGTATCTAGGTTATAGAGCTCTCAATCGTCCTTCAGCTCTGGAAATGATTAAATGAGCCAAATCGTCTTCTAGCTTCATTTGTCGTCTTTAAACGTCGTTTCTAGTCTTTCTTTAAACGTCTTACGTCTTCTTCAAACTTCTTTCGTCTTTAACTTCTTTCGTCTTTAACTTCTTTCAACGTCTTCAAATTTCTTTCGTCTTTAACTTCTTTCAACGTCTTAGCAAACCCTTAAATCCAATTCCACGGTTTAAGAAATTCAGCGCATGTTGTAGTGAGGTCGGGTCCTTCATGACATCCCTCTTTTACAACGTCGTATGTATTTCCTCCTTTAATTCTGGTGATTCTATAGGGTCCAAGGTACTTTGGTTTTAGCTTCAAGTGCGGACCAAACTGAGTTCTCTTGATGGCAACAAAATCATTAACTGCATAAGGTTTTGGTTCCTTTCTTCTTAAATTGTACGTCTTACTTTCTTCTTGAATTTTAAAAATTTGTTGTTTTGCATGCTTCCTTAGTTGTTCTCTTTGCGTTTCAAAACTTGCTTGAAATTCAACTTCGATAATTTCTTTGAACTTGTCCAGACCCTTTATTTTCACTTTTTTTAATCTTCTATAGTCTATGCACACACGAGGGGTTCCATCCTTTTTCTTTACAATTACAATGGGGCTACAATATTCTGAAGAACTTGGTTCTACTATCCCTTGATCTAACCATTCAGTAACTTGAGTCTCGACGATCTTTTTCTCTGAAAATGGTAACCTACGTGGCTGATGAGATACGGGTTCATTATTTTTTACCAAAATATTTAATTCAACATTTGTTGTTTTTGTTTTGTGTGGTACATAATTCAAAACTAACTGTTGTACCTTATCTTTTAAGATATTTGGAACGTCAGGTTCAATATTGACATCAACATCGTCTTCAGTTGACAAATCAATTGGTAAAATAGACAAAGTATTTTTTTTCTCAACACACTGGGATTTATTTTTCAGGGTAATTCCGTTTTCATTAATTAGTGTTTCACCCAACATTAACACATTTAGTCCTATAATAGCGTCATAAGTCATAACATCGTTTCCTACTACGCATATATCTGCATCTCCCTCAAAATTATCTATTTGAATGTTTCCTTTAAAATAGCCTAACGGTTTTACACGGCATTTTCCAAAACCAGTCAAAGTAGAATTAAACGGGCATAGTTCCTTAACATTTAATTTGTCAAAAACAGATTTACGAATCAAAGTAGCTTGACTTCCAGTATCTATCAATGAATTAACACTTAAACCATTAATCATTACAATTTTCCTTACTTTCGATTCTACGCCAACATCAATAATGGCTACTTCTGGTTTCGAATTCATTCCGCATTCCGAAGCCTTGTGACCAAACGTGCCACATCGAAAACATTTAAGTCTCTTATCTCTATGAATACAAAATCTAGAAATATGATCTTTTGATCCACAATTAAAACAAATCTTATTGTTACGATTTTCTGAACCATTGTATTTCATTCTATCAAACTTGACTCTATCTCTATTTACAGTTTCGTTTTTAGAATTAAATCTATTACTGTACTCATTTTTTGTTCTATCAAAAGAGTTAATTCTACCGTGATCATCATGTTTGGTTTTCATTCTATCAAAATTCTTATTATCATAATTAATCCTATCGAAATTCCTTCTATCGAAAGCACTTTTACCATATGCAGAATCAGCTTTCATTATTTCATACACTTTCAGTTTTTCCTTAAACTCAAACACATTTTTACAACCGTACAGAATAGTTTTGTTTTCCTGTTTGTCATTTATTCCTTTAATCACATAGTGCATCAAAGCAGCGTCATCGATTTTTCCGCAACTGCACAATTCTTTCATCTTAAAAAAATATTCCTGAGTGGATTCAGAATCCCTCATTTCCCTTTTACTCAAAAGTTCATGTAAATTAGCAGAGTTTATCTCAAAAGAGAATTCGTCGATCAAGGCCTGTTTCAATTTTGACCATGAATTTATTTCTGGTTCTGTTCTAACAAACAAAGCAGCGTTACCACTAAGCGATCTCTTGCCAAAAATAAATTTTTGTAAATCTGACAAACAAAACAACTGAGAAATATTCTCGAAATGTTCGATCCAATGAAAAACATTTTCGTGCGGTTCTGCATTGAACTTAGTAAGGGTACTTTCGATATCAGAGTAATTTATACTGACATTTTGAATAGCATAATTACTATTATTCTTATTTCTACTTGTATATACATCATCACACTGAGAAACATGAGTATTACTTTTAAAATCATATTCACCACATTGCATAGAAAAATCATTACCATCAATCTTATTTCTACTACTATGCATATAATCACACTGAGAGTTATGAGTAACACTTTCAACATCACATTCATTGCACTGCATTGAAAAATCGTTTGTTTTGCGTATGTCTTCTTCTGATTCGGATTCAGACAGATCGGCGCGTTCGTTCTCGACGAAGCTTTCAAGGTTACATAACATAGATAGAATTCTTTTTGCTAGTTCCGTTTTCGTGCCTTCGAAAGAAATGCTTAGCAAACTAGATATTGCAATCAATTCGTTTAGAGAAAAGCTATCTTCTTTATTTTTTAATTTCTCGTCAAATTCTTCACTATCCGTTCCGAAATTAAAGCCAGAAAATTTTTTAACGTGTCTTCTATTCGATCGATTGCCGTCATTTTCGAAAATGAATCTATGCAAAATTTTTATTTTGTCTGTCTTGCAATTTTTCAATGCAACGCTGACTTCTTTAATATCATCTTGTATTATGGAATGTTCACGTACCTTTAAGATGCTTGGCAACAAGGAGTAGCTTGGAGACTGGAGAACATAGTTCGGTTTTTTTTTAAATATCCTTTCGAAAATACTGTCTGGAATCTTACTAGGCGTCTATCCCGCTTCTGAGATGTGGGGGTGCTGGTTTGTGGGCGATTGGCAACATTACGAAAGTTTTAAAGAATAACTAAATTTAATGAGATTTATGAATATTTACAATGAATTTGGTTTAGACAATTAAAGTTAAGTGCACAGCACAGACATCATAAACTCCATCGGCGCTCGTCGCCCGTCAACATTGCACAGTCTAACGCTACATCCGTCTTGTAGCTTCGTCGTCTTCCTTCTGTGTCGCTTTTTGACTGCGTTCCTCCAATGCGCGGAATGGCTGCGCAGTGGTCGGAGATGACATCAGCGCGGAGGTGCCCTCTAGTGGCAGTCTGGGCACCATATATATATATATATAGATATAGATATAGATATATATTTCTTGCCTATCTGGCACAAAAATAGGTATGATTTTGATTGATTTATAAAAAAAGTGACTACCTACTTCCTACCATTTTTCTCCAAAGTGGCGTTTTAAAAAATCTTTCTCAAACAGTCTATGAACAATTTGCTTGAAAAATATACTCAAAGTTATATTTTAGGATATTGAAATTATTTGTGAACACAAAGTATAACCATTGAAAGGAAATAAATCACACAATTTAAAACTTTTCATCTTCAGTTAGGCACACCAGTGCAGTTCTTGTGGAACATCGGTTTGAAATAGCTGTTCTAGGGTAAAGGGATTTCATATTTGGTAACCAAGGTCCCCTCTCACACACCTTACCACAGCTCGTATACTTGTTCAAAAATTATTTTCGGTATTCACTTTTCCGAACATCTATGTATCCAAAAGTCTGATGATCAAATTAAAAAGAGCAAACTGTTAAATATGACTAAAATCAACTGACTTTTAAGATTTGATTTAAAAAAAAAATTGAAATTCTTCAACATAGGTTGATAGATTTTCTGAAAGAGAATCATCCCCTAGTGACACACGTCGAGAGATAAAAATAAAAATCAAGAGCTAAAAATACAAGCGGACTGAATTTGTGGCAATATAGTGATTGATCAACCCTCCAGGTGGTTGTCTCGACGAGGTATCTCATCATTAGCAAAACTGACGGACGATGGACGATCTGTCTTGTCATTAACAAAGTTGGTCATATTTTGATGGACGAGATATCTCGTCGCAACTTCTTGGAGGGTTTAACCGAGGACAAAATTTTTCGTTGTCAGCTCACCATTTGCAACTATATATTTTTCGCATGTAAACTGTTTTATAATTTTTTAAATTTTGATTTTGAGCAAATTTCAGTTGGGAGACCCAAAATTTATTCCTATGCAGACAGAAACTATATTTTGATTAAAGAATAGCTATGTTTATTTATTCTAACACCTATCTATCTCTTGAATCATAGGGATGAACCAGGTTTCTGGGTTTACATTTTGATACCGTGTGTCTTAAATTTTCATCAGATAATACTTGAGATAAGAAACAAATTTTGAAAATTTCTTGGTAGTTCTTATCTTAATAATATTTTAATTCTTATTTTTATCAGAATCTCAACTATAAAAACAGTTTGAAACGCGGCGTTTATGAACATGAATTCTTTCCCAATGCAATCAACCGTCTCTAGCCTTGATGAATTACTGTGCTTAACATAACGAAAACGTTAAAACGGCATAATAAATATTTTCCCTGGGTTCCGAAATTCATTAGCAATTTTATGGAGTACATTGCCGTTTTCGTTTCGTGTCAATAGTTACTTCCATGAATCAGTGGTTCTGTTAGTTTCCAAGTTTCCACTATCATTTCGCTGTCACGGTGGAGATGCATTCATTTGAAGTGTTTGAGTGTTTTAACTGTTAACCCTTAATATCAAAAATTTCATAATTTACTAAAAATTAACATGTTCAACATAAACATTAATGACACCCAATAATTAACCCTGTATATATATATATATATATATATATATACAGGGTGAGTCTAAATTGTTTTTACAAAATAAGAGGGGTGATTGTACCCATCCAGACGAGCAATAACGAGCAAAATATTCAATAGCTATGTATATATATATATATATATATATATATATATAGCTATTGAATATTTTTCCTCGTTAAAGAATTTGGATTCTCTGGGAATCAGAAAGCTGTGGCTACCATACCTGTCAACTTTTCGAGAAGTCTCCCTGAAAAACACTCGTTTTTCTGGTCTTCCGGACGGAAAAAAAAATATTTTACGGAAAAAAATTATTTTTTACAAGTGACGCTGATTTCGAGGTATAGATGCCAAGCCGTGGCAACCATAAAAGAAAAACATTTGAATCAGATTTTGCTTGATTGTCGTGAAAACCTTCTGTGGCATTATAATTGTCAAGAAAATGTTTTTCTCGCTCTTATTTTTTGTGTAAAATGTCGCCTTCTCTATTTCAACGAGTTTGCCTCTAAGCATAGAACAGTAGAGCAAGGTTACTTTTTCTATTTTGAATTGCCGACTTTACATAATTGTCGCTAGTTTTGCACTTTGAATTATTTTTTATTTTTGAAATTATTTTTAAGCATTTCTTTTCTAACAGTTGCGCGTTGCTTTTCGTCTTAAATTCTTCCACATTTTTTTAAGTGGAGGTTGGTAAGGTATGGCGCCATATAACACTTGCTATCTGGATTGGCAAAAAACTTCTCGTAACGACTGTAAAGATTTTTGATGTCTATGGGCTCTGTGTCACGGGATTAATTACTATAATGGTTGCTTGGGGCGCTGTACGCCGACTCTCGTTGGAAGCGAACTAGCAGAAATAAAGACGTTGAATTATATTTTGTTGAAATTCCATTCAGTTGACTTGAAAATGAACTTTTCGACCATTGCTCTTTAAAAGTCATCTATGTTTGCAACGTTTTGTTTTATAAAGTGTGTAGATAATTGCAAAACGTTTTATGACAAGGTAGATGTAAGAAAAGGAGTAAAGAGAAAAGCACAAGCGATATTAGATTATTATAAATGTGCAATTTTATACTTTTATATCTGGTAATGGATCGCAGTAGACCAGTTGGTAGAGTTGCGGATTAACAACCGGAGATTTGCGGGTTCGAAACTCGATCCAATCAAAACCGGTGCAGTTAAATCTGTCGTAGCCTCAAATGTCTTCACGTTGACGTGCTGTGGAGATTTGGAGAGTGGAGTGCCACACATCTCAGATGTTCACCTCGTCTCCTGACCGTGGTTCAAAGTTACGAGGTGTTGTCCTCGAATTTTTCCCTTCGCGATTGATCCCAGACCTTCGCCAATGACCCGTTTTGTTGCTCTAGTGCGACTTTTGTACTTAAATTTTTGTGAGATTATTCATGACTTTTTAGATTCAGAGAAGTCCAAAATGGTGTCTTCTTTTATAAAACTAACTTTATTCGATTATCGATGATTAAATTTATTAATTATTTGATTCTAAAATAATGAAATAATATTTTAAAGGTTTGGAGATTGTAAAAATTATTTTAGAACGCATCTATGATATAAATGTTTTCAATTTCAACTTTTTCTGAGTTGGCAACAATAAAATAAGTCTGCATTCAGCGCTTTGTGGCAAAAAAGTAAAACCCAGTTTGCAACAAGGAATTTTGAAATCTGGACAGCCGCTACTAGAAGTTTTTCGTCAATCCCTAGTCGTGGGCTATAATATGAACCAAATGTCACTAACACTTATGGCAGCTTCAAATAATGTATGCCTTTTTATTTCTAATAGAGTTCACAGTACAATCCGTTTCCCTACTTATATGCTTTACTTCTTTTCGGCGGGCTAATGTAAATAGAGCAGTGTAGTAAGGCCATACAGCAAATCGAGTTGCCGTTGTGTCGTGACGAATGTCGATTTTACGTCACGATATATCTTCATAACTTACTGTTCGTATTTTGTTTTATGCCATTGAGTTCGCGATGGGGGATTCATAATTTCGAGGTTTTTCCTGAACCTACTGATATAAGTACGCATCGTTCTGAAAATGATACTTTTCAACATTGTATCTAGTTTTCCATTCTGTGTCCCAGGAGTTTCAGTTTTCGGTAACATTTCCGAATATTGTATGGTATCCTTTTGTAGACGCTGTTTCTGTTATGTTTTTTGATGTATGGGACTTTATTCCAACTTTCGCAATTAAAATATTAGCAATCCAACATTGCTAGCATATAAGAGGCATTTTCTGTCAAGTTAAATATAGGTGGTGGTAGTATTTCAGCGGCGATACGTGTTTCCTGTATGTATTCTGAACGTGACGTCGGTTTTCTTGTTTTTCAAATGCGATATTAGCACTACTCCAATAAAAATTCCAAAGAATGAATTCCGAATTGATATATGATAGTTCATTCGTCAACACCAATTAGATTAAATACCAAACGTTGCCAAAATGGAGATAAATTATATTTTAAGGAAATCCCAATATGTGTCAAGTGAGAGCATTTTGGTTACGGGAAGTAAAATCGCCGTCGTCTCCTGTAGGGTTTGTATTATAGCACTGAAAATCTCTCTCATACATATAATGAAATAGAAATGTAATTTTCAGTTCTTTATATGTAGAAAATATATTATGTTTTTCTTATAAAATTGATATAAATATTTTTCATACAAAACACCGGCACAAACTCCTACTTTTAGTGTCTGAGAAACTGTTCCAGTGTATATAGACGAAATGCATTTTCTGAGTGCTTCACTAACTATTGCACGATTGTACTGATTCAATTTTGAATTAAACTTAGCATAGTCTTATTTAATCGCAGTTTCTTGTTTCTGAATACAAAAGGTTTTCTAGTAGCTATGGCCAAGGCTCTAAAATAATTTCATGGTTATTCTTCTTATATTCTCCGTGGTTTGGATTAAATTGATAAGGAAATGATAATTTCTACTAAAATAAATCACAATTGTCATTGTTTTTGTTAGGCTATACTCCAGACAGTTCATGGTCTGTGAATACAAATGCCAATTAGAGGTGACGACCATGAAAAGAAAACATCTACTTCAGAGTTCTACTGCCGGGTTGTTATTGTGGTCTATTAAATAAGTGCACCCACCAAAACAATGTTTGTGGTAAACATCACATTATTCTATTTACTGAGATTGAATAAAGACAATTTTGTTGCGATTTATCAAGAGAATTATGTTTGGTGTGCAATTTTCATCTGCAATCTGCTTTTTTATTTCAATTTTTCCACTACGATTAAAATTGTTTTGTTATTTTAAAAATATTTAATATGTGGGACTACATTATCTACTCAGTTTGATGTGTTCAATCTGAATAAATAATTCTTGAAGTTTCCTGAAAGTTCATTATTATTTCATTTATTTATTTATCAGTAAATGCTTCTGGTATTATTCACTATGGAAAAGAATGAAATTTCCCTAAGGAAACGAATGTTTAATATTCAATTAGAATTCAATTCGATGGAGTTTTTATCCCAAATCCTTGTGGTTACTGCTTCAAAAGTTCAAAATCAATAGTTTAAAATACTTCTATATTCTTAAAACTATACCATAGCAATTAATAAATACATACCAAATAAGTCGAAGCAATCGAAAAGTTGGTCCGATAACTGAAAAATGGCTGAAAACAAAATTGTCAAAAATATCTTCTTATTTTAAAATCAAAGAAAATCGTTTTGGTGTATAATTTTGTTTTGTATGTGAGTTTGCCCCTTTTCTTTCCGGTAAAATTTTTACTTACTGCTGTTTGTTAGTTTGACTCAATTTAATTTGAAAAGGATATTTTTCCCAAATAAGTTTTTTTATAGACTTTCAAATGAATGATCCTTTATTTTTTCTACGATTTGAGGTCTTGGCACTGTTATTCTTAGTATTCGTTCGACTAGTTTAGCCTCGTCTGTAAAAATTGAAGATTTAAATAGATCAATGCTTCTTAACATGTCAATAGATTTGTTGACGTTTCAGTTTTATAAAATTTTAGAGACTCAATCAAGTTTTAACATATTTTTAAAAATTAAGACACACCTGTCGTGACCAGATTGCAGTTTTTGTCGACAAAGGAAAGAGGACACTTGAAACTGATCAATACGTTTGTTAAATGAACGTTATAAAACTGAAACTACAACAAATTACACTAATTCTCTCAGCGAAGAGCCTTGCAAAGTACGACCAGTGTACAATACCAGATCGACTTCCCAACTTTCTCTCTCTCTCGTTTCCTCTCTTCTCTCAACTCCAGCCACCCACAAGTGAAACCCCTCACAGCGTCACGTGGTCACTACTCTCTCTGACCACGTGACACCTACACCTCTGTTTTCCCATCAAATAGGTGTTGGGTAGAGGGGTAGAATATTGCACTTTCCCATCTGTTTTCTCACACACATGTACTGGATATGGACAAAAAATAAGGAACTTTATAGATACATCGATTAAAATAATGATATTATATAGTTGTATTGCCTTCTATAAAGTTGTTTCTCCAATTCTTAAAGAAAAATTTAATTATTTTTTGATTACAGAACAATAGATACAGTTACTAATACGACTATAACATTCCGATCATATGTGCAACACACCTAAATTTAACTATTTGCTAGAGCCGTTTTCGAATTCTGAGTTATAGATTTTAATGATATATTGCATATGTTAGTTTTCAAAATTTGGTTATGTTTCAGGTTGGTTTGTCGCTACACGGTCATTGTTTTTTGATAAACGAGGACCTATAAGTTCGATTATCTTATCAATAATCTTTCCAAAACTATCATGCTTTCTAATTACTTCAGATTATCACCAAATAGGCTTCTCGTATGTTTAAAATTCTTTAATCGATGTTAAAGACAATCTATGATAAGAAATTCCTGTTTACTTACGGCAGTATTAGTGTTTGAAACATGTATTTTTCATAATAACCAAGCAACTCAAAATCAGTCACAATGGTTCGTGATCGATCAAATATAAGAAAATTTACTCTTTGTATTTCAAACTTGTGAACAATTTAAATGCAATAGTTGTTTTGAAATCTTACCATGGAAGGTTCACTGTAAGAATATTAGCAAAAGCACATTTTATCAGTAGCGGGGACACCAAAAGTATGTTTTTCGAACGCAGAGATAGGAATTTTCTATCTTGCTCATGTATTGCCTCGCTTGCTCCCTCTCATGTCTTGATATTGTATGTCTTGTGTCAATTACTTTATTGTGTTGTGTCTGGCGCAGCATAGCCAAATATGGCCCTTGCGCCATAAAATCCCCAAAACCAGCCAACCAACCCTCTGATGTCCTTGACTGGATCAGTGCCTCTTTGGATTTATTGGTGGAAGCCCAAGAGGAGACAGCTTCTCTCCTGCTCAGACGACAATGACATCTTATGGACTGGCCTAGAATTTTCTAGACCAGGGGGATAAACAACATTTTATCACTCGTACATGATTACCCAGAAAATTAAAAGGTAGAATAAACTATGTTGAAAAGAACTAGCATACTTTTTAGATTGAATTTACACAAAAAAACTATTCTGAAAACCTCTGAAATAAATCATTATAAATTAATAGCTCTAATTATTTAAAAAAAAACGGGAAACTATTAGAACCATGTTCAGAATCAACCCCCACCACTATACTTAGGTTCGATTATAGTATCTCATGCAATACTAATGTGTATCCCAAGTAGCATTGTTTAACTTGTGCATATTTATAAGTTTTTCTCTATTCCTTTGCACATTTTTGAACGGATTTTGAATAATTTCAATGAATATTTCACTTTGTAAACTGAAAATGGACTGAACATTACAGTAGAAAAACTTTTCGTATGCCCTGTGATCCTATCTAGCCCTCGGTTCCATGGTACCCACTATCCCCATGTGAGGACCTTGTGCTGATATTCAGCACATGACAGGAATTTTAGTTTCCTTTGCGTTCGATTAAAATTTGCATCAAATATCTTATCATCATGGAGTTTTAATAGCCACTAAGTATATAATTATTATATGCAATAGAACCTTGATTTGACGCAATAATATGAACCGAAGCCATCTCGGTTAACCACGTCGGATAATACGGACATAATGACACAAAAACAGGCCTATACGAAATTCAGAAAAAAATTACCGTATACTACATGAAAGTACTACTGCTACCTGAAAGATTCCTAAAACAAGGAATGCAAGGATCTCGCGTTGTGACAAGCAGCATTCTGCCCTCTAAACCAGACCAGTCGAGGGAAAAGTGTTCAACTCGTGCTCGAAGCTTTATTTAAAACTTTTGAAAATGTCTAACCAAATTCAGCTCGAATAACACGACTACTTGGATAAACTTAGCTCGGATAATTAAGATTCTACTGTAGGAGTAGTTCTTTAGACGAGTAGTCTCTGTGTCGGCTTTGGAGCTAAGTAATTTCTGTTAAAGATGGGCGTGTGCTTCGGATCAAAACCATTAGTGTGATGATAAAGCATGTACAGAGATAGGTAGAAGGGCAGTAATTTGTCGTCTATGTTTACTATGTTGTAAACCTCTCTAGTGCTCGAAGCATAACATATACCTGTACATGAAATATTTCATCGATAAGATTAGATGACATTTTTCGAAGTGCTCACGTTCAAGATTGAGGGCCGGACTTGTTTTAACTCTGGATCTAACTGAACGTTCACTCCGATCTTAAATTAATGTTTGCTTTTTAAGTTTTTTGTCAAGTTTTTGTATTTTTATCATGTCTACATTGGTTATTATGGGTGCATTGGTGATTTCGATTAAAGTAGGGTTCTCTTCACGTATGCATGTTCAATACACTGTAATTTTTTGTGCAAGGGTGATTTTCTTCAAATGGGAACCGCGTAACAGAAAACAAATTATCAAAGAATGAAAATATTGTATTAATTTTAAAAACAATATTCAAATCATAATTAAAATGCAAAATAGTTTTTTAGTTTAATTTAACCTTATTTTTTGACTATGCTTACGGTTGGAAGAGTAACGGATAAGCAACCGGAGGGTTACGAGTTCGAATCTAACCAAAGACCGTCGTGTACAAAGGGAGGGCTGGTGCACGTTAAATCTGCCGACCTCAAATTTCCCTCACGTTGGCGTGGTGTGTAAGTTTGGAGTGGGGTGCCAGCTTAGGTGTGACCTCGTCATCTGACCGTGGTTCAAAATTAACTGATGTTGTCCTCGGATCTTTCCCTTCGGGTTTGATCCCAGACCGTCGCCAATAGCCCGTTGTGTTCTCCTGTACGACGTTAATTAAAATACCTACCTACCTTGACTATGCTTATTCGGAAACTTTTTAGGAGTGAAATAATGAAAATTAACGGTTTAAAAAACAGAATTATTGTACATATTAAAAAACACTATCAATACTTTTTCCGTTAAATTAATATTTGTTATCAAATCAATCATAAATAAGTGATATTATTTATTTTTTAATTAGACGCCATTTTAAAATTTCACCAAAGAAAATTTAATATTAAAATTAGACGCCGCTTTTAAAGACTTCATTTTTAGCATTCAATAAAAATGGCATCCTTAAAAAATCAAGGCACTTTTCCCCCATATCATCAATAAGTGTAGTTCTTTTTAATAAAATTTGAAGTATTTTTTCCATTACTCTGAATTTTTAAATTTCCTTTAATAGAAATTATTAAAGGCCATAAAGACACACATGCATGTCCCGTGCATCATTTCTCCATTACAGTAACACTTCAAGATGGAAATTATGAATTTGATTTTTATTTGTGGTTGAGGAAGTTCATACAATATATTATTTTGTAATTCATATGCACAAATATGAAGTGTTCACTAGAACTTTTCACTTTGGGATGATTTTATAAGATTTGCTCATAATGCTATTTCATACAAGTGGCTTTGCACATCCCTTACAACATCGACTAAATCCTTAAAAGATCAAAGTACTGACTGCCGAAAGAATGCTTTTTGTGTTTATTTGTTAGACCTTCCAGTAAAAAAAAACATAATTTTGTTCTTAAAATTTGAAGATACATCAGAGATCAAAATTTCTACCTCAAAAATGATTTCATAAACGTTCAATATTTTCATACTGTATTGTTACACATCTTGCAATGGCATTCTGTTCCCTATAAGTGTTTGTAAAAGTTATGTAACTATGTTTGACAGTTAAAAACTGGCAGTTTTAAACGGTGTTAAATTATTTCCAGCTCAGAGAGTGCATTGCACTTCCATTCTCTTTATCGGAATTGTAATTAAAATCTATTTGTATAACATACGTTGAGATTTAAACCTATCACTTAATTACACTACTCTGAATTCTTTTAGTATTTGTGTGCTTTTCAAGTTTTCCGATCAGCTAAATCAAATTTCTTAAAGCATAGGGATAATCCAGTTATCTTAGGAGCCCCATTATGGTAAGCACTACTCGTGGTTTTAGAAAAATTATTTTAAATCCAGTTATAAATTTCTGAAAAGGTTACAAAAATCAAGCTACATTAGGATCATTGTAGCAAGAGAAGCACAAGCTTTGGCCTTCTAAATTCACATCTTTCTGTTCTCTCTTTTTACTTTTAACATCTTTCTGCTAAGGATTCATTTGCTTTTTTATTTAACTTTTATTATAAATATCATGCTTAACACAGAAAAATTTAAAAATTCATATTTTAAATAGGAATTTTAAAACACCCATCGCATTTTTTTTTATTTAAATCTGAAGCAAAAGTTTTTCTCGTTTGCGATGTTTAATCGAGTCAGTTGCTAAACAACTAACACGAATTGTGTCTTTTTTCTCTTTATTTAAGAGAAAAAGAATTAGGTGGAATTGAAGTATTGGGAAAAAGTAACTCTTGGCTTTTAGGTATTATATTTTTTTGTTTGTGTCTAAATCAGTGTTGTGTGTGTGGAAACCATGTTGAGATTTATTATTCCTGTTACCTTGAGGATATCGTGACTATTTGCGGTGGGAGTAATTCCATTCTATCGTGATACTAAATCACGATGACATCTGTTATATTCAGTTTTCTTTATAACATTGTTTTCTTTTGAGATAAAAGATTTCCGCTAAGACTGCAAAAGTAGTGATCGATAATTATGAAGTGCACTCAACCGAACAATAGTTGGTCAGTTCTTAATTTCATCCAATAAAAAATAGAAATGCGTCAGAGTAAATATAAAATTATCGGATAAATAATTCAATTTTATGTATTAAGATTAATATTAAACTGTAAAGCACATGAAACTAAAGAGAAATTATCTGTAATAGTTCAACTGATACAGAAAATATAAAGCAAAGAATCTTTCTCCAGTGCTTGAGGATGTTGATGCAGATAGCTATCTGAGTCAATGTCTTTTATTCTTAGAATACACAGAAATCAACTTCCTCTAACTGTATTGTATTTATATCATTCTTAAACAGGCCTATGTTGAAATATAAATTTTCAGATACAGTGGACTAATAAAACTTAATTTGAAGTCGCGATGAACCTCGCATGCATCCATGCCTTTCATGCATCACGTCTATCTATACATAATTTATATCGCAACTCAGAATTTGCGATTTTTTGCTTGCTCATAATTTGAGAACTATGGTGTTGCAGCATTTTTTCTGTGTATTTTTCATACAGAAATTTATACATATAAAGCAGAGTTGGTCTTTGTCTGTTCTCTATACAAATCTACACCGTTTGACGAATCTGCACCAAATTAGGTACACTTATTCTTTGGAACCCTGCGGCTAACATAGGCTATATATTAACCTCCGTTCTATTTTGTCTTGGGTGTGCAGAGGGGTGTAACGTCCCGTCATCCTGGACAGAGCATTTGCTAGGGGGCGCTCTCTCCCTGTCTGGCTGTGCAGATGACGTCAGAGTTAACATCTACAGAAGTCGCCTCTCAAGATGTCCTTGGAGGTTTTTAGAATCTTAGAGTGTGGTACAATCGCAGATGGGTGAGGTTGTGCTGAAAATAGCTCAGTATCATATCATTGATGTATCCCGTCTGTAAATTCTTAAACTGTAGCTTTAATAATGGAATATAAATTTTTATGATAATATAAGATTGTTTTTTATAGAAAGTGGTCTTTTTTATCGTCGATATCGATATCAATCAGACAAATTCACACTAAATTTGGTACATTCATCCTGTAGAATTCTGCGAGACACAGGCTATATATTAACCCCGTTCGATTTGTCCTGGGTCTGCAGGGAGCTAAAAACAATTCGAAATCTCCATAGGAATAATATTGAATAATATTACGATGAATTATAAACAATTCAATCCGAGAAAGGGCGGATAATTCAGCTAGTATATTTATATATATAAAGCAGAGTTGGCGTCTGTCTGTTCTCTGTACAAGTCTACACCGTTTTACCAATCCACACCAAATTTGGTACATTTACTTTTTAGAACACTGCAGGTAACGTAGGCTACATATGATCCCCTTTCTATTTATCGTGGGTCTGCAGAGGGATAAAAACATTTATTTCGAAATACCAATAGGAATAACATTGAGTATTTTTACGATCACTGTCAGACCAATTCAAACCAAATTTGATACATTCGTTCATTAGAATCCTGCTGGAAACATAAGATCATTAACCTGTTTGATTTGTCCTCGGTCTGCAGAGGGAGACTAAAACAATTCGAAATTAAAATAGGAATAACTTTGAGTATCCTTACTATCAGTTTGACTAACACAACAAAATTCGTACAATCATTCTTTGGACTACTGCGGGTAACGCATACTAGATATTAAATCCCGTTCAATTTATCCTGGGTCTGCAGAGGGGGTTAAAAACAATTTGATATCCCCGTAAGAATAACATTGAGTATCCTTACCATGACAGTTTGACCAATTCACATCAAATTTGGTACTCATTCTGTAGAATGCTACGGAAAACATAGGCTACATATTAACCTCCGCTCTATTTGTCCTTTGTCTGTAGAGGGGGCTAAAAATAATTTGAAGTCTCCATAGGAATAACATAGAGTAATATTGCGATGAATTTCAAACAATTCAACTCGAGCAACGTCGGGTAATTTAGCTAGTACTTTATAAAAATCTAGCTGAATTACCCGGCGTTGCTCGGGTTGAAATGGTTAAATGTTGCTTGAAAAGTGCATTAGAATAATCACTTTTCTTTCACAGAAAAATACAATTATTTAAGTTGTACGGAAAATACTTTTTAACTTTTTCATAGTTTCTACACTATACTTCGGACGCAAATATATACATTTAATTCCTGAATATATTGCAATATGCAAAAGATTAAGGCATAAATACAAACAGAAGCGAAATTCCGACGAAAACATGTGTTCTACAAAGTTTTATAAAAAAGTAAACATTAATTCTGGTGCTGCCAGATACCGAGTAGCAAAATTACGCTTTTATGATCAATGAGTTTTACGTTTGTGCTTTTCGGAATAACGGTGCTTGGGTTAGAAATAAATGTAATCGGTGTAGACAAATTAAATTGAATAGATAAAAATTTTTCAAAAAGCAGAAGCTCGATTTTGCAGAATTTTTAAGAAAGAAAATCACTGCTTTCAACGGAAGATTCACATGTAACTATTCCGGACATTTTAAAATAAGTTACACGCCTTACCTAAAAAGCTTATGAAACAGAATTCTACAAATCATTACGAATTCAATAAACTATTTAAAGAAAGTTGGTCGAAATATACATCAACTTTCCTTGAAAATCATCCTTGAACTGAAAACCTTTCCTTGAATTTCCTTGCAAAAATAAATATTTTAAAATATTCTTTCTTCATCAATAAAATATCTATAATTTATTTACATCATGGGAAGAACTAAAAAGTCAGTTCAAACATAAATATTGTAATTTAATTTGTTTCGGAAAATATTGTTTTTTGATCAACACTGGTAAAGCAACCATAGCTGCCTAAAGCAATCAATCTATGCTCAATGTTATTTCTATGGCGATTTCGAATAGTTTTTAGCCCCCTAGGGCCAATAGAACGGGGGTTACGAGTTAGCCTATGCTGACCGCAGTGTTCTAAAGTATAAGTGTACCAAATTTGGTGTGGATTGGTCAAACGGTGTATAGATTTGTATAGAAAATATACATATATACATACACACATCCTATTTTATATATATAGATATAGTTTTCTTAAGATTCACTCTTCAACAAACTAACAATTTACTGTATTCAAAATAAAATAAAAAAAAATTTCGACTCGAAAACCAATGAGGATTCATTCGTTCGAAATACATCACTCAATCAATGAAAGAAGTATTTTTTTCTTTCTGAGAAAAGTGTAGGGGGATACACACACAGGAACTTCTGCTCCTCACCACACAAAGTAGCTGATTTAAAGAAATGATCTGCGGTCTGAATGCCTGGGTGAGCGCGAATTCAAGCCCAGGGCGATTCCCTTTCCGGTAGAATATTCTGCTTAATTTTTGTATGGTTCGATTTATTATTGGTAGATTTTAATGCAGCTATCAAGCTCTAGAGATCCATGTATATGCTGACTCTTTGTTATTGGTCTGAGCCCACTGTCTGACATTATAAACGGCAAAAAGTTCAGCTCGGAAAACGGTGTTGAAAAAATGATGCGGATATAAACTCCAAAAAGTGATGAAAGATGGCAGAGCGGGAGACTGCACTGTCTCGACAAAGATGAAAGTATTTCAAAGAAACGAATGTCAACGTAGGTGACGTGCACTGTCTTTATGGATAGGAAAGGAACTTCATTGGTGAAATTCAACCCCAGGAGGCGTCATAACGAGGTAACTCATTGCGAGAACTGAGAACATTGCAACCACAATATGGAATAATGAAAAGCACCTCATGCTGAGTGAAAGGGAGTTGTTCTACTTCATGACATCGCAAAGCCTTATATTGCAAATGTGACGCAAAAGCTGTTCACCATATTTGGACGGAAGCAGGAATCTGCCCACCATACAATCCTAATATGCCACCCAAGCACTATTAGTTTCCTCATGCGCTGGCCAACATTTCCATGGCGATTATCTCAAGGCGGAGTTGGAGTTGTGGGAAAGACTCCCGTGGGTATTGTCAGTAGCTAAAGTCTTCACGGTTCATTGCACTAAAACTAAGAAAACAGGTATTTGAAAATAAAAAAAAAAAAACTTGGTACAGTATAAACTGAAATAATTTTCCATAAATATAACGCAGTATGCTTCAGGGTAGTTGTAAGACTGTTTAGAATGGAGAGAGAGAATTGGCGACCGCCAATAATAAAAACGTTCGCCAGCTTCCGACAGGAAGTGACAATAAGTCCAGAGTACCGAGGAGGTCTGAGGAGCGAGGTAGATCGCTCGGCGTAAGAAAAACACAGGCGTGTCACCTGTGTGTGATTTGTAAATCCCATAGGGGATATGTTATTGATTTCAATTTTCTTAAATATCTTGTGTTCGTGTTGTGTTCTGTTAAATAAACGTGTTTGTGATTTTAACTGAAGTGGTTATTGAAGAGCCAAATCATCGTGGTAAAACAGCATCACCTGCTGGGACTAACCTAGTGAAGTACACCAATTATACTAGTGAACTAAAAATACATTAGTGAGAGTGAAGAAATTGTAGTGGCGCAGTCGGTAGGATAATCTTGTACGCGGATGTCAACGAGCGAAAAAGAAGGTAAGAGTCCTGTATTATTCGCTAGTCCCAAATATTGTTTATAATGTTAAAATATTGACATACATGAAAGTAAATAGTATTTATGGAGAACAGAGTAGTTACTCTAAATAGTTTTAATAATGTTTTTCTAACATAATTAAACTTGAAAAATATAGTAAAACGAAACGTATACATTTTAAAAGGAAACTTGTTCTGATAGAAGTTATTTTGATTTTATTGGTTTTCATTAAAACAAAAAGTAGAATTGTGTTTGGTTATTAAATTGTGTTTTATACAATTAATAATTGTGTCCGTATCAATGATAATATAGCATTGTTGTGACTAATATATTTAGCGAACGAAGATATTTTTGTTTTATTGGTATTCAGTAAAACGAAAGCGGAACTGGTATTAAATTGTGTTATATACAAACCTTTCTCTCTTTTCGTATGAGAAATAAAAATTGGCAGTGTTCCAATACAAACCTTTCTCTCTTTTCGTATGAGAAATAAAAATTGGCAGTGTTCCAATTTCGTTTTGGCGTTAGACGAAGCATTTTTTTTCTTCTTCTTTTCAGAGAATTTTCTATTTCCTGTGTTAAGTAAGGTAGATGGGTTTGTTGTGTTACATCAGAGAAAATAATAATTTTTCCGCAATAAATTTTAATTAATTGATTTCAATTGTTTTAAAACGAGTGTTGATTAGTGTATAATCCAGTTTAGAATTAAATGTGTATTCTAAATATGTTGCAACGTGTAACGAAAACGAAAGTATAGGTAGATATATTTATTTTGTTACAAATCGAAACGAGTATTGAGTTTTAAAATTATTACTGATTTTATTTCATTATTGTTTGAATTATGTATTTGTATTATGAATATTTCGATTTTAGAGAATAAGTAGGAGGGTTAATCACATATCGTATATTTGAATTTATTTCCGAAATTCTTTTACCATGTCGTTCTTGGGTAGAGGGAGGAAGGAGGACTTGATTGAACTGGCGACTGAACTGGGTATAGAAGTTAGTGCTGTGAATAAAGTGATAGAAATTAAAAAGTCAATTGTTGAAAGTGAAAACTTCAGCGTAGATGATGCCAAGGTTTCTCTGGGCAGGATTATCGAAGAACGAATTCAACGAGAAACAAAAGAAGAAACAGAACGACTTCGGCGAGAAACAAGAGAAGAAGAAGAGCGACTTCGGCGAGAAACCAAAGAAGAAGAAGAACGAATTCGAAAGGAAGAACGAGATGAGCGAATCAAGAAAGAAGAAAGAGATCACGAGCTTGAAATGAAACGGCTGGAATTAAGACGTAGTAATTCACCTGTGGATGAAGTCATTGAACGTTCGAACGAAACAAGATCCAGAGTGCAACTAATGCAGATTACCCCGAAATATGATGAAAAGAAAGATGAAATGCAATTATATCTAGTAAATTTTGAGCGTCGTGCAGAGATGGCTGGTGTGCCCAAGTTAGAATGGGTAGCTTATTTGCTGGGACTGTTACCAACAGAAATAGCTAATAACATAGCTCGAGAACCTCCTGAGAAAGCAAACGACTATGATTTCATTAAGAAAATGTTGTTGAAACGCTATAAGTTAAATCCCGAAAAATTGAGGCAATTATTTTTCCGACATCAGAAAGATCCAGAAGAGTCCTGGAGAAGTTACACTCATGCATTGAATAACTATTTTACTGAATGGGTCAATGAGCTAGAAGTGCAGAGCTTCGATCAGTTAAAGAATTTAATGGTGGCTGATCAACTCAAACGTAGAGTTCCAAATGAAGTGAAGGAGCATTTCTTGGACAAATGGAATAAAATGATCGACCCTCTAGAAGTCGCAGAGAAGGTTGATGAATATGAAAGCTTGAGAGACGGATTGAAGAAAAGGACATCCCTTGACAAAGCAAAGGACATTCATAGATGGCAGCAAGAAGAGAAATCTAAATTTAATGGGAAATTCGAAAATAGCCGAAACCAGCGATTTGTGAACACGACTAAGTATAGGGATAATGACAGACCCTTCGACAAAACAAAATATCAAGGATATTATCAAAAGGATAAAGGTGCCAGAGTATCTAAGTCTGCTTGTTTTACATGTGGGGATTCAACGCATTTCGCACGAGCTTGTCCTAAGAATAACAACCAAGGACCACGGAACAGAGCTGATAACTTTAGTAGTAATTTGGTCACTACAGAGAAAACTTTAGAAGATAGAGAAATATTATCGGCTCGGATTACAGTGCCAACATGGACTCCGGTCAAGGCAAGTTCAGTCAAGTGCGATAAACTGAAAAGAATAGAACTAAAGTGCGGTTCTGCTGTTTTCGATGGCATTTTAGATACGGGTGCGCAAATTTCAGTCATCAGACATGACCTAATTCCCATTGAAGATAGTGAAGGAGAAGGGACTGTTAAAATCGTATGTGCTTTTGGTTTAGCTGAAACAGCACCATTGGTGGTTTTCAACATAAAAGTGAACGATCCACAACATTGCGAAGTTCCAGTTATATGCGCAGTATCCAAAAAATTAGTGAGTGATATGCTGATATGTCCTACAGCGTTTGAGGCACTGAACGAAAATATCCAACAATGCCAACCAGTTGCCCCTCACGTGGGACATGAAAAACCAGAACTGAAGTGCAGTTTAAATGAAGTCACAAGGAATGATGAGGAAGAATCCTCCGAGATAAAGCATCTTGCCCCATCCAGTGAAGAAAAGGAAGGTTGTAAAGAAAATAGGTCAGAGTTTATAAAACTACAGCAGGATGACGAATCCTTGACGAATATTTGGAAGTTCGCGGAAGAACGTAGGAACGGCTTTGACGTGGATGATGGACTATTGATACACTCTGAGTGGGTGTGTGGAGAAAGAATCAAACAAGTAGTGCTACCAACTATTAAGCGGGAGTTCGTATTGAAAACCGCCCATGAAATTCCGTTAGCTGGACATCTTGGGGAAAAGAAAACAAAAGAGCGAATAAAATATTCCTTTTTCTGGCCGACCATTAAAATTGACGTAAGAAAATTTTGCGGAAGTTGCAAGCCTTGTCAAGTCAGACGAACTGTAACTTATCGAGATAGAATCCCGATCCAACCAATTACAAGACCAGATAATCCGTTTGAGGTTTGGAGCGTTGACTGTCTGGGCCCGTTAGAACCCCCGTCCAGAAGAGGACATAAATACATCATTTGTGCGGTTGACTTATGCACTCGATGGGCTGAAGCAATTCCAACCAGAAATATAAAGGCCAAAACTACGTGCGACGTGTTGATGCAAATTTTCGCTTGTACTGGATTTCCAAAAGTGATTTGCACTGACCAGGGCACGAACTTTACGTCCAAACTAACTGGTGCTTTTGTGAATCTAATAGGAGTATCTCCAAGATTTTCAACGCCTGGGCATCCTGAGAGTATGGGAGCAGTGGAGAGGTGGAACAGAACTCTAAAGGATATGATGAATAAAAACATCCAGGAGTATGGAAATGAATGGGATGTGCATCTTCCACATCTCCTGTTTGCATACAGAGAAGTCCCTCATTGCACCACTGGTATGTCACCTTATCAGTTGGTATATGGACGAATACCCAAGGGACCAACCGCATTGCTGAAGGAAGTTTGGACGGGAGAGAAAGTTGTTCCAATGACTGCTTCACAATCTGTGGAAAAGTATGTCGAAGAGCTACAAGAGAAACTCAAAAATGCTCACAAAATTGCCAATGAGAATGCCCAACTAAGTCAGCAAAATTATGCCCATAGGTATAATTTGAGATCCCGAGAGAAAACATATCAAGTAGGAGACAAAGTTCTTATTTTGATACCAGCATCTTCTCACAAACTATTGAATACTTGGTCTGGACCAGCGACTGTGGTCCAACTTAGTAGACTACATTCAGCCGTTGTTGAACTTGATGATGGTTCAAGAAGAGAACTACACTTCAATAAAATTCGACCATATGTGACACGTGTTCAGCACATAGGGCTTGTTTTTGATCAAGACCAAGATTTTGGGCAACTACATGCTGCTCCTACCGAGCGCGTTACTACTACTAAAAGTAATGTGGAAGAACACATCATCAGGGAAATGACAACCCCCTTAGATGCCAAACAACGTCATGAACTGAGTTCTTTGCTTTGTAAATATTATGATGTATTCAGTACTAAACCTGGAATAGCTAAAGTCGAAGGACATGTTGTTAAAGTTACAAATGACTGTTCACCCAAAAGACTTCGTCCGTATCGAATTCCAATTACTCTGCAAAACGAAGTAGATCGTCAGATTCGAGAACTTCTAGAACTTGGTCTTATTGAACAAAGTGATAGTGAGTGGGCTCACCCTTTAGTATGCGTTGCTAAAAAGAATGGTAGTGTACGTCTGTGTATAGACTTTAGACTTTTGAACAGTTTCACTATTCCGGATGCATATCCAATGAGACATGCTAACGAGCTTTCATATCAAATAGGGGAAGCACAAGTAATCACTGTGCTCGACCTTACAAAAGGATACTGGCAGATTCCAATGAGTGAGAAAGACAGACACTATACTGCTTTCGTAACTCATTCCGGCCACTATCAATGGAGGGTTATGCCCTTTGGTATGAAAAACGCGGGTAGCACTTTTCAAAAATCAATGGACAAAGTGTTAGCTCCCCATAAAGATTATTGCAGGTCCTATATTGACGATGTTGCCATTTTTTCAGGATCATGGTCTGACCATTTGAAACATATCAGTGGAGTTTTCCAGACATTGCGTCAAGTGGGTCTCACTGTAAATCTAGAAAAGTGTGATTTTGGAAAAACGGAAGTGAAATTTTTAGGACACGTGGTGGGGTCAGGAAGACATTCTCCAGACCCAGAAAAAGTAGAAGCTATGAAGAAACTGTCGGCACCAACCAACAAGAAGGAATTGAGAACAGTGTTGGGGATAGCAAGCTATTACAGAGATTATATTCCAAACTTTGCGGGTATTGTGTTACCATTAACCAACCTGACAAAGAAGAGAGTTCCCAAGGACATTCCATGGAACCAACTTGAAGAGGAAGCCTTTCAAAATTTGAAGAACCATTTAGTTAAAATGCCTTCCTTGTATACGCCACAGTTCGACAAACCCTTTCAGCTTTACACCGATGCGTCTGCTACTGCAGTCGGAGCGTGTTTATCACAGTTTGATAAGGATGGAAAAGAGCATCCTATAGCTTTCTACAGCAAGAAGCTTACACCATGCCAGACTAGATGGTCCACCATAGAGAGAGAAGCTTACAGCGTCATAGCCGCACTTCAAAGGTTTGACACCTGGATTTTTGGAACTAATATCGAAGTTGTGTCTGATCACAATCCTCTTTCTTACCTTACCCAGGGATTACCACATGGCGCTAAACTAGCACGATGGGCTTTGGCATTACAAAGATATAATTTAAAAATAACCTATCGGAAAGGAAGCAGGCATGGCAATGCAGATGCACTTTCCAGATTTCCATAATGCAAAGGTTAAATTGTATCATTTGTAGTAATTTTAGCAGTGTATATGTTATATTAGTATTTTTTGTTAACATTATTTTAGTATATTAGAATCTTTAAATACTAAAAATTGGGCTAGCGAACAGGCTCTTTCTTCTTTTAGGACACATTTAACTGTATTTTTTTTATAGCAGCATAGTCTCTAAGGAGAACTATGTGCTCCTTATGGAGGGACATGTAAGACTGTTTAGAATGGAGAGAGAGAATTGGCGACCGCCAATAATAAAAACGTTCGCCAGCTTCCGACAGGAAGTGACAATAAGTCCAGAGTACCGAGGAGGTCTGAGGAGCGAGGTAGATCGCTCGGCGTAAGAAAAACACAGGCGTGTCACCTGTGTGTGATTTGTAAATCCCATAGGGGATATGTTATTGATTTCAATTTTCTTAAATATCTTGTGTTCGTGTTGTGTTCTGTTAAATAAACGTGTTTGTGATTTTAACTGAAGTGGTTATTGAAGAGCCAAATCATCGTGGTAAAACAGCATCACCTGCTGGGACTAACCTAGTGAAGTACACCAATTATACTAGTGAACTAAAAATACATTAGTGAGAGTGAAGAAATTGTAGTGTAGTGCAAACTGAATATTTCTCCAACAATTAAACTTATAGCTAAAAGCAACAATAATTGATAACAAAGTGTAATTTTCGCTTAATGATCATGAGCACATAATTCCTACCAAAAAACAAAAATTATAAAACCGACGTGCTGTTTCAGTTTAGTATATATTTACATAAAATGTTTTCAGTTTGGGTCACTAAGGCAATGGTTAAATCTTTCTGTTACACATTCAGCTGTGCTTTTTGCGCTAGATCATTAAAAATATCCTAAAATATTCACAGAAAAATTTATCTAAAACATAAATAATAAGATTAAGGCAAAATATATTGTACGGATATTGATATTTTGAACTTGTTTATAGATTTTGTATTTTAATATATATTATAGAAAGTAATCGGCGGCTTAGAAGTGAAAGAGTAAAAAGCAGAAAACGAAGAAAAACAAATTCTACTCGCTTGCTATATTCATTAACCTACATGCAAAGAAAAAATGACTTAGCGGACACTTCACCATTCTAAAGACCACCACATTCTGTTCTAGAAAAGCTAAAAACTCATATCTCGAAATTTTTGACTTAGTGCGTTTCACTTGCAAGCCTATGAAATACCCCAATTGTATTTAAGAATTCACTTGATAATTTTATGCTGTTACGAGTTTTACAATGTTGGCTTACACTTGTCTTGCTCCATTTTAAAACAGAATTTTACTTTTGATAAGTTTTCTATACACAGGCTGACACAAACTAGAGGTGCATACCTTTCCAGATACATGAAAATATTTTCAGAGCACTATATCTTGTCAGCGCCTCGCCAAAACCACGAATTTGCATTTCTAGACTATTATTGCATATTTTCTGTTGTACTCGACAAGCTCTTATCTGTAGTCTAAACAGCTTAAATTTAGAACGAAACTTTTGCCATAACACGATTTTTACTATAGTATAACACCTTTGCGAATTTTTTTCGTAACAAAGATTTTGCAAATTCGTGTCTTTGGCCATATTGCGATTCGGTGTGTTGCTCCAGTGAGACGTTAATTCAACTACCCCTACCTACCGTCATTACGATTCAGATAATATCTTTGAAGAACAAAAATAGCTTTTTTCCAATTACACAGATTTACCAATTACACAGATTTACCAATTACACAACACTAAGTATAATACTATTTTAGTTTTCGCGTGGATATTTCACCAAAGCTTATTCAACTGAAAACGCGCTCCCTTGCCTACTTTCTAGTTCAGGGCTTCCACACACACAGTTGACAAAAAGGCAACTTTTTGGAACAATTTGGCGATTTTTTTTTAATTCTCCAAAGGTCAACGAAAATGTAGTCCCCTCTTTTTTTAACTTGTAGCGGATCGGAAAAAAAAACAACATTTTTTTGATTTTTCTAAAGGAAGAAAATTTTCCAAGGGACCCCTATTTCGAAGTTTTGTAACCAAGCTATGGCAACTATGAAAGAAAAACATCGGAATCTGCTATTACTGGATTGCCATGAAAACCTTTTTTGAAAATAAGTTTTCTTAATCAAAATTTAAATTTCGTGGCGAGACCTTCATCGTCTGTTTTATACGCAGTTAGCACATTTTGTGTAAGCCCATTCATTCACTTTGTATTTGTGCAACTAAAATTGCTACTAAAATAGAGTTTTCGAGGAGACTTTTATTGCTATTTTTAAAAATTTATGTTACTATTTCAAAAGTACTTTGGCTGTAGCAACCCTGGTAGTTGATTCCTTTCCTTTTCAAGACGAGTTGAAGAATAGTTGCTGAAAGGAAGGTAGAAGTACAGTAGGGAAGGGCTTCGTGAGCAACGAGTTGAAATCCCCCGGAATCCTCTGGAATTAGAAACTGATAAAATACTATAGCGGCGTGTTTCGCTTTTAGCCTGCCTTGCTGAACTCTCGTAAAATACTTCCCAGACACGTGAACTGAAACGCTCCGGTGAGTCTAAAAATGGGTGCCCTCCTGCCGCCCTGCCTTCCCACCACTGCCACGACAGATCGATACCGCCAGCACGTGGCTTCGAGGGGACTCTGGCTGCATGTGCAATCGAAGCAGCGGTGATGACCGCCTCAATTTATTCTTTCCTGTTTTTGTGAGCGTTCATAATTTTGCTGCTTGTTGGAATAGAACATCATTTCCTGAAAAGAGCGAAATATGATGCCTGTGGTTTGGGAATTGCTGATAAAGTTATTTCAGAGTCCATGGACATTTCATTTCTTTAGTGGTTCCCAAACTTTTCAGTCCAAAGATCCCTTCAAACTTAAAAATTTTCGTGAGCCCTTATAAAATTAAATGCGCATGGGACCTGCATTAGACTAGCGTTTATTTTGTCTCCCCAATTTATATTAAGAGTAAAATATTTAAATCTATGTCTAAATAGATAAAACCTCACATTAAGGATTCATAATAGTATAATTAAGGATTATATGGTAGGATTTATTTCCTGCAAAATACTGATCGGAGCCTCTGTTCTTGTTAGATTCCCATATAGAGGGATTGTTAGTAGCATGGAACTGGAACCTGGAGATATGAAGACTTTTGTGTCCTGCTATTGTTTTCTGAGTTTAAATTTTTTAAATATTTTCCTTATTTTGTATATGTATTTATAATATTGAAACTGATCTAATATTCAGACCCATCTGTACAAGTAAAACATTGTAGAGCAGGAATAAGTATTTTTATTTCACCAGGAACTCTTCGTCTAATCTGGGAGGCTGCCGTTGCTCAGTGGGTTTGCCCACTGCGCAAGCAACTTGCTAGTTGTAGGCGGCGAAGGTTTGTTTTCTGTGACTCTGGGTGTATTTCTCTCTTTTGTATCCTTGTGTGTAGGTTCATTACTTGACGTTTTCTGTCTTGTGTTTGGCTCAGCTTGGCCAAATACGGCTCTTGCGCCATTAAACCAACCTTCTTCTAATCTGATACCGCGGCCTGTAATGTAAACTAGCTCTGGGGTCCGCCATGTCAACTAACCCTAGAACCAGTCGTGTAAACTAGTACCAGGACCTGTCATATAATATGGTGCTGGGGCCAGGAGTACAACTATAGGTGACCCCTATTTAAACTTTTGCGTGTCATCAAAGAAAATCAAATTAAATCGCCAACAGCAGAATTGTATTGTTTAAATAATCATTGCATTTCCACAATAATTATTTTAACAAGGAAGCGCGCTTTTAGTACATGCTGGATGTAAACAAAAAATGAAGTCTTTCCCACTCAGGATTTCTCTGAGTACTTACAGACATGTAAAAATGGAATTTTCCTAGTTAATTGAAATTGTCGTGTTAGCATATAAATTGAATTTAACTGTTTACACTTAACAAAAAATATCTCTATGGTTGTTATGCGTACTCTTATGATTCACTGATGTGCCGATGAGTTACTTCTGCCTCTTTTGATGCCCCTATTTCATTTAATACGATATCCAGCTTGGAGGGTAAGTAAGCTTCAACTTAGCAAATTTGGAACTTTTCGTACCGATAAGTAAATACATTAAAATATTAATTTAAAAAGCAGAAACCGTCAACAGACCCGACGACAAAAGATTGTTCATCACTGTCTTCTTATAATCTCTAATTCCGCTTCTTCCGACAACTTCTGGATGCATATTACCATTCCAGGAACAGAAAATAGCTGTGATTACGTATTTTTTGACTTGCTGTCGGAAATGACTGGGAGGTCGCTTGACTTCAAGATGTTTGGATGCTCTTTATTATTAATTGTCAGGCATTTTTGCCTGCATACCTGTTTCCTCATTGCCTGCGAAGCATGCTGTTTGTTAATGAACAGCAATGGATTCCTATATTAACAGAGGCCAAGCAGCTTTATCGAAACACTTTCGAAGCTATTTTTTATAGAAGCTCTTGATTCAGTATAACTTTATTGTTTCTTTGGCTTATACAATAATTATTCGTGCACAGCCACGGAGAAAGTATTTTGCATTGTGTCCATTTCTATTCCTGTTATGTCTTCTTGCCTCACTTCGTTTACACGTCAAATTGTCTCCAAGGCGAATTGGAAACATGGTGAATTTGATAACAAATATTATCAAATTGAATTGATGATATTATTATTTACTAAATTATAATACTTATCTTAATTTGTTATGGATTTGGTGTCTTAAATGATCTTGGACATTTTTACCACAAAACATGTTTTACGTTAATGGGGGAAAATTCTCCATTTGCATATTTAAGATAAAAGGGAGGGGAATAAAACCTTTTTCATCTTTTGTCTTTCATTGATTTCTTCCAAATCGTTGTTATCAAGTAATTGACTGCATATGGTGGAACATTTGTTTTAAATTACTAGTAAATACATTTATTCAGTTAGAAAATCCCTACGTATCAACGCTTCCTACAGACAGTTCTCTCACGGCCAAACAAGTTAAAACGTAAGATCAAAAATTCCAGCTTAGTTTCTCTAAACTTTAAGTAGGAAGTGGTTAGAATGTTGTCAATGACTTTTAACTTTCAATGTCAATTTAAATTCGACCTTCAAAGACTTGGTATTAAAAGGACAGTAAACCGTTGAGTTTGTGATGCAGCGAAGCCTCTAAGACTCAATAAAAAATTTTCTTTTCTTTATATAGGAAAGGTTTTTTAACGAGTTTGCTGATATTTTTGAAAGATAATTTCGATATTACCTGATAATGAGAATAAGGAGAAGCTGTGAAAAATGTCAGTCATCTTTTAGTAAACCACAATAAGAATGTAGTCATTAATTTGATATCCATTTAAAGTGAAATATTAATAAGCATTTTTACTCCAACTATTGATTTGACCCCTAAATGATTATCAGGTGTTCTCAACCCTTTAAAGTCGTGGCGACCATATTTAATAGTTGGTGAAACTGTACCATTCCCCGAAATAATCCATATTACATTTGTTAAGAAAAATTAACATGAAGTAATCGTTGTTTTTTAATCGTTAAGATTCAAGCACTTAAAATAATTCTGAATTCATGAATGTAGCAGTATTGAAGCTTCGTAACAAAACATTTAAGATTTCATCTAATGGGAAAGTTGGATTAATTTTTCTGCTCTGGGAGTAGGTCATGAAATAGTTAATCGAAAATCGCCATACCATGGCTAATTTAGCGTTCAGATGTATTTTGTTATAAGCTGCTAAATTCTGCTTCATATAGCTTAAATATTATGGATGTTAAAAATAGTTTAGTAAGACGACCCAAAAGTATTGGCTCTTAAAATTGCGTTTTGTAAAAGATGAAAAATATAAAAATATCTAATGTGAATTAAAAAATCTGGACTATCTATTTATAACACATGTCTTCAAATTACTTGCTAAGTAAGTCATTTGGGCCTTTTTAATTTGGTTACTTGTTTTTGATAGAATGTCGTACATTGAATTCATTTTTTATTCTATAAAATGTTTACATGCTCATATTTCATTAATAAAATTTTTTATTATTTACAATTTTTAAAACAAACAATTTAAAGTTTCAAAATTTAAGTATTTTTTACTCCTAAATGCTTTTTCCCCTAAAAGATTCATTCATGGATGCACATTATGTTTTAAGTTCTGAAATGTATCGATTTAACTGTTAGCTTTAAATAAAAAACTTATTTTCTTAAGTGAAACTAACATCAACTTCATATCAAAGAAAATCTGGGGAACCTATGAGAGGTTTTTTTAGTGTAAACAAACTAACAGAGAGGAAAAATTGCTTTTGGTTAAGAACTAATATTATTTATTGCCGTTTTGGGCGATGTTTGCCAGCGGACATGCTGAAGTTACAATCGAGTAACATACCAAATTTCACAAGTTACGAAAGAGGTTACCAAAACACACCAGCGCCCTCTGTAGTTAGATTTACAGTAAAACCCTCTCATTGAAGTAGTTTCAGTAAACACCTGTTATAAAACACGTCACTCCAGCACAAAATGCTTAAATGTCATTTTAAAGTTTTTACACACACAAACATCACTAACTAGAAACGAAATAACCTAATTGCAAACCGAAATTGATTACTTCCCCTCCCCTCATACTGCTACACCTCACTTTCTATTTTCTCACAGAAAGATCTTGTAACCGTTTAAAGATACACAGAGGGATCACGTGTCAATGTAAAGAGATATATTAGTTTTATTGTGCGCATGCGTATACAGTGGGTGTAAACCAAAACTAGAGGGAATTTAAAAGTAGAGGGAGGAATTATTCATTATAATTAAAAGTGGGAACAGGTTCTCCTTTTGGATATTATATAGTAACCCTATATGTGTACGCATGTTGGGTTACACTCCCATACACTTTAAGATGAAAGATAATCAGAATTAGACTAACTGCAGTTTGCTGCTTATTAGATAGAATTTCAGTGTAAACAAACAAACCAGACATATATCCACATTATTTAAGCAACTGGAAATTTTTAATGCTGCAATTATGAGTCGACTTTTCTGTCACAAGAAATCTTGAGCGGTAGATTATAAGAAAACGGGACGGAATGAGAAATGTATATCCGAAAATGAAACTTTTCTTATTGAAATTCTATTACATTCCAGTATTAAGTCTATTCATATGAGGGGAATTTTCAGTGTAAACACAAACCAGGCGATCTGTGATTTTACTTCTGCTGCCCACGTGCACTCTCATGATACAATCGGAGTTACCTTAAAATGCAGTTCATCGCCGTTTTGGTGACGTTTGGCTTTTTACCTAATTGAGGTTGACCAATCAACAACCATACATCAATTCAGAGTTTACTCTTTGGCATTTTAATTGGAGAAATGCTGAAATCGTGTTCGAAAAGAAGCCAAGTTACGTCACGTTCTGCGGCAATACATACAAGAAACACGTATTGCTGCGAAAACAGTACCGCCACCTATATAATTAGATTGACAAAAAATACTTCTCTTACCCGGTCCGGCACCTTCTTTTCTCTTCCATGAAAAATTCAAATGGGAAATGAAAAAATCAAATCAATAGAATTGCATCTAGATCCTCACTAGCGAGTCAACCGCCAACTACAGATTTTAAAACATACAGGCCAAAATATGCAAATCAAAACTAAGCAATTTCCCCCCCTCCCCCATTTCAAACTCTTCGTTTCAACATCTTGGTACAAGTATGGGAAGAATGTTTGCTTAGAAGCAGGGTTTATTTAAATGCAGCTCTGTTTTTTCCCAGTTAATGTAAAAATGCTGTTTCGGAAATAAAGTTGGATGGTGTCAGGGTTTTTTCCGGTTCGTTCGTTTGCTTTTGGGGCTATTGCTCTAAGCTTGACGGTTTAGTGTGCCTTGTTTTTTATACTTTCCAAAAGAAATTAAAATACTTCCGAAGAAAACACTCAGTTCAACTACCATTAGGAACGCAGTTATTTGTCCATCGTTCCTTATCTTAAATTAACACATTTGAATTGCAGAGATAGATGTATTTCAGGAACACGATGCTAAGAGACAATTTGAAACCAAACATGAAATTTACACAAAATCTTATAAAAAACAGATTGTATGCACTTAAATCATAATTAAGGGTCAGCAAAATATTTCCAGTTCACGTTTGGAAATCGTTTGACCGAAAAAAGTAAAATTTTTAAGCACCGTCTCGTCTCTCATGTTAAACGATATGTCGTCGAATTAATGAAATTTCAGCTGAATGTCGTATAACTGAATCCGGATAAAATTGAAATTTTAATTGCACACATCTAAACTTGCAATAGCTATATATCAACTTTAATAAAGTTTAATGCCATTCCAAACACGTATATCTTTATATGACACACATACAAGTGTTAGTCTAAACACAAATTATATTTGCTAATTCAGGAGAATTACCATTTTTTCCCGGTCAGTGCGTTCCTTCTTTCAACCACTTTGTTTGAAGATTCGGTCATTGGTCCATGCAAATAAAAGCGGGACAGAAACTGACTTATATCCATAACTGTTGATTTATGGATTAAGTTCTGTAATCGTAGGAAGAAATAGACGTTTTGATTTATGGGTGGGATTTATTATGATTGCGTGTTGTTTTTACCTACTTCGAACACTCGGGCAACTTTTGCTGAATGTTTTGAAATTTATACATAGTTACGAAACGGTATTGTTGCCCACTGCACGTTTTTGACAGTTTCATTGCGTACATCCATTGACACCAAAGGTTGAGAGGAACCACGAACACTTTTCACCAGTGTGACTGCTTTCTTACAAACAACAGTTGTTTTCGTGATTATCATATTCGTTTTTAACTAAACTGTTGGATGCGATTTGATTATTAAGTTAAAAATATGCTTCCTTTGAGTTTTTCTAATGCACCCTTGTTGCAGTATGGAAGCATTCTATCATGCTTGTCAAGAAGGTAATACCTTCAAAGCAAATTTATCAGTTCACAAACAATCAAGATTTCGACAAATACTGATGTCTTTATATTACAGGGTTATTACAAATGATTCGTCAGGTTTTAAAACACTGTTTCCCCGTTGATGGTCATCATATCAGCGGTTATGCAATCCCGGAGTTCATCCAATGTTGTTTGCAATGGGTGCACGTAAGCAGTGACTTTAACATACCCCATACATAACATAATGTAAAAAATCACAGGTAGTATGGTTGGGAGACATCGCTTGCCATCTAAAGAGCGTTAACTCATCCCCACCACATAGCCCAATCCAGGGGTGTGAGAGTTCATCTTTCTGGTAGCGACGCACCTCAATGTGCCAGTGCGGTGGAGCCTCATATTGCTGGAATATGAAATTTCTTTCATTTATCATCGAAAAATTGTCTTTCATTTTTTAAACAACTGCTACATTTCGAATAACTATGGTATACCCACCTGGTTTGTCACAAAAGTATGCACTGGCGGATTTGGGATATTCCATTTCGTTACGTGATTGGCACGAACGAGTGAGATTTATAGCTTGTAAATTGAAGGACTTTAATTAATCACTTGAAATAACCCTGTACTTCGCGTCGGATTGTTGCCAGATGTTCTCAGGTAATCGACCACAACAATGAATGACATCTTCGCATGCTTTTCCAAACAGGAAGAACGTGGCAGAGCAATCCGACACCCGGCGCCAAAACAGATATCTTTGCAACAAAAGAAACACTTTTTTCTCTGTTTGACCCTGGAATGGGAACGGAAAAAGCAAGCACTTGTAGTTCCATCGTATGATCTCCAGTGTTTACAACCTATTTAAATTGGCCTTCCAGTGCGCGTGCGCCAAGAGCGGAAAGAGTTGTTTTTCTCCCCACCATCTGCTTGGCGCCGAGGAAGTGATGAGGCTGCAGGCTCCTCTCTTATGCTACTGTTGCGGTCATAAGGTTAATTACATAGAATCGGTTTCGCCGGCGATTATTAATTTGCGCTGATTGTATGCCGGTTGTAGATATAGGCATCGATGAAGAACCGCAATATATAGCGTTTTAGTTCGTCGGTCGATATCATGTCCATTTTCTGTGTTCTATGGCAGAAGGGGGCATACGTCAATTGTTGCGAGTTCGAAACTTAATCCAACCAAATAACGTCGTGTTTGTGGGGACTGGTACATGTCAAATCTGACGTGGTCTCAAATGTCCTCACGTAAGCGTGGTGTGGTAGTTTTGAGAGTGGGGTGCCAGTTGTTCTTGAATCTTTCTCTTCGGGATTGATTCCGGACCGGTCAATATCCCTTTATGTTGCTCCTGTGCGATGTAAATTCAATTACTTAACTACCTATGGCAAAAGAGGAAGATTATCCATTGTTCTTTCTTGTAGTTCAGTAGAAGCACGATTTTGCAGCCCATTTAGTAGGAATGATGGTAGTAAGTTCAGCGTAATATTGATTACTGGAGATACCGAGATTGGATAGAAATAAAAGAAAAACTTGTTCAAAACTTTGGGCAACCAAATGAGTCGACTAGATTCGCAGAATACAGTTTGTACAGATCATCGCACAGGGATGACGCCTGTACTGTGGGTAAGGCCCCCTCCCAGGGAATTGTGAAAAGATTTTCCTCTGTAAAGGTCGCTTCACACCAATAGAATCTTGGTCAATCCGAATCCTTTAGGTTATCTTGTTAGTCTAAAACCTTCTACATTGCCTGAATCCGAAGCGTTCAGCTTCAATACACCCGAATCTATGTTAGTCAAATTTCTACTGGATTTTGATTAACCCGGATTCTGTTTCTGTAAAAGGGCCCTAATTTGTAGTCTGTTTCACTAGTTTGAAAGTTTTAATAGTTTGTGCAGGTGCGTAGGAAAATAATATAATTGATATATTTGTGCTAGTTATACCTCGGATTGCATTCAGGTCTAATTACTGGTCTAATGTCCAAACAACATTGCATTCATGAAAGGCTTATCAACCAACCTGGTATGGGTAGTAAATGAATGAAAACCGCGAGTAGTGTGGTTCCGTAGAAATTGTACAGAATTATTAGGTACTTGTGTTCCTCCCTAATAATTTCTCCAAATTTGCACCCTTGATCCCCTCAACTTTGGTATCTTCTAAGCACACCAACACAAATGAAGCTCGTATCCCAGGTGTTCTACCCAGAGCTGTGGGAGTTGCTTTCTTTTGAATTCTTACCGGTGTACGGTCGTCGGTCTGGCATTCCCGCATCTGGCATTCAGATCTCCCTCGACTGCTAAACAAGTTGTCAACACCTAAATTATCTTGAGCCCTTCATGAGAGGAATGCAAACGGGCCACCCCAGGAAAACACTTGTTTACAGTTCTGTGGAAGCCCAGACCAGAAAGACATTACATCTGTCCTCGGGTCCGGAAGCTGTGGAGGTTCTCATGACCTTCCGTTGCAGATGGCGTGGAAACACCGGGATTAACATTCCAAGACTGAGACGAACTCCCCCTCAAAAAGATCACGACAGAGTAGATTGAAACCACGAAAGGAGCAGTCGCATCCTTCAGACTCTCAGATTTTGGCGAGCCTCCTGGCTCCTTGGCAGATTCGATGTTTAACAGCTGTGCCCTCATACTTTCCAATTAATCGTATAATATGTAAATAATCTTTAAATTTCTCTTTTTTTAAATAAATATTTTATTGTGCTGTAAACAGTCTTACGCCTAATTAGAGACCGGAAATGTTACACCGGGCATGTCTACATACAAAGACACACCTAATTGGAGTAGCGAGATCAGCTATCTGCACCTTTGCGAACTGGATGAAATGACTGCAGACCACCTCAAGGACTACCCTAAAATTCCTGATAATAGAATTTCAAATACTGTAGATAGTATTTTTAAGCCGTACTTTTTCACTTCAGAACTCTATTGGGCTACTCTTCAATTGAATGCCGAGAGGCTGGAGTTGGACGTAGGATAAAAAATGTCGTAATAGAGAATAAATTACATTACGTATTCCAACTTTATTTCAAATTGATTCGAATTCTGTCTCAAAAATAGAGGTCATGAATCTCCTCTAATGTTAGCATCAAATTATACCTATTTTTCTGGGGTGTCGCAAAAAGTGAATCAGCACGCATAACTTGCAGTGATGGCGGTGGATTTTTGGTTTACTAAGAAAGATCTAAAAATGGACAAGACCACAGATTTGGTAAACATGTGAATGCATAGGCGAAATTAACATTTATTTATCATACAAAGTAAATATAGAAATCTTTTTCCTGATTTTACAGTTGAATTGTCTCTTAAAAGACAGAACTAATATTGTTTTACTCATGTAATTCAAACAATCTTTCCGACAATGCTACCAGTATGTGAATTTTCACATTGTGTTTAACTTTTATTTTTAAACAACCTAATGATGGAACATCAGTCGTATATCCTTTCCTGCGTTTTCTTAGTACTTTCCCTACATTTTTAACAAAGCAAAGAATTTCGAAACATTTTATGAAAAAAAAGTTGATTTGTGAAAACATCTTTTATGACTAAGAAAGGATACCAAAGCTCCAAGCAGGTTATTACTACGCTGATAAGTAGAATTTGTACCTATTGTTACCTGAAATAGACGATAAGATTTTTGAATATTTGTAGGAAGTATAATCTTATTCCGTCTGGTTTGTTTTGCACTGAAAATCCCACTCATACAGTTTTCCTTATTTATTTTTACTTTTTATCCCGTGGAATTCCTTTTCCATAAACTGTACTGCAATATTAATAAACTGCCTTCAACTAATATAGTTGCTATTAGTTAGAATTTGTACATTACAGTTACAGAAACTGGATTAAAAACCAATGGGTTTTTAAGCAATAAATAGTTCATATATTTTTCACTAAGAATCATAAGTTGAATGTCACACATTTAATGTATTATTAATAATGAATAAATACTAAGCTAATTTGAAGTATAAAATTCAATCTTATTTTAAATAAGTATTCTTAGAACTCAATAATCAAAATGCTTTAAAGATATCACAGTTTTCAATTATTCTTTTGTTTTTTATGTCAACTGGAAATATTTATATTTTCATATTTTTTTTCAGGTAAGCAAATGACGAGTTTCATCCCTCTTTTGGTCTGATAACATTTTATGTGAGTATATTATATAACTATTTTCAGTGTGTGCAAATAGTCATTCATTTTTCTGTGATATTTATTGATTTACATTTTAATCATACAGTGTGTAAGGTGCGTGTGTTTGTTTATGAGAAACTTTCTCAGATAAACACTGAAAAAGCAACTTTCTATTTGTAGCAATAATTAATTCGAACATTTTGTGCAATTAATTGTTGAGCGAAATAACAATATTGCTGAACACCTTTAAATTGTTACGGAAGATTCATATTTTCCACAGTTTCTTATAGCTGCATACGGATTATTGAAAGCTATTATTCCTAACCACGTCCTGTGTTACCTGCAATCTAGGACATGGTTTAAGACATGGTTTTACAAAGTCGGTGGCTACCCCCTGTGGACAATGAAGGAATCTTGGGACAATGCTGGATCCAAGGGAAATAATGGGCGTTGAGGGACAAGAGTAGGCAATAAGATGCTAAAATAATTGTGGTCGAAAACATGGTTCAAGCAAACATTTACCCACTTGATCATACAGTGATACGTTACCATCGATTCTTTTAAGAACCGACTGAAAATACACTGCTGGCCACCCAAATTGCAACACCAAGAAAGACAAGAGATATCACAACAAAATTTATTTTGTAGATAACATGTTGACCAAGTATCAAATGATTAAATTTATAGACTTCTGTGAAGTGTGGTTCCTGCCAAAATCAGTAGCCAGAGTAGCCGCCATTGTTGGAGATCACCGCTGCCACACGCCTCGGCATTGATTCAAAGAGACTTTGGATGTGTTCTTGGGGTACAGCAGACCAAGCAGCTTCCACACGTTGCCAAAGTTGATCTGGTGTGGCAGCTGGGGATGTATTCTGGGTCAATCGTTGAGCAACCATGGACCACATGTTTTCTATCGGCGAAAGATCCGGAGAGCGAGCTGGCCAGGGAAGCAATTCAATCTGGCGATTGACGAAGAACCCTTGGACAATGCGTGCCACGTGTGGTCGCGCATTATCCTGTTGAAATATGGCTGTGGGCAAGCCCTGAAGGTAAGGAAGGACAACTGGCTCCAACACCTCGGAGATGTAGCGCTGGCTGTTTAAAGTACCGGCAATGCGTACTAGAGGAGTGCGAGAGTGATATCCAATACCGCCCCATACCATAATACCCGGTGCAGGACCAGTGTGGCGGTGCATAACGCAGCTGTTCAGCATCCTCTCTCCACGGTGTCTCCAGACTCGAATCCGACCATCGTGGTGTTGCAGACAGAAGCGTGACTCGTCAGTAAAGACAATTTCATTCCATTCTGCCGTCCACATCCTTCTTTCATCGCACCATTGGCGGCGGAAACGTCTGTGGTTCTGCGTCAAGGGTAGACGAAGCAATGGACGTCTTGCGGACAGACCACTCTGCTGTAAACGGCGTCGAATGGTACGCGCAGACACTGGATGATGCGGTGCAGACTGAATGTGCTGTGGTATGGTTCGTGATGTGGCTGAGCGATCCGTCACTGCCATACGCACAATATGCCTGTCATCACGGGAAGTGGTGCACTGAGGTGGATGCGATCGAACACGTCGGTCCGTCGTACCCTCCTGCATCCAACGATCACATATCCGCATTACAGTTGTTTGGTTTCGTCCAACACGACTACCGATTTCCCTGAAAGATAATCCACAATCTCGGTAGGCCACTATCCTTCCTCTGTCGAACTCGGATACTTGATCAAAAGATGATCGCTGTTTTCTACGAGGCATAATGGATCGTTTTTTTGAAAAAACCACAAGAAAAACACAATTGCCGTACTTGAAATCGTCGAAATCTCCAAGCCTTAAATAGCGCTTTGAAGTGGCGCCACAGGCGCGCGTGATGTGCGTCTGCGCTGAAATTCTAATCATTTGCATATCTCACCTCCGCTAATGCATGTTGTAAATTTCATATTATTTGCATGCTTCCTTCAGGGTGTTGCATTTACGGTGGCCAGCAGTGTAGTTGACTATGGAGATTTATGGATGCTGCTGACGAAAATAGAGCCTAATGTAGACATTCTTTTTCTTTTGTACACCAGGCTCAGCCTTCTCATTAGTGATTCCATGTTTTTGTGCCCCCAATTTATCTTATTATTTGTAAATATTTTGGTGAAATTCAAAAATTGTAGGTACAGCTACACTTGTAATTAATTCATTATCACTTGAAATAGTTTCTCAGACTCGGCGAAAAAATTGTCCTTGATAGAGGAGTTGAACCAAAATGTTTGGCAAATTAGGGTTTAAGTTTATACTTTACGTCAAAAAATGCTTTAGGCTTTTTGATAGCTTCACTAGAGAAATATTTCTTTAATTTGATGTAATTTTGCTTTTAACGTTCTATAATATTCCATTAACGATAAAGATTAACAAAATAAAGATCGAATTATTTCTTGGTTCAAAAAATTGACATCTGTAAAAAGAACGAAGTATAGTAAATTTATTTCTGCGTTCAGCACACATTGACAAAGGTAAATAATTAATTCTAAGCATCATTAAATTATTATTAAGCATTATTACAAAGCAACATTCTAAGCATCATTAAATTTAATTGCTAAAAATATCTAGTTCTTTTTCTTTTGGAAACATTAAAGTGCGTTTGTATTCCTGAACTATAAAATATCGTTTATTTTGTATTCTGTTTCAATCTTTCTTATAGCTCCGATTTTGGTTCGCATGCATACAAGATTTCAAATGTCAAAAAATAAGAGATAATTTGTTACTTTTTTATTGATTTATTTCTCAATTTCTTGCAATTTATCAAAGACGCTGTAATTACATTGTAAAATGTGTCACAATGTCATTTTTGCCTTTACTATTCCTCCCAAATATACCTCTGATGAATAGAAACGAAAAACTGTATTTTCCCCCAAAGCTTGTTACGAAATGTACTAAACCAGGTAATCATCGGAGTAAACATTATTGATTTTCATTTGGAAACATTTTCCTTTTTTTAAGACACAGGAGGGAAGCTGACGTCATTTCCACGTCGGATCGTCGAACTCCTATGTGTAGAGAGATTCGTCATTCTCTGTTGGATATCGTCTGTCTGGCTTTGCCAGACTCGTTAAATTTTGTTTCTTTATCTATACTGCTGAGTCAAGTCTCGGACTCGCTATCTGAAAGGCCGACTTTGGAGGATAATTGTTTCTTGGGGTTATATTTAGGTTTGGTTTTCAAGTTGTTTTTTCCATCTGCTTCGGAAGAAAAATACACGTATCTGCTTTGTCATATGACGTATATTTCTTTCGTGACCCACTATATATACATTGTTTGGGTGGTGTCATATTCCACAAAAAATGCCATCGAGTATACGATATGCAAAAATAAATTAAATAAAGATCTGTTTTATTTAAAAGTTATTCCAAAACACACACACACACACAAAATGGTGCCCAGGGTGTTTTTTATCTTAGGGTACCATTTTGATCTGAAACTACTTTTAAGTAAAGCATATTTTTATTTAATTTATTTTTACATATTGTTTACTCAATTAATGACATTATGTTATGAAATATGACATCAACCAAATGACCACCTCTCGCCACTCTGCAAATATGGTTCTATTTTCCATTATGTTTAAACACTTCCGGTGTGATTTGTTCAATTTCTTCTAAAATGTTTTGCTTAAGCTGTTGAATCATTTGACAATCCGAAGCGTTCAAATCAGACGAACGGGGAGGCCAATCGACATCTCCAGATTTTGTCATAATTTGCCCTTTAGAATTCGCATGGTTGCACGATCACATGGATACCTTTTCATTGGCATCCTCGAAAAAATGGTCCAATAATGATTCCACTCTAAATTAGTGATTGTCATTAATTGAGAAAACAATATATAAAAAATTAAATTAAAAATGTTAAAATTAAAAGTTATTCCAAAACATAATGGTGCCCTTACATAAAAACACCCAGGATTTGGAATTGATAATTTTTGCATTTGTATTGATATATAGTATAGGTACTTGCGCGAAGAGAAATCCACCTGCTTTTAAAAAAGCTTGTAGGAGTATTATTCATTATCATTTTAAGTCATTATTAAGGCATGGATGTTGATAACCTAAAACATTTTCTTAAAGCTTTTCACTTCTCGAAAAACACTTCTCTTAAAAAAAAAGGAAAAATTCCGTCTGAACGAAAATACATTTTCTTCCTTCTAAGATAGAAAGAATTAATTCCCTCAAGAGTTCCTGTGACGTTTTTGGAAAATTATAAATTAAGTAAATTCAAGCGTGTACAGTTATTAAATAAAATGTCGTCTTTTCTTTTTAAATGCCCAATTGAACCTCAAAGAAAAAAATTGCCCTGGAAAATAGAGAATCCAAATCTTTCCAAAAGTGTTAAACAAAAATTCTTTCCCCCAAACTGGATTGCAGCAAACAGTGTTCCAGTGAGAACAGACTTCCCAGAATAAGTTTATGGTTGTATGCTTTTGCTTAATAGTCTTCTGTGAATCTTAGTTTTGAGTGCTGCAATTTGAAAGAGTAGTCCGAATAAAAATTTAATAAAACATTTACATAAAATTTCAAGGGGGAATAAAGACCCTAAAATCCCAAGTAGTCGAAAGAGTTCAGGCCCTAATCATTACTTACACGTTCTGTTTTTTACACATAAAATTTTTTACCAAAGAACACTTTTGCAACTGAGGGAAAATGTTTAGGTATCATTGACGCCTAATTTTCTGCAGCTAATTTCTGACAGTGAAACTGATGTATAGTTTTATAGGGGTGTGAACTCATATAAGGTCCTACATCCTTGCCCCCTCCCCCAATATTTTTATCATTGGGGCTCACTTCTACAAACACGATTGCTAAACATAACAAATAACAAAATTTGTATAAATAAAATATTTTTAATATGAAGAGAATGGAGTCTTACTTGCCTTCCAAATCATGCCCTGCCCAATCATTTTCCACTGAGCATGATTTTTGAACACGAATTTGGCTTTCTCTATGGCCATTACAGACGTACTGGATCATTCACTAATTTTTTTATTAACCCTCTGAGGAGTTCGCGCCTTATATCCGTTCTGCAATCTGCAATCTTCCCTGCATGACTTTCAACCAGCTTAACCTTGGCGAATAGAATCTTTCCTTTGATTCTTTCAACTATTAGATGTGATTATTTAGTCGTGTGTGTTATGGAGAAAAAGCAATATTACACTACTCGGAAATTTGGTGACGCGCAGAGGGTTAAAACTGAGAATGCATTTCTCTGAAAACTCTGGTGTATTTTTGTTTTGTGTGTGTTGGAAACTTTTTCTTGTTCAAAGATTTTTCAGAGGGAAAAAAAGTCTTTTCGGTTCTAAGTGTTTGATGGTTTGTTAAGTAAAAACAGAATTGACCCACATCTTATGAAATATTTAGCTCTTAATTTGTTATTTTTCTGCTACTTTTACACTGAAACTTTGATCTCTGTAATCGAGTAATATTAACTTTTCCATTTGGACACTCCTACTTACATGGAGTCGCAAAGATCAATTTAGATAAATATTTCAAAAACATCTTTTTTTAATATAGATATATACTCATATGTTTCATTGCAAGAACTTCGTACGTCCTGCAAAACAGCTACTTCTTTAGGACTAAATGGTGTCCGTTCATTGTATTGGCAAACAAAAGCCACCGTTGGTGTAGCAAGAGATCGAAAGATGTTATGGCGCAGTAAAAATAAGGCTGAGTTCGAGAATCAACTGATAAAGGTTGTCAAGCTCGAAAGAGCAAGCAACTCGGGGCACGAAAGATTCTACTTTAAAGGTTAAGCTGCAGGAAATATAATACTTCGATCATTAAATGCGCCATTGATACAAAGAATTCCTTAGACATGAAATTTTATTTTTATTGTTTAAACTGTAAAAGCTATCATCAAAAAAAGTGCATAAGTGAATTGAAATTTCTCCCAATCATGGGTAGTGTATGAGGATAAAAATAATGGCCTGAAAATTTTCACCTTCGCTTCTCTTTCTATGAAATTTGTAAATAAATCATTTGTCATGTGAAATTAGTTATGTACAAATCATAATTTTATTTGTCTTAATTTCTGCAGCAAATTACGGACCGCCTTGAGTTTGTAGAGATTCGGACATTTTTACTGCTCGAGGGCTGTTAAGACCCTACATCGTACTGTTCGAGCCAATAGAACCAGGCTTGACTTTGGCCTCAATCAAATTGTTTTATTGTTACGAACGGTTCACATGTGCAATGAATTTTTATAATTTATGTACATTGCTCAGTAACAATTCGCAACATTGCAGATCTTTCCAAAAGCAATGCAATTAAGACCGTCAAAATAATGCGTAACAGCTTTTGTCCGGCATTCGGTGAAGTATCGCCAAATTTTATGATTAGAAACTCGATTTTCGATTCGATTGTGTATACTCTAGGAATGCTAGAAAAGCGGGGCAACAGTAGGAGAGTTTTGGTTGCTTCACTGCTTAAATATCGCATACGCAGTGAAGACCAATTGACTGTTTTTCAATCGCATTCATATTGAACGTTGGTTTTCTAAGAATGGTGGAATTGGAATGCTTTTCAGAAAGGACTTTCAGTCCCAACAAAAGGATTATTTCAATATTCAAGGCTTATTCTTTTGCGCAGTCTAATCTTGAAGCATTTAATATTTTCATGTGTTTTGCTTTATTTTTTGTTTTAAAGTAAATGGAAATTTCACATTTTTATTGTTTGTTTCTTGCCAATTTATTTGTCACGACAGCTTTGAATCTTAGCAGTCAGAACAGCTTCTGGACAACAAAAGCGAAAACCGTTTCTTCTGCTTAACAATCGCGTCGCTTCACGCTATCATATGATATATTTCGCCAATTCAGAAGCCTCAATACTTTCGTTTTGTAGTAACCGTATTCTTTGGTAGTATTATTAAGACAAAATTAATACTAGGATGGTGGCATATTATTAAAAGATATTTATTATTAGCAATTGGGGTTATATATAAATCAGGAAATTTCTGTCATCTGCAGACTTATAGCAGAGTTCGTGTTCCGAAACTTTGAAATAGTTTAGTGCAATCTTTATAATTTATTTCGAACACGGTTCTCCTTACTAAAACGTAAATCTTATTTACTCTTTTGAATAAAAAATTTCATATCGATAAATTTCATTTTAATTAAATAAAATATTAAAATAATTGCATTCTAATCAAATCAAAGGTTTATATTTCTCACAACTTATTTAATTGTATAAAATTGATGCTTTTTTAAATAAAAGTTTTTTAAAACTTTAACAATGCATTTTATGACAATTTTAAAGACGATGAAAAAGACTTTCCTTAGCATATGCTTCATTTGGATTCAATAAGTCTGCATTTAGCATAGCCTGCATCAGATTCAATTAGTCTCCTGACAAAGCATCGACTGCATAAAATTTTCTGGTCTCTCAAAACAGGAATCTTCCGATTTCGTCACATCTAACGCCGTTTCTCGAGTTGATGATTCTGTAGTTGCCATTGATGAATCCGTTTAATTTAAGCTCCGTTCCAAGTTCGCCAGGATAAAATAATTCAATTCCAGTGGAACATTAGGTTAGATCCCACTCTTGAAGTAAACTTGTAATTTTAAAATAAAGGTGAAAGAACAAAGGTTTTCAGTATCTTTTATCACAATTGAAATTTATAAAAAATAGCTAAATTACCCGGCGTTGCTCAGGTTGAAATGGTTAAATGTTGCTTGAAAAGTGAATTGGAATAATCACTTTTCTTTCACAGAAAAATGCAATCATTTAAGTTGTACGGAAAATACGTTTTAACTTTTTCATGGCTTCTACAATATACTTCGGACGCAAATATATGCATTTAATTCCTGAATATATTGCAATATGTAAAAGATTAAGACATAAATGCGAACAGAAACGAAATTCTGACGAAAAAATGCAGAATTCTAAAAAACGAATGATGCGCAGTGTCGAATTTCGACTGCCTGAGTGTATTCTGAAATAGAGCAATTCGAAAAAAGACATTTGATAAAGACGATAATGAGATTTATGAAATTTAGTAATGCTCAAATATGACTGCAACATTTAGCTGTGTTAACTCAAACAGACAAACTCGGGATTCTAAATCAAATTTATAAAATAATAAAACATTAATTCTGGTTTGCCAAATCTAAAATAACAAAATTACGTTTTTATGATTAATGAGTTGAAGTTTTTCGTGTTCCATTACAAAATGTACATTATGAATAATGAAATATTTTAAATATCCTTTTTTTATCAATCAAATATTCATAATATTCATGTAAAAATATAAAACTCATCATAGAAATAAAATAATAATTCAATCGTATACATCCAGCATCTCGGTACTCCAAATGCATGGCCCTTTGTTATAACGTCAATCAGTTTCAATTGCTTCTGTTTAAATACTCTCGCAATCAAGTCGTGGCGCTCACTGGGTAATTTGGTAAGAACTTCCTTGATCTCCGTCCAAGTCGGATTGCAGGTGAAGGTGATAAATAAGACTGGTCTCCCGTACGTCCTCATGTACGTCATAGCATCTTACGTGTATTCGTGCATGTGTCTGGGACTCCTGTAAATGTAGCTGGTAGTATGACCAAGGCACCGAGGTTTTCAACGTTCCCGTCGTTTGCCACAACATCTCTCAGGTGAATATATTCGTCAACTCTCAGTTTACGTTGATTTAGACGAATGTAAAGGAGACGCTCACTCTCGACTTTTGCGTACATATTGACGATGAACTGATGAAACAATTGCCTGCAGTTCAATACGTGGTACTGCTCAGTATCTCGAACCATTAATCTGTACGCATAGAAATCCATCGCTGAAACTTTTTTGCTCGTTGTTTCACCTGTTCTTGGGTTGATCTGCCTCAGATTAAAATGACATCCATCTTCACCATGTGGGGGAATATCACTGGGTACTGCAGAGCATCATAAGATCTATGTATTTCCGAAATGCGCTGCAAAGATTCACCTCGTCGTTGAATAACGATATCCCGTTGATGGAACTCATCTCCTGATATAACCACCGCGACTTCATCTGCTTGAGGAGAGTTAAAGCGCCGCTCGTGTACGCCTGCTGGTCTTCGGTCTGCTCTTATGACTAATTTATATTCATCTGTTGGCATACGTTCCAATGCTGTTTCAAACGTTTGAATAAGATTATTGTGCTCATGAAATATCCTCTGTAAGTTTAACACAATCTGACGTCTTGTTCCCGAGATGTAGGCGCACCTCTGATCAGTTTCCATTTGTTCGTTTTGAATAAAATATTGTTGTAGAAATTTTGGTGGTTGATCTGTCAGCGGAAGCAACGATCCCGCTCTATGGTAAATATGCCCTTGCACCTTGAATGTCGACGGAAATCCGGACTGTCCAACAACTGATGTGGCGCCGAATGATGTCATTTGGAAACATGAGTTGTATTTTCTGATGTTATTAAGAAAATGCTTCGACTCTGACGTATCTCCTGATGTGTAAGTCAAAAGTTCTTACATTGTGTTGCTCCAGTGTGACGTTAATTGAAATACCCAATACCCAAAAGTTCTTGTGGTGGTGGTTCCAGTTGGCAGAGATTAATTTTTCCATTTTTGAAGCAAATACCAGTAGACTCTGATTTAAACTTTTTGGCTTGACAGTAACTACAAATCATTTCCATTTTCCCGATGGTAACACTTGCATGCAGCGAGTAGTCTTTATGTGAATCGTAGTGGAATCCTTCCAATGCTAAGCTAAAATGGTGCGCAGTCCGTGATGGTTTGACACTATCACTCTTATCCTGTAGTCGGACCTCTCGCTGCTGTTATCTCTGTTGTGTTAAATGTAGCAGCTCTCTCTCTCTCTCTCGCCAATCGCAAGTCTTCTATTCCTCTCCTAGGAAATTTCTTGACTACGCTTATCTTACATCATCTTAGCCGTTGACTGTACTTGGCCGATCGTCTTCCGCTTCCTTGGAGGCATTGCTACAGCAAAGAAATCTGTAAAAGAATACAAAAAGGTATTTCATAAATTAAGCAAAAGGCACACTATCACTGAACAATGAAATCTATTATAGAATACAATAAAAAGCTAAAATTAACGAAGAAACAAATTCAAAATTATGAAGTACTTACATCAGTTTAGAAATATAAATCCAAAATGTACATTATCACTGTCGAATAAAGTAGGAAACACTTATACAATCAACTAAAAGAGCGAATTAAAACTGTCAAATTCACTGAAAGATGATAAACTGGAAGACTTACCAAGTTACCTTCCTTTACCAGCTAAGAATCGAGGTGTTGGAATGTTCTCCATCATGAGTCCAAGAAAGTTTCCGTTTCCCCTAATTTCTAGAAAGTTCTACAAAGTTTTATAAAAAAAGTAAACATTAATTCTGGTGCTGCCAGATACCGAGTAGCAAAATTACGTTTTTATGATCAATGAGTTTTTCGTTTGTGCTTTTCGGAATAACGGTGCTTGGGTTCGAAATAAATGTAATCGGTGTAGACAAATTAAACTGAATAGATAAAATTTTTTCAAAAAAGCAGAAGGTCGATTTTGCAGAATTTTTAAGAAAGAAAATCACTGCTTTCAACGGAGGATTCACATGTATGTATTCCGGACATTTTAAAATAAGTTACACGCCTTACCTAAAAAGTTTATGAAACAGAATTCTACAAATCATAGAGCATTCGCAGGTGACGTCATGATCAGTTATTTTTCTTAACTGTTAACTGCTGTAGGACAAACAAATTGTTATGCATTGGGAAGTTTTATGTAGTGGGAAGTTTTGAAAACTAAATAATGTCCAATACACCATAAATTGATCTTTGGAAAATCTTCAGGATTCGAAGAGGCGTTTGGATTGTCCAAATCATACGGATCCATTCCGTTAATGATAGATATTTTTTGATCGTAGCGATTTCGCACTGAAACATCCATGCTTACTAATGGAACAGAAGCCATTGCTTGTCCTACAGCAACGGTTGCTAGGGACGTCATTCCGGCGTTGCGAGTGCTCTATTACGTATTCAATAAATTATTTAAGGAAAGTTGGTCGAAATATATACACCAACTTTCCTTGAAAATCATCCTTGAACTCCTGAAAATCTTTCTTGAATTTCCTTGTAAAAATAAATATTTTAAAATATTCTTTCTTCATCAATAAAATATCTATAATTTATTTACATCATGGAAAGAACTAAAAAGTCAGTTCAAACATAAATATTGTAATTTAATTTGTTTCGGAAAAAATTGTTTTTCGATCAACACTGGTAAAGCAACCATAGCTGCCTAAAGGAATCAATCTATGCTCAATGCTATTTCTATGGCGATGTCGAATAGTTTTTAGCCCCCTAGGGCCAATAGAACGGGGGTTAAGAGTTGGCCTATGCTGACCGCAGTGTTCTAAAATATAAGTGTACCAAATTTGGTGTGGATTGGTCAAACGGTGTAGATTTGTATAGAAAATATACATATATACATACTTACATACACACTGTGACGAATTAATCCGAACTTTTGTTGGACATTAAAAAATAACATTTATTTTAACACAGACAAAACAATGGGTTTACAATGGACGCGCGAAACAAAAATGCTTATTTTCATATTAAAATTTACGAATTGCTACGAAGACGTCTCAACTAGACGGAGTCCGTGAGCTAACTGTTTCTCATTCTCCTCACATGCGCAAGCGCATTATTGAAGGACTTTTTAACAGGAAACTTCCGGGTCTGCAGCCGGCCATTCTAGACTCTTAGGCGCTAAGATGTCACAGTCTATTTCCTCCCTCCTCAAGATTCTTTTTCTGCAGAGACAGACACCTGCAAAAAAGATACAAAACAGCAGCAACAGAATTTTCGCGAAGGCAACAACTCATGCCCAAAGCAATATGCAAGTAGACCATACACCCTTAAGATCCTGGCTGTACCGCCTACTCTAAATTAAAAAAAAACATATCATAATTTTAACAAAGTATAATCAAAATTTTTACTCAGTGATAATCATCAAAGAAGAAATTCAATTTCAAAATATTTACAGATTTTCAATTCAAATTTAAAACTTTTTTGCAATTCAAATGTATCAATGTACACTAGGAATAAAATATTTTTATATATGCAAGATATCACAAATACAAACACAAAAAAATAGCACTTTATTTTTGTACGTGAGGTGTACGACTTAAATTATCAGTGTTATATGCTGTTTTCCCTTTCTATGGACTACCTCGTAATCCTGGATCACAGTAAATTCAACTTTGTCTCGTAACTTTTATGCTTTCTTCAAACGACTTTTAGATTTGTCTAAGCATTCAGTTATTTCACCAACCAAACTTTCAGTTTCAACGTCCTCAAATATCACTGTCCCTAAGGGCAATTTAGTTACACCTACAGCAATTTCCTTGTTGTTACGAGTCTGTATTCCAAATTCAACATCATCGCCAAGATTAAGATTTTTGAACACTTTGCATTCACTAGAGTGAAAAAACATATCCTTTACATCACCCCTTTTAATAAAACCAAATGTTCCTTTAAGAGCACAGATAACACCACGGTATCTCACAGGTAAGGGCTGTTCCGAACGCATTTTACAAGGTCTAAGGTTTCTTGTATTTTTGTCAATAGGAATACTAAAAGTGATCTTTTTAGGAGGATGAAAATCTACATTACCATCAACATTTTCAGCAGAATAGGGCCGTTCACCACGATTTTCATAAGCAACTTTACCTTCAGTATTTTCCTTTTTTTCAGTGGTTTCAAATCCAGAAACTGTCTCTTTACACATTATTTTACAAACAGAACTAGCAATTTGTTTTCCAGTACGACGATTATGAGTAATTTTAAATTCAACTGCATCACCACGTTTTAAATTATCAATATTTCCAGAAAATTGACTGTAGTGAAAAAAAAATATTGCTTGTCTTTCGCAACATTGTATAAAACCATATGAACGTAACAAATTTTCAACGATTCCAGTCTCTTTAGGAGTAACACTGCTAGAACTAAAACGGTTACTGTTACAAGGGCAGTCGTTTTTCGATGTTTCATTTAAATATGGAGAACTTTGGCACTTGGGCGTTGCAGAGTCTTTTACTTCAATATCAGAGCCTTTGTCTTTTTTCATATCTTCTATAAGTACAACTGTCTTGTTGCTTAGTAAGTAGCGTTCTTTATCTAGGAAGTTATCCTTGACAGCAGCTTTGGTTATAACATGACCCAACTCACACACTAAATTTACTTCCGCTATAGGCAAGCAAATAGGGTTGTCCGCTAAAGGAGATGCTACCCATACATGTTCACCCGTATACATGTGTGGCTTAACAAACTTCCTAGGAATTAGATCTATGCTGGATCCTGTGTCTCGTAAGATAGAAATCTGAGATCCATTTACAGTTCCGACACTAATGTAGGGAGACATCAAATCTATTATTCCCTTTCCCATAATTTCGTTAGCAGCTATGATTTCAGTTTTCTTCAACTTAGGACATTGAGGTCTAAGATGATCATAGGAATTGCATTCATAGCATTGAAGTTGCTTTCTTTGTTCAAAATTTTTCTCTTTGTAATCTTCTCTGTTTACTTCTGTTTTCCCAAAGGGTTTGTTTTCTCCCTCAAACTTATGAAAACCAACGTGTGTTTTCTTGATACCCTCTGTATTCTGGGAACCTTTAGTATTTCTGGGTGTAAAACTCTCCTTCAAGCTTTCAAATTGATCTATTTTTTTAGCTAATTCTAGCGGAGAATTTAAGTCCATCCACTCCTCCAGAAAATGTTCTTTTACTTCAGACGGCACTCGTCTTTTAATCTGCTCAGTGATATGCAAGTCTCTGAGTTCTTTAAAAGTTTTGATTTCCAAATCAGAAACCCATTCATCATAGTAGCTTGTAAGTTCATGAGCGTAACTCCTCCATGTTTTATCCGGGACTTTTTGATGACGGTAAAACATCTGTTTCAATTTCTCAGAACTCATTTTATACCTCTGAAGAATAATATCTTTCACATAATCGTAATTCTTTGCATCTTCAGGCAATTCTCTAGCCATCATGCTCGAAATTTCCGAAGGCAATACGCCTAGTAAATACGGCACCCAATCTTCTTTAGGCACACCTGCCATCTCAGCTCTTCTTTCAAAATTTATTAAATATAGACCCATTTCATCTTTCTTTTCCTCAAATTTCGGGGTAATTTTGATGAGCTCAATTTTATGATTTGGCATCCGTTCTCTATTAGATAGTCCTAGCTCACTTGCAGCTTGCATTTCTAGCTTTTTCTTCTCTAAAGCTATTTCTTCCATTCGAATATTACGGTCTTCCCTTTCTTTTGCTTCTTGTCTGGCAATTTCTTCTTTTGCTTCTTGTCTGGCAATTTCTTCTTTTGCTTCTTGTCTGGCAATTTCTTCTTTTGCTTCTTGTCTGGCAATTTCTTCTTTTGCTTCTTGTCTGGCAGTTTCTTCTTTTTCTTTTGCTTCTCGTCTGGCAATTTCTTCTTTTTCTTTTGCTTCTTTCTCTCTCTTTATCCTATCTTCCATAATACGAGTTAAAGAAATTTTAACTTCCTCTTCTTCATAGTTTTCACTGTTTAGGATTATTTTCCTTATCTCAACCAGTTTACAATCATGCGATACCTTTTCACAAAGTTCATCTGCGAGTTCGAGGAGGTCTTCTTTTCTCCCACGAGAAAGAAAAGCCATGATCGATGAATAACTTATTAGTAAACAATCCAATTTTGTTATCATAAATATAGTTACCAATATTTTCTAATAAACTATATGATTCACAAAATATATTCAATGCCAAATATGCTTCAAATACTAGATAAGATTTAATATCAAACACAATTCTCAAATATAATAACAGAATCTTAAACTATATCGGAGCATATACAATACACAAGATGCAATATATATAGTTGCAATTAAATATTTGTTTTCTTTTACTAATGTGTAATTACCATATGTAATTCAAATTATCTGATTCTTTTCAAATCATTAAATGCACAAAACACAAAATTTCAGTAAAATCAAAACGAAATTTAAATTTTCGTTCACTTTCGATTTGGCACTTTTTGGCCGTGACTTTATCAACTTGATAATATCTACTTAGTAGAACATGCAAATTCACTTTATCATCAACTTCTATTAACTTTCATAAAGACAAAATTTAAATAACCACAAAATAAAATTGGATATGTAGTCATTTCTTTTTGTTTGTTTTTTTAACCAAAACTATTTAGGCTCTTTGCCTCACTAATTCCGGTAAGCCAGAACCTCAATAAATTTAATTTAATACAAGGGTGGGCCTACCTGCATTTCCTGCTTTCTTGCTTCCATCCCACTTCTGACACCAAAACTCTAGTCTGTGACGAATTAATCCGAACTTTTGTTGGACATTAAAAAATAACATTTATTTTAACACAGACAAAACAATGGGTTTACAATGGACGCGCGAAACAAAAATGCTTATTTTCATATTAAAATTTACGAATTGCTACGAAGACGTCTCAACTAGACGGAGTCCGTGAGCTAACTGTTTCTCATTCTCCTCACATGCGCAAGCGCATTATTGAAGGACTTTTTAACAGGAAACTTCCGGGTCTGCAGCCGGCCATTCTAGACTCTTAGGCGCTAAGATGTCACAACACACACACATCCTATTTTATATATATAGATAATTATTCCTGGGAGGTGTTGCATTTCAATTCAGGTGCGAAGCTATTGATTTTTATTCATCCTCCAAAAAATCCAAGGTTAAATCCTGTTTTCAAATGCTTACCTCTTTTTGCTCCAAGCCGGTGATTTCGCTTATGGTCGTATTTTCAAGTATAACAAGATTACTTCTTTGTCAGTTCTACAAATCGGAATAAAAATTTGGAAACTTCGATAAGATCTTTTTCGACGTTAATCACCACGTGCATTTCTTAGATAACTGCTACAACTAAAAACTATGCCTAGGATGTCTCATAAAAAATAAAATATCAAAATATCTTCAGCTCTAAACTCTCCCTTGTATTATCTCAACCAACCGCATTTTAGCTTTATAATCCAACGCACATTTGTTTTAAATATTCTTTACGGCAAAGGATTTCTGATATTTTCTTAATCTCAAACACGGAGTACTCAATATCATCCTCGGAACAGATTACCGGAGCGCAGTTAAATTTCTGCCCCCTTCACACCAACAGAATCCGGGTCAATCTGAATCCAGTTGAAACTGACTGACGTATGTAGAATCGTGTGCATTGAAGTGAAACACTCCAGATTCAAGCAGTATGAATGATTTAAGACAAACAAGATATTTCTTATGGAAGCTGCTTTTTCGAATCTTTGTTAGTCAGCTTCTACTGGATTCAGATCGATTTGGATTGGCCTCATTTTATTGGTGTGAAACGACCTTTGGGAGCCGAGACACAGTTTGAAAACCTGAGTTCGTGTATATTCCTTTAATCAAAAATCATTATTGAAAAGTTAACTTAATTTTTTTTAACGCCCGGCCAATTAATTCAACATTTCCATCATGACATTGCAAGGGCGGATTTGTGAACCACTTTGCGTTACCCTGGTGCATCACGGAGGTGGTTTCACGTTACACCTCTCATTTTTATCATGTATTTTAGGCACAACCCTTGTAGAGAGACCGTTCATTCATCCAGAACGGACCCCGGCTTTACCCCGGATTCGGAACTTTTCGATCCAGAAGCCAGCACCCTGACCACTAGACCGATTGGTCGGCAAACAACGTAATGCAATATATTAATCAGTGTTTCAAACATGAACGTGTTTGTTTAAGCTTTATTTTTCTTTTATAAAATGTTAAAACTGTATCCATGTTGCGAAATAACTTTCTATTAAATCTTAATAAATCCTACTCCGTTGAAAAAAATATAAAAACAATACACACCATGTAGACTATTATCACAGCCAAGAGTTTCCATAATAAAGTGAACCTAATATAATGCGCAGAGAAGAGAGAGAACTGTCGAGATAAGAATAAGTACAACGCCATAATGATAGAGAGGATAGTAGACTGGGCCATGTGTTGTGTTGTTTTTCGGCAGGCTCCTTGCCAAAAGGTACGAGACCTTGAAAAATTGGCGGAAAAGAAAACTGTCAATGATGGCTATTATCGACATGGAGCCCCTTTCCGGTTACAGCTTTTCATGATGATACTGGCGCGTCGGAGAAAAGGTAAGGGGCGCCGGTGTCAGGTTTTTTGTCTGCACAACAGTGTCCTAGTTTCGCCCTCCTAATCAAATCAGGTTCTCTACTACCGAGTTGAAAACTAAAAAGTTTCGTGCAGCGATTCAAACAATGTTTTGGACCACAGACCATAAATAGCGTTTTGATGCTGCATAATAAATTGGGACGATTCCATCAAACAGAATATAGGTTACAACAAGTGTATCGAGTGGCGCTGCCAGACGGGACTACAGTTCCAAAGCCCTCCCACCGAAACATTGTGCTTTCTTTTTTTTAATATATATCGAAACACGGATGAAACGTTGTAAACGCATAAACATTTTTTTCAATGCCCGACCACGACCTCTTTCGGCACTACAAAGGGCGAACTGGCGGCTATTTGTGCCTTAACACCCACAGTGGGTAAGCCGCCGCTTATCCTATCGGGGATCCAACATGCATACTATTACCAACTGGGATTCAAACCTGGGACCTATTGGGTGGCAGACAAACACTATGACCACGATACCAGTTAGGCAGCTTGTGAATGCATATAATATAGTATTGGGTGGTTGGTGAATTTATGTCGCACTGGAGCAACACGGCGGACTATTGGCGACGGTTCAGGATCAACCCCGCAGGGAAGGATCCGAGGATAACACTTCATAATTTTGAACCTCGAATAAATGTCAATGTAATGTAACGCAGTTAAATAAAGCAGCAGTTATTTATAATCTATTACAAGCATTTAATTAATCATTTACTATGAAATGAGTAAGTAGGAAGATTATGAATGTTTTCTTTACTATTTTCCAAGTATAGGTCGCCTAAAATCTTTTCCTTTTGTTTCAGCGTAATTCGCTTGGTTCTATTATTTTCGCTTTTAGTTTCCTCTTTCTCACGCTCTTGAACCCTCTCATTTGAATATTGCTGTCTCAGCGCTAATTGCAAATACTTTCTCAAGCTCTCTTAGGCTTGACCATCATCATGTAAGGAGCTCTAAGTCGATCTGTCTCCTGTAACGAAGAGTGGACCGACATTTAAATATACGTTGCAAATTATCTCTTTAATACAATGATATAGTTTAAATTTAGTCATGTCTTGTTTTAAAGCTTGATATATACATATTGTATCGGTGCTTCAAGTGATAGGAATATAAAAATTGAATTTCGAGAACCAGGATTTGAACATTTACTTAATGATATGAAATTGTAAAAATATTCGTCAAACACAACCATTGTAAAGTTATATCTGTTAGATTTACCCAGAAGCGTCTTTTTATGTTTATAGTTATCCTTTTTGCTTTAAAATTTAGTCTGGTAATTCTAAAAGGACGAAAAGTAAAACCTAATAAAACCCATATCTTAATTTGGTATAAAATAAAACATTTCTAACTAGGTCCCCTTCGAATTGTAGCTATGGTAGTGAATGTACCTTTTGTGTGAATTCTATCTATATTACCAGGCTTCAATAGAGAATTTTTGCTGCTTCAGACAAACTAAAGCGCTCCTCTTTTTCCTCGGCAGTTTCGTTGCGTCGGAGTACATCTTTTTGAGCGCTTTAACACGTGCTTGTGTTTTTTCCTCTTCCGATTGTTCAGCTCATGACGGCTTTTGACGTTTCGTGGTGATTGGTCTGTTCTTGCGTAATGTTCTGAAAAAATTTGAAATGCGAACTGAACATAGTTGCGTTGACCTAGAAATTTCAGACGGAATAAGCTTGTGCAAATTTCATGACGCCAGAGCCCAGTATTTCGAGAGTTTTTCATGATGCAGACGAACAGATTTTCTTTATTATCGGGGTTCACGTTTGAAAAAAGTAAACCATGAGTTTTGTTAACAAAATAAATTATTTCTAAAATTAGGAAAAAAGATTTAGACAATGGAAGCAAGAATGCGAACAGCTAATTTTTGCGAATTCCTACTCAAATTTACTGGTTCGATTTTACTTTCGTTATAATGCGGAATGATTCATCTACTAAAATGTTGCATTGAAATTCTAGGTCATTCGCGTACTGTCTTAGCAATTTATGCAACCCCTACCGCGTGATTGATAAACTGAGATGGTACATGATTCCTTGTTTGGTGTGCCGCGATACGGTCATTTGCATATCCCTGGAACTGGTTTGACCTCTATCTCCAAAAAGAACATAGCCTTGGTTTACTCCAGGATAACGGGAAGTTCTTTTCATCTTGCGCTGTTTGAGTTTTCTCGTTACCAGAAAAGGAAAACGTGAGGATCCGTAGGTAACTGAAGTCTGTAAGTTTGTATCGGACCAGTAAAGCCTTCTTGCCAGAGAATTCGTTTGTTATCATTGAATCACTCAGTAGCAAAATGAAGATCCAAGTAAGAATAACAATTGTCCCTTGGGTGGTTTGGTACGAAGGTACCTGTCCTCTACAGGGTGGTACAGGTACGAAGATAAACCACCAGGAGGGTTAAATGTCTACTGTAAAGCCTAGGGAGAGCAGTCTGGTCTTTTCTGCTAACCATTTTACCCGAGGAGGCACCGGGCTGATTGAGGTGTACTACTCATGAGTCTGAAATGCCCCAAAATCTGTTCATATACACTTTGATTTTGGAAGCGATTTCTAGATAGGAAAGTCTGCCGTAAATGGTAACTCATTTAAACTTCCCTCCTTAGCCAAAATGAGTGCGGTTTCGTTTCCTTGCAGATCAACATGTGAAGCGATCCACTAAAGATGTATCATGTTCCTCTGATACAGATGTCTTGTAATTTAATTTAATAAGGATAGCAAATACATCTTATATTTCGCCTCCACATAGCAGAAATTTATTTAAGGAAACTCCATTTGAAGTCTCAGAATCAGCCTTTAGCTGATGAATCTTTTCGGAAATGAGGGGTTAATGCCTACCTACATTGGCATATCAATCATTTTAACTTCTAAAATTGGGTTTGAAAGAAGTGTCTTTCTCAAAAAAACACGATGACTATAAACCGAAATTAATGTCTTGAATTTGAACGATGTTTCGGTTTTGTTTTCGATTCGAGTGGCATTCATACAGATCCTTTCTCTATTAACATTTCAAAACACATGTTAGAAAAAGCAACAAACAAAACTTTCTTCTTAAAATACCGGATCCAGTAACGGAATATCCTTGAAATTTAAAAATTGTGAAACCTTCACAAAGGTATGCCAATTGAGGATTTTAGAATACCTAAAATATCTAAGCTTGTATGTGCTTAGCGTTAGAAATAGCTCTTTGAAGTTCAGAATAGTTGCTTGTTATTTAATAAGTAAACGGATGTGAAAGTCCTTATGCAACAGATCGTGATAGATGGTTCTAATGCCCGATTCCAGTACTACTCGGCGAAGTGAATGTTGAATTCGATGACAAAAGAATAATAAATTTCTGTAAATATCATTATTTCTAAAACCTATCGACTTTTTAAAAATTTAATAACAACGATCATAGTGAAACATACATAGAAAAGGAAAGAGTGAAAACTGTAGTTTGTGTCTAGGTGCAAACACATTCGTTTTAATACGAATTGAAAGTTCCAATGCTTACTTCTATGTACTTTTTCTCAGAATATACTGAAGAAATTGGTTTGAAGAGTTTTTGTTACAAAAGGGGGTATTCTATTGTTTAGCATTTAAAAAAGGTATATAAAATTTTGTTATTTTTGTTCTTAAAGACGTAAAAAATAACCACTCTACATGTAACAAAACTATCACTTCAGTGTAATTTTTACTACTTGTAGAACGTGGTGGGAAGTTCTATTTACCAGTCTGAAGAAGTTTCTTAAAAGAAGTTCTTCGAAAATCAGAAGTGTTCATTTTTAGAAAATCGAGTTCTAAGTTCTAAGTTTTTCTGGGTTTATTTTTCTTTCTATATTTTAAAGCTTTTTTCTAATAGAAGTTGAAACACACAAAATTGACGTATTGTTGGGGAAAGAGCAAAAAATAGGCTAATCAAATCTCAAAATCTAAAATTCTATTTTTTTTTTAATTTTGGGTTCACTCTCCTTATGTTTGAAATTATAAATAACTTGTCACAAAGAATCAAAATCACAAGGATCTCCAGATACATCAGAGAATTACTTCAAAAGTACTTTCTCATGGAACGAAAACGTAGGATGAGTAAAGTACAACACAGTAAATCTCAACTCATCAAACAGAATGTAATCTGGAGAGAAATGGGTCAAAATAAGGCAAACAATGGATAACTAATGGACTCTTAATTTAGAGGAGGTTGACTCCTAGATGGGGATAAAAAATTTTAATTGGACCAGAGGAGTTCCGGCACTACTCGCATAATATATTCTTTGCCAAACACCTTTGAGGAAGTGAATCAAATTATTTGGAAAGTATCGGCTTGCTCGAAAAATCCAGTAGAGCCTTTATTTCGTGTAAAATGTTCCAACCCTGTTGTACCAAGAAAGGATACGCATTTATTTAGGGACTATTTTCCGAAGGAGAAACTTTTCAAAAGCGTCGGTGCACTTGTCGAAGTGTTCGAAACTCTTTCGATAAATGAAGGAATTACTCTTGTGAATCTACTTTATTCTACCATAAATACAGATCTCAACACAATTGAGAATTATTTCATATACCTCGCTTATGCTTATGGTAAGCAATATGATTGAAGTATGAACAAAGGCACCTCAAATACTTGACACAATTTGGGCGTTGGTTCACCGTTACTTGATTATAAGTAACGGATCATGACTGCAACCTGGTAGATAATAAAATGTTTTCATTCCTTCTCATTAATTACGTATTGTAAAGAACTCGTTGGGATTGAAAATATTTTGTCCTTCACAATCTGAACTAAAATTTCAAGATTTCTAACTTATTTCCTTAATTTTCTGATTATTAAACATCCGTAATTTTTCTTACAACCTTGTAATTTTTCTTGCTTCCGTATAAGATTTTATGTTCTTAAAAAGCGTCATAATATATTGTCTTTTTGTGTGTTCCAAGGTTATATTTCAGATTAATAATCGCAGTAGACAGCATTTCGCAGTCGACTTAAAACAATTTAAGGTGTTTGCAGGATGACTGAAAATCTAAGGATAAGTTTCTGTTTTCCGAAATACATCTGTTGCTTGTTGCCACACACAGAGCGGCGGCACTGGAAATGATTTGAATTTCAGAGTACTGGCCAGTGTTGCCAGATTGGGAGCTCTTTGATCTACTTTCTATCTTGTGATCCGAAATTTTGCACTGCATAATGCAATTTTGGGCTACAAATGACATCGACTTTCTAATGAAATAGAGGGAGCATGTAAGCGGAGTCGCTGTCGTAAGATGTCACAAGGGTAAATCACTTGGACATAACGAATCTATTTAGCCGATTGGCTGACGAATCGCAGACTAGTGTTTTTGATAACGGCGGATAATCACTTTAACCAATCAATAATTTAGGATTCATGCATTTACCCACAACCACGAAACAGTCTTCAAACCGAACAACTGGAAGAAATAACATGAAGCTGCGTGCACATACTCCGACTATTTCATTATAAGGTCGATGACAAATAATATATAACGTAACATCATTTTTGTATCAGCAGAATGAACTGAAAGATGAATTGCATAAAAATATTGTATCTTACAGCAATATCTTTCATGGACATATTTTTTACAATTTCTGTCAAAACATTAATTGCACGATACTCCTCTGTTTGGTATAAGTGTTTCCTACAAAGCTAAATATACACTGCTGGCCACCCAAATTGCAACACCAAGAAAGACAAGAGATATCACAACAAAATTTATTTTGTAGATAACATGTTGACCAAGTATCAAATGATTAAATTTATAGACTTCTGTGAAGTGTGGTTCCTGCCAAAATCAGTAGCCAGAGTAGCCGCCATTGTTGGAGATCACCGCTGCCACACGCCTCGGCATTGATTCAAAGAGACTTTGGATGTGTTCTTGGGGTACAGCAGACCAAGCAGCTTCCACACGTTGCCAAAGTTGATCTGGTGTGGCAGCTGGGGATGTATTCTGGGTCAATCGTTGAGCAACCATGGACCACATGTTTTCTATCGGCGAAAGATCCGGAGAGCGAGCTGGCCAGGGAAGCAATTCAATCTGGCGATTGACGAAGAACCCTTGGACAATGCGTGCCACATGTGGTCGCGCATTATCGTGTTGAAATATGGCTGTGGGCAAGCCCTGAAGGTAAGGAAGGACAACTGGCTCCAACACCTCGGAGATGTAGCGCTGGCTGTTTAAAGTACCGGCAATGCGTACTAGAGGAGTGCGAGAGTGATATCCAATACCGCCCCATACCATAATACCCGGTGCAGGACCAGTGTGGCGGTGCATAACGCAGCTGTTCAGCATCCCCTCTCCACGGTGTCTCCAGACTCGAATCCGACCATCGTGGTGTTGCAGACAGAAGCGTGACTCGTCAGTAAAGACAATTTCATTCCATTCTGCCGTCCACATCCTTCTTTCATCGCACCATTGGCGGCGGAAACGTCTGTGGTTCTGCGTCAAGGGTAGACGAAGCAATGGACCTCTTGCGGACAGACCACTCTGCTGTAAACGGCGTCGAATGGTACGCGCAGACACTGGATGATGTGGTACAGACTGAATGTGCTGTGCTATGGTTCGTGATGTGGCTGAGCGGTCCGTCACTTCCATACGCACAATATGCCTGTCATCACGTGAAGTGGTGCACTGAGGTGGATGCGATCGAACACGTCGGTCCGTCGTACCCTCCTGCATCCAACGATCACATATCCGCATTACAGTTGTTTGGTTTCGTCCAACACGACTACCGATTTCCCTGAAAGATAATCCACAATCTCGGTAGGCCACTATCCTTCCTCTGTCGAACTCGGATACTTGATCAAAAGATGATCGCTGTTTTCTACGAGGCGTAATTGATCGTTTTTTTGAAAAAACCACAAGAAAAACACAATTGCCGTACTTGAAATCGTCGAAATCTCCAAGCCTTAAATAGCGCTTTGAAGTGGCGCCACAGGCTCGCGTGATGTGCGTCTGCGCTGAAATTTAATCATTTGCATATCTCACCTCCGCTAATGCATGTTGTAAATTTCATATTATTTGCATGCTTCCTTCAGGGTGTTGCATTTACGGTGGCCAGCAGTGTAGTTGGCGCTAGTGTTTCTATGGTCCTGCTTTGTTCCTGAAGTGGCGTCACTGGTTGTTTTGAATACGCTTTCATCACGTCGAAAATAGGTTATCACAAATTTTTTATTTCTTTATAGTTTTGCTTTATCTGAAAACACTAGTAACACAAAAATTGCTTCTCCATGAAGTTGGTCTCTAAGTGTTCCCACGAATTATTAAGAGTCGGAGGGGTGAAATTAACGTCAAACATCACTGAATGGCAGTAAGTAAAATTAGATCTTAAACAGTGCATATTTAAATTCGTCTGCCAGTGATTTGCTCGTGGTTACACTGGAAATCGCTCCAAAAAAAATTACTTTTTTTGACAAAATACTAAAAAATTGTTTGGGCGCTTTTGGTCAAAATTCAGCATTTTCTCCTTAAAATCTGAAAACCCTAACTGGCTAATCTTGTTTACACAAACTAAAATTAGTTCATTACAGTCCGTGCTGAAAATACAATAAGGGTAGGAGCCGAAATGATAAAACGTATCTATTTTTCAAAAACGGGAAAGATTCTTAATTAAACGGTAAGAGTGCTTAATTTGTAAGCCCTCTTACGATACAATTGTAGCTTATACGAAATGAATGAGGAAAATGTATTTATCTTTCTTCACGAAGTCTATTATAGGACAAAAACAATTATTCTTATACAAGGCTATTTGGTAATTAATATTAAACTATTCTTTAAATAAATATGTAGGCCATTCTATGTGACTGAGCTGGACGAATAGAGAAAATTTCTAGTATTTCTGTTTTCCCTTTTAAAACCATATGGAAATTTATTTTACTGGCCTTCACTTCATGCTTGAAGTTTTTCAAATGTATTCGAATAAAAAAATAATTCAAATGAATTTTAAGTATTTTGGCGGAACTGGATACCCGAAATGCCAAAATTTCAACGAAGAAAAGCGTAGAACAGTAACGTAAAGAACGGATAATCTCTGAAATACATTGAATGAAAACTTTAGTTTTGTCATAGAATTGCAGCACACCGAAAGAATGTCCTTAATTGAAAAAGCTTTTGTTGAAATCAAATAAGTGCGTAACGGAAGCATCTTCAATACAGAAGTAAAAATTTCCATTTTTTCATTTACAAAAAACTTCTAAGCATTGATAAAGTAGAAAAATTTAGAAGGAAGAATAAAAAAGGAAACTTTTTTTAAGTATTTAGTGTATGTAAGTATTTAGTTTAGTGTAGCGTAAAACATGTATTTATTTACTCAACGTGACTAAAATGAAGTCACGGGTTAAATATCGCAAGGTTCTTCAGAATAGCAATTTTGATAGCCAGATTGAATCATTGGACGTAAGACGAAACTTGCAGGCCATTATCACGTTTCTTAGAAATGGTATTTCAAATCAATCATTATCTACTGATAGCGGTTTCCCTACAAAATTATTTACATCGCTCTTTGCCTCAGAACGTCAATACAAATGATCATACAATATTTTTTGGACCTTTCATACGATATACGATAAATATTTAGTTTAACTTTGGAACCTCTAAATATGTTTGGTAAATAATAGAACTTTTCCAAATTTCTTTTCACTGATTATTTCCTTCATATGACGGTATACGGAGAGTTCATTTCATAAGGCATTGAGTGGTATTATACAATGATTAAGCATTTTGAATTATTATTGTCGCAAAGCATTTTGTTTCTGATGTATTTTATTTTTAGTGATTGTTATGGATTTTAAAAAAGATTTTAACAACTGTAAAATGATTTAGCTTCTACTACATTTTGTTTTTGCTTACTATAATAGTCCATACTTGGAACTTTATCCCACCGGAGATGCCATCAACGCCTCTTGCCATGACTTAACAAAAAATGCAAGTTAAATTGAGTTTAGTTTCTTCATAAGGAAATGTCATGTGCGTTTTTCAAAGAAAATCTCTTGAACACTGAAACAGTCACATCTGAAAATATATTCAGCTCAGATGTTGACGTCGTCATCTGACCTTGGCTCAAAATTACAAGGTGTTATCCTCGGATCCCTTCGAGATTGATCCCATCCAGTGCGACGTTCATTCAACTACCCAACTGAAAATACATCACCAATTCTTTTAGTTGATAAAGGTTTCTTTCAAAATTTTCAGCATATCAGCCAAAAAACATTTGTGGAATATTTCATGAGATCTCTCAATGTTTGCTATTGAAAACTCAAAAGCATATAAGATATTCAAGCTATATCTGTGAATATGGTCATCTCTTGGCGTTTTTTCCCCTTGGACTTGATTATGGAGTTAAAAGTAGACGTTTATGGTTTTACCTTTTTTTTATGCTTGAAACAGGTTGTTATGGTGCTTCAGTTTATATCAGGTGTTTATTGGTTTTACCTTTTTTTATGCTTGAAACAGGTTTTTATGGTGCTTCAGTTTATATCAGGTGTTTATTGGTTTTACCTTTACTTTGAGGCTTGTATCAAGTTTTTATGTTTTAGCTTGCATCAGGTTTTTATGATGTTTCAACTTGTATCAAGTTTTTATGGTTTGATCTTTACTTTGAAGCTGCTTTCCGGATTTTATATTGAAAAGACAGTTCAATTTTATAAACGTCGTATTTCAGATTTCACCGACGTTTTCATTTACGACTTCTAATTTGCATTACTCGAAAGATTTTGGCTTCTTTACTGGGGTTATTTTGAATTTAATTTGACTTTCCAACTCAACAGTCTATTTTTCTTTCTGAGTCTCATTCCTCTGTATTTCTCTCAATCTTTCTTTTTATTCTCTACTCTCTACAGCACTTTTCCCCTTTTCATTTCATTTGTTTTGAAACTCGAACAAAAAAATGCGAAATGCAAAAAAGTACAGATCTTAGATTTACCTGTTACGGAACGGGGCATTATTTCGAAAACTAATAAAGTCTTAAACTTCTCATCTATAAATATTTTACTGTTGTTATATGCGTAGCTTTTTTAAAGGAGTAAAAATTTGGCTTCTCTGAATTGTACATATTTTGCAGTAAAATTGAAAAAATTCACGTTTTGTGACGGAACGGGACACTTAAACCTCTATATATCAACTCTTTAAAAAATAGAGAAATTTTTATGCAAGAGAATTAATAGAATTATACATATTTACAAAATAGCTATTACAACCCAATTTTTAAAAAATTCAGAAACCGTGTAAACAAAATAACCTGTGTGCAAAGATGTTAAAATCACTGCTATCATACAATCTCAACATTTCGCTATTTGCTTTTAAGAGCATGCTACAAGTTGTATAAAGTGTTGCAAATTGTAATTTCACAAATTTCATCAACTTATATTATTTCTGCTTCAACGAATCCCAGAATTTATAATATCCAACACAGTTTGAAAAATCAAGTGGTAGAAAGATATTTACATGGAATTGCCCATGTACAGGTACATACTTAGGAATAATTATGTGAGCCACATATCTAATGCTTTTCATTGGCTGGTCATAATCAACTATCATATTTTTTCGTGACCAAGAAAACAACCGTTGCTTAGCCCACCCCACCCCCAAAAAAATATTTTTAAAGTTGAACAAATAAATTTGATAGAACCATTTGTTGTTTTCCAAAGAGCATTTTTGCAAAAGGGCAAACCGAATAAAAAGGGGAAGGTTAGGAGGCCAATGTGACTGACCCTGGTGCATTTAAGAAAAGACGAAGGTGATTTTCGACAGTTCATTGAATTGTTCTGAAGTTTAATTCTGAAGGCGTGAATTCTGACAACGTGTACCCGAAAGGAGGAGACATGCCCTCTTTTTTAAGTAGAAATATAGTGTTCTGAGAAAATAGAAAGCTTAAAATGCCTTCCTATTTGGTTTACACTACTGCACTTACACGCGTTCAGGGCCATTCAGAGGGGGAGGGCTTCATGGGCTTAAGTACCTGCTTTAAAGTACTGGACCGAATGGTTTGCTAAGAACGACACAGCCATGATACAATTTAGATAATTGTTTATTAGTAGAAGAATTTACATTATTTGTATTGGAATTTTAAATTATGGTCTATGGAATCTGGGTCTCTCCACTGTGGACGTTGTAAAAAGGGATTTAGATGGTTACGGGGATCAACTCAAAACGGCCGACGACCGAGCGCCAAAATAACTACCGTTCAGATGGAAAGTCCCAAGTCTTCTCTCTCGACCCTCTAGTGGACACCGAAGGACTGTTAAAAGTCAAAAGTATCCGCTTAAAAGAATGTCTTGATGAAATTCTATTGAAAAGTTCACGATTTTCAAATATCAAGAATATTTTTCGTTAAAAGCCTTGAATACACACGTTTATAGCTTTACTCAAGAATAATCTACGAAAGATGAAACTGGATTCTTGATAGAAAATACTGCCCCGTTTACCCTGATTTTACATTCATTACTATTTCCTTTAAAAACAGCTTCGCATGTAAAATTTAACTTAAAAATTATTCAAAATATCAGTTTTATTTTTATAAACTTTCATTGATTGTTTTGTACGTATAGTGCACGTTGTCCTTTTCTCATCTCAGCCACTCTTCTAACGAGCAATTTACCGTTCCCTTATCTGTCAGCCTCTCTACGGCGTTGCGCTTGTGCACAAGGAAACTACACCGCTGGCCATAAAAAAATGCATCACCATGAAGGACAAGAGATATCGAAGCCATATTTATTTTCAAAGAACATAAGGCACAAGTGTGAAATGAAATTACAGATCCGTTCGAATCTTACTGAATGCGAAGAAATCAGTATTTGGGGCGGCAATAACTGCTGCTATGCGTCTCGGCATTGAAAGAAAAAGCTTTGGTTGTGTGTTTGGAGGTATATCAGTTCATGCTACTTCCACCCGTTGTCAAAGTTCATCTGGTGTTGCTGAGGATAGTCTGTGGTGTGCCAGTCTTTGGGCGATCATCGACGAGACGTGTTCGATGGGCGACAGATCTCGTGAACGGGCGGGCCATGGAAGAAGTGAAACCTGGAGGGCACTGAGGAATTGTTTCACGTTGCATGCCATGTGCAGTCGCGCAATGTCCTATTGAAAACTGGCAGCAGGCAATTGTTAAAGATAATGGAGGACAGACTCCAAAACTTCAAAGGTGGTGGCTGTTGAATGTACCGGCAATACGTATCAGGTAGGTGCGGGAGTAGAATTCAATGGCGCACCATACCATAACGTCAGGTGACGAACAGGTATTGCGATGCATAACGCAACAGTCATGCATTCTGTCATCGCGGTGTCGTCGGACTCGGATGCGACCATCGTGGTGCTGTAGACACAATCGCGATTCGTCTGAAAATGCGATGTCATGCCGTTCGTTTGTCCATGTGCGACATTCTATGCACCATTGCAGCCGCAGACGTTGTGGGTAGAGTCAAAAGTAGTCTCAGCAATGGACGCCTTGAAAAATTTCCCCAGTGCTGCAGACGACGTCGAATATTGTACGTTCTAACACAGATTAATTGTGCACACTCTAATTCTTGAGCTAGGGTTCTTGATGTTGCAGTATGATCCGTAATAGCCATGCGCACAAGATGCCTGTCCTCTCGTTCGGTGCTGTGGCGAGGGTGCTGCAATCGTTCGCATCGGTCAGTTTGTCCCTCCTGCATCCACCGATTGTATATTCGCATCACTGTGGCTTGATTTCGTCCAACACGAGCTCCGATTTCTCGGAAGGATAATCCGCTGTCTCTCTCTCTCTCGATAAACCACAATTCTTCCTTTGTGAAACTCTGGAACGTGCTCGTAGGACTGCTGTATTTTTCGACGAGGCATAATTAAGCTTCCTATACACATGAACAGAGAGAAAACGCAATCCCAATACTTAAAATCGACTCAGTTCTCCCTTTTTATACTGCTTAGGGGACGTTACTGGCGTACATGATTTGCATATACGACTGCAGTGCTAATCATTTGCATATCCTTCCATGATTTACCCAAACACACATCCATCGTGCAAATTTCAAGGCTATTAAATGCTTCTTTCATAGTGTGCATTTTCGATGGCCAGCAGTGTATTATGAATTTTTATTATAAGTTGTCAAATGGTTCCAATAGACTTTAAATGGTCGTAAGAAAACGTTTTTTTTAGAAATTAATAATTTTTCATTTATTTGCAGAAATAAATAGCAGCTTAAATCGATGTGACGATTACATCCATTTGCAGCCCTGGTTTTAAAGTTAGATTTATTTATGTGATTGTTGGAATCGGTGCACATGCTTTTTTTCTTAAAAGTATATTCCTTAAACTGTCTTTCATTTTGAACCATCCTCCTTTCAATCGAGTCCAAAATAGAATGCCCTCATCTTTCATTTTTGTGTATTTGGTGAGCATTGCTTTATGCGGAATACTTAATTCCTATTTATGACGCATTCCTACTTGACCAAATATGGCCCTTGCGCCATAAAACCCGAAAACAACCAACCTATTTACACAACGCGAATAGCTTGAACAAGTCAAAGAGTACACGAAACCATAATCAGAAGTGAAAAATCACAACATACTGTGAGCTTGTTGAATTATAATTTGATTGTCGCGAGAGGGCGCCACTGTGAGTATGGTATGTATAGACGTTTTTGTTGCAGTGTAAGGGAGAGAGACGGTTTGAGTAAGTGATGTGAGAGACGGTCTGGGACCGTCCGTTGCAAATGTTATTTTACGGAGGATCAGTGGGTCGATTCATATGTGAAAGAGGCACAGGGTGCCATGTATATATATTAATTGTACATAAAGTTGTATATAAAGATTATTAGATTGAATTTTCGTGTTGCCATCCATCGAGACGCCTACATAGAAGTTCGTCGGTTGGAAATAAGCGACAACAAGAATCAGAAGTGGGATATTTGACCGTGGATATTTGACCGTGGATATTTGACCGTGGATATTTGACCGTGGATATTTGACCGTGGATATTTGACCGTGGATATTTGACCGTGGATGGAACAATTACATGTATACAACAAAGACTTAATCAGTGTGAAATCTAAACGAATCATCTGGAAGCCGAACATCGCTGTATGTACAAACGGAACTCAGGACTAACTCCTAACAATTTAAGAAGGTATGTGGCATGAAATTTCTGAAACTCCGTCTAGAAACTCCGTCTTGGTGCAATTTATTTTTTAATCTCTGTGTGAAATTGTGTTGAGGAGTTTATTTTATTTTATTTTATGTGTTAAATTGGTTAAGGAACTTTGAAATAGTGTGTAAAAATGGCATTTCTTGCAAAATCGAAAAAGGTAGATCTAATTTCTTTAGCGGAAGAATTAAATATAAAATTACCTGATCACGCAGTCGTTATTGAAATTAGAGAGTTAATTACGAAAAGTAAGGATTATGATGAGGAATTCACGCGTGATTTGTTAAAAACGATAGTAAGTACCAGAGAAGAAAATCAAAAGCTAAACGAACGTGAATTAGAAAGACAGAAAAACGAACGTGAATTAGAAAGACAGCTAAACGAACGTGAATTAGAAAGACAGTTCGAACTAGAAAAATTAAGAATAGAACAAGGTAACGTATCTAACGAAAGCGAAAATGGAAACCAAAATGGAATTTCTAGTAATTGCATGATTACTAAAATAATGCAACGATATGAAATGAGAGATGGAGACATCAGTTTTTACCTCATATTGTTTGAACGACAAGCGAAACGTTTAAATCTAAGTCCTGAGAATTGGGTTAGTCATTTAGTTAATTTATTACCGTATGAAATTAACCAAATTATCGCGAGAGTTCCGGAAGAACTTTCAAATGACTATGGACACATTAAAGATTTACTATTAAAAAAGTTTAAATTAAGTCCGGATAAATTCCGACAGAAGTTCTTTGACCATGCCAAACTACCCAAAAATACATGGAGAGATTTCACGTATGAATTACAAAACTACTTTGACGAATGGTTACGCGGAACTAATGTAAGTGATTTTGATGGTCTCAGAGAGTTAATCATAACAGATCAATTAAAAAGAAAAGTTCCCGTTGTAATGAAAGAACATTTCGTGGACGAATGGGTAAAAATAGTTAAATCGTCAGAATTAGCGGATAAACTAGATCAATATGAAAATGTACGAAACGAAAGTAACTTGTCCAAATTCAAAAACGGAAATCAAAATATGTATGAAAAAAAAATACGAATTTACGTCTAGACCGAGATCACCGTTGAATGAGTCAGCTCGATATGAAAGAAAAACAAATCCTAATTTCAGTAACGGACGATTTACGACCAGGAATAATAATAAATACAATAGTCAGACAGAATGGCGGCGTCCAATGCAGAAAGATAGTAGATGCTTCATTTGTAATGAAAATACGCATTTCGCTAGAGCATGTCCTAAACAAAAAAATAAATTCGATCAAATTAGAGGGCAGGGTGTTAACAGACAAGGAGAAAGAATTGAACGGAATGAGGGAAGCCACGTGTCGAAAAGAGATCACAGTTTAGTGACGACTAGTGAGGGCGGAATAGACAGTGAGACATCATCTTATGTTAAAATTGCACGGATAAACAAGGGGTCGTTGGAGTTTGCAGCTCTGATTGATACTGGGAGCGATTCCGTTATTTGTAGGAATTCTGTAGCGAAAAAGTTAGATCTAAAAATAGAACCAGCTTCGAACATAATGTACGGATTTGGGAATGTCAAATTGTGTGCCGCGCGCGCGCTAGGAAAGTCAACAGTAGATATTTCCTTGGATGGCGTTGAAGTAAAAAGGGTTGAAATGCTTATTGTTAGAGACGACGCTTTACCGCACGACTTGTTAATTGGGAGATCATTTTTGGATCGGGAGAACATATCGTTTGCTCGCATTGGGAATGAATTTCATGTTTATTATGCAGAGGATAACCCGTTTGCTAACATGGAATGTGAAAAGAATTCGGACGTAAGAGAATTGAAAACGTCTAGTAAAGTGTTACTTGAAAGAAATTCGGTGAATTTTGTAAGGGCTCAGACCACCTTGGTAAATGAAGGCTTGGTAATTATAGAGGGAGAAGAAGGGTGTTACGATTCTTTGTTAGAAATAAAAGATGGTGAAACCGTAGTTCCAATGATTAATGTGGGAAATGAGAATGTTTTATTGAGGAAAAATCAATGTGTAGGAAGAGTTATTGAATTAGACCCCATTTGTTTGGTTAATGAGGAGAGTTGTTACGTAAACGTGATAAAAGAAAATAAGCGTTTAATCGAAATGAGTGAAATTAAATTTGACGAAGGAACATCAATTGAGAATAGAAGTGAAATTTTGAAGTTAGTCAATGAGTTTAGGGACTGTTTTGCACTGGAATTGGGTGAATTAGGGTGTACAACGCTAACTAAAATGAGTATTAAGGAAGTAGAGGGGAGTAAACCCATTAGTGTACGACCTTATAAAACGAATGCAACTGAGAGAGGGATTATCAAGGATGTAGTGAGGGAATGGAAGGAAAACGGTATTGTTTCTGAAACACGTTCGCCGTATGCTAGTCCGGTACTATTAGTCAAAAAGAAAACAGGGGAGCACAGGTTAGTTGTTGATTACAGGAAATTAAATAATCAAACAGTTAAAGATAAATTCCCGTTACCTAGAATAGATGACTTACTTGAATGTTTAGCAACTTCCACAATGTTCACAACGCTAGATTGCGCTCACGGATATTTACAAATACCATTGAGTGAGGAATCAAAATTAAAAACCGCGTTTATAACACCGGATGAAACGGGTCAATTTGAAAGAATGATTTTTGGATTAGCTAATGCACCGGCGGAGTTTCAGAGGTTAATGCACCATGTCTTAGGGCCACTACTGAACACAAAAGCTTTGTGTTATTTGGACGATATATTGATACCAGCCAAAAATTGGTACGAGATGATGGAAAGACTGAGAGAAGTACTTGAATGTCTAAGGAAGGCTAACTTAACACTCAAATTACCTAAATGCGAATTTGGGAAGAAGGAAGTTGACTTTTTGGGTTTTGTGATCAATGAAGAAGGAATAAAGCCAGGAGTAAGGAAAGTGGAAGCAATAGCGAAGTTCCCACAACCTAAGAATGTTCATGAAGTTCGCCGTTTCTTGGGTTTGACTGGTTTCTTCAGAAGATTTGTTCCGAAGTATGCTGAGAAGGCAGTACATCTAACTTGTTTAATTCAAAAGGACAAGGACTTTGAATGGACGGAAAAACAGGAAAATGCTTTTCGAGAACTCAAGGGTAATCTGACCAACAAACCGATAGTTGCTCATTACCAGCCCGAAGCATTGACTGAGGTACACACCGATGCTTCATCTGATGGACTCTCAGGTATACTCCTACAAAGAGGAACAGATGGTCGCTGGAATCTAGTGTACGCTGTCAGCAAAAAGACAACACCGGCTGAAAAGAACTATCATTCTAGCAAACTAGAATTGATGGCGATAGTGTGGACTTTGGACAGACTTCGACAATTTCTGCTCGGAATAAAATTTACTATCGTCACCGATTGTCAAGCCTTAGTCTATATGAACGCAAAGAAGTCGACAAATCCTCAAATTGCCAGGTGGAGCAATCTTATTCAAGAATACGATTTTGAAGTAAAACATAGACCAGGTATGAAGATGTCTCATGTAGATGCAATGAGTAGAGCTCCTACCTTAGAAGCTGATGACACGATGACTGAATTGATCGAAAGGAATCTAGAAGTTTATCTAACGATGTCCGTTGACGAACAAATCCTTATGATTCAACGAGGAGATCCCGAATTAGATAAGATCATTTCCATTTTCAAGAAAGAAAAATTTGAAAGAACAAAAGCCGACAACCAAATTATTGCAAATTACGTTTTCAAGAGAGAAAGACTGTATCGAACCATAAAAGACAATGGAAAAGAAAGACTGCTTTACGTTATACCTAGATCCATGCGCAAAAGTACTGTAGTCAAGTTTCACGATCTAATCGGACATTTTTCAGTTGACAGAACTGTGAATAAAATTAAGGAATTGTATTGGTTCCCAAGAATGAAGCGCTACGTGAAGAAACACATATCGATGTGCTTAGAATGTTTAGTGAACAAGGTTCCCGGAGGTAAACAACAAGGACTGTTACATCCTATTAAGCCTGGAAAGAGACCATTTTCCATAACTCACGTCGATCACTTGGGTCCATTTGTAAGAAGTTCCAGAGGTAACCAACACTTACTGGTCATCATCGATAATTTCACGAGGTTCTTACGATTGATACCTGTGAAAAGTACGAAATACAGCTACATTCAGAAGGCATTGAAAAACTTCATCAACGACTTTGGTTTACCAGATCGAATCATTAGTGATCGGGGTTCCAGTTACACCTCACAAGGTTTAGAGAAGTTTTGTCGAGAAAATGGCATAGCTCATACTCTAAACTCCACAAAGCACCCACAAGGTAATGGGATGGTTGAGAGAGCTAATCGCACCATTATCCCAACCATAGCAACGTCCATGGAAGACCATAGACACAAAGACTGGGACTTGAGAATGAAAGAAGTGGAAAGAAATCTAAACAATGCCTTAAACAAAACAACTAACAAGACCCCTTTCCAAATGTTACACGGCTACTCACCAAGATTTAATGATGGAATTTTACGAAAACAAGCTGATGAGAGTGCAGAAGGATGGACTGATCCTGCGGAGATTCAAATCTCGACTCGAGAGCGAATAGAAGATATGCAGAAAAAGATGAAGGATGCTCATGACAAGAAGAAATGCGGAACAACTACTTATAGGTCAGGACAAGTTGTTGTTATGAAAAAAGCTCCAATACCGACAGGAGAACCAACAAAAACCCAACCAAAATATCGAGGTCCTTTAATTATAACTGATGTGCTACCAAGCGACACCTACAGAATCACTCAACTTGGGGAGAAGAGCAAGGGACATTCTTACACCACTACTGCACACGTAAGCCAGTTAAAGGCATGGCCGAACCAAACTGATTCGGATACAGAGGACTCATCAGATGAACTCAGTGATTTTTCAGACAACAAACTTAGTGACTCTGAACTGAGACATAATCCAAAGCGTGCCTGTACTAAGGCAATTTTCTACGGAAAATAATAATTAAAAAAAACAACTAACTGGTTGATTATAACTGATTCAACCTTAACTTCAATTTGTTTATATTGAATTTAACTGATTTATTTGTTATTTGTTGATATTTTTATATTCAATTAATTGATTTATGTAGTTTGATAATCATGTGCATGATTTCTATAATTTTCAATCATGTTTATTAATATACTTATATTATTTTATAACATTAGTAGCACATTCGAGGGCGAATGGTTGTCAGGAAAGGCCGAATGTGAGCTTGTTGAATTATAATTTGATTGTCGCGAGAGGGCGCCACTGTGAGTATGGTATGTATAGACGTTTTTGTTGCAGTGTAAGGGAGAGAGACGGTTTGAGTAAGTGATGTGAGAGACGGTCTGGGACCGTCCGTTGCAAATGTTATTTTACGGAGGATCAGTGGGTCGATTCATATGTGAAAGAGGCACAGGGTGCCATGTATATATATTAATTGTACATAAAGTTGTATATAAAGATTATTAGATTGAATTTTCGTGTTGCCATCCATCGAGACGCCTACATAGAAGTTCGTCGGTTGGAAATAAGCGACAACAATACTAACACTCAGCACATTTCTCAATTCTCGGTTAAAGTAAAAGGTTTTAAATATTAATCACCAATTATAACAGCCAATGAGCTATATAAAATAACGTTTTATAGATACCAATTAAAAACAATTCCGATCCCATCCCTTACAAATGACTAGAAAATTTATCCCAGGTGGTGTCAGGAACAATTTCAGTTGATTGATAATGAATTAAAAGTAATTTTGATCACTAGAAAAACGCATATCAGATTACATCAAGAACTATTTAACTACCTCTATACACCTGTAGCTTAACCTGTGGTAGGCAATATGTAACCCGCTCACGTACTCAGTAATCACTGGTATCGTGTAAATGATAAACCTATTCTGTTGTGAATTGATGCTCGTGCTTGTGTAAAAGGAGTCTTCCTTTTCTATCCCAGAAATAAGTGTTTCAAGATGGCAGCAATGAGGTAATCGAGAAGGGAGCTATTCACTTCGTTATACTATGTAATTTTTGAATACATGTGATTTCCAAATATTAGATTGAAAAAGTTTTATTAGAAATAATTGCAGAGAGGGAGGTATTTAATTAGCGTCACACTGGAGCAACACAACGGGCTATTGACGGTCCGGGATTAATCGCGGAGGGAAAGATCCGAGGACAACACCACGTAATTTTGAACCACAGTCAGATGATGAGGCAACACCTGAGCTGGCGCCCCATTATCCAAACTTACACACCACGCCAACGTGAGGACATTTGAAGCCACGACAGATTTAACGTGCACCAGCCCCTTTTGTACACGACGGTCTTTGACTGGATTCGAACTCGCAACCCTCCGGTTGCTAATCCGTTGCTCTTCCAACCGGGCTATCGCGGCCCCAATTGAAGAGAGAATTTTAAATAAAGAATTTTGTTTTATCAACGGTCGGCATTAAAATTTTGAGGATATCACCAGAAGGGGATTTATATGGCTGCAATAAAAAATTTCCTACATATGTAAAATCCTAAGTACATTGTGAATATATACTTGATTTTTACTTAAGAGAGCTTAACCTTTTCAAGGGCGTTTGGCTTCCCATCCTACAGAAATGGTTAAGGCTAGGTATATAATATTCTAGGTATATATTCTGATATCTAGAATGCTCTAGATAGGCGGTGCTATCACACAAGCTGTTTCATTCCGATCGAACACTGGCTTCGGGGTGTTGATTTTTTGGCAGTGTGCATTGTTACGAGTACACAATTAGAATCCGAGAATACGTTTAGTGACGTAATATTTGTCAGAATGTAGGTAGAAAAATATATTCAAGGAAGATAATTGGCTCGGTTAACATCTTAAAACTTCCACGTTTTATTTCTTCGGTGTAGTTGTAATTGCTTTTAAAGTGAAAGTTCAGAAATGTCCTCAGATCGAAGCTTTTAAGAAATTGTGAATGACGTTTTGCATTCTGAATGAAGGTCTTCGTAACTGACTTTGAACACCAATTTTCTTAACAGCCTTGAAACTGTGACAGGATAATTTGACGCTAGCTTTCAACAAGCTGGATGTTTACTTTTAATATTGCCTTTTAAAAGTATTTGCAACGAACAAAAACATTTTTGTTGCCACAAAATAGTAACAATTTATTCGTTTCTTCGTATTTTTTCACAAGGCACTGATATTTGTGAAAACTGTAGCTTGTGTAAGTTTTCAATCCTTTTTATTTCGAGTTGGCGAAAAATCAGTCATGCATTGCGCAAAATCAGAAATATCTTTTTAATTTAGCAATATCTTTTCAATTTAGTGTAATCAGAGCCAATTCTCGCTTATTCCAATTTTGTGTAATTAAAAATATCTTTCTTATTGCGCATTCATGTGATTTTTGTATTGAAACTTCTCTTTTTTTTGGAGACTGATAACACATTTACCAACTTTTTAACACTCTGGGCGTCACGAGATTTCCGAGTAGTGTAGCATTGCTTCACCGCAGCATGACTAAGAACCACATCGATTTGTTGAAAGAATCCTCGGCAAAATTCTATTGCTCCGGAAAGTCAAAATTGGTTTTCGGTCCCCCCATGCAGGAAAAACTGCAGGTCACAGAAAGGATATATGCGTATGGACCCTTCAGAGGGTAATTCCTTTTCATAAAAAATATTATTCCATTTTGTTTGGCGAAAAATTTTGTAAAATTATTTAACATCAAATGCATTTGCTCTACTTTCAATGCAATGAATGGAAGGTATTTCTACTGACGTTGTTTCATTCGACTGTTCAATCTCCTTGAAATACGCACCATTTCCATTTGAAGAATCTGACACTTTAGTGTTATGGTATGAGAAATGCAAAAGAAAGTGAAAATGAAAAGCTGATGTTCCATTCATATTCAAAAGAATCCGGATCATGTTGGGTATTTCTTGTGTGCAATGCGCGCGTCTCCTGAGACTTAAATAATTCAAAAAAGAGAGTTTGAACTCATTTAACGAAGTCATTGTCCTGCTTCCGGTGTGATGAAGAACCATTCATTAAGACAAGAAGCGTGAAAGAGGCCATCGATGAGAACGCTGCGAGCAGAGCACAAGGTCGTTTCCTTACGCTTCGGGTTTGTTGTAGACTCCATTCCCGACCTTGGCTTTCGGGTGGCATAAATTAGTGGCGCTTCCGATGAGAATATCTCTCCCCATTAACGGACATTTTTGTTGCCCTGTTCCGCTTTTTGAATATAATCAGCCTTTCTTTTTTGCAATTTATTCCATGGTGGATGTCAGGCATACACTGAAAATTTAATTCCAATTTAACTCACCCTTAGGTCATATCTCTTTTAGATGTGTACGGAATTCACAAGGACCCGAAGTACTCAAGTGATATTTTCTTCTTCCATGGTTTTTTTTCTGTCTTTATTAAACACTGGAGTCGCGCTCCCGGGACACCCAAGCGATCTTTTTCTTATATATATCTGTTCTATTTGTCCTAGGTGTGTGGAGGGGGCTAAAAACAATTCGAAATTACCATAGGAATAACATTGAGTATAAAACGATTGCAGTACGCAACTTTGTTTTACCAAATTTGATGGAAAAATAATTCTTACAATTAAATTGTTTTACCAGTATTGCTCGAAAAACAATTTTTCCAATACAAATTAAATTGTAATATTAATGTTTGAACTGATTTTTTATATTTCTTCCCTTACAAAAAATAATTTATGAATTACTTGGATTGATGAAAAAAGGATAGTTAAATTATTTAATTTTTCATAAATTACATTTTTCGTAATGGAACACGAAAAGTCCAAACGAAAAACTCTTCCATATAAATAAAAAAGGGGTGTTTGTACATTGAATATTTTCGACCCATTTCAAATTTTCTATCCGTTTTTGGCCCTTCTGATGCAAAATCCGTGTCTTGCGCGTTTGGTGTATGTCTGTCTATCCATCTGTTTGTATGTATGTGTGTGCTCGTACTACGTCCAAACTCTTGAATATATTTTCATGAAACTTAGCATACTGTGAGAACTTACATTCATTTAGTGACTGAACTTGGTTGCGTTAGTCTATCAGTCCGTCTTCCCGTTCTATGTACGATTTTGTGTTTGTGTGTTTGTACAAGTATCACATAAAATTTATCCAACATATTTTAATGCAATGTTATATATGTGATACACCATATTTTAATTCAGTGAATACATTATTTGAAATTTCTTTGCTAACATATTTAGGCAAGTTTCAGGTTCAAACAACTGAGTGACTATATTTAGATCATCCATAATTTGGTAGTTTGGGAGTAGCTGGAAGGTAATTGAGCATTGCAATTACTTGGATTGTTTTACCAGTACTGTAAAAGATCAATTATTTTCCAAAAGCTATTTTTACGGAATTTAAATTCTAATACTTCATTTTGAGCCTTATTTTTTCTTTACGAAATGTGAAGAAATTCTGAATATTTAAAGAAATTCTAACGATAAAAGGAATAAAACATTATAAATAAGATATACAGAGCAAGACCTTTTAAAATATTACTGGTAGCTAATATGGCAACATTTAATCGTTTGCTTTTTTTAAATTTGCGTCCGTTTGTTCCAAGAATCCATTTTGTAGTGAAAAACAGATACATTCATTAGTTTTTGTTCGAAGATTTTTTAAAAATCTGTTTTAAGATGTATTTCTGCATTTTCAATTTTATGTTTTTGGTTCAATAACTGTAATCAAGGTAAGTAATGCTTTGATTAGTTTTAAAAACATTTTTAATCATTGTATGATAATTTTGGGAAACGCTTTCGTTTTTAAATGGCATACAAGTATTTAAATGCATACTTTGAACTATTCTATGCATTCTGGGTAACATTGGCACACTCTAGACTTTTGTTTCTTACTAAAATTTAAATTCTACAAAAATGTGAAGTGTTAAATATGACATTTATTTATGTACGTATATTAGTGAAATTGTACATTTAACAATTATGTACCTTTATTATAGTGTGGTAGTTGCATGTGATGAATAGGAATTACAATTTTTTAACGAAAGCGGAAGTTAGTTAACCAATTCAACCCGAGTAACACTGGGTAATTCTGCTATTAATCATAAAATCATAATTTTGCTTTTCGGTATCTGGCAATAATAAGGTTAATAAGAAAGATTAAGATAAAATAATGAATGTTATAATAAGGAAAATAATAAATCTTAAAAAAAGGGTTAAGAATAAATGTTTTATTTTATAAATTTGATTTAGAATTTTCCGTGCTTGAGTATTTGAGTTAAGACAGCGAAATGTTGTGGTCATATTTGAACAGTTCTAAGTTTTATTAATTTGTATTCTTTTTGTAAATAAATCATTATTGTCTTTATCAATATTTTTCAACATCTTTTTTCGAATTGTCCATTTCAGAATATACTCAGGAAGTCGAAATTCGACAGGCTTGCTCATTCTTTCGCTTTCAGAATTCTGTATTTTTTCAATGATCGTAATTTCGTTTCTGTTTCTATTTATGTTTCAGTATTTTGCATATTGCAAATATATAATTTAGGGATTAAATTTTAATGAATTATTTTTATTTTCTGCGAAATATCAACAGACATGGGTAATTTCTTGAGGTTATATGTATATTTCGACCAACTTTCCTTAAGTCTGGTTGAATACGTAATAGTTTGTAGAATTCTGTTTCATAAAAATAAATAAAATATGCAAAACAAAACCTTTTTAAGTAACGTATGTAACTTCTTATTTTAAAATAACCGGTTAAGTTAAAATAAAATTATTTTAAAATAAGATAGGTTATTTTAAATTCAAACGGGTAGCCATACGTTGTAGTTCAGATATTTCTAAATCGACTTCTGAAGAAGTCACAGAAACACTTTTTGCAGTTTGTCTTACAGCAGAAGTGCGATGAATATGAAATGGATTATATGGATGGATATAACATGTATACATATTTTCTTCCGATGTAAATTGTAGAAGCTATGAAAAAGTTAAAACAATGTTAAAAAATTATTTTCTGTACACTTAAATGATGTTTGCATTTTTCTATGAAGGAAAAGTGATTAATCTAATCATTTTTTCAATCAACATTTAACTAATTCAACTCGAGCAACGCCGGGTCACTCTGCTAGTGATAAATATTCTGGTGAGTAATTTCTTATGCAGGTATTGTGAAATATGTTGGAAAAAATCTTGCATATGTGATGTGTTATAGATACTTAAGAATAAATAATTTTTTCACCAAGGTATGCCGACTCAAGTTAGAAATCATATTTACCGTAACATTTGTTAACATGTACAGATTTGGAATTCTTGAAAATGCTTCATTAAACTTTCAATGAAATTTTTGTTTGTACACTATTAGCGACTAGGCATAAGGATTGTTAGAAAAAACCCGGAAAACGTAGTTTTTCTAACTCTGATTGGGCTAATCCAAAATTTCCATGGCACAAATAGTATGTGAAAATAGAACTATTCGAAACTTTTTTATAAGATTGTAACAAAAATGGCTGTCGTTAAAATTTCTGCTCTAAAAATACAGAAATAAATTCGACCGATTTTGACCAAAAATTTGGATTTTAAACTTCGGCTGAAAATTCTAAAGCACTTAGATTTAAAAAAAACTATGAACTAGTCACAACTAATGCAATTTTAGTGTAAAACAAAATGAAGAGATTGTTTGACACAATAACAATCTGACCTGACACATTAAAAAAAAATGTCGATTCGAAAGTAATTATTTTTAAACTTTTTATTATTCATTTTATTGCTAATGATGAAAAAAGTTGTTATACAAATGTTTATTTTTTGTTAATTGTAATTTTTTTATTTCATATTATTAAAACATGGGTATGAAGGAAAGAATAATTCTATTTTCTTATCTATTCTCGATTTTCTGCCATGTTAAACTAACGTTAGTTTAACGCCATGTGTTAAACTAACATGTGCTAGTTTACATAAATCACGAGATGAGGTTTATGAGAAGAAATAAAATGTACCATTGATAAGATCAAGGAAGTGCCAGCTGATCAAGTAAATATTATGAATATTAAAAGGATTTTTATTTCCCTATAAAGCGTCACCATTCAAAGAGGGTTAGAAATATTGGGTTCAAAGAACTTGACTCAGATTTCCAGATTCAGCTCATCTCAATGTATCTTTTTAAGATGAATAAAACAGTTATATATGTTTAGGTGATATGTAAATATAAGGTACGCGGAATTATTCCTCGATCATATACGTTGTTCAATTGAATATTATGGAAGGACTGTAGGAAAGTATCTCGCGTTATTTTTCTATTTTTGACACAACATCTTACTTAACCAAATTTTCTCTTTCAACATCGTCATCTCGTATTTTCTCATATGTCGTCTCAAATTTGAAAGTTTTTCTCCCTCCTGATTTCTCGATACTAAGTAGCAGACTTATGTCCTTTCTAATTAATTTTCTGTGACATCTTTTTAAAAAATGTTTAACTGACTTTTTCAACTCAGTAACTCAGTAGTATATATCGAATACAGTAAAATTTGCTTCAATTCTGATATTTTCACAACATAAAGAATCAAATGATTCGCGATATAAATGCAATGACGAACCATCCCACGGGGAAACTATGATATTCTTCAGAGGCTGGCGCTTTTTATTTAAAATTTGCTAAACGTGAACAGTTTGATTATTCTCTTTTTTAATATACACTACTTTGCCTCTACCATCCAAACATTATTTTCGTTCTTTGATTCCATTTTGGACGGCATGTCTTTGTTGTGTCACCTATTTGATACAAATAAAATGTATTACTGATCCCATATCAATTCTATAGATCCATCGAAAAAGCATATAAAAATATACGTAGTTATGAATAGTTTCTGAAAAAGATTTTTCGCACTTCAAGACTCGTAAACGTGCGCCTCTCAATTTAAATAGGTATGGTTTGCGGTCATTAGTTTGCTACACGAAGGCTAATTAGACCAGGAACTACGGCTTGTGAAGGGAATTGCGAACCACTACGAGCATCCATGCCAAGACCGAGATTCGAACACAGAACATGTTGAACGAAGGGCCAGAGCGCTAACCATTCGGGTATCATGCCGGCTCTTCATTTAAACGAACTTGAAAGAATTGAAGAATATACTATATAGGGGTTGGGTTTTATGGCGCTAGGGCCATATTTGGCCAAGCTGCGCCTAACAACGTCAAAAAAATGGACATACACACACAAGGAAAGCTTTACCAACACAGAAGATAGAAATACACCCAGGAACCATACTATGAACATGTTGGCAAAAAATAGTGGTGTTTATAATTATGAGTATGTTAATATTGACATCCTTGTTCTTCATATTGCTGTGAAAGAACGTTTTTTAATATGAATGTGATAAAAAAGTAAATATTGAGTCTCACGAATAATTTTCCAGGCTTTGTCTGAAAAATTGTCTGAAAATTTACTGACTAGAAACGGGCATTGAAAATCTATCAAGTGAGGAGCTGGCAGAAACTTATCTGAAAGTTCTTTTAAATTATAACTTTTTATTAATTTTTCATTTTATTATTATTATTATGAATAAATTTTACATTGCTTTACGTGAGATTTCCCAAAATTCATTACCATTGTTTACGAGTTTGTTGGTGCTTTTATATTTTCATATTTCTGTGACTCCTAAAAGTAATGAAACTTACGACTTTCATGGACTCTTAATCCCCCTGTCTTGCGGATCCCTGCTATTAGTCAGTTACACACCATTAAGTATTATTGTGTGAATAAAACTTGTGCTGTAACTTATGAGCTCGTATCGTGTTCTCCTATTTCAAGTAAATCGGCGTTCTTCGTGTATGGCCTGACGCCGATGTAGAGGGCCTACTACGCAGATCATAAATAAAGAGTACTGTCTGTCTCAACGTTTCTGATCCCTGCTTTTTTCTGTTCTTGACACTTCAACGTTCAAGAAATACAGCATTAATGGCTTTGAGGAAAAAGGTTCTGGCGCAAGGCCAAGTCTTTCCTTCGGGGATATAATTCGGAAGTGTGCAACAGTTACAAATGGGAATGGCTTTTTGAACGTGACTTGGAACTGTTTGTTCCTCTTAATTATCTGATCAAATATTAATGTATCACTGATTACCGGAAAGTTTTTGAACACGACACTGAAATTATTGATGCTCCCAAATATATTTTTTTAATTATTTTCATGTTTTCTATCGTGAACTCTTCCTATTTTCCCGGCCACACATGGAGTAGCATGCGACAAAACATACGACATGCGCATGCATGTTCCTTTTCTGTATAGAAAACGTGTTGGTACGTATTTTGACGTACTCGATCAAAATAAGCAGCTTTTAATAAAACCTTGTTTATTAATCAAAGTACGCCTAGCCTTTTGAACAGACATGCATAAAAAACATAAATTTCGAAAATCAATGCGAACTTGAAAGTTCATTCTGCCTTTTCCAAACCAACAGTCAGAGACGTAATTAGGGTGGGGCAGACGGGGCATGTGCCCCGGGCGCCGGATTTTGGGGGCACTACAAAAACCAAAAACTATAAAAGGAGCTAAATGCAGAATGTGTGAAGAAATAGCAGGAAATCTTAATCTAGATCCTCATTTTAAAGAAGTACGGAGGAGGAAGAAGCGGATGTTTGATGAGAAGAGCGAAGTTGAAAGCTATGAATTCTCAGAAGAAAAAAGTTCAGATTATTGATTATACAAATAATAGATCGGATTCTGAATGAACTGAGGCAAAGGTTTCAAGTCATTCAAAACGTGAATAGTTTATTTGGTTTCCTCAATGGAGCTTGGTTTGAAACAATGGAGAAGAATTGAAGAACCAGGCACTTGAGTTAGCTACCAGATATAAAGAAGACTTAAACAGGAACTAGCTGGCGATAGAAGTGGAGAGTTTTAAGTGTCATGCCTTGGATTTAAGCCCTAATATGAAAACGGCTACACCATCAGGTCTTCTGACGTTAATATACAAGAACGGACTTGAAGACGAAACATAACGACATCGTTGAGAATTTTCCTCACAATGCCAGTCTCAGTCGCCTCAAATGAAAGGAGTTTCAGCAAACTAAAGATCATAAAAAATTACCTCAGAAACTTAACAGGACAACAATGACTAACCAACCTAAGCATCATATCAATAGAGCACAAGTTAGCTTCAAAGTTATCTTTTGAGGACATTGTAAAAATGTTTGCAGCCGAAAAAGCCCACAAAGTTAAGTTTTAGTTCAAACTTTCTGGGTTTAGATTAATTTTTTTCACATTTTGTCAATAGAATAAGAGATTGTGTAAAATGTCTAAGTATAATACTCAAGATAATAACTTGAGTAAAATCTGTTATTCCTAATTCTTGTTTTAGTTTTCCAAAATCCTTGAATGGTTTTCAGTCGACGTTTCGATAATGCTATTTTTAAAAGTCTAAAAGTCCATGGGTGAGACATCTGGAGATTTAGCAGGAATATCAGTAAAGGGTATTTATTGACTTGATACCAGCTTCTTGTTCCAATTTTTCCACGAATTTAATAGTGGATTTAGATGTGTGGCTACTTGCTTTATCCTGATGCAGTTCTACTGATTGTTGGCACTTTGGGTAAAGATATGGTATTTCTTTTTTGAATATTGGGGATAAAATATGGTCTTGATAATATGCGGGAGTTGATTTTTACATTTTTCCCCTCTTTTTACTTTTAATTTTCCATTATATGCAAAACCGGCAACAATCATAAATCTCTTAGAGAAAGTTCTCACGTTAAAGTTACCAAGTTAAACCACGTTTTAAGATTTTTCTCCTCTTTTATGATAATAAATTGTTCTTTTGTATTGCAATCATTTAAATACACCCACGACTCGTCTTTTGTCACATTTTTCTATCTTTCTCCAGCTAAATGCTTCTCATAAAGAATTCTGCAGCGAGTTCTGCGTTCTGCAATATGTCGTGGAGATAGACGATGAACATTGTATTTTTTGGCCTTTATAAGATTCAAATAACTGTTAATTATTTTATTTACAGTTGAAACTGAACATTTTAATGACTTTGTAATAGTCCTTTGACTTTGCGGATCCTCTTTTAAAATTAAAGATTTTACCTTACAAATATTCTCAGAAATTCTTTTCTTTTTTGGATACGTATTTGGAAGTATTTTTCCACTTTAACGTTTTTTCCTTTCTCATTAATAATATTACTTATCGTATCTTTAGATATCGAAAACCATTACAGCGTTTTTGAATAATTGAATAAGCATAATTCTCTTCGGATAACTTCTCTAGCGTAACTAAGCATAACTTCTCTTTCCGCCACATACGATTGCTTGCGTAATCAGTACTATAACTTGAATAAGATGTATTTCTTCACTCTGTGTCCGGCCTGCTCACAACATTTTGTGAAGATATTGGAACACTTCCATCGAAACGGAAACACATAGCCTACCATCCATTGCTTATTTAAAAGCGCCCTTTTGAAAGTAAACAAAACTCTAGTTGGCAGCCGATAAATTATACTTTAACTATTTAACTGCTGCGAAAATAAAACTATTTCGTAGCATACAATTTTTTTACAGCTCATCAAAATCGTTCAAAAAATGTCCGAACAGCCTCTGTATTTATCATAATTAAATATCCTATTCTAAAGCAACAGTCTTGATTTTGATTCAGCCCACTCATATCCCGATATCATTTGATAAAACGTTTTCATTTCATTTGCAGCGATTACAAGTGTGAAAGAATATACCAAACATGTTACTCTTAGATTATTTGTCAATGAAATATCTTAGAAAAAAAAGGTATTTTATCTTGTACTAAAAATGAAATTACTGCAAATTAATCTATTTACCTTTGAAATCAAGCATTTACTATCTAAGTTGAATAAAAAAAATTTGGACAAGTGGAATTATTGTGTGGTGGGGCGATATCAGGGGGGTGTTGTCGGGGAGGGTTTTGGTTTGGTTGGTCGGTTGGGGGGGGGCCAAGGCGAGTTCTTCCCCTGGATGGAAACTAGCCTAGTTACGTCTCTGCCAACAGTGCACCTTAAAGTACGAGTGTCAGTTCTTAAATCGAGAACCTCAGCCGGTCTTATTTATGACTTCAGTTCTTGGCTTCTTCAAGGAGTTTAGGCATTTTGCGAGTTTTGGAAAGTTTTTCGGTGTTAAAGTAGCTTTGGATGATGTCACAGCATGCGACCAATTTAGTGTCGTAGGATCGATATTGCATCGATGTGTGACTTGCCTTTGAAATAACAAGGAAGCGTTGCACGTCTCATGTAAGGACATGAAATCCGCCTAATCACATTCTTTTGACCAGTGAAAGGGCGAATTGCAAATAAACTCATCCGTCTTGGCCAAGTCCATCCTGTATGAAGTCATCATGTATATTCTTTGACTACAAATCATTTTAACAGTGTTCACATTTTAAGCGCTTCATCGTGTTTTTTTTTTTTTTTTTTTTTTATTCACACACCTTAATTTTGTGGATGAGGAGAATCCCCATCCACAAAATTTTTAACTTTTAAAACAGTATTGGTCTTACCAGTCATTTATTTTTATGTTCTACTGTTTTGTTCATCATTGATTTTACTGCTTCCCAATCCTACAAATATGAACATTATTTTTATTTAATTGTAATAATTGTATAATTTTTCATTAAGAAATGTTGTATCAATAATTTTCGTTTAACTTGTGCTTGCAGTTGACAGTATGTTCCGAGAGGACATACTAATCAACCATCCTATTTCTAGTAGCTTTGATGAACACTTAATTTCGTGGATCGTTGTGATGTGGAACGCATATTAAAATGAAATACTTTTAAAAATAGATTAGTTTTAATGTTTTAGGGAAAATACGAAAAGCAAAATTGAAAAACATTTAAAAAGTAATTAAAAATGAAATGCAAATCATGATTGACTCTGTTGGCTATTTGTAAGCCGAATAGGCATTTAAAAGTGGTTTATCCAATATCCTCTGTTACACTGATTTTAAATAGTTGATATTCTTAAATTATGTATTGGTTTTCATGAAAATTTCTGAATTTGTCTTTTGAGGATTCGTACTATTTGAGACATTTTTCTGTTTTATCGTTGAAAATACCGTACATATAGTGAAACATATTGTACCACTGTCTAAAATATTAATTTCCTCATATTAAGTATATTTCAACGTTTGGCAACAATCCCAATGGATTGAAATCTCTTTCCTTTTTCAACTCTATGTTTTGAAAATGGCACAAGGCCAGTATTTCTAACGCCTAAGTTGACTTTTGACGTTTAACTAACGTACGTGGTGACTATTATTAACATTTCTATTTAATTAGGTGTAATGATTTTCAGGTCTGATTTTAAAGTCAATCTCTGATGTGACTCGCCATATTTTTTTCATTAAAGTTTTTGTGGACATTATTTTTGTAGTAAAGGTTCAAATCTTTAAATTTTTAAAATCTGCAACACCATCTGGAAGCTGTGATCGTATTAATGTAACTTACATAAGAAATATATCATTTCGAACTTATGAACTAAGAGCAAATTAAAATCCTTATAGAAATCGTCATGACAAGAAACCAAGTTTCTTGAAGAAATAATTATTGCATTGTATGAAGACAATAAAGAATGTCCAATTATTTTTCCGACTAACGTTGTTTTATATTTTTATAGCTCCACATTTAAATTCTTTTTAACAACTGTTTCTAAATGAACCTCCTATATTTTTGGAAGATAATTAAAAGGATATAAAATTTTTTAAATATTAAAGTATTAAGTTTCAGAGAACAGTTATAGTCTCGGTTAACTTGAATAACATTTCGAACCAGGTACTCTATGTAGAGGAAATTTGAATTTACTTATTTTTCTGAATTTTTAACGTTTATGCCTTATGTTATTTGATATTCATGTTGACCGGTCCATACAAAATTACTTATAATATATTACGGTTCATTATGTGCGAATGATTATCTCTGTCGCAAAAACGATATATTTAAAAAACTTTGGGTTTTCAGTAAAGTAATAAAGTATCGTATAGCCTTGATTATCCGAGGTAATGTAAACCGAGGCCACCTCAGATAAAGTTCACAGTTCAAAACTCGGTCCAACCAAAGATCGTCGTGTACACGACGGCTGGTGCACGTTAAATCTATCGTGGCTACAAATGTCCTCAGGTTGGCGTGATGAGGAAGTTTGGAGAGTGGGGTGCCAGCTCAAGTGTTGACCTCGTCATTTGATCGTGGTTCAAAATTTTGCGATGTTGTCCTCGGATCTTTCCTTTCGGGATTGATACCGAAGGGAAAGGGACCAATAGCTCATTGTGTTGCACCAGTGCGCTTGTGTTCTTCCACAGATTCTTCAACAAATGTAGCACAGACTTATTCCGTCATATAATGCAATTTTGCAAACATATTCTAAAATTTGGAAATACAATCATCGATTTGTACTCCTATGAACATTTACAATAGTAAAAGTTTCGTTTTGTCTAATTTTAATTAACGTATGTCATAATTCTATATTTTGTGTATCTCTAATTTTAGTACCTAATAATTTCTTGGTCGTCATCATCGGTCTGTATACTTCGAACGGGAGTTGAGTTGTTTTCTTGCCTGTGTATGATACAATCATACCGGTTTTGGAATCATGCGGCGATATTGAATTTCTTTTGTTGGAGCACTTCAACACTGAACACGCTACGATATAAGTTTGTGCAGGTTCGCCATGTATTGATGGAATGAATTAGCAACAGAATATTCTTTCATTTAGCTTTTTAATATGACGCGAGGATTTATGTATGAAAACACATGGAATAAAATAAAGGATTATCTTAATACTCTAACGTTGGATTTTCTAAGTCTCAAACTTCCTTACAAATCCTTTTGCTGAAGCACTTGTGCCAATTTAATGACTTTCAACTCAATACCACCCTTACAATTGGATTTTCTTCCACACCATGTTCAGTATATCACTTGAAATTGCATCTACTACATGTACTACAATTTTATGTAAAATATTGGTTCGGCACATAGGACACGTTGAGAGACTCTTCGTACATATCATGCATGTCACCAGATGACCGAAAGGCTGTAAAGTAGCATTCATTTCCGATTCCTTGCAAATTTTACAAAGTCGTTCGTCCTTGTATAAGGGGTAAATATTTACATCGATTTTTATAAAACCATTGGTATTATTGTTGATTTCATCCAACATCTGTACAATTTCATCTATGGGCTACCAAACATTTTGGATAAAACTTTGTGTTCGTGTCTCACTACATCTTCTTTTTACCAATTTTCAAGCCCTTCGCCCACACCAATAGCACCTGATCACGTCCGAGACACCAGTATAATAGAATCCGTTTTCGTCTAATCCTTAATGTCAACGTCTGTGCGTGGTGAATCTCTGAACGTAGATAAGCGTTTATTGTGCTTAGACATGCTTGGAACTTATGGCTTCAAATTTGCATAATGGTTATTTATTTTCCTTAAAACTGTATTATGCTCTATTACTCTTAAGTGTAAAATTATGGTGCAGATTGAGTTAGATCCCATGAAAAAGTTTCTTTTCGTCAATTTTTTAAAAATCTGATACTTGTCAAAGATACTAGTTTCCTTTCAACAAAGGCAAAGACTGTGTGTGCCCACAAATAAATAATTCAATTTGTTGATGTAATTTTAGAAAAAATAAAACTGCAGAATTAAGAGAATTCAGTATACTTTAAAGTTCTCATTTTAAAGAAAGTCAAAATACGTTTTTCTTATAAATTATATTTGGTTATGTTTTTTTCTTGCTCAAGTTTAGTCGTAGAATTGAATTGCATTCAGCGCATAAACGTGGTAGAGTAAAAAACATCACACGCACATTTAAGTATATCCTTTCGTTAAAATCTTCTTGTATTACAACACAAAATTTTATTTGGCGCATTATCACAAACACATGTTTTCTGAGTACATTCTTCACTTAGTCTTATCTTTTGTGAGTAACTATGGAACGCAAAGATAAATTTTAACTTTACTGATTAGTATGATTAGAGTAAGTGTATGGTGTTATATAGTCCAGTTCTTCGTGCCTCCAGTTTACAATTATTTTTCCAAGAACAGCTAACGATTTTCAAGAACAATGCTTAATATTTGTGCAATTGTGGATTTTGATGGATTTCAGACTCAAGAAGATTTCTTAGTACGTAAATACGCATACATCGCTGTAAAATCGCAAGTAGCTTCAAGTAGTCGTTTTAACTAATCGTCTTATAAGCATAAACTTAGAGCAAAAGATCGCACAACTGTGCGATATGTTGAAAATTACGCATGTGGACTTCATTTCTGTCCCATGACATGGCAAATTGTGTCTCCCTTAGAAAGTCTAGACTCTAAGCTTTTAGAATTGTACGAGCAGTCCAAGAGGGCCACTCGTACCTAGTTGCTTACATAGGTGGTCATATGGAGAAGAAACGCTTAGATGCAGACTTCCGAACATCAACTTGGAACGATATGGGTGCCCCAAATTCGATGCACTATGTGCTCTAAGTGGCAACAAAGATAACCAAAAACTATCATGTGGTCATCACAAAAATCATTTGCATTGCCTAAAAACTTAGGTGGCAGCATCGAATATGCGTCTCTTAAAAAGTGCAAGTATGTAAAAAAATAAAGTTCTTTTTTACACTGCAAGTATTATTTTTGTAAAATATATGAACTATGTTTTTTCTATAAAAGGTGTTTTCATTAACTTTGTTTCCATGTGGCTTCCTCCAATCTGTTTTAGAAGTGTCTGTTTTTTCTTGCAGGGAATGTTTTAAGAATACATAGAATTCAGATTTAATCCATTATTTCAATAATATTTGTTCATTTTAAAATTCATTAATATTTAAAATTTTTAGTTATTTAATATTACTCATGGGTAAAACTATCAGCGGTCTGAGTAAATCTTTAGATTATGCATTAACTATCGAGAAAAGGCAAAAGTTAATTTGCAAACAGCACATAAATGTCCACATTATTTTCAAAACAGAAAACCCACATGCTATCCATTTAACGTAGTAATGAATTACATGTAAAATTAAGAGAGCAATATGAAGTATCTTGTAAAATACTTCATAACTACGTACAGCATTGGTATTTTGCTCTTCAATTTAAACTGTACAATATGAATAAGGTTTCAAATAAATAAAAGGAAGTTCATATTTAATAAAATCTGTGGTTTGCAAAAGCATTAAAGAAAAAGAACATTTAATTTAGAACTTCAAGGACCAAATGATTTTTAATAAACTATATTTCACTACTTCAAATGTACAAGGAAACATGGTATGGATCTTGCAAAGTTTCACAAATTTCTGTATAAAATATTTTTTACCCTTAGTTTTTTTAGTATTGTTTTTTTACTATGCATAAAACATACTTTAAGAATCAAACTTTTAAAAGTGTCTTAATTGTACAATTAAAAATGAAAGAATATTCTGTTGAATGAAAGAATATTCTGTTGCTAATTCATTCCATCAATACATGGCGAACCTGCACAAACTTATATCGTAGCGTGTTCAGTGTTGAAGTGCTCCAACAAAAGAAATTCAATATCGCCGCATGATTCCAAAACCGGTATGATTGTATCATACACAGGCAGGAAAACAACTCAACTCCCGTTCGAAGTACCTCTCAAAGGAGAGAGGACAAAAAAAATTCCAAGTCCAAAATAGAAACAAACATTATGTCAGCAATACGTCATTTCTAGGTTATTTCCGTTTTCCGGGGTTGCCATTCCTCGGAAGGTAAACTTTCCAAAAAACAACTCAACTCCATAAGCAGCAAACAACTCAACGCCTGCACGAAGTCGATGACAAAAAAATTTAAGTCCAAAATGGAAACAAACAATACGTCACATCCGTGACGTCATTCAGACACGCCCACTTCCGGTCACGTGGTGTGATGTCACTTCCGTATCTACCAGACCTCTGCTTACTACTGATAGCGCCCGTCCTCATGTCGCACAACGGACGATACTGACACTACGTGAGTTGGGCTATGAAGCGATGCCTCATCCACCTATTCTCCTGACTTGTCACCTACAGATTTTCATCTGTTTGGTCACCTGGATCACTTTCTGTCTGGCAAGCGGTTCACCCAAGATACGGAGGTTCATCGTGCAGTTGATGACTTCTTCGCATCCCAGCCACAAGACCCTTGTCAGACAAGTGTCAACAGTGTGTCAATTCAGAGGGAGATTATTTCGAGTAGGTCAGGTACTGTATTTTTCAGTTATCGCCATTGAAGTGTGATGGTCATTTTCCGGACATTTTATTCGCACCGACCCAATAAAACTGAAAATAATTTCCTTTACCTCAAAAACAAGCAAAATTAATTCGTCGTTACCTTACATATTTAGTTATACTCGCGTTGCAAAAATAACAAGTATGCGAATTAATAACTGCGTATTTCCAGGTAGATATTTAATTAACGTCGCACTGGAGCAACCCAACTGGCCTATTGGCGACGTTCCGTGATCAAACCCGAAGGGAAAGATCCGAGAACAATACCACGTAATTTTGAACCACGCGTATTTCCAGAATTATTTTAAAAGTTTTATAGTTAGAAGCCATACAAAACACTGAATGCTGGACTGTTAGTCAGCATAGATCTGACACTTCCACATCTGAGTTGGGTAGGTAGGGGAATTTACATCGTTCTGGAACAATACAACGTGCTATTGGTGAAGATCTGGGATCAATCCCAAAGGGAAAGATCCGAGGTCAATACCTCAAAATTTTTAACCACGGTCAGATGACGCTGTCAACACCTGACCTGTTCACCCCACTCTCCAAACTTCCACTCCACGCCATGAGGTTTTAACATGCAACAGATTTAACGTGGCCCAGCCTCCCACGTTCGACCGCCAGAATTTGACCCCCCCCCCCACAATAGTCCTCAGTTCGCCTCTCCCATTTTCTTGAACGTTTATTTCCAATATTCATGGGGCCGCGCTAGCCCCGTCGGTAGGGTAACGGATTAGCAACCGGAGGGTTGCGAGTTCGAAACTCGATCCAATCAAAGACCGTAGTGTACACGGGGGATGGTGCACTTTAAATCTGTCGTGGCCCCAAATGTCCTCACGTTGGCGTAGTGTGGAAATTTGGAGAGTGCAGTGTCAGCTCAAGTGTTGACCTCGTCATTTGACTTTTTTTCAAAATTGCGTGGTGTTGTCCTCGGATCTTTCCCTTTGAGATTGATCCCGGACCATCACCAATAGCCTGTTGTTTTACTCTAGTGCGGCGTTAATTAATTACCATTACCACCATTACAATATTTCATATGAATAATGAACATTTCATATTATCTTCTATCTGATCCATGTGCATTCCTCTAATACGTCATTTTCAACATAAAAAGAAGGGACGACTCAGTCCTTTCAATCAAGAATTTGTTCCTGAAGTTTAGGAGGTCCCAACTATAAAATTATTTTGGGATACCGAGGGGTTCGGTCGCTTGGAGTTGACTCTTTTGATAGTCCGTCCGTATTCTCCTCTCAATTCTCTTGAACATTCATTTCCAATATTCATTTGAATAGCCAACATTTCATATTCTCATCTGTCGGATCCATACGCATTTCTCTATTGCGTCACTTTTTGCATAAAAAGATTGGTTAGTTGGTTGTTTTTTTTTGGGGGGGGGGGATTATGTCGCAAGGGGGGGCCATATTTGGCCACGCTGCGCCTGACACAATACAATATCAAGTAATTGACACACACAGTGAAAGCTTTACTGACACAGAAGAGAGAAATACACCCAGGAAGGAATGCACCTGGCAGGAATCGAACCTGCGCCGCCTATAACTCGAAGATTGCTAGTGCAGTGGGCATACCCACTGAGCCACGGCGGCCCCCATAAAAAGAAGGGACGACTCTGTCCTTTCTAATATCAGCCCCATCAAGGCTGCTGAGCCAGCCAAGCCCGAAATGTTATCCGCTTAACAACTCCTTAATTCATGAAACCGATGCCTCTCTCCACGCGGCATTTGAAGAGAAAGGAAATCTTCAATATCTCGCTCTCTCTCTAAATCGAGATGAAGAGGTTTCCTTTTTGTTCTTGGCGAACAGCTGGTCTTCTCTGGCCTCTTTCCAAGAAAGCCACGAATTTGTATTTCGGCACGCTGTGATCTTGAGGTAAATCGATGACCGGTGGAACAGAGAGAGAAACGCACACACTCGCCAAATCCGGATATTCAAGGGTGCTACCATTTTGCGATGATGAATGGCTTGTTTCGGCAAGGTCGGATGACTACTACCTACGTGCATTCACTTTGGATATTTAGTTTCCTATTGTGTTTATTTTTCTAAGCGTCGTTCTTGTTCTTTTCTGTTTCACATAAAATCTTCTAGTAGACGATTTTGTTGCTAGTTTTGGAATATTCCTTGTAAGGTTCAAATTATTTTAGCACAGGTAAATCTTGTCTTTGGATTGGTTGATGTAGAGGGTCGTTCGAAAAGTAGTTAGAATGATGCCATTACTCCAAAATGAAGTCATTTAGAAAAATGCAATTGCTTTTGTTAGATTCTCTGCAATTTCAATTATAATTCTCCGCTTCTTCATATTTTCTGTAGATGACGAAGATTTCAGACATTTTTCTGGAACCGAATAGAAAAGAAGTTGAATATACATCGCACTGGAGCAACACAGCGGACTGTTGGCGACGGTCCGGGATCAATCCCGAAGGGAAAGATCCAAGGAAGGATACCACGTAATTTTGAACCACGGTCAGTTGACGAAGTCAACACCTGAACTGGCAGTGTAACCCAATAAGGACCTAAAACAAAACAGTAAAGAGGAGGTATAAAAATTTTTCTGGAGTGTGAATAAAGCCACCACAGAAACGCGTGAAATGATTAATGCAGACAACCCCCAACATTGGTTCCCAAACTTTTTCGGTTCACCACGGCGTTCTTAGTGCATTACAGGTTGGTTATTGAATACTACCCAATCTTAATGTATCATGATTTTCCACTGCGTTCAAAGTCAGGACATAAACCTACCTAACAGTTGCAGTGCTATAAGGTTGGTTAAGTTAAGAAATCACAATGGAAATCAGTATTTCAAATTCACAATTATGTAAAAAGTATTAAATACGTACATATTTTGAATAATCATCATTTAATAAATAAATCGTAATTACTGGGAGGGATAAGCCGATTGTTCATTGCACATCTGAAATTTTAGACTCGAAATGGACACAACCACCCTCATTCCACGTTGGTTTCGCACGATACTTGTTTTTAATTACATCGACCGCCGAAAACCCAGCTGCGCACATATATGACATCACAAAAGGATTCAGATTCGCTGAGGATTAAGATTCGTACCCCTTAGCAGCGGATATTCTTTTACTCTGGTACCCAAAAATTCAGTTCCATGCTGCCAAATTTTATCTTTGGAGTATTCATTTCAGTGGCTTGTACAGTGTCCGTTAGATGTCCTTCCTCTGGCATCGATGATGATTCGATTCTAAAACTATGTGGGCAAAGTGTCATTTCAGTGAAAATATTGGAATATGTTGTGGCGTCCTTGTAAGCCAGCCACGCTAGTTTGGGAACCACTGGCCTTCAAAGATGTTTTGCTTTTGCAAAAATGTTTGATTGGTCTAAAGAAATTTGTGAATGGTGAAGTCTGAAGGATGCACATCGAATGCTGAAGTTAGTGTCAATGCCGTCTAGTTATTCCTCCACGAAAACCATCAAATGAGCATTGAGTTAATTGCTGATATGGTGTAGATGTCTATAGATTATGTTAACATTGTAAGTTAGGTTTTGGTGTTTTCTACAGCTATATTGCTTAACAGACATTCCATCCCCGTCGAATGTCTCTAACTCGTATCAGATATCTGCCTTTATCATTTATCAAATGTCTGTAAAATCGAGTTAATCAAAATTTTCCGTTGGAAGTATAATGTGGAGTAATTATAACGTATTCAAGGGAGATTCATTTTCCTGTTCACTACGCAACATTCCGCTGTACGCTGGCAGCTTGTACACTGAAGAATGTTGCGGGTTAGAATTACATTACCCCAACCCTCTATCATTATTCCTCTATTTTTTGATTATCTTATCTTTAAGGACAAAAGTGTGTGCTATATGAAAATTAATGCGCCATTTTCCGTTCATTAGTATTTTTAATACGTAACCCTTTTATATTAATCTTTCGTTCCCAAAACATCAGCTTCGTTTTGTTTGTCGTTCTACAGTAATTTTATTTACTAAATAAGGGCGAAATTGGACCGGGAACTAAGGCTGTAAAAAAGTGGATACATAACCACTACGAACATCCACGCCTAGACGGAGACTCAAACATGTTGAGCGGAGAGCAACGCTCTAACCACACGGCCGCCAGACCAGCCCTACATAATCGCTCCCAGGTAATGTAAAACTGTCAACCACGAAAACTGCTCCAGCCACAAAGTTTGTCCCTGTGTGTTGCCGTAGAAACAGTTCGTCCTATTTTCCAAAGGGGATGCTTTTAGAAATGTATTCAAGTTTGTTACATTAGCACACTTAATGACGATTTGGAAACATATTTGTTACGATGATTTTTACTTGTCGCCGAGATCTATATAAGTAAATTACCTCTCTCCGCCGCGAATACTCGTGAAAAGCAAAATAAAACTAGATCGTTACCCTTACTCAAAATGAACAAGCCCTGTTTCTATAGCGACCGCCACCATCCAGACTTGGTATCGGGAGTAGTTCTCGTGGTAGACAGACAGTAAAGTTTTTCCCTCGCTAAAAGATATGCACGCTATCAAGAAATAGAATGAGAATTTAGATTATACCCCTAAAATCCAGGTTACTTTTACCCCCATACATATTTCTTATCCCTTACCATGATGTATTGCGGACGCGCTTTCTTCTCTGATATGGGTGAAGGAGGACCTTCCATTACTTGTCATAACTGCATTTCCTTCTCAATGAAAACAGATTCTATTTCTTTAAATTGAGAATCCTGTGCAAGAAGCTGACAACTCCGTTTAGGGGTCAAATTAAGCTATTTATGTAACTGTATTGGTTATAAAAAATTCTCTTGCAACCGGTGCAAGGATGTCCGAGGTCCGATGTAGGAGAAATATTAATGGAAAGGATATCACATGTGCTCAAGGCAAAACACAAGGCAATTTCATCACTTTTTGATTTTTTTGCTGTTTATAAAAAAACATAAAAATCAGGCTGCCTGGTTACGCCTACATCCTCAATTTTCCTTTTCGATTTTATTGTTCTGTCATTTCAACGTGGCATATATATGTACTCAAGTCTAAAGCAAGTAAAAAGGTGACATACTTAAATTTAAATTTCTAAGGCAAAATGTCATCTGCCTCCATTTCCTTCAAGCCAAGCGCATCCAAACAATTTTCCGAAAATCTGGTCATTTTTTTTCACTGAAATTTGTTAAAATGTCAATTTATTGTCTGTCTACTACGAAATTTGCTTCCCCACAAAGTCCGGTTGGTGGCGGTCGGCATAGGAGCAAGGTCGTTCTTTTTGAGAAAGATTCACTTTGGTGGGTCTGTCTTTTTTTTTGTTTTTGCGAATGTTGGCGGCGAAAGAGGCAGATTACTAGTTCGGATCTTTTCGGCAACAAGTAAAAATCAACAAATAAGTACAAATTTCTAAATTGTCATTAACTGAGCGAATGTGACGAACTTGAATACAATCCTTAAAGCAGAGATTCCCAACCATTTTGACTCACAGAGCCCTTTTTAGAATCAATTTCTATGGTGGAGTTCTTTAGGCCTACCCTATGTTTTATAAGTTAATGAAGTTCCGGAGTAGTGTTATAGGGCGGGAGGAAAAGGGGATAGATAGTAAAGAGATATTTAAACAATTGCGCAATGTCAATGCAATGAAATTATATTTTAAAAACTTCTAAATTTATCAGAATATCTCAATTTATTCTCAACTACCTGTCCGTCTCGCGCTACAATAATTTTACAGCTAGTGGCAGTAGAATGACCTAGCGTCGTCTGCTAGAGAGGCGCGAAATTCAACTTGGCAAATTTCCGTTCAGAATGTAATCTCTAGATTTCTTATTCTTTATTTCATTTAATTTTTTCCTGGAGTGGCCGCGGAGCCCAGGTTGGGAACCACTGCCTTAAAGTATCTCCTCTCTGGAAAATGGGATACACTCCGTTTCTACGGCAACAGAGACAGGCTCAGACTTTGTGAAGGATTCGGTTCTCGTGATAGACAGACAGTACATCCATTGACTTAACTCAAGTTCAGAACACTTTCCAATACGACAATCCAATTCGGAAGATCCTATTCGACAATGTTAATTTACCTAATTTCTATGTACAGAATTTACTGACCACCGGTTTCAATTTTTTCGTATGTTCTGTACCTTTATTTCAGTGAAGATAAAAATATTTTTTCTTAAGACTTTTTTAAATATTTGTATAAATTAACTCGAAAAATTGTAAAATCCATCTTTTTTTGTTCTTAAAAATTTGTAGAAAATAATTCTGAACAGGACGGTCACAGGTATAATCCATGAGGTTGTAGAACATGTTCGGATTCTCTAAGTGTAAGCCCATGCTACGAGTAAAGTGTGTCTTGTGTTAACTGAATATCACTTTATTCTCAGCTGTAACTAAAGCTAGGCCTCAAGGAATAAGTAATCACAAAATCAATCCTTTTAATCGAAAAACTCGTTTCTAGATAGAATAGAATTGTGTGAAACTCCAACATACGTACATAGTTTGAAAATTTTGTGTGAATTTTTATCTACTGTAGCCATTGACATGCATGGTGGGGATCACTGGTACCATGGTACTAGTTCCCAAAATCTAAAGGGATGCCCATGAAAAGTTTTGTGAAATGTGAAAAGTTTTTGTACTATAGATCTGTGGACTCAAAGAGAAAATAACTATAGTTTACTGAATTTTATTGAGTTATGTGAACATGTTTACAAAACACTTGATATAGTTCACATCACGATTGGCATATCCCTGAGCTCGGCTCTTTTTGAGCTATCATCTACCTTCATGGAACGTCGTCGTCTTTCTTCGTGTGCGGGGGGGGGGGGGGTAACTCGGTTCGTAAGTCCTGAGCATGCCTTTGCGCATGCTCCGTTCGTTCAGTTATTAATCTTGTGGATATCTCTACTGTACTTCAACGTAAATCTCTGTTTTCCAAGTCCAAAAGGTTATAAATCATTTCAATGCTTTTATTCTGATAAAGCTATATAACAATTGCATAAAAAAGTTATGCATCTGTAGGTAAAACACTGACTACTTGGGTTGCATATTTTTATTTCAAAAGGGGCCCATCATCTGACTTGGTTCTTGGATCGGAATTGCAGATGTGGAGGGCGTGTCCAGAAAAATCAGTTAAGTAACTGTAGTCAGAAGCTAAAATTTTCTCATCGATCCAGTCTTTCGTTAAATTCTATTGTAGCTAAAGCTAGTGACTACTCCCTTAGCTACTATTGTCCCAATTATGTGCTAATTGAAATAACACAATTCACATAGAATTGAAATAATTTACATTACTACCACGCATAAATTTCATAATAATACTCCATCGTGTTTTTCGTACTTAAAACAGCAGCTAACGTCCCAACAAACAAAAAAGCATGTCGCTCAACGCCACCCAAACGACAATCGACGAAATTTATGAAGTAAAATTACGTCGCAGCGCTGGAAGCTGTATCATGGAACAGTCCGACGACTCAGTTTGCCCATTATTTCAAGACGCCGTCTCGATGGCGGTGATATTCACAGCTGAGAGGCATACTAAATTACTTGGGAACTGTCTCCACGTAACAGAAACGATATATGTACAGTTGCGTGTGCGAACGTTCCAGTTGCATTTGAGTTGTTCATGTTCCCTACGACCTCTCTTCGTCATTGTGACGGAACAATCGAAGTTTTGTGGCCCAGGCGAGTTTCTTCATCAGCTGCGTGGGCATAGGAACTGTTTTAGAAGAAAAAAACTACGTTTACGTACTTATTTCATTCTCTTAAAAATTTCTCTTCCTAATCATTACAGAAGAAAAGGTGATACGGTTACTCTGTTAAAGCATTTATTTACATTTTAAAGTTTTTCCGAATAGCATTGTACACCCATGTCCAAATATTATGGGTGGTGCAATCCGAGATTAATCCCGTGCCAAGTTAAGTATCTTTACCGAAGTGCCTCAAATGACAAATTAACATTCCACAAGCTATGTTGATTAAACTACGAACGTGGGTGTTCGTATGTTATTGGTTACTCGTAGTGTTACTGGAAATTAAGAAATGCTTAGGTCAACCCATTATAGGTTTTAGTTACTGAGAAAAAAATAATTTTAGTAGTAAAAAATAACTTTTAGTTTAAAATTAATTTTAAAATAATTAAACATAATAGGGAATGTGCTAGCCTCTGACCCTAATGCTGCCCTCACAACCTGCACACCTGCTCTCAAGGATATCCAAGTGTTCTTTCTTCTTTCTTATCCCAGTATATAAAAAAATTACACTAAGTCGTTGAGTCTGCAAAAAATGTTTTTGGGCAATGGCAGATGGGTCCTTAAAAATGTCTTCATGTATGGCTCCAATGCAATTCAGGATGTTTGAGGGAGAGACTGGCAATAAGCCGCTCTTTATGTAGGTGGGAAAGGATTTCTGGCTATCAATGAAAAGTTAAAAGTTCAATGAATTTCCTGTGGTAGAGTCCCATTCGCGCACTAGAGCACACCTTTGGTGCTACGGTCCTTGGTGGTGTTGTGTAGGATGCAATGCTACATACAATAGTATCCCAAGCATACCCTTTTGGATTGAGATCAAGTGACCTTAATTGCTGTGAATTCCTTTTTTAAGTTATAAAACAGATTTCATACATTAAAAAGGAAACTTTTTTCACGGGGTTTTCCTTAGACCTCGGCCTGATACCAAGACCTTTTGTTGAGACCCAAGACTCTTTTGACCCCACGTACAACAGGTTGAGGAGCGTTAGTTGGACATGTTTTGAGTCCTATTTAACAAATTTCCTGTATGCGGTTTAGATTGGTCTAAACCGCGTACAGAAAATCGTAAAATGTAATCTCAATTTCGTTGTTCTACGTCGATAAGGTATACACTCTAACAGCATACACCAGGTAAAACGACCTTACGGATCTACAAATTCATCGCGTACGTGCTGTGCGAATATACACAAATGTCCTGAGATTAAGGTTAATTATGTGTTATAATAATGGTGCAACAATTGTTTAAAGAAAAATAGAAATAGATAAATTTGTGCGCAAAACATTAAATACTTTGTATTCATGCTATTATTCCATGAGGAGCCCGTCATCTATTCTGAAACAAGAGTGCCCATGTGTATGGGGGTGAAGTGTGTGTAAATAAATCTTTTAATTCTTCTGTCCACTTTGAATCAATTTACCGAATGGTACGCACAATAAAAGATCAATGCATAACATTTGGGAAAGCGGTGAAATTTCTCTCAATAATTATTCCTTCATCTCCCAGTTTATTGTACCGTTCTACAGGGAGTCTTTTTCACTTGATTTAGGAGCTTCCTTTTAAGTGTGACTGTGAATTTGACGGATGCCATCTCCCTGTTTGCTTTTCTTCGTCAGCAGGAGTGGCGTTAAAGGATTGAATGAAGGAGTAAAAACAACTCGGAATGATAAATTACAGGTGTCAACACCATTTGGCTGCCTACGGGAAGGTTGGCATTCGGCCTTGCGCTGTCTAATTGCGGGAGATATTTGCCTGCGGACGGCGAATACCGATAGAAGGCCGGAAATATCAATTCGGAATCTTTTTCAGCCTTTTGCACACACATCCCGACCACTGGGAATTGCCTATTTCCTCATTTGGTTGCAGATCCTTTCTTTTCCACCCTCCTGCTGACGGAGGAATTGTGACGGTGTTTGGGAGTGGGAGGACATTTTTAATGTGAAAAGTGCCGAAGATTTCTCATTTTGTATCACTTGCATTTAAAGCTTATTGACACTTTATGCCACTTATGCTACAAACTCCTGCACTTCTTGCCTTCCCCAGCACCAATTTAACTGACGGGCCCTCGTGAAATGCAAATTTGTATCCCGAGTACTACCAAGTTTAACTTGGTTCAATTCCTCCCTGGGTGTATTTCTCTCTTTATCAGTAAAACTTTCCTTGTGTGTACGTCTTTTACTTAACGTTGTTTGGCGTAACTTTGCCAACATATGTGTTGCCTAACTAATATCACAAGGACCATATATATCTCACCTTGGTATTGGTTGCCAATAAACCAATATAATTCATAGTTACCTAAGTACCCAACCAACCCAAGTTTAACCTCCAACTAACTTTTCTTTTCGTTCTTACTATTGTTTTCATCTTTATTATAAACTCTGGTGAATTTGGCCACCACTACAAAAATTAACTTACAATACAGTAATATATTTGCAGTGTAACCTATTCCTTCCATGAAGTACTTTAGATTCATCTTTCGTTTTAGCACTTAGAGTTTTCTTACCAATATTTTTTTACTTGTGTCACTCTTGCACCAGGCATGCAACATTTTCTAATTTCGCTGTCTTTCTAAAGGATGACAAATTAATTTGATGGGTATTCGTGACTAATTTTTTAAGCGAATACATTTTTTCTAGAAAATTCCTTTAGAAGAACATACAATAACAAAATAACGTTTTAAAATTGACTGTCTTTGGTACAAAGCAAAGGAAACCGATTACCATTTTTCAAAAAATGGTAGATCGACTTGATAGCGTTTTTTTATTAAAAAAATCATTGTTTTTAACAAACTTTTAACAGGTTTCGGTTGCTTAAATATAGCTCCAACTTGTAAAGTAAGCAACGTTGACCTTCTGTCACTACAATAAAGAATTCTTAATATTGAAAAAGTCCTAACTCAGATGTTTTCTAACATTAATATTCTTTCAATATCGGCAAAGTTACATTTAAAACTTGTTTTACTCTAACCTGCATGCAGTTGCAAATCGAATCCTTTGTGGGGTTGTTGTTGCTTATGATTAATAATAGTGCTTGCAATTCGTTAAAAATAAATATTTATTAAATTTAAACCACGGAAAACAGCGAAATAAAACTAAAGTCGACGGAAAAATAAGTTGTTCTGAAGATATTAATTCGTAATGCTTTTTTAACTCGGATCTCTCATAGTTGCAACAACTTTTTTTTAAAAATACAACAAAAATTAAAAACGCGAAATTAATTCCGAGCGAAAAGATCAGAAAATAATATCACTGCACGTAGTCAACGATCACGAGTTTTCCTTTCGTGAAGCACGCTTTATACCTTAAGTACTTTTTCAATTCAGAGATTGTTTCCAATGGAAATCACGTACCTGTTTAGGATGAGAATTATGGTGTTACTTGCTCATTGAGTGCAGCTATCAATAAATAGAACCAAATAATTTTATTTAAAACATGGTAAAGGAATGTAAGTTTCAATGAGTTAATCGTTTTGTAAAGGAGACCTATGTCAAAATTTTAAAATACTTTAAATACATTCGATTAGCTACCAGTCTTGGTTCAAAAGGTTTCGTGGCTGTATGTTTTAATTCTTTTCATGAAACGTAAGTCTATAAAACCACAGATGTTAAACTAAGGATTTTTGAGGAAAGTTGGTCGAAATGGACATAAGACGTCCAGAAAATAAACACGTCTTTAGCAATATTGGACATAAAAAAATAACTAATTTCTACCTTACTCTTGCATTAGTGAATGTTTTATTCTCTTTATATCATGTCTCAAATATTCGTAAATTGTTTATATTTCACAAAGAAAAATAAGACTCAAAATAAAGTATGCGTTTAAATTCTGTAAAAATAATTTATTTTAAAGCTGAACTGGTAAAATAATCCGAATAATCGCAATACTCAATTTACATCCCATCTTCTCCAAAGCTTCCAAATTAAGGTTGATTTAAGTATGGGTATTTGACTGTTTTTTGGCACACTTGTCTAAAAATGTATGCAAAGGACATTCAAAGATATAATTCCCTATGATTATTTGTTTTATAAAATAATTTAAATTGCATTGAAAAATGTGATAAAACAGACTGATGCAATGAAATTCAGTCACAAAAATGAATTCTCCAGTATGCAAAGTTTCATGAAAATATACTTAGCCGTTTCGACGTAGTGCGGACACACTCATACAGACAGACATCAAACGCAGAAACCGCTAATTTTGCATTAGAATGACCAAAACGGATAAATAACTTAAAATGGGGCGAAAATATTCTATGTACATATTCCATTTTTATTTATGTAGATGAATGCTAAAACTAATTGTTTGCAATTCGAAATCAGCAATAAATTGTTTCCTAAAATATTTGATTACCTTGAATAATGATTGCGGTTTCTCGTGGACGAATGCCACAATGTTGCGTAGCTCATGCTGCAACTATCATTTGTTTGTATTAGAGGTTTGAAAGTGTGGTTCGGTCACAACAAAGTGCTGCATTCAGTTACATCAGCGTTCCTCTGCAAAAATAAAATAAGAAAATTATACGTGTTTGATATTTCGCCGTAGATGGAGGGATTTCGAATCAACTTTCTTTTGCTTGCTTCATTGTCTGAAACAGCTTATTTTTTATCATGAATATAACCAAGCTTTCTATAAGCACCATCGAATCAAAAAGAATACCGCATTCGGCTCTATCACACATTTTTACTTGTCCAACGATGAATTTTCTGTTTTGGAAATAAAGAAAATCTCTTCCGAATTGGAGAAAAATTGGAATTTCAACGATAGCTTTGGAATTGAAATTTCAGTGATCACTTGTTTAAAGCAGCTGTCTTGTTTAAATTTTTAAAAAAATTGGGTATCTCAAAAGCGAGAATGTAGGATGTAGAATGAATGTAAGACTGAAAAACAACACAACGGACATGGAACGAGGAAATTTCTTTTTCCAAAATATTCTATCTTATTTAGAAACAACTTTAAAAGAGAAGGATGATCGATTTTCTTTTAGCTTTACTTAATTTGAAATAAAAGTACGTGATGTAATATATTATTTATTACTTTTTACTTCTGTAACGGAGCTCCGTGTGCGCTAGGAATCTGGGGGTTATAGGCGGCACATATTCGATTCCCGTTTCTTACCCTGGGTGTATTTCTTCTGTGTCAATAAAACTTTCCTTGCGTGTGATATGTACTTTACTTGATGTTGTGTCTTGTGATTGGCGCAACATGGCCAAATATGGTTCTTGCGCCTTAAAACCCAATCAATCCTGTTTCTATAAGTATGTTTTTCTTGGTTTTAAATACCTACGTTAATTAAAATACCTACCTTTATTACGAAAGGACCGTTGTGGTTCAGTGGGTATGCCCACTGTGCTAGCAACTTGCGACTTGTAGGCGTCGCAGGTTCGATTCCACTCTGGTTGTATTTTTTCTTCTGTGTCAGGTAGGTATTTTAATTAACGTCGCACTGAAGCATCGCAACGAGCTATTGGTGACAGTCCGAGATCAAACCCGAAGGGAAAGATCCGAGGACTATACCAAGTAATTTTGAATCACGGTCAGATGACGAGGTCACATCTGAGCTGCCACCCCACTCTTCAAACTTTCACAACACGCCAACGTGAGGACATTTAAGGACACCACAGATATAACGTACACCAGCCCCCTTTGTACACGACTGTCTTTGGTTGGATTCGAACTCGCAAGCCTCTGGTTGTTAATCCGTTGCTCTTCCAACCGGGCTACCGCGGCCCCAATTGAAGAGAGAATTTTAAATAAAGAATTTTGTTTTATCAATGGTCGGTGCAAAGAACATCAGAACTGGAGTGAACACCAATAGACCCATGTTGTCTTTACTGATGAGTCGAGGTTTAGTTTAACATCTGATTCTAAACGTGTTTACATCTGGAGGAAGTCAGGAACGCGAAATTTTCCTCCGGACGTTATGGAACTTGACCGTTTCGGTAGTGCAGGTGTGATGGTATGGGGAGGAATAATGATCGATGGACGTACGCCCCTACACGTTTTCAACAGCGGATCTGACTGGCCAGAGATATCGGGATGAGGTCTTAGAACCTTATGTAAGACTTTTCAGAGGTACATATGGATCTGACTTTTTATTTATGGACGATAATGTTCGTCCACATCGAGCAAACCTCGTTGGCGAATTCCTTGAAAGTGAAGCCATTGAGCGAATACCGTGGCCAGCAAAATCTCCTGATCTGAACCCGATAGAGAACTTATGGAACTACCTTGGAAAAGTAGTTGCACGGAGACATCCTCCTCCTAGAGATATAAATGCCCTGAAAACCGCATTGCTGGAGGAGTGACTTAATTCCCCAAATTGTTGTTAACAACATTATTGACAGCATTAAAACACGTTGTGATATGTGTGTACACGTTAGTGGAGATCACATTCCATATTAAATTCATAAGCCTTACTTTTTTTCTGAGTTATTATTTTTTCTGAACTCTCCTTGTCACATATTATTGCCATTTTTATTGTTTCGTGCTACAGCTTTATATCATGCAGTGCTCTTAAATTTTTTCCTTTGTATTTATGTGTTATGATGTTATGTATCATTTCACACAAATTCATAAAATTGTAGTTCACGGTTTCTGAGAAATCCGTGATTATATGCATGTAAAGATAATTTTGGATATGAGTATATAAAATTTCAAAACTATATCGTCGGCTTACAACTAAAGCACTCAGTCAAGATTTTAAAACATGAGTTTTTAGTTTTTCTAGAATGTGATCTTTAAACTGGTGAAGACAAATGGGTCATTTTTTTCATGAAGGTTAGATTTCTTGAAACACAAACGAATGTGCATTGTTTATTATGATTTTATTGATAAGTTGTTATTGTAATACATAATCACAATGAAAGTGCTCTTCACTGCTTTATTGATAAATTGATTGCAAACAAAGCGTAATAAATATTTGTTAAAATGATGAAAATTACAATCCCCCTTCGTTTTCTTATAACTATGTTTTTGATTTAGTGTGCTTCACGTGTAAGTCGACGAAAAATATTTTCTATATTAAGCAAAAGATAAAGCAAACATTTCGTTGACACTGAAATAGTATAAAGTAATAGTTATTAAGTTGTGAGCTACACTGTTTTTTAAACCAGCTAAATGTCTTGTTTTCCTTTATCGTTAGCTAAAGAGCAGAAACTCGCAAGTTGGTAAAATTATATTTTTACATTACAGGTCAAAAATTAAACCTTTATCATTTTGAGTTTAAAAATAACTTTTAAACAGATTGCAATGCAACAATGTATTTCTTATTCTGAAACATTGCCCGAAAAATGTCAAGTAATGAGTTTCTCCTCTAAGCCGACGATATATTTTTATCGCCGATTTGTTTTATTTAAAGTATGGTTTTAATAAAATAAAGTGTTCGTGTTTTTTTTACACTTAAAACATTATTTATGCAATAGATCCTCATTATTTATATTTTATGTCAGACCTGATCGCTTTCAAATGAAGCCTGCTGCCACATTCATCTCGTGGTTCTTTATTAATTTCTTCACGAATGCGATTCTTCACAAATGCCACTTGATTATCCATACTCCTTTTACAAGTTTGTGAAAGTTTGCCTGAATCCTCAATACGAGACATTTCAATGCGTTACACCGTTTCCTTAGAACTGTACTGTAGCGCCTGCAATATATCTATATACTCAGTTGACGTGAGTGCACGAATCGTTTATACAAATTTTGTTTCTTTTTCTTGTATTAGATTGGCTAAGTCTGGTGTTCGCAGAATAGCCACGGTTAGTAATTGCATGTGCGGAATCAGACATGTCTTAAACGTCATTCTTTAGCATGGTTAATGCATGTATGACCGTAATTATGTACAAACATGTCTTTGGGAAGATAGAGAAGGACGCAGCAGACATTTAGGAAGACGGTAAAAAGCGGAACAATTCTTTTCATTACTTTTGAGGATTCTTTTTAATTTTTGTTTCTATAATTTCATTGCAACAAGAAATAAATTCAGAAAAAAGCGGCTGAGGTTCACTTTTATAAATTTTAAATTTTTTGTAATGTTTAATTGAGTTTTAAAAACATTTAACAATACTTTTTTATGCTTTGCTTGAACCATTTCATGAATATCTGTTGGTACGTTTTCCAATTTTGCATTGCAACAGTTGAAGTAATTTTACAATACAAAAATTGAAGTAATTTTGCTACAACAGTTCACTGCTTCTCTTTGGAGAAGGCAGTTGACTTTTGGTCAGTTGATTTCTGAATAGGTGTGAAAGCGCGCTAGGAGAAAGCTGCCATACCCAAAAGCATGAATGGCAATCGCCGTGGATGTTTTCCCACTGCCAATTCTGCAAATGCAATCACTTTCGGCATCGAACGATAAACTTAGGAACAGAATGGACGCCAATTGTGGAAAGGCTTTGTTTTACCTAACCACCCAGTCCCTTAATTTAACTAATAGATTTGTTCAAAACCATGTGACTCAACTGCTCTTTCCCAGAAGCCGCACTGGTACATTTAGTTTTTACTAAAGTTTTAAAAAGTTTCACAAATTTGAAACTTTTATAAGATTAAAAATATTTTTGTTTTCAAACCATTTCAGGTATATTTGTAGGTACTTTTACCAAAGATGTTTCTTGAAGATGAATGATTACAATTTGTGATTGGCATCACCTTTTGAGATTGCCACGCATTTTGTGTGTAGCATCTGTGTTAAAGTTTCTATTGATAACCGTATCGATTACTCACTTTTGATAACTTGATATCCATTTATACTGAATATAAACAACATCTATATGCACATTTCATACCTCCAAGGAAATAAAATTAATAAAAAATATAAAGCACAGCATTCCATCTTGTTTTAATTCTCATTTCCATTGAAGTGCACTATAAAAAGTTCACAACCCCTGTCTTATCCCCACAATTATCCTCTGAACACCTACTTCAATTGCATCCTATTCACTTGTTTAAGACAGTTTGGTATTTTTTGGCGTTTGAACCTATTTTCGTGCTCTCACATTTTTTTCCTGTGATGATTTCTCTCCTAGATTTCTTAGCCCACATCTTCAGGGGCACATCATCTATAGGTGTGTACGGGCATAAGAACACTGAGGTACCCGAGTGATCTTTCCTCCCTTTCATTTTGACCCTATCCTACCCTTCTGCTTTTTCTTTTTCTTCATCCCTCATTATGTTTTCGTCTTGTTATTGGCGCAGCTTGACCAAATATGTCCCTTGCACCATAAAATCCGAAAACAACCAACCAACCTAGATTTCTTATTGCTTTGTCATCAGACTACTGAAGAATTCATTTGAGCGGCGATCTCTTCCGTGTAGTTTTAACAATATTATGCTGCTACACTATCTCAATCAAGGGGCCGCGGTAGCGGTTGAAAGAGCAGCGGATTAACAACGGGAGAGTTGAGAGTTCGAGACTTGATCCAACAAAAGACCGTCGTGTACGTGGGGGGCTGGTGCATGTTAAATCTGTTGTGGTCCCAAATGTCCTCACGCTGGCATGGTGTGGAAGTTTGGTGAGTGGGGTGCCACCTCGTCATCAGACCGTGATTCAAAATTAACGAGGTGTTGTCCTTTGACCTTTCCCTTCGAGATTGATCCCGAACCGTCGCTAATAACCCATTGTGTTGCTCCAGTGCGACGCAAATTCAACTACCAACCAAGTATCTCAATCAAGCATGTTTAAGCTAGGCACCGAAGTTGATGGATTCCGTAGCGGTCAATTTCATATCGTTTATATCCGTTTCTTGCCATTCGCCGATAAACAAATCTTGCTTCACATTTCGCGTTTGTGTCCAGAATGCGAGGGTCCGCGGAAGCCCAGTTAAAAAGCAACGGATTGGCAGCCGGAGGGTTACGAGCTCGAAACTAGGTCCAGCCAAAGACCGTTGTGTACACGGGGCTGGTGCACGTTAAACCTGTCGTGGCCTCAAATGTCCTCGCGTTGGCATTTTGTGGAAGTTCGGAGAGTGGGGTGCCAGCTCAGGTGCTTTCCTCGTCCTTCTGACCGTGGTTCAATATTACAAGGCTTTGTCCTCGGATCTTTCCCTTCGGGACTGATGCCGGACCGTCGACAATAGCCCGTTGTGTCTGTTGCTCCAGTGTGACGTTAATTAACTACCTGCCATCCAGAATGCTGTGTCCTCTCGTTGTCAATTTCCCCCTAAAAGCACGCGATTAAATGGACTTCCGAAAAATTTTCCCGCACCGGATGTCAGTCACAATCCCACCCAAATCGCAGTCGACTTCAGAAAACTAGAGAATGAAGTCACAAAGGGTGCCATTCTTTCGCCATTGCCACAACAAAATTCGCGCGTATACTCGCCACTCAGATTTCCGGCTTGCGTGGGCGCCAAAACTGAAGATCCATAACATCCTCAAGGACAATCTGGGGAAAACAATAATAAGGCCTAATCCTACATGCACCTTCAACTCTTCCCTGATCTTGGACGTAAATATTTTTTATCCGCGTGTTTTTCTTTGTTCTGGTGCGCAGAAAAAACGTCCGTTCTTCGAAGTGGTGCGTCCCACGAAAACACGCTCTTTGTTTTTCGCATCGTTGGCCTCAGCTCTTGCGATGTTGGCAATTAATGTGTACACAACGCTTCAAGGACAGATGAACGTAACCACATGATCTGGTATGCGGTTGCGTTTGAAACCCATGAGTTGAAATTAGGGGGTGTTTCATGCAGCTGAGCATGATCTGATCTTTGGTACCAGGACCGTTCCTGGGGTATTAACTGCCCACGTGCAAACCTCAGCATGCCTTCCTCAAAAACATTTGATTTCGTAAAAGAATGCTCCTCATCAAGCACATATTCAGAAAATAGCTAATAATCCACTCTTTCTCCCTGTTCCCTGTCTGATATATCAAATGAGCATTGCGTTATAACGGCCATAGCAACAGCTCGGGATCAGAGGTCAACACCATTGACCTTCGGCCGAAAATCCCAAAACACCTATCGGGGTAGTCTAACATGGTGGTCTTCTTACCCTCCAGATGGTCTTTAGGGATGCACAACCCCCTGGGATTTAACTGTCTCACAGTGAAATTGGGGAGAACTTTTACAGAGCTCGAGCTGAGCAGAGGTGTTTTTTGGTGCTAATTCGAGACGGCCGTTTGAGTCGATCCCATTTTTCCCTTTTTGTAGCGCCCACAACCTAGAGATACAAATCTCTGATTGTAGATATTGTAAAATACCGTATTGTGAAATGAACTTTAGTTTATTTGTAATTTTGGTTGTGTCGTGTTTATTGGCACACCACTCCGCCTACTACGTTACAGAGTTTAGTGATTATTTCGACTGTTTACACGCTATTGACGAATTCAGATGTATATTTTAAATGCGTTGTTTACGAAACTGCTTTTCCTCTGATATGAATAGCTTCAGCATCAGCTTTCCTTTATTACGATTGCAGATATATTACGATTGCAGAAAAGAACCCACAAAGACCGTACAAGTATAAAATTAATTATATCGGAAAATTTGTTGCTGGGAATGTTTATTTGAAGTTGGGCGCATACTGCGCGCTTTCGGTCACCCCTTTTTTTCTGACAACCCAGCATACCTCCTCAGGGAAAGCCCTGTTTGATACTGAATTTGGTGTAGGGTGTTTTTCTCTCATTAGTCTTGGTCTTCTGTCTTGCATTCTTCACCTACCATTGGAAAATTTGAAAGGTAACCTTCTCCAACAAAATCTATTAAAAAGCAGTGTCAAGTTCCCAGATAAAGTGTCAGCCAGCAGAACTGCAATTAGAGTTACGAGAGAATTTTAATGTCACCCACGTTATTCAACAGAGACCCCCAACAGAATCTGATTAGTGGAAATGACTGCTACAAAAGAGGCACTCGCTTTTGCGAAAATAAGCTGATACGATAATAAACCTGATTCTTAACCTTTTTGCTCCGCATCCTATCTCTATTCTCTAAAAAAATTATTCCCTTTTTATAATACAAAAACAAATATGAATAATAAATGTAAATATTTATAAAACATTTTTTTCCATTAATAATACCACTTTAAAAGAAACACTTCGTTAAAGAGCGTTTCTTGGAGGGTGCAAGAAAAAAACTTGTTTTTGGAAAAAGGGCAAAAAGACTTATTCCATTACACACGCGTTTCTTATTTAAAGTTATGTGAAACTACAAGTTAAATATAAAATCTATGATAAAAATTTTTCCTTCTTAGCGTCTCGAGATTTCCGAGTGGTGTAGTATTGCTTTTTTTTTCAAAACATTTACAATGAGACTAAATATGCACATCGATTGTTTGAAAGAGAATCCAGGAATAATTTTATTGGTCAAGAAAATGAAAATTAGTAGTCATGCTAGGGAAGACTGCAGATTGCAGAACGGGTTATATGCCTGTGAACCCCTCAGTGTTAAAAAAATAATTATATTTTGAAAGCAAATCCTCGTCCATACGGTCTGGTTATCCCTGGTGTTGCAAAAAAATGAGCTACAATCAACCAAACAAACTCATCCACGCTTTCGAAGCACCCAAATTTTTATTAGCAATTCAAATAAGTGCCTTTGAAACCTCAGATCGAGAGATTACTGAATTCGGAAAATAAAAAAGGAAAATTAGTCAATTCATTACTATAATTTAAGATTTTGAATAGACTATAATTTAAGTTTTCAGCAGTACAAGGTCAAGCTCCACAGATTCAAAAAGATATTTCAACGCATAATTAATCTCTAGTAATATCCTTGTATTGTTTACTACAATTTTTTTTTTATTTAGACGTCAATTTATTTAATATCAGTCATAAAACGGCAATAGCAACTGATCCAAATCTAGTAATCACTGGCATTAAACAACGAATGGGAATTATCAGAGGACTCAAATTCGAATTACGAAACGTTTTCGTCTCTTCGTAGTTAAATGAAGTTTTACTTGTCCTATCTTCCAATTGCTTCCTAGGGTCACCGTGGCTGAGTGTGTACGCCCGCTGCACTAGCAAACTGAGTTGTAGGCTGCATAGGTTCAATTGCTCCCTATGTGTATTTTGCTTTTCTGTGTCTGTAAAACATTCCTTGTGTGTGTATGTCCATTACTTGAAGTTGTCTGTCTTATGTTTGGCGCAGCTTGGCCAAATATGGGCCTTGTGCCTAAAATTTAAAACAACTAATTGCTTCCTCCTTTTGTTATGGGGTCGTCGTTGCTATACGAACGTACTTTGATTATGATTGTCAAATCTAAATCAAGAGACAGATTATTTGATTCTCTCACTACGGTTAGAAGTACAAATAAAAAAACACGAAGCATTATCTTCTCATCCCCATATTCTTGGTATCCCTCGAAGCTCCATGGCCTGTCGTTTCATTTCATTTTAAAGGATCAATACTGCACCAGATTACTCTGGTAAGACTTGGAAGCGGGCACACAATATAAATGACCTTTGTTAGAGGAATAAAGAATTTCTAACTTGTCCTTGTACCGCGACATCAGCAACTCTTTCCCATATTTTGGATTGGATCCCATATATTGGACTGTGAGACAGCTCCTGGATAAACAGGAGTTGGTCCCTGTTCATCCTTGTTCCCTTGAACAGCATGATCTCTTAGACTTGGTCTAGGATTCACCTTGACCAAGGGAATTAGTAACAACAACCGTGGTCAGATATTCTCAGGATTGTTACATCAGAAGCAGATGTCTGAAATCTTTACTTTTGCTTTGCTGTTGGAGACAAGCTCCACCGTACGTGTCAAAATAACAAGCGAAATCATAGACTTTAAATTATCTGAAGCAAAACATTAAGAATTTAGTTTATTGCTGTTTTGGCGACGTTTGTCGTTTAATCTAATTGGTGTTGATCAACCAACAATTCGGAATTTGTACACTGGAATTTTTTATTGGCGAAGTGCTGAAATCGTATCCAATAAAAAGCCATGTAACGTCACGTTCAAAATACGTTCAGGAAACGCGTATCGCGGCAGAAACACTACCGCCACCTACATTTAGCTTCCAGAAAATGCCTTTCATAGACACATGCGAAGACCTAGCCAATATATTTACAAATAAATCGCAAATGTTCATAAATTTTGAGAGCAACAACTTTTTTACAATTTTGTTTTAAAAGTACAACTAATGATAGGAAAAAAAAACTAAAAGCTAATTAATTGTTCATAGTGTCCATCTTGAATTGGCCGTCGCTATTTTAAGCCATGGTTACTGCTAATTTCTTTTCGCCAAAAACTAGCACATTCACTCCACACAATGACAAGTGTAATTGAGTTGAGTAAAAAAATTCGAAAATCCCCGGTGGATTGGAATAGTTGGTATTCCAGGGAACCTTCATCGAAATGTCTTTGAAGAGCCTTGAATAACGAACTTCTCATGAAAGGAGGTCTTCGAACCGCAGCCAATGATGTCCTTTTCTCTTCGCTATTACAGTTCTCACAGAACTATCGATAGGTTAATTTCTTCCAGAATTCTCTAGAAAGAAATCGATTCTTCGTCCACGAATAAAATGTGTTTTTCTTCTCTCTCTTCCTAACGTCTTTTTCTCTCGTCAAAAAATAAAAATTAAATTTAGTTTTCCAGGAAACGGCGAATAAAAATATCTGCTACTCCGTCCCATGCTCGGAGTATGAATTTCACAGCACTGACGTCTCGGGAAAGTCATACTGGGAACATATTTCTATCACCCATTCCGCATGTAATAGGACTTATTCAGCAAAACATAGTCCCTTTTATTGTTTTTTGAATCACGAGCAAACAGAGATTATTTAATCAACTGTTCTACTTTCGGCCAATATTTTTGGTTTAGGTCCATGACTATACCTGCTATTTTTCTAGTCCGCGGAATTATAGGGATTTTTATTGATCACGTGTTGATCAAATAAAAATACCTAAAAAATGGCCTTAAAGCAGTGATTTCCAAACTTCATGTCCTCCGTACCACTTTTTTACATAAAAAAAGTATCGACCCCTCCATTTTTCCCATGGGGCCACGGTAGCCCTGTTGGAAGAGTAGCGTATTAGCAACCGGAGGGTTACGAGTTCAAATCTCGGATCCAACAAAAGAAAGTCGTGTACGTGGTGCACGTTACATCTGTCGTGGCCTAAAATGTCCTCCCGATGGGGTAATGTAGAAGTTTGGAGAGTGGGGTGCCAGCTCAGGTGTTGACCTCGTCATCTGACCGAGGTTCAAAATTACGAGGCCGTCACCATTAACCGGTTGTGTTGCTCAAGTGCGACGTTAATTCAACTGCCTACCATTTTTCTATGGCAGTCTGACTTTAGAAATTATATTCTTAGATCCCGATTATTTTCATGGAAAAACAAAAAATATGTTTTGCAAGCTGGTGAAAGTGGTAATTGCTTGTATAGACCGGTCAAGTGACATATTAGGACCTAATTTTCTTCTATTTCTTCTGCAAGACAACTGTTTTTGAAATTAGAAAACGCGTTAAAAAGTTATTTGTTCTCCAATGGACTAGAGTCCAGCATTTCGTTGTTGGGAACGTAGCACTCTCAATGTGTTAACTCGGGGCACCATGGGAAGTGCTGCCACAACTAACCCATCTTGAACTGGAGAGACATGTTTTATCGGAGAATTTGGGGAAACTACATTTATACATACCGTCCTGAAAAACAACGAAACTTCAACAGCCAACCCGACTTCGGAAAAGGAGATTTGAAAGCAATAAAATATTAGTGTTTGTTATGTGGCAACTGTTAAGCTAAATTCAAAATTATTTTACTTTCTTTCCTTATTCAGCAAGTACCTGTATTTGTGTGCGATATCCTTCATTAACAAATCTGTTTAGCTAATTAATTACTTCGGCTTTTATTTTTCAAGTTTGTCCACTTCTACCTCAAGTTTGTTCAAGATAGATTTGCTAGATATTCCAATTTGCAACTATACTTCAGCCTACTTTTTCTTAAGAGCGGCAATATCATTAATTATCCACAGCTATTTTTTCATAAACGCAGCAAATTAACTTTCTGTATCGTACTATTACTTTAAGGAATTTGCATTGACTTTTTTGTTCTCAGGTTTTTCATTCGTTATACTTTACATTACCCCAATAAAAAATTTCAAAAGGAATTTTATGAAGTAAAACTAGTTTGTTTCATATTTATTACTGCCACTGACGATTAGAGTGGCGATTTCTTTTACCTATAACATTCGTCAAAGTATGTATTTGAACGCAAGAAGACGAAACACAATTTCGCAGTCTTCCTTTTATAATTGGTTGCTCTCTTTTTCTAAATTTAATTTATATTGTAACAACGGTAAAACCGTAGCTCGCTACTCATATTTTTTGTAAGTAACTTTCTTTTTTATATGTTACGTGATCAAATAACAATTTAATTTAGTTTTATGAAAAAAAAACCTTTACTCTATTCTTCCCCTAAGTGGAAGTAATGTTCAATAATCACATTTTGTCAAAAGCTGCACGCCCCATACAATAACCTCGCTTTCCCCTTGGGATGTGCCCCATAGTGTGGAAAACACTGCCGAGGTAAAAAAAAATATCCTTTTAAATTTAAAGGAAAAATTCCTTAATTTTGTCCTTTTCAAATTTTATAGATTTTTTAACTAAATTCAAACTTCGATGATTTCTGAACCATCATGTCGTTTTTTCTTTATAAAATGTACTTTAAAATCTCCAGAAGAAAAGAAAATAACTGTTCACTACCCCAAAAACACATTAAAAATGAAGATTCTGTTTCTCAAAAACTGGTTTGCACTCAAGTCTTGAATAGAGTAGGGAGAAAGAGTTACTTTCAAATTTTTAACTTTGGTCATCCGTCATTCCTGGTTTTAAGTGTTGCAATTTGAGTCAAAATGAAAATTTAATGTTTTATTTAAAACCTATCAGACCTTCGCATAGCGTCCTACGCTAAACTTGATTATTGCCATATCTATTGATGGCAAAGTGTCGTTACTCATATTTCGTAGCTTATTTCAATCCATTTGCAATGAATATTCTCATAAATGTATTTCATACTTCTAAATGAAGTAAAATTATTCAATAATGTATAACAATATTTCGTTTACTTTTACTGATGTTAATTCTTATTTCCAATAAAATGCATGACAAAAAGCACACCTCAGTCATGTACCCATGATTAGATTCTGAACGCCAACTTCAATTTTATCCCTTTCCCTTGTTCAAAGGCGATTCTGCATTTTTTGACGCTAAACCTTTTTCCTTCGTATTTTCTTTTCTGCTCTCATTTCCATCCACCAGATTTCTTATTGCTTTCTGTAATCAGATTACTGAAGAATTTCATTTGAGTGGAGAGCTCTTCCGTGTAGTTTTAGCAATGTGATGCAGCTCCGTAGATCAAATCGGGCATATTTCAACTCCAAGCACAAAATTCGCGAATGAATTCTGTAGCGGTCCGATTTTATTGTGTTTATATCCGTTGTTGCTGTTCGACGATAAATAAATAACGTCTATTTTTGTGCTCAAAACAAACAAAAAATGCTTTGGAAGTAAAAGATGTTCTAAAAACTCAAAAAATAATAAAAAAAGATGAAAATGTAAATACATGCTAATGTCAAACTCGGAGTCCAAGTAATGTTACGTTTAAACTTTTTCTTCTAAAATATATTATTTAAAAAGTCAAATAATGAATGAACCATTTACCTAAAGGTTCTTTGAATCAACCTTTCTTTCATGGAGGAGGGAGAAAATATCCGACTATATCTAAATGCAAAATACGGTTGTTTTTATGAGGATCTGTACACCAGTCTGGAAAAATACCCACAAGCTTGATGTTTGCGTATTGATTTTTAAAGTTTAAAAGTTCTTGAATTTATTACATATTTCTTCCAAAATTATCTGGTTGTTTGGCTGGGTGTCTATGACGCAATTTGACCATGCGCCAAACAGAACTTCAAGTAATGAACATACAAAAAGGAAAATTTCACTGACATAAACGAGAGAAATGCATCCAGGGTAAATTTCAAGAATCGAACCAATCAAAATTACCTGGAGTTTCTTAGGTTGGTAGCTTTGATTTGTTGTTTTACGGTCATTTTCTGCTACACGAGGGCTAATTAGACCGGGACCTACTGTTTAAAGTGGATACCGTATCACTATGAATATTGTGCAGTTATGGAGAGGTTAAGGGAGCTTAAACCCCACACAGACCACAAAGAAACAAATATCTTCATTGATATCGTTAGAAGTCGTATATGTAGATGTTTTTGACAATTTCTCCTTGCTTCAATCAACAAATATTTATACATTTTTTTTCTCTTTTACAAGTGTCCAATCTTTGCTTTACAAGAGATGGGCAAAAAAATATGAAGATTAAAAATACTATTTTATATTTTGATAAGGAGTTAAGCCTTCTATTCGCCATGAATGGCCCTACTTTAAAAATTGTGTTTGAAAATAGTCTTTTGTCATTAGTCACTTTAAAAATAGTCTCTGGAAGCACTTTCCAAACCTGTTCTGTAATAATAGAATAAGCTTAATCCAAGATATAAATCAGAAATTTAAAAATTACTCCCCCATGTGTTTGTAAATCACTTGGCTCGACAAGTCGATCATTTCAAATTACTACTCACATTATTATCTTGGAATACGGACTGTTTGTGGAGAAAACCTCCCATTCCGTTCAACGAAAAGATTGATCAATCAAGTTGAAAAGAACGACCTCACCTCACGACGGTTAAAATGAGACTGAATCAGCTGTTGGCCTGAAAAAGTGAGAACCGGTGACTCATGCGCAGTTGGTCGTCTGGATGTCGCACGTGTACAATGTTATTGAAATTTCAGTCGATTTGTCGATCCATTCAAAGGATACCACCGCCATCTATACGTAAGTTCTAGTACTACACTTTATTGCTTCATTCAGTTCGTTCTAATGAATCGAGTAACAACAAAACAAAAATAGTTAAAAGAAAAATGAATAAATGTAAATGAAAAACAGCTTCCAATGCCCTTTAGTAAAAAAATCCTGTGAATGAGCTACCAGAGACCTCATTTACGCATGATGATTTTCGAATAATTTGTTGGAAAAATTCATAATTTTTTGCCTACTTGCCTATTTAAAAATTAATTTTACAATATGAGGTTGTTAAGGTATCCAATACAAAATATTTGAAGTCCACAGGATTTATGTATCTGTGTTTTACATTGTTTATGTTTCATATATTAATGAATAGAAATTTTAAAAAAATATGAACGAACTCATGGGAAAGTTTTTTGTCTCAGTAATTTTTGCTAATGCATAGAATAAAATTTAGAAATTCGACAGAGTTCGGAAAATGTGCTTTAAACTTGAAAGTGCAATTTTATCCTGATTGGATTAAGAACTAAGAAATAGCATCTACGAATTTTTTAAATTTTGTGTGATGTAATTATTCTTAGATTTCTAGAGATAATCACAGAAATTGCTTTATGAGCCAGAAATTTAACCATTTCTTTGAATGAAAGCACTGTCGTCTTGCAATTTCGGTTGCTCAAATAAAAAAAGGTATAAGAGCAATTTATGTTTTTTAAACCCTTCTTGAAAATTTATGACCGCCACTAGCAAAATTGCCCGACCTCACTCGGGTTGAATTGGCTAACCATATATTGAAAGTGACCAGAAAATAATCACTTTCCTCTTTCGTAGAAAAATGCCAAATCATTTAAGTGTGAGTAAAATAATTTTGTAACACCTTTTCGACATTTTTATAATTTCTACAACCTACTTTGGACACAAATTCTATAAATGCAAATCCCTCCATGTAATTTCACATATATCGCATCCTTGTAAAAGGTACTCTGGAACCAGGTTTGCGACATTTTCGAATTTTGCCATCATTAAGAGAAAGATGACAAATTAATTTCATAAGATTTATCACTAAGTTTGTTTAAAAGTGGATACGCATTGTTTCTTGAAAATTCCATTTTAAGGCATGTGCAATAATAAAGGAACGTGTTTTAAAATTGAATGTCTTCTGTACAAAGGTAACCTATTACCATATTTAATGGTAAATCGATTTGATAGTTTCTTCTAAAAGATCATTGTTTTAAGAAAACCCTCCTTATATAAGTTGCTTAAGTATAGCTTCAATTCTTAAAATAAGCCACCTTGATCTTCTGTCGCTGTATGACAAAGAATTTGTAATATTTCAAAAGTCCTAGTTCGGATTTCTTAACATTAACGATCTTTCAATAATGATAAAATTTCACGTAATATTTGCTTTAATATAACTTTTATGCCACTTTAAATCAAATACTTAGCGGTGGTGTTGTAATAAATTGCGATGAAAAGGAATCACGATTTATTAAAATAATAAATATTTGAAACAGAAAATCACAATGAAATAAAATATATAAAAGTATACTTAAATAAAATAAAAAAAGGCACTACTTACAGCTAAAAATTAGAAAAAAAATTTAAAATATAAAATTAATTCCGAGCGAAAGAAACAGAAAATAATACTGCTTGTGGCAAACGAACACGAGTTTTCTTTTCGTTGCAAATTATCGTCTGTCTCAAATATTCGGAAATACTTTATAGTTCGCAAAGCAAATAAATAAGGCTCACAATACAAAAGTATTATAATTTAAATTCCATAAAAATAGTTTGAAAAATAATTTATTTTTCAGCAGTACTGGTAAAACAATCTAAGTAATTGCAATGTTCACTATACCTTCCCAGCTACTCCAAAACTGCCAAATTATGGTTGATTTAAGTATAGTTACTCAGATGTTTTAATGTGAAATTTGCCTAAATATGTAAGCAAAGAAATTTCAAATAATGCATTCACTAAATTAAGATGTGGTGTATCTAATATAAAACATCAAATTGAAATATATTGAACAAATCTTATGTGATACTTGTACAAACACACAGTCAAAAAAAATAGGACATAGAACGGGAAGACGGACAGACTTACGCAACCAAATTCAGTCACTAAAGGAATGTAAGAACTCACAGTATGCAAAATTTCATGAAAATATATTCAACCATTTGGACATAGCACGGGCATACACATACAGACAGATAGACAGACAGACATCAAACGCGCAAGAGACGGATTTAGCATCAGAAGGGTCCAAAACAGATAGAAAATTTTAAATGGGTCGAAAATATTCCATGTACAAACACTCCATTTTTATTTATATACAGTGGCTCCCAAAAGTGTTCGTACACTTACGAATTTCAATGAAATACTGTTCTATCCATTAATAAAAATTAATATTTCAGAATGGGAATTTTTTAATAATATCTATAACTTGTTCTTAACAAAACTACATAAAATATTTTAAAAACATAGTAAAACTTTTTTTGGAAAATCAATGATCAAAAAGTAACAAAAAAGTTACCTCACAAGTCTTCATACACTTTAAAAAATCTCTACATATTAGTAAATATTGTAATATTTCGGTAAATTAGTACTTAGTAGGATATCCTATAGCATCCACAACAGCTTTTAAACGTCTGGGAATAGAGTTCACTAGTTGTTTTGTAATTTCTGCATCAATGTTCCTCCATTCTTCAATCATTACTGTTTTTAGTTCGCTTTTCGCTTTAATCTCGTGTCTTCGTATAACCTTCAGTTCTTTCCAAATGTGTTCTATTGGGTTTAAATACGGCGATTGAGGTGGTGTTTTCAGAACTTGCGGACAATTATAGAGACACCAGAGGCGAATGTTGAGAGCCGTGTGCTTACGATCATTATCTTGATAAAAAAAAATTGTTTCCAATACCCAAATTTTGGGCGGATAATTTTAAATTTTCTTTTAAACTATTTAAATAAAGAGCATGATTTATTATGCCATCAATAAATACCAAATTACCTAGTCCTGATGCTTACATGCACCCCCACACAAGGACACCTCCACCGCCATGCTTTACTGTTCCAACTAAGTTCTTGGGATTAAGTTCCTCATTTTTTCTTCTCCATACAATTATACACCCATCGGAACCAAACATGTTAAATTTGCTTTCATCTGCAAATAAGACATGATTGCAATACGTTTCGGGTTTATTTATCATTGATTTTGGGAAGGAAAGCATAAGCTTTCTATTTTTCACACTTACAAAAAATTTTCTTCGGGCAGAACGCCCATTTAATCCAATTGATCTGAGCACTCGTCGAACAGTTTCAGGTGAAATTAAAGTAGAAAATTTTTCAGTAAATTCTCTAGAAATTTTTACAGCACTCAAACGTAGATTATCACAAATTTTCGAACTATAAATCTCTGAACACGTTGAGTTAACTTTGCCGGACGACCTTTCCTTACCTTGTTTCGATCCGATTTTCTTTAAAGAGTTTTATCACATACTGCACCGTAGAATGGGATAAATTTACTAATTTAGCGATATTCCGAACTGATTTACCTCTACTATGATGAAAAATAATCAATTTTTGAATGCTGTTCGCTGTTTCCTTACGACTACGAGCCATTTTTAAATAATAAATAGAATATTACGAAGTAGACAGGCAAAGATTAAAGCCAACGATCTTTAAATTTCACCACAATGCAAAAATAAAAAAAGCGATAAACGATAATTTTATTTATGAATTTATCCGAAAATTTTTCGGTGTACGATCACTTTTGTGACGTGTTCTTTCTCTGCCACCTTGCATTTTCATTTTTATAAAAAGAAAATGAATAATATTCATTAATAATATTTTTTTTAAAGTATAAGTTTTATTCAGAATCACATGGAGATGATATGAAAAAATATTGGACTTTACATTCGAATTCAATTCTAGGCTACAGAGCTTTTTCTACAAATTTTTAAAGTGTATGAACACTTTTGGGAGCCACTGTAGATAACATTTGCTAAAAAATGCGGTGTCGCCATCTATTGTATATTTCAGCATATTCAATATTATTCATACTCAGTATTCAAGTTTATTTAAATGTTAAATAAAACAAATAATTATTTAAATTTTTTTGGCATTTTATAAAAAAAATTGTGATTCCTAGATTCACTTGTTTTTTATGATAAGTTAAACTGGATGTGCTTTGAAAAACAGAATGATCCGATTAATTAAGAATCTGACCGGAGAGTTGAGATATCATCTCCCCATTTCGTGATTATTAAATTCTTCTTTTATATTTTAGCCAAAAGAATGTTAAAAATAGTTATTTCAAAAACACCGTTATGCTTAATAATATTATATTTTTAACCTGTTCACTGAATTAAAAGTGCTAAATTTTAAATGCCATCCTTTTATTTTGAATAGAAATAAGATTAGTTTACTAAATCTCCCTCTTGGATCCCCTAAAACAAGCTTTTGTTAACCACAGAGTTCTGTAAAAACTCGATACCCACACCTAGACTATGTTAACTCTTTTTAAATTACATAAATTTTGAATGACGATTGATATTTTATTTTTCAGTTAAATTCTCTGAATATTTTTGTATAAAACCAAATAAGTGGTTTAATTTTAATATGGTAAATAAGATCAAAATTGTTTTTCATCTATCCGAGTTCTTTTCATAATAAACTAGCAGTACCCGCACGGCATTTCCCGTGACATCATTCTTGTTTCTCCTCACTTATTCTGAAAATATTAAAAAGAAAAAACAATAATTATAAGAATGTATCCCACCCGAGATGACACGGGCATGTCGCCTCATTGCTTCCATCTCACTAATCCTTGCTTAGAGGACTTCATGATACACTATGTTTAATGTTCTTTCATCTGGAGTTAGGATGTAAAGATTCTAGGCTTTTCCAACTCTTGAACAACCCACATACAGTTTACCATGGGAGGAACACGGTTTAATGAGATCGAGTCCTACAACTTTCAGCGATTGTCCTCGTACCTTGTTGATGCTCATGGCGAAACTTAAACGAACAGGGAACTGAAGTCGCTTAAATTGGAATGGGAGATCCGAAGGGATGATTGGGATCCTAGGAATGAATACGTCTTCGCCTGCGGCATGTCCAGTCATGATGGTGGCTTCATTAATATTCGGCATCAGTTGCTTGATAGAGTCTTGTTCCATTGCAGAGTGAGGTGGATGCAGATTTCTGAGAAGCATAACCTGTGCCCCAATTTCTAGTCCCAATTTGCGCCCCAATATGTGCGAGGGTACTCCAGATGGCTCCAATGTGTTCAAAAACTCTGTTGTGTAGTTCACAGCCTCATCTGTCACATGTAGTGTCGATAGATTTGTATTTTACGAATACAGAAATTATACAAATTCAAAAGTAAGTTATTAAAAAACCACTACTGAAATAAAAATGTGATTGAATCTTTAAATATAACGCTATACTTTTAAAAAGTCTTGTTATGTCACTTCACTGATTCCGACAAACAACCTAAATGAATCACAATGTCAGCGAGATCAAAACCAAATTAAACAGTAATAAACACTGTTACTTCATTTCATGTAATTTATTAACTGAGTTGCAGAAAATTTCTTGATGGTAGGAACTTGGAGTCGAACATGAGGGGATGGAGCTTCAGTGGTTTGCTTTTCATTAGTGGTACGAGAAAGGACAAAACAGTGACAATACAGAGAAACCAGAGTTTCAAAATTGAAAAAGCTGCATAAAATTTTAAAATTCGGGCTTCGAGGGACATTCAGTCACCTTTAGGACTACATATGTGCGGAATTTCAGGGCTGTAAGTGCTATAGATTCGTCTGGACACCTCACAGACACACACAAAACACTTCCTTTTATAATAGTAGAGATATTTAATCTATTCCTCTTTTAAAAACCTAATGGAAATATTCTACGAAATGATCTTTTTAAATGGATGGTGGTGTGATGGCTACTATTTTTTTTACTTTTATCTGCTATCTCCACATTACTATAAAGAAGACGAATAAGCTTTATGATGAAAATTACAGTTTTACGTGCTGCCCTCTGTTGTTATTCTTAGAAAATAATTTTTTTCGTTAAATTAAAGAAAATTCTTTCATCTGAATTTGTTCTTCCACATCGTACCTCCATAAAATAAAATTTTTAATCAGAAAAGTTCTTGTGTTGGTTACTTCAAATATTTTTGTTTATGTAAAGCCAAAATTTGGTGCTCATAACACGCTTGGGGTACATTAATAAATATGTAACTTTTAATTTAAAAGTAATAATTTCAAAACCGAAAGGCATTTTCCATCTTAAAGTTATAGGTTCCGCTTTACATGTTTATATTGCTATTAATTTTGTAGAACTAATAAGAGTATGTATTATAAGCATTATGTTGTTTGGTACAAAATGTAGTGATCTAAAATAGTTTCGAAAGAAAAATAAATTAGCATAATAAACTTAAGAATTACTATTTCCTGTTTTACTACAGATTTCCTTGAATGTAAATTGTCCTTCTCAAATACGTTTTCTTTTCATTTTTACTGAAATTTGTAATCGTGTGAAAATATTCGTATTCATCACACTCTGTTTTAAAAGATAAAGAAGAACTGAAGAATAAAAACCCGTTTTATTTCGATGCTTCTATCTAAAATTAAAAAAGTTCTGTATTAAGAGAACTTTTCAAAATGGAATAGATCCGAGCGAAGTTGGAAGTATTATATTTCATTATCATGTAATTATAATGTTTTTAAGATTTACTATCCCAATATTAAAACGAAACAAATGCTTCGTGGACGTAATTCAGATTCGGATATTAAGTTGCTACAGTACAAAAGACTAGTTTCGAGTGTTTAGAACACATACCACTTATTCTTAACCTTGATCCTTATGCACCTTCCCCCCATTTTATTCCCCCTAGATAGTGTGATAAAGTGAACCAGAGTTACAAAGTGAAAACTAAAAGTGTTATGTGCAGTAAATTTATTCTTTAGAACATTTCTTTTTGTAAGATTTACGTGTCTTGCTGTGGAGGATGTTTTTCTCTAGTTTTTTTAAATTAATGCACACACACACACACAAATTTGTGGCTAAAGAAAAGAATTTAATTTGAATATGTTCCACCTAATAAACTCTAAGAGATCCATTGATTACACCTTTCTGCTTTCCACTCCACTTATTTTAGAAGTCGACTTCATCTCATTTCCAAAATACGTATAGCATGTGCTGCCCTCTGTTATGGATTATTTTCTCTTCTGCTCAAAAACGTATGCGGTAGTAAAGATATTTGGATTTAAAAAAAGAAGAGAATGCTCCTCCCGTTTCTAGATACTTCAATGAAAAGGGTGACAATTCTATTTTGAAATCAGTTGGACAATTAAATGAAATTTCGTCAATTTCTCGTCATCCCCATTGGTTTGTGCTGTTTTGAAAATAATCATATCGACGCGAAATTAAAATTTCATACAAATTTATTACGGATCAGTTCTCCCTTATGACCGTTTCAAGCCATCTGACATGTAGAAGTCATAATACAGTTATTCCTTCCCATATTGCACTCAGCAGTGTAACCCCCCCCCCCCAAAAAAAAGTAGGACGGTTTTAAGGTGGATGTAAAATATATTTCAATTGAAAAGGAAGCACGTCCTCCTTTCAATAATCATATGGTAACCTTAGTCTCATAATTAGATATGTACGTAAAAAATAATACTCATATATTCTTTAAAATCACTGAAAAGTTATTTGACGAGTAATTCTCTCACACTATTTAAAAAATTTCTTTTTGAATGCTGCTATTTTCCTTCATTAAATGACATTTGGCTCCACGATAACAAATTTCCATAGCATCTTCAAGGGACTCGAGCTCTCCCCTAAGATGTTTGGTGTTAAAAACAATAAAAAAACACTCGCTAGAGATTAGTTTAACTCTCGGAAGTTGAAATTTCGGGAAACTTATTGCCATATCTGAAACATTTAAAAAGTCATTGAAAGCAATGCTCCTAAATCATCAAGGCAATTAATTCTATCAGAATAGGAAAACTACTTTAATGATAAATAATGCGCTATATTTGTTATCAAACCGTGAAGTTTCAAGTGGAGCTCTTTAATTTTATAAAATTCTGTTTACCTAAAATTATAATTATTTAAGAATTTGAATTCTTGTAAGAATGGTTCTCCCATTTCACAAGCAGAAAGTTATCCCATTCTTGTGTTAGATTAGTTTATTAAAACTCCACTTTTTCACAATTCGAAAATTGGGATATTAATAGTAGTTGTTGGAGCGGCGATTAGTTTCATTTTGATTTAATTTATTTTGTTAAAATCGTTTGCATATACTTTTATGATTGCGCTCAGAGAATGAGCTTGAATCAGAACAGTTCGGCTTCATATATAATCGATAATATTTTTCGGGTTCCGGCAATAGGTTGTTAAAAAAAGGATCAGCGTTGATTTTGCGCCGGGAATAAATTTCATTCGATCTCGGCTCCAATAATGCTCACGCCACTCCCCTTGGATACAGCTAAAAGGACTTTTGTTTGATATTCGTGCACGGCACATGTATGCCTTTTAAGTAACTATTTAAATTCTTTGTTATTGTTGACTTGGTTACCTTTCCCCCACCAACTAACAGTAATATTCATTTTCTTTATTCCAAAGCCAAAATTGTGTTCTTCCACCACAGATAATCAATAAGAATACAACGCTTAAAAGTTAATTCTTCCTTTCATGTAGCCCAACGTATTACCATTAAGAGAAGAAACGAAGCAATAAAATTCTTTTCCCACTAACATCTATAGTGAAGGAAATGAAGTAGAATTTCCTATTTGCGACCAGGAGACCCATTAAAAAAGCCAGGCTGTTTTCCAGTTTTTATGTAGTCAAAAATTAATTGCAATTTAAAATTAATATTTTTATTATTTCTAATGCGCGACCTTCGATGTCTTCGGCACTACAAGGAGCGAACTGAGACTACTTGTAAAAGATAGGTAGGTAGTTGAATTTACGTCGCACTGGAGCGATACAACAGGCTGTTGGCAACTGTCCGGGATCAATCTCGAAGAGAAGATCCGAGGACACCTAGCAATTTTCAAACACGATCAGATGACGAGGTCATCACTTAAGCTGGAACCCCACTTTTCAAACGTCGTCCACACCATGCCAACATGAGGACATGTGAGGCCACGACAGGTTTAACGCCCAGCCTCCCACGTACACAACGGTCTTTTATTTGGGTAGTCTCGGGTTCGAAATCGTGGCCCATTTTTAAAGATGGAAAATTTTGTTTTGGATCAAGTGCTGCATCAGCCTTATTTTCCCAGGTCCCCTTAAGTCCAACTTCCCTGTAGTTACCAAACCATTTTGGTCTACAAACAGCAACTCATGAAAAGCTGAGAACCTGTGACACGAGGAAAAATGTATCCGCGACCTGAAGTTTAAAATGGGGTGTGGTGAGGCGAGCGCGGAATCTAAATTCTCCAATGTTCTTATAGAACCAATTACTATTCTGTCCCCAGTAATTCTTTAAAATTTCATATATTTACCACACACTCAGACCCTTTACTAAGTTTCATGTAAAATGAAACTTAGTTAAAGTAAACTCGGATACTTGTTCAAACGAGCCACATTGATATAATTTTCACAAATACTTTCCATTGCTATTTCATGGAGTCACCCCACATGATGGGACAAGTTTTCTTATTTGTAATGTGATATTGTGAGTGGGCAAGATCATATAATTTCAGTCATGCCCTTCTTTGATCTGCGTAACTTCCCTGGTAAAATTCGAAGCACTGCAGCGGTGAAATCTATAGAATTCCTTAAAGCATTTCTAGCAGGTGGCAGCCCCTTCTTTAATAAGACACGTTTTATATTCAGTATCCCTTACCCCGCGAACGCACTTGTCCCACCTCACCCTATCCCAACACAGAACCTACTGAACCCAGGGCCAGAGTACTCATTGATTATACCGCTGATTGTATACAAGTGTCCGTTTGAACAAAAATTTATAAGCTGCTTAAAAGTCAAGTTTCAAAGAAAAATGAAAACCTTTATCCTTACGAACAACGAATGAAAATATTTTTAAACGTTTTTCTATTTTAATAATACTTCTTAAATTTTAGAGGTTTTTATTTTATTTATTATTTATTTGTGCTTCAATTTTAGTCGAATCTGAAGGTAATAAAAAGTAGCTCTGAAGAAATTCGAAGTGTCGAAATCGCACGAGAGCAGCGATTTACAACCGATGTGTCGCGGCATACTTTCATGCCACAAGCTGGTACTGGTGAGCTTCAGGTTTAATTTGTGAACGATTTATTTTAATTCAGCGGTTTTGTTTGAACTTTTGACAAGCGTAATTTACAAATAATTGCAAGTATAATACCCGTGTAAAAAAATTATAAAATAAATTGTTTGGAATAGAATTCTTAAAAAACCGTTTTGGAGTAAAGAGGGATAGGTAACTAATGTTATTGCTTTGTAAATCAATCAAAATTATACCTATAATTTTGTAGGTAGGTATTTTTAATTAACGTCACACTGGAGAAACACGACGGGCTATTGTGACGTTCCGGGATCAATCTCAAAGGGAAAGATCCGAGGACAGCACCAAGTAATTTTAAACCACGGTCAGATGACGAGGCAACACCTCAGCTGGCACACCACTCTCCAAACTTCAACACCACTCCAACGTGAAGACATTTGAGGCCGCGACGGATTTAACGTGCACCAGCCCCCTTTTATACGACGGTCTTTGGCTGGATTCGACCTCGCAACCCTCCGGTTGTATATCCGTTACTCTTCCAAACGGCTCCCAATTCTTTTGTCAGATCGGCAAAAAGTATATAATACTATATTTCTTTGGTGTGCCGGCAGAATTTTAGTTATTAGTTTGCGTGCCGTGGAGGTTGAAAATCGATGCATTAGAGTATTAAAAACGATTCGTCACGTAACAAAAGCTCCCGGTCACGTTAGAAAATGATGCACGGATCTCTGCTCTAGAGGTCAATATGCTCCGCCCCCGTGATTCATTAGCATGGCTAATTTATACCCTCCACCTTTTGTGTCAATGTTCTCTTACCACAAATTGCTGAAGCGTGTGACTGCTATTATTAGGTTGGAAGATACGTCCTTGGGGCAGGGTTGAGTTCGTTAGCCCCTGCCTCCTTTGTCTCGAAGCCTTGGTTTAAGTATTCCTCATTAAAAGGACCTCCTTCCCAACAGTGCTTTTGTTTCTCGTTCTCTAACCCATTTTACCGGAACTTGGAAATTTAGAGTAATTAAAAAAATTGGGACAATAAGAGCTGAGCGATTCCAACCAGTTTTGCTCTTGGGTAGAAAGGGTGGTTTCAATGAGTTGTACTAGAAAGGAAGCTTGATTTTTTTCTCTTCAATTATTCATCTGTGTGTGTCTGATGACTTTTGCGACATTGTTTAAATCCGGAAAGTTTGTCGAAATACTGATTTAATTAATCTCAAATACGAAACGCTATTTCCCTGCTATAAGTTAAGGAAATACTATATTTATTATAAGGAACTTCGCAATGTTTTAGATTAACAATGGAATAACTAATAAATAATGAGAGATAAAAGAAATAAATAATCTACTATTCTAAAAGGAAGTGTTTCTGTGTGTGTGGTGTTCAGACGAATCTATAGCTCTTACAGCCATGAAATTCGGCACACAGGTTGTCCTAAAAGTGACTGAATGTACCTCGAAGCCTGAATTTTAAAATTTAATCTAGAAAATTGGTACAGCTGCAGTCTCTGCCGCGCGCGGTGGCAACGCGTTTTTTTTGGCGCCGTGTTTGGCACACTTTTTATGTCGCCACGGAAATCTTCCAACATTGAATATATACTGCATACGTACGGATGAATTATGTAAATCTGAATTAAACAACATTTTGACTAGAAAAACACTGCAAATATGGATTAAATATATGGACTTTTGGCGTAGTTATAAGCGACTCATGCCGGTGAGGGTAACCCATTTTTTCTCGAATTTCCAACAGAAACCAACAGAAATTTCCAACAGAATTTCCAACTGGAAAATACAACCCGATGCAATAGCCTGAAAAAAAAGACCCGCTCTCCACCGTGTCCAAACTAAAAAGAACAACCAATGCTGGACAGAACTGGACGCCGGCAAGGTTGCCATAAAAACAGGTTAACCCTAACCAGGAGAAAATTCGAGAAAAAAATGGGTTACCATCACCCGGCATGAGTCGCTTATAACTACGCCAAGAGTCGTTGCCACCGCGCGCGGCAGAGACTGCAGTTGTACCAGAAAATTTTTTAATTAGTATTTTGTACTGCGCGTGTAGTCATTCTTCTGCGTTTCTGAGCAGACCGATCTGATACTTATTGCGCATGCTATCTCTCTTCACTAGAAGCATCCCTCCATATTGAAATGATGGCGTAGTGGGTAAAATGAAGTCGTGGCTTTGGAGGGAGACCTCCAGAGTTCGAACAACGGATAATTTTTATTTTTCACCTCTATATTTTTTAAAAGTAGTAAATATACTCTAATCCTTCCAATTTTTTCTGTACTTACTTTTACTTTATCCTTTTATTTTTTGAATTCAACAGAATTATTTTTAAAAATTTAATTGATTTTATGCAGTTTTTTCAATTATGAAATTCTGGTTTCTCTGTATTGTCACTGTTTTGTCCTTTCCCGTGACACCAATGAAAAGCAAACCACTGAAGCCCCATTCCTTACATGTTCGGCTCCAAGTTCCTACCATCAAGAAATTTTCTGCAACTCAGTTAATAAATTACATGAAATGAAGTAACAGTGTTTATTACTGTTTAATTTGGTTTTGATCTCGCTGACATTGTGATTCATTTAGGTTGTTTGTCGGAATCAGTGAAGTGACATAACAAGACTTTTTAAAAGTGTAACGTTATATTTAAAGATTCAATCACATTTTTATTTCAGTAGTGGTTTTTTCATAACTTACTTTTGAATTTGTATAATTTCTGTATTCGTAAAATTCAAATGTATCGACACTACATGTGACACAGATGAGGCTGTGAACTACACAACAGAGTTTTTGAACACATTGGAGCCATCTGGAGTACCCTCGCACATATTGGGGCACAAATTGGGACTGGAAATTGGGGCACAGGTTATGCTTCTCAGAAATCTGCATCCACCTCACTCTGCAATGGAACAAGACTCTATCAAGCAACTGATGCCGAATATTAATGAAGCCACCATCATGACTGGACATGCCGCAGGCGAAGACGTATTCATTCCTAGGATGCCAATCATCCTTTCGGATCTCCCATTCCAATTTAAACGATTCAGTTCCCTGTTCGTTTAAGTTTCGCCATGAGCATCAACAAGGCACGAGGACAATCGCTGAAAGTTGTAGGGCTCGATCTCATTAAACCGTGTTTCTCCCACGGTCAACTGTATGTGGGTTGTTCAAGAGTTGGAAAAGCCGAGAATCTTTACATCCTAACTCCAGATGGAAGAACATTGAACATGTGTATCATGAAGTCCTCTAAGCAAGGATTAGTGAGATGGAAGGAATGGGGCGACATGCCCGTGTCATCTCGGGTGGGATTCATTCTTATAATTATTGTTTTTTCTTTTTAATGTTTTGAGAATCAGTGAGGACAAAAAGAATGATGTCACGGGCAACGCCGTGCGGGTACTGCTAGTAAACAATAAAATAAATTATTAAGAAATAATATAGAAATAATGATACAACGAAATAATTAACAAATAATGATGCAACGAAATAATTAACAAATAATGAGAGATAAAAGAAATAATTAATAAATAATGAGAGGTAAAGGAAGTAATTTATAAATAATGATACAACGAAATAATTAACAAATAATGAGAGATAAAAGAAATAATTAATAAATAATGAGAGGTAAAAGAAATAATTTATAAATAATGATACAAATAAATAATTAATAAATAATAAAAAATATAACCATTGAATAATAATAAAAGGAATAAAATGATAAAAGAAATATTAATAATTTATAAAAGAAATATTAATTAGTTATAAAAGAAATATTATAATAATTTATAAAAGAAAAATATTAATAATTTTATAAAAGAAATAACTAACAATATAAAAGAAATAATTAATAAATGATAACAGGAATAACTAATAAATAATAAAATGAATAAATAATAAAAAAGGAAATAAATCATATTAATAAAGAAAGGAAAAGGAATATTAAAAAATGTCTTGAAATATTTCTGAATCCAAATAGTGTTGAAGTATCTAATCAGCTTAAAATGTACATTGAATACTAATTTAAGCAAATTTACGGTGTAAAGACTTTAGTGTAACGATGGAGAAATAACTTTTAGCCATGAACTTTGACTGGTATATAGTCATAATTTTCATAAGAAACCAAAAGTTTTTTCTATTTGTTTAAATAATGATAAAAAAATCATAATAACTTAAAAAAACATTTAATACAATGCACATTGTAGTTAAATTATGCACACTAAAACCTTAAAATATTTTAATACTCTTATTTTACCCAAATCTAGCGACTGATTCAACAAAAACGTTTTATTCCAGAAACACAAAAAAGGGACAATATTTTCTTCGGAAAATGAGTTTGTCCCTTGGTCATTTTGAAAATAAAATTTTGATGTATCATCAAAGATCGTCTTTGGAGTTGGGGAAAAAAACGCCCAACGTGGGGCTCGAACCCACGACCCCGAGATTAAGAGTCTCGTGCTCTACCGACTGAGCTAGCCGGGCTACGCGAATAGCAATCTAAATATCGTTCAAAACGAAATTCAACCTCTTAAAATGGGTCGTTTATAATTATTTTTTTTGATTAGCAATATTAAAATACTGATTCGCGTAAAATTGTCGTTAGACATCTATTTTATTTGTTTAGTTGGGACCGATGTTAATTTTTCCTTCAAAATCTTTCAAGTTCTCAATTTCTGCATAAAGTGGAATCCGAAAGCAGTATGTTACTAATTTAAAATTGTTTTCAGTTATTTTCTTTCAAAATGGTTTAATTTGCGTACTCGTTGCTAAAAAACGTCCCCCTGTATATCTTGTTTTAAATCTATGCTGTAATGTATGCTTTGCTTTGTGATATTAACCTGTTCTAATTTCCACTCAAAAAGCACGAAAGGTTTTACACGAGTAATTAGTTTGACAAGAAAGTAAATATTGAAATTTGGTATTTAATTCTTAAAAAGATTTTGGGGATTTGATTATTTTGGTGTGCTTGAAACCACTTTCAAAGGTAGAGCTGTTCATAAGTTGGAAAAATATTCTTACCATTAAACTCGAACTTATGCTCCGACGTTGTTTTATCGTTTTTAAATAACAATAAATAAGCTCTAGCTTTGTAATGAGGTTGAACTTTTTTCTTATTTTCATATTTGTGGGAATCGTAGTATAAAAATGAATTTTGTCTTCTTCCAGTTATGCTGTTTTATGCTGCCAGTTTGTCTTGTTTCAGTTGTTTTCCTCGATTAATTCAACTTAAAAATCAATCAAATGAAAGAATTGGTAGAGTCAGAATTTGTTTTTACCTCCGTTTCAAAACTTTTTAATTTAGCATTCTTACTTGCATATAAAAAAACTGATTTTGCAATTTATATGAATTTAGTGAAAATAGGATCAGTAATTAATTAAGTCGATATTTGTATAATAGATGGCAGCACCTAAAGTTCAAAATTTCCATTTATTGGTGAATTTTATATCAATTTCTTAATTCAAGGTTTAGTAACCGGATTTCTGTTCTTTCGAAAGGCATTTTCTGTGTTCGAGCCTTGAATTGACCGTGGAATAAAGTTGCGTTGTTCAAGGAATAAATTTTATTTTGTTTACTTTTAATATAATTATTTGTAATGAAGGAAAACGATGTTCTTTTCTTACGAATTCCCTTTTTGAAAAGGACAGAAAATGTTTAAAACATGCAATTAAGTTTAGAGATATTGTTTAATACCTTTGAGGCGCAAAATTTTTTTGTTTCAGTCAAATATCTGGGTTTGTATAAATAATGTTAATTAAATTTCACGTATAATAAATAATGAGACTTCAACTTTCACAATATCAAATAGTTATTTGTCTTCAGGTAGAAACCAAATTAAAATTAAGGTCAAAAGGAATTACCTGAAATGCAACATTTTTAATTCGATTAGTGTATATTATTAGAAATCTTGAATACAAATTGTATTTTAAAAATGATTCCAAATTAACTTTGCTTTACAAAACGTTACTTAAATCAATTTGATAACCACATTTGATTGAATAAGGTGTAATTAAAAATTTTCCTTAGTGTTTCAATGTACGCCTCTTTTTTTTTTCATTGACTTTTTTTATTGGTGAATATTATGTCAATTTCTTAAAATTAATCAAGGTTTATTAAAATCATTTGACCCATGGTGACTGGAAACTCCACGCGAGCTACTTATTCAGGCTGGACGTAACTTTTTTTCCGACTGTAATTCTTATCAAAAACCCATTCCCGATTTGATAGCAGGTTGAATTTATCTGGTAAATTTTTTATAGTGTTGGGTCTTCTACTTTCGTTTGAATTGATCGCAATTAACTAATTGTACAAAATGTATACATTTTGTAGTTTTGAAATGTATTTTAAATTAATTTAAAGTATTTATTTTTCGCAACAAAAAAATCCCCGTTTAACGCCCCTTAAATTTCTGCTCTAAACTGAAGCCTACTCAGCCTATGTAGAAATATGACACTGTTTGTTCAGCGAAGTTAAGGAAATTTGTTTGTAATTTCTTAATTAATATGTACTAAAGTATTATTAAAGGAGCCATTCATTGCTCATTGCTTCCACGAAATCTTGGAAGTTGAACAAAACAAAATCACTAAATTTGTTTTGTTTCGTGCTTTAGGTTATGAACTTTTTATAACGTATCTCCGGTAAACGTATTTCAGTTTTGCGTAAATATTTAGAAGCTAATTTTTACAACTTTCAGACCCCCTATAACAAATCTCTGTTAGGTCTTTATCCGATGGGTAGGCGTGGCCAGAAATTTACATTATCTTCTGATAAAGACTCGAAGGGGCAACGCTGAGGTCTCGTTCTGTCTGTCTACCACTAGAACTGCTCCAGACAAGTTTGGGTGGTGATCGCTATAGAAACAGGGCTAGTTCATTTTGAGTAGGGATGTCTCTCGGAATGACTTACTTTTATTTTGTTTTCGCGAATGTGGACTCTGAAAGAGGTAGTTTAGTAGTAGGAATGATCTCGGCAACATGTAAAAAATCGTACATATTTGTTCAATTTTTATAGTATCTAGCGGGTGTTTGGGCAAAACAGTAGGTTCAACATTGTTCAAATTGAGATAAGTAAACAAGTACACGTAAAAAATTATTTTTCATTCGGCCAAATTAATATAAGTCAACTATAAATAAAGGCAGAGATATAAATGCTGGTTGAAACGATTAAATTGATTTATAATGCATAGGTAAAAAAATACATTCAATAAGAACTGTCTCCTGAAAATTTGTTTTTTTTTGACTGATTAACAGGCTAGATATGTATTGTTAACAATTCGTCAAGTGCGCCTTGACAAACTTGAAAGCATGTCTACTAAGAATATCCTATGGAAAATCGGATGCGGTCCGTTTCTACGGCAACAGGCAGGGGCAGATTTTGTGTCTGGAACAGTTCTAAAAGACAGGCAGTATTTCACTCACCAATAGGGATTGGCCCATACCAAGCTAGGGGTTTGCACTTACTGCCTGTACCCGATAACCAATAGCACCGGCCCAAGTACTGGCCGGGTCCAATGAGACAACTACAGTGATGTGATAGGAACCGGTAATTCACGAAGGAGGGACCATAAAACCGGAACCACCCCTGAAATATTTTTGATGTTAGAAAAATATCAAATGTGTTTTGAAACTGGTTTATTCAGCACAAATCTTGGAATGAAGATTTTGTTAAGCAACTAGGTATAAAAATCGTAGATATCTGTGAAAAGTCTGTCAAAAAATTTGAGGATTATGTCAATGCATTCGGGAAAGAAAAGACTAAGCTTACCCCAAAAATATTTTCTTAATACATCCCTGTAGTAATTTATAGGGTCAGAAAAATCAAAGAATACGAAAGAATTTTTATAAATTATAAATGTGAGAACAAGTTATAACTTGAAAATTAAAACATTTCAATGTCAATTTACGAATCCAAATTTAACTTTCTTTAAACAACTTTCATGTTTGAGGTATGTAGATCTAATTATACTACCCATTATAAAGGAAACTTGACTGTAAAAGAAATTTCAATGTGAGGCCATCAAGTTATTTACTTTTTCAGCCTCGCATTTCTTCAATACACTCTATATACTCCAGTCTCTATGTCTACAGATACTCATAGATAACATTTCAATTGGAATTTAAATATATTTAATCGGACTTCTGGCACCGAGTTTTGTTGTGTTGCTCCAGTGCGACGTTAATTAAAATACCTACCTACCTGGCACCGAGTTCCAGATTGATTTACTATTTTAAAACTTCCAAATCACCGGTAAGAAATAAATAACTTGTACAGGGTTTTTTATCCACAAAAAACGTAATTTTCAACGTATTAATGAAAACCAACTTGACTAGGGAGTTTGAAACGGTGCTATGGCAAACCACCAAGATTGCGTCCCAAAATTTAGTCTACAATAAATGTGCAGCTATGCTGAGCAAAATGTACTCTGTACAGTAATTCTCTGTACTTAATATTGAAGAACTTAAGCCAAATAATATAAAAATCTGTATAAAATGTATGTTTGTACACAATGTTTTTAATTTTCTTCCTTAGTCCATAAGACCATGTTTTACAAGTTGCACGGCGAGCAACTCTTGTTCGTCCAGGAGCTGTCCCACAGAGACACCTATACAATCTAAAATATGGGAAAGAGTTGCTGGGGTGTTTATGTTATGCAGAAGTTAGAAAGTTCTTAACTGCTCTCTTAAAAGTCTATATATCTTGTGTGCCCGCTCCTAAATCTTGCCAGAGCAGTCTGGTGCAGTTTTATAATGCAATGAAAACCCTGGGCGCTTTGCAAGATATCAAGAATGGGGTGGTGGAACAGACCATGCTTTGTGGTTTTTCAGTTTAATACAATGGACCAGTTTTTTAAATAATTGTTACCGACAATACTATTTTGTACTTGTAAAGCATTTTCCCTTTGTAACCTCTAAAGATTTGTGTATTAATGGTACTTAAAACAATTGGAACATTAAAGAGAAGTTGGGAACTGGTCTAGACATGACACATTTATTTGACTCCGACCTTCCGAATGACTTCAGGGTTTCTAAAGGTGCACAAGAATTATGTTAACAAAATGATGGCTTTCCTTCTGAAGTTTAATTAGCGCAGCATTGGTAGTCAGTAAACAATGCATCGCTTGAATTTTGAAGTCATTTGTGATGATATTGTAATAACAAGTGTGCAAAAGGCGAAACGTTTTTCATTGAAAACTATTTCCACATCACTTTCTCAGACAGCGTTTCGTCATACGTGGCCGCCTGCCCAATTCATTTCGTTCAACGCTAACGGCAGCGAGAACCATTTACCTCTAATGTACCTGAACTTTTCCATCCGTTGTAAGACAAAGGGATGCTCACCATGTTCCGAGAGATGGACACTTTTCCAAAGACGCTTTTGATGCTCGAGTGAGATTTAGACGCGCGTTCCCCGGAAAAAGCAGATCTACTTTGAGCAGTAATCGTGGAAATGTGACGGACCGGAACGAAGTGGAGCAATTTCATCACGCGATTTTCGACTAGCCATAAAGGTGGAAAAAAGCATAATGCTCGTCGAAATGGCGTCATTATCATTCAAATCAATAGCGTGGTGTCTGACTTGACTTGGGGTTTTTGGAGAGTGCCAACTCGGGGAAAATGTTTTATTGATCATTCGTACTTCAGATACTAAAATTAAAATTGTATGTTTTGGGATGTTTAGGATCCCATCGCTTGGTTGCTATTGAAATTCAATTTTGTTAAATCAATGGTCGTGTGCTTAATTCGTCTATTAGAGGCATTTCTGTAAAGCTAAATGTAGGTGGTAGTGTTTCTTTAAGCGATACGTGTTTCCTGTTCGTATTCTAAACGTAGCATTAATTGTCTTGTTTTTCGATTTCAGCACTTCCATTGTAAAACGATAAACTACATTTGAAGGTAACCCAAATTTATATCATGCGCGAGCAATTGGACAGAAGAAGTAAAATCTTCGCAGACCCTTCTGGTTTGCACTGAATCCCTATCCCTATTTGTATAAGCTATTTCCACCATTTTTATTACAGTAGCGGGTGATAATTGCAAAATACTGACATGATTGATTGGATTAGGTTTTATGGCGCAAGGGCCATATCTGGCCAAAGTGCGCCAAACAACGTCAAGTAAATGGATATACACAAAAAGAAAGTTTTACTGTACAGAAGTGAGAAATACACTCAGGGAGTAATCAAACCTGCACAGCCTACAACTCAGGAAAATGGGAAAACTCATTGGGCCACAGCTACCCCAAAAGACTGACTGAAGCCAAAAAGCAGAACAAATAGTAAATGGCTACAAAAGAAAAATTCTATGGACCCCATTCGGTCCCTCATTTCCCAGTATCTCTCCCATATTGCTGTAGAAGAGAGCGAAGGACAACGGCACTGTGCTCTTTTCCTCTTCTCTTTATCCTCTTTAAGATCGCAGAGCTTGCAAAAGAAGATTGTTTAGTATAGATATGCGATGCAGGTATTTAGCAAGGCAGTTGTGACTAGTAGCAAAGCGGAATTCAGCCATGGCTCTCTGCCTTGGCCAATCAAGGTCTGAGAGGTTCTATCATGTTTTCATGGGAATCCTCTTCAAAAGTTCTTTCCCCTCAGGGTCACATATCCTTTAGGGCTTCATAGACCCGAGGGGGTATGACATGTATGGGCTTCATGGATCCGAGGTACCTGAGTGATCTTTACTTTCCACGTGGGGTTTACTGTCTTTACTAAATAAGGAGAGTCGCGATCCAGGGATATACCCAAGCGATCGTTTTCTGCTTTCATCCCCACTACTCTCTTCCCAATCCCTCTTTTTTCCTCGTCATCTGATCGTGGTTCAAAGTTACGAGGTGCTGTCCTCGTATCTTTCCCTTGGGGATTGATCCAGGACCGTCGCCAATAGCCCGTTGTGTTCCTCCAGTGCGACGTTAATTAACTACCTACCTACCCTCTCTTTTTCTTTCACTGCATTTTTACTTGACATTGTCTTGTGTTTGGCTCAGCTAGGCCAAATATGGCCCTGCGCCATAAAACCTCAAAACAACCAACCAAAAGTTCTTTTGCTTGGTAGGTAGGTAATTAATTAACGTCACACTGGAGCAACACAACGGGTTATTGGCGACTGTGTGGGTTCAATTCCAAAGGGAAAGATCCAATCTTTTGATAGGATATTCTTGAAAGTTGTCTTAAATTATTGATTTGATAGCATGATAGTAAAACAATTCCTAATTTGAAAATAAATCACATTCACATATCCCCAAGAAAGGATGGAAATAAAGGATGGTTATGTATTGAGGATTGCGTATCAACCATGTTTTCGTAATTTTAATTTTTATGCTACAAAATTATTTCTTTTCATTAAATTGCGCTTTTCCCCGCGGGGCATAGGAAAACAAAGCAGCGAGGGCTCCAGGTGCTTGAGCTTGGGGTGCTTGAGCTCTCTGTGCCCTCACTTCCGAGGTTCCTGGATGTCTCAGCAAACAGATCAGAATAGTTGCACCTGCTTGTCTTGAGAGGTTGCTTCAATCGTTAGGTTATTTATAAGACACATCGGAAGTCGATACGTTAACCCTTCTTTCTCGTGCGTCATCAATAGTCTTCATCTGTAAGGATTCTTCGGGAGGATTGACGGAGAGAATTGAAACCTTTCTTCGTAATTTTAGATGGTCAGGGAACAGACTCACTTGGCTCTGTACCAAAAACTCGAAGCTTCGGAAGGCCCGAGATTCTTTCCCTCTCTCCCTCCGTTTTATTCTCATTCTGCTTTTCTTTCTCTTCAGTATTTTGTTATTGGGTTGCATTTAAGTTGAATGACCGCACATTTGTAGCCTCCGCCATAACGAAAATGTCGAGGCTATGCTCAAGTGTTTCGCTTTTTTCAGCGGAGGGGCGTTATCTGCTTCCTCTTTCCAAGCGTGTGTGAACTTTCATGTCCTCTGAAATATCCGAGTTCCCGAGATGATTCTTGAATAAACATCCCTTCAGCACTGATCCCGGACCGTCGCCAATAACCCATTGTACTTACTATGACAGTGAACGTAAATTCAACGGTCTATAATTGGCGTGGTGTGGAAGTTTTGAGAGTGGGAGGGCTGCTCAGGTGCTGTTCTCGACAGATGACCGTGGCTCAAAATTACGAGCCGTTGTCCTTGGATCTTTCCCTTCGTGATATATCCCGGACCTTCGCCAATAAGCCGTTGTGTTGCTCCAGTGCGACGTTAATTATTAACCTACGTTATTATTAACCTACCTATCTATCAACTGCCTCTCTACTTACCTCTGGGATAAGCAATTAAAAATTAACGGGCACTGCCATAAAGTATGACTAACGATTGGAAATATTTTCCGCGTAATCAGAGCATTTGACACTCCAACAAGAACCAGGAAGGAGACAGCCTAAAAGAATCCAAAATTAAACAATTTAAACATGTTTATTTAAACACAACAAATCAACGAACAGTACAAACACGCAGATTAAACATAAAATAAAGGTTTTAAAAATATATCCATCGAAAAAGTTATTTGGTTAATGTGACAACCTTCATGTTTGAAAATTCCCTGAAAAACTAACTCAAAAATCAGAAGCTCTATTCTTTCCTCCTCTCTGATTGGTTCCGACGAATCAGAGGATTCTGGGCCAGGCTGTGCGGTGTTGCCATTTCCACACAACAAAATTCTGAAAGGGAATCAGTTAATCTTACAATATGGAACAAGTTTAATATCCAAAATGGTCCGTTTGAATTATGGGGGGGGGGGGTATTTCAATTAACGTCACACTGGAGCAACACAATGGGCTATTGGTGACGGTCCGGGATCAATTCCAAAGGGAAAGATCCGAGGACAACACCACGTAATTTTGAACCATGGTCAGATGACGAGGCAACACCTGAGCTGGCACCCCACTCTCCAAACTTCCACACCACGCCAACGTGAGGACATTTGAGGCCACGACAGATTTAACGTGCACCAGCCCCCTTTGTACACGACGGTGTTTGGCTGGATTCGAACTCGCAACCCTTCGGTTGCTAGTTCGTTACTCTTCCAACCGGGCCACCGCGGCCCATTGAATTATGGGATACCCCGTGGCTCAGTGGGTTTTCTAAATGCACTAGCAACCTGCGATTTGCAAGTGGAGCAAGTTCGATTCCTGTACTTTACTTTGGGTGTATTTTTATGTTCTGGACGAAAACAAAAAACGTTCCAAATATCCATAACTTGTCTGTCCTCTTTTGGCGCAGCTTTGTCAAATATGGCCCTTGGGTCATAAAATCCAACCCAACTAACCTTTCATTTCTAATTTCAAGTAATGAGCATGAGAGCAGAATGCTTCATTCAGACAAACGAAAATGTCTTCAAAGACTATTCAGGATTTTGAACATCCGTTGTCTAAAATGTAAGACAGCTTTTTTTAAAATTTTCTAAAGCATGTAAAATAAACCAGCAATGAGAAATATATAGTAAAAACGATTTACAGATCTATCCAATCTTTTCTAAAATTATACAGCAGTTCATGTATAACTTGCTTTACAAATCCCGTAGTAATTTTATACTTCCTAAATTGGTGAATCTATTGGAATTGTGAAGTTTTTGGTTCAAGTAGTAGAGTGCCATCTTTTTTATCATTGCTAATTCAGGAATGTATTTCTCCAACAAGACATTTATAAAGTATTTTTTGCTTCGGAATGTCGTGGTCATTGTTCCATTCTGTGTAATATTTTCAATACCCGACCACTGAACTCTTCGGCAGAAGGGGTGAACTGGCTGTTATTTGTGAGGGAGCACCAGTGGGTAAGTCGCTGTTGCTCTTAACGGGACAATCACCAACGTCCATGCGCTTACAAACCGGGATTCGAGCCCCGGGTCCTACTGAGTGGAAGGCAAATATTATGACCGCTGTACTATAGACGTGAAATATAAATAGACTGAGAGGATCTTCAAAAAGTGTGACCAACATGTCGACTGGTAGTCACGTCTGCTGAAAAATTGACTTGTTTGGCCGATTTGGTATCTTTTGGCCTCGTTTGGTGATATAACATCTGATGATAGGGTAGATGTGTGAATGCGCATTTTTCTGTTGAATGGCGACAAAAGTGACGAAATCTTCAGTCTACTACTATCTCGCCCGGGCCAAACAGATAAAAAATCTATGGATGGGCTCCTTCTCCTGTTCTTCGGACCAATCAGGTGACGGATGTTCGTTTCCACCCAGCAGACGAAAATAGTCTAAGGGTCATATTTCTTCTAGTTTTGGTCGTTTGATCCTGGGCGCATAAAAGGTCACCATTGCTCACTCTACTTTTGTATTTAATCCATGCAATGTTCCAGGTAGGCGGTGCGTAAAAATATCAATCGGTCAATTCTGGAAAATTTCTTCATGGGAAGATTACTGCCATATGATGTGGTACTTTCTTTTTTCCACTTGTTGACAAATTTATTATGTTTATTTCATTAATGATCCTGAATATTTCATTCATTTTGATTAACTTCATTCAGAATTACTTTAATCATACCTTTTAACTCTTTACTACTCTTACAACTCTCAAGAGGTAGTATTACTATTTTTCTGAAATTTTGTGACATGAAGTGCACATTGTCGAAAGTGTTTTTCTGTCGAGTGAAAAAAAAGTCGCTTTTGAAGAAAAACAAAACCGACCCTTTCAATCCAGACACTCCGTGACCGCAATTCCTCGGGCTAATAGCCCACTTTAACCTTCCTTTCAAATTCTGGAAATTTCGAGATAATTCTTAATATCGGAGTGAATTTTCTTCTGAAAGCTCGATCCATTTGCTTCATTCCTCCTGCTCGGAAACACCTTTCCCTTTACTTTGATGCACTTTGTATTTACCATCACATTGCATTTTTAGAATCCTTTGTTACGATTATTGTCGTGTTTTACTCTCTTTCTGTATCATTGAATTGCATTTTATAAATTAGAATACGGTAGTATTAACCCATTAGGGCAGTGGGACGTCTAGCGTTCCACCACCACTGAAAAGATTAGGCGTATAGATGGGGTTAGGTATATAAATACTAGTAGTTTTGTATGGATAAATATATTTTCTAATAATATATACCTAGGTCAAGGAGTGTTATAGATGGGCAGTGAGATATACCACTTCCAATTGTGTAAGGAAACATTGATGAGTGGGGATGATGATACTCAATGGAAACCAAAACAACAAAAACAAATCTTATGATTAACTTTAGACCACCTTACAAGTGAACTCCATTCTCCGTTGCTTCTTTTCCGCAAAGACAATTTGGTACAAATCTTTTTTAGCGCTGTTAAAAAAGGAGCCCAAAAGGCGCAATTACGCCCAATCTTGGGGACTCTACAGATGATCCAAATGCAGTCATAGAGCTTGATGGCAGTGTTTTACAAAGATGTAAAAATGAGAAGAGAAAATGAGCAAGGATCCACAGCACATATTATCTGGACTGGACGATGCTAGTTTCATTTGAAAGCATTGGATTGGGGAGAAGGGTCTGGGTCGAACGTACCTATTGAACGTACCCAACACCGTTAACCAGTCGTAATGAGAAACCATTTTGAGGCAAAAAGGAAGGGGCATCGCAGTCCCTGGTTGACTTTTTGCGATGAAAATCTAGGACAAATTAGGAACTGGCGTTTCACTCAGATTTACGTTAAAAAATCGTTGATTTCGCTTCAGGTTTTATAGTTTTGTATTGTTTTTCGCCGAAATGTTTCCGAATTTTATTAGGGGATACCTGGCATCTGGGCTTCCCTAGATGCTATGCCACTGTCTTTAACCAAACCCTTTAATCCTCCTGGTGGTTGTCTAGACGAGGTATCTCGTAATTAGGAAAAAAACTGATCAGATATTGTACTCTTCATCATAAAAAAATTCTCAATATCTTGATGACGGTTTATCTCGTCATCAGAAAAATTGATGAGATCTCGATTGACGAGATATTACGTTGAAACCACTTCGAGGGTTAAAAACTAAAAGTACTAAATTTTTGTGCAAAACACTCGTATATTCATAAAAGGGATGTCTTCCTCATAAAGTGTTTTTCAAACTATTTTTAGAATAGTGCATGTCTAAGTGTTGAACACTTTTATGTGAAGTGAAGTTGTTTGGACAAAGTGATTTTAAACTTTCATGTTTTACTGCCCTCTGTAGAAGCCGAGTAACTTTTCTGAAAGAGTTTTAGAGATAGTTTATAAAATTAAAAACATAAAGGCAGGGAGAGATGAATTGCAAGTGTTTAACTTGAAAATTGTCCTATCCTTAAATTTCAAAAATCGTTCCACCCGTATGACTAACGGATGGTACTATATTTCGGTAAAAATATTTAATAATTTCCAAAATAGAAAAAAAGTGCGACTTAATTTCTGTGATGCGTTACATTGTTACTAATGTGCTTTTTTCTCTTTTGTGATATTTTTTAATCCAAAGAATAAAATTTACTTCGCGTCAATGTTGAAGAGCCCGTTGTGTTGCTCCGATGCGACGTTAATTAATTATCTACCTACCTCGTGTCAATTTTGAAAAAAATTACTTTGTTATATTTAACCCTCTGAGTGTCACGAGTATTGCTTTCCACAACCACATCAGAAATAAATAACCGTATCTATTGGTTGAAAGAATCGTAGGAAAGATTCTTTAGGGCAAAAAGATCGAAACTGATAGAGGTCATGCAGATTTAAGAACGGATATAAGAATGTGAACCCCTCAAAGTGTCTTTTGTTCTGCTCTATATTGTTTTTATGAACATTTTTCATGAGACGTTTAATTTCATACAGAGAAGAAATTAAACATTGACAAAAGACTGAACAATTCTGATTGTGATCAGGGGCAGCGGTTTCTCGTGAACGAATACTTCAGTGTTGCGTACGTTCATGTTGCAAAGTTCTATCATGTCTGTATTACATGTTTGGAATTGTGGTTCAGTTACATCAGTGTTTCGGGACCGCTGTATCCAGTTGGTAGAGTCGAGGATTAGCAACCGGAGGGTTGCGAGTTCGAAACTCGATTCAACCAAAGATTGTCGTATACGTGGGGCTGGTGCATGTTAAATTTGGACTGAAATGTACTCACGTTGGCGTGATGTGGAAGTTTGGAGAGTGGGACCTCGTTATCTGACCGTGGTTCAAAATTAAGAGGTGTTGTCCTTGGATCTTTCTCTTCAAGATTGATCCCAAATCGTCGCCAATAGCTCATTGTGTTGTTCCAGTGCGACGTTTATTAACTACCTACGGTTCACTAAATCCTGTTTTCCACATATTCTTGAACAAATATAGCAGACTTATTCCGTTATGTAATGCAATTTTGCAAACATATTCTGTAATAAATTCAACTAACGTCATAAATTCAACTACCATGTGATTGTGATCAGAGCTGTAATCAATAACTTTGTAAAAGGCTCTTCACTTAATTGAGAAAGACACGAACAAAAGATGTTAATTTAAGCAAGCTTCTTTTTTCTCTGCTATAACGGATAGTGACGCCGCAATAATTTTTTTTGTGGTCGAATTCTACGATGTCTTCTTTCTCGGAAAGTGCAATGGTTCAGTCGGGATGGTACCAGTAAGTTCCCCAACTGGAACCTTTGCACTTTCCCAAATGATGGGCTTGAGGTGGTGAGACCCTAATGATAGTCTTCTTATGGTTCAGTACCTAATAAAATGAGTCTCCTAACGTCAGACGTTGAAGTCAAGTGTAATGCAACGAGAACGGATCTTGGAAAAGAAAAAACACTTGTGTTGCAATCCTGCTGATTTTTTGCTTTCAGAATGATTTCCTATTACTTTTTATAAATGAGTTTGTTCAGTAAAGATGTGTGTATGTGTGTTTTGAAATTTCTCCTTGGACTAGTTATGATATGCAGAGCATGAAAATAAATTTATATGGAATGAGAATTCATGTATTACAAGAAAACTCATTTCTGTTTATTTGATTGGATAGATCTCGTTGACAACACCCTACGCTTAAATTAGTTGAATAGAAATCATGGCTACTAATTTTCTAGCGGTTTTGTTATTCAGCATTTTAAAATTAGTAAATGTTCGATGTTGCTCTTTTCTAAAAATATTATTGATGAAAAAATTTAGCGTTATGAATGCTCTCTAAACTCAAAGCATTTAAAATTAAACTGTTACAAGCTAGACAAAACTATTATGTCTATTCATATAAATTTAAGTAAAGATACAATACACGCTATATCCCTTTGCTTCATCATAACAACTTCTCAAACGGCTCAACATAGTATAAACTTTTTAGATTCGATTCTTCCCTGGGTGTATCTCTCTTCTGTGTCAGAAAAAAATTGCCTTGAGTGTATGTCCATTCACTTGACGTTGTTTGGCGCAGCTTGACCAAATCTTGACAGCTTAACTTGCACCGTAAAACTGAATCAACTATAGTGCAAACTATGTTTAAAGGATTAGTTTTATCTTTTAAGGATTAGTTTAAAGGATTAGTTTTATCTTTTAAACATAGTTTATACTATGAGTGGCTGGTTAATTAATTCTAATTTATAGTATAGAAAATATTTATTCTTATAACAAGGATATTCTGCTTATTAATTTTTCACTTGGAGATGGCATGTAGTCATCTTACTACTCATCTAGTCTACTTTAGTGGCACAACTCAAAATGAAGATTTTAATTTTTTTAATCAAAAAATGATAATATTAAACTTACAAGCCATGCAAATCAAATAAAAAGAAATGCTAGTAAGTCTTAATACACATGAACTAATTCTAGAAATTTCAAATTGACAAGTAAAATATGGTTCATTTAACTCTCCAGAAAAATGTGCCATTTTTGATTTATCGGGTTTTTTTTAAGATAACACGTTATGTTCCCCAAACAGAAATACATATTTATGAAAGAATCTCTTCTCTACATTTATGCGTTGTATAGCTTTTCTGTTATTTAAATAATATTTCTTAAAAGCATGTTTTTAAGTTGGGCAATCAGGAGGTGAAGGTAATTTCTGGTAGTCCGCCAGGTTTAGTTGCCAAATTCTTATCTTTAAACACTGCTAGAACTTGCAAGTTACTCGCTTTACATATAAGATTGGAAATACATGTGGCTTAAGATCATCATTAACATGTTTACTTTCATTCTTTGTCAACACACAGAGCTGTTTCTGAGTGGTGTACTTACTGGGCATGCACATGCACGTAGTCAGAAAGAAATAAGGACGGCTGAAAGATTGACAGTATGCCTCGATTTAAATAAACTTACCCAGCAATTTCCTCTATTTTATAGATTTTATCGTTGTAGGTTTTTTAGCGATGGTAACAGAAGCATATTTAATCAATCTGCATATTTTATTCTTAATTTACATTGGTATATTAAAAAGCACTCATCTCAAGGATGGGGATGTATTAAGGATAAGTTCATTTCGAATCCTTTCCGAAATGATTTTGGAGTTAAGATGTTATCAAAAACATACTGGAGCTGGTTATATCGAAGAAAATCGAAGTTTCGTATATTGCTGGTAAAATGTACGTCTAAATTCGTCAATAGTCTGAAAATAGTCGAAAAAATTATTAAACACAATGCTCATTAAACATTCCTGGTGGCTGTCTCGATGAGATTTCTCGTCATTATGCGAAATTGACCAGATCATGGACGAGATATCTCATTAAAGAAAACAACTGATCAGATCTTGATCTCGTCATTATAAAAAAAGTCGGCAATATCTTGATTGCGAAATATATCGTCATTTGCAAAATTGGTCAGATCTACGTATATAGACGAGATATCTTGTCGAAATCACTTGGAGGTTAAGAGCATTTAGGAAACCGGGAGAAAGAAGACTAAACCATCTGAAATTACTTTCTGCCTGATGAAAAGGGCGTTCTTTTAGAATAGTAAATGTTTTTGAAAAGAGGTGGCGACCTGCTAAAGTTTGCACGTGGGCAGGTCATTCCTCAGGAAGGGCCCTGTCAACACGCTAAACTACAACAGTATTTGAATGAGATTATCTAGTTATAGAGTTACCAATACATAACAAAATAAGAACAATGCATCGAGTTTAGTTTTTTATCTGCTTTTCATGTTCATATTTTCAATGAATTATGTTAACAATTTGGCTTTATAAAAGATCATGTGATTGGGAATAAAGAGGAAAATGCGCGTTAATGTCCAATAGGATCTGAGCTCTTCCTTTTCCTACTTTAAGGTTTATGATGTTTTATTCGTAGTACTTTTAAAGTTTATCTCTCAAATGGCCATTAATACTGTTGAAGGGTCTGTAGATAAATTCTGAGGATTTTGGGGAAATCCGTCTCACTATACTATTTCTCTTTTCAGTCTCTCAATCCTTAATTCATCAAATATTTTATGATGCAGCAATATTCAGCTATTCTCTGAAACAAGCTCACTAAAATCTAGCAACCTATTGAGGAAAAACACCAAGCGGAACTCGCTTGCAAAAATGCGCTATAAAAATACATAAATGTGAAGTTTTGCTATTGTCTAAGTGCCAAACCCTTCTCGCAATCCGCAAACAATCGCTTTCATTTATTTACATCAGAAATTCGACGATAGGGACTGAAAGAGTGAGAAAAAAGCCCATTCTCTTTTCTTCCTTATCTCTGAGAGTCAATACGGTTATCGGCCAGTTTCCAGATTTCTCTTGACAAATTTCGATATCGCAATAGCACAACGTCCGGGAATAGCTGTCGAGGAGGCTCTTTCTGTTCAAGAGTGGTGTAAAAATAGTGCCCTGATCACGATACCCTTCTATCTACGGTGCTCACTTTGAAGAGGTACGCACTTACGCGAATAAGAACATCCACTCTTGGGTGGTCCTGCTCTTTGACATCGTTTTATTGAGTGTCCTTTCACATGAATCAAACCACAATCAAAGTAAGACTAGTGCATCAATATGAGCCTGTTAGGACCGTCCATGCAAGTTACGGGCTGCCTTAATTTTCACCACGCCCTACATGTAGATATCCTTTTATAAAGTTTAAGCCTTACCCCGATAACTACACTTCACGCCCCAGTACAATGACGAATTCCAGTACCAATTTGGATCTTGTCTCTGTACCAATGACGAATTCCAATTCCAGTTTAGATGACGAAACCTGTTACCAATGACGAATTTCAGTTCCAATTTATGTGACGAGCCCCATTACAATAACGCATTGCAATACCAATTTAGATGACGAGCTTCAGTACCAATGACGAATTCCAGTATCAATTTAATGTCGAATCCCGGTACTCAAGTCGAATTCCAGTTCCAATTTATGTGACGAACCCCAGTATCAATTTAGATAACGATCCCCAGTATTAATTTAGATAACAATCCTCAGTACCAATTTAGATAGCGAGCCTTTATCAATGACGATTTCCAGTTCTAATTTATATGACGAGCGCCAGTAAGAAAGACGAGTTCTAGTACTAGTGTAGATGACGAACCCCAGTACCAGTTTAAATGACATGAATCGAAACTACTACTGGGAAATAACTCATGGAACAAAATATGTATCCCAAGTACTCAATGTTGTATCCATTTTTCTCTTCCTTTCTTCTGTACAATTATTGAACACCTTTTGTTGACATTTTCAATATAAAATTATGACAATTTAATATAGTTATAAAAAAGGTATTTTCTTGATTAACTCCTTTAACTAATTTATTAACTCATTTCGATATTTTTAGATGTTTTCGTTTGGTAATTTATTTCACATGGTTTTTATGTGTTCTCACTATTTTTTTCGATTGCTATATTTTGTCCGATTTTACATGTCCGAATTACTTTATTTAAAATTTTCTTATTTAGCAGCAATTTTATGTAGTGACATATATTTTAATTTGCTTCTTTCTGAAGGTTTTTCTCTCTAATTATAGGTAAGAATATCTGAATTATGGTTTGATTCGAAAGTTTGAAGATGAGTAAGCATGCTTTTCTTTTATACAATATTTTCAATCTATTATGTAGAGGAAATTTTAAAAACATTGTAATGTACGTGGAGTTCTTTATTCCAGTTTTCCGTGTACTGTTTCTCATAAGTTCAGGACATTTAATTGACTATTACTATAAATTATAGACAATATTAAAACATTCTGTAGGTCTGAATTCTTCTGGAGATTCATTTATCATGCTTGACTTTTTAAGTTGTATGTTCCAATTAAATTGGTATTTTTTAAAAGTTATCTGAAAGCGAGTTAAATTGACTTGATAAATTAAAATATATTTCTGATAATGAGTGCATAATGCTTCGACCGTTTGAAAGATTAAAATTTCTGACTAGTTTATTAAAATTTGTGCAAAAATTATTCACAATATTCTGTTTAAAAATAAACCAATTTTACTTTCAAAAATCTGAACCTATATTTATTTTTTATTCAAAAATTATTTAGATAAAAGAAAATCTACAGAAAATAAAAGTAAGTGTTCGGCACAGTTTTCAACGAAGTTCAAGAACATTTACTTCGAAAAGAGATTCACAGCTTTAAGGATGATTTTGAACAGTCTTAAAATATTTCATTATTTATACTTTTATTCAATTTCACTATTCTCATTTATTAACAGTACATACAGCTCATTCCTTAATTCAGCATTAGACCATTTTCTTCCATCATACATCAAACACTGAACAGTACCCACTCCTTTAACTTCCAGGGTTCTCCACTTCCAGTTTTTACTCTACTTTTGACTTATTTGATTTTAGTAAAACAATCTCTTGCTGCACATGTGTTCATTTGCAGCACTGTCCATATACCAGGTTTCAAGGTCACTGTCTTCTATATTCATCATAAATGCATTTTTTTCTGCATCCTGTTCTTTGGATTTCTTAAACCAAGTCTTTCTGTGCAAGTGTCCTACCTTTTGGCAGTTATGACATGAACGTGTTTCTTCCCGTCGTTTATGTAGCAGTGCGTGTGAACATTCTTTTTTCATGTGTCCAAATTTCTTGCAATGAAACACTGTATTTTCTTATTTTCATATCTTTTATTTCTTCCTTCAGCCAGAAATGCAGTCGAATCCAAATTTGTAAAATCTTTTCCTAATCTTTCTTCCTCAGTAATGAGTCTTGCTAATAGGTTATTTACCTTTTGATCTCCGATGGAACTGATTGCCATGCTGATATGAAGTGCTTAAACTTTTCTGGCCATAAGCACTTTTGTCATAATCATCTGATCCGAAATTACCTCTCCAGCAATTTTCAACTTATTTACGCTCTCTAATTTTGTAACGAAAAGAGCTATTGTTTCATTCTCATCCAACTTGCAATTGAAAAACTGTTGAAGTAAATTTTACTACTAATGTCCTCTCATAAATGGCAATTAACTTGGACCATATTTCTGCTGAGGTTTCAAAACTCAATACATGCATCATTGGTACTTCATTTAGTCTAGTCACAAGTACCTCCTGTGCCACTAGTATTCCATTTACTTGCTTCAGCTCCCTATTCAGGTCTACTTAATTCTCCAGAAATAATATCACAGATTGTTTGACTTCAGCAAAATCTTACTTGAAATTTCCACAACTCCCAATTTTCTTCACCTTTCAGTTTCAATACTTGTTCGGCCATTTGAGTAGTTTCGTTTTAATTAAATACACTAACCGCGAATTCTCTGTCTTTAAATAACTGCGTTTCTTTTAATAACGTGTAGAAGAAAAAAAGAAACGGGAAAGAAGTGGAGAAAATCAATTAACTAAAAGAGGTTTATTTTTAAGGATGTCACAAACACAGATACAGGTACTTGTTCTAAATAAAAGAAAACTTTTCATTTTTATTTTGTTTCACTGTTGCCACACATCAAGTACTAATATTTTATTGCTTTCAACATGGTATTTCCCAAAATTGTCCATCTTAGATTTTACGAGACTTTCATTGAAATTTTCATTGCGCTTGAAATTTTTGACTTAAGATATTTGATTTTTCGTAAGGTATCTCCTTTTTTAAGGGCTTTCACATGTTAGTAAGAATCTTTCTTATGTAAAATATTTAATTTATATTACATTGTAAATGAAAAAATAAATTTTTACGGTATTCGCAAAAGTTTTTTTTTTTGTTGCTAAAATACTATTTTTAAAACAAAAGGCGGCACACTAGACATAAAAGCGTTTATTTAAAGTTCGAGTGACACATTAGTCGCAAAAGGTTCGCCATCTCTGGTATATAACATGTGTATGATGTGTACTCGTCTGATTACGCCACGTCCGTTTTCTCTTTTTTAAAAAAGCTTATTATCTGCTGTTCTCTTACCCACTAATTTAGCTTTGCCTTTCTGGACAATGAGCTGTCTCGTACTTCAGGCTTTCTGTCGCGCCAGGTTCCCTCTCTAGTGTTTGGCATGAATGGCAATTGCTACAGTCCAGTTCTGCCACCAAAGGTCGGCCCCAAAAGGCCACCGACAAATCTCGTCACTTTTCCTACTCCCACCTATGTGGCCGATTGTGCTCCTGCTGCTACTAACGTTGTGGTAACCACGCCACCCATTGTGACGGAAGTCAAAAGGTACATGACAGCATACAACTTCACTTCAGTTATTGTAAAAGCATGTCTGTTCTGCGCTGTTTTCCTTTCTGCCACCAGCACTTTGTTGTTCAGTTCTTTCGTTTTTGATGTTGTAATCCTCTTTTGTTTGGGACTTTTATGTTTTCCATCTGCATTTGTTCTGTTTCATACACGCATGTATTTTTTCTCCTGATAGTAATACTTATGGAGTGTAGCACCCAGTGATTCTTTTTTTAATTTACCGACCCATTGTTGATATCCATTATTTCCTTACCCCTAAATATAAATATATGTCCTATGCATCTCTATCTCATTTCTCTAAACACATTTTCTTTTCATTTTTGTCTTCCGAATGTAAATCACTAATTTTCTCCCCTTGAGTTTGTGTGTTTTGGTAATAGTAGGTTTGCTTCGTGTAGTATTTAACGTGACGTTTATTCTTTTGCAGAGGTATGACGAATTTTGAGATTCAAACTCAACTTGACTTTAAATCTTGTGTAATTTTGTTTCAGCTGTCTGAGAAAATTTAGTCTTTGTTTTCTCCTTACCCTATTTTCGAATAAATATTGTATCGGTGTATATGTGTAAAAGTCTAATACATGCACTGAAAGTGCAAGCTGGCAATATTTATGATGAAGAGGCAGATGGAAATCAATAATTAAATTTCGTTTTCCTATCAAGCATTTTGTTTCCCTAAATTAAACAAAGGGAAATAAATAAATATGTAATTTAAATAGATTGATATTTATATTTGACGAGAATAAAGCAACCTCACATGAAAATGCTACATCTTTCTTCCTGCTAAATCTATCTTAAATCAAACTTTCTGGAAGATTGTGTAGAGGACACAAACCGTAGTTTTGACATGAATTCTCGGGCCTGATATTGGATTGTAGAATGAATGAAACACAGGAAGTTTGAACGATTGTTTGTTTTGAATATTCAATCATTAATTTAAAGTTTGAACGATTAAAGTGCAGTTTGATATTAATTGTTGTTGAGAGATTGTTGCTCAATATTAATTGTAGCGTAGTTTGGTATCTTTCGAATGACAGCACTTATGCAGTCCTCACTCCTCGCAATCCAAAGTTATACTGGCCCAGAGCTCGTCCAACACAGTAGAATTTCGACATATTGCAGACACCCTCCCCGCGCTCAGTGTGCCTGCGCACTCGGTCCGTAGGTCATGTCAGGTACGGCCATCCTTTGTCTACACTTCGCTATATTTATTTTCTGGGTGTTTCTTCCAGTTATGAAATCATAAAACAAACAGTTGTAACGTTAGACTTTTCATGCATGCGTCCCAGTACTGTTCCGATTTTAAAGACGTATTCAGGTAAAAAAAACTACGTTTTCTAACACATCATGTTTTTGCAAATAATTTCGATTCATTTCAGGTTTCGTTTTCCATTCGTTTTAGAATGAAATGTATTGTGTTATAGTCAATATCTGTATGAGATACATTGAACACAGATGAGCTCAGTAGTAGACATCATGGGACTATACCATTATTGACATTCCTAAAATCTCTAAGCTCTAAGTTTGGGAAAAATTATAATAGTGGGGTGCCAGCTCAGGTGTGATCTCGTCATCTGACCGTGGTTCAAAATTACGTGGTGTAGTCCTCGGATCTTTCCCTTCGGGGGTTGGTCACGGACCGTCGCCAATAGCCCGTTGTGTTGCTCCAGTGCAACGTTAATTAAAAATACCATACCCAACCAGCGTTCCTTGGCTCTTTTTAATTTAAATGTCCAGGGATTTCTAATAAAGCTTGCATTTGATTTTTCATTATCGTGCGTTCACTGCGCGCTCACAATGCTATTACATTTTTTTTCCAGATTGGAAATTAAAGTTTTTTTTAGAGGGATTTCCAGTATAATCAATCAAGCCAGACAACCTGTTTATTTCTGCTGTCCAAATGTTCTCATATGATTCATATCTGGGGTACTTTAAAATATAGTGTGTCGCCGTTTTGGCAACGTTTGGCGTTTAAACTACTAAGAGTTGATTAATCAACTATTTTGAATTTCTACATTGTAATTTTTTTTGGCGAAGTGCTGAAATCGTATCAAAAAGCAAGTCAACTGACGCCATGTTCAGAATGTACAGGAAACACGTATCGCCGCAGAAACACTACCATCACATATTTATCTAGACAGAAAATGCCTATATCGTCATTTGACGGGTGATTCAAAATTATACGAGGTGTTGTCCTCGGATCTTTCCCTTTGGGGTTGCTTCCGGATCGTCGTTAATAGACCGTTGTGTTGCTTCAGCGCGAAGTAAATTCAACTATCTACCTCTCAAAAATTATTAAAAATTCTATGCATATTTTTGAAAATTATAATGCATAAAGTCGTGACTTCACTCCCAAAAGGTTTTTTACCCAGCTATCCTAAATACTTTTGCCGGGGTTGACCTGGACATTGTTCCAGCCCAGAACTGAAAATTTTTTCTTTACAAATGTTTTTGTCACCGCTTCGTAGTTTGTAGGTTTCGTCTGATCGTTTCATTCAAGTGATACGCCCCTGGATTCAGCTGCCTTCCACTTAATTACACAGTACCACTAACGCAGACAGATTATATGTATGGAATCCTTTCCAAATGTGCCTTTCACATGTATCTTATTAACCCAAATGTCTGTAGCTTTTTTATAAACTTGCATAATTTCGTATGCTAAGGGAATGGTTAATTTTCTTTTATGACGGGGATGAAAGTTTTTTTTAACAGTAATGACTGAAACCCCGTCATTAATATGAAAGAAGTTGGTGTTTAACGGAACTGTAAGTGGTACAAAGAGGAAACAAACGAATAATAATGATTCTTCTAGTAGGACCTGATAGGTTGTGATCTTTTGGTTTGTCGAGAAGCTTTGGTCATTTTTATGGATCGCGTTTCGGTTTTTAGGCGTATTTGTAGTGTATGAATGAATTAATATTGTAGCGTTTGATGAATAAAATAAAATATAATGAGGGTTTTTCAGTATAAGTATTAAAACTAACCCCCCCCCCCCGGACAAAAAATACTTCCGGTTAAGAAGTAATTTGATTTTTCGTCGTTTTGGCGATGTTTGGAGTAAATTTTTAATATGAGCGACATGCTGCAATTTCACTCATGACAAGTTGCGAAAGAAGTAGCCAAACACTAGCGCCCTCAGAATTTTAGATTTACAGAAAAATAATCATCATTATAGCAAATTTAATTTAGGTTAAATGCAAATTTATTTTGTTTATCTTTCGAAACTTCCACACCACGCCAAGTTTCCACATTTGGAAAAGAATTCGCAAATTGTAGTAAAGAAACTAACCTTGTTTTACTTTCACAGATGAAGCCATTATGAAAATAAATTGTCTCACGATCAATGTCTTGTGTTTAAAAAGAAATTTTACTTCATGCTCGGATAAGAAATGGAAATCTATATTCACTCAACACGTTTTTGTATTTATTCCCAACATATTAATCTCAATGCAATTACATCACCCGCTTCAAAAGTTTCCTTAACTAAAACAAAAACCGCATCAAATTTACTTTAAAATCACCCGTTTTGAATTGAGTGTAGTATTTTTGTATGAGTGGAACCATGAAATATAAATTTAAGAAGTGAAATTGAAGGGGGGGGGGTGATCTCCGTGAAAAGAAATGATTGGTGTAGTATTTCTCCTCTGATTGAGTTCTTAAACCTGTAATTTGTGGCGCCAAAGTATACGTTCCTCCCAGTTGTGAAATCGCTGGTTTTCCCGACCCATTCACGTTTTTCGCTCACCCATATCCGCCGTTCGACAAAACAGCATTTCTTTATTCCGAGAACTATCTTAAGAATGTTAATGCACGAGAAAGTTTTTTCCTTTTTTGGCGTTTTGTACCTTCCACAAAACCAGAAAAGGAAAAGAAAGGAGAGAAAAGAAAATTGTGCGACTGTAGGCTCTTTCATTGATGTAGACGTCCATGAGGAAAAGCAAATGTAATCTTACAGGTGAGAACAGTAAGGTTGACACATCAGAAGAAGATGGAGGCTAATTTCTGGGGTGTATTGAAGTCCATTTTGAACATTGACCCTCTGACATCATCTGCACAGCTATTTCTTTTTTACTTTCTAGTATTTATGTTCGCAGGGCTGCCACAGGCGACTTTTTTCTATTTTTCAACCTTGGCGAGTAGGGGTATCTTTAAAAACAAAAACGTCTCGAAAGATGTTAATTTCAAAATTTGTGCAACTTTTCTTGAAAAATCACCAAAGGTTAACGAAAATTTAGTCTCATTTTTTAACTAATTGCGGACGGAAAAATATAGGGTCACAAACTTTAGTGCTAGAATATCTGAATTTATGTGGCATTGAACTTTAAATGTCAATAATTAACAAAATATAGATTTCTGAAACCTAATATTTTGCAGTTGGTCATTACTATATGTGACCTATTCAAAAGCTGATTTTCATTAAAATCGGTGATGTCAGCCACAGCCGATTTGCTCATTTTGCGTGGAATGACCCTCCTTTCACATGTTCGGGGGTTGATCCCGGACCGTCGCCAATAGCCCGTTGTATTTCCAGTGCGACGTTAATTAAATACCTACCTACATGTATGTGTTTTTGGAACATCTGTTTGCACATATCATCACTAATATCACTTGTGTATCCCGCCTTATATATTATCCGCCTAACTGGTATGATGTTCATAGCTTTTGTCTGCCACCCCCAGTAGTTCCTGGTTCGAATCCTGGTTTGTAATCGCATGGATGTTGGTGATGGTCCCTGATATGCGCAACGGTTACCCACTGGGTGCTCATTCAGTGGCGTAGCTAAGGAGAGGGCAAGAGGGTCCATGTCTAAAGGGAAGGCATTTCTAAAAGGGATCGGAAGATCTCAATTCAATCTGAGATGGGAGGTATGGTTATTTTGTGAATCAATAATCCATTGATTTCTACTATTGTTATTGGGAGCAGTAATTTAAGTCCACTGGTGCAAGAATCATTAGTAAATATATATTGTAAAGGAGAATTCGATCTAAAATGTATAGTAATGATTACTACATTTAAAACTAAATCTAAACCATTGTGCTGATTTACGTTAGAGATTTATCAACTAATTATGCTTTATCAGCACAGAAAAACACATTAGGAACCTCAAAGGGGATTCTCCTTCACACAAAAAGAGGGATTATCTTGTAGATTATCCGAATTCTTCCATTAGTACAATATTGGGAGTCTTCTAATCGTGTTAAGCTTCAGTGGCAGTTGGTTTCGTCAGTTAAATGTTTATTTTTTAAGATACAACTCTTTTCTTACTCGATTGTTTATAGGACAAAAGGTAAGCTTTACTTCTGTAATAAGTTTCTCGTTATGAGTTCCATTTTTCTTTAAAAAGTTTGTTTTTGTAAACACTATTGTAATATATCATTGACTATTAATCTGATCAGATGGTAAAATGCGATTGTGAAATCCGGATACAAAATTTGACGTGTTGTGTTTTTCTATCTGATTAAAGGAATATTTTGGTGCTTTTGAGAGTAATACTTTTTACCGACACCATCGTTACTATTCTGTTCTGTTCCAAACCCTTCTTTAACTCTGTACTTAAGGAATATGCATTTATGATATTTTTGGAAACTGTTAATTGTAACGAGGTGAATCTAAAAAGTCAATGCTACTCAATTACTTCAAAATTTAAAAAAAATGTTTCAATTGGATTAAATTTTGAATTTAACTGTTTGTGACTATAAAATTTGATAGGAATAAATTATTATTGCAGTTCTTTTGAAGAAACTTATGAAGATATTTCTTTTTAAATAACTCGAATTTACACCAAATTCAACAATCGAAATAATTCTATTACATTTTTAAAGCTACACAGAAAGATTTCAAACCAATTTCACAAGGTATAAGATTTCTATACTATAATTTGCACTCAAGTTTTCTCACTAAGACATTCTATCATAAAATTATAATTATATTATGCTAGTTACAAAAGGTATTTAATTGTTAGTATTAGTGATATTTAGTTATTTGTAGAGTTTGATTTCTACTTATTTATTTCCAATTAAGGACGAGTGTTTTATCATCTGATTTTTACTGAGTTATTGAGACTATATTATATATATATTTTTGCATAAATGATATAAACGTAATTAAAATGAGAAATTAAATTAATTAAAGTAATTTTTTATAGCAGCAATGTAGTAAAATTAATATTTTTCACTCTTTTTGTTCGTGATTATATTGTTCATGCAGAAATCCATTTAAATATTTTGATTTAAAAATCAGCTTCATGTGTAAACGAGCTTTCAACAGAATATCAAAGCAGTCAAATACTTATTCTTAATCTCCTTTTTTCAATTTAGAATAGAGGCACGAATTTTATTTAACACACTATTCGAAATTGCTTAATGGCCAGCTAGTTTAAAGTCACGTTAGGAATTTTGTTTCGGACGAAGGGCGGCATCAGCATCATTCGGCCCGATTTCAAAAAAGTCTAGCAACGTCTCAAATAGCTGTCAGTTTGCCCCCTGTAATACCGAAGGCCGGAAAAATCATTGATCGGTCATTAGAATTTAAAAAATATATTTGTACTGACCCTTGGTTCTACAGGCTTTGGGTTCGAATCCAGGTGTTGGCATGGACAATCGTATAGTTTGAAATCTACTTTAAAACGTAGGTCCCGGTTTACCTAGCCCTCGTGTGGAAAACAATAACCGTAGAGTGATATATCAAAATCACTGTGCATTCGTAATATTTTACCTCAGGTTTGGGTGACATCACAAATAGCCTTGAGTTGACCCATTGTAGTACCAAAGAGGTCAGTGGTGGGGCTTTAAAAATATTATCTGGGTAGGTGGGATTAGTGATTGCAAAACCTGTTTGGGGGAAATCGGTTAACCGAGAAACCGACCCAAATTTTAAAACTGAAAAACCGGTTTTATGAAAGAAGAAAACCGGGTTTTCGGTTTTACGCATTGGCAACCCATAAGAGAAACTCATCACAACAAGGTATACCATACTACGCACACTGATGCAAACAACTAAATGCTTAGTGTTTACTACCCGATCAGAATAAAAATTTAACATTATTACATGTATCTGGTAATAATGCCACATGAGTCACACATCACTTTTGTGTGACACAACATGACCTACCTCTCCGCTGACCAATCATAATAACATGTAGACGGATTCTCAGCATCAGTACCAATGAGACAGACAGTGGATCCTCATTGGTACCAATAAAATGTAAAAATGTAAACAGAGAATAAATTTATATCACATGTCGTTTAGGAAGCAGCTCAACTCGGCTACCCTGTGCCGCAAACATTAAACAATCATACACTATCAAAACCCTTCCTACTCCACAGAGACCAATGTAGTAGAAGACTTTCTACGCCTCGGCCGGCTCCCTGCGCGTAATGCCAAAATGTCATTGTCAATTACTGCTGTTCATTAGGTAATTCTGATTTGAAGAATTATTAGTTTTGTTTGCTCAACCTTTTGTAGTTTATAATGAACATGTTTATTCAGAAATAAGTGGTAGGTGTACTTCACAAACTTGATTTCGCAATCATACATCCGCTAGAAATAAAAATAAAATAATAATATTTTTTATTTCAACCCACAATCGAGCATGGCCAGTCATATTTTCGAGGAGTTTAAACATAGCAGCGGTGATGATTATTCCATTTGGTGTCATTATCTTCGTTAAAGAAATGGTCAACTAGACAAATGCAAAAACATGTTCTAAAGAAATAAAATGTGTTGGCGGCTCTACAGGTGCAGTACATACACACCTAAAAAGATGCACAGTATTTCCATTTTGAAAAGAAAAGAAGTACCTATTTCGGAAAAAAGTCCAGCAATATCATCTACGACAAAAATGACAGAATATTTTGATAATCTAGTTGATGACACATTGTCAGAAGTTTTATCAAGAATGACCGCGTTGGATGGCCTTCCTCTTTTTCCGTATTTTGCACTTCAACTGATCTTCGTAAATCTCTCATTGCAAGGGGATTTCAAAATATTCCAAAATCCTCAAATGCCATTCAGAAATTAGTGGTCGCCTATTCACACAAAGTGCGAGCAGCTGTTGTCAGTGAATTTAAAGGGCTAAAGTTAAAAGGATATAGAGCGAGTCTAACTCTTGACGAATGGACATCAGTAAGGAATCGACGATTTTTGAATATCATTGTACATTGTCAAAAACAATTTTGGAGTCTAGGTCTGGTTCGTGTACATGGAAGTTTACCAGCTGAGAGATGTGTCGAAGTAATTAGAAAATTGAAAGTTTTCGGCCTGTGCCTTGATATAGATATAGTATGTATCACTACAGATGGAGCGTCGGTCATGAAAAAGTAGACAAATTGATTAAAGCTGAGCAAGAGCTCTCTGTCTAGCGCATTCCATTCAGCTTGGTGTAACCAAAGTGCTATACAAAAAAGCACCCGTCGAAGTTGAAAAAAATAACTTACAATCGGATAATGAACCTGAATCGGAATATGACTGTCTCAGAATCTGAAGGAGAGAATATTGAATTAGATATTGACAATGAATGACGATTCGGAATTGGAAGATGAAATTTCATTTGAAAGTGAGTTCAGTATTGCTTACTCAGATGATGTAGATGGAAATTCGACTTCACATGTTAAACATGAAACCATCTTACCACTTATTACAAAAATTAGAGTGGTGGTACGATTGTTCCGCAAAACCCCAATAAAAAACGATGACATACTGCAAAAATATGTGAAATTGGAATTTGGTAGAGAGTACTCATTGATTTTAGATTAAAAAACACGATGGAATAGTTTACTCACCATGTTGGAAAGGTTCAACAAATTAAAACCATGTGTTCAGAAAGCCGTAATTGATTTGTCATCGATTAGTGGATACTATTTCTGCCTTATTGCTAGTAAAACTTACAGTGGAAGCATTATGTAGAGCAGATGCAAATCTATTGACTGCTGACGCTGCTTTAAATTTCATGTTGACGTCTTTAAATGATCTTCATACTACACTCGGTAATGAACTGAAAGAATCCCTAGAATTAAGAATTCAAGAAAGACGCACTAACGCATCAGCAGTACTTCGATTTCTACGTAATGGATATCGAACAGGTGATAAAAGGAATATGTGTTTAAAAAGTTGGGTTATGTCGGTTTATAAATAACCTGATGAAACATTTATCGCCGTCTTCTTTAACACCAGCACAATCCGATGCAAGGGATATCAACTTCGATGTCAAAGACGATGATGTTGTGGAAAAATCTTCTGTTTTATACATGGGACAATTGCTGTAGAGAGCAATTGACAAGGAGCTTGCTGGTTCGGCATCACTGGATAATTGTACAAGTAATGATTTTGAAACGGAAATTAAAAAAGATGTTGCAGTATTGGAAGGAGGGAGAGCCAAAAGCACAACTATGGATCTGTGCTACAAATACTTGCTCACTATTCCACCGACAAGCGTGGCGTCGTTCCGGGCATTCTCATCGTCAGATTAATTCGTAACTAAAATAAGATCGAAGTTGAATGATGTCTCCATAAATTCACTGTTTTCTGCGAGCACACTTTAATGCCGAAAAAAATGTTAACTGTACTAGCAGGTGATTTTATAGCTCTCAATGTTAGATAATAATCGTTTTATGTATGTATATAAGTTACATACTTAATAAATAAATTTATTTAATGTTTGTTACACAAATATAGCGTTTTACGTATTTTTTACAAAACCGGTTTTCGAGTTTTGGAAAAAATGAGAACCGAAAAACCGGTTTTGCATTTTACTAAAACCGTGCAATCACTAGGTAGGATAATTATAATTTGTATTGTTTGATTCGTTTGCTTTTATGGAGCAAGGGCTATATTTGGCCAAACTGCGTCAAACACAAGACAGACAACGTCAAGTAAATGGACACACACACATAAAGTCTTACTGATACAAAAGATGGAAAAACTCCCAATTTAGAATCGAATCTGATCCGCATACAACTCGCAGTTTCAAGCGCAGTGGGCAAACCCACAGAGACACGGCGACCCCCTCCACTCTTAATTTTATTGGAAGGCAGCCATAAAAATTTTCGGGGGGGTCCAAAGGGTTTGGGCTAATAATCGGGGCACGATTCTAGTTTTGTCACAATTCTTGACGCCAAAGCAACTCTGAACTCGAAATTGTTGAACATTTGTGATTAAATTTTATTGAATTCTTTGTGTTTTTTCGCTGAGTTGGAGTTATTTTGTGTGGGATTGGGGCTTAGTAGCACACACTGTGCCCATCACCATTCATATATTTCTCAAGTTTGACTATCACTAGCATAGACCTTGTGCTAAGTGATGATGCTGATGTTTCGCACGAGTTCAGGTCAGTGCCCTCCTCCCTTTCCATTGCAAGGATACCCCATTCATACTGAGACCATTATAAATATTCTTTATACACAAATTTTAACAATCAGTGATGAACAACGTGTGCCTTGTTAATCCAATGTCATGAAGCCCTACCTGGCATCTCCGTAATAAAAGGAATTAATATTTATCATTTTTTTATCAAAATGTGCTTAATACCCTCATGTTAAAATGCATGCTTTCAGAGGAAGCGCCGACTAGAAACAGAAATAATGTGACCATGAATTTATACGCTTGTGTTCATTATTTCAAATGAGTCAGAAACACAAGAAATACGTAGTCGGGTTTTGCTTGTTTAATTTCGGAAAATGACCTTGCATCTGAACTCTCAGTAATTGGCCTCGCTTCTCCAAGGTTGCTTTCTTTGCTCCTGCGTTTGTAATTGAATTTATTTGCCAAGGGTTTTTCATTCTGCACAGTTCATTCACTCCTGGTAGAAGCAATTGTTTGGCGGATAATTACCAATTCCGTGTGGGAAGCTGGGAACATTTAAATCTATTTTTCATCTCCTCTCAACATTGAAAACAAGAAAATTTTTATCAATTTTGGACAAACCCCAATCGCTCTGCTGACCAGATTGATGAGATACAATATTCCCTGCGAGCCGCGTGTAAAGTTTTTTTGTTTTGGAAATAAATCATAAAATTGAAAATTTCTTTTTTTTTTTCATTCATCGATTATAAAAATCTCCAAAATTATTTTTCAGGGAACTTTTCTCGGCAATTATTGAAATTTGAGAAATCTGCCAACCCTTTTGACAAGAAAAATCTACCAACAGCCTAATTTGTTAGAACGATCAATAGTTTAATCCAACCCTTTTGACATTTTCTTTAGCAATTGATGCATTTTAGTAATTTTATAACTTTTTAGTTTGAAAATTGAGGTTTTGCCTTTTTTGTCAGTTGTATCGTTTTGGCAGTGAGTTTTTCTTTCATTTGTCAGTATTGTTCTATGTAATTTTTAATTTTTGTTTTGTGCTTTTATGATGTTGTTTTTGTGTTGTAGTGTTAATTGTACTGTTTTTTTCTGTTATATAACTGGAGTGATTTGTTTGACAGCATGTAAAAAAAATTTCCGTCAACTGTTTGCATTACTTTGTGACTCTAATATTTGGGTTCACTTTAATTACTAGAATTGATTTTGTTCATAAATTTCTTTTTGGGTGTGTATGTCTATTTACTTGACGTTATTTGGCACAGATTTCCAAGCATGGCCCTTACAGCATAAAACTCTACCCAACCAACCATAAAATTTCTTCGAATTTCGTTTTGAAAAGTGATAAAAATATGCACATTTCTTGTATCCTTTCCAAGACAGTCATTTAACACGTTGTTTTTAACAACCACACTTTAAATAAATTTAAATATAACTATGAGGCATTTCTAAGCTAAATATTGGTGGCTGTAGTGCTTTTGCGGCGATAATGTTTCATGTACTTATTCTGAATGTCGTAAGCTGGCTTGTTTTTCGAATACGATTACAGCGCTTCACCAATAAAAATTCCAAATAATGAATTCCGAATTCATATATGATAGTTGATTGGTGGACAACAACTAGATTAAACGCCAAACATTGCCAAAACGGCGATAAACTGTATTTTAAGTTAACTCCCATCACACGAGTGAATTTGGACAGCAGAAGAATATATAATCTCGCAGACCGCCCGATTTATTTTAAAACTGAAAATCCCTCTCATACTAAGTTAACAAATAAAAACCGTTTAGTTTCGATAATATTTCATGTTTTGTAGATTTTAAGATCTGTCATAGTAGGTGATGTTTATTTCCTACTTTTCTGTACTTTACTTTTTATTCTGATTTATTTTATCGCATCTTATTACGTAAGGTGTCCGGACGCAAAAATAATATGCTGAACATCGTGTTATTCAGCCTTGTATTTATATGGTCTTTTTCTCTCGCCTTTTCAATGAATTATTTTCTCTAAAAAATCCATGTAAAAAAAACGTTTTCTAAATTGTATTGGGAAGATAAAGTTTTTCCGTAACCTTTTACAAATTTTTTTCTACTCAGTGCTCTTGCCCCTTCGTTGCTTCCGTGCAATCATCTTAGCTTTAGAGCACATAAAATACTTTTATTGGAAACGAATATTAACATCGTTTGTTTTTAAAAATCTGATGCTGAATGGGGAGGCGCGGAATTCGCGCGCGTACATCAATTTGGAGAAATAAAAAAAAATATTTTGTACTTGTTTTATTTTGAATTTATTGTATTTTAGTTTTAAAATTTGATTCCCTGTTGATTTCTGAAAAGATACATGTTAATATTTCTGATTTAAATTTATGTAGGAATAAAAATAAACTGAAATTTTTAAAAGAATACAGCATAAAAATGAATACGTTATTAGAATATGGAACTTTCTAATCTAAATTGATAAAAATAATATTAATAAACCTTGTTATTCAGAATAATAAATACTTTGTATTAATTTAATTTTCATAAGCTACGATTGACAAAACTATCTTTGTCCTTTTTTGATTTTAGTCTCTGCCCTGAATGCATCCCCCCCCCTCTCTTCACCGGGTACTGGAATACTTATTAATGTATTTTCCATTTTGGTTTTTCTTAAGCTGCAACTAGCTTTATATGTGGAACCCAAAATACAAAGATAATCATTTCCTCACTCCAAAAGAACTCTCTTTGCCTTTATTATATATTTTAGCCCCCGTCATCTCCGCACCTTCTTCCACCTCCACCCCCAAGAAATATCTGCCCTTTTTTATTTCAGCCCAGCCTTCAACTACCTCTCGCACTCTACTAGAATATTTATTTGTACATTTTCTGTCATCATGACAACGTGTAGGGAAAACACCAGCGCCATTTCTTTCCACAAAGCTTTGGAGTTGATTAAAATTAAACGGGAACAAAACTGTCGATAAATACGTGGAAATAAGGTCACCACATCAAGTACCCACCGGTTTTATCCCACGCCCAGTTGTGGTGCGATCTTGCCAGGAAAAGACTCGATCGAAGGCATTAAAAGACAATGAACATAACGCTCTCGAAAATTCCAACGTTGATGAATGAGCTCGCGAGGGGGGACGGACTCACTTTCACTCGAAGCCCCGACGAAACTTTGACCTACATCCGGCGAAGCCCTGCTAAGTAGGTCAGGACCTTTTTCGCTTCTCGCTACCATTTAACTTAATCGCCACTCAATTTCTCGAGAAACGCTCATGTAATAAATACGGACCCTAAAATAAATATGCTCCACTTTTTTCAGAGAGGGATGATCTCTCGGAAGGTCAGGCCCCCGCTTCATTCGAGACCTTGGTCCTGCCTTTTGTGCCAGATCATGACTTAACTGAACAATTCCCTCTGTGAGTGTATCTCCCCTTGGTATCTCAGACGGCTTGCCGCTTGGAAAATTGTGTCATGGTCTTTTGTTCTAACTCTCTCTGGGAAGGTGTAGACGAGGAACGGCGTAATGGTTTCCGCAGCCATGCTGTCTGCCGAGTCTGGGTTTTTTGGTTACGTAGACGGACTGGGGAAGGGAGGACACTCTGGGGGAACACTCGATGTCAAAACAAGGACGTCCGACTTGCTGTGGCAGCACAAACGAGGTCGCGTGACATGACTGTGTTCGTACATGAGACTCGCGATCGTTAAACATTCGTTTGTCAGCTGGATGATGATTGACGAATGTGAGCAAATTCTAAAAGCGGTGAATGCGGATGTTAATGTTCTTGAAATCCTCAACAGGGTTCACCTTTTTAATAAAATATCGAGTACAGTAACCCCTCTAAGTATCGCACTGCTTGGGGGACAAGACAAAAGCGCGATTATCCTTTTAAATCCTACTTTAGTAGCAGTTGCATAGATATAAAATGAATAGGCTAAAACAGAAAATGTGCTAATTAAGTATAAAAGAGACGTTGAAGATCTTGCCAAGAAATTTAGATAAAAAAATTTAAAATTTCTGAATAGGTTTTCAACAATCTTGCAACCACAGGTTCCGATGTTTATCTTTTATGATTTCCACAGCTTGGCGCCTAAACTTTGAAAGTGGTGACCTTTGGAAAATTTTCTCTTAAGAAAATTCCGAAAAATATTTTTTTCCGTCCGCTTTAAGTTTAAAAAAGGAACTAAATTTTCGTTGACCTTTAATGAATTTTCAAAAAAGGGCCAAAATATTTTAAGTCACCAAAATTATGAAATTAATGACTTTTGAGGCGATTTTGCTCAAAAAGATGCCTCTAGTCGCCAAGGTTGAAAAATAGTAGCAGAAAAGTCTCCTTTAAATCGCCTGTGGCAGCCTGTATTATACTTCACATACATACGTACCACACAGTCAAGGTGCAACCCGTTTATACTAGAGGCCACAAATTCAATCCAGATGCACACACATCCATGTCTTATCCCGGATTCGAGCTAGAAACATTTCGATCCTGAAGCTTGCCGATTGTTCTTATTAGAAATAAAAAAGTACTACTTATGCAGTATAAATTACCCCTTTTTTATTTAGGTAGATAAGTCGCTGAATTTACGTCACACTTGAGCACACAACAAAATGTGCTATTGGCGACGGTCCTGGATCAATCCCGAAGGACATGATCCGAGGACAACACCTCGTAATTTTGAAACACGGTTAGATGACGATGTCCAACACCTGAGTTGGCATCACACTCAACAAACTTGCACACCACGACAACGCGAGGACATTTGAGGCCACGACAGATTTAACATGCACCAGCCCCTCTGTATCCGGCTACTAATTCGCGACTTTACCAACTGGGCTACCTCGGCCGCAATTTTGAAACGAGGAAATGCATTCTCATCCACACTTTCGAGACTTTCTTGAACCAAATTTTTTTTTACTAATTTAGTTTAGGATCACTACTTAAAAGAAGTGAGTTTTGACTTCTAATGCTGTAGTCAAAACTCACTTCACATTGGAAGTCAAAATAAGTAAATTCGAATGTGTTACTACATTCGAATGTAGTAACACATTCGAATTTACTTAGCTGTCTGCAAACCAAAAATTCATCGGGGACAGGTAAAAACCTACAGAGACTATTCGGACATTTTTTGTGCGATTTTGATGAGCTGTAAAAAATTGTACGCTTCGAAAGAATTTTATTTTCGCAGCAGTTAAATAGCTAAAGTATAAATTATCGTCTGCTAACTCAGAGTTTTATTTACTTTCAAAATGGCGCTTTTAAATAAGCAATGGATGGAAGGCTATGTGTCCGCTCTTTCCGAAGAGAAGTATGCTTATTTAATTATTCAAAAACGCTGTAAAAGTCATGGTTTTTCGATCTCTAAAGGTACGATAAGTAATATTATTAATGAGAAAGGAAAAAACATAAAAGTGGAAAAATACTTTCAAATACGTATCCAAAAAGAAAAGAATTCCTGAGAATATTTGTAAAGTAAGATCTTTAATTTTAAAAGAGAATCCGCCAACTAAAAGAACTATTGCAAAGTCATTAAAATGTTCAGTTTCAACTGCAAATAAAATAATTAACAGTGATTTGAATCTTAAGGCCAAAATATACAATGTTCATCGTTTATCTCCACGACATATTGCAGAACGCAGAACTCGCTGCAGAATTCTGCATGAGAAGCATTTAGCTGGAAAAAGATGGAAAAATGTTGTGACAATAGACGAGGATTTAAATGATTGCAATAAAAAAGAACAATTTATTATCATAAAAGAGGAGAAAAAATCTTAAAACGTGGTTCAGGGAATCTAAAGAAACTTTCTCTAAGGGATTTATGGATTGTTGCCTGTTTTGCATATAATGGAAAATTAAAAGTAAAGAGAATGGGAAAAAATGTAGAAATCAGCTCCCCACATACTATCAAGACCATATTTTATCCCCAATATTCAAAAAAGAAATACCATATCTTTATCCACAGTGTCTACAATCAGTAGAGCTGCATCAGGATAAAGCAAGCAGCCACATATCTAAATCCACTATTAAATTCTTGGAAAAAATGGAACAAGAAACTGGTATCATGTCTTTACTGTTATTCCTGCTAAATCTTCAGATGTTTCATCCACGGACTTTTGTGCTTTTGGACTTTTAAAAAGAGTATTATCGAAACGTCGACCGAAAACCATTCAAGGACTTTGGAAAACTGTGGAACAAGAATGGGACAAAATACCTCTGTCGATACTAAAGTCATTAATTATCATTGAAATTGAGGTGTAGAAAGAAAGTTAACAATAAGGGCTATCAAATAGAACATTTAAACACAAAAATTTCATGTAAAAAATTGATCTTCAGTCCATTAAAATCGTTCAAAAAATGTCCGAATAGTCTCTGTATATAGTAGAATGATAGATACATCGGGGTGTGTTATAACGAGAGTATTCATTTCCAACGAGGTCTGTGACTTAATCAATTTGGAATCATAACTTACTGTATTTTGTATTTATCAGCTTCAGGGCGCCAACTAGGGGTGATTGGAGCTTCGATAACCCTAGTTACTTCATTTGTATGTGTTTTTGGAACAATTTATTTTGTTCGGAGATTTCACGACCAATAATGTAAATGTGTAGTATTTATCCCTCATGTTTGAGTGGAAGGTAGGTCCCAAACATAAAAATAGTACGAAGTGAAAAGAGATTCTGACAGGTCCGAGAAGTGTGCATTTGCACCCCAGCACAGGTAAAAAATATGGGGAACTTCAGACAGGAAAAGGTCGATCCACCTATCAGACAGAAAAAATAGGGGCGTCCACTTAAATAAGAGTTCAGTCAATAAAAGGCGGCTTAAATGCTGTAGAATTAAAATGTGATCAACTAAAAGATTACTGGATTCATTATCAACAAATAGGCAGGAAAGCTGGAAATTAAGAAAGCCAATATCTTTATAACTTCTTCGGTTGCGATTCTTACCTACGTATGTATCTGAGTATTTTGATCTGTCATAAATTTTCAAAAATTATTTATGAAGATATTACCTCTTTCCTGGAGTACCTGACGTCTAGGTACATTTAAAAATAGCTTTTTTACCTTCAAAACCAATGGCTGATTAGTCACTTGTCGCGCCCCCCCCCCTGCTTTGACACACTCCACCCCGGCACTCAAAATGTACAAGAACAATGTGTTTTGTTAAATAAGTATTTTTAGTAAAATTTCCAGCAAAATACAAAGATTAATTTCTCCTCATGTATCGCGCACCATTTCCTCCATGAAAACAGACATCTGACATCTAATGTTTTCTCTACTACCTTATTTGTGTCTTAAAAAGGGAGGAGACAACTTCTGTACCTCATCAAGAAGTCTTGGGTGCGTCTTAATTATATGTAAGCAAATTTGAGAATAATGAGGACAATTCATCTGAAAGTTGCCTGCGCCTGGGGCCTAAAAGTGACCTGATCCGTCACTTCAAAACGTTGAAAGAAAAATTTATTCCTGCTGTCCCCATTCAGCTACATCTTAAAATGAACCCATTTGGGGACAAAAATTTCTTAAAAACAGCCGATAAAATACATTTTTGATAATATTTTTCTTGGGATTGTGCGGTTTATTTAGAACATCAAATATTTTTGAAAACGACGGCATGTTGTAGTATGCACGTGGGCAGTAAATACCTCAGGAACAGACCTTGGTTCCTGTCCGTAGAATTTGGTGCCCTCTCACATGCAACTCTTATGAGTGAGATGCAGTTATCCTGCAGATTTTCCTATCAATATTATCAGTAAATATTTAAGTTATCCCTCATCTTTTTGAAGGAACCTGGCGTCGGTCATATTTTGAGGGAGGCAATGGGTTTTGGGCCCCAGGACTAGGCGCATCTGAGTAGTTTTGCTTAGTTGAAGCTTAGGTTGAGTCGTAAAACTTGGTTCCCCTCCATCTCAGACAACCCTTATAAGTGAGGTCCAGTTACCTTGCACATTTGCCTACCAATATTATCAGTAAAGCTGTAACACTTATCTCATGTTTTGGGGAACCAGGCCTCAGTCATATTTTAGGGGAGGGCAAGGGAGTTTGGGCCCTTGAACTGGGTCCGTAGAATTTGGTGCCCCTCTATCTCGGACAGCCCTTATGAGTGTGGTGCAGTCCCTGCATATTTGTCGACCAATATTATCAGTAAATCTGTAACACTTATCCCTCATGTTTTGGGGGTAATCGGGTCCCAGTTATATTTCTGGGGCTAGGTGTTTTGGGTCCTAAGATTTAGGCGCATCTAAGTAGATTTGTTTAGTTTAAACTTTTACTGAAAACCTGTTGACAATTAAATATAGTGTTAGGCCAAAACCCTGACCCTTTTGAAACAAAAACCAATCAATCCACCAAACTGTGTTGTTGGGAATGAATTTTACTTAATCGAGTTCATAAAACTGAAAGCAAATAAAACCTGAAATATTGGAAAATAGTGTACACGGTTTTTCTTTATAAAATAAACAGGTTGGTTAGTTTTTATGGCGCAAGGGCCAGATCTGCTCAAGCAATGTTTTTTGGGGGCATGTAAATGGGCATGCACACAAGGAAATTTTTTACTGACGCACAGAAAGTAAAGTATGGACTATTTAAATTTTATTACGTTTGTTTAACTGATTTAAAATTCTAATAATACTTTTGTTCACTAATAAATACCTAAGCTTCGACTGCTAGAAAGCGAATTACGCGTGTTGAAAAAATTATTTACATGTTTAAAAGCATCTGTAGAGAAAGAACAAGGAAATGAATATAAAACAAAATAGGTGCTTGTAAACAGAGAATAGATCAATAAAAGCTGCTGTGAAATGCTGCTCACATAACTGTCAAAGTTGCGTTTACTGACAAAAAGAGATAGAGCGGATCTTTTACTCAGAGCTGACCTTCCGAGAAACATAAGGTTATGGCCAATTGTTTTTTCATTCTTTCGTCGTAAATTTGGAATAATAGCTTCCGTTGACCATGCTTGTCTCAGGAGGCGGAACGATGGTCTGGGGACGTAAATTCTATTCAAAGAGATAGTTAAACAGAACTTTTAACAAAAAACGTTTCCTTTATCCATAGGTATTCATATTCTTTTGTATGTAAAGTTATGTAAATTTAGAGACGTCTTCAGAAGTGTTTCTTCAAAATTTGGAGAAAGTTTAAAGGTTAAAGAATGCCAATCTTGCTTCGCATTTTGTTTGTAGCTTTACCGGATTTTATAGAATGTTGACCCTATGATCACGTTCGTGGAAATCTTGTAAAAACTGGAAAAATGAGAAATATATATGTATTCTGATATCGGAAGAGGGAGAGCTTTTCGTTGGTGCAGGATTTAACTACTTCCACATCCAGTACACTTTTTTCTGAGATTATTTAACCCAACACACTTCTATTTAATCAACTTGGTGAAGTATTGGCTAAAATTTCTATTTGATTAGCCGTAGAATGCATTTGAACAAATTTTACATTATTGATAGACAGACGACAGTACTATAAAGCACTTGTGGTATGGTTACCAGTAAAAAAAGCTGCACAATTAGCCTAGGAATTTTTAAAGTATGGTTTCACGGTAAAAACTACACTTGAAAGGGTTAAGGCAAGTCATACATTGGACATCATCAGTCGTGCGACACTAAATTGGCTGAAATAAGCATGCGTACCGACATGTTTTCTGTACAGATACGGGTACGCATGCTCGTCCAGTGTATGACTTTAATCTCTCAAGATATCAAGATATTATAACATGTGCTCGTTATTGAAAATATTGTGATAAAATGTCCCGCACCCAGAATTATTTTTGGTAGGGACTGAGAAGTAGTCTTAATCATGGTACTGATGTAGTCATTTGGGGTGGGATGAAATTTCTTCCCCCTTCATATTTTGGCGTGTGAAATTTATACACAAATTTTACGATGAAGGAGAACGCTCTGGAATCTTAACAGATAAAGCACAAACCTATAATTATTTGGGAGAGGTTGAGAGAGTGGTCATAATCATGTATTGGTGTAGTCATTTGGGGGGGGGTCAAGAGTCTTTCCCCCTCAAAATTCCACAGTCGATTATCTTGTTCAGTAGTCCGTTTCCATATAGAGCTATAAGATGAGTGCGTTCGGAAAAAATAAAACTAGTTTGGGTATGCGAGATTTTATGACGATGAAGGACGTTTGAGTATTTATTTTCTGGAATCGTAACAGACAACTATCCTTATCTGTTTAAGACTGAAGATGCTAAGAGTTGCATATAGATGGATAGCACTGATGGTTTCTTAAAAAAATACACGACTCGTATTACCTCTCATTTCACACTCCTCACTTGATTGCTAAGCTACAGAAAAGGGTGAAATTTTACCCTAACCTGGGAATAGGGATGACGTTCCCTCGGGATAAGATTTTCTTTTCCTTCGTCAAAATCTAAAAGAAACTTCTAAACACTGAGGTAGTGGAGTGTAGCTTAGTTTAACTTCACCCATAAATGCAACCTTTCATTAGAGATAGTTATAGAATTTTGTAGAAAATCTACCAAACTACCACGGTCAGATAACGAGGGCAACACCGAGCTGACACCCCATTCTCCTAACTTCCACACCACGTCAACGTGAGGACATTTGAGGTCACGACAGATTTAACGTGCACCAGCATCAAGAAGAGCACTTTTTCCAAATATTTCCAGCTAAAAACATCTCAATTCGATGATTTTCTCACGCTCGTTCTAAAATTCATTCGTTCTGAAATTATCCTATTTTGAATTTAATAATTGAAACAGGATTCGTGGAGAATAGAGGAACAACATCCTTTTATTAGTCACTAGCCGTACCCGCACGGCGTTGCCCGTGACATCATTCTTGTTATGTCCTCACTGATTCTGAAAACATTAGAAAGAAAAAGCAATAATTTTAAGAAAGAGTACCACTATCACCCGACATGACACGGGCACGTCGCCTCATTCCTTCCACCTCACTAATTCTTGCTTAGAGAGCTTCATGATACACTATGTTCAATGTTCTTCCATTTGGAGCTAGGATGTAAAGATTCTCGGCTTTTCCAACTCTTGAAAAACCCACATACAGTTGACCATGGGAGAAACACGGTTTAATGAGATCGAGTCCTACAACTTTCAGTGATTGTCCTTGTGCCTTGTTGATGCTCATGACGAAACTTAAATGAACAGGGAACTGACGTCTCTTAAATTGGAATGGGAGATCCGAAAGGATGATTGGGATCCTAGGAATGAATACGTCTTCGCTTGCGGCATGTCCAGTCATGATGGTGGCTTCAATAATATTCGGCATCAGTTTCTTGATAGTCTTGTTCCATTGCAGAGTGAGGTGGATGCAGATTTCTGAGAAGCATAATCTGTGCCCCAATTTCTAGCTGTAATATGTGCGAGGGTACTCCACATGTAGTGTCGATAGATTTGTATTATACAAATACAGAAATTATACAAATTCAAAAGTAAGTTATGAAAAAACCACTACTGAAATAAAAATGTGATTGAATCTTTAAATATAACGCTATACTTTTAAAAAGCCTTGTTACCTCACTGATTACGACAAACAACCTGAATGAATCACAATGCCAGCGAAATCAAAACCAAATTAAACAGTAATAAACACTGTTACTTCATTTAATGTAATTTATTAACATAAACATTATACTATGCGAAAAATACCCAAACAAAAACAGAAAGCAATACAAAAATTAGCAAAGTTAATCAAGAGCGATTTGAATACGTTGGATGGTCCGCAGTTTCAAAACATAATAGTACTTGTTGCGAGACTCTCCCTGAATCAAATTATTCAGTCGTTATCTACAAAAAATATACTTTATTTGTCTGACACCATAAATGCTACATACAGATATTTACACGGCTGCCTTATCAGACATCCTTTTTAGAAAGTAAACAGTCAAGAGCAGGAGCTGTGTGATCTTTCTCACACTGCTGCCATTCTTAGGAAACCAAATAATACAAAAATATGCCAATAAATTAATTAAAATATTTTCTAAATTAAATTTTAAAATTCGGGCATCCTTTTTAGAAAGTAAACAGTCAAGAGCAGAAGCTGTGTGATCTTTCTCACACTGTTGCCATTCTTAGGAAACCAAATAATACAAAAATATGCCAATAAATTAATTAAAATATTTTCTAAATTAAATTTTAAAATTCGGGCTTCGCGGGACATTCAGTCACCTTTAGAACTACCTATGTGCCAAATTCCATGGCTGTAAGTGCTATAGATTCGTCCTGACACCGCGCTCACATACACACACACTTCCTTTTATAATAGTAGAGATTAATGTAATGTATTTTTAGAGAGGAAGAAGTTTACTTCCGAGTTATTAAATCACACATCAATTAAATGGCCAATTCTGATAAGATTTTATCTGAAATTCGCAGAAAGGCGAAGTACATAGATTGGATGTTGAATGCTTACATCATTGACAATCTATTGTACTTATCCCAAAGAACTTAAAGTATGTTTCCATTTCCACATAGTAAATAAAATTCAGTGTCATAAAAACAATTACACACGCTTTTGATGCTGCTTTCCGAAAATCAACCAGAAATTGTTCTAGGTGTATTAAGTGATTTATATTACAGTCTTGTTTAGGCCTCTGGTTTAACAGCTTCGCAACTAATAAAATATTAGTTTCCTTTGTATTAAATTAGGTAGCCAAGAAACTATGTAACAGAAAACACCTTGGCAATATGTTTTATCGTGTACTACTGGAGTTTACGATAGAAAATAATAGTGTGAAAAATAGTAGTGCAAAAGTAAATTTAGGAACCTCGGCTCCGGTACCAGTACCTCCAAGTTTAAAGGTAACATAGGTCCGTTATGATGAAAGATCTAGTTGCAACAATGAAAAATTAATTTCGATTTAGTAGTTCGAACTCTCATTTTCAATAGAAGCGACTCTCGGAGATGACGTGATTTTTTTGTCTTTCGCGGATGTTGGCAGTGGTAAGAGGTAGTTTACTGGTGAGATACACATATTCTTGTCAACAAGTAAAAATCTAAACAAATGGTTCCAATTTGTCATTAAATGCGCCAGTGCTTGAATAACTTTCTTCAAGTATCACCTCGTCCATCACCTTCAAGCAGACTGGAGCAGTTCTCGTAGCAGATGGACAGGTCATAGCTATTTTGCAAAAAGCAAACATTATTGAACGTTTTAATGCAAACGTTTGTAGAAAATTTTGCATTCTGTAAATAGGCATATATTTTTATAAATATGTTTTTAAAAGATCAAGGGGGTGCCTGAGATCCCCATTATCGTCACTGTGTGGGGGGGGGCTGATATTTAAAAAGGATTCGCAAGTAATTTATGACTTGGAAGCAGATGCAAGTGCATGATCTTGATGTAAAAGTTAGACGATTTTTCATATTAAAGCATGTTATTCTTCCCCGTTTTGGTTTAAAGCCAATCAAGCTCGTGGGTATTGATAACGGAAGAGCGGCCACCTCGTCTGCTCCATCGTCTGGCTCTGTCTAGTCGACGTCTCTCTTTTTTTTGTCTCCATATGTGAATTGTTCGGAGGAATAAACACCATTGCCTTTGTTGGCAACAAATAAAATCTCAGTTTGGTGAACAAATGAGAGAACTTGACATACTTTCGGCCTTGGAGAATAAGAAAATATTTACAATCGTAGTTGTTCAATATTCTCACTCTAAAGGCTTCAGTTTCTCTTGTAGTTATTTTTATCAGATTATTTTAAGTTTATTACATTATTTTGTGTGGTTTGGGCTAACAAAATTACAATACAATTTCATTTCATGATTTCAGAGCTGCTAGATCCGATTTCACTGTGAAATGCAGTGATCATAAAATAAGGATTAGATGAAATAGAAACAATCGACTTTGAATTGTACATCTGTGAATCAAGTCAAAAGTTCTTCTGGTTCACCGGAGAGAGGACTTGGGGAGCATATTATTATTTTACAAGAATATTGGAGCATATTCTATTATTTTGCACCGCGGTGCAGGAAAATAAAATAGGCTCCAATCTTTTCTCCTTTTCCATTGAGAATTAAAAACAGAAATGGGAAAATAAAGGTGATAATTATGTGAATGAAAACATATTGATGCTGTTGGAGTCTAGTTTTTGTGAACCATAAAATTATAGAGTGCGAAAAGTAGAAAATTTGTCCCAGAATTATTTAATTTGAAGTGATGCGATATTGAATTTGAGGTAATGAAGTAAACCCAATAATTAGGATTGAAATATGTACTGAAGTTTATTGCGAATATTTGTTGATGTCAATGTCGTTGCTCCTATTTATACCTTATTTAAATACGCTTGTAATGAATATAGGCATTGATATATATACACACACTCATGTCCAAAAGTTAAGCATAATTCGTAAAATGCGAAAAAGTCGGAGTAAATATGGTTATATATATACTCCGATGTGCAATTCAGAGTCGATTGTTTCTATATACAAAGGTTCAAAATCACTTGTGGAGAATAGTGGGTTCAGTCGACGTCGACATGCGCGAAGCACCGGCGCACGTCGGAACGAGTATAAAACGCTGGCCTGTCTGCGCTGTTTCTGTCTAAACTGCCCTCGAGCGGCATGCTAGCTTAGACAGAAATTTCGCAATTCCTAGGGTACGGAGTGGTGTTAACAATCAAAACGGACGAAAGATGTCACAAAGATACCAACAGGACATGTTTGTGAAGGGACGAATTATTGGAATACTGGAATCCGGTCGATCCCAAAACGAAGCGTCTTGAATTCTGAATGTGCCTCAGTGTATGATCTCCAGACTGGGGCAAAGGTTCAAACCACTGGAGATGTTACCCGATGACCAGTACCAGGTCGGTCAAGGGTAATAACTGCTCGCCAAGACCGATATTTGGCGATAACTGCACGACGTCAGAGGAATCGTTCTGCCAGACAACTGTGTTCAGCCCTGACAGCCGCCACAGAAGTCATAGTTTCGAGACAAACTGTTTACAGGAGACAGACACGTTGGTCTCTATGCCAGACGACCAGCAGTTTGCATCCCCATGACGTCTGCACAGAAACGAGCGCGTTTACAGTGGAGTTTGGAACATCGGAGGAACAGTGGAGTCGACAACAGTGGGGCAATGTCATGTTCAGTGACAAGTCCAGATTTAGTCTACAAACAGATTCTCGTCGTACCACGATCTGGAGAGAACGTGAAACGCGTTTTCACCCGGGAAACATCACGGAAAGATATCGTTTTCCTTCAGGGAGAGTTATGGTCTGGGCAGGCAGCATGCTGGACGGCCGCACAGACCTCCACATCTTTGTCACGGGGTCTGTTACCGGTCAAGGATACAGAGACAAAGTCATCGAGCCTACCGTTCGCCTGTTTCGAGGTGCTATCGGTCCTGGTTTCATATTCATGGATGATAATTCGCCTCCTTACCGTGGAGCCCTGGTCGACGCCTTCCTTCGACGCCTTCCTTCCATTCCGATGTAGATTTCCTGAAATATCCACCGCATGCAGTGGCCTGCCAACTCTCCTGATCTGAATCCTATAGAGCATGTGTGGGATATGCTCAGGAGGCATATTGCAGCACTTTTCCACCCACTCCGTTCCGGAATTGAAAACTGCTCTCCGTAAGGAGTGGAACCCTTTAAGCACACAACTCATCCATACCCTCATCGAAAGTATGGGAAATCGCTGTGCAGCATACGTGGCTACCAGAGGTTCCCACACACAGTATTAAACTTCAGCATCACATTGTTTTAATCATTCTGTTCCACTAAAGTTGACACTCGTATTGTGAACTCTTTTCTTTGGATAATAAAAGCCATTATTATCCTTGTTTTACATTTTCTATAACCCTATTACACCCGCATACAGCGTTTCCTTCCATTCCGATGGAGATTTCCTGAAATATTCACATGAACCGCAATTATGCTTAACTTTCGGACATGATTGTGCGTGTGTATATATACTATATGTATTATGGGCGAGTTGCTTCGTCCTTTGGTTTTAATGGATTGGAGGCGGGAGTTCTCATCATTTTAAACAATTTAATTGGGAGATATAAGCATTTACATATGAAACTATACACAGATGAAAATTAAAACAATTGGGTGATTGCAAATTAGCCAGTTCCTGAACTACATCTTAACCATCTTCACACACACACACACATCTTTCCCTGACTCCGCTCCTTCTCCTGCGTAGGTGTTTGCGCCTTGGGCGTTGGCTGGATCATCATCCAATGGCTGGCTGCAACGTTGCTGCTGGGGTCTCGATGATGCAATATGTGCTCTGGTTGTGCCTTTCGGAATTCCACATGGCTGACGCAAGTCTTCGTGATTGCGTATGCCTGATGTTATATATATATATATATATGTGTGTGTGAAGGTTTAATCAAACACAAACCTTGATCTTCAATTGAATTTATTACACATCTTATGATTATTTACAACATGAAAACAACATTTACACACTGACATTGGCACACGAAGGGCCCTTTCGTTAGCTCTGGCTTGGCGTCCTCTTTCTCCAGGTGCACCATGGGATAGTCTCAAACATGCAAAGGCGTTAAGGGGAAAATGACGACAGGGCATGCGCGATCGGAATTCCGATATATATATATATATATAATAAAAACAATCAAATTACAAAATATACAAAACATTAAAACGTAAAATAATAGAAATGCAGACCAGCAAAATGCCAAAAGATCGAAAAGCAGACAAGTAAAAAGCCAAAAAAGTTGGGGGTAAAAAATAGTCAAGCAGAAGGCAGAACTCTCCATGTATGCGCGTTAAAGCTGCAGACACAACATGGAAAGTAAAATAATTCAAAATTACAAACCAAAACAAAGAGAAATCCAAAGATTTTAAAATTAAGAAATTTATATATATATATATATATATAATCTTTTTTTCTATCAAATGCGTGACAAAAAGTTTACACTTGAGTCATTTTACCACAATTATCTTCTGAACGTACTCTCCAAGTGCATTCCATTCACTTGTTCTAATGGCTATTCAGTATTTTTTTACTTTTTGACGTCCAAACCTATTTTCGCGTTTGCTCACGTTTTCTTTTCTGCTCTGATTTCTATTTTCGAAGATATCTCATTGCCTCCTGTAATCAGACTGCTGGAGAAATTCATTAGAGCGACAAGCTCTTCCGTGTAGTTTTGTCAATATTATGTAGCTCCACAGCTCAAATCAAGGGTATTTAAACTAAGCTGTAAAATGAATGGTGTAGAGTTTGATTTTAGATTGTCTGTGTCAAATTTTCAAACAATGTCGATTTCAGTGTCACGTACGATTGCACAATATAAATTGACATTGAAGGGTAGGATTATTAATCTATTTAAGCTGAATTGAGCTTTGAGCAATTTACAGTAAGAAAAAAGACTTACTTAAAAAGAGAAAAGACCTCCAAGGAAATATATTCACGCTTTCGTGAGGAACTCTAATAACTCTCGTGAGGAACTTTGTTGAGAAGCCTTTCAAATGAAGTAGGGGCCAGCTGCGTAGTTTCAATTCTCACCTCTTGGCTCCGCCCCCTCTGCTGGTTTCAGTTCGCACTTTCGCGGGTGCGAGCGTCGCTGTCTTATTTGTCTGTTGTTATGTTCCTTCTGATTTCTGTCTTGTATGTGCTGATGTTATGTCTGTGCTGTATTTAATAAAATCGATGGAAAACTGAAATTGGTTTTGCTGTGAATGGAAGGCAGAGCTCTCACCATAAAAGGTTGATATATCGGGTAGATATTTTAAAACCTCAAAAGTGAAACGAGGATTCCCTGACGTTTCATAAGTGGCGTCCGTGACAGAACTATCCTTGTTTGGTGAGTGATTATTTGAAACTGCCTTATGATGGAAATTTTGAAGAAGAAACGTGCCACTCTTCGACAATCTTTCTCGATCACAGCCCATAAATTGGAGCAGCATCTTACGTGTGAACAATTGGATTTTCAGCTATGGAACACACTGAAAGATCAGATGTCTGATACATTTTCTCGGCTGGATGCAACTCAAGAGAAAATTTCCGAGCTTCTTCTAGAAAGCGAAGTTCCAGAGGATGCTAATAAGTATGAAGACTTTTTAACAGCTGAAGGCTACCGGGATGCGTACTTAGAGTTGTGTTCTCGAGTTGCAACGAACTCGAAACCTGAACTTGATTGCTCTGTGTTGAACGAAAATGCGAAACTAACCTATTACCTAATAATTGTACACTTACAAAACGTTTAATTGAATCCTTTCATTAGAAACTTTGTCATGCCGGAACTCAATGGTATTGTCTGCATTACGAGAAAGATATTGGGTTATTAAATCACGTAAAACTGTGAGAAATGTGATTAATAATTGTATAAAATGTAGACGTTTTAAGGTAAAACCAATTGTAACTGAATCTCGTGCGTTGCCAGGTGATCGAATTTCCGATACTGTGGCCTTCGAGAAAATCGGTGTCGATTTAGCAGGACCCTTGTACTTAAAGAAGGGTGAGAAGGTTTGGATAGCACTATTTACCTGTGCAGTTTATAGGGCCCTTCATCTTGAACTTGTGACATCTTTGTCAACTGATACTTTTCACTTGGCCTTACGTAGATTCATAGCTAGGAGTGGTAGACCTAAAACGATTTATTCCGACAATGGCACGAATTTTAGAGGTGCGTATAATATGCTCGCGAGTCTTGATTGGCAAAAAATCGTAAGAGACGAGTACTCAGAGAATTCGGTGGAAATTCAATCCTCCCACAGCTTGGTGGGAAAGGTTAGTTCGCGTTGTCAAAGAACTGCTAAGGCGTACACTCGGAAAATCGATTTTATCTTTTGAGGAACTCGAGGCTGTTATGTGATTGCGAATCTGTTATACTTCTGAAGTAACTGATATAGATATTGTCGAGTTGCAATATATCTACGTAAACGCCTCAGATACCGCATGAAACTTTTTCAAGATTTGAGACATCGCTTTAGGAAAGAATATTTAAGTGTTTTAGTACAGAAACAAATTCAAATAAGTTCGAGTACCTAAAGGTGAAGTAGTATTAATTGGGGATGATGTGAAAAACGGTTAAATTGTCCTTTGGGGAGAATTGCGGCTTTGGTACCAGGACGTGATGGCAAGATTCGTACAGTTAAACTTAAAACACAGTCTGGACTTCTGAGACCTGTGCAACTCATTTACCCACTTGAAATGCAATGTGATGATTATAATTATGTTGTAAAAAGTGAAATAGAGAAAGGTGAGTGGTGATGTAAATACATGTAATGAGAACAAAAGAGCATCTAATGATGAAGTGGTAAAATGTAAATTTACCAGATCTGGACGATTGTTAAAACACCTAAGAGACTTGATTTGTTTAACCAGCATATGTATGTTTTTAAGTCGTAGTATCAACTCAAAAAGTGGGGAGGATGTTGAAAAGCCTTTCACATGAAGTGGGGCCAGCTGAGTAGTTTCAATTCTCGCTTCTTGGCTCCGCCCCCTCTGCTGTTTTCAGTTCGCACTTTCGCGAGTTCGAGCGTCGCTGTCTTATTTGTCTGTTGTTATGTTCCTTCTGTTTTCTGTCTTGTATGTGCTGATGTTATGTCTGTGCTGTATTTAATAAAATCGATGAAAAACTGAAATTGGTTTTGCTGTGAATGGAAGGCAGAGCTCTCACCATAAAAGGTTGATATCGGGTAGATATTTTAAAAGAACCTCAAAAGTGAAACGGGGATTCCCTGACGTTTCACTGTTGGTTTTACAAACGCAAGTAACTTTTCTGAGAACTTGAACATAGTACTTTATGTATGCGATGAAAGGGAAGAATCCTTTGCCAGCCACGTCCTTATTAATAGACTTGCAGAATTTCAATATAAAAAGATTTTATTGCATTAATTAAATTTTTTTCTTTTCTCGAATAAGAATATTGCGACCCTCGAAACCCCAATAAACAGTAATCTGCAGAACAACGTACGAAGTAACGAACAACGTAATTATCGTAAAAAGTTGTGATGCACTTTGCTGTGTTGACTCCACTGTCGCCAGTCGCGTATTTAAATCATGCTCTGCATTGATTCCTGTTTATGGGGGAGGAATTACCGTCTTGCATTGCAACCTCTATTATTTTTCGTAGAATGGAACTCGGGTAATGTAATTAAAATTATGAATGTGGCTTATAAATAGCTCGTATTTTCTTGATTGGTAGGCTATTATCTGACGCCAGGGCCAATCATCTTTCCAATGTGTTTAGGAAATAAACGAAAGTACTAGAGAATCTGGATTTTTTGTGTATGTGTCTGCATCCTCGTGATAAATCTTGTCAGTTTGATTCGTGTTCAAGAACATATTTGGTATTTTTTAACAAATTGCCCACAAAGGTTTAGGTTCTTGGCTTGGAGCAGGTATTGTTTATTTACCATTCAAGTGGGACTGCAATTGATATCGGGAAAGAAAAAAGAGGTAATTTTCTGTGCAATTTATTATGAATTAATATTTTCATACTTTTTTATTTTCTTTCCTAGCATAAAATAACATACTCAATTTTGTCATACTTCGAATCTTAGAAGTATGTGTTTTCTCGTTTCCATCGCTTGTTCAGTGGAGCCAATTTCGGTATATTACCCCCATATAATTATTACTTGGTAAATGTATTTTTTTTAGTATTTAGAAGACCCCAATTGTTTTTTAACATGTGTGTGTTTTCGAATGATTTTTTTGCTTTTCGTTATCAATCTGCATATTTGTTGTGATTATCCTCCACATTTGGAAGGCCGGGTCGTCCAAAACTTGGTGCCGCTCCTATCGCCTACTTTCAATATGGCTTTTATGTTGCTTCTTCATCTTTATGCTCGCGGTGAAAAATGACTTTAGAGTGAAGGACCAACCACCCGTTCCCCCGATATCTTCCATGCAGGTAAGTCATCTGTTTAAATCTGTCGAAGCAAAATAAGTAAGTGCATACTTAGAAGCGACATGCAAAAGTTTTTTTGTCCATTCGATTGTTTTGTTAAGTTTCTTTTCCAACTTCACCCTCGTTATTAATATTGATAACTGCATCAAAATAATTTAGTTTTAAATTATTCATCATCTAAATTAATGATTTAAATTCTAGTATAAAGTTAACGTGCTTGTATTACACATATTTCAAGTGACCTTGCATTCATTCAATGATGTAAAAAAATTCACTTCAGCTTCTATATTTTTAAATAACAAGCTATTTTGTACTGGTGGAAATTAAAAAGTGCACATCATAAGTTTGATCAAAAACTAAAAATTTTCAAAACAGGGCATTTTGTTCCATTGAAACAGACGAGTTACCACAAAAATTAGAATTTTCAAAACGCTGATGTGTTTATGAAAAATTCAAGAATTTCTAAGCAGTTGTCAACCAGCAGTTGAAATGATTGAAGACAAGAATAATATTATCTAGAAATCCGATACCGTAGCTCAATGCTTTTCAACCTTTTCCAAAAGCAGCGCATTAACTTGCTTAATCTTTCGACTTTATATCTTAAATTCATTTGGTACGCATGTAACTCATTGTTTCATTTAATTCTAAGTTTTTTATAATACGTATTACTATAAAAAGGTTTTTTTAATAAAATTGAAACAAAGGAAATTAAATAGTTTTTCAATGATAAATGCTCAATATCAAAATAGAAAACTGATTGTAATTTTGTGTTTATTCACAAATCTGTATATATAAAAATGGATGTGTGGGGGGAGGTGTATGTTCTCTATACATATCTACACCGCTTGACGAATCCACACCAAATTTGGTACACTTATACTTTAGAACCCTGATAGCAACCTAGGCTACATATTAACCCCCGTTCTATTTGTCTTAGGTGTGCAGAAGGGGCTAAAAACAATTCCAAATCGCCATAGGAATAACATTAAGTACAATATAAAGCGATTGCTGTACGCAGCTCAGTTTGTTTTACCAGTATTGATAGAAAAATAACTTCTAATAAAATTGTTTTACAAGTAATGCTCGAAAAGCAATTTTTTCCAAAACAAATTAAATTATAATATTTATGTTTGAACTGACTTTTTATTTCTTCCCATGATATAAATAATGTATGAATATTTGATTGATGTAAAAAGAAAATTTAAAATACTTAATTTTGCATAACTTGCATTTTGTAATGGAACTCGAAAAGCCGAAACGAAAAACCCATTGATAATAAAAGCGTAATTTTGCTACTCGGTGTCTGGCAATGCCAGAATTAAGGTTTAAATTTTTTTTATATAATTTCATTTAGAAATCTGTGTTTGTGTATTTGAGTTGACAGCGAAATGTTGCGGTCATATTTGAGCATTTCTAAGTTTTGTAAATTTGTGTTCTTTTGTAAATAATTCATTATGGTCTATCAATATTTTTCAAGCGTCTTTTTCGAATTTCTCTATAGAGTTCTATTAATTTCCACAACCTTCTAGAAGGTTCTACAGAGTTCTATTCATTTCCACAACCTTCTAGAAGGTTCTACAAAATTATATTCATTTCCACAACCTTCTAGAAGGTTCGACACTAATATCGGTCGTTTTTGATTATTTTTACATGTCTATTCATTTCCACAACCTTCTACAAGGTTTTACAGCGTTCTTTTTATTTCTACAAATTTCCAGAAGGTTCTACCGACACCGAGTTCTATTCCTTTCCACAATCTTCTAGAAGATTCTACAGAATTCTATTCGTTTCTAAAAATTTCCAGAATGTTCTACAGAGTTCTATTCGTTCTATTCGACTAAACTTGGGCTTAAATATCATCGAGACTGTCACCAATCAGCCTAGCGACCCCGAAAACTATGGATTCGACACTAATCTCGGTCATTTTGGACATTTTATTTTCCACCCCTTCTTACCCCCCATGCCGATGGGGGCTGAACTTGGACTTAAACGGCATCGGGAGTGTCACTATTCATTTCAGCGACCCCGAAAACTATGGATTCGACACTAATATCGGTCGTTTTCGATTATTTTTACATGTCACCCCTTCCCACCCCTAGGGGCATCTTACCCCCACAGTATTTTTATCCAGACAGTAAGTCATATGTGTACCAAGTTTGGTTGAAATAGGCGTTCCAGTTATGCTGGAACATACAAATATACAGACACACATCCATTTTTAAATATGGTAATTTCTTGATGGTATATGTATATTTCGACGAACTTTCCTTAAGTCTTTGGTTAAATACGTTATAGTTTCTAGAATTATGTTTCATAAAAATAAATGGAAACCTTTTTAAGTAAGGTGTATAACTTCTTATTTTAAAATGACTGTAAAGTTAAAATAAAGTTATTCTAAAAATAAGATATGTTACGTTAAATCAAAACGGGTAGCCATACGTTGTAGTTCAAAGATATTTCTAAATTTTGACATATTTTCATTACAAGACGATTAAAATCAATTTAATTTACATTTGTTTTTCATGTTTCATTATTATTGAAAACTGTACTCCATAGTCAAGTAACTACATCTATCATTCTAAATAGGTACGTGGTTTCTATATAGAAACTGAGTGTCTCAATTGAAAAACGTACCTTAAGGATTCTATTTTAAAACTAGAGGGCCGCGGTGGCCCGGTTGGAAGAGTAACGAACTAGCAACCGAAGGGTTGCGAGTTCGAATCCAGCCAAACACCGTCGTGTACAAAGGGGGCTGGTGCACGTTAAATCTGTCGTGGCCTCAAACGTCCTCACGTTGGCGTGGTGTGGAAGTTTGGAGAGTGGGGTGCCAGCTCAGGTGTTGCCTCGTCATCTGACCATGGTTCAAAATTACGTGGTGTTGTCCTCGGATCTTTCCCTTTGGGATTGATCCCGGACCGTCACCAATAGCCCATTGTGTTGCTCCAGTGTGACGTTAATTGAAATACCCCCCCCCCTATTTAAAACTAAATTTTTCTGTTGGAGGAAAGCGAATTTTAAATAAGACTGCTGATCTTGGAAAAATATCATAGTAAGGAAGTATGTAAACTAGGACTGTTGAAGAATATAATTTTTTTGTCTTAAATGGCAGAAGGTCGAGGTTGCTTACTTGAAGTTGAAACTGTTCGTATACAACTTAGGTACCTATGAAACATTCATTGAAAGCAGTGATTTTGTAAAAAGTGTAATCGATTGAGTTTGCTTTGTCTACACTGATGACATTTGTTTTAAAAACAAGCTCCGTTATTCCACGTGAGGCTGAATAGAATTTTCAAGAAAAAATGTCTGCTTCAAAATGAATTAACCACGAATGCCGTAACAGTTTAATTTGCCATCCTCTCACAATGATAATGTAATTCGAAAACATCGAATCCGTGGTGCAAGGTACCACAAATAATAAATATTGATTGGAAAACTGAGTGCAAGACTATACGCTGAAAGTTCCTCATTTTCACTGAAAATGAACTTAATTGGCATTCGTAATCACTCCAAAACTCAAAATCGACTTCTGAAGTATCTCAGTAAAAGCTTTTGTAGTTTGTCGTACAGTAAGAGTGTGATGAATATGAAATGGATTATATGGATGGATATATTATGTATACATATTTGCGTCCGAAGTAAATTGTAGAAGCTATGAAAAAGTTAAAGCAATGTTAAAAAATATTTTCAGTACACTTAAATGATGCTTGCAGTTTTCTATGAAATAAAATCAACATTTAACCAATTCAACCCGAGCAACGCAGGGTAATTCTAGTAATTATATAAAATAGCCACAACTCTCTCTTACATTTCCTTCGAGATTTTTCTTTTTTTGATCAGATATAGTGCTGTTCGTACTTTTGCAATTCTCATAATGTGCTCGTTCTGATATCACTAGTTAGGCTGTATTGACTAACGCCATGAACGCAATGTAGTTATGTTTTACAAACCACGCCCTTTAGAAAACAGGTATTAAAGGAGTGTCATTCCATGTGAAATGAGCAAAAATCAGAAAAAACCTGTGACTGTAGGGTGACGGATTTTCATGAAATTTGTTACAGGGGTTAAGTTTATGTATAAATAACGATATCCAAAATATTTTGGAAGGCATTTTAAGGACTTACAACTTTGAAGAGCAGTTGTGAAATCGCTTCATGCTGCATGTTTGAATATCTCTTTCTCAAAAACTACTTAACGTAGACAACAATATTTCATATTTTTGTAATCTATGAAGAATTTTCTTTTTATATATTTGGAAACAACAATTTTAAACGTCATATTTAAGTCAAAAATTAGTAGCGAAAAATGGAAAATAGTCGATTTTGACAGAATTAAAAAGGTTTCTATGGGCTAAAGGAATTGAAACGCATTCTTGAAATTCATGCCAGATACAGTGCTAGGTATGATAAAACTACTGCTGAAGTTTGGAAGTCGGCTTTTATTTCCTTCATCTTTCAAACAGCAAAGAAAATTATAAAATGATGGTTTTCCACTTAAAACAGGCACACAAAATGAAATGAAGGCTAGCTCTGACGAAAATCATATTTTGGAAGAATATAGTTTAATATGTCTATTGTAAAAAAAATTCAGGATTGTATTTGAGTCCCAAAGCTACAGTAACAAAATTAGTAAAATGCAAAAACACATTCTTTCCCATCGATCAATTGCCGACTGAAAGTTTCGTCGCCAAACTACTACGGATAGGTCTTCGACGGATTAACATATTCCATCAATATCGTCCTAACTGGCAATCTTTATTATCGCCAAATATCGCATTTCCTTCCCATTCTATGCATATTACTCGTTTCAAATGACAACAATGAAATGGAAACAATGAAACCCCAAATCAACAATGAAATTCCGAATTATTTTTAACTTTTTAAGGAAATTATAAAAGTAGGACATCGAATCACAATTGGCTAAAGCTTAAACATTTAAAACTTTTACTTGATTGTCTTCAAATTCACTTTCAATCTGATAAAGGTCTCTTGTTCAATTTCGTAGTTGTTTAAATTGAAATTTTTCTAGTGCTGCCGAATTCTTGAAATTTTTACTTATTTCACTAGTGATTGTGATAAATATGGAACAAGAATTCGTGAATTATGTACCTTTGGGATAATCGAGTATAACAACGATGTTTAAATTTTTTTTTACTCTTAAAATTAATGCTTACCCCTGACTAGTGATGCTTAATATTTACAAAACGGCAAAAAGGACTTTAAAAAGAAATTTCATGTAAAATTTTGCACGTGCACAAAAAAAGTAAAATTTAAGTCTAGTTAAAAATTTTCCTGTGACAAAAATAATCAAATTACAATTATGAAAATTTCAGAACATATAATAGACATCTTGCTCTTTTATGTTGAAAAGTTTTGATGTTTTTGGAGCTTTCCCTCAGTGAAATACGCATTTTAAAAATTTTAAAAATCGTATTTTTCCATAATTTTACTTTTAAATGTTTCTTTATCTTTATTGAGAAGCAGAAATATAATCATCAAAAATTACTCCATGTTATTTGGTAGGAAAGGCTCTTCATTAAGAATAATTTTTAATATTGTCTTTCCATTTCTAGAGATACCAGAGCAATTTGAAATTTGTAGTAAATTGGCCAAATTTCTATTTTTGTCGATCTCTCAGATTCAGCAATGACGGCTATTAAATTATATTCTGACGTTTCCTAAGAGACATTTTTCGGAAAAATTTAACGATATAAAAAATTTAATTTTGTGTCAATAACTTATTGAAATATAGGATCGCAAACAGGCCACTTTTAGTGCTAGAAAATCTAAATTTGTGACCTCGAATTTGAAATGTCAATAATTAACAAAGTATAGATTTCTAAAACCTAATATTTTGCAGTTGCTCATTACTATATGTGACTTATTTAAAAACTGATTTTCATTAAAATCGGTGATATGTCAGCCACAACCGTTTCGCTCATTTTGCGTGGAATGACCCAGGAATACATGCGGCAAACAGTTGCCACTATTCACCAGTCAACTTTTTAACCGGAGGTAGGATTTAAGTGGAAAAAATAAATAAATAGATAAGAAGTGCAGAAAGGAAGCCGGCAGAGGCTTTCTTTTTCAAGGGCGGTGAATGTCACCTGTTTCAGCTAGCTCATTGTGCCGTGACACCTACACGTTTCATAAAGCCAACTTTCGTTCTTTTTAATATGTGCATTTTCCTCCATTTAATTGAATAATATTTAGGTTTGGAATCTAGGTCAAAATGCGGTTTGATATAGTAGTCTTCATTTCCTCTGGAGAAAAACTGCACTGTTGTGGCTAGAAAATTATTTCTTGTTTTCATTCAATTGTATTTTGTTGTGGGAAACAACTTTCGTTGAGCAGAATATCAAATTATGTCAAATAGAAATTGCTTTGCAAATGCGCCTTAATCGGCAATAGTCCTTTTTCTTAATTTTTGAAAAAACTTAAAATTCCATCTTTATTTTAACTAAGCTGACTATACTTACCGTTTGGAAGGGGACAGTCTACTTTTTTCCATATTCCCAGTCGTTTCAATAAAAATGTCAATTATGTTTTGTCTTTAATAACTATGAATATACTCTCATATTGGTCTAGCATTAATTATTATTCAAAACTTATAATGGTATATCAATATTTCTTTGTTTTCAATAATTTGTATAATCATGAAGTTGCATTACGAAGAAAACAATCCTGTATCTGATTCACGCCACAGATTTTTCTAAAATAGCGAAAAATGCCTAGACTTTTAAAGACGCTTTTTTGCAGAGTTTATTTTTCGTCTTCCAAAAGTACAGCACCTGTTGAGAGGATATTTTCTGTTGTGAACAATATATGTTATAAAAGCAGAAATCTAGATTAAATGTTGAGATAACGAAGGCTATGTTAGTTGTTACACAAAATTATGTTATGGAGTGAGAAGTTTTATGATAAGGTAGTGAAAGGGGACAAATTTGTTGCGTCCGATTACTTCATAGGCAAATATTCATGATACGATCGAAGTAAAGTACAGTGTATCTAAACGGTGATGGAGTACTATCTATTACATTTTCTATGGGTTCTGTCACTGACGAATAATAAGCTCAATATTTATGTGAAAACACTTTTTTATTGTCTTACTTTTACATGAGTACAGAATATCACATAACTCCCATCCCGTTTTTGACATTCCAATGCCCAGTTTTCATCTCAAAGAAATGCAGCCTATTTTAAACTAGAATAATCATTTTCATTACTCAATTTTTTCTCAGTTGATATACACGTTCAATTCAATGGGTAACGAACAAGGGTTTGTGTTATTTTTATTTTCTATTTTTTCGCTCTTAATACTCGAAAAATATTTTTTACCATTCTAAAATAAATCAGAGTTGTTATGCTGTCCGATTGTTATCCGATTATTGTCGTAAGGGATATTACCAAAAGGAAGAAATAACTTCAGTTGTTTTAGGGTTTCATATTTTTAATTGAATGAAATTGTTCTATTTGACAATGGATATGGCATCTCGATTTATTATACAGTCAACAGTTGATCTTACTACTTTTACTTTCATGAAAAAGTATGTGACATTCACATATGGTACTTGAAGACGGTTTTGCGTTAATTTGAAACACTATTACGTAATCAATTACAAAATGATGCAATGGACATTAAGAAAGGCGTAGAGATTATATCAAGAGAATTCAATTTCCAGTTGTATGAACTTCATGATCGCAGAACGTCCTGCCCTTTGTGGTAATGATATTTATTTGAGCAGGAAGTTGAATTTACAATATAGCAGATCGAATAAAAGTCAGAAAAAGTTTATTAGATTCACGATTAGATTTGTATGTTAGCTTGTTTGGATTGTTGAAGCAAGATCCAAAAACGGACAAGTTGAGTCAAACTCAAAATCAAATTTATGTGCTAGGATCTTTCAAATGAGAAGTGTGAAACATGGCATTGTTTCGTTTAGTTCGAGACTAAATTAATTCTACTTGTTCAAAACTTTTTTAAAAATAAATATGTTTATAAAAGTGAACGCTTTTTGAACTCAGTTTATTTTACGAAAATCAGGACAGCTGCCCCAGAATTCCAAAAGTTGCTACTGCTACAGATTTCTCTGAAAAAGCAAATTCAATTCATTTTTAAATCTCTCAATAAACACTAAGAATACATTTTTACTTGTTCTTAGAAACAGATTTCGGGCACAAAAGTATTGTTATTTTAACCTGACCTGCTGGTAGTAGGCGTCGTTCTTGAGATGTAAGAAGTATGCTAATTTCTGTCCTGAAACTCGACACTGAGATTCCGCCCTTCGGCGTACTTAAGTCGCTAACATTTGAATTGATGTTTGTTTGAACGAATCTTCGTCACAAAGATACAGATCGTGTAGTCATATTAGCAACATCTTTGAAAAAATTGAATCCGAACTAAGTGTGTCCCTGTTTCTATCGGATAGTGATATATTTGATGAATTATAAACTTGCGAAAAACAATACTCAGCAACTAGACTAGTGGGGTATAGTTCTAACCCTCATAGTTTTCTATTAAGTGTCATTCTAGTTACAAAATCAGGTTTTGAGTTAAATTCAAGTCATGGTTGTCTCTACGGAATGTAAGCTAACCTTTTTCGATATATTTTTTATGTAGTTTATAAAAATTTTCCATACTATGCAGCTATTTATTGGTTGAGGAAAATTGGATGCCTGCGATGTTTGTCGCCCACGCGCAAACCTCCACAAGCTCTTCTAAAAAAACATTTTATTTTCTTAAAAAAGCCCTTCACAAAGCACGTATTCAGGATTTCGGATGATCTAGTCTTTCTCCGATTCCCTAAATGCCATAATGATAAGTGAGTATTGCATTTCATGATTTTTCGACTGTTTTCAGTCTAATGTTGAATTCAGATTCGCATTTCAACTGTGTGGTTTATGAAACTTCGAATTTTTCTCATACAACTAGCTTCAGTATGTATTTTGGTAGCTTTTATTCCAAAATCATTTCGGGAAAGATTCAAACCCGTGGTTCATCACTTGTTGAGTGCTTTTCGAATATTCTAACAAAATAAGCCGAGTCCTAAGTATTTTAAAAAGCCTTCAAACGAGCCTACAAAGAACGAATAAGTATGAAATTAATAGAATATCGAAACAATTTAATTGCTGGACGTGTTTATTTGAAGTTGGAGTCATATGCGCCTGCATGTTGCCCCATTTTTTTCGACAAGCCCAGCACACCACTCAGGAATTGCCCTGGCGATCAACAACGGGTTAAAAGAACCTCAAAGGAGGTGTGTATGCGGTGGGTCACTGTCCCTTTTTTACTATCTTACATTCAAAGATGTAAAAAGTCACGAAAAAGTCTAGATCAATCTTTCCGATTGAAATTCAATCTGCGAAACATGTTAACTCTTTCTGTTCGCAAGCGCCTTGAAGCGAATCGTTAAAATCGAATTAACTTTACGCTTGGTATGATTCATTACTTTAATTAGTTACAGCTGCGGCTCTCTTTTTTTTCCTTCGGCGATAGATGCGTCGAGATATTTCTCTTCCCTCTTTTGAGTTTTATTTCTTCTTGCCAATCTCTGATTGGAGCGTGTAATTAGCACCAACGTTTTGTCCGACCACGTTTCTAGTCTCGAGTTCCCCATTCAGCCATCAAGTCTTCACGTGCACGACCGTAACCTAAACGTGGTGGTCTTGTCGTCTGCAGGAACCTCTCACGTGTATGTTTCCTTTTCCTCCCATATCCTTTATTTCGGACTCCTGCAACTGGTTCTCCGAGAAGTTTTTCTTTTTCCCCACGACCGTCTTTCATTTGTTTTCTGATGGACCACGAGGTTGAAGAGTTTTCCCGCTCTTTGATAAGAAAGCTGGCATCCAAATGAGTGCTTGTTCGTGTTGCGAGATTTAGTTTTGTTGTTTCTCCAGAACAGTCTTTTTTAGTTCACACACGGCCTCCCATTACCTAAACCTAAAGCTTAGCGGCTCTTATGTGTAATTTTTTTTTTTCAAACTACATTTTAACTTTCGGAACAATGTAAATTTATTTTATTTTTAAGCATCTTGATGAACTTTCAATACATTTTATGACATTTCACAGTTAATGGGAAGGATAAGCTTGCTTCTTTATCTGTTCTCCAAATCAGAGCACTAACATGACTAATAATGAAAGTGGAGGCGCTTTTCACTCGTTCTCTTAACTACTAACATCTTAACTTATACATCAATAGTTGGCTTCCAATAATTTAAAAAATTGCGAAATTTGCTATGAATGAATTCTCTGTCACAGTGATGAATATTCTGTTGCGAGTTTCTAAAAAGAAATTAACATGAGCTCCTACGCTTTTATTTTAAGTAATGTGTGTATGTTTTCTTAATTTTATTTTTGGATGCATATTCCCATTGTGTCTTCTAATATATCGGCATCACAACCTGTTGAAACTCGATTTAATATGTATATATGGCTATCCATATAGTATTTGAATATTTGTAATATTTTTTCCGTGTTTAGTGAAGGGCAACCCAGAAATACAACTCCTAAGGAATATTTATCGCTTTCAGAACTTTCTAAACTTGCAGACGTTGAATTTCTTTTGTCAGATCTATTCTAGATCTTTTCAGTTCAACATGTTTTGAAAGTTGTTTCAGCAAGAAAATTGTTTTGTGATAAAGTAGAGCAATTGTGTGTGTTTTCCCTCTCATAGGAATTTAAGGAGATATTCGCGCATCTCTTCTTTGGGTTCAACATTTTTATTATAAAAAATGATATTTATAGGACCTTTAGAGTTTCAAATTATTTGAGCGATTGTATGTGGGTCTTCGAAAAGCATTTTGCAAAAATGATCAAATGTGCTTTTAAATAAAATTGTTTGTCCACATAAAAACCGCATCATGTTCCAGCTATAAATTTAAACCTTCCAAGTGAAGTGGTTTCACTAGTTAACCAACTTAAATTGCTTAAATAAACCAATTTTATCAATAAAATCTATGAATATACCTTCCATTTAAGTATGTATACAAAATTTTATAAAAAGTTTCCGATATTCTGTGCTTGAAAGTACTAAGTGCTTCGTCTCAATAAACTAGGTAGATTTAATTCCTATTTACTTACCATTTTTAATTTACATTTTGCTTAACTGTAAATATACTCTTTAAAATGTTAAATGGAAAATAAAAGGTAAGGATTAAAAACCGGAATAATTATAGATTTTGGATATTGGTAATAATTACGATTCAGAAATGTCATCTTAGCTGGGATATTTTACTATTATTTTACCTTTATTTTCATACTTCAAGGATAAATTGTTCCGACGGAGGTAGTTGCAAAATCTGTCGTATACTTTTAGTGGTATACGACGGATAGTGGTATACTTTTCAATATCCAAATGCTTAATAATTTAAGGCACCCCTTGTTTAATGGTATCCTCTCTATTGGAAGTAAAGACTGATTAATTTCCTATTTTAAACGAAGGCCACCGTGACTGAGTGGATTTGCTCACTGTGCTAGCAACCTGCGAGTTGTAGGCTGCATAGGTTCGATTTCTGTAATTTTCCCTGGATGTATTTCTCTCTTCTGTATGAGTAAAACTTTCCTGTGTGCGCTTGTATGTCCATTACTTGTCGTTGTTTACCTTGGCCAAATATAGTCTTTGCGCCACGAAACCTAACCAACCCCATTGTAAATAAATGTTCGAAAGGAAATAAATTGCGCAGTAAAGTTTTACAAATATTTACCCGTTAGCAAAAAATGGCGCTTATTGCCTTCACTGCAGAAATTGCTGCCATTTCGGAAATGCGCCATGGAAAAATCAACTTGGACCTAAAACCGGTATTGAGAACTTCACTCGGTAATTTACCGGTGATGAGAATGTCGGTAATTTTCCAACCCTAATGACGGGTAAGTTTGTTGCATTTTAGGGAGAAATGAGTGTTGAAATATTGCAGAAATCTCTTCCATATACTGCTCAATTTTTTAAATCAGTTTGTGGAGGATTTAAAACCCGTCTGAAACATCTCTCGTTTCGCTCTTTGCCGGAGTTCTGTTCAGTAAGCGGGAGTTCTAAGTTTTGATAGATTTCGCAACATTCTAAGAAAAGGAGCGGTTGTCTCGAAGTTAACCCTCACTTTGCCCCCATTCCGAATCTAAGTTTATGCTTTTCTTGAGAGCACACACGACTCAAAAGAGAGTTAATCCTTTATGCTCTAAAATAAGGACGTGTAAGAGTAAATATTTTTTTGTTCCTCTTCTTTTTTACGTTGCTCTTTTCACTTTCTCCTGTGACTTTTTTGTTATTATTTTCTAACTCCAACCACTCAGGTTGCGTAAAAATGGGTCGCAAAAGCAGTTTTGTTTTTCCTCAAAATAGCAATCAATTAGTTGTGATTTCTTCCTGGATCTACGGGTTGAATTTGTCGAGTTTTAGAATATGTTTTAAATGCGAATAAAATTGAAACCTGAGTAGAAACTAGAGCTGGTTAGAATTTTTTTGCTTTACTCGATGGCGTTTTAAAAACCTGGTTTAAACTTCTATTATTTACCTGTTAATAAAACAAATTTTGTTAAAAGATTAGTGTTATTCTTGGTACATTTGTTTTTTGTTATAATGCAAAGTACGAAATTTCAGTTTTTCTAGGTTTTTAGCTCTCTTCCGTCATAATTTCTATTCCCTCATTTTTAAATTAAAATTATTACCTTTTACCGAAAAGAAAGATGAAATTTTACAGTCATATAAAAACTCCTCCTGAATGAATTTACCATAGAAATACAAAACAAGTTTTCTTCTTCATATTCTTTTGCAATATTATTTTATATTCACATTGCATTCTAAGTTACTTTAAAAGAATAATTACGTAGATTTTGTTTGGTAGGTATTTTAATTAACGTCACACTGGAGCAATTACGGGCTATTTAGATTTTGTTTTGATTCTTTACTGGGGCTGGCGGTAGCCTAGTTGGAAGAGTCCCGGATTAGCAACCGGAGGATTGCGAGTTCGAAATTCGATCGAACGACCGTTGTGTACGTGGAGGCTGATGCACGTAAAATCTGTCGTGACGTCAAATGTCCTCATGCTGGCGTGGTGTAGAAGTTTGGAGAATGGGGTGCCAGCTCAGGTGTTGACCTCGACATCTGACTGTGGTACAAAGTTTCGAGGTGTTTTTCTCGCATCTTTCCCCTCGGGATTGATCCCGTTGGCAATAACCCTTTGTGTTACTCCAGTGCGACGTTAATTCAACTGCCTACGTACCCTTTATTTGTCTTTATGGAAAATTCTACTGGTGGGAATTATTAAACTTTTTTAACTACTAACCAACCAACATTGTTAACTCCAAGCTTTACATACTCATAAATCAGAAACGGCTGAACCAAATGACTTGAAACTTGGTATCCGAGATATTAAGTTTTGATATCAATTCGAAATTTGGCCTCAAAATTGAATGTTGCTATTAGAAATTATTGAGTTTGAACAAATCTATATGAAGCCAGTACCTTATGCAAATTTTTGCATAAGAGAATTTAGAGGATATTATATATATTTATCAAATGGGTGTCTTGAATTTGCTTTACAGCCACTTAACTAGTATAGTGGTCATAGCTTTTGTCTGTCATCTAGTAGGTCCCAGGATCGAATTCCGGTAAGCACATTGAAATGGTAATGGTAATTAATGAATATCGCACTGGAGCAACAGAGCAACACAACGGGCTATTGGTGACGGTCTTGGATCAATCCCGAAGGGAAAGATCCAAGGACAATACCACGTAATTTTTAACCACGGTCAGATGACGAGATCAACACCTGAGCTGGCACCCCACTCTCCAAACTTTATAAGCACATGGACGTTGAATTGATTGTAACTGTTAGGAGTAACGCGTCTTACCCATGGGGGCTCCTTCAGTTCACCCCTTGTAGTGCCGTAGGCCGAAGAGGTCAGTGGTCGGACATTAGAAATTAAAAAATATATTTAAAAAAATCTGCTGTACTATGAACGATGCACGAATAAATAGGGGTGGTTCGTATTTCTCGCAGCTACCCATTAAAACTAATAATTGATCTTCTCACTTCAAGCTGAATATCGTTAACAGATGAAGAAAAGCTGGGAATCTTGAATTGTAGTTATTTTAACCTTGATAGTAATTGCTCTTTTGTTTTAATTATTTTCATTGCCAACATCTTATGCCACTCATTCCAATTTTATTCCTCTTCTACTCACAACAGAGTAAGACTACTGAAGACTTGTTTCACTACGATATTCCGCCTTTCGGCTGTTAAACGTACATCTGTGTGCGTATTACCTTTTGTAAATGTATGTTTTATTCCTTGCACGCTCCCTCTGAATTGAACGTTATCGAAACACATTAATCTTGTTCGTTTAAAATAATATATTTACAACACGTGAGAGAAAATTTGTTTGGTCTTATTCAATGTACTGGATTTAATTTTACTGATAGAATTTTAGCCGACTGCTCTTTTTTAAACGATATTTTCCTTGGATTCTGAGTGGTTGCCTAAACACTACAGAAGGAACATTGAAATAATAAAAAAAGTTCGCTCTATAAGCCAGTACGTATAATCCCTGAGCGACAGTGAACTTGTGAATTGTAGATGGCGCAGGTTCGATTCCTCTCTCTCTCTCTCTGCGTCTGTAAAACTTCATTGAGTGTATTATGTGCAAGACGTTGTTGGGTGCAGCTTGTCCAAATATGGCCAAGGTGCGCAAGGCCAAATATGGCCTACCAACCAACCTGAGCTACTGTGGGGTTTATTTCTCTTAGCGTGACTGGATTAAATCTCTTTTCATTCAAAAGTTGTTAGTTGCTTATAGAACGCAAAATCACCAGAAAACGAGATTTTCCCTGAATTCGTGTTCGAACTGGACGATTCAATTAACAAAAAGGGTGAAAGAGCCAAAAAGAAATTTTCTCAAAAGTGCCAGAATGAAATTTTTGTGCTGTGCCCAAAAGGTATTTTTCAATACAAACAAATTGAGTCACTTACCTTGTTATTTTGAAATTCTAACTGACTACACGTCGACTTTTCTTTGAACAAAAGAAATTTTTCTGGTACTTTCTATATATGTTATTCTATCTACCTTATAAATCTTTCCACCAAAACAAAATGAATATCTGATATTTTGGCACTTTACCCTTATCATAGGTTCTCAGTTTTTTTGTACTTGTTGACAATGTTTTTCAAGCATGTGCTTAATGCTCTCATATAATTACCAAGTTGCTGGAAAATCGTATGACTATAAGTAGGTGCCGTAATTTCATACAACTATGGTCCAAAATCCCCCCCCCCCCATTTCTTTAGCTTTTACGTTATAGCTAAAATAAATCTTTTCAAAACATTTGTTTTGTTGATAACACCTCTAGAAATATCAGAAATTTATGTTAAGCATTTATGTTATTCTATATCGTCGGTCGACTTTCAAGTGAAATATAGTAAAAAACAGAGTTCTGAAGGGGTAAAATACGACTCCCTATACTTTATCCTCTAAGTAAAAAAACTCATATTTGAACATTTTGATCTAGTGTTTCACTTGCATGCCGACGCTATATAATTTATATTTATTTATTATAAACTTTGGACCGTAATTGTATTATGAAGACACAACTATAGTCCATTGAATTTTTCCTTTAAAAATCAATATAATGGACTATAGTTGAGAGAATATTTTGCAATCACTTAGATGCAATATCTAACACATTGATATTTGACAAATGAATTTCGCTGTGTAAACAAAACACAGCGAAATACCAATACCACAACATCATTCAACCTATGCTCTGTCATTTAGTATTTAATGTAGGTTTATTCGATGTCATTCATATGTATTAATAACGGTATTTTAAAGTTTTGCTTGCGATGAATATGGTCACAAAAAAATCAAATGACAAAATTTTCAATCTTGTGCTTGGTACAAATTTTAAAACATGAAACTCGAAACAATGCAGCGGTCTTTAGAAAAGATTTCGGTCATTTGGTCTTTGAGACGCTGGTGTTCGTGCAGAGTTTCACGTCTATACGGTCGAACCATGACCCACTTTTCTGCATCTGAACTAAATTTCGTCCTCATGAATTTTGCATGTGAATTTAATTGGCCGAATGTGGGACACTCAAAGAATCAATTAATTATAATTTTTCCTTTTTCGCAACTGGATGAAAGGGAAAGGGTAAATATGACCTCGAAATAGAGGCAATACAATTTACAATATTTGAAGTCCAGTAAAATTTAAATGCTTTTTTCCTTAGTTACTTGAATGCACCGTTCTGGTTACATATCTAACGATGACTACGGATTTTCCATAATTTATGGTTCTTAATTGCAAAAATCACTGCCAAATTTTATTGGAATAAATCTTTTAATTTGATACTTTTCTGATTTCATTGCTGTAATTATGTTTAGTATTTGCTGGAAAGTTTAAAGTAGCACTAGAGAGAAAAATATTCTCTCTCTAGTACCCTTAAATGATTTTTTTAATAAGACCTGCATGTTACTTATATGTATTGACTATACAAAGGCTGTTCGGACATTTTTTGAACGATTTTGATGAGCTGTAAAAAAAATTGTATGCCCTAAGAAAGAATTTTATTTTCACAGCAGTTAAATAGTTAAAGTATAACTTATCGTCTGCTAACTCAGAGTTTTGTTTACTTTCAAAATGGCGCTTTTAAATAAGCAATGGATGGAAGGCTATGTTTCCTCTCTTTCCGAAGAGAATTATGCTTATTCAATTATTCAAAAACTCTGTAAAAGTCATGGTTTTTCGATATCTAAAGGTACGATAAGTAATATTATTAATGAAAAAGGAAAAAAACGTAAAAGTGGAAAAATACTTCCAAAAAAGAAAAACAATTGAGAATATTTGTAAGGTAAGATCTTTAATTTTAAAAGAGAATCCACCAAGTCAAAGGACTATAGCAAAGTGAACGTGAGAACTTTCTCTAAGAGATTTATGATTGTTGCCGGTTTTTAAATATAATGGAAAATTAAAAATAAAAAGAGGGGAAAATGTAAAAATCAACTCCCACATATTATCAAGACCTTATTTTATCCCCAATATTCAAAAAAGAAATACCATATCTTTACCCACAGTGCCAACAATCAGTAGAACTGCATCAGGGTAAAGCAAGCACCCACACATCTAAATCGACTATTAAATTCTTGGGAAAAAAAGGGAACAAGAAACTGGTATCAAGTCCCTTTACTATATACTATACTATATAGGTCAATACCCTTTACTGATATTCCTGCTAAATCTCTAGATGTCTCACCCATGGACTTTTGTGCTTTTGGACTTTTAAAAAGGGCATTATCGAAACGTCGACCGAAAACCATTCAAGGATTGGAAAACCGTGAAACAAGAATGGGACTAAATACCACTGTCGATACTACAAAAGTCATTATCATGGAAATTAAGGTGTAGAAAGATAGTTACCAATAAGGGCTATCAAATGGAACATTTAAAACACAAAAATTTCATGTAAAAAATTGAGCTTCAGTCCATTAAAATCGTTCAAAAAATGTCCGAACAGCCTCTGTATATTCGAGTATTTTTTCTGAAATAAATATGCTTTCCAATAACTATGTAATTTGCATTTGTAGTTATTGTTTTAATTTACAATTAATTTAGTTATTTTCGTTTATTAAAAGATCTCAAAATTTAGAGACATAATGGTGAACATACAGTTCCTTTTCAGACTGCTCATTAATTTAAAGAAATGTTATTCTGTGCAAATTCAGTTTAAGTAAAGCGATGATTTTTGTTCACTCCAAATTGATGATTGCTAATAATATTATTTTGGTACACTAAAGAATCGGAAAAATATCATTCTGAGAATGTCACCAATGAGTTTAGTTTTGGTAAATGTCTCTAATGAATGGGAAAATATATTGGTACTTTTCGCTCAATTTTCCTCTTTGCGATCTAGTTTCAGACACTTGCCATTTAAAACCGTTCAGCTAGATAACTTGTTTTGTTGCTAAACTTACTGAACTTTATCAATTTGTGCTATTATTTTAAAAGATATTTGTGTTTGAGAAGGGATATTAATTATGATTTTTATTTTCAAAAATTATGAAATTGCTACAGAACGATTTCAATCCATAGCGTGAAATTCTACTAAATATAATATTTTGCTAATGAAGTATTTTTCTTGTATTGTTTAATGCAGTCAAAGCTGATCTTATGAAAATCAACTAAGTATTTCTGCCAAAATTCAATTATGTTTAAAAATGTAATTAATTGAGCAATACGAATTTCATTCGCATTATTTGAGAGGAAATTACGTCCTCCAAAGTATTCAAAAGCAGAAAATTGAAAAGTAATGTCCCCAGCCAACTGAAAGCTTATTTCCTTTAGATTTACACTACTCAAAGAAACGATCACACGTTTTGTATTATTAATATTATTCAGTTACAGGCACATGCATGCCATTCCTTTTAATCAGTCTAAAGGGAACTCTGAGAAAGTGATTTGAACTTTTAATTTTGATTTTTTTAGCTGCTAAATCGATGTCAAATGACGAGAAGTCCATCTATTCTGCACTGCTCTGCTTTTATAGTCACGCATGTTTATGTTTGTAGTTAGAATCAGCACACGAATAAGGACACATTTTCTTCCATAGTAAAATTATTTATCTTAAATTGTGTTCCATTTTGAAATGTCCTCCATTTTAATCGATTGCAAAATGTCCTGCTTTTTCATATTTGCATGTGGTAACCATATCCATGTACCTCTTTCTCCAAACCTTATTGATCTTATGGCGAACTTAGCCACCACTACAAAAATTAACTTTGGTTACACTTCTATTATACCACGGTATTCTATCTCCACCAGAAGTACTTGCCACTTAGCCTTCGGTTCACACGGCGCCTCACACTCGACTACTCAAAAACGCCACAGGGCAGTCCACGGTCGGAATCATACATTACATGACCACGCATACAAAAGTGACCTTTATTCAACTAGTGGAAGTATCTATCGAATTCTGGAGAGAGTGTATTGTGATAAACAGCCACCTAGATCAAAATTAACTTACAATACAGTAGTATAGATAGGAAAGGGTCAATGTCCAAATTCGTTGATTTTGAGTGATGTCCACAAATTATTTCGAAAAATGAAAGTTACAATAGAAGAAAAAGTGCAAATGGTTCTCCTGTCAATAGATTATGAATGAATCAAAACATTGGGAAGCATTTTTTGTACTTTGTATTTAAAATTAAAGAAATAGCAATTACTAAATCAGCTGTTATACCAATGTTATTAGCAAACCATGAAATACTTTTTGGTAGACAAACTTGCAATGTTTTAAACACGTCTTGCTAAAAGTTTTATGAATTTGGCTTCCGTTAATCGATGGTGACGCTTCAGTTTGAATTTATCTGATTTCATTTTAAACAGTTTCAAAATTCAATGGGACTTATGTCTAAAATGTAAGTTTCCATACGATATACACTCATGTCCAAAATTATTTTTACATGCATAAAATCACGGATTTCTCAGAAACTGTGAACTATAATTTTATGAATTTGTGTGAAATGATACATAACATCAGAACACATAAATACAAAGGAAAAACTTTAAGAGCACTGCATATGATATAAAACTGTCGCATGAAACAAAAATGGCAATAATATGTGGACAAGGAGAGTTCAGAAAAAAAAGAATAACTCAGAAAAAAAAATAAGACTTATGAATTTAATATGGAACGTGATCTACCCTGACGTGTACACACATATCACAACGTGTTTTAAAGCTGGCAATAATGTTGTTAACCACAGTTTGGGGAATAAAGTTCCACTCCTCCAGCAATGCGGTCTTCAGGGCATTTATATCTCTAGGAGGAGGATGTCTCCGTGCAAATGCTTTTCCAAAGTATTCCCATAAGTTCTCTATCTCGGGTTCAGATCAGGAGATTTTGCTGGCCACGGTATTCGCTCAATGGCTTCACTTTCAAGGAATTCGTCAACGAGGTGTGTTCGATGTGGACGAACATTATCGTCCATAAATAAAAAGTCAGATTCATATGCACCTGTGAAAAGTCTTACATAAGGTTCTAAGACCTCATCCCGATATCTCTGGCAGGTCACAGATCCTCTGTTGAAAACGTATAGGGGCGTACATCCATCAATCATTATTCCTCCCCATACCATCACACCTGCACTACCGAAATGGTCACGTTCCATAATGTTCGAAGGAAGATTTCGCGTTCCTGACTCCCTCCAGATGTAAACACGTTTAGAATCAGATGTTAAACTAAACCTCGACTCATCAGTAAAGAGAACATGGGTCCATTGTAGTGTTCACTCCAGTTTTGATGTTCTTTGCACCAATTAAAGCAATACCTCTTTTGTTGTGAAGACAGTGAAACACATATCCTTGGCTTTCTGGCATAAAGGACTCTCATTAAGCCCCTTCTGTATACAGTTTGCCGTGATACAACAGTTCCAGTGGTCGCTGCAACCTCTGAACTTAACTGCCGAGCAATAGACTTCCTGTTACGACGGGCAGTTAGTGCCAGATATCGATCTTGAGAAGCAGTTGTTATTTGTTTACGAACTTGTCCAGGACTCCTTACAACAGTTTCAGAGTTCTGAAATTGTTTCCATAGCGTAGAGACTGTTCTGTCTTGAAATATTCACACATCTCGCTGCTTCCATGATTGTCTGCCCTGCTTCTAAACGGCCAATAATTCGACACTTCACAGATTCTTCCAAATTATACTTCGGAGCCATAACAAACCGTTTTGAGTCCTTACACACTGAAATCAAACGCTGTATTGCAGAAATTCACTCAGATATTTATTCACTTTGCGCAAAGCGCTTGATTCACCGTCGGATGACGTAACGCCTTGATTTCATATCAGAAACCGTTTGATCACTTTTGATTGGATAATGCTAATTAGGCTTGTCTTTCATGCATTCCCTGCAAAAATGGAGAACATCGATTGGATATTTCATGGAATATCATTATTTTTGGGTACGTAAAAATACATTTGGACATGAGTGTATTTTAGACACGATGGTGTACCCCCGGTCATTTCTGATTACAAATGAAGTACTTATTCTTGTTTATCATGCATAGTTTTTTACCCTATTTTTGAAGCATATTTGGCCTTTACAGTGCAGTCTTGATGCATAATATTATAGTATTAGGAAAACGTGAGTGAACAACTTCCTACTTTATGGGAGAATGCGCTAATATTTCTTATCAAATTGTACAATTTTAATGAAAGTCGTATTCGCCTCTGAAAATTGAATAAAACTTATTGCATTTGAAATCTCAGTCAGCTCATGCATCATTTTATGGGCCTTTATTACCTGTATTTAAATGGTGGTGAGAAATATCTCAGATTAAACGCTGACCACAGGGGTCAACTCTTAGAGGCGCGAACCATTTGCCCCTCCCCACAAATAATTTTATTGACCTCTTCTATAAATGTCCTCACGTTGGCGTGGTGTGGAAGTTTGGAGAGTTGGGTGCCAGCTCCGGTGTTGTTCTCGTCACTGGCCGTGGTTCAAAATTACGAGGCGTTGTCCTTGATCTTTCCCTTCGGGATTGATCCCAGACTATCGCCAATAGCCCGTTGTGTTGCTCCAGTGCTACATTGATTAACTACCTATAAATAGGAAGGGTAAATGCTAAAATATTACCTATGAATAACCAAATTTATTGTTTCAACAAAACACCCACATAGATAAATATCACAAATATACCGATCATATTGGTTATGATCAGTACAAACAAGTAAACAACTCCCAAAACACGCATATGAAGCAAGTAATGGCCCTTTAGCAAGTAGGGTTTTACTCCCCAAATTATTTCACCTAATTGGTGCCACTGACGGGAAAATTTGACTTCAATCATGGGGTTAATTAAATTTTGTCAAATGCCTAATGTATAACTTCATTTAATGTTTTGGATATAATTTTTTAAATGCACAATTCAAAGTTGAAAAACAATATTGAAATAAAGCTCTAGTTCGTTTTTGCTAGCTATCAACACCCAAGGAATTTTCCTTGTGAAGGCAATCTCTACACATCGATCTTCTTACGAAATAGACGAAGTGAAACCAGATGGACGGAGTCGCTGTCGTAAGATCTCAGAATTGTAGGTCACGTGGGCTTGGGAATCGACTTGGTCCGATTGGCTATTCAGTGTTTTCCCATCACGCTCATCAATTAATTCCACAAAAGGATTCGCTCTTTTCTCCAACACCACGTGACCTTCCCCGGAGATCTTCAAACCGAGCAATCGGGAGAAAAACATGAAGCTCTCCAATAAGAAGGTCGATGATTCAAAACTGGGTACATCAACTGCGAAGTGAAACTTCTTTCGTCGAGTCTGATACAAACTTCAAGTTAACAACTGTCTTTTCACAAGAAAAAAGATTTGTACTGAATTTTGAAATTGTTCTCAGAAACAAGTAAAAAATTGGGTAAGCTGATTGATCACTGTTACGTTACGGATTCATTTCACTTGCCTCAAAATTAAATTAACATTCGTAAGAACCAATTGCACTCTCTCATAAGAAACGGCATCGTCATGAAATTCTTTTTCGACTGATTACCTACGACGTTGGGTGAAATCCAAGATGGAAATAAATGCAAAAAAGAGGAATAGAATTGTTTGTACAGTGACATCAGCTTTTCTTTTCTTGAATGTGTCATGGCATAGCACAATAATAGAAATGCCACCTGCACTATCTTGACAGACATCTGGCAACGTGATAGACTGCTTGGTACCTCCTTCATGCCCTTCCTTAAAATTTCAATCTGTAGACTTTGAAACCCTTTCGTTTAGCATTACGGAAAAACTCATGTCATGAGACTGATCTTTAAAATGGATGTGTCTGCACAAAATGTCTGAAATCGCTTTCCTTTTGTTATTCATTGACGGTGATGCCGTTTTAAACCTGATTGCAAAGGTTTAAAATTGCATTTTGTTCATACGTATCTTTCTCTCTATGTTCGTTTTAAATTCACGAATAAACAATTTTGACGTGCTCACAACTACTCTTAATCTCCAAATGATTAACACTAAATCGCCAAACACACCTGAAAGTAACATAGTGACGTTTTGATCTCTTTAGATTTAAGCATTTAACTATAAAATTAAGATCTTGAACTCCATGCGTTTTATGACTTATCTTTATTTTTAATGAACGAAAGCAAACTCCCCGTGCACCACAAAAGTACAACACGGGGCTCATAGAAGAAAGTTGATTTATCAAAGAAACAGTGGAATATAAAATTTAACTAAAATTACACGATTTGGTGAACTTAACAAATGAAAAGAAAAGCAGGTTAGATCCTACAAAATCATTGAGTTTCACTGACCATGTTTTACCCAATCTTCTCAAATCATTCTCAAGGCACATTCTGGAATTATCAAATTCAGAACAACTGACTCTATTTTTTCGGCATTGGTTTTAAAATGGTTTTCACAAAATATTGGTTCCATCTACCAGGAAGCTGTTCTCGAAGTTAATTTTCATTGGAAATTTTAAATATATTAATCCTATATTGCTAATAATCCCAAATATTCTCGATGGGATTGATGTCTGAATTTAGTGCAGGAACTTTGACGACTGAACAGTTGTGTAATAGTACTGGAATTTTGATGACTTTATACAGTGGTATAAAGTTGAATAATCTACAAATATGAACATTATGAGTCGTATCATTTCCTGATAAAGTTTAAAATTTGATAGTATGCCTAAAATGAGCATTTCCTTTTAAATTTTCTCTCAGACTGTTTAAATACACAAATTTAACCTTTTTATGGTTTGTCAAATGTGAATTTCTAACACACAAAAACGCATTCCTGCAGTCCCTGACAAATCTGCTACTATCATGTTTTATTGTGGGAGAAAGAGTTTTTTCAGTTCAAGTTCAGTATTGGGCCTTCCTGACACAACTGCATTTCATAACTTTCAAAAATATGGAAATTAGATTCATCTAGAAATATGTATACCCGAGTTGCAGAATTCTTGAAAATGATTTATTAAGGTGCCCTTAGCGAATTCTCTTTTTTGTGTGTACGTTCTTCAGTTCTCTTTTTTCGTGTTATTATTTTTTTTATTCTTTCTCTCCTATGAAAATCCTATTTTCTTAAATTGTTTCCTACAGTTTGAAAAAAGTGGACTTTTTAAACATGTTTTTAGTTTCAAAAGTCACTTTAGCTTCACTGATTTTAGGGATACACTGGATATTCTTCATGATCCACCTTTTTATACATTCAGTGATAAACTTTGAACGTCCATTTCATTTTCTTTTCAGTTAGATTTCTCTTCGGATTCTTGTGTGTAAAAATATTATTAATAATATATTTACACTCCGCATTTCACGAATTTCTCTCTCCACTCCAGTGAAAAATTATGTTTTCTAGTACCAAAAGAAAACTTGTTTCCAAATTTGTTGTAAAAACTTGAAATTATCGATTTCGGATTTAAAGCAAAGTGTAGTTTTATAGATAGTTCTAGGATTTGCCTATTTATTGCACTTTTCTCAGCCCTAATATTTCTTTCGTTGTGAACACAAAAAGATTGTAAAATATCTTGTTTTGTTTGTTATATGAAGTCTATTTAACACAATCTTAAAACGCTGAATGAAATGAAAAACTTTTGATTTTAGTGCAATAGCTACTTATTTTTAATTAAATATTTGAATATTTGTTGTACCCCTTTTCTTTTTTGATTGACTGTATATATAGGATGATGTGACCTCTTTGAAATTGTATTTTAATGTTTTCAAATGTCTTTTTGCTGTAAAACTTGGAGTAAACTTCTTTGCCCCTCGGAAATGGACTCTTCTACATTAGAAATATGTTCTTAAGGTCGAACCCGAGTCTCGAAAACGAAATTACTTTCATGTTCATTATTTTATGCAAGAATCGAGTCGAAAACTTGTTCAGGGCTCTCTTGTGAAAGGATTTCTTCAGTGATGCAATTTTAAGTTTGGAATAAAATTTTTACACAATAAATATTTAAATAAAAGAAAAAAATGCCTATATAGAGAAAAGCCATACACAAATAAAGAAAATTAAAGGACTCTAGCAGAGAAAAGAGAATCAACTGAGGACCAACATCAATAAACTTTGAGAACACAACTCGATTATATTTGAAGATGAATGCATAAGTTGAATATTTTTAAAGTTATAAAATTCTTGATATGTTTAACAGTTAAATTTCAAGTATCAATTTAACATTTATGATTGTGACAGCATTTGCTGTTTTGATTTGAAACGCGACAGCGACTTCTATTGCAGTGAAGGCAATTATGCAAAAAATGTATTGTAATTTTTCAGAGATTTTGCTTTTTTGCCTCAGCAAAACTTGCTGTACTTATTTCCGAACTGGCAACAATATGTTCTCTCGAGACATCTGCCGCTAATTCCTTTGTATTACAGTATCGTTGAGCACCACAATGATAATAGTTTTTGTTATAACACCATTTTACCAATAATTTAAAGCATAACTGTCTGTACCTCGTTTGTGGTGAAGTTTTTATTTCGACAAAAATTAATTTCTGCTTTTTTTGCACATTTCGCGAGAATTCATTTCCAAGTATGAAACAATGACAAACAATTTCACCCCATGCTTTTATGTCATTGCCACCCATATATTTACATGACTCGTATTGAAGGCTTTATGGCTATATCTTCAGCTTTGAAGGTCATCGGCGTTTCCGGTTGTTTTTCTCCGGAATTTGCTATCGGAATAGGAAGCACTCAATTATGCCAACATGACTCATCTATCTCTAAAAAACATGGATGCAATAGCTACCGTTTAGAAAAACTTTCTTCCGACAAATTTGTTTTCTATTTCTGCGATCTTTCCTGAAACAAGAAAAAATTCCTTCTAAGTTTTCGTGCTCTTTTTCCGCATCGAACAATAACAATTGCAGTTTGGTCGTAAGGTATTCAGAAAACAAGGCGCAATTGACTGTTACAACAGCGTTGTAAATCCCATCTTTATATATGTTGATGTTCATATATTTATAGATTACTGAGAAAAGGGCAAGACGCATTTTGCTTTCTCAGACTAGAAAAAATTACCCTCTAGCAGAAGTTTGGGAAGTAGCAGAAAACTAATGGGATGAAATATTGAGAATGTGGAAATAACGGATTTATTCTGTTTACTAATCTTTTAATATATTTCCTGTTTTTTATAAGGGGTACAGGAAGTCGATTTTTCAATTTCGATGAATTTAGAAATTCTAAAATGTTCGGATTATGATAATGAAAGAATATATAAAAAATTTGTATTAGTTCTGACACCTCTATTAAAGTTTTAGTTCTTTCAGCTTAATTTTAATCGCATTTTTCTCAGAATGAGAATTTTCAACACTGCGCACTATACCTCAAACTATTAAACTAATATACATGAAATTTGGAATGAAGTTAACTTATCGTCAGAACTTCAAAATAAAACCAAAATTTTGTTTTCATATGAGAGAAATTTTGCTAAAAATCAATTTTGTGAAATATGAGTTGATTATTTCAAATTTTCTGTTACTTGAGTGTTACAATTTTTTAAAATGTAAATATTCTGTAACTCATTTCAATCATTATTGTGGCAGAGAATGAATACATGGGGTTGTTCGTAAGTTGTCCTTCAAATATTTGTCTTGTAGATTGAGTTTATGTAAATTCGAATAAAATTCGTAAAAACATTCACTTAATGTTGTGTAGTGTATAATGTACATAAACACTGTTTAAAGTTTAATTGTGATACACAGCAAACTTAAGACATAGTTTATCGAAAAATTAAACTATTTTTCCTATGGATTTGAATGCTTAAAAGTTCTGTTCTCCCTTAAGCGTACAGTGGACTCTCGACAACTTTTTTTTAAGTTTTTAACCAAACACTTTGAATTTTTTATCCTGTATTTATTATGACATTTTTGCATTGTATAAAAAATTTGGTTCTAATAGGCTAATAACTTTTTGATTTTTTAAATAAATTTTAATTTGATGAAAAGTTTTAAAATGTTCCATGCGCAAAAAATGAATGTATAATTATTATTTTTCTTTTTTTATGAGCATTTTATAAACATATATCAACTTTTGCATGTTTAAAGTTGTAATTACTCTCTTTCTTTTTACAAACATGATTCATTTAGGTTTTCGTGGATTTTTTTCAAAAAACATGCCTGTTTCGTGCTAATGGTTATCATATTGAAAATATTATTGAATGTAAGCATTAGAATAATGCAAATTTCAATTTCAATAAGTATAAAGAACATTCTGACAAAGTTTCAAAGTTCTAACTTAAAAAATGCTGCGCATGGAATATTTTGAAATACAATAAATGGCCAAAAATTGTAGTTTTGTGCACTCAAAGCAATTGAGATGTAAATAAGTGGGCGTGTTACTTTATAGAGCTAAAATTACCGATTCCAAGGGAAAAAAGGCAGATATCAAAAAATTTATTTTTATAGATGACAGCCAGTACATTAATTGTTACTTTAAGAGCAAAATTTTAAAAAAAATCATGATTTTCACTGATTTTTGCTATTTTGAAAGTCCACTGTACCCTTAAACACTAGTAGGGGAGAAAAGCGGGTTCCAGCCCAGTGGCGCGTGACGTAATACCGGAAGTTGAATTGAGTAGTTTACCTCCTGCTGCTGAGTGGAGTCGAGTTGTATTTGAATCGATATTGAGTTCTTTATATGCTGCTTGTTTACAGTTTGGACTTGTAATTTCCACCGTGTACGAACGCGGTGGCGCTGGTTGAGCTGTTAATCTCCTTGTTTTTATTTTGGACTTGTGTGTTTTTGTGAGGTTTGAGTTGAGCTGTTATTCTCCTGTTTATTTAATTTTACATTTGTAATCTGGCCACACGGATGTTTGTGATGAGAGTTTAGTTTAACAGGAATGTAAATAATTCTTAAATTTTAGATCCTAACTAGTTGCTTACAGATAACAGATTCATTTAGTTCATACCCATTGTTCCATGTGAGAGGAAAGTTTTGAGTCATTGGATTTTACTAGTTTGTTTTAGACGCTATGGATTTTAATCGAGACGAATTGTGTTTTACGCATTCCAGAATTTTTAGTGATAAAAAACCTTGGAAGTATTTCAGAGCATTGGAAAAAGAGATTACTTGAAAGCGAATAGATGATTTAAAAAAAATACAAGGAAGGCGATATCCCGTTCCTCGCAAACTGGTGGCTTTTGGAGATCCTGGACCAACTTATTCCTTTAGCAGCGTTTCTTTAACTGCGAAAGCGTAGACCTTTTACTGGAAATGAAAACTCAAGTAGAGAATGCTACCAGAGAAATTTTCAACTTATTATTGATGAACTGTCATAAAAATGGCCCAGATAGTATTTCCCCTCATAGAGATGATGAAAAGGAGTTAGTACCCTCAGCATCGATAGCATCAGTATCGTTGGGTCAAGCACGAGAATTTATATTTTCACGAAAAGGTCATAAATAAAAAAAATAATTCTTGAAAATGAAAGTTTACTCATGAAGATTCCGACAAAACAAATATTGGCGGCTTCAATATTATCTCAAGAGTATTTTTTATCTACTAAATATAAACAATCTTATCTTTGTATCAACATCCTCCATTCACTATCTCATAGTTCAATCTGAATGAATCGCTATATTTTGCACCTGGTACTTCTTAGCAAACTGATAAATGACGGAATGTTTACATTCATTGGATCTTTGCGTAATGGATGCATGGGACTTTTGCAAGAGTTCAAGGTCCTATCCAAAGAAATCATGTTTTGAATGTTTTCATGATTCACAGATCAAACCGAATTCATATTACGATGGACCAAAAAAACTGTTTTTGAGAAATTGACTTAGTTCTCATGCGGATAATTTGGCTACTGCTGTATATTTATAATATATATCTGCTTGGGCGCAAATTTCGAAGAACCTATTTGAGAAATAACACTAGGCTCCAGAGTGTTACTTTTTAATATTTATTTCTTATGAATGAGTATCCTCTAGAAAATTCTGGTATCCGTATCCAGTCCTGAGATCAATCTAACGCTACAACTTATTTGTCTTACCAGTACGGATTTTTGTTAATGGGCTAGTTAAACTTGACCCCGACGAAAACAACAGCTATTTCTCAAACAGCTAAAAAATGATTTTCGGCCCATTCCTGAAACAAAATTACCAAACAAGCTGTCACGGATATACAGATTAATATCACGAAAAACTTCTTCACAGGTATTAAATTAAGGTACATATTTTTACATAACGAAACAAACTGTCACGGACAGTATGGCGCGATAGATAAGTAGGTAGGTAGTTGAATTAACGTCGCACTGAATAGGTAGGAAGTTAATTAACGTCACACTGGAGCAACACAACGGGCTATTGGCGACAGTTCGGAATCAATCCCGAAGGGAAGGATCCAACGTCGCACTGGAGCAACATAACGGGCTATTGATAGATAGATAGAAAAGACGTGCAGTGGATATTAATTTTATATTATCAAACAGATGCCTTTCCATATTTATAAAAACATTCAATTTCACATACGCACAAACATATTAGTATTTTTCGTTATGAAGTCGTTATTTAAAAATGGCAACTCCACTTTTTGTGAAATTGCTTTTAGAAATATTTTCGGAACCACACTCCTTTTCATTAACCGTAGTAAAAGACAAAATATTAATTGCTGCCAAAAAAATAAGGTCCACTATTTTTCAAGGACAATTTCAACCCTTGAATTTTCTTTTTATTTAATTTTAACCCACCGAGCGTCATGAGGTTACCGAGTAGCTAGTTTTACTTTTCGCCCACAACACGCGAAATGACTTAGTAACCACATCCATTGGTCGAAAAAATCCTAGGAGATTCCATTGGTGAAGGTCTAACTCGTTAGAAGTCAGAGTCATGCAGGGAAGACTTCAAGTCATAGAACGGAAATAAACGTGTTAACCCCTCAGAAGATTTTAACACGATACCTCGAAATAGAGTTGTACCTCTTTTTTAAAAAATAACTCCATCATGTTTTGGTTCCAATTGCGACATATTGTTTTAACAAATACTCAAGTGAATTTAGTAAATTTCAAGATGAGGAGATATGCTCAAAAATGGTCGAGTAGTCTATGTAACTAATAAACTCACTGAGATCATTGAATAAAAATGTGATCACTTGTTTGGGAAAAAGCTAATGTGAGTCACAAAAGCGGTTGACAAATGAGGTTATGCGGTATAAGATTAAAAGGTTTAATACTTTTCCCACCGTTTATCATGGGCCTTTTTTAACAAATGAGGTAGCTGTGCATCTATGAGGTGCTCGCCGTTTCTTTCCCAGTTACATACGCATTGATTAAAAATTTAGGACATACCAAAAAACGAATTAATGTAAAAATATTATTATTTAAATTTATAAATAATACATTTTTGCAGTTATTCTTTCCATTGGGTAATATTGAAAATATTCTCAGTTCACATGTCAGAACTTTTTGGAAATATTTATCAAATATTCTCAGGTATTAAAGAGTTACTGAGTTCCTAAAATCAAGATTAATGGGTTCTCTTACATTATGTGCTGAAAATAATTTTTAAATCAACAGTTGGGTTGTTTAATAAACGGTTCCACCATATTTTTATAAATGAAATTAAATAAAAAATATCAAAATACTGTACTATTTTAATAATTTAATACAATTTTAAGTCTTAGTTGAGTTTGAATAAGGGTGATATAGGGAAACAATTGTTGAAGTTCTTAAACCGGAGTTCAACCCCATATTTAACCCTCATGGGTTCACACGCATGTGTATCTGTTTTAGTTGGTAGATTTGTTATGGCGTAAGGGACAGATGTGACCAAACTACGCCCGTATCCGTTTTAAAATCTGTAGTCTTCTCTGCATGAGCTCTAACCAGTTTTTGCCTTCTTGACCTTGATAGAATCTTCCCTATGATTCTTTCAACCACTATATGTGGTTATTTAGACATTATGTGTGTTCTGGGGTAAAGGCAATACTACACTACTCGGAAATCTCATGACTCTCTGAGGGGTTAATCCTTCCCATGGTTAAAATAAGCAGTGTAGCAGTGTGTCTCTTTTTCAGAATCTAATAAACACAGGCACTATATTTGCTATATGTTCTTCTGGTAGCTGTTAGACATTTTAAAATGAGTAGTTTTAAAAGATACCTTACGTAGTGGAAAAATAATCACTTGAGAATTCTTACTTTTAGTGTTTCGTCTCGGTATGGGAATAGTTAGATTTTTAAAATATTTCCAAAAATAATCCCCGAACTACTACAAAGAAATGTACTGCATGATATAATTTTAAAAAAACGCGATATATCATCGTTTCTCAACAATGCCAAATAGATGTTTGGTTAATAAGTTAGGGAAATCAGAATTTCCTGTGTCGAATGAAAAATGAAATTCATTCATCAACTACTGTCTAACAAAAAGCTCATTACGAATAAGAGTTGATTAAAAAAATTGACTATTTGTACTTTTTTGTTTATGAATGCCTTTAATATTAAAAGCGTTTATTTTCCAGATATATTTTCCAAAATTTGCCCCTGCGTTTAATTTTTCTGTTCGAAAATTGCGAAACACATTTTTTTGTGTGTGTTTGTGCGATCTCACGATCACAATCGCAATGCAAAACAAAACAGTGCTTCATGTAAACCGAACCCGAGAATACGAGGAAGTTTCGGTTTTGGATTTGTGCAAAACTAACTTCCTCCGTTTCCTTGTTTAAAAAGGTCCTTCCCAAACCCTGATTCGTCCGCTTCAAACACCCCTTTCCCAAACTTCATTTTCTCGTAGAACAGGCAATGGATTCGGCCATTTTGTCAACTACAGCTGGCAGTCAGAACCGGTTCCGACTAGCCAACATCTAGAGCGCGCTGTTCCAATCACCGCGAGTATCCCCTCCTGTAGGGAAAAAGTCCCTCACTGCGAAGGGAAAGAACGCGATTTTAGGGTATTTTGTTGTAGCTAGCATTTTGAGTGCATTTATTATGATTTTATTTATGGTAAATTTGGCTTTTAATCAAGATTTTAGGTCCAAATTACGTTTTGATTGTGTCTCACTATACCCATAAGAATCGATTTTAAGTTCCTAATCATACATGTATCGTCTGTTTCATCTGCTAAAGTCCTTAGAGTAAGTATGTTGGGTCTCACTTGTTTAGTCTGTGTAGTCATACTCCCTCTTCTGATGAAGGTTGTGAAAAGCAGTACTCGTTTCTATCGTAGTGTGAGGTCGCGCGTATGTTTTGCAGAGCGTCATATCCGCTTTTTATAACAGTTGAAAAATCAGCTGTGCTTACAAATGATTGATACGAATGAAAAATATATGGAGAAAGTATTCGTTCCGAAAGCATGAATTACCGATTGCTAACTTGGATTTTTTTTATTGTCTCGTAATTTTTCCGCGGTATTATAAATTTTGTTTTCCGAATCCCCGTTATATATCCTGTTCAATTATTTTTCAAACGTTTTTGGGTTTCAGGCAAAAAATTAGTAAATTTCCTTTATTTGTGGACTATTTTTGAAAGTTAATAAACGAAACAGTTTTAAATTGTGCAATTCTGTGAAATATATAACTACATCACATCATTGTGAAGTAATAGTCAGTGACATGGAATGCGAAAAATGAACAAGATTTAATTTTTGATGTGAATGAACTCTCCGATACATACTGCATTGAAAAACGTGTTTTCATTGATATATTATTTCCGTTTTCGTGAAAGAGGAGCACAGTGCGCATTTTTTATAAATTTCATACAATTCTTACTTTTAGAAGGTTAAAATTAATGTTTTTATACAAACAGTTCATACGGCAAAATAATGTCAAAGTTTTTGTTCACATAAATATTTCTGATTGCTACTAAATGTGTTTGTCAATTTTGCTGCATTTATCCTTAAAACACACCAGGTTCGTTATATTCGTACGTAAAAAGTTCCCATTAAAAGTTGTAACATAATGGTATACATATAATTGAGTGTTATTGTGATGATGAATCAGAACTGGATTTAATAACAGAATGTACCTAATTATCAACATCCTTGGAATCCTTGTTTTAATTAACAAATTTAAACTTTTGAAGTTGTCTCAAAGAGTGTTCAGAATATATTTCTAAATTGTGAATTTTAAAAATATTATTCGTCTTAACAGTAACTTTGTAGTAAAAATCAACTGAAGAGATATAGGTTAACCCAATTTAAGTTCTATTGATTTTAGTTCTTGGTATTGGTTATATTGATTGATGGATTTTTTAATTTACTCGTTTAAAACTAATGTGCTGATCGGATTCTGATCGTAAGAACACACATGTAAATCTCGTACATCCTCTTGAAAGAACCCAGGAGATTAACGGATTTGCTTATTTTATGAACAAACCTACGGGACATGGAACTGACGAATCACTCGAAAAACAATCTAGAATATTTCTGTATTTAGTGTAGATCCTCACTTGATCGAGGTGAGGAATTGTTTTTAAAATTGGAAGGGTTGGGAACACAGAAAAACATATATTTTTTCGTATTTTGACATTCTCTTCTCTAAGCAATTTTTTAAAATTTGATAGATGTTCTTAAAAAAAATTGAGTTCAACAAGATTTCTTATATTTACAAGACATTGAAAACTTCTTTATATTTACATATATTACGCAACTCCAAAATTACTAATATTCTCTTCAAAATATTCTAATTCGATTGCAACCAAACTAATTTAGTAATTACTTCACGAAAATTTCGTAAATCTTCTTTTCCAGTTGCAAAGATATTTCTAACTAAATCATCATCGATTGGAATAGGTGTCCTTAAATTGTTATAATCCGAACTATCGAACTGATAGCTAATTATTTACTGATTCAGAAAAGACGGGTGTGTCACTCTTAAAAAACATACCTTTCTGTGGTTGAATGCTGGGGACTGATGTGGTGGGTATGAATGTTGCTGAGATACATAAGAACACTTACTACTCCTCTTTCATACTTTCTACTCATCGTTGACATGACTTTCGAATTCATGCATTTTTCTAACTGTAAAGGAAAAGTGAATGATGTTAAAGGTTATTTATTAAGGCTATTATGCTTCGGTTTACTGATCAGATATTTTAATCTGCATTTTCGTTAACTTTGCTTTGAATGCAAAGAAAGTGGGTTTCGCAACTAGTACTAGAGAACGATCTTTAAAGAGGACAAGTAATTTCCATCATAAGCTCTTGGGAATAGGAAATATATGAAAATATAGCGTTTTTTCACCGAGATCGAGATTCCCATGTTGTGATGACAATTAAAGAACTGAAAATAGTTGATTCTTCAAAAGAGCTTTGGCGAAAATTTTTATCTCACTGCTTTGGAATATATTTATTCCAGCACTTTGAAAGATAACTATTATTTTTACAATTTAACTCTCTGGATGTCACTAGATTTTCGAGTAGAATAGTATTATTTTCCCCCACAACACACAAATAATGGCTAAATAACCCAATCTATGGATTTAGATTCCTAGGGAAGATTCTAGGTCAATGTCAAAACTGATGCCATGCCTGGAAGACTGCAGATTACAGAACGGATATATGCATGCTAACCCCTTAGAGGATCAATGGCAAAAGTATATTTCTTCCATATTTCATATTTTCCTGTATGCATTATTGAGTTTAGCATAGCAAGACAATTTAAATCTTTAGTATAAGTTTGAGGCCTCAGCCATGTAGATCGAATCCCGAACCCGTATGCAGCTTAAAAGAAGCACTAGTTTGGGGAGAACGATTTTCCAATTATTTTGTGTATAATTGTAGTTTAATTGTATTTTTTGTTAGTTGTAGCTTATAAAAAGTTTAAAATAAATTGTAAATTTTGAATAATTTTTAAATAAACATTATGTTCGTAAGAAAAAATATGGAAATTGAAAGTGCCTAAAAGTAAACAATTAAGGAAATTAGGGACGTATTAACAGAGAAAAATTTTCCAAGAAACCAATTTCGAAGTTTTGGAGCCAAGCCTTGGCAACCATGAAAGAAAAACATCGGAATCTGGTTGCTTAGATTGTCATGAAAACCTTATTAAGAAAATATGTAGTTTTTTTAAATTTTGAACTTTAAATTTCTTCAAGAGATCTTCAGCGTCTGTTTTATACGTAATTAGCACATTTTTGTGTTTTAACCTTTTCATTTTGTATCTTGGCAACTAAAATTGCTACTAAAATAGGGTTTAAGAGGAGACTTGTGTACTATTAAAAATGTATGCTACTACTTTATAACTGCTGTGGCAGACCTAATCTATGTTTATATAAACATGGATGTATATATATGTTCTCTATACAAATCTACACCTTTTGACCAATCCACACCAAATTTGGTACACTTATACTTTAGAACCCTGAGAGCAACCTAGGCTACATATTAACCCCGTTCTCTTTAACCTAGGCGGGGGCTAAATCAATTCGAAATTGCCATAGGAAAAACATTGAACATAAAACGATACCTGTACGCAACTCAGTTTGTTTTACCAGTATCTGGCAAAGCCAGAATTAATGTTTTATTTTATAAATTAGATTTAGAATTCCGTGTTTGTGTATTTGAGTTAAAACAGAAATGTTGCGGTCGTATTTGAGCATTTCTAAGTTTTGTAAATTTGTCTATCAATATTTTTCAAGCGTCTTTTTCGAATTTCTCTATTTCAGAATATTCTCATGACGTCGAAATTCGACACGCTTGCTCAGATCTTTCGTTTTTCAGGATTCTACATTTTTTAATGACTAGATTTCGTTTCTGTTTGTATTTATATGTTCTATTACTTTCCATATTACAGGTATATTATTTAGGAGTTAAATTGTAATGAATTATTTTTATTTTCTGCCAAATACCACTAGACATGGGTAATTTCTTGGTGGTATATGTATATTTTCATGTTTCATGGGGTATTATTGAAAGCTGTACTCCATAGTCAAGTACATCTATCATTCTAAATAGGTACGTGGTTTCCATATAGAAACTGAGTTTCGTAATTGAAAAAAGTACCATTAAGGATTCTATTTAAAACAAAATTTTTCTGTTTGAGGGAAATAAATTTTAAATACGACTTTGCTGATCTTGGAATAATATCATAGTGAGGAAGTATGTAAACTAGGACTGTTGAAAAAAGAATTTTTTTTTCTTAAGTGACAAAAGGTCGAGGTTGCTTACTTGAAGTTGAAACTGTTCGTATACAACTTAGGTACCTGTGAAACATTCATTGAAAGCAGTGATTTTGTAATAAGTGTAATCGATTGAGTTTGCCTTGTCTACACTGATGACATTTGTTTTAAAAACAAGCTCCGTTATTTCACATGCGGCTGAGTAGAATTTTCAAGAAAAAAATGTGTGCTTCGAAATAAATTAACCACGAATGCAGTAACAGTTTGATTTGCTATCCTCTCACAATGATAATGTAATTCGAAAACATCGAATTCATGTTGCAAGGGTTCCACAAATAACAGTTTGATTTGCTATCCTCTCACAATGATAATGTAATTCGAAAACATCGAATTCATGGTGCAAGGGTTCCACAAATAATAAATATTGATTGGAAAACTGAGTGCAAGACTATACTCTAAAAGTTCCTCATTTTTACTGAAAATGAACTTAATTGGCATTCGTAATCACTCCAAAACTCAAAATCGACTTCTAAAGAAGTCATCTCAGAAAAAGCCTTTGTAGTTTGTCTTACAGTAAGAGTGTGATAAATATGAAATGGGTTAGATGGATGAATATATTATGTATACATATTTGCGTCCGAAGTAAATTGTAGAAGCTATGAAAAAGTTAAAACGCTGTTAAAAAATATTTTCTGTACACTTAAATTATGTTTGCATTTTTCTATGTGATAGAATCAACATTTAACCAATTCAACCCGAGCATCACCGGATAATTCTGCTAATAATCTATAAAACCTGAAGCAAAAACGACGATTTCCTTAACGTAAATTTAAGTAAGATATTAGTGTCTATTTTAACGTTTTTGATTTCAACCATAAGAAGCCGACCAAGGAATGTGATAAAAGTCCATTCTATTTATGTACCTCTACTGCTATCATATTGCTATTCAGAAGAGAGAGAAGAGACAAAAGCATTAAAATTCTCTTCTCACAAACGTCTGAAAGGCAGAGACACCTTTTCTTCGTCCAAGAGACCCATTAACAGAGCTCGGCTTTTGCTGGTTTGTAGGCTTGTCAATAATTAATTGCAACAAAAAATTAATATTGGAAATATTAATGTATTAACAAAATAAACTATCGTACGAATTAGTATATCTTATCATTATTATCTTCATTTTAAATTCTTAAATTTGGTTTGAACAGAGGACATCAGCCTCATTTGCACCAGGATCCAATCTCGGAATCCTCATTTCTCAACGCTTCTGACTGAAGCTATCAGTCTTCAAATATGCATCTTGTCAAAGGGACGAAATTACACCTTGGAATATCTGCTTGCTCATTGCCTGACATATCAAAATTCTCCAATGTGTCTGCACGTTGTCCTTAGAAAGATGAAATAAAGTAATATTGATTGATATGAAGTTAAAATCCCAGAAATCATTCATATGATTTCTGGAATTTTAACTTCAGTAACACAGAAAGGTTGAAAATTCCTTTATTTGTCTTAGTGGAAAATTCTACTAGTGGGAATTATTAAACTTATGCCACGATTTAAGATAACTTTGGAATTAATACAACTTCAAGTTTCCAGGTAAGCTGCCATTAATCAATCACTCTTAACAAAAAAATGTGTCAGTTATTTTCTCAAAAGAGCAAAATATCAACCTTAAATAATTTCGTTGCAAATTAAGCATGGTAGCAAGAAAAAGTGGAAACACTTACAGAGGATCTGGATTCTAAATCTGAAGCCTCAGAAGTTAACGAAATTTAAAGACAGTATGTTTTCAAACTCGCACATTTTATGGAGGCCAATGTTTCTTTTTGTCTTAGGTAAGTAGTTAAATCAACGTCGCACCTGTTTATGAGGGCTAGGAAAACCATTCGACCTATTTTGTCTATAACTTGGGCCTCTGTGGCTTAGTGGGTCTGTCCATTGCGCTAGCAACCTACGAGTTGTAAGCGGCACAAGTTCAATTCCTATCCAGGTTCAATTAATCCTGTAATCCTTGGGTGTATGTTCATTACTTGACGATTTATCAACGGATCTTTGAAATCAAGTACACAAGTCGGATTATATACAGGGTGAGTCTAAACTAATAATGCAAACTTCAGGGGGGTGAAACAACACAACGAAACAAACACTTTTCACCATAGAATGTATGGTCGCAAGTGCAGCGGTTGGCCGCTAGAGAGCGCTTTCCATTTCGGCACAAACACATGGTCCGATGCAAGTTGGAAAGGAAAAGAGGCATGAAATATGGAAACAAAGCTTTAATGTCAAATAAACATCAATAACTGCTTGACAAAACAAAATAATACAATTAGATTTGCATAAATGAAAGATAAGTACAAGGAACAACGGGTAAGAAAGAAATGACATGTACAAAACATGAGAAACTTTTCACATGGAAATGAAACATGTACAAACATCAGTCGGTAAGTACAACTCAAATGCACAATTACGGAAGCTGTTCAAAATGGCGACCACCCGACATAACGCTTTTATACAAGTATTTGACTGCGCTCTCTAGCAGCCAACCGCTGCACTTGCGACCATACATTCTATGGGGAAAAGCGTTTGTTCTATCACCCCTGAAGTTTGTGTTATTAGTTTAGACTCACCCTGTATGTACTCAATCAATCTATCACTTCCTCAGATGTTAATTATAGTACTGCAAACACTTATCTGTAAAGCTCACCAAAGATAACTCTTTTGTACTTTTCCACTGAGACCTAAATATCTACGTGATGTTTTGTTTGTTTGGGTTTTATGGCGTAAGTATCATAAAACTCAAATTTGGCAAAGCTGCACCAAACACAAGACAGACGTCAAGTAATGGGCATACACACAAGGAAAGTTTTTACTGACGCAGGGGGAAAGAGATAAATATAACCAGGATACAGGAATCCAACCTGCACGGCCTACAACTCACAGGTTGCGAGCGCAGTGGGCAAACCCATTGTTTTATTTGGACATGGATACTGAATTATTATAATTCTGTGTCAACAAACTTTCGCACTTTCCCCGTTCTCTCTCAATTGGGTATCAATCTACTAGATATATCTCGTTTTAAATATCTCGTATAAGACATGATCCACCGCACCTTGGGGTGGTCTTGTGGGTATGCGAAAGGACTTCTTGTTCCGCAGGAAGTTGGAACGGGAGCTCTGGGTTCGATTCAGCGAACTGAAATGCGTGAATATCACAAGTATGTACAGCTGCGAGAAAAATCAAAAACCACCTCTTTATACCAGCCTCCACATACACGACGGTCTTTGGCTTCATCGAGTTTCGAACTCGCAACCCTCCTGTTGCTAATTCGCGACTCTACCAACTGGACTACCGCGGCCTCAAGTTTGTTTAAGATGTCTTCACATGAAATCGCGTGTATCTTTACCTTCGGGATTGATCCAGGACCTTCGCCAATAGCCCGTTGTGTTGCTTCAGTGCGACGTTAATTCAATTACCTCATATTAAATCGCCTACTAATTTAACAATTTCCAGTGACAAATCTCAGTTTTGACGCCAACATTTCGAATCATCAAAATTTAACCTTGGTAGGTAGGCATTTTAATTAACGTCGCACTGGAGCTACACAACGGGCTATTGGCAACGGTCCGGGATCAAACCCAAAGGGAAAGATCCAAGGACAACACCACGTAATTTTGAACCACGGTCAGATGACGAGGTCACACCTGAGCTGGCACCCCACTCTCCAAACTTCCACTCCACGCCAACGTGAGGATATTACAGCCATGACAGATTTAACGTGTACCAGCCCCCCTTGAACACGACGGTCTTTAGTTGGATTCGAACCTCCGGTTGCCAATAGCCTGTTGTGGTGTCTCAGTAGGACGTAACTTTAACTACCTTCCCACCCCCATCAAACTTTATTTTGTCATCACAAACAATTATAATTCCCTTCAGGACGCGTTTCCATGTGTTGTCAGATTTTCGCTCAATAATTCTAAAATAAATTTATTTTATCTGAAAAAAATTTCTTTTTCAACGTAAAGCGATCGTTCGCGAAATGCATGAAAGACGCAATTTTATTTTCTAAGACTTGTTGAGAAATCTTAAAACACTTTATTTTTTACTGAGCCCTTTTATCGGCCTTGTTAACTTTACGGGGCATCTAGTTTGCTTCGTACCGATTGTTCTACGAAATCCGAGTTCCTAGGAGCCACATGAAGGTGATATGTGTAGGGAATAAATAGGGAATTTCCTCTCGGAGAAGAGGGAAAACGAACTGGGTGACTCGAGCTGCCATTGCAGTAGAAAGGGGGTACGTCCACTGAATCTACTCGGTCTCTTATTTGCTAGTGACGTCAACTCAGCTGAGGACGCTCCTGCTTGTAGGTTCCCGATGGTAGGTCAGATCCTGTGCTCTGGAAGCAGCGTATAATTCCGAAAAGAGGACTATTATTACTTGCAATCTCCATTCATGAGTTCCCCGCTGTTAATGTCAGATTTGCTGTCTCGTGAATTGCCACTTCATGCGTGTGCGACTGTTGACTCAGATTAACTGAGTCTCCCGTTTCTTTTGATTTCCTCTACAAATATCTAGCTGCTGCACACATCCAAGCAACATTTGGATTTCTCAAATTTCTTCGCTCTCTATTTTCTCGTGCGAATCCTGCTGCTATAATTTTATTTGATGTGGGTAGCAATGAACACGCTTGTGCAGGTGAGCGTTGTTGACAGCACTCAACAGCAAGCTAAGGCCGTTGAAAGCAAAAACAATATCCTCAACAATCGGAGAAACAATCTGGATCGAGGAGGCTCTTTGCCTCCGCACTGGGACCTGTCTTTCTCAGAAAATTCCCTCTTTTCTGTCTACTGTTTCATCAAAAACTTCATCGGGTAAGCTGCCTGTTTTGAATTTATAGAAATTTCTCTTCGTACTGATTTCAATGTCCAATGTATGGATTTATTTTATCGTACAAAGCGTTTGTGAATCAACACTCTTGTTACCTTTGTTGATTGATCATTAGCTTTCTCGAGTATTATCGTTGATGTGGTTATTGAGCAGTCCTATTGTGTATTTCATACATTGGTGCTAAGGGAAAATGTTGAGTGACTGAAAATATGAATATTGTGATCGTTGAGGTTATAATCTGAGAATTTTGATTCGAATGAAGTAAAATAAAATCTAATTTATATTTAATCTTAATTTTGTTTCCTTCTGGTTGGTTATACTTTTTCAGTTTGAGCAGCTTTATAGTTATAATTTTAAATTATCTAATTTGTGTTGTACAAAATTTTATAATTTTGAATATATTTCGTTAAGATTCTGTGTAATATAGGTTAAGAAAGATTAGGTATTAACATTAGTTCAAAAGTGGTTTTTAAATGAAAGTATTAAAACTTCTATTGCAATGAATACAATTTTACAGTTTTAGCTTTGTTTTAGTAGTGCACACAGAAAACTACTTGTTTTGTTGATCATCAGTTTACTTCTGATTAATATGCTTCCAATTGGTACTGACTAATATTTTTCTTATGTATGTGATTGATTGGATTGCAACTACTTTATGAGAATGCTTTTTACAATTAACATTAGAACAATTAATGCTATAATTTGTTCAGATTGGATAGTCTGAGTTTCTTAAGTAAATTCACTAAGTATTGCCTGATTTTCATAACTACCACTGGTTTTAAAATATTTCCTGATCAGTGCTTTTTAGGCTGTGTTTGTAGTCAATGTATGTAGAAATGTGAGGAGCAGGTTCTTATATATTTAACTAAAAAAACTGCTTCCCTTTAAATGGTGTTTATTTTATTGAACATGTTAATTTTTTAACCTCCCATGATTAACATGGGAGGTTAATTTTGTTTGATGGATTGTTGTGTTAAATTAATTTGTTCCAAGAAGCCAACTAGATTCAACATTTATATGGAGTTTTGCATTTTATTTGAAAAATATCAAATGACATTTGTTAGGTGATTTGAATCTCTTATTTTAAGTACTTTTAATTTTGTCAACTACAAGTCTCTTGGAACATAACCTGGATATCATTACCGAAATATTTTAATTCAAAGTGTTTTATATCCCAACAGTTACTTAAAGTTACCATTCATATTTCTATATTCATTTTTAATCTAAAATTAATAAGCCATTAATAACTTAATTAAATTTACCCAAACATGTATTGCACCAGAATGATTTGTCTCATCATATTTCTTATAACTAGAAATTCTGCAGCTGTAAGGGATGTATTAAATACTATTTGTCATGCCATGTGATAATCCAACAGGTTTATTCTTAATATTAAATTCAATAATATTTTGTAATCCAAAGGAGCATTCATTAAAATTTGCTGAAATTCAGTAATTTTAAGCTAAAATAATACAACATGATTTTTATGCTTTAATAGTTCTGTGAATAGTACATGGGTATTATAGTTTAGGCAAACTCCATTATAAATTCTCTTGAAAAGAAGAATGATTTTGTTAAGATTTTAAATGTTTGGAGTGACAGTCCCTGGCCACCTACCAGTATTTGACCATTTCCTCATATTTCTCATTTAAACAAATTAACTAGTTTACCAACAATAAATGAAATTAGCATTCTTACAGCCAATGGTCATCTAGATCAATCTGAAGTTCACTAATCTTAATTGATAAAAAATATAAACAAAAGTCGGATGTTGAATCATTGGGATTTATGAAACTACAGTATGGTGGACTTTTTCTATTTCTCTTTCTTATTTTAAACTAGTTTGGCATAGATATAAGTAACTATCTTATTTGGATGTACATAGTTTTTCATGTACAAATTTAAACATTGGTCAATCTACTGGTAAAACACAATACTGCATATCTTCCAGTAATTGACCAAATTGGTCAATTACTGAGTTTTTTTTGTCAAACTTCGTTTTAAATTTGAAGTTAGGATTACAATGTGGCTAAGTGTTTGGCGAAATTAAATACAATTGTCTTGGGTAAATTAAATATATATTACGAGCCTGTATCCAGTAATTGACCAGGTGATTACTGAAATGTAATACGTAAATTATCAGCTCTCTCAAAACTTCAAGGGAGAAAGACAAAAATCTTGAGAAATTAAAATGCAAGAGGGCAAAGTGACAAACCAAAAATAAAGAGAAAAAATCTATTATGTAAGCAGAGGATAAATACAAAGCAATGAAATTTGTAGTATGTAAAGTTTGGTACCCCAATTTCCACTGAACCTTCAATTTGAATTTTATATAAAAAATAGTGGTCAATTGCTGGATGCATGGTGGTATGGTCAATTACTGGTCAAATCACTATTCTGAACTTTGAGAAAAAAATTATTAAACTATGAAATATTAAGCATTTTCTTTCTATCACCTTCCTTTCAAAGTACTATTCCTTCCTGGGTGTATTTCTCTCTTCTGTGTCAGTAAAACTTTATTTTTGTGTATATGTCCATTACTTGACATAGTCTTGGTTTGGTGCAGCATGACCTTTGTGCCATCAAACCCAACCAACCTTTCAAGATACAATAAATCTTAAAAGTACAATTGCAAATTAGCTATAGAAGAATTTTTTCATCACTAATTGGTCAATTACTAGCTACTTTTCAACCCTACCACAATTTTGTAAATCTACTTTTATTACCTGTATTGGGCATTTTTAATATTGGATGATATTTTAACAATGAAGTCTTATCTTTTTAATATTTAAACAGTTCAGAATATAGTATTATAAAAAGTTATCAATTATCACAATATTGTATTACTATTTAAACTTATTTCACCATTTCTTTTTGTTTTTTGCTTCCTAATGAAAAGATAAATTCCAAAAATCTTTTGCTGAAATACTATTTACAAAATACATCAAAATTGTATTGTAATTTTCTGAAAAAATATTGTTCAGAAATGACTACTTTGGTGTTTGTAATTCCCTTTTATTACTTCAGGGGTAATTTAATTTCTTAAAAATAGAACCTGTTGTGTAAATTGCTTTTTGTTCATTTTAATTGGCTTTGAAACAAATGTTCCCTTCCCAATTTTATCTTTCATGTTAAGTTACTCGCGTTTTCACTAAACATTTCGCAACGAAAAAAACGAAATGGATTTTTCGTTCTGTTTGGTACTGCCTGCTGATATAAACACCAGGTGTAAACAAAAACATTTGCGAGTAGCAGTTTGGCGCGCTTTATTGCTGCCACGAGTTTCTGCGCATGCTCTGTAGGGAATAACACCACACGTCAATCAGGTGGTATGACAGCTCTCCCAACTGCATAAGCTCACCCTTAGCAACAAGAACGCTAGCTATCGTTGTCTACTCGGGAAGTGGCATTAAACTCAGTAGTTTGAAATGTTGCTTTTCGTTGTAAAAAATATTGTTCGATTTCTTCAAACAAAAAAAGAATCAATGTTTTTCAAACCAATAATATTATCGAATTGTCTTAAGTATCAAAATATCCTTAATGAAACAATTTTGTTGGTCATCAAATCATCAGTCCCAAACGTTGAAATCTTTTATGAAAAAATGTTTTGTGTAATTTTTATCTCAAAATAAAATGCAGTTTCAGTCAATTTCAATGCACAGTATTTGTTTCTAAAATATTTAGAAACATTTGTGTGTTTTATTTCATGTAGGTTTGGACTAACTTTTACAGTTTAAATTATTTGTTAAGACATTGTGTGTCCTCAGACTTGATTAAAAAAAATTGTAATTAATCTGATGCTTGCTATACTCTTAGCTTTTTCTGGCAGTTTTCAATTTATTTTAGTTCTGTTAATATACCTATCAACCTAATATACCTATCAAATTGTGCTAAGAACATTTCTAAAACTGGATTTAAGATTTTGTGCTTTGGTATAGCTATTAACATTTTGTATTGCCACATCTAATCATTTAGATGTTATGAAATTATTTTAGTTAAATTTTATACATAGCTAGTTTATTGCAAATAAATAAAATTATAAGTTGAAGGTGAGACAAGAATTTTCAAATTTTCATTAACTGAAATATTTGTCAAGGAGAAATGTAGATTTTACTAAAATGAACATTTTTTGGGGAAAAATCTATTTTAGTGATTGATATCTTTTACTAAGGAAAAGCAAATTCAGAATTGATGTTTTTGTTGATATGGTAAGGCCTTTTTATAATGCAATGTGCACTGATGAGCTAATAATCCAAACACTTTTCTCTATGGTGAATATTTTGAACTTGAGTTAAAAAATTACCAATTCGGTGGAGATGTCGCATCCGGGGCACTAGCACTAGTGATTTATCGCCAAACATGGTAACCTTGCGATTTTGATCCAGCTTTGTGGCAACCCTATGCAAACGGTTTTTCGCGTTGGAAAGTCGGCGTTTTTTTTTAACGAACATACTGGCTTTGGACGCCATCTTGATTTGGCGACAAAAATTGCTTGGCAACAAACATGCCCGGATTCGACATCTTTACCAAAAATTCCTGATGCAATTTTGCATTGTAAAAAAAGTACTACACTATTTCTATACTAACATCACTTGGGAATTACTGACGTAATATTACCTAGCTTTTTGGGCACTATTCAAAATCAGGTGTAATTTAAATTTTAATAGGCTGAAATTATATCAAAGCAAGATTTTGCTGACATAAAAGATGGAATAATATTGAAAATGAGGAACTGGTATAAATTTGTAAAGGTTAAAAGTACTTTTTTTAAACATGAATCACAAAAGTTCATCCCAGTTGAGAAATTTACATCTTGGGAATAGATCTGTTTCAATCAACATTTATTGATCTGTTCTTAAACCCATTATTCAATAAATACCTATACCGCATATATCTAGAACTTAGTTGCAACTCAAAAAATACAAATTTTGTGAGAAGTCCTAAGACCTCCAAATTCTAATTCAATCACATTGAATTGTAAAGCTGTTGAATGCAATGCTTGAATATCAGACATACATGTGATGCCAATTGTCCACAAAGGTGTGATTTCAGACCTGCATCCTGTGGCCTCAACTTAAAATGTGCATATTTTTTAGTTTTTATGAACACAAATATTTTGTATTTTAATGTACATAGTTTTGATTATTAGGCATTTTTGAAATTTAGTAGGAACTTCTAACTAATAATTTTATGTGATGAAGGAAGCTATATTGTTTGAAAGTATATAAGATGACATATCCGACTGTTTTAATTCATGTCACCATAAATCTGTCAGATTTTTGTCCCTTAACTTTAAAAAACCTGCTTTATTTGCATGACAGTGAAAAAATAATTGTTTTTAAGTATTGTATACTCTCAATCATCTCTTCGTACAGATTGAATTTCGGAACTTGTTACTTGATTAAATCAAAATGTCCCCATTTCAAACACATTGGCATTTCCTGAATGTTAATACTGCTTGAGCACTTCAAAATTCTTCCAAATTCACTTGATGCGATGACTTCGTTATGTAATCGCCGTAAAGCATAGAAAAATAAACAATATTAGATTATTTTATGGTAAAAGGCTTACAAAATTTAAACTGTTTTTGTTAAGTACTTTTATTAATATTTCTTTCAACTTTAGATCTAGCTTTAGTGAGAGGTTTTTACAAGAGCTTTTTTGTGATCCGGAAAATTCGTTTTGTTTGCTTTATCTGTGATTAAGTCATTTTGTACTTGATTCAAGTGATGTTTTCCATTAAATATACGCTTGCTTCACTTTCTGAATGTAAATTTTGAATTACTCGAAACGGCGAAGGTTCATGTTGCCAAATTCGATCATAAAGTTCAAAATGATTGTTTCCTAAGAACCGGAAACGATCGGATCGCACTTCGTGAAACTAGGTTAATCTTTTAAAATGTTAACAATAAATAAAAAATGTGAAGGAATTTTATTTAGTGATTGGATCCGAATGTATTCAGTGATCTGTTCGGAATATTGTTTATTTGAAATATACTATTTAATAAGCAAAATAGCGCAGCAGATATTTTTTGCTTTGAAACCCATTTTGAACATTCTCTTTAACAAGCAGAGTAATTTCAATTATATGCAGCCCTTGAAAATTTAGGAACTGGAGTTTTCCCTGACTTATTTCCCTTTGTGTTTGTAATGCAGTATCATCTTATAATGTCAAACACTTTCACGGAACTGCGTATAAATGTCCCAGGCATCATTCTGCAGACAGGAAGTGCATCATTCGTTCTTACAGCACCATAAGTTTTGTATCTAAGTGACATTTTATGCAAATACTGTCGACTGATCTTAAGATTCCGATAATCTGCTGTGTTTTATTGCTTTTTTTCACCGGGAAGTCGAGCTATTATTTAGTAGAACTTATATCCTCATTGGCCATTGAAAATGTAGGTCGCTGACATGCTCGCTTTATGAACGAGCGAAATAGGTCATGCGCATTCTTTTCTTTGTCTACTTCAATCACCGGATCCCTTCGCAATCTTCAATTTTAATTTTTAAGCATTCATACTCGTTACCAAAGATGTATTGAAAATCTCATCGCAAAATAAGAACTTTTGCTTGCTTTGACACAATTTTTAACATGAACAGTCAAGAAAAATAGTTGGACACGACTCTGAAGATCGAATTTGTGATGGTCAAAATCGCCAATTGTGAAATCGCAATGTCTTTTCAAAAGCATTTTGAACTCGCCCATTTTCCTTCAGTCACTGATTGATAAAGGAATCGTCAATTGGTTTGTTCAGACCAAGAAAAAATGTAGCTGGAAACGAAATGGAGGTTAAAAAAAGCTTTGGATAGAAGGGGAGAAAATAAATGGTTATGAAATGAGGGGGGGAGCTATTAAAATTCACAAATAGTACATTCTACTTGTAATAAAAGTATTTCGCATCTTACGACAATTGTTTTCGTTTAATATATTCCAATTAGTTACATAAAGTGAAGCAGGAAGTAGAGAATCCCAAACTTGATTTTGTTTATACTAATCGTATTACCTTCACATAACGTTGTATTAGGAATTTGGCGGCTTGAAAATCTTTTTCACAATGAATTCGAAATCGCTTTCATTCCATTTAGCATAATTTGTAAAGCACTTATCAGGTTTTCCTTTTGTTTGTAAGCACGCTAAAAGCAGGCCTATTTTTTTTATCTTTTCGTCAATATCACTGAAATATAAAGGAACAAATGTGTGAAAAAAATTAGGCAGATGGAATAAATATCCAATCGGGAGTGTACTGCGAGTTTCAATTAAATCAAAAGATAAGAATACTTATTTCCCCCAATTATTTTTCACTTTCAATGCTTGTCTTAATTTTGATCGAGTATATTATTCTTTACCCAAACCGTTAATTTGGTAAAGATGACCACGTGTGTTTTTGCCTTCACAACCCATATAAATAGTATAGTCCAAAGACATTTCTTGGAGTAAAAGGCTGAAAGATCTTTGAATTCGATTATTTTTCACCTATTCGTTGATACTACTTATCTTTGAATTGTGTATTCAGAGTATAATACCTTATGCTAAAACTAATTATGATTCGTATTAAAAATATAATTGTTATATTTGGGCTTATTTCTCTTTTCTTATTGCTTGCTTGCAAAATTTAAAGTGCAATGTATTCACCTCATTGATATATCAGTTAAAGGCTCTTTTTCATATAATGTATGCTTTTGTTTTCAGGAGGTGCTCAAAAGCTTACTTAACATGATTTTTAAATTTTAATTTATTAAATCTACTCAAGTTTCATTTCCCTGCATGTTTTTCCAACAAGCACTTAAAGTTTGCTGACATTTCAGAAACGTTTCAGAACTCTATGGAGTTGTGTGTTTATGTGTTTTCCCTAACTCTAATATTTTGCTCCCTTAGTTCCCAATCTGCCCCAGAAAAGCTCCCTTCTTCTGAGGTTGGACAAGAGGTGGACCCTTCTGCTGGAAGGTAAATCTCTCGTCACTTCAATACTACTTTATGTATACCATTATTCTTTGAGCACATGGTAGATTTGTTGAAACCCTTTGAAGTATTGAATGTGTATCTCTCTATATAACCGTAATACCTCAACCCTGTCAATTCGCTTTATTTATTTGCATGATGACTATTTAACGTATTTCTTGTACAATCATTTGCTTATTGATTATAAAATTTATTGCTGAGTTGCATGATTGCATCACATTCCACTGGATATTGAATTAAAAACATTTGTTTGCATTTGCTTTATTTACAAAGTCTAATCAAATGCGTACTTGCGTATACAAGTTCCAAATTGATGTTCGATTACAGTAGATTTCTCTTACTAAGTGCTTGCTATTTTGTTAATGCTTTGTCTAATTCTCATTCCTACCAACGGCTGCATGTTGTTTCTGATGACCAATTACAGAGTAATCGAAAATTTTGCTCAAACTACAGAATGTAGTGTTATTTTATATCACAAAAGATTGTATTCGATTTTATGCATGTATATTATAGATTTTTAATTGTAATAGTAAATAATAAATAAATCCGGTAGGTAAGTAGGTCCACTAATAAATTTCATGATTATATTCTTAGTAAAAACCCTAAATCGTGATTTTTTTTTTACTAGGTAGCAAAGTTTAGAATAAATGCTTTTCAACAGTCGTATAGGCATGGTAAATATTGTCTGGAACAGTTTAATTTGTTTCATCATCTGACAAATAAAAAATACCTAGTGATATTTTCTTATTGAAAATATGTAAATAAATTTGAGCATAGAAATGTTTTGTTTTAAATTGTTTTTAAATACAGTAATAAGATATGAGTTTTAAAATATTTTTTAAAAGGATAAATTTTTGTATTATGTTTCGTAGATAATTTTCAACTTCTGTATTTAATTTCTTAAATTTCAACATCGACAATTTCCATCATTAAATGAAAAGAAAATACACAATAGTACTTTAGTAAAAGTCAAAGAGTACTAAGTAGAAAATGTTTGATGATGGATAGAAATTGTATAGTGTTTGGTTTATAACATGACTAACACTAGGTTGATTGTCTAATAATTTTTCAAATCTTATATTTTTAATCAACGATATCTATGGACACAGTGATATGAAGATTTTCCATGTAAAATTCTTTAAATTTTTTGTGAATTTGTCACGTGAATGCTGTGAATAAAATTTTCATATTTATGGAAAAATAAGGGAGTAAATTTCGATCGCCATCGACTGGGAATTTTAGACTCGTTTTAAACTATCAGATTACAGATAGGATGTGTTTATTATTTTAATTAAAAATTTAACGCCTGTAGTTTTTCACACCACGAGCAATGAAAATAACTTCGATTTCTCTACACCCAAAAAGATGGACGCCATGGATTATCTTTATAGTGTATAAAGAATTTAGAGGGGGAATTTCTGCACTTTTCCATATGCAAATCAAAATTCTCACGTGCTGCCCTCTGTTGATGTAATAACTCAACATATGTTATATATACGTTCGGCCTTTTATGGCAATATCCGACAAAATTATTTCCTTTTTCAGTTATACAAATTATACTGAATTAACTTTTGGTAATGATTCCGCTTAGAAAGTTTGGAACGTAAGGCTTTGACCACGAATATATGTGGTCGATATTAAAATTGAAAATTTCTGTTAATTTATTTCACAATTCTGTCAACATATCGTAAAATGAACGTCGCTAGAAAGTGCAAAGATATGCGGCTCCAATAAAATATCCAATTTTCGGTGAAAAATGGTCATATTTCTGTAGGGATTGGTGGGTTCGATTTCTACATTTTACTGTGGGTGCATTTCCTTTAATACCTGTAAAAACTGATAAATTACTAGCGCATCATTTATCAAATTCACAAGTCGGTTTTTTTCTCATTTGGACGGAATATTATTCACACAAGTCACTGACTGAATCGATCTATCGCTCAAAAGATGAACATTGAAATCATTTGACTAAAAACTTTTCCTGCGTTCAGAAATATATAGATCTTCAAACAAGAACGTAGTTTTCTTGGCAGTTATAAGCTGCAAAAATTATTTTCCATTTTATGGACAAGCCAAGAAAACAAAGATTAACCCACTGAATTTCAATGTACAGAAACCGGATTCATCGACACCTGCATCTCCGAGCAGCATCCAGATAATTTAAATAGCCTTCCTCTATGGGCGGAGTAAGCTATTGGGGTGTGGCCAGAGAAAAAAGAAGATGGATATCTCTTGCGTAGTTTGTAGAACTCGCCTGGGGATCAAGTAGGAGTTCCTTCACTGGCAATGTTCCAATATTTCAGCGTGCACTTTTAGCACTGTATCAAGCACACCGTCGCCAAGCAGTCTCGCTTGCCTCGGCTCTTGCGTCTAGTATAATTGCTTTTTTGTTGTTGACTTCTTGGAATCATTAAATCGAGACAGGCGGACTGGATTCCAAGAACAGTTGCAGATGCCATCGCGAACGGCTTATTTAAAGCTTCTAAGTTTGGAATAAGTCATTTTGGGCTCCTTCCGAAATCTGAATCCATTGTAATGAGATTCGTTTCGTTCTTCCTTCGTGTATTGCTAAGAGGATTAGAACATGATTCTTCCATTTCTCGCAAAATCATTCCATTTGTTTTGTTGATGTTTGTAGGCGTGGTGCGCAAGGGTGAAAGCCAAAATTTAAATTTTCCAGATATACATTGAATCACTAAAATTTTCAAGGAAATGAGTTTTTTTTAAATTTGAAACAGCGAAATATTCAAATTCTCTCTCTTGAAGTAGGTTTGGTTTACTGCTCTGCATACATTTTTTGGGACACGAGGGTTAAGGGGATTACACATAACCTTAATTCATTAGGGCCGGTGGTAAGTATTGAATTCGTTCGGAGGAAGTTCGAAATTAGTTGTGTAAGTGGGTGCACGTTAAATCTGTCGTGGCCTCAAATATTCTTACGTCAGCGTGGTGTGGAAGTTTGGAGAGTGGGGTGCCTCCTCAGGTGTTTTCTCGTCATTTGACTTTGGTTCAAATTACTAGGGGCCCGTCGTGGCTCAGTGGGTATGCCTACTGCGCTAGCAACCTTCAAGTTGTAGGCGGTGTGTGTCTATTACTTGATATTGTATGTCTTGTGTCTGGCGCTAAGTTGTAGGCAGCGCAGGTTCGATTCCTGCCAGGCGCATTCCTTCCTGGTTGTATTTCTTTGTTCTGTGTCAGTAAAACTTTCATTGCGTGTGTCTGTCTATTACTTGATATTGTATGTCTTGTGTCTCTCGCAGCATGGCCAAATATGGCCCGTGCGCCATTAAACCACAAAACCATCAGATTACGCGGTGTCCTCGGAACTTTCCCTTTCTCACAGCTATGTTTTCATGCTTCAATGAAAAGGTGCTAATTTCCCACTTCCATTTAAAGTGGCTTCCCCCAAACCACTGCAAACATCAATTTCCAGACCTGATTCGAACCTTGGACCTGTTGAAACGAGCTAAGCATTCATTTTCTGACAGTTGTTAACAGTTAAAAATTCTATCGAAATACAATGAATTTTGCAATCAGAAAATAAACCTTGGATGTTATTTGGTGGTTTCATCCATAAGTCAGCAAATAATTAGTTTTAGTAAAGACGGCATTACTGTCAACCATCGATCTTCTAATGAAATAGACGGATCATGTGGGCAGAGACACTGTCGTAAGATTTCTGAAGGGTAAATCACAAATCGACTTAGTCGATTGACTATGGAAACGCAGACTAGTGTTGTTGATCACAATGGATAATCACTTTAACCAGTCAATAATTTAGGATGCATGTTTTTACCCACAACCACGTGACAGATCTTCAAACCGAACAATTGGAAGAAATAACATGAAGCTGGGGGCACATGCTTCATCTATTTAATTTTAAGGTTGATGCTGTCAACGAATTTCCATTTTGTACTGCCAAAATTCCTTATGGCATTTGATAGATTTTTCAGTTTAAAATAAACCACCGCAAGATGGGATTTTGCTTCCTGTTTCAGAATACGGACAAGGAGCACGTTTTACCACAAAAACCCTTGGTTAATTGACTAGCTTTGCTGAAAAAGCATACAAAAAAACATGATAAATTAAGGCTGCTTTCTAGCTAAAATTTTCGTCAAGTAGTAGTGTTCTCAGAAACACTCTAAGAAAGCTTTTCAGCTTTTTCGTGAGAAAACTTGATTTCATGTAAACAGAAATTCGTATCGTATTTAGAATGTTTGAAGGAAAGAAATTACCGAAAACTGAATGTTTTCTTTCCATATTCATTCAGACATATTTTGCTCAATGGGTTTACTTATAATAAAAGAAAAACCGCTTGAACGAAAATTCGGATTTTTTGTCTGAAACTTAGCTTAACGGTGTTAGTAGGAAAAGCATTTTCCCCCTGTTTTGATTTGATACCAAAACGTACAAGTGAAACGTGTGGATGGATAAGATGTGAATCCTTTACTTTTGTTTTGGTGCGATCAACTTTTATAAAATTGAGAAGCGGTTGCCATAGAAAAATGCACTGTACATATCGGATTCACCTAAGACAGCCACTACCAACGTGCAACAAGTCATTACCTACTACTTTTCGTTTTCGTGCATGGAGAATATTGGGTAGGGCACACACTATAACTACGGTGTTACGAAACGCAAAGGGGGTGAATGACCCTTTGAAATAATCAGGTGTTTGGGGAAGAGTTAGGACCGCCGATTGGTCTGTGGCCAAGTTTTACGCTGACGTCAATCTAAGAAATGTCATGTGACCAATTGGTGTAATAAGGTGTGCAAGCGGAAACTGTTTATCGCCCTTTACTTTGCGCGCGTTTGTAATTTAGAATATTTTTAATTTTCTATGAACGTACGTAGTTACAAGTTTCCTTTTTTTGCAGCGCGGGAAAGGCAGAAATTGGAACAATGCTTGTTTAAGATTATTTATTTTCCAGAATCTAATTTTATTACATTGATAGGATGATATTTTAAACTAAAACTTTGTATACCATGTTTGGCGTAGTTTGGCCAAATATAGCCCTTGCGCTATAAAACCCGAAACCAAACAAAATAAGTTTTCATATGTATTTTTGAAAAATCTTTGGTTCCATCGTAGGAATTTGCTGTAAAATTTCTATGAACCTGTCAAAATGAAACAAGTAATTTAGAATGTATCTTAAAGTAATTTTTGCTTGTTTTATTAACAATGCAGTATGTTTCTTGGAATGAGTTTTAAATTCGAATCAACTTGTGCATTATTTGCTCAGGGTATGCAGTTAAGTTTTGTACTAAGTTATATGCATAACTAAACGTGTATCATAGATATCCGATTCCAATTGGGTAGACATCTGTTTAATTTGAGATATGAAAGTATTTATTTTCAGTCCTTGGGAATTGTGGTTCTTGCGCTCTAAAAATCAACCTTAAGAGTTATCCCAATTCGCTTGGCCATTCTAGTTTAAAAGCATATTTTGCTGAGTTACAAATTAAGATAACTGAAAATGAATTTCACATTTTTTAATGTTTAGATGTGTTATAATTGACTTCGTTAGCATTATAAGCTGTAAAAATTCAATATATTCACTGTTTCATAACACCGAAGTATGTTTTTTGAATTTGGTTAAGCATGATTTTTAACTTTTAAATCGTTTGGTTTCATGTTTTTATTCGAGTCACAAAAGGGATTATCTGTTATGAAAAAAATCACCCAAGATTCCGAAACATTCTTACAACGAATTCGAAAGAAAATTTCCCCGCATGAGTGATCTAAATCCGTATTCGTATTTGGCGCACAAATGAGAGCAGTGATCCCATTCTAGCAACCCTGTACTCGGGCTGTATGATCTGAATCTGTAGTAGACACAAGTTATTCTTCGCAAGAGACCCTGCAAACGATTCGTTTGGTTTTTGTTCAGTGGTGCTTGTGATGACGTATGATTACTGTAGTTTATGCTCCGTTCATTACGTTGTTCCAAGTTCACAAACACTTTCTGCTCTTTGTTGATTATTCGGCTCATCTGATTCTCACCTTGCGTGTGGCGGAAATGTAAGAGCTTCAAACCAATTCGCTCATCAACTTGCAAGTGCTGTTCAGAAGCTAAAATGTGCTTCTTTTATGAGAATGTGACGTGAGTTATTCTTTTGTTTCCTTGGAGAGTTGAGTTGTGCGACTGCTTTAATGAATCGCAGGCCTCTTATATTGTTTCTTCTGTTTTAGCGGTTATTTATTTGTAGCATTTGATTTCATTTGTAAGATTGTTCCCGTAATTTTGACTTAAAATTTGTAGTTAAGCTCGGAATATTTTTCAAAAAAAATTGTTGAGTCATTGATAAATTTTTTTTGATGGGTCTAGTTTCAACTTCATACTTGTGTCAACCTTAATCAGTGTTGAGGATTGAATTTCTATTTATTTTCCTATAGTAACATTGGCATTCATCAATATTTTGCTTATGTAGTAAATCTCGATCGAACTGCAACTTAAAATTATAATGCATTCTAAAATGTAATTTTCTGAAAGAAATCTAATTTAAGATTCTCGCTTTTATTTTCAATCATTACCTTAACGATTTCTTTGCTCGTTGTCTAATCTTATTAATTGGAGTATTTTTCCTTTTTCAGTGCTGCGCCTACTGGAGCAAATACAGTAGCTATCGACAACAAAATCGAGCAAGCCATGGTAATATATTTACATATGTGCTGATCCATGTCAGTTGTGTGTTTCTTTGAACTTGATAGCAATTACTTTATGAATGAAATATTTCCGTAGATATGAGAGATGGCGAATGAGTACAGAAAATAAACATCAGGTCGCGTGAGTGACCGCGAACTGCGCATGTGATGAAATAGTGGGCGGGGTCTTGTGTGTATCCAGCTAGTTTCGTTTCTTTTCACAAATTGGAATTAAGTTATGCATGTTTCAGCAGTTGTACACTAACACAGAAAGGCACTAACGCTTTCAAGATTTCACTTTGCATTATTGTAGATTTCACATTGCATTATTGTGAAATGGCGTGCCATCCCAGCCCTCTAAAACTTTAGAAGTAGAATTTTTTTGAAAAATGGATAAGAATGGGTCCCAAGACTCACTACTATGACTTTTTTTAAATGAAATGTTTTCAGGTAACAATTAATTAACTAGGGGCATTTTTGTCTCTTGTCTCACTTTCGTGAAAATTTCTAGTTATGGATTATTTACATTTCCTTAAAATTGTTCCAGTTTAACAGGCACTCCACATTACCACTTTGGAGTTTATGCACTTAGTATAATTTTATTACAATCTAACATGTATAACCAATATGAAGATATTTATGTCAGTGTCCTGTTATATAGTCTTAATTACTTCCCTTTAATGCATTTATTTCATTTAAACTCTTAATTGAAATAAAAAATTTAGCATTTGCTCCTGGTTTACTCTATTTTATAATCAAGGCCAGTTTAAATAAGTTGTGTAGTCAAGTAAATTGGAATTGTGCATTTTAAAGAGTGCTAGTTCAATCAAAAAAATTATTAATGTTGTGTACTTGGGCTCAAAAGGATTAACTGTAAGTTTATTAGATTGATCAATGTATTGAGGAACACTGTTCTGCTCACTTTATGGCAGGACTTCTCAAACTTTTTAAATTTTGTACCACATAAATAAGAATAAAAAATATAAAAGCATTTTCCAATTAAAAATCAATGCATCCTAAATGGAGTGTTTATAATCAAAGAATAAAACATTTTAAATTTATATTATATTCAATTATATTCGTAAATAAAACTTTCATATTATAATGAAATATAAATATACTATATATTGGTAGTAAATAGTGGGTAAAAATACTTTATAGCAAATATTAAGATTTATTATTGATGAGGATTAATGCGACGAATGAGCCTTTCATTGTAACCAATTTCGATATGTTGGGCTTTATCTTCATTAATTTCAAGCGTAAGTCAGGTTCAAGTTGCAGCCGTGTCCTATATTTATTTTTAATTAATAGCCATGGCTGAAAATCCAGTTTCGCATAGATATGATGTGTTGAAAGGCATTAAAAATTTTATCGCTTTGTTGAAAATATACTTATATTCATCTCTTCTTTTTAACCAAAATTACATGTTATATTTTTTGAACTCATTCATGAGATTTCTGTCACATGAAATATCTAAAAGCTGATCTCTTTCTTGAACTGAAACATTATCTAGCACAGAATCCGAAATGGAAAACGATCTCTTATCCAACTTTCATTTTCCAAATTAAGAGGAAAAAGGAATGAAAATTGTTAAAAAGTCCTATGTAGCGTTTTTCTATATCTTCAATTAGTTCAGTCAGTGACAGATTATTAGTGAGATACTCTTCTAATGTTGATAATGAGAGAGAAGCAACTCACCTTGTAAACTAGAATCCAGTTTGTTCAGTTTTCCAAAAATATCGGACAAATACGCCAAACGGGATAGCCAGAGTTCATCAGTAAAACAATGACGGAGTTCAAATTTGGATTCTGTCAGGAATACTTGGGCCTCTGAACGTAATTCGAAGAGTCTAGATAAAACTTTTCCCCTTTTTAAATTTTGTACCACATAAATAAGAATCAAAAATATATGTACCATTATAAAAGCATTTTCCAATTAAAAATCACCACCGCACTTCAGTGTGTCAAAGGAGCTCATTGTGGTTATTACCCATTTCATTGCACAAAATTGTAAACAGTCATCGAATTAAGGGCCCGTCATTTAATAAAATTCACTGTCTTCACAGATTGTTCTAAAACAGTCTTTAGTCCTGTGGGCATTGTTTTGGTAACTAATGCTTCACGATGTATGCTGCAATGTGTGAACTTTGCATCTGGTGCAGCTTCTTAATTTTGGCGAAAACTCCACCACGACAACCTGTTATTGAACATGCGCCATCAGCACACTCCTACACATTTTTTCCAATTTAATTCATGGTCAGTGATAAACTCATTAATTTTCTTAAAAATCTCATCCGTTATGGTATGATTTGGAAGAGGCTCACAAAATAAGAATTCTTCATCTATAACTTGTTCTCTTTCATATCGAATATAAGCCATCAACTGTGCAAAGTTGGTTACGCCTACTACTCATTTGAATATTAACCCATGAATAATTTTTTTATCTTTAAAAAAAATTTTCTTTTATTCAAATGTTCCCATAGGAAAAATACTAAAAAAAAAATTGATAAATAGCAAAATAATATTGATAATACAAAAATTATCCCATACTTCATAATGCATCAAATTTAATACATTGATTTAAATGCCAAAAAGTAAATACTAATTAAAATTAATGGCTTAGTTACATAAAAAAATTCCAGGAATAATTGGAGGGAAATTGATGGATTTAACAAGAGCTCCTACTGTAGTTAGTAGGAAACACAATTTCATGTAAAATATTATCAGTAGATAGCAGAAAGATGAAAAAACTATGTATCAGATATGATACACTATTCATGTAAGGGTTTGAACATTCATTAAATCTTCTGTGTATCTTCTGACCACCAAAAATAATGTGATGTACCGTTAGTGGTACATGTACCATAGTTTGAGAAACCCTGCTTTATGATATTTGTTGACTCGGCTGATAATTGCCATAAATAATAAACTGCATAATGATATGATAAATAGACTGGAAAATAAAATGTTACTGAAACCATTAAGAATCATCAAGAAAAGGGTTTTCCCAAAAAAATATCTTAATTGGAATCTAAAAAGCTTGTCAGAAAGGCTGGGGGGATTTTTATTTTAAAAAATTATGATTTAAATCAAACTTTAAATTTCTTTTTTTTTCTTAATCAAAGTTCAATAATATTAAAAATGAAATAACTTGGAACACATAAAATGTTACTTTATGCATGAGTTGAAAAATTTGCATCCACTCAGTAACACCAAAGAATCACCCCTTTTTTAAACTGAAAATAATTGGCTTCTTTACTTTGAAGACAATTGGCTATTGGGATACAGTAATGCCAACTTGGAGAAATTGTTAGGGCTTAAATAGAATAGTATTTGCTTTATATAAGTGGCTAGGAACTCTTTATTTTGTATTTGAATCATTACCTCTAATATCGCTATATTTTAAATATTTATTGGAGGGTTGTCAGCCCCAACTATAAAAATATTAGGACCCAAGGAGTTCAGGTCCCTAGAACTACCCTTTAGATAAGCCCTCAGCATATTTGGTTACCCTTATTATTTGTATATTTGCCCCTTATGTTTGGCTATCCTAGGCCCTATATACCGTAAAAATTGTAAATGGTTCCAGAGGGGTCGAACTCCTAGGCATCCTGGTGTAGGTTTTGTGTGATTACTCACTGAAAATATTTACCTTCTGTTTGGGTATCTAAGTGGTTCAGGCACCTAGGTACCTGTGTTTGGATGACTAACTGACCAACAAATATTTCTTTCTGCTCATTGAAACAAGTCACTCATAAATCTGTATCAGCAGGCTGAGTTTAATATGCATAGGGTCAATCCATACATTGCAAAATGTTTTTGGTTAATTTCAACATACTCTTCCCCATGAAAAGGTTAAATAGAATTGACTGGATGTCATTTCATGAGGGAATATGCAATTTCTGATAAAGGAATCAGCACTGTTTATTTAATTTGTTTTCAGTATGTTACAAATGAATTCTGAATCCCTTTACTTCATAACTTATTTAACAAACCCTTCGGATGAAAATCATTTGAGTTTAAATAGATATAACTTAATATTTGCAAAAGCAAAATATTCATCAAGTATCATGTTAGTAATTGCAAAAGTGCAAGAAAAAGATTTTTTAAATTTCCTCTTTGCTGAAACATTGTATGGAAACTCGTTTATATTTTAGTGTTTGTAACACACACAAAGAAAGCTATTCATAAAGCCATCTTTCCACCACTGCTACTTCTGTATTTGTTGAAAGGATATTTTCAACTTAACAGTTTAACTTTACTTCCAGTTTTTACACATGAAATAATTAGGGTATCAAAAAAGCCAGAAATTAAAACTTACCTAATTATGATTTAAAAATTAATTACATAAATTTTACAATTAAATTTCCTATTAACATGTTTATTTTTAAATTTAGAATTTTAAGTATAGTTTTGCATCATGAAATAGAATTCAAATAAAAACAACAAAGCCCAGGAATAATCTTAATTGTTTTAATTTTTTTAGCATTTGTCCCATATTTCCTAAACCTTCAAAAATATTAATGTTTAAAATTTATCAATACTATCTAGAAACTACACTGAATTGCATGTCTCATTTCTAACAAGTTTAAACATGGGGGCAATGATTAATTAAAATCATAAAAATCTGATTAATATAAAAATCCAGATTTAAAAAAATTTAAATCGGTTTATGAGCTGCTCTAAGATGACAATATGTATGCTAAATGTCTTTGTGTATCAATATTGTAAAAAAATTAATTAGTGCAGTGTTAAAAATTAATTGCTGTGTTATAATCAAATATTGTTCATGTGGGTCAACTAAATTTGTTATCTTCTGTTAGGACTTGGTGAAGAGTCATCTCATGTTTGCTGTGCGTGAGGAAGTGGAGGTTTTGAAGGAGAAGATCACAGAGCTCCTGGAGAGGATCTCTCAATTGGAACATGAGAATGATATCCTTAGAGCAAATGCCTCTGCAGAGACACTCAAGCAACTCAATAACCAGTCTCACAAGAAAACAGCAAGTGGAGGAACAACTGGCAAGCCCTCACCTGTGGGTCCTATACCACCCCCTTCCACTTAAAGAGGATATGTATATCCTTTGATTTACTCTCAAGTTACCTGTTGCAATGCCTCTGCTTACTCCTTGTTTTTATGTAGCTTTGTTAAACCTCTGATGGGTTTTATGTTGAAGTGACGAGATAAAGTGAAAGGCTTGGTTATCTTGACATTGGAGAATTCTTGACCCTCGAAAATTAAAAAAAATATTCATTATTAGTGAACTTGGATTCATATGCTGACCAAGTCATTGTTTCATGTCGGCAGAGAAGTAATCCAAATCCATTGAATCTGGTTTATTGATTCATGGATTAATGATATAGTCAATTTTTTATTGCACTTCGGCTCACTATTGAGTGAAAAGTTGCATGCTTGAAATGCTGAAATCTACATAAATTTTGCATCAGGGTGTTTTAATATATATTATAAGTTGATGTAAAATCTCGGCACATTATATATATCTGTGTCCAGTGTTTTAATTCTAATTACTGACTTTTCTTTTTTCTTGTCTTAATTCCTTGTATAGTCGTAACTAGCCAAATTAGATTGTATTTCATCTCCAAGGAATGAAGTCAAACAAAAAGTCAGAAATATTTATATGCAGCTGCAAGTATTTCACCATTTCAAGCTTTTTGATGTCAGTGCAATTTAGAAAATACTAGCTGAGTTGAAGTAATTCTATATTTATTTCAATGCGACCAAAGTATTCAGACCTGCTATGTGCCAAGTGGACACAATTGACCTCATCTGTTATTTTATAATTTTGTTTCTATCCTCATTGCAGTTGAGTAGTTTGACCTCTCCAATGTCAAGATAATTACATAAACAAATTTTTTAATTTTTTCTTTTTTGTTATATATATATAAAATAATTTTTATGCATTCTTAGACTTATTTTAAAGCATTGGTATATACAAAAGGGGATGAACCCCTATTTTTTGCTTTCAGACATGTTTTCAAGCTTGAAATTTGTAAAAGCTTTATTTGAACAAGGGGAAAATAGAGGTGTTGAAAAGTGCTAACCTGTGTTGAAAGACATGGAAGGTGGTTTTTTGCTTTACTTCCTTTTCAGTTTCTGCAGTTAGATACTTGTAACTGCTCAATATTTCAAACACCTTGCTTCTTTTTTTACTTAAGTTTCCAACCCACTGTCACTACTCTTCTGCTACTTTTGAATTTTGGAAGATTTATCTTTCAATTTTTCAAGGATAAAAAATAACATTGCACTAGAAGCAAACCCACCATGTTTGGAAAAAATGACCTTTGTGCATCCATCTTCATGGTAGGCTCTACATGAAGCTACTTATATGTGCTAAAGCTAGGAAATAGTTTTGCTGTAAAAGTAGTAATGTATAAGTTGAAAAATCTAGTAATCACTGCTCTCAAAGCATTCAGAAAAAATTTTGCTTCTCACTCTGGAAGAAAGGTTTAAAATAAGCATAAAACTTATCTACATAATGCTACAATCTTTCATGAACTGTGATAAGAGTAAAAGACAATACCAAGAAGCTGTGTACTGATGAGGCATACCACGTATCCTTTGATTACTATTGAGACCGGTGCTGAAAAGTGATGTAGATCAGTACTTCCAACTGAAACTGATATGATGGAATGAAAAAAATTTATTCAACACTGAATTAAACACAGAAGTTGTACTTCTGTGTCAACAATATGAAATAATGTTCATTATATTCAGGTTGCATAAGAATGGATCAGCTCAGCTTGTTATTTGAGAAAAACAAAAAGGTTGTGTACTGTAAATTGCTGAGTGCAGTATCATGACGACTTCTTTGAAATGCTCTCTGTAAAACATTTATTTTAAATTCTTTTTCTTTTCTAAGGTAATGCAGATTTTATTTCTCTAGCTAGTGATTGATCTTTTTTAATCTGGTATTCAATACAGGTTGTATGTTCTGTTTCAGAATGGGTATTTTTCGTAGATAGCTGTTGTTATAAGCATTGTTCTGTGATACTTAAAAACTTTCTATTAAGTTTGCAAAAAGTAAAATTAAAAATTATATGAGAACTGAAAAACTTTTTTTTCCTTCCACTTTTATAAGTATTTTAGCTTGCAGAGATTTAAAAGCACTTTGCTGCTTTTATGATTATCTGTTGTATTCATCACTGGGAAGGAACATATATAAACCTCCGGAAACACTTACATTGGATATTTGTTTCATAGCAGCTGAAAAAAATTATGACACCCGCAACACTTTTTTTGCCTTTGATGAAAAATCACAAATGTGGTGATTGTGCTGACCCGTGATGTTTTTTCTGTGACATTTTGGCAAAACAGTGGTTTCATTGTAAATAATCATAAAAGAAGTATCTTTAGAGTGATGTGTATACCACTGGGAACAAAAGCCTTACATCGATTCTCAGGTTTTTGTTTTTAATTTTATAACAAACATAAAAATTAAAAACAAAAAAATGAGAATGTAGGAGCTCAAGTGCCATAGCATGTGTGAAACAATGGTATTGAAGAGTTGTGGGGTTCCTCTTTATGAATATTGATGAACTGAATCAACTGCCTTTCCTGTTTTACAGATAATTCTATATTCACATGACCAGTATTCTATTTTCTAAATGCCATGATATCAGAGGCTATGAAAAAGGTATGCGCACAACTTTGAACAGAGCTATGTTCAATAAGTACCTGATTTTTCATAAGCTTTACAATGTGATAGACTATTTTGAAGGAACAATTTCTCATTTTCCTCTCTGTTTGCCTTATTCATGCTTCACTTTGAGGTATTTTTTAAGAGGTGCCTGAAGAATTTTATTCATACTTCTTTCTATAATGAACAGGAAAATTGTTTCCCTTAGAAATTAAACCTTGATACATTTGAAAGTACTGCAGCATCCCTTTATTGGGGATTCTTTAAGGTTACTTACAACAAAGAATAAATGCTGTAATTTTCTCAAAACAGGATGGCAATTGTTTCTTGAAATATTTTAAATGTTATTTGTTTTTGATGTATAGTTTATTTAAGGTGAATTGTTGTTATTTGTGATTTTCAATCTAAGGCAAAAAATGTGTAGTGCTAGTTGTACTTTTGCCCGATCCCAGTGTTTGTGGGGGTTAAGTTTCTATTGCATGCATCGTCACCGGTATTCATGCAAACCAACGGGAAAACTTTCTAAAATAACTTCAAGATATTTCTCTTGGTATCTGATTCGATTTTAAGCTGCTATGTGTGTACACATAAATGAATAGAAAGAGATCTCCTTAGAAAGGTAATGCTTCTTTTAAAGAAAGCTAGAAATTATTTTTGTGTGACTCGCCTCATCTGATACTTGGCATTCTTACCAGTAGGCTGTGTACTACTGTGTAACAAAGTTTATCATGTTGCATAAATAGATGTGTTGTCTTTCCTATTAATTGAACATATTTGATTTATTCATTTATTGTACATATGTGAAATAAAAGTAATCTTGTTTGTTATTTAAAACCGTGTACTTGCTGCCTGTTATTTCTTTAAATGCATCCTCCTGTTAGAGAAATACACCAGCTGATTACAAATCGAATAAATCTCATCAATTGGGGAGAATTTACTTTGCACAACCTACTCAACTTAATAAAAATCGACTATTGAATACTTATCCAGAAATACTTAAAAACCATGCCCTTACTATTGATTTACAGGATATGCATGTTCAATGTCTGTCAAGGCTAGACAGGTGTTAAAGCGTGTAGTTCTTATTTTTGTAAAGCGCCATCTAGATGGAGCAATTTAAAATGTATCTTCTGGCAGCAAGCCAGTTGAGCTTGTGTCTGTACTGGGCAAAGGTGTTAGAGAGCATCTTCTAGTATTAGTAATGAGTAATAAACAGTCCACTAGAGTTTCTGAGTATTATTGAGCTATTCAGATGGGCCGAAACAACAGGATTGAAACCTAGGAGTGGTAGGTAGAAAGAGTATCTTTAAATGAACCTTGTAGAAAAACTTCTAGACAATTTTTGAATATCCTAATCTCGAAACATACATAAACTCAGTTTAGATTAAAATCATGGAATATTTGATCAAAGTAAAATTCCGTTTTGGGTAGTACCATTTCTCAAAGGTGTAGTGTTTAGCTCTATTGATGTCAACAAAAATCTGGAAACTTTTCATTGCCTCTATCTGCTTTTATTGGACAGTCAGATTAATGGCTGCAAGTTAATTTCAAAAACTAAAAAAAAATACCTTTAATGGAATAGCTTCAACAATGAGGAGTATAAGGGATGAAATTGCATAAGTATTATAAACTTGTCTCTTATTGAAGCAATGTTTCAAATCAATACATTATGAAGAGTATTTTTGTTTTTTAATATTTATTTCACAACATATAAACATACAATAACAACTTTTACAATACGTTGATAAATGTTTACTTATGCATATATATTTGGCCAAGTAATTCACAATATTTTTTATCTATTTTGGCATAAGCAATAATGCTTGAAATAAACATCAATCATGGCAGGCTATAACAGATTTAATGAAAATACATGTATTAACAGCATAATATGCCTCCAAAGCTAAATTATAAATGTATGTATAATATATATGTATATAGACTATAAGAAAACTGCAAAGTTCATTATCACATAAAGCATTGCTACGTACAAATATCCAATATTCATCGTATCTTCTATTACTAAGTCTACAATCAGCCTCTCAGAACTCGGGTATACCCGTTATCAAATTTATTATTTGAGCAAATATTCATATATATCATTTGTTCTATTTAAAAAATATATTGCTCAAAGTAAATCCTTAAAATTTTAAAAGAATATAATTTAATACTTCTAACTTAAAACACCTATAAATTATGTTAATTTAATGTACTCTTGTACTAATTCTAAATATATAGGTTAATTTTTTGCAATTTGAGAAAAATCACTTCCTTAGGAACATTTAATTATAAATTCATTCGTTCAATAGTTTTCTTGTAAACTTAAACTCAAATCACAAAAGCTAATTTTTTAAATTGAGGCAAGATGTTTTAAAATTTAAGAGTATAACAGAAATTTAGTTGCATATACATTGAATCAAAATACATTCCTTCCTGAATTCTAGAGGCATGAAAACAAACTTCACATAAGTGTAACTAACAGTAACATTCAATAATTACTTCAGAACTAGTTCTATGCACATATTAATAAAGTATATATTAAACTACAATTGTTTGCTGGTATTCTGAAATCAATTTTACAAATGTACATGTTTTATTAAGAATTAAGACCCAAGTTATCACCAACAAAACTAAAAAGTTAACATATTTTGACTTATATGAAATGAAAAAGAAATACAAAAAGCACAAAGCTTTTACTTAAATTTTTCAATCTGGAAAAATATTGAATTTTCACTAAAATTAAGTATGAGAAGGTGTAGAAGATGGGCATCAGTAGTTTACAGTTAAAAGTATATAAGATTTTAAATGTCTGTCCTTACATAGCACAACCCATAATACTTATTAATGAACTTATTGGAATTTTTCGTATGGCAGTAGTTTAATAAATCAGCAAACAATTGTCTAGATTCAGCTTTTCATAAATCTAGCAAGAAAACATTTTGTCGTTGTTTCATGAAATAGTTTTTCATTACTTGAATAAGTTTTGAAAGCATCATCCAGTAATTTAAAAACCACTGTATATCACACATCAAAGGACGCTACATTTTGAATAAAATATTTATACTGTTAAGTCTTGTAGCATATCTAACCAGAATATATATGAACATGCTAACTATTCACAATCAAACAGATGTCACATAAACTAACTATACTGACCATTGATTTCATGTTAGTCAATTCTAAAACTAAATATTTAATTGTGTATATATTTTGATAAATTGTCTTCTCACTTGGAAAATATTCAGGTAGTGCTACTGAAAATTTATTCAGTGCTTTTTGCTAAATATAATATACAGGAAAGATTGTATAGAGCAGTAGAGAAATAAGCTGCTGGTGTTTAAATTTGTTTTAAAACCATGTAACAAAACATGAGTATAAGTGTACTAGAGGAAGCATTCAATTCCAAGTAAAATAACTCATTCAAATAAAATTAAAAACAATATACGTTCAAAGAAAAACAAACTAATAAAAAATCACAGAAGGAAAAAATCACTCAAAAACTTTTTCAATTAGAAAAGTAAAACTAAAATGTGGAATACAATTATAGTTCATTGCACATGTACATAGTGTTACAAGTGTAAACACTTTCTTGCATAGGGTTCACACAATGTTGAAAATAAGGGTATCAAGGTTTTGGATTGGAGTGTAAATACTAATTTGGGTGTCATAATTACAGAACAAATAAAATAATTAAATAAGTTGTTTTATCTTAGCATATTTCATTGATATTTTTTTACTTCGGTTTTTATATTTTGAAATATGTTAATCGTGCGCGTGCGACAGAATTTTCATGATTTAAATGTGTTTAAAAAAATCGAAAACATGTAAAAGAAATTAGTGAGACCACCAGTAAACCAGTGAGACTATTTTACCGGTTCTAAACTAAACAATATAATTCTGAAATTATTTTGTAATTATGGCTGATAATACGAACTATGTAAAATATTAAAAATTAAGACAAAATATTTTTTAAATAAAAATAACCATTAAAATAATTTTAATGGTTATTTTTATTAAAAAAATTATTTAATAATATTAATGGGCATGATTTCTGTATTCACGAATATATTTTTTGAAAAATGTAACTTTTAAAGACTTTGGATTATAACAATTTTATAAGTCATAATTTGATTAAATATTCTAAATTTAATTTGTAAGTTTTGAAGTATACATTCTTAAATACTTACAATTAATTTTTAATTTAGAAAATCATGTAAAAAATAATTAAGTTCCAAAAACTAACAGTTGGTATATAGAAATATTCTTGTACACCTAATACAAATTTTATGAAAAATTAAACAAATACAGAAATATAATATTGTGCATACATTTGAACATGTGAAAACGATTACATTTTTTATACATTCATATAAACAATTCATTATAAATTCACCTGAAGAAATGTTTAACAATGTTTTAAATATTAAAGCAAGCTACAACAAAACAAAATGTTGTTAAATTGAAGCAATTATCTTTCCTGATTCTAGTAGGATTTTTAAAATTGGTTTTGATCTTAAGAAAAAATTAGTAAAATATTTTATAAACTGTATCAAACCTAAGTTATTTACTTCACCAATTTTTAAAATATATGAGAAACAAAATTACTTTATTTACAGTTAAATGTTTTTCTTACATAAGTTTATTATCTTAAAAATTAAAAATCTTGTAAAATGTGTTTACACGCTGTTATTAAAACCTTTTCATGGGCCATTATATTTACAAATGAATTTTGACACTCAAGTTTGGCTACACTTTTTAGTTTCAGAAAGTTTATAAAACAAGAGGTAAAATAACTTTTAAACCTCAGTAAGAGTTATCAAAATTTTAATTAAAATCTAGAAATTGGAAATGGTTGGCAAATACAGAAAAACTCTTGTATACTTTCTTATGTTTTTAAATCCAGAACATTTTGTAATTTAAGGGGACCCAATGGATTTTCTGAAATTGATATGAGCAAATATGTTTGCTCACATAATGCTTAGTTAAATTCTAATACAATGTAAAAAATTGATTTAAAATAAAACATTTCACAAATGTACGTAAGTTTTGTGGGTTCACATAACTAAATATAAAATATTTTAAAATGATAATTTCAATTAAAATTATATTTTCCTGAAAGCATTTTAACTATGGATGGTGGTAGATGTCAAAAGTTAGAAATAGTAGAGTAACAAAATAAAATGAATGCATTTTACAATAAAAATGGGGTCCCTTTGGATTACTAAATGGAAATTATTTTCATCTCAGTAAAAACACTGCAGATTTTTTTAGAAGACAATAAGTACTTGCTTATTATTATAATTATTATGGGGTTATTTTGAATTGAATGTCAGCTAAATATAGAGATAATATATAAAATATTCATCCATGATTTGATGAACTTTTATTTATCCATATAAAAATTGCATCAATATTTGTGCGCCCATACTTTTTTCACATTAGAAATAATATATTAGAATTTTCTGTTTATAAAATGAAACACACATTCTTTCACTCATTGCAAGCATTAAATAAATATATGTCACTTCTATACAATGCAGTGGTAAGGATCTGTTTTCTGTGATTCGTCACATTAAAAATTTTAAATGTAAGTCTTAAACTTGGTTTTAATATAATATACTTAATGAAATATAGTATAATTAAATACTACATTGTTTCCAAAATCAGGCACTTAAAACTATAAGTATCTAAAAAGTATAAAAATCTTAAATTTTCTAGAAATAAAATGCTTATCATCTAAAACAAATAGTGCCTACAATAAAATAAATACATTTTATCACATTCTTCTTTATGTATTCTTAATGTAAAATAAGTAGAACACTAATTTAAATTCTACAAATAGCAAGCTTTGATTAGGATTATGTTGTAAAATAATTTTCAATCACAGCAAGCAATAAAATAAATGCAACTATGAAAACATTACAAAATTCAGCTTGTATGGATGTAATAACTTACATTTGTCCTAGATGTTTTAGAATCAGACACAAGTATTATCATCATCTTTATTGGGAGAAACCATTAAGAGTGAGACTTCCGATTCTTCCATGTGGCTTTCACCTTCTTGTAACAATGTACACTTCTCGCCATTTCCCAAAGACTCGGTTGAATCTCCCAATGTTTTAGCCTCCCCAGGGGATAGAGGACTGGTGGGTGATTGTGAATGGGATCTAAATTTCTTTTTCCCATGATGGCGTTTCGCTCTACGTTCTACAGGAGATTCTTCACCTCCCATAAGGGTCGCCATCTTTTGTCTCTGCAATAAAAAGAAATTCATCATTAGAACACAATATCAGAAAAAATTAACCAAAAGACAACAAAACACTAAGTCACACAAAAATAAAAGATGCTATAATAATGATCAGAAACATAACTAGAAAAAAAAAACTCATTTAAAGAATAAGTTAGATAATTTTTTAAAACATTTTAAATCCTATTCAGTACACAACTTTTGTTGAAAAATTATTGGTAAGAGGAATATTCTTTTAACTGACTATTTTGTAGAACTTATCTCTATTTTTAGCAGACATGAGAATTTCTACTTTAGTAGCACACCCAAGGAGTGATTGATGGGCTTCAGCCACTCCTAAAATTATAAAAAATATATGTTCATAAATTTGAAAACATTATCAATTGGTGTTAAAGAATTCCCTAGAAAATTCCATATACCTCTAAAGAAAGTTTGGATTGAAGTGCAAAGTTAATTTAAGCTACACAACTTTAGTTTCAGTCTAGAGGTTTCTTCCTTCTCTATAGATGTTTGACCATTGAACACAGGAAAAGGAAACAAATCATATTCATCAATACAAATTCAGTAAATTTTATTTTTGAATCACATTTATAAATCTAAATTTGTGATTGCATTATGCTCTCTAAACATATTTCATTTTGTTAAATCAGCCATGATCAGTTTTGTGAATTGATGGAAACACAATTTATCATACAAAAAATTAAGCATTACATAAAAATAAACATCATTTGCACTGATTAAAACAACATTTTTCCTGACACAGCAATAAAGAATTCCATTCACATATACTTATATAAGAGTATGTCATACCTGCCAGCGTCCAAGAATAAAAAAACTCCTGAGAATTTTTGTGACAAAAAAAAAAAGCAACATGCAACTCTCAGAAAGGAAAAATGGATAAAAATAATTCTTAAAATAAAAAATAATTAAAAGCACCAAATTAGCGACAATTGAGCCAAATTGGGTTTTGGGAAATAAATTCAAACCAGAAAAAGTAACAGCTCTCTGCTACCATTATGTGATCAGCAGCAATTTGAACTTTATGTTACTGATTTGATGATATTTTAACATAAAATGGCGCTAAATATATACAAAAATGTGCAATTAAACCTTTTTCTTAAGTACTTTAGAGGTATATTAGCAGATTTTTTAAATTAGTGACAAAGAAAGTTTTCACGACAATCTAGCACCTACTGATTCCGATGTTTTTCATTCATGGTTGCCTCAGTTTGGCGCCAAAATTTACCATCACTAAAATTTTCTCCCCAAAAGAAAAATCTGGAAGATATGTTATCTGTCCGGAAGGCAGGAAAACCAAGTGTTTCTCAGGAAGACTTCCAGAAAAGTTGGCAGGTATGGAGTACATATGGACTTCTAATTCATAAATAGCAATTTGATATATCCAAGATGAAAAATCGTACACTTTGCTTTTGAATGAAGGCAACTTCTGGCACAGCACTGGGGTTGTCTTCTTCCTTGAGGGGAAGTTGAGGAGTCGAGGTTGGAATCATGGCTATGGATTCTCCACCGCTCTCTTCATCAGCTTCGGTGTGTGCCGCCCACCCAGCTCCACGGTGGGATTTTCTATAGCGGAAAGTCTTGCGGCTTGGAGCCTTCTGTCGCTGGAGGCGGGGTCTCGGTAAATGAGTGTCCGAATCCGGATCCGGCGACTGGACTCCACCGACCGGGCTCGTTGGGCAAGACGGGGGTTGACTCACAGAATCAGCTATTGATCAGTTTTGTGAATTGATGGGAATGTCAATTTATCATATATAAAAAAATAAACATTACATAAAAGTACACACTAAATAATTAATAAATTTTTCATCTAAGGCCAGATAAAATCCTGAACATATATTAAAGGCGATGGTAGGAAACCATTAAGCACAGCATACACAAAGTAAACTATTTCTCCACATTTAACTTTTTTAATATAGATTTCCAAATTTATTTTTGGAAGGTGATTATCAAAAAATTCACTTTGGTTCAAATCTTAAAGTAGTCAGTTATTTATTTGTTTCTGTACAGCAAAACAAAAATTTCAGTATAGGCATAAAATAAGCTTAAACTCTTTAATTCAATCGAATGCTTGAATCCTGGAACATGAATATGGCAATAGTCATTCGGCAATGATATTTTCATTAATAGTTGCTTCGTCAGGAATTATTGTTAATGATTAATTATTGTTTTGATTCTGTAATATTTTCTTTCAGTGTACATAAAATTAAAGAAATTAAACATTAAGTTTTCTAAGACCTACAAAAATTTTCTGTAACTAAAAGTAAGAACTTATTTCAGTGATTGATAGTGTAACGGCTGCTAGGGAAACGGACAATCTTGCCGACGGACCAAGCGTCGAAGAGGAAGCGACCACCACGGAAGTCGAGATAGGGGGTCTGACCAATCTTGCCGGCGGATCGTACCGAAAGGAAAAGACCACCCGAAAACATCTTTTAACGACAGTACGCTCCAGGTGGCGGAAAATCGTGGGTGGCTTCGAAACAAAGGGCAGGCGCCTTTCTGTCGCTCTCTATGACATTTCGAGACAAAAAGGACGGAGATGAATTACGATGACCATTGCCGACAAGGGTTTTATGGTCCCCTTTCAAGTCCGTCGGAAAAGTCAAGGGGAGAGGCCAACGTGCGAGAGCCATTCGGGAAGGTCCGAAGATGGTGAGATTTTCAACGGCCAACCAGCACCGACTGAGGCCGACCCGAAACGAAAAGGAGGAGTCGAGAAGCACCCAATATATAAAGAGTTTTTGAGATCTTGAGGAGAGGAGCAGACAGAAGAGCAGAGAGAGCTTGAAGGGAACAGCAGAGACCGTTTTGGAGATAGAAGTGAACATCCGTTTACTGTCGGCGCATTTATCCCGCCTTGGGATTCTATACTCGCCAGAGTATTTTATTGAGAAGGGCTCGCCGTAGCCGTGAAGGAGACCCCTCCGAGAAACCTGTGTCGCTACTCGCCCGAGTAATGGAGACTTCACCGAGATCTAAAGTTCACCAGACCTGATAAGGCTGATTTATCCCACCTTGGGATTCTATACTCACCTGAGTATTTTATTGAGAAAGGCTCGACCGTAGCCGTGAAGGAGAAGCCTCCGAGAGATCTGTGCAACTGCTCATCCTAGTAGTGGAGATTGATCTGATCCTATCTGGACAGACTGAGATATCCTGCCTTGGGACTCTATACTCATCCGAGTAATTTTGTTGAGAAAAGGCTCACCCGTAGCCGTGAATTAGACCAAAACCTCCTATAAACAGGTATATAGGTGGCGTTGATTAGACTCCGCCGAGTGAATTGTGAGACTCGCCAGCAGCCATAAGAAGCGCCTCGATAGAACTTTGGACATTCCAAAGAACTAACCTTAAATGAACTCTTCATTCATATTACCGACTAATTGTAAATAAATTACATTAGTCTAGAAACGGATACTTTTGAATGGTAACTAGTCTCAGCTACCCGTGGACCAAGACGCTACAATAGTGTTGAAAGAAAACTAAAAAAAGAATCCTTTAAAATTTACTTAAATAAATAATGCATTAATATTTTACATAAGCTTTACTGATTCGTGCAAGCTTTTCAAAACTAAACTCAGAGCTATTTCCAAAAAGAAAACCAGCATTTTTTGAGTACCTAATTCCAGACAAAAAATGAAAAATCCTTAAAATTCTTTTGATGAAATTCTTTTTAAAACGCTAAATTTGTGATAATTGCACCAAATAAGATTATTTCATATTAGAAAAAGTAAACCTACTCTATGCTGTTGTAAAATGCTTGGCTGAAGTTCGTACTCGGCGTTATAGATTTGGTGATATTTTGTGGCAAAAAAAAATTGACTTCTTATGAATTTTCTTTGATGGAAAAAAATTGAAAAATATTTTTAATGGATGGAAGATCAGAAAATCTAAATATTTTAAAGGCATGATGCCAACGGTTAGTTGAGAAAAATGCGGAAAATCGAATTTTGATTTTAAAAAAAATGAAGTAATTTTTTGGCACCTAAATTAAAAAAAAAGCACTTTTCAGGGCTCTTTCCCAAATCCAAAACTTTTATCCAGAACTTTAAGAAATGCATGAACACCATAAGCTGATCATGGACAATCAGTTTACTCAGATATTTTTTCACAATGGTATGATTTATAGATTACTTTGGTCTCCTTGAGAGTCATGAAGGGATTCTTGCTCTTCCATTTGCCTGGTCGTCCCCACCGACGTGAGGCTACTGCCGCTGCCTTTCTTACTACCACCTCTTTTGATGTGGAATGTGCTTTTCCTCCATAGCCGAGGTTCAGATACTGCAGGGGACTTTTTGCTCAGTCCTTCTGCCAATAAACAGTGTGTTTTGTCATCATATTGTACAGTAACTGACTATAATATGAATAGAATAATCACTTTTCAATATTTATCAGTAAGAGAAAAATGCATATTCGATCAATTTCGTTTTAGTGTAGACATAATTATGCGTTCAGTTTGTTTCACGCAAACACCAATCCTTGCATTCTCATTACATTTTGTACTTAATTTATTTGTTTGGGTGATCATTCTTCTTAAATAAGGCTCAGAAAATGTTTTCCATGCATGGAAATATTAAAGCCTGGAGAAATTATCCCCATGTTTTTATCTATGAAATTAATGAATTTATCAAGAGATTTTCGATTAGTAATCAAATTAAAATCGAAAGAATTGTTCTACTACATCCAGAAACCAATCAAATTTATTACCAACAAATTATTTAATCAATTTATTACAAACAATTATTTATCAACAAAATTAAGTTGATATCACAAATAAAAAGCATTTTTTTCTTGTAACTTTCCCTTTATCTTTAAAAACAATTTAATTAAAATTATGTTTTTTTTCTTTTCAGGCAGCATAATAAAGAATGTAAATATATAATATTTTGAGAGATTTACAAATGCAATCACAAGTTTTGTGTAACATATTAGAAATTCTAGGTTTTATGCAAAGATGTATGCTTCTTTTATGAGATAATTACTTCTTATAAAGATTTAGAGTGATGACTAAATACAAGATAATACATAACAAGAAAGAATATAATTATTTTAAAATGAATTTAGTAAACATTAATAATAGAGAGCGTAAGAAAATCTTTGATTAATATAAATATCAGGCATGAGCATTATGTACTGAGGTATAGAAAATAAAAAATTACCATCACCAGTACTTGCATCTTCTTCTGGATATGGGTAACTACTACGACGTAATAATTGCCTTAATACTTGACGACTACCACCTCTGGAGCTGAATTTAATGCTTAGTCCCTTATGAATATGTTTGCCGATATTCGTAAAGGTGCTTGCTTCAGTATCTTGTTCCGTTGGTGGTAAGGAACTATCTGTAGAGACACCTTCTAAAGAAATAAAATGCCAATTTTTTACTATGAAAGATAAATATTTTGAATAACATGAATAATTTTTATGGGTAACAAATCAGTCCACGGTTGGTGGCGAAATTAGCATTTTTGCTCAACGCTTGGGATATAAAAGTGAATAAATTCAAAAGCATGGCAAACAGCAAAAGAGGGTCAGTGATTATGTCACAATTTGAGTTTTGTCAGCTGCTCAAAATGCCAAAGTGAAGCAAAACAGCAGAAAATGGCCAGTTGAAGGTCTTTTGAACCTCTAGCTGAAAGAAAAATATAATATGTACACTTACCAATAACAAGAAAATAATTCTTTGACTCTTTCCTGAAACAAATATATTTGATTTGAGTGTTAGTGACTCAACGGGAATACTCCTTACAAGCATAAAACTAGCTGATTAACAGATTAATCACTGATACAGTATAATGAAGGATGACAGAAGGAAACTGGATTTTCATCAGATCGAAATCTTGAACTAAAGTGAGACATTGAGGTTATTCGAGACACCTGTCTCCATCAGGACTTATTTTACCAGACCTAAGCAAAAGAGTAAGCATTGGGTTCTAACATGGTTATCCATAAAGAAAAAAACACATTGAATCAACTGTTTGAATATATAACTTGCTTGACTTTTTTGATGATTTCATGGACTTAAATGTGGATGAGTATTATTACAGGTTTCCATATCACCCAATTATATTATTTTTTGTACTCTCAAAGCTTTAAATCAGGGATGTACAGACTTGTTATGATCAAGAGGGCTACCTAGATTCACTGTGACTTATGTGAGAATCACAAAAAAAAACATGAAAGTTTGTATCATATTTACTTTTTTATATTTATCATATACTGTTACAAAGAAAGATAATAAAAATTAAATAAAGAATTTAACTTGATGCATGACATTGCACTGATTTTTGAGCCAAGCATAAAATTGATTCGAAAAGTTCATTAGTCAAATAATTCTTATTTTTCGATTTGTTAATATTCATTAATGAAAAAGTTTGATCAGAGATATAGGTTGACCCAAAAAGGCTTGTGCATTTTAATGCATTATCTAGCAACGATTTACAATTGTTTTTATCGACACAACAATAGAACTTTAATAAGTTGTCTTCATTAAATTTATTTTGCTGGTTCTTATCCTTTTGAATGTTGATGAGTTCAAATTGTTCTGATTTGGGTGCATTTTCAGTCAAAATGGCAAAAGGATTGCATAATAAATCTAGGTTTTACTTTTTGATAATCTGAAAAACGATACTTGAAGGCTGATGTCAAATTATCGATCCTTTCAACATATACAATCTTGAAGTTGGCATTGAATTTTTCAGAAACATTCTTGTAATTAGGAAAATGGATGTAATTTCTTGACTTTAATTGGGATTGAAATAGATTTAACTTGCATTAAAAAGATCAAATGTGGCTGTAAAGCTGAGTAATCAATTGATCTTTGTCCTGAAGTCGTGCATTTAACGTATTTAAATGTTTAGTAATGTCAACCAGAAAAGCCAAGTCACAACTAATTCAGACTTTTTATATCAGAGATGTTTTTGTTTTTAAGTCATGGAAATTTCAATTTCATCAAATAAATTTAGAAACTGCACCAATGTTTAACCACTACTTAGCCACCTCACTTCTGTGTAAAAAATTAAGTCGCAGTATTTGCTTTCACAGTATTCAAGAAACATTTTGAAACAAGTCTTAACTGTCAGTGATCAAGAGACCACAGGATTTTATAAAATTAATTGTTGAAATTTTCATAACATGTTCAAACCCTATTTTAATTCTAGTTACCTTAGTTTTAAGTCAAATCACCTATTGTATTAAAATAACACATGGTAAAGCAGGCAGCCAGCAAATCAATGGTGGGCCTCATGCAGCCACTATATGTGCATCCTTGCTCTAAACCTTTGTGAACACCATTTTTCAAAAAGCTACACTAAAAACATTTCTTTAATTCTGATGCTTGTTTGGATTTTGTAAATGTTACTTTGTTTAATAGTGCAAGATTTTCTTCAATGGATCAGGGACTTTTTAAAGGAAAGAGTGGCTTTATTTAAAAGTAACATAATATATTGTTAACACTACTTTTATTACAATCAAAGTTTCTCACATGTTGTCATCAATATTAATAATGAATATTTATAGTTTTCTTTTGATTCTTGATGAATTCCATTTGCGTCATTGTTCTTCCAGGACAGTGATGTAAGAAAATTACTACTTAAGTTAACTTTGAGAAACTTAATAACAGCGTAACAATATCTATTTATAAGATTGGATCACTAAATACAAATAACAAAATTGAACTGCAAAGGCAATACCATATTTCTAAATTAGCTGCAGACTATAGTAAATAAAAGAAAGGCAAAATTTGAGATTTTTTTGCAGCAAGAAATATTGAAAAAAATTAAGTTACAAATATTTTTAAATGTACAAAAAGTTCTAATTAGTTCATGTGTCTAATAACAGCAAGACACAATAAGAGTTAATTTATCAGATTAATGCAGTTTGGGAATAGGGAAAGGTAGCAAAAGGGCAAGTTTGGCCCTGATGTAAATAGAAAATATAATACATTCTAATATAAAAAATAGAAATTTTAACTGACACAAACATTTTATTTTAAATTGATTTACAGCACCATTAAAAAATTCTTTCATCCACTAAAATATACTATGCTTTAATTCGTATACCCTTTAAATTGAAAATCTGAACTTCACATTCATACACAGTACAATGTTGAGAAATTGCATGCTGTTTTTCATCTTTATGGGAACCTAAACATCTACTTGCATGCACACACAACTGGACAAATCACTTACTAATAAATGGGATACTGGATTTTTGGTGCTCCACTGCAGGAGGGATATCATTTTTCTGATCTGAAGGGTTATCATTCAATCCAGAATGTTCACTTCTCTTAGTCATTTGGTATAAGAAACCTACTTGTTGTGATGTATCACTTGTACTATGATCGGTCGATACAGTGGATTTCAAACGCTCAACTTTACCACCTCCTGTAAAAATATAGTTTACAGCACTAGTCCATAGTTTTTCCCCCAATTGAAAGAAACAAAAGGTTTTGGGAAGAGATGGACACGGCCCATTATTGAAAGTAATTATAAAATTAGCAATACCCCAGAGTATAAACACGATTTAATTTATTGTTACTAAGTAAAACATCCTGTTTAAATCAAATTGTGGAAAAGTAAAAGCATCAAAGATCTGAACTACAATATTGATGGAAAAACAATAGCATGCATGCCAAAATTATCTAGAACTTGGTTTGGGGCACAAAAAAGATTTATATAACTATAACCTTTTGATAATACTAAAGACTTGAAAATTTTTAAGAAATGAAAATCTAACCATCAAATGACAAATGAAATAGGCAAAAATAAGTACTACTATTTTAATTAATGTAACACTGGAGCAACACAGCAGGCTATTGGTGACGGTCCAGGATCAATCCCAAAGAGAAAGAACCGAGGACAACACCATGCCATTTTGAACCAGTCAAATGATAAGGCAACACCTGATCTGGTACCCCACTCTCCAAACTTCCACACCATGCCAATATGAGGACATTTGAGGCCATGACAGATTTAACATGTACCAGCCCTCTTTGTACATGAAGGTCTTTGGTTGGATTCGATAATCAGTTACTCTTCCAAGTGGCACAGACAAAAATAGATTTGTGACAAAAAATTATAGTTAATATACTCTGAACACATCACAAGCATTTCTATCCCAATCAATTAAGTACTAAAACAGCTGTTTGGCAACACAATTCTTGGACCAAAATGGGAGCATCTAAAATGTCTTTATTTGGGATTCAAAAACTTTTAGGTAAGTTATGATTTGTGTCCAAGATTGCTTGAGTCTGGAGATGCATAAATTTGTGGTGCAGCCATATTCTCTTGTGCACATTGAAAATCATACATTCTAAGTCACACATTATGAACTGCAGAGGAATTTTAACTTGCTCGATTCTGCCAACTGTCATTTGGATATTACTTTGTGTGACCAAGCTTTGGTTGGTTAGGTTTTATGGTGCAATATCCAAATATGAATAAGCTGCATCAATCAGTCATCAGTTTTGTAGCCTTTTCAACATAGTGTAAAGGTGCATTTTTTACTCAAGTAATCTACACTGCTGGCCACCCAAATTGCAACACCAAGAAAGACATGAGATATCACAACAAAATTTATTTTGTAGATAACATGTTGACCAAGTATCAAATGATTAAATTTATAGACTTCTGTGAAGTGTGGTTCCTGCCAAAATCAGTAGCCAGAGTAGCCGCCATTGTTGGAGATCACCGCTGCCACACGCCTCGGCATTGATTCAAAGAGACTTTGGATGTGTTCTTGGGGTACAGCAGACCAAGCAGCTTCCACACGTTGCCAAAGTTGATCTGGTGTGGCAGCTGGGGATGTATTCTGGGTCAATCGTTGAGCAACCATGGACCACATGTTTTCTATCGGCGAAAGATCCGGAGAGCGAGCTGGCCAGGGAAGCAATTCAATCTGGCGATTGACGAAGAACCCTTGGACAATGCGTGCCACGTGTGGTCGCGCATTATCCTGTTGAAATATGGCTGTGGGCAAGCCCTGAAGGTAAGGAAGGACAACTGGCTCCAACACCTCGGAGATGTAGCGCTGGCTGTTTAAAGTACCGGCAATGCGTACTAGAGGAGTGCGAGAGTGATATCCAATACCGCCCCATACCATAATACCCGGTGCAGGACCAGTGTGGCGGTGCATAACGCAGCTGTTCAGCATCCTCTCTCCACGGTGTCTCCAGACTCGAATCCGACCATCGTGGTGTTGCAGACAGAAGCGTGACTCGTCAGTAAAGACAATTTCATTCCATTCTGCCGTCCACATCCTTCTTTCATCGCACCATTGGCGGCGGAAACGTCTGTGGTTCTGCGTCAAGGGTAGACGAAGCAATGGACGTCTTGCGGACAGACCACTCTGCTGTAAACGGCGTCGAATGGTACGCGCAGACACTGGATGATGCGGTACAGACTGAATGTGCTGTGCTATGGTTCGTGATGTGGCTGAGCGATCCGTCACTGCCATACGCACAATATGCCTGTCATCACGTGAAGTGGTGCACTGAGGTGGATGCGATCGAACACGTCGGTCCGTCGTACCCTCCTGCATCCAACGATCACATATCCGCATTACAGTTGTTTGGTTTCGTCCAACACGACTACCGATTTCCCTGAAAGATAATCCACAATCTCGGTAGGCCACTATCCTTGCTCTGTCGAACTCGGATACTTGATCAAAAGATGATCGCTGTTTTCTACGAGGCATAATTGATCGTCTTTTTTGAAAAAACCACAAGAAAAACACAATTGCCGTACTTGAAATCGTCGAAATCTCCAAGCCTTAAATAGCGCTTTGAAGTGGCGCCACAGGCGCGCGTGATGTGCGTCTGCGCTGAAATTCTAATCATTTGCATATCTCACCTCCGCTAATGCATGTTGTAAATTTCATATTATTTGCATGCTTCCTTCAGGGTGTTGCATTTACGGTGGCCAGCAGTGTAGCTGTATACTCAGCCTGGAATGTGTCATGATTATAATGACTTTGCATGACCTTATTTATTTTGTTGTTGTAATTAAGTTAAGTTCATGTTTAGGAATGATTGAGTGCCTGTTTTATTACTTTGCATGGTGGATGTTCACTACCTTCTTGGTACTCTTCAAATTGGATTTGCCATGAAATCAAAAATTCATAAGAATGAAACAATTTGCTTTCTTTCATAAAAAAATAAAAACAGCAATACTAAGACAAAAAAAACGACAATTGGTAAATAAGTGGTTTAAAAGAGAAATGTACCTATTTTCCAGGAAATCAAATCTTCTTTCAAAGATTTCAGTTCTGATACCATTTCTATGTATAAAGCACCATGGCTCTTTGGGGTAGGTAAATTGTGGCCATGCAGTTTACCTTTAATTCGTTGTTGAAAGGAATATTCTTGTTCATTGTCACAGATAGTGCTTAGCATCTGCACAAAAAGTATGCATTCAAAAAATTAAATATTAAAAAATAATTTTAAAATAAAATATTTTTAAACAAATACAATTCAATTTTAACAACTCAGTTTGTATTCATATAATATATGATAGAATCTTTTGTTTTGAAGAGGGGATGGATATAAAATATTAAAAAAAAACCTTAGATAGTTTTTCCCATTGGCACATTTCCCCTACAATCCTCAATTGTTTAGTATGTTTATTTAAATTTCAAATCCAAAATTAAAAGCCATAATAATTAAACACAAACATTTATAGCCATAATTTCAAATGAACTTACTTTGCACTTAATCATTGGGTACAATAATATGTACAAAGGTGTACGATAAGTAACAGTAAAATCGATGAAATTCCACAATCCTAATCCACCTAAAGATAAATTGTAAAGAAATTAAAACCAAAGTAAATGTTACAATAGGTAGGAAGATCATATCATTGCAAAGGTTTCTAAAATACAAATTCTTACAATAATTTCAAACCTGACAACCTAAAGTTTCTTCTACTTTAATTAAAAGTATTCTAAAACAAAAAGGCAAAAAACAGAAAGTGTGAGAGGGACATAAGCACAAGAGGTATACTTTAGCCAGCATTAAATAAAGTAATGTAATTTAGTCATTTAACCATATAAAAATCAATACATTTGTTTTTTAACATTACACTTTTTATTCTTAAAATAATCCATGTAAGGGTGAATCCATTCAAATCCAGGAAGGCTGTTCGCCTCACCACATTCGAATCGAATGATATTTGCATACAGGTACCTTTTGGGCCACCTTTAATCAACATATTTTTTATAATCTCGAAAAAAAAATTCGAGATAGAGGGCTGTGAAAGTGATGTATGGTCAACAAGATAAATTTGGTTTTTCTATTTATTTAGAAAACTTAACAAAGCTCCAATGAGCTGGTACAATTAATAAAACGAAAGTACGTTATGGACCATACCATAAACGGGAACAGAAGTTCGCTATGGACCATACCATGAGTGTGAACAAGCACTTAATTCAATATCGAACGCGTCGGGAACGCCCTCTCTTGGCAACCTAAAGAAGTCACCAAACCAACAATGTCGCCAAATCGCTGCTAGTTCACAACATTCCGCCCGACGTTGAAATATTCATACACTACCGTTTGGTGAAAATTGCAACACCATGAAGGAATAATGCAAATTAAACGAAACGTGCAGGTAATGCAGAACAGGTTAAGATATGCAAATGATTAGAATTACAAAGCGATCACGCATGTGTGGGTCGAGAAACACCCTCTAAACTTCCTAGTGAGCCGTGTATAAAAAGCACTATAAAGGTGCGTTAAAATGTGTGCATCGTCGTTTGACTGCTGTAAATGATTGATTAGAAGTCAATGTGCCTCGCCAAAAACGCAGAGTGCCATACGAGCAACTAACGAAGTTCGAACGGTGCCGCATGATCGGCCTCCGTGAGGGTGGACTTTCGTATCGTGAAATCGCCACTAGCACGGGGCGTAATGCCACAACAGTGATGCGTGTGTGGAAGAGATGGACAATGGAGAACCGGAAAAGTCGAAACCCCGGCAGTGGGCCACGGAATATGACGTCACCACGGGACGGCAGACACCTCATCCGCAAGGCGGTGACGGACCGTACAGCGTCCTCTCGTGCGTTGGCACAACTTTGGAGCACGTCTATAGGTGTCATTGTCTGCTCCCACGGTTCGTCGACATCTGCTGCGCCATGGGCTAGGATTCCCTTGACGCTGAACCACCGACGCCTCAGGCTACAATGGGCTCACCAACATAGTCAATGGCGTGCCGATTGGCAACAAGTCGTCTTCTCAGATGAGTCCCGCTACAATCTGGACTATAACGATGGACGCGTACTCGTCAGACGCTACAGAGGAGAACGCCTTCTCCCGGAGTGAGTAGGGAGAAAATGGGGATACAACGCCAGAGGGCAGCCAAAAAATCTCAAGAAAACCCAAAAAACAGTACATATCGAAAACCAGGAGATTGCTAATAGAATTTGCGTCTACACGTACACATAATATAAAAATTTCGATTAAAGTTGTAATAACACTAACTGCAAGATTAAAATATAAATTCAATGAAAACTAAGTTCACATTAAATTAAGTTCAGTAAATCAGATGTTCATTTTCAAAAGTGATATAGAGTTAAATGTAACACACGAGGATGTGAAAAATTAATGAAAATTGAAACTTATCTTAAGCATTTCACGTTGAGGACAAATAAAAAAATAACTAAAGTTTAGCTTTTAAATTGAATATTTAATTTTAGCTTCATTTATTTATTATTTTATTTTAGCCAGTGTTGCAAAATGGAAGACTAGGAGACGCTCGTTTGAGAGGAAGTTTCCCCATAATTGATGTTCAATTTTTGGTTTCAATCTATAACACTGGAGACAATGGTGAACTACAGATCGAGCTAAATTACGACCATTAATTGGCCAAAAAATTTGACGAACAGTGTTTAGTAAACTTTGAGGTCCAACATGTAAATCGTGTTTATGAAAATATTCCATAATCATTCTAGTTAATTTATGGCCAGCAGGCAATATTATAGGATGCTTCTGATCATAATTCAAATTTGCTTTACTCAGCCTAACACCCACTCGAAGTAGACCCTCTTTATCTAAAAAAGGACGTAAAATCTTTAACTTACTTCCTTTAGGGATCGACAAATCTTTCTTTAGTAGGGATATTTCTTCCCAAAAATTAATTGCCTGGATTCTCTATAAATATATTTCTCGACGTGAGTAATTCCGGAGTTTGAATCCTTCCTGATATTAGACTATTTGCACTTTTACAATATCTAAGAAACCTGAAAATATAACTTAAGATTCTAATTATTAGTTTTTATAATTGTTGGTTAAGCATATAATTTCATCTACAATGGTATTTTTCGTGGTTACAGCTAGAGTCAATTCTTCAGGACGCTTAAGTTCAATCAGATAATGATTGTCCATTTGGTCACAGGATCTGTAAGAGGGATTGTTGCCTCTTAAAGAGAATGGTGGACCCTTCCACCATACCTGATTCAAAACTAGCACCTCAGCATGCATTCCTCTGGAAATGATATGTGAACGGGGCCCCGTTCACATGAGTTTTCTAACGCGCGTTTTACGTCAAAACAAAATGCGGATAGCCAAAGTATTGTACGTTCATTCTACTGGAGTGTTCACATGCAGAAATCGCGAGAATCCACGCGCTAGATAGCTTCCGCGCTTTAACAATCTCCGGTCGTTCTAGCGATTAGAAGGCACATTAGGGCTTTTTTTATTCCCCTACTCCAAGTTCCTATCTTCGCGATCGTTATAGAGTGAAAATTTCAACGGATTTCAAATCTGCGGAAAATTTGACACTACATCATTACCTAAAATGTGATCTTTAAATAATTTTTCAACTGTAACTTTAATATTTTCGCGATACGCATTTGACGAATATATTCATTACGAATACAAAAGGGAGTATTCATCTCGTTTTTATAGAAAAGATATAACTTGATTAGAGTATTTTGTCTTAATTCACTGCTTTATATTTATGGCTATTAAAAATAGGACTAGAAAATTTAATCGTATTCGATTTAATGAAGAAATGTACCCTACTTTCACACAAAACTTGTAAAAATGTGAGTTTATAACTAAAGAGGATAGTGGGTAATTTTATTTCTGAGAATGACGTATACCGACAACTGTCCGTTCTGTTTTTATGTGCAGCAAATGTCTTTAAAATGAAGCTAAAATTAAATATTCAATTTAAAAGCTAAACTTTAGTTATTTTTTTATTTGTCCTCAACGTGAAATGCTTAAGATAAGTTTCAATTTTCATTAATTTTTCACATCCTCGTGTGTTACATTTAACTCTATATCACTTTTGAAAATGAACATCTGATTTACTGAACTTAATTTAATGTGAACTTAGTTTTCATAGAATTTATATTTTAATCTTGCAGTTAGTGTTATTACAACTTTAATCGAAATTTTTATATAATGTGTACGTGTAGACGCAAATTCTACTAGCAATCTCCTGGTTTTCGATATGTACTGTTTTTTTGGGTTTTCTTTGAGATTTTTCTAGTTTTAACATAATTTTCTCGTTTCATCGTGGGTTTTAATCAAATTTTAGTTGAAATATTTCCGTCGTTATTCCATTCGTGCTACAAAACCCCTGAAAGGGTAGGTTGGAGGGTTAGTTTTCGTTTCGGATAGTCAGAACTCGGGGAAAATTATGTTTAAAAATTTAAAAACTAATTATTGTTATATATGTGTTATTTGTGCTGATACATTAAAATGTTTAGAGATAGGTTTCAAAAAATATAGATTTATTTGAAGGAAAATTAAATAAAAATTTGCTATAGATCGTAGGAAACACGATAAAACCTGCAAAAATAACAAAAAAGAAAGGTTATCACCAGTGCCGGATTTTGTTTGCGTGTCATCTTTTAATAATACTTCGTAGACAATGTCATATAAACAGAAATTCCGTTTCCAATTTCCTGGTTCTAGAAATGTAGTTTCTTGGGGATATATTTTTACTTTACACTGTCGATTTTAAAATTTTAAGGAAATTATTTGGTCATTTTCCAGTTAGTTTTAATCAAAGTTTTATAGAAATATTCCTATTTTTCATACGCAACTTCGCTTTTACGATAAAACACATTAAAAATGACTCATCTGCTAGCTTCTTCAGCCCAAAAAATCCGTGATCACCCCTTAATACAAAACAAATCCTTCTTACTATTTCTTATTGGTGGGAGAATCATCGACACTGGAGAGTGAAGGTTATAGGGTTTTTTTGCCTCTTGACAGCAAAAAACGAATACTTTAGAATTTTAGAGTTATTGAAAATTTTAATACCACAATTTGAACTGCATAAAACATTGTTTCTCTGTGATCCGCTGGCTCATACCGGTTCCTAAGTCCAAAATAATCCAGTCATTCGAAAAATTTTGAAAACGTACGAAAAGCTAACGTGCAAAAATTTACAACCGAGGTTGATGGCATTGCACGGCAACGCATCGTATACTATAAGTTACGAAAGATTTACCTGATTAGGTTGTCACTTCTGGTCAGCAAGTCGATTATATTGCATTTATTTATGTATAAAGATTTAAGTTCAAAAACACTTTATTCACAGGCAATTAGGGAACGGATGTTTTACAAATCGAAATATCAATTTTTACTTTATTTTGAATATTTTTTAGATTATTTTAGGCATTTTATTGCTCATTTTTATACATTTGTAAGTTAATGAAATACAGGCTCTTATGAACACAGGGAAATCAATTTTAGGTTGGGAAAGAAATATTTTCATCCTATTTTTAATGGCTGTAAAATTAAAACAGTTGATAAGGGGCAACAAAATATCTTATTAAAGTGACATTCACTTTAAAAACAAGGCAATACTTTCGCTTACGCTTAGTATAAAAGGAATATCTGTAAAAAGATTAATTGCAACTATTGATTAAAAAAAAATATTTTTTTCAAAGAAAATCATGTTTTTGGTATCGATCTGTCGTAAAATTTTACGCTGATTTGAAATTTTGACTATCTTTAACCATTCAAAAGATAGAAACTTGGATTAGGGGTATAAAAAACACAATTTAATGTATAACGGAAACTGACCTTGAAAAACGCCCAAGAGGTGTTCACATGATAACGCTCGAAAATTCTTATCAAACGCGCGTTGGAAAAAGTCCATGTGAACGGGGCCCCAAGAGCATTGGTATAAAGGATGACGCATCTTTGCAAGCGATGCATAGCAGTTGATCCTTGTTAGTTTTTACGAAAAAAGATGTGGACCGAGAAGAGTAATTCTTATTGCTAACGGGAAGTTTCATATTCAACACATTTTTTTGAGCTAAACAATTGTTTTTTGCTAATTTTTCAAGAACATTTGTTCTTCCAAAAATGTGAGCAAGTCATCAAATAACGGAACCTCGTTCTTTTTTACAGAAAGTTCATATTGTTTCAGCGTTTCTTTATTTTTGCAACAAAATGTTCAAAATCAAAATATCAGAGAAATCATTTATATATTTAAGAATCTGTAATGATCTTAAATTACGTTTCAATGTCTAAGAAATGCCTCAACTGAGGAGAATCATGTGACAGTTTTTCTAGTTTAACAAATTGTTAATGTGAACATCTACAACTGTTGGTTTATTCTCATATCTTAGTTCTAGAGCAAAGAACAATGAATCAAGTGTCTTCACATGTTTCCAGTGTTTAGCTTCCCCTTTGAGTGAAGCTTTCAAATAATATAACTTTTGGTAGCTTTTGGCAGTTATTCAAACTTCCCTGTTAAAAGTGATTAATGATTTCCTCAAAATATGGTAGAAAAATCAAATCTTTCCAATATGAAAATTAAAATTTAAAAATCATGATTTGTAAAATCAAGATAAGAAATACTTGACAAATTTATAATTGCAGAAAATATATGCGTGACCAGAAAATTTAGCAATTTGTACATGGGATTAATTTTTGTTCTTCAAATACAATTTGTCAAGTTCAAATAGATTGATAATAGTAGTAATCATACTTAAATCTTTTTTAAAAAAATTATATAAATAATTTAGAAAAGAAAAAAAAATAAATATAATTCAGTAAAAAATTTGAGTTGTGAAAAATAAATTCCTTTTTTAATCACATCATGATCAAAATATTAAAACAAAATAGAATAAATTTGATTGTCTTGTCAAAAATTATCATTCGTATTAAAACAACAATCCATCAAATTCCTCTTGTAGCGGATTCGAACCGTGAACCAGTATGTTATAAATACCATGCTCTAACTACCATACCAAGAACGACACGATAACTAGCTGTTATTTTTAAATAAATACCATATATCGTAGTTTGATTTTTACTATCGATTAATCGTTTTTGTATATGTATTCGAATACTTATTTGATACTTAAAAGTACTCGAATACCAAGTATTCGATTTCCAAAAGTACTTGATTCTGCCCATCACTACTATAGACCATACCATGAGTGTGAACAAGGAAATACTCAGTTCAATATCGAATGCATCGGGCACGCCTCTTGGCAATCTAAAGAAATCGCCAAACCAACAATGTCGCCAAATTGCTGCTAGTTCACAAAAGTGACATCACAAATAAAAATTTATTTTTCCTTAGCTTACATCACCTAGTTAAAAATTGCATCTAAAGTATTTAAGATAATCCAATTTTGTTTTTGTTCAAAATAATTGTAAGATTTTAGAGCAACTATTATACTAATTTCATTCGTGGTATGTAAATAGTATTGGGAATATGAATTTTTCAATTTGATCAATTATAAATTCATTTTTCTCGCAAAAGCCATCTTTTAAAAATCTGATTATTTCTTTTCTAAATTCTTATATAAATATGCTATCAGAGCGTATGAGCACTTTTTGAATACTTAAGCTTAAATAAATTATTTTGTGTAATGACCCTGATCGGAAAACCCGAAACGATCAGAAAATGAAATTCCGTCAAATTCCCTTTCGAAGTACGAAAAATCCCTAAGTGCAGGTCAAATTCCCTATAAAAGGACGATAAAGTTTTCGAAATTCCTAAATTAAATCGGGATTTCTTTTCAACCAGTGGGAACTTAACTTTCTGTATTTGCTTAAAAATACTTTGTTACTCAAGGTTAATTGAATAATATAAATAATAATTTACAGTATTTCCTTAATTTGAATAAATGATCTATCACAAAATTATATATTAAACATACACAGAATTTCACAAACATATCATAATTTTGCTGTTCATCTCACTACAAGACCAAATTTAAAAAATACACTGTAATTATTTTGATAAAAAGGGTCAGAGGGGGAAAACTACTTATTTAAAATATAAATAAATTCCTATAACTATATTAAAACATTTGAACAGTATTGAAACTAGTAGCACAAAACGTAGTACCCTATAAATCCTCATTAAACAGTTCTAAAACTGCATAGATAAGAAAAATGTGGAAGCTCAGTAATATTTAACATAGGAGATAAAATAATGATATAAATTTTTATTTATTTAAAATCATAAGAAAAGTTGCTAACTTGAATATTAGGTACGTTAAATAAAACATGAATTAAAATAAATTGAGATTCGTTCAATTCGTCAAAAGTGTTTAATCATCCTTTCCGCCACATAAAACTCCAAGAAAGCATTTAACGCATACTTCAATAAATGACTATTTCAATTTTGAACTTCACGAATACAATTCCTAACTAAATACAATTTCATAAGTAAATAAACTTACTTTCAATCATCGATTCTTTAAAAGTTGCACTCGGATGTCACAATACTAGGAGACCGGATTTTTGTGTATAACAAGAGGCCGACTTTGTCACATGAACGCACCATTGTAAAACTTCCAAGAGTGAACTTGTTAGTTATTTAAAAAGTATTTTTTGATGTTGCAGGAAAATTTTAATGTGCCTTCCTCCATAAAAAGATATAATTAAATTTATTTGTCTCTTCTGAATCCATGAAATAACTTTTACTTACTATACAGATTTGTTTGGAGAGATTAATTTCACAAAATCTCAGAATGAATTAAGAGTATATGAGTATTATATACTAAATGATTTAAAATGTATAGGAATAAGCTTTAATCAAAGATAATAATTGGTACATTAAAAAGGTATTTTTTCACTATATAAATCATCTTCCCCATGTGAGTAGCTGGGTTCATAAAAAAGCAGCTGTTTGTAGAATAGAAATAATCAACACTTCTAGAGCCCTCAGAATAGTATCTTGTAACTTTATTTTATAATTTGTTGCAGCAAGTGCTATATTATTACAAAGTGAAAATTTTAATACAAACAAAGCCCTGAAGCAATATGCAGCCCAAACATTTCCCTGGAAAATAATTAGAAGTGGGGTTTGGCTGATTTCTTTCTTAAAACTATCTACAGTAGAATTATAGGATCATCAAAAATTTTAGTTCCATACACTTTATTGATATATGTATAGAAATAATGAATCATGTTAAAATATTGCATCGAAAAAGGTGCTTGAGCTGCAGGTTGGGGAGATTTGAGCACTTACTTACTAGTGGAGGAATAATGTTGGCCCCGCTCGTTCAGCGCGTGTTAGCGGTTGAAATTTCAATGATATCTTATGTTGAAGGCTCTTAAAAATCAATCTTTGAAAAACTGCATTAGCTATATAGGGTACTACATTAACAACATTCTAATGAACTTAAATAAAAAGTATTAAAAATTTTAAAGATGGCCTTTTTTATTAAATCTTAACCAAACTTCAGCAAGTTCCATGCCAAATTGTTAAAGAATGGATCTAATTTTAAAAGATATTTTTACTTATTATTATGAACAGTACATTCAAGTATCACTAGCAAAAAACAAAACAAGTTTATCTCTAATAGTTTAAGCATAGCGAAATTTTAAGTGCTATGAGACATTTTTGAAAAGTAAAATTGAATATTTTTGACCACCTTTTAAAGAGTCTTATTTCCATGGAAAAAAATTATTTTGCAAAAAAAATAAACATGGCATAGTTTAACATACGCCACTGGCCACCATATACTAAATTTTAAAAAAAATCGAAGGTGGTGAGGCGAACATTTTTATTGTCTGAATTTGAATGAATTCACCCATAAGTTCTGTCTGCTTTCTGGGAAAAGTTATTAGTTAATTTTTGTCGAATTAATAAACTGTGTAGAATGCTGGGGTTTTTTTGCTTAAAAGAAAAATAATATTTATGTACCTAGGAGAAATATTTTGTAATAAATGTATTGAACAACTTTTTAATTTCATAAAATGTTCAGTCAATTTTTATTGTTATTTTAAAAGAATTGCTAATTAAATAGGTCAAAATTTCACAAGAGGCAGAAATTTAGATTGAAAATAGTGATATAAAACAATTATTTTTTATTAAAACAATCTTTTTGCATTTAAAAAGTGTCATTTCACATAAGCAAGATGAAAACACATGAAATAAAAGGTTACTCACAATGAAGATTCAGATTATGAAATTAGGGAAATCGTAAAGAGAAAAAACATTCCTCTTTCCTCTAATTACAATTTCTAAAAACAAATTATATTAAGTATTGCAAAATATCTTAAGTTGAAAATGTACAAACGAACTTCAAATATTTTTGACCTGATATTTGAGATATAATTCCACATACATTTATAGAATTTTGTGAAATCACAATTTAATGATCTGACAATTTATTTGCTATTGTTTTGTAATATATTGCATGCATATTGAATGTAAAATGATTATATGTTTGGAAAAAGAATTGTAATAATGGATTCAATTATTATATATAAGTACTTCAGGCATGTATATAAGAACTAAAAGTTATAGCATATGCATACGTTGCTTAGTACATAACATTATATCCTAAAAGAACTTTTGTTTGGTATTCCCAAAGGATTTAGAAGAGACACTGATTATACAATGTGAACTTACCTTGCATTCTGTTTCCAAGTTCACGAATGCAACAGGCAATACGATGCCAATCATTCCCTAACTGCTTCTCAAAGCATACAATGAGAACTTTCAGTCCTGAGGACAGAATTATGAATTTTACAATACTTAAAATATAAATACAATGACTGAATAATCCAGACAGAAAAATCAGCTTACCAACAAAGCCAATATGAAAAAGAAACATCTTAGAACGATTGGGAGATTTACTCAAAGTACTACTATCTGAAGCCCCTTTAGCTGTTGCACTACTCTGTGCTGGAGAAACAGGAGCTAATGCATGTAAAACTATAGTCAATGCGAAGGCAATGTCGGAGTGGCGCAATTTTGGAACATCTGAAGGAAGATAAAGAAATTAGAATATATAAATTTTAAATATATGGAATTTGAGTAAAATTAAAGATATATTTTCTTTTAACTTCATAATTATAGTTAAGCAGTCATTTACATATTCAAATAAGGAAGGAAAATACCAGAAGTAAAGTTAGTAACCTATAAATTTCTATTTTAAATGTGAAGAAAAATTTGCTTGCTTCTATAATGAGATGGAATACTTTTAACAATTGACTCTTTAGATCAGTCTTTTAAGTGTACTAGGCTTAAACAAAACAAGCAATACATGATAAAAAAACTAAGACTTCTTTTTCAGTTGCATTTGAACGCAAGTTGAATTCAGCTGAAACAAATCCTACCTATTTCATCATTTTAAAGGAGAAAGGAAGTTTTAATTTTTACACAATATTTCATCATTGAGATTGATTTTCCAAACAATGAAACCTGCCAAAGGACAAGATGGATTGTTGACTTGGTAACAAAAATATAAATTAGCTACAGAAAACAGATGCTTGTTTGTAAGCTTTGTCAATTTACGTGAAAATAGTGAAATAAATGGAGTTTTGAATCTCAATTTTTGAAAATGAGCATATAATCCAAAAGTTCAATGTTATCCATGAAAATTCTATCATGTTAATTATGAAATAATGATAGAAAGATATTCATTTTCTCAATTTGACAGTATACAGTTGTATGATTTGGTGCGCAATGTCAACACCATACTTTGTCTAGTTATATTTTGATTTCTGACTATCTCCAGTGCACCCATGCCCACAGCTCTGTGGATTATTCGTACAGGAAAGAGGCTGCCTAGAGAGGAAAGAATTGTCTCTATTCTCTATCAGAAAAGAAACTGACCATGTCCCTATTCAATGTGTCTGAGTAAAGAATCAGACATTCAGGGCAGCCACAGCCAAAGCACTTGTGAAATCATAGCATTAGTAGCATAAATTCTTAAAAACAGTAGCAAAAAGTCTCTTAAATCTTATTTCAGCTGGTCAGATACAAAATGAATCAGCTAAAACACAAAATGCTCTAATTAAGTATGAAACAGATGTTGAAAACAATTGCTGAGATATATAAATTTTGATATTTAAAACACTAAATATTTTCTTAACATGAAATCTGAATTTTCAACACTGTCGAAATTAGCAGAAGCAATTGCATATAACATTGCTATTGAAATAGATTTTTATTTTAGCAATACACAAGAAAGCAGTAAACAAAATTTCATTGGTAAATTTATTGCATCTTTAAAGATGTTAATTAGTTTTTATCTGTATTAAATTTTAAGGTACATTTTTGTTTATTGTTTTGTTCAAATATAGTATGTACTCAAGGGTGTTAACAGTTAAAGTACCATTAAGAGCAGCTATTTTGAGAATATGAAGCAACCTGATGTGTTTAGCAATATGGAAAATTTGGAACAAGTTTAATGAGTTTTTAATAGAAATTTGGTCAACTTAGAGCAGATTTAAATTGAACTTTTGATAAAAATAAATGCAATGCAAAAGAAATTCAATATTTTACACATTAAATATAAATTTAATCACTATGAAATAACTCCTATATTTAAACAATTAAACTCCACTACACTTTAATACTAGACAATTTCTCACTTTCCGAAAATCTTGAAAGTCACAGCTGTTGTACATGATTAGCTGTAGTATCCAGTTGGTGCTAACAATTTGTCAATATTATTATGAGACAAAATGACACTAAATGTATATAAATTACCAATTGCCATTTTTCGTTCTTGACATTGATTTGTGATATCTTAGAAGGAATTTTTAGAACACAATTTTCAAGTAGTAATGGATGAAAGCTGGAGAAAATGAGACTACTTTTGGTTTTTATACTTCAGAAAGGCACTTGGTACCAATAGAAATCTGAGTCTTAAATAATTTAAAATTAAAGAATACATAAAAGAAAAATCAAGGTGATTTTCAAGAAGTAAACATATGCTTAGTGATCTATTAATTATCCAATGATGGTTGGTAATTGTATCCCATTTTTTAGTTTAAAGATATACTTAGATTTTACAAGAAAGTCTCTCTTTGAAGTTACTGAAAACAGAAAAGGAAACAAGAATGTATATAAACCTGCTTGTGCTAATTTCAATATAGCTATCTGCAAAATAATGCTAGGCTCCGATTTACTACTTTTTAAATATTTATTTTTTATGAATGGGTTTTCTCTAGGAATATCTGGTATCCGTAACATGTGCCAGATAAACCTATTTGGAAGGTCATATCTAGCCAGGTAAACCTGTCCAGAGGACGGTATTTGGTCTGTGGCCCAGATGAAAATATTTAGAGGGTTTTATCTATTCTGCGAGCTGCATTCAACCTGCAGGCAGGAAAAACCTGTCTGGAGGGCTGTATCTGGCCGACGGGCAAGGTAAACTTGTCTGGAGGACCATATCCAGTCCGTAGAAATGATAAAAATATTAGGAGGGCCGTATCTAACTGGGTCTGAGATGAATCTATTTGCTATCATTTATTTGTCTTGTATGTAAGTCCTTTATCTTGTGAGTACAGGTTTTTTGGATGGGCTGGCTAAACTTAAACATGACAAGAACACAAGCTATTTCTCAAATTACTAAGAAAAATGATGCTACAACCTTGGATCAGGTTCTTCAAAAACCTGTTTTGGAGCAGAAGCAGGAAACGCTTGGTGTAGTTTGACATGAGTTGTATCAAATCATGTGAGTTTATATGCACATGCCTTGCTGAAGTGATCAGAATGTTTGCATTTACCACAAATTTTTATACCATTGCAGTGCAGGTAAAAGTAAAAAAAACACCCACTACCACAGAAAGATAAATTCGTAACAGTGACAAGAATTCATGCTAGTTAAAAAGGCATTGACTTCCAGTAAATTTTCAAGAAAATCGCCAACATTTTGAAATTAGTAGCTTTTGAGACAATTTTGCTGAAAAAGATATCCCTAGTTGGCAGGTTGAAAAATAGAAAAAAGTTGGCCTTTAGTTGCTTGTGGCAGCCCTGGACATTCAAATGTTCAGAAAAAGAATTACTAGTCGGCAGACAGTCTGTCACCAAAACAGTGTTCACAGCTGGAGAGGGGAACAAAATGTTTGAAACTTAATGTAAAAAGGTCAAACTACTTCGAATGTCCTATCAAGGTGATAATAACCCCTAAATGGGAAAAATTTTGTGATGCCATTGCGAAATAAGGTCTTCCATCTTTCTAGGCATATGGTTCTATACATCAGGTTCTATGGCAGTCTCAAAATGATTTTAAATACACAATAAGTGCGGACAAAATAATTAAAAATCGTAAAATAGCAGCCTATTCAATTCATTGTCAAGGGATATACAGGCTTGCAAAGGGCATGAGGGCCACACAAGACTCGTCCGTCTGAGTAAACCTCGCATAACATATGCACTATAGTTTCTTAATTGCTAATATCTATTGATGCAAACAGTGTTGTTACTCACTTTTTATCCCTTATTTAAATCCATTAATGAATATAAGTATCGAAATGAACATTTTATACATACAAATGAAGTAAAATTAGTCAAAAATATAAAACAGCATTTTGCTTACATTTTCAAATGTACTCTCACTGGTGCTAATTCTTATTTCCAATAAAGTACAAGGTAAAAAGCTCAGTCATATTGCCATAATTAACTTCTGAATGTCTACTTCGATTGCATTGCATTCACTTGTTCAAATACACTATCTACCAATAAGTATTTGGACACCCATGCAAATGACGATATCTGCAGTCCTGATATATGTCACGCCCTCCGCAGTTAAATATCATGTAGGAAACAACATTGGCATTAGTCGCATGCAAGATGCAACGAAGTGAAGAGTTATCTGATTTCGAGAAAGGTGTAATCATCGGGTATCACAGAAATGGCCGATCCTTAAGGGACATATCTAGCGAGCTGAATTACCCAAAATCGACAGTGGCCTATGTGATTCAGAAGTGGAAGGTGAGCGGGGATTGTCGGAATGTGCCCCGAGTCGGCAGACCCACGAAACTGGGAGATAGAGACCGACGGGTGCTGTCCAGAGAAATTCGGAAGAACTGCACCCAACCGATGGCCCACATACTCCAGGAGTTTCAACAGGCATCCTGGAGTGTTGTTTCGATGAATACCATCTATAAGGAAGCACATCTGCTTGGTTTTCATGGTCATGCTGCCGCCCATAAGCCTTTGATCACAAAGTCCAACCGCGCTGCTCGGTTAATGTGGTGCAAAGCACGTCGAAAGTGGACCATAGATCAGTGAAAACGGGTTCTCTGGAGTCACGAATCAAGATTCACCCTCTACCGTTCGGATGGCAGGGCCTGGCGTCTGCCTGGAGAACGCCTCCAGCCTGAATGCATTGTGCCCAAAGTAAAGTTCGGCAGAGGTGGAATTATGGTCTGGGGGTGTTTCTCCTGGTATGGACTGGGACCATTGGTCCCAATTCTTGGTAAGCCCAACGCCGACGCCTACTGCACTATTTTGGATGACAGTGTGCTTCCTACGTTGTGGCAGTTTTACGGGTTGGACCCATGTTATGTCCAGGACGACAACGCCAGCTGTCATGTTATAAGGTCCACCATGGATTGGTTTGGTGACAATGGGGTAAACTGAATGGACTGGCCTGCCCAGAGCCCAGACCTGAACCCTATCGAGAACCTCTGGGACAAGTTGGATTGCCGAATTAAGGGGTGCAACAACCGTCCAAAATCGGTGAAGGAAATTACATGTCTTCTCCAAGCCGAGTGGAAGAAAATACCACTAGCCGTCATACAAGGACTTGTGGAAAGCATGCCCCGGAGGGTTGAGGCTGTAATTGCCTCTCGTGGAGGCTCTACCAACTATTGAATATGAATAAATTTCGTTTTTCTTTTCTATCACAGGTGTCCAAATACTTATTGGTAGATAGTGTATAATTCAATATTTTTTAACCCGTGAACCTATTTTCAGGTTGGCTCAGATTTTCTATTCTGAACTAATTTTCCAGATTTCTCATTGCCTTCTGCAATAATAATGCTGAAGAATTTCACTAGTGCTGAGATCTCTTCCATGCAATTCTAGAAATATTATGCAACTCCTAGCTCAAATTAAGCATATGTAAACTTTGCAACAAATTGGTGAATTAATCTCATTTATTTTATATTGTTTATATTGGTTTGATGCCATTCGCCAAATTACAATCAATGCCGATTTCTGCGCCACGTACATTAGCGAACTATGTAGATAGTTACCTTTAATGCTACTGCTTATTCTAATGCAAAGAGGAAGAATCAGATTCATAAGGTAGACTTCGATTTTTTCAGGACTGGAAAAAGCTGAATTTCCACCACACACACTTTCCAAGGATTGGGTTTCCTAAATTAATATACACAATTGCATTTTAGCTCAAAACCTAAACATCAACAGACAAATTAAAGAGTTTTTTTGGCAAATTTTCAATATTCTACCAATCTTTCTGTGTTATTTTTAAACTAAAAAATAAAACAGGAAGAAATGGAAATTAATGTTACACATATCATGAAAGATACATGATGAGATATCTACATGAAATTGAACAATCAACATCAATAAAAATACCACATTTTAAGTAGAAAAACTACATTGCCAAATATTTAAGAACATAAATTTTTATGGAAAAGAGGTGTTTTGTTTGAGGAAGGATTTATTGAGAATAGCATGTTAAAAAAACGTCCAAAGCCTTTCCAATGCGTAAAATGCAAAAAATTAATCGCAGATTATATAAATGTACATTTTAAAATAAGTTACGTTTTTTGTTCATAACAAGTTCATAATGTATTAGGTAATACCCCCTTTTCTAACCAATTATTTTGACTTTTTTAGCAAAACTTAAAACTTTGTAAATCCTCTTCTCATTATGAGTCTTAATTAGTTTCATTGAGATGACACTTGTTTCATTTAAAAAAATTCTATTTTCAGCAAGATTTAGAAAACAGGTACTTCAACTTATAAACCAATGAAAATTTCTCTTAGATTTACCCAATGATTTCCAAGCCTGCATCACTGTTTGAGAGTAATGTAATAAATACATAAATGTCTTACCCCAAGAGCAATCATTTGCATAGCAATAAGGCGTACTACAACTGAGCAAAATCCAGGTGGTGGAGATTGACCCATAATAGAAGCAGATGAAGGTAAATTAGTGGAACTTTCAGCAAAGGAATTCTGATCACCAAGAATGATACTTTGGCATCCACTGACAAGAGACTGGAAAATTTATTTAAACCTTATTATGTCTCCTAAACTAGAAATGAATCAAAGCTTTCTTTTACAAAAAAATATGTAATTAAGAAATGTTTCATACCTTAAGATGAGGAAGATGAACTATATATGGGTGTCTGTATAACGTAAGATACACACCTAGGAAAATAAAAGGCATAAATAAGCTCTGAAATTAACTTCTGTCTAAAACAAAAAGTTGTTAGAATAATTACCTTTGAGAAGAGATCGTGCAGCATTCCAGTCAGTCATGCGCTAAAATAAGAAATAGTATTTCAATATAGATTTAACAGTGATGAGACGATAAACAGGTAAGGACAGGTGGAATGAAAAATTAGACTAATTTTAAGAAAAACTGCCAGCCTTACTTTGTAGGTTGCAAAATAATTCAGAATAGCATAATTAAAAGTTCTCCAGTATTCAAGAAAGAAAACAGATATCAGAGTTAAGTAAAAAAACACTATTTCAAACCAAAATATTTCTTTGGAATATTCATAAAGTAAGGCACATATTTAAGCTTATTGTATTGGTCAACAAGATCAAATTGGTTTTTCTATTTATTTAGAAAACTTAACAAAGATGCTCCAATGAGCTGGTATAATTAGCTCCCATGAGCTGGTACAATTAGCTCCCATGAGCTGGTTCAATTATTAAAACGAAAGTACATTATGGACCATACCATAAACGGATACAACAAAGAAGTTTGCTATGGACCATACCATGAGCGTGAACAAGGAAGTAATCAGATCAATATCAAATGCGTCGGGCACACCCTCTCTTGACAACCTAAGAAAGTCGCCAAACCACCAATGTCGCCAAATCGCTTCTAGTTCACAACACTTATTATAAGGCACAATATTAATTAAAAAATAATATTCTTAAGTATCATCAATTAATATTGTAAAACTTGGATAATTTTAAATCGAAGGGACCACTATTTGATTTAAAGTTTTTATGGATTCCAAGATTTTCAAAAATTAATAGCAAGTAATTAAACAGAGCATTTACATTATTTTTAAAAATTAGGAAAAGGCATTAAGAAAGAATAAAGCTTTCCAAAAAAACACACACACATACATATTTTATTGAATAGAACCATGAAATTTCTTAACATAAAAGCATCATAATTAAAGAGTTCTTTATTTTGTCAAAAATGTTTTTAATTTGTTTATACACACCATAGTTAATGTTAAGAAAACCCGTTTTGAGCCAGCCATAATGGAATAAAGAGGTTAAATTTATTCAATCAACATATGCAGTCACTAGAAAACGGCAAAAGAGAAGTGAGACAAATACAACTGCAAATCGTGCAATGCAAGATGCAATAACCCACCGATACGAGTGAGAAATAGGACTAAAGGGGGTTAGAGATCATGGAGACCAAATATACATGCACAGGATGTATTCCTGGAAAGAATCAGTCACTACTAAATTACCTTTTGTTACTGCTTTCAGACAAAAATTAAGCCAAGCTTGCATTAAAAAAATTTATTTCCAATGGTGGGTGGTAATTACAAGACCAACTTAAGCCAAACTATAGAACAAATTGTAACAGAAGAAAAAGAGTCTATAGTCCAGTAGCAAGTCAGAATTCACCTACAGCCCTCTTTTTTGGTCAATCAGGAATGTGATTCCACCATTCTTTAAAGGAATTCCTAACCAAAAGGTCTTTTGTGAAACCATTCTTGAAAGTTGTCTCAATTATTAATTTGAAAGAGTGATGTGGGATCTCAGCATTTGATGTCTGAGAAATTTCAGCCCCCTTTTTGGCCAGCAGATCAGTCATCTCATTGCCCAAAATATAGTAGAGACTAGGTATCCACTGCAGACAAACCTCTTTATTATGGACAGATAGTATTAGGAGAGTTCAAAAAATATTTTAATGATCAGAAAAATATTCAAAATAACTTCAAATTAAATATATGGTTTTACATGAAAAATTATAGAAAAATTCAGGAAAGAAAAATTTTGAATTATTTAATAATTTGAACAAGTTATACTGTATGATAATGGAAAATTGATTTTTTATAATAATCAAAAAAGGTATAGCTATTTTCAGGGATGTAACTAGGGGGCAGACGGGGCACGTGCCCCAGCGCCGGATTGGGGGCGCTAATTAAGAGTAATTTTTTTACTTTAGATAATTACGTATGATAGAAAACGAAGAGGAAAAACTTATTAGTAGACTACAAAAACTATAAAGGGAGCTAAATGCAGAATATGTGAAGAAATAGCAGGAAAGCTTAACCTAGATTCTCATTTTAAAGAAGTATGGAGGAGGAGGAAGCAGATGGTTGATGAGAAGGGCGAAGTTGAAAGCTATGAATTCTCAGAAGAAAAAGTTCAGATTATTGATTTTACAAATAGATTGGATTCTGAATGAACTGAGGCAAAGGTTTCAAGTCATTCAAAACATGAATAGTTTATTTGGTTTCCTCAATGGAGCTCGGATTGAAACAATGAATGGAGAAGAATTGAAGAACCAGGCACTTGAGTTAGCTACTACATATAAAGAAGACAGACAGGGACTAGGTGGCGATCGAAGTGGAGAGTTTTAAGTATCATGCCTTGGATTTAAGCTCTAATATGAAAATGGCTACACCATCAGGTCTTCTGACATTAATATACAAGAACGGACTTGAAGATGCGTCCACTAACATAACGACAGTGTTGAGAATTCTCCTCACAATACCAGTCTCAGTCGTCTCAAATGAAAGAAGTTTTAGCAAACTAAAGATCATAAAAAAATTACCTCAGAAACTTAACAGGACAACACAATGACTAACCAACCTGAGCAACATATCAATAGAACACAAGTTAGCTTCAAAGCTATCTTTAGAGGACATTGTAAAAATGTCTGCAGCCGAAAAAGCCCGTAAAGTTAAGTTTTAGTTCAAGCTTTCTGTGTTTAAATTAATTTTTTTCACATTTTGTCAATAGATTTAAGAGATTGTGTAAAATGTCTAAGTATAATACACAAGATAAGAACTTAATAAAAGCACAAAAGTCCATGGGTGAGACATCTAGAGATTTAGCAGGAATATCAGTAAAGGGTATTTATTCCACGAATTTAATAGTAGATTTAGATGTGTGGCTGTTTGCTTTATCTTGATGCAGTTCTACTGATTGTTGGCACTTTGGGTAAAGATATAGTATTTCTTTTTTAAATATTGGGGATAAAATAGGGTCTTGATAATATGTGGGAGTTGATTTTTACATTTTTCCCCTATCTTTACTTTTAATTTTCCATTATATGCAAAACCGGCAGCAATCATAAATCTCTTAGAGAAAGTTCTCACGTTAAAGTTATCAAGTTGAACCACGTTTTAAGATTTTTCTCTTTTATGATAATAAATTGTTCTTTTTATTGCAATCATTTAAATACACCCATGTCTCGTCTATTGTCACAACATTTTTCCATCTTTCTCCAGCTAAATGCTTTTCATACAGAATTCTGCAGCGAGTTCTGCGTTCTGCAATATGTCATGGAGACAGACGATGAACATTGTATTTTTTGGCCTTTTTAAGATTCAAATCACTGTTAATTATTTTATTACAGTTGAAACTGAGCATTTTAATGACTTTGTAATAGTCCTTTGACTTGGCGGTTTCTCTTTTAAAATTAAAGATCTTACCTTACAAATATTCTCAGAAATTCTTTTCTTTTTTGGATAGTATTTGGAAGTATTTTTCCACTTTTACATTTTTTCCTTTCTCATTAATATTACTTATTGTACCTTTAGATATCGAAAAACCATGACTTTTACAGCATTTTTGAATAATTGAATAAGCATAATTCTCTTCGGAAAGAGCGGAAACATAGCCTTTCATCCATTGCTTATTTAAAAGAGCCATTTTGAAAGTAAACAAAACTCTGAGTTAGCAGACGATAAGTTATACTTTAACCATTTAACTGCTGCGAAAATAAAATTATTTCCTAGCAGTTTTATTTACAGCTCATCAAAATCGTTCAAAAAATGTCCGAACAGCTTCTGTATTTATCATAATTAAATATTCTATTCTAAATCAACAGTCTGTTGATTTTGATTCAGTCCACACACAGCCCGATATCATTTGATAAAACCTTTTCATTTCATTTGCAGCAATTATAAGTGTGAAAGAATATACCAAACATGCTACTCTTAGATTATTTGTCAATGAAATATCTTAGAATTAATTAGGAATTCTGTCTTGAACTAAAAATGAAATTACTGCAAATTAATCTATTTAGCTTCGAAATCAAGCATTTACCATCTAAGTTGAATAAAAAAAATTGGACTAGTGGAATTAATGTGTGGCGGAGCGATATCAGGTGTTGGGGAGGGTTTTGGTTTGGTTGGTTGGTGGCACCAAGGCGAGTTCTTGCCCTAGATGGAAACTAACCTAGTTACGTCTCTGGCTATTTTCCACAAATACCCACATACTGGATGAAGAAATAGGCAAGTGGTCAAAGAGGAAAATGCTTATCAATTATCTTAATCAATGTATTCTGTTCTATTCAATGAGTATCCAGTAAGGTGAACAGTTCAGTTTAAAAGGAATCATTCTTCAGATGCACTGAGTACAAAATTTTCAACTCATTTAAATACACCATATATATGTGTGTGAGCTTTTTCATTTCAATATCATTGAATATCAAAGATCAATTTAATCAAGAACAATATTTTTAAAACAATCAATTTCATTTAACTAAGTCAAGTAGTTTAATTCATAAATCACCATTATTTGAAACATAAAACTAAATTTAAAATCAGTTGCTATGCTTACACGAATAGTTGGTTTCTTAGCAATTTTACTGAAAGTCTTCTCAATTCGGCGCAGAACCATAATTAAAGCAGGTCGCATTGCTTCTTGAGACCATTCTGAATGAGGCAATACTTCATTCATATAGCGCTGCAAACCTCGACAGGACATTGCAATTGGGTCATAAGGTGCAACTTTGAGAAGACTATGAGCCACTTCAGCTAACCTCTGTAAGAAAATGTGAATTAACATTTAAAAATTACATACAAGTCATAAAAGCTAACATGCAAACAACAACTGAGTTAGAAACGGGCTTGTAAAACACCTTATAGTAGCTACATGCCAAATTTGAGCACAAAAATCAAAATTAAAAAATTTGGAAATTGAAACTTGATTTTTCTAACTGATGTGAACTACAAAATGTTTTTTCTTAATTGGATTAGCATTACATAGATAAACAAGATTTATTCAGTTTTATCTCATTTTTTAAAAGCATTTTTTGTTTAGCCTAATTTTTTAGCATAAGATAGATATAGGGTGGAGTCTTCCTTAGAGTTCAGCATAATTATAAGGTAGGTATTTAATTAATGTTGCACAGAAGCAACACAACGGGCTATTGGCGATGGTCCGGGATCAAACCTGAAGAAAAAGATCCAATCCAACACCACCACGTAATTTTGAACCACAGTCAAATGACGAGGTCACACCTGAGCTGACACCCCACTCTTCAAAATTCCACACCACGCTAACGTGAGGACATTTGAGATGACAGATTTATCATGCACCAACCCCCTTTGTAAAAGGCAGTCTTTGGTTGGATTCGAACTCGCAACCCTCTGATTGTTAGTCAGTTACTCCTAACCGGGCTATAACAGCCCCCAAATTATAAGTAATTTTATGTATTGCAAGAGCATCTCTATCCAAAGCAATGGCAGATTCAAGTTTCAAAATAGTATGCTCAAATTTCACTGTTTTCAACAAGCAGTATGCTGAAATGCTTAGATGCTGCCAATAGACAATAACTGATGTGAAACTATATGAGACTAAAAGCATAAATGTAGACATATTTTCTTAAAACATAAATTGATAGTTTGGGGAAACATGGTTATGAAATTTCGAAATTATTTTTTTCATATAAATCATCTCAAAGATACAAATCTTTGAGATGATTTATGTACATCTGTTGGTTGGTACAACAGTTGGTTTCTTTTTTAATGTCCTTTCAAAATTTCATATGAAGCTCCAAAGTTAAAACTAGACTGCCGAAAATGCAAAACATCTGTTACTATAAAAAGGCAAATCAAAATTATTATTTAAAAGTACTGAAGTAATAGACAAAAAGCCTTTGTTTAGCCTTTTACAGCAAGTTAAAAAATCTTTCAAAAAAGTTAATTTTAAGTTACCAAGATAATAAACACACATAAACCTATTAAAATTTTGAAAGATAAATTAGTATCAATGAAAAATGCTTCTAAATGTGTAGTTAATGAAATGTAAAAGTTGAGGCAAGCATACTTACAAAATGACATTTGTTATCTAGAAGTTCAGTGGATTTACTGGATAAATCTCTAAGCTTTTTGGTTAGATCTGCAAGTCTTGCAGAGCAGATTGTATGAAATTCAGAGACAACACTAAGCAGAATATCTCGTGGTCGACGAAATTCTGTTTTCATAATATCGCTATCACCAACTTGACGATCAAATTGTTGCTGTTGAGGCTTACGTGAACTATAGTAACTATCTCCCATAAACCTGAAAAACGTATATTTCAAGTATATTTGCATTATTATTAAAACAACACAAGGGAACAATAAAAAAATTAGAAAAAGGAAACTTTAGGAACAAAATTCTTAGTTTTATTTATAAATGGAAACTAATATTTTTCCATATTTAACCTTGTACAGGGTTCCTTCCCACTCCTTTTTCAAAATAAAAAATAAGGACTTTCTAAGGACACAAATAATTTTTTATAAGGACTAATCGAGATATACCAAAAACCATATTTCACTTTCATTGTATGAGTCAACTTAGTAGGACAAAAATTAGGGATGTATGCAGGACCGTTGGCAGATTTATAGTAACTTAAAAGTTAATTTTTTGATGTTGCCTGTTAAATACATTGTGTGTTTTGGAAGTTAACTTTCTAAAAACAATGCACAAAAAAGATAATGTATTTTAAACCTATAAGCTTTCTCTAGTCCCATTTAACCACAATAAAACTAATTTTTATAATTTTTAAGGATATCATCTCAAGGGGGAAAGAAATGAAATTCTAAAAATCATTGCATTTTTTCTAGAAAATTAGAGAATTTTAATAACAAAGATTTATTTTCCGTTTTAAACACAAATACATTTATCTTATTAAATATTGCCCCCGAGAAAAAAGTTTTAGGAATAAATTTCAACTGATTTGTTTTTTAGAAATTATTTTGTCCAATTCCTTTATTTCAGCTGCTTTTTCTTTCATTTCTTTACATAGTGCATTTGCACTTTTTAAAAGAGAAAAGTCCTCAGAAGTTTCTGCCTCATTAGCCAGTTCTTCAGCTGACTTTTCCATTCTTATTATGACCCTCAAGACAAATTCTTTGATTTTAAGGAATTAAATTCTTGTAGCTCAAGTTTTCTTTTATTTTCTAAATTTGTCATCACACTTTTGCATTGTTCTTCTAAATGCATAACATATTTCTGCCTTGAAGAACAAGTTTTCTCATTAGTAATTACTAAATTTGGAATATCATTAGCATTTTCATGAATAAGTCTCTGTACAATATAGGAGTCTCCTTTTAAATTTTCAACTTCTAAGGACTTGTTGATATTAAATCCACGTTCCACAGAAGCCTGGCCATGAGATAAGATCATTATGGTTTTCATAACTTTCCAGTTTTCCCTTTGTATCATCTACACTAAGAAAGTCATTTAAAAAACTATCTAAACGCATTGTTTTGGTTCAAAATTCTGAAACAATGAAGCAGATTTGAAAACGGTGCTTTCCATAAAATCTTTGAATTGAAGTAATATATCATCACAAACTTTTTCTGAGTAAAGTGCAATAGTACAAGCTTCATGGAGTTCATGCACTTGGTCTGATCTTTAACCATGTCTAGGATCTAGACATGAAGCATTTCGAACAAGCAAATATGCTGCAGGAGATTTAGCCATGAGACGTAGTAGCATTTGTATAACAAAACTTCTGCAATCACAATGCAAATCAAAGGCAGTACATGGCGTTATTTTTTTCTCCTTTAACTTTTCCTTTACTATTCTTTTTCCAACGAACCCTATATTGATTTTGTCCACAGGAGAATAACAATTATAGTCAGTAAAATCAAATTTGGAAAGCTTCTGAATGGTACTTACGTTAACTTTTTCTTCTGGTTTTAGAAGATTAAAGTATTTCACACATTGCTTTACAAGCTTTTAACATATCATCTAAAAAAAGGCAACAATGGTTTATCATTTTGATAAAATTCAAGGATGGTTGTAATAATTTTGCCACAGCTAAGAAAAAATTAAACTTTGCCAGAATTAACTCATGCTTTGTAGCGTCTCGTACTGTCATGAAAGACTTGCAATTTACTTTATTCAAAGTACCCTTTTCTACACTTCTAACATATTTGATAACATCAGTCCAAATTACAATTGCACGTTCTATAACTGGGACATTCTCTAGCCATCTATGACCACAAAATGTTAAGGGAAGCTTCTTGACATCAGACAAATTACTGAAATCTTCCCTTCTTGCAGGAGAATCTTTAAACAGCCAACATAAAGACATTAAAATGCTGCTGACATTCCAATCAGTACTAGCTTCACCATGCTTAAAAGCATTTTTTACAATATGAATACCACAACTGCCTATTGAAATGATTTTCCAGTTAAATTCTTTTCTCATATCATCTTGCAAAAGTTCATAGAATCTCTAGTTGACATTTGGACCGTCCATCGAAACATGCAAAACTTTTGACAAACTTAATTTATCAACCGATTTGAAAAAGGATCACTAGACCTTGAATGACCAATGAATGCTGAGGTCAAGTATTGCGTTTTAACCTGGCATTTCCGTGAATTCCAGTATCTGATGTGGATGTCCATTTGCTTCTGTTGTGTAGATTAATTTAAAGTTTCATCAAACAATAGTGTATAAAGATCAACTTCTTCTAAACACTTCAATAACACACTTTTGAAGTATGGTGCCAATCCAAAGAAACAAATATAAGCACATTTTGTGGCTCCACAAGTAAGCTGCTTTGCAATGACACAGTCTGGGAACATCCTGCAAAATAACTGATTATTTCCCTCATACGAATTATAAGAGTAATAACTCTTTATGCACTTCAGAGCCCAAATAATCTCAGCATCCATAACTTGATCGCCAGATACATAAGACTGGATGCTATTAGCCTCCTTGGCTGGGAGAGACTTAAGGGCTTGGAAATCAACTACAGTTGGAGAGTCCTGAGACGTATATGCTCCAGATTTTTCAGAAGTTGAAGCTTGTAAGAACAAGCTTGTCAAACCATGGCATGTCTTCCCTGCACTAAGCAAACCCATATGCTTTATTCCTTTTAAATAAAGAATGATATTATGACAGTGATTTTAATCATTATCTCCATTAAAAATTATGCAATGCTCAATTTTTGTACAGCCCTTCGTTAAAATAATTTTAGTTACATTTTTATGCAGCCCCTGATGACCACTAAAATTATATTGGTTCAATTTTTATACAGCCCCAAATGATAACTAAAATTATGCATGTTTAATTTTTATATAGTCCCTAATAGGACTGGACGATATATCGTGAAATACCGGTTTTAAGGGTACAGTGGACATCACGATACCGGTTTTCTGATTTCCGATTCAACGTTATATCAAAATTCCAATAATACACTATGCACATGCGCTGTATCAAACATCGAGAAACTAATTATTAGGAAAACCGATATTAACATACTCACGATACCAAATACTATAAACTTTTAAAGCGATTTTTATCCCAAATCTGCTTGTTCGATTATTTAAATTCACGACACGATGATTAGGATTGGACGATATGATCCATGATGATAAAATCGTTTTTTTTCATTCCGATATTGATGGGACCATCCTGAAAGTACGTGATTTAGACTGAAACGAAACTAAATACGGTTCTACAATCTCCCCCATTCGCAGCCATCTGAGTTTTTTCTATTTGAAGGGTGCAGGGGAAAACGATCTAAGTCCAAAAAAAATTTATTTTGTTTTTTCTTGAAGCTTTATTTGAACTGTAAAAAATGATAACAGGAAAGAATGATCAGTCCAGATAAACACACTTTGAGTTAATAAAATTACAGGTAACCCCCGTATAACACGGCACTTCTATAGCACGGATTCACTCTAACACGGTTCGAGAATTGGGAACATCCCCGTATAACACGGTGCTTTTATAGCACGGATTCACTCGAACACAAGTCGAGAATTGGGAACATCCCCATATAACAATGTGCTTTTATGGAACGATGCGAAAAAGACGGCATTATGAAAGTTTCATTTAAACGGTGTAGCATGGGAATACCCTTAGAACTACACGCGCGGATATTATCTCGAGATAAATTAAATAAAAAATAATTTAGCTTAGAAGAGACATGGCGTCTCTTGGGGATTCCACTCGTCATCAAAAAAAATGGCAAGAACGCTTAATGCGTTTCTTTCTCACAAAACTGCAAGGTCGTTGGACTGAGGTGAAAAAAAGAGCGTGTTCTTCCTCTCCACGCTTTTTATCAGTTTTTCAGGGGGTCGCAAATCAGGGGAGATGGTCTTGTCAATCAAGGGAGCTGGACATCCTGATTCGCTGTTTTTAAACTAGCTCATCTGTAATTTGTTAGATGGACACACATGACATGGCATGACATAACTTTCTGGAAGATACTTAGCATAGTTAATGAGCGTCACTGGAGCGAGGGAGAAAACGGAATTGATAAATAAAGGACTTAAAAAATAAATGTCATCATTGATCTCGTGGCTGTCACTCAGAGGATGAGGATATCTTGCCAAAAAGGAAACACCCCCGGTTAATAGTGCTTAGTGACGACGAAGGAAACATTGTTTAATTCATATTAATATGTATTACTTCTTAAGAAAATTTTAATAAAGATATTTATCTTAATTATGAAAATATAATAGCATGTTTTTTAATTTCTGGAACCTAACTCCCCTTTTCGTACTAGTTCTTTGTTTCGTATAACACGGATTCGCATAACATGGCAATTTTTTGGAACATAACTCCCCTATTATACGGGGGTTACCTGTAGTATCCATATAGAAACTCAACTTTAAATTTAGTTTTTCTCAAAAACTAGTTTTTGTCACTTTAATCGTTTTCCCCCGTACCCTTCATTTTTTTCCATTTTAAGAGGAATGTTTATGTTTGTTAAATAACAAATTATATTGAAATACATTTTTCGGTGCTTCTCCATTAGCAAGGCACCAAACTTTTTCGTTAGCGGGGAACCAGCCAAAATGTATGCAAAGCATCAACTTTCTGTTTCGTGAAAAGTAGCGTGAGTGATAATGGGCAGCACTGGTAAAAAAATAATCGAATGACAGAACTTCTTGTCGCAAATAATTATTTTATAAAATCCATAATGGTATACTAAAGACAAAACGAAACTTAAATAGCAGGCATGAAATTACAAATATCTTAGCATTTCTCAAATCAGTTTTTAGATATAAAGGTAGACTAGAGTGTACCTAAGGATGACGGACTTGGCGTGCTTGCGCACATTTTGGCTGGTTCCCAGCTAACGGAGAAGTACCCATTTTTTGAATATCAGCTCTTATAAATAATATATGCACAGAACATGTTCTTGTTTTTCAAAAATTGTATATCATTTTGTGAGAATTATTACATTTCTTTGGAAAATGATAATCGCACGCCGCTCCATTATTTTTAATTATATTAGTACCTAAATAGTTTTGCAATCCATTTGCATCTATGAGTTTTTCTATTTATTTTAGTATTCAAAAAAAAATTTTGTTTGTTAATTTTCTAATATCGGAGCGAATTTTCGGAATACAGGCTCTTGAAAATAATTTTGGGCACGTTTTTAATTTAATTTTATAACAAATTTTTCTTACGGTTGTAAAATTGATTATGCCCAGCACCGTGCGTGATTCTAAAATATATTAGAACCTAAATCCAGATTTACAATCCATGTGCATTCATCTTAGTTTTTTTAATTTTCTTTATCATAAAGGACTTTTGTTTGTTAATTTTCTAATTAAATCTAGGTGCATTTTTGGAATAGGCTCTAAAAATAATCCATTTAGTGAATACATTTGTAATATTATTTTACATGTAAAAATGATCACTAACGATTGCAAAATGACTAATGCACAGCACATGCATCATTTAAAAATTATATTCGAAGTATGGTTTTACAATCCATTTGCATATATATATCCATCTGAGTTTTTCTATTTTAAGAGGAACGTTTTTGTTCGTTAATTTACTAATTATATCAGAGCACATTTTTCGCATATCAGCACTTATAAATAAATTACCGCGTTTAGAAAACTTGATTGTTTTACACATTTTTGTGTAAAAAATGTGAACAAAAAAGCTTTCACAACAGCTAACAATCACCAAATAAAACAAGTTACTCAATTTACTTACCAGTCATGAGCTTTAACAGCACTTTCCCCCATTCTTCCAATATCAAATTCTTTTTGGCAAACAAGGCATTTTGCTTTATGGCAATTAGTTGAAGCTGCAATCCATTCTCAATACTTTTCATTTCTATATTTCCATAAGCTGTTAAAAACACATTTCCCAGGCATACTTTTTTAACCCTCCAAGAGCTTCGTCTGCGTATCGAAGTCTGCCCAAAATTGCCACTCCTTATCAGCGGAACCAAGTTGTTTCTCCTCAAAGTTCTTCATTCTCCTTGAAGCACCTAATGCAAACCCATCAGCCATGTATTTTGCTTGTGGGGACAATGTGGAAATAAAAATTGTTATTTATGTGCTTTTTCTTCAGATGTTTGGAAACTTTGTCATAGTAAAAACTATGTGAAAACATCTGGGAAAAAACCGATAAACGCAAGAACACGTAGCATGAGCAAATCTATCAATGGAAGTCATCTATCTTCCCAGACCCAATGAACTAAATGGTCATTACCCGTCAATCAACCTTGCAGGGTTCTGAAGTCACACACCCCTTCATGTCAATCAGTGGTCCTCTTTGTATTCGTTTCTGAAGAGGGGAGGATAACCATTGTCTCCCAGTGAAACCTGCTGCTTCTCGTCCAAGAAGATCCAACAACGAAGCTCAAAAACAGGAGAAATCGGAAAATGACTGCCGTCAGAAAAATTTAGTGTTCTAATTTTGGGAAAAAATAAGGAGTTAAGAACTTGATTTTAAAACTAAGGAGTTTTAAGGGCTCTTAGAAAGGGTAGCTAAAAATAAGTTCTTAAGGAGCGTGAGAACCCTGTTGTACACAACAAAAATGCAATGTTTCCATTTTCTCTTAAACAGTCTGTATACTATGACTCTCATAGCATTTATACTGTAAAACCATAGATAATAATTATATCTAAAATAGTAAATAAGGGATAGTAACATATACTAACACTTTTAATTAAATTTGGTCAATTGTCATTTATTAAATTTAAATCAATTTAAAACCCTTAATCTTACACTAATTGGTTAAAGCAATCACACAGATTATGAATATATTAACAAAATATTATGATACTTTTATAAAAATGCATGTTCTGTTGTAAAAAATAAATATACAAAATAAGTAGTTAAGTTGAGCAAACAGAAAGTACATTTCCAACTATGCAAAAATCAGAGGTTTACTTTGATTGGCTATCGTCATCTATTTCATAAGGTGGAGAACAAGCTCCTCTAGACATATTTTTGATACTGGATCCACGCAAATCAGTTGTACGCTGTGGACCTGTGTAGTTCCTGAGAAAAAATATTTAAAATTTGCTTTTATTAAAACCATTGCATTTGTAGCAAAATAAATTTAGTGATGAAAACCAAAATTCAAAAAACCCTTCAGCATACAATTGAGAAAAAATTAAACCAATACTATACATAATGTATAGACATTCTATATGAAGGAATTATAAATTTTGAAGAAATATATACAATACTGTGGGGATAAGGATTAATATTTCAGTCATATATTAGTTTCATGCAAAGCACATATCATTCAATTAATAAGGCTTTACGGACACAATAAGCAAAGTAAGACAGAATTTTCTGATGTATTGCCACTAAAGAAATAAAAAATCAGGTATAAAAAGGGGATGCCTTTTTGTTACAGATATCCATTTTTGTATCTGGTTGAAACATACATAAAATGATAATAAACATAAAATGATGACTAATAAACAAATTCATGGTGTAAAATAGAGGACTATAGCTATCTCTTGATTTTGTACAAGAGTAATAAATACCTAATAAACAAGCATTCATGCCAAATACAATTATAAAAATTGATACTCAGAATGAAAATTGAATTGAATGAGTAATAGCGAAAACATGATTAATATTGACAGTAATGCCAGAGCTCTTCTTAGTGTGTGGTATGGACAATTTTCAGATTGGTGATAAGTATTGAAATGAGATGACAAGTCAGAAGAAATTTTATGGCTAGTAAATTAACTTACCAACAAACTATGAGTTCAATTTTAATCTGACCAATGCTCAATGCAATGACAGCTTTGATTTCTCCCTCACTATACTGACTGATATTTTTTTCTTAGTGTACATTTTAATACTCAAAATGCAGTGAATAAAATTCAATTTTGTTAATTCTTTTGTTTTAAGATTAATGAGTCAGAAATTTCTGTTACTAGTGATAACATGTAGTATGGATGCTTTGTGAAAATATTATACCTGGCAAGAGCTTCACAGTTGCTTATAAGGGTTTTCATACAAATAGAGATGTTGTGTATCATACTGAGCTCAGATCGGGAACCACCAGGAGTTTCCTTTTTCGTAGTGAGATTCTGCAGATGCCGCAAGTAGAAAGGTAGTATAGCTTCAAGAATTGTCTACAAGAGAAAAAAAATTATTTCCACTAAACTTAACTAATTGAAAATATATTATTAATCATAAAACAGTATTATGGATTGACAACATCACTTTATTAAGTAAAAATTGACATTATTACCAACAAAAATGCCCTTATTTAACTACCAAGTTAATCAGGCATTTAATTCAAAAGTAAATGATGCATGACTCATTCTGTTTTGAGTGCACAGCAGATAACAATAAAACCAAAAACTATGATGAACAAAAATATTTATATTCCCAAAAAATGTAATTTCTAGAGTTTGCACTACTTCGTGAAACTCCACAGGTACCTTTACAAAAATATTCTTATAGAACAGTTAACTTTATAAATGCAGAAAATTCATAAAATTTTCAATATATTTATTTAACCAAAACATTAAAAATAACAGATGAACCAGTAAATTATCTTTTATCATAAATATGATAACAAATAAATTATAATGGCTGTAAAAAGAAAATAGGAAACTCACAAGCATTTGATGACCCCTTTGAGAATCGGCAGCATATGCTACAACAGTAATACACAGAGAAATAGCATCTAGTATAGAAAGTGTATCAGGATCATTCTGATAACAAAAATCTAAGGCTCTCAGAGGCTTTTCTACATCTACCAATTCCAGAATATCTAAGGGATCGACCACGTACTGTTCCAGTGATTGTAGCAATTGGAAGAAAGCTTTTGGCTGAACCTTTAAATGTACAAAATAAAATATGAAACAGTTCAAAAATATCAACTTTCACAACAAAAAATCTAATTCAACTGAAGCATTTTCAATAATTTTTTTTGATATTGAAAGTAGGAAAACTCAGCATTTTAAATTGAATTCGACTCTATAGAGATACATTGCAAAAATTACAGTTAGTTTAATGGTCATTTGAAAAAGATTTTACTTCTTGTGTCCAAATACTCTCCTCTGATACATATCAGGGTTACTTTAAAATTTAGTTGATCACCATTTTGGCATTTAATATATTTGGAGTTGACCCAATCAACTATCATATATCAAGTCAAGTGACATCACGTTCAAAATATATACAGTAAACACGTATCGCTGCCGAAATATTACCGCCACCTAAATTTAGTTTAACAGAAAATGCCTCTCATAGTCTGATGTACATAACTATTTTTCCCCTAATTGTTTTGATCCCAGGTGAGAACAGTTAAAGAACGACATGTCCCAGCCTTCGCAAGAAAGTTAAACTAAATTGTAAAAATATTTTGATTTTCTTTAAGAAAATGGCATGGTTATGCAAAATCTGTCTATGACATGAGTAACACATAATCAAATTGATGGTACAAGTATGTTCATTTCACGAGAAATGAAGCAGAATGGGGAAAACAGATCTTTTACCATTTGAAAAAGGACTTATTGTTAGGGTCCGTTTGGCAGGAGCCACGATTACCAAGACAGAACTCACTGGGTTCTCCAAAGCTGCGATTTTGAAGGTGTTTAAAAGTTGGAAACAGAAATCAGTCCCTGTCCAAAAGTAATTGTGGGTCTAAAACAATTAATCAACACTGATCACAGACAGATTGTATGGTAGAAAAGGGATTCTACTGTACTGCAACTGACAGAACCTTTAATAAAGGTTCATCCCAAAAGATCTCTAGCAAACAATGCGCAGATAAAAGCAGAGAATCAGTGTAGGCTGTTGCATGCCAGTGAGGAAACTTCTAATTTTTGTGAGGAATGTCAGAGTTCACTTATAGTAGTGTGGACATCTGAGGATTTGAAAAAGGTAATGTGGGTCAGACAAATCACACTACTTTGTTTTGCACCAAGGGAAGGCATAGAGTATGTCGAGAACCCCATGAAGTCATCTTGCCTTATTAGCACAGTGCAAGGGTCTGGTGGGAGTACCATGGTGTGGAACATGTTCTGCTGGTTTGGATCGGGTCCCCTCATGTTTCTGGAAGGTAGATAGTCAGCTATGCAATATTTGAACATCTTGGCAGATCAAGTGCATTCTGCAATGTTACACTTCTACTTTGAAGGTGACAGGTTTTTCATGGACAATAATGCAACCATACATCATGCGTGCAGAGTTCGAGAGTGGTTCACGGAACATCAATCTGACTTTCAACAACTTCCTTGGCTGCAAAACCCGGATCTTAACCATAAAAAGAATGTTTGGGACATGTAGGTAGTTAATTAACGCAGCACTGGAGCAATACAAAGGGCAACTGGCGACAGTCCAGGATCAATCCCGAAGGGAAAGATCCAAGAACAACGCCTTGCAACTTTGAACCATGGTCCGATGACGAGAACACCTGAGCTGGCACCCCTCTCCAAACTTCCACACCTCGGCAACATGAGGCCGTTTGACGTTACGACATATTTAACATGCACCACCCCCATGTATGCGCCGATCTTTGCTTAACAGTTTTAAACTTGCAACTGAGTTTCGATTAGCAACCTCAGGTTACTAATCTTAATCATGTTCTTGGGACATGTTGAAAATGCATCCGACAACAATATCCTCCGCTATCAACTTTACAGGATCTTAAGGTCTGTGTATCCAATGCATCGTATTCTCTGAACTTAAATGCACCTCAGAACTTCTAGAATCTATTCCTAAATGCATACATGTTGTTATCCGTGCAAAAGAAGGTCCAATAACATATTGATCCCAGGTTTGTAATTCATTGGCCTGTGTGTATATATTTATGTTCAGAAATAATATTTGACTATTTGAATTAGCATGCCTAGTCACCTTAGAGAAATTAAAAGAACTAAGAGACAACATTCACTCTTCATTCTTGACAGAATTTTCAAATCATTCTAGTTCATGTGCTACAACTGATGCTAACTTCCTCTAGTTCCTTTCCAATAGAGTTCTTCTGTATATATATATTCTTGCTTGTTCTTGTTGTATTCTATATATTCTTGCTTGTGTTGGATTAAATTGACAATAAATATTGTCATGTAGAACCAGACCAACCAGTTAATTTTAAGGCAAGCAATTTTATTGCAAAAGAAACATCATGCTATGCACAGGCTGTGAATAGTAGCTCCTCCCTCCCAGATGGAGAAACAAGTAATTTTATACTCCCCAACTGGAAGTGAAAATGCCACATGGAATATTTGAGGAATTTTGAAAAAATTGATAACTTAATAGTTAAGCTGTATAATATTGTCATGCAGAACAGACAAACCAGTTAGTTTTGAGGCAAGTAATTTTATTGCAAAAGAAATAATATATTGTTATGTGCATGCTGAGTGGTACCTCCTCCCTCCTGGCTAGACAGATAAGTATTTTATACTCCCCAACTGAAAGTGGAAATTATGTTACATGAAACATTTGAGGAATTTGGAATGTAACCTATTACAAAAATAATAATGTATCAAACAGAATTGAAAGTATGAATGTGTGAGAAATAGAAATTCTGGTTTCTCATTATTTATGAATTGATTACTTATAGTATAAGATATCTTGTTCCCTTGCACCAATGTGTTAACATTACTCTAATTCTCATATTGAGACTCCGTCTGAACTAAGTTAGATTACTCTAAGCAATTTTAGTCTGTAGTGTGTTCTAGTTCTCACTTACCATGACATTGTTCAGAATTGTGTCCATTCATCATTGTAATGCATTAAGTAGTAAACTTAAAAGAAACAGATTTGTGAGTTCTAAAAAACTTCAAGGAATTGAAGCTGATAGATGTGTTTGTTTTTCTCCTTATTCCTTTTTATTTTGTGAGTGTTTCATATGAATCGAATTTTAAATAAGTGTAGTTAAAAAACTGTGATCTTAAAACAAATACAAGTAAATCGTATGCAAAATATTTTGAATCTCGCATCTAAATTTTCAAAGTACATAACTTTATTACACAATATTCTTCTGATCACTTCACTTTAGGCTAGAAATCAGAATTTGTGCCTTAGCATAACATAAAATGCAGAATAATAACCTAGGAAATGCATTTAGGTAAAAAGTCAAAAATGTAGATTTGTGCTCTTTGCAGACAGTACAGTAAACTGTTTTTAAAAGTCCAAAGGTTTATACACAAATCATAGGGAAACATATTAATTGGGAAAAACCAAGTTCTTTAAAAACGCTTTAATTATTTTGATAACAAAAACTTTCACTTACCTTGCTAGCATCACCAAAACTACTTTGAGTGTCCATATCCAAGATTGGAGCTGCACTGCCAAACATCTTTAAAAATCATGAAAATCCTTGTTAACAAAAGCCTTTGTTGGTATTGAATTACAAACAGAGAAAAATATTGATAATTTAAGTTTAAAAAATTGATAAGCTGTATAATAAAACCAAAATCTGAGGTTGAAAATTTGTAGTTGATAACATAATTACAATAGATATTTGAGCAGCTTGAAAAACGTTATTTTTATTTAAGAAATTTTAGATTGCATCAATTCAGGTTTTTAAAAATTATGCACATAATAGTATTAATTAATCTTTATCACTGACTCTCAAAATAAAAGAAAATTCAATTACATGGGATTAAAATACAGTATAATTTATAATTCTAGGAAAGATAAAAATAATTTGCGGCATATTTAATAAACAGAATTATTAACAAATTATAATTGCCTTTATTATCAGTTTTGAAAGAATATGTACAGTCCAAAGTAAGAAAACAGTTCTTACCTGCAAAATAAATGGTTTTCGATGCATCATGTAAAATTGTTTGCAGACAAATTCCAAAGTTCTGCACAATAAACTATTTGTTTGATGATTTGAATATATGCGTAGAATTGTGGGCATAATCAGTAAGTAGCTACAAAAAAGTTACATAAATATAAAATATCTTTCAAGATTAATAAAATTAAATTAATATCAGAAAATTTACATACCCATTTGAAGCAAAAATATTTTTGAACTGCAAAGCTGCATTTAGAAATGTTGCCATACACAAGCGTAAAATCATAGCATCTTCAGGATGTAAAACTAAAGCTCCATTAACTACATTCAAAAACAGGTGTATATCTGAAGAGTGAACAAAGAGCCCTGCCATGGCTTCAAACATACGTGAAACAAGCTGAAAAGAATTATGAAGAATGCTTTTTATTTCATACTGAATAATTAGTTTGCACAGAATACATAAAGAATAGTTTCTTTTACTTGAATGCCATACAAAAAGTAGTTTTCTGATTAAAACAAAAAGCAAATTACATGCTCCTTATTTTCATTGATCTAATGTAGAATAAAGTAATTAATAATACAGCATTTTAAGTGTCCTTAAGTTTCAAACAAAGCAAAGTGGAAAAAACTTTTTATACTTTTGTCTTGTTTTAAGTTAATGATAATTTAATTATTACGAAATCCCTCCAAATTATTATCTTTATCATATTGATTTTAACACACAATTTAAACATGACTTGCACTTAAAAACATTTAATCTCGTTCTCATGAAAAATGTGTCGTTTCAAAACAAACATTTGAAAAATATAGTCTTATATTCAATCTGTAAGACTATACAGGGGATTCCATGTTAACATGAAATAGTTGAGCATTTAAAAAGTAGTATTTGTGCCAAAGTGGGAGAAAATATTCATTTCGATAACTCTATATAACTTAGTGGATATCTTTACCACCATACAGCTCATTATACATCGAAGAGTTCAATTTCAATCAAATTTCTATCAATTCAGAGTATTACAATTTTTCCCCAAAACTGTATAATCCATTATATAATTAGTAAGTTAAACGATTCTCCTAAACATGATACTGATATCACAAATACATAAGGCGAGCGAAAGTGGGTAATATTCTCCCAATGGGTTAGAACTGCTTTCTCTTTGATGAAATAATTGTTTCTGGATAAATATGCTAGTATGAAAAGGTTAAAATTCATATTTTTATAAATATGCAGCTTGTGAAATAAATCATACATCTAACATCTACCTATACATGATTTGAACATTTTTTTTTCTATTAGAAATATGTTTCGACAACAAATAATCAAAAGATAAATTATCATAACATCTCTTTCAAATCCCCTGCAGATTTCTTCTCTAACTGTATAAATACCTCACATATTTTTCAGTCATAAGATAAGAAACCTTTATACATCTCACATATAGAATTTGGTTAGAATATATTTTTGAACTTCAAATATTAAGTGGATACTTACTTTAACCCAAACCATTTTATGAAGAGTATCCATTGCAAGCATTTCCTGTAGAGAGAACAATGAATTTTAACTTTAGTTAATGAATCAGAGCTGATTCAAGTGTAAAAATAATTATTTGTCTTAAATGAAACAATACATAAAAATTATTTATTCTAAATTCTATTCTTCAAAAGTAAAAAACATAATTGTAATTGGACAAATTTCATATACTCACTTTACCAAGCAATCCAGAATAAAGGTTAAAATCAGATTCTAATGCTTTACGTGGGAATGAAGGAAGTTTCATGAGTTCCTCATGCAGAAAAAAAACTCTTTGGGCAATTTGGGTATTAGATTTTGAAATTGCTAAACTCAGTAATACCTGAAATCACAAATGAAAGAATATTACAGCTACACTAAATTTTAAATATACCAAATGTTAAATTAACAGTAATACTTCAGCAAACTAGTTTTCAATAATTTGGTGACAACCGATTTTAAATAATTAAGAATTTATTAACAAGTAGGACAAAAAATACATGAATCAGACTTACTTTTTATGGGAAACAATAATTCATAAATTCACCAGTTACATAATTTCAGAGCCCCATTATGAACATTACAAAATGATATCAAAATACATGTGCAATGAGATTTGCACAAAATTTAAACAGCAACTTTAAAAGGCTTTCTTCATTTCAAAATGTTGCACATGATTTTGCTACCTATGATATCTATACTGTCTTAATGACTTGGAAGAGTAAAATAAAGAAATCGGAAATTTATTATAGAATACACATTTTCTTTAATGATAAACAAGATAGGTGAAAGGTAAATGATAAATTATAAGTATTCATCATTAATTACTTCCAGATTAAAAGATTGGGGCACCAGTAGTTTTCTACTATAAAGTAAGATATAAATTCATGCACTTCGAATACAGTTCTGTGAAATAGAGAAATACCAGTTGCACATAATTTAGGTAGAATATTATGGTATAAAGGCTTGGGATAATACTCTACTGAACAAGTTAAACATTTCTAATTCTCACCATACGTTTGATGAAAGGATAGTTAAATTAGCAGACAAAATTAGTGAAGTAAATTTCAAATGAAGCGAGACTAAATTTATTTACATTTTACTGTAGAAATTTGTATTTGTAATACAAGGAAATTCGCAGCTGTAGGTAACAAAAAGGTTTGTAATGAATGGGAAAACACACTGATGTACAGGTAACCCCCGTATAACATGGGAGTTATGTTCCAAAAAATTGCCATGTTATGCGAATCTGTGTTATACGAAACAAGGAACTATTGCGAAAAGGGGGGTTAGGTTCCAAAAATTAAAAAACACGCTATTATATATTTTCATAATTAAGATAAATATTTTTATTAAAATTTTCTTAAGAAGTAATATATATTAATATGAATTAAACAATGTTTCCTTTGTCGTCACTAAGCACTATTAACCGAGGGTGTTTCCTTTTTGGCAAGATATCCTCATCCTCTGAGTGACAGCCACGAGATCAGTGACATTTATTTTTTATTTATCAATTCCGTTTTCTCCCTCGCTCCAGTGACGCTCATTAACTATGCTAAGAATCTTCCAGAAAGTTACGTCATGCCATGCCATGTGTGTCCGTCAAACAAATTACAGATGAGCTAGTTTAAAAACAGCGAATCAGGAAGTCCAGCTCCCTTGATTGACAAGACCATCTCCCCTGATTTGCGACCCCCTGAAAAACTGATAAAAAGCGTGGAGAGGAAGAACACGCTCTTTTTTTCGCCTCAGTCCAACGACCTTGCAGCTTTGTGAAAAAGAAACACGTTAAGCGTTCTTGCCATTTTTTCTTTTTGATGACCTACAGGGATCCCCAAGAGATGCCATGTCTCTCCTAAGCTAAGTTACTTTTTATTTAATTTATCTTGAGATAATATTCATGTGTGTAGATCTTAGGATATTTCCATGCTACACCGTTTAAATTAAACTTTCATAATGCCGTCCTTTTCGCATCGTTGTTCCAATCATTCCATAAAAGCACCGTGTTAAACGGAGATGTTCCCAATTCTCGAACCGTGTTAGAGTGAATCCGTGCTATAAAAGCACCGTGTTATACGGGGATGTTCCCAATTCTCAAATCATGTTAGGGTGAATCCGTGCTATAGAAGCGCCATGTTATACGGGGGTTACCTGTACATCTTTTAAAGAGCCAAAATTGTAATTTTCTTGAAGCATAGTTGGTTGGCTCTTATGGCATAAGGGCCATATTTGGCCAAGCTGTGCCAAAAAAAAGACAATGTCAATATTGAGACATGAAAGAGTTTCCAAAACTTGATGGACTGAATATCTTAATCAATAATTTTATTGGCAGTTTTGTTTTTATTTCACTGAAAAAATTTTAGCTTGAAGAAATGTTTTATCAAAATATAATTTTAATAATATACACTTTATTGAGTTGGAAATTTTAAGATATTGTCTTAAATGCTATTTGAAAAATGTATTTTTCTATATCAGTATTCAGTGTGTAACAAGAATCTATTATAAATAAATGACAACTGTATTTTAGATATTAATGGTTATGGTTTGAGCAATATCAAGCATGGGATAAAGGAAAAGGTATGCAAGGACCCCTTTAAGGGTCATGCATTCATTATTTTACCATGCAAACTGCAATTTTCCTTGAATGACTTCTAATCAGATTCTGACATTTCGACCAATAGAATCCTATGATTTTCTGTCAACCAAATAGATGTGGTTATTTAGACATTATGTGTGTTCTAGAATAAAAGCAACAGTACACTACTCGAAAATCTTGAGATGCTCAGTGGGTCATATAACTAAATTTTTCACTATTACAAACAAATGTACTGTGTGGAAAAATTTTCATCAATAATGATATAAAGATCAAACCCCAACTTACTTTTCCCAATTCAAGAAAACGTAGTTTGAAAGACTGCCTTTGCATTGTTTCAAATGCAACATCAGGATTCATGCGAATCAACGATAACTCAGGATATTGAGATCGTTTGAAAAAATAAAAATCCCTCACATAACTCTCAGGACAATGCATCATATCTAATAAAAGGAAAAGATGACTCTCAGTATAGCTTGCTTACTACCTATGGACACAGGATGTAACAAATATACATAATTGATAAAACTAGATGAATAACAATTAACACAAAATATAAGTAACCATCTTGGTTATTTCAGAGATAATAGAAAGCATATATATACATGGTAGAATGATATATTATTTTTTATATAAATGTTTAATGGTTCCTATTGTACATACAACAATCAGGTACTACACAATAAAAAGTAATACATTCAATCGGAACTACTACAAAAGTTTCAATAAAACTTATTTAGTGTAATATTTTAACAGAGTTCAATATTTTGGACACCATTTTTAAATAGTTTTCTGTGTATATATATCATCTTTAACAAATAATTACATAAAAATTTATACTATACGTAACTTATTTATGTTTGTCAAAATTTACCATGTATGTATACATAAAAAATACTACATATGTTACATAACCTCTGCCTAACATTTTCCAGTGTAATACTTGGTTCATTCTTTAAAGCTTTCAATGGTTAAAACTCTTAGCTGTGACATACTTTTTCTTTTAACATTGTTATAAGTTCAACTAAATGCAGTAACAAGCTATTTAATGAATTCAAAGGTACAGCTCCTTCATACAATGTAGGAAACTAACCTTTAAATTATTATTCAACTATTTAACTACAATTTAAAAAAAAAGATGGCTGTTGTCATACACAATATGCATAAGAGATTTAAACCATTATAAAAACAAGTGATCACATGAAAAGACAAGTTAATAATTAAACATTCAATACATAATTAATTAATGTCAATGCTATGTTTGTGCATTTAAAGCAAGATAAACATAACATTAAAATGTTAAAACTTAAGTCATTGTTATTATTCAATTTTGTAACTTAGTGTCATGTAAAATGAGGCAAAATACATAACTTCATTACTTATGGGCAGTAATACTTGAAATGATTCAATAATATGTGAACTGATCCCAACAGTAAAAGTTATTAGTAAAGTAGTAGTATAGTGGGTGATCGAATTATTAGAGCTACTAGGCAAGACATGTTCTGAGTTTTGGGTAAAAATGAATGGGGGCTGACAGGCTGTAAAACCAGCAGTTGCCAACTATTTATTTAAAGCTTGTTGACTGGCGGTAATGGAAATTTCAAATTTATGGAGGTGGTTTTAATAATATTATCAGTTACTGTAACACTTGATATTTATTTTTAAAAATAAATAGAAATTCATAATATAATGGGAACTTAAGGTAAAAGAAATTTAAATCCAGGTTTTAAAAATTTTTAATTAAAAAAAATGAAGTTTCTTGGATATACATGTAGAAAATTAGGATCCAAAAACGTTTTTATTTCTGAACAATTTTTTATATTGTGTAAATTACCAAATTTAATATTTGTATTTTGTTAAATTGCAATAAAACACATATTACTATTCACTGATATACACAGTGCGTCAAATATGTTTTAAGACTGGGTCTGTACAAAGAAATGGAAACAAGAAATTAATACCTGTTTTGGTTTTTTATTCAAAATAGGACCCTCCGGCTTCAATGCACTTTTTACAGCGATTTATTAATGAATCGAATGCCTGTTGTAAATCACTTTGTGGAATGGCCTGCAAAGCATGCGTCGAAGCTTCTTGTATGGTCGAAATATCCTCAAAATAACACCATTTTAACTTCATTTTAAGTTTTGGGAATAAGGAGTAGTCACAGGGTGCTAAATCAGGTGAATACGGTGGATGGTTCAACACACAGACATTTTTTGCCAAAAATCGACAAACAATAAGTGAGGTGTGACTGGGTGCATTGTCGTGTAACAAACACCAACTGCTTTCAGTCCTATAGTCTGAACGAATGCGACGAATTCTGGCCATCAAATGCTTTAAAACAGCTAAGTAGTATTGACCTGTAATTGTTTGTCCAGTTGGAACAAATTCTTTGTGGATAATACCTTTACTATCGAAGAATGTAATGAGCATTGTTATGATTTTGGATGGAACCTTTCTTGTTTTTTTGGCTTGCGGTGAATTTGGTGACTTCCATTCCGCACTTTGGCGCTTTGTTTCAGGATCATATTGGAAACACCAGGTTTCATCACCTGTAACAATGGACTTCAAGAAGTTTGGATCGTTTTCAGAGGCTGAAATGATGTCTCTGCAATGTGCACTTCTCATTGCTTTTTGTTCAGGGGTTAAAGTGTGTGGAACAAATTTAGCACACACTTTTGTTTTGCCCACATCTTCATTCAGGATGGTTCGAATTGTTTCTTTGTTGATGTTTAAAGAGTCTTCCATCATTCTCAGTGACGCACAGCGATCGTTTTTTACGAAATTTCGTACTTTTTCAATAACTTCAGGTGTCCTAGATGAAATTGGTCTTCCACTACGCTGATCATCTTCTACCGTATCTCTTCCGTCCAAAAAACGTTTGTGCCACACAAAAACATTTGATCTACTTAAACAACAGTCACCGTAAACTTGTTTCATGAGTTGGTATGTTTCCGAAGCACTTTTGCCAAGTTTTGCGTGAAATTTAATTACAGCTCTTTGCTCCATCTTAAAAAATCAACATGAAAAAAATTCACTTCTGCAATGAGCGCTCGCCTTCTCTCAGCTACTTAACGATATGCGCGCAATTTGTTGGCAATGTGCCAGCAGACGATGAACGTTATGACGCATGCGCATTTACACAGCGCCATTACAAACAGCACTCTGGGACGAGTCTTAAAACTTATTTGACGCACTGTGTATATAGTATGGTACTGATATACATGTCTGTACTAAATTTTAGGAGAATCCACACACAATCAGAATACTGTGAATTTATTTACAGAATATTATAAAATTATTTTGCAGTTTTAGAATTCGGCAAATATTCTTTATTGACAAACTACTGTAGGATTAATTATTGAAAAACTGAAGAGGCATAAATAAGTGGTTTGATGATTTTTTATCTTAAATAAAACAGCTGGCATGAGTAAAATCTGAATAAAAAGATGAAATAGACTGAAGTAAATGAGGTTTAAAACGATAAATCTTACTTGTTTTAGTATCAACTAAAAAATGACAGTGATGTTCAGTTTCAGGAATACAAAAGAATTCATAAACTTCTTGCAGAAAAGCAGCAAATTGAGTATCCTATGGAAAGTACAAATAGTAAGCAAAAAACCCAGACATTAATTTAGTAATAAAAGCTAAAAGTTTTGTCAGTAAGTGCATTGTTATAGAAATGCACACAAAAAAATCAAATAAATAAATCTAAGATTTTAATGTATGATTGTGAATCTGTATCTTAAAACAAATTCATTTCTGAATAGCTCTAAACACATGTTTGATCCTAGAATTGAAGACAGCAAAACCGGTCTTTAGATGAATATTATGGCTAGAAAATAACCCTATTGTACTTAAAATAAAAGAAGTTTTTAACCATGTTTAAGGAAGAACGAAAAAGTTTGAATAAATTAAATTATGTAACATAGATTTCAGAAATTTAAAAATGGGTACAGAAGGATTTTTTAAACATTTGAGATTCAAAGTTTTTGTAAATTACTCTTCAAATTAATTCTAGCTTCAAAAACTTATACTGTTTATGATTTTGGTGTAGTCAACAAAACCTTTGTCTAATAAAACTATTTTAGCATCATTAAAATGTAGAATATTAGAATCACTTTTGAGCATTTTATTTTTTAAAATATTAGCTGCATACTAGCATTTATTAACAAATACCTTAAAATAAATATGTAGTACAAGTTTGTAACATAAAAATAGCATATGTTAGATAAATATAATATACTTATTTATCATATTGATTCATAATGTACTAAGATACATTACAATGTTTATTTGTAAAACACCATGTTTCAACAATGCTTTTCACTTTGCCATACGTCTAAAAATGATTCTGAATTCATTTTTAAATGAAAACCATATTAAATTTCACAACTGAGAAATGTATTAATTTTACACATTAGTTGTGGATGTCCAACACAGGTCAAAGTGAGACAAGTTTGAAATGAAGAGCAAATATCTGATAAGAAAGGGTGGTATTTGCATTGTCTTGATTTCATGAAACCAAAATTAAATACTTCAAATTCAATATGAAAATAATTCATAATAAATTAACAATTTAACAAGAAACATACTGTAAAATGAGGGGTAAAAATTAAATGAGAAATAACAACCTCATGGACTACATAATGGTTTGGAAGATCAGTAGCACCAGGTCCATGAATTATCATTTTTTTAGCACTAGGTACATTTGCAGTGATCAGCAGAGTTGCCTAGAGAGAAAAAGTTTTTATTTATAATTCACTTAACAAACTTGTGAAATTTTTACTGTAGTTAAAAATAGACTTACATCACATTGCTCTTTTCTTAAAACCTGTTTTAAATCTTTCAGAAATAATCCATTAACACTAGGTGCAACCTAAAACAGAATAAGAATGCATACTCACAACTTTTATAAGATAAAAGTTACTGAAATAGAAACCTATGAAAGTTAGATACAAAAAAGGCTTTAAAACAACTTACTTGCCACAAAACAGATAAAGCATTTCCAATATGATCTTGACCACCTTCAATAGGTGCTCGGACATAAAACATAACATAGCCTGTCTGGAAATAAAAATATACTAATCAAAATATCTAACACAATTAATATATAAATACTAACATACAATTTATGCAATAAATTGGAAATTTAAAAAGAAAGATTGATACCAGATAATTAAAAAGGGCACAAGCTGACTGAGGAGGCAATTGAGGTATGTAGCGTAAAAGTTTTCTCAATATCTGGAACATTTCATTTTGTCTTTCCCGTGTAAGTTTCTCCAAAATGTGACGCAAAAATAATGCAGTATCTTCAGTCAAACAAAGGCAAGTCACTTTCAAAGCAGCTTCATAAACTATAAAAAAATTATGATAAAATATATTTTTTACTGAGATAAAACATTGAAAGGCTCAACGAAATTTCTTTCTAAAATATTATATAAAATTTCCTTCAAAGATAAAAAAGGTAATTTTTAACTATATAAAATAACGCATTATGGCTTTAAGCAAATAATATGCTACTAAAGTTTAATTTATATAAACATACAAAAAGATGACTTTTTGAAAAATAAAAATCTTTTAACCATGATAGGAGATTGGTGCTTTACTGAAAATATTACATATACTTTTATCATGGAAACATGAAATAATAATTAAAGAAATTGTATTCCATTGTGCAGGATAAACTCAAAACTTCTTTGTTAGTAAAATTAAAATTATACCAAATGTATAAATATCTTAAATTAGAACTTGAATTAGGGTATTCAGGAAAAAATAGGAACAAACTTGTTTCTTAAGTGTTTTTTATGTCAATGAGAAAACTATGAATCATAAGTTTCACAGTAAGAACGCTAAGTTATCATTTATACACAATACTTACCCCTCTATGCTTTATAACGCAGCTGAGAAAAACTTTTTACTTTACTATAAAAAATTTTAGCATAAGTTTAATGGAGGCATTTAAATTTCCCTCATTGTTTATATCTGTCCTCATGTGTAAACTTGATGTTGATAAGAAATACTAGATAGATGCACCAGGTTTGAACAGAAAAAAGAACCAATAGTTGCCATAATGACAATATAAGATTTTTCAGTTAAGTGATATGAAGGTAATTTTCAAAACTTAAAAACATACTTGTATTTCTACAATAGAAGCAAATTATACTTTTTCTCAGAATGAAAATAACCTTGTTTCAAGTTATTGGAGACATTTATGTGTTTCAAATTAATTTAAACAGAATGAGATAAAGAATATCTCAAGTTATATTTTATTCAAATCCCAATATTTCTCATACACAGGATAAAGATGAACGTTTACTTAATTCATTGATAACATATAAGAGAGCATGAATGATTTCCACATGCTAATTAAACATGCTCTAGACTTATTAAAAAGAATTTTCTTCTATTAAAGTGTGTTAAAAATAGTAAAATGGACAAGTGGCAACTATTTTTACACTGAAACACAATACTAGGACTTCTTAAAGCTGAGCTCAGTACACAAATTATGGTAATAAGTTCTATAGGAATTGAATCAATATAATTATGCTGTCTCCTATTGCTGAAACATGTTAAGAAAAAATTTTCAAACTTTTATAGTTATTACATTACCAGAAATTCCTTCACTGTTGACTTGAGCATCTTCTAATGAGTTTATTATAGGAATAGCAGCAGAACAAAGGCAAGATGGAAAAAGTGCTTGGGCGGGTTGCATATGATGAGTGATAACTCTATCTTGGGACAAATCTTGATCTCCTATAGGTATTTTAAATTGATACATACATAGAATAGTTTGAACTCATCAAACGTTTTACAATTTAACTGAATTAAGAAATATTGAGCAAAGAAAAACCTAACTTTAACTACATTAATTTTTAATTACCATACATGTCACTAAAATTTAATTTTTATAAAAAATAAAAATATGAATTTAATGTTTGTAAGACATAATATTGTTTTCAAATACAGTTTATGTAATATAAATGTTGTCATACAAATAGTTTTAGGATGAAAATAAAAAATTATATAAATAAGGATTATTAAAGTAAACAAGACAAAATCATACAGGGAAGTTTGTTGATATATGCTATTGATTAGGATGCTAAAACAGGACATTAACATTTGAAGAAATAAAATTGCATAAAATTTAAAATATATTAAAAATTAAGCTGATGGAAAAATGCTGAAAATCTAAAATCAGAGTAATTCTGTCAAAAATGTTTTAAATCATAGGTAGAAATGTATTTGGGCTTAATCTTGCATGTCTGTGAACAAATATTATGTTACAAAAGTAATTTTGGCCGTTTTCTGACATTGAACAGAGAATACCAACTGATATTACATTCACAAAGTTATTTCCAAGAATATAATTATGTGCATTATTGTTTTTATTTTCTTGATTTATACTGCCAACACAGTGAACAAAACTTTTTCTGTTCCTCACCTTAAAATATCATATTCCTTCAACACAATAATTGTTTTTTGTTTACAAAGATTTGGGAAAAGACAAATTGTATACAAATAACAAACATCTTCAATTTCAGGTGTCTGAAAAGTTCTTATCACATCTATGCAGCTTTAGCATGCATCCATAAAATGTGATTCAAGATATGTTCTTTTCTTTCATTTATTACTACTGGATTAGATTTTGGGTTTTATACAGCAAAGTCCAGAAATGGACAAGCTGAGTTAAACACAAGATTCAATACATTTGAGAATGTCACTAGAGTAACCTGTGTAAACATTATAGATTGTTTACTTAACACATTAGCTTGATCTAAGATGAATATTTCTAACAATTATCACTAACCCAAAAGAAAAAATTATTTGATGTAAATTACTGTGTGAAAACTTTTAAATCACACAATATAAAAATAATCCATGAAAAATAGTTTAAAATGATTATTTAGTTTTCAAGCTTCAGAAAGATACACAGTGCGTCAAATAAGTTTTAAGACTCGTCCCAGAGCGCTGGTTGTAATGGTGCTGTGAGTGTAAATGCGCATGCGTCATAACATCCATCGTCTGTAAACACTGCCAACAAGTTGTGCGCATTTCGTTAAGTAGCTGAGAGAAGGCTAGCGTTCATTGCAGAAGTGAATTTTTTTCATGTTGATTTTTTAAGATGGAGCAAAGAGCTGTAATTAAATTTCACGCAAAACTTGGCAAAAGTGCTTCGGAAACATACCAACTCATGAAACAAGTTTACGGTGACTGTTGTTTAAGTAGATCAAATGTTTTTGTGTGGCACAAACGTTTTTTGGACGGAAGAGATACGGTAGAAGATGATCAGCGTAGTGGAAGACCAATTTCATCTAGGACACCTGAAGTTATTGAAAAAGTACGAAATTTCGTAAAAAACGATCGCTGTGCGTCACTGAGAATGATGGAAGACTCTTTAAACATCAACAAAGAAACAATTCGAACCATCCTGAATGAAGATGTGGGCAAAACAAAAGTGTGTGCTAAATTTGTTCCACACACTTTAACCCCTGAACAAAAAGCAATGAGAAGTGCACATTGCAGAGACATCATTTCAGCCTCTGAAAACGATCCAAACTTCTTGAAGTCCATTGTTACAGGTGATGAAACCTGGTGTTTCCAATATGATCCTGAAACAAAGCGCCAAAGTGCGGAATGGAAGTCACCAAATTCACCGCAAGCCAAAAAAACAAGAAAGGTTCCATCCAAAATCAAAACAATGCTCATTACATTCTTCGATAGTAAAGGTATTATCCACAAAGAATTTGTTCCAACTGGACAAACAATTACAGGTCAATACTACTTAGCTGTTTTAAAGCGTTTGATGGCCAGAATTCGTCGCATTCGTTCAGACTATAGGACTGAAAGCAGTTGGTGTTTGTTACGACAATGCACCCAGTCTCACCTCACTTATTGTTCGTCGATTTTTGGCAAAAAATAATGTCTGTATGTTGAACCATCCACCGTATTCACCTGATTTAGCACCCTGTGACTACTCCTTATTCCCAAAACTTAAAATGAAGTTAAAAGGGTGTTATTTTGAGGATATTTCGACCATACAAGAAGCTTCGACGCATGCTTTGCAGGCCATTCCACAAAGTGATTTACAACAGGCGTTCGATTCATTAATAAATCGCTGTAAAATGTGCATTGAAGCTGGAGGGTCCTATTTTGAATAAAAAACCAAAACAGGTATTAATTTCCTGTTTCCATTTCTTTTTACAGACCCTGTCTTAAAACTTATTTGACGCACTGTGTATGTGGCTATTTTTAAAATGCAAAACCACACACAAACTCTGCATAGGATAGCCGAACTTCTAACACCTACCCTGTTTAGACAGACCAAAAAAAATCCTAAAATTACCTCCAGACAAGATATATTTATTTTAACTGATACTTGGACATCAAAAAACAGACATCCTTTATTCAAAGATTAAACTGAAATTATTTTACATTTAATGAGTGAATTAAAATTTTTGTTTAATACCATCTTCATGTTCTTCAATAGCATGAAATAAAGCAGGTTCATGAGCTGCTTGTAAGGTAACTGCAGCAGTAGTAATTTGATAGTTCTCTCGCTCAGTTCGCTTTTTTTCTTCCTCCTCTTGTAAAGCTCGTTGAACAAGTTCCATTTGCTGTTTACGTCTAGTTTTCGTTGCTGTTACAAATGATCTTTGAAGCTGAAATCAAGAACAAATTTTACTGCTTATGAAAGAAAAATTCTTTTGAAATTTTTTTTTTATTTTACTGATAATTTTTATGTCAAAAAGTTTTAGATACACTTCTATTCTATGATATTCAAACTGCAATCTAAGAACATAGTATGAAGGCAATAATAAAAACATTCTTACAGTCTGATCTTGATTTATTGTAACTTCCTCAACTTTAGCTTTTACATGGGGCATCCATGGGGTATCTGCAACAGGTACGTGATCGGAAGCTATTTTGGGTGAGGGAAGGGTGAACTCAATGTTGGGTGGAGGTACCTACAATGACAAAACTCATAAATAAGATGTTTATGACAAGTAAAGATAGATACCTAAATGTTTCTTCCTATGATATTTATTCTAACTAAAAACCTTTTTAACATGTTCTGTACATTTAACCAAAAATATTCAAAATCTTACAATTAGCATAAAGTAAAAAGCATTGCTTAATAAAACCAAATATCAAAATACATAAATAATATAAAATTTGGTATTATTCAATTTCTATTGCTATCTGAAATAATAGAACTTCCATATTATATTAATTTTTGGATATAACAGCATTTAAAATTGAACAAATTATTTAAATTCCTCCTACACATTGTTCAGACCTTGTTCCACGCAGGATCAATACGGATAAGAATTTACTTAACTGCAGATATAAAACATAAGAACAACTCTTGCTTAGTATTACCACTGTTTTTTATTTCATTTAAAAGCACAAAGTAGATCGACACAAACCCTTGTTTTCACAAAATAAAACAGATTGTACAATGTACTGCATACAAGTATGAGAAAAATAAGTATTTCTTACTGATTAAATTTTTATAAAATAAAAAATTTAATGTTTTCTGATATTAATCATTACAAAAGTGACTTTAAGATCACTAATAAACAATTTTATTCAGTATAATAAAGTTTCAATGAAATTAAATTATATGTCCTTTCAATGAATACTATTAAAATCTATTAAGAATACTTTGAAAGTTATGTGAGCTCCATCCTCCATTCTGGGCCAGCACTGATATCGATTTCTCCAAAGAACTTGAAATCTAAAATGCACAAAGACTTATTATGCTTTAGGTTCTTAAAAATCAATAACAATTTCATTAGCAAGTTATATCAAACCTTCAATGTACCACTTACTTTAAAATGGCATTAACTCTGCGTCCTGGTTCGTCATGCTTTAACTCCTGTGCTAATAATTGTGTAGCATGCTCAGGAGCTTTGACGGATGCCAGTATAAAAGCAGTAGCTGAAAAATGTATCATGCTTTTTAAGATATTTTAAATTATTTTAAAATTTGTGTTGAGTTAAAAAAGTAATTTAAACTGACGCAGTAAGTAGCTAAATAAAGAAAATATGCATTAGTATTTCCCTAGATAGTGTTTCCATTTAAATTACTTTTCATTTTAATAATAAAATTTTCAACTGTAATTCCATTAGTTTTTCATTTTGTTTCATTTTTATACAGCCTTTATAAAACTGGGAGGATGAAAGTAAATTTCAAATTTAATATTTTTCCCAAAACAAATATTCAGCTTAACTTTTTGAGGGCCATACATATATGTATCCATTTGCAATCTGTGGTCTTCCCTGCATAACTTGTAACCACTTTTGACCTATTTGGCCAAAAGAATGTTTCCTGGAATTCTTTCAGCTAATATATATGTGGATATTTAGTCATAAAGTGTGTTGCAGAGAAAAACAATTTTACACTTCTAGGAAATCGCATGATGTTCACCAAATTAATACAACCTTCATTCTAAGAAACATTTAATTTTTTTATATTTAACATGACAGTAAAAACCTGAAATCACTTCAAATTAAAAATGAATTAAACTTGTCTTCACACAAAGCTAGTTATTTTGCAATTTTAATTATCGTTTATACTTTTAATAAATGGGATACATGAGAAAGTAGTTGGAAAGTAAATCTCCCTATTTTGATAATTAGAGAAAACATGATTTCACCTGCCTAACAAGAATTTTTAAAAAGCAATTCAATGTCTGACCGGTGCATAAGAGGTAGAACTTGTAAAATAATGCTAGATTTTTCGTAACCATGGCAATTTTCCTACCAAACACCTAGTATTGAAACATTCCTATCCAGGATAAATTTATTTGACAGTAGTCAGCAAATGACACAATTTTAGGTTACTTTGCTGCTAGTTTGGAAATATGGACAGCATATTTTGTCATAACAGGAAAATGAGTAAAATAAATTGGTTTGCTTTGTTTTCTTCTCTGGTTGGTGAAGTGCAATACAAAAAAATACTTAAAATTGAAAACTAGATTTCCTCTAAACTAACTAGATAAAATTTAGGAATTGGGCAATTTAAATTCCAAGGCATCATATTAAATTAAAAATTCAAAATGAGGTTTTCAACAGCACTGTAAATACCATGATATTTAAAGAAATACTGTGCCTTCACTACCACGGAAATTGCTTCCATTCTTCAATCACCACAGCAAAAATGCTATCACAACTGCAAAAGTTAAATTGATCCCTGCTTATCTATTATTCAACCAGACTTGAATACTTCAGACTTTTACCTGTTTACAATGTTCAAAAAGATCTAATGGCAGGTAAAAAATTTCCAATGAAAACTGTTAAAGATGGTGAGCAGAAATGGCTAAACAAGCAGAATACAGCTACTATATGGGAAACTCCAATTTTATGCTATGACAAATATCTAAAAAGATTTTGTGGTTATGTTGAAAAATAAAATAAAGGTACCCACGCAAAATGTTGGTCCAATTTGTCTGTCTTTTTTCCATTTGCCTAATACTATGTAGTTAGGGAAACACTTTATAGCCTACCCTTCTTGTGCTGACACTAATTCCCTTTCTTTGATTTAAAGAAGCAATCCCCCCTCCCCCCCAAGTTAATTTGAATATTTACAATATTTTACTTTTTCAAAATTTACAATCAGATAACAGATACTCAAATTATAAAAAAATATTACTTTTCTAAATAAGAAAGCGTACAATATTTTGATTTAATATTATTCATCTATTCATATAAAATTAAATGCATATATAATAAAATAGATTTAAAATGAGTAACAATTCTTTCACCAATAACTACAATTGAAATGCTAACCAGCAGATGCAGTTAATTGATAATCCCACTCCAGTAGCAATTCCCATGAAACTGAAAGTATTTCAGTAAAAAGTTCTTCAGGCATAACAACTGCTCCCTTAACTAAAGTGGATATACTACAGTGAAACAGGCTTTTCACCTGTGGAAGAAACGAAATGGAATTAATTTCACAATCCAAAACAGAACCGCATTATATAATCAAAAATAAAATGGGCTGTCTTACAAAAGATAGCAATATAAACCTGAGATTTGATGTATTTCAAAACGGGCAATTCTTCTTTCGATTTGCCTTTATCTTTCTCTTGTGTGGTGGGTTGTGCCTTTCCTTCAGTATCTTTAATGTGAACACCAGATTCAATATCATGGGCTAAAAATGTTGTACTGCTGTGCAGAGACCTAAAGGCAGCTAAATGAGGGACATCACTTGGACGTTCTAACTTGTCTATGTGAGCCACACTAGCCTTTCGTCGAAGAGGAGAACTGGGAGCAGTTATTATCTACGAAAAATAAACTACATTTTAAAATGAAACAAACATGCTAGTTTCACATCACATAATCAATTAAAGTTATATCAAATTATTGTACAAAATTTTGAAGTTCTGCTGTTCTTCTAAAAAGTTTAAATCTCGATATGTAAAAAGAAAATTTGTTATTATAGCGGAAGATAGTTTGATGGTAGAAAGAAAAAATAGAAAAAACAAGGAAAAAAATTGTTAACAAATCAAATTTAAGAATAAAAGAAAAATTTAACTAATAAAGAATGCCTTTTCAAAGTTCTAAAGGCATTCGCTTATATTTAATTGATTTTTATATTTGAAAAATATACATTTTGTGAAAAGTTCAGAAATTCATTATAAAATAATCACTAATTCTGTCTGATTTAGGATTAATAGCTCTATAATGCAAATCACAAAATTACAAATATACTAGAATTCTCACTGTAAATTTGCTTCACACTCCAGATATTTTAAGTTATAAAAAACTAAACCTTTTTAATCTTTTTTTCTTTTTTAAGTTCTCCCTTATCTTCTTCATGTTTCTCTGCATCAAATAACATCCCAAAATTATCACCATAAATCTGAGAAAGAAAAATAGCAATTATAAAATAGATTAAATTAACTTATTACAGAAACTTATTAAAAACATCAGAAAATAAGATAATTATACATACTCTACGAACTGCATTCACTAAGCGATTACAAGATCGCATTTGCCTTCGATAGCAATTACCAGGGCAAAAATATTGATGTGAACATTCATAATTCAAACTCTTTAAGGTTTTAACCACAACCTGCAATGTACATGATTACAATTAAACTAAATGTTATTTGAAATACTTTAATAAAAATAATTGAGTAACATAATTTTCTAAAAACAAATTTTTAATAGTACTTTTCACACATCTTTAAGGCAATGTTTTCACATAGCATAGAAAATAACAGTTCGAAATTAATAATCAGATAGTAAAGAAAGTTTAAAATGTAAAAAATTATTTTCATAAAGATCAACAAAAAATAATTCATGTATGTCTTAATTATGATTCATTTTAGAAATTTTCACTTTGAAATAAGTTTGGTTTTAAGAAGTAATTGTTTGGTTTATACTATTTATATATTTCTTTACAAATAAGTATTAAAATAAATGTTAAGGAAATATTGAAAAAAGTATGACGATTTGTAAAGAAATTTCAATATATTCCCATAAAATTTGTAATTTTATTTTGTCGAAAATATTGCGCTCTGTTCACTGCATTCTCTTAATACTTCCTTCACAATAAAACTTCACAAAATAAAGTTCACATTAGGAGACAATGTAGTCTGAAAGATAGAAATTCGTTTAAAAACTATCTTCTAGGATTCCCCTTCCCTTGCAAACCCATGTATGTACATTAATTCAAATTCAATAAAAACGTAATTATGCATAAAAATAAATTAATTTTTTATTCTCATACATATATTTACTACCTATTAATATAAGATTTAAAATGGTGGTTATTACTTATATTTTCATTAGACTTTTAACTCTGTTGAAATTAAATCTTTGCTCTATCAAAATTTAAAAACATGCAGTTTTTAGGTAATTATATACTAGATTTCAAATTGGTTAAAAAGGGTTTTTTAAAACTATAAAATTAGAACAAATCAATTTCAATACAAAATAATTTTCTGTAATGCCATTTCAGTTTTCTAGTTCAAAATATTTATTAAAATAAAGCTATTCCACAAAAAAATATGTGCTTTCAATCTGACATAACCTCTGAAAATTCAAATTTTCTAAGTAAATGTGCTTTTTGAAAAATAAATTTTAATGGATTTAGTACCTTCAACCATGGAAAATTTTTTGTAAGGTTAGCATCATCACTCTCAGCACCATCAGGTGGACTCTCAGGAGCTAAGTCATCACTGAGAACACCTGGGGACTCTTCCCCAGAAAGATCAACTTTATCACTGGTATCACTTCGATCTGACACAGCGCTTACTTTCCGCCTAGAATGAATGCTGTCTGCCCTCTGTAACACTTAAGAACAAATACTTAAAATATGTAACAAAGTAGCTCAACGTTGAAGACAGTAATATAATAACTTCGACTAATTAAACAGCTTTTAAAATGCACAGAAAACAAAATATTTTATCACAATTTGGTAACTAGTACAGAAAAGTAAATTTGTGTGATCTTAGAATAAGTGTAAATGCCTACAAGGACATGCAGTGTCAAAACACAGGACTCATTTCCAATCACATTAATAACAACTCTAAAATTGTATAAAAACGTTCTCAGCCTACTGTGTTGGACAGCAGTTGAATTTCTCAGTATAAAGTTACAACAATGAAATGGAACAATTGCATAGTTCCATTAATTTGGAAAAACTGATGAGCTTTTCTAGTAAGCTATTAAATGGTTGAACAAATTAGCAAATATAATTCATTAAATATATATATAATATATATTTAATGAATTTAATTAATTTTTAAAACAATGGAAGTCATTAGATTAAAAGTAAATTAACAAAACAAAATATAAACAGCCTACTGCATCTTATTAAATGAGAACAGTGAAAATAGAGTAACTGATACTTTAAAGAAAAATTATTTAGAAGAGAACTATTGATAAAATATAATTATTATAAGAGAATAAAATAATTTAGCCAGTCACTAGAATATCTAAAATTCACTAACATAAATTCAGTTCAAAAAGGCAGACAGTTATTTTAAAACATACGTAATGACTCACTTTAAAACTTTTGATTTTGTACAATTTTTATCCAAAAACTTTAGATGTTATATTATAAGCATTATATAAATATATAATAGCGTACATACTGGAAGCTATATCTTCTTCATCCTCAGCAAATGTGGATGATCGTGCACGGTTACGCCTTTCACTTGGTTTTTTCAGTTTTAGACTTTTTCTCTTGAAACTAGAACTATTGCCAGCTGATGAGCCCAGTCCTCTTCTCAGTAAACGTGGCCTTCCACCTAGTCTTCTTCCTGCAAATGAAAATACAATTGTCTTTAAAGACATATTTAGGGGACAATACTTAGGGAATACGGATAAATATTTCAGTCATATATTAGTTTCAACACAAACCACATATAATTTAAATAGGAAAAATATTGAATTGAAGGAAAAATTGGTACAGACAAGCGTATGCACAATACATAGCAACGTCACCTAAGCACATCATTGGTTGCATCTGCCAGTGCATATATAAAGTGAGACATGCATCTAGAGCTATTTTCTCCATGAGAATGGCAAATTATCATGATTTAATGACTCAATGTGATTGTTGTACGATGGGTCATAACATTTCAGAGGTAGAGAAGTTTGGCTTTTCATATACTACCATTTCAAGAATGTACTGTGACTACAAGATTTCTGGTAAAACCTGCAACTTAGGACAGCAGTGTGGCTGAAAAAAGACTCAAGGTGAACATGACCGGCATCAGCTGGCAAGAATCATTTCACACAATAGGTGTAAAAACACTGCCTCAAATAACATTGGAATTCAATGCGGGTCCCTCAACAAACATTGGCGTGAGGACTACGATATTCCTTCAAAGATATGGGCTTTAGGATCGACACGCAACTTGAATTCCCTTTATTTATACTTGAAACACAGCTATCCACTTTGCCAGGCTCGGGAACACCGCCACTGGACACTTGATGACTGGAAACGAGTCGCTTTTCCAACTGTTTAGGGCAAATGGGAGGATCAGTGTGTGGAGAAAACCCCATGAAGACATGGATCCTACATGTCAACAGGGGATTGTACAGGCTAGTTGTGGGGCTCTGTAATGAGATGGGGCTTGTTTAGCTGGCATTCAATGAGACAGCTGGTACATCTACAAATGTTTTTGATAGGTGAATCCTATGTGCAACATTCATTCTGATGGTTTTGGTGCTCAATGCCTACAGAATACTTCCGCAAGTTTGTGGAGTATGCCTTGTCATATTTCTGTTCTACTCCTGTTGAAGGCCTACTAAGTATGAGACTGGTGTACCAGTTTATTTGGCACTTCAGCGTACATGATCTACTAACAAAGCTACTATAGGTGAAATATACTCCCAATAGAGTGCAAGGAAATACAAACACAATGTGCAAGAATCAAAACATTTTCTCAATCATTAAGTTCAGATCCAAATTAAGAGGGAAGTAGGAAATATACATGCAAAAGAAACTTGAAACATTGTAAATATCCAGCAACAAAATTAAATTGTACATATATATTTATAAATAGTTTTACTTTTTAATATAATTATTTAATGCTGGCTATCACAACACACTGTTAAATCTGGTTTTAAAATTGGTTGGTCCTTAAAATTTCAATTACTGTAAACCATTATTAAAATTTTGTTTAAGACCTCTTTTGTCTAACAATGTTTTTCTTTCCAAGCCTGACCACTGACCTAAGGCCTTAGGTACTGCAAGGGACAAACAGATGGCTATTTGTGAAGGAGCACCCAATGGGTGAGTCGCCACTACTCTTAAACTTTATAAAACAAAAGTCCATTACATAAAATCTCAGCGTCAACTTTAAATTGTTCTGATGCTATTTAAAACACAATATTTTTAGTAACCTTTCTTTTCTTCTTCTTCTTGTATAGTGAGGGTTGTGTTACTGCTATTTTCAGATTCTAAATCAATGTCCGCTAGTCGTTCATTTTCCTGGAGAAAAAAACTTATTCTGCGTTCACCTGTAGAAAAAAATCATGTAAAGGCAAATTAGTGTCATCAAACAAACAAGAGGTTAAATATGTACCAGATTGTTTTAAATCTGTTAAATTAAAATGTTTACTAAAAACTTTAGCTCAAAACATTGAGCCTGAAATTTATCAAACATAGTTTCGAGTCATACCTGGGGCTTCTGTTAATGAGCCTACACTGCTAAGTGCCATACTCCATCGACGATTGGCAGTGCTACGAGGTTCAAACATTGGTTTATCTTTTATCGACATCAAACGACTACCTTTATGAGGCAAATATTGATATGTTTCTCGCAAAAATGCAGTTATTTCTAACAGTAACTGACATGCTGCAATTTGAAGAGCAAAAGGGCAGTCTGATCCACCAGGATTAACACAAGCTAATAAAAGAAATATATTTTAAAGGAATACATAGAAAATAATAAATGAAAAATATGTACTAGAACTAAATTGATTTCCTAAATTTTTCATAGTATCTATATTTATAAACATATTGCTAATGTATATGGTACAGAAATTAATGTTATTTGTTTACACTGACGAGCCAAAACATTATGACCATCCCCACATTTTTCAATGAACTCGTCTGGATGACATGGAGGGCACGTGATTAAGTGACAATGGTATTTAACTGCTGCTGGAGAAGGTAAGTAATCACTCTTGCACTTACTTTTGCGAGTGATGGGAAAGGCTGCTAATCTAAGCGAATTTGATAGAGGGCAGATCATAATGGTCCGAAGGCTCGGAACGAGTATCACCGAAACTGCACGACTGGTAGAGTGTTCACGATCTGCCGTTGTTAGTATTCATGCAAAGTGGATAAATGACGGTGACACCAGCAGTAGACGCCAAGGTGTTGGTCGTCCGCGCATCATCAAAGAAAAAGGACGTCGGAGACTGTCCCGCTTGGTAAAGCAAAATCGGCACAAGACAGTGGCTCAGCTGACAGCCCAAACAATGCAGGTCCAAGCGCAAGTGTTTCGGAACACACAGTTCAGCGGACACTGTTGGATATGGGACTGTGCAGCAGATATCCCACTCGTGTGCCTCTGTTGACCAAGCGTCATCGTCAACTACGCCTACAGTGGGCCCGGGAACATCGAGACTGGACCATGGATGAGTGGAAGAGAGTTGCCTGGTCAGATGAATCCCGATTTCTCATTCATCACATCGATGGTCATGTCAGGGTACGCCGTCTGCCAGGCGAACAGTTGCTCCCCTCTTGTACAGCAGGTCATACACAGGCTTGTGGCGGCGGTATTATGCTTTGGGAGACATTCTCATGGGCGACTCTGGGACCCGTAGTTGTGGTAGAACAGACCATGAATGCTGCGAACTATCTAAACATCATTGCGGATCAGTTGCACCCTTACATGGCATCTGTCTTCCCAACTGGCAATGGAATCTTCCAGCAGGACAACGCCCCATGTCACAAGGCTCGGATTGTGTTGGAGTAGTTCGAGGAGCATACTGATGAATTCCACTTAATGTCCTGGCCACCTAACTCGCCGGATATTAATCAGATAGAGCACATTTGGAATGTCATGGAGCGGCAGCTCAGAGCTCAAACACCACCATGTCCGAATATCTCGACTTTTGCGTGACCGCTGCTTGGACATTTGGTACAACTTGTCTCCAGTCATGTACCAAGAACTTGTGGCATCTATGCCCAGGCGAGTTGCAGCAGTTTTGCAGGCCAAAGGAGGCGCAACGCATTATTGAGTAGGTGGTCATAATGTTTTGGCTCTTCAGTGTATTGTTGAATGGCAACAATGGATATAAACAATATAAAATTTGAGCTATGGTAATGCATACAATGCTAAAACTACAATGAGCTCCCCAATCTAACGAAATTCTTTTGCAGTCTGATTACAGGAAGAAATGAGAATGGTCAATAGATAATAATCAGTGCAGAAAATAAAATATGAGCAAGAGTAAAAATAGGTTTAGTGTAAAAAATGCTGAATCGCCTTTGAAAGAGGGAATGGTATAAAATTGAAGTAGACATTCAGAATCTAATTGTGGTAAAACCACTCAGGCATGAACTTTTCTCACCAAAGATTTTATTGGAAATAAGAATTAACACCAACAAAAGTATACAAAATGCTGTTGCATATTTTTAGATAATTTCATTTAGAGTTATGAAATCCGTTTATGATATATTAAGTACAAATGTATTGAAGCAAGATTTGAAAAGTAATGACACTTTGTCATCAATGGTACTTACACACTTTCCTGTTGACCATTTTCTACAAACAAAAATTGTTGCCAATTGTGTGATTTAGTGCCAGTAATGGATAAGCATGACATCACAACACTCATAAAATCTTCGCCTTGGTTTTACGTAACCCTGGTTAATGCTCAATAAGCGATTTTTGTTTATGTAAAGAGGGATATAAGTTAACTGCCATTTCTGTCTTTTGCCTCACATTTTAAAACAATGATTAAAATTTGAGACCTGCCTTCTACAAAACAGCATGCTGTGAAGTATTTTCAGTTACTTGCACCCTGCTATAAAAAAAAGTGTGCATTAATGGGCATGATATGGAACTTCATTTCAAAACGGATAATGGCGATGCAACGTGAAAAATTGTGACAAGCAAATATCCATTAGAAAGGAATGTGGTTCGAGAAATCCAAAATTACATTTGTGACTGCACTCGGATTCATTTACAGATGGTCCAGAGAATTAACATTTATTGAATGGGGAAAACAGTTGGATTTGACAGACAGATTGATTTGAAGATAGTGATTGATTGGAACTACACAAGAGAAGTTTGCACAAATAGCCTTCTATATAGCTTTGAGAAAAATCGAGGGACCTGACAAAATTTGCGATCTGCCTTCTACGGAACAGCATGCAGTGGAGTATATTCAGTTAGGGCAACCTGCTATCCTATGTCACACCTATCCATTACTAGCAGTACCCGCACGGCGTTACCAGTGACATCATTCTTGTTTGTCTTCACTGATTCTGAAAACATTAAAAAGAAAAAACAATAATTTTAAGAAAGAGTCCCACCACCACCAGACATGACACGGGCATGTTGCCTCATTCCTTCCACCTCACTGATTCTTGCTTAGAGAGCTTCATGATACACTATGTTCAATTTTCTTCCATTTGGAGCTAGGATGTAAAGTTTCTCGGCTTTTCCAACTCTTGAACAACCCACATACAGTTGACCATGGGAGAAACACGGTTTAATGAGATCGAGTCTTACAACTTTCAGCGATTGTCCTTGTACCCTGTTGATGCTCATGGCGAAACAAACGAACAGGGAACTGAAGTCGCTTAAATTGGAATAGGAGATCTGAAGGGAGGATTGGGATCCTAGGAATGAATACGTCTTCGCCTGCGGCATGTCCAGTCATGATGGTGGCTTCAGTGGCTGAGAAGCATAATCGGTGCCCCAATTTCAAACTGTAATATGTGCAAGGGTACTCCAATGTATTTAAAAACTCTGTTTGGTACTCCAGATGGCTCCTATGTGTTCAAAAACTCTGTTGTGTGGTTCACAGCCTCATCTGTGTCACATGTAGTGTCGATAGATTTGTATTATATAAATACAGAAATTATACAAATTCAAAAGCAAGTTATGAATAAACCACTGTTGAAATAAAAATGTGATCGAATCTTTAAATATAATGCTATACTTTTAAAAAGTCTTGTTATGTCACCTCACTGATTACGACAAACAACCTAAATGAATCACAATGTCAGCGAAATTAAAACCAAATTAAACAGTAATAAGCACTGTTACTTCATTTCATGTAATTTATTAACTGAGTTGCAGAAAATTTCTTGATGGTAGGAACTTGGTACTTGGAGTCGAACATGTAGGGGGGTGGAGCTTCACTGGTTTCCTTTTCATTGGTGGTACGAAAAAGGACAAAACAGTGACAATACAGAGAAATCAGAGTTTCAGAATTGAAAAACTGCATAAAATCAATTGAATTTTTTAAAATAATTGCATTGAATTCAGAAAATAAAAGGATAAAGTAAAAGTACAGAAAAAATTGGAAGTATTATAGTATATTTATTATTTTAAAAAAATACAGAGGTGAAAAATAAAAATTATACGTTGGCCGGGTTCGATCTCAGGAGGTCTCCCTCCAAAGTGCGACTTTAGTGAGTCGCTTTACCCACTGCGCCATCATTCCAATGTGAGGAGGGTGTTTTTAGTGAAGAAATAGCATGTGCGATAGTATCTGTCAGATTGGTCTGCGCAGATACGTCATAGTGAAGGAGGGGCTACATGCGCAGCACAAAATATTAATTTAAAATTTTGTAGATTAAATTTTGAAATTTGGGCTTCAAGGGACATTCAGTCACCTTTAGGACTACCTGTGTGCCAAATTTCATGGCTGTAAGTGCTGTAGATTCGTCTGGACACCGCGCACACACACACAAACACTTCCTTTTATAATAGTAGAGATTGGCGCTAAATCACACAATAGGAAACAATTTGTATTTGTCGAAAAGGATAGTACATTACCCCATCAACTTCTATAAGCAATTAAGAAAGTTCAGCGCAGATGCTGTGTGGGTCTACAAGTATTTTTCGTCAAAAGCCCTAGACATGTGTTCACTTTTAACTAAGGAATTTTATGACATTATAATTTATATTTTTCTATCAAACCATCTTTAACATTACATTTATTTTAGAGACCTGCAAAAAAATAGATGCTAGACCTTGAAGGGCTTAATTAGCTTTAAATGTTATGAAAATATTTTTTTGCTGATATGCATTTTCAACTTCATTTAGATTATACAATACATACAAAACATGAAGATATCAATAATTATAATATTAATAGTAAATCATAAGAATTTTAAAGGACTTCGAATTTACTGAGTAGCATAACAATAAAGCAAATTTATACATTTTCAAACACTTTAAAAAGTTTTAGATTTTATTAAAGAAAATTACCTAAATTTTTTTATCTATAATTGTCATAGAATATTTTTTAATTTAACTCTAACCTTCATCTAAGAAATCTTCCTCTTCATCTTCTATTCTTAGTTGCCGTTTCTTGTTTTCATCACTGTTACTAATTCCTTGCTCTTTATCTTCTTTATCTAATAGTTCTTCAAGTCTATAACCTATAGCCTGAAAAAGTCAATCATTAAAAAAGAATTTCTATAAAGGAGCACCACGGGAAAAACTTCCTTTATTTTACATGGTAAAAATATTTACCATATTTTATACAAAAAATACATTCTTACCCAAACAAAACTCAAACTTTTGAGTGAATCCACAAATCAAATTATCAACAAAAATACATAGAATGAGTATTGTCAACATTACAAGTGAATGCTACATTTTAGAGTACTAAATTGCAACATAAGAAACATAAAAGCAAATTCACATTATTCAAAGACAATATTGTACAATTTTCAGAAGATATTCCACCAAATGTGTTTCTAACTACTGAAATTTTTGAATACAAAAGTTTATTTTTAAAATATACACACAATAATAGTTTTGATCAATAAAAATTAAGAACTTACTAAATATCCAATAAAATTTATGAACTCACTTCAGCCCATTGGTAAAACATTTTGCCAGAAGCCTTTTGAAGTGCATCAGTTCTTCGCAAATCAGCATGAGTTATTCTGTTAGCATGTGGGTTTGATAATCTGAGAATTGGAAGGTTTGTTCGCATCCAAGTAGGCCAACAGCTTTTATTACAGCGATGAACAAAATGGGCACACTCTAAATAAAGAGCAGCTCTAGCAACAACAGGGGCTTTCTGGAATTTTTAGAAAAGGTATTAATTGAAAAAAATCGTTTTAAGGTAAAATACAATGTACATTGAAATGTATTTTAACATACATATATACCAGCACAATTACCAAACTCTGCTCAGATTAAACAAATTGAATAATTATTACAAAATAGTCACTTCTTTCCTTTCTATGTAACACAAGGAAATACTCGCTTTGGAGAATAAATCTGGAAATTCTATGGTTAAAAGGAATCTACTTTCAAATCACATTGAAATTGTCTCAAATCATGCAAAATAAAATACATGATGACATTTTATCATTACATCTAATGTATGGATAAAACTGTTTGCATGAATTTCTATTAAGTAGATTATCAAAATAATCACACTGAATATCCTATAAAAAATCCTTCACTTGCCTTTCTCATCTGACTTGATGCATCCTTCTATCACCTTTATACCCAGGTAAAAACCGATCCCCTCCGCTCTCTCTTTTGATCATGATTAAAATTTATAAGATAATAGAAATCTGTTTAAATGGCTGCATAGAAAATGTACCTTTATGCTCATACAAAATATTTAAAATAGTACTCAAAGGTTTAAATATTTTAGCATGTCTCAGACCATATTAGTGTCTTCCCATAAAAGTCAAATTTGTAGTTGCATAAAAATTTCTTGAGAATTGTAATCACTGAATTGAGAACTATACCAACCCATGCATTACATTTCACATATATTTACAAAATCCATGATCAGTGTAACTATTCATCATACTATTTATGACAACTTTTTTAAAAGTAGGTATTTGCGTCACTTAAAAATCCTGATTAGAGACATGAAATAAAAAAATTGGATCACAAAAACATCGTTGATGTTGCAAACCCCTCTTTATTATTATGAACAATGCAACAGGTCCATTATTTAACACACAGTATGCCCTATTGCATTGGAAAAGCAAGACTATTACAGAAGGTGAAGTTTGGTATTTATATTCTTTTAAAAGAAATACTATTTTAATAAAAATTTGAGATTACTCAAAGGATTATCTCAAATTTTTACAACAAATACCTTTTTTAATCATAAAAATCTTTATTCAATTTCTTTTTAAGAAATATACAATAAAATATCTGATTTCATTGGGTTTCTAAAATAAAAATACTGCCTAGGATCAGACACATACTTTTTTGGATATATGGTCAGATTTGTAAGTCCATAAAACTACAATTGTATCATCAAAGTCTTAAATGTATAAATTAATTTCTACATGAAATAAATTATGTTCCTTAAAACAATACTTTTTACAAAAAGGTTTTATATCGAGGGCACAATGTGACTTATGTAGAAAACAAAGAGAGCATGCTTGTTACAGCATTAAATAGGACTGGGTAGCAATATTGGTTTGCGCAGCAAACCAAATAAGAATATGTAACAACTTTGGGATTGAAATTCTAAATTATTTTCTTAGAACTCTACTTATTTCTATACTTGTAGAAATTCTAATACTTTCAAATATTTTTTTATTCGTAATGACCAAAGTAAACAATCAATACAATTTAATTATTTGATAAAAATGTTATAATGATTTACGAATTTGGGTTAATTGTGGCTAGAATTTTAGAATTTAGCAATTATAAATATAGCAATTTACAAATTAAAATTTATTTGAAATATTACCAATTAGAAGAAATCAAAAATATTTTCTAATAACTGTAAAAGTTGAATCAATGCAACAAATAAAAATATATAAACTTACTAAATCCAATGCAGCAGCTAAGAGAGGAGGATCAGGAATTGTTCCAGGTAAGCAAGCTTCCATTTGAAAAGATAAACGCATCATTCCATCTTTTACTGCTGTTATATTTACTAACTTGCTTTCTTTAGCAACTAGAAATTCGCCTTCTTTTAAACCATGATCAAAGTCACATGAATTTCTTCTACTAATATCTGAGAACAGAAATACATATTAAAACGTGAATAAAATAATTTAAGCAGTTAATAACATCAGTCATATTAACTCAATGAATAATTTGCTTGGTTGAAATCACAGACAAATATATAAAAGGAAAATAATAGTTAAGATATTTATGCATTGTTAATTTTCAGCTTATACAATAGTTTTGGATTGCTCTGAAGATATAGTGAAACAAAATCTACTAAGAAAAATTCTTGATCCAGAACTGAAAATAATTTTTCAAGACAGTCAATCTTTATTGGGTAGAATTATTACACGTAGATACAATTCAGTGATGGTAATTGGTACAAAGTGTTTTGGAGCAGGTAAATTAACATTTTGGAGCAGCCAGACTGTCTTTTGGAACAGCACATCAAAGGAGCAGTAGAAGATATTTTTATGAAACTAATAAAATTCAGGTTTTTGAACATATGACTGTATGAATGATAAATAATAAACATAATTGTAAACTATTACAAAATTCATTTTAAAGACTTACTAAAATTGAAATAATGAATAAGAAAAACATACATAAAAACTTACGAAGTGTTTTTCATTTCCATAAAGTTATGTGCAAGATAAGAAATAACTGACATTAACATGACTAATAAACATTTTATTAAACAAATAATATTTTCTTTTCTTATGTTTGTTACATTCCAACTGCGCCCTTCTGTTTTCTAAGGCACATCGTTTTGGACATTCTATCTTTACCTTTTTAAAAAGAATCTCCGCTTTCAACAGCACTCATATCTTTGTCAGCAATACCTTGTGAAATCTTGCTTTCAGCATGATTTAATAGTTTTTGAGAAAGTTCACACAAGTTCCTTTTGCAATTCAATTTGTTTCGACTTTAATTTTAAATCTTCCTCATTGTGGCAAATACTTTCTACTTTCTCTTTTTTGTTCTGATGCTAACAGCAATCTGTCATGGTACCGCCTCCAGGAATTTCGAACTGATTTAATCAAAGCCGTAGTAACTTGTAAGTTCTTTATGCTTTCTGTATTAGCTTATGTATGCTTTCTGATACTTCAGAAACTCGCTATTAGGCCATATTCAGGTATGATGAGCGATCGCTAAATAGCGACTGATAACGTCAAAATGACGTGTCTGAAATGAAAATTGTTACTGTTTACATTTATCAGTTGGATTTTGAAACATTGAAGTAATTCTTACATAGTGGGGGAAGACCCCAAGAGTGAATTTTATTATTACTCGAACGCGATTTGGAGCAGCTCTGGCGCAACCTTAGCAAAAACTGGCGTTTTTGAGCAGTCTGGAGCAGGCAATACGTTATGGCACATGCTGGCGCAATTGGAGCAGCATTACCATCACTGTACAATTATTTACCAAAAACTATGTAAACTACCCATACATTTTTAAGAAATAATGCCTTCACTTTAAAATTATGCAGCTAAATTTAAAACATGCTTCCCAATATAAAAAAATTATGTTATTTTTATCTTAAGTTCCAAAATTAGACCCACAGAGAAATGAATGTCTCACCTAATGGCTCTTCAAAACTGCCATGCTTGTTCTTGTTACGACCAAAGCCAATTTTAGTTAAATGATCTTCCATCCGTTTTTTCGCTTTTGAAAGAGTCATGCTAACATGGCTTGATGATCTATGGGAAAATTTTGGAGTACGGCTTATAACACTGGATCCTCTAGATAATTTCTCAGGAAGAGAATAACCTTCCAAAAGGGCAGAAGGAAAACTATTATCATCCTCACCAAAACTGAAGTCATTTTGCTTCATTTTATCTCCTTTGAGCCAATTCACTAATTTAAAAGAAATAAATCAATTACAATTGTATAGGAAAATTACACACAAAGAATAATATTTCTAAATAAAAACTTTCATTTGAAATTTTACTTACATTTTATTCAAAGAAGTATTTATTAAATAATTCTTTTTAAAGAGAAATCTTTACATTTATATTTGAAATTCTACCTAAACAAATCAATACATGTTTCATGTATGTAGTCAATTTCTAGACCTGAACTCCAAAAAATTCATTCTACTTGGATGTTTCAAAGATTTTTGAAGTGTCATAAAAATTACCAAATGCATATAAATTTCTATAATTACATTGTTACATTTCTACAAATTGAATCAAGATTTGACACTACCAATGAAATGACTCATTCTTTTTATTTTCAAAGACTATTACACAAATTAATGTTATAATAGTTCATGTTCATTTATATATAACCTTTATTAGTAGTTTCTATATTATGAGTACTAATTTTAATTCTTTTTGTAATATTTATTATAACTTTACTTAAGAATGAAACTTGGTATTGTACTAATGTACATGGTAATTACATTGCAGAAGTAATAACTGACTTTAAAAAATAATTTAGATGAACAATTATTACATTTTTTGATAATTAAAAACTTTTTATCTATATCTAACTATTATTTTTAATTTTAAATACCTATTTGAAAGCGGTTTCCTTTATGTTTAGGAGTTGGCTGAAGAGACAAAGTTTCATCATCAGACACACTTAGTCTTGGAGTCGTAGTTTTATCACAACGCAAAAAAGGTGGAGCAACTTGCCCAGGTGCAGGACTAGGACAAGATGAAATATCATCTTTTTCATCCATTACACTCTAAAAGAAAATTATTATTTTCTTCAAATAGGGTCGCTTTCACAGGACATTTTACCACTTGAATCATATCGACATTTGTAACCACTTCAAAAAGGTATAATAAAAACAAGAGATAACAGTAACAATTTTTTTTACTCCAAAAATTTCATAGTAAGAAAAGTAATGTAGGTAGGAAAGTTGAATTAAGGTCGCACTGGAGCAACATAACAGGCTATTGTTAAGAGAAGTAATTGATTACAATGACTCAGAGATACCCTCCTTTTCCAAGCTATCTACCATTCCATTCCTACTGAGGTCCACATGAGAAGGGATCTATTGTAAATGTATCTCATGACAGTTGGATGGAACTAAGACTGGCAGTAAGTATCCATATGTTATAATTATTCATAGATTTTACTTTCAACCCTTTGTCAATGGCTATAAGCTCAGATCGAAAGAAATAAAAGTCAGGATTTATTTTCTTGATTTTTAACCATGTTGTTAGAAGATTTGATAAAAATTCTGCTGTAGGTACAACCATGTTTGATTTTACTTTTGTCAGAATATCATCAGAAGGGATATTTGACTTCAAGAGCCAATTGCTTTAATCAGATAAGTGTAAATAATCAGATAAGTGTACTTTTTTTGTTAGCATAGGCCGGAAGCACTGATTGAAGGAAGATCCTGCAGAAAAGCTCTCTAAAGGACTGATGTTCAACATCAGGTGAGATTCATACAATATGCTTGTCTGAAAGGGCTATTTCTTTTCAGTCTGATTATGGGGAAAATACTAGGTTAGATACATTAGTATTAGTATAAACTTCAGTAGACATTTAGCATCTTATTGTACCCTTAACCCTCTGAGCGTCAAGAGATATCCAAGTATTGTATTATTGCTTTTATTCTACATCCCATTTAACAAAATAACCACATCTATTAGTTAAAAGAATCCTAGAGAACATTATATTGGTCAAAATAATTGGTATTTAGAAGTAGTCATGACTGGTGACCGAGTTTGCCGAATATATATATATATGCATGTGTACGCCTCAAAGGGTTAATGTAATCAAATTCCCAGGAATGGTTCAAATTAATACAATACTATTACAAAATTACCTATTCATTTTATCAACACCAGTGTTTATAAAACTTTTTCAATCTGACAACATAGTAACCTAGCAAAAAGGATCAAATTCAAGAGTATATTGTTCAATTCTTGGAATTTTTTTGTAATTATTCAGTTAAAAGTAGATTTTTTTAGGATAGAAAAGAAATTTAGAAATGGTTTTCCATAATGGTTCCTAAATGCATTTACCATGGGCGATGGTGACACACAGTAATGAGAGAAGACTTTTTTAATATATCATAATTGAAGTTCGTTGAATAATGATGAATGTATTGTTATTTTATTCTATAGCACAAACTTCTTTAAATAATTTTATTAACGACATAAATAGAACAGAAGAACAACCAATAACGAAACGTTAGACGAGTAATTCCATTGTTATTTTTTTTAAACTTTATTAGCTGATGCCACTCGAACAAAAGAAAAATCGCAACGTGAAGAGTTTTATAGGAGGAGCTTCAGTATCGCAAATGATGTCACCACACACACCCTTCCCAGTGAAAACGTTATACCTCATAGTCTTTCAGGTATGCAGGGAATCTCACTCTTCGACCAGTTCTTGTGTTTCTAGATTCAATGTCATTGGAAGGATCATTGTCACTAGGAAGTGGTTGTGAGATTGTGGAGTTAGCAGAATCACATGTCTGAAGATTTGTTGTTACTTCATCTTTGAGTTTGAAACATGGTTTCAGTCTATCTATTGATATCCTTTTAATTTTACCTGAAACTACCACATCGAAGAATTTCTCGAAACGTTGTTGAATGAAATATGGTCCAAGGTAGTTTGGTTGAAGAGATGATGAGATTATGTTATTATAGATGAATACATGTGAACAATTTGATAAGTCCTTGTGGACGAAAACTGGTTTTTTCCATGGTTGGTTGTTGGAGTTGGTTTGAGGTTTCAGATGTGACTTTGCAATTTTTGTATAAAATCTGAATGCGTGGCAGTTGGTATTTACTGAAAAATTCTCCAGGCAAACAGATTGGTGTGCCGTACACAAGTTCAGGGGAAGAACAACGCAAATCTTCTTTAATGGTGGATCGAATGCCAAGAATTAAGGGTAGAACATCAGTCCAAGAATTTGACATCTGTAGGTGGGATTTCAGGCTGTTTTTCAAAGTTCGGTGTTGGCATTCGATTAAACCGTTAGATTGTGGATGGTAAGCTGTGGTTGTGTTAGCTTTGAAACCTAGGTATTTGCTCAAGGATTGGAAGAGTTGGCTTTCAAACTGGCGACCTTGGTCAGATGTTATTCTTTCTGGGATTCCAAATCTGGAAATCCAAGTCGTGACAAGGGTTTTTGTGATGGGATCTGCTGTTTGGTCTTCTAAACGAACAGCTTCAATCCACCGGGTGAATCTATCGATGATAGTAAGTAGATACCTAAAACCTTTGCAAGATGGTAAAGGACCAACAATATCGATGTTAAGATGTTTGAATCGTTGATTTGGAACTTTGAATTCAGCAACTGGAGAATGGATATGTTTGTGAACTTTGGCTCGGTGGCATGCCAAGCATGCTCTAGTCCACAGTTGGCAATCTTTGTTTATGCCAGGCCAAATGAATCTTTTTGTCACCAACTTCATTGTTGCACGAATTCCAGGATGGGATAAGTTATGTATAGAGAAAAATATTCTTTTGCGAAATTCCTTAGGAATGTACGGCCGGTTAAAATTAGTGGAGGTATCACAGTAAATTTCCTTATCGCTATCCGGGATAGGAATTTGTACCATTTTGAAACTGGAATGTGATTTAAGAATCTTGAGGTCTTCATCCTCCTGGCAATCTGCAATAACTGTATAATCAATTGGAGCTGGAGTAGTGATGGTTTCAATTCTCGACAGTGTGTCTGCTACAATGGTTTCTTCTCCGGAAATGTACTGTATGTCTGTAGTGAACTCGGCAATGTAGTTCAACTGCCGGGCTTGTCTTGGAGAGGCTTTATCGAAATTCTGCTGGAAGGCAAAGGTGATAGGTTTGTGATCAGTGAAAATAGTAAATGAACGTCCTTCCAGAATGTGCTTAAAATGCTTTATCGCTAGGTGGATTGCAAGTAATTCTCGATCATAAGCGCTGTAGTTTCTTTGCGTGGATGTTAGGGATCGAGAGAAAAAGCTTAGCGGTTGTTTTTCACAATTATATAGTTGATGGATTACGGCACCCACGGCAGAATCAGATGCATCTGTTGTTAGGGTGATTTGCGCCAGCTGATGAGGGTGAACTAACATTGCTGAGTTGCACAATGCGTTTTTGATATCAGCAAAAGCATTCTGCACATCTTCGGTCCAAATTAAAGTTTTTTTTGCTGTTTTTCTGTACGCCTTTAAGCAAGATTGTCAACGGTTGTTGCACTTTGGTATAAAGCGATAATAGAAGTTCACCATTCCTAAAAATCTGAGCAAACTTGTGAAGGATTCTAGTTTAGGATATTGTTTAATTGTATCAACTTTCGATGAAAGAGGTTTAATTCCCCCCCCCTTCCGTTGATATCTCATAACCTAAAAATTCAAGTTTGCTCAGATCAAATGTACATTTTGCAATGTTTAAGCACAGTCCGTAGTTATTGAGCCTTCGAAATACTAATTCAAGATGTTTTTTGTGTGTTTCTGTGTCGGAAGCAATGAGAATGCCATCGAGATAGCAGAACACAAAATCTAGGCCGCTCAGCACGGTGTCCATAAACCTTTGGAAGGTTTGTGCTGCGTTGCGTAGACCGAATGTCATATAAGGAAATTCAAAAAGTCTGAAAGGTGTTATAATGGCGGTCTTCGGAATATCAGCTTCGTGAACAGGAATCTGTTAGTAGGCTCTTATCAAATCTATAGTTGAAAATATCGTTGTTCCATGCAGAATATTTGTACAGTCCATTAGACATGGCAGTGGGTAACGGTCTGGTATGGTGTTTGCATAAACCCAAAGTAATCACCACATGGCCTCCAGTCACCGGATTTTTTTAAAGTGAGATGTAATGGACTTGACCAGTTGCTTTTGGATGGTCAGCATAGACCTTCTTGCAGCATATAATCGAATTCCTTTCTCGCAGCAATCAACTTTTCTTGAGAAAGTCGTCTGGCTTTAGAGAATATGGGGTTTCCTTTAGTTTCGATGTGATGCTGCTTGCACATTATGTTCTTTAATTTTATCATTTTTTATGTAGGGTTTAAGTTAGGAAATTGATTTAAAATGGCTCCATATTGGTTTTGAAAAGTGTTAGCGATGAATTTAGGAGTGACGCTACCGTTACACAAAATACCTTTAGTCGTCAATGAGGTGGTACCATCAATTAGTTTTCTATTTTTACTGTCAACTAATAAGTTATAATGTGAATAATAAGTAACTAATAAGTTAAAATGTGAAAGAAAGCCTATTCCAACAATAGGTTTGTTGACATCTGCAATTATAAAAGGCCAGTTGAAAGATCTGCGTAGCCCCAAATCCAGTTCCAACAATTTTTGACCGTATGTTTTGATTTTTGTGACGTTAGTTGCAAACAGCTCAAGCTTAGCCGCAGTTCTTTTTTCCGATAGTGATGGTGGAATAACCGATATTTCTGCTCCAGTGTCAATTAAAAAATGTGTTGCTGATGAGTTGTCACGAATATATAGACGATTCAGCTCAACCCCTTGACCTTCGTTCGTCATTAAAAGCCGGGGGTTCAGTTTTCCTGTTTCGAAACCTGATATTTGCATGATGGTGTGCACTTGTAAGCTCTCTCGTCAAAGCGTTGGTGAAAATAACAGTTATTTGGGTCATTGTTATTTTTGGAACGGTTGCTTGAATTCGATCTGTATCTTCGTCTTTGTGGACTGTAATCTTTATGTCTATGCATCTCCGCTATCTGCAGAGCCAAGTCTGATATCTGTTTCTGTAGATCATGGGTGGTATTGTTATCAGTTGATGGAGAAACAATGTGAGCGAACTGAAGTGAATTAGGATTTAATTCCCATATTTTGTCAGCCATTGTCGATAGTTTGGACAAATCATCGCTGCTTACTGACAAAATGCTCCGCATATTAAGAGGTAGTCGTTGCATCCATAATGTTTTCAAAAATTCATCTGGTACCTGCTCCGTCGCCAAATTGCGCATTTCACAGAGGAGTTGGGATGGTTTCTTATCACCCAATTCCAATTCGATCAGAAGTTTCTGAGTTTTCTGTGTTTCAGAATCGGCAAAAATTTCAATAAGCCTCTTTTTAATGGCCAGATATTTCCCATCGTCTGGTGGTTTGACAAGGATATCTGCAACTTGTGACAATGTCCCTGTTTCGATTGTACTGACTACATAATCGTATTTCGTTTTGTCAACTGTTATTCCAGCGTTGCGGAATTGGGCTTCGATCTGCAGAAACCATATTTTGGGGTCGGGTTTCTAAAAAGGAGGAATTTTTAGACTTACCCTGGCAATCGTTGGTTTCTCTGATGCTGTTTCGGCGTCCTCGTTTGTGGACATTTTATCGCAATCGATCACGTTCCAGGTCACCAATGAAGTTCGTTGAATAATGACGAATGTATTGTTATTTTATTCTATAGCACAAACTTCTTTAAATAATTTTATTAACGACATAAATAAAACAGAAGAACAACCAATAACGAAACGTTAGACAAGTAATTCCATTGTTATTTTTTTAAACTTTATTAGCTGATGCCACTCGAGCAAAAGAAAAATCGCAACGTGAAGAGTTTTATAGGAGGCGCTTCAGTATCGCAAATGACGTCACCACAATAATTAATTAAATAATTTATATAAGGAAATCAAATACTTTTCAAAAGTTTGAGTTTACTTGGGTGTCATTGTTTGTTACTCTGAATTCACCTATGGAGTCCTAGAAATGAGTACTTAATTTCAAATAGACAGTTATACACTATCTACCAATAAGTATTTGGACACCTGTGATAGAAAAGAAAAACAAAATTTATTCATATTCAATAGTTGGTAGAGCCTCCATGAGAGGCAATTACAGCCTCAACTCTCCGGGGCATGCTTTCCACAAATCCTTGTATGACGGCTAGTGGTATTTTCTTCCACTCGGCTTGGAGAAGACATGTAAGTTCCTTCACCGATTTTGGGCGGTTGTTGCACCCCTTAATTCGGCGATCCAACTCGTCCCAGAGGTTCTCGATAGGGTTCAGGTCTGGGCTCTGGGCAGGCCAGTCCATTCGGTTAACCCCATTGTCACCATAAAAATCCATGGTAGACCTCGCAAAATAACAGCTGGCGTTGTCGTACTGGAAGTAACATGGGTCCAACACGTAAAACTGTCACAATGTAGGAAGCACACTGTCATCCAAAATAGTGCAGTAGGCGTCGGCATTGAGCTTACCAAGAATTGGGACCAAGTGTCCCCCCAGTCCATACCAGGAGAAACACCCCAGACCATAATTCCACCTCCGCCGAACTTTACTTTGGGCACAATGCCTTCTGGCAGGAGGCGTTCTCCAGGCAGACGCCAGACCCTGCCATCCGAAAGGTAGAGGGTGAACCTTGATTCGTCGCTCCAGAGAACCCGTTTCCACTGATCTATGGTCCACTTTCAACATGCTTTGCACCACATTAACCGAGCAGCGCGGTTGGACTTTGTGATCAAAGGCTTATGGGCGGCAGCATGACCATGAAAACCAAGCAGATGTGCTTCCTTATGGATGGTATTCATCGAAACAACACTCCAGGATGCCTGTTGAAACTCCTGGATTATGTGGGCCATCGGTTGGGTGCAGTTCTTTCAAATTTCTCTGGACAGCACCTGTCGGTCCCTATCTCCCAGTTTCGTGGGTCTGCCGACTCGGGGCACATTCCAACAATCACCGCTCACCTTCCACTTCTGAATCACATAGGACACTGTCAATTTGGGTAATTCAGCTCGCTAGATATGTCCCTTAAGGATCGGCCATTTCTGTGATACCCAACGATTACACCTTTCTCGAAATCAGATAACTCTGCACTTCGTACATCTTGCATGAGACTAATGCCAATGTTGTTTCCTACACGATATTTAATGGCGGAGGGCGTGACATATATCAGGACTGCAGATATTGTCATTTGCATTGGTGTCCTGGTAGATAGTGTATATAATAGCCAGTTATATATAATAGCCAGTTATATATAGCCCAATCACCTTAACCTTCCGTCTGGTGCAATATGTAGACCACTGAGTTCAGGCGCAATGTGCTTGATGGGCACATATTCAAAAAACATAAAAACACCTAATTAAGTTCATTTATACAACTGCCAAGTGATGAACATCATTATTAGGGATGTCAAAAGAAGAAAAATCCAGGTGCCAATGCCGCATAGTGGCGGGGTAAGGTGATAAAATGCGCTGTGTATTTCAGATCAAATGCACCCGATGGAAGGTTAAAAATCGAATTTGATGGAATAGAAGGGGTATTTTTAAATAGCAGCCACTGTATTAATATTTAACTGTGTCACTAGTTTTATTTGGTTTTAAATAATGTTTCTTAAGTGTTTTTTCTGATTTTGTCACCAGTAATAATCTAGGTAAAACTTTAACCTTTTAAGGTGAGAGTTCCAGCTGCTATTTGAGTCCTATAAAAATTCTTAAGTGGACTGTATGATGCTGGTTGTATATCAATGCTATATTAAAAACTGAGGAAACACTATTACAAACATTTACACATATTATATTTACAAATGAAATGTAAGTATGGAGTAGCCCTATGGCTACTAAGCTGGACAAAAACAAAATTGAATAAATTTAAAAATTCATTTTAAATGCATAAATGAATACAGACCTGCGCACTTGGAACTTTGCGTACACCTCTTTTTCTGAAAAACGACTTTCTTGTACTTTTGGTTAAAGCTGTCTCATCCACAACAAAGACTGTTGGTGAATAAATTGGATCTCGATAATCTTCATGATCAACAGATTTTGTGTGTCTAAAAACATAAAAATATTGTAAGAACATAACATGCTCATGCATTTTTATTTAGTCTCAAGTTTACCTTCAATAGTTTCTTTAAAAAACTACCTAAAAACCAGCTTTATGAAAAAACAGATTAACTTTAAAATATCTGACTTATTTATACTAAGATGCATTATGAATGCAAATCTTGATATTAATAATTACAAATCTTGAATTTTAGGGAAGTCCAGTGAAAATTGTAAGTAAAATGAGTAAGAATTTTTCAGCAACAAGTCAATTGATAAAACAAAAACTGGGAAAGCAAAAGTTTAAAACTGTAGGCAAGCAATATTTAATTTTATGTTTGAAATTGTAAAACCTTTTTATACCAAAACTCCTTCCTTCTATTCTATGCTAGATGCCCACATGGATTGGAAACATTCCATAAATACACCAAATCATATCCGACTTATCCTGAACAACAGACATGGAACCCTGGCAATTGGGCTACCAATCGCCATTGCAACAAAAGAAATAATAAATCTTTAACGCTTTGAAATGTGCTCTTTTCAATGGAGCTAATTATTATAAAATGGGAGGCATCAATTTTTTGAAGCACATGATTTTCGAAAGGATCAAAACACGATTATTTTGACTTTGGGGAAACTTTAAGGATAAGTAACACAGTAAATACAAACAGGAAAGATGCTACATGATTAGTTTTGTGTCATGTATATGGTCTATGATATACCCAAAAGTCAGCTTCTCGAAATGTTTTGTTTAGTATCAGCGACTCATTAAAGTTTGCGAAAAATTGACCTGGATGAAAATTTTCAGCAAGTTTGAAGTCATATTGTGACAAAAAGTATTATATTTGAACTTTATTTGTGCCATATCTGTGTTCTATGCATAAATTTAGACCAGCAGAATACTTAAGTTTAGCAAAGCTATTTTAGATTTAGAACCGTAAAATATCAAAGTTGACAATTTTTCCTTTGTAAATAAAAAGTGTTCATGAAAATAGCACTGTTGCATGAACAAGCTTAAACTTTGTAGCAGTTCATAAGGGTCTCTAAGGTGTAAATACAGTGAAAATTTCGCCAAAATCGAAGGGGGTCAAGTAGGAATTGCCTTCGAAATTGAACATTTGACATGGAATGACTTTAAAGCATAGTCCATTAGCCTTGAGTTTTAATAGCACCTGTGTGTCTGACTTAACAATCGAACTGATTCCAGTGTTTCTCTTTCATGGTTGCCATGGCATGAGTCCAAATTCTGAAAATAGCAAAATTTGAAAACTTTCACCCAAAAGAAAAATCCTGAACATATATATTCTTTACTTCAAGTACAGCCTTCCACTAAAATGGAAAAATCAGCATTTTACTGGAAGACTACCAAAAAATTCGGATATGATGTACCCATTTAAACAGCATCTTTTCCTTTCAGGCAATTAAATAACTTTTATAAGGAAAATTGCATTTCAGAATTAGAAATTTCAAAACATTTTTTTACCTTACAATTCTAGTTGTTGAAATTGTATTTTTGTTCTTTTTATGAGGTCTTTCTGCAGAATCTAGGAGACCACTCAAAGCTACTCTACGAAATACACCACCATGATTTTCACGAACATAAGTCATAAATTGCCTAATGCTTCTATACAAGGACTGAAAGTAAAAATATAAATGCTTAAAGTATTGATCTTACATATAATTTGAAATTACATTAATATATAATAGATACTTCTAGTAACACAGATAACATATAAATTATTTTAACTTTCAGTAAATAAAAATAAATACCAAATTTTCTTGGCTCTTTAACTCTTTTCTTGCAAGAACTAATCGTGAAACTACAGCTTTGAAGGAGCTACTAATGACCAGATTTTCAGCATCCCTCACAGCAGACTTTCCAAATCCAGCCCCAAAGTTATTGGCATATGAATTCCGATAGTTGTTTTCTTGACTTCCAGAAGTACTAGCTCGCTTTTGGGCTGAATAGAAATGAAATATATGACAAATTAAATGTTTCATGTTCAGAAAAAAGTTCTTGCTAGTACTTTGAATAGTCAAACTATTTCATTGGAGTCAAATTTCTCTTTTTACAAAAATACTGATTAATTCATAAAATTTTGTGAAACATAATTTCAATGAAAACTATACTGTTCATATAAAAGTAATGAGATAAAAGAGGAAAGGAAGAAATACTTTAGTGTTTGAGACAAATTAATAAAAATAATTATCATTTTTAACTTAATAAATTATGAAAAATTCTCTATTAAACATTTTTATTTTCTAATTTGTTTAAATGTTACTAATTGTACAAGGAAACAAAAAAATCAAATTATCACATTGTAACAGTACAGATTAAAAATGAATCATACATTATGTATGAATTAACATGCTGTTCAATCTTTTGTATTGAAAAACTATTAGTTAAATATTAAAGCATTTTTCAACTTCAGTGGTTAAATATTACAATTATAAAATAACAAGCAAATAAATTCATTTTATGAAACTAATCTTTATATTAGTTTTTAATTCATCTTAAATAGAAAACCCACAACACAGTTGGATGTAGTCTCCAAAAACTGTGAAACAATAGTTTTAAAAAGTTATACTCTAAAATAAAATTATGCAAAAGCTTGATCCAAATTGGTTTCTTCCTACATATTTGTTTAATACTCTAATTCGTACAGTTTCATGCAAATTTTTTAAAGTTACAACCACAGATATTTCAAGAATTTTTAATACATCTTTCAGATAAGGATTAAATTTCTTTCTTCCTTTTCCTAACATGCACATACCGTAAAGAACAAATTATTTACTAATTCCATTAAAATATCAAAGGATAGTGACCACTTTCTTTAAACTGGCATAAAATATTACTTAGAGGAGTCCAAAGATAAATAGAAAGACTCACTTAAAGGAGAAACAGGAGATCCAGATTCCATGCAAAAGCCTACAAAGCTGTGAAAAAAATCAATAACTTCTGGCAATGGACGACGATTAACAATGTCTCTAAGAAAACTCCTAAACTGCTGTTTATCCACCTCATATAGTTTATTTAACGAGTGGAGTATTTGGGATCGTAATAGTTCTGCAACGGGCCTGCTACGATGCCCTTCTCCACAACTATGAGGGCAACCCAGATACTTGCAGATTCTAGGAAAGATAAATATAATTTTTTTGGATACCACATATTGTGTCTCTACCATGAGATTTCCTTCTGCAACTAAGTCTGGATAGTGATGGTCACTATACGAACAGGACTCATAAATTTTGAATAGATGAATATGGTGGAAATCTGAATCATATGTAGCTTTTGCCGAATGTTTGCAGGAGAAAGTTTGCCATCCATTGCAATAACAAGTAAAAATGTTAAATATATTTCTAATTTATAATTGAATGCGACAAACTGGAATGCATTTTAAAGCACTCCCCTATGGGAAATGGGAATGGCTCATTTCTACAGGAATAGAGGCAGACTGGCACATAGAAATAATTCTCATGGTAGATAGACAGTACTTTAAATATATGCTTATTTAAGACAGTACTTTAAATATATGCTTACTTACGACTACTTTAAATATATGCTTATTTAAGACACTCTTTTCTGCTTTGATAAGATATGTAGTTGTATTGATATAAATAACATTTTAAAATTTAATGATAGCAATAAATCATTTTAAAAATATGTCATGCTATAATTATTTTAATTTTTGCACTATCATGTTAATCAAAGACAATTTCACTTAACAGAATTAGAAAACTTGGCAATTCTAATCTGCTAATACCAAAAATTGAGCTAAATCATTCGTTTTCCAGAATATTTTTCGTTATATGCAAGAGTAATTAATAGCTTATGGAACCAATACTTAAATTTCTAGATTGTAGTAATTGTATCATAGTCATTTTTTAAAATATTTTATACAATGCAATGTTTCGTTATTTATCCATTATTACTGTTTAAGGTTTAATTTTAGCCATGAAACCCCAAGAAATTATTAAATCTAAAATGAGGCGTGACATTTTAAAATTATGTTTTAAGAGATCAGTAGTATATACAATCTGAGTATTATTAATCTGGATAACTGGATAGAACATGGAGTAAATTATTCACTTAACGTATTTTTTCCAACATTGTTTTCTCACATGCATTTGCCTGTTCCGTTCTCTCTTCAAACACATTTGACAATCAAATAAAAGATTGAAGTAGCTTATCACGAAAACAGACTAAAGATAGCTTATTTAAGTCTGAATTAAATCTATTATAAATTTGAATAAAAAAGGACTTAAACATTATATTGAAATGCATTGTGTGATATACAAGCCCTTCATGTAAATATTCCAAAAATAAAAAGTGAATAATACACTGCTGGCCACCGTAAATGCAACACCCTGAAGGAAGCATGCAAATAATATGAAATTTACAACATGCATTAGCGGAGGTGAGATATGCAAATGATTAGAATTTCAGCGCAGACGCACATCACGCGCGCCTGTGGCGCCACTTCAAAGCGCTATTTAAGGCTTGGAGATTTCGACGATTTCAAGTACGGCAATTGTGTTTTTCTTGTGGTTTTTTCAAAAAAACGATCAATTATGCCTCGTAGAAAACAGCGATCATCTTTTGATCAAGTATCCGAGTTCGACAGAGGAAGGATAGTGGCCTACCGAGATTGTGGATTATCTTTCAGGGAAATCGGTAGTCGTGTTGGACGAAACCAAACAACTGTAATGCGGATATGTGATCGTTGGATGCAAGAGAGTACGACGGACCGACGTGTTCGATCGCATCCACCTCAGTGCACCACTTTACGCGATGACAGGCATATTGTGCGTATGGCAGTGACGGATCGCTCAGCCACATCACGAACCATAGCACAGCACATTCAGTCTGTACCGCATCATCCAGTGTCTGCGCGTACCATTCGACGCCATTTACAGCAGAGTGGTCTGTCCGCAAGACGTCCATTGCTTCGTCTACCCTTGACGCAGAACCACAGACGTTTCCGCAGCCAATGGTGCGATGAAAGAAGGATGTGGACTGCAGAATGGAATAAAATTGTCTTTACTGACGAGTCACGCTTCTGTCTGCAACACCACGATGGTCGGATTCGAGTCTGGAGACACCGTGGAGAGAGGATGCTGAACAGCTGCGTTATGCACCGCCACACTGGTCCTGCACCGGGTATTATGGTATGGGGCGGTATTGGATATCACTCTCGCACTCCTCTAGTACACATTGCCGGTACTTTAAGCAGCCAGCGCTACATCTCCGAGGTGTTGGAGCCAGTTGTCCTTCCTTACCTTCAGGGCTTGCCCACAGCCATATTTCAACAGGATAATGCGCGACCACACGTGGCACGCATTGTCCAAGGGTTCTTCGTCAATCGCCAGATTGAATTGCTTCCCTGGCCAGCTCGCTCTCCGGATCTTTCGCCGATAGAAAACATGTGGTCCATGGTTGCTCAACGATTGACCCAGAATACATCCCCAGCTGCCACACCAGATCAACTTTGGCAACGTGTGGAAGCTGCTTGGTCTGCTGTACCCCAAGAACACATCCAAAGTCTCTTTGAATCAATGCCGAGGCGTGTGGCAGCGGTGATCTCCAACAATGGCGGCTACTCTGGCTACTGATTTTGGCAGGAACCACACTTCACAGAAGTCTATAAATTTAATCATTTGATACTTGGTCAACATGTTATCTACAAAATAAATTTTGTTGTGATATCTCTTGTCTTTCTTGGTGTTGCAATTTGGGTGGCCAGCAGTGTACAATGAGTGAATAATACAATGTTGAAAATAAACACCAATCATTACCTCCACAAACTGTCCATAAATAAATGATGTAGTGTTAATTCCTCTTTTTTCTTTTCGGGCACATTCTTTAACTTATCTGACTGATTTAAAACACTATTTTCAGTTCCAGGAGTGGTTATCAAAGCTTCATCTGATTTATCAAGTTGTTCTTGATCTTGTTCAGTTTGATTTAATATTCCAAAAGATAAGAGAAGATCTAGCATATTGAGAGCAATTTCGCATACACGGATAGACAAAGAACTATCCCCTAACGTTACTGAATGAACAGCCTGTAAAAGTTGAAAAACATTCAATTCCATAAAATTTTAACAATAATCAATTAAGTGCAAAATACAGTTCAAATACATAAAAATATAGAATATATACAATTAGTTTGAAAACGAGATTATGAAATGTTTACTAATATATAACTGCTAAATTCATAATATATCTAGTGAGATAAGAAATAATCTTTAATAATTTAAAAGTTATTCAAGAAATAATCATGGGGAAAATGCTATGTTGAAGGTTCGATATGAAAGAAGTCTTAAAAAATAATTTTTGTGGGATATCGGAAATCCCTCGTTGCCCAGTGAACGCAGATGTCTGGACCATAAAGAGACAGCTCGAAACACCTACCCATGACTCACCCAGCTATAGAAGTTCCCGCAAAAATCAGCAGAGGGACGATGATAACTGGCAGTTGACTAAGAAAGACACTGCAGCAGATGGCTGCTAAGATATGAACTTTAATTGTTCTGGCATAAGACGACCCGAAAACCTGTCAATTCATTTCATTTGTAAATAGTCAATTTAGCTTATATTAAATTCCTCTTCTTAATTTTAATTCATCTCTTCATTTACTGAATTATGGTCATTTTGTTCCACATGGGAGGTCAGCCTTATCCTACATTTTGACTACAATTTTTTAAATGTCTTTTTTTATACTTTTAAAACAAATAGTTCAGTATTACAGAATTTTGTTTTGAGTTCACTCCTCATTTTTATTCATCTAATCATTGCCAAAATAATGCTTATTATTTTATTAATGTAAACAGAAATTTTCAAGTATCCGGTCATAGTTACCAAGGAACAGAAGTAAGGATTTCAGCAACTCCTTTCATAGGAAATTTTTGGCTACTCTACTGATTTGACTAGGAGGAGGCTCAATGAGTCCCTCTTTAACATGTATCCCTGTCCTCTTAGTGTTAGGTATGAATCTGGAAGCACACTTGACTCAATACTTTAACTTACTGAAGACTAAATTAAATGCAGAGATGGCAATCTTTGGTTGACTGCATCAGGAATAACATGATTGATTTTCAGCAATGATTAAGTTTAAACATAGGTAATATGAGGTATAGGTAAACATAGGCAATTGAGCCTTTACATTGTAGTAGACAAATTGATGATAAAAATGTAGTATTCATACAAAAGAATCTGCATTTAGTTTTTGCAGACTAATATTCACATTCCAAATGATTCACTAAAAACATGATTTATATTAACATCGACACAAACACTCAATAGTTTCAACCATCCATGCCAATTTAAGCTAACTTCGCCCTAACCATAATCAATATACAAAAACACAATCGAGAGATGACAACCTCCAATTTGATGTTTCAGGAATCCATAATGATCTTCAGGAATATTTCCAGTAATGTTGCATTATTAACCTTTTTATAAATATGACATTTTAGTCAAGACTAAGGGTACAAGGTAACTAAGTTAATACATATAATTAAATTTTTACTTTCTTCGGCTACATTAATTCTCCTTTAGAGATTATGCAGCCAAAAAACTAAACTTCTTTTCTTCTCATAAAATAATTCAACCATAAAATTTCAATATTCTTCCACTACTGTGAGAATTCTACCACTTTTCAATGCGGTTTATTCCTGGTGAAAGTATCTTAAGTAAATACAAATAGTAACATTAATATAATTTTATTTAAATATATTTTAATAAAAAATATTTTTAAATAACAGCAAGTGTTTTTACTATACAAAAAACGAAAAAGAGTCTAGACTAGCAGCTTTGACTGGAAAAAGTCAAGTCACTGGAAAAAGTCGTCACTGAAAAAATTGGTCAAGTCACTGAAAAAATTGGTCAAGTTACTGAAAATTATACAATTTTTAGATTTAGAATAAAAAATAATTCCACATTCTGTATATTGGTACTTTGGCTCTGGTAACAAAATACAGTAACTGGGAAATAGTCATTTGCATATAGGATGCATAAAGATAGGAAATGAGAATGTTTCATGATAAAATTATAGCAGTTTCAGTATCTATTTTTCATTTTAACACTGGAGTCATTTCTGGCCATTGGCATTTGAGTGGTTTTTATGTTGCTTTTACTTAATACCTACTTGAAGTTTTTCAATTTTTAAGGCTTGAATTTTGATGAAATCCTTGTAATATTATACCTTTATCATTAAGTAGTACCTATATAATGTTACCTAAGGCCTAGAAATACTACACCTTTATAATTAAGTGAGATTTTGTATAATCATTTCACTATTTGCTGTAAAAAAAAAGGTGAAAATCTGTAATAATTATGAAAAATTTCTAATGTTTGGCCTCTGTTCACATAAAAAATATTGTTACTACAAACATTGCTTTACACACGTCTAAAAAATATTTATAAAATGAGTGAGTAAATAAATGAGTAAGCATTCATAATCTAAGATTATAAAAGATCAATACTAAAAAGTAGTATAAAATAATATTACCAAAGCAAATTTTTAAAAAGATTCAATTTGTATCCAAACATTTTCAAAGTACTGATCTCAGAAAGGTTTAAAAACGCTTCCAAATTTTGAAATCTCTAAAATGAATTCTAGAAAATCAAACTTTAACTTCCAATTAGCTAAATCAGAATATTTTTATACAAACCTTTAACACGACTTCTAAGCAGATTTCTCCATCTTCAGTAATGTAATAAGTAGAACCAGTTGCTTCACAGCCACAATCTGAATCATAAACAATATTTGAATCTGTCTGACTTCGGGTTATTGTAAATTGCTGGTTGGTTGGGTTAGGGGTTGTAGGGGGAGAATTTTCATCTCTTTGATCATTCCCAGAATCCTGAAAGATTAAAAAAACATTTTTTCTCACAACATATCTTTTGGTAAAAGTTTGATATACATAAATAAAAAGTTTTCACAGTAACATTTTAAACTATGATGCAGCACTAAAATTTCATAGTACATAACTTTAAAATACATTTTTATAATTTAATTTTTGTAAAATGAATGTAAAACTTAATATTTGGTAAAAAACAACCTTATACATATGGATTAAAATATACTTTCATTTTTGTTGTATGGAACTTTTGCTAGAAAATTTTCAATATTAAGCTTTTTATATATTCAAAGCTGAAAGACAGAACATTTATACAGCTTGAAATCATTGTTCTTTTAAAAGTTAATTTGTAAAAAATGAAAGCATTTCAAAATATCGAGTCTTCTATTTTGACAGTATTAAATACCGATGACAATGATTTATCTTATTATTCATAAACTATGTGATTAAGCACCATGGAAAAGCCAAACTTATTTTACATTTTTATTGAATTTTATTTTTAAAAGTGGATACATTCTAAACCACTGCTAACATCAATACCTTCATCAGGATTCAAACCCATAGCTTATTGAATCAAGGATTAGCAAATCAAACTAATTTCATATCTAATTCCATAATTACATTGTTCCCTTAGAAAAATTTTCTTATATTGTTTAAAATTCATTTTTAGCATGAATATTTTTATTGATTAGCTTTATGCTTATGACCATTTATTATCAAATTAATTCAGTTAAATGTTCAAGGAAGTATGAATTCTTCAATTCCAATCCTAGAGTTCTAAGACTCTACACCAAATTCAATGAGTGCAACGAAAAGTTATCAGTCCTTGCAATTCTGAGTTTCAGTTACCATCTAATTTTAGCATCTTACTGGTACTTCTGTTTGAAGTATAAAGAAATAGAATATAACTAACCTGATTTAAAAAGAATTGCACTGAAGCAACAGGAGAATGTTCCGTTACAGTAATAATTGGGTTAGGGACACTAAATGTGTGATAGGCAGGAACTTTTTTCACCCCAAGGGAAATTGGCTGATGGATAGCATGAGGTGCAATGGAATCAAATTTATGTTCTCCATAATGATGCAAACTAGGCATACTGCGTCCTCGAACCATTTCTGCTTTAATTAGCTCTGTTGTATCAGTGTCTTCAGATTCAGAATGCTTGTGGTCAAGCATTGCAAGAGCAGATTTCGGCCTTTGCATCTCTAAATGCTCTGATGAGAGACATGTCTTGAATTCAGACCCACTGTAAGACTCGGAAATAATCGCCATACCATGTTCTTCAGGTAATGAGGAGCATTGGTTCTCTTTGCCGATTCTATCCAAAAGTCTTTCAGAGAGTCTAAATTTTTCCTCAACAAACATTTTAAAATCACACATTTTCATTTTCTTGGATCTTTGCTTATCTGATTGAGTGTCAAATGATGATTGGTGAAGTTCATGCATGCTTGTGTGATGACTGGGGGTCTGGTAGGAAGAATCAACCATAAATATATTTTCTAAAGCTGAAGCAGAATATTCTTTTTTAACTTGTTCAGGTGATTGATACAATGATATTTCAATTTCAGGAATAGGCAAGGAACAACTTCGTTTGCGCATGGAAGCAAATCCAAATGACACTTCCTTGATGTCTTTCAACCTAAAATGTATAAAACAGAACTTATTTGGTGTTCCCAAATAACAGAAATTTTCAAGAAAATGAATTCCCCCACATTTTAACATGGTTTAAAAATACTAATATTAGTACATTAATGCACTGAATGGGGAAATAACATGCTAAAGTAATAATACACTAAGTAGAAGTATTAAAGGAAAACATGCAGATGTTGAACCATCACTTAAAAGTAACTTTTTCTAAAATTTTATTGTTAAGAACATATAATTTAATTATATATTTGTTAAGTTTCATGGCAGTTTTCATGGCATGAATGCTCTTAACCATTTCAAGTTCCCTTGACAAAATACAGTTTTTCAGGCTTAGTTCGATCGATAGATGCGGTTATTTAGCCTTAAAATATCATGCAATATGAAAACAATAGCATACTTAGAAAACTTCTGATAATCAGATGGTTAATCATAAAGTTTTGTATGAACCTAAGTACTTAAACATATAACTTAATTTTTACATATTTTTTATAATACATTGTATATATTGCAGCATTTAGCACGACCCATCAGAACTTAGTAGCATCAAATATACTTTAATGTGATGAAATTATTTAAATCAATAAAGTTTTAAATAAAAGCAATACAGTTAATATACAATTGAGTAAAGAGTAAAATTTTATAATACATTTGACAATTTTGAGTAAAGAGTACTCAAATAAAAATTACTGCCCATTATAAAGGATCTCTTAACAGTTTCATCCACCAGTATACAAGCACCTAGTGATAAGATGGTGGGAACCAGATTTGATTTTGTTATAAAACATCAGCAGAATGTCGATGAAGGCAGAGTTAAAATCACAATTTGTAAATATCCTGTAAAATTTACTTTTCAGAAAGTTTAAAGAATGGTATTTCACATAAACAATTTAAGGGGATCCAATGAATTCAGTTAAATACACTGTTTATTACTTGGAAATTGCACACCACTAATTTACTCATCAAGTAAAAATTAAAATGTACTACAGAAATTTTATTTTATAAAGATGATTGATTTTGGGGTTTTATGGACCAAGGACCATATTTGGCCATGCTGTGCCAGACACAAGACATACAATATCAAGTAATAGACACACATACATTGAAAGCTTTACTAACACAAGAGAGAAATGCACCCGACAGGAATCGAATCAGAGCTGCCTACAACCCGAAGGTTGCTAGCGCAGAGCAGACATACCCATTGAGTCACGATGGCCCCTTATTTTATAAAGAAACAACATCCCCATGACATTCTTTCGTAATAAAAACTAAGTAAGAATACTGAATGGATGTTGGCTTAAAAATATAATGATAAAATAGAAAAATAAAACTGAAATTATTTTTCTGTGGCCTTTACATTTTTTTTAAATTTCTATTGACGGTTAAACAAATTTTAACTTTACCTTTGAAATAAATAATTTAATGCCCAAAATATTCCTTCTTCTAACCATTGAGAAATAAAAAGGCAACGTAAGACAGCTACATCTAAATAAGTAGCCATGGCTACATCAATTTTCCCTATTTTGGGGCCAGCTGTTTTATTATCCAAAGTCTCAGTAGCTTCAGGTATTTTCTCTTCTGGTTGTTCATGAATCGAAATACTTCCACAATTACATTTAAGTACATTAGTTTCATCCTAGAAAAAAGCAAGAAAAAACAAAAAACGTTAGCACTTTATGTTAAAGAAATTGTTTTAAAAATAAACATACTGGTAACATTTATCAGTTTTACCTTAACAGCATGTGATGCACATATTTCACAAAACAATGCATCTTTTTTAGCATCTAACTCCTTAGTTGAAGATTTGTTACTTCCACTTTCGTCTTTCTAATAAAAATATTTTTATAAGAGTTTAACTTAATAGAGAATGTAGATACCTGACAAATGCAACAGAATATTAATATACATAATATTCAAATGCATAACAAAACCTTAAACTAAACAATGCACTCCAGAAGCATTTGTTTTGTGTGCTGAATAGTGAAACATCCTCATTTCTTTCAGACTACATGCAATTCACAGTAAAGCAATCGTCCGCAATTAATGCTTATAAAATTTGCAGATAATCCAAATATGAAAGGAAAAGTAAAACATATTAAGGTGTATATTGCATTCAAGCTTTATATATTTGATACCTTATTCAAATGTGAAAACAAACCAGTCTTTCTTTATTGTAAAATGTTGTTTTTCTTATTTGGGTTTGTTGGTTAGGTGTTTTGGGGTTTTATGGAGCAAGGGCCATATTTGACTAAGTTGTGCCCAACACAGACAACTTCAAGTAAAAAATGTCATGAGGGGAAAAAGAGGATTAGGGAACAGAGAAGGAATGGATGAAAGCACAAAAAGATCACTTGGTTATTTCGGGAGCACCAACCCTCCCCCATGTTTACTAAAGACAGTAAGCTCCACTTGCAAAGAAAACATTACTAGAGTACCCAGGTCCATTAAGCTTGCACACACCTAAAGATGTGTCTCAAGGACTTTTCTTATTTGGAACTGTGTTGTGTGCAAATAGTTTACTTTGCCAGTTTAATGTTTTCATGTCAAATTATGAAAACCTGAGCCATGAATGTCACAGCACTATTCGGCAATGTGTAGGGATTTTTCCAGATTTATAAATAAAATTAATGCATAAATTTTTAAAAAGAACAACCTGTGTCATAGTTTATGCAATAGGTATAAAAAAGTCTCAACTTACAGTAAATATTATAGGAACTAAATTTTCTAACTTCCGTTATGCTTAGTAAAGAATTATTAACTGCTTGAATAATTTAGTTAGCACTATCAGAATACAAATATATGAGATAAATGACAGGATCTCACATTTTCGGAAGTAGTTGATATCGGACTAGTGATTGTGGGTCCAGTTTCACTACTGTCCATTGAAGTAGTACACTGTTCTTTATTTAAGCGCTTTGCTACAGAAGAAACAGGTCATTGAAATTAAAATAATAAATGTATAATTGACATAATAAAATACAAAAACTACATTTTAACAGAGCAGTTAGCAAACTGAAATAAGTGTATTAAATAAATTTTTCGGAAAAGAATAAACAAAGAACTTTAAGTGAGAGCTAAGAACTAGAAAGTTGATTGGTTAGGTTGGATTTTATGGGTGATTGGGCCCTATTTGGCCAAGCTAAGAACAAGAATCTTCTTCAAGTACACTATGGTTTGACCCTATTACAAGCAATGGAATATAATTGAACAAATTATGGTTGGTTGTTTTGGGTGTTTTATGACACAAGGGTCATATTTGGACAAGCTGCATCAAACACTAAACAATGTAAAGTAAAAAATGTCGTGAAAGGGAAAAAATAATCATTGGGAACAGTTTAGTGGGATGAAAGCAGAAAAGATCACTTGGGTATCCCAGGAGCATGAACCTAGTGTTTACCAGAGGCAATAAACAACATATGAAAAGAAAAGATCAATAGAGTACCTTGGGTCCATGAAGCCCGTACACACCTAAAGGAGATGTGCCCGAGATCTCAAATTATGGAATTTGAATGTTACTAAAATTGTGTTAAACATGCAATTTACTCCAAAATTTTGTATTGTGTATTTAAAATATAATTCATGACTTCAAATGAAGAGTGTCCAGATGTCTATACACTACAAGTACTGATCAGAAATAACCCAGGAAAATAAGATTCTACGAGCTTCCTACTAACACTCTAAGTGAGATAAGTTGTCAGGCAGGTTTTGCAGAAAACAGCTTATACTAAGGATTGTTGGGCTGATAAAATATTCTCCTTTTAATATGAACGATGCAACAATAGATAATGTGCTATTTTAATTTCAAAGAAATGTACTTTTACCTCCTTTTAAGAAAGGTCACACAGTTCCATCTTCCCAATGCAGATACACCAAGCAATTAATTGACTGATAGGTGATTTCCTATTTCATAGATCAGGCAGATTCTGGATTGGTAAGGTTTACAAAAGTAACTGTTCTGCATCTGTCATGCTTTAAGCATTACAGGTACTTCTCACTTAACAACCTACCTGTTTAATGAGTGCTCACTCACAACCAGCTCTCCAAATGGGGAAATCCTTTTCTCAGCCTGAGCGACACACTGGCAAAACCAGAGTCTGTGCCAATGCCAGCCCTGGATACAATGTAATTAAATGGAGGATTTCACACATAGCCCGGTTCAGTTCCTAATACTGGCAAATGCAGCTGGCATTGAACTCAATTAATCAAATGCTGGAACGAATGTTACATTTTCTGTTGCAGATCGACACACCTTGCCTTCCTGCACTTGTCATTCCTGTTATGATTATTCAGTGGCACCAAAGTTATGGATAGTCCCCTAAAATAAACTAGTTGCCAAAACTAGTTCCTTGGACCTTTTCTTTATTCAGAATAAATAAAAATAATTAAACTCCTAGCTTAGTGTTCAATTCATTTAGCAACCTAGTACTAAGAACAGAAATCAATCACTAAGCAAGGAGTACCTGGATTCCATGTCTGACAATTTTGTGATGCAGACCTCAGTAATAGATAACATTTGCCTGCCATACCTTATACTCAAAGTTTTAGAACAAGCAAATGGAAAGAACAGAGGCTTAGCCATTTATCTGTCTCCTCAGAATTTTATATTTTCAGTTTTTTGTGTGATTGCTTCAGTCTGATATTTTAGTCTCATATATTCATGAGTAATGCAGTTTTCTTGCAAATCAAGGAGAGAATCAGAATCTGGGTACCCATTTACTGCCTATGATGGTAGTACAAAATAGATTTTCTCAATACTTACCCCATTTTGCCTTTATCGAAATATTTGAATTGATTTCAGTGCTTCTGTGCCAAATGGATAGGATGCATCAGGTAATTTTAAATTACATTACAGCAACAAAGTTGATGAAATAACTGTTAAAAACATATTTCTTCATTAAAAATTGGTTTGATACAAATGAAAATGAAATTAAAATTTTCCTCTACCTTCCCATTTCCAAGGCATTCAAAACAAATGAATCCTAAAGAAAATTGCATTAATTTAAGTCCACAAATTTATAGAAGTGGCAACAGAGCTTAGCATAAAAAGATGGTCCTTAGAAATTGGGATAAACTAATTCAAATGTATGGATACATCAAAATGTAATATAACTTAGTTCATTATTTCTTGGACATTTTGTAGCTATATTTAAAAAATTATAGCATTTTCAAGAGCCAATAAAACTTTACCTAACATAAAATTTCACTTTCAAATTGAATTAACAATGCAGTATTAATAAGGATAGCAAATACTAAATCAAATATTAAAGATTTTAAATACTGACCTCCGCCAATAAAAACATCTCCAAATTTCGCAACATTTTGTCTTTCTCGTTTTCCTTTCAGGAATGAGCGCTTAGACATAACATGAGTTGTAAAACAAGAAACATTAGGATGCTTGTACTCCCATAATGATTCCCACAATTTCAAGCCATTTTCTAAGCGAAAGCTTGTAATAAAATCTGAATGCTTCAAAAAATCGCCTAGTGGAGCAAATAAATATACAAAGACCTAAAATGAAAACAATTCAACTATAAATAAAACATATCAATTGCAGATGTTAAAGAAATGGGATTCAACAACTAAAATCCTGAACACAAGCTTCCCTTTCTATAATATAAGTCCCCCATGTTCACAATATTTTCCTGTTTGGGAAAAATCTGGATTAATACCCTCATGTGTCTCACAACAGTTGTTTTTATTTTCTAATAGTAGACAGAAAATCAGCAGCATTAGTGAAATCTCATTTTAATTCACAAATACTCCCAAAAAATCTACTTTTAGTGGAAAAGTATGTTAAAAAAATTCACACATTAATACGCAAGATCAAGGGAAACAGTTCAATTATGTACATTTGGTGCTATTTTGTCAAAAAGCATCCTCAAATAGGAAATACCAACTGCAACAAAACCTACAAAATAGCTTACAAGCAGTTGGTAGTAGAGTTACTTTAGCAATCTTCTAATGCAATATTGTTGATCATTAAGCAAGTTAAACACCCAAAATAGTTCTTTTTTCTTAGTCTAATTACAATGTTCCTTCCTTTTTTAAGATTAGGTTGGTTGTTTTGGGGCTTTATGGCACAGGGGCCATGTTTGGCTAAGCTGCACCAAACACAAGACAGACACTGCCAAGTAATTGCGGAAAGAAAGGAGGGAGAGGAAAAAGTACTTAGAGAAAGATCACTTGGGAATCCTGGGGTTGCGACACCCATGTTCACCATAAGCAATAAATTCTATGTGAAAAGATTAGATCACTAAGGTACCTTGGGTTCGTGAAGCCATACACACTTAAAGACGTGCCTCTGAGGGGTTTTTAAGATTAGGAAAGGGGGCTTAAATTGAGGATTTTTTAAATTCTACTTGTTTAAAGGAAACATCATAAGCCCCAACCAAATTTTCCAATTTTTCTCCAAGTTAAATTATCCCTTAAATTTTCAGGATTTTAAGTCGATATCTACACTTGATGAATGAAAACATGAAGATTGCGTTTCAAACTTGAATCTATTGCAACCCCAAAGAGAGGGAGATAATACATAATAAAATTTAAAAGCACAATCACTATTTCCCTTCAAATGATAATTAATTCTAGTGAATAAACACATAAATTAAAACATCTTAACATGTTTTAAATTTTAGATATTTCAGAGGTTTTCCTTAGAAAATTTTATAAGAATTTTCTGTATAATATTAACAAAAGGAGGAAAGTGCACAATAAGTTAACTACAATTAGATGGGATAGACATGACTTCAGAAAATTTCAGGTCACTAAATAATCCTAATGGCAGAAGCACAAATAGATTTTTATCTTAAAGATCTGAAAACGTCTAAGGTTTCAAGACATGTATTATATGATGAAATCTATACTCCACACATTGTTTACAATCACAATACATGTTTGCTCTTTCCTGATTATTTCCCTTTGTTCAATTTTTAAACCTATTTGTTTAAGTTGCAATTAATTTTAGTTATGAACATCATTTAGCAACAAAAAATGAATCTTGTTATAACAGTCTAAAATTTGAGGTATTTTCTTTGGAAGCTGTAAATGCTTGCCAAAAAATTTGTAATCAGTTGGAAAAGACAAATAACCAATCAAAATAATCTATTGTTTACATTAAGCATGCTTAATACAACTTAGTTACCTGAATTGATGATATAGGGAATAAATAATAGTTAGGTGAATGGCATACGCCTTGTTCAGCTTCGGAATCAGCACATTCTTCCATTGCATCCAAAATTATCCACTGTAATGTGTAGAGCAATTTAGTTTCTGGAGTCCCCAACTTGTCCAAACATCTATCTTTTCTACGATACAACAAAGCTGCACAGCAATGCATAACATGAGGGAAAGCTGCCTGAATTAGACGCCATCTATTGGAAACATTATTTAAGATAATAAAAGTATACTTTGGAAACATCACTACATATCTAGAAAATATGAAGGTAACACAATATGAAAGTTGATGAAGAAATGCCATTATTAGAAGTCTATATCAACTTTTGGCTGACAGCATCAGAAATAAGATAATTCATTTTCAGTAATGATGCAACAAATTTTAATAATGGTTATGTTTAACAAATAGTTAGGTAATTGAAATTAAATACAATTGGAATTTTCGAATTGTTATTAGACACTAACTTGGTGGTGACAATTTTGTAAAAGATAGGTCACAAACCTGATGATTTGGGGATCTTGGGAATTTGGCACTATTTAACCATTAAGTGAGATTTTCTTTAATAATTTCACTATTGTAATGCCATAAAGATGAAAATTTGTAATGATTGGCATCTGTGGATGTCATTGTACACAATTTTTTGATACTCCATAAATTTGTGAATTCAAAAGGGTATGGTTCCAGTTTTGAAAAAGTATGAATTCATTGTAAAAATTAGAAAAATATAATATTCAACTAATTTATACACTACATATATAGACATAGAAGATTAATTATCCATTTTCTCTAGAATAATGTACACCATTCAAGTAAAATTATCGTAGGTTCTTTAATTTTTTACTCTCCTTAAAATATGTACTAACTTCTAAGATCACAAAAAATTAAAGTATTGTCAATGGGTTGATTGATTTGGTTTGGCTTATTTCTGTCATTATTTATAAAATTATCGTAGGTTCTTTAATTTTTAATTAATTAATTAGTCCATAAATTAGCCTATAACCCATAAAATAGAGGGTTGAACCTATAAGGGAGTGTTGAACTAGTATTAAAAAGCTAGCTTTAGAGAAGAGCATGTAATCTATATCTGCATGAGCTACTCAGGTTAAGCAAACATAATTCCGTACTTATGCAATATGCTTTGAGTAATACAGAAACTTGAGTAACTTCAACTGTTGATAAATGGAACCCCTATTCAATTACATAAATATTGCATTCAATTAACCCTTGCTGGTCTAATTAATTATCATCCTTGAGTAGCAAAAAATGGCTATAGAGACAACTCAAATCTGTCATGACTACTGATTCAGAGTTGTTTCACAACTAAAACCAAACATTGTTTTCCCAAAATTGAATATTTTGTTATGATTAATAAAATCAATACTACACTCAATGAAATATTAAACTTTAGATGGATATATAAAGATATATTATGGATGATTAAAAAATATGATCACATTATTTAGAGCCCTGGGGTGTAGATTTATATACAATTATTTGCAATTTAAAAACAGCTGTACTACTAACCCTAAACTTTTTAACCACCTTGGCTGTTACTTGCATGACAACAATTTATTAGAAGACAGCCCCTTGTGTTTCAGTATAAAATTTAGAGCACTCCTACATACATAACATTATATAATAAATTTGGGAGGCAGAAAAACATATTTTTGTTAAACACGAGTGTATTAACTGCTAATGTATGCTTTAGAACAAACTTCATAATAGTAATTTTAAAGCAATCAAGCAAGCAAAAGCAATCAAGCAAGCAAAAGCAATCAAGTTATTAAACAAATCTTGGAATGAATACAATGAGTTACAAAGAATACATACAAGCTACTTTTCCATTATCTTCCAAATAAAACACATTTCATATTGCAAATAAATTGCCTTAAATAAATTTCTGAAATTTTAATGACTTTGTAATTCTTCTTCTTATATAACAATAACTATGTTTTCATAAATATTTTATCACAATTGAAAGATTCTAACCCCGGCTTCAAATATATACTTCTGAAAATTTTAACTTTGTGAGTTCTAAAAGCTCGAGATTGTACAAATCTGATATATAGTTAAAGGATTCAAATTGAATCTTGCTAGGTATCTAACAGGAAAACTCAAAAAATCTTTGTTTAGAGTGTTACCATTATTTTGCACAAATTAGGAATAGCTAGTTTTGCAAACACACTAAAGAGCTGCTCTGTATTAGAATTAATTGATCAGTTACCATTTAAAATATACGACCCATCTGAATATAGGTTAAGAACCAATGTGTTATGGGGACATTTGCTACTTTTAACAAAGTAGCATAGATTGTCACCTTTTAAAATTTCATATAATTACTTGGTTTAATTTAGGTTTATACCAAATACACTCAGCAAATTCAAGTACATATAAAGTTTATTATCTTTTTCAAAAATTTGATACGCTTAAAAATAAATGTAAATCTATTGCACAACATTCATATACATATCAATAATTCTTATATGCAGATTAACAAATATGTTTCAATTAATTACCTAGTGACACTTTTGATTGCTTGAGTAAGACTTGGGGAGAGGCCAAACTGAATATTTTGAACAAGGACCTTTTCAAATGACTGCAATAAAATGTTAACGTTGTATGTGAATTATTAAACACACATTTATACGATACTTTCGAAAAGTATTTCTTAAGAAACGCGTTTTAATATAAAAGGTACTTACTTTGCAAGCTTCCCGCTGTTCCTATAAATGAAATAAAATAAGTATTTATTTTCTACATAAAGAAATATTTTATAAAAATAAATTTAATAATAAATTAAACCAAAAGATATAACATTAAATCAAACTATTTAATGAATTATATTGAATAGTCTTTCCAACTGTGTTTCATTTTATTTTGATTGAGAACTTAAAATATTTTTTACCTTTATTTTTACATTAATAAAAGCATTTTTAAAAAGTAAATAAAATTTCATGTTACATTTCAACTTACTTATACTTGCTGAATGTCAACTTAGATTTGAAATATTTAAGCTACACACAATTTTCAGAATTAATTTATAATGAGTCTATTAAGTCTTCACTTAAAAGCTAGCTTTTTAGGTAAAAGGTTTAAGTTTTAAAAAATTATATTACCATGCAATATTACTATTATTTGCCTCACATATAAAAATTGTATTTTAAATGTGCCAAATAGAGAAATAGCAACAGTTCAGATTGTAATAGAATATCCATCTTTATCTTGTCAACAAAACAAATGATGCTGAATACACTATGTTTTAGTCTAATTTATCCATAAACACAAAAACATATTTAATTAAACAACTTTAATTCATACATTTTATATTGCATGTGTACCAAAGGAATACTATGTAGATACGTATAACACATCTAAAATATTTTCATCCACAAAAAATATAAGTTGGTAAGAAACTTTTACATCTTTATTCTGGATTATAATCCCAATATATAAAAAACAAAATTATCAAACATTCTATTTAACTTACCATGCAGGATGCTTCATGCAATTTTCCAAATTTAGGACGAATAAAAGGGCTAAAAAATTAAATATAAGAATGTGTACCAGTATTTACAAGATATTTAATGAATCCAATTAAACCTAATGAACATTGAATAGACTTTAGACAGAATCCTTATAACTTTATATCATGCCAAATAATGTTTACCGTTTGCTCTAAAGCAGATTAAAACTATTCACTCCAAAATCGAAACATTTTTTATAATTTCCAAGAAAATGAAAAATTATTTGTTTAACACTAGAAAGACTGAAATTTAGTATATACCTATATTGCCCAAAAGCAGTCAAATTGACTGCTCTGTGAAAGAATAACCAATGCATAAAGAAATGTATTTAAAATTAATTTTTAATGTTATTTTATATTATAAAGAAAATTTACTTCACTTAGAAAACAAAAAGTACTTTATTTATTATTTATACATTTTTTGCAAATAAATGTGAAAATTCTTTTTTTTTTGCATACATTTTCCGCAAGCATACATTTTACATTTTTCACAAATATTATTTGTTGTTATTATGGCAAAATCGTACTTGACAAACTCTGCATTGGTTAGGATGGCTTGCATTTGACGATGTTGCAGCTGACCTTTGTGGGTCCTCAGGTTCTGGTGAAATTTTCTGTCTTGCATTTCTATATTCAGTGGAAAGCTGTTCTGCCAATTGAAACAAGAAGTCATTTCATTGTATTTGCATTCCTGTTGCTTCTTTATATAGGATCCAAGCATTTATATTCAGTTTCTTTATCAGAGTCTGAAATAACTCGCATCGTACATCTTTTTCTGGGCATATTGAGGATTTTTGCATTTTCATCATGAATGGTCGATTATTCATCGCTATCTTCAATTTCAGATGCCTCACTTTATGAACCACTTCATCCTCAGATGATAGTTCAAAGCTTATTGCATCTGATTCTATATTGGAGCACTCTTCACTTATGTTGGTTAGCTTTTTCAATAAATCACTTCTATTAGACATTCTTTTCATGAATTTAAGGGCAAATAATATAAAATGAATCACTGCATAGAGATAAGAATAAAAAGTACTACCTTTTGTTTGCTGTGCAACTTATATTTTGTGCCGATTGAAGCAGTATTTATCACTGGAAGAAACGGTATGCGCATCATGCGATGTTTGCGCACATGGTGATTGACAACAATGAAGCGAAAAGGAACGCAAAACCAAAGGAATATTCTCTCGAAAATATAAATGCTAAACTGTGATTTCTATATAAAATTTACGAAATTCAATAATAAAATTCATTTAATTAAGTTAAATTTCCCAAGCAGTCAAAATGACTGCTTTGGGGCAATATAGGTATAACACATACATATATCAGAAACAAAGAGGGGGAGGTAAATACAACTATTAATAAATGCACCTATATCATGTATAAAAAGTCACATAAAATCTAAGAAATTGTATCATTATAAGTACAATTTTTTTTCTAAACGAAATTAAAAAGCAGTCAAAATGACTACTTCCTTGGGTAATCTAGTGTTAAATACTATAAATTCTTTTCACTTCTCAAAAATTAAAAAAATACAAGAAAATAAATGCTTACTTAAACAATGGAAACTTATTTTCTCATAAGTGTTTGTAATAAAAGCATTAACTGCAATAATTTTACTATTATTTAGTTTTAAGTGACTAGGACAAATAAAGGAACACAGAAGACTAATTAGAATGTTAGATTAATAGAACTAATTTGGTTTACTTTTACTTCTCTCAACTGCTATAAAATCCTTAGAACAGTGTTAATATTTTTAGAATCTATTAATTGCCTTTTTTGTGTGACATAGTACACAAAAAAGGCACAACTACATAGTATATTGTACACTAATTTTTTTTATTCCACTTAATTTTAAATAATTCTAGAAGGCATTTAAGTGCAGTGTTCTTAAATTTTCTTGATGGAATTATATTGAAGGATCATTCCTTTCATATGAGAATATTAAAAGATCATTCCTTAATATGAGTATAATATTAAAAATTATTCCTTTAAAATGGGAATGTTGGTCCACTATCATTAATGTTTCATTTATATCATTAATTATTCTAAATTTTCCTAAATTCAAGCAAGTCTTGTTCATCTAAACTAAAGATATACTGGTGAAAATTGAAAAAGGACATTCAAAAGGAATTTCTTTTTGAATGTCACATATATTATGTTAATAATAAGTTAATAATTAAAGATATTAGAAAGCAAGTTTGAAAATCATTAGCTGATAGCAAGTAGCTGATAGGAACTTCAAGGGGGATAGCTCCTCTGCTATGGTACAACAAAAATCACAAAAGGTATGGAGGTATCCCCAAAGTCAGCATGAAACAAGACTCACTTCACATGGTCATGGAAACAAGCATATAGGCATCACCAGCTGGCCACGATTACTTGTCATGCTGATCAGCATAGCACAGGTAGATTGCCTCATTCACCTTTCGAGGAGAATGTGCCTGATTTTAGACGCAAAGTGCAGGGATGCCACAGCCAAAGCACTTGTGAAATAGTAGCATTAGAACTATAATTATTAAAAATAGTAGCAAAAATAGTCTCCTCTTAAATCTTACTTTAGTAGCAATTTTTACAAAATTATACGAAACAAATCGGTTAAGAAACAAAATGTGCTAATTAAGTTCGTAAAAGGGCAATTGAAGAAATCAAGAAATTGAAATTTTGATATTAAAACACTAAAAATTCCTAATAAGGAATTCAAATTTCCAACAAAAATCGGAGTTTGAAGATGCATTTCTAGCAAATGCATGTACCATTGTTGACAAACATATTTATATTGAAATAGGTTTTTATTGTAGCAAAATAAACAAGAAAGCCAAAGTAAACTATTTCACAGATGAATTTGTTGCATCTTTATAAAATATTGATTATAGTTTTTATTTCTACTAAATTTTAAGACACATTTTTGTTTATAGCAACACATTGGGACAGGGTATGTCGATTTAAATTAGCTTGATTTAAATCATGATTTAAAGCAAGTGATTTTTATTAAACAAATCATTGATTTAAATCAAATTTAAAATTTCATTTTTTTGTGTTATGTTGAATATTGAAAATGAAATAACTGAACAAGATGCATGTTATTTTTTATAAGTTAAGAACTTCACTTGTACTGAGTTCACCCCAAAATTATAATGAAAATCATCCTCCCTTTGAAGACACTAAATAACAGTATTTGCTGATTGGGATCATAATTACCAGACAAGTATTTCCATCTTGGGCCATTGTCCAATAGGTGTCACTCACAAGCCTGCTCATCAGTGTTGGTTTTGTTTTAAATATTTCATATGACTATAAATCGCACATGGCCAATTTTAAACCATTCACCATATGATGAGTGAAGATGTTTGAAATATATTCACTCAAATTATTAAAATTGTGGTAACTTCCTTTCTCTTTTAAGATTTTTTAGTTATTTATTTAGTATTGTAGTTTGTTCATAAAAATATAAAGACAATGGAAAGATTTTCTGCAGTATCGCAAATGCATTCCAATTTTGCACTTAAATCTTCATAAATGGCAATTTTAATAGTTTCATTTTGTTTTGTAATATATTGGTTAATTTTTATTTCAATTTATTGAGAAACTTTATGCATTGATCCCTAAGGAATCCCTTTACACTGCTAGAATAACTCTTCAATATTTATGGAATTGATTTTTGGAATGTAAAAGTTAATTCACTCATCTAATAATTGAGTTAGTATGTTGAGAAAAGATTATGGATTGAAGCAGAAAGCTATTGGAATTGATAAATTTTTATTGCAAGCTCAAAATTCCACTGAATTGGCATGTTCTGGGGGATTCTATTATACTTGTTCTATGCTGTTCATAGAGAAAAACTCAATTTTTTTGTTTTATATATAAACCCTTTTTGTGTGCTTCGAATATACCTATGAAATACTTCTCAATACTCAAAGAATTTGAAAAATAGACATTTGATTTCAAATTTATGTATTTTCATGTCTTATATTTTACTGTTAACTTACAAAAATAACAATTTTTTCACCAATAAGTTATTTTTGTAAGCTAAAAATTAATAAGTAGGAATTTTTTCAAGATGCAAGTTTTATTTTCTACTGGTGACATGATTTTTCTCAAAAGCAAGTCTTGAGCCAATTATTTTATATCAAAATAATTGAAGTAATTTAAAACATTTTATTCATATATGATGCAGTGTCAGTGGGATCCAGCAACCATATTTTTCTGGGTCCAAAAAATTCATATCACTGGTTGTGGGTTAAACTCAAAGTAATCTAAACTTCTTGAAAACCAGATGAAAAACATTGCTCATGCTTGGCATTTGGGGCACTGTTCTATTTTATTTACTCTATCATGTGATTTACTTCGCTAATTCCTATGTTGCGTTTTAATCTTTCAAAAATTTACCCAGCTATATTTCCTAATACATTAATGTTTTACATAAAAAAAATATTGTTTATAAATAATTCAAAACTATCTAGAAACTACACTGTAATTTGTGTCACATGTCCAACAAATTTAAACTTGTATGGGCAAGGAATTAATTAAAATCATAAAAATCCAATTTAAATATGGTGGAGATGTCGAATCCAAGGCACTAGTGATTTATTGCCAAACATGGTAACCTTGGTGTTTTGAATCAGCTTTATGACAACCCTATGCAAAAGGGTTTTCGTGTAGGAAAGTCCGCGGTTTTTTTAACGAACATACTGGCTTTAGACGCCATCTTGATTTGGTGACAAAAATTGCTTGGCGACAAACATGTCTCGGATTCTACATCTTTACCTTAAATATTAAAAAAGTCTGATTTAAATCAAATAAATCCAATGTTTTTAATTTTTTTTTAAATCATGATTTTTTTTATATCCTGCATTGAGATATTAGCGAAGGTCAGGGATCATTCCTGAATGGAAAAAATCTGAGAACTTGCAATTTTGAACCATAGTCAAATGACAAGGTAGCACCTGAGCAGGCACACCACTGTCCAAACTTCCACACCATGCTAATGTGAGGATATTTGTTGCCACAACAGATTTAACATGCACCAGCCCCTACGGCAAGTTTCGAACTTTCAATCCTCCAATTGCTAATCAGTTACTCTTCCAACTGGGTTACTGCTGCCCACCACCACTTGGTCTTTTGGAAATGGGCACATCACATTGGTACATTAAATACTAATTTCACATTATTGCGGTGCATTTTTACAGTTGTTTCAAGAATGAGTTATTAGAGGAAAGGAGTTTCTTATCTTTGTGATGAAAATTGATTTTGCTTAAGAATGACTGATAGTCACTTTCACTCATTTAAAGGTGAGAAGACCAGGGCTTGTTTTGTCATACATTCCAGTGACAAACAGAACCCACCAGATATTATGAAACAGAAAAACTGTTTATCATAACTATTATCATTTCCATGTTTGTACAGTAGTAATCCTTAAATTGAGGAAATTTTTAGGTACTTTTTGATTGAAGGGGCACCAGTCATAATTCGGTTAACAGGGCACCAGCCATACATTCAGTGACAAAAAGAACCCACCATAGATATTATGATACAGTAAACAACTGTTTATCATTTGCATATATGTACAGTAGTGGTCCTTAAATTGAGGAAATTATTAGGAACTTTACGGTTAACTGGGCACCAGTCGTTATTGTGTGACAAAGCACTAAATATGGTAACCCTGACATCACCTACATTCCTACTTTATTGAATTCAGGTGGTATCAATTACATAAAAAGATGTACAAAAGATGTAAATGTTTACAGCGATGTTAAAGGATATTAACAGATTTATGCCTCCTGTTCCAACTTAGCATTCTTAGCTGATAGTGTTATTTATAGCTCACCTGATAAATAGCACTACTTTTTGCTTAAAAACAAAAATATAAAAAATTACAGATCATATTAAAAAACAATAAATATTGATATTCCAGGAACTTTAAAATATACTACCTTGTTTGTCGCCATAGGAAATTTTGAATTGGAAGGGGTATTGATAAGTTCTCAGGATCATCATCATGTTTTCTCTTCGGCATATTATGCAAATAAAGACATTCCTACCGGCTTACAAACAAGAGACAGAACTTCTGGTACCTAGAACAGAAATCAAACATGCAAAAATTTGAATTTATTTCATACAATATTTTTCGCGTCATCTGCTCATAATTAAAATGTGTTTGACATGCTTCAAATGGAAATGACTTGTTTAAATTTAGAATGCCAGAAATAGACACGACGTTTTAAAACCTAACTAAAGAAATCCAAATATGAGAACCTGTGTAATAAAATCAAAATAATGTGATCTGTTATATTCACAAAAATGTCTTCGCATAAAGTGCAGAGTAAACATATTCATACTCTCATCAAACGGAAAGGACGGAAACAGTAAGGAAAAGTAAATGGGTGAGTTTCGATTTGACAGATACTTAACAAGACAACATTTATAAACAAAACATGATGCCAGATATTTTTGCCGAATACTTTATATCTCTTTAATCTGACTGTGGTTCAAAATAACGAGGTGTCCTCGGACTTTTCCTTCGAGATAGATCTCGAACCGTCGTCAATAGCTTGGCGTGGTGTGGAAGTTTGGAGAGTGGGGTGCCAGCTCAGGTGTTGCCTCGTCATCTGACCGTGGTTCAAAATTACGTGTTGTTGTCCTCAGATCTTTCCCTTTGGGATTGATCCCGGACCGTCACCAAAAGCCCGTTGTGTTGCTCCAGTGTGACGTTAATTGAAATACCCCCCGTCGTCAATAGCATGTTTTGTTGCTTCAGTACGACGTTAGTTCAACTACTTATCTACTTTGTTTCCCCAATTATAACCAAATTAAAACTCTCAAAGCTTTTTTAAATGGCATGAAATCACTTGCACTTTTTTGTGTATCTTACAATTTATAGTTGACGATCTCAGCCCTTTTTTGAAAAAATAACAAGAACAAATATTAAAAATAAACAATGTGCTCAGGATAGTCGTTTTAGTCTCACAATTTCAGGTGATACTACTATTTATTCAAAAAGCAATACATCTAAAACTTGACACTTAGTGCTTTTCAGTTTTGAGTATATTAAACAATCAAGTTTTTGCAAATTTGCAAGTGATTTGAACAAGACCGGCTTTAAAAATAGTGAAAAAATTACAATTTTCTGAAAATTTCCCCATTTAATTCTTAAAACATTTTTTAAATTGTAGCACTTATCATTATCTGATTTATCAGATATTCTAATAAATTTTTGCTTTAAATGTAAAAGCAAAAAAATGGTTTCAACAAAGAATCAAATGACCAGATCTGTTCTTGGAGCTTGAGTGGAATGCTAAATTACATGACATATTTGTGCAATGTATTATCATGTGTAATGAAATTTGAAAGTAATTTCGTCGGTATGAAAAGGATATTCGTATCGAGTTAGTTATGCATAATTGCGAGTTTTTTCTGTGGAACCGGACAAATTGAAACACAAAACGACTCAAATTTAGGTGTATTAAACAAATATGTATGTGGTAGCTCATATATTCAAATAATGAAACAACTTTGATACTCTTATAAAGGTCGCATGTCCCGAGGTATTTTTTACATTTTAACTCCAATTTATGTTATGTGGTAAAATACAGTCTCCCGTTTTATTTGAAATACTTAATTTTTGTGAGTGATGGTTATACAAACAGCGTATAACTTTGTTTGGGCATCAATTAAAATTCGAACTGTTATTCCACTTAATCACGTATAAGTAAATAATAAATAAAACCATTGCCGTTCTGAGATATTAGCTGCCTTCGAGCAAATATCAAACCGCTCCCTTCTCTAAATCATTTGATTTTCTCAAAGAACGCCTTTCATCAAGCACCTTTCAATGTTTTTTTCGACTGCTTACGAAACCGATTTCCTCTCTTAACTAGATTTTTCTAACGATTTAGATAAAGTATATTTCATTACAGATCTGCAGAACAGTTTATTCATGACTGATGAAAAACAAGCACAATATGCTCGGGGTACCTTTAAATGCAGTGAAACACAAAAAATGTGTTTATATATATTTTCTCTCTTTTTAAAAATCATCATAGGTATCCAAGAATGACATCACTAAAATCTTGGACCCCTATCTGTAATTAAAAATAAATCACTTTTTGAATGCGGTGATCAAATTACAATTGCTTATATTTTTCTTGCATAAATTATTCGCTTTCGAGCAAAATCCTTTTAATCTTTACACAAAAAATCAAGTTTGAATATCTTCTAGTTCTTTTAGCTAAAGATCTCTTGACAATGCATGCCTTTTGATGAGTTAGAAATAGATTCAATTTAGAAGAATCAATTACAAGCGACGTGTGATAAGCAGAGGAAAGAAGAAAGTCGAAAAGCATCAAACTGTCCATCCACCGCAATCACCTCCAAGGAGATGCCGAGAACTTTAAAAACCGGTTCCTACTTGAACTCCACTTCCTTTTATCATTCTGGAACTTGGCGTTCTGTTACCTAAAATCGCCTAAGCGATAAAAATACAAAATTGCAAACAGTCTCCACTGCGACAACGATGTCCACCGGATGTGCTCTGCACATTAACTGCATTAGTCTGTCCACTTGTGCGCTTTTATCCCTCAGAAGTTTCCTAGAATGAAACCTGTTCATGAATCCAATGTTTTTCATTCAAATCGGTCAAATTCACAAGCGGATGGACACAACCAAAATCCCAATGTTAAAACACGAATTTTCGAAGGTTCGCACATGCGCATTGGTTCCGTTAGTGGTTAAAAGTTTAAGCGGGTTTGAAAAAATCCTTAAAATATTGGCGGTTGTTTATATGCATGTTATTTCATTTAGCATAGTCTTTTAATCGAGGCCAAGGATTATATGAATTTCTGATGATGGAAAAATGAAAGTTCACTTGCCCAAAAGAGTACTCGTTCACAAGATTGGAAACTTAAAGGTAAGCACAATCTATTTTAATTATGAAATTTTATTTTCGCGATTTCGTAGATATGAAAACTGCATAAAATTGTGGAAAAAAATTCATCGTTTCGCAGTTCATGTGAGAAATATCAGTTTCCGCTTTGATTTTTGATTGTTAGTGTTTCTCTAAAGCGCATTAAATAATGTTTACGAAGGAGAGTTTTCGATTAATTTTGAAAATGAGGTTTGATGTTTCTACTGTTTGATGTGATCAGCATTTTCTGCGAATGATCTAAAATTGAAAGGCATCCAATGAAAAAAATATGTTGTTTTATTAGATGTCCTTTTATACTATTATGAACAGATTTTATATTATTTTTCGATAATTCTTTTAAATTTTGTTTAATGCGTTCATGGTATAATTAGATATTGTAATCTGCAAAATTTAGGGAAGTTCAATTTGGAATATACTTTAAAAAGAAGAGTATCTAATCAAATGTTTGGGGAGATGTTCATAGAGTTGGATGTTCACTTGTTGCAAAACATGTTGACACTGGAAAAATCAACTCTGGGTACAGGTTTTTGTGCCCTGAGAAGTGCAAACTGTTGTTTGTTGTCGCAGCATAGGTCATTAATATCAAATCTAGCAGACTCAGATGTACTGAAATTATTCCCACATACCTGACATTGCATCGTTAAGGTATTCCTTAAGATGATTTTGTTCTTGATTCCTTTGACTTTTTGTTCAGTCTATCCCATTTGGGCTTTTTTCGAGTCCTACTGACTGGAAGGTGATCTTGCAAAGGTACATGTGTGTATAGTAAATTTTGGAATGTTTTACTGTCACATATTTCAATTAGAGGAGTTAAAGATTAAATATTGATATTGGTATCAAACTTCATGAATCGAGAACTTGAATCTGAGCAAGAAGGAAATTTAAAAGGGATTCATTAAAAATAAGTTACAATTTTTACATCTAGAAAATATGCAATGATACATTTCAAACAGGTATTGGAAGTGAAAAGCACCCTCACACCTTTGTCATGAAATCCATTGGACATTACCCCTTACTTTATACGTCGTTATTTAACTCAAAAATAGACAACAAAAACATTTGTTTAATGAAGAGGAAAAAGCTGCGGCAAATTTAAGAAAGTTTTGTAAATGCACTAGACAAAATAAGTGACTGCTAAATTTAAGGGATTGAAATCTTTCTGAAAGTAGACATTCACTTCTCGAGCAACATTTATTCCCCTCTGTCAACATATTTCAGCAACAAGTGCAAATGCACAACACACACTCACACCTCGTCTATATACAAATCTTTATGTGTAAAATAAAAATTTAAAACATTTTGATAGGATATTAATCTTTTAATTGTGTTAACACTAGAAAGTTGTCACGTACCTAGATAGATGGTGGGAGGCAATGTGACCCCATGGCATCCATGGTGGATCAAAATCTTTGCACCCTGAATTTTGATCTTTTCTGATCTCTTATATGCCTGCATCAAAATCTTTGTATTAACTGCATTATTAATTTTAAATGCCACATAAGGAGTGCAAATTCTCATAGCAACAGAATGAAATATCCAAAGTTTCTGCTTCCCTACCACTTTGTATAAAATCCAAGTATTTACCACAGATGTATCTAAAATATTATAACAGCATACACATTCACCAACAAATTCTTTTTCTTGATTTGATAGTAAGCAAGTGTATCATTTGGCCTACAATGTCCATGCCATACTTTATCTAGTTATCATCGGATATGTCTGATGCCCCAAGTCCACAACTTTGTGGTTTATTCGTAGATAAAAGGTTGAGATCTAGTTTCAGCTTATCGGCAAAACTACTGTCACCATTTCCAGTATCTATTTCATCCAATCCTAGAAATCCTTTCAAAATATCTTCGTAAATGAGACCTCATCTTCAAGCCATCTTTTCTATTTATCAGAAAAGAAAGTGGCATGTTCCTTAATGGGTCATGTAAGGTGTCAGGCTTGGAAACATTTAGAAAGAGATTTACTGGTCAGCTTAGTCTGTCATCAAAACAGTGTCTACAGCTGGGAAGGGGAGCAACACTTATAAACAAAATGTAAAAGGTTTGACATTTTGAAACAAAACAAAAGTGAAATTGCTTTGAATGTGATTGACAGAGAAAATTTCACGGTATACCAAAATACCATCTTTGTAGGTATAGCGTAAGATATCCCTGGTTCTATTTCTAGCCAGGCCAGAATGATTAAATACACAATAAGTATTGACCAAACAATTAAGTCATAAAATAGCATATTCAATTCAATGGTAATGGGACAATTCTTGTAACTTTAGAAACATTTAGTAATATTGGCTTTGGTCAGATTTGCACTTAAAGCTAATCTAGTTTCTCTTCAGCACTATTTAAGAGAAAATAAATTTAAATAAGCTTTTCCAGAGTATATGTTTAAAATACTTGAAGAGGAAAAACTTTAGTTGAAAATTTAGTTTTTTTCACTACTCTATAAATAAATATTATAACTCTAGTAATATGTTAATTAAATTTGTATTATAGTATCATAATATTCTAAACTTGTTTAAAGTAGGACTTGTGTGAAACATTACATACTACATTTGGGCTATCTCCATACATGTAACTCATTCATAACCCCAGTGTGTCTTATCCGAACATGAAAATTTTGGATGACAAAATAATTTTGTAATTCGTATCAGAATTTTGAATTTCTCTTTTTGAAATACTTAATTTAGATAAATTAAATCTGCATCATGCTCCTTAGTTAATTAAAACCCATTTAAAGTGAGACATTGGCCAGATATGTATCCTACCTGTTTTCTGAGAAAATGACAGTAACAATCTCAAGATGCAGTAATTTTCATTAAAATCAAAGCTTAATGATTTTCGAACAGAATGTGAACAAGTTTTCCTCTGGTTCTTTTCCTTTCATAACTAGGTAAGGTGATTAGACAAACCAAGTTTCATCAAAATCTGAGATTATGGACTGATCAGTAACATGGAAGGACTAGTGAAGTCTTGTGAATAAATTATTGCACACTTAGTAATTAATTAAATTAACAAGAATTACTCATATTAATATTGTAATTTTATTATAAAATAAAATTTTTTCTTCTGTTCATAATAAGAAAAATGATATATGATATATTTAATCATTAATTATGCATTTTTTGGCATATAGAACTGGCACCTGATACAATTCCTAAAGATTTACACCCTATTGTTACTGTTAATAAAATCTCAATTTGCTCATCTCTTGGCCAGCATAAGATAAATAACTACTTTGTTTTGTGAATGCAGGGACAGTTGGAAACCAATGCAGTTTTTGCACATAAGAAAAAATTGCGAGTTAAGAGGTAATGCTCTAATGTAATCAAGAATTGTGATGGGTATGCCATTTGCTAGCATCAAAGCAAAACCTTCTTGCCAATGTTCATTCTATCCAAGTCATCTCATGTGACCAACATTGATTTACACATACAAAACCACTGCTATTCTGTGAATTTCATCATAGGATATATAGAACTAATTTTGTTGGAACCTATCAACTCAGTACTTCTCTTTCCCATGCTGTAGAAAATTGACCACTACAATAACACTAAAAATAAGTGGTGCAGATTCCATTTACTTTTGCTGTTCCTCTGCTTTTTACAAACCTGGAAAATATTTCTTTTTCAGTCACTTTAAGAAGCCATTAATTTTTTGATGGAAAAAAATTCTTCAGTTTTCTGAGTGAAGTCATTTTTAAATGTGTTCCTCCAAATAATTTTTGGAGGGAAATGTAATTGGGAACAGACACATTTTACATTCAACTGAGTTTCACACTTTCCGATGAGGCAACATAAATTGGTATGGTTGAGAATGCTTTATCATCCTTAATAGACAGGAAATTCATTTCAATCATGCTGCAATATCAACAAAAGGAGTGACTGCTTATAAATCAAAACTAATGACTCAATACTCCCTTAATAAACAAACAATACTCCCTTAATAAACAAACAATACTCCCTTAATTTATATCAAGTAATACTTTCGAATCAAAATTAATAAAATAAAACCCCTTAAATTTATGAGATAGAAGCACAAGAAAGCTTTGTTTTTTAAAGGAAAGATTAGTTGTTAAACTATTTTTAATTTATACAAGTTTCACGAAATTAGGTCGAATTATGAATTGCTTTAATTACATTTGAATACAGTTAAATTATGAAATACAATGAGCGAAACTTTGTATCTTGAAAAAGATAAAAACTAAATTTACGGATTTGTTGATTCGCGAACTAGAAAATATATGGCAGAACAGGAAATACAAAACGCAACGCAGTTATAAAAATCAAGTTAAAAGCAAAATACAAAATAAATTATATTTAAGATGTTGCAAAATTATGAACCAAAGAATGCTGAAATTTTCTAATGAATATGATGAAAAAATAAACTAAATACTGCGCGAGATTAGCCAGAGCAGGAATCCTAATGTAATAAAATAAAACTTCGTAATGAAACAAAGTAGAAAAACAAATGAGACTACCTAAAACGAATCATACACCAAAGTAAAACGATTAAGAAAATATGTTTGAATATCGCCTAGTAATGGAACATAACACCCGAAAAGTGAAGAAACCAATGGAATTATGGTTGTACAGAGCAAGAATCCTAATTAACTTATGCATACCGAGATTTTCCCCATTTTCACGCATATCCCTCCTTCAAGTATTTTTCCCCATTCAAAATCACAACTTATGCGCTAACCTTCGAAATTTCGTGTTTTAACATTAGGATTCTTGCTTTGTCCATCCGCTTGTAATTATTCCACGGTACGGTAACCGTTTTTGAAAATTATCTATCGCCTTTTTGCTAAGAAACCGCGCCGAGGCATTCCTCCCGAGTAGGGACATCAAAAATTCGGTGGCAACGATACCCGAATCACCTGTTCCTGAAATGCCATTCGAACCAGATTCGTTCGCCGGCAATAACTCACTTTGATCTTTCGGTACATGCAGCTCCACCTGTTGGTGAATTTACACACTATGCCGTGTTTGTTTGGCTTGTTGGGGGAACCTCTACTTCGAATCCATTTGTGTGATGGGAATATAATTTCCCCCAGGCCTAATTTCCCCCATCCATCGAGGGAGGACTGAGGGTTTGTGAAACTCGTTTCGTTGCATTCTTTCTGAGAAACGACGATTGACATGTTTTTATTCGCACTTAACGTTAAGCTTTTTTTCACTTTTTAAATTTTACTTTATCCTTCATAGAACGATATGGTTCTGCTTTCGAGAGTGTTTCAAAGGAAAGATTTTTTTAACATTTAAAAGTTCTACCTAAGGCTTGTAGATTGGTCACATTTCCTGGGCCGATCATCTTAGCTAATCCACCAGAGATGATTGACATCTCTGAAAATAATAAGCAAAGCCGAACACATCTGTCTTAACTTTTCTGTGGAAGGGATGAAACAAGGCGCCGGAATCACAATTGTCAGCTACCGATCATGTTTCATATCTTACAACATCGAATTTATATGTTTTTATAGCCAGTTCAAAAAATCCCTTTGTAAGATATTCATAGCAATCTTAATGTAGTATGACTAAGCTAACTGTTTGGGGCTCTGTGATAGTTGGTTTGTTGCTCTACTGTCATTTTTACTAGTTCGGGGACGTACGGCTTATAAAATAGGTTCCGAATCACTACATACAACTAGGACTTGAACCCAGATCCTGTTGAACCGAAGACCAGAGCGCTTTGAGGTGAATAAAAAGATTTCTCTCGAAAGTACATGCCCATAAATAAATAAATCAATTAGTATTTTTATTTTGCACTTTTAAGCATATGATTTTGAACTTCATCAATCAATTCATAAAATCAAAAGGATTTTATTCTCTCTGTTCCTCTTCCCTTTTCAGGGAGAAGGAAATAATGTAATTACACATTATTATTCCTTCTTAACTTTGATCGAAGCCCTTAATACTCTGAGTGTAGTCTCCTTAAATCCCATCCTAAAGTAAATATAATTAATTGCAAAATAGCTTTCACTATCAATCTTACGCTGAAAAGTTAGAAAATCGTTGTTAGAAATAAAATTTAAATTTGAAATTGTTAGAATTGACTTAATGAACAAATGCAATTCTGTTTCATACTGCTATAAACTTTGAATTTTACAATTACAATAAAAACCCTTCTTTGTTCGTTTACTTTATCATTCATTATTATTAAAAAATCTAAAACAAACTTATCGTGATTCCTAGTTCGGCTGTCACCAACCTGTTGTGTTACTCCAGTGCGACGTAAATTCCTACTATAATAGTCGATAAAATAATAACAAGAACAGCATTTGAAACGCTATAAATGTATGTTGAATTTGTAACTTTGAAAAATGTTGTTTGCGTTCGAGATTGGACATTCAGGTCTCATACCTCTCGCAACTTGAGTTTAGCGCATGTTGGAACTTTAATATCTAGGTTTATCGAGACAATTTGTTTTATGCTTGATAGATCACACAAGTTATAGCGTCAAAATATTTCTATTGAGTAGTATTAATAAAATACTTATATCCATCCGTATTAATTTCAAATTAAAGGTGAGCATGCTAATTTAATGATTTTCTATGCTGACACATTTTCAATATTGTAGCTATTAGTAAAATGATTGAAATAGTTTACTTAGTTGCATGATCATTTAATTTAATTGAAATCTAACAAACTATATGAAGCTCATATAGAATGAGATATTTTTTAATCATTCATACGAAGAAAGTAATTTTCAAGGTAGTAAATAAATAACCTTAAAATATAATTGCATAAAATGTAATTTAATTGTTTTAAAAAATGGAAAGACTTAAAATGCAGAAATGTTTAGTAACGAAATTTTTGTAAAAAAATGAAAATGTCAAAAGAAAAATTTCGTTGTCAATTTTCATCAAAGCTATTTTAATCAAATTCAAAAAAAGTCAATTTCCTTTTTTTAGCTTTTTTAAATTAAATTAGAAGATAATTAATGAACACAACTTTATTTTTATGAAAAACAATTTCTGTTTTCGAAAAATAAGCAAATTAATTTCTGGAAGTAAAAGGAAAAGCTTTCATAATTACAGTGTGGTACTCAATTTTAAACTCAACATTTTGTGAAGAAATTGTGAAAAGAAAACAAGAAAAAATCAAGGCAAAAAAATGAGTTTCCTCCCATTCGTTCACGAATCGAATCAGTTGCCATGTCATGAGTGTAGGGTTTTCACGGAAGTAACTGGGCCAGGGGCCCTCCAACTCCCAGTAGAGCTTTCTTGGCAGAGCAGCTATGAATTTCGGAACAACTTCAGGAGGTAGAATGAATTTGAGTCTTGGGATCAAACACAGGTACAGGGGGTGGAGTTTGAGTTGAGAGCTGGATTTACATTGGCTGATGGCGGAGAGCTGGGTTAACATTGGCTGATCAGCCAGGCACTGATCACAATCAAACAATAAAATTGTAGAGAGGGAATATGGTTTAGATTTACAATTAAAGGTTAAGTAAAAAATAAATTTAAATAGAAAAGTAAAATTTGGTTAGGCGTAGGCCATTTAGGGACCGCTAGTTGCGGTAGTAGAACTAGTGTTAAGAGCATTAACGAGTTTGAAGAGCTTGTCTACGGGAGTACTGCATATCCCGTACCAAGCTTCCCAGGTAAGTTAAGTTTGGAAAAATAGGTCTGAAATGTGGTGGGGCAAAGACGTAACTAGAGGGGGGAGACGGGGCATGTGCCCCGGGCGCCGGATTTTGGGGGCGCTAAATTGGCCGAGTATTTTTTTACTATAGATATTTACGTATGATAAAAACGAAGAGGAAAAACTTATTTGTAGACTACAAAAAAATTATAAAAGGGGCTAAATGCAGAATGTGTGAAGAAATAGCAGGAAAGCTTAACCTAGGATAACTAACCTAAGCTTAACCCATTTTAAAGAAGTACGGAGGAGGAAGAAACGCCTTTGAAATTTGTATTCTAATTTTTTTATGCGTTAAAGCCTTCACTTATTTTATCAGAATAGCCCTGAATTCACCACGATACGGCGACTTGTCAAAATCCACCCGTGCCCACCCAACCTCTCAATCAAATTTAGGCAGTTTTCTATTTACTGATACTTGTATATACCCATTGCACTTGAGAAATTGGTTAAAATGGTACATGTTATTGAAAGTAAGTTGTCGAAAGGGCAGTCAAGTTAGTGACAGGAGCAAACAGGCGCGATGGCTGTATCCCTAATTTTTTTTCATAAAGGGTCTTTTTATGCAACCATTTACAGGCGATTAAAGATTCTGAAAATAAAAAAATTGTATTGAATATTTTGTTACGCAATTTGAAGGGACTGGCGAGAAGTCTAGATTTATTTAATAGCAAAAAATTTACAAGTGTTTGATACCAATACACAACTTTTCCCACCACAGGCGATTTCAAATTTTTTTAAAGGGTCTTTTTATGCAACCATTTACAGGCGATTAAAGATTCTGATAATTAATTTGTAACATTTTTCTGATAAATATAAGATAAACATTCCATAAAAAAACATGTATTTTTGTTTTAATTACATTTAGAGAGAAAGAACTCCTTTTTGTTTTATTTGGTCAATCTTGCAAATATTTGTTTCGATAAAATTTCTTTAAATATTTTAAAAGTCGTCAAATAGGAATCTCCTTTTCTAGAACGCAGTTGGCACCGTGTCAATCGTAGTCTAGAACAGTGGCTCCTAAACTTTTCAGTCCATGGATCCCTTTGAAAATTGAAAAATTTTCGCTTGGCCCCTTGAGATTATAAAACTAAATAAAGCATGTGTTGAGCTGCATAAAACCATAAAGATCCCTATTTTTCATCTTAATAGAGAGAGTAAAATATTTGGATCTGTGTTAAATAGGTTATGAAACGGTAACACTTCACATTAAAGTTTAGTGATAACATTTTAAAGTTCTGAAGTAGAGAAACTAGAGTTCTGAGATAAAATAAACAGTAAATATTTGTATAATATTTACTGTTGCTGGGGTAATAACTAATGAACAAGTAAAAAGTGGACTGTATATTTATTATTTCACACTGAATAATACACTTGGGAAGACCGCCATTGGAAAAAGGTGTTCCCTCCGAGCTCATTACACACACTGAGAAAAGAGGGTTGCGCAACTCACACTGCGCATGCACGAACATGCGGCCCCCATCGTTGCAATGTTATTAAACATTCAAATAATTATAAATTATAAGAAATACAGCATCAAATATAGAAATATATAAATTCAAAAAATTCACAAAAAGCATAGCATACACAAGAAATATTTGAAGTTATAAACCATGAAAATGTAAATATATATATATATATATATATATATATATATATATATATATATATATATATATATACACATAATAATTAATAATGAAAAATTTTACCATATTAGGTTTCCATAGGCAGAATACATAATTTTGAAATAGATCTTTTATAAATGCCATAGGAAGTTTATACATCAACAACTCTGATTTTATTATCCTTACCAGGATACACTTGAGTAATCCTTCCAAGTGACCATTTATATGGATGTATATTATCCTCTTTAATCATAACTATATCACCAATTTTTACATTATTTTTATGAAATATCCATTTATTTCTTTGTTGTAGGTTATTAAGGTCATCTACCCTCCATTTCTTCCATATAAATTTTTGTGTTTCTTTGCGATTAGTCTTGTTGAACCTGATTTAACTAGTATCATTAATGCTAGTTAAATCAGGTTCAACTATTGAGTTAATTGACCTACCAATTAAAAAATGGGCTGGAGATAAAACCTCCAAATCATCTGAAGATAAAGGAATAAGTGGACGTGAATTTAGCATACTTTCTATTTGTGTAGTTATTAGAAATTCTTCACATGTTAATTTTAAATTGCCTACTGTTCGCTTAAGATAATATTTAAAGGATTTTACACCTGCCTCCCAGAGACCTCCAAAATTAGGGGCTCTTGGGGAGGAACCTCCAATCGATACTTTCTGAACTCAAATAACCTGCAAGTACTTTGTGGCTTAACTGATAAATTATACAATTTCTTAAGCACCACAAATTCAGTACTTGCACCACAAATTTTTTAGCATTGTCAGTATACAATTTAGCACTTTTTCCTCTTCGGGAAAAAATCGCTTGAGGGTTGCCATAAATGAATCAGAAGTTAAATCTGAAACAATCTCTAAATGTATTGTTTTAGACACAAAACAAATAAAAACACATGCATAAATTTCACTACAAGTACCCTTTCTTTGATTTTAATACTTAATGGAGAAAGGACCACAGAAATCAACACCAGATATATTTTTCGTAACACGATCCTTGGGATAATTTACCAAGATAATGGCCCATTATCTGTTGTACAATTACGGGTTTAGATTTAAAACATACAATACAGTTATGCACAATTTTTCTACAAATATTACGACCATTTATAGCCCAGCATTTTTGTCTAACAAGATACAATAAAGATTGGGCGCCAACATGGAAATATTTTTTATGAAAATATTCAACAATAATATAGCTCAATTTATTATTACAAGGCATAATTAAAGGATATTTTTTTTATCAAAATTAATGCTAGCATTACTAAGTCTGCCTCCAACCAGCAAAAGACCTTCATCATCAATAAATGGGTTGAGGCTCTTTAATGTACTGTTACAGGAATATTACCTTTTTCCTTGATTGAATTTCCAGTTTTAACTCTTGTTGAATAAGCCTTACCAGATGTTTCTCTGCTTTTCCCAACTCCTCAGTTGACAAAAGTCCGGTCATTCTGGATTCAGGGCATCTGGAATTCTCTACAAATCTGTAAATATAGCTAAAACTCGATCAATATCAAGAAATGTTTGATGTTTAATTCTATTTGTCTATGTTCCATGAGGCATATTACACGATACGTTACGGAAGTATGAATAATAAGGTATATATATTAATAAAGGAAACAATAGTAAAAAGGAACTGGAGACAATATTATTTATTATTTAAATCTACAAAATGATATAACAACTAGTTAGGATACTGGGAAAATGTTACATGTACACCCGAAGTTAATGTGAATAATGTGCATGCTTCTTGCGGCAGAGTTTGTCAATGTCCGGTGTCACAGAAGTCAGTTGAAGACGCATATCATCTTCTGCTTCTAAACGAGCTCGATATTTAGTTTTTGTAGCCGTGTACCTCGAAAAGACCGTTTCACAGAGATACGTTGTACCAAAAGGCAGTAAGAGCAATTTAGCTTTTGAACTTAATATCGAAAGATCCTCCCCTAACTGAGCCTAAAATTCGGGAAGTGGTTTGCTTTTAAATGATGCCTGACAGTGGCTGTCCGAAACCATGTCTATAAGGATCTCATATTCTGTCGCAGTGAGGGCTGCTGATTTTGACTTCACTGAAAATAGATCTACAATCCAAACAGAATTCTTTCGAATCGATTCCTGAGTGTCCCTTGGAAAGTATGAATTCAAATTTTGAAGCAAATTGTTAAGGTGTCCTTTTATTATTGCTGACAATGATTCATTCATTGTTAGGTTATTTTCTTCTAAAAAAATTGAAGTCAATGAGAAACATGTCAGATCCATATTCTCGACTCTTTCCATGTAGAACGCTATATTTTTCTTCAGCGTGGCAATTTTGTCATTAGCATCGAATATTGTCTTCCTTTTCTCTTGTATGGATGTGCTGAATTCGTACATTTTCGAAAAAATGTCTGCCAAGCAGTGGCGGCTTTTCAGGGGAAGGAAGGAAAGTGCCACTTCCCCAACTTTTTCATCAAATTCATTTTTCAAATTATATTTCTCAAATTAGTCTTTCTTTCAGTATTTTATATATACAATATATATTCATTTTTCAAATTATATTTCTCAAATTAGTCTTTCTTTCAGTATTTTATATATACAATATATATACATTTTCAATATTTCTACATAAAACTACTATTTTTTTTCCGAATTTATAAATTACTAAAGTAGTTACAAATATGAACGAATTTAATTTCGCACAGCGCGTTATTCAATACACGGAAAATATCTTATAATGCAAACGACTGTAGACAGCGAAAGCTTAGCTCGGAAGTTTTTGCTGAAAAATAGCTGCGTATATTCCGTAAGCCAGATGGTTGCTATGACAACACCGCCATTAGCAGCCAAGCCCTTTAGACTGTCGGCTCCGAAGGAAGGCAAAAGCTAGAAACGCGATTCCCCTTCCTCTATAGGGTTGCCGGTTGAAATCCAAAAATAGATGTCTCTCGTTTCCCGTTCCGAGCTTCGACCCCAGAAAACTAATAGAGGGAGCTTTAGCGCCAAAAAGTAGCCAATCGTGCCGAAACTGCCGAATATCATTGCATGAAATAGAGCAATGATTTTGTTGACCATTTTGTTTTAGATTTTTTTTGTTTAGATTTTTTAGATATTCGGACATGGTGGTGTTTGAGCTCTGAGCTGCCGCTCCATGACATCCCAAATGTGCTCTATCGGATTAATATCTGGCGAGTTAGGTGGCCAGGACATTAAGTGGAATTCATCAGTATTGCTCCTCGAACCACTCCAACACAATCGGAGCCTTGTGACATGGGGCGTTGTCCTGCTGGAAGATTCCATTTCCAGTTGGGAAGACAGACGCCATGTAAGGGTGCAACTGATCCGCAATGATGTTTAGATAGTTCGCAGCGTTCATGGTCTGTTCTACCACAACTACGGGTTCCAGAGTCGCCCATGAGAACGTCCCCCAAAGCATAATACCGCTACCACCAGCCTGTATATGACCTGCTGTACAAGAGGGGAGCAACTGTTCGCCTGGCAGACGGCGTACCCTGACACGACCATCGACGTGATGAATGAGAAATCGGGATTCATCTGACCAGGCAACTCTCTTCCACTCATCCATGGTCCAGTCTCGATGTTCCCGGGCCCACTGTAGGCGTAGTTGACGATGACGCTTGGTCAACAGAGGCGCACACGAGTGGGATGTCTGCTGCACAGTCCCATATCCAACAGTGTCCGCTGAACTGTGTGTTCCGAAACACTTGCGCTTGGAACTGCATTGTATTGGGCTGTCAGCTGAGCCACTGTCTCGCGCCGATTTTGCTTTTCCAAGCGGGACAGTCTCCGATGTCCTTTTTCTTTGATGACGCGTGGATGATCAACACCTTGGCGTCTACTGCTGGTGTCACCGTCATTTATCCACTTTGCATGAATACTAACAACGGCAGATCGTGAACACCCTACCAGTCGTGCAGTTTCGGTGATACTCGTTCCGAGTCTTCGGGCCATTACGATCTGCCCTCTATCAAATTCGCTTAGATCAGCAGCCTTTCCCATCACTCGCAAAAGTAAGTGCAAGAATGATTACTTACATTCTCCAGCAGCAGTTAAATACCATTCTCACTTAATCACGTGCCCTCCACGTCATCCAGACGAGTTCATTGAAAAATGTGGGGATGGTCATAATGTTTTGGCTCGTCAGTGTATATGCCGATGGAAAATTCAGGAATATATCGACGCAAGAACTTCTTCGAATGCTTTATGATGATAAAGAAATTTTCACAGAAGCTTATAATTGTTTTCTCGTCTTAACAATTTCATATATAAGTGTATCAGTGGAAAATAATTTTTCTTGCCTTAAAAGAATAAAAATTTACTCAAGAAATACTATTTCGCAAGAGACTTCCTTCTTTAGCAAATATTTCTATTCAAAAAGACGTATTAGTGACGCTTATGAAGAAACATCCATTTTGCGATAACATATCAAACAGATTTGCAGCATTAAAGGGCAGAAGAATTAATTTAATTTACAGAAAATAGATAAATCCTCATTAACTAATTTTCGGAACTGCTATCTTTTCATATCACTAGTGTGACGTTCTCCGTCCAACACGTGGAGGAACGTTGGCCGCAAGGAACCATTGAGTCCCCGAGAGGAACGAGGGTGGTGTGCCCTTGAACGATCATCCGGGCCAGAGGAGAAGAAAAAGGGAGCACTGGGAGGGGGAAAGGGAGACTGACCGGCGGATGCAGAAGCGTACGGACGTGCGAGGGTCCTTTCTGAATGTGTCGTAATATCTATTTGTAATCAAATGTAAATAAATTATTTAATCAAGAACCCCATGCAGAAACGTCACTCTCGTTGGTAATCTATACATGTATATGGATATGAAAATCCATTGAAGTTCTCCAGCATATTGAAAAGTCGGTGAAGGTCTCACAACTAGTATAGCCATTTAATTTGAGGGGGGGGGTGATTCCGTGGAGGCCCTTCCCCTATTTTTCCAACCACAAGGAACATAATTTGCACCATTCCTGATCTTTCAAATAATCTGCTAGAAAACTGTTTTCGTCATTCAAAATTGAAGAAACTTCCGTTTGAAGTTCAAGTAAACGGGAACAACGCCTTACCTCGTGACAACCATCGTACTTCTGTGGGTAATAACAATGACTTGTGTATACTTACCACATCTTCACACAGTATTTTGAGCAGTCTACACTGAAAAGGTCGTGCCTTAATAAAATTGATCATTTGACGGCGTTGTCTAGTACCTGCTTGAATAAAGGGAGAACTGGGAGGGGGAAAGGGAGATTGACCGGCGGATGCAGAAGCGTACGGACGTGCGAGGGTCCTTTCTGAGATGTGTCGTAATATCTATTTGTCGTAATATCTATTTGTATCTTTTGTACATTGTTCCAAATGTAAATAAATTATTTAATCAAGAACCCCATGCAGAAACGTCACTCTCGTTGGTAATCTATACATGTATATGGATATGAAAATCCATTGAAGTTCTCCAGCATATTGAAAAGCCGGTGAAGGTCTCACAAACTGGCGCACCCGACAGGATTGACGGCCGAGAGTGACGCTTGGGGGTCGAGAAAAGGAAAGCGATTGACGGCCGAGAGTGACGCTTGGGGTCGAGGAAAGGAAAGCGATTGACGGCGGAGAGGGACGCTTGGTGTCGACTAAAGGAGAGCTCATAGAAGGCGGAGAGGTACGCTTGGTCTTGACGACGAAAGGAGAGCAGATGGTCATGCGAAGTGGACCTATCAGCATCTAAAGAGTGGTCTGGATATCATCTAAAGAGTGGTCCGTCCTGATGCCAAACCTGAAAGATCTCCGAGATCGAGGCAACTCTGCAAACGAGGGCAGCCAAGTAATGGTACTGGGGTAAGTCCCTTCTAATGTTATCCCGGAGTTCGAGCCATTAAATACACAGGGGGTAACACATATATGTATGTATGAAAAATATAGTATGTGATGATTTTTATGTATTGTGTATTTAAGTAGTTAATTATTCTGCTATTGTAAAAGTTGATTGTGTTTACACTGGGATCACTATGGCATTTCTTGGGAGAGCTAGAAAGGAGGAGATGAAGCTTCTGGCAGAGGAATTAGGGGAGGAGGTTCCTCCGAATGCTAAAATTGTGGATCTAAGGAGAATAATAGAGGGATCACAATCATACGAGGAAGAATTTGTAAAGGGTTTAATGACAGGTATTTTAAATGAAAGGATTAAACGGAAAGAAGATGAAAAGAAGCGGGTTGACCATGAAATGAGAGTGCGGGAGTATGAAATGCAGAGGACAGGAGGAGAAAATGAGGCAGGAGCGGCGTCAGGATCAGGAGAGAGTGGAGGGGGAACAGAGGCAGCCTTTCTGGGGTACTTAAATACCATGAAGGGGATTCTCGGGGACTCCGCAGTTAGAGTCGAGGAATGGCCAGTTTTCTTCGCACAAGCGGAGGTGATGTTCAGAACATACAATGTTCCGGAACAGCATCAAGGGAAGATCATGCTGCATCATTTAAAGGGACATGTCGAAGGGTTAAGCACAATGCTACAGGAGTCTGATTTCCAAAATTATGCGAGGATAAAAGAAACGGTGTTGAAACAGTTTCGTATAAACCCTTTGCAGCATAAGAGGAATTTAGACTCATGCAGTAAGAAGGCGGGGGGCTGCGTTAAGACTATATTTAGAATCGAGGGGAGTCGATACTTGGGAACAGCTGAAAGAACTCTTGATTACGGATAAGATCAAGGAAAGTTTGCCGGCCCATATCAAGCCCCACATAATTCTAAAGGAGGCAGAAAGATGGTTTACAATGGTAGAGTTAGCCCGAGAATTGGACAATTTGGTAGAAGCGATGCCTAAGACCCAGGTACCTCCTTTTCGGCCAGGCAGTCCAAGGAGCATTCCATACTCGAGAGATAGGGGAAAGTTTGTTAGGACTAGGACAGAACAAAATCCTGCTTGGGTTCCTGGGAAGAAAACGGTGAAATGTTTCAAATGCCAAGAGGAGGGGCATGTTCGAAGGTTCTGTCCTAAGACAAGCCACCTCCCAAAGGGTACAGAGAGAATTAGCAACCTAGAAAAAAAGAGGCCTGAACAAAGTTTGCGTGGAACTGAGCGGTGGGATTTTCGACTGGGAAGATATTCCAATCGGGGAATCAGAGAAGGATCTTGCAAGAGTTAAGTTAGGGATAGACAGCGTTCGGTTCCAAGGAGTAATGATAGTGGAGCTGAAATAACGGTCCTGAGGACATCGGTTGTTCCAGATAAATATCTACAGTCGGGGGGTAAAATGTATTTGAAACCCGCTATTGGCCCGAGGGTGGAAGCGAGATTAATATCGATACCATTAAGTTTATGGTCAGAAGAAGGGGAGCTGAGACCACAGGTGAACGTACATGTCGCGGTGGTGGACGGTCTAAATCAGGCCTGGCCAACCCAAATGGTTTCAAGGGCCACTTTGATGACGAGTAACATTACAGCGGGCCGCACTTTAGGTAAACATGCTTTTAAAAAATAATACAAATACAAATTTAATAAAATTTTATTATTATACTATGATTCAAATATAATGAACTCTTCGAGTCTTAATTAATGAGATATTTGTTTATCCTTTCCTTCACTTAATTTTTGTAAATCTATATATATGTTCGACGTTGCACATCGTAGCTAGTTTTCTAAATTGGCATCAGTTAATGAAGCACGTGATGAACTCTGTAAATTTCATCTTCGAAAAAAATGTTTTATAAACATATGTGGATCCAAAAGCACTTACAACTCGTTGTGCAAAATATCTTAAGTTGGAATATCTCTCGGATGAAATTGTTATTTCTAAGTTGGCACTCAAATAACAATAATTTATTATTAAAAGCTTTGATGAAATTACAAGTATCGATTATTAAATTATCTTGCCCTTGCAAGTCCTTATTTAGCTGATTAAGTATTTCTGTTATATCAACTAAAAAACAGGTCTAACAACCAATAATCATCAATTAATTCAGGAACAGATTCTTGTTTCTCGTTCATAAACATATCTATTTCCTCCCCTAAATTAAAAAATCTTTTTAAATATTTTCCACGACTTAGCCATCTAACATTGGTAAAATATACGATATCACCATATTCAGAAGATAATTCGCTAAGGAATTCTTTGAATTGCCGATTCTAAAGAGCATGTGAACGAATGTAATTTACTATTTTTAGAACTACTTTCATAACGTGATTCATGGATAATAATCGAGCACATAAATTTTGTTGATGTATAAAACAGTGACTAATGAAAATATCATTGATTTTAATGCCTCTGCAATCTAGCTTATCCATAAGTAATTTTACAGCTCCCTTATTTTTACCTACCAAAGCAGGTGCTCCATCTGTTGTTAATCCTGAAAGAGCCTCAAAATTTAAGCTATTTTCGGCTAAACATTTTTCAATCGCCTGGAAAACATCTCCTCTTGTTGTGTCTTTTAAATGTAAAAGATTTAACATTTCTTATGTCACTTGGAATGAATGATTCACACCGCGAATTTATAAATATCACAAGTTGAGATGTGTCTGATATATCTGTACTTTCATCAAATGCCAAAGAATATGCTTTGAATTGGTTAATTTTATCTCGCAAAGTTACTACGATTTCAGCTGAAATGTCATCAATGCGACGACATATAGTTTGGCGTGAAAGACTGATAATTGAAAATAATTTGCTTTTATCAGGCAAAACATCTTTAAAACTGCTTCCAAACAGTCCTTTACCAGTTCACCATCCGAAAATGGTTTCATTTTCTTTGCAATCAACATGGCAACAGAATAACTTGCTTTGACAATGGTGGATGGTTGTTGTAATAATGAATCAAACATCGTTTGCTAAGTTTTCAGATTTTTTTCCGTTCCGGTTTTCGTTCTATTAACCAAAATTTTTTAAATTCGGTTCTGTTCCGGTTTGCGCCATCAATAGTACGTAAGCCGTTTTAAACCGGTTTACGTATATTCGAACATTTTTTTCTCTCCGATTGCAATTCGATTTACATTAAAATGTTGTCATCTAGGGTGTTTAGGGGTCATTTAAGTCTTTTAAAGAGATCTTTTTAAAATTTTCATAAAAATTTAATTTGTGAAATAAATTATCATGAATTAAATTTTTAAAAATCCCCTGTACCTTAGATTTGCTTACCAAGCACTCAACCTATAGCGGAAAATATTTGCACTTAACCTGATAATCACTTTATGTAAATTATAAAGTACGTAATACTTTTATTATAAATTATTATTGATTATAAAGTTCATAATCCTTTTTGAATTCTCGCAGGGAACGTGTCGAAAGAAAGAACTGTCAATGTTTTATGCCAGTTAGTGGATTCTGCGGAATTTTGCTTACAATGCAATAAATAGTCCTTGAAAGCGCACGCAGTCAGCTACTCTTTGCTATATTTGAGCGGCAGATAAAAAAGAGAGTGTGAAAGTCTTTTAGTTAAAAATTTGTGTCTGAACCGAAATAAGTATAAATTAACTGAAAACCGGTACAAAAAAATAACGTTTTCGATTTCGATTCGGGTTCAGAGGTGGACTATTTTTGGGGTTCGGTTTACGGTTAAAGAACCGCGATTTTTCAATTTTTTTGGTTCAGTTCCGGTTCGAAGCCCTGGTAAAAATACCAATATTTAATAACTTTTTTAAACTTAATGCAAATAGTGATCACTTGAAACTTGAAAATTTATAACTTTTATCAATTTAACATTTTATTAAATTCTTATTAATTTTAAATTTTACCTGCATTAGTAAAAATATACTCACTTGAATAAATTTCAAACTTTCTTTGGATGTCTTCAGATGTCACTTTTATTCAACTATCAGCACCACACACAAAAAACTTAGTAAACACGCCAGTAAGTCAAAAACAAACCTAACACATGAACAGAGATTCACTTGAAATAATAACTTCGTGCAGTGGATAACGAAACGATGACGGACCCAAACGTGTCTAGACTAGTGTCTCTAGTCAGCCTTGACTGCCGGCTTCCATACACAACCAAGATTACCCCTTGGCGAAATTAACACTTACTGGCGCAATTTATATTACATTTTTTACGTGGTTTTTCTATCGTTAATTTAAAATTTAATTTTTATCGTTATTTCAAATATTAATTTATTTAATATTTTTTTTGTATACATGCAATGAAAAACAAAGGTTTCAATAGAAATATAAAATCGCCCGGCGGGCCGCACAATTTAACGTGACGGGCCGCATGAGGCCCGCGGGCCGCGTGTTGGCCAGGCCTGGTCTAAATGAAGTGGCCTTAGTAACACCGAAAGTCGTTCGGCTACTGAGGTATCAAAGAAAGAAGTACTTGGGCGAAGTAGAGAGGGAGGAACCCAAGGGGGAAAGGGAGTGTAACGCTTTGCGGTCTAAAGGGGGGGGGGGTTGAAGGTCACCAAAAGACGGAGGTGGATGACCCGTCGGGTGAGGATGCAACGTCCTACGCCATCCCAGTGGGACGGTTTCTTACCCCTCCCCCGAGAAGGAGAAGGAAAAAGGGAGTAAAAATCAGTGCGTTTCTCAAACCCAAAGATTTCGAAGGGAACAAAATGAATGTGAGACGTTGAATAGGGCGTTCTTGGACGCTAAAAACAATAAAAAAGGGTTCTGGTTAGAATCGGGCATCCTGTATCACACAGGGCTCGTGAGTGGACAAAAAGTAGGTCAATTGGTGGTTCCTTTGAGCCGAAGGCAAGAAATTTTAAAATTAGCTCACGAAACTTTAACGGGTGGGCATTTAGCAGCGAAGAAAACACGAGAAAGGATAAGTATATCATTCTGGTGGGAAGGAATGACAAAGGATTTCAAACAAATGTGCGACGCTTGCCACGACTGTCAGTTAAGACGTAAGACAAAGGTGAAAAGACAGGACACCAATAGAGGCAGTGGGGAGACCTGAATTACCCTTCCAGATAGTCAACGCTGATGTTTTTGGACCCATTGAACCTAAGTCTTCGAGAGGGCATCAGTATGTTTTATGTGTCATGGATCAGCATAGTAGATGGCCCGAAGCAATCTCATTGAAATCCTTAACGGCAAAATCCACATGTGACGCTTTCATGGAAATCTTTATGAGAACGGGAATTCCGAATATTATCGCTATGCATAATGCCACTAATTTTTCAGCTAAGTTAACCCAGGAATTTTTAGAGATTGGGAGTAGCACCAAAGTTTTCAACCCCGGGGTATTCTCAATCTAATGGACTGGTGGAAAGATTTGTGGGAACCATGAAAAATATGTTGCATCATGCAATCAGTTCTCAGGGAAGGTGTTGGGACAAACTCTTGCCATTTTTATTATGGGCTTATAGGTAAGTGCCCTCTCAATTCAACTACTGGGGTGGCTCCTTTCATGCTAATGTATGGACGCTTACCAGTGGGGCCATTGACCATCCTAAAGTCGAGTTCGGAAGATGAAGCCATAGTACCGCAGGGAATTGGGGAGTCGTTAGGCAGTTATTTACATTCACTTCGGGAAAGACTGAAAGAAGCTGAAAACTTTACTTGCAATGGGTCGGGGGAACAGCAGCAACGATATACCCATTATCATAGCTTAAGGTCCACAAATCAAAAGTTAGGAATAGGGGATGAGGTAGTGGTGCTTATTCCCGACTCAACGAACAAAATTTGTTCAAAATGGAAAGGGCCGGGTGAAATAATCGAAATTAAAACACCACACTCCTATCCTGTACAATTACCTGACGGAAGTGTCCGGCATCTTCAGCAAAATAAATTACACCGGTTACATTCATCCGGTGAATGCAATCGGACTGATTTATGAAAATGACGAAGAATTTGGGGAAATTCAGCATGCACCTATAGAAAAACGCCCAGAGGTTCAGGTAGAGTTAGATCGAATAGGAAAGACGAACCAATGGAACAATTTGAACGAAAGACAGATAGGACAGCTTTTACAAATGATCAAGGAATATCAGGTGGTCTTTGATGGGGAACTGAAATGTGCACAAGTGGGGTCGCACGTTATTCGATTAAAGCCAGTAGTAGAGAGAAAACAACCACATTTATACCGGGTTCCAGAGGCTTTGAAACCTCAGGTTGAGAGACAAGTGGCCGAATTGTTGGAAAGGGGTTTAATTGAGCCATCTACTGCAGAGATTGTTTACCTGATTGTGTGCGTAGCAAAAAAAGATGGGACGGTAAGACTCTGTTGTGACTATCGGAGTTTAAACGCTGAGAGCAAGATAACACCTTTCCCAATGCAAAATTCGGAGGAGTTACGGTTTTAGGCGGGGAATGCTAAATTTCTAACGGCGTTAGACCTTCTAAAGGGATACTGGGAGATCCCGTTGGAATAAAACAGCAGAGAATTAACAGGTTTTAATTCCCCAAGGGCCAATATCAGTGGAAAGTCATGCCTTTCGGGTTGATAGGGGCCTCGGCTACTTTCCAGAGGGTCATGAACCAAGACCGTATAGTGATTACGCAGAGATATAGCTAAGCCGCTAACGGACTTAACCAAGAAAGCAGTACCTGATAATATTCCTTGGCCGGAAGAAGCACAAAAGGCATTTAGCACCCTGGGTAAATCGTTATGTGCAACGATAGCCCTGTACACTCCTGACTTGTCCAAACCGTTCGAGATACACACGGACGCGTCGTTGACCGGAATAGGAGCTTGTTTGCTTCAGAGGGATGAGGAGGGGAAAACAAGACCCATAACCTTTGCAAGTCAGAAATTGACGGACGCACAAACGAAATGGAGCGCAATAGAACGAGAGGCTTTTGCTGTCATTTGGGCGTTGGGAAAATGTGAGGTTTGGACATATGGGCAGCCAATTATACTTCATACGGACCATAATCCCCTAAAATTCCTAACAGAAGGAATACCTAGGAATGCGAGATTACAGAGGTGGAAGTTGGCTTTATCTCGGTATGAAGTGACTGTAGCTCACAGACCGGGAATAAATAATGCGCATGCTGACGCACTGTCAAGATTGTATGAGGAGGAAAATATCTTAAAAAAAGTTAATATTTTTTTAAGGATAGGCAGTATCTATATATATATATATATATATATATATATATATATATATATATATATATATATATATATAATAAGTAAAACTACCCTAAGAATAGAATAGATTTCCCCGAGAAACAAGATGAAATAAAATATGTAAATGTTAAGTGAGCCTGCCTACTTTTTCAAGGGGAGCAAGGCCAGGTTGTCACTTAAAAATGCGATGCTTTGAGTTTTTTCTGTACTTATGTGAGGCCAGGCCGAAGAGATCAACAAAAGTTACCCCCGAAAACTCAAAGTACTACCAGAGAGAAAAAAATCATGAAAATAATACCTGTTACCAAGGTTAGGAATCAAAAGAACATAGCCAACGTAATACCTTACCAAAAGTTGCCGCCCAAGCTAGGAGAGCAAAACATTGCCAGATCCGTATTATGTAGAATAACGGATTTAAAAACGAAAGAGGGTGGCTTGGAGATAATGTGAACAAATTAGCGCAAATGAAAGGGAGGGAAGAAAGGTAAATTTTAACAAGAAAATAAAATTGTGACAAAGAGTAAAGATTGTGGGCAGTGATGAAATTGAAAGAAAAAACGAGGGAAAAAGTGAAAAAAATAATTATATAGTTATATTTTTTTTTTTTTTTTTTTCAATTTCATCACTGCCCACAATCTTTACTCTTTGTCACAATTTTATTTTCTTGTTAAAATTTACCTTTCTTCCCTCCCTTTCATTTGCGCTAATTTGTTCACATTATCTCCAAGCCACCCTCTTTCGTTTTTAAATCCGTTATTCTACATAATACGGATCTGGCAATGTTTTGCTCTCCTAGCTTGGGCGGCAACTTTTGGTAAGGTATTACGTTGGCTATGTTCTTTTGATTCCTAACCTTGGTAACAGGTATTATTTTCATGATTTTTTTCTCTCTGGTAGTACTTTGAGTTTTCGGGGGTAACTTTTGTTGATCTCTTCGGCCTGGCCTCACATAAGTACAGAAAAAACTCAAAGCATCGCATTTTTAAGTGACAACCTGGCCTTGCTCCCCTTGAAAAAGTAGGCAGGCTCACTTAACATTTACATATTTTATTTCATCTTGTTTCTCGGGGAAATCTATTCTATTCTTAGGGTAGTTTTACTTATTATTTCCCTTTATTTGTTCTCTGCGGCTTTCAGCGCTGTTCATCTAAAGGGTCAATATTATTGTTGTTATTTTGCTCCATTTTTGTTCTTGTTATTATTTGCATTTTGTTTTTGTTTTTATTTGGTTTCTCCTTTTTGATTTGTGGTGATGGTCTATATATATATATATATATATATATATATATATATATATATATAATCCTGGTTAAGTGACTATGATTGTGATGTGCCATACATATTTCAATATTATTGTGATGCGCAGTATTCTTACGTTTAGAGAAATTATTATTGTAATGTGCAGTACTTACTCTTTTATTTGTTGTGTGTGGTCTGCACTATGGTTATTTTTGTGATGTGTAATACTTATTTTAATTTTGTGTGGATGTGCAGTATTCTTATTTTAATAAAATTATTGCTGTGATGTGCAGTGTTTTTACGCTTAGTGGGGTTATTATTTTTGTGTACTACATTAAGGTCTTGGTTTTATTATGTGAGGATAAGTTTTTTTATAAGAGAATTTGTTTATTGATATTGATGTTGTGTACATATTAATTTCCCCTGCTTCTCTGAAACTCATCCTGCTTCATTGTGAAGCAGGATGAGTTTCGAAATACTGTCTAAGCTTGGCAGGGAACATAGAGCTATTGGGCAAAACTTTGTTACATGCTGACACACTGTGGACGTCCATCAGTAAACTCAGTGAATCCCATATCCAAATATGTATCACAATATTTTCGTTTTTTACTTACTTTCGGTATCTCTTCACTAGGCATCGTAGACTCTGAAGCAAGATCATGTGCAGCATATTCCGTACTCAAACCCAAGGAATTTGCACTATCTTCGAAAGTAAGGTTACAGCTGTTATCCCCCATCGACTGAGCAGTGGTTGATGGCTGACGACTCTCAGGTCTTAAGCCACAGTTCCATTTCAACGAAAGTTTAGCAGCCAGCACTTCTGCAACAAAGAAATAAATCAAATTAACATGCAGGTATAATTTTTACTGGTTAAATTGAATTCGAAAAATTTTCATATTTTTATTTAGTGTAAAATTAGCATTAATTTGATACCCCACGTGACTTTTTTGAAATTTTAGTGACCCCTTAATGTCTATCAATTTACTACAATTGACTTAAATACTTTTCACTCACACAAAAGTATTTCTTGTGATTTTCTTAGCAAATTGATATACATAATAATCTATGTTTATACCAAAAAATAAATGTGTTTGGCGAATTTTTAATTGAAAACATGCATTTCACCAGAAAACGGCGTGGCACTGGTAGTTAGGTTATGTTACTGGAGTGAACAGTAGGGTGGGTCATTTTATTTTTGTTCTCTTTTTTAAGGGGCACAGCGATAAAAAGGTGCTAAATGGTCTCAAAATAACATGTGTGAAATATTATTACATTCTCATAAGTCTAACTGCCTCCGGATTGATATCAAAGTTTCGATTTTTTTCGAGGTAAGTTCCAATTAGTGTTCCAACCAATAAACGTTTCTTCATACATGGACAATGCATCATGATTGCAGGTGTGAAGGGTGGGTGGGGGAGAGTCGAGGAACATCCTGAGCGTGCGCGCGCCCCTCCCACGTTTCCAGTATAGCTCCGGCTGTAATAAGGCGAGATTGTGTTGCGCTCGTTTGCTCCATTTTTACCATGGATCGTACTCGTTCAGAGTGGAAATGTCCGTTTCGCGATTCAAGTGATATTATATGCAATTTGTTACCAACCTACGAAGATGTTATGAAGTTCTATGAGTGGAACCGGCATTAGATAAAACGTGATAATGAAACTAATAAAGAACCCGCGTATAAGGAAATAGAGGACATCGTCGTGGCAAAAATTGAAGAAATATGGTCAAGAGCTTTCATTCCTACTGTCCAACATAAACGAGTGAAAGCGATGTTGAAGGCGTATCATCCGAAATGCAAAAACCTTTTAAAATCTCACTAAGAAATTAGAAGAGTTTCGCGTACCAGTAAAGGGGTATTGTTTGACATTTCATCCTGCAAGTGAAAGAACATCGATGAGTGCATTTGTCCCAGACACAAAAAACTACCTGTCAGAGAAAAGCTTCCTAATCGACCATCGAACCACTAGAAGAATGGTGATCGAAACCGTAGATATTGTTACAACGAATAAAATGATGAACACTTTGAAAAGGAAAATGCTAAGGTAAAAATCACAGTTTCAGCCTCAAAAAGAAAGCACAGAGAAGCTTAATGTGTCAACTTCATCTGAATCTAGTCAATCGGACAGTGACGATGTATTCCAGCCAGTCACAAGCCTCAACGTCGGCGGCTCCTGCCGATAAGCCTACAGCTACAAACAGTACAGTAGACTAAGCTTTACTTCCAAGAACGAGTGATAGATACGAAGTATCAGACAGGGCTGGGGCAACTTTGCTTCAGCTGTTCTTCACACTTCCACTTCGGAAATTATTGACAAAAATTAGCTTCGCTGGAAACGTAAGGTAGCACGAAAATTGGTCGCGGAAGAAGACAAAGTCCTACAAATACCTGCTTTATACTTCGACGTACGGAACGATAAAACTTCAATTATATCAGAGAAGGACGGAATAATGTATAGACAGCATTCTTGAAGAGCATATTTCATTGATAATGGAACCAGAGTCGGAGTTCTTGGGTTATATTGCACCAGCTTTTGGCACATCTGAATGCATAGAACAAGCAATCACTGATTTCTTCCTTGAATCAGAAATATCTATGGAGTCTGATGACAGTTGAGTGTGATGGAACTAACGTGAACGTTGGTAAATATGGAGGTGTCATACGTCTGCTTGAAAAAAGGTTAGATAAAACGTTACAGTGGATTTTCTGCCTACTGCATATGAACGAATTACCCTTCCGACACTTGTTTCTACATATTGATGGCAGCACATCATTTGTAGATGGTGTGAGGATGTGCAAACGGCTGATGATCGACTTAACCACACGTGCAGATGTCCGCTGAAATCCGGTGACTGGTAGAAACTATTTTCCTGACTCAGTGAGAGTGAGTTAGAATTGAACTACTAACTGAAGGCTTCCACGCGCAGGTGGAGCGAGCGCAGTTTTGAACTAGTAACTGAAGGCTTCCACGCGCAGGTAGAGCGAGCGCAGTTTTTTACAGAATTAATGCGAGTGGCAGCGTGTAGGCTGTTCCATGAATTTGAGATAACGGTTGCTGTACATAGTTTTTAGGTAGAGAAATAAATTGTGTTAGTCCTAATCTCCGTATCACTTCGTAACACCCTAGCTATCGGTCCAAGGTGTAAGTTCAGGCGATCAGCTCGGATCTCCACACTACCTATCCCGACATAAGATGGTGGCAGCGGTAAAAATGATGTACCCGGAGCAGTAAAGATTGGCCAGAGACGAGAAATTCCGAGGAACCCTGTTGAAGCAGACGAACCGGGAACAGTAAAGATTGGACCAGAGACGAGAAATCCTGAGGAAACGGACGGCGAGGCTACGCGAAATCCTGGTGAAGCAGACGAACCGGGTGAGTGTTGTTTACCCTTTCTTTTAAGAGAAATAATCAGGGATCCATTGCTAAATAAATGTTAGGTGAAGCATATTTGTTTGTTAAATGATGAGGTGTAGTTGAAGCACGGCAGTGCGGGAAATACATCCGTATTTCAAATTTTAGAATTGCGCGACAGCGCAGGTGACACGTCAGTGTTCTTAGCCAAAAGTGCTGATTATAGTTTCTCTTGAAGAATTGTGATACACCAGGAGTGGCAGAAGGTATTTTTAAAGCACGACAGTGCTGGAATTTCAGAGTTACGAATTGAGCGTTAACTCATGTGACACGTCAGTGTTATTGTTCACATGTCATCGTTATCAGTTTAGGGTGAACCATTATTTTTCTCTTTAAACAATTGTGATATATGCTAGGGGTAGTCAATCAGTAGCTGAAAAGGGTTTTTATTTTAATGGTCTTTTAGTTAATACCAGTTAGAAAGGAAAATATATTGGTGAATATGGCTTTTTTGGGAAAATATAAGAAATGCGATCTATTTACTTTAGCATTGGAGTTAGGGGAAACTCCTGATCCAAATATTAAAGTTATAGGACTGAAAGATCTCATAACAGGAAGTAAGTCATACGAAGTCGAATTAGTGATGGAGATGCTTGAAACGATAGTGAGTTCACGAAAGGAGATGGAAGAGAAGAAGGAGAGAGAAGAGGAAAAGGAGAGAAAGAAACAACAAAGAGAATTTGAGCTAGAAAAGTTAAGGATAGAAGCAGGAATAAGGATAAGCAATGATTCCATAGAAGGAAGAAGTAGTCCTACCGATATACATGTCGACATGACGAAATACATGCCCAAATTCCAAATGAAAGAGGGTGATATCCTTTTATACCTCTACCTGTTCGAAAGTCAAGCTAGGCGGAGGAAAATTGATGAAAGAAATTGGGTATCATGTCTTTTGACCCTAATGCCTTTGGAGATAATAGAATTGATTGCGAGGGTTTCGGAAGAGGGATTAGAAGATTATGAACACATTAAAGACCTCTTGTTAAAGAAGTTTAAGATGAATCCAGAGGGATTTCGCCAGAAGTTCATTCAACATCAAAAAAGTCCTGATAAAACTTGGCAAGATTTTACTCATGAAGTAACCAATTATTTTCAAGGATGGATCGAAGGACTTGGTATCTCCGATTTTGAGAGTCTGAAGGAATTGATGATAGCCGATCAAGTCAAGAAAAGAGTGCCACAGGAAGCCAGGGACCATTTTATCGATGAATGGGGGAAAATATCAAAACCTTCATTGCTGGCTGAAAAGATAGACGAATACGAATGTGTTCGTAGAACATACGAGAGACAGCCAAGTACCACCATGAAGACAAATTCGGGATACAAGACCTAGTATGATGCAAGAGGTTACGGTGGATACCACATATCTCAGCAGGACACCAAACGAACCTATCACAGAACTCAACCAGAACCGGCGAAACATAATTCCAGGCTTGTTTGTTTCTCATGCGGAATGGAGGGACACATGAAGAGGTTCTGTCCAAAGTCGGATAAAGGAAGATCAGATCACGATAATAGAAGGAAAGCGAACGTGAATAGGATCATAACTGAAGAAAGCGGTGTGGGGGATGAGAAAAGGACACTGAATACTGGCGGAACGGCGGTGGTAGCTAAAGTTGTATCCTTTAAGGAAAGATCCTGGCGAGACAATCTTTGCCCCTTGGAAAGAATCTTAATTAGTGTTGACGGGAGGGAGGCAAAAGCCCTAATTGATTCTGGGACTGAAATTACCGTCATACGGAAAGATATTGTACAAAATCTGTCGCTGGAAGAGAAATCGTCCATCTTTATTAAAGGAATCTTCGGTCCAGCGGAGAAATGCCCGTTAATGAACGTTCCCATAGGACTGATCATAGGAGGTAGGGGTGATGTGCTTCACCAAGAAGTCCTCTGCGCAGTTGCTCCCTCATTGGTGGAAAGATTTAACCAAACTTTAAAGAGTATGTTACATCACACCATTAAGGAAGAACCACGGACCTGGCACACCAAAATACCGTTCATTTTATGGGCATACAGAGAGGTCCCGAACAGTACAACGGGTGTAGCACCTTTTCAATTGCTCTTTGGTCGGAAGCCAGAAGGTCCTTTGTCGATTCTAAAGAATACCTGGACGGGAAGACACGAGGGTTTGCAGCTGGATACAACCCCAATACATGTCTATCTGGAGAAGTTGAAAACCCGACTGGAGGAGGCCGCAGAGAAAGCCAAGATAACATCTAATATACAACAAGGGAAAATGGCCCATTATTATAATTTAAGGTCTACAAGAAAGACTTTCAAGCCGGGAGATAAAGTCATCGTGCTCTTGCCAGATTTTACAAACAAATTATTGGCCAGATGGCAAGGTCCCGGAATCATTGAAGAACAAAAGAATGAACATTCTTTCATTATAAAGATGCCAGACAATAGGATGAGGCACGTTCACCAGAACAAGATAAGGGAATTTGTGGTCGGTTCCAACGCGGTAAATGTCATTTTTGAAGGTGAGGAAGAATTTGGTAACATAGAAAACGCTCCAATTGTCGAAGCAAGAGACGAGTTCACCCAAGAAGTGAAAATGATCACGACACCGTACTTAAATCCTAAACAGGAGGAAGAATTGAAAAGACTCTTGTGTAAGTTCGAAACACTTTTCTGCCGACCAATACAACCCGTGGGAGTAAGTCAGCACAAGATTGAATTGCTGCCTGACTCCATCCGGAGAAAACCACATAGTTATTGCATACCAATAGCATACCGTTCAGAAGTGGATAGGCAAGTCCAAGAACTTTAAGAATTGGGTCTTTTGGAGCCGTCCAATGCAGACATTACGTACCCCATTGTATGTGTCGCGAAGAAGGATGCCTCGATTAGAATGTGCATTGACTATAGGGCGCTTAATCTGATAACAAAAGTGCCCAGTTATCCTATGAAGGACATGCAGGAGTTGATCTTCACTGCGGGGATGGCCGAATGGTTAACTTGCTTGGATTTGGAAAGGGGATATTATCAAATAAAAATGGAGGACGAGAGCAAAGTTTTGACAGCATTTTCCACCCACAACGGGGTGTATCAATGGAAAGTGATGCCATTTGGATTGTCAGGAGCTTCGGGAACTTTCCAACGCATTATGAATCAAGTGTTGCACAAACATTCCGCTTATGCGCAAGCTTATATAGACGACATTGTTATATTCTCTAAAACGTGGGAAGAACATTTAGAACACTTGAAAAAAATCTTATCTGATCTGGAATATCTCGGATTTTCGGTGAAACTTAAGAAATGCATATTTGCATCCAAAGAGATAAAATACTTAGGACATAAGATAGGAGGGGGAAAGCACTCTCCTGACAATGACAAAATATTAGCCATCAAACAGTTGAGAAGACCCGTATCAAAAAAGGAAGTCAGATCCATTCTAGGACTGATGGGATTTTATAGGACTTACATTCCTGGTTATGCAGAGATAGCATCCCCTTTAACGGAGTTGACAAAAGGGAAAAAATCGGGAAAGGTATTTTTGGGGAAACGCGAGGAAGAATCATTCCTCCGGTTGAAAAATGCGTTATGTGAGGTCACTGCGTTAAGCACCCCCAATGCCGTCGAACCCTTCCAGGTCCACACAGACGCGTCCCACTACGCTATTGGATGTTGTTTGACCCAGAAGGACGAGCATAGAAACTATAGGCCAATTGCTTTTGTTAGTCAAAAATTGAATAACACCCAAAAGAATTGGTCTACCATTGAGAAAGAGGCCTATGCCGTGTTATTTGGACTGAAAAAATTTGATAAGTGGTTGCAGGGTAACACTGTGGAGATCATAACTGATCACAATCCGCTAAAATATCTGGTCGAGACAACTCCTAAGAGCCCCAAGTTAACTAGGTGGGCACTTGCCCTTCAAAGGTGGAATTACAAGTTGACCCATCGCCCTGGGATTTATCATCAGGGAGCTGATGCTCTCTCCCGCTTGGAAAGAGAGGTCGATCAATAAAGGCTTGGTAGCATATTTGGATGAGATTGTTATTTTTTTATAACTAAATATGGAGAGTTAAGATGTATATTAAATATAGTGTAAATAATGGTTAATTTTATATGTATGGTGTTAGTCGAATGTTATTTTTGCAATACTTTAGGTTAGGTTTTGTAGATTGGATCAATTTAGAATGAAAAGGTATTGGAGTTCGGGAGTATCAATATTTGATTGTTTGTGGTGTAAATAGATATAGCATTTGGATGTTAAGATCTAATATTAGCTTGAAAAGTGGTTGCAAAGTATAAATGTTCTTATGCATAATTTTTTTTTGGATCCCTTGATTTCTCTTGGGTTGAGAGGGTAACCACTCCTGATCTGACCGGTTGCCACAAATGTTCGGACTATATTATTAGTAAAACAGATTTTTTTGGAAAAAAAAAATCTGTTTTCCTCTTGGCTGCGGCGTGTGAGGATGTGCAAACGGCTGATGATCGACTTAACCACACGTGCAGATGTCCGCTGAAATCCGGTGACTGGTAGAAACTATTTTCCTGACTCAGCGAGAGTGAGTTAGAATTGAACTACTAACTGAAGGCTTCCACGCGCAGGTGGAGCGAGCGCAGTTTTGAACTAGTAACTGAAGGCTTCCACGCGCAGGTAGAGCGAGCGCAGTTTTTTACAGAATTAATGCGAGTGGCAGCGTGTAGGCTGTTCCATGAATTTGAGATAACGGTTGCTGTACATAGTTTTTAGGTAGAGAAATAAATTGTGTTAGTCCTAATCTCCGTATCACTTCGTAACACCCTAGCGATCGGTCCAAGGTGTAAGTTCAGGCGATCAGCTCGGATCTCCACACTACCTATCCCGACAGATGGGTCACAAGACATTTTCAGGGAGAATCGGCAAAGATCTAGAAATGTATGAAAAAAGGCCCGTTGTTCGGTTTCACCGTATATCAACAGTTATCCGAGTTTTCTGTTCAAGGTATTAGCAGAGACCAAAAATATTTGTACAGAATAGTCTCAGCGGTTTCAGCAGGCATTTCCTGAGGATTTAATAAACAAATCCACAGGCAAAATGTCTCATGCCCTATAGTTAACTCGTGCTAATCGAATTCTACGTTTGTGCGTTTCGATGGAATCTCCTTCTGAAAACAGTAATTCTTGCAACGTATGTCGTCAAGGTTTACGCTCCAATCAAAATTCACCCTTCCTGTAAAGATGGAGCATGGCACTTCTTCAAACTCATTGCTGCAACAAGATATTTGCCCACAGAACTGAAGCCAAAATAGATCCCGTAATTCAAAGAAACAGTTACTTCGCACACCCTGAAAATTTATTGATCGCAATACTGACCGACTCTGAACCGCACATCCGTGAACTGGCAGCCCGTCGCATTTTGAAAGCCCGCAGCATTCGGGAAAATAGACTCCGACTGTTTCAACTTCCTACTGTAAAATTTGATGCATCATCTTATACCGATCTCATTAACTGGCAGGAGAATATATCTGATCCACCAATATTGAAATCCATACCTGACGAAGACATCCAACTGTTTGTCGCCCAAAAAGTAGAACTGTCTTTACTACGACTGCAATGTTACACACAAGCTGTTGAAAGGCAGTCAAGACTGAAAGAAGTTTCAGCTACATTGTGCAAAAAATCTGAGAGAAGGCTTCATAAAAAACCAGTCTCGAAAAGCCATGCTGAAATTCGATAGCAAGAAGGATTTTCGCGCTATTTCAAATATTATTATAATAATATTATAAATGTCATTTTTGTAAACTTTTGTTTTAATAAATAAATGCTACTCATACAATTTCAATTTGTTTTATAGACACATTTTCAAACTTTTTTAATCTTGCTGTGACAACTCCTCAAAAATAAGTTTTTTTTCAAAATATGTGTTCTTTAAAGTCAATCCGGAGGCAGAAGATGATATCTCATTCTAATCAAATTTTATATGTGAGCTAAAAACATCATTTGGCACCCTTTTCTTGCTGTGCCGGATAGAAAACAGAAAAAAAAAATTTCTCCATACGACGGTGACCCACCCTAGTGAACAGTCGGAGGGTTAATAATACTATTAAAAATCCCATGTGTGAACCTAAATTTATATTACTATCTCTTATTAATATAAAATTATACATAATAATAACAATGGTAGGTCAACTTACCTGCTGTAGATTGTAGATTCCACGTATCACGAGTTTTTAACTGAAGCAACTAAATAATAAACGCTGCCTGCCCGATATATAAAACAAAAGATTTCGAGAATCATTGAGTAAGTTATACTTGGCAAGCAAGAAAGATCGAGATGGTTCCAGTGACGAGTAGATCTATCTATTATTACTGCTTCCATCTAGCGAGAAGAACCCAAACTACTATCTGAGAAAGTACTTTTCGCTTGATGGAAGTAGTTTCGTTTTCCCCGCTAGATGGAAGCAGCAATTTAATTTTTGTCACCTTCATAACTGCTGCGGACGGAGCCCCTGAGAATCACTCGCGGATCCCCAAGGGCTCCGTGGAGCACAGTTTGGGAAACGCTGCTCAGAGACTAGGGACAGGATACCACTGAGTTGGTGAAGTTAACTCTTGAATTGTCGCCACCCTGTTACCTACCCACAAAGGTTTTCAGAATGTGACTTTCACTCTTTAACCACGAGAGAGTGATTGCAGAATCGGAATAAAAAAAGTAGATGGCTGATGTTTCCATCCGTAGTGCTGATTGGACACGTTTCATTAGTTTTGCCAATAAAACGGCTGCACATAATTCCAATCTCAATCGTCAGTCGTAGAGGCGAAACTCGTGATTTGCTGGAAATTAGCTTCACTGACACTTCACCTACGCTAGTTTAGCACTTTGTGTAGATGCACCATAGGCGTTCTCAGAGGCATCTAAAAAGCCATGTAGTTCGATTGTTTACACACCTTCAGGAAGAAGCACCTGGGAATTTGAATATTGTTTATGGATAGCAGAGACGAAGTGAAGTTCTTCCATTCTTGAATTTCCTGGTTTGGGAGCATCTCATCCCATTCGATCTATAAGCCAGTTTCTGCATAAAAGTTTTTGCTTTAGTTAAAATCGCCCCCAGCAAACCAATGGGGTCGAAAATTCTAGCAATGGCTGACAACACTCCCGTTTAGTAAAAGCATTTGGTTTTAGTTCCACTTTAAAGGTAAAACAGTCAGTATTGGGATTCCAGGAAATTCCCAATACCTTTGTCTCCTCAGGACACGTTCGACAGTTCAGAATAATTTCTGTACCATTTGTGGAGAGACATACCTCCTTTCTCTAGCATATTACTCAATTGCTTTTCAATTTGTTTGGCATGTTGTAAAGTGTCTGCTCCGGAAAGAACATCATCCATATAGAAGTCCTCTAACAAAACTCTTTGAGCACAAGGAATGTCCTTTCCTTCATCGAGAGTAATCTGTTTTAGTGTCCGCATCGCTAAGAACGGAGCACTAACTGTTCCATATGTAACTGCACAGTTGAAAGGTTTTCTCTCGTCCATCAACAGTGTCTTTCCATACAATTTTTTACAAATTTCGTTGTCGGGATTAATTAAAATCATACGGAACATTTTCATTATGTCAGCAGTGAACGCATACAAATGTTTTCGAAACCTAATCATTATGGAAAACAAATCATATTGTATGACTCCACCATTCAATTGCAGTGAATTCAGAAAATTTCTTTTCGTTGTCAAGGAAGAGCCATTAAAAACTACTCTAAGTTTAGTTGTGGATTTTTCAGGATTGTAAACACCATGATGGGGAGGTAATATGAAGTATTAGATTCGGTATCGTCTGAAATCTCTATCATGTGACCCATTCTCATATTCTTTTAAAAAATCTCGATAAAGGGTTAAATACTTAGGTTTTCTTACAAATATATTCCAGAGGGAGCCTAACCTCCTTATAGCAATTTGTTTAGATTCCCCAAGACATGTGGATGTGTCTTTAAAAGGAATTTTAACTAAATACCTCCCTGATTCATCTCTATAATGTGTTTTGACAAAATATTCCACACAATTTATATTCTCCTCAGTTTTATTTAACTCATGCTCAACATTCTTTATTTTCCAAAAATGTTTCATAGGTTTATTTAATCCACTCTCTTCACGAATTAACCCAAAATAAATGTTATTTTCTTTGGCATTATTATTGATACTACCACTAGCTATAAAGCCAAATGCTGAGTTTTGTAGAAACAAAGAAGAATTATCAAAGTATAATTGTCCTGCTTTTACAAGCTCATAAAAACATTCCGGACCAATTAACATGTCAACTATACCCGGGACATTAAAGTTACTATCAACTAACTTAATATGTTTGGGTAATTCCAAATGATCGATATTTAAATACGTACTCAGAGGGAGTTACATGCATTATTTTGGGTACGACCAATAAATTCAAGGTTTTTTCGAAATCTCTTTCCTCATTTGTAAGTGTAGCCCTTATACATGATTTAACGTTCATTGAAGCTCCATTTAAACACGACACCGAGAATTTATTTTCTCTCTTTTTAACTGCAATTTATTAGAAATGTCTGCAGAACAAAAGGAAGACATTGACCCTGAATCCAAAATCGCTCTAACAGGCCTAAATTCCCCACTTAAATCTCTAACGAATATAACGGCACTTGATAAAAGAACAGTGGAAGAATGTTTACAACCCTTTGCTGAAAAGAGATCCCCTTGGGCGTTGTTGAGTTATTTGTCTTCCCCACTTGAGAAGTACTTAACGTAGAGGGGATAAACTCCGAGGCAGATGCGCGAGGTTTCATTACGTTTCCATCATTGAAATTGTTTTCATTTTGTTGCATATGGCTTTTTTCAAAATGTATCACTATTATGCCGTTTTTGACATTGCTCGCAAGAATAATCAAACTTATAATTATTTGTAAAATGATAAGGAGAAAAACAATTGAAACAAAGCTTACGTTTTTTCACAAATTCTACCCTATCATTAACGGAAAGCTTTTCAAAACTAAAACACTTGAATAAAGTATGATTATCATTGTTACACATAGGATATTTCGAGGCTTTTACACTTGACACAAACACTTTAGATCAAATATTTCTTTTACCACTACTCGTGTTTTTAGACGCTTGTAAAATACGCGCATGACTTTTTAGAAATATCATTAATTCTTCTAATCTCGGCAGAATTCCACCTTTTAATTCTCTTTCCCACCACATTTTTGTGTTTTGATCTAATTTTTGAAGTATAGCATACAGAATTAAAGTATTTGCGAAATTTTTTACTCTAATCAATTTTTTGCTCTAAAATATCTAAAGACCTAATACACTATTTGTATTATCGATTAAATTTAGAATCGCGGTTGATGATTCTGTTTAAATTGCAGGTAGAGACATTAACTTTTTTATGTATGCGAAAACTTCTCCTTTGTTTGAATATCTATTTTCTAATAATGCCCACGCGGTGTTATTATCATCTGATATTGCTATTGATCGAATTAAGCGAAAGTCATCCCCTTTTTTAACGCGGATTTTCGCCATTGCAATTTTTGATCCTTGCTTAATTCCTCATTATCATGGACACTAGCACTAAATAAATCATGGAAAGTTGACCATTCATTTAAAAATTCACTAACTGTAGGAAGACTCAATTTCGGTAGCCTTACATTTATATTGGAGGGGGCTTTAATCTCAGATTTAGATGCCTGCACATTAACATTTAATGTTTTAGTAACAACTAAAAAGACATCAATTTTTTCTGTTACTTATATTTGTTCTTTGAGGAATTTCTCAACTTCCTCCTCACAAATAGAACAAATATTATCAAATAAATCTGTAACTTCTTTGTAAAAGCACTTAATTTTTCTTTACACCAAGTTAGTTGAACTACATCATCAACAATATTAATCTTTTCACACAGTCTTGTAAATGAATCAATAATTTCTATACTCACTCTGTTGTTGAACTCGAAAAATATAAGATACACAACACAATCACAAGATGCTCATTAAACCACCATATTTCGATTTCACGAAACACACTCGCATTGAATTTTGATATGTGTTATCTCCCACACATAAACACAATAACTTTTTTAAATCCATAGATCCTCTGGTCTCTAACGGACCATATGTTGGGGTAATAACTAATGAACAAGTAAAAAGCGGACTGTATATTTAATTATTTCATATTGAATAATAAATACACTTGGGAAGACCGCCATTGGAACACGGTGTTTCCTCTCCGAGCTCATTACACACACTGAGAAAAGCGTGTTGCGCAACTCACACTGCGCATGCGCGAACAATTGTTACGATATAATATTTACTGTATATTATACAAACTCTTAGTTATTTTTGTATGAAAATAAAAAGGCAATTCATTTTCAAAGTTATAATATTAATGGCGCAGAAATATTTACTTAAATCATGCGAAAAATGAAGCTCCTTTTTAGCTATCAGCTCAGTAATGTCTCGTTTAATATCTGATAATTTCAATGTTATGTTACTCTCAACTTCGTCTATTTTTCTCAATTTAGATTTCAAGTACGTGAGCTGGAAAAATGCAGTTTCACACAAGTAAGTTGTGGAAATCACAGTTAAGCACTTCAAAGCTTTTCTTGCTAGTTCAGGATAGTTAGTCATCACAAATAACAAAGTCAGTTGTACTTTTTTCACTGCTCAAAAATTTATTTAATACCGGTGGAATTTGGAGGGTCAAAAGATGAAAGATCGCAAAGAACCTCCTTGGTAACATAAGAGATAGGCTAGTTGATAGCCAACAGCAAGCAGATTCACTATATACATATAGCATCACGGCTGCAATACCACCATGTCTATAAAAAATGAATTTGTAGTTTTACTTGTAGAGAGAATGTAAGCTGTACCGTTGTGGTCTAGCATTCCCACATCTGGAATTCAGATTTTCTCCGACTGCAAAACAAGTTGTCAACTAAATTATCTTGGGCCCTCCATGAGAGGAATGCAGATGGCCACCCCCAGGAAAACACGTGTTTACAGTTCTGTGGAAGCCCAGGCCAGAGAGACGTTAAATCTGTCCTCGGGTCGGAAAGTTGTCGAGGTTCTCATGACCTTCCGATGCAGGGGCGTGGAAACTCAGGGATTAACATTCCAAGACGGAGACGAACTCCCCCCGCAAGAGAGGAGAGAGTAGATTGAAACCACGAAGGGAGTAGTCGCATCCTTCAGACTCTCAGATTTTGGCGAGCCTCCGGGCTCCTTGGCAGATGAGATTGTTAACAGCTGTACCCACCTACCTTTCAATTAATCTAATATGTAAATAATCTTTAAATTTTTCTATTCTAAATAAATATTGTATTGTGGTGTAAACAGTCTTATGCTTAATTAAAGACAGGAAACGTTACAAAGCACATGGTTCTGCATGCTGCAAAACTGCCACAGTTGTATATTCCATTGGAGAGCAATCTTGCAATATGCATTATATTTAGTCTTTATATAAATAAAACTAGAAATAATTTTTTGACGTGAATATGTCTTTAAATCGAAACAGTTGGGGCATGCATTAAAAGTTTTAGCATTACAACTGTTTTGTCTTATGATTTCAGAACTAGAAGAAACGTCCTGAAGATATGTATAACACCGTGTTGACAAAGGATGTCCGTACCATGACCTACGGATCTAGTGCACACTGAATGCGGTTAGGGGGTCCACAATATGTCGAAATTCTACTGTGCTGAGCGATCTTTGACCCAGTATAACTTTGAATTGTGCGGAGTGAGAGCTGCGTAAAAAAGTGGTGTCATTCAAAAGCTACCGAACTGCGCTGCATTATTGTACAGCAGCAAGCTCTCAACAATAACATCAAACTATACTTTAATCGTTCAAACTGTAAATTAATTATTGAAGATTTATAATAAACAATCGTTCAAACTTCCTGTCTCCATTCCTCCATCCAACATCAGGCCCGAGTATTCACGTCAAAACTACGGTTTGTGTCCTCGATACAACCTTGACTCGCCTCCGCATTGGACATACCAGATTTACTCATCGTCATTTATGTAGAAGAACACCGCAGTCCAGGAATTCTGGTATTCAAAAAGCACTCGGACTCAATTCTAAATACAAACATATATTAAGACGGACGATTACATGGAACATTTAACATAGACTATATACATTAATTACTTCATCGTTTAACATTGTCGGTCGTCGTTAGTCTTACGTCGTACACAGTCGAACACTGTCTGCTCTTCTAGCGTTGGCCAGCAGCATCAGGTCTCGTAGCGGTAGATGGCGACTGAAGCGCCACTCACAGCGGGTGTCAAAGGCCGGTACCACATTTATTACTTGGAGAAAGAGCTCCTTTGTGTGCCATACTTGCTTTACTCCTTTTACCGTTCATCACATTTTAATAGTTTGCCCTGATTTTAATCATCATCGTCGTAGATATTTTAATAGCTCTATTTTAACTTGCAGGATTTGATAGGGGAAAACCCACACCCGAATCTTTTCCCTTTTTTTTTAAATACAATTGATTTTTTAAATGCTATTTATTTATTCTACACTACCTGACATTGAAAATGCAACACCCAGAAGGAGTGCGCAGAACTGGATGAAATTTACAGGGTAGACGCAGCTCACCGAGATACGTAAATGATGCAAACTGCGCAGCTGTTCCGCGCATGGCGAGTGAAAAACCTGGGAAGGAACCTGCAAAAGTGGTCAGTTTCGCGCCTTTCTGTTTGCAAGGTAAATCAAGTTGCAATTTGTTTTGTGTCTCAGAGGAAACGTCTAGTAGCGGAGAATGCCAGGACGCCGCCAATCAAGACAGTTCCAGCAAACAGACGACTTCACGAGGGGTATGGTGATTGGCCTCAGAAGGGCAGGTTGGTCCATACGTCAAATCTCAGCAGATACCCACCTACACGCGTCCACGGTGCACCGGTTGCGGCACAGATGGTTGGACCAAGGGAATGTGGCACGTTTGAGGGGTTCCGGTGCAGCCAGAGTGAAGTCAGCACGCGTGGACCGACGCATCTGCCTGCAAGCATCGGCGACCCCGCAAGCCACGTCTGTCGCCCTTTTGCAGCATGTGCAGGACACCCTTGATGCTCCCATATCGTCCAGGACCATTAGCCGCCGATTGATCGCTGGCGGCCTGCACTCATGGCGCCCGTTGAGACGACTACCATTGACCCAACAGCACAGACGTCTCTGTTTGCAATGGTGTCGGGATAGAGCCACGTGGACGACGGAATAGCACAGGGTGGTGTTCTCAGACGAGTCACGCTTCTGTTTCAGCAATGACAGTCGCCGTGTACGAGTCTGGCGCCGACGTGATGACAGGGCCAATCCGGCCGCATCTGTGGAACGCCATACCGCGAGACAACGCGGTATAATGGTTTGGGGCGCCATCGCCTACGATAGCAGGTCACCTCTGGTCCGTATTCAGGGCACTATGACGGCCCAACGATACGTGGATGACGTGCTACAGCCGGTGACACTACCTTTCCTTCAGGGGTGCCCAATGCCATTTTCCAGCAGGATAACTCCCGGCCGCACACGGCACGCATCAGCCAACATGCCCTGCAAGGTACCCAGGTGCTTCCCTGGCCAGCTGTCTCCCCTGATCTCTCACCTATCGAACATTTCTGGGACGTCATTGGACGTCGCTTGCATGCGTTGCCACCGGCACGTTCAGAAGACGAACTCTGGCAAATGGTTGACAGGGAATGGGCAGCCATCTCTCAGGACACCATCCGCACGCTCATTGCGTCTGTACCTAGACGTGTTGCTGCCTGTATCGCCGCTCGCGGTGGTCCTACAACCTACTGATCAGACGTTCTTGCTGCTCAGTGGCAAGGTGTATAATGTTGCAATAAAGATCATTTATTGCTCGTTGCTGTCTCTTTGTTTGCCAAATTTCATCACTTTCTGCCAACTCCTTTGTGTTGCATTTTCAATGTCAGGTAGTGTATGACAATTTTCTTGCTCTCGTTTCTCTTAAACACTACTTTTTAATATTTTTATATGCAATACAATGATTTTATGATGTTATCTTGCGCTTGGCACAGCTTGTTCTTTTTTGGACCTTGCGCCATAAAACCCAACAATCAACCTCGACGCAACCTACCATATTTTTTAACTAGGCTAGCGCTATTGAAGCCGGGGTGCAATATCACGATCAGTCACTGGGAAGTACTCACTTAGCTGCAGTTGTCCATTTTTTAGAATATAAGCAGACAATTTTTAATAATAAAGAACAATAAAGAATGGGGAAATGGAATATTTGATTTTTCCTTGAAAGTTCTCTATTTTGGCTGGAGAAATATACTGCATGTTTTCCGCCAATCCCACTTTTGAAACCACTGTTCTAGCCAAGACGTATAATTGGGTATCTCTTCTCTGGACTCAAAAAATTTTGATGTTCCCAAGAAAACTAACTTCCCCTTATAAGAAAAATTTTGAACTTTCCAACCCTATCCGCTTTTTAAACATGTATGACCATTTTAAACCCGTTACTTTTTCTTATGAAAAATTGGCATCATTTTTTTATTCGCGTGTGAAACGTCGCATTATTCAAAAAAAATCATTAATCTCTTATGCGAATAGGAAAATTGAGTGATTTTTATGAAAGATTATTTCGCACAGTAAATTTTTATAATCACAGTGTGATAAAACAATCAAAATAAAATATCAAATGACAAAAGTATGTAGCACCCTATGATTGAAAGCGTTAAATCAACTGAATCTGTTATATTTTTGTTGATTTAAATCATAGTAAGGAAGATCTTGGTTCCTTTTCAAAATTCCAGACGTTGGATTAAATTCTTCCCTGCTATTTACTGTGATAAGGAAAAAAGGTAAAATTTATTTTCTATTAGATTGTTTTACTAAAGCACTTTATCTTTAAGATTGTAAATTTTATATATTGAAGGAAAATAACTACACACATAAATCTCATTCATCTTAATTTTCTGCACGCAACACAGTAAATAATCTAATATCCATTTATTGAAAACTATGTAACTTGTACAAGTTTAAATGTAACAAGTATAAGCAGGATTTTCTCCCCTGGTAAAAAGTTGAGGAATTTTTTTAAATCGAGAGGAAGCTGAATTCAAATATTACCAAAGCCAACCATATACTGACAGAAAATTATTCAATACAAACGTATTCGTACAAGTTTTTTCTCTGTTTTTAAAAATATGCATTCAAATAAATCTTTGTTTCATGAATATTTTTTATTTATACTATTGAAAGACTGAAAAATAGATGGCTATTATGCTTTAACATTTTTGGTAATACATTTCTTGAAACCAAGGATACGAAGAAAGTTAATGTACTTTTTAATCTAAATATATTAGTTTGTTTCCGAATAAAATGGATAAAAATTTTCTGATTAAAAAAGTTTTTAAAAAATTATACGCAAATGAATGCATTATAGAAGATGACGATGTTGTTTTGAAGCTTCGTTAAATCACGAGATTGGGGGCGGGGATGTCACTTGAATGCGTTGCCCGAATTACGCGAGTACCGCGAACTACGGAGAAATATAGGCTTAATGGAAATTTGATATTTTTCATTCTCCTTAATTTTTCACTACCGATTTGACATGGAAGAGATGACGGATTCCTTTGCGCCTGTGAGCGGAATTGTGGCCATTAAGTTAAAAGTTAAAGAGGTAAGAAAGTTGTTTGAGGTGGCTTTAAGGTCATTTTTTGGTACACGAGGGCTTATTGAATCATGCAAATATTCAAGACTTGAAAATAATGGAGCTGTGCGTCACGTTTATTATAGAAAATTGGAGAATAATTCTAGGTGGATAGGTAACGAAATTTCTCAAATGAATTTTGCCCCTTAATATTATGTAATCCTGTTTTATGCGTTTTTCAGTTTGACTAAATTTGCTCTTTCTGAAGATTGCAATTTGTAGCTTTACCCCTGAGAAGAATTTATCTCTGTATTTGATTGCATGCAAATATGAAAAATTAAATTTTGTTCCCGTCTACGCTCGCCTTGGTGATATCCCTAGTTGACATCACGGTCACCAAGAACGATAGCCACTTCCCCTCTTCTAATCTATTGTTAGCCTGTGTGTAGAGGTGGAAGCGGTCCCTCAACGACCCCGTTAACATTCCAGCTTTTTCGATCACTTCCGCTCTTAGGGTTGAATTCAACTACCGAAATTTGCGAACGATTCATCTTGAAATTGGAAATGGGAACGGAACGGACACACCAATTACGGAGTTCCTGGCAGAATGACTACTAACATCCACATCATAATTAATAGAAAATTTATTGATTGTAAAGAAACTATAAGAGGAGAAAATTATACAGGAGTGGCAATGCACTTGTAAGAGGTGAATAATTTAGATAGTAGATAGAAAATTTAGTAATTGATACAATTAGGAGTCCAATTCACGTTCCAAAGTGGGTGGGGAAGGCAATCAGTACCGAAAAGAGGGTGGTGATAACGCATGAACTGTGTAGATGATTTAGAGGTTGTGAAAAATTAAAAATAAAATAGTTGAAGAGTGTCAATGTGGTGGGCTTAGGAGATTCCCTGAGGAGTCCCTGAACTCACCACATCAACGTTTTGTTCGTTGTGGGAATGTGTGGCGTTTTCGCTTTTCTTCGAATTCGTCTCCTCTTCACCAGGTGAATCCTTCTTTTGCTTGGTGTTTACGTTGTTCGTGGCTGATGTTTTGAACATTATTTGGAGATGTGTTCCTCATCAGTTACGATTTCGCGTCTTTTGGATTCTGAGAATTTTATTTCAGATATCGGCAAACTATATCTGTGCGATACGTTAGAATATTCGAATCTGCCGTATTTTGCTTGGTGTTTACTTTGGTCAAACGGCTGATGTTTGGTACATTATTCGGAGATGTATTCCTCGTTAGTTATGATTTCGGGAGTCTTGAATTTGGAGAATTTTATTTCAGATATCGCATGTATAGATTAGCAAACTTTTTATACTTGTGCGATACGTTAGAATGTTCAAATCTTGTCATATTTTACTTGGTCTTTAGGTTGTTCAAACATGGCTGATGTTTTACAGATTATTCGAGGATGTGTTTCTCATTAGTTATGATTTCGATAGGGTTTGGGGATAATTTATTTCGGCAAACTTATTATAATTTTGCGATACGTTAGAAAGCCTATTGAATCATGGGACCAATGTATTTTCCGTGGAGATTCAGGAAAAAGATTCAAGTGACATTTGCATTTTTATGACAAATATTTATATTTTAATAACGTTGAGTTATTCACATTAAACAGTTATTGAAGATTAATTGTTTTTCACAATTCTCTTAGTTGGTAAAATAATATTAGAAGGACAATATAATTGCTCCTGATTTTCTCAATTCACTGATTGGGTGCATTGTTTTTGTTAACAAATTTGATGAACATTATTTTTGGTTGACAGATTAATTTTTTAATCATTACAATTGGATTATTTTCATATTTATGCGAGTGAATGCTTTATGTTTCAAATGTGACTAATTTTTATCAGAAACGTTTCGATGTTACCAGCATTGAAACGACTAGGCTCTGAATACTTCAAATCGAGCCACTTTTTCTTACCTTCCACCCAACTTTTTTTCTTTTTCTTGTCCCGCAAGCATTCATTTCGAGGGTTACCTCCCCCTACTTGTTTTCCACTGGTCGTAAAGCCAAATAAACACGTTTCTCTTGGAGCCAGCTGACTATAATCTGGTTTCTTATTGGTCGATTCGCAATTATGGGGAGTGAGCAATCATTTTCGCATTGTGGCAACCCCAACCAAGGCTACTCAAGGGGAAAGGTAGGGTCCACAAGAGTGCAGGTATAAATACTTAGGACTTATCCTCGATCCAAAACTACTATAGACAAAGCACATTAAACGCGCTCTTCGCGTCGAATGCGCGTCGCACTCTCGCTTTTGCCCGAGTAAAATTATACCAGCTTTTAGCTCGCAAGAGTAGGCTCTCCCTTGAAAACAAAATTCTTCTCTACAAAGCCATCATTCGGCCGACCGTCACATATGGTTCTCAAGTCTGAGGATCTACTTGTGCTAACAACTTTAAAAAACTGCAGATTTTCCAAAATCGTATATTACGTACGATCGCTAATGTTCCCTGCTATGTTCGGAATGAAATCATCCATTCGGACCTAAAAATTAAACCTATTGTTGAATTCCTGCAGCTACTTTCGACCAAGTTCTTCGAAAAACTACCTCAGGTTCCAAACGAGGCACTCATGTCACTTCCACCTTATGACCCAACTGTTGCAAGCTCGCAGAAAAGGCCTAGAGTCATCCTGCACCAACAGTTTCATACCTTTCCGCAGAGGCCTAAACGCCGATACGGAGTGTTTCGTTTGGATACTGATGTCTACGACTTCAATTCCATTAATTCCCCATCAACCTAACATTTGCAAGTCAAATTTATGACCGCATTTCAACACCAATAAGCTTGGATTAAGGACTCGACTGGACCCCTAATCATCCCACAGGACTATCTGTTAAATTGAAATGCTTCCTTCTGCCTAAACTCTTTCCTGTTTCCCCCTAAATTTCTTTAATCGTAACTTGCTTAATGCAAGAGTATCAGCGGCGCTGCGGTAGTCCGCTCACCTACTTGACATCCAATGTAAAACTCCCATCTTCGGAACGTGACACTGGAGAGTCTCTCCTCTTTAGGCCTTCGCGCTCCGATAGAGGCGTCCTTTAACTTGGCTCCGCTGATCTTTTAATTTTAAGATTTCCAGCACATTCCACCCTTTGTTTTGCTTCTTTTTGTGAAATTTCCTTTCTGATATTTTCTTTTTTCGATGAGATGAGCTGCTGCGCAGCGGGTGCTCCGTAATTCTCATGTCCAGTCCAGTCCATCAGAGTGGTTTTGGAAGGGGAGGAATCGTGATGTCACTCGGAGAAAACGGCTGGTAGACAGATACGGTTCATGTAAAACCTATCAACGTCAAGCAGATAGTTTTGTTATTTGCATTCGTTGTAAAGTCTTAAACACAATGTTGATTAGTATTGGGTTTCTTGTGTTGTCGGCGAAGTACTTTTTTTTTCAAGATTGAACCTCTTGTAAATGCTTTAGTTATAAATTAAAAAGAAAATAAATAAGTTTTAAAACAACTTATCCCATGAGATGAAACATCTTCCAACAAGGCAACAATTATCCTTTCATGATGGTTTTTGAGATTTAAATTTTTGCACTTTTTTCTAACTTCTTCGTTTTATAGATAGTTTATATATTTAATTCGGAAAAATGTTCTTGTTCTTGCACAAATTTTAAGAGCTGAAGCCTTTTGCATGGGAAAGTTTTCCTGTAATATTTGTGTGAATTTATTTATTACACCTTCACATTTATTTAATTGCACAGATCCATGAAATTGCATGAGACACTTTTCAAGTTCTTTCACCGTTTCAAACCAACACTCAGTTGGTAAAACTAAACCACCACGAAATAAAGCCCCAATCTACGTATGATTATTTTCCTGCTGAATATGTACGATATTATTTCCCAGACTTTTATAATGCACTTGAAAAGCAATGTAGCTGACAATAAATCTTGATGCTTCGTTAGAGTAGTCTTCCCTTATGTTAAAAGGTGATTCAACTGTTGAAGCTCCAGTATTTTCTGATGATTGAACATTATTTTCAATTATTGAATTCAATAACTGCACTATATCGACTTCAAATAATATGTCCCTTTCTTTTTCTTCAATCTCGGTTAATTCATTAACTTTAACACAAGAGTTAAATAACTGGACGCTTAAAAACTTGTCATCATCACTTGTATTGTTAATTATGACACTAGATGAAGGTAGTGGAGTTTATTGCACAAAAGCATTTGTTGCAGTCTGCATGTGAAGTCGATGGGTAGAGGATGGTCGTAAAATTTTCATAATTCCTTATTTGGCTGAATAGATTTTCCAAAGAATCTTGGTTTGCTCTACAGTTTAAAATGTATCAGGTATAAAATGTTCAGTCTGTTAAATAAATTTTAGAAGTCTCCAATTAAAGATAAAATGGAGACTAGTCATCCTTTTTGGAAAGGTAGCATGTTTGAATTACCGACAACTCTCATCTCTTCAATATAATATTTTGCTTTGTGCAGACCATCTGGGACTCTGGTTTGATCCCAAACCCTCACCATAAATTCTTGTCACTTATCGGAGTCCTGGAATTGAAAACATCAAAACAACCATCAATGATAGATATGAAATTCGTTGTTTCTTTCTCACTCGGTAAATAATAATAATCCAATGCCTTTGCAACATGGTACGACAAAAGTTATGCTGCCATTCTCACATTTTGCCTTTCATTGTTTCTAATTTGAATATGCCCCAAGATAATTTGGGGTATACTTTCAATTCGCCCGAATCGGCTTTCAGTAATTTTTCAAATACGAATTTTTGAATCACTTTATCAGGGGGTAATTTTATTCTGCTATCTATAATATATGGTTTCTTAATAACTTTAAAAGATGAGAGAAATCAGCAAAACCCCAGATGTTTCTTGTTTTATCCTTTGGATTTGAAAATGAACTGTTTGTTAGTGTTATTGATTCCTTCAATTTCTTCCAAATGCGGATGTTTTCCCCACCCAAATCTGACACGATACGTAACACCTTAAATCCAATTTCTTCTAGTTTTCCTATTAATTTAAACAATAATAGTTTTGTCATTTGCTGGTCAAAGTTATAATAAATTGGTTGCTTACAATACTTAATAATACTTTTTGACATAACAAAAACATCGCTGTAAAGTTCTAGTACTTTATCTTTTGCTGAATCGTAGCAAACACGAGAATCAATATTCATTTCATCTAAACAAATAATTGTAAATATTTCAGCTTCAGTCATGTTGCCGCCTTTAGTCTTCATGAAGCTTAGAATTGAGGTAAAACTCCTTCAGAAAAATCTAATATCTTGCACCCATCTTTTCAAAGTTGTAATGGACGGTAATGGCATTTCCAAATGATTTCGAAGATAGATATATGTTTTATGAGACATTGCCCTCAAAGCAATGGCATTGGTAACATCTTCCTCGTTTCATTTCTTAATTCTCTTACCTTCCATCAAAACTTAGTTACAAATCTGTGAAAAACTTTCCTTATTCCTTTTACTTCTCTTTCTAAATTGCCTTTAAAATTTCGTTCTAAATTTCTCTTAAGGTTATTTTTAATAGACACATAATCTTTTCTCTTTACAGATTTGAGTGTTTGATTTTTCCAGTTTCTTTTCCAATTGTAAGATGCAGTCCCTTAGTTTTTGATTCTCAGCTTGCAGTTCTTTCATTCTTTTTTGGCTTACAACTTCAGTATCAAATCTTTCTTGAAGTTTCTCATCCGGAATTTCTTGATTATGTAACGTTTTCAGTTTTTTCGGAGATAGTGCAAGGATATTTTCTAGGGCTCGTTTGCGAATATTTCTGTTTTCTAATTTGTATAATGAAGCACTGTTTGAAATAAGTTTCAAACGGAAGATTTTTAGAAGATATGGCAGTTTTACTCAATACCTTCCTGCTATGAAATCCCTAAAGTTCATTCTTCAGATCACGTTCATAGTCGTTTTCCGTAAAATGAACAGAACAAATTCTCGAGTACTGAGGCTTGAAAGAATCTTTTCTTTTGCACTTTGCGATCCATGCACTCATCGGAGGGAAATCTATGAAACAGCACATCCGGTGTTTTCTTCCTGTAATTTTTGCAAGTTGCAACTGCACAGCTCGACATACTTACTTCAGGGGATCTGTTAATAGAGCTCAAATAGATGTAGAACTATCCTGTTTTCCGTTCAAATAGATATAGAACTATCAACGGCTCTTAAAACAAAGATAAACCGAAAGGGAATCAAAAACGTCTATTTACCTCGAAACGTACTTAACTCTGAAGACCTGTGTTACATAGATCTGCTTTTCAAATAGATGTAAAACTATGAAAAGTTCTTAAGAGTGAAAAACAGTAAGAGAACTTCCAGTACTCAAAAAGCAATGCTTTCCACTGAGTGACTGACGAGACACTTGCTCGGTGGAAAACGCATTCCTCCACGTGACGTCATAAGGTCCCTCTTTTCGCGGAAAAAGGGACAAAGGCTGATGGACAAACCTGTTCCCTTTACTAGCCTTGACCCCAACCACCTCGAACGATTCACAAGGGGATGAATAGCTCAAATCGAAAGGGAAAGAAACAGCTCGAGTAGGATCTTCGAATTCGAACAAAATTCATCGAAGGAAATTGAATGAGGCCCTTAGCGTCGCTGGACGTGTATGTATATTGTCTCTGCTATAATCTTGGGAAGTAAATCTATTTGTTTGTTTTCAAAAAGTACTTGTCTGTCTTATTCTTCAGGACCACAATCGCCCACATTTGATCTCCTCCAGTGCCTCCAAAATGTGAACTACTGAGATCCTGTCGTACTTTTTGAAAACTTAAACAGATTCATATATATATACACACGCTGACACATGTATAAATTGTATAAACGACGCTCTACCTGCGCGTGGAAGCGTACAGTTAATATCACAAGTCCAACTAACTGAGTCAGGAAAATAAAGTTAGTTCTCCTCGCGCTGGGCGTGACCTCTGATGGCGTTATGGGGATGGATTCTACATATACGAGTATATACAAACATACACGTTCAGCGAGAACTAAGCAGAGAATTTCAATCTAAAGAAATAATTTATTATTGGGTAATATTTCTTACTCATTCGTTGGGAGTTATATTACTTAAGTTACAGTCCCTGGCCAAATTAGTAGACGCACTTCGATTTGTTTACAAAATTCTCGTTGGAAGGATAAAAAAGAGCTTACTTTTTACAATCTTAATAGTGATAATTTATTAATTTTGAACATTGGAGAATAATAAGACATACTAACTTGGAAGTAATAATTCTGTATTTATTTATTGCTATTCAAATATGAAGATAGCAAAAAATTGCAGATTTTTTTACCTTGTTTGGCCATAAAGCTTCTATTTGCTGTTAATGCATGTTCCAACTTGGGATGAAAATCCTCAAAAGGGAAAAAGGTGAAAGGATTTTCCCCTCCCCGAGGGAGAATTAGATTAAGAATGGATATTGGAGAGTAAGGATGCGCCTTACCATTGATCCGGCAACCAGCCATGTATTTCTTTTTGTTGTATGTTTGTAATAAATGTTTTTAAAGTACAATCTTGATGAATTTTCCCCTGACGAAAACACACCACATTTTGCTACAATGCATGCTTGTACTGCTGCTGATGTTTCCAGACAAAAATAATTATCTCAATCAGCTTATAGATTTTGTGGTAATGACTCCTTTTGTCACAACTCTATTCATTAGCTCTTGCTTTTGTAATCGGAATCACAACCGGAAAATTTCCCAGTCAAAATAACGAAGGAACATTTTTAATGAAAAAAGGCTCTTATTGATCTCCCTGTAAGTCTGTGAGTTCCATCTTGCAAAAAGCGAATGGTTTTCTGCTTGAGAATCATACTTGTAGTTGAGGTTAGTTCCTTAACAATTGCTAGTTACCAAGGAGTTAACTCCTTGCATCAGACCTACCACATTGTCCTCTTTTCCACCTTCCCGATGTTCAGATTCCATTTATTACTAATATTCAGGCTAAATTATGAATTTCGTCAGTATTTCACACACTGGACAGCACAATTTAGTTAATATTTTTGAGATGAGAGCCCCTTTCCCTTACAAATCGATTTCACAAAAATTTTAAAACTGTTCTCATCACTAAAACAAACTTAAAATGAAGCGAAAAGTCACAAACAGTCGGTTTAAAAAAGTAAATGTTAACTTATATCCGACATTTATTAGAAGAAAGCATCTTTAAATGAATACATCCTCCTATTTTCATAAGACAAACCTTGGCACTTGTAACCTTTTGCCAATCTGGGATGCTTTCATTTTATAACAGCTTCCTATGGGCGTCGAAGTTCATTTCCGAAAGTTTGCAATCTGTGATTCTTTCAAATGCAGGAATGTAATTATTTTCGGGCTCGTGGATTTATAATGTCTTGTGTGAGACTGGTAAAGCACACCATAATACACTCCTTTCCAAAAGTTAAACAAGCTATGAAAATTCGGAGCTTCGAAATGCGTACTTCAATTTTATTGAGTGAAACTCACTGTGGTTGTAGAAGGGAATATGCACAAATACCATATGATGGGCCTAATCAGAATTTACGCTCCAGAAATAGAAATATCTTGTAACGACCGTTTTGGTTATTTGTGGATTAGGTAAGGTCAATTATGGCTCAAAGAAGACGACTGGATGATTTTCAACTCTGACGTGATGCGGAGCGGCTTGAAGCAGGACAGTCTATTAAAGACTTCTATTTTCTTTGGGGTTGATCACTCTGTGATTTATAGTCTATGGAAATAATTTCAAACGAGTGGGTCAGTTGTCCGGAGACCTGTTCGCGGTCGTCCGAGAGTTACCCCACCCTCTATGGCTTTATTGGCTAAGAGCAATTGGAAGTTTAATATATGCTACTACTATGCGGTGAAGGCTATATATGGAATGACTGTATGCCCGGGTACCACGAGTTTGTTTCCCTTTAAGCTTCAAAGCCAGAAGAGCATGGTTGAAGTGACGTGAGAATGCAAATTGGAAAGCAGCGGAATGGTCCAACTTAGTGTCCACAGATGAATCATGATTTGCCTTGGTTTCCAATAGGCGTGTGATGATCTAGAGAGAACACGGAACAAGCCCAGTAATATCATTGAACGCCACGCCTTTAGTGCTGCCAATATAATGGTGTGGGCTGGATTTTCTTTGAGCTATCGCATCTACCTGCACGTCTTCACCAGAGGTACTGTAAAGGCTGAAAGGTATCGGGATCAAGAGTAGGGAGAAAATGGGGATACAACGCCAGAGGGGGAGCCAGGGATCCGGAAGTGATGTCATGACAGGAAGTTGAGTTGAGTTGTTTTACCGGAAGTGACGTCGTAACAGGAAGTGGAGTTGAGTTGTTTCTGCCTACCTGTTGAGTTGTTTATCACCTGCTACACGAAATGAAGAGAGCCGGAAGTGAAGTCATCAGGAGTTGACTGCTGATAAGGAGAGGGTGATGCCTTGAGGTTGTGACGTCATTGTAAAGATGGCGTTGTTGTGTTGCCATGGTAATGAATCAGTAGTAGCTCCATCTGGTGGGGAAATGAGAAACCCTATTATTTTGAATTAAAAAGGAATTTAGTGGATTCGAACTGGGGACCATGGGATCTGTAGTCCAGTGCGCTAGCCGTTAGGCTGTAAGAGAGTTAGCTATGGGTGGTGAATTAATGTAGTGTTTGCTTTTTTTCTTAATACTAGGAATGCGTTATGGGACTTGGTTTTATTTGATGAATAATTAATTTTTATTTTCCAATTAGTTGTAAGTGTGTTGGACTGGTGGCGCCATCTAGTGATTTTAAAAGAAGTTAATCTAAGGAACGAATTTATTTTTGTCATTAATTCTGGGAATGTGCTATTTTTAGAAAATGATTTGAACAATTGTGGTGGGGTTTAATAATTCTATTAAAAGGCAGGTGCAGCCATCTAGTGGCGGGAGAAGTAACAAAAGGATTTATTTTCTAGCTGTAGACTTGTAGCGTGATACTTTAGAATTAAATGGAGAATTTTTTTTTAAAGAAAAATTATGAGTATGGATTTGAACTCATCAAAAGGTAATTGCGGCCGCCCGTTTTACACAAGCACTTTAACCGTTCGACCACGATCACCTACTTTGTATAATACATATAGAATACTAACTCGTGAATTTACAGCTTAAGGGAGTGAAAGTGTGTGTTTTTTTTTCCTTGAGAATAGTGCCCTTATGAAGAATGAATATGAATATAAAAACAAATAAAGTTGAATTTATAAACCTTAGCTATATAACAAGTTTATTACCAAAATTTTAAAGTATGCGAATTGTATGTAATGACAGGAAAAGTATCAGAATATAGAAGACTCTGGAACTTGTGACAATATGACTAAGGATTTATGTGTAGGTTAATTAAGATAACAGAAGGAGTTAAACACGTAGTCACCGATAGGATACAAGCTTAAATAAATGAGAAAGCTTTTAAACGCATTGCTATTTAGGAGAATGGTGTTGTTTTTCTGATTGTGAGAAAAGCAAATGAAACTACATCATGCCAATGAATCACATATGACATGCCCGAACTGGAACTTTCTATAGGGGTTTTAGCTATGAAATAGTGACGAAGGGATTATCTTAATACTCTAACGTTGGAACTCGGAACATAAGTAATTGAGGCCAACCAATATATGCGAAGATTTTAAGCGTATGAACACTACATGTAAGATAGAATTTATAATACGGAAACCTTTTTTATATTTTAATGAATTTATATACAACATGAGCTTGAAGAAAATGTGAATGTTTAAGGGTGAATGTTTTGTAGGGAAAATTATTATTACAATTTGAGGGGGAGGACTTTGAGATATGAATAGGACACACAGGCATAACGGTGTATGAAACATTACATTTTTAGGTAAATAAGAAGTAACTAACCAAAGATTTATAGTATACATATTATAAGCGATGGCAAGGAACCGTATGAGATTGATATTATTAGAAGCCTCTGGAACTTGTGAGAATATGACTAAGGATTGTTTTTGCACGTGTAAGTTAAGTAAGATAACAGAAGGAACGGAGTTAAACACTGTCACAGATAACGATAGAAACTATTTGATAATAAGAGGCTTTTTAAAGCATAGTTGGAGCATCTTGGGTCTTTGAATTACTTTGCATCTTGTTTTGGGGTTTTTCTGCCCTTTTTTTACTGTTTTTAAATAAATCATGGATTCTAAGGACATTAGACCTGCAAAGAAAATGCGTGCAGACAAAGAACTGTGTTTGCAGAAATATTGTAAAGATTCTTTATGTTATGAGTGTGGTAAACTGTTTACAGATCGTGAAGGCTGGGCATATTTTCGTCGATTGGAAAACGAATTAACGTACTTAAAGAAAGAGGAAACTACTATTGAAATTTATGGTAAAAAATGTACTGTGCCTCGGCAACTTGTAGCATACGGAGACGTAGGAATAAGCTATGCCTTTAGCGGATCTTGTATTGCAGCCAAGCCTTGGTCTCCTTTACTATTGGAAATAAAGGCAGAAGTGGAACGAATAATTGGCACAAGATTTAATTTTGTGTTGGTGAACCGTTATAAAGATGGTAAGGACTGTATAGGTGCCCATAAAGACAATGAGAAGGACTTGGATCTTAATGCACCCATAGCGTCTGTTTCATTTGGACAGAAAAGGCAATTTGTGTTTTCTAGAAAGAACTACAATTCTCTAAAAATTGTTCTGGAAAATGGAAGCTTGCTTGTGATGAAGTATCCAACAAACCAATTTTGGTTTCACAGCTTGCCCCGTGGGAATGCATTATGGCCTAGAATAAACTTAACGTTTTGTAAAATTCTTGTATAAAGCAGCGATAAACCACTTATGTGCCCCCCCCGAACTAGAACTCAGTGTCGTACACTAGACGATATTTGGACAACGTTGCAATTTATCTTGTTGTTTTTAAATAAATTTTTTAGCGTGTCTTACCACATATACTGTATTTAGGATTATTTGTTTTTTTCATTACATAATTTTATAAATTGTTTTTAAAATGCAAGATCTGAAATGAAATTTTTCTTTGCTATAAAGATTTATGTTTTTAAGTTAGATGTTTTTACTCAAAAATTAATTATACATTAGATGGTATAGCACATATTTTTAATGCAGAAATTTTGTTTTAAGTATTGTACACACTTAAGTAAGAGTAAACTTTTGAAAACTTTACAAGACCCGTACTATGAACGTACACATTTTGAATAAGTTGTAATTGTATTGAAATCATTTATGCTATAAAATCTAAACCAACTGTTATTTTTTAATTAATCTTTCCTTGCATATTTTTTAAAATAAATCTTCCTAAATTTTAGTGATTTAATTTTTATTATACAGATTTACAAACTGTTTTTGGATGAAATATAAGGATTTATATTTTTAAAAATTAGATGCTTTTACTCTTAATTATATATTAGATACTATTACACATATTATTATTACATTGAAGATTTTTAAAAAACGTTTAACAATTGAAAAAATATATATACTTTAAATATTATTACAAACATTTAAATGCAATTTGCTTTTTATTTTTAATTTTACAATTAAGACATTTTTTAAAAATTTGATTCTTAAAGTGTGTTTTATGCATAGTAAAAAAACAATACTAAAAAAACATGTAAGAGTAAAAATATTTTATACATTAATTTGAAACTTTGCAAGACCCATACCATGTTTCCTTGCACATTTGAAGTCGTGAAAAATAGTTTATTAAAACCATTTGTCCTTGAAGTTCTTATTTAGTAAAATGTGTGGTTTGCAAAAGCATTAAAGAAAAAGGACATTTAATTTAGAACTTCAAGGACAAATGGTTTTAATAAACTATTTTTCACGACTTCAAATGTGCAAGGAAACATGGTATGGGTCTTGCAAAGTTTCAAATTAATGTATAAAATATTTTTACTCTTACATGTTTTTTTAGTATTGTTTTTTTACTATGCATAAAACACACTTTAAGAATCAAATTTTTAAAAAATGTCTTAATTGTAAAATTAAAAATAAAAAGCAAATTGCATTTAAATGTTTGTAATAATATTTAAAGTATATATATTTTTTCAATTGTTAAACGTTTTTTAAAAATCTTCAATGTAATAATAATATGTGTAATAGTATCTAATATATAATTAAGAGTAAAAGCATCTAATTTTTAAAAATATAAATCCTTATATTTCATCCAAAAACAGTTTGTAAATCTGTATAATAAAAATTAAATCACTAAAATTTAGGAAGATTTATTTTAAAAAATATGCAAGGAAAGATTAATTAAAAAATAACAGTTGGTTTAGATTTTATAGCATAAATGATTTCAATACAATTACAACTTATTCAAAATGTGTACGTTCATAGTACGGGTCTTGTAAAGTTTTCAAAAGTTTACTCTTACTTAAGTGTGTACAATACTTAAAACAAAATTTCTGCATTAAAAATATGTGCTATACCATCTAATGTATAATTAATTTTTGAGTAAAAACATCTAACTTAAAAACATAAATCTTTATAGCAAAGAAAAATTTCATTTCAGATCTTGCATTTTAAAAACAATTTATAAAATTATGTAATGAAAAAAACAAATAATCCTAAATACAGTATATGTGGTAAGACACGCTAAAAAATTTATTTAAAAACAACAAGATAAATTGCAACGTTGTCCAAATATCGTCTAGTGTACGACACTGAGTTCTAGTTCGGGGGGGCACATAAGTGGTTTATCGCTGCTTTATACAAGAATTTTACAAAACGTTAAGTTTATTCTAGGCCATAATGCATTCCCACGGGGCAAGCTGTGAAACCAAAATTGGTTTGTTGGATACTTCATCACAAGCAAGCTTCCATTTTCCAGAACAATTTTTAGAGAATTGTAGTTCTTTCTAGAAAACACAAATTGCCTTTTCTGTCCAAATGAAACAGACGCTATGGGTGCATTAAGATCCAAGTCCTTCTCATTGTCTTTATGGGCACCTATACAGTCCTTACGGTATAACGGTTCACCAACACAAAATTAAATCTTGTGCCAATTATTCGTTCCACTTCTGCCTTTATTTCCAATAGTAAAGGAGACCAAGGCTTGGCTGCAATACAAGATCCGCTAAAGGCATAGCTTATTCCTACGTCTCCGTATGCTACAAGTTGCCGAGGCACAGTACATTTTTTACCATAAATTTCAATAGTAGTTTCCTCTTTCTTTAAGTACGTTAATTCGTTTTCCAATCGACGAAAATATGCCCAGCCTTCACGATCTGTAAACAGTTTACCACACTCATAACATAAAGAATCTTTACAATATTTCTGCAAACACAGTTCTTTGTCTGCACGCATTTTCTTTGCAGGTCTAATGTCCTTAGAATCCATGATTTATTTAAAAACAGTAAAAAAAGGGCAGAAAAACCCCAAAACAAGATGCAAAGTAATTCAAAGACCCAAGATGCTCCAACTATGCTTTAAAAAGCCTCTTATTATCAAATAGTTTCTATCGTTATCTGTGACAGTGTTTAACTCCGTTCCTTCTGTTATCTTACTTAACTTACACGTGCAAAAACAATCCTTAGTCATATTCTCACAAGTTCCAGAGGCTTCTAATAATATCAATCTCATACGGTTCCTTGCCATCGCTTATAATATGTATACTATAAATCTTTGGTTAGTTACTTCTTATTTACCTAAAAATGTAATGTTTCATACACCGTTATGCCTGTGTGTCCTATTCATATCTCAAAGTCCTCCCCCTCAAATTGTAATAATAATTTTCCCTACAAAACATTCACCCTTAAACATTCACATTTTCTTCAAGCTCATGTTGTATATAAATTCATTAAAATATAAAAAAGGTTTCCGTATTATAAATTCTATCTTACATGTAGTGTTCATACGCTTAAAATCTTCGCATATATTGGTTGGCCTCAATTACTTATGTTCCGAGTTCCAACGTTAGAGTATTAAGATAATCCCTTCGTCACTATTTCATAGCTAAAACCCCTATAGAAAGTTCCAGTTCGGGCATGTCATATGTGATTCATTGGCATGATGTAGTTTCATTTGCTTTTCTCACAATCAGAAAAACAACACCATTCTCCTAAATAGCAATGCGTTTAAAAGCTTTCTCATTTATTTAAGCTTGTATCCTATCGGTGACTACGTGTTTAACTCCTTCTGTTATCTTAATTAACCTACACATAAATCCTTAGTCATATTGTCACAAGTTCCAGAGTCTTCTATATTCTGATACTTTTCCTGTCATTACATACAATTCGCATACTTTAAAATTTTGGTAATAAACTTGTTATACGAGGTTTGTCTAAAAAGTATCCGACCTTGAATTTTCCTGCATACGGTAATGATGCTAGAGCGGTGCCACTGTGCACAGTGGAAGAAGACAACTTAATGCGCATGCTTGAATTTTTTCTCCGTGTTCGAGTGTGTCAGTCGCTGCCTGCTGGCCGCTGAATAAGGTGCTGTTATAAGTGTTCGTCGGATTTTTGATTTCTCTCAAGATGACTGAACGAGTTGAGCAAAGATACTGCATCAAATTTTGTCAAAAGCTTGGCGATTCGCAAAGCGAAACAATTCGTAAAATTCAGCAAGTTTTTGGAGACGATGCTATGGGCGTAACACAAGTGAAGGAGTGGTTTAACCGATTCAAAAATGACCGCACATCGGTGGAGAGTGATCAGCGTCTTGGGAGGCCTCAAACCGCTCGGAATGCAGCTGTTGTTGAGAGGGTGGAAAATCTGGTAAAAGGAGATCGTCGTTTGACCGTACGAGAGATTGCCGAAGAGGTTGGGATCAGTAAAGATTCCGCACATGCAATTTTGCGTGATGATTTGAACATGCGCAGAGTGGCTGCAAAATTTGTGCCCAAGCTGCTGTCGGCACAACAAAAAGAACTCCGTCTTGAGATTGCACAGGACCTTCTGGACACTACCAACACTGATCCTCAGTTTCTGAACACCGTGATTACTGGAGATGAGTCATGGGTATACGGGTACGACCCAGAAACAAAAGCACAGTCGTCGCAATGGAAGCATCCCGAGTCTCCAAGGCCGAAAAAAGCGCGACAGGTGCGAAGCAAAATCAAGGTGATGCTAACTGTGTTCTTTGATATCTGTGGAATTGTGCATCACGAATACGCACCGGAAGGACAAACAGTGACAAAAGAGTACTATCAACAAGTTCTACGCCGACTCAGAGATGCAGTTCGGCGCAAAAGACCACACCTCTGGACGACGAAAAACTGGCAGTTGCATCATGACAATGCTCCGGCTCATTCGTCACACCTGATCCAGACTTTCTTGGCGAAACACGGAATTCCAGTCGTCTCCCAACCTCCCTACTCTCCAGATATGGCTCCTTGCGACTTTTGGTTGTTTCTGAAATTAAAGATGCCGTTGAAAGGATCCCGTTTTGAGAGTAGAGAAGAGATAATGCAGAACGCGACAACGGAGATGAACACCATTCCAAAAGAAGCCTTCCAGGAGTGTTTTCGGCAGTGGAAGGATCGGTGGGCTAAGTGTGTGAAGGCGCAAGGGGCCTACTTTGAAGGGGATTAGGGTCCCAATTTCGTCACTTAAGTAATATATTTTTCCTGGCCAAAGGTCGGATACTTTTTAGACAGCCCTCGTATAGCTAAGGTTTATAAATTCAACTTTATTTGTTTTTATATTCATATTCATTCTTCATAAGGGCACTATTCTCAAGGAAAAAAAACACACACTTTCACTCCCTTAAGCTGTAAATTCACGAGTTAGTATTCTATATGTATTATACAAAGTAGGTGATCGTGGTCGAACGGTTAAAGTGCTTGTGTAAAACGGGCGGCCGCAATTACCTTTTGATGAGTTCAAATCCATACTCATAATTTTTCTTTAAAAAAAAATTCTCCATTTAATTCTAAAGTATCACGCTACAAGTCTACAGCTAGAAAATAAATCCTTTTGTTACTTCTCCCGCCACTAGATGGCTGCACCTGCCTTTTAATAGAATTATTAAACCCCACCACAATTGTTCAAATCATTTTCTAAAAATAGCACATTCCCAGAATTAATGACAAAAATAAATTCGTTCCTTAGATTAACTTCTTTTAAAATCACTAGATGGCGCCACCAGTCCAACACACTTACAACTAATTGGAAAATAAAAATTAATTATTCATCAAATAAAACCAAGTCCCATAACGCATTCCTAGTATTAAGAAAAAAAGCAAACACTACATTAATTCACCACCCATAGCTAACTCTCTTACAGCCTAACGGCTAGCGCACTGGACTACAGATCCCATGGTCCCCAGTTCGAATCCACTAAATTCCTTTTTAATTCAAAATAATAGGGTTTCTCATTTCCCCACCAGATGGAGCTACTACTGATTCATTACCATGGCAACACAACAACGCCATCTTTACAATGACGTCACAACCTCAAGGCATCACCCTCTCCTTATCAGCAATCCTCCCCAACACCTTATCAGCAGTCAACTCCTGATGACTTCACTTCCGGCTCTCTTCATTTCGTGTAGCAGGTGATAAACAACTCAACAGGTAGGCAGAAACAACTCAACTCCACTTCCTGTTACGACGTCACTTCCGGTAAAACAACTCAACTCAACTTCCTGTCATGACATCACTTCCGGATCCCTGGCTCCCCAGCTCCCAGGCTCCCCCTCTGGCGTTGTATCCCCATTTTCTCCCTGCTATCAAGTCCTTGACCCCATTGTGAGATTTACGATGTAGCAGTTGGTCCGACATTTCTTCTTTTGGACGATAGTGCATGTCCAACTTGGTAGATGGGTATCAGTATTGCTCGCATGGGGTGGCCACCATATTCGCCCGACCTCAACCCCATCGAAAATCTTTGGAATATCTCTGGCTCTGCCCGTGTACCCCCTCCAATCACTCCCAAAGAGCCGGAAACTTCTCTATTAGAGGAATGGCAGTTATTGCCCTCTGGAGCCCTTGATCATCTAATTAAAAGTATGGACCGTGGCTGCAGAGCTTGTATGAAGGTCAGGGGTGGTCACATCTCATATTAAGATACGTTTAGTTTGTTTGTACAGCCTCCAAAAATTTGTTTTGAATGTACGAAATGTGTTGTACATATATAAATCATTAAAAATATGGGCCGCGGTGGCCCGGTTGGAAGAGTAACGAACTAGCAACCGAAGGGTTGCGAGTTCGAATCCAGCCAAACACCGTCGTGTACAAAGGGGGCTGGTGCACGTTAAATCTGTCGTGGCCTCAAATGTCCTCACGTTGGCGTGGTGTGGAAGTTTGGAGAGTGGGGTGCCAGCTCAGGTGTTGCCTCGTCATCTGACCATGGTTCAAAATTACGTGGTGTTGTCCTCGGATCTTTCCCTTTGGGATTGATCCCGGACCGTCACCAATAGCCCATTGTGTTGCTCCAGTGTGACGTTAATTGAAATACCCCCCCCCCCATTAAAAATATACCTAAGTACATTTTATTTACTATAATGTTTTAGTCGTGAATCTTTAACCGAATTGCCTAGCTTCAGGTGAAATTTTAACTCAATCAATGAATAACTTTTATAGTTCTGTCGTATTTACTGTCACGTGCTTAACTTTCGGAAAGTAGTGTATTTTAATGCGACGGGTAAGCTTGTTTTTAGCGAAAAGTTCCTAAAATCGAGAGGTCATTGAAGATATTGCAACTAGGAATTCTTTTTAATTTGCTAATCTAGATCGATAATCTGTCTTTATAACAGCTACAGTTGAAAAGTCCGTTTAACACAATTAACATATTATTACGGTAGGAAATTTCTAAAGCTGTTTCAAACCAGCGAATTTTTTTTTACTCCAAGAGAAAAGGCAATGCTTGTTCAAACATCCCCACACACTTTGGAGGATCGCATACATAATCAAGCAAATACTTTCTTTGGTTTCGATTCGGCGCTCTACTATAACATTTTGCAATACGAGGGGTAATTAGACCTATTAATTTTGTGATAAAACGCAAAGTAATCATTTACAACCTTACAACGAATAATAATAAAAAAGCACTACATGTCGCTTACGCCATCAGTCAAGCTCACGAAGAAAGGTGAAGGTAAGGACGCAAGGGATCAAATTCCCCACCATAAAAAAAGATTACTCCACAGAGAGAAAAGAAGCTGGAACGCATGTAAAACTAAATTCTAGAAAATAAACGCTGGTTTTCGAGGAAACCCCAAGCAGTCAAATCGCCACTGTAGCAACAAGCAATCAAATCGTCCGAACGATTCGGATTAGCAACCGGAGGGTTGCGAGTTCGAAACACGATCCAACCAAAGACCTTCGTGTAAGCGGGGGCTGGTGTACGTTAAATCTGTCTTGGTCTCAAATGACTAGCACCATCGGGTCCGCAATGGGAAAATCGTCAGCCTTTCGTAATTGGTTGAGACATTTCCTTATCGAAACAACTGAGCAAGCTCTTACGCAATGATTTATTGCCAACCTCGAATCTCCAAAGTATAAAGTAGGGATGGGAAATACTACTGTTGTTTTCTGCGAACTGTTCTTTACGTTTCCCTCTCTTTTTAAAAGAGCTGTTCTTCAACCTGCTCTCTTCTGCTTATACCATGTCCTCAACTACCTCACTCTACTTAAAATGTGAAAACCCTGTTCCTCTTCCTAGACTATGTGGCGCCTGAGGTTTTCGCGATAGAAGGGCCCGAATTTTGTTGACATGTCATCTTTCGTTAGTACTTTGTAGGCGTGCACATATGAACAAAATACAAATGACTCTTCTGCTAGCTTTTTGTCTATATTTTCTTCTGTTAGATTTTCTCTAGTTTTGACAGGAAGAAAAAGAAAGATCCAGTAATTTGGAGTCTTCCAATTGTTGATTGATTGTTTTTTTTATGACGGAAGGGTCGGGCTAAGCTGCACCAAACTATCATTAACTAAGCAAAGTACATTAGAATATATCCGTAAATTTGAAAAACTTGTTAATCGAAACTTTTAATTTCTCTCTGGGTCCTCAGTGGCAGCTAATAACATCCTACATTTGAACCATCTCAAGTACGGTTTCCCAAACTCATACGCGGTGTCTAGGACAAAGCAAATTCGCTAATCGAAAGTAATAAATTGCTCAGGTATTAATGTCATTTTTAGGTCACTAAAATTCGGGACTCGATAATCCATCTTCAGTGAAATGTGTCCCCACATTTAAAATTTTGCATTCCATTTCTTTAAAATTCGGTTTTAAAATAAAGTGTTTAAATCATTACAAATCTTAAGAACGAGTAGAGGCAACAACGACTAAAGAGAAAGCTAGACAACAAAATCTTAATCAGTACTATTTAAAGAATTTGTTTCAATTTGTTAAAAACTAAAAATTTATCTCCATGTTTTGCCTAACAATTATAGAATTGCACAATTATTACGCTAGTCTTCTCAGGGCTTTGGTTCAGTAAGAGAGTTCCGAGAGCAGTTCGAGAACAGAGTGAGAATAGTTGAAGAACAGATATCAGGGAATCATTTTGAGAGCAAAAAGAAGTTGTAGAACAGGAAGTAGTCTCAGAGCAGGTAATTAGGTAGTTCATCAACATCGCAATGGAGCAACACAATGGGCTATAGGCGACGGTCCGGGATCAATCCCGAAGGGAAAGATCAAAGGACAAATCCTCGTACTTTTGAACCACGGTAGAGCAACACCTGAACTGGCACCCTACTCTCCAAACTTCCACACCGCGCCAACGTGAGGACATTTGAGACCACGACAGATTTAACGTGCATCAACCCCGCGTTCACGAGGGTCTTTGGCTGGATTCGAACTCGCAATCCTCGCTGTTCCCATTCTATTTTTAGAACAGATGAAAAAGAGCAGTTTGTTCTTTCCCCCCTCCCTACATAGAGCTGTGCCGTGGTAGCCCAGTTTGTAGAGTAACGGATTAGCAACAGGAGGGTTGCGAGTTCGAAACTAGGTCCAACCAAAAACCGTCGTGTACACGGGGCCTGGGGCAAGTTTAATATGCCTCAGATGCCTTACCAATGTCAGGGCATGACCTCAAATGCCCTGACATTGGCATGATCTGGAAGTTTGGAGTGTGAGTTGCCAGCTCAGGTATTGACTTCGTCATTTGACCGTGGCTCAAAATTACGAGGTGTTTTCTCGGATCTTTTTTCGGGATTGATCCCGGACCGTCACCAATAGCCCGTTGTGTTGCTCCAGTGTGACGTTAATTGAAATACCCCCCCCCCCATCTCGGATCTTTTCCTTCGGGATTGATCCCGGACGGTCGCCAATAACCCATCGCATTGCACCAATGCGATTTAGTAAACTACCTACCTTACATAGAGCTATTTTCTTTTTTTCATTTGACATTCGCAGAGCGTGAATGGATGTGGTTGGTTGTTTTCGAGTTTATAGGCGCAAGGGTCATATTTGGCCGAGCTGCACCAAACACGACAACGTCAAGCAAAAAATGTGAAAGGAAAGAGAAATTGAGGAACAGAGTAGCAGGATGAAAGCAGTAAAAGAACGCTTGGGTGTATTCTGGGAGATGAATGAATATGAGCGTTGTTTTGTTCTTGAGTGGTGTCTTCTGTGCGCGTCTGTGGTTTTGGAGGATTAGGAAGTTTGAGCCAAAATTTAATTCCAAAAGTAAATCCAAAAAATAATCTATAAAAGTGAAGTCCAGAATAACCTCGCACCCCCAGACCATTTACAGGACATCTTGATTGATCGTCCCTGAAAATAAAGTTAATTTGAAAAAAATCAGTACTCTGTACTATTGAAAGTCAGTAAATTACACTCCAATTTTTTGTTAAAGCAAATAATTTGGCAATTTTTAATATCAATGGAGTATTTTTAACTTAGTTTACCATCAATTTCATTCGTCATCTGACCGTGGTTCAAAATTACGTGGTATTGTCCTCGGATCTTTCCCTTTGGGATTGATTCCGGACCGTCACCAATAGCCCATTGTGTTGCTCCAGTGTGACGTTAATTGAAAAATACCAATACCATCAGTTTCAGATTGCAGGTAGTTGAAAATACGTCACATTGAAGCAATATAACTGACTGTTGGCAACTTCAGATTGTAAGTAGGTAGTTAATTAACGTCGCACTGAGCAATATAGCGGGTTATTGTCTTCCAGATTACAGGAAAACTAATCATTGCATACATTTAGAAACTTTCTTTTTCATTTCAAATATACTTTGTTCAAACACTACTATTATTTCGTTTTGTATCACTCAATATTTTAAAATTAAAAAGTAGTTTCTTGCTGTTATCAGATCGCATTTTTATAAATCAGATCATGACGTCATAATACTTTGGTCTACCAAGCGTCTGTAGTTTTTTTCGTTGACGTGCCGCAGTTCTGTGTTAGTTTCAAGGTTTCAAGTTACTGTGACACTTGCTAAATGATTCCAACAAAGCATAATATATCAGTATTATTAAAGTTCTGCAGTGGTAAAGCGTACTAAGAAGATATTAATTTCGCAGCGCACCTTTTAAAGTATCTTTTATCATTACGATTTCACGAAGGTTGTGAATCGAAGACAAAATGGCGCATATGAGTCCAACTCCGACTTGGGATAAAAATACCGGTATGCCTGTGATGTGGAGCAGGCCAGTTCCAGTTGATATGGCTTGCTGGGTACTTTATAACAATGTAAGCTTGACCTAAAGTTCACTTAATTTTGTTTTTAGTTTTTCATGAATTCCTTTTATATTTACTTTACCTTTTATATCTTGCTCTGAAATTTTATGATCGTATGAATTGATCAGTTTACATCCCTCAATTTAATTTTCTTTTGTGTTTTCTAAAATTTGCAGTTATTTTAGATGATTCATTCCCATTTTGTTTTGGCGAAGTACTTAAATGTTTGTTGTCTAAACAAATATTTCAACTTTGACACTTTCAAAGCAAGGAGCTATTTGTGTAGTCCCTATGTCGCGATGTTAATCGTCTCTTGTTTCGCTAACTACTTAATTTAATTTTGATGCAGCTTTAATTTTTCGTTTTATCATTCTTAAACATTGCTTTTTGTCCAATTGACAAATGCTCAGTTTTTGGGTAACCACAGGATGTATGTGCCATCTAACTTAAATTCCCAGTTTTTTATGAATAACCGAAATATTAGTTTCTATTTTATATGGCTCATATTATCTAAATAATTTTGGTATAAAGTTTTCTCTGCAGTTAAAAAAATTCATTGCTTTTTTTTCATTTTTGAGAGATCTTGTATATTTCAATCCAAAAATTCCATATTTGTGCAAGGATCTCTAAAAATCTTGAAATCCTAAACTTTTAGCTTAGCAAATCTGCCAACAGTTGTGTTAAAAAGTATATTTTCAGCCTTTGGTCATGCAATTCTATATTTTATGGGCCAAATTATTTTAGGTGACAAATTTGTTTTTATATTAATTGTATTAAACAGTAAAATTCATTTTTAGTTAAGGAAGATGTCTCTTATTTCATTGTTTTGCTTTCGAATTGGATTTATAAACCATTTTATGTACACGTTTTGTTTCTTTGTGTTGCTAATATTAATGTATATCAATTATCACTGTCATTCAAGCTCCATTATATTCTATTAAATTTTTTTTATTTTTACAGAATTGTTGACCTGAGTTTAGGCAAGGCTATGTTGGTGCCCAGTTCTGTTGAATAAACGCGATTGCACCATTATTTCCAACATACTGGAGTTATAGCAACAGCATATATAGTTTTTGTTAATGTTGCAAAGCAAGTTAAAAAAAAATGACAAAGCTTGGTTGATATAAAAGGGTCTAAAAAATTGGGTAAATCTTTGATATAAAGACTTGTGGCAACACTGAGTACTTTTTATGTTGCCAAGGAAGAATTTCTTAAATCACCATTTAGGCTTAGCGGGAAAAAATAAAAAATTTAATGAAAGAATTTTTTAAAATCCGCACAATTGATTATTCGTACCACTTTAAATTGAAATTTCTGTAATAATATCCAATTTATATATATTTCTATAATAGTATCCAAAATATTATAGAAGTGTGTCCAATTTAAATAATTAGCAAGTGTAATGGAACCAGGCTAACGAATGTTATAAAAGATCACATCAATTCTAACGATTTAGAGTTACTGATTTATAAAAATTAATGAAATGTATTCAAATAATTGCAAGGTCGCCATATTCCCAATAAAGCGGGGTTGCCTTTGCCTGCTACAACTCGCTACAAAAAGTCTTAATATCAAAGCTGTACCATAAAGTTATTAGAAGTGTCCATTAAATTTCAAAAAAGCTGTTAGAAAGCTGAGTGCATGGTACATTTTGAAAGATTAGTCTAGCTAATACAATCATTAAAAGTAGTTCGTGTAAGTGTTGATTACTTATTATCACTTTTTATCAATTAAATATTGTATGTCCTTAATATCTACAAGACCACTGTATATTTGATTTCACTTTCATTCAAAAGGTTAAGTTCCATCAAAATTGCAAGCATAATATTGCCAAAGGTTAGTTAAAAATATGTTTTTTAAAACTGGTCTGAGATCTAAGCCTTGTGAAACTTTTTTCACCTTATCACTCACAGGTTAATATTTTGTGATCCTTGAAATGTAGCCTTAAAGAAAACCTTGAAAAGGCCTTAATTTCTCTTTTGCCTGATAAAAACATACACATATCTATCATATTTAATTATTACATTTTAAATAAGATTAAAATTGCATTTGGAAATCCTTATTGATGACCAACTAAAGTACATATTTAGCGAAAGTACTAATTTGTTTTCTTTAAAACTCTCTAGTTTGCAAATATGGATATAAATGCTGGAGGACAAAATGGAAAGCAACCTAATGGTAAGTTTTAATAAAAATTAGTAATGATAATTTTAAAAAAATGGGACTAATTAAATGTTTATCATCTAGGGCATCCCCCTGGCCGTTACATTCCACCTCATTTACGCTCTCGTCCACATTCCCAAACTGATCCTTCTGCAGTGAACCCTACCCATTGGAATATGAATCAATATAGCCAACCAGCTGAACAGAAAAGATCACCTGAGTGGCACAACCCCCAAGTTCAGGAATGGGATAGAAAAAACCAATACAAGCCTAGAGGTAAGTGAAAAAGAAATCGCAGTTAATATTTAGTTATCTCATTCAAATAAATTGAATCAGCTACATTTTTAGGGTCTTTTAAAGATGGCAGTAATATGCAAGCATATAATCAAATGGGAGCACCAAATATGCCTCAAGAATCTTACATGCATCCTGGAATGCCTTTGGAACAAAATGAAATGCATAAATTACCTGGGCAAGAGGACCTAACTGCTGGTAAAATACTTTATATAATATAAATTACTGTATTCAGTGTTAACTATTTCATAGAAAGCTTATGAAGATACAATCATCAATAAACAATAGTCAAGCAATTAACAACAGCTAAATTCAAACTGGAACTAATTGGATTGTAAAAAATTCTGAAGAGAGGTGAGTGCAAACAAACATTTTTATATATCTCGTCATTTTTATTTATTGAGATTGCCTATTTCTCTTTTGGATCATGAGATATTTTTACTTTTGCTTTCTTGCTTCATTATGGTACCTAGATTTTTTCTTGCAACGAAAATATAACTGAAAAAATTTGGAAATTGTTTATTAACATAATATTGCATTTTCTAGTAAAATATAACTTATCTTTATGAAAGAAAGTTTTAAACAATTTGCAAAAATTGGAATAAAATCATTCTCTTAAATTGTTTAAGTGAATGCTAGAACTGTTCCAATTCTGATAGGAAATTCAGATTTCACAGAAAGAAAATATGGATAGTTTGAAAAGCTGTATATTTATGACTGGTCACCTGTTTTATAGTAAAGTAGTCTATTTTGCTAATATTTAAGGATGTATCTCTAGTTGTGACAATTGCTTTATTCTTAAACCTGGATTTAAAAAACATTTATCCAAATATACAAAAATATGTATCTTAAATAAATGCTTTCCTTGAAACAGAAAATTTGTAAAAAATGACTGCTTTAATTTGTAAAAAATGACTGCTTTAATTTGTAAAACTGATTAGAATCTTTAAAGTAAATTGTTAGAGGAAGGTTAAAATATATCTCTTGATATATTAAAAGAAACAATAGTTAACACAATACACATTCTTAATTTGGTACAGCTTTGATGTAAAGACTTTGTGGCAATGCTTTTGTACATTTTTTGTAATGAATTGTGGCAAAGCAACCCTAATTTGTTAGGATTATGACTACCTTGCAATTATTTGAATCTTTGTTTTGTAAATCGTTGTCTTTTTTTATTTTACCATACCCCAAAACTCTAGTTTGCTGGAATTAATTTTGTATTACATTCATATTATATAGCCTGTTTCCATTGAACTTAACTACTTGTAGTATTTTTACTATAATGAAAAGTCTTTGCTTTTTCTGAAGTATTGTCAGAAAAGTTTGTCCAAGAGTTAAATAATTAGTTTTAAGAATAATCAGTTGTGGAATTTTTTTCTATTTTAAAATTATTTTGTTAATTTCTTAATTATTATCCGCTAAGCCTAAAACTGTTTTTCTAAGAAATTCTTGGTGACAAGCATGCCAAATGTGTTGCCACAAAATAGTCTATCTAAGCTGTACCCTTAATTTTTTCTCAATAAAGACCATTAATTTAATATGAAATCTAGAGGAAGTGTTTTTGGGTGAGGTAATCAGGTCAGAAAGTGGAAGTATACTGACTAATTCAAATGATGCTTTTAACAAGGCATTATTACCATTGGTTAATTATTTCGTAGTTTTGACAGATATTTTACAAGCACTCATTCTTTAGCACTTATTTACTGTCCATGATTCCACACATGTTCTTAGAGTTGCTGCTTTATTTCTAAAATGTGTGAAGTATTGTCAGTTATTAAAGTGAGTAATGAATTAAATTTATCAAAATAGGTTTGCCCATTGAAAATGATTAACTAAATTTATGGCAAACAGGGTCGTAAGGGATGGGAGAAAAGAACAACCTGCTTTTTCACATGTTCTAAAAGACAGGAACAACCTGTTCGTTCTTTTCACAAAAATCTGTACCTTTTGTCAAAAGAAACATTGCAATTTTATCTACTTCAATATTAATATTACGGAATAAAATTGCAATTTTGAAAAGAAAGTAGATCCTCTTTTCTCAAATTTTCCTTTGCTATAACTTGTTCCTTATGCCTTTTGTTCAATTATGCTAAATTTGAAACAGCTATTCATCCTATAGTTCCTGACTCACTCTGTTTCCTGTTCTTGATTTGTTCCTCATTCTGCTATACACACTGTTCTCTGTCCTAAGCTGCTCCCTGCTCTCAAACTGTTCCCACTCTGTTTAACTGTTTTCGACTGAACCAAACCCCTAACATTTGATGAATTTGTGAAAAGACTAGTGTCATAATTGTGAAATTTTATAATTGGGCAATGACATGGAGATTAATTTTTAGTTTTAAACAAATTAAAAAATGTTTTTAGATGTTACTGTTTAAGATTTTGTTGTCTAGTTTTCTCTAGTCCATGTTGCCTCTACTCGTTCTTAAGATTTGCAATACTTTTAACTTGATTTTAAAGAAATGGCACAAAATTTCAATTGTGGACGCTTTTCACCGAAATATGGATCAGATGGTATGCTCTATGTCAGAAAGTGATCTCATTTAAGTCCTCTATTGCGATTTTAATGTCGTCTCGGAAACAAGTATTCCATCATAAAACTAATGTGTTCAAAAGCTAGTTATTTTTCATGTTTTAACTTTTTAACCATGCTTATATGGATTATATAATTAACCTTTTTTGACAAATAGACTAAATTTACTTTCGAAGTGGTAATCCTAATGTCTCATTTGTTAAATCTCTTAAAGGACAACTCCTTATTGCTAAAAGCTATATTTAGAAGCCTTCCAAGTAATTATCGGGTCCTGGATTTTGTTGACCTAAAATAACGTTAATTCCTTAAAAATTTATTACTTTCAATTAGCTAATTTGTTTTGTCCTAGGCATCATTATCATTTATCAGTTTGGGAAACTGTTTTTGAGATGGTTCAAATTTTGGACGTTATTAGCTGCTTGTGGGGAGACCCTGAGAATTTTAAACTTTTCTATTAACAAGAATATTTTCAAAGTTATGCATGTATTCTTGTTGAGTATTTTCCTACGAGATGGCGCACAGACAACCCGACCACTCGGGGATGTCACAGCGCCTGCATGTTTACGTTCAAAGGGGCTGCTTAACCACCCCCGTTTTCTTGTTTATCTGTCACTTGCGAGGGGACTGCCTGCTGAGAACCAACTTCGCTCTCCGTTGTTACTTGTTAATAAATCTGTTATTTGTTAATCCTGAGTTCTATTCTGTTAACTCAGAAAGCATAGAACGGGATCGATTGACGTGTCTAAACAATTCTAATATACTGTACTTAAGACTTGACCCTTGTGCCATAAAATATCAGTCAATCACAATTTCGAAGACTCCAAATTATTGGATCTTTTGGGTTTTTTCCTGTCAAAACTAGAGAAAACCCATCAATAAAAAAGTTAGAAGAGTCATTTGTATTTTGTTCATATGTGCAATCCTACAAAGTACTAACAAAAGATGGCAAGTCAACAAAATTCAGGCCCTTCTATTGCGAAAATTGCTGGTGCTAGTCTAGGAAGAGGAACAGGGTTTGTAAATTTTTAGTAGAGATATTTTTGAGGACAGTTGTATAAGCAGAAGAGCAGGTTGACAAACAGTTCTTATGAAAAGAGGGAACAGTATTTCCCATCTCGTTGTACTAGAGCACAAAACATTTAATGCCAGTAAAATTGCATTAAAAAATTTCATCTGTCCTTTAATGTTTCGAAGCTGCTTCAAATTGACTAAATGCTTGCTCCGAAACTTGTTTTTCTTACTCCAAATTGTCAAAATATGAATCACTAATCACATTTCTTCACAATCATTGTCAAAAAAAGTATTTTTATTATTAGCCGGCATTGTGGAGAAAAGTGAGATTTTAATCCTTCAAAAATTTGGAGGATCATCTTAAGTGACAGAAATTGGTATTTCCATGCTATTAAACTCAAGTTTTATAAAATCACAAAACTCTTATCTGACCTGTGTATTTAAAAGTAATGACTAAGATGGGGGTTTTCTACAAAATTAAATTAGAAGGGGATAGTGCTTTGATTGTCTTTTGCCAAACTTGTGTTATAACTTGGCATGCTACTTGAATGCAATTTCAGCATTTTCGCTTGTATTAAAAATTTACACCAAACATCGTCAAATCCAATGGTTCTAAACTGGAAGTATTCTTTCTTCCAGTTTTTGTGCACAGTGAAAAACCATTTCTTAGTGTAGTTTATTTCAATGTTTAATACCATAGGTACTCAGTCCCTTGATCCGTCTGTGTGACCAGGAGAAATGAGCAACTGCTTAGGACACCAGCGCAGGCCTTCATTCTGGGACATGTTATATTTGTATATATTATATAGGGATGGCATGATACATAGTTACATTTATATAGTTTTAATCTCTCAGTGCCTTAATCTCTCAGTAATGCAATTAACATTAATGTTCTTCAATATTTGTTTCCTTATTGTTCTAATTTTAATTTTTAAGGAGGTGATAAAAATGCTCGCAACTTCAATTTCAATCGAAACAAAAAACCTGGCTCTGACCAATATCGTGCCAATACATATCAGCCGCGGAAAAATGATAGGTAATGTATATTTAACTGCATTGTAAAACAAATTTTGAATCTTAATTGAGTACATTATAATGCAGAAATGAATAAAGCTTTGTTACCTTCTAAGTTTAGAAATTATCTGTTTGATAAAAGCGCCTAACAGCTGTCAGTATAAAATTATTAAAGAATCGTGTATATTTAACTTTGTCAATGAACATATTTAATGCTTTCTGTTGTAAAAGGAGATGTAACAAGAATAGTGCAGTTACATTCATTCTAGTTGCTCACTGGAAAAAAAAGAATGTCTTATGCAGTGCTTGTTTCCAAAAAAATTTAGACAAATTTTATTTTATAAAGCAAGTAATTTTTATGACAGGATTCAAATTTTTAGACTTGTCATTGAAAGTACTTAATTTAACATCATGCGAACTCATAAGTGATTCAATGTGTTCAATTTTCAAATAACTATAATGTACTAATGGAATTATGTAACAATTGATGTATGGGTACATTAACACTAGAATTACGGGAGGGGTCATTTTGACCGCAAATAGTTTTAACGGTATATAACTTTTATTTTTTCACCTATCCTTTTGATGTATTTTGACTTTTCCTAAATACTTGTAGATTTTATACACAGAAAATTTCATTCATTTTGAGCTATTACTTTTTCAGGTATAACGGTATTCCTAGAATTACGGCTAGGGGTCATTTTGACCGCTTTCAAAATATTCCTCTTTTGTGTTGTCCTATGACCAAGAAACAGTCTTTTGTTGGCTATTATTGACTTCTGCCTGTGGACATTCAGGTGGGGAAAGGTCTGGTATGTCAGTGCTCAAGATTATTTCACAAAGCGGAGCTTGAGAACTGACGAAAGAAACGTGCTGAATACGTGTTGGCACACCTTTCTGTTTGGGGACGCTAATTTTCTCACAAGGTTCGAATTGCATTTCACAGCATATTTTTTCATTACTTTTGAATTATTCCTTTTTTAAAGTTGAAAAGTCACTTTTAGTTTCAGTATCCTCAATATGCTATTAATTTATTAGAAAACTGAAAATAATTTTACTTGGATGAAAAAAATGTAAACAATAGTAAATAAATATGGGTTAGTTTTTTTAATAAAATGTTAAGAAATTGATGATTAGGTCTTCCACTCCAAGCAAGGGGTCGAAAATGACCTCTTACCGTAGTTCGAGGAAAATGCCGTAATGCGAGTGTTAATTCCTACAAAACCCATGCATGAGTTAAACTTGAAAACTTCAGGCAAATTGTACTTCGATAGTTTGAGTAATTTTTATAGGAGGGTGTTAATTCTGGCTATTTTAGTTCAAAAACTTTGTTTTTAAGAGGTATAATGTTTAACCTTTAGATGTGTACTAGTGATGTTTATGTAAGGAATGCTTGTAACTATTCAGAATGTGCTGTTATTTTTGTGAGGAATAAATACACAGCTCTGATTGTATTTCATGATAATCAAATCAATGAACTATTCAAACTAGAACTTGGAGGGACCCAGATGCTAAAGTGGATAGCAGAGATTGTAACAGATGGGATCGTCGCACTGGGATGCCTAGGAATGATGATGATGATGAAGACTGGTCTCACCCATTGCCACGAGATGAGCGTGTAGAGAGGTAATCCTTGATCTATTTTTTAGTCTTTGGTTGGTTTCATGGCAAATTTCAGATTTTTTAAAAAGTTGTATTAGGAAAATATAGCAATGTAGTCTTCTCAATTAATTTGGTATAGATTCAAATTCTCAAGATTTTTTTTATAAGCCAAAGCCTTACTAAAAATGGAAATATTTCAATTTTTGTGTTGCACCCCAACTAAAAAATCTAATTTGGTGATTCCCATTAATAAAAATTTAAATATGGCAGTGTAAAGGGTTTCATAAAATTCATGAATTAAAAAGTAACAAGTCGACAACAGCTTTCTTGCTAGACTTATTGAATTAAAGTATTTAATCTGTTTCATCTGTCACGTAATTCCTTTTATATTGATTACGTTGAATAGTTATTATCATAGACTTATTATTTTGCATTTCAGACAATTCTTGATACTATATGCCCACTTAAGACAGGTCCACTAGCAATGGCTGAATTAGTCAAGATGGAATTTCTAATTTAATTCACAACCCAGGTGAATTGCGATCAAATGATCCAATGTCAAGTTCTATCAAATGATCCAATGTCAAGTTCTTGTGTGTTAGTGCATATAATATATATATATATAGCTGATCTGACTCTTGTGCAGTAAACCTGTAACCAAACCCAATGCAAGCTTTTAGTAGTGGCATATGGAAAATTTGAAAAATGGAATGTGAACTGAAATGGGTGTTTTAAAGGTATCTATACCTTTAAAATGCCATTTCTGTCAAATTTCTCAATTTTCAAATTTAACAAACTGCAATTCTCTAGATCACTTTAAGTTCTATGGCCAACTATGGTATGGGCAGCAATTCGAAACTTCTATTTGCTGCTCATGGAAAAAGGCTCTTTGATGTTTTTAATGTGACACAGCATTCAATGCAAAGTGTTGCATTAGAAATTAAATGACATAAATAAGACACTAAAGGTGATGTGGCTTGTGGTGTTTCTTTCGATGGAACATGGCAGTGCAAAGGCTATTCTTTGTTGCATTGTAGCATTATCCAGATTCATGAAGAGGTTTAGATGCGAGATGATATCAGCATCTTATCCCACCTACAAATGTCTTGTAAAAATGAAAAACCTGCTGAACTAGCTTCTCATAATGTTGATAACATGTTTTAATGCAATAAATGTTTTAATATTTTGTTAGATTTTTGTAGTAGCCAAGAGCAAAATTGATTCTGAATTTTCATTAGCTATGTGGTTTTGTATTCTTCGATTTGTTAATATTTATGGCTGAAAAAGTTCGTTCATAGATATATCTTGACTCAGAGGCTTGTGCATTTTGATGCATTTATCTAGCAATGATTTGCAATTGTTTTTATCCTACACAATTATCAATGTTAAATAAGTTGTCTTCGTTAAATTTATTTCACAGGTTCTCAACTTTTTGTATGAGTTCAAGCTGTACTGATTCGGGTGGATTTTCAGGCAAAATGGTTGCTAAATAAACCTAGCAACGGTTTTACTTTTTGAGAATCGGATAAACTATTCTTGAAAGCTGATGTCAAATTATCAATCTTTTCAACAACAATCTTGAAAATCAACTATCCTAAAAATTATAAATCAGATGACTTAATATTAAAATAACATGGTGAAGCGGGCCAGCAGCAAATCAACGGAGGGTCTGTACATCCTTGTTTTAGATCAAGCACTGTGGAATGCATTTGTAGTATTTTTTCCCAATATTTTTGCCCTAATTGTTACTTTGCTGTGTTCTGCGCAGGGTATGTGATTTAAATCAAGTGATTTTTATTTAAAAATATCATTGATTTAATACCCAGTACTGGTGTCAGTTTGGAACTAATTTTTGTATCAGGCTAACCACTACAGGAGAGTTTTCGATGGAAAGAAAGAAGGTAAGTACAATAAAACAAATTTGTCAGGTACTGAGTTTCTGTTCTAAGCTGATGATATTGAAAGATCTAATTTTATTCCTAGATCTTTTGCTATGGTTTATTATAAATTTGAATACGTATTTGGATTTTGTGTTTATTAATTACGAGTCTTTCAGACAACTCTTTGGTCAAGGACACACTGGTATTAACTTTGAGAAGTATGAAGACATACCAGTTGAAGCTACAGGAGATGATTGCCCTGAACAGATTAGCAATGTAATATTTATTTTAAAATTTATAATACATTTTAAGTTTAAATTTATAATACAATTTTAGTTTGCTCAACTTTTGAAAATGTTTCCAATTCATAATGACAACATCACTCATTTTGAATTAAAGTTTAGGGCAATTTCTACATTATCTTAGCATTGATATCATACCTATCACACACAATTGCACCTTAAAATGTCAATAGCAAACATTAATATCAAGATATTTACTTTCTTTTGGATGTTAATTTAATAACATTGAAATTGCTAATTAGGTCAAACTAATATTTGTTTATAATAAGTTTGTATATAATATAAGTTTTGTGTATAGTTTAAAGGTAATGTGTAAGGTTGTGACAATTTGGTCTGGACATAACAAGGAATAAACAGATAAATTTTATTAACTTGGATTGGTCTTTAACTGTTAGAAGTTATTTTTTATCTCAGGGCTAAAATTTCTGACATTTCTTTTATGGATTAATTTTAAAAGGTTGAAACCCAACCAAAGTGATAAGAATTATCTTAAATTCACAACTACCCATTGTTTCTCGGTTATGTAAAAGGAAAAATAGGTTAACTAACACCAGAGCTTGCATAGAATAGACTTGACTGAAATAGTGTTGGCTAATGTATTTTTACGTGTAACTTCTAGTAATTGATATCTTATATTGGATCTGGATTATTTTCCTATTAATCTACTTTGCTGTTCTAAATTATTTTTGATTTTTAGATCTGTTAAAAGCACTCAAGTACAAAAGATTTAACCGTTAAACTTTCCCAATGATAAGCTATTAATGCTGATTATTAGCAATAGTATTTATTCTAGTCTGGTTTAAATTTATAACAACTCAAGTTAATCTAGTAACTGCATCAAATGAAGTTTAAACTACTTCCAATTATAATTTTGATTCCAAAACTCAAATTGGCCATGGTAGCTTAGTTGGTAGAATCGGATTAGCAACTGGAGGGTTGCTATTTCGAAACTCAGTCTATCTAAAGATATGTGTATGTGGTAGCTGGTGCATATTTAAATTTGTCGTGGCCTCAAATGTCCTCATGCTTGTGGTGTGGAAATTTGGAGAGTGGGGTGCCAGCTCAGGTGTTGACCTCATAATCCAATCAGGGTTCAAAATTACAATGTGTTGTCTTAGACTCTTTTCCTTCAGGATTGATCACCAATAGCTAGTTGTGTTGTTCCAGTGCGAATTCAACAACCTATCTCTACCAAAACTCATATTGGCAAAGTTTCTTCATTTTAAGACTTTAAATTTCAAAACTAAACTACCAGTTTTCTATTTTTAAAAAAGCATGTTACTAGTTCTAAACTGCTTTTTACATTATTATCAGTCAGCTTTTTACATTATTATCTTCTAAGCTATGAAAGATTGTCTGTTGCTACTGGAACTTTTATCTTGAGCTTTGAATTTGTTTCAGTTTCTTGAAATGCCACTTACAGAGCTCATCCGCTTCAATATTGAAATGGCTAGTTATAAAAGTCCAACTCCTGTACAGAAGCATGCTATGCCTATCATATTAAGCAAAAGAGACTTGATGGCATGTGCTCAAACTGGTAATAACTCTTAAAATTCGCCACTCAACACATTGATTGTTTGCTTGATGTATTAATTTTTAAATGTTTTTCAGGTTCTGGTAAAACAGCTGCTTTCCTGATGCCTATTTTAAATCAAATCTTTGAAGAAGGCCCGCCTAAAAATTTACCTGTGGTAAGCAGTTTCATCTTCTACAATTAAAGATACATTAAAATAAGATTGTTTTAAAAACAGGTTAGATTTTAAATTAAAACTTGCATTTTTAATGTCAACAGAGTAGTAAAAGTAAGAGATGAATTTTTGTTGATACTGAATTAGTTTTATTTTACAATTCTGTCTAAATAGTTGGGAAATTTTAGTTGCATAGAAATCAAGAAATTATTTTTGAAATTTTTTTTCTTTTGCCATCTACAAATCCACGAGTTTCACAATGCATTTTAAGAATGGTTAAATAAAGTTCTTGTCCTGATACCACATATTATCTTATCCGTTTTAAAACTAGTATCTTTCATTCAATACAGGATCCCACTAACACCTTACACACTCATAAATTTTTGTATAAAATTAATAAAAAATCGGACAAATTTCAGAATTTCTTTGCATCATATATTTATTACATATGAATAAAAGGTAGAGAATTTCTTTAGTTTTTTATATAAAGTAATTTTTTAATGACTTGTTATTGAGAAAAATCATATCACCAATAGAAAATAAAAGTAACTTTCAACAAAATTCATGAAAAAAATTTTACTTCATAAATAGCATCCGAAAAGTACTTGTAAAAAATGTTATTTGTAAGTAAATAGTAAAAAATGAGACGAAATGAAATAGCTTTAACTTCAATACATAATCTTTTGGAATCTCACTCAATTATCAGATTGGCAAATTTTAACTTTAGCATTCCGAATTTCTATTCCGTAAATTCAGAAAAATTATGCTTGCAGTGTAAAAAATTAATTCCTAGGGATCAATGCATAAATTTTCCCAATTAAATTTAAATAAAAATTGAACAACATACAAGACAAAATGAAAATATTGAAATTCCCAATTATGAAGATTTGTGTGCTAAGATTATTGTGATAGTTCTGTTAACTTTCAGTGTTACTAAGTGTCTATTTTTTTATAAACAGACTACTTAACTTATTTGAATAAAATAACATTCTTCTTCATAGTTATTTTGTTTTCAAAATGAATACAGAAAGGAAAATGAAATTTAAAATTTTGATTTAAATCGACGATTTTTTCATAAAAATCACTTGATTTAAATCGGCATACCCTTGACCCAACAAAACGGCATCAAATCTCTTGCTTTGTAAGTTACTCAGGATGGGTAATCATATCTGATAGAACAGGATGGCAAATGATATATTGATCCAATTGGTGTGAAATACTCATTCTATCAGTGTATATTGAGAACTTACAGTGGGTACTAGAAAATATCTGCTGATTGTGACTACTTCAATGTATACAGAGCAGGAAGAATGAAGGCTGTGACTACAATTTGTTAAGAAAAGCAATTCTGCAGCCTACATAATCCTGTCCTTTAGACCCATCTGTAAACTTGAAAATAGGCATCAAACTGACAGCCTGTCTGTAAACTAAGTAGTTGGAATGTAGCTGGAGCTGTGTCAGACGTAGCATACAAAGTGAAGAGGTTGATATAACTAAGAGATGGAAAATCCCAGGGTGGGAATCTAAAAATAATTTCAGTTTGTTCAGGTACAATGTCACTAAGGTTTGAATCGCTGATGATGGAATTTCACCACCCATCATCTTTCCCTTAAGTAAACTTGGAAAATGTTTTAGATAATACCTTATCGTCATGCCTTCTCCTTGCCTCTATCTTCAAAGATGGAGACTAAATTATTCCTCTGAATTTCAGATTTTAGTCTCTAGATGCATATCCTGAGTTGACCTTCCTTTATGGAATTCATTTTGCAGAGAGATAGTGTTTTTTCTAGAACGTGACAGACCATACGCCCTGCAGTCACACAGGCATCTCCACTTTTGTCTGATAGCTCAGATGGGGAGTTATTTGACTGAAAAGCAAGTTGACACAGCTGAATCGGGTTTGGATTAATAAACTCTGAAGGCGAATCTGGACTTCCCTGAACCTGAAATGTCAATCTTTTTAGTAGCTAATAATATATATTTACTCACTGAGCCTTATAAATGAAATGATACCATTTTGAGACTCCAATGATTGAAGAATACAACTTCATGGGAACCTAGCATAAGTTTCATAGAATTGAATGCATACTTAAATTGTGTAGAAAAAGAAACATAGTTGCTGTGCTAAATTAATCGCAAGTACTTCGGGCATAGGAATTTTATTCTATATATACGTAAACATTACAGGATGGTAAAAAAAGCTGAAATCATAAAGACATTCTGTTTTTATCATGGAGAAAACTAGTACTTTTATACATTAAAGTGTAAAAAGAGGACATTAATTAACTTGCATGTCACTGTTGAATGGTCTATAATTACCCTTTATTCCAAAAATCCATTAAGGAGGGAGGATATCTTCTGACACCAAAATGGGTGTCCAACCTCACAAGATGCCAATGACAATAAGAGGGGTTAACATTCTTGAGATTTGTTTCTACACTTTTCAACAGCGTTTTTCTCAACGGTTGACATTTCATTAATAAGGCTCTATAAATGCATTATATTATCAGCTACTAAATAAAAGTTTTGATATTTTTGAGGGTCGCATTCGTCTTTAGTGAGTTTATGAATCCAAGACGAAACCAGATTCAGTTGTCGGAAATGTCTTGGTGCCAGTGACACGGACAAATTAGTCTAAATGTGAAATTTCATGAATTTACTATCGTTAAAACAATAGATATTCAATGTTAAAGCCGTTGTCCTTTTCATGGATCATCTCAACATTGAAAGTCGCTATTCATAGATCAAGATTATTTGTTGTTAATTAGTAACCGTTTATTTGTTGCTTGACTAAAAGATAGCAAACAACTGTAACCCTCCTAGTGGTAGTGTTGACAAGGTATCTCCTCATTACCAAAATTGACCAGATCTTAATGGATGAGAAATTTGGAATGATCAATGTTTAATTTTACAATCAACTTCATTTTTTAACAGTTAATGATAACTTATTGCAATTTAGCAATAGCAGTTAAGACTTAACGTAAAAATATAGTTTTGCCCATCTTTACTATTAGATCGATCATTGTTCAGCTGTATCACGGCAAGTAGAAGGCAATATCCATAAGATAACATAAATGATATTTCGAAACATTTTCAAAAAAATGTACATATTCCTCAGGTTTCACAATCTCAACTTTCGGATACTCCTAAAATCAATGAAAATTTAGTGTAGTGCAAAAACTATCCAGAGGAAAGCTGAAATTTTGTATGACAATAGTCTGAATTAATTTCTGTCAGAATATATCAAGGTTCCTATTCCTAATTTTTTCAAGTATTAATTTAATAATTAATATTTCAAACAAACATTTTATGCATATTTTGTTTAGGTTCCTTAATGGGCAACATGCTACAAAATATCGGCTCTAGGAATATGATTTAGGAAGATATCCATAAAAGGTCTGGGTAACTGATTTAACTTATAGGAGCTCCAAACTCTATTCATGAAACTTGGTATCTGAAGTTAAATTATGATAAAGATTCGAAATTTTTTGTTACAATAGGGAATTACTGTTGGAAATTATGAAGTGGGTGCTCAATTTAATATGAAGACAGCTCCTTATGCAAATGTTGTGCATATGGATTTATAGAAGACGTTATTACCTGTCAAATGCATCTTTGAATTTGCTCTAGTGCTAGAATGAAGAGGGGTGGTGTTGGGTCAGTGTAGTGTCCCTCAATTACCAGTATTCCTTTTCCAGGAACATGTATAGTAAACGCACGGATCAAGAAACACTGAAAACAACAGCGGCAAAACGTTTCTCAAGGGTAGAGAAGAGAACAAGAAGGAAGGAAAGATGGGGGAAAACACTAGGGCACCTTGGGGTTGTGAAAACCATACGCACCCCGAGGTGGGGACAAATCAGTCCCCTCATTTATCCAGTTGGGAGTTCTCTATATTAATAGATTGGGTTTTCATGTTTTGTAGAACTCGACCAAAATAAATTATAAAAGATTTTATTGCATTACACTGCTGTTTTGTTTCTACTCATAGTGCCTAGTGGCTTTTGTTACTGGACACCAGGAGTAGAAACAAAATTGCATTTATTTTGGGATCTGACTAAATTTTCAATTTCAGAGTCTACCTGGTTAACTACTAGTGAGTATAGAGTGAAATTTAAGGACGGAATATCCTATAGAAATGCGCAAATGTTTTATATCAAAATCTAAACATTGAAGCAGTCACTTTATCCCTAAATATTCATATTTAGAATGTTAAATACGTACCATCATGAGCACAAGTTGTAGGGAACTGAACTGTAATTACGTTGCACTGGAGCAACACGATGTGCTATTGGCGACAGTCCAGGAACAATCCTCAAGAGAAAGATCCGTGGTAAAACATGTAATTTTGAACCACGTACAGATGATGAGGTTGAGCTGGTATCCCAAACTTCCACACCATGCCAATGTGAGGACATTTGAAACCACAACAGATTTACCATGCACCAGCCCCTGTATACCCTAGTCTGTGGTTAGACCGAGTTTCGAACTTGCAGCCCTCCGTTTGCTAATCCATTGCTCTTCCAACTGGGCTACCTTGGCACCTGAACCATTTTGGCTAGTCAATAATTTTATGAAGGGGCCCCAGCACATTTCAGTCCACTAGGACTTGTATATTTGGGATAATTGACTGCTGCTTCAGTACTTAGATTTTAATTTTGTTATAAAATCTTTGCACATTTCTATAGGACATTCCTTCCTTAAATTTCAGTCTACTCACTAGTAGTTAGCTCTGTAGTTACCCATGTGGATGTGGACTCTGAAATTTAAATTTAGTCAGACCCCTAAATAAAAGCTGTTTTGTTTCCAATCCAGGTGTCTGGTGACTTTCGTCAGTACTGTGTATTTATTTCTTTCCACTCCATGTTTCTTTAGGCTCAGCCTCAAACACGTTACCCAGGACGTATGAAACAGTATCCCATGGCACTTGTCTTGTCTCCGACGAGAGAATTGGCATGTCAAATTTACGACGAGGCATGCAAGTTCTCTTATAGATCTCGTGTGCGCCCGTGTGTTGTGTATGGCGGCGCTGATCCTGTCCAGCAAATGAAAGACTTAGATCGTGGTTGTCATTTATTGGTTGCTACTCCAGGAAGACTTGTGGATATGATAGAAAGAGGGAAACTTAGTCTTGAAATGGTGAAGTGAGTTTTATATCTATTTGTATTTAGATGTTTAATTTTCTGATTTGTAATATTCTAAATCAGTTTCAAAAGTGGGCACTGAAGGAATCTTGGGGGGAATAAGGGTATTCAAGGATCTCAAGAGTAATTAGATGCTAAAAAATGTTTTAAGTAAACATCACTTGACCGTACAGGCACTCGCCACATTGATGCATTGTCGCAAGAATTATACTTTTTAAAATGCAAGTTACAGTTGATTGGTTTTAAAACAATACTATAAATAAGTAAGAAGACAAATCACTATTAGACTTTCTGAATTGTGTGATGAACAGTTATCAGTTTGATTAATAGCTACATAAATATTTTGATGAAATTAAAAAATCACAACTTAGTTTTCAGAGGGGGAGCGATGGGGAAAAAATTGTCTTTGAAAAGAGAGCCAAAAAGTTTGAGAAACTTCTAAATTCCCTGTTAAAAACACTCATTATGAGTTCATACAGCACATGTAAAACCTGAATTCTTGCTCAAATAGTATTAATTTTAGGTTGTGTTTTGTCGGCTTAGAGCAGAAACTCGTTAAAACTGACAAAAAGCAAATTTAGCCATACAGCCATTTAAAGATTTAACTATTGGTTTTTTGATAAAAAAAATAATTAATGAGCATGTTTCAAGTGTTTTATTTTTTTTCAAACATGACAATATATTTCTTATCAATTAGAAAATAAGGTATTAGTTCTCTTTTTTAAAAAAATTAAAGCAATTTTAATGAATTTGGATATCAGAGTCAATTCGAGAAAAGCATCTGTAGAATTTTCTGATATTCTGGGATATCAAAGGGATTCAGTGAGTACTTGTCAAATCATTTTTCAAGTTAGTCTTTTAATCCTGATTTCAAGCTCACCGGCAAAATTAATTTTTGTGTGTTCTCTACTTGCAGTGAAATTTTTTCATTTGGTTTAGCATGCTGTGTTCAAACCACAGCCTTTAATTTAAGCTATTTTACAATTTCGACATGATTGTCGATATCAGCAAGTATGTTCAAATGTTTCAAGTATAAAGTGTCTTCATACTTCATTTCTGTCACGATATAAGAATGAGCAGATATGCTTTTCCTTGAAGATCTTGCCAATCGCATCACATTCAGCCAGTCTTTCAAGGAGAAAATGTTGCAGTATTTTTTATGCTCAGTTGCACTTGGAATGTCACCTGCTTCCATGAATGAATGTTTTGAATCTTAACATTTAAAATCTATTATGTTCAACTGAGTTAGAACTAGGTACAAGGCTCAGAGCAGTTATGTACTGATTCCGGTACTATCCAGAGCACTTGTTGTTGAAAACATCTTATTCAATGAAGGCGGTAAAGAATATCTTGCAAAGGGATGCTGTCCCGATGAGCCTTTTCCTCTATAATCACTGACTGCATAAACCAAGATCATTAGCTCTTTCGAAAGCTGTATTGGGACTATTGCTGATGCAAAGGGTTCTTACAAAATGTTTTGTCATGCTCTTTTCATATCATTGTTTTTACAATGTAGTATCCTCATACATATTTACTCTCTAGAAAGGTTTGCGAAATGATGTCTGAGTTCCTCTTGCTTAACATGTTCTTTTGTCGTTTACAGTTTGATAGATCCCAAAATGCAGTGTATAAGTTAAATATATCATTTTCTGAAAATGTTTCAGAAAACACTTGAACAACATGTACTACTTGAATATGCACAATTTTTTGTGGATATTAATTTACAAAGACCTTAAACATTTTCTTTCTATTATTTACATTCATGACTTGAGAGTTTGCTTTAATAAATGACTTTTTTCAGATACTTAGTCTTAGATGAAGCTGATCGAATGTTAGACATGGGATTTGAACCTCAAATACGACGTATAGTTTTGGAAGACAACATGCCTCTTCTTGGGAAAAGACAAACTTTAATGTTTTCTGCTACTTTTCCAAAGAAAGTTCAAGTATGTGGTTTTTAATATATATAAAATTCTGAGATTTTTAAAAACTTGTCTCTTACTGAAGTTGAAACTTGTTATATATAGTTGTGTGGGGGCTTGCACATTTAATACAAGCATTAAAATTGCAAGTTTTGTTACTTGAATGTTTTTCTCGATATTCTATTTCTATGTAGTTTTCTCATTTTTCTATTTTTGTATGCTACTAGTAATTATGTGCTTGTATTTTTACAGGAGTTAGCTCGAAACTTTCTAAACAATTATATTTTTCTTGCTGTTGGTCGTGTCGGAAGTACATCTGAAAATATTACTCAAAAGGTTGTGTGGGTTGATGAGCATGACAAAAGATCGTTTTTGTTAGATCTCTTGAATGCTGCTGGACTAAAGAATTCCATGAATTGCAAGTACTGTTTTGTTAAATTTCTAATGTAATTTTCAGCCACAAGTATTGCTTTGGAAGATTGAAAAATGGTACGATTTTTGCCATCTTTGAAACATGTAAGCAGATTATTTGTAATTTCAGGCTATCGGGAAAATAATTTTATACAAATCATTTTAGTGGTTATTAGTCCAAATTTGACGGAAAACTTATTTTCACTAAGTTATTGCATTATAGTAAATATTTTAATCCAAAAACCAGGGTATTGAAGAGGTAATAGAATAAAAAAAAATTATTTTTCGTTAATAATGCACTTTACTTTAATACGTTTTTTTAAATGGCTAATGTTTTTCTGTATGACTAAAAAATAATCTGAATTTGTCTTTAAAATAGTCTAAAACTGCAGAAAAGACTTCTTCGCTCGTGAAGTTTTTCCTATGCAGAATCTCCATAGGAATTGGAAACAAAATTTCGAATTTGAAAAAATGTATGACTACACCATACTCTAGTATCAATATTTTAAAATATTGGTCAACTATACTGCTATCTGCAACACCAACTAATGATGCTATAGTTACAAAAAATTTTACTGCTTTGCAGCCAATCATAGAGTAGGGGTTAACAATTAGACCTATCAATTCTTCTAACATGCTTAGGTCAGAAACTTTTGAACCTTACTACGCAAGAAAACATTTTGCTGAATTAAAGTTGAATATCCGAATCTAGAAGAGCTCGACTTGAAATTGAAGTCATTTTGCAGCTTAAAAATGGGCTTATACTTCCACGTTCTTTTCCTTATGTATATGAAATGTTATATTTAAAAATTGTATTATAGCACGTGATTCTTTAACCTTAACCTTTGTGGAAACAAAGAAGGGTGCTGATGCTCTGGAGCAATTTCTTTCGAAGGAAGGATACCCTGTTACAAGTATTCATGGTGATAGATCCCAAAAGGAAAGAGAAGAGGCACTATGGTCTTTCCGTACAGGACGAACTCCCATCTTGGTTGCAACTGCAGTATGTCTTGTCTATTTTCATAAACTTATTAATTTTAGAATGGTAGTTCTGTATTTCCTTTATATGGCAGTTAAAGACCCGGCAAAATTTATTGTACCTATGCCCATAATATTCTGCTTAGATTACACATTGACTTGCTCGTGCTAATGCAAAGCTCTTATTCTGGATTTACTTTGATAAATTACACTTTTTGGTTTTTAAATTATCCCAAAACGAACAGTATAATTTTTATCTTCATAATAAAATATAAATATATTTGAAATAATAACCTCACTTTTTAAATTTGGTTTTTTAAACCATTGACTATCTGCTGAGATTCTTCTTTTTTTTTTTTTTTTTAAATGTTTCTTTTCATTTATTTTTTGATCTGGTCAAATCTGTTAATTGAATGAATTGCTTTAAATAGAAAGGTCCGTTTTAGTTATTTTGCTCGTATGGTAATCACCTTTTCTTATTTTTATGCCTAGTAGCCCTTTTTGATGCCCTCTTAAAATGTTAGAAAAGTAAAATTTGTATGGAATTTCTTGTTGTCTCCCTTATTACAAACAATTTATATTGTAGGTTGCAGCTAGAGGTTTGGACATACCAAATGTGAAACACGTTATCAATTTTGATTTGCCTAGTGATGTGGAGGAATATGTGCATCGAATTGGACGTACCGGAAGAGTTGGCAATTTAGGTAGTCTGCACTAAAACTTACAATTCTTTATTTTTAGATTTGTATAGAGAAGTATTTAAATTAATTGGGGTAGGTTCTGCAGTTGGAGTTGTCATTGTAGGTAACAATTTCATGTATAAATTCTGCAATATGAAATTTTTAATAAGTAGCTATTAATGCAAAGTTATTACAAATTACATAGGTCTGCAAAATTTAACTTCAGAAAAGTTTTTGAATATTTTTGCTTACACAAAAACATTTTTAAAATGTTCAAATATTTCTATCACTTCATATTTTTGCACAAAACAAATTTCAAGTTACAAATTCGAAAACATATTCAAACTATCATTTTTGTATTCTTTTTCCAAGCCTATAAGATAAGCAGTATAAATTGATTGATACCTTGTATAAAATGTTATTACTTTTTTACATCCAAAATAGTTATTGCTTCAGGCCCATGTCTGAATCACTTAACAGTAATCCATCATCACTTATTTTTTTAAACTGAATATGTGTTTTCTTGAAAATTCCACATTTTGTGGCTTGCGCAATAATGAAAGAACTTGTCCTAAAATTGTATGTCTTCAGGTACATACAAAGCAAAGCACTTTTTAAAAAGGAAAATCGATTTAACAGCTGTTTTTATTATTATTTATTTTATTTATTATTATTATTATTATTATTTTTTAAGAAAATAATTGTTTTCAATAAGGTAATTCGATTTGTGACAGTGCCTTTGTTAATCACTTTTCAACAAACTTCTAACAGTTATAAGTTGCTAAAATATAGCTTCAACCCATTAAGTAGGCAAACTTGACCTTCTGTCACTATGACAAAGAATTTTTAATATTTCAAAAATCAGTTTGACTTTTTTAAACATTAACACATTCAATAATGGTAAAATTCTACTTAAAATTTGCTTTATTCTAACTTACATGCCACTTTAAATCAAATACTTTGTAGTGTTGTGTGTGTTAAAAAAGGAATTACAATTCATTAAAAAATAAATATTTGATAAATTTATAACAGAAAACAGCGAAATAAAACTAAAGTTGGATGAAAAGGTTCAGAAGATATTAATTAATGATTCGTTTTTTCTCTTGTGATCTTGCGTAACTTACAACTAAAAGTTGGACCAAATTTAAAAATATGAAATTAATTCCGAGCAAAAAGCCCCTGAAAATATCACTACAAGGTTAACGAACACAAGTGCCCGTTCGTTGTGAAATATCGTCTGTCCTTACTATTCAGAAAGAAAAAATAAGGCTCAAAATAAAGTATCAAAGTGAAAATTCTGTGTAAATTTTCAGCAGTACTGGTAAAACAATCCCGGTAATCGCAGTCCTCAATATACATTTCAGCTTCTCCAAATCATGTTGATTTAAGTAGTAACGAAGATGTTTTAGCATGAAACTAATGTATTCAGTAAACTAAAATAGGATTTATCAAGTATTAGAAAATAGTTTGAATAAATTTTATGATATTTACACATAAAATGGGAAGACAGACTAATGCAACCAAGTTCAATTACTAAATGAATATAAGTATGCAAAGTTAGGAAATTCACCCAGCCGTTTGGACCTAGTACAGGCACACATATAGACATCGATTTTACATTAGAAGGGTCCGAAACGGTAAAATAACTTGAAATGGGTTGAAAATATTCAATGTACAAACAAATGCTCCATTTTTATGTATAGATTAACCCAGATTTGTTAGGGAAGTAATAAAGGATTGGAGAGCAAGGTCAGCTATGCTATCTGTATATTAATTAACTCCCCGGCACTACAGTCCATGTTGAACCTTGGCCTCCCTAACGATACGACTCCAAAGTGCCCTGTTTTGGACCCTGGTCCACCAATTTTTTATTTTCATGTTTTTAGGTCTTTTTTGACATCCACGCCATCTTTTCCTCGGCCTTCCCGGTTTTCTCTGGCCTTACACTGATTCTTGAGTTTGAGTATCTTTTTTGTGCCTCAGTTATCCATTCTCTCCATGTGTCCCAACCATTGGATTCTTTTTGATTTTTATCAAATTTGATCTTTTTCTCTAATTTTTGGATTTCATGATTGTATCTCCATACATCGCCTTCTTTGATTGGTCCAAATATGGATCAAGATCTTTCTCTCCAAAGTTATCAACATTTTTCATGTTTTTGAGTCAAACTCCATGTCTCTGATCCATATATTACTGTTGGTTTAATAATAGTTTTATACATTATTAGCTTTGTCTTCCTCGCAATTGCTTTAGATCTTATTATTTTTTGTAGTGCGAAAAAGCTCCGATTTCCTTCACTAAGCCTGTTTAATAATGACAATATGCCTGAAATAAAGCATTATTTTCAGTAACAATTAAACCTAGATACCTAAATTCTTTAACTCTTTCAAACTTAACTGTATCATTTATTCTATGTTCAGTATCTTCCTGACTTCCCTTGCAATCCATCACCATATATTTAGTCTTTTCTACATTAATTTCTAATCCGAAGACTTTGGCCTCCATTACCAGTTTCTTAAATAATTCAGTCAACACATTTTTACTCCTAGCTATCAAAATGACATCATCAGCAAATGCCATAATTTGTGTGGATCTATTGAAAATTGTACCATTTCTATTTGATAATGTGTTTCGTATAACTTTTTCTAGGCATATGTTAACCAAAATTGTAGATAATACATCTCCCTGTCTTAACCCTTATTATTTTGAATTCTCTTGATAATCTATTTTGTACCTTCACTTTTGCCTTTGTTGATGCAAGAGTCATTTTTACCAGTCGAATCGAGGTTTTTTTTTTTTTTTTTTTTTTTTTTTTAATATTAAATTCACACAAAGCCCTGAGCTTTTCTTCTGTTTATCGAGTCATAAGCCTGTTTAAAATTAATGTATAACTGATATATGTTTATATTATTTTCACCACATTATTCCAGATATTTCTTATGCACAATATCTGATCCACTGTCAATCTATTTTGCCTAAATCCACATTGGTAATCCCCCAATTGTTTTCCAATCAATGGTTTAAGTCTGTTAGCTATAATTTTGGTCAAGACTATGAAGTTAAGGTGTATGTATACACTAGAACATTTTTTTTTTAAATTTTGACTTTAAAAATCCAGCTTTTTCACAATAGGTCATTGGTTTGTGCTTAAACTCATTTTAGTGTGAAAAATTCTGATTAAGCTATTCATTAACTAATTTAGATATAATTAGCATGTTTATTGAAGAGCAATATCTCAAATTCTAATGTGTTCAGAAAGACAATTCCTGTTGAAAATTATTCTTAATATTATTCATGTTTTGAACCTCCATCAAGTTGCTAGAGGGATTAGGTTATTTTTTACAATTTTTTTCACCAAGGAAGTCTAAAAATCAAGATTTTTTCAGGAATTTCAAGATTTAAAAATCAACTAAAAATTCATTTCTTAACGAATAACTTCGACTGAGGGTCAAAACATCCACTGTATTATATAGATTATAATGACGCAAAAGTAATTATAATAGATCAATTCATTGTTGAGTTATCACTGTTCGTAAGAAGCATCCTATTGCAAAAACATAGTTCTTCAGAAATCGAGTTTCAAGTTTTGGAAACGTGTTTGTGACAGTACCTAACCCAAACCCTTGTAACTTGAAAACTATTTCGAATATTTACAAGATCTTGGTATCGTTTGAAAGCTAAGGGGTTGGACGATATTTTGAATTATTAAAAAATAGATCGATATTTTAGTCAATTTTCATGATTTCTAGTGTATACATACACCTTAAGTAAAGAGATTCCACGATAGTTGCTGCATTCTAAGATACTTCCCTTTTTAGTATTGGACAAATTATTGCACTGTTCCATTCGTTTGGCATTACTTCCTCCTTCCATATTTCTTTCAATAAATCAAAAATTACTTTGCACAGTTTGTCACTACCATACTTCAATAATTCTGAGCAAATCATCTTCACCGGGAACCTTTCCATTCTGTAATTTCTTAACTGCATTTTCCACTTCCTCCAGCTCCATGGGATCATATTCCTCTTCATCCCAGATTTCCGAATCATTTTCAGTCAGTTGATCGATTTCATTTCTATTTAACAAGTTTTCAAAATATTCTGCCCATCTCCAAAAATTCATCTTCACCTCCAACAAGGCCTCCAGTCTTGTCACGACAGAATGTTCGAGGTTGGTACCTTCTTATAGAAGGTATTTGTGAATACATTCCATGGGTATCCTCTATCGCAGATAGGTCTTCCACTTGTATTCTTTTTTCCAAGGTCCTTTTCTTCTAACGTATTTTGTACTTCGTTAATCTTTTCTCTGTGTAGTCTTTCGTTATTTCTTGTGTTATGAGCAAGTAGTTTTTCTCTTGCCTCATTCCTTTCCTTGACAAGAATTTCACACTTCTTATCAAACCATCTTTTTGGCTTTTCCTCTTCTCTTCCCACTTCTTCAGCTGATTTTATTATGATACTTCGATACCTGTTCCATTTTCGTTCAATTGAATCGTTTTCTGTATCCCTAAAGCATTCATTTCCAATCCTTTCATCTAGAATTCTACAATAGCCATCTTTATCTTTATTATTCAATTTCCTCACATTAAACTTTTCCTGTTTTTCTCCTTTTATATTTCTTGTCTTTGCAATTCTTTACCTATATTTCACAATCACAAGAAAGTGATCAATATCACAATCCGCACCCCTGTAAGTTCTGACATAAGAAGCATGTCTTCTATCAATCATAACATGGCCAATTTGATTCCTTGTATTTCCGTCTAGGGAAATCCATGCTACTCTAGGTATCCTTTTATGGTTAAAACATGTACTGCTAATAACCATGTTATTGTGTGCGGTAAAATTAACGGCCCTTACTCCATTTTCATTGCTATTCTCATGTAAGCTAAACCTACCTATTGTAGGTCTAAATGAGGCCTCTGTTCCTATTTTGGCATTTAAGTCTCCCCGAACAATTTTAACATGTGTAGGTACATTTAGTATTTCACTATCCAGTCTCATAAAAATTAATTCTTCTGTTCTTCCTTGTCATCTTCAGTCAGTGCATGTACACTGAACGTGGTCACATTAAAGAATTTTGCCCTTAATCTTAATATACAAATTCTGTCACTTACTGCTCGAAAATCAATTATTGCTCTCCTTATTTCTCTTTTTACTGCAATTCCAGTGCCATGGGAATTTCTACCAGAACTTGCACTGTTAAAAATCGTGTATCTACCAGTCAGCAGTATTGCTCTCTTTCCATCTAATTTCTTGTATTGCCAATATATCCAACCCATGTTTATAGTTGCCCCAGCAGTTGCTTCACTGCACCAGAGCGAAATAATCTCAACACATTCCACATGTAAAATCTTTAGTCCGTTTCCGAAATCCAGTTCCATCGCCCATTTTAACAGTCAGCTTTGCTTGTCTTGTTAGTGATTTCGTAACAATGGTTTTTTCCAGAGAGGGGTTGTTAGCCTCTCGTCCAACCCCAACCAGGAGGACCAGTCCTACATATTTGTAAACCCCCTGGAGATGAGTACCAGGTTATACCCTCAGGCACTGGGTATCCATTTTAGTCGCCTCTTACGACATGCATGTACTACATTGGGACTATTCTTTAATGCCGGTCACCACATGGCATATCTGTATATTACTTAAAATTTCATAATTTAATTTTGATGCTTTGCTGCATGTCTTGTTAACCCTACATTGCTGCTCTGTTCATATTGACTAATGAAGATGAAGTTTCTCTTGCTTATGAAGGTTTGTAGAAATCAAAAGGTTGGGATGAGGCAGGTGAAGTCACGTAGGCAGGTGACATAGCACTGTAAATGTTCCCATAATTATCCTATATTGGTTGATTAAAATATACATCCTTGAGATTTAGCACTCAAACAGAAAATGGTGTTTTTTTTATTCTGCTGTATAGTTAACAAATCCACTTTGCTTTACTTGCAAAAATATATTGGGGCTCTTAGACACACACATTATGTACGCTAGTTTGACTTGGTCTTTCGAAAGTCATCTCGCCTTATTCTTGCGTGAGACAGTTGTGCAACAGTAAAATGTTGGATCTGTTACATAACTATCTTGCATGAATAACAAAGATCACCTTAATGTTAAGAAATGTAATTTAATATAAACTTTCAGAATTATCTGAAGTGTTATATTGAGTAAATAATTTTTTGAATTATACTATTTATGTATTCATGTCTAATATTTTAAGAGCATTTACTTTAGGCCTGGCTACATCATTTTTCAATGAAAAAAATCGAAATATGGCTGTGGATCTAGTTGAACTTATCACAGAAACTCGTCAAGAATTACCAGATTGGCTAGCAGCTTTAGCTAAAGAAGTACAAGTAGAGCATCGCTCTAATAATCAACGGAAATATGGAGGCAGAAGGTATGAAACTATGTCTGTTTTTAAGAGTAAAAGTAACAGGAAACAATATTTCATGGCTAGCAACCTTTTTGGAAAACAGATGGAAAAATTCCGGATTATTCTTTAGGGAAATTTTTTTTTAAGTGATGCCAATTTTGAAGTTTCGGCACCAAGCCCTAGCAACTAAGATAGAGAAACATCAGTATTAGTAATTGCTAGATTGTCATGATGACTTGATACTAATTTTCAAGGAGAATCTTTTACACCAAGTTTGAACTGTGACCAAACATAGTAGTTGAGAGCAGTGCAATTGTTGCTAATTTGGTGCTTTAAAGTTTAGAATTATTTTTAGGCATTTCCTCTTCTGACAAGGAGGCCTGATTTTAACTAAACATGCCATACAATTTTGTTATTAAAGTCATTAAATGACTCTCAAAAACTTGAATTTTGTTTCCTATCAAAGGAGTACTTTCTTGCAATTTCTGTTGAAATTGGAGATATGGTTGCGTGCTATGTTGATTTGATATGGAACCACTTGCTTTTTATGTTAAGATTGAATTTTTTTTGCAGCAGGTATGGTGCTGGAGGATTTGGCTCCCGCGATTACCGTCAAATTGGGCGTGAGCGTGGAGGAAGTAATGCTAATCGTACTGTTCCTCCTCCCAACTTCACTTCTCCTAATTTTGCTGCTCCCTATGCTGGAAATCACTTTATGAATACGTATCGCAACAACTATGGAGGAAATTATGCTGCACCAACTACTGACTGGTGGGGCAACTAAGTACGTTCTATTACCACTGGCAGCAAAAATATTCAATTTGATTCTATTTTCTTGATGACTAGAGGTGTTTGCTCTGTGATCATATGCATAAATGTATGCTTGTTGGATTCATTTATCATGCACAGTAGTTGAAATTTGTTTTTAGTTTAAAATTAACTTTGTTGTACAAGTGTATGTTAACAAATATTGCAGTTGTATCTGCAGCACCAAAACACATGGAACTGTGAATGAATAAGGGTTTTGTAATAAATATTTTGCTTTATGGTGATTGTGCTTTTTGAATGTAATTTTACTTCATGTGTGGCAGTAGTTTTGATGTTTGCCAGTGGCTTTTCTTTTATTTTATTGCACTAAGTATAATGTAGTAGTAGTCTTTCCGTCCCCATTGCTGCTATTTATTTACTTCAAATATCATTGCATAAAATCTGATCCTAGAAAAATGAGAACATCGTCATTATTTGCCTGTTCACATTGTTATTTATTGCTTAGCAACTGATTTTAATCTTAATTTATACATCTAGAGCTTGCCACTCAAAATTTTGGCATAGCTGAAAATCTGCTTAGCTTTTCACAGCTGATTTGAGAACTTAATGTAGCATTTGACTAGTGTACATAATATGTACATTTCTACACCAATTTGTCATTTTCATATAAAATTTTCATTTCAGAAATGTTATTGCATTTTATTTCTAAGTTTTATGTTAATATTTACTACTTATTTTATTAAATTTTGTCTCTAGTTTTCTTTATTACATTGTTACTTTTTGCACTTGATAGAGAATGTCGTTCTAAAGTATAAAAGTTTCCTAATGTAAAGAGTATTGTATACTTTTTCAATGTGTGGGGAACCAACCATTTGTTCTATTTCTTTGTATGTGCAAGATTTGTTTTCATGTTTGATTTATTACAGTATTTTTTTACTTAGCGAAGTATACTGAATAACTATTGGTGTGGAAGCTGTGTGAACAAACTGTATGTGTGAAGATACAATAGTGTATCAGTTGTGTAGGCATAAATTATAAAAACTGAAGATTTGTAGGCAATTTTCATGGCGCTGAAAAATGTATACCTTTTAAATTAGTTTTTTTCCTTTGTTTGTGATTTTGTTTCTATTCTTTTTGAAACAAATGTCCAGTCATATCTGTCTGAGTAAGATGGTTATGTTTCATTCGGTATTATGCCATGTTGAACCTATATGTTGAGGGGTATAGAAGTTGCTGTATTCACATATTTTTAATACTGCAATATGAACTATGTCGAAGCAGCAAGGGGACCTATATTACTATTTATAACTTTATATGAAGTATTAATGTTTAGGCTGTGTGTGTGCGAATAGATCTCTTGCGATACTTGTGACATTTCAATGTTTTTGCCGTCCCAAAGCGCGGTTTAAGCTATAGCTCTTGTTTTCCAAGTTGGCATTTATAAATGCAAAGTGACAAATATAATTTTTTTAACCTCTAATGGGTAATATTTCTATCTTGTTATTTTAAAAATTAAATAATTCTTGTATGTGGAGATACCTGTAATTCTCAGATATAATTTTTTAAATCATAAATAACATGAAATAAATAATACAGGTGAATTAAACTACCTGTATTTGTTTCATATGTTCAAATTCTGCACCTTTCTTTAAAATAACTGTCTACATTATCCAAAGGAGTGATGTTAGTTTTTTTTATGCAAGTCTTATGTGAAACTTTTATTGTATTGTCACTTTGCTTCTAATTTTTTTTATTTGGTTTTAGATGCTCTAGTTATCCCATTTAAGGCACTTATTACTGGTATTGTGACTTGTTTCCTCTTACTGTTCTGGTCTCTTCTGGACTGTGATTATATATAGGTATTATGTCATGTATCGTGTCAATCTCTATGCCTTAAATGGGGTTAATAGTGTTGTCTGAACAATGTGTCAGCCTTGCCATTAATAAGAGGTTGATAAACAAAGCCTATGGTATGAAAATAATGACCGTCAAGGTTTATAGTTTTATATAAAGCTGTTCATTTTTTACTGCACCTCAGATGGGGTTCACCTAGCATTTTGCTCATTAGGCAAAATATATGGCAGGAAGACTGCTAAAGTAAATGAAAATATTTACCTGAAAATTATAACTTTATGTAATGAACATAACAAATTGCATGGCAATTATGTCAAAATATTCGAATAATTGTTTTTATTTAATGTAGTTAATTTCTTTCAAATTCTGCTAGTCTAGAATACCTGGAATACTATGGTATTAGCAGGTCCAAGTTTGCTTTTAATAAGAAAACTCGTAAATATTTTTGCTTTTTAAAATTATACCAAGCATTTAGTTTTTTTCCGGTGATTCATCTGAGTTTTGTGTTTTGAACTTAATCCTAATGTTACTAATTATAAAATAAGATTTTTGTTCCTTCTTGTATATAAGATTTGAGCAAGAACCATATCCTTGTGCGATCTAACTTGCATTTTCATGTGTACAGAACATATTTAGGAAATCTGCATTTTTATTGTTATTGTGTATTGCGTAATAGTCGATAATATAATGTTGAGTTGTAAAAATCTGTGCAAGTGAGGTTTAAAAATCACCTTGTGTTAGTTTCATTTATTGTTTTTGGTGCTTCATGTACCGTGACTTGTCCAATCAAACTTATATATAGTATACATGCATATGTATGTGTAAAGGCTTGTAATTTATTATTGGTCTGTTTTTAATATAAAGCAACTTATTTTAATTCAAAACACATTCAGGTTAGTCCAATGTTATGAAGGCAGGAACAAGTATTATGTAGCTACTGCTGAGGAGCATTCGTCAATAACTTAGTAGTTTTTATCTACTTGCAATTTTAGCAATTTGAAAGAAAAATGTGCTGAGAGTATAATACTACATTATTATTTTAAACAGTTAGTGAACAATGGCAGACAAACCTTGTGATGTTGCTTTATTTAACTTAAATCTCCGAACTGTGATACTTTTAGGGTTACAGTTGTTTCTGTTTTTGTTTGTATGCTTTCATGTTTCAGTGAATTTTTAGAAGGTTTTGATTTTTTACATAGAAAAATATTTTCTTGAGCTTGCATCTTTTAATTTGAAACTTTATATCCTGAAGTGAATAGTAACTAGTTCTTAAATGCATGAAAAATGCTAACAAAGAGCTCTTTAAAATATAAAATGTATTGCATAATGAGGAAAATTATGCCTTTCAAGTTATTGCACTGCCCTTTTTGATGTATCAAAATTCCTCTTGTGCAAGTGTTTTATTAGGAGGGGCCAAATGAGTCTTGTTCTCGTTTAAATCAAGTTTTGAGAACGCTTGTTATTATTTAAAATTACTCTTTAAATTGGAATGATGTCCTTGAGGCCCCAACCTAAGTGCACATCAATAAGTGCCTATAACAAATTTTTGCATAATTTTTTTTGTTATGCTTTATTTAAAAAATTAATATTTTTTGTTTCATGTAAGAAGTTAAATTTAGAGCTAATTACATTAATTAGCCCTAACTAGGTTCTCATCTGTTACTTATTACTAATTTTGTTGCTAAGAGTCAACATGTTGTAAATGATTAGATTTTATTTACTATCTAGATAACTAAATGGAAAAGTGTCCAAAGCAAATTATTTACATCTCTGAGAAAACCATAAGTACTTGCAGTTAAACGTTTTATTTTAAAATAGGTTAAAATATTTATTGTATTTTATTACAGCACTTGAGTATTAAATGGTGCTTCCAATTTTATTCCTTAATTATGTGTGCAGCGTTTTTAATCTACATATGCCAAGTAGCGGCAGTGTTCATAGCTAGTGACTAGCTATGAAAACCTGAAGCATAATTTTTAAGTGGCCATTGTTATCAATCTGTATATATTATTTAATATGCATAATGTACAGGCCAAACTTTTCATCAGTTCACTTGAATTTAACACCCCATCTCGCATTAAATTTTCTAGTCTGTATACAACTTTTACTGGTGTAAAAAATCTTTCATGCCATGGTCTTATCACCTTTCATTCTTTTCATATTTTGTCATGTTATCTGACCGAATGTTTGCTTTTGGGCACACATGCATCATGACTTGTCACTTGTGTTGGAAGTGAATAGACACTTTATTTTTCCAAATCTTAACTTTACTGCCTATTTTTCCTTTCCTCTCTTTATTTGTTGTAGAGTAAATATTGGATACAATGCATTCCATCAAACAATGCTCAGCATTTACCGATTAACGTTTTATGTATATTAGTGCCTTACAGTGCATTTCAATGCAAGGTTATATGGGGTACTGTTTTTCTGCATCTTAAACATATTTCGTGTGTGATGGGGTGGTAACTAAAATTCATTTTGTACTTAAATTATATTGTCTGTGATAGCATCAGCTGTATGCCATTCGCAGATCTAATTGAGGAGCACAATTGTGAAAGTGAGCATTATATCTTACTGTATGTTTAATTAAAGAGATCTGAGTGCTGTTAAGTGAAGCATTTCACAACAGCTAGGAGAGCTCTAAACAATACAAACTACAATCTCCCAATATTGTATATATGTTACTTTTAATTTTCCAAAGTGCCCATGTTGTAACTAAAAATATTGTAGTGTTATTGTTTGAAAGTGAAATTCACAACCTAAAGCAAAATGATGGTATTTAATTGTAGTGATTTTCTTTGACCTTGAATTCCTGTGAAAGGAAATCATTTTTACCAAACAGTGTTTAAAATATATTCTATAGAGCTTCATACATTGGGTAAGTTAAATTAACTTGAAAGCAGATATGAAGAACTAGCATTAGGCTGAGAAATTTCCTGATGTTTTTAAAGGGTTGATTTCCAGATACGAGTTAAAGATCTTGCTTGTACATAGGCTTTGTATAAGAATCACGTGGGATGGCAAAAATAAATTACTAATGGAAATAGTATATGTATTTGTTGTAATATATGGTTGATTCCTCCCCAAATTTGTAAGCGAGGTATGAAACCATTTTTTTTATTGTAAAACTTGCTGTGACTAAAGAATTAAACTAATTGAAAGTATACTCTTGCCTTATTACTGTATTTGCTGCACATTCACTGCTGTTAAACACTTGCTTGTTTTTCTACTCTAGCTACTGAACTTATAAAAATGTACTTTTAAAATTATTTTTAATTAAAAATTGTTACCTAAGTTTAAATTTGCTACATAGTATAGTTTTTAGATAGAATTTATTTATCTGTTGAACATTAATATATCTGAAGGATTAGGAAATATAGCTGGGCACATTTTTGAAAGATTGAAAAATTAGTATTGGGCCTTGCTGCTGAATTCTTTCATTTGTATAAATTATATTTTTATACAAATCCATGATAATTGAAATTCTTGATAAACACATGGCTGCCACAGTTAACTTTTTGCTACAATTTTTCAACCTTGGCAGCAATGAATATTTTGACAACTTTGAAAATTTGAAGGACAATAAAAATTTAGTCCTTTTTACAAATAGCAGGGTATGAAAAATGATTTGATTTAAATCGGATTTTTTTAATTTAAATCAGATTTTATGATTTTTTTTATTCATTCCCTCTATATATATATATAATGTTTAAACTTGTTAGATACGAGACATGCAAATCAGTATAGTTTCTAGATAGTATTGATTTATATAAATCAATGTAACCTGTGTAATTGATTTATATAAATCAATTACACAGGTCTACAAAAAACTTTTTGAAAATTGTTTTAATCTTGATAACTGATTTTTATACACTCGGGAACATTGAAAATAGCGCACCAAGGGAGCATCGGATTGAAATGAAATTTAATACACATAATGATACAGATGAGAAATTCACTTGATCCCAAAATCAAGGCAATTAAACAAATACAGTGCAGCTTCAATAGTGCGTCGGACCGCCTCCTGCTGCAATACATGCCGTAACACGGTCCGGCATTGAGTTGATTAGACGTCTGATGTTGTCCTGAGGCAGATGGGTCCATAAATCTTGAACAGCCACCTCCAAATCATGTACAGAGTGACACGGTGGCATCTGGCGTTTCAGCTGGTCCCACACATGCTCTATAGGGGACAAGTCCGGGGAGCGGGCCGGTCATGGAAGAGACGTAGGAAGTCTTGAGCAATTCGAGCTGTATGCGGATGAGCATTATCTTGCTGGAAAATTGCCCCTGGAAGACCATTTAGGAAAGGTCCCATGTGGGGTCGAAGAATGTCATCAACATAACGCTGGCCCGTTAAGGTTCCACGTACCACAATTAGAGTGGACCAGCTATCAGGCTATGGCCCCCAGACCATTACGCCTGCTGTGCGGGCAGTGTGTCGCGCGAAAGCGTGGGTGGAATTGTACCGTTCACCAGGGCGCCTCCACACCCGTACGCGGTTATCATCTGTCCCCAAAACGAACCGGGATTCATCACTAAACACCACGTTTTGCCAATCTGGCATTCCACGTCGCTCTGGCTTGGCACCACTGTAGACGGAGTCGCCGTTGTTTCGGTGTTAAAGGCAGTACACGAAAAGGGCGCTTGGATTGCAGATTCGCTTCCGCAAGGGGTCTGGAAATGGTTTGTGGAACAACTGGCATCTGATTGTATCGTGGAACGAGTCGCCGGGATCCACGAGCGCTTGCCGCACGATCCTCTCGCCTCGTCTTCCTGGTCGCTCCAGCCCCGGTACGCCGCACGTGGGTACCATCTCGTGTCCACTGCTCCCAACATCTGACGGCACACTCCGAACGATCGACCAGCCTGCCGTTTTCACCCTCAAACTCGCTTAACTGAGAAATGTCTTCTCACACGTCTACCTGGCATTCTTCGCTTACTAAAGTCCTCCTAGAGTCGGAATGTGATCGTCACGTTCATGAATCTTCCACTTTGCGCCGGTCCCACTTCCTGATCGCAGCGCCACTGCAGGGTGTGTGGTCATGCGCATTGGCACCAAACTTGGATCATTTGCATATCGGATCTCACTACTTATTTGCAAAGTTTCGCGGTTGTACCTTTCTTCCTTCTTGGTGCGCTATTTTCAATGTTCCTGAGTGTATTTTCAGTGCTGATTCCAAAAATGAAATCCATTTTTTTCTATCATGTAAGGTTTTTACACAAAACGATTTCATATTTTGGGGAAAATAACTCAAATCAAAATATTTTTATCTTATCACCTCATAAATACATTATATTTATATCCTAGCTATGTCATGATTTAAATGAGTTTATGAAAAAGGTTACAAATCCTTATAGTAGAGGTTTCTCTTTTTCTCAAAACTTTTTCCGCTTTTCTTGTGGATCTTTTTCTAACATCCAGTAGTAGTCGGCTATCATGCTGATATTCCACCTTCCTTGATATCGCCTTTCCATTTCCTTTATGTCTTGGCGAAATCTTTCACCTTGCTCCTCGTTGACTGCACCTAAATTTTCAGGGAAATAGTCCAGGTGCGAATGGAAAAAAATGAACTATTAAGCTCATTACACCCTAATATCTTGAAATTTGCTAACATATCTTCTTCAATAGATTTGTAGTTTGGATCTCTTTGGTTTCCGAGAAAGCTGGTTACTACTACTTTGAAAGATTTCCAGACTTTTCTTGTTTGTTTCCATTTCAAGCTCAAAATTTTCGTTCATCAATTTCTGATGACAGGTCCTACAAATACCCCTTCCTTCAGCTTTGCTTCGAATAAACCCAGGAACTGTTCACAAAGGTATTTGAAACATTCTCCTTTTGGGATAATGCCTTAAATTGTTTTATATGAAGCGGTGGAAGTAAAACCTCTTGGATTAATCGAACTTTCCCTTTGAATATTTTTGACCCCAGGTTCCAATGTCTTCCTTTTTGGCCATTCTTTCTTTATATGTTCTTTTCTATCACAGCTGTCCCATTCGCAAAGAAAACAGGAATTTCGTGTATCCATTCTGTTGACCAAGCAACATAGATATCACCGCAAACTGCCGATTTGTGTTCTGAATACAAAACTTTATTAAGTATCAATTCGAGATTTTCATAGTACTCTTAAATGAACTGAATGCCCAACATGTACAGAAGCATACTCAAGCAATAGTACTTTTTGACGAATCAATAGTCTCTATTCGTCAGGTTTGTATTTCATATTGAAAGTTGCCATGAGACCTGGAACATTGCTGCAATAAACAAATTCGCCCTCTTGAGAGAAAAACGGAACAAACTCTGCTCCAAAACAAAGAAAATGACGTACCAGGAGCCAACAAATTTTTTCCTTCAATCGAACCTAAAACTTGTGCTGATTCCTTAGGAAGATCTAAGTCTGACTTAATCATTTAACTCAGATTGGGTAAAAAGTTTAGGTTCATCGCTAACAGGGTCATGTATCATCACTTCTACATGGACGTACTGTTTCTAAATCACCAAAAATTTACAATGTATCTGGAGGGAACGGAACCGGTATACCAGGTCCATGAGGGACAGGGCAGATGGAATGTTAGGATAAAATATCTCCTTTTCTTTAGATTGAAACCTTTCACATTGCATGTACAAAAATAGTCATCAGTATGATTTTTAGACTCCAAACCATTGGTATACCAAACCGAAAAGATTTTTTTTACCTTGAAACCATTGTCTTAATTCTACACAAAAGGAACAAACTTTGTGTGGGGCCCAAGGCTTGTCTTGATCCTCCATTTTCATGCCAAAATAAGCAAAGTACACTTTCCACAAAATCTGAAATGTTTTCTTACTGTATAGTTACCACAAATATAGCAGAAACAATCAGGTGAAGTAACATCCTCTGGAAGCTATTTCTCTCAACGGCAACACAAACGAAAAGCAAAAAGCACTTCTCAAAACTCGGAATTATACACGTGTACAGAACTGAACTAAGAAAGACATGGTAGGAAGAATTGCTGGATAGTGGAAAGGGAGGAGAGGACAGACATGCACCAACAGGCTAGTGATCCGGTTTTAACTTGTTTTCTCTGGCTTTACTGTTGTGTTTACCAGTTTAGAGGAAAATCCTAAATAAATAAATAGTTTATTCCGTGGATAGAATTTATAGAGCAAATTATTTAAAATCTATAAATATGTTTAATATTTACAAAACGCATTTAATATTCACAAGTAGTAGTATTTAATACTTACGTTTCCAAAGGAAAAAGCAAATCGAAAAGACTTCTCTAACAAGATTAACTTCCCACCTAATTATTTCACTGATGGAAACACTCCTGGATTAAGCAAAAAAACTTTAAAAGAATTTTCATGTAAAATTTTCTCGTGCACCATAATAGTAATATTTCATTCTTATACCGCATTTCTTATATTATCGGAGGTTATAACTCATCAGCTGCGATAAAAAAGTAAAATTTACGTCTATAACAGGAGGATGAGCGGAGTTTAGTTGAGTAAGCATCTCGGGGGTAAAATTAACACAATTTATTTACATTTTGGGTACAAATTACGAGAAACAAAGTTAAACAGGACCACAGCGCAAACGCGCGTCTGGAAGGAAGGGGCGTATCAATTACGGAGTACCTGGCAGATTACTGCTAACCTCCACATCATAATTAATAGAGAGTTTACTGATTTTAAAGTTGCAATGAGAGGAGAATGTTAAAGGGAGTGACAATGCACTTGAAAAAGGTGGATAATTAAAGATAGTAGATAGATTTTAGTAATCGATACAATTAGGAATCCAATTCACGTTCCAAAAGTGAAAGATCAATGCAAATCAGTGACCGAAATGAGGCTGGTAAGCAACGCATGGGCTGTGGTGATAATTAAGGGATGGTAATAAATTGGGAGGAATAAAAATAAAGAATGTCAATGTGGTGTGATCATAAGATTCCCTGAACTCACCACATCGACGTTTAGGTCGTTGGGGGAAGGTATGGTATTCTCTGTCTAGATGAGGGCGAGGGCGTTTTTTGGACTTGATAAGAGAAGTATCGTAGAGCGGTATGCTTTGGAGAAGGGTATTGGGAACTTGCGGAATTTTATAAAAGAATTTTGTGGAAAGAGTTTTAATGAATTCGGCAATGGGTTCAATTTTGAGGTCATTGTGAATAATTTCACGACGGACATAGTAGGGGGCATTTATCATATGAAGAAGGGTGGTGTTTTGGAAGGCTTGAAGATATTTAATGTTAGAGATGCAAGTAGATCCCCATATGGGAGAACCATATAGGAGGGTGGGTCGGATAATAGTTTTGTAAAGAAGGACTTTGTTGTTGAGAGAGATGTGGCTATAACGTCCAATAAGAGATGCGAGGGTAGATTTAATAGCAAGTGCTTTCTTTCGGATAATTTTGATATGAGGGGTGAAAGAAAGTTTGGGGTCAAGGGTGAGAACGAGATATTTGTATGTACTGACAAATGGAATTTGTTCATTTTGAAAAATCACAGGCTGTAGTTGGGTGGGGATTTTATTGGAAAACAGGACAGCACATTTGGAGGTATTAATTTTAATTTTCCAGTTGGAGAGTATTGGTGTATCCTTTTGAGGAGGGAAAAAAATATTCGTTTGATGACATACTTGGCAACATGCCAAGAAGGGGTTGAGTTGTTATCGGGTGAGTAGTTCAGTTCACTTCCAATGCACTAACAGTTTGATCCGCTACACGTCTAATTAAAAATTTTCCCGAGACAAAAATAATCAAATTACAATTATGAAAATTTCAGGACACATAATAGACATCTTGCTCTTTTATGTTGAAAAGTTTTGATGTTCTTGGAGCTTTCCCTCACAGTGAAATGCATTTTTTTAATTGAAAAATCGTATTTTTCCATAATTTTGACTTGTAGATGTTTTTTCTTTATAAAGGAGTAGAAATACAATCACCAAATTACGCCACGCTATTTGTTAGGAAAGGCTCTTCATTAAGAATAATTTTTAATATTGTCTTTCCATTTCTAGAGATACCAGAGCAATTTGAAATTTGCAGCAAATTGGCAAAATTTCTATTTTCGCCGATCCCTCAGATTCAGAAATGACTGCTATTAAATTATATTCTGACGTTTCCTAAGAGACCTTTTTCTGAAGAATGCAACGATATAAAAATTTTAAATTTGTGTCAATAACTTATTGTAATATAGGGTCGCAAATAGGCCACTTTTAGTACTAGAAAATCTAGATTTGTGTAACCTTGAACCTTTAAATGTCAACAATTAACAAAATATAAATTTCTGAAACCTAATATTTTGCAGTTGCTCATTACTATATAAGACCTATTTAAAAATTGATTTTCATTAAAATCGGTGATATGTCGGCCACAGCCGATCTGCTCATTTCGCGTGGAATGACCCACATCCGATATTTTTAAAGCAAATGCGGCGTATTATTTTACTTGAATTAATCATATTTTTATAGTTCTTTAAGTCTAAAAAACACAAAGAAGAATATGAATCGAATGTGCGTACGAATAGATTAGGAATTGAATTGGGTACTTACCGCCTATTCCCCAAATCGGTACTTACCCCTATTTCCTAAATAAACGATATGGAGAGGCAAGAATAAAATACAGGAAAAGAATACGAACTCCAGATAACAGTTTATAACTGGTTTAATTGTATCCTTTACAAGAGATTTCATTAAGCGATTTAGAATTTGGTTTGTAGTGGGTGCACGAATCCCACTCCGACCTCTTTCAGCGTTCCAGCAAGACACTCCGTAACGGCCTCAAAGAATTTTGGTTCGGAGTCAGAATACTTATTCTATTTATGTTCTTGTTGAATGTTAGTTAGCACTTTTTTGCGTGACTTTCCTTACGCAACAGATTAAACTTATCAGCAAAAACTTATCTGGGTTTTTCTCGTAAATCCGCAAAAGATGTGTAAAATCTTCCTCTTGTAAATCTTAAATCAGTAAATGGACGTATCCATTAAATGTCTATTTTATTTCAAAATATATTTTTTACCAAGTAAGCGAAACAAACACTGTTGCGTTCACCTTTTTAAAAACGCATAAATAAAATTCGACGGACCACAGCTGCCTTTTCTGCTTTTTATTTAACAGGACGTCACACACATTTTGTACAACATATAAAGACAGCTGAACATTATTGAGTTGATGCAATTGTGGGTGTCGAGATAAACATTAATTACCCACTTCTGGTTATTGCTGCTAACTTTGCAGCGTCTAGTAGTCAACTGGCGATGGGCTCAGTCGGCTCGGGTATTGCGCATGCGTGAACATTTTCGCCTCTCTGGTTGGCGCACGTGCGGCAACATCCCGCCCGGCCTTGCCATGTTCTCATGCAAGAACTTAACAATTCTATTTTTTTTTAATGTATAAGTCCAAACATAAATGAATGTTTAAATTTCAGTTATAATCAATGTAAACTAATAAACAATAACTAATCACTATGAACACAATAATCACAATAGTAAGATAAACAGTATGCACTTAAGCACTAGAATTTTCATAAAGAACAAATATTATTATTTTTTTTTGAAAACAATACATTTAATTTTCAATAGGCAGTACACTCAATCTGGAGATGGACCTTTTATAAACTCCCTTACTGGTTTTCACGTCAACAACTCGTACTTTTCTATCCTGTCCGGGATATATGGCTATTATTCGTCCCAATAACCATTTATATGGTGGGAGATTTTCTTCCCTTATCAAACCCATGTCCCCTATTTTTAGATTTTCTTTTTCAACTACCCATTTCTTTCTTTGTTGTAGACTATTCAAATATGAAAGGCTCCATCTTTTCCAGATTGTTTGTACCGATTTTGTAATTCTCTGCCAAGCATTAAGGCGATTTGTCTCAATATCAGTTAGAGACGGTTCGACTATGGCCGTCATCGGCCTTCCTATCAGGAAATGTGCCGGCGTCAGCACCTCCAAGTCATCAACATCGGCCGAGAGAGGGGTAAGCGGGCGAGAATTCAAAACAGCTTCTATCTGGGTCACGAGAGTTAGCAACTCTTCATAAGTAAATTTTGAATTCCCAGCAACGCGTTTTAAGTGATATTTAAATGCCTTTATGTTTGCCTCCCAGAGGCCTCCCCAATTCGGACTTCTTGGGGGAATAAAAGACCATTCTATGTTTTCTTCCGCGAAAAAGGCAAATAAAGATTCCTCTTTTTCTTGAACAAATCTAAATAGGGCTCTAAGTTCTCTATTAGCCCCTACCATGTTTGTCCCATTATCCGAGAATATTCTATGGCATTTTCCCCTTCTCGAAATAAATCTTTTCAGTGTGTTTATTAGAGCTTGTGAAGTTAAATCACTGATTATTTCGAGGTGTATGGCTTTTGTCACTAGACATATGAATATACAAACATAAACTTTAATTTCGGGACCTTTTCTCTGATATCTGTTTTTGATTAAGAATGGCCCGCATAAATCAATTCCAGTCGAATTAAAAACTTTATCGGGTGTTATTCTCTGCATTGGCAAATTGCCCATTTTTTGTGAGCACTCATTGTGATTGGCTTTAAAGCAAATGACACAATTGTGCACGATTTTTTTGCACAAATTTCTTCCATGAATGGGCCAATATTTTTGCCTAACCTGAAAAAGTAAATGTTGAGGTCCAAGATGAAAATACTTTTCATGATAATATCTTACGATAATTTCAGTTAACTTACCTTTTGAGGGGAGTAATATAGGGTGTTTACTTGAATATGACAGCTGAGAATTCTCTAGTCTGCCTCCTACCCTTAAGATACCTTTACTGTCTAAAATTGGTGATAAATTTAAAATCTTGCTTTTATTTGGAATACTACCACTGGACTTGAGGGCTGATATTTCTGCAGACAATTCCTCACTTTGAAGTTGTTTGACTAAAAACACCTCAGCTTCAGAGATCTCATCCGATCCCAGGGGACCTTGTCTCTTATTCATAGGGTTCCTACAATTATTCACAAACCTAAAAAGAAAACTAAGAATTCGAACTATAGTTAAAAATTTGCTGTTACGGTTAACTAGACAATCAAAAATTGTGTTTTCAGAATTTAAAGTCAATAAAGTGTTTTCATTAGAGACTTTAGATTTTAGTTCTGGTAAGTACTCTTCTTCATTCGGTACTGGACACTCATCATCAGTTTCCACGAGTTCATCAGACTGTAAGAAGAAAGGTCCATTCCACCATTTTTCATTATGTAGAAGCGATTCAGCTTTAAGACCCCTGGACAAGAGGTCTGAAGGATTGTCCTTTCCGGCACAGTGATACCACGTATCGGGATTTGTCAACCTTGTGATTTCCTGGACTCGATTCGCCACGAATTGTTTCCACCTTTTTGAAGACCCTTTGATCCAAAATAAAACAATTTTGGAGTCTGTCCAATGAAACACAGTGCAGTGCCTTTTCTGACTGATGATTTCTTGAACCTTTGAACTCAAGCGAGCTGCTACCAAAGCACCCAGAAGCTCGAGCCGAGGTAACGTAACACTCTTTAATGGTGCTACTCTGACTTTAGAGGTGACGAGGTTTACAAGTACCTTACTTTGTTTTTTAACTTTCACATAAACTGAAGCTCCATATGCAAGTTTGGAAGCGTCACAAAAGGTATGGATTTCTATGATGTCATTTTCTTCTTTGGTAGAATCTAGTACCAATCTTGGGACTCTGAGCTCATTTAAGAGCGGCAGCTCCTTGCACCAATTCAACCACTTTTCTTTAATCTCTGGAGGTAAAATTTCATCCCATGTGAATTTCCTCGACCAGAGTTCCTGAATGAGGCATTTCATTCTTATTGTAAAGGGGGTAAGCAAACCCAACGGGTCATAGATTTTCCCAATGGTTTGCAGAAGAAATCTTTTAGTGTTTTCATTGTCTGAAATGAATTCTAATAGACCTTTTGTGTCCACGGTCAGACAATCTTCTTGTGTTTGCCAAGCCAAACCCAATACTTTCGTCTTGTTGGTTCCCAAGCTGACAGAATTTTCAACTGGATATGTCTCGAAACCTTCTGCGGCCCACTGACTCATCAACGTAGCGTCATTGGAGAACCATTTTCGCATCACCATCCCTGCTTCTTTCATGATATTTTTGGCACAGCTGGAAATAAAAAGTGCCTCTTCACGAGTGTCTTGTCCTGTGATCCAATCATCAACGTACATGAAAGAATCTAGATGTTGTACAGCTGTGCAAAACTCATCTTTATACTTATCAATGTGATGTTTAACAGTAGCCGCTAACAGGAACGGGCTAGCGTTGACCCCAAAGGGTACCCTGTTGAAATGACATATTTGTAGGTTTGGCCTTTTGTCAATACGAGGATTACTGTCAGTCCACAAAAAACGTACAGCATCTTTATGGTTGTCTTCCAGGCAAATTTGAAGGAAGGCTTGACGTATATCAGATGATATTGCAATTCGATTAAGTCTAAAGTTGATAAGCACATCTAGTAGATTTGGATATAAGTTGGGACCCTGCCACAAGCAGTCGTTCAAGGACAACTCATTAGTCTGGTGCGATGCTGCGTCAAATACTATATGTGTTGTAGTTGAAACCCGACCTTCCTTTTTTACGGCTTGGTGGGGCAAATAATATGTTGGTTTGTCTTTATTTATTTCAGAATTTTCGACTTTCTCAACTATTCCTTGATTTAATAATCCTGAATAATTTCTGTGTACTGTGAATAAAGTTCCGAATTTTTTTGAAACCTTCTCCACAAACTATGGAATCGTTGTTTTGCTACCGGAAGATTATCTAATAATTGTTTCCAATCTTTACGAAATGGCAATCCCACTGTATATCGCCCTTTATTGTATCTGACTGTTTGTTCAAAGATTTCCATGGCCTGATCGTCTTCACGAAAGCAAGGATCATCTTTTATGCCAAGAGATTCGAGTTCAAAAAATTGTTTCAAAGTGTCGTCTATAGAACTATCGTCTTTAAGAAGAAAGCACGATGCCACATCATTAGTTTCGATTTCGTCGAGTCTTCCACCCGCGACCCAACCAAATTCAGTTTCCTTAAACAGTAATTCTTCACTCACTTTGTAAAGATTATCTTTCATTATTCGACAAAAAATATCTGCATTTAATAACGCATGAATCTCTTCGGCTTCGAAAAAACAAGGATCAGCTAATTTCAAAAATTCAGGAATTTTTATTTTTGAAATATCTAAATTAACACTAGGCGTCAACCCAGTAATCTTGTCAGTAACTAAGAACTCAATAGGTTCCACAAAACTTCCGTTTTCATTCGAGATGAAAGTCGTCAATTTCCCTTTCAAATTTTGTTTTGTTGAATTTAATCCAGAAACCGAAGTTTGTACCTTTTCTAATCTAATACCAAGGAAATCACTCGTTTTTCTGGACAATATATTAACATTTGACGCGCTATCAAAAATACATCTACATTTTATTAATGTTCCATCTTTATTTTGCAACCAAATTATACCCGTAGATAATAACACACTCTTTTTATTTTGATTAGATATGCTTGTTAAAACAGTGTTTTGGAAAGTGGAAGAATTTATTGCGGCAGATGAGCTTTCGTTTTGAATTTTGATTTCTGAATCCGCTGCGGACACGTGTTTACTTTCGACCGGCGCCTCTTTCACACTAGCGTCAGCATGTCTACAAATTGATTTAGAATGCTTTCCACCGCAGCTACATAAATAATTCGAACGGCACTCATTTTTTCTGTGATTTTTTCGTAAGCACAGTTCACAAAGTTTATGAAACTTAACCAGTTCGAATCTTTTTCCGAGGGAATATTGTAGAAATTTTGCACATCTGAAAACAGGATGAGGATTCTTTTCAGAACAAATTATACAGCTTTTATTTTCATTGTTTTGATTAACCAATAGAGTTTTGTTTTTGGAAACGAAATTACAGGATTTTCTCATCATCGTTTTTCCTTCGGGAATAAAATTCCTGTCTACAGCTAACAAGACTGCTTCACGTTGTTCTAAAAAGGTCATGAATTGATCAAAGGAAGGGACTGTTTCGGCCCATCTGAATAGCTCAATAATACTCAAAACTCAGAAACTCTAGTGGACTGTTTATTACTCATTATACTCATTACTAATAATAGAAGATGCTCTCCAACACCTTCGCGTGGTACAGACAAGCTCAACTGGCTTGCTGCCAGAAGATACATTTTAAATTGCTCCATCTAGATGGCGCTTTACAAAAAATAGGAACTACACGCTTTAACATAGCGCCGGGCATTGCAATGTATGAAAGACATTCAAGTAATTGTAAATTGAAATGAAGCATTAAATTACATAAACAATAACAAAACATTCTTGGTTACAATAAATGAGGTGCTCAAAGATACATTAAAACACTAGAAATAAAGTAAATTAATATACAAACAATTAGTTATTTACAGGTAATAAACATAACTTCGAAATTGGTCGTTTATACTGACCAGAAGCTGTTTTAATTTCTGCTACCCTAATTTTACCATCAGTTCCTGGATACACTTCTGATATTCTACCTAATGACCATTTGAACGGGGGAGAATTATCCTCCTTTACTAAAACTACCTCACGTATTTTCACATTATTTTTACAAAACATCCATTTGTTTCTTTCCTGCAGATTATTTAAATAATCCATACTCCATTTTTTCCATATTTTTTGAAAAATTTGCGTGATTTTTTGCCAATTCCTTAACCTATTTTCGTTTATATTAGTAAGATCAGGCTCATTTAAAGAATGAAGAGGTCTGCCAATTAAAAAATGGGCAGGAGTCAAAACTTCTATCTCCTCTACATCAGAAGTTAGTGGTACAAGGGGACGGGAGTTCAACATTCCTTCAATTTGAATAATGATGCAGTTAAATTCCTCATACGTTAACTTCAAATTACCAACAACTCTTTTAAGATAATATTTAAAAGACTTCACACCTGCCTCCCAAAGACCCCCGAAGTTAGGAGCTCTTGGAGGCAGAAAGCTCCATTCTATTTCTTCAGACCCTAAATAACCCGCAAGAATCTCATCTGGTTTACATACTAAATTGTGCAATTTTTTAATCTCAATGCTAGCACCCACAAAATTTTTTGCGTTATCTGTGAATAATTTAGCAGGTTTGCCTCTTCTTGAGATAAATCTTTTTAAAGTTTCAATGAAAGAAGAAGTAGTTAAATCGGTAACACTCTCTAGATGTATTGCCTTTGTTGTGAAGCAAATAAATATACAAACATAAATTTTATGGAGAATACCTTTACGTTGATTTCTATATTTAATAGAGAAAGGACCACAGAAATCAATTCCAGTAATATTAAAAGGAAAGTTTTCAGTAACTCTTTCTTTGGGTAAATCGCCCATAATTTGATTTACTGTTACCGGTTTCACCTTGAAACAAACTACACAATTATGCACTATTTTCCTACAAAGATTTCTACCATTTACGATCCAAAATTTCTGCCTCACATGGTATAATAAGGCTTGTGGGCCTGCGTGTAGATATTTAAGATGATAATAATTAACTATTATTTCTGTTAAATTATGTTTAGAAGGCAGAATAATTGGAAACTTTTTCTCATAAGTTAAATTACTATTTTTTAGTCGGCCTCCTACTCTAAGAAGTCCAAAGTCATCAATAAAGGGATTAAGATTCTTAATCGAACTATCCTTTGGAACCATATCTGATTTTTGAAGACCATTTAATTCAGCTTTAAAATACTCACGTTGAACTAACCTTACTAGTGTTAATTCTGCTATTTTTATTTCTTCTGCATCTAATGGTCCTACCTTCTTTGGTATGCTTCTACAATTTCTACAAAACCTAAGAAGAAAACTTATAATACGGATTATTTTAAAATACTTATTACTACAGTTCAATAAATCATTAGTAAAAGCATTCACAGTTAAAGTCAAACACGGTAGAAATTCAGGATCAACACAGTTTTTGAGTTCATCAGTGTTTTTCTCAATTAGAGATTCAGGTATAACTCTAATAGGGTACTCATCTTCCTTTAGGAAGTCAGGTCCATCCCACCACAATTCACTTAGTAGCAGTTTTTTGGCGTCCATACCTCTGGATATAAGGTCAGATGGATTTTCTTCAGATGGAACGTAATGCCATTCTTCAATTTTGGTTAGATCCTGTAACTTTGAAATTCGGTTAGCAACAAATGTCTTTAGTAGACGAGGTTCTTTCTTAATCCATGACAGCACAATCATAGAATCACTCCAAAGGTGAATAGCCGTCACTTCGAGTTTCAATGATGATTTCACTCGATGCATTAATTTCGCTAGAAGAACTGCCGCGCAGAGCTCAAGTCTCGATATTGTAGTCTTCTTTAAGGGAGAGACACGGGATTTACTGCATACCAATCTCACTGACGTATGGCCTGATGCTGTTGTGGCTTTGCAGTAAATTACTGCTCCATAAGCTGCTTCTGAGGCATCTGAGAAGCCATGCAACTCTATGTCGTTAGCATTCTCAACTGAGATGAATCGTGGAATGTTCATGTCAGGAACCTTCTGCAGGGACTCGATAAATTCATGCCATTCTCGATTTTCTCTCTCCGGTAGTGGTTCACTCCAGTCTATTTTTAGCAGCCATAATTTCTGCATAAAAATTTTAGCTTTTGTCACAAGAGGACCCAAAAGTCCAAGTGGATCGTATATCCTTGCTATTTGTGACAGAACTTCTCTTTTAGTATATACATCCTTTATCTCTGGTTTAAAACTGAAGCAAAAACGATCAGTTTGAGGTTTCCATAAAATGCCTAAAGTTTTAGTACTAGGAGTAAAAGAATATTCTACAGATGCATCAGCTTCATTTTTCAAAAGCGATGCATGATTAGCCGACCATTTATGCAGAGCCATGCCACCTCGATCCAAAAGCAAAATAAGTTGCCGTTGCAGTTCCTGAGCTTGTATTAACTGATCAGCTCCAGTAAGCAAGTCATCCATATATGCATCTGATAAGAGTACAGATGCAGCCATCGGGAATTGTGCTCCCTCATCATATGCCAACTGCTGCAATGTCCTGGTTGCAAGATAGGGTGCACTTGTAGTTCCATAAGTTACTGTACATAGTCTGTAAGTTTTGATAGGATCTTTCTCAGAGGACTTCCAGACAATTCTCAATAAATCTCTTTGACCGGGATGCATCCAAATCATTCTATACATTTTTTTAATATCAGCAACGAACGCAAATAAATGCCTTCGGAAGCGTAGCATTATTGCGAATAAGTCATCTTGATTCACTCCTCCATTGTACTGCAAGGAGTTTAGGGAATTACCGTTAGATGTTGCTGCAGAGGCGTTGAACACTACTCGTAGAGGTGTAGAACTGGAATCTGGACGTACAACACCATGATGGGGCAGATAGTACACCACATCTGGTTCTTTGCTTTCTTTTACTTCCTCCATATGTCCCATCCTTAAATACTCTTCCATGAAGGCTTTATACATGGACAGAATTTCAGGCTCTCTCACCAAACGCGCCCAAAGAGAATCTAATCGTCTCATGGCTATCTGCTTTGATTCCCCTAGGTTAGCCGGATTATCTTTCAAGGGCATTTGTACGACGTACCGACCACTTTCATCTCTCGTATGGGTTTTTTGAAAATGTTCCTCACAAATAAGGGCTTCCTCATTTTTTATTTTCTCACACTCAATATTTTCAATTTCCCAAAAATTTTGCATAATATTCTCTAAATCGATACAATCGTTAACAAGACCACACTGTACATTATCCTCAGTTATTGTCTGTACACTACCACTCACAACAAAACCGAATACAGTGTTTTGTAATATTAATTTAGTATTAGATGGATAAATTTGACCTGGTTTTAAAAGCTCATAAAAATTCTCTGCTCCTAAGAGTACATCAATGGGACCTGGAATGTTAAAACCGGTATCCGCTAACTTTATGTTATTTAATTCTGGAACGCAAATATCAATTTGCTTAGATGGTGTCAGATCTGTTATTCTTGGAACAACCAAAAATTCTAAATCTAATTTGAAATTTCTCAACTCATTAGTAATCTTAGCACTAACCTTAGATTTAATTGTTAAAGACAACCCATTCAAACCAGTCACTGCAATATTTATTTTTTCCTTTCTTAAATTAAGCTTATCTGCACATCTCTTACTTAAAAAGTTTGCATTAGCACCGACGTCGAGAAGACCACGAACGGGAAAAACATTACCCATATCATCGTATAAAAAACCAATAAAAGTGCTAAGCAAAACAGCTTTCGATTTAGCGGATGAAGTACTCGTCGCCACAAAATAGTTTCGATCCTGACTCAATTGTTTAGTCTCTGCTGGTACGAATTCTAAAGCTGTGGGGGAGGGGAAGGTGGTACTTTTCTCTCTTAAAGTGTTTACAATATTTTCACTCGCAACATTTTGTTTTTGTTCGTATGGGAAATGTAAGGTCACATGATGGCGCCGCCTACAAAGATTGCAAGAATATTTCGACTTGCAATTTGATACTCTATGATTCCCTAAGCAATTAAAACAAAAGTGATTAGCTTTTACGAATTCAATACGCTCATCGACAGACAATTTTTTGTAATTAGGACATTTATATAAGGGGTGATTATCAATACATGAAAAAACACACTTATAACTCTTAACGTCTGACAAGAAAACTTTCGATGTATTTTTTGACTCGGAAAATTTATTTACCCTTGTATTTTCTACTAAAGTTTTACCTCGGGATGTAAAATATAAATCAATTTCTCTTGCTAACTCAGAGGGTTTAAACCAGCCGTCTGCCTGTCTCAGACTTATATGATAGGCGGTTTCTTTATCCAAGGTTTGACATATTTTATCTGATATAATTAATTCTTTGAGGGTTTCGAAATCAGTTGCTTTTCTCAACTTTAAATAATATTCCCAGCTCGTCGTTAATCGCGATGCAAATTGTATATACGTTTCATTGGGTTGGCGGTGTGTTTTCCTAAAATTTTCTAAACACGATTGGGGTGTAGGTTCAAACTCTCGAATTACTATTGCTTTTACTTTAGAATAATCATTTAATTCATTATCTTTTATGTAAGTTATCACATTAGTTGCCCTTTCACCTAACAAATTTAAAAGAATCTCCGCTTTATATTTGTCAGGTACGTTTTTTGAAACAAAGGCCCTTTCTAATGATGAGAAAAAATAACCCCAAGCTTCAGGTCTACTAGGAATTTTAATTGTTAAAGTACGGACACTTTTGATCAGAGAGTCCAAAGATTCAGTTTGATGACTGTCACTAGCATCCTCAGGTTTTGATTGCGCTTTTATGCGAGCTAATTCTAATTCTGTTTTCATTCTCTCAAGTTTTATTTTTTCAAGTTCTATTTGCTGCTGCTCTTCAGACTTCCTTTCCTCAATTATCATGGTTGCTAACTCTACAACCCATTTTTTGTCTGTTATGTACTTCTCATTTTGTTTTATTATACTGCTTAACTCTGCAATAGTCATTAGCTCATTAACATCTTCTCCTAACTCACTAGCAATTGCTTTTAAATCATCTTTCTTAGCGCCTTTAAACATTTTGAATAACTATTTCATAACAGGAATAATAACTCAGTCACATACCTTAATTGCGTCGACGATGCTGATGTGAATAGCAATACTCAAGCTTTTAAATGGGAACTCAATTCACTAGTTGCTCCGGGAGACTGGACCACATGTTTCGGCCCATCTGAATAGCTCAATAATACTCAAAACTCAGAAACTCTAGTGGACTGTTTATTACTCATTATACTCATTACTAATAATAGAAGATGCTCTCCAACACCTTCGCGTGGTACAGACAAGCTCAACTGGCTTGCTGCCAGAAGATACATTTTAAATTGCTCCATCTAGATGGCGCTTTACAAAAAATAGGAACTACACGCTTTAACAGGGACCTCTTTAGATTTTTGTAACAATTCAAAGTTCTTTCTGGATTCTTTATCCAATTTTTTAAGCATAATATTTAACAGAAAAATGTTAAATAAATTATTTTGTTCATATTTTAGCATCTTTAAAGCGCGTAAATTCTTTTGGATACAATCGATCATTGCACGAATTTCTTGTGCATTCTCACGTTCTATTTTCTTAAAGTTCAAAATAGATTGAATATGAACATCAACAATTAACCGTTGATTGTCATATCGCGATTCAAGGGCTTCGTATAAGGAAGAAAATGAATCGAAAGTAGATGCAAATTCTTTAACTTCTTCTACAAGACAAGAATTTAAATAATATAATTTCTGTGACTGACTAAGTTGACCGTTCGACGTTATCAAATCATCAAATTGATTTTTGAATGCACTAAAATGCTCATATTTTCCCGTAAATGTGGGAAGCACAACAGGTGGAATTTTAGTTTTAACTAGCAAAGTTTCAGTTTGTTTTTCGTCAACTTCAGTCACAGACTCACATTTCTTATTAGAATTAATAAAGAGCTTAATCTTTACCTCTAAATCTTCAAGGCGTAGTTCACACTGTTCTATATCATCCTGAAATTCTATTAATTCAGGTGCTGGGGCCTTTTCTATGCAGAAGGAGTATTGTTTCAGTTCATCAACTTTTTGCTGCAGTTGATCTATTTTCTTCAATTTCACATCAAGTTCCGTTTTACTTCTGTCTGTTGACACTTTATCAACAAAGTTTTCAATTCTGGTAATACTTCCTTTTAAGGAAGTTTTCGCTTTTACGAGTTTTTCTATCGTATCCATTTTGCTGAGTTCTGTCTCCCGCTCTGACGGGACCAAGTGTTGCGTTCACCTTTTTAAAAACGCATAAATAAAATTCGACGGACCACAGCTGCCTTTTCTGCTTTTTATTTAACAGGACGTCACACACATTTTGTACAACATATAAAGACAGCTGAACATTATTGAGTTGATGCAATTGTGGGTGTCGAGATAAACATTAATTACCCACTTCTGGTTATTGCTGCTAACTTTGCAGCGTCTAGTAGTCAACTGGCGATGGGCTCAGTCGGCTCGGGTATTGCGCATGCGTGAACATTTTCGCCTCTCTGGTTGGCGCACGTGCGGCAACAAACACGTTTCCTTCGATAGACATCCATCGCAACTGGCGGCCAAATGAGAACAGGCGTCATTTCACGGCTGTGTGCATAGATGGCTTCGGCAACGCAGCGGCGCCGTACGTTTAAAAATCGGATGTGTGCATCGGGCCCTTAGGAAACGTCAGAATATAATTTAATAGCCGTCATTGCTGAATCTGAAATTTTGCCAATTTGTTATAAATTTCAAATTGCTCTGGTATCTAGGTAGGTGGTATTTTAATTAACGTCACACTGGAGCAACACAGCGGGCTATTGGTGAAGGTCCGGGATCCATCCGAAAGGGAAAGATCCGAGGACAACACGTAATTTTGAACCACGGTCAGATGACTGGGCAACACCTGAGCTGGCACCCCATGACGGATTTAACGTGCACCTGCCCCCTTTGTACACGATGGTCTTTGGCTGGATTCGAACTCGCAACCCTCCGGTTGCTAAACCGTTGCTCTTCTAACAGGGCTACCGCGGCCCGCTCTGGTATCTACAAATGGAAAGACAATATTAAAAATTATTCTTAATGAAGAGCCCTCTTCCTAACAAATAGCGTGGCGTAATTTGTGATTGTATTTCTACTTTTATAAAGAAAAAACATTTTAAAAGTAAAAATTATGGAAAAATACGATTTTTTTATTTTTAAAAATGCATATTTCGCTGTGAGGGAAAGCTCCAAAAGCATCAAAACTTTTCAACGTATAAGAGCAAGATGTCCATTATATGTCCTGAAATTTTCATAATTGTAGTTGATTAATTTTATCTCAGGAAAACTTTTAATTAGACATAAATTTTACTTTTTATCGCAGCTGATAGTTAATCTCCGATAATATAAAAAATGCGATATAAGAATGAAATATAACTATTACTAGCTGAATTACCCGGCGTTGATCGGGTTGAAATGGTTAAATGTTGCTTGAAAAGTGAATTAAAATAATCACTTTTCTTTCACAGAAAAAAGCAATCATGTAAGTTGTACGGAAAATACGTTTTAACTTTTTCATAGCTTCTACAATATACTTCGGACGCAAATATATACATTTAATTCCTGAATATATTGCAATATGTAAAAGATTAAGACATAAATACAAACAGAAACAAAATTCCGACGAAAAAATGCAGAATCTAAAAAAACGAAAGATGCGCAGTGTCGAATTTCGACTGCCTGAGTGTATTCTGAAATAAAGCAATTCGAAAAAAGACATTTGAAAAATATTGATAAAGACGATAATGATTTATGAAATTTAGTAATGCTCAAATATGACTGCAACATTTCGCTGTGGTAACTCAAATACACAAACACGGAATTCTAAATCAAATTTATAAAATAATAAAACATTAATTCTGATTTGCCAAATCTAAAATAACAAAATTACGCTTTTATGATTGAGTTGAAGTTTTTCGTGTTCCATTACAAAATGTAAATTATGAAAAATCAAATATTTTAAATATCCTTTTTTATCAATCAAATATTCATAATATTCATGTAAAAATATAAAACTCATCATCATAGAAAAACAATAATAATAATGAACTTTAATTCAATAATCACATTACACCTGTCAAATAAAGTAGGAAATACTTATACAATCAATTAAAAGTTAAATTTAGTAATGCTCAAACATGTGACCGAAACATGGCTTTGCCCGGGTATTTATCCCAATCATCTATTAGACAAGAAAATGAATCAAATCAATCTATAGTGTAAAATCAAAGTAATTACATTAATAGGTTTTTAAAAATATAAGTACACACATCATGAAGTAAAATATTTTACAAATTCACTGTATTATAAATGTAACACAAAACTTGATTATACACAATATTTTTAGTTTCTCCTCCAGGAGCAAGAATAACAAAATGCACATTACACCTGTCGAATAGAGTAGCAAAATTACGCTTTTATGATCAATGAGTTTTTCGTTTGTGCTTTTTGGAATAACGGTGCTTGGGTTAGAAATAAATGTAATCGGTGTAGACAAATAAAACTGAATAGATAAAATTTTTTCAAAAAGCAGAAGGTCGATTTTACAGAATTTTTCAGAAAGAAGATCACTGCTTTCAACGGAGGATTCACATGTATCTATTCCGGACATTTTAAAATAAGTTATTCGCCTTACCAAAAAAAGCTTATGAAACAGAATTCTACAAATCATTACGTATTCAATAAATTATTTAAGGAAAGTTGGTCGAAATATGCACCAACTTTCCTTGAAAATAATCCTTGAACTCCTGAAAAACCTTTCCTTGAATTTCCTTGCAAAAATAAATATTTTAGAGCTGAATCCAATGATTAATGCAAGAATTGGCCAAAAGAGCAATTTTAATTAACACTAAGCACAAGACAAAACAATTACAAGAATAAACAAACATAAAAAGTAACATCTCGGGGAACAAAACTTCAGCGCGTCAGTTCTACGCTCGCCTTGGGAAACAACTAGAGAAAAAGGGTTCATTCTCTTTCGCGGAGAGTGTGTCACGTGGTCCGCCATCGCCAATCAAGGCGCATATCGCTGAGACACACGTTAAGGGGCTGATGCGCTACAACCTCCCCCTCTGGCTCCGACGACGTCCCGACGAGGAGTCAGCATTACGTGCTTTAGGAGGGCGTCCTCTCTTTCTTAATGGGACCACAGGAGTACTGTCAGTAGCTTTACATGCCTTGAGAGCTGAAGAGTGATAAACTCCTATAGGTGTGGTTGGATTTTTGGGATCTGCAATTTCATAAGTTGTAGGTGACCGTTGTGAGAGCACCACGTAAGGTCCGTTACGTCGAGGCATGAATTTGGCAGTCCTTTTATTTTCTGCGTTACTCACAGGGTGCATGGTGACCCAAACGTGATCACCGGTATTGATCCGATGTTCTATAAAAGGGGTAGGCTCTCCCCCTAGCTTGAAGGTAGACTCAAATTTCTCCAACAAACCATTCATCTTTCTGCGCTGATCGGACGTTAAATGTTCTCCTTCATCAGAACGCAGTGAGCTTGGTGATATACCTTGGCTGTATGAGAGTTGCTGGTTGCAACTTGAACGTTCATCTTCTTCATGAAAATTTCCTTTGTTGCTACAGTTGTCGACAGGCTGTTGACTCTTTACTGGTGGGTCTTCAACAGATAGAAGATATTTTACAGGGATATCTTTCTTGAAACCAATCTTCCGACAGGGATTGTCAGAGAAATGCCAATTTTTGTTCTTCATGTCTAGAACAATTCCGGACTTTTCCAAAAAGTCGGTTACTAGTAGAGTACGATTCTTTTTTGCATTTGGTAATGCCAGTAAATTCAGCGAGACTGATTTTCCTTCAATCTGTATTGTCACCATGGCGGTGCAAGCCTCTTCAGTTGTTTGACAGCCATTTGCCAAAGTCATTGTTACTACTTCTCTTTGGAACTCTACTCCTATCTTTTTTAATTGGTGGTACATGATCTCTCCAGCGACTGTTCTGCTGGCACCACTATCAACACAAACCCTGGCTCTTACTCCCGATATACGGATATCTATTAGCGCTAACGGGGATGCATCGGTGTGACAGGTATACATGCGGATATAGTTCGCTTGGAATGGCTCCCTTCTTGTCGATGACGAACAGTTTTTGCATTTTGATTTGATGGTTCCTGGTGCTCCACATCCGTAGCACGATATTTCTTTCTTCTCTTCAATACCCCTTGGTGTAATTCTGCCTTGTGAAAAGGAGTCCCTCCTACTTTGACTGAGGACCCCGGGATCCCGCCTACTGTTACTGGGAATCCCTGGCAGACTTTGTCTATTATCTCTTTGTTCCAATTGTGATTGTTGGGTTCTATAGTAATTTCTTTTTTGGAACACGGGTTTTGTTTCATGTTGCTTCGGTGGAAGCTTCTGGTTGACAGTACGTAAGTTGTCGTAACTGTCCATCTTCTCCACTAGGTCACTTGGGGTGACCCATTCGCTCCATACGTCCAAGAAATGGTTTTTAACCTCTGAAGGAACACGTCTCTTCATTTGATCCAGGATCATGAGGTCTTTCAATTTCTCAAAATCCGTTATGTTCAATTCTGCTAGCCATGCTTCAAAATAGCTACGCAGTTCAAAATGGAAATCCTTCCATGTGCTCTCAGGACTTTTCTTGTGAGTTGCGAAGAGTTGTCGCATTCTCTCAGCACTTAATTTAAATCTCTGAAGCAGCATTGTTCTAATGTGATCAAAATCATGAGCCTTCTGTTCTGGTTCTCTGGCGATGAGTTGTGCCACGCTATTAGGTAATAGGCCCAGGAGATAGGCAACCCAGTTATGTCTCCCTACTTTAAGAACTTTCATCTGTCGTTCGAATAACTGAAGAAACAATGTCATATCACCATCATTCGGATCAAAATCAGGTAGCAACTTTTTCAAGTTAAAGTTGGGTTGATGGTCTGCAGACAGAGGATTAAAACCAGAGACCTGCTCCAATTTCTGAGATTCTACCTTCAGACGGAGTCTTTCCAACTCGTACGCTCTTTCCCGTTCTATTCTTTCATTTTCCCGTTCTATTCTTTCCTTTTCCTCAGCCTTTTCCCGTTCTATTCTTTCCTTTTCCTCAACCTTTTCCCGTTCTATTCTTTCTTTTTCTTCTGCTTTCTCTTTTGCACGGTTTTCGCTTATAGACAGAAGCAGATTTTTCGTGAAGTCTTCATCATAACTTTCATCTCCAGTGATAAATCTTTTTATATCAACTACTCTAGCATCAGCAGGTATTTCGATGCCGAGTTCATTCGCCAACTCTATCAGGTCACATTTAAGAGCTCTTGCCAAATAAGACATCTTTAGGTTACGAAGTGCACAAGTAATTTTGAATACGAAAGTAAACAAGTTCAGTAAAAAAAATTCTTTTTTTTTTTAATATATCTCACAGTTTGTTTTCAAGAAAAAAAATTTAATTAATAATGACCACTTCTTATAGGTACTACTTGTTTAGCATTGTTAAACAAATTACTTTTAAAACATTAACATTTGTCCAATAACACTTAAACACATGTTATTTATGAACATTAAATTCCAAAACACTTTTAAATATTCAAAACCAAAACATTAGATAACATTCCACTCGTGAGTTAGTCTTATTTCAATAATACTTCAAAAGAAATGATAAATTCTCGTAATATTTCAAAATTCAAAAAGAAACATCAATGCTTAAACAGAATGAAATCCATATTTCCTAATATCTAATCCTTAAAGGCATAATATAAACACATTTCTGCGCACGTTGCACTTGTTTCATACATAGATTAACAAAACCAATAACTCTCAAAAGGAAATCGCACAATGTAGCTCAAACACAAAATAAAGAAAAAAATCGCTTTAAACATCTAGAAAGGTTTTTTTTTTTAATGCAGCTGGCAGAAAACAGACCTTGAATCTATTGAGTTATGACTCATGAACATGACCGAATCAGAATGCGATCGGTTCTTGCACTTTTAAAACGAAATAACGCTGTAGCTTTCGTTTTTTGAACACAATTAATTCACACCACTTAATATTTTTACAAAGTAGCTTATTACAAAATGAATACACATAACGTATTTTCAAAAAAACTTATTCTAGCAGTACACTTAATCAAAACAATACTACTTTGCACTTTTACTTTAAGAACAAAACTTTTCATAAAACACAAATACTTTTCACAAAACACAAATACTTTGCACTTGTGAACCAAAGGAATAATAACATTTAAAGTGATTTCACACTATATTTTAAACAAGAATACTGTTTGAACACAAAACGAAACTTCAAAATTCTGTTGCTGGACACGGGTTGGCCAAATCGAAAGTACTGCTAGACAAGAATGATTTTAAACAAATTAAAATAAACTTATCTCATTCTTCATCACCACTTGGGGATACGAGCATAAGGATGATCCGTGGAAGGGATTTCCACCTATATTCAATAGGATACACCTGGGATGAGGCTTCCTAAAATAGTGAGTTCGAAGCCGCTGCAGAACACTAAAACCATGGCTTTTCCTACCAGTATGCTAACTCGGGATGAGTTTCTAAACATCAATGAAACACAGGGTGTGTTTTTCTTTCAATACCAACAGTATTGGACCTAGATTCCTGAACAAAAAACGAGTTGTTCCCAAAGGCTTTAATTCGGGCCACAAGATTGGGCGTCAATTTTAGAGCTGAATCCAATGATTAATGCAAGAATTGGCCAAAAGAGCAATTTTAATTAACACTAAGCACAAGACAAAACAATTACAAGAATAAACAAACATAAAAAGTAACATCTCGGGGAACAAAACTTCAGCGCGTCAGTTCTACGCTCGCCTTGGGAAACAACTAGAGAAAAAGGGTTCATTCTCTTTCGCGGAGAGTGTGTCACGTGGTCCGCCATCGCCAATCAAGGCGCATATCGCTGAGACACACGTTAAGGGGCTGATGCGCTACAATATTTTAAAATATTCTTTCTTCATCAATAAAATATATATAATTTATTTACATCATGGGAAGAACTAAAAAGTCAGTTCAAACATAAATATTGTAATTTAATTTGTTTCGGAAAAAATTGTTTTTCGATCAACACTGATAAAGCAACCATAGCTACCTAAAGCAATCAATCAATCTCAATGTTATTTCTATGGCGATTTCGAATAGTTTTTAGCCCAATAGGGCCAATAGAATGGGGGTTAAGAGTTAGCCTATGCTGACCGCAGTGTTCTAAAGTATAAGTGTACCAAATTTGGTGTGGATTGGTCAAACGGTGTAGATTTGTATAGAAAATATACATATATACATACATACACACATCCTACACTGCTGGCCACCGTAAATGCAACACCCTGAAGGAAGCATGCAAATAATATGAAATTTACAACATGCATTAGCGGAGGTGAGATATGCAAATGATTAAAATTTCAGCGCAGACACACATCACGCGCGCCTGTGGCGCCACTTCAAAGCGCTATTTAAGGCTTGGAGATTTCGACGATTTCAAGTACGGCAATTGTGTTTTTCTTGTGGTTTTTTTCAAAAAAACGATCAATTATGCCTCGTAGAAAACAGCGATCATCTTTTGATCAAGTATCCGAATTCGACAGAGGATGGATAGTGGCCTACCGAGATTGTGGATTATCTTTCAGGGAAATCGGTAGTCGTGTTGGACGAAACCAAACAACTGTAATGCGGATATGTGATCGTTGGATGCAGGAGGGTACGACGGACCGACGTGTTCGATCGCATCCACCTCAGTGCACCACTTCACGTGATGACAGGCATATTGTGCGTATGGCAGTGACGGATCGCTCAGCCACATCACGAACCATAGCACAGCACATTCAGTCTGTACCGCATCATCCAGTGTCTGCGCGTACCATTCGACGCCGTTTACAGCAGAGTGGTCTGTTCGCAAGACGTCCATTGCTTCGTCTACCCTTGACGCAGAACCACGGACGTTTCCGCCGCCAGTGGTGCGATGAAAGAAGGATGTGGACGGCAGAATGGAATGAAATTGTCTTTACTGACGAGTCACGCTTCTGTCTGCAACACCACGATGGTCGGATTCGAGTCTGGAGACACCGTGGAGAGAGGATGCTGAACAGCTGCGTTATGCACCGCCACACTGGTCCTGCACCGGGTATTATGGTATGGGGCGGTATTGGATATCACTCTCGCACTCCTCTAGTACGCATTGCCGGTACTTTAAACAGCCAGCGCTACATCTCCGAGGTGTTGGAGCCAGTTGTCCTTCCTTACCTTCAGGACTTGCCCACAGCCATAATGGATAATGCGCGACCACACGTGGCAAGGGTTCTTCGTCAATCGCCAGATTGAATTGCTTCCCTGGCCAGCTCGCTCTCCGGATCTTTCGCCGATAGAAAACATGTGGTCCATGGTTGCTCAACGATTGACCCAGAATACATCCCCAGCTGCCACACCAGATCAACTTTGGCAACGTGTGGAAGCTGCTTGGTCTGCTGTACCCCAAGAACACATCCAAAGTCTCTTTGAATCAATGCCGAGGCGTGTGGCAGCGGTGATCTCCAACAATGGCGGCTACTTTGGCTACTGATTTTGGCAGGAACCACACTTCACAGAAGTCTATAAATTTAATCATTTGATACTTGGTCAACATGTTATCTACAAAATAAATTTTGTTGTGATATCTCTTGTCTTTCTTGGTGTTGCAATTTGGGTGGCCAGCAGTGTAGATTATGGTGTACGTGCAAAATTTTACATGAAATTTCTTTTTAAAGTCTCTTTTGCTTAATCCAAGGAGTGTTTCCATCAGTGAAATAATTAGGTGGAAAGTTCATTTTGTTAGAGAAGTCTTTTCGATTTGCTTTTCCTTTGGAAACGTAAGTATTAAATACTATTACTTGTGAATATTAAATGCGTTTTGTAAATATTAAGCATTATTAGTCAGGTAAACACTAATTTTGAGAGTAAAAAAGTTTCAAATACTGCTTTCAAAGGGCCGCGGTAGCCCGGTTGGAAGAGTAACGGACTAGCAACCGGAGGGTTGTGAGTTCGAATCCAGTCAAAGACCGTCGTGTACAAAGGGGGCTGCTGCACGTTAAATATGTCGTGGCCTCATATGTCCTCACGTTGGCGTGGTGTGGAAGTTTGGAGAGGAGTGCCAGTTCAGGTGTTGCCTTGTTATCTGAACGTGGTTCTAAACTATGTGGTGTTGTCCTCGGATCAATCCCTTTGGGATTGATCCCGGATCTTCACCGTTCGCCCGTTGTGTTGCTCTAGTGTGACGTTAATTAAAAAATACCAATACCTGCTTTTAAAATTTCCTTCAAAAGTTAAAAATAATTTGGTATTTCATTGTTGATTTGAGGTTTCATTATTGCCATTTGAAACGAGTGATATGCATAGAAAAGGAACGAAATGCTATGATGGGCGATAGTAAACATTGTCAGTTAGTGCGATACTGATGGAATATGGTAACCCGTCGTAGAACATCCAAATCACAGAGTAAGTAGCTAGTAAATAGTAATAGTAAATAGCTTTTACTCTGTGATCCAATAGTCGTTTGGCGACGAAATTTTCAGTTGCCAATTGATTGGATGGGCAAGAACGTGTTTTTGCTAATTTGTTATTGTTGATTTGGGACTCAAAATACAATCCGGAATTTTTTTTACAATAGACATATTAAACTATATTCTTCCAAAATATAATTTTAGTCAGAGCTGGCCTTCATTTCATTTTGTGTGCCTGTTTTAAGTGGAAAACCGTCATTCTATAATTTTCCTTTTCTGTTTGGAAGATGAAGAAAATAAAAGCCGACTTCCAAACTTCAGCAGTAGTTTTATCATACCTAGCACTGTATCTGACATGAATTTCGAGGATGCGTTTCAATTCCTTTAGCCCATAGAAACCTTTTTAATTCTATCAAAATCGATTATTTTCCATTTTTCTCTTCTAATTTTTAGCTTAAATATGATGTTTAAAATTGTTGTTTCCAAATAGATAAAAGAAAATTCTTCATAGATTACAAAAATATGAAATATTGTTGTCTACGTTAAATAGTTTTTGAGAAAGAGATCTCAAACATGCAACATCAAGCGATTTCACAACTGCTCTTCATAGTTGCAGGCCCTTAAAATGCCTGAAACTTCCAAAATATTTCATTTTGAGCCAAAATATTTTGGATATCGTTATTTATGCATAAACTTAAGACCTGTAGCAAATTTCCTATAATCCGTCTCTACGGTCACAGGTTTTTCTGATTTTTGCTCATTTCACATAAAATGACCCACCTGTGATTTCTAATAAAAATAATGATGGAATTTTTTAATTATTTTTCCAGTAATTAATATCCAAAAAACTATAGAAAATACTAATTATTTTTAAGACTATTTTTTCATCGCTGACCTCTGTAATTTATATATAAGGATTTAGAAAATATAACAGGGTAAAATTTTGAAAGATCAAAACAAAATTTATCATCGTGTCTCAACTTTTTTCTTTCATTTAAATTGCATTTTATGTTACAAATCCAAAATACTTAAAATTCTAAATTTAAAAAAAAGAATAATTTTAATAAGGTAGGTAGTTAATTAACGTCGCACTGGAGCAATACAACGGGCTATTGGCAATGGTCCGGGATCAATCTCGAAGGGAAAGATCCAAGGACAAGGCCTAATTTTGAACCATGGTCAGATAACGAGAACACCTGAGCTGGCACCCCACTCTCCAAACTTCCACATCACACCAACTTGAGGACATTTGAGGCCACAACAGATTTAACGTGCACCAAACCCTGTGTACACGACCATCTTAATTAGGAGATGAAATTTTAATAGATTTTTATAAATAGAAAAAAGAAACATTCTAATTTTTTGGCTTTTTTGTTACCCAATTAGTTTTTTATGAACTAAGTGATGTTTTACTTCCCCCAATAATTTCTTAAAGTTGGCACCACTACATCCCAATTAATAGTACCATCTCTAATAGAGAATCCAGTTAATTTCACTTAAAATAATTCATTCTTCAAGTGTTACTGAGTAGGAGCAAATTTTTAAACTTCTTTGAATAAAATAACTTACATTCTGTCCCATATTATTAAACTTCAATTTACAAAAAAAAAAGAAATTTTAAAGTTTGATTCAAATCAGCAAACTCTGACTAATAGACGGAAAATATATTTATGATGAAGAATACCATTTATCTGTAAACCAAGAGTTGTACAGTAAGTAATGTAAACGTGTTAATATTTTATTTTAGTGTTGAAATAATGCTTTTTTGAATTCGGGCGAATTTGTTTTACTGTCGCTAGAAATTCCTCTTAACGAGTTTGACTAGTTCCAATTATTAAATAAGTTAATTGCAAGGAAATAATTCTAGTGTTGGACATAAGGAATTTCATCTATAATCGTCAGAAACGGGAAGACTGCTGTCCGGTCTGCTTTTATTACAAATCTTATAGGAAGAATAGTTCTTTATCTTAAAAATAAATAAAGACAATGTATTAGCTCAAAAAGCTGCCTTCCAGAATATATTCGTTCATTACAAGTGTTCCTCGTTTTCGTAAAATAGATCAAAATTTGTAACTTTCACAAAGTGATATTTTAAAAATAAAATAAAAATATAGTCAAAAGTAATGACTAAAACTAAGACATTTCAGAAGTCTGCCGCTTTGTTCACGGAATGGAGTAATCGTAAGTAAAGAACACGCAGGAATTGGCCCAAATAAACCAAGGATAGTGCGTATTACATCGAACACAACAGAAAGCAATGTGTTTAGCTTTTGTTTCAAGCAGTTGATTATATAGATCCTAAGCCGTTGCAATGACCCCAGAACAAACTCCCCAACATAAATTCTTAAAATTTCAAAATAAATAAAACTTAATAAGATTGCTAAAAAAACTTTAAAATCTAATTGCCAATTATAAAATTTCATTGTAAAGGTATATTGGTATGGTGGTTCAGTTTTGTTGTGGACTAGATATTCTCCTTCCCTGAAAAGACTAAGTATACTAAACTAATGAAAAGGGGGAAAGCACTAAGCTGTGCAAATAATTGTCGCTAATATAAAAGATAAATCCCATACTTTAATCTAGAAAATTGAAACAGCTGAGTACCGAAACTAAAACAACGACAACTAAATTTTATGTATGGTGGTCCATAGTAAATGTAATCAAATTTCTGAACGATTTAAATCAATGCAATATTGAAAAATCGCCATTATTAAAACCAATGCCGTCATTAGAAAAAGTGAAAACCTGTGTAAAAATATACTGCAACTGAGCAAAAATGATCAAGGTCAGTATTGGTCTTTCTTGACTTCCCTGGAGGAATAGGGTTTTTCTATATGGTTGATTTAGGTTTTATGGCAAAAGGTCCAAAAGTGGACAAGCTGCGCCAAACACAAGATAAGTAGTACCAAATTCAGTTGATAACATTGTCCAATATAGAATGCAGTCCAATAAAAGATGTCAAATATTTAAAAATCAGTAGTCTAGATCAGTGTTCTGCAACTTTTTAACACCCGCGGCCCGATGAAAATAAGAGGAATATTTCGCGAACCGGCGTCAGCCAGAAATAACATTTCTTTCAACCCTGATGATCTGCTCTCTTTAACGCCTTCCATATAAAAGCATGCAAGACATACAGACGGTTGGAGTTCCCGACCTGGATCACCTTGATAAAGTCTACCTCTCAAGATTTCGTTACCAACAGAGACTGAGAGAAGATTTGAGGAGACAATTCAGAACAGAATATCTCGGTCAATTACTGTTGAAGAAACCGAACAAGAATTTTCTAAATCTGAAAGTCGGGGACATTGTCTTGATTGAAAATGAAGACAAGAAAAGAACCTTTTGGCCGATGGGACGAATCATGGCTCTATCCTGGAAAAGACGATAACGTTCGTCTAGTAAAAATTAGGACGTCGTTTGAGGTGTTGCTGCAACCGGTGCAACGTGTGTATATCCATTAGAAGTAGGGTACCCTGATGAATGTCCCTAGATTTTTGTACCCTGATGAAAGGGTACAAAAATCTAGTGAAACAAATGAAAATTATCCTGAGCCAAAGACATCTATGCATGAAGAATTGGTGAAAAGGGTTATTACTAGGAGTGGTAAAACTATAAAACTCCCATGCAAATTTTAAGGACTCTGAACTTTGAGTTTCATGAACTAAGATATTTTGATTTTTGAGAACTTTAATATTTTTCTTAAGTTGAATGTAGCAAGTAAGTCAGTGTTTAAATTTTTTGGAGTAAGTTAGACTTTACTCTATTTTAATTAGCCGTGAATTTAATTATTGTTATAATTTTTCACTTTAGTTAGTTTTAAGCTTTCACATTTTGTTAAATTTTAAACTTTGGTTGAGCTAATTGTAGATTTGCCTATTGATTTATGTAAGGTTTTGATAATGTGTTTTATCAAAAGGTGGGAGAATGTCAGATTCAGATTTTAAGCAGCGCCACCTATTTTGTGTTTACATTTATTCGATGATAATTGAGCCTTTTAAGATCGGCAACGACTCGCAAAAGATGTAGTCGATTTGTAATAGTTCTGAAACAATGCTGTAAGAACTTGTGTATATATTTTGTAAATAAAGTTTATGAAGAGGCAGAAACGGGGTACGTTCCATGTCATATCTAACAGAGAACCTGTTTTCAAGATCACTGTTTATTGAGTCAAGAATAGGGATAACGACATTCACCCTAAAGTAACTTTCTGTGCTTGATAGAGCAGTGTTAGGTCTATTAACTTGTCTAGATGTGATCCTGGGTGTTTGAATAGTGCTTCCCACAGTTTCTGCCACTTTTTTGGCTTGAGTTGACTGAATTCTGCGTCAGTTTTTTCTCTCTTTTTTTAAGACTGAGAAAGTATGGGTCAAGACCTCAGTTGCTTTGGTAACTTCAATAGTCTCTTTTTGAAAAACCTACTGAGAGGGAATGTTTGGCTAAATACATCAGCAAGGCACACGAGAGTTAAGATGAATTATCCTTTAGTGATTGCACATAAAAGGGTCCTAGCTGTTACGCTAGAGTTGTCACTTGAAAAATGTGACCATTGTGAAATTTGCTCAAGGCACGAACGATTTTTTTCAGTTTTTAAGAAAAGTCGCTACAGACTGATGCCTTTCTACCCATCTTGTTTCACACATGGAAACAAGCTGACTGCTTACATGCTTAATGAGTACAACATTTCTCTTCGGTGAAGCTTTAAAGAAAGATACTTCTTTAATGATTCCAATTGAGTTTCGCACTGATTGCACATCAGAACACTTAAAAATAGACAAATTCAAACAATGATTCAAATAAGGGGCTCGTTCGGCGTTATTACACTCTTTTTTATTGTAGTGACTGCTCCCACAATCTCTGAAGTCATCACAGAACATCCACCTGTTGCAACAGCGATGCATTTACCAATATCGAGATTAAGGCTTCTCATAGTGTTTAATACAGTTTTACCTAATTTTTCTCCGGTCATTCGGGGATCTTTATTATCCATCTGGTTTATCTTTGTCACACATATTGGTATCTTTATCATCTTCAAAAGAATCGTGTTCATCATTGTCAGGGGTGCCCATCCCCCTCAAGCCCAATGGCGCAAATCTCCCCCAAATTTTTCTTTACCGCCCCACTCAAATCCAGTTAACCATATAACCTTTATTGAAATCTTAAATTTCCAACTGAATCCACACAAAGCTCTACATTTCGTATTTTGTAAATCAGTTAGAGATAAATAAAATTAAGAGATAAATTTGGATGAGATAAATAAAACCAGAACAGCTAGAAAAATGAACAGTTTATATTTATAACAGCAATTTCATGTATAAACAATATTACTTACACTTTGCAAATGAAAATAACTATAATATAGTAAAAACAGTTGTTTTGAAAGATTCTAAATGTTATATGAATAAAGCAAATATTTTACCTTGACCTTTTGTATAAGAATAATTTTTATATTCATAAAAAACTCTAATATTGAGTGAATGGAAGATTAGAATATAAAAAATGGAACACGTCAATGAAGATCGATAATTCAATAATCAGATATTGAAAAAACGAACTATAAATGTGTAAAAACTGATGATATGAGTATTATCGTAATGTTTACATGAGTTGCGTAAGTATTCATAGAACCTTAAAAACTAAATTGTTTTAGAGTAGTGACAAAAACAGCTATCTTATGCGGAGGGAAGAAAAAACATTCGAACACTCTAGGTTGAAAAAAATTTATAGTATGACCAGAAAATAATTTCTTTAGGCACAGGGATTTATGTACTATTTATAAGATTTTAACAGAAGCTTTTTTATCTGTGCACTTGATATGGTAAACTTTTCGATAATTTCTTCATTTGTGATTTTCTTGAGAATGCCATTCTCAGATGATAGTATCAATAAGCTTGACAACCAATCGTCCCCTAAGCTGCTTCTTAACCTGTTCTTTACAATCTTTAAACGGCTCATCGTCCTTTCTGCTGAGCAACTTGTGACAGATAACGATAAAAGGATACCATACAGCATGGTGAGGAAATACTGACATATACCTAATAAATATACACTGCTGGCCACCCAAATTGCAACACCAAGAAAGACAAGAGATATCACAACAAAATTTATTTTGTAGATAACATGTTGACCAAGTATCAAATGATTAAATTTATAGACTTCTGTGAAGTGTGGTTCCTGCCAAAATCAGTAGCCAAAGTAGCCGCCATTGTTGGAGATCACCGCTGCCACACGCCTCGGCATTGATTCAAAGAGACTTTGGATGTGTTCTTGGGGTACAGCAGACCAAGCAGCTTCCACACGTTGCCAAAGTTGATCTGGTGTGGCAGCTGGGGATGTATTCTGGGTCAATCGTTGAGCAACCATGGACCACATGTTTTCTATCGGCGAAAGATCCGGAGAGCGAGCTGGCCAGGGAAGCAATTCAATCTGGCGATTGACGAAGAACCCTTGGACAATGCATGCCACGTGTGGTCGCGCATTATCCTGTTGAAATATGGCTGTGGGCAAGCCCTGAAGGTAAGGAAGGACAACTGGCTCCAACACCTCGGAGATGTAGCGCTGGCTGTTTAAAGTACCGGCAATGCGTACTAGAGGAGTGCGAGAGTGATATCCAATACCGCCCCATACCATAATACCCGGTGCAGGACCAGTGTGGCGGTGCATAACGCAGCTGTTCAGCATCCTCTCTCCACGGTGTCTCCAGACTCGAATCCGACCATCGTGGTGTTGCAGACAGAAGCGTGACTCGTCAGTAAAGACAATTTCATTCCATTCTGCCGTCCACATCCTTCTTTCATCGCACCACTGGCGGCGGAAACGTCCGTGGTTCTGCGTCAAGGGTAGACGAAGCAATGGACGTCTTGCGAACAGACCACTCTGCTGTAAACGGCGTCGAATGGTACGCGCAGACACTGGATGATGCGGTACAGACTGAATGTGCTGTGCTATGGTTCGTGATGTGGCTGAGCGATCCGTCACTGCCATACGCACAATATGCCTGTCATCACGTGAAGTGGTGCACTGAGGTGGATGCGATCGAACACGTCGGTCCGTCGTACCCTCCTGCATCCAACGATCACATATCCGCATTACAGTTGTTTGGTTTCGTCCAACACGACTACCGATTTCCCTGAAAGATAATCCACAATCTCGGTAGGCCACTATCCTTCCTCTGTCGAACTCGGATACTTGATCAAAAGATGATCGCTGTTTTCTACGAGGCATAATTGATCGTTTTTTTGAAAAAACCACAAGAAAAACACAATTGCCGTACTTGAAATCGTCGAAATCTCCAAGCCTTAAATAGCGCTTTGAAGTGGCGCCACAGGCGCGCGTGATGTGCGTCTGCGCTGAAATTCTAATCATTTGCATATCTCACCTCCGCTAATGCATGTTGTAAATTTCATATTATTTGCATGCTTCCTTCAGGGTGTTGCATTTACGGTGGCCAGCAGTGTATATATCCATATATTCCAGGCATCTGTAAGGCCTAATAAAGCCTCTTTTTACACTAATCAACAAACAAAAGCAACTCATCATGGTCTGAATCTTCTTCCTCATCTCCATTTCTTTACGGACTTCAACTCCATTTCCACATTCACCTTCTGAAACGTCAGATTCCCTGTCTGGTGTCCTATTTTTACACTTTTCTTTCTCTAAAAGCAGGTCGGAAATGTCAATTTCTGAGTGAGTAACCTTATACGCATTTGCAAAAGTTTCTAGTTCCATTATTTGGTCACTTTCAAGATCGTAAAACCCACACAAGTCTTTCACTGATGAAGAATCAGGCAAGAATTTATATCCCTGCTTTTCTTTTTCTCTTGTAGTTTTCAAAATTCCTTCATGTGAAAGATTACAGAATGAGAACTGTCAGATAATCTGTCATTGAGTTGTTAAAAAGTGAATCCAGTTCTTGAAAATAAACCACTTTGATCCTCTTAAGAGGATCATCTATTCATCGATAGGCATTTCATCCATAAACCTCTTACGTTTTCTGCTTCTGCGGTGGGGTTGCGAAATATTATTCATATCAGCAAAGGCAATAATTGAATCATTTACTTTATTCCACTCCGACTCACTTCGCATTTTTACAAGTTTAGCTTTGGTTTCAGCAACAATTTTTGATACACTGTTATAATGTTTGGTTCTAGAACAATTGATTGGTGACAACACTTTGAAAATAGCTGAGGTAACATGTATTGAGCAAATGTTTTCAAAATCGGTCATTTGTTTTCACAGGCCAGTTGCCAGTGCCTTTGAGTCATTAGCAGCTTTTTTGTCAATGGACAAACTATGCAACGTCTCCTTTATTGTATCATAGCAGGTAACAACTGTTTGCAGTGCATCATTTCTGCTTGACCATCTTGTAGTTTGCACTCTTTTCAGTCTCCTTATTTTGGTTGGTCCCTTGTCCAAGTTTGTAGTAAAAAGATCATGCCTTGTATGACCTGACATGAAGACATAATTCCTCTAAAAGAGAAAATAGATTTTTCATTTGGGGGCATATGTCCAAAGATTTTTCCACAATTAAAGCTCATATTACCAACCCCATCCATACCTTGACTAACAATTCCACTTGGATCAAGACCAAGTAAATTCAAGCATTTCATTATTTCTTTTAAAAGATTTTGGCCTGTGGTATCTTCACTAATGAAAACCTTAATGAGCCGCTCTTCAGGTTTGATATTTTCCTTTGGGGCACAATGGTGGGTCAGTATGCTCAATGTAACGAACCACTAATGTTGAACATTCTTTTTTGCTCATGTCTTGAGTTGAGTCTAGAATAGTAGAATAAATTTTAGTCGTTTTTATACTATCTAAGATTTCTGAAGCAACGATGTCACTCATTATGTTAATTACATCATAAACGTAATTATCATAAACGTTTCGATAACTCAAGAAATTATACCCCAGCTTTCCTTTTTAAGTTCTAGCTTTATCAATTTTTTCAAGGTATACCCTAGCATCAGGACTATATTTACTCAATAGCCTGAAAAGACTTATGAGTTTTTCTTTTGCTACATCCTTTTTACGAAATCTAAGCATTTCTTCACTTAAATATCGACAACAATCGATGACAACAGACAGCCCCTCTGGATTGGGATGGACTAACTGATCTGATTGTTCAGCTAAACGTGAATCAATTCTCTTTTGAGAGATCCACTGGATCCTTGCAATTTGTGCTAAGTGGGTTTTAGATTTTTCATGGAGAACAATATCCCGGTCCCCTTATGCTTTGTCCATCCTCTACAGCCAGTTGTTCCCCATATTGACTGTTCGCGTGGTAGGGAAAACAGTAAAACAGCAAGCAAAATACGGCATCTTTTTCTTGGCTATATACCAGCCATTTTCTAACTTTTACACTTCTATTTGGTAAAACTTCATTCTTCCATGATGTGTTGAATTTTCTTCTACCTGTTGAAGGAAAAGTGACAAAAGACAAATCCTGATTTTCCAAATATAGTGCTTTATTTATTTCCTCAGCTGACAGTTTGATGGCATATGCTGCTGGAGATATCTTGGGTTTTTCAATCCATCATCAGGAGAATCTTCAGTTGTCAGAGTTTCCTCTTGTATGGAAACTGAAGGTCTTTCAGCAGATGGAGTGCTACATGATTCTACCTCTCCGTGTCCTAATTCAGTTTCATCAACAACTTCTTCCTGACTTTCATTTTCATCAAGGTTTTCAAAATCTACGCCTTGGGTCATACTTGATGAAGAGGGTTGTATGTATTTCTAAATCTTCAATGACGTTTTCAGGAATCTAACAGCACTAAAAATTCCTTTCCTTCTCCGAGACAGACTACACGAAACGTACACGGCTACCTGCATTCAACTTGTGACTTAACTTTATCTTGTCTATGGGACTACTAGCGATCCACATGAAGTAAAGGTGACGGACGGAAAACCATCAAGGTGACAGATGTTTACGAATGGACAGTGTAAAGACTTCAGACTAAGATAGATGGCGCTCTTGCGCATGCCCAGAAGGACTTTGAGAAAGGAAAGAGTTAAGAACGAGTGTGGCGAGAGACGTGTTGTGTTGTGTTTTTTGGAGAGTGATCGAGACTGTGTGAGATGTTTCGTTTTTGATATTTACTACCTTTATTATTTTGTGTTGTGTGTCGTGCCTGTATTGTGTCCTGTGAGTTCATTAAAATGGTTTGAACCAAAAAAAAGGAGTATTCCTTGTGATGATAATTTAAAATTTTGAGCAAATCAGTACAGACGACGAAGAAATGGTGGCAGCCGTTTGGATACGATCCTGGTATTGCTGATATCTCCAGTGCAAATTATTGGGTGAGTACCAGATTTCATTAGCAACAGTGCCTTTTTAATTGTAATTTGTAAAGTTTTGCATGTTGAGTTTTGGTTCATTGAAGAATCGTTGTTTTGGTTTCATGCAGTTTTGGTTTTGTAAAAGGCAGTTGTAATATGCAAAAATGCTCTCTTATTTTAACTAGGCTGATATAGTTAAAATTTTGTTTGGTAAAAGGAGTGATAATTTTGAAAAGTGTTATTTTAACTAGGCTGATATAGTTAAAACTTTGTTTGGTGAAAGGTAGTTGTAATTTTGCAAGTGTTCTTATTTTAACTAGGCTGATATAGTTAAAATTTTGTTTGGTAAAATGGAGTGGTAATTTTGAAAAGTGTTCTTATTTTAACTAGGTTGATATAGTTAAAATTTTGTTTGGTGAAAGGTAGTTGTAATTTTGCAAGTGTTCTTATTTTAACTAGGCTGATATAGTTAAAATTTTGTTTGGTAAAATGGAGTGGTAATTTTGAAAAGTGTTCTTATTTTAACTAGGTTGATATAGTTAAAATTTTGTCTGATTTTGAAAGGCAAATTTATTCTGTTGATTTGCAAAACTATTCTTATTTTAGCTAGACTGATATAGTTAAAATTTTGTTTGATTGTAAAAAAAAAAAAAAAATTTAGGACACTCATGTGGTATATAAAAAAGAATTTTCTGTTCTGAATGGTTAGAATTAGAACTATTCAAATGGTCAGTTTGAGTTTTGTTTTCTGAGAAAAGAGAATTATTTTAAAATTTTAAATTGAGATAGCCTAGTTTGTTTTGTGTTCTTTTGTATGATGCTATCTGATGACAATTGAAGTGTTGTTAAAATTTGATTTGATTCTGTTGTATGATTCAAAATAGAATTAAAAATTTGGTGTAGAAGTATATAGTTTGAATTACAAGTATAATTCTTTTTGATGAGTGTTGTCAACAGCACCAAATGCCTAGAATTTTCAATATTTAGTGCGTCTTGGGTTATTTTGCTTTGGAAAATATTTTGTTATATTTCTGAATGAATCGGAAATTCATTTAAAAGAGTTTTGGAGTGTTTTGAAATTGTCATTTTCATTTGTTGCTCATTTAAATGACTAAGAAACCCCTTAGAATTGTTTATTTATTTTGCGGAATTTTGAATGTCTAACTTGGGTACTTAAGGAAATTTTTGTTAGTAATTTGAAATTGCTTTGTGTAACTAATTTGGCAAATGTGAGACCATTTTGTGTTCAGAAAAATAACTCGAAAAAAAAATCTGAAAGTGTGGATTTGAATTATTCACTTCCTGTGTTTGTTGACGAAAAAAAAGAAAAGGAAAAGAATGATATTCTGTTTTATATTTTTGTGTGTGCATTTATGCTTCTGAGTGTGAATCAATTGTTCATAGAGAAAAGGGAATTCTTTTGAACTGAAAATACCTTTTCTTGATTAGACAGGAAAGTTGAGTTTATATTCTGAATTGTATTTTAATTGTAGTATTATTTTCAAAACAGCTGTTCTTTAGTTGAACTTTTCTTTAACTGTTTATTTTCTTCTCAATTTGAAAACATCTTTAAAAAAAGATATTGTTTTAATGAATGAAAATTTTAATTTGTTTATGTGTTCGAAAATTATTTCTATTGATTTTTGGTTGTTCGGTAAGAAAGTTGTAACGTAGAATTAGCGAATTTAATTCTTTGATAAAGTCTTGTGAATTCTGTTGGAATTTAATACCTTAATAGAGGTTTTTGATAGTGTTTCCCCTGGCCCTTAATCATGGCATTTCTTGTAATTGGTAGAAAGCAGGACTTAATTGCTGTTGCGGAAGAAATTGGTGAGAAGGTACCAACTTCGTGCAAGGTTGCGGATATTAAACAAATAATTTTAAAAAGCCCAAATTTCGATCGGGAGGAGGTAACGATAATCATGGAACGAGTCATAAAAGATAGACTGGAAGAGGAAGAATTAGCTAGACAAGAAAAAATTCGTGAGGAAGAATTAGCTAGACAAGAAAAAATTCGTGAGGAAGAATTAGCTAGACAAAAAAAAATTCGTGAGGAAGAATTAGCTAGGCGACTAGAAGAACGACAAGAGCGGGAAAGGGTCAGACAACATGAACTCGAAATTAAAAAACTAGAAATGGCTCAGAAGGAATTTCGCCGGTCTGAAGAGGAATCTGAAAATGGGGCGGATAGAAACAGAAAAATCCAACTTACCCAAATCACTCCCAAATTTGACGAAAAAGGGGATGAAATGGGATTGTATTTGATCAATTTCGAGAGGAAAGCAGAGATGGCTCGAGTGCCGAAGGAGGACTGGGTGGCTTATTTGCTGGCCGTTTTGCCAGCCGAGTTATCTAACATGCTTGCCCGAGAACCTCCTGAAGTGGCCAACAATTATGATGTTGTGAAAAATCTCATTCTGAAACGATACAAAATGAACGCTGAAAAATTGAAACAGTGTTTCTACAGACATCAGAAAACATGGAGAAATTATGCTCATGAACTGTACAGCTACTTCACTGAATGGCTTGCTGAATTGGAAATTGAAACCTTTCAGCAACTAAAAGATTTAATCGTTGCCGAGCAATTGAAGTATCGTGTACCAGATCAAATCAAGGAGCATTTTCTTGACAAATGGATGAAGTTGAAGACACCTTTTGAATTGGCAGAAGTGATCGAGGAGTACGAAACCATCAGGCAGAGTTTCAGGAAGAAGGAATTTCCAAAGAAGTATGGCTATCAAGGTTCAAAGGGACATTTTAGTGGAAGTAGACCCAAAGTACCATTCAAGGATGACAAGAACAAACATCCGGTCAAAACCGAACCCGCAAGCAACGAAAACCGTGAAAGAGAGTTTGAAAAGAGAAGACAGCTCCGATGCTATGAATGCGGTTCGTTATCACATCTGAGACCCCAATGCCCGAAGCTCAAGAGATCTGAAGTAGTAGCTGCCAATGAAGTCTTTGGAAGACACGTGCCTGAGTTGATGTCTCCTTATACTAGTGCTGGGACAGTAAATGGAGCCCAAATGTCTATCTTGAGAGATACTGGTGCCAGCATCGATCTTATTCCCAGAAAATTTATCAAACCACATATGTACACAGGTGAGCATGTGTGGCTCGCTTCTCCATTAGTAGACAGCCCGGTCTGCTTGCCCATTGCAGAAGTTGATTTGAACTGCGAATTGGGACATGTCCTTACGAAAGCTGCTGTAAGAGACAGTTTTCTGGATCAAGAGCATTACCTACTAAGTAACAAAACCGTTGCTCTGATCGAGAGTATGAAAAAAGATAAGGAGCTGGAGATCCAAGTTATTAATGCAGTTCAGACGAGAGCTCAGAAAAGTCTTTTGACAGCCGAAGTTGAAGAGTATCCAGTTGAGTCGAGTCCTGGAGAAGAGAATGACAGTACCGTGTTAACAGAGGAAGACGGAGAGGTATTGCCTATGGCGGAAGAAGCCTCACTTCCAGATCTGATTAAAGCCTCACGGAATGATTTTGTCGAAGAGCAGCGCAAGAGTAAAGAGTTGAAACCACTTTTCCTAGAAGCTGAGGAGTTAGCAAAGGAAACCAAGTATGCAATCGTTAATCAAATGCTGTTCTATCTGAAAAGTGACAAGGATGGTACGCAGAGAAAACTGCTGATTGTTCCAGAGAAGTTTCGGGACCAATTAAAGAAACTGTCTCATGAAGGAACAGCGGCTCACTTAGGAGTGACCAAGACTAAAGATGCTCTTTTTAAAACTTTTTTTTGGCCGAATTGTTACAAAGATGTTGAAGAATTTGTCAGATCTTGTGACCAATGTCAGCGAGTCGGGAAACCTCGGGATAAGAAGAAGGCACCCATGAAGATCGTTCCTGTCATCTCGGAGATCTTCACAAAGATTAATGTGGATGCTTGTGGTCCTTTACCTACTACACCATCTGGAAACCGGTATCTCATCACTGCAATTTGCATGTCTTCCAAATATCCCGATGCAGTTCCTGTCCCAAATCTTAGTTCTTCAACCGTGGTCGATAGTTTCCTGCAAATCTTTAGTCGGATGGGTTTCCCGAGGGAGCTGCAAAGCGATCAAGGAACGTCGTTTACAAGTGCACTCACAACGGAGTTCCTGGAGAAATTTGGAGTTAAAGTAGTGCGAAGTTCCGTACATCATCCCCAGAGCAATCCTGTGGAGAGACTACATAGAACTTTGAAGAGAATTCTTCGAGTCCTGTGTCTGGAGTCAGGACCTGATTGGGAGAAAATCTTGCCTCATGCCCTGTTTGCTCTACGAGTTGTTACTCATGACAGTACTGGATATACTCCAGCTGAGCTGGTTCATGGACAGAATTTGAGGACTCCCATGACTCTACTGTACGAGAACTTGACGGAAAGCGAGGAAGAGAAGACTAGCGTAGTATCATATGTCTTCAAGCTACTAAACCGCATGAAAAGGTGTCAAGAATTAGCCGTCCAAAACATGGAGAACGCCAAAGACAAACAAAAACTATGGTATGATCGCAAGGCTGTGAAGCGTAAATTTTGTGAAGGCGACCTTGTGCTGGTTGTCGCTACATCTAGGCCTAACAAAATGGCAGTTCATTGGATCGGCCCAGGGAAAGTCGTTAAACAGCTTTCCGAAACCAACTACATTGTGCAGTTTCCAGAAAAAGACAAATCCCATGTGAACATGCTCAAGCCATATTTCCAGAGACCCGAAAATGTGAATTTAATCTGTCTAAAAGAGATTAGGAACTGTGACAACGAGGAGGACATTCCAAGTCTCGAGCAGAAGCCTGAAGTCTCGGAAATGACACAAATTTGGCAAGACATAGAACAAAATGGTCGCTTGTCAGAAGATCAGAAGGAGCAGCTGAGAGAGTTGCTATCAAAATACTCTAGCTCATTCTCAAACCAGCCGGGGTGTACTGATCTTACTGAACATGACATTGAGCTTGAATCTGAGAGGCCCATCTGTGCCAAACCTTACAAGATGTCTCCACGCCAAACAGAAATTTTGAAGATGGAAGTGGAGAAGATGCTGTCGCTCAAAGTCATTGAGCCAGGAGAATCTGATTTTACTTCTCCTCTTATTCTGGTAGAAGTACCAGGAAAGGATGCAAGACCGTGCATCGACTATCGAAGACTCAACAAGGTCACTAGAACCCAGTACTTTCCTCTGCCAAACATTGAGCAGCTTGTTGAAAAAGTGTCAGCTGCCAAGTATATCACCGTTCTAGATTTGACCCGAGGTTATTGGCAAATACCTCTGAGTAAACGAGCCCAAAGATATTCAGCTTTTGTAACCAGTTTTGGGACATTTCGACCGTTGAGATTGCCATTCGGTTTGAAAAATGCCCCTTATGACTTTAGTCGTTTGATGGCCGAACTGTTGAAAGACTGTGGAGAATTTGCATGCCCTTACTTGGATGATGTAGCCATCTATTCCCTAAGTTGGGAAGATCATTTACAACATTTGAAAACCGTCTTAGAAAAGATGAATGCAGCTCATCTGCACATCAAGCCTTCTAAGTGCCAGTTTGCTCGTGCGTACGTAAAGTATCTTGGGCACTTGGTTGGTCAGGGCCAGAGAACACCTGGAGAATTGAAGATCCAAACTGTAAAGGACTTTCCGACCCCTGCGACTAAGACGCAGATCCGATCTTTCTTAGGACTTGCGGGGTATTATCGAAAATACATTCCTGACTTTTCAGTCCTCTCAGCACCAATTTCAGATCTGCTGAAAGGAAAAAATCGTCGTGCTGCTGTCATATGGACTGATGCTTGTCAAGAGGCGTTTGACAAGTTAAAGAAACGATTGTCGGAGAATCCGGTGTTGTACAGTCCAGATTTCTCGAGACAGTTTCTCGTCCAATGTGACGCGTCAAATCTTGGGATTGGCATCGTTTTGTCCCAAATTAATGACATTGGTGTGGAACATCCTGTCATGTACTTGAGTCGGAAGTTCTCAAATGCAGAACAAAAGTACAGTACCATCGAGAGAGAGTGCGCAGCTATCGTGTTCGCCATCCAAAAGCTGCGATGTTATTTGGATGGACACCAGAAGTTCATCATCCAGACGGACCATAATCCCCTTGTTTGGCTGGACAAAAATACGGGAACCAACCCTAGACTTTTACGTTGGGCTTTGATCCTGCAGCCATTCAATTATGAGGTTGTCCATAAGAGGGGGAAACAGCATCAAAATGCTGATTCATTAAGTCGCATCCCATAAACCTCATATCCTTTTATTTTATATTAGTAAGTTTATTGTTTATTTTGATATTTGTATTATGTGTGAAAATTTTAAATTTTTCTTATCATTAGTGTAAATTGTTTTCCTAAATTTTTAATAAGTATATAATTTTTTGTATAATATTTTTGAGTTCAAGGCACTGATTGCTATAATCTGGTACATGTGCAGTGTATTTTGTGTACTTGAACTCTTGAACTTTTCCAATGACTGCACCTATCTGGAGAATTTTTCAGGCAGTGGAGTCATCAAAACTTTTCCCTCATTCTTCGAGAAAAGTTTCCTCCTTGTGGGGAGGAGTTTATAAGTCTGTAAAGACTTCAGACTAAGATAGATGGCGCTCTTGCGCATGCCCAGAAGGACTTTGAGAAAGGAAAGAGTTAAGAACGAGTGTGGCGAGAGACGTGTTGTGTTGTGTTTTTTGGAGAGTGATCGAGACTGTGTGAGATGTTTCGTTTTTGATATTTACTACCTTTATTATTTTGTGTTTTGTGTCGTGCCTGTATTGTGTCCTGTGAGTTCATTAAAATGGTTTGAACCAAAAAAAAGGAGTATTCCTTGTGATGATAATTTAAAATTTTGAGCAAATCAGTACAACAGGTTATCAGCGCTGCCAACTAAGCGTTGCTCAATAAAAAATTATGGAATAACTTCCTATAAAGAAATTGTTGTCATAGCAGGAAACAGTAGTCTTTTAAACAAATTCAGAGATAGTCTAAATACTTCTAAAAACATATATATATATATAACAATAAAAAGGTTTCTTATTAAATCATTTTTTGCTCGAAAAATTTCCACCCAAAAAATTCCAAAAGAACGCCATGAAAAAATCCCCCCCAAAAATTCTGATGGCGCAACTTGCGCCATGATCCCCCTATGGGCACCCCTGATTATTGTCACTTTCAGAAGCTGAAGAGAAATCTTCATTTTCATTATATTTGAGGTCAACTTGAGATTTTGTTTCCAAAGATTTTTTCAGGCTCACGAGGATTGATAATACCTATGAAATCTTCTCTTATTATATCTTGATAAACATATTTTTTTGCTCTCAGGGTGGGAGGCTGTCACCCCCTCTAATCCTTCCTTGCAATGTCCCGTTATGTTGCTCCAGTGTGACGGACCGGTGATATTTCAGGACAATGTTACGCGCTCTCGACCATTTTGGGTGCACAATTTGGCGAGAAAGGCCTTGGCGTGTTAAATTGTAGAGCGATAAATGTTTAGAATATGGGTACCATACAAGGCGATATCTCAGTGCACCGTGTAACGAGTATAAAAATCGATTCTTTAAGAATTCGAATCTTTTGAAAGATTGTTCGTGATATTAGCCAGTGTGTCCATCTTTCGGTAGGAAGGAAAAAGAAAGTTCCAGATAATTAATTTTCAATAAGGCTGACTTCCATATAAATGTATTTTGGGTGTATTAGGTATTTGGGGACGCTTGCTTTCGTTTCTGAAATCTAACTATTTTTTTAATAATTCAATTTTATTTGTATTGATACGTTAAAGTTTTTTTTTGTATTTGATAAAGAAAAACTAAGTTTTCTGATTTTGTTAACTTAGTTCATTTATCAATAACCAATTGAGTAGCTCCAGTGTGACGTTTTTCAACTACCTACCTACCTAGTTCATTTATAATTTTTTTCGTGTTGCTTATAATGTATTGTGTTTATAAAATCTGAAAAATGTGTTCTAAAAAAGGACAGCCCCACGTGATGGTTTGAACGGGACAGTAGCGTTTTTTATCATGTTTCCCAACCTTCCCATCGTTTTACTAAAAATGAGAATTTTTTGTTCAGTTTTAATAAAAACTGTCTTTAATATTGGTTAGTCACAATAAGTAATAATCGTTTTCATTATCAGGCAAACAAATTACCTGAATATCATAGATCACAATTCCTGTATGTGCTCTGTTATTCAATGCGACGTTTTAAATTTCATTTCTTTAATTCTTAAGTCATTTTTAAAGCTTTGGCGAAACTTCAGTTTTAATGACGATCTCCTGAAAGAATTTATCGTCTGACTTTTTCATGAATACAAAATAACCCCAGTATATAAATAACGTTTTTGCCATCACGATGTGATTTTTGTTTCAAGGAATATTGTCTACTATGGCATTTAATACTTAGCAACGAAATCGGAAAGCTAACGATTTTTAATTTCTTTTGTCCCAAATTATACTTTATCCACAGAAGAATGTTTTTATAAACTTTTATGACTCTGCAAGCATTTTAAAAAGTATATTTTTCGAATGTTTTTACTAATTAAAGTTTGAAAGTTTTCCCACTTCTATCGCTCGCTTACTCCATAAAGACTATTTAATTCCAATATTTGTCAACCAAACCTTTTAGTGTCAGCTGTTTTGAGGGACAGAGTCTCATCCTCTTACGAAATATTTTGATAGGGAACGACAGAGCTCTGTAGAATTCTATAGAGAAAAGAAATTTTGGCTCTATAGAAATTTTTTATAGTTTTATAGAGATTTCTAAAGAGTAACCGAGTTCTGCTTATATAGAAATAAATTTCTATAGAATTATATTAAGACTTCTATAGAATCATAGGCGAACCCACGGGGAAGGGGCTTAAGCCCCCCAGACCCGATAAAGCAAGTATCCCTTGGGGACCCGAAAAAATATAATTTTAATTCATGAGCCCCCCCCCCTTGGGGGAGCTAAGGGGGTGACAGGTTTAAGCTTCCTAGACCCGAAAAAATAAATGTGTCCTTTTTAATTTATGAATGTGACTACGGAGCTTAAGCGCCTTAGACTTGCAATAAGCAAATATATCCTTTTTACTTCATGAGTGAAGGGCTGGGGAACTAAAGCCCCCTAGACAAAGTAAATACATCCTTTCTTTATCCATCCTTTATTTAATTTTTCCATGGGTGCACTTCGAGGGCTTAAGCTCCTTAGACCCAAACTAAGCAAATTTATCCTTTTTATGTCATGAGCACGTACAGGGTTGGTGCTTCAGCCCCTAGATCCGTAAAAGCAAAGATATCCTCTCTTTTTTAATTCATGGCTGCACTTAGGGGTCTATGTGGGCTAAAGCCCCTTAGATTATATTTTCTTTAACAAATATTTGTCGAACAATACCTGTAAAGTCATTTCTGTTCTCAAAACAACTGAGATGTAATAATTTTAATACTGTATGTTTAAGTTCCTTAATTTATTGTCTTTGTAATCAAATATGTAAGTATAAAACAGCGCTCCAAAAGCAACGGTAAAATGAAAAACAAATTTCAATAAATCAATTTCTGAATACTTGTTAATATTATTAATTGTCGTGATAACAATCTGTGAACACGACTATTATAATATTATTCCTGCATTCAGATTTGACGAAATGCGTTATTTTCCATGCCTACAATAATCCTTTACTTTAAAGAAGGAATAAAAAATTAAGAAAACCTTTTTTTAAAATAAATCTAAATCTTCAAAGACCATAAAAATAAATTTTCTATTTTGGACCCCTTCCGAAAATAATTCCTGACTACGCTTTTGATTTATTAGATGTGAACTGAGAAGTAAAAAGCATTCACAAAAATGAAGCAATTTATATAAGTTTAAAAGGATTGACACACATACAGGAGAGACACTATGACGACTATTATAGTAAAAATACTCTTTCTTGCCCGCGATGCCTGAAATCTATGATTGATTCTTGTTAGATTTAAGTACATTAAGATTAAAAGTATAGTAAAAACAGTCATGAGTGAAGGGAAGTTAACATCCTCTTGTAAGATATGCAATGTTTGAAATGTTCTCCAAAATCGAGTTTACAAAATTTTAAATCCAAAATGTACAGAAATGATTAGTATTCACAAAATTTACTTTGAAATTATACTTTATTTTTAAAGCGATTTCGCTCGGGGTTTGTGGTAAATTTGAATGATCAAGTTACAGTAAGGTTTCCAAAGAATTGGATTCAAAAACATGTTTTTTTGAATGAGATACATTTTCAATATAGTTTTATAAATCATACCAAAATTTACTAATCGATTTCATTTGAATTGGGGTTTGATTGTCGCTCTATGGTCATTTTGTTCAATACGGCCTTTTCAACTGGAATAATTGCTTTCGGTCCCACAAATACCTTTTTTACAGATGTAGCAAATATTTTGGAATGACTAATTCTTTTACTCTCCTGACCACTCTAAATTCTGAGTAATTTAGCTGTGCTGAGCGTTACGTGACCTTCATTTAAACTCAAAATGTAGGTTTGAAAAACCCAAATCCCCATCCATGCTTTCCCGAGAGACCCATCAGAAAATCATCATCATTTACGAAGAAATTCGTAAATGACATGGCAATAAAACCTTCACTGGTTATCTGCTAAAAATCTGGAAACACAAAAGACTTTGGGGAGCCTTACCTTACATCAGTCGGATAGACTCATTAAAAGGCACTCTGCGAAGAAATGGATATACGTTGTACTACAATGAAATATAGATAAATTTTCATAATCCAGCCCTTGCGATCTATATATGTAATTCATTTCAATCCTGAAAAATCACGTTTAGCGGAACATGTCAGGGGGCAAATTTCATCTAAAATATTTCGATGATTACCCACCGTAGATCGTTTTCCACGATGAACTCTGGAGACATTCTCAATTATTCAATTTGAAGTCAGGGCTTCTTGCTAGGACAGGCTCTACCTTCCTGGATACAGCTATGTCAACCAGTCAAGGCACAAGGGATTTCCTTTGCTTATAAGCTAAGTTGCTGCAACACTATCGGCCGCAATTAGCCTAAGCGCGTGGATCATTTCTCTGTTCCGACAATGTGTGAGAAAATTCCCTCATCTAAAATCCCTCATTGTCAGAGGAATCCAATAAAAGACCAATACATTTTTGACTTTGATCCTTTTTTGCTCAGTTGCAGTATTACATTTTTATAGACGTTTTCATTGTGTTTTTAATAAACGACGGCATTAGTTTTAATAATGGCGATTTTACAATGATATTGCAGAGATCTAAACTGTTCATACAGAAATTTGATAAAATTAACTATGAACATCGTACATAAGAACATTTAGTTCACATTCCTGACTTTTGAGTTTCGGTTTTCTAACTCAGCTGTTTCAATGGCCAGCTTGAAATTATTATACTCATTTTTATATTAACGAAGATTACTTGCATACAGCTGAGTATTTTTCCCTTTTACATTAGTTTAGTACATTTAATATTTTCAGGAAACGAGGATATCTATTCACACAACAAAACTGAACCACCATAGCAATATGCTCTTGCACATAAAACTATACTATAACTGTCCTCCTGTAATTACTGGGGTAAAAACCAAAGTAATCATTAAAAAATCTCGGGGTAAAGTTTTATATATATTTAATTATAAGAGAACACAGTTACAAAGGACGGTAAAAACATAAACACAAACAATTAAACATTTAGATACAATTTGGGCAAAAAAACAGACGAGGCGTCCGCTACATTTAAGGTCCAAGCTCTCTCTGCCTGCGTAATAGCACAGCAGCACGATGATAGATTGGTCACGTTTAGTGGCGCCATCTATATGTCAGAATTGGTAGTATAGTGTGCGTTATATACTCCCCCTCAGGTTTCGAAGACGTCCCGATGAGGAACCTGCAGTTGAGTCTGGTGGTTTATGCCTCGGACGACCCCGTTTCCTTAGAGGGTGCACTGGGTTTGTGGATTGTCTTTGGTTGCACGGTTTCACAGCTGATGTGTGATATATGCCCAAGGGCACTGTCGGCTCATCAGGGCTTGCTATCACGTAAGAGGTGGGTGACTTTTGCGTCACGATGACATATGGTCCATCTCTCTTTGCTGTTTTTCCCTTAGCGGTGCTGCTAATGGGATGGAGATCAATGTAGACGTGATCGCCTGGTGCATAGTGTGGGGCAGGTGATCTTTTCTTGTCTGCATATTTTTTGTGTTTGTCTTGTTTCTGCTCTAACCTCTCTTTCACTTGTTTGGCTATTTTTGCAAAACGTTTGAGGTAGGGCGTAAATTCAGGGACGAAATTATCACTTTCAAGGACGGTTCTTAAGTCATGGGTGACATCATCAGTAGTTCTGAGCTCTCGTCCGAAAGTTAGATAGGCAGCAGTGTGTCCTGTCGAGTCACACTTTGCTGAATTCATTGCGAACCGGATATGTGGCAGATGTTCAGGCCAGGTTGTATGTTGATCTTTGACTAGGATTGCTAGTCTAGGCTTCAAATCCCGATTTTTCCGTTCCACTGGGTTAGCTTCAGGGTGGTATACTGGTGTTAGTGATTGGTCTATCTCTAACAGGGAACACAGTTGTTGGATCACAAAAGAAACGAATTGTGGTCCGTTGTCACTGATTATCTTTCGGGGTAAACCATACCGCATTAGTACTTCTTCCAACAGGACTTTAGCACATTCAGCCGCTGTAGCATTGGGCAATGCGAACAGTTCGACCCATCGGGTTGCCACATCTTCAAGGATGAAGATCCACTTCTTCCCATCTTTGCTCTCGGGCAACGGTCCAAATAGGTCCATGGATAGGACTTCAAATCTTCGCGACTGCATAGGAGTCTGTAGTAAACCAGCTGGTTTCTGGTTTGAGGCTTTATACCTATTGCACTCTGGGCAATTCTTGATATATTCGGTGATATGCTTTCTCATGCCGGTCCAATAATAACGGGAGGCTATTCTATGGAATGTTCCCTCGGCTCCGTAGTGTCCGGCAGCCGGTGCATCATGGTGCTCCTTGAGAACATTTTCCCTTTCTTGAACCGGAACAACGACCTGTGCGTCTTCAGCTTCCACATCAGGGGCATAACGGTATAGCACACCTTGATTCATCAGGTAGCCTCTTGCAGTCCAATTTGCAAAATTTTCATTTTTCTCTTCAGATTCAAAAGTGTCTATGATCTTCTTGATGTCGTTATCTTTAAGTTGTTCTTCCCTCAATTCTTTTGAGCTTCTGGAAGGCAACATCACAGAGACAGTGCAGGCTTCGCACGTATCCTCTTCATGTAGGCAAGTAGGGCGCGACAGCATGTCGGCCACTATGTTGGCCTTTCCAGGGATATACTCAATTTTCAAATTGAATGCTTGTAACTGTAGGGCCCACCGGGCTAGTCTTCCGGACGGGGACTTCAGGCTCATCAGCCACTTCAGGGGCTGGTGGTCAGATGCTATGATGACTTCTTGTCCATCCACGTATCCTCTAAATTTGATGAGGGCCCACACCACGGCTAAGGCTTCGCGCTCGGTGGTGGAATAATTGCGTTCCGCACTTTGGAGTAGTCGGCTGGCATATTCGACGGGGCGTTCATCTTGACCTGCACCTTGCAAAAGTACCGCTCCTAAAGCATAGTTACTAGCATCAGTCCTTATCGTAAAGGGTTGAGTAAAATCCGCTTGCTTTAGTATTGGTGGTGTCACTAAGCATTTCTTTAGGGTGCTGAAAGCTTCTTGATGTTCAGATGTCCATGTCCAAGGTGTGTTTTTCTTGGTTAGGTTACTTAAGGGTCTTGACAGTTCGGAGAAGTTCGGGACGAACTTTCTGTACCAAGAACAGGTTTGTAGAAATGACTGCAGTTGCTTGATATTCTTTGGCGGGGGAATATTTTGGATAGATGAAACTTTTTCCGGGTCTGCTTCAATTCCTTTAGGAGTGATCCATAGACCAAGATATTTGACCTTTGAACAGGAAAATGTACATTTATCGCGATTGGCACAAAGGTTGAATTTAATTAATTTGGTAAAAACTGCTTCTAAATCCTTTAAATGTTGGTCGAAACTTGGGGATAAAACTATGATATCATCCAGATAGGCCAGGACTGGCAAATCTCTTCTGAATACATCCATTAATCTCTGAAAGGTTGCAGGTGCATTTCTTAGTCCGAAAGGCATTTTGTTGAATCTATAGGTTCCAAAGGGACACACGAAAGCAGTTTTGTCCTTGTCAGGTGGGTAAACATTTACTTGGTGGTATCCTGCTTTCAAGTCGATGGTGGACATGTAGGCTGTGTGCTTCGCATCCTGCAGGTGGTCATCCATGCGGGGCAAAGGGTAGACATCGGGAACTGTGATGGCATTCAGCTTCCGGTAGTCGATACACAGCCTCACATCTCCATTAGGTTTGGGAATCAGGACCACAGGAGCTCCATAGGCGGATTCACACTCCTCTATGATGTTCTTCTGTAGCAAGTCATCAAGTTCTTTCTTCAATAACTCCTTCTTAGTTGGGGACATCCTATATGGAGGAACAGCCACAGGTGGGTGGTCTCCGGTATTGATGTGATGTTCGATCAAGGGTGTTGTCCCTCCCCCTAGCTTGAAGACAGTGTCAAATTTGGCAATTAGATCATTGAGATCTTTTCTTTGGTGAGGATCCAGGTTTTCTCCTTCTTCCTCTCTCAGTTGACAGATGTTGGATTCTATCTGTTCTTTGCCCTGAACGGGAGTCAGAGGTAATTCTTCACCGAAGGGGTACTTTTCTTTGGGCTTGTCATGAAAAAACCAGTTTTTGTTGGCTAAGTCCAGTACCACTCTAGCGGTCTCTAGGAAATCTGTTCCTAGTAAGGTACGGTTGTTGGTTGCATCCGGCAGGATAATGAAGTTGGTCATAATCTTGCGGTCTTCCAGGTATACTGGAACCTGGGTGGTGAGACATTTCTCCAGAGTCTGGGATCCATTTGCTAGGTGCAACGTCAGCTCCGTCTTCTGAAAAGGTAAGTTGTTTTCCTTAAACAGGGAGTAGAGATATGCTCCAGCTATGGAGCTGTATATGGCTCCTGTGTCAGCGCACACTCTTCCATAAACTCCGCAAATAGTTGCGTCCAATAGGGTTATTGGTGATCCCTTGGTAATTGAAGCAAAGGCTTTCAGGTGATTGGTGGAGACCTTCTTCTTTGGCGGCGAGCAATCTGGGCATTTTGCTTTGATGTACCCGGGTTTTCCACAGCCAAAACATGCTACACCAGGTTTAACTTCGAGTGGAGGGTCAGGATTTGATCCATCCGTTCTATTTCCATGGAAAGGAAAAGTCTTTTTAGGTGGGTTAAGACGGGTTGTGTCTTCTTTATGCCTTTCAAAATTTCTTTTCTTGAAAGCCGAATTTTTTCTAGAGGTGGAGCGTTGGTTGTCATACGCATCCAGTTTGTCAGCCAGTTCTCCAGGGGAATTCCATGTATGCCAGTCATCCAGGAAATGTTCACGGGCCTCTGGTGGGGCTTTCCTTTTCAGTTGGTTAGCCAACATCAGGTCCTTTAGCTGGTCAAAGTTGGTGACATTCAGCTCTTCTAGCCATCCTTCCAGGTAACTGCGGATTTCAAAGTAGAAGTCGCGCCAGGTACTCTCAGGAGTTTTTCGATGCTGGCTGAAAAGTTGTCGGAAGCGTTCGCTGGTTAGCTTGGACCGCTTCAGCAGGACATCCTTTACGTGGGAATACTCCTGAGCCTTCTCTTCAGGCTCCCTTGCGATCAACTTAGCCACATCGGCTGGTAGGACACCGATCAAGTAGGCGACCCATTTGGCCTCTGGAATCTTCAGGAACTTCAACTGTCTCTCAAAGAGATTTAAGAATAATCCCATATCATCCTGCTTGGGGTTGAAGTAGGGAATCAGCTTTTTTAACTCGAACTTGGGTAAGTCAACATCACCTTCGGAAGCATGGGCTTCGGAGTCTGCAGAAATTTTCTGAGCTTCTAACTGTAGTCTCAACTTTTCCAATTCGAAGCGTTGATCCTGTTCTCTTTTCTTTTTCAGCCTGATCCAGGTCCATCTGTTTTTCTCTTAGGACTCGTTCTGCTTCTTTTTCAGCGCGATCCAGGTCCATTGTTTTTTTCTTAGGACTCGTTCTGCTTCTTTTTCAGCACGGTCAAGGGCTGCTTGTCGTTCCCTATCGGCTTCTTCAGCTTTTCTATCCTTAATGATAGTAGCCAATCTTTCTTTAGCAAAGTCTTCATCATACTGATCAGATTTGACGATGAGATTCTTCAATTCGACAATCCTTATGTCGGAAGCGACATCGACGCCAAAATCTTGAGCCAGGATCCTCAGATCCTCTTTCTTTCCACGCGCGAGGAAAGCCATTGTTGCCTGAGGGGGGTATTGGGGAGAAGGAGAGTTCCAACGAAATTTTGTGGACGAGAAAAGAAAACTGTCCTAATTGGATGTAACAGTCCTAAACAATGTCTTATTTAACTGGTGTATAAATTGTGTAAGCTGACATAAAATATTAGTAACACAAGATCGGTAGAACATAAACAGTACACAGGGTGTGAATACAAAACAATATGCCTACTTTCTCTTTTAAACAAAACAAAATTAAAAGTTACTAAATATTCTTAAAATTAAAAAATTTTCTTTTAAATTATTCAACAATGAAAGGTTTATACAATTTAATCAATTAAGTTTTGAACACAGTACCATGCCAATCCTGTAACAATAGAATTCTTACAAAATCGAAACAATAATAGCGACGAATCAACTAAAATTCTAAATGAAGTTCAAACCCAGAATTTTAAACAAAATAAAAATCAAAATTCAAATCAAGCCTAAATATAAACCAAAATTAAATTTAAAACCAGAACCAAGTTAGAATTAAAGAATTCAAACAAAAAACCAAATTAGAATTAAAGGATTCTAAACCGAAATCAATTCTAAATTTAAGTATTTAAAACAAAACAGAATTTACAGTAAGATAGATTCAAACAAAAATCAAAATCAAAACAAATTTAAATATATATATATATATAATATAATATGTATTCTTATTGTAAAATTTGTCATACACAATGTTAAACATTCTATGCTTTCTGTTTCACCAGGGTGGCCAAAACAAGATTCAAAATTACAATCACAATAAGAGAAATACACTTATCTGTAAAGACATTAGCAGGTTGCGAATTTTTATTCTTCTTGTTGTCGGGATGACAAACACTTCAGAGACCTACCAAATCCTGTGAAAATGCGAGAGAGAGCTGGGATATTTTATTTCGGGCCAAACGTTGGGGGGGCCAATTTATAACTGTCCTCCTGTAATTACTAGGGTAAAAACCAAAGTAATCATTAAAAAATCTCGGGGTAAAGTTTTATATATATTTAATTATAAGAGAACACAGTTACAAAGGACGGTAAAAACATAAACACAAACAATTAAACATTTAGATACAATTTGGGCAAAAAAGCAGACGAGGCGTCCGCTACATTTAAGGTCCAAGCTCTCTCTGTCTGCGTAATAGCACAGCAGCACGATGATAGATTGGTCACTTTTCGAGGCGCCATCTATATGTCAGAATTGGTAGTATAGTGTGCGTTATAATACAATTGGCAATTTGATTTAAAATTTTCATTAGCCCAATTTTATTGATTTATAAATTTTAACAAATTTCATGTTGTGGAGTTTAATTTAGGGCTTCTCCAACGATGGGATCTTAATCAAAATTGCTCAAAATCAAAAGCGAAACGCATTGCTTCTTTGCGTTGTGCTCAACGTATGCACAATCCATGATTAACTGGACCAATTCTTACTCCTTGTTCTTTACTTTCAGTTCCTTCATTCAGTGAACAGACCGTCAGATTTGGTCATAGCGCTTGTTTGCCACCCAGTAGGTCGCGGGTTCGAATCCCGGTTTGTAAACGCATGGATGTAAGTGATTGTCCTTGTTGGAGTAGAGGCGACTCACCCATTGCGTGCTCGCTCCTTCACAAGCAGCCGTTATTTTGCCCCTTGTAGTGTTATCTTTTGACCAATTCAATTCAAGATAACTGCTTGAAACAAGTGCTTTTGATCTTCCATTGCTAAAGGAATTGATCAGAATTTCCCGTTTTCAGAAACCGAAAATTCATCAAGGGACCCGTAAAAAAGAACAATATAATCGAATGCACGATATATTGGGGAAATGTTAGTATATTATATGTGTAGTTAAAGTATTATCTATATTTTTGATGCTGATTTCAAAAATGTCTTAAAAGAACGATCATATAACTTCATTTAACAGCTTTAATGAACAATTTCCTATTTCTGTATGTAGTGCACAAAGATCTTAATGTTCAGTTTACTGAAGACTATTCCTCTGAGATAAGAAAGTAATAAGGTTCACCCCTTGACTCCACTGAGTCATATAAACTCACATTCGTTTAAAGTTGGGATCGTCGTGGTTGTGGGTATGCCCACTGCGCTAGCACTCCTCGAGTTGAAGGCGGCGCAGGTTCAATTCCTTGCGTATTCAGCAGGGCGAAGCAGGCATTCCTCCGTGGGTGTATTTCTCTCTTCTGTGTCAGTCATTGTGTGTGTATGTTTATTACTTGATGCGTCTTGAGCATGGCCAAATACGGCCCTTGCGTCATAAAAAACCAAACTCACCCATCAATCACATAACATGTATTGTGATTGTACCCTAGCCATTGGAAATGAAAAAAAGCTTAGGACTGATAATTTAATTGTTAAAATATCGCAGAAAGGGGGGGGGGGAGGGGGGAGGAAGGGGTGAAGCAGTAACAAATATTGATAAATTTTGCGAAGACGAGGTACGCACTGTAATAAGCGTTCATATACACTTGTGGAATGTCAGCTTTTTTAAACAAATATATTGTTTTTTATTTATTTGTAAGGTAGAGAACTCTTTCATAGCTTTTCTTATAAGATCTGTAAGAAAAGGGGATTTGTTACCTTCCGTTTCTGACGATATGGATGGAATTACTTGTCTTACTCTTAGATTAATTAATTATTGCCCTGAAATTCACTTATTTAATGAGTAAAACTATTTTAAATAGTTAGATTAAAATAAAACAATTTAATTGGGCGTGGAGTTTCTGCTTCTTTCCACAGGAGAGGAAGAAATGGTAAACTTCGCGATGTGTAGCGTCTATTTTTATGCATGTATTTTTAGTAATTCGTAAGATACTGAATAAGATGATTCGTCTGGATACGTATTCCAAGCTTTCATTTATGTCTTCAATAATTCAAAGTTAAGTGTACCTAGTATATTACCCAATTTAAAATATACCCCCTTCTTGCATGCTATAACTATGCCATCAGAAGTAAAATTCTTATCTCTTAAATAGATTTTTAGCACTGTGCTTTTAGAATTATTTAGTGTTGAAAAACAATTTCACTATTGTGAAATGTTAAAATTCTTAACAGGACGAATAAAAAAAGAGAAATGCTCAAATATGAAATATTTATCACAGTAATTATGTACTAATACAACAGTTCTTCATTTTCGGCAGTGTTTCTAAACCAAAAAAAAATCGATCGTAGAGTGACGAACCTCAAAAAACTTTAAGCAGCTCTCCCTGTTTTTTACATAAAAAATTATCGTACTATAACAAATCTTGTTCCTATGCATAGAATATAACTTAAAATAGATGTTTCGCGCAGCCCCAACGAAGTCATGCCCTACAGTTTGGTAAATACTGATGTATGGTATTTATACAGTATTTGATGAAGTTTCAGATTCTATAAATTACATAAAATTCGATGAAATTTCGATTTGTATTACTGATCCCCCATCGAAACAGTGGTGGATCACCCCCTAGATACGCGCCTAGGGTACTTTTTGCACAGGACCTTGAAAGGAAAAAATTTGTAAAATCGTTTTTGCAATCCATAGCAACTCTCGGGGTGAGAGGTTAACACTTTTATCACTGACCGCCGGTCGTAAATCACGAACTATCTATCGGTTGAAACGGGGGAAATCGGACTTAACAATGGAGGAGAGGAATGTGTCGTTCCATTGTCACCAGATGTTGTGTTTTCCTTCCAGGGTAAACTGAAAGGGCGGCCGTGACTTTAATATGTGTGGTCAATAAGACTTGAAGGACCCGCAAGTCTTGGTGCAAGAAAAATCATGAGAAAAAAAAAGGTTTCTCACGATCATTCTTTAAACGCTAACATACCTCTCCTATTCCTTGAAACACTTAATTCCTCGCATCACAACATAAAAAACCTGCTTCCTCACAGCTATATTAAGCACTCTCAACTCAGTTTATACTGATCAGACAAGCGTTGCATATAGCTCCCAATTCCAGGTCGTGGTTTCAAAACCTATTTAATTCTTTGTTGATTTAAAATAAGTCTTTTTCAAGACTATTTTCTTTGGTTTAAAAATCCTGCGCCGGGGAACCCGTCTTGTTGCTTGCAAAAGGGGTCACCTCCAAGGTGATGTGGAAATTGGTTTAATACAAATGCTATATTATTGATGTGTCATTTTACTGATGCATCTATGAAATTCTCATAAATTTTAGATATTGCACGAATTATATTATAGCCGTTAGCTTTTTAAACCCCAGCTAACGGGATCCGAGTTCTATTTTTTAGTATGGCGTTAGAAATTAATTTCTTATGACTTTGTTCACATATACAAATGTAGTCTAATGTAATAAAATATTCATTATTTTTTAAAGTAAAATATATATTCTTCATTTTGGAATTAATCTTAGAAATGAAGAAAAGGATAACTGAATTAAATGTGATAAAAAACCATTTCTTAGATTATTCTTCCAAAGTGGAATAAGGAAAAAAGTGTAATCAATCTCCTTATAATTCAATTATAATTGTAAGCAGTTGAAACTCATGCTTCAAGCACTGGGGGTACTTTTTCAACAGATCAATCAATCCTATTTGATGCCTCAGGAGATTCCTGGTTAATTTCCTTTTGGTAATGGGATTATAAATGCTTTCTCTTCTGCTCGTTATGAACTAATATTTTTAACATTATGCTTTTGTTAAGTGTCCTGCGATTTGTAGGAGCTTCACTTATTTCAGTTACAAAAACGAATATTTTTAGTACAATATATTATCTTTTACATCTCATTTAAATCCTTTACTCAATTGTGATCTGATTTTTGTAATTTGGGCACTTAAAACTTATTTTTAAAAACATTATAGAGAAAATTATTTTTCTGCCTCACACATATATTCTTAATCATTCTTAAGAAAATTAAGCTCAAGTTATTATTTATAACTGAGTTTTATGCTTCTAACTGAAATCTCATGGTGTATACTGTTTTGGAAGCCACTGTAGATGTTTATTAGATATCTAGGAAATTATTTAAATGCTAATTGAAACCAAATGAACTTTGACAATTTAAAGAAAGGGGATAATGTGCTGTATAAATGGAATACAGAAAGATTTTTCTTTCTGAACACTTGTAATTTTCAGATTTCCATCTTGAATTAATATTTTTGAAACTATATTTCATAAAACTATGCAAAAATATAAAACATTTTCCAAAAGGATCAGCCCATCTTTACTTAGTTTTTAGTTGAATTTATTTCCTACCAAACAGTCTTTATTCTATTAACTGAGAAATATTTATAATTGATGCCATAAAAATGAACATTCAAAAATAAACATCATTCAGTTTGAACATCCATTCATCTGTGGTATAATCTTCTGAGTGACATATTTCACCCCTTTATATTTATTACCTACAATGATATAAATTAACATTTACAAATCACAACTTTATAACTACACAAAACACACATCTAGTCACAGCAGTATCATTGAAACAGATTTGCAAATAAAAAAATTACAATTCTCAACTCTAAAATTAGTGTAGAATGCCTTTCAACACTTAACATTTGGTGTTGTTATAACAGGTAGTGAACAAATGATTGGTTACAATAGATAGTCAACAAATGATTTCTTACAGACGTTTCAAGTCTGATTTCCAATTTAGGATACTGTTAACATGATTCAAGCAAAAAGGTTAAATGAATTTTCTGTTTCAAATAGACGAAGAAAAGAAAACAACCCTTGATACTGTTATTTTGATTCATAAATAAAAATAAAGATTTTAGCCCATTTTATGTTTAATACCACAATAGTATCTATTTTAAAGTATATATGGCATGATTACCAGAAGACCCAAATCCATAAATATTTACGTACAAATAATATCTATGAAGTCGGAAGAAAAAGACACATTGATTCCTTCAATTGGAGAAATGGTTAACTCTGATGAATGAACAAACAAAATTCAAAGGAAAAATATAGCACAATTTTAGCATATATCTCATGTTCAAGCAACAATGTTATTGATTAGAGATAGTTGTGTTCTCTTTTCTCTCTAATTTCACATATTAGAAACATTTAGTTGTCATAAACACAATACACAGATGCAATTAAAGTAAGGCTGACAGACAGAAAGTTAAAGTGAAATAGATTACTGCATTAATGGGCAGTGGCGGCTTTTCAGGGGAAGGAAGGAAAGTGCCACTCCCCAACATTTTCCATCAAATTCATTTTTTAAATTACATTTCTCAAATTAGTCTTTTTTTCAATACTTCGTATGTATACATTTTCAATATTTCTACGTAATTTTTTTTTCCTTTTACGATTTATAAATGACTAAAGTACTTACAATACGAACAAATTTAATTTTGCACAGTGTGTTATTCAATACACGGAAAATATCCTACAATGCTTACGACTGTAGACAGCGAAAGCTTAGCACAGAAGTTTTTGCTGAAAAATAGCTGCGCATATTCCGTAAGCCAGATGGTTCAGTGATGGTAATTGCTACAAAGTATTTTGGAGCAGGTAAATTAACATTTTGGAGCAGCCAGACTGTCTTTTGGAGCAGCACATCAAAGGAGCAGTGGAAGATATTTTAATAATGAAACTAATAAAATTCAGGTTTTTAAACTTTAAACATATGACTATGAATGATAAACAATAAACATAACTGTAAACTATTACAAAATTCATTTTAAATACTTACTAAAATTGATGAAATATATATAATGAATAAGAAAAACATACATAAAAACTTACCAAGTGTTTTCCATTTCCATAAAGTTATGTGCAAGGTAAGAAATAACTTTGACATTAACATGACTAATAAACATTTTATTAAACAAAAAACATTACTTTCTTTTCTTATGTTTGTTACATTCCAACTGAGCCTTTCTGTTTTCTTCTAAGGCACATATCGTTTTAGACATTCTATCTTTACCTTCTTTAAAAAGAATCTGTCCGCTTTCAACAGCACTCATCTGTCTGCAATACCTTGTGAAATCTTGCTTTCATTATGATTTAATAGTTCTTGAGAAAGTTCCTTTTGCAATTCAATTTACTTCGACTTTAATTTTAAACCTTCCTTATTATGGCAAATACTTCCTACTTTTCTCTTCTTTTCTGATGCTAACAGCAATCTGTCATGGTACCGCCTCTAGGAATTTCGAACTGATTTAATCAAAGCCGTAATAACTTGAAAGTTCTTTATGCTTTCTGTATTAGTAAAATGCGACTTAATTGCCATTTATACTGTATAGTCAGATTACTCCTATTTTCCAACATGCGATTGTTCTCACTGAAGCCTCTTTCTACATCAGTTTCCATGCGATAACTTAAGAGACTCGACAAAAATAGGCAAAATCTCAAATTTAAACTTGCCAGATGATTCTCTTATATCAAATATATTCCTCCAATAATGGTCTATACGACTACATGTTGAAACTTCTGGAAAATGAAAGCTATCAATAGTTTCACATTGATATTTGATCCATTCATATGATAGAGCAGATCCTTCACTTGGTTTTACAATAAATGGAAAAGATGCTGCTAAAAACTTCAAAGAGCTTAAAGATTTTTCTTCAGTTCGCTTCATGGGATGAAGGCAAGAATGTAATTTTTACATAGTGGGGGAAGACATCAAGAGTGGATTTTATTATTACTCGAACGCGATTTGGAGCAATCTTAGCAAAAACGGGCGTTTTGGAGCAGGCAATACGCTATGGCGCAATTGGAGCAGCATTACCATCACTGGATGGTTGCTATGACAACACCGCCATTAGCAGTTGAAAGACATTTAGATTGTCAGCTCCGAAGGAAGGCAAAAGCTAAAAACCAGCGATTCCTCTTCCTCTATAGGGTTGACAGTTGAAATCTAAAAATAGAGGTCCCTCGTTTCCCGTTGCAAGCAGCAACCACAGAAAACTAATAGAGCTTTAGCGCCAAATAATCTAGCCAATCGCGCAAAACTGCCAAATATTACATGAAATGAGCAATGATTTTCTTGACCATTTTGTTTTAGATTTTTCAACGGAATGAATCCAATTAATGATATTTTGTAATTTACAGGAAACTCAGTTTAGCTTGTGGAAAGGCGAAGACAAAAGGGACGTATTATGTCAAGCACATCCAACGGATTTATTGACTAGTCAAAACAAGAAATTAAAAAGAGCGGTAAGTCGTACAATATTAGTTTTCAAGAGTGTTGGTTTACTCAAGTATAAATAGTTATGCAGTAGTGTAACCTTAAAAAGATTATTTTGTTAGCAGTGCTTACTTTTTAGTAATAAACATTCTGTTTGGAATAAAGACGGATTCGCAGACTTATTAAACATAACATGAGCACTCCATAGGCACGACGATTCTGCTGAACATCTGAAGTGTGAATTAATGTAAGAAATTTTTTAAAATCATAACACGATTGCCGATGCCCTGAGGGAGAATGCTAGCCCTTTTAAAGTGCATCTCATTTGAATATACCGTTTCTACAAACAGTGATTGATACAATAATATATTTGAGCAAACAAGAAATGGCAATCCGGGGCCATGATGAAAGCAGTGACTCCATAAATCGCCGAAATTTCAAGAAAATACTAGGATTGTCAATATCAAGTCCTATAGAAATTCAAAATCATTACAATAAGATTAAAAACGTCGTCACTGGTGACTCCAAAACTATTCAAAATGAAATGATTGAATGTATTGCCGATTATATAAACGATCACGTTAAAGATGAAATATAAGGGGTTAAATTCTTTTCTGTTCAAGTGGACGACACCACTGATGTAAATCAACTTCCTAGTGCTCCTTAATATTAAGATTTGTGAAGGCGTATTAGTTGAGCGATTTTTGGGCTTCCATGACAGAACGTCAGAAATGTTATACAAAATTTTGGATCAGTTTGATAATCAACACAAATTAATAGGACAATGTTACGATGGGGTCAGTGTAATGTATGGACACTTGAATGGACTGCAGAAAAATGTCAAGGATAAAGCTCCTCAAGTCGTTTTTGCCCATTGTCTAGCACATCGTTTCAATCTTGTATTACAGCGAAGTTTTTCTAAAATTTCTAAGTGTCGAATTTTTTTGCAAGCTTCAGCGGAATTCCTTCGTTATTTCATCACTTGGCGAAGCGATTTTATGCTCTTACATCAAATTCTGCAAGACGCATGCGAACCATAACATACACTCGATGTTCCTCCAATTCGAAATTAGTAAATGTTCAAGATTGGGATAAATTAAAAGAAATATTCGAATTTATGACAAACAGCGAGCATTCACACAAGACAACAATTCAACTTGCAAAGGGATTTTTAAATGATATGAACGATTTTGAATTTACATTTTTAGCAGTAGTATTCAGCAAAATTTTTGGCCTTACTGATATGTTATTCGAAATTCTCCAAAAAAATCACTAGATTTAAACTATTGTGTATCTCAAATAAAATACACTCGAGCTATTGAGCCATAAAAGGGACGATGATGTTTTAAAAACATGCGTAAAATCACAGAAATAGTCCGATCTAAACGGGAATATGCTGTTCTTTCACTAAAAACAATTTCTCAAAATTATAAACAGCTATATTTTGAAATTTAGACCACACTCTTATGGAAATAAACACAAGATTGTGTAAAACTTCAATTTGTCTTACTGATACAACAAAATTCGTACAATTTAATTTACGTTTTCCATCTCAGGCACTTGGAAAGTCTTCAACGGTTTTACGGCGATGTGTTTAAAAAACCAGCGCCTTAAAAATGAACTGTCTTATATATGCCGATTAAAAATTCAGGAATATACCGATGCAAGAACTTCTTTGAATGCTTTGATACAGAAATTTTCACAGAAGCATATAATTTGTTCTCTCATCTTAACAATTCCATCTACAAGTGTATCATTGGAAAGGAGTTTTTCTTGCCTTAAAAGAATAAATACTTACAAAAGAAATACTATTTTGCAAGGGACTTTCTTCTTTAGCAAATATTTCTATTCAAAAAGATGTATTAGTGACGCTTATGAAGAAACAGCCATTTTACGATGACATATCAAACAGATTTGCAGCATTAAAGGACAGAATTGATTTAATTTACTTAAAGTAGGTAAATCCCCATTAATTAATTTTTGGAACTGCTATCTTTCATACCATTAGCATAGCCAGGATTTAATTTCGGGGGAGGGGGATTCCAGGTAGGTCCTTCCCCTATTTTCCCAACCACTAGCAGTCGCTGTTAATGGGAACATAAAAGCGGTTTTTTAAAATAGATATTTTTTTCTTGTTTCTTTTGGTACAGCTGCAGTCTCTGCCGCGCGCAGTGGCAACGCGTTTTTTTTTTGCGCACTTTTTATGTCGCCACGGAAATCTTCCAACATTGAATATATACTGCATACGTACGGATGAAATATGTAAATCTGAATTAAACAACATTTTGACTAGAAAAACACTGCAAATATGGATTAAATATATGGACTTTTGGCGTAGTTATAAGCGACTCATGCCGGTGAGGGTAACCCATTTTTTCTCGAATTTCCAACAGTGAATCTATACTGTACATATGGATGAAATGAATCAAAAAATGTACATAAGTAGAATATAAGTTATTTTTAAAAATACCCGCTCTTCACCGTGTCCAAACTAAAAAGAACAACCAATGCTGGACAGAACTGGATGCCGGCAAGGTTGCCATAAAAACAGGTTAACCCTAACCAGGAGAAAATATGAGAAAAAAAATGGGTTACCATCACCCGGCATGAGTCGCTTATAACTACGCCAAAAGCCGCGCCAAGAGTCGTTGCCACCGCGCGCGGCAGAGACTGCAGCTGTACCTTTCTTTTTAGTACACTAGTTTTACCTATGCAATTTCCCAAAATATCAATCTTATTAGAAATACTCACCATTTACCAAATCTAATTGAACAGAAAGTAACTTGGAAACAAAGAAAAAAGGTGAATCTGAGAAATCCCTGAATGAGAAAGATGTATCAGTTGAAATATTCTTTTTACTTTCCAATTTACCATGTGTAGTAAAAGTTTTATCAAGGGGGAGAGGATTTATGATACCATTATCAACAGAAATGGATATTGAAAACAGAAGCAGTGGGTTAGAATTAACAAAACGTGCTGAGAACGAAAGCAAAGATGATTCCAGTGAGGCAGGCATTAATGGTAGTTGTGGAGGCACATTAGGCAGGCAACAGTGAACTGGATTGAGGGGATGAAGGGTTTGAGCCTTTTAAAGATGCGTAAACGAGAAACAGGCAACCAAAATAAAAAGCATGTTTAAGTGGTGCAATAATAGAAGACAAAGCACAAGATTTTTTAAGAGGTACAGGCAACCAAAGAGATGGTTGAGCCAAAATAGCACGAGATTTCTAAAAGTAATTAAGATGTATTAGATATTAACATTATCAGAATATAATTAAAACAAAAGGCAAAGGAGACAATAACATGATTTCCAAGGCACTAACAATCAAGCTGCTTGTTCAGGCAGAATTTTCACTCTTCATGTAAAATAAAAATTAGTACCTCTTACAGGAAATTTTTCATTTTATAGGCTACGTTTCATACAGATCACAGTAACTCACCTATTAGTTCATATGAAGAAACTTTCACAAGTATTATATTTGGGTCTCATGAACCCAGATTACAAACCAATCACTTTCAGATAACCTATAAATGTTATACCATTGGTATTAACTTGGTTTTGGAAAGGTGCAATGAAATATATACATTAAGTTCTTGCAAAACTTGAAGGCTTTAGAAACATTTAATGATAGAAATTGAAACTTTTTGGCCTTAAATCAGGCCCTCTTTTAGCTTTATAGGAACTGTGTATGAATAAGGGTACATTAACTATCAACATAATATCAGCATTGATCAAATAATAAGAAATTTAAAACAGATAACACCAGTTTTGGAACATTTCTAGAAGTCTTTTGAGGTGGTAAATTTTTCTTGCGACAACTTTGAGATGTTAAGAAGCATTATGTGAGTGTACAAATGAAAAACCATGTTCAATTTCTTTTGCAAAGAGTGATGAATGCATGGGAATAAATCTTGGGATTCCTTAGGAAAATATAAGTACATTGAACAGTGTGGATTAAAACCTTATCAAACGATAGAACACAGCAGGTATTTCCTAACCTCATACATATAATTTTTAAAATTTACATTGATAATGGGCTGAATAACAAAATATGATTTCTTGAGCAAACAAAATTTTTTTAGCACTACATTTTCAAATTAAGATTGATCACAAACAGCACAAGCTTTTTTCATGTACTGTCGGTATGCACATTAGCACGAGTTTAGTATATTGCAAAAATGTTTTCCTTACCTTTGAATTTCCAAACGTAAAATGGTGTTAAGAACTCATAACAGAGATCCATGTCACACTAAATTCCAATCCCCAACGGACACGCAATTATTTTTCTTTTATAATATCTATTGTAGCGCCAGGGAAAGCAGCTACAATTAGATCGGCTTGACAACGTTTTGAGAACATTTTCCTAAATATTTCATCATGGAATCGCCGATCACCAGGGTAGCCATTTGCAGTAGACAATAATTACAAAAGGTCAGAGCACAGTTTAACTACCCGTTTGAAATCCAAATAACAATGACAACCAAGCGGGAACTGCGATTTTCGAGAACGAATTCGATTAACGATTCGGTTTAAGAACTATTCGATCTAAGAAAAGAGGCCAAAATTAAGATCGCCAAAAAAGTCACAAAAGTAGAGTAACCCGGTGCACCCAAACTGGGGGGAGCGCGTAATATTGTCCTGAAATGCGTAAGTTTCCCAGTGTGACGTTGATTAAAATACCTACCTACCGAATATATTTAAAAAGGTTGTCAGATGCACAGTTTAACTACCCGTTTGAAATCCAAATAACAATGACAACCAAGCGGGAACTGCGATTTTCGAGAACGAATTCGATTAACGATTCGGTTTAAGAACTATTCGATCTAAGAAAAGAGGCCAAAATTAAGATCGCCAAAAAAGTCACAAAAGTAGAGTAACCCGGTGCACCCAAACTGGGGGGAGCGCGTAATATTGTCCTGAAATGCGTAAGTTTCCCAGTGTGACGTTGATTAAAATACCTACCTACCGAATATATTTAAAAAGGTTGTCAGATGGTAGGTAGGTATTTTGATTAACGTCGCACTGGAGCTATACAACGTGCTATTGGCGACGGTCCAGGGTCAAACCCAAAAGGAAAGATCGAGGACAACACCACGCAATTTTGAACCACAGTCAGATGACGAGGTCACACCTGAGCTGGCACCCCACTTTCCTAACTTAAAGGTTGTCAGAAACTTTATTTTTATGAAGTATAGTTAAAACTATTATTAATAGCTGAGTCTCAGACGTTATTTGTGACATCACGAATACTTTTTCAAGCCTCCTTGTTCTCGTTGGTCAAGACACAACATGGAATAGAATAAAATTTTCAGAAATAAATTCTTTTTTTGCCTTCAGATGGCGATACTGATTGGAGATGTAGAAGAAACTTCTGTAAAGAAGGCGAAAGCAGAGGCGGAGGTTTTTCAACTTCTCTTGTTTCGACTAGATTTGAGTGGTTAATGAGAGGTCTGTTCATACGAGTATGCTCTTGTTGAAGAAAGTAAGCAAGCCGTGTGTATGATTCATTGGGTATGGTTGGAAGTGTTTGATAGGTTTTCGTTCGACTTCAAGACCTATGGATTACATGAGCTTTTGCCGGAGTGTGTCTTTCATTCGAATGGATTTGAAACTTTGTGTGGAATAAAATTTAGAATTTTTAGAGTTTTATTTCTGAATGTATATGGTTTCCCGTAGATAGTGACGCGTTTCCCTACGTGGAACGAGGATATTGTAGACATCATGGCGCTCACCCAGCCGAGTGTCAACTGTAGTTTGGACGACATTGATTTAAATAGTTTAAAGGTAAGTAGACTTGATCTTTTACAATTTGAGTGTTGTGTCAGTTTCAAAATATTATACAGTGGATGATCGTGAAGAGGTCATTGGTTGCCATAAAATTCATCCACTTATGAGAATAGTTCTACTCTTGTTATCTTGTTTTTAATTTGGGAATAGTTTTTTTATCACAGAAAATAGACAATGGACTCGCCAGAAAATGAATTCTTGGATCCTCTTTAGTTTTTTCATCCGATGCGTTTGGCCCAAATCTTTGGGAATTTAAAAATATACGTTTGGTAGAATAAACCAATTTGAGGTGATTCAGAAACAATATCTTGAACTTTTTCACAAATTCGGCATTTTTTAAAATTTTAAATCAGCATCCACGTTGTAGAAAACTTAGATAATTCCATTGTTTCGTAAGTTATGGAATCGAATTGAAAAAGTACGCAATGTTCTTGGAGATTTGTAATAAATAACACCAGTGAATTTCTAACGAATTCTTCAAAAACTTTTATGCGCTAAGTTTCAGTTTTGACAATGTTCCGCTAATTATGGCTATGGGTACAAATCTGGATTTTTAAATACAAGAGTAAGTGTAAAAGTACTTTTGCGTTTTGTACAAAAACTAGACTTGTTTATGTAGTCACTTTCAAGAGCCAAAGCAATCAATTTATTGAGTGAAGTTTCACAGTCGTTAATTTTAAATATTCTTCATTTGAACTGGAATAATGAATAGAGTTTTAAAAGCTAATTCTTACACTAATTGTTCATTTTCTCTTCTATGCTAGTGATTTTATCTGTTGTGACTTCGATATACAGATGTTGAGATCATCTGCTTTTCTGACGTTAAAATTCCTAAATGACAAGAAATGAAACATCAGCAGGGTAACATTTAGAATGTCACAAAGTTCCCTATTCTGAACCATTGAGTAATTTTTTTTATTGTTTGCCAATACTTAAAATCTTGCCATGTTGTGAAATGGTGCATTCCTGCATTGATCCACCAAACTGGATCTTGTGTTATGAGATTTAGGAACAAGAAACATTTCTTTGTATGGATTGTTGCAAAATTCCATTTTAAAACTACATTTTGTCTATCCTATCACTTTAAATAAATATTGAACCTGTCTGCTCATTTAGTCTTGTGCAGTGGCGAGATTAAGTCAAAGCTTATAATAAAGATCTAACAGTTTTACATATATGCTGTGAATTAAAATTTAAAAAATACTAAGGGATATAACCTTTTACAAGGCTATCATTTGAATTCTACGCATAAGAACCATGTCATGATCATGTGACTACTATCAATGGTTCTATGCTACGCATAAGAACCATTGATCTGTTATTTGCCGTTCATTGAGGCTAGATGGAGATCAGTTTGGTTCTTTTTGTTTATGCTTATATGTTTTAATATTAGACTAGTGTAGCTCTGATGAGAAGGCATACATGCTGCCAGGGGAGACCCTGCACCTATCCTTGTAAGGATTTTCTGGTTTAATGGTCTTATAACCTTGGCCTTAGGTACTCTAGTGAAGTAGAGATTCAGACTGAATTCCTAGAGAGCTAAACAATTAATCTACATAATTCCATCATTTTGATTGTTAAATGTAGGGTAAATCATTCAATAATTGACCAGTTAGTGCTAATTTTTCATGAATTGTTTGGATATCTGACTTTTGTTTTTATTTTTTCATCAATATAAAGAAAAATTAGTGAACTTTAGATTGGTTACCAATTATTCCAGTTGTTCATTGGCTTTAATAATATAAATTTAATTTATTCTGAAATAACCTAGTTTGCTTGTTTTAATGAGAAATAAGAGGAAATGGTCAACTACTGGTGGTGGTCAGGGACTGGTTGGTTAACCTTACTACAGTCAAATCTCATTAAGATGAATTTCGCAGGACTAAAAAAATTTGTATAAACCATATTTCGTGTTATACGAATTCAGAATGTTGAAAAAATTATTAATGCATGAATATAACATTGTACAATTCTTGGTTCGTAGATAAATGATACAATTCTTGTGATTATGATTGATTACACAATTTTTGTCTTGAAATAGTTCTGTTATCAATTTTTGTATTTTGTTTTTACATGACATTCTTAAAGAAAATCTTTGCGGTCAACATTGTTGAATTGAGCAGATGAATTTTCACTACCTAACAAAAAACGGTGAACAATTTCTAAGCCAGCAGTAGTTTCTTTTGAAGAAAACACGCTTATTCCTTCATCTTCTGAATCTTCATTTATTCTTCACTCTTCCACATAAAAATCTACAATTTCGTAGTCAATAATGTTTCTGATAATAAGATTGGGTTAAGATGTAGAATCTGAGACATGTTTGTCGCCAAGTAATTTTTGTTGCCAAATCAAGATGGCATCCTAAGCCAGTATGTTCGTAAAAAAAACCCGTTGACTTTCCTTCACGAAACGTCTTTTGCATAGGGTTGCCATAAAGCTGGATCAAATCACCAAGGTTACCATGTTTGGCAATAAATCGCCACGATCTTGGATTAGACATCCCAACCTAGGAGGTATTGTTAAGAAACTTTGCGGTACAGATGTATCCTACACTGTGTGGTGTGGTAACGTAATTTTTTTGGCACACTTTTTTTATGTCGCCAAGGAAATCTTCCAAAATTGAATATATACTGCATACATATGGATTAAATATATAAATCTTGATAAAACAACATTTTAACTAGTAAAACACTGCAAATCTGGATTAAATATAATTGAGAAACCATAACCCGTGTGATCAATTTGTAGCTACGACATAGCTTATCCCGACGATTCCTACATATCCAATTGTAACCATCGTTAACTGAATTCCTCACAGAAAACGTCACTGCCCTTTTGTATTTATTACAAGAAAATCCCGAATCCTGTATAAAACTCAAAAAGCTCTTTATCGCAACACAACTCGTAACAAAATAAACGATTAGGAACTCCCTCACTCCCATAAGTTAGTCTAGACTTGTTACCATCACCTGGCATTATTCGCTTAAAAGTGTGCCAAAAAAACCCGCCAAGAGTCGTTGCCACACCGCGCGGCGTAGAATACATCTGTACCCTGTTTGCCTTAAGTTTTGAAAATTTGTTTGTCGTGAGAAGTGATTTTAGTGCAATCCGAATTCTTAGTAAATGAATGAGTTAACATTATTTTAATATACATTTAGATGGAGATCGGAATTTAGTTTGTATTATTAGTAATTCATATTAAATGAGAGTCTTAATGAGGTTTGTCTGTGCATAATAAATAATATATAAACATAAATTTGCGTGAAGGAATAATTTTTTAAAATTATACTAAAGTATTTTGATATGGTCAAAAATGGTTTAACGTAGTTATAAAAAGTGGGGTATGAAAAATCATGATAAAAATTAGATTTTTTAAAATCTTAATTTTTTTATTGAAATTTGATTTTTATGATATAAATTATTTCATTGTGTCTAAGTTTTAAATTTAAATGTGGGACAATATGCATAGTCAAGTGATTTTTATTGAAAAAAATCATTGATGTCACTTTAATTTTTTACTTAAGTTTAATAATATTGGAAATGAAATAACTTGGGACAAAATGAGACAATTCAAATCAGTTTAAAAGTTTGTTTCTACTCAGTAACACCTCAGATTGATCCTTTTTAAAACTGACAGTTACTGGCCTTACTTAGAGGGTGATTATATTGATTGGTGAATATATATTATAATTATTGATTGGGATGCACTGGGTTCAAAGTCGGGAGAAATTATTTGCTTTACTATAAATGTTCTGGAATTCTATTTTGTGTATATAAATCATTACCAATATCAATATATTTGCAATATTATCTCATGTTGGAGGGAGGGCTGGACCCCAATCATAAAAATATTTCTCTCTTTGCTCACTTAAAATAAGTCACTTGCAAATCTCTATCAGCAGATGCTAGTTTTATACTTATATTTTATATATATAAAATACGGATCAGTATACATTGTATACTGATCAGTATAGAATGTATACTGATCAGTATAGAATGTATACTGATCAGTATAGAATGTATACTGATCAGTATACATGCACAAAATGTTTATATTACGGATTAGTTATACGGATTATATATATTTTATACGGATCAGTATAGAATGTATACTGATCAGTATACATGCACAAAATGTTTATATTACGGATTAGTTATACGGATTATATATATTTTATACGGATCAGTATAGAATGTATACTGATCAGTATACATGCACAAAATGTTTATATTACGGATTATATATATTTTATACGGATCAGTCCATACATTGCACAAAATGTTTTCGTGGAATTGTGACATACTCTTCCCATGGAAAGTGGACTGAGCCCTTTCAAGAAGGAATTTATTATTTCTGATTAAGGAATCTGGAATTCCAAAACCTTCAGACATGTTTAACATAAAACAATATTATCTAGTACCTACACTGATTTTGATTTGCATGTCTCACAAGTTGAAACACATAGAAGAAACAAATTAATAAAAATCATAAAAATCCAATTTAAATAAACAAAAAAAATTAATTTGAATCAAATAACCTAATTTTTTTCAAAAATATTAAAAATTCATGATTTTTTCAATGTTTCAGATATCGTCTTTGGAATTGGGGAAACTCATTTAGATTTTAATATATGTGTAGAAGACTGGAAAGCCATTCATAAATTCTTTCCACCTTTGCAACTTCTGTATTTATATAAAGGGTATTTTCAACTTAACAACACTTAAAACAAAGTTGCGCAATGAAAAGGCCAGAAAATTAAAATTGATTTGATTATGATATGTAAAAATATATTAAATTTAAAATTAATTATCATTAAATTAAATTCAAATAAGCTCAACAAGGCCCAAGTATGATTTTTATAGTTTTAATCTTTCAAAAATTAGTCCTGTAAAAAATATTGACTAAACATTTAACTCATTAATACAAGTTTATAACAATACTATCCAGAACTTACACTGTGATTTGCTTGTCTCATGTCTGACACGTTTAAACATATAGGAGCAACAAATTAATTCAAATCATAAAAGTCTGATTTAAATAAAAAATTTGATTTTAATGATTTAAAAAGTCATGATTTTTTCACACCCTGATTGGGCAAAATTTTGAAATATTAATGCATTTAAAAATTAATCTTGAACCTTGTTGCTTTTATTCTTTCATTTGGATTCTCTAGTTATACCAATCCATAATACTTGAATTGCTGGGTTAAAAACTACTCAGACATTCAAATAAAGAAAGATTAAATTTAATAAATTTTAATTTATTTTTCTGTTACCCAACTTATTTCCAAAGGTTTGAGTGTGAAAACTGCAAGTTAAACTTTGTTAAAATATTCTTTCTTCAAATATATAGTAGCTGTTATGGTGAGATGGCTTCCTTGTCTTAGACAAATACTAAGTCTAAATGAGTTTCCCCATTACAAAGGAGACATCTGGGATACTTATTCTTAAAAAAGAATCCAAAACATTTATCTGCTTTCACTTGAATTTTCATAAATACGGGCAGGGCATACCAATTTAAATCAGCTTGTTTTAAATCGCAATTTAAATCAAGAGATTCCGAACAGTGATGTATTGTGAGCACCAAAGGGAAAACTTAGAATTTAAGTCCTAGGTATTTAGAGCCTCTAGTACTTTGCACCACTTATAAAGCGACTTAATAAGTGAGATTGAATCACTGCATATTTGGTTACTCATATTGTTTGTAATATTTGTCTCTTATGTTTGGGGGTTTTAGGCTCGAGCTATAAAAATTTTAAAGAATTACAAAAAGAGTCAGGCCGCTAGGACATAGCATACTTTGTGTAGGTTCTTTTAAGCAGCTTATTTGGTTATACTCATTGGAAATATTTTTCTTTTTTGTTTGGACTACTCAATTCCCAATCCCTCCTTTTTCCCTTTCACAATATTTTTTTCTTGATGTCTTGTTTGGTGCAGTTTGGCCAAATATGGCCCTTGTGCTATAAAACCTAAAAACAACCAACCAACCTTGTTTGGGTATCCCAGGAGGTATATTATCCAGAAATATTTATCTTTTAGATCTATCTATCTATCCAGAGGTATTCGGAAATATTTATCTTTTTCACACTGGGAAACACATGTAACTCATCTATTTATCAGCAGTAACTGAGTTTTATATGTATAGAACCAGTACATGCATGCAACAAAGTGTTTTAAGTTAATTTTGACGTACTCCTCCGCATGGAAAGGTTGGATAGACTTGAACCCTTTCACTAGGGAGTTCTTTTGCAGTTTCTGGCAAAGGAGTCAGCACTGTTTATTTCTTTTCACAATTTATTATTTTTGAAAATTTATGTTAGGAACAAGCACTGTGTGTTCCTCTCATTCCCTAGCTTATTTAATAAACCCTTCTGAAAAAATCAACTGAGCTTAAATGGGGAAACCTGTAATATATGCAAAAGTAAAAATATGCGTTGAGTGCCATGCTTGTAATTATGAAAAATCAAATGAAAGCAAAAATATTTGTTTTCCTGTTTGTAAAAAATATTGTATTCCTCATGTCTCCTTTGGAATGTTTGCAGTAGCTTGTCTGTTTTTGGATCTTTTGCCATAAAACCCCAAATCCAATCAATCCTTCCCCTTGGGGGCACATCTTTAGGTGTGTATGGGCTTCACGAACTCGAGGTACCCAAGTGAACTGCTCTTCTCCCATGGGATTTACTGTCTTTGGTAAACACGGGAATCGCACTCCAGGGGTGCCCAAGTGATCTTTACTCTTTTCCTCCTACTGTTCTATCTCCCACCCCTTGTTTTTCTCCTTCATGTCTTGTGAACAGCATTCTAATTATGAACAATTTCGCTTTGAAATCCAATTATCATGTATCATCATCAATCATATCCATCATATCAAGATTCCATTTTGAGTTTTCTAATTTGATTTTATTTTAAAATTCCATCACTATTGAGTTATTTAATTTTTACTTTATGAAATATCAGTACTTTTTCTGACGCATGTTTGCCGTGTGCGGCGTCCCATATCGGGGAAAATGGAATCTTGGGGTACCTGATGTGTGCTCTTTGGCCCATGCTTCAACGTAGACGGTGACCAGAGTGAGCCCGCTCTGGTCAATCAGCTCACTTGAGTTTTCTGGGTTTCACCACTTCAGAGTGCTTAGCCCCTCTGTCATGCTGGACTTCACTTGTCTTAAGTTTTTTTGGGTTAGTGCTGCAGCTAGGGATGCCCTGGGTGAACCGGTGGATCCACATCCCGATACTGTAGTACTATGTCATAGTGGTATCTTGAAGTGTGTTCTGAGGCTGGAATGTTCCAGAGCCAGTAACCGCTTCCCCTTGTTGGACTCCGTGGTGGGTATGGGTCTACCATGAAGAAGTTGAATATTCAGTCTACGGATCCAAAAATATCTGAACAGGAGTTTATCGAAGAATTGAAATTTCAGCATGTTTGTTCAGTCAAACGCATCTGCATCAGACAAGATGATTAAAAGTATTAACACAAAACATGTAATATTAACATTCAACATACCAGACATCCGGACATCCATTAAAGCAGGATACTTAAATTGCAGCGTTAGACCATTCGTTCCATACCCCCAAAGATGCTTTGTCAGGTTTGGACATTCCCAGGCTTCATGCCGATCACCTGCAATTTGTGCCAGATGCTCAAAACCCGAACTTGGTGAAAACTGCACTTATGAACCTGTATGCTTCAATAGTAAGGAAAATCATCCTACCTACTCCAGGTCTTGTCCTCAATGGAAAAAAGAAAAAGAAATCACAAGAATAAAGATTAAAACAAAAGATTTCATATCTCAAAGCAAAAAACTAATAGAAAGTCAGACACCAAGAGCAAATATTTCATACGCTTCTATAACGATGAAATCCGTTGCTATCCAAACAGATACCATTTCCAATAAAGAAATTGAAAAATCCGTTGCTGTCCAAACAGATACCATTCCCAATGAAGAAATTAAAAATACAATTATGCAAAACAAAGAAACAATCGTCCAAGAAAAAGATGCAACCATTAAAAAGTCAACAAAAGCAAACATTCCCAAACCATCTGATCTTAAACACACTTCTAAAACAAAATCGCAAATGAAATTAGATGCTACAAAATCTAATAGAATCGATGAAAAATACTGCTAAGACCTATTCTTCATGACTCATCTGGTGAGAAAATGGAAATAGACAAAAATAGAAAGGGTAGGCACAAACGAAAAAAATCTGAAAGAATATATTGGTTAAAATAATATTTTGAAATTGCAAAGGGGGCTGCCGTAACTATGTTGAGAATTTGGAGACTGATTGTTGCCATCCTGTATGTCTTGGTCTGCAGGAAACTTTTTTGACACCAGCAGTACACACAAAAATTGGAAGATATATCGCATGAAGAGATAATTTAAAAAACAATCATGCTAGTGGTGTAGCGCTTCTGACTTGTCTGGATTTTCCATCTTTGGCTGTTTAAATTTCATACTTTCCAAAATGTAAGCATTTTTATTTTGTACATACAGGTAACCCTGTATAGCACGGCACTTCTATAGCATGGATTCACTCTAACACGGTTCGAGAATTGGGAACATCCCCGTATAACACGGTGCTTTTATGAAATGATTGGAACAACGATGCGAAAAGGACGGGCACATTATGAAAGTTTTAATTTAAACGGTGTAGCATGAGAATATCCTAAGAACTACACGTGTGGATATTATCTCGAGATAAATTAAATAAAAAGTAACTTAGCTTAGAGACATGGCGTCTCTTGGGGATCCGCTCGTCATCAAAAGGAAAAAAAATTGCAAGAACGCTTAACGCGTTTCTTTCTCACAAAATTTCAAGGTTGTTGGACTGAGGCGAAAAAAAAATAGTGTTCTTCCTCTCCACGTTTTTTATCAGTTTTTCAGGGGGTCGCAAATCAGGGGAGATGGTCTTGTCAATCAAGGGAGCTGGACTTCCTGGTTCGCTGTTTTTAAACTAGCTCATCTGTAATTTGTTAGATGGACACGCATAACAGGGCATGACGTAACTTTCTGGAAGATTCTTAGCATAGTTAATGAGTGTCACTGGAGCGAGGGAGAAAACGGAATTGATAAATAAAGGACTTAAAAAATAAATGGCATCACTGATCTCGTGGCTGTCACTCTGAATTTGATTAGATTGAAGTGGTGTGCACGTGAACCGACAAACAACAGTAAGTAGTACTCAACCTTTTTTAAAGAAATAATAATTATGTTCTTATTTTTATGAATTAATCTGTAGACCTAAGCTATGTCTGGCGAAAATAAAAAAATGTCTCTTAAAAGACATTTCATCTCCATGGAAACAAAATTACAAATTTTAGATCGGCTCAAAAAGAGCGAAAGGATATCATATGTCGCCAAATCGTTGGATTTAAATGAAGCGACAATACAGACTATAAGGAAAAATAAACAGAAAATTAGAGATTCTGTTGCTGCAGGCTGTTCTATCTCCTCAAACATGACATCTCGTCCTAGGGCAACAATAATTGAACAGATGGAAAAAGCCCTTAGCATCTGGATTGAAGACTTAAAAAAAACGGATGCCACTGAGCACCAATATTATTAAACATAAAGCCTTGAAAATTTACGACTACTTAAAGGAAAATGGAGAAACTGCTACTAATCCAGATTTTGTAGCCAGCAAAGGGTGGTTTGATCGTATGAGAAAACGCCTATCACTACAAAACCTAAAAATAGAAGGTGAAAGTGCATCAGCCGATAAAGAAGCCGCCGAAATTTATCCAATGGAATTGAAAAGAATTATTGAAGAGGATGGATATTCAACACACCAGGTTTTTAATGCCTACGAGGCTGCTCATTGGTGGAAAAAAATGCCCAAGAGGACATATTTCTAAAGACGAAAAAGTTGTGCCAGGTTTCAAGGTATCAAAAGACCGTGTAACATTACTTACGTGCAGTAATGCTTCAGGCGATCACATGGTAAAACCTATGTTGGTTTATAAATCTCTCAATCCTCATGCAATGAAAAACCTAAATAAGAGTAACAACTGAGCAGCAAATAAAAAAGCTTGGGTGACTACTGAAAAGCTTGGGTGACTAAGAAATGGTTTTTAAACTGTTTTGTACCAAGTGTGTGGGGGGGAAAACTACTTAAAACAGAAAAATTTAGATTTTAAAGTTCTACTTATATTGGATAATGCACCCAGCTATCCGCAAGATTTAAATAACCCAAATATCAATAATTTTTTTAACTCCAAATACAACTGCTTTACTTCAACCGTTAGATCAGGGAATTATAGCTACATTTAAAACCAATTACATAAGGAGATCGTTACAATGGGTTTTGAACAAAATCGATGATGACTCTGGACGTCAAGGAGGTGTGCAAACTCTTCACAATTTTGGACTGCATTAATCTAATAAACTCATCCATCAGAGAAATAAAACCGACGACATTAAATGGTTGTTGGAAAAAAATATGGCCGGAGTCAATTGAAAGTGAAAATTTGATCGAGACAGCAGGAAACAAAATGGATGCAGTAGTAGAAATTGCTAAGTCTCTAGGAGGGGAAGGTTTTGACGATATGACTGCACAAGATATCCAAAAATTACTGGTGGAAGAAGAAATTGATGAAGCAGGTTTGGTAGAAATGATATCTGGAATCCATGATAACTCAGAGGATGATAGCATAGGTCAGGGATGGGCAAACTACGGCCCGCGGGCCAACTCCGGCCCACCGGAAGGTTTTATGCGGCCCGCGGATAGAATTTTAATTTGCCGGTCCGACGGAAATTAAAAGAAAATATGATTTATATATTATATATCCATCTCCTTTTCTACTTTGTTTAAATATTTTTTTTCTTCCTTTTTTTCAAAGGACTGATGATCTTTTTACTTTCTCTATTTTTGTTCTACAAAACATAAATCGACGGAAATAGCAAGCACAGACAGCTTTCAATCGGTAAAGTGTTAAAAGCGGAAGTTCTTTGTTAGTTATAGCTGTGTGTGTAGACTGGCACAAACAAGAGCATTATCTCTTTCTCGGGGAGCAGACATATGGGAATCCAATATAGGTGAATTAGACCTCACATGTGGCAGACTGCGCATTTTAAGCTCCAGCCAGCGGCTTTTTCTTTTGGCGCGAGTTTTAATATTATTGATTGCGTATGGAAAGATTGCGGACATATAGCATCATTGTGAATAGTGGTGAAAGTATAAAAAGTATAGCGTAGCTAGTGCTTGTTTGGGTTATTCGTAAAATATTTCAACCCCAAAATGGCTACTAAAAAACGTAAAGTTGATTCAGAGTGCCGTGTTTTTAATGATGAATGGACCTGGAAATATTTTTTTACAGTTGTTAAAGATAAACCAGTGTGTCTCATCTGCAATGAAGCTGTAGCAGTCTTCAAAGAATATAACATTTCCCGTCATTTCACATCTAAGCATAAGAATTCCAATTATGAAGCAATGTCCGAATATGAAAGAAAACAAAATGTAGAAAGTCTTTATAAAAAATTATCAGGCCGACAAAATTTTTTCAAGAAGGTAAACACTATCCAAGAAGCAGCTACACATGCGTTACATTGTAGAATACAATATTGCTAAAAATAATAAAGCTCTCAGTGATGGGGAGTTCGTTAAACAATGCATGCTCCAAGTTTGTGATGTTTTATGTCCAGACAAGAAAAATAATTTTGAGACTGTAAGCTTATCTCGAAAAACGGTGACTTCTAGAATCGAAGCCATCGATAAAAATTTGACATCACAATTAGAGTCAAAGATTGGCCAGTTTAAATTTTGCTCCATAGCTATGGATGAAAGCACTGATATAAATGATACTGCTCAATTAGTATTATTTATAAGAGGTGTTGATGAGAACTTTGAAATTACCGAGGAACTGGCGTGCATGCGTTCTTTAAAGGGAACTACAACAGGATGTGATATTTTTCGTGAATTTCAGGAAGGGCTTTTAACTTTGAAAGTGCCTATAACAAATATATGTAATATTACGACCGATGGAGCACCTAATATGACAGGAAAAAAATCTGGATTTCTTGGACTCTTTAATCAAAACTATCCCGGGAACAATGTTGTTTTTCTACATTGTGTTATACATCAAGATGCTCTGTGTAAATCTGCATTGAATATGAAACCCGTGCTTGATGCAGTCGTGAAGCTTGTAAATACTATTCGATCTCGTGGGCTTACTCACAGGCAATTTCGAGATTTTCTTCAGTCCGTGCAATCTGAATACTCTGATGTACTGTATTACACGAAAGTAAGGTGGCTTAGTGCAGGATGTGTTTTCGAGCGAGTTTGGCAGCTGAAAGACGACATTGTGTTCTTCCATGAGAAACAGTGTTCTGCGGAGTGCGAAATGTTAGAAGATACAGAATGGCTTTCAGACTTTGCATTTTTCACAGATCTTCTTTGTCATATGAGCAACTTGAATGTCAAGATGCAAGGGAAAAATCAATTTATCGACGATATCTGGGCCCATCTCAAAGCTTTTAAACTAAAACTTAATCTGTTTGCTGGGCAGCTAGCTAAGAACGACTTGTCTCATTTCTCGAGGTTAAATTCAATACCCTCAGTAAATGAAGAGAAGCTTAAGAATTATGAAGATGGCTTGAAAAAACTGCATTTTGAGTTCGAACGCAGATTTCAGTACCATTCAAACAGAATTGGATATTTTTACCATGCCTTTCAACGTAAATTGTGAAGCAGTGAGGTCAGATTTGCAGCTTGAATTAATTGAGCTGCAATCTAACAATCATCTCAAGCAGCTGTTTCTAAATATGCCAAAGTTAGAGTTTTACAAATCATTATCGAAAGTAAATTTCCCAAATTTAATATCTCACGCCCAGAAAATCAGTGCTATGTTTGCTTCATCTTATATATGTGAACAAGTGTTTTCAACTATGAACCTTAGAAAGAATTATTTCAGAAGTAGACTGACAGATGAGCATTTAGCCTCGTTCCTTAGAATCAGTACATCTCACTTCGAACCTCAATATAAGGAACTTTTAAAAATGAAATCGCAATTTCATTCATCTCATTAACATATTTAAATTGTAATTCTTGTATATTGTTTTTAAAATTTTAGAAAAATTTATCTTGGCCCGCCAAACTTTTTTTTTTCGATTTTTGGCCCGCGACCGAAAAAGTTTGCCCATCCCTGGCATAGGTGAAGTTAAAAAAGTTTACTCTACAAAGCATAAAGAAAGGTCTAGGCTTATCTGAACAATTAGAGTCATATTTCTTAAATGAAGATCCTTCAAATGAAAGGAGCACAAAGTTTAAAAGAGAACTTCATAAGTGCTTAGCACCATATAAGGAAATTTATAAGATCTTTTAACTAAAAGCAAGCAATCTAAAATAACAGATTTTTTGCAAAAGGTAGAGTGGATCTGGAGATAATGCAAAAAAATGCTCAGAGGATGAGGATATCTTGTCAAAAGAAAACACCCTCAGTTAATAGTGCTTAGTGATGACGAAGAAAACATTGTTTAATTCATATTAATATGTATCTTAAGAAAATTTTAATAAAGATATTTATCTTAATTATGAAAATATAATAGCATATTTTTTAATTTTTGGAACCTAACTCCCCTTTTCGTACTAGTTCTTTGTTTCGTATAACACGGATTCGCATAACACGCAATTTTTTGGGACATAATTCCCGTGTTATACGGGGGTTACCTGTATGTAAATTAAATTCTTCAGTCATTATTTATGCCTCAGATGATCTTGTTTTTATTGTCTGACTATTTAAATATTTTTATTCTCATCTACACATTTTACATGTTTTAAATTTACCTTTTATTTTTGTCTTGGACTTCATTTTTAAATGTTCTGCGCTTTTATTGGGCTATATTCTGTCTTGTGTTTGGCGCAGCTTGTCCACTTTTGGACCTTGTGCCATTAAACTCAATTCAACCAACCAATCCTTATGAATGGAGAAAATTCATTTATATTAAAATGTTTCTACAGAAGACAAGCTGTTCATAAAGCCATCCTACCATCACAGCAACTTCTGTATTGGTTGAAAGAATATTTCAAGTTTCATTTGAAAAAATGAAGTTATAGAAAATTAAAATTTCTTTAATTATGATTTATAAAATTTAATTTAAATCACATCCCCTCTTGGGAGCCATTATGACTCAGTGAGTTTGGCCACTGTTCTAGCAACCTGTGACTCATAAGGACCACAAATACTTTTAAGTTAGAGGCAGAGGTGCACATAAGGTAATATTGCAGAAATTAAAAGATGAAAAAAAGCAGAGATGATTCTTTCTAGCAGCAATAAGAACTGGAAATGCCACTGAGTCAATTCTATGTGAAATGAACTAAAATATGAAAAAACTGACCGTATGGTGAGACTGATTTTCAGGAAATTTGGTACTGGGGCTTAAAGTTTATACATTTTTTACAATATCTAAAATATTTTGGTTCAAAATTAAATATTTTGAAAGTTTAAGGCTTTTTATGGACTTGTAACTTTGAAAAGCATTTGTTAAATTGCTTAATGTTACCTGTTTGAAAATGTTTCTCAAAAACTACTTAGTATAGACGAAAAATATTTTATACTAGCAATACTCGGGTTGAATTAGTTAACTAACTTCCTCTTTCGTATTGTAATTCCTATTCATCACATATAACAACTACCACACTCTAATAAAGGTACACAATTTCACAAATGTAAATAAATGTCATTTAGCATTTTACATTTTTGTAGAATTGAAATTTTTGGCAAGATGGAAAAGTCTAGAGTGCCAATGTTACCCAGAATGCATAGAATAGTTCAGAATATGCATATTAATGCCTTGTATGTCATTTTAAAACAAGTGTTTCCCAAAATTATCATACAATGATTAAAAATGTTTTTAAAACTAATTAAACCCTTACTTACCTTAATTACAGTTAATGAACAAAAAACATCAAATTGAAGATGCAGAAATACATCTTAAAACAGATTAAAAAAAGCTTTGAATGAAAACTAATGAAATTATCTGTTTTTTCACTACAACATAGATTCTTGGAATATAACGGACACAAATTTAAAAAAGCAAATGATTAAAAAGTACCAAGGTTGCCATATTAGCTACCAGTAATATTTTAAAAGGTCGTGTTCTGTATATTTTATTTATAACGTTTTATTCTCCGTATCGTCAGTCCCAAACATTCAGAATTTTTAATATTTTGTAAAGAAAAAAATAAGCCTCAAAATAAATAATGTATTAGAATTTGAATTCTGTAAAAATAGTTTTGGGAAAAATAATTGATTTTTCACAGCACTTATAAAACAATCCAAGTAATTGCAATGCTCAATATACCTTCCAGCTACTCCAAAACTACCAAATTATGGTTGATTTAAATATAGTTAATCGGTTGTTTTAACAAGAAATTTCAAATGTATTCACTAAAGTATGGTATATCAAATATAGAACATTGCATTAAAATATGTTTAACCTTTAAACTACGGGCGGTACTGCCCGTAAAGATTAATAAATTTTATGTGATATTTGTACAAACACTAAATCGAACATACACTGCTGGCCACCGTAAATGCAACACCCTGAAGGAAGCATGCAAATAATATGAAATTTACAACATGCATTAGCGGAGATGAGATAAGCAAATGATTAGAATTTCAGTGCAGACGCACATCACGTGCGCCTGTGGCGCCACTTCAAAGCGCTATTTAAGGCTTGGAGATTTCGACGATTTCAAGTACGGCAATTGTGTTTTTCTTGTGGTTTTTTCAAAAAAAACGATCAATTATGCCTCGTAGAAAACAGCGATCATCTTTTGATCAAGTATCCGAGTTCGACAGAGGAAGGATAGTGGCCTACCGAGATTGTGGATTATCTTTCAGGGAAATCGGTAGTCGTGTTGGACGAAACCAAACAACTGTAATGCGGATATGTGATCGTTGGATGCAGGAGGGTACGACGGACCGACGTGTTCGATCGCATCCACCTCAGTGCACCACTTCACGTGATGACAGGCATATTGTGCGTATGGCAGTGACGGATCGCTCAGCCACATCACGAACCATAGCACAGCACATTCAGTCTGTACCGCATCATCCAGTGTCTGCGCGTACCATTCGACGCCGTTTACAGCAGAGTGGTCTGTCCGCAAGACGTCCATTGCTTCGTCTACCCTTGACGCAGAACCACAGACGTTTCCGCCGCCAATGGTGCGATGAAAGAAGGATGTGGACGGCAGAATGGAATGAAATTGTCTTTACTGACGAGTCACGCTTCTGTCTGCAACACCACGATGGTCGGATTCGAGTCAGGAGACACCGTGGAGAGAGGATGCTGAACAGCTGCGTTATGCACCGCCACACTGGTCCTGCACCGGGTATTATGGTATGGGGCGGTATTGGATATCACTCTCGCACTCCTCTAGTACGCATTGCCGGTACTTTAAACAGCCAGCGCTACATCTCCGAGGTGTTGGAGCCAGTTGTCCTTCCTTACCTTCAGGGCTTGCCCACAGCCATATTTCAACAGGATAATGCGCGACCACACGTGGCACGCATTGTCCAAGGGTTCTTCGTCAATCGCCAGATTGAATTGCTTCCCTGGCCAGCTCGCTCTCCGGATCTTTCGCCGATAGAAAACATGTGGTCCATGGTTGCTCAATGATTGACCCAGAATACATCCCCAGCTGCCACACCAGATCAACTTTGGCAACGTGTGGAAGCTGCTTGGTCTGCTGTACCCCAAGAACACATCCAAAGTCTCTTTGAATCAATGCCGAGGCGTGTGGCAGCGGTGATCTCCAACAATGGCGGCTACTCTGGCTACTGATTTTGGCAGGAACCACACTTCACAGAAGTCTATAAATTTAATCATTTGATACTTGGTCAACATGTTATCTACAAAATAAATTTTGTTGTGATATCTCTTGTCTTTCTTGGTGTTGCAATTTGGGTGGCCAGCAGTGTAGAACGGGAAGACAGACAGACTTACACAACCAAGTTCAGTCGCTAAATGAATGTAAGTACTCACAGTATGCAAAGTTTCATGAAAATATATTCAACCATTTGGACGTAGTTCTGGCACACACACATACAGACACCAAATGCACAAGAAAAGAATTTTGCATCAGGACCCAAAACAGATAGGAAACTTGAAATGGATCGAAAATATTCAATGTACAAACACTCCATTCTTATTTATATAGGTTTTTGTAGTCAGGGAAACTTTCGTTTTTATCTGTTTGGAACTAACAATTTTAAACATTTAATCTAAACAATTAGTTTAAAAAAAATGAAAAATTATCAATATTATCAGAATGAAAACGTTTTTATGGGTTAAAGGAATTTTGTGGAAATTTATACCAGTTATGGTGCTAGGTATGATTAAATTGCTGAAGTTTATGTCCTTTTATTTCCTTTACCTGCAAAACAGCAACTTTCTTTGTGTGTCTATGTCCATTACGGCATTTTCTGTCTTGCACTTGCGCCATTAAACCCAATAAACCAATTTGTAAAATAGCAAAGGAAAATTGCAAAATGATGATTTTCTCCTCTAATTAAGCATACCAAATCAAATGAAGGAATGTTCTGAACAAAACGATCTTTTAGAGGAATATATTTTAATGTCTGGTGAAAAAATTCAAGATTGGCCCTTTGAGTCCTAAAGCAACAGAAACAAAATTGGTAATATTAAAGAGCACAGAATACAATTGATCTTTGCCCTGAAGTTAATGTATGTAAATGGTTAGTCAACTAGAAAAGCTGTCACATAACTAGTTCAGACTTTTTACATAAGTAACGGTTTTGTTTCTTCAGTCATGAAAATTTCAATTTCATCAACTAACATGAGAAATCACTCCAATGTTTGACAGCGACTTAGCCACCTCTTCTGTGTGAAAAATCAAGTCACCGTATTCGCTTTTAATGCCTTCAAGAAACTTTTCGAAATGTTAGTGATTAGGGCTATAGGATTTTATAAAGTAATTGTTGAAACCACAACTTTCCTAACATGTTCTAACCCTAGCTTAATCCTAGTTACTCTAGTTTTAACCTAAATTACCTATCATGTGACTTGTTAAAGTTAAAATAACAGCTGCCAGCAAATCAACATAGAGCCGCTGTCTGTTTTCCTGGGATAGATCTACCACAGATTACCATATTCCAAAATTATCACTACTATTGGCAATAGTTATTGCCAATTGGTAATGGTTGTTGAATTGGATTGGGTTTGGGATTTTAAGGTGCAAAGAAGTCCAAAAACATCAAGCTGCACCAAGGATTATGAAAGCAGGACAACAAATTACTGTTTAAAAGCTTAAACGTTTATTTAATCTTATGCATCATGGATATTGCAACAACTTTTGATTATCTTTTCAAATTCACTTTTAATCTGATAAAGGTCTCTTGTTCAATTTTGTAACATGCTGAAAATGAAATTTGGCCTCACTCATACTGCTTCTCTGATATTTTTATTTCATAAGTGAAGACAAAATTTTCAAACTTCCTACCAAATCTCAAACAACAGTTCTCTGACTTTATCCGTAAGCTAAGAAAGTTTTAAACAGGTTTTTGCACAATGGATCTTGTTTCAGCTTCTCAAAAAGGTAAAATTTCTTCCACATCAGTTAGAAAGATCAGGAAATTTAAGTTCTTTTTACTCACAAAATTACATATATTTACATATCTAATTCTTTGTATTTACAAAATATGTAATACTGTGCACTCCACTTTATATATATCGGACCACTTTGGTTCAACATAAAAGGGGTCCCATTAACCGACTGGTCTGATTATATTTTATGAAAGGCTATAACGCTTGCCTTCTATATAATTTCATATGTAAACAGTACACTAATTAGTAGTACAACAAAATCATAAAGGAAGTTATAAAAAACAACTTACCTTTATTGGTTAATAAAATATTTTGTAATCATCGTTTGTTTACGCCTCTCATTGACTGATGATACAAAAGAATGTAGCTTGTGAGCCGCCACTATCAGTGACTTTGTTTTTTGCCAAGAAAATGTTCAATTTCTCTAAGCATGAAAGCTTCGTTGCAGGTGACTCTCTCTCTCTCTTCGGGGACTTCTTCCTCTGATTCAGAATGTGTTTCAGGTGTTTGTTCTGACCGATTGGCCATAATATCTTGAACAATATCTTCTGAAGGGGAGTTGTGGACTGGACAGATATCAACATTGACGAAAGCTTGGAAATCTTCAGGGTTCATTCCAACATCGATTTCACAGAATGCGGAATTAGAAGCGTTGTCTGCTGCTAATGACTAAGATGGAGCGATGAATTCCGCTTTGGCTAAACAATTAACAAATGTTTCGACTTTCACAGATTTCCAGCTAACTGCAATAATTTCTATTACCGAAAGGAGATTTATCTTACGAGATGACTCGATTGCGCTAAATTTAGCACTGTTCTCTGAGTCAAAGTAACAGACGATTTTTTTAAGAACCAACTTTAGAGGGTTTTCAAGATTTGATTACCCCCTGATCCATTGGCTGAATGATTGAGGTTGTGTTGGGTGGCAAAATAATCAGATGTATATTCTTCGTTGCTACATTAGGGTGAGCGGAACAATTGTCCATTACAAGAGCAATTTTTCTTCCTATTCCCTCGAGTATCTTGTCGCAGCCTTTCAGCCAATCCTCAAAAATTGTCGATGTCATCCATGCATTATGACTGCTTTGATATTCCACTGGCAACTGGCTCACACCTGAGAAACACCGAGGATTCTTACTTTTCCTATGACAAAAAGAGGACGTCGATCACAGCCAGTCATGTTAGCGCAGACAAGAACAGTTACACGATCCATCGCTTTTTTCGATCCACTCGATAATTCAGTTCTGAAAGTTAGTGACCCATTTGGAGTTGCCTTATAATAAAGGGCAGTTTCATCGTAGTTGTACACCTCAGGTGCATACAGTTCCAAAATTTCGGCCAACAAAGTGGTAATCCAACTGTCAGCTCCTCGAATATCGTCATCCTTTTTTTCACCATGTGACTTTGAAGCAAATGTCGTGCCTTTTCTTCTAGCGTGTTAGCCATCCTTCAGTAGCAGTGAAGTTCAGTTTAGCAAGATGTTCTGCTTTTGATTTTAGTAGCAGCCCAGTTAAAGGAATGTCGCGGTTTCTCGCTTCACGAAACCATTCACTTGGTCAACTTGATCATTTGACTATGTTTGGCACTTTCTTGATGCAGCCGAGGCGTCCGCTTCGATTTCAAGTCTGTTTTGTAGCAGTCGGCAAATTGTAGTTTTCGATACACCTAATGCATTTGAGAGCTGACGTTGGGTGAATCCTGGAAACTCATCGATTCGACGCAACAATGCTAATTTTTCTTTTCCTGATAAATCTTTACTTGCCATATGCTCTGAATTTCACCTGCCTTTCGTAAGACAAAAGTGCGAAATAAATTTCCGAAATGTGATTCATGCTGATTGGTTATTCTCATCTTCTATCACCTGATGTTCTGTGCTTTTAAATTTATCTTGTTTTTATTCCAATGCCAGAAGGCAGCACATGAGTTAGAAGCAATACTGTTTAAGTTATTATTTTTGTCTTCTGTGTGAGTGGAAATAATTTTTTTTATTCACTCCTTTTCTTGCTCTCTGAGCATTCACTGTTAATTTGAATCTTTTATATTCTTTATTCACCCAGGCAGTTGGCGGGACATCTTTTTTTAACCGTTTTGTTTGCGAAGTTGTATTCAAACTGGTCTGTTTAACCGATGTAAGGTGGTCCATTTAACCGATGTGATTTCTATGGTATTGAATAGAAAATGATTCTGTTCACAAGGAAACTGTCCTCAATAATCGACTGGTCCCATTAATCCAGTGGTCTGATAAAGCGGAGTGCACTGTAGTTACATTTCCTAAGAATATAAACAAATCAGACTTCACTAACAAAATTAACTTTATCACTGACAAAATGATTATTTCACTGATGGAACACTTTTGTAAGAAAAAACAGGTTTTATAAAAGAAATTCCATGCGAAATTTTGCATGTGTGCCATGATAATCATTCATATATTGCATTTTTATATTATCAAAGCTTAAATTTCATTTTTAGGTTCGATAAAAGAAATCAAATTTCTATTTTGTGAAAAATCTTGAGGCAAAAATAAGCAAAAGGCATTAAAATACATATTTTTTAAAAAATTAAAGAATCACATTTTCTCATAATTTTACTTTTTAAATGTTTTTTTTTGTGCTAATGAATAGAAACAATTAAATTACACCATGATATTTGTTATGAAAAGCTCTTCATTAAGAATACTTTCTAATATTGCCCTTCCATTTCTAGAAATACCAGAGCAATTTGTACACTGGTAATATTGCATCAAGTTATAAGTATTGTTAACTATTCGTGCTAATGCAACACTGCATCATCAGTTAAAACCACAACTTTCATAACATGTTCAAACCCTAGCTTAATCATACTAACATGCTAAAGTTGAGCAATGGGGTATTCAGCGTATATATATATATATATTTGCTATATCATTCTAAAGTGCTTTTTGGTTATCGAAAGGACCAAAATTTTATTTCCATGAGAACGGATAGTTCAAGTTTATGAAGAACAGGATCAGCAATGTAAAGTACTGAAAGAAGATTTCTATTGGAGTGCTGTATCTTATGTGCAAATATCCAAGCATTAAAAAATATCTTTCAAAATACTTAAAAAGAAAGTTTCGGATAACCTTTTCCTCAATTAGCTAATATCATTGATGAGCAGTATATATCCAAATCATTTGAAGAATACATTACTGGTATAGATCTATTAATTGAAAAATACTATGAGAAAAGTTCACTGCCTTTGAGAATTACATCACTCAAATTAGCATTTCAGTCTTACATAGTTGATGTCATCAAGGCATCTAAAGAATTATGGATGAATTGAGCTCATTAGGTTTAGTCATTTAATGGTAAGAAAGATCCAATTGAAATATGGAAAAATGCAGCATAATATCCACACCTTCGACAACATGCCCGAAAAATGCTTTGTCTTTTCAACCACTTATTGCTGCAAATCTACATTCTCTTGCTTAGAGAGCCTTACCCATCTGAAGGATCAATTGAAACCACAGACCTCCTTATTCAAATGCTTTCCAACAATCTATTACAAATATGGAGGCTGGTTCGTAAAGCAATGGGATTATATACCGAAAATAAAATTTCTTTCATTGAAGAGAATGGTCACCTCGTCTCAGAGACTGTTGAGGCGGCAAATGCCATTGCACACGCTTTCTCTGCAGCCTCTAATTCCACCGCCTATTTGAGCACATTCTTATGCATAAAACATCGCTCTGAGTCCCATCGCCTGGCTTTCCATTCTCACACCGAACTTGACTATAACTGTTCATTTATGGAAAGGGAGTTGAAACTATGAATTCAGAAAACCAGGATGAGTGCACCTGGTCCTGATGGCATCAGCTATATCATACTCCATCTAACCATACACTCCCTTCGTGATACTTTGCGAATGTCTAACAGCATATGGGAGGAAAATACCTTCCCGTTGGTTTGGAGATGTGCGATAGTCATCCCTTTCCCCGTATCCTGGAAAGGATCCTAAGAACTCTTCCAACTATTGGCCTATAGCACTTACAAGTTGCATGTGCAAACTCTTTGAAAGGATGGTAAATTCTCGTCTTGTTTACATCATAGAGACAACTCAGGCTTTGTCATCTTTTCAGAGTGGTTTCAGGGCTGGCTGCTCAACTATAGATAACATTCTAATGCTTGAAATCCACGTTTGCTGTGTATTTCTGTGCCGGAACCATTTAGTTTACATTTTCTTTGATATGGAGAAGGTGTATGATTGCACTTGGCGACACAGTATACTTCAAGTTTGCATACCATTGGGCTTCGAGGGCACTTAACCATTTTCATTAAAAATTTTCTCTACCAGTTTCAAGTTCAGATTGGTTCCATCCTTTCCGATTCATTCAAGAAGGCATTCCATAGGGGAGTGTGCTGAGTGTAACTCTTTTTGCTATTAAAATCAATAACATCCTCACTCAGCTACCTCCTGTTCATGGAAATCTGTATGTGGATAACCTCAACATCTTTTGCCGAGGTAAAGACGTTCGTTTTGTTGAGCGACGCCTGCAGATTGCTATTTCTCAATTGACATGGTGGAGTGATGAAAATAGTTTCAGCTTTTCCGCACAGAAAACATCGGCTTGCATTTCTGCCAGCGTCGGAATCTGCATCCTAGCCCAGAAATCTCCCGGGGTGGTACAAGGATCGCAGTGGTGGATAGAGTAAAATTTCTAGGCATAATTTTCGAACAGAAACTTACCTTTCTGCCCCACTTCGAGCATTTGTGACTATCTTGCAGGAAAAAGCTGAACCTCTTAAAGTTCTCAATTACATCTTGGGGAACGGAACAGTCCTCCATGTTAAATGTTTATCATGCTCTTATTCGCTCCAGATTGGACTACGGCTGTGCAGCCAACTGTTCCACCCGTCTATCTGTCCTAAGAAAGCTTGATACTATGCATCACTCTGCACTGAGGATATGTTCCGGTGCTTTTCGCACTTCACCTGTCAAGAGCCTGTATGCCACTAGCCACCATTGGCTTCTACTCGTCTCTTATTGTCGCTCAAGCTATACTACTGCATCTTGTCCCACCTCTCCCATCCACTACATGATTCACTATTGAACACTTCCGATCGCCTTTTTAATAATTGCCCATCTGTCATCCCAACTTTTAATTTGCGTATTCAGAATATTCTCACTCTTACATCTTTGAATGTCACAACCTTTTATGAACGTGAATTTTTCCATTTTCACCTTGAAATCATCTTAACATATACTTGCGCCCATTTCGAGGTTATGAGAAAGAGTACAAATGCTGAAATTTTACAAAGATACACATGCTTTGCTTTGCATGTTTACAGAAATTACACAGATGGCTCAAAATCCAAACAACATGTTTGCTCTGCCTTTGTGTGTACATTTAGCTTTGTGTGTCAGTAGCATACAGTGGATCAGCCACTGTAAGCTACTGACTGCTGTTTTTACTGTATTTACTGCAGAATTTTTTGCCATATACGAAGCATTAAAACATTTCTCGCCTCAGAAATGGCAAGTTCATTATTTATACTGATTCAAAAAGTGTCCTGGAGTGCCAACCAACCCCACAGCATCCTCTTTGATGTCTCCTTTTGTTGGATTCCTGGCCACGTCGGGATTGCAGGCAACGAGCAGGCTGATGCAGCAAAGAAAGCTTCGACCTTTCTGAGTCCTCTCGTTCCATACGATGATCTCTGACAAGCTGTCCAAGACATTGTGTGGAATGAGTGGAGTATTTGACTGGAGAACAGCTTAACAAGCACCATGGCATTCATCCATCACTTTCATTATGGCCATCCTCACGCACCCAACATTCCGAAATGCTTTTAACTGGCTTACGTATCGGATACACATGGTTTACACACCTGCATCTTTTCTTAGGAGAGGAGGCCCCTGTGTATGACGTGTTTGATTCCGTTTACGATTCATCATATTTTAATTGACTGTCCAACTTTTAATCATCACCGTTATTAATATTTTAATAGACATATTTTAACATTACAAGATTTGATTGGGGAAAATCCCCATTCAAATCTCTTCTCATTTTTAAATGACATTGCCTTTTTAAACTTCATTTGATATTTTTTACTATTCACAACTCCATTAATATCTTTTATAAATAATACAAACACTTGTTGCTAGTCAACATGTTTTAAAACATCAATTCATATCAACCATGGTTTTTTATGTTGATGGCAAATTTTAATTTTATGCTTTATCTTATCTTTGATCAAAATTAAATATTTTTTTCCATATGTTCTTTTGTATTGTTTTTAATATAATTTTTATTGTTGGCGTGACTCGATATTTTGAAATTTTCACGCATCATGAATAAATTTTTATTTCGTCTTGCTTGGCGCAGCTTGTCCAATACTGGACCTTCCACCATAAAACCCAAATCAATCAACCAACCAAGTTCACCTTGTCATCATGGTCATAGCCAGACCCACAAGGACTCAATTTCAGTGTTTAACATCTTGGCTTACATTGGATCTCTATCCAACTTATGTACTTGGATCCTGCACCATAAAACCCAAACATCCAATCCAATTTATATACTGTAGGCACAAATTTTCTGTGTGGTTCTATATCTGACATTTGAACCATTTAGCTTGTTTGGTAACATCTACTTGAGTAAGCTTTTTATTTTCAATTATGTTAAAAACAATTATCAAATAACTAATCTTTGGGTTACCCCAAGTTATTTAGACATCAGTTGTAGCGAACACTATATTTTCAGTAAGCATAGATGATTCTACCTCTGGACTAGAACTGGGCCTAGTATTCCTTTTACACTTTTTCCAAATCCTTAGTTTTGTATCTACAAGTATTACGAGAGTGCAACTTTTCAAAATTAAAGAGGATTGAAAAACTGTTATTTATGAATTGCATTAGTTAAGTCCAACTTTGAAATTGTCATTTATTGATATATCTTCTGGAGTTCTATAGTAGGAACTGATTAAATACTCACCAAATTCTAACGAATTTTGCAACTCTTGTTTATAGTTTTAAATAAAAAGAATTTTGTATCGTTATTTTATGTGCTGTTGGAAAAAAATATTGATCTTCAATATTTTTCTTATCGATGCAGTTTTAGAAATGTTTTACAAGAATTTATGTACTAAATTGTTTTTCTAATTTGGAATTCAGTCCAAAATATGTTTTAATCATAGTTTTCAGATTTCATTATTTTGGTTCAGCATTTTAAATTAACACTGTTCCCTTGCATCAATATTAAAATTATTTTTTCTAAATATTTCAAAACAAGTGTATTTGTAAAATATATTTTGTTGAGATGAACTTACAACATTATGATTTGTTAATGAATTTCTGAGTACATGTTGAATTTTTTATTTTGTTTGATAATTTATTCAAATTCAGTAAATACAATAAATTCATGTTCAGCTAGCAATGGATGAAAAGTATTTTTTCGTACCTCGAATGTCTTGACCTTGTGCTCATCAGCTTGCTGTCAGGTTTCAGAAATTCTCAATTGCAATGAGTCCAATTGCTACTTAATGAGTTTCCAGCTTCTTGCCATAACCACTTTTAAATGATAAACTCATGCAGGTCTCAAAACAGCACCCGAATTGGCTCACCATCATCTTGGTCAGTTATCAGATCTCCCTCCTTTTTATGAACAAAATCAAGCACCTTCTTGGCATCCTTATCGTACTGCAACGCTGAAATTTGTTTGATCTGCTACTTTCCTCTTATTAAGGATGACACTGGTATGATGTGTTAATTTATATATTTATTTTACTCAGAGTAACAGCTTTCTTTATTAGTTTACATTTCGATCAAAAGCAATAGATCAGTCTTGGAAGGACTCCTTGATGTTCATCTTCCCTCGGTATGCGCTTTCTTCATGTAAACATAGACCTAAAAAATCTGAGGTACCCTAGTGACCTGTCCTCCCTTCCATTTTACTCTGGGTCACTGTTACTCAGTTGGTTTGCCCACTGATTGACCTACAACTAGCAACCTGCTAGTTGTAGGCGACACAGGTTCGATTCCTGTCAGGTTCAATTCCTCTCTGAATGTATTTCTCTTCTGTGTCTTGTTGGTATGTCTGTTTACTTGATTGGCGCAGCTTGACCAAGTATGGTCCTTATGCCATAAAACCCAACCAACCTTGATGTCTGTCCCGAGTCCCTTTTCCCCCAAACTCTTCCTCTCATCCAGCTGATCGTCCTTTGAACAACCCCACTTCCGTTCAATTGAAAGATGATCCATTGATTTCTCCCGGTCAGCATTTGGGATCGCTGTGACTCAGTGGGGTTGTCCATTGCGCTAGCAACCTGTGAGTTGTAGGTGGGGCAGGTTCGATTCTTCCCTGGTATAATTCTCTCTTCTGTGTCAGTAACAAATTTCATTGCATGTGTTTGTCCATTATTTAAAAGTTGTCTTGTGTTTGGGACAGCTTGATCAAACATGGCCCACCATAAAACTCAATGCAACCAACCTGGTCAGTATTCTTCATTATCTGGCCAAAGAACCTTACAGGCTTCAAAGGATGCAATTGACTCTTCAACACTGACAATAAGCAAGCAGTGCCATAAAACCCAAACATCCAATCTTGACAATAGACAGAATTGTAAGGAGTCTGAACCCACTAATTATCTTTAAGGCTGTAATATGTACACAAGCAAGTGCATCAGTTGAATTTGAAATTTAGTTAATAATTCATAAACAATATAAAATAAATGAAAGTTGAATTCGCCAAATATCTTTTGAATTTTCCTAATTTTTTGAGTTGTAGTTTTTAATGATTCATTTTGTGTTGTGTATCTAACAGCTTTTCAAGCTTGAGATTAATCAAGATTGCTATTTTAATTTAATATACAAGTTAAAATGGTTTCCCACAACCAAGCTAACAACACCTTTAAAGTGAATGTTACTATTATGTTTGTGGCCCTTGGTTCAACAAGCTGTGGGTTTGAATTCTGATCTAATTAGCCCTCATAGCAAAAAATGACCTGACAAACCAAAGCATCAGATTTAAGTTAAATTAAATGGAAATTGAATAATATTTTAAATTCACAGTACCTGCAAAGCACATGCTTTAAATCTCAAATTTTGTTGAGCTTCTGAAAATGTTATTTACATTTCTCTTTTACTTTCAGGACCCTGCTGGAATATTTGAGCTTATAGAAGTTGTGGGCAATGGAACTTATGGCCAAGTCTATAAGGTTAGTAGCTTGTCTAGCACAATATGCATGTTAAGATGTGTACTTTATTCCTTTAGTTAAAAAATCAGTAAATTGAAGTAGGGTCATTCTTGTGAAATGAACAAAAATCAGAAAATAGTTTTCATTAGTAAATCAGTTATTTGCAAAGTGAATCTTCTCATGTTGCTGGTTCGATTCCAACATGGGTGTATTTCTCTTTTCTGTACCTGTAAAATTTTCCCTGTATTCTTATTTCCATTACTTGACATTGTCTTGTGCTTGGTGCAGCTTGACCAAATATGGCCCTTGCACTATAAAAAAACAAAGAACAAATCTGTCACTGACAGAAGGTGGAAGAAAATTGCACAGGTCATTAAGCACTTCCTGAAATGCAGAAGGAACTGACTAATTTGAGTCAAGTAGCAGCCACCATACCTCCAGCATCTTAATATACTATGTTAATTTTTGAGGGTATGTACTTAAAACTTGTTCCCTTGTAAACTGAATTCATATTTTTATTTGCCTTATGCTTCAAGATGTAGAATTTCACTTCTGTTAAGCTTTCACAATTTTCTTAACTGCCTGTCAACTGGATTTGCTAGACTTGCTTTCGAAGAGAACTCTCATCCATCAAGATCTGACCAATTTTGCTAATCTTGTCATTAAGATATTGCTAATTTTTTATATTGATGAGATCAAGATCTGGTCAGTTTTTCCTGGGTATGTTGATTTAAATCAAGTGATTTTTATTAAAAAAATCCTTAATTTAAATCAACATTTTAAATTTCCTTTTCCTTCCTGTATCAAGTTTATTAATGTTGAAAATAGAATAACTGAACAAGATGCATATTTTTTTATTAAAATAAGTTAAGAATCAAACAAAAAAATTAAGCAGTCTGTTTATGAAAAATATAAAGACATTCACAATGAAAAAGTTTTCTGCAGTGTCATAGAAGCATTCTAATATTGCATATAAATCTTTATAATTGGGAATTTAACCTTTTTCATTTTGTTTTGTGTAATATGTTAGTTAATTTTTATTTAAATTTAATTGGGAAATTTTATGCATGGATCCCTAGGAATACTTTACATTGCTAACAACTATTCTGTATTTATGGAATTGAAATTTGCAATGTAAAAGTCAAGTCGACCATTTGATAATTGAGTATGTGAACAAATAGATTATAGATTGAAGTGGAAACTTATTTTAATGATTGCGATGGGGATTTTTTATTGCAAGCTCAAAATTAATTGGCATGTTCTGGGGAATGCCATTACACTTATTCTATGCTATTCAGAGAAAAGCTTCATTTTCTTGTATGTTATGTATAAACCCTTTTTATGTGCTTGGAATATTACTTTGAAATACTTATCAATGTTCAGAGAAAATTTGAAAATTGGGCATTTGATTTCAATTTAGCTATGTATATATTTTCATGTCTTGTCTCATTTTTTACTATTTACTTACAAATGAAATTTTTTCACAAATAAGTTCTTTTTTTAAGCTAAATTTTAATGAGAAGTAGGAATGTTTTCATGCAAGTTTTGTTGCAAGTGTTCCTTTTATTTTATTTTCTATTGGTGACATGATTTTTCTCAAAAACAAGTCTTCAACTAATTAATTACTTTATATAAATGTAACTAAATAAATTCAAAAAGTTTTATTCATACATATATATATATATATATATATATATAAATTCAAAAACTGAAATTTTTGTGATTTTTGGTTATTTTATATAAAAATTTATAATTTGGTGTCAGTGGGATCCCACAACCTTATTTATCTAGTCCCAAAAAATTTCATGCCGATGGTTATGGGTTAAAATCAAACTAATCTAAGCTGGTCGAGAACCAGATGGAAAAACATTGCTTATGTATGGCATTTGTTGTGCTGTTCTATTTACTATAATGTGATTAACTTTGCTAATTCCATATCGCATTTTAATCTTTCAAAAGTTTATATACCCTGCTATATTTCCTAATACATTAATGTTATTCATCATAAATATTAATCTTTTATATCAAAACTGTCTAGAAACTACACTGATTTGCGTGAATCATATCCAACAAGTTTAAACTTGTACAGGCAAGGGATTAATTAAAATCATAAAAATTCGATTTAAATAAAAAAATCTGATTTAAATCAAATAAATCAGATTTTTATGATGAAAAAAATCATGATTTTTTCATATCCTGGTTCTAATGATGATATATCTTGTCCATCAAGATATCATCAGTTTTGCTAATGATGAGGTACTTCATCGAGACAACCACCAGGAGGGTTAAAGCTGTAGGTATGTGAAAAGCTAGATTCAATAATTGGTCTGTCTTCATCAGGGTATGCCAATTTAAATAAGCTTGATTTAAGCAAGTGATTTTTATTAAAATTATGATTTAAATCAGGTTTAATTTTTTTATTCTTAATGAAAGTTTAATAATATTGAAAATAAAATAGCCTGGGACAGAATGCCTGTTATTTTATATAAAATGTGAGAATATATTGCATGAATATGTGAAAAAAAAATATTAGAGCAAATGGTCTAATGACCTAGTGGCCTAATATCCAGCATTTGTCAACACTTTTATACAGATAAGTTTAAAAATTTGCTATTACTCAGTAACCCCGATAATGACTTTTTTAACTGAAAATAACTGGCTTTCCTACTTGGAGGACTCAAGATTGGGATGCAATGGTGCCAACTTTGAGAAATTATTGGAGGCCTGAGTAAAACACCATTTACTTCATACATAAATGTTTCAGAACTTTATTTTGATGTTTGGTGTAGGTGTTTTGAAACAACATTTGATTTCTCATTAGAAATATTTACTTCCATTTGTGGTTATCCAAGGAATTAGTTCCTAGGAGTTGGTGCCCCATGTTGGGGATCACAATGGTACCAACATATATTTCTCTTTTCGCTCACTGAAAGCAAATGTCAATCACAAATCTGTTTATCAACAGAGGCTGAGTTTTATACATATGGAGCCAGTTTACACATTGCACAAAATGTCTTCAGTTAATTTTGACATACTCTTCCCCATGGATAGGTTGGTTAAACTTGTACTGATGCCCTTTCAAGACGGAATTAGCTATTTCTTATAAAGGAATCAGCAGTGTTCATTTGTTCTCAGTATATTAAAAATGAGTATTGGGTGCTCCTACTTCCTAGCTTATTTAATAAACCCTTTGGAAGAAAATAAATTAAGCTTAAACAAAAAGAACCTCTTAATATTCACAAAAGAAAAATATTAATCTAGTATCATGCTTGTGGTTGTAAAAATTGAAAAGAAAGCAGATGCATTTTTTGATTTCCTCTTTGTGAAAACATTGTATCCTAGATTTCTCCTTTGGAATGGGAAAAATTCATTTAGATTTTAGTGTTCGTAGAAGATAAGAAAGCCACTCATAAAGCCATCTTATCACCACAGCTACTTCTGTATGTGTTAACAGTTTAACTTAATTTTTACACTTGAAACAAGCTGGGTAACGAAAAGACAAGAAAATTGGAAGTTTTAAATCTTTTAAAAAAATTGCCCTTCTATGACTTGGCCAAACATGGCCACACATATTCACAGCTTGGCCAAATATGGCCCTTGCTCTACAAAACCCCAAAACAACCAACCAGCCCTCTCTGCTATGTATACTAAACCCTTATATCAAAAATGTTTTAACACATTAATCAATACTATGTAGAAACCACTGATTTGCAGGTCTCAACTGACAAGTTCAACCAATTTGGGGGGGGGGGACGACGACAACGAATTAAAATCGTAAAAATTCTATTAAAAACCTGATTTAAATTAAATAAATTCAATTTTTATTTTGCACACCCTTGGTCTCCATCCATGTGGAACATGTAGTCATGTGTGATCTGATCCTTTCAAGAACCCAACATGAAACTGGGAGGTGTAAGAGAATAATGCAAAGTAATTTTGTGAATTTTTTAAATTTTGAAATAGCCATTTTTTTAATTTGTATTACAATGTAATTTTTAAGAAATTGAAACTTCAGAATGTTGTATATTAAATTTAAGCCCAATAAAATAGCTTTAAAACGAACATTATTCTTAAGTACCACATCTGGTTCCTGAGAAAATGAGTTGCCTATTTCAAGATGTAGGGGGAGTTTTCATTTCATATTTAAATAATTGCAGTTTAATAACGTTTGAACTGAAGGCAAGAGGAACTTTAATTTATCTTTTCAATTTATAACTATGCAGGTCAATTGATACTAGGGTATGCCGATTTAAATCAAGTTATTTTTATTAAAAAGTTATTGATTTAAATCAGAATTTTAAATTTATTTTTCTTTCCGTTAGGTTTAATAATACTACAAATGAAATAACCGAACAAAGATGTATGTTATTTTATTCAAATAATTTAAGAACTTCACTCATACTGAGTTCACTCCAAAATTATATTGAAAATCATCCTCCCTTTCAACACACTAAATAACAGTATTTACTGATTGGGATCATAATTACCAAACAAGTATTTCCATCTTGGGCCATTGATCAATAGGTGTCACTCACAAGCTTGCTTTGGATTTGTTTTAAACATTCCATGTAACTATAAATCACACATGGCTAATTTTAAACCATTCGTCATCTGATGAGTGAAGATGCTTGAAATATATTCACTCAAATTATTAAAAAAATTGTGGTAACTTGCTTTCCTTTTTAAGATGCCCTAGTTATTTATTTAGTATTGTAATCTTTATGTAAAAAATAGACTCACAACGAAAAGATTTTCTTCAGTATCCCAAAGCATTCCAATTTTGCATATAAATCTTTATAATTAGCAATTTTAAGTTTCATTTTGTTTTGTGTAATATATGGGTTAACTTTTATTTCAATTTATTGGGAAATTTTATGCATCGATCTCTTAGAATTCTTTATACTGCTAGGAATAACTATTCAATATTTATGAAATTGAAATTCGGAATGTAAAAGTTAATTCACTCATCTGATAATTGAGTATGTTGAGAAAAGATTATGGAATTGATAATTTTTTTATTGCAAGCTCAAAATTCCACTGAATTGGCATGTTCTGGGGGATTCTGTTATACTTGTTCTATGCTGTTCATAGAGAAAAACTTCATTTACTATATAAATCCTTTTTGTGTGCTTCGAATATACCTATGAAATACTTCTCAATACTCAAAGAATTTGAAAAATAGACATTTGATTTCAAATTTATGTATTTTCATGTCTTATTTTTACTGTTAACTTACAAAAAATAACAATTTTTTCACCTATAAGTTATTTTGTAAGCTAAAAATTAATGAGAAGTAGGAATTTTTTCAAGATGCAAGTTTTATGTTCTATTGGTGACATGATTTTTTCTCAAAAGCAATTCTTGAGCCAATTAATTATTTTATATCAAAATAATTGAAGTAATTTAAAACATTTTATTAATATATGATAAATTTATAATGCAAAAGAAATTCTGAAATTTGTTTGATTGAAAAAATTCTAAATATGGTGTCTGGGATCCGGCAACCCTATTTATCTGGGTCTAAAAAATTCACATCACTGGTTATGAGTTAAACTCAAAGTAATTTCAACTGCTTGAGAACCAGATGGAAAAAAATTGCTCATCCTGGCATTTGGGGCACTGTCTATTTACTCTATCATGTGATTTAGTTTTCTAATTCCTATGTCGCGTTTTAATCTCAAAAATTCACCCGGCTATATTTCTTAATATATTAATGTCTTAAGTAAAAATATTAATGTTTAAATAAATCAAAATTATCCAGAAACTACACTAATTTGCTTGTCTCATGTCCAACAAATTTAAACTCGTACGGGCAAGGAATTAATTAAAATTATAAAAATTCGATGTTTTTGATTTCTTGAAAAAAATCACGATTTCTTTCATACCCTGCTTGATACTTCAAGTTTAACCGTTAACAAGTTAATCAGTGCGTTGACATTCTGTTCATGGTCCCTCCTTCTCTTTCCCAGACCGTCGCCAATAGCCCGTTGTGTTGCTCCAGTGCGACGTTAATTTAAATACCTACCCCTTCTCTTAATTAGACGGCGTATGTGCAGCCTAATCAATATTTTTTTTGCTGTTTCTGCACGTAATTGTGAACTTGCTTCAATGTGAGGCAATCTGAGATTGCTTTCTCGTTTTCCCTTTAATGGCAATATTGTGGCTTTTTTGGAAAACAATTCAGAATCATTAACTTTTGAAATTTGTTTTTCTTCGCTAATTAAAATCCACTCCACGAAGAAGTTGAAAAGATTAGCTTTTTGATGCTTTGTTTGATTTCCAAGTGTCAGCGCTCTGAAGAACAGCCCTCATGTTAAAATGGAAAGCGAAAACAGCTGACACGGAGAGAAATTCATTGAAGGAGTAGGAACCAGTTTAAATGAAGCGGGCCAAGGACCCGAGGTCTCCGCCGGACATAGGAAGGCAAGAGGAAAGTGATGAGGCGCGCGAATTATGTTGCTTTGACCTTCAGGGTAAAGACACCATCCAAAGATTATTTTCCGGATTTTCGAGAGGCCCTATTTTTATAATCATTCTGTATTTCGTAAATTTCCAAGTAGTGTCGTGGGAATGTCATATTTTTGGTTCTATCTTATCAGAAATGTTGAAATAAATATATACGAAATGTATGCGATTGCTAATGACAGGAAAATTGCGTTTCTTCAATGAAGCTTACTACAACTAATTTGTTGTTTAAAAAAGTACTAGTATTAAACTTGGAAAATATCTGAAGTACTTTGATTTGTGACGTTTATCCTATTTTTTTACGGAATTATTTGTGCTTTAGTTTTTCATAAACTTCAAAACTTAATTGATGTCAAGTTCATCATTTAAATATCTAAAGTACCCTGTACCGAGAAAATCTGACATGAGATCCTAAAATTTCTCCTTAATTTTGTAAGCACTGAAATACACTCACTGCCAAAAGTTAGGCACGAAGCGGTAAAATGCGAAAAAATCGACAATTACAGCTTTGATTGACACGAAATGCGGCAGGAAAGTAGCAAATATGTTTATGCATGAAACAAAACAAAGAATTACATACAAAGATGAAAACAATATTGAATTTTCATAAATTATAAGATGAAGTCATATTGGAGTCATTAACAAAATCATGTTTAAATCCAAAACAAACAAAACCGACATTAATAGGGTATGTGACCACCCCTCATCCTCATACAAAGTTGATACAACAGCGTGTGACCATGCTTTCCATTAGGTGATTAACCACCCCAGAATCAAGTAATCGCCATTCTTCCTGTAGAGCAGTTTGCAACTCTGAGAGTGACTGGGGGTGGGAAACGTGCAGACACAGCACGGCCGAGGGCATCCCAAAGATTTTTAATGTCGGGCGAGTACGCCGGCCAATCCATAGGCGCAATCTCTTCACTCTCCAGGTAATCGTCGGCGATGTTGGCTCGATGGGGACGCGCATTATCATCCATTAAAACGAAAGCAGGACCAACTGCTGCAGCGTACAATCTCACAGTGGGTTCTAGGACTTAATCCCGATACAGGACAGCCGTCATAGAACCCCGTCTATAGATATGCAGGTCGGTGCGATATCCTAACAAAATCACACCGTGATGCTTCCACCTCGGAATGCGTGATGTTCTGGGGCCGATTGCGTATGCCTTGTTCTCTCCAGACCCTTACACGCTTGTCATCTGTCTCCAGGGCAAATCTCGACTCATCCGTGAACATAACGTTGGCCCAATCAGACAGTCCAATTCACATGTTGCCGACACCACTTTAATCGTGCCCCTCTGGATTGGACGGATAGAGGAACACAAACTCGTGATACCCGGGCGTACAATCCATTCATGTGTAGCCTTCGGCAGATATCGTCTTACCAATGGACACTGCAACCATGGATGTCACACGCGTGGAGGTCGCTCTTCGATTCCGCTTGGCTAAAACAGCAATATATCGATCTTCCGCGGGGGTCGTAACCCTTGGGCGACCGGCCACAGGTCTTCGGACAACTGTTTGGCTTGTTTGGAATTGTTTCCATAATCGTGAAATGACGGAATGATGAACGCCGAAGAAAAGATGTGCGCTGTGCAGGACAATCAAAACGCTGTGATTGATTGTCCTGCTTCAAGGCGTCCCACAGAACGCCAGCGCTCACTATCTGCCATTCGTCTTCTGGAGGCCATAGAAACACGTCTGTCTTGAAAACTAATCGTACGAAAGTTCTAAACACTTTATCAGCACTTACATGAAACTCCTCTAAAACCCTTCACAATGTTGGCTTATACGACTGCCATTCTTGCATATTTCTCGACACGAAACCGTGATTTGCTACATTTACATAGTTCCATCTACCTCTGCAGCGAAATGCAGCCTCTCAAATTCAGATTGGCTTCCGGAAATTAACATTTTTCTCTCCGTGCTTAACTTTTGGCAGTGAGTATAGTTCACTGAATCTTAAAAAACACAAGTGTCGCAATTGTTTGAAAACGTACTTTTAATTTCCTTAAAATTACGAATATTGAAGGAAATATTATATGCATCTCTTGTAATGTTTCAGCTTTTTATTTCAGCCATTAAGCAAATGAGATCTTTTAACGAAGTTTAGGTAACTATTGGGCAATGTTGATTAATTGGTTTTCACCAGTTTTTTACTTTTCTGGGAAATGAAGATATCATTGAGCATTCCTTCTCGGAACCTAGCAAGCATTCTTAATTCTTGCTACATCTGATAATCAGGATCTATGATACATTCTTAAGATTTTTAGAGCCATGATAACCATAATTTCATTTATTCCCATAAAGTTGCACTGATCTTTACAATTTTGGTTAACGCGCACGTGCAAAATAATTAATTGCAATATTTTTGTAAATTCATTTGAATCAGCTCTGAAATGTGTTGATTCTGCTCCAACTTGACAAGACTGCTCCGAAGAGCACTTGTTCTAAATTTGCACTACCGCCTCCCCATAAAATTTTTCGCTCGAAATTATCAAATTAAATGCTCCATAGGATATTCAAAAACGTCTGTTTTGGAATATATAATGAGTAATTAATTCAATACTTTGGCGCAATATACTTTGCCAGCAGTTAACACAAAAGATTACTATAGGTTTATCATTTTAAAAGTGGAATTTAGGCGCCAGAGTTCAAATGTTGAAACGGGATACCGATCTCACGTGACGCTTGATATTTCATCTGTTTCCAACCCCCCAACGAACTAAAAACTTTACCCTGCCTGTTCTGTAATGAGTCATTCTTTTCTCTGCAAAGACATGATCTCTTCTACTCTCCCACGTTGCTGGAAATGCCCCACAGGCGCGTGACACATTTCTCTGAAATTGTATGTCTGGAATAGTGCTGTTATCGACCTGTACGGTTTATTGAAATAGTTGCTTTTCTATGACTTGTGCAGTCTTGGACACTTGACTGTTTGTGAATGTCAATGGACTTGTTTCTTTTTGTTCTTGAATGGAAAATAGCGTTTACATGTTGGTTTTGTGTCATACTGATGAATCAGCTGAGTAGGATCAGGCAGTTGCTCTATTGTAAATTTCTGACAATTGATATTTTCGTATTCGCGAATCCCTGCAATTTCTTAAGCCTTTGTATTCTGAACTCCAGTTGTAACATGGATGGAGGGTAAATTTATCGGATCGAGATAAATGAAAATTCTAAATTCTGGTAGATGTTGAGTAAGTTTAAATTCTAAAATTCTTCCCCATTCAATAATTGCACAAATGAAAAATAACAAGGAAACATTTTGAAAATATATTAGCTTGATTTCCGTGCTGGCCTTCTGAACCTCTAATTCTTCAAAACAAAGAATGTTTCCGTTGCACATACCTAAAAAAAATTACATTCATACCTTGCAGTAAATCTTTCCAACTTTCTGAATTGCAGAAAATATAAGATTTCGTTAACCCGATCCTGATAAATTGCGACCTGGATAGATTACGATTGTTTCACTATCCACTTTTTTTATTTGATAAATTAGTTTAGAAATTTTTAAATATTTTATTGTCGATTTCGTGTAGTGAAAGGTGCCACAATTTCCAAAATGTATCAAATGTTAAATCTTTTAAGAGCTCTAATTTAATGTCAGAAAAGGTAATGTTGGATTTTCCCAATAAGTAGACATCCCTTTTGTGCAAGTCGTATCTTTATCTCGCTTTTTCCTGAGAAATTCCATTTCATACACGTGAAGTTCCGCATACCGTGAGTCAATCTAAAAGTGTTCTTAACCGCATTTTCGCCTCATTCTCTTTACTGTTCATGTAATCATTATTTGTTCTGGGGCAGGCAATCATTGCGTTATCGGTCCAATATGTTTTGCACCGCAATGACCTTTTGTAATCGGACAGCCTGTGTTCCTGCAAAAATAAAACGTAATGGTTTGACAAAAAGATACACAATTTTTCGTTTGATGTCAACATCTGATTAGAATATCTATCTGATTAAGAAGTGTTTTTGAGGCAAATGTTTGAAATTTTGAATTACTCCGTCGCACTCATTGAATCATATCATCTGATCATCAGAAATCAGTGTTCATATGATTTCATTAGAATTCTTAACAAATTTGTTGAACAAATTCTTAAGCCTATTTTTAGTAAGAAATTATTTTTGATTATTTTCCGAAAAAGGTGAGACTGATGTGTCAATAAATAGTGCATATGCAGTCAAATAAGAAAAGTATTGACTACAAATATTTAAGCATTCAACGAGAGAAGTAACTTTTGCATCAAAACTAAACTTTTACATTTCATCCAGTGTACTAGTTGACAATAGAACTTAAAATTAAATTTAATTATTGGATTTGTGGAGTTGTTAAAGTTAAATTCTGTAGAAAACCAATGTCAATGAATCTATGAAAAGTAGACCTTAGATTTAAGGAAATATGTAATTTTGCTCAAAATGTCTTTGGTGCAAAGGATAACTTCAAGCAAATGAAACGTCCGAGAAAGGATGTGCAAGTGAGTTTTATAGCATCAGCACAAATAACTTTCAATGTCATTTTTGTCACCTCACTTACAGCAGCCCCATAGTTCCTCGGCGATATTTTTTATTTTTCGTTATGAGATATTAACAAATCGTAGTGTCCATTTAATTCATCCCTAAAATCGCACCATAAATCAGTCAGTTTTGCTCCAAAATTGAACTATTTTTGGATTTTAACGAATTGAATTACTGTTTTTCAAAGCTCGAAAATGATCGAAATTAACATTTTCATTGCCATATTTGCAAAAAAATATGTTGGAGCAGGAAAAAGGAAATGAAAATAACAGAATAATTAAAAGATGGTGTAAAATACCTATTCCGTACATAATAGTGATTAAAATTTCCAATAACAAATTTTTTATCCCGTTCACTGAACTCAAAAAGTGCAAAAGATTCTGTACCCACCTTTTTGGTTAGTGTTCTCGTTGTGTTTTTAACTGAACGATGTGACCTATCGTACAAGATCTGCTGTAGTGATACATATCTAGGCATGTGAGCACTTGTTAAAAATATCAGCCTTGGTGTGTTGTCAGTTAGGTGCTTATCCCGATCACTGATTTGCCGGAAATATATAATTGAGTTATAAGCTAGTTGCGCTTTTATATCTTCCCTGGAAACCTGTTCGCTGTCTAGGTGTGGTTGACCTTAGTGTGGAGACTTCATTCGAAAATTAGATTTCACTGATTTTTTTGGTACTATATATAGAACTGAAATGACAAAAGGTGGCTTACTCATGTCTGCTCGTGTAAAAATCAGTGCGTACACCTATCAGCAGTTTGACCCCGATATGTGCTGTCTGTTTAAAAAAAGTTGCACTGCAGTAGATTATATTCACCCGATTGTGTTCGGTCAAACAATTTCAGCATCCGAGTTTTTGAAACATGCATTTGACATTGCTCGTTGTTAATGTGTTTAAAGAACAATCGAACATTTGCCTTTTTGAGTGTCTGTTGCCATTTTGAAGAATTAACTGCTTTGTTTGGTAAATATTGCATTTTGTTGGAGGGAGCTTTTCCATCGTCGCTCATGGACTGGATTGGATGATTTATCGCTGACTCCTTGAGCATAATTTTATCTGATACTATGCTTTTGTCTGCACAATCCGTTGTTTTAGAAACAACTCGAGGTTGTTTCCGGTCGGATCTTTTTTAATTTCGAGATCTTGCGGCTGGAGGTACCTATTTGAAGGCAATTGTCTGGAAGAAAATGACCATGGAGCCTAAAAACTAAACACAACCGATGTGGGAATACAGACGTGTAAAATTTATTCTGTAGCTTTTTTATATTATGTTTCAGTAGGTACAAGAATTCTTGTTTTTCACATCCTCATTTCGACTTAATGCTCCTCAACTTCAAATCTTATGAACCAATTTTATCGAAATTAAAAAAAATCAAGGGTCCTATAGATTTTGTAAGAATTCCGTGGGAAACCCATTTAGGTTCGTTTATGCGTTAAAATTAGCAAAATATTTTCTATTAGACATTGTTTGGAAATAAAAATATTTATTTTACATACATGCATATTCTCTGGACAAATTTTAAAGGAGCATAGGGTGCTTCAAAATAAACATTTTTGTCAAAGAATGTGTCCACAACTGTTGCACGTTGTTGCTAGAGGACACTGTTTGCATATCATTTGTCATTCGCAACGCAGATTTCGCACGTGATGGAGCATTACACGAATTCCGAGATGACTGACTGACTTGCATCCAATGAACGAGGCTGCCAATGGAAACTGAAGAGCTCTTATATTGTACCGTGCTGCATATTTAAGTATTGTACCGTGAGCGCTTATAGGCGAGTGCCGATTCGTCAAACGCTTGAGCGTTTAATGTATCAAACTGAAACATTTCATATCAGGAGTAATACTGGTCGGCCGAGAAGTTCGAGCATTCCAGAACTGGAAGACATTCTACACGAAAATCTGGGCAAATAAAAAATTTATTCATGACACCCATTTTTGGACGTAAATACGGACTTGTTTTACGAATGGCAATTGGTTAAATCTAGATTGGGATAAAATTTTTTCTTTCAATTTTATTTTGTTTATTCAATCAGGTGTCTAGAAGGAAAGGCCGATATCATCTGTAACCAACTTGTATTCATTATTCATCTAGGTCAGCACGCACTTTAACCAAGTAACAAGTTGGCAATACTGGATGGAGTAATTTTTATTTAAAATTGAGTTTTCTCACCTGTGATTATTTTCATCCTGACGAATGCGGGCGTATAGTCCTTCCGAAATAGCTGTAAACAATTTTTACATTTTAAACATTAAGTTTTGTTTTATCCATTCAACTACCAGTTTGCCTAAGATTGCTTTTCCTTTGTTTTCTCATTCGCGTGTCTAACACATGAAACATGTGGTACAGTGAAACCTTATCACTGAACTAATTTTTTTCTAGCTCCAAAAAGCCTGTTATAATATTAGACTTAGTTTCCCAATTTTTAAAATATTTTTTGAACTATCTTTTGAGACATCGTGTGTATAGTTTGAATTTCCAGGATCTTGATATAGTGTTGTCATAATTACCTTGCTAATCCCAAGTAGCTTTAAATTAACCCAAAAGGGGAAAGCGTCAGTACGAGATTACACTTGATAAAAATTTTCCCCTTTCTTCATATAGTTGTCAATTGAAACTTGTATCTAATTTCTTGATGGTGCGAATGGATACCATCACTCTAGAGTTTGGTGGTTTTACCCTGAAATGTACAAAAATCGTAAAGACAATGTGTTTCTACAGTGCAAGTTTTCTAGTATGTTTGATTTGCTGTTTTTAATTAATTTATTAACTACCTGAAATATTAATAAAGCAGAGTAAGTTTATTTTTTGGTTCAAGTTTGTTTTATTTCTCTGCTGTCCCCTACAATTTGCTCATAACTGTCTAAATTTTTAATTACTTGATTTTAACGCCTTACATTGCGATTTTAAGAACAGATGCTTATCAAGTTGCAAAAAATGAGGTACGGCGAAATTCATTCACTGAAGAGAAAGCGAGAGCTGCGAGTTATATATATTATATTTGATACATGTGTGTAGATTGGTGCAAGTATGGGTGATGCATTGCCACCCATTGTTGCTCTCAGCAAACATTGACTAGTGAAATCCGTCCAGACTAGAACCAAGTGATCTGAGGACAATTTTTCTTTGTCTAAATCGAAAATCTACTACGACTGCAATCCAAATTACTGATAAAGCATTTGATAAAGGAATTGCTTCCGAACGAGCCATTCGCTGTTAGCAAGATTGAGATAAGGAGATACAATTTGCAAAATGAACCACGTGGAAGAACACCGATCAGAACAAGGCAAGACAGCGATTTGAAGCGTGCTTTTCTGTTCAGAAGCAAACTGGGAAGAATTCTGCTACATATTATTGAGAGAAAGGATCTTATACGACAATCGCAGACATTCAATGCAATGGTTGGGGTTAAACATGCTCAAGGCCATTCCTCTTTCCACATTCCTTGTGATTTCATTCAGTATTATTAAATGCCACGGTCCCATTCAAAGAAGATAATGTTCAATATATGGTGGTCCTTTGAAACCATTCAAAGAAGATAATGTTCACTATGGTGGTCCTTTGCCGGTATCGTTCTTCATTCATTTATCCCAAGGGGTCGAATCGTAACAGCATATCTGTACTGTGCAGACATGACAAATATAAGAAAACCTGCATTAAGGAGGCAGCACTGTCAATAGACATCTACTAACAACAGTGCGGCAGATTAATAATTTGGTAGATTTGTCATGTTCTAAATATTGAACAAAAACTCACTCCACTGTACCATCTCCAATCCAACCTTGTGGAGCGTAAAAATCGCGACTTAAAGCCTCGTATAGCAATCTTGTTTGGAAATGACCATACTTCGTGGGTAGAAAGATTACCGTCAGTTAAATTCGCTATGAATACAGCAAAATGTGACAATACTGGACATATGGCAGCTTATTTAACTTTTGCACGAGAATTCCGTACACCTGATGAATAAAGACCTTCGAGCCATTGTTAATAACAACTAGCAGTACCCGCACGGCGTTGCCCGTGACATCGTTCTTGTTATGTCCTCACTGATTCTGAAAACATTAAAAAGAAAAAACAATAATTTTAAGAATGAATCCCACCACCACCCGACATGACACGGGCATGTCGCCTCATTCCTTCCACCTCACTGATTCTTGCTTAGAGCTTCATGATACACTGTTGAATGTTCTTCCATTTTGAGCTAGAATGTAAAGATTCTCGGCTTTTCCAACTCTTGAACAACCCACATAGAGTTGACCGTGGGAGAAACACGGTTTAATGAGATCGTGTCCTACAACTTTCAGCGATTGTCCTTGTGCCTTGTTGATGCTCATGACGAAACTTAAACGAAGAGGGAACTGAAGTCGTTTCAAGTGGAATGGGAGATCCGAAGGGATGATTGGTATCCTAGGAATGAATACGTCTTTGCCTGCGGCATGTCCAGTCATGATGGTGGCTTCAATAATATTCGGCATCAGTTTCTTGATAGAGTCTTGTTCCATTGCAGAGTGAAGGTGGATGCAGATTCTGAGAAGCATAATCGGTGCCCCAATTTCTAGCTGTAATATGTGCGAGGGTACTCCAGATGGCTTCAATGTGTTCCAAACTGTTGTGTAGTTTACAGCCTCATCTGTGTCACATGTAGTGTCGGTAGACTTGAAAATTTGAACACTTCCGGGAAATTCTTGTAAACGTTGCTTATTGATGACATTGACATCTTCGTTTCTTGGGGCAAGAATTGCCCTATGGCACAGCCATACGTGATCAGTAAAGTGCTGCGCCACATTTGGTAACACCGCCTCTTTCAGCTCTTGAGTTTTCGTAGTCCTTGCAATGCTTTGCATTACACTCTTTCAACGTGACATCAAATGCTTCGAATGCGGCTTTGTGGGACATAGTACATTCATCCCAGACAATGAGCTTGCAATCCTATAGAACCTTTGCGTTTCCTGAATTTCTTGAAATGTTACGTGTAGGAGTTTCCGCGTTTGCCAAATTTAAGGGTAACTTGAATGCCGAGTGAGCTGTTCTCACTCCAGTCAATAGAGTTGCGGCAAAACCTGATGAGGCAACAGCCAAGGCAATCTCGTTTCTCTGTCGCACTTTAGCCAAAGGAGATTGACGAGAAAAGTCTTCCCTGTATCGCCAGGAGCATCCAAAAAGAATATGCCACCGCGCCTATCAAAAACTGCTCTTGTAATCTTGACAAATGCTTCCTTTTGATGGACCATTTTTGGCTCATTGTCCTCATGTGTGTTGCGGCTACATTCGCGTCATAGTTTCTTTCCATAAGTTCTTCAATCGGTAGGCCTGAATCGCAGTTTCGATTGGGTTGCGGTAGTCCAAAGCTTTTTAGGTCCGATCCACCCAACAATATAATCTTATCCTCAATGTAGATTAGAGCTATGTTTAAGAAGTCATCAGTGTAGTCCAGATCCATGTTCTGCTGCTGTACGCGTGCTTGGTGCAGTATGTCTTCAGACAGGTTCTCCTTGTGGTTCATCCATAACTGATCGAGAGAAAACATTGAGCATGTTTGTAGCATGACAGCAAACAAATTACATAAAATCTTTGGCAATCGAGATGCAGCTGCTTCTTCCAAATGCTTTGTTCCAGTGTTCATCGTTCTCCAGAAGTCCTCTAATCTGGCAAGCCCCTTTGTAAGTTCCATATACCCTTTCTTCAAATGTTAAATCTATAAACGACATCGGGCCTTGTACTTCATGCAGCAAGAGTCGCAGGTGAAAGCATTCCGAGTTGGTCGGATGGACGGTGTACACACGTCCTAGTGCATCGCTAGACCTTATTCCTGCTTGTTCTGGTACAACTTGTCCTTGTTTTCGACGCTTCCATGTCTTGTTTCCGTTGTTCCAAGTGTAGTGCTTTGGTACTTGGTTGTACAATAGGGTGCGTGCAAATTCATCTTGGGTGCAAGTCTGAAGAAAGACGTCAGTGTTGCTTCCTGAGGTGCTTGGACACGTTGAGCAGCATTTTCTGTCGTGAAGTAGACTAGCCATTCTCAAGGTGGACGCTTAGATGAATGACGGGTGGCTCTCGTGAATTGGGAAGTTGAGTATTCTCCATACTGCTTCATTACTTCTGATATCTTCTCATTTGATACTGACGAATTCCATTAAGGTCATTCTCTCCACTGGTCAATTCAAACACAGCCATGTCGGATCCTTTGTTAACATACTTACAGGCATACTTCAGACTTTACAGAATTGCAATACTCTGCGTTGATATACGCATTGAACATTTTGTTAATTGAGGTCAATACGGAACAATCCACGTATTGTCCAGATACTTCTGATCCTCGAAAATTTATGTTTCCAGTAAATCCCCCGTCTTATGCTGATCTATGACGATAAAGTGGATATCGGTCTTTTGCGTCTCTTTCAAAAAACGGCGTGGGAATAGCTTTGTACAAATCCCATCCTTCATGCAATGAGTGGATTTATGCATCCTCAAGGGCCGTGCATCATCTGCTTTGTTACAATGCAAAAAAGTTCTGGGCCTTGTGGATTAGGGATTTCTGCACTGATAAAGTCATCCACTCTGAACGTGTAATGAGTCTTTGAGCCAAATCAGAATGTGGGCATGAGGAAGTCCTTGCTTCTGCCACTCGTGTAAATATGACACTTCTCCAAAAATCTTTGCCTTTGTGATGAGACTCATCAGTGTTTTTTTCTTTTGATGAAAGACTTGCCAACAAATCATGACGATCCTGTGGTTTCCCCCAACAAATAGTTCTTGCTGTATCTGTCCAGTTAGGATTGCATGTAAAGGTGATGAAGAGGTCCGGTCTACCATAGTTTCTCACGTAGGTCATGGCATCTTGAGTACGCTCGTGCTTGTACCTGGGACCCCCAGTTAAACTGGAAGGCAAGATGATCAACTGGCCAATGTCTGCAACATTTCCATCGTTCATGACCGCATCCCTCAAATGTGCATACTGTTCCACTCAGCATCCTCTGATTTAGTCATGTACAACAGCTTTTCCGATTCAATCTTGGCATATATGTCAACGATAAATTAATGGAACAGGTCTTTGTGCTTCTCAGTAAAATGTTGAAATCTGAAGAGCGTAGAACTGCATAGCAGAAATCTTAGTTTGCGGCATTCCTGTAGTTGGGTTTGTTTGTCGGAGTTCAAAATAATATCCATCTTCCCCTGCCAAAACATGAGTGGATACTGTAGCGCATCGTAGGACCTGTGCGTATCGGGAATTCTCTTGATGGTGCCACTTAAAACTATATCTCTTGCTCCATGTTGTTCTCCCACTATGATTAAAGCCACTTCTCCTGTTGTCGGTGCATTGAACCGCCTCTCATGTTCACCATGTGGGGTTTTGACCGCTAAGATTGTCACTTTGAGTTCAGGGCTGATCTTATCCATGGCCGATTTGAAGCTGTGGATGTAAGAGTTGCGATGATCCAGCATATATTGTAACTGATGTACTATGTCTCGTCTGCGGAACGTGTTTGCAACGCTGCTCTGCTTGTTGTGTATCATCTCCAACAAAATACATTTGCAGAAATTTAGGCTCTTCGTTTGGTAGAGGATGTAGACTCCCGATGGCGGTGATAAACTTGACCCTGAACCTTAAATGTCTAATTTCTTTTGTCGTGCCGAAGAGGTCATCTGGAAACAGGAATTCTACCTTCTAATATTTGCCAGGAAATGTTTAGCTTCCGCTGAATCTCCAATCAGTAAAGTACGTAGGAGCTCGTCCATTAACTGGCAGTTGAACCTTTCCTCCATTGCAGCACTATCTGGGACTTCACCTTTCCACTTTGCTTCACAGTGTTGACATGTTACAGACATTGATCCAATGACGCACGAAGGATGAGATACATAATCTGCTGATGGATCGTAATTAAAAACTGCATTCTCTAAATTTCTACAGATGCGCATTCGAGCAGTACGTCTTCCGTTTCTAACTTGCTGTAGTCTTGTTTCTCTTTCTGTGGTGGATTCAGTTTATCTTCGATTTATTTCTGTTCTATTTGTTTTGTTCGAAGACGTTTCTTTTTTCTGGGAGCCTGGGTCATCTTTAAATACAACGCTAAACCAAAATAATGTAGTTATTTACCTGAAATAAAAATGAATAAAATTACAGAAATTATACAAATTCAAAAGTAAGCTATGAATTAACCACTACTGAAATAAAAATGTGATTGAATCTTTAAATATAACGCTATACTTTTAAAGTCTTGTTATGTTACCTTACTGATTCTGACAAACAACCTAAATTAATCACATTGTCAGCGAAATCAAAACCAAATTAAAAAGTACTAAACACTGTTACTTCATTTCATGTAATTTATTAACACAAACATACTATTTGCGAAAAATAACGAAACAAAAGTTTAATGTAATTAGGGTTAATAGTTTGTACCCACGATTGATGATCGTCCATCTCTTTGTCTGAAATAAAATGAGATTGAACAAATTCAAAATTAAGTTATGAAATAATCACTACTGAAGTAAAAATCGAGTAATGAAATATCCACTACTGAAATAAAAATCGTGATTCCAGAGCGCTTTGAATACGTTCGATGGTGAACAGTTTCAAAACATTCCGATCTCTTTCACTGTTGCCATTCTTAGGAACAAAATAATACAAAAATATGCCAATAAATTAATTATAAAATGTTCTAGATTAAATTTTAAAATTCGGGGTTCGAGGGACATTCAGTCACCTTAAGGACTACCTGTGTGCCGAATTTCATGCCTTGTAAGTGCTATAGATTCGTCTGGACACCGCACACAGACATACACACAAACACACACTTCCTTTTATAATAGAGTTTTCATACCCGAGATCACTCCATATTTGAAGAAATTTGCAAAAATCATGCTTCAAGTAAAAGAAAATCGGTGTAGCCCAAGATCGGGTAGGAAAGAATATGCAGATAAATCGCGACGCTTTGGTCTGAAGCCTCGTTTGGGTACAATAGCATCCCCTCAGTAATAATAAAAGGAAACTTCGAATCTTATGCCTCGCAGATATGAACGTTACATAATACTGTGTCGCAGATCTACGTCGTATGAAGTTGGAAGTCGATGATCCAAGTGTGCCACTGGGAGTTTATCACACTTCATTCTTAGCAGCCCACCGTGGATTACCTGAGGTTCCGATTCCAGTTGCCTCATTTAGAAGAGGTAGACCCAAGAAAAAGGACACTTCTTCACCGGGACGGTATTAAGAAGTGAAGGGGAAGTGTAGCAGATCACCAGTGTTTTTCTGCTCTCCTCGAGTGGAACGTGGGATTCTTTATCAGTTGTTTCCGAGGTCGCACGATCGTGTTCTCTTCTGCGCATGTGTCCCGTTCAAAAGCGAGAGCGTCTGTTGTATGTTTAGGCCCCGTTCACATGAGGCGTTTTGCAACGCGCGTTTTACATCAAAACAAAACGCGGGTAGCCAAAGTACAGAGTTCTACTGGAGTGTTCACATGCAGAAATCACTAGAATCCAAGCGCTAGATTGCTTCCTTAGCTTCAACAATCTCCGGTCGTTCTCGCGGTTCGAAGGCGTTTGGAGAAGCATAGGTTTCTTCTGCACCGTTCACATGACACGCGTTTTGACGGGCGTTAAGGTTTTTATTCCTTAGTCCAAGTTTCTATCTTCGCGATCGTTAAAGATAGAGTGAAAATTTCAACGGATTTGAAATCTGCGGAAAATTCCACACCAGATCGATACCTGAAATGTGATTTTCTTTAAATAAACAATTTTTCAACTGTAACTTTAATATTTTCGCGATATTCATTTGGCGAATATTCATTACGAACACAAAAGGGAGTATTAATCTCGTTCTTATAGAAAAGATATAACATGATTGGAGTATTTTGTCTTAATCCATTGCTTTATATTTATGGCCATTAAAAATAGAAAGAAAATTTAATCGTATTCGATTTATTGAAGAAATTTACCCTGCTTTCACACAAAACTTGTAAAAATGTGACTGTTTACAACAAAAGGGGATAGTGGGTAATTTCATTTCTGAAAAGGGGATAGTGGGTAATTTCTTGCTGAAGACAAAGAAGCGCTGACACTTTTACTTAGTAAAATACCTTTCTGCGGTGAATCGACGGACCAAATGTTTGGACACGTCAATCGATCCCGTTCTGTGCTTGACGAGTTAACAGAATGGAACTCAGGATTAAAAATAACAAATTTATTAACAAGTAACAACGGAGAGCGAAGCTGCTAGGTTGGTTCTCGGCAGGCAGTCCCCTCACAAGTGACAGACAAGAAAAAGGGAGGTGGTTAAGCAGCCCCTTTGAACATAAACATGCAGGCGCGGTGACATCCCCGAGTGGTCTGGTTGTCCGTGCGCCATCTCGTAGGAAAATACTCAACAAGTAGTATTTAATACTTACGTTTCCAAAGGAAAAAGCAAATCGAAAAGACTTCTCTAACAAAATGAACTTTCCACCTAATTATTTCACTGATGGAAACACTCGGATTAAGCAAAAGAGACTTTAAAAAGAAATTTCAAGTAAAATTTTGCACGTGCACCATAATAATAGTTATATTTTGTTCTTATACCGCATTTTTTATATTATCGGAGATTATAATTCATTATCAGCTGCGGTAAAAAAGTAAAATTTACGTCTAATTAAAAATTTTGCCGAGACAAATAATCAAATTACAATTATGAAAATTTCAGGACATATAATAGACATCTTGCTCTTTTATGTTGAAAAGTTTTGATGTTCTTGGAGCTCTCCCTCAGTGAAATATGCATTTTTTAAAATTGAAAAATCGTATTTTTCCATAATTTTTACTTTTAAAATGTTTTTTCTTTATAAAAGTAGAAATACAATCACAAATTACGCCACGCTATTTGTTAGGAAGAGGGCTCTTCATTAAGAATAATTTTTAATATTGTCTTTCCATTTCTAGAGATACCTGAGCAATTTGAAATTTCTATTTTCGTCAATACCTCAGATTCAGCAATGAGGGCTATTAAATTATATTCTGACGTTTCCTAAGAGACCATTTTCTGAAGAATGCAACGATATAAAAATTTTAAATTTGTATTGCTAACTTATTGAAATATAAAGGTCGCAAACAGCCCCTTTTAGTGCTAGAAAATCTAAATTTGTTTGACCTTGAACTTCAAATGTCAATAATTAAAATATAGATTTCTGAAACCTAATATTTTGCAGTTGGTCATTACTATTTGACCTATTTAAAAACTGATTTTCATTAAAATCGGTGATATATCAGCCACAGCCGATTTGCTCATTTTGTGTGGAATGACCCAACTATCAAGAGTAGTTACTACTAGGTATTCGGATACAAGGGTATTTGATTACAAAAGTACTCATGTATTCGATTATCTAAGTACTCGGATCCAAGGTATTCGGTTACAAGAGTATTCAAATGCAAGTATTCGGTTACAAAAGTAGTAACTACCAAGAGTAGTCATCCTAGGTATTCGGATACAAGAGTTTTCATCTTAAGTAGCAGTGTCATATTGCATGGGTATTCATGGTTCTCGTTAGTGTTATGTTTCTAGTCTCGATTTTGCTTTTTCCAATTTTACATGTCTTGAAAAAGCTCGTGATGAAGTGTCGAAAAAGTGTCCATCGACACTTCAGAGATTGGATTTGAAATTTTCTGGAAGCAATCTCCAGAACAGGCAGGTTTAATTATCAGTAAATGGTTTGCCCTTTATTTTTGAAAATCAAGTTGGAAGTTTTTTAAATTTTAACTATATTTTTAATTTATGTTTAATTTTTTAAAAATTAATAAAAATTAATTTAATTTTCAAGCTTTTTTATTTCTGACATGTAAAATATATCTGCAAATAAGGTACTATAATGCTTGAAATGCTTTTCTTTTTCTTCAATTTAAATAACGTTATTTCATTCTCAAGATGGCTATTATTTTCTTTAAACTATCTGACAATAACTTATATTCTCTTTTAAAATACCTGACAGAATCTTTTACGATAGTTAAATGATTATGAATATTTTTTCTGCTTTGACTCTATCTCTTACATTTTCGTACTCAAAACAGTGGTTGCAAAAATAAAAAGTGAATTTTCAAGAACAAGATGTGATTATTTAATGTAATTTATATTTTGTAAATATTTACGAACCATTATTGTACGTAGATCAACCGAGATGTGTCACTTTTTATAAGTTTACAGAAATGATTTTGAAGTTTCAGATCCTGGTATTAAAAAATAACAATACTTTTTACATTCATACAAACTTTTTTAAGGTGTTTTATATAAAAAGTTTCATTCTTATCTTCGGGGTGGTGGGACTCATTCTTAAAATTATTGTTTTTCTTTTTAATGTTTTAAGAATCAGTGAGAACAAACAAGAATGATGCCACGGGCAACGTCGTGCGGGTACTGCTAGTCATTAATAACAATCCACATTGTAATGCGGATAAAATACGAATTGTTACAAGACGCCAAGTTGGCTTCCTTTTGTGAAGAGAATACGGTAGGTCGCCAGTTTTTGGCGACTGCACCTTTCGATCATTGAAATTTTCCGTAATAATTTCACTGTTCGCCGAATGCCGTAATTAAAGATGAAAATCCGTTACAATTACGGAAAATCCGTAGTGGTTAACATCTGCAGCTTCATATCCTTGGTTCATGTTCCAAAAAAGTTTGGAGCTGTAGAAAAACGTTTGGGCTTAGCTTGGCGTATTGTACTTAATCGCTTGAATTCATGTGCGCATGCCTCGTTCAAGCGGTCAGAATGTTTACATTTACCATAAGATTTTGATACCATTGGAGTGCAGGTCCAAGTCACAAAAAATTCCCCCTGATGACACTGAAAGACAAATTCGTGAAAATAAGGATTGATATAAAAAGTTTAAAAAGGGGGGCTTAACTTTCACTGTCCTTTGGTAAATTTTCAAAAAAAGTCGCCAAATTTTGAAACTAGTAGCTTTTGAGATGATTTTACACAAAAAGATATCCCTAGTCGCCTAGGTTGAAAAATAGCAGTCACCTTTCAGTAGCCTGTGGCAACCCTGGACCTTACGTCATTTAATCTAAATTAATCAACCGATTCCAGAGGTCGTTTTGTGTTGTCAATTTAGAGAACTTATAGGGTATTTGTGTTTTTAACATCTCTTAGTTTTGTCCTGAGTTTTAATTTAATTTGAATTTCTATTTACTATGCTGATATCGCCGTCCAAATTCTTAGTTCTTTTTATTTGAATTCCACTATAACCGTTATTGAATGAATCAGCCTGCATTGAAATAGAGAAAAAAGTTCGGCGCGTCGATCACTTTAGACGTTACTACGGTTACTGAGTGGGGTGATGGGGGCAGTATGATTTAATGCATCTTTTTTTAAATAAGTAGAATACGAGCATAGCATGTGTCCTGGCGTCTCATAGGGTAAAGTAACAGAATAAAGCATATGCCATAATTCCGAGATCACTCACTTTAGACACATGCAGATCTAATGGAGCAAAGAAAACTACATGAGCCAAAGGGGGCATTCAATGCCCTTAGGAGATGTTAACGTCCATTTTGACCCATCTCCTTTCTTACGTTAGTCCTCCCGGCTTACCCAACCAAAACAAGTTAACAGTGTGGTCAAACATTAAGTTACACAAATAATATCCAATTTGCCATTGAATTTGCTTTATTTCTTTTTAAAGTTCAAGATATATTGATTATAACAATTCTATAGAGTAGAGAAATGAATTCTTCACAGCTGTCCATTATTGCTATCGCAATCCTGAACAAAAATTGCAAATTAGAGCAGAGCTACGTGTGAATACCTCTCAATTGAAAGTTATAATAGGGTATTTCTTAAACATTTGATTATCCTAAGGGTAAAAAAATTCACTCAAACTTTCGGCTTTTGCTGCTAATTAATCAGCTAACTAACTTTATGCCTACGGTTAGTTTTTAGTGTACTTAATTAACCATAGTATTTTGGGAATTTTAAAATCCTTTTCTGAAAACTTTTAAGATAGTTCTTACACACACCACTCTTAAATTTTACGTGTAATTTAAACACTTTCACGGGCCGCGGTGCCCGGTTGGAAGAGTAACGAATTAGCAACCGGAGGGTTGCGAGTTCGAATCCAAACAAAGACCGTCATATACAAAGGAGGCTGGTGCACGTTAAATCGTGGCCTCAAATGTCCTCACGTTGGCGTGGTGTGGAAGTTTGGAGAGTGGAGTACCAGGTCAGGTGTGACCACGTCATCTGACCGTGGTTCAAAGTTACGTGGTGTTGTCCTCGATCTTTCCCTTCGGGGTTGATCCCGGACCGTCGCCAATAGCCCGTTATGTTGCACCAGTGCTATGTTAATTAAAATACCTACCTAAACGCTTTCACATTTCCAATTCTAAAAATGTTACTACTGTTCACATTCTAAGAACTTGGTATGCGTAATATAGTTTATTTAGTTGTGGTTTTTCACACTGTACTGTGGTATCTTACTACACATAATTTCGAATGAGTCATTGCCCGCAGAAGTCAAAAAGCGGTTTGGGTTGAATACATCGAAAAAGAGAAAGGCCTCTTGCTAATTTCTTGAAAGGAATATCAAACTTGTCATTGTTCAAGGCCAACAACTTCTGAATATAACAACCATTTGTCAAGTTTTCATTCCATCTATCTTGAAAGGAGCGGGTAACTGCATCGCGTCATCCTCTAGTCACGATGTGCAAATGTATCTCCCTTATGTTTTAGTTTCAAGTCTTTCCTTAATTTTATAAATTTGTTAATGAAAAGTTTTTTGATGTCAAGTACATAAGGTGTAAAATAGTTGAACACAAGAATCGTCTTAATTTACGAATAGGTTGTAAAAAATTGCCATTACTTAAAAATATGGCAAAAAGTCTAAAAATGTTGGTAAAAAGCTGTTTTGTTTGAAGTTGGGGAATTTCGTTCCAATTTGTTATTTTTACCAAACCATCAAAAATGAATTTTTTTACCAAAGCGACCTAGCAATTTGCTGTTTAGACAAGACCAATTAAAAAAAGTATCTTCCTTTGTATTTTTTGTCTTTGCTGTGTAACACAATATTTACTCTCCAGTGTAATTCTGTTCACTTATTCCATAAGTAATGAGTTTTCCTCATGAATGAGAGATTGATCATATTTTCATGTGATGTTAATTGGATGAATAACTTCATTTTATGTTCTGCTACTGAATACTAATATGCGTATGTTGAATTTACTGTTTTACTTAGCGTTACAGGTCGCCGGGCGCGAGCCTGCGCCGCCCGACTAGCATTGAATAAAACTTCATTCTTTTTGTGAGTCATTTCCTGGTATTCTGTGCTCGCACATGGTCATTTGCTGACGACTCATTTTTAACGCGTTTATTACTAAGACTTGACCCTTAATTTGGGAGGTCATTTTGGGCGAATGATGTATTAGGGTAAACTAGACAGTTATTGACACCCTAATGTTTAATTAAAAAATAAGCTTTCATGCCAATGTTCAGTTTCAGGCTTTGCATAAGTCCATTTATACTGCAAAATAAACTAAATAAGGATGAAGGGATGTCAATAATTGTGGTGTCAATTACTCATCCATAGGGTGTCACTAACCGATTTTGCACTATTTATTCTCAATATATTGCAAAATACCTTCCAGGGGTAATTTTTTTGTGTGAAACCCTTTATTCAGCTAAAGTAGAGTAATTCAGGAAAAGTCACAATGAATTTCAACTTGATTGAACTATTTTTTTTTATGAATTTATAGTATAAATATTGCTTTAAGGGTGCCAATAACTGTCTTGTTTGCCCTATATTTAATTAATTTGTGTGAAAAATTTCTTTTTGCACAATGAAAGTGATGTTCTGCGAACCGATGCCTCTACATTTTTGTAATCAAATGTTTTTTTTGTACTTTTACATGAAAGGTGCATTGAAAAATAAAAATAATACCTTTAAAATAACTTTTAAATGTATTTCAAACAACCATTTCAACGACGAATCCAATAATCAAGAGGGAAAGATATTTGAACTACCTGTACCAAATGGACATGGATTGATTCACATGATTTACGTTTAAATTAATACCACTGAAAAAATACCTGCCCATTTTCTAATTTGAAAGTTTTGACGAGTATTGTAACCAGGGTATGCCGATATAAATCAGCTAGATTTAAACCGCTATTTAAATCATGATTTAAAATCAAGTGATTTTTATTAAAATATTGTAAATCAAAATTTTTAATTTCATTTTCTTTTCTGTATTAAATTTATATGAAATAATTGAACAAAAAGCATATTTTATTCAAATAAGTTAACTATATAAAAATAAGTAAAGTCTGTTTATGAAAAAAATAGTAACAATGGAAAAGTTTTCTGCAGTATCACAAAAGCATTCCAATTTTGCACGTAAATCTTTATAATTGGGAATTTTGATGTTTTAATTTTGTTTTGTGTAATATGTTGGTTAATTTTTTATTTAAACTGAATTGGGAATTTTTATGCATTTGATTCCTAGGAATTCTTTACAATGCTAGCATAACTGTTCTGTATTTATTTAATTGAAATTTGGAATGTAGAAGTTAATTCACCCATCTGATAATCGAGTATGTTAATAAGAGATTATGGAGTAACATGGAAAGCTATTTTAATGATTACGATTTTTTATTGCAAGCTCTAAATTCCACTCGATTGGCATATAAGAAGAAATGTTATACTTATTCTATGTTCATAGAGAAAACTTCATTTTCTTGTATCATACTAGCTGAATTACCCGGCGTTGCTCGGGTTGAATTGTTTATAATTCATCGTAATATTACTCGATATTATTCCTATGGAGATTTCAAATTGTTTTTAGCCCCCTGTACCATATCGACGATAAAAAAAGACCACTTTCTGAAAAAATAATCTTATGTTATCATAAACTAGCTTTGTCATTGGAATGTATGTAAATTTTTAAGAATTTGCAGACGGGATACATAAACAATATGATACTGAGCGATTTTCAGTGCAACCGCACCCGCACTGATTCTAAAAACCTTCCAAGGTCATCTTGAGAGGCGACTCCTGTAGATGTTAACTGACGTCATCTGTACAGCTAGACCTGGAGAGCGCCCCCTAGCAAGTGCTCTGTCCAGGATGCGGGACGTTACACCCCTCTGTACACCCAAGACATATAGAACGGGGGTTAATATGTAGCCTATGTTACCCGCAGGGTTCCAAAGAATAAGTACCAAATTTTGTGTAAATTGGTCAAACGGTATAGATTTGTATAGAGAACAGACAGATGACAACTCTGTTTTATATGTATAGATGTGTAAACCCTTTTAGTGTGCTTCGAATATAACTTTGAAATGTTCAGAGAATGTGAAAAATAGGCATATTTGATTTCAATCTGTATATTTTCATGTCTTATCTCATTTAAATTTACTTACAAATAATATTTTTTCACAAATAAGTACTTTCTGGAAACTAAATATTAATGAGGAGGAATGTTCTATGAGTTTTTGTTACAAGTTCCTTTTATTTTCTACTTGTGGCATGATTTTTTTCCAATAAACAAGTCTTTAACCAATTAATTACTTTATACGACAATGACTAAAAATTCTAGAATTTTAAAATTTGCCCGAATTTTGATTAATTTTATACACAAATTTATAATGTAATAGTGGGATCCTGGGGCAGCCTCATTATTAAGTCCAAAAAATTCCATTCCACTGGTTATAATCAAACTAATCTAAACCCCTCGAGAACCAGATGCGAAAACATTGCTTAAGCATGGCATTTGTTGTGCTGTTCTATTTGCTCTATCATGTAATTACCTTTGCTAATTCCTTTATCGCGTTTTAATCTTGCAAAAATTTACCCTGCTATATTTCCTAATGTATTAATGTTTAACATAAATCAAAACTATCTAAAAGCTACTCTGATTTGAGTGTTTCGTGTCCAACAAGTTCAAACTTGTGCAGGCAAGATTAATTAAAATAATAAAAATTTGATTTAAATAAGAAAATTGATTTAAATCAAATAAATCTGATTTTTATGATTTAAAAAATCATGATTTTTTTTCATACCCTGATTGTAACCAGTTCGATCAATCGATTTGCAAGCAGTGGTTTCCATCGTTTGGATGAATTCACCTTTTGCGAATGAATATGGTAATGCAGCAATTATCAAATACAAGCCTCCTCCCCTTTAAAATCTCAAATATAACTATGTCCTCTTTAAATGGAGGATATTTAATTGATCTCTTTTAATGGAGGATCATTTTCAAAGGGATTCTTGAACTAATCCAATTCTCTAAAATCTTAAAGTACTGCAGCCTCAGATAAATAATGATCAAAGCAGCTTTTTAACAATGGAAGAATCGCTTTGTTTTCAGTTGTATGAAGGACTGATACTAAAGAAGGAACGTCGTGATCATCCTTTTTAAGCTATTTGCTCCAATATTTAATTTTGTTATAAATATAAAAATTTCCGTTCGAGTAAAGTTTAGTTGTATGGTTACTATGCCAAGTTGAGATTGCTATGTTTCTCAAATGCTGATTTTATGAACGTTACTCGTATTATTAGTTGGGCTCGCATAACTTTACGTAATCTTATCTCCCCAAAAGTAAGATTTTAAGGATTTAATACTAAAACACTTTATCGACCCCGCTTTAACTCTATAGGGAGGCGCCCAACATTTTGAGAACATCTTTTGTTGGGAAATAACTTGAAAATGAGTTATTTGGGTGAAGTGGAGGAGTGATTTCAGAACCAAATTTGTTCAATACACCAGAAGAGGAGATACTGAAGAACCTATGACCAAAACGTGTGCAGTGTACGTAGAATTACTATCAATCGAGATAGAAAGTTTCTTACGAAACACTTAATCCTAACGTTGGATACACCTAATCTTCCAGAACCTATTAAAGCAGCATATCTCAGTTGTCCTATTCTCCCTTGTGTTTCCGAACCGTATCTGGTGCTTTAAGTACCAAAGTTTCGGGCATGCTAAGACCTGTCGTGGCTCTGAAACCTGCGCTCGTTGTGAGGAACCAGGCCACAATGAAACTTACAAAGCGTCATTCTGTTGCATTAACTGACTGGGACCATCTGGTGTATTCAAGAACTTGTGCAAAATGGACCTTTGAAAAGGAGGTACAATCTGAAGGTTTCACGATAAATTCCGTTCCTTCGAGCTCGAAAAATTGTTGAATACAGAACACCTACAGTAGGAATTTCATGTGCAACTTTCATGTCACACACTTAATGCAGCCACCGAAACCGACCCTCACCTCGAGAGCAGCTTTTTGTTTTCGCAATTCATAATTACACTTTCAACATCAAATGTGCAACCACATCTCCAAAGATGTCGCAGCATTAACATCTCGTCCGTCCTCTAATACCAAAAGTAAAATAAAAGAATCAATGCAAAATATCATAAGCTCGTTGAATCACTCATGCATCCAGTATTTCTGGGAACAATATAGAAATGACGACTTCAACCTCCTGGACAAACTGCCTGCCTGCCTCTCTTTTGTTTAATGGTAGAGTCCCTCATTTCTTGGAAGTGCCGTGGATTTCGCAACAAACTGTATGACATAAAAGCCCTAACTACAGAATGCGATTCCGCCTGCGTCTAACTTGAGGACACGAACCTGAAGTCGGCTGATGCGGCGAAAATTCATCGTTATACATGCTTTCGGAGTAATAACAACGATTGAAGAGCTTCGGGAGTCTGTACTCTTAACTCTCTCGTCCCCTCTCCCCTTCTATCGCACAGCGTAACAGTTCTTATGCTTGACAAATCATTCTCAGCGATACCTTTAGTGCAGTCATGTGGCAAGTGACAGTGTGCAATAGCGGATGATTTTTTTTGTTCTTTAGAGTCAAAATGTAGATTTCGTGTTACAGCGTCAGCACTAGTTGCCATAATACTTGGAGATTGGTTCCTGTTAACATCAGTCACTAAGATTCAAATTCTTCAACCCAACCGGGATTAGGTAATTGATTTGGTATGTCACCGCATTTGACGAGTTATGCGGTTTTATAGGAACGCGAAACTCATCCATTATTTTTTATTATTTTCAAGCTCGACCACTGACTCATTGGCCTTCGGCACTGCTAGGGGCGAACTGAGGGTATTTTTGAGGGAGCACTTAGTGGGCTGCCACCATTAATCCTAATTAGACAATCACCAATATCCAATGCTCTCGCATACCGAGGTTGAACCCGGTACCTAATGGGTTGTAGACAAACGCCAGATCATTATACTGGTGGGCGGTAACCGCCACATTTACGCCCTGCGAAGGGGTTATACTTAAGTATACCTTACCTGTTCCACTGAATTTTTCTAATCTATTTCAAAGGACGTATGCGATAAAGATTGTGCTTGGTCAGGGAATGAAAAATTATGATTTTTTTAAATCGGTAAATCGGATTTATTTGATTTAAATCGGATTTTTTTAAATTTAAATTGTATTTTTATGATTTTAATTAATTCATTGCCCGTACGAGTTTAAATTTGTTGGACATGAGACGCAAATTAGTGTAGTTTCTGGATAGCTTTGATTTATTTAAACATTAATATTTTTACTTAAGACATTAATATATTAAGAAATATAGGCGGATAAATTTTTGAGATTAAAACGCGACGTAGGAATTAGCAAGTAAATCACATGATAAAGTAAATAGACAGTGTCCCAAATGCCAGGACGAACAATTTTTTTCCATCTGGTTCTCAAGCAGTTGAGATTACTTTGAGTTTAACTCATAACCAGTGACGTGAATTTTTTGGACCCAGATAAATAAGGTTGCTGGATCCCATGGTCACCATATTAAGAATTTTTCAATCATACAAATTTCAGAATTTTTGCATTATATATTGATCATATATGAATAAAATATTTTGAATTTCTTGAATTATTTTGATATAAATAATCAATTGGTTCTAGACTTGCTTTTGAGAAAAAATCATGTCACCAATAGAAAATAAAATAAAAGGAACTTGTATCTTGAAAAAAATTCCTACTTATTAATTTTTAGCTTACAAAAATAACTTATTGGTGGAAAAATTGCATTTTTTGTAAGTTGAAAATGACGACATGAAAATATATATATAATTTGAAATCAAATATGTCTATTTTCCAAATTCTGTGAGCAGACTAGTATTTCATAGGTATATTCGAAGTACACAAAAAGGGTTTATACACAAAAAATGAAGCTTTTCTCTATGAACAGCTTAGAACAAGTGTAATAGCATTCCCCAGAACATGGTAATTCAGTGGAATTTTGAACTTGCAATAAAAAATTTATCAATTCCAATAGCTTTCTGCTTCAACTCAACCTTTTCTCAACATACTCAATTATCAGATGAGTGAATTAACTTTTACATTCCAAATTTCAATTCCATAAATATTGAATAGTTATTCCTAGCAGTGTAAAGAATTCTAAGGGATCGATGCATAAAGTTTCCCACTAAATTGAAATAAAAATTAACCCATATATTACACAAAACAAAATGAAACTTAAAATTGTCAATTATAAAGATTTATATGCAAAATTGGAATGCTTTGGGATACTGAAGAAAATCTTTTCGTTGTGAGTCTATTTTTTACATAAAGATTACAATACTAAATAAATAACTAGGGCATCTTAAAAAGGAAAGCAAGTTACCACAATTTTTTTAATAATTTGAGTGAATATATTTCAAGCATCTTCACTCATCACATGACGAATGGTTTAAAATTAGCCATGTGTGATTTATAGTTACATGGAATGTTTAAAACAAATCCAAAGCAAGCTTGTGAGTGACACCTATTGATCAATGGCCCAAGATGGAAATACTTGTTTGGTAATTATGATCCCAATCAGCAAATACTGTTATTTAGTGTCTTGAAAGGGAGGATGATTTTCAATATAATTTTGGGGTGAACGCAGTACGAGTGAAGTTTTAACTTATTTGAATAAAATAATACACATCTTGTTCAGTTATTTCATTTTCAATATTATTAAACATAGAAAGAAAACTGAAAATTAAAATTTTGATTTAAATCAATGATTTTTTAATAAAAATAACTTGATTTAAATCGGCATACCCTGCTAGATAGTATTGATTTACGTTAAACATTAATACGTATGATTTAGAAAATATAGCAGGGCAAATTTTTGAAATATTAAAACAGTTAAAATTATGTCTGGGCTTTGTAACTTTTATTCATTTTTCGAATTGCATTTCATGATTAAATTCCATACTTAAAATTCTAAATTAAAAGATAACCGTTTTAATAAGGTGAGGAAATTTTGATATTTTTTATAATGAATAAATAAGCTAAATAAAATTTAATTTTCCGGCCTTTTTGTTTTCAAATTTGTTTCAAGTGAGTTAGGTTGAAAATATTCTTTTTCTACAAATACAGAAGGGGGATCAACTGGTTGTAAAATGACTTTATGAATACTTTAATTGTCTGTTACAGAAACACTAAAATTTAAATGAGTTTCCTCCGTACAAAACGAGATATCCGGAATAATGATTTTTTGCAGAGGAAATCAAGAAACATGTGCTTTCTCTTGAATTTTCTTAATTAGAGGTATGATACTAGATGAGTATTTTACTTTTACTAATTTTTTAGAGGTTCTTTCTGTTTAAGTGCTCAGTCGATTTTCTTCCAAAGGTTTTTACTAAATAAGCTAGAAGCGAGGGGCACTCATACTTGTTTTTAACATACTGAAAACAAATATTAAACAATGCTGATTCCTTTATCAGAAAAAACAAATTCCCTCTTTGAAGGGCATCAATTCAAGTCTGCAACCTTTCCCCGAGGAAGACTCAAAATTAGCCGAGAACAATATCGTATCTTTAAAAAGTCACAGTAATTCAAAATGATTGTTTTTCTATTAGCAGACGAATTGTATTTACTCTAACAAATCATGGAATTCAAGTAAGGAAATATGCTGCACGTGAAAAGATGGAACTCTACAAACTTATAATTGATGAATAAAATATTAGATTTTCAGCTTGCTTGTAAAAATTACTTTTTTGAGTTGCATCGTTTTTGTGCGATATGCTAAAAGTGTTATATGTGTAAATTGTTTTTTCGGCTAAAATGTTCTTTATTTTAGGGTCGCCACACCAAAACCGGGCAATTAGCGGCAATCAAAATAATGGACGTAACAGAGGTAAGGCATTCGTTTTATTTGAAAGATTACAGTACAATTTTTTTATCTGCTAAACATATTTTTCCCCAATAATGATTCCCAAATTACTGATCAAAGAAAATAAATGGAACAATTTTGATTAATAAAATGAAATATAGTATAAAGATTTTAGTTTTTCCTTTCCTAGTAGTATCGTTTGGAGTACATTCGTATCTAAAAATATCCATCCAAATATTAATTTGCTTAACAAAGTCGTATTTCATGTTTCGACAAGAGGAATAATAGGTACATAAAAGCGTGCATTAAATTTCTTTAAACAGCGGTTTTACTAAATTTCTGGCCAAATCTAATCAACTGTGAATGACATGGAAATTAAAATCCTATTTAATTTGATTGATCATAAATGTTTTAACTAAAATTCGCATAATAACCATGGCAATTTAATCGTACAATTCTTTTTCACAGAATCGGCATCGTTTATTGGACAAAAGTTAAGGAATTAAAGTAAAAAGTGTTTTTGAATGAATATTTAAGAAATTAACGAATGTAGATTTCTCGCGAGGTTGAAATGACGAAATATTTTGGAGCACCATTTATTAGTTGTATTACAAATTTGGTTTCATAAGCATTAGTTGGTTATGAAGCAGCATACCTACAATCTTTGTTTTGTGAATATTCGATTCTATATTGTTAAATAGGAATATGCAGTTGCTATTTCAATATTATTGAGAATAAATTAATTTTATTAGTCTTCGATACTCCATTAAAGGAAGTTGATTAAAATAAGTTCATTTAAAAAAATCGGCTAACAAGGAGAACATTTTCTTAGATTATTTTTTTGTAATCCAGAAGACATGTTTTTCGTGAAAAAAAACCACTCCTTTCTAGCATAGGGTTATCTTTATTTAAATGTGTGTTTTCATTTATTCCCTTTACTTTTCTCCCTTTCAGTTTTTTTCTTCATGTTGGTAAGTAGAAATTAATATCGTGCTACAATGTTTATGAAAAAGTTTTTCTCTATTTAGCATTTCAATAGCATTTTCAGCGATGCCAACTATTCCGAATTTTTCGTAAGGATTACTAATTTTCACCTTTTTACGACTTGACGGCGAACAGCGAATTACAAAAAAGTTTCATTTCAATTGCCAATGTACCAATGAACACCACAGTATTTCTCTTAATTTTAATTACTTTTATGTTGAAAATTTATGAATTCTTAGTTAATAGTGCTAAGTTCTTATGGGGAGGGGATGAGTTTCAGTTTGAAGTCGAAATAGAGTTTTTCACTGTCTATATCATTAAAGTGTTAATACAATATTATGTCTATTAGAGAATGTTTCTATTTGCACAGGTTAAAAATAAATACATATAGTTTTCAGTGTATTTAATTAAATACCACATTGACGTTTCTGTTCGAGTTTTCTTAGATCTGCACGAAGACAATTCTGCCTGCTTTGAAAAATTATTACTGTTGTGGAAGAATATTAAAGTTTTTTTAAACAAAGCGTTTCTAAAATTTCAATAAATTCTGTTACGAGAATAATTCCCTAAAACAAGGGTTGCCCTAGCTCAATAGTTTTGCCATTGCGCTTGCAACCTGCGAGTTGTAGGCAATGCAGATTCGATTCCTCCATAGGTATATTTCTCTTCTGTGTCAGAAAAACTTTCCTTGTGTATGTATGACCATAAACTTGACGTTGTTTGTTTGGCAACTTGATCAAATATGGTATTAATGTCATAAAACCCAAAACCAACCTTCTGTAAATCAGAATTTGTTCAGTCAAGAAAGCAAAAAACCTAAAATATAACTATAGTAATTATGCAAACATTGCAGTATATTTTCCCTTAATATTGATTAAAATAAAATATGGTTAATTATTTAACATGTTTTAAATTGGGTGATACATCGTTGAAGACATTCCTGAATATAGCATTTTGTTTGCCTGAAATATCTAACCTGAGATTGACATCTCGGCATTTTCAATTAGGTTGTAATTGTCCTTGCTTAGCTTCAGAATAAGAAACTCCTTTTTCGAGTTTAAAAATATCGTTATAACGGTGTGATATTGGGTGGGACTTTTCCTCTTCCTAATTTTCGAAAAAATCCTAATTTGATATCCAAACTAGCTCTAGTTTATTTTTATACGCTGGAAGTATGGTACTTTTTGCCTTGATTTTGACCTGCAAACTTTGGTTTCTTTCGAAATAAATGTGAATGTTCCTTCTTACCTTAAATGAAATATTTAAGGTATAGTTTTGTCGGTCATCGGTGTAACTAGCTTAACCGGAAAACGAATTTACCAGTGGATGATCATATTAGAGCCACCTTCATAAATTAACAATTTCCATTCCCGCCACTTAAAAAGAACCTAGTTACATTGAATTCTTTTTGTTTTTATGACAAACTCATGTCAACAAATTTTAAACAAATAGTTGACAACTGTTAATTTCACAACTTGTCATACCATCTATTTTTACCCCAAAACCAGAAAATGCTTTTTTCACAGTGGCTCTAATAATTCAATCACCCACTACCATCGGGCACTGGTGGGGTCGATGCGGAATTTAACACGTTAATCATTTTTCTTTGAAATGTAAGATTTAAATATTTGTGAACATTGCATGAGAAAAAATCAGAATATTGAATTAATTGCAAGTGATCTATGGAACCGTTTAAGAATGCTGATAATTTTGTTTCTCCATGTCTAAAGTATTTCTTTACAATCAGTCTTTTTCCAGAAGGATCAATTTACCGTATGATTTAAGTCATGCAGCATTACTTGCCTGACTCAATGACGTTGGCTTGTCATAGTTGTTAATGTAAGGTTGCTTTCTTCTGGAGACCGAGATAAATTTTGTGTATCCGCATTTTGAGTTCATGTATATGTACTTTCAATATCAAGTTCGAAGTTTCATTCGCGTCTTCTAGGTTGCGAGAGGTCATATGATCCAAATGAAAATAGATGACCTCTTCCGCTTTTAAGGGTATTCCCTTCTCGTTTAGCCACAATTGCATTAAGTAGTCGTGTTAGATAATACAAATCAAAACCCGTCTTTTAGAAACTTATTTTCTCCTACAGCAATATTCAATGTGTGTAGAGAATTTGTCACCAAACCTCTGCTTCCTTTCGGACGTATTTTATAAAAAGGTTTTATTTGAGCAACACATCGTGCATGATATCAGTTATAGATGAGGATGGGCAGTGTATAATACAAGTTTAATTTTACTTTATTTCCTATGTTTATGTAGCAAATAAAGTTCCTTTTAAATGTTCTTGTTGATTAAAAGTAATGTTTTTTGTTTGCATTAAACATTGTCTTTTTTCTTGTTTACAAATTGATTGGACTCATTTGCTGCACTATGCCTTAGACCTGGGGCACAGTGTATTACATAATTGAAAGTAGATATTCTGCAAGTGCATGCTTATGTTTATTCAGAACAAACATTCATATAACCAACCAAAGACCTTCGTGTACAAAGGGGGCTGGTACCCGTTAAATCTGGCGTGGCCTCGAATGTCCTCACTTTGGCGTGGTGTGGAAGTTTGGAGAGTGGGGTGCCATCTCAGATGTTGTCTCGTCATCTGACCGTGATTCAAAATTATGTGGTGTTGTCCTTGAATCCCTTCGGATTTGATCACAGACCTTCGCCAATAGCCCGTTGTGGTGCTCTAGTGCAACGTTAATTAAATACCTACCATTTATATATCCATACATGTATTTTTATTGGTTATTAATTTTTTCATATTAATGTCAAAATAAGACGTGATTTTCATCTTTGATTTGTAATTGCATACTGTGGTAGTATCATCTTTAGATATAGTGTTACATCGAGAGCTGTAATTGTAACACTGTTACATTCTGTCCCATGTGTAATTGTTACAATAACCAATAGGATTGTGATTCAAAATTACGTGGTGTCCTTGTATCTTTCTTGTTGATCCCGGACCGTCGCCAATAGCCCGTTGTGTCGTTCTCGTGCGACGTTAATTTTAACTACCCCAACCCCATAGGGTTGTGTCGTAGGAATTAGATCAAAATTCCATGAAATTTACTTAATACCTTTGTAATAACTTAAAAATGTATTGACAATGACATTCATCGATACAATTTTAATTCATGGAATAATTAGCGTTACAAGCGATATGAAAGAAAATCCTTGTTTAAAAATAAGGAAATAATTTCAATACGGAAATGTGTTGCACAGGTTACATGCAGTTTCATAATGAGTAACCGGGGAGCGCCAAAAAGATCTACCACTGGGGTTTCGCCCTAGATTCCGTCATAATTTGTCCAAAATTCAAAACCATACTGCCAGTGTTACACCACTGGTTACATTCTTTTCCGATATCTTAAGCGATATCGATATTATAAGTTGGATTTTTATCCTTCAATTAATAAACTTAAGCTGATAAGAAATGGTATAGCCTTTTTTTACACAACCGTCACCAAATACCTCGCTATAATTTACCCGCTAATATTTTACTGAAAAAAGGCATTGTAAAAATGTTTAACATTATTTATTAGAAAATAAAAAGAATAATATTTGGTCTGTCAAAAATTATTTTCGAAATAATTATAACTGGTAATTTCTCTACTTTCAAGGTGCTTCTTTAGCGTTTAACCTTTATGTTCATGTTTCATTCTTTTATAACGGGCTTCGCTGTTCCCGATAAACGGAACTGATAAGAATTTTATGTTGAGATTGATACGTTTACTTGTTTCGCGGAAGTTGGGAAATCTATGCATGTGCATTTGATCTACTTACCTGTGCATGGAAAAAGTTCTTTATTCACTGTTCTGCTTTTGAGATTACAATGCATTGATGTAACAATTCCTGGTTTCGTGTCGTGTTGTATAAAAAATTCCAATCAGTTTTAATGTTTCTGCAAAATACTATCATTGACATAACACCACTCGCATCACTAGTTCTCAAATTTATTTAACATTTTTTAAAGTGGAACCGACCAAATTAGCCCTGGTATTCAAAAGACCTTGAGAGCAATGATCCCTAAACTTATTGAACGGACGGGCACATTAGGTTATTGCAAGTGCTACGGGGCACGGATTGAAAAAGTTAAAATTCCATTATACAGGGTGAGCATAATTAAAGTTCTTATTTCAAGACTAGTTGGAACTATTGGTCAGAATGGCTTCAAATTTTGTTCGAATAAAAACCCTTAAAGCAATGGACGAAGGAACAAATGGCCCTTTATTACAATGAAGACCAATGCAATTAGACAAAAACACTTACGAGAACTCAAGAATTGTTCAATATTCTGTCCTTTTTGTTCTTTGAGCTGAAATCGCGCAAAACAGTGTTCAACAGATCTGAGTGTTTCTGTCTAGATGCTGTGGATATGGTGCTTAATGCTTGTTTTCAGTTTTGCCAAGTTTGCGATGTCCTCTAAACAACGTTAAGTGTCCTCAAAGCCAAAAGTCACAGGTGTTTAGGTTGGAGAGTGGGGTGCCAGCTAGGTGTTGCCCTGTCATCTGACCGTGATTCAAAATTATGTGGTGTTCTCGGATCTTTCCCTTTGGGATTGATCCCGGACCGTCGCCAATAGCCCGTTGTGTTGCTCCAGTGTGACGTTAAATAAAATACCTACCTACCACAGGTGTTCAGGTCTTGTTAACGTGTGTTGGCCACTTTGTTGAAAGAGGACGTCTGCTTATTCCAACACACCCACATCTTCCACCGTCTGACTATAAGCTGGTTTCCGTCCTCTGCCATGTTTCGTGTTTAGCTCAGTATAGCCGATCCGGCTCTCCATATCTCCTTCGGGGGATGATCCCGGACCGTCGCCAATAGCCCGTTGTGTTGCTCCAGTGCGACGTTAATTAAATACCTATCTACCGGCTCTTCATAAACCTAAACCATGTTTGACATCCAAAGAACCAGTCTCGTAATATTTAAAAATCATTAAACGTAAGCCGTTTCTGTAAGCGGCTTACGTTTTATGATAATTTTTGAAACATTAGACCTGATTTTAAGTTCTTTAACCTTCCTCAGAGCTGTTAACGTGGAACTATTATGATAAAACAACTTTTCAAGAGCGCGATCTTTTGAAGAGATCATTACGATGTTACAATCCTCATTTCTTGTATGCAGTGGGAAATGTGATCAGCTATTTGTTTCTATTGCATATGGTAGAGAAGAGCTCATGTCAATAGTGCGCATGTTCCCCACAAATGAACGCACCTTTCCAAGTAAGCTCAGTTTATTTTTAATTTAGTATTGCAAAAATACTTTTCGTCGTTTTGTATTAATTCGCGTGCGGGCCGTAGTGTTGGGACCCATGCTGTCGAACATCAAACTAACGTTAAATACAACCAGAGGTAGGCAGAAAAATTTACTTATCAAACCAACATTTCTGTGCGCTGTAGTAGCGTGCACCTCTTCAAGCACCCAGTATTGTTTTTACAATTTTTGAAGCTAGTTAAAGTTAGCTAAGATTTTGTCGATTTTCTGAAATGGTATACGGTGCTGATTATTTATATAACATGGAGAAAAATCGCACAAAATATGTTTTGAAACAAAAACATTTGTCGTTAACTTGAATTCCGAAAAGGAGAAACATTTTTTGAATCAATGTCAAGTTCTTTTTTTCTGATTTGAAGTGCAAGAAATCGTCTTAAGTGTTTCCTGTTACTATTTTTGTCTTTATCATGAAGTTAATTTTTATAACGAATCTTCAGTGACAACACTCGAATGATGCGACATAAATACAAATTTTTATTTAATATCAATGTTTATGAGATCTGTTTCCTCTTAATGGAGATAAGCTGATAATTTCTTTCCGGCCAAATTGCAATGAGGTCATTGGAAGATTTGAGACTGCCTCTGGTTTCTCTTTTTATTGATGTCTAAGTATCTAAACCCGCTGCTATTGCTAATTAGCTGTTTAAATGGACATAACTCATTTTTTCTCAGTGTAAAAATTGTTGCGAGTTGCTTGTATTGTGTATATTTCAGGATTGAAATCTAGTTCGAAGCGTGAGCGCGCAAGTTATTCTATTTTTAATTAAAAAAGGATGTAACGAATATTTTAATACACTAGCTGAAATCATACGAATAATTCGCACGGAAAATATTAAAAAAAAAAACACGTTCATTTAGTTTTCAAAGAAATACTTTAAGTATATAGAATTGGTTTTTTATTCTATAACTGATTAGCCATTTGCAGTTATAAGCTTGAAATGTGACTAAGGATAAGCATAACATTCTTTCCAGATTACATCTCTGCTTTGTAGTAAGTTACAAAGTGATAAGGAACTAAGTTACCCAGAGATACTCTTATGTTCATATGTATAGATAAAGTAAAAAATTTCTTTGTACACAATTTGAGAAGTCAGTATATCTAGATAATTGTTTTTGTCTATCATAACATCCATTTTTCGAGTGTTGAACTCTTGGCTTGGCGACGTACAATTAATCAAGTATAAATGCTGGAGTTGGCAAAACAATTAGCTTGTACTCGTAGTATTGTTTCATTAGATAATTACTTAGGTTCGCTGCGGCAAATGCGCTCTTTTACATGCTCTTTTCGAAATATTTCTAAAATATTCCAGAATATTCACAAAGGTTTTTGAAATTTCCAGAATATTTATGAATTTTATTGTTTGTATTTTGTTACTTTCCAGAACATTCTATCGGTATCACTTTATATGATGATTCTGGCGTTCCAAGATACCGAGTTAGCAAGATTACTCTTTCATTATCAGAGGATTTCGCTTGCGCATTTTTGCAACCACTCTTAATTCGTGGAAACAAGTGCTCTCTTATTGAAGGTCTACGGTGTTAGAGGTAAAAAGGCGCTAATCGAAATTACATTTACCGGTGAACAATTAAGGCACATAATGATAAAAACGTTTTTCAACTTAGAATGGACTACACACAATTGTGGCGGCACCTGCAGAAATTATTGAGGGAGGATCAAGAAAGCAAAAGTTGCTTCATATACGACTTTTTTCGGAACAATTTATTTTGTTGCTGTTTATTATATTAATAAAATCGAAAATTTTATTATCCTTCATATTTTGGGGACCGTGCCCAGGCATAAAAATATTGAGGGGGGCAAGAGGTGGGATGGTGTTTGGATGCTCCAAGGATGTAGTACTCCTCTTTCTTTACATAGTGGACATGCGACCTTATGAGTGATGTCGTGCCACCCTTTATTTCTGATTATATCGATATAATCGATATATTTGTTACATTTCCTTTTGTGTTTGGTAGTCAGATTCCAGCTATAAACAATATTTGTGGAGGGCAAAGAGGTTCAGGTCCCAGGACTTGACGCCCCTGTTGCAGACGATCGAAATGAAATAGGATTCAATACATATCTAACCGTACCGCCCTGTGAACATAGAGGAATGCCAGTGGCGATTCTTGACGTAAACTGGTTAATGCGATGTCCTTGAGGCTCATGTACAAAATCTTTGACCTTTCTCTGTCGTGTCATCGTCTTTCTGGCATCCTGCAGTCGTCTGTACAACCTACCCGCATATTTAGAGATTTGAACTCAATTCCCAGAAAAATGCTAGTTCGATGCGAAATCCGCCACTCCTGTTTTGACAGCGGATGTCTTTTTTCCCCGCCCTCGCTTTTATGAAACAAATAAAATTAGGAAATACTTTCCTCTTCGAATGTATTTAGCATGTGTAATTTTTTTGTGATTTTATTGTGTTTGTTGTGCGCAATTGGGAACTCTAGTCCTGTATTCCCATGTGCTGAAATACAAGATGGTCATAAAGTAACTTCCCCTCTATGAGGGCCCCTAGCGACCGCAACTTTCAACGAATCAGAATGAAACTTGAGATTTCAAGGTATGCGCTCGAGAGATGTAAATAAGAATCAAGCTCTTACGGTTTCGGATACAGTTAACAAATTTCGAATAATCCATTTTTTTATCGCGATGTGATCGACGCAGTGATAACCAATGACGTTGAAATTGTACCAGCTTTAAACTTGAAGACGAGTGAACGATACAAGAGGAAAGAAACCATACCATTTTACCTTTATAGAAACCATAACAACTTTTTTATAGTTAACGTTTTGTGATTTATGCAAATTACGTACACGTTCATTGCTGCTTGTTGCCTTTCTTTCCTCTATCGTTCACACTCATCCGCTCGCGCAGTCGTTTTTAGAACTAAGGTAAAATTCCAACGCCATTTTTGGTTTTCACTGTTTCCATCACTGCGATAAAAATGGTTGCTGTTAAAAATTGGTTGAGTATCCGTTCTAACCGAATCATAACAAGCATGATTCCTTTTTGTATGCGTCATGGACCTGTGCATGGGGTGCTATCTGTCACAAGGACGGACCAACTTTGATTTTATTTGGTGCGTTTAAACTGTTCTTTTTCAAAAAGACTCATGATCTATTGAAAATATAATTTAGTCAAATGGGTTCAAGACCCTAGGAGTTACCGTGTGATATTTATTAGACTATACTTGTGCACATTTTATTTTATTTTCTAATTTGCACCTATAAAATTCTAAAACGGCTTTAATACCTGAAAACCTATAAAATGACTTGAAATCTGCATCAAGATAAATCTTAAGATATTTAGATTTCAAGGTATTTTGCGTACGAATTTATTCAAGATGAAATGATTTTTAGGTACTGCGTCATTTCGGACAGAAAAATGCACCATTTTGGGAAAGGTGAAAATCCGTAATAGTTAGCATCTCAGACATCATTATGTATACGAAGCTACTGAGATATTTTTGCCTCTCTCAATAACTTCCCCAATTTAGTGTAATGTAGGTAAATCAAAGAAATTTTGGTTGGAGACCAAAGGAATTTTGGTTCTAAAGAACCAACGGCCAAAAGAAAATATTTCTTCCAGATTGACTCCCTTAAATTTGATTGACCAACAGATGTGAAAAAAGAGAAATTCGGTTTGTATATATCACTTTCGTATATACATATTCGCGTTTTTATACGCACCGAATTATTTCAAAATACGTTGATAGTAGAAGAGATTATGGTTAATGTTATTTCATTTTATAATGGTACTGATTCTCAAAAATAATATATCTGCTTAAAAATAATATAAAATTCCAAACACTAATCAAATTAAAGGCCATTCATTCAATCAGACAGTACTGTAAGTTTGATTTCCTTTTGTAGCTAGATTCGAGAAATGCGATGTTATTTTCCGACATGCTCTACCTGGCCTCCAGTAACACGTGTCTGCAAGGTAATTCTAGAAACGTTTGCTGAATATGGCCTTAACCTCGTCCGAGATCTTGTTAATGGAAAACGATGGTAGATCTCGATCGTTAGAAAATTTGAGTGACGGTGCTCACATTCGTACCGGTCTTTAACCCAAAATGTAAACACTCATCTCGCTTGCAATGAGTACACCGAGATCATGTAAAATCTGCAAAAGCTATAAGTTAGTAAAAGAATTAAAGTTAAGGATTGTGCAATATACACTGCTGGCCACCGTAAATGCAACACCCTGAAGGAAGCATGCAAATAATATGAAATTTACAACATGCATTAGCGGAGGTGAGATGTGCGTCTGCGCTGAAATTCTAATCATTTGCATATCACGCGCGCCTGTGGCGCCACTTCAAAGCGCTATTTAAGGCTTGGAGATTTCGACGATTTCAAGTACGGCAATTGTGTTTTTCTTGTGGTTTTTTCAAAAAAACGATCAATTATGCCTCGTAGAAAACAGCGATCATCTTTTGATCAAGTATCCGAGTTCGACAGAGGAAGGATAGTGGCCTACCGAGATTGTGGATTATCTTTCAGGGAAATCGGTAGTCGTGTTGGACGAAACCAAACAACTGTAATGCGGATATGTGATCGTTGGATGCAGGAGGGTACGACGGACCGACGTGTTCGATCGCATCCACCTCAGTGCACCACTTCACGTGATGACAGGCATATTGTGCGTATGGCAGTGACGGATCGCTCAGCCACATCTCACGAACCATAGCACAGCACATTCAGTCTGTACCGCATCATCCAGTGTCTGCGCGTACCATTCGACGCCGTTTACAGCAGAGTGGTCTGTCCGCAAGACGTCCATTGCTTCGTCTACCCTTGACGCAGAACCACAGACGTTTCCGCCGCCAATGGTGCGATGAAAGAAGAATGTGGACGGCAGAATGGAATGAAATTGTCTTTACTGACGAGTCACGCTTCTGTCTGCAACACCACGATGGTCGGATTCGAGTCTGGAGACACCGTGGCGAGAGGATGCTGAACAGCTGCGTTATGCACCGCCACACTGGTCCTGCACCGGGTATTATGGTATGGGGCGGTATTGGATATCACTCTCGCACTCCTCTAGTACGCATTGCCGGTACTTTAAACAGCCAGCGCTACATCTCCGAGGTGTTGGAGCCAGTTGTCCTTCCTTACCTTCAGGGCTTGCCCACAGCCATATTTCAACAGGATAATGCGCGACCACACGTGGCACGCATTGTCCAAGGGTTCTTCGTCAATCGCCAGATTGAATTGCTTCCCTGGCCAGCTCGCTCTCCGGATCTTTCGCCGATAGAAAACATGTGGTCCATGGTTGCTCAACGATTGACCCAGAATACATCCCCAGCTGCCACACCAGATCAACTTTGGCAACGTGTGGAAGCTGCTTGGTCTGCTGTACCCCAAGAACACATCCAAAGTCTCTTTGAATCAATGCCGAGGCGTGTGGCAGCGGTGATCTCCAACAATGGCGGCTACTCTGGCTACTGATTTTGGCAGGAACCACACTTCACAGAAGTCTATAAATTTAATCATTTGATACTTGGTCAACATGTTATCTACAAAATAAATTTTGTTGTGATATCTCTTGTCTTTCTTGGTGTTGCAATTTGGGTGGCCAGCAGTGTAAAAAAAAAAAATTCCAGCGAGATATTTTCCGGAATGCACGTCCGTCCTTGGAATTTAGTTGTAACCTATTGAAGAATTAAATTATAAGCAAGAATGACGACGAATTCTACTATTTTGTAGTAGTGTGAATTCAATAGATTTTGAATACAAAAATATTTTTAAAATCCCAGCAGCAATTATCTAACGATTTCAGCTATTGTTAATGTATATGCTTCGTAACTGAACAAATAGTATTTTGTATTAGGTATTAATTTAGATTGAAAAAAATTTTAAATAGGAAAATTGAGTAGTGGTTGACAAAATCTCCCAATTCAGTAACTCCGATGGATATCCAGACTGTTTCAGCAGCTGAATAAGAGCGGAATATAAGATTGAACTATCATCATGTGAATCTTGTATAAATAACTTCAGAGAAAAGAACTTCACAGGTGAGAAACTCGATTCCTGGATGAACAGCATTAAGAGATAAAATTGAATCAATACTTAGAATTACGTAAAAACAACATACTATATTTTTCATTGAATGAAAGGAAGTTCGCTGAACTTGAGACTTTTCAAGACATGGAAGGACCCAAGTATTAAGAAAGGTTTTACTATTAAAGGATTTTAAAGTTTTTTTCTTTAGATGGTCTTTAATTCTTCATATTCAGTCACTTGTGTTTTATGATTTCAAAATACGGTGAAATTATTGCGGAAAATCTCACTTAATAAAGCGGTATGGTCATCAAAAGTCACACCAAGGTGGCGACTAATCTTTTTTTGCAAAAGATCGCCCAGTTGCGCCGTATTACAATTCGAAAATTCATTCGATTGCCATGGGGCGTTCTTTTCGGCCAGTTGTCATCATTTGGCAATGGCTTGGCGACAAAAAAAATTAAATCGTGCCAAGGCTGTAACTTTAACTAGAATTTTATCAATTAGGGAAACGTAAAATGAAAAGAAACTTGCTAGAGATCGAGTTAAAAAAAAGTTTATAAAAAGGGTGCACAAGAGTCGTTAGCTAGAACTGACTTAAGTGTTCAGATGGAAAAGACATCTGAAAAACCCTCCTACTTCGAAAATAAGCTTAGTGATGGAAGAATATTGAAGTTTTATTATATAGATTGAATTATGTTAGAAACGTTCTATAAAGCAGAATTCATGCAGCATTTAATCAACAAAGGGTTCCAAGGGATTGGGCATTCTTGGTGAGGGTGTTTTTTTTCCAAATTTAGTTTCCCATTGGAAATATTTACCTCTCCTGTTTGGGGACAAAAAGGGTCCTTGGGGGGGTTAGCGCTCATGTTCGGATGACAGTGACAACTGACCAGCAGATATTTCTCTTATTTGCTCACTTAAAACAAGTGTCACTTGCAAATCGGTTTATCAGCAAATGCTGAGTTTTTTTATATATACGAGAGCAGTCCATGCATTGTACGAAATGTTTTAGGCTAATTTTGACATACTCTTCTCATGGAAAGGATAATTAGACTTGAACTAATGCCCTTTCAAAACAGATTTTCTTATAAAGGAATCTGGAATTCCAAAACCCTCAGAACTTGTTTAAAATAAATCAATGTTATCTAGTAACTATACTGATTTATTTCCATGTCTCATGTCTAACAAGTTTAAACACATAGGGGAAACAAATGAATCAAAATCATGAAAATCCGATTTATGTAAACAAACAAATCTAGTTTAAATCAAATACCCCAATTAAAACATTGTAAAAAAATCGCGATTATTCTTTTTTTACTGTCTCAGATATCTCCTTTGGAATTGGGGAAACTCGTTTAGATTTTAATATTTGTAGAAGACTGAAGCTATTCACAAAGTATTTCCGCCTTTGCTACTTCTGTATTTAAATAAAGAATATTGTTAACTTATCAGTTTGACTTGTACAGTTTTTACATTTAAAACTGAGTTGGGTGTATGAAAAGGCCAGAAAATTAAAATTGGATTTAATTATGATACATAAAAATTTGTTAAATTTAAAATTTTATCTTTCCAAATAAAATGCTTTAAAATAGAATTTTAAGTAGTATTATGGATTTATATCGTGGTATTGAATTCAAATTAAATAAACACAAGACCCAAGGATGAATTTAATTGTTTTAATCTTTCAAAAATTAGTCCTGCTATATTTCCTAAATTCTCTTATATTAATATTTACCATAAATATTTAACCCTCTTGTATATTAATACATAATATAATACTATCTAGAGCCTACACTGATATGCATGTCACATGTCTGACATGTAAGAACAAATTAATTAAAATCATAAAAATCTGATGTAGATAAAAATAAATCTGATTAAAATAAAAAAAATCTGATTTTAAGGATTAAAAATAAATCTGATTTTAAGGATTTTTTTTAAAAATCGTGATTTTTTGGAGTATGCTGTAAGTTTAATTTTTACAAGAAATGAACTTAGGGCTTTCACAATCACTATAACTTAAAATACACTTCTGTAATAGTCATCTTTCACCCTTTGCAGTTTTGACTTGCACTATAGGGTCATTCCACGCGAAATGAGCAAATCGGCTGTGGCTGACATTACCGATTTTAATGAAAATCAGTTTTTAAATAGGTCACAGATAGTAATGAGCAACTGCAAAATATTAGGTTTCAGGAATCTATTTTGTTAATTATTGATATTTAAAGTTCAAGGTCACACAAATTTAAGATTTTCTAGCACTAAAAGTGGCCTGTTTGCGACCCTATATTTGAATAAGTTATTGACAAAAATTTAAAATTTTATATCGTTTCATTCTTCAGGAAAAGGTATCTAGGAAACGTCAAAATATAATTTAATAGCCGTCATTTCTGAATCTGAGGGATCGACGAAAATTTTTTTTTTTTGCCAATTTGCTGCAAATTTCAAATTGCTCTGGTATCTCTAGAAATGGAAGGACAATATTAAAAATTATTCTTAAAGAGAGAAGAGCCTTTCCTAAATAGCGTGGCGTAATTTGGTGATTGTATTTCTACTCCTTTATTAAGAAAAAACATTTAAAAGTAAAAATTATGGAAAAATACGATTTTTCAATTTTTAAAAAATGCATATTTCACTGAGGGGAAAATTCCAAGAACATCAAAACTTTTCAACATAAAAGAGCCAGCTCAGGTGTTGCCTCGTCATCTGACCGTGGTTCAAAATTACGTGGTGTTCTTGGATCTTTCTCTTTGGGATTGATCCCTGACCATCACCAAAAGCCCGTTGTGTTGCTCCAGTGTGACGTTAATTAAAATACCTACCTACATACCTTCATGTTTGGAAGGAGATTGGCCTCAACGATAAATATTGAGGGGCCTAAGAAATACAGGGGTGTCAAATCCTAGGGCTCTGGCCCCCTGTTATAATAAATTTATGAGAAAAAATATCTGTTGTGATAAATTATTAAAAAAATTTCATGAATCTTAATTTTCTTTAGTTTGTATGAACATCAGTTTTGACATGAATATTGGAATTAACAAGAATTAGAATTAATCAGAAAGGATATTTTCTTTAATTTTCCTATATGACTTCGTGATGGATTTGAAAAAATTCTGTAGTCAATGTTAATAAAATAGTTTTGTTTAATGCAATTATACGTCTTGATGTTTTATTTATAATGTGATACATTTTCTGAAAATGGCATTTAAAAAATTTATATTTCTTATGCAGGATGAAGAAGAAGAAATCAAATTAGAAATAAATGTTTTAAAAAAGGTAAGTGCATATTCTATTTGACTTTTCATTAAAAGTTTTCATAAATCCATATTTTAATTTCATTTCTCTTCTAGTATTCTCACCACCGAAATATAGCAACATATTATGGTGCATTTATTCAAAAAAGTCCCCCTGGGAAAGATGACAAACTTTGGGTGAGTTTTGCTATGCCTTCAGTTTTTCTTGCATATAAAGTTTGGCTTTTTGTAATTTAAAACTAATGATTCCTTAAAACCAGAAAGGAAAGTGTATGATTGCACTGCTGCAGCTTATTTACAACTTTTGCGAATATCTAGTTTCTAATTATAAACTTTTTAATTTCTTTGTTTATCCTTGTTCTAAAATTAAACTGAAATGTGCTTGGAAAATAAGATGTAATTTTAGTGTTGTCTTATATCTGCAAAGATAATGAAATAACTGGTAGTGTTGCTGGTAATAGGCTACTTATAAAAGAAAATCAGATGGAGTAAATCACCTTGTAAATTTGAACTAAATTGTTTACTGGGGGTAATGCTTCTATGGTGAGTTTCTTTTCTTCCATTCAAAATATATAAAGCTTATGTATTTGTTACTTTTTTGTTTCTTAAGATTTTGCTTTGCCTGGTGTGAGATGTAATACATTTTTTTTGTAATTATTCACAAGAAATTTTTTATATTTATATTCCATGACTTTATCTTGCTCCACCCTTCGTCAAATTCACTCCATAGGGCCCAGCATTGCCAAGAACCTCTCGCCATTCTACATATTTTAATGCTGGGTTTGCCGATTTACATTAACTTGATTTAAATCACGATTTAAATCATGTGAATTTTATTAAAAAAATCATTGATTTTTAAATCAAAATTTTTAATTCCATTTTTCTTTCTGTAATGTTTAATTATATTGAAAATGAAATAAGGATACATGTAATTTCGTTCAAATAAGTCAAGAGCTTTGCTTGTACTGAGTTCACCCCCAAAATTATATTGAAAATCCTCCTCCTTTTGAAGACACTAAACAGTATTTGTTGATTATGATCATCATTACTAGACACATGTATTTCCATCTTGGGCCATTGACCAATAGGTGTCACCCACAAGTCTGCTCATCAGCGCGAGTTTTATTTTAAACATTCCATTTGACTATAAATCGCACATGGCCAATTATAACCCATCTCCATGTGATGAATGAAGATACTTGAAATATATTCATTTAAATTATTAAAATTATGGCAACTTGCTTTCTATTAAGATGTTCTAGTTACTTATTTAGTATTGTTGTCTGTTCATAAAAAAGAAAGACACAATGAAAATATTTTTCTGCAGTATCGTAAAAGCATTCCAATTTTGCAAATAAATCTTTACAATTAGCAATTTTAATAGTTTCATTTTGTTTTGTGTAATACATTGGATAATTTTTATTTGAATTTATTGAAAAATTTTATGTATTGGATCCCTTAGAATTCTTCACTGCTAGAATAACTATTCAATAGTTATGGAATTGAAATTTGGAATGTTCAAGTTAATTCACTTATCTGATAATTGAGTATGTTGAGAAAAGATTATGGATTAAAGCGGAAAGCTTATTTCAACAATTATCATTGAAATGATACATTTTTATGGCAAGCTCAAAATTCCACTGAATTGGCAAGTTCTGGGGGGGGACACTGACACTTGTTTTATGCTGCTCATAAAGAAAAGCTTCATTTTCTTGTTATGTAAAAACCCTTTTATATACCAATGAAATACTTGTCAATGCTCACAGAATTTGAAAAATAGGCATTTGATTTTAAATTTATGTATTTTCACGTCTCATTTTTTACTCTTTAACTTACAAAAAATGACAATTTTTCATCAATAAGTTATTTTTCAAGCTAAATATTAATGAGAAGTAGGAATGTTTTCATGATGCAAGTCCTTTTATTTTATTTTCTATTGGTGACATGATTATTTCTCAAAAGCAAGTCTTTGAATCAATTAATTAAATTGTATCAAAATAATTAAAGTAATTCAAAACATTTTACTCATATGATAAATATGTAATGGCAAAAAATTTCTGAAATTTGTATGATTGAAAAAATTTATAATATGGTGTCTGGGATTCCATGATATTATTTATCTGGGTCCAAAACTTTCGCGTCACTGGTTATGGGTTAAACTCAAAGTAATCTAAACCACTTGAGAATCAGATGGAAAAACATCGCTTATCCTTGCCATTTGGGGCACTGTTCTATTTGTTTTATCATGTGATTTACTTTACTAATTCCTATGTCACGTTTTAATCTTTCAAAAATTTACCCCGCTATATTTCCTAATACCTTAATGTTTCACATAAAAATTGTTAATGTTTAAATAAATCAAAACTATCTATCTGTAATTGCATGCCTCATTTCACAAATTTAAACTTATATGGGCAAGGAATTAATTAAAATCATAAAAGTCTGATTTAAATTTAAAAAAATCTGATTTAAATTAAAAAATCTGATGTTTATTTTTTCATACCCTATGTCGAATGGTTCTTGTTCTCAAATTTGGTCTTTTTGTCTTGTTCTCAAATGATTTTATCAATGCTGTTTTACTACATTTATCATCACCTGTTTTACTTTTCAAGTTTACATAAATATTTTATCACACCTGCAATGTTGGTTTGGTATATATATATATTCTCCTGATATTTTTTAATCTATTTTTATTGAATTTTTACCGTCTTGCATTTGCCGTCACTCATCCATTTTTGGATCTTGCGCCTTGAAACACAAATCAACCAAGCTGGGATATGGGTCTGTTTCAAACAGTTAACAGTCAGGCCATATTTAATCTTTTATACTAAACGGAACATTACAATAGTATGAATTAAATTGCCTGTTATTTCTTCAACCCTTAAGTTTTTTATAATGGGTAACAATTGCAATAGTAGTTTGGTATTATGACACAAAACAGCTGTCATTTAATGCATTACAGCTGGATATTAGTTCGCATTAATTTTGCAGTAACCATATGCTGCTGCAAATAATTTTGTAAGAATTTGAAAAAATGGATTCAAATTAAATGATTTTGTAATCAAAAGAAAGAAATATCTCTAATATGTCATTGAACCTCCTCTCGGTAATGACTGCACATCTGTTGCATAGGCTTGATCAAAATCTGAATGTATTTACTCTAATATTGTTACAAGACATGATTAGTTTGTTCTGTAACTGCCTTGTAGCATGGGGCAACAAAATTTTCGCATTAGACTTAGTTCTGACCAGTATTTTGGAATTTTATTAGCATCAGGGTTATTCCTCAGGCTACGTTAAAACATTTATAATTGTCTCAGGCAATTATGCAACTGAAAGTCAAAGTTCTGCATAAAGTATACCTTTACATGCACAGCATACAGATGGATCCAAACCTCTAAATGCGCACAACAGCTTGAGGGAGTGTGTGACACAATAGCTGACCAAATGATTTGCATGTTTTTCAAAAATTTGACTAATTTAAATAGTGCAATAATTTTTCCATTACTGTAAGTTTTCATTAACACCTATTGGACATGTTTTATTAGATGCTAAAAAAAGTTTTGGGAAAATGCTAGATGGTATCTTATGTGTCCCAAAACTACTTAAATGTCTTTTTCTAATTTGAGTGAAATTAGAAATTGAATAGCAAAGTCTGAGGGTTTTTTCTTTTAACAGTGTTCCTTGCAAATAAGCAATTATCAATAAGCAATATTAAATAAGCAATTATCAAATTAGCAATATTAAGGTAAGCCTTTTTAAAATTGAATTATGTGCGATTATTTCAAAAATTGTAAATGTTCGAAGAAGTGATTAGGTTGTGGTAAAAGTATTTGCATAGATTTTGTTTTAATATATTAAATGCCTAAAATCTGGATGGCAAGACTGAAAGTTAAGTGAGAGCTATAAAACACTTTTATTGTGCAATGATAATAAAGTTTTTGCAATTTTTCTGGATCTCTTAACAAATTAAAAAAGCTCTTTTTATGAACTTAAAAAATTATTTTGTTATAGTTTAGTTTTGAAATACAGTTAATTAGTAACTCACTTTAGTGGGAAAGTACTTATTCTAATTTTTGATGTTTTTATTTGATGAAAGCTAGTTGCTCTTAAATGAGTTTCTAAAATGTTTTGTTCGATAACTCTTATTCTATTTATTCATATTTTAAAATTTCTCACCATTCATTGCAATTTGTTAATGAAAATAAAGGTGAAACCTATCTTAATTATGCCATTTCAAAAGAATTCAAGAGTAATATGTCATTTTTTATTGGTTAGTTTTCTTAGATTTTAAATGTGTATTTTTCCTACTAGCTTGTCATGGAGTATTGTGGGGCAGGCTCTGTTACTGATCTTGTAAAATGTGAGTTTTTAATTTTAAAAATTTATTTTCAACATAATAGCTGAATAATTTGATAATCAATTGATAGTTTAAAGTATTTAATACTTAATTTTGTAAAATTGATCTGTTGAGCTTTTGTATAACTTGTTCTTAAATTTAATATGATCATAGTGACTTTTTAGTAAATTATTAATACCTAGAAATAATAATTTTAAATATATTTGGGCAAACCTTTTATATCTTAAATTTAATCTGATTATAGTGACTTTTTAGTCAACATTTTATATCTTGACTACAATTCTCTTTTGTTCTTCCATTGAAACATGAAATTTTGTATTTATTTTATCAAATATTTCTCTCCATTTGGTTGTGAAAGCTAATTTAGTAGTAGAGTAATATTTTTTATTACTTTTTAAAAAGTCATAGTGTATGCCTTGGAATAATACTAAGTTTTAAATTTTTTTACATATATTTTACATAGTGTACTGTATTGTTTATTATATCATTTATTTTAATGTTAGCTACCAAAGGCCAATGTCTAAAAGAAGAATGGATAGCTTACATCTGCCGTGAAATTCTCAGGGTAGGCTGAAAAGGATTTTTAAATTCAATCAAATTATGTGAAACAAAATTTTCTTATGTGTATATGGTTAATTTAACCTCCATTATAAAGATCATGACTGAATGAAATTCTAAAATCAATGTTATTGAGTTCTCTTAAAATCTGATCACTGACTGTTTAATTATGTTGTCTATTATAAAGAAAGACAAAAAATAGTTCTTATGAGCTCTATTTTCATTTCAGTTTTAAGCTGTTTTAATTTAAGTTTAAGATACAATGAAGTCATCATTTTGTTGAATAAACATCCTTGCGGTGTGAAAAGTAAAATTTTTGTGATTTTAATTTAATTGTATAAGTTTATAACACATTTTAAAATGATCAGTACTTTTTTGTTAGCTCCTGTTTTTTTTACCCAAATGGTTTTGAGGATTGTTGATTGGAAATTACAATTTCATTCAGTTCACTTTGTTTTGTACATTAAAATAAGTTGTAGCTTTACTTACAATATATTTGTTTTTGTAATATTAAGTGGATAAATTGTATCATTAAAGTGTGCTCAGTGATTAATTGTGTATAAAGTTCTTTCTTGAGTTCTGCAATGTAATTAAATTCGAAGTGAATTAATTCCATCTGGAATTTTAGGAATTTTCCTGAATTTATCCAAAAGTATTAGGGTTTTTTGTTTTCTTTTGGTATGTCCTTTAAATAATCGTTATCTTAATTTTAATACTCTGTTTTCAGATCTTAGGCCATCTAAAATGAGTTAAGTGTTAATAGTGCAAGCTTTTTTCCTCTATTTTTTGGAATCAATTCTTTGGAACCTAAAATTTAAATCCCACTGAAATTTTTTTACCTTTGTGCATTATTTATGATAACCTATCTTAATGTTTTAAAAAGTCTTGAAACTTAAAACAATGGTTACTTTCAATTTTTTGCTAGATTCTTTTGCAAGTTTGGAAATAAAATGGTCTTTTTATGTTTCATTCATAATACTTTATTTTCATTGAAATTAGTGTTAGTTGATACTCATTAAAAGAAAGTGCATGAAATGAAAGAATTCTTCATATCGTATTATAAGACATTTATTTTAGAATATAAATTATTTATGCAATGTTCTTTTACCTTTAGAACTGCCTAAAATGAACATATTTGTTTTTAAAATGTGATTTCTAAATTTTTTAGGGTCTTAGTCATCTACATGCTAATAAAATCATTCATAGAGATATAAAAGGCCAAAATGTTCTTTTAACTGATAATGCTGAAGTTAAATTAGGTAAGTATTGTTATTTGTTCCCTATTTGAATACTTAGGAAGCATAGTATGATAAATTGTGATTTTAAAATATAATGTATATTTATAGCAGATCGTCAACGTTAAAAAACTACCAGTCTTTTTCATCTGCTTCTTAATACTTGGAATTTGTTTCCTAGTTACTTTTTGGAGAGAGTAAAGTATAGCTAATTATATCAAAAATAATTTAATAATATAAACTTACATATATGGCTCCCGACATGTCAAACGAAAATGCATAGTTAGTCCACAAAAGTTTTAATGTTCTACACTTGAACCGATCACACGAGCGTCTGCTTTCGCCTCCCGAAGAAAGTATACACATCTCGAAGCACAACAAATTTATGCGCCTCGCCGGCGCCGAATAATATAAACACAGTCCACTGGGAACGGTGTAGGATCAACTCCGAAAGGCTTCTCAGCAAAAAGTCTGGTCAGGTTGCGACATCCTCCCACCTTGAGTTCGTAACTTGGAAGAACTCAACCAATTGTCGCGTCTCACAAGCCGAGTCTTTGGATAGGTTTCACTACTCTCCCACTCCAAGTGATTGTCGATTTGTGTGACTTCTGATGTTCTTTGGCAGGAACAAGTTCATAGTCAATATTTGTGGCACTTGGGTTATCTTTATCTTTGGGAACTTTGCTTCTGAGGAAAGGACCTGATGTTTCATCTGATAATTCTAAGGAATAAAGACGTTGAACAGGGCGTATTATAGTTCCGGATTTGGTTTTGAGTTTCACAACTCTGACGATTCCATCTCTTCCAGGCAAGACTTGCACAACCCGCCCTATCGGCCATTGTAAACGCTTCAGATTGTCTGAACCAATGAGTACTATGTCGCCGACAGAGATAGATTTCGAGGTTTCCGAAGGTTTTCCGTTATATTTTAACTGTCCTAGATATTCCAGTCGAAACCTTTTTCGTAAATCTTCACGTACTTTTTGTACGTACCGGTATCTTTTGCGCATATAGGTGACATCTATACTATCGATATCCGGTACGCCACTTTCTATCGTTTCCTGAAGAAACATAGAAGGCGTCAAAGCAATCAAATCGTTTATATCTTCAGATAAGTAAGTTAAGGGTCTAGAGTTTATTAGGCTTTCGGTATCACACAATACTGTGTTTAGTTCTTCGTAATTTAACAAAGCCTGCCCTAATATTCTGCGTAAAACTTGTTTGACCATGCCAATCAGTCTCTCCCACCATCCGCCCCACCATGGTGCAGATGGAGGAATGAATTTCCAAGTTATCTTCCTCATCATGGATTCAGACTTTATTTTAAGCCAGTCCACTTTGCAAAGTTCACTGTGAGCTTTAACGAAATTACTGCCATTATCACAATAAATAATAATAGGTCGCCCTCTACGAGCTATAAATCTTCTTAGTGACTGCAGGAAGGCTTCCGCTGTCAAGGATGTTATTAATTCCATGTGCACTGCGCGATAAACTGCACAAGTGAACAGAACTATCCAGGATTTTGTCCCATCTTTCAAATACAGCGGTCCGGCGAGATCTACACCCAAGACTTCGAATATCGTAGCTTCTCTTACTCTATCTTCAGGTAAGGAAGAGGCTCTTGGTTCTGTATGGGTCACAGTAAATCGTTTACATCGGATACATTTCAATATAACTTGTCTAATCGTTTTTCTGCTACGCAATATCCAATAATTTTCTCTGAGCTGGTTCATCAATATTTGGACTCCAGGATGTCCTAGTTCTTTATGCTTATTGTCTATAAGCATATGCACTATTCTATGTTTTGATGGTAAGATTATAGGTAATCTAAAGTTCTTTTTGTCTCTTCGGTTAAAAATGCGCGTTTTTACTCTCAATAACCCCTTTTCGTCGAGTATAGGATAAAGAGGCTTTATTTGTTGATCATTTACGCCAACAGGAAATGCTTCGCGTTGGATAATTTTTAACAAAACTATTTCTGCATGATTTATTTCTTTCAAAGTTAGATCCCCAAAGTAACGTGATGTTTTCAATTTGGCATTAGAGAAAAATCTATAAATCCAAGCAATTACTCTAACCAGTTTGACATACGAAGATATTCTATGGAAGATTTCCTCTGTTTCTAGATTTACAAGTGTGTTAGTTACAGCATCTTTTCTGATTTCTGGAATAATGTTTTCCTGATTATATTCCAATTTTGGTGTTGGCCATTCACCTTCATTTTTCTTTAACCATGCGGGTCCCTCCCACCATCTAACTGACAAAAGCTGTTTGGCAGTACAGCCTCTGGATGGAAGGTCAGCAGGATTATCGATTCCTGATACATGTCTCCATGCATTCGGGTTTGTTAATTTCCTGATTTCTCGTACTCTGTTCAACACAAAAATAGTCCAGATTTCTTCCTTTTGGATCCAGGTCAAAACAGCGGTTGAATCAGTCCAAAAATATAATTCAACATTTTGCCATTGCAAACCTTCTAAAACTGAAGTGCAGAGTCTCGCTCCCACCGTTGCAGCTATCAACTCAAGACGTGGAATCGTGATTGATTTCACCGGAGCTACTCTGGACTTAGAAGCTAATAAATGAACTTCAACTCCATAAGAAGTCTGAATTCTCGCGAACACTGCAGCAGCATATGCATTACTACTGGCATTGCAGAAGGTGTGAATGCTACACAAATTTTTGTTATCTCTGTTAGTGTGTATCCATCGGGGTATAGAAATTTCTTTTAAGAGACTCAGATCTTTGAACCAACTTAGAAACTTTTCTTTCGTATTTTCATCAACTTCAGTATCCCAAGATATTCCCATTTTCCATAAGCTTTGCAACAATAGCTTAGGAAGCAAGAGAACAGGGCTTACAAGACCAATCGGGTCATATACTCTGTGGGCTATAGACAAAATAGTCCTCTTAGTTACTTCATCAATTTGAAGCTTTCCAACCATGTCAGGTTCACAGTTAAAAGATCTTTCTGGTAATCCCATAATAATCCCAATACCGGTGACTCAACACCTGTTTGTAAGTTATACCCAGTATGTAACCAACCTCGGAGATTAAACTTTCCTTCATTCATTACTTTTTGAGATTCTTCAATAAACAGTGTCATTTCAAGCTCATCTTCAAAACTGGAAACAACGTTATCTACATAGAAAGAGTGAATAAGTTTATGCAACATTTTTTTATCATAATGAGAATTTTCTATATATTTCTGCAAATGAAATTCTATTACAGCTGCCAAAAGAAAAGTGCTACTTTTCACACCAAACACTACTCGGGTATGACGAAATATTTTTAGCTCCTTTTTATTCACATCCTTCCACCAAAAGAATCTAAGATAATCTCGATCATCGGGTTTTACACTAATTTGTAAAAATGCCTTTTCTATGTCTGCTATGGCTGCAAATTTACCCTCCCGAAATCTTAAAAGAATGGAAGGTATTAATTCTATTAAATTCGGACCACATTCTAAGCACTGATTTAGAGACGGAGAATGCTTTACTCTCGCAGAAGCGTCGAATACTGGTTTTATTGGGGTGGAACTATTTTCTTTTATAACTGGTCGGTGTGGCAAATAGTGTCCATCATCAATAACCTCACTTTGTTTGACTTCTTCGATTATACCTAAATCGAGCCAACTGTCGAAAACCTCCTCGTACAATGGAAGCAGGTTTTGTGAGCGAAGTTTCTGCGTTGTAGATTCTAAACGCTTCACGGCTAAATCCTTATTGGTGGGTAGCGGTAAGTGATCTTCAGACCAGGGCAAAACAATTTCATAGCGCCCTTCACTGTTCACGGACACAGAATGTTGAAATCGCATCTTTGTTTGAAAATCTCTTTCCTCTCTGGCCTTTTGTGTGGCCGGATCAATTATTCCAATGATATCAAGATTCCAGAGTTCGGTAATAGCTACATCCTTAACTAACATATTTGTAACTACCATCGTAGAATTGGTATCAGAAGTTTGATATGGCATCTTTCCCATCAAGGTCCAACCTAAATATGTTCCCACAGCAACAAGTCCACACGGCAGATGAATAATCTTTCCATTAAAGAGTTTACCCGCAACATCAGCCCCGATTAATAGATCAATTTCTAACGATTCTTCTTGTTCAGAGATTAATTGATCAGTTACAGTAATATTATGATATTCAAGCTCCTCAGCGAATGGTTTTAATGTTGGAATGGGTACAGCCGAACAAATGGTTTGTTGGTCAAGGACCTCAAAGTTACAATTGTAATCACCTTTCAAACTGCTAATGAATACTCTGTATTTAAAATGTTTCTCGGGATGTTCTTTGCCCCCAAATAAATTATGAATAACACTTTCTTCTTTAATAAAATCATATTTCATTTCTTTCGCTACACGTTTACTCAAATAAGATCGTTGACTCCCAGAGTCGACGAGTGCACGAACTATTTTCCCCTTATTTCCTGCACCTCGTAATCGTACATACAATGTTTGTAAAAGAACTGTACAACATGTGCGATTGCTTAAAACTGCATCATTGATCATTTTTTGACTATCACTTTCACCAGCGTTCGCTTTCGATTTAGGTTCTTTAAATTTACCTTCATTACACATTATAGCAAAATGTCTACTCCTACACTTTTCACAATTAATCTTGCATCTGCAATCACGAGCTCTATGACCGATTTTTAGGCATAGAAAACAACAGCCCTTTTTTGCTAAGATTTTCCTTTTATCATCCCAACTCATTTTTAACGCGATTCTGCAAGCTTGTGAATCATGCGTTTTCTCACAAAATGAGCACAGTGTTTGTTTATTCCGACGAGTCTCAGCATTGTCAAAAAGTCCGATTGCGGTTGGAACTTGTTTATCATTATTAGGAGATGTGGAATAGGAATATTTCCTTTTACGTTTTGCCTCTAAACCAAACCCCTCTTTTGCTACTGAAATTCGTTCTTCCCCTTCAACTTCTGATTTGAGAAAACTCATAAGAGCGGTCAGTTTATTTGGCATTTTCTTAGTTTCATTTGTTAAACTAATACTTCTTTCCCATACTCGAATCATGTCTTCTGGTAAACAGCTTTCAACTAAGGGATACAGCATAGAAGCATACTTATCGGAAGTTACACCTAATGTTTCAAGAGCACGGAGGTGTGCTTCAATTTTATCATACAATTTGGCGAGATGTGTAACTTTAGCTTGATGAAAAGAATTGTTCAAAATTAAGTTTAGCAATTCTCTCACATACACTTCTATGAGTAAATCTTCTCTTCCGAATCTAGCTTTTAGACACTCAACTGCTTGCTCATAATTCTCAGCAGATGCGGGAAAGGAATCTACAATATCTCTGGCACGCGATCCTTCTACAGTAGACTGGGACAAATATTGTAATTTATCCTCTGGAGCGATGTCCAAGTCTTCGTGAATTTTCCGAAACTGACCCCAGAAACCAAGCCATTCCTTAACATCACCATTGAACTTCTTAAGCTCAATTTTAGGAAGTTGGAACTTTCGTTTCGATACTGTTTCACTAAGCACGCTTTTATTATCGTCATTAGTGTTTTTAACATCGTCATTAATACTTTTCTTAACTTTAGTTTTAAGTCGTATATATCTTTCCTTATACTCTTCAAAAACTTCGTAAGCCTGATTAAAACTTTCTTGAGAACACTCATCTATATCTGATAACAAAGCAATAATTTCTTTTTCTTTCGATTCAAGTTCTAACCATTTTTCGTTTAACTGAGCCATTAAAATTTCAATTTCATCAATATCACGTTCCTCCTCTTCTAAACATTCAAATAACGCATTAGCGATTCTAGTGAAACCACTTCTTAGAGGAGTACGCATTTTCTTTAAACTCTCCATCATAAAATCAAAGCAAATGAATTAATTTCTTATCAATCACAAATTCACAATAACAAATTATCAATAACAAATTCCAAATCCTGTCGCGGACGCCATTTTATATAGCAGATCGTCAACGTTAAAAAACTACCAGTCTTTTTCATCTGCTTCTTAATACTTGGAATTTGTTTCCTAGTTACTTTTTGGAGAGAGTAAAGTATAGCTAATTATATCAAAAATAATTTAATAATATAAACTTACATATATGGCTCCCGACATGTCAAACGAAAATGCATAGTTAGTCCACAAAAGTTTTAATGTTCTACACTTGAACCGATCACACGAGCGTCTGCTTTCGCCTCCCGAAGAAAGTATACACATCTCGAAGCGCAACAAATTTATGCGCCTCGCCGGCGCCGAATAATATAAACACAGTCCACTGGGAACGGTGTAGGATCAACTCCGAAAGGCTTCTCAGCAAAAAGTCTGGTCAGGTTGCGACAATATTTGATTTAAATTGGATTTGAGGTTTGTATTAATTTGTCATTTCTAGGTTTGAATTTCATATGTTAGGAGCATATAATATAGTAGTACATCTTGTGAAATTGAATTAGTAAACATTGATACATATAGAGGGCATAAATATCACATTTATAAATTATATTTATTTAAATTATAATTTTAAAGATTAGAACAATTATATGATATTTTGAAAAATGGCTTGTTATTGTTCTATCCCTTTATTTAAATTCTATGTTATAAACAAAGCTACTGAGGAACATATTTGAGTGATATCAATTGGTTAGTGAACAAAGAAGGGAATTAATTCTTTGTTAGTTGTCATTGTTACATCAATCAGTGATACTGTTATTCTTCTTGAGTTAGACCTGAGGTAGGTACTCTAATGATTTTTTTCTTTTTCCATGGGGTTTATTGTCTTCAGTAAACACGGGTTGAGCTCCCGGGGTACCCAAGATATTTTTTTTTGCTTTCATTCCACTACTCTATTCCCCATCCCTATTTTTTCCCTTTCACATTTTTTCTTGATGTTGTGTTTGGCACAGCTTGGTCAAATATGGCCCTTGCACCATAAACCTAAAAACAACCAACTATCCTCTTGTGAGTGTTATTGTCTTGTGAGCCGATATTTTGAGTTCAAAGGATTATTCTTAGGTTCCAAAAGTTCTAAACTTTTGGGTACAAAAATGTGTCTAATGCCAGTTTATTCTAATTTATATTAAATTTCAATAAAAAGAAAATTAAAATTGATTTGAATTGATATACTAAGGTAAAAAGTGACAATGCAATTTGCACTATAGCTTGCAATTTGATGTCATGCTTTTAAGATTATCATATTTTCATATCAACCTTTTACATTGAAGTAAGGTATATATAATAGTGAATATATTTATATTACATTACTAGTGCACATTTATTGGAAATTTATAGAAAATGAACCATTTTATAAAATGGAAACATTTCATACAGGATACAGGAACTGTATTGCTTGATTTATTTTTTAGGCATAGGTCTCTTTCTTATCTTAATATTTTGAAAATATAATTTGAGGGATTAAAGTCGTCTCTAAAATAACAATCTTCAGATACTATCCTGTTTAAATAACTTTTATCATGCTATTTCAAGTTGAGCACATAACTTATGGCCTGATGAGTTCTGTATAAGACTTCTCATATTCCAATGAGTATCCGATATTACTGTATTATAAGGCTCAATAGTAATGCATTTAATTCCAACTGTTTAATAAGTTAAAGAACTTCAAATGCCAAGCCTGTAAGAAAGGATGCTTTAGACAAAATAGAATGCTTTATAGACATTCATAGAAGTATGATTTGTTTTGCAATGGTAATTTTCCCACTTGGTAACTCTGCATAACAATTATAAATCATTGAATTGCAATAATTTGAGTTCTCAATTTCCTAAATCACTTAAGACGAGTTAAGTTGCTCAATTTATTATAGAGGTTAAATATTAGCTGAAAGGGAAAAGTTTGTGCTGCTTATAAAAAGATGAGATATAACAATCTCAACACATTTAGTGGGCATATTTGAGCCCTTTTTGTCTTCAGAAAAGCTGCCAGCTCACTTGAATTTAATGCGACAGAAACATCTCTTGACCTGATATAATAAATCTGAAGCCCATCAAAGTTCAAATTCTAAAGTACTAAAATTAAAGAATTGCAAAAATTCTAATCACAATTTTTACCTAAATACATAAATTTCTAGTGAAATTACACAAAAAGTATGCAAGTTGCTGGTGGTGCAGATTAGTTTCCTCCCTTGGTATATTTTTCTCTTATCTATCAGTAAAACTTCCCTTGTGTGTGTTTATTATTTGATGTTTGTCTTGTGCTTGGTGCAGTTTGGCCAAATATGCACCATAAAACTCAACCAACCAAAAAGTAAATGATAAATGTCAGCAATGTATTTATTTAAACTCTGAAACAGACAGACAAATTTACCTGGGAACGTTGTAAGCCTAAAGGTATCAATTATTGTCATTTCTTTTTTAGGGAATATAATATTAATGTATTGGTATCAGTTGCATACTTCAGATTCTATACTTCTGATATATGTCACCAAAGATAAGTGGTAGTTTAAAGATTTAAATATCCTCTTGTGGCAATTACAAAATTGCTTTTCCATCAGGTCTAACAGTGCATGTTATTTATCTTGTTAAATAATTAGACATGCTTTGACATATTTTGTCCTATTATATGGTACCATAAACCCTACTAACCAATAAACCTAGGTGAACTTATTGTTAAATGCCTAGATATATATTCTCCAAGCATTAGATTTTTATCCTTAAATTTGATTTTTGAGATACTTTTTCTGATGATTTTTCCAATGTATTGTTTTAGATCATAACACTAGAATAAAAACATATTCTACAACAGTTTTGTGTCTATACATTTTTATACCATAAAAATCTTCAGAAATAACTTGATTATTTTATTTAGTTGACTTTGGCGTTAGTGCACAGTTGGATAGAACAATAGGAAGAAGAAATACCTTCATTGGAACCCCTTATTGGTAAGTGCTTTATTTTTTATTTGAAAAGTAGTGATAACAATTTGCCCTAATTGCTTCAGGCCAAAGATTCTTGCAATTTTCTCCTGAAAAATGCAGTTTTTAAAATAATCTGCTTGACATAACATTACATTTTGATACACGAGTCTGGAGTATCAACGCTGAATCTGATCTCTTTCATGTATCTGAACAGGAGTTTATGGAAGAATTGAAATATCAACATGTTTGTTCAGCCAAACACATTTGCATCAGACAAGATGATAAAAGTTTTAATACAAAACATTTAATATTAACGTTCACCACACCAGACATGCTGACATCCATTAAAGCAGGATATTTAAATTGAAGTGTTAGACCTTTCATTCCAAACCCTCAAAGATGCTTTAAGTGTCATGTTTGGACATTCCCAGGCTTCATGCCGATCACCTGCAATTTGTGCCGGATGCTCGAAACCCAAAATAGCGAAAACTGTACTGATGAACCTCTGCTTCAATTGTAAGGGAAATGATCCTTCTTACTCCAAGTCTTGTTCTCAATGGAAAAAAGAAAAAAAATCCAAAGTATAAAAATAAAACAAGATTTTATCAAAAAAAAAATTCAGACACCAAGAGCAAATATTTCATACACATCTAATGAAATTGATGAAATCCGCTGCTCTCCAAACAGATATCATTCCAATGAAGAAATTGAAAATACAATTGTGCAAAACAAGGAAACAATCGCTCAAGAAAAAGATGCAGCCTATAAGAAATCAGCAAAAACGAAAATACCCAATACATCTGGTCCTAATGTGAAAGACTTAAAATAAAATCACAAATGAAAAAAGATGCTATAAAATCTAATAGAATCTATGAAAAATATAACTTGGAGACCTATTCTTCATATGACTCATCTGGTGAGAAAGTGGAAATAGACAAAAATAAAAAAGTAGGCCCAAACGTAAAAAATTATATCTTGGAATTGCCATGGCTACTGTAACCATGTTGAAGATGTGAAAGCTTTGATTGCTTGTTACTATCCTGTATGTCTTGGTTTACAAGAACCTATTTTAACACCAGCAGTATACACAAAATACAATATCACAAGAAAACATGTGAAAAACAATCATGCTAGTGGTGGTGTATCACTTCTAATTTGTCTGGATTATCCATCTTTGGCTGTCCATCTCCAAACAGATTTACAAGCTGTTTTCTTTCAGATAAATTTAAAATGCTTAGTTACAATATGCTGCATATACATACCACCAAGTGAAATTCTTGACCAAAGAACTGAACAATTTAGTCAATCAACTATCTGCTCCATATATTATACTTGGTGACATGAATGGTCATGACACTTTATGGGATTGTAGGGATGTTAATCCCAGAGGTCAGCGGACAGAAGAGATGATATTGGGTTGGCAACTAGGTTCCCGCCGTTTTGAGTCGTTCCATCTGTTAAACATAGAGTTCCGCATTGACCGTTTGGTTCCGTTCAAGCAATTCGTAATGGATAATCCCTTCCCAGTTCCATCAATACGCACAACATCTTTTTACGCGGATGAAGATCTTGTTTCACGCGCGGTGTCGCTTGTTTACCGGGGCTAAGCCATTCCTTGCGCTGCTTCATATTAATGTACAGGCACCATTTTTCATTACCAGTAACGATTCGGTAAAGAAATCATTGCTTGCGTCCATGAGTTGAGCGGTGACAAGCAAGCAAACCAGCGGAGATTGTGGCTCGTTGATTTTTGTTGTCACTTAAAGCGTGCAGAACCCATGCTCCACACTTCAGAACCTTTCCCATCAAGTGAAGATGTTTCTCTATAGCAGTGTGAGAGCATTCCATTTTCTCTGCCAGTTCCCTTGTCGTTTGACGCGAATTTTCATGCAAAAGTTGGTTTAATCGCTCTTCATCGAACTCAACTTGACGGCCAGAACAAGGTGCGTCTTTGAGGTCAAAATTTCCATTTTTGAGCTTGGCATACCAATCACGAGCAGTTCTTTCAGCTATGGCACCCTCTCCATACAAATGTCGCGAGCAGCTTTTGCGGCCTTAGAACTTTGATTAAAAGCAAAAAGGAGGTGTCGAAAATGCTCATCTTTCTCAACTTGATATTCTATTTTAATGATTTGAAAATTAACATAAATTAACTCACAAAAAAACATAGATTCCGGTAGAACAAAACATCCTCTTTCGAATGATTTAAAACATTATGCCAAAAACATTTAATGACGTGGAATGTAAAAAAAAAAAAAAAAAAAAAAAAAAAAAAAAAAAAAAAAAAAAAACCCGGCGAGAACTTAGTTGACAACATGATAGATGATCATTGTCTGTCTTCTAAATGATAGTGATAATACCTTTTTCCATCAACCTACTCAAACCTTTCACTGCATTGATCTGGCAATATGCTCACCATCTATCTTACTATCTTGTGATTTCAGCTTAGGAAGTGATATTTATAATAGTGACCACTTTTGTATTCTAACTTACACACAAAATGATATAGACCCTTCCATCCGACCAGTGGGCTATAATTATGAAGTGAATTGGCTCCCCTTTTAATCTAAATCAATAACTCAAAAAATGGTAAATATTTTAAACAATTATCATGCAGTTGAAAATAGAACTATTTTAAAAGCAGCAGACTTGACTATTCCTAATTCATTGCCAAATATTCAAAAATATTGGAAGCCATGATGGAATCAGGACTGTTCCATAGCATATAAAAAACAGGAAAAGCTTGGAACACATTTTGTAGGTATGTAACCCAAGATAATGTGATTGCTTTTAAGAAAGCAAAGGCAGAAGCCTGAAAAATTTGACGCCATAGTCAAAGAAGCTCTTGGCAATCATATTTAAATAATATTCAGTCTTGTCAAAATCTATATGGGCAAAAATAAAAAAACATCAGGGTATTATAAACCCACTCCACATCTCTCAATCTTAAGAAATGATGGACAAATTATCTCAAATCTTAAACATTACCAGTATGTTAGCAAAGGCATTATCAGATGTCTCAAGTGGAAAATTTTATCCTCCTAACTTTTACTACATACAAAATACGTGAAGAGCATACGAATATTGACTTAAGATCCCTTATGCTGGACCATTATAATACTGATTTTAACATCAAACTGTTTTACATAAATCTCATTCAACCTCAGCGGGACCTGATCTCATTCATAATGAATGCTGAAATATCTCAGTGAAGCATCATTATCATTCCTTTTAAAACTTTTTGACAGAATCTGGCAAGAACAAACATTTCCTACATTGTGGCATAAGGCTATTATAATCTCTATCGCAAAACAAGGTAAAGATCCTCAAGATCCTAGTAATTATAGACCAATAGCTTATACCTGCTGTCTATGTAAAATAATGGAATGTATGGTCAATGCACATCTTGTATATTACTTAGAAACGAACCAGTTCTTCCCTCCTTTCCAAAGTGGATATCGTCATACAAGAAACACCCCAGATAACCTAATTCTAATGGAAACCTCTATTTGAGAAGATTTCATAAAAAAAACCACCATTTTGTTTCAATCTCATGACATGGAGAAAGCTTATGATCAGACATGGAGATATTCTTTGGGACTTATTCAATATTGGTCTTCGGGGAAACCTACCAATGTTTCAAATTTTTTGCAATCCTGGTTTTACCGAGTTCAAATACAACACATGCTGTCAGACGAATTTTCACAAGAAGGCATACTTGAAGGAAGTGTGCTGAGTGTTGTCTTGTTTATTATTAAAATGAATGAAATTTAAAGCAACTGCCTCCCAGTGTTCATGGAAGTCTTTGTCGATGACTTCCAAATCTCTTGTACATTATGAAACATGCTAATGATTGAAAGACAGCTTCAAATAGCAATAAAAACATCACTATTTGGGCAAACAAAAATGGCTTTGTCTTCTCCACTCAAAGAACTGCATTTCTGCAGAAAGCGAGGAATGCATCTGAATCCTGAAATACACCTCAATGGATCGATCATTCCCAATAATAAAGAAGTTATTTTTTTGGGAATAATTTTTGATGCAAATTTAACATTTTGACAACATGCAAAACACTTAAAACAGAAATGTAACAAAACTCTGAATATTTTAAGCCTTATCAACTGCATCTTGGGGGCTGATTCTATATCTGTTGAGAATTTTTAGAACCTTAGTGTGCTCAAAATTAGATTATGGATGTGTTGTGTATGGTTCTGTAGCCAAGTCAGTTCTCAAAACTTTGGATACTATTCATATTTAAAATCAAAACTAATCCATCTCATCCATTATTTAACATCATTACTAACCCAAAATTTGGAAGTCATTTTTCATTGAAACCATCATTCATACCCTCATTTGATTTTAGAATTAGAAATATAATGAATTTATTTAAAATTGACAATCTAGTATATCCTAGACAAAATGAACCTCCACCTTAGAGTAATGGAAATTTTAATAATGATTTTATGATATTGACCAAATCATCCACTTCAGATTCTTTGCAATTATTTTATTCTCAGAGCTTTTTTCATCTTTTAAGCCTGTATTTACTGATGGATCAAAGAGTATGACACATGTTGGTGCTCAGCAGTATTTGAAATGGCAACTGATGCCAGGAAATGACATTGTTAAGCTCCGTTTTTACATCAGAACTATACCTTATTTTAACACGGAAAACATAGCTACATATCCTTTTACAAAATTTATAGTATATTCTGATTCAAAAAGCAGCATTGAAGCCCTTGGAAATATTTCAGTGAAAAGTCATCCTTTGGTACTCAAAACAATAAATCTCTAAATTTCAAAATTCTACTTTGTTGGATACCTGGTCATGTAGGCATTCCTGGAAATGTGAGGGCAGACTTTGCAGCAAAGACCTCAACGATGCAAAATTACTTACCAATCCCTATTGAAGATGTTGAAATGTTTTTAAAGACAAAAATAAAATCAAACTGTCAAGATTCTTGGGGATAAAGAATCAAAATAAACTCCACTATATACAGCCTTCCATCATAGGATTCGGCAATGCAAATTTGAATAGGAAAAATGAAGTACAACTGACAAGACTTCGCATTGGCCATACCCATTTTACACATAGACACTTATTGATCGGAGAACCTCTGTTACGTTCAACTTGCCATTGTGTTTTTACTGTTCGACACATTTTGACTGAAAATTTGACGGTTGCTATAAAAAATTATGAAGTTGGTACTTAATTTAATATGAAGATGACCTCTTATGCAAATTTTATGCACATAAATTTATATAAGATGTTATTCCCTGTCGAATTTCATCTTTGAATATGCTCTACTGTTAAAATTGTATGAATGAAGTTGGGTGGTTTGTTTCTTTTGTTACTGCAAGAAATCTAAAATATTTTTGCTATACTTTGTTTCTTTTATCAGTTAGGCAAAAAGACCCAATAAGACCTAACTTATTTTTAACATTGGAGAATATTATATTTAAAGGAGACCTGGTAGTTTTTTCTTACATTAAATTTAATTATTTTTATCCATGTTTTGCAAAAAGAAATGAGAAATTTATCCAAAGGAAAGCAACAGAATTTTGCCAAAAGTTATATTACAAGTCCTTTTAAGTAATTTTCATAAAAATATCTAGGTTGCTTATTTTTTAAAATATTTATTTTATAGTGAATTAAGCATTGTAAAATTATAAAAAGAAACATTTTTGTTTGGGTTCATAATTTAAAAGTTCACTGTGATAGGAAGATTGTTTTCCAAGATGTGAATCTTTATCTGGGAAATTAATTTAACAAGAGTAACACTAGAGACTGCATTTTCATTCAGAAATGGCTGAACCAAATAACTTGTAATCCAAGGTTAAATTCTTATAAATTCGAAATATGGAGGCAAAATTCGATGTTGCCATTGGAAAATGTAAAATTTGTGCTAATTGATATGAAGAGGGGTCCCTTATGTAAATCAGCATAATTTATAGATGTTATTTCCTTTTAAACATTGGAATTAAGCTTCACTGAATGATGCTGGAATCCATTGGTGATTTGCCTTAATGGGCACATATCCCAAGCGATCTTGATCCAAGTGAGCGGAATACCAAAGCGATCTTGTTCTGCTTTCATTTCTCCACTGTTCCCCAATCCCTCTTTTTTCCATTCACGACACTTTTACTTGTTTGGCGCAGATTGGCCAAATGTGGCCCTTTTGTAATAAAACTAAAAAGCAACCAACCATTGTGGTTTGTTTTGCCTCTTCATGGCAAATGTTAATAAGTATGATGTTACGTAAAGAACAAATGAATAATATTTTTTGTTTCCTTAAAAACTTACTTCCCTCTTTCTCTGGACCTTCTCTATAAAAGAATTTTGTTTAAAAATTTGGACAATTCAAAGATGTTTATATAATAAAACACATACATTGTCATTTAAGGATACATACAAATACACTCATGTCCCAAATTATCTTTACATGCATAAAATTACGGATTTCTCAGAAACTGAACTATAATTTTATGAATTTGTGAAATGATACATAACATAACACATAAATACAAAGGAAAAAATTTAAGAGCACTGCATAATGATATAAAATTGTAGCATAAAACAATAAAAATGGCAATAATATGTGACAAGGAGAGTTCAGAAAAAAATTAAGGCTTATGAATTTAATATGGAATGTGATCACCCCTGACATGTACACATCACAACATGTTTTAATGCTGGCTATAATGTTATTAACCACAGTTAGGGTAATTAAATTCCACTCCTCCAGCAATGCGGTCTTCAGGACATTTATATCTCTAGGAGGAGGATGTCTCCGTGCAACTGCTTTTCCAAGGTAGTCCCGTAGGTTCTCTATCGGGTGCAGATCAGGAGATTTTGCTGCCATGGTATTTGCTCAATGGCTTCACATTCAAGGAATTCATCAACGAGGTTTGCTCGATGTGGACAAGCATTATCGTCCATAAATAAAAAATCAGATCCATATGCACCTCTAAAAAGTCTTGCATAAGGTTCTAAGACCTCATCCCGATATCTCTGGCCTGACACAGATCCGCTGTTGAAAACGTGTAGGGGCGTAAGTCCATCGATCATTATTCCTCCCCATACCATCACACTTGCACTACCAAAACGGTCGTGTTCCATAATGTTCAAAGGAAGATTTCGCTTTCCTGACTCCCTCCAGATGTAAACACGTTTATAATCGGATGTTAAACTAAACCTTGACTCATCAGTAAAGAGAACATGGGTCCACTGGTGTCCGCTCCAGTTCTGATGTTCTTTGCACCAATTAAAGCGATCCCTCTTGTGTTGTGAAGACAGTGAAACACATAACCTTGGCTTTCTGGCATAAAGGCCTTTTTCATTAAGCCTTCTGTATGCAGTTCGCCATGATACATTAGTTCGAGTGGCGGCTGCAACCTCTGAACTTAACTGCCGAGCAGTAAGTAGACTTCCGTTAAAACGGGCAGTTATTGCCAGATATCGATCTTGAGAAGCATCTGTTATTCGTTTACGACCTTGTACAGGCCTCCTTACAACAGTTCCAGGGTTCTGAAATTGTTTCCATAGCGTAGATACTGTCTTGAAATATTCACACGTCTCGCTGCTTTCATGATTGTCTGCCCTGCTTCTAAACGGCCGATAATTTGCCACTTCACAGATTCTTGCAAATGAGACTTCGGAGTCGTAACAAACCGTTTTGAGTCCTTACACACTGAAATCAAACGCTGTATTGCAGAAATTCACTCAGATATTCACTTTGTGCAAAGCGCTTCGATCACCATCGGATGACGTAACGCCTTGATTTGCATATCAGAAACCATTTGATCACTTTTGATTGGATAATGCTAATAAGGCTTGTCTTTTACACATTCCCTGCAAAAATGGATTACATCGATTGGATATTTCATGGAATATCATTATATTTGTGTATGTAAAGATAAATTTGGAGTATATTATTTTTATAAACTAGTCATAATGAGTTGGTAGTACATATCCTTTAAATGTTACATACCTTCAACCTTTAATGGAAATTTTTTTCATGGGTTGCTATTTTCTGGATTGTTAATTTTATTTCAATATACTTGTTCTGTGGAATAATACATTCTTTTAAATTCTGACAAGTGTTCTAATTTTACAAATGCTTTATCTTTTTTAATATTGCTCTATGCTCTGAGTTATTTTAGAAATACATTTTACATTATTTTATAGTGTAGAAAGTATAATATTCTATTAATTAACCCCCTGAGATATAGCTGCATTGCTAACTTCAATGTTAAAATTTTCAGGATGGCACCAGAAGTAATTGCCTGTGATGAAAACCCTGAAGCTACATATGACAATAGGGTATGTTTCAAAATTTTTTGCAATTCAATTAATAAAATCTGATAATCTTGCAGCAGCAATGGAAATACTCAATAATTTACATATAATATTAAGACATTTTACATGGATGTCTGAAAAATTGCACACATAATACAAATTTCCAGGACTTAATAATTATTATTACCCTTAACTAATCTATACTCATATTTTAACTGTTTGATATTAATTAATGAGCTTTAAATTTTAAATATCTTTGTTTTATAGTTTGTTCATTTAATAATCTGTTTTATCTAAGTTGTAACCTTATGAGTTTATCATGTTTAGTAATCACATTGCATTGTTCTTGGCCAGGGTTGGCAACCTTTTAAGGCATGCATGCCAAAATCACCAAATCTTTGATGCAAAATTTTCTCACTTGCCAACCGAAGTTTCGAGGAACATGTTTGGTGTCTTAAGTCTTGGAAGAACCTTTTCAAATAATCAAAAATCACATTATTGATAAAATCTCAGAACATTGTAGAGTTATTGTAAGTCATGGGATTGAATGAATGTAAAATTTAGTGACAGTATGTTTACTTAAAGGTCGTTCTACCTAATCTATCCTGTGGGTGGCATGGAATTTTATTGGCCTTTAAATGCAATTCTAGCTGTCATGCAGCCACACAAATTTAAAGACATGACTTTAAACATCAGAAAAAGAGTAAACGATAATTATGACTTTTTGTATCAAATCAATCTGCCATAAGTGTTCAAGGTGTTCCCAATATACTACAGTATCCAACCTCTATAGTTTTACTTGATTAAAGCAAAATAAAAACCGATTATTTTATTAATTTTTAACCCCTTCTGAGTAATACAGAGAAAATAAAATGTAATTTTACATGCATAATATGTATTAAGCAGAAGTTAATTTGTTAGCATTTTTAGAAGAAAACATCAAATTAAAATTAGAAAAATTGTAGACTTTTATGTATTTAACATCAATGAGATTACCTGCATCATCACTGATGACAAATAATTTACATCAGGATCATGTTTCGTAACCATTACAGGGATATATGTGCTACTAATTTCATCTATAAAGCTACTCCTATTATGAGACTTGCACAGTACATCACTGAGAACAATGATTCACAAGCATATTTAGATTCAAAAATGGATAGTAATGCGTTGCAAGGTTTTAAACATACCAAAGGTTTCTGGAATAATATTCCTAGTCATTAATACCTAGTTATTAATACCATTAATTAGCACTTCTCTTTTACTCCCATCTTGGCACCGCTTGTCCAATACTGGACCTTGCACCTTAAAACCCAAATCAACCAACCAACTGTTACTCCCGTCTTAAATCTCATTCAATTTGTAAATCATCTTTCTGTAATGTCCTTCAATAGCCTGTTGTGTTGCTCCAGTGTGATGTTAATTAAATACCTACCTACCTGTAATGTCCTGTTTTGTCATCCTTTTGAAATCATTGATGTTTAAGAAAATATTTAAATCTCATTATTACTTATGCAATCTTAGTTTCATTATAAATGCCTCTATGACATCAACCATAACACCAAGAGTCAAACCAGGGCCCTGTTTAATGTTTAAGCCATTTAAATGCTTTCACACACCCACACGACATCACTTTTCTTTGCAAGACATTTATTGGTAATTAAGAAAGTTGGCATGCCTGTTAATCTCCAAGGAAAAGAAATCGAAAAATTTTAGCAGCATAAAAACCAATATCAAAGGTGAAAAACAAACATTACATTGATGTTAAAACGGATACCTTAACAATCGAAAAAAAAAGCGAAACAAAGCACTGAAATAAAACTGCTACATAGTTTCTTTCTCATTGGCAAAAATTCTGCATAATCTTAAGTCACTGTTCTGTAGAATTCAAAGTAGAATTCACCAGTAATACCTCAGCTAATAAATTGACACATTCTGGCTTTTCTTTCACAAGATACGTGAAATCTCTATCCCAAAGTCAACTTGCTCTAAGCAAATTTTTCTGATATCCTGCCAACCTGATATAAATGTTCCTTCATAAAGAGGTGCCAAGTGCCAAATTTGGCATCTTAAAAATTACCCACATTGGAAAGAAAAATCCATAAGAAATTTTTTCCTTCTGGAAAGACATCTCCTTTAGATGTATTCGGACTCGAGATACTCTTGTGATCTTTTCTTTTCCCATGGGGTTTACTGTCTTCAGTAAACACATCAGGGTAATGCTCCTGGGATATCCAAGCAATCTTTTCCTGTCTTCAAGCTAAATAACCCGAAACCAGCCAATCAACTTTTCCTGCTTTCATCGCACTTCCCCAATTAATATTCTTCCCTTTCACATTTTCCATTTGGTGCAGCTTGGCCAAATATGGTCCTTGCGCCATTGAATCCATAAACAACCAACCAACCAACCAACCTTCTGGAAAGACAAGTGGTTTTTTGGAAGACAGCCTAAAAATCTGGAAGTTGGCAGGTATGAAAAAAATTAATCTCATTCAGATATCCAACAAATCATTTCAGAACATGACCTTGATTAAACCAGCAAACATTGTTGTACATCTTTAGTCCTTAGTATGTACTTGGTGTAACATTAAACTCATTCAACAAATTCTGCAGCCGTCTTATTCAAAGCACATGCAAAAATGTAATAATTACCTTGGTTATGCATAACTCCTTGAAATTCTTTTAAACCAACTTTGCACATAGTCTCATCTAGTATGTTTATTATTTGGATATATAATCATTTTTTAAGATGAACCCTGGTTTTTGCATGTTTGAAAATGGTGTACCACATTGCCATGTGTGCCAAAGATTCCCCTACCCTTGTTCTAGGCTATCAAAGATTCTTGCTTTAAACTAGATATGTAAAGTTCAGTAATATACTGAAAAATATTTTCGTTGAACAATATTTCATGAAAGTATAACTGATTCTTTTTGTTTTAGAGTGATTTATGGTCTCTAGGAATAACTGCTTTAGAAATGGCTGAATCTCAACCACGTATGTTGTAGTTTTTATTTACCTTTGTATTTCATATTTATGTTTTTGTAAATTTCTGTTCATTATGTTCGATTGACTCGAGTATTTTTACTCTTTTAAATAAAACTGTTTATTAAATGTTGTTTTTCCATAATGAATTGTTCATTTTCATCTTAATTCTACTTATTTATAATTTGGTAATAATAGTTCACTCTTGTAAATAGTTCAATTGTCTGAATTGGAAATTATAAGATACATGAACATTCAATACCTGCTTTAGTAATGATTAAAACAACAGTAACTGTTGTCAAGCATTTTGTTACGTGTATGAAGAATTAATTAGGGTATTTTCTTTTGAAATAAAAATTGGTCAAATAACTTTAAAATTCATTTATCATCTTTGAGTTTCTTATATTGTCTAGTATGAAGGACACATCACTTTTCCACATAATCTTATTTGTCCAAGTTATGATATGGATTTATTTCAGTGATTTCAACAAAGCATTAATGCTGTCATGGAAAAATTAATGTCAAGGTTGCAAAGCCTGTATTCATGACTTGACTTCATTTTTGACTAGATCATTGCTTTTATTTTGTTTTATCAGCCAGATATCATATCACCAGTTCAAAGACTTTGTCACCTGCCAGATAACTGATGAGTAGAGGATATTACAGCTCCTCACATTGATGACATGTCATAACTTTTACCAGGCAGTTGGAGTAGTATGGCCTTGCATTATCAAGCAATAACATGAATCTTTTGCAGTATCTAGTTTTTCTGAGAAATAGTCAGCTGTAACCTGCCTAATATTGCATTTTTTACTATTCAGTGTGGTTAAGAAGTTCATGAGAGAATCCATCCCTGGAAATTTTTTGCTGATGTTGCTTTAAATTTCTTTGTCATGATGTTTGTTTGGATTAAGCATGACAATGTTCTGTGTAAAGGTACCCTCTTTGTGATAAAATATGAAATGAGTGTTTTGGCACTAAACACAATTTTCTGTATCAAGTTCCTAATGTATTGTGTTGTGCACTATACTGAGATGTCCCTGAGTTAGAGAACAAGCTTGTTTGCAGCTCACATCGATTCTGAAAGACCTTGTGCACCTCACCAAACCTATTTACACAAAATAAATCAAAATTCAGCTAAAGATCTATCGACTCGTTAACTGAATTTAAATAGAAAGCTAAATGTGCCACGCACAAACCCCAATCAGAATTGAAGTCATTTCAACTGGACAAGAAAAGGTGCTTGCACCAGCACTTTTGATTCGTTTACATGTCTTGCTTTGCTCCTTGCACTTCCTATTTGAATTCAACTTTACAAGTTGATAAATTTCTTAGGCTGTGACCCATACAGTCAAGAAACACATTATAACAAGTAGAACATACTTTCTTGAGCAAAGTGCACTCTTCTGTAGTTCTCTAAATTGCATATCTTACTATCACACATTCCTGAATGACTTAACCCCTGCTGAGCGAATATTAGCTTTAGAGAACAGCTGATACATATGGTATTCTGTTATCAAATGTATGAGACATCACCTACACATTTCATTTATATCTAATGCACTGATGTTAATGGGTGATGCAGTTTCTTTGTGGCAACACAAGTGTGGGTCTATTTTTACTATGCTGATGCTGTGCTTCTAATTTGAAAACCAACAAGATTATTTCTTTTGACTTTTTAGCATTATGTGATATGCATCCAATGCGAGCTCTGTTCCTCATTCCGAGAAATCCTCCACCCAGATTAAAGTCTAAGAAATGGAATAAGAAATTTCATAGCTTCATAGAAACTGTTCTAGTAAAAGATTATCAGCAAAGGCCATATACAGATCAACTTCTTAAACACCCCTTCATACGTGATCAACCCACTGAAAGGCAAGTTCGCATTCAACTGAAAGATCACATTGATCGATGTCGAAAACACAAGAGAGGAGGTAAAGGTGCTTATAAAATTTAGCTGCTTTCCTTTGTGAACTTGCTTTTGCATTTAAAAGGCTTGCTTCTATGAGAAAGGTATTTAAATTAATTTTCTTTCAAGAAGGTCTGTATTATCTCCACTGAAATGTCTCAATTTTTATACCTTCCAATTTTTAAAGTAACTTTGCTGTAGCATGTAAGTAATTCATTGAATTATAAACGACATAGAAACAAATAAAATAAGTTATATATTGTGCTATTTTTTTAACGTGCTTAAAAAGCTTTCATAATTCTCAAACAACTGCAATTGCAATTTATATTGTAATGAATAAAATGCTTTGCTGCATGCAAGCAAATTAGCTTAGTGAAAAATTAAATTTTAATTTTAATATAAATACATGTGTTAATGTATCTTATGAGAATAACAGAATTTATGCATCATTTCATTGCTTTAATTTTACTTATCCACCATCCATACTTTAGTGTGATATTGGTTTGAATTTTCTGAGTTTGTTATAAGCCCTGTATACATTTCAGAGCTGTATGTATATAAATGTATACATTTTTGGATGCCTATCAGCATTTTGCTGTATCAGAAGGGATTGGTTGAAAATGTGGTCTGAAACAAAGGAACTATTTATTGGCCAGAATCAGCTGCTATTATAATCTTTGTTCGATCCCTTTCAGCCTGTGGCTCTAAATATTCTTAGATTTTGTGTTAGATCTACTAATACACAAATGTGTTCATATTTTTCAAATGCTTCGAAACATTCATGTCAATGATTTATTGAATCAGGAAAATATTGGGCTAAGTACATATTTGTATCTTGAAAGCTTTTGTACTCACTTTAAAATAGTTAAACTAATATACAAGGTGGGCGAAAAGTCCATGACATATTTCTTAATTTAGTATAAAATCAACCAATTGTCATATGAGAGTGTGGTTTTCATAAAATTGCTTTACATGGCATCAAGTTTTTTATTTGGCATAAAAAAATTCATAATTTAACGCATAGATGGCACTTACCGAAAAACAATATAAAAATTGTACACAAATAATTACAATACATATTATAATTTATTAGAGCATTTTTGTCACTACATACTACCATAGGCACCCTTTGTGGCTCGAGCCACATCTAACCAATACTCAATTTCAATCCATGTATTTGCTAACATGGATTGCGGAATAGTGTTGATTACTTGCGTGATTCGTGTCTTCAATGTTCGCCATCTGCAAGGAGTAAACCTTGTCCCCCACAAGAAGAGATCAAGGGGGTTAAATCTGGAGAAGGAGGTAGCCATAATAATTTTTGCTCTTTCCGTTGGGGTCATCATAGCTGGAATGGCAGATTGCAAGCTAACCTTACTAAGCTAGTGCCATCTATGTGCAAATAATTGAACTATTTTTTATGCCAAAAAAACTTGACTCCATGTAAAGCTATTTAGTGAAAATCGCACTCATATGACAATTGGTTGATTTTATATTAAATTTTGAAATGTGCCATGGACTTTTCGCCCACCTGTATAGTTAATTGAATGGGTCGTTTTTGTCCATAATACCACTAGATATATCAACATTTAATTAATCCAGTTTGAAGGTTAACAAATTGACAATACTTACAACAAATAATTTTCAGAAGTCAGAATTTCATGTCTGAAAAAAAATTTAATAAAAAGAAATGCGATTCTTGAATTTTAAAAACATCCACAGTACATCATTAATGAAGAAAAATAATATAATTCTTAAGATTCACATATTTCAGCCTCAAATGGTTAGTTTCCCTTTCAAAAGTCATTCATAATGTCACAAGCAGCTACTTTGCAATCATTTGTTTAGAATCTTTAAATGGATTATTTTATTTTTAATCATTGTATCAACCTACTGTCTGCAAAAAGTAGAGATTTTGGAAAAGTCAGTAGAGCTTAATAAGAATGGAACATGCTGCATGGAAGTTAGTACTTTTTGTCCCAGTTCTTAAAAGGGTCTTATTCCTTTTGAAAAGTGTACAAATCCAATTGAGTATAATTTAATAAAACTACATTGACATATCTATGCATTACTTTAGTTGATTTCCTTATAATGTATAGGTGATATTCAAGAAGAGTATAGATACAGTGGAAGTGAAGGGGAAGAAGAGGATGTGGGCTTGGCTGGAGAACCTAGGTTTCTATATAATTAATTACTATTTTTCTTTCTCCATTTCTTGTGTTAATTCTCTAAAAAAATCAACCTCTTATCCCCAACTATCCCTAAAACAGCCTTAAATTGTGCCTTGTCCTACAATGATATATATGAAATGTATTATTGTACATTTTAGTTCCATAGAACCAGTTCAACAGGATTCCACATTAAGGAGAAATTTTCAGCAACTACAAGAAGGAAGGACACTGACTTCAAATGAATCTAGGATTCCTGGTAGTAGCTTCCAACCACCTTCAGCTCCTCCACTACAAATTGAAATGCCTGCTCCTCCTCCTAGGCATCCTGTACCACCTCAAAGGCTTATCGGTACAGAATATTTGCTTTTAAAATGTGTAGTCCCTTGATTTATAACTCTAACTTGACTAATTCTTTCTTAAATGAAATCTGGTACTTAACTAATAGTCATAGCTCAGTCCAGTACTTAATAAAGTACTTGGCTGTTAAAGATGAAATAATTGAAAAATATGCCATCTTAAATTCTATCCATCTCATTGACATAAGAGAAAATGACATTACTGACAGACTGGTCAATTAGGGTTCTTCAGATGCTCTTGGGTTGCAGGATTCTCTCTGTATGAGTTCTTCAAACCAATAGTTTCGAATAAGGCAATGTTACAAATTCTTCCTAACCGTGACTGGTACCCCAGGAAAATTCTTATTTTACAAAGGGCAAAGAACAAGTCAAACAGCTTTATCTTGATTGCAAAGTGGGCACCTCTGGAGCACGAAATTCCTGAGTTATCAAAAATCTTTTCCAGTTTGTCCTAAGTGCAAGGGGAACACTTCTAGTAATCAATTTCAATTCTGTATTGGAATGAGTCCTTCACACTTATTAAAGAATCCTGATAACTTCAGTCCTTTGAGGCTGAATGACTTGTTGGACTTGGTCTAGCAGTATGCCATACGAGGAGTTAATAAGAAACAACACTCCCTTTCTATACTAATCCATGCAGCTTTAGTTTGTTTGCCATAATAAAAGAAGCAAAAATCACATTCCTCAACTTGTTATGTATGCAAGTATATTTCAGAATCTCATGCTGTGTTAAACATCCGTATTTCTAATCCAAGAAATAAAGTTTGAGTACTTTTGTATCATGCTTGAAACTTAAGTACTTGATGGCACTATAATTTTTTTAGTGTTATTCCTGTTGAAAGATCAATTCTGTCTAATTTATAATTATGAAATAAGATTACTAGCAAATTTTGACAGAATACCAACTTTTGAGTGATCATGTGTATGTAATAATACACAGATTATAAAAATGACAAATATAAGCCTAGGACACAAATGAGTTAAAATTGCTTTTGGTATTTAAAGGTAAGGTATGTTGTTCGATGCAGGTATATCTTACAATAAGATTGATTCTGGGGGAAAATAGAATTTTCAGAGTATGAAAACATTTCTTATTAAATTAAATGATTTTGTAAATTACTTAAAACTTATATATGGGAAAATTTTCATAAGGTTTGATAACTAGGTTTGTTAAAACATTAAATTTTTTTTTATTCTCTGCATTTTTTTACGCTTTGAGATTTTGTGAACCGCTAAAAAGATCCAAATTTCTTCCATAACTCCTTATGAAAAAATAATTATTATTCAGCCTTTTATATTTAACGTATTTAAATTATGCTTTTGGGGAGTTTTTTATCGAATCTAAAAGCTTGAAGAAATGCATTTCAAGTTATGTTTCTGTTTTAAATGTTACAAACATAGCAAATTATTCACATTCTGTCCTTGTTAGCAGTTTGTGACTTCATAAAATTTCAGTGTTTAATTGGTGTGCCAAAATCATAGGTTAGAATAAACAGTCCAAATGGTTGAGAAATATCCACTGCCATTGTTTATGCATAATTTATGAGTAAATGAGTGAAAGCAGTAGACTAAAAATTTTTTTCTGGACATATTTTGTGTGATTTTATACCTACCTTTACCTAGACAATGCAAATAGTATTCACAAATTAACCCCCTTAGCAGCATACCCGAGTACAGTTCGGTGACATTTCATTGTAGTGGGCTGCATACCCAAAATATTTCTTGGAGCAAGTTGTCCAGGTGTCAGTGCTATATATCCGAATATTTCGGGTCTGCTGTTTGCAGTGGGAATTGTATTCGAACTGAATTATTGTAGCATATTTGGGCTTGCCACTTGGAGGGTTAAGCATAAATTAATATAGTGTTGACACATTTAGTTGTAATATTACATTTTCAAGAACATTTCAATTTTCTCGGAGCAATCTTAGTGTGAACTGGGTTACCTTTAGCTGTTTGATTTCATATTAATTTTATAATGTTATGAAGTTCTTAATTTTCTGTATTTTTGTAGTTGTTCCTGATCCTCCACCTCCAAGTAAACCTCTTCCCCCAATCCCCATAGATGGTAATAGAAAAGCAAAAGCAGCAACTCCTCCCAGAAACAATCAAAACCAAATTATTCCCTTCCAATCTTCTCAACATAGAAGTTCTGGAGTGTTTAAACCTCCTGCACGGAGGCCAGAAGTATGTATTCCTGCCATTTTTAATATTTTCAAATTAATAAGTATGACCCTCTTTTTAAATAACTGGTTTGATCCACATGCATTACAGTTTGGAAATTATGTACAATAAGTGTATGAGAATTTATTTCTTATTTTTGATTTAAAAAAAACCCTAAAATATGAATAAGTTAAATATATCCATTGCTAAGTTATCTCAAGAGTTTTATTAGTTTTCCAGTAAACAGGAGTAAATGACTTTTTAAATGTAGAAGCTTTAGCTTTGTTAATTGCCAAATAATATATACAGTTGATTCTGTTAATGAAGGCTCAAGATTAAAAAAAATTACCAAATAGTATTTTTTTTGCGAAACTAAAGTTTTTTAAACTTGTAAAATTTCTTGTAAAAATGTTAATTATATCAGCTATATACACATTTTAAATATTACTAGTTATGCGAAACTAAACATTTATAAAAGTAAACCATTTGGTTTGTTGCTCTGGTAATTTAGATGATAATGGACAATGCACAATCACCTAGTCTGATTTTTCTCACCAAATGTCTCTCTCTGGGCATGGATGGTTCGCAGTATCAAAACGATCAGTGGTATAATATTTCCCTGCATGCATAGGGGCCCCATCATGGCTCAATTTGTTCTTTGTGCTAGCAACCTGTGAGCAGTAGACGATACAGGTTTGATTCCTGTTACTATACTCGCCCTCAGAGATACCTCTTAATTGTACAAAAATTTCTGTGCAACCTTTTTGTTTTTTACCTTGGGAATCCCCAAATTTATCATTTTTAAATATATTTCAAGGATTCAAGAGGTCAAATACAAGTGCAATAATTTACAAGCAACTTTTTAATCTTTATCGTCATCATTTTAATGCCCAGTCAGATATTTACACTGATGGATCAAATCTTTTAACTGCGCTGGTTGTGCCTTTGTCGACAGCTCAGTTTCTTTTAGGTATTCATTACCATCTCTGATTTAAGTTTTTACGGCGGAATTTTTAGCTATTTACAAAGCCTTGAACTATATTTTTAACCAAGCCATTGGAAATTTTATAATCTACACAGATTCGAAAAGTGTCATGGAATCTTTAACTTCGGAGTGTGCGAGACATCCCCTGGCACTTATGGTATACAAAATTTATAAAAAGCTTATCTGGCTTGGGTTTGGTATCACTTTTCTGTTGGATACTAGGACATGTTGGAAATGAACTTGCAGATGCTGCAGCCAGAAATGCAGTGACCCCATTATAAACGTTCCATACGATGATCTCTGACAAGCTGTCCGAGACATCGTGTGGAGCGAATGGCAGAACAACGAGCAATGAAAGTCACAACAAGCTCCACAGCATCCTGCCAATCATTTCCTTTTGGCCTATCTTGCCTGTAAGACACTCCAATGTACTTTTAACTCATCTTAGAATAGGACACACGTTTTACCCACAGACATCTTTTATTTGAAGAGACTGCCTGTGTGTCATGCATGTGTAGTCCCTATTACTATCCGACATATTTTAATTGATTGGCCAGTTTTTAATCGTCATCACCTAAATTTCTTTCATAAAACAATTTTAAATTTGCAAGATTTGATTGAGGAAATTCCCCACCCAAATATTTTCAAATTCTTGTGAAGCATAAAAGTTTTAAATTTCATCTAATGTTTTTATTTTTCATGTATTAAATTTCATGGAAACTTTTAACTATGGCAACAATAACCTCATATTTTTCTTTTAATCGTGGCATTCGAGTATTTCTTTTAATATTCAATATATTCCAAGTCTTATACATTTTAAAAATCTTCCTTTTACTCGATTGGACAAATGGACCTTAAATTACTTTATCTTCTATTGGATTACATTCTGTCATGTGTTTAACACAGCTTGTCTGTTTTTGGATCAACATGTTACTATACTGAGAATATTTCTTCTGTGTCAATAGTCTTTTCTTGTGTGTGTGTCTATTTACTTGACAGAATTGACAGGCACAGCTTGGCCAGATCTGGCTCTTGCACCATTAAAAAACAGTCAACCTATCTGTTGCACAAGAGCCTGAGTCTCCTTAAGGGAGGAACATTAAAATTACTGGGTAACTAATTAAATCAATGTATCTATTCCTTAATGAGAACTTAGATTGGTAGAGAATTATTGCACACATTTGCATTGAGATCTGTTGTGATTGTGAACTCAGTACTAGAATTTGGTAATGATAGTTTAACTATGGGATGGTCATTAATGAAGGGATGGGGGTTAGACAATACTCCCAGTGTTAGTGATGCATGCAGAGATCAATGGTTTAAGACTAATTCGTTAATTAAAATCAAAATGGTGCCTGGTATGTAGAAAGGCTCACACAATATAATTAAGCTCTGTTAAATGGAATTATGTTTTATGTAAAGATACCTGAAGGTGTACGATTTCATAAAAATATTTGTTTACAAAATAGTTGAATTAGTGTATGTTTTGTTGCAGGGGTTTTGAATTTTTCTTTAATGTCTAATTGAATAGGAATTTGAGTACTTTGGATAATGTTAGATTTAAACAGCCCAAATGTATAAGACTTAGAGAAAAACTGACATTAAAGTTGCTTTTCAAGTTTTTGAAATTTATTTTATTGCTAAGATTCATGGTGTTAGATTCACCACCACCAAAAATAGAACTATTTTTTAAACAAAATTTTGTAACCCTTTTCTGAATTTCGTGTTCATGTCCGAATCTAGTATTAAATAATTTTTGGAAACCTATAGGAATGGGCCTGAATTTTGTTTTAAAAATAGAAATCTTGAATTTATGAGATGATTTATTGGCTGTATTTATGGGGTAATTTGTGTAAATCGTGTATAGACTTGAAATTTTTCTTTTGCAGGATCTAGAAGTTTTAGCTGCTCAATTAAATGAACTGGCCATTGGAGGTGCCGGAAGCTTGTCAAACCGAAATAATAATAGTAGATTATCATCTAATTCTGTTGAAACACCACCAGGTATAAATGGTATAATTTCTGAAAAGTCCAGTGCGGTCATTCGTAATGCCTCTGATTCAGAAGAGGAGGAAGAGGAAGATGAAGGTCAAATTCAAAATGATGGCACTCTTCTCGCATCTGACCCTCCCCGACCATTGTAAGCTAGTTTCTGTTTTTGAACTTGTTAACATAACTAACATTTAACCATAGTTATATAACAATATTTAAACTTCAAATCACACTCATGATGACTTAAATAGCATTATGAAATTTATAGTTATCAACGTGTCATAACTTGCACAATTTCGTGGTCATTTGAATGAAAACTTTTTGAGGCTATACTATATATAAATTTGGCATGTGAATTTTTAAAACCTTGCATGTGAAGATGCATGTCCCCTCTTTTTATGCATACCATATATATAAATGTAGAAATGTTGAGGGAATGGGTTGAAGAAAAAATAAGTCCAGCTTTTATGTCATTTGAGTGCAAAAACTTTAATATAATTTCTTAGTTTCAAATATTTTATTACATTAACTTCTGGAATTTTTTAAGGACTTTGGATAATTTTATTATTCAAATATGACAAATAAAGTTGAATATTCTTAAGAAAACTTTCTCTTATATATCAGTTATTACATTAGTTTAATTCAGAACTATTTTATTATGTATGGGCTTTAATTTTTGACATCAATCAGAATGTCTAATTGTAGTTGGTACTGGTGGGATGCTTAGAAAACTGAAAATTTAATGCTGAAAAAGGAATTGTGAACACCCAGTTTTCAATAATGTTCTTGTTACTAGACGTTTCTGAATCAACAACTAAGTTTTATAATAATGAAATGTGCATTTTTTAGATGTCTTACTCTTTTAACATGATATATATAGGGTGACTCGAATATTTTTAAAGTTTTCTAACATTGATTGATTTTCATGTTGAAATTTGATTCCTGTCTGAATTTAAAAAAGTTTATTCAAATAAAAATCCAATTTAAGTCTTGAAGTATTAAAAAAATTGATATAGAAAGAGTATATTGCAAAATCAAATAGAGATGCACGAAAGGCAATCTGTTATGTTATCTAAGGTTAAATAATAGTATCATTACATAATTGGATTTTAGTGATGGGGTTTTAACCTTGTTCTGAGTTGTTAAAGAGAAAGCAAATATTGTAAATAAATATTCTTAGTTTTCTATGTATATGGATATTTAACATGTATGAATTGTAACCATCCCCACTAATATCCTTAATTTAATTTTAAATATACCATCACTTTGATGTCCAATAAAAACACTGCTAATGCATATGTAATTGAAGACAGTTGAGAAAACTGCATTCTGTGTGATATGAAAATTTGAAATTTAGACATTTAAAAACATTTCTTTTGTAGCTGTAGTTTTAAAACATTCTGTTTACACTAAATGATATTACACTGTATGATTACTTATGAATTGCTTTCTTCTCAGAATAGAAAATAAAACAAACTTTCTTTCTGGGACATACATGAGAATCTAACATCAGGTGCATGCAGTCTTAAATCTGTTCTTCATTCTGAAGTTTTAATCTATTTAGCTTGCTTTAATTATTTTTTTATATTACTTATTTAAAGGGTTTCATTATGCTGTTGATCTCTTTAAGTTGCTGGTTTTGAAAATGTTTTGCTCTTTTTCTTTTTTGTGTTTCTGTACTTTTTATTGCTGTTGTTTATTTTCTCCCCTTTTTGTTTTGTGCTTTATTTCAAGGGCCACTGAAAATCTGAATGAAAATAGGATATCAAGGTAAGATATAGTTGACTAGTTTAGCTATAAAACTGTATAATAGATTGTTAATATATCTGAGTGAACATCTTTAGAAGCTGCCCACATTCCTAACATTATACTAACAGACCTTTCTGTGGAAAGAATTTCTCCTATGTACCCTTTAAACCTCTTTTGTTTTATCATGGTAAATGCATGTCTTTCACTACCAGTATGAAGGCCCAGGTGATAGATATTGATCTTTTATTAGAACAGTCAATTCTGATTAATTTAGCCTTTAATTACTTGGAGCAGCCGCTTATTTGAAACACATCCTCGTGACATATCTGCCAACTGAAGCAGAATGGCCTTAATTTCTTGTTTCCAATCAGTGATCCTATCGATTAGTATCCTTTGCAGAACTTGACTGCACAATTAAAAATTTTGTGATAATCTACTAATCCCTTATAAATATTAAATACATTAAGCTATTGCACATTGCAGATATGTGATTTCTTCATATGTTTACAGCCAAAATGACTTGATCAATGGGATATTATAAAATTTGCTAAATTTTTAGTTTAAAAAAACTGATGTTTGGATTAGTGATATCATCTACTGCCTTTAAAATTGTAGCACTTATTACAGAATACCATGTATTACTGAAAACTGAACATAAGTAAAATTTATCATTGAAATTATTTTCTGATTTACTTGATTCATAATTTGATATTTAAATATAGAAAAGGGATTAAAATAGTATTGTGAGCACAGAAGGGATTTGAATTTAAACCATATGATCAGCTTTAAGTGAGCAGACTTTTTACAGTTCAACCTTCGTAAATGATACTTTTACAGTCTGATGTCATTTTTTACCACAGAACTTCAATTTCTAGATGAAATATATTGTATTTTATTTTTGGTGTTTATTTGCTGAACAGCTAAATTCACATAAATCATGTTTGATTGTTAATTTGTCAGTTGTTACAATTCAGGATCAACAGTGTTTGGAATAATCCTGACAAAGAAAGAATTAACAGCAAATCTTGCTGAATTCACCTAAATTATTTACTCAATTGTTCTTTGCAACTTAAATACTTAATTACAGCACTTGATATTATTTATGAGTTACTTTTAAAACGTTTTGTTGAAGTGTTTTGGGGTTGATGTACCAGATCAATTCTCCATATCTGTCCTGAAACTCCTCAATTTTAAATGTATGATACATATTAAAATTTGTGGTTATTATAATTTTTTCTAAACTGTTAAATTCAATGAAATTAGACTAATTTTATGTAGTGAATTTTAGGTTTTGTTAAACCCTCAGACATAAGCTTTAATGTAATTTGTTGTAATTTTGTGTTTTCAAATCTTGAATTCTTAAGCAATTCACTTTTTAGATTCACAGTGAATGGGATTTTCTTAGTTCAATTGCACAAAACAAAAAGGGAACACAACATTCTTATAACTTTTTCATTCTTGGTGTGGGATCCTCAATAAAAATCTTCATTGTGTGCTTTTATAGTTAATTATGATAATTATGAAGTGATATCTTTTAGGCCTCCAGAAGTTTATAATGATGCGCTTAGAAATTTAGTCGACCATGATAAAATAAATGAAGGTAAGTGATGTATTTTTGAATGAAATTTTAAAACAATTTTGTTGAAGGGATTATAGATTGTATTTGTATATTGTGATGCATAGTATTAATATTTATTTTATTCATAAAAACCATTTCAAGTTATATCTATATTTCATTAATACATGGCACAGAAATCGTGGCTATTTGTTTATTACTGAATAATGAAATCAACCATACTTGTTTTTTATCGTTGCACGTTCAAATTTTGTTGCATATCTTGACTTGTTATAGAGCTACAAAATGTTATTAATGCTCAAAAGAGAGACATTTTAATAAAACTACTAATTCTCGGATGACAGAAGCTAATAGAAATTATTACAGAAATGAAAGTTTCACGAACGTCAAAGTAGGCTTAGGCGTCCGACTAGTCGACTTTTGAGAGAATGCAATGTGCTTACTTTGTGTGCAAGAGCATAATTGTAGAAACATATCTAAGGTGTGTCCTTTTTCCCTTTATATTTTAGGATGCTTAACACTGCATTACAGCGTTTTCGGTATACCTCGAACTACTGTGAGAGGTCATTTTGACCTCTTGCTTATAGTGGAAGATATAAGGCTCCATTTCTTATAACTATTCAGAAATTAACCCATATTTATTTAAATTATTTAGACATTTTTTATCCAACAAGTAAAATTATTTTCAGTTTTCCAAAAAAAATTTCAAAATAAATTAATAGCATATTGAAGATATTGAAATTATGTGATTTTTTTTTAACTTTAAAAAAGGAATAGTTCAAAATTAATGAATATACTTTGAAATGCAATGTAATCAATAATTATGTCATTTGACCATTCACATTAGTTATATTTACATTTAAATTCATATTTTGAAAGATAAATTATTTGTTATGTACTTACATTGTGTATACTCTAAGTTACACTTCATACAAATAGTTAATTTTACGATTTTTCCTGTACAAGGGCCACCCACATACTGATTTGTTACAATTTTCACAAGCATCCACAGTTTTGCTTCCCTTACATAGACTTATTTGACACTTTTGCTTTCGGGTAGAGGAATCATAAACATCAATGTTGCCTATGCTTGGTCCTGGAAGTTGATTTGAAGACACATAATTTTATCTCAGTTCTTCGGCAACATTTTCAAGATGAAATCTTTATGGCTAAGATTCGTACGACCAGTAGTTTTCTTGTAAATTATACAAGCATTTATTGCGACCAAATCTAAAATATTAAAAAACACTTGAACTGGTCTGGATGATGACTTTACAGAATACTCTCGTGCCATCTAGTTGAATACATCTATTCCATACTTAGTGTTATAGAATTTCACGACTTCTGGTGTTCTTTTTTTGTTTCCGGAAATTTCCATTGTTGGATGAAGGGTACTCGTCAGCAAAACATTTTTGTTTTCGTTTCTTGGGGCAAGAATTGTCCTTTGGCACAACCATACGTGATCAGTAAAGTGCTGCGCCACATTTGGAAACATTGACTCTTTCAGCTTTCGTTCAGTGTTCACAATCCTTCCAATGCTTTCCATTGCTATACATCCATCTTGATTATCTGAAGTAATGGCACCATGTCCTAGTTGAAATAGGTTATCTGCAAATTGCTGGGCAGAGGGATCTCCTTTGACATGAACTCGCGTATTTGTTGATAGTCCAAGAGTATGAATGCCGTTTGAAATGCAAGATGATTTTAAGTAGGCCTGCATTTCTTCCGCCCAGGTTCCACGGGGAATAACCGGAAGTTTCTGTAGAAAGTCGCCAGCCAACACCATAGTGGCTCTTCCCATTCTGTCATTGTTACGTCTAATGTCTTTCAACTTGACATCAAGTGCTTTGAATGCGGCTTTGTGCAACATAGTACATTCATCCCAGACAATGAGCTTGCAATCCTGTAGAACCTTTGCTTTTCCTGAATTTCTTGAAATGTTACATGTAGGAGTTTATGTGTTTGCCAGATTTACGGGTAACTTGAAAGCCGAGTGAGCTGTCCTCCCTCCTGTCAATAGAGTTGCGGCAATGCCTGATGAAGCAACAGCCAGGGCAATCTTGTTTCTCTGTAGCACTTTAGAAGTATGTGTCACTGCACTCTAGAGCTAGAGTAATATGTCATCACTAGTCCAGATCCATATTTTGCTGCTGTACGCGTGCTTCAGTATGTCTTCAGACAGGTTCTCCTTGTGGTTCATCCATAACTGATCGAGAGAAAACATTGAACATGTTTGCAGCATGACATCAAACAGATTACGTAAAATCTTTGGTGATCGAGAAGCAGCTGCTTCTTCCAATTCTTTGTTCCAGTGTTCATCGTTCTCCAGAAGTCCTCTAAGCTGGCAAGCCTATTTGTAAGTTCCACAGACCCTACCTTGAAATGTTCTCAAATCTATAAACGACATCGGGCCCCGTACTTCATGCAGCAAGTAGTCGCAGCATTCGGAATTGGTCGGATGGACGATGTACACACGGCCTAGTGCATCGCTAGATCATATTCCTGCTTGTTCCGGTACAACTTGTCCTTGTTTTCGACGGTTCCATGTCTTGTTTCCATTCCAAGTGTAGTACTTTGGCACTTGGTTGTACAATAGGGTGCGTGCAAACTCATCTTGGATGCAAAGTCTGAAGAAAGATGTCGGTGTTGTTTTCTGAGGTGCATGGACACGTCGAGCAGCATTTTCTGTCGTGAAGTAGACTAGCCATTCTCAAGGTGGACGGTTAGATGAATAACTGGGGTGGTACTCGCGTGAATTGGGAAGTTGAGTATTCTCCATACTGCTTTGTTGCGGCTGATATATCTTCCCATTTGATGCTGACGAATTTCATTAAGGTCATTCTCTCCACTGGTGAATTTAAACACAGCCATTGCAGATCCTTTGTTAACATACTTACAGACGTACTTATTGACTACAGAATTGCAATACTCTACTTTGATACACACGTTGAACATTTTTGTTAATAGAGGGCAATATGGAACAATCCACGTATTGTCCACATACACTTCTGATCCCCAAAAACTGCAGTAAATCTCCCGTCTTGTGATGGTCTACGACAATAAAGCTGATAACAGTCTTGTCCTATTTGCGTCTCTCACAAAACGATGTGGGAATCGCTTTTTACAAATTACATCCTTCCTGATTGGATCTACATCTGCAGGGACCGTGCATTATCTGCTTCATTACAATGCAAAAAAGTTCTGGATCTTGTGGATTAGGAATTTCTGCACTGATAGTCATCCACTCTGTGAACGTCTAATGAGTCTGAGCCAAATCAGAATGTGGGCATGTGGAAATTCTCGCTTCTGCCACTCTGTCGTTTACATATGACACTTCACTTCACCAAAAATCTTTGCCTTTGTGATGAGGATCATCAGTGTTTTTTGCTTTTAATGAAAGACTTGCCAAGAAATCATGACGACCCTGTGGTTTTTGCCCAAAAAATAGTTCTTGCTATCTTTGTCCAGTTTGGATTGCATGTAAAGGTGATGAAGAGGTCCGGTCTACCATTTGTTTCTCACATAGGTAGGTTTTTGTCTGCTAAGATTACCACTTTGAATTCAGGGCTGATCTTATCCATGGCCGATTTGAAGCTGTGGATGTAAGAGTTGTGATGATCCAGCACATATTGTAACTGAAGTACTATGTCTCATCTGCGGAACGTGTTTGCAACGCTGCTCTGCTTGTTGTGTATCATCTCCAACAAAATATATTTGCAGAAATTTAGGCTCTTCGTTTGGTAGAGGATGTAGACTCCCAATGCGGTGATAAACTTGACCCTGAACCTTAAATGTCGGCATGTATCCGGATTGTAATTTCTTTAGTCGTGCCCAAGAGAGGTCACCTGGAAACAGGAATTCTACCTTGTAATATTTGCCAGGAAATGTTAAGCTTCCGCTGAATCTCCAATCAGTAAAGTACGTAGGAGCTCGGCTGGATCCATTAACTGTGGCAATTGAACCTTTCCTCCATTGCAGCACATATATGGGACTTCACCTTTCCACTTTGCTTCACAGTGTTGACATGTTACAGACATTGATCCAATGACACCCGAAGGATCAGATACATAATCTGCTGATGGATCGTAATTAAAAGCTGCATTCTCTAAATTTCTACAGATGCGCATTCGAGCAGCACTTCCGGTTCTAACTTGCTGTAGTCTTGTTCCTCTTTCTGGGGTGGATTCAGCTTCTCTGATTTCTTTCTCTGTTACAGCGCTATTTTGTTTGAAGACATTTCTTTTTTTCTGGGACGCTGGGGTATCTTTAAATTTAATGCTAAATCAAAATAATGTAGTTATTTGCCTGAAATAAAAATGAGATTAAACAAATTTAAAATTAAGTTACGAAAAACCACTACTGAAGTAAAAATAGCGTTAGTGATGAAATAACCACTACTGAAATAAAAATTGTGATTTCAGTGCGCTTTGTAACATAAGCAGTTCTCAATAAATGTATTCCATACGTCTGAAATCAGCAAATTTATCAGTGGTAGGTCTGAGCTCATTAATTTCAAGTCGAAGCGTAAATACTTCATTATTTCCAGGAATCTGTCCCTAGTCATAGTTTCGCTGAAAAATTAAAAAATTTCGGTCCCCAAGTTTTGTTCCATAAGCTTAGAACTGATAGTCCTTTGGCAGCCAGCTTTGACCCATATAAAATTGAAATAAAAGCATCCGTCTAGAGATAAACGCCAGTTTGAGTTGTGTGTTTCGTGAGTTGCCTTGGCTTGAGTGCATTGTTGTACACGTCTCAATACGTTTTCCTTTATAAAGCATGCAAGCAGTACTAGGGTCATCATCTATAATTTTTCTCATGGTTAGTTTGTCATCATCAAGTTGGTCCAGATTCTTCACACAATACATTTTGCTGAGGCCGTCTTACAGAAGAACTAGCCGAATGATCTACTTTCCAAACAGTTCCATCATTCGGTGTTTCTTCACCATTCATTTGGAAATTGCTTTTTTTCCTTCGACTACGACTTCTTCCCCATCCTGGAATGAGTGTTCTTCCTTGGTTGCTCTCAAGTGCAATATTCTCATTCCTGGAACAGGGCATTGAAGTATTTTCTTGTTCAACATTGACCACGTTATTTACGTTTTCTATGTCCTGTACAGATTCTTGATCCGACGAATCTGATCCATTTGCAGCAGCAACATTCCTGTCATCTTCATTGGATATACTGGAACTAATTTTTTCATGAGATTCATCGCTAGGCAAATCTGGCATCAATTTGAGAATTTTTTCACTTAGACCTCTCCTACAGGGATGGCTATCAGAGGATAAAGTGCTTACAACAGTGTTAAAAACAGGCGTGAATCTTCGGACTCTCAAATGGAGCCAGCTTGTAAAAAATATTAAAATGATAGGTGAAAAAATAAAATAGTTATATACCATTAAAACTACTTTGAGGTCAAAATGACTCCTCCCGTAATTCTAGTGTTAAAGTAAATTTTAATAAAGAAATACACAGATTGTCATTGTGGTAAAGATTTATTATGTGGCAGTTCGTGTGAAGCTAAAAATTGTTGGCATCGTATCTGGGAATGCACTGCCTTAGCTTTTGCTTCAATGGGGCTGAAATCCAGTTACCTGGAATTAAGCCATATTGTTTCTGCGTTCATGGTCAGATCTATCAAATTGTTTCTCCATTATACAAGTGAACATAAGAAACATGAATAAGGTCAGTTGTACATATTTGATTCTAGCGAAGCTAACAATTGTATTGGAAATAGCCCAGACTGCTTATAATCTGTAATGAACAAACTGGATGCAATTATTAAATTATTCGAATCCATTTATTGCCACTGCTCACAGAAAGTATAAGCATAATATTGTAGCTAAGTTCACCACACTCATTTTGCTGATCACCTCCGACATTCTTCAATCCATTGCACCAACCACATTCCTCTCTTGGGAAAAGCAAAGGATAAACCATAGCATCACTGCAGCAATTTATGAGTGAAATATTTTTGCAATCTTTAACATTTGGATACATGCTCATTTTCGGTTTGCGAGCAGTTCTTCAACATATACTGCTGCAACTTCTGTTCTTGAAGTAAGTGCATTATATCTGGCCATATCTATGTGTCTTATTTTAACATCCATAATAGGATTGCATTTTATCAATTGATGTATCTAAAGTATGATTCACAAATGGATTTAAATCCATTTTTATCCATTACACAGTAAATCTTGAAACAATCTATTAGTTTTTCATAGTGATTGTGGACACATTTCTAATTCCATTCAGTAGCTTCATAGCTCAAATGAAAATAACTGGCAAAATTTGAATGTGCAACAAAAAAAATGCTCGAGCATAGTTGATTTCTTTTCCCATCCTTTCATTGCCATTCAGCAATAGACAAATAACTACAATTTCTGTGCCACATATGGTTAGTGAGATGCAAAGTAAAATAAAATCTATATTTTATGAGTCCCAATCTAAGTTATAAATGTTAGCAGAATGAAATTTTGACTACTATCATCACCATTTCCTATTGGAATTTTAGGGTACTCAGATCAAAAATGTACTTAAAAATACTTAAATATTATAAATCGTTCAGTAGACAGTAATGTTGCATTTTGTATATAGGTTTAAACTGTTTACCTGTTTTATAATTTTGCGGTCTGTTTTGGTCAACGTCTTGTACGAACAGGTATAGGAACTCAATTATTTACTGTCATTTTTAAAACCTAACAATTGGAACAAATATCCATCTAATCTAGGGCAGGTCTGACATCGCTGATGTCGTAGCAGAGTAATAAGAAAGGTCCAGTATTAACAAACACGTATTTAATCAGCACAAAATACAACAATGGGAATGTTCAGTTGCTCCATTCATAATGCACAATCCGCTCCAACAAGAAAGTGACGTCAAAATAGTTCAATTTCCTTCCTTGTTCAAAATAGTTCAATTTCCTTCCTTCATCTAACAGTCATTGTTCTTTGTCAGCGGGTCCCTTAGTTTTGAGTTGCAGAATCAACAATTTTAAGCATAGAAATGTTTCAACAAGTTATACAGGAGTATTCATTCAAAGAATATAAAGCATACTTATGGATACTAAAATTTGCAAGATCAGTGTTAACAAAGATGTGTTGGCATGTAGATCTTGATTATATACCTGTTTTGTCATAATCAGTGTATTCCGAACTACTAAGTAATATAGTTAAAGAATTTGAAAAATAGAATGAATCCTAATTTTAGTTGACTCTGGGTATGCCCACTGCACTAGCAACCTTCGAGTTGTAGGCGGCGCAGGTTCGATTCCTGTCAGGTGCATTCCTCCCTGGGTGTATTTCCTCTTCTGTCAGTAAAACTTTCATTGTATGTGTATCTATTATTTGATATTGTATGTCTTGTGTACATAGCCAAATATGGCCCTTGCACCATAAAACCCCAAAACCAATCAACCAACCTAATTTTGGTCTTAATTGAATTTTTGATTTATTTTTATTTCATTCAAAGATATAAATGTAGATTTTGATATTAAAATTCAATTTTACTGTTTTGTGATCTGTTACAAAACTGCTCGCCAACTTGACCGGCTAACTTTAAGAAAATACTGCCTGATTGTTAATTCACTTCACTTAAGCATTTCTATGCTACATTTTTGTTTTATATGAAGAAGTTATGTTTAAATTTAGTTGTATCTTTAATCCATTATTAAAATTTTGAACTTTTTATTCTTTAGTTATAAGTTGAAAAATAGTAAATTATGAAAGCTGTAGCCATTTGTAAATTTACAATTTCAGTTTCTACACCTGTAAATCATGCACCTCATAGGCCCCTTCCTCCTACACCTGATGAGGATGAGAACAATGACAGGACACTTGTCCTGCGAAGAGTAAGCACTTTCAAAGCTATTTAAATACATTTTTAGGACAGTTTTATTTTTATTGCATTTTGTTATAAAATTCTGTGATTTTGTAACAAACTATTTTCATCTGGATATTGTTCATCACTGCAAAAGAGGATTGTTTTACTGGAGTACAATATGCAGTGCTTTAATGTAATTCGTTTATTTTACTTAACCATGTAGTCTTATTTTATATAGTAATTATAAATAGGTAAAAAATATGTTGTAGGTTTTCAGTTTTCAATCATGAGATGTTTTTGAATTTTTATCTACTCTGAAATTTACTTACAAGAAGTGAAAGTAAATTTAAAATAAATGGTCTTTTAAGGTAAAGGTTATTGTTGCATAATTTTAAGGGCACAGGTTCAGTACATTTTGACAGGTATGTTTAAATGTGTTTGCTTTTAAAATTTACTTAAATTTGAAAATTAAATTATTTCAATGTTATTTTTTAAGCAATGTCTTTAGTATATTGTAATGACCAAATTAAGATTCTAAAATGAGTGCTTAATTACAAAGTTTAGAAATTTAAGTTTGTTTTAAAATATTTATTCAAATTATATCTGAAATTAATTACAACATTCTGCTTCTGAATATAAGTTTTATTATTTGAATATTGTATTTTGATCAAATGCACTGTATAAATTGTAAAATTTAATGGTATGAGTGTCTACATTTATAAATATTGTTGTAAATTACTGTTTTAAACTTGTCTATTTAGTGAATTGCTAAAACTTTATTCTTTTGAAAACTATAGGTGCAATTTAGCAGTACAAATATATTTACAAATAATTTTATTTCTTAAGTCATTAATCCACTAGATAATATTCCATTTAACACATGCAATCAATTTGAAAGATACTGACATCAACCTGGGTATCTTTCTTTAGTTTCAATAATGGGTCTTAATTTTTTTTAATTATAAGTTTCTTTATTAGAAAGCAAAGATGTCAAAATAATTCCGTTTTTATTTTACTTTTGTGTTCTGTTTATTAAAAAAGTTTTGGATTTTTGTTGATAATTTACTTTTATTATTTAAAATTGGCCAAGATTATGTTAGGCAGTTACAAAGTTTTCCAAAATTTACTTATTACTGAATTATTACAGAATCATTCAAATAGACAAGATCACAACAGGCGAACAAGAAATGAAAATGAAAACCTTTCAAAGTGCCAAGAAAGGGCAAAAGATCGATCAAGTGTTAATATGGAGAAAAACCAATGGAGACGAGACTCTGGTCCACTTGAGCGTAATGATGCTAATAAATCTAAAAATGATCAAAGGCATCGCTCATCATCATCTCCTTTACATAAAGCTACATCATCACCTTTTCCATTAGCTACCTCAACTCCCAATCAAAATGGGGAGTCAAATCATAAGAAAGAACGTATTAGTAATTCTAGACATGAATCTAAGGTCAGTTGTCATTGCTTGTATTTCTTTTTTAATTTGCTTTGTTTCTCCTTTCTGTTATTTTGTGAATGGTTTTCTTAATTCAATGTTTTATTTTGTATGAATTCTTTGTTTATAAATGCATGATATGTTTAGGGTAATGTAAAATTATTGGTTTACAAGATGATGCTAATGGGATTGTTAAAAACTCCTTAATGTGTGAAAGATTGTCCTCAAAAATTCTTTGTTTTGTTATTTTCTAATTGCTAGTTAGGATTTTAGCAAAATACAGTTAATTTTCACTCATTGCTGTACATATAAAGTAAATAGAAAATTCGTCTTAAAATTTTCCAAGTGAAAACATAATTTAAAGCAACTAGGCATTTCTGTTAGATTTAGCTGTGATAGGATAATTATATGTATATTGATTCCGCCAGAATAGGTGAAGCTGATTGGAATCTTAAATTATGTTTGCATAGTTAAATTTACTGGCATCCCTTGATTTTAGTTTGAGCTATGCATTTCATTCATTCCAAAAATCTGTAGATCTAAAAATAGCAGACATAGCTCATTGAATATTTTTAGTTAAAAATGTAATTTTATTTTGTAACAATCAGTGTGACTAAATGTGCCGATGCAGGTGTATTTAGATTTATTTTTTGTTGCACACTGAATGAAGATTTTTACTATTACTTCTATAACAATTTTCATTAATTTAATATATAAATGATGAAAATTAAGTGATGAGTGCCCTGACAAGTTTTCATTTTGCTTTTTTTATAAACTGCCAAAAAAAATATTAAAAACAATCCAAAGCCAGTGTTCAATCGGAAAGAAACTTAGGATGTGTGATGTGTACATGAACAGAAAAAATTATCACAATATCAAATTTAGAGTACCTCTGGAGTTGTAACACTTCCTTGATCAGATAGGTCCTCGGATTTGTCACCCATTGTGCTTTTCTGGGATATTCTAGGCTATCAATTGTACTCCACCCTCATGTAAAGGATCGTCATAATTCGCTACAGAATAACATAAGGGTTTCATTTGACTCCATGCCATGCTGTATATCAGGATATATTGCTGTCAGGGGCTTACTAATTTATGACCTTTCTGATGTAATTCTACAATAATAGTCCTAATTTGTAATAATTCCTAGTAATTTGATGTGATAATTTGTCTTCATTCTCATCACACATGCTGAGTTTCATTCCAAGCGAACATTGGCTTAGGGGTATTTTGATTTTTGGGGTTGAGTGTATTTTACTAATGTTTTTGAAGAGAACTTTTCATAGACTAGAATGAAAACTGGTTTTATTTGAGCCAAACAAAATCAGATTTCAACAAATCAAATTTCATCAAATCAGATTTTGTCAAATTCAACCAATTTTTATCATATTTTTAATCAGTTTTACTTAATTTATTTTTGCTTGCAACATGTTTAATTTAAATTTCCCTTATTTATCACATTGCTGACTTAGGTACAAATCATGGTAGCTTCTAGTTCCTTTAACAAAGGATCTATTTGTTGATTTAAATTTATTTTCTGGGCCTGTACAGGAAGTTTTATAAACTGATTTTAAAATCTTGATTTAGTTTCCTTTGATATGAGTTCATTCTGTTTTTATTTTCTACAGTTTCATTGTGTATGTCATTTAAGTTCATATATTTTATTTTTTATCTCCTAAGATTCACATAAATTTCTTTTTATTATACTTGATAAGGTAAAGGTGAGAAAGGTTCTTTAATTCGTTCATGGATGAAAAAATGTATTTACTACCAAGAATATAACCAATGTTATTTTCTAATTCTTTATTAGTGTACCTTCCACAAATTATTAACATGTAAAGATTTGATTCCTTTTAAGTTCTACTTTTATACTGGCAGCTGAAATCCATGAGTCATTTAAATTTTCATATCTATTTTTAAAATGAAATGTGTATGGAACTCTAAATAAGAAGTATGCATGATGAAATAATTTTTCAAGATAAAAGCCTTAATGTGATAACTGAGAAAATTGATAAAAGAACAAACATGTCCATTTTATATCTAACATTGGATCAGTTAAAAAAAGTTTATAGAAAAAACTAATTGATGTGTAATATTGATACATCTGGCATGTTCGTAGTAGGTGAATTCATTTTAAAATGAGCAATCTGAATAGTTAGTTTCCATTGAGATTAGCTTAATTTTCTATTGCCGTGTGTGGAAACAGTACAGCTGAGATCTGTTGAAAGTTCATATTGGTGTATGGAGATGATATAGTGTCAGCACAATGCATTGTAAGATGGTGTTCACTATTGGTTAACAGATATTGTGGAAAAAGAAACTGAAGTTGAAGAAACTATTCATGTTCTTACAGAAGATAAATCTGCCCTCACATGGAGGAACTTATTCAAGACAAAAGCTTCAAATTACAAGTGATTTGGAATTGAGTTATTGCATTGTACCATGCTTGTTGGATGAGTCTCATTACTGTTAAATCAGCACCATCCATATTTATATTTGATATCAATATTTTGATATCAATATTTTACTTTTAAAATTAAGATAAGATCTGAAAGAAAGATGTAGGTAGAGAATTGATTTTGTTTTAACTAGGAAATCTTAAATTTGCTTCTAATCAAACGAAGACTTTTTAAAATCTTTTACACTAAGTTGCAACAGTTGCTGAATTAAAAAAATGTTCTTCTGAAAATTTAATTTGTATAAATATTGATCATCTTATATAGATTGCTGTTTGTTTGAGGATATTGTATTTTATGTTCTTCCATTATATACATATATATACGTCCAAAACTTTACTGATATTTCTATTTTTGCAATGAGTTTGCTGTGTTTTGAAACTTTATGTGCATCATGGTATGGTATTCACCCAGAAAGTTATAGATATTGCTGTAAACTAGTTTTATCATTTCTTCAATGACTAATAATAGATTGGTTGTGTGTGTGTGTCTGTCTAGTGAAACTTCTTCCAATAACACTTCCAGTGGGGGGTAAACTTTGCTGCAGCTGAATGAATGTACAGGTAACCCCCGTTTAGCACGGCACTTCTATAGCAAGGATTCACTCTAACACGGTTCGAGAATTGGGAACATCCCCGTATAACACAGTGCTTTCATGGAATGATTGGAACAACGATACGAAAAGGACGGGCACATTATGAAAGTTTTAATTTAAACGGTGTAGCATGGGAATATCCTAAGAACTACACACGCGGATATTATCTCGAGATAAATTAAATAAAAAGTAACTTAACTTAGAAGAGACATGGCGTCTCTTGGGGATCCCCGCTCGTCATCAAAAAGAAAAAAATGGCAAGAACGCTTAACGCGTTTCTTTCTCACAAAACTGCAAGGTCGTTGGACTGAGGCGAAAAAAAAATAGTGTTCTTCCGCTCCACGCTTTTTATCAGTTTTTCAGGGGATCGCAAATCAGGGGAGATGGTCTTGTCAATCAAGGGAACATGACTTCCTGATTCGCTGTTTTTAAACTAGCTCATCTGTAATTTGTTAGATGGACACACATGACATGGCATGACGTAACTTTCTGGAAGATTCTTAGCATAGTTAATGAGCGTCACTGGAGCGAGGAAGAAAACGGAATTGAGAAATAAAGAACTTAAAAAATGAATGGCATCATTGATCTCGTGGCTGTCACTCAGAGGATGAGGATATCTTGCCAAAAAGAAAACACCCTCGGTTAATAGTGCTTAGTGATGACGAAGAAAACGTTAATTCATATTAATATGTATTACTTCTTAAGAAAATTTTAATAGATATTTATCTTAATTATGAAAATATAATAGCATGTTTTTTAATTTTTGGAACCTAACCCCCTTTTCGTACTAGTTCTTTGTTTCGTATAACATGGATTCGCATAACACGGTAATTTTTTGGAACATAACTCCCGTGTTATACGGGCGTTACCTGTATTCTAAAAATTTTCTTTTCTCTGGACATAAATAAAGGGTTATACTGCATTTTGAAATTTCTCAGACCAAGTTGGAATGCATGATTTTGCATGCATAAATATGTTGCAGCATTTGATGTTTCAGTGAAGATTGATGATTCTAAGCAAAGTTTAAGATTTAAAAATCAGTTAATTAAAAATTCCAATGCATGCATAGCACAGTAACACTCAAGTTCTGAGTTGAAATGAGATGGATGAATTTGAGGGGTGACAAACCGATTTCTGCTCATCGAGGTATGGCTAACAGCTATCAACTGCACCAAGCCAACTAGAAAAAAGGCCTGGTCGTGATCCAGTGCCATGACAATGGCTGAGTGCAGATAAGATGAGCATTTTAATTCAATATAGTTTGTTGCATTTTAGCATAGCTCTGTTATTGGTTTGTTTACATTATTTAAGGACAAAATTGGAATTTTTTATGATCGATAGGTTTTCGACATCTCCTAATTTGCCCATATCAATGCTCAAACATCGCATATGGACAAATTAGGGGCATCTATAGATTTTCAAACTAATTTGTAGCTCTTATTGAAATTGAAAAAAAACCCAATGATGTACCTCAAATGTCTAAACAATATGAAGCTTTCACAATTGAAATTGGTTTGTTAAAGTATGGCATAATTAAAGGTCACTCTTAAGATCTAAAGGAATTGTTTGATGAGAGAGGATATGAAATGCAACAAATGGTCTATTCAACCGTATTAAATGCTTATTTATACCAGTTTAGAATAAAATGTTGAAATGCAATTAAAGGTTGAATTCAATATGTAAATGGGCCCAATATGTGAAAAATGTTAAAAAATATGATTCCTGGTAAGCAGATCAAATTAGTTACATAGCATCAACCTTTATACAGCATATTAATCTTTATTGATTAAACGTGTAGAAATTTAAAAACAAAATAAGTGATATATCGTCGGCTTACAAGTGAAACACACTGTTAAAATTTTCAAGATGAGTTTTAGCTTTAGTAAAGAAGAATGTGGCAACCTTTAAACTGATGAAATTCACTAAGTCATTTTTTCTTTGCATGAAGGTTAGATTTCTTGAAAAACAGTGAAGATAATTCTTTCTTCTTCATTTTCTCAGAACTGTGTTTTGTGACTTGATGTGTTTCACTTGTAAGCCAATAATATGTTGTAGAATTTTATTTCACTACCTCATAGCACATGCTAATTGGTAATATTAGATAGTAATATTTTATGCCACATGTATGCAATATTTTACAGGAACCAGAGGTAATTTTGAATCTTATTTAAGAAAATTTTCGTTAAACAAGGGAAGAGCATAAAAAAAAACAAGGTGGACAAAATAATATGAACACCTGTGAAATGAGACAAAATCTTTATTAATAGGCTGTTGGCCCTCCTTTTGCATCAATTACAACTTGTATCCGTCGTGGAATGGACAAATACAAGTCATGCACAACAGTTACAGGGATACATAGCCACTCCTGCGAAAAGGTCACTAATTCAGAAAGTGTCGAAGGTGGAAACCTACTGCGCAGTTTGCCCTCCAAAATACCCCACAAAGGTTCAATTATATTAAAATCAAGGGACTGAGGGGCCTCATGAGGTGTTTCAGTTCATCAAGCCAGTCTCCGAATGGGCGCATTATCATCTTGGAACACGGGTCTAGAATCAGGGAACAAAGTTTGCACCATTGGATGAAGATGATCGGCAGAATACTGACATAAACTGGTGCTCTAACATGCCCTTGCAGGACAACAAGTGGTCCGAGACCACGGTGAGACATCGCGCCCCACAGCATCACTGATCCCTCTCCATGCTTAACAGTAGGAAGGAGATAGTCAGCATCAAAGACTTGTGCTGGCGTTCTCCAAACGTAAACATGTTCATTAGTCTGGAATAATGTGAAAGATGATTCGTTTGACCAGATGACATTCTCCCATTGTTGTGTCCATTTCTTATGGTCGTGACACCATTTTCGTCGTTTCAAGGCATTGCATGGTGTCACCAATGGTTTTGGAATAGCCGCTCTACCGTGTATGTTTGCTGCATGCAGTTCATGGTGGATAGTTTTTGTCAATACACCTTCCTGTAGATGTGTGTTCATCTCAGATGATATCTGGGATGCTGTTGTCTTGTGCTTTCTGGCCACAATCCGCTTCAAAACTCTTCTGTCTCTATCACTCAGCTTCGACTTTCGTCCACTGTTATGCTTGGCAGATGATGTCTTTCCCTGTTTGCTGTAGGCTGTCATTACCGTCGACACTACTTCTCCCGACACCAGCAAGGGTGGCCGTTTTCATTACTGAGGCTCAGGCAAGACGGGCTCCAACAATCATGCCTCTTTCGAAATCTCTGAGGTCAGCCATAACGAAGTTTTAACTCCCCAATATATTTCGCTTCCGAACGCTATCACTGCTACTAATAGACTGATGTGTGCACATTTTCGCCCGCTAGGTGGCACTCTTCCACACTAGAGGGTGGGAGTGTACGACAGGTTCCGTCGAGTATTGTTTTTTCACAGGTGTTCATATTATTTTGTCCAACCAGTGTATATTTCAGTTAATTTTTTTTAAATTATGGCTAAATATACCAGATAAAAATTTCCCCCAAAATTTGGCAGCTCTGCAAAACCTAGTTTTTCAATAACTACTAAAAATATTTAGATTTATAGAAGGAATGGTGTGAAAGTACTAATCTAAGTAATAAAGTTTTTCTGTGTTTTAAAAAGTATATGCAGTTTTATGTATTCTGATGTGACATGGTAGAGAAAATTACAAAAATGACTAAATTTTCACATTAAAAAATATAAAGTTTTCATTAAATTGTAGTTCCCTCAATTAACTTTCTGGGAAGACTTGCAAAATTTTGGTGATGATTAGAGCAGTGCTCTTTGAGATGTTTTACAATTAGAAATAAAGCAAGAAAAAGAATTTTGAGAAATGGCTAAAAATGAAGTGTCTTACTTTTATTACACAACTAAATAATTATAAAAACAATAGCTAGCTAGCCTTTGAACAAAACTGAATTTAAGGGGTTGATTTTATTACCTTATATAATACATTCTATAAACTGGATATAGCTTGAAACTAAATCATTAAGTAAAAAACAGAAAATAAATTATTTTAACTAATTAAAATTAATTTAAAATGTTAGGGAAACTTTAAAATACAAGTAAATTATTTTTGTGTTAATTTTACAAGGAAGCTAGAATATTTTGTCTTCAATTCATTTTTGACATTTCATTTGTTGGTTTTTATTAGTGTTCTAATATCAATATTATGGATGAATTTATATTTTCATTAATAAATTGAGGTAACATGTTATTTTTTTTCTTTAAAAAGCAGGTTAGGTTTAGTTCAGAAGAGACGATATTATTTTAAATTTCAAGATATAAGCTAACCATTTCTTAAAAGTGGACGTCTTAGAGTTGAATTTACATCTCTGTTTCCACTTACTCTGCCTTTATGTCCCCTCCATTGCAATGAAAAAGTTCAGGAAACTTGATCAAATTTCTTATACATTTTTCCATTTGTGTTATGGTAGCACTGTTTGAATCAATTCATATTGGAATAAATTAGGGCAATTTACTTAAACAATTAATGTTTAGAAGGAAATAATTACTTAGTTGTAATTATTTGATAGAATGATAAGGACAGGAGTGCATCTAGTGGAGGCTGTGAAAGGGGTCCTGGGCAACGAATGGAGTCCTCGCAGAGTTCTCCTGGTAATATAGGTATGGCTGCTACCCGGTCTATGGGAGTTTTGCCGGACCTTCTTCAACAACATGCTTCTAACACATCTGGTCATCAATCATCACCACAACATAGGCTTCAAGATTCAACAACTTCGGATGAGGTTAGTTTCATCAATAAAGTTACAAATTTTTCTAAATTGTATGTAAGTTAACCTTTTCTGATAATTTTTATTTTGCTGTTTGTTTCACTGTTTTATTTTACTTAATTGAACTAATAAACTTTATAAAATTATGGTCTGTTGTTTTCTTGATTAAAATTATGTTCATTTAAAAAAAAAATAAATTTGTATAGATTTTTTAAATCTATATAATTTACAAATTTAATTCTAAACTTCAAATTATGCAATCCTGTAAAACTGTTTTTATGCTTTTGACTTTTGCACTTGTGAGTTGTGTAGAATAAACACATGGTTAACTCCAACATTTAATTTAGTTTAAAACATAAGAACCCAACCTACAGGGTAGAAGTATTAGTAACACATAAAGTGGAGCAATACAAAAGGGTGCATTTCTGGATAGTTACTCTATACAAAATTGATAACTATTTATACAAAGTCAGCACACATCAGCACGCTTTGCATAAAAATACATAATGCCTTTATCCAGCAGCATGATCCGATGGTCTGGGCCTGAATGATGCAAAACTGGAGTCTATTGAATAGGTTTGTTACACTCAGCTCGGGAATCTTTCCCATTGTACTCTGTCAAAGGTAGAGCTGGCAAATCCAAATCTAGCTCTGGAACAATGTGATCTGGTGAAGGAATAGGTTAACATTCTTATTCTGGAAGTCAAAGTGTGAAATCTGATGCATCGAATAATAACTAGCTTATGTGTCTTATATGTTCAGATCCATCATCTGCAGCTCTAATACCATATAGCATGTGTCCCTGTTTCCCAGTGATGATTCCTGATTACCACCTGAAATGTTTATTATAATTACAAAACAATATTTTGTTACCAGTTTCAAATTCTTGCATCCTACGTTCTATCCTAATTCTCTAAATAATGTCTTTCTGCTCTATGGTCTTAAGACTCCTTAGGACATCTGGCAGCATCAAATCTAACAGTGATCTTGGAGTTCTACAAAAAAAAAATCAAATTTCCAGAAGTTTCACGCAGAATGTAGAGCTCTTCTGAAATGAAATAGAAAATTATTTAATTTTGTTTGTACTTTTCCAGGCTCTTTCGCCAGTGGCTGCAATCCTCTTTTTACAGTCTGAATGTAGCATTCCACCTGGCCCTGGCTTTGTGGGAAATAAGGTGCAGAAAATAAGTGTTTAATTCCATTTCTAGCAAAAATGTCCTTCATTTCAAATGAAGAAAGGTTTGATCCATTATCCGATACTTCTATCACTGGTAATCCAAATCGAGAAAAGCAATCTTGCAACTTCTCAATTGTTATGGCAACAGTTACAGATTTCATGGGATAAAACTCACTTTTTGAAAAACATTCACAATAATTAAAAAATTTTCTGCAAATGGCCCAGTATAATCTATATGCAATCTTTACCATGGATTGATTGGGACTTGATTAGGATCTCTCGAAAGCCGTATGCAGTACCACAATTTTTTACCAAATTTTCAATATCATGATCCACTTTTTCAAAAAACTATCTAAACAAGAGCCTTTATTTTTACTATACTGATATGACTACACATATACCTTTCATAATACATCCTGGTGTACTGAATATTCACTCATTGTGATTAATTTTATTTTAGAGTTCAGAGCAATTCATGCAACAATATGACTATCATGATCTTTCAAAGTTGGTTATTACTAGTTACAGTCAAAATTCACAAACGATTCACCTGTAAAACATGTACTTCAACAAAGCCATTTCTTGCCTTCTCAGTTGGAAATCTTTAGCAAAAATCAGCATTAGAATGATCATTCTGCAATACTTTATATTTTAACTGAAACCCTGTAAAAATATTGAACAGTAAAGCAATCATGTAGCTGTCAAAGTAGGGCAAGCTTTATATGATGAAAATATAGTTTCAAAGGCTTACTGTAAAATGTGATACCAATGCAATCGGTTTTTGTATCCCGTCAGGAAGCACATGGGAAATAACAGCATCCAAACCATACTGACTTGCATCTGTTGCCAAGACAATAGGTTTGGAAGGATCAAAGTGAGTTAAAATATGATCCCAAACCGTTTCTTTTATTACTTTATTAAACATTAAATCACATTGTTTATTTCACTGAAGTTTATTGCTGTTTAAAAGTTTATTAAGTGGATGCGCAATTTCTGCCTTATTTGGAATGAAACGACTATAATATGCAATTAAATGCGACAGAATTTAAGTTCAATAACATTACTTGGTTGCTTTGCCTCTAATAGCATGAGTTTTTCTTTTGTTTGATGTACAAAATCCCTCAGAATCAATTTAAAACCCGAATAAGAAGTTTCTTGTTCTAGTAAATGGCATTTATCAATTTAATACCATCCTCAGCACAAATTACAATATATGTCTTAGTCTCTGTAAATGTATACCTAAATCTTCAGACACAAATATAATAAAGTAAGATGCTGAAAGTAATGATTCCATGCATTTCTGCCATTTTTGAGGAACAGACAACTCCATACACTTATCTATTTACATATAATCCTTTTGTAGTATTAAATTGTGAGCAATTAAGATGTTTTAACCTAGACTTTTTATGCATCTTTAATATCAAATTTAACAAATTATTTACCACATCCAAATTATGATAAAATCTCAATACAAGGATATTCACCTGTTTCAAGAGTTGTTTTCCGTCATTTTATAGTCACTACAAATCTGAACTTAACCACTAGGTTTCACTATAGGTACTATTGGCTTAGCACATTCATAGTAAGGGCATCCCATTCAAAATGAGCAAACCAGCTACAGCTGACATTGATTTTAATGAAAATTACTTTTTAAATAGCTAGTAATAAGCAACAGCAAAATATTATAGGTTTCAGAAATGTGTATTTCGTTAGTTTTTAACATTTAAAGTTGATGGTTATGCAAATGTAGATTTTTTAGCACTAAAAGCAGCCTGTTTGCGACCCTATATTTCAATAAGTTGACTTAAATTAAAATTTTTAGATTGTTTCCATTCTCCAGAATAAGATCTCTTAGGAAAGGTCATAATACAATTTTTCTCCACAGTTGAATCCGAGATCGACAAAAATAGAAAAATTTCCAATTTGCTACAACATTAAAAATTATTCTTAATGAAGAGCTTTTTATAACAAATAGTGTGGTGTAATTTAGTGATTGTATTCAATTTGAATAATACTTTGGGTCATAAATTAATCTAACAAGAAAGATACATTTTCTGATGGCTACTAAAAGTTTTTAATTTAAAAAAATTTTCATTGCTGTTTGGATTCAGTGATTCGTTCAGCTTCTCTACCAAAATATCAACCATTTGGAATAGTAGGCAAGTGTCTTGGATGCTTTCAATTATATTAAGCTAAATCAAACAGGCATTGTGTCCCCACTGTTTGTCTTGCTAAATACACAATGCAGCATTTATTTATGACATTACACGCTACCTGATTAAGAATAATTGGAAATTATTGAAAGGTTGATGTTAATATTTTGTTTCTATTTATCATAATCATATTTTGTTTCTGTCTTCAGTACAGGCAAGCTGTTGGGAAAGCCCCACCTCAACTCCAACATAAACAACGTTCTTTTCTTACTTTTGGTTTTGGTGCTGGTGGCACTGGTCCCTCTCCATCTCCTAGGAGAGAAAGCCATGTGAATGTCAATGTTACTCCAACATCACATGAATCTTCGGCAGATACACCAGAAATAAGGAAGTACAAGAAAAGGTTCAACTCTGAAATTCTTTGTGCTGCTTTATGGGGTAAGATTGGCTCACAATGTATTTGAATTTGGTAACAATTTTTGTTGTCCTGTAAGTGCATATTTTCCTATTTTAGAGGTTTAAATTCTTTTATGTAAAGTTTGGTTTCAATTAATTTTTCCTAAATGAGTAGATGTGTAGCATTTGAATAGTAGTATTTTATTTCATGTAATATGAATTTGTTTTATTATGAAACAATTATTTAAAAACCGAAAGTTGCAGAATAAACTGTTGGAAAGTTAGACAAGACTCATCCATAAAGTACTCTTGGGGCATTACTCTCATGCATTTGTCTTTCTGACTGACTCCTATGTAATAAGTACTGTTCTATGCATAAAGTATAGGGGTAAGGTTATGTACTCTGACATAAAACCTATTTCTCCTCAGCATGACGTCACTTGACCTAACAATGAGCACATACAAAACCGAAACTGGAATACTGTACTGTGTAAAGTACATAATTTTTTTGTTTTACTATGCCTTTTGAAACAAATTTAATGTGCTTCATGAATCCCTTCAAAAATTTTCGCGGGTCATTAATATTTTACTTTAAAATTTTATGAAACACATGAAATTAGTGTTCATTTCCTCTCCTTAAATACTTATTTTCATTATATCATTTGGATAGTCATTCTTATTTTGTATGAACTATGATCTGAGTTTTATCTCTGGAAACAAAACTTATACCCAGTTGAAATTGGAGAGTTAAGAAAAATGGTCCAAACGTAATAGATAAAAGTAACGAGTGTTATAATGTGATTTAATTTTTTTTGCAGGTGTGAATCTATTGATTGGTACTGAAAATGGTTTAATGCTTCTTGACCGTAGTGGTCAAGGCAAAGTTTATCAATTAATATCTCGAAGGAAGTTCCAACAAATGGAAGTTCTTGAAGGCCAAAACATTCTTGTCACGATCTCTGGCAAAAAGTGTCGAGTACGAGTTTATTACCTCTCCTGGCTGAAGAGTAAAATACTTCGCACAGATGGGGTGAGTAATGTTAAACAAAAAATTATCATAGAGTTGTAAATGAAACTGAAATTCATTGAAATTACTACATTTCAAGTAACTGCTAGTCATCACTCAAGGGAACCAAGAAATTTTGACAAGGGGAGTAACCACAGAATGTACTCAATATGGCATTACTGTAGCAATCATAAATTTTTAATTTTTCGCAGTATCCATAACAATGTTATAAACTAGAAAATTAGGCAAGTGATAAAACAAGTTAACTTTACTTCTTTTAATCTTTATTTCACTTGAAAATATTCTTTAAACTTTAATTCTAGTTTATGTATGTATTATAATACCAAGTTCTTGTTCGTTTCAGTCAAAATTATACACACCCATCAGTACAATTCACTTTCTTTCAAACATTAAGTACATTAAATTCATCTCTAGTACCTTCAACTGATGTAAGGTAATGTCATAAATTTTCTACGCCTTCAAGAGCTTGTATTTTATTAGGTGGCAAAAGAATTTCCTCATACTCGCTTTCATAGCTCAATTTTCACGCATTTCCTTTTAAAATTCTGTAGTTTAATCTAATGCTTGCTTAAGAACATATTGCAACGTTGTTAAGAATATCTGTTATTATTAATGATGTGAGACACTAGTGCATACACTTTAATATATGATTTCAAGTAAATTCAGTAAAGAATCAGGGTCTAAGTCTCCATTTTCAACTTGTTCACTCTTCATTAATTTATTCAAAAATTTGTCTAATTAAGAACATGTTAAGCAATAAAAGGAAATTTTATTCCTGTTATAATTTAAATATTAATTTTGAGTAATTTTTATTTGTAGTACATTTGTACTACTGATTTTTTTTATCTGTAGTCAATGCAATCATTCGTGTATTTATTTATCCCAGTGTATGATTGCTTGTAATTTCTGAAGTGGAAATCCTTAATATCTACAAATTTTCATTTTTGCAGATTGAAAAAAGAAGTGGCTGGATCAATGTAGGAGATCTTCAGGGAGCTGTACATTTTAAAATAGGTACGAATTGGTTTTCAAAATTTAAATATAATTATTTTGAAAGGTAGGTATTTCTGAAGTGGATTGTAAAAAATATTTTTCCAAACTCGCTATAAAATTCTGTTATCAAGAATACTATATTAATATAAATTTAGGGGTAATAGAAAATTAGTTACATGCTTGTGAACTGCAATGGAATAATCCATTTCCATAAATTCCAAGGTTTAACTAAGAAGCTACAGAAGCCCTCAACTAAACCATTGCCTGCAATTTTTGTTCAGGGATCATGAAGTTGACCTCACAGCTGCAAGAAGTGAGAGAAAGATATTACCGAAAATTATTCTTCAAAATGTGCTCTCCATTTGCACCACTGAAAAGGTTTCAGTGATTCTAATAAATGTTCTCTTCATGTGCTACAATATGCCTGATGACTATTAGTGAAGATCTGTTTCTGATAACTGTTTACAGAACTATGAACAATACTTAACCTGAGAGAACTCGCTAGGTTTGCTTGTGCACGGGAACTCGCGCGCGAGATTTTCTCTCACATTTTGTAATGTTTGTCAGTATTATAGTGCTAAAGTATTACCTAACCAAAAATTTCACTTTCACCTTCATCTCCTCTCAACTTTGTAATTAATGAGAGAAAATCTCATGCAGCGAGTTCTCCCGGTTAAGATTTCTTAGTTTGGTTTTTATGTTTTTTTAAGTTTTGATCATTATTTCATTAAATAAGTTTGAAAAAGATGGTTGGTTTTTATGGCACAAGGGCCAGATCTGGCCAAGCTTTTGACAAAACAGACTAGCACTTATTGCATTGCAACAATGACTTGTAGTCATTTTTGTTTCAGGTACAAAAATGATCTGAATGAATGAAAGCACAGAACAGTGAAATACATTTTCTTCTAATCTTATTTTTTTGCTTATCTTTAGTTTTTATTATTTTTCCAATGAGTTGCCTGAAAAGGAAGGCCAATGTATGTGTTTTTAGTCAATTCCTTTCATTTGATTCCATCATTGCACATGTTATAATCAGTCAATGGAAGAAGGTGAGTATCAAGTTATTACACAAGATTCTTAATTGAACATAATCACCTTTTGGGTGAATAATTTCATCATTGATTGCATTATTTTTATTTGCTTTCCTGAAAGGGTATTTTTAAATCTTTTTTAACCATGATGGGGTATTTAATTAATTTTGTTAAAAATTGTGTTACTAATTTCTTTGTTTTTTACAGTCAAATATGAAAGAATAAAATTCCTTGTGATTGCCTTAAAAGAAAGCATTGAAATTTATGCATGGGCCCCAAAGCCATATCACAAGTTTATGGCTTTTAAGTCATTTACAGACCTAGCTCATCGACCAGCATTGATAGACATGACAATAGAAGAGGGTGTCCGTTTAAAAGTTGTCTATGGCTCCACAGAAGGCTTCCATGCAGTCGATTTGGACTCTGGTGCTGTGTATGATATTTATATTCCTGCCCATGTAAGCTGAGCTTTATTTTAGAACTATATAAATAGATTTGCACTAACATTTTCTTTAAGGGAACAGCCATTCAATTTCAGCTTTTTGAGCTTTGCATTTCCCGAAAAACAGTTAATACCTGTTATTTAGTTTGTTGAACACTGCCTTTGCTGTTTGTATTAGCTTCACTTATCTGTTGTGCTGTTGATTTGCTTTTAGATAGATCACTGTACGGAAGTGATAAAGACTAATACTATTTTTATACACTAATCAATTAAACAATTTCTATCTATTCTAAAGTAAGACTTTTATTTTAAATATATCTCCAAATCAGAAATTTGTAGTTTCATAAAATACAGCTTTCAATCCTTAAAACAAATGGTATTAATATTATAGATGTGCTTCACTTGATCAAGTTACACTTCAAAACCCTTCATTGTGTGTATGATTTTAAATTGTCACGATACAAATTTCAAAGCAGAACTAAAGTATGACAAGTGTGTTCGACATTTTGTTGAGATCAGTTCTCTACTGATCTAAATCTTAGCATTCTAGTTTTTGCTATTAGTCTTACTCAAATTATTGGACATCAATGTTTAGTGGTCTCAGTCGTAACCTTCACATAGAAAAAAATGAATGAAACCAAACCTGAGACTAATACAAATTTATTATCTTAATTTTTGCCCAACATTCCTTGTCTGTTAATGTGCAGGTGAGTAAAATGTACTATTCAGAATTGTATGTATTTTTCTACAAGAAATATTACCAGTAAAAAAAACCAGCAGCTCATGGTGAATTATATAATAAAAGTTTTAGCTTTATGAATTGACAATATTGTAATTTTGAGTTTGTATTGCTTGAATTATATTTTAAAGGATTCGTACACATATACAATACATAAACAATAAATACTACTTATACAGTACTACATAAAAATTCAAAAATGTATGATTTGAAATTGCAAGTATTCACATTTATTTATTATTTACATTTATTACTCATTACATTATTTTATGAAACAAATGCATCTTGGATGTTTAATTTAAGTACTAAAAATTTTTCTTGTTTTATAGAAGTTTAGAATATTAAGTGATTGTTTTACATTGTTTCACAATTAATCATTTCATAAATATTAAAGTTAGGGTAATGATAATTATAATGTTTTTACATTCAAATCTGATACATTATATTTATAATACTTAAAGGTCATGGAAAAAAATTTTTGAATAATTTTTTTGCACAGTATGGGCTGTTTTATGATTGCTGATAAACAGACCCATAAGCAATCTCCTTTTCCTTTTTTATTTCAATTTTTTCTTACATATCCTTTCTTTTCCAAAATAATTTAAAGATGTTTATGAATTGAATTAAAAAAGAAATATTCTGTTTCCTTTTTGTAAACTAAATCTATTTTGTAAACTAAATTCATACTGTTACAACAAGTTAAGCTACTTTGCAAATTATTTTGAGCTTGTGAAATTTAATTTATTTATTCAGACTTGACTCTTATTTAGAACTTTGGATACCTCATTGTAACCTTCGAATTTTTTGTCATAACTATAATCTGGATATCAGTGATATAAAGATATGCAGAAATATTTTTCATAAAAAAGCTTTTAGTGAATACAAATCTATTTTTCTTCTGTCTTGATCATACCTATGTAGACCTACTTCATGGTGTGTACAATAATATTTAAATATCTTTTTAGAAAACTTAGTTCTACTATTTTATATTTTTTCAAGTTGCATGCACTTCCTTCTTGGTATCAATGTATGAAAATTAATTGATATGAGTTGCCTTTCAGTGTTAAATATTTGCCATAGTATAAAAAAAATTATTAAACACATTATTTTAAATACCTCCTCCATCAAAATAATATCTTTCAATAATTACTTCCTTGAAGTGAAATGTACCACTTGTAAAATCTGTAATCCAAACATTTTTGGTTACTCATTAATATTTATACTCCACTATTCTACCATTTACTTAAAAAACTATTTTTGTCACAACTATTGATATTGGTATAAAAATCAAACTGAGAAATAACATGCAACAAAATAATCCATCCTTATTGGTCTTCAGCATTCTTGGAAAATGTATCTGCAACCCATGAATAATTGTATGTTTAAACCTATAATAGATATGTATCCCCATATTTCGTAGTAATCATCTGGGATCTTATCTGATCCAGCAGGACTAATAAGGCATCTGTAAAAGTTTCTAGCCAGTTTTCTTCAAGGTATATAGTATTTAATGTACAATTCTGTCTTGTTTCTGTGCTTTTTAAAATAAGCTTGGGCGCATTGAGAGATAGATGGCTGTAAATCAAGTCCCACCCACTATCTCATCCATCTGGGGAATGTACTTAACATATGAGAGGTATATATTCTTATTTGGAGTCAATTTAGGGTATACATATCATGAAACAAGTCGATCTTGTGTAAAACCTGATTGAATTCTCAGAGCCTCAAAACAATTTTTCCACATTTTAATTTGGCAAGAACAGTCTGGGAAGAGGATTTTGTATTTGCTATTCGTGATGTCAGATCACATAGATGTCATGGCAGAAAGGGTTGAAAGATTCGTGAATACAATTTTCATTCAATCAATAAGCTCATAGTGTTCTGAGTTCTTGGAATTTTGTTATTTCTTTTTGAAACCCTTATAGTCATAACACATTTTTTAGTCTGGGATTTGATTAAACCCATTGCAGCCTAGATTTTTCTTTTAATCCTAATTTTATGATTTCAATGCTCTCATCAGTCAATATTGTGAGAAAAGTGTTTTCTGGGTGCTCTTAAAATGAGTTTCTCTGGATGACAGTCGATAGTGTTCAAGAACTACTTAGATGCATCAACAACTAGTAGTATTCTGAACTATCTGTGCATGTAAGCCTAGTCTTAATGTTGAACAAGCCATGGCTCGAACCCTAAGATTGTATTATTACAAAATTCTTGGTACCTGCATACAATCACAAGACTTCATTAGCTGTTGTAAGCCACCTTGTATGTGATGAGTTTTCTGACTTATATATTTGCCATATCATTAAATCAATTGCTATGTTTAATGGTGAGGCATATCTGATATATGTAATGTTGATCTGTATTCTGAAGGAATTTTAGGAAAGTAAGAACCTAAGTAGATATTTGGGCCTCTTATTCCACTGTCATAACTAATAAACAGATTTAAAAGGCAATTCATGTGCATGTGTAAGAGGCAGGAAAATCATAGCAAATTTCTTCCTATCTGCTCAAGTTTTCTGATAATTCCTTCCACATTTTATCCTATGTTTGGAAATTCACCATAAATAGCATTGTTGTATCAAAAATGCAGTATGCTGATTTCCTTTCCCAGGAATCTTACTTTGCATATTGCACACTAAATAGTACATAACTGGAAGAATACAGGGTAGAAACTTGCATAGATGAATTGTTAGTTAGACATGAATTGGACATCCGAAAGTTTTCTAAGGAGTTTTTACAAGTTAAAAACCATTCTTTTGGGTCACTAACATAACTTGTGTGAAAAACCTTTGACTGGAACAATTTCAGATGTCATGTGGACATTAGTTTTTGTAGAAATAGTTATATATTTTGGAAGATTTGATTTTGAAGAACCCAAATAAGGAAGCAGTTGGAAGTGGGACAATTGATGTTTCTCCTTTATTACTATTAACTCCAATTTACTTTTGATTAATTCAAATTGACTTAGTAGATATCAAATTAATGGGTCATTAAATTTATGGCCTTTCTATAGGCCATTACCTAATGGCTCTACCAAAATCATAGGGTTAGAATTTTGGTTTCCAGAATTGTTTAAGCTAACTTTATCCAAATTCTGATTAACCCGAACACATAAAGTGTAAATGGGTTGTTGCAGAGAGGAGTTCAAGAGAAAATTGTATATTTAATAGAAGTCAGCTGAAATGAGTGCTTAAATTCTATACCAATAGGTAATGTTTGATCGAAAGTTTAAAGATTTAAAGCAAAGAGTTTATATAATCCACACAAATGTTCTCAAAACTACACTATAATATAAGTGTCCTCCCTTTTGTTTTTTTTGTAAAATTTTTTGCTCCTCTATTTGATTTAGTACTTAAATTTCTTGGATAACTTGTAATGTTTTGTATCGTTATTTTATTCAATCCAGACATTGCATGCATTATTTTTTGTTTAAGCTGGAATGTTTTGCATGCTAGATATACAAGTGTAGATGAAAACACTGCTTTCATTTTCCTTCTGTTTTGCTTTTGCAAGAACACTGAGATTTATTACTCTATCCTTTCCTGAATTAATATTTTCATATAATTTTTTCCCCATGCTCCTGTCGGATAGTTTCACGATCGGGTATGTTTAAACTGAAAAGCTTGTAATTTTAAGTTTTCATCTTGTTTTAAGAATATTATGTTTGTTTTCTTTCAAACTGTTTGAAAATATTTAATTTATTTTACTTTCCCTTTTTGTTTGGTTTGAAAAGTAAATTTTTTCGAAGAAAGGGTATGGTCCTTATAAGTAAATCACATTTTGATAGTACACTGATTTTAACAGGACAGAATAAATGTGTTTTAATGAAAATAAAAAATTATGTCACTGATTGTTGGTTTTTCTGTTTAACTTTTAAATGAGCTTTAATGTTTTGTGGATTTCTCAGAAACATTCAAAGGCATTTCAGAGAATCTTATTTGGAAACTTTAGATTTTGTTAACAAATTGACTTGGCATTTGTAGTCAATGCGTTAGATAGTCTTTCTTAATTTTTTCAATCAACACGAAACGATCATTAACTTGAAACATGATTGTTTTGTATTCTTATATTGGTTATCACTTCCAATATCTTATTGCGAGTGTTTTCCTCCAAAATTAACACAGCAAATGGATTTTTCTTTTGTTTGTCATTGAAGCCTAATATACAGGAATTTGAAAATATATCCATAATTAAGACAATATATTTTATAAGATTTCATTTATTGTGGTAAAGTTAATACTTTAGGCAGTTTCTTCTGCAATGAGTATCGTTCTCTTTTCATTCACATTCGACAAGGGCATAGAATTAAAATGATTAAAAATAAATCTTCCAAATATATTCGACTGTTATTTCCATTTTAGAGTGCACTTAGGGCGGTCTTTATTGTGCAAAGTAAATTTTTTTCATACTCTCTAATTTTGTTTCATTATGCTAAAAAGTAACTTGTGCCCCAAATTTAGGCACATTTGAGTAATATTTAGAGGTAGCTCAATGAGGCTTTTGTTTCTCACGTTCTCATACATACAAATACTTTGCTTGCTTTAACCATTATGTTGGAATGTTTATTTATTCCACAATTCCTCACAAATCAGTCCTTCTAAACATGTAATCTTAGTTACAATTATCAAAATTCTTAAAATGAAATGCAGCACACATCTAGCTTTTTATATACACTGGTTTTAGATTTAACAAGTGTCAGATCACAAGCAGTATTTTTGCAGGAACATAAACTAGTTTAGGACATGTTGTTGACCTTCATATGAAAGGATTTGATTTTCTGAAGAAAAAAAAGAAGTAAATGTTTGTCATGTTTCAAGAATTAAAAAAAGCATGGATCCTTTTATAACAGTTCATTGGGATGGTAAACTTACCAAGATTAAGCTGAAAGTTGACCATTATCCTGTCATTATATGGAAAAGATTATATCTTGCTTATTGAAAGACTTCCATCTTGAACTGCATGTACTGTTGAAATTTATGGAACATCGCAAGACTGTTTTAAGAATTAAATGCATATTTTATTGAAGTTCAAATACAGACTATTGGCTGAGGATGTCCTAGAGCAGGGTTGTCAAACTGGCGGCCCCCGGGGTAATTTTTTGTGGCCCACGATGCTCTGAAATCAAATGAAAACAGGACAATATGTTACGAAGAAGATAGCACTTAGGGGAGATCGAGGAACTACAACTGGTGAAGATATTTTTGATGCTGTATGGAGCATTTTAGGAAAATTTAATCTTCCTCTTGACAGGCATGTTTCTGTAACAACTGACGGCGCTAAGTCGATGACGGGTGAAACTAAAGGATTTGTGTCAAGACCTGCAAGAAAACTACAAGATGAATATCCAGATAAACCGAAAATCAGTACTTTCCATTGCCTTATTCACCAACAAGTTCTCTGTTTAAAAATATTAAAAATGGATGTACTTAAAACAGTAACAAAGACGGTCAACTTTATTCGATCGAGAGCACTTAACCATCGCCAATTTGCTTCGTTCCTTAAAGATTTAGAATCTGAAATCGATCTTCCTTATTACACAGAAGTTCGTTGATTGTCCTACGACAAAGTCCTGAAGAGCTTCTATCTGCTTTTGGAGGAAATAATTGTATTTCTTGAAATGAAAGATGAAAAAATATATCGATTATAAAAGATCCTTTGTGGGTAAAAGATCTGGCATTTTTAACAGATATTACAGGTCATCTGAATAATCTTAATATTACATTGCAAAGCAAAGATCAATTAATAACGAATATATTTTATAGCAATAGCAAGTTTTGTACAAAAACTGACTTTGTTTAAAAATCATCTACAAAAAACGTTTTGACATATTTTCCTACGTATGAGCAGTTAAAAGCACAAAATAAAAGTTGCTCATTTTTACAATATTGTGGTAAAATTGAAGAAATCAAAAACGAATTTAATAAACGTTTTAATGATTTCGAAGAGTTACAAATTTTTTTTTCTCTTTTTATTAGGCCTTTTTTCTTTGAAGTTGAAAATGCTCCCACTTCGATACAACTGGAATTAATTGATTTCCAGAATGATTCGGTTTTAAAAGACAAATATCGAGAAGTAGGAATTCCCAAAATATATTCTTATTTAGGTGAAAAATACCCGGAAATTAAAAAGTTTGCTGCACGAATTTTATGCTATTTTGGGAGTACGTACTTGTGTGAGCAACTATTTTCGTCCATGAAATTAAATTAAACGGCCTACAGATCAAGATTAACTGATAAACGTCTATCTTCCATAATGAAGATTGTCTGTTCTCAGTCTTTGAATCCAGATATTGGAAAACTAGTAGAAGGAAAGCACTGGCAAGTTTCCGGTAAAAAAATTAATTTTAGTTTTATAAATACATTAAATTAAATAAAAGCAATTATGTAGCAATATTATAAATTATTACCCTAAATTCACTTAATTACATGTGTTTTATTATCCTATCCATATTCCTGAATCCTCACTTCAAAATATAATTTTAAGAAAATTTTTAAATGTGATGTGGCCCGCGTGAATCTTACCAGTTGCATTAAATGGCCCGTGTTTTAATTGAGTTTGACACCCCTGTCCTAGAGAAAGGTTCCTTCCATGACCTACCATATTATGAAGTTAATTAAAGGAACTGTTTTTATAAGAATTGCTTAGAAATTTATTCAATTCCAAAAGTTATACTTTACAAATGCTTTCAAGTATAAAAGGAGTTTATTGATAAAGGAAAATTAAGACGGATATCAACAATGAGACCATTTCAATTTAAGACTAAGCTTTGTGTGTTAATTGTAAAATATCTCTTGGTAGTACTCCTGCTCGAGGAATCGGGTTTGTCACCTGGTACTATGCAAGATGCTCATTGGATGTCAATAGTCGTTTACTCACTTAAAACATTCTTTTATTTTAATTCAAAATTAGTTATAAAGGGAGGATTGCTGAGCATGTAACTCAAGTTTGAAATAACAGCTTTTTATTACAAAATGCACCATGTGATTTTAAACGTAAGCACATCTCCACTGGTTTATTCAAATAGAGTTGGAAGGTCAAAAATTGCATCTAAGATGCTAGTAAATTGTATTTGACACTTGTCAAAAGATTTTGTTGAGCTTGCTTTTATCACCAAGTACTACTCACTATACTAAAGCGTGCCTTAAAGGCTATGCAGAACTATTCTTTAAAGCACCCTGTTCGACTTTTTTGAGAAAAGTAATTAAAGGACTTTGTATTGAAATGTTCTGTGTTTATTTGAACTGAGCTTCCTGAATGGGGGCTCCTGATGGGGTACATATAAATCTTCCCAAAAGTATAGAATGATCAGTAAGATCACTGAAGTGTCAGAAATTGTATGCAAACTATTCAAGCAGTTAGTGACTTGCTGAAAGGGGCAGAGAGTACATTCAAAATTCAATGGAATAGTAAAAAGAAATCAAATCAAACCAAGCTGATTTTTACTGCAAGTGATCGAGGAACATCAGCAAACATCCAGATTACTAAACAAAATGTAGTAGACTTATTAATTCTTAGTATATATTTTAATATTAATAATGTTCCAGCTCAATAAATTTTAACAAAATAACATTTTATTTATTTTTTTTATGTGTGTTGTAAAGCTTTATAATGCCAAAACATGATAAACTTAGTATCTTGACTGCCTCTAAATACTGATTGTTTATGTTCAAATTTCATACCTTTTTTACCAAAAAACATTGGAAGAGGTAAGAGTAATAAAAATATCAAAAAATATTTGAGTGGCATTAAGGATCACCCTAGTATCCGTGTACTGTCCTCTGCAATCTTAAATCGAGTTAAATTTAAATCTAACCTATGATTATTATACATTTGAGCTACATTTTATTTGATGTGTTTCCAAAGCTCATGTAATTGGAAAATATGTCTTAAATTATTCTGTCTCTTTTTTTTATAATATTTGTTGGTACAGATTAAGTTATTAATGTGGTTTGCAGTTTGAAAATTACCTTGCACATTTCTGTAACTCAAAAGTTTATTTTAATGGTCCCATGATTATTGATCCTCTAATCGTGGCAGACATTAGTTTTCTTCCAGAAATATTAACTTTGCTCCTTCCTTATCAATAGTTTTGCTCCAGAGTACAACATAATTAAATTACAGGCTTTGATTTTTGTAAATATTTTGCTTTGGGACTGATAATTTTCTGGTGTGATTTTATAGAATTGAAATTTGTTGTCAGGTTTGAAATTTAGGTTTGTTAAAACTACATAAAGCTTTTATGAGTTAACTTAAAAAATTAAGTGGAGCTTAATCAATGTATATAAAGTTGGTAGAAGTAACATTGGTAGCTTTTGTTTATATTATGTATTGTGTGGACCTAATGTTATGAGTATCTATAAGTCAATTAAATTCGTTATGACTAGACTGTCTTAATGGGACTTATAAATATTCTGCTATTAGTGTTTGCGATTTTTTTATCTTAGTTTCATCTACATTCTTCTTTTGGTGTCATTGAAAAGCGTCTACTATTCAAGTTGACTTTATCTTGCTTTTTATTTTGGAATACTAATTTTAATATAAAACCTTAGAGATTAGGGTTGCCTCTACTCTATTTACTTTTGTCCGATTTAACTTTTCATTGATTTTTGTTTATTTTACTCATAACTTAATTTATTCAGATGCTATACTTTAAATTTTATGTATGTTGATATAATTTATAAAGACATCAGTTTTGCTTTCAATGTTTCAAATAAAGTATACTCTTGTTTTGAATAATGTGTTTTATGTGATTATTTCTTTTAGTCTCAGGGCCCCATTTCTCCTCATACTATAGTCACTCTTCCAAATTCCAAAGGCTTACAGCTCCTTCTTTGTTATGATAGTAAGTATAATTCGTTGCATATTTAAAAAACCAAAAATTCAACTATCAAAATCTTCCTCAATTTTGTTTTCTAAACAATTTTTTTATTATTGCAATGTTCAAACCTCAAACTAGCATGCAGATAAAAAATCTTGATGTGCACGGCTGTTCATTGAAAATGCAACACCAAAAACCTGTGTTTACAGCAATGAAATTCATTAGTGATGGCATGTAATACAATAATGTATAAATGATTAAGATTGCGGAATATAAGAAAAGAAACAGGCTAAAATCAGTTATCTGGGTGTTCACCTTTAGCTGTTATAATTGCTTTTCACTGTGAAATTGTCTGACAAGGATTCTGGATGGCTGTCTGAAATCTTTCATGCTGATTCAATATGCATCCACAATTCATCAGTTGTGACTATGGGTGATGACATAGGGATCAATTATTGAGTAATCATATCCCACACATATTCAACAAGGAACAAATTTGATGGCCAAGGAAGAAGTGGTACTTGTTGATCACAGAAGAAACATTGGACAATTGTTGACATGGGGGCAAGCATTGTCCTGTTGAAGGATAACACCAGGAGGGTCTCATCCTTCAACCTTTGATTCAATATGCATCCACAATTCATCAGTTGTGACTATGGGTGATGACATAGGTAATCATATCCCACACATATTCAACAAGGAACAAATTTGATGGCCAAGGAAGAAGTGGTACTTGTTGATCACAGAAGAAACATTGGACAATTGTTGACATGGGGGCAAGCATTGTCCTGTTGAAGGATAACACCAGGAGGGTCTCATCCTTCAATCCTTTGATTCAATATGCATCCACAATTCATCAGTTGTGACTATGGGTGATGACATAGGGATCAATTATTGAGTAATCATATCCCACACATATTCAACAAGGAACAAATTTGATGGCCAAGGAAGAAGTGGTACTTGTTGATCACAGAAGAAACATTGGACAATTGTTGACATGGGGGCAAGCATTGTCCTGTTGAAGGATAACACCAGGAGGGTCTGTATTAAGGGTAGGACTTCCTGTATTGCATGCACATTCTAATTGCATACTCAGCTGAGATTGTAATCATTTGCCATGATAAACTTACCTATCTGCCATATTTCTGGTAAATCTAAAAAACTTGTAATGCATTTTGAATGAACAGCAGTGTATTTCAAGATGTAATGGTTACAAGATTAGCATGTTGAATTGTTATTTTCTTTTTATCTGTTAGCTATATTAATGCATAAGATGGTAGGCTGTTGGTTCACATTAGTCGAATCAATTCTATTTAATAATTTTGAAGAGTTGTCAATTCAAATTATTTACATACACTAAAAATACTGGTACCAAAATCAAAAGTTAACAGTATAATTACCCACAAAATATAGACTAGGTCATCATGGCAATATTTGAAGAAGTATAGTGTAAATAGAGGAAATGGAATAAGTCTAGCCTCAACCTATCTAATAAAAGTTTGCTTTTTTCAATCTCGATTCTATTTTATATACATTTAACAGATTTTATAAAATAAATTTTAACCTTTACTTAATGATTTTTATTAAACTGTCAAGACAAGGTCCCTTAACAGCAATTAAAACAGTTTCAGTGTTGGTAAAGTTTGATTGTCCAACTTTACTAAACAAGTTACTCTTGTGCCATTAGAATCAAACCATTCATCTTTCTCTACCAACATATTTTGAAAGGACACACTACTTCTCAATGAGTAGAGTGGAGTGCCAGCTCAGATGTTGCCTCGTCATCTGACCATGGTTCAAAATAATGTGGTGTTGTCCACAGATCATTCCCTTAGGGAGTGATCTCAGACCATTGCCAATAGCCTGTCATGTTGCTCCAATGTGACTAATTAAAATACCTACCCACTTCTCAATGAATTTAAAAAATTTGTCTCCTGGAAAAATGTTAACATCACATTGGTTCTCTTTGATTGCTAATAAATAGCAAGTTTACTGCTTTTAAAATCCATTATTTCTTGTCCCTAGTCGCTTTTGATGTCCTTAAGTTGTAACACCTGATTGGTTCCCTCTTATTTGTATATTGTGGCTACTCATTTTGTGTTTTTCTCTTGAAATCTTACCCAGTGTGATTGTTAAATACAGGTATGTTCTTGTTGCAGTCACGTTTTCTGTAGTAATAGAATGGTGGGCTCTACACCTCACGGTGAGCCGAGGGGAGGTGAGTCTGGAGTAATAGAATGGTACAGCATTTAACTCTCTTCACTCCGGTATATATCATGATTGGTGCAATCAGGTCTAAGGATTTTATTAACCTATACCATTTTTCTGTAACAGTCATCTCCAAGTCCCCCGAGAATCGTGAGACAGGCAGGAGGTTGACAATAGTAGTTTTTGGTTATGTACAAAATCACTCATTATTTTAACACAAAGGCACAAAAACTAATAGAAAAAAATTATTTGAAATCTGCATTTTTTAGGATTCATAATTTTGTTCTATTCAACCCTCTGAGCATCGCAACATTTTTTAGATGTGTGATATTGTTTTTACCCCATAACACACTTAATAACTAAATAATCACATCCATGAGTTGAAAGAATCCATGAACTCTTTGGGCAGATTCTATTAGTCGTTCAATTAGAGAAGAATCCTTTGGAAAGATACTATTGGTCAAGAAGGTCAAAACTGTTTAGAAGTCATGCAAAGGCTGCAGGTTGTAAATGTGAGTTGTTTATGAACCTAAGAAATTTAAAAACTGACTTTTGAATCATGGTCAGGTGTGTGAATGGTGAGAAGTAAAAAGCCCTTATTATAGGACCATAATTCTCTTGGTGTTTACTTTGTTGTAAGGTTTTTTGCTAATAACCTAATTATTTACAGATGAAGGAGTGTATGTAAATACCTATGGCAAAGTGAGTAAAAATATTGTCCTCCAATGGGGAGAAATGCCAACGTCAGTAGGTAAGTGTTTTTCTCCACTTATTTTCATGAATTACTGCTGACATTTATCTGAACCAGAAACTTGGATTATAACCTTTATGCTGATTATAATTAATGCAGCTGTGGTCTTTGATTGTTCTGAGCATTCATGTTTTGTTCAAGAGAGATAAAAAACAAAAATACGAAATTTGCATCACTTATGTTATACCAGAGTAAAAATGTATAGTTCCATAATGAATACCGCTTTTTTTTATTTTGATGAACATTAATGTTTAGGAAAAATGAAAATTTAAATATTATGACATGAAACTTTTATTAAAGTTATGTATTATCTTCGAATATAATTTTGACTTAAGTTTCTAATGACTAACTAGTTAACTCATGTATGCGATTATATTGTTTATACATTTATTTTTATATTAAAAAACTTGTTTTGTTTAGTTTTTGCAAACTTGCTTCCTGTGTAGTGTATATTAATTTATTTCTACTTTTTACTGTCTACCTGACAATTTTAATTTGTTGGTTAAAAATACTCACGATGAGCAAGTATGGTCTTATAAAATATTTTTTAAAGCTCTTGAAGTGTAGGAAATTGTTGGTCAGCAAAGTATCAAAAAATCATAGTTTTGCTAAAAAAATTGAAAAACAAATTTAGCTAGTTTATTTTTATGGCATTAGGAATGGCTATTGTCAGCTGCTCCAAACACTAAAATCTAAATCTGTTCCCATCATCCCAAAGAGATATCTGACAAAAAGTTTTCTTAAAGAAATTGTAGAACATGCTTGAAATTTCATTAGAAATTTGACATTAAATGAAATTATCACAAACAACTTTTCAAGTTCAGTTTTATCCTATTAGAAAAGTGAGTGTCCAATAAAATAAACAACGAAGAGGCATCCAATGTGTAATGTAAAAAAAAATATCGTTCAAAACAATGCTGTCTTCTTTAAGAATTAGCAAATCTCTTCTCGCAGAAGCATCAGTTTGAGAATCATAGAGGAAGGGAATTTCAAAATATCGACTACGAGACTTGAAGACTGACTCCAAATTCATACCACTGCCAGCCATGGTCATACCAATAAGTGACTTCCTTTGAGTGTTCAAAGGAAGGATCATTTTCAGTTGATATGAAAAGGGTGTTTTGTGTGACACAAGTTTTGTAAAAATATATTGAATGAAATAACTTGCATCCTGTTCCAGGTTATTTTATTTTTAATATTATTAAGCTTTAATAAATAAAAAGGAACATTTGAATTGATCAAGCCTAATTTAAATCAGCATACCCTGTTCAAAGTATTTGAGTTTTTTCATTTAAAAGGGGGGCATGTGAGATGAAACAAGGTTAAATCTGTTTTACTCAAGATAGAGCATGTGAGATAGACCAGTTTTCATTACTATAATAATACATAGCATACTGTAACTCCTCTACCATCTAGTGGTCCAGTATTGAACTAGATAGACCAGTTTGCTACTGGAAAGAATGTAGTTTTCAACAATGAGGGATGTACTTACTCCAAAAATTGTATGTTTTTAGTTGTGCCACTATTGCAGCCCATGAATGATATGCAAGAAGTTCAAAGATCAGTGTAATAACCTTATGGTTACCACATGATAAATTGATTTCAAAAGTTATTTAGTGTGAATGACATTTCTTTTGCATTTAGTGGTCAGTATGATAACTGACATACCTTGTAACAATATTTTCTTTTAGTGCAAATGTTGGAACATAGTTTACTAGCACAAATAAATTAAAATGTTATTCTGAAACCAATAGTTGTTTCTCCAAGTTCAAGGTGAACACATTACATAAAATGCACAATAGTTTGAAAGAAAACAGGTGTAATTATTTGATTAGTGCTTGTTATAAAGAACACAACTAGTTATTTAACAATACTAATAGTTGACTTTTTTTTTTTACTGAAGAAATATCTGTTTTGCTTACAAGAAATTTAAAGGAATAAATTAAATTATCTTTTCATCAAATTCTTTTCACTTTTCTTTAGCTTACATTGGAACGGGCCAAATAATGGGATGGGGCAACAAGGCAATTGAAATTCGTAATGTAGAAACTGGTCACTTAGATGGAGTTTTTATGCACAAGAAGGCACAGAAACTAAAGTTTCTATGTGAAAGAAATGATAAAGTAAGTAAATTCTCTGAAATATTTTAAATTTGTTTATTATGAAAATTCAACCTAAACTAATAAATTGATGTTGATATAGTTTGTCTATTAGTTTCATGATGCAGAGTTATGACGAAACTGAAAAAATTGAATTTTTCTTAAGTTATGACAAGCATTAAAAAGCAATATTAAATAAAAGTAATAGCTTTAAATTTTTTAAAAGAATATATTCAACTTAAAGAATTATCTTGTTGATTCTTTTGTTTGATGAGAAGCTGTTATCTGATGAAATTTTTAATTATTAATTTAATTAAATAAAAGAAATTTCTGTAAAGTTGCAATTAATCCATTGCTTTAGAATAAAGCCTTCATAAAATGAAATTTATCTTTGCAGTTCTTTTAATGGTAAATATCTAATGTTTTACTACTTTGCTTATATCTTCTGCAGGTCTTCTTTTCCTCAGCCAAGGGAGGTTCTTCGTGCCAGATCTACTTTATGACACTTAACAAGCCAGGAATGGCAAATTGGTAGCAATGGATGAAACAAAGTGCTCCTGCCATTCACTGAGATGGTGCTCTTATATAAATAAGTGGGGGCTTCTCCCCATTTTGCCTTGCAGTCAGTCATAGTTTTGTTGAATATTTGTGTTTCATTATTTGTGCTTAGGGTTTTTCTGTCATTCTTCCTTTTTTTAATTGCTCAATATGTCTGAACAGAACAGATTTGTCAGCTGCTTGAAACAAAATGAAAATGTTCTCAATTACTAATGCTCTTGAAATTTTAAAAATTATATTATATCTTAAAGATATTTACTTGTTATTTTAATGGAAGAGTTGTTAACTCTTCCTTTGATAATTTTTTAATTCTTTGTAGCATATTTCAATGTTATTGCAAAGTGTAAATGCTGTATATTTCGAAACTAATTTTAAAAATGTCAGATATTTTACTCCTTCAAAAAAGTCTATTAACCCACTTCCATTTTTCCCTAGATTCCTCTGTTCATTAAAAAGTAGTGTTTCTCTGCAGCTGGCAAATAAAAGTTTAAATTCATCAAATTTTCCACATTGTATATAAATCATCTCATTTTTATCAAGGACATTTTAATTTTGTGTCTAATTACTTGAATTGGCTTTGATTAATTTTAAAATGACTGTTTAATGAAGCTTATCGTGTGTTTTGTATGAAATATATTCTATAGTTATAACTTTAAAGTTGTTTACTCAGAGTGTTTAGACTGCATTTTCTTCATTAGTTTAACAAGTGCACTAATTAATATTTTTTAAACAAATTGAAAAGACCATAGAATAATGGATTGCTATTCATAAATTTAATTAATTCTTTTCTATTTTTTGGATACAATTGCTATATCGATACCCAAAATTTAAACAGTATATATCATTCATAAGTAAAGTGTACTGAAATGCTGTCCATCTGTTATAACGTCAGATTCTGTATGAAATTTGTTTAACAAAAGTTGAATATAATTTATCATATACCTTTCATCCATGAAAGGCTTTCAAATTTCCTTCAAAAAATATATAAGGTTATTGTAAATATATGTTTTGTAAATATTCTAATTTGGAGTGACATGCAAATGGTTTTAAAATTATTTGAAATTCTATCTTTTAAATTGCTGCATTTTAGTCAGCTTTTTATTTTTCAATACTAGATATCTTGTCCACACAGTTCATTTGCCATATTTCATACCTATTTTTACATGCGTTGGAAGTATTTTGCATCATATGGTATTTCAATCTAGCTGTATGCCATCTGTGTTGATTCTTTTGCAAAATACAATAATGTTAACATTATAGAACTTTTTGCATTATATATTTTGTGATAATGCTATTTATTAAAAATGTTTTAATCTGTCCTTTTCAGCTGTGTGTGGAAAATAAGTTGATGTATGTTCTTGAATGCTATACTAATCCTGAAATTCCTTGCCATCTTAATCATAAATTTTAATTTTTTGAACATGTTTTTGTAAGAAGACTGCGTTTAACGCCTGATATGGCTTCAAGGAAGTTGAACGATGTTGTTGACAGTTTTGTACATATGTGTGTACATATATACATAAATGAAAAATAAATCAGTAATAATTATGCACTTTTTTTAAAACTGACAGCCAGTGTAGGATTCCCAATTGTTTCTTCCATCTAATATTTATAATAAAAAAGGTTTTTTAGATATATGAAGTTTTATATGATATAGCTACACAACAATCAAGCATCCAAATTTATTTAAAAAATAGTATAATTATGAATTTATATAAATTGCATATTTGAAATTTGAGGTAATGCAAATAAATCAACTTGATATCTGATGAAGGAATAACATTTAATGCATCTACTTTTCCTGCTAAACCAGTTAACAACACTTGCTCAAGTTATAACAATGTATTTATGAGTGCATATTTCTTTGGTTTTTGTTGCAAATTTAAATTTTCACAAATTATTAAATCCAAATTCTGTGACTGTTAGATGAATAATACTTGGTTACTTTTAGAATATTACTTCAATTCTTACAAAGTAATTATGTTTTCGTATAGTCAAATTTGTACTTTTTAGCAACTATACAATAATAAATTATTTTGAGTTTATTGTGCTTTGAAAAATACAAATTACCTGAAGTGTATTTTGTGGCATAATTGTATATATTGTATTTGAAATTTCTAAAATGACTAAGTTTTTATTTCAGAATATATCTTAATAACTATTTACATCATTTGTTACATATTTAAATCAATGAACAAAACTGCTGTATTGATAATAAAAAGCTACATGTGTAGTAGTTTTATATTTTAATCATCAATTTTGTCCACAGATTAATATTATGTGTAATATATGTGTATGCCTTTATAAAAAATTATACTTGTAAGCATATTTGATTTGTAAGTATTGCTAGACCAGAAAGTGATTGAGTAATTATCCATTTGATTGAAATTTCAATATGTCTTAGCATAAAATTATATATAGGTCTTATCTTCTGTTTCTTTAACATTTAATTTTTAGATGCCCTGATAAAAGTCATGCAGTATTAATCTTTTTCTTTGTAGTGCTAATTTTTGTGTTAAATTCACATATTGAGATAAATTTTGATAATGTATTGATTGAAAATAAAAGCAGATAATTGATACAGATAATATTCTTTGGTTAATGTTATTAAAATCTAGATTTCACCATGCATTGGATTAGAACATTTGAGGTATAACTCGTGTCTATTTTTAAACTTTGCTGTTTGGTTTATGTGCATTAGATAATTATGGAATATAGCTTAAAAGCAGGTTGCTTCTTGGAACACAATGTTCAGAGTAGAGAGGAAATCCATTTTTCCATGCTCTGTATTGTAATGGATTGCATTAAAATAATCTTCTTAAGGTCACACCCTTTGCAATTTGGTAACATCAGCTTCCAAATACTAATATTAATTTTCTGTCTTTTGGGGCAGCAGTAGCCTATTTGGAAGTATAACTGATTAGCAACATGAGGGTTCGGAACTTGGTCCAGCCAAAGACCATCGTGTACAAGGGGGCTTGTGCACATTAAATCTGTCAGGGCCTCAAATGTCCTCATGTTGGTGTGGTGGGGAAGTTTGGAGTGCCAGCTCAGGTGCTCGTCATCTGACCATGATTCAAAATTACGAGATGTCCTTGGATCTTTCCATTGGGGATGGATCCCAGACCGTTGCCAATAGCCAGTTGTGTTGCTACAGTGCGACGTTAATTGACTACCTACCTTTTATATTTTGATTCCACTTTAACCATGAACAAAGGAATCACTGGCTTGAACTGAAATATGGAAACATTCAGCTTGTTCCATTGGCATTAGATATTTCTATGGTTGCAGAGTTGGAACAGATTGAAACAGCTTGTGATCTTTATGTACAATAGAGTATTATTACAAACACTTCAGTTACATTGTTGACAGTTTCATAATTAAAACACATGCAAAACTGATAATTAAACTTAGTTTTGGTGTGTAGTAGTGAAAATGCTCGCCATTTTTCTGTATCTATTTTTTATTAGAAAATGAAATATTTAATGATTTAGTATTTTTTTATCAATAACCTTAGTAAGGGTCAAACTGATTGAATCAATTTAAAATTGTAATATATTTTTTAATATCCGATTTAAATATTTTAAATTCCCATCATTGCAAAACTATTTTCTTCACATTGTAGTTGACCTGAATTTGGTCCTGATAAGACCTATCTCTGGTAAACCCCATCAACCATTTATCTTGTTTCCATTTCTTATATTCGATGGAATTGTATGTCCCTTATTTTTTGCTTACTGCTCCTAAATTTTCTGAAAAATAGCATATATGAAAATGGGAAGTGCAATTTCATTTTACATCCAAGTGCCTAGAATTTTCTTCCCATGATTTTTACGAAGGTTAATTAATGAAACAATTACAAGTTGTCCATTCCCCTATACCCATCACGGTTGGGATTCTGCATTCAGTGGATGACTGGAAGTTTGAGTAAATAGGCCGCTCTGATAAGAAGTTAGTCTTAAAATAACAATAAAAGTATTTAGTTCAAGTTTCAAACACACGAGTACTTTTAAGTACAACAATTCATTTTATTGTAGGATGCTTAGTAAAGGTTCTTGTATGTTTCTTAAGAAATGCATGTAAAGTTCCTCTTGTCTTCATATCAACTCTTCAGAAATGAACTTGAAATTTGCCACTAAGCGAGGCATCTACAGATGTAAAAAAGATGGTAAAAGTTCTGCACATGGAAAGAAATTATTTTAATTCGATAAAATGATAAATGAAAATCAAAAATATGAATATAAGTTGGATCAAGTAAATGATCTGTTTGCATCTGCAGGCGGAAATGAATGATCACAAATTGAAAACAGTTAACTTGGTTTAAGTTGACTTTAAAATGATTGAAGGAACATTTTTATCACTAATAAAACACCTTTATTACAAAATCTGATATGGGTGGAACAATGGAGATTTACATAAATAATTCAGCTTAAACAAAATCTTAAGTGCACTCACCTGTTTGATGAAAGTTGTAATGTTTATTTTATCTCAATGCTCCACATGTTTTTGCAGTCTGTTGATTGATAATGGGTAAAAGAAATCTAAAAAATGACTTCAGTGGCTATAATTCGATTGAGCTGAAATGACAATCACATTTTATAAAGGTACTAGCAACCAGAGGGTTGCGAATTCAAATCCAATCAAAGATCGTCGTGTACAAAGGAGGCTGGTGTGTCCAAACATTGGCGTGATGTGGAAGTTTGGAGAGGGGTCGGACCATCAACAATAGCCCGTTGTGTTGCTCCAGTGCGAAGTTAATTAAATACCTACTTACTGTATTGAAAAAATATTTGTCACATTCCAGAAGTTGAAACACCAATTCAAAGATATTAAACTGAATGATATTTGTTTTAAATAAATTTTGCATTCTTCATATACGCCCTTTGAGTTGTAGGCGACACAGGTACGATTCTGTCATTACCTTCCTGGTGTATTTCTCCTCTCAGTAAAACGTTCATTTTGTGCATGTGTCTTACTTGATATTGTATATCTTGTGTCTGGCACAGCTTGGCCAAATATGGCCCTTGTGCCATAAAACCAACTTCAGGTGCCATTTTACCATTGTTATAATTATCATTTTTAAAAATTACATTTCATATTTGAATTTTAATAGTCGAATAAGGTGGGATACCCCATTTTATCGCAATTTCTCCAGCAATGTTTTTAGCTTTCATAATTTGTTTTACAAATGGTGACCTAGTTGCATTACATCTTCCATCCTGCACTAATCGATTGTCCAATTTTTAATCTTCATATCCGATACTTTTTTTAACAACTCTAATTTAACTTCGCAGGATTTGATTCAGGAAAATCATCGTTCAAAACTATTTAAATTTTTCGCAGAATCAATTTTTTAAATTCTATATAATTTTTTATCATTCATTCCATGAACATCCTATCATCTACATTTAAAAAAATCCAATCATTTATGTATTTGATCAATATATTTGTCGCTTTTGAAAATTGACTAAAACATTGAATTTTAGTTATTATTTCAACTACTTGTTTTAAAATTTTTAATGTGACATCGATTTCGATTCATGCAAATTTTTAGCTTTATACCTTTTCAATACCTATTGCTTTTATTTAGTCTTGTGTTTGGTACAGCTTGTCCTAATCTTGGACCTTGCGCCAAGAAATCCAGCCAGCCTGTTCTTATTATGCCCTAGGATACCCAAGCGATCTTTCGCTGTACTTCCTCTCCATCCTTTCTTTCTTTTCAGAATTACTCGGCATTGTCTTGCGTTTGGCGCAGCTTGGTCAAATATGGCCCTTGCTCCATAAAACGTCAAAACAACTGACTAAACTGCCAAGGTACAGAGTTATGCGGTCGATTCTGACACCCTGTATACAAATTACTTTTTGCAGTTATAGTTCAATTCTCAATTATACTACAATCATTCAGCAGTTTCAGATACAGTGGTACCTTGAGATACGAGTGCCCCATCGTATGAGTTTTTTGAGATACGAGCCTGCTTCGGTGACGTCACAACCACCACTCCGCTCAGATTTCCGTCTTGCGCGTTGTTCAGTTCACATGTTTACCTCACCCGGTGACAGTTAACGTGTGTCACAAAAATCAATCAATTTCTTAATTTGGTTTGACATTTATTGTCTACCACAGGGAGAGGCCCGAGTCCCTTTCATTTTTCTTTTCTCCAACCAGATGTGTCAATTCTAAAAACGGGGTGTATGTACAGTTATTTAACTAATTCTTTTTCGTATAACCATGAGTCCAAAGGTGAGTAAAGAACAGTGGTGGGAAAAGGAAAAAAGTAATCCACATGGAATTAAAGTTGAGATAATATACAAACATGAGTAAGGCGTAAGAGTAATAGACTTGGCAACGTAGTACGATCGCACTACTTCTGCGATATGTACTATTCTGAAGCAGGACTTGATAAAGGCTATAACTCCAGCTACAGTATTTGTTCATTTTAAATATACATTATAAAAGATTTTAGTGGCTTTTGGGAGCTGGTACGAATTAATCTAATTTCAATGGGGAAAATTGATTTTAGATACGAGCTCGGTCATGGAACGAATTAAACTCTTTGACTCAAAGTACATATCAGGTACTACTGTACACTCGGGTACTCTTGCATATCAGGTACCCGATATGTATTACTAGCGGTACCCGCACGGCGTTGCCCGTGACATTCTTGTTATATTTTATTGTTTCTTTTTAATGTTTTCAGAATCAGTGAGACCATGATTCTGAAAACATTAAAAAGAAAAAATAATTTTAAGAATGAGTCCCACCTCCCGACATGGCATGGATATGTCGCCTCATTCCTTCTACCTTACTGATTCTTGCTTAGAGAGCTTCATGATACACTATGTTGAATGTTCTTCCATTTGGCATGCGGCATGTCAAGTCATGATAGTGACTTCAATAATATTCGGCATCAGTTTCTTGATAGTCTTGTTCTATTGCAGAGTGAAGGTGGATGCAGATTTGTGAGAAGCATAATCGGTGCTCCAATTTTTAGCTCTAATATGTGCGAGGGTACTCCAGATGGGCTCCAATGTGTTCAAAAACAGTTGTGTAGTTCACAGCCTCATCTGTCACATGTAGTGTCGATATATTTGTAAATTTGAACACTACTGGGAAATTCTTGTAAAAGTTGCTTATTGATGACATTGATATCTTCGTTTCTTGGGGCAAGAATTGCTCTTTGGCACAGCCATGCGTGATCAGTAAAGTGCTGCGCCACATTTGGAAACACCGCCTCTTTCAGCTCGTTTTCACAATCCTTCCAATATGCTTTGCATTGCTATACATCCATCTTGATTATCCGAAGTAACGGTACCATGTACTAGTTGAAGTAGGTTATGCAAATTGCTGGGCAGAGGGATCTCCTTTGACATAAACTCGCATGTTTGTTGATAGTCCAAATGTATGAATACTATTCCAAATGTAAGATGATTTTAAGCATGCCTGCATTTCATCCGCCCTGGTTCCACGGGGAATAACCGGAAGTGTCTGTCGAAAGTCGCCAGCGAACGTCATAGTGACGCCTCCCATTCTGTCATTGTTACGTCTGATGTCAACGTGACATCAAGTGCTTCGAATGCGGCTTTGTGGGACAGTACATTCATCTCAGACAATGAGCTTACAGTTCTGTACCACCTTTGCCTTTCCTGAATTTCTTGAAACGTTACATGTAGCAGTTTATGTGTTTGCCAGATTTACGGGTAACTTGAAAGCCGAGTGAGCTGTCCTCCATCCTGTCAATAGAGTTGCGGCAATGCCTGATGAAGCAACAGCCAGGGCAATCTTGTTTCTCCGTCCCACTTTAGCCAAAAGAAGATTGATGAGAAAAGTCTTCCCTCTACCGACAGGAGCATCCAAAAAGAATATGCCACCGTCGAAAACTGCTCTCGTAATCTTGTCAAATGCTTCCTTTTGATCTTGCACCATTTTTGGCTCATTGTCCTTTATGTATGTTGCTAGTACATTCGCGTCATAGTTTCTTTCCATAAGTTCTTCAATCGGTAGGACTGAATCGCAGTGTCGATTGGGTTGCGGTAGTCCAAGGCTTTTTAGGTTCGATCCACCCAACAATATAATCTTATCCTCAATATAGATTAGAGCTATGTTGAAGATGTCATCACTAGTCTAGATCCATATTCTGCTGTACGCGTGCTTGGTGCAGTATGTCTTCAGACAGGTTCTCCTTGGGGTTCATTCATAACTGATCGGGAGAAGACATCGAGCATGTTTGTAGCATAACAGCAAACAGATTAGGTAAAATATTTGGCTAACGAGATGCAGCTTTTTCCAATGCTTTGTTCCAGTGTTCATCGCTCTCCAGAAGTCCTCTAATCTGGCAAGCCCCTTTGTAAGTTCCGCAGACCCTTCCTTCAAATGCTCTCAAATCTATAAACGATATCGGGCCTCGTACTTCATGCAGCAAGAATCGCAGGTGAAAGCATTCCGAGTTGGTCGGATGGACCTTATTCCTGCTTGTTTTCGACGGTTCCATGTCTTGTTTCCGTTGTTCCAAGTGTAGTACTTTAGTAGTTGGTTGTACAATAGGGTGCGTGCAAACTCATCTTGGATGCAAAGTCTGAAGAAAGACTTGTTTCTGAGGTGCTTGGACCCGTTGAGCAGCATTTTCTGTCGTGAAGTTCTCTAGCCATTCTCAAGGTGGATGCTTAGATGAATAACTGGGGTGGCGCTCGTGAATTGGGAATTTGAGTATTCTCCATACTGCTTCGTTGCTGCTGATATATGTTCTCATTTGATACTGACGAATTTCATTAAGGTCATTCTCTCCACTGGTCAATTCAACCACAGCCATGTCGGATCCTTTGTTAACATACTCACAGACGTACTTTAGACTTTGCAGAATTGCAATACTCTACGTTGATATGCACATTGAAAATTTTTGTTAATAGAGGGCAATACGGAACAATCCACGTAGTATTCACAGACACCTCTGATCCTCGAAAATTGATGTTTGCAGTAAATCCTCCGTCTTGTGATGATCTACGACGATAAAGTGGATATCCGTCTTGTCCTGTCTGTCTCAAAAAACGGCGTGGGAATAGCTTTGTGCAAATTCCATCTTCATGCATGGAGAGAGTGGATTTATGCATCCGCAGGGGCCGTGCATCATCTGCTTCTTTACAATGCAAAAAAAGTTGAGGGTCTTGTGAATTAGGGATTTCTACACTGTTCAAGTCATCCACTCTGAACATAAAATGAGTCAGCCAAATCAGAATGTGGGCATGAGGAAGTCCTCGCTTCTGCCACTATCGTGTAGATATGACACTTAACTTCTCCAAAAATCTTTGCCTTTGTAATGAGACTCTTGCCAACAAATCATGACGATTCTGTGGGTTTTGCCCAACAAATAGTTCTTGCTGTATCTCTGTCCAGTTTGGATTTCATGTAAAGGTGATGAAGAGTTTCAGTCTACCATAGTTTCTCACGTGCATCATGAGTACGCTCGTGCATGTACCTGGGACCCCCAGTTAAGCTGGAAGGCAAGATGATCAACTGGCCAATGTCTGCAACATTTCCATCGTTCATGACCGCATCCCTCAAATGTACATACTGTTCCACTCAGCATCGTCTGATTTAGTTGTATGTACAACAGCCTTTCCGATTCAATCCTGGCATACATGTCAACGATAAATTAATGGAACAGGTGTTTGCTTCTCAGTAAAATGTTGAAATTTGAAGAGCGTATCATCATCCTGTGAGCGTAGAACTGCATAGCATAAATCTCCTTAGTTTGCGGCATTCCTGTAGTTCGATTTGTTTGTCGCAGTTGAAAATTATATCCATCCTCCCCCTGCCAAAAATGAGTGGATACTGTAGCGCATCGTAGGACCTGTGCGCATCGGGAATTATCTTGATGGTGCCACTTCTAAAACTCTCTTGCTACATGTTGTTCTCCCACTATGATTAAAGCCATTTCTCCTGTTGTCGGTGCATTGAACCGCCTCTCATGTTCACCGTGTGGGGTTTTGACCGCTAAGATTGTCACTTTGAATTCAGGGCTGATCTTATCCATAGCCGATTTGAAGCTGTGGATGTAAGAGTTGCGATGATCCAGCATATATTGTAACTGATGTACTATGTCTCGTCTGCGGAACGTGTTTGCAACGCTGCTCTGCTTGTTGTGTATCATCTCCAACAAAATACATTTGCAGAAATTTAGGCTCTTCGTTTGGTAGAGGATGTAGACTCCCGATGGCGGTGATAAACTTGACCCTGAACCTTAAATGTCTAATTTCTTTTGTCGTGCCGAAGAGGTCATCTGGAAACAGGAATTCTACCTTCTAATATTTGCCAGGAAATGTTTAGCTTCCGCTGAATCTCCAATCAGTAAAGTACGTAGGAGCTCGTCCATTAACTGGCAGTTGAACCTTTCCTCCATTGCAGCACTATCTGGGACTTCACCTTTCCACTTTGCTTCACAGTGTAGACATGTTACAGACATTGATCTAATGACGCACGGAGGATGAGATACATAATCTGCTGATGGATCGTAATTAAGAAACTGCATTCTCTAAATTTCTACAAATGCGCATTCGGGCAGTACGTCTTCCGTTTCTAACTTGCTGTAGTCTTGTTTCTCTTTCTGGGGTGGATTCAGCTTCTCTTTTTTCTGTTTCTCTGTTCTCTAGCTGTCTTGTTTCTCTTTCTGGGTGGGATTTAGCTTCTCTTCTGTGATTTCTTTCTGTTATCTCGCTGTTGTGTTCGAAGACATTTATTTCTTCTGGGAGGCAGTGGCATTTTTAAATATATCGCTAAACCAAAATAATGTAGTTTTTAAAATTGCAGAAATTATACAAATTCATAAGTAAGTTATGAAATAACCACTACTGAAATAAAAATGTGATTCAATCTTTAAATATAAGGCTATACTTCTCTTCTCTCTTCACGCTAAAGCTCACTGATTCCGACAACCTAAATCAGGGGTGCCAAACTCAATTAAAACACGGGCCATTTAATGCAACTGGTAAGATTCATGCGGGCCACATCACATTTACAAATTTTCTTAAAATTATATTTTTAAGTGAGGATTCAGGAATATGGATAGGATAATTAAAACACATTATGTATAATTAAGTGAATTTAGGGTAATAATTTATAATATTGCTATATAATTGCTTTTATTTAAACGTTTAATTTAATGTATTTATAAAACTAAAATTAATTTTTTACGGGAAACTTGCCAGCTCTTTCCTCCTACTAGTTTTCAATATCTGGATTCAAAGACTGAGAACAGACAATCTTCATTATGAAAGATAGACGTTTATCAGTTAATCTTGATCTGTAGGCCGTTTTATTTAATTTCATGGACGAAAATAGTTGCTCGCACAAGTACGTACTCCCAAAATAGCATAAAATTTGTGCAGCAAACTTTTTAATTTTCGGTTATTTTTCACCTAAATAAGAATATATTTTGGGAATTCCTACTTCTCGATATTTGTCTTTTAAAACCGAATCATTCTAGAAATAAATTAATTCCAGTTGTATCGAAGTGGGAGCATTTTCAACTTCAAAGGAAAAAGGCCTAATAAAAAGAAATTTTTTTTTGTAACTCTTCGAATCATTAAAACGTTTATCGAATTAGTTTTTGATTTCTTCAATTTTATCGCAATATTGTAAAAATGAGCAACTTTTATTTTGTGCTTTTAACTGCTCATATGTAGGAAAATACGTCAAAACGTTTTTTGTAGATGATTTTTAAAACAGTTTTTGTACAAAACTTGCTATTGCTATAAAATATATTCGTTATTAACTGATCTGTGCCTTGCAATGTAATATTAAGATTATTCAGATGACCTGTAACATATTGTCCTGTTTTCATTTTATTTCAGAGCATCGTGGGCCACAAAAAATTTCCTCGGGGGCCGCCAGTTTAACACTCCTGACCTAAATGAATCACAATGTCATCGAAATCAAAACCAAATTAAATAGTAATAAACAAATTTCAGAAATGATACAAATTGAAAAGTAAGTTATGAAATAACCACTATATACTCTTTGCGAAAAATACCCAAAGAAAAACAAAGCAATACAAAAAAATTAAAGTTAATCAAGAGCGCTTTGAATACGTTGGATGGTCCGCAGCTGCATACAGATATTTGCACGGTTGCCTTATCAGACATCCTTTTCTGAAAGTAAAGAGCCTTGGCTTATTGTTATGAGCAGAAGCTGTGTGATATCTCTCACACTGTTGCCATTCTTAGGACACCAAATAATACAAAAATGTGCGAATAAATTAAAAAAAATTCTGGATTAAATTTTAAAATTCGGGCTTCGAGGTACATTCAGTCTCCTTTAGGACTACCTGTGTGCCAAATTTCATGGCTGTAAGTGCTATAGATTCGTCTTGACACCGCACACAGGTTTACAAACACTTCCTTTTATAATAGAGATGATACTATGAGTGATCTTAAAATCAGAAAGGTCTGTGAATGAATACGGGGCCCCGTAATCACTCATTGAGGTATCTTGAACTTTACTCTTAGAAAAAAATCTTGATGAAAATGCAAGGATCGTTCTCCTGGTACACTTTTAGTAGTGGAGATCGCCCCTGCAGATCTCTTGCTCTTAATTGCGACAGACATTCAGACAGTGCTCTCTTTTTCAGTGCCTGTCTGAAGTGTCTCATTTTGCTGCGGTGACACGATTTATCCCGTTTGCCGAAAATGCCAGTCTGACCAGGCCTCCCCAGAACACATTCTTGAGTGCCTGGTGTTGTCCCGAGACGACCTGTTTTCCGAACCTCTTGGTGTATGACTACTGGTGAGGGACGTGTAGATTTGGTCTAGCTGGAACTAAACGTGGAGATTAGCAACACGCGATTTGGATGATAGTAAACGTTGAAGTGCTAAAAGGAAGTTCTTGTTTAGAAAAACAAAACTGTCAGTCTAAAGGGCTGAAGCAAGGATTTGGTTGGTTTTTATGGTGCACGGTCCATATTTGGCCAAGCTGCTTCAAATAACAACGTCAATTAATCAGCATGCATACAAAGTTTTACTGGCATAAAAGAAATAAACCAGGCTAAGTAACAGGAATCGAACCTGCGCCACCTACAAGGGTAGGTAGCTAGTGAAGCAACACAGTGGGCTATTGGCGACGGTCCGGGATCAATCCCAAAGGGAAACGCCACGTAATTTTGAACCACGGTCAGATTACGAGGCAACACCTTAGCTGACACCCCACTCTCCAAACTTCCACACCAAGCTAATGTGTCTGAACAGATAGTTCGCGATTGTTCTGAAAAATGTTCCTGTTGGCACTTTAACACTTTCTATATAATTAGTCCTCGTATTGATCTGATGTCCGTACACTGGAAGAAAAGTCGGCCAATATTCTCATTAGCTTTGTTACTTGTCATCTGACCGTGGTTTAAAATTACGTCTTTGGATCGATCCCGGATCGTTGACAATACCCCGTTGTGTTGCTCCAGTACGACGTTAATTCAACTACCTACCTTCGGGATTGATCCCGGACCGTCTTACCTAACTACCTATCTTAGCTTTATACAAATTTCGACTAGTTCTGGGTAGCCTAATTTTTAGCACCTGCGAGTTGTGTAAGCGGAGAAGGTTAGATATCTGTAACTTATCCTGGGTGCATTTCTCTCTTCTGTGTCAGCAAAAACTTTCCTTGTGTGTATGTCTTAACGTCTTTGGTGGAGCGTGACCAAATATGTCCAAGCCATGAAAACCAAAAAACAACCAACCTAATCTTTAGTTAATAGCAAATGGAGAAAGTATTTTATGATGTACCACTAAAACCAAAGGTTCACGATGAATGTTTGGTACTAAATTTGTATCAAGTAATATACATTATCCTCAAGCGATTAAGAAACAGGCTGGAAATTCGATATTAATCAACAATACTAGGTACTTCAAAGCTTTCTGGCCGCGAGCCCAGTTGGAAGAGCTACGGATTAGCCAACCGCAGGGTTGCGAGTTAGAAACTCGGTCCAGCCAAAGACCGTCGTGCACACGGGCGCTAGTACACATTAAATCTGTCGTGACCTCAAATGTCCTCACTTTGGCGTGGTGTGGAAGTTTGGAAAGTGAAGTGCCTGCTCACACACACAGGGGTGTTCTTGTCATCTGACGTATTTCAAAATTACGAGGCGTTGTCCTTGGTCATTCCCTTCGGGATTGATCTCGGACCGTCGTGAATAGCCCGTTGCCTTGCTCCAGTGCAACGTTAATTAACTACCTACCTATCCTGCAAAGCTTTCCTCAATTTTTAAATACTGCTGTTTTAGTGATAACCTCTAGATGCATGGAATGAGAATTTGTTATCTAGATTTCTCTTCAGTTTCTTGTTAATCTAAATTGGTGTTATTCTTTGAGTGATTGTAGAGAAATGACTTATTTTTGCACTCCTGGAACTTCCTAACGGCCAAAGTAGTTATGTTTCTCCAGTGCAACGTAAATACTACTTACCTAACGGCCAGAGTCAGAATATGTAACCAGTCTCAACATTAAGCAATTTCTTTAGAAAGATGGTAATATCTGAATCTATCTGGCGAAATCATTCTCATGGCAGATTGATGATTTAAGCGTATTGAAAATTGGAGATTTTTTCGTTAACCATCGTTTCTTATCAAATGAAATTTATTGGTGGAAGTGTTGAAACACTACTACTACTAGTTGGGGGCGCAGCCCCCTCTACCCCGACATGTGCCATTATAGATTGTCAGGAGCGGCCCCGAAAGTAACGGTTTGTGGTCTCTCAAAGCAAGGACGAAACCCGTTAGTCAATAGGTTTTAAGACAGTCGACGGCGGTTCCTCCACATGGGCGGAGTATTATTATCACATCTCGTATCTAGTTATAACCGGAGGGTATAATGAGTTCCAATCGCATTTTTTCCTCCTAACAGGATATTCGATACAATATGGCTTCAGACGGTGTTCGCACATCGTATTCAGCACTAAGTGGTACCAGAGATACAGGGAGGGCAAGCAAATATGCGCCAGAATATTAAACTATCATGCATAATAATGCATGCTGGCTATGTAAAGAGTTGATGAGATTAAGACAACATAGTCATCTCCTAGGGACAGTTGCCTCCGCTGGAAGGTCTTTTAAACCAATCTGCATTTGCATTACGTGGAAGGGAAACCAGCGAAAACCTTCCATGGTTGGCTGAGCAGGGACTTACGTATGCTCAAGTGCAAAGCAGCACTATCGAGAGTTTTGGACATCACCGACACTATGGCAATTCCAGCAAAATCGCCATTTGCCAACACAGAATGTCCGTCGAATCCTTTAAGTATATTATGCTTTGGACTTCCGTCAATTCCTTTAAGTATTTGTACTTCAGGCTTTCGTCAATTCCTTTAAGTAAAGGAAGTGTTGACACAGAGGCGGACATGTTCTCTTTAATGCAAATTCCAAATCTGTCACTATATACTGAACTGAAAATCGGAATTATCTGCTGTTTATTCTATGTTAAAAGGGTCGGTCTCTGAGAGTGTTAAAATAAGAGTAAGTTCCATCTTTTTCTCCATTTCATGCACCTCTTGAGTTGCCTCGCATGACCTTTCCCTAGTCACTGGTGACATGTTTTAAGGAACACGTTACTGCTACTCCTATGCCATTCAATTAAAAATATAAGATGTAATTGAGAAGTCATTCGATTAAGAATATAAGGTGTAATTGACATTTTTTGAGCGCGTAAATGTACCGACTTGTGTCCGCGGAAGCCTCAGTGGTATTGGCCCCTTATGGTGCAGGTTCGATATTTGTTACTTGGATGAATTTTTCTGCATTAGTACAAGATTTCTGTTCAAGCACTCAAGTCTAAATACATAGATTTTACCACAACTTGTGAAAGGGAAAACGACCTGTCATTCCTTAAAGGAAATTTAAAAACTATTGAAATGCATGCAACATGAACTCCATTTTTTACATTGAACTTTATTTCAATTTCACTGTACAATTTATGGATACATTTTACATTGAATCAATCACATGAACTGAATATACAATAGTCACACACACATATATGTGAAATAATTATTGTGAACTGCCATTTCCTCATTTGAAAAAAAAGCATCTAAGATTTTTGATTTCACATCAAAATAACTTGCTATTTTAATTGACCGTTTGTGTTGTACATATACGTATAATATTTCAAAATAGATCAAAGAAATTACAAAATGTACTGGGAGTTTTTTACGCTAGTAAATAATACATAAAAAATTGGACGAATTTAATTATGTGCACAAAACAAGTAGCATTAATAGCATCAACAATCTTATCTGAAATTTTCCTTACTTTACAAGCCAATTAAATATCTGGATTTGCTAATCGAAATCTTATACGATTATAATTATTTATATTAAAATTAGTTTTAGAAAATTACGAATATTAAATGCTTTACCAGAATGATTTTTGTCATTGAAAACAAAAATTAGTTTTACGTTTTCAATTAAATCTGGTCAAAGTTTGCCTTTTTTCTCCAGAAGACAAGAATGCGTCTGTTGACATAGTGATGATACTTAATGATATAAAAACACCATTGTATTTTAACTTATCACCAGGGCCTGGATTTTGTTGACATAAAAATTAAATTGTTTTACTTTCAATTTGCAAAATATTTTCTCTTCCAGATTGGGAATAAAAAATACATTTTTCATACCACTAAAATATCGTAGATATATAGTATGATTCAAAATTCCTGGGTCAAACTTTTAAAGGGTGATAGTGTGTACATTAAAACATTTTATAGTGTGTGCATTTAAACAGTTTTGTCAAAGAATGTCCGCAACTGTTGCGCGTAGGTATTAAAGGGCATCTGTTTTGGAGCTTTTGCGAATTGTTCGTTTATAAACTTCGCTATTTGCAACGCAGATTCGCACGTGATCGAGTATTACACGAATTCCGAGATGACTTGCATTCAACGTGCCAGTTGTAGCGTCAAATGGCAAGTAAGAAGCACGTCAAACATTTGAGTCAGTTGTGTGAAACCAGAACATTTCATGTCAACAAATATGGTGTGGGTCGGCAGAGAAGTTCGAGCATTCCAGAAATAGAAGACAACATTCTACGCGAGGTTGAGAGATATCCGGGAACAAGCACGCGAGCTCTTGCACGTAGCCTAGGTGGGGGCCAAGCCGTTCATTGTATGGAGGGTTTGCACGAGCTCCAATTATATAACTTCCATTTAGAATCCAGACATTGAAAAAGGAGATTTCAAATGAACTTTCTTTCTATACGGTCATTGTCAACGACGTGCTGACAGAAAAAGACGTCAACAAAGTCCTGGTCCTGGTTATCACCGTTTATATCCACGTGGCAATAAAATAGAATTTATTTCTATATGGGCATTGTCTACGAAGTGCTAACGAAAAAATGACGTCAACGAAATCTGGGTCCCGGTTATCACCGTTAATATACATGTGGCAATAAAACATGTATTCAAAATGTGTTTAATTAAAGTTTCGAGTGTACATAGTCTTTCCTTGTTTAGAAAATTCATAACAAAACTAAGTATTCAAAAAGATTTTTGCGAGTACATCAGTATAGTACAACATGGGCTCCTTTTATTTAAGAGAGAACACCTAGTCGATTCTCGACTTCATGTTTTATCCATCTTTTCAGTGACGGTAGCGAAAGCACAAGTATCTATTCGTTACGAAAGTGAAAATAACTAAACCTCGTCCTTTTCGATCCTTCAATCCGTATTTTTCTAACTAGTTTAATGCTGTTTCTTTTAGGGAAAGTATTTCCAGATTACAATTGAAAACAGCCCCAAAATGTAAAATTTTGAGTTTCAGCTTTATTGATGAGAATTTCAAATTTGTGATGTCCATAATTTTTTTCTGTTTGACAGGATAAGTAGTTCTTTTAGGAATGTCAAAACTTAAAATGGAACAGAGTCTTGGTTAATTTGATCCTGTATGGATTTTCATGTTTCACTTGTGAGAGGCTTTTCCTCTAAAGATAAATGTAGATTAGTGGGAGTTTAGAATGGTAGAGTTTAGTGGTTGAACATGCTTCCTGTACGTATTCCTTATTGGGTATCAGGAAGAAAAATTATCGTATTTCGGTGGATTGTTCACAATGAATCCCACTCATAAGTCGACGCTTATTTTTATTGAAAAAAATATTTAACAACTGCATTGCACAACTAACAGTTGATTTCTCATGTGTGTATGAATAAAAGATAGACATGCTTTAAAATCATACACTATTTTCACAAGATAATTTACACTCTGACTACTTTCTATTAAGAGCAGTAGAATTGTTTAAATTTCTGGATAATATTAATGTATTTTAAATTTCAACATTTTTCAATTAACTATTGCTTACAAATCGAGATTATAACTATTATCGCACATACATTTGTATTTGTATTGAAGCTTATTTTTAATGGGAAATTTTCAGAATTGCAATTTTTAAAAGGAGTGTAATCATGTAGTTTTGATTACTAAAGTGTATTAGAAAAATAATTTTCAATGTATTTTGTTTTGTTGTAAATGAAAGCTCTTTTTTCTCAGAATTTCAGCTCATCATTAAAGCTCATTTGATTAGGGTTCCAGTCTAACCCAATCTGCTCACTATACTCTGAATATTTAATACACTAACATTTATAATATTTAATTACTTGCATGCAATACATCATTGGAACATTTGATACATCGAAGTAACAGATTTAGGTGCGAATACATGCATGCACCCACACGAATATGTATATAATACACATGTGTGTACATATATATACAATACAATTACATATTTAAAAATGCACTGCACACTTGAAATAAGATTATTGATAGTGAATAAACAAATGTTTATGTATACTCAGCAAAGAAATTTTGTTTAAAAGAAACCATTTTATGAAGTAGATGGAGAAAAATTAAAAGAATTTTGAAACACATAAAATACTTTTCGGGATAAAAAAATTATGTAAATTGAGAGGATGAGATAAGAAACAAATTTCTCTTAAAATTCTCTTCATTTTTTGAAAAAATCTGAAACGAAAATTGTAACGCAATGCAATGAATCTTAACCCTCTGAGCGTCACGTGATTTCCGCGAGTAGTGTGCTATTACTTTTACCCCACAGCTCACATGACTAATAAACACGTCTATTGGTTGAAAGAATCATGGGAAATATTCTATTGGTCCAGAAGGTCAAAACAAGTAGAAGTCATGCAGGGAAGACTGCAGATTACATAACGGATATATGCGTGTGAATTCCTCTGAGGGTTCAAGTCAAATAAATTTGAAAAAACCTTTTTAAGTAAATCATATTAACAGATTCATTGAAAGTAAAAAAATGCTTGCAAAATGATTTGAGGAGAAAAGAAAATGTGGCACTTATGAGCAGTATATTTACTGTACAAAAACAAATATTTATATAAATTTTTATTTACAAGCAACAGCAAATGTATGACTGAATTGCTGCGAGGGCCTTATTTTTAGGTAATTTGTACATCGTAATTTCATTTGTTTTCCTGAAGTAACTGATAAACAGGTAGCGAGCATGCAATGGATGAATAAAAAAGATACAGGCTGGCATTGATTTGATATCCTTGATGACAGGGACCAGTTTTTATGTCTTGTATGTAGAAATAGACCACGCGTACTACTACAATTAGTACTACATTAACATGCATTGTAACAATACAACATTTGTAAATATTTTTATCTGTAACATACAACATAATCTAGTTTTACAGTTAGATGATTTTTATATATAAAATGGAAATACCTTTTTTGTAATAAAATTGTTTTGATAACTATACAATTCATGTATACTTAACAAGTTAAAATTTAAGGTCGAATTCGATACTGATCATGTGTTGATATCTTCCGTAAAATTCTTGTTTTACAAATTTATTTAAAACCACAGAACTGCTTTATCAAACATTTCAGATTCTTATCTCAAACTGAAATGTGCTTTTTAAAATTGTGAAATGTTTTAATGAAAAATAGCATTCTTTCAAAATTTGTGTAGAAGATGCATACGCAGTGAATAATGTAAAATTTTTCCCGAACTTTTGTAAAAGAACAATTTTATGAATTTAAAATTCGTAAAAATTTATAAAACTCGGTACATGGAAAAGATTTATAAAATGCTGATACTTGAAAATGTCTATAATACTCTGGTTTTACTTATAAAAATCAGCTCATTTCTATTTTTATTTGTAAAAAAGGACTTCAAATACCATTAATGTCCCCTTTTAATGAACACAGGGCCGGCCATAAGCCGATTCCTTGAAATAGGGCACGGACACTCGAATGAGCCCTGTCATAAATGGAATTTGGAAAAGACGCATTTATTATTAAACATTTTCTTTCTAAATTATTTTGCGACCACTTAATGCACAGTGCACACACAGCGAGAGTATATTCAATAGCTAAATGGAGGTTTTAGTGTTAGTTCACTGTTCGGAATGCTATATTTGATCATGCAATAATGACACGATAAAGTGTCATGTTGTGGAATAAAGCGCGATATCTTTTAGATGGTTCACTTAGAAACATATTTGTGTTAGTAAACACTGTTTTAAATGTCTGTAAAATACTTGTAAAGTAATAAATAACTAATTTTGTATTGAAAACTGCAATTTTGAAATAAAAATGCAAGAGAAAGACATTTTAGGGGACCCCTTAGAGATTAATCGAATCTGACCCCACAATTCCTAAGGTCAACCCTGAATGAACCCAATTTAAAATTTAATTTCTCGCATTCCTTTTTGCTGGGAAAAAGTACACAAAATTCTAAAATTAGGTATCTAAATGGCTACATTTTAGAGCCAAATTTTTTATTTTTCCTGTCTGGGTCACAAACAAGATTAAAACCAATCCATGTAACTCAAATAATCACTGCTGGTATTAACGCTCCTGGTGGTTGTCTCGATGAGGTATCTCGTCATTAGCGAAACTGACCAGAACTTGATGGACGAGATATCTCGTCATTAGCAAACTTGATCAGATGTTGATGGACGAGATATCTCGTCATTAGCAAACTTGGTCAGATATTGATGGACGAGATATCTCGTCATTAGCAAACTTGGTCAGATGTTGATGGACGAGATATCATCGAAACCACTTGGAGGGTTAAAATAATGGAAGTAAGCATTTACTTTTCTTTTCACCTTTATTTAAATAGTTAGGGTTGGTTTGCAAAGTCAGCAAATATAATAACGATTCCACTGAATAATATGAAGTTAATTTTTAGCATAAGAACTGGACTGTTCTCTCATTAATGTTATAACTGTATATTTCTATAAAAGTTTCTCAACAGAAGCCATTTTGGGACAAGCCAGCTTGTTTCCACTATATAGTGGCCCTATCTCCTCACATTTCTCCTTTGATCTTTAAGGCAAGTCATACATTGATCCGACATGTGACAAAACATCCTATATACGCAAGTGTACTCCGTTTCTGTTCAGAAAACATCTCAATATATGTTTTCTGTACAGAAGCGGACTTATACATGTACGTATTTCAACCAATTTAGCGTCGCAGAACTGATGTTGGACCAATGTGTGTGGCCTGCCTAATAAGTACTCGAAATACGGTCATCAGTAGTGTATCTGGAATTCTCGCTGCTCGCAGCGTTAAAGTTAATTGTTCTGGGAGTGCTTAGCCCTGGACTGTCTGGAGACCTCCGGGACACAAAGGAAGACAGCCGTTGCATCCTGGATCTACTAATTATCACCAGGTCTTTGAAGCAACCTTTTTCATACTGGTACATGACGAAGATATAAGGGTCAAAGGTACGATTAACTACCGATAAAATTTCGAACAGGATCGCCATGTTGGAATCTACACTTTTTGGTTCAATGAACAAGTTTAGGATTTCTACGAGAATGAACGGGATATTTGTGAGGAGGTACCACATGCACATTATAAAGACCATTTGCATGTTATTCAGTTGACTTCTGGAAATAGCGATGGAGGGTTTTTCGTTAGAAGGGCGGGCTTGGCGGCGCGTTCTTACGTCGATAATCAGTTTTGTGAATAACCCTAGCATTAGTATAGAAGGGACAATGTATATGAAGGCCAGGATGAATGGCATGTAAATATCTCTTGGGTCGTGTGTGTTTGGAGTTAAGGACATATAAATGGATTCAAGACAGCTGCCATTTTTTTCTGGGAATATAAATTCGCGGAAGGTGTATAAGAAAATCGATACCCAGAGAGCCATTACATGAGAAGCCATAACATACACAACCCCCGGACTCTTTTTAACCCGTTTCACGACCGTAATGTATGAATCAAACGCCAAAGCAACCAACATGTAAGCTGACAAAGTAAGGGAATACGTTTGAGTGAATTTAGAAATCTTGCACACATCAAGAACGACGATTTTCAACTCATCTCTTACCTCGTAAGTGAATTGTGCCAGCATGGGTGAAAACAGCACCAGAGCATCTGCGATCAACAAGTTTTCAAACAGAATTCGAGATTTGTTGACAATCTTGCGCCTTGTGAGCAGACATAAAAGAAGCCAAGCCATGTACCATCCCAGGACTGTTAAGATCACGATGATGCACAGAGTCCACTGGCGCAGTATCTTGTACTGAGTGGCTACGCTGGCTTGCATTGCGTGCTGAGGGGAGACGGAACTGTTGAAAGGAAAGTCTGAAGTAGCCAGAACAGCTTCAGTAGCATCAATAGATCTGTTGACCATCTGTGACAGAGACATCCTTATAGTATGTTACTCATTCCAAAGCTTAACACTGATAAATTATTAAATGCGGTCCATGCAGTCTAGTGTTGTACTTCCTGATCCTATAGGATCGTCACTTAGTTCAACTAGACTTTTGCATTGACTGATTTGAAGCCCGTATATTGGTACCTAAAATGGATGGTAAAATTGTATATTAAACATAATTTCAGATATTTATACCTAATTTAATAAGTAAATACTGAATTTTACAACTGATTTCTATTTAAACATCATATTTCTTTTTGCACTTTTGTACGTATTCAATGTTCAAATTTAAAAGTAAAAAGGTATTTGCTATAAGATTCAGTACAAAAACTTAACTTTGATAAACAAGAAATTCTAATTGATGCATATAGAAAGAATGATGCTGATTATTTTTCTTTCCTATTTTAAGCCAAAAGAAAATTTATTGCACTAAATACTAAATAGTACGTCTCATGTAACCATCAGGGGTCATCGTGGCTCAGTATGTTTGCTCACTGCGCTAGCAACTTGCGAGTTGTAGGCGACGCAGGTTCGATTCTTTACCCAGGGTGCATTTCTCTCTTCTGTCAGTAAAATTTTCCTTGCGTGTGTATGTTCAGTATTTGGCACAGCTTGATCAAATATGGTCCACCAATTACCATGTAACAATAAGTAATTTTACACGAATAAATTGTCCTTGAGAAGAGAGAGCATTTTTTAAATCGAAAAGCTTGTTTCGAATACGAGGTCTAGTCTCTATTTTTGTTTTATTACTTAGGTACAGCTGCAGAAAATAAAATAGAACCATCCCTCTTTATTCCTGCATCGTTCATAGAACAAATTCAACGATATCATTCCATGGGGAATAATATCTAAAAATTTATGCGCATGAAATTGCCTTTGACCATCTTCATATCAATTTGCTCACTTACTCCAAATTTTGAATTACAACGCTCAATTTTGATGCCAAATTTCTAATCCACATAAAAATTTAACACCGAATAGTATTCAGTCATTCGGTTCAGCCGTTTCAGGTTGAGTATGGAAAATTTGGAGCACTAAATCTTAAATAACGCTTCTCAGACTAGTTTATATTCATAACTACCGAAATAATTTTCCTCTGAGAGGGATTTCTAGTGTAGCTTTACAAAGAAAAGTCTTTAATTGTGAGAAATTTTTTACTATAGTCCTATTAAAAACCCAGACATAATCTATCTAATGTTTCGTTTTTGAGTATAGTTTTAATATCCAATAATAATTATAAAGTCAATATTAAAAACAATCATGAATAGCAGCTTTCATATATTTTAATGGAAATCTATTCAGGATATTTTTATGATCATGCAAAATTTCAGCTTTCCTCACGATAATTTTTTAACTATAATAAATTTAATATTCGCAATTTTTAGCAAACACAAATAACTTCTAGGATTTCGAAGTTCATCACTATATAACTTCAAATCTATTGAAGTTATACTACAAATATTTTACAGAAGTCGATTTATTATTATTAGAATCAATGTATGTTATGTTGGCCAGAATTAAAAAATTAGGACATGATTTATCTTATTTTATAAACTAATAAAAATTAAATTTAAAATGTAATACTACTAATGAAAATTAAATTTAAAATGTAATACTACTAATGAAAATTAAATTTAAAGTTACCATTCCCATTTTAATTAACTTTGATTGATTCTGGTAACCCCAAAAGAAAAGTTGGAACTAATCGCTTGTATAAATAGGAAATTAAAATTTAAAATTGAAACCTAGCTTTTCTAATTTATTTGATGAATATAAAAATAAATTTACCAATAATTGCATATATTGTCTATTTATTAAGTCTTAAGTGTTTTGTAGTAAAGGTTATATTTTCAACCAGTAGATATACAACTACAGGGAAAAAGTTTACAAATCACATGCCATTCGATTAATTTTGTGTGAAATGTATAATAGTTTGATTTTTTTACTATTCTTATTTCGTGTAGATCTGAATAAAACAAAGATGTTTGAGCAGCTCTGTCAATGGAAGTTATACTGCTATTTTGCCTTTAAAACTAATAATATCGTTTATAAATTTAATTACTTTTGCTTTGAAAGATTTCTTTTAAAATGTTTAGCGATTGTACCTTAGAACAAATTTTTCACAATTGATATTCCGTTAATAAAATCAAAATATTTTACTTCATAGCTCAAAAAGATATTTTTCAAGCATCCTGAAATTTTAAGGATACATTCATATGAATAAGAGAAAAATTTATCATGTCTTCTTATGGTCACTTGGAGTCCATTGTGTCATACAAAGTATTCCATAGCATGGCTAATTCTGAAACCATTACGAGCTTCGCAAAGTTGAGGCATATTGAATTAAACTGCATGCAAGCAAATATACTCACGTATGGATTCTTACAGGTATACTTTTGAATATTCCCCGCAATCTGTTAGCATTTGAGGCGCGCGCGTTGAGAGATACCGTCCAATTTCCAGAATTTATTAAACGAATGAGACGCTACAGCTGTCAGTGGAGAAGAGGATGGGGATCGCTGCTGCGGATGTTATCGATCTGTTGACAAAACAGAAGGAAGATTTTGCAGTCCGCTATTCATCCGCATCAAACCTTCTTCGCTTCACTTCATCAAAACGCTTCCAGGAAACGGAGATGCTTCAAGACAAAAAACTGAAGCAATAACAGAATTTTAGAAACATCTAATTAAGTGTCTTGGAATTTCACAACGAAGTGATTCCTAAATTGCAGTCCAACCAAAAACGGTCGTATACACGGGGGCTGGTGACCGTTAAATCTGTCGTGTCCTCACGTTGGCGTGGAAGTTTGGAGAGTAGGGTGCCAGCTCAGGTGTTGTCCTCGTCATCTGACCGTGGTTCACAATTACGAGGCGTTGTCCTTGGATCTTTCCTTTCGGGATTGATCCCGGACTGTAGCCCGTTGTGTTGCTCCAGTGCGACGTTAATTAACTACCTACATATCTCTTCTGTTTAAGAGTTCATCGCCGTTATAGCGATGTTTGGCGTTGACATTTAACACTAAATTCTACATTTAGAGCCAACATTTTCCTCTATGGAGCAGCCGTTCAGTTAAATTAAAAGACAAATTCAAAATACGGAATTTATAATGCACTCTATTCATTCGAGTAACATGACAAGTTGGGTCTCCGAAATGAAACAGGAAATATATCCACCCCCAAATACACAAGCGCCCTCTATTCATTCGAGGAACATGACAAATTGGGTCTCTCCGAAATGAAACAGGAAATATATCCACCCACAAATACACAAGCGCCCTCTATATTTAGCTCAACCGAAATCCCCTCTCAGTGGAAACTTAATAAACCTCGAGACTCGTTTCTCAACGTACTTTGCCGCCTTAGAGATATCTTTTAAAACTACTTCGCACCGTTTCAGGTTATCTGACCATTGGTTTTCAACCCCTCCAAGCACGAGATTTCCAAGTAGTGTGGCATTGCTTTTCCCTCACAACACACGATTAGATAACCACATCTAATGGGTGAAAGAATCCCAGGAAAGGTTCTGTTGGTCAAAACTGGTTAGAAAGTCATGCAGACTGTAGAACAAATAAATGCGTGTAAACCTCTCAGAGGGTTAAAGTGCTAAAAGTTTTTCTCATCAGCTGTTCTAAATTTTATCACACGGTGGAAAGGATTTTAATAAAGCTAAAATTAATTTTAATAATTCCATTAGTGCACAACAGTAGCCTAAATATTTGAATTATAACGTCGCACTGGAGCAACACTGCGGGCTATTGGCGACGGTTCGGGATCAACCCCCGAAGGGAAAGATCCGAGGACACCACCACGTAATTTTGAACCACGGTCAGATGACGAGGTCACACCTGAGTTGGCATCCTACTCTCCAAACTTCACACCACGCCAACGTGGACATTTGAGGCGTTGCGGATACGAAGGGTGAACTCAACAAATGCTGGTTTCAAGAAAAACGCATATAATTATTTTGCAAGTGACGGGCAATCTAAACTAAACGGATTGCATCATCCAAGTTATATGATAAGAGGTGGAGTGGGGTGGGCGGGGTCTGAGTAGAAGGGAGATAGGGTGCAGAGTTCGCCCTTCGTATCCGGAGCTCTTAGAAGATAGGAGAGCTACTGTCAGCCATACTTTTATATACTTAGAAAGGGCGAACTCAACAAAAAAGTTCATCTACCATTATTCACTGTCTGACCCAAACCAAGATATGGGAATTTTTTTTTTCGCCCAACGTCTCATTTGGGGCCATGACAGATTTAATGCGCACGAGCCCTCGTGTACACGACGGTCTTTGGACCGAGTTTCGAACTCGCACCCTCTGGTTGCTCTTCCAACTGGGCAACCACGGCCTTAAGAGTTAATGTGATATGAGCTATCTTATTAATTTGGCTACAAATAGTATCTAATATTTATCCAATGTTTGGGGCTTCTAACCATGGAAAACATTCATTTTGGGGGCAAGGACTTGACGTTCCGGTCTGCAACTGTTTACTGAAAAAATGGTAACATTAAAAGCTAATCGCTAAGAAATTTATGTGTGCAAATGTTTCGGAATCTAGTTCGTACCTAGAGAACTCAGTACTGAACACGCAGTTGCGAGGAATTCAAGATTTCATTTTAAATAAAAAAGTATTACTAGATGCATTATAAATCGCTTAATTTTTTTTATCAGACATACTTGCATGTTTCTCTTGGAAAAGGAAACTTTTGACAAGAGGAAATGGTAGGGGGCTCTCCCTCTGCATGACTGGTATGAATCTTCGTTCTATACCTAATATGCCTGTTGTGTTGTTGCTCCAGTGCGACGTAAATTCACCTACATACCCATATATATCCAATATAAAATTTTTGAGCAATCTAAAAAGCAAAGGAATGTAAGAACAAATTAAAATTATTTTTAAACAAGGTAGAATATGGAATAAAATTGTATAGAATCGCAAATAATTGGTCTTTTTTGCTGAAAATTTCAATAAATATCGTTGGCTTATAAGTGAAACTAAGTCAAGAATTTCAAGATGAGTTTTTAGCATTTCTAGACCAGATCGTGATCTTTAGGCTGGTGACATCCACCAAGTCATTTTATCTTTGCATAACGGTTAGATTTCTTGAGAAACATACTGAGTAGAACTTTTCTCCCTTCGTTTTCTCAGAACGGTTTTATCACTTAGTGTTTCATTTGTGTAGTTGCTTATCCCCCTAGTCTACAAAAGTCTAGAAAATACTGGACTAGGTTTCACTTGTAAGCCGCCGATATGAAAAATGGACAATTTTAAGCAATCCAACCATCCAAAAATTTTTCTCCTTTGCAACAAACTTGTGTTCCGTAGAATCCTGTAACTGTCCTAAAGCAGGATTGGCAAATTTTTTTTTTTTTTTTTTGGGGGGGGGGGGTTTGGAGATGTACAAAATCATTTAAAACCTTACCTGGCAAAAATAAGTTTTTGTAGAGGCAATAGAAATTTACTATTTTTTATAGTGGAAAATAGGTTTTTTTTATCTTTCATAGTAATTCTTTTAATTGAAGAAGTAATTTTGAATTTATTAACTTGATTTAAAGGTTGAGTAACTAGTATTTTGTAAACATAACATTATTTTGTTGTAACATCAAGCTCATATCAATATTTGACAGAAATATCCAGCTAAATGTCAACAGAGGTTAAATTGCTAACTTAACACTGAAATCAGTTATTCTTTAGTGTCTTAAATTTTTTACACTATTAGTTCATTTCAAATTCATTCAAGAAAATATGAAACATTTAGTGTTTCATTGAAGTTTGCTTATTTTGCACCCAAATTACAGAAATGAAAATTGCCCCAACCAAACAATGATCAAAATACTGTTTCTGATCAATTCAACTACTCGCAACTGTACTCAAGTCAATGATAAATTGAACATTTTTTTTAAAACGGAAAAGTTACACTCAATGTAAGGAGCTTCCAAAATCATATCACCTATGCACAAAAAGAAATGTACTTAAATTATGAAACTGAAATAAATTAAGACATTTTCAAAATTAATAAATCAATACACATAAAATAATTAAATACCATAAAATTGAGGAACACTTACTAAAACAAATTACTCTGATAGAAACCCTATAAACCAAAAAATACTGTAAACATTAATCACATTTTTCAAATTTTAATTAAGCATAAACCAAAAAAAATATAGGTCAGATAGCATTAGTAATAAAATAATGCCTTGAATTTAAAATGTTCTGAATGGTCAAACAATGAAAAACTAGGTTTTGCTTTAATATTTTATTGTAGCCTTCACATCCAGCAATAAATTTAAGATCTTTACAAAAGAAACAGGGGTGGTTAACAAAAATATCTTTCAGAATTACTTCGAATGCATTCGCAAGATATAATATAACACATATATATATATTTCAGAGTAAATGAAAAATGTTTACAATGACAGAAACCCAAAATCTATATATATAAACCAATTAAAATAAAATAGTGAAGTGAAATGGAATTTAAAAATAATTTAACAGATACAAAATTAAATAATGAGTAAAAAAATTCAGATTAAGACATTATTTGGGTAAAGCAATTTGTTTTTCTACAGCAAAACAAAATATCACAATTCATAAATTTAGCTCCTTGTAATTGTCAAACATGCAAATGTAAAATAAAACAAGAATATCACAAAATAAAAACCATTACAAGTAACAAAATTAACAGTTGTGTATGACTCTTCTCAATAAATTCCTTTCATTTGATGGGGTGACTTCTCAATAATTTAATATTGTAAAGTATAAATACCACAACCTAAATTGTAATTTAAGACATCAATATATACTTAAACACAATATGCAATATGAAACATGCTTTGGATTCACATCATACATTTGATTCACATCATACATAGAATAGCAGAATATTAAAATATAAAAAAGTAAGGGTACTATTTTTGAACTAATTTCTATCCCAAACCTCTCTACATACATGCAACTTAACTTTTTTTATATTCGTACTATATCATATTAATTACACATATCACTGACAATGAAATTTGTGTAGCATGGTCTACATGTACTTTTATGATACTTAAGTGAATTGAAAAGGGATTTTAAGCTAAAGAAATCATTTTGAGGTGACATGAAATGATTATCCCATCATTTGGACTGGATCAACAAAAAGATGATGCAACAAATTGCCATTTGTTTCTCTGCCAGCTGTTGAAAGATTAAACTTTTTAAGGTAAATAGAACTTATTATGCACTTGTATAATAAAATGACTATAGAATGCAGCAAGTTAATATAGATTGTAACCACAAAACTGTCACCACATACACTGTAATGACTACATGAGAATGGAAGTAACAGAGTTCTCTAGTGAACAGACTAAAGAACAAAACAAGTTAGAACATTTAAGATACTTTTAAATCAGATTGTAAAGAACTGTAATGAACAATGATAGAACAAAATTTTAGGGAGAATACAATTTAATGAACCAATAATGAACAGAATCAAAACAATGGATGTCAAACGATAGTATTAAAATGATAAAAACAAGACAGCTATAAGATTGTAGACAGTAAAATATAAAATAAGTTAGTACAACGTATGTTATTGAAACACTTTGATAAAAAAATTGCAGGTATTATATTTTAAACAAAAAGTATAATTTCCTCAGGGGTAGATGAAAAATAAAAAGCAATAGGAAAATCATTTCTGTTTGTCAAGTCAAAATGCAAAAGAAAAAAAAAGATGTAAGAATACACATCACATTTTAAGGTTACTGACGATTCTACACATGTATTTCATAGTAACACATAACAAGACTTTTTTAATTGGTCAATGCTCATTTTAAGAAACTAAAGGTAGAGAAAATAAAATCCTAAAATTGAAAGTTCTGAAATCAGAATTAAAATGTCTTCTTTGATATCTGGATGGAACAATGAGATCCTGTGAGTTCATTAAAATGAGCACTATACAACATAAGGTTATGAATAATCATATTTTAAAACTGATGTCTTCATACAGCTGTCTTAAAGAGCTATGCCAATTGCTGTTATACTGCCAGAAAAGAACACAACTAAAGAAACCAAGTAAATTTGAAAAAATCTTGCATCATAAATCCAAATACCATGTTCTTGGATTTTTACCCACTTTGGTTGCATGTCTGGGAGTAGAAATTTTTCCATTTGGCTGATACATTTTTCATGGATGGAGACTGCTGGAGATGAAAATTACTTCATTTTTACATACGTACATTACAATGATATTGCTTATATTTAACATTTGATTTTTCTTTCATTATTATGCTTGTTTTATAATTTCCATCATATCAAAGATAGATCCATTTGTTTTGTGAGAATAATTCTTTGGTAATCTGAGAAGTAAATACTATGGCTAAAATTAAAATTATCAATTTCTCAGTATGTTTTGCTCTACATAACTACCAGTGGTGTTTTTTCTGAAGTTTCTTAGAAACGTCCGAGAATGGAGAAATAATCAAAATCCTAAGGGCTTCAGCGAACTTTTAAATAGTTATTTTTGAACATGAAGACTCAAGCTTTTTTTAAACTGTTGTTTTATGATTGGTTCTATTTTTATTGATTTTTTAAGTGATTACAAGAAATTTTCATTTCATATGAATTTCTTACACCTGTTTGATATAAATATATTGCATAATTAACTTTGCAGAATGTTAGAAGATACAGTTAGTGCTTGGGTCTCAAGAGTTGGCTTTGAGTCAAGTGGTTTTGAATCAGTCTTTGTTAAATTAAGGGAAAGGTTAAAGATAAACCATGCATTCCCAAAATTGGTGTCTTAAGTAACAAGATTTCGGGCTCCGAGTTGATCATTCAGTGCCAGAAGCGATAGCAATAATTACGAGGTGGCAAACAAATAATCACTTATGGCAATCATTGTGCATGATTTAGCTTATGGTAGCCTTTTTCCTTGGAAAAAACTTACTATCTTCAAATAGACTTCTCCAAGGTCACCCGCCCTCTCAACAGAACTCACCACTATTTGCTTATGATAGAGATACTGCTATGACGAAACATTTGTTTTCTTAAAAATTTCATGGCTTTTCATACTACAGAAAATAAAAAAAAGTAAAATTAAAAATCTACATTTTTCAAGTTTGATTTTCAGACATAACTCATTCAACTGCTGGCAGAGGATACCAGTTTCATACTAAGGAGCTAGTTGATCAATTTAACAAAACTTGCTTCACAGGCCTTTGATTTTGTTGGTTCATAGCAATGCTGATGTAGATCAAGATCTTTGTTATTGAATGTAGATCTGCTGCAACGCCACTGTCTTAATTTAAACATCAAAGCTTTGAAATACGAAAGATCGCATTGAAACATCAAATAAATGAAAGGATTCAAACAGGTGTTGCTTAGAGATAGCATCTCTACCAGGATTGCAGTGTTGGGATTAAAGTTCACTGATTGGAAGAATGCAGAGATAAGTAATTGCACAAGAAATGGGAAATTAGTAAGGACAAATGCCAGGCACATGAGAAATGCCATTTTAATATATTTGGAATCTGCCCTTGATAGGGCATCTCTTTTATTGGTATATAAATATGAAGAGTTTGACCAAACATGCAACAGTATTTTCGTATAGTAGCCTATAATGAGAAGTAAAGGTAACATGTAAATAAAAGTGAGCATTAGCATAATTTCCATTCGGGTGCCACAAGAGAAAGGCAAGTTCTGAAAAAGATATGGGCTGCAAGTCGGTTCTGCTCCTATGCCTAATATTTTGCGGACTGAATAAATGAGTAAGGATGGAACAGCAGATATAGCATAAAATCCTACAAGGGTAGCAAAACAATTTGATACAGATACTGGGTAGTCCAAATAACCTTTCAAGATAATCTGATATGAAGTGATAGCTAAAGAAACAAGACAAAAGTTTGCATAAGTATGAAAATAAGGTCGCACATACTGCACAAAATGACAAACCCCATTCCCAGCAGCAAATACATGACCTTCTGTCTCAAAGGTAATTTGCGATAGCATAGGTATGTATCCTAGAAAGACACCAGAATATAGTACATTTGTCGCAAAGTATCGTAACCATACGCAATTTCTTTTACCAAATGAATTATACTGCATAAAAAGTGCAAGCACATGACCTCCAGAAGACATAAAGGCCATCATGAAGAGAACCCATATTCTTATAGTTCGTTGAGCATTTGAGTTAAATCCATGCTTATCATGGAAAAGTATTTCAGAGAGGTTATTGGAGTTGTTAACCCCCTGCTGAACCGTCATTGCGGCTGTACTGTTTATGAGTTCTTGCACAAGCATTGTTCTGGATGAAGTAGAAATGGATTGATTTTCTTCAGTAATACCAAATTTTGTAAAACCTCAATTGGCGTTGCATGAACACTGCTTCTTTTTTTAAAAAACACAACTACAGCTACTGTTTACAGCGAAAACTTTCAATACCTGCAAGCAGAAAATGAAAATAGTTTGAGCAGTTTTAAAATGTGATACTAGTAGTATATTTCAAATAAACAGAATATTAAATACGTAGAATATTTAAGAGAGCCATTAGTAATAATTTTTGTTAAGCAAGAGCCTTCTTCAGCTTCTCTTTATCTGAAATACAATATTCACAACTCGTTTAGGAACTTTATCATGCTCTTTTTAAAAATAGGTTACCAAATTTTTTGAATTTGAGAGTATGGAATAGCAAACTTTTTAGGAGTAATTCTCAAAGCCAATTTTAATTTCAGTTAAATGAATATTATGAGGGACAAAAATGCAGATTTTTATAAACATATCTGACTAAAACACAAAACACACTGTAAAATTTCAAAATATGGACTTCGATTTTCAAAAAAAAAAATTAACAATTAACAAACATGACAATTTCATGCCTGATTCAACGAAAATAAAATCCTAAAGTTAATCAGAAATGATATGTGTGTGTGAATCAAAGTAATAAAATTTATACAAGTATAGCAAAATTTTTTTAAATACACAAAGAATAATTCACATTCATCAAATTGAGAAATGTTAACTTCAACACCCAATTTTTATCCATATTAAGCTGAAGAAATTTTTGTATATATCTGGTAAGTGATCTTAAAATGCAATTAGTAATTATGCTTATAATTAGAGCTATACATATGCAATTTATAAACATATTTTACTACATATTTATGAAGCAGAATACTATTGTTATTTAATTTGAAAAAATTCATTTCAATCATACATTTTATTCAGTTTTTAATTGTATATCCAACACTTCAAATTTCATGGGTACTAGAATGCTTTGCTAAACAATAGGTGTAACGGATGTTGAGAACAATATAGTTTTTGCATGGATTATACCACTTTTTGCATACTATGCTAGAAAAACATACCCTTCTTCCTATGTAAAACTTTCAACTTTAAACAGCACATTAATTGCTTTGTGCAGTTAATCATGCTGTATAGCTTTTTTGCATGTCCTTTAAAAGTGATTAGTAAGTTCATTTTCATTTTGGTTGCAGATAGGCAATATTTTAGATGAACTCAGAAGAAATGGTATTCAATAACCGGATCATTCCATATGGGGTCACCTGGCAGAGGTTGCACCATTGTCATGGATTTTCTCAAATTTTTATTATAGATAAACATGAAGTGAAACCCATAAACTCAATTTTTAAAATATTTTATCTAATATTAGCTGAAAGAGAATTCTTATAAATTAGTCAATTTTACAAAGTGCCGGCCATCTTGACGTATCACAATATGTATAAATGGATCTAACTTAAAAACTAATACTTCAAATTTAGTAATTTTGGAACCAAACGGAAACCAATTAATACATGAAATATTAAATTACCATTGTTTTGTATATAGAATACAAAAAATGGCAATTTTACATCTCAGAAGATTTTTTACATGTAAAGTGAGAAAAACGATTTTTGAAAGTGAACTTAAAAGGGCTATAGAAAATTTAAACCCTATTTTTATCTGAAGCTTTGTAGAAGTAAAAACAAATGCATTTTGATCTGACAAAAATTTTGGTTTCTGAATAAAAGCTATTCTAATGGTAGCATTAGTGCAAAAATGGCCAAAAACCAATGGTAAAATTTGAATTTTTATGTAGTACTTCTTCAAAGCAGGCTCACATTAAATGTTTAAATATCAATTTACAGTACTATGTAATTTTTAATTTATTTTATCACATGGTGATACCCCAGCTGACACCAAGCATACCTATTTTTAGCCACTTCCAATCTATTTATAGCTTGTGTGTAAGGGTTAAACTGTCCCTCCACTATCCAGTTCATATTCCACCTTTATCTATTGCTTGTTTGTCCACATCTAGAATGGCAGGATGTGGATGTCTGTGCCTGTATCTTGTTAAATTAACTGATTTTGTTTGTTTTCAAAATATTTTTCTGATTCTACACGACCTCAGTGTCTTTGGTAAAGTATTTTAAGAACCATTGAAGAAAAATTGTTTCTAATAATTTAAATTATTTAAAAAAATACTTAACAAAATGTAATGTGTTTATATTTAATTACAAAATTTCTTTAAAAAAATTTGCATTTATGGTTAGGATCTATTTTTGTCAGTAAAATGATAAATTTTCAAAATTAGCAACAGTAAAATTCTTGTTATTTGCTTCAATATATTCTCTTTGACAATTAAGATAGGAAAGTTTAAAATGTTTTTATTTATTATTTCATAAATATATTATGAAATTTTTTTCATATCAATATCTTGGTGGATCTCTGAACTGATTTTCTTTTCTGGTGCCATACAAATAGCAAACAAACATGCAGCAAATTTTGATCAATTCTGAAATGAAAAGATTAATCAATATCATTTGCTAAAATACATTTGACTTTTGGATGAATCCATTCAAATTCAGGCAATAAAAATAAAATATTCGCTCCTCCAACAATTTTTTAAATGGTGTAAGTTGAAATTTGCCATATTGACTTTTTACAAAATATTTTTTTCATGGAAATACGATCCTTTGAAAGGCAGTGAAAATATTCAATTTTGCCATATCAATGAATGGTACCCCAACTTTTTCTCAAACTGGGTATTTTCACATGGATCCCCAGATTCCAAACTTAAATCCATTACTAAAAGTTGAAACAAATTGTTCGCCTTCCTAGAACTACAATGGCTCCCAAAAGTGTTCGTACACTTACGAATTTCAATGAAATACTGCTCTATCCATTAATAAAAATTAATACTTCTGAATGAGAATTTTTTAATATCTATAACTTGTTCTTAACAAAACTACATAAAATATTTTAAAAACAAAGTAAAACTTTTTATGGAAAATCAATAATCAAAAAGTAACAAAAAAGTTACCTCACAAGTCTTCGTACACTTTAGAAAAAAACTCTAGATATTAGCAAATATTGTAATATTTCGGTAAATTAGTACTTTGTAGGTATCCTATAGCATCATCCACAACAGCTTTTAAACATCTGGGAGTAGAGTTCACTAGTTTTTTGTAATTTCTGCATCAATGTTCCTCCATTCTTCAACCATTACTGTTTTTAGTTCGCTTTTCGTTTTAATGTCGTGTCTTCGTACTCTAACCTCCAGTTCTCTCCAAATGTGTTCTATTGGATTTAAATCTGGTAACTGAGGTGGTGTTTTCAGAATTTGTGGACAATTATAGACACCAGAGGCAAACGTTGAGAACCGTGTGCTTAGGAACGTCATCTTGATAAAAAAACAAAGTTGTTTCCAATACCCAAATTTTGGGCTGATTATTTTAAATTGTCTTTTAAAATATTTAAATAAAGAGCATGATTCATTATGCCATCAATAAATAGCAAATTACCTAGTCCTGATGCTGACATGCACCCCCACACAAGGACATCTCCACTGCCATGCTTTACTGTTCCAACTAAGTTCTTGGGATTAAGTTCCTCATTTTTTCTCCATACAATTATACGCCCATCGGAACCAAACATGTTAATTGTCTTTTCTTTCATCTGCAAAGACATTATTCCAATACGTTTCGGGTTTATTTATCATTGATTTTGGGAAGGAAAGCATAAGCTTTCTATTTTTCACACTTACAAAAAATTTTCTTCGGGCAGAACGCCCATTTAATCCAATTGATCTGAGCACTCGTCGAACAGTTTCAGGTGAAATTAAAGTAGAAAATTTTTCAGTAAATTCTCTAGAAATTTTTACAGCACTCAAACGTAGATTATCACAAATTTTCGAACTATAAATCTCTGAACACGTTGAGTTAACTTTGCCGGACGACCTTTCCTTACCTTGTTTCGATCCGATTTTCTTTAAAGAGTTTTATCACGTACTGCACCGTAGAATGGGATAAATTTACTTATTTAGCGATATTCCGAACTGATTTACCACTACCATGATGAATAATAATCAATTTTCGAATGCTGTTTGTTGTTTCCTTATGACTACGAGCCATTTTTAAATAATATATAGAATATTATAAAGTAAGCAAGCAAAGATTAAAGCCAAACGATTTTTTAAATGTCACCACAATGCAAAAAAAAGAGAAACGATAATTTTATTTATGAATTTATCCCAAAATGTTTCGGTGTACGATCACTTTTGTGACATGTTCTTTCTCTGCCACCTTGCATTTTCATTTTTATAAATAGGAGTCAATATTAAAAAAAATGTTGTTTTATTCAGAATCATATGGAGATATGAAAAAATATTTGACATATTCGAATTCAATTCCAGGCTACAGCGCTTTTTCTACAAATTTTTAAGGTGTACTAGCACTTTAGGGAGCCACTGTATTCCAGTGGGTTTTTCATGAAATTACCTTGTTAGAAAAAAATTAAAAGTAAAGTTTCAACTTTGATTTAAAATTACACGAGGAAGATTTGTTTTCAGTAAATTGACAAACAAACCACACTTGACCAGAAATAAAATAAAAATTAATGTATCAGTAATTGTTTAGTTAATTACACATTTTCAGAAATTCTAGATTACGAGATTTTGTTCTATACTTCACCTTTGACATATAATCTGTCATCGGATAATTAAATTACAATCTGAATGTTGTCATTGTTTCAATTTTTACTTTGGTTTAGTCTTTATTACTGTTCGTCTTGACGTTCACATTTGCTTTGTTTCTTCCAGTTTTCTATTTCCCATTTCCAAGGACATTTTTGTTTTTATTTCAGCCGCATTCCGCATCAATTTACTTCAGTTCACTTGAGTTTCGTTTATAACTATGCCTACAGAGGTTTCACTGTCATTGGATGTCTTAACAAGCAAAGCAATCTTTAAATTTTGCATAGATTGTAGCGTCCTCGAATGTAGATCCTGTCAACATTGCTATAACAACTTATCCCGCTTAGTTTCTAAGGTAACCAGGGCCGCGGTAGCCCGGTTGGAAGAGTAACGGACTAGCAACCCAAGGGTTGCGAGTTCGAATCCAGCCAAACACCGTCGTGTACAAAGGGGGCTGATGCACGTTAAATCTGTCGTGGCCTCAAATGTCCTCACGTTGGCGTGGTGCGGAAGTTTGGAGAGTGGGATGCCAGCTCAGGTGTTGCCTCGTCATCTGACCGTGGTTCAAAATTACGTGGTGTTTTCTTCTTTCCCTTTGGAATTGATCCCGGACCATCACCAATAGCCCGTTGTGTTGCTCCAGTGTTAATTAAATTACCTACCTCATAGCCCTTCAGGCTATGACACAATTCTTGAGCCTCTTTTTGACTATGACAGAGTACGCTATGAAAATCTTGGCACCTTGCCAAGAGCAGAGGATGCGTAATCTCTATTGCGCAATTTTGTAATGCGCATGCGTGTAGCATAGCACACGCGGAGATAGGAGAATTTTTTACACTTCGACTCTTCGTATGTTGTTCGTATTATGTTGTCTTTCGTCTTGTCAATAAATAATTATGTTTTTATTCTTGGAGTAGTAATTAAACACCACAATGGTGACTACCGGACTATTTGGACAAAGCATGTTCTTCAAAAGCGATCCAGTTTAACCAGCGCATAAAAGATTCGAAACTACTCGGTAACCTGATGTGGATATCTCACTCCTGTGTTCCGGATTGCGCGTCTCCTTGAACTTTCGATTTCGGTTCATCCACAACTCGCCTGGTTTCGCGACTTTCACTCATCATATTTTGATCTTTTGGATTTCCATTATGACGGAGACAAGCGCAATTAAAATACCTCCGTATAATTTCGGCGATCCTGCTTTTTGGTTCATAATGTGTGAAAGTACTTTCGAGTTGGGAACACCTAAACCTGTAACCGAAAGCAGAACTAAATATAACTACATTGTTTCGCAATTACCTCCAGATGTTGCCTCAATCATCAGAGACGTTATCACACATCCGTGCAAAGACGATCCGTACCTCCATGTGAAAACGGAACTCATCAAACGCAGTGGGGAATCATCGCATCAGGAAATAAGAAAACTACTTGTTGGAGAACAGCTCGGCGATCGCAAGCCTACGGAACTGTTGCGAGCCATGAGACGTCGCGCCGAAGCGCATAATGTTCCTGACGAACTGATGTTGGAGTTACTTCTTCAACAATTACCAACTTCGGTTCAAACCATTCTTGCTGCCATTCCTGATCTTTCTCTGGACAAAGCTGCTGAAATAGCGGACAGTGTTCTTGAAGTCACACCCTTTCCAGTAAGTGCTTGCTCTGTTTCTTCAGTCATTTCCATTGAAGATAAATTGCTTAGTGAAATAGGAAAATTGCATGAACGTATAGATAAACTTTCGAGAGGTAGAAGCCTTAGTCGGAATCGTAATTTCAATCGACGGGAACGCAGCAAATCTAAAACTAAATCGTTTGAGAATTGTTGGTACCATCATAAATTTGGTCATAAAGCAAAAAAATGTGTTTCCCCTTGTAATTTTGCAAAAAACGCGACCGGCCAGGCGTAGACGCGACCTACGCCTTGCCGAAGCATTCGCGTCGCCTTTTTGTGCGTGACAGACGCACTAATGTACATTTTTTGATTGATACCGGATCCGATGTTTCTATTATTCCTGCATCTAAATTACAAAGACGAAACAATCCTCATATGACTCTTTTTGCGGCCAACACTTCTCCTGTTCACGTCTACACTACTCAAACCATATCTTTAGATCTTGGTCTCCGGCGTGTTTATAAATGGACATTTTTAGTTGGTAATGTTTCCAATCCTATCATAGGTGCTGATTTACTGTATAATTTCAATTTACTACCTGATCTTTCTCAACAAAAACTTATCGATTCTCAAACCAATATTAGTTCTCATTGTAAATTATGCACAAGTGATTTTCATTCTATTAAAACTGTATCAGGAGATAGCATTTATCACAAACTTTTAATGAAATATCCGGAAATTACCAAACCACCACGTCCTGATCAGGAGATAAAACACTCTGTAGTTCATTACATTCAAACTACTGGTCCTCCTGTTTCTGCCAAACCACGCCGTCTTGCACCTGATCGTTTGCGTATTGCTAAAGAAGAATTTCAAAGCATGATTGACCTCGGTCACATGCGTCCTTCCAAAAGCAACTACGCGAGCCCATTACATATGGTACCTAAAAAAGACAGCACTGAGTGGAGACCAGTAGGGGATTACAGAGCACTTAACGCCCAAACAATTAAAGACAATTATGGCGTACCTAATATCGTAGATTTTGCATCTGAACTCCATGGAACCAAAATTTTTTCGCACATTGATCTGATTAAAGCGTACCATCAAATCCCTATAAATCCAGAGGATATTCATAAAAGTGCCATCATTACACCCTTCGGTTTATACGAGAGCTTACGTATGCAATTTGGACTTTGTAACGCCGCGTCTACTTTTCAAAGATTTATAAATGAAGTAACTCGCAATCTCTCGTTCGTTTATGCTTTTGTAGATGACATATTAGTGGCTTCACAATCAGCAGAAGACCATATCGAACATCTCAAAATTTTATTTGAACGATTACAACATTATGGCCTCAGTTTAAATCCATCAAAATGCGTTTTTGGAGTTTCCTCCATTGAATTTTTAGGTTTTCAAGTTTCCGAATCTGGTATCGAGCCTCTGACAGAACGTGTAGAATGCATTAAAAATTTTCCAAAGCCTACCACTATTACGCAATTAAGGCGTTTTCTTGGATTGTTTAATTTTTACAGACGTTTTGTGCCCAGAGCAGCTCATATATTAGCCCCTTTAAATAAATTCTTAGAAGGCATCAAAAATAAAAAGAAAACTAAACGAATCACAGTAACTAAACCTCACGAGTTACTTGAATGGACTGACGTGGCAGAGCAATCATTTTCGGATGCTAAAAATGCTTTAGCAAGTGCTACTCTTTTACGACATCCGATACCTGGAGCTAAGTTGAGTGTTTGGGTCGATGCAAGCGATTCAGCTGTTGGCGGTACTCTCATGCAACTGAATAGAGATGCCTGGGAACCTATTTCCTTTCTATCTGCCAAGCTTTCCAGAAGTCAACGGAACTGGTCCACTTATGACAGAGAGCTGTTCGCAATCTACACATCTGTCAAACGCTTCAGGCATATGCTTGAAGGCCGTGATTTCATCATTTTTACTGATCAAAAGCCTTTGATTTACGCCTTCAAGCAGAAGCCGGATAAGTGTTCACCAAGACAACTCCGTCATTTGGACTATATATCGCAATTTTCGACAGATGTCCGCCATACAAAAGGCTCTAACAACGTTGTGGCTGATGCGTTGTCCCGCATAGAAATTGACACTATCTCTACATTAAATTTCCAAGAATTTGCTGCAGCCCAAGCGAATGATTTAGAGTTACAGGCGATTCTTACTAAAAACGACACTTCACTTATTCTGGAAAAGAGGTATTTTCCAATCGCTAATTTGGAACTATTGTGCGACATGTCCACCGAACAACCTCGACCATTCGTTCCACAATCATATCGACAAATCATATTTAATCAACTTCATGGACTTTCCCATCCAGGAATCTCCGCTACCAAAAAGTTGATCACTTCTCGATATGTTTGGCCTGCAATGAACAAATGGATTAAAGAGCACGTACAAGGTTGTATTCCATGCCAACGTTCCAAAGTCCATCGCCACACAAAAACTCCACTTGGCACATTCGCTTTACCAGATGCTCGATTTGCCCATATACATCTGGATTTCAATGGACCACTCCCATCATCTGACGATCAACGTTATTGCCTCACGATAACTGACCGTTTCACTCGCTGGCCTGAGGTAATCCCGACTACTGACATGACTGCGGAAACTGTTTGTCGAGCACTATTAAATGGTTGGATTTCCAGATTCGGCTGTCCTACAACAATAACAACAGACCAGGGCAGAAGCTTCGAATCAAATCTCTTTCGTCAGCTGACTAAAGTGCTTGGAGCCAACCATATCCATTCTGCAGCTTATAGACCCCAATCTAATGGGTTAATAGAACGCTTTCATCGACATCTCAAAAGTGCCCTCAAATGCCATGAGCATAGAAAATGGACCGAAATACTGCCAATTGTGTTACTAGGATTACGATCTGCATTAAAGAACGATATTAACGCTACGTGTGCAGAGCTTGTTTATGGAACAACACTTCGTTTACCATCTGACATTTTGTATGGTGAGCAAATCTCTTCAACACCCTCTTCATCGTATGTAGATCAACTTCGCACCTTGATGCGAACTTTAAATCCAATCACAACTTCTAAACATTGCAATGATTCCATATATATTCATCCCTCATTGGCTACATGTTCTCATGTATTTTTACGTGTGGACAGTCACAGACCTCCATTGACTCAGCCCTATACTGGACCACATCCTGTTCTCGATCGTTCGACAAAGAACTGTCGGATTATTGTGAATGGCAAACCGATTTCTGTCACGTTGGATAGAGTACAACCTGCTCATATTCTGCGTGACGATACCACCATCACTTTACCTTTGCCTTCCACATCTACAGGGTCCAGGGAAACTGTTCAACCTCACACTAGAAGTGGAAGAACTGTGCATTTCCCCAAAAGGCTGATTGAATATATTTAGCATTTCATTCGTACATATTACAGATTAGCCTTGTATATTTATTTATGTTTATTCATTCTTTTTCTCAAATAGTATTTCTCTCCTTATTTAATGTGGGCCGCGGTGGCCCGGTTGGAAGAGTAACGGACTAGCAACCGAAGGGTTGCGAGTTCGAATCCAGCCAAACACCGTCGTGTACAAAGGGGGCTGGTGCACGTTAAATCTGTCGTGGCCTCAAATGTCCTCACGTTGGCGTGGTGTGGAAGTTTGGAGAGTGGGGTGCCAGCTCAGGTGTTGCCTCGTCATCTGACCGTGGTTCAAAATTACGTGGTGTTGTCCTCGGATCTTTCCCTTTGGGATTGATCCCGGACCGTCACCAATAGCCCATTGTGTTGCTCCAGTGTGACGTTAATTGAAATACCCCCCCCCCTTATTTAATGTATTATATTCAAATGCAAATGTGCTATTTTTCACAAAATTATATTGTTTCATTTTCAATGTATTTCCTTTACTACATTTGTATACCGTTCCTCGGTATCCCTCGTTCACTGGGGGGATACTCTGTGGAGAGTACGCTATGAAAATCTTGGCACCTTGCCAAGAGCAGAGGATGCGTAATCTCTATTGCGCAATTTTGTAATGCGCATGCGTGTAGCATAGCACACGCGGAGATAGGAGAATTTTTTACACTTCGACTCTTCGTATGTTGTTCGTATTATGTTGTCTTTCGTCTTGTCAATAAATAATTATGTTTTTATTCTTGGAGTAGTAATTAAACACCACAGTTTCTTCCTTCTTCAAGCTCCTTCCTGGTCTTTTCCTCTGTGTCGAGCCCCCATAGATCGAAAAGTTTTGAGCCATCAACATGAAGTAATAGGAGTGTATTCGAACAATCTTTTTTTAGTTTCCCTTTCTTTTGTTTTTCCCATAACAGTCCAACCTTTATGTGTATTTTCATTCACCACTAGAGTATCATTATCATTTGAGTAGTTATAATTTGAAAAACACATAATATCAGAATGCCTTTTTCCACAAATACAACAAGTTATTTTTACTTTCATGAGAAATATATTTCATTTTAGACATCTAACATAGATATCTTTTTAGATAAATTAGCTTTTCTTTCAACCAGAGTTAAGCCCATAGCATATTTACAATCACAGCTCAAATGGGAATCAAAGCAAGATACAACCAATTTATATTCTTTTACGTCTGAACTTGATAATAAATTAGCAGATAATAAATTGTTTACTCAAAAATTCGATCAGATTGTTTAAAGTAAAATAACCATTGTTGAATTCTTTGTGAAATTCAAGAATTAAATCTTGAGGTAACAGTTTCAAAATCATAGGACACAATAAACGTCCATAAGTCTCAGTTGAAACTCCAAGAGAATCAAAACTTCAAATTTGAGTTTGACAGTTATCAAAAAGTTTTCGAAATCCTTTAAAATCGTTAGAGCGTTTAAGGGGTGAGATACGGGAAAGGTTATGCATGTGTGTATTTATCAAAACACCTTTTCGACCGAATCGATCTTCTAACAGTTCAACTGCTTTAACATAATTTTCGGACGAAATGGCAAAACCTTCAATAGTACTCAAAGCAGTACCTTCCAATCGTATCTTTAGATATATACATTTGTCCACCTGATCTAAAGACTCATTTTTATGAATCGCCGTTTCGAAAAAAAAAAATTCCAAAACAGAGCCACTGACCCACATCGCCATAAAATCTGGGTATCGTAATTTTTGATAATTTCATTCTCACTTTCTGGTTTAAATTCCTTCCTTCTACAGTTGTATTTACTTGTGGTTGAGAATTACTGGTAACGGGTTGATTTAAAGAATACAAACTCTTCTTAGCCTTAAACTTTCAGACTACGACTTTTTTGCGATATAAAAGTATATATAGTTGGTTGGAAGATGCAACAAACCGGGGGGTTGGGGGTATGGGATACCCCTAGAGCAGTGGTTTCCAAACTATTTTGGTCGTGGAACCCCAAAATTTGGTGCCAATGATCGCGGAACCCTGAATATTTTTTCGACAACGACTTTTCAAAATTTAATATCTGATATTAAATGAAACAAGTATTATTTTGGTATTTCAGATTTTATTGAATTAAACAAAACTAAAAAAAACCCAATTCATCATAGAAATAAATAATAAAAATACAAAACATAAACTAAAATAAATGAAAAAACTTTAATGTGAAGAATGCACCTGCTTCTTTGATTCCATGATTCTCTTAAAATTGGGCGTTATGTTTGATAACTGAACTCGCATATCTGGTGCAGCATCAAGTTTGTTACGATATTTGGTTTTTGTCGCAACTTGAAAACCCAGCTTCACACATATAAGTGGTTGCAAACGGCAATAAAATTCGAATAGCCTGTTTTGATAAATTTGGATATTCATCGAATACATCTGACCAGAATATTGTTAATGAAACTGTTCTAAATTTGGCTTCTAATTGTGTATCCGAACTCAATTCAATCAAATTTTCATAATCCATGGAATGAAATCCTTTTGGTTTTTCTTTTATTTTGAAAGGATTTTGTACCCAGTAATTATCTTGATTCTCTAGGTTTGGAAAGTAATCACTGAGTGATTGCTGTAAACTGGACAGATGTGTTTTTATACCATCACGGATTTCCATATCTAAATCCACTTCAAATTCTTCGAGAAAATCACTAAGCGTCTGGAAACACTCGAAGTTATTTTGCTCCACAGCTCAAATCCAATATTGTATTTTCCTTGAAAAGGCAACCAATTTATCTTTTGTTTGCAATATGTTGACTTGTTTTCCTTGCAAAGCCAAACATGATTCGTTCAATTTTCCAAATATATCAGCAAGGTATGCAAGTGTAGATAGCCAAGTCATATTATTTAATCTGTCTGATAATTCAAATTTATGACCAATAAAATACGCCAACAGTTCCTTTCGCAATTCAAATATTCGCACAAGAATTTTACCACGCGATAACCATCTAACTTCAGTATGAAGAAGTAAAGTGGTGTGAAGACTACCCATATCTTTGCACATGGCTTTGAAAATACGTGATTGCAATGGTTTACTTTTGATAAAATTAATAATCTTCACTGCTTCGTCTAGAACAGATTTAAATGTCACTGAAATCCTTTTTGTTACTAATGCATATCTGTGAAGGATGCAATGAGTACTGTTACAGTTTTTTGCAACATTTTTAATCCGCGCTACAGCACCACTCACTTTTCCTGTCATTGCTTTTGCTCCATCGCTGCATATTTCAATACATTTTTCCCAGTTAATCTCATGCGTTGTCATAAAATTATCAATGCAGTTAAATATATTCTCCCCCGTGGTGTTAATGTTCACACTTTCACATAAAAGCAAATCTTCAATTTTTTTATTATAATCATACCGAACGAAAACAAGCAAAATTGCTAATCCAGCAACGTCTGTGGACTCATCTAGGTGTAATACATAAGCGTCACATGCCTGCAACCGTGAAATAAGTTCTATTTCAATGTCATCGGCAATATCGTTAATACGCCTTTTTACAGTATTGTTAGAAAGAGACACACTTTCACCTTGTTTACTATACCCTTCGCCCAATACACACGAAACGATATCTTGAACGCAAGGTTTGATAAGTGATTCACCAATAACATGTGCCTCGCCTGCTAGAGCAATACGGTAAGATACTTTATACGACGCTTCTGTTATCTTTTGATTAACTGTTCTGAATTTTTTTACCATAAAACTCTTGCAATTATTATGGCTTTCAAGTTTTCTTTTAAAAAAAGAAATATCTTTGCCTTTATCTGTTGGGTGATTTTTTTCCAAATGCCTCAGTAGTTTTGCTGGTGCTAAGGAGCTGTTTGCCAATATTTTGTTGCAAAGCAAACAAACCGCATCTGGAGCCTCCTCGTCACCAGTACTAGTAAATCCAAACGACAGGTAACTAGTATCATATTTACGTCTTTTCGTTGATACCACCTGTCCAAAATTGGCTGCTGGCAGAGTTGGAAGATGAGGCTGTAGCTGTACGGAACTAGAAGTTGATGGCATTACGGGTTCCAGAATGCCTGTATCTGTAGATTCCGCGATTTCTGCATTACTACTAACAACGTCAGTTTTCTTTAACGACCCATATTTTAACCATCGATCCATTTTATAAGGGCAATTCTGTTTTAAAGAAACAAAAATGGTAAAAATATTACAGAGTATAATGAATAAATTATAAAAACTATTTATAGTCCTACCTGATTTATAAAGCACAAGAGAAATAGAAAATACTTATTTCTGTTCACTTGAAAAAATAGTTATGCTAGATTTAAAGTAACAGCCTAACTCACGATCAGCGTACGAAAATCAACTGATTGCTACGAGAACCGTTCGCTGAGTGAGTGTAACCAATTCACACAGCGAGAGCGCAACATTATTGTATAGGTTAGCGGTAGTAACATATGTATGTATGTTTTAGATATTACGGTATTTCTTTTGATATTGAAACTTTGTTTACGATCTGAATTATACGGTCGACCTGTACCTACCCAGCTATAAATGTTCCTTAACTGACATTCTGGTTGGAATGACAGTTACCGTTAATTATACCAGGGCACAATAGCATTGGCGCAAATACACCGGTATATTGCACAAAAAAAAAATACATAAATTTTCGTGAAGTTCAAATTGCTACCGATACTTATGTTTTCAGTCGCGTTATTTAAAAATTTTAAATTCAATTTGGTGGTCGATAGTAAACTTTCCGAGGAAAATGTGAATATATTAAACACCATTCTTATTTTTTTAATGAAATAAAATTTGTCACGCGGAACCCCTAAATTTTTTCGCGGAACCCCAGGGTTCCACTGAACACACTTTGGGAACCACTTCCCTAGAGAAACGGGGAGTTCGGGGGTCCTCCCCTGAAAATTTTGAAAAATTACCTTCAAAAACTAACATTTTAAAAACTGTTTTGAGAATTAAAACAGAAATAAAATTAGTGTAAAAATGTACTTTATTTTAGACAAATAATCACTTCAAATTTCTAGAAATGCGTAGCTTTTAAGCCTTTGCAAAACTGGTTCCATTTACAAAACTGTTAACACAAAAACCACAAATTCTATAAGCCTTTTGTCGACGTAGAACTGCTAAACAAATTAAAAGATAAAAATTGAAATTAGCATAAAAATTATTTTAAAATAGTATTTTGTAGGTTGTTGAAAGTTACGTTTTGTTAGCTTTTAATTCCTAAATATACATACTTTTATTTTAAAAATAGCATTAGGAAAGTAATAAATAGAAACTTAAATATTCTTTACAAATTCTTTTTTTTCAATAAAATTTACAATGACACTCATTTTGAAACAAAAGTTGTATGAATAAAAAAAAAAGGATATCCATATTAATTGTATGGCTACAAGAATGTATTTTAGACTAATGTCTCATTATAGTCATTATCTCCACAGAAGTACAAAGTAAACAGTAAAAATGATGTTACGCCGTTACGGTAACTCAAAAACTTACTTAAGATGCATAAAACTAGTTTTGAATGTAATATTGTGTTTTTTTATATTCTGAGTAGTTAACGTTTAGAAATAAAAATTCTGTGTGCAAAAACTATTGAGTTTATATTGTACATATTAGCACTATACTCGTACAGTACTTATTTGGTCTGCTTCATGCATATTAGCACGCTGTTTGCCCTTGTAACAGTTTTGATATAAAATTAAAAAGTAATCTAAGTGTATGAATGTTGAGTTCTATTACTTAAACTTTTTGACATCACAAAGAACAACTGGTTTTAAACTACTTGTACTTAAGAAAACATGTTTTTCCCTTCTTTCCCCTTTTCAATATACCTACCTATAATTTTATCTTTGTCAATAAGGATGTTTCTATGAACATATAGCAAAGCAAGCGGTTTTGCCCACAACGGTTTCTCAACTAAATTTTGATCAGTTTTAGTGTAGAGAAAGATCTTTCTGGTGTTGCAGTTGACACAGGAAGAGAAGAAAGAATCACATTAAAGATCTAATTGAGGGGAAAATTTCTGGGGTGCAAAATTGCAAACATTCCACTGCATAGCCTGGTAAAGGAGTTTTGTTTGCATCTTCCCTTTTCCACTTTGCCACCCACAGCTTGATTTCTGCCTTCAGATTAGAAATGCAGTCACCTTCATCCTCTCCAACTCCAATTACTTCGTAGTACTTTTTAGCCAATGTTTCTGCATACCTAATCACTGACTGCATGGCCGTTGGTGAAGATGAGCAGACTTTTGGTAGAATTGAGTTGAGCTTGTAGAGATTGAGAACCTGTTTTCAAGATCACTGTTTATTGAGTCAAGAATAGGGATAAAGACATTCACCCTAACGTAACTTTCTGTACTTGATAGAGCAGTGTTAGGTCTGTTAACGTGTCTAGATGTGATCCTGGGTGTTTGAATAGTGCTTCCTACAGATTCTGCCACATTTTTGGCTTGATCATACAGTTGAATGAATTCTGCATCAGCCTTTTCTCGCTTTTTTTAAGACTGAGAAAGTATCGGTCAAGACCTCAGTTGCTTTGGTAACTTCAATAGTCTCTTTTTGAAAAACCTGCTGAGGGGCAATGTTTGGTTAAGTGCATCAGCAAGGCACACGAGAGTTAAGATCAATTATCCATTAGTGATTGCACATTAAAGGGTCCTAGTTATTACGTTATAGTTGTCACTTGAAAAATGTGACCATTGTGAAATTTGCTCAAGGCACGTCACGATTTTTTCAATGTTTTTTTAGAAAAGACGCTACAGATAGATGCCATTCTACCCATCTTGTTTCACACATGGAAACAAGCTGACTGCCTTCTTGCTTAATGAGTACAGTTCTTTTCTGTGAAGCTTTAAAAAAGATACAACCTCTCTAATGATTCCAATTGAGTTTCGCACTGATTGCACATCAGAACACTTAAAAATAGACAAATTCAAACAATGATTCAAATAAGGGGCTCGTTCGGCGTTATTACACTCTTTTTTTATTGTAGTGACTGCTCCCACAATCTCTGAAGTCATCACAGAGCATCCATCTGTTGCAACATCGATGCATTTACCAAGATCGAGATTAGGCTTCTCATAGTGTTAAACACATTTTTGCCTAATTTTTCTCCAGTAATTCGGGGATCTTATTGTCTTCATCTGGTTTATCTTTGTCACACATATTGGCATCTTTATCATCTTCAAAAGAATCGTGTTCATCACTGTCACTTTCAGAAGCTGAAGAGAAATCTTCATTTTCATTATGTTTGAGGTCAACTTTGAGATTTTGTTTCCACAGATTTTATTTCAGGTTCACGAGGATTGATAAAACGTATGAAAACTTCTCTGATCATATCTTGATAAACATATTTTTTTGCTCTTGGGGGGAGAGGCGGTCGTCCTTGTAGTGACTGCTCTCACAATCTCTGAAGTCATCACAGAGTATCCATCTGTTACAACACCGATGCATTTACCAAGATCGAGATTAAGACTTCTCATAGTGTTTAACACAGTCCCTTTAATCCGTCCTTGTTTTATTACTGAGCAATTAAATTATTTTTGAATACAATTTTTCAGTCATGAAAGCTCTAAGAAGTTGTAATTATATTATATATTATTTCAGAAGTCTGGGAGATAGATAGAGATAGATAGATAGAGAGAGAGAGAGAGAGAAAAGATTCCAAGAAAAATTAAATTAAAAAATATGTTTTTTTCAAGCTACAATTTCCTCGAAATTTGTAACGAAAATTTCTGTACACGTCATTGTATGAAGATACAGTTGGTACGTACCGTCGATTCATTAGTCGATTTCCAGTTTATGAGTATTTTGCATATATCTAGATATCGCATTTATTTCTCTTGTAAAATAATAAACATAATGCATGCAACATTTAAGATATTGTATTTTTCAACAAATAGAATAGAAAACACTTGGAGTTAGTTGAAATATTTTCTTTTAAACGTAAAAGTTTATTTAACGACAAGAAAATCTGACCCGTCTGAAGACATGATATGAAGTAATTAGATGATAGTAAGTGAAGGATTGATGACTCTCTTTCAAGAAAATCAGCGCCTGTGAATTCAAGAAACAAAATTTCCGAAAACTTTTTTTTTCAATTTAATTTCATTCAGTACATTGTTTTATTATAGAAATATGCAAATGATGTTTGTTAAAAAATAGAATAGTTCAAAAGGAGCTTTTGAAAAAGACATGGTACTGAGCCATCTCTATGTTAAGATTGAAAGTAAGAGGACGCACTTTTTAAAATTCATACCACGAATAAATAATATAAATTTGAATTAAATGATGCATAAATAGTTAAGTTTTAGTCTTTTAATGTCTTTTTCTTGCACTTTTCCCCACCAATCATTGAAAACTTTCCATATAAGGTACAACTTGCATGGAGCCATAATTTTCAATCAACACATTCAATACAATCACGGATTTTTTAGTGGTTGTAATCCTCCCAACGTTAAGTGCATCTGGTAAAGTTCACTTCATATGAATTTTTGTGGGTTCTTGATTCATCTTAAATTATCATAATTTCCATTTTCTCTAATTATAGCTCTGAAGTGAACGGGTGCTTAATACCTAAATTTTCTGCAAACTCGGATGCAAGCTTTCTAACTGTCTTCTGATCTAGGCTAAATCTTATTTCTGCAGATTTTTTCCTTTTTCAACAGGTCATTTATCATTATCCTCTCCCAGGACACCTTGATAACAAACAATGAGAAGGCGAAAGAATTTGTGATTATACACTCATATCATCTGCCAATAATGTCCATTTGTGAGACAAAAAAAGTAGAGCACTGAATTGGCTTACTACTTGGTTCTGATGAACCTTTGACGAGTCCGAATTTCTCTCTTCATCTGTGTTGCTTCTAGTACATGAGCTTCACGGATACCAATTTTTTCAGTATTTATACGCGAAACAGCTTGCTTTAACGCTTCTTCGAATTCCCTAGCCCTAATTAAATCAGAATATTTCTGAGAATAATCTGGAGACATGATCAAATCGATTTAACAAAGTAGTAAATTGAATTATTTAGTAAGTTTCAAATATTTTTGCAGAAGTCTATCAAAATACGTGCCAAAATAACAATTTTTGAACAATAGAATGACAATAGGAATACCATAATACATCTTTTTACGGAAAATGAAACAAATATCAGTGCGTTATCTTAACCTGAAAATAGGTACGCCATCTATCGCAAATGACAGGAAAAGATGACGCAATCATTTATTTGACAACGAAAATGGCACTGTGGTCAATATCACACAGTTCATTTCTAAACGTCGCTTCCTATTCCTCCGCCACAGTGACAAACAACTGAAATAAGGACTCTTAAAGATATGCTTTTTAAATACATGTTTTAAAATTATACGAAGCACACTTTTTGAATTGACAATTCTTCAAACGATGACAAAGAAGCTTAGAACACGACACAATTTTAATCACTAAATATAATGAAGCTACTAAATATAAAGAAAAAGGACGATTGTTCGTTCAGCTTACGAATGATAGCCACTGGGTCATCTTAACCAGTACGTCATCTGACCCCCTCACTTACCAAAACTATTAATCAAGGACACAAAGTCATGTATCCCACCAAACACTTACAAACAAATCATAAAATATGTACAAATTCCACTCACTTTTTAGGGTAGCAATTTAAAGAGAGAATACATTAAACACTGATATTACAATGTTTTGGAAATAACATTTATATCTATCTATCTATCTGTCTATCTATCTATCTATCTATCTATCTATCTATCTATCTATCTATCTATCTATCTATCTATCTATCTATCTATCTATCTATCTATCTATCTATCTATCTATCTATCTATCTATCTATCTATCTATCTATCTATCTATCTATCTATCTATCTATCTATCTATCTATCTATCTATCTATCTATCTATCTATCTATCTATCTATCTATCTATCTATCTATCTATCTATCTATCTATCTATCTATCTATCTATCTATCTATCTATCTATCTATCTATCTATCTATCTATCTATCTATCTATCTATCTATCTATCTATCTATCTATCTATCTATCTATCTATCTATCTATCTATCTATCTATCTATCTATCTATCTATCTATCTATCTATCTATCTATCTATCTATCTATCTATCTATCTATCTATCTATCTATCTATCTATCTATCTATCTATCTATCTATCTATCTATCTATCTATCTATCTATCTATCTATCTATCTATCTATCTATCTATCTATCTATCTATCTATCTATCTATCTATCTATCTATCTATCTATCTATCTATCTATCTATCTATCTATCTATCTATCTATCTATCTATCTATCTATCTATCTATCTATCTATCTATCTATCTATCTATCTATCTATCTATCTATCTATCTATCTATCTATCTATCTATCTATCTATCTATCTATCTATCTATCTATCTATCTATCTATCTATCTATCTATCTATCTATCTATCTATCTATCTATCTATCTATCTATCTATCTATCTATCTATCTATCTATCTATCTATCTATCTATCTATCTATCTATCTATCTATCTATCTATCTATCTATCTATCTATCTATCTATCTATCTATCTATCTATCTATCTATCTATCTATCTATCTATCTATCTATCTATCTATCTATCTATCTATCTATCTATCTATCTATCTATCTATCTATCTATCTATCTATCTATCTATCTATCTATCTATCTATCTATCTATCTATCTATCTATCTATCTATCTATCTATCTATCTATCTATCTATTATAGACACCAAAATGAAACAGGCTAAAACAGTTGTAAAATCTGGAGTACTGAGATGGTTTTAAAGACTTACATTTTAAATTAAAGATAATTTATGTTCTTTCATTTGATACTGTAATGTCTCGACTGCTCTGGATGGGCAGTGAGACGTAATCAGGCCTATCACTCTTTAGAAAAACAAAATTTTTGTAATGTGAAAAATATAATAGTATACGGTGATGTTTTTTAGTTAAAGTTTTTTTGAAAAGGACTTTTCTTAGCACAGTGCCTTTCAAAGGGTTAAGTAGATAAAACAATAGAGCGACATAGTTTTATGAATGCAAGTAAAAAAGGAAACAAGTTTTATTTTCATATTAAATATTATTTCATATTAAATATATTAATAATTTTTTCATCAGAAAAATAATTTTATCACAGTACAAGTGTATCGTAGAAACTAAATAAACCTTGATTTGTTCGATATTTTTTTAAAAATTTGAATCTGTTTACAAATTTCAGAATCTTAATTGCTTTGTTTAGCAGATCTGAGCGTGATTATTGTAGATTTCCAGTTGCAAATTAAAAGGAAAATTGTTTTTAGCGAGTAACTTTTCAAGAAATCCATCATCCATTCGGTGTGACTTTTAACATGTTGAACATTAGTTCATATAAACATCAAAATATTACAAATAGCGATATCAATGAAAATAAAAAATCAATATTCAATTAAATTTCAAATTAAAGTTCCATTTATTACCTTTATACGAACTTTATATAATTAAAAATAGAACGAAGTCTAATTGAATTATACTAAATATACCAATGATTTTTAGCTTTGCAAATTAGTTTCAGGAATTTGAGTGGCTGAGAATCGGCGACTTTTTCTTTAATTCCAATAACGAAGTGCAGAATACCGTGAAATAGCTTGTGAGAATATGTGATTTATATTTAGTTTTGTCTTAGATACGATTCTCTTAGCCTCTATTAATCAATGTCCTTGGTAGCAGAAAATGATTATAGAGCGACAAAACAAACCTAATAATAAATCATTTATTAATAATTTGTCTGCAATTACATTTATAACGGATCACATTTTGAATTTCAACGACTGTGACAGCAAAAATTTGTAATTTTGATTTGAAAAGCACATCGATTTGTTTTGTAATGTACAATTATACAATTTTATTGCAAATCAGGATATTTAAGAGGAAACGTAAGCAAAAAAATTGCGAGTCACAAAGTTATGATGCTTTTTGATACTCCACAAATGTAGTATTCCAATAATGTCGACAGAGTGAATCCTTTGAAACAAATTCGCTCTAGCAGAGCCATGTGTAGATTCTGAGCTAAACTTTATCAATTGCTTATATCTATGGATGGTAGTGTCGCTACCCACATTTCAAATCTTGTTTCAATCCATTTATAATGATTTAGCATTCATATTCACATTTCATGTCCCCGAATGAACTAAAATTAGCCACAACTTTTTTACAACATTTTGTATACATCTTATTGGTGTAAATTCTAATTTACAATAAAGTGCAAGAGAAAAATTCAAACTTCAGTCATGTTACCCAATTAGCTTCTGAACGTTTACTTCAACTTCACCCCATTTCCTTGTTCTAGGGCGATTTTTGATGCTACGCCTATTTTCGAGTAGCTGACATTTCTTTTCTTCGCTGATTTTTGCATTGCCTTCTGTCACCAAACTTTTGAAGAATTTTATTATAGCGGCGAACACGTCCGTGTAGTTTTAGCAATATTTAGGTACTCCATAACTCAAATCAAGCTTAAACGTGAATGATACCGTAGCGAATTTGATTTTGTTTATATCCGTTATTGCCAATAAACAATGCGAATTTCTGTGTCACGTATGTTATAATAGATGCTTTTTTATATTTAGAATCCAAGCTTTCTGAATCATAGTACTCCTTAGGGGATTTACTTTCTTAACCACGTGTCATCTCCTTCGTTTTACTCTCGCTAACCCTTCTACTTTTTGCTTTCTTTCCTTCTTCATTTATTACTTTACGTTGTCTGTCTTGTGTTTCGCGCAGCTTGCCCCAAAATCCAAAACATAAAACCCAAAACAACCAACCGACTCATCATAAGATATAGGGAAAAAGGTTGGAATTCATACCCAATTTACATCTAGGCTAATCAAAATGAAGCGCTGTGGATTCGTACCCTCTCACATATCACAGCTTAATAGCAGCAGATAATTATAACCTGTTTTATGTATAAGAATTACACTTACCAGTCGTGTAATTCTTATACATAAAACAGGTTATAATTATCGTAATATTTCCTCCTGTAAATCGTTATAATAAAAGTATTAAATGTATCAAATGTACTTGGTGCTGAAATTGACAATATCATTTATAAAAGGAAATTCTAAATCAAAACCATTTTTTTACGATACCTTTGCCAAGATTTTATATTTAAGTAGAAAGATTTTAAGACTTGCGTCATAGCCTAAGTTGCTCTTGTGCCATAAAAATCAAACCATCTATACATCTAAATCGAAAGCTTTATTCTGTTCATATAATTTTAATATTTCTTATCAAACAAATGAATGCGTGAATTGTTATTTATCGTTACTTTTAGAGTTTTAATACATAGTGAGAAAATAATGAAAAGAAAGAAGGAAATATTGACCACAGAAACAAAATAAACCTAATAAATTCAAAATTAAACTCAAACTACATTTTCAGCTATATTTTTTGTCGCATTATCAGAAATAAGACATTTAGTAGAATTATTATACTTATCACTTGAATAAATATGAACTGCATTAATCTGGAATATCGTGAAAGGTAGATTTTAGTGTAAAAAGTACCAACGACAATTCTCAAAATCGGTTTTTAGTTCTAGTTTTTAAAAGGAAGATATTTACTGGGTGCGTATAGGACTTCGTTCGAAAACTAGTTTTGTACTACTTACTACGCGTAATGTAAAAATTCTTTGTAAGTGTAAATGACTAATATAAATCCACTGAAAAGGACTCGCAAGTGATGAAAGCTTAAGAACCCATGAGGCATTTTAATTCATATTTATCTACTTGGTTGAAATGCTTAACTTTAATAAAGGTTATGAAAATTTAAAAATAATACAGAAATAAAATATCACGAATGCTGTTAATTTAAATTATGTTTATATCCTATTGACCACACCGGTATTCCTTCCTTGACAAATCGTCAGTGGTACTTGAGAGGTACGATCTGATAAAATGCGAAACATCGAATGCTTTTAGCAACGAATCTTTGAAACAAAGTAGCCTGAAAAGTCTTTTGTGATTGCCTTTTCTTAAAATTCAAGAACCGAGAAAAAGAAACTTTTAAAGTAATTCAGGAAAACTTAGAAAAACCGGTATAGTTAACCCCTCGAATTATCGAGATTATTGAGGGACAAAAAAAGCACAAGGGTGAAGAAAAGCTTGCTCATTTGAAATGTGTCCCACATCTCTAATGTTTTTAAAGGCTCTGAATACTTTTGGATATAGATGGTAGTGGGAGAGTGGTTTTGATACAATGAGCTTATCTTCTATTCGGAGTCAATTGTTCATGCAAAAATATATCTGTCCAGTCCTCAGCCTTCAGCTTCTTGTTTAACCTGTTTGCTAACGAAAATTCATCGGGGGCCAGGTAAAAAGGAGCGATATAGGTAAATGTGAATATATCTATAGGCGCAATGTAACTAAGGGTTTCTCTGTTTATATTTGGTTACGGCATGGCTCATCACTCTTCAAAACCGGATTTAACCAATGTTAACCAATGTTACAGGTTCCAATTCCAAGTATTTTTTTATTATTTCTATGAAATGGCTATGCAATTTAAGAAACCTTCAAACTTGGAGCTAAAGAATATTAGGTTATATTGCATAATTACTATCCATTAAATGCGATGGACATCCATCATTTCCGAAATACATTCATTTTGAAGTTCAATTGTAAATGCTACTTCTATACAATACATTGAATAGACATATATTCAAAGCCAATTGCCAGAAGATGAGGATTAAACATCCATTTACGAAAAGGCTTAACATTTGCCTGTGCAATAATCTAGTCAACTAAGATGCAATAACATTGAGCAAGCATATCAAAGGTGAATTTTAGTTTCTGTCCTCGCTCGGGTGTTTTGATATATTTTGAAAGGTTTACTACGAGTCAGTTGGAGTTCCAAAGTCAATGTATCTGTGACTCGTCAATAGTTTCACAGACAATGTACTTGTGATTACCTTATAATATATATATACATACGCCAATATACATACTTATTATAAACAGACAATTCTTCATATGCATATTTCACCAGATATTTTGATTTAAATATATAGTTGGAGGTGTTTGTCACAATAAAATGGTTTTTCAAGAGCACCAAACTGAAAATGAGTACTGCTGCACTCATGGTTCAATTAAAAGGGTTTATCAGGAAAAACATTTATAATTGGAGTTTCCTCTTTTTTACACGGTAAAATGTGTAAAAAATAATAAGCAGTCTTTGAAAAAGTGTTTAAGAAAGTAAACGCCACATTTTATTCACTGACATACAAGAAATACAGAACGTAAAACATGTTGAACACATTTTAAGTGTACAACTGTGGAGAAAAATCAAACTACCTCTCTTTATTCAAGCATCTTTCATCGAAGAACAAAATTTAAAGTATCATTCCATATAGGGAATGTGCATGTAATGTACTTTAAACAGTGCGCATTTACCTTAATGTACCTTAAACAGTGCGATATTATTAAGGCATATTTGAATCTATAAAAGCATTCGAAAATAAGATAGTGTACATTTTAGGAATTATAAATACATATTTATATGTATCCTTCCTTAGTTTTCTGCCTAGATAACATGGACCTCTAAAATGATACTTTAATAAAAAATTGATATTGATTTTAAAATGCAATAAATTACAAAATAAAATAAGGATACATATACTTTATTTAAAAACAAATGTATCGAACATAATTTTATTCTAAGTTTGGAAGGTTTTTGATAGATATTGGTATACTATTATAAGGATATGAAGAAAGAAAATCAATTAAAAAAAAGGTTTTTCTGAGTTTTATAATGGCCAAATTTGATCTAATCTAAATATTTTTGATTTCTAATAAAATATGTAATTTACCTGCAGAACTATCAATTATAAACATAAAATAAAAGTTTTGGAATGAAGAGGGAAGCTTAATTTTAAATAAATTTAATTGTATTAATTGAAGAAAGTGATTCGAATAAAAACAGATAAAATTAGTGAAATTAACATATTTCTTCCTTCACTTGCATCGAGGTGATTATTGATTATGAGAACGAAAAAATAATAAACCTGAATCAATAATCGGAATAAAAAACAAAATAAATATGATTTGCATTTATTTATAATTACTCTGCAAAAAGATATTTCTAATTTATAAGACTGTACGGTTTAGACCTGTACATATCTGTAGATACAATTTCATCAACAGTCTGACAGTAACTTCATGAGACTGAGTCTATTTGTCATGATAGTTCTGTATCGTACAGCTCGTATTGATATCTCTGGACAAAACTGTAAGATAGAAATGTACGACGTGTTTATACTGACTTGAAATATTTATGTCATCTGTCTGATTTGACTTCAGTATTCAGTGTCTTCGAGAAAGCACGTTGTAGCGAGTGTAAATCAAATATTTTTAGCTATATGTTGTCTACATAATTTTTTACTGTCAGAAAAATCTTCCAACACCCCTAGAGGAACTATTGGTAACGAAAATACTGAAACTGGTGAAATAAATTATGGAAGTTGGTGAAATGACGAATAATGTTCAATTTAATGTCTCGAACATCAAGGTAGTAAAAATCGTTTATGAATTATTTTGTTAGTCCACAAGAAAGTAATGTGGCTGAGCAAATTTTTATAAACCAAATTGTTAAAAGAGTATATAATATCGTAGCGGCTTAACATTGTTAATGGTTCATTATAATTGTCAAAGAATCAAATATAAAGGAAATCGTTACATAAATATTACTTACAAGTCCTTGTGCTGGTCTTCACGTGGAAAGCTTGTAGAAAGCTTAGTGTTTAAGATATGTTCGATTAAACTTATAAGTTTAATTAAATCCTTCACCTTGTTTTCAGTTATTAAAAATTTCCTTAGTTTGCAATTATATTGCTTTCGTAAATCATGGAGTTTTCTGATATCTCTCCGATAGAAGCTTGCCCAGAACGTCTCGATTTCTTGTAAAATACTTTGTTTCGGTGCTGTTTCTATGCACATCTCACAACTCTGGCTTTGAGTTGAATAAATGTATTAACTCGTCTATATTTACCTTGGACTAATCCTTTTTTGATAACGTTCAGAAGTTTCTCTATTGATTACCAATTAATACACACAAGAAAAACAAATTTGTTATGAGTAAAATACCAGGAATATATTTTACCAAACGATATTTATTCCAAAGTATAAATTCCGATTTATATATTTTTTATCAGGTGATAATTATTCATTTAAAAGTATCAGTTTAAACTATATTTTGCAAACGGTTTTACGTAATTTAATTTTTTTACATACATGCATAGATAGAAGATAAATACATAAATTTAATTCCAGTACTAAATTTATGAATTTATATTTATTGATCGTCGTTGTATTTAAGCAATTAATCAATAGATGTTCTACAAACAAGTCAGTACAAAAGTGGTTCTTGGAGTTTGTTAATTGAATACTAATAGAAATAATAATAAATATGAACTCTATACCACTCTCTTTACTGTGCTTCTATTGTCAAAGATGATATATCCAAGAAAGGACTTACAAATCAATCGTAAAAGTCCAACAACGAAATTGGGTGCTGTCAGATACTCAACCAGAAAAGTAGACTGTCGATAAATTTGCTACTGAACTGCTTTACAGGTCTTTTGCTAGTATTCAAATTAGCACTTATGAGAGGGATTTTAAGGGTAAAGACACAAACCAGATGGTTTGCAAAGATTTTACTTCTGCTGTCCAAGTGCTCTCGCATGACACTTATAGGAGGTTACTTTAAAATGAAGTTTATTGCCGTCTTAGCAGCGCCTGGCATTTAATCTAATTGGTGTTGACCAATCAGCTATCATTACTGATTCGGAGTTTAATGTTTGGAATTTTTATTGGCGAAGAGCTGAAATCGTATTCGAAAAATAAGCCAACTGACGTGACTTTCAGAAAACGCCCGGGAAAGGGGTATCGCAACAGAAACACTACAGCACCTATATTGACAGAAAATGCCTCTCATAGCGAGAACTAGCGAGATTACTGCCAAAGAACTATCAACAGATTAATAATAATTATCAGACAGAAATTACTAAGATGCTTACATTATTGGACATACCTTCAGACAGAAATGTAGTACCAGGTGTGCATTTAGATATTTAAACTATTTTAAGTTCTTCAGATAGGAAACAAACAATCAATATGCTATGCCAATATTTACAGTGGCACCAAAATTTAATTTACACCACGAAGAGATTTCTTTACAGTCTAAAACTCTGGTAAATAATAATTTGAGCTTGATTTCTATAGGAATGATAAAGTATACGTTTAGAAATATGTAAGGATAAAAAAAATTCCAGAGTAGCTATGATACTTTTAAAGATAGGTTTTAAATGTAGAATTTTCTAAATTTTAGGTCACAAAATTGAGTATACAGGGTGATTCAAAACTCTTCGTACAAACTTTTATGGAGGTAGAAAACACAAAAACAAAACAGAATCACATATGAATGTGTGACCGGAAACCTCAACCTGATCAGCTGGACGATAAACGAAGATGCAGAAATGACAAGCCAATAATGGGTGGAAAAACTCTTTATTTAGCGATACTTTACACTAGGACAGTACGTGTACACGTTAAGTTTCACAAGTGCTCAAAGTTCTTACCATCCTCAGTTATGCACGCTTGAGGGCCCTGTTATCCGCTGGAGGGCGCTGTTCGCAAGCGCTGTAGAAGCCAATTTCTCTCGTGAAGGGATCTCTAATCAACACATTGTTCATGTGTGGAGTCACGACAACCCACGAAGTATGTGTCCACATGCTGCATGCATGTATGGGCGGGTATTATTGGTGATTATTTAATCGGGCCATACCTCTTACCACCCCGACTGGATGGCCGGAAATATCACATTTTTCTGGAGGAGGTACTGCCGGAATTACTCGACATTGTTCCTGTGTCTGTTCGGCAAGTAATGTGATTCCAGCATCAATGGGGCTCCAGCTCATTTTCCCCGTGCAGTACATGAACAGAACATTTGCGCCTCGTGGATTGGGCGTGGTGGACCCGTCCCATGGCCACCACGATCACCCGATTTATCTAGCCTGGATTTCTTCTTGTGGGGGACCCTGAAAGCCAGGATCTACGAGACTACCGTTGACTCTGACACCGACCTCGTCGCAAGAATCTCCGTCGCAGCTGCAAACGTCCGCGAAATGCCGGGTATTTTTGAAAGGGTCCGACAATCAATGCGTCGCCGTTGTGAAGCGTGCATAACTGTGGATGGTAAGAACTTTGAGCACTTGTTGTGAAACTTAACATGTACACGTACTGTCCTAGTGTAAAGTATCGCTAAATAAAGAGTTTTTCCACCCATTATTGGCTTGTCATTTCTACATCTTCGTTTATCCTCCAGCTGATCAGGTTGGGGTTTCCGGTCATACATTCCTATCTGATTCTATTTTGTTTTTGTGTTTTCAACCTCCTCTAAAAGTTTGGAGGTTGAGTTTTGAATCACCCTGTATACTCAGCCTATTTCGTCCAGAAACGCAATAAAAACGTAAAATAAATTCTTGTTACATATATTTTTGTATGTAGAACAGCTTCTAAATGGAAGGGCAATGAATTAACATGAATTTAAGGTTTTAAAAATATATTTTTGCCCCTTTCTCTCATAGAATAATTCTTATGTTTGTGCTTTGACAAAGTCGATTTTTAATCACTTTTTCCTACTTGTACCCCGAATTTTCAAGCCCATTGAGATCCTGATATTGTGGTGTATAGTTGCTAGTTAAAGGAGTACAGATCTTCAAAGTTAACTATTTTTGCTCTGTAACTCTTCTTTGTGTGGTCATTATCTTGACACAAATATTTGACTAAATTCAAATTTTGAGCACTTTCCTTTGAATTGCTCTCAAACAGAGCTACATATTTCACTTTCCCATGACTTCATCAATAAAAACTAAATTTCCAACCTGGTCAGGCATATATAAGCACCAAAACATCTCCATACTAGGGAGTGAGTATAGTGTGCTGAGTAAGTAGCTCACTTTTAGGGTTCTGATAAACATATCAGAGGTCATTGCTTCCAAAAACATAATATGCAATTTTTAGCTTAGAAAGCAAATTCAATGTTTCTAGAGTTGATGGTCGATGCTGTATTGATAGGAACCATAAAAGTGAGTATTTACTTATTCCTGTGTAATAGCGATTATAACTACTACTTACTATAATTGCGATATTTAGTACCATGAATATAAGAACGATTATACGAGAGAAAGAGGCAAAAATATGTGTATAAAAAATCCTCCCTTAAATTCTCCTTAATTTAGTGCCCCTCCGTTTAAAAGTTGTTCTACATAGAAGAAATTTACTTTTTATTTCGTTTCTGATCGAAATAGGTTGTCAATTTGACCTAGAATTTCAAAAATTTGATTTTTAAAACCCATCTTTAAAACAAGTTATAGCGAATAAGGAATTATTTTAACCTAACTTGTTTCCAAACGTGTACTTTATTATTTCTATAGAAATTAAGTTCAAATCATTATTTACCATAGATTTGAGGTTTTTTAAAGAAATATCTCTTTATGGTTTATACCCAATTTTGGGAGCCAATGTATATCATTACGTATCACTAAAATTGTATCACTAAATTAAAAAAAAGTTCGAAGGTAAGGTAATTTAAGATGTAATCTGTAAAGTGAACTAAATGCAGAGGACTAGTGTTTTGGTAAAAGTTTTCGGAAATCTTGGCGCAACTTGTCACGATACTCGAATAATTTTAGCATGTCGTGTTTTTAAAAATTATCAAAACGGTGATTATCAAATTAACTCTAAACCGGAAATACTTTGTCTTCTACAGTAGTTTATTTTTGTTTACTTTGAAAATCTTTCTCATTTGTCCATATATTGTATTCGAAGTTGTAAAACCTTTTGAATAAAATAATAAAATCATGAGAAAATTTCGAGTTTAGAAACTAGATTAACCGATTTCATTATGGTGTCCGGTTTTCACTTAGATTGACTTATATTATCACAATATATACATATAATTTTTAAGCAGTATTCGTACAAGACACTATTCTCACACGAATGTTAAGCGTCTAGAATGGAAAGAGAAAGCGGCGCTCTTGAATGGTTCGTCACGTGAATGGGTGATGACCAATCAGAAGCACTTGACTTTCTCACTCTCCTTACTCCGTCCTCTTACATTCAGTTTCGGAGTCTTCTCCCAAACAGGTTGCAACAGTTTCCTGCCGCTCTTTCAAGTTCTCCGTTTTTGCCTCTAAGTGTATTGAAATCGGAAGAATTCTTATCTGTGTGAGCAGGTAATTTGCTTTACTTTTCTCCGATTGTTAATGAAAATTAAATCGTGTACTTCACTTAAAAAATATTTGTCGAAATATTACAACCATTGAAATTATAAAAGTAATTAAGGGTACTTGAACATGATGTATGTTTACACTTTGTTCTAAAATTCTAAAATAATATTTTTAATTTACCTTTCGAGAAAGATGATATTCTTGAAGGAGTTTTTATTTACGCGGTATACGTTTGAGATACAATTCTTCAAGCTAACAATTCCATCTGAAAAAGTTCAGTATATGGGACTCAGTTACTCATTGTCATAGTCAACCATTGTAATGGTGAGTAAGTTCCCCATAATAGTATTTGTTAACTTTGAAGTCACAACAAATAAAAACTCTTTTTCATAAAAAGGATTGAAAATTATTTTTATATAGAAGTTAGTTTGCATACAATAAGATTATAATATTTTTAATTTTAATTTGTATTATTTTTAATTTTGCATAGATTAATTTTAATCGTTACATGCATGTTACAATCAGCCAATATAGCATATTACTCGAAAAATAGTGATTATTGGAAGATATGCGGAATTGTATCTTCTGGAACGTGCTGTTTCTAAATTGAGAATATATTTTTATTTACTTTATATTCATTAGTACTACCCAAAAATGAAAAAGAAGCAATTAGGGGAGAAAAAATTATTATTCAAAAAAGAAAAAACGAAACTGTGTGTGCGGGCGGAGATTTTGAACTTAAAAATACATTTTTGTTAGGCTGTAAGTATTTATAAGTAGCTTCCGATATAAATAATAAAATTAACACATGACTAAACACAATCAATTTAACTAACTTTTTTTAAAAAATTAAAAAAAGGAAAAAATTAGTTTTAGAAGATTTTTTTCAGCTAACTATGTGTGTTGGAAGAGTTTTTGAAAAATTCACCTCTGTTACTATGACAAAGAACTCAAAAGTCCTGAGATAATATTTTTCTTAGACAATAGCAGTTTCATGTAAATTTTGGTGACTAGACTTTTCTAAGTTAGTTTTTCTCAGGAAAGTAAGTATTGGCAACACCGAGTGAAGAAATTTTATTTAAACGAGTTTTTTCCATTGATGTTTAATTTGACCGTGAATATTTCCGGGTGTGTAGTTCTACCTAAACGGTCATAGACCCTTTTTCTGGATTCACTCATATCGTTTGTTAATTGTACGTTTACTTTAAGTTAACACTTATTTGATTGCCGTTTCGGTTACGACAGTTATCTTTGTTTCAGACAATATTTTATTTTCCAAAACACAGAAACGAGACAGTGGTACAATTAGTCAAAAACACAGACAGGTATAAACATTTCGAAAAGGTGTTGATTCCTAATTGATTTTTATAACACATATATTTTGTACCTCCGATCAGTAATCTGAAATACATTAATTTACAAATTTTCCATTGGATACATTATTAATTTGTTTGAAATAAAAATATATAAAAAACCAATAATTACATACTAAAATATAATATATATTAAATAAATTAATTTTAAAATAAAAATAAGTAAATATAGTGTAATAAGTATAATTTCACAGCCGGTCAAAAAGTATCCAAACCCCTCTTGCTATTCGCGTCCTTGGAGTCGTGCAATCAAAATAAAAGTGTCACGGAATGTGTGACTTGAAATATTGTCTACTATAAATAAATATGGAATTTATTCAAATTGCGTTACAACTACACTGCTGGCCACCCAAATTGCAACACCAAGAAAGACAAGAGTTATCACAACAAAATTTATTTTGTAGATAACATGTTGACCAAGTATCAAATGATTAAATTTATAGACTTCTGTGAAGTGTGGTTCCTGCCAAATTCAGTAGCCAGAGTAGCCGCCATTGTTGGAGATCACCGCTGCCACACGCCTCGGCATTGATTCAAAGAGACTTTGGATGTGTTCTTGGGGTACAGCAGACCAAGCAGCTTCCACACGTTGCCAAAGTTGATCTGGTGTGGCAGCTGGGGATGTATTCTGGGTCAATCGTTGAGCAACCATGGACCACATGTTTTCTATCGGCGAAAGATCCGGAGAGCGAGCTGGCCAGGGAAGCAATTCAATCTGGCGATTGACGAAGAACCCTTGGACAATGCGTGCCACGTGTGGTCGCGCATTATCCTGTTGAAATATGGCTGTGGGCAAGCCCTGAAGGTAAGGAAGGACAACTGGCTCCAACACCTCGGAGATGTAGCGCTGGCTGTTTAAAGTACCGGCAATGCGTACTAGAGGAGTGCGAGAGTGATATCCAATACCGCCCCATACCATAATACCCGGACCAGTGTGGCGGTGCATAACGCAGCTGTTCAGCATCCTCTCTCCACGGTGTCTCCAGACTCGAATCCGACCATCGTGGTGTTGCAGACAGAAGCGTGACTCGTCAGTAAAGACAATTTCATTCCATTCTGCCGTCCACATCCTTCTTTCATCGCACCATTGGCGGCGGAAACGTCTGTGGTTCTGCGTCAAGGGTAGACGAAGCAATGGACGTCTTGCGGACAGACCACTCTGCTGTAAACGGCGTCGAATGGTACGCGCAGACATTGGATGATGCGGTACAGACTGAATGTGCTGTGCTATGGTTCGTGATGTGGCTGAGCGATCCGTCACTGCCATACGCACAATATGCCTGTCATCACGTGAAGTGGTGCACTGAGGTGGATGCGATCGAACACGTCGGTCCGTCGTACCCTCCTGCATCCAACGATCACATATCCGCATTACAGTTGTTTGGTTTCGTCCAACACGACTACCGATTTCCCTGAAAGATAATCCACAATCTCGGTAGGCCACTATCCTTCCTCTGTCGAACTCGGATACTTGATCAAAAGATGATCGCTGTTTTCTACGAGGCATAATTGATCGTTTTTTTTGAAAAAACCACAAGAAAAACACAATTGCCGTACTTGAAATCGTCGAAATCTCCAAGCCTTAAATAGCGCTTTGAAGTGGCGCCACAGGCGCGCGTGATGTGCGTCTGCGCTGAAATTCTAATCATTTGCATATCTCACCTCCGCTAATGCATGTTGTAAATTTCATATTATTTGCATGCTTCCTTCAGGGTGTTGCATTTACGGTGGCCAGCAGTGTACATTACAAACACTGAAACTATCTTATTAATACTTATTACACAATTACTGTATCAACGTGAACAGTTTTTCATGGACGAATTGTTTTATTTAGTAGTTATATAATAGTTATATTTCTTCAAACGAAAATGTGTTAACATAACTTTGCGAATAAAACCATACAAAGATACTTCAGTAAATACTTACAATTAACTGCCAACTTCAACGCTATATATTTCGAAATAATTCATCAATTATTTATGAAGAAATTTATGATTTTTAAAGTTTGGTTTAGTTAATTGGTTGTAATTTGAACACTAAAAAATTTGGAGATTGCAAGTATAAGTTGTACAATGTATAAGTTGACCGAATTATGTAAATGTTTTCAAAAGATATTTCCACATTTAACGTTCTCCAAATGGCAGTGAAGAAGTAGGGTCGGCTTGGTTTGGTTGTTTTTTTGGGGTTTTATGGTGCAAGGGTCATATTTGGCCATGCTCTGCGCCAGACACTATACACTATCAAGTAATTGACACAAGACATACAATATCAAGTAATTGACTCCACACAGTGAAAGCTTTACTGACACAGAAGAGAAATACACCCAGGAAGGAATGCACCTCGCAGGAATCGAATCTGTGCTGCCTACAACTCGAAGGTTGCTAGCGCAGTGGGCATACCCTCGGAGCCACGACGGCCCCGAAGTAGGGTCGGCAGTCAGCGCTTAGTGGTAGAAAGTGAAACGCGCGCTGAAACAAGGAATTTAACTTTCGAATAGCCACCGAAGGAACGTGACCTTGGGGAAGTTCATTTGTACAAAGGTGGTTAGGCTCACAGAGGAAAGGGCTGCTCTATTCAAAATTATTTATGGCGATCGCCATGGGGTGTATTATTGCCATATTTTTTTTCCGACTCGTAATTGCCGCTTTTGCTTCCGGCATCATACGATAGAGACTACCCTAAGGACGCCAAATGTGGCTTAACCTGCCTACTAATTTACCGAGCAAACTCGCCCAAATCACGTAACTCAAATACCAACTCGCCGGACTATACTATATGTTTCTACCAATCCAGTTAGCCATGGTCTTATGGTCCATGCGTCTTCAGAAAGAATGCTGTCTTTTTTCGAACAAAATACTTTCAGTAAATATTTAAATTATAAATACCTTTTCTGGGAAACAGGGAAAAGGCACCATGTTCGAAAAACGGTGAATAGGTGGGTGAACTCACCCAGCTACCTTTGGTAGGTGAATGCCTTCATGGTGGACTTTCAGGAGAGGGTTCGCTTTTCCTGAATAGCAAGGGACACAAGAAAGACTTCTAATGGGAGAGCAGTGAGGATTGAATTCGTAATGCTGTCTTTTAAGAGGTGCCCTTTACCGCTCTGCCGGCTGATGTCGATTCGTATGTCCACGTGATTTACCCTTCAGAGATCTTACGGCATCAACTCCGCCCACATGCTCCGTCTATTTCATTATAAGGTCGATGGTTGTCACCATCGAAGTTCTAATGAAAACTTAAATCAACCATAATTTGGTAGTTTTGGAGAAGCTGAGATGTTGAGCATTACGATTACTCATTGCTTTATTAATACTGATGAAAAAAGCAGTTATTTTTTCAAAAATTATTTTATGGAATTTAAATTCTGATACTTGATTTTTCAAAACAAAATAATTTCCAAGTATTTGGAGCAGATGATATAAAGAGAAGAAAACATTCAATTTTGCACTTGAGGAGGGTAGAAATTAATTATTTTGTGTGATCTGCTGAAGGGTGTGTATTTATTTTCTGGACGGTATGTGTATATTTCGATCAACTTTCCTCAAAAGTCCTTTGTTTAGCACACGTGGTTGTAGAATTTCGTTTTATGAAAAGAAATAAATGATACAGCACAAAACCTTTTGAACCAAAACTGGTAGCTAATCAAATTTATTCAAAGTATCTTAAAATTTTGACATATTTTTTTTTACAAAACGATTAAACGTATTAAAACTTGAATCCTTTTTCATGTTTGAAATAAAATTACTTGGTTTTATTGAAAGCACTCAATATTTGGGGTCATCACCTTTGGTGGTTCCGGTTCTGGCTTCCGGAAGAACCTCAACTCAAAATGCTAGATAACAGCAATCAATAATTCGATGTTATTTCAGCGTGTTATCTACTGTGCAATAAGCATATCAGGAACAAGAAAACGTAATTTATTCAAACTCAACAATTAATAATGATACATAAATAAAAATCAAATGGTTTGACATACGTACCGAGAAAATTTGCGCTGCATACATCTAGTCGAAGAATTCTTAACGCGAACAGTTATAACTATAAGAACACAAATTCTAGAGATATTTTTTAAATGTTGCCACAAATAGATACGTAACACCATCATCCTCATTAAAAATAGGTATGTGTTTTCAAAACTAAATCTATGAATTAAAAAAAGTGCCTTAAAGATTTTATTTGAAACTGCATGCAAATTTAAGTGAAGCAAATTTTAAATGGAACTTTGCCTAAAGTGAAAGAATATTAATGTTAAAAAATATCTGAACTAGAACTTGAAATACTCAAAATTCTTTTCGTCATTTTTACGAATTGAGTTAAGGCAATTTTATAGAAACGAACTTAAGAAGGGGCTTCTTAACTTCCCCGAAAAAGAACACACTCAAAATCAAGGTTTGTATTAGTCATCTTAGTGTCACCTTTCGTAGATTTGTCTTACAACAGGGTTGCGATGTATACGAAATAGATTATTTGATGAAAACGAACGATGTAACGTAAACGATGTATACGAAATAGATTATTTGTACATGTTTACGATTTGCGTCCAAAGTAAGTTGTAGAAATTATAAAAAATGTCGAAAAGTGTTCTATTTTGGTGGAGTAAAACGTCCACCATCATCAGGAGAGAAGTAAACAACGATAGGAGACGCAAGTTTAAATATGCTATCCCTGAATAGTGTTGCCTCCAACTAGCTTTGCTGTTTTTGTGAGTTTTTCTGTTATATGGCTCACTTTCTGTTATGTTGCTTGCCTCTGCATACTTTTCATGAAAATGTGCTTGATAACATTAGTCTAGGATAACTATCATATAACATCAAATATTAGTAGTTAAATTAAGGATCATTTTGTGGAAATATTGCCAATACTTTACTCGGAAATGCCCCCAAATTTGTCTGTTGAATTCAGCCGCTTTCTAATTTTGAGGAATGTTTTGAATTTATATTTAAATTGCCTAAATGCATATTTTACTTTAATGCATGGGATATTCACAATAGATAAAAGCTTCAAGCACATAACTTAATCATCTCAACAATACCATTATTTTTCTCAGTTTGCTGTTATTTGTAATTTCGCTTTATAAAACGGATATTTTAAAATCAATTATTCTATACAGCATAGGTCGAGGTTTGTATTACCCGACTTTACTAGGGTAGAATCGGTCAATTGTAGATTGAAAAAGTGACTAGAATAATTACTTCTTTCGAAGAAAAATGTTAAAATCATTCAAGAGAGTCTAGAAAATAATTAACACCTTTTCGACAATTTTTATAATTTCTGCAATTTCTGAAATCGTATGAGAAGCAGTTTTTGTCAAGTTGAATATAGGTGGCATTAGAGCTTCTGCTGCGATACTCTTTCATCGACCTTATAATGAAATAGATGGAGCATGTGCCAGCAGCTTCATGTAATTTCTTCCAGTTGCTCGGTTTGAAGATCTATCACGTGGTTGTGGGGAAAAGCACGAATCTTAAATTATTGATTGGTTAAAGTGATTATCCACCGTGATGAAAACACTAGTCTGCGATTCTACAGCCAATCGGGTAAGTCGATTCGTATGTCTACGTGATTTTCCCTTCAGAGATCTTACGGTAACAATTCCACCCACATGATCCGTCTATTTCATTAGAAGATCGATGTACGTTTTTTCTGAACCTATTTTGAATGTGACGTGAGTTGGCTTGTTTTTCGATAACGATTTCAGCACTTTGCCCATAAAAATTCCAAAGAATAAATTCTGAATTGATACTGTTTACTACTAATGATAGTTGATTGGTCAATGCCAATTAGCCAGTCAATCGCCAAACATTGCTGAATGGTGAGAAACTACATTTTAAGATAACCCCGATATGCGAAATGACAGTATTTGGACAGGGTAGATAAAATCTCCGCAGAACGTCTAGTTTGTTTGTTTACAGTAAATATTCCTCTCCATATATGTCTATCTATCAAATAATCCATTTCACATACATCGAAATCCTGTTACAAAATAAATTTACGAAGGTGACTACTACAAAAGTCGATTTTGTGTTTGGGGTGATTATCAATGCCTCTTTTAAAGTTGTTTCCTGTAAAATTGCCGTAATCCAAATCGTAAAAATAAGGAATTTAGGACGAATAGTCAAGCATTCTTAGTTTTCCTACTAATATTTTTGACTTGTGGCCCTTTTGCACCAGGCATGCGATATTTTCGAATTTCATCATCATTAAGAAAAGGATGATAAATTAATTTAAGATATTCATGACTAATTTTTTTAAGCAAATACATTTTTTTCTTGAAGTGGCTCGTGCAATAACAAAATAACTTTTCTGATTGAATGTAGCTTAGTTCAATGTAATAAAGTTACAACAAGGGGGGGAACCAATTACTTGGTTGATAGATTTAATAACGAGAAAATCACTGTTTTAAACACACTTTTAACAGGTATAATTAGTTGCTTTTTTCAACTCGTACAGTACCTTGACCTTCTGTTAGTACGATAGAGAATTTTTAATGTTTCAATAATTCTAGTTTGTACAATTTCTAACATTAATATTCTTTCAATAACAGCGAAGTTCCATTTAAAATATGTTTTGCTCCAATTTGCATGCAGTTTCAAATCAAATCTTTAAGGCACTTTTTCAATTTATAGATTGTAGTGTCTGACTCCATTTGGGATGAAGACAATGCACGCTTCCCCGGATGAAAAGGTACTTAAAGGGTATGAAAGCTGAACGCCTAGGGAGGTCTCGTAGAGACCTGATGTTAACTATTATCTTGTTAACTAATATTAAGTGTATTTGAGATTACGAAACCTTTACACCTGGGGAGATCTTGTGGAGATCTGTCGTTGACTGTAAACTGATGTATTCGTGTAAATATCTCATTGTGATGTGTTTTTATTAAGTTTTGTTTCATCCCAGCTGAATAAAACGTATGTTTTACTATTCCTCTGGATTTCTTCGATAGTTAAAGAACCACACCACCGACCACGGCACGACAGTGGAGCACTCGAGACAGGATATCGAGAACTTCATGCATAGAGGTATGGTGAACATTTCTTTCTCTTGATTTTGGAGCTGGGAAGATTTGATACTAGTGATTATCGAATTGGGAAACAGAACTTACGTTTCATAATTTTCAATGGCGTCAAGAAAGAGGACCTGCGAGTCGTTCTTACAAATCTAGGAGAAACAGCCTCTGGGATGATTGCGAATCTTTGGAGCAAAAAATATTAGTGACAAAAGCATACAGTGACTATTATGAATTCTGGTGGAAGACATTAAAAAAAAAGTGCAAGCTGAAAAACTCAAGTTAGATAAGGAATTTGATCTTCGTAAGCTAAAAGTAGAGCGGGGACATGAGTAGAGAAGATACACGGGCTAGAATCAAATCATAATAGTTCATTACCCTAGGTCATCGCTGGGGAAAACGGTTGAAAGTTTAATGAAAAGAATGATAACAATTTCAGTACCATCTAAGGAAGAGGCGTGGAGTTTGTTTTTCGATTCTTTAGAAAGGGCGTTTGAGCATAAAATGTCCCCACGAAATTGAAAGCGGAAGTATGAGCTAACTTTCTATGAGAAAAAGCAACTAATGTTTTAGTTTTTATAAAAGAGGAAGATCTTAAAGAATACGACAAAATGAAAACATTAATACTAATAGAATTTGAACTGTCTTCGCATGTATATTTGAAAAATTTCCGGAGGACGAAACGAAACCATGGAGTGAATCACATTCAATTTGCGTCTAGATTAAGATCAATATGGGAATCCTATTGTGGAATTCGCAAAGTGCAGAATGTTCAATCATTAAAAAATTTAATTATCAGGGATAAAATGTTTTAAGCATTAGATAATGATTTGGCTAACCACTTAGGAGTCAAACAAGGGTAGGGTTTTTTAAACCGCAAGATTTAGACAAAAGAAAGAGAAAATAAGCAATACAATCTTTCTATTAAATATTGAAAATTTATAAATCGTGGTTTAATGGGAATGATGCTTTTGGCATAAAGATAGAGAGAGAAAGAATAGGGTTGGCATAAAAGCCCTTTGATTATGAATCGATAGAAACATTTTATCCTAAATTCAGTCATTAAATGAACTCATTTTATAGGTCATTACAGAGCTTCTAGTAGAGAATTTTAGGATAAAGTGATTAGTGTTTCCAATAAATTGTACTGTGCTGCTAATTGTTCTTTGGTTGTTGTCATGCTTTCATTTTCACAGCAATTGTGTATTCAGTTACATGTATTTTAATTGTTGGGGTTTCGTAATAGAAAGTGAAGAGTCTATAGAATACTGTTAGAGTTTTGAATTATTCTTTAATTGAAATTTTATTATTTTCAATGGTATTACGGTTATGAAGCATCCAAGGGCATATTCAACAGCAAGGAACATTATTTAGCATAAAGAATCAAAATCTATTCCACAAAAGGAAAAACTGGTATTCAAAGTACCTCTATTAAATAAACTTAATAATGTTGGGAGTCAGTTTGACAGTTAATTTTGATTGTTTAGTTAATTCAAGAATTTAAAGAGAAGCTAAAATAAATTTTTGAATTGCTTTAGTCAAATGGATATTTAAAGAGGTTTATTGTCCAGTCAAATTTAATCAATTTTTATTCAATTCAAAGACATTTCAAGAATGTAGATGCATAATATCTCATATATGAAGAAATTCGAAAGAAGATAAGGATAACTAATTTTGTACTCATGTCTTGTGATAATTATAAACTTTTAATTCAGATTTATATTTTCAGTTCGTAGTTTTGATATTTTAAATGTCCAATATTTTGCTTGTTTGAGTTTATCAGGATACACTCCTGTGAATTAAACAATTCTGTACTATTTTAAAACACACTGTTTTGTTATGGAAAATTTTAATTGTGAATTTGTGATTCGAAACAAATATTTAAAATTTTATAAAACTGTGAATGTTCGTGATTAAAATTTTATTACTTGAATAATAACAAAAGAATTTTTTAATATCATTATTTCAATGTTTCTAAATATTTTATTCCACAAAATCCTAGTCTAGCTCTTTGATCTATAATACAACAAAATTATCTGTTTCAGAATAAAGAGAACATCTTTGAATATAATAGTTTATTTCTACAGAATCTTGTTACTCAATAAAAAAAGTTCTTGGAGATTAAACTATTTTCTAGGGGAAAAAAGAATTATTCTTAAACTCTATGAAAACTCTCTTTTTGTTTACGAAAGAAAATCACTGCAGTTTGTAAACTGTAACATCTGTAAGATTGATTGTTTTATTATAATTAGCTTTGCAGTTTTACGTTTCCCCGAAGACTGAAAAAAAGCAAATTTATTTCTTTTATAATAGAGTGTTTTCCACTTCCAATAGTCGAAGACAAGTAGATTTTTAAGAAAACCTAGAATATAGAGAAAAAATTAAACACGTCTCTAAAGTTAGGACGTAAATATAAAAGAAACTAAGAAATCCTACTTTACTTCTATTTATTTAAATTTAAGAACGCTTAAAAATTCCTTTAAATATAAATCTTTCATATAATAGAAACGCATTTTCTCTGACTTTAAAAATGCGTCTCTATTATATGAATACTCGTGGGAAGAACTAGTACTTCAACTCGTAAATATCTAAAACTTCAGCTTCGAATTAGGATGACACTTGTACTAAAATTAACATTATTTTTAATATTATTTTTCGTAAACAAAACTGAAAACAATGAGTTTAGAAGCTGTACAGCTCATTAACTGCCTAGTTCAAGGCATAAAACTTGAGATGAACCAGTAATTCTAGATAGTTCATGACATAAAACCTATTAATGCTTCTTCCAAAAGAAGAAAAGCTTTTCATAAAGTGTAATCAAAACTTTTCAGTAGTATTTAATACCCAATATTTAATATTATAATACGAAAATCGCTTTTTTCGTTTTACTTTTAAAATGTAAGCAATGAATCAAAAGTCAAATAGCTATACTTGAAAGCCAATTCCTTTGATTAACCATTACGAGGCTTTAATGAGGGCAAATTTGCATTACACAATTCTTAGACGATAAATATTGAATGGGTTTTTAAATCGCAGGTATAAGCATTATTCTTAACTTAGAGGGAGTAAAAACAAGATGAGAGTGAATAATCTTATACATAAACAGAAAATCTGTCTGAAGTAAAAAAAACTCTCGAACGTTGAGCTCTGGCTTCATGAAATTTATTCAGCTTAATTTGTCTGGAATTTCAAGGTCGACCAAACTATTTTCAGCTCTCTACATCGTTTCCTTAGAACCATAGCAGTAAAAATTTATATAGAACATTACGCAAGAAGAGACCACTCATCACAAAGCGTCAAAAGCTGTCGCGAGTCGAGCAATCCGAAGAGAAAAGAACACTAGCACGTGGAGCGGACAAACATCAAGAAGCTGTTCGACGGCGCAATGAAACTTCTGAGGCAACAGAGGTGCGACTTGGTTTGTTTGAAGCAGAAAAAAACTCTCGGGCGGAGTTGGATAGTAAAACTAGTTGAATATAAATGCATTATCTAACATTTTCTTATTAATTCAACGCTTTTATTCAAATCTTTCTCTTCATTTACTAAATTACTTCAATAAATTTAAATTAAAAAACTTCTGCTTTGTAAATTTTTGAAAAGCATTTTTAATGAAATTATATATTTAGGCTACACTATAAGTTCTTACGAAATTTGTAGCAAAAGGTTAAGTCTTTTAAGTAAGCCTTTAGACGATTTTTAGATAAATAGCAGTTAATCAATGAAGAAATCTATCTATACATATAAAGCAGAGTTGGCGTCTGTCTGTATGTTCTCTATATAAATCTACACCGTTTGATCAATCCACACCAAATTTAGTACACTTATACTTTGAACACTGCGAGTAACGCAAACTACATATTAACCCCCGTTCTCTTTAACCTAGGTGTGCAGAGGGGGCTAAATCAATTTGAAATTGCCGTAGAAAAAGCATTGAGCACCAGTATTGCTCGAAAAACAATTTTTTCCGAAACGTTATATTTAAACAATTTAAAATTCTAATTATGTTGGAACTGATTTTTTATTTCTATCCATAATATAAATAATTTAGGAATATTTGAATGATGAAAAATGGATAGTTAAAATACTTAATTTCACACAACTTACATTTTGTAATGGAACACGAAAAGTCAAAACAAAAAACTCATTGATGATAAAAGCGTAATTTTTTCAATTCGGTATATGGAAACGCCATAATTAATGCTTTATTTTATAAATTAGATTTAGAATCCATGTTTGTGTATTTGACTTAAGACAGAAATGTTGCGATCATATTTGAACATTTCTAAGTTTTGTAAATTTGTGTTCTTTTTGTAAATAATTCATTATTGTCTATCAATACTTTTCAAGCGTCTTTTTCAAATTTCTCTATTTCAGAATATTCTCACGCCGCCGAAATTTGACACGATTGCTCAAATCTTTTGTTTTTCAGAATTCTACATTTTTCAATGATCAGAATTTCATTTCTGTTTGTATTTATGTGTTCCATTACTTTCCATATTACAGATATATTTTTAGAAGTTAAATTGTAATGGATTATTTTTATTTTCTGCCAAATATACCACTAGACATCGGTAATTTCTTGGTTGTATATGTATATTTCGACAAACTTTCCTTAAGTCTTTGGTTAAATACGTAATGGTTTGTAGAATTCTGTTTCATAAAAATAAATGGAAACCTTTTTAAGTAAGGTGTATAACTTCTTATTTTAAAATGACTGGTAAAGTTAAAATAAAGTTATTCTAAAATAAATATGTTACGTTAAATCAAAACGGGTAGCCATACGTTATATTTCAAAGATATTTCTAAATTTTGACATATTTTGATTACAAGACGATTAAAAGTAATTTAATTTACATTTGTTTTTCATGTTTCATGGGTGTTATTGAAAGCTGTACTCCATAGTCAAGTAACCATATCTATCATTCTAAATAGGTACGTGGTTTCTATATAGAAACTGAGTTTCTCAATTGAAAAAAGTACCTTAAGGATTCAATTTAAAACTAAATTTTTGTGTTGGAGGAACGCGAATTTTAAATAAGATTTTGCTGATCTTGGAATAATATAGTAAGGAAATATGTAAACTAGGACTGTTGAAAAATAGAAATTTTTTGTCTTAAGTGGCAGAAAGTCGAGTTTGCTTACTGGAAGTTGAAACTGTTCGTATACAACTTAGGTACCTGTGAAACATTCATTGAAAGCAGGTTTTTTTTTGTAAAAAGGGTAATCGATTGAGTTTGCTTCGTCTACTCTGATGATATTTGTTTTAAAAACAAGCTCCGTTATTCCACGTGCGGCTGATTAGAATTTTCAAGAAAAAAATGTGTGCTTCAAAATAAATTAACCACGATTCCCTTAACAGTTTAATTTGCCACCCTTTCACAATGATAATGCAATTCGAAAACATCGAATCCATGGTGCTGGGGTACTACAAATAATAAATATTGATTGTAAAACTGAGTGCAAGACTATACGCTGAAGGTTCCTCATTTTTGCTGAAAATGAACTTAATTGGCATTCGTAATCTCTCCAAAACTCAAAATCGACTTCTGAAGATGTCATCTCAGAAAAAGCTTCCGTATTTCATCTTACAGCAAGAGTGTGATGAATATGAAATTGATTATAAGGATGGATATATTATGTATACATATTTGCCTCCGAAGTAAATTGTAAAAGCTATGCAGAAGTTAAAACGTGTTAATATTTTCTATACAGTTAAGTGATGCTTGCATTTTTCTATGAAATAGAATCAACATTTAACCAATTCAACCAGAGCATCGCCAGATAATTCTGCTAGTGTATATATAAATGTGTGTATGTATATATGTTCTTTATACAAATTTACAGCGTTAGACCAATTAACACCAAATTAGGTACACTTATACTTTGGAGCCCTGCCGATAACGTAGGCTACATATTAACCCCGTTCTCTTTATAACACAGGTGTGCAGAGGGGTCTAAAAACAATTTAAAATAGCCATAAAAATAAAATTGAGCATAAAACGATTGGTGGTAAGGAGCTCAGTTTATTTTACTAGTATTGGTTGAAAATCAAATTTTCCAATAAAATTATTTTACAAGTATTGCTCGAAAAACAATTTTTCCCAAAACATAAATATAATGTTTTGGGAAAATTTGTTTTTCGAGCAATACTGGTAAAATAATTTTATGGAAAATTTGATTTTCGACCAATACTAGTAAAATAAATTGAGCTGCTTACTACAATCGTTTTATGCTCAATGTCATTTTTAACAGTGTAAAATTCCAATTATGTTTGAACTGATATTTTATTTATTTTCATAATATATATAATTTATCAATATCTGATTGATGAGAAATGGATACTAAGAATACTTAATTTTACACAATTTACATTTTGTAATGAAACACGAAAAGCCCAAGCGAAAAACTCATTGAGCATAAAAGCTTAATTTTGCAATTCGGTATCTGCAACGCCAGAATTAATGGTTTATTTTATGAATTAGATTAATCTTAATCCGTTCTTAATCGGGATATGGTTTTTCCATATAGATACTGAATCTCTCAACTGAAGAAAGTACCAAAAGGATTCGATTTAAAACTGAATTTCTGTTGGAGTAAAGTGAATTTTAAATACGACTGCTGACCTTGGACTATCACAGTAAGGAAGTATTTCAACTAGGACTTGAAAAATAGAAATAAATTTTTTGTCTTTGTGACAGATGGTCAGGGTTGCTTACTTGAAGTGGAACTGTTCGTATGTAACTTAGGTACCTGTGAAACATTCGTTGAAAGCATTGATTTTGTAAAAATTGTAATAGATTGAGATTGCTTTGTCTACACTGATGACATTTATTTTTAATACAAGTTCCGTTATTCCACGTGCTGCTGAATAGGATTTTCAAAAACAAATGTGTGCTTCAAAATAAATTAATCACGAATGCCGTAGCAATTTAATTTCCCATCCTCTCACTATGATGAAATTCGAAAACACCAAATACATGGTGCAAGAGTGCCATAAATAATAAATATTGATAGAAAAACTGATTGTAAGACTATACACTTCACTTCAAGTTCGTCATTTTTACTGAAAATGAACTTAAGGGGCATTCGTAATCACTCCAAAACTCAAAATCGACTTCTGTAGTAGTAATCTTAGAAAAAACTTTTGTAGTTTGTTTTACAGCAAGAGTGTGATGAACTTGAAATGGATTATATGGATGGATAGATCATGTATACATATTCGCGTCCGAAGTAAGTTGTAGGAACTATGAAAAAATTAAAACGATGTTAAAAAAAATTTACACTTAAATGATGCTTGCATTTTTCTATGAAATAGAAGTGATTAGTCTAGTCTGATCACTTTTCAATCAACATATAACCAATTCAACCAGAGCAACGTCGGGTAATTGTGCTAGTATGTATATAAAATTGCTACTAAACAGCAAACAGTTCATTGATGCATTCACAGGAGTTTTGACCAACAATTAAGTTGTTTATTCGAAAGTCTCTAATGTAAATGGAGCTTTAGATATGTTTAAGTTTGATCTTAAAGAAGTTTATTTTAAGAAGATTTAGAAACTCGGAGTATTTCCTTTTAGATTGCCAATCATATACTTAAACTTTTTTAGACGACTTATCGCTTCATCTTATTTTAAGGTTTAATGCTTCCACAACTTCCCACATACAATTTATAAAGTAAAAAAAAATTATTTCTTGGATATAATCAAATGTTTCTACACTCAGGACACTAGTACAACCTGGCAAAAAGTCCCATGGTTTTCTTTTTTACCTCGATGAAATTGAAGGTTTGTTATTGATAAAAGAAGCTTTTTAAATCTAATGAAATGGGGAAATTGGCCTGCGTCTTTTAAATGACAAATTAAATGCTTAAAAATAAAACTGTCTCCCTATTGTTTAGCAGAATGAAGACCATAAATTAAAAGAAACAGAGCTTTTATTCGTACTTTAAGGAAGTTAATTTCGTCGATATAAATGAGAGAAAACTTTTTCCTGAAAAGTCATTGCTTTAAAAAGCAATTTAGTTTAATAATAGCTCGAGTATCGACCTCTTAAACTATTGTAATAATTCCGAGCCTGTATACTCGATCTCTTATTAAACTATTGTAATAATTCGGAGCTTGTATATTAGAGCTCTTATTAAACTATTGTAATAATTCAGAGCCTGTATACTCGATTGCTCGATGTATACAGGCTCTCAAAATTTTCCAGTATTTTAAATAGCTTTCTAAACTGCTTAGAAAGCCAATAAATGCATAGAATATGAAATGTCCCTTGTCCTGTACGCTTTGTTCTTGTAATGTCAAGTGATAATTTTTCACAAAAATATACCGCATAAAGATCGCTATAAGATACACTATACTATCTTTATACATGCTTGATGCCAATGCTTTCTTTAATATAACATAACGATTACTTTTTAATAAAGTACTGCTTTGCACTATTTTTAAAAAGGTTGAAACTGTTTTTAAAAATTTAAAAAATATATAAATTTCTTAAAGTAACTTATATATGTATATAACTTCCACTAAAATTAAATACGTAATTGCACTCTCAAATCTTATTCTATTTGAGGATACTTGTCTAATTATATCATTAATATAATATACTATAATAGACAGATGAACATCATACCATAACATTTTATAATAATTACCATTAAAATAACTAAACTTATTTCACTGTAATGATTGTCTCACTTATTAACATTCTAAATTAATTAACAAATTGTCTTGGAAATAAATTATTAAACACAACATTACAAATCTTTTTAGCACATCAGACGTATGCTTTGTTCTCACCATAAATGTGTAGTTATAAATTAGCATTTATCATGATTGATGCGCAGTTAATATGCTCTTTTTCTGTTATGATTGAAAGAAAATTATTTGAATGTCAAAAATATTTAAATGGAAATTTATTATTACTGGTATATTACATTAAAGTCATATATTATACAGTAAAGAAACAACGATTCATGTTTTCAGTTCTTGTAGTTTTTATTGATACAATTTCATTATTTAGCTACCTACCATAAAGTCTACTTTATACAACTTATTAAGAGCTCAGAACAGAAAGGTTTTTGTTATAGCTACAATAGTTTTATATTATTGGTTTAGTACAAAAATAGTAAATAATGTAAAAACCAACGAATTACATTATATAAAATATATCAATTGATTACAAGAGAAAAGGTATCTTATTTTATAAAAATCCACACTTCCAAAACTTTTAATTTTTAATATCAAATGCATTTGTAGGATGCAATTTATTCATATGCAAAATAATCATGTACTTAAATTTATTTCTTTTTGAGGGTACAGGATCCTAAGATTAATTTGAAGTCTTGATTGAAATTTGCCGGGATCCTTTGCAGCAAACATAATACAATCCCACTTGGTAATAACAAACGCTTCTAAAATATTTAAAGAGGAGCAAAAAGATTTACTTATCATGCAGGCATTAGCAGGCTAACTACATATTCCACATTTTGCACTAACAGGTACAATGAATTGCTTTCACTATCGATTATGTGAAATTTTAAACTAAAAATGAAAGCAAGAATGTTATTTTCATAACTTCTAAAAAAATTCCTACAATTTCTAAAACAGCTAAAAACTATGCTAATTCGATTTGAAAGATGAAGGTTAGAGTTGAACGAGAATTATTGGAAACAGAGTTACAACCATGCAAGAATGTTATTCATACAACATTATTTTACTTTCTTTCAGTCCTGCACGAAATCGGATAATTTATCCTGAACTCTCCCTCCCTTGCAAAATCTATACATCTAGTTCTTAGTGTATTTTGATAGTCTTCGTCTCTACCGAATAAGGATTTCATAGCTTCTCCGAGATTTAATATGGTAATCTTATCAATCCACAGCACGCAGATGTCTGAGAAAACGCTACCCGACTTAGCCTTCATTCTATCTCGGGTAAAATAATGTGGATGTATGTCTAGCCCAGTTATGATAATTTTGCATTGTTTAGTAACATTAAACATCCGAGAACTTCGAAAAGCGGCGAAGGAGCATTGATTTCGTTTTTATAAATGTTATAGGGTGTTTGTTCAGCTATCGATAACATGTTGTGTGGTGATACATTTTACGGCCAATTTTAGTTTGAACACCCAGATACAATCTCAAAGAAACTTCACTTCGTGACTTTGATCGACGTGTCCGAAATAATCGCTTATGGGTCTACAATAGATAGTCCTACAGCTTTTGGGAGCATTGCCCTCATAATTTAGAAGGCATTATATGAACACACAATTTAACTCCAGATGCAGGTATTATAATTTTTACATTAGATGAATGCAAAATAAAAATTGAAAAAATAAGGGGAAATTTTTTAATATACACACATATAGACAGTTGATTACAGCCCATATTCAAATCTCCTGATCATTCGTAATTAATTAAAATATGTTTTTATTTTAATTATTTTTTCTTTTTATTTCTACTGCTTTACTGCTTATTTCGCCTACGATTAGACTCAGTACATAATTTGTTTTTCTCATAAGTTTTACAACTACGTATTTAGTCACATAAATATCAAGATTTTGCTTCAAATTAATGACAACTTGTTTCGTAATTTCAAAATCACCAAGCATGTAAAATTGTTTAAAATTTTTTATTAATATATTAAAAATAAAATGATAATAATATAGTTGTAGCTGGTTGATTTCTATTGCTCTGTTAGCTAAATTGAAATATAATTTATACAAGAGAGATAAAATGTGCTTCGCAACATTGGTCATCAATAGATTACAAGCAATTGACCCTTCAGAGCAGATACTATACGTGGGTTGGCTAGTATAATATATTTTGCATTTTACATTCACATTGTGTTTTGAAGTCTTGAAATTTATTTTAGAGCTCATAACCCATATTTTCTTGATTTTCGTCATCGCTCCAAAATAGAAATCTTTTATTTTCCTGAGTGGTCACTCGTCATCTGACCGTGGTTCAAAATTACTTGGTGTTGTCCTCGAATCTTTTCCTTTGGGATTGACCCCGGACCGTCACAAATAGCCCGTTGTGTTGCTCCAGTGTGACGTTAATTAAAATACCTACCTACCTGAGTGATCACTTTACAATAAAACATGACAGTTTACAAAGCAAGAGTGTGGAATTGTTTCGACAGAAAGAACGTGAATTAAATCAATAAAAGAAGGGAATGACATATCTTTCAGCATTAAGATGACAAGTAGTTGAAGTGTTATTCGTAGCTATTCCAAAAATAACACATGCCTGAAAATCTCCCAGTATTGGGAAATTAATTTTGATAGAAGCGAATGACATTATTTACTACAAAATCAAATAATAAAATGTCCTGTTAAGATTATATTGTACGCAGTGATGGGAGGGGGACTAGGAAATCTAAAAATTCATGAGAAGCTGCTACTATTAGGAGACAGGTTAGTCGGTAGATGGTTACATTTCCCGGCAGATCTCACGAGGCAGTTTATCCCTAATGATAACTTACTTAACAAACAATGTTGATAAGAAATTGAATGAAAACGTAAATTTCAGTTTAATGAGGTGAGTAATTCTACAAGAATGGTTCATTTTTAAGTGTCTGGTTAGACTGAGGGAGGAGTGACGGTTCCAGAAGATTTTTTTTCTATACATTTCTGAGTTATCATATCTGTCTTAGATGGAAGGGTAAATTAATAAATGCTCATTAAAAAGGAAAAAAAATGAACATTTATTTAGGCGGAAGAAGTGAGAGGCGTGTTCGTACAGAGTGAAAGCTTTAACAGATCTTACGTTTCCAATATGCGTAAAGAAATAATTTGCTCATATGTTTATGATTGCGCTCATCAAACTTGAATATATCAGATCATCAGTTCGGCATTCTCTCTGAAGGGGAATATTTTCCCTTGTCCGGGTTCCGACAACATGAATTTTTGAGCTGCAAATTGTCAGATATTTTTTTCCACTTCACTTCAAAAGAAAGTTTGGATGTGAAGATAAATTTTGCTATGAGTTGTATCTATACACACTCACTGAATATCTTAAAAGCCCGCATCAGGAAACTCAAGTTTCAGTTGGGGAGACAGATTTAAAAAGGCAACATGTTCCAACCTCAATTTGATATGATGGAGGACATAAACATAGCTTGAATCAACCATAGTTCGAGAATTCACTTCTTACCTTTAGGAAATGTTATCCCTTTACTTCTAGAATGGGAATCTTTTTTCTGATCGAGAAGCTTTGCCAGCAGTTTGCAGCATTTTATTGAACTCTCACATGATAGTGGACTAAATGCACTTTTTATAATCTTTCGTATTTTCTAACTCTTGAACTAAAGTGTATGTGATCAAGAGGGTTATTAAATCGACTGAGTTTTTTCAACAAATATTTTCAAGTAAGGATTTTGTGCTTATTTTTAGCCAAAAAACTCTAAAAATTGACTGCACGTGAAGACTGACCTGCGGTTTGACTAAAAGAATTCGTTCAGTTAAAATTCTTCATCGAAAGAGAGGGAGAGGAAGTGAGAGGAATTAAACGCTGGTGTGAGACGAAATCTGATGATTTAAAACAGTCTATGGTGTCCAATGTTGCACAGTGGCTTTCATTCAGACAAACATATTCCTTGTTGTGCTGTGTGAGCATCATAGCATAAGGAACGATTCTACGAAAAACAGAAACCATGTTTCATAATAGCGATACTTCTGATGCGTGTCCTCAAATAATAAAAAGATCTTTGAATACTAAATTTAAAGATGAATTATTTATGCCTTCCTTTTTTGCTTCGCAGACTGTCATCAAAAACCGCAGGATCCTCCAAAGCCCTGGAAACAGCACTTTCAGAGGCATTTCACATTGATCCAGTTCTTAAAAAGCTTTTCAAGGGATATTTTTAGGGTTGCCTAAAGATTTACGCTTCACTTGTTTACAATTTTTTACTGCGCTTTGCGAAATCGTGTCTGTATACTCTTATTGAACAGTTGTCTAAAGTTGATCTATGCATTAAATGGTAGAGGATTACCAATCATCCATATTTGATTACATTAAGAGGAATTAAATAGCATCTGGAATTAAATAAATAAATAAATAGATATTTTAAATTTTGTATGTTTTATATGCATTTACAAATAATATTCTAAGAGCTTTTTAAAATTCCAATTTGGATATTTTTTATTGAGATAACAGAGTTTATATACTTGCACGCAAAACCCCACAAATCTATATTAAATATCTGAAGGTTCCATTTGAATTCTCCGTGACAGAACATTTCTTTGTTTCGTAAATTTCTTCAAAAAATAATATTTATAACATGTAAAAAACTATAGATAGATAGGATTTATTTTGGAAGTTATCTTTTTAATCCGGAGCTTTCATAAAACAGATTATTTTATTGCAAGATATTTAATATTTCCCAATGTAACACTAATTTGGCAATTATTTAAAAAAGTTACACGTAAATGAAAAATATTTACTGAGCACCAGCTAGATTTTTTTTGCACGTACTTTACTAATAAATAATATATATTACCAGCACCTTAAACAATAAACTGTAAAATGATTATCTTAAAATTTTCTTTAGTTTTTTTGCCATGCAACTTCATTGAATCTGCCATATAGATTTAGTAGATAAAATTCTCAACGATATATGTTATAATCGATCCATTGCATACATTTTCAAACAAGCATTCGTAATTTGCTGATACTGACAGTGTTTTGTTTTCTTATTTGATTCAATTTCAGTAGTCCCATTACTTGTTTTACATTAAAATAATAAAAAATAGTCAATACTGCTTCTTAAACAGAGACTCGCGAAACATCTTTTCAACAACAAAACTAAAAAAGCCTTATCTCTGCTGAACAGATAATACAAATCAATACCTTTGAGTTCATCACTTCAGGCAAGGTTTAACGGAATATTAAATTATATCATTATGCAGTATTCGAATATATGAATGATGTGCTCAGTAGTGTAGATAGAAATAATTTTAACGGAATTTCGACGTGTTGGAAAAAAGAAACCCCGAGGATATCTGGAACGACGACAGCACATGTTTAACCACTGATCATTAGATGTATGAAATAAGATTGATTACAGACTGCACAAAAGCCGTACGAAAAGAGGAAACTCAATTTTTAAAAGAAAAAAATCCTTATAACATGCGTTAGTTCCGAAATGTTACATTCAAATATCAAGCTACAATCGCCTTAGAGGAAAAAACTTATTTATTTGATAAAAAGCCACACCGATTAAAAATTTTGGTGAGAAACCATTTGATATTTTGTTTAATTTTAATTTATAATTGGTTAATAATTTACTAAAAATTGCATAGTTTTTGAAGACATACATTTATATACAGTTCTAATTTTTAATATATAAAAATTAGGAGGAAAAGACTTTTAAATCATATTTATGTTTTTAAAATTTCATTTCCTCAAGAGAATTTATAACTCTTATCCCTAATTTATAAAGATTCGAGTATAATATGTTTTTACATTTTTTATTCTGTTCTTAACCTTCAAAAACAAGAATTTTTATTCGGTTTTACTGTGCCACAGACTTTATAGAATAAGAAATAAATATGTTACAGATAAAATATTTATAACTATGAGATTTTATTTATAAATAACATTTAAGATTAGGATTGTAGACCTAACAATGGATAAAAGAAAGCCTTAATGCTTTGAGTGAAGAAGGGAAATTAAAATTTCTTTCGTATTGGGCAAGGATATAAAATTCTCGACTTAATGTGATTTGTTTATACTTAGAATCTCCTTCATATGAATTCGAGACACAATAGAAACGAGAAAAAAAATCGAACTTGCAAAGAATTTTCATTGCCAAAATCGACACATTCCGACTCTTAAATACTTAAATATTTTTTAATTATTATCGAAATGAATTTTGAGGATAAAATATTTAACCTACAAAATAACAAAAGTAGAATCATATAGGAATTTTTCTTCTTAAAATTAAATTTTAATAGTTGTAGGGGCTAAGATTGGCATTCTGGAAAGGAACCTTTCATTTGACAGGGATTCTCCGTGCAATCAAATCACCGGTAGACAAGGATTTTATTTCCTGTGTCTCAATATGGAATTTGGGAAACACGTCCTACCACTAAAATACTAGCGCCATCTGCTACATTTTGCTTTACAGAAAAAGTATACAATTTATGAATATCAAAATATGTCCTAACCTTTTTTTGTACTTTCACCATCTATTTTGAGATTAAGAAAAGAATAACTTACTTTTTTCGTCTCTTGCGATTCGATTAATAAATGAATTCTAACTTCAAACTTTCATTGTAGATAATCGATGATTAATATTTCCGGTAAACAAATATGACTGAAATAGATTTAAATTCGGTAATTTGGGCACCACTACTTTATTAAACTTCCTTCCCGAAGGTAGTAAGTATATTTTACAGTGTAATCGGAAAATATGTTTTTGAGGTATACACTTCTTACTTTCATGTATCTTCTCTTAAATCACAATCGAATGCAAGAAAGGGTAAGTCAATATTTAATGATTTGTACGTCATAAAATATTCGATTAATATATTTCCTAAACTTATTATACCAACATTTTTATTGAACATCTATTAATTAATTTATATTTAATTACTGACAGCAGAAAACACCGTGTTACTATATAAAAATTCATTCAAACATTAAAAAAAGAGAGATGATTTTTATAAAATTATTTATTGAAACTTGATTTAAAATGGATGAATAAATGTCAAGACAAGGTATTTTACTCACAACACACTTGTACTAAGCCATAAGTACTGCAATAGCGGGGAAAAGGGTTAAAGGGTATAACTTTTAAAAGGTATAACTTTTATTAAGAAGAAACAAAATATGTCACGTAAGGAATTCTTTTCCATGCTTGAGGAATAAAATCGACCGGAACTTATCTTCGAATCGTATCTGAAATTTGCTTGAGGATTCAGCGTATCTCTTCAGTGAGAAATAAAGAGCAACAACGTATTTGGAGTTCTTCCCTAGCAATTACATGAGCGAAAGTTCCAGGGAAAGAATTCAACTGTCACGTGACATGTGTGTGGAAGAGCTGAGATGAGCAGAGGACGTCAATGTCATCTGACATTGGAGTATTAATCTGCCACCTTCTTCCCAAACTGGAGGAAACGAGGAAAACATACCTTTCAAAAAGACATCCTCAATTGATATTTTTCACTTCTTTTCTACTTAACTTGGAGAGTCAGTGTTACCTTTCCATGACATTCGATATAAAACAGTTTTGCGTAGTACGTGGTATATCCAATGGTTCCAAAACTGAGTATACACGAAGTAGAGAAATTTTTAAAAGCCTAAAACTGTGTGGTTAATAATAATTTGAACTTTTTGGGTTTGGTAAAGTACAAATATGTATTAGGAAATACAATTCCATGTTCGTTCTAATATTTTTCAATGCGCAATTTAATGTCAAATTTACAAAATTCTAAGTCACAAAATCGAGTATACACACGTCTATAAACAAAATAAAAGCGTAAGTAAATTTTTGTTGCATATAGTTTTCCAGTAGAGCATCTTTTAAACTGAGCGGCGCTGAATTTTAACGAGAATTAGTTTTTTATTGAACAAAAGCTAACTTCCCGTGCACCACAAAAGTACAACACGGGGCTTGCAGAAGTAAGTTGATTTATCAAAGGAACAATGGAATATAAAATATAACTAAAATTACAAGATTTTATGAAAAGAAAAGCAGATTAGATTCAACAAAAGCATTGAGTTTCACTCTGGCTATGTTTTGCCCAATCTTCTCAAATCATTTGTCAAGAATTAACAGAATTAATTACTTGGATGCTTTTGCTATTTTTCTTGTAGAATAATTCTCGTTCTTCGTTCATAATATCGTGATTTTTAACCTCTTTTACTACAAGGATCAAAAATTCTAAATTGATTTATATATAATTAAAAAATAAATTAAATCTAGATTATCAGATTTTACTTTAAGGCTTTGGTCGTTTTTGCAATTCCATTTACACATCCCCTCACAAAATTCCGATGTTTCTTGTTTAGGTAATAACTACGTAATATAAAATTAGTTTGTGTTATAATGAAACATTTGTTTATGAACAACAAAAACGGAATGTCTCCCCATTATTTAAATTACAATATTTTAAAAATGAATTAAATTATGGTTTAATACAATACAAAAATTTAAAAATTTGAAGATAAAATTTATCCCTTTATATTAATTTAGTGCTGTATTCTGATAAGTTAATAAATGTCAAAAGTATTTATCACTAAACAATCGTAGTAAGAATAAATTTACTAGGTAATATTAAAACAATAGCTTCCAATGTAACAAATAAAGCCAATAAAATGTTGTTGACAAATGCCAGTCGTTTGTCCATTAGACCACGTTCTCTCCAGTATTTTCCCACAGTAGAATTAAAAATCGCTAGTGCAGAGCACTTCAAATGTTCACGAAACATAGGCTGTCCTAGGTCTCACAAATCCTGTGTCAAAAATGTCCTAGGTCTGGGAAATCAGCAAGTCCTATTAGGTGGGATGGGCTTGGAAATAGTCGTGGACAGTGTGGTAGCAGTCTGAGCTAACAACTGCTTCCAGTAGAGAAGAAATTTGGGACAACTGAAATGTATTATTGCAGAGGACGTTTCAAGGCTTTTCTTTAGAGACAAAGACTGCTTCAAATTCTTTCGTATACATCAGCTTGATATGTAGTTTTGGCGAACGAAAAGTCATAGATTTTGAAAATTACTACACCTCTATGGCACTTTTTTTGGTTAAAATGTCAGTTTTCATTTACAGGAACATCACAATGTGAAGGGTCCACTGTACAGATATAGTCTGTTAGACCTTTTAATAGTGTCCTGATCTCCTGAATCCAAGGTCAATTGTGAGGGTAATTGTCAGACAGTGCTTGAAGAGCGGAATTAGAGTTCGAAAAAATGATAACTTTCTGAAATGAAAAAATACGAAGTGCAAGCCAATAAAATAAGATATTTTGGTTTAGAGGAAAGGAATTTTCTCATTTTCTAAGTCTTAAGTGCCGTTTGCTACAGCCATCGTTGTTTTAGTATGCGTTTTGATACAGTATGGAACTATAATGTTAAGATATGTAAATGTTAACATAATTTAATAAGTATATTCCTTAAGTAACCATGTAAATCATTTAAAGATATTCAAAGGGAATCACACAATTCTGAGCAGATAATGACGAAAATATGGAACTCTGTTCAGTGAAGTCTGTCAAGCATTTTGTGACTCATGTGTGAGAAATATTTAAAATTCAAAATACGTCAGTTTCAGGTAACACGAATTTTAGGAATTATTTTTTTCTAGACCATGTCATTTTTCGGAGAATGTCAGACGTCTTTCCGACGCGAGTGTCAAAATAAATAATTTCTATTTGAAAGTTTTTTTTCTAGAATAGTAAAAGAATTATAATTCTCGATGGAGGAACAGAATGCATTTGTAAAAATTTCGAGGCAACTTTTCTGAATTTACTTGTGTGCGTTGATAAAATACTGTCCAAAGAGATAACATTTTATAAAGTAATTTTAGCTAGACGTAACATGAAAACAAGTTTTGAAATAAATAACTTTTTCTCATTTCGGCTATGAATGTTTAGGATAACATTCCAAAGGATAAAGAACATCCCCTGAGATTGTTGTAGGTACAGAATATTTTCAACCTAATCATATGTAATCTTATACTTTATTTGATAAAGTTTCAGCCTAGAAACAATATGCTTAAAACGTTGTTAGGACTTCGAGCGTGTTTGCGAATATTTATGGAACAATCACATATTCGAACTTATTTAATAGTATATATATCAAGATACTAAACAGCTTTGAGTGGTGGTGATAATGAAAGCATATATAGTATATTTACGTCTGTTAAAGTTGAATAGTAATGATTTATTAATAAAATTAAATAGTAATGATTTATTAATAAAGTTTAATAGTAATGATTTATTAACATGAGTTAATTAAAATAGTTTCGGAAAGTGCATTGTACTGCGCAATCCATGTATTGGTGATTTCAAAATAAAAGTCTTTGTATTGTGCTCATAATCAATTCTGAACCTCTCTGGTCATCCGAGATTTCTTCTTTGAGATAAGTAATCATGTGTTTATGTGTCAGGGATATGAGAGGGATATTCCAGTGCTCATTTGTGAGTCTAGCAGTATACGGGCAAGCGATTCATGAACCGAGCAACCTTTAGCGCAAATCTCTTGCTTTTGATTGACACAGTTTTAAGTGTTCTACAGCAGCCCTTCAAGTTAATTGGGAAACCTTTGGGTCACATTTTGAAGAATAAGGGACTATTGAAAAAAAGCTTTGGAATAGTAAGGACTGCAGCCCTCATATACGCTCCCGGATCCAGTACCAAGTTGGATGACTAGTCCAAGTACCAGTTTAGATGATCCTCCTCACGAAAAAAACAACGTAAAATATGTATACCACATACATAGATTGCACAAATATATAAATTTCCCTTTATGTAATTGCTGTAAAGTCTTAATAAATAAAATGAACATATTATTTTTTCTAACTTATAAAACAGACGGCACATTACAGTACTGTTTTCATATTTGCATGTGCCGCCTTAGACCTCGGACCGAACCAATTTTTGGGATTCTTAACTCGTGGTATGGTCCGTCGGGACTGCTCTACAGGTTTCCAGCCATGTCCAGTTAACTGGACATAGCCAACTTGATACTTGTTGAAGTCGCTATCTTACGTGGTGAAATCCGGCTCCAAATTTAATTCACGTGGTTTTGGAAGTGTCTATTGGTTATATAAAGGGAAGGTTAAACGTAAACAAGTAAGTGTTCCCACGATTGGCGTCCTTTGAGTGGATTCTGGCTCCTAGTTGTTTGTCGTAAGATGCCGGTAGCGATAAAAGTGATTTTGAGTTGGCAAAACAAACCTTCGACGATTGGCATGCTTTAGAGAATGGTATCCCCACCTTCCTAGAAATGGACTTCTCCATCTCACTGAAGCCTCACTATACTGGGACCCTAATTGTCGATGTGGAGGTGTCCCTACTATCATAGAACCATGAACAAAGCATTAAATAAAGCAGGTTTGGTTTGGTGCTTTAGGGTCATTTTTGTGCGACCAGACCAAACAAACCAGGACCACAATTGGTAAGAAAATCCTGAATTGCAGATCATTGCAATGTTGCATCATTCATTCAGCCGACTAAAACATTTAGCAGTCTCAGAAATCATTAAAAATGCTTTGACAAATCAATCGGTTTAATTATAAACATATTTTGTTAAAAGAAAATATAAATTCTTAAGATTGCAGAGTAGCGTTATTGAATTCATACGTGAAAATGCAAAAGAAATGACTAACTGGTCCGCAATGAAACAGCCATAACAGGTTTTTAAGGCATGAAAATAAACAAGAAAATTCTTTTAAAATATATATTTCTAGAAATAATGAAAAGACTAGGAATAGATAAATAAGAAGGAAAAAGCCATGGGATATTCAAATATATTGATTGCACCATCTGAAAAGTAGAAAAAGGAAATTACGAACTTGAGGATTTTAGAAATATATTAAACTAAGCAAAAATCCTGATCAAATACTTTCTGGAAAAATATCAAATGTAACTCGATAGAAAGTAATACTAAGAAAAGAGAATATAGCTTGTGCTACTAAAAGAAGTATAGGTTATATCGATCAGACGTGGAAAGAAATGAGATCAATTGGGTCCAAAATGAAAATTTAACGGAAATGCGTGCCAAATATAATATGAGTCAGCAAAGTTGATTCCAAACAGACAAAGAAAAAGACTGAAAACAATATTTGCACTTTCAACATTTGGATTAAAGTTTTATTTTATAGTTATAGAAGGGTAATAAATTGCTTGGCCATGAAGGGAAAGAAAAACAATACAAATAAGATAGTATAAGTATTTAGTTAATGCAGTAAAATGAATGTTTGTGTACCTTGAAACAAATGTTTGTGTATATTACCTTAGTAATAGGTTACCAAACGTCCGGAATTTTCGTGTGTAGCTCGAATTCACTGGAAATTATAAATTGTCCAAATTTTTCTGAGAAATCATCTATCTAATCCAAACGTTGTTTATATAGCTTTGTTTACAAAAATGCGTTCGTTAATAGTGCAGTTCGCGGAATTATATATGTCAATTCAGATTTTTTAAGAGGTATTTTTTATTTGTAATATTGTTATTTTTTTTAGCAATATTTATATGACCGTTTCAATGTAAAACGTTTTTTATTCATACCTCCATCAGTTGAGTTTTATTTGTCCGAACTTTCCCTGAAATGTCAGGAATTATAATTGAGTTTGTCAAATAATTTTCATTTTTAAGTTTAGCAACCCTACCTGGAAATATTTGTCAAGAATAAGTAAACATTTTAAATAAATAAAGAATTCCTAAAAGGAAGTCTTAAAAAATAGTTCTTAAAATAATTCTTTATTTATTTAGAACGTTTTACATTGGAGTGAAAAATGTTTATGCATTCAGAAGGTAAGAGTTTTGAAGATAAATGCAGAGCTGAGAAACTTTAGTCAAACTGGTAATAAAAAATTTAAAATTTCAAAATATGACTAATAAAGTAATTTGTTGGTCATATTTTGAACTTTTATAATTTGTACCTGTTGTGAAGATAGATATTTATGAAAAATGTGCAAATTACAATCGAACCAAACACCATAGTGTTGCAACTTCCAATGTTCTTTCATCAGTAAGTTCCTTTTTGCAATAATAAAATTAGGCATGCTTTGTATTGAAATCATCAAAATAATGTTACTGTTAATAGGTTATGTGATCTCTGACCGATTCTGAAAAATTTATCAAAAGCGTTGACCTTAATTTCAGTCTTCTAGGTTGACAACCGATAGTCTTCTGCATAGTCTCATCATGCTGCCTCTAAAACGAGGGGCACAAAAATCTTCACCAAGCCTCCTACACGGATCGCGTAGGGTGGTGTTATCACTCTCATGGCAGTATACGTCAAGGGAGTTAATAATTATTCCCATTGGTTCTACTCCGATGGTTCAGTCCTTCAAAATTCATTTTGAGCTGGATATTTAAAAATGCTAATGCCATTTTCTTCGCAGAAAATTGATCCTGAAGAAAATGAAATAAACAAAATATCTCTGAAAAAGATGACTTGTAGCCAAGTTCTACTTCATTAGGTGGAAGTTTGAAGCACCCATGCCGTGGGCTGAATTGGAAGAAGTAACAATAAATCAAGCAGGTAATGCGACGTTTTCTGCTTTCGTTTGCGAAAAGAGGAGCGCATTAAGTGCAGAATATGGAGAGTCAGTGAATGGTATAGGCGTATTGATTGTATTCAAACTTTTTTGTAAACTGGAAAAGGAACCCCACATAAAGCTTCAGTTCATAGAGTTTGTTGTGATGACATACATACAATACAATTTTAAACTCTTTTTGAGCAGTTTAGATGGCGCAATTTTCACGAACTCAGTTTACTTCACGCTTACTCCCAATGTAAATATTCGAATGAAGTAGCATAAATATCATCGATATTTATGCTACTTCATTATTTTTAAAACTTCTTTTGAGAAAGTTCATATGGCTTAATTTTGACTTTCAAACCTATGGATCTTGAGCCATCCGGGTGTAGATAAATTACTCAACAATATTTCATAAAAATAATTACCAATCTGAAAATAACTAAATTAGATTAAGTTAGAACTATTATACATATGAAAAATCTCAACTGTGCTTACAAACAATTATGCACGTCAACAATAAAAAGATTAAAACCTTGGTGAATAAGAAATGTATTAAGATGTTTAACTCCTACAATTCAACTTCTCTGGGGATAATAATTTGATGCAAGTAGAAATAGTTTAAGGGAAGAGTTCTCAAATATATCAATCATATTCTTCTTACCAACAGAAACATCTAGCTTCGAATTCAAAGTTCGTCATGTATCATGTTAAATCCACAAAACTCACGGCCTTGCATTCGTACAACGTGGAGCATCAAGTTTTAAGCGTTCGAAGCAAAATGGTTTGAAAGTTTCAAATGCGTATACATGGTTCCTCGCCATAATAGCACTCTATCTGATGCAGATAGAGTTTTCTGCTGAAAAGAAAAGTTCTGTTTCGATCTATCTTTTATCAATCATCGAAATTGACTTCAAAAAAGAGAGAATTTGATAGTTCAAATATAAAGGGAACTCATAGACTTTAAAATGAAGACTTTCATGAAGGACAGCAGTATTGGGTTCAGAGTGGACATCAGTAAGAGAAAGATGAGGATAAAGTACTATTCGTCAAGTCAGCGTTTTGGAAATTGCAACTTTTTACAAATGTTTTGTTGTCAAATGAAATTCCGCTTTGTGGTAAGTGTCAACTGGTTCACTTCAGTGCGTTTAACATACTTATAAATGAATAGTGCGTACCTAAAATGCTAGGATTATAAAATGTTTTGAATTATATTATAGTTCGTTGATGCTTTGGAATATCTATAATATATGTAAATGAGTGTTCGTACATTGAATATTTTAGTCCCATTTCATGTAAATTATCCGTTTTGGGCCATTTTAGTGCAAAATCAGGTTTCTGCGTTTCGTATTTGTCTGTCTATATGTGTGGGCCCACATATTCAGAGTTCTAGATATATTTTAATGAAATATTGTGCACCTTGAGTACTCAAAATAAATTAGCGACCGAACATCGTAAGTCTGTCTGACTTCCAGTTTTATGTCCCGTTTAACTATCCCGTTTACAGAGCAATATATGTATTATTGCACTTTAAATGTGATAAAGTATAATATTACATTGTTACTTTATAACATTGTTTTTGTTGAATATTTTTCTAGATTGAACCAAAAGTATTCAAAACTTTTTCAAAGTTTTCTTTAGGTCTTAGGTCTTCAGAGTTCTTATTTTTGGTGAAAAAAATATCAGAAAGGATGGAATTGCTGATCGGTTGCCCCTTTGGTGTTTATACATAATCAATAGGCAGTTAACCTTGAACGTTCTACCTGTTAATCTAAATTGTATTTAACTAATCACTGAAACTCCCATGATCTCCATTGTAATGAAAGTATTTGTTTGTACTTCCAAAGGAATTATCATAATCGTGCATATTTCATAAAAATATTTATACGTACTATGTTTGCTTAGTAAATGACTAAGACTGATAAATTAGCAATTTGTGTATTTGGTAGTGACAAATCAAATTTTGTCACTACCGAAAACAAACTTCAGATCCAATAAGACATGCGAACAAAAGTAAAGAAACAAGTTTGTTTAACAATATATAGTATCAGTTAAAATAATTTCAACTATCGAAATACGAAATTAATTATGGAACAGAAATCACACATTAGGAATTTCCAACTTTATATAAAATTTTTCGTTGCAGGGAATATTTCCTTGGTCTATATTTGTAGTTCAGCGAGAGAGAGAATGAGTGAGAAAGAGAGAGTGAGAGAGAGAATGTGTGTGTGTGATAGAGAGAGAGAGGGAGTGTGTGTGTGAGAGAGAGGGAGAGTGTGTGTGTGTGAGAGAGAGAGAGGGAGAGTGTGTGTGTGAGAGATAAGCTTTCAAATAAGAAATCTGCTGTATTACAATTCAATTTACTGGTATAGAAAGTTTTTCATAGATATTTGCTGTTTGAATGATACAAAATATGTGATTAGTTGGATTTTTCTAAAGTAATAAACCATTAAAGTTATGCTACCATGTTTCATCACTTATGTTTACAAAGAACTAATAGTCATTAATTTTAGGCAATTGTAAAGTACTATCGCCTGTTATGCTAAACTAAAATATATCCTCTCGTTATCATTGAACTGAATACAGGTTCTCTAGAAGTCGACTAGTCCAAGTCATATACTAATATTTAACATTTGCAAAGGTCTTTGAAGTTGATATGTGACTTAAATTTCGAATTCACATATAATATTTAAAAAGCATAAGGATCGTGTTTGAATTGCGAAAATATTTAGGAGCACTTGCAGCTTTTAAAGGTTTCGGTATAGATTTGAGAAGTAAAGCATCATATTTCATAGTACATAAATCATTTTCGTTCATTTCTAATCTTTTGATGGTTGGTTGGGTTTTTCTGGTACAAAGGCCATATTTGGCCAAGCTGCACCAAACAACTCTAATCTTTTGAGTTAGTTTAATATAGATAATAGCAACTGTTGATATGAAACTTTAAATTCTGAGCTATGTATAATTTTTATTGGAGGAAGTCCGTATATTTTGGATCAATTAACTTTTATATCAATTAAATCTCTTTTGAATGAACTCTGCTAAGTACTATTTTTTAAAAGAATGTAGTATAAAAGAAAGGAATCCAATTATCAATTTCAAATGTCATTAATCGATAAAATCTTCCGTAGGTATATAATAACTGCAAAATGTAAATGCATGTAAATGGAGGTAAGACATAAGAATTCTTGGAGCACCTATCCAAGCACAGTGGATTATCTACCCTATGTAAATACATTATCAAGTAGAAGTAATTACAAATTTGAAAGAAGAAAATTTAGAGGGTTATTTTGAGGAAACGGAAATACAAAAAAAAATTGGAATGGAATTATAAATAAATATTAACGTTAAAATCGTTAATATCGTTGGATGTTCTAGAATTGGTTGCAAGAAACTTCTAGAAAGTCTATGATACCATCACCAAAAATACAAACCACAGTTTAAATTTAAATGAAAAAGAAGTCAGAGAAAAATGTCGTCTGTTCTCAAAGTCCAATGATATTTTTGAACCTGGAATTCTTTCCATTTGCTTTCAGTTATTTATCGTCAAGGCAGTTTAGGGCACATGGCAATATATTATATTAGTACCTAAATTGTTTCGAATTTACTTTCTCTGGCCTCGCCCACTTAAACCTTTAAAAGGTCCCCTGTATAAGAAGACACATACAGGGACGAATACTGGGTCCAATTAAACTGGTATAGTTTTCATCAAACATCATTCGTACTTTTCAATGGTCTTAGCAATGATTTCAAGCGAGTTTGTATATCATCCATTGCCAGGATATCTCAGTTGAGGCTTTTATTTCCCCGAAATGTCTTCTTTACTTTAACTTAGGTGACGTTTATTTTGAAGTTTCTAGTGTTTCCTTGTCAAGACATGCAGTTAGAACTACTCCAGATGCTATACGTTTTCCAAAATTGCATCTCTAACCATTTGTACTCTAGATGGAATCGGGCTGATTAAGTTAACTCGAATTATACTCCGTAATCTCTTGGTATGCGTACCAAGGACAGAGTTTGGATTATAGTTACAGTAGATACTGTTTAACAATCCTGCTGATTTTCAGGTTAATCTAGAATGGCTGATGAAGCAATGTCTGAACCAGTAAAAATAGATGGTAGGCCTTTACTGTTGTTTTGTCGTGTGTCCCTTCACTGTAATATTTAACATGACGTAACCCTCTTGGAGGACCCAGTGGCTCCGAAACTGCCAAAGTCACTCTTAAAATTATAATCTTGCCATTTACTATAGATGCTTTCCGCTTTTCAAGTTTACTAGTTCTCATCTGGAAAAGTGTAGTGATTTATTAAACATTGTGTAACTTTGACCACTGAACCAAATTACACACTATCGTACTATTCAAATTGTCCATTAAGGTAAAAAATAATTAATATATGTAACTTTAAAGCATTTAAATATACTTGAAATTTAACTATGAAATATTTTCTTTCGAATTTGTTGAAAATGGAGCAAAATGTTTTTTCGATGTAAGCTGTAAAGAAGCGGATAATATTCTTACAATGCAATACACAAAAATAATAAGAATATCATAATATATCATGAAATAAATGCGATTACAACCCAGTTAATTTTCGTTAAAATGACGGAAATTTGTGATAATACGCCCTGCAAGTCGTTAATTTTCATCCACTCTGCGAGAGAGTGCCATCTTTTACCTGACCCTAAAACACCACTGGCCTAAGTTATACGTCTTTCCCCAATTATGTATTTTGTGTATTGTATTGCATGGCATACTCACTATTAAATCATAGCTTTTGTCTAAATCAAAAACAACTGTGGATCATGCCATATTAAGTGGTCCAACCTCGAATACGATTACCGCTCGACCGCCTTAGCTGAATTATCGCATTATTTGAATGTCTGTAATGGAATGACACTCGCTAAAAATTTAGAAAAAAGTACATTACATCTTGATACACAAGTCCGGCGCATTAACACCGATTTCACGATATATTCTATAAATCAACAAAACAATATAAATAAAATGGACATTAGAAACACAGTAAGAATAGAAGATTAATTTCACAAATTTTCTTTAAGGGAATTCCAAAAATTTTCTTTCCGTTGCAGTCGAACAAGGTATGCTCCAAAGTCTCTTCCACATCAAGGAAAATAAGGCACTTGTTGGAGTCAGACAGGTAAAAACTATTCAAGTAGGCCTAAGTTAAAACACTATTATTATTTTAAACATTCGAAGGAAACATAGTATACTTTTTAAAACCGCGTTTTTAATTCAATATGCGCATACAACGTAGTTGAACAGACGTATTTCTTTAATTCCACTGTTTAATATATAATCAAGATAAAAAAGCTGGAATTATACAAGCTATGATACTTACAGCTTAACGCGAAGCCAATTTCCTAAGAAAATATTCAATCTTGAAGGAGGACCTTGTTTTATATATAAGTTTAGGACCTTGTGCCATAAAATCCAAAATTCTATCGAATCCATCTTGGCGATCTTCATCTTTAAGGGCTGCATAAATGTATCTTCCCCAGCTGTTTTCATATCAAAAGATCTCTTTAGAAGCTCTTTTTTATTGAAATATATCCATAAAATGCAAAATAGCCTTAAAATCACAAGAATAAAACTCGCAAGTATCTCAATACACTCTTCCTCAAAGTAAAAGTTTTGATTTTATCTAAGACCATCCTGTGTTGAAAAATTAATATCATCTAAAAATGTTAAAATTACAACAGTAAATATTTACACTTAAACAATGTATTGTACTTACAATGAATTAATTATAAGGTGAAATTGTTTACTTTACTAACAAAGGATCGATTTCGTTAAAATCAAAACTTTCCGGAACAATCCAGTAAACCAGTATTGCCTATGAGTGTATTTAACAAAATTATTTTTTATAAATTGCTTGCAATTATATACTTATTTACGAAAAATATGTTCTATTTTCTTCGCCACAATTGAGGATCCCTCTCCGCGCTCAGTGAGTCTGCGGTACTCGGTTCGAAGGTCATACCAGGTACGAACATGCCTTGTCTACACGACGCTATTTTTATCTTCTGGATGCTTCTTCTAGTTCTGAAATCATAACACAAAAAAGTTGTTACTTTTTTTGTAACGTTCGACTTTTCATGCAAGCCTTCCAGTACTCTTCCGATTTTAAAGATGTATTCACATCAAAAACATCTTTTAAATTACCTGAAAGTTGGAAAAACTAACACGCTCCGACGGCAGCACCTTTTAATATCAACTTGAAACTGCTTGAACTAATACGACTGCATCAAAATGCATTGACACGTCTCTAGTAAAGTTGAATTTCTTAACCAGTACTAAATTGCTTTAGAAGGAATTATGAAGTCCATATATAAACCATTATTAAGCCGCAAATTCAATTTTAGTAACTCCATCCAGTTAGTTAGGGAGGATTTGATCTATTGAACGGCCTTTTAGTCATTACAAAGTTCTAGAACACCCACCGAGTGCAGAAAGTTTGGATATATCACTCGTTAAAAGTGAATGCAACTTAATTACTCATCCAGAACAAGCCGTTGAAGACGAAATCACAATTTATCTTCCAAGTGAAGTTAATTAGATGAAATAAGTTCCTACAAGATGGGACATTCTTAAGCGTTATGTATGTATCAGAAGGTAGTTGAACAAGTTTCTCGTTGAGAGATATTTGACTCACATTTAAGCTTCAGTTAAAATGTTTTATTCTGATACAAAAAAATTTGGGAATTACAGATAAAAATGAATAGTCTGTGGAATTTAAAGAATTGCCGAAACAAATCATCACAGCTTTAAGAACTCGGTTTATTTTCAACAGAATTTTATCCTTCATAAAAACGGAACTTCGAATTTTTCGAATGCTGTATAGGATTCTTGAAAGTTAATAGTTTCACGAACGAAACATTTGAATTTTAGGGTATATATCGAAGGAATTTAAATTATTGACCTTCTCACTGACATACTTAGAAGCAATACGTATTTTAGATTTAAATAGTCCAGAGAATAATTCGATTAAAATCTTAATAAATAAACTCTTAAAGTAGAACGTCTACATAACTGTCAAAATGAGTAAAATTGGCAATTTCGATGATATCGATCGAAATGGGTTTGACACAGAAATTTGACTTGTATATTAATTTAAAAGAGTTTTTTGTTGGAAGTTTAATGCACTAACAAAATCCCAGACGGAGTGTATTGAATTGTATTAGTGAGAATGGAACAGAAAGGTAGAGATTTGGGACGTTTTTCAATTTATTTTTCAAAGTTCTTTTGCTCTAAAGTTTGTTTTAAATACATAAGGTTAATTTCTTTCAAAAAATATTGAGACATGTATCTTGAATATTTCTATTTCGGTTAAACTTGAAATTAATCTATCATCTCGCACAGGATAATATTAATATAAAAAATAAAACTATCGTACAATGCCCCGCTCGGTGGGCAGGTTGGAACTTTAGCTTAAATATTAACACATCTGTAACTAAGTTAAGCTCACAATATATATTTCTTTATAGGACCGTTGTTTAGCGTATGGCCTCATTTGGCTTGTTTATGGAATAGGATTTCAACGTGTTGCCGATAGAAATTCCTAAGGATGATTTCCGAGTTGATACATGATAGTTGATAGGTCAATGCCAATTTCATTAAACACCAAACGTCTCCAAAACAGCGATATACTACATTTTAAAGTAACCGCGATATGTATGATGCGAGAGTAGTTGGGTAAGAGGAAGTAAAATCTCTGTTTCCGTCTGGTTTATTTATTTAAACTTAAAAGCTCTCTCATGCCCAATAGAAATACAGATTAGAAATGTTTTCAGAGCTTATATAATCTGTAAGAGAGTAAATATTTTCCCCCTTAAAATTCTTAATACATGTTTTTTTTTTTAAATGTGGAGACATTCGTGTAACCTTAAGTATTCAACATGGTAATTATGAAATGAAAGGAATCGTATAACCTGGTCCGTGGAGAGCAAGGAAGATGAAATGACGGTGTCTTTATGAAAGTTTATTTTGCCCATGGGGGTAATTAATGAATGCAACAACATTCTTTCTTTTCAAAGTTTTTCATTCAAATGAAAATTACGTAGAATAAGAGGATAGTATTTTGAACGTGTTAAAACCCATTAAGATAACAGATAAAATTTTTTACAATCCATGATCTTATTTGGCGAAACTGGATGAAACACTAAAGCTTTTAAAAGTTCACCCATACAGTTAAAAAGAAACTACCCTTTCTTAATGCTTCAGACATACAAATTAAACAAATTAAAAAGATAACTTTTCTTATGGTGGGGGCACATGATTCTTAAATCTCTCGTAAATGTTTACAAATATTCAATTTCTTCTCTGCCAGTCATGATGTTTCTGCTATGTGTGTGTCGTTTAGATAAAGGGTTTGAAATAATAAAATACCTACTAACAGCTTACACAAACTCATATTCATTCAGTATGTTTTGAAAGTTTGTTTTGAACTATGATGTGTGAGTGACTATTGAACATACACAATGTTCACACCATGAAACGTTTTAAAAATGTTATTTTATAAAAAGTCATATAACATTCTCTAAATAGTGCAAATTTGCGTATTCTTTCCAAGAATTATTTTAAGGGTAAGATATCTGGATGGATACCGACGATAAATATGAAACATTTTTATGCATCATGGAAAATAATATTCAATGCAGAGAAGCGACGATAGTGGTGAAATGTACTAATCATAGGGGTGGCAATCCCCTGGTTGGTTACGTTCTATCAGTAGACTATCGAAACATTTTTTATGGACCAAATTTTATGGCAGCTATTTTCCTGTTTCTTTCAAGTAAAATGCGCATAAGGGTGTCCAAAACCAATTAAAAGAAGCAAAAGTATTTCTATAATCTACATCGCTTTTTCTTTATCTTTTATTCCCTAGAGTTAATTTTTAAAATTCTTTGCTTAAGGGGATGTATATATTCGTGATAGCTTAATGAAAAGTAATTTGAAATATTTGTGATTCTGAAAAATTCATACAGCCTCCCACAAGTTACTTTTTAAGAAGGTGGCTTTAAAGGCATCTGAATGCCTGAAATAGCTTTTTATTCTCTGGGCAGAACCAACCGACTTTTTAACGGAAACAAAAACAATAAAAAAGAAATAGACTTTGTAAATAAAAAATCTGTGACGCAGACGAAGGAAAGTGTTTTATAGACATGGAAACTTTTCAACGTATTTTAAGATTTTTAGTAAAAATCTTATTTCAGTCAGTGCTTTTTCCTTCTCCAATGCCAGCTTATGGATATTAGTACCTTTAAGCATTCCGTTGTAGAGAACGTGACAGTCTGTGTTAACCCGGGTCACCATAGATGTGCCACATCGTACCCACCTGAAATAGGGTGGGGATGGAGACATGCCTTCCTAGAGGACTTTGGGGATCTGTCCCGCATATACGACGTATCGTCTTGAAGAAATAAGGAAACTTCTACTTGTGAACCCGACTTCGGCCCATACGAGATTCGAACTCGTAACCAAGCACCAGTTTTTATGAGCTCCCAGTTTCTTTGGCCACTCGGTCACTAGTGGGGCTTATTTGAATAAGCAACTTTTGATATTTGTGAGACTGCTGACTTATGCTTCCTAACTAAAATGACTAGTGACTACCCACACAATATCGCAGTTACTCTGAGCCACTACTTATAATTTTAAAAAGGATATCGACATTTTCTATACAAACGAATGCATTATAAGAAACTTTTTAAGATTGCTTTTTACAGCCCTCATGATCATTATTTCTGTACTTTTGATAAAACATAAATAGGATTTAGCTCAGATTTTAATTCTTGAAAATGCAGCCTGTTTAAGTGCAGCAAGATAAAATTCCTTCTAATTCCACGATTTTTAGAGGTAGGCCACAAATTGAATCTATTTCCGATGAAGAGAAAAACCGATAATACAGAAAAAACTAAGGATAGTTATTAGTCAATTTATGAAAAACACTTCGAAGTGTCGTCTTCTTGATTCAAGTTGGATTGGGTTTTATTGCGCAAGGGCCAAATTTGGCCAAGATGTGTCAAACACAAGACGAAAGACGCCAAATAACGGGCATATACGCAAGGAAAGTTTTACTGACATAGGACAGAAATATACCCAGGGTAAATTACAGGAATCAAACCTGCGTAGCCTACAACTCACAGGTTTCTAGAGCATTAAACACACCCATTTAGCCATGGCTGTCCCTGTGATACAAGTTAAGATCTCAAGACGATAACTTTAAAAGTATCACCGGTTTCATTCATACGAATGTATTATGAGAAACTTTTGCGATTGCATTACAGTTCCATGATCTCAAATTCTTAAGTGATGTTCAGACTCAAAAGGCCTTCAGCTCAGATCCTGATGATGCTCTAAAACGTCGCTACCAAGTGGAGCAATGTAAAATCCCATCCATTCAAAACGTGAATTCAGGTATCTGCCAATCTCATTTCTCAAACCAAAAGAAATCCATCAAACCAGGCGGGTCTGTTGTGTGTTATTATGTATACTTCGAGCCTTTCGGGTCTCTAAAGAAAGGGAGGAAAGTTTGATGGGGCCATGGTAAAAAGTTTGGTAAGGGGAGGGGGTGCTTGAGAGAAGAAAAGCAATGCGACAGTGTCACGAGAAAGATGACAAAGTGTCACCGAAACGCCTTTCAAGATGCTGTGAATGGAATTCGGAATCGATGACGGATGGAAAGGGACCAACATCGACATACATATCAGATTCTAATTCCGTTTGCGTATGAGATGAATTGTCCGGAGACAAATTTACTTTTAGACTCGAATTGGGAATATAAATGGAGAACTGGTCAGGATTTGGATATAAATCTATCTATATTTAGATGGAAGTGACATTCTATTCTTCAATCTATTCATAAGATTTTATTTATGTCTCGTCTCTATTTTTACAAAGTAGCATAAAATCGAAGAAAATAACAAGTTTGAAAATGAGTTATTTCTTTTTTTTATCTAAATCCTTCAGAAAATTCGTCTATCATGGGTGTATTTATCTCTTCTGTCGGTAAAACTTTCCTGGTGGGTGATATTCGTTACTTGACGTCATCTGTATTGTGTTTTGTGCAACATGGCCAAATATGTCTATGCGCCGTAAACAACCCACCCACCCACTCTTTTAAAGAAAGGAATTATGCTCGCGTGATACTATTTACAAAATACAGATTAATCTTTTGGTTCCGGAACTCCCTATACATGAATTTTTGATTTTACCTCTTAAAACCCAACCAGACTCAATTCTTTGTCATAACCATGTATTCCCATAGTGAACATTAACAGATGTAAATCCGTTGATACAGAAAAAGAATTTTGTCATTAGCTAGTTTTCAAGAGGGCAAAACTAAAGATCCACGCATATAGACCTCTGGAATGTATAGATTTAATTTAATAAAGCAATAGTAAGAGCTATGAAAATTTCTGTTTTATATTTTTTGCCCTTCTTACACAAATCTATGGGTAGAAAGTATCCTTAGTTAAATAATCGTCTGCTTCAGCTATTTTCAACCTTTATAATCTAATTTCTTAAATTTGATAGCATACCAAAAATATGTTAATTTTTTCCGATAGGACAAAAACTAGGTGCAATTTTGATTAATTTACAAAAAATAATTTTTGTAACTATCTACCCTTTTTTCTCCAAAGTGGCTTTGAAAATTTTGTGAAACAATTTATCTACGATACTTCATAATAAAAAAATAATTCTTAGAATTATTTATACTACTATTATAGAATTATTTATAAAATATGAGTATATTTGAAATTATTTGTGAACAGAACTTATAAAAAGTTCAAAACTAAATAGTGAAAATGAAGTAAATCTTACACAATATAAGGCACACTGGTTTAATATCGCTGATCTACTTAATTGTGTAATTCAGTTGCCTTAATCATCAAGCAGGAAATCATCAGATTCTGACGATATCTATAGTTAGAATTTTGCATACTACTTTCGAGTAATTTAAATGCAACAAAGTCATTTAAATTTGAATCCATTTTCTTTAGAAGTTAGATTTCTATTTTAAGTGTATCCAGATTCACAATCCAACTTAAAAATTCTTGTTCTTACATCTGGTGTCATAAAAAAACTCAATTATTTTAATAGACTATATGGAGTAATATTATAGACCATAGATTTTGAAATATTTTCAGGATCATAGAGATACTGATCCACACTAATTTCATTCAGAAGCTATAGACGATAGAACTTGATATTCTGTCGATAGAATGAAGTCGTACAACCGCGCTGCTGATCAAGTAGGGCATGTAGTAATTGTATATGCGAAGGTATCCAGCTACTGAATGCCCTCTACATGCTGGAGATTCCATTAGCTCCCCTTTGGAGGAGAACTAGTCTTTGATTGACGAAGAAAACGTTTGATTTCCAAGTTAAGTTAAAGAAAGTATCTTACACAGCTAAATCAAAAGTTAATTGATGAAAAGAAACAGTTTTGGTAGTTTTAATCTTACCTTTCAAATAAGAGTTTTTAAAAATTAGTTCTTGTAAATTTTATAAGTAATCTCCCGCAATATGTAATTCCATAAAAATATTCATATTGCGCAAAAATATTGTAATAGATGATAGATTACTCAAGCAAAGTATAATGAGGTCTCATTTTATTCATTTAAGTTGAGAATAATTTTAAAAACTTTGAAAAAACCCGAAGATCCATTATGAAATGCCAATCAGTATGCATCATCTGGAAAAACCTCCGAGATATTGAAAATTACATAAAAAAGAGCCTTACCCCAAAGAGAAATATAAGTGTTAACATAAAAATGAATGAAAATTTGTATATAAAACAGATTGGGGAGAATATATTGTAGTCTTACAAGAGAAACACTCAAAGTCAATGAACATAGTTCTTAGAAAACAAAGGGAAAAAGTTCCACTCACTACCTTATACTTACTAAGTGTGTTTCTCAAGAAATCTTCTAGCCTTCATACAAAGAAAAATGACCTAGTGATCTAGTGAAAGATAATCAAATTATGATCTAGAAAAGCTAAAAGATCATCTCCAAATTTGTCTTCGTGTGTTTTCCCTGTAGGCCGACGACATGTTGTTGAAATGAAGTTATGTATCATTAAGTTGTAAAATAATGTATTTTTAAAGAAAGACAGAAGTGAGGTAGGTTTCTTTGCTTAAAGGAAACCTGTGCCGTCATAAGATCCCATGTTCGATCATCCGTTTTTAACGTTATCAGTTATATTTAAGACCCATTGTTTATCGGAAGCTTTTATACATTTTAAAAAGAGCATTTATCAATATTTTATGTTTCCAAAATTTACATATCTTTAACGCACATTTCATAATTTTAATTCTACCCTGTCTGTTTTTTTATTGAAGAAAAGCAAACTCCCCGTGCACCACAGAAGTACAACACGGGGCTTACAGAAGTAAGTTGATTTAACAAAGAAACAATGGAAAACAATTGAACTAAAATTACAAGATTTTATGAACTTGACAAATGAGTAGAAAAGCAGATTAGATTTAACAAAAGGATTTAGTTTCACTGGCCATGTTTTACCTAATTTTCTCAAATCATTTTGAAGGTACATTCTTGAATTTTCAAGTGCAGGAAAACTAAAAAACCAAATACTCCACATCTTCTGGCTACTTTTTAGAACACTCGCACATATCATTAGTCCGAAGATGAAACCTATATAGATATTTAGCAAAATTTCCATGGCCAGATAAAAATTGCGTAATTTTGAAGTTTGTGAAGAAAAATAATTCTGAGTTCAATCTATAATGAATAGTAAGAAAAAAATTTTTGGTGAGGCCAGCTTTCTCAGACGAGGCATACTCATCGTTCCACTTAGCAACAAGCTTGTCATAACATGAGACTTTGAAGTAACTCTTAGGAATGTTAACATTTACATCAATTTCTAAATTCAAAGCATCTTTTGCTAAAAAATCAGCTCTTTCATGAATGAGAAAAACAAAATTTTATTATTGTTTGAGAAATTTAAATTAGAGCGCTCTATAAAAGTCAATAAGAAAAAAATTATATAAAAGGGAGAAAGCAATACATTGCAAAAATAACATTCGAAGCATTCAGAAAAGCTTATGTAACCAAATGCGACTTTTAAACTCAATTTCATAGTAATGGTCCACCTCTTAAGTTCCCCTCTCTGTCTGATATATACAATTCGCGAAAAACTTTTCTAATTCAGAGATTGAAAAATTCAGAGATTGAGTTGTGTTATCCCAACACACACAAATGGCTTTTACATCCGCTAACAAGCATATTACGAGGGCTGTCTAAAAAGTATCCGACCTTTGGCCAGGAAAAATATATTACTTAAGTGACGAAATTGGGACCCTAATCCCCTTCAAAGTAGGCCCCTTGCGCCTTCACACACTTAGCCCACCGATCCTTCCACTGCCGAAAACACTCCTGGAAGGCTTCTTTTGGAATGGTGTTCATCTCCGTTGTCGCGTTCTGCATTATCTCTTCTCTACTCTCAAAACGGGATCCTTTCAACGGCATCTTTAATTTCAGAAACAACCAAAAGTCGCAAGGAGCCATATCTGGAGAGTAGGGAGGTTGGGAGACGACTGGAATTCCGTGTTTCGCCAAGAAAGTCTGGATCAGGTGTGACGAATGAGCCGGAGCATTGTCATGATGCAACTGCCAGTTTTTCGTCGTCCAGAGGTGTGGTCTTTTGCGCCGAACTGCATCTCTGAGTCGGCGTAGAACTTGTTGATAGTACTCTTTTGTCACTGTTTGTCCTTCCGGTGCGTATTCGTGATGCACAATTCCACAGATATCAAAGAACACAGTTAGCATCACCTTGATTTTGCTTCGCACCTGTCGCGCTTTTTTCGGCCTTGGAGACTCGGGATGCTTCCATTGCGACGACTGTGCTTTTGTTTCTGGGTCGTACCCGTATACCCATGACTCATCTCCAGTAATCACGGTGTTCAGAAACTGAGGATCAGTGTTGGTAGTGTCCAGAAGGTCCTGTGCAATCTCAAGACGGAGTTCTTTTTGTTGTGCCGACAGCAGCTTGGGCACAAATTTTGCAGCCACTCTGCGCATGTTCAAATCATCACGCAAAATTGCATGTGCGGAATCTTTACTGATCCCAACCTCTTCGGCAATCTCTCGTACGGTCAAACGACGATCTCCTTTTACCAGATTTTCCACCCTCTCAACAACAGCTGCATTCCGAGCGGTTTGAGGCCTCCCAAGACGCTGATCACTCTCCACCGATGTGCGGTCATTTTTGAATCGGTTAAACCACTCCTTCACTTGTGTTACGCCCATAGCATCGTCTCCAAAAACTTGCTGAATTTTACGAATTGTTTCGCTTTGCGAATCGCCAAGCTTTTGACAAAATTTGATGCAGTATCTTTGCTCAACTCGTTCAGTCATCTTGAGAGAAATCAAAAATCCGACGAACACTTATAACAGCACCTTATTCAGCGGCCAGCAGGCAGCGACTGACACACTCGAACACGGAGAAAAAATTCAAGCATGCGCATTAAGTTGTCTTCTTCCACTGTGCACAGTGGCACCGCTCTAGCATCATTACCGTATGCAGGAAAATTCAAGGTCGGATACTTTTTAGACAAACCTCGTACTTCATAGAAAAATATGCACTCTTTCCTATTATTCAATTCCGATGCTCCACAGAGAAAGAAAACATCCAAACGCAAGAACTCTATTTTCAGAATGTGTATCTATCACGTTATTCTATGCCTGAAGCGATATAAAATTAATATGATAACGTATCTGTTAAAGGAAATATAATTTAATTATATATGGGCGTTCAAGTGGAATGAACTTATTAAAATGATTTCAACATCCGAATATGTTACAAATTAGTTTCAGTTATGTTTTTCAGCCAGATGACTCAAGTTGGGAGAGTTTTGAAATTGTTTTAAATTAAAATAAAGATAAAGTTGATTATGTTTGAGCAGCAGATTATATTATAAAGCAGTGTTACGTGAACTGTCGTAAACTAATTATTAGAGTATATTAAACCAAAAGAACATTTTTAAATCGTCGGAATAAATCACGTAAATAAGTGCAAGATGCACACTTATTCAATTTTTCATTTGTGTTGTCTGTTTATGGGGGTTATATTTTTACTCTTTAGATACTTGCAACAAAAACAGTTTTAAAAGTTACCATTTATTGAAAAGTAAATTTGTAATAACAATGTATTACACTTGATCAAGAGAACTCCTGTTTTCCAGTTCATATTTGTCATAAATTATGTTATATTTTTTCGTGTTTTGTTTTTCAGAACTAAGGTGTTTTCCAACTCTATACTCTTCTAACTCTAAAGTCTTCATCACAAGTATGTAGTTAAGGGGAAGTAGTCAACATGGTGTCACGTACAATGTAGTAGGTTCAGATAAGTGGACTGTAATTAAAAAACTTATTTATTTACAAAATTCGATGTACATTAACAGAGGCCGTGGCTCTGAAATAACGATTTTATGCGGAGCGTTTCTGTGTCCGTACAAAAATTTGCGTTGAGGCATACAGATTGGCATACAGCTAATCGAAGAATTCTTAACACGAACAGTTCAAATGATAACAAGAACACAAATTCTAAAGATATATTTTTAAATGTTGCAACAAGTGACGTCTAAAGAATAAAACACAAAAATAATTAAATTACAAACAATTCTTAATTATTCGCGAGCAAGATATCAATACGCTCTTGCAAACGATAACTATCCGGCACGCGCGCACAAACACAGGGGTAGTGGAAAAGCAAGAGAACATTGTATAATTAACCAATAACTGTATATTTTCTGTCACTAAAACTTTCCTTGTGTGTGTAGATTCATTACTTGACGTCTTCTGTCTTGTGTTTAGCACAACTTAGCCCAGATATGGCCATAAAACTCAACCAACTAAATGTTCTGACCTATAGGGGAAATCTACCCATTTAGGGACACTCGTCATGGGAACCTATTTCAAAAAAAAATTCTAATGTAATTTCTGAAACTCAAAGTACCTTAAATAGCCGATAAAATAGTTTTCTGAAGAGAGGGTTTTTATCGGGACTCATAAGATCAAAATCCAATCTTCACCAAAATTTTCAAAAATTCAGCTCCTATCGCCCTTATTTATGGGTATAAGTGATAGGCCAATGAAGGACAACGTTCTCCATTTGAAGAACCAAATACGTTTCTTATTGCCCTTCTTTAGACCTTATCAACTTATCGTCAACCATAGTATCTAAAAAAAGAGGAAAGGAAACTTTTTAAGTGTACAAAATGGACAGCCTAGCCTTACCAAAGCGTTTCTCGTGTTCCAGCACTCATCAAAAGCCGGCTGGGAAACTGATACCAGGGATTAGTTCTCCCTTCGACTTTAAAACCATTTCGAGGCCCTATCACGAATACGCCCACGTCCTCGGATCATGTTGGCAAGCGAGAAAAGTAGCAGAGGGAAAGATATACCCAAGAGCTTTCGGAATCAATAGGTCAGCAGCAAGTTATGATTTCCCCTGTGGACACAAAAGATATTTCCTGTTCCTTGGAAACGATGGCTTTGCTCTTAGTAATGAAGCAAAAATTTCACCACCACTTTGTGTTCCCGTATAGTAATTTAAACATGGTAGAATTCAAGAATATGCAGATTTGTTTATTTCTAATATATCAGATAGTATGTAGTGTAGCTAAAAATTCATTCCGGAGGACTCAAATATTCAATTTTTGTACCGAAGAAAGATCTGGGTCTTATTTTAAGAAATGCTCTACCGACTGTTTTCAATTACAATAAATAGCATCAAGCAAGTATTCGAATCCTGTTTCTTGAAATTTACTTTTTTATCGCTTTTGAGACATTGTAATAGATATGCTAATATGCGAGATGGTTATGTCATTAAGGGAGTAAATTCATAATCTTCATACTTGAACATTTCTGCATGAATAATTAGTTTGATAATTGTCATTGATTTTTTAAAATATAACAATATTACAGAAGTATTCTATGTATTTGTAACATCTAATTGTAAAGAAAAATAAAAGTGAAAAGGGACACTTTGGACTTCTACAGCCCTCCTATATGTTCGATAAATGAGCTAATTACCAAAAATCAACAACTCGGAGGAGATGCTATCTTAATAAATATATAATTATACACACGTGGAAACGTTTCTACACTGATGTTAATTGAAAATGCAACAACAAAAACGAGAGTTCTAGTGATGAAATTCATTTGAGCAATAACAGTGGTACATTGTATAAATGATTGAAATGAATTAAGTCGAATATGTTCATTAACTTGTGGGTCAACCTACAGTTACAACTGCTTGCACACGGTATGACATTGACCGATAGATTCTGGATGTCTATCTGTAAAATTTCGTTCCACTCAGGTTCAATACGCATCCACAATTCGTCAATTGTGATAGCAGACATTGCCTAACTAGTCAATATCCTCCATTGTTGTGCTAATATCGTGAATTTGACTGTACGATTTGTCACCGCCATGCTTAGCGAGTGCATGTCTTCCCTTTCTGACATAGCAATTGGTGCTTAAGATTCCTCATGACAATGAGTAGAACCTTCTTCCGTCTACACTTATACTTACTGTCGATAAGTATAAGTGTACTGGCGTTTCGCCTAACGTGTGCAATAATATCACGATACGCAAAACAGCTTCTCTCAACTGAATAATTCTTCCTCTCTCAAAATCCTCAACTGTTTACAATTTTGTTTCGTTTTACGACGTGGTATATTTACGTGGTAATGGTCTTCTAGTTACTAGAAGACCATTGCAAATCGAATTCATTAACATTCGATATACTATTTTTTGCTTTTTAAGACCTACTTTTATATTTTCCGAGAATGTTTATATACTAGAAGAGCAATACAAATCGAATTAACTAACATTCGACACATTTTTTTTGCTTTTTGAGACCTTTTATATCTTTTCGATAAATCAAATGTTTCTTTCCTGATGTTAAATTTTTTTCAATGAACAGCAGTGTACTTTACCCAGGTTTGTTTTCTTGACCTGAAAAGTTTATAAATAATTGTTTCAATGGAAATTCTTGAACTGAAGAATGACGAGTTTTATAAGGCCACGATAATAGATAATTCTTATGATTAACTATCAGAATTACTCGGCGTTACTCGGGTTGAATTGGTTAACTAACTTCCGCTTTCGTTGATAAGTTGCGATTCCTATTGATCACATATAACAACTACCACACTCTAATAAAGGTACACAATTGTTAAATAACACATTTTCACAAATATAAATGTCATATTTAACATTTTACATTTTTGTAGAATTTAAATTTTTAGTAAGACAGAAAGTCTGTAGTGTTCCAATGTTACCCAAAATGCATAGAATATTTAAGAGAATGCATATAAATGCCTTGTATGTCATTTTAAAACAAGTTCCCAAAATTACCATAAAATGATTAAAAATGTTTTTAAAACTAATTAAACCATTACTTACCTTGATTACAGTTATTGAACGAAAAACATCAAATTGAAAATCCAGAAATACATCTTAAAACATATTTTAAAAAAGCTTCGAACGAAAACTTAAGAATATATCTTTTTTCCCTACAAAATAGATTCTTGGAATATAACGGACACAAATTTAAAAAAGCAAACGATTAAAAAGTAACAAGGTTGCTACATTAACTACCAGTAATATTTAAAAATGTCTTGTTCTGTATATTTTATTTATGTTTTATTCTCTTTATCGTCTGTCTTAAATATTCAGAATTTTTTATATTTCGTAGAGAAAAAACTCAAAATACAAAAGTATTAGAATTTAAATTCCTAAAAATAGATTTTGGAAAAATAATTGATTTTTCACAGCACTGGTAAAACAATCCAACTAATTGAAATGCTCAATATACCTCCCAGGTACTCCATAACTACCAAATTATGGTTGATTTAAGTATAGTTACTCAGATGTTTTAACGTGAAACTTGCCTAAATATTTAAGCAAAGAAATTTAAAATAATGCATTCACTAAATTAAAATATGTTGTATCAAATATAAAACATGAAATTAAAATTTGTTGAACAAATCTAATGTGATAGTTGTACAAACATACAATCAAACATAGAATGGGAAGGTGGACAGACAGACTTACGCAACTAAGTTCAGTCACTAAATAAATGTAAGAACTCACAGTATGTAAAGTTTCATGAAAATATATTCAACCGTTTGAACGTAGTACGGGCACACATATAGATACATACATACAGACAGGCACCAAATACGCAAGAGATGGATTTTGCATCAGAAGTGTCCAAAACGGATAGAAAATTTGAAATGGGTCGAAAATATTCAATATACAAACAAACACTCCAGTCTTATTTATACAGATTAGAATTCCATACAAAGCATTAACGTGCTTTTTTGTAATGCGATTGTTTCGAGAAATTAAGTTGCAAAAATATACTAACTGATCATTTATTAAATTTATTTCTATTAAAGAAATTATAACCGTTCAAATTGCTGTAATATGCATAAAATCCAATTAACAATCTACAGAAAGGTAAAGTGCTTGATAATTAATTCTTTAGATCTTTTATTTATGACTTAGAAGAAAGGGAAATTATGCAACATATTTCTATAAATCTCGACTTCAGTCGTGTGGAAGTAAAATGAATATTTTATTGATTTTGAGAAGAATTTATTCTAATGTCACAATTAAGTATTTTTATATAAACGCTAGGACTTTTCGTCCCTAGTGAAAGGAAAATAGGTTTTTGTTTTAGTTGTCTTTAGTTCGCAAATGTCTTGATACAAACGAATAAATATGCTTTATATTGTGTATGCAAGGTAGACGTCAATATAGAAAGATAAATTGAAAATTGATATGAATTGCTTTTGAATCATTACTATTATAGCTTTCACCGTAAGGCTGTGGGTTTGTTTAAATTCGGTCTTTAAAATCTGCTAAATGGCTATATCGTACGAAGCACTCGCTGCAGTCTTTATTGCAAACTTTTCTCTTGTGTTATGCGAATGCAAGTCTAAACTGTCAGCTTAAGAAAATAAAAACTTCAAGTCTTGGAAACTAGAACTTTTATGTAACTGCTATACGTGTACAAGTTTGGAGTGTGGGTGCCAGCTCGGGTGTTGATCTCGTAATCTGACTGCAATTAAAAATTACGAGGTGTTGTCCTTGGATCTTTCCCTTCGGCATTGATCCCGGATCGCCGCCTTATCCCTTTGTGTTGCTCCAGTGCGTTGTTAATTTAACTACCTACCTAAGTGTGTACAAGTTTTAACCCAAGAAGTCACGCGGTTTTCATGTCAAATGTACTTACTCTAATGTGAAATCTCTGGAATTTCAAACAATCTAATGTTTTCACTTTCAGCAATTAGACTTCAGAACTGAACTCGTAAATTGCTGGAAGTGCACTTTTAGATTTGACAGATTCTTAAAGTGTATGCCATACTGTTATTGAAAATACTATCAATCAGACGATACGGGTCAAGACACTCAGAAGATTGATTGAGATCGCTTGTATCGGTCAAAACGTTAAAAATCAAACTGGGGGTTGACTTGGTAAAAAGCCTTAAGACCAAGAAGGAAAATGCGAATTTCTCATTCTTTTAGAGCAGTAGTTCCCTGGGGTCTGTGCACCCTTGGGGGGTGCGAGAAAGCATTTCCAGGGGTGCGAGAGAAGTTTTGATGGACGATAGCGATTTAATAAAAGACGATCTTATTGAAATGCGAGCCAATGCACGTATTCAAATGGAATTTGAAAAACTGAACTTAGAACAATCCTGGTGTACACAGAATCTTATCCACAGCTGGCAAAAGCAGACACTTTTACGATTTTCCACCACCTACCTGTGTGAAATGAGATTTTCATCACTTTTGCACATAAAAACGAAAACAAGAAATCGCTTAAATGCAAGTGATGACTTAAGCATGGCTCTTTCAAAAGAGGAGTCTCACTTCAAAAGTATTATTGTAAATGAACAATAACGTAGTCATTAAAAATTAAGATATTGTTTTGTATGTATATGTAAATGTATGTGTTTATCTTTCCATAAATAAATTTTCTTGCAATAGATGTAATTTCCTAAATAAAGAAATATAAACACATTTTTCAAGGGGGGGCGAGAACTTATTTTTAGATTCAAGGGGATAGCTAAAAAGGTTAAGAACCACTGTTTTAGAGTGATAGATTTATGACTGACGGCTTCCGGTGGTCTTGGAGAGAGCGAGTTCTAGTGTTTTTAGACTAGAGGGATCACAAGAATCTGGATTCCCTGCATGAGATGAGTCAAGCCTATATAACGTCAGAGACATAACACGATTATTCGGGTGAGTACCATTATCCTTTGATACGCCTCAAATGTTACCACTGATTCTCCTGTAGTCAGCAAGCCTCAATCACCTGCCAATGTAAATTCGCAGAACTAATGAAATGACTCAGCATCACTAATTAAAACTAATTAGTTGTATGCATATATCAATCTAATCTAATCTAATACGCAATTAATCCAGATTTGTAAAATGAATATACAGGGTGACTTAAAATTCTGTTTTTTGTTTAAAAAATGTGTAGTTTACTTTTGTGTACCCTATTAAAGTTTGTCCAGAGCGATCGAAAATTCCCTGGCCAAATTTAAAAGGGTGCACCAAAATAAACATTTTTTGTCAAAGAATGCATGTCCGTAACCGTTGCCTATTGGGATAGCGTGCACTATACATTCTTTTGGGCAGTTCTTCTGTGTTCATTGGTAGTGCCATACGTTAGATGCAGATCAGCCATCTCGATGTAATGCTCCATCACGTGCATCGCGTTGCGAAAAACGAAAGATTCGCAAACGCGCCAAATCCAGCACCCTACCTACCTATTACCTACTCGTAACAGTCGCGGACATACATACTTTGGCAATTTTCCTTTATTTTGATGTACCATAACACCTTTTAAAGTTTGTTCAGTGAATTTAGAATCATCCTGTATCACTTCAATTAAAATTCTGATATATTTTCATTGGGTTATTTTGATTACCAAGAATAGAGTCACAACGCAGTTTACTTCCATGTCTGTAGAAAGGGTATAGAGTGTCGCAAAGCTCTCATATGTTTCAATTGCTTATACAATAGATCTTTTCTTGACATAGCAGTTCTGAAATTGTGTCCAACTGAAAAAGAAAGTACAGTACGAGATTCAAGCAATTCATTTTCGAAAGAAGGCTTGCTGTTATGCATGGAAGCATCGCAATAAAAATAATTTCGTAATATGAAGTTAACTCTCTTTCTCTCTCTCGGGCTCTTAATTACCATTGTTGCCAATGATTAAATATTCAATAATGATGTTTGAATTTCTCCACTCGAACAGTTTAAGAGACTGTTGTTCTGATATATTGGGAGATGGTTTCTGTCCCTGGAGTTAAGCCGACGATCACTAAACCTAATTGTTTACTCTAGCTTACAGAAGAGCAACATGCTATTGGAATAGTAGGCCCAATTAGCCATGGCTTCTGTTTAAGTTTCAGAGGTATTATACTGATTAATTTGACATAGATGAATACAACTCTCTAATTAAGCCGAAACTGTTGAAGTTAATCTTTATATTTGTTAGTGCATTTGAAATTATAAAATCCGTCTGTATTCAGCTATTGCTGGAAATCACAAAACAGACATGTGTTTATATGAGAAGCATTTTCTGTCAAGCCAAATATAGGTAGCTATATTTTTTCTGCTGCGATGCGTATTTCTTGTACGTATTCTGAATATGAGGTCATTTGACTTGTTTTGAAACGATTTCAGCACTTCGCCAATAGATTTTTCCAAAGAATAAATTCCGAATTGATGTATGATAATTGATTTGTCAATGGCAATTAGGTTAAACGCCAAACGTTCTTAAACAACGATAAACTATATTTCAGGGTAACCCCTATATGTATCATGCGATAGCCATTTGGGCAGCATAAATAAAATCTTCGCAGATTGTCTGGTTTGCTTATTTTACACTGAAAATCTCTCTCATAGCTTAGTCAGCAACATTAGACTTAATGAAGGTAAAAAACTATATTTGATTTGGATTTAAACTTATTCAAGTAAATGTGTTCTAGGATCATTTTTAAAGCGTTCAAAGTATCATTGAAAAATAATCATTAATTATTATTTTTGATGGACTGCCTTAAACTTTTGTCAGTGAGAAAACTTAGTAACTTTCAGATTCAAATTTGAAATACTTGTATAATTTGGGGGCTAATTTCCATTAAAAAAGAACTTAAATTAAAAAAATGGAAGTAAAAAAAACTACAAATGAGAAAGCCATCTTTTCGTTAAATAAAATATTTTACAGGCTCTTGTTCCTCAAATTTTGCCGCTAAAATTGTTGTGGAATTTGTTTTTGCCCTTTTATTCATTATTTTGGTCATGCTTATTTTTTCATTAAAACTGACGTATATCTCTCTCTTTGGCGTGCCTGACCGTGGTTCAAAATTACGTGGTGTTGTCCTCGGACCTTTCCCTCTGGGATTGATCCCGGACCGTCACCAATAACCCGTTGTGTTGCTCCAGTGTGACGTTAATTGAAAATACCAAATACCTCTTTGGCGTGCATTTTAATACTTTATTCATTAATTAGAATAAGTCAAATTTTCTCTCTAGCAATTGTTCATACTTAAAGAAAACTTAAGTTAATGAACATAAAAATAAAATTGATTATTTGCATTTAAAAAAATTGCAGTGCGAAGTCTAATTATCTATGACGAAAATAAATGGTGTGGAATAAGGGATAATTGAATTTGAGATGAGAGAGAAACTTTTAGATGGTTATAGTAAGATCTCGTAAAAAGAGTATTGCATACTTATACCCCTGGGAAAGGCAGGAAATGGACACTTGGAATAATTTTCTTGATTGAAATTATCCGGAATCGAAATCATACTCTTTGAATGTTTTAGATTTAAATGAATAGTGAGCATCTCTAATAGACGCTGAAAGAGAAAATGGTAATTTCATAATTTAATTTTTTAATTTCATTTTTTAGTTAGTTTCTATTTTGTGCAAATTTTTAGGTACAGTAACGCTGTTTCTAAGTATACGAGAGTGAGTCAGTAGTTATGCGAAATACATTTTTATTTGTGCTTTTGTTGACAGTTTTCTCGCGTTTTGCTAGGAGGGATTTCTGCTTTATCATTGCTGCCCAGGTTTCACAATTTAAAAAATGATTAGACAAATTATGACTTTATTTGAAACCTTTTTTGTAATTGGAAGTATATATTTACGCTTAAGGGTAGTTTGAGAACCTGTATATCATGTCCTATTCAATAAAATCATTAACAATGTTCTATTAATAGACAGCGAATGTAAAGATAAAGAAATCTTGTTACCATGATCTTATAACATACACATCTCCACAGATAATGAAATAAAATATAGTTCAACAACACAACAGTTAAGTATGAAATCATACAGAGCTTTTCTGGAATTATTAAAATAATACAAAAATCAGAATTTGTTTCATTCAAGTTTATTATGTATCAGCAGAATTTCTCGGCATTGCTTTGATAGAATTAGTTGAATGTTGATAGAAAAGTGATCAGAAAATAATCACTTTTCTTTCATAGAAAAATGCAAAAATAATTTAATATAGAAAATGTTTTAAGCACAGCTTTAACATATTTATCGCTTCTACATATTACTTTGGCCGAAATATGTACACATGCTTAGAGCCATTTTACATACATCACACCCCTGATGTAGGACAAAAAAGGTAATACTAAAGTGAATACAAAAGTCGATTTTAAATTTTGGAGTGATTATAAATGGCTCTTAAGATAATTTTCTGTAAATCCTATGGCGTATAATCTTGTCAGTTTCCTTCATATTCCCCCACTTGTGACGCCAGGGATGCGGTATTTCTGAATTTCGCCATCATTATGAAAGTATGATAAATTAACGTGATACAATATTCATGATTGATTTCTTTTGATGCAAATACATTTTTTTTCTTGAAAATTAAATTACGCGGAACATGAAATAACACAGCCTTCTCAAAAATTAAATGTCTTCAGTACAGATCACAGAGGAACAGACCAAGCAAATGTTTCCTATTATAATTTTTCAAAAAATGTAAAGAGGATTTCAGTGTTTTTTTTAAATCACCGCATCCACGAATATTTCACTGATAACTAAATGATAATAAGAATAGATTCAACTCGTAAACTAAACACCCTTGACCTTCTGTCACTTATGACAAAATGTTTTCGATTTTTTTAAAAAAGTTCTAATTCAAATATTTTATATCTGTGATGCTATTCCAAGATCAGCAAAATTTTATTTAAAATTTACTTTACTGCAACTGACATGCAGTTTTAAATCGAATCGTTGTGGCACTTTTTTAAAAATCATATATTCAGTTTCTAAAAGGAAACCACGTACCTATTTAGATTTGTAGATGTGGTTACTTAGCTTTTTAATACAACTTTCAATAAAACAGCAATATAATTTGAGATATGGAAAATAAGTGTACGTTTAACTGATTTTAATCCTCTTCTATTGGAAACCTTGTCAAAAATACTAACAAAACTTTGAATTGCTATCCGTCATATTTTAACATTGCCCGTCTTATTGTATAGAATAAAACTTCGTTTTAATGTCACACATGGCGTGAAATGCTTCAGTGCAACTCCGATTTACAAGAATTTAGGAAAAATAATTTTCGAGATAAAATAAAATTATTAAAAGCTGAAAATGCGTCATCTCACTATAATATAAGGTACCATTCACACTCATGATCTCTTAAGGATTTTCTTAGCAACATTTTCGAAAACAACATTCACCTAACTAAAGAATAAGTTCTAAAAATAGCTCGTGTGAAATATCGCCCCGTCATTTCGAACAAAAACAGTGTTCTCGGAGAACATGCCCGTGATTTAGATAAGCTGCGGTCGGATTGGTATTTTCACATCCTCTCAGACGTAAAGAACGTCCATCCATCAAGTTCCGAGACATTTTTTTCAGTGACAAAAACATCCCAAACTGTAATTTATATAATATGGGAGCAGGGAGAAAAGATAATGCTTTCAGCATCCGAACCCAGTTCTGTCTGTTAGTTAAGAAAATTGGAATGATTGATATAGGAAATAGATGGTAGTGGGCATACGTATTCAGCCTAACATTATATATATATATATATATATATATATATATATATATATATATATATATATATATATATATATATATATATATATATATATATATATATAGACCATCACCACAAATCAAAAAGAAACCAAATAAAAACAAAAACAAAATGCAAATTCAGCCTAGCATTATATATATATATATATATATATATAATGCTAGGCTGAATTAGTATGCAATCTCGACAGCTTGATGATTGGGTCGATGATGCGTATAATTTTCGACTGAAATTGAAAAGGTTAAACTTTCGTCAGTTAACATGTCAAATATTTGAAAGAAACGGAACGGGAACTATTTTATCAATGTAAAAGATTTGATTAAATAAGTTAAAATTCTCAAAAGTTTGTGTTTTTTTATATTATATTATAAGACTGATGATGCAAAAATAAGTTTACGAAATGGGAAATACTTTCAATATCACCACCATAAACGCACGCGCTGCTGAAGCTAAACTACATTTTTTGCAACCAACAAATGAATACGGTTCCACTGAATAAATCTAACAATCTTCATTCTATTGAGGTATACACTTTCAGACTGGAAATTAGTTGGAAAACTGGATTTGCTGGTACATTATCCCTTTCCACAAAAAACTTGTGAAATGATTGAAATAACAGAAATAACATTCATAGGAAGTTGCGAAGAGAAGCTGAAATGCGCAATAAAAGAGTATAATATTTCATGTCTAGAATTTTAATAACAATAGTAATAATACATTAAAAATGTTTTCATTAAGCAGTTTCTATTCTTTGATGTATCACATAAATATTTTTATTACTGAAAGTACAGATTAATAACGTAAACAGATATTTTGTTTTATAAAAACAGATTTATCTAATTCAAGTTTAATAATTATTTTAACAGCCCTATTTTTGTTAAAAATAATTGTAATTGGAAAAGAATTTTATCTAAACATACCCTCTCATTTATCCAAGATAAAAGTCTATATTCAAATTTGAATCTTGTTTTAAAATTGTCTGAAAGACAGCTAATATTCAAAATGTTAGTGCTGGTTGCACTAACATTTGGTTGCACTAACTGGGTAGTTTCATTGATCTATCGTAATAGGAATGAAAAAAATGTCACCCAACGAAGTCTATTCACCCAACACTCCCCACTTTGGAAATGGAGTTTAGTGGTCCATGAATGAGTTCTGAATTCAAGCTCGATAAAACTTAAAACAAATACGACACACACAACTGAAATAAAATAAGTTTCTCCTTTTCCATTTCATAGACTAAATATTTATTTCAAATTTTATCGTTGATAAGGAAACGCGATTTATTCCAATAGAATGGCTCATTTCCGCTCGTTCATGGGGTGAAACTCGAAACAATTTTGTAACCCGTAGCCTAGTTCTTAGTATATATATTTACTTGTTATACAGCAATCTTTTGTAAAAGGATGTTTCCAAACCCAGCTTGAAAAGAATAAGCAGTAATAGATTTCCACACAGTGAAGCATGTGCTGTTCCCAATATTATTCGAAATCTCCACTTAAATAATAGTGGAACGGATAGTTCTAAGACATACTTTTAAAAGAGAATGTAGGATAAAAAAAATCAATCAACAAATCGAATTCAGTTTGGAATGAGGGATAAGCATCTAAAAGACAAATTACATGAGGGTACATATGTTTATTCTTTTCCTTGAGAACGTTTGCTTTTAACATTTCAAAAATATGCTTCTGAAATATTATTTGCAATGCACCTAAAATGTTTCTCCAGTGAAAAGTAAACTCAACTACCTTCCTACCTAAAATGTTTCAGACAATTTTCTTCAACGCAGAAAAATTTGCTAAACTATATTTTCCCAAAATAAGTTTATCGAAATCATGTTGAAAAATGAAGTAGAGTAAATAAATGTAGAAATCTTATTCTCCTTTTTGCATTTAACCCGTATTAACGTTAAAATTCTGGGTACTTTCGTATTAACAGCATGCCAGCGATTAATCTCCAAATCTGTTGGAAGGGTATAAGACGGAAGAACTGGAACAATCTGATTATATTCACTGCCAAGTGAACCACAAATACAATTTCATTGATTCTGAAACTGGCACGCACACACAGAATATAGAAAGCATCTGGGGAAGTGCAAAATGGCGAAATAAAAACCATCGAGGAACATATCGCTACCACCTCGAGTCCTACCTCACGGAGTTCATGTGGAGAAAAAAACAAGCCTCAAATGATAATGGTATGTTTGATGCCATCCTAAGGGCAATTGCTAAACATTTTCCGCCAGAAACAAAACTTGGTTGATATTCGCCAATGGCATGCGGTTAATACTAAAGTACCAAAATTTGCACAGTAACTCTCGAATGCTAATCAAATTTAGCTGCTAAAAAGGAATTATAAATATTATGTTAGTTACAACGTATTTGTACGAAAAACTTAAAAGTCTCAGTCAAAGAAAAGGAAGAACTGGAATATTACTTTCTATACACACCTGATTTCGTATAAAAATTAAACTTTTCACTTGTTACCGAAAGAGGATAATAAAGAAACAATTGCTGAAGAATACCTTGAAGAGCAATTTAAAGTTATCTGTTTATTGTATGTGATGATTCATTCTTCCAAATGTTCCTCATTCTTGTAAAAAATGTTTGTTTTCGTCATTTATTACAGTCGAAGTCATTAGTGTAATAATTGAATGTTCTGACAAAGTAAATCGTTTTGCAACTCAATTACTTTAATGAAGTAAAATTTTATAAAGAAGCGTTAAATAAAGTTAAAAATATTATGACTAGATTTAACCACTTCAAGTATACAAGTTGTAATAATGACTTGTAAATTAGACAGCATAGTTGGGATAGAGCTTTTTTCACAAAATTTAAGAGCAGTAAAAGGAAAGCTACGGTATACATTCCAAAATTCAAGATTTCTTGACAGCAGTGAGAAAATATTAATGGGCTTCAAAGCATCATAAACTTAATCAGAGTTTTGATAAATTCTTAAAATCCTCTCAAGATATATATATATATATATATATATATTAGTTTTTAGGCTAAGTATGAAATATGAGAATTATTACATACTTTCCCTGGGCATTGTATATAGTACATAGGCATTCTATAGAATGACAAATGCTATTTAGGCAAAGTATGAAAAAAGGTCATGATAAGGCTATTATTTAAAAACCGTTCATTCCTCAAAAATACAAATGTTATTTTGAAAAATAGTGAGTGACATTAAAAAACTTTTATTCAAAATACGCAAAAAAATAAAGTTGTACAAAACAAAATTTATGCCTTTCTTATTAAAGAACACAAAATAAAATATGAACCTACTTGTTGCACCAAGAAAGGAAATAATTTTATTTTGAATTGCACTTAATTTTCGACGAGTAATAACGAATCGGAGATGTATTTCATACATTGACGGTTTGTCATTTGGAATTCTATAGAATGCCTAGGAAATGTGTGAAATATTAATCGCTTCATGGCATTGCCGGCCAGTTTTCGGCATTCTATAAAATGCCTAGATATTCTATAGAATGCCGGATTTTAAACTTTGCCGGTAACATATAATCAATCATTCTTACATAAGAGAACCTGGGGAGCCTTGACCACGAAGAAATGTTTTTAATTTTTATTTTTATAATTTTAAATTCATATAAAAATAAACGTATGAAGTGGATTTTATGCTGAATATAAATATATGTTATTGTCTGAGAGAAACTGTTACAAAATGTACCTAAAATCTTTACTTTCTATCTAAACGATACATATAATAGAATATTTTCGTACCTTTTTAGACTTGCTTCATGAAACTAGAGTGGTGGTCTGAGCATTATAGTAGCTTTGATGGACCCTTAGTTACAAAAAAATTAAAACACTTTTAAATGTGAAAATTCATGAGAGGGTCTAGTCACCCCTGTGTTCAAGACTCCTCAGTTTCCCCTAATGATGAATATGACTGATTGTCACGTATTCTTGATCTTGGTATATTTATTACTCAGTGTATTGAAAAGGTACTCAAATGTATAACGTTAATAATTGAAGAGAGTGTGTGAAGTTATGCATTCTAAATTATCCTAACTATCTTAAAACCAAGGGTTAATAAATTTCATTACTAATGGAAATAGCCTTCTTTTCTGGGTTCAAATTAGTTTTAAATATATTCTCACTTGTTCTTTATCAAAGTAATTTCCAAAACTATGATAAGCTTAGAGTTATCTTAACTTTAATTTGTGTTACCAAGATACCCTTTTGGCTTAAAGCTCCCTTTTAAAAATATTTGACAGCAATATATAACTTTTAAAGTTACAATACTCTAGCTCACTAAAACTACCATAACATAAATAAAAAATGCTATTTAGTTTATGCAGTATAATGTCTTTTCAGTCAACAGTGTTCTTATGTATGATTTAAAAAAATATAATTTAATTAATAATGTTTCATAAACATATTTTAAGTGTCAGGTATATATGCTTTTATCATGGACATATGCAGGAACAGGGCCCACAGTGTTAAAACCCTTCCCGAAAAGTATATGCTTAAGCTGCATTAATTGCGAAGTTGTGTGTATGAAGTTTCGTTAATCGCAGTTAAAATATACGTAGACATGTCTGAGAACAATAAAAAAAATCATTAAACGTTATGTTCAGTAAAATTGCGGTAATGTGATAATAGTAGAGAACTGGAAGAGAGAAGATTGGGCCTTTCTCGAAATTAATTTCTGAATACGCGCCTAGGGGTTAATCGTAGAGTTATTACCATTACCTTATTCACAAGTTTACCATGATTCGAATGTTCTTGTACAGCTTAGTATTTATATCTCATTAGTACAGCAACAGAAGAAATACTTCTATATCCCTATTAACTTTGAATGATGATTGCGGATAAATCAAATGTATTTCTTTGTGAGATTCCCGGAACGATTCTATGCAGGTTCTATATATTCTCACACTGTAGAAATTCAACTTCAAATTTGTGTTAGAACTAAAAAGGATTTATATTTCGTCGTCTTTCATGTGCACATGAGAACACATCTCTGTTATCTGACTGAAATTAGTTCTTTACACTATCAGACATCCGGATGATGACACTCTTTGCGCTCAGTCAATCTCTGCACAGAAGAGTCAAATGAGATCTACTGAAATTGCTTGCTTTCCTGGTGCAACTGAAAGTCCAGTCGAAACTTATTTGATTTTCGTCTTTTCCTTTAGTCTTGGGATATAGATTTGAGTTCACTATAAGCCTATTAGCGTTAATGTCATTCACAGATCTTCATATAATACGTGTTTTATCTTTTGAGCATAATTCTATATCCTGGCCACCAGACTGGTACAATAATCATAGCACTTGTCTGCCACCCAGAAAGTCCCAGGTGATTGTCTCTGAAAAGAGTTTTGGCTTCTTACATACTGCGTGCTCCTACACAAATAGACATCGATTTGCCCCTTGTATGACCGAGGAGGTAAGTGCTTGGACCTTAAAAATATTCCTAAGAAAATTTAAAATAAATGTGTCAAAAAGCTTTTTGCTCCAAAATTAAAAAGGATTTGGAACGTAATTTGTATTAATCCCTTGAGATATAATCCCTTGGCCGTATTTACAAATCTGAGTTAAACCGCCGATCAATGATAATCCCCCGATTATCGAAGAAACCGTATTCATAATGCCTGATTCGAGGTCTAAACAATCGTTTCAGTGTTAAATTTTGATCCTCCGAAATCTGCGGTTTAACACTCGGTTGAAGGTTAACTCATGCGCAGTACTATCTTTTTGAGAAGGAAGCCAGATATTTCGTAAACAAAACAAAATGAACTACACACTTCATTCTGTGCTAAGTTATAGCATTCTTGCGGCCACGAGCGTTCAATTCATCTTATATGAATCAGAACAAGAACTTGATGACATTTTCTACAAAATAGATATGCCCAGATGTAATGTTCTGGTTCGAACGATATTCTGGCTCGCCAGAGTATCACCCAATGAGAGAGCGAATGGTAGAATATGAAAATAAAAAAAGCAGCAATAAGAATAAACATTTTGTCCTTGAAGAAAAAATAGTTACATATGATATTTTGAAAGAGAATGACCATTTTTGTACCTATGTGCATATGTGTGTATCGTTGTTTTCTCATCGAAATATACATTTTTATATAAAAGTTGAACTTCCCTTTTATTCTTCACCAAACACCGACGCCTGCATTCTGACTAAGGATTCTCAAATATTAGAACTTTGTTGATGTTATTAGCTTTCGGAATCTCTAGGAATATAGGGTAAGCCAGACAGTAATTGACCAGTTACTGCTCATTTTTCATAAAAAATTTCCCTAGAGCTAATTTGCAATTGCACCTACAGATTTTTTGTAGTTAGTATCTTGTAAGGATGATGATAACATGAGAAATAGTAGAATTCCTAATAATTAGACAATGTTTTAGAATTTTTATCTCAAAGTTCAGAAGAGTAATTGGACCAGTAAATGGATTCCACACTCCAGTAATTACCCATTTAAATTTTTATATAAAATTCAAATTGAAACATTTGTGCAAATACACTCATGTCCAAATTTATCTTTACGTACCCAAAAATAATGATATTCCATGAAATATCCAATCGATGTAATCCATTTTTGCAGGGAATGCGTGAAAGACAAGCCTAATTAAATTAGCATTATCCAATCAAAAGTGATCAAACGGTTTCTGATATGCAAATCAAGGCGTTACGTCATACGACGGTGAATCAAACGCTTTGCGCAAAGTGAATATCTGAGTGAATTTCTGCAATACAGCGTTTGACTTCAGTGTGTAAGGACTCAAGACGGTTTGTCATGGCTCCGAAGTATCATTTGCAAGAATCTGTGAAGTGGCAAATTATAGGCCGTTTAGAAGCAGGGCAGACAATCATGGAAGCAGCGAGACGTGTGAATATTTCAAGACAGACAGTCTCTACGCTATGGAAAGAATCTCAGAACTCTGGAACTGTTGTAAGGAGGCCTGTACAAGATCGTAAACGAATAACAACTGCTTCTCAAGATCGATATCTGGCAATAACTGCCCGTCGTAACAGAAAGTCTACTGCGCCGCCACTGGAACTGTTGTATCACGGCAAACTGTATAATACAGAAGGCTTAATGAAAGAAGTTTTTATGTCAGAAAGTCAAGGATATGAGTTTCACTGTCTTCACAACAAAAGAGGGATCGCTTTAATTGCCGCAAAGAACATCAGAACTGGAGTGAACACCAACGGACCCGTGTTCTCTTTACTGATGAGTCGAGGTTTAGTTTAACATCTGATTCTAAACGTGTTTACATCTGGAGGGAGTCAGGAGCGCGAAATCTTCCTTCAAACATTATGGAACGTGACCGTTTCGGTAGTGCAGGTGTGATGGTATGGGGAGGAATAATGATCGATGGACGTACGCCCCTGCACGTTTTCAACAGCGGACCTGTAACCTGCCCAAGATATCAAGACTTTTCAGAGGTGCATATGGATCTGACTTTTTATTTATGGACGATAATGCTCGTCCACATCGAGCAAACCTCGTTGACGAATTCCTTGAAAGTGAAGCCATTGAACGAATATCGTGGCCAGCAAAATCTCCTGATCTGAACCCGATAGAGAACTTATGGGACTACCTTGGGAAAGCAGTTGCACGGAGACATCCTCCTCCTTGAGATATAAATGCCCTGAAGACCGCACTGCTGGAGGAGTAGAACTTAATTCCCCAAACTGCGGTTAATAACATCATTGCCAGCATTAAAATATGTTGTGATATGTGTGTACACGTCGGAGAGATCATATTCCATATTAAATTCATAAGCCTTAATTTTTTTCTGAGCTATTCGTTTCTTTCTGAACTCTCCTTGTCACATTATTTCCATTTTTATTATTTCATGCTACAGTTTTATATCATATGCAGTGCTCTTAAATTCTTTCCTTTGTATTTATGTGTTATGATGTTATGTATCATTTCACAAATGGAAAATTAAAACACGTTGTGATATGTATGTACACGTCAGGGGAGATCATGTTCCATATTAAATTCATAAGCCTTAATTTTTTTCTGAGTTATTCTTTTTATTCTGAACTCTCCTTGTCACATATTATTGCCATTTTTATTGTTTCATGCTACAGTTATATATCATACTAGCTGAATTACCCGGCGTTACTCGGGTTGAAATGGTTAAATGTTGCCTGAAAAGTGAATTAGAATAATCATTTTACTTTCACACAAAAATGCAATAATTTAAGTTGTACGGAAAATACGTTTTAACTATTCCATACCTTCTACAATATACTTCGGACGCAAATATATGCATTTAATTCTTGAATATATTGCAATATGTAAAAGATTAAGACATAAATATGAACAGAAACGAAATTCCGATGAAAAAATGCAGAATTCTAAAAAACGAATGATGCGCAGTGTCGAATTTCGACTTCCTGAGTGTATTCTGAAATAGAGCAATTCGAAAAAGGACATTTTAAAATATTGATAAAGACGATAATGATTTATGAAATTGAGAATGCTTAAATTTGACTGCAACATTCAGCTGTGTTAACTCAAACAGACAAACACGGGATTCTAAATCAAATTTATAAAATAATAAAACATTAATTCTGGTTTGCCAAATCTAAAATAGCAAAACTACGCTTTTATGATTAATGAGTTGAAGTTTTTCGTGTTCCATTACAAAATGTAAATTATGAAAAATGAAATATTTTAAATATCCTTTTTTTATCAATCAAATATTCATAATATTCATGTAAAAATATAAAACTCATCATAGAAATAAAATAATAATTCAATCATATACATCCAGCATCTCGGCACTCCAAATACATGGCCCTTTGTTATAACGTCAATCAGTTTCAACTGCTTCTGTTTAAATACTCTCGCAATCGAGGCGCTCACTGGGTACTTCACCATTGGTAAGAACCTCCTTGATCTCCGTCCAAGTCGGATTGCAGGTGAAGGTGATAAATAAGTCTGGTCTCCCGTATATCCTCACGTACGTCATAGCATCTTGCGTGTATTCTTGCATGTGTCTGGGACTCCTATAAATGTAGCTGGTAGTATGACCAAGGCACCGAGGTTTTCAACGTTCCCGTCATTTGCCACAGCATCTCTCAGGTGAATATATTCGTCAACTCTCAGTTTACGTTGATTTAGACGAATGTAAAGGAGACGCTCACTCTCGACTTTAGCGTACATATCGACGATGAACTGACGAAACAATTGCAAGCAGTTCGATACGTGGTTCTGCTCAGTATCTCGAACCATTAATCTGTACGCATAGAAATCCATCGCTAAAACTTTCTTGCTCGTTGTTTGACCTTTTCTTCGGTTGATCTGCCTCAGATTAAAATGATATCCATCTTCACCATGTCTGGGAATATCACTGGGTACTGCAGAGCATCATAAGATCGACGTGTTTCCGAAATGCGCTGCAATGATTCACCTCGTCGTTGAATAACGATATCCCGTTGATGAAACTCATCTCCTGATATAACAACCGCGACTTGATCTGCTTGAGGAGAGTTAAAGCACCGCTTGTGTTCGCCTGCTGGTCTTCGGTCTGCTCTTATGACTACTTTATATTCATCTGTTGGCAAACGTTCCAATGCTGTTTCAAACGTTTTAATAAGATTATTGTGCTCATGAAATATCCTCTGTAAGTTTAACACAATCTGAAGTCTTGTTCCCGAGATGTAGGCGCACCTCTGATCAGTTTCCATTTGTTCGTTTTGAATAAAATATTGTTGTAGAAATTTTGGTGGTTGATCTGGCAGCGGAAGCAACGGGCTGTCCAACAACTGATGTGGCGCCGAGTGATGTCATTTGGAAACATGAGTTGTATTTTCTGATGTTACTAAGAAAATGCTTCGACTCTGACGTATCTCCTGGTGTGTAAGTCAAAAGTTCTTGTGGTGGTGGTTCCAGTTGGTTGAGATTAACTTTTCCATTTTTGAAGCAAATACCATTTGACTCTGATTTAAACTTTTTGGCTTAACAGTAACTACAAACCATTTTCATTTTCCCGATGGTAACACTTGCATGCAGCGAGTAGTCTTTATGTGAAACGTAATAGAATCCTTCCAATGCTAAGCTAAAATGGTGCGCAGTCCGTGATCGTTTGACTTTATCTCTCTTATCCTATAGTCGGACCTCACGCTGTTGTGCCATCTCTGTTGCTCTAAATGTATTTGCTCTCTCTCTCGCAATCGCAAGTCTTCTATTCCTCTCCTCGGAAGTTTCTTGACTACGCTTATCTTTCATCATCTTACCCGTTGACTGTACTTGGCCGATCGCCTTCCGCTTCCTGGAGGCATTGCTACAGAAAAGAAATCTGTAAAACAATACTAAAAGGTATTTCATAAATTAAGCAAAAGGCACACTGTCACTGAACAATGAAATCTATTATAGAATACAATAAAAAGCTAAAATTAACGAAAAAAACAAATTCAAAATTATGAAGTACTTACATCAGTTTAGAAATATAAATCCAAAATGTACACTATCACTGTCGAATAAAGTAGGAAACACTTATACAATCAACTAAAAGAGCGAATTAAAACTGTCAAATTCACTGAAAGATGATAAACTGGAAGACTTACCGAGGTAGCTTCCTTTAAATATGACCAGTTAAGAATCGAGGTGTTGGAATGTTCTCCATCATAAATCCAAGAAAGTTTCCGTTTCCCCAACTTTCTAGAAAGTTCTACAAAGTTTTATAAAAAAGTAAACATTAATTCTGGTGCTGCCAGATACCGAGTAGCAAAATTACGCTTTTATGATCAATGAGTTTTTCGTTTGTGCTTTTCGGAATAACGGTGCTTGGGTTAGAAATAAATGTAATCGGTGTAGACAAATTAAACTGAGTAGATAAAATTTTTTCAAAAAGCAGAAGGTTAATTTTACAGAATTTTTCAGAAAGAAAATCACTGCTTTCAACGTAGGATTCACATGTATCTATTCCGGACATTTTAAAATAAGTTACACGCCTTACCTAAAAAGTTTATGAAACAGAATTCTACAAATCATTACGTATTCAATAAATTATTTAAGGAAAGTTGGTCGAAATATATACACCAACTTTCCTTGAAAATCATCCTTGAACTCCTGAAAATCTTTCTTGAATTTCCTTGTAAAGATAAATATTTTACAATATTCTTTCTTCATCAATAAAATATCTATAATTTATTTACATCATGGGAAGAACTAAAAAGTCAGTTCAAACATAAATATTGTAATTTAATTTGTTTCGGAAAACATTGTTTTTCGATCAACACTGGTAAAGCAACCATAGCCGTCTAAAGAAATCAATCTATGCTCAATGTTATTTCTATGACGATTTCGAATAGTTTTTAGCCCCCTAGGGCCAATAGAACAACGGGGGTTAAGAGTTAGCCTATGCTGACCGCAGTGTTCTAAAGTATAAATGTACCAAATTTGGTGTGGATTGGTCAAACGGTGTAGATTTGTATAGAAAATATACATACATACACACATCCTATATATATATATATATATATATATATATATATATATATATATATATATATATATATATATATATATATATATATATATATATATATATATATATATATATATATATATATATATATATATATATATATATATATATATATATATATATATATATATATATATATATATATATATATATATATGTAAAGATAATTTTGGACATGAGTGTATTTTAGCTATCATCAGTATATTTGAATGAAGTATATCTAGGCTAAACATATTTTTACACGATATTCTAAGTAAAATTTAGTTAAAGAACAGACTACATCAAATATACTAATCAAGTAAACATGATAATGGTTATTACTAATATTAAACGGGTAAATTAGTTGAAATATATAACAAACTAATATTAATATTTAATGTAATTCGAACATAAAATAAATATTACAACATTAAAGGATTCTTTATAGCAGAAACTAAAGTCAATCACTGCAAATTCCATCAGTTTATGGAAAACGCACACACAAAACCAACATCTTCGCTGTCATCAGACAAAAATCCTATCCAAACTGTAAGCATGTCTTTTTGAAATATATTTTTTATATGTTCAGGAGCAACTACCACATTTATACAGAATATGCTTTTATATTATATTTGTTTTCATTTTACCAGTTACATTCACATTTTTCACAAATTAATCACCTTCCCAATTAAATATTTGGACGTATTTCCTCTTGTATCTTATCAGTTTGATATTATTTTCTCTTGGTTTGAGGTAATCTGCCTTGATTCTTATTTCCTCTTTTAACTTCTTATTTTGTCCTTTCTTTCACAATATACTAATCACCTTTTGTCCCAGCAGATGCATGGGTCATATCTTTATTTTCATTTTTAACCTTTCTTTTGAGGTAGGACTCATTAGGGTATATAGCACATGATATAGAATTATAATGCAGAACTAACAGAAGAAAATTTAATGTAAATTAGGGTACTATACAGACTTTCCCTAAAACTTTCATTACTTTACATTTATCATCAGTGCCTCTTTCAGTAATTGACTATCTGGTAAAATACTGGATATATATATATTGCTCATATTGCTGCCTACCTGGTGGGTGCTCCCTACAAATAGCCATCAGTTAACTAGACCTTTGTAAATCCAAATTAAAAAAGAGACATGCTTAAATGCACTTAATAAAATACACTTCTACATATAAAATACAGTGTTCTCATGTTATGTGTTTTAATTAATAAATAAAACATAAAAGATTTGAATTAATACTTACATCATATATAACAGGTTTATAAATAGGGGACATGAGTGAAGAAAACTAATGATTTTAATTGTTTAAGTTTTGATAATAAAAATATTTAGCTTGAAGAACCTTCATCCTTATTTCATGTTCTTGATGAATCTTCATTCTTATTTCATGTTCTTCATATGATTGCTTAATTTCATTGCTTATTTTTTCTTCATTCAATCATGTTCCTCTTTCTTTGTTGCATTGCTAGTTTATGTTCAGCTTCAATAGCCATTCTTCTAGACTTAGCCTATTCACTTAATGCTTCTGTAGCTTTTGCAGATGCTGGAGGCTGACGCTTCTTTCTAACAAGAAGCTTTTTCATTCTGTGTGTGTCAACAGGAGTTGATGCATCGTTTTACATTGCTGGAATCTAAAGAAGATAACGTTGCCTTCAAAATTACTTTATTACTAGTTAATACTTATAAAAAACTTCTTTTTGCCAATAGCAAAATAATATCAAAGAAAAGTAAATGCATTGAATTCTGAAACAAAGAACAAATTAAAATAATTCGGAAAACATCAAATTTGTACTTATAAATGAATAATTATTGTGCGACATATAAATCAGAATTCTTACTTTGGAATAAATGTGAGATAAAATATATTTCTGGGATTTTTACACATATTACTCCACAACGACCACCAGACTTGTGAAACCTAGCTCATGAATTTAAATTCGAGTAATTAAATTATCCCTATTATGTACAGATTTAACATTTATTTACTGCGTGAGCAATTTCTCATGGACATGTTTATATACATCATTAGTTAAAATCATTTGAAGCAAGGATAAAAAGTGATCCACGTACATAATCACAAGTTTGCCTTTAACACATTAAGATGAAAATTTGCATTGCTGACAAATTAGTTCTCGTGACATTTATGAGTCATTCAATGACTATTTCTAATAGTTCAATGTTAACTTATTTAAATTTTGACATTAAAATAGAGATATAAATTATCTTATCCCTTGCCTAGCCTGATCTAAATGACGTCGAAAAGACAGTTAATCCTGAGTTCATTGAGAGCCAGAATTGGACTTTTTAAGAAAAAATAAGCATTTTAAACACTCCTGATTTTTCTGCAAATCAGTTATAAAAGAACATTCTGAACACATGTTCCTAAATTTCCTAAGTTGGCCAACATGTTTATAGTAGACTGCATGTAATATTAAAAAATGTAAATAAACTTATACCGTGTTTGGATTTGCACAATCGGGAGTATCGATAGTAAACACTGGAACACCTCACAGAAAACAGTGAATTTTAGAAGTAACAGATGTTTTAAACAAAATAATTCATTTTTGTCTCTCTTTATATATAAGTTCATACTTACATGATATTTTTTCGTCATCCCTTGATATATAACATCGCTGTCTAATGTACAAGGTAAAGGCTCCCTCACTACACTCATAGCTATCAAGCAACCATAGCTATATTGGAATCTACCTCTAAAAAAATACATTCTTGAAGTTAAATGTTTTGATTTAGCGGACATTTAACATTAGAACAACACAAGATACAAAATAAATAAAAACATAAAAAAGGAAGCAGCCAAATTATCACGCTTCGAATGTCCAAAATTTCAATTCGAAGAACATTGGGCATTTCGTCAGCTTTGCTCTTCCCATATGTATTGTATTTTTATAAATGGAATTTGACACTATTGGTCTATTTTTGAATGCATCGTCAAATTTCTGTAAAACTTTCATATTCGAAACCGTTGATCCGTCTCCCAATAACTCGTCTAATTTCAATAAAATTTCCATCTTCGTTTTAAGCGTGAATTTCTCTTTATTTGAAATCCGTAATGTTGGGTGACTTCCTCATGATATTAAGAACTGAAGTGAAATTCTAAGATTACATTTATTACCAAAGGATAAAAAATTTCATCGCCAAATGTTACTAGATAAATTTAGTTTACAAGTGGATACGAAAAACAAATTACAGGTATAGATTCAAACTAGTAATGATTTGCTTCCAGAAATTCGACAAATTTTAAAATATAATTTACATTCCTAATTAAATACAATATTAATATATAAACCCTTAAAACAGTACTTACAAGAAATGAAAGACCTTTTAGCAGTGTCACAGTTTTCGAAAACAGACAAAATATATAGGAAATTTAAAACCGTGATAATTTTTGTCTTTCCAGAAGGGGTGTTGCGTTTTCCCAGAAGATCCTGAGCGTCACCTCTCTATTTCCGGTTGGGAACGTTGGGACTGAAGAGATTTCCTTGAGATTACTGAGCGTTGAAGTGGTGAGGTCTTCTGGTGATCCAATCTATTGCAGGAGATATGGTCACTTGACTAACCTACTTATCATATGAACCAAGGAGGGGTAGCAAGTAAGGGGTGAATGCTGAAGAAAAAATATGGGCGGAGTTACAGATAGAGTTAAGAATTAAAAGTTTGTAGTTAGGAATTAATGATTTAAAATGGCTCTTGGCCGTTTGCGATTAATTCTTCGGCGAAAGTCATATCTGAGGATTTGCTGTATCTCGGTATTGCCAATTGCTTCCATATGGCAGAAAAATTTTAGGGCTAAATTAGTGAAATATTTACTGAGTTCAGACACAGGTCTTTGCGAATTTGAAGGTTCCTATAGAACCATGGAGCGTTTAAAATTATCCTGAGTGTGGAATTTTGAAGAGATTCAAGTTTTTGTATGTGGGTCTTTGCTGCATATCCCCAGACATGACTGGCATAGCTGACTACTGGTCATAACATGGTTTTGTAGAGGAGCACTTTGTTTTCAATAGATAACTTTGAGTTTCTAGCAATTAAGGGGTATAAGGTTGTTCTAGCCGCTAGAAACTTTTTCCAAAGGGAGCTAATATGCAAATTCCAAGTTAGTCGCGAGTCCATCGTGACACAGAGGTAGATACAATTAGGAGACCATGGAATAATGTTTCCATATAGTTGAAGGGGGAGGAATTTTCCTTTTTCCAGTTAAGAGCACTACTTGGCATTTGTCCACATTAATTTTAATCTTCTAGTCCGTAAGCCAGGACTCAAGTGATTGGAGGTAGCAAAGCATAGCAGCCTTATGGGATGTCGTTCACGATATTGAATAATTTGTACCAGGCTGTATATTTTGTATCAGGCTGGCACTCCACAGGACTAATATGGAGCCCTGTGGAGTGCCAGCCTGAATGGCACGTGTGGTAGTGAGTGTTTTGTTTGCTCGAACGACAAAGTGCCTATCGGTCAGATAGAAAAGTTTGAATTGTGTGAGGAAGACCGGGAAGCCCAATGTTACAAGTTTGTGGATTAATCCATTAATCCAAACCCTGTCGAAAGCCTTGGCTAGGTCTAGAAATACTGCTCCTGTCTTTGCTTTGCATCAAAGCCATCAAGAATATGCTCCTTTACTCGGAGCAGTTGGTGCGAGGTGGAAAGCTGCCTTCTGAAGCCGAATTGCTGGTCTATTAGGATTTTGGCCTGGGAGCAATACCTCTCCACCTGGTGTTAATAATTCAGTAGCTTTGCTGATGACGGATAGCAGGCTGATGGGCCTGTAACTGTCAGCTTTGTCGGGTGTTTTTTTTTTGGCTTCAGGATGGGGACGATGACAGCTATATTCCATTTATTGCCTTAGGGACAAAACGGAATTTATAAGATAAGTTATGATGAAGATGAATTTGAGTGGGAGCTTCTTCATGATAAGGTTAGAAACACCGTCGATTCCTGGAGCTTTCTTAACCTTCAGTTTCCAGATATAGTCAATTACTTCCGAGGCTTGGCAGGCTCAATTGGGTCGGGTTGTATAGTTTTAAGGAAATTTCCGAGTGATGAATCAACTAGGTTATTTGTCTCGTGGTTTGAAATATTTTCCTGGCATTGCTTTTCCAGGCTGTCTGCCAACATTTCGGCCTTCTCAGCATCAGTGTAGGCTATACTAGCTGGGCCTTTAATGGACGGAATTTTGACCATCTTCTTTTATACCTTTTTACTGCTCTCCCCTTGTCTGTTTGACGATGTCCGCTGCAGACTGGGTGAAAATTTTTTTAAAATTAAATCTGTATCTTGGTAGAAAAAGGGTCAATGTTCAAATTTCCTAATTTTATGTCCACAAATCACTTCAATGTAATGAAAGTTATAATAGAAAGATGTGCCAATGTCCTGTCCTCCAATACACTATGGATGAATCAAAACATCTAAAATTATTTTTTGTAAGCTGAATTGGAAATTAAAGAAATAAAATTACTAAATCAGCTGTTACCAAAAACTTTCAAAACGAACATTGGCCCCTTTCCTCCCAATGATATAGAAATTTTGAATCGTTTTACCTTCAATTGAAAATGCAATTGAGTAACCTTAATAAGTACTGTCGATTAAGGCTAGTTTCGACGACTTCTATGAATGACTTTTAACCATAACCTTCTTGACCAATATAATTCTTAGGATTCTTCAACCAATCATCCGTGTTGTTATTTAGTCATGTTTGTTGTAGGGTAAAAGCAATACTCTTCGTTATTCGGAAATCTTGAGACCCTCAGAGGGTTAAAATGAGAAATGATAGAAAAATATGATAATTTCAGACTTCGTGGATATTCAACTCTGAATACAAGAGGATTCCTTACAAAAAATTTTTTCTCTTATATTTGTATTTTTTATGGAAGATGGCGAATACTTTTGTGTGAATAGTTTACTGATTTCGTTTTCAAAATCATGATATTCTGGTACTTTATGTTTATTACATTATGCTCATAATACCAGAACACAAGCATTAAAAGTCACATAAAACATCTTTTGAGATTTGGTAGACTGAAATTTAGTACTTTTTAAACACAAATTTATGAAAACTGCTGAATGGCGGAATACGTTGTGATGCACTCAAGGTTCGTATGCAAACATTATTTTAATAATTTAAAAAAAATAAAAGTATTAAAATGTGTCATTTAATTGCTTCAGTTCTCAATTTCACGCATTCAGTTCAGTTTATAAATATTTTTGTTGATGGCATTTTAAAAATAAAAAAGTACATCACATTAAACTCGCTTTTAAAATTTATTGCTAAAACTAACTTTTTGCTACTGCTCTTTATAACAGTTTTTATATGTATCATTGAACTTCTTTTCCCTTTTAGAAAATAGCAACTTGATCATTGTAAATGCGACTAAAACCAACCTGTTTGTTTATACTACTGTGCTTTTTATGCTCCTATCTTAATTAAATTTTACTTTCAAATCAAGAGCTAGTTCGAACACGAAACAGAATGTTTTCAATAAGAAAAAATATTCATTTAAAGACATCGGGAGATAAATTGAAGTGACGTATTTATTCTAGATTCAAAGCGCAGAAAATAAAAACTTTTTGCACCTATTCACATTTAAATGAAAGTGTTTTTTGGATAAGGCTCCCTACTTTCAGTTTACTCGGAAATCGTAGCCTGGAAGCCGTGCTTGATGCATTTTTTTGCAGGAAAAGTAAATTTTGTTACTTATGCGAGAGAAAAAGGCTGTAAAAAGTTATGCTATAAAAACACTAGTGTATAAGACAAAAGAACTTGGGGAAAAATACAAAACATGCAATTACAGATTCAAAATTCAAAACCATTTCTCTACAAATATGTTGATATTGACTCACAATGTTACTTAACGTAATTCATAGTGTAAAATAGGCAGAACTTCTTTATTAGTACTGTTGACTGTTATGCTCACAAAATAAATTATTTAGTTATCTTTCTAAAAGAAATATTTTAAGAAATTTATAATTCACACCATATTTTTTGTGTTGAATCTGAAGGGAAAGACATTATGTTAAAGCATTTCTTTTTTTTTTTTCAAAATTTTTAAAACAGCTAATTTGTATCTTGTTTTTTATTGTTCTAAGCTCATTTATATATTATCATAATATGAAATATTTTTTATGGTACTGTATTGAGTTTAGTTTGCATACATTTTTCTGGTCATATTTGAATATATGATAACAATATTTCCTTTTGTGTTAAGAAAATAAGGAATTTTAATCATGAAGTCATTTACGAAAAAATAATTAAAAATGTTACTTTATAAAAGTCTAATTTACATAAATGAAATTATTTAGACGACAAAATTCTCTATAACAAACAGAAAATGTTTGATATTCAGCTTCAGTTTTAACAAGGACGATGTTTTTATATTTTAAGGACACATAATTTGAACATGTCACTTTTGCATTTATTATCTGTAAAGCAGGGGTGTCAAACTCAATTAAAACACGGGCCATTTATTGCAACTGGTAAGATTCATGCGGGCCACATCACATTTACAAATTTTCTTAAAATTATATTTTGAAGTGAGGATTCAGGAATATGGATAGGATAATTAAAACACATGATATAATTAAGCGAATTTAGGGTAATAATTTATAATATTGCTATATAATTGGTTTTATTTTAATGTTTATTTAATTTAATGTATTTATAAAACTAAAATTAATTTTTTTACCGGAAACTTGCCAGCGCTTTCCTCCTACTAGTTTTCCAATATCTGGATTCAAAGACTGAGAACAGACAATCTTCATTATGGCAGATAGATGTTTATCTGTTAATCTTGATCTGTACGCCGTTTTATTTAATTTCATGGACGAAAATAGTTGCTCGCACAAGTACGTACTCCTAAAATAGCACAAAATTTATGCAGCAGACTTTTTAATTTCCGGGTATTTTTCATCTAAATAAGAATATATTTTGGGAATTCCTACTTCTCGATATTTGTCTTTTAAAACCGAATCATCCTGGAAATCAATTAATTCCAGTTATATCGAAGTGGGAGCATTTTCAACTTCAAAGGAAAAAGGCCTAATAAAAGGGGAAATTTTTTTGTTACTCTTTGAAATCATTAAAACGTTTAGAGAATTCATTTTTGATTTCTCCAATTTTACCACAATATTGTGAAAATGAGCAACTTTGATTTTGTGCTTTTAATTGCTCACTCGTAGGAAAATACGTCAAAACGTTTTTTGTAGATGATTTTTAAACAAAGTCAGTCTTTGTATAAAACTTGCTATTGCATTTTACATATTCGTTATTAATTGATCTTTGCCTTGCAATGTAATATTAAGATTATTCAGATGACCTGTAATATCTTAAAAATGCCAGATCTTTTACCCACAAAGGATCTGTTATAATCGATATATTTTCGTTTTTTTCATCTTTCATTTCAAGAAATACAATTATTTCCTCCAAAAGCAGATAAGAGCTCTTCAGGACTTTGTCGCAGGTCAATCAACGAACTTCTGAGTAATAAGGAAGATCGATTTCAGATTCTAAATCTTTAAGGAACGAAGTAAATTGGCGATGGTTAAGTGCTCTCGATCGAATAAAGTTGACTGTCTTTGTTACTGTTTTAAGTACTTCGTCCATTTTTAATATTTTTAAACAGAGAACTTGTTGGTGAATAAGGCAATGGAAAGTACTGATTTTCGGTTTATCTGGATATTCATCTTGTAGTTTTCTTGTCAGTCTTGACACAAATCCTTAAGTTTCACACGTAATCAATTTAGTGCCGTCAGTTGTTACAGAAACAAGCCTGTCAAGAGGAAGATTAAATTTTCCTAAAATGCTCCATACAGCATCAAAAATATCTTCACCAGTTGTAGTTCCATAAAGAGGGATAATAACATCCAGAGGGCTCTAACTCATTTTTAGCATGACGAAATTGTATGTACGGTATTGCCTCGATTTCCCCTAAGTGCTATTTTCTTCGTATCATATTGTCCTGTTTTCATTTTATTTCAGAGCATCGTGGGCCACAAAAAAATTACCTCGGCGCCGCCAGTTTGACACCCCTGCTGTAAAGGATATTAAGCACCAACAATTTTAAATTCACGAACCCTATATGGCGAGTGGGTAGCCGGTACCATGGGTACTGGAGTTCGAGGTCAAGGGGGTGAACCCGGAACGTGAAAAGTTCCTCTAGCTTCAAAAATTTATGAATATTTTCATTGCTTTTTTATATAATAAAGGTGCACAATGGTATATAAAAAAGAGAAAGCTACATATTCGTGCAAGTTATGCACACATATTGAGTACTTGGGATACGTATTTTTCTTCATGAGGGGTAAAACTGGTTCTGGTACCATGTAAATTAGTACTGGGGCCCTTCATCTAGCCTGGTACTGAGGACCGGAGGGCAGTTATTGGTTTTATTGCAGCGCTCAGGTTCAAACCGGGAATCAACTCATTGCGAATATTCAGTTTTACTTTAATATCGTTGTAAGTGAAAAGGCATTAGAAAACAATGCTTTCAGGAATGAAAACCATAGCATACGCAAAACAAAATAGATCTAACGAACTCAATAGCATAGTTGCTTTTTTAAATTTGTGAGTTTATTAGTGATTTAATCATGTTAAATTCATTATTTCAATCTTAATTATTATAGCTTTTGCTTGGTTATCTTCTATGTGAAAGCTTTATTTAAGCTCACATAATTCAGGCTTAAAGTTTGAAAGATCCAAACATTAATGAGAATATAATGTAATCACTAATACCTTATTAAATTTTAAACGATCAGTAAATCGTTAATTATCCTCTAATCCTCTAATTAAAGACTATAAACAGAGACAAGCAAAAATAAAACTATAGTAGAATTATTTATTGTAATTTTATTATATACGGAAAGTCAAAATAAGTTGCAATAAAGCCTGACTAAACATTTCTAAGCTATTTTTACAATAGCTGTATGTTTTTCCTTGAAATTATGATTAAAATTGCTCCCTTTTATCTACCTGTTGATCATTATTTCAAATTTAATTAACGATGCAGGAAACTGTTTAGTCATGGATTTTTAGACTGGGTTCTCAATGCACTGACCCAAATAAATAAAAAAAATTTAACTATTTACCATAGCATGCATTTTGAGTAATGGAATAAATTATTTTGTTCTAAAATGTGTCTCATTTAGCTACATCTCTAAGAACGTTACCTAGTGTACTATTTATTACTTTACCTTTCAAAAACAAATTATCCCCATCTATTGGCTAAAAAAATTATAGGAAGAATTCTATCGGTTAATGAGGCAAAACCTTGTTCGAAACCATGCAGGAAAGAAACTAGGTTGTTGAGAGGATAAATACGTGCATGACCCTTAGAGGGAGAGATAATTTGTGTTTCCTCTCGTTTTAACTCCAATTGATTATACGATTTCGTTTTGCCGAATACGTTTCTTGCAATGCATAAATATAGAAAGAGCTTTTTAAAAAGTTAAGGTTAATTATCGAAAGGTTCTCTTGTTGGACACACTCCTATGTATAAGGCTAATAGCAATCAGAAATCACGTCCGTTTTGGAAAAGGACCGTTTTTGACTCAAACGATTTCATGGTAGTTAGATGCATGGAGTATCGGTCTAGCATCATGAATATTGCCAGTCATATGAGCTAAGAACTGTTACCATCATTCATCTCGTTCTGCATATGGCGCTTCAAGTTTGTGTCAGAAGCGTCACTGATTTTTCTATTCTTCGTATATCCTGTAAAAAATTCGGTTTCCTAGAAGCAGATCAAATCAGTAACGACTGCTAATGTATCATATCTTGGGTCGTACTGTACTGAAGGATGTTATTCTTCTAATAACTAGCTTAGTATTATTCTAACGTACTAAACAATTCTTTTGGGCTTGTTACTCGGAAGGAAATGTTCTCCAACAACCACTCACTACTCTTCTCATTGTTCTCCATTAAATGGTAAGATTAATGAAATTAGTCTAGTTTCCCATTGGATAACACGAATCTTTGTCTTGGGATAAAATGGGCAGGATTACATACATTCTCAAAGAGTGTATACAAGCTGAGAAACATAGGAGTAATTTCATTCAAAGTATTTCCTTTGACAAATTAGTTAGCTCTCGAGAACTTGTTAGGTTAAAAATCTGTTTGTAATAAAGATAGAAAAATTTAAAAGAAAATTATAATTTTATAAATATAAACAAGATAAGAGATATATGTTTACGATTGTAATTTTCTAAATTATTAATCGGTGCTGCTTGGCACGTATAGATTTTATTCACTAATGATATTTTTTAAATTAGATACTTTTCATATTTTAGTAATAATAAACTAAATAGATGCGACCTACTTGTGTAAAAATTAGAATGACATGGATAAAAGTATTTCATCACCTGAATGTATGAAATTCATTTTTTTTATTTTGAGAAAAAGGAAAAACAATTTACCGCCAGTCCCGGTTTCATACATACTTACATTTTTCATTAGCAGTTAGAGTTTAAGTGGTTAAAAAGTTACCTAGTGCTTGTATTAAATTCTCTGTTTTCAGATTTACTAACTTAAGTATAACTCAAAATATACCAGTTTTCGAGTTAACCAATTCTTGCATTCAGGTGACGATATACTGTCCTCATTAGCATTGATAATGAGAGAAAAAATGCGTTATAAATGCTTCCTATATTCTTTAAACAACTTTAGCAGTTTAAAACCAGGAGTTATTCACAAATAAAGCTCGGTTACTCCTGATTGAGAAGAGATCAAACACCCGCTTTACAACTTCAAAGTTCCGTAACTTTTTTAGTCAAACCACCTATTATTTGTAAGTACAGTATTAGTTTTGTATCTATAGTATTTTATACTTCTTGAGACTTCACGAGTGAATTAAATTATACACAATGTCGCGCGCGCAAGAAACAAAATTTGCTCAAACAGGTATTTACTGGAGATCTATTGATTTTGATGCGCTATTGGCTATATATGTGCTAAAAATAGGAGTTTAGATGTACTATTTTTTTGCTTCGTTCATGTCGGGATAGGTAGCGTGGAGATCCGAGCTGATCGTCTGAACTTACACCTTGGACCAATCGCCCAACGGAATTGCCATATATTTCCGTTTCCACGGAAATATTTACAAATCTTTATCCATTATGTTGAACCCAGAGTGGAGAAGGAAAATCAACTGCCAATTTTAAGGCATCCACATTTATTTAACATTGATATATATGTGGGGCGGTGTCTAGGGTGTTACGAAGTGATACGGAGATTAGGCCTAACACATTTTATTTCTCTCCCTAAAAAACTATGTACAGCAACCGTTATCTCAAATTGATGGAACAGCCTACACGCTGCCACTTGCATTAATTCTGTAAAAAACTGCGCTCGCTCCACCTGCGCGTGGAAGCCTTCAGTTACTAGTTCAATTCTAACTCACTCTCGCTGAGTCAGGAAAATAGTTTCTACCAGTCACCGGATTTCAGCGGACACCTACTCGCGCCGCTCTTTCCGTCTCAGCCAACACCTGCACGTGTGGTTAAGTCGATCATCAGCACATTCTCACACGCCGCCGCCAAGAGGAAAACATATTTTTTTTTCAAAAAAAATCTGTTTTACTAATAATATAGTCCGAACATTTGTGGCAACCGGTCAGATCAGGAGTGGTTACCCTCTCAACCCAAGAGAAATCAAGGGATCCAAAAAAAAATTATGCATAAGAACATTTATACTTTGCAACCACTTTTCAAGCTAATATTAGATCTTAACATCCAAATGCTATATCTATTTACACCACAAACAATCAAATATTGATACTCCCGAACTCCAATACCTTTTCATTCTAAATTGATCCGGGCCGCGGTGGCCCGGTTGGAAGAGTAACGAACTAGCAACCGAAGGGTTGCGAGTTCGAATCCAGCCAAACACCGTCGTGTACAAAGGGGGCTGGTGCACGTTAAATCTGTCGTGGCCCCAAACGTCCTCACGTTGGCGTGGTGTGGAAGTTTGGAGAGTGGGGTGCCAGCTCAGGTGTTGCCTCGTCATCTGACCGTGGTTCAAAATTACGTGGTGTTGTCCTCGGATCTTTCCCTCTGGGATTGATCCCGGACCGTCACCAATAGCCCGTTGTGTTGCTCCAGTGTGACGTTAATTAAAAATACCAAATACCAATACTAAATTGATCCAATCTACAAAACCTAACCAAAGGTATTGCAAAAATAACATTCGACTAACACCATACATATAAAATTAACCATTATTTACACTATATTTAATATACATCTTAACTCTCCATATTTAGTTATAAAAAATAACAATCTCATCCAAATATGCTACCAAGCCTTTAGTGATCGACCTCTCTTTCCAAGCGGGAGAGAGCATCAGCTCCCTGATGATAAATCCCAGGGCGATGGGTCAACTTGTAATTCCACCTTTGAAGGGCAAGTGCCCACCTAGTTAACTTGGGGCTCTTAGGAGTTGTCTCGACCAGATATTTTAGCGGATTGTGATCAGTTATGATCTCCACAGTGTTACCCTGCAACCACTTATCAAATTTTTTCAGTCCAAATAACACGGCATAGGCCTCTTTCTCAATGGTAGACCAATTCTTTTGGGTGTTATTCAATTTTTGACTAACAAAAGCAATTGGCCTATAGTTTCTATGTTCGTCCTTCTGGGTCAAACAACATCCAATAGCGTAGTGGGACGCGTCTGTGTGGACCTGGAAGGGTTCGACGGCATTGGGGGTGCTTAACGCAGTGACCTCACATAACGCATTTTTCAACCGGAGGAATGATTCTTCCTCGCGTTTCCCCCAAAATACCTTTCCCGATTTTTTTCCTTTTGTCAACTCCGTTAAAGGGGATGCTATCTCTGCATAACAAGGAATGTAAGTCCTATAAAATCCCATCAGTCCTAGAATGGATCTGACTTCCTTTTTTGATACGGGTCTTCTCAACTGTTTGATGGCTAATATTTTGTCATTGTCAGGAGAGTGCTTTCCCCCTCCTATCTTATGTCCTAAGTATTTTATCTCTTTGGAGGCAAATATGCATTTCTTAAGTTTCACCGAAAATCCGAGATATTCCAGATCAGATAAGATTTTTTTCAAGTGTTCTAAATGTTCTTCCCACGTTTTAGAGAATATAACAATGTCGTCTATATAAGCTTGCGCATAAGCGGAATGTTTGTGCAACACTTGATTCATAATGCGTTGGAAAGTTCCCGAAGCTCCTGACAATCCAAATGGCATCACTTTCCATTGATACACCCCGTTGTGGGTGGAAAATGCTGTCAAAACTTTGCTCTCGTCCTCCATTTTTATTTGATAATATCCCCTTTCCAAATCCAAGCAAGTTAACCATTCGGCCATCCCCGCAGTGAAGATCAACTCCTGCATGTCCTTCATAGGATAACTGGGCACTTTTGTTATCAGATTAAGCGCCCTATAGTCAATGCACATTCTAATCGAGGCATCCTTCTTCGCGACACATACAATGGGGTACGTAATGTCTGCATTGGACGGCTCCAAAAGACCCAATTCTAAAAGTTCTTGGACTTGCCTATCCACTTCTGAACGGTATGCTATTGGTATGCAATAACTATGTGGTTTTCTCCGGATGGAGTCAGGCAGTAATTCAATCTTGTGCTGACTTACTCCCACGGGTTGTATTGGTCGGCAAAAAAGTGTTTCGAACTTACACAAGAGTCTTTTCAATTCTTCCTCCTGTTTAGGATTTAAGTACGGTGTCGTGATCATTTTCACTTCTTGGGTGAACTCGTCTCTTGCTTCGACAATTGGAGCGTTTTCTATGTTACCAAATTCTTCCTCACCTTCAAAAATGACATTTACCGCGTTGGAACCGACCACAAATTCCCTTATCTTGTTCTGGTGAACGTGCCTGCCACTTGCATTAATTCTGTAAAAAACTGCGCTCGCTCCACCTGCGCGTGGAAGCCTTCAGTTACTAGTTCAAAACTGCGCTCGCTCCACCTGCGCGTGGAAGCCTTCAGTTACTAGTTCAATTCTAACTCACTCTCGCTGAGTCAGGAAAATAGTTTCTACCAGTCACCGGATTTCAGCGGACACCTACGCGCGCCGCTCTTTCCGTCTCAGCCAACACCTGCACGTGTGGTTAAGTCGATCATCAGCACATTCTCACAGTTCAGATAGTTAGAAGCGTTTAATAATCGTCTTAAATCATGCTTTCATCAAGGATTTCATTAACTCTTTAATTACGTTCCGTAATTAGAATCTCCTTCCAAAAAGTCGTATCGGGAAAGTTGCTAGAAAGGTGGAGATAATTAAAACTGGGATGTTATTACTTTAGTGTTTAAATTTACACGTTTCTTTTATAATGCGCTATATATAATAATAATATAATTTATAAATAATTTTTTAACCAATTTATCACTTAAATAGACGTGAAATTAGGCTAGTTTTAAGACCATGTGCGTTATATGTGTTCGAATGTGTGTATTATGAATTTATTCGTTAATAAAGAAACCTTATTTTGTCCATGTGTCAAACAAAGAACTAGTCGTGCATGATAATCACGATTTATTCCAGTATTTTACACCTTTTGATATTTTTCATAATGAATGTTCTGATGCTCTTTGAGGTTTTTAAAGTTTCTGATATTGTTGGAATGCCACTGCATTCTTGATTGGGGTGGTATCATTGATCTAATAGGTTTCTGTATAAAACATCGCACTATGGGAAAAGGCTACTATAAAGCAATTGTGAAAAAATCTTATACTTGATACGTAAGCTAAAGTTTATTTTAGGGGATGCCGTCTTTTCAACTTATACCCTATTTGTTTCCTTAATTTAAAGTTTTCTTAAAAGATTTTGAGTAATGAGAAAACATTTTGCATCCTTATAACTAAGGAAAAAATTTCTTTACTTCACCTGTATTTACAAAATTTCATTGTAGAAAGCAACTCAGAAAAATGGTGCAAAATGGTGTACAGAATCTTATCGAAAGACAAATTATAAATTGAAATGGGAAATATGATACATATTTTATGACAAAAAATCGAAACACACAGAAACAGTCATCGATAGCCATGAAATTTCAAATGCAAAATTCTCATTACCAGACATGCAAAAGATTAAAGTTTAGATCCTAGCACATGTGGAAGCGCGCATCCTGAGACTTGTTGAAGAGGTGTCTCTATGAATATTTTGGTTTGGTGTTGCCGTTGATTTGCCATCGACTCACTCGAACAATTTATATTTAAATATACGACTTTAAAAGGGCTGCTTTGTGGGACTGTAGGAAGAAGGTTGGTCTTGTCAACAAATCGCCCGTCATCTGGAACGTACACAGAGTACCACAAGAAGGTGCTATCAGCAGTGGGCCAGTGAAGTTGCACACGCACGTCACGAAAGCTCTGGTCAGCCCAGAAGGTCAAATGCGAGAGAGGATAGAAAATAGTGAGAAACTGAAAGTGCTCCAAAAACTTCCTTATCGACCATCCAACGATGCATATCTTCCCCTAGAAAGCCTCTTGTAGCATTACGAAGCGTTTCCAGACTCATGTCGGGGCAGGACTATAGGCACGTCACCTGCCTTGGAATACCGAACATCACAGGCTGCGTCTTGAGTGATGCAGTGTCCTTGAGTCGTGGACAGGCATGGGACAGCAGCGTATCATGTTTAGTGACATCCCGCTCCTTCCTTGAGGCAGATTATCATCGTATTCACGTGTGGCGGAGACCTATCCAGCGCTACCATTCTCAGTTTATAGCAGTACATCGCTGTAATTTTTCCTTTAATAGTTTGGAGAGTCACTACATACGACAGCTGGTCCTATTTAGTAATGATATAACACAATTTAAATGGGATAGGTAATTTGGCAGCACAGGTAGATCCTATAACTTGTTGTTTTGCCTTTTATGCCATGAACATCCAACCACACTCTACCAGGAGTGCCTCCGTGGTGTTGAAACCTTTTCTTGGCCAACGAGATCCCCTGGTATGTCTCCATTAAGCATGTTAGCGATATGCTTGATCGTCGATTGCAATCCCCTCGTGATATAAGGGATATGGAACATAGCTGAAGAATGCTTGACCAACAGGATTGTATAAGAATTTTATTGGACTTCATGCCACGCCGTATATCGGCATGTTTTGTCACCAGGGGGACTACATCTTACTAATTTATAACTTTTCTTATGTAATTCTATAATAAAAAAGAATCCTTTATATTTGTTATTGCGATAATTTCTCTTCATGTACACCACACGTGCTAAATTTCATTCCAATTGAACCTTTGCTTCAGGGAGTTCGATGTTTCAGACACTAATTTTATGTATTATACCCTAACTTGTGATGGAAGATTCTGTCAAGTGTCTGGGAGTAGCCATTATGGAAAACTTTTTTGATTTTATGAACCATGAGGGGGGTCTTTCATTTATCAGGTTTGTATATGTATTCATTGGTTAAACAAAACACTAGAATGTATCTAAATAGGGAAAGTAGTTCAACATTTTTAAGGTTAAAATATTTTGCGCATTTTGTTAAAAAAACGGTTAGATTTTAACAATTGCATAGGATATTAAACAGAGAAGCATGCAGTTTTACGTTTGAGTTGTTTATCGAAGATTTAAAACATCAGTCTTCTGATTCCAAATCAGAATATTGTGTGGTATACTGTTTTATTATGAGATTAAAATTCAACTAGTGATTTGTGAATGTTTTTTAACTGAGCATTTCATGATGCATTTAATGTTTTGTGCTGCTAATAATATTGCTTAGTTACTGTGAAGCCTTCTACAAACAACTATGCATGTTATTGCGATGACATTTTGTCCCACGATTACGAGTTTTTACATTCTTTGTAAAGCATTTTTCAGATTCTTTGATGGAAGGATAAAAGACTGTAAACAAAACTGAATGGCAGTTTCATGAATTTTTTCAAGAATCAGTTCTTCAATGTAAAACAAAAATTTGATAGATGTTTAACCAAACTTGAGACAAGAATTTTTGGTTATTCTGGGTTATTTAAAATGGTAGGATTATTAAACTGTAATTTTAAACCACTTAGATTAGAATTCGATTATGATTTTAAAGGATAATTTGAGATTACCTTTTCAAGCATTAAAAATTCTACACAAGTTTAAAAAACAAGACTTGTAGTGTTACTTGAGTCTCATACCTTCAGCGGATTAAAACTAATTATTTTCTATCGAAACCTGATCGCATGATCTTTTATAGTGAAGTTTCTAAACACATTAATTTAAAATTTAGTCTGGCAAACATTTATTTTCATGACGCAAGTATATTTTAGCGTCAGAACCTCAATTGCATCAATACAGTTAATAAAATAATTTTAATATCCGATTGCTCAATTATATACATTGTATAACGATTTTTAAATAACTAGCCATCAAGCCGGCTAGCAGCCGGCGTCTTGTAAGAATTCACAAAACAGCTGAATTTTAGCATAAAAACCTGAGTTAATATCTTCGAATAATACAAAAACAAAACAAAAATTTAATAGAAGTCAAAATTAGGGTCTAATTAACACAGTAATAATATATTTCTGTAATCTGAATCTATATACACATCACCGCTCATGGTGATTTCATCTTTGCATGTAGTAGTGGGGATACAGCATAACCGAGTAATTATTTTATTCTAATATATCATTAATATGAACCTATGTACACAGCCCAAATCACACTACTGATTTCATCTTTGAATGAAGTATGTAGGGTACATAGAACCGAGTATAAAAATTTTATGCGGTTATTCTGTTTCTAGAATTTCTCTATAAACACAATTGGATATTTCAGAAGTTGGAGACACAACAGATACCGAGTCAAAAGAACGCACTCTAGATAGAACAACAAATAATTGGCCATGGTTAAAAACTGGCTTTGATAAAGCTAAACATATTTTTTCAAAAGTTTGTCTTTTCGAGATTTATTAATTGTCATCGAAAAAGCTAATCGAATAGAAAACTGTTTACGCTTAAACTTAAAAGGCATATTAGCATCTGAGGGAATGAGCTGTATTCGAAGTATGAGGATTGTTTCATTAACATTGTCATCAATTCTTTTTGCTTCAATGATATTTCGTTGCAAGGTATAAATTATAAGTCTTGTGCCATTGCACAAACCTTTAGAAGGTGCTAAATTTCTAAGCAACATTATTATGGCTCCTTGCTTAATTTTAGTTTATGTGGTGGCATACCTGTTGGCATTAAACTATTTAGGAATTCCTCGGGGTATGCGAGTTGATCTTGAGGATCACCAGTTCTGATTTTATCTACACTTTCATAAATGACTTCAGATCCAGGCATACAATTTAAAACTTGATGATTGATTTCAATGGACAATTCATTAGTAACTATAAGAATGGCTTGCCCTTTAAGCTGTTGAGGTGTGACTTTTGTTAAATCTAAATCATTGTATAGTTGTCGAACAGGGTCTTAGATAGGAGGATAGCATATTGAGGGCAATTTAACTTTGTTTCCATATTTGCATTCTCCAATTTCAAGGAGTCAGCATGCAAACTCTAATTCAGTAGCGAGAACACGCATATTTTTCTTAAGCTGCAGAATGTGAAATTTAGACCCAAGTCTGTTTTTTATGCAACTTGCAACGGTTAAAGAGCGTGACCCTCTTAATATCACAGGTAATACTTGTCGGAAATCTCCACCCAGTAAAACAACCTTTCCACCAAATGGTTCATGGCAATTTGATAAGTCTTGAAGAAGTCGGTCAACAGCTAAAAAGACATGCACATGTGTCATTGGAGTTTCATCCCATAAGATGAGTTCAGTTTCCAATATTAATTTTGTTTCTAGTGTATTGGGTTTCAAATTACACGTTGAATTTCCATTCAGAATTAGAGGAATTTTAAAAACTGAGTGAGCGGTTCTCCCCATCTAACAAATTGGTTGCTATTCCTGTTGATTCAAAATGTGTAGCATGATTCCCTCTTCCTCTGATTGCGTGCAACAATGCTGAATACACAAAAGTTTTCCCTATTCCTGCAGGTCCATCTATAAAAACGTTTTGGAAGATTGTCTTGATCTGCATATATTGCATTTAGTATGGCTTCAACAACTAATCTTTGTTCAGCTTTTCCATGTTTATTCGAGCTTTGGTTTGCTTCAGTAAAACATTCCAGGAAGATAGGAGCATTTCAATATGAAAAGTTAAACATGGTAATTTAAGCTTCTCCAGACTGAAACCATAAGCTTTGAAAAGTTCATTCATTTTAGCAAGAGCATACTGAGGCCCAGTTTCTTTGGAGTATCTGTGTACCAGTCTTCAAACATGGAGTTTTTATGTTGTTCAAAGTTCAGAAACATTTTCAACCTCCCCGATCCCACATATTATAGCAAACAACACTCATAAACGACTTCGCATTTGTGTCTTTTCTGCATCAGCAAGGGTATCATGCCAATGCTGATCTCCTTCAAGAAAACTGAGCTCCTTACGTGCTTATTGGAAACCGTCACATACTAACCCATGAACAGTTTTCAAATCGACAAAATTCACTGCACTAGATTTTCGCAGCAGTAGCATTCGAATATAGTACCTTTCAGTATCCTGCATATTAACCACTGGCATTCTTCCGATAATGTTCTGTCCTCCTCGTTGCCTTTTCTTCCAGATTGTTTCATTTTTGTTAAACACATAATTCTGTGGGATGTCAGAACAATTAAGGTTATGTGCGTCTGTATCAGCACAGTTCAATTGAAACCATGCAGTTAAAGTCGTTTGCTTTACTGATGCCCGACCAATAGCTTCATTCTCTTGATCTTCTTGATAAAAAACTTGCTGCTGTTCGGGCAAATGAACTGCTAGTCTCATAACAACATGGGATTTGTTAGACATACTGAACTCATTAAAACGCCACATAGCTTCGGGAGCACTAACGTACCTACCACTAAGGAAGATCAAAATTTCGTGATGCATCATGCCCTTTATACACATATTTATAAAGATATTTAATGCTCTTTACTGAAGCATATACTTCAACGTTAATATGAGCATTAAATTTCTTTAACAACCAAGGATTGTATGGTACAATCCATCTGTTATCTACATCATACTGACCAATTCTCATTGGCTGTATGGATCTTCTTCTATACACAGGGTACCCATTTATATTTTCTTCTGTTGCCTCTTTGATCTCAGGGGAATTGTTTGCAGCATACACTGGAATCCTTTATACAGGGAGAATTTTTATTTAACGTACCACAGGGGCCATGGATCATACATACACTTTGAAATAATTTCAAATAACCTTGGATTGATATTAAAGTCTGGCAACTCTGCACTAACAAATTTATCGATATCGTCTTTTGTTATAAATCTTTGACCTTGAATCTAAGGTCAATAATAATGTGCGCGTGAGGTAAACCAGGGTTTTGAAATTCAATGACATATATGTACGCAATAATAATTCCAAATATATTACGCTTTAAAATATCATCTACTAACTCTGATAATTTCATGTTAAAGACCCGAACAATGATGTCTGACCTGTTTCCAGAACGTTGAAAATGTTGGATAGCATTCAAAATTTCAGGCCACGCTGGATTACAAGTAAATGTAATGAAAAGGTCTGGTCGTCCAAATTTCCTAACCATAGCCATTGCATCTTGATAATTCTGCTACATATAACGTGGGATTCCTTGGAAAGTTGATGGCAATATCATCAGTTTGCCTGTACGCAGACTTTCACTTTGTGCGCGAGATTGTAATGCATCTAATAGTTCTCTGTACTGCTCAACTCTTAAGTCTTTCTGATTCATACGAATGTAGTTGAGGCGAGAACCTTCAGTTTTCACATATGCATCAACAATACATTGCTGAAACAATTCCCCACTGTTGTGTAACAGGTTAAAACCACTGCGCACAGAAAGTCTATAAGTATAATACTGCAGCTGAGTTACCCGCATCCGTTTTTCAGATCGCCTCTCTTCAACATGCTCCAGTCCGTCAAACCAACCAATTTTCCTCTTGGAAAAGGCAGAGGATAAACCATAGGGTCAATGTAGTGATTCATCGATGAAACGGTTTTGCAATCTGCATCATTTGGATAGATGCAAATATCTCGGTTTGCAGGGGTTCTACATCATCTAAGACAAATATTGCGGCAACTTCTGTTCTAGAAATAGGAGCATTGTATCTGCGCATATATAATTATGGATGCTCCATAAAAATCGTTTTAACATTCATAGCAGGGTTAAATTCAATCAACTGATACATCCGTAAGTATGATTCGGCAAATGGATTTGCTGCCCGTAATAATACATCCAGTTTGTCCATTACAGATTGTAAACAGCCTGGGTTATTTCCAGTTCGGCTAGTTTGCCTCGCAAGAATCAAATATGTACAACTGACCATACCCAGGTTTATTGTGTTCATTTTTTGTACAATGGAGAAACCATGTGGTAGATCTGACCATGAATGCGAAAACAATATGGCACTCTTCCAATAATTGAAATCAAAATATGTTCAAATTTGAATTCCCGCTACAAATAAAAACACTCGAGCGTGGATTCAAGATTGTAGATTGCTGTTTTCCCTTTCGTTGCCATTCGGTAATAGACAACAAGAGAAAAAAAGTTGAACTTTTTCTCGATTTCTATATTTCAAGCAAAAGCTTTGCTTGAAATATGGAAAAGAAAGACAAACACAATTTTAATATAAAATATTTTGACAACATTAAAAGTTTTGATGAAAGTCATACCAATTACAAAGCATTTCACACGCTTCTTGCGAATCGTCTTATACCTGGAATCGAGAATGCAGGGAACCTGAAATAACTTTGAATTCCACACTTCATTTTTGCCTTTCTTATTACCATAATTTTAGTACGTTTATTGTCACGGATAAAATGTGTAAATACCACGTATTGCGTAGCTCTGTCAGAAATATATTGTTTTCTGAAACACGAAGAAAAAAGCACGTGGAATGACGGATCTTGTTTTAAAAATAAATGTCGTCAGAGTAGACAAAGCAAACTCAATTGATAACATTTTTTTTCAAAGTCACTGTATTCAACGAATGTTTCACAGGTATCTAAGTTGCATACTTCAATGCAATTTCAACTTCAAGTAAGCAACCTCGACCTTCTGTCATAAGACACAAATTTATATTTTTCAAGTCCTAGTTTAAATACTTCCTTACTGTGATATTATTCCAAGATTATCAGTCTTTTTAAAGTTCGTGGAACTCCTCCTCCAATGGAAATTCAGTTTTAAATCGAATCCTGATGGTACTTTTTCAATTGAGAGATTCAGCTTTTATATGGAAACCACGTACCTATTTAGATTGATAGATTGATTGTACTCCATAGTGTAGTTACTTCACTATGGAGTACAGCTTTCAATAATACCCATGAAACATGAAAAACAATGAAAATTTAATTTATTTTAATCGTCGTAATAAAAATCTGTCAAAATTTAGAAATATCTTTGAACTACAGCGTATGGCAACACGTTTTCATTTAACGTAACCTATCTCATTTTAGAATAACTTTATTTTAACTTTACCGGTCATTTTAAAATAAGAAGTTACACACCTTAACTTTAAAAAGTTTCCATTCATTTTGATGGTATCTAGCGCCTCGTCTAGTAGCAATGCTCTTGGCGCACTTTTTATGTCGCCAAGGAAAGAAATCTCAGAAAAATCTTTTTTTTTAAACCGACAGTAATAAGCTTAAGCGGAAAATGATTAAAGAGAAAAAATACAAATAAACTTGTCGAGGTTGCCATAAAAACGGGAATAACTAATAAAGATTGGGGTTACCTTCACTTGCCATAACTCTCGCTACTAAAAGTGCGCCAAAAACCGCGCCAAGAGCGTTGCCACCAGACGAGGCGCTAGATACATCTGTACCTTTTTATGAAACAGAATTCCATAAAACATAACGTATTTAACCAAAGACTCAAGGAAAGTTGGTCGAAATATACATATACCACCAAGAAATTATCCATGTCGAGTGATATTTTGCAGAAAATAAAATTAATTCATTAAAATTTAACTTCTAAATAATATATCTGTAAGATGGAAAGTACTGGAACACATAAATACAAACAGAAACCAAAATGTAGATTGTGAAAAACGAAAGATATGAGCAAGTGTGTCGAATTTCGACTTCTCGAGAATATTCTGAAATAGAGAAATTTGAAATAAGACGTTTGAAAAATATTGATAGACAATAATGAATTATTTACGAAACGAACACAATTTTACAAAACGTAGAACACGGAATTCTAAATCTAATTTATAAAGTAAAACATTAATTCTGGCGTTGCCAGATACGAATTGCAAAATTACGCTTTTATGATCAACTAGCAGAGTTACCCTGCGTTACTCGGGTTGAAGTGGTTAACTAACTTACGCTTTCGTTGATAAATTGTAAATCCTATTCATCACATGTAACAACTACCACATTCTAATAAAGGTACACAATTGTTAAATACACAATTTCACAAACGTAAATAAATGTCATATTTAGAATTTTTGTAGATTTTAATTTTTTTTAAAATTTTTAGTAAGAAAGAAAAGTCTCTAGAGTATACCAATGCTACCCAGAATGCATAGAATAGTTCAGAGTATGCATATAAATGCCTTGTATGTCATATAAAAATAAAAGCGTTTCCCAAAATTATCATACAATGATTAAAAATGTTTTTAAAACTAAACCATTACTTACCTTGATTACAGATATTGAACGAAAAACATCCAAACTAAAAATTCAGAAATACATCTTAAAACAGATTTTAAAAAAGCTTCGAACGAAAAGTAATGAATGTATCTGTTTTTTCACTACAAAATAGATTCGTGGAATATAACGGACACAAATTTTAAAAAGCAAACGATTAAAAAAATACCAAGGTTGCCATATTAGCTACCAGTCATTTTAAAAGGTCTTGTTCTGCATACTTTATTTATGTTTTATTCACTTTATCGTCTGTCTCAAATATTCAGATTTTTTTTGTATTTCGTAAAGAAAAAAAGGCTAAAAATAAAGAATTTAAATTCCATAAAAATAGTTTTGTGAAAAATAATTGATTTTTCAGCTGCACTGGTAAAATAATCCAAGTAATTGCAATGTTCAGTATACCTTCCAGCTACTCCCAAACTACAAAATTCTGGTTGATTTAAGTATAGCTACTCAGATATTTTAGCATGAAACTTGTATAAATATGTTAGCAAAGGAATGTAAAATAACGTATTCACTAAATTAAAATACAATATTTAATATATAGAACATTGCATTAAAATATGTTCGACAACTTTTATGTGATACTTGTGCAAACAGACAGATACAAAATCAGACATAGAACGGGAAGACAGACAGACTAGCGCAACCAAGTTCAGTCACGAAATGAATATAAGTACTCACAGTATGCAAAGTTTCATAAAAATATATTCAACCGTTTGGACGTAGCACGGGCACACACATACAGACAGATGGACAGACACCAAGCGGGCAAGAGACGGATTTTGCATCAGAAGGGCACAAAACAGATAGAAAACTTGAAATGGGTCAAAAATATTCAATGTACAAACAAACACTCCATTCTAATTTATATACATGTTTTTCGTTTGGACTTTTCGCGTTCCATTACAAAATGCAAGTTGTGTAAAATTAAGCATTTTAAATATCATTTTTCATCAATCAAATATTTATAAATGATTTATATTATGGAAAGAAATAAAACATCAGTTCAAACATAAGTGGAATTTTAAATATTTTGAAAAAATTGTTTTTCAAAATTGTTTTCTGTTAAAACAATTTTATTGAAAAATTTGATTTTCGATCAATACTGGTAAAAAACTGAGCTGCGTACCCCAATCGTTTTATGCTCAATGTTATGTATATGGCAATTTCAAATTGTTTTTAGCACCCTCTGCACCTAGGTTAAAGAGAACGGGGTTTAATATGTTTAATATATAGCCTACGTTATCCGCAGGGTTCCAAAGTATAAGTGTACCAAATTTGGTGTTAATTGGTCTAACGCTGTAGATTTGTATAGAGAACAGACAGACTCCAACTCTGCTTTATATATAGATTATATTTTAGTTTTTCATGTTATACTTTCAACTAGAAGTACTGGATATGTTCATTGCAGTAAAAGCTTTGAAACTCAAGACGTTCTTCATGAAACAACTGAGGAGAAAACTCCAAATATGCTGAAGGGAAAATGCTCTTTGACGTCGAAAGACAGTGGTATTGAATCTCAGTCTCTGCCAGATATTTATAACTTTAGTTCTTTTGGAGGATCTCATATTATAAATATGAGTTTTGATAAAAATATGTGCTACTGTATTTTATGGTTGGTTTTACAATTATCCTTATCAATATGGAGGGGGGCGACGTAGCCCTGTTGGAAGAGTAGCGGATTAGCAACCAGAAGGTTGGAATTTCGTAACTCGATCCAACCGAAGACCACCGTATACATGGGGTTGGTATACGTTAAATCTGTCGTGGCCTCAAATGTCCTCACGTTGACATGAGGTGCCAGCTTAGGTGTTGTTCTCGTTATCTGACAGTGGTTCAAAATTACGAGGTGTTGCCCTGGGATCTTTCCCTTCAGGATTGATTCCGGACCATTGCCAATAGCTCGTTGTGTTGCTCCAGGGTTACGTTAATTCAATTACCCACCTAACTTGTCTAATACTATCTGGAAGTTCTTTGATTCTATTTTTTTTAATGCGGGTGGTAAAAATTACATATTTAATTATTGCAAATGCAATTTATATTGTGTTGTAATTTATTGGTTTTGCAACGATCAGTAAGAAATAATGAGATAAACATTGAAAAATGCAATTAAACAAGCAGAACATGAAGTTATAAGTTAATGCGATATTATTGAAAAATTGTATTACGAAACAAAATTGTATAAGAGTGAAGTGAAAATTTGAATTTTTTATTGAAATATTTTTATCAAACTATCTATTATAATATCAAAGAATAATTTTTCCCCGTAAAAATACGTTGAAATCAGTAGTCAATTTTAAATCTAAACGTATTAAAAATTCTGTGGAATAATTCACTTTAGAAGCAATCCATTAAAGGTTTAAAACATTAAATCAAGCTAATACCAGTTAAAATACACGGATTTGGGTCAAATTAAAAAACGCAATTTCGAAATGGTGAAAAATCCCAAGAGACCAACACCTCTAAATTAGCAGTCACAGTCATTAGTTTATTGGGCATAAATCCTTTCGAAACATAATTAGAAAGATTAAGTTTAAAATCCTGAAAATCAGAAACGTAAATGATGTTGAAAATCTTTTAATTTAGAAAAATAATTTTAAATTTATTAAAGTTTTCAAAAGGGGTAACAGGTAAACTGCTAATTGAATCGTTTATTTCAGAAACCCGTTAAGTGTACTTTTTCAAAAATGTCTGCTGACGGGTTTCTGAAACAAACGATTCAATTAGAGTTGTATTAGTCTACTTAATTTGAAATACTTAACTTAATGAAATAACGAATTTATTTTTAGGAGAGGAATTTCAGTGCAAACTAGCAAACCACCTGAAAATGAGGATTTTACTTACAGTTACACAATGCAGAAAACGTACAGGAAGTAAATTCTACCACAGAAACATCTACATTTAGCTTTACAGAAAAAGCCTATCATATTTCTTTTCTGATGGATAAAAATAACTCATATGTATTCGATGTTTGGCAATGACTATATTAAGCATTGCGTGATACCTCTGGGGAAAAAAACGTGTCGAAGGAAAATAAGTACACTTTTCCACCGTATTTAGATAAAAACAAATACAATAAGTGATTTGAAATGCATACCGTAAAAATGAATTTTCGGTGGAGAAAAATATGTCGCAGTCAAAGCCCTAGTGCATCCGGCACGATTATGGAGATGTTAATATCGAAACTGATTGTTTGAATTTTGGGGAACTGGCTACTGTATTTACAAGGTTTCTAAAATTACACGAAGTGTTGTAATTTTAGGAAAGTACTTCCTAAAGTCTCGATTACCCAGAAATTTTAACAAGCGTGATTAGCTTATCAAAAATATAAAAGTTACTAAAACCTTTCAGCAACATGTTAGAAAAAAGAATGTCGCTAAGGTTTTCTACCTCCATAGTTTTTTCTTAGGAACGGCTCTTGCTGTTTCTGTATGAGAGGGATTTTCAGTGTAAAAACAAACTACGTGGAAAGCGAGGATTTTACTTTTGCTACCCAAATGTTCTTGCATGGTATGTATTGAGGCTACCTTAAAATATAGTTTATCCACCCCCTTTCTGGCAACGTTTGGAATTTAATTCAAATGGAGTTGACTAATCAACTGTCATACATCAATACAGAAATTCAATCTTGGGAATTTTTATTGGCTAAGTACTAAAATAGTATTCCAAGAACAAGACAAGTGACGTCACATTCGGAATAAGTACAAGAAACATGCTCCGCAGCAGAAACTATGCCACCATCATTTATATTGACTGAAAAAGCCTCTCATGTGTTGCCAGATCATTAACCTAGAATCTTCAAGCGTATCTTGAAGTCCGAAATATATAAGTTTATTTAAACATTTATAAACTATATCCGTTAAATCAATTCTTTTTGCTTAGCAAATTGTTTCTAAAATGTTTTGATAGAAGGCGCACATTGCGTTCTACTTTTTAGATAGTGAAAGAGCACGTGGGTGGTCGCTGTCGTAAAATCTCTTAAGAAAAGGTCAAATGGACTTGGAAAGCGACTTGGGTCGATTGGCTATTGAAGATCCAATGAGGGGTTTCATCATGTTTATCAATTAGATCTATATCAGCGTAAGAGATCTGATCGAGAGGTACATTAGATGTTACTGTGATGAACGCGACGAAAGAGGAATGCAATATTGTCATAAATGGTTTATTTCTCTACATAAATACAGTGTAATATCTACACAGACTGTATGGACATAGCACCGTCCACTTTGTATGAACCTCCGTTTTAAAAAACTTAAAAAATTACATCAGCCTCCTTATTTGGTGACATTTATTTGAGGCATGACGCTGGTAGACTAACCAGCCTATTATGTTTGCTAAATTTTTATTCAAGTTACTTCATATTTTTATCTGCCTAGTAATTCATTGCACCAATCAACATCTTCATATGGAATCACCTCCGTACAACGGAGTACATCTTTCCCCCTAATCTTCTGGTCTCCAGTCATTTCCTAGACGGTCTGGCTGTTTTTTCTTCTCTCTCCATGTCCAAGGGTCCACTAGTGGCCAAGTCCTCTACTCATAGTATCCCCTTGAGGAAGCGATGCGAACCCTAGCAATCAGGGTTCATGATTTCTTTCAATATCACTTGACCTTCACTCGGAGATCTTCAAACCGAGCAATTGGAAGAAACAACATGAGACTGCGAGTATATGCTCCTTCCATTTCATTAGAAGGTCGATGGCAGAGAACCAATGACGATTACTTAGCAATTAGTCTTTGATGATTGGCGAGTGGAAGCATCGAAGTGTAGCCCCTGACAAAATAATTTTTAATAATAAAATTTTTTGGAAGCATAAGAAATCAAGTACGTTGAGTGTTGCACTGATGCGATAGCTATGAATCGACGAACTGCATTCATAAGGAAAAGCTGAGAGTAAAACTTATAAATGCACTATGGTTTGTAATTGTGTGCACCTGACTTAATATGAAAAGTATGCACACCACGTATAAAAAATACAGAACAGGAAAGTTTATGGAAAATTGCTAAAAGACAAAATTCGTGAGACTATACTTTCACGCAGAGATAAGTCTTGTCTAGCAATAAGCGTTTTTTGGTGGGAGTTGACATTTTCTATCTGAAAATGCTTATTTTGAAATTCTAATATTAAATGCACAGCATATTCCAGATTAAATTTCTAATTTCTTGTCCTTTTTTGTTGCTTCGGATAAGAGCAAATACATTACACATTGACTTATATAGCAGATACAGATTTAGAAGAAATAAGGATGGTGAATCAGAGCAGCACCATCGTGTGTTGTTTTCTTATTCTATTGCGTGAATACAAATTACTTCAAAATTGACAGTAATTTCTCTAGATACTTCAGGTAAAGGTGAATGCAAATACATAAAGGCTCAAGGAATTTCATTAACCATCATAAATTCCAATGTATATGAATGACAAGTTTTTTAAGCTGATCTCGTTTTTTTCTCGGTATTTACAATTAAGAGATTTCCCGTTTTCGAAGTTTGGATACCAATAGTAATTAGCATTTAACTTATTTTCTCCTTTCGAGTTATCCCGTACACTGAACTTATTACAGCCTTTTTAAGAAAGAATGAATCCACAGATGAGTATAAAGGTTTGTAATTATAGGGACTTACACACACATTAAAGTTTTCTTTTTCACTGCATAACTAAAGAAAAATGTTTTCTGGATGAGGACTAAATTATTTCTTTTCGTTTTTGAAATTCTGTTCTTTTGTTAATTCTATCCCGATAATCTAAGACAGACTAGATAAGAACAGAAATTATTTTTTAAAGAATAATGTGAGCGTGTATGAGTGATCCGTGAATTTAATTTTTAATGCGCGGCTGCAACTGCCTCTAGAGAATTTGTAAACTTAATTGGGTATTGGGTCCATGTCAAGCCGCACAGAAAAAGGTCATTTTCGACCCAACTCCTTCCGATTTTTTAACAATTGGCTAATTTGTTTCTCATTCACATATAAGGAATTCTGGAAATTTTTATCTTCCACCTTTCAATGGTTTTTATTTATGTTAATTTTAAGTTTAAGCAATTTTTCATGATTTTTTGGACTCACTAAATACCTTATATCTCTGACGTAGCTATCCAATCAGACTGAATATGAGCTTATTATGTAGAAAAATATACATTTCTAACGATGTATCAAGACCTTTTAAGTGACCTTTTTAATTTCAAGGTCATTCAATTTGACCTACAACTACAAAAAAACTTAGTATTTATTTTTTTTTCTTCTAAAAATACATTAAAAGTACACGATTTATCTTTGCTTTCTGAAAATTTAATAGTAGGACACGCATGGATTCATAGTTAAAAAATATTCGAAGTACTACCATTTAATGGAATCGGTTCGACTCATAATCACCGCGAACTACGACCTAACATTAAATGGTGGCAGAAGAAAAATCGTTCCATACCTACCGACAAATAACGTCGGCGTTTGCAAGTTCTCTAAGTCAAAGTGGAGCACATTTTAAATTTCAATTATGGTTCTCTCAAATCAAATATTAATTGTAAAAGCTTTCTGCAGTTAGTTTGACAGTTAATCTATATAAATAAGAATGGAGTGTTGGTTTGTGTATTGAATATTTTCGTCCCATTTGTAGTTATTTCTCCGTTTTGGGTTATTCTTACAAAATCAGTGATTTCCACGTTTGATGTCTGTCTATATGTACGTGACCACACTGCGTCTAAACGGCTGGGGATATTTTCATGAAACTTTACATACTGTAAGTAATCAGTAACATCATTTGTTAGTGACTGATTTTCATTGCGTCAGTCTATCTGTCTGTCTTCCCGTTTTATGTCTGTTTTGTAATTGTGTGTTTGTGTTAAGTATAACATAAATTCGTTCAAAAAATTTTAATAAAAAGTTATACCTATATAAATAAGAATGGAGTGTGTTGTTTCATTTGAGACTATAATTATTACCATTAATATTATGATGACCATACTCTGGATTTTCTGCAAAACATATCTAAATCTTATTTCATATAAACTTAAATCAATAGTGTAAAAGAGGTTGATCTCTTTTCACAGATAGAAAATAAAACATTTTTAATAAAATTTGAGATTAAGCTTTTTTAATTCGTCTGTCGGCCCGGTAGCCGACTGGTTAAAACTCTGGTTTTGAATCCTAGAGTTCCCTCTTAGTAGCTCCAAATTCACTTCAGCCATAGGTCCCGTTCTAATTAACCCTCGTGCAGCAAAACAATGACCGTAGAGAGACAAATAAATAATTTGTACAAATGAATTGATGAGATTCATATGTCAAACCTAAAGGGCTTCAAGTTTCTCCACACCCCAAGACATTCTACTGAATATTTAGTAGTATTCACAATTCAATGTAAATCAAGAAACCCTAAGATTATTGTCATTATGCAAAGAAAAAGAACATTTGTTTTTGATTTTGTTATTTGATGCTTGCGGTGTCCCATCCAAACAGAGGAAACTAATAAACATCTTGAAATGCCTCAGTGGAACGAAAATTTTCTCATGCGATGGCTTTGCGATGCTTCTTTATGATTCTCGGAAGGAACTTAAAATAATGTGGGCTGTGCACTTTTCGCAAACTATATTTCCGTGGTAAGCAGTGAATTCACTGGGGTGTGATTTTCGTCTGATGGTCGATATTTGGCAACCGCTGAAAGGGAGCAGAACCTAAATATGAAGATTTATTACAGAATAATATGAGATTGTATTACAGAAACAATGAAAGGATATCATTATATTAATCTTCCAAGCTTTGCGAGATTCCTAACTATTGTAATATTTCTTTTACCCCATAAAATGTTTAATGACTAAATAATCAAATCTTTATAATGAATCCATGGATTCTTTAAGCCTTTAGTAAGATTTTATAGTTCATTTCCTTAGAATAGAACCTCTCTGAAATGATTCTATCGATCCTTTCCTTAGAATAGAACCTCTCTGAAATGATTCTATCGGTCCTTTCCTTAGAATAGCATCCTTTGGAAAGATATTTTAGTTCTCTTAGAATAAAATTATTTGGAAAGATTCTATCGCTAATTTCCTTAAATAGAACCCTTTGGAGAGATTCCATTGCTCATTTCCTTAGAACAGAATAATTTGGAAAGATTCTGTCAGTACTTTCCTTAGAATAGAATCCATTGGGAAGATTCTATTGGTCAATAAGGTCAAAATTGGTTATAATTCATGCAGGTAAGACTACAGGTTGCAAGGTGGAATTATGCGTGCGAGCCCTTAGAGAGTTAATCACTATAGTTAAATGAAGTTAATGATACTGAGAAAAGCTCAAATCTTTAAAAGATAATACGCTAAAAAGGTATCTTTTTAAAAACTGCATGTTTGGGGACGTTTCACCTTATGTGAATGTATGAATGTATTTTTCACGTAACAAATATTTAGCATAGTAGTACCTCGAGTATATGAACTTCGATTAAACGAGTGTCCCTGTTATCCGAGCCGAATTTGATACTGTGTTTTTTAATCTTTAAATAAAGCTCCGAGCGCGAGTGTGTGCACTTTCTCTTTAATTGGCGAGCAGAATACTGCCTGTCACAACATGAGATCCTTGCTTTAGGAATCTTTTAGAAGCAGTAATACTAACAAGTACTATACAGTAAATTTTTTCTGTATTCTGTATAGATCTGTTTTGTGTTATTACGTCCGGATTATCCATATTTCTGGTTATTTCTGCTTCTGGAGGTCTTTGGAGGTGGCCTTCAAAGACCGTCGTGTACAAAAGGGCTAGTGCACGTTAAATCTGTCGTGGCCTCAGATGTCCTCACGTTGGCATGGCGTGGAAGTTTGGAGGATGGGGTACCAGTTGAAGTGTGACCTCGTCATCTGACATGGTTCAAAATTACTTGGTGTTGTCTTCAGATCTATCCCTTCGGGTTTGATCCCGGACCGTCGCCAATAGCCCATTGTTTTGCTCCAGTGCAACGTTAATAAAAATACCTACCTACCGAGGTGGCCTCAGTCCACCTTGGATAATCGTGGTCCTGTACTTTTAGTTTTTAAGGATGTTGATCCCTTTAGGTTCCACTACCCATGAAGATCACTCCTAGATATGCGAATATCAAACTAGATAATGCTTATATATATTAGCTGCCTTAATATACATAGACACGTTAGAATACATTGAAAGAATTGCTTCAGAAGACACCAATATTTGCCTTGAAAAAATGTCTGCTTGAGGATTCTTAGATGTGTAGATGTTTCGTTTAGAAAATTATTACATTCAGTTATTTAATTGACATTTAATACACACTATCTAATAAAAGACAAATTAACCGTCACCGATATGTACAGAAAATATTTAGAAAAGATACAACGAAGAAATTAATCTTGTGAAATTAGTCCTGTGCACTCGCCACTCTAAAAAGGATTTCAGACTAGAATTAAAATTAATTAAATTAATATTTTCATCTTCAAAAATTAAAACTAATGCATTTTAATTGATTCAAAAATAAAAGAAATGTGTGCATTTTTATTACACCTTTAAAATTTTCTGATTCATCTCTCCACTTAATTTCAGTGCAAGAGGTTTTGTGCATAAGAGAGATTTCCGGAAAAACAATCCAGACGAAAGACGGAAATTTTACTTTCTGTTACCCAAACGCTTTCACATACCATACCGGTGGTATCTTAAAAGTAGTTTATAGCTTTTTGGTTTAATCTAATCGGCGTGATCAATTCACTAGCATATCGTCGACTTAGTGAAACGCACTTAATCTAGGAACAATTCTGAAAAAAAAGGAGAAAATTCTACTCCCAAGCCTTATTCAGTGCGTTTCTCAAGAATAAATCCAACCTTCATGCAAAGAAAAAATAACTTAGTGGACCCTTCACAAGTTTAAAGATCATATTCCAGTCTAGAAAACCTAAGAAACACATACCTTGAAAAATTTGACTTAGTGTGTTTCACTTGTAAGTCAACAATAGATCAGTTCGGAATTCATTCTTTGGAATTTCTGTTGACGACCTGAAATCGTATTCGAAAAACAAGCCAAACGTTTGAAATACGTACAAGAAGATCATTCCACTACAAAAGCACTACTGCCATCTACATTTAGCTTGATGGAAAAAGCCTCTCATATACCTCATATAGCCTCATACAACAGTGGAGAGGATTTCAAATCTGTTGCTCATAAATAAAATGCCACTATTTTTCATGCCCAGCGCGCTTGTCTTTGCTCGAGGAACAATAGCTCATAATATCATACTACTACATACTTCCTTGCACACAGATATTTCATATCAAAGTCAGCTCAGAGACTTTTCTTCAAAAAATATATCCCCATTTCGAAGCGTTGAAATGACTTCAGAGTATTAAAATTTTTTTTATAAACTCTTACTGTGGAGTGTGGAACTGCATAGTAGTACGGAATGAAAACCACTTTCGTGAAAAGAAGAGAACAGCACCCTCGGGGCATAACCGAATTCTGAAGAAGAGAGAGCATTCAGATATTGCACAGCTGCAAAGAACGCTGTTTTGAGCAGAGAATCAAGTGGATATAATTCTGGTACATACAGAGACGAGATGGAGAAAAAGCATTCGATTTCAAGAGATATGCGCTATTAGAACATATTGTGGAACTCGGAAGTAAAAAGCGATGGGATCCAGAAGCAGAAAAGCCGCTGTTTATAACATATCTTTGCATTTCCTAATAAAGCATTTCCTTAATTTTATTTACTTTAGTAAAAAAACTGAGATTATAGAAACATGCATAGAGAGAAGTTGCTTAATAACTTTAAGTTGTTACGAGAACTTAACTGTTTGTGAAGTAAATAATGGATAGATGTTGGGATTATTTAAATTACTAATGCACTCGCCTAGTTTTCTTTTTTATTGTTCTCGTATATTTTGAGATGATTCTCTTAAGAAATGAATGGAGAATCTATTGTTGATATTATTATTTCTTGGTCTTTGAAAGTTTTGAACATAATTTGGTAAATATAAAACTCAAACTTAATTTCGAAAGTATTTTTTAGTGTGTCATAAAATAGGGACTCACTATAATGAGAAGAGATTTAGTTTGTGCATGTATGCAGATTTTATGAAAGCGTGATTTCTTCATCTTCATTCTTAATTAGTTTAAGAAATTGTATGTTACAGACATATGTTATATTAGGATTTTGATCATATTAGTTTTACTTCAAAACAAAAGTTAATACCCAGAAGCTAAGCACATATGATGATTCTGAATGGATTAAAAAATTCAGGAAGATCTGGTTTTACTTGCAATTTTAATATCAGCGTGATATTCTCAATTCTTATTTTATGTAAATAAATTTCAATAAATGAAATGAGAAGCTAAGTAGTTGAAAAATAAAGGGTAATATATAGTATTTTAGTATTATAAAAACTTTTAAAATTCATTTTCTAAATTTATTTTCAGTATAATTTTTATTAATGTTACGCGTTTTGATACACCTAACTGTAAAATGTCACATCTGTCTTAATAAATATGCTGCATATAGTAAATATTGAGTTAACCACCAAATTTGATTCTTCAAACTAGCTAAATATCTCACCTAAGAATAACTGCAAACTTCAATTTTAAATTTTAAGACTTGGGCAACATAGTACATCATTCCGAATCAGAAACTCTCACAGGACCTATAGCTCATCATTCGCTGACGCTGTACTACACCATTTTGTATATTTCCTAGCTCCTGGGAGTTTATTTTCACTTGGAAAATGTGATTTACTTTGCAGCTAGTTTCGAAAAATATTAAACTTATCACAAGATTTCAGAAGGATTCGTGAAAATTTCTGATGCATGTACCGTTATACAAAATAAATGAAAGAAACTATTCCCTGTGATAGTTAAAACTACTTCCAGCTACTACTTCAGACTTACTACTTTACTTTTAGGTATTTTAGAACTTACCATTGCATTACTATTTGCTATCTTAACTAAATTCACAAAAATAAATCCGCAATATAATTCTTTTCAGATCTAAAAAATTAGAACAATTAGGAGAATACTCCAGATTCTAAAAAGCATCAAAATTTCACATGACTAAAATAGTATAGTATTCTGTAGAATTTTAATTTATGAAAAGGAATTTTTATAATTCCTGTATACTTTAAAGAGAATAAATGTTCGATTTTTTAGCATCATTTAGTTTTACGGCAATACATCGTTATGAAGATAAAATATTTTTTATTTTGAAATCTTAGACAATTTTGGTGATCACGTTCGGGCAAACTCAGTTCAAATTAATTGCTTCATAATTCAAGTTTTTCTTTCTATTATATAAACAGAAAACAAAAATATAATCATCATTTTTAAGTTTTAAATAACAGATCATATTATCAGTAGAAGAGTATTGCTATAAGGGAATCGAAATTTCAGTTCTCTACAGCTATCTTAAAATTAATAGTACTTTTTCAGTCTTTCTTCATCATTGGTTTTTAAAATATTTAACCGTACTCGTTATCCATATCTTATCAATCGAGTAGTATTTTAGATTTTGTTTCATGCAAAAACATTTTGTTCGAAACAAAGGAGAACTGTGCCATATGTTTACTTCCTATATTATATCTTGAAATATACTGATTACAACACCAATATTTAAAAATTCTATTCTAAAATCCGATAAAAATGTTTTTCAAGGAAACTAACACACATCTGATAGATAATTTTATACTTTTAACACTTTAGAGTACATTAAAAAGCATATTTATTTTATCGTTTGTTAAGGTGTCCAATAACAAATAGTTATTTTTGTTCAAATGCATATTTTAAGAGTTTATGCAAAATCTAGTTTCACATACAGTGAATAAAAAAAAAGTTTCCGTACGGAAACGAAAACGGCGTATAAATTATTATAATTTCTAAAGAAATCTCACCAAAGATTCAGAAACTGCATAAGAAACTTATTTAATACTAGTGAATGCGTTTGGAACAAAATTCTTTAATTTTTACAAATAAAAAGCAATTAATTAAAACTTTGAGAAAAACATACAAAATGAAAGGCAAAAAAAGTTTCCGTACGCACTATGCAAATTGATTAGAACATATAGTCTAGCAGTCCGGCATTCAGTTATCATAACTATAGAATGAAAAGGAACTTGAGTATAGTGTAAGTAATCATTTCAAACGATTTTTATACCAGTGGATCACCTAAAATGGGAATTCCGAAAGCTTTCGCATGTTGGTGATAAAGTTGAGAAATAACGGTTTATCAATGTGGAAAATATTGGCGAAATCGCAAACAAATCTAAATCTACGGTAAAAATCATTGAAAAATACAATTAAGTAGAAACTGAAAAATTGGAACCGATTCGGAAGACTTCAGAAATTGAGCTATATACACGAGGAATATTCTGAGAAATGTTCGCGATAATCCACGAATTAGTGAACCACAACTTGCATTCTTGTTGAAAACTGATTACAATATTGAAATACCTCAGACTGTAAGAAAAGTAAAAAGGTGGCTACAATGGGCATGTTGAACGTAAGAAGTTACTCATTAGCAAACTTAACAGAAGAAAGCGTCTTGAGTTTGCAAAAAAGCATGTGAGTAAGCCCTTAACTTTCTGGGATTCTGTACTTTTCAGGGATGAATCAAAATTTTATCTCTATGGTTCAGATCGACGAGTTATGGCATGGAGAAAAACAAAACATCAAATGCAAACAAAAACTTATGTAGAACTGTAAAACATGGCGAAGGAAAGGTAAAGGTATGGGGTTGCATGAGTTCTGATGTGTATAATTCATGTTTTGTTGAAGGTAACTTGGATAGCTGTGTGTACCTAGACATTTTGAAACAAAATGTCCTTGTTAGTGCTATGAAACTGTCTCTGGGAAGACCACTTATCTTCCAACAGGACAACGATTCAAAACACTGCAACGTTCTGTAAAGAATGCCTTTACCATACGTCGCAGCAACTTTACACACCACTAGTCTCCTGATTTAATCCACATGGAACACTTATAGGAAAAAATTGATCGTGAACTGAAAAATTATGATACCAGCAGTAAAGATAACCTGAAAAGTACTATTCTGGACATCTGGAACAATGTTACTTCAGAAACAACAAAGCAACTTGTGGGAGTCATGCCTAAACTTCTGAGACAGGTCATTAGAGCAAAAGTAGGTTCAACTGACCATTAAGTGATGAAACATGGGAGGAATAACATTTAATGAAATATTTTTCGCCATACGGAGACTTTTTTGTTTTATATTTACTACATATTTTTGTGCTATTTTGAATTATACGTTGAATTATATTAATATTTTTTGTTTAAATACAATAGAAACTTTCAATGTAATTATACTCATGTGTTTTTCCATTTTTATTTCTTCAATAATTATATTCTGGAAATAATAAAGTCATTTATTTCAAATAGTAAGTGCTTACGGAAACTTTTTTACTCACTGTATGAGAAATTAAACATCGGATCAAAACACAACATAACTCTTTATTTTTAATTTTTTCGGTGCTAATGATGAAAAGTTTAGAAAATGTTCAATGTATGTTATTCAGAAGAATTAACACGTAAGATATATGAAAACGATTCATTTTAAGATTCGATTTCTATGATCATTGTTGATCAAACATGAAGCTCTACGATACATTGAATAAGTGAGAAAAAAATTGGCAAGTTCACTTTTTATATTTCAAAATATGAATAAGCAAAAGAGGACAAATATTTCCAAATATAATGTAATTTTCAAATTATTAGCTTCTACAGTTAATTCACAGAATATTGTTCCATCATAAGCAATTAAGCTATCGTTGCTTTTCTGTTTGTTAAAAAATTAATGTAACTGTAAGGACAATGTTCGAATGCTTTACGAAAAATAAAAGTTCAAGAATTTAGTCAGGGCTTATTTTATTTCATCGTAATTTGCCTCTTAGCCTAATGAGTTACATATTGAAAGCATTAATCTAGTTAAGAGTTTAAAAAAAATTATATCTGATTAAATTTAGATAGATTTAAATATCAACGTTCGACTTGAAATAATAATTCTTTGGCAAAAAACATCAGACGAGTGAGGAAAACTTGATTGAACTTAATTTAATTTTTGGGGAAATCAATCTGTTTTTCTTACAGAGAATTGAAAACTTGTGACATGGGCTTATTTTGTAAATCACACTAAAAGATTTTCTCTTAGCTTTATGTTTGCAGAAGAAAATAGAAGACACAAATGCATGCAAGATTTATACACTATCATAATTACTTCCTTACCAGAGAATAAAGTTGATCTATGTTACGACAAAATAAGAACTAAAAGTAAAAATACAATGAAAGCAGAACAGGCACGAATCTTTGAAACAAGTGAAAAAAACTCAGCAAAGTCCTAATTATCAAAGCAAGAGAATTTCTTCTTTTTCATAATTTTTGTGTTTTTTATCGCGAAATTTATTATTGCCTTGAGTGATTTTCATTCTATTTCATTTTAATTGCTACTAAAAATATTTTTAAAAATAATCATTCATTATATCGCTCAATCTAAACTGAAATGAGAGTGTAATTTACTTTGTGTATGTGTACACATTTTACTAAAATTTGTTTTGTTCATTCTTATACAATGCCTAATTATTTAGAGGAATTGTATGTTACAAGCATATATTATTGATATTTTGTTTACATTAATTTCACTTTAAATCCAGTTTGTAACCAAGAGCTAAGCACAGATGATGATTCTGAAAGAAAAAAAGAGAATACCTGGTTTTACTTGCAGTTGCGTGATTTTCTCATTTCTTATTGTATGTAAATCAAATTCAATGTGAATGAAATGAGAAACTCATTTTTCACAAACTGATTTATTTTACTTTGTACTATTTTTATCCTACATTCTAAATGTAGAAGTAAATTTAGATATACTCAATATTACCTCTCAGTTCTGAGATTGTTATTTCTATTTAACGTTTTAAAATGAATGAAGACATTATTAGGGAAGAAAGACTATCCGCAAATACTAATGAAGAAATATTGTGTCGCAGGGCTAACAAAATTAAAAAGATGTCGAGTTTAGAAAACAAATGTGGATTTCCAATTTAATGAAAGTGAAAAAAATTAACGATGTTTTTCTCTGTGAATTGAATGGAAAGCCTTTTATATTGGAATTTTCTGTTTCATAAATGCGTTCGGAATTAATTTATTTATGATCTTTAATTGTCAAACCTTTAAAGAAAGAAAACAATTCGTTATCATTGAAAGGTAATATATTTTTAACCAACTAAAATTAAACTTATGATCACAACAGAAGCCAATGGTGCTATTAGGATTGGAAGCAATTATATATGGCATAAAGTGATTCAAATTTATTTTTTTGGAATCAATAACTATAAATATTATTTTGAAGCTTCGACATCTTTTACATATGCGCCAACGTTTTGGGATTTTCCGGAAGTTTTTCGGAAAAATACTTGGTTTTCCTATCTTTCGGACGGGAAAACATTTTTCGAATTTTTCTTCAGAGAGAAAATTCTCAAGTGACACCAATTTCGAAATTTTGGCTCCAAGCCATGGCAACCATGAAAGAAAAATATCGGTATCAGTGTTTGCTAGATTCTTATGAAAACTTCCTTGGTGTGTTTGTTTTCAAGAAAAGCTCAAATACATATACTCAGAAAAGTTTAATTGTTCATTTTTGCATATATTTGACTCCTTTTTATGTAAAATATCGTCAAATTTGTTTTCGCCGAGTTCAAACTGCTGTCAAGCATGTAGCAGAGTACAGAGCAGGGTTAATTTCTCTGCTTTTGAATTGTTTTCATAAAGCTCAATTGGGCGCAACTGTCGCTAAATAGACGCTTTTAATAATATTTTATTTTTGTGAATTATTTTTCTTTTCTGGTAGTGCGCGTTTCTTTTTACGTCATAAAAATCAGCCGGATTTTTTCCCCTTTGATGTTGGTAGGTATGCTTTTATTTATCCGTTCACCCAAGAACATTTTTAGCAATTAACTTCTCACGCGAGTACGTTTACTTGTTATAACCACTAAATCAGCTCAACAACTTAAGCCGTATTAAAATTTTTAGATTTCATTTGCAAGATGACAAAATTAATATTACTTTATAATTCTTTTCATCAAAACAATTTTGTCAATCTTTTCTTCAGAAGAACGCGTTATTGGTTGAAAATAACAATGGATTAAAATGAACAAAATATTGGTCCGCATGGCTAAAATTATCCTCCCCATTTATTTTACTTTTTTCTACGCTACGTGATGCTTAATTAAGTTTACTTGTTTACAATGTTTCGTTGCACGAAAATGCTTCAAAGCACAAACAAAGAATTTATAATTCTTTTGTTCTTTTCACCTAAAAACAAAGAAAGGTTTAAGAATTTTCTAATCCCAAAACTTCTCTAACAATAGCAAATTACACTGAAAAACAACAAAATATCCAATCGAAGATTTTATGTACACGTCTTTTATATATGCCTAATAAATTTAGTGAATATATAGGGACAAATAAGTTACGGACTCGTGAATGTTTGGTAGGATCGTTCGAGGTACCAAATATTCCTAAATTTGTTCTCTCGTTGTTCTACGTTCTCGTTTGTTCTACGTTCTTATTTTATTTCCTTTTTTGTAGTTGGTAAATGTAGCAACACATAAATAAGTATTTTAATAAGTGTTTTTGATGAACGCATTTTAATATCGGATTGTTCAGTTACAGAATAGGTGTTTGCTTTTCATGTACACAAAATGTAGAATGAAGTCATATCAATGCTGGGCAGATGTGGTTTACTTTAAACAGAAATTTTGCTAATTGTACATCGTTTACCGAAATTGTAACTATTACTTGAATCAAATAGGTGTGGATATCATAAAATTGAGAAAATATGTTTGTAATTCTTTATTCTTTTATCGTTTTCTAGTTTGTTGAAATCTTTGTCAAATATTCAGCCTTGCAAGCATCAATAGTAGCAAAGATTTTAAATCAGATGGTTAAAACGGTTGGGTTAAAATCTCAATCGATTTCTGGTAGAAGAGGATATGCGAGGGATTTTCAGTGTAAACAAACAAACCATAGGAAAAGTAAAGATTTTATTTCCGCTATCCAAATGAAACATATCCGGGTAACATTAAAATGTAGTTTATCGCCGTTTTGGCAACGTTTGGCGTTGACCAATAAACTATCATATTTGAATTCGGAATTTTTTTGTCAAGATGCTGAAATCATATAAAAAAAACAAGCCAAGTGACGTCACGTTCGGAATATGTACAGGAAACACTTTTCACTTCAGTAACACTACTACCACCTACATTTAGATTGACAAAATGCCTCTCATAGAATCGGAGGGATACATAGGCATAAAATCTCGCATGCAAAATAAATTTCAAAAAAAAAAATGTCAAATCTTTTCAGATTAATAAAATAACTCCTTTCAATATCATTCAATATCCGCAAAATCTGAGCCATCTCTAAGGTACTTTGAAGTGTAAGTATGGAAAGTTCATTCTACAGGAGTACTTAAGAGATTGAGTCCAATAAAGTATGAAAGCAGTAATCGAATTGAATGACAATAAAAACACTTTTGAAACCGATATATCTTTTCTTTGCACAAATAACGTAAAAAAAATAGGTGGGAAATCGATAGTACTGTTCAGAAAAGAAGGAAAGAAGGAAACAAACCATTCATGAAAGCAAGAACCCACGGTGGTCTATCCAATGTTAAGTAGACTTTGATTTCGTCTGAGAATTGTAATGGTCTTAAAGTTACACATGTTAGAGGAAACCTCAAGAGTAATTTTAAACTAAAAAAGACCTAAATAGTAGATATTTCTTGACTAGAAGTTTTACTTTTATAAAACTGGTGAACTAATAATATTGTTTGCTATTAAAATATAATAAAAATTTCAATTACTCAAAGACCATTCAATATAATTCAGTGCTATAGTTTCAGAAAACTGTGTCTAAAGGATGTAGAAAATTTAAAAAAAGATAGCATAACAGATAACAAAATTGAACTTTAAGACACGTGGAACATAAAATTATTTAATTTGAGACTCAAATTCTCACTAAATAACTACCCATTTTATAGATAAAGAAAAAATATTAGGCAGAAATTATTTATTCTGCTACAAAAGTAAAAACCTCATTTTCTTCTAGTTATGTTCTACTTTCGTAATTATTTTCTAATTTGTATATGCTTATAAGAAATAATATTTAAAAGAAATCTTAAAACGAAATTTTTTCATAATTATCTTCGTATTTCAACGCATATTTATTTCAAACTTTTAAATCTTAAGGATCGATGGCCAAATGTTTTACTCTTTTAGAACATTAGAACTTATATGATAGAGTATTTCATATCTAAAAATCTGGTTGCACAAAAGCTAGTAGCTTCATTTCATAAGTGTCAGGGAGATTCAAAAGAGAAAGAAATCAGTACTTCAAACTGAAATTAATAAAAAGGCATGTTGACACCATTTGGTTGTTTTATGATCATTCTTTCTTCCAAAAGGTGTTTCATTATGCAAAAATTCTATACTTATTTCTATTAACATCAAAAGGCAGAATAATTTTATTAACATAATTCGTATCTTAGTCGAAGTAACGAGAAATTGGTTCAGAACAAAATTTCGACACATAATAAGCAAAATATTTTCATAATATGCATTAACTTCTTACTTTGAAGATGCAGTACGACTTTCTTCAAACCTATGAGGGATTTTCAGTGTAAACGAACAAACTAGGTCGGCAAGTAGGTAGGTAGTTAATAAACGTGACATTGGAGCAACCCAACGGAACGACGAACAAACTAGACGAAATGAATGCAAAGATTTTACTTACCCCCGCTACCCCAAAACTCTCAAATGATACACATTTGAGTATCTTAAAATGTAGTTTATCGCCATTTTGATGACTGTTGGTATTTAATCTAATTGGTGTTAACTCTAATCAACTATTATCACTCAATTCAGAATCCATTCTTTGAATTTTTTGGCGAAGTGCTTAAATCGTATTCGAAAAGCAAGCCAAGTGATGCCACGTTCGGAATATGAACAAGAAACAAGTTCCGCCGCAAAAACACTACCGCCACCTACATTTAGCTTGACAGAAAAACCTCTAATGCGTATTTGTTCTCCCAAATAAAATATATTGCTCTTGGAAAGCTTTTTCCATTCCAAGACAATTTTGCTACTTTAAGGAAAATTCCAATAAGATTACTCAATCTGTTTTAATCATTGGTTGATCCTATTACATAACACAAACAAATATGTTTCACAATATTAAGCTTTATTGTGAAACAATAAAGATGTAGATAAAAGAGTTTCTCAGGAATATCTTTTCCTGATATATATAACATTGGTGAAAAGTATTTGGGAATTAGTTTTATTTCCATAAGCACTCCAGGCTAGCCCCTTCATTAATTCTTATTACGCAGAAGACATTATTGATGGAATATTCGCTCCCTCATTTTCAGAACAAAAAATTGCACGAAGCTCGCTTGAGAACCAATGGCTTTAATAATTACCTCTCTGTTTTGCGTGATTGATTCTTTCTTTCTCTTCCTCATTTTGGAGAGGATGCAACGCCAAACTCGTTGAAGTTTGTTTCGTGACTACTTTGAAACTTATTTGTCGACTCTGGAATAGGAAAAATATTAATATTGCTTAGGGGATATGTATTCGAAACTCGATACAGTTGAGTGGGCAACTTGGAAAAAAGGTGTAGAGTGTGAGTTTCTCAATGGAAATGGAAGCATTTACATCGACCATCATCAGTTTGTTGACGTGAATGCTTTGGGGGATGCATCCTCTGAGAATTATTACCTTGAATTAAGAAAAACAAAGAAAAAGTGAAGTAAAAAATACACGAGTTATTCAAGTTTTTTTTTACATCCAAGATCAGTCAAGGAATTTATGTATTCGATATTGGTAGTTCACAGAAACTTTCTGTAATTTAAATAGACGAGGATAATTCACAGACCTTTTCTAAAGTGAGTGAAAAATTTGATGGCTTACATTGTGTTTTTAACTTGTAAATGCTTTTCTAAGAATAAAGAATTTCGCTTAAAAGTTTTGAGAAAAGACAATAGGAAAGATTATTTTTGTGGTATTTTTTCAATATTTGTGAAAATTATTGAGAAATAAAATTAATGTACAGTAGCGGAAGAAAACGAACCACCCCCTTTATTTCGAGCACTATTCATAGTAGAGAAAATTCAAAGATATCATTCAATAGAGAATAACGTCTTCTATAAATTGAAATGTAAAAAATTGCATAAGGGGCCGCCTTCATATAAAATTTTGCAAAAACAACAAAATTTCCAATGAAAATACCCTGTTGTGATGCTTTAATCAGATTCCGCATCGTTAAATTTGTCTAAATATGAAATGCATGCCTTTACTAACTTTACATCCGGAGACATTCAATGTTAAAGTTGTTGTCAATTTCAGGGATCATCTCCACCTTGAAAATAGCTATTCGTAGATCAAGATTAACTGTAATTATAGCTACCCGAATTTCAAACTTAAGCACTATGTCAAACGTATTTGTCAGCGCGTACAAACGATCAAAGAATTATTGTATTTATTATGCAAGTGCAAACGTTCCGAGAATTATTATATTTATTATACGAGCTCAAACTATAGTATTGGGAATTGTAACCATGATTAAAATGTGATAAAAGAAGAATTTTGGAATTGAGAACAATTCGAAATGGAGAAAGTGATCGATGTTCTTTATAATTTTGTATCGTCTTTAGTGTTCTTAATACATGTACATTTTTAATTGGCGTTCGTCTCCATGTATGCAAACAAAATGCCTATTACGATTATTTAATACAATCGAACTGATAATCCGATCATCCAAAAAGTGAATAGAGTTAGTCATTCAATTGATCATTGATTAGTAAAGTTCATCTATACGACACATAACTAATAAAAGATAATGTAATTTAGATTAAACATAAATGAAATTTCCAACCATTTTTTAAGAATTTAAACATTCTTCAGGTTTGTCAGATGTTTTTAAACTTTTGGTTGCCCCCTAAAATCGTCAAAATGAGGAAAATTTAATGTAACGCAAAAAACTAACACTTGGAATGACTTGAAATTTTACATGGTCATATTAGAAGTCCTTCTGAATCGATTCCTATCAAAATATAGTAAGGTTCCAATTCATAATTTTTTAAACATTAATTTAATAATTATTGCATACTAAAAACTATTTTTTAAATAAAATATTAGGTGGATTTTGTTTGGATTCTTTAACAGTAACATGGTATAAAATATCAGTGCTATAAAAATATTAATTAGGAAGATATCCATAGAAGTCTGAGAAACTGATTTAACATTAGGAGCTCCAATCTTTCTGTACTCAACTTCGAAACGGTAAGACTTAATGACATGAAATTTGATATCTGAAGTTAAATTTTTATATAGATTTGAAATTGCGTGTCAAAATAGGGGGTTTCCTTTAGAAATTATGAAGTTGGTACTCAATTTAATATGAATCGGTCCCTTATGCAAATTTTATGCATTTGAATTTATAGAAGACGTTAGTTGCTGTAGAACGCCATCTTTGAATTTTCTCTACTGTTAAAATTGCTCGAATGAAGAGGGATGGTTCGTTTCTTTTTCCTCGACTGTACATTAAAATAATTTGACCAAAAAGTTTTATTGAATTTTGTAATCGATAGGGAGATTATAATCCGTACTATATCTTTAAATATTAAATCTTATTTGAAAATAAGATTAAAAGTAAAATAATAATTTTTTACTATTAATATAAAATGAATGAATATGAAAATGGAATAAAATTGTTCCTCTGTCAATCATTTGAAAAATGTTGTGATGCGTTTTCAAAAATATAGAAAATCATAACCTGGAAACTATTCAGGATCAATCCCGAAGGAAAACCTCCGAGGCAAAACCTCGTAGTTCTTAACCACAGTCGGATGACGAGGTCAATACCCGAGCTGGCACTCCACTTTTCAAACTTCCACACCACACCAACGTAAGAGTATTTAAAACAACCGATTTAACGTTCACCTGTCCCCACATACACGACTGGCTTTGATTGAATACAGTTTCAAACTCCCTACCCACATGTTGCCAATCCACGACTCAACTGGACTACCACAGCACCCCCTGTAAGAAATAAAATGTGCTTTACTAAGATCGTTAGCAAGAGCTTTTGCTGATGTATATTATATCTTAGGATAAAATATCTTCGTGGATAAAAGATTATATTCGATATTTTAAACTACTTAAAGCCAGATTGACTTTAATAATTCTAGAAAAAGACCCGTTCCACTTGTCTATAAATGTAGGAAAGTATAAGGTACACTCATGTCCAAAATTATCTTTACATGCATACAATCACGGATTTCTCAGAAACTGTAAACTATAATTTTATGAATTTGTGAAATGATACATAACATCATAACACATAAATACAAAGGAAAGAATTTAAGAGCACTGCATATGATATAAAACTGTAGCATGAAATAATAAAAATGGAAATAATGTGACAAGGAGAGTTCAGAAGGAAACGAATAGCTCAGAAAAAAATTAAGGCTTATGAATTTAATATGGAATATGATCTCTCCGACGTGTACACACATATCACAACGTATTTTAATGCTGGCAATAATGTTGTTATCCACAGTTTGGGGAATTAAGTCACTCCTCCAGCAATGCAGTCTTCAGGGAATTTATATCTCTAGGTGGAGGATATCTCCGTGCAACTGCTTTTCCAAGAAAGTCCCTTAAGTTCTCCATCGGATTCAGATCAGGAGATTTTGCTGGCCACGGTATTCGCTCAATGACTACACTTTCAAGGAATTCCTCAACGAGGTTTGCGCGGTGTGGACGAGCATTATTGTCCATAAAAAATCAGATCCATATGCACCTCTTAAAAGTCTTACAAAGGTTCTAAGACCTCATCCCGATATCTCTAGCCTGTCACAGATCCGCCGTTGAAAACGTGTAGGGGCGTACGTCCATCCATCATTATTCCTCCACATACCATCCCACCTGCATTACCGAAACGGTCACAATCCATGTTCGAAGGAAGATTTCGCGTTCCTGACTCCCTCCAGATGTAAACACGTTTAGAATCAGATGTTAAACTAAACGACTCATCAGTAAAGATAATGTGTCCATTGGTGTTCACTCTAGTTCTGATGCTCTTTGCACCAATTAAAGGGATACCTCTTTTTTTGTGAAGACAGTGAAACACACCATTGGCTTTCTGGCATAAAAGCCTTTTTTATTAAGCCGTCTGTATACAGTTTGCCGTGATACAAGAGTTCCAGTGGTGACTGCAACCTTTAAACTTAACTGCCGAGCAGTAGACTTCCTGTTACGACGGGCAGTTATTGCCAGATATCGATCTTAAGAAGCAGTTGTTATTCGTTTACGACCTTGTCCAGGCCTCCTTACAACAGTTCCAGAGTTCTGAGATTCTTTCCATAGCGTAGAGACTGTCTGTCTTGAAATATTCACGTCTCGCTGCTTCCATGATTGTCTGCCCTGCTTCTAAAGGGCCTATAATTCGCCACTTCACAGATTCTTGCAAATGATACTTCGGAGCCATAACAAACCGTCTTGAGTCCTTACACACTGAAATCAAACGCTGTATTGCAGAAATTCACTCAGATATTCACTTTGCGCAAAGCGCTTGATTCACCGTCGTATAACGTAACGCCTTGATTTGCATATCAGAAACCGTTTGATCACTTTTGATTGGATAATGCTAATTAGGCTTGTCTTTCACAACATTCCCTGCAAAAATGGATCGCATCGATTGGATATTTCATGGAATATCATTATTTTTGGGTATATAAAGATAAATTTGGACATGAGTGTATAAGCAAAGTATTTATAAGTGTAGGAAATTGAAGTGTTTGCGACTTAAAAAACAACTGCAATCATAGTGAATATAACCATTTAATTAAACTGTATCACATTTTGCTTTGTTGGGAAAACTTACGATTAAATGTACATTGCTTCAATTTCCTAAAACGGGATGCACCGTGAAAAGCTGATGAATTTCGACACATTTAGCTTCCTTTCTCTACCAATTACCAACCGTCAAACTATATTTAGCTATTACAATCTATTTTAAGATCGTTCAAGTACTACCTGAGTGTGGTGTTACTGGGGAGAACTAGTTACCTACGTGTGAAAATGCAGATTTCAAAAGGAACGTTTACATCTAAGACAATCTTAATTTAATTCCCCTTCACTACTCTGATGAAATACTCCTTTATTCATTAAATAAATTCCACTGATTTTATCCAGGCGATCAAGTGACAGCTAAAGCAAATCAAACTTTTAACAAAAGTAACTTCTACAATTATGATAAAAAAATTTATGATTGAAATATTCATGGGAAGTTTTGAAAAATATCGTCAGTTCAAGTCTGCATTAAAGCTACGTATGGGCGCATTAATGAAGTTCTTTTATTGCATGCTGCTCCTGTTATTAACACTTCCCCGTGAACAGGTACTTTCAGTTTTTAAAATATCATAATCTTTGTTTAAGCCTCCGAGCTTCACGAGATTTGAGAGTAATGTACTATTGCTTTTACCTTGCAGCACACATGACTAAATAGGCATATATATTGGTTGAAAGAATCCTGAAAAGAATTCAATGAGTCACAGCATCTAAATGGGTTAGAAGCATAGAGGAAAAACTACCGGTTGTATGGAGGAATAATGTATGCATAACCATCAGATGATTAAAGGACTTGTCTAGTCTCAATTGAATATCGTCGGATTATAAGTACTCTTCCTAAAAAAATGCGGTTCTGAGAAAAAGAAGCGAAAAAAATTCTACGAATCAAGTGTGTTTCTCAAGAAGAAATATAGCCTTTTCGCAAGGAAAAAATGATTTAGTCAACTTCAACAGTGTAAAGATCATCACATTCTGGTCTCTCGAAAGGTAACATACTCATATCTAGAAAATTTTGACCTAGTGTGTTTCACTTGTAAATGTCGATATTTTCTTCAATTATAAAGTTGTATATATTCTTTGCTTTCCCAGAATTAAAGCTACGTACATTTGAATTTTAAATGAGAGATTCAGTTATGAAACAGATATGTTTCCGAATTTCGTACTTATACCAATACTAAACGCAATCTAAGAGGAACCTCCTATCAAGAAGATAAAGAACTAAAGCTCCCGTTACATTGAAGAAATCCCTAATGCTTATTTTTATCCCGCATTTTTATGTATGTGTGTTAATACCTATGTGCCCTGCATAGAAATTGGATGGGTTGGAAAGATAGATAACACACATCTCTCTTATCTAAAAAGCTGTTGTTGCAGCCCATTAACTTTTATTGGGAATATTAAAGAAACGTGTACTGTTGAGAGATTAAAATCCGTATGGGCGCATTAATGAAGTTCTTTTATTGCATGCTGCTCCTGTTATTAACACTTCCCTGTGAACAGGTACTGAGAGTGGATTTCATCAAACCGACTAAAGTTTTATTTTATTTTGTACTATTTTTAATCCAGATGCAGGTGCTTTATCTTTGCTTCTTGATATGCCTTATTTTCAGAAATAAAAACTTTTCACGCAATTGTAAGATTTGTCTTTAGAAGTGGAAGAATTTCTACTAATTTAATATATTTCTGTAACACGAAGGCGAATAAATAAGATGCTTTATTCCAGATAATAAACCATTTTATAATGTTAGTGGATACATGTTTTGAAAATGAGAAATAGGTAACACATAGTAAATACAAAATGATGGGTAAAATATGCAATTCAAAAATAACTAGCAAGTAGTATATTACGTATGAAATGTACTTCATCATTACATTTTGTACGTGTTTAATAAATATCTATTGATATATACTTTATAATTTGTTTATTATTTTACAGTAACTCATAACCTAGACTATAGGTGTCATAATGAGTACACCTACTTTAACTTTGAAATCGCTAATCCAATCAACGTACTTCTGTAAGCACCGTGTTGTACTTCTGTGGTGCACGGGGAGTTTGCTTCAGTTCAATAAAAAAAAACTATTATTGTAGCGTTGTTTCTAAAAATGAAAATTTTGCCAAACACAGTGTAAACCGATTCATTCAAGTTGTAAAGAAAGTTATTGACCCGTTAAAAAATTCACAAAGAAAAATTGTTCGAGAAAAAATGTTCTCAGATTTCGTTAACTTAATTTAAAAGTTTTTCAAATAGTTTCTAAACGCACTTCAATATACATATTTCCTTGTGCGGAGTGGATTCAGCATCTGTCTCTAATAATGGATTCTGTAGCAGGTGCAATTGAGTTAGTTCAAAAGTTTTCAGTTCTTCAACATTTTGCCCTTTTGATTAATAAACTGTTTTTCACATATCCCCACAGGAAAGCATAATATTTGGAGCATGGGAATATAAATTTAATAAAATAAAGGAATCGGTGCAAAAATACTAATCAGCACATATCGCCTTCTCAGAAGAGTAGATAGTTTACACAATTTTTTATAACAGCAGCACATCTATATAAACAAAAGGGGACACTCGAACAATGCAAGCACAATGGTATGCTCCTGCAGCAGCTGATGCATGTTCGAGAAGGTATACTAACGGCCGTATTCACAAGTTTGAAGTTAATCAGTGGATCAGCTAATCCGAGGGTTAGGTTTAAACCACGTATTATCCAAGAGCCATATTCACAAACCACGAATTAAGTGATCCACCGATTAAAGCCATAAACTCCCTGTGATTGATTACTAGTCTCCTCTCGATCATAAGATATTGTTTAAATTTCTTACGACACCCGAATCTACATTCGTACTGGTCAAACGCTTCGCCGCCAAAATTGACTCCAAATTGTGATTTTAATAAAATGGACACTGGATAGTTTAAATAACACATTTTACTTCGAGTTTGGAAATAGGGAAATGTAATGGTATTTAATTTCAGATTGGATTTTTATGGAAACTTAGTTAAGCAAGAAAGAATTATATACAATCCTATCCCCTTGACGAATCAGTGTAATCCTATTATTTTTATACTCGTCAGTATTAGTGTGTTGATGCAAAGTGAAATACATTGTCATTTTTCATTCATAATAAATAAGCAAAAGCATTTTTATTCCACGACGAATTTGCATCTGCTGTGCTCAACGCAGATGTATGATTAAGAATCAACTAAGAAGAACCAGCCAGTCCCTGACCATTCACCGGTAGTTGACCATTTCCGCACATTTCTCATTAAAACAAGCAAACTATTTTATTCCACAATTAATTAAATTTATAATCTTATAGCCAATGGACTTCTGGAATAAAGGGCATCAAAAATCTTAAAGTTCATTAATTTGTCTTTTTATTGGTAAAAAATAAAAAGTTAGGTGTCAAATCATTGAAATCTATGAAATCACTGTATAGTGGACTTGTTCTGAGGAGTGATGTAACAATCTTAATTTATCGCAATTATGTTCCTTATTTTGAACAAAAATTTTGCATAAAGATATTAATATCACTAATTTTTATATACATGGTAATTTTTCCTATCTAAATTAATTTTAAGTCATAAACATTGTAATCAATCCACTGGTAAAACAAAACTGCTTGTGTTCCAGTAATTGACCACCTTGGTCAATTACTGATATTTATGTAACCTATGATTTTATATTTGCAGTTAGATATTTCATAATGACTATGTTTTCGGCAATTGTTTGAAGAAATTAAATATAAAATATAAGCCTGTATCCAGTATTTGACTAGATAGTCCAGATTGACCAGATGCAGGTATTAATTCAAACCTTTTTGTTTTATTTATTAATTAAAACACATAACGTGCGAACATTGTGTATTTTATGCGAAGTGTATTTATCAAGTGCATTTAAGCATGTCTCTTTTTTTAATTTGGACTTACAAAGGGATAACTGGTGGCTATTTGTGAGGGAGCACCCACCAGGTAGGCAGCAATATGAGCCTGTATCCAGTATTCGACGAGATAGTCAACTACTGAAAGAGGTGATCAAGCACTGATGATAAATATAAAAGCAATGGAAGTTTTTAGAAAAGTCTGTACAGTACCCTAATTTACATTAAAACTTCTTCTGTTGGTTCTGCATTATAATTCTATATCATGTGCTATACACTCTATTGAATCTTACCTCAAAAGAAAGGTTAAAAGCGAAAATAAAGATATGACCCATGCAGCTGAAAGGACAAAAGGTGGTTAGTATATTGTGAAAGAAAGGACAAAAAATAAGAAAAAGTTCAAAAGGGAAATAAGAATGAAGGCAAATTACCTCAAACTAAGAGAAAATAATATCAAATTGATAATATAAAAAGAGGAAATACTTCCAGATATATAATTGAGGTGATGAATTTGTGAAAAATGTGAAGGTAACTGGCAAAACGCGAAAACAAATATAATATAAAAGCATGTTCTGTATAAATGTGGTAAATGCTCCAGAACATATATAAAATTCATTTAAAAAAGACATGTCTTGCAGTTTGGATAGGATGATTTTTGTCTGATGACAATTAAGATGTTGATTTTGTGTGTGTTTTCCAGAAACTGATGGAATTTGCAGTGATTAACTTTAGTTTGTTTTAATTAATGCCAAAGAATCTTTAATGTTGCAACATTTATTTATGTTTGAATAACAGTAATTATTAATATTAGTAATAACCATTATTGTCATGTTCACTTGGTTAATATATTTGATATAGTCTGTTCTTTCACAAAATTTTACTTAGAATATCATGCAAAAAATGTTTAGTCTAGCTATGCATCATTCAAATATACTGATGATCGCTAAAATATTTATACAAATGTTTCAATTTGAATTCTATGTAAAAAAAGTAAATGGTCAATTACTGGATGTGTGGTGTTCAATTACTGATCCAGTCACTCTTCTGAACTTTGAGATAAAAATTCTAAAACACTATCTATTATTAGGAATTCAGCTATTGCTCATTTTAATCACCATCTTTACAAGATACTAACTGCAAAAAAATCTAGGGCAATTGCAAATTAGCTCTAGCGTAATTTTTTTTATGAAAAAAATTAGCACTAACTGGGCAATTACTGGTCGGCTTACCCTGTATTCCTAGCCATTCCGAAAGCTAATAGGGCCGCGGTGGCCCGGTTGGAAGAGTAACGAACTAGCAACCGAAGGGTTGCGAGTTCGAATCCAGCCAAACACCGTCGTGTACAAAGGGGGCTGGTGCACGTTAAATCTGTCGTGGCCTCAAATGTCCTCACGTTGGCGTGGTGTGGAAGTTTGGAGAGTGGGGTGCCAGCTCAGGTGTTGCCTCGTCATCTGACCGTGGTTCAAAATTACGTGGTGTTGTCCTCGGATCTTTCCCTTTGGGATTGATCCCGGACCGTCACCAATAGCCCATTGTGTTGCTCCAGTGTGACGTTAATTGAAATACCCAACCCCAACCCCCGAAAGCTAATAACATCACCTAAGTTTCAACCCACTAATAAATTTTATAAAATTCGGTACCAATCTCAGCTATCATACCTAATATTTGAGAATCCTTAATCAGAATGCAGACATCGATGTATGGTAAAGAATAAAAGGGAAATTCGACTTTTATATAAAAATTTATATTTCGACGGGAAAATAACGATACACACACAAGTAAAAAAATGGTCATTCTCTTTCAAAATATCATAATTAGGGATGGGGAAGAATGAACAACCTGTTCTATTTTACCTGTTCTGCAAAAAGAACGGGAACAGCCTATTCCCACTTTTCACAAAACCCTGTTCTCCGTTCTTTTTGTAAAAAGAAACATAGGATTTTTTTTACTTCGATTTTAATATTACGGGCGCTCTTGCATCTCGCGTTATTTTATTTCTAATGCCCCCACAACTGAAATTGCAAAAAATAACTTACACTATACCTATATATTCATTTTCTGTCAAAAAAAACCTCGATCATTTTTTACCAGTTTTTCCGAAAAAAACTCGTGCTTTAAGTGGTTAAAGACATCTCGGAAACAAGCATCCCACCATAAAACTAATGTGTTGAAGAGCGTAAGTGATTTTTTGGCTTGTATTTTTCATGTTTTAAACGTGTTTAGATAGATTATATAATAATTACCCTGTTTTTTCTGACAAACTAATTTTACTTTCCAAGTGGTAATTCCGGTATGCATTTTTGCAAGTGTTTATAATCTTTTAAAGGGACTCCCTACCGCATAACGTGATTCAAAATTACGTGGTGTTGTCCTCGGATCTTTCTCTTCGGGATGGATCACGGACTGTCGTTTTGTTGACTTAAATGGCCATTTCGTTGACTTAAAAATGACATTAAAATCTGAAAAAATTACTACTTTTGTTTGTCCTAGGCATCTCATATCTGTTTGGGAAAACGTACTTGAGATGGTTCAGATGTGGGACATTATTAATTGCCATTGGGGACCCAGAGAGAATTTAAACGTTTCGATTTGCAAGATTTTTTCAAATTTATGGATATATTCAAATTTACGGAAACTCTGATTTTCTTTTCTTAATTACTGATAGTTTGGCGCAGCTTGGACAAATTTGCCCCTTGCGCCATCAAAAAAATCAATCAATCGATTAACAATACGAGGACTCCGAATTATTTAATCTTGCGTTTTCTTCCTGTCAAAACTAGCGAAAATCTCACCAATAAAAAAGCTAGCAGAAGAGTTATTTGTATTTCGTTTATACAGGTTGATTCTACGGTCATGGGACAAACCTGGTGGTAAAGCTTACAAAAACATACATTTATCGTATAGGAATGTATGGTCGGAAGTGACGCGTGGAGGCACGAACACAAATGAGACATGAACAGAAAAACGTTGTTTATTTACAAAATCCTTGCAAAGTACTTCTTTGCAGCAATTTTTACAATAAATGCTCAAAATTGCGAACACCAACAGTAATACATGCTTGGTAGCGTCGAAGGAGTGATTAGCGAACAGTTTCAAAGATGCCAGGCATTTCGCGCGCGCTTGCAGCCGCAATGGATAGTCGAGCAACGAGGTCCTCAATTGAGTCAACTGGAGTCCCGTAAACAATGGTCTTCAGATGCCCCCATAAGAAGTAATCGATGCTCGATAAATCTGGCGATCGGGGTGGCCATCGGACTGGTCCACCACGTCCAATTCATCGCCCCGCAAAACTGGCATCCAGGTAATTGCGGACAACCACATTGAAATGGGCTGGCGCACCATCATGCTGAAACCATATGTGATTACGAACGACAGTCGGAACATCTTGCAGCAATTCTGGTAAAACCTCTTCCAGAAAAATACGATAATGTGAGCCATTGGGTCGCGTTGGTAGGAGATATGGGCCTATGAGGAAATCGTTCACAACACACGCCCAAACATTCACAGAGAAGCGTTTTTGGGATGCATGTGGACGTGTAGCGTGTGGATTTTCTGTTGCCCACACATAAGTATTGCGCACATTGAAAACACCTTCCTGTGTAAAAGTTGCCTCATCTGTGAATAGCACAGAAACTGGAAAATCCGGCTGTAACGCACACTGCTGCAAGAACCATTGGCAGAATTCTACGCGCAGCGGGTAATCACTTGCTTGCAACGCTTGGACTCTCTGAATATGGAATGGGTGTAATTGTTCTTCATTTAAGACTCTCCAAACGGTGGGTTGACTCACATGTACACGACATGCAATAGCTCTTGTACTTGTGTGGGGTGTTTCATCCACAATGTTCAAGATGGTTTCTTCCACGTTTGGATGTTATACAGTTCTTGATCCAGTTCTTCCGTCAGAACTGGCGATGAATGAACCATTTTCACAAAGGTGCCGATGCAACCGCTCAAACATTTTGTGGTTCGGCATACGCCTGTTCGGAAAACGTTCCTGATACAGCCGTAGCGCTGCTCTGCCGTTCCCATTAGCAGCACCGTACATCATGTGTATGTCCACCTTTTCACTATTTGTAAAATCTCCCATCAAGGCCGACAGCACAGTTACAAATGACGTTTTCCCGCAGATGTATCAGATCACGGATGGCCAGGCACACTACTGCCCTCTACTCACAGCATTGCCAACCAATCACAGATGCCGAGTTTTTTATTACTGTTGTCGGTCGCAATTTTGAGCATTTATAGTAAACATTGCTGCAAAGAAGCACTTTGCAAGGATTTTGTAAATAAACAATGTTTTTCTGTTCATGTCTCATTTTTTGTGTTCGTGCCTCCACGTGTCACTTCCGACCATATATTCCTATACGAAAAATGTATGTTTTAGTAAGCTGTACCACCCCTCCAAGTTTGACCGTAGAATCACCCTGTATATGCATGCCTACAAAGTACTAACAAAGATGATATGTCAACAAAATTCGGTCCCTGTCTGTATCGCAAAAACTGCTGGCGCCACATAGTCTAGGAGGAGGAACAGGGCTTGCACATTTCGAGTTGAGAGACATTTGAGAACGGTCGTGAATAGGTTAAAGTTCTTTTAAAAGAACGGAACAGCAAAGAACTGTTCACCGAAAAGAACAATATTTCCCATCCCTAATCATACTGTAACTATTCTTTTTCTTCTACTTTAATGTCAAGAACAGAATATTTATTATTATTGCTGCTTTTTTTATTTTCATATTCTACCGTTCGCTCTCCCATCTGGCGAGCCAGAATATGGTTCGAACCAGAACATTACATCTGGGCATAATTTGTAGAAATTGTCATCGAGTTTTTGTTCTGATTCATATAAGATCAGTTGAAAGCGCGTCGCCTCTAGAATACTGTAATTTAGCACAGAATGAAAGTGTCATCCAATTTTGTTTACAAAATATCTCGCTTCCTCAGTAAAAAGTTAGTACTGCTCTTGCTTTAACCCAACCTAGTGTTAAAACGCCGATTTCGGAGGAATAAAATTTAACACCGAACGACTGTTTAAACCTCGGATCAGGCATTTGGAATACGTTTCTTTTCGATAATCGGGGGATTATCGTTGATCAGTGGTTTAACTCGGACTAGTCAATACGGCCGTTAGTGTACCAGATCACTGATCATATTATTTGCTTCAGTGAAAGCTTTCATCACGAATTGGATAGACGGATACATTCAGGGCAGACTTGGACCATCTCCAGTGACAGAGCTGGCTACTACTTAAGGCAGAATGGTAAAATATCTCGCTAGCCGTTGTCCGAAGGCCTTATGGATAGTTTGTCAAGAAAGGTGTCTACCGTAATCGCTGCTTGGGGTGGATCCACAACTTACTACTGGCGAAATAGAATTTCATTGATATATTTTCTGTCGTTATCCAACCACTTTTACCTATATAGTGTATTTTGCTTAGGTAGGTAGTTGTATTAATGTCGCACTGGAGCAACACAACGTGCTGTTGGTGACGGTCCGGGATCAATCCCTAATGGAAAGATCCAAGAACAAAACCTCGTAATTTTGAACCATGGTCAGATAACGAGGTCAACACCCCTGAGCTGACATCCCACTTTCCAAACTTCCACACCACGCCAACGTGTGGACATTTGAGGTCACGACAGATTTAACGTGCACCAGCCCTGTGTACGCTACCGTCTTTGGCTCGATGGTCGAACTCGCAACCCTCTGTTTGCTGATCCATTGCCCTGCCAACTGGGCTACCAGAGCCCGTATTTTGTGTAGATATAGGTGAAGGTTTCTGAGATAATTAATTACAACGCTTTTTTAATATTACTTTTATTTACAATTACTTGATAGGTACATTGCTAGAAGAACTCTAGCTGTACGCATCATACATCTCTACACCGGAACATGAACTGCTCAACGATTTTAAATGCAAATGGACATGCGTAGAAACATGTATATGTGTGCATTCTATGTGCAATATCGCCGTTCACCACAGAGTAGTACTTCATTTACAATTATTTGCACAGTAGAAAACTATACATTGCTAGAACACTATCTGTCAACATTAAACGTCCTACTCCAGAACATGAACTGCTCAGCGATTTTAAATGCAAAGGGATATGCGCAAAAGCTTGCTTACGTGTGCATTCTAGATACGACCGTCTGGTTTACAGCAGTATTATATAATAAATTGTGAATTGAACAATCTTTAAAAATTGAGTTAACAAAATCTCAAAACGTGTTTGTACATTTTTTATTAATTTTTAAAAGGTATAAAAGACTTTTGAAACATCCTATGCTATCATTTTTACTACGCTTAGGTTTTAATGTATCATCTCACCCTCTTCTGTCGGTTATTAATTGATAGGAAGTGACTTGAAGGGCTTCATATGCGACCGCGTTTGTAATGACCAAGTTAATATTGATTTAGCGGCGAAAGTGCCATCGGAATTCCGGTTCAGTGGATAATGGAAGGTTGCAGTTCGATAATGAGCGAGCAAGATTCACTCGGAAAAAGCTGCTTCCAGACAAATGCAATAACTACTCGTATGTATTTGCTGATAAAGACGTAATTAGTTCCCGACTCTGTCAGGGGCCCAACTCAACACTTTCTTCCCTTGTACAAGGATAGACGACAGGTCCCGGTATCAAGACAGAGGACTAGAGTGAACGCAAACATATATTCCAAATATTCAATGTTGCCTTGAACAAATATATGAATTCTCCTTGATTTGGACACATGCACAACTATTTTTTTATAAGCGCAGTAAAAGTATTTTTCGTTCTAAACTTAGAAAATAGATTACACCAGGGATGCATAGACCACGGCCCTCCTTTGATTTGCTGGCGGCCCTCCACACCATGTGTTAATTTAACTTCGACGAGTCCCATGATAGGTAGGGGCCGCGGTGGCCCGGTTGAAAGAGTAACGGACTAGCAACCGAAGAGTTGCGAGTTCGAATCCAGCCAAACACCGTCGTGTACAAAGGGGGTTGGTGCACGTTAAATCTGTCGTGGCCTCAAATGTCCTCACGTTGGCGTGGTGTGGAAGTTTGGAGAGTGGGGTGCCAGCTCAGGTGTTGCCTCGTCATCTGACCGTGGTTCAAAATTACGTGGTGTTGTCCTCGGATCTTTCCCTTTGGGATTGATCCCGGACCGTCACCAATAGCCCATTGTGTTGCTCCAGTGTGACGTTAATTGAAATACCCCCCCACGATAGGTAATTTGGGTTAAAACTCCGTTGGCTAGATGGTGCATTTAAATGAGCAAGCCTCTTTGGTTCAACATATATCTGTGAACAAACTTTTTCAGTTATGAATATCAGTAAAGCGAAGAATTGGACCCGTTTGACAAATGAATATTTATAATCAATTTTGCGCTCGGCTACTGCAAAAATCGAACCACATCTTAAAGCAATTGTTAAATCAATGCAATGTCACGCATCGAATTGAATTTTTTATTTACTTTTATTATCTTTTTGTGACAGTATAAAATATAAATAATAAATATAAATAAAATAAATAGTATATGGTAGAAAACTTTCATGCTTTTTTGGGCGGCCCTTTCATAAGTTACAGTAAATCAATGTGCCCCTTGGTTTTAACAAGTTTGTTCATCCCTGGATTACACACTACCGCAAAAAATGTTCAATATTTCCTGCTCCACTATAGATCTTGAACCCAGGACGGACCATTCTTTGGGGGAGCCCTTAACCTCTGTCCCATACTTTCTAACCCCATACATTTCTTAGTGCTAATTATGTTTCCCTTTATATTTGAGACTACACTGTTTGTTAGTGAATTGGCTCAACTTGATAAAATTTCATCATTTTAAAGGTAGGTAGGTAGGTGGATAGTAGAATTTAGGTCGCACTGGAGCAATACAACGGGCTATTGGCGACGATCTGGGATCAATCAAAAAGAGAAAAATGCGAGGTTAACACCTCGTTATTTGAGCCGATGTCAGATGATGAGGTCAACACCTGAGTTGGCAAACTATTCTCCAAACTTCCACACCATGCCAAAGTGAGGACACGTTTGAGATCAAGACAGATTTCACAATAATTTCAATACTCGTATTTTTCATACCGTATTATAATGCTGAGTATTATTTTTTGTTACAAAGTATCCTACTATATAAAAGGGAAGATTTGAAACGACATGGATCACTTTTTATCCTCTCTCTATCATGGTTAAAGTGAAATGAAATATTTAAATGCCTTGACGGAAATTGCTCTAGCACAATAAATAAATATTAAATCATGAAGTAGATGTAAGATAGGTAGTTGAATTACCTTCGCAATGGGGCAACTATTGGCGACGGTTCGGGATCAATTATGAGGTGCCCTCGGATCTTTACCTTCGGGATAGATCCCGAAGGAAAAGATCCGAGGACACCTCATAATTGTGAACCACGGTCAGATGACGAGGTCAACACCTGAGGTGGCAACCCAATCTCCAAACTTCCACGGCACTCCCACATGAGAATGTTTGATGCCACGACAGATTTAATGTGCACCAATCCCCACGTACACGACCGTCTTTGGTTGGATTTATATGGAACTCGCAACCCTCTGGTTGCTAATCCGTGACTCTACCAACTATTTAGGTCGGTATTTTATTAACGTCGCATTGGAGCAACCCAACGGGTTATTCTACTAACTAAGATACTGTGGCTTTCGTTATTTTTAAAAGAGAATAAAAATTATCCTTATAATTGCAGTTAGCTTTAACGAATGTGGTTAACTGCAATTGCATTAACATAATGGTTATTTATTTAGTAATAATTTTAGTCATAACAGATTGTTTCAAATTAGCTGTAGTATTGGAAAGAAATATACGTTTGATTTTAATAGACTACTAAAAATTCACCCAAAAATGCTCAGTGAAATTGCAGTATGTTTAAGCGTATAGGTGGTTTACTATGCAATTATACTGACACAATGGGTATATTTAAAGCAATAATTTTAGTCATAACGGAGTGTTTGAAATGAGTTGTAATATTGGAAAAGGGGGGGGGGGAATGCACGTTTGATTTTATTAGACAACTAAAAATTTACAAACAGAAAAATGAATCTTTTTCATTTTTATTCATACTGCTGTAGTTGTTATATTTGATGTAACAAATTGCGTGGGTGTGTTCAATGTAATACTAAGATGCATATGAAATTACTGTCAACGAAATTTATATATTTCAATACTGAAATAAATTAAGCATACACAGGATGGATTTTAAAAACCAGAGGAAAAACGCGTTTCTTTTCTGATCCATTTTAAAATCAAGTTGTTCAGGAAAATGCTAGATATCTACAAACTTCAACAAAGCAGCTATAAATTTATTTCTTTACTTTAAAGAAGACAGATATAAAAGTATTTCTTTAATGTAACATTTTTGTATATTTTCATTCAACATAAATTTCAAATCTCATGGGTTAGTTAGAACGTCTTACCACAATGAAATGAACACATTTTTAAAATAATATTGTTAGATTACAACAATGGAATTTATTAAAATATAGAAATTTATTAAAATGTGGAAATTTATTAAAATGTACACGTTATTATTACTAAAAAGTGAATAGAACCTTATTTTAGAGAAAAAGTGCAATGTTATGAAACAAAAGACGGTGCTGAATAACATGTTAGATTTAAAATGTTTTTCATCGTTACGCGATGAATGTAATATAATTTACTTATGCATAGATGAAAATTTAAATATTCAGATATTCATCTTCAAATTTTTCCAACTGACACTCTTCTATTTAAATTTGACTTCCTATGAAATCGATTAAACACGATAGAATGCTTCATTTAACATCTATAATCAAGTAATGAAAAAGAACAATCTAAAACCAAAAAGTTTATAATCATGAAACATCCAATAATGCAATATGAATAGTTTAAAATTGTTGGTTGAACTCAGCTGTTCTTTTTAATAGGAATGTCTACTTATGTGTATTTAAATTGAAAATAGCAATTAGATTTTTAAAGGAAGTGAATGAATAATTAAGTAAAACGAATTTTAATGACCACAAGATACAGTATCATTTTTATTTGAACTGTTGGTAGTAGCTCGTTGGTAGCAGCAATTACTTTGATTTCAATGCTCAAATTTGGACCATAAAGTACTTAAGTTTAAATATACTTGACAACCCTAAAATATATTCATTTGTTCTTACATAAATTCACTTTCTTCTCTTTGACCATATCACTACTCGACTATCGATTCGACCTATCATTAGTATTCATAAATCGTTAACGCTTGAAAATATTCCAGAAGGTAAAATTACTGTGTTGCTTCATAGGAATGTTTGCTGTTGTTCGAAATCCCGTTTGAACAGTAGGTCCTGATTTAATTAACATTCGTGTAGCACAAAATGGAGTGACAATAAACCAATGATGGATCTTTAATTATTAACATAAAAATTATTAAAATTTAAAGCTATTCCTAGTTCGCACTATCCAGATATAATATGTAAGATACAAACTTTTAGAACAGAATTTCAACAAAATTATTTTTTGAATTATGAAAAAATATCAAGTGTAAGTTCTATAACACACTATTTCTAACTCAAGACTCTTGCTCGTGGTTAAATGTATCACTTCTATCTATCTACTTCTATCTATCTATCGCTTCAGTTAAATCTATTTCATTAAGTGTTATTTTTATCAATGCGTCTTCTCTTTCTATAAAATGATTCATTTGATTCAACTCTTCTGAAGTAAAGCCTATGTTATGCATCGTTAATAAAGTTAAGATCAAAGACTTAAGGAGAGCGTCATTCATTAGGGGAAGATTTTACGAGTGTTCCACAGGGAATCTTGTGTACTGGTAGCGGTAACAGTACAATAGCATTCCTGGTGGGACATTATCAGCATGACTGATCATTGATTAGGAATCCGTTTTCTAATCTAGGTAGGATTTGTCTGCGAAGAAAATCGATCCTTAGACTGTGGAGAATCTAAAAGACTTCTCTAAGAGAATTGAACGACCTCTGTTTGCAGACAAGGGATTAAGTACAGGTGGTTATCAAAATAATGGAAACACCTGTGAATAAAAGTGACATTTAAGAATGCGCTTCGTAAGCATTAAAATATAATCCTAGCTACCAGTTTTTTTAATATAAAAAGTACTATATATCATGGTAGAATGAGGTAGCTTTAGTGAAGTTGTATACGTCGTGGATTTTTGTCAAAAGCGTAAAATGTCAGACCTCACAGACTTTCAAAGAGGCCAAATTGTAGGAGACCGACTAGTTGGAGCAACTGTGACCGAAACATCCCAGCTTTTAGGCGTTTCTAGAGGTATGGTGTCTAAAGTCATGACAGCGTACAAGCTCGGCAAAGCAAAATAGTGGACGGAAGGAGAAGCTGAGTGAAAGAGACCGACGGGTATTGAAGCGGATTGTAATGCCCAAAAAGAAAACTGCAGCCAAAGTGACCGCAGAGCTCAATCAGCATCTGGATTCTCCAGTGTCAATAATTACAGTTAGGAGGCACCTTCATAAACAGAACACTTACGGCAGAGTAGCAATTCCCAAGCCACTTGTCACAGATGTTAATGCCAAACGTCGTCTACAGTGGTGCCACAACCACAAAACCTGGTCGATTGATAAGTGGAAGACAGTTATATGGTCAGACGAATCATCTTTCACCCTTTTCCCCACAACAGGACGGGTGCACGTTTGGAGGACACCTGCACAAGCGTATGATCGTGATTGTCTCCTTCCAACTGTCAAGCATGGAGGTGATCTGTCATGGTATGGGCAGCAATGTCGTGGTTTTCTGCTGGCCCAATCGTATCCCTGAAAGGAAGGATCACTGGGGAGAAGTATAGAGAAGTTTTAGCTGACCAGGTCCATCCTATGATGCAAACTTTGTTTCCTGCAGGAGATGGAATTTCCCAGGATGATAATGCTCCTATTCATGCAGCGGGACTGGTCCAATCATGGTTTGATGAACACGAGGATGAACTGAAACATCTACCTTGGCCAGCACAGTCCCCCGACCTCAATATAATCGAACCGTTATGATCTATTTTAGAGCGTTCAATCCGGAATCGATATCCTCCACCGGCATCTCTTCCGGAACTTTTACAATATCTCCATGAAGAATGGTACAATATTCCTCTAAACACTATTCAGCACTTGTATGATTCGATTCCCAGGCGAATCCAAGCTGTATTACATGCCAAAGGCGGTCCTACGCCATATTAGTAAAGGATTCCTTATAAATCCAGTGTGTTTCCATTATTTTGATAACACCCTGTATAATATTTGTTCTTGAAGGTACGATTAGTAATTGCTTGAAACAATTTAAATTTAAAGAACATGCTAATACTAGTATGTGTTGTCGTTAGGATTATTCTTCCGAAAATAGGTTCACACCTTGCATGAAACAGGTTGTAAGTTTTTTAAACTTACCCAGTTCCCACTCATCCAGCAAAAGAAAAATTAAGGGCTTTTAAGGCATTTTCAAGGCTATTTCTCATTCTAAGGCTACATTTAATATAGATTAACCCGTGAGTGAAGAGGTGAAGGAACTTTCATGAGTGATATGTTTGGGTCTCATAGACCTTAGTTTTAAAAACATCAGTTTTTAGCTAGCCTATCAATATTATGCCGTCGATTTTGATGATGCTTGACCTTGGATGAGTATCAATAACCTTGTTTTTTTTAATGAAGATGAAACAAATTATGAAGCGTTCTTGTAAAAATGGCTTTTATTCTTACGGACTTGGCAAATATTAAGACTTTAAGGGCCCTTAAAAACTAAAAGTACATCTTCGAGGCTAATATGGATCTTGTAATCGATTCACTTTTTGAAATTGACTTTATTTGCTTACTTTTATATTAAGCGACTTTCCACTATAATCCAAGAGGCGAGGATATGCTTTTTAAAAGTATTCAAGCAATCCTTTTTATTCCTGCTTGGATTTTTTCCGTGAACGCTTAGCTCTTGACTTGGAGCTTTTAGCTCTTGACTCTTATTGATGCAGTCAGTTCTGAGAATGAATCTCCGATTGGTGAGGATCTGTCAGTCATGTTGGTGAGATATTTATTATTTTGGGTCGAGGAATTAAGGTCAAGTATTTGAATGAATCTATTACTCTATATGTGTTATCAAAATCTGTTAATGTTTCGCAAAGGTGTCGATGCTTGTCTGGTGTAAAATAAATATCACCACATTGGTGAAGTTTTTATTATTGAAAAGTGTTTTTATTCACTGTGACCTTTTGAGCCTGGAACCATTGCTTCAAAAATTAACAGGCTAGTTTGAAGTGAAGGTCAAGAAATAATTCAATCTCAAGATGTTTAATACGAGATGCGTTTTCTGTCAAGCTATATAAATGTAGGTGGTAATGTTTCTATGATGAAACATGTTTCCAGTTTATATTCCGGACATTTCGTCACTTGGCTTGTTTCGAATACGATTTCAGCACTTCGCCAATAAAAATTTTGAATTGATACATGATAGTTGATTGGTCAACGCCAATTAAAATAAATGCCAAATGGTGATAAACTACATTTTAAGGTATCTTCGATATGCATCATGGGAGAGCATTCGGATGGCTGAAGTAAAATCTTAGCAGACCATCTGGTTAATTTGCATCCTTCTCATGTGTATTAATTATCTTTCAAATTCTACTTGTTAATACTTGTTTTGCATTAATGGATCGAATGAGAAAATTTGGATAAAATAGTAGTTACTATAAGTAATTAAAAAATCAACATTTTTCTTTATCTTCTTCACAGATTCGGAGTGGATCAATGAAAGGAATCTTTAAAATTTATTTTTTAATTCCAGTTAATATTGCCTTTGATCCGTGGACATTTCGAAGCAAAATTTTCCTCTTAGCATGAAATACTATTATCATGCTTTAACTCCAAAGTCCTTTCACGGTCGGAATCCTAATTACGTTGTCTATAGCTTATGGAGAAGTGACCGGTAATGCGTTATTAATCACTTACTCTCGTCAATCAATATATTTGGTTGCTTGAGATAAGTATTGCAATATGTTTTCCTAATGACACTTGTGTTTATTAGAGTTGCTATAGATAATTACGCTAAATTTCAATAAAAGCAGTTAATGTGTGCATCACGAATCATAGAGTAATTTAAGCACGTATATTATCGTATTAACATATTTGGTTGAATAATAAATTCATTACTCATTTATAAACATATTAGAAGACCCAGGCATGAGCTAAAATTTCTACTTACATCAATTGATGGCAGTGTCGTTATTCACTTTTCATGCCTTATCCAAATCGGTTTATAATCGATATAAGTATGCACATTTCATATCTCAAAATGGAATTCAATTTTTCAAAAAATATAAAACAGTGTGTGGTAAACACACACACACACACACATATATATATATAGTCAACACAATATAGTGTTTCCTGCGTGTGGGCGGCAGTTCACCAAAAGTAGCCCACACACCCCTCCAAACACCATAAGCAGAAAGGCAAAATTAGAAAATCAAAACCGGGACATCCAAGGACACACACCAAAGACAAGTACAATACAAAACTATAGAAGAGAATACCAACTTACCCACATTAATAAACCATTAATATGGAAACAAGAACAAAAGATGAAGCAAAATAACAACACTAATATTGAATTTTTTGATTAACAGCGCTGAAAGCCGCAGAGAACAAATAAAGGGAAATAATAAGTAGTAAAGCTACCCTAAGAATAGATTTCCCCGAGAAACAAGATAAAGTAAAATATGTAAATGTTGAGTGAGCCCTCTTACTTTATCTAGGGGAGCAAAGCCAATAGTCACTTAAAAGGGATGCTTTGAGTTTTTTCTGTACTTGTGTGAGGCCGGGCCGAAGAGATCAACACAAGTTACCCCAAAAAACTCAAAGTACTACCAGAAAGAAAAATCATAAAAAATATTACCTATTACCAAGGTTAGGAAGGAAATACCAATAGAACAGCCAAAGGAATTACCTTACCGAATGTTGCCGCGCAAGCCAGGAGAGCAAAACACTACCAGATCCATCCTATCTAGAATAACGGATTTAAAAAGAGCAAGAGGGTGGCTTGGAGATAATATGAAAGATTTGTATAAGTGAAAAGGAGGGGAGAAAGGTAAATTTTAACAAGAAATTAAAATTGAGACAAGAAATTAAGATTGTGGCAGGGTGAATTTGATGGAATAGAAGAGAGCAAAAGGTGAAGAATATAATTATGAAATTTATTAATGGCTCCATCTGGTTGTGAATATAAAAAGGAAAATAAAAATAAAACTATTTTAAAATGAGGTTGAAAAAGGGATTGTATAAAAACTTTTTAAGAAAACTGTTGGGGAAGTTGTTATTTAAGAGAGTAGTTTTGAGAGTTTTGAGCTGATTATCAATAGTAGTTTGGTCCATGCAGATATGATGAATTCTATGGATTTGATTATAAATTAAGTTTCTGTAAATACTGAAAGATATATTAGAGTCCCAGGGAACAAGCTTGTTAATATTAAATTGAAAGTCATTTCTTTTGTCATAGATATCGGTTCTAGATTTAAACTGACATCAATTTAAATCTACAGCCAAGGCTACCACGGCCCCTCTTTATAAGAGTAAATTTGTTACTTTATTATGTTATTTTCATTATTTTTACACATTTCCTGCTCGGGGTTCATCTAAAAGGTAAAGAGATGTTCCTCAAAGATTAGCCTCTGTTATTGAAAAATTTTGGTGGGACTGTATCCAAGTTCACCAACAAAGGAACACAGAGAAAATGGAAGATCGTCTGTGACCCAATTCTTTTTCAACAAAATCACCGCCTACTGTGGATTCAACAACGAGGTTAAGCGATAATGAAAATTGCTTCTGTACATTCTACCATTTAATCTCAGAGAAAATGTGATAAATTTCGTCCATATTTCTGTAATGCCAACAGAGAACAATTAGATCAATCAGCTAGAAATGAAAAGCGAAGGGTAAGCTTTTTCCGAAAGTGGAAGAACATTAAGTAGAAAGAGGCTTAGGGAAGATAATTTTTTCAATAACACTATACTGAGAGTCTATTTGCACTCTGGATGAGAGATTGCTCGCTTAGTTATTTAGCTGAGCAATATTCTGATAGTAAAGAATTTTTTGAATAGTGTAAATTTTTATATTCTTTTCACTTCCAAAAATCACATATTTTTAGTTGAATGTGTGTTGAATTTTTTTATGCTATGAAAATCTGAACATATATGTGTGTGTGTTTTTTAGAATACTAAATCTTCAAGTATAGATATATGGTTAATTCCAAAGCCCAATAGTGTTTCACACAAGATCCTGATTTGAAAAGCAGGTAAAAGTTTGGGTTTACGAATGGTGATTTATGCAAATTACTTGCATTATCAATGCTGCTTGTCGCCTTTCTTTCCTCCTTAGTGTTTCATCTTCTTTGACAGTACTCTTGAGCAGTTTTTTCAGAGCGAATTGCACTTTAGCATTAGCATAACGACGAAGCGGAAATTTTTATAAAATTAAAAAATGTTCTTAAAACAAATAAACGTTTATAAAATATTACATTCAGACAGATACTAATGTTCATTTCTAGGCAAAAAATTGATAGTAGGCTTAAAGAAGTTTTTGTGATTTAATAAATTACGATGTATGATTTGTGTATGGAGGGTATTTAGGGTAAAATTTCACAGGCTCAAGAATCAGTCTGGCGGTGTTGAGCCGAAACAGTTTCTTTCCACCATGTAAGTTATCTATATTTCAGAATAAAGTGTTTTATTTTCACCGAAGTTATCTGCATTTCATATAAATAAAAATGGAGTTTGTGCATTGAATATTTTCAACCGATTTCTAATCGGTTTGGGCCCTTTTAATGTAAAATCCGTCTCTTGAGAGTTTTGTTGTCTGTCTGTATGTGTGTGCTCGTACTACGTCCAAACGGTTGTATATATTTTCAGGAAACTTCGTATACTGTGAGTACGAATTCGTTTATATTCGCGTATTCATTTAGTGAGACTGGATTTGGTTGCGCTAGTCTGTCTGTCCGTTTTCCCGTTCTGTCTGAATTTGTGTTTGTGTGTTTGTACACGGATCACATAAAATTTATTCAACACATTTTAATACAATGTTCTATATTTAATAAATTATATTCTAATTTATTGAATACGTTATTTGCAGTTCCTTTGCCTACATATTTAGGAAAGTTTCATGCTAAAACACCTAAGTAACTATTCTTCTTAAATCAACCATAATTTGGTAATGTAGTTGGAAGGTATATTGAGCATTGCAATTACTTGAATTCTTTTACCCAGTCCTGCTGAAAAATTAATTATTTTTCCAAAAACTATTTTTACGGCATTTAAATTCTAATATTTTTATTTTGAGTCATTTATTTTCTTTGCGAAATATAAACTACTAGCAAACTCACCCTACCTCACTCGAGTTGAATTGGTTGACTATACATTGAAAGTGACCAGAATAATCAATTTCGTCTTTCGTAGAACAATGCCAAATAATTTAAGTATGACTAAAATAATTTTTAACACCTTTTCGACATTTTTATAATTTCTACCACTTCCCTTTTACACAAATCCTATACATACATATCCATTCATATAAAAACAGATCCAATTTTCCAAATGGAAAACAGATTAGCATAATTGCATAGAAAGTTTCTATAGCATTTAAACAAAAAATATTAATATAATTTAAAGCATAATTCACAATAACACAAAAATGTTTCAAATATAACCAAAAAAGCCTCCGCACGATGAAAAATATTTCATTAAATGTTATTTCACCATGTTTCATCATTTAATGATTGAACTTGCTTTTGCTTTAATGACCTCTCTCAGAAGTTTAGGCATGACTCCCACAGGTCTTTTTGTTGTTTCTCGAGTGATTTTGCTCCAGACGTCTAGAATGCACTTTTCAGGTTACCTTTGCTTCTGGGTACCATGATTTTTCAGTTCACGACCGATTTCTTCCCATAGGAGTTCCATGGGGTTTAAATCAGGAGACTGGTGGTGTTTGAAGTTGCTGCGACATATGGTAAAGGCATCAGTCTTTACAGAACGTTGCTGTGTGTTTTGAATGGTCCTGTTGGAAGATAAATGGTCTTTCAAGAGACAAGTTTTGTAGCACTAGAAAGGACATTTTGTTTCCTATTTCCCAGTTTTAACTTAATTATATCTTTCAATGATATTTACCGTAGATTTAGATTTGTTTGCGATTTCGCCAATATTTTCCTCATTGATAAACCATCATTTCTCAACTTTATCACCAACACGCGAAAGCTTTCGGAATTCCCATTTTAGGCAATCCACTGGTATAAAAATCGTTTGAAATGATTACTTACACTATGCTCAAGTTCCTTTTCATTCGATAGTTATGAAAACAGAATGCGAGACAGACAGACTGTACTTTCTAATCAATTTGCATAGTGCGTACGGAAACTTTTTCCTTTCATTTTGTATATTTATCTCAAAGTTTTAATTAATTACTTTTTACTTGTGAAAATTAAGGAATTTTTGTTGCGAACGCATTTCTAGTACGAGTTAAGTTTCTTGTGCAATTTCTGAATATTCGGTGAGATTCCTTTAAAAATTATAATAATTTGTACGCTGTTTTCATTTCCATACGGAGACTTTTTATTTACTGTATATCTCACCCCTGTTAAAGGTACGAACTGACGAAAGGTGACAGACATTAAGGTAACTACTACAGAAGATGATTTTTGGGAAGGGTTAGGAATTCCCTTTCTTAAGTTCTTTTATTGCAAAATTGCTCAATTTAATTCGTAAAAATGACGAATCTACGACGAATAATCTCTCACTCATACTTTACCTACCAATATTTTTTGACCCGTGGCACTCTTAAATCAGGCTTGCGACATTTTCGAATTTCTCCATCATTAAGGGAATGATGACAAATTAATTTGTTAAGATCTCTAAGTTTGTTTTAAAGGCGAATGCGTTTTTTCTTCAAAATTCCGTTTTGTGGCATTTGCATAATAAAAGAACTTGTTTTAAAATTGAATATTTTCAGCACAAAGCAAAGGTAATCTATCACCAGTTAAAAGTAATGGTAAATTTATTTGACAGCGTTTCTTATAAAGAAAATAATTGTTTTAAACAAACTTTCTTTATATAAGTTGCTTAAATATAGCTTCAATTCGTGAAATAAGAAATCTTAACCTTATGTCACTATGACAAAGAATTTGTAATATTTCAAAAGTATTAGTTCGGATTTTTTAACATTAAATTTCTTTCAATAATGGAAAAATTCCACTTAAAATTGTTTTATTCTAATTTACATGCCGCTTCAAATGGAATACTTTGTGGGGGTGTTGCGTGTGATGAAAAGGAAATGCAATTTATTAAAATAATAAACTTTAAAATAATAGACAAACTTTCAAAAAACAAAAATAAAAGTTGCTCTAAAGATATAAATTTGTGATTTTTTTATCTCTTGATCTCGCAGTTACCACAACTTACAACTAAAAATTAGACAAAATTTAAAAATACGAAATTAATTCCAAGCGAAAAAAAAAACACAAAATATAACTGCACGTGGCAAACGAACACGAGTTTCCGTTTCGTTGCAAAATATTGTTTGTCCCAAATATTCGGAAATAGTTCATATTTCGCAAAGAAAATAAATAAGACTCAAAATACAAGAGTATTAGAATTTAAATTCCGTAAAAATAGTTTTTGGAAAAATAATTGATTTTTCATAAGTACTGGCAAAACAATTCATGTAATTTCATGCTCAATATGCCTTCCAGCTACTCCCAAACTACCAAATTATGGTTGATTTAAGTATGAAACTTGCCTAAATATGTAAGCAAAAGAATAATAAATAATGTATTCACTAAACTAAAATATGTGATACATAGTATGTGGAACATTGCATTAAAATGTGTTGAATAAATTTTATGTGATACTTGTACGCACAGACATAGAACGGGAAGACAAACTAAAGCAACCAAGTTCAGTAACTGAATGAATGTAAGTACTCACAATATGCAAAGTTTCAAGAAAATACATTCAAAAGTTTGGATGTAGTATGGGCTCACCAATACATACAGACAGATACCAAACGCGTAGCACGGATTTTGCATCAGAAGGGCTCAAAACCGATAGAAAAATTGAAATAGGTCGAAAATATTCAATATACAAAAACTACATTTTTATATAGATTTACGAATGATTGGGACCCAGACGATATTTTGCAACGAAACGGAAACTCGTGTTCATTTGCCCACGTAAAGTAATATCTTCTGTTTTTATCGCTTGAAATAATTTCGTATTTTTAAATTTTGTCTAATTTTTAGTTGTAAATTGTGGCAACTGTGCGAGATCAAGAGATAAAAAAGAATCACGAATAAATAGGGGCCGTCGTGGCTCAGTGGGTATGCCCACTGCGCTAGCAACCTTCGAGTTGTAGGCGGCTCAGGCTCGATTCCTGTCAAGTGCATTCCTCCCTGGTTGTATTTCTCTCTCTTCCCCTGTGTCAGTAAAACTTCTGTTTTAAATATTTATTATTTTAATAAATTGCATTTCCTTTTCATCACACGCAACATCACCACAAAATATTCAATTTAAAGCACTTTATTTAAATACAGCAAACTTTTAGTGGAATTTCGCCATTATTGAAAGAACGTTAATGTTAAAAATATCCGACTACACTAGAACTTGAAGTATTATAAATTCTTTGTCATAGCGACAGATAGTTAAGGTGGCTTATTTTACGAATTGGAGCTATATTTAAGCAACTTATATGAGGAAAGTTTGTTTAAGGTGTATGTATACACTAGAAATCACGAAATTTGACCACACTGTCAATATTTTTTATTAATTCAAAATATTTTCCAACTTCTTAGCTTTCAACGATACCCCCAAGATCTTGTATATATTCGAAATGGTTTTCCAATTACATGGGTTTTCTTAGGTTCTGTCACCATATACAAACATGTTTCCAAAACTTTAAACTCAATTTCTGAAGAACTGTGTTTGTGCTATAGGATGCTTTGTTCAAACGGTGATAAGTCAACGACGAATTATCTATTATAATTACTTTTGTATCATTATAATCTATAAAATACAGTGCATGTTTTGACCCTCAATCAATCAGAGTTATTAGTGAAGAAATGAATTTGTAGTTGATTTCTAAATGTTAAAATTCTTAAAATAATTTTGATTTTTTTTTTAGACTTTTCGAAAAAAATTTTAAAAAGAACTTATTCTTTCTAGCAACTTGATTGAGGGTCAAAACATGAAGAGTATTATTATAAATTATCTCCAAAAAGAATTGTGTGTGTCTTTCTGAGCAAATTAGAATTTAAGGTACCGTTGTTAAAAAACATGCTAATTACCTAATTAAATCTAAATTAGATAATTAATGATTATCTTAATCTGAATTTTTCACATTGAAATGAGTTTAAGCACAAACCAATGACCTATTGTGAAAAAACTGGATTTTTAAAGTCAAAATTTAAAAAATGTTCTAGTGTTACGTACACCTTAAAACAATGATTTTCTTTAGAAGAAACGCTGTCAAATCGACTTACCATTTAGAAAATGGTAATAGGCTACCTTTGTTTTTCTGTACTGAAGACATTTAATTTTAAAATAAGCTCTATTATTGACACAAAACGGAATTTTCAAGAAAAACTCATTCACTTTTAAAACAAACTTAGTGATAAACACTTATCAAATTAATTTGTCATCTTTCCCTTTACGTTGGAGAAATTTGAAAATGTCGCAAACCTGGTGCAAGAGTTCCACAAGTCAAAAAGTATTGGTAGGCAAACTATTAGTACGCGGTAGGAATTTTAATTAAAGTCGCACTGGAGCAACACACGGGCTACTGACAACGGTCTGGAATCAAACCCGAAGGGAAAGATACGAGAACACCACCACCTAATTTTGAACCAAGTAGGTTGTAGAAATTATATAAAAATATTGAAAAGATGTTAAAAGATTATTTTACTCAGCTAAATGATTTGGAATTTTTCTACCAAAGAGGAAAGTGATTGTTCTGGTTACTTTCCATCTATAGTTAACCAATTCAATGAGAGTGAAATCGAGAAATTTTGCTAGCTTATAATAAAATTGTAGAAAGTGCAAGGTAATATTTATATGGAAAGGATATTATAGAGAAGCGATATTTTTAGTTGTAAATATTGACGAACAATGAAGCATATCAAGGGTTATATTTCAATGTGCACTCATTATTTACAATTATTCTGCAAAATATCATAATAAACACTTCATTAAACACTTCTTCTAGTCATAAATAGTTACAAAATGATTTCTTAATGCAACTTCGCAAAATGGGTATGTTACTATTACTTGGAAATCAATCAAAATTATACCTATTTTTGTTAGATTAGCAAAATATGTTTTTAGTGTACCGCTGAATTTTAATAATTAGTTCAAATGTTCCTTTACTTCAAATCAAATTACATTCCTATTTATAACTAGCAGAATTATCCTTCGTTACTCGGGTTGAATTGGTTAATTAACTTCCCCTTTCGTTAATAAATTGCCCATTTCCTATTCATCACATGCAACAACTACCACACTCTAATAAAGGTACACAATTGTTAAATACACAATTTCACAAATGTAAATAAATATCATATTTAGCATTTTACATTTTTGTTGAATTTAAATCTTTAGTAAGAAAGAAAAGTCTCTAGAGTGTGCCAATGTTACCCAGAATGCATATAATAGTTCAGAGTATGCATATAAATGCCTTGTATGTCATTTAGAAACAAAAGCGTTTCACAAAATTATCATACAATGATTAAAAAAGATTTTAAAACTAAACTATTACTTACCATGATTGCAGTTATTGAACGAAAAACATCAAAGTGAAAATCCAGAAATACATCTTAAAACAGATTTTAAAAAAAGCTTCGAATGAAAAGTAATAAATGTCAATAAGTAATAAAAAGCTTTTCCACTGTCAAAAGTAATAAATCTATATATATAAAATAGGATGTGTGTGTGTATGTATGTATGTGTGTATATTTTCTATACAAATCTACACCGTTTGACCAATCCACACCAAATTTGGTACACTTATACTTTAGAACACTGCGGTCAGCATAGGCTAACTCTTAACCCCCGTTCTATTGGCCCTGGGGAGCTAAAAACTATTCGAAATAGCCATAGAAATAACATTGAGCATAGATTGATTGCTTTAGGCAGCGATGGTTGCTTTACCAGTGTTGATCGAAAAACAATTTTTTCCGAAACAAATTAAATTACAGTATTTATGTTTTAACTGAGTTTTTAGTCCTTCCCATGATGTAAATAAATTATAGATATTTTATTGATGAAGGGAAAGAATATTTTAAAATATTTATGTTTGCAAGGAAATTCAAGGAAAGGTTTTCAGGTGTTCAAGGATTATTTTCAAGGAAAGTTAGTGTATATTTCGACCAACTTTCCTTAAATAATTTATTGAATACGTAATGATTTGTAGAATTCTGTTTCACGAGGCTTTTTAGGTAAGGAGTGTAACTTATTTTAAAATGTCCGGAATAGATACATGTGAATCCTCCGTTGAAGGCAGTGATTTTCTTTCTGAAAAACTCTGTAAAATCGACCTTCTGCTTTTTGAAATTTTTTTATCTATTCAGTTTAATTTGTTTACACCGATTACATTTATTTCTACCCCGAGCACCGTTATTCCGAAAAGCACAAACGAAAAACTCATTGGTCATAAAAGCGTAATAGAGCATTCGCAGGTGACGTCATGATCAGTTATTTTTCTTAACTGTTAACTGCTGTAGGACAAACAAATTGTTATGCATTGGGAAGTTTTATGTAGTGGGAAGTTTTGAAAACTAAATAATGTCCAATACACCATAAATTGATCTTTGGAAAATCTTCAGGATTCGAAGAGGCGTTTGGATTGTCCAAATCATACGGATCCATTCCGTTAATGATAGATATTTTTTGATCGTAGCGATTTCGCACTGAAACATCCATGCTTACTAATGGAACAGAAGATATTGCTTGTCCTACAGCAACGGTTGCTAGGGACGTCATTCCGGCGTTGCTATGGTCAGACCACGTGGTTGCGAGTGCTCTATTTTGCTACTCGGTATCTGGCAGCACCAGAATTAATGTTTACTTTTTTTTATAAAACTTTGTAGAACTTTCTAGAAAGTTGGGGAAACGGAAACTTCCTTGAACTCATGGTGGAGAATATTCCAGCACCCATTCGATTCTTAGCTGGTCGTATTTAAAGGAAGCTAACTCGGTAAGTCTTCCAGTTTATCATCTTTCAGTGAATCTGGCAGTTTTATTTCGCTCTTTTAGTTGATTGTATAAGTGTTTCCTACTTTATTCGACAGTGATAGTGTACATTTGGATTAATATTTCTAAACTGATGTAAGTACTACATAATTTTAAATTCGTTTTTTTTCGTTAATTTTAGCTTTTTATTGTATTCTATAATAGATTTCATTGCTCAGTGAGAGTCTGCCTTTTGCTTATTTTATGAAATAGCATTTCATTGTATTCTTTTACATATTCCTTTGCAGTAGCAATGCCTCCAAGGAAGTGGAAGGTGATCGGCCAAGTGCAGTCAACGGCTAAGATGATGAAAGATGAGCGTAGTCAAGAAACTTCCGAGGAGAGGAATAGAAGACTTGCGATTGCGAGAGAGCTACAACATCTAGAGCAACAGAGACGGCACAGCAGCGTGAGGCCCGACTTCAGGATAAGAGGGATAATACTACTACATTTAGAGCAACAGAGACGGCACAGCAGTGTGAGGCCCGACAACAGGATAAGATAGATAGAGCCAAACGATCACGGACTGCGCACCATTTTAGCTTAGCATTGGAAGAATTCCACTACGATTCACATAAAGACTACTCGCCGCATGCAAGTGTTACCATCGGGAAAATGGAAATGGTTTGTAGTTACTGTCAAGCCAAAAAGTTTAAATCAAAGTCTACTGGTATTTGCTGTAAAAATGGAAAAGTTAAACTCTGCCAACTGGAACCACCACCACAAGAACTTTTGACTTACACATCAGGAGATACGTCAGAGTCGAAGCATTTTATTAGTAACATCAGAAAATACAACTCATGTTTCCAAATGACATCATTCGGCGCCACATTAGTTGTTGGACAGCCCGGATTTCCTTCGACATTCAAGGTGCAAGGGCAGGTTTACCATAGAGCGGGATCGTTGCTTCCACTGCCAGATGGACCACCAAAATTTCTACAACTATATTTTATTCAAAACGAACAAATGGAAACTGGTCAGAGGTGCGCCTACTTCTCGGGAACAAGACGTCAGATTGTGTTAGACATACAGAGGATGTTTCATGAGCACAATAATCTTATTAAAACGTTTGAAACAGCATTGGAACGTATGCCAACAGATGAATATAAAGTAGTCATAAGAGCAGACCGAAGACAAGCAGGCGAACACGAGCGGCGCTTTAACTCTCCTCAAGAGATGAAGTCGCGGTGGTTATATCAGGAGATGAGTTTCATCAACGGGATATCGTTTTTCAACGACGAGGTGAATCATTGCAGCGTATTTCGGAAACATCGATCTTATGATGCTCTGCAGTACCCAGTGATATTCCCCTATGGTGAAGATGGATATCATTTTAATCTGAGGCAGATCAACCCAAGAACAGGTGAAACAACCAGCAAGAAAGTTTCAGTGATGGATCTCAATGCGTACAGATTAATGGTTCGAGATACTGAGCAGAACCACGTATTGAACTGCAGGCAATTGTTTCATCAGTTCATCGTACGCAAAAGTCGAGAGTGAGCGTCTCCTTTACATTCGTCTAAATCAACGTAAACTGAAAGTTGATATATTCACGTGAGAGATGCTGGGTCAAATGACGGGAACGTTGAAAACCTCGATGCCTTAATCGTACTACCAGCTACATTTACAGGCAGTCCCAGACACATGCACGAATACACGCAAGATGCTATGACGTGCGTGAGGACGTAAGGGGGACCAGACTTATTTATCACCTTCACCTGCAATCCGAATTGGACGGAGATCAAGGAGGTTCTTACCAATGGTCAATTACCCATTGAGCGCCACGACTTGATTGCGAGAGTATTTAAACAGAAGCAGTTGAAACTGCACTTTGCGCATCTTTCGTTTTAGAATTCTGCATTTTTTCGTCGGAATTTCGTTTCTGTTTGTCATTATGTCTTAATCTTTTACATATTGCAATATATTCAGGAATTAAATGTATGTATTTGCGTCCGAAGTATATTGTAGAAGCTATGAAAAACGTATTTTCCGTACAACTTAAATGATAGCATTTTTCTGTGAAAGAAAAGTGCTTATTCTAATTCAATTTTCAAGCAACATTTAACCATTTCAACCCAAGCAACGCGGGTAATTCAGCTACTGTTAAATATAAAATAGGATGTGTGTATGTATGTATATATGTATATTTTCTATACAAATCTACACGGTTTGACCAATCCACACCAAATTTGGTACACTTATACTTTAGAACACTGCGGTCGTCGGCATAGTCTAACTCTTAACCCCCGTTCTATTGGCCCTAGGGGGCTAAAAACTATTCGAAATCGCCACAGAAATAACATTGAGCATAGATTGATTGCTTGAGGCAGCAATGGTTGCTTTACCAGTGTTGATCGAAAAACAATTTTTTCCGAAACAAATTAAATTACAATATTTATGTATGAACTGACTTTTTAGTCCTTCCCATGATGTAAATAAATTATAGATATTTTATTGATGAAGAAAGAATATTTTAAAATATTTATGTTTGCAAGGAAATTCAAGGAAAGGTTTTCAGGAGTTCAAGGATTATATTCAAGGAAAGTTGGTGTATATTTCGACCAACTTTCTTTCACTGTTCTTTCAACAACAAGCTTTCACTGTGTGTGTCAATTACTTGTTATTGTATTGTGTTGTTTATTGGATATTGTAAATAGGAAGAATGGAGACAAAAGCCTGATTCTGCAGCTATAAGTCTCAAGGAAATCAAAAAACCAAAAAACTTTCTAGAAAGTTGGGGTAACGGAAACTTCCTTGGACTCATAGTGGAGAACATTCCAGCACCCACTCGATTCTTAGCTGGTCGTGTTTAAAGGAACCTAACTCGGTAAGTCTTCCAGTTTATCATCTTTCAGTGAATCTGGCAGTTTGATTTCGCTCTTTTAGTTGATTGTATAAGTATTTCCTACTTTATTCGACAGTGATAGTGTACATTTTGGATTTATATTTCTAAACTGATGTAAGTACTACATAATTTTAAATTCGTTTTTTCGTTAATTTTAGCTTTTTATTCTATTCTATAATAGATTTCATTGCTCAGTGAGAGTATGCCTTTTGCTTAATTTTTTTAAATAAGTTTAATGGGGGATCAGAATTAATGCTTTTTTTATTACACCAGAATAAAAGTTTATTTTTTAGTATGATTTAGAATTCTGTGTTTGAGTATTTTGATTGACAGCTTTTAAGTAAGGGATTAATATTTTTTATTTGTGTTAAAAAATTGATATATTCCTAAACTGATGTAAGTACTTCGCAATTTTAAATTCGTTTTACCATTCAGTTTATATTAGCTTTTTATTTTTATTGTATTCTATAATAGATTTCATTGCTTAGTGAGAGTGTGCCTTTTGCTTATTTTATGAAATAGCATTTCTTTGTATTCTTTTACAGATTTCATTGCTGTAGCAATGCCTCCAAGGAAGCGGAAGGCGATCACCCAAGTGCAGTCAACGGCTAAGATGATGAAAGATGAGCGTAGTCAAGAAACTTCCGAGGAGAGGAATAGAAGACTTGCGATTGCGAGAGAGCTACAACATCTAGAGCAACAAAGACGGCACAGCAGCGTGAGGGCCGACTACAGGATAAGAGAGTCAAACCATCACGGACTGCGCACCATTTTAGCTTAGCATTGGAAGAATTCCACTACGATTCACATAAAGACTACTCGCTGCATGCAAGTGTTACCATCGGGAAAATGGAAATGGTTTGTAGTTACTGTCAAGCCAAAAAATTTAAATCAGAGTCTACTGGTATTTGCTGTAATATGGAAAAGTTAAACTCTGCCAACTGGAACCACCACTACCACAAGAACTTTTGACTTACACATCAGGAGATACGTCAGAGTCGAAGTATTTTCTTAGTAACATCAGAAAATACAACTCATGTTTCCAAATGACATCATTCGGTGCCACATCAGTTGTTGGACAGCCCGAATTTCCGTCGACATTCAAGGTGCAAGGGCAGATTTACCATACAGCGGGATCGTTACTTCCGCTGCCAGATCAACCACTAAATTTCTACAACAATATTTTATTCAAAACGAACAAATGGAAACTGATAAGAGGTGAGCCTACATTTCGGGAACAAGACGTCAGATTGTGTTAAACTTACAGAGGATGTTTCATGAGCACAATAATCTTATTAAAACGTTTGAAACAGCGTTGGAACGTATGCCAACAGATGAATATAAAGAAGTCATAAGAGCAGACCGAAGACCAGCAAGCGAACACCAGCGGCGCTTTAACTCTCCTCAAGCAGAGGAAGTCGCGGTGGTTATATCAGGAGATGAGTTTCATCAACGGGATATCGTTATTCGACGACGAGGTGAATCATTGCAGCGTATTTTGGAAACACATCGATCTTATGATGCTCTGCAGTACCCAGTGATATTCTCAATGGTGAAAATGGATATCATTTTAATCTGAGGCAGATCAACCCAAGAACAGGTGAAACAACCAGCAAGAAAATTTCAGCGATGGATTTCTATGCGTACAGATTAATGGTTCAAGATACTGAGCAGAACCACGTATTGAACTGCAGGCAATTGTTTTATCAGTTCATCGTCGATATGTACGCAAAAGTCAAGAGTGAGCGTCTCCTTTGCATTCGTCTAAATCAACGTAAACTGAAAGTTGACATATTCACACGAGAGATGCTGTGGTAAATGACGGGAACGTTGAAAACCTCGGTGCCTTAGTCGTACTACCAGCTACATTTACAGGCAGTCCCAGACACATGCACGAATGCACGCAAGATGCTATGACGTACGTGAGGACGTAAGGGAGACCAGACTTATTTATCACCTTCACCTACAATCCGACTTGTACGGAGATCAAGGAGGTTCTTACCAATGGTCAATTACCCAGTGAGCCTCACGACTTGATTGCGAGAGTATTTAGACAGAAGCAGTTGAAAAGAAGCAGCACTTTGCGCATCTTTCGTTTTTTAGAATTCTGCATTTTTTCGGCGGAATTTCGTTTCTGTTTGTCTTTATGTCTTTACGCCAAAACGTATTTTCCGTACAACTTAAATGATTGCATTTAAGTAATGATTGATCCTTAACTTAAATGATTGAAAGAAAAGTGCTTATTCTAATTCACTTTTCAAGCAACATTTAACCATTTCAACCCGAGCAACGCCGGGTAATTCAGCTAGTAAGTAATAAAGCGTTCCCACTACAAAATTGATTCTTGGAATATAAGACACAAATTTAAAAAAAGCAAACGATTAAAAAGTATCAAGGTTGCCATATAGCTATCAGTCTTACTATTTTAAAAGGTTTTGTTTTACAGGTACATTTATTTATAATGTTTTGTTCTCTTTATCGTCTGTGCTAAATATTCAGAATATTTTTTATATTTCGTAAAGGAAAGAATAAGGCTCAAAATAAATAAAATATTAGAATACAAATTCCATAAAAATAGTTTTGGAAAAATAATTGATATTTCAGAAGCACTGATAAAACAATCCAAATAATTGCAATGCTCAATATACCTCCCAGCTACACCAAAACTGCCAAATTACAATTGATTTAAGTATAGTTCCTCAGATATTTTAACACAAAACTTGCCTGAATATATAAGCAAAGAAATTTTAAATAATGCATTCACTAAACTAAAATATTATGTATCAAATATAAAACGTTAAATTAAAATATGTTCAATAAATCTTATGGGATACTTGTACAAACATAGACACAAAATCGATCATAAAACGGGTAGGCAGGTATTTTAATTAACGTCACACTGGAGCAGTTCATAAAACGGGAAGACAGACAGATAGACTTACGCAACCAAGTTCAGTCATTAAATTAATGTAAGAACTCGCAGTATGCAAAGTTTCATGAAAATATATTTAACCGTTTGGACGTAGTACGGGCAAACACATAGACAAGATGAACGGACAAACAGACATCAAACGCGCAAGAGATGGATTTTGCATCTGAAGAGCCCTAAACGGACAGAAAACTTGAAATGGGTCGAAAATATTCAATGTACAAACAAACACTCCATTCTTATTTATATAGATGAAAAATTTGAAAGGTTGAAAATTGCTGTCCTAACATCTGTGGGGAAGAAATCATGAGGCTCAAATCTAAATTCAATTGATGCGAAAAACTATCAGACGCATAATTTGCTATTCTAGACACGACAGTTTTCATCATTACTCACCACTAAACGTTCTTTCACGCACAGGTGTTATTAATGAAAACAGGAAAATTCTTCAATATGTTGCGACACTTCGTCTAAAAATGAAGCTCGATAAATTGCGCAGCTAACTGTCTATATTATCAGAGTTCTTGTCTTTTTTTCAATAGTTCTTTTGAAGTGCTCTCACTGCAGATTTACTTCGACCTTTTCTTTCTGTGTCAGAAAAACCATCATCTCGCATGTTTTTGTTTTATTTTCTTTTATCAACAAAGGAATTTTATGTCTTAACATTTTGGTCTCTCACCTCTTTGGGAATCAATAGCCCACTTTTTTAATATATCAATACCTAAAGGAGGGTTCTGCTTAAGCAGATTTTTTACAAAAATTCGATATTTTTGTGAATTAGCACATACTTTTATTTTTCTTACATAAATGCATGAGAATATTTTTTCTTCATTCCTTATGAAGTCATAGACTGACCAACTACATGGCCTTTTTGGATTGTGAGAATGCTGATTTTATAGCTAGTGTGTAACGAAGTAAAGCTGTAGAAAAGTTAATTAATGCTCTTAATCTGTTGATGTAACGTAATTAATATGTAGTAAACATTTTCGTGAAAATAGTATGTAAGGATGTATGCATTTCATGAAGATGATGAATTTTTATTCTAAGCGATTTTTTCATCGAGGCACAGATATAATTACGTTGGCAAATAATAGTTGTACTGCGAGGGAAAATAGTACTACTCACTTTTTAAAACAGGTGAGTAGTTAGGTAGTTAATTAACGCCACACTGGAGCAACACAACGCGCTATTGGTGATGTTCCAGGATCAATCCCGAAGGGAAAGATCCAAGTATAACGCTTCGTAATTTTGAACCACTGTCAGAAGACGAGAACAACACCTGAGTTCTGGCACTCCACTCAAAATCTTCCACACCACTCCAACGTGAGATAATTTGAGGCCAGGACAGATTTAATGTGCACCAGCCCCCGTGTACACGACGGTCTTTGCGTGAACTCTGAGTTTCGAATTCGCAACGCTCCGGTTGCTAATCCGTTGCTCTTCTAATTAGACTACTGCGGCCCCTTTCTAAAACAGAAGACTAGTCTATGTAAATGAATTCGGTATTTCCTATCAAGAATACCTAACGATGTTTAAATGCAATGTAAAGTTAATACCACTTTATGAAAAGTACTTATAATTGTCCTTTAACAAAACCAAAATGTTTACATGAAGGGCAGGCAAAGGTGGCAAGACGAAAGTCGCAGTACACACAGTCACAGTTATGATAGTCCCTTGGAAATCTATTTTATTTTTTCAATATCTCTCGTTTTCAGTTTATTATTAACGTCCAACAACAGGCATTTAATCAGATTATCTTTATGTTAACATATGGTTTGATGGCTCGTTGGGGGAGGTATAACGAAAGGGACATATTAATAAACACAAGACAAACAACGTAAAAATATGTAACGGGAATACACGGGAAAGGGATGTCAGCTCAGGTGTTGTTCTCGTCATCTGACCGTGATCGAAAATTTCGAGGCTTTGTGTCCTTGGATCTTTCCCTTCGGGATTGATTCCGGACAGTCGCCAATAGCTCTTTGTAGTGTTCCAATGTGACGTTAATTAACTACCTACCTACCTTAACTATTTAGCTTAAATATTTTTCAGACAGAAAGATTTGTCAACAACATTGACAAAGAGAGCTAAACAAACATTTGAAGTGTTGTTGATTGCAATTTTGAAAGAATGAATTAATTGCACAATCAATTATTCTCGGAAAATTTTTAGTCATTTCCGAAATTAATCATTCCCTGATAAAGCATTTTATGCCAAATATGGCATAAAATCCTTTTTGAAGGAATTCATAGAAATGCTATGTTAAATAGCCGAGCTGCGAAACAAAGTGACAAAATCATCATAGTTAATGGAATTTTCCTAAAATTCCATAAAAATTTATTCTTCCAAAGAGCATTTTTGTGTAAGGACAGAAGTTATTTATTTGACTGCTATTGACAGCTTCTACCCGAGACAGTTTAATCAATGCTTAAGATTTAAATAAGACAAAAATGTTTTTGATGGATCATTCAATAAATAAGCATTTTGTTAATCGCAACTATATATTCCGCTAACTAGTGCTTTAAGAGGGAAAAGGACTTTCAAACTGATTTCAAATTACAGTTAAAAAGGTCCTTCTTAAACTTCATAGGGACTCACGAAAAACTTGAATTGATTCAATAAAGATATCATTAAGAAATCCGTTCGTTTAAGTACCATTTCTACTAATGAGAAACATTTTGGTATGTTTGTGAGAATTTTCAATAAACTAGAATTTTTAGGTTGACCAAGAAAGTCTTCCAAACAAATTTGTTGTAAAAAATTGGATAAATGTAACTACATGGTTTAAATCTTCTAAAACTGGAACATAAAATATTTAGGGAAACAGAATGAATGAAATTATTTGGTCACTTTAAATTCAAATTAGATGTGAAGATGTTTTAATTTTAGATGTGCTTAAAATTAAAAAAATAGCAAATTTTCAAAAATAAAAAAACGCGTTTTTAGCGTATTAATTAGCAACATGTTATTTGAGTTTTCAAATTTTTAATATGTCGTACATAGATGTATTGAGTTGCTAAATTTCTCTAATTTAGCAGAAGACACGTACATTTATCATACAATCCATTCAATTTATATGTATTAAAAACTTCTGATAATTAAATAGAAAATTCTTTGATTTATATTTGTTATACTATGTTCAATCTTGAGACCTGGTATCAAATTAGTTTCATTGTATTAGAAATAGTGTTTAGTAAAAATGTTTAGATTTAAAATTTCCTTCATAATGTTCATAGATATTTTATTTCATTTCTAAAGGGGTGTTAATCTATAGGGTGAGTTCATTTCAAATTGAATCACCTACCAATTCCTAATAAGATTCCTTTGAAATTTAAAACATAAAAGTTTTTTAAAAGGTTGTCAAATCTTAGAACTTCTCGTCAATTTTATTTTATTATCGTTTTATTTAGTACTTTAAAAACTTTAAAAGTCACATAACTACACCATGTTCTCATATCGTCGGTATTCTGTATAAAGTGGGAATCCAGCAATTTGAAAATTTTCAGAACATTTTCAAACTTTACTTATTCCTAATTTTTATGGAAATGTGAAGTTTGAAAATGCACTCCTGGAAAATTTCAAATTGTTGGATTCGCCCTTTTTAGAGAACACCGACGATATATCACTGGTATGCCGACATCCAACAATCGGAGATTTATAACGATTTCAACAATGTATGTTTTCATGACCTTTGATGACGACGTGCTTCCATACTTCTTTTCTTCTATTATTTATTTTCGTGCAACGTAAGAATTTACTTAAGAGATAATATTATGGGATCAATAATAAGCATGAAACCAAGTTTTGCGACACTTCATTTATATAATTTCATTTTGTGCAAACTTGAAAACCTTTTTCATTAAAAAAAATTTCGTATGCTAAAAATTGATAGTCTAACTTTGAAAATTAAATCGTGTTTTTAATATTTTTTTAAATTCTGTTTTATGTTCCCAATTCCATTAATATTCATTACGTAGTTTCAGTCAGAGGATCGTCTCTTTGTGATACTTTACTTTCTTTCTCTACTTAAAACCGAAAGTAAATAAATTATTTTTACTCGGGGATGATTTAATTTAATCCAACACTCCAACTCCAAAACAAAGGATATTTTCGATGCTTGCAATTTTGTTCTTGCATTCTTAAAGTATTTACTATTTTAATTTTTTTAAGCTTCAACCTTGCAAATAAGACATTAAGAAAGAACGTATTTTCCATACCTGTTGGTTGTTTTTATTGACAGCTAAAAGATGAAAAAGAAATGAATTTTTCCATTCGTCAGAGAAGGAACTTTTCCACATATTTCGCCATTTGCAATAATTAAATTTCTTTTAATCAATCGGTGTCATATTCTTAGAAAGTCAACGAAAGTTTTTTTGAACGAAAATCAAAAAGATCTCAGAAGAATATTAATTAGTAAAAATATTACTAAAACCCAACGTCTTATTTGGTTTAACAAACTAAAATAAAAAAAAACTTAGAATGTTCACAAATATTATTGCGTGAAGGAATAAAGTTATTTAAAATTAGATAAAGTTTGGTGACCCATAGTATTAAAATGGCCTTATACAGATTTGCCTCATCTAAATTTTGTCTGAAATACACATTATCTTCAATTCGTGTATGTAATCGTGAACAGAGTTACAATCAAAATCATTGAATATTCCATCTCTTCAGTATTAAAGATTTGGATTAAAAATTGTTTCTAAGTAATAAACAAATGCAATTTGTTACATAGAAAAGTTTAGAACCATTTTTTAACTTTCAAAACTGATAATTTGAGTAACATAACAAGAGAGGTTAAGAATGACATATAGTTCCTTGCTCTTATTTCTAACTATTTGACAATAACAGAGAACAATACAACTGGCTCGGTGTCTAAGTTAATCTTTATTGTGTCCAATTTTAAGAAAATTCAAATCAAGTGGAACTATCCAAGAATCTGAAATCCATCTTTCCAATCATGATGGTGAAAATGTTTGTATTAAACCGAAATCATATTGATAAATTCATCGAAACAAATATTTAAGTTTCATTCGAACTATACCAATATAATACTTTTTATAATTATGTAAGGATTTGAGGGATTAAAAAATATTCTTTATAAACAGCTTTGTCTAAAGTCTTTAAAATGTGTGATAAATAAAAACTATTAGGAAATTATGTCAAACAAGAAAACACGCCAAGTAATGCATCAAAAAGTGCTACCACCTTGTCCACTTTTTTATGCGTTTCTTACGGATAGGGCACCGAGAATTTAGCATTCCAGTGATGTTGACGTAACTAAACTAAGATGTCCCCAAATGAAATTTCTAAAAGTAAGACGATTCATTTTAGAAATCGGAGTCATAGAAAAAGAAACTGAGAAAATATTCAAAAGTTTCAAACTGCAAATAAAATTAGGGACATGATTGGAAAATTGGGGCATATAAACAGCATAAGGTGTGCATAAATCGATGAATTTAATATAATCAATACATTTATGAATATTTCATTAACTAATGGACAGAATGTCTGAGGAGCTGTGATTCTGACAGGTCGTATACTGGATGACACGTCTCTTGTGTCTTGACATCTTGACACGATGACTATAAGGCCTGACGATGACACTTTGATGGAAATTCAGTGTTCTGGAAATCTCATTTTGTGGCTGTACTCTGATTACAGCTTTATGATTAGTCTACCTTTAAATAAACAGTTAACCTGGCGTCATTGGTCCACATGAAATTCACTCAATTACAACTTTCTCAAAGGAATTATATGAAAAGGAAATCAAATTCTAATATAAGCTGTACTTAGCTAATTTATATTGGGTGTTCCAAAACTTCCTTTACAAACTTTCAGGGGTATGAACACAAATAAAAACAAAAAATTCGCAAGGAATATATGTCCGAAAGCTCCCCATGGATTTGCTAGAAGACATTATTCGACAATGTGGCAATTTAGGCTATTGTCATTTTAGATTCTGATTTCGTACGGATAACATGTAACATTTCACGAATACTGAGAAAAATATATACATAGGTATTTATAGGTATAGGTATATAAATTTTATTAGTTCACAAAAAATAACATCAGCAATTGCCTAACCCTTTTGGTCTAATGTGGTTTTCTTTTTAAACAATTTGTTTATAATACTTTGTAATAAAAAATAATGCTCAAAATCATTTTTATGGAAATTACTTAAAATTATTGATGAACACACTTGTCAAGAGTTCAAACGAAACTGTTGAAATAAAATATATCTTACACAATTTAAACCTTTCCACCATCCACACACCAGTGACATTCTTGCGGTACGCGGGTTGAAAATTGTTACCCTGTATTTCTCTTTTCTGTGTCAGTAAACCTTTTTCATGGGTATGGTCATTCACTTGATGGAAAAAACATTGCGTGGCTATGTCTGGCCCTCTGGTGCCATAAAAAATCAAACAACCAAACCAACTGTCAGGTAAGTATTATTGTTGGTGGTCGCAACTTTGAGAACCTTTTGTGAAACATTAGTCAAACTAGGGCTGATAAAAAATGTTCACATATACCTACTGCCTTTCAATTCTGCACCTTAGAGTATGCTCTAGCACATCTGGATGGCGCTTACAGACATTCATACCTTGTGAATATGGTATAATTTTGTGTTCCCTACCAACCCTTAAAGTTTGTACAGAAAGCTTTGAAACACCCTATATATTCATATCTCACGTTATTTGGCGTTTCTTTAATCTGTAAACTATATTGGTTTCTTACGAAAGAAGTTCTTTTATTAGATTAGATCAAATTTAATTATGTTTTTAAGAAGAAACATGAATAATTTTCCTTGGAATATTTTCCTACACTGACACCATGTATGTTAGATCCATTATATTAGTAACTTTAGAAATAACTGAGACTGGCTGCTCTGTTTTGACATAATTCTTTTAAAGTTAAAGTATATTTTTTAGAAATGAATTTTCATACATAAATAATTATATTACATTTAAACTCATAAACATAAGCCTGATTTAACTTGAAATAAATGAACATCGAAATATAAGAAATGTTTCAAATTACATCTTAATTTTTTTATGAATTGCTTGTTCAAATCTCGAAGGTTAAATTAAAATAGAATCCACGCAATGTTTAGTTGTGAGAAGTATTCAAACACATGCTGTTTTTTTTCCAGACTAAATGTTCCATTAAAGCCGAAAAGTAAACGTGTCATTTGCCGACTAGCTTTTGATCAATAGATCGACTGAAAAGGCTCCAATCAATCGACCTCGTAAGTTACAGGGTCTAGACAGTCGATACACCTCTTTTTTTTCTCTAAAGAAAGTTGTCCCGAGAAAACAGCTTACCGAAGGGAGTTGAGAGAAAAGAAAAGAGGCCGATGATTTATGACATCGAGTCTGAAGAAAGCTGTAGATAAAAACGAGAGTATTTCGAAGGGGAACAGTGTCCTGAGCCGGGATGTTTATCTCGTTACACTGATAGTTTCCCATTTGTAAGAAACTTAGTCTTACCCTCTTTAAAGTGTCAATGAAATTGGATCGAACGTATCGATTCTAATTTGGTTCCTGGTTCTGGAAAAAAATTGGTGGGTTGTGTCGAGGACACAAATCGTAGTTTTGACGTGAATAATCGGGCCTGATGTTGAATTGTGGAATGAATGAAGCAGCCATAGGAAGTTTGAATGATTGTTTGTGAATGTCCAACAATTAGTTTACGGTTTGGAAGGTTAAAGTGCAGTTTGATATTAATATGGAAGGATAATTCTATTGATTAAAGGCTTGTGATTGGAACATAGTTCTCTAGCTTTCAAATGACACCACCTGCGCCGTCCTCACTTCACGCAATTCAAAGTTACATTGCCCAAAGCTAACCCGGCTCAGTAGAAATCGAACCCCCCCCCCCCGCGCTCAGTGTGCCTGCGCACTCGGTCCAATGATCATGTCAGGTACAGACATCCTTTATCTACACGACACTATATTTATCTTCTGGGTGTTTCTTCTAGTTCTGAAATCATAAAACAAAACAGTTGTGACGCTTATTTGTAACGCTCGACTTTTCATGCATGCCCCCAGTACTGTTTCGATTTTAAAGACGTATTTACGTCAAAAGAACACGAATTAAAATAGGTACAATATAAATTCATTTAGTTTCATTATATTAGTTAGTACTTGTTTCGATAGAAATTTGTTAAATTGAAAGTTGTGTGTGATATGGGATGCATTTATTTATCAATAAATCAAATGCACAGAAAATAAATATTCAAATTTTATTTTATATTTCGATAACCCCATTGCTCATTCTGAAGTTTACTTCGTCACGTTGATACAGCAGTTTTTTCGCTCTGGTGAGATGACAGATGATCTTGGGTCCATTTGCTGAAAGATAATAAACTCGCCATGGAAATGTACTGCTATGAGCAAAATTATGTGCGGTGACTGCCATAGCTGATTATTTCTATCGAAAACTAGTAATTACTGCTATCACTTCGAACGACAAACTCGAACCCAGAATCCCATATATTTCTATTGAAGTTGAGGAGGATGCCAATTGTGAGAAAGCAGCTTATGTTTCCCCTCCCAGTCCCCTAATTTAACAAATAGACTCTAAAACCATGTGACAAATATGTCAGTTTTCCTGAGTAAGACTAACAGTCTGATAAGGTCCACGTCTCGACCGAGAGAGATTACTATTTTAAGAACAAATAGAAATGATGCAACATGGAACATTCTGGAACAGTGGTTCCAAATCTTTCAGTATAAGGACACCTTGAAAATTAAAAATTTTCGAGGGTAGCCAGTATTCATTTCAAATCAATAAATGCGAAGTACTGGAATCTCCTAATTATTACCGATTCTAAAATTTAGATTTTAGAACTCAAAAGATTCGGAGAAAATGATGGAATATTTTATTTTTCTCTGAAGTTCTTTGCTTGACCAGTGAAACATTGCATATTTTCAGAGAACCCCTTGAAACTTGGTCGCGGATCCTTGGGGGATCGCACCTAAACGAACATTTGAGAACATTCTAGTCATTCGAGTTCTAGAACATTCGAGTCTTCAAATCCTTGAATAAATAATCAAACTCATAAACTGGAAAACACATTAATGTTTTTCGTTTCTCAATTTGATTATTGATTATTTGATTCTCAATTAGTTCATCACAGAGAGATTGATTGATAAACTGAGACCTTTAGCGTGGAACACCTGCACTCTATCACTGAGTCATAAAACCTTGATACTCACGTATATATTAAAAAAATTCATTATCAATTTTTTAATAGTACTTCGTATTGTCAGCTAATATACAGGTGATCTATATTAAAGGGGAAGTGCTTAAGACTTCTTTGTAGGAAAAACTACTGGGCGAATCGCAACCAAATTTTATACGCATACTTTCCTGAATATGCAGTTTCGATTTCCGAAGGAGAAAAAAAAATTCGACTTTCAGCCTCTAGGGGTGAAATTTACTGCTGCGGTCCAGATAATTTGCATACTGCCAAACTCATCTAACCAGTAGTCAAGAAAAGAGTTTAAGTACAATAACTTTATTGCAATCACATATTAAATCACACAAACATCGCAGATATGGCTCTAACGTGTTCACCATCGTATTGCTCTGTAAATTGCATTCTCTGCAGAACACACTCGACAGCGGAAATCAATTGATGCGCATTGATTTGTGTCACATGTCTTCTGTCTTTTAAGACAGCTAAGTTCATAACATTACCTTGATAAACGAGGCTCTTTAAATAGCCCACAACCAAAAATCACAGGGGTTAAGATCTGGAGACAGGAGTGGCATGATCTTAGATATGATTTCCTAATCACTCTGTCGACGGAAAAGTTTTGCCATAGTAAGGCTTGCATAGGTAAAGAGATGTGAGGGATGTACCACCTTGAATGAAGATTGTGCTGTCAAGACATGATGTTCCGGAGCAAATCTGCATAACTAGAGCCATTCATAAGTAGTGTCACCGGCACCGAGGCCGCCTTATTTTCAAAAAGGCAAGGACTAATGATAAAGGATGTCGTGAAGCCACACAAAACTGTTATTTTTGGTGTATGCAATGGTAGTTGTTGGTGATCGTATGGATTTTTGTCAGACCAGATACGACAGATATTGGTGTTTACAGCACCATTCAAAATAGAATTGAGTTTCATCACTCCACAGTATTCGCAAGGGCATGCATCATCCTCCGTTATCCCAGCTCTTAATATGCTTTCCCAATATCAAAATCACAAGAAAGCAATTCTTGAGTGTGGGATATCTTATAACGGTAAAACTTCGAGACATTTCGCAGAATTCTCCACACTGTCGTATATGGTGCGTGCATTTGCTATTTCCTGTTTCCAACACAGCAGCTGAAACTTATTCTACTCTCTGCAGTCTATTTGGCTTGCGACCTCGTCCTGGTTTTAGGGAAAACGTTCGTGTCTGTTTAAAACGCGACATCATATTCTGAAGGTTAGAAATCGTCAGTGCACCTCTACGTAAGCCTTTTAACTGCCGAAAATCCTTAAGTGCAGCACAAAAGCTGTTTTGTTGATAGAAGAGTTAAACAAGTAAGGTGAGCTTCATGACACACTAAACTAGAGTCGTCCATTAGTTAAAAATGCTGTGTTGCTCCTTATATAGGCGGAGAATGTGAGATAAGTTCGGCAATATGCAAATTACTTGAACCACAGCTTCAAATTTCCCCCCAAACGGCCAAAAGATTTGAACCTTCTTTTCTTCAAAAATCAAAGCCGCATACTCAGGAAAGTATGTGTTTAAAATTTGGTTGCGATTCGTCCATTAAGCTCTTCCTACAGAGAGGTCTAAACATTTGTTGTTTAATTTGGATTACCATTTAAGCCTTAAGTGAAATCCATTGTTTATGAGCTTGTTAGTCTATTTTATAAGGATCTATTTTTTTTTATTTAAATAGAGATTCAAGGCATCCTTCAAAATAATTTTGTGCATTTGAAATTAAATCCCTTAAACCATAGTTTCCCAATTTGTTTTGGCTCAATGTCCCCTTTTTCAAAGATAGTTGTTTTCGGTGCCTCGCTCTAAAAAACTCTATTTCAACTAATAATAAATTACAAGCGTAGCTGTGACTGTAATTCTCGAATTTTACCAAAATATTTATGTAGCTATATATGTAATTTTAGAATTTCAAAAAGCTGGATTGGAAATAAAACAATTTGGAATTAAAATATATTACTAAAGCTATTTATTAAAATGAAATAAACAAAATATAAATTTTACATAAGCACATTAGATTGCTCACCATTATCAACAATTAATATCAACGAAGTCAGCGAACTTAAAATTAATCAGTAATGAGAAGGGTGAGCCTTTTGTGCTATCACCTTGTCTATATTGGACTCTAGTCACTTCATTCTCAAATCTCCACAGTCAACTATTTTCAATTTTTTCCTTTTCATCTTTTTAGACTTGGTACTGCACTAAATCCAAGTTCAACTAAATGAATTTTTTTTTCACAGCCCACAGTTCAAGATAAAGTATGGGTATTTGCTTTTGCAACCCCCTTTCAGCATCTCCATATTACTCACTCTTGTCATCTGACCATGATTTTAAATTACGAGGTGTCCTCGAATCGTTCCCTTCGGAATTGATCCCAGACCGTCGCCTAATCCCGTTGTGTTGCTCCAGTGCTATGTTAACTCAACTATCTCCCTTATTGCCCACTCTTGCTCCTTAACACCCTTATTTCCCCTGGGGCCAGCATTGTTTCCCACGATTTCTTAAGCCTATTTTGGGAAGCTATGGTTTACGTGCTTAACTTGGTATATTTTGAACGGATCTACTTTTATCCAAATCAATATTCAAGGCACACTGCAAAAGAATGTGTGCGTTTGGAACCTAATGGCCTTAAGCTAGAGTAAAGGGAATTTTGTCTTACGCTTCCGTTTCAGTTCAATGTCATGCCATGTGGAAAGAAAGGACTGAGCAGAACGTTGTTTGCAAGTAAACAAGAGACCCCCTTCAAACACATAGAATTGATTTTGATTAACCTTCAGAATCAATTTTAATTAGTAGTGCTGCCATGGCGACCCAGTTTTATTTACCAAGAAAGCTGTTGGATAAATACGATGGAATTTACTATCCATGATTACAAGTCTACACGAAATTACAAGACTACAGCGGAAAACGAAGCCCCTAGCTGAGGACTCCACGACTCAACCGAAGTCCAACTGCAATTAACAAATCAGCTAAGAGTCACAATTTGGTTTGAACGCTGTATGGTTTGAACGCTGTATGGTTTGGCGAAGTTTATTTATAGAACGTACTCACGGAAAGAATACTTTAAGAGTTTCCTTTTTAAGGAACATTTCGATTAAATATTCACGTGGAGTCCTTTAACGATTAATAAGAGGTTTTCACTATGTATTTTTAAGGCCATGGTGTTTTTCAGGGCTTGCTTTTCATACAAAATGAAAATTATAATGAAAGCTATTTCATAGAAAATTATTTTTAGAAGAAAATTTTATGTTGCTACGTTGTTTATAGATTTCATCTTTCAAAACCGGTGTACAAATATTCGAAAATATTACATCGTATTTCTTTATTTAAAATTCCTTGCAAGTCTTAAAATATATTACAAATTGTATAAGAATTTATGCAGTTTCAGTCTACCTTATAAATAATAAACCTAATATAATATATAACTTCAGTAATTTACTCACAAATATCCATAAGTGGTATCAGAAATTCGATAAAAAAAACAATACGATAAACAAGTTGTATTTTATGAATTCGAAAAAAGTATTGTCTAAGATTTTCCGAATTCAATTAAAATATTTCGAATCTAAATGGGCAGTAAAATCTATACATAAATTATTCTTCGTGCCATTGGTGAATATAATAAATGATCATTAAAACTGTAAGCAAAAGTTTTAAATATATAAAATAAATATGTTGATGAATTTTTTTAACCTACTAAGAAAAAATATATTAAAGTTATGAAATGTTTTGGATATAAAGGCAGTTTCTCGATCTGTGATTATTCTCGCAGGGTTTCCAAAATTGATTTCTGAACATCTAATTTCTATATCTCTTCTGCAGTTGATATTTTTACAGGACAAAGCAAAATAAATTTAGTGAATGCGTTGGGGATAACAACTAAAATATTCTTGTAGTTCGTATCTTTCAAGGGATCCTAAATGATACATGTGATAAATGTTTTGGGGAAGATATTTGTGTAAAGGATGCAAGGCAATCATCTTCTTTACCGGTATTACCATAAAACAATGAACATATTTAATCAAATTAAGGGCATCCCACTGGGTTCTAATTTTCCATCAGCACTTGCCAATCTTGAAATTCTTTTTCACTTCTATGAATAAAATTTGCTTGCCTACACATCAACACCGCCTTTTAGATAGGTAGAATATTATTTTTAATACAAGAAACTTTGAAGATACATGCAATCAATTTATCAGACAGAATTAATTCTAATTAAATTGAATACAGTAGTTTTTTAAAGTTGATTACTTGGATATATTCGTTCTACGAATAACACAGAATATTATAATATTTTCGACCCAAGAAAGTACTTTAATTTTTCAATCTTTAAATTGATATGTTGGAATTCAAATATCTCTATATAATAAGAGAGAGAGAGTGTGTATCTACTATAACACCGTTATAAGTCAACTGTTGCGCTTTAATAACTTTATAATAACAATACTGACTTTTTAAACAGCACCAAAATTTAATCAATATTCTTAATAAAAACTGCTACCCTTCCTTCTTTATTAATAACTAGTAAAACAATCCGAGTAATTGCAATGCTCATTTTTCGTCCCATCTTCTCCAAACCTGCCAAATTATGATTGATTTAAGTATGGGTATTCAGTTACTTTAGCATGAAACTTGCCTAGAAGCGCAGACAAAGATAATTTAAATACTATATTTTCTACGCTATTATGTTTGGGGAAATATTTAACATTTTTTAAAATTATATCGAATAAGAGTGTTATGTGGTATTTTTACACACATAAGCAAAAACAGATATAAAGAGAGGAGACAAATAGACTGAAATTTCCAAGTTCAGTCACTAAATGAGTGTTAGTACTCACAGTATGTAGTTTCATGAAAATATAAGCCGTTTGGACTTGTTAACGGGCACACACAAACAGGAAGACACCATACACCAAAACCACTGATTTTGAATAAGAATTACCTAAAACGGATAAATAACTTGAAATTGGGCGAAAATATTCAATGTACAAACATTCCATTTTTTATTTACAATATTTTTCTAAGGTTCAAGGGCAGATATCTGAAAGATAGAAATCAATTCAGTAAAGAAAATGTGATAGAATGCGAAAATTGGTTTCAATATCAAAAATTACCGAATCGCCTTTGAAGAAGTAAAAATGGGATACGTTTGAAGCGGACGTTCAAAAGTTAATTATGGCAATATGACTAAGGTGAGCACTTTTTGCCATACACTTAGTTGGAAATAAGAATTAACATCAGTAAGAAGCTCACGAAATTGTACTTTGTATTTTTGATTAACTTTATTTCACTTGCGTATGAAGTGTGCTTCTCGATGTTCATATTTATTATAACTGAATTTAAATGAGGTATCAAATGTGACTAACGACACTGCCATCTATAGATTCAAGCAATTAGAAAGCTTTAGCACAGATATGAGTGACTGTGCTAGTGCTATTTAAATCAGTGATAGAATAAACTATATCTATGAAATAGGATAGGTAATTATAGTTAATAATCTTCGGAACTTTGTATCGCGGAAATATATTTAAGAATCCTAAGTCAAATTTTCAAGACTTAGCACAGTGAGAATTGCGTTGCGTTTGTTTGGTTTTAAAAGCTTTTCCGATTTCGTTTACTGTCACTGGTATTCACTTCCTTGAAGTATATTTCTGGGGCAGAAAATATTCAAATCGAAATGAGGGAATTCCAATTAGGTCGCGCTTTCCCACTAGGGAACGCATTTCTCTCTCTGGAGAAAATTAAATTCTCAAAGTCATTCCGAGAGCAGAAATATGAGCGATATTCAGCGAAACCGAAGATGTCAGCACTGTCAACATGTTCCCATAAAATGGACGAGTAAATTTAGAATGCGAGCATATTTTAAGGTATTTAATAACTCTGGTTTGGTTACTTAAGCGAGGGTGGTTCGGAAGAATGACACTTATATCTGCTGTACACAGATAACAGAGCACATAACGTATCATTCTATTGATTGGAAGTTATGTAACAGAAAACTATTAATACTTTGCATTCGACCATTAACATGATTCTATGGACATAAAATTTAATGTGTATAGAATCTGATTTAATATAATGATTTCTTATTAATAACTATGTTCTTGCTGCATCTACACCTTAAAATTATATTCTTAGTTATGAAGAGTTCGCGTTATTCGAGTAATGAGTCTTCAAATTCGATAACTAAAAACAGAAAAATATGCATGAATAAATAAACAAAAACTGCTCAGTCGTTATTTCAAAAATATAGTAAAATAATAGCTGTCTTAAGACGCACGGATTCAAATGCTACAGGACAATAATTTAAAAGAAACAGGGCAAAGTATTTTCATTGAAGTATACTGATTTTAACTTTTAGACTTGTGGATAAAAACAAGAGTAGATAATTAGATTGTTTGCAACACATGGAAGTATCACGTTATAAAAACTATATGAATGTAACGAAATTTTACTGTCTTCAAAGGATAGTGGACCCACTTATTTATTATCTTAGCACCTATTATACTAGCAGCTTAAATTGTATCCATAATATTTACATAACTTGTCTTAACTATTTTAAGGGGTCTGAGGTAGCCCAGTTGGTAGAGTAGCGCATTAGCGACAGGAGGGTTGTTAGTTTGAAACTCGATCCAAGCAAAAATAATCGTTTTCGTAGGGGCTGGTGCACGTTAATTAATCGTGTCGTGACCTCAAATGCCCCCAAGTTGATGTGGTGTGGAAGTTTGGAAAGTAGGGTGTCAGCACAGGTGTTGTCCTCGTCGTCTTACTGTTGTTCGAAATGTCGAGGTGTTGTCCTCGGTCTTTACCTTCCGGATTGATCCCGGACCGTCGCCACTAGCCCATTGTATTACTCCAGTGCGACGTTAATTTTAAGATGGAGACACCAGGCATCCTACTAAATAGAAATATTTTCAAAACTTTATTTGTTTTTCAAAATAGCCATTAAAATGAATAAATTCAAACAATCTAAAATAGCAATAACAATAATATCAAACAATCTAAAATAACTTTCTAAAATTTGAAGTTTGATATTATGCAACCAAACTTTCAAAACATTTTTATTAAATATATTATAAACATTAACCATTGTAACTTCTAAAATATACAGTATAGAAAGCATTCTGTATTCATTTTGATTGAATGCAAGAGTATAAGGTTTAGAGATGAATATACGAACCAATTAGTCAACTCATCTGTAATCAATAAAATATTACTAAAAAACAATGCTTCAGATCAACGTAAATGTAAACATATGGGCATCACAATTTATAATCACATTTATTTCAAACTTTAGCTTGAATAGAATATTTAAATTTGAGTAAAATTGAAAATTTTCTGATTTCATACAATTGCTATAAATTAAATATCACTAAGCTTGATTAACATTTAAGCTTCGTACTTCTAAATTTTGAAATTCAAATACATATTTCTCCACCCTTTTACTTTTATTGTTAATTAAATTTGAAAAGATGTCTTCGCATTTTTATGTGAATTAGTGTCGAGTATAAATATTTTCTTAGAATATCTGTATTACAAATTCGAATAATAATCTCAACTCTTGGCTTCTACTTATATTATGACTATATTTTTTGCATATTATAAAAATACGTTCCTTTTATTTTGCGCAATTCATAATCGTATACTTAAATTGAATACACGATAAATATAATCGAGGAAATGCATATTTTATTTTTCTGAGTAAACTAATTGACGACAGAGAAACGATCACCAATTATATTAACTTCCTTATACAAAAGATATTTATTTTAACGAAACTATATCTTTTATCGGTACCCATCTTGCCTCTGAAACTTTCCCATCATCCCTCGAGATATAAAACAAAGCGTATCTCTATTTCAGCTCTTCCTTATATGTATATAAATCCTTAAGTAATCTGCGTGTAGAGGAAAAATTTCTTTCACAAGCAATGAATGATATGCAGGCTCCAGTGCAGTATACATTGTGATCTAAAATTTAATACTTCTGGCCAGGTTTGTAGAAACTGCTTGTTTGAGTATAAATATTCATTTTCTGCAAACAACTCATACATTTGTGAGAATATAATCTTCAGAGAGAACGAACATACTTCAGCATTTCTGTTATGTAGAGGCTGTTAGGACATTTTTTTGAACGATTTTGATGAGCTGTAAAAAATTGTATGCTACGAAAGAATTTTATTTTCAAGCAGTTAAATAGTTAAAGTACAACTTATCGTCTGCTAACTCAGAGTTTTGTTTACTTTCAAAATGGCGCTTTTAAATGAGCAATGGATGGAAGGCTATGTTTCCTCTCTTTCCGAAGAGAATTATGCTTATTCAACTATTCAAAAACGCTGTAAAAGTCATGGTTTTTCGATATCTAATGGTATACGATAAGTAATATTATTAATGAGAAAGGAAAAAACGTAAAAGTGGAAAAATACATCCAAAAAAGAAAAAAATTCTGAAAATATTTGTAAGGTAAGATCTTTAATTTTAAAAGAGAATCCGTCAAGTCAAAGGACTACAGCAAAGTGAACGTGAGAACTTTCTCTAAGAGATTTGATTGTTGCCGGTTTTGCACATAATGGAAAATTAAAAGTAAAAAGAGGGGGGAAATGTAAAAATCAACTCCCACATATTATCAAGACCATATTTTATCCCCAATATTCAAAAAAGAAATACCATATCTTTATCCACAGTGCCAACAATCAGTAGAACTCCATCAGGGTAAAGCAAGCAGCCACATATCTAAATTGACTATTAAATTCTTGGAAAAAATGGAACAAGAAACTGGTATTCCAGCTAAATCTCCAGATGTTTCACCCATGGACTTTTGTGCTTTTGGACTTTTAAAAAGGGCGTTATCGAAACGTCGACCGAAAACCATTCAAGGACTAGAAAACTGTGGAACAAGAATGGGACAAAATACCACTGTCGATACTACAAAAGTCATTATTATCATGGAAATTAAGGTGTAGAAAGATAGTTAACAATAAGGGATATCAAATGGAACATTTAAAATACAAAAATTTCATGTAAAAAATTGAGCTTCAGTCCATTAAAATCGTTCAAAAAATGTCCGAACAGCCTCTGTAATCTTTGATCGAATTTTATAGAGCAGTGTTTTCCCAACCTTTTCCGTAAAAAATACAGCTTTCCGTATTCCTTATGATATGAAGTACCACCGATATACCCGAGTACCACTATCCTAGCAGCTATTAAATGAAAATTATTTGTATGTTCTGAATATTATTCTGAATAACAGCTGTTTATATATGCTTAAGTACACACGTGTGCAGAAGTTTATTTGGATTTGGCTGAAATTATACAAAATTTATCAGAGTGGGAGGCAGTAAATTTGCTATACAAGAAATTTTGCCACTGAACAATACCTCTTTTACTACTTTGGGTACATTGGGGAAAAGTTTGTAGAAAGGTTCCTGTAGAGTCAGGACCATTCCTGAGGTATGATTTGCTTACGTGCAAATCTCAGCACGCTACCCCCTCTTATCAAAATAATTTGATTTTCATTCAGAACACTCTTCATCAAGCGAGGATTCAAAAAATAATTTCGGATGGACCACTGTTTTTTCTACCGGTTCCTCACATACCGTAATGAGTATGGCGCTTAAAGATTTTTTTCCAGTTTTCAAACTATTGAAGAATTTATATGTTTGTTTTACCAGTAATGTACTATATAATTTTCTCTGATACAACTAGATATGAGTTTTGACAGATTTTAATTCTAAAATCTTTGGGGGAAGAATTCGAGTCCCGTGTGATCCCCTCAAAACATACCTGACCTTGATGAATGTCTTCTGAATATAACATACTAATGTAAAGTAAGAATGAAATATGTAGATTCGAAAGTATCTTTGATTACAAACGCAAAAAGAACCTACAAAAAGTGAATAAGTATAAAATTAATAATATTGGATAATTTATTGCTGTGAATGTTTATTTAAATTTCGGGGCATGACATACATACCCTTATTTTTTCTAAGTGCAAGTGGGTGTGCACACCCAGCAGACCACTCTGGAACCGCCCTGCGTAAAATAAATAACAGTGCCAGGTTAGGATTCCCATTTTGGTATATTCATTTATTGTACATTTAAAATCAGAAATCAAAATGATCATTAGCAAATATTTCCGTATTCGTGTTTATATGTGAGATTCATTTAGGAATTCATTTAACAAATAGTTTTCATGATTTGTAAATATTTATCATTGCATCCAAGTGCAATTAGTTTTTGATAATAAAACTAATTGCATTTTAAATAATCAAAGCAATAAATTTATGTTAGACTTTAAATTAAATTAAATACAAGTCTGAAGCAAGTATTAAAAGTTTTTCATGGTTGCCATAAAAGTTACTTCGCCAAGCTCAGCCAAAGCTAATTTCTCGCCTTAGATTAAAGACGTTGATACAAATCTATCAAAATTCGTTTATAATTTCCTCAAATTTGCGTAATATTTTGCAGTACATCTCATAACAAAATCAATTATAAATATTTTAATGGTTTTGGATCATGAAAATTTGTCATTAAAAACTTTTATGACTAAATTACTTTTTGTCATAAAAACTTTTATGACATTTGATTTGCACTGTTGGCCGGGATTTTCCATTTCAGTCATAATAGTATGAAACTTGCACACAAATTCGGAGTAACGTTAAATATTTTTATCGCTGTTACAATATTTTTGCAAGCATAAAATTGATGAAAGTATAATTAACTTTTTATGTAATACTTGTCCAAATATACAATTAGGAAGACATAAAACAGGAAGACAAACTGACTATGAGTAGTTCATTCGCTAGTTAGTTACTGTGAGTAGTACTTCATTTTTATAAAGTCGTACAATCTGATCAAAAATAGCATTTCCCTCTTCTTTCTCTTTCTATCGTGAAATTTAATATTTGTACAGAAACAAATTCGGTTCATTTCCCATATTTAATTTATGAGTATTAATATATTCCGCACAATGGCTAATGTATTTAAGAAATAATAAATCCTAAAATAAAGATTTTATATTTATACACTGCCAAGCAATTTCAAAAGCATTTAGATAAAAATCACTATACATATTAATTAAGCATTATAAGGTTTTCATCAATCAAACATAGAAAACAAAGATTTTAGAGGTACATAAAACAGACGAAAACGTCAAAGAATTGTTACTTTATGTTTGGAAGAAACGACGATTCAAAATGAGTTTGACGTATTATGCACCAGCATAAAATAAAATGAGTTATTCAACATATTTGTATTTTCAAAAATAAAGAATTTTTATGGCGATATAAACCTAAAAGTCAAAAATGCTGTACTTTTTTAGTATTTAATTCACTAAATTGCATGGATATTAAAAATACTTGAAGTATAATGGAGCTATATTATTTAAAAGACAAGCATTAGAAAGTGTCCAATTAATCACTTTTTAAAGCTTTCATAAGTTTATTCGAAAGACTTGTAAGAGATATTTCGCGAATAAAAGCTGCATAGTTTTAAAAACGCATCAGTTGCTAGTGTTCTCCTGGAAAAGATAAAAAACACTTCATTCCGTGTTGTAGTTTTTCACAGAGCCCCGCTTCAGGGGGTAAGAATAATTCCTAGACTCATTTATCAAAGAAAATTGGTCTAGTCCGAAGAAAAGCGAGACATTAATGAATCTCTCATCCCACTCTCTAGCCGGATTTTCTAAATCAAATTTCATACGCCTAAGCAGAAAATGATTTTCTTTCTCTGTAGATTTTGTATTCAATTTGAAACCGTTGATCTATTCATTCCTTCGTCCCAAATGTCTCCAGTTAATGTTTTTCGTTTTTTATGCTGTGTCATTCACTGTATAGTACGCTGGAAAGTAAAAGAGATGAAATAGAATGCTTTACGGTTTTATTTTAATTTGATACACTTTTCCTTCCATCTCTAGTTGTTTAAAACCCCATGTGATACCATAGTACTTTCTCTATAATGTAAGATAGAAATTTATAAATTGGTTCTATGATGTGGTTCCAGTTTTCAATGTTTCTTATTAATAAATTTATATTTAGGTAACTTTATAAAAAATGTATTTAATAGTAAAGGAAATTATGATCGATTTCAGGAGAGGGATTTTCAGTATAAGCAAACAAACCAAGCGGTCTGCGAAGATTTTACTTCTACTGTTTAAATGTTCTCGCGTGATACATACCTGTATAGGGTTTCCTTAACCCTCCTGGTGGTTGTCTCGACGAGGTATCTCGTCATAAGTAAAACTGAACAGATCTTGATAGACGAGATATCTGGCCATTAGCAAAATCAACCAGATCTTGATGAACGAGACATCTCGTGGAGAAACCATATTCGAAAAATAAGTCAAGACGTTACATTCGGAATATGTACAGGAAACACGTTCCACACTACCACCACCTACATTTAGCTTGACAGAAAAAGCCTGTCATAGTATGCCGATATGTGATAGAGATTTTTTTTGTTAATCACATGAGAAGTCTACAGCATCGTAGACGCTTTTACTCCGCATAAGATTACTGAGAAAAATAGTTTACGGTTGGGGAAAGGAACTAAAGGGATAGATTTTAAATGAAAATAATGATTTACGGTTATTTTAATTTGAAAATTTGTTTCTTTTGTGTAGATAAACTAAAACTCTGATATCATGGAACTTTCGCCTTGATGTAAGATGAATATTTGTGAATTGGTTCGATGTAGTCCCAGTTTTGCATGATTTTTGTAAATAAATTTATATAATGCTAATAAATAAATAAATTTACATAATATTTAAAGGCGTTATTATGTGTTTCATACGAAATAATTCGACTATAGAGTTTATAATGAAGTGTGTTTATTTTATTTGCTTTAGTTATTAAATTCCTAAATTTGAATGATGAGTACCTTTTTATTGTTGACATTTAAATCCTCCATTTTACTTTACGTATAGTTAAAACCAGTTATAGTTTTGTTTAAGATCAAGCATTTTCTCGTTTCAGGCTTTTTAGTGAAGTTTTTAAAAAACATTGATGAAACTTCTGAACGTCTTTAACTGACAAACCTTCCAGTTTGTATAAATTTAATCGAAATCTCATCTTTTTAAAAGGACAGGGAACTTTTATAACAAAAGTTTATTCAAATATATTTTTATCAAAGATACTAGTAACTCTTCAACAAAAGTTATAATTTTTATAAGTAGGAAGGAGAATAAAATTAAAAACTTACTATAAAAAAGACATGCAAATAAAACGCAATCAAAGTGGATATTAATTTTTTTAATAGCAAAACAACTAATAATGCAATTAAACAAATCAATGAGCCTGTCATACCTGTCATAAGGTGTCTGGTCCATCTAGCTATCCCAAATTGATATCTATTATGCTGTAACTGAATAAAAAATTATATACATTTACTGCTAAGTAACTTTAAATGGGTTGCTTGCTTTACATCATTTAGTTTTTAAAATAAAATCATCCAATTTCTCAAGATCATTTAGGTCCCAGAAAAATATTTTTGAGTTGTAAGGTTGCCCAACAAGTCCTGTTTGGATTAAGACGAATTAAGCTGCATAAATATGTCTGCTCCAAAATATTTTTCAATAAAATGAAAATTGGCATATGTTATTATGTTTACATATTTCATAATCATCAATAAACTTTCCCTTGTATACCGATATTGAATATACAATCAGTGATTTCCTTATAGTGTTTATTCTTCATGTGTTACAGTAATCAGAAATACTTTCCTTAATTATTTTATTGAATGAAAGTGTGCTTGAAAACGTTCAATGGTAACAAGTTTAGTGGAATATCCTACATATTCTTGGCCACACAATGAACTCTAATATCTACAACTCACGATAGATTTCGTGTTTCATCTTCATAATGGTCTCTCGCTTCTATGTCAGATATGTTATGATCTTTAGGAGCTCGTAGATTTGATTAAATGGAAAAGTAATGCTTGCTTTTACTAAATGAAGCACTTATGTGAGAATACGAATGATTTTTTCCCGAGTGATATCAAGTATCAATTCAATGTTTGAGCGAATCATTTAATTAGCATATACATGAACTACATATTAATAAAAAATATATTTAGTAACATGTATTTTTCTTTTGTGTCAAATATTTTTTTTCAACTGGCAATGAGATCTAATTTGAATGCATAATTAGAAATGAGGTTAATAGAAATTATGCTTTAAAAATTAAATTCCATTAACTTGAGATAGTAATACACTGGTGTGCTAAACTTAAGGAATAAATAAGGTTTTCAGTTGCTACTTGGCAGTTGTGACCTGTATGAGGGAAAATGACACAAAAGGTACATAGAGATACCGAAGTGATGAGCATAAACAAAGAACATATGCGAATAATAAAAAACGGGCTTTGAATTGAAGATGCTATGAGACAGAAGGGTGATTCAAAACTTAAAAAAGAGGTGGCTCTGTAGGCTATATGGCCACCTCGAACACTGATGCAGGCTATAACGTCCCTAACAGCGCAGTATCAGAGGTCAGCACCACTAACCTCCTGCCGAAAATTCCCGAAACATCTGTCGCAGCCGTCCAGATGGTTTTTAGAGGTGCAGATGATTCAACTGTTTTCCCTGAAAAATCTGGCGACAAAAAGAGAACGGTTGGAAAGCTCGAGCTGAGAAGTGGTTTGTTTTTGTGGCTCTCGGTTTTTGGGGCCACGGCCGTTGAGGAGATCCATTTATGCTTGTTTTGCAGCGCCCATGACCTAGGGATACAAATCCCTATTGTAAAATATTGTACATATCGATATTGTAAAATAAACGTAAGCTTATTTTGTAATTTAGGCTGTTTCATTGTGTTCATTGGCACACCACTCAGCTTACTACGTTACAAGGCCTTGCATCGCGTTTGCATACAGATAATGAGGTTGAGGATGAGTTCATGGGGTAGCAGAACTCATTCCAATTTTAGAGCCTCTGCCGACTGGATTTCAAAATTGAATTCCTATTGAGTATGCTCAGTCATGTAAATCACCACAAGCTGTTTCGTTTAAATTTGAGGTTGTAATTTTTAAAAGTAATAGTGTTACTTGTTTTTCACGCCAGTGTAAAAAAACGCCAGTTTAATACTTAAATTAATGCATTGAATATAGAAAATTGTGTGTGTGAAAATCTGTCATTAATTTTACTTGATATATATTTTAGTACAAATTTAAATATTTTTCTAAGTTATGCTTCTCTAATGTTGATGTAAATTTCCCAAAAGAAAAATAAAACATCTGGGATTAGTGATACCCGTGATAAATCGCAAGATTCTTGAAGAAATAAATATTTCCAGTTCATCGACAGTTCTCTAATGATACAAGAATCGTGTATATACGTTATGAATAATCGCACACTCGAATATTCCTTATCCGTTTCAATTTGTGAAGAATATAAGACACGTTTCAACAAGGCGATGTCCCAATCTAATTATTACTCAACGACCGCCTATTTCTTTACATAAGTAAAGAAATAGGTGGTCGTTGACAAAATATCCAATGGTTGCCCATTGGATTTTAGCTGTGAATTCAAATAAACATGAGTGATAATATTTCTTTTCATTTTCCACCTACTGTAAGTTTCATTGTTTTCTTTACCACTAAACAACCCAGCAATGGTTCACGAGAATGCAGGACAGCAACTCCGTTTTCCAGGCGGAACTGTATGGGATTTTAGCAGCCATAAAAGCGGCAGAAGCAAGAGCAGATAAAAATGTAAAGATCTGGTCAGACAGCCGAGCTGGTCTCCTGGCACTTAGAAATCCAAAAACGCCGAGTCCACTGGGACGAAGAATACAATGTTTATTAAATAACAACAAGGAAATTTGTCTAGGCTGGATTAAAGCCCATGCGGGCCATGAAGGAAACGAAGAAGCAGATAGGTTAGCAAAAGAGGCAACCACAACGGAGTGCATTGATGAAGGGGTGAAATGGCCCAGAAGTCATTGCAGGAGGGAAACCACTAGCTGGCTACTTGGTGCATGGCAGAAAGAATGGGATGAAGGAGAAACAGGTAGGGATGGTGCATGATGTGTTGCCTAGAGTGTCACTAAAATCAAGTTGGACCAGGGAAGAGACACTCTTCTTCACAGGGCATGGTCCGTTTCCATCCTACCTAACGAGGTTTAAAAAAATCAGTTCAGAAAATTGCTCCTGTGGTGAAATCGGCACACCTCTACATTACATCACAGTCTGCCCCCTTACAGCATCATGGCATATGAGGACGCCTGCCGACCACCTTCAAATCGCATGGCTCAGGAACATTGCTACTACCAAGGGCTCGAGGATCAAAATTATTAACATGATGAGATTCATTGAGAATCATCAGGACTTGATCATCCAAAGAGACTGAAAAACCTACTTTTTTTCTTCTCTCATGTTGTATATATGTATATAGTGTAACTTAGTATAATATAGATGTAATTACTGTATAGATATAATAATGTATAAATGTAACGTGCTCTAAATTCTGGATAGACATGTCAACTCGGTGGCATGCTCTATTCATCCCAACCACATTTATTTAAACTGGTACAGTGTCTCACGACACTAGGCACGGGAATGTGTGTTGGTGTTAGTTAGTTTACCACTAAACCCCTAAACCATGATTATGTTTGTCAAGTGTTTTTATTCATTACTAGCTGAATTACCCGGCGTTGCTCGGGTTGAAATGTGTGTGCCATAAATTTATTATAATTCCTGTTTGATTTTGTCGTTTTGGGGAATGACATTCAGTGTGTTAAAATACACACAATTTGCGCAATTCCTCAATCGAATGTAGGGGATAAGATTTATTTATACGACACGTATATCGTTGCGATAAGGGTCATTTCACGTCTTACAGCACAGAAAAGGGTGATTTTCAACCCGACCCACTCCGATTTTTTAACTCTGCTAATTTGTTGCCCAGCCATATATAATAGACTAGCTGAATTACCCGGCGTTGCTCGGGTTGAAATGGTTAAATGTTGCTTGAAAAGTGAATTAGAATAAGCACTTTTATTTCACAGAAAAATGCAATCATTTAAGTTGTACGGAAAATACGTTTTAACTTTTTCATAGCTTCTACAAAATACTTCGGACGCAAATATATACATTTAATTCCTGAATATATTGCAATATGTAAAAGATTAAGACATAAAGACAAACAGAAACGAAATTCCGACCAAAAAATGCAGAATTCTAAAAAATGAAAGATGAGCAAATATTCTCGCAATCAAGTCGTGGCGCTCACTGGGTAATTGACCATTGGTAAGAACCTCCTTGATCTCCATCCAAGTCAGATTGCAGGTGAAGGTGATAAATACGTCTGGTTTCCCTTACGTCCTCACGTACGTCATAGCATCTTGCGTGTATTCGTGCATGTGTCTGGGACTGCCTGTAAATGTAGCTGGTAGTACGACTAAGGCACCGAGGTTTTCAACGTTCCCATCATTTGACACAGCATCTCTCAGGTGAATATATCAACTTTCAGTTTACGTTGATTTAGACAAATGTAAAGGAGACGCTCACTCTCGACTTTTGCGTACATATCGACGATGAACTGATGAAACAATTGTCTGTAGTTCAATACGTGATTCTGCTCAGTATCTCGAACCATTAATCTGTATGCATAGAAATCCATCGCTGAAACTTTCTTGCTCGTTGTTTCACCTGTTCTTGGGTTGATCTGCCTCAGATTAAAATGATATCCATCTTCACCATGGGGGAATATCACTGGGTACTGCAGAGCATCGTAAGATCGATGTGTTTCCGAAATGCGCTGCAATGATTCACCTCGTCGTTGAATAACGATATCCCATTGATGAAACTCATGTCCTGATATCACCACCGCAACTTGATCTGCTTGAGTAGAGTTAAAGCGCCGCTCGTGTTTGCCTGCTGGTCTTCGGTCTGCTCTTATGACTGCTTTATATTCATTTGTTGGCATACGTTCCAATGCTGTTTCAAACGTTTTAATAAGATTATTGTGCTCATGAAATATCCTCTGTAAGTTTAACACAATCTGACGTCTTGTTCCCGAGATGTAGGCGCACCTCTTATCAGTTTCCATTTGTTCGTTTTGAATAAAATATAGTTGTAGAAATTTTGGTGGTTGATCTGGCAGCGGAAGCAACGATCCCGCTCTATGGTAAATATGCCCTTGCACCTTGAATGTCGACGGAAATCCGGACTGTCCAACAACTGATGTGGCGCCGAATGATGTCATTTGGAAACAAGAGTTTTATTTTCCGATGTTACTAAGAAAATGCTTCGACTCTGACGTATCTCCTGATGTCTAAGTTAAAAGTTCTTGTGGTGGTGGTTCCAGTTGGCAGAGTTTAACTTTTCCATTTTTACAGCAAATACCAGTTGTCAGGAATCTACAGGAAAATCTACCCGATTTTCTCTATTCCATTAAAAATGCGATTCGCAAGTATTCCATCATATTTTCCTTCCAAAAATATTCAATTGTACAGATATGAGAAATAATTCACGAAGAGAACAAAAATTTTCGTAACGATTTGATTTCCTTTTTATTAGAACAACAGTTTCTTCGACTGATGCCAAAACACAACCAACAAAAGCTCGTTGGAAAATAAAATAATCTGGTGGCTCGTCACATCCTCCCACCTTTTTATGAATGGAAATTTAATAAAAACACTTAATTTAACACCACACACAAAAAATAATACAAAAATCTAGAGTTATAAGATTTACAGTTCAAAGTCCTGTAACTTGGACGGAGCTTTTATGGTTCTACCTATTTTCAAGTATGATGAAAATCTGTAACAATACCAAGGTATTTCCTTTTCGATGCTGACTGCTACTGTCGTTTTCCTTTCCTGAGAAATTTCATCATTCTTAATTGCGACCTCGGAACGAGGCCAATTTTCTTCGTTAAGTTTTAACCAAGATGGTCCCTCCCACCATCTAGATTCAATTAATCTCTTCGCTGTACAACCTCTAGATGGTAGATCGGCAGGATTTTCTTGGCCAGGAATATGTCTCCAGTTTTCTCGTTTCGTTAGCTTTCTAACTTCATCAACTCTGTTTTTAACGAATACAGCCCACTGCTCATCATGCTTGATCCAGTACAATGCGGTAGAGGAATCAGTCCAGTAAAACTCCTCAAACTCATAATTTTTCAAGCTCTCTTTTACAAAATGTGTCAAACGAGCACCAATGCAACATGCCATAAGCTCTAACCGGGGTATGGTAATTTTCTTCAATGGAGCTATTCTACTTTTTGCCATAAGCAACTGGACTGATATATTCTGACCTATTTCACAGTGTAAAAACACAGCTGATGCATAGGCCATGGAAGACGCATCACAGAAAGTGTGCAAGGAGATCTTCAATTTGGTAGTAAGATGAACACATCTAGGTATTTTTACTTCAGCTAGAAACTTCTGGTCATCAAGCCATTTCAAAAATGTCTTTGAAACTTCTTCAGGGACTTCTGCATCCCAACTAAGTTTGGATTTCCAACTCTTTTGCAACGAGATTTTGGGACACAAAGATACAGGACAAACTATACCCAGAGGATCAAATATTTGCTGCACAATGGAAAGTATAATTCTCCTACTAATTGGTCCTCCAGGTTTTTGGATACGTCGTGTGTCACAAAACAGAACATCATCTTCCTTGTCCCACAAAAGTCCTAACACAGGAGTCGGATCACATTTTAGGAGACTATGATTCAGGTTTGAATGCTCCCATCCTCGCAAGTCAAATTTTGCTTCTGCCATCATCTGAGTTGACAACTGAATGAAATTTTTCAATTCTGTTTCCGAATCCACAGATGTTACGCAGTTGTCGACATAAAAGGCACCCTTTAGTTTTTCTGTGACCTCAGAGTATACAGCCGATGAATATTGAGTCAAATGATGTTTTATCACCGCTCCAAGAAGATAGGGACTGCAATTCAAACCAAAAACTACTCTACAGTGCTGAAATGCCTTCACAGTATTCATACCTTCATCTTCCCACCAGAGAAACTTGAGGAAATGTCGGTCTTCAACATCCACAGATATTTGTAGGAAGGCTTTCTTAATGTCAGAAATGACACCAATCTTCTTCTCACGAAATTTTAGAAGAATTGATGGAATCAACTCTAAAATGTTTGGGCCTTTTTCTAAACAGTCATTCAAAGACAATTTCCCTTTCTGCTTAGAAGACGCATCAAAGACTGGACGTACTGGAGTTGTAGATTGAAACTTGAACACTCCTCTATGAGGCAAAAAATATCCTCCATCCAAAGAAGTCTCGACAATTATTCCATCGTCTAGCCAGTCTTTAAAAACCTTGTCGTAATCCAGGGATTTTCCTTCCTTTTTAAGTTTTGAAGTAGTGGAATACAATCGTTTCTCAGCAATTTCTCGGTTTTTCGGTAACCCTTCTGGATCATACATCCACGGGAGTCGTACAGAGTAACGTCCTTCTGCGTTTATACGGATTGTATCTTTAAAATACTCTTCAACTGCAGCTTCAATTTCTCCTCTGGACTGAGTTTCGCAAGGGTCTGTGATACCAATGCTTTCAAGCTTCCATAAATCCGTTATATCATTGCTCTGTATCAAAAGTGAGATCAAGTCCGAACCGTAAGAGTCCTGTTCTGAATTACCCGATGACTTCCCCATTATCATCCAACCAAGATGAGTCTGCACTGCAAATAATCCCCACTCAAGCTGACGTATTTCTCCTGTGTACAGCAAACCAGCAAAGTCAGAGCCTATGAGAATCTCAATTGGTGGTTGACCATGTCCGACATCTGCCAACTGAATACCCATTTTTTGGGCAATCTCTGAACACTTTTTCTTGTTAAGCCTAGGTATGGAACCACAAATAACCGGTTGGTCCAACGCTTGGATTTCAACTGAATTATTACCATGGAGGCTTCTTAGAACTACATTATAGCACGCATGCACCTTTCTTTCAGCATGCCCCCCAAAAACTACTTGGGTTAACTGTTCTTTAGAAACTGGTACATATTTCATCTCTTTAGCTGTGTTACTTAATATATAAGAACGTTGTGAGCCCGTATCTATTAATGCTCTTACAGTCTTTTCCTTTCCTCGAAAGGACAATCTAACAAGTAATGTTTGTAAAAACACTTCAGCATGGCTCTGATTGGATAAAGTGGTGTCCTCTGTCTCTTTTATTTCAATCTCTGAATTTTTCTTACCTAATTCGGGACACATAATTACCCAATGTTTCTTTCCACAAACTGCGCATCTTACATTAGATTTACAATTCAGCGATCGGTGCCCAACCTTTAGACAGGAAAAACAACACTTATTCTTCTTTAAAATATTTGTTTTCTCTTCTAAGGGTAGCTTCTGTCCCCTGAAACAGTCTCTGGAGTCGTGTGTCTTCCCACAAAATTGACATACAGGAATCGACCGGTTTTTTGCACTTACAATCAAATCATTCGCTGTTGGGGTAGAATTTTCTGACTCTTTAAATGTCTGTACTCTCGTGCAATTTTCTTTGAGTTTAAATCCTGTCTTAGCCATAAAAATTCTTTCTTCTCCTTCCACTTCATTTCTTAAAAATAGCAATAGCTGTTTCAATTTATCATTATATTTATTGTCTTCCGATGCCAGTAATGGACTTCTCAGCCAAACTCTTAAAATTTCCTCTGGAATGCACGATTCCACAAGAGGATATAGCATTGCAGAATATTTGTCTGAGCCCATTCCGATAGACTCAAGCGCTCGTAAATAAGATTCTAATTTATCATACAATCGTGTTGTACTATTCTTCCTTCTTGCATCAGTAGTATTTTTTATTACAAGTCCTAGAAGCTCTCTTACATAATATTCAATAAGCAATTCTTCTCTGCCAAATCGAGATTTTATACTCTCAATGGCTTTAGCATAGTTTTCTGCAGTAGGAGGAAAGCTGTCGATAATTTCGCGAGCTCGACTTCCGATACTCATACATTGAATTAAATACTGGAATTTGTCCTCCTCAGCCATGTTGCGATCTTCATGAATTCGCTTAAATTGGCTCCAAAAGGACAGCCAATCCTTCACATCACCGCCAAATTTAATAAGCTCAATCTTTGGAAGTTTCAATTTCCTTTGTTCAGTATCCTGCGAATGTATACTCTCAGCTATGAGTGCGGATTGTCTATTAAAATATATGTCGACATTCATTCTAGCTCTATCCATTTTCTCTTTATAATCTTCAATTACTGCATATTCTTTTTCATATTCATCATATTTTGCTTCATCTTCCAATAAATAAATTGTAATCTCCTCATCCATTTTCATTAAATCTGACGCTAATCTTTCTAAAGTAACAAATCGTGTCTTAATAGTTTCTTCCTTCGCTGAATCATCAATTAAAGTATCCATAAGTGCATTAAACGTTTTCGTAAAATTAGCCCGAACTGGCTTTCTTTTCCGTACAATTGTTTCCATAGTTCAAATAGAATATCAACTAAATTAGGCTTAATAAATACCTTTCAGAATGCGATCACGTCCCGGGTCACCAGATGTCAGGAATCTACAGGAAAATCTACCCGATTTTCTCTATTCCATTAAAAATGCGATTCGCAAGTATTCCATCATATTTTCCTTCCAAAAATATTCAATTGTACAGATATGAGAAATAATTCACGAAGAGAACAAAAATTTTCGTAACGATTTGATTTCCTTTTTATTAGAACAACAGTTTCTTCGACTGATGCCAAAACACAACCAACAAAAGCTCGTTGGAAAATAAAATAATCTGGTGGCTCGTCACACCAGTAGACTCTGATTTAAACTTTTTGGCTTGACAGTAACTATAAACCATTTCCATTTCCCCGATGGTAACACTTGCATACAGCGAGTAGTCTTAATGTGAATCGTAGTGGAATTCTTCCAATGCTAAGCTAAAATGGTGCGCAGTCCGTGATCATTTGGCTCTCTCTCTCTCTTATCCTGTAGTCGGGCCTCACACTGCTGTGCCGTCTGTTGCTCTAAATGTAGTAGTATTATCCCTCTTATCCTGAAGTCGGGCCTCACGCTGCTGTGCCGTCTGTTGCTCTAGATGTAGTAGCTCTCTTTCATATCCTGTAGTCGGGCCTCACGCTACTGTGCCGTCTCTGTTGCTCTAGATGTTGTAGCTCTCTCGCAATCGCAAGTCTTCTATTCCTCTCCTCGGAAGTTTCTTGACTATGCTCATCTTTCATCATCTTAGCCGTTGACTGCACTTGGCCGATTGCCTTCCGCTTCCTTGGAGGCATTGCTACAGCAAAGAAATCTGTAAAAGGATACAAAGAAATGATATTTCATAAAATAAGCAAAAGGCACACTCTCACAGCAATGAAATCTATTATAGAATACAATAAAAAGCTATTTCATAAAATAAGCAAAAGGCCCACTCTCACTGAGCAATGAAATCTATTACAGAATACAATAAAAATAAAAAGCTAATATAAACTGAATGGTAAAACAAATTTAAAATTGCGAAGTACTTACACCAGTTTAGGAATATATATATCAAACTTTTAACACAAATAAAAAATATTAATGCCTTACTTAAAAGTTGTCAATCAAAATACTCAAACACAGAATTTTAAATCATACTAAAAAATAAACTTTTATTCTGGTGTAAAAAAAAGCATTAATTCTGATCCCATTAAACTTATTTAAAAAATTAAGCAAAAGGCACACTCTACTGAGCATTGAAATCTATTATAGAATACAATAAAAAGCTGAAAAAAACGAATATAAAATTATGTAGTACTTACATCCGTTTAGAAATATAAATCCAAAATGTACACTATCACTGTCGAATAAAGTAGGAAACACTTATACAATCAAAAGAGCGAAATAAAACTCCCAGATTCACTGAAAGATGATAAACTGGAAGACTTACCGAGTTAGCTTCCTTTAAATACGACCAGCTAAGAATCAAGTGGGTGCTGGAATGTTCTCCACCATGAGTCCAAGGAAGTTTCCGTTTCCCCAACTTTCTAGAAAGTTCTACAAAGTTTTATAAAAAAGTAAACATTAATTCTGGTGCTGCCAGATACCGAGTAGCAAAATTACGCTTTTATGATCAATGAGTTTTTCGTTTGTGCTTTTCGGAATAACGGTGCTTGGCTTAGAAATAAATGTAATCGGTGTAGACAAATTAAACTGAATAGATAAAAAATTTTCAAAAAGCAGAAGGTCGATTTTACAGAATTTTTCAGAAAGAAAATCACTGCTTTCAACGTAGGATTCACATGTATCTATTCCGGACATTTTAAAATAAGTTACACGCCTTACCTAAAAAGTTTATGAAACAGAATTCTACAAATCATTACGTATTCAATAAATTATTTAAGGAAAGTTGGTCGAAATATATACACCAACTTTCCTTGAAAATCATCCTTGAACTCCTGAAAATCTTTCTTGAATTTCCTTGTAAAGATAAATATTTTACAATATTCTTTCTTCATCAATAAAATATCTATAATTTATTTACATCATGGGAAGAACTAAAAAGTCAGTTCAAACATAAATATTGTAATTTAATTTGTTTCGGAAAACATTGTTTTTCGATCAACAGTGGTAAAGCAACCATCGCTGCCTAAAGCAATCAATCTATGCTCAATGTTATTTCTATTGCGATTTCGAATAGTTTTTAGCCCCCCCCCAGGGCAAATAGAACGGGGTTAAGAGTTAGCCTATGCTGACCGCAGTGTTCTAAATTATAAGTGTACCAAATTTGGTGTGGATTGGTCAAACGGTGTAGATTTGTACAGAAAATATACACACATACATACACACACACATCCTATTTTATATATATATAGATTTAAATTTTGTGTTATATTTTACTTAACAAAGCTGTTTTAACGACGAATTTGGCTATTCATTGATGTACCACAAGTTTTACTGAAATTTATTAGTAATATAGACGATTGCTTGCAGCATAGTTTGAATTGAAACATAATACAGGGTGTTTCATAACGTCTACAAACTTTAAGAGGAGATATGGAACATAAATTTAAACCGCATTGAAATGGAAATGTATGCCCTCAAGCGCCCTATGGATATGCAAGAGGGCGCTGCTTGGCCAAGCACTAGTTGACCAGTTTGAGCAATCGTCATTTTAGATTCTGAGTTCGTACGAGTAACATGCATCGTTTCATGAACGTTGAGATGGCTGACATGTACCTAGCACATGGGACAGATACCGGAAACGAACGAGCCACTGTGTGATTGTATCGTACAAAACAATACTATTTGATGGTTGAAACCTTTAGTATCCATTGTCAAACTGTAAGTGTACAACTACTATCGAAATGAAAGTTATCTATATGAATAAAAATGGAGTGTTTGTTTGAACATTGAATATTTTCGACCCATTTCAAGTTTTCTCTCCGTTTAGGAGCCTTCTGATGCAAAATCCGTCTCTTACACGTTTGGTGTCTGTCTGTCTATCCATCTGTCTATGTGCTTGCCCGTACTACGTCCAAACGGTTGAATATATTTTCATGAAATTTTGCATAATGCGAGTACTTACATTCATTTAGTGACTGAACTTGGTTGCGTCAGTCTGCTTGTCCGTCTTCCCGTCTTATGCCTTACTTTTTATGTCTGTGTGTTTGTACAAGTATCACACAAATTTGATTCCATGGATTTTAATTTAGTGCTCTCTCTTTATTTTATACACCATATTTTAGTTTAGTGAATACATTATATAAACTTTCTTTGGTTGCATATTTAAATAAGCTATATGCTAAAACATTTGAGTTATACTTAAATCAACCATAATTTGGTACCTACTTTGGAAGAAACTGGAAGGTATATTGGATTTACTTGAATTGTTTTATCAGGACTGCTGAAAAAGCTATTATTTTCCAAAAACTATTTTTAAGAAATTTTAACTCTGATATTGCATTTATTTTGAGTCATTTTTTACTATGCGAAATATAAACTACACTGCTGGCCACCCAAATTGCAACACCAAGAAAGATAAGAGATATCACAACAAAATTTATTTTGTAGATAACATGTTGACCAAGTATCAAATGATTAAATTTATAGACTTCTGTGAAGTGTGGTTCCTGCCAAAATCAGTAGCCAGAGTAGCCGCCATTGCTGGAGATCACCGCTGCCACACGCCTCGGCATTGATTCAAAGAGACTTTGGATGTGTTCTTGGGGTACAGCAGACCAAGCAGCTTCCACACGTTGCCACAGTTGATCTGGTGTGGCAGCTGGGGATGTATTCTGGGTCAATCGTTGAGCAACCATGGACCACATGTTTTCTATCGGCGAAAGATCCGGAGAGCGAGCTGGCCAGGGAAGCAATTCAATCTGGCGATTGACGAAGAACCCTTGGACAATGCGTGCCACGTGTGGTCGCGCATTATCCTGTTGAAATATGGCTGTGGGCAAGCCCTGAAGGTAAGGAAGGACAACTGGCTCCAACACCTCGGAGATGTAGCGCTGGCTGTTTAAAGTACCGGCAATGCGTACTAGAGGAGTGCGAGAGTGATATCCAATACCGCCCCATACCATAATACCCGGTGCAGGACCAGTGTGGCGGTGCATAACGCAGCTGTTCTGCATCCTCTCTCCACGGTGTCTCCAGACTCGAATCCGACCATCGTGGTGTTGCAGACAGAAGCGTGACTCGTCAGTAAAGACAATTTCATTCCATTCTGCCGTCCACATCCTTCTTTCATCGCACCATTGGCGGCGGAAACGTCTGTGGTTCTGCGTCAAGGGTAGACGAAGTAATGGACGTCTTGCGGACAGACCACTCTGCTGTAAACGGCGTCGAATGGTACGCGCAGACACTGGATGATGCGGTACAGACTGAATGTGCTGTGCTATGGTTCGTGATGTGGCTGAGCGATCCGTCACTGCCATACGCACAATATGTCTGTCATCACGTGAAGTGGTGCACTGAGGTGGATGCGATCGAACACGTCGGTCCGTCGTACCGTCCTGCATCCAACGATCACATATCCGCATTACAGTTGTTTGGTTTCGTCCAACACGACTACCGATTTCCCTGAAAGATAATCCACAATCTCGGTAGGCCACTATCCTTCCTCTGTCGAACTCGGATACTTGATCAAAAGATGATCGCTGTTTTCTACGAGGCAAAATTGATCGTTTTTTTGAAAAACCACAAGAAAAACACAATTGCCGTACTTGAAATCGTCGAAATCTCCAAGCCTTAAATAGCGCTTTGAAGTGGCGCCACAGGCGCGCGTGATGTGCGTTTGAGCTGAAATTCTAATCATTTGCATATCTCTCCTCCGCTAATGCATGTTGTAAATTTCATATTATTTGCATGCTTCCTTCAGGGTGTTGCATTTACGGTGGCCAGCAGTGTATATATGAATATTTGGGACAGACGACATTTTGCAACGAAACGGATACTCGTGTTCGTTTGCCACTTGCAGTGATATCTTCTGTTTTTTCGCTCGGAATCGATTTCGCATTTCTAAATTTGGTTCATTTTTTAGTTGTGAGTTGTGGCAACTGTGCGAGAGAGATCCCGGGATAAAAAATAATCACAATCTACAGAACAATTTTTTTTCCTGATAACTTTACTTCAGTTTTATTTCGCTGCTTTCTGTTTAAATTTATTAAATATTTATTTTTTTAATAATTAAATATTTTTTTTTAATAATTAAATATTTATTTTTTTAATAATTAAATATTTATTTTTTTAATAAATTTTAATTCCCTTTCATCACAAGCAACAACGCCACAAAGTATTCGATTTAAAGAGGCAAGTAAGTCAGAATGAAGCAAATTAAGTGGAATTTTGCCATTATTGAAAGAACGTTAATGTTAAAAAATACTAACAAGAACTTCTGCAATATTAAACATTTATTGCCACAGTGACCGAAGATCAAGGTGGCTTATTTTACGAGTTGAAGTTATATTTAAGCAACTTATATACTATGTTAATAGTTTCTTGAAAAAAATTATTTTCTTTATAAAACGCTGTCAAATCGATTTACCATTTAAAAAATTGGTAATAGTTTACCTTTTCTTCGTCTGTACTGAACTCATTCAATTTTAAAACAAATTCATTCATTATTATACGTGGCACAAAATGGAATTTTCAAGAAAAAATGTATTTGCTTTTAAGAAAAACTTACTGATAAATATCTTACAAATTTAGTTTTTCATCCTTTCCTTAATGATGGCGAAGTCAGAAAATATTGGTTAGTAAATTATGAGTGAGTATTCATCATTTTTACGAATTGAATTGAACAATTTTAAGGAAAGGAACTTAAGGGAATTCCTAATCCTTTCACAAAATAGTCTTTTATAGTAGTGTCTCATTAATCATCAGTTTGTAGCTTTAGCAGGGGTGGGATGTAAGCGAAATGTATTACATGGATGGATATGCATGTATAGGATTGGTCTCCTAAGTAAGTTTGTAGAAATTATAAAGGGATTGAAGATGCCGAAAAGAGTTCCAATATTATTCTACGAAAGACAAAAGTGATTATATATATTCTGGCCATTCTTCAATCTATAGTTCACCAATTCAACCCGAGTAAGTTCGGGTAATTTTGCTAGTAGCTAATAAAAGTGTTGCTCACATAATTCCTGTCTTGAACTACTATTCATTGGTTTCTCAGTTTCTTTAGCATATTGAGGGTGGCACTTACAGACACACATGTCTATGTGAATAGGAATCATCGTGTCACAGTGAGTTTGCCCACTGAGCTAGCAATCTGCGATTGCAGATAGTGCAGGCTCGATTCCTCCATGGGTGTCAGAAAAACTTTCATTGTGTGTATGTCCATTTACTTGACGTTATTTGGTGCAGCTTCGCCAAATATGACCCTTAAGCCATAGAAACCCAATCAACCAAATCCTATGTAAATATGCATTTGTTTTGTTTCTTTCCTTTCTTTTTACAGGAAGTTTTAAAACACCCTGCATAAACTTCTGTAAAACTGTATAAACCTTTTATATAGTGTATGAACCTTGTAAAATATATAGATAATAAAATTCCTCTGTACAAAAAATTCTTCCTCCCAATATATGTACAAAAACACTGAAGAAGATACTTGAAAAATATTTCAATTGTCATTATTTTCCAAGATCTTTTGTTGGATTTAAAAGCATAAATTAATCTATCACTTCAAAAATGGTAAACAGAAGCTTTTTATCTTTAAATAGATGCCGAGTGATTTGTAATATATCCTGGGCGTTCTTTCAAACTACGTGAATGTAAATCGTTCCTCTAGCATCAACATGCCTTCTATTTATTCGATGTAGTAGAAAATTGGAATGATCTTTCGGCTAAAAAAAGATTGCACACAAAAGAACATCTTTCTTTGTTCTCCTCTCGAAACTCAAAAGAGAAAAACAGATGCAGTCTTCTCTCCTTACAAAAGACTTCCTTCGAACAAGCAGGGTGCCACAGAATCAGCAGATCAATTTTGTTTCTTCAAAGATCAGTGTCTCGACACTGGATTTCCTTTTTGGGATGGCAAAGTCACGCCATGCGTTAAACCGCAAGATTTCTTAACGCTCTACTTCCTCTTCCTGCACTCGATACGCTTTAATTTGTTTCTTGTCGTATGCTTTGTTTTGTCTTTCGTTGCAGTTGAAAGCATTGGCAAAATGAAGTTATATGCCCTCGAAGCATTTAATTTCGTAATTCTGCGGAGTAACTTCAGCTTTATTTTTGTGCAACGAATAAGCACTTTACCTGATAAATCAGTGAATTATTTTCTTTCTATATCCCTAACGTCCAACTATCTTTTAAATTAATTTTGAATTAAATACTGGGCACGACCACTTGAGTGAACACCTGTTTCGTATTGATAGGTAGATAATTGAATTAACGTCTCACTGGAGCAACACAACGGATTATTGGCGACAGTTCGGGATCCATACCTAAGGAAAAGATCTGAAGACAACGCCTTGTAATTTTGAACCACGGTCAGGTGACGACGAAAACACCTGAACTGGCATTCTACTCACCAAACTTTCACACCACGCCAACATAAGAACATTTGAGACCAATTCAGATTTAATGTGTACCAGCCCCCATATACACGACGGTCTTTGGTTGGATCCTGCTTCGAACTCGCAACACTCCGGTTGCTAATCAGCTACTCCTTCAACCGGCACTTTCGACTCTCAGTGGTTGACTCAGTCTCGACTGAGGAGAGTCGCTAAATCCAATACGAAACTGGCGTTATCTTGATCAGCCTTTGCGATCTTGATCGTTTCTCTTTCTTTGTGATCTTGACCAGCCTTTGAGTTCATATCATTTGGACGTGTTTAGTACTCTTAAGAACTCTGGCTTTAAAATTAAGATAGTGAGAAGACATAAGATTAGTAGCGAAGTGCCCGGAATTTTAAATTGTTCTCATACTTGTCACTTAAATCGATAGAGATATAATATCCAAATATCCAAATATCCAGATATCTAAAGTAAGATTTTTCAAGGAACACTTACGGTGATTTGAGTTCTAAAAATACAGTTACTCAATACTTTATAGTCATTTAAATCATAAATTTTATATTCAAAACGGATAAAGCCGTTTCTCTATCTTTTTCAGTAGTTATACGTGGTAACTTTTTCAGTTCTGACTACTGGAAATATCAAACACTCACTGCTTTTAGTTTCGGTTTCTTCATATCGTCGTTATCAAATAATCATCAATAATATCATATAATCAAATAGAAAACACGAATCCATAAAATCGTTGCATCGAGAAAAACGCGACTGTTGGTTTGATGGGATAGGAAAATAGTGTTACGTTGAAAGCTTAAGAGGAGGGGTAGCGCGTACTCAAAGGAAACGGAACAGTTCGTTGGCCACGTGCAGGAATTTTATTTTCTGATTTTTTCGTTTGATTGATTTTGCAGTTTTAAGCATTGTTATTTTTTGAGTTGTAAGTTATGGCAAGTTTTGTACATTTAAACTGCAAAATTAATTTCACATAAGCAACATTCGTGTTCACACACAATTCCACAGGAAAGTTGTAACCCGGATGTGGTAAGGTTTCAGACTGTTGATGGATTGATGTAGCACTTGCTCAATGGAAAGAAAAAAATGTGTCGTTGATAACATGCAGTAAAAATAATTGATAATCCATTTAAGCTGTTTAAACTATCCATTAGAACCCTTGCTTTGGGCAAAGTATAAACATTGAGTAATAGTCTATAAAATTCCATTAGGTACAAACACCCAACAATTGTGGATTCATGGGTCTGACGTGGCGCCAACGGCACAAAGTATATATCTGCGTATTGCGCATGACTCGGATTAATTTATTCGGATCAGCTAGCTAAGAATTTTAACTTCTGACATCTTTCCTCGAGACTTTATCATATGACCCATTCGGTATTTACTCATCAACAAGGATTGTCATCTTTGGCCGACTTTTATCCACACATCTCAAGAAGTCTTCTGAGTTCTGGCCCACTCATCTCACCGTCAATATTGTCATTATTGATCACTCTTCGATGCCTTCTTGCGTAGAGCAGTTCTATGCGTTGCTTACCTTAGTTTTGTATCAGTGTCGTTAAAAGCTTAGATTTTTGTGATTGCTTATGAGCATGTTTTATCTCTGAGTTTGAAGTTCTCTGCTACAGCAAAGTTCAGCATTAAAGTAAAGATGAAATGGAATTCAATGCTTTCCATTTATAAAATCAACTTTTTAAAGTGGAATCCCACGAACGAATTCAAACCAACCCAATATCTTTGTAAAATCGTAGGTTAATAAAATCTAATTCCGTGAATTGATTAAAATCAATACAATATTGTGAAATCGTTAATAAAATCAAATTCCCATGTAGTGATTCAAATCAATGCAACATCATAGCAAAATCACGGGTTAATAAAATCGACAAAGCGATTTGAGCATTTCTTGGGCAGATAGGTGAAAGGGTAGTTAATCAACTTCGCACTGGAATAATACAATGGGCTATTGGCGACGGTCCGGGATCAATCCCGAAGGGAAAGTCCAAGGACACAAAACCTCGAAATTTTGAATCACGGTCAGATGACGAGAACAACACCTGAGCTGACATCCCTTTCTCCAAAAACTTCCATATCACGCCAACGTGAGGGCATTTGATGCGACGACAAATTTAGCGTGCACCAGCCCCCGTCGGCCTTTGGCTGGACTGAGTTTCGAACTCGCAACCCTCAGTATGCTAATCCGTTGCTCTTCCAACTGGGCTACCGCGGCCCCGTTTATTTCTTGGGATTCCTCTACATATTCAGCTAAGAGTAGGGTTACTTTAGGGAGGGGAGAATATGAACTTCTTTCCACAATGGCTCCTCAATGCATTTCTCATAGGCAGGAGAGGGAAATGCCATCGTGATGTCATAACTATCTTTAATATGCCATAACAATTACTTTCATAATTAATAAAGAGTAACTAACAACTTAAACTAAACACATATAACTTGATTATATTGTAACAACACAACTTACTTTCATAAAAAGTCAACATTTTTTTTAAAGTTTCATAAATTTTGAATCATCAGTTACAAAAATCAACCACTTAATAGAATTAAGTTTGTAAAGAAATGACTTACTAAGCGGCGTGTTTTGTCGTTAAAATATTGATATTAATTTACCGTGATTCTTGTTATAATTCCTGGTTTAAAGCAATTAGTTTGCTTTAAAATCAATTAAATTATTTCAAATGTGGTCATTACATGCCACAAATTACATAATTTGAATTGTGTAAATGTTGTGAAATAATGCAACCAAGAGTACAGAAAAAGTTAAGAAATGGAACCCGCAAGCCCCAAAGTGTTTCTTAAAATGCGCTTTAAAATACTTCAAACCATCAGCTGTCCATCAATTTATTTAAATCATTAATCACGTGCAGCAACTGACGCTTCGTAAATTAAGTCTATGTGACGTTTATCTGACATTTTCCAGGGACATTGGAATTGATGACAAACCCATCATCATCATTAAGCTGCTTGAATTATTTCTGTACATTTATTTTTGTAACAGCACTATTTGAGGTGTAAAAGAAGGTTTAAAGCATTAAATCAAATCTGCTATCTATTAAAATATTCATTTGGTTAGTAACCAAGTGAAAATTCCAGGAATTTAAAACATAATTATTGTAAAGTTTATCTGTACTTATAACTCCCTCCACATTTTTCAAACGATCAGGGAATCTCATTTTATGAATGGTGAATAATAAAAAATGGTGTGAAATGTAATTAGTAATTCAAGTAAATGGAAACAAATCATTGACTTCATTAGGTAGTATGAGCTTGATAAACTGATTTAGATAATATGTTTATTAAAAAAGTTCGGATAATTTTTGACTACTATTTACATGTTTCGATAGATCGCGTTTTATGAATGGTGAATAATAAAAAATGGAATAAAAGGTAATTAGCAATTAAAGTAAATGGAAACAAATCCTTTATTTCAATAAGTAATATGAACTTGATAAACTGATTGAGATAATGTTGTGGGGATTAAAAAAGTGAGGATAATTTTTAACTACAGTTTATAAGATTTCGACAGATGCTTTAGGCTATAAATGCTGTAATTAAATTTTAGTTACATAACCATACGAAATTCCTATTTTGAAAAATTGCAACAAAAAGTATTTTTTTATGAATTAAAAATCTCCAAATATTTTTCAGCTCGTTATATTGAGCTAAACGTAAAAGATTTCGGCAAGGGAATATGAAACTAGGTAAACTTTCGTAGTTCCAGTCTCTGAACGGGGCCTTGCAGCGAAAACATCTTTCTTCGTATCTCGTTTCGATAAGGAAAGATGTTTTTACCGTATGGCCCTTTGATGAAATTTTTTTAATTCAAATAAAGGTCAGTGCTTGTTTCGTTTTCCCTGACTTATACTTGATGTTTCCAGAAACAAAAATAAAATACCCATATCTTGTTTGAACATAAATCTTATTTTGTATTCAAATTTCTACGAAATGGGATGCTTTTATGTATGTATGATGAATTTATATTTTATGCAATCACCAATGCTACGAAATGAGATTTTTTTAACAACCACTCTGAAATTCATGTTTGAATGAAATGCAGCAGAAGAGAAAGAAGAGTTTACCAAAAAAACAGCTGCAAAATTCAAATAAAACTTTTAAACTTGGATTACATTAAATATTCGGGAGCTGAATATAAGTTTCAAGCATGACAAAGCTGTTTTTTTAGATGTTGCTTAAACATATTTGAATCTGAATGGAATTCAAGAGAACACGGATACTTCCCATTCTATTAATAAGTTAACAATAAAGTATCTCAAACGACAAGGACGAAAAATTCACTATTTTCTTCCATTTTTGATTGATATGCAAATTATTCTTTTAGTTGTTCTAAATTTATAAAGCTTGATCCTAGGTACAAAATAGATTCAATTTGATAAGATATGAACGTATTCAAAGTTAATACGTAAGGAAATTCAATAAAACTGTTGTTTAAAAACCGTAAAGCACTTTATTTAAATTAATTTTAAAAGAGCCTGTTTCCAAAAATTGCATCAGCATTTGAAGTTTCAAGGTATTGAAAGCTCAGTTGTTTTAATTATGAAACGCTGTTTTGAAAAATCTGAATTTTCCTTAGTAGAAAACGTAACTTTTTGCTAGACTTGATCAATTCCAAAATCAATTTGGATGGAATTTCCAGGAAACATAATAAATTTTTTCTTTTCCTCTTAACATGACAGTGGGAAAATTTTCTAAATCAAAACTTAAGTTCAGAATGTTCAGATACTATCAAGGCCTACAATAAACAAGAACAAGAGACTTTCAACAAGGAAAACAATAGTGGGAAAAACATGCTTAAGACTGAACTTAAAACATCAAACTCTTTGATTTGTGATGTAATGAAAGAAAGTACTGTATTTTTCTATCTGAAAATATAACAGATTGTATTTATATGCCAAAATATTGACGCTGTTACCATTACTACACGTAAAAAGAAAGCTGACAGCTGGGGTGTTTGTGTGTTTATATCTAAGATTTAATGAAAATCGTCTGAACTAAAATTATCGTAAAACTAAATCAGTTGTCAAGATGATTATTTACCATTAAATCTTTTAAGCCTGTGTTTTCCAATATTAGGTTGTTCTATTAAATTGGAGTTCCCTGCTCAAAGTAGACAGTAATTAACTAGCTTCCAAAACCACATTAAGCTTTCAAATACTTCTATAAATACCTGAAAACTATCGTTTTGTTAAAACGTAGAATGAAAATGCTAATTATTATTTATTTAAATAATTTTATTTCGAGAAGAATAATATATTATGCATAAAAAGTTTTTCTTGTCTGAAAATTTATGTAAAAGCTTATTAAACGTATCTAAAGATGTTAAGGTATGGCGTACATATTTTCCACATTTTTAATTGAATGTCATATAAGTACAGTTTATTTTAATATTGATACTTATGAGGATTGGTGCAGTTATTAATATTAATTGTTTCTGTGGTTTTGATCTATACATCTGATCCATAATATCGTGTCCTAGAAAATGTTTTAGTATCTAACCCTTTTTTTATTTTCTTTTATTTAAATTCAAAGAAAAAACGCTTAATTTCTTGCTTAATTCACGAAAAAGTATCGTTTTTTTTTACTTGGATAGAGTTTAAACCCCCGACTCAATTAGAGAAACTAAAAATATCAATTCATATTTAAATGCACAAATGAACAAATGATTCCTATCAGCATAAAAAACTCTCAGAAAATTAGATACATTTATTCGTATTAGAAATTCAGAAGAATGTAATAAAATGTTAAAACTTAAGTAGAGTAAAAGTTGAAAAAGTAAAATTAAACACATTTTATACATGCAGTCAAAATCATTCTAGCAGGTACTGTGTTACAAAGCTACATATTTTATGGACATGGTAAAAAATCCAAGGAAAAAGTTAATATCATTGGAAAGCACTTCTTTATAATCCAAAATTTCTTTTCGTTCAAAAGAAACTCGTAGATATACTTAAGCCCTCGCGTTGAAAAACGAGATTTAGAGCACATCCATGACATATTTTCTAAGTTTATCCTAGCTCTAACACTTACTTGTAAGGTAAGATCTCTATTCATTCATGTATTATTTCCAAATTTTCTTTCAGGGAAAAATATTTTCCTATTCCCTCATTTCTTTTCAGAAAGTTCAAACTCAAAGATGTATTAAACCGGAAATCTTAGATATATTTTCTGATTCTACCTGCTGTTTATTGGTTAAAGCTCCTTGAATATGCTTACTTACTCAAAGTATTGGTGCAACACATGATCTTATATAGACCTTATATAGCAGGTATTTAATAAATCAGTTGTATACCCTTTTGTATTATTATAAATTCATATTGTGAAGATTTGTTGATGCATATTGCATAATAGTATTATTCGGCCATGCTAATCACGATGGTACTATCACTGTAGGCTGCATGTATAAGTATCTGTAATAGCTTTATTTTTACTGTACTTTAAAGTACTAGCAGTAGGATTACTAAACCTATTGTTGACTGTTCTGTCTTCAAATGTTATGAGGCATCAGATACCATTTTGTACTCATCATTTTAAAAACCATTTACCCTAGAGATTCAACTTGGTGACAACCTTCTTGCATAGCACGGAAGAATGAAAGGCTTTTTTTGTCAAGCTAAATGTAGGTTGCGGTAGTGTTTTTGCTGAGGTATTTCTGTTCGTATTCTGGACTTCACGCCACTTGGCATGTTTTTCGAATGCGATTCAGCCTGTAGTTAATAAAAGTTCTAACGAATTAATTCAGAATTTATATTATTATAGATTATTGGTCAATGTCAAACGTCACCAAAATGCCATTAACTTCATTTTAAGGTTATCCCGATATGTATCATGCGATACATTTGGGTAAGAGAGAGTAAAATCTACGTTTCCCATCTGATTTACGAGCCATGTGTGCCATAAATTTATTAGAATTCTTGTTTAATTTTGTCGTTCTGGGGAATGACATTCAGTGTGTTAAAATACACACAATTTGCGCAATTCCTCAATTGAATTTAGGGGATAAGATTTATTTATACGACACGGTACATCGTTGCGATAAGGGTCATTTCACATCAAACAGCACAGAACATGGTGATTTTCAACACGACCCACTCCGATTTTTTTAACTCTGCTAATTTGTTGCCCAGCCATATATAAGAGACTAGCTGAATTACCCGGCGTTGCTCGGTAAAAAAAAATGGTTAAATGTTGCTTGAAAAGTGAATAAGAATAATCATTTTACTTTCACAGAAAAATGCAATCATTTAAGTTGTACGGAAAATACGTTTTAAATTTTTCATAGCTTCTACAATATACTTCGGACGCAAATATATCCATTTAATTCCTGAATATATTGCAATATGTAAAAGATTAAGACATGAATGCGAACAGGAACGAAATTCCGACGAAAAAATGCAGAATTCTAAAAAACGAATGATGCGCAGTGTCGAATTTCGACTGCCTGACTGTATTCTGAAATAGAGCAATTCGAAAAAAGACATTTGGAAATATTGATAAAGAAGATAATGATTTATGAAATTTAGTAATGCTCAAATATGACTGCAACATTTAGCTGTATTAACTCAAACAGACAAACTCGGGATTCTAAATCAAATTTATAAAATAATAAAACATTAATTCTGGTTTGCCAAATCTAAAATAACAAAATTACACTCTTATGATTAATTAGTTGAAGTTTTTCGTGTTCCATTACAAAATGTAAATTATGAATAATGAAATATTTTAAATATCCTTTTTTATCAATCAAATATTCATAATATGCATGTAAAAATATAAAACTCATCATAGAAATAAAATAATAATTCAGTCGTATACATCCAGCATCTCGGTACTCCAAATACATGGCTCTTTGTTATAACGTCAATCAGTTTCAACTGCTTCTGTTTAAATACTCTCGCAATCGAGGCGCTCACTGGGTACTTCACCATTGGTAAGAACCTCCTTGATCTCCGTCCAAGTCGGATTGCAGGTGAAGGTGATAAATAAGTCTGGTCTCCAGTATATCCTCACGTACGTCATAGCATCTTGCGTGTATTCGTGCATGTGTCTGGGACTCCTGTAAATGTAGCTGGTAGTATGAACAAGGCACCGAGATTTTCAACGTTCCCGTCATTTGCCACAGCATCTCTCAGGTGAATATATTCGTCAACTCTCAGTTTACGTTGATTTATACGAATGTAAAGGAGACGCTCACTCTCGACTTTTGCGTACATATCGACGATGAACTGATGAAACAATTGCCAATACGTGGTACTGCTCAGTATCTCGAACCATTAATCTGTACGTATAGAAATCCATCGCTGAAACTTTCTTGCTCGTTGTTTCACCTGTTCTTGGGTTGATCTGCCTCAGATTAAAATGATATCCATCTTCACCATGTGGGGGAATATCACTGGGTACTGCAGAGCATCATAAGATCGATGTGTTTCCGAAATGCGCTGCAATGATTCACCTCGTCGTTGAATAACGATATCCCGTTGATGGACCTCATCGCCTGATATAACCACCGCGACTTCATCTGCTTGAGGAGAGTTAAAGCGCCGCTCGTGTTCACCTGCTGGTCTTCGGTCTGCTCGTATGACTACTTTATATTCATCTGTTGGCATACGTTCCAATGCTGTTTCAAACGTTTTAATAAGATTATTGTGCTCATGAAATATCCTCTGTAAGTTTAACACAATCTGACGTCTTGTTCCCGAGATGTAGGCGCACCTCTGATCAGTTTCCATTTGTTCGTTTTGAATAAAATATAATTGTACAAATTTTGGTGGTTGATCTGGCAGCGGAAGCAACGATCCCGCTCTATGGTAAATCTGCCCTTGCACCTTGAATGTCGACGGAAATCTGGGCTGTCCAACAACTGATGTGGCGCCGAATGATGTCATTTGGAAACATGAGTTGTATTTTCTGATGTTACTAAGAAAATGCTTCGGCTATGACGTATCTCCTGATGTGTAAGTCAATAGTTCTTGTGGTGGTGGTTCCAGTTGGCAGAGATTAATTTTCCCATTTTTGAAGCAAATACCAGGTAGACTCTGATTTAAACTTTTTAGCTTGATAGTAACTACAAACCATTTCCATTTTCCCGATCTTAACACTTGCATGCAGTGAGTAGTCTTTATGCGAATCGTAGTGGAATCCTTCCAATGCTTAGCTAAAATGGTGCACAGTCTGTGATCGTTTGACTCTATCTCTCTTATCCTGTAGTCGGACCTCACGCTGCTGTGCCATCTCTGTAGCTCTAAATGTAGTAGCTCTCTCTCTCGCAATCGCAAGTCTTCTATTCCTCTCCTCGGAAGTTTCTTGACTACGCTTATCTTTCATCATCTTAGCCGTTGACTGTACTTGGCCGATCGCCTTCCGCTTCCTTGGAGGCATTGCTACAGCAAAGAAATCTGTAAAAGAATGCAGAAAGGTATTTCATAAATTAAGCAAAAGGCACACTCTCACTGAACAATGAAATCTATTATAGAATACAATAAAAAGCTAAAATTAACGAAAAAGCAAATTCAAAATTATGAAGTACTTACATCAGTTTAGAAATATAAATCCAAAATGTACACTATCACTGTCGAATAAAGTAGGAGACACTTATACAATCAACTAAAAGAGCGAATTAAAACTGTCAAATTCACTGAAAGATGATAAACTCGAAGACTTACCGAGTTAGCTTCCTTTAAATACGACCAGCTAAGAATCGAGTGGGTGCTGACTGTTCTCCACCATGAGTCCAAGGGAGTTTCCGTTTCCCCAACTTTCTAGAAAGTTCTACAAAGTTTTATAAAAAAAGTAAACATTAATTCTGGTGCTGCCAGATACCTAGTAGCAAAATTACGCTTTTATGACCAATGAGTTTTTCGTTTGTGCTTTTCTGACTAACGGTGCTTGGGTTAGAAATAAATGTAATCGGTGTAGACAAATTAAACTGAATAAATAAAAAATTTTCATAAAGCAGAAGGTTGATTTTACAGAATTTTTAAGAAAGAAAATCACTGCTTTCAACGGAGGATTCACATGTATCTATTCCGGACATTTTAAAATAAGTTACACGCCTTACCTAAAAAGCTTGTGAAGCAGAATTCTACAAATCATTACGTATTCAATAAATTATTTAAGGAAAGTTGGTCGAAATATACACCAACTTTCCTTGAAAATAATCCTTGAACTCCTGAAAATCTTTCTTGAATTTCCTTGTAAAGATAAATATTTAAAAATATTCTTTCTTCATCAATAAAATATCTATAATTTATTTACATCATTTGAAGAACTAAAAAGTCAGTTCATACCTAAATATTGTAATTTAATTTGTTTCGGAAAAAAATGCTTTTCGATCAACACTGGTAAAGCAACCATAGCTGTCTAAAGCAATCAATCTATGCTCAATGTTATTTCTATGACGATTTCGAATAGTTTTTAGCCCCCTAGGGCCAATAGAATGGGTGCTAAGAGTTAGCCTATGCTGACCGAATTGTTCTAAAGTATAAGTACCAAATTTGGTGTGGATTGGTCAAACGGTGTAGATTTGTATAGAAAATATACATATATACATACACACATCCTATTTTATATATATAGATATATAGATTCTGAAAATATTTAGCTTTCAACTTGCAATAGTTTTTACATAATTTTAAATTTGAAGAATTGGACAATTTTTCATGATTTTAGGCTCACTATATCTCCTGTACCTCTCCCCGGACCTGATTGTCCAGGGAGAGGTACAAAATGATGTATTATATGACCTTCCAAGTGACCTTTTTAATTTCAAGGTAATTTAATTTGACCTATGACCTACAATTACCAAAAAATTGTATTTCTTATTTTCTTCTAAAAAATATGAAGGCACACACACTATTTATGTTTGCTTTCTAAAAGTTTCATAGTAGGACACGCCTGGGCTCATAGTTAAAAAACATTCGGAGTAAATACAAGTATGTAATCAGTACCCCATAAATACCTGTATCGATTGACCCGTTTGTTCAATCGAGTCGAAAGATGCCTTATTTTATCTAAAGTATAACCTTTCTGATGATATATTAAATGATACTATGAGTGACCTTTCTGATTTTAAGATCACTCGATTTGTCCTTTGACCTACAATTAAAAAAGTATATTTTTTTAATTTTTCTTTAAATATATATGTTAAAGGTACACTATTTATCTTAGCTTTCTGAAAGTTTTAGAGTGGGACACGCATGGGTTCATAGTTAAAAAATATTTGAAGTAAATAGAAATATATAATCAGTATCCATAAACACCTATATCTTTTGACCTGCTTGTCCAATCGAGATGAAAGAGGGCGTATTTTTTAGAAAAAGTATAATCTTACATGGTGCTATGAGCGACTTTTCTGATTTTTAGTTCACTGCTAGTATCGTGTAATATATCACCAGAAAGGTTCACCAGAAAAGATTGAAGATTTTGAAATTCAATTCTTTGACCTCGAATTTCAAAAAAAGTATATCATTATATTTTTTCCTAATACAAATACGTTAAAAGTACATTATTTAACTTCGTTTCCTGAAAATTTCAAGTTGGGACCCGTTTATAGAAGAATAATTGGGAAAGTTTATAGAAACAATATTCCAAATAAAAACAATAAAACATATCTATCGAAAACTGCGCCTTCACTTAATTACAATTACCAATCGTAGAATGAATTGGAATGAAATTTCCAATTTGTGAGGAATGTAGAAAAAATTCCATCTCGGTGAAATTTCAGAAAGATGCGTCATATTTTCTCAAGACCTCCCAGGGAGGTTCGGTTAGGAGGTTTGTCCTGCTTGTTCTTTTAGAACGCTTGTTCGCAATTCTGATTCTTGCCGTGGTTCACTCTAATAGGGAGTAATTTCAGTACTATACAGGATTTTTTTTTTGCGATCAAAATAAGGCAAGAGTCGTTTAGTTATTCGAACTTTAACAGATCTTTGTTACCTTTCAGTTCCGATTATTTATCCTATTTCAATTTCTTAATTGTTTTGATATCATTATTCCTAAAAAAATACGTAAAAGTACATTATGGTTGAATTAAATAACAAAATTTATTTCTGCAATCCATGGGTATCCCAACTTGAAACTTTCAGAAAGCAGAGATAAATAGTGTACCTTTAACGTGTATTTTTTTTAGAAAAAAAATAAAAAATACACTTTTGTAATTTTAGGTCAGAGGTCAAATCGAGTGACCTTAAAATCAGAAAGGTCACTCATAGTATCTTGTAATATATCATCAGATAGGTTATACTTTTTTTCTATAAAATAAGCCCTCTTTCATCTCGATTGGACAAACAGGTCAAAGGTACAGGTGTTTATGGGTACTGATTACAAACTTCTATTTACTTCGAATAATGTTTTAACTGTGAACCCATGTGTGTCCCACTATGAAACTTTCAAAAGGCAAGATAAATAGTGTACCTTTATATTTTTTAGAAAAATAAAATAAAATACACTTTTTGGTAATTGTAGGTCAAATTGAATGATCTTTAAATTAAAAAGGTCACTTAAAAGGTCATATACGTTACAATATACGTATAATATTATACATAATTTCGTATAATATACATAATTTCGTATAATATACATAATTTCGTATAATATTATACATATTATATGAAAGGTTGTACATTTTCTACAAAATAAACTCTCATTCATATGATTGGACAATTAAGTCCAGAGGTATAGGAGATTTAGTGAGCCTAAAATCATGAAAAATTGCCCAATTTTTCAAACTTAAAAGGAAGCTAAAAATTTTCAGAATTTCTTATATATGGCTGCTCAACAAGTTATCCAAGTTAAAAAAATCGGAGGTGATCAGGTTGTAGACTGTGCGTTTTGTTTTGACATGGAATGACCCATAAACCTAATATGCCACACTTGAAATATGATAAAGGCTTTCGACTTATGTAAAATATGAAATCTAACTTCTAGCTCGTGATTCCGAACGATTGGGGCCTATGAAGTTTATAGCAATGACATATTGTATGAATTCATTTTATTCCCTACATTCAATTGAAGAATTGTTCAAATTGTGTTTATTTTCACATACAGGATGTCATTACCAAAAACATATAAAATCAAATCAGCATAAAGAAAGAAAAATTTCTAATTATGAGAAAAAATATGCTTCGAATCGAGTTTTTTTTAGCATGGAAAAAGGTGTTACATGAGAATCGATTACGTAAACGGTAATTTCTCTTTTGTTCTAAAAGAAAATCCTTAACGATTTCTACGAACCGGCAAGCATTATCGAGCATTGTGTTGAAGTTAAGAATTGTTCTCTACCGTTTGAAAAAAGAGTCCAAATCTCAGACATCGTGGATCCACGCTTGATGTATTTATTGACTTTCAATCACTCATTTAAAGCAATATGTTTCGTAGATCTCTCAAAGAAGACAATGTAAGCTAGAAGACAGAATACAGCAATTTGCCATGTCTCTTTCTTTGTGTCACTGACTATTATTCTGTACGAACGAATGTTCTTGTTAAGGAATTTATTGCTGCGAGGAATGGAAAATGAATCAACTGGAAAGACGTTAATTACTTCCGCTTCATTCCCAGTGCTTCCGTACGAATAGTGCAGGAACAAACTTCGTATTATGCTTTGTAGGTTTGCTCAGTGTGAGTCAATACAATACTTTTTCATACAAAGAAAGTACCTAAGCGAATGATGGCTCAGGGTGACAATATAATGAAGGAACATAATGAGTACCATTGAAACAGATTTAAATTCACATTTTTTGGATTCAATTACTATACAGTACATGGCTTTGAGATACGTTTCAACTATTGTAAGTGGTTCCTTCATATAAGGGCATATGTTAGTTTAATTATGTCTTGATAAACATTTAATAGTAAAATATAACTCGTGTTCTTTTATACAGACCGTAGCAAGTACATTGTAGTAAGTCATCCACGTAAAATTCCTCAATGTATTTTCAAGTGATTAAACATTACTTTTTCATTAGTTAATTTTGTACCGAAGGAAACTTTACTGCTTTTTATCTTAAGGTTAGTTTAATTCATTTTTATTTAGGGTTTTGTAATCGTGCTTCTACATTGTTTTAATTATTTCTCTTTTCTGGATTTTTTCCTCGAGCTTACTTCTTAAGTTGCATCTTTCACGCGCTTGCCTCATGATTTTTTCAAATTTTATTCAGTGTTTTTCATTTATGCTCAATGCGTTTCATTGAAGTTTTTCATTAAAGTTTTTATATTTTTACATTAATGTTAAAATGTAAAAACATTCTTCCTGGTTTTTTTTTCTCTTACTCTTTCTCTAAAATATTTCATGCTTGTTACATACTTTGTTTCATGCTTTTACCAATTTACAAAATTAGGTAAATAGTCTAGGAAAATTACTCTATCAATTACTATGCCTGATATCCAGACATAAGAAAAAAATTTAATATGTAAACGGTTAACTGGTTTCTAAAGGTTTTTACTTTTATAAAAGGGGATTGAATGCCATAATTAAATTGTACCCCATTCTTAACTATTATATAAATGGTTTTACAATTATGTCAAGAATTCAGGAGTAACGCAACACATTAGAAATAATTGTTAATTTGCAAATACCAATTTTTTTATATAAATTATTGCTTGCTTAAGCTAGGAAGTTCAAAATGATTATCAAAATGCAAAGAAACTTCTGATTTAAAGATTCTGTCTTAAATATCTCTACTGATATTTAAGACATATCTATCGACTGACTTATTTTTAACGAGTAAGACTCGAAGCTAAGTATGAAGTAACACTAACAAACGGAATATTTGTTTTTCTTAAAGCTTAATTTAGTAAAAAGAATTTCTTGTAGTAGCGTAATTTATCTACACATTACATTCAACACATCAAAATGAACATTTTCGAAATAAGATGGGTTTCAAAGTTTCTTCTATTTGATTGTTTCAATTCTAAAGATTGATCCAAATACGCTAAATGGATTAATTTTGATCTAGGATTTCTTTAGAATAAGAAAACAGCTCCTGTCGAAAATCTCCATCAAAGATGAATACCTAAACCAGAAGCATCTATTTTGGGGGAAGTAGGTATTTCGCTTTATTTGCCAATTTCAACTTTCCAAATATCGTAAGGTACAAAAGGAATACCCAAACGATATAGCTACCCTATTTTCGAAAGAATTGTACTATGAGCGGGAATTTTCTACATATTCCACAAAGATAAAAACAAAATTGAAAATCTATGGGGTGAAAAATTATGTAGACGGTTATTGGCTCTCGTTACTGAAGATGGCGTCACATTTGATATGGCACTGCAGATCCAACGAGTAATGACACCATTTCCTTCATTCAAAACTTCAATTCTTCAAAAGACGATTGCTCCATTTTATACCACTCTCACAAGTCACATCCTCCGAAACATTGAACAAGATCTCGCAGATTTAACCTATCAAATTTTCTGTCGAACTTGTTCCGGATGAGGTAGAAGTTGGAGCAGGATCCTGGTTTTATATGTTTGGGATGCAATTTAAATTTTTTACTCCTTCAAACAGGAACGGAATAAATTTATTACTTCCGGAGAAATCTCAAAAATGTTTCGAAAGGAGAAATCGTTTATATACGCTGGCGGATTTTCGAAAACATCATATAATACGCTAATAGCTATGAGATAAGGTCGATAATAAAATGTTGCATCACAGAATACAAAGAATTCAAGACATTGATACAAAAAAGGTCAATATAGTGTACCTTTTCTGACTGCATAATCACAATGCTTAATGTAGAACCATAAAATAACCGACTTATTATAAAATATATAATTTTCTATCAATGAGAGAAAATTTGAATTTTTAGGGAAGCAAAATTTTCTAAATATGTCTATGAACAGTCTATTTTAAATTTAAAGAATAACATTTTTAAGGGGCAGCTTTAAGGTACTGCTTGTCTGCTTTTAATGAAAATAATATCTATGGGCATTTCGATGATACCACACACATTACCTTTCAACACATAATTGTGATATTATTATACAGGAAAGATGCTAATGAAAATCAATACTCGTATTGAGTTTGAGGGTCCTTCTGTACCCGTCTGAATCTTCACTATACATTTCATAGGAGTAGAGGAGCTTAAATTGGAACTAAAGAAGAAGTCTAAACGAGCCATTAGCCACATACAAGAAAGAAAAACATACCTTCCTTTTTTGTAGCTAATGATAAAAGTGAGATTTTGTACGGTAGGAAAAGTTTTCTGACGTAAAAAATTCTTATTCGGCACTTCAAATCGAGCAAAACATAAAATGTTTTGAAGAGAGTAGACAAGCAGTGCGTTAAGGTTGCCCCTTAAAATGTTATACTTCACTTGAAACCTAAAATAAACTGTTCAGAGACATATTTAGAACTTTCTACTTCCCTAAAAATCCTAATTTTCACTCATTGATCGAAAAAAAAAATATTTTTAAAATATGTCGACCATGTTATGGTTTTACATTGAACATTGTGGTTCTACAGCCAGAAAAAGTTTTGTTTCATCATAGCATAAAAATAACAATTTTGCACAGAATAAATGTGCTTTAGTAAATCCGCTATTATAACAAAGTGTTAGTTATTGTGTATCGTTCCCTATACCGTGTGTTATAAAATCTTTAAGTCATGTTCCAAAAAACAGTGTACAGTCAGGTAAAAATTTATGTAAGGTTCAATGATATAAAATAAAAACATACAGAAATAAATCTAAAATAAGAAATGATTTCCTTCGTGATGCTGCAATAAACTAAGCAATACTGTGAGCACGTACACTCTGGTTTTGGTACAGTGACTTTTTATAAGCCTCTTTGAGGATATGAACTTCTATGATAGAGATTTTCAGTCTGAACAAACAAAGGGGGAGAACGGAAAATGGGTATTTTACTTCCTGTTACCCTTATGCTTTCGCATGATACATATCGGGATAACATTTAAATGTAGTTCATCGCCGTTTTGATGACATTTGGCGTTTAATCTATTTGGAGTTGACAATTAACTATTTTGCATCAATTCGGAATTCATTTTTGAAATTTCTGTGGGCGACGTGCTGAAATCGTAATCGTCAAGTACCACTACAAAAACTCTACAGCCACCTATATTTAGATTCACAGAAAAAGCTTCTCATAGCAAATTAATGGCAAAAGCTCGTTTAATCAAAATTTGAAATCTCATTCTGACGTTATGAATTCATTCTAAAGTAAAAAGAAACATTACAATGACAAACGCGCTTATTAAGCACCAAGTTTTAGAACTGAATAAATTGTTTTGCATTTTACTTGGGTAAGTCAAAGGGCTAAAATCTTGAACAAACAAATTGGAATTGTATGAGGCTTTATTACAGTTTTATAGAGTTATAGAATAGATAAAAAAAATTAGGAATAATGTTGGCTTGATCGATGCAATATCACCTGAATACAAACATATTTAAATTAACATGTTTAATGTCTATGACAATAACTCCTTTGGTTTCAGCATTAGGGAAAATGAATTTTTTTCAATTTATGAATAAATGTTTATGTACGAGGGTGATTCAATAATTATCTTCAACGAAGCTGTAAAAATTATTTCAATAAAAAAAATAACTTAAAATAACGGGATTTTTCAACAATCTCTTTGTTTTTCGCAACTTTTCCTTCGGGACTGATCACAGACAGTCACCAATAGCCCGAGGTGTTTTTCCAGTGCAACGTAAGTTCAATTACCTACCTACTTTAAACGAAGCGTTGAACCACTCTGGTGCAAACGGAAAATAGGGCGATCATGGTTAACCTTACGTCAGAGACTAATGAATCGATGAATCAGCTTCAAATCTGGACCATAAAGATAAGTCCTTATGTGCACTAAAAGGCAATGATGCTTTCAGAAACACAAATACAGTTGCAAATTTTAATAATTACTAGCTGAATTACCCGGCGTTGCTCGGGTTGAAATGGTTAAATGTTGCTTGAAAAGTGAATTAGAATAATCACTTTTCTTTCACAGAAAAATGCAATCATTTAAGTTGTACGGAAAATACGTTTTAACTTTTTCATAGCTTCTACTATATACTTCGGACGCAAATATATGCATTTAATTCCTGAATATATTGCAATATGTAAAAGATTAAGACAAATACGAACAGAAACGAAATTCCGACGAAAAAATGCAGAATTCTAAAAAAAAAAAACGAATGATGCGCAGTGTCGAATTTCGACTGCCTGAGTGTATTCTGAAACAGAGCAATTCGAAAAAAGATATTTGAAAATATTGATAAAGACGATAATGATTTATGAAATTTAGTAATGCTCAAATATGACTGCAACATTTCGCTGTGTTAACTCAAATAGACAAACACGGGATTCTAAATCAAATTTATAAAATAATAAAAATTAATTCTGGTTTCCCCCAAATCTAAAATAACAAAATTACGCTTTTATGATTAATGAGTTGAAGTTTTTCGTGTTTCATTACAAAATGTAAATTATGAATAATGAAATATTTTAAATATCCTTTTTTTTATCAATCAAATATTCATGTAAAAATATAAAATTGATATAGAAATAAAATAATAAACTTTAATTCAATAATGCACATTACACCTGTCAAATATATATAAAGTAGGAAATACAACCAACTAAATCACCTAAAAGTTAGATTTAGTAATGCTCAAACATGACCGCAACATAGCTTTGCCCGGGTATTTATCAAAATCTTCGATTGGACAGGAAAAGGAATGAAATCAATGTATAGTGTAAAATCAAAGTAATTATATTAACAGAGGTTTTAAAAGTATAAGTACAGTACACGCATTATAAAGTAAAATATTTTACAAATTCACTGCAATATAAATTTAACACAAAACTTGATTATACACAACATTTTTAGTTTCACCTCCGGGAGCAAGAATAAATAAATTCTTGGGTGAACCCACCCTCGAGCAACCAACATAAAGTTGTCCGTGGGAGAAACACGGCGATCTCAAATCCACTCCGCAGTACTTGATAGACTGCCCCTGCGACTTGTTGATCGTGATCGAGAACGCAAGTCTCACTGGAAACTGCAATCTCTTAAAGTCGAAAGGGAGATCCGTTGGAATGAGTGGTATCCGTGGGATAAAAACTGTTGCACCCTCTCCCTTTCCTGTCAAGATAATCGCTTCCATTACATTACCCAGCAGCTTCTTGACACACAGCCTCGTGCCGTTGCAAAGTTTTGGCGGGTCGAGGTTCCGCAGTAAAATAACCGGAGATCCCACTTTAAGTAAAAGACGATGTGGTGGCAATCCAGCCGGATCAAGCGAGTTCAGGAACTCTGGCGGGAAATTGACGACCTCATCGGCATCTACTACGGTATCGATGGACTTGTATTCAGTGACCACGCCTGGTAACATGACAAGTATTTGATTGTTTATGTTGTGGACGTCTTCATTTTTAGCAGAAAGAATGGCCCTCTCTCGCAACCAGTTCAAATCGTGATAGTTTTGGGAAACAGACGGATAGACTGCATCTATCAGCTCTGCGACGGACGACACCAGATTACAAAAATCGGATGGGAATTTAATCTTGCCAGAAGACTCGACTGCCAATCTGCCTTCTCCGATCTCCAGGAGTTTGTCTGAGAAAATTTGAGCACTCTCATCCCCCAGATGTACTCTCATGTTCTGCTTCAAAGTTATCTTTCGCACATGGCTCCACAAAAACGAATGTTTCAAACATGCGTGGATCTCATCGGCCGGCGTCGACTTCGGGATGACGGGCAGAGTTTGACGAAAGTCTCCACAGAGGAGTACCAGAGCTCCTCCCATCAGGTTGTCGTTTCCTCTCAGATCTCTGAGTGACGTCGAGGGCCTCGAGAGCTTTCTTGTGAGCCATGGTGCATTCGTCCCACACGATTAATTTGCAAGTCTCGAGCACCTGCGCCCGACCACTTGCCTTGCTTATGTTGCAGGTAGGATTTTCCTGCCTGGCGATGTCAAGTGGCAACTTAAGTGCAGAATGGGCCGTCCTCCCTCCTTCCATTAACGTCGCCGCAATTCCCGAAGAGGCGATGGCAAGAGCAACTTCTCCCCGAGTCCTGATTTCGGCCAGTATTATATTAATCAAGAATGTTTTCCCTGTGCCCCCAGAAGCATCGAGAAAAATGATACCACCTTGTTGTTTTGCTGCCTGATCCATGATAATTTGGTATGCGTTTTTCTGATCTCGATTCAGAAGTGGCTTCTTGTCCGCGACGTATGCATTCAGCTCTTCGACGTCGTAGTTCGTTTCTCGCACGTAATCCGCGCGAAGTACGTCTCGTCGATCTCTTACTGGTACAGGCAGGCCCAATTGCAGTAATGTTTTATTTGTCATGGCCACACATTTGTCCTCAAGAATAACCAAAGCCTCGTTGAAAATGTCCGGACCAAACGCGATTTCTAATGTCGGGGTTTCCCTCCGGACTTTGGCGAGTATATCCTCACTCAGGGCCTCCTTATACTTTTCCCATAAAGTGTTTGGATTCGATGGACTGCATGTAGTCAATATTATAGCAAACAGGTTTCTGATTTGCTCTGGTAGGGAGATCAATTCGGCTTCTCGCAACGTGTCATCCCAGTGCTGGTCTCCTTCCAGCAAACCCAACTTCTGACAGGCCTCTCTAAATGTCTGGCATACTTCGTCGTTTACCGTTCTCATCTCTGCGAAAGATCTAGGTCCTCGTACCGAGTGAAGAAGAATCCTAAGGAAATAGCATTCGGCGTTGTTTGGGTGAACAGTGTACACTCGACCCAAGGCGTCACTCGCGACTGCATCATGTCCAGGGACGGGCTGGCCAACTTTTCTTCTACAGAAAATTTTCCTCGATGCATTCCACGTGTAATATCGAGGTATCTCAGGATACAACAAAGTCCTCGCAAAAGGATCCTGCTGACACAGTTGAAAGAATGCCGTCAAAGTCGTGTTTGGTGGCTGATCAATCACTCTAGGGGCGCTCTCTGTTGTGAAATAAACTCTCTGGCCATTTTCTAAATGTACGCTGAGGTGAACAACAGTAGGGTGTCTTTCGTGAATCGAAAAACCAAGTATTCGCCAAACTGCCTCGTTACTGCTGAGGTATCTTCCCAACTGATACCGCGTCACTTCATCGTTCGATCTCTCGTCGCTGATACCGAAAACAGCCATATCACTACCTTTGTTGACATACTTGCACACATATTTAATCGATTTCACACTGTTGCAGTACTCCACGTTGATGTGTGCCCGAAACATTTTCGACAGCAGCGGCGAAAAGGGCACAACCCACCTATTGTCGATTTCTATTTCCGTCTTGCTGCGTATCGTTAGTTTCGTCGTGAACCCTCCATCTTCCGGAGCCCGCCGTCTGTACAGGGGATAGCCGTCATTTCCGGTTTGTGTCTCTTTAATCAATTTTCTAGGGTATTTCTTGGTACACTTTCCGTCCTTCATACACGGAGAGATGGGATTGAGATTTCCACACGGTCCGTGGATCATGTTTTTCGTTACCACTGCAAAAAGTTCGGGATCTTGTTCCGGGTCTGGCAACTCGGCAGATATAACGTCATCGATTTGAGTGGGCTGAATTTTGTCCGCTAACCAGATCAAATTGTGCGAGTGTGGCAGCCCTCGCTTTTGCCATTCAATCGTGTACATCCAGCATCTCGGCACTCCAAATACATGGCCCTTTGTTATAACGTCAATCAGTTTCAACTGCTTCTGTTTAAATACTCTCGCAATCAAGTCGTGGCGCTCACTGGGTAATTGACCATTGGTAAGAACCTCCTTGATCTCCGTCCAAGTGGGATTGCAGGTGAAGGTGATAAATAAGTCTGGTCTCCCGTACGTCCTCACGTACGTCATAGCATCTTGTGTGTATTCGTGCATGTGTCTGGGACTGCCTGTAAATGTAGCTGGTAGTATGACTAAGGCACCGAGGTTTTCAACGTTCCCGTCATTTGCCACAGCATCTCTCAGGTGAATATATTCGTCAACTCTCAGTTTATGTTGATTTAGACGAATGTAAAGGAGACGTTCACTCTCGACTTTAGCGTACATATCGACGATGAACTGATGAAACAATTGCCTGCAGTTCTGCTCAGTATCTCGAACCATTAATCTGTACGCATAGAAATCCATCGCTGAAACTTTCTTGCTCGTTGTTTCACCTGTTCTTGGGTTGATCTGCCTCAGATTAAATTGATATCCATCTTCACCATGGGGGAATATTACTGGGTACTGCAGAGCATCGTAAGATCGATGTGTTTCCGAAATACGCTGCAATGATTCACCTCGTCGTTGAATAACGATATCCCGTTGATGAAACTCATCTCCTGATATAACCACCGCGACTTCATCTGCTTGAGGAGAGTTAAAGCGCCGCTCGTGTTCGCCTGCTGGTCTTCGGTCTGCTCTTATGACTACTTTATATTCATCTGTTGGCATACGTTCCAATGCTGTTTCAAACGTTTTAATAAGATTATTGTGCTCATGAAACATCCTCTGTAAGTTCAACACAATCTGACGTCTTGTTCCCGATATGTAGGCGCACCTCTGATCAGTTTCTATTTGTTCGTTTTGAATAAAATATAGTTGTAGAAATTTTGGTGGTTGATCTGTCAGCGGAAGCAACGATCCCGCTCTATGGTAAATCTGCCCTTGCACCTTGAATGTCGACGGAAATCCGGGCTGTCCAACAACTGATGTGGCGCCGAATGATGTCATTTGGAAACATGAGTTGTATTTTCTGATGTTACTAAGAAAATGCTTCGACTCTGACGTATCTCCTGATGTGTAAGTCAAAAGGTCTTGTGGTGGTGGTTCCAGTTGGCAGAGTTTAACTTTTCCATTTTTGCAGCAAATACCAGTAGACTCTGATTTAAACTTTTTGGCTTGACAGTAAGTACAAACCATTTCCATTTTCCCGATCGTAACACTTGCACATGCATCGAGTAGTCTTTATGTGAATCGTAGTGAAATCCTTCCAATGCTAAGCTAAAATGGTTCGCAGTGCGTGATCGTTTGGCTCTATCTCTCTTATCCTGTAGTCGGGCCTCTCGCTGCTGTGCCGTCTCTGTTGCTCTAGATGTAGTAGCTGTCTCTTTCATATCCTGTAGTCGGGCCTCACGCTGCTGTGCCGTCTCTGTTGCTCTAGATGTAGTAGCTCTATCTCTCTTATCCTGCAGTCGGGCCTCTCGCTGCTGTGCCGTCTCTGTTGCTCTAGATGTAGTAACTCTATCTCTCTTATCCTGTAGTCGGGCCTCACGCTGCTCTGCAGTCTCTGTTGCTCTAGATGTAGTAGCTCTATCTCTCTTATCCTGTAGTCGGGTCTCACGCTGCTGTGTCGTCTCTGTTGCTCTAGATGTAGTAGCTCTATCTCTCTTATCCTGTAGTCGGGTCTCACGCTGCTGTGCCGTCTCTGTTGCTCTAGATGTAGTAGCTCTCTCTCTCGCAATCGCAAGTCTTCTATTCCTCTCCTCGGAAGTTTCTTGACTACGCTCATTTTTCATCATCTTAGCCGTTGACTGCACTTGGCCGATCGCCTTCCGCTTCCTTGGAGGCATTGCTACAGCAAAGAAATCTGTAAAAGAATACAAAAATGCTATTTCATAAAATAAGCAAAAGGCACTCTCACTGAGCAATGAAATCTATTATTGAATACAAAGAAAAGCTATTTCATAAAATTAGCAAAAGGCACACTCTCACTGAGCAGTGAAATCTATTATAGAATACATTAAAAATTTATTTCATAAAATAAGCAAAAGGCACTCTCACTGAGCAGTGAAATCTGTCATTAAAAGTTATTTCATAAAATAAGCAAAAGGCACACTCACTGAACAATGAAATCTATTATAGAATACAATAAAAAGCTAATATAAACTGAATGGTAAAACAAATTTAAAATTGTGAAGTACTTACATCAGTTTAGGAATATATCAAACTTTTAACACAAATAAAAAATATTAATGCCTTACTTAAAAGCTGTCAATCAAAATACTCAAACACAGAATTCTAAATCATGCTAAAAATAAACTTTTATTCTGGTGTAAAAAAAAGCATTAATTCTGATCCCATTAAACTTATTTAAAAAATTAAGCAAAAGGCACACTCTCACTGAGCAATGAAATCTATTATAAGAATACAATAAAAAGCTAAAATTAACGAAAAAACGAATTTAAAATTATGTAGTACTTACATCCGTTTAGAAATATAAATCCAAAATGTACACTATCACTGTCGAATGAAGTAGGAAACACTTATACAATCAACTAAAAGAGCGAAATAAAACTGCCAGATTCACTGAAAGATGATAAACTGGAAGACTTACCTAGTTAGCTTCCTTTAAATACGACCAGCTAAGAATCGAGTAGGTGCTGGAATGTTCTCCACCATGAGTCCAATTAAGTTTCCGTTTCGCCAACTTTCTAGAAAGTTCTACAAAGTTTTATAAAAAAAGTAAACATTAATTCTGGTGCTGCCAGATACCGAGTAGCAAAATTACGCTTTTATGATCAATGAGTTTTTCGTTTGTGCTTTTCGGAATAACGGTGCTTGGTTTAGAAATAAATATAATCGGTGTAGACAAATTAAACTGAATAGATAAATTTTTTTCAAAAAGCAGAAGGTCGATTTTACAGAATTTTTCCGAAAGAAATCACTGCTTTCAACGGAGGATTCACATGTATCTATTCCGGACATTTTAAAATAAGTTACACGCCTTACCTAAAAAGCCTCGTGAAACAGAATTCTACAAATCATTACGTATTCAATAAATTATTTAAGGAAAGTTGGTCGAAATATACACCAACTTTCCTTGAAAATCCTTGAACTCCTGAAAACCTTTCCTTGAATTTCCTTGCAAAAATAAATATTTTAAAATATTTTTCTTCATCAATAAAATATCTATAATTTATTTACATCATAGGAAGAACTAAAAAGTCAGTTCGAACATAAATATTGTAATTTAATTTGTTTCAGAAAAAATTGTTTCTCGATCAACAGTGGTAAAGCAACCATCGCTGCCTAAAGCAATCAATCTATGCTCAATGTTATTTCTATTGCGATTTCGAATAGTTTTTAGCCCCCCAGGGTCAATAGAACGGGGTTAAGAGAGCCTATGCTGACCGCAGTGTTCTAAAGTATAAGTGTACCAAATTTGGTGTGGATTGGTCAAACGGTGTAGATTTGTATAGATAATATACACACATACATACACACACACATACACACATCCTATTTTATATATATAGATTGACTCAATCTCGTAATGTAATTAATATGCTAGAGTTGTCCGTCTCGCTCTCAATCTTAAATATGACTAAGCCTCAAAAGGTAAGGTTTTGATAAGTTTTCCTTAATAAGCATTGTGAATTCGTCGGTAAATTGGGTAAAACGTTATTTCAATCACTTCTATATCACTTTCTTAAAACAGGTTTTCTTTTACCTCAATTAATAAGGAAATCAAAACTATTACTTGCATATCGTCGGTGTTATGTAAGAAGGGCGAATCCGCCACATCTTTGATTTTCTGATTTTCGCCTTTTTGACTTGCTGATATTAAGAGCTATTAGTATGTTAAAACGGCATATCTGTAGGATTGATGGTTACCAAGGAAATAGCATGTGAGAAAAAGGCGAACGTAATATCAGCTATGTTCAAAGGCGAATAGTATTTGATCTTATATCTAAAGAAGGGACATGCAACTTGTGGGAACGAGACTGAAGGAAACAGGGGATCAACTGAAATAGGAACCTGTATTTTCAAATACATCAATGACCACCCAAATACAGAATAATTTATTTTTATGAGCAATAGTTGTGGCGGTCAAAACTTAAATAAATATTTTTCAACAGCGCTCCTGCATGCTGCTCGACTGACAAGTTGTAAAGTTATAGATCACATTTTATACGAACCAGGAAATTCTCAGGTGATTCATTCTCAGGCTCATTCTAAGGTGACGCAATGCACTCTACTATAGAAAGGGCGGTTAAAACATACAGGTTACCGTGCCTTCAGAATGGGGTATCATTTGCTAGACTGCAAGAAAGTCACCAAAACCTTACAAAGTGGTTCATTTGAACCATGAGTGTTTTATTGATCGGGTTTCACTAGCAAGTAGCAACAAAGACACTCAAAGATACCATGATGTTTCTGGCAATGTTGAGTGGAAAAAAAATTAAATTATTTCTGTACACATGAAGCCTAAACCAGATTCTATTTTTTTCAAGTACCAATATGATGATGAGATATTTAATGAAATAAAAATAATGAAGTATTGGCAGACCACATCAGCTAAATGTGGACAACCTCCCTAAGGCATACAAAAGCGTCTGAAAATATGGGCCCCAAAACACAAGGACTTAATGGAGCTTAGTAAAACTAGAGTCATTCCATTATACCACCATAGTTTTTATAAGTAACTGTAGAAGGTCACCAATCTAAAAGAGAGAAAAGGGGAAATGGGAGAGGAAAAATACAAAAGGAAATAAAACTAGAAAGGAAACCAACTCAAGAAATTCTGTCTTATTAAAAAAATCTCTCATTACGAAATTCTGTTCACATTAAAAAAATGATTTTGCTTATTTGAGGTTATTTTTCTTGCTTTCCAACTAAAATTCACATACTAACCATAGTCTGTACATTAACTTTATTAGTTTTAGATTTGAAAAAGGCAAATATATAACTTGGTGTTTTATTATAGCTATGTAGAAAGGGCAAATATGCTGCAATCTATGAAAATAATAATCATATTTTTAAGAAATTGCATACAGATTTAAAACTTGATGAAGACTTTGAAAAGGAGTTGTTAATCTAAATTAAAAGTTTCATAAGATTTGAAAAGTATTTTTTTAATTTTTTTGAAATGTTAAAGATTTCTAACTGCTTTCCTGAAAAATGCTGAATTGGTTGATTCGCCCTTTTTACATAACACCGACGAAATGTATTCAATTTTTGACATTGGAACATGACACTAAATAAGAAAGGCTACAATGTACATATTTAATGATTCATATAGTACATGAACTAAACACTTGAATGTGTAAACATTAACTTGTCACCTACAAAGAGATATAAATTAACTCTCACATTCTTTATAACAGTATAATCTGAAATTGAGACAATATAAATAACAGCCTGGAAAAATTTCTAGCTGAAACTCGCCTAATCCTAAACAGATATACACCACATTTTATTTAATCATTTAAAGAAACATCATAAATATAAAAAATACATAGATACCCCGTCTGTTGTACTCAATACTTGTATATTTCCCTCAGTTCATGACTTAAAGTTTTGTATAACGTCAATTCAATATGCATTCAATTCAATTTTTGTATAATTTCAATTTGAATTTACAATTCAAAGTGAAATTTAATTAGAACGAAACATTCCCCAAATCTGACTTGAATGTACCCATGACAAGTTTTGTAAATTGAAACCTTTGGGGCTTTTAAGCAGGTCGTTTTACTCGATCAGCACCTATAATACACCATTGACAATATACCACTTCCTGCAAGTGATGATACTTAATCTATCATTGTACACTTGAATACACTCTAATGCTCTCCCTCGAGGAGCAATTCCAAATAGTTTCTAGCAAGGGATGAAAAGATTTCTAAGCAAAAGGCGTTCATCTTATTTCTAGTAAGCTTCAAATCCATTCCCTAAGTGACTGAAAGCTTTAGTTCTTTTAGGCTAAGAAGGAATCATCTTCGGGGATCAATAGTGGGTTGAGAAACTTAACGAAAGCTACTACTTTTCTGAAGAATTTGTAAAAGGACATTCACGCAATTTGAATCACTCTAGGTTATTGCAAAGAAAATGGCAAAGAGGTAAGTGGTCACCCAGTCACTCTACGCAATAATTTAAGTAGCTAACATCTTGTGAAAACACACCAAAGCTTCAGATTATTATTGGAACTCAACCTCAAATGAAGCTTTGAATATCGTAGTCCATTTTAAAAATGGAACAATTTATGGGAATGGAAGTTTTATAAATTCGCTAAGGTTTTATGCTCAAAAATGAACAACCAGTGATGCATGATCACCAAACACACAAAATCATTGACACAAATTTTACTTTGAACTGTTTGCCCAAAAATTCCTAAAAATTCACCTCTCGTCTCAATAAAATACCAAGATAAAAAAACTCGTAGCATTATATTTCTAAAAACATCACCAGATGGCAAACGTGTTGTTCCTTAATGAAAAGGGAGTTTGTAGCCATTATATAGGAACTAAACGTCCACTACCTTTCAGAATAAACATGGGTAGGAACTCGAGTTTATGAATAAGAAATTATTTTACAGTGTTGATAACGCCTACTTTATTAAGCCTTGTCAGAAAGCGTATAAAAGTGAAAATACATTAGCGCCATTAACTAGCGCATAAAACTGAAATAATTTGTCTGATTGATGTTTAATCTATAAATAAGTTATAAAGGTTAATAAATCGAAAAGATGATATTGAACTAACATGTTGAGCTGTGGTTGATATATTGTCCCTTTGTATTTAACTTTGCTCTAGGTATATTAATTATTTGTGTTTAAGATCATTACATGCAAACCATTTCTATTTTTTCCGAAGTTTATTTGTTCCAATCAGAACATAACAAAAGAACATATGAATATATGATACTTTTTACTTTTATTTTAAAATACATCATTCTATCTATGTACGTGAAAATGGAGTGTTTAATTGTGCACTGAATACACATATATTTCAGTTCGCATTATTTATCCGTTTGGGGCCTTTTAATGTAAAAACACTGGTTTCCTCGTTTCGTGTCTGTCTGCCTGTTGGAGTATGCCCCCACTAAGCCTAATTGGCTGAATATTTTCTTGAAATGTTGTATACTTTGAATTTTCACAGATAGTAGTGAATGAACTGCACGACCATAGTCTGTCTGCTATCCCGTTTCATGTCTGTGTGTTTTTTCAACTATCACATAAAAACAACTCAATACATTTTCATAAAATTTTATTTACACTGTTGTTCTAGAAAATGCTACACCAAAAAAGGCTTGAGTTGCAGCAATGAAATTAATTTGAGCGATGACATGTGGTACAATGTATAATGATTTAAATTACAGAACTGTAAATCATAAAGAACATGTTAAAACTAGTAATTTGTGTGTCCATCTTTAGTAGCTATAGGTACATGCACACGTCTTGACATTGACCGATAAATATTCCATTAGTTGTCTCTAAAATGCCTTTCCATGCAGATTTAACATGCTCCCACAATTCATTAGTTATGGCTGCGAGTTATGACATACAGATCAATTTTCAAGCAACCATATACAACTCTTGTTTGATGGGGACAAATCATGTGATCGAACAGGCCAAGGTACTTGTCGATCGCAGAAGAAACGTTAATCGATTTGGGTGACATGGGGACGAACATTTTCCTGCTGAAAGACAGCTCCGGGGAGGGTCTGCATGGGGAATAAGACTTCTAGTTCCAAGACCTCTGTGATGTACCACTGACTGTTCTTAGTGCATGAGATCTGCATAAGTCGAGAGCGTGAATGAAATGAAATATGATCTCCGAATGGATTACACTTGGAGAAGGACCGCTATGACGCTCTGCAAACCAAATTAAGTTATTTGGTTTTTATTGAAAGTACTCAATAGGCAAGTAACAATATCCTCATTTTAAATTTCGTTTTTCTCATTTCAGCGGTTTCCATTCTTTGAATTGAAAAAAAGTGCTATAAGGATTCAATTTGAAATTGACTGTAAGTTAGAGTAAAACAAAACTTAAACGGAATTTTGACAATTTGGATGGAATATTAGAAATATATGATACTAGAAAATATTCCAAACAAGACTTTTTGAAAAATTTATCTTAGAGACAGAAGATCGAGGTTGTCTACTTTACGAGTCAAAGCTGTTCTTAAACAACTTATATTACCTGTTAAAAGCATTGAAAATAATTATTTTCTTTTTTAATTGATGGTAATGATTTGCTTTAAGAAAGTTATTCAAGAATATCGTATCAAATTAATTTGTCATCCTTCCCACAATAATGATAAAATCCGGAAGTATCGCATCCTTGATGCAAGAATGATACAAGGTAAAGCATATTAATAGGAAAACTGTGAGTGCAAACCTATTGGCCGTAGATATCATTTTTACGATATGAGTTACTGCGATTCTACAGGAAACGAACTAAAGAAGAGGCATTCACTTCAAACCTCAAAATCGACTTCTGTAGTACTCACCTTTGTAATTTGTATTTCACCAAGGATGCGATGTATGTGAACTATATTATATGGATGGATACAGCATATATACGACATGTATTCGAAGGAAATTGTAGAAATTATAATAATGTCGAAGCGGTGTTGAAAATTATTTTCCGGACTCTTAACTTCTGAGAAGTTCACACTCATTTATCCGTTCTGCAACCTGCAGTATTCCCTGCACGATTTCAAACTAGTTTTGACCTTCTTGACCAATAAAATCATTCCTAGGATTGTTTCAACCAACAAATGTGGTTATTTAGTCATGTGTATTGCGGGAGTAAAACAACACTGCACTACTCAGAAATTTCGTGTCACTCAGAGGGTTAAGTGATGTTTGAATTTTTCTGAGAGAGAAAAGTGATTATAACTCTTTAAATGTACAGTTACCAATTAATTCAACCTGAGTAATGCGGGTAATTCTGCTAGTTCGTGAAAATTGTATTTTCTATTAACGACCATACAGAATTGTTTCCGATACAGCACATAAAGCCGAATTTCAGTATTATATTACTTTGAAATATGAATCATCATTAGATATAAAACAAAATCTATTGAAACCGAGAAGCTAAAACATTTTTTGTGTTGTTGATATGCTTTTACATTTTACTTTCTACTTTGCATTAGTTTTTTATTTGTCGATAGGTGAATGAAAAGTCAGATGAATGAAGATAGCAAACAATGCGTTAAAATAATGAAGCATTCGAGAAAATTAATGATTATATTTTTCGTTATTTTATGTTGGTCTATTATCAAGAGGTGTTTGAGATGCATTTCATACAAGTCCTCACAAAGTAAAATACTCAAGTCGTATGAAGAAATTATTCCGAAATTTGACTTCCATCGTTGTAACGATTATCAATAAAAACGTTGAGCTCTTCCAAAAGTTCCGTAATCCTTTAACATTGCAGAAGTAGGCACTGCAGAGTAATGGAAGATTGGACAAAAAGACGACTGAAATAATAGTTTTACTCAAAAGTACTATACTGGGATATAAAACACACAAATCTATTGAAACCGAGAAGAGAAAAACTTTTTTGTTCTGTTGATATATTTTTCAATTTTACTTTCTCCTTTATTGTGTTTATTTTTTATATGTTCGATAGGTGAGGGAAAAATTCTTACAAACATTTTTAATTCTGTGTATATCTTGTTTTCGGTTTTGTTATTTTGCCAATTTTTCTTTTAGATATTAGCATTCCAAGTGGTTTCGACGAGATATCTCGTCCATCTTTGCTGATGACAAGATATCTCGTCATGCCTATTTTTTCATCATGACAAGACCAAGATCAGGTCAGCTTTTGCTGATGACTAGATACATTCGTCGAGGCAACCACCAGGAGGGTTAATATATGTACTTCACTAGTGCTGAATTCAGTGTATTGTCTAAGCGAAAACTGTTTAATTTCAATATCTTTTGATAAAATACTGGCATTTACATGTTTTTCTTTCACTGATCTTAAATATTTCTGTATTGAGAGAAAGACGAGGAGACCTAAGCTTTATACATTACATGGATGCACTCATAAGATTTGAAAACATATTGTGTTTGAAAAACATGCCTAATTAATTAACCTGGTGATTTCATAATGAAACTTCAATTCTTAAGTGTTTGATAACAAATTAAAAACGTCCTTTTTAAGTGAGTTTGAAAGTAATAATTGTGTCATGATAACATTAGGTGACCTCCTCAATCATAAAATATAATCATAAGGAATTTGGCTACGAGAAGAAAAAATACTTCCAGTTGTTTAAGAACTTATTTTATTATGTTTGGCGTTAATTTGTAATGCAAGTGACAGGCTGAAATGTGTGCGTGCAACATACCAAGTTGCTCCACAAGTAAGAAAACAGGCGCACTCTGTATTTAGCTTTACAGAAAAGCCTTCTCATAATCCACATAGGGAAAGAAGACACCGGTCACAAGAAAATGATTACTGTCACATCGCCGTGATAATCCATTTTTTAATAATTAATCTTAAACTTAGGGATTTGAATGTTTTATTTATTTTACATGCTTGCTAATTTTTTTCGAAAACTTTATGGTGGTTTTTTTTTCTTTTTTTTCACCCAATTCAACGTTTGAATTTCTGCCAATTAATTAAGCAGTTTAGGATTGGATTGGGTTTTGAGTTTTATGGCGCAGGGTTCGGAAACTGACAAGCTAAGCTATCAACGGTTTGGATCTTAATCCCTTTCAGTAAACCTTGGGCTATTTCTATGAAAACCGTTCAATAAAAAAAAGAAGGAAAACATCCCTTCTGCTTGGCGTTCGCGGCGTAATGTTATTTGCATTACCACGAAACTAATTTCGCCTATTCCCACGTCGCGTTGTTTGCTTTCATTATCTCCTTTGAAAAACAGATGTGGACTTAGAGAGAAATATTAATTATAATTTACTAATAGATATAAAAAGATACAGATAGTTATAGAAAATGTATGTGTAGATGACATATGTGTGATGTAAAATTATTTACTGATACACAACTTAAAGCTAGTGAATATGTAACTGTGAGCAAATGTATATTCATTTTAAAAATGGAAACATCATTAACGTTGACTTGATAAAATAAAGAGAAACAAGAAATGACAAAGCAAAACTTAATCCAATCATTAACATTTCGTTCATGCTGTTGATGTAGAAATAAATTGCTACATCAAAAATTGAAGAATAGTCAATTTTATCCTTCCCTTTCTTCCAAATTATATTAAAAGATATAAAAGACAATGTTTCTCTAGAATTCCAGTTGAACAGAAATATAATCGAGAAGGAGTAGTTGGTAGTTGAATTTACGTCACACTGAAGCAATGATTGTCCGGGATCAATTCCGAAGGGAAAGATCTGAATACACTACCTTGTTATTTTGAATCGCGGTCAGCTGACGAGGTCAATACCTGAGCCGGCACCCTCTCTCCAAACTTTCACTCATGTTGGTGTGGTGTGAAAGTTTGGAAAGTGAGGTGCCAGCTCAGGTGTTGCCTCGTCGTCTGACCGTGGTTCAAAATTACGTGCACCAGCCCCCACGTACACGACGGTCTTTGGTCGGATCAAGTTTCGAACTTTCAACCCTGCGACTCTACCAACTGGGCTATCGCAGCCCCCATGATCGAGAAAAGAAACAATAGACAAATTTCAACATAGCGTGTATATATACACTGCTGGCCACCCGAATTGCAACACCAAGAAAGACAAGAGATATCACAACAAAATTTATTTTGTAGATAACATGTTGACCAAGTATCAAATGATTAAATTTATAGACTTCTGTGAAGTGTGGTTCCTGCCAAAATCAGTAGCCAGAGTAGCCGCCATTGTTGGAGATCACCGCAGCCACACGCCTCGGCATTGATTCAAAGAGACTTTGGATGTGTTCTTGGGGTACAGCAGACCAAGCAGCTTCCACACGTTGCCAAAGTTGATCTGGTGTGGCAGCTGGGGATGTATTCTGGGTCAATCGTTGAGCAACCATGGACCACATGTTTTCTATCGGCGAAAGATCCGGAGAGCAAGCTGGCCAGGGAAGCAATTCAATCTGGCGATTGACGAAGAACCCTTGGACAATGCGTGCCACGTGTGGTCGCGCATTATCCTGTTGAAATATGGCTGTGGGCAAGCCCTGAAGGTAAGGAAGGACAACTGGCTCCAACACCTCGGAGATGTAGCGCTGGCTGTTTAAAGTACCGGCAATGCGTACTAGAGGAGTGCGAGAATGATATCCAATACCGCCCCATACCATAATACCCGGTGCAGGACCAGTGTGGCGGTGCATAACGCAGCTGTTCAGCATCCTCTCTCCACGGTGTCTCCAGACTCGAATCCGACCATCGTGGTGTTGCAGACAGAAGCGTGACTCGTCAGTAAAGACAATTTCATTCCATTCTGCCGTCCACATCCTTCTTTCATCGCACCATTGGCGGCGGAAACGTCTGTGGTTCTGCGTCAAGGGTAGACGAAGCAATGGACGTCTTGCGGACAGACCACTCTGCTGTAAACGGCGTCGAATGGTGCGCGCAGACACTGGATGATGCGGTACAGACTGAATGTGCTGTGCTATGGTTCGTGATGTGGCTGAGCGATCCGTCACTGCCATACGCACAATATGCCTGTCATCACGTGAAATGGTGCACTGAGGTGGATGCGATCAAACACGTCGGTCCGTCGTACCCTCCTGCATCCAACGATCACATATCCGCATTACAGTTGTTTGGTTTCGTCCAACACGACTACCGATTTCCCTGAAAGATAATCCACAATCTCGGTAGGCCACTATCCTTCCTCTGTCGAACTCGGATACTTGATCAAAAGATGATCGCTGTTTTCTACGAGGCATAATTGATCGTTTTTTTGAAAAAACCACAAGAAAAACACAATTGCCGTACTTGAAATCGTCGAAATCTCCAAGCCTTAATTAGAGCTTTGAAGTGGCGCCACAGGCGCGCGTGATGTGCGTCTGCGCTGAAATTCTAATCATTTGCATATCTCACCTCCGCTAATGCATGTTGTAAATTTCATATTATTTGCATGCTTCCTTCAGGGTGTTGCATTTACGGTGGCCAGCAGTGTATATATATATATATATATATATATATATATATATATATATATATATATATATATATATATATATATATATATATATATATATATATGAATCGAATCACGTGAAGAATATCACGTGAATCACGTGAAACGAATATATATATATATATATATATATATATACATATATAAACGAAGATGTAGAAATGATAAGCGAATAATGGGTTAAAAACTATTTATTTAGCGATACTTTACATGTACGTGTACACGTTAAGTTTCACAACAAGTGCTCAAAGTTCTTACCATCCACAGTAGTTATGCACGCTTGAGGGCGCTGTTATCCGCTGGAGGGCGCTGTTATCCGCTGGAGGGCGCTGTTCGCCAGCACTGTAGTTGGAATGCAGCGATAGTCATTTAAAGATCCGATTGCGTACGGAGAGCATGCAACAATTGCGAACGCTGAAATGGCGGACGTGCACCTTGTGTATGGTGCAGTTGACGGTAACGGAAGGGCTGCGGCACGGTTGTATGCCGAACGGTACCCAAACAGACGTGTACCGCATCACCAAAGATTTGAGAATTTGCATCGTAACCTGTGTGAATACGGGACATTCTGCAGCAGCAGGCACGATACTGGGCGGCCACGAACAACACGCATACCTGCCTTCGAAGAGGAGACATTGCGTCGAGTGGAAGAAGCTCTTGATACAAGCACACGAACCATTGCCCGTGATGCTGCAGCATCTCAATCCAGTGTGTGGCCCACATTACATAGGGAGCATTTACATCCATATTAATTGCAACGGGTTAAGTCATTGCAGTCTGAGGATTATCCTCGACGTGTGGAATTCGCGCGCTGGTATTTGGACAAATGCAACGTGAACCCAGCGTTTCTAACCTTCATTCCGTTCACGGATGAAGCCAAATTCTCTCGTGAAGGGATCTTTAATCAACACAATGTTCATGTGTGGAGTCACGACAAACCACGAAGTATGTGCCCACATGCTTCCCAACAACGGTTCTCCGTGAATGAATGGGCGGGTATTATTGGTGATTACTTAATCGGGCCATACCTCTTACCACCCCGACTGGATGGCCGGAAATATCGCATTTTTCTGGAGGAGATACTGCCGGAATTACTCGACATTGTTCCTGTGTCTGTTTGGCGTGCAATGTGATGGAGCTCCAGCTCATTTTTCCCGTGCCGTACGTGATTACTTGAACAGAACATTTGTGCCTCGATGGATTGGGCGTGGTGGACCCGTCCCATGGCCACCACGATCGCCCGATTTATCTAGCCTGGATTTCTTCTTGTGGGGGACCCTGAAAGCCAGGGTCTACGAGACTACCGTTGACTCTGACACCGACCTCGTCGCAAGAATCTCCGTCGCAGCTGCAAACCCCGCGAAATGCCGGGTATTTTTGAAAGGGTCCGACAATCAATGCGTCGCCGTTGTGAAGCGTGCATAACTGTGGATGATAAGAACTTTGAGCACTTGTTGTGAAACTTAACGTATACACGTACTGTCCTAGTGTACAGTATCGCTAAATAAAGAGTTTTTCCACCCATTATTCGCTTGTCATTTCTGTATCTTCGTTTATCCTCCAGCTGATCAGGTTGGAGTTTCCGGTCATACATTCCTATGTGATTCTGTTTTGTTTTTGTGTTTTCAACCTCCCCTAAAAGTTTGTAAGTTGAGTTTTGAATCACCCTGTATATATACCACACGATGCTTTGATTCGGCCTTTGGAGATACATTGAAGCCTTGAACATAAGAGCAATTTATGTTTATTAAATTAGCACTCTCAAGATCATAATAGTTTAAATCAACAAAAAACGTTGTCATGCCATTACATTATTGTGAAGAGCTGTATTAAGAAAAGCATATATTGATATTTAATAGTACGAGAAATGGTACACCCCCCCCCCAAAAAAAAAAATTACATTAATTATTACGCTACCAAGTATAAAAATACAAAGCTACTAAGTGCAAAAATTAAAATTCATTGTCGGTATCTTTACTTTGGAAATTTGGATAGTCGAAAATTTTTTATCTTAGTTAGATGATAAAGTTTAATGATTAGAGCTTTAACGCCGCAGTTAAAAGTAATTTTCTCTTCATTAATTCCAGTTAAACGAAAAGAGCAAAATTTGAAAGAATAATACTTGTATACGTTAATTACGATTACATTTTATTATGCGTTCTTTTAATCAACCTTTATAGGTCTAACTAGCTCTCGTGTAGCAAAAATTGACGCAAAACGACAAAAATCGGCCTTGCTTGCAAACAACGTGACAAATTTAAGTACGGGGAGAGTGGTGTGTGATTTATATATACATAACTTGAACTGAGCTCGTCTGTTTAAAAACCTATCCTTCGACCTCTAAACTTTTTCCCTTGTTTGCAACGATGTACTTATAGTGACTGACTGAGTACAGCGGTAGATCGGTAAATGAGTTGAAATATAGTTTCACATCTGCCCGTAGAAACTTTCCTAGGCAGACTGTCTAAATGGATGGTCGATATCGTCCTTCTGCATAGGTGATATTGGATGCTGCATTTCGAAAGAAAAGTTATGTAACGTCATTCCAAGTTATTTAAATCCTAGGACGTCTCTAAACAGGTATTCTGGTGACTATTGCACTCGCTTCGAATCGTGTCAATAAACAAGAAAGGGCGGAATGTTTCAAACGAAAGAAATGCGACATTTTTCGGATATTTTGTAGCCAAATGTATCCAACTGCAATAATTTCAGGAAGACAAGAAACATACTGCATCATTGCATCCGAGGTAGGTACAGAAGTTAACATTTTATTTGGAAATTTTAATCCATTTCTTCAAACACACAACTGTATAAAAGCATATTTGATACTTCATTCCTATATACGGTAGTTCAGAATAACCATACATAGTCATAAAGATCGTATCAAATTGAAGGATATATTTTTGAAACATAACATCAGAATATTTCTCAAAAAAAGGAGAGGTAGGTAGGTATTTAATTAACGTCGCACTGGAACACACAACGGGCTATTGGCGACGGTCCGGGATCCATACCTAAGGAAAAAATGAAAATACAATATCTGAGATTGAAGTAAATTTGAAAATTTATTTACGAAATTTTTTCCTTGCATTTATCCTTTGATCAGAAAATATCGAAAGCTTTCATTTTATTGGAATACATCAAAATCAAAACAATTTTGGAAAAAACTGTATGCATGAAGAACAAACGAACGCGTGAGGGTAATATCCCTGCTTTCGACTCATAATTGCAATATTTGGGAATTTTTTTCTGACGATAATATAGATATTTTTAGAGTAGGTAGGTAGTTTAATTTACGTCTCACTGGAGAAACACAACGGGCTATTAGTATTTGTAGGATGAAATTAACATAATTAGTTATTTAATCACACTGAGTACGAGAAGTGATAATTATTTTTAAAGAATAAATTGAATGACGTCTTTCTCCTTTTTACAAGTCGTTATTTCTACTTTTTCGGTCTATTGATAAATATTGCTATTACCATCTGTTCTGCATATGTACGGGTGTTTTTTCTTCTGGAAACAATTTCATTTTGCAGAATGATTTTATTAAAACATCAGAAAAATTGCTTGAATCGAGTTCCTGTATTTTTTTCTAGGCACAAAAACAACATATTTTTCCACTTAAGTCACTACTAATAGTTTTCTGTGGATGTACAGCTTAAATATTTTAATGCATTCACAATGAGCTTTGAATAAACGAAATAATTGATGAGTAGTAACTATTAATGGAAGATTGTCTTGTCACTCATTAAAAAGCACGCGTGAAATATTTTTAAATAGCTTCTTTTACTGCTTTTAGCCTGTTGGAAAAGGCCGATTCTTTTAATCTCGTCATAAACAATGAATCCCTTGACGCTTGTAATTAGCGTCTCAATGAAGTATCTATTCAATCCTGGGAAATCATGCAAGACTAACTATCTCAATGAGTACTCTTTTGTATTTGGGAAGTGTTTGGCAGGTTCTTGGTTTCTCTACACATTTTACTTTATTTAAAAAATGAAAATGAGGTGTAGAAGTGCAGACACTTCAGATTGCTTTGAAAATGAGCTCCGCACTTGATACTATTTTCTTGGAAAAACTTTTATCCGAACAAATTAAAAGTATTTAGCTGTGTAGTCTGCAGTCATTTCTCACAGTTTTCAAGAAATAGTGCGCCTAGTCTCTCAGTGGGGAGGGTTCATCATATATTATGCTTTGTATAACTGTAATGATTGCACCTCAAATTGTTAGAAATTTATTCAGAAATAATTGGATTGATGGGATTTACAGTTCATTTTCTTAGATTAAATTAAAACTTTGACTTATGTACCTTCCAAGTTCCTTCAGATCCTATACCACACAAATCAACTATGCACAAATAAAACTTTTCCTTTGCTTAGAGCTCATTTTAGCAATAAAACTCAACTACTGAATCTTTAAAGTAACTACGTATATCATTCAAGCGCCTTATCATTTCACTTAAGAAAGTATTAAAAGTTTTTATCTAGTAAACTCAACTCAGTGTGCGTTCTGGACTTGACTGGACGTATAACTTACGGAGCACCTGTGGGTATGTAGCTTGTCTCCTCATCATAAAAGAGAGTAAAACATAAAATAATGAACAGAAAATTAAAATATTTAGAATTAAAATTTATGAGAAAAGGGACTGGATTAAGAAAACATGCTCAGTTCTGATTGAGCCTGTTCAGTTATGAGCGTAGGACTACGACTCGGCAAATCGGAGAGTTGAAATGAGCTAATCAACTGTTGTTTCAAAGACTTTAATTTGTTGCAGCCAACACAGATCTTTGATATAAGAAGTAGCTTACGTAATTGTCTTGCTGCCGTCTTCTTGGGCTTCTTACATTCCTCAACAATTGCTCTTGCCTCTCGTTTAGATTTTCTCCATTTCTGCTTCCGTTCATTTTGCTAATTTCTCGGCATTGTTCAAAATGTTCACCTGTTCATACGAAAACTATTTTTAAAATTTTTAGTTTAAGCCACTGTGTTATATTTTTTTATTTATTTGAATAGCTTTGGGTGATAGCTTTATAACGATACCACATACAGTCCTTTGACACTCACTATTGTCCAGATAAAACGCGACCATGTCAGAAGTATTTAACCGGTTCAGGAGGGAAAAAATGTTAAATGCTCAGTTCAAACCATTAGGAAATGTTTTTTATATATTTAAATAGATCTCGTTGGGAGCCTTTAAAAGATACCACGCACAGTCGTATTGAGCTCATGGTTGCCGAGATAGATTGAGTCAAACGCGGCGGCACATCCAGAAATATTACGTCACATCCCCATGCACTGGTGACCCAGACCGAGAATACAACATAAGATTCCTAATGCTATACTTTGTTTTGATATATTCTCGTATTTGTTAATTTTGTAAGGGTGATAGGGCCATATATTCAAAGTTTTTAACTAGTCTTGGGGACACTCCCCCTGAAATGCTATTGATGTTACAAAAATAAATGCTGAAATCAGCATAATTGACGTAAATTGAAGTTTTGTTAAGCCCATAAGTTGAGAAACTGTGAACAGGTCTGAAAATATTCAAATGCATTTGCACGAGTAGTGCTCATTTAGATTTATAGCAAATTTATCGGAATCTATCTATATGGCTGGTGTTTGTATGAATGGAAAGGAATTGGATAAGATTAGAAAAATCTTGTCTCTTCGCCTAGACATGAGTGACCAAAGACGTGTTGAGAGGCAGAGCCCACAGAGTTCGAGCTCTCACAAAAATATTTTAATTCTAAAAAATAAGATAATCACTGAGGCTAATTTAATCACCCTGAATCGAAGTTTCACTTGTCATACAGGTAAATATGCCGTAGATATGTCGGAACAGTCAAAAAACGTCAATTGTAACATTCAGCATTACAGCTTTTCGGTTGAAATAGAAAACCGAGGAAGAAAATTGGTCCTGCCCCCTCCGATATTATTTTCCTGGTATGAGCCTCGATAGCGTCTTCTATAGATTCGTATGCATTAAATTTTCATGGTTTCTACATCGTCAATTTAGTTTAAATGTGAAATTTCATGAATTTACTACCGGTATATCCGGAGATAATCAATGTTAAAGTTGTTGCCCTTTTCAGGGATCATCTCTACATTGAAAGTCGCAAATCGTAGTTCGCGATTATTAGTCGTTAATCGGCAATTGTTCGTTTGATGCTTTTATTGAAAGAAGTCTTCAAAAGAACCTTAGAAGAAGCGTTTCATTCTTTTCATAATATTCCTTTTGAAATAGCAAATATTCTGAGATTTGCTGTTATTCTAACAGCAGTTTAAACAACAGTGTTTTCACAAAATAACAGTTATCGACTGTTTTCAAAATTTTAACAGTTAGTAACTGTTATAAAAAATAGCTATCGATAACTGTAATTGCGATAGCTGTAGAGCAAATTAGTTTACAGTTTATAACAGCTCAACTGACCTGTTTATGCCGATTTTTAAGTCAATAACAATTGTTTATACCTCTTAGGCCTCCCGCGCACTGGCAACATTTTTGTTTGGTGATTAAATAGTTCCGATACTAAACGGTGTCTTTTACTCCTCGTAAGCGCGCATTAAATGACTAAATAGTTGCCACATAGCTCAGTCTTAAAATGGATTTCAAAGAAACTGCATGTGTTTGTGCACTCCTTCTAAGACTAAAAGGTAAGCAAAGAAACAAATGATTTTGGGTACATCCAATATTAAGTGAAAGACTTATTAGTGGTCCGTTTTACAAATTCTTTGAGACATTGAAAAAGTATCCAGACAATTTTTTTAATTATTTCCGGATGAGTAAAGAGCTTTGATAGCCTGTTGATACAACTTGGAATATTCCTTCATCTTGTAATCATATAACCTTGGTCTTTTTTCAATTTCACTAATAAAAAATTCTATGTCCATCGACATGATGTTTATTAAGTTTACTATAAGGAAAGGAAGGAAGGAAAACGATACGATGTTCACTCGTTGTAGGCACAAGTAGTTTACTAAATAATCACACGTGCGCGCGAATAGGCCTGAACATGTACGTTCTATTCCCACAGATGCGATATTAAAAAAATTTCGTCACCCTCGAAATAGAATGGGTTGTATTAATTTAGTTACCTCAACTAAATAATCATCAATACGCGAGTTACTAAACAGTTTCTCCACAAAAATCACCAGTGCGCCGGAGGCCTTACTGATAACAAAACTGTTAATAGTAACAGCTAATGGTATCTGTTATCGCAAATTAGCAATAACTGTTAACACGGTTATCGTTAAATAACACTTTTGCTAATTTATTCAACTTTTGAATGCCCCTAAAATCACCTTAGAGACGAAAATTTAAGTGTAGAGCAAAAACTATCCAGAAGAAAGAGCTGAAATTGTTTATGGTAATATTGACAGTCTTTATGAATCGATTTCTGTCAAAATTTATCAAGGTTCCTATTCATAATTTTTTCGAATATTAATTTAATAATTAATATTGCAAACTAAAAATTATTTAAAAACTAAAACATTATATATATTTTTTTGGGTACCTTAATAGAAACATGCTACAAAATATTAATGATATAGGAATATTGCTTAGGAAGTTATCCATAAAAGTCTGGGAAACTGATTTAATATTAAGAGCTCCAAACTTTCCGTTCTCATAATACCGAAACGGCAGGACCGAGTGACATTAAATTTGGTATCTGAAGTTAAATTATGATATAGATTCTAAATTTTGGATCAAAATAGGGAATTGCCGTGGTAAATTATGGAGTTGGTGCTTAATTCAATATGAAGACGGCCCCTTATGCAAATTTTATGCTTACGAATTGATAGACGTTATTCCCTGTCGAATGCCATCTTTGAATTTGCTCTAATGTTAAAATTACTCGAATGAAGAGGGGTGGTTCGATGTTTTTCCCATGACTGTACATTTAGAATATTCACCTGTATAATAATTGTCTCCGTAATTCCATCTGTCTGCATTTACGGAAGAAGATTCACAGACAAAATATACCATTAAAGAGACGCTGAACTGTATTTACGCTCAGAACGAGATAAAGACTGCCTTCAAAACGAAATGAATATATCCCTTTATTAAGAAATTGTAAAATACTCTGACATCACATCATGCGACTGATATTCTGTTGTACACTAATATGTTACTTAAAGCATTATATATCTATAGATAATCATTAGAGTAATGTTCGAATCGGAGTGCTATAGATAACCATTAGAGTAATATTTGAATTAGCGTTCTAATGTCACGAAGAACTTCCGGCTTTTGAATGATTGTGGAGAATGGTAGGCGATTGGGTGAATGAGTATTGGACGCAGTCGGTCAGAGGTAGACTGCAAGTTAAATATATCTCAAAATGTCCTCTCTGGACTGTAGAAGAATCTGCTCATTCTCTTTTTAACGTGTACCGAGAATATATTGTTGAAAATGAAGCATGTTCTATGATGATTCGTTTGAATTTTCGAAAAAGTTGAATGAAGAGATTGGACGATCAACATCGGTAAATGTGCTATTAGGCATTTAAAAGCAAATCTAGTTGAATATAGCATGTTTTTGGTTTGGTTTGTTGTTCTACTGTCATTTGTTTGCTACAGGAGGGCTAATTAGATTGTTGGTTTAAGAGGAAAGATTCAATGACAATGCCGCACTAACAAATATCCCAAATTCTTTCCAATCTGTAAAAACGTAAGGTATAGTAAATGTAAAACCACATAAGGTATTCTTTTTCTTTAAGACCAAATAAATATACATTTTCAGAAAGAAAGGGAAGTGATTTTTGAATTTGCCACAAGTCCATGAGAAGTTCCATATTATGGGGATGAGGCCATAGGGAAGAAAATCATCATGGATCAACACTATTTTAATTATTTAAACAAACAGCGGATGAATAACGTTCAGGCTAAGTTACATATCGCAAATGGATGGAGGCGTCATCGTCATTTGACTCCGTGGAAAATCGTCGTCGATCCTGCCTGTCAGTCAGCGTGAATCTCCAAGTGGAAATCAGAACAGTCGACGTGACGTCATCCTCCAACCCAATGCCGGAAGTCCTGCGCATGCTCCGCTCGCTCAGCCATATGTATATCTCTACAATACCAAATACCAAGTTTCAAAACTATTTTAACTTCGCTAATGCTTGTTTCATTTAAAACATTCCATTCTCCTATGTTTGGCAATCTTTCAAAATCAGGTGTTCCATAACAAGTCCTTTTACCCTATGCCGAGAGGACAAGGCCTTCCACGTCTTCCACTCTCCGTAAGAGGAACGTCTCATAGTCTTAACAAAGAAGAGAAAGACGTAAATGTCAGTACAGCAAATTACTTGAGAGTTTGCTGCATTTACAGGTGTGCGTATGGCTACTGCCATATTATCAGACTTACCATGCGGGCAAGGCTGCACAAGGGAGCCTCTACACAAAATGCTCAATGATTTGTGTTTCGCTAACTCAACTATTAGGTGTGCATGTTTAATTTGATATCTAGAGCATAGTAAAACTGGAAATAACTATAATTTTGTACCCACGTCTCTTCCCCGATGAATCTTGATTTTTCTGGAGGAGTTATTCTAGACGTATAGTTAGTTATCTTGATAAAACCGAAGGCAATAAATATCTTCAGCAACCTTCTAGAAAGACACATTTAAAGTTGGGAATCACTGTTTTGGTGTGATGTTAAATGGCCGAGCAGACTGGTCCTCTCAGAAAGTTTCAGTATTTGCTCAGAAGAGAGTCGAGATCCTATACCAATAAGAAAATCTTCTTAGAGAAGTTATCGGTGAAGAATTCCTCATAATGGACTGCACGATTCATACAGAGGAACTGGTCTTTGAAGAACTTGAAAATAAGGATTGCCAGAGAATATGGAGGTCTCTGCTTACTTCATAGATTTACATCTGATTAAACACTAGTACGCTTTTGGGCACGTCAAAACTTCACAACTACCTCCTTGACCCTCCATGAATTGAAAAGTGCGCTGAACGAGAAGGGAGAAATTGTTCCCAAAAATTGTTGTGGTTTCTGCTCATTGAAGTTCATCAAATCTTGAAATTATAGTTAAATTGTTTCCCACTGTTTCTTTGTTAAATCAACTTACTTCTGTAAGCCCCGTGTTTGCTTTTGTTCAATAAAAAAATACTCTCCTAAATAATATGAACAATCATTTTAATCTTTGCGCGTGCTTTCTTGCACTTTTTTGTTTTTGTATTTATAAAGTGCTTTGATTTCACAATCCTGAAATGAAATCCATCGATTTAAAAAATCCATGTTCTTAAAGATTTTGTTCAAGTTTCATTTCTTTAACTAAAAACGAGTTATAACCATTTTTTAAAATATATTTTAATTTTTCACTCCTATGTGCTACCATAAACACCACAACTAAGTGTAATTGAGATAGTAGAGATAAAAGAGATACTAATATTTATAGTTATTGTGCTATTAGAAAGAAAGTTCATTTCCATCATTCAAAAGCCGATGAATGTCGCTTTATATTAGGCACATCTGAGTAATAAAATATTCCAAAAATGTGTGATACAGTAATAAAGCATAAAACAGATTTCTTTAATGTTTTCGCAGGTTGTTAGACACTTTTCTAGTTCTTTAAACGAAAGACAGAGTGAATTTTTTGTATAAATACTTCTCAAAACATATATTACATACATTATCGTAAGCACAACAAACGAAGTATTTTATACATCACTTACCCTTATATTTCAAATACAAGGATATAGTGGTGCTCATATTAAAAGTCATTATATTCCCAGTTCCAATTTCAATCCAAAATGTAGAGAAGATTGTGTGCCTGCTTTTGTTACTATTATTTCAATATTTCACTGCCTTTACCGCCATGTCCCAAAATTTCAATTCTACGAAACTAACAGTGCGTAATCCTGAAGATTCAGACAGCTTTTATTTTTAAAATAAGAATGCAATGTTTTGCGTAGTTCTAACCGTATGAGAGAAAAATAATGTTTCCCTTCTAAAACATAGCTCCAAAGGCCTTGAAACCCTATAAAACATGAGTCATCATTTAACTGAGTAAGAATTGCGTTGAAAGTGACAGGTATGTCGCCTGCACGACTGACAAATGGTCCATCATTTGAAATCCTGCCAAAAGAAGGTGAGGAAAAGAGTAACTCTTGTCACTGGGAGAAGAAAATCATTTATCTGTTGAGTGGTGGAAACGGAGTTGCTCCAGAAACGTCCGGTTGTGTTGAATTTTAAAAAGAAAAATTCAGGACAATGTAGATTTGGAAATTTTCAGATTTTTAACAGCTGTTTAGGTGCGAGGAGATTGGTGAGACATTAAAAAGATTTTGCTTGTGTAATTTAAAATATCCCGATTTTTTTAAGTTGCACTTGATATTTAAAGACAACGATCGTTAAAATAGAGGTGAGAAATTGTTCATAGAAATCGAAATATCTCACTATATATAACTAGTTTTGTTTTTGTCCTTGGAGTATGTATGATTGCTCCGTAGCATGCTTGGTAGGTATTTTAATTAACGTCGCACTGGAGCAACACAACAGGACTATTGGCGACGGTCCGGGATCAACCCCCCCCCCCCGAAAGGAAAGATCCGAGGACAACACCACGTAATTTTGAACCACGGTCAGATGACGATGTAACATGCTTGGATGTTCTTTGTTTTGTTCTCTTGATATTTGCATATTTTTGCAGTCATTTTATCTTAACTGTTTTTATTTGATCTTGTGTCTGGAGCAGACTGTCCTACTTAGGACCTTAATAATAAATAAAATGGATAAAGTCCAAATAACCAATCATTATTTTATCCTTCTGAAATATTTTGGGGTCATACCATGTCAATTCAACACACCATGATATCTCCAATTTCAACAAAAAATTGGTGAGAAAGTGCTTTTTTGGTAGCAAACCAAAAATACAAATTTTTGAAACAATCGTTTGATGTGTTTAAAAAGTTACACAAATTGAAAATTGTGTTATTTTTGAATAATTGAAATTTGTGTTACTTATTGTCATTTTTTAAACCTTTGCAACAACTCTGTTTTTAATATTTTGTGATATGCTATGTTATAAGCCTATATTTGGTGTAAATTGAAAGCTTATTAAACAGTGTTTAATATTTTATGCAGCTTGTCTAAATATTTTTCTCGTAAATAAAAAATAATTCATTTAACAAATTAAAAATTGAAATTTTTAAACCTACATTTTAAAAATTCCGAAAAAAATTATGAGTTCATATCTGCCTAGTATACTCTAAAAGCTTCAAGTTGGAATACTAAAAACATTAATTATTTTGTTTTTGACTGAAAAAATTTATATGCTGTTCAATGGGCAATATTCAAATGGTCTAATTTTTGGTCACAGAGAGGGCAACACGTAGGCCCCAAATTTTGCCATTGTTTGCTCGTAAAAATGAACTCATTGAATCGTAAAATATTAATTAACTAATAGATTATATTAGATCTAGCGAGATCTAATCTGTTAATCTATCAGGAGTTTCTACTCCAAATTTTCAGCATATGTTAATATTCTCGTAGGCCTAAAATATATTCTTTTTCAAAAGTTTTAAAATGTAGCTATTTAAAAATGTATGGTAAAAAAATTACGTAGCACTTTACTTCATATTTTTCTATTAAAAGTCTTGGTTGTAGCATATCAATTAAAAGCATGATTCATAAGTTTTCAATGACCTGTAATTCTAAAAATAATTTAAATATGCATCTCATATTTTACACAATTTCATTTCTTATATGAAGCTGGGCAAATACTAAATTTTTATGAAATTAGAAAAGGTCAGGGCAGGTTGAAAATTATACTTGGGTGTGTTGATTCGACGTGGAATGACCCTTTGAGTTCACAGATATTGTATTTTTAAATTAGTTACAGGTATAAATTTAAATTAAATTCACTTCAATACAAGTTCAAAATTTTTAATTTTTTTAATTGAATCTACTTAATTCCAAAAAAAAATTACTCCCAAATAGTTTCAATATATACAAAGGGGGATAGTTCTGAAGTGTGAAAGTTTTAGAACTGGCATATAATGAAAATCGTTCCCTCACCTACAGAGAAATTTTAAAAAAAATATTTGTTTCTTGAAAACGAAAGTATTTAGAAATTCTCCTAGCATTACGACTCTTGGATACAAACAAGTCGTTTATATTGTATGCCTAATTTGCATATTCGACAGATCCAATCACTATTGACAGGAGATTTTGTATATGTATATTCCACGTAAAAACCACAACTTATTTCACCTAATGAAATCCTCACAATCCCTCGATATTTGAGAATTTGCATTCCATGCTTAACTTTTGGAAGACAATATATTATGCTAATAGAAATTATAATTCGATTTGTCAATCTTTTTTCTTCAAATAAAATGACGTAAATAATGGGAAGAGTACTTTTACCGTTTCAAGTTACAAAACCTAAATCTTTTGAAAGTACTTTTATATTTTAATTTATCGAAACAGAAGTTCGATCAGCATAAAGTATATCCATGTTTTCTGTCTTTAGATGAGAATTTGAACTAATTTTTTCATCTTATGAGTTACGTGGACAGTGAAAAAATTCTTTTCGGGGTTTTAACTTTTCTCTATTTATTTCATGTTTTCAAGAACGGACAAGTAACATAACCGTATATGTATTTACCAATGAGCTTTTATAGAATTTAATAATCGTGTAATTAATTAAGAAATCCTCTTAAAATTGAGGTAACCAAAAAATTTCATGATTCAAAGTGCGCTAATACAAATCACATAGAAAATAGATACAGTTATAAACAAAGTTAAAATAAAGTACCTATTACGAAAAAGAGAAAAGAATTACTCTACAGTTATACAAAAGAATATAAAAATGAAAAACAGTAATACTATAAAGTTAAAAACAATACTTTAAAGAAGAAAAATAAAAAAAATTCTACAATACTATAAAGATATGTGGAAATCATAATTTCCATTGAATGAAAAATGAAACATTTTAAGAATATTGCAAATTCGCAGAAGCAAGTAAAAGTATTCAAGTTTCTAGTCACCATTAGCCCGTTGTGTTGGCTCCAGCGCGACTTTAATTAACTGCCCCTACCTACCTTCTTTAGTTCTAATAAATTCTAAATAGGAGTGGTCCAAATAATCGAGCGCTGACTTAATATTACTTTTGAAGAGTCATTCTCGCCTTTGTGAAAATTTTACAGTTCAATTTAAGATGGTTTAGATCTAGAACAAAATATCATTAAAGACCAGTCGTATTTGTTATTTCGTAACCTACCTTGCAAAATATCGATTTCTTCCCGACATTAACTTCGTAAAGATAAAATGCCCATTCCCTTAACCATTCTTCAATAGTAACTCTTTGAAACGAACGCCTCGATTGTGACTCCTACATGTTCTTCGATAGAAATAGATGTCTAAGCCTAACGAACCAGAAGAGCTCCAATCAAGGAACAGGATCAGTAAAGTGCGAATCGCTCTGACCAACACTTTCTTAAGTAATACGTTATTTGTTAAGGAATTATTTTCTCTTCTTTTAATGCATCCCTCTCTACGCTCTTGGATGAGTATAAGTAATTCCAAGCTTCAAATTTTTATGTCATGTTTTAAAAGCTTTTTACATGCCATTTTTTACTTATACCAAGTAATTATTGGAATACATAATTTACAAAGCTCAATTTTATAAATAAAATATTTCTAATCGAATTATTGAACGAATTTATTTCAAAAACCCCTAATAGGAACCATAGAGTTCAGTATAAGTGAATGTATGTTCTCTTACCTGCAGACGTCTTTATGTCAATTTATAAAACTTAGAGCTGACAAAAATCTATCGACATCAATAGCTTTTAATTTTTTATAACTAAATAAAATCTTATAACTCAATAAAATGTAAACTGTATACATGCAAGTTCAAAATAAAGTTAGTTCATGTACCTACCATAAACATTCATATTTTTACAAAGGAACCATCAATACCTAAATTCGGTTTCACACGCACAGAAACCTCATAGAACAACGAAATTTTTCATATTCTAAATTTTTAGAAATGCTTCAATTTTCAAATTGTTATTTGAACATTATGAAATCCATATGCTATATTCAATTTTCTATTTTTATGATTTTACTACTTGATTTCTAATTTTATTTGACCTTCTTTATGTTATTAAAAGGTAGGATAGAGAATGTAAACATCTAGCTTTCCATTCTTAGGAGTTGCGAATTTAAAGACGAAATTGTACATTCATTCTTTTCGTTATTTGTTTCGAACATTTCCATATATTATTTTAATATTATTTATTTTTCAGGTGCCTGTTGGATCTGGACAATAAAACTTGATCTATGCCGATATAGAAGAAAAATATTTCATGTTAATTTAGAGAGAAAGAGAGATCATAAAAATATAGATCTTCCCTTCACTTCCAACATAAACTGAAACTTATATTTTCAAGAACCCTTTAACAGAGTGTGCTTCTACGACAATTCATTTCACTCTAGACCAAGAACTGATATAATCAGCATTAGAGTGCTTAAAAATAAATGCGACATGCTTGTTATCTCCAAGCTAGATAATACGAATAATAATTAATTATTAGATGACTCAGGTTTTCAAAGTTTATACTAAGAAACTTGAGACTTTCATTTCATTTGAAGCAGTTTTATGTTCTTACAAAACTTCCCTACTAGAAAATTTATATAATGTAGTTCTAAAACTGTAGGTGTAGACATGCAACCAAAGATGTTCTTAGACGGGATTGCCAATGAAACTGAAATCATTGAAGAACCTTTTCAAGCCTTCAATTCTAATATTTCTGAAATTCCAACATATGACTTCGGTCCAGAGTATCAACAAACTGTCAGACTGTATACCTTGGCTATAATGTTTACTCTTTCCCTTTTGGGAAATAGCATGGTTGTGAAGCAGTTGCTCCCTCTTCGCAGAGGGCGCTTCCCGAAATCGAAAGTACTATTTCTGAACTTAGCGACATCTGATTTGTTCGTCACTTTCGCAACCATGCTCTCACAGCTCATTTGGGAGTTGATGGACCACCGTTGGATCGCAGGTGATCCAGCATGCAAACTTTTCAAGTTCTTCCAGACGTACTCCATGTGCTCTTCCACGTATATTCTCGTCGCCATAGCTCTCGACCGCTTCAATGCCATAGTGAGGCCATTTTCACCATCACACGACCCAAAAGCGTATGCCCTGGCAGCATGGATCAGTGCTCTGCTGCCAGCCTTACCTTGCTTCGTCGTTTTCCATGAGATTCAAGTATCTGAGACAGTCAACAAATGTGTCTCGAAATTCTACACCTCGCCGCAAGCTCAATTCTGGAGACAGACCTATGTCATGTGTGTATTTCTGTTCGCATTCATTTTCCCATTCGTCCTCTTGCTCGTACTATACTTTCGAATAGTGGCCGAGATTCGCGAGAGGTCTTCCGTGTTTTCAGCCAATCAGCAGACGGCTTCCTCCCTTCCAAGGGCCAGGATAAAAACGTTGAAAATGACTAGTGCCATACTGCTCACTTTCATCATTTTAAATATTCCATATGTGGTGCATGAGTGTTTGATATCCTTCGGTTATGCAGACCTTATCAACAAGAACATCGGTGCTCTAGCCGGTGTCATATCGGCTAGCAACAGTGCCTTCAACCCTTACATCTATTTGATGTTCCAGTCGAAGAAGACTTGGATTGGTAAATTCATCAGGAATATTGTAACCGTTATTCGATCCAAACAATGGCCGTCGTCCAGTCAAAGGAAAGATACCTCTTTCGTGTCTGCAACCTCCAAAACCTCGTCCAAAATGGAGATGAATTTAGTCAATACAATCCCTCCTACACAAGCGGCAAAAGCTTCGTCAATAATAAATGGCGAAAAAAATATAGAATCCACTTTTGTATAAGTGAATAGCGGAGCAAGGACAATTTAGACTTGAGAAAAAAATGCACAATTTAGACTTGACAAAAACATGTTTGCTTTCTAGTCTTTAAGTTGGATTTCTTAAGTGATATATTTTTAATTAGAAATTGATACTGTTTCTTTGAAATATCGCACAGCAAGTGAAAAAATTTCGGTGTTAAAAAATTGCTTAGCTATATTTATAAACATTGTAATTAAAATGTGTAGTTTGTATGCCAGTAAAAGTTTTAATGCTTAAAATGTGGGGATATGGTTTATTTAATACTTATTCTTAAATGGAAGAGATAAAAAGGAAAAGCACAGTAAATTTTAAATATGTATGTGTATGAATATAAAATACTTAACATCCAATTTCAAGTAGGCAATATTACGTTGCTTCATAATAACCCCCACATACTTGAAACAAAATTTTACTTACTGATTTATCAACGTTAGAACTCAAAATTGCATAGGTTTGGAAACATGATTTTGAATTAAAAAATTGGTTGTAGCATTTAACAAAATTCGTTTGCAAATAAAAGAACAGTAAGGTAACAATGGATTTAAATGTCTTATATTGATAAAAAATACTTAGCTATATAGTTCTGAAAACACTAGTATGAAACTTTTTGTGCAAGATGTTGAATGTTTTGACATTAAGATTGCCTTTTGAGATTCACAAAAACATCCGAAGTACAAATATCTGTTTAATTTAAAATTTCAATGCTTTTTCAAATTTTATTCCAATGTTAATCTATGATGTGAATCACTGAATATTGATTTATCTGCTGTGTTTCCACAACAGATAAATTATATTATTTTGATGAAAATATTAGAAAATTAATAAAATACTTATATATAGTTAAAATTTATACTCATCAATTTTCAAGCAAGATTATTCCTTTACAGTTAAAATAACATTGGTAGCTATATACAGGTAAAAGGCTGAACAATTTGGTGCTGGTTTTCACTTAATGTATGTCTACTAGGTCATAAATAACTGTATCTTAAATGTATTACATTAGAGTATACATATACAAGTATATTTTTAACAATATTGTGAATTCTTTATATATTCTTCACTAAATGTGCATATACTTTCTGTACATATACATTTTAAGTTTATTGATGATAAATATGTTTAATCTTAAGTTTTAAAATTGAAAACACTTATAAATTGAATGTCATATTACTTACTTACTTACGTATTCCACACTGAATAATGTATTTATGATATAACATTTAAAAACCTTTTCGATTCTTAATAGGTAGATCGTATGTTTTTAATTTACAGTTGGAATTGAGTGGAACTACGAATAATAAGCAAATTCTGCAATTTGTAAGCATGGAGTAGAGTAACTTCTAGTTCTGTATCAAAAGAAAAATTCTTGATGCAAAATTCACTCAATTTAATCCTCCTGGTGTTGACGAGGTATCTCGTCATTAGAAGAAAACTGAGCAGATCTTGATCTTGTCATCATTAAAAAATTGGCAATATCTTAATGACGACAGTAAAATTGGTCAGGTCTTGATGGATGAGATAATCTCGTCTAGGGTCAAACCAAAATTCCTAGTGATTTCTCAATAGCAAATACTGAAAATGCTCAAGAAGGCTGAGATTACACCTAATTAACCTCTTTATTTTGATTGTAGTTCTCAATTCGTAATATCCGATGTATATTGTAGTACTATAGTCTAGTCATTTCCTACCTCTTAAATTTTCTCTTGATATTTTAATCATAGTATATTGTTTATGTGTAGTATGTGTACTTACGTTATATAAATATTGTTAATAAAATTATGGAATAATTCGTTATTGATATTCAATCAAATAGATTGTTTGCCACATCTTGAAATTAAAAACAGATATATTGCTTGATAATACAATGGCTTTTGAGTTTGAAATCTACAGGATTTTTTTGGATGACGTAATTTTTCAAATGTAACTTTATGCCTTGTATATTCACACATTTTATCATAGGTGAAGGTTATATTTCAAAAATTACAAATTATTAATTTCTATAATGATCCTCCTTGTAAGTCCCGAACATTTGAGCCTTTCACTTTTATTTCATTCATGCATGAATACTTCTGTATTTCATTTTATATGGGAATATATCGTTTCTGTTTTTTTCTTAAACAAATTAATCTCATTCAGCAAAAATATCTTGTGTTTATTTTTATCTGTTGAAACAGTCTGTTTGAAACAATTGACAAGTATAGTTGTGTCAAAATTATTTATGAAATTTCATGTAGGAATTCGCAAAAATAGTGTCCGGCAAGATAAAATCTGCACATAGAAACTATATTTAATCAGCTGTTTGTTTAAAAAATTCATTCATAGCCAAAACGCTCAAAATTCAATGTATATACTAAAAGAAAGAAAAAGAACTCGTTATAGAGACAGGAGGGTGCAATATATTTCTTTGTTTTTCTCTGTATTGATTACTGTAATTTAAATAATAAAGTTCTTCACTTCCGTTCTTAAATTATAAAAATACGATACATACTCTCTTGAATAAACTTTCCAAATTACACCAACCGTCGTGCATCGACCCTTAAATGTAATAGACGGAGCATACGCGCAGCAGCTTCATGTTATTTCTCCCCATCGCCCGGTTTGAAGATCTGTCAATTGGTAATGGGAGAAAAAACGAATCCTAATGTAGGATTATCGAGCTCGATTAAAAAATACTAGTTTCCGCTTTTTTCGATAGCCAATCGGCCCAATTCGATCCCGAATCCCACATGACCAACACTTCTGTGATCTTACTCCAGCCACATTTATTAGGAAGTATTTACCGTCATGGCAACATTTTAAAACACGATATCGAGGATTTCCCACAACTTGTGATTTCTCGAGTCAAACCAAAATTAAAATTCTTTCTGTGTTCGAAAATGTGAAGTGAAGTGAATTTTGATGATCACAGAGAATGTGGAGGGATATTTAGCATCAAGTCAATGGGCAAATAAAATACGCTTTCAAAGAACTCACATAAATCCATTTTAAAACCTAGTCTTTCCTGCATAACTACTAACAAGTTTTGTCCAATAGAATCTTTCTTAAGATTCTTTCAACGAAAGAAGTGGTTATTTCGTTATTATGTGGGAATAAAGAAACACTTCACAACACGGAAATCTCGTGACACAGAGGGTTAAAGGACTATATATTGTGGGAGAACGGAGCCCAATGGGTTCATGTCTCTAGGAGTTGGCGCCCCTGTTGTTATCTCTCTATTTTTAGATAATGACTAGTCAAACGTCACAAATTATCCGGCAACAATAGAAGTTTTTTTTAATTTGTCATTTTTAAAACTTTAGCTCTAAGCAAACAAACTTTTATTTTATTTATTTATTTTGCTTTTAGCGGGATCCTGAAAGAATTACCGAGCTCGCAATAAATTGCCAGAAGAGTAGACAGAATTTTATTTAGGAGAGTCCAAATTCAGAAACACAATTTTTAAGCCAAGTCAATATCATCGCTAAGTATTTGTATGTAATATTTGACCTCCAGACCACGAATTTTAAAGTAAGGGATCATTATGAAAGGCATCTAGATTTCTCGTTGCACGGGACAGTTGATTTGAGTACAGTAAATGACTAAATATTTGAAATAATTTCAAATAAAAATCTACGCAAGAGTACTACAATCTGTCTCCTGAAAATTCACATTTGCGTCACTATTGACAGGCTGGTACAATTGCACCATCACTTGTGTCTCGTAGAGCTACTTGGCTAGGTATAAAACAATAAAACAGGATAAGTGGTAACAATTCTTTAATCGAAAAACTAGCTATAATTTCTTTATAACCGTCAAAGATAATGTTATCATTTATAGAACTCATTCTTGTGAGCTGATAGAAATAAAAAAAAGGAATTAAATAAGCGAATTTTATACACGTAATACATCAATTTTGTGATCATTCTAGGGAATATATTTCAAACATTTAAAATTGTATAATAGTCGGTAACTTTATTTTTATAGAATCGTGTCTTTCACTTGATTTCTCAAATTGATTTCGAACTAAAAAGGACAGACATGTGCATAGGTTCACTATGCTGTATATCTTAACGTAGAACTACGTGTCGGTGGTGCGAGAAATGAAACGAGAGGTGTATGAAATCCCATCATTTATTGGGAGACAAATCACGGCTCTCTATATATTGAATGGAATCATACACGACAGGCATGAAGCGATGGTATAAGAAGTACCAAGTTTCTCTTTTTGCTCACGTTTTAGGCTTAATCGTTATTCAGCAGGCGAAGCAGCTGTCACTATGGTGTCGACATCGACAGGCACATTGATTACCTGCCCGGTTATCTTATAAATGCCAGTCCCCTTGCGCAATCGACGAATCTGTATAAATGGTAGTCACGACAAGATCAACCACTCAGTGATGGGATCCAGCGGTGGCAGGTTCTCAGGATAGTACGCAGCATGGGAGTTGAGAGCCTGGTGGCAAGTAGACCACAACGTAAACGCAGGCTCTAATTGGAGAACTCTTCATCGAGCACGGCCACCTGCGACGAGGTGATGAAACTCTTTAGGCTCTACACCGTTTGGTGAGTCGGAGAGGTGAAGGTCTGGGAGGTGTTGAAACTCGGATCGAGCTTAGACGACAGTCCTTCGCACATCTAACAAATGTATGCGAACGGGGTTTTGAAAAACAACGTGAGATATGTGACTGCAGAGTGTTTGTATTAAAACTCGTACAAGCGGCGCACCTGATATACATGATCTCGGCATCCTGCTACTATGACCCACTCGGTCCAGATGATAGTTTCGGCTCCGAGGCCGCCTGAATCGATTTTGAAGACTTCTCCAAGGCACGTTGCTCACGCTTTCGCTAAGCCGGTGTCTTGTCTGGTGTCTTTCATATACCAAAGGACATATCCCTAAGTGCAACTTGTTGGTCGCAATAGCACTTTTCTTCATGGTTCTTGATCATCTGAAATTCTAATAAGTCTTTGATCCATCTTCGTCTAATACCTCGGTCTAAATTTAGTTTTTTCCCGTCAGCGTAATACATGTCCGATTGCCTGGTGCTCTAGCGACGAATTGAAGTGCTGGCATTAACGCTATGAATCGTGGTTCAAACGCGACATCTCGCGCATAATATTGAACAATATTACGATGAATTATAAACAATTCAATCCGAGCAAGGCCGGATAATTCAGCTAGTATATTTATATATACGAGTATAAAGCAGAGTTGGCGTCTGTCTCTCTGTTCTCTATACAAATCTACACCGTTGGACCAATCCACACCAAATTTGGTGCACTTATTCTTTGTGGAACCCTGGGGGTAACGTAGGCTACAAATTAACCCCGCACTATCTGTCTTGGGTGTGCAGAGGGGGCTTAAAACAGTATTCGAAATCCCCATAGGAATTAACATTGCATATTTTTACAATAAATGTCAGATAAATTCACATTAAATTTGGTAATTAGTGTGAATTGATGTATTATTAAGTCCTTTCGATTTGTACTGGGTCATCAGGGGGCTAAAAACAATTCGAAATAACCACAGAACTAACATTGAGTGTTTTTATGATCACTATCACACTAATTCAAACCAAATTTGATACATTAATTCTTTAGAATCCTGCGAGAAACATAGACTATAAATTAACCCCAATCGGATTAGTCCTGGGTCTGCAGAGGGGGCTAAACACAATTCGAAATCCCCATAAGAACAACATTGAGTATTTTTAGGATCACTATCAGACCAATTCACACCAAATTTGGTATATTCATTCTTCAGAATCCTGTGGGAAACAGGATATACATTAACCCCGTTCAATTGTCCTGGGTCTGCAGAGGAGGCTAAAAAACAAAGAGAAATCCCCTTATAAATAACATTGAGTATTTATACGATCCTATCAGACCAATTGACACCAAATTTGGTACATTCATTCTTTAGACGACTGCTGGAAATGCAAGTTAGATATTAACTCCCGTTTGGAGATTTGTCCTGAGTCTGCCGAGGAGCCTAAAAACAATTCGAAATCCCCATAGGCATAACATTATTTTTTACGATCACTCTCAGGCCACTCAACGCCAAATTTGGTATATTCATTCTTTAGAATCCTGCGGGAAACATAATCTATAAATATTAACCCCCTTCTATTTTCCTGGTTTTGTAGAGGGGGCTAAAAATCTTGAAATAAAGAAAATTTGAAATCCCCATAGGAATAACAGTCAGTATATTACGACGAATTACAAACAATTCAACCCGAGCAACGCCGGGTAATTCAGCTAGTCTATACATATAAAGCAGAGTTGGCGTCTGTCTGTATGTTCTCTATACCAATCTACACCGTTTGACCAATCCATACCAAATTTGGTACACTTATACTTTGGAATCGTGCGGGTAACGCAAACTACCTATTCACCCCCGTTCTCTTTAACCTAGATGTGCAGAGAGCGCTAAATCAATTCGAAATTGCCATAGTCAAAACATTGAGCATGAAACGATTGCGGTACGCAACTCAGTTTGTTTTACCAGTATTGATCGAAAATCAAATTTCCAATAAAATTATTTTACCAGTATTAATCGAAAAACAATTTTTTTCCGAAATATTTAAACAATTTAAAATTATAATTATGTTGGAACTTATTTTTTATTTCTATCCATAATATAAATAATTTAGGAATATTTGAATGATGAAAAATGGATATTTGAGGTACTTCATTTTACACCACTTGCATTTTGTAATGGAACACGAAAAACCAAAACCAAAACTCTGATCATAAAAGCGTAATTTTGCAATTCGGTATTTGGCAACGCCAGAATTAATGTTTTATTTTATAAATTAGATTTAGAATTCCATGTTTGTGTATTTGAGTAAAGACAAATGTTGCGGTCATATTTGAGTATTTCTAAATTTTGTAAATTTGTGTTCTTTTTGTAAATAATTCATTATTGTCTATCAATACTTTTCAAGCGTCTTTTTCAAATTTCTCATGACGTCGAAATTTGACACGCTTGCTCAGATTTTTCGTTTTTCAGAATTCTACATTTTACAATGATCAGAATTTCGTTTCTGCTTGTATTTATGTGTTCCATTACTTTCCATATTACAGATATATTTTTAGAAGTTAAATTGTAATGGATTATTTTTATTTTCTGCCAAATATACCACTAGACATCGGTAATTTCTTGGTTGTATATGTATATTTCGACGAACTTTCCTTAAGTCTTTGGTTAAATACGTTATAGTTTGTAGAATTATGTTTCATAAAAATAAATGGAAACCATTTTAAATAAGATGTGCAACTTCTAATCTTAAAATGACTGATAAAGTTAAAATAAAGTTATTCTAAAACAAGATATGCTACGTTAAATCAAAACGGGTAGCCATACGTTGTATTTCAAAGATATTTCTAAATTTTGACATATTTTCATTACAAGACGATTAAAATCAATTTAATTTACACTTGTTTTTCATGTTTCATGGGTATTGAAATCTGTACTCCATAGTCAAGTAACTACATCTATCATTCTAAATAGGTACGTGGTTTCCATATAGAAACTGAGTCTCAATTGAAAAAAGTATCTTTAGGATTCGATTTAAAACTAAACTTTTCTGTTGGAGGAAAGCGAATTTTAAATAAGATTTTGCTGATCTTGGAATATTATCATTGTAAGGAAATATGTAAACTAGGACTGTTGAAAAATAGAAATTTTTTGTCTTAAGTAGCAGAAGGTCGAGGTTGCTTACTTGAAGTTGAAACTGTTCGTATACAACTTAGGTACCTGTGAAACATTCATTGAAAGCAGTGATTTTGTAAAAAGTTTAATCGATTGAGTTTGCTTTGTCTACACAGATGAGATTTGTTTTAAACAAGCTCCGTTATTCCACGTGTGGTTGAATAGAATTTTCAAGAAAAAAATGTGTGCTTCAAAATAAATTAACCACGAATGCCGTAACAATTTAATTTGCTATCCTCTCACAATAATAATGTAATTCGAAACATCGAATCCCTGGTGCAAGGGTACCACAAATAATATTGATTGGAAAACTGAGTGCAAGACTATACGCTGAAGGTTCCTCATTTTTTCTGAAAATGAACTTAATCGGCATTCGTAATCACTCCAAAACTCAAAATCGACTTCTGAAGATGTCATCTCAGAAAAAGCTTCCGTAGTTCATCTTACAGCAAGAGTGTGATGAATATGAAATGGATTATATGGATGGATATATTATGTATACATATTTGCGTCCGAAGTAAATTGTAGAAGCTATGAAGAAGTTAAAACGATGTTAAAAAATATTTTCTGTACACTTAATGCTTGCATTTTTCTTTGATATAGAATCAACATTTAATCAATTCAACCCGAGCATCGCCGGGTATAATTCTGCTAGTATATATAAAGCAGAGTTGGCATCTGTCTGTACTCTATACAAATCTACACCGCATTTGACCAAACCACTCCAAATTTAGTACACTTATTCTTCATAACACAGCGGTATGATTGGCGACATATTGACCCCTGTTCGATTTTTTTTTCTTGGTGTGCAGAGGGGTCTAAATACAATTCGAAATCCCAATAGAAATAACATTGAAGATAATTACGATTGCGGTTGAAACTCGGATTGTTTTATCAATATTGTTGGAAAAGTAATTATTTTCCAAAAAAATGGTTTTTGTCAAAATTTGACACGCTTGCTCTTTCGTTTTTCAGAATTCTGCACTTTTTCAATGATCGAAATTTAATTTACATTTGTTAAATTTCTACTTCTGTATTTATGTGTTCCAGTATTTGATGTGTTGTATAAAAATTATTTAGGACTTTCATTTCATGAATTGTTTATCCTTTTCAAATAACACTAAAGACGGGCTCATTTCTTTTCGGAATTTGTATATCTTGACCAACTTTCCTTACAAGTCTTCGGTCCAATACATACTCATGTCCAAAAGTTGAGAATAATTCGTAAAATGCGAAAAAATCGGAGTAAATATGGATAAACAATGGTTCAAAACGACTTGTGGAGAATCGTGGGACGAAGGTAAAACATTGTGCATATGCTAAACAGTTCAATCGACGTCGACATGCACAAAGCACCGGCACACGTCGTAACGAGTATGAAACGGCCTCAAGCGGCATGGTCAGTTTAGACAAATTTCGCAATTGCTATGGTACAGAGCGTTGTTAACAATCAGTAAGGACGAAAGATGTCACAAAGATGCCAACTGGCCATGTTGGTAAAGGGACAAATTATTGGAATGCTGGAATCCGATCGATCCCAAACCGAATCGTCTCGAATTCTAAATGTGACTCACTGTGATCTCCAGACAGTGGCAGTGGTTTCAAACCACTGGAGATGTTATTAGACGACCAGTACCAGGTCGGCCAACTGTAATAACCGCTCGGCAAAACCGATATTTGGCGATAACTGCGTGACGTCAGAGGAATCGTTCTGCCAGACAACTGTGTTCAGCCCTGACAACAGCCACAGGAGTTATAGTTTCGAGTCAAACTGTTTACAGGAGACTCAGACACAGAGACGTAACTAGGCTAGTTTCCTCCCGGGGCAAAAACTCGTCTTGGCACCCCCCACACCGACCGACCAAACGAAAACCCACCCCGACAACACCTGATATCACCACCACACATTAATTCCACTAGTCCAATTTTTTTTATTAAACTTAGATGGTAAATGCCTGATTTCAAAGGTAAATACACTGCTGGCCACCGTAAATGCAACACCCTGAAGGAAGCATGCAAATAATATGAAATTTACAACATGCATTAGCGGAGGTGAGATATGCAAATGATTAGAATTTCAGCGCAGACGCACATCACGCGCGCCTGTGGCGCCACTTCAAAGCGCTATTTAAGGCTTGGAGATTTCGACGATTTCAAGTACGGCAATTGTGTTTTTCTTGTGGTTTTTTAAAAAAACCGATCAATTATGCCTCGTAGAAAACAGCGATCATCTTTTGATCAAGTATCCGAGTTCGACAGAGGAAGGATAGTGGCCTACCGAGATTGTGGATTATCTTTCAGGGAAATCGGTAGTCGTGTTGGACGAAACCAAACAACTGTAATGCGGATATGTGATCGTTGGATGCAGGAGGGTACGACGGACCGACGTGTTCGATCGCATCCACCTCAGTGCACCACTTCACGTGATGACAGGCATATTGTGCGTATGGCAGTGACGGATCGCTCAGCCACATCACGAACCATAGCACAGCACATTCAGTCTGTACCGCATCATCCAGTGTCTGCGCGTACCATTCGACGCCGTTTACAGCAGAGTGGTCTGTCCGCAAGACGTCCATTGCTTCGTCTACCCTTGACGCAGAACCACAGACGTTTCCGCCGCCAATGGTGCGATGAAAGAAGGATGTGGACGGCAGAATGGAATGAAATTGTCTTTACTGACGAGTCACGCTTCTGTCTGCAACACCACGATGGTCGGATTCGAGTCTGGAGACACCGTGGAGAGAGGATGCTGAACAGCTGCGTTATGCACCGCCACACTGGTCCGGGTATTATGGTATGGGGCGGTATTGGATATCACTCTCGCACTCCTCTAGTACGCATTGCCGGTACTTTAAATAGCCAGCTTTAAAGAGCCAGTTGTCCTACCTTACCTTCAGGGCTTGCCCACAGCCATATTTCAACAGGATAATGCGCGACCACACGTGGCACGCATTGTCCAAGGGTTCTTCGTCAATCGCCAGATTGAATTGCTTCCCTGGCCAGCTCGCTCTCCGGATCTTTCGCCGATAGAAAACATGTGGTCCATGGTTGCTCAACGATTGACCCAGAATACATCCCCAGCTGCCACACCAGATCAACTTTGGCAATGTGTGGAAGCTGCTTGGTCTGCTGTACCCCAAGAACACATCCAAAGTCTCTTTGAATCAATGCCGAGGCGTGTGGCAGCGGTGATCTCCAACAATGGCGGCTACTCTGGCTACTGATTTTGGCAGGAACCACACTTCACAGAAGTCTATAAATTTAATCATTTGATACTTGGTCAACATGTTATCTACAAAATAAATTTTGTTGTGATATCTCTTGTCTTTCTTGGTGTTGCAATTTGGGTGGCCAGCAGTGTAGATTAATTTGCAGCAATTTCATTTTTAGTACAAGATAAAATACTTAATTAATTCTAAGATATTTCATTGACAAATAATCTAAGAGTAGCATGTTTGGTATATTCTTTCATACTCATAATAGCTGCAAATTAAATGAAAAGGTTTTATCAAATGATATCGGGATATGTATGGGCTGCATCAAAATCAACAGACTTACTTTAGAATAGGATATTTAATTGTGATAAATACAGAGGCTCTTCGGACATTTTTTGAATGATTTTGATGAGCTGTAGAAAAAATTGTATGCTACAAAATAATTTTATTTTCGCAGCAGTTAAATAGTTAAAGTATAACTTATCGTCCGATAACTCAGAGTTTTGTTTATAAGCAATGGATGGAAGGCTATGTTTCCGCCCTTTCCGAAGAGAATTATACTTATTCAATTATTCAAAAACGCTGTAAAAGTCATGTTTTTTCTATATCTAAAGGTACGATAAGTAATATTATTAATGAGAAAGGAATAAACGCGTAAAAGTGGAAAAATACTTCCAAATACGTATCCAAAAAGAAAAGAATTTCTGAGAATATTTGTAAGGTAAGATCTTTAATTTTAAAAGAGAATCCGCCAAGTCAAAGGACTATTACAAAGTCATTAAAAGTTCAGTTTAAACTGTAAATAAAATAATTAACAGTGATTTTAATCTTAAAAAGGCCAAAAATACAATGTTTATCTTCTATCTCCACGACATATTGCAGAAAGCAGAATTCGCTGTAGTATGAGAAGCATTTAGCTGGAGAAAGATGGAAAAATGTTGTGACAATAGACGAGGCGTGAGTGTATTTAAAAGATTGCAATAAAATAGAAGAATTTATTATCATTAAAGAGGAGAAAAATCTTAAAACGTGGTTCAACTTTGTAACTTTAACGTGAGAACTTTCTCTAAGAGATTTATGATTGTTGCCGGTTTTGCATATAATGGAAAATTAAAAGTAAAAAGGAGGGGAAATGTAAAAATCAACTCCCACATATTATCAAGACCCTATTTTATCCCCAATATTCAAAAAAGAAATACTTTATCTTTACCCAAAGTGCCAAGAATCATTAGAACTGCATCAGGATAAAGCAAGCAGCCACACATCTAAATCCACTATTAAATTCCTAAAAAAATGGAAGAAACTGGTATTAAGTCAATAAATACCCTTTACTGACATTCTTGCTAAATTTCCAGATGTGTCACCCTTTTGTGAGAAAGGGTGAGACAAATGTCCAGAAGCACCTTTTTTGTGCTTTTGGACTTTTAAAAAGAGAATTATCGAAACGTCGACCGAAAACCATTCAAGGATTTTGGAAAACTGTGGAACAAGAATTAATAATAACAGATTTTACTCAAGTTATTATCTTGAGTATTATACTTGGACATCTTTCACAATCTCAATCTATTGACAAAATGTGAAAAAATTAATTTAAACACAGAAAGCTTGAACTAAAACTTAACTTTACGGGCTTTCTCGACTGCAAACATTTTTACAATGTCCTCAAAAGATAGCTTTGAAGCTAACTTGTGCTCTATTGATATGATGCTCAGGTTGGTTAGTCGTTGTTGTCCTGTTTAGTTTCTGAGGTAATTTTTTCATGATCTTTAGTTTGCTAAAACTCATTTCATTTCAGGCGACTGAGACTGGTAGTGAGGAAAATTCTCAACGCTGTCGTTATGTTGGTGGACGCGTCTTCAAGTCCGTTCTTGTATATTAACGTCAGAAGACCTGATGGTGTAGCCGTTTTCATATTAGGGCTTAAATCCAAAGCATGATACTTAAAATTCTCCATTTCTATCGCCAGCTAGTCCTTGTCTAAGTCTTCTTTATATGTGGTAGTTAACTCAAGTGCCTGGTTCTTCAATTCTTCTCCATTCATTGTTTTAAACCGAGCTCCATTGAGGAAACCAAATAAATTATTCATGTTTTGAATGACTTGAAACCTTTGCCTCGGTTCATTCAGAATCCGATCTATTATAATCAATAATTTGAACTTTTTTCTTCTGAGAATTCATAGCTTTCAACTTCGCCCTTCTCATCAAACCTCCGCTTCTTTCTCCTCCGTACTTCATTAAAAAGAGGATCTAGGTTAAGCTTTCCTGCTATTTCTTCAAACATTCTGCATTTAGCTCCTTTTATAGTTTTTGGTGTCTACTAATAAGTTTTTCCCTCTTCATTTTTTATCATACGTAAATATCTATAGTAAAAAAAATACTCGGCCAATTTAGCGCCCCCCCCCCCAATCCGGCGCCCGAGGCAGATGCCCCGTCTGCCCCCTCTAGTTACGTCTCTGCTCAGACACGTTGGTCTCTATGCCAGACGACCAGCAGTTTGCATCCCCTTGACTTCTGTACAGAAACACGTGCGTTTACAGTGGAGTTTGGAACATCGGCATGGAATCGACAACAGTGGGGCAATGCCATGTTTAGTGACGAGTTCAGATTTAGTCTGCTAACTGATTCTCGTCGTACCACAATCTGGAGAGAACATGGGACACGTTTTCACCCGGGAAACATTACGGAAAGACATCGTTTTCCTTCAGGGGGATTCATGGTCTGGGCGGGCATCATGCTGAACGGCCGCACAGACGTCCACATCTTTGACACGGGGTCTGCTACCAGTCAAAGATACAGAGACGAAGTCCTTAAGTCTACCTTGAGTTCGCCTGTTTCGAGGGGCTGTCGGTCCTGGTTTCATATTCATGGATGGTAACGAGCCTCTTCACTGTGCAGCCCTGGTCGACGCCTGCCTTCAAAGTGAAGATATCCATAGCATGCAGTAGACTGCCAACTCTCCTGATCTAAATCCTATAAAGCATGTGTGGGATATACTCGGGAGATATATTGCAGCCCTCCGCCACCCACTTAGCTCCGTTCCGGAATTGAAAACTGCTCTCCGTGAGGCTTGGAACTCTTTGGTCACACGACTCATCCATATCTTCATTAAAAGTACGGGAAATCGCCGTGCAGCATGCGCGGCTACCAGAGGTTCCCATACTGTAATAAACTTCAGCATCACATTGTTTTAATCATTCTGTTTCACTCTGACACTCGTATTGTGAACCTTTTCTTTCAATCCTTTTCTTTGGATAATAAAAGTCATTATTATCCTTGTTTTGTACTCTTTTCTTCTTCTATAACCCTATTACACACGCATACCGTGTTTCCTTTCATTCCGATAAAGATTTTCTGAAATATTCACATGAACAGCAATTATGCTTAACTTTTGGACATGAGTGTACATAATAGTTTGTACAATTTCGTTTCATAAAAATAAGTAAAATATACAAAACAAAATTTTTTTTAATAAAGTGTGTAATTTCTTATTAGGACCGTTAACGTCCAAAATAAATTATTTTAAAATAAGACAGGTAATGTTGCAATTCAAAGATTTAATAGTTTATGGTTAGACAATTCGGATATACATTGGTTATAATACAGAGCAAAAGATACAGAGGCTTCACTGAAGGTATGACTTAAAGCGCCCTCCGTGCGAGTCCGATGTCCCTAATTGTGGGCGGAGTTTGACATGCTCCTCTCAGAGCAGTAGCCATTTTGTTGCTGATGCAAACGGAGACGGTTCATGTTTCCCGCTTCTCTTGAAAGGTAAGTTTTTTTAGTTTTTCAAATATATATATATATATATATATATATATATTCATAAATTACAAAACCACTATTGTGAAATTGTGTCATTTTAAAAATCGTTTTACAATCAAGTTAAATGAATTACACTAATATTTTAAATCCCAATTGTTTGATACAAGAAAAAACTAAATCGTTCTATTTAGTGTTAAGACATCATTTGTCCATGATTATTGATTTTTGCAAACAATCTTTCAAAGTGTTAATTTGTGCATTTTTTATTTAATTAAAATCGATCGTAATTGAACTTACGAAAAATGTGGTTTTCAGAATTCTGCACAATTGTGCTCTGTTTAATATATTTTATTTTGTGCTGTTCATTGGTGATTTTATTTACATACTGTTTTTATGTAATTAAAATTGATCTTTTTCTGAATTATAATCTATTTTATAAATACAATTATAAAGATTTATGTGCAAAATTGTAATGCATTATACATACTTTCATGGAATATTTGTAGTTAAGAACCTTGCTAAGAACCTGAATTTTTTTCTTCTAAGAACTTGAATTTCATTTTTCTCAACCCATCTAGAACATAAAATGGCTGCACAGATGTATTTTGTGCCAGCATTTTGTCGTATGATGGTAAAACGTAAAGATATTAAATGCATTACACATTGGAAGGTAAGAATTCTAAAAAAAATTTAAAATTTTATCTCACATTTAATTTATATACATTTGTATTTTTATGTTTATGTCAAGATCTAATAAACTTTTCCCTTTTGTGATGTTATTGTATAATTTGTTATCTGATGCAGGGAACACTATGTTCGAGGGTGCCAGATGTTTGAGCCGTGTGAAAATGGAACAACTAGTGTGGATTTGGTGGCCAACTATAGATGCTATTGTCTGTCGAATTTCAGTGGAAAAACTACCAGACTAAATTGACAGGATGCATTGATGTCTTAACGTGTGTTCTCTCTTCCTACATAGAAGTGCCAGACATTTGCAAGCTAGAGTTTATGTTCCGTACTACCCTTCCCAGTGGCCTGTGTTGTGTTGAGCAACTCAGCGGTTTCTCAAGATTCGAATAAAAGAATTTATTGACATTAAAATATTAATATATTTATAAGTTAGCTGGAGACTACAAAAAAATGAGCCGTCAATTTCATCGCACTACATATTGCGTACTGCCCGGATATAAATATGCTGGCGGGTGGGAGAAAGGTAAACTCAAGTCACCAATAACACCGAATTTAATAAAGATTAGGGATGGGGAAAAAAGAGTGAACTGTTCTTTTTCACCTGTTCTTCAAAAAGAACGAGAACAGCCTGTTCCCACTTTTCACAAAAACCTGTTCTCGGTTCTTTTTGTAAAAAGAAACATTGCAATCTTTTTATACTTCGATTTTAAACAAGTGGGAATTTTGCAAAGTTCTCTTTTCTCGAATTTTCTAAGTTCGCAAAAATCTTCGTATATTCTAAATTATGGTAAGTCCGAAACACAGCTGTTCATCCTACAGTTCGTGACTCATTGTTTCCTGTTGATTCATTCATCCGTTCTTTGTCCATAAACCTACTCCCTGCTCTGAGACTACTTCCTGTTTGAGAGCAGGAATCTCCTGTTTGAGAGCAGGAATCTCCTGTTTGAGAGCAGGAATCTCCTGTTTGAGAGCAGGAATCAAATTTACCGAAGGAATCGATTCCTGCTCTCAAACTGATCCGACCCTATTCTCCGTTCTCGGAGTTGTTTAACTTCCTGGTTTGGAAAATGATTCCTGCTCTCAATTGTTCCGACCCTGTTCTCCGTTCTCGGAGCTGTTCTCCGTTCTCAGAGCGTTCTCTGATCTCGGAGCTGTTCTCCGTTCTCAGAGGAGTTCTCTGTTCTCGATGAACTGTTCGCGGAGCTGTTCTCGATGAACGGTTCGCGGAGCTCATCTGGATGACTGCTCCAGGAATTGTTGTCGACTGAACCAAGCCCCGACGTCTGATGAATTTGCGAGGAGATTAGCGTAATAATTACGAAATTTTATAATTGTTAGGCAATGACATAATGATCGAATTTTTAGTTTTAAACAAATGAATTTTTTTTAATATTGCTGATCAAGATTTTGTTGTCCAGCTTTCTCTTTGGTGGTGTCGCCTCTACTCGTTCTTAGGATTTGCAATGCTTTTAACTTTATTTTAAAACCAAATTTTACAAAATGGAAAGCAAAATTTCAAATGTGTGGACATATTTCAGTGTGAAAAGGAAATTCGGATCGGGTGTCATGCTCTCTATAAGTTGAAAAGGGATCTCATTAAGTCAGGTATTACGATTTTAAAGACATCTCGGAAATAAGAATCCCACCATAAAACTAATGTGTTGTAAAGCTAAAGTGATTTTTTATTTGTATTTTTTATGTTTTAAACGTGTTTAGATAGATCATATAATATTAACCTGTTTTTCAAACCAATTTTACTTTCCAAGTGGTAATCCCGGTATGCGTTTTTTGTGTTTATAATCTTTTATAAAGGGCAACACTCCCTATTGCATAACGTGATTCAAAATTACCTGGTGTTGTCCTCGGATCTTTCTCTTCGGGATGGATCACGGACCGTCGTTTTATTGACTTAAATGACCATTTTGTTGACTTAAAAATGACATTAAAATCTAAAAAAATTATTACTTTCGCTTGCGTACTTGTTTTGTCCTAGGCACCTCATATGTTTGGGAAACTACTTGAGATGGTTCAGATGTGGAAAATTATTAGTTGCCACTGGGGAGTGAATTTAAACGTTTCGATTTGCAAGAACGTTTTCCAATTTACGGAAAAATTCTGATTTTCTTTTCTCAATTACTGATAGTTTGGCGTAGCTTGAATAGCCCCTTTCGCCATAAAACAATCAATCAACCGATAACAATACGAATACTCCGAGTCATTTGTATTTTTTATTTATGCACGCCTATACAAAGTACTAACAAAGATGACGTCAACAAAATTCGGTCCCTGTTTATCGCGAAAACTGCTGGCGCCACATAGTCTACGAGGAGGAACAGGGCTTGCACATTTCGAATCGAGAGACATTTGGGAACAGAAGAACAGGTTAAAGAACAGTTCTTTTAAAAAGAACGGAACATCAAAGAACTGTTCGCGGAAAAGAACATTATTTCCCATCCCTAATAAAGATACTTAAAAGGCATACATGTGCCGTGCACAGAAGTCCTTTTAGCTGCATCCAAGGCGAGTGACGTGAGCATTATTCTAGGTGCCGAGAGCGAATGAAATTTTATCCCCGTTGCAAAATTAATGCTGTTCCCTTTTTAACAACCAATTGCAGGAGCCCGAACAAGGAAAAATATCGTTCAGATATGAAGCCGAACTCTTGTTCTGATTCAAGCTCATTCGCTGAGCCTAATCATAAAAGTATGTGCAAACGATTTTAAAGAATTAAATTAAACTAATTGTGCACTGCAACAGAATATTTCATTTCTGTTCCTTTTTCAAATTGTATAATTTTTCAAAAATGGATGATGTACCTGATCACAGACCTAAATACTGTGAATAAAAAAATTCTAATGTTCTCTTTTGTTCAAGTAATTTTTCAGACTACAGAGATCAACTATCTTCTAAATAATATTTTCACATATTTTTTAAAAGCATTCACTTTAAAACAATAAACTAAAATTGAAGAAACAAATTCGCACATTAGTAAAATTTTATAACTCACAAATGGCTTTCAGAAATTAAAGTTCTCTCTAATTTCAGAAGACATTTAAAAATTACTAATTTAAAGCTATACTTAAAATATATAAAGAATACTTAACTTTTAATTAGAAATACAAAGCAAAAATGCAAATGGTCTCTTAAATCGTAGAGAATGAAACAGCCAAAGTGAATAAACAGCTAACGGATAGGGATGTATTTAAATCAAAAATCTTTCTGCTTTATCGTATATTTGAAGCTTGTGCTACAGCATTCATGACCCCATCTATTTCAGAATTAAAACAAACAAATCTGTTGACAATGTTTGAATAAACAACCCCAGCACTGTAGCATAAAATTAAAATGTACATACGAAATAAATAAACACCAAAACAATAAATTAACAAACACAAAACAATAAATAAACAAATCATCTAGTTCGGCTGTTATGGAAACGAAGCTAAATCGGTTGTCATGGTCGTGGTGCTGGACTCTCACCAAGGGTGCCACCGTCTATGCAATTTCCCATGTTGTTTATCAGACCATTGCTTCCTATGGCAGTGAGCCCTCTGTATGCGTAGCTATTTACTCTGTGGGTTATAAAACTAGGAACTGTTTCATTATTGAACGGGAAATATTCGCTCGTACAAGGTGTTCCTTAAATTTGTAGATTGTTCGAAAAATCATATAAAATCAACAAATTGGCGGATCGAGTGCAGTTTGCACCAAAAGTCTTGAATAATCGAACTTTTTTGACATAAGAAAAATTATAAGTTCCTATTCTCATCGATAGATGGCATTATTACTGTTACTTAACCAAAAGAATACGGAAATAAGTAGGCCATGCATTTTCACAAAATCGGCTAAATTGTCATTCTTGACTAAAAGCATTAATCTGTCGGTTCGCTATTGTATTCTTGAGGAGAAAACGACGAAAAATGTTTTACTCTTTCATAAGTAAATTTTAAAATGCACAAGTTATTCTGAACCTTCTTTGTTCCATGTCTCGCAGTAAATACGACAAACTTTTCGAGCCTTTTTTAAGCATTAATTCTTTTTAGCATGTTGCCAACGAAATGAACAAAAGAGATTAAATATTTAATATCGATTAGAAACATTCAATATCGATATTAACCGAAATGTAAAAGAAAACAATACATAAATATTAACAATCTAAAATACTTGTTGAAATTGAAATAATCTTATAATCACTTTTTCTTGTGCTAAAACTGAGCCACTACAAATCAAAAACTGTTTCACAGGAACTGATGAGATGAAACACTTTCACCAGAAGTATCTAAGCCACCAACGACAGCCTTTAGTTTAACAAACACACCAACTTACGAACATACGAACTATTAATAATGCAACTGTCGATTAAGGAGTAGGGAGTGAATTTTCCATGGAGCTCCTAGGCCGTAGGCCCTCTGTCTCCAGATAACAATCAAATGTCGATTAAGAGCTGCCAGCTTTATATTTTTCTTTTTAAAGGAATTGAATTTGCATATTTTCGTCATACAAATAGTACAGCGTCATCTGTCGGCGAAAATATGATCAAAACTTTTTGTTGCATAAAAATATCCTACTCCTCCACAAGGTAGGTAGATGGGTATTTAATTAACGTCGCACTGGAGCAACACAACGAGGTAATGGCGATGATCTAGGATCAAACCCAAAGGGAAAAATACGAGGACATCACTTAATTTTTACCACGGTCCGATGACGAGACCACACCTCAGCTGGCACCCCACTCTTCAAACTTCCACACCACGCCAACGTCTGCTCCACAAGAAGCTGCTCTCAATAGTAACACTCAGTCAAATTATATTTCACGCCTATGGTTTGGAAAGTGGGGTGCCAGCTCAGATGTTGAACTCGTCTTCAGTTAGTGGTTCAAAATTACGAGGTGTTGTCCTCGGATCTATCCCTTCGGGTTGGAGTGGTGTGAAAGTTTGGAGAATGGGGTGCCATCTCAGGTGAGACCTCATCATCTGATCGTAGTTCAAAATTACGTGGTGTTGTCCTCGGGTCTTTCCCTTTAGGATTGATCCCGGACAGTCACCAAAAGCCTGTTGTGCTGCTCCACACGAGTATGATGGTCACCAATAATCCTCTCTGTTGCTTCAATGTGACGCAAATTGAACTACATACTTGGTTTGAAGCAGGATTTAAACATCTCCACTTTTTCCAGTTTGTTTATTTACCTATTCAATAATTCCGTGTTCAAGAAATTGCAATGCATGACAAATATTTCAACACTTCATCTTTTCCGACTTACTTCCTTGCTTTTGTCTATTTTCAATTTTTATGAGTTAATTTCCCAGTTATCGTAGTTGATAAAATTTGAGAACTCCGTTTGTTTAACAAAAATCATGGTAGTTTATTCTGCTTACACAATTTTTTCTAATACAATATTCCGGCAACCTCTAACTTTGTATCGATACATAAGAAATGTTTCTAGACGAGGAGATGGTCCTAAGTTATTAAAAGGCACTGTCAAGACAAATCACGAGTATGATGGTGATGATTTCAGCAAAATTTCTAATTACGAAGATTTGATTAAAACTGTTAAATCTGCTAACATCAATGAGTTAGAAATTGAGAAAGCTTTCACAAGTGAAGGGGATTTCGGCACTGAACTACCAAAAGAAGTGTATATGAGTGATAAAATTAGGTTTGTATAATACAGTGGGTTTCCAAGTTTTATGCTCTTCTAACATTCCTTTTTACATTAAAAAATTGTCACTCCAACAGCAAAACTTCACCAATAATTTTCTTACATTATGCTTTGACTAGTAAATATTTGATGAAATGAATAAATAAATCTTGCTCCTGTACAAAAATAAAACTTAAAAAGTATGTTTAATATAATATTTGTTATTAAGAAACATGTTCAAATCTTTGTTCTTTACCCTGAGTGCACAAGATTTGCATTAAGTGTAATACTGCTTCTACCCTTCAACATATTTAAGAACTGCATGGCCATTTTCATTGAAAGAATTATAGGAAACATTCTATTGTTAAATAAGTGTAGAATTGGTTGAATCCATGCTGGGAAACTGCATGTTCCATGAAGGAATGACAGTGGCGCACCTAGGATTAGGTTCTGGGGGGTTTGACTCATGACCAACATCACCACATTTTGGGAAGGTTGATATATATATATATATATTTAATATGCCTATAGACGTTAATTGCCATTTTTGATTAAATATTTAATTGTTTCATTAATCAAACATTAATTAATTTATAAAATTTACTACTTTTTTAATTCCACCATGTGCATAGGTGGCTCAAACTTAAACCTACTTTATTCTTCTGAAATATGTGTAATTATATTAAACTAAAATAATAAACTTTGAACTAAACTGAATAAATATTTTGTAAAGCATGCAAGAGGATAGAGATGTCAAAAATACAGCCCCTAAACATAAATATACAAATAGTATAAACCATATGAGTAAAATGGCCATAATTTTAGTCTAATTCTTGGCTTCTTTGCCAGGTCATCAAGAACATCTCCGTGTACTGAAATATTTTGATGAGTACATCAAAGCAAGCCCGTTAAATCTTTCCACACCAGTTGTGCTCCCTTAATAAGTTTTTTAGCAATTTTAATGTGGAAAATGACCTTTCGGGAGTGCGTTGTAACCGGAAGAGTCACCATAATGTGCAATAATTCATACACAACAGAAAAGTGATGTTTGTTGCATAGAGTGAGTAATAGCTTCAATTGCACATTTTGGTGCTTTATCTAACGATTTCAAGGTTTGAAACCATAAAGTGAGCTCACCATAAATATTTGATGAAAGGTTGTAAAAATCAGTTAATTCATTTATGTTCGCATTTAGTTCTTTTTAACCCTTTGGGCATAACAATGACTGAAATGGTCACAGTACATTTTTCTGTTTGCAGAATTTTTCATTAAGGCAAGCTATGAATGAATCCAAAAAGGGGATAAAGACTGACCATCTATAATAGTCTTCAGGCTTATCGGCAAGAATATTTACTCTGTTCGTTTGTTTGCCAACTACTCTCGGTGTAGTAATAGACAGGCAGTTTAAGGCAAATGTCTTCAAGTGCGCTTGATAAGCTTTTGAGAAAGAAACTTCAGCCTAAACCACAACAGTTTACAAGAAAACGAGGAAAGCGTTCAATCATCAAATAGCTAAGCCCACATTTTTTCTTTTAATCATTTTTCAAAAACTCATTAGATATTTTGGAATGATAGCTTATTTATAGATAATTATTGAAAATTTCAGCACAATGTAACAATATGTGAAGATACAAAAAAATATTGAACTTTTTGTAAAGACTTCAAACTCGATTATCTCAGAATTACGTTGTGGGTTAGGCTACTTATGAGCTCATCGCCTCATATTAACAGAAGTTGATTTGATTGACGTACCTGATGTTGCAATTCTGTAAATGAGCCAATGTCCAGATGAAAAAACAGGATTTTTCTCTCCTGCAGCAGAAATTTGCACTTTCATATATTTTGGAGTTATCCTGAGTCCTGATGGAGTTGTCACTGAGACTCGATGGAGTTATCACAGTGAGATTTAGTGAGGCTATGACTTCCATTGTTAACCATGTCTTCTGCCGTCAGTCCACATTCACTTTTTGTTTTTTACTAACATTTTAAATTTTAATTGGTTTATAAATTTTAATAAATTCGTTTGTAAGCACTTCTTGTCTGAAGTTGTCGCTGATATTTTACAAATTCGAACAAAAATCAAACTAACGTTTGGCAGGAAACAAATAAATCCTTTACTATGGATCATACTGTGCAAAGCTATAGGCTCACCCCTCTTCGAAATCTCAAAACAAAGCGGCATGGGAAGGGCAGGACTCTGGTGAACACTGACCGGACCAGGCTGGACACTACGAGTGGCACCCATTTGATAGTACTTCCATTTTCTCCCAGGCGCAGAAGAAGGGACAACAAAGCCTCGCCCTTAGGGCGAGGCCTTGTCCTCCCGATATCTGGCTAAATGGGTTCCCAAAAGCAAATGCTATGTACAGACGCTGAAAGTTAAAGATGGCCATCACAAAAGGCCCGAAAAACTAAACATGGTGGATATTAAGTATTTTGATACTTCCTCAGCCCAGCCACCCGGATCGACAATGAGCCGAAATGAAGTTTCCTGGGGCCCCAAGGGTGCGCCAGGTCTCGACTACTTTACTGCACAAGAGCAAGAGAATAGGATGACGGCACACTGACCCCACGCTATTTGTTTATACTTCCACAGTAGTTTTTCTCTAAATTACCTTTTTTGCTCCGGAGGGATTAACCCTAAAAAGCCCTGTGGGTGCTCCACTGGTACATGATCCTCCAAGGATTTTAACCTAAAATAAAACAAAATACATATTTAATACAATAATATCTTGGGCAAAATGGTAACTTGTCAGCACTCCAGCACTCACTGGTACAGACAAAGCATGAAATCTCTCCTTCATGGCATAAGCTCAGTGGGTTTGTAAACTTGAGCACCAAACATCAAAATTTAGTAATGTATTTATTGTGTTAAGTTTAATATTACTCTACATGTCATTGATTGAATCTCAACTTTGGAGCATAATCATCTGACTAAGGTCATTTTTATGGACATTAATTTGAATTATGCCAAAATTAAGTCTTATAATCATGATTAAACAAAAAAAGACCATTAAAATCCAACTAATGTATGTATATATATATATATATACACTGACGAGCCAAAACATTATGACCATCCCCACATTTTTCAATGAACTCGTCTGGACGACGTGGAGGGCACGTGATTAAGTGAGAATGGTATTTAACTGCTGCTGGAGAAGGTAAGTAATCATTCTTGCACTTACTTTTGCAAGTGATGGGAAAGGTTGCTGATCTAAGCGAATTTGATAGAGGGCAGATCGTAATGGCCCGAAGACTCGGAACGAGTATCACCGAAACTGCACGACTGGTAGGGTGTTCACGATCTGCCATTGTTAGTATTCATGCAAAGTGGATAAATGACAGTGACACCAGCAGTAGACGGCAAGGTGTTGGTCGTCCACGCGTCATCAAAGAAAAAGGACGTCGGAGACTGTCCCGCTTGGTAAAGTAAAATCAGCGCGAGACAGTGGCTCAGCTGACAGCCCAATACAATGCAGGTCCAAGCACAAGTGTTTCGGAACACACAGTTCAGCAGACACTGTTGGATATGGGACTGTGCAGCAAACGTCCCACTGGTGTTCCTGTGTTGACCAAGCGTCATCGTCAACTACGCCTACAGTGGGCCCGGGAACATTGAGACTGGACCATGGATGAGTGGAAGAGAGTTGCCTGGTCAGATGAATCCCAATTTCTCATTCATCATGTCGATGGTCGTGTCAGGGTACACCGTCTGCCAGGTGAACAGTTGCTCCCCTCTTGTACAGCAGGATATATACAGGCTGGTGGTGGCGGTATTATGCTTTGGGGGACGTTCTCATGGGCAACTCTGGGACCCTTAGTTGCGGGTAGAACAGACCATGAATGCTGCGAAATATCTGAACATCATTGCGGATCAGTTGCACCCTTACATGGCGTCTGTCTTCCCAACTGGAAATTGAATCTTCCAGCAGGACAACGCCCCATGTCACAAGGCTCGGATTGTGTTGGAGTGGTTCGAGGAGCATACTGATGAATTCCACTTAATGTCCTGGCCACGTAACTCGCCGGATATTAATCCGATAGAGCACATTTGGGATGTCATGGAGCGGCTGCTCAGAGCTTAAACACCACCATGTCCGAACATCTCGACTTTGTGTGACCGCTGTTTAGACATTTGGTACAACCTGTCTCTAGTCATGTACCAAGAACTTGTGGCATCTATGCCCAGGTGAGTTGCAGCTGTTTTGCAGGCCAAAGGAGGCGCAACGCATTATTGAGTAGGTGGTCATAATGTTTTGGTTCTTCAGTGTGTGTGTATATATATATATATATATATACACACACTGAAGAGCCAAAACATTATGACCACCTACTCAATAATAGGAACTAGCAGGAATATATATATATATATATATATATATATATATATTCCTGCTAGTTCCTATGTCAAATTGTAAATTTGAATTTTACTCACAAAATTTTATTTGCCATGCAAACTGAAAATTTTAAAACTTCAGCTCAAATGAGGTGAAAGCATCATGTGCAGATTTTCAAGATTTTTAAAATTTCACATCAAGAAAGTTTTAAACATTGAAAAGTGCATTCATATCACAAAAGCATGCCACATCACTTTATTTGATATGAAATTTCATTAAAGGAAATTTTTCCCCCTTTCAAAGTGAAAAATAGAGCTTGTGGATATTTATTCCAAATTTGTACATGCATCTTGAAAAGCACAAAATATTATGACTTGATAGTAACAAGGAAATGACTGAAAAAAGGCCATTTGTTAAAAAATCGGGAGAAATAAAAGATGGAATTAACAAAGGCACTGAAATAAGTTTTTATGAAACTATGGTATTATTTGAATATAATGATCCAGTATTTCCAAAAAATATGCAAACTTAGTCCTAGTTTTAATGCTCTATGTATAAAAATACACAATTTTTAGTATAACTAGTTTCTGAAACAATTTCAAATTTATAGTATTCAGTGAATTCAATTGTATAATGCTTATTTTCTTCAATTTACTTTTCACGTTTCGAATTTGTATATTTTGTAGCATTCTAGCCTTTTTGATTCTTTATTACTAAGACCTTTTATTCTGAATGTAGGTAGTAGGTGTTCATATGTTATCTAAGGTTCAACTTTAAATTTATTGAGAAATTCTCTAAAATATTACATAACTATTAAAACTTAGTTGAATTTCATGCAGCATTTGAAGGGATTAATGAGACTGCAGTGCAAACTAATTGAATCTATCTTAGTTTTAAAGTGACAATTAATGTGACTGAAACTTTCATTCAAAAAGCATTAAATGTTCAAATGGGAGAAACTCAATTTGAGTTTCTTACTTATTTGGTGTATTTTACAATTATAGGACTCGGTTCCATATTTAGAACAGACATTTTATGAATGGATTTATTTTTTGTAGAGAAGATGAACAGTACAGGCTATTTGTTAAGAAAAGGATCATCGGTAGGAAATATTTCAAAATGGATTTAGAGACCAACTTACTAACCTATGTAGCTAAAGAACAAATTCGTTATTTGCACAGAACAAACCCTGTACAATGGACACCAGAACTTTTGTCACAAAGTTTTCCCATTACAGTAACTGGCGTGAAAGTAAGTTTGTAGTTTTTATTTTTAAAAAAATCAACAATTAAACTTACTAGACCTGTGCATAGTACATTTCTTAGTTTGTAGTTTTAATTTTGTCCTTGTTTTAATCAAATTTTTATGGAAACATACTGAAATTGTACTTTCATCTACGGTCTCATTTTCATGAATATTTCTGTTCAATAATTTTATATCAGCCTCTAGACTCCACTGAAATGTAAATTCAATCTAAAAGTCAAAAGTGAAAACATCGAATAATTAGTAAATTTTGATTCAGGATTCCAAAAAGGTCTGGTCATTTTAGTAAACTACACACCAACCATCATTTAGATAAAACTATAAGTGGAAAATACAAGTTTAAGCTAACTATCTTCACTGTTGCTTTTTATTGCATTTGTAATTCATCACTGTTTTCACTATTTAAGTTTTTTATTTTCAACTAAAATGGAGTATCCCATCTTAATCTTTTATCCAGTACCTTTTAATATCTTGAATTGTATCATTTTATCTATTTTAAATCAACATTCTCATCCAACGAATTTTAAATGTACATTTTACGTATGTGGATGACATGTTTTTATATATTTAATTTTTCAAACTTTTAAAGTTTTTATTTTGGTTTCATGTTGTTTACCAATCTGTTTATCTCTCTTTTAATGTTGATATGGTTGTTACTCTAATATTTTAAAAATATATTTTAAATTTATTTCATGTTGTGTTTGGCACATCTTATCCATTTTTAATCTTCTGCAATAAAACCCAAAATCTATTGCTTAGTGTTGAAAATATCAACTTTATTAGTAAGCTTTCCTAACCAACAAGAAAGATGTTTTCCACTAACGTTTATTTTGGACCAGAATGATGGTGGTCATGTTGTCTTACCAAAAGGCCATAGTCCATTGTAGAAATCCTAAATTAGTTTTTAACAATCATAGACATACGATTTGGAGGTTCTAATCCAATCTTAAAAAACATTTTGAGATATCCTTAGCACAGAAATTTATTTTTACTTATAGCTGACACCCATTTTATAAACTTTTACACTTTGTGCCTTGACTAATTTTAATTTGAAATAATAAATTTCTGAATTTATTTTTTTTTTAAATTTGTTTTAAATGTCTTGTGTTTGGTGCAGCTTGGCCAAATGTGACACTTGCCCGTAAAAATTATGAAACAACCTAAATTAGTTTGAGTTGTCATTGTTTTTACTTATTTTGGCCAAGATAATTTTTAATTTTGTTTCACAAGTTATTACATAATAAAAGTTATGGCTTTCAAGCTTTACTTAAAATATGTGCTATAATTTATTGATTTGAATTTGACACTTAAATTATTTGGTATAGAATGATTCTGCATTTATCATTTTGTATCTTTTCAATATTTGTAACGTTTTCAGCACCCAGCTTTGACTTTTAGAAATTAATAGAAAATTACAAAATTTTGATGCGGAGTTAGTAAAACTGTAAAGTTTAAAAAAATTCTTTGTGTCTACTATATGCTTCTAACTATATTTCATCTTATAGAACCATAATAGAGTTGCTAAATGTATCATGATTTCTGTGTTTAAAATCTGACTTTTATAATCAAGTTATTGTGGATCTGTAGCTTTTAAATCTTGCATACGCATTTCTATCCCAATGAATTCTTCCATTATGATTTTGTTATAGATTATTTACAAAATTTTAAAATGTTCCAGGCATAAAAGAGCTGTTACAAACAACTATTCATTACTAGTCAATTCGTGCATAGCATCTGCACTAAAGTTTCCATTGTCATTACTCACATTTCATGCCTTATTTAAATTTAGTTATAGTGAATATAAGCATCAATATGCACAGTTCATATGTCCAAATGAAATAAAATTAGTCAAAAATATAAAACAGCATTTTGTTTAGATTTCTAAATATTAGAGTTCTTATTTCTAACAAAGTGCATGGATAAAAGTTCACACCTGTCTTGTTATTCAATTCTGAATATCCACTTCAATTGTATCGCATTCACTTGTTCAAAGACAATTCAATATTTTTGAACCTCTAAACCTATTTTTGGGTGGACTCAGATTTTCTTTTCTATGCTTATTTCGATCTCCCAAATTTCCGATAACCTTCTGTAATCAGACAACTCGGGAATTTCATTAGAGCGGTGATAGTTTTTTCTTGCAGTTCTAGTAATATTATGTAGCTCCTGACTAATTAAGCACATTTGAACTTTGCAGAAAAATTGGTGAATTAATCTTATAGCGGTTGATTTTATATTGTTTATATCTGTTAGTTGTCATTTGCCACTATACAAATAACGCCGATTTCTGTGCCATGTACATTAGTGAAATAAGTATTTAGATAATTATGACAAGTAACACATAATAACCAAATAATATTTTAGGTGAAGTACTTTTCCAATTCAATGTTTTTCATTTCAGAAATTGTTAAAAAGCAATTATGTTCTTAAGACACCTGAGAGAATAAAGCAGCATGACCAAGAAGTGGAAGAAAGATGGAAGGCTTTAGAATCTGGAAAAACTTCAGAATTAATATCCCCCTACACTCAACGCATGTGGGATGAAGGAGAAATAATGAAACAGAATTACAAATCAAACCCAAATTTACCTACTCCTCTAGACGACACCAAAACAGTTCTTATAGAAAATAAAAATGTAACGGGAGAGTATTCTGCAATAATTCAGAAATACGTTAACTATACGATGGAAAAAGAATCACCTCAAATAAAGCCAAGTGCAGCCAATGAACTTCTAGTTAGTGATGGGACAAAGAACACTTTTATAAACAAAAAGAAAGTGAATCAATTCAGATTTAATAAATATAGGTACCATATAGATGATGAAACAAACGATTCAATTGACAACAAAAATTCAACCAATTCTAGAAAGTCAAAATATATAAATGAAATGGATGTCTTGCACAGTCAGTTTAAAATTAATTCAAAGGAAGAAAAAAGTTCCATGAAATTTACATCGAATCCTCAAAACTTAAAGTTGGTAGATCAGTTTGCAGTTAAAAAGCCTGGAATATCAATAAAACCACTAAATCCAGAAGAAATATTTACAAAAATACCCAAATACAAGAAAGAGTCTATTGAATTCAAACATGGTGCTTCTAAATCAGGGAAATCTTTTTACTTATATGACAATCTTGGAAATCAGCATCCGAAAGGCAAGATTATCAAAGACAAAATTGATTTACCAGCCAACTCCAATAAAAGAAACACATTGTATAAAGTGGGTCAATGTGTTTATGATGCAAATGGAGAATTTCTATACAAAATCTCAGTTAAGAAATAAGGATTTTTGTTCACTATATAAAAATGTATTATGAAAACAAAATAAAATATATATTACACTATTAAAGTCTTTTGTGAAATATTAAATTAAATTTTTCCAGATGGTTATGCAAAATGAAAATGCTTGAAATTTAAAAATTTTATTAAACAGATCAAGTTTGTTTCTTCAAAAATTATTTTGTACTGGTTTGATGTAATGAATGCGTATATATAAATAAACAATTTGAACATTATAAAATTATAAGTATATTAAAAATTATGATTCTATGACCAAGTATCTTAAAATGTTTGTTTAAATCGTAATTTAACTCATTTTCCTAACAATGAATTTTTCATTGAAAAAATCTTTCATGTAGGTTTTTTAATGCTATTTGTATCATTCCAAGAAGTCCAGACTTATTGTACTCTAGTGTTTACATTTTTATAAAATCACAATCATAAAATTCAGTTATGTAAGTATAAATTTTAATAAGGTTCATGTGAAAAATCATGCATTTTAATATTTTTTTATACAACTTTTAAACATTGAATTGAAAAAGTATTTGCATTCATCTTAGTTTCATGCAGGCACCATTTGAATGCAGCATAAAAGAGTTGCATTTATCTTACAAACTATTCAGTTAATTCAATTAAATAAATGAGAACACTCAATTTGTATCACAATATTTATTGATTACCTTTGCATCTGAACCAATATCAACATATACATAAAAGCTCATGAGAACAGTTTGATTAGCCATTGCAAGACAGAACCGAAGTAGCAGAACACAATTTAGTGCATTTGATTTCAAAATATGTTAAACCAAACTTAATTGCAACACATTACAAAATACTTCATTGTAAAATAGTTTAAAAAATTATACATGCATTCATTAAAATTTCATTTTTATATTTCAGTCACAATACTTGAAAAATACCTTAATGATCATAGAGTTAATTTGAGTAAAATATTTTAGGCAACTCCCCATTCTAAATAATAATAAATGTAAAATAAGGAGTCCGAAACTAAGTGCAAAATCCATGCCAGTGTAAGTTATGAGAGAATTTATGAGTATTAGACTACAATTGGGGCATTTTAAAAATTACATAATAAATGTTACCATCAATGTGAGACTAGGCATGGTATATAATGCCTAGGAAATATATAGAATGCCGTATATGGGACGTCAAAGTATGAAAACTTTACACATTTCCTGGCCATGCATATGCAATGCCAGCAAAGTATAGAACACTTCCACCAATGACGTTTTACCTATCACGTGATTTTTGATGCCCGCCTCAGTGGAGAGTATTGTGTACTTGCCCATTTGCACTGCAGTCTTTATTTGGGAGTATCGAAGCACGCAAGTTTCAATTTGCATGGAGATTCTAGCTCACATTGTACTGAATGAGTACTGTATTGCTAGCCCATATGTACTTAGCCTAAAAATGTGAACCATTCTATGGGTTTCCAAGACATAATATACAATGCCTTCATTTTACACATTGCCGGCCCTAAGCCTCTTCATACTTTGGCTAAATATTACTTGTTTTTTATATAATGCCTAGGGAAGTATTTAATACATTAAAATAACAACCATTTCATGCATTGCCTAAAACTCATTCTATAAATTTCCTAGGCCTGCATTTTACCATATTGCCAGTAACATATAACACAAGAAATATGAAAATCATGTGTTCTAAATTTGTTTTATACCTGAATTGTAAATAAAATATTGTGTACAAGATTACTTCCCATAACAAAATTTATCAATGCTGTCCTACAAAATTTTTTCTGTTATATAAAAAATAATGACAATGCACTGCTGTTTTGATTCATACAAGATAAAGGTGGGAAAGACCAAAGATAAAGTACAATTTGTATTTAAATTAAGTTTTGTTTATTTTTATTCAGTTTCATTTGTAATAAATTACGATGAGGGAAACTACATATATCATTACAAGTAAATTTAACATTCATTTTCTAAAGAACAAATTAACAGAAAAACACACGCCCACTTTTTCTAAATAAAATTATAATATGTATTAAATATTTTTTTCTTCTAATACACACATGGCTTTTTACAATGATTATTGACTCTAAAGTATACAAAAAATCATTTTCATCACCTGAAAATTGTTTTAACTATTGTTCTAGATAAAATATACAATGTGAATTAGAGATCTAAAGATAAATACCAATGATGAATTATATTTATATATATGGACTACATTTCTAAACATGCAGAGAAAATATATTGGAATTTGAGACATGGATAAATAGTATATTTTGTTAACATGAAGAAAAATAAGTAATAAGATACTTATTTTGAAGCATATATTCATTAGTATATTCAATGTAAATTAAGTTGAATTGCACAAGTCTTTAAATTCATATTTGGGTGTGAAAATTTGAGTCTTGAAAAAAATATGATCCAGATACATAAGATTACGGTGTGGAACTGAAGTGGATGCTGCTCCAACCTCCTCCCATTTAATTGGAATCGAAATCAAATCTTCCACTTGCTGACAAGCATTTAAAATGTGTTATACTGTCATGGGTTCCGACCTAATGGAAAGAAACATGTTAATTCGGTTAATTCCAATATTTTCATGCATTGCTTATTCCACAAATAAAATTAATATATAATGGTTCATTGCAGAATTAAACATTATTACATATTAAAGTATGAAATAGTAAATAGGACTTGTTTCCATTTAAGAACACTGGAAATTCATTGAAACTGATTAACTTTTGTGGATTTCAAGTTTTAATAATAGTACTTCAATTTTACTCTTAATCAGAAACGAAGCATTATAGGATTAAACAGATGGTAGTTTTCAATATGGAATTATGTGAGCTTTATACATTTTACAATGGGGGTGCAGTTTCAGTTTTACGTAAAATTCTGTGAATATTTTAAATTTGAAACCAATTTCTGGAAGAGGTGGGTAATTAATTATTCACAACGGGGTATTAACTATTCTGGGATCAATCCCAAAGATCTGGAAGGATGCATTTGGATGTGCTGAAATAATTATTTGTAGTGCAGACAAGGTCCTTTAAAAAAATCTTCAAGCATTTTACCAATACCAACCATTTAGCCCATTGAAGACAAAACAATTTTCTTGTATCTGCAAGCCTAAGTCCACTGATCATGTAAGTGTTCAGTATCTTGCTTACACAAATATATTTATTTTCTTTCTTTTAAAATATCTAGCTATATTCGATGCAGTTTTCCTGTACAAGGAAAACTAGTTCTTACAGAATGGCAAATTTGAATCTTATTCATTGGCATGATTTATAAATTGTCTCCTTTATTACACAACATTGATTCTAAGTCAAGGATTAATACTTGAAAAAAAATTGTTCACTCCTACATTTCAATTCTAAATAAAATCACCATAATAAAAGCAAGATCTTCCATTCAATTTAATGATTCTGAAAATACTGGCATATAAAAAATGCGTTTTGACAAATTATGGAATGGTTCCGGGTGTAAAAAATATTCTTAAATTACATGGGATTTTTAACCTTTTAGCTGTGGGTGATTTTCATATTTTTCTGTACAAAATTGTGTCTAAAATTTATATCTCGGATAGGTTTATCATAAGGAGACAAGACAAAGGTGTGGCCTGCTGAAATTAACACAATAAGTGGCGTTGACTGTGAATGGAGGGTTAAACAATGCTATTTTAAAAATTTAGCCATATGTATTTTGATTGGTAAAAATTTTGACATTTGTCTTGTTTTTACAATTTTTCACTTATCCATGAAAATTTGCTAAACACCTTTATTTCCCGAGATTTTACAGGGTTGGCATGGTTCTTGGTTTGCCCTTGTGCACTAGCAACCTGCAAGGTGTAGGTGATGCAAGTTCAATTCCTGTAATCCTCAGTGCATTTCTCTTCTGTAAAAACTTTCCTTTAGTGTATGCCCATTTACTTAAACAAAAATATATTGCTTAGCCATATCTGGCTCTTGCACCATAAAAATACCAAACCAACCCAAGCTTTTTAATAATCCTTAAAAATATTAATTGTCTTATATATCTTAAACAATTTTTGGCATAAATTCACTTATAACTAGAATATTAAACATGTCAGAACCGTGCCTTTATTTTGTTTCCCCAGTGAGGCAAGGTTTCAAAATCTACACTACACCAAGAATAAAATTAGGAAAATCGGGTTTTACTAAATTTTTATACAAAACCCAGCAAAACATTTTTGTATGCATTGTGCCATACTCTTCAACATATCACCATGGGACTTATTTTTAATTCATTCCTGTTTTACTTTCTGTTCACTTTCTCTAATCCAAAATAAAGTGATTATATATGATGTCAAAATAGAATTGGAGTACTGGTTATTTGGCAATGCATTAAAATGTATATAATTTGGTGTCCCAACACCCTTCAACTGAAAAATTTTACCTGCATTGAATTAAATTTTAAGTCAGATGATTTTTACAACTCTCCTAAAAATCATGGCTGGGAGCCACTGATTCATTTCCAAAGATGTTCCTGACTTATAAATCTCTATTTTCATTACAAGGAAATGTACATTAGTATTTTGAAGTATTAGCAATATTTAAGACTTTAAATTTAGTGTAAAAATAATTTTAAAATAAAAACATTTCAAATAAAGAGGTAATTTTTTTCTGCACATGTATATGCAGTTTGAAACAAAATGCCTGAATTGGCAAGCCTTTCATTAAGTATGCTGCTCAGGAATTGAGATTTTAAAAATCAAACATTGATATTAAGTGAATTTTTTTAATTTAACCCCCTCCCGAATTGTGTAAATAAAATATGCCATTTGTCTCAGAACGAGGCTTCTCAAAAGTAAAAGGGTGAAATCTAAGAAAAGTACAAATAATGGCCTTAGCATGAGTGAGCAAGCAAAATAGAACAGTGAAAACTATCTGTGAATACAATACTTGTACACAGGATTTTCAATAATGAAAATGCAGTTAATTTTTAAAAAGGCAACATTATAAAGTGCAGAAGAATGCTTATGAAAATGTTGGAATATATCTCATCTGCATACTTTTAAAAATTAGTAATTGTGCATTTTCTTATAGAATTAAACATGCATAGAAATATGAATTTTTTAGGACTTGAATTTATTTAATATAACTACTACATATATACATATAATAAAACTGCTCCCATGCACTTGTGATTAGTAGATTCTCATCCAATCAGCAAGTAATGAAAGTTACCAAATTGATATATTATTGTATATAACTATTGGAATTAAATTAAGAGGAACTGAATAGGAGAAATAGAAATTTTTAAAATAACATCTTTTTTCTTAAAAAACAACTTTATAAACTTCTAATTTCTATTGTAAAGACAAATCTAGGTACCTCTGACATACTAATTATCATAAACTACTTTAAATGTTAATAACACAAATACACTGGAAATAGGATGAGTGATTTATGAATTAACAGGATTGGAAAATGATTATGGAATATGTTTAAAAAGAATTCGGTAAAGTAACTTGGCTTTATCAGATCAGGAGTGGAGAAGGTGCAACTGGTATTTCTATAATTCAATTTGTTTTTAAGTGTTTCTTCAATTACTCATTAAAAAAGGTATATATGTATAACTAGTTTTTGTAAAAACCTTTTGAAACATTTTTTCATATAATAGTTGATTTAAAGGGATTTATAACATGTACCCCTACAAGAGGCACACCCTGGAGCCCTTGTGGACAAGGATTAAAACAAAATACCTCTGTAGTTTTGAAAAATCTTTAATACAGATTTATAGATAAGCATACAGTTTAGTTATTTGTGAAGTCATTTTTATTTGAGTCCAGTTGTAAGCTCCTGAGCTTTTGCCAAAACTTAAAATACTTTCTATTGACCTGCATACATATTAATATTCAATATATTAAATCATGTCTAACTATAAAAATTGCACACATAATATTCAATATTAATAATTGTCATTTTATATATTAACAATGAAAACATGTAAATATAATACATAGAATTTAATAAAAATCAAGACTGCCATTATTTTAGAAATTCAATTTAAAAATAAGATACCTTACTTATCTATAAATGCAAACTTCAAATGCATATTCTACTTTATTATAAATTATAACACATAAGTTGCAATCTGGGATCACAAACGTAAAAAATTAACCATGAGCAAATTCAATAACACTTTTTTCTTTTACCAATATTAACTACCCTAAAAGCAGCAGGTATGCATTGTGATTGTTTTTCATGCCAAAGCTTTTTCGAAAGGTGCAGAAAGCTCAGAGGCAGCATAAAACTGTAGGATCACAATGCTTGAAACATCTGCTGGCCTACTACAGGGCACAAGACAGAACAACAATCATACTTTGCTAGTATCGATTACCACTAAATGGTTGGTTCATAGCTTGTCGGGCAGCTCCAGCGACGGCACCAGCAGCAGCATTTTGTACATGAGGATTGCGCAAAACTCCAGTGGTAAACTCCTCCTGAGCTTTTGCAAAGCTGTGTTCTGTGCCCCTATATATTCGATGAATCTGAAAGCAAATGGATAAGAAAATTCTATGTTCAGTTCCATTAGAGCTTTGAAATGAAATGTATTTGAAAACTCTTCATATTTTAATTTTAAACTCCTTGTCACTTGGTTTCATAAATAGTATAGGGTAGGTAGGTATTTTAATTAACGTCACACTGGAGTAACACAACAGGCTATTGGCGACGGTCTGGGATCAATCCCAAAGGGAAAGATCCGAGGACACCAAGTAATTCTGAATCATTGTCACCTGAGCTGGCACACCCACTCACCAAACTTCCACACCATGCCAACGTGAGGACATTTGAGGCCACAACAGATTTAACATGCACCAGCTCCCTATGTACACGATGGTCTTTGGTTGGATTCAAACTCGTAACCCTCTGGTTGCTAATCCGTTACTCTTCCAACAAAAATAGCTTTATGGAATAAGTGGCAATGCTATTTTACGTCTCACAAAAATATTTTAACTGATATTCCACAGGATAGAGAAACCGTTTTAATAATTTTAGATGAGCGATCAGGGTGGCATTGAAGACTACAGTGATTCTGATGCAGGTCTGAATTTAGTCATTTATAATGAATGGGAGAAACTATTTTATCAGCAGATCGTAATTTTCCAACAGAGGTAAATCTAATTTCTAACACTAATGGGAATAGCAGAAAACTTTTTATTGGGAAGGATGTAATAAATGTTGAATGAAAAGTTGCATTTGAATTAGCAGTCCTAACACTGAGAAAAATTACCAGAAGTTATTAGAATGGTAAAACATGCAAATGATGTAGAAAAATATTGTTGATAAGTTATTTTTTAGAAAAATCATTTGCAGATTTGTATAACAAACTATATAATATAGGAATATTTATCTGCTAATTATAACAGAAATTCTCTTTACATATATAAAACCTTTATCCTAGCGAGAGTATAGAACAATTCCCTCTTGAATAACTTTAATAGCACATGACTTCTCCACACTTTAAGTGTGTGATAATGGGAACTGAGCAATTAACTTAGTAATGCAATATATATTACCTTCAAAAGCAAGTAAAATGAAGCTGCAGCAAAAACAGAATGAAGTACAGCTAATAGAAGGGCTAAAGTTCCACCAACAGCACTTTTTCCAATGGCATTCAACCCAACAATAAATCCACTGAAAATAGAAGTCAGATGCATTAAACCTGGAGGCACTTGAATAAAATGTATGACAATCAAGTTTTTCTTTGAAAATTGAATTTCAATTATTATCATGAATTGTATTCTAACTAAAGCTCATATAAAAATCAATTATGAAGGAATCGCGACAGTTTTCCTTGAAATGCCTCTTTGTTATTGAGCATATTTGTATAACAATATTTTGTACAGTAGTAAAAAATTAATAGTACAGTAGTAAAAAATTAATTAATATAACACCTTTTACTCAAATGTATTATGAATTTGTAAAATTTTTTGTTATAATTACAGATTTTAAGTGTAAAATTAAGATTATATCTTAAAAATGGCCCTGAAAACATGTTATACAATATTCAGGGGTTATTTTTTTAAGTTTCTGGTAGAATATGCATTCATAAATCTGTAATGACTAACCTGAACATATTTTCAAGTGTATGGTTGCAAATAGTTTTTCTTCTATATAAATTTATAAATAAAAGGTAGTTAACCTTTACACTAAAAATGCTAAACTAATGGAACTAAAAATCAATCAAACTCTAAAACAAAAGTAAATTAACGAAAATCTAGCACTCCCATCAAATAACTCAAATAGAAGTGTAAATAGCAAAATAGTGCAAAATAACTCAATAGAAGATGTAAGCACCTTAGGACACATTTTAAGAATGAAAAGGGACAGTATTCCTAATATAGCATTGACCTGGACCCCTGATGGAAAGAGAAAGCATGGACGTCCCCGTTTGACCTGGCGACATATGATGGATCAAGAGAGAAGTGACTCTGGATGGGTGAGCTGATATGAAGCTAGACTTGATGCATCAGACAGGAAACTTTGGCGATCTAGATTAAGTCTTATGTACCCTCAGGCACTAAAAAATTTATGATGAACATTTGCAATACAGCTGGTACAATAGTTGTACCATCACACTTTGCTCATCGAACGGCTTGGTATGGATGTTGTACTGCAGATCTGTATTCAATCACAATTTACAAGCTCTCAGAGACTGTATGACCAAAGGGGTCTCCGTTTTGTTCGGTACCACTTGCAGTCAGTCAGAAATTTCTCAAAGATGGTAAGTCGTGTTTGTGATCTATCAAGTCAACCAGTATAACAAGAAATATATTCTAGGAAATACTTTCATGTCTTAGATGCTTTATTATAATTGTTTAAAATAATTTTTGTTAATCACTTCTTGCATGGTTTTTTAGTTCTTGGATTGAAGTTCTATTAATGGAAATTGGATGCAGTATTTTTGAATCATTCATACTTTAGCAAAATTAAACAAACACAAGCTGTTTCAGATTGGAAAATAAGAACATAAGAACCTTTCAAAATAAATTACTTTTATCTAAATAAAAGAACTAATGAACTTGCTTTAACATCGAACATTTTTGCTGTAGTGATTTTAAAAGTGAGAGCAATTTTCAGAGAAATTTAGTAGCATTAAAAACATGATTTTAGTTCAAATGTCCAGATATTTAAACAAAATAGTTTTACAAGTAACAAATTCGTGAACTTGAACACAAATTACAATTATACAAAAGCAGACCCATTTAAAATTGCAAAAAGTCTTGCAGTTATTTTTTATTTGACAATTAATTGGAATAGAAGTATTCAAAATTATACTCACAACTTAAAAATCAACAGAGTAGGTTTTAAAAAGCTAACTTACAAGCTTATTTAAGTAAACATATTTGAAATCACAACTATTTTACAATTAAATTTAAAATAATGAAAAAATAGTATGTACAACTAATTTAATATAAGATAATTCAGAGTAGAAAGTTTCAGTGAAGCAGGAAATAAATTCAAGGAAAATGAAAATACGTCTGTATTAACGTTAATCAATATGAATGTTCTAATGGCTAATGTTACCTTGCTTATAGTGTAAAAAGGACTATGTTTTAAGGAGAACACATTTTATTTTCTAATCCTTAACAAGTAGAAAATGAATTTAAGGATCTATAATTTTAAGTCAACTTTTTCAGTGCCATGCAAAACATGTTTCTGAATTTATCACATTAAATTTGTAGAATGACTGCAAATGTTGTCCTTCTATACTATTTTCATTATATAAGTGAGCCCCGTAGCAAGGTTTGAACATGTAAAGATTTATCAATTTTTAATACATGCTCTTAAGGGAAAAACTTAATATTAAAAGCAACCAATAAAACTAATTATAAATTGTAAGGTAAAATTTTGAAATACGATACAAATTTTTAAATCTGAATATAATTACCAGTATTACTTATTAAACAGAATTACAAATTTATACGAGTAAAAGTATAAATGTAATGTTCTCCATTGTCTGAACAATAAATACAAATGCGAGTGCTAACATTAGAAATGTTTCCACCCAAGTTGTGGTTTCAAAACAAACATTGCTACCATTCTCCTACCATTGAAGGTTGCAGTAACAACACTTACAAGGAGAGCCCCCTCAATGGGCAGCATGGGAACCAATCATGCCACACACACTCAAGAAATGTAAAGGGATTGGTTGTTGTATTGGTCATATTAGTCACATTTAGAGTCACAATGTAAAAGGAGAAAGAAATCTGATGAAATGTCATTTGGAGGAGCAACCTACGAAATTTGGAGGCAGAATTCTAAATTCTTTATTCACTACTTTCAATATAAATATCTATAACAGACCAAGTAATTTAAAACACTGCCATTAAAAAGCAATTGATAGGCTGCTAATTGAAAAGACTTGGCTGAAAACAGCCTATTTATTGGTTTACGATAAGTAAAGTGTTAGGAAAAAATATTGCACTCACCATGATCCAAAATCTGGAATTCCAATGGCATACACAACAGACAAAACAAATTGAAAGAAGAAAATAAAGAAGAAAACCATGAAGTTAAAGGAACTGTCTGACCTAAAATATAAACAAAATATTAGTAAAAGAGGATGGACAATGTTCTAGAAATGTTCCATTATTTTGTTCCTGGCCTATAAAAATGTGTTTTCCAAAGAAATAAATGGTTCAGACTTCAAATATATTGAAATGTTACAAACTGTATAATACAGAACTCAAGTTTTAAATAAAATTTAGAGGTAAGCTAATTAAATACGGTTTTAAAGCACCATATTTAAGAGATTAAGTTACTTTCAGCATTCATACGATTAAACTTACAAACATTGTAAATACTGCTTTGCTTGTTAATTTGATCTATTTTAATCATTTTCAGTCAAATGTTTAATTTTCAATGTCAAATTTGGCACAATTTGTTATTCAGATATTTTACGAAGTCTGTAAGTGAACCAATTGTAATTTACGTAATCCTGGTAATTTTATTTTCTAGAGGTAATTAACAGTATTTTAATTGACTACAATTCTATACTGGGAGTATAACATTTCATTTTTTAAGTTTGTTATGGTTGTTGCTAACCTGCAAAGCCTTTCTTTTTAGTTTAACTACCATACTATGCCAGCCATAACAAGTTAAATTATATATTCAAATAAATTATAATTTCAAAATAAATTATAACTGAATTACCTAAATGCTTTGTACAAAGGCCTGAACCAACACACAAAAGACAAAGGTGTGAAGAGAAAAAATGCAAGAAGTGAAAATCCAAATAAAGTAGGAGAGCCTGCTCCAGCAATTAGAAGAGCTAAAGCTCCTAACATGTTTAGGGCCATAACACATGCATAATCTATGAAAGAGAAAATAGACATAACAAGTAAACAGATTAATAGATATCCATTTTTATTGCACATAAGATATTTGGAACATCATTATTTACACAAAAATATTAAAAATTGATGTATAACATAAATGCTCTATTAGATAATCATCTATTTTATACTAAAAAAATCATGTTTAATTTATAATTTAAGTTTGCATAAATTTCCATTACATAGCGTAAATTTTTTGAAAAAGCTAGTTAACTGAATATATGCTTTTACCTATTATCTACTTCCTAATTTTATATGGTAATACATTTTTAGAGTAGTTCAACATATTTTTGTCAGCTCTTTTAGAGTTGTTTATTATACAGAGTTTAGAGCTATTTCAAAAACACATATAATACATACAATTTATTAAAGCAATAAAACTAAAATTAGAATAAAAAATATTGAAATTGCTCAAGTCATAGAAGAGTAACTTACATATCCAAAGATAATACATTGTTTTAACAAGTTTTTGAAACTCAAGGGGTATATCTACTGAAATATCTTGGTAAAAGCATGGCCCCACACAAAAAGATTCAGGTAAGGGAGGCCAATTATTGGCTCTAGCTGAAAAACAAAAGCAATATGAAAAGGTTTATTTAAAGAAATAAACAGTCATTCCAACAAAATAACAATATATCAAATCAATTTATAATTTTTTATAACTAGTAAATTAGAAGTTCTCAAATTTTCTGAAAACTTAATTGCATTTTATTTCATTACATGTTCACTTGCATTTTATAGCATAAAATTTTATTTTTACTTGTCTTCAAAATTAATTTCTACCATTACCTAGGTTGTAATAGGACAAGAATAAATTTTTTTCAAAATTAAGCGTTTTTAATCATCTTATATCATTTCTAAAATATTCAGGAATTATTTAAATCTTAGAAAGAAATAAAAATAAGTTCAAACATTAAGTATTATAATTTAGATTTTGAATAAATAATTTTTGAAAATAGTTTTCCAGCAATACTAGATGTGTGCAGAAACCATTCTCTCCACATACAAAAACATACATTCACATTTCAGGTTTTTCATTTCTTTAAATATCTAAGACTCAAAAATTCGAAAATCGAAGCCTGAGGTGCAACTTCTTGATATATAAGCTAAATTCCAGGTTCTAGGTTGAGTAATTTTTCTATTGCAAAGGATCTTGGATTGCACTTCATCTTATAGATATAGCATACAATGGTAATGGTAATTAATAAACGTTGCACTAGAGCAACACAATTGGTTAATGATGACGATTCAGGATCAATCCCGAAGGGAAAGGTCAGAGGACACCAAGTAATTTTGAACCATGGTTAGATGACAAGATAACACCTGAACTGGTACCCCACTCTCCAAACTTCCACACCATGCCAACGTGAGGACATTAGAGGCCATGACAGATTTAACGTGCACCAGCCCTCTTTGTACACGTCGGTCTTTTGGTTGGATTCGAACTCACAACCCAACGGTTGCTAGTCTGTTACTCCTCCAACCGGGCCACTGCAGCCCTCAATATAGCATAATATTCCATTAGTTCAAAAATATAATTTTATAATTTGTCAGTTGAATTAATAGAAAGTTGAAAAGATTGTATTGGCATAAGTGAACTCCCGAGGCATCAATTTCTAGGGGCTCAAAGCTATTGAACACCAATATTTTGTTAACTCCCACTCCCCTCCCCATAGCAAAGGGATAAAAATTACAAAAATACAGTTAATATAGGTAGTGAAATGAATAAATGATCAAATAGACAGTATATTTGTCAAAATAATATTGATAAAGTATGTGCATCCCTACACCTTTTTATGTAAATAAAACATGGAAATCCATGAAAAATAAAGGACTTTGAACTCCTTTGTTATAGCTTGCACATCTATCTTTTTGCTTGAAAAATCTAAAAATTTGTGAATTGTCTCCTTATAATTTTCTAGTGCTCTCAAGCTCCTACTCTCTGAGAAACAACTGTAGACCAAAATTAAGTTCAGACCCCAGACTTAAAATATCTTAATGATATTTCAATTAGAGATGCTAGTTGGTTGCTAAATTCAAAGCATATAAAAGCTATTTATTACCAATTCAATTAAAACCAAAATAAATGTTTTACTAAAGCAGTGCAAACTTAAGATTTGATGTCTTACAAGTGGAAGTGCATTTAATTTAAGACAAATTAAGCTCTTTGGTCAATTTGGTAGTTATTAAAGATGGAAATAGGTTTTCTAGCTTTAACAGTGCATAATGCCAAATAAGGACAGATTATAGCTTGAAAATCTCTGCAACAAAAAAAGCACAAAATCCTATATAAAATTAAAGAAATACCATCATATGTTCCAGCTCTTAGGGCTTCTTCTTTAGCTTGTAGCTCTGCCTCTTTTCTTCTTAATTCCTAAAACCAATTAAATAATTGCAACACATTACTATCTTGGCACTAAAATTATTTCAAATGATAGCAATTGAAAATGTAACTTGGTGAATTCTATGAATATAAGATCAATGATTCAAAAGATGAAAAATCAATTAGTTTTACCTCTTCTTTTCTTTGTAATTCAGCTTGAATAAGAGGCTGTGCAGCTGTTGGACTATAAGCAGGAGGAGGCTCGGAAATGGGCTGCATTACAGCAGGCTGAGAGGCTTCTGGTTTCATTTGAGATGAATTATACTGTGGTAAAGTACCACTGGGTGTTTTCTACATAAGTGAAAAACATAATGCTATATATATATAAATACTGTTGCTTTAGTTAGAATATAAACCTAGATTAATGTAAACACATAAAGTGTCACATCTCAGTTGATCTATATATATATATATATATATATATATATATGAATTACAATGGTTATTCTGCAAAATATTAACAAAATAAATTACATTGAATAAATAGCATTAGGTAAATATTAAACCTAGTTCCTACAAATTCATTTGTTACTTCTTTATCATTGTTGGGATTGATAATGATACAGATATGTGTAAGATGGTTGAATCAGGCCAGAAAAATAATACCCAGTCATTGCCTTCATACTTCTTAAGGAATATTAAGTCATTGAGCTGTTGCCAAAATAATGAATATAAATTTACAAAATAAAAGAGCTATTATTTTATTTGAAAAATGTTTCATGCATTTGTAATATTTCATTTGTAGATATATTTTAAAAATAAGAAACTAACACTTTTGGGGGCACTAGGGGATGAGCAGCCTTATTCCAGACTATGGGACTGCCCATTACTTATCATTTACAAGTTGAAATCAGTGTCCATGTACACCCAGAAATCAGGCATTGCCTTGTATTTCTTACTATGATTGGTTGATTGTTTTTAAACTTTTTGGCGCAAGGACCATATTTGGCCAAGCTATGCCAAACACAAGACAACATAAAAAAAATGTTGTGAAAGGGATAAGAGGGATTGGGGAATAGAGTAGTGTGATGAAAGCAGAAAAAGGTCACTTGAGTACCTCGAATCCATGAAGCCAGTGCACACCTAAAGGAAATGCGCCCCTAAGGGCATTATGATTGGCTTAATGGTGTCTGTTATACACCATTGATACCTTTGGCTCATACCCTACCCTCCTCTTCATGCTTCTGATTGAGGCTAGTATCCAGTTGAGATAAAATGCAGTTGGTCCTTGCTCATTTTCCCACCTTTTTAAAAGCCTGCCCTGCCATCAAGTTCTAAGTTGCTAATAAGCACAATTGTGCCTTTTGGACTGCTTTTAACCTAGGGCTAAAAATGATTTGTTTTGTATTTGTGGAAAGGAAACAACAGCAAATGGAGTTGACTTATAAGGTTATCTATGGCTAAGCATACAATTTTTTCGCTTATGAACAATCTCAGCATCCTCAGTTATCAATGTTACGCACGGTACACTACTCATTGAAGTTTTTTAAAACCTTGTTTCAGTGTGCTTCACAATTCTTTTATCATTCTAATAAAATTAATAATATTTTATTGCATTGATGCTTTACATTTTTATTCCTATAGGTGTGTGCATAGAAGTCCAGTGCTTGCTTTGCCCTAGGTCTATAATACCCTTAATATGATTAATCTTGGTAGTTAGAAAGATTTGACCAGGTATGTTGCCATGGTAAAAATAAAGTTTATAGTAAAAATTACAATTCAAAAAATGAAATGATAATTTTTGTTTTTGAGTAACAAAAAAATAAAATCATAGAATTGACAGCTTATAGTATTTTTTTTCTAAAAACTTTTCGCAGGTCCAATTTTAGTTATCAGAAGGATTTAAATCAATCACTAAATTCATTAAATATAAATAAGAAATGATAACAGAATTGAATGCACACCTAATTCAAAGAATGGTCTTTTTACAGATACAAATTTTTTTTTAAATTTAATTTGAAAATATTAAAACCCTAATTACACTAAAAATTATGAGTACTTTAAAATGTAAAGTTACTTTTTCTGCCTCCTCTAATCTGCTGAAAATACCATCCAAGTTTTGCATAACCTTAAACCTGTCATCTAACACATGAACATTACATAAATTGATAAATGTTATATTATGCAAATAATTTCCCCACCATTTGATTCGTTTCAATTCATTAAACACTTAATATAGAGTGAACACTTTTGGGGAACAAGAAAAAAGCATGATATACCAAGGGAAGCAATACAATGAGTTCTGACACTTTATATTTTCACATGCATTTCCCTTATTTAATAAAGGTATACCTAAATTTATACACAAATTGATGGTAAAACTTTTAAATACTAAATACAGAAGAATACTTTTGAAAACTCCTATGCTTAGGAGACATCCAAATCTTTTTCGCCAATTCAGTTTAAGATAACTTAAAAACAAGTGATTTAAACTAATTCTAAAGGCACCATTTGAAATTTCCTTTGCTGTTCTGAAGCAATTAATTGGGGACAAGTAAAGAAGAACGATAAAACCAAATGTAGAATATATCAAGGCACGATATTTTTTCTCCCCTATGACAGCTTATAGATTGTATGATATTTGAGCACTAATTGCCAAGAATGAGAGTCTCTGCGTTACCCTGGAGCACCATGGGAGTTGCTGCCACATTGTACCCACCGTGAACAGTAGGGAATATACCTCCCTTGGGGACTTTGGCGGAAGTTGACTCGCATTTATGTGTGGATTTGAAGAAACCATAAAACTTCAAGGCAATACATAAATGTGGGCATAGAAATCCAGGAAAATTTAAGCAGCCAACCTGACCAATGAAAATAGGTGTCACTCACAAATCTCACATTGGCGTAATGTGGAAGTTTGGAGAGTAGGGTGCAAGATCAAGGGTTGACCTTATCTGACTGGTTCAAAATGACAAAGTGCTATAGTTGGATCTTTCCCTTCGGGATTGATCCCAGACCATCACCAACAGCCCATTATGTTGCTTCAGTGGAACATCAATTAACTACCTACCAACTACCCCCTCACAAATATATTTATCAGCAGTGGCTGATTTCAATGCAAAAGTTCAATCCACATCACAGTGTTTTGATTTTCTCTTCTCCACTAAAGATTGAATTGATGTTTTTTCATAAGCAAATTTATTTCTGATAAGAAAATCAGCAATGTTTTCATTATGTTACTAACACTGAGTGCCCTACATTTTTAACTAATTTATTAGACCCTCCTGGATTCAGATAAACTGAGATTGAATAGGAAAACACATCTCAATGCTCACAACGGGGTATGCCGATTTAAATCAGCTCGATTTAAATCAAGTGATTTTTATTTTAAAAAAATTATTGATTTAAATCAAAATTTTAAGTTTCATTTTTATTTCTGTTATGTTTAATAATATTGAGAATGAAATACTGAACATTCACCTTAAAATTATACTGAAAATCATCCTCCCTTTGAAGACACTAAATAATAGTATTTGCTGATTGGAATCATAATTACCAGACAAGTATTTTCGTCTTGGTCATTGACCAATAGGTGTCACTCAGAAGCCTGCTCATCAGTGTTGGTTTTGTTTTAAACATTCCGTGACTATAAATTGCTCATGGTCAATTTTAAACCATTCACCATGTATTGAGTGAAGATGCTCAAAATATATTCAATTGAAGTATTAAAATTGTGGTAACTTGCTTTCTTTTTAAGATGTTCTAGTTATTTATTTAGTATTGTAGTCTGTTCATAAAAAATATAGACACTTACACAAAAAGATCTTCAGTATCACAGAGCATTCCAATTTTGTACATAAATCTTTATAATTGTCAATTTTAATAATTTCAATTTGTTTCGTGTAATATATTTAACATTTATGGAACTGAAATTTGGAATGTTAAAGTTAATTCACTCATCTGATAATTGAGTGATTATGTTGAGAAAGGATTATGTGTTGAAGCAGAAAGCTATTGGAATTGATAAATTTTTTATTGCACACACACACAAGCTCAAAATTCCACTGAATTGACATTACCTGGGGATGCTATTACACTTGTTCTATGTTGTTCATAGAGAAAAGCTTAATTTTTTTATTTATATATAAACCCTTTTTGTGTGTTTTAAATATACCAAATATAATACATAAAATACTTGTCAATGCTCAAAGAATTTGAAAAATAGACATTTGATTTCAAATTTATGCATTTTCATGTCGTCTCATTTTTTACCGAACTTACTTACAAAAATAGTTTTTCACTAAAAGTTATCTTTGCAAGCTAAAAATTAATGAGAAATAGGAATTTTTTTTATGTAATCGTTTCATTTTATTTTCTATTGGTGACGATTTTTTCTCAAGAGCAAGTCTTGAACCAATTAATTATTTTATATAAAAATAATTGAAGTAATTCAAAACATTTGATTAATACAGTAATACCCCCGAAGTTACGCGATAGGTGGGTCCGACGAAAATCGCTTAAATCGAATTCATGTAAGTCAGGGTACAACTTTGCATATAAATACATATAAATTTTGTTTAATTCGGACCAAAGACAAACAAAAACACTAGTTTAAAAGAAAAATATGTAATAAAATTGCAGTTCTTTATACATATTAATACAAAATATTAAAAAAATAAATGAGTTGCGTAAAAAAGTTATTTCGATGTCGATGGCTTCATAAAATCTAACAAATTCGTCTGATGACACAATGCCTTCTTTTTCACACAGAATTTCTTCGTAGCAAGCTAATTTTTTTATTCCTTGCTTTGTAGCTATAACGCGTTCTTGATTTGGAGTCTACGTTTTCTAAAAATTTTAAGCCCTTTTCAATTGAGCTCAGACCTTCTGTCAAGCTTGCAATTGTCATGTGCTTTTCTGGTGGAACTGGTCTGAAGTGTCTGATACTTCAGTGACGTTTTACTCATGCATCTCTATGAGCTCATCAATTGTTAGCTCCTGACTATGTGAATCCAACAGCTCATAGACATCACCATTACTTCCAAATCTAATTGCCTGGCAAGATTAACAATTTCTATCACATGAGCGACATGCTCAGTTTCTGGCATTGTTTCCATCTCGTTTTTGAAAAAAAAATGGACAAAGTTTCTGCCAGACCCCATTCAATGTTTTTTGGAAATTTCATCCCAAGATCAGATTTACTTCGTTTGGACGACACAGTTTTTTAAGGGTTTAGAAACATATCACAAAACAATCTTAACTTTCGTCGATCGTAAAATTGTACATGTAGAGTTCGCGCGAAACGCGTTCAATTAGTATCACAGCAAAGAGAAACACTGAAGATAGCGTGTTGCCAAACAAAAAAATCAAGAACTGCATAACTCCGAGTTCGCATAAGTCGGGGTATTACTGTATATGATAAATATATAATACAAACAAAATTCTGAAATTTATATTGGATAGTTGAATAAGTTCTCGCTGTTTTCCAACAGATGGCGTTACCGGAACTGGTTGCGTTAGTTTATGATAGTGACGCATCTATTTACAAGTACTACAAGCAAGCTTGAAATCCAGTATATGTTATTTCGCGGAAGTGCAAACAACTTTATTTTTCATTGCGTTAAATATGTCAAATTTCGTGCCAAAAAAAGAGTATTTGCGGGGAATTTTACTGCACTATTTTATTCAAAAAAAATCTGCAGTTGAAGCTCACAGAATTCTTGTTGAGACTTACGGTGACCATGCTCTGTCTGAAACAACTTGTAGAGATTGGTTTAGATGCTTTAAAAATAATGATTTTGATCTTGAAGATAAAGAACGCTCTGGCGCACCGAAGAAGTTTGAAGACGAACAATTGGAAGCATTACTTCATGAAGACTCATGTGAAACGCTAGCTGAACTTGCAGAATCATTAGAAGTTGATCACACAACAGTTTCAAAACGTTTGAAAACATTAGGAATGATTCAAAAGCAAGGTCATTGGGTGCTGTACGAGTTGAAGCCGAGAAGTCGAACGGCGTCTTTTCACCTGTGAACAACTGCTTCAACGGCAGAAAAGGAAAGGATTTTTGCATCGTATCGTAACTGGCGATGAAAAATGGATACACTACGATAACCCTAAGCGTAGAAAATCGTGGGGTAAACCCGGCCATCCATCAACATCTTCAGCAAAGCCGAATATCCATGGTTCCAAGCTTCTGCTCTGCATTTGGTGGGATCAGCTGGGTATAGTTTATTATGAGCTGCTCAAACCAAATGAAACCATCACGGGAGATCGCTACAGACTACAATTGATGTGATTAAGCTGAGCATTGAAGGAAAAACGGCCGCTATACGAGCAGAGACACGACAAGGTCATTTTGCAGCATGACAACGCTCGGCCACATGTTGCAAAACCGGTAAAAACCTACTTGGAAACGCTTAAGTGGGAAGTCCTACCCCACCAGCCGTATTCACCGGACATTGCCCCTTCCGACTACCACTTGTTCCGGTCGATGACACATGGCCTGGCTGAGCAGCACTTCCGTTCTTATGAAGATGCCAAAAATTGGGTCGACTCTTGGATAGCCTCAAAAGATGTGTCGTTTTTCTGACGTGGAATTCAAATGTTGCCAGAAAGATGGGGAAAAGTAGTGGCCAGTGATGGACAATACTTTCAGTAACATGTTTTTTAATGATTTTTTAAAATAAAACATTAATTTTCACAAAAAAACAGCGAGAAATTATTCAACATCCCAATATGATTGAAATAAATTCATAATATAGTGTACGTGGGATCAGGCAACCTTATTATCTGGGTTAAAAAATTAACGTTACTGGTTTTGAGTTAAACTCAAAATAATCTAAACCGCTTGAGAACCAGATGGGAAAACATTGCTCATATTGGAATTTGGAGTCTATTTACTCTACCATGTGATTTACTTTGCTAATTCCTATATTGCATTTTAGCCTTTCAAAAATTTACCTGGCTATATTTCTTAAAATATTAATGTTTTATATAAAAATATTAATGTTTACAAAAATCAAAACTATCTAGAAGCTACACTGTAATTTACGTGTTTCATGTACAACAAATTTAAACTTGTATGGGCAAGGAATTAATTAAAATCATAAAAATCCAATTTAAATAAAAAAAGTCTGATTTAATTCAAATCAATCCAATGTTTTTGATTTAAAAAAGATCATGATATTTTTATACCCGGCTTACAAAGCTGCAATTATGAATTTCAAATAAAGCAGACAGTTCTTTTGGTCCTCTTTGAGGAAACATTGTATACCAGAAAACTGTTTTGGATTGGTGGGAACTCATTTAAATTATAACGTTTGTGCAGATGTTAGACAGAAGACAAGGTAGTCATTAATAAAACAATCACAGCAATTTCTATTTTCCAGAAAGAATGTTTCCAATTTATAGTTTAGAAAACTTGAAATGTAGAAACAAGTTGGTTAACAAAAAAGCAGAAAAATCAAAATTGATTAAGTTATCGTATAATTTATCCAAATTTATTTAATTCTAAAATTTCAAGTATTATGGATTTGTATAAAAATAGTTTTTTTTTGAAAAAGTAAGTTAAAAGTGTATAAAAATTTGCCCTTTTATATTTCCTAAGCCCTCATTTAATAATGTTTAAAGTAACTCAATTATACCTACAAATTGATGCATGGCTTGCTTGTCATCTAATAAGTTTAACTTCTAAGGGCAACAAATTAATTTCAATAACAAACATCTGATTTAAATTAAATCCAAATTTGATAATGAAAATCATAATTTTTTTTATACCCTGCTGGTAATTGAAAAGTTGTTTTCCAATGACTTGAAAGAACTAAAAGTTTAGTAAGATTTATACAAAAATGACATTTTTCAGTGAAATAATTTCCTTTTCATGTAAACAGGATTAAATAACATTTCCTTATTTAAATAGATTAATAAAAGTTGTTTTCAATAATTTAAAACAAACTAAAATATATTATTGAAACTGCTTCATTTTAAACCTATTTTATATATTCATTTATTTAAAAACACTTAATTCTTTTTCAAAAATTATGCCAAGTTTGGTTCGTCCGACAATTTTTGTTAAGTGAGGGTTCATGTATTGTGAAACTTTTATGCCACAATTTTAGTTCTGGTGTAAGCAAGATGGTAATTAATTTTAAAGCTATCCATACAATAACAAACAATGGATATCTGAGCATCAATTCTTTCATTGATCAATATTCTTATTATCGTAATATTTATGTATATGTAATAACACTGCAATACATTAGAGAATAAATTAAAGGTTTATGCAATTTCATAAAAATTCAAAATGGATCCTGCTGAAAAATATTAAACATATTAATTAGGTCATTAATAGAAAAACATTTATTTGATAACACCAACTACTGAAATTACTATTTGGACTTCATATCTGAACTGCAATTCAAAATTATTCATAATTCTGTTTTAAATACTTTTGAAAACATTATTTACTCAATTATAACATACTAAGGAAGTTAATTTCATTTGAAGGCAATTTTAAGCATGAAACTAATCAAATACTAAGTTCCTCATACCAAGTAACCATCAATTAGACTGATCATGAGAACAAATTTGAACATTAATTTTGAAACATTTTATTTTAAGAACATTAAGCAATTTGTATGCCTATTTATCATTGCTTCACTCAGTTGATAGTAAGGTACAAAAGTATTTTAATTTTAATAATGTAATCCTTATACTTTCCACAAAAGAAATTATTTTAAAATATAGAAAGCTTTTATTGATTGATTTTGTGACAATGAAATTAAATGCTACACAAAACAATGTTCAGGGTGGTACCCAATTTGACCACCGGTAATTGATCATTAGAAGCCTCTTATAATTCAAAGTAGTCAAAGTAGGATTTTATTTCATATTCATGCATTTGATGCTGCTCCCATTTAGCTTTTTTAAGGTGAGTAAGCCAGTAATAGAGTGCTCATTTTTCATGAAAAAATTCCCTACAGCTAATTTGCAAATACTTTCAAGATTTTTGTACTTAGTATCTTATAAAGGTAGTGATTAAAATGAGCTTAGTACAATTCTTAATGCTTCAGTTTTTTATAATTTTTATCTTGAAGTTTAGAATACTGATGGACCAGTAATTGATCACCACACATCCAGTAACTGACCACTACCCAATTGACCACTATTCATTTTTTCAAATAAAATTTAAAATGAAACATTTGTGCAAATGTTTTAACCAATCAACAGTACATTTATTTCTGTAATGTAGCTTGGCTAAACGTTTTTTACTTGGTATTCTAAGTAATAGTAAAAGAACAAAACATCACATATTAAGCAAGTAAACACAATAAGTACTAATATTAAAGTAAAATAGTTAAAATATGTAACAAACTAATAAAAAACAGAACAGTTTAATATTAGTTTGTTACATATTTTAACTACACATTAATTAAAAGAAAAACTAGTCAGTTACTGCATATTCCACCAATTTCTTTAAAACACAATGCAAGCAAAATTAACATTTTCATTGTTAGACAAAAATAATTTTATCCTAACTAAAAAGCATATCCTTTTAGAATGCAATTTATATATACGTTATGCAGCAACTATAGCATTTACTGCATATACTTTTATACCATATTTGTTTTCGTTTTGTCAGCTACCTTCACATTTTTTAAATACATTACCTTCACACTTAAATCTGGAAGTATTTCCCCTTTTCCCATTATCAGTTTGAAACCATTTTCTTTTTTGGTTTGATTTTCCCCCTCTTTTAACTTTTCTCATTTTATATTTTCTTTTACAATATAATAACCAACTTTTAGATTTGCATGGGACAATATCTTCCATTTTGAACTTTTCTTTTGAGGTAGGACTCACTAGGGTATAGCACAAGATCTAGAGTACAGGATTAACAGATGGTTTTGCGTAATTTCGGGTACTATAACTCTTTCAAAATAAAAAAGTTCATTGTTTCAGCATTTGAATCGTTTATTTCAGAAACCTGTCAACAGACATTTTTGAAAAAGTACACTTAGTGGGTTTCTGAAATAAACGATTCATTTATCCTCAATGCTTGGTCTTCTAATAACTTACCATCTGGTCAAATACTAGATATAGGCTCATTTTTTATATTTAATTACCCAAACAATTGCCAAATACTTAGTCATGATGAAATATTTTATTTCAAATCAAAATTTGCCTAAAATTCCAGTAATTGACCAGAATGGTCAATTACTAGAACACATGCAGTTTTGTTCTACCATAGGATTGACCACTGACCACAATGCTGATGATTTAAAATTAATTTAGATATAAAAAATTACTATGTCAAAATCAGATATATTACCTTTATGCCAAATCTTAGTTCAAAATAAGAAATAGAATTGAGTTTGAGCCATCACTCGTCAAAACAAGTCTATAGTGTGATTTCACAGATCCCAATGCTTTGACAAACTTTTGTTAAAATTTTTTATCAATAAAAAAACTTTAGTGAACTCCAGATTGGTTACCATTTATCGCAGTAGTCCATTTACTATAAGAATATAAATTTAATTTATTGTGAAATAAACTAGTTTGCTTGTTTTAATGAGAAATATAAGGAAATGGTCAATTACTGGTAGGTATCAGTTGATGATGGCTGTTCACCTAATCAAATAAAGTGAAAGAATGTTTGCTATTTGCAAAGTCAGTACTTTAGGTGTACCTAACTTAGAAAATATACTTTTCAGTTAAAACTTATTATAAAAAATGCTAAATTAAATTTTTTTCCCAATAGGTACTACCAGAAATACTTAAAATTCAGATTCTATTTGAAAATGTAGGCAGTTATTTTTATTTTAAAGATGAAAGGGTTCCTTAAAATTTATTTTTTTAATTAAAATATTATTCTACATAGAACTTTAATAGTTAAAAAATAAATAATCTATAATTTAAAAATAATGTCTTCTTAAAAACATCACATCCCAGTGTGGTACTAATTATTCTAAGTATACTGAAATTAAATTTTTGAACTGTGAAACATCTGAATTAAATTTTCAAAATACAAATTTTTCAATAAACTTGTATGTAATGTTCAATCAACAAAAGTTAGATTTCAAATCATTTAGATGAAAATGCAATTATAAAATAGTAACATTTAAATCATGAAAAGTCACATTACGTAATTTCAAAATAAAGATTCTTGGATTTAGACTCACTTTCGAATTGATATATAATAGCTCACATATGGTTAATCAATATTTTGACAAATATAAACTAGAACACATATTTACGTTTTGCTGGGATTGCTGTTGATCTGCAAAAGGATTGTAGTCATCAAGACCTGGCTGCACAACATTTGTTTGATTAGTCACTCGAGTGACAGCGGGATCCTGAAACAAGGACCACTTTATGAAATTGAAGAGATGGGAAAGGCCTTGGAAGTAATTGAAGCAATGAAGTGGTTATGAGTTCTTATTAATGATTCACAAGTGCAAAAAATGTGAACGTTTTCGACAGAATCCAAAGAAAAAGTATAATTAGCTATTACTAGCAAGTGCAAGGTGTTTGTGCAATGCAATCAATAAGTGCTTAATTGATTAAATAATAATTCAAAGTTTTAAGTGTAGCTATTGAATTCATATTTAAATACGAAAAATTTCAAGACTATTCAAAATTGAAGTACTCACGGAAAACGGGCTACTGGCAAAAGGATCCGCGAATGGATTAGCATCGAACCCCGACATGGTATATTTATTTTTCTTGCTGTAGATTGATAAAAAATAAAGTTTGTCTTTTGAATGTTATTTTCGGTGGTTTTACCACTTCAAATGTCCAGGAACAATCAATTATCCAATATTTGATACGGTTGATGACTCAAAATTGCATGAAATTCGGTTCTGATTTTAAGCGTTAAGTAAACATCTGTTATTGTGCTAACTTTGCTCATTGCCACTCAAAGTCAAAATCAACATGGGATAACACATGTCACGCGCAATCATACGTCCAACTTTCGTAGTTCTTATTTTTAAAATTTTATAATTCAGTTTTCTAAAATAAAATGTACCACATTGAAACTGAAGCGAAAAAAATAATTATCATGCATTAGTGTACTATGTAAATGGGTAATTTTTATACCCAATAACATGATCGTGTTCAATTATGAAAGATTCAGAGTACATACCTACCATAGCTATTTACTCTGTGGATTTCGTTTTCATTACAGATGAAGCATAAAATTTAAAAGAGTTTCAATGATATCAATAACTTTTAGAGCCTTTTTTGTATATCCGCCGAAAACTTATTCTTATCTTGAATCGGTCTCGTTAGCCCTGTTGGAAAAGTTAAGAATTGGCTACCGGGGGTTAAGAGTTCAAATCCAACCAAAGACCGTCGTGTACAAAGGGAGGGAGGGAGTATTTCAATTAACGTCACACTGGAGCAACACAACGGGCTATTGGTGACGGTCCGGGATCAATCCCAAAGGGAAAGATCCGAGGACAACACCACGTAATTTTGAACCACGGTCAGATGACGACGTGTACAAAGGGGTCTAGTGCATGTTAAATCTGTCGTGACCTCAAATGTCCTCACTTTGGAGCGGTGTGGAAATTAGGAGAGTGAGGTGTTGCCTCGTCATCTGACCGCAGTTCAAAATTACGTGGTGTTGTACTCGAAACTTATCCTTCAGGATTGATCCCGGACTGTCGTCAATAGCCTGTTGTGTTGCTCTAGTACGACGTAAATTAATTACCATTATCTCTTATCTTGAGTCACGAGTTTTTCCTTCTCAGGTGTGAGAAGACTGACACCTTTTCATGCATGCAACATCTCAACTTGTGTGTGTTGTTACATTTCATGTGTGATTATGATATTAGTGACTTCGTTGCAATATAATATGATAACCCGGTGATGGTATAAGATTAAATATTCAAATAAATATTTTTAATAAGTGAAATCACTAATCAGTGAACGTGCGTTCAGTCCATATAACTATTTATTTCTTTTTAAGTGTTTCAGAATATTAGTTGAGTCACGATAGCTAGCTTGTCTGTCTGCTATTTTCTATAACCATAGCATTTAAAACTCGTAATTTATCTAAACGAATTTCGTCTCTGAATTAACATTTGATTTCCATAATTTGAATTCTGCATAAATTTATAGTTTGAATAATTTTCGCATACAGATGGTACACTTGAGAAGAATACATAAACGTCTTTCTGCGATGGTTTCGTATTCACATTAATCCGTTTTCCTTTTCTTTACTTTTGAAAACGTAACAAAATAATGTTTGTGATTTTTCTCATTTGTGTCTATTCATATCTATGCATATAGATCTGACATTAACGGACTGAGACCATAACTAAGTAATGATGTTGCATACTGTGTTAATCTCAATAAAATGAATAAACGTCTGGCTTATATTTATTTAAATTGATTTGAATAGTGAAAATTATCAAAATCGTTTTTTCCTAATGTATACATTTTGCCTGCATGATTTATCCCAGTGTCTTTAAAGGTTTTTCCCTTTTCAAGATTAAATTAGGATATAGTGACACATTCTGTGACAATTAGCCAATTGCAAATTTTTAAAAAGTTGATGCGTTTAGGAAGCTTTTTATATCTGAAAATTGGTATGTAGAATGCATTCATTTAAAATTTAGTTTCCCAAATTTTTTTGGCTTAACGCCCCCTTTTCAAAGACAATTTTTTAGCCTCTTCTGGAAAGGTTAACCAGCAATGAGTTGCAATGCACCTGTGCCTGTAATTTTTTTAATTTCTCACCAAAATATTAAATAGTTGCATATATAATGTTAAGAATTTCATAAAGCTTGTTTGGAGAACTGAAATTATAAATCTATTTTATTGTAAAGCTGTTTTAAAATGAAATAAATATAAATTGGTACATAAACACACAAGATTACCCACTATTACTAGTTATTAATATCAATCAGATCAGTAAAATTAAAAATAATCAAATGAAAAGGATGAGCCTGATGTTGAGTTATCAATTTGTCCTATAGTAGGCTCACTTGAATAAAATTGAAAGAGAAAAATACTATGCCATGTATTTATTTGGTTTTTACTAACTAGAGATAAATACAGTACCTTATTTTATATCATTTGCATTTTATTACCTGTGAAACAGTGGTTATTAGAATTGCTAAATATTATCGTTTAAATCAGTTTCCCAAGGTGGGTGTTACTGAGCCTAATAGAAAAATTGGGAAACAGCAGTATAACCAAATGCACAATACATGGCACAATATTTTTTTTATTCAAGTGAGCATTGATATAAGTTGTCATTAATATCATAGAATTATAAACTGAGTATTCCTTCGCTCAGTCTGGATCTAGACTCAGTGAAAAATGTTTTAACAATATCAGAACTGATGCTATAACTGATAATTAATTTTAGGTTCGTTATACGGGAAACGTGATTCCATTCTTACCTCATTGTTGAGCTTATAGTGAATGCATGTTGTTGCCTCACACCATGTCAGGAACGGGATATGCAGGCGAACATGGAGCTACTTCTCCTGAAAATGAATTTTCAAATAGTGACATTGCATCAACTGGAATTTTCTCAACAGAATACAGGAAGTTAGTATTTGTCTGTTTTACTGTTATTGTGAGCTAGGATTCTGATGTACAGTGAAAATAATACCTTTCTTCCAAACATTGTGATAATTGTTAAAGAAGTCATCACACAAACATTTATGTGATTGCTTGCCCTGCATGAAATATGCCTCTGTTTATAGTACACATGTATTTGTGTTAAGTGTAGGAAATTCTACAAATGACTATCTTCCTAACACTAAAATTATTTTTACAATTTTTCTGTAAAAGTGAGTAAAATAATAAAAACCAATCATTTTCAATCAACACAAACAGTTCTGAATATTTCTGCCAATAAATTATATACTTGTTTTAGACATGAAGACCTGAAAGCTATGCTTGATGGTAATAAAGATGTTTTGAAGCTTGAAGCGATGAAAAGAATCATTGGAGTGAGTTCATATTATCACATTTTTTGGTTACCTATTTTTTATCAATGCAAAATTTAATTTTGTTAGATATAGTAAAAATAAAACTGTCAACTATGAAATTGTATAATAAAATCTTTTAATCGTGTAATTGAAATTTGTTAAATCCTAGTACATGATGTAGTTGACTAAGTTCGCCAAGTTGCCGTTTTATGAGCAATGTTAACTATTACCATTTGACATCGGCTTAGTGACAAAAATGAAAATCATGCCAAGACTACGTCTCGTTAACTAGAATTTTACCATTCAAATTATTTATATTATGCTTATCTGCTATCCTTATACCCTGCTTTGTGTTCAGATGGTTGCAAAAGGTAAAGATGCATCAGATCTGTTTCCTGCTGTTGTCAAAAATGTGGTTTCAAAAAATATTGAGGTACATGTTTTGGTGAATTTTATTCTCAATCCTAAAATATTTCTACTTTGAGCTTTTCAGATTTAAGTTTTAAAAATAAATACTTTTTCAGGTTAAAAAACTAGTGTATGTATATTTGGTTAGATATGCTGAAGAACAACAAGACTTAGCTTTGTTATCCATCAGTACATTCCAAAGAGCCTTAAAGGTTTGATTTTCACGTCTTTTCTTTAAAAAATTCCTATGTTCAGTTATACATTAACAGCTAGTGCATTGTGGGTTTTGTCTAGTGTTCCAGTTATTGTTCCAATTATGATAGCCATTACTTAAGTTTCTAAAATCTAATGTTTTTTAATGCTACATTAAAGTAATGGCCTTTTCATTGATCTTAAGTTTGCATCGAAATAAAGTTTAAATTATATTTTATCTAGTCATGAATAAAATAAAATCAATTCAATTTATGTAAAATAACGAAATTCAAACATTAAAAAAACCCAATAAAATAAAATGTAGAAAATGGGCTAATTTTTAAGGCTTTTACATAGCTTGATTTATTACATTACACCATATTTTTGTATTTGGCATTTGTAGACATGTTTGTCTATATATCTCAGTATTTAATGTTTGAAAGGAAACTAAAACTTGAACAGTTATTTTTCCTGTATTAGATTGGTAACATTTCTCATAGCCTTCTTTATTAACTTATAAAATAGAGTGCAAAATGTAAAAAACAAATAAAATGCTATGTATAGCTTAAATATTTCTATTAGGATCCAAACCAGTTGATTCGAGCTAGTGCATTGAGGGTTTTGTCCAGTATTCGAGTTCCAGTTATTGTTCCAATTATGATGTTAGCTATAAGAGATGCTGTAAATGATATGTCACCTTATGTAAGAAAAACTGCAGCTCATGCTATACCAAAATTGTACAGGTAAGAAATTTGTTTAAAATCTTAATGTAGAAAGCATTTCTTGACAAAGTAGTGAGAAAACTTTTGAAGTTATTTGACTATCAATGATTCTTTTATGGTGTATTTTGTTTTTGTAAATATTTGGGTTTTCTAATATTAATTAGAAAGCTACTTTTAAATATATAATCCATTAATCCTGATTGTTGTATACTAAAATTGTCTGAAAGACAATAATTAATGAAGCAGTAATTTGGCAAAGCACACAAACAATTTTTTTAACATATAATTATTTTTTCTCTTGACTTGAAGCAGTTTTTAATACAATAGAATCTATATATTTTTCTTTAATTCAATAATAGTTTATTCCATTTCAGTTTGGATCCTGACCAAAAAGATCAACTTATTGAAGTTCTTGAAAAACTCTTATCAGATAAAACGACTGTAAGTTTCACTTTGAATCATAAAATTGGTTTTCTTTATTGCTATTTTTCAGTTATTAGCATTGTCTCTGCATGAAAAATGCAATATACTATTAACTTTGAGATGCCATAAATATGTATGTTTTCAAAACCATTCCTTTCACAATTAACAAAGCCATATATCATTTGTCAATTGCTACAGAATTTCTGTAGTGCTATTAATTCCAAATCAGACTTGAAACTCTACCTGTTCCTTATATGAGAGTAGCCCCAAAAATCTAAAAATTCATTTGAGCTTATCAATAATTTCTGTTCTCTTTTAAATGTTTATCATCCGAGGTATGACTGCAGAAAATTCATTCTCAAGGTTTCGTTCTCATAATGCCCGAGTGTTTGCTTCCCATCAGTTTAATTTTAATATTCCATTAAATCTTTTTGCTTTAGTTTCATTTACCTTCATTTTAAATAATGTTTAAACAAAGCAATATAACTCCAATTCTTTATCCATTAAGCTACTTCTGAAAATTTTAAAATTCAAGCACTGCAAATTGTCTTAAATTCTTCTCTTAGGTCTAATAGAGTATTCAAGAGCTCTACTTAAATTTATTAGTGATATGTTATTGTGTAGTTATAATGTCTTGCCTTGTTTGTGCACTTCATTAATAGCAATTTTTGTACTTTAGTTAGTTATGGGCAGTGCTGTGATGGCTTTTGAAGAAGTCTGTCCAGACAGGATTGATTTAATTCACAAAAACTACAGAAAATTGTGCAATCTTTTGGTGGATGTAGAAGAATGGGGTCAAGTCATCATAATCAATATGCTAATACGTTATGCTCGTACTCAATTTTCTGATCCAAATAAATATGTAAGTATACTATTGTTGAAAAAATATTTTTTGATATTAGTTTTGGTCAAAATTTTAAAATGTTATTTATATTTATAAAATTTGCTATAGTTTTTCCCAATGATATAAATATTAGCCAAGTTATTACTATGAACAGACCATTTTTATGCTATTAGCACGCAGTTTAGTTAATTGCATGAATTTATGTATTCTATAATTTGTATATTATATTACAAATCTATGAAATGTGCTTAAAACTGATTTATTTGTTACATTTAAAGGATGACGGAAAAGATGTCGGAGAAAAACCATTTTATGATTCAGATAATTCACACAGTAAAGACGAAGAGGATGTGAAGAATATGAAAAACTATGTCATGGATCCGGACCATCGCTTATTGCTTAGAAATTGCAAACCTCTACTTCAGAGCAGAAACTCAGCTGTGAGTATTATAAATTTTTTTGCTCATTATTTTATATTTGTTAAATGCATAGCTTTCTCTAGGTAAAAAGCTTAAAAATTTGTTTTTGTGATATTTAGTTCAAATGAAAGAGATTTTATTATGATTGGTTTATTTACAATATTGTATTTTAATTTATTTTATGCTGTAGAAAGCATGCTAGATAATTAATAGCCAATAGTAAGAAGTTTACTTTTAAAAAGGAATTTCAAGATTGCATCCTCTTTCTTCTGTCATCATAGTTATGATCTTACTTCAATGAAACTATTTCCTGAGCACATGTTTGGGACAATTTCCCCACAAACTTGATTTTATATTTGATGTAAAATTATTTCCATTGTTCAACCTTGATAACTATATTTCTGTGTCTGGATATGTGATTGTTTGCTGAGAGCAAAACTGACCATAAATGTCATGGCTACTACTTTTCCTTGTGATGAAGATGCAAAAGTTAAGCATATATTTCTTGCTTGAATTTTACTAAATATCTCCTAAAACGATTTAGGTACTTGAAATGTATTTTTTGTAAATAAAATTATGCCACTGATAAGGGCATATTTTGAGATTGGAGGGCCATATTTTAAAATTATCTGTCATTATTTAGTTAGTTTGTATAAAGTAAGCCTTCAAATTGCAGCATTTAAGTCCGAGATTGACTTATAAGCCAAAGTACCAGCTCATTCTGGTGATTTTGTACCACTCAAGATTAATATAACTCTCTACTTTCATATACACCATACGGCACTATAATTTCAAGTCCTCTGCAGAGGTTGAGACCGATTCCAACACCCTCCTCCACTATGACGTATCTGTGCAGACTAATCTGACAAACATACTTATCATGCATGCCAACTTCTATTAATGTTTTGAAACTGTGGACCATCCAACGTATTCATTGCAATGAAATCTTATCTATAGCGCAGATCCCCAGGTATGACCATCGTCTTCCTGCAAATTTACACTGGCCCAGAGCCTATCTCAACTATGCAAAGTAATTTTTTAGATTGAACAAATTCATCTCTTCACTAAAAACACTCCATTCACATTGAAATAATGGCGTAGTGGGTAAAGCCACACACCAAAGTCGCTCGTTAATGCCTTGGAGGGAGATCTCCTGAGTTCGAACCCGTCTGGCGGATAATTTTTATTTTTCACCTCTATTTTTTAAAATAGTAAATCACTCTAATCCTTCCAATTTTTTCTGTACTAACTTTTACTTTATCCTTTTATTTTTTAATTCAACACAATTATTTTTAAAAATTTAATTGATTTTATGCAGCTTTTTGAATTCTGAAACTAGTTTCTCTGTATTGTCACTGTTTTGTCCTTTTTCGCACCACCAATGAAAAGCAAACCACTGAAGCTTCACCCCCCACATGTTCGACTCCAAATGCCAAGTTCCTATCATCAAGAAATTTTCTGCAACTCAAACATCGTTCTGCTTTTGTTTTATTCAACCGGGAGATGAGGGCCTTCGGCCCAGATGCTTCCCTAAAATGTTGAAAGATTAAACATATTCAAAGCGCTCTTGATTAACTTCGTTAATTTTTTGTATTGCTTTCTGTTTTTGTTTGGGTATTTTGCGCAAATAGTATAATATTCATGTTAATAAATTACATGAAATGGAGTAACAGTGTTTATTACTGTTTAATATGGTTTTTATTTCACTGACATTGTGATTCATTTAGGTTGTTTGTTGGAATCAGTGAGGTGAAATAACAAGACTTTTTAAAAGTATAGCATTATATTTAAGGATTAAATCACATTTTTATTTCAGTAGTGGTTATTTCATAACTTGCTTTTGAATTTGTATAATTTCTGTATTTGTATAATACAAATCTATCAACACTACATGTGACACAGATGAGGTTGTGTCACATTGGCTATTACTACACAACAGAGTTTTTGAACTCATTGGAGCCATCTGGAGTACCCTCTCACATATTAGAGCTGAAGATTGGGGCACCAGTTATGCTTCTCAGAAATCTGCATCCACCTTCATTCAGCAATGGAACAAGACTCTATCAAGAAACTGATGCCGAATATTACAGAGGCTGTTCGGACATTTTTTGAACGATTTTAATGGACTGAAGCTCAATTTTTTACATGAAATTTTTGTGTTTTAAATGTTCCATTTGATAGCCCTTATTGTTAACTATATTTCTACACCTTAATTTCCATGATAATAATGACTTTTGTAGTATCAACAGTGGTATTTTGCCCCATTCTTGTTCCACAGTTTTCCAGTCCTTGAATGGTTTTCGGTCGACGTTTCGATAATGCCCTTTTTAAAAGTCCATAGGTGAAACATCTGTAGATTTAGCTGGAATACCAGTTTCTTGTTTTATTTTTCCAAGAATTTAATAGTCAATTTAGATGTGTGGCTGCTTGCTTTACCCTGATGCAGTTCTACTGATTGTTGGCACTGTGGGTAAAGATATGGTATTTCTTTTTTGAATATTGGGGATAAAATATGGTCTTCATAATACGTGGGAGTTGATTTTTACATTTCTCCTCTCTTTTTACTTTTAATTTTCCATTATATGCAAAACCGGCAACAATCATAAATCTCTTAGAGAAAGTTCTCACTTTCTTTCACTTTGCTATAGTCCTTTGACTTGACGGATTCTCTTTTAAAATTAAAGATCTTACCTTACAAATATTCTCAGAAATTTTTTCTTTTTTGGATACTTTTTTGGAAGTATTTTTCCACTTTTACGTTTTTTTCCTTTCTCATTAATAATATTACTTATCGTGCCTTGATATCGAAAAACCATGACTTTTACAGCGTTTTTGAATAATTGAATAAGCATAATTCTCTTCAGAAAGAGAGGAAACATAGTCTTCCATCCATTGCTTATTTAAAAGCGCCATTTTGAAATAAACAAAACTCTGAGTTAGCAGACGATAAGTTATACTTTAACTATTTAACTGCTTTGAAAATAAAATTCTTTCGTAGCATACAATTTTTTACAGCTCATCAAAATCATTCAAAAAATGTCTGAACAGCCTCTGTGTTGAAGCCACCATCATCACCGGACATGCCACAGGTGAAGACGTATTCATTCCTAGGATCCCAATCATCCTTTTGGATCTCCCATTCCAATTTAAATGATTTCAGTTCCCTTTTCGTTTAAGTTTCACCATGAGCATCAGCAAGGCACAAGGACAATCACTGAAAGTTGTAGGACTCGATCTCATTGAACCTTGTTTCTCCCATGGTCAACTGTATGTGGGTTGTTCAAGAGTTGGGAAAAGCCGAGAATCTTTACATCTTAGCTCTAAATGGAAGAACATAGTGTATCATGAAGCTCTCTAAGCAAGAATCAGTGAAGTGGAAGGAATGAGGCGACATGCCCGTGTCATGTCGGGTGGTGGTGGGACTCCTTCTTAAAATTATTGTTTTTTCTTTTTAATGTTTTCAGAATCAGTGAGGACATAACAAGAATGATGTCACAGGCAACACTGTGCGGGTATTGCTAGTTACATATATGTTAACTAATAATGAATCAATAATATTAATAATGAATCAAACAAAATAAAGAGTTCTGTTATTGTTTTATTTAGACCTCCAATTTAATTTCTACAAGTTTGCATCCCAATCGATTATTATCTCTAGCATCCTCAAAGTAAGGAAGTCAGCCATTTTCAGTTTTAAAAAAGATCATACTTCAGGTGTTAGAAGAAAATTTTAGAGGTATTTCTATAAAATAACATGCATTCTGTCCTAGTTTCATCTTTGATATAATTATTAAACTTTAAATAACAAAAGAGAATTTGAAGTTTGATTTAAATCATGATTTTTTTCAATAAAATTCCTTTGATTTTTATCAAGCTGATTTAAATTGACATGCCCTGGAATAATCTACTTTAAAGTACACCATTTCCAACTGTACTAATGCATGCATGATTTACTTTCTCTATTGTTTATGTGATTAATTGCCTATATCCTTAATTGTGATTAATTTATTTTCTGAACAATTTACTAATTTCCTTATTCACACAGGTTGTAATGGGTGTTGTTCAGCTGTATTATTATTTAGCTCCTAGAACAGAAGTAAATATTGTTGCCAAAGCTCTAATAAGATTGACTAAAAGTCATAGGTAATTTCTTACACTATTTTCTTGTCAAGAAATACTTTACATTTTTTAATCAACTGTTTCATTTTTTCATGTATTAATGTTTTATTGTTTTAGTAATTCGTCCTCATTTTAAAATAAAAATATTTTAAATTTATTCTGGATCGCCATGATGCCATGAAATTCAGTTCATTCTTAGATAGTTTTCTTTAAATTTTCTTGTTAACATTTTACATAAAATCTTTAATGAAAATTGTATTCAAATTATATCAGTTTGAATTAATATTGAATTTATGAACAAGGAATATCAATTTGAGCATCTTTTATAGTCCTAATTTTCATTACAGGGAAATTCAATCAGTTATTTTAGGTACAATTGCAACATTAACGACAAGGTATAAGGTAAGATTTTGATTGATTTTTTTACTATGATTAATTCTGGCTTTTCTATTTCATTTGCATTCACATAATTTGTTGATTTTCTCTGCTGCCAATTATGGAATTAGAACCATGTAAGTTTTGTTAATTTTAGTTATAAAACCATACAAAAATTATGTGTGCTCTATTTAATCTGTGTTTCCTAAGATATATTTTATGCAGCATTTATTTATTTAATACCACTATGTATCCAAATACTAAGTATAAAATAACAATTAATTCTTAAATAGCTTCAATAAGTTTAAAGTTGTGGACATAATATGGAGGTTTCAATTTAATATCAAATTTTTATATTGTTTTTAAAATAGTTCATTATAGTTTTTCTCATAAGGTTAAAATATATTATAAGTATAGTTTTTTATTCTAAATTGTGTTTTGATAACTAAAGATGTTACTGATGTAGAATATCCTAGTAAACCTTTGTATTATCAAGCTCTACTGAATTCCATTAAATTCCTTTTCCATACTCTACAATGCACTATTTTACTTCTGTTGGCACAAAATACATATAAAACAGGAAGATGTAATTGTAATTTTTCTGGATTAAATGTATTTTGTATGTAGCACCATCCTTGTGTTTTCAAATGTAAAATATTTACTATCAATCTCTCCAAATGTATACACTATAAGATGTAGATTTCCTTTTGGCTAGTCTTGCTTCTTAAATAACTTGACAAATTCCTTATATTTGCACTATAGTACCTAGAAGGGAATTAAAATCATTGGAACATTTGTAATTTGATAGATAATATGTGATGGCTCACGTGTAAACACAATCTCAAATCAATTCAACAATTTTTATTTTTTAGACCTAAGTATGTTTTATTTTCATGTGTGTTGTGTCAATTTTCTTAAGTAAATTAGTCATAGAAAGTGTGCTGCAATGTAGTTAAAACTTCATATTTATGAATTTCGATTCTAGTTATCATTGTTAAAATTAATGTGTACACACAATTTTTTAGGGTATGTTTGAACCATACTTGAAGAGCTTTTTCGTAAGGTCTAGCGATCCAACTCATATTAAATTGCTTAAGGTAAAGTCTTGCTTTCTTGTTTAAATAAATTCCTTAGATTTAATGCAGCGAGTGATATTTTAATTCTATTTGATATATTTCACACTTTCAGCTAGAAATCTTAACTAATCTGGCCACCGAAGGAAATGTTTCGTTTATTTTGAGAGAATTTCAGGTAAATATGCATTTTTTATAATTAAAGATATAAATTCTTAATCTCAAACTTATTATTAATTACTAAATTATTAATCTCAAACTTCTATAGTCTGAAATATTTGTTACAAGTTAATTATTTAATGCCTTGTGTGTACATTAAATGAGTTCAAATAATGTGAATATTTTGTAATTTAAACACATATTTATATATGTATTCAAACACAAACTATATGTATTTTGGATACAAACACAAAATTCCATATGCATTGCACACGCATGCATTCACATAATAAGAATGCCAGTTTTAGGGAGAATACTTATATTTCAGCCTCTCACTTATTTACCATAATGAAAGGTTTTATGGAATTCATTCTTCAGAATGGATGAAAAACAATACATGTTTCTTATAAAAAATAGACATAATCAAAATTGAAATTAGTGCAGTTTGTATATTTGTCATTTTATTGAAATTTTAGGTGTGATCTGTTGTATACTTTTCTTGACAAGCAAAAAAGATCAGGATTTATACTATGCTGTGATGTTTAGTGAGGATCAGCACTTTTGTTGAAATTGAACTAAATGTTAAGATGGCAACATGTTGATTTGATATGAAAAATTAATCTGTTAGCTATTTTATTAGTTCAAAATAAGAAATATGAGAAGGAAATAATGTTTTTCGAGGAAGAAAAATCATACTTATCAAAATGAATTATACAAATATTTTAATGTATGTTATGTAAGAGGCAAATTTTGTTAAGATGTAAATATTAGCACAAATTTACTGAGCAATTTAATTTATCAAAAATGAGATGCAATCTGTTTGTACTTCCAACAGCAGATACCAAATGAACAAATCAAACCACGGGTCCTTAACTAATTGAGAAGAGGGCAGCATTTGAATATTGAAAATGCTATATGAGGTAGATTAGGAAAGATACATATATTATTCTATAATGTCTTCAGTTTTCTCTAATTTGTGCAACTTAAATTTGCCAGACACATGGTCTTTTGTATTGATCTGTTATTTTAGAGAGAAATGCTGTGTAAAACGTGGAATTTTTCAGGAATTGGAATGTGTAATTAGGTAGGTAAAGAAAAATAGGCAAGATATGTTGAAGGGTGGAATATATTTTTGATGTACAGGTAACCCCCTTATAACACGGGAGTTGTGTTCCAAAAAATTGCCGTGTTTTGCGAATCCGTGTTATACGAAACAAAGAACTAGTACGAAAAGGGGGGTTAGGTTCCAAGAGAATTAAAAAACATGCTATTATATTTTCATAATTAAGATAAATATGTTTATTAAAATTTTCTTAAGAGTAATACATATTAATATGAATTAAACAATGTTTTCTTCGTCATCACTAAGCACTATTAACCTAGGGTGTTTTCTTTTTGGTAAGATATCCTCATCCTCTGAGTGGCAACCACGAGATCAGTGATGCCATTTATTTTTTAAGTCCTTTATTTCTCAATTCCGTTTTCTCCCTCACTCCAGTGACTCTCATTAACTATGCTAAGAATCTTCCAGAAAGTTACGTCATGCCATGTCGTGTGTCCGTCTAACAAATTACAGGATGAGCTAGTTTAAAAACAGTGAATCAGGAAGTCCAGCTCCCTTGATTGACAAGACCATCTCCCCTGATTTGCGACCCCCTGAAAAACTGGAAAAAAAACGTGGAGAGGATGAATACGCTCTCTTTTATTTCGCCTCAGTCCAACGACCTTGCAGTTTTGTGAGAAAGAAACGCGTTAAGCATTCTTGCCATTTTTTCTTTTTGATGACGAGCGGGGATCCCCGAGAGACGCCATGTCTCTTCTAAGCTAAGTTACTTTTTATTTAATTTATCTCGAGATAATATCCGCGCGTGTAGTTCTTAGGATATTCTCATGCTACATCATTTAAATTAAACTTTCATAATGCCATCCTTTTCGCATCGTTGTTCCAATCATTCCATAAAAGCATCGTGTTATATGGGGATGTTCCCAATTCTCAAACCGTGTTAGAGTGAATCTGTGCTATAAAAGCACCGTGTTATACGGGGGTTACCTGTACTCTAAATTTACATTTTAGAGATACAATGTCATGCAATTTTTAACTTGTATTCTGTTTCAGTCATATGTTTCAAGTGCTGACATGGATTTTGTTGGTGCAACCATTCAAGCAATTGGCCGATGTGCTAGTTCAATATCAGAAGTAACTGATACTTGCCTTGGAAAACTTGTTTCCCTGCTATCAAATAGAAATGGTATAACATTAATTTTTTCTTTTGCACCTATTTTTTTTAAATTTTCGTTTTGGTGTTCTAATATTTTGTTTATTTACTCCATAGAGCTTGTGGTAGCTGAGAGTGTAGTTGTAATCAAGAAGCTTCTTCAAATGCAAGTATGTGTCTCAATTTTTACATCTACTGCTTTTGTAGATTAATGCTAATTATTTGTGAAACCTTTTGCCAATTTAAAATTAATATAATGGAAAATAAATTATTCTCTTATGTGTTTATTCTTTTTTACATTTTCTTTTTCCATTAATAACATACCAATTTTCTATGAGTCCTTTGTTTTCATCAATTTTAAGTTAACATGTTTGTCATCTCACTATTTTAGCCAAAGCTTATTTGTTTTAGATAACAGAGCACAAGGATATAATCATCGACATGTCTCGCTTAATGGATCGAATAACTGTACCAATGGCTCGAGCATCTATTCTGTGGCTTATAGGAGAATATGCAGATAAAGTTTCCAAAATTGCACCTGATGTTTTGCGTAAAGTGGCTAAAACATTTTCTAATGAGGTAAATATATTTCAATGTAAATAAATACAATAATATTTTTTTAATAATTGTATGAGTAACTTTTAATTATTAATTTTGCAGATATTGTTATCCCATGTTAAGAATTATTTTAATTAATAGTGACCCAGCCTGGAATTTGATGCATGCCTATTCTGATCTGATGTACAGCTATTATCAAGGGAAGGGGATATTTAATGAAACAGATACATATATTTTTTATTTTATGATTAAAAAATCATCTAATTAGATAATTTGAATCAACTTTAAAATTCTTTCAGTTTTGTTGGGAGCAGCAAGTCATTTACTCCCCACTTATTCATTAATGATGCATAAAGTGACATTACATGTTTTTATTTGATCACTTTATGTACCATTTAGTACCACATTACTATACCAAAAGGTTTTCTGTATTGCTCTCCATAATTAAATATCATCAGTTGTACAAAATTTCCATATACAATAACTGTAAAGCAGAACATGCTGTTATGAAAAACTGGTGCAATAATTTTTCCCACTATTGCACATCTAAGATGTATATAGTTTCTCTTTGTCTCCTGAAGTGATTGTTTTAACCAATAATCAAAACAGCTAAAAGTTCTATAAAAAAGGCTTTTAATCTTCAATTTATTCAATCATGAATATTATGGATTAAAGAAAATATTCTTTCATTTTATAGAATAACTTTTTCCATTACTTAAGTTGAATATAAAAATTAGTATTTGTTCCTTGTGTCCATTAAGTTTTCTTTTTATATTGAGAGTTTATTCTCAAACTGGATTGTGCAAAGAACCGTATCTGAGTTAAAAGATCCTTTTTAAAATTCTTGAATATCAATTTAAATTATTTAGATTGATTTTGTATTTGATTAAGGTATAACTATTTGTTCTTATATTTACAGAAAGATATTGTAAAACTACAAACAATAAACCTTGCTGCAAAGCTATACTTAATCAATTCCAAACAAACAAATTTACTGGTACAGTACGTTTTCAACCTTGCAAAGTATGACACTAACTATGACATTCGTGATCGAGCTCGTTTCCTAAGACAGCTGATAATTCCTGCTGGAGAAAAGCCTACTTATTTGTCCAAACATGCTAAAAAAATTTTACTAGCTCCTAAACCAGCTCCAGTTCTTCAGTCAAAATTTAAAGGTTTGTGCATGAGTTTGAATTTTTACTTAGTGCTTTTAATGTATCATTAGTACTTAGTTTTTTATACAAGCAAAAGTGCTCTTTAACAAATTTTAAGCATATTTGTTTTTCCATTTAGATCGTGACCGGTACCAGTTGGGCTCGTTAAGCCACTACATTAACTCTCGTACTATTGGCTATCATGATCTTCCAGATTTTCCTGATCTAGCACCTGACCCATCTCTGAGAAATGTAGAGAACCAAATGCCTTGGCAGGAGTTTAATTTAGTAAAGAAGAAGAAAAAGAAGAAAGTAGTGAAGAAGAAATCTTTCTACTCTGAAACTGAATCAAGCTCCCCTGAAGAAGGTACCATATTCTTTCTCATACTTGGCCATATTTTTCGTACATAATCAGTTTGAAGAGGGAGGATATAAATTGCTCAAGAAATGATACATGATATCAAAATAATATACTTTGTAATAGGTAAATATATCATGTTTAAATGAGGTACTTGTGAACTTTGATTAAAGATTTAAAAGTTGGTTCATTACCTTAAAATATAATAGATCATACACTGGTGTGCAAGACATAAGCAACGACTGTTTTTTTTTGCCGTAACTCCGCAAGAAATCACCTGGGAGAGATGTAATTCAGAATACAGAGACAGTATTTTGTACTTAACGGATGAAGAAAGCATACTAGCGCAAAAATGAATAGAACGCATACAGTATGGAATCAAACAAAAAAGGCTTTATCGAAAGAGTAGTGTTGGTACATCTGTTGCCTGCCCAAGAGGGAGAACAACAAACATGCCCCTTAGTAAGAGATATGACCTCCATTAACTGCAATGGTTGTTTGGGACCTTCTCTCGATACTCAGCACCAGATTATCCAACAGTTATTGAGGTAAGAGGGCCCATTCCTCAATGAGCACCTGTTTCAGTTGTTGGGTGTTCTATGGCAGATATAATCGTGCTGAAAGGCGTCTCCCCAAAGCATCCCACATATGTTCTATGGGATTTAAATTAGGGAAATACACTGGCCAATCCATTCTAGTGATATCTTCACTTTCTAGCAGCTCCTCAACAGCAAGAGTCCGATGTGTTGCCTGACGTTATCGTCCATAAAAATGAAGTCTGTACCAATGGCACCTTGGAACAGACGTACGTGGGTAGGATTACTTGTTGACAATAGCGATCTCCAGTAACAGTGCCTCTGTCGAAAATTTGGAGCTCAGTCCGCCCTTTCATCATGATGCCTCCCCAGATGAGCACACCAGGACCACCGTAACGGTCTCTTTCCCTGATGTTAGTGGGATAAAACCGTGTCCCTACCTCTCTCTATATCAACTGGCGTTGAGAATCGCTTGTGACACTGAAACGAATCTCATTTGTAAAGAGGACGTGATTCCATTGATGAGATGTCCAGTCTTTGTGTTCCTTACACCAATCCAAATGGCGCCGCCGATGGGCAACTGTTAATGGGATGCAGCGTTCAGGACGGCGAATGAATAGGCCACCTTTATGAAGATGTCTGGCCACAGTAAACCGCGACACTTGTCGTCCCGTTGCCGTATGCAGCTGTTAAGCCAGGTTGCCCACTGACTGGTATCGATCTCTTTTCGCCTGCAGGACGATATATCAGTCATCCATTGGCGTTGTTTTTCTTGGCCGACCACCACCAACCTTTCTTACAGCTGTACCTGTGGTTTGGAAGGCTGTCTTGAAATGACACTTTTGTCGATTTCTAACTCTTGGGCTACACTCATCACACTACGCCCCTCCTCAAGCTTGCCGATCATTCTACCACGTGTAAAGTCGTCCAGATGGTTTCTTCTAGCCATATTGTACGTACGAAATCACTTGAACTTGCAGCGAATGCCTTTAATAGTGCCTTTCATCCTGCTTTTTATTGTAGTCTTGCTCTGTGCGCGCTGACTGCACGAGTTTTGCGTGCCCTCACATCACCTGTGATGTCTTGTTCCTGATATTTGCATACAAATCACCTTTCTACTGAATTGGTTGTTCATTGTACTGAACGCAACAAGCCCCTTTTGTACAATTTCATGGCTGTCTGGTTAAAAATTACATCGTTGCTTAAGTTTTTGCACACCAGTGTATAATGAAGACAAATTACAAATAACAAACCCAGGGGTAAGATTCTGAACAGCATGGAAGTTAAAGTCACCAGAGCAACAAAAGTACATATGAAGTGACAAGTATAGCATCATAAAGGTGCACAATTATCAAATTTAAAAGTTGGGTCAGAGGCTATAAGTCTGCCTGGGGAGATGACAAATAAATAGCGAATACAAAAGGAGTATTACAGAAAAGTGTTTGCTGATTTCATAAGAGATGTATGTGTATTTTTGCAATAATTAAGCTGAAAATAAGGGAACAGTTAACTGATGTTTTCAAGTAATATCCATTCTACTAAAGATAAACACAATTTTTTAAATCATAAAAGATCTGCTGTAATCATTTGTTATCTAATTTTTTGGAGATCACTCTTCTCATCCCTAATAGCAAACACTGGCGCTAAGCAGTTGAGAACTAACTGTTAATTATTTCCAAGATTGATTTGTATTTAGTGAATTGTATTTCAAGTTCTCAAATGAAGATTTGAGTTTTTATTCTAAGAAATTCTATTCTTTTCAAATGTATTTTCCATTATTACCCATGAGTTCCTTAAATATCGTATTTAATGCTGGAGGAGGAAAAATATTCAAAATAAAGTTGGGTCAGATGATGGGTGATTTAATGAGTAATTCGAATGTTAAAGTTTCCATGGAAATGAATCCTCTTAAATGAATATTTTTATTACGTCTTATGGTTTTACATTTTACAAAAATTAAATCAGTAAGAAGTTCAAAGATTTTGTGTGAATCAAGTATATTACTTTTAAAGTAGTATTTTAAATGTTTCATAATGTTTGTATCTGTCTAGCTGAATCTGTTAGTTCTGCATCTGAAGCTGGCAAGAGTGATGTGAATGGTGAAAATTCAGCATCTGAATCTGACATCTCTTCTGACTCCGGAAGTGGAAATAGCAGTGAATCTGAAAGTGAGGAATCTGGCTCAGAATCTGGGGAGAGTGAAAAGGAGTCCAAAAATATCATTGACTTAGAATCCATTACTGAAACAGTTGAAAAGTTGCCTTCAAAATCTAAAATAAATGACAGTTCAGTACCCAAAATAAAAAAAACAGTGAACTCAAAAGTTGAAAAAGTGAAGAAAAAGAAGAAAATTTCATCAGATTCAGAGTCTGTTTCATCTTCAGAATCAGAAGATGAATCAGAAACTGAGTCTTCAGATTCTGATGAAAAAGAAACTGTAAGTACATTTCAGTACAGCTTTAAGAAAATGGAAACTTTGCATGAATTTCTTTGATAACATTTTCATTAACTAATTCTTTCCATCAAGTTCTTATGGCACAGCTTGTCTGCTTTTAGACCTTGTGCCATAAAACCCCAAAATCCTATCCATCAAGTCTTTATACATTTTCATTCAACATGCACTTTTTAAATCAAATTTCTTTTTCTTTTCAAATTAGAGATAGAATGAAAGAATATTTATTTTTAAATGTGAGCTAGTTGTGTGATTTGACTTTGTCTTGCTTGAACGGTTATCTAGAAGAAAAGTTATATTTTTGAAGAAATATAATTTCGCATTCTGTGAAAAATAAAGAGTGGACTTGTGGTGTAAAAACTTTATATACCTCGACTCTTTTTTCACATTAAAAAATTCTTTGAACCCCTATTTGAATAAAAAGCTAACTTCAGTGATAATTTTCTTAGATCTTATTTAGTTAATAAAGCACTCTAAGTAAAGTATTTTGAAAATTTGTAAAAGTAAAGTGTGCCCCAGTTTTGTAAATACTAGATTAGTTATTAAATTTGTTATCTTAGTACTTAATGTTACATTTTTTGAACTGGGAACATTTATTTTAACTTTTCCAATTGATCTGCAGCAAAAATGTCAGTATGCTTTCTAAAATTTGTGTTGAAGGTGTGGAAATGTGAGATATTCCCCAGCACTCTGCTTAATCAGAAAAATGTTATTTGTGTATATATTATAAATTTTTATGTTTCAAGACATTTTAATTGTAACAGCTGAACTGAATATCTCAACAGTTAACATGGGTTTATAGGCAGCATTCTCAAAAGTCTTTAAAAAGCATTAAGAAGGCCTGATTTTTCATTTTAATTATTAAGGGCCCTTAAAAAGCCTTAAAGCTGAGGGTCCTTAAATTTCATTAAAAAGCCTTAGGTTTTGCACAAATACTGCATGTGCACTATATCAATTGTCAACAAAAATAATCTTAATATTTTTAGGTAAAGTTTGTAAACCCCTGTTCAGAGACCCTTGAAAATTTCTTCACATTTGATCTATTGTGGTCAAAATTAAATGTATCCTTGGATTAATGAAAAATAGCCTTGAAAAGGTCCTAATTTTTCTTTTGCTTGAAGAGTGGGAACCCTTTTAGATTAGAAAGGAATTCCCTTCCCTGATTACTTTGTAATTATTCCCTGTTAGTTTGAAACTAATACATCTAAATACCTACATTTCTTTTGTACTTTGCTTATTTTCATTTGACTTACCTTTATCTTTACAAAGTTTGATAGTTAACAATAATTTGGATTTTACTTCAAAGGTATCATACTATTTTATATTAATGTTATATCTCTGTAGGCTCCAGTTAAAAAGAAGAAAGAGAAACATAGTAAAAAAGACATTGACCTTCTTTTGGATTTGGATGATTGTAAGTTATTACAGAATGTCTAATAGATTTTTAAAGTTATGCTTATTTGCTTGTTTAATCATTCTTGTTCTATTTTAGTTTCAACTTTAGAAACTGCACCAAATTCAGTATTACAACCTGCTGTATTTTCTGAAATGCTTACCCCGTCTGCAAATAACTTCATTAAGACCACAGAAAAGTCTAATGTGTTAATTCCAAATGACATAAAGGTAATTTCTTTATTTCATGATACAGTGCAACTTGGATAATTCAAAGCTGAAGGGACCACTAAAAAAATTGGAATTATATAAAACTTCGAATTAAAAAAGTTACATCTTTTAACTTTAATTTCAAGTCCACTGAATGCTTGAAAAAATTATACTGTCAATAAGTAAATATTTATTCAGAAAGATCATGGTATGAAAGACAAACATTATATGTATGTAAACAAAATAAGATTAGACAAAATAAGTGGCGGGAAGAGGGGTCTCAGCTGTTACGTGTTGAACAGGTGGGGGTATTCCGGCGATGATTTCTTAACGATGAAAGGCTGAAAAGTCATTATGGTTAGAAAGTTTTTATAAAAAACTTCGAATTAAGGAAGTTGAACTTCGAATTATCCACGTATTTTTAACATTGATTTAATGAGAAGTCCAAGGGACTAAGAGAAATCTTCGAATTAACGACGATTTCGAATTAGAGACGTTCGTTTTATCCAAGTTGCACTGTTTATAATTAAATATTCTAAATTTTACTGACAATATCTCGCAAAATACTTTTTTCATCTTGAATTTGAACAAATGTTATGAATAATTTGGTATAATATTAATATGAATACTTTTGAAGGTATCTTAATGTATACCCATTTTCAAAAGTGACTCATTATGGTATCCTAATATTGTCGTATGACAATTAGTGGAGTTATTTTGATTAGAAGTGGCAAGGAACATAAGCTTTTAAATTAGACAAATTTTTTGGTGTGTCAAATAAAGCTCAGTATAACATAATAGGAAATGTCGTTCTCACTTGAATAAGGTTTTCTTTATGATAGAAGAACATTCTAGAAGTAGAAACTTAAAAGTTGCAGGTTAGAAATTAAATGAAAGTAAGTAATTTACATAAATTTGATATTCATTTTTATCAGCAGCTTGAAACTGCAACTTTCTGCTTAGAAGTCACATTTCACCACTGCTCCACTTCATCAGCAGTTGGTTTCGAACACAAAACCTTAGAATACCCCTTTTCTATGCTAACTAATGGGACGCAACGTAATTCATGGCAATATGATGTGCAGTGTTTATAAATTTTAACTTATTGTATAGGTAACAAGTGGAACATTATTTTAAGATAGAATAAACTCTTATGTGTTAAAAATGAAGTTCTGTTACTTTTTCATTAATTCATAAAGTTGGCTTTTAATAACTTGAAAATAGACATAGATATTTCATACACTTCAGCAGAACAAAAATTATGCATTTTAGACTCCATTATATCCTTTAAAATGAATATAAATGTTTTGGATACCATAGTAATTTAGTGAAAATGGTTTTTGTTTGAGATTAACAAATTGATGAGATGTGAGGAGTATAATTGACATAAAGAATATTCTAACTAAAACGGATGAAATTTTAAAAAAGCTTTACTTTGATAATGGTATTCTTTTGAACCAAAGCAGTATTCAACATATTCCCAATTGTGATAATCAGAATTCTCTTAAACTTATGCCTGTTTGAACTATGACTTTTCCAATATGTGTACTTGTTTTCACTTCAAACTAAATTATATATATTTTTAATAAAAGAGCATAAACTAGTTCAAATTTATGGTATTTTCCTCCTGTTTTATTCAACTTAATTAAATTGCAATATTATATTAATATACATGCATGTTTGTATGAATTATTTTCTGAAATGTGTACTACTAATATAGTTCCTTTTTAAAATTATAATTCTTTAGACTGTATCTGCTGCTTTTACTCCAGTGAAAGAGTATGAACTTCTAAATAAATTCAATGGCAAAGGATTGTTTGTCACCTGCCGCTTCACTCGCAGTCCTAACCTGTATTCGGCCAAGATGACCACAGTGGAATTAATTCTGAAAAACAGCTCTGATGGGGATATAGAAGGAATTAATGTCCCTAACACAGTAAGCAATCAGTCTAGAAACACATTTCTGTACAAATGCTTTTATGTTTAAAAATTATTCAGCTTCCTTCTTTATACTCTTTTGCCTTTATTCGCACATTTTTTTATAGTTGTATATTTTTTTAGAAAGTTGGAAGCATTGAGATACATGGATTCTCTGAAATTCGTAAGTTCTATATTCAAATTTTTTCTAAAAGTTATAAATAGGAATATTTTGGGTAATTTTCTTGCACTTGATTAACTAAAGAAATATTTATATTATACAGTAAAACCTCAAAAATCAGGCATCAAGGAACTTGATGAGAGTGCTGGATTTCTTAAACTATCCAAAAAAACTGTAAGGGCCATAAAATAAAGCACATAACTGATCACTCTAATGAAAATTTGAGCTTCTACGCCTCTTATAAATAAGTGTAAATAAATGAAAATGCTCTGATCGGAAACTAAATATTTTACGAATTACAAAAGATAAAGCAATAATACTAAAGAAAAGTTTGACATTTAAATTGTACATATGTATGTATTTAATATTAGTACTGTGTTGCTTAAGATTTACTAAACATCTGTTAATTTCAAGTGCTTTAATCTCTCTTTAATCAGTTTCTCTTGAATCCTGTAAACTTTCCTGCTTAGATATACAATTTCATTTCTAGTATGGAAATTAATTGTATACTTAATGTTATATACGAGTCTCACTTTCCATCTTCAGATTGTTTTTTATCCCCATCAGACCCCTTATCCCCTTAGTTCCATCTACTTTACTATTGTTTAAAACTGCATGTGATTGCTAAATCTGTCAAATGATCTGTCAATAAAAAAAAATTAACGAAATATCTATAAAAAGTGCCAGATTTCTGATGTTGCCATTTTTCTGGATACCGGATTTTCAAGGTTTCACTGTATATCAGATGATTATATAATCTGCCTTGTTATTTATAAACTGTAAATTATTGGATTTATGATCCGTTTTTATGTAAACTGTTGTGCTAAATGGAAGACTACTCTTGAATTTGAATCCTTTCATATCTAAGTTATACTGCCATTTTAGTTTTAATGTGTTTATTTGTTTAAAAGTATTGATTACATTTCTATTAATTTATTGTTGAAATTGTGAGAAGCTTGATTAAAAAATGGAAAAGAATTTTGTTTATTGAAAGAAAAGTTATAAAGAATATTTATAAATTTGTTAAGTCAACTTAAAGGATTCTCCAATCTTACTTAAACAATAAAATTTTATTTTTCATTTATAATCTAATTATTTTAATTTAATTATTCTGGTAATTAAAATTAATGTGAATAAATTAATTATAGTGATCTATTTTTTTTCTTCATATTTCTATGATAAGGATAATAAATAAAATGCACCTTCTTGGACTTAGTTTTAAATTTGTGTTTTTTAATTTTGTATATATTGAGTGAAAAGTTTGGTTATGCTTTATGAATTTATTTTTCAGAAACACTGGCTCCCAACAGTACTTTTACTATAAGTTTAGGTATTGACTACAATGAAAGCACTCAGCCAGCCAAATTTGAGCTGAGGACAAAGGAAAATAGCTATGCATTATCATTAAAAGCTCCTATTGGTGAAATTATTCAACCTGTTCTACTATCAGAAAATGAGTTCATTGCTGCTCAAAGTAAATAATTTATCCTTAATTCATTTAAAGTATTACAGCTTTGTAAAATCTGGTCTGAATTTAACTGCTTCATACTCGGGTCCTATGTCTAAAGATCGTATTTTAAAGCATTAAAAGCTTGTGTGAAAGTACTTATTAAAGACTTCCTTAGTCCCTAGAACAAGAATAGTATTCAATCTTTACTGCAATTTCACCCATTTGAATGGGTGTAGCTAGAATTTAATAATTTTGATTTAATTATTAATGCAAGGTTTAAGTATTGAAGCCAAGGAACTCAATTCAAGATGCAAAGATTAAAATTGACGATTGTCTGAAAGCAGCCACTTAATTTTAAGAACAGAAATTTGTGTTAAAACAAATTGTAATTGTAAAATAATTTGTATGAAGGATTTTTAAGAAAAGGTTTTTCTGAAGAAATTTTAGTTTTAGTTTTGTAGCAAAGAAAAGACTACTTAAATGGGAAGCTATACAGTCCCTGGCCAAATTATTAGACTGTAATCAGTGGCAATAGATTTGGATTACAGTCCAAATGTAATGGTCAAAAGGACAATGAAATATGGCCAATACAAGGAATTGATCAAGTATTTGCAACCACCTGAAGTGCGAGAGTGATTCCCAAATCAAGAATAGTAGATTTTTATGCAAAATGGAGCTCAATGACAAACTTTTAAATCTTATAATAAATGAAGTGATAAGTTTCAAAACAAATAAGAATAAGTTAATGCATATGAATGTATATTGCATTTTATAACCTTGCTCTAAGTTATTAAAACAAAATGTATGTCTCTCAAAATATATAAATCTGTTGAACTATAATAAGCAAATGGACAAAGGATTAAAATATTTTGGCAGTTTTATATATGCATCTTTAATTTTAAAAAATAAATATCAATTAAAACTGGTTCATATCTTTGTAATATTTGCATTTTACACATTAACCTTTTTTGTATGGATGTGTATGTATATATACATATATACACACACTGAAGAGCAATTGAATTAGGGATAGCTGGCATGCAAATTTGGAGCTGTGCGCAAGCCTGGAAGCAGCTTGCAAATGTATCATCAGCTGTTTGACAAGATAAGGAGTGCTGCTCACAGTATTAGTAATAGTCAAAAGCAGTATGGGTAAGAGTGCAGATCTAAGCACATTTGATTGTGGGCAAATAGTCGGGGCCCGACAAATGGGTCACTCCATCTTTGAAGTAGTGCAGACACTTAGATTTTCATGCACCACTGTGTCAAGGGTGTACCATGAGTACGTTGATTCCGGTAAAACCATCCCTGCCAGGGTCAACTGCCGCGGACAACAGCGTGTGGATGAGCGAGGTTGGCGGCGGCTAGCCCGTATTGTAACAGCGGATAGACGGGCCACAGTGCAACAGATCACCCGTCGATTCAACACTGGTGCACAACAACGTGTAAGCTGCCATACCATCCAAAACCATCTCTCTATGGGGTACAGAAGGCATCGTCCCATAAGAGTCCCTCTGTTGACTCCACAACACAGGGCACAACGATTAGCATGGGCACTGGAACATCGCCAATGGACCGTCGAGATGTGGGAAAATGTTGCCTGGAGTGATGAGTCGAGATTCACTTTGGTACATGCCGATGGCAGATTATGTGTACGGCGTAAACCGCATGAAGCGATGGATCCTTCCTGCCAGCAGGGGATTCTTCAGGCTGGTGGAGGTGGTATTCTCGTCTGGAGGCTGTTCACTTGGACTGAAATGGGACCCCTGGTACGTGTGACATTGTCTCTCACAGGTTGACGTTACCGGGATATCCTTGACAACCATCTGCTCCTGTATGTTCATTTTCAACAGCCCACTACAGATATTGTCTTTCAGCAAGACAATGCACCATGCCATCGCTCCCGAATTGTATCCAAATGGTTGGATGAACATTCCACAGACCTGCACTTGCTTTCCTGGCCATCAAGGTCACCTGACCTTAATCCAATCGAGCACATCTGGGATGCAATTGAGAGAGATGTCCGAGCCTCAGACCACTTTCGTATTCAAATTGTGGGAGATTGTTCAGGAGTCATGGATACGTATGGGGCTTCCCATGGCTTCCAGTGTCTTGTCGAGTCCATTCCAAGATGAATAGCCACCGTCATCAAGGCGAAAGGTGGTGCTACGCGTTACTAGACAGGTATCCCTAATTCAATTGCTCTTCAGTGTATATATATATATTTATTGTGTGTGAAATTAAAAAAGATTTGACAGTGGAAATTTTTTTATTACATTTTCTTTTTCTGAGACCGATTTTGTTCAAAAAATGGAAATTTTTATTGTTAAAATGTGTTCGGTCTACAATGTTTTAAAACACAGACTCATAACTTATTATCTAATGTATTTAATATAATAGGTAAATTAAGAGGAATGAATGAAAATTCTGGTACTTTTGATCTACCATCTGGCCATTCTGATGAAAGGGCAATTATCCAGTGTGTGTATGAAGCCGCAAATGTCGCTCAAGTGCAAAATAATGATGTGAACACCAAGATTCTAAGGTAAGTTTATTGAATTGAAAATAGCAAGATAAAAACTAATGATAATCATTAAATCTGATTTTAAAAAAAATTAAATCTAATATTGTTAATATGTGAACATATAATTCAAGGTAAGATATTGCAAGGCATACAAATTACTTTTTTCATAGTACATTGTTTAATTTAATGATTCTTTTTAAACTTATTTACAGTCCTAGTGACAGGTGAATCAAATTATTGTTATCTAATGCAATCAATTCTGTGAAAAACAATTATTTACTAGTAAATTTCCAACATTATTTCATATAAGCTATAATTGAATGTACATGTGGAATGCCATACAAATAATTCAAGAAATCACAGCATCCTCCGAAATTGGTGTCATCTTTCATTAATACTTGCCCCTGCATGCTCTATACACTACTGGTCACAGACACTAACAACTAATGCAGGGTCACACCCACAGAGGGGATTACGACCTAAGCCCCTCCCAGACATTCAAATAGCAGTCACTTCAAAAATCATACATAAAATTATAATATTTTTGAAGTTTTCTCCTTGAATGAATATCTCATTTTTTTTCTTGCCTACAAAAGTGTCACATCATTTATTTTCAGGGATTAAGCATGATAATATAAAATGCCTTGAGCATATTTTATATCCTTTGATAAAAAAGTTGAGCCTTCATCTGCTCAATATAACATCTTTTCGTCTTGAAGTTGTCACTTTAAATGTAGTAACCAGTACCCTATTCAAAAATTGTTCCTATGTTTCAAATAAATAAATTTGACAGTTTAAACATCCTAACCCCCCACCTCTCCGAAATCAGTAAACTTTTGAAACAAAGGCAAGTCCCCTCCAGACTGATATCCTTGGCTGTGCCCCTGATATCATGTAAAATATATCTATCATAACTGCTCCCACTTCTAAGTCTACACCTGTCTGTTGCCATAGAGAAACACCAAATTCCATTTTCCTTGGGAATGCTTGAAGAAAAGCATTTAAATTTATCACATTGATGCACTTAATGGGTCAGTTGGAAATGTGCGTTTTTACACTGGTGTTCAAAATTATGAGAATTTGAATATTTTGTTGAATTTCTCAAAAAGTACTGAACGAAAGGTAAAACTAATGTTTCCTAACAAAGATGCAAATCTTTAGTGTTGAATACGTAAGCGTGCATGTGCTTGTGGGCGGAGCATTTAGAGGAACTGGCTTTCTGAGCACACATGACAATTTCCACGCTTCGTTCGTTCGCTCACACACCTTGGCGAATTAGTTGTGGGTTTTTTGCAACACTCGGCGAAATTAAAAAAAAAAGTTAAAATGCATGACCACCAAGGTTTCGATGATGAAATGAGATGGCGAATCATCAGGAGACTGGAAGCAGGGCAGTCTCAAGTGCAGATTGCTAGAGACTTGAATGTAACACCCAGCATCATATCCAACTTATGAAAACAGTTTAAGGATATCAGATCTAGAGAGAGCTTGGTCAAGGTCGTCCAAGAGCCACGATGATCAATATTTGTCCATTAAAGCGAGGTGTAACAGTTGTGCAGCAGCTTCTCAGCTCTCCCAGGACCTTCATGTGGCCACAGGAAGCCAAGTTTCAAGTGTTACTGTTTTCAGAAGGCTACATGAGAGCGGTCTGTTTGCAAGAAGACCTGTTTGCATCCTGCTCACTTCTGCACACAGGAGAGCCCGTTTAGCATGGTGCAGAGAATATCGACTTTGGACCAAGGGAGGACCGATCTATTCACTGATGAGTCCTGGTTCAGCTTAACCATTGATTTTCGACATAAGTTCATCTGGGGAGAACCAGGGACCTGCTACCTGTCCTCCATGCTGTGAGGTATAGGAATGAGATCTTGGAGCCATGTTTGCCTTTTCAGGGGTGCAGTTCTGATTTCATTTTTATGGACGATAACGTTTGTCTTCATAGGGCCCATCTGGTCAAAGAATATCTGGAAAGAGGATATTCGCCGGATGGATTGGCCAGCCAGATCTCCAGACTTAAACCCTGTAGAGCTTATCTTGGACTCTATTGGGAGGGCAATTGCAACTCGCCTTCCCCCTCCCAGAACCATCCAGGACCTAAAAACAGCATTGCTGGAGGAATGGGATCGATTGCCACAGGGACTCATAAACTGCCTCATTTCTAGTAGGAATTCACATTGTGAGAGCTGTATAACTTTAAAAGGGGACCATGCCCTCTATTAATCCATAATTTGTGTCGATATTGTGACCTGTTTTAGACCTTCCTGTGCTGATGAGTCTTACGCTCATCATTCATGTGTACCATAACTGTTATATGGGGTTTTTGTATTATTTCAATCTAAATACATAACTAATTTCATAAAATATGTCCAGTAGTTCTAGAGATAATCGCCCCAAAGTGAAAATTCTCTTAATTTTGAACACCAGTGTTGAGAAGATCTGTACTAGTAAACTACCTCTTTCCATCGCCTAAAGGAGTAGCTGTGGGTTCAGCCGCTGTACTAGTAAGTTGTGAGTAGTATGCGGTGCAGATTCAATTCCTCTGTGGCTATATTTCTCTCTTCTGTGTCAGTAAAACTTCCCTTGTGTGTATGTCCATTACTTGACATTGTCTATCTTGTGTTTGCGCAGCTTAGCAAAATATGGCCTTTGCATCATAAAAACACAAATCCAACCAATCCATCACCTAAAATAAAGTAAAATTCAGGCATTGCCAGTTATCCCCACTCAAAATGTATGAGTTCCTACAGCAGCCATCACCCAGACATAGTGGTGGGAGCTATTCTCATGATAGACAGACAGTACATGTGTTTAGTTTGTCTGTGTAATAATGAAACTTTAGATGTAGAATATACTGTATTTTATTAATTAAACTATTTCTTTGCAGGTTTTCAGGTCAAACACCTGCTTCAAAATGTTTAGTCCTTATCTCCATCCAAATTTTGAGCAATGGTAAAGCAACAGTTACTGTGAACTGTGAAAAAATGATAATTGGCTCTATGTTTTTTAAGGAATTAAAAGAAGCATTAGTTAAATGATAATAGTGGGAATAGAATTTTTTTACATGTATGTTTCTTAAAATGATCTGGATGACAGCAATACATTATAACATGAATTTCTACATGTTTTCATGTAAGTGTTAGTGTAAAAAATTGTACAGGGAGAACTATATTTTCATTAGTGATTATTTCTTAATTGTTCATGCCTCTTGACACAAGAATTCAATTTCCTGTTTTTGTATTGGACATCATATTTTATATTGTTAAAGCAAACTGCTGTAAATTTTTGAAATTTCATTTTGTAATGTATTTTGTGTTCAACAAAGATTGCATTTTTGTAAAATGATTGAAAAACATTAAAATTTATGAGTATTCAAGCGATTTGTTCTTGTCCCTTTTGTGATCTTGTGCAAGGTTATTTTTTTTCATTAAATGTTTTCAGAAAATTAAAAACATTTATTTTATCATAAACTTTACTTAATGGAAAATTATAACTTGGCTTCTCAATGATTTACTGTTTTGATTTTATTTTAATATAGTTTCTTTTTTTAAGAATATTAATAATTACAATACTCACACTTACTTATATTTTAATTGGAAGAAGATGAATTTTTTTAAACACATTTATTGGTTGCATTTAAGTGTCATTAAGTATATTTAAAAATCTGTTCCCCATTAAATAAAATTAATTTCTGCCATAAATATTTTTAGATACCCTGTAGGTTTCATTTAAAATATTGTTTATATAAATGAAATATATATGTAACAATAAGAAACTATAAAGTAAAAGACGTCTATTCTTGAAATGTTGAAACCGTAATTTGCGAGTCAAATCTTGCTATGTATCCTGTTTCCTGTGCATATTTTGCCTTACAGAATGACTAATACAAAAATATTGTAATATTTAATAAATATCTCATTAATTTTCTTTGTTTAAATACATTTGATTTGAAATATGAGCTATTGATAGCTTATTAAAATATTCCACTGTAAAAAAGTTTTTACTTCATAAGTGATCAAGATTCATTATACTTTTAAAAATTTAAATCATTAGAACATTTCATAACTGCAGATAATTTTTTAATTATATAACATCTTTAGCTACATTAGATTATCAAACTTTTTATTAAATTAATCATTCCATCTGTTCCTAGTTCAGTGTGTAAAAGTTTATATCTTTTTCAATCCAAGCTGTCTAATTCAGTGAAAGCAGCATATAATCAAGTATATGCCATTCCCTTACTGTTTGGTTTTAAGTTTAAGTGCTCTGTCTTTTTTTATTATGTGAAAGTTTCCATATTATTGACTTTGTATTGTTTCTCGTCTCTTTTAGTTCTCTATTATTGCAAATAATAATTTTTCTGTGTGTTGCAACCTTAAATGCACTATCGTGACATTTAAAAGAATGTATCAAATTAAAATGTTAAAATATCAATTACAGTTAAGTATGGATCAATCTATTTAAAGCAAAAGCTGTATCTATTCTTTTAGAAATGCTTGTTTTGCAACTATATAATATTTACTTTTTTTATTAGTTGTATTGCTTTTTCTTTTAAAATAAAAAGGATGGATATATTTTTATTGTTAGCTATGTAATATTTGGAATGGTTGTAAAATATGTCCAAGCATATTTATCATGTGCCTCCTAATTTATAAATTTTGAAGAATGTATTTGTTTTGAAACATTTCTATATCAAAGTTTTAAATTTCAAGGTATAATATTTAGATTATTTTTATAATAAAGATAAAACACTGCTTTTTGGTCATTTATTTTCTCTCAAAGTTAATTATAGAAAAACTTATTGTACTTAACAAGTAAAACGTTTTGAAAAAAAAATATTAACTCAGTTTAATGTTTTTGAACAAACTAAATTAAATGTTTACTTTTTATTGGCATATCTACAATTCATATTGTATGGTAGTAAATTATTTTTTCAATTTGTTCATGATTTTTTAGCTTAAAAGTATATTGTGTTAAAAACTTGTGTTTGAAAATATTCTATTTGGTTTCAATGAATGAAATTTCAATCTTAATCAAATTTTGTGTTTTGTTTTAAACATTTGTTAGCAAATCAAAAATTCATATTGTGTTTAAGATTCAGTTAATGCAATTTATGTCATTGTTGGTAGCACACATGTAATAGTGCTTAAAACATTGGAAAACAAATTTTAGCACAAAACAGGACTTTTACTAAATACAAAATCTAACAAAGTAATCTTTGTCTTCCTAATAAATATTTTGATACTACAATAGGATAATGTCTTACTTGGTCAGGCTCAGAAAGATTAGTAGAGAGATTGTCTACATTTGGATTTCATGTATCAGAACTGTGACATAGCTTCAGCTCTTATCACATTGCTTGCATAGATCACAAAATTGTCAAATAAATCCAATTCTTGTCTCTTAAATTTGTTAATTGTATTGTAAAATTGTTAGTTATATTTATATAAAAATGAAAATATACAGTTCCAGATAGTCATTGAAGGTTATTGTCTCATATTGATTCAGTGAATAAGAATTTCTAAAATATGCCAGGTCCAAACATAGGATTTGACCTGATATACAATATAACTAATTGAGAAGAGAAATAAAACACAGAAAAAGAAGGAAGACAGCTGTAAATGTATCACAGCATTAAGAAAAATTTGCAGTTCAAGATTATACCCATTTTAATATAGTTAAAATTTTGTAAAATCGCCACTCATCAAGAAATATTGGTTGCTACCTTTGAGATGGTTCGTTTATAAAAGAAATAGTCAAAAAATAAAAGCTTCAAAAATGACCATTTCAGTGGAGCAAAACGTCCATCAAGACAAAATAAAGAAGCAAAAACTCAGGTTTTTCCTTTTGTTAATCCACTTTTACGTGTCCTTTTCTGCTTAAAATTTTTGCTTTAATAATATCAGTCTATCTCGATTTTAGATTAGTTTTGGCACCTTAAATTAACAGAATACAGTTTTTATATGTATGATCCAAAAATCTGCATAAAAAGAAAAATGCTCTTGCAGCTAAATATATCAAGCCCTTAAATAAGAATTGATGTAGGTTAGGAATTAGATACTTTAATTGCAAGATTCTACAATGTTGATAAGTATATCATTTAAAACAGTATGCAGAGAAATCTTTTGAACATTCATTTGAATCATAGACTGCAGGATCGATTAACGTACCATGTCTTCTGAGCATTGCATTTTATATTCAATGTGCATGAGGAGCTGCAGTAAAGGAAATGCAATAGTAACCTTCAACATCTTTCTAGGGAAAATTCTCTGGCACTTCAGGGGCTGCTGTGGCTCTGGGCCAACTATGCTAAAAGTCAGCTGAATGTGGGGCGGGCACGATTCCTGTATCCCCTGGATGTATTCCTCTGTCAGTAAAACTTTCCTTGTGTGTATGTCCATTTCTTGATGGTGGGTAATTGAATTTACATTACACTTGAGAAACGCAATGGGCTATTGGTGACGGTCCAGGATCAATCCCAAAGGGAAATATCCAAGAACAACACCCCGTAATATTGAACCAAGCTCAGATGACGAGGTTAACACTGAACGAGGTTGCTTGACGGAAAAACTGATCGGCCAGATCTTGCCCTTACGGTATAAGAAAACTATTGTATGGTGCTTAAGTATTGAAGAGAATATAACTGACATGAACCAATTTCTTATTTTTCAGTACCCAATATTAAACTCAAAAGACTAATCAAGATAAGATAGTGTGTTGGTGAGAAAATTTTAGGTATTTCTAAAAGTTAAAAACTGGTAAGCATACATTAAAAATTCCTAGATCTGAAAATGGTCCCAAGAATGCTTAGTAAATTAGTTTATACATTGGCACTAGATTCGCTGTTAATAACAAAACGGATTTGTTTATGTAGTAGACTAGAAGTGAGAACTAGACTTCTAGTATTAGACTAGAAGACTAAATTTCATAGATCATAAAGCAATAGGAAAAATATCCATTTCTGTACATGTGCATGTTTACATGTACAAAAATGTTTTTAAACAATTACTACAAGATTGAAAGTATTGAAAAATCTCAGCGATTCATTGTGCATTGAATTTCTTATGAGTTCGTTTTATCTGTATTAGAGCTTCATTTTGTTGTAATTCACCAGTGCTCTTCCACATGTGCATATCCTCCATGATGGTGCCCTTCATGGTGATGCTTCACTCTAAAAAATATTTCAATACGCAATAGTTTTTAAAAATGAAAATAAATACAAAATTATTCACACAAAATTCTACAAAGGAGGTAATTTCAGCAGTGTTATACAATTCATTTGCGAGTTGGGAAGCTCAATTCCCATAGACCATATCTAGCGTGTTGGGGCAAACGGTATTTTTTTATTTCAGGAAACAGATTTTATTGAATGTATGTTTTAACATATTCATTGTGAATCAACTTAATAATTTCAACCAGCATTTAGACTGTTTTTATTCATAGTTGACATACTAATTTGACCAAATGATAGATAATTTTTTTATGTGTACCTATCTCAATTTAAACAATTTTTGACTTATACTGCTTTGCTCTAATATGCTAGATATTATATTTTATTACAAATGACTTACCATTAAACTTCAAGATCTTGTCATTTCCATTTCTTTACCTTTAACAAATGTTACTTTCAACCTGTTACGGAATGTCAACTGTTTCTGGTCTGGTTTCGAAAAGTATAAAAATTAGGAATTCGATCTTTTGGAGCGAAAAACTTATCATTTCAATTTTTTCTTAGTTTATTCAGGCGTCATCTCGGCTTTGAGTATGTCCACTGCGCCAGCAACCTAAGAGTTGTAAGCGGTGCAGGTTCATTTCCTCCCTGTGTGTATGTCTTCTGTGTCAGTAAAAACTTTCTTTTGTGTGTATGTCCGTTATTTAACATTGTATATCTTGGTCTGGTGCAGCTTGGCCAAATATGGTCCTTGTGCCATAAAAACCCCGACCAACCGAACTTTAAGAAAGTTATTCAAAAACACGCCAAAACTAAACTGAAATGCATCCAAGCCCTGCTCAACTATTGAAAAGACTATTGGAACTCAAATTCTTCAGTCAGGTACGAAAGCTCATCGGAGATAGAGCTATTGCTCAGGTTTTTCCGCAAAAGCAAAACCCGTTGGGAACTGAAATGCATGGCTATTTTTATATTTTTAGCTTATCTTTCATTAGCCTGCACTATGACATCATTACACTTGCTGTAACCATTATCTCTAATGTTTGAGATCGGTATGAAAAGGAAAAGAGCTACTTTTTATTCAGCTGAAAAATAATACAATGAATAGCTACAAATTTGTTTAGTGTTGATATTTTTATTTTATACCTTCAATTATCAGTTTATTACTTTAAATTAAGAATGTTCCAGGAAATTATAGAAACGAAACGTTAGCTAACACCCTGGATATAATATACATAATTTTAAAATGGTTGAATGAATAGAATAAAATTTGCATTGGGGGAACAATCAAACGAGACGTCTTTCCGTCATTGTTCATTTCCTCCAAGTTATGGAGAAATATTAATTTTATGACTAAATAGGAAAGCTAGAAATTTATTGAATTGCATTTCTCATAGTATTCAATACTTTTGTAAAATGCTATTCATTTTGAAATCAATGCATTGCATTCTTTAAATTAATTGTTCCCCGTGAAATATGAAATTATGATTATCAATTTGTATTTTCTTCGCTGACTTTAACAATTCGAAAGTGACAAAAAGATAAAAGTGAATTTTGGGAATCAAGATTTGAATGTTTAATGTTATTTATGGTCATTAACTTTTCGAGACATAGCCATTGTTAAGTGATTTCAGTATGCACATTGATCGAAATACGTTCACCTATATGTTAAACGAAAGAAACACTTAGCGAAGCTTTTTAAAAACTTTCGTTTTGTACTAACATTTAGTTTCCAACTTTGAAACCCTCCGGAATGAATTCTACCTCTGCTCTTACTCAAAAATCTCCATAAATACACACAAAAGTTGGAAATTCATGGGTAAGTAGTTAATGTCGCACTGGTTCAACGCAATGTACCATTAGAAATTCGTAGGAATTTAATTTCGAGATACTTACGGAACAGGTATGTAGACAGGATGCACATGATGATGGTGGTGGTGCTGTGAGTGACCATGGCCTTCCAAAAGCTTGGCTATCAGTCCCGCACCCAAAAGCAATCCCAAGCCACCTCCGTGACCACCATGGTGGTGAAAGGCTGACACTACCTGCAGAAGAGTCCAGGATGCGACGCAAATGAGAACAATGCGGGAAACTATCATTTTGTGTGACGCACTTGGTAATTCGTTCTGTAATTAAATAAACTTTAGAAATTATGGAATGGAAACTCTTGAAACAGATTAACCTACAATGATACTAACAAGGATGATCATCGTATTCGAAGACCATCTTTTAAAGTCATTTTTATGAGATCTGAACAATATCAGGTCGTCAATAGCCCGTTGTGTTGCTGCAGTGGGAAGTTAATTAAAATACCTACCTATCTGAATAATATCAGACGTCTTCAGAACAATATCAGACGTGGGCTCATCGGGCAGTTCTCCAGGGCCTGTGATCAATTTATCTGTGATATTGTGATTACTAATTCTAATTAACATACTACTTCCAAAGAACAGTGCCCTGCGATTTGGCGTCACATTTTCGATTCCTCCCTGGGTGTATTTCTCGTCTGTGTTAGTAAAACTTTCCTTGTGTACGAGGTGTGTATTAAATAACGAGACTAAATAACTCACCTTTATATGTATTACAAATTTAATGCTTGCCCCCTTCAATTTTCTCTCCATTTGCACTAATACATTACTGTAGTCTTGTTTTCCACTGGTTGAAGATATGGAGGAAATCAATTTCTGTCAGCTGTTTCAATACATCCGCCGTTTTCTTCTTTACAGCATCAACTGACCCAAAACGTGTCCCTTTCAAGCACATTATTACACTTGAACATCCTCCATATTCGCCCGATTTAGCACCGTGCGACTATCTTTTCCCAAAAGTTAAATCAGTGCTTAAAGGGACAAGTTTTGGGTCAGTTGATGCTGCAAAGAAGAAAACGGCGGATGTATTGAAACAGCTGACAGAAATTGATTTCCTCCATGTCTTCAACCAGTTAAGTTAATTATTCATTCAACACATTTGCCTAACCTCTTTTCCCAAAATAAAAATACGAATAACTTTTCACTTAAGTTAAAATTCTTGTGGGATGTCTTTCTGGGACGTATGACATCGCATCTCCTTGGAACAATTGAAGCTCGGGAAAATATTTCAAGTATAGTAAGACTACCAATGTATATAAATATTTAAAGACGAAGCTAGAGTTTTGGGGACATGAGCTGATACGCCCTGTCTAAAACAAAATGTACTCATTTTAAATGAAGATAATTAGGATAAAATATGATTTGGTCCCACATTAATTTGTTAATGTATTAATGTTCTCAGCATTAATCTTTTTATTGCAATTGACTGCATAAAAACTAGCGAAAGGTCGAGCTATGTTCACAGATCTCTAGGACGAAGTAAGAAAAGACGCCTGGTTTGCTTTTTGTGCTTTTCTTGACGTTTGGAAGATAATTTTAATGTCTTTTGTCTCCTCTTTTCTGAATAGTAATATGATAGATGGGGTACTTGAAAAGAATATTTGAATGATTCACCAATCGATAAACCCCTCCCCTCCCAAAAAAACATGCGTCTGAATGACTTGTATCAGAGCTCCTCGATTCGTGTTCCCTGAAGTAAAATTAAAAGGTTTCATGAAAAAGTAAAAAAGATATAACAAATGCAAATTAACATTCGAAAGTATTGTAATTACTTTTATATGGGGTGCGAGATAACATTTGTGTCAGGCGGCTTTTACTGCCCAACATGTGCACTAAATGTCCTTTGAAATTGTAATCAGAACTTGTTCATATGGAATATACTCACCCACCTAAGTACTTAACATGTCCTACTAATTGAAGGAATCCCTTTTTGTAAAATTCAAAATGGCTTCAAAGCTTATTAGTTCAAACACGAGTTGTTTTTCATTTCATTTTTTAACTGAACACAAAAAATAAATGTTTTAAAACTATTACTTCTCATCTATATATTAATACGTGAAGAAAAAACTTTATACCCCTTTTTAAGCACATTGCGCGCACGGAGGAGTATGAGATTTGGCATTATTTGCCACCACATAAGTTAGTATTGAAAGTTAATTGCATCGTTTTGCTGATCAGAAACTTAAATACAAAGGAAGCATTAGTCAATGGAACAAGAATGCGCATCAAATTTATGCATCGTAATACTATTGATTGCGAAGTTTTAACTGGAACCGCACGCAATAAGAGAATTTTGATTCCACGATAAATTTAACATATTCCGGAACTATTTTACCATTTAACTTTCAAAGAACTCAATTTCTAATCATACCTGCATTTGCGATGACAATAAATAAGTCAAACATTCGAAAAAATTGGAATTTTATTGAGGCAGCCAGTTTTTACACATGATCAATTGTAAGTCGCAGCAAGATCATTCGATGGTTTGAGATTTTATATTTCCGAATATAACGGTCAAGGGCATTTAGCAAACGATGAAAGAGTTTTTACAAAAAACATCGTCTACACAGAAGTTTTAATCATTAAATTCATTGTCGAACTATTTCAAGTTCAATGGACAACATTTATTTTTTTAACCATCCTGGTTTTTTTTGTTTCAATAAAAAATACATAAAAAAGTACGAAGCACGTATTCCTTATTTCATTTTTTGGATTTATTTTTTATTTAAATTTTATATAATTTGAAAAAGATAGGCAAATTAACTGTGTAGCCTTGGCGAAACCTGTGGCCAGTATAGCAATAAAAAAAACCAAGAAAATGTCAAACAACGCGTTATTGTTTTTTAGATATGGCTTAACCAAGCTATACCGCATTTTTCCTATGACGTATTTGTACATGCTCGCAGCTTACGTAATAGAACAAAATTCAAAAATTTATATGCAATGAATATAGAGGTATACTCTTTGACAAAAGAACCTTATTAACGTTCAAACTTAAAAATTAAATGAATTATGGTCGAATTTCGACCACTGGGCGACCACTAGTTTCAATTAAAGTAATTAATTCAATAACGATAGAGACCTAAGGTTACTAGATGAAAATGCAATAACTAAAAAAGTAGGAAATGAGAAATGCCGAGTCCTAGAAACCTCTTAGCACTATAAGTCAGTTTTTAAATTGAATTTAGACAAGGAACCCTTTAATATTTTTTTCGAGGTAGCACATAAAAACAAATGCACCATAGATGAAAACTTGAATTGTAAAAACGTGTTGCTACTAAGGAATATGGAAGTTTACCCAGTTGGCCGTGAAAAATATTGATCTTTTACCTATTGAATAAAAACTAGGCACCATGATTACAATTTAATTTTGTGTAACGCGTTAATAATCTTGCACTTTTAATTTTGCATTGATGTAACTTTCACAATTTAAATGTGTTTTATAAACCAAGAAAATTTTTCACCTATGGTCCATTTGCTTTTTATATGCCATGCTAAAAATTTTAAAAGGTCTCATAACTAATTTTAATTTTGAGAACTCTTAGAGACTCAGTTATAGAAGCTTCTTTGTCTCGCATCTCTCATTTTCTCAGTTTTAGTGATCATTGCCTTTTGATCTTGTAATTTTATGTTTCTATTGTGATGTCTAATAAAAAAATTAATTATTTTAATTGAAATAGGAAGTAATGGGGAAAATGTTTATTGTTTAACTGATAGGATTAAAAAGAACTTGAATGTGTGAATGAAAAATACAACTCGTCTTATAACAAATAAACTACAGGAAACCATTTTTAATTACAGAAAAAGGATTCCTTCTATTTAATATCTTGAATTTATTTAATATCTTGAAATGGTTAAGCAAGTGAACTTGAGTTTTGCTTGGCGCACTTTGAAATGACTTCAAATATTACTATTTAGAAATCTTTAAAGTGATTAATTTTTCTAGTCAAATTTCTTCTAAAGCACATTTCATTGTTCGCATAACATGGGTATTTTCCTCAAAACCTAAAATTCTTTTGATTTACATTTATCTTTTTTGATTATCATTAAACGTATACTTTTATTTTAAAATTTAAGTAGGCACACATATTCTGTTTCAGATTAAAAAATGCAACGGAAAAGGCACAAAATTAAATATATAAACATTGAGTTTGCTATTTTTTATTCCTTTACGGTAGTGGCTGATTCTGAATTCGAATAGGCAACGAATAACCTTTACAGAAAATTTATATGGGATTGCAAATTCAAAGAATTTTCGTTTGAGCTAAATTTGTGCGTAGTATCATCTAAATGGGATATATGAAAACCAATCGAACTATTTTAAACTTAGTGGTTGTCGCGTGATATTTGTGAATCGATTCTTTCGATCTTGATAATGGCTTACACTTGAGTTGAGATATATTTACAGTAGTCAAAAGTTTTTCAAAGATGTTTACAGTAGTCACAAATAAAAATTCCCTCAAGGGAATCATCATTACTTGTCAGGAAATGCACAGTTGTACAAAAAATTAAATATGTTTACATTATTGAAAAGTTGAAATATATGTTGCATTTCCTCGATTAATTTCAATTTTGTTTTTTATTCTTTAAGAACCGCACCTTTTTTAAAGGCTTTCTGTGGGAATTTTAGTTTTATCAATTTGCTCATTTTGTATTTATATGAGTACAATTTGAATTTATAGTAACAGGAAAGGAACTGGTAAAGTTAAAAATATTTCACCCAGTAAAAGGGTTCTTTTGAGTTTTTATTGTTTTTAATTCGCAATAGTTGTTGAACTCCTGACCATTACTGTAGAATCTACTTAACAAGTTCTAACTTCTAGTTAAAATTCACTGTCACTTAAGTGTTTGATTTCTTTTTATTTATACTAATTTTGTTTATGAAACTGACAAAATATAATTTTTTTAGTTTCATAACTTGGAATTTTCGAATAATTTTTTATTTTATTCTCTAAAATTTTCATATAGTTAGAGGGAAAATGATAAAATCTACATTTGCTTTCGGTTTTATTCGATTGTTGTTTAACTTAAGACAACCGAATCTACAAAAGTTAAATCAAAAGCATTTTCGAAATCAAATTATTCATTTAATTTCTACATTATTTCAACGTTTTTAATTCTTGTTTATTATTCGTTTTCAAGTTCTTTTTAGTGCAAACAATGTGTTTCCAGAATGCATCATTTTATGTTAGAAATTATTTCTAAGGCCCATCTATATATCCCTTTACAAAGAAATTCTTGAAAATAAAGTTTTCATAATTTATAACACTTCCTCCACTATTTCAAACTGTTTCCGTTTCCTCATTCATATTCAAAAAGCTAATAAAATCTTTCCAGACCGATATATCCTGTTACTGCCGATTAATTTAATAATTGAGTAGTTTAAAGTTTGAATAAAATCAAGAATGGAAATCATGTTAACCGATTATTCCTATTATAAGATTATTTACAAATAAACTGGATACTGTACCAATATTTCCCTTGAATTATTGAACAATTTAAAACACTTGCTGATAATAGTGAAAATATGTAGCAAAAAGAAAATCTTTAAAAACTTTTTGGGAAAAAAATTTCACTCACCTCTTGTTCAATGCTATAGAATCACAGATTGGTTTTGTAACTTACCAAGCTTATAAACTAGGGATGGACTTTACGGTTCAGTTCCCATGTAGAAGAAAAGTGAAACTTCCGGACTTGTTTTTCTTATGTTTTACAATATTATTCGTGCTTAAAATGCGGTAATTCCCAGGATTGAGGGTTGTAGTTATTCGTTTCGCTTGGCACACTTTACCCACTAAATTGTCGCTAATTTATTAAGGGGGAAATCACGAAGAAAGTTCAACATGTGGTTTTAGACAGAACGTTTTATTCTAGATTTGTGGATGGTCTCGTTTCTTGAGGACGTAAAAGCTGATAATGCATATTGTTCATTTCTCACGTGGCGTAAATAATGCAAATGCGGAATTCACATAAATAATTACAGGGGAAGCAATCAGTATTTCAGGGAATAAGCGAGCTTGCGAACAGAAATTTAAATATTTTGCCAAGTCATGACGGCTCACTATGCGAGATAACAGTTCAGAATAGGGGTGGGGAATTTTTTGGCGAACATGACAAGCCTACAATTTTTTTTCTTGTTCGCAAAACTCAGGGCTCACCTTTAAAACAATTAAATGCATATCCAAAGAAAAACGATAGAACCACCTTTAAGTAAAAATTCTGTCAGTAAATTTTACATTCATTCAATCTCATGATTTATAATAATCACTTTTGCAATGTTCTGTCCTCAGATCTTTCCCTTGGGGTTTGATTCCGGACTGTCACCAATAGCCTGTCGTGTTGCGCCAGTGCAATGTTAATTAATTACCTATCTACCTTTACAATGTTCTTTGATTTTATCGCTCTAATGTGACTTTTGATAATGTGCCAAACCAGAGTGGGCCAAAAGTCATTTTACAGCTTTAAATTAATATAATTTTTAATGTTTCAAAAAAGAAAATAGTTATTTATATATAAGATGTTATACATTGTTTGGAAATTTTTTTGAACTAGGTATGGAAAACAATATCTCTTAGATGAGCACCATTGTCCAGTTCGCAAATACGGGCTCTTTCCATCACATTTTTCATAACAGCTTGCAATATCTCTTGCTGTATCCCTTGAATTTCTTGACTAATTCTTCTTTCTTTGACTGACCCTAATTTCTTCTTTTAATGGTTTCAATAAGCGTCTCAAAGTCGTACTATTGATTCCAAGTTCTCGAGAACGGCGTCGAGTCGATGTTCCTTGTTCTTCAGCAGTGCTTTCCTCAACACGATCAAGATTGACCTGTTTGCGAGCCGAGCGGGGTCTTCCAGTTCGTGGAGTATCTTTGACAGACCCTTGTGTCTCGAAACGTTTAACCAAGGCCAATATCATAGGCCTAGAAGGAGGCCTTCTTAAATGAAAATGACGCACATATGCCCTCTGTGTGAGAACAAGGGAACTTTTATTTGCATAGTAACATTGGATAATTTTCACACGCTGCTCAGTTGTGTATTTTCCATAGTTAAAATCCCAAGCCTTAATTTTCAGATTCTAAAACAAACCCAAAAAATTAATTTTCACAAAAGTTATTCACATTTTAAATTGACTTTTGGCCCACCCTGTATACATTTTTGATCGAATGAAGGTAGGTCGGTAGGTATTTAATTAATGTCGCACTGGAGCAACACAACGGGCTATTGGCGACGGTTCGGGATCAAACCCAAAGGGAAAGATCCAAGGACACCACGTAATTTTGAACCACGATCAGATAAACGGACGAGGTCACGCCTGAGCTGGCACCCCACTCTCCAAACTTCCACACCACGCCAACGTAAGGACATTTGAGGTCACGACAGATTTAACGTGCACCCCCCATGTCTGGTTGGATTCGAACTGTCAACCCTCTGTTTGCTAATCCGTTACTCTTCCAACCGGGTTGCCGCGGCCCTTGATCGGATGAAATTGTAGACATTCAGATTATAATTAGGGTAACATGACAGGTGTGCTTCTTTCTATGCATTTTATTGGAAATAAAAATTAACTCCAGTAACGTTAAACGAAATGCTGTTATACATTTTTGAATAATTTTATTTAATTTTGAGGTGTGAAATGTATTTATGTGAATATAGATGCTATGTTCATTATAAATTACTTGAAATAATATTTGAAATGTAAGTAACGACACTGCCATCAATGGCCATTGAAAAAATTTACAGAAATTGATTTACAAGTAATTGAAAACGTTTAGCGCAGATGCTATGCTTGGGTCTGCTAGTTTACTATAAGAATATTTTAAATGTGTACTATTCTAATTTTTTTCAGTTCATGTTCCCTGTTGTTTTTAAGAGTTTCATTGAGCCATAGAAGTGGAACTAGCATGCCTGCCCCCTCACACATAAGGGAGTCGCCGTTTCTACAGGGACGCGGGAAATATGTAAAGAGATTTTCATGCTCTGTAATAAGCAAAACGTTGTATAAGTATCAAAGCTACATATAAATCTCCATATATTTTTTAATAATTACTCTGTAAAGTGTGCAAAGAGGAAAAAGTTATTTCATTAGGGTACCTTCATCCAATCTGGCATTGGAGCCAGGAGTACAAATGTTATAGACCTGGAAAGTGCAGATAGTTCTGAAGGTATCATAACCTAATTCTTATCCCAGTCCATCCCTTGTAGAATTTTTAAGTTATGCGAACCTCAATGATTGATTGATTGATTTTTTTCTATGGCGTAAGGGCCAGGTCTCTGGGCAAGAGAGCTACGTCAAACTATCGGTAATTAAATGAATTATATCAGGATTTATCCTTACAATTAAAACAAATCGCTAAAATTTAACAATGAAACAAATTGCTCAAAAACCCATTCAAAATTCAAATCAAATTTTAAATAAAATTATAAAAAATTATAACTGATCTGAAAAAAGCATATTTTTATAAGAGAGATCATGCAATAAATCAGTAGCACCAAAGTGTCTATTGGGACTAAAATCAGGGCATTTACTTAAAATGTGTCTGACAGATGATTGTATCACACGGCGGGTAGGTCAAATCTGGTTCTGAAAGTAGCAAATGTCTGGGTTAAATATGTGTGACCTGTTAAAATTATTCAATTTAAAGCCTTTTACAGATGATTGTATAGAATATAATTTACTTTGAATTTGTGTATTCTATATATTTTGCCATTATGGAGCTCAAAGTGCTTTGGTGAAGTTCTCAAAAATAGAAATTCATCAAAAAGGAATTAAAATTTGAAATTGATATTTAGTCTTTACTTGATGAAATTTCGTAAAATCGTGTAGGCTCGTAAAATCGGTGTTAGTCAAAACGAACGTCGATTGTGTTCATAATATGTAACTATATTGAAGTACTTTTATTCTGGAGAACAGTTTATTTTTATTTGTCATTTCATGCTGATATTTTAGTTGTAATTGTGTACCGTTTGGCTCTTAACCAGTCTTATGTTAGGTTGATTGGATTGACTTTCTATTCCTCGTTTTTTGCTACACGAGGTTCTGCTTTAGGTGTATATATCTATATATCTGTTTTTCAGTTAATTTGAATAATTCTCCCCGTCTTCCGTATTCAATAAATCGAAAGTTTATTCATGAGAATGATAAAAGATGAATTTAAGGAAACAATTATTTCGTTTGAAAAGGTGTCTTTCATCGAATTGTTAGAAAAGCTACGTATTTTGACCACAACACACTTCATACACACATACCAATACCCAATTTATTGCGGTATCTAACAACACATGAATTAATAAAACCCACTTAATGAATTAAATTATAGTCATCCAGTTGCTGAAAAAAGAAAATGTATAAAATCATCAGAAAAAATATGTTTACTCTGTTACAAAGTGAATCACAGAATAATGATTTTGCAATGGCAAATATTTATTTTTCATATATTTTCGTAGTAATACAACATAAAACCTTTCTTATGAAAACGAGTTAACGCGTTAAGAAAATTACAATACGAAAGAATCCTATATCAAAACCGAACAACCATATTAAAAGATACTCATAATTCACTGAAGACAAAATTTCCTCCAGGATATATCCTCAATACTGTATATACATAATAATTTGGTGAAAATATGATTCTGCTAAATTAGATACGGGAAATATATATCGTATTACATTAATAGATATAAAATTTTATTTTCAATCTAAAATTCAGTTACATAATTTGTTAATATATATATATATATATATATATATGTGTGTGTGTGTGTTTAAAGTAGAATTTTACGACATTTTAGGTTATTTACCAATCGAATAGGATTATAAACTTAATTTGTATTTTTAAATTCACTGTTAATAATCTATTTAATAAGTTCAATATTTGTAATAGGATTTGGATCGTGTTTTCTAATTCTCATTCTATTTCATGAAATCACCAAGTGAGAGTTTTAAGCTGCTGATAGGATAAAGTTTTAAGCTATTTGAAAACTCGTTTTCAGTACTTGACTCTCTTTTCATGTCATCACTATAAACTGTCTTCTGCATTTGAGAGGATTCGTCGTCGTAGTTATGATCAAGACCATTGGACGTATCAACACCTATTCCAGAATTGTAATGAGCTTCACTGCTTTGTTGTGGCTTGTGAAGGCCTAAACCTTTTTCGTCGTTGTGGCGGTGTATGGAACTTTCAAAACGATCCTTGAGGTTATCTTTATAGCTATGTGCGTTGTTTACTTTATAACTTTGTTCATTTGCTGCGAAATGCACAGAATAATCATCAAACGCATGAGGATATCCCTGATAACTTTTACTCTTACCATAATGATCATAGCCAGGGTGATAGTGTACTTGACCTTTCGTGAAAGTGTGTCGCTTTCCTTGCACATTTAAAAAACTCGTTCCACCATATTTTGGTTTATTGCCGTAAACGTCTTTGTATCCCAAATCCAGTCCGTGAAGAGTTGTTCCGTAGTCATTAACATGGGCATGCTTGTGGCCATGATTATGCAAATGACTATGTTTATGATCATGCTCATGGTGATGGCCATGGGAATGTTGGTGCCCATGTTTATGATCATGCTTATGTTGATGTCCATGGGAATGTTGGTGCCCATGCTTGTGATAATGGTGGTGGTGATGATGGTGATGTAGATCTCTTGCCTGGTCATTGATAACAATGACCTCGGTTTTTTCCGGATATCTGTAATGGAAGATAGTAATCATATCGGAATTCGTCTATAAAATTGTGGTATGGACATAGAATTGTGTTGCTTAAATTAACTTATGAAATTAATCTTTGTTGATGGTCATCTATGTTGTTTGGTGTGTAACAAGTAACAAGTAAGATAAATCTGAGCTAGCGAAAATTGAGACACTGAATTCCACTCTTCTCGAGACTTTTTCTGTGTGGTTTAAATGGCGATCATCTTTGTTTAGAATCATTATCCACACAACTCTATTTGACGATTAATAGGTTGGTATTTTGTGAGGGAAGACAGTTATGCCAGGAAAGAATGTGAAAGGGATTTTATCTTCTATGAATATTTGGAAACGATATTTTGTAATATCTTATTGCATAGGCCACGGATTCTTAGTATATTACACATTCGGTTATATGCACTCTATTTCAAATCTGCTAATACGTTTTTACGATTTGGGATGCCCTGGATATATTATATAAATTTTATAGAACCTAAAATAACCTAATTTAGGTATACCATCTATGAAAACCTAAAACGGCTTTAGTACCTAAGAAAAAATCTAAATGACTTTTTTTAAACCAAAACCTTTTATGAAATACTTCTATTACAAATTTATTTTGAGTACGATTTTATTCAAGATAAGGTGGTGTTAAGGTATAGAATAGTTTCGCACAACAAAACGCGCATTTTGTGGATATGAAGAAATAGAGGCTCTCTCTCTCTCTCAATCTAAATTTGATGTTTTTCATTGTCCTCAATCTTTGACAACCGATGCTATAGATCTCATGGAAAAGATGTTGGACTCTTTTGTGCCTGTGAGCAAGCACATTTGTGTCCAGTAAGTTGGAGGCTGTGATGGGAAGAAGCCCGGTTAGTTGCTTTAAGGTCTTTTTTTGTCAAATATTCAAAATATTGGAGCAAGTACATCACGTTTTTAGAGGAACAAATTAGAAAATAATCCTAGGTAGAAGGAAACGAATCTTCTCAGATTAAATTTGTCCCTTGCTACATGGTTTCTTCAGTTCTTTCTGAAGATTGCACAACTTAGCTTTCTCCTGAGAATTTATATTTGTATTTGATTGCATGCAAATAGGTAAAATTAAGTGGTTACACTGAATTTTAACCTAAACATTGTACACATAATTAATTTTACCAATTCAGAAGAACAGCGCTTGTGAAAATTTAAAGTAATCTTTAACTATTCTCTATTGTCTTTTATCTATTCAATATGTTGAATCCAATTTTTTGCTCTATTGAAAACGTCACTATTGGTATTTTCAAACCCTTCACTTGTATCAGAACAAATTTCTATCTAAAGATAAGGACATAATGTTTAAAAGAACTTTTAATTATGTTTACTTTTCTATATTCTATTATCTAATCGGTTAATTAATAAAAAATAGCATTGCTTTGTCATTAGAACTCACTAAAGTGCAAAATTTCAATTTTTTATAGAAAAACCTGAGTTTTTGAAAGAAACATTGCGATTGTTATAGAAGCTTTGAATTGTGACGATGATTAGTATTGAAAAATTGTCTTTGACCTATTGTAGAGGCTCTCTGGTTTAATTGTTAGTTCATCTGGAATTGTAAGAGAGCAAGTTCAAATAAATCCCTTTGATAACTAATTAAAAAAATGCGTGGAAAAATTGTTTTTGTCCTTCTGTTGTCATTTATTGCTTTAAAAAATCTGATTAGATGTAACGTGCAAAATACAGAGAACTTCAATCTGTAAAGAAATAATTTATTATTAAGCGTTTGGCTGTTTAAAACAAAGCACACTTTATTGGGTATGTTTGGAGTGCATGACCCAGAAGGGGCCTTAATCTCCAGTAGACTAAAGATGAAAGCTTGGTGGTGGTATTTTTTGCTAAATTAGATTTAATAGGTAGTTACATTTACAAAATATAAGAATTTATTAATGGAATTAAATATAGGATTAATTCTAGTTTGTGAAAGTTATAAAAATATAACCCTCTTATGACGTACTCAGTTGGTCACCCTCCCTATTGACCGTAATCAAATGTGCTTTGGTTTTAATGATCATAGACGTGTACCGCTGCTAGCTTTGGAGAACCCTTATTCATTTGTACATTTTTAAAGTAAACTATTGCCGGTAAATAATTCTCCAAAGTGTTGTAAAGCATTTCTATAAGCTTATCTAATATAATATGAACCTATATTTTTATTAAAATCTACAAAAACTTAAAATATAATATTAAAAACCTAAAACAGATGTTGAAAAAGAATAATTTGAGATTCTTAGCACCTAAAAATTAGGGGCTTACTTATAGAAGACCAGGTTTGTAATGCCACAAAAATAACATTTCGACAGAAACTTAAATACAGACTAAATGGATTACTTTGTATTTAAGTTTCTATCGTCTGGATGTGTTTACGCTTTGACTCTCGGTTTGACCTGAGTTCAAATCTCAATAAGGAAATAGGTGTTCGTTGAGGTAAGGAATCCTTTTAAAAACGTTGGTCTCAACTAAGTAGTCTTCGTGTAGGAAAATACGATAGTAAAGCACACAACATAAAATTTTCACCGTCGTTACTAAACAAGAATAAATAAAATACGATTTTTGTAATACATCCAACTTATCTAATCAATTATAAGAAAAATATAATAGACATGTAAAGTTTCTATAAAATGTACCTTTCCAAAAGCATTAATTTTGTTACCCATAAAAACCGTTCAAAAATCATAAAAACATTTTAAAAATCTGAAATTATTAATTAACTAATACTACTTAATTTACATGTCTTACGGTTTGTGAAAAAATTTAAAAATTATAATCTGTATGAACGTTTCAATCTTCTGAAGTTTGGTTTTATTAGTTCGGCAGTTTGTTCAGCTGTGTAAGAATATGCAGAGATACTCATTTATATTTTTATGTATCGTGAATGGATGCCTGCTTTTAATTTGAAAAATACTATCTCTGCAATATTAATCTCCTTCGTTAATCAAAAAACGCTATCTCTAATTTTTTTTAGAAAATGTATAATAGTTCTATAATACTTACACTGGCATGGATATGGGTTGAAGATTATAGATATCTTTATGATTATAATCTTCGTATGGAAGTGCCATCGGATGCGGAAAGTGATATTGTGCAAAGCAATAGTTCCCAGGAATCTTCATAGTAAGTATCCAAGAGAAGATCATTAATAGACCAGTGAATCCTAATTTATCAAACATCTGTCAAAAGTAACAATTTTTCTTCATTTCATAACGTCATAACCCATGTTTTATATAAGAGACATGATACATAATTACGTAAACATAATAAATCTTAACACATTTTAGGAAGTAATTCGTACAGACGCAGACATTTTATACATTCGCAAAATTTCATATTCGTAATTTGTATAAGTTAACTAAATCTTTCAGCAATTGTTACTGAAAAACTTCATTTTAGATGTTTCCACGTTCTAGAACTCACAAATCATATTTCAAAAACTAATATTTTATATGCCCACAAAAGAAAATAGCATTATCAACTTATATCGCAAATGTGTACGTGCTGATTTGAAAAAATGTGAAGTTGGATTGGGGTTTCCACAATTTTAGCTATAAAATTATTGAAAACAAGTAAAATATAAAAATTTTAAAATGACATAGAATTTAATTTTTTTCTGATGGGATTTTATTTGGCATTGATTTTTGTTGAAAGCATACATAAATAAATTAAACTGAGAATAAGCACAGTGGATAATAAATGAGTTTTCATAAATATATAGCTATGTTCTTCAATTCTCGTTTTCTCTCGGAAATATAAGTAGAGACTAACATTAACATGTATGAAAAATAATTTAATTTATGTTAATTTCGAATAGAAGTATTGTATAATATTTAATGACAATGTCCTTACCTTTCTTTTTTCATAAATTTGTGGTTCACTTTTGCGTTTCTCGTCAATCGAGTTTAATTTTCTAGATCTTTTCTGAAGACAATATTTATTCTTTCCCTTTATCAAACGTTTTTATGTCTCTCTCTTTAAGTTGAGATCTGCTCAAGTGTGGAGCAGGTACCGCCCATTGAACTCTAAAATAAATCTATATTTGAAATAGAGAGGTGTAAATCTTTTTGGTGAAACGTCCATATTTTTTTGAAAGGTTTTATTTTTTTAAGGTTTCTTATGGAAGTGCAAGCGCACACCAAGAAAGTTTGAGAAGCCGTCAGCATAACACTAATGCAAAGTGGATTTTTTGTTTTTGTAGAAAAGGATGGAGGGGCATTCTTTCCCCCAAATCTAAAGTTGCATTTTTACCTTTTTATTTTCTAAGTAGCAGATTTTTTAATAAAAGTTATAGAAAAAGGAAAATTTTCGTTCTTAAAATAACTTGATACATAATCGTACTTAACATCCTGCAATTTAAGAACATTTTAGTACCATTTTTGTTCGTCATTCATTCGTTTAGTACAATTTTCTCTTTCCTTTTGAACTTTGTTGAAAATATAACCTTTAAGGGGATAACCCAAGTAAACCACATATTTAAGATGCGCTGACGATAATCGATAGGTATCACATAGTAGGTACGCGAATAAGGCGCTCAGGTGTCAGTGACATACTACCTTTTTCTTCCTATCATATTTAAGTTGTTTGCATTACGAATGAGACAGCTTCTTTAGTGAACAGCGGAAAAGATGTGTTAAGTGCTTCTATCTTAATAGTTTGACCTTAAGATAGAAACATAAACGATGTATTTGTGATGTCTGGTGGTGTTTGGCGACGACTCAATGCGTATGCAGCACGCATGCGCATCACGCAAAAGATGTGATAAAGGCATAATTGTTGGTATATTTAAGTTAAAACGATGTGTATGAGAAGCTGCTACCTTTTTGCAACGGAAAAACCACCTCTTGTGTGAGTGGACTTTCAAAACAAATTTTTGAAGTTGTAATCCAATTGTTATAAAATTAACGCAGACTATTTTTGGTCCAAAATTATTAAGTTTTGCGGAACTTATTCCGTAATACGTGGTCAAAACTTTTCAAAAATGAGCAAAAAGTGATAGAAACCATGCGCATTAATTTTTTTCAATATTGACATTATTTTAATTCACATAATGGTTTCTATACATATAAATCAAATTAACTCCATTTGGAAAGTGTATCACTCAGTTTTAAAGGTAAAAAATTGTTGTACTAAAACACCAAATATTTTTGCAAAAAAGCATATGTGAAGCACCATTTTAAATCAAAATTTCAAAACTAGGAAGCACCATTAATTCTTCATTTGCACTTAGATATATGCAATAGATTATAAGGATTATCCAAAAAACATTTTTATGAAATCGAGAAAAAATTAATGCGCAGTGGACTTTTCGAAATTAGAAGAATGTCGAAAAAATCTCAATTGGAGAAAAATGTGTTTTTATGAGTAGACCTATTGTATGTCTTACTTTGTTAACATTAATTCGTAAAAAATGATCGCAGTTGAAATAGTTTTTTGTTATCTGTAGAGTTTGATATCAATTCATTTTTTGACAAAAATCGATTTTGATGATTTTAAAAATCTACTGTTCGCTTAAGGTGAACAGCATTTTTCCTATTTTCGACCTCACATATTTATGTGATCAGATACCAAACTGTGGAAGAGTATTATAACAGTCATAAGAAATTATAGAAAATAATCTCCATTGGCAAAAATCATGACTATTTGTTTCTAGAGAGAGAGAAGCTAAAACTAATTTCTATTTCTTTCTTCACCGATCATAATTTTTGAATAATGAAAAAACTTGCAAGTCACAGCCTCGTTGTAATTTTCTTACAATACGACTTTATTACGTGTCTCTGGAGCTATTAGCTCCTATTTCAGGATGTTTATATACAACTTAGAAGCAATGGTCATCATATAAAAGTTAGGAAATGCATTTAGTATAAAATCAAGTCCATCTGCTCTTCTCTTTTTTCTTATATCCCAGTGTAAAAAAGAATACATGAAGTCGTTGAGTCTGCAAAAAAGTTTTTGGGCAATGGCAGATGGGTCCTTAAAAATGTCTTCACGTATGACTCCAATGCAATTCAGAATGTGTGAGGGAAAGGTTGGTAATAAGCCGCACTTTATACAGGTGGGAAAGGATTTCTGGCCATCAATGAAAATCATCTTTTTCAAATAGCCAGATCGGGGCCTGGCAAGCATAGAGAAAGTTTTCCGTGGTAAATTTAAGGCAAGCAGCTCTCCTGGTGTACCACTGAGGTACTAGTGATGAAAAGGTACTGGAGATTATCTGCATAATTTCTTTTTAAGTACGGACAGGTGGTCGTCCTCTGAGAGCATGACAGTACTTTCTATTGTGCCAGGTTGTTTATTTGCTCCAGCTTTTGCCAACAAGTCATCATTGCCCGGAAAGCCAACATGTGATGGCATCTATTGAAAATTTATTTTAGAACTTTTATTGAAACTTAATATTAGAAGGGCTATTTTGTTCAAAAGAGGATCAAAACTGGTGAAGCATTTTTTAATTGTTAGAATTGCTGCCTGCGAATCAATGTAAATATTTATTTTAAGGGGAGGACTTTTTAGTGCTTCATATACGGCTATTAATTCTGCTTTAAAAACAGGGAGGTTTGAGTTAGTTTCTTGATTTGAATTTCTTTTGAAACTAATTCATCTGTAATGAAGACGCCACTTCCGGATGAACCATCTTCAAAAAGGCTACCATCTGTAAAAATATTTATATCGTTTGGTTCTGTTTCTATTGTTTGCAGGCCTAGGGCTTTTAGAAGTTCGGGTTGGTCCTCTTTTTTGGAGCATTCAGATATTAGTTGCGTTTTAAATGTCACTCTAGGTCGTTGTACATGTGGAGGGGCATGAGTGCTTGGATGAGAGTTTATAGCGATATCAGTTAGCCTGTCAGTAATTGCTACATGGGGAGAGGTGAGGGTCTTTGTAATCTTACATGAAATTTCCATCCCTTGATAAATTCTCCTGTGTCCTTCTGGCGCATTAATTCTTTTAAAGATAAACTGTGCAAGAATGATTTTTCTACGGTTTTGGAGCGAAGGCAGATTTGCTTTGAATTCAGATATATCCCTAGACTCTAAAAGCATCTCTAGTCTGGTGATTAAGCTTTCGCCTTCATATCTGTTGATGTTACGTATTCCTTAAGGCCTACCTAAGCAACAAGACCACACTCAATAAGTCCAACATTAAATCAGGACTTCCATAAAGATCCTATTTTACAGATCAACACAAGCTAAAAGATCTCTCTGGAAGGGTTGGTCAGTGTTACATTTTAGGCAAATTAAAAAAACCTTATATGACTTCATCTAACAGCTGATAATATGAAAGACATACATGCAGCTGCGGGAAATGGAAATAGGCCTTCTCACAGCTGTTTCCTCTAATTTAAAAAGTAAAGATTAATAAAATTTTCTTAGAAAGGGTTGAAAGTGCATTCACTTCACTTTGGGTGTGACACTGGATCCAAACAATATATGACGAATAAAAGTTTTATTTGCCCTCTCTCAAAAAGGCAGAGGTGAGGGCAGTTTCAAATGATTTGAGCGCCCAGTTCTTTTAAATGAATTACATAAAAATTTTACAAGCCACGTGTAAATAATCTTGCTTTACCAACTTACACATTTATTGATTATATTATATATTATATTATAATATTGACTTTAATACAAAATAAAAATAAGAACTGAAATATCGAAGGGATACTAGTATTTTTGAAACATGGTGTTGAAAAATGATAAGAACATGATTTAACTAGTATTGTATTTAGTTACTTAACCTTATTCTGCTCATGCCAGCAGTAAATTCCATCAATCTGGGAAATTTTGATTAATTTTTTTTAACTAAAACTATCCCATGACAGGATTTTTAGTGTTCAGTAAACAAATCAGACGAAATGCGAAGATTTTACTTAAGCTACCCAAATGTTCTCGAATGATTCATATCGGGATGCATTAAAATGTAGTTTAAAGCTATTTTGGGTGACGTTTGACGTTTAATCTAATTATAGTTGACCAATAAACTATCATATATCAATTCGGAATTCATTCTTTGGAATTTTTATTGGTAAAGAGCTGAAATCGTATTCACGATTTCAACACTTCACAATCCAAGCGACTTCAAATCACGGACCTGGACAAAAAAGTACTGTAATTTACTGATTTTCAACGCATTAAAGTATATCCAATTCCAATTTATGTGGCTTAAGATCCTTCGTCGCACGAATTTATAATTTTCTTCCCTTGCCTTTCGGTTATTCTAGCAAATCTTCGACATGAATAGCTGTAGATTCTTCATCAGCTGTCATTAATGTATTATCCCTATAATCTGTTTCCAGTAATTATTTTTTGCTGTTGAGACAGTTTTCGTAGCCGACCTGAAGATTTTTTTGGTCATAATCATCTCTTAAGGGGACACGGTACCTTTAAAATGACCAAAATATCGAAAAAAATTATTGCTTTATTTTAACTATACAACTCTTCTGAATATGTGTGCAAAATTTCATAGCTCTAGCAACATTATTTTAGGAGTTATTTAAGTTTTTTCTCTTGGATGTAAAAAAACGAAACCAAAAATTAAAACTTTAAATGGCTTTTTCTCAGCTTTCTGTTTTTGATGACTATGAAGTACTCAAATTGCTAAGACTTTTTTTAAATTTAATTTAGAGCTTTGAAACTTTTTGTAGTTGTTCATAATAGTATATTTGACAATTCTGTGCATGGGATAAGAATTTGTATAAAAAGTTTTTTTTAATTGACAAACTAAAATATTTTTGTTTTTTTACAGTTTTTCACAGTATTTTTTAGAAAAAAAATTCTAGAAAAATAAATAATCAGAATACATGCAAACCCATGCACAGAATTGTGTAAAATAGTGCAATGAATAGAAAAGTGTAAAAAAAAATTTAAAAAGATGATATTTAAAAAAGTAGTAAGGATTTTAAAATGTTGATTTTTTTTTCAAAAAAATTAAATTTCTGAATTATTACTTCAGTAAAATTAAATTTTTCCGCCTGAAATATTCAGTTTATATGCATTTCAATATAGTATACTAAAAAATTTTGCTACACATATGAAAACAAAAAAAATTATTCAAAGGGTACCGTGTCCCCTAATGTAGGAGATCTAGGAATTTTAATCTAGGAAATTTAAAATAGCATTAAGAGATCAGAGTTTCTAAAAAATTCATCTTGCTAAACTGCCATACTCGTTTGAAGCTATTCCTCCTCTTAAGAAATCTTGCTAGTGCCTTTTTCTGACACATCTCACATAAAAACAGTTATAAGAAATTTGTAACCGTGGAAATCTTTCCTTATATTTTACATTATATGCATATTTAAAGTTATGTGTACAGTAGATTCAGCCTTTGCTTTTATCATAGAAGATTTTGCAGTTTATCATCAATGAATATATTTTTAATATAGATATTGAAATTTATCACTTGTTTGTAAGTGTTTTATGTTCTATTTTCAAATAACGGGGGGGGGAGAGCTGATAACATTTGGTAATGCACTGTATGAAAACTTTACTGATTTTGATACCAACAATAATATATAAACACATCTTAAGTATTAAAAGAGATTAAAGTTGTATGTTAAAAATGAAAATAAAGACTATTTTGATCACAACTTACATATTTTAATAAATCGGAACACAAACATTTGGTTTAAATTCTTTAAAGGAATACATACACCCCTCCTTACATACTAACTTCATTCGCAATTACATTCACGTGCCATTGTTTGACTACTTCAATATAGAATTTGAATTAAAAAATCATACCCTATATTCTTTTAATGACTCATACAAATGAAAGACGAAATTCGTTATCTACAATATACATATCACGATCAAAGTACAGCGTTTAGTTATATTTTCATGCGTGTACATAATGCTCTTTGAGAATAGATGCTTCATAGACTTAAGACATGTTGTAGTGGAAGCCAAAGAGGTCGTGAATTTGAGGCTTGACAAAGCTATGGTGGCCAGCCAAATGGTGGTGCGAATGATGATGGCCATGATGATGGCCATTATGATGACCATGATGGTGACCATGGTGATGTCCATGATGATGACCATGGTGATGACCATGATGGTGACCATGATGATGTCCGTGCTTGTGTCCGTGCCCATGATGGTGACCATGCTTGTGTTCATGCCCATGATGGTGTCCATGCTTGTGCTCATGACCATGGTGGTGTCCATGTTTGTGTTCATGTCCGTGGTGATGACCATGTTTATGTTCATGCCCATGATGGTGACCATGCTTATGATCATGTCCATGATGGTGACCATGTTTATGTTCGTGTCCATGATGGTGACCATGTTTATTTGCATGATGATGCCCGTGTTCATGATGGTGTCCATGTTTATGTTCATGACCGTGATGATGCCCATGTTTGTGGTGATGGTCATGACCGTGCTTGTGCTCATGTCCGTGATGATGTCCATGTTTATGGTGATGATCATGACCATGTTTGTGATCATGTCCGTGGTGATGACCATGTTTGTGTTCGTGTGCATGGTGATGTCCGTGTTCATGTCCATGCTTGTGGTGATGATCGTGACCATGTTTATGGTGATGATCGTGTCCATGCTTATGATGATGATCATGACCATGATGATGGTCGTGACCATGTTTGTGATCATGACCATGTTTGTGATGATGGTCATGCCCGTGATGGTGGTCGTGTCCATGGTGATGATCATGACCGTGCTTATGATGATGATCATGTCCATGGTGATGGTCATGACCATGTTTGTGATCATGACCATGTTTGTGTTCATGACCATGGTGGTGGCCATGCTTATGATGATGATGGTGGTGGTGGTGATGTTCTTGTTGATCCTTTATGACAATGACTTTTTTTTCCGGTCTGAAAGGAATATAAATTTTAACAAACTTCAATATAATTGCCAAATTGAAAAGTTATGCAAAAAAATATTTAGAATTACAAATACGAAATAGTTTTGTAATGCGTTTTTGTTTCCGCTATTACATTTTCTATCTGAGTAAATGAAAACTTACTTTTGTACCTTAAAAGTTTGAAGTTTTCAGAAATCTTATCTGTATCGAAATCTTCGTATAAATATTATCTAATATTTATACGAAGGGGCATCGCAATATTCAAAATATATCCATAGATAAAATTTCAAATGAAGAAAAATTATAAACAAGAACGATTATTGTAAACAAACTTCAAGGTATGAGCTCCTTAATATTTATGGTCGCATTAGCCCAGTTGGAAAAGCAGCGAATTAGCAACCCGAGGGTTGCGAGTTCGAAACTAGGTTCAGCCGAAGACCGTCGTGTGCCCGTAAGCTGGTGCACGTTAATGTTTTCTTTCTAAATTTCTACTATTTCCATAGTCATTCCACTTTTTTAATTTTTCTTTAAATAGTCCTTTATCTAAAAAAATTGTTCAAGTTCAATTTAGACAAGTCCAAAAAGAAAATAAATGCAAAAATATGTATTAATGCTTACACCGTATTGCATATAAATCATCAATCCCGAAGAGAATAGTTGCAATTTATATCTAGCGTTCACCGGAAAAATAGGTGTTCTGAGGATACATTGATTAAAGAAAATTTCTAGTTAATACTGGAGAAATAATTTTAAATAATCATCTTTTTTCTTGCAGTTTTACTTTGAAAATACTTAGATGAAGTAAAGGCATCGTTTTAAGTATATAGGTTACTGACGGAATGATTTATTACTGGTAGAATGAATCTGAAGTTTTGCCGATATTTCATGGATTAATAAGAAAAAGAAGCCTCACTTTGAAAATAAATAACTCAATTTTCCTTGTTCTTCCCAACAGTGCCGCATGATTTACAACTAGATTTATAGCACGTTTCGATCAATAAACGTCTTTTCTGCCCTGTTAGGTTTATCAATGCTTGATAAGTCTAAAATGTTTGATTGCTATATCAGCAATTTATTTTCAAATTTCTATAACAAACATCCTGTATTCCAATTTTATAAAAAATATTTCTTTCTCTGCTGCAAAAGTTTTCCCGAGAATCTTTTGGTAATCAATGCATTTCCTCCAAAGTTACACGAGTAAAGTTCATTCTTTGGAAGAATAGCATTTGATTAAATAGCTGTTTTCTTTTTACGATTTCAAAATTAGTAAAGGTATTGCAAATCACATAAGTTTTTTAGAAAACATTTGCAGAGTAATGAGTGAGTATAATGAGGCAAATATAATTTTACAATGACATTTTTGTTTCTAAAAATAGCTCACCAGTATATTAATCCACTGATAGGACTAATATGCTTGAAAGCATAAGACACATGAGATCTGTCCGGAAAGTATCCAGCCGTTGTTAATGTAACGAGAACAGTTTGTACGACAACGATGCAACTTGGCAGCCAAGGAAAGGACACTGACATGCATGCGTGAAAAGTCACGATCCCATTCGACACGCCCTTGAGTGAGCGTTTGTCTGTGAGACAATCGCATTCGTAATGACCGAGCGAGTAGAACAGCCAATTCACATAAAATTTTGCGTTAACTTGAAAATTCACCCGCAGAAACTATTCAGATGATTGAGTAGTTTTCGCAGTAGAATCCCTTCTTCCTTCCTGAAGAAGGCTCAAAGAAGTCACAGAAACGTCAAAACCATATTAACTGTGGTTTATTATTGTGAAGGTGTTGCCCAACGAACGCTCCCATAGCGTACGTGTCCATGAAGAGTACGCTCCTCCAGTCCAAACAATTAATAAGGAGTACTACCTCGATGTTCTTCGCTGACTTAGAGATACAGTACGAAGAAAATGGCCACAGCTGCGGCAACTGGTGATTTGCATATTTATCACAACAGCACCTATTCTTCATCTATTCTTCACCTCTCGGGTAGGCTCCTTTTGCCAGATCAGCAAATCACCCAGTTAGCTCTTTCCCACCATAACCCAGATTTGGCATCCTGCAACTTCTGGCTTTTCCCAAAGCTATAGCACCTCTGAAAGGGAAAATATTTCAGACCTTGAATGTATTTCAGGAGAGCAAGACGAGGCAGCTAATAGCAATTCGAACAATGGAATTTGCAGACTTTTGAAAAATGGAAGTATAGAATCTAGATCAAATTTGGTTGTATGACCCAACAAATTTTTGACTATTGGTCTCTAAATACTTCTACTTTAATTATGGTCACCTTGTTCATCATTAGCTGTTTTAATCTGAAAAAATTATGTTACGTTCCATGTTACTTACTTCTTGTGATGAACCGGATAGTAGTGGTAGTAAACACAGCATGATGCTTCTGCATACACCACCCCGACCACAAGAGCCAGGAAGCAGAGCTTTAAGTCAATCATTATCCTGAAATATATAAAAGGATTATAAATTGTAAAGCAACAATCTGAACAGAAATTTCATCTATGTTCACTTCAGAACACAGGAATTAATAATTATTCAGCAACAATAATCTTTCTATCTAATTTGTCCTTTATTTTAATCATATAAAAATCTACATCAAGAAGAGATTAGGCTCTGTTATAAGACTGGGATTCCACCGAACCAAGCTCTAAAAGTCTTTAAACGGATCTTTTTAAATGCTTGTTTCAAAAACACATTTTTAAACCTTATTTAACATGAGTCAATTTGTAAGAAAGTTCAGTCACATATTTATGTATCATAATGTTAAATTTGCAATTTCTTAAAAATTGAATTAGGGTGTACAAATTATTCTGCTATTGACTTATAGAGTTCTTATTTGTTGGTTCAGAGATTTAGAAGAGAAAAATTGAGAATTAATCATTAAATTTTCTAAATTCGCATGGTTCTATCAAATATTTTTTCTTATTTTATGCCTCAGAAATTTAGAATAGAAAATGGTGAAATAATTATATGTAGCAAATTAAAATTATTTAAATGTGCTTTATTTTTTGTATTATTTTCCAATAAAGATATGTTTTAACAAATAGCTATTTAATTCTTTATCGAAACAAGTATTTACATTCAAACAGCATAAAAAGTTTCTTTCAGAATATTCATAGACAAAACTTTCATAAGCATTTATTTGAACAATCGGAAACGTCAAATATACGGAAACTAGGGATAATCATGCTATTAAGCTTATCAATTTCTGTACAATTTAAATAAGGAAACTCAAATGAAAAGCATACTTCCTCAAAAAGAGTAATGATCGCCTCATTTCTGAAGGTATAAAGTGAATGATGGGAGGAAGTAAACTAAACATAATGGTTAAGAAACTGTTAATCTTTCTTTAATGTGAGTTTCGCTCACAGATCTTTTTCCAATACCTGTCGGGTAACGTCAAATCTGACACGTGTATACTAAGCGATTGAACTTTTTCTTTTTATGAACGAATTCTAGAAATTTCTCATTTAAAAGTAAAATATTCCATTTTTCTTTTGGCTCATTTAAAATTTACTTTTTTAATAGTGTCCATTTCTCGAGAAAGTGCGATATATTTTAACTCAAAATAGGTCATAAATTGAAAATATTACTTTTCGTTTCGATTTAGAATTAGACTTAAAAGACTGGAACTCCTTGCTAAGGTCTCAATTGACACAAGATCTATAGAGAACTATAGGAATCGCTTGTTTTCGTGTTTCCACTGGACTCGACTACCTGCAAAATCATCTCAACCGAATTGGCTTGTCATACTCTCTTTCTGTGTGGCCTTTCAGAAATGTCATTAGTGTGGCCTTTCAGAAATGACAGGAACCCACCTCAATAATTGCCCATATCTTACTGACGTCGCAGTGAAAAATACTGCTAATAGAGTTCCGTATTTTATTTATTTCGAAACTATATTGTGATTCTAGACAGAAACTTATGGCGTAAAGTCTGAGGACTGGTGTAGGATATAAAAAAAGATTTAGATTATCGTTTCTGCACTGAATTTAAAAATCGTAAATTTTTTGTAGTCTGAAGGCAGCAATGGATCATATCATTTTGATGCAAGTAACTTTGAGACGAATTGCCCTGATTAATCTCAAATTTCCTAACATACAATTAAAACTATCTTGGTTAAATACAACAGTATTGCCTTCCTTTCAGAGAAAGAAATGCAATAGGAGAGAAAACAGAAAGAAAAGACGCCAATTTTCATGAAGAAAACAGCGCATCATCTATAACCCAGATTTTTACTTAGCTAATTCCCAGCAAAGGCGAATTTCAAAAAGAAGAAAATTTATTTTGCTTGACTTTTTATGAAAATATTCATTTTCCTATTACATTTTCTGTAATGAGGCCCTTCTATAAAAAAAACTACCGGTCTCCCGCCTAGTGGGTGATCCGTCGCTGGCTGTAGCATTTTTATAAACAGCCGAAGTGACAAATGTATATTCGTCATCTACAGTCGAGTGTCTATGGAGATAACTTTTATTTAACGAATTTTTCTAATTAACAAATATTTTCACGGAACCTCGAAATCTAGATATTTAAAATAAAATAACATCCCAATTTAACCCTTTCATGAGCAGTGAGACGTATGGAGTCCTTGAAATGGTTAAGGCTAGATATAAAATATTTCTAGGTATATTAAGGTATATAAATATGCTCTCATTAAATATTCTTATGTCTAGATGAATGATGACACATGAGAAGGACCACCGCCCTTAAAAAATCTAAAAACACTAAAGTGAGAAATGTACAAAACTCATTCATTTAAGGTGAGTGGTCTTCGCCATAGAGATTTTTTCAAAAAAACTTTTTTTATAGTTAAGGGTTAATAAACTAGTCTAAAAAATCTAATTGTTTCTACCGGCGATCACCATTCGATTTTTCTCCAAGAATCCCCAGAACATCCACTTTTTCCTTCACTCTGCGCACATATTACCTACCAAACATTTATGCATCTCATTTGATTCCTCAATTTAATACAAACTTTTACATTTAATTTAATAATGGTGATGGGTAGTTATTACATTTTGTACTGGTTACCGTTGCTATGAGATAACAGTGAAAATGTACCGAGATAATTTTGTTACAAGCTATTCACTTGCATCTGAACAAAATGTTAACACAGCAGATTGCTCTTGTGGATTTTTTATCTAGATTCGCTTGATTTCAGTCGAGAAATGTTACGACTGGCAGTTCGTGGTTGTAGTTTTCTCGCCAATGGCTAATTCATTATGAAATTAAACTGATTGATGACCAAAACTTGTTAAACAACATTACTGAAAAATAACAATTTTTGACATTAATAAAACTAGGTATTCAGCTGGAATTCTGTGCAACTTCAACTCACAAATTCATACTAGATACAAATTCATTCATTATACATGTAACATTCCTATGCATATAGATCACATGACGTATGTTTATCAGGGCCCAGATTTTGTTGACATGAAAAGGGTATAAAAATGACATAAGAAATGCTTAAAAATGTGGGAAAATGACGTTTCATTAGCAATTGGAAGATCCAAAATTAAAATACTATCCTTCGTTTTCATCTGTAAAGACTAGAAACCCCCTTCCATTCTACCCTCTCAAAGGTGTCGATGGTTCATCTATCAATCATAAGGATTTGGTTTATAAAAAGGTGGAAGATTTTTTTTCACCAGAAACTGACAGATTTGAAATGTTTTTCAAGGTAAAAACGAAATCGCAAAAGATATTTCTGGGAATGTTTCAAAAAGATGTGATTGAAACCCAGCTGAAAACAAAAACACGCTAAAAACTTTAGAAAGTATAAAATTTTCGAAAAGAAGACATACAAATTTCAAAAATTATCTAAAAATTAAAAATACCAAAAATGTCCCAAAAAACCTTTTCTCATTTAGAATCAGGAGATCTCAAGCGGAATTTCTATCTGTACGGGCCACATCGATGAAGTGTTCACAAAAGCTGAAATGCAACTGAATCCGGGCCTTGATGATTAGGTAAAGCGATAATTGGTCAAATAATTTTATTAATAGTTTTAATTTTATCTTGCTTTTAAACCTTTTTTTTGCAATTTGACGATCACTTGATTGTGAATCTGGTTGCTCTCACTATATGTATAAAAGAGATCTTTCTCTCTCTCTCTTGGTAGATAAGGCCATTCAAAAAATTCTTTGAAATAATGCACACCATTCTTTGCATCTTTTTTCGTTCACTTTCTTCAGGAAAATGCATTTGTGTTATCAGTTCATAAAATTAGTTTCAGCAATGTTACATGTTCGTAAAATTGGGCATTAAGCAGAGTCAACTCTAATCCGAGGACCCTAATATTTCTTCGGCAGCTAGGTATTCTTAAGCAATCACCAAATGCGTGCAAATAGAGAACGTGTACTTCCTAGTTGAAAAATCTCACGAAGTATATTATCACGAAGAGTCAAGAGAAAACACTTTCACTTACCTTCCGGATAATGTGTAACAAACTCTATGAGATCAAAAGGCAGCGGTTTGTGGTCTTTATAGCGGATGAACGGGACCGCCTTTGGGTGATTTCCGTTTTCCTCTTGTAATTAGAAAGGGATTTACCTTTCCTTGCGGCAGACTAATACCATTGTCCACGCTCCACCAACCCCACGAGCCTCCGTCTCCAGATGGAAAAGATAGATGAACAGAGAACGAAAGTTAGATTTTGCACACTTATGCAATGATACGCCAATATATCAGTCAATAAAACAAGCAGGATAATGCTGTCTTAAGCAGACACCTCTGATTAGTTTACTTTAGGTTTTGATTGTGATCTTTATTCGTTAATCTCTGTGTAGGGATGCCTCTCACCTTAGTAAACTAATTTTTCAACCCAAGAATATTCTACATTTGTAAGTCTTGCAAATTTGGTTTATAAAATCTTACATCTCTTTAAATTTGATCTAGTGGTGGCACACAAGAGCAATATACGCATATTCTTCACTTTTTCAAACCACTTTCGAAAGTCTAATGGGAGACTCCATAAAGTAACGGCCTATAATCAGTGGTACGCTATGAAATTTATTGTATAACACGTTATTATCATTAAATTAATTTTAATCTATCATGCTTCAATTCTGCTCAATTTCATAAAACTTTAAATGTGAATTTTCTATATTTTTCATTCACCTTTAATACCTAAATCATAAAACCAATTCTAAAGCCTGTACTTCAGTTTCCTGGCATTTTATTCAAAAATAAAAATTATTGGTGCCTAATGGTGGTTGAAATCTCTCCTTATCTCAAGATATTTTGTTTCTTAAAATGTCTTTTTTATTTCTATGGCTCACTTGAGCTCCTTTAACTTCTGCAAACACGCCTTGATGGGTCTATGAATACCAGTGTGCTATATTTTTTTCGGTATGTGAAAGTTTTTGTTGATACTTGTGTCAAGGAAACAGTAGGGCAAAGCAGAAAAGATAAGGAAAAGTGCTTCACCAGCCTCTTTTCGTAACTTACAAATTATGTTTTTCTAGTACTGATTACATATGCATTTAACGCCATGTTGGACTATCTTACTCTAAATTTCTACTACTACGATGCCTTATAGTAGGGGAGAGTGGGACAAGACGGGGTTCCTAGTGCTTTTGGGTTTATAAAATCAACAATTAATCTTGGAAGTTTTTGAAAAAACTGCATTTTATTGTACGTTACTATGTTTATAATGATATGCAAACGAACTTATTTTTTATTTTTAATTAATTAGAAAAAACATTTTTCGATTGAAAAACAAAACTTTATCTTGCTTCACCGGGTGGGGCAAGATGGGGTCGTTGGTTGAGCATGATGGGACTAATCTTGGCATAATGCACAAAGATGAACTGATTCATCATCTTCGTCTTCTTCACCTGCACATGTGCAATGAGCCCATCGTTTACACTTCCAACACTGAATCCAGCCCTCGGTAGACTGTGAGTATAAATAACCACAGTAAAGACACTCAGCATCAGAAGCCTCTGATGAAGAGGAGTGTGAGCGTTTACGTTTCAAATTCTTTTGCCTTTTTTACCTTTTTCCCGATCTTTTTTCACAAAAACCCATTGCCAATTTTTTTAGCCTTTTCCTTTTTTCCCACTTCTTTCTCTTTTTTAATATTTATTTCTATCAGAAGTTCATTTTTATATGGTGACTCCGTCAAAACTGCAGTCTTGCCATGCTTTATAATCCTCTTTTTTTATGGAAACCACTGCAACTAGGAATCGGTTGGATGTCTTCTGGCGAAGAACATTTGGAATAATTCATGTTTTTTCCATTACTTGGCGTTACATTGATAGCAGCAGACTGAGGGATTTCGATAGCAGCAGCAAGGTGAGTGGTGTCAGTGGGAGCAGGCTGGAGCGTTGAGGGTGGGATGGCGGTGGCAGCAAACGACCTGTATGTAGTCTCAGAAGGTGCAAAATCATGTTCACTAAAAACTCCTTGATTGACAGGCCAAATGCCAGTTTTCCAAAATCCCTTGATTACAATTGACATGGTAGCTGCTTTTACAAATGCATTTCCATACAACTTTGCGATCTGGTACAGAGAAACTACGCATCCTGGATTTGTTCTTAGCCAACTTGTTACTTCCTGATCGTAATAAACAATCAGTGGTTTCATAAAGCTCACATCAAGTGGCTGTAAACTATGGGTGCAGTGGGGTGGGAAGCACATCACTACACCACTTTCCCTCGCGTGGTATATAACTTCTATGTTTTTCGTGTGGGTGAAGTGCCCATCCAGAAGGACTGGAGACTTCTTAGTTGCCCGGCTTCAATCAACAAACTTTTTGAACCATTTCCAAAAAATGTAGGATTGCATCCAACCACTTGGATCTCTGCCCAAGTTCCAGGTAGACAGTCATTCAAAAGCTGGTTATCTGGTCGTTCTCTTGGGAATATAAACAGAGGGGGCATGCTGCAGCATTGTAGCACACTTCAATTGCAATTGTACTCCCCTTTCAGCAGATGACAACACCCCTACTTGTTTCCTACCTTTCAGAGACAGAATTTTTGGCCTATGCTTAGGTACTACGGTTACCCCAGTCTCGTCACAATTATAGATTTTGTCAGCAGTAAATTTGTATACGTCGACAACTCGGGTTAAAAAATCATAAAACTTGGCGATATTTGCTTTGTTAAATGCTGTTGCCCTTGCCGCACTTGTGGCTTCCGGTTTCCTCAAACTTAGCTGGGGATGTCTGGATCTGAACCTAAACAGCCAGTGCAATCAACAAATTGGTCCTTTATTGCTGTTTGGAAAGGCTAACTAGTCTACTCCAGAATAATATTCCCGATTTGGCATAAACTAAATTTGATTAGTGTAGTTAAGCTAGGCCCGCAGAGTTTCTATTCAAACTGGGGAAACTGTTTCCTAAACGCAAAGAGGGTCTAAATGTCCTAAAGGTCTTGAGAGGAGCTGATTCACATTTATCCATCGATTTGAAGAAACTTGGGAACTTCAAGTAGCCTCACATCGACACATCAGCCAAATTTGATTTGTGTAGCCAAGTTAGGTTCTGTGTATTGTTCGAACAGGGTATTCATTTCCAAAACATAACGGGGGTCTAAATGACCTCCTGGAGGTCTGTGTTGAGAGAAGCTTGCCTACATTTATACATCGGTTAGAAGAAACCAGAAAACTTCAAGCAGGCTGACATGGACACATCAACCAAATTTGATTAGTGTTTTCAAGTTAGGCCCTGAGAACTATCCAAACAAGGTTAACCGTTTCCAAATCATAAAAGGGGTCCAAATACACTGCTCAAAAAATTAGAGGAGCACATGGTTTAACGAAATTATGCAAATAATAATGCTACTTAAACTAACGTAAAACAAAACAGCCATAGTCTAAAGTGTAGATGAAAACATAAGAAAACTTCATATGCAAATCAACGTTCATGACGTCAAATACCCGAAAAAGGATATAAGTGCTGAAATCGCGATTTCACAGAAGATTCTTTTTTTCACTGTCTCATTCGTAAAATGCAACTGTTCAAAATTTTTTTGAGAAAAGGTGATTTGAAAATGTCACAACAACGTGATTTACCAGAATCCATGGCTCGACGAATTATCGGGAGACTAGAATCCGGGGAAACACAAAGGAGTGTAGCGGAATCTGTTGGAGTGGTAAGGAGTGTCATTTCAAGGCTGTGGAATCGATTCCAAAAAACACGTTGGCCAAGGCAAGGTCGCCCACGTGCTACCACAGCGCTAATGACAGGTATCTAATGTTAACAGCTCGTCGAAACAGAAGATGCAATGCTACTGAGCTGAAAAGAGAGTTTCTTTTGGCAACAGGACGGAGGGTGTCAAGCCAAACAGTCTGAAATAGGCTTCATCAGGGTGGCCTCTATGCACGTAGACCAATGGTATGTATTCCTTTGATCTCAAGACACCGTGCGGTCCGAAGAAGTTTGCTGCTGAACATCGAGATTGAACGCAACGCGATTGGAGTCAGGTGCTGTTCACTGACGAGTCCCGATTCAGTCTGGAGTGTGACACCCGACGTATTCTGGTATGGAGGGAAAGGGGAACTCGAAATAACCTCATGTTCGTACAGGAAAGATCACAGTACAGACGAGGTGGATTGATGGTATGGAGCGGAATCAGCATAAGTGGACGTACGGACCTGCACCTAATTCGGAATGGCACTTTGATAGGCCAAAGGTATGCAGACGAGATATTGAGACCTCATGTCGTACCTTACGCTGCAGCCATTGGCGATTCCTTTCTTTTAATGCATGTTAATGCCAGACCTCATACAGCTCGACTCGTGGAGAGCATGCTTGAAACGGAAACAATACAGCATATGGAGTGACCAGCATGCTCCCCTGACTTAAATCCGATCGAGCATGTTTGGGACACATTCGGACGACGCATTGCAGAGAGACCAATGCCTCCGTTGATTGTCCAGGGCTTGGAGATTGCACTTCTTGAAGAGTGGAACAGAATTCCCCAAAGTCTTATCGATAACCTTATCGCATTGATGGAAAACAGGTGTGCAGCAGTCTTAGCCCCCCAGTTCGAAGGGACCACACACCATATTAAAAATCCTTCACCACCTTCAAACAACATTTTTTTATCATTTACAGGTATCCAAATTAGTGCCTTGGAGCGTCTCTTCATGTTCTTGAAATCATTTCAAATAATTAAAATTCCCATACATGATCTTTTGATCTCTCGTTTCATGCCCATGCATGGCTGTATCGCATGGCTTTCTTCACTTTTTTGCTTGCTCCCCTAATTTTTTGAGCAGATTAGCTTTCTGAAGGTCTTGAGAGAAGCTGGTTCTCATTTATACATCGATTTGAAGAAACCAGATATCTCAGCTGCTAGCCTGACATCGGCACATGAAGTAATATTAAACATGAATGGATTCTAAACCTTCAGACATTGTGTAGTGTGAATAACCTTAAATTTTTAACTAATCATATGCAAACTAAAGGATATATTTTCTCTAATTTTTAGAATTAATCCCTCTATTTCCCAAATTGAGGAATAAACTGCTCGCAATAACTTGAACTCATCATTGATATTCAAAGACGCATTTCTTAATTATTTTTATTTCCCTATTTTTTACCATTTGCATAATGTTTTTTATCGTGTGACTTTTGCTTCTTGAAAACTATAGGACCATCCATAAAAATTACGAACTGGAATTTATACATTTAGCACACGGTTAAAGGAATTGCTTTTTCTTGCTTTCTGATCAACCCTTCAGTTTGGTCTCATCTTCAAGCCCTTTTCTTTCTCCAGAACTGTTCTTTTCTACCTCTAACAAATAATTCTGTATAATGGGATTCAAATAAATTAGAATTAAGATATTATTTGGTTTGTGTCACTCTTCATTCAGTATTTTCAGAGAATGTTCGTTCATTTCCTACAATCTCCCAACCAATTTTGAATATATTTTTCTAGTGAAATCAATCATTGCAAATACAATAGAAAAACAAATTGCTTTATAGCCAACTTGTAACAGATAATATGCAAAAAATAATTTAAAATATTTTTCAATCTTCATTCGCAATATCAGTTTAGAGATTGAAAAAAATGTATTGCGGATGAAGATTGAAAAAATATTTTTAATTATTTTTTGTATATATTATCTGTTACAATGCTATAAATTGGCTAATATAGTGCCATACGTTCTGACATTTGCATCCTTATTTGCACCGTTTTGCTCGTTTGGAGATATAAGTACCAGCATATTGAAGAACATTTGACAATATGCAGAGACGAGTTTATCTGTTTGGATGCAAAGGCGGAGCTTTTCAGCACCTGTGATTGTGAAGAGGGAAGGTACTTCTATTCACAGCACAGGTATTCAAATTTCAGCTTGAAATGATTTTCCCTTTCAAAATTATAGCGTTTTTAGTGGGAGAGGGTAAAATCACGAGTAAATCACTCACTCGTGATTTTAATCTGAATCATTTAAGGTGACCCAGCAGTTAGCTCCATTCTCCAATAGCTTCTATGTTAAAATGAAGATGCACCTTTTAAGGAAACTAGTTATCTCATAGTCACTATATTTTTTACCTTACATTAACCAGTACTACATATTTGAACCAGTAACTTTATTAACATTTTTATCTCCTGATATAATTAAAATATGTAATACCCTGCCAAATGTTTTGAAATTTGTTTCTTTTGATTTTACATAGATATTTAAGTACCTTAAAAGGTCTGGTTAAAACGTGTATTAAAGTTTTAAAATTACTTCATAACCATTCAGGTGCGTATCATTTATAGTTCTTTTTATTCGAAAAGGTATATTATGTGGCAACAAAGTCATTTTCAGAAATCCAACTTGAAAGAGCATTTAAAAGATTCCAGATGGGAATATGCTCTCTCTCTTTCTCTCTCTCTTACATCTTTTAAAATAATTAAAAAACTTTCCCAACAGCTACAAAGAGAAGTAACACATTGTTTTAAAACTTGAAAATGCTACTTAATTAAAAATAAAAATCTCAAAATTGATAATTTGGTTATTTTATTATCTAGGTTACTTACCCAGTTAAGCTGCATTATAATAATTATTTCTGGTAGTACCAAATCAACACTTCCCCTCCCATCTAATCGATCCATACCTATTCAAGTTACATTTGGTTTAAATTCTAGTTTTGTATGTTTTTCCTCATTATTTCTGAGTATTCAGTAAAATACCTCCAATGAAGTTATAATTATGTAAGTTCTTAATGTTATTATTTTCTTCATAGAAAGTGCCTTCAAAGATTATCAACTCTTCAGAAATCAATTAAAAAGATATAGCCACTTAAAAACAATGATATAACTGTTTTCTGGTAATTATTGTTATAATATATTTTTTAAAAGATAATCTTACATTTATGTTGACTACAAGTTGGGTAACTCGTTTTAAAATAACTCTATCAGTTGGGGCCCAATATTCTTAATGAGTTCACACTAAAATGATTCTTTGCAAATCGAATGTTCTTAAGTTAAGTCTGCTAACTTCTTAGCAGTCCATTTATAACAAAAATAAGTATATGACGACACATTAAAGAATAAACAAACTTAACAAGAAATATGCAGTTTATTTCTTTTTAAAATAAGATCATACAGAAAAATTCATGTACATTTTAAACATAGAAAATTGTTATAATCAATTAAAAAAACTAACTAGAAACACTTTACAACATACAATATCAGGTATTATAAACATTTTGCCATTGAAATTCTTATTTCAAACCGTCGAATCCATCAAAATGGATATTTGCGCATGCGGTTGTCAAATTCAATGCAATTCAGAAGTAATTTGGACCCTTGATATTAAATAAATTTAATAAAGAAGTCTCTGCTTCTTAGTATTGTAAGCCAAACAGGTTGTGAAAATGTACCACTTGATGAATTTCACTATGATGTGCTTCCAAATGATGTCCATGGTGATGACCGTGATGGTGTCCGTGATGATGGCCATGGTCATGTCCGTGATGATGGCCATGGTCATGTCCGTGATGATGCCCGTGTTTATGACCGTGGTGGTGTCCGTGATGATGGCCATGGTCATGTCCATGATGATGGCCATGGTCATGTCCGTGTTTATGGCCATGGTCATGTCCGTGTTTATGGCCATGGTCATGTCCGTGTTTATGGCCATGGTCATGTCCGTGTTTATGACCATGATGGTGTCCGTGATGATGGCCATGGTCATGTCCATGATGATGGCCATGGTCATGTCCGTGTTTATGACCATGATGGTGTCCATGATGATGGCCATGGTTGTGACCGTGATGATGACCATGTTGGTGACCGTGATGGTGACCGTGATGATGACCATGATGGTGACCGTGATGATGACCATGGTGGTGGCCATGATGGTGGCCGTGATGATGACCATGGTGGTGGCCGTGATGATGACCATGGTGGTGACCGTGATGATGTCCGTGGTGGTGACCATGATGGTGTCCGTGGTGGTGACCATGGTGGTGTGCGTGGTGATGACCATGGTGATGACCATGGTGATGACCATGGTGATGACCATGGTGATGACCATGGTGGTGACCATGGTGGTGACCGTGATGATGTCCGTGGTGGTGACCATGATGGTGCCCGTGGTGGTGACCATGATGATGTGCGTGGTGATGGCCATGATGATGACCATGCTTGTGGTGATGACCATGGTGATGACCATGTTGATGATGATGCCCGTGGTGATGACCGTGATTATGATGATGTCCGTGCTCATGACCATGGGAATGGTGATGATGGTGGTGATGATCATTCTTTGTGTGAATTACTATCTTTTGTTTGCCCCTGAAAAATCATTTTTCTTTGTGAAAAAGAACATCAAACTGCTTTTAACTTTCATCAGTATCATCAATTTACTCTTTAGAACTTTTAAAGGAGATGCTGTATGGTTTACAACATGGAATAATGTTATGGTGATATTCCATATCATATTAATATTTATAATGTTATTGAAACAATAAAATAACTTGTAATGTTGAGTTTGAGATATCAATAGTGTTTAAACTTACCCTCCTCCAACATGCACGGGATAGTAGACAGGATAGTAGCTGTGACAACATGCGTCAGCTACTTCAGCTGCTATCACCACTAACAGCAAAAGCTTTAGATCCACCCATCCTAACAGCCGCTTCATGTCTGCTTTTATCTGCAAGGTAAGCATACTTTCTCTCATGTCTAATTAAAATTATAAAACATTTTTTGAAAACAGCAAAACACAAATGGTAAATCACAAAATATTTGAAATCCTAAATATAGTGAAATCGATAGAGCAAGCAAATGACAAAATATTTGTGCATAATAGAGCATAAATTTGCAGTTTAATCTAAAACTGTTTTATCATGTAAGATGCTTATTTTCCCCTGTTCATGAAATCGTATGCTAATATTTGGGAAAGCAGTAAAAATTTCTCCTGAAATCATGTTTAAAATTAAGTAATTTCTCTTTCAAATTGCTCATGAAAAGGAAAAACAGTAACGCTAAAATTAAATAACTGGAAAAAAGGAGTCTTCAAATGAAATGCTTATACTGAGGACTTTTCAAAACTCCGTTAAGGAGTGTATTTCAGCAGATGATCATTAATGCCCAAGAAAATTGGATATTATCCTCAGATTCAAAGTATTTTTACTGCAAAAGAAAGAATGTATCTGAACAAAAACATGAAAAAGAAGTTAATTCAAAGTATTTATATACAATATTTTTAAAAGAAACCAATGTATCATTTTATTTAATACTTGTTTAAAAATTTTAATCGTAAATTCCTTTCCTTGCTGTTCTTTTAGATTTTAAGACATTGGATGAACTTGTTTCCTCACGATGTCTTATATTTTCTTAATTTTCAATTAAATTTGCATAGATATGACGAAAAGGCAAGTTTACACGATCATAGGAAAATATGATTCTCACCAAAAACATAGTATGCAAGTGTTTTATGAACCATTATGGTGCTTTTAGTCATACATTCCTCCATTTCCATCAAAATAGAGAGCTGAGTTCCATAAAAATATTTCTACATTCTGTGTCTTTTATTGTCCCTTATATTAAAAGTTAAGATAATCGATTAATTTTAATGCATTTTCACTTTTATAAAATATGGTTTGATTCTTTTTGATGTTAACCAAGTCCTCCAAATAGATGCCTTCTTCAACACGTACTGCATGATTTAAATTAATAAATTGTCAACAAATAAATATCAGAACCTACTAAAACAGAACTTTGTTCAAATTTCAACTTGAAATGTTTTTCCGTTTCAAAATTATAAAAAAATTTGGGAGGGGGTAAAGTCACGAATATATCACCTTGCATTTGCATGTATTTGCACCACAAAATACAACACAAAGGTTAGCAAATTGATCTTTGGCCAAAGAATATTTATACTAAGAAATAAGCCGGCTTTGACAGAAGCATTCAAATAAAGATAAGATATTAACATCGCTATTTTCGGTTTAACACTTTCATGGCAGTGGAACGTACGGTGTAACATCCTTTGAATGATTTTTCTCCACAATATTCTCGTCCATTCCCGTATTTATGCTACAAATTACTTTAAATGATTGATGTGACTTCCTAGAAACATCAAAACCTTTTAGTATAACACATGAAGAATAGATTTCGTGCAGAATTTTATTTGAAATAGCTTATCTTTTACACAAGAAATAGTTTTGAATCTTTCGATCATTCTGATACATTGAACCACAAATATGTGATGCATTAATGTTTTCAGCATCGTAAAAATTTCTGTAGATCAAAAAGTGTATTTATAATCCAAACTGATATTTTTTATAAAAGGAAAAAGGTGGGACTAATATATCTCCTTCCACGGATTTACTGTACCAATAGAAGACATGAGATCGCGCGAATTTTTAAATGAATAATACGAAGTTGTACAATTGAAGTACAATTGAAATAGACAAATTTTTTCTTTTCCAACATATTAATACCACTTTCATGTAGGAAAAAGTATATTTTCTAATTCGATATTCTGAGTTTATAGTACTGCAGAGGGGAGGGGAGACATACAGTGTCCCATCTCCCTTTATAAACACTAAAAGTACTAAATTTTTTTAATGTCCAAAATGCATTAGTATAAGGTAATAGGTCTTCGTCTAAAGATTTTCCAAAAAATCCCACAATTTTTTAGCACATTGCCTTCAAAGGATTAAAAGAAGGCAAGTATGTAATGAATTTATATGTTCTCCACGTAATGGATCAGAGGTTTCGAAGGTCTATCTGTGGTTGAAATATTGCTTTATTTTTAAAGGTGTGTTTGTGTTGAAATTCTAAACGGTTATACTTTTAATCATGAAAAATAAAATGATATTGTTCAGCCTCCCTTTCTCACGAAATTATTCATTGTCATAGAAATTTTGTTTGGAATTCAAATGCTTAACTTCACAAATCTTAATTTTCCAATTAACAATTTCAAATCTAAAATTAAAGTCACAAGTCAACAAATATCAGAAAGCTCATTCATGAATGGAACTCATGATAATGTAGGCAACCATATTCTAAAACATCAGGTAGGTAAAGTACCCATTTAAGTACCCCATTGTATAACTTGATTCTAGACATTCTAGATATTCATACTCACCATAATTTCACAACAACCAAAATACTCACCCTATATTCCAATACTAAATAGGTAACCTTTAAATATAATTCGAATTACTGAAATCATAAAAATCCTTAAAAAGAGCAAACACGAAAATTGTTCCAAATACCAATTTTCAATCACATTCCTAACTTCAACGCATCACAACAAAATCCCACGGCCGATAAGCAATGAGTTTGGATATATCCTTTGGAGTAGCGAAGTATTCCTTACCTATGAAACAGATGACTGTAATGCTTTGCTGTAGCTCCAACTGCTTAAATAGTTGTAAATAGCGGCTCAATTAAACCGTCTAATCCTCACACCAATCCCCTACCTCCTGTCTATAATTGAGAGAATAAACCTTTTCCGCACTGAAATTCTGCATTTTTTTTTATTTCCGATGGGTAATGATTCTATATTCTACTCTTCTAGGGATGTTTTTTACTGCGGAAAACATTTCCTTCCTTCCTGTAGCTGTCGTCGGATATCTCCCGACAACGCCCCTTCAGAGAGAGACGTAAAAAGAAGATTTCATCGATGGCTCCACGCAAAAGATTTGAATGTTTGGATGACTCTGTACCACCTGTCGGTTGCATCGGCCATAATCAGTGAAGTTTGGTAAAGACTATTAAGAGTTGAGCCTCTCTATGCTTCATTGGTGTTGTTTCTACTGAGAAAAGATATGAAGAAAAGCTAACTGTCAACAAAGATATGCAGTCATAAGATTTAAATACAAATTCCAAATTGCATTGAAAGAACACATGGAGACCATTCCACAAGGGATAATTGCTGTATGCACCCTTTTCCATACTTTTAAAATTTTTTGCAGCCTTTTATATATATTTGAAGAGTTCAAAACTGAATTCATAAAAGCAAAATTCTTCGTCCTTTAGACGGATGTTCCTTGGTGCATTTGGAACATCTCACAATTGAAGTCGCAAGAATTTACATAAAAATTATAACATTTTTAGTTAATTAACATATTCAAAAAACCCTATACACAGAATAAAATGCTGATTTTTTTAAATTTAGTTTTATTTTATGGGGTGTTTTGGAAATATTTTTGGTGTGTAAGATTATTTATTTAAGTCTATCACCATAAACATATTTAATCCAAAATTTAAAATTTGTTTTAATAGGAGTGGCAAATAGCAGGATATTAAAAATAAGATATTTCTATTTGGATTCAATTTTCAATCTATTTTTCAGTTGAAATTGTTTTTAGAAAGAAGTTGAAAATTACGAATTATCATCATAATATAAGCTTCACATAACACTACAATAATAAAATCGTTTTTCCCTGTATGAACGATTTAAATGTACTTTTGGTTTGTCCCATACGTGGGTATGAAAAGGTATGTTTTTACTTTAATCTAAAAAACGGCATCTCTTAAATTATAATGTTATTTTTACTGAAGTATGGGCCTATAATTTACACATTATATATTTTAATTTACATATTATATATTTTACTCTGCCATTATTAACTTAAGTTATAGGCTAAAACAAAGTGTACCCCATACGTTACGAACCTTCAGTCTTATACTCTTTTTTTTGCTTCAAACTAAAACTAAATAATTTGTATGGATGTTTTTTGCAAATCAGCGAATAGATTTAAAAATCAGATGTCTATCAATTATTTTATATTTTGGACAAAATATATCTCTATCGGGTAATCCTTATAAATTTAAAATACAACTTTTACTAAAAAATGTGCTACCTCGAACAAATTTGTGAATGTCAAGATTACGTTAATTCATCAGATTAAAATTGAGCTACCACAGTTTTTAATATTTTTAAAAAATATGATATCAGCAATCGAAAGAAAAAGGTTATAAAATGTGAGTAAGATAAGAAAAGGGAAATAAAAATTGAAATCCGAAGAGATTGGAGTTGCGATCGGTAAAAACATTTTATTGAAATAGCACTTAAAAGCTCTTATAAATCAAATACCTATGTAGCAATAAAAATTATAAGAGCACTTTCCATTTCTCCAAGACGGGCAGTTCCTGTGAAAAAGACTTACTATGCCTGGAAATTCACATGACAACAAGAAGACAATGGAAAGAAATCTGGCTGAAGGAAATAAACCTTCAAATTTGAATAATAATTATTTTATATCCATGTCGTTATTCTGACATTGTTTGTACCTGTTCTGTGTTGAAGAATTGCTATATGAAAAAAATCTAAAACATTTAGCACTACAGAAACACTACCTAATACTCTTCTTAAGTTCTTTCTATTTCAAAATTTGAAAATATATGTTTGAAAGGTTAGGGTTTTCAGAATTTTCTGCAGTTTAAAACCAATGAATGTTCTTTTAGCGACGCATCAACTGGTCAATTTAAATCCCAAATGCATGGAAGTTTTTCCTGCACGAAAGGGATGTGTAAATCATTGAGGGGATTTCTTTAACTAATCGCTGTGACAACGTTTTGTATTCATCATGTTGACAGAACAGTTCAGAAGATATGTAAGTGTAAACTAAACTTTGCACAATTATTTAGCATGCACGCAATGGAAGAAAAACAGAGGGTAGATTGCAAACTTTTTTTAGAATTACTTGACGAGTTACAAAGAAAAATTATTTCCAGTTTATCTGAAATGACAAAACGTGCAAATTCACAGCGAACACAAGCAAAAGAATACAAAGATAGTAAATCTAAAAATATTTGCGTAGCAATTTAAGTTTGTCATATTGCATTTTAATGTTAATACAGAGTTTACAAGGCGATGTGTCAAGTGAAAATGCTCTAATTTATAATCACGTTTTATTAGGAATTACACATTTGGGCATTCTCAGAAATCGATAAGAAGGGGGCTTTCATTTTGTATGTATTGAAATGTTGTATGAATTTATTGAAAATGATGAATTTTTTAGAAGATGTTGGTCCCGTTTTAAACATTTTATTATCATGAAACAGGGTTCAATTAAGTTGATATAATTAAATTAAACTTATCACTTGTTTAAATGAAATAAAAGGATATTTAATTAATTTAAAAACTCATTTGAGACATTTTAAGATACCTCAATCTGAAGATAACTCAATCTTAAGTTACCCCCATCTTAAGAATTAATTTCATTGCACTCTGAAGAAATACGAAAACTTTTTCAACCGAAATTACTAACTGTAGCGATGCCTTAAAACTCAAACAACTCATACAATTAATACAGTAGTTTGAAGTAAATTAAAAATGTGATAAAGAGAAGAATATATATTTCCTAAAAGTGAGCTTTTAACTTAATATAACTTAATCTTTAGTTAAAATATGCACCTTTTGAGCAATACAATGTAGACAAGTACAATATGTAGACTATTCGTTCCATACTTAACACATCTTTGTCCCAGACGGGTGACAGGTAAAAATGTATTTTTAGAGAATTTTTTAAAACATTTTGTAAATTTAATGGTTTTATTAAACTTTTATTTTTTAAGATTCAGAGAAAAAATTCCATTCAAGCAAGTCTCAGGCGAGCTGAACTTCTTACTCGAAGCATATCTGCATTTCTAGTCATTGAGGTGTCCCGTATGTAACGGCTTTATATTAGCTCCTTTTTATAAAAAAAGGCAGGTAAATCCAAATATTTGGAATACTCTTACTTAAAGGAAAGATAATTAAAATTCAAAAAGTGTTTGTATTAATAAATAATAATAAAAGAAAGAGCCATTTTGCAATTCAAAATTTGTGTCGATTGTCCCTTGCGTGACACTGAAATACCCCATGATTTTTTGCGTAAACGTTTGCAACTGCAAAAATGTTTAGCTCTTCCAAGTCCTTATTTAGAGACCTCATGTCTAAATAGAGAGAAATTTTTCTTTTTCAAAATTTGTTTTGAACTCTTTAAATACGTATAAGAAACCATGAACAAAATATTTTATAATGGGTCGTTAACCAATTTATAGGAAATTTGTTAAAATAGTATAGAATGACTTACAAATCTCAGACTACGACTGTTTGAATCTTTTCAAAAAACGAAGTTCAAATATTTTAGCACCATTAAAACTGACACGTTCTTGCCAAAGAAAAAAGAGGATTGTGCATCCATAAACTGGAATTGGAAAAATATTTTTAGTTATATTATTTTTCCGTATGAATGGCACAGCTTCATGTCAAATGTTGTGTCATACTGACATTCAGTTTCAAATTGAATCCCCACAACGCTTATTTTCAATTGAGACAGTCAGTTTCCCAGTAAACACCACATAACTGTTATGAATCCTAATGTCGCTTGCCTCCCCCTAATCGAGTATTTTTCTTTCAATACGAAATATAATTTCATTTAAAAACCAAAAAACATATCTTAGTGTCATGAATTTTAACCGTCCTGTATAAGATACTTAAACATACGTTTAACACATATTAAATTAGGATATAAAGTATACAACTATAACTTTTTGTAATAAGAGTTTCCTTTGCCTCGTTTCAGGACGGAAGTTAAGTTGACACGCTATACAAAGCAATATTATGTGAAGTGAGTTGGGTATAACTGCAATCTCAACAATGCTATTCAAAAGCATACAAAATGCTATGAAAATATATTCAGTTATTTAGAAAGGATACTTGCACAAACAAAAAGGCACACAGCCCGACACAAAACGTGAAGATATACTAACGCTGAACAGCTTATTTACAGAGATACTATAATTGTTTAAGTCAGAAAATTTCATCAACATATATTCAGCCGTTTGGAAGCTGTACTGGTACACGCAGAATGACAGACTGGAATGAAGCGTGGGGACCATTGATTTTGTTTTGGAATGGCACAAAAAGGAAAAATAAGCGAAAATGGAACAAAAATTATTTGCAAGAGCATATTACTAGCATAAGTTCCCAGCGTTGTTCCAGATGATTTAATTCTATATAGATAGAATAATTACTTTCCCCTTTTTTCATAGAAAAAAGTAAATATTTTGGCGTCTGAAAAATAATTTGTATTTTCCAGACGCAAAACTCATTACAAAGTGCTCATGAACATTTGTAGAATTTTCAACAATGAACTCTTTATACATATACTTATGCGTACTAGTGCTGTTTCCCATGTATGTAATATATTTATTTTCCCAATTTTATCAGCATCATCAGTGTTTTAGAAGAAAACAAAATAATTAGGCAAGATATCCTTTGTCCTTTTCTTGTAATATATCATTTATTGTTTTCTTTAAAATGTCCACCAATTCTTGACGCGAAACTTATAATTAAATCTACTTAATTAAAACGGATTTACAATTAAGTCAACAACTCCGGCATAATCAAAGCGACTATCAGGACCTTTAAGCTTTCCCAGAAAAATACCTTTATTTTTCAGCGAGTCTAAACAGGAAGCAAATTGAAGAAAATTCTGAATAGATCTATTTGATTTTTGAGCTGGTAATAAACTTCCGGGCAACGTTTACTATTTGAAGAGAGTAAAGATATCAGCTGTTTAACATGATTCTTCCACAAACATAATAGACATAGATATATAAACGTTGAATAACTTTTCATCAAGTTACTATAGTCTTTACAAAGAAAGAATTTCTTGAATATATATTTAGTCATTTTAATGTGATATTGCACAAATATACAAACGTACAGACTGTTTCTCAGTAGCACATACACAAAGTTACTGTAAGTATTCATCATATATTTCACGAAAATATATCGTCGTTTGGAAGTAGTATTGCCTCATACATACTATAGACAGACATAATACTTGGCAAACATTGATTTTGCTTTAAAATGGCACAAAACGGAAAAATACTTTGAAATGAAAGGGAAATATTCTTTGTACTAATAATTCATTTGTATTCAGTCAATTTATTAAAGCTAAATTGATTTCTTATCTTAGGGTAAAAAACGTAAAAGGCAGTAGACATGGAATTCTGGGTAAAATCAAGAAAAATCGATCAGTCAATCAAGGCTCAATTTAAGAGATTTCTTCATTATTTTTGAGATGAGAAAACAGTAGTTGTATCCATTTCATCTCCAATGAGAATCTCAGATAAAATTCTCTCTGAAACAATATTTGAATCTTCCTTCATCAGCGCATTTTGAGCATTTTGTCACCTTTTCCCACTTTGTTTTTAATGACTTTATCGTGTGTGTAACACAAATAAAACTTTCATTCTCCAAACAAAATTTTTGTTTCAAACCTAACTTACGTTGCAATTTTATCCTAAGAAAAACTGGATTCACAAATACAACAATCAAGTAAGTTCCTTTTTTAAGTACAATATCTTTTCTTTGCAACAATTTTACTATCTGCACTTTAAATTTGACTAAAAGCTATAAATGTCGACAAAATATCCAATTGGGACCCGTCATCTAAATAGGTACCTGGAATCGTCATCTAAATTGTTACTGGGACCCGTCATACAATGACTGCAGATGTGTGGAGTGTGAAATTCAATTTTTAATGGTTGTCTTAATTCGTTGGACAATCATGTATAAAGTAGTTTATTTCACAAACCAAATCAAATAACGGGAAAATGAAAATTAATTAGTATTTTGAGTATAATGATTAATTAACTTTCTTCCGTATAAGAGATCGATTTTATTACACTTAGCATGTTGGTAAGCAACCAATCTGACGTTGTTTTGATGTGTCTAAAAAACCACGACCGCCTCTTACGTCTAATTGTAGCGTATATTGGTAATTACAGTTTATAATAAAGTTCATTTGTTCTCTCAATCTGCCACATGTGTAGCAGAAAAAGGTACCAAGTTCTACGAACGTTATGCACATTACCTTACATAGTTAACGCACATAGAAAAAATAATAATAAACTAAACAAAATAAAGTAGTTTTTAATTTTCCTGCTTGCTTTTCGCTTTGATGATCACGAATCAGGAAATTTCTGATACCTGTGAAGTGTCAGTTTCGTTGTGTGTCGGAACTAAGAAGCGAAGCATCTGTAAGATTAACGGTATGATCATTTTAAGTAGCTCTGGTTTATGATGTAGGAATTATCATCAATGTGGAACAGAATTGTTTTTAAAATTTCAAACTGCTGAAAGAAAAGAAATAAGGCCACTATACTAATCAAGACTGGGGTTCAAACACGTGTTTGAAGTAAGGAAATACTGCGAAACAATATTTGCAAAACAATTTATCAAATATGATATATTAGCTCGACTCTATTTTGCATAAAACAGAGAAAATTATTTGTACTTTTTGATTATTGGAATAAACTTAATGAAGTGGATAATAACTTCATACAGGTCTCACAATTATTCCTCAAGTTATAGTTCATAACAAGAGTTTTAATGAAATGGTGGACTGTAATGCTCTTTAATCTACTGTCTGTCTATCACGAAAACTGCTCCAGACACAAAGTCTGCCCCTTTCTGTTGCCGTATAAGCGAACCCTATCCTATTTTCCATAGGGGATTCTTGAAGTACCGTATTCGAGTTTATTACATCGAAGTATTTAAGGGCAATTTTAAAATTTGTTTCTTAAAATTTTTTCCTCAAGATTTACGCGATCATATATACTAGTAAACTACCGCTTTCCACAGCCACATTTGCGTAAAACAAAATAAAATTAATCCTCCCCGAGAACCATCCCCACTCAAAATGAACAAGCCCTGCTGCTATAGCGACCATCACCACCCAGACTTGGAGTTGGGAGCAGTTCTCGTGGTAGACAGGCAGTACAAGAGTTGTTATGTGAGCCTGGAAGATCTTAAGGGAGCAATCTTCGTATTGCAATGTTGCCCCATACATGCTCACTATGTTTGAAATCCCTAGATGTGACTAGTTACTGCTATCACTTAAAGTCTTCAATTCTTTAGACAGTTTTCTGCTAGTTGGTTTTGATTTAGTCCATAAAGATGAAACAGACAGATGAACAGATTACAGAGTACCTGAAATCACCAAGTGGAGAGACAACATAGTATCAGAAATCACCAGTGTACGGTCCCTCTCGGTTTAGCAAAAGGAGAGGGAGGGAATAGTATCACTAAAATTATTAGATAGTTGAATTTCTGTGGCACTAGAGCAACACATAATTAAAATTAAAAACTGAAGAAGAAACTGGACATGGAACGAATAAATAAAGCCAATTTAGGATACTTCAAAACTTTATTTAAGTACTATCAACATCAATGCACTTCTGACAAATTAAAATTTGCAATTCAAAAGAGCTTTTAAATACATTTAACAAATTATATGAAAAGTCACATCTTTAAGTGGAATTTTTTTCTTTCTTTTTTTCTGTACATGTGATTCAAAACCTTGTACTGTATATAAAACGTAACTACTTTTGCATTTAGGTTTGGCCTTTAGGCAACACAATTCCGTAAAATATTAAAAATAAATACATTGCTAACAACAAAACAACCGATACACGATACAGCCAGTGAGACCAATATAATTTTATTTCCAGTTCAATTTGATCTCGTTGTCCATAGCTGCTACCCAAAGACAACTGTACATTCAGTAATAAAAATTTAAAAAGTAGTTTTCCTTATAAACAGAAAAAATAGCTGCGCGATTGGTATAATTCGTTTAACGCTGAATTTCAGTTTCACAACGGAGTTGCAATTGAAGTATTTTTGTTTCTATCTCAGGTAATGTAATTTTCCTATCCGTCTTTTGCTCTTTCTCTAAACGATCATACCTTACGAGAGGGATTTTCAAGTAAAACTCGCATGATACATATCGAGGTTTCTTTAAAATGTAGTTTATCGCTGCTTTGGCAATGTTTGGCTTTTAATCTAATTGGTGTTGGCCAATCAATTATCATATATCAATTTGGAATTCATTCATTTATTCGTGAAGTGCTGAAATCGTATTCTAAAACAAGCCAAGTGACGTCACGTTCGGAATAAGTACAGAAAATAAGCTCTGCTACAGAAATATCGCCACCACCTATATTGATAGAAAAAGTCTCTCAAGACGCAATAGGACTAGTAGACACTTTTAACACTTTTCTAGAGTAGAATGCTGAATTGATTTTCCTCAATGTCTTTTAACCACCAAGATTCTTCAACGGTATCGTATGCACTAAAGCAATACAGTTTTGAAACAGAACTTTCACTTGAATGATATTGGTTCCTGTGTTCCTCTTTCTGCAGAAGATTTGAGGCAAAGGAAGGATTATGGTGATGAGTAGGTTGTTGGACACGTTGGTGCCTATAATTCGTGACTGTTCAAAGCTATGTGCACAAGGCTGTTTCAGTGTTTGTGACCTTGATCAAGAGCTTGATGGTAGTAATGGTTCCGCCGTTTCTTGATTACAATCAGTCTTTCGTGATTAATTCTGAAAAAGAAAATATTCATTTGCATTCTATCATTGCTTATTAAAAATTAGTTTCAATACCTTTTCGTTTCCAAGCTGTATTTAGTAGTTACAGGATTCAAACAAAATGTTATAAAAAAGATTCAATTAGATCTGAACTCACATTTTTCAGTGCCAGTATCTCACCTGCATAACTGATGGCTGTAGAATGTTATTGGTTATTTGATTTTTATTGGTGTAGATGGTTAATTAACGACGCACTGAAGCAACACACAGGCTATTGTGGACGGTCAGGGGCTCAAACCCAAAGGGCTAGATCCAAGGACAGCACCTCTTAATTTTGAACCTTGGCGTGTTGTGGAAGTTTGGTGAGTGGGGTGCCAGCTCAGATGTGACCTCGTCATCTGACCATGGTTCAAAATTAAGTGATGTTGTCCTCGAATCTTTCGCTTTGTGTTTGATCCTGACCGCCGCCAATAGCCCGTTGTGTTGCTCCAATGCGACGTTAATTAAATACCTACCTTAATTTTGAACCACTGTCATATGATGAGAACAATACCTGAGCTGGCATCCCACTCTCAAAACTTCCACACCACGCCAACGTGAGGACATTTGAGACCACGACAGATTTAACGTTCACCAGCCCCCGTATACACGATGGTCTTTGTCTTGATTGAGTTTAAAACTCGGAACCTTCCGATTGGGTGATTTTTATTGGATTTATGGTGAACTTAGTCACTACTACAAAAATTAACTTTCCATAAAGTAGTATATATAGCAATGCAGCATGTTTTAACCATGAAGTACTTTTTAGTTGATCGAAAGTGCACTGTCTTACAAAGTTCTGCTACAGATGCTTATAAATTTGAATTCCTGTCCTACATGTAAAAAATTGACATTGAGACAAAAATGTGAGTTGGATTTAATTAAGCATTTTTCTATTAATTTTTTGTTTAACTATGTATCTGTAAAATTCTAACTATAAATTTATATAAATAATGACTCAGCAAATATTTTACAATCTTAAATTTGACCATCAAACATATTAGAATGATTCAAAAAAGGCATAAAAAAACTTCAAAGATCATTGAAATTTAATTTCGGCATGCATGAGCGGTCAAACCTAAACTCGTGTTTCTTGCAATCCAAAGAAAATAAGAGCACTGCCACATGCTACATTTGCTACAATTGTACTCTTAGTAACTAGTAGGGTAATGTGAGCAATACTAACTGTAAGGAAGTAGTTTGGAAAATAACGTTTCAATCTGGAAAGAAAAATGGAAACCATGGATGCGACGCTACTGTCATATCTATGAGAGACATTTTCTGTCAATCTAAATGTAAGTGGCGGTAGTGTTTCTGCGACGAAACGTGTTTCCTGTAAGTATACTGAATGTGAACTTGTTTTTCTAATACGATTTTAGAGAACTTCGCAACCCAATTTTCAAACAATGAACTCCGAATGGATGTATGATAGTTGATTGGTCAACACCAATTAAATTGAACTCCAAATGGCGTTGCCAAAATGGTGATAAACAATATTTTAAGGTAACTCTGAAACGTATCATGCGAGAGCACTTTTACAGAAGTAAAATCTTCGCAGACCGTCTGGTTTGTTTACACTGAAAATCTCTCTCATACAGCAGAAATCTGTTTGTCTGAAGCAGCAAAAACTCTCACACGCTGAGCTCTGGCGTCATGAAATTTACAGCTTCTGGAGACAGCTGAAGATACAACTATAGAAAATTCCAGATCGTTCCAACAATTTCATCATTTGCAATTCAAAATTAACTTTTGAATAGAACTCTACATATCTTTGCTTATACTACATTCCTGATGTCTACATTAGCAGCTGCCTGGAGTTTCTAAGTCAATGTAACTATTTCAGCTCTTTTCGCTACCATAGAATTAAAATTCAATATAGAATATAGACAAGAGACCAATCAACACAGAACTTCAAAAGCTGTCACAAGCCAAGCAATCGGAAAGAAGAAAAAACACAAGCACGTTAAAGGAACGAAAAGTTTTGAGTCGTCGAATAGCTCAAAAAGCTGTTCGACGTCTCAAAACTGCTGAGAAAACAGGGGCGTAGCTTGTCTTGTTTAAAGGAGCAAAAACTGTAAGGGTGAAGCCGGATGGTAAAGTTGGTAGTATTAACGAAATTGAAGTAAATTTAAACAAAAAGTGGTTAAAAACAATTTGCAAAATTTTTAATAAGCATGTCACAAACACTGTACTACATTATGGCATGACATGTGATTCTTGCATTCTCAAACAGCTGTAACAGCAGTAACTTAACTACCCTTTAACAAAAGGTAAATTGAATTAAATATTTGAACAATCCAGACCTCGTTATCGTTATTTTATAGCATTACTGGAAGACATAATTGCAGGTTGGTTGGTTAGGTTTTTATGGCGCAAGGGCTATAATTTGCCATGCTGCGCCAAACATAACACAGACAACGTCAAGTAATGGACATGCACACGCACAAAGAAAGTACTATCACAAAAGAGAGAAATGTATCCAGGAAGGAATCGAACTGCATAGTTGTAGGAATATTCAAAATGAATACTGATAACGTATTGGTGTATTAAGGAATTTATGATTCAGTTTTCAGAAAAAGAGAGGAAATGTTTAATTTACGATTAAATTATTAGGATATGCAAATAAATACTAATTTTGAGAGCAAAATGGATGAAATTTTCAATTTTCACTTTCCCGAAAATATTGATAGGCTATAACTTTTTTATTTAAAGTATATGTGACATAAATTTATGTATATTTAAATGCTTTTTAAAGTTGTCTCAGTGAAAATAGCTTATACTAATAAATACTAATGAAAATAGCATATACTAATAAATACTAATGAAAATAGCATATACTAATAAATACTAATGAAAATAGCATATACTAATAAATACTAATGAAAATAGCTCAGAATAGTACTTCTAATTCAGTATAATTATTATAATGTAACTATGAGATTGGAAGGTCAAGTATAAGTTGATATTAAACAACATGGTTGAAAGTAATTTAAGTGCATGCAACAAACATGTACAGCTCTATTTCAAAGTTAATTTTGAAATGTAAATGATGAAATTGTTGGATGTGAATGTAGAGTTTTAGAGAGAGAGACCATTTTTGCTAATGACGCGATATCTAATCAAAATATAGCCGATTTTTTTTATGATGACTAGATCAAGATCTAGTCAGTTTTCTTCTAATGATGAGATATCTCGTTCATCCAGATCTGTTAATGGTTTTTCTAATGACGAGATACTTCATCAAGACAACCACCAGGAAGGTAAACACATATACAAATACAATATAAGATATTTCAAAAATTTAAATAAAACTAAATTAAAAGAAAATAGAAAGGGAAGAACGCATAAGCAGAAGCTTATATTCCATGTAGCTAGGAACTGAATACACTTATGTAAACATGATAAAATGTGTGATTCATTTCATTTGAGATCAATTTCATTTCATCATGATTTTAAGGTTTTCTTGTCCTGAGAAATACAATATGGAGCAAAACTTTCTTGGTCACCTTGCAGTCACGAGAGGATCTGTATTTTAATCTTTCATTCTTTGAAGGTGCATGAACTTTAGGTAGGAGCTTAGTCTAGCTTATCTAGACCAAGTGAGATAAGAAACAACATTTAAACATTAATTATATGCTTGGAATATTGATGTGATAAATGTGAATACTTACGGAATGTGGATGATACTTGATGTTTGTTTGAAGTCTCCACTTACTGAGTATAAAATTGGAATTGGCATTGGATAATGTTTGCAATGTGATACGACATTTTCAAGCATGATTAAAAGTGAGATCAGAATTTTAATGATATATTTATTATTTTGTATCATAATACTGTTTCTTAATTTTAACTGCGCACAAGAATCTTTCATTAACCTTCAAATCATTAGTTTTTGGATGAGCATTAGTTTTCTTTTCTGATAATATTTAGTTTTGATGAAAGAATTTTTAAATACTACTTATGAATTCAAACTTGTTAGAAATACTTTTCACTGTAAAAAACTTGAAGTTCCTTACAAGTTGCATATTGTCGGATTCTGCGTAATTTTATTTAATTTCGTTACATTTTCTATCATTCCAATAAGCTTTCTTTTGTGTTACATTATGTTTCAGATATTTTCTCAGGCTTTCTTTCTCCAGTTATGTGATTAGAAGTGAAATTTTTTCTAGAACCGTGAGGTTTTTAAGTAGAGTTTAATTTTGAATAGATTAATGAATTTCAGATGGTTAAGAACGTTTTATCAAAGTAAATTCATTTTCCCTTTTTTAAGCTTCAAAAATATTTTAGAAAAAATTATCTGCAAAAATCTAAAGTATTAGTTTAATTACGAAAAATAACAAACGAAAAGTAATTTCTGAATCAACATGATACATCTACATTCAACCATTTTTCAGAATAGCACAAATTTAACCACGTGTAACTCATCTGTTTATACTTCTTATATAGACATCACAGGGCACCCTTTAGTTCAATGCTTTCATTGGTACAGAAGTTTGCAGTTTTAGGCTGATATTTCAAGCCTAATAAAGATGCTTTTCGGGAAATAAAAGGTCACTTACATTTTCAAAACTGTTTACTTCTTTTTCCAGATGTATTTTTTCAGGATACATCTCGTCCTTGAAAAGACTTGTAGCGCTTGATTTCACACTGTGCAAAGTGGACTTGTTGACGGTTACCTAGCTTGGGGTCAACGAATGTTTTGATTCTGGTTATAAAATGCTAGAAAACTCACTATAGAATCTTTTTCTTGTATCGAAACAAACTTTCCGATGACTTAACGATATAGAAATATAAAATATTTTTATAGTTTGGCCAAGATAACCGTATAAAATCTATTTTCAAAAAAATTGGACAAGTATCATATGCCTTCCAAGTACAGATATATACAAATAGAAAACGTTTGTTGGTTGTTCAAAAAACATATTATTGCAATACTAAGTATAAATTTGTATCTTATTTATAGATATTTTTTCTGTGAATGTCGAAATTTAGACTAAGTGTTATTTGTTGAAAATGTGAAAGTAATCAACAAATGTCATTGAAATTTTGAAAAGTTCCGCCATTAAAATTTCTTTTCAATCTGGGTGTATGTGCTGCTTTGTTCGGGGTTTCTAGATATACTGTGTATAAAAAATAGGTTCCTTTTAAAGCTAAATCCTCAGGAGATAAAGAAACGAAATCAGAATTGAGGAACAGATAGGAACGATTGCTGCCTTAAAAGTATCTGAGAAAATGAAAGAGTTCCAATAACCGAGAAGTTTATTGAGCTATAATTTATATCTATTGATGTCCATTCACAAAGACGTAAAATGATGTGAGATGCACAGAATTGGAAGATTTTGGTAAAATTTGAACTACTCTTTTCAACTCTAGATTTTTTTTAAAACTAAAGCATCGATAGAAGATTCACATTGTCCAACTGTCTCAAGTTTGATAAAGGAAACTAACGAGTAGGCAGTCTTTATAACTCTTGATATTCTGAATGATCAACTTCATCCCATCGTTCAAACTAACAAGTAACATAATAGTATTAGGTGATATTCAAAGTAAACGGATCAAAAACCAATGAGCGAGGTTTTTGCTATTTGTTATTCAAACTAAGAGAGATAGTGCATTTTTCAAGATAACAGTATGCAATGATATTCAATGCAAACATACATGGATCAAAAGCCACAGCACAAGACTTCTGCAATTTTACAAAAGCCTTTTCTGCTTTATGGTTTACTGTTTTCAATCTTATGATTTCCGTTAAAAGAAAAGATTTTCAATGAGATATTGTGCTCAAGATATTATTCTATTCGAAATAAATCATCAGTGACAGTTAAAACGAAAGGGTCTTAATTATTTCTGATAGTATATATTATCTTATAAAGATAAGAAGAGTTGTTTAAGAATAATTACTTTTCAGATATATTTCCCATCTCGAACACGTCCGTTATGTTCATGCACGACAAAGCTTCTGAATTACTAACTACAAAGGAAGTATGTCAACTAAAATGGCCTCTTTGTGCTTTCTATCGTTAACTAGCATCTCGCATAATGTTCTCATAAAGATGTGAGCATTTCACTGTTAACCATATCTCCCTCAAATGTGATTAAACACACTAAACAATTCTTACAACATGTTCATTACGTAATTTTGACTTTCTTAAATATCTTCATGTCATAACTTGATAATAATGATAATTTCCCTTAACAGGAATTATTCAATTCCGTATCCATCTTTTCTAGCATATGTGCACATCAAAAGAATATATTAGATTACTCTTCAACATGCAAACATCACAAAATTTTAACATAAAAATATATCGTTGACTTAAAAGTAAAACACACTATAAAAGTTTTCAAATATGAACTTTTTAGCTTTTCTAATTAAAATGTGGTGATCTCTTTAAACTGATGAGGTTCACTAAGTCATTTTTTTAATTGCATGACGGTTAGATATCTTCATGAGAAACACATAAACAAATTATTAACCTTCCTGATTGCGTTGTTAATATTGATAAAAATAACTTATTGAGAGAAAAATACAGAATGCGTGGGTGGTATTTAAGAATTTACAAATCACATTTTCTTGTGGACACATTTTATTTGAAAATTGTCTAATTATTACGAACATTTTAAAATATAGCAATACACTCTCGCGACTTATAATTATAGAAAAATATAGATAAACGTTCCTGAAATTAAGATATTGTATTTCTTCCCCAATTGTCTAAAGCAACAACGAAAATCACTCAACGTAACTTCAGCTCTTCAACTTCACGCGCGATGCATAGCTTCAAGAGCTTCAAAGTGTGACGTTTGTAAATTATCCAACTGTAACGTCTTTTAAAAAGAGGAAGCGGAAGAGATAATTCTAGACGTCCTTGTATCGAGGTCAGTTTCTTTGTTTTAAAATTTAGGTGGTAACAGCTCACCCGTTACACTTAACACATAATTTGTCAAGCAACTGCAGTGAACAAATATTTAAAAAAAGTATCTTTATGAACTAATTGAAAGTAGTTTCACCTATAAAATTTTGTAAGTGTTTTGTAAAAGAGCTTTTTAATTCAATGAATTAGTTTAAATAGGCACGTGTTTGGATTCTATGAGCAATATTTCCTTCCCCAGAAGACTTCTGGTAACAAGTTAAACCTACAAAGTTCATTTGAATAAAAATGAATGTTTTCTTTTGGAATTTATAATCTATATAAATAAGAATGGAGTGTTTGTTTGTACATTGAATATTTTCGATCCATCTCAAGTTTTCTATCCGTTTTGGGTCCTTCTGATGCAAAATCTGTCTCTTGCGCGTTTGGTGTCTGTCTGCCCATCTGTGTGTGTGTGTCCGTGCTACGTCCAAACCGTTGAATATATTTTTATGAACTTTGTATACTGTGAGTTCTTACATTCATTTAGTGACTGAACTTAGTTGCGTAAATCTGTCTGTCCGTCTTCCCGCTCTATGTTTGATTTTGTGTCTGTGTGTTTGTACAAGTATCACATATAATTTATTCAAAACATTTTAATGCAATGTTCAACATTTGATAAACCATATTTTAGTATAGTGAATACATTATTTTAAATACCTTTGCTTACGTATTTCAGCAAGTTTCATGCTAAAACATCTGAGTAACTCTACTTAAACCAACCATAATTTGGTAGTTTTAGACAGACGATATTTTGCAACAAAATGGAAACTCATGTTCGTTTGTCACGTGAAGTGATATTTTTTTCGCTCCGAATGAATTTCGTATTTTTTAATTGTATCTATTTTTTAGTTGTAAGTTGTGGCAACTGGGCGAGATCAAGAGATGAAAAAGAATCACGAATTTATATCTTTAGAACTGTTTCCCGCCAACTGTGTTTTCTGTTTTAAATGTTTATTATTTTAATAAATTGTAATTCCCTTTCATCACACGCAACACCACCGCAAATTATTCGATTTAAAGCTGCATGTAAGTTAGAATAAAGCAAATTTTAAGTGAAATTTTGCCATTATTGAAAGAACGTTAATGTTAAAAATATCCGAACTAGGACTTTTGAAATGTTGCAAATTCGTTGTTATAGCGACAGTTGGCCATGGTAGCTTATTTTACGAATTGAAGTTATATTTAAGCAACTTACATAGGGAAAGTTTGTTTAAAACAATGATTTTCTTTAGAATAAACGCTGTCAAATTTATTTAGCATTGGAACAAATGGTAATAGGTTATCTTTGCTTTATCACTACTGAAGACATTAAATTTTAAAACAAGTTCTTTTATTATTGCACGTGCCACAAAAGGCAATTTTCAAGTAAAAACGTATTCGCTTTTAAAACAAACTTAGTGATAAATATCTTATCAAATTAATTTGTCATCTTTCCCTTATAGCGAAGTTCGAAAAGAATGCCACAAATAAAAAATATTGTCAGGTAAATTATGTGAGAGAGTATCCGCAGTAGATTAGTCATTTTTACGAATTGAGTTGAGCAATTTTACATAAATAGAACTTAAGAAAGTGAATTCCTAATCCTCCCTCAAAATCGTTTTTTTAGCAGTTACCTTAGTGTCTCACCTTTCGCCAATTTGTACCTTTAGCAGTAGTGCGATATGAAATACTATATTACATGGATGGATTTGCATGTATAGAATTTGTGTCCAAAGTAGGTTGTAGAAATTATAAAAATCTCGAAATGGTATTAAAAAATTATTTTACTCACACTTAAATGATTTGGTATTTTTCTACGAAAGAGGAAAGTTATTATTTCCTGGTCACTTGCAATAAGTTAACCAATTCAACCCAAGTGATGTTGGGCAATTTTACTAGCTTATTAATAATTTCAATATTAGCAATAACCTACAAAATTCGTTTGATAAAAATTAATTGTGTAGGTTTAAATCGTGACGACCAATCGGGCTGGTGTTCAGGGTGCTAGCTTCTAGATATAAAGGTTCCTGGTTTGAATCGAGGTTAAGACTTGGATCTTTGTCCGTCTGGTGTAAAAGTGTGGCTCGTCTACAAGCGCATTGGGTCTTGAACGTTTGGTAGTATGTGAGGTGAAACGTGGAAACATTACCCTTGGTGCACCAGGGTAACGTCAAACGGTTCACAATTCCGCTCTTGAAGTGTCATTATGACTTAAGCAATTCTACTAACAAGTTCAAATTGGCCGGGCATTTGCAAAAAAAGTTTAAATTGGCCGGGCATTTGCAAAAAAAAGTTTAAATTGGTAATGTTAAAAAACTCTTATTGAAAAGAAGTTATACAAAAAAGACTGTATGAATAGTGTTTAAGAATTTACAGAATATATTTTCTTACGAAGACGATTTATTTTAAACTTGTCTAATTATCCTGAGGCTGCGATAGCCCGGTTGGAAGAGTAGTGGATTATCAACCGAACGGTTGTGAGTTCGAAACACGATCCAACCAAAGACCGTCGTTTACGTGGGGGCTAGTGCACGTTAAATCTGTTGGGTCTTAAATGTTCTCACGTTGGAGTGGCGGGGAAATTTGGAGAAAAGGGTGTCATATCAGATGTTGTCCTCTTCATCTGACCGTGGTTCAAAATAGCGAGGTGTTGTCTTCGGATCCTTCCCTTCGGGATTGATCCCGGACAGTCGCCAATACCCATTGTGTTGCTCCAGTGCAATACTAGTTCAACTACTAACAAATTAACCTAATTATCCTGAGCATTTTAAAATATTACAATATACTTTCGCTGCTCATAACTGTAGGTATTTTACAGTACTAAATGCACAAATTGTCCCTGGGCATTAAATTACTAAGCAACTGTAACTTTTTACATTTAAATATACAATGATAATTTTTTAGGCCCAGGATATAAAGTATTTCGTAAAGTATCAGGTAAATATACAATAAAGAATGGCACAATGAAGAATTTTATATGAAATGATTTTCATAGCTTAAAAATATTAATTACGTAAGTAATGCTTAAAATGATTTCATAAGTCCGATCATAATCGTTATCAATATTTTGAAGTCTTACTTTATACTGTAAGTTACATTAAACTGCATATTTAAACTGTCAAAAATTTGATTAACATTTCAGTATTTGATTTTAATTATAACTGTTTCTCTCAACTTTTATATCATCGAATTATAGCAGAAGCTTATAAACTGACAAAAACAAGATTTTACTGTACAGCTGTTTAAAGACTGAATGTTTTCAGGTCCAAAATAAATAAATATAAGCACCTTACTAGTATACCAAACCCAACCTTTGTATGCAAAACCATACATTTCAGATTACTGTCGCGGAAGATCCCCCCCCCCCAAAAAAAAATCTACTTTAATTCAAATTTACAGCCAAAAATTTTCAAATTTGTTTTTAAAAGATCAATATACGGGCATATTGAACCTTAGTATTAACAATAAATTCAAGTGCGTCTACTCTGCCGATACGTACACCTAGATCATTACTGAATATGTTCTGCCTTTGGCAGTGGTTATTGACTAGATTTGAGCTTCCTTCAAATTAAAAAGTGATATTCGGCGATGGATTAAAGTATTGTCAATCAATTTCTCATGCTGGAATTAATGCTCTAAGAAATTTATGCAAACTAGAAGAAAATTGAGTGAAAGAAGCTCAAATCAGAGTTTGGTCAGTGTAATATCCACTCAAGTATCAAATTCAGAGATACTATGATATGATCGGAGGGGGGGGGGGTCGGCAGCTGCAGTAATTACACTTAAATTTATTACTAGTACTGTTCAATATACATGTATTGATCTTTAAAAGAAATTGAAACATTTTGTCGATAAATTTTAATGAAAGTTCAAATTATGGTCTACCATGACAGTAATCCCAGAAGTAGTGATTTGCATACAAAGGTCTGATTGGTACATAAAAGATCAAGACGACTTAAGGCATGGCCTCATTTAAAATATTTGTATCCTAACCTTGTCTTTATGAAAAAATCTGAAGAACTCACACATTTTTATAAGATAATGAAATCCATTGGAAATTTATTTTCAAACAGAATAGAATGAAACTGGTTCCAATTTGACCAAATATCTAGTCAAATAATAATAGTCTTAAAACAATCCAAGGTGTAATACAAAATGCACAAAAATCTTATAGGAGTGATTTTCACGTTTCTCCATTTGTACTTTTTACGATAGGTGGCTGATTTCATGAGTTACGTTACATTTTAAATATTTTTTGCAAAACTGTTAATTATCATTCGATTATTTTGATGGGAGGCTACAATAGAGAGCTTCTATATGGTAAAATTTTAAAATGTAATTTTAATTACATCTTCATAGAATTCATGTAAATAGAAAAAAGTGAGGTGAACGAATGCTTCTGTGACCCATTGTATATATTGTGGTAAAAAATGAAACCCAGATAAACTTTATTATAAGAAATTTTCGTGATCATCTCAGAAAACTGATAAATAATCTTTACAAAATATTTGAAGAAAACGATTTGTCTACGAAAAGCGATTGAAATAATTTTCATAAACAAATGTTTTTTAATGAGATTGAGATCGCTTTTATTTCAATTTTTAAAAATGAAGTATTTTATTATTCCACAATTTAAAAATGAAAACCTGATAATAGACCTTTTTTAATTCTTGATATTTAGGTTGATTGATCGGTTAAGATTATAAGATTAGTGACATAGGGAAAACCAGAACTTGCATTTATAAAATTATTTTGTTTATTAGATATTTAGATTAATTTTGAGTTGTTGGTACATGATATGTCGTATACTATATGTATATACTTGAGTTGATTATATTTCTCTATAAATCTGAGATAATGTCCGAAATATAAGTAAAATTATTTAGAAATGTCTAAATGCTGTATTGGAAATTATAGCGTTTAAAAAATAAGACTTAGAAAAGTACCGAGTTTACCAACTGTGTCAACCGATTTCACGACGCTCTCCAATTTTCACTTTGACCCATGCAAATAGCCATCAACAATTCTGGATTTTCCAAAAATGTCCAGGATAACTTATATACTAATTAAAACTTTTATTAAAATAATTTGTAATCAAGCAAAAGAGTCAAATTTCCCCCTACAAACTTATATATAAGCAGCATCTCTTTTTTTAAATGTTTTCCCTCGTAAAATAAATCTATGGTCTACTCCAGTAAGTACTCCTCCCTACCGCGCTTTCTTAGTGTTATCCTAGGTAAGAAAACTGTCGTAACAAAATGCTCGACAGGATGGTAAGAGGATTATATAGATATCATTGAAACTTTGTGAATAAAAACATTTGTAAATTGAGCCTGCTACAGTTGATCTCGATAACAATGTCTTCCTCTCGAATCTAGGAAAATGTCCATTGAACGCTTGATTAGTCAAGCACTTTACAATTGCTATTGCCACTGGAAGCTAGCGAAGTGCGAATTAAGCGAGAAGATGAAAACGACATTTGTGTAAAGGCACAGTTCCTCATTTCATTTCGTTACCTGGGGCGCAATTCGTCGGAAAAGGGAAGTTGAAAACCACCTCAAAAGAAATAAAAATTCGTCTCGATTGTGTTGTGTGGTAAACTTAAGAAGGTAAACTAAAAGAGAGCTGTCGGAATTTTCTTTTCCTTCTCTTTATTATGCTGTATTTAAAATTTGAAACTGATGCTGGCTACTGTAAAAAATGTTATTATTGAAATGAATAGAAATAGACAGGTACTTTCTTCCACGAACATAAGTTTCGTAGCAAACATTTTGAGAAAAGAAATTTTGTGAAATAAAAAATTATCCTTCAGTTTACTTTCAATAAAACATTACATTGAAATAAAAACAATTACAATGTAGTAGCATTTTATTTAAAAAATATCTTCATGTAATTAATTCTTTTCATTTGCAAAGTAGTAGGAACGTTAGCGTCGTGTGGAAGTTTGGAGGGTGAGGATCCAGTACAGGCGTGACCATGTCATCTGACCGTGTTTCAAATTTACGAGGTGTTTTCCTAGGATCTTTCCCTGTGGAATTGATCGAGTCGTCGCCAATAGCCCGTTATACTGCACCAGCGCATGTTACTTGAACTACCTACCTACCCAATGCAAATTCTTATTTAGCCTATGCGAGTTATTTGTGTAATATTCATTTACTTGACGTTGTTTGGTGAATCGGCTGTGTATGGTCCCTTGCGCCATAAAACCCAACGAACCTAACTGTTTTTAACTTTACTGTTTTAAAAACACATTCTTTTTTTTCAAAATTACAAATATAATCAAAACGTTATCCAGAAAAAAACATAGCAAAGCGTAAAATAGAGCTATAGTTTGTCAGGGTTAGGTATCTTAAATAAATGTGAATTATTGTGATTTGCATTGCTATACATAAAATGAAATGGTACTATTTGTGTTGACTTTTATACTTTGTCATTTAGATATTTCATCTTTTTCTCTCATAAATAGGAATGTCAGAAAAGCTATATCTTCCTAGGATGGATACTACATAAAATAGTTTGTAATATATTTATGAAGTTTTAATAATATGGTTAGAATTACTTAGGGATCAAAGGTCTGAAATTTACATAAAACAAAAATAAAACTTTTTGGATTAAATAAGTCATCAAGTCATTAAATAATCATCATTACTTCATTTTCCCAACACAATATTATACTTTCATTTTGCTAGTTTTAAAAGAGATGGGTTTTTTGTGAAAAACCGTAGTAAAATCTTTCGAATTCTAATGAAAACTACTTTTCAGTTCATGACAGAATTTTCCTAATTTCTGTAACTTGCAAAACGGAATAACTGTAGAGACAAATGTCTGTACAATGATATAATTTAACTTCTCTGATATATATTTACCACATTTCTTCGGTTTTGTCTTAACAAACTGTATAATTCTTAGAAAAGGAAATAAGCTGATAAAAAAACTAGTTTTAGCAAAAATTTAATATAAAAACTGGAATCAACTATATTCATACAACTTAGGTTTTCCGAACACACCATTAAGAAAACTTTAATACTTGAATCTTCTTACATAAATATTAAATATCATTCAAAATAATCTCCTTTAATAAATTGAATAAATTATCCATAACCATGAAAGTTTATTCAACAAAATACATTGAAATAATGAAAAATATGTTACATATTTACATTTCTCCACATCTTACTCATTTACAACGAAGGCAACATACAATTTCACCCATAGTTCGTCCTAAAACGAGGATACTCTCTCATGGACTTGCTTCTCAGAGCTGTTAAGGCTTCGCTGCTGTAGTAACTTCCTCCCTCATCATATCCCGGGTAAATAGAATTCGAATGCTTCTTCACTGGTATCCGCAACTGGGGATTGTGAAGCTTTTTGATGCCAACTGGCAAGATGAGATTTCTCTCCTCGTGTTCGGTATCCCTCTCGTGGTCTCTGATTGGCAGTACCACAACTTTTGACAATCCAGGTTTGTCCTCTCCAAGGAATTGGAGAGGCAAATAATGATTGCTCTTGATACCTTGTATGGGCTTCCAAGGCGATTCTTCTATAGGGATGGAATACTTAAATCTCTGATGGTTGTTCGAGTGCTCTTCGCCCACTGTTTGGTCGTTAGGTTGGTGATTATTTGATCGATCACTATTGAAGGAATGCTCTGATTCAGGAGGATGGTCATACCCATGGTGATTAGGATTGTGTCCATGATTGTGAGGAATTCCATCAACTTTAAGTACGAGAATCTTTGTTCTGATATATCTAGAAAAAAGAAGACAGTCAATGTGGGATAGAAACTATTTTTATGTAGAACCACCTAATTTTTTAAGCATAAAACAACAGTTTAAAGAAATCGTATCTGTTGGAACTAAAGATCTAATGAATTAATGTGTAAAATATTCCACATATAATCGTAACCGATTTCATATCTAATACACTTGGAATAAATTTTTTGAATTCATGCTTAAAGAAAAGTATATCTTTTGTGCTTTTATTTTCATTGGATTGCTTTATATGGTACACATAGAATTATTCTTGAGTGGTGTACTGAGCGTGCACTTGCACGCAATCAAGAATAAAATAGGAGAGGCCACACAGTTTAAAATAAAAATGTTCAATAAATAAATTTAAAGCAGCCGTTTGATGAGGTTAATGTTTTAGAAGCAAAAAACATGGTTTTGCTGCATATGTTTCGATAAATGAGGTGCTGCGGTAGCCCAGTTTATAAAGTCGTGTTTAGTAACGGGATGGTTGCGAGTTCGAAACTCGATTGTGTACAACCGTCGTGTACGTGTGGGCTGATGAAAGCTAAATCTGCCGTGGCCTCAAATGCCCTCACGTTGGCGTGCTGTGGACGTTTGGAGAATGGGATACCAGCTCAGGTGTTGACCTCGTCATCTGGCCGTGATTCAAAATTACGAGGTGTTGTCCTGGGATCTTTCCCTTCGGGATTGATCCCGGACCGTCGCCAATAGCCCGTTGGGTTGCTCCAGTTCGACGTAAATTCAACTACCTCAACTATCTACCTCGATCAATGATACCTGTGAAACTGTGTTTTTGTGGAACATAAATTGTTTTTGAGAAAAGCGGCTTGTTGAGATTTACACATGGGGGACCAATACCTTAGGAACGGCACGTTCACAATCCCCGCGTTTCACGTAATATAAGAAAACATAAATCACATGAGCCCACATAATTAAATTAAAGAATCGTTGATTGTATATAGCTCAACTTCTGACTTCTAGAAAATCCTAAAAGTGCATTATAGGTCATTTATGGTATACGCAGTAAAATACATCCATCGAAAAAATAGTATAAAATTGCAGACACCAGTGAATTTATACTATCTACTCCCTAACAATTATGTTTAAAACAATCTTGTCGACTCATGAGAGAAAACTAAAATACAACAGGTCTAATTTTGTTTGTCTAGTAAAAAAGTCTGTGTAAGTTTTGTGGTGTAATAACTTCAAAAACAACGTCGTGATAATGAAACGGTTGAAAATTTCAACTTAGGCAAAACCATGCAATATGTGAAATCACTTGAAACTATATTTAGTCCCACTTCTAATATGATGGATTAAATAAATATAGCAACAATCACCTTGCCGCAGTTCTTTTCAAATATTTTAAACGAAAGTAATATATTATAAAAAATATTCTTAGTTCCGCGGTGATCTTAGTATTCTTTATTTAACCCTCTGAGCGTCACAAGGTTTCCGAGCAATGTAATGTTGCTTTTATCCCTCAACACACAATGACTAAGTAACAACATCAATTGGTTGAAAGAATCCTAGGAAAAATTCTATTGGTTAAGAAGGTTAAAACTGGTTAGAAATCATGCATGGGAAGACTGCAGGTTACAGAAAGGATATATGCGTGTGAACCCACCAGGGTAAATTCCAAGTTATTTGTGCTGACTTCAACTGCGTTCCCCTTTTAGTTTTATATTGTTGTTAGTGTATATCAAATGATATGCTAATTTTAACTTTATTTTTTAAAGTTTGGGTTATATATATCGCTCTACGGCGGTCATTTTTTGCTTGCTACACGAGGACTAACTAGACCGAGACCTATCGATCTTTTTTAGCTTTGAAGTAACTTTTAAAGGAAACTAATTCTACACAAAAAAAATCAACTGAAAATCGGGCAATGATGTATTTAGCTGCATATGCAATTTTTTTACATATTCTATTCCAAATTACATATATTACACAGTTGAAAAGTTCCATAAACAAAAAACAATGTTTAAAGTTTTAGATTGTTCCTTTTTTTACTATTTGAATATATAGTGACTCAAAAAAGCATTGAGGCCCAACAAATATTCAAACATCTAATTAAAAGTCAGTAACTATTACACCCAAACTAAGTTTTTCTCATTTTATTCTGTACCTTAGGACTAAGTACCTACAGCTTAATATCAAGTAAAAATTTAAAAATGTATACTTTAAACTTTAGTGATTAAAAAATATTAGAATAGTTTGGAAAAAATGTAGTAAATAGGCAGTCTAATATCTATCTATCAAACTATAATTTAAAATATACTTTAAATCCGAAATTGGAAATTTCAAGTGTTCACAACAAATTTGGAATTATGGATCCCAAAGAATAGAAGATTTTATCGATGTTAGAAAACTTATAAATTTCCCCTGGAATGGTGAAAAATCTGAGAGTTATGAGTCAGATATTGGATCTACACTGTTCATAATATAATTTCAAGTGTCAGAAGACAAATTTAATTGAAATCAAACCACGAACTGAGCATCCAATGTGTCAGTGAAAGCGAGAAGTGTATCATCAGGAATATTCATTATATCCTTAAAAAAGACAGGTTAAATTGACTTTTAAAGCCCAAAGAATGTTTAAAAAGTCCTCCAATGCTAAATTTGTAAGAAAATTTGTCTTTCCTGATAGAGTATCACGAGAAAAACACTACACAAATAAAGAAAATCAAAGAGCTTTTACAGAGAAAAAGAAAAATCGCTACGGGACCTACATTAATCACCTTCAATAAGTCCATAACTTGATTATATTTATAGATAAATCTTAATTCAACTTTTTTTAAATGATGAAAGCCCAGTACTGAACATGAAGCTAAAACTCTTACTTCCACAATAAGACATGGTGATAGTAGCAGATGTTCTTCGGCTGTATTTTTTAAATGGAAATAATAATTCTTGGCGTTAGAAATGCCATTTGATTGACTGTACACGGGTTAAATTCATGTATTTGAATATTCTGAAAACATTTAAAAGAAAGTGCTAAAAAATAGATATAATTGTCAGAATTTAAACTTTCTCAGGATTACAATTCGATGTTTTTCTGCCATATCTGTAAATTATTAGACCCTATACCACGTCTAAAATCACACTTCCTGTACAAAGTCAAGATTTTTATCCTACAGAAAATATTTGGGTATTATTTGCAATATAGAATTGACATTTTAAATTTCCTAAGAAAATTAATCTTGAGACCAACTCCTTACAGAATGGGGAAAACAGAATCAAACATTTGAGAAAATCATTAAAAATCAATGCGAAATAGATTGAGAAGTCATCAACTGTAAATTAGGGGTCCAGAAGTTTTAATTTTATCACAAATTGTTTTAAAAACTTAATCCGGAAGTGCCCCAATATTTTTTCCTTTAGGAAAAATATGTATATATTTTATAAATTATCGACAGTTGGTTGTACCCTAATACTCTTTTGACTCACTGTAGATTCTAATTTTAACAACTTTTTATTACATTTGAACGTCTTCAATTTTAAATAAAAGAGTGTCAAAACTGAAAATCAGATTTGACTATAACAGTCATGAATTCACTTACATAATTCACTGTTATATAATTAATGACGCGCACGAAAATTAAACACTTTAATATTTTAATTTCTTTTACATATTAGATAAATAACATTAAATATAACAATTTCATTAAATTTATTACCATGGATATCCCTTGTATCAATATATGTTTCTGTGAATTGCTTTTGTTTTTCGCAAAACTTTAGTATGAATTCCCGTCGAACAAAAAGTTACTCAAAAACAAATTAAATCACTAACTTAATTTGGTAAAGGACTTTTTATGAACAGCAAAATGGATTGGACTATGACAACTTATAAAAAGTGAAAATAGACATTTTAGAATGGATAACCAAAAAAAGAAAACTATTTTATCATACACTTGGAATTCATTTTCAATAATTTCATTGTAAAGTGTAACAATGTTTTTTATAATTTAAAAGTAGACTTTTTTAAAGTAAACAAATTTACAAAGAGGAAAGCGTTCGTTCTTATAAGCATCATTTTGAAATTGAAACTGTTTCAGTTGCTGGAACTATGTTATTGTTAGATGTATTATGTCATGGAATATAGAGATAAAACTTATTTTTACTAAGAGTAACTACTTACGGATGAGGAATCAAATGTGTTGGGTGCCGGATTTGACCACCTCCAGTACTCATAGGTATTAGTACTGAGTACAACGAAGGAACCGATCCTTCAATGACTCTTATAGCTACCGATAACAAAAAAAGTGGGATCATCTTTCGACACTGCACTTCGCTTTGATTTCCTTATGTGTGATGTATCTAAAAATGTGAAGCATTAAATAATAAATTTTTGATACAATACAATAAGGTAAACTGAAAATGCTAAACAAATATTGCACTGGAATTTCGTCATTCAGAAATGTAAAGAAACATGAAAAATCACTCTAAGAGTTTCAGAAAGGTACGCAATGCGCATTCATAGTTGACATTAATTAGACAAACAGTAGTGCAAAAACAATAGCTTAAAATTACTGAAAATCAAGTACACTGCTGGCCACCGTAAATGCAACACCCTGAAGGAAGCATGCAAATAATATGAAATTTACAACATGTATTAGCGGAGGTGAGATATGCAAATGATTAGAATTTCAGCGCAAACGCACATCACGCGCGCCTGTGGCGCCACTTCAAAGCGCTATTTAAGGCTTGGAGATTTCGACGATTTCAAGTACGGCAATTGTGTTTTTCTTGTGGTTTTTTCAAAAAAACGATCAATTATGCCTCGTAGAAAACAGCGATCATCTTTTGATCAAGTATCCGAGTTCGACAGAGGAAGGATAGTGGCCTACCGAGATTGTGGATTATCTTTCAGGGAAATCGGTAGTCGTGTTGGACGAAACCAAACAACTGTAATGCGGATATGTGATCGTTGGATACAGGAGGGTACGACGGAACGACGTGTTCGATCGCATCCACCTCAGTGCACCACTTCACGTGATGACAGGCATATTGTGCGTATGGCAGTGACGGATCGCTCAGCCACATCACGAACCATAGCACAGCACATTCAGTCTGTACCGCATCATCCAGTGTCTGCGCGTACCATTCGACGCCGTTTACAGCAGAGTGGTCTGTCCGCAAGACGTCCATTGCTTCGTCTACCCTTGACGCAGAACCACAGACGTTTCCGCCGCCAATGGTGCGATGAAAGAAGGATGTGGACGGCAGAATGGAATGAAATTGTCTTTACTGACGAGTCACGCTTCTGTCTGCAACACCACGATGGTCGGATTCGAGTCTGGAGACACCGTGGAGAGAGGATGCTGAACAGCTGCGTTATGCACCGCCACACTGGTCCTGCACCGGGTATTATGGTATGGGGCGGTATTGGATATCACTCTCGCACTCCTCTAGTACGCATTGCCGGTACTTTAAACAGCCAGCGCTACATCTCCGAGGTGTTGGAGCCAGTTGTCCTTCCTTACCTTCAGGGCTTGCCCACAGCCATATTTCAACAGGATAATGCGCGACCACACGTGGCACGCATTGTCCAAGGGTTCTTCGTCAATCGCCAGATTGAATTGCTTCCCTGGCCAGCTCTCTCTCCGGATCTTTCGCCGATAGAAAACATGTGGTCCATGGTTGCTCAACGATTGACCCAGAATACATCCCCAGCTGCCACACCAGATCAACTTTGGCAATGTGTGGAAGCTGCTTGGTCTGCTGTACCCCAAGAACACATCCAAAGTCTCTTTGAATCAATGCCGAGGCGTGTGGCAGCGGTGATCTCCAACAATGGCGGCTACTCTGGCTACTGATTTTGGCAGGAACCACACTTCACAGAAGTCTATAAATTTAATCATTTGATACTTGGTCAACATGTTATCTACAAAATAAATTTTGTTGTGATATCTCTTGTCTTTCTTGGTGTTGCAATTTGGGTGGCCAGCAGTGTATTTATGATCCTGAAACTGAAAGTATGTACTAAGAATGACTTGAATACCTTCTCTGGTTCTCATTTTTACCACGTTGCCTTTCGTTTTTTGTCATGTTTTTCAAAAACTATTCATAATTAGAATGTGACCAATTTATATTTTCCCAACAAGGAATGGAAAACAAATTAGTGACAGTGTTGAAAACTTTCTTGCACGGAATTACAGCGGCAAATCACATATATTTTAGTTTCCAAACAGAAATAATCTATTATCATTCAGTATGCCTGTGTAGAGATCTCTTTATTCATTCGTTTAACTCGGGGATGCACAAACTGCGGCCCGCGCGCCACATGCGGCCCTCAGTTGGTTTGCTGGCGGTTATCCTCACCGTGTTTTTTCAACCTTTAACAAGTCAAGCTATAGGTAATTTTAAAACATTGCACATGCGCACAACAAAGTAGCTGTGGAACCAAGGGACACACACGGTCCACCGTTATCAACGAACTCATCAACATGCAAAAAATGAGAACCTGCGAAATAAATTGAATGAAGACAATTTATTTAAATTATGTCTGTGTCGATAAAAACAATTGTAAGTCGTTGCTAGATAATGCATTAAAATGCACAAGCCTCCTTTGGTCAACATATATCTGTGAACAAACTTTTTCAGTAATGTATTAACAAATCGAAAAACAGGAATCGCTTTACTAATGAAAATTTAGAATCAATTTTGCGCTTGGCAACTACAAAATCGAACCAAACATTAAAGCACTTGTTAAATTAATATGCCATGTGACACGCATCACATTAAGTTCTCCACTCACTTTTTTGGATCTTTCCCTTTCGAATTAGTCCCCCGGACCGTTTCAAATAGTCTGTTGTGCTACTCCAGTGCGACGTTAATTAACTACCTACCTACCATTTACTTTTTATTTTATTTCTTTGTAACATTATATGATGAATATAAATAAAATAAATAATATATCATAGATAAACAGTTAGTTGCAGTGAATCTATGTGACCCTTGGTCTTAACAAATCTGTGCCTCGTTTAGCTACTGTTTTACACTCTTCCTCTCTTGGTTGCTTAAACAGGCTTACAATTTTAGTTTTCCGCAAGATCGACTTTCACGGCAAATTTGAAAATAGTCTCATTTTTTCACTTCTCCCTTTGTCTGTTTTTCGTTTTAAAAATTGTATTAATAATTTTGTGAAATTTTCTTCCAATGCTAAAGTATAAAATGAAAAAAATGTTGAAATCGCCAGCTTATGAGAAACTTTTCCTGTGTGTTTTTATAGTGGAACATGCTTCCTGTACGCATTCCAGCCATGACAAGGGTCATTTTTCTAATATGGTTTCAGCACGTTGCCAATAGAAATTATAAAAAATGAAATACGAACTTATATGATAGTTAATTGACCAACGCCAAAAAATCAAATGATGGACGTAGCCAAAACAGTAAGAAACTACATTTTAACGTCACTCGAATGTATCGTGCGAAAGTATTTGGTTATCAGTAAGTAAAATCCCCGTCTTCATCTGTTTTGTTTGTTTTTCACTCTGAACCATGGGTAGTCAACCTTTTTATACCTACCGTCCACTTTTGTATCTTTGTTGGTAGTAAAATTTTCTTACCGCCCACACCGGTTCAGTAGTAACTTAATTTAGCGCAACTGCAAAGTACTCGTAATTTTTGAATGGAGGTTTTTAGTAAAAATATGTAGTTAAATTTATCTTTTTATTTATACTTTGCATATGTTTATAATACACAGAAAATTCAATTTGATGCAGCATTTCTGCATCTCCATCGATGCAACGCCTACTAGTGCGGAAGCTGCTTAAATTGAAGAAAAAGAAAATTAAATATAAAAACTATGAAAGTATGAAGTCTATTAAATGACCTTTAATTAATTATTAATGCGATCCTTGAGGCTGATGCTGCGAAACTAAATATTTGATATCTGGTTCAATTTTCGTAAGGAACAAACGAAGGTCTCCTCTTTCGGAAATATTCGGATTGTTTCTCTGTTTGGTGATAATATGATTAATAGCATTAAGCCTGATTCTACAAGATATGAGGTAGTGAAAGGTATCAATAAATTGAATATCATTTTCCACATATTTGGATATAACGCAAGCATTTTTTTATTTAGCCATAGGTTTTCATAACCACCACTTATCGAAATTATATATTTACTCTCTTCATCATATCTAAGTTCTAACAGTTCTTCTTGGTAAATTGCCAAACAGAACTCAATATTTGCAGTAAAAGGATTTTTCATCCAGTCATACACCTTCAAGTTCAAAATATCTTCAAATCGTTTTTCCATATCCAATTTAAGCTCGTTAAGGTGGCTACTGAATCTTTCAATCTCCTCTGGAGTTACATCATCTTTTATAGATGATAATTCGGAAAACTAATGGAATTCTCTCTTCTATAGATTGTAAGGAAGATCAAGTTTGTCGATAAATAATGACACAATAGTTTGGCAATTGATAAAAGTTTTATTAGCTCCTTGAAGCTGCAAATTGATTTCATTAAATCTCTTGAAAATATCTGCCAAATAAAAGGCATATTTTATTGTTTTTAATTGGTGCTGGAGAGAAGTCACATTAATACTTTCAAAAAAAATATATGACACTATCATATAATACTAAAAAACGAGACATCCATGTACCCTTTGACAGCCACCGAACTCCTTTGTGTAAAAGTAAACTAATAAATTCCTCAGTATTGTCCTGGCACAGCTGTCGAAACATTCTATCATGTTTGGCATTGGATTTGATCTTATTTACAGCTCTAATTATTACAGTTAATGATGAATGGGGACTTGCACTTAAATGTTTTCGTACAAGATGTTGACTGTGCATCACACAATGAATACATGAAACATTTGGCACGTCTTCCTTCAAATAAGCAACAAATCCACGATAGCGACCTACCATTGATGGTGCTCCATCAGTAGCGCATGCAACAATATTGTTCAAAGGTATATTATTTTTTGCAAAGTATGAATTCACAGCATTAAATATTGATAATACTCTTTTATCTGTAATGATATTTATTGCGAATAGCATTTCTTCTCGTAATGTATTGTTTTCATCAAAATAACGTACATATATCATCAATAAAACATTATTATCTGCAATGGTAGACTCGTCCAATTGTACAGAAAATGAAGAGTTTTGGAGAATACCTATAAGTTTATTTTCAACATTAACTGCCATTTCTTCAATTCGTCACTACTATGCTATCGCTTAGGGGCAACGTTTTTAAAGCTTCAGGTATACCCTGATGCATTACTGTAGAGATAAATTTTCTTTTATGGAGGGTATTAAAGTTTCTCCAATATTATAGCTTTTACCACTTTTTGCAATTAATTGTGAAATGTGATAAGCGGCAGTTAATCCATCTTCGTTCGTTGCATGTTGCTTCCTAAATGATGCAAGGATTGCTGGACGATTTTGAAATTTGTTTATATATTTCCTGAAAATATTCAATGGACTTGCCTTTATCTTTTGGATGCTTTGTAGCAAGATGTTCTCGCAATCGACTTGGCTTCATTGGATAATGTTTAATGACACAGTAAGCATATTGGGAGTTGTTTATTTACAACAGATTCGATGAAACTCATCTTCAGATACTCCGGTAAATAGCCACAAGCGTATTTCTTTTTTTGAGACATGGGCTCACAATATTTCACACAATTTATAAAACTTGTTTGAAGCCGTAGGCACGTGCTTACTTTCACAAATCTAACTACGTACTGGCCCCACCATGAAACGAACTCAATTTGAGTGATGGCCGCTGGTACACTCCGCCCTCGTCATGCGCATTTCAGTGCAGTACAACCTTCTCTGTCATTGAGTCATACTAGATGCGCGGTGATAACGGAAAGTAGCTTCAGCATCGGACAAAACCCCTACCGCCCACCATGAAAGCTTGAATCGCCCACTAGTGGGCGGTAGGGACCAGGTTGACTACCACTGCTCTATAAACCCTCCCACAAAACAGAAAAAATATACATTTCTATGACAAATTGAAGGCATAATTTCAATCACAATACGCCATTCTACTTATTTTAAGTTAGCGATGGAAAAAAGAAGGGGGAAAGGCATGGCATAAACACATATAGGCCTTAATCAGAACCCATTTAATAAAAGTATAGTGATCCCATTCAATTTTAATTAATGTTATCAGGTCATCGATTATTTCCAATAATTAGAAGGAAATTACTTTTACCTTTGCCAAAAACCATGAACTTGAAAGTTTCTTGTTTCTTTTGCATAACAGGGCTCATTATTAATCAATAACGTATAAAGTAGTTTTAAACCACTTAACTGAAAAGAAACAGTTCATTTCTAGAAAAAATGAAATTACAGGGAAACTTGTATATCAAGATTCGTAACACACACTTCGCAATGATTTTATAAATTATGTCTCGCAGAAATAGGTAGTTGGTATTTATGTAGCACTGAGGCAATACAAAGATCTATTGGCGACGATCCAAGATCAATTCCGAAGTGAAAGATCCGTCACAATGCCTCGTAATTTTGAACCACTGTCAGATGATGAGGTCAACAACTGAGCTGGCACCTCCACTATTAAAACTTCCACACTATATCAATGTGAGGATATTTGAGGCGACTTTCGAACTCGCAACCCTCCGGTTGCTGATACCAGATGTCTGATACCTGTCAAGGTGGTGAAGTAGGTAATGCTCTTCACTATATATTGGACTGCAGGCTGACGGTGTACCTCAGATAAGGACTCGATTTCATTAGAGATCAACCCACGAAATCAACAAACACCCAAAGTGTCCCCAAGCTTTGAGCCGCTTGGGTAGATTTGTGTGGAAATGACCCATAGCCCTCCACCTAGAGCTCGTGAACTGGTTCAGTTATCAGGACCAAGACAAAGCGTGTAAGTTCACGTAAGGTCAAATACTCAAGGTCACCGGAATAAGACATAGATGCCTAGTAGACATTCCCTTCAGTCCTGCAAGCTGAAAGCTACACCCGGCTTAAAAGGAAAGGATGGAGCAAATAGGGATAAGGCCCTATTCCATTCCCCGTACCGTATACACGAGTATCAAAAAAATTTAGCTAGCCCTCGGTTTGACGAGCAATGCCCTTTCGTTTCAACGACGACCAAGTGAAAAGCGAGTTTCGTTCCGTACTTTCGAGACCACCTGCCAAATCCTCTGCGGCCTTTCCTGCAAATCCGTAATGACTTCAGCTGGTTAATGCGGAGGGGCTGCGCCCCAAACTAAGAAGAAAAAAAAACCTTCGGCTGCTAAGCCGCGACTCTACCAACTGGGCTACCGCAGGTAGGGCAATATATTAAGAAACGCGTGAAAATGTTTCAAATTAATGGAGCAGAATTGTTATACTAAAATATTTGAAATGAGCGGTGTGTCAATTGCCGAATCCCGTCAGGGTTCACAAGATAAATAGCATTAGAAATAAGACAAATTGCAAATTATCGAACTTGTTGATCTTCCCAAATATAATGAATTTGCCTTTCGTAGTCTTTTCAGGCAAAAAAAAAAATACTTTAGGCATTTAATTAAATTCCCATATTTTGTGTGTATGCATTTTTCAAACAAGAAAATGAAGAATTTAAAAAATAAAAACTGGTGATTGTGAAAAAATCTGTCACTTTTTATGTAACTTATTTCGGATTTAAAACATTCAAAATTTCTAAAGTTTAAAATTCTATGAGGATAGAAACTGTGCAGTCAATTTCATAAGTTTGAGAGTTTACAAAAATGGTTTTGTGATAATAGTTGTTCAAAAGCTAAATACCTCTATTTCACAGTAACACATTTCGAATTAGCGCATATTTTAGTTTCCTAGTTTTAACAAAAAAAAATCATATTCATCATCACAAAGTTTAAAGACCAAGAAATGTTATAAGGTCTAAGTGATTTTTAGTGTGTAACCGCCGTTATTTAAGGTTATTAATCCATTTGTATCGTAAAAGAAACATCAAATCTCATATTTTAATGCTTCCTTAAATTTAAATAAAAAAGTAAGTCTCAAAAATAAATTTTAAACTTACTATGTTTAATCCACGACGATCCGATCTCGCTGCCTTCAAATACGGTAGTATGTGAGAAGGTAAAAATGATAATTCGCCATCCAGAAACCAGACATCATTTTTTGTTTTTATTTTTTATCTCTAATTCCTTCCTGAAAGTACGAATTGTTCTGTCACAAAGAGTAATTCCACTATAATTAAATCAGGTAGCATCCCAGCAGGTGGCGGTTCCCTGTGATGAGTTTTTTAAAAAGGCTCCTGCTTTTGAGTGTACCGACTTTCCTTTACTACCTTTATAGAAAAAATAGATATTTTAAGCACTTTTTTAAAATAAAACTGCGAACAAGAAAAAAGAACTGAGTTTAATAAAAATAGATGGTTGTTCTTTCAAGATATACGGATTGTTTCCCCTTTTCAGCATTTTTCAACTTAAAAGGCGTCTGTTCAATTTTTCTTCTGTTCTTACGAAGATTTGAAAAATACAAGGAAACACGGTATTTTTAGGTATTTTAAATTGTTCTTAAATCCCAGTTTTAACATTCCCGCTTTTTATTCAGTTAGTGTTGTAAACAGTAAAAAAAAATAAACGCACTCTTTTCGTTTTAAAAACCTTGAAAATTGAACAAGAAAATAAAACGCCATTATTATTATTTAACAATCCATGCAAGTTTCGCGCTGAGTTTGGGACGCGGTAGCCCGGTTGGAAAAGTAACGGATTAGCAACCGGAGGGTTGCGAGTTCGAGTTCGAATCCAAGCAAAGACCGTCACGTACAAAGGGGGTTGGTGCACGTTAAATCTGTCGGGGCCTCAAACGTCCTCACGTTGGTGTGGTGTGGAAGTTTGGAGAGTGGGGTGCCAGCTCAGGTGTGACCTCGTCATCTGACCATGGTTCAAAATTACATGGTGTTGTCCTCGAATCTTTCCCTTCGGGTATGATCCCGGATCGTCGTCAATAGCCCGTTGAGTTGCTCCAGTGCGACGTTAATTAAAATATTTACCTACCGCACTGGGTTTGTTTGGTTTTATGACGCAAGGGGCCGCATTTGACCAAGCTGTGCCAAACAACGTTAAGAAAAGTTTCGAATTGGGAGACGGAGGATTTCATTAAAATTATGCAATGGGTGTTCTCTATTTTTACCACGTATTTTTAAAAAGTGAAAAATTAAATCAATCGATCATTGATCAATACTATTTCGAAGTAAACAAATGATAATGAAGTGTTTGTAAACAGAACTTTTTTCGTCTTTCAGTATTTTTATTTATTTTGCACTCTTTTCGAACAAATCAATTATTTCCTTGTACAATAAAAATCTAATAAAAAAAGACATCGCTCATATAGACTGCTTAAAATGATGCTTAAAATTATACTGGATTTATTTTCCATTAATCACAAATAAAAGTCAAATGAAAAATAGAAAATAATTTGAATAATAATTACTAGAAATTTTTAAATAATCAGACTATTTTTATTCAAAAGTGTATCTCGTATATCTAATGAACAGGTCCAGATTTTGTTGATATGTCATAATTACCTTAGCACTACGTAGACAATACTTGTATGGATAGAAATTCCATTTGTAATCATATTCCGTATTTTGTAGTTTTTAGGTAATTTTTTTGTAGTTTCTCGGGTAATTTTGAATTATGTGTAGAGCAGCTTTTTTGGTAATTTTTCAAGATTTTTAAGGAAATTTGTTCTGTCACTTTTCAAGCTTTTAGCATGATTTCGTTTTGTTCTGAGTTTTAGTAATTTTTTTAAACATTTTCTAGTCTCAATCTCATTCGCGGTTTCATTTTGCTAAAGCTACCAATTATTCATGTGTAGCTTCTGGTTCCAAAATATTCATATGAGAGGGATTTTTAGTGAAAGAGAAACCAGACGATCTGTGAAAATTTTACTTCTGCTGTCCAAATGTTCTCACATCATACAAAGAGGGCATGGATGCACAGACAGCGGCCCTCCGTTGATTTGCTCAGAGGCCAGCCTTACCACGTGTTGTTTTAACTTTAACAAGTCACACGATGGATAATTTAGGTTAAACTTCGTTGTTAGATAAAATGCGCAAGCATCTTTGGATCAACATAATTATATCCATGAACAAACGTTTTCAGTCACGAATATTAACTAATCGAAAAATAGGAACCGCTTGACTAATGAAAATTTAGGATCAATTTTGAGCTTGATTACTACAAAAATCAAACCAACTATCAAAACTATTCTTAATGCAATTCACGCATCAAAACTAAATTTTTTTTAAACTTTTTATTATCTTTCTTTGTAACAGTATAAAATATAAATAATAATATATGACAGAAATGGCTACCCTCCCATAAGTCACAGTGAAACTATGAGGCAAGTCTGTGTATCCCTGATATAGGGTTACCTTAAAATGTAGGTTATCACGGTTTTGGCGACGTTTAATGTAATTGGAGCTGTTCAATCAACTATCATATAGCAAATTGGAATTCTTTTGGTACAGCTATGATATATGCTATGTTTGGTGACAACGCTCTTGGCTCTTTTCTTGGCACACTTTTTATGTCGCCAAGGATTCTTAGAAAAAATCGTCTTTTTTAACGGAAACTAATTAACAGGAAAAGTTAGAAACTTTTAAAAACATGTTTTGCGTGAATCAAAGCTGTGTACCCTGTTTTATTTTTTAAACTCCTCCCAATTTAAATCTCTAACAATGTCTAAGAACTGGTTAAAGTAATCAATTTTTTTATCCTCACACGAATTTTTAAACAAATACTTAGCCAAATAACAGATTTAAAACCAATCTCAAAGAACATTTCAGGGTATTCGAAATGAAAATTTTAACTTTCCGCTTGCTGAGGTTGCCATAAAGTGGGAATAACATTAATCAAGATGGGTTACTTTCACCTGCCATAACTCGCTACAAAAAGTGCGTCAAAAATGTGCCAAGAGCATTGCCACCAAACATTGTGCCTATCATAGCTCTACCATGTTTTTTTTCGGAATTTTGTATTGGCGACGTGCTGAAATTGTATTCGAAAATTGCGTCCGTAATAGTCATAGGAAACCCGTTCCGCAGCAGAAACACTTCTGCCGCGTACATTTAGCTTGGCAGAAAATGCCTCTCATACCACCCTTCTAGCAAAATAAATGTCTTTCTATTGGTGGACAAATTGTTGATACTGTAGAGATTTTCTCTTAGTCTTGATAGAAGAAAACAAAAGATCCCTCTACTCTGGGTCTTAGTTGTTGATTGAAAGGGATCAGTATATCCTAAACTGTGATCCGCGGACCGGTACAGGTTCCTCGGACAAAATACCAGTTCACCAAAAATATTATAAAATGTACGAAAATGTTGTAAGTAACTATATTCGAGTTTTGATTGCAGTGGAACGCACCGTTTTGTTTCTATGGCGGTTTACCCGTTTAGATCTTATGCATACTGTTAAAAAGTGACGACACTTCTGATAAGTAAGTGGATTCCCTGTTTTAACCCTTGCAACATTGCTCTGAAACAAATTTTGTTTGAGACTTAAATTTTTTATTCGATTTACAAGACGAGTATCCAAATTTGGGTGAGGAACACTTCGATTTTAATACCTTCTTAATACAACCTGTACAAATATGCACACAAATATTTTTATAAGTACATACATATATGTACTTATAAAAGAACTTATAAAGGATATGCTAGTGTGTCCAAAAAACATCCCCTGGCATTTGTGCCCACGTTTAGTTTGTAATAGAAAATATTTTGCAAATCGAAAGTTTATCAATTAAATTTATAGGTGTAACAAACTGAACAATGGCGCTTTGCCAACTCCCGGAAACCATTGTTTCTTCCCGACAGCGCTGTTATTCTGTCTTATTACTACCTTTTTCAATGTTTCTCTTAATATGTAAAAAATTGTAGTTAATTCTAACTCCGAAATGCTCACTCTACTTATGTTACAAAGTGGTTTCAACGAACAACCGTGCTCTAGTTTGGATTCCTGAATGACGATTGCAGCATGCTGGGAATATGAGTACTTCTTGATTGATATCTAAATGGTAAATATGTGGCATAAATTGTGTTTTGATTCTTTGGTATTGGTATGTTTTGAGTATTGTTAACATGTATTAGTCATCACTTCTGTTATGTAGGATATTTTTAAGTATTTTAAGTCATACGTCATTTTTATACATATAAAGAACATCAAAATACAAAATGTTTCAGAATAATGTTGCAAGAGTTCGAATAGGGAATGAAAGGCATCCGAAGATGTCTTTTTTTGGTCTATTAATGAGAGTTTTTCAGTGTAAACGTCAAACTATTGGAAAAGAAAATATATTTAGATTTAAGAATTAATCTGGTTAATCGTCATTTCGGCGCGTCTCGTTTGACATTAATTCTCTCCGACACTAGTTAAGTACTCTAGAGCACACACAGCACAACTGGCAACAGGCGATAGTCTGGGATCAATCACGAAGGGAACGATCCAATCAAAGACTCAATGTCCTCATATTGGCGTGGTGTGGAAGTTTGGAGAGTGGTTTAAAATTATGAGGTGTTGTCCTCGGATCAAATTTTGAACTCGCAACCCTCTGTTTGCAGAGTTCGTCACAACCCTCCGCTACTCTACCAACTGGACTACCACGGCCTCCTTCTGAAATGTGAACTGTTTGTTCTAAAATTTTGTTTTTAAGAATAAAAAGTTATGAATCCTTATTTTAAGGCAAAATCAATAAACAGCTACCTGAAACAATTTGTATTATTGATATGAGTTATATGCAATAGATCTATGCATAAATAAAACAGAGCTACCTGAAAAAATTTGTATTATTGATATGAGTTATATGCAATAGATGCGACCTTCAGAATAATTAGAGCCAGACTTCAAGTTGCAGCCATTTACAATGTGTTTGGATGCTCTCATTTAATCAGGAAACCTCTAAAATCAATTTATTTAGGATTCATTCTATACGAGACACATGCTGAATTTGCATTCAAGTAACATATAAAGTTGCATCACTTTCGGAATGAGACAGGAAGAACGAGTATCCAAGAAAATAAGAGCTTTTCTTGCATTTTGTTTCACAAAAAATACTTTCACTTACACAGTCTTCCCTCATCCTTTACTTTTTGAAATGACCTTTCAGCGCAATGTAAAAAGAGAACTCAGACTAACAATAGCATTAGTCACACTACAATTTAGAATAGAAGCTGAATTCTATAATGTTACCATTAGTTGAATGGTTGCCAATTGCATGAAACAGTAAGAATTGAAATTAAGATCACTGCTGACCATCGAAAATGCAACACCTTGAAAGAAGCATCCAATAGTCTTGAAATTTGCGCGACACGTAGATCTTGGAAGAATATGCAAACGATTAGAATTGCAGCGTATATGGAAATCAAGTGCGCCAGTAATGCCTCTTGTAATCAGAATAAAATGGGAGAACAGAGAGCCGATTTTAAGTATTGAATAGTGTTTTCTCGCTGTTCCTGTGTATAGAAAGCTAAATTATGCCTCGTCAAAAAATAGGGCAGCCATACGAGCACGATATTTAGTTTGACAGAGGAAGAATTGTGGTTTATCGAAAGAGACTGCGAATTATCCTACCGAAAAATAGGTGCTCGTGTTGGACGAAATCAAGACATAATGGTGCGAATATAGAATCGGTGGGTGCAGACAAACTGACTATAACGTGAATGATTGTAGCAGCCTCGTCACACCACCGAACAATAAGACATACATGTGCGCATGGCTATTGATCGTATTGCAACATCAAGAGCCCTAGCTCAAGAATTAGGGTGTATTGCACAACAAGCTGTATCAGCACGTACAATTCAACGTCATCTGCAGCAGCGGGAATTTGTTCAAGGTGTTCACTGATAAGACTACCTTTGACTCTAAACCCCAAGTGTCTATGACTGTAATGGTGCGTAGAACGCCGCACATGTGCAGACGAATGACATGATATCGTTTTATCAGACGAATCTCTATTCTGTTTACATCACCACTAGGTCACATCCTAGTCTGAAAGTACCATGGCAATAGATTGCATGACTTTTGTATTATGTATCACCACAGCGGCTCATCACCTGATGTTATGGTGTGGGATGCGATTAGATTCTACTCCCGCCTAATACGAATTAGCCGTACACTCAACCTACATCTCTGAAATTTTGGTTCCCGATGTCCTCCTTTATCTTCAGTACTTGCCTACGGCCAGTTTTCAACAGGACGATGTGCGACTGCATGTGGCATGCAATGTACAACAATTATTCTATGTCCACCAGTCTTCATGGTCCGCCCGTTCACCAGATCTGTAGTTCATCGAACACATCTGGTTGATGACCGCCCAAACAACTGACATACCACAAACCAACCGTGGTCACGTAAGATGAACTTTTGCAACGTGTGGAAGCAGCAAGAACTGACAAACCCCAAACACACATCCAGTTTCTTCCTCTCAATACCAAGCAAGACATGTCGCAGCATTTATTGCCTCTCCTGGCGGCTACACAAAATACTGAATTCTTCGCGTTCTGCAAGTCGAGCGGAGGTATAATTTCAATCATTTTGGCCCTTCTGCTTTATGTTATTTGGATAATAAATATGGCTTTGATGTATCAGTGTATTTACTTCCAAATGATGTAAGTGATAATTACGAAGCTGTAATAAAAGCAGAGGGAAAGTATCTGAAAAACGCATCATACATTTAGAAGTGGTTTGCAATAGTAAATTTCATCTTTTCATTGTGAAGCGCCATCTACCGTTTTTTGAGAGCGCGTATCAAGTCCTCTGGTAGCCGGTTGTACGTAACGTGGAAAGAAGAGATGAAACTTCAATGACCAAAAAGTACCTGAGACATGTTTAATGCCTTTTTCTGTTTCGCTGAATGAAGATAGTAATTTTGTGGTAGAACGCGTTTCCACAAAATATTCCTTATTGGGCACCCGGAAGTAAAATCCTCTTTTTCTGGTGGTTTGAAACTCTGAAAATCCGACTATTATACGCTTTGGTTTTCAATAATGACTTTTCAATAAAAATGTTTTTGATGAAAATTCTACCGAACTGTCATAGATATTTATTATGAAAACTTTTTTGTCGTTTGGCATCACCGAATAATCGTGACGAAAGGATAGATACAAATTTTTTATTACTTTCAACATTTCGGAATTCATTAAATTCTATGGATCTACTTCAGTTTCACAACTGAACTTAACGCTATATCAAATTACTTCATGAAAGCGTGTTGGTAGGTCCTGGGATTTATTTGCTTGAGAGTCAATTAATTCCAGCAAATGTTATTTTAAAATCCTTTCGTGTGGTTTCATTAGAACTTGTTTTAAACATTTGCTATTTTTTTCATCTGTGTGTGCATAGTTTTACTATTTCCTTTTTACAATATTTATTAATATAATTAGCTGTTCGAATGCACTTATGACACATAGAACTTACTGAATTATTGGTTTCGTTTTTTACTTGCTGAGTTGTAAAAGTATGTTTCCTCTGATTGTTTCAAAACCTATTAACTCATAAATACCTAGTTAATATTTTATATTGAAGTTAGTTCTGTCAGGTGTTTTAAAATTTTGGGTTCGTGACATATTTAGGTAGGTAGTTAATTAACGTCGACATATTTAGATAGGTAGTTAATTAACGTCGACATATTTAGGAAAATGAACTTCAAAATCTTAGACTATTTTAGAATTTTTTCTCGACTTTCAATTACTTCAAATTTGTGATAATTACATATTCCAACTTTATATAATTTTAAATTGCACTGCTTTTGCAACTATCTTTTGTGATTGTCGGATTTAATAGCAATTTATCATGATATTGATGTTCCTATGTCAAACGTGTTTTTTTATTGATACTCTATTGCTGCAATTTTGATCAATGAAAATTCTAGAAAATGTCAATCTACCACAACATACTTCTAAGAAATACATCTAAACTAATTTTCAATTATGATTTTTTAGTTACAAGTAATGTCAAATAACTAATTGGTTTTGTTTGTGGAAATGATTACATTTATTTGCGATTCATTTGGAATACGATTATATGGTGTTCATTGTTTGAATTAAATTGTATAGCATTTGTTTTGCAGGATGTTCCTGAAATTATTCACCTAACACTTATAAGAGAAACGAAAACAATGGTCGTTTAGCAGTTGTATGGTTTCGCTGGAATCTAGGTAAAATATTTTCATTCAAATTTATTAGTTTACTTTCACAAAAATTATTTGAGTTTCATTAACGATCTTCAATAGCCACTGTATCAAACCTTTGTACTAAAAATTTGACCGATAATGCAAATTAAAGATTCAAGTCAATCCAAAGGAACTTGGTCCAAAAAATTCTAAAAATATTTTAAATTTTTGTAAAGAATACTTTGTACAATATATCATTGTTTGACCGATACCTGACACCATTCAGTAGTTGAAAATATTTCATTTCGGAAAGGACAAAGCAATGTTTAAGCCAAATGAAGATTTAAACCTTAAGAACTTTCGTTTCACAATTTTTTTTCATATTTTGTTATTCGTCTAATTTTTAAAATTTGAGATTGAATCTTCATACTTATAAAGTAAGCAAAAATTCTCTCAATCTTCATATTTTCTGATTAATTTAACAAATTATTATTAACCTGATAACTTTGTTTTATAAAAGTGTATAATGCAGTTTTTTAATTTATTTGTAAAAATATAAAACAAAAATGATCTTTTAAAGAAAATTGTGTATAATACCGTATTAGTAGTTTTTGAATACTTCTCTTACAAAAAATTATTTGTAAATTTGATCAGTTGAAATCATATTAAATATTCGAATTAATTGAATTTCAGTTAAATTGAATATTAAATTGACTGCATTTTAATTCAATTGGATTATAATTTCTTAATATTCGACCTCGGGAAATCAAGTTTCGAATTAAAAAAACTCCGTATTCCTCACTAGAATTAATTATAAGTAACAAATAAATAAGTGTAAAATGATTTTTTAATTGTTTCAGCTTGTAGTATCTACCAACAAAATTTGCATGTACCTCTTTTTATAAGGAGAAATGTTTACTAATGGCCATATTCACACGTACGAGTTAAACCGAACACGATAATCCCCCGATTATCGAAGAAACCGTATTCACAATGCCTGATCCGAAGTTTAAACAGTCGTTTCGGTGTGAAATTTTAATCTTCTGAAATCGGCGATCTAACACTCGGTTGAGAGTTAACCGCATGCGCAGTACTGCCTTTTTGCGAATGAAGCGAGATATTTTGTAAACGAAACAAAATGGGAGACACTTTATTCTGAGCTAAATTACAGTATTTTTGCAGCGACGCGCATTCAACTGATCTTATATGAATCAGAACATGACCACATTTTCTACAAAATAGATATTGATGTTCTGCTTCGAACGACTTTCTGGCTCGCCAGAGTATCACCCAATGAGAGAGCTAATCGTAGAATATCAAAATAAAAAAAGTCAAAATAAGAATAAACATTCTGATTCTTGACATTAAAGTAGAAGAAAAAAATAGTTACATATGATATTTTGAAAGAGAATGACCATTTTTGTACTGGTGTGTGTATCATTGTTAGTGATGGGCAGAATCGAGTACTTTTGAGAATCGAACACTTTGTATTCGAGTACTTTGAAGTATCGAGTAAGTATTTGAATACATATACAAAAACGATTAATCGATAGTAAGAATCAGAACTACGATATATGGTACTTATTTAAAAATAACAGGTAGTTAACGTCTCGTTCTTGGTATAGTGGTTAGACCACTGAATTTTGATTTCGCGGTTTGAATCCGCTACAGGAGGAATTTGATAGATTGTTACAATATGTTAATGCGAATGGTAATTTTCGACAAGACAATCAAATATGTTATAGTTTTTTAATATTTTGATCAAGCTGTGATTAAAAAAGGAATTTATTTTTCACAAAACTTAAATTTTTTCTGTGAGAATTATATTTATTTTTTTTTCTTTTTCGAATTATTTACATAATTTTTTAAAAAAGATTTAAGTATAACTATTATTATCAATCTATTTGAACTAGACAAATTGTATTTTGAAGAACAAAATTAATCCCATGTACAAATTGCTGTATTTTCTGGTCACGCGTTATTTTCTGCAATTATAAATATGTGTCAAGTATTTTCTATCTTGATTTTACAAATCATGATTTTTAAATTTTAGTTTTCGTATTGGAAAGATTTCATTTTCTACCACATTTTGAGGAAATCGTTAATAATCACTTTTAACAGGGAACGTAGTCAGAATTTTATTTTGGAGGAAGCCCCGAAGATAAGAATGAAACTTTTTATACAAACCTCTTTAAAGAAACTCAAAAGAGTTTGTATGAATGCAAAAAAAATATTTTGTTTCTTTTGATACCAGGATCTGAAACTTCAAAATTATTTATCTAAATTTATCACAAAAAGTGATACTTCTCGGTTGATCTAAGTACAAGAATGGTTCCTTACATATTTACAAAATAAATTACATTAAATAATCAAATCTTGTTCCTGGAAATTTACTTTTTATTTTTGCAACCACTGTTTGGAATACGAAGTTGTGAGAAGAGGTAGAGTCAAAGCAGAAAAAAATATTCATAATCATTTTACTATCGTAATAAAAATTTTGTCAGATATTTTTAGAGAGAATTTTTGTTATTGTCAGATATTTTTTTTAAAGAAAATAACAGTCATCTTAAGAATGAAATAACGTTATTTTACTTGAAGAAAAAGAAAAGCATATCAAGCATTATGTATCTTATTTGCAGATATATTTTAAATGTCGGAAATAAAAAAGCTTGAAAATTAAATTAAATTCTAAAAAATTAATTGTAAATAACTAAAATTAAAAATATAATTGAAATTAAAATTGAAAAATTAAAAAACTTCCAACTAGATTTTCAAAAATAAAAGGCATTGTGTAATTTATTGATAATTTAGCCTGCCTGTTCGGGAAATTGCTTCCAGAAAATTTCAAATCCAATCCCTTAATCGATGAATTTTTCGACACTGCACGTGCATTTTCAAGGCATGCAAAATTGGAAAAAGCAAAATCAAGACAAGAAACAACACTAACGAGAACCATGGATACCCATGCAATGTGACACTGCTACTTAAGATGAATACTTTGGTATTCGAATACACAAAGTGAGTATTTTTGGCATCCGAATATACCTAGGATGGGTAATCTAGTAACCGAATACCTTGGATTCGAGTACTTTGGTATTCGAATACTTGTATCTGAATACTCTTGTATTCGAATACCTTGAATCCGTGTACTTTGGTAACCGAATACTTGTATCTGAATACTCTTGTATTCGAATACCTTGAATCCGTGTACTTTGGTATTCGAATACTTTGGAAAAGAATCGAGTACTACGATTACTTTTAAGTATCGAGTACATGAGTACTTTTGTATTCGAATACTCCCATCACTAATCATTGTTCAACACTTTGAAAAACGTTTCTATTCCTGTTACTATATTTCCTTTTCTATTTTATTTTTAATCTTTTAGGTATCCATGTCGCCGTTCGGTATCGTCTCTGCTAGTTGAGTAAAAGATCTGTTTTCTCATTCAGCCCTAAAGAAAAGTCTCTCCGCAGATGTAGAAGTATAAATATCTGGAGAAAAATCGTTTTCAAACTTATGTACAGAAACGAACCACCAAGTGTGTTGAGTCAGCGAAATTCACGCTTTCAGAAGCCTTCTAATCATCCATCATTCGCATGGACACGTTGCATGAGACCACCCGCATTTTTTCCGAGGAGGAGAATCATGAGCAACAGATTTTCTTCTCAAGGTTCGGGACCTTTGGTTCGACGACCTCCATTATTGGACTACACACAAGGAGGCCAACAATCACCATCGTATGAAAATTTTCATAACACTCCAAATTATCGTCAGAAATTTTGTCCCCCAAGTCCAATAAGAAATTCATTTCCTGCTGGACATAACTTTTCTGAACAATCAAGCCCTAATGTTTTCTTTCCTGTACCGGTACATAGCAGTTTCGAAAGTGAATCTTCTCAATACCGTGAGTTTAACCTAACGAATAAGTTTTCAAAAGATCTCCCTATAAACGAAGAATTGTGGATCGAAACTATTGGTCCAAACGGGAAAACATATTATTATCATGCCAAATCCCGTGTTACGCAGTGGGATAAACCGGAAAATGTTCGTGTGATGAGTCTCCAACACTTGAAAACTTTGGCCAATGCGGAAATTAGTGTTCCACCGCAAGATGCGAATGTGACTTGTTCGCCTTTCCATTCACAACCGTACTTAGGAACAATTCCTCCTCATCGACATTTATCACCAGGAGCTTTTTACTACCCCCCACAAATGTTTCCCACAAGACCTTCACCATGTCATGAGCATAATTTGGCTAACATTCCTCAACTATTAAATGTAAGCGACGAACACTACCACAATATTGATGTCACTGCAACTTCCTTTCCTGGTGAGATGTCGGTGCCTCTTTCTGAACAATGGATTCCAGCAAATACTCTGCAAATCAATGAGTCTGAATCCAACGAGAAGCTCGATTGTAAGTCAAACGTATCAGCTATCGAGAGTCTCGTCAAAAATGAAAGTGATAAAACACCTGATGTTATGAGGCTAACTGAAAGCAGTAAAATGGTTGGGAATGAATTTAATGTTGCTATGGAAACAGATAAAGCTCATAATGAAATATCCGAACAAGAACTGAGCGTTGAAAGAAAGGACTTAGTACGTGAAGGTAGGGTAGAAAACGTTATAAAAGATACAGTATTGCAACCAACAAATACAGTCACTCCACAAGTAGACAAATCCCGTCCTGTGTCCAGTACACCGATTTCAGCTAGCAAATGGTGCGTTGTGTGGACCGGAGATAACAAAGTATTTTTTTACGATGTGGAGCATAAAATTTCTGTTTGGGAAATGCCAGTTGAGCTGATGCACCGACGCGATGTCCAAAAGTTGATTGAGGCACCTCCTTCCATCTCTAAAACAAAAGAGATGAGTGCCGAATCTGAACCGAACATTAAAAAAATTAAAACTGAAAAAGAAGCTGTTTCAACTGACGAGGCAAGTTCCTTAAACAATGTAGTTGAAAAAGAAAATTCTAATGAACTAGTAGCAAAAGTATCCAAGGAAAGGGAAAATATACCACACGAAACTCGAGTAGAATTGTTCCAGCAGATGCTGGTTGAAAATAATGTTTCTGCTTTTTCTACTTGGGAAAAAGAACTTCATAAGATTGTCTTTGATTCAAGATATCTGCTTCTTACTCCTAAGGAGCGAAAACAAAAATTTGAATTGTATATTAGGGACAAATTGGAAACTGACAAAAACAAAATTAAAAAAGAAGCACGCGATGCAAGGGAACGGTTCAGAAGTCTTCTGCGAGAAGCTAACGTGACTCCCAAAACACGATTCATTGATTTCGCACGTCATTACCAAAAAGATTTACGCTATAAGGCTGTAGAAAAGTTGAAAGACAGGGAATCTCTCTTCAGCGAATTCATCAAATGCCTTTGTATGAACGAGCCAGAAACAGCTGAGAACCAAAATACCGAAAAGTTCTTGGAACTATTAAAAGAGCAAACGTGTATTAATAAGGACAGTCAGTGGTCCGACATTATTAAGAAAATTTCTAACGATGCCCGCTACAAAGCTATCAGTAGCGAAAAGAACAGAAAAGAACTTTTTAAAGATTATCTCAAGGGATTGTCTACCGATCTTGTGACTATAGCAAAAGAGAAGGAACTTCGAGAGATGGCTAGTATTCAGAACAGGAAAGAAGTGGTGGAGAGAGATCTATCCATTCACATGAAGAAACTTCAAAAGGAGCGTGAACTGCATAAACATGAATCCACCCTGGAGTGTTATAAAGCTCTGTTGATTGATTTAGTGCAGAATCCAAATTGCTCTTGGCGTGATGCTAAGAAAATTCTAAAAGACGATCGGAGATGGGAATCGGTACGCGACTTGAGTTATGACGAGCAAGAATATTTCTTTGAGAAACATGTATCTAATTTGATTTTGAAAAAGAAAGAACAGTTCCGTCAATTGTTGAATGAAATATCCGAAATTACTTTGGATTCGAGTTGGAGAGACGTCCGGAAATTCATTCTGAAAGATTCTAGAAGTAAATTGTTTTCGAAAGACGAAGCGAAATGTGAAAAGGAATTCAAAGAGTACATGAAAGACCGAGTGAAAACAGCTAAGAACGCTTTTAAAGAGCTTCTAAAAGAAACAAAAACAATAACACATGCTTCTAAATCCCTCTTTAAAAATGAAAATTATCTTCAAAATTTAGAAAATATTCTTTCGAACGATAAAAGGTATTTAGTTTTAGAATGCTTTAATAAAGAGAGAAAAGATATGTTGTTATCATACATTGATAAACTTCATTATGAAGGTCCACCTCAACCACCAACAGCTTCAAATCCAAAACGTTAACATTTTGCTTATGGTAACAACATCCAAGTGACCATTGTGTTCAAAAGGTATATATATTTTTCAAAAGAGTCGTACTCGAGTACCTTCTACCGTGAGAGAACGGCTCCCGATACAAAGTCTGGGTGGTGGTGGTCGCATTAGGAACAGAGATAGTTGATTTTGAGTGACTGTAGGATGATTTAATTTTACTGCTTTTCGTGAATGTTGGTGGCGGGAAAAGATAGTTTACAAGTATAAATCTCTGCGACAAGTAATACTAGTAAGAAGTATATTTTCAATTTATCAAGTGCGCCAATGTTACAAACGAATACATTTCATCAAGCATCCCCCATGGAAAATGGGATAAGATCAGTTTATACGGCAGCATTCAAGTGCAGACTGTATCGGAAGCAGTTCTCGTGGTAGGTAAACAGTTCTTAGTACTACTATAATTAAATACTTGATCAGTTAAACCACACAGAAAGAATATTCTCTTTTAAAAATCGCTGTTAAATGCATAATAAAGGTTTGTCTTTTCCTTGACATATTTCTTTACATGTGCATTTATATATTTTATTCACTAAAATCATGACTGTTAAGTTTTATACAATTTATGGAAATGAGTACTGCCAATACACGCATGTGGAATTCAAGAAAACATAGCTTCAGTTTCTTGACACCATATCAGGATTTAATTTAGCTTTTAGGACTGTTACAGCATGGGGTGACTTGAAAAACCACAGAAATATTTGTAGTAGCAAAGTTTTTTCGCAATTTAAGTTAGATATCAAGATATTTTAAGATATAAAGAGAGAATTACAACTACCAATTTTTAATTTCACTATCCAATAATACAGACAGAGAACGCATCTGATACAAAACGGAATTAAATTTTGGAGATGACTAAAACAAGGGAAATGAAGTCGTACTCATGCATATTTAATCTGAATTTTTTTATCCTGTTGAGTCATTTATTGACGACTAGAACTGAAATTAAATGCATATTACTTTAGTTGGATTTCTCCAGTGTCATGGCAACAAAAAGTACTGTCCCAAATGGAAGCAATAGATCCTATAACACATTTGGCATGACTGTGGTATAAATTGAGTTGTAATGGATAAAAAAATATTTTGTAAACTTTAGCGGTTTCGTAATCAACAATTTCCAGTTCACTGAAAATTCTCAAGGATGTACATGCATTTTCATTATATTTCTGTAAATAAATTTATAAATGGGAAACTAATAGGTTTTTCTTAAGAAATTAAAATAAATGTTTTTCTAGTAACTTATGGGATAGTATGAATTTTGGAGTTTAATTAGTGAGAAAATTGATTTTTCAGAAAAGGTATGAAATTGCACTTTATTTAAAGATAACATCTTTCACAACAGCACACTTTACTCGTACAAGGTTGCCAAAACACTTGAAAATAGCATAAATTTTAAAAAATAGCCAAAAACCCTATTTTAGCACGAATTTTAGTTGCTTAGATACAAAATGAATTGGCTAAAGCACAGAATGTGCTAAGTATGAAGCGGATGTTGAAAATCTCGCCAAGAAAATTAAATTTTAAAATACTAAATGTTTTCTTAAGGATTTCATGACAATCTAGCAACTAGATACCTTTTTTCTTTTGCAGTTGCTAGAGCTTGCTGCCATAACTTCAAAATTGGCATATCTTGGAAAATTTTCTCTCTAAAGGAACAAAAGGGACTAAAGTTGCGTTGATAAATTTTTAAAAACGTTAACAAAATTTTGAGACTACTGTTTAAAAAGATACCCAAGTTGCTAAGGTTAAAAAATAGTAGTCTCTTTGGCAGCCCTGTTCATAGCTTTTACCATAAAATAACCAGTTATTTAGTACGATTTATAAACATGGAATTATGAACTTTCGAAATCATTAAATTAAAGAGCTCCAGATATGCATTTATTATGACATCGTGCTGACTCGCACTGCATATCCCAGTTCAGGGCAAAACAAACCCTGGTGCAGAAGATTACACCCACTCCATGCACTTGTCAGTCTCGACTCGTCTTTTTAATGGGATGCCTGAATAGGTAGCTCTGTTAAGAAGCCAGTATTCGAAAAACAATAAAAGTATTTCATTTGCAAATCAAGCTCACAAGTACTTTTAAGAATTGTTATTTTATTTTACGCTACTTAGTAAATGTTATATATTCTAAGAAATGAGTGTAAAATTCCTTCTACCTTCATATCAACTTTCACAAATGGGCCTTAAATGTGTCATTAGTTAGAGTATCTACAAATATAAAAAAAGATGGCAAAAGTTTGCACCTGGAGAGGAAGGATAAACTACTCATTCGATAAAATGAAATTCAAAAACAAATATAATGAAAAGCTGGATCAAATACTTGGTCCAGCTTTCTCAAATGCAGATGATTACGAATTAAGATTAATAACAAAATGAAAACAGTTAATTTAGTTACAATTTTTTATGTAAAAAAACAGTTAATTTTAAAATGATTGAAGAAACATTTTATTCAATAATAAAACAATTTTATTATAGTCTGATATGGTGGGAACAATATAGATTTGCGAAAATAATTCAGCTTGATCTAAAAAGCAATCTTAAGTGCACGTGCCCATTTGACGAAAGCTGTAATGTCTATTTTATCTCAATGCCACATAAATTTTATAGTTTTTGTAGTCAGTTTATTGATAATGGTTAAAAGAAATCTAAAAAACGACTTCAGTGGCTATAATTCGATAATAAAATGCTATTCAGTCATTTTAGTTCAAAGATATAAAATTAAGTTTACATTGTATGTTATCAGCCTCATTAATTTTGTATATAAAGACAACATAAACCTGTGATAACCGAGTTGGAAACTGGAAATAACATAATTTTTTTAAGTATGTGTAATAGTGTCTGCAAATCAAATTGACAAAACCTAGCAACCTTCAATGCGGTAAATTTTACGCGATATGTTGCAAATCGTAAGTTGCTTGATCGGCATGAAGTTTAACATATTTTCTGGTATAAGGTCTTTATCTGCAACCAATATTAAAAGGTCAGATTCGACTCACACAAACCATATATTTTGAAACTAAGACCCCTTTCGAAATCCTGTTATATATCCTTTGTAGTGATTTTAAAGAACTACTTTATACATTTATTGACAGTATGATTTTTGTTTTACAAAATTTAGGCCCCATGATTTTAAAAACCTAAAATTTCCAATCTTAGTCTTGGCATTATAATTACTCAGATATGTATTCTCAGATTAACTAGGCATTAGCATATTTATTGGTCTAGAAATTAAATTTTTAACTAAGCAATTTTGTTGCTCCACTGTTACATTTACTTTTTATAGTTTGAAGATACCTCAATTGAAAGAGTGTAGCAATAGCTCACTCAAACTTTTTAGTTTTTCATAAAAATTGGCTCAAAATATCAAAACATTGAACTTATTTGCATATTAATAAGTTTAATTATATTTCTGGAGAAACAAATAACAGTTTTGTAACTTTTATCAATACGTTAGGATTTAGAAGTCTAAAGTGTTTTCATTTTCCATAACTCTCCAATTTCAGCCGAGTAGTTTTCTTTTTGGAGTCAGTCATAAAACTCAGTTAACACAAAATTAGAATTGTCATCCAAACGATGTTATTGAATAGTGGGAAACAAAATCCAGTTCTAGTGTAAAAACTTGGATGATAATAGAAAAGAAGACTAGAAATGAAAAGTATTTAAGAGGAAATGTCTGATTACGAATCTCACGTTTCTTACATTTTTAAAGTAAGATATTGATGACTCATGAAAATTTTTGAAAAAATTCATGAAGTACCATAAATTTGTTTCAATTAGTATAGTAAAACTCAAAACATTATGTACTTCACATCAGGATATGCCAATTTAAAACAAATTATTTTTATTAAAAAAACCATTGATTTAAAGCAAAATTTTAAATTTCACTTTTCTTTGTTTAATATTGAAAATGAAATAACTGAACAAGATGCATGTTATTTTATTCAAATAAGTTAAGAACTTTGCTTGTACTGAGTTCACCCCAAAATTATATTGAAAATCCTTCTTCCTTTGAAGACACTAATTAACAGTATTTGTTGATTGGGATCATAATTACCAGACATGTATTTTCATCTTGGGCCATTCACCAATAGGTGTCACTCACAAGCCTGCTCATCAGTGTTGGTTTTGTTTTAAACATTCTGTGTGACTATAAATAGCACATGGTCAATTTTAAACCATTCACCACGTGTTGAGTGAAGATGCTCAAAATATATTCACTCAAATTATTGTAATTTGCTTTCTTTTTAAGATGTTCTAGTTATTTATTTAGTATTGTAATCTGTTCGTAAAAAATAGACACTTACAACGAATAAATTTTCTTCAGTATCACAAAGCACTCCAATTTTGCACATAAATCTTTATAATTGGCAGTTCTAATAGATGTTTTTGATTTTTTTCATACCCTGCTTCACATAGTACTTTAGGGTTTCGTTTGCACCTGTGATCTGCATTGGGTCGTACAGTGATGTCACGCAATGGAGAAAGTGGTGAAAGGTGTTTTGCTGAAGTAACAACCATCGCCCTCTACTTTATTCTATAAACCTTGCACAAATCCTTCCCTGTACCCATGGTGCCATCTAATAGTACAAATGCTACAATGACATAGTCACATTTTTCTGATCTGATAACACTAAGCAGCATCAAAATTCTCCATATGAAACAGATGGGCATTCTGTATAACTTGAACCTTGTTTACTTCAATATTGGCCGAAAATGTTGCACCACCCACTATTTTTAAGAAATGTTATTTTTTAGTGATATGGTTTTTTAAAGTAGAAAAACAGTTATTGAAATACATTTTTTTAACCAAGGCTATTATTAAATCTATTATACAAGCAGGATAGAATAAATTTGAACATATTGTCCACATCAAATAAAAAATTAATTATAGTGGTTCTATGAAATCAGTGTCTACCAAAAAATGACAACGAAGTAAAGATGCTGTTTGAAAAAGTTTCATGTTTGAAAGTGCTTTTATGTTCAAAAATGAAAAAACACATTTGAATAAGTAATGTTTTAACTGCACATGTCTACTTAATATTTAGAAATGTATTATTACCTTGGCTTGTTTAAAATTGGTAAATGATAGTAGAATATTGATATATTTGCATCCAAGTTTTTAAATGCAAAACAGTGTTTTGTTTAGCAGTGCTTGTGTAGTTTTCCCACACTGATAAGCAGTTATGCAGAGCCAAAGGGTAAAAGTTGATTTCCAAAGGGAATTGTGTACTCTAAATTAAAACTCGGACATTTATTATAAGGTAACAATGAATTGAAGTTATGAGCTGTATTTCTTATAGGATGATCCCAATAGAAAAATTTACATAAAAGGTTTCAAAAATAGAGCACTGACTAATTGTTAATTCTAGAAACCAGTAAGTTATGTTATTCTTAAATTTAATTCATCTCTATTAGTCACACAATTTTATATTTTTGACTAAAACTTTTTTGGAAGTTTGGAAACATGATCAGCACTTTTTTACATATATTATGTATCAGAGGAAAAAATTTGTTCATTCTCCTGATATTTGCAAAGGACTGTTGTCCAAAATACATATTAAGACAAATTGTTTAGACAAGTTTTAAACAATAGCTATTAAAACTGCATGTAAGATAAATAACAAAAGGCTAGAATTAAAAATTTTAATAAACATTACTGGCTTAGACAAAATTTTGAGGCGACAATTCGTCTCTTGTTCCAATTCATGCTGTACATCTCAAATGAATGAATTGTTTACACCAGATGAAATTTAGAAAAGTATATGCATTGTTTCACAGAATTTTTGATATATTCATCGAGTCCTTTAACATGAAGTTACGTAGTGCCCACAATGCATTGAGTGCACTCCCATGATTGTCAACACTGTTGCTCAGCCAATGGGTGGGCAATCGTTGAGGATCAGGAAGTACAGTCGTTTCTGGAGTGGCCTTAAGGTGGGCATCCCAATTGCTGATGTAACGTGATTCGGCTTGAAGTCCTTCTATGTACCTATAGACAATACAAAATGAAATAAGCACAATATCTAAATATATCAAAAATACGTCATATAATCAGTTTAAGTAATGGACATCACTGAAACTTTTTTGTTAATAGGAATTACAGAAGATTCAAGAAAATTCTAATAAACAATTGACATGTTAAAGAAAAATGAGACCCTTACTTTGAAACAGGTGAATCAAGGTCATATTCACTCCTCTTTTATCTCCCACTACTACAGCAGCATCTGTTAAAATGCTAAGCTCTTTCCCTATAGTTTGAGTTTGGATTCCACCTTAACCTTCAACTAATGGTTATAATGGTATTGCTAGTCGTAAGTGGAGTGGGGTAAATAAATTTGCTGCTTTGCAATCATATTTGTAGGACAAGGTAATGGGAGGTGCCTATTAAAAAAAGTGGAGTAGAGCATTCAAACTTAGCTTAGATTAATACTGAGCTGCAGAGAGGGCTTTCTCTAATGTTTATAAAAGTAAATGCAATGGGATTTTAATGTACAGGTGCAACTAGCACTTAATCTCATTCAAAAAGCTACGGGCCTGAAATAAACTTAAGGAATACATAGAACATTTATAGGTTATTTTTTGGAGTAAATTTAGAATAAAAGGTATTTAAAAATTACCCTTTTTATTATTTACAGACATTTACATGGTTTGTTACATTATTTTTAAATCCCATGGCTTGGTTGTTTAATTTTTGTAATAATCTATAAACAGTAACTTTTACTTATAAGCACATTTTCCTATAAGGGACACTTCATGGAAATGGGTTGTCAAAGGCTACAAAAGTAAGAAAGAATGGGAATAATTCGAGATAGAGAAAAAGTGTGCAAGCAACACAATTTTACTTACTTGATATAAATATTGGAGTGTAACAAACGCTGTGTTCTTGGTGGTGTGGCAATGAAAATGGGTTCCAATGTCTTAGAACCATGCTGTGTTGATCCATGACCTATAAAAAATAGATGTATAAACTATGTGGATTAAAATTAAATTTATCTATTTAAATTATTTTTTACATTACGTCAGCTCAACTATCTTTTTAGATCAAGTAAAATGTGTTAATATTAACATGTCACTAGAAACAACAGGCAACTGATTTAAACTACAAGTAAATTATCATTTCTGGAACATATTTCCTATTCAATTCAGTTTGAATTTAAATTGCAATTGTACATCGAGGGTTGAAATTTAGGAACTCAAAATTTGCTCACTGAATCTTTAACTACCCAAATAACTTTACTTTGAATTGTGTTTGAGTATCATATCAACCATGCAATAATGAAAAAACATGCATTGATTTCCTTAACACTTTCTATCCTCTTACAATCAGAATTTTACTCAACCAACAAATTATGGGGAAAACTGAAACTATAAATTCAATAATTTGGAGCTATTGTTAAGTTAGAGAATAAGGAAAATATAATTTTAAAAAATTTTATATTTGTATCAATATTTTAAACACTTCCGGATCCAGTAATCAAATTGATGATTGTAATCCTATCAATAGTACTTACTGGACTCTGGAAGATAGTCAAGTTTCAAATGACGAGTACAAAATTTTAAGACAAGTATCAAAAGCTTTGCTCTTATAGTAATATATTTTAATCATATCTCTTCATCAATGCATCTCGTAGTTTAATGGCTTCCTTTCAGTTCAATAGATTTTCTCCAGTACTCAATTTTTTTATTTCTATTTCGAATGTTTTTCCCGAGAACAAATTCCCTTAAAACAGAAATCACTACAAGGAAGAATATTTTTGTTGTATTTTCTCTTCTACAGTAGGAACTAGGTTCTTCAATGCCTTGTAATTTCTAATGGCTACATTCACCAAAAGGTGGGATAAAACAAAACATTGAGGCAATACAAATGTTGAGCACCACCACATATATAAAAAACGGGGTCTTACCTGGCCTAGGGCTGTTGGGCGTGGAGAATGAATAGGAAGACATTCCAGGGAAGAAGGGTGAGGATGGGGGGCCACCATTAAACGATGCATTTTTAAAAGTAGTAGGGAAGTCTGCAAAAAAAGAAGCATGCAAAGAACAAAAACTAAAACATGCAGCAAAACAAAACATCAAGATGCAAATTGACAACAGCATTCATTCAAAGCAAAATAAAAATGCACAATACCAAAACATTTTTCTGCAGATATGTTAATGAAACGATGTGCTGTTTCTTTAGATCCCTAAATGCTATATGTAGTAAATAAATGTGAAAAGGGTTTGATAATTCAGCAGAATTGTTGTGTTTGACACCTGAAACTGAATTGTTGCACTTGACACCTGAAACTCATATTGACTTAGGCACGAAACTAGAAATGCTAAAATAAAAAAGCATAGTCATACTTCCAGTGTACAACTTCTGTAGCAATGTTTTCTGTTTACAACTATTAATATCAATATGATAATTAAGGCTCTGTTCCCATGGAATTTTCTAAAGCATGTCTGATAAGGAGCGTTTGATGAGATTTACGAGATCCATGTGTACAGCCTGTGTGTTTTTCTAGGTCAGTTTCCCTTATGCATTAAATTGTGTTTTTCATTCCCTAATCCAAGTTTCTATCTTTGCGATGATTAAAGAGCGAAAACTTCAATGGATTTCAATTTTTTTTTTCTTGAATAGTCATAACTAATCTTTTTGTAAATATTCCTTTTATACTAAACATAAACGGAAATATTGCCTCCATTTTAAAGGGTCTATATAAGAGGGTTTATTTAAAGGGTCCCTATAAGATATTTTGTTGCCCCTAATCGACTATTTTAATCCTACCATTAAAAATAGGACGAAAATATTTTTTCCAAAATAAAATTGATTTTTCTGTGTTCACAGGGGCCTGGATTTTGTTAATTTAGAAAGTATAAAATTGACCAATAAAGTGCCTAAAATTATTGAAAATAACGAACATTTTTCAAATGACAGGATTATTTTGGTCCTAGGAACTGGTATGAGCCAGCAGATCACTGAGAAACAGTGCTTTACATTGTTCAAATTGTGGCATTAAACATTTTGATTAACAACTCAAAAATCCCTAAGTATGTGATATATCATTTTTTACCATCAAGACTAGAGAAAAACTCTATAACCTTCGCTCTCTCTAGTGTCGATGATTCACCCACCAATAAAAAATAGTAAGGATTTGTTTTGTGTTAAGGGATGATCATGGATTTTTTGGGTTCATGAAGTTAGCAGATGAGTCATTTGTAATGTGTTTTATTGTAAAAGCGAAACTGCGTATAAAAAATGGAATATTTCTATAAAACTGATTAAAACTAAACTAAAGCCTTATACTAGAAAATGACACCAAACAAGTTCCCAAAAATTTTAAAATTGCAGTGTAAAATATAAATATATCCCCCAAAACTACATTTCTAGAACCAGGAAATGGGAATTTCTGTTTATATGCCATTGTCTACGAAGTACTATCAAACAGATAACATGCAAACAAAATCCGGCACTGGTATAACCTTTAGTTTTCGTTACTTTGCAGGTTTTATCATGTTTACTTTGATCTATAGCTAATTTTTATTTAATTTTCCTTCAAATAAATTTGTATATATTTTTTAAAATCTATTTCTAAACATTTTAATGTGTCAGTAAAAGTACCACATATATAACAATTAGTTTTTAAAATTTTTAAACAAAATTTTCCCCCGAGTTCCGACTATCCGAAACGAAAACTATCCCTCTTTCAAGGGTTTTGTAGCACAAATGGAACCGCAGATGAAATAACGACTGGTGAATAAATATTTCAACTAAAATTTGATTAAAACCCACAAGAAAATTATGTTAAAACTAAAAAAAGATCCTAGAATGACAGAAAAACAGAATATATCAAATACCAGAAGATCGCAAATACAAGTAGAATTTCCGTCTACACATACAAATGATATAAAAGTTTCGATAAAAGTAGTAATAACACTAACTGCAAGATTAAAATATAAATTCTATGAAAAATAAGCTCACAGTAAATTAAGTTCTGCAAATCAGTCTAAGTTCATTTTTAAAAGTCATATCGAGTTCAATTTAATACGGGATGTGAAAAATGAATGAAAATTTAAACTTGTCTTACACATTTCATGTTGAGGACATTAAAAAAATAACTTTAAAGTTTAGCTTTACTTTAAAAACTTTTACCACACATGAAAACTAAAACAGACAGTTATATCAGAAATAAAATTTCCTACTATCCCCTTTTGTTGTAAACTCATATTTTTATTAGTTTCGCGTGAAAGCGGGGAACAATTTCAAAACATTGAATCCGATTAAATTTTCATCCTATTTTTAATGGTTATAAATACACTATCTACCAATAAGTATTTGGACACCCATGCAAATGACGATATCTGCGGTCCTGATATACGTCACGCCCTCCGCCGTTAAATATCGTGTAGGAAACAACATTGGCATTAGTCGCATGCAAGATGCCATGAAGTGCAGTTATCTGATTTCGAGAAAAGTGTAATCATCGGGTAACACGGAAATGGCCAATCCTTAAGGGACATATCTAGCGAGCTGAATTACCCCAAATCGACAGTGGCCTATGTGATTCAGAAGTGGACGGTGAGCGGTGATTGTCGGAATGTGTCCCGAGTTGGCAGACCCATGAAACTGGGAGATAGAGACCTACGGGTGCTGTCCAGAGAAATTCAGAAAAACCGCACCCAATCGATGGCCCACATACTCCAGGAGTTTCAGCAGGCATCCGGGGATGTTGTTTCGATAAATACCAACCGTAAGGAAACACATCTGCTTGGTTTTCGTGATCGGGCTGACGCCCATAAGTTTTGATCCCAAAGTCCAACCGCGATGCTCGGTTAATGTGGTGCAAAGCACATCAAAAGTGGATCATAGATCAGTGGAAACGGGTTCTCTGGAGCTACGAATCAAGGTTCACCCTCTACCGTTCAGATGGAAGGGTCTGGCGTCTGCCTGAAGAACGCCTCCTGCCAGAATGCATTGTGCCCACAGTAAAGTTCGGCGGAGGTGGAATTATGGTCTGGGGATGTTTCTCCTGGTATGGACTGGGACCCTTGGTCCCAATTCATGGTAAGCTCAACGCCGACGCCTACTGCACTATTTTGGATGACAGTGTGCTTCCTATGTTGTGGCAGTTTTACGGGTTGGACCCATGTTACTTCCAGGACGACAACGCCAGCTGTCATGTTGCGAAGTCCACCATGGATTGGTATGGTGACAATGGGGTTAACCGAATGGACTGGCCTGCCCAGAACCCAATCGAGAACCTCTGGACGATTTGGATCACCGAATTAAGGGGTGCAACAACCATTCAAAATTGGTGAAGGAACTTACATGTTTTCTCCAAGCCGAGTGGAAGAAAATACCACTAGCCGTCATACAAGGACTTGTGGAAAGCATGCCCCGGAGGGTTGAGGCTGTAATTGCCTCTCGTGGAGGCTCTACCAACTATTGAATATGAATAAATTTTGTTTTTCTTTTCTATCATAGGTGTCCAAATACTTATTTGTAGATAGTGTATAAAGTAGTAGATTAAGACAACAAAATACTCCATTAAAGAGTTTTATCTTTTTCTATTAAAACAAGATAAATACTCCCTTTTGTGTTCATACTGAGTATCTTCATCAAATATGTATTGCAAAAATATTAGAATTACAATTTGAAAAATTATTTATTTAAAGAAAATCACATTTTAGGTATCGACCTGGTGTAAAATTTTCCCAGATTTCAAATCCATTGAAATTTTCACTATCTTTAACAATCACGAAGATAGGAACTTGGACTAGAACAGAAAGCCTTAATGCCAGTCTAAACGTGTGAACAGCGCAGTTCTTTCCAATATACTTTGCATCATTGCCAGAATGCTAGAACAATGGTAGAATCTCAAAGTGCTGAAGCTGGCTAATGTGAAAGTTCATGCGATTTTTGCATGCATACACTCCAGTAGAATGTACTTTGGCTACCAGTGTTTTGTGTTAACATCAAATGGCGCGTCAGGTAACACATCATGCGAACAGGGCCTGAGTTGCTTTAATAATATACACAACAAAGATAAGCAACTCAAATTGAAATTGGGCTACACATTTTAACACTACTCGGTTCTCTAGATTGCATCTAAAAATTATTCCAAAATAAAAATAGCCATTACATAAATATTTGTAAGGACAAAAGCAAAAAAATGAAGTAGAGTGCAGTACTCTTGCCAACAAATTTGAAATTCCTTATACCGAACCTTCATATGCAAAGACAAAAATTCATCATGTTCACTGGTTATTTATTTAAAATATTCATATTTCATGCAAAATCATCCATCCTCTTTTAAATGCAAGCAATTATATGCAATGAATGATGTCATTTAAGTTAAATGACAATGATTTTAAAAAATTTTCTTATTTGGATGAAGTAAAAGCTGGCTCTGTCCCTTAAATATTTTTCTTGTTCTAATCGAAAATTTATATTTGGACACCATTGAAGCTTTAGTTAAAAACATAAATGTAAGGAAAATTTTCCTATTAAAATGAAGTTTCATAAGTGCTATAGTATATTTTACTGATGAGGCTGGATTTTTAAGTTTTATCCATGTAATATTGTTCAGAAACAATTAATTATAGTGTCCTAAAAGTTCCCGTACTCGAACTTTAAAAAATCATTTGTGCGTGTATTTTTTTAATTATTGAATTTTATCGTCTGCTTATAATTTTATGGATTCTTTAATTTTTATCGTTTGGTTTTCTTCTCGCTCAAGTTGTGCGATAATAAAGTTCCATGTCATTTTGTTCTTCATTGCAAAATGAGTTTATCACGCATTCAGAGAATTGCGCTGCTTGAGGCTTATTTTGAATGCAAATCATATGAAAGATGTAGACAATTTTGGCGACATAGATATCCAGATGATGCAATACCGAGTAAAGATACGCTATATCAAATCGTTCAGCGATTTCGTGAGACAGGTTCGGTGGAAGACAAACAGAGGAGTGGAAGAACGAAAGTCGTTACACCAGACTTTGTGCAAGAAACTCAACGAAGGATATTGCAATCTCCTCATCAATCCGTGAGGCGTTTGTCGCAACAAATGGGCACATCACGTGGATTGACACATAAGGCTTTAAAAGCATTGCATTTTCGTGCTTATCGTGTAAAAATGTTACAGGAGCTAAAGCCACCGGACAATGAGAAGCGGTTTTATTATTGCTGATGGTTCCGGAGATTTATTCGCAACAACGTTTTGGACAAAACATTTTTCTCCGATGAGGCATGGTTTCATTTAGGCGGTTATGTGAGCGTACAAAACTCCCGCATTTGGGCGACGACAAATCCCCATTCATTAATGCAAAAACCTTTACATTCTCAAAAAATTGGAGTTTGGTGTGCCGTATCACGCAAAAGGATTGTTGGGCCTGTTTTTCGAGTCAACTGTTGATGGCACTGTATAGAGACCTTATCCAACAATTTGCTGCATTATTAGAAGTGAATGAACGAGATTCTTGGTTCCAACAAGACGGTGCAACTTGCCATACAAGTTATGAAACCATGGGCATGCTTCAAGATTTTTTTGTCGATAGACTCATCTCAAGAAATCTTTGGCCACCTCGTTCCCCTGGCTGAGCATCCCTGACTTTTTTCTGTGGGGATATTTAAAGAACAAAGTTTATGAAGATAATCCCCAAACAATAGATGATCTGCCATTACTCAAAGGATACAAGAAATCACTCCCAGCATCTTGAAACGCATTTCTAAAAATATGCGCAAACGACTTCAACTTTGCCTCCAAGAAAAGGGTGGGCATTTTGAACATTTATTATAAATGTGAGTTCAAATTTTTTCCTACGTTATGTTAAAAGTGCTTTTCACCATTAGCATAAAAATAATTGTTTTAAAGTTTGTTGTTTTTGTATAATAAATTCACAAATCGTCAGTACGGGAACTTTTAGGACACTCTGTAGTATAATGATACAGTATAGTTACAGGCGGCCCTCGACTTTCGCACAATTTTAAAAATTCAATTTTTTAAAGATTTTTGTTGATAATAAAAAATTGTTCATGCTCACTCACACATTGCCACCTAGAGTAGCGGACTTCTCGGAATTGTTGACATCACTAGGGTTCCGAGCCGCAGTGGCGGGGCCGAGTGTCAAATACATACAATGTATTAAACAGGTTTAGTCTTGCGTTAGGGCATGTGTCGATGCGTTGTGTGTTTTGCCAATTTATTTGTTTATGTTTAAATATTTCGCCCTTATAAATTTATAAACATGAGTGAGAAACGGAGAAACTGTAGTGTTGATATGAACAAAAAGAAATTAAGGACTCATAAACTTCATACGATCGAAACAATGATGGAAATAATTAGACGTTCTGAAAGCGGTGAATCTTTTGCTTCAATCGGCCGTTCGTACGACATAAACAGGTCTACGATATGTTCAATTTTGAAAAACAATAAAATTAAGGAATACGTTCAAAATTGTGGAAATATATCTTCAAAGACTGTTTCCAAAAGACAAGGCATAGTGATGGATGAAATGGAAAGATCTTTGTCATCATGGATTGATGATCAACATCAAAAATGATGTCCCTCTGAGTTTTTCAATTATTCAAGCTAAGGATCTTTTTTCTCTTTTTGGCTTTTGCATGAAGATTGGAAGACTAGATTAAAAGAAGATTCTAACACGGTGTTTCAAGCAAGTAATGGCTGGTTCAACAAATTTAAAATGAGGTATTCTTTACATAATATTAAATTTACTGGAGAATCGGCTGACGCAGATAAAGATGCTGCAAAAAAATTTATTTCATCATTGTACAAAATTATTGTAGATGGAGAAAATTCTCCTAGCCAAATATTAAATGTAGACAAGACAGGTGTATTTTGGAAAAAATGTCTAATTGTACATTTTTATCGACGGAAGAATCAGTTGCCCCTGGACATAAACCTTCTAAAAATCGATTGACATTGCTTTTTGGTGGAACTTAGCTGGTGATTTAAAATTGAAGTCAATGGTAGTATATCAAGCAGAAAATCCCAGAGCATTGAAAGGGAAAGATACAGAATTGCTTCCAGTCATTTGGAAATCAAATAAAAAAGCCTGGGCTACTGTGTTAATATTTAAAGATTGGTTCACTTTTCATTTCGTGTTGGCAGTTAAGCAATATTGTAAAGATAGAAACTTACAATTTAAAGCATTATTAATCTTGGATAATGCTCCAGGACACCCAAAATCTCTGCAGAATTTATACCCGGAAATCAATGTTGTGTTTCTTCCTCCCAATACTACCTGCCTCATACAGCCCATGGACGAAGCAGTGATAGCTACGTTTAAACGATATTATATGAGGACAATAATGAATCAGGCAACTGGCAAGGAAGGTGGGCCTACATTAAGAGATTTTTGGAAAAACTATAATATATGGAACTCAATAAACAATATTGGAAACTCGTGGGCTGAAAAAGAGTCATCAATGAAAGGTTCATGGAAACAATTATGCCCACAAATGACGAGTGATTTTATAAATTCTGAAGAAACTCTGGAAACTATCACAGATGAAATAGTTAGCCTAATGGATGAACTAAACTTGGACGTCAACAACAATGTTAATGAGTTGATTGAATCTCACTCAGTACCTCTATTGAAATACACAATGAAGATGAGGAAGAAGCTGATAAAATCATCAACACTTTAACAATCAAAAATATGAATGAAGCCTTCATGCATCTTGACAAATTTTTGACTATCATGGAAGAATGGGATCCCAATGGAGAACGTATATCTCAAGTACGTAGGGTGATTGAGAAAGACACAGCATGTTATAGAACTCTTTTTCAAGAAAAGAAAAAAAGGGTGGTATTCAACTAACTCTTGACAAGTTTATAAAGAAAACATGTGAACACTTAAACACGTCTCGTTAACTTAATTATGTATATTGATAAATAAATATTATTACTGATAAATAAATATTTTAAAATACGATTTTTGATGTTGTTTACATCCCTCTACTTTCGAACATTCAACATTCACACACATTTTCAGGAACCAATTATGTGTGAAAGTCGAGGGCCGCCCATATATTTATCTGTTTACTTTTTATATCACATTACTACACAATACAGCATATAGTTTGCAATCAGGAAATAAAGATTATACTAAATAATTTTTAGTATACAGTACATTCACATTAAGACAATTACATTAAAATATAAAAACACATACGTATATTCAGTAAATAGTGTAGTTAGAAAATTAGAATTGTACAAAGAAAAAATGCACACATGAAAAATTAGCAGATAAGCTGTTTATCATACAGTGATAAGTGTTATGAAGATTAACATATTTAAAAGGCAGAAATTTAGTAATTTTCATTAAGTTTTTAATAAAAAACATAGTGCAAAATGATTAAAATGGCTACTTTTGTAATTTCTATATTAAATTCAAATAAATTAGTCATATATATACATATAGCATTTCATTTCTTAAAATTAATTTAACTTTTTATAAGATAATGATAGAGCTGGAATAATCCTACTTACATAAAACATTATTCATAGAAAATTCTAGTGGATGTGAGATATTGACCTTAAAGTATCAAAAATATACTGCAAACATGAAGTACAAGACTTACTGGAATTACTTGTAGCACCAAGCATACTATGTGCTGCATTCCTTTTAGAAGGTATGTAGTTCCTGAAACAAAAATTAAATACATTATTTATTCAGACAAAAGAATTCAACATAGTTTTACTGAGCAATTGAACTGTGAAAAATACTTTTCCATCTGGAATCCTAACCAGTCCTAGACTGCAATTCGAATAAATGTCAATTAGGAAAATAGTCAAATGGGGAACTAATTTCATAAAAACTAAAATGCTTCACATCAATATAAATTAACAATTATATATGTTTAATACTTTCTCAAGAGTGAACTCGCTGAAATGGGTGGGTTGTAAAATGCTCTCAAAAAGGAGAGTTCAAACTCGGATCTAACATTGTGAATATCGTTTCTTTGATAAAGAGGAAATTAGCATGCTGATCCGCAGATCAATTCGGAATCATGAACTCAGCTATAAATTATAAAAAGCATTTTGATTTGCTTCAATGTAAAAAAGTTTATAAGAATAAATAAATGTGCCCATTAAAAAGTTAAATTCACCTTTAAAAATTAACTTTTTAAGAGAAACTTCAGTTCCCTTAACCAGTTATTCCTAGTTCAATTTTGCGTTATTCCTAGTTCAATTTTGCAATTTTTATTTGAATTTTATATGTAAATAAATTTTAAAAACTGTAGATCATAGTATAATTTACTTGTTTCTATTTTCTGGAAGGATATTCTTCACAGATGTTTTCAAGTGTACTTCCTTCACATGACGAATGAGCCGTGCAACATTTGGGAATGGACTGGAACAAAATAATGGTATTTAAATAAACATAACAATTTGATTTGAAAAGAAAATTCACAATGAATAAACTGTTCTTACTACTGCCTTTAAAATAATCAATATTTCAAATGACACTAACAATTTACATAAAAAAAACAGGAAGATAATACATCTTAATGTACAGGCAGAGACACAGCACTTAAGGTGCATAACTAGGCACTCAAAAAAACAATCAGACAAAGATTGCAAAAATGTTACCTGAATTTAAATAACATATCAAATTATAGCAATTTCTTCAAAATATTTAAGTTCGTCCTTGAATGCTAGCTTTTTGAGTACCTCATTATCTGACCCACTTATTTTTCTGTAATGCAATGGTTGGAACAAATGTTATTTCGTTTAAGCAGTTCAGATGATACCTTATAAATTTAGAAGGCAAGATGAAATATTTTTAAAAAGATGGTTGCTTTCAAGAACAATGAAAATGAGTTCTTGAAGAAATTAATACAAATTCACATGAATAACTTAGAAAAACGTGGTTCTTTGAAACTGCCCCCAAAAGTGAATCTTCCTTATAGAACCCAAATTTACTAAAACCTATGATCTTACGGTGTATAGGAATGACATTTCATATTTAATTCAGTAATTAAAAATGAACATTTCAGTAATTAATAGCAGATTCAATAAAAGAAAGTAACTAATTAAAGGTAACACATCTTTTACATACACGCCTGAGATATTGTTCAATTTTAGTAAACAAATAATAAACTTTCCAACAATGTACTACATTCTACTTAACAATACTGAGATAATAGTATTACAAGCATATATTAAATAAAAAATAATAAACAAAAAATTTCAACGAGCATTACTGACAATTAATACTTACGGAATGTTTTTCTTTATTCTTTGACAATTGCTCCACAAACATTGTATTTCCTGTTCTATAAAAATATATATTTTTATAATCAATGTGTCACAGTAACAAACTTCTTTAACTTTGCTCAATTAATGTTTTTTAAATATTAACGAAATTCGATTTCATTATTTATATTGTTGGCTTACAAATGAAACACAAGTCAAAATTCTCAAGATGTTTTCTTTTTTTTGCTTTCCTAGATCAGATTGTGGCGATCTTTACACTGGTAAAATCCACAAGCTCATCTTTTCTTTGCATGAAGATTAGATTTCTTCTTGAGAAAAGACTCAATTAAAAATTAGTGAGTTTAGCACACTGAGTTGAATTCCCCTCAGAACTATGTTTTTTTACTTTGTGGGTTTCACTTGTGCAAGCCACCAATGTTACAAATAATAACGAATTTGTAATAAGTGCATTAGCATTTAACTTAAATTAGTCGCAGAATATACATAACATAAGGTATAATTTAAATGGCTATAAAAATCCTGTTAAGAAAAAGATAAGTCATCACATGTTCGTAAAATTAATAGAAAAAGCAATCTCACCTATATCAGGTCTTTAAAAACTGGTACATAATATTAGTGTTTAGTGAAAATATTTCACTAAGAGTATCACTGCATAAATATCTGATACATAACATCTTTTAAAAAGCAATTTTATTGGAAAACTTATTTAAAATTTTTATTTTAGTCACAAAATTCACATGTCCCATAATCATTGCCAAAAATAAAAGTTTAGGGCCTCTATGAGAATGCTTTGAGTTATAGTTAACGAAAAAACTTTTTAAAAGTGGCTAATTAAAGATAAGTTGGGGTTGTTTTTACTTATAAACTGCCAGTTTGGCAGATTTTAACTTTGCTCTGATTTGAGTTTGTATAATAGATTCTGTAGCGACTCACTTTCAACGCCTTTGTTTTTAAAGGTTTGCTGAATATGTCCACCAGGTTCAACAGCCAAGTGTTCGATAAGATCTGTTTGGTCTTCAAACTGGTAATCACATGAATCCCACATGCATTCATAAAGGATGTTTTCATTTTTGTCTGATGTACTACCCTGTGTAGAGGCTGGAGACTGTGGCATACTCTCACTCAGTAACTGAGCCTGTGTTTCTTCATTCTGCTTTTGAGCTCGTTCCTCATAGTCTGTTTTTCTTACTGTAGGTAGGTTACGCCACTATAAACAAAAAATATGTAAATGTATAATAAAAAATACTTTACACAAACTAAAAGGAGAGATTGTATTTAAATACAGACAACTAAAGCTTGGCACATTGCCAATGCAGGAAGTGTTGATAGTATAAATCACATGAATGGAGGAAGTTTGAGGTAAAAATGTAGTCATAATCTCATGTAAACTAGTCAAATTTAGTTTGAAAATTTCACACTGCCAAAATTTTTTAATGTTCATGTAACACTTGTAATAATTACAAGTGTTAGTTGATAGGTAATTAAATATTTTATGCCTTTCCAATTAACATAATTTATATTTACCATAAAAATAAGCAGGGAAGATATGTATGACTTCCAAAAATGCTATAAAATTTTAAACTACAAATAGCATGAAATATTGAAAGGTGCTGACATGTAATAATGCAAGAGAGTGCAGAGTCATTCCATGTCAAATCAACACATCAAACTATCATTTTCAACCTGATATTTTCCGATTTCAAAGAAATTTAGTATATATGAAGTCTTATATAAGAAATGGAATTGTGCAAACTATGAGATGCATTATCTAAACAATTTTTCCAATTAAAGATAATTGAGAACTTGAAGAAAAAAAAAACACAATTTGGGTCACATTAGGTAATGAATTTTGTAAAATCTCGAGGTCCACTTATGCTAGAAAGCAGAACTTGGGCTTAGTTCAAAGCCCACGAAACAAGTTTCTAGTTTATATGCTACACCCATGATTTCTTATAGAAAAAGATTTCAAACACAAGCCACATATTCTTATCCTTGGATTTTTAACCTACATGTAAAATCTTTTAGGAAAAAATATATTTTAGACCTCTGAATGTTTAACATATGCTCTACATTTTGGAGTTGGAACTCTTAGTAGATTTATAGCTAATTAATATTTTATGGTTCTGATTAACTAAGGGCTATGTGCTACTCTCTGGAGCAAAAAATCGAACATCTCCATATTGCCTATTGAATCATTTGTAAAATTGTTGTCTCCAATCAAAATATCTCAATTAAAAAATAACTTTAAAACTTTGTTTTAAGTTATTAGCTTATTATTTTATTTAACATTAACTTAAATGTTTTCAATTTCAAAATAACTTAAAATGTTCCAACTTGAAACTTTTAAAGTGTGATAGGCTGATATGAACTCAAATAATTGTTTCAAAAATTTTTAAACATGTTTTTGAAAAATAATATTTTAAAATTAAAATGTTTAGAAAAATATTTAGAAAAGTTGCATGCATTGTTAATCCCTGTTTAATAAGCTTGCAATTGACACTGAAAATAGCCTTATTGTAGATATATTGCAAGATATTAAAAGCAGAGTTGTTGCAAAAATTTTAAATGCACATAAATTCAAATTTCCAATTTGCATCATTTTTTAAACAAATCAAAGGATTGTTTCAAAAACTTGTATTTATGGTTTACTACCCCAACAGAATACCATCTCACCAATTTTTTTTAAATTGGAGATACCTAAGATTGAAGGCTGTGTTGAAATTGACATGGAATGGCAACTTAAGTTTTCAAGATAATGACATTTTTCTAAATGGATGATTTTGCTCATATTCAAAAATATAATAAACACATTTATCGCTAAATGTCTTTATTACAAAACGATTGTAACTTTGATCTATAAATATTTAACACTAGTAAGATGGACGATGAATTGAATATGCTGCTATTTTAAGACTTAAATTATTTGGTCAACTTTTATTGTGCATTTATTATTTTAGCCTAATCGCAATAGAACTGAAGATATAGGAGCATATATATATATATATATATATACCTAGAAAGATGGAAAGGGCCAGAGTGACTATGGTATTTCACAATGATACAGTGAAATTCTTCCTATTTGGGGACGATTATTAACTACATTCAAAATAGTTTCACATTGTTTTCACCCCTTTATTATTATTACATTATATTCCCTTTCCCAGTTGTGAACACTTTTTTGCAGCAGTATGCCGGCTGACTAGTAATTCTTTTTCTAAACATCTGAAATGTACCTTAATTACTTGACACATTGAACGGGAACATACAGACAGTATGATATAAATTTTCAATTTGAATTATAATCTATCATCCATTACTTAATAAGATCTGTCTAATTTGATCCAGCGATCCACACTGGCCCTATCCGTCTTTTTAGATATAAGGCAACTTCTCGTCTTTTTAGTGTTAAAACTAAACTCAAACATTAAAAAAAAAACTATGTTTTAATCTCATGCAAATTACTTATTTATAACAAGTGAGTGCCTCATTTATGCAAACCATCAAAATATATCTTCACCCATAGTGTCAAACATCCTGTTCAATCTTATCTTATCAACATAACCTTTCACTATCACTATTTTAAAAAAATTGCTGATGGTGATGGTGATACTAAAACTTAATTTTAATTTCGTTGTTGTTATTAGTGATACTATGCTATGCTATTCAGGCAGTTATAAAATTACTGAAATTCATAAATTTAAGTAAAATCAAAGCATGATAAATTAATGTGAATAGCAGTAATACCATACTTACTTCAGTACCAATCAGACGACTGATGTCTCCAAAAGATCGGTCAGGATTTGCAGCAATCACAGACCTTCGAACTTCACTTGCAAAAAGAATGTAGCCAGTAACAATTCTTTTCGTGCTCTTCTGAAAAATACAAACCAAAAACTCTCACTGACTGAAAATAAAAATATTATTTCATAGAAACCTTCAAAGTAACATTCTATTGTTTTCATAAGTTATACATATTGCACTTATATTATTGATTCTGAAAGTGTTTTTCAGATTATAGTTGTGTCATTTTCTGCATAAAATGCAGCCATAAATATGACAATGAAAGCTTAAATTCAAACTTCAACTCCTATTTGTAATTAAGCATGCAAAAAAAACATCTATAAAATAAAAATACAAGATTTAATTTTAAGAAACCATTTCCTCTTACATGGTTGTTGTCATAAAAAAGGATTTTAAAAATAAAATAAGATTTACTTTGTTAAAAGAAAACGAATAAAAAAATCTTTATGCCAAAAAATGCTAAAGCATTTTTAATTGAGAAAAACTTCTTTGATACAATAAATAATATTATTCTTGATATTTTTTATATACTATTCTATTTTAAACTAAAATAACCTTTCACAAGTCTCATGGACTTTGATGAAATTTGAAGTTTTACCTGTAAACTAATCTCAATGAAATTAAACCATTTTCTATTTAACCTCCCAATAAGCTCTACCATTTACACCGAAGGTTGGCGTATCACTCAGATCCCCATAGTATGTAAATAATGTCTTTAATCAATAATATGTTAAGAAATATGGAAAAATTTTTAACATAGTTCTTATATTTTTTTATGTATTTATAACATTTTAAGGGGAGCTGCCCATATCTTACACATATATATCGGAATGTTAAAATAAAACAGAATCATATTATATGAAAATGCAGTAAAAATCTATTTTTTAAGAAAATGTTATTTACATTTTTCAGATATTTTATTTAAAACAATACTTGTCATTTAAATTCTATTCATTTTCTGTTTCTCAGATGGCAAATGAACCCTGATCAATACAAATAAACCCCCATCAATGCAACAAAAACACAAAAAAAATTTCCATTGCAGGGGGCGAGGACAATTTTTCTTTAGAAGCCTAGCATAATGCAAGCAAACTGTTACTAAAGTACCTTTTTTGCAGATGACAAAATTGGAGTGGCAATATCATTGTCCATGACAGTCATGGGCAGAGACACATCATTAGATTCCTCATTGTCTGTTTCCATTGTTGGCCGACTCATCAGAGGAGATAGTTCCTAAAGAACACACAATATCCTCTATAATTTTGACTACTATACTTCAAATTACAAAATTGCCTATATTTTTAAAGTTTATGCTTATAATTTCACAAAACATTAAAGCACAAAAAGCCCAATTTAAATTGTGAGGCAATAAAATCAGAGAAATGAAAGTTTTTAACAGTTACATTAACTTAAACAAAATCTGCAATACAAAGATAAGGCATTATACATAAACACAAAATATTTGTTGATTCTTCTCTGAACTAATATTTTCAAGAGAATTCAACTGCTCGTATCACTTAAAAATGTTCTTAAACACATTATTTTTTGTCCATTCAAAGATAATATTTTGAAAGTGTATGCTTATTTCAGACAAGACAAAACAATGTCATTATTTTCAAATAGAAAAGTGCACAAAAGATAAACAAAAGAACATGCTAGCATGCTTTTTTACTCACAGATATACTGGGTCCCAATATTTTCTTGGGTACAATAGGTGTCACAAAGACTTCAGTCTGAAAGATAAAATATGCAGAGAGCATGCACAGGTGCATTTGACATGCAGTTCACACAAATATACAAAGTGCAGAACAGAGAGACATGCAAACAATCCAAACAAAGAATTGAAAACAAGATTAAGTTTAAACTTGCTTAAGAAAATAACAATTTCAAAACAAAACAAGGCTTGCATATGATTATTGCAATAAACATGGTCAATTCTATTAATGACTATTTAGACAGCTATACCATTGCTTTAAAATTTTGTAACTTTTATTCCACAAAAGTGCATATCCAAATTATTTTCAAGCGCTTTTAATATTTTCTACATACCACTACAGAACCTAATTCAGATTTATTTGCTGACATACACATTTTTTCTAATACTTATTTGAAATATACATACTTAAATTTGTTCAAACTTACAGGGGAAATAAATTGTACCATCTAAAGTTTATGCAAAGTTCCAAATGTTTCATACAACCATCAAAACAATTGAGGAATGCTTTGATAGTTGTATAAAAAATTTGGGTTTTTTACCTATAAAAGTTTGGAAGATCAGAATATTAACAGCAAAGTTAGGAGAAATTTCTCAATAACAAGAAACTTTTGTATGCTGACAATTTTCTGCTGCATGAAAGAATACATTATTGGATTTAAAAAAAATGTTTACTTGTGTAAACACACACATGATTTTTGCCTGCAATTGTCAACACATTTTGGTATAAAAAGATTTTAGGTTCAGTCATTGGCAAGAAATTGAAGGATATGCTGATTATTAAAAAGGAAGTATTGTTTTTTAAGTGTAAAATAAATATATATATAGTGGGTAGCAATATATGCATGGAAACAAGTATGAAAACACCTGATGGATGCAGCTATCAACACACTTTGGCATCAAAAGATTTTGGGATGCGTCATTGAGAGATATGCTGATTATTAAAAAGCAGGGTATGAACATCAGATTTATTTGATTTAAATTGGATTTTTATGATTTTAATTAATTCCTTGCCCGTGCAAGTTTAAATTTGTTGGACATGAGAAACACAAATTACAGGTATTCTGGATAGTTTTGATTTATTTAAACATTAATATTTTTATGTAAAACATTAATGTATTAAGAAATATAGCCAGGTAAATTTTTGAAAGATTAAAATGTGACATAAGAATTAGCAAAGTAAATCACATGAGTAAATAGACCCCAAATGCCAAGCATGAGCAATGTTTTTCCATCTGGTTCTCAAGCAGTTTAGATTACTTTGAGTTTAATCCATAACCAGTGACATGAATTTTTTGGACCCAGATAAATAAGGTTGCCATTACACTATATTATGAATTTTTTCAATCATACAAATTTCAGAGGTTTTCTTGAAGTTATATATTTATCATATATGAATAAAATGTTTTGAATTACTTCAATTGTTTTGATATAAAATAATTAATTGGTTCAAGACTTGCTTTTGACAAAAAATCACGTCACCAATAGAAAATAAAAAAAGAACTTGCATCTTGAAAAAATTCCTACTTCTCATTAATTTTTAGCTTGCAAAAGTAACTTAAGGTGAAAAAAAAATGTTATTTTTTGTAAGTTCGGTAAAGAAATTAGACAACATGAAAATACATAAATTTGAAATCAAATGTCTATTTTTCAAATTTGTTTAGCATTGACAAGTATTTCATAGGTATATTCAAAGCACACAAAAAATTTTATATATATGAAACAAAAGAAATGGAGAGTTTCTCTATGAACCGCATAGAACAAGTGTAATAGCATCACCCAGATAATGCCAATTCAGTGGAATTTTGAGCTTGCAATAAAAAATTTATCAATTCCAAAAGCTTTCTCCTGCACAAACCATAATCTTTTCTCAACATAATCACTCAATAATCAGATGAGTGGATTAACTTTAACATTCCAAATTTCAATTCCATAAATATTGAATAGTTAGCATATTGAATAGCAGGGTAAAGAATACTAAGGGATGCGTAACTAATGCGTAAATTTCCCACTAAATTCAAATAAAAATTAACCAATATATTACACAAAACAAAACTATTAGAATTGACAATTATAAAGATTTATGTGCAAAATTAGAATGCTTTGTGATATTGAAGAACATCTATTCGTTGTAAGTGTCTGCAATACTAAATAAATAACTACAACATCTTAAAAAAGAAAGCAAATTACCACAATTACAATAATTTGAGTGAATATATTTTGAGCATCTTCACTCAACACATGGTGAATGGTTTAAAATTGGCCACGTGCTATTTAGTCACACGGAATGTTTAAAACAAAACCAACACTGATGAGCAGGCTTGTGAGTGACACCTATTGGTGAATGGCCCAAGATGAAAATACATGTCTGGTAATTATGATTCCAATCAGCAAATACTGTTATTTAGTGTCTTCAAAGGGAGGATGATTTTCAATATAATTTTGGGATGAACTCAGTACGAGCAAAGTTCTTAACTGATTTGAATAAAATAATATGCATCTTGTTGAGTATTTCATTCTCAATATCATTAAACAGAAAGAAAAATGAAATTAAAAATTTTGATTTAAATCAATTATTTTTTAATAAAAATCACTTGATTTAAATCAGCATCAGATTTAAGGAAGCATTGTTTTTGAGTAAAACAAATGAAGTGAGGAGCTTCACCACAAGAAGCTTAAAAGAGAAATCAAAATCAAATAGAAATAAAATATATGAAGGATCACACAAAATATTTTGATAGGGGATATTCATCATAAATAACTTATTTGGGGATAGTTGGATTTTTTACTAAAGATAGTTGATCTCTTACTACAGAATTCAGGTAGACAAATACAGGGTGTTCAGCTTAGGACTATAATAAAAGAATTATATTTTCATTACTTATATACCATGCTTTGTTTCCAAAATTTCTTAAGTACATAGACTCAGAAATTTTCTTTTGCAAGTACACTTCAAAGTGTTCACCATGCATTTCTCGTCATTCAAATCAGCTGTTTCAATGTTACAAATTTTTCTAATTTTTAAAATTGGATATTTGTTTTGTCTGTTATTTTTCATAATTTTTACACATGTCATGCTGATGCTACCAGGAGGTAGAAAATTATTTCCTTACAGTTGATATCAAACACATCTCCCATATAAATACTTTGGTTCAGAGTCTTATTAAATATGAGTAAATCACGTAAGAATTAACCCACATTACATGTTATGAGTGCCTATCCATGATTTAAATTAGCAAACATTTCTGCAGAGCTGAATGAAATCTGTGATGGAGGCCATTTTATCACACAACCACTTATATTACAGACCAGTTTGTCAGCAATGTCTTATATATAATGGTTTATGGTTTTAACAAATTATATTTACTACCCCTTCTGGACAACCACTTTTATTTAGACCAGCAATGTACATACATTACTACCAGATCTTTTTGTATGTATTTTATGAGAAAAATAGTTTGTTATAAAAATATACAAGCTTCAAAGAATTTATTAGGTAAACACCAGATAGACTATTGTGGGCCAAAAAATATATAATTTGAATTCAAATTTGAAAGAGGTAGAAAAGTTGTCTTTCATAAAATAAATTTACAAATCTTATAATTTGTTTGTCAATATTTGAATGACAATACGTTGAATAACAAAATTTGTTAAAAATGAAAAAATAGTATTTTTCATATTGTCAATCATTTAAAGAATTTAACAATTTCAATTTGAAGGTCAGATCTTTGAAAAACACAAGTAACTAAACTATGAACTAATTAGGTATTGAAACTCTTGCAGGTTTAGCAAATCTCTGAAATACTCATACTATCTTTCACTGTCAATTCCATTTCACGTTTCATCATGGTACAAAGAATTATGCATTGAAATTGAAGATAAATTTTACAATGATAAATATGGAATACAATATAGAAAATATTTTCAGCATGACAATGAATGAGTTAAACTATAAAATTTATGGCTGAACACTAGTGAAATGCAATCAATATTTAGCTCCTCACCCTCAACTTATTTATGATAGCTGTATGCTCAAAATTCACAGAATTGATTTTCACCAATCTTAGTGTAAGTATTGAATTTAATAATTGCATTTCTTAAAATAAATAGGAACAGTCTTTCTAAATTACTACATGTGAAACAAGTCTAAAATTAAGTATCACAAGACTACAAAACTAAGACAAAACCAGAAAAATCAGTTAATAGCCAGTCAAACTATGAGGATATTTTTGTACCAGCCCTCTGCTCTACAAGTCTTAAGAATGATATTAATCACTTGGCTGTTCAATTTGGCTCTAAATTTAAAACACATTTGTGTATAAAGATGAATATATCATACATAATACATGCAAAAATCAGCACACTCAAATTTTATAAGCCATGACATGCATCATGCAGCACACTGCAAACTTTAAACACAAAAGAGGCAGAAATTTATACATAAAAACTGCTTGTGTATTTACTTATTGAGATGCATTAGTCACTATTCAGTTAGATGATCATTATCCTTTTTTCAACATACAAATGTATATCTCTTTTAAGTCATTATTTTTTAAATATTCGCTGGTGTTTTGTATGTTCAACACAGAAACAAATTATAACATTCTATGAATTCAGTAAAATAATTTTCATTATTTTAGTATCATCTTATAATAGATTATAGAAATAAAACTCAAGAAATGTACAATCAATCACATTTTTAGTCTTATATTTTAATATAATGGTCATGCTAAGAAAATTTACCTTTTGTGGATTTATGGGTTTTCTGAAAAAGTAGAATTCATCTTCAGTAACGTTAGAGGTTAATGGTATCTTCTGGAAAAAAATGTCTATCATAAACAAATCAAAGTTTTGAAGATATTGATATTATACCATTGGAAATACGGTAGTTAGATTTAGATGTTGAGTAACTTTTCCTGTGTTAATCTTTTTTATACTGAATCAAATCCCTTAATATAGATAATAACTTTTGACAATTACAACACAACAGACCAAATTCATTTTTACTTCTATATTTAGATTTTTAATTGATACTCTAAGTGAACATATATCAAATTTTCATAACAGGCAGTATGATAAAATACATATTGCTAAAGTTATGGGTACTAATAATTACATAAAACAAAGGATATTTAATATTTTTCTAATTTTATGGTTGTGATGATGGTGCATAATTTATACAAAACATGCATATAATTTAGCAGAAAATGTTAATTTCATTGTTAAAATCACCTTCCTGTTTCTTACTAATTTTCAGAGAAATATTGTTAATCTGCTACTTTAACAGATAAGTAAACAAACCTTTTCTTAAAATAATAAGATTATCTAAAAATTTACAAATATCTTTAAAAGGGAAAAATGGATAAATACTTTAAAACCACAATTTTGAAAGATCAAAGTTGCCAAATCTGCTACCAATCAATACAATGGCAACATGAATTTAAATTTGTAGAATCTATAAAAAGTAATTACCTTCAAACCCTTTGACAATCTACGAATTTGTCTTTCAGCCTCTAGGTAACGAGATTCACATAGGAATACATCTTGTTCTGGAATTTCTGTTGCTCTCTCTACAAAAGAAATTATAAATGCAATAGATTAATTTTTAACATTGTCATGAGCGCTGACTTATAGTTTGTCTGGAAATGAAAAATATAGTACATTATAAAAATAGGGATGTTAAGGGAATCACAGAACTGCTACTCAATCACCGATACTTTTGAATCACAGTTACTGAATTTTCCAAATAACAGTGATTTGGTAGCAGTGATTGAGGGCTAAATGATATCAGCTGATATCGTTTAACCCCAATACCATGACTTGATTCGGTAGCAGTGACTGGGGACTAAGTGATATCCGCTGATATCATATAACCTCTATCGGTGATTGCGACTGGTATTGGTGAGTAGGTAGTAATGAAAACTGTGACTGAATAATCAGTTATTTGGTACCCCTATTGGTGATTTGGTGGAGTGATGTATACCTATGTGGGATTTGGAATGAAACGTCTTTGTGCTTTTATAGGGGGATAGGATTTTCAATCAGGGTGCTGTGCAACATTAAAGGGGCTCTATGACACACCAGAGAGCCACATATTATGGTGCTAAGCTTTATCCAAACATTTAGTTAGAATTTTACACTGAAAAATTCTTTTATTCTCAAGTTCCAAGATGAATAATGGGTGGGGAAGAATTTTGAAAGTGGGTGAAGGTTATGTGATTGAAATGCAATCATAATTTTTTAAATGTCATTTTTCATATTCACAAAATGTTTGTTATGTATGGCAACAATATTTCATTTATAAGAGAGTTCTACTGAACAATCAACTATCTATTTCCATATAAAACTTTTTTAAGTAAGATAAGAAATGTATAAACATGCAAAAAAAAGCTAATAAAGGTTCAGGCTATCACACTCTGAATTCATTGCTGGATTTACCGTTTCTTTCCTGGATATGTAATGTTTACCGCATTTCTTTATTGTTTTACGACTTTCTGCATTCTTTTAAAGTTGAGTTTTAAAAAGAAGCAATTTTAGGGGAAGAACCAACACAATGATATAACTTTTTGTAACTGAATGTTTTATTTTTTAAAGCATGTAATTTGATTGCTTCAATCATAAAATTTAAATATTTATTTTTTGGAATTTCTTGTCAGGAAATGCATTTTTAAAAGAAATAAAATATTTTACACTTTAGTTTTTGAAATAAATAATATAATTTCCCACAGCTTTTGAATTTCTGAGTTCTAGAGAAAATCTCTACACACATCTTGATAAGCATTTTAGAAAAATTGTAGATTATGAATTAAACAATGGGTAAGAAAATGTTGAAAAAAGCATTGCAGAAAGACGTTAGCCATTCAGCCGTAGGGTACTTCCAGAGTGCACAACAAAATATCTTAAATCACAAAAACAGCATCCCCTTCTAACCAATTAGATTCAGTCACAGTTTAGAATCACAATCACAATTTAGAATCAGATATTCTTTGGTAGCAGTCACAGTTAGAACTGTTACAATGAAATCACTAATAGTAACATCACTATATAAAACTAAATTTTCATAACTTTAGAGTTTACCATTGAACATGCTTTCATTAGATCATTCAATTTATCATTGAATGTGAATGTACACATCCTAAGTAATTAAAATAGAACATCGGACACCTGTCAAAAATTACATATCTTGTTAGTAGATCACATATATTATATTAAAATCACTTTTTCCCAGTATAATAAACAACATCGGGTATACTGTGTAAGTGACCAGCAAAAGAAAATGTTTTCACATAACTGGTACTCAACTCTCAAAACAAGTTTCAATGATGTACTCCAAACAAAAATTCTATTCCAATATTACAAAGCTACTGATAATTGAAATAACACAAATTATTTTGATAATTAAAATTTTCACTAAAATACAGAAATATGAGCCAAAGTATTTTTCACAATTTGCTTTTAAACTGGTACATCAGTTGCAATCTTCACTCACCACTTCATAATATTTTTAAAACAAAAAAGTATATTAAGAATTATTACTCAGAGTATCTGTACCCTTTTTTGCATAATTGTCTCTTAGTGAATAAATAGATGAGAGATAACAGCAAAATGATATTAATCTTTATATTAGTGTTTTCCTACCCTTTTCTAAAAGTACCACCCTTCAACCTACTTTTTTGCAGCATCCCAACATTTTTATCTCATTTTGTATACATAATTCTAAGCAATTTATAAGTACTGTCTGCCTGCCACAAGAACTACTTTACCATCGTCTGCACCTGCTTGTTGCCAGAGACATTAACCCATTTTCATAGTGGATGCTTGAAGAAATAGATTCCAATTTCTCACATTGGCACATTTAATGACAAATTGGAAATATATTTGCTATAATTTTTACTTGTTGCCGAGAAGAGATCTACTTGTATACAACTACTTCTTCACACAACCAACATTTGCCAAAAACAAAATAAAATTAGGACCAATCACCCCTACTCAAAATCAATGAGATCTGTTCCTATAAACCACTAATACCAAATTTAGAGGTGGAGACAGTTTTTGTGGTAGAAACAATATTAAGATAGTGCATTAATTTGTTAACGTCAAAAAAATAAATATAAAAATTTAAATAGTTTTTTAAAATATCAAAACAAAATTATAAAATAGTACATTGCACATAAAAGATTAATTTAATATAAAATAATCAGAACTACATTTTCATTTAGTTTTCTGTTTATTCCTTAGTGTGTCCCATATTTATTTTGGTAAACAATAATTCAGCATAAGCAAATCATAATATAAAAATACAGACATTAAAAAAAAAAAGACACTGTGTGAAGAAACATGAGAAGGCAATGGTCTAAGAATTAAACAGATTAAAGTTGAAAGAAAATTGATGGCATGAGAAAACAAAATTGAACTGAGCTACAAGCAGAACTCTAACAAGTAACATCTTATAAGTTCTAAATTCTACACATACACAGTAGTTTACAAAACTTTGGAATAATTACGAAAATCTGTGCATGCACACATATATCAAGCAGATTGGAAACAATTCTAGTATGCAATGAAAATTTTTGAACCTCTGCAACAGAAAATTTCAAAATGTTTGACCTAAGACTTTTAATTTTTAGTATTTGGAAAAGAATAATCTTACTTGTGCAATAATCCTTGAATTCAAGTACTGAACAATGGCCAATAACGCTAAGAAGAGGATTTGTATCTTCAATGGAGCTTAAAAACACCTCCTGGCGAAAGAAGAGGCGCGTTGGAGGATGTTGCACCTCTTGGGGAGTGACAAACCATGGACCATGATAGAAAGCATTTCCCCTGAAAACAAAATAATTTAGTAGAATGCTAATGCAACTTCTAAACACTTATTATTTTTTAAAAAAATACACATACAGTTTAATTATAAACAATATTGTTTTACCATCCATTACTGTTACAAATGCTACAGGTAAGCACAATGATATTATGGGACATCTAATGATTACAATTTAATATCCAATGATGACAAATTAAACAAAATTATTACAGCAAACCTTATAACTCTACTCATTGCATACTCATTTTCCATCTATTAAAGTTTAGTTATAGAACATGTTTAATGAAAATACACTCATGTCCAAATTTATCTTTACATACTCAAAAATATTGATATTCCATGAAATATCCAATCGATATAATTCATTTTTGCAGGGAATGTGTGGAAGACAAGCCTAATTAGCATTATCCAATCAAAAGTTATCAAATGGTTTCTGATATGCAAATCAAGGCGTTACGTCATCCGACAGTGAATCAAGCACTTTGCGCAACGTGAATATCTGAGTGAATTTCTGCAATACAGCGTTTGACTTCAGTGTGTAAGGACTCAAAACGGTTTGTTATGGCTCCGAAGTATCATTTGGAAGAATCTATGAAGTGGCGAATTATCTGCCATTTAGAAGCAGGGCAGACAATCATGGAAGCAGCGAGATGTGTGAATATTTCAAGATAGACAGTCTCTACGCTATGGGAACAATTTCAGAACTCTGGAACTGTTGTAAGGAGTCCTGGACAAGGTCATCAATGAATAACAACTGCTTCTCAAGATCGACATCTGGCAATAACTGCCCGTCGTAACAGGAAGTCTATTGTTCGGCAGTTAAGTTCAGAGGTTGTAGCCGCCACTGGAACTGTTGTATCACGGCAAAAGGTATACAGAAGGCTTAATGATAAAGGCCTTTATGCCAGAAAGCCAAGGGTATGTGTTTCACGGTCTCCACAACAAAAGAGGGATCACTTTAATTGGTGCAAAGAATTGCTTATGATTGGTGCTTAATGATAAAGGCCTTTATGCCAGAAAGCCAAGGGTATGTGTTTCACGGTCTCCACAACAAAAGAGGGATCGGTTTAATTGGTGCAAAGAACATCAGAACTGGAGTGAACACCAATGGACCCATGTTCTCCTTGCTGATGAGTCGAGGTTTAATTTAACATCTGATTCTAAACGTGTTTACATCTGGAGGGAGTCAGGAACGCGAAATCTTCCTTCGAACATTATGGAACGTGACCGTTTCGGTAGTGCAGGTGTGATGGTATGGGAGGAATAATGATCGATGGATGTGCGCCCCTACACGTTTCCAACAGCGGATCTGTGACTGGCCAGAGATATCGTGATGAGGTCTTAGAACTTTACGTAAGACTTTTCAGAGGTACATATGGATCTAATTTTTTATTTATGGACGATAATGCTCGTCCATATCGAGCAAACCTTGTTGACGAATTCCTTGAAAATGAAGCCATTGAGCGAATACCGTGGCCAGCAAAATCTCCTGATATGAACCCGATAGACAACTTATGGGACTACCTTGAAAAAGCAGTTGAACTGAGACATCCTCCTAGAGATATAAATGCCCCGAAGACCGCATTGCTGGAGGAGTGGAACTGAATTCCCCAAACTGTGGTTAACAACATTATTGCCAGCATTAAAAATGTGTGTACGTCAGAGGAGATCACATTCCATATTAAATTCATAAGCCTTAATTTTTTTGAGTTATTCTTTTTTTTTTTTCTGAACTTTCCTTGTCATACATTGTTGCCATTTTTATTGTTTCATGCTACAGTTTAATATACGCATTGCTCTTAATTTTTTTCCTTTGTATTTATGTGTTATGATGTTATGTATCATTTCACACAAATTCATAAAATTATAGTTCACAGTTTCCGAGAAATCCGTGATTTTATGCATGTAAAGATAATTTTGGACATGAGTGTATTTTGTACAATACAAAATGACCAAATGCTTACATCTTATCAATCCACATTTTGTCAACTCTTCCAATGAGAGATTTATTATGTTCAGTACGAACATAACAACAGTCACCTAATAAAAGAGTAAACCATATTAGTTCCATGAGAAGAAAAGTACGTTTAGAGCATAGAATTCAAATGTAAATAAACAAAAGGAAAAAAAACTATTTTCTGAAGGCTTGATAGTTCACTATTCATACTGAACATTGTATTGCTTAATTACAAAAGTAGAAGTTTAAAGCTGCACACTCACTAGCAAACTGTAACACATAATGTAACATTTACTTTAACCAAATTCGCTAGAGTGTATACCTTGCAAACAAAGCTCATAAGCTTCATCAAAGCTGCCTGACTTAAAAGTTAAGATAATGGCAAAATCTTGAGTAGATTCTTCCTCTTTTACCAAATTATTTGACACTTGTATTTTTAATACAAATTAATATTAATATAGATTTTTCAGTTAAATAATTTAAAGCAAAATGAAAATGTTTGAATTATAATCTAGCGTGACTAGATTGTTGAACATAGTAAGTAATGAATACATTTAAATTTTGAGAGCTTTGAACAGATTATATCGATTGTTTCCCCAAATTTGTTAAAAAATTACCACATTTTTTATTGCAATTTACAATTTATTTCATATTTATGAGAATTTAAAAGTCAAATTGTTGTCACAATGAAATTTAAGCATTTATAGGAAGTTTTTTGTTTTAAAAGCAGTAAACATTTACTCTGAATGTTGGCTTTTTTCAAACAGTAATACTGTACAGGGAAACATGCTTTACAGTTTGGGTACCGATGACAAATAATTGTTTACATTATTATACCTATCTATATCTTATTTCTCACTCTCTGTTAAAACATTTTCCATTAAATAAAATCATGCGAAACAGTTAAGTGGTTAAAGAAAATGGAATATTCTTACAAATGGAAACTAAACTAGGAAAAGTTGTGATCAGGTAAGAAATGCTACTAAATTCTAACCTAATTTATAGGTTCCTGAGGGAATAGTATACTGCTCATAGTAAGTAGCTCCTTCCTCTGGATTAGGTACTTCACAAACCAAATTCTATAAAAACAAGAATGAATACAGTTCTTAATCATTAAAAAATCCAGACTAAACACAAGTGGAGCAGAAAACAAGGATACTTTAATTCAGTAAAATACATTTTTTAGAAACTTTAAAAAAAGTAATTTCTGTACATATTACCTTAATTTGGTGGAAAGTACATACATAAAATATATTGTATTAGCTCTGACTAATATTAGTATTTTGCATTATGGTTACTGACAAAAGTTAAATGATTGCTAAGAATAAATAAGACCATGGTTGGTAAGAGTAAAACCTTGCTTTGCAGGATAATACAAATCTTAAGAGGCTCTACCTTTTGAACCTATCAACAAAACTTTTTTGAAATTTTAAGATCTTATCTGTTTTTTATTTGTCTTCATAAAATTGAAGTCTTTTTTTAGCACAATAAATTCCCACACCATTCTCTGATACCATATTCTGATACATTTGTGCACAAAATTTTTCTGTATTGCTTTTGTCTTGTCATTTCGAAATTAATGAATGAAAAAGATTCTGGAAATATGTAATATTTAATTATATATTTTTATAGCAAGTTAAATAGTCAATAAATGACTGATTAAGCTATATATTCAATGTGACTGATGTTATAAGAAACTGAGACCATTACATAGTAGGAATGTAAATGTTCACAAACTTCACATAGTAAGTTTCAGCAGTATGACACGAGAGAAAATGACTTACTGGACGAGGTTTAACAACAACATCCAAATCTGGTTCATCTGCATCATTGCTGTCATCTCTGGGCTTTTCAAACCCATCTTTGAACATGGAAGGAACACGAATTGGATCTACCTGTTCCTCACGAGGAATGATATGAACATGTTCATTCGCAGTAAAATTCCATATCTAGAAAATAACAATGTACAGTAAATTATAATATTAAAGTATGAATAAATGACCAAAACCTTAAATTACATTTCATTTTATTATAACTGTTTTTTCCTGTTGAGTTCATAGTTTTTGAAGTTTGATAAACACATGTATTTATTTGCAATAAGTTTCAAAACCTGATTACTTATTATACCAAAAATATTTTTAACTTCATATTTGGAATTATTTAGTCAAGTTGAGTTATGGTATAAGATCAGCTGGTCTATTAAAACTTGAGCTTTGGTAGAGATGTTGTAGTAGAAGTATAATATGCCTCATTGTTATTTGTTCAATTACACAAGAATCACTGAAATCTATTTCTTATAAAGTAAAATAATAACTGATTGAAGAATCAACCAATTGAATTGATAATTAGGAGAATAAGATTCAGATACATAAACTCCATATAAGGTACACAAATGTGAGCATGTAAGAGTGAATTACAAACCATACAATGTCTAGTTGGACAAATTTTGATGACTTTATGCATGGTCAAATAATTGGTAAGCTGGAGGAAGCGCAGAGTGAATAGTGTAGCCAAAGAGTGGCAGAAACCGCTACTGCAATTATGTGATCCATCTCCGTGTACGCCTTTTCTGAGGTGTCATTGGTTCTGAACTTATTTTTATGGAAAATAATGCCAGACCACATTGTACAAATGCTGTGGAAGTAAGTGTATTACTAGTACGGATTGGCCTGTGCACTCCCTCGTTTTGTGTGTTCATAAAGTTAACTATGCAATTAAACAGTTTTGAGTTTGTATTATGTTGAACTTCTTTAATCCGGAAACTATCGCAATCTGATACCTTTCCTGTGTTTAATTATTCCTAAATTCGTCAATGGTAATGGTAATTAATTAACGTAGCACTTGAGCAACACAACAGTCTTTTGGCGGCTAAATTCCTCAAAGAAAAGCAATAATATAAAAGGCAAATATACTTCTACAATTTCTTAAAGTATATCAAGTAGTGAATACCATACCATAGCGAATTCGAAACAAATATGAAAGTACAATGTTTATCCTAATGGTTTAAAAATCAGTGACCTCACAAGTCACATTCTTCTGATTTTAGGATGATATACAAAAATTTCATGACACACAACAAGAGCAGAGGAAAGTAAACAGCATCAATATGATTAAATTAAGACTGAATATCAGGTAGTCTAATTTTGAGCTTCTAATAATATTTAATAGATAACTAACTAAAATACTTAACGTGCATGCAAAAATTACTAAAACTAAAACGCAAAAGCTGTCACTTTAAACTTTCTTTGACTGCGCTTTACTTCTTAACACAGCAACACTGGTAAATTGTCCAAGGTGATGGGACAATGAATCTTCTCTACTACAGAAAAATTTCCTAATCTCACAATACCAGTGCGAATGTTGCAGGATTATAGAGGGTTCAACTGCATTTGCAATATTAAAACATTTACATACAGTGAAACCTCGATGTATAATTTTTCCTCTATTAAGTCTGTTTTATAATTCTTTTCTGAAGTATAAAGATGCAGCACATATAAAACTATTAACCAGACAATTGTTTTTATTAGTAAATAGTTTATTTGTAAAGCTTCTCTACTATACTGTTACTTTTAAATTGCAGAACATAATTTTGTCATCGTTAAATTACCTTACACTGTTCTAATGACTAATGTATTGGAATAAAACCGGTACTTCGAAAGATCACAATACACAAGAAATTACACTATATAGCTGCCTTTCCTTTCTTTTTTATAATACATCAACTTTTATTCCATAATGCAGTAAACCTGTTTTCCTTTTAAAGCACTAAAATGTGCAAAGATTTATTCAAAATGAAAGGAACACAAAAACTTAAAGCTTACAAATGTATAAAAATGCTTCACTATTTTATATTCAATCAAAAATGGCAGCATAAACATTTGTCAGGATACAGCTGATTTTTTCAGACAAAACTGAAAGAATAATTTTGGCATCTATAGCAATATTAAATGTGGATGGTGAATGTCAATTTAACCAAGAATTATCAGTATGAACATGCTGAATATGAATTCTTTTGCTGTATAAAAAATTAGCATTACTTAATGCTGTCGCTGAATCGAGGGTTGACTGTATTTGGTAAAAATAACTGAAATATAAAAAATTAATGTCACTTACTTTTTTAGTGTCACTTACTTTAATCTTTTTAAATGCCTTCGCTTTGGCAGAATAGCGAGATTCACAAACATATACATCTTTGAAATCAAACTCCTAAAAAAGATGAGCAAAAGGAAATATGTAATAAAACTGTAAGTAAATATGTAATATGATATTGTGCTCTCACTAAAATAAATCTGATTGAACAGATGAAACTTTTTAAGAATACTTCAAAATAAAAATATATTACAGTTTTAACTGCTAACTTTGTAAAATCAGAAACCAAATAATTTTTGACAGTTACCATGCTGACTTTTCACACGGAAATTAATTACGTTCACATTTTTTCCTTGTAATTGTACTACTTTTAGAAACAAAAATATATTAAACCAAACAATTAACAAAAAGAATAATTCTAAATGTAATGCTTTACATAAATTTGAGCATATATATTAAACAAAACTGCTTACTCACCTTGGGTCTCATTTTAAAATAATCCTTCACAAACATGACATAACATTTTCCAATAACTTGGTTCAGAGGGGTGCTGTTGTAATTGTCACTCTTAAACACCTCCTGCAGAATGAAACATTTATTTATAGTAACTCAATAGAAGTTAATAAATTGGCATACAATCTACTTCATACCAATTCACTACAGAATTGTCACTCAGTAGGGTGTTATGTGTCAATTTAGTTAACAGAGCAAGTCAGAAAGATATAGAATAAGAATATTCATATTTATATGATGCTTATAGTAAGAGTTGTTTTCTAAACATTAGCATTAATTCATTGAATTTTCCTTCAAGATTTTCATAAAATTGCAGAGAATGCATTACAAAATTATTACATGAACTTTTAAGTTCATTTTCTAATAAAATATAACTAGACTAGAGGAAATTACTAAGTTATTGCTTATAATGAATTTGAATATTTAAAAAAGAAGCAAATGCATAGTTTACCTTTTCCAAAAATTTGCGGGTAGCCAAGTGGAAAGTTTCATTGGGGCGGTAGAACCAACAGCCATACAACCACTGCTCACCTTGATTATCACGCCACAATTTTTCCACATGCATTATGTGTGGTTCCATTCCTTTTTCCCTGCAAAAGAACAAGTCATACAATTTTAACATAATAGTACCACATAAAATAAAACAAACACACTTTAGAAAAATTCCTGAACATTTTAGATTTGATCTATTATATAAGATTACAACAAGTAGGGAACTTCTCAACCTCTTGGTAAGAGCCACATTAAAAAATTTGAAAGTATCCATGGGCTGTACTTCTGTCTTACTAAAAAATCATGGGGATGCCTTTTAATTAAACCTATCCTACACTTCTATTTTCAAGAGCACATTCGATAGCAACTTTCTTTATGCTCTATGATTACATAGTTAGATTCATAACAATACAAGTATATAATTAATAGCAAATATATAATATTACCAGTAAAATAAATTGATAATAGTACACTGCTGGCCACCCAAATTGCAACACCAAGAAAGACAAGAGATATCACAACAAAATTTATTTTGTAGATAACATGTTGACCAAGTATCAAATGATTAAATTTATAGACTTCTGTGAAGTGTGGTTCCTGCCAAAATCAGTAGCCAGAGTAGCCGCCATTGTTGGAGATCACCGCTGCCACACGCCTCGGCATTGATTCAAAGAGACTTTGGATGTGTTCTTGGGGTACAGCAGACCAAGCAGCTTCCACACGTTGCCAAAGTTGATCTGGTGTGGCAGCTGGGGATGTATTCTGGGTCAATCGTTGAGCAACCATGGATGGACCACATGTTTTCTATCGGCGAAAGATCCGGAGAGCGAGCTGGCCAGGGAAGCAATTCAATCTGGCGATTGACGAAGAACCCTTGGACAATGCGTGCCACGTGTGGTCGCGCATTATCCTGTTGAAATATGGCTGTGGGCAAGCCCTGAAGGTTAGGAAGGACAACTGGCTCCAACACCTCGGAGATGTAGCGCTGGCTGTTTAAAGTACCGGCAATGCGTACTAGAGGAGTGCGAGAGTGATATCCAATACCGCCCCATACCATAATACCCGGTGCAGGACCAGTGTGACGGTGCATAACGCAGCTGTTCAGCATCCTCTCTCCCCACGGTGTCTCCAGACTCGAATCCGACCATCGTGGTGTTGCAGACAGAAGCGTGACTCGTCAGTAAAGACAATTTTCATTCCATTCTGCCGTCCACATCCTTCTTTCATCGCACCATTGGCGGCGGAAACGTCTGTGGTTCTGCGTCAAGGGTAGACGAAGCAATGGACGTCTTGCGGACAGACCACTGTGCTGTAAACGGCTTCGAATGGTACGCGCAGACACTGGATGATGCGGTACAGACTGAATGTGCTGTGCTATGGTTCGTGATGTGGCTGAGCGATCCGTCACTGCCATACGCACAATATGCCTGTCATCACGTGAAGTGGTGCACTGAGGTGGATGCGATCGAACACGTCGGTCCGTCGTACCCTCCTGCATCCAACGATCACATATCTGCATTACAGTTGTTTGGTTTCGTCCAACACGACTACCGATTTCCCTGAAAGATAATCCACAATCTCGGTAGGCCACTATCCTTCCTCTGTCGAACTCGGATACTTGATCAAAAGATGATCGCTGTTTTCTACGAGGCATAATTGATCGTTTTTTTGAAAAAACCACAAGAAAAACACAATTGCCGTACTTGAAATCGTAGAAATCTCCAAGCCTTAAATAGCGCTTTGAAATGGCGCCACAGGCGCGCGTGATGTGCGTCTGCGCTGAAATTCTAATCATTTGCATATCTCACCTCCGCTAATGCATGTTGTAAATTTCATATTATTTGCATGCTTCCTTCAGGGTGTTGCATTTACGGTGGCCAGCAGTGTACATTGCATAAGGAATGGATTTTTAACGAGTCTGAATTTGATAATGTTTTTTTAAAGCCTTAATGAAAGGGAAAATCTGCATAATAATGATTGGTGAAGTATCCTGTTGATTGATTGTATCCGATTGAATGTTGATTAATGAACTTGAATCCAAATGCACATTATCATTGTCAAATAAAGTAGGAAACACTTATACAATCAACTAAAAGAGCAAAATGAAAGTGTCACATTTACTGAAAAATGATAAACTGGAAGACTTGCCGAGTTAGCTTCCCTTAAATACGGCCATCTAAGATTCGAGTGGGTGCTGGAATTTTCTCGAACATCATGAGTCCAAGACTGGGGCATAATGATTTATAAAAGTTTCCAGAAGGTTCTACAGTGTTCTATTCATTTCCACAATCTTCTAGAAAGTTCTACTGAATTCTATTCATCTCCACAACCTTCTAGAACATACCACAAAGTTCTGTTTATTTTCACAACCTTCTAGAAAGTTCTAGAATTCTATTCATTTCCACAACCTTCTAGAAGGTTCAACAGAGTTCTTTTTATTTCTACAAATTTCCAGAAGGTTCTACAGACACGGAGTTCTATTTGTTTCTAAAAATTTTCATAAGGTCCTAGAGTTCTATTTGACTAAACTTGGGCATAAATGTCATCGGGACTCACCAATCAGCCTAGCGACCCCGAAAACTAATGGATTCGACACTAATCTCGGTCATTTTGGACATTTTATTTTTCACCCCCATGCCGATGGGGGCCGAACTTGGACTTAAACGGCATCAGGAATATCACTATTCATCTCAGTGACCCGAAAACTATGGATTCGACACTAATATCGGTCATTTTCGATTATTTTTACATGTCACTCCCTTCCCACCCCACCCCTAGGAGTTCTAGGGGTGTCTTACCCCCACAGTATTTTTTCCAGATAGTAAATCATGTGTGTACCAAGTTTGGTTGAAATTGCTTCAGGCATTCCAGAGTTATGCTGGAACATACATACACACATATCCATTTTTATATACATAGATAGTAATCTACACTCACTGCCAAAAGTTAAGCAAGGAGAGGAAAATGTTAATTTTCGGAAGCCAATCTAAATTTGAGAGGCTGCATTTCGCTGCAGAGGTAGATGGAAGTATGCAAATGTTCTGTAACAGTCAATCACGGTTTCGTGTCGAGATATATGCAAAAAAGGCAGTTGTATAAGACAGCATTGTGAAGGGTTAGAGGAGTTTCATGTAAGTGCTGATAGAAAGTGTTTAGAACTTTCGTACGATTAGTTTTCAAGACAGACATGCTTCTATGGCTTCCAGAAGAATGGCAGATAGTGAGCACTGGCATTCTGTGGGATGTCTTGAAGCAGGACAATCAATCACAGATGTTGCTCTTTTCTTCGGCGTTCATCATTCCGTCATTTCACGATTATGGAAACAATTCCAAACAATTGTTCGAAGACCTGTGGCCGGTCGCCCAAGGGTTACGACCCCCACGGAAGATCGATATATTGCTGTTTTAACCAAGCGGAATCGAAGAGCGACCTCCACACGTGTGACATCTATGGTTGCAGCGTCCACTGGTAAGACAATATCTGCCACTAATGTTCACCGAAGCTACACATGAATGGACTGTACGCCCGGGTACCACGAGTTTGTGTTCCTCTATCTGTCCAATCCAAAGGGGTATGATTAAAGTGGTGTCGGCAACATGTGAATTGGAACGTGTCTGATTGGGCCAACGGATGAGTCGAGATTTGCCCTGGAGCCAGATGACAAGCGTGTAAGGGTCTGGAGAGAACAAGGCACACACAATCGGCCCCAGAACATTATCGAGCATCACGCATTCCGAGGTGGAAGTATTATGGTGTGGGCAGGGATTTCGTTGGGATATTGCACCAACCTGCATATCTATAGACAGGGATTTGTGAAGGCTGTCCGGTATCGGGATGAAGTCCTAGAACCCACTGTGAGATTGTACACTGCAGCAGTTGGTCCTGCTTTCGTTTTAATGGATGATAATGAGCGTCCCCATCGAGCCAACATAGTTGATGACTACCTGGAGAGTGAGGGGATTGCGCGTATGGATTGGCCGGCGTACTCGCCCAACCTTAATCCCATTGAAAATCTTTGATCTTTGGGATGCCCTCGGCCGTGCTGTGTCTGCATGTTTCCCACCCCCAGTCACTCTCACAGAGTTGCAAACTGCTCTACAGGAAGAATGGTGATTACTTGACTCTGGGGTGGTTGACCACATCATGGAAAGCATGGTCACACGCTGTAAACTTTGTATGAGGATGAGGAGTGGTCACATACCCTATTAATGTTGGTTTTGTTTATTTTGGATTTAAACATCATTTTGTTAATGACTCCAATGACTTCATCTTATAATTTATGAAAATTCAATATTGTTTTCATCTTTGTATGTAATTCTTTGTTTTGTTTCATGCATAAACATATTTGCTACTTTCCTGCAGCATTTCGTGTCAAAGCTGTACTTGTCGATTTTTTTGCATTTTACCGCTTCTTGCTTAACTTTTGGTGTATTTATGAAAAATATAAACAGTCACGATGAAAAAGTTTTCTGTAGTTTCACAAAAGCATTCGAATTTTGTATATAAAACTTTTTTATTGGCAATTTTAATGTTTTCATTTTGTTTTGTCTAAAATGTTGGTTAATTTTTATTTAAATTTAATTGGGAAATTTTATGCATTGACTGCTAGGAATTCCTTACACTGCTATCATAACTGTTGGGTTTATGGACTGTAAAAGTTAATTTGCCCATTTGATAATTGAGTATGTTAACAAAATAGATTATAGATTGAAGTGGAAAGCTATTTTAATGATTATAATGATTGCAAAGATGAATTTGTTATTGCAAGCTCAAAATTTCACTCAATTGGCATGTTTTGGGGGAATGCTATTACACATTTTATACTGTATACAGAGAAAAAAAGCTGTTTTCTTGTATGCTATGCATAAACCCTTTGTATGCTAGGAATATAATTTTTTTTCAAGAAAATTTGAAAAATAGGCATAATTGATTTCAATTTATGTATATTTTCACGTCGCTTCATTTTTTACTATATGCAAAAAAAAAATTTCACAAATAAGCACTTAGCTAATAATTTATATTAACAAAGTATTAATGAGAAGTAGGCAATTTTTCATGAATTTTGATGCAAGTTCCCATTATTTTATTTTCTATAGGTGACATGATTTTTTCTCAAAAACAAGTCTAACTAATTACTTTATATAAAAGTAACTAAAGAAATTTTATACATTTTATTCATATATGATAAATATATAATGTAAACCAATTCTGAAATTTTCTGATTTTTTATTAATTTTACAGAAAAATTTACAATATGGGCGTGTGGTGTTGGGATCCCACAACTTTATTTATCTAACTCCCAAAAATTTCGTGTCAACTGTTCTAAACTGCTTGAGAACCAGATGGGGAAACATTGCTTACACATGGCAGTTGTTGTGCTGTTCTATTTACTCTATCATGTGATTAACTTTGCTAATTCATATATCACATTTTAATCTTTCTATAATTTCCTATAATCTTTCTATAACCCTGCCATATTTCCTAATACTTTAATGTTGTTAATCATAAATAGTTGTTTCACATAAATTAAAACTATCTAGAAACTACGCAATGATTTGCATGTCTCATGTCCAGTAAGTTTAAACTTGTACAGGCAAGGAATTAATTAAAATAATACAAATCTGATTTAAATAAAATAAATTACATTTTTATGGTTTCTTTCAAATCATGATTTTTTTTCATACCCTGATATCACTGCAGTAACTTTGCAAAACTGCAAACTCTAATTATTGATGACTAGAAACAGTTTTACTGAGTAGAAGAAAACATTGTCACAGAAATTTCATGCTTGCATTTCTTTCCACTCTTGTATTTGAATTTCATTGTACATAATTATTTTAATTGTATAGCACATAATTTAAAAAACAAATAGCATTACTCACCTTGGTTCTATGTACACAAAGTCCCATACATAATAAGTTTCGGTCTGAAATGTAGCACTAGTTGAACATGAAATTTCATTTGTGCTAGTTTCTTCCTATAAATTATAAGAGAAATGGCCAGATCATTAACCAAACAATATCACAAATTAATTATAAATAATAAATTATTATGGCATGTAATTATAAATAATTACATGACATAATAAATGTTAACAGTACAAAGATAATAAGTTCATTAAAGTTTTTAAGAAAAATAAAAGTATTGCTCAAAAAGGACCTGAATGCTGATCTAAAAATTCCCTTAAAATGATAAAGTTACATCCCTAAAAAACATGAAAAATCCTTACCGAATCAAACGACTTAGCTACTGAGTACTAAGTCAGCATTGTCCTGAGAATACACTTTGTGCAATTTCATTACATGAAAATATACTGTGAATCAGTCATTTACAGACTTCAATCTCAATATAATGACTATAACAAATGCAAACACTTATGCATGACATTCAACATATCACAATGCATGACAACCAATATCATATTCATATTGGTTGTCAGAGTTCGATTAGTTTGCCTTTTCAAAAGAGCTTCAATGCAATAAAATGAATATTTTTTAATCTGACATTAAAAACAATTTGATGATATCTAACAATAATTTGAAAACGCACTAGTATTTTTTTAGCAATTGTGTGTGTATTTAATGAATGGGAAAGATAATTGAGACAAGTGGCATCAAAAGTTCAGTGCTTTCCAAATAGAAACAAGGCAAAGAAAAACTTTGTTATTTTGTTTTAAGGGCATTAACAGATATTGAAGCTATTGATTTCATCGAAAGAAATTTTCCCACAGAAGTTTCTAAAAGATTTTTGAAAACTAGTAAACTTTTCACTTTGCCTTTTAAAATAAAACTTAGTTTTCAAAGAAATAACTTTTATTTTAAATTGTATTTCTAGTTGCAAAATCAAACATTGTGTTGAATTAGGAATCACTGTTAGAAATTTAAATATATAGCAGAAATGTTAAATCAGTAAACAAAAAATGAAAACCCAATAACAAAAATTATTTACTTTCTCCTGCTTAGGTTCCAGTTCTGCTTCCTGTTGTTCACGAGGAAGTTTCTGGGCCCGTAGCGTCTCCACACTAGCCTGTAGGTCTGCTTCAGTGTACTGCAGGGCAGGGGAAAGGAGCACCTCCCCATTTTTGCACAAAACATCTCGCCTTTTGATGAAGAATGACTGCAACTCTACAGAATCCTCAAACACCTGTGAATCAGTACGGCTCCTGTGCCTGACATGTTCAAAAACATCAAACATGTCCTCTTGAAAACGATCTAAACGCTTGTATTTACCCTACAAGAATCAATTTAAAATATATCAAAAAGTGCACTAATTACAGATAGATAAGAGTATAAATATTATAAGCAAAGCCAGAGAAAAGTATTAATGTGATATAATTCAGTTTAGTTACATTACAAAAATTTTTAAATGATTAAAATTATGTCAAATTTTTTGTAATGTCAGTGTGAGTCAAACATGAACATTTCCCTAAAAGGGTCGAACCACAAGTTTAATTATTATTTTTTGCTTTTGTAATAAAAAAATATTCAATTACATGTTTACCTTATCCAAGTTTCTTTTTATCATGTCCAAATTTAGAACTCTCCTAGAAACAAAAGATAGAAATTTATCCAGCTTCTGACTAAGTTCATAATTAAAATGATTCAATACTAAATAAAAATAACAGTTGATTAGAAATAGATTGATTAATTGTGAACAGAGAAAGGAAACAAAAAGAAAGCAGGTGTTTTGTCATTCGTACTTTGTCGGATCAGCAGAAGAATCTGTTTCTGAGAATTCTACCAGGGAGTCACTAAAGCAACGTCCTTCCTCATCCTTATTAAGAAAGAAATTAATTAATTGTACTGAAGAATGACTAAAAACGAACTAAGACATTGGCTCCCAAAATGAGTATACAAGTTCTTATAGGAAATGGCAATGTACTTAAGAGCTAAAAAAGACAATTTCAAATATTATATAAAATAATATTTCTGCTCAGTGTACAAACTTAATATTTTTTTCAAAAACACTTCAAGCTAGAAAATTTCTTATAAAAGTAATTTAAGTTAATTTTTTGAGATTCTAAAGTAATGCTAAAATACATAAATCATGTTCAACTACTTTTATCCTACTTTCCATCAATTACGAATTTAATAATTTTTTATTCAAACTACATACAAAATTCTTCTGAAAAGAGATTTTCAAGGCCAAAAATATCACATTTATAATAAAATCATCTAAACCAATGCTTTTCAATGGTAAATATTGACATTGAAATTGAAAATCACTGTTGTTCATTCAATGTTTCAAAATTTCCCATCTATTTGTCAGTGGTAAAAAAATTTGATATTTTTATTGAGTAGTGATAATTTAGATGAATAAATATATCTATATAAAAATTAGCCATTTAAATTATTTAAAATATTCATATTTGATAGGTTTTTTAATTACAGTACAAACATTCAAGAACTAAATAGTCAATTAACAAGTATTTTAGAATTCTGAATTATTTGCAGTTTTAATAAAATTCAACATTATTTAGGATAATACATTATGCTAATTCTGATCAATAATTCAATGTATTAAATATTGAGAAGGTTAAACAAAAATTTTAGTCTTCCTCAGCAAATTGGGAGAGATTGGCCATGATCAAATGATTCAATCATTATTGATTGAGATTCAAAAGCTTCTTTCAACACAAAACAGTAGGGAACACAATTCAAAATACCTGGTGATTGTATGTGGAAATAAAGAGATCAGTCAGGAATTCCTGGACTAAGACTTTGACGTCAGGAGTTCCATTATTGGTATCTTCGCTAAGTTCCAGTTTGGTTTGTAATGTCATCCGCTGCATTGTTAGTGCATCCTGCAATATTGTAATAAAATATAAAATGATTTAGGAAAAGCGAAATAAAATTCAAATATTTAACATTATTGATGTAATTAAATTTACATTATTGGAGTGAAAAATGATTTACTGAACACAAGAAAATATGAATGGTAATCATTAATGTGCAGAAAATTTTACTATGATTATACAGATCTCAAATTTCTATTTCTTTTACGGAAAATTTCACAATAAGAGTATATTGCAAATGCTTAAATTATGACTGGAAGACGATCCTCATTTTTTTAGTATTTTAGTTGTTTTAACTTCCACTTGATGGTAAGCACAACATAGTATTTGAGAATTACAACAGTTTTCTGTGACAAGTACGATTTAAATTTATTTTCATCAATAGAATCTAGGGTGAATCCAGAATAACATTTCAAGTGGCTTTTCATACCATCAGGAAGGATACTGAGAAAGAAAATCGTATGCAGGATTCCAAAGAATAGAGTGTCACAGAAAAGGAAAAGCCCCTCTCCTTATTTGAACAAAAGGTTTAATTTTTATTGTGTTTTCAAAATAATTCTACAATTTTGAAGTAGGAAGTAGAGCAAAAATGGTTTGTGTCAATTTTCAAATTATTATTTGAATTCATGAATACAAGTAAAAATGTTAAACTATAATAAACAAAAGTACATATAAAATACTATAGAATATTAGGTTTTGTAAAGCATTTCACATACACAAACCTACTTTGTATATCTGGGAATCTGGTTCATTATATTTACAAGCATTATCAAACATCAGCACAAAATCTGACAGCAAGTCTTCCAATGTTTCATACTGTCCTGATTTAAGCTTCACACCAATTTTGTCTAGATCAATAGGTCTTTTGATAACTTCATAATAATCTGGATAATCCTGAAAACCATACAAAAGAAATTAGTCATATGTAGCAAAAAGCAGAACATGATATGTTAAAGTGCATATTCTTATAAAATCATTACTCAACAATCAAGAGTTTTACTCACCATCTTTAGGGTACAAAACACTTATGTAACTTTTAGACAAAATATTAAATGACTAGGTTAAGGAATAACCAAAACGGAAATGAATGCAACAGATATGTTCATTCAGCCATTTTGATAAATGAGAAACAAGCAAAATATTTCTACCAATAACATTTGATAAATCAAATATGGAGCGTCTGATTAGGCACTTTGAAACATACAGGCAACACATGTGTATATGTGGTGCATGACTATATTAGTTCTAACTGATTATAAACAGTCAATTTAAAAATAATTACTATACAGGGTGTCCCAAAAAGGTTGTTCCGCAATTTATCTTTTTACCATTTGGAGATAGGTAGGCAATGTAAATTGCAAAAGTACACCAAATAAGGTAAGTAATTAAGATATGTGAATAAAATTATCACGTGATAACAATTTAAGCGATTCAGTTTTTAATTTTTATACAACCCCTCTAGATAAAAATCCGAGATAGCAAAAATGTTCATTACCTGCATCCCTATCGTTAGCAGGAAACTGCATTTCTGTAGGTTGAACAGTAACGGAGGCATAATGACGCAAAAAAGTTGACTTATACCTCTTGTGCACAGCTGTTCAAGCAGTCAGATTAGGGACCGTATACACAATGCTAAAAAGCATTTTTTTCAGTCAGAAAGTGCAACATTGTGCAAAGTAATGTAGTATTGCAACTGCAGATGAAAATCGCAATGAATAATAGTAGACAATGTAATTTTTAATAAAAATATTGTATAAAAAATGGTTTAAATAAAAAGAAATTTACAACACATGTTCAAAATGTTTTCCATCTGCAGCAATGCAGAACTTAGCTCTTCATTTTTGGCAATGGGTCAGTTTCCGTCCTAAATTTAGATACGGACCCCTTAAAATAGAACCTCTTGTATCTCTGTTAATATTCAACCTACAGAAATGTAGTTTTCTGCTAACAATAGGGATACAGGTAAGGAACATTTTTGCTATCTCGGATTTTTATCTAGAGGAGTCGTATAAAAATTAAAAACTGTATCCGCTTAAATTGTTATCACATGATAATTTTATTCACATATCTTGATTACTTACCTTATTTGGTGTACTTCTGCAATTTACATTGCCTACCTATCTCCAAATGGTACAAAGATAAATTGCGGAACAACCTTTTTGGGACACCCTGTATAGTTAGACATGCCCAAAATTGAGTATACACTTGTCTTTTGTGTAAAGTTTAACATTTTAAATCAGTAAAATTTTTACTAAAAGTAATCTTTGATTTGGAATAGGAAATATTAAAAATTATTTTTTCTTGCAAAATATTACGAAAAACTCTTACAGTATCCAAATTAAGCTCAGGGAAATGTTTAGGAATAATGTAGGGAAAAATAAGAGTCACAAAATTGAGTAAAGATCTTTATTACAAGTTACATAATTTTGCTTTAATAAGTCATTAGCAGAAATACCCAGCCTTGATTCGAGTTGAATTGGGTAAATGTTGATTGAAAGTGATCAGACTAATCACTTCTCTTTCATAGAAAATGCAGCATCATTTAAGTGTACAGAAAGTAATTATTTAACATCATTTAAATTTGACAGCTGCTGCAATTTACTTCGAACGCAAATGTGTATACATGCATTCAAAAATCCATTTTACATTCATCACACTCCTGCTGTAAGACGAACTACAAAAGTTTATACCAAAGTGACTACAGAAGTCGATTTTGTGTTTGGGAGTGATTACAAATATCCCAGTACGTTCACTTTCAGTAAAAATGGTGCATTTTCGGCGTATATTCTAGCACTTAGTTTTCCTATGAATATGTTTTACTTGTGGCATTCTTGCACCTGGTATGCGATGTTTTTGAATTTCACCATCATTACGAGAGGATTGCAAATTAAATTGTTACGAAATTCGTTAATTTATTTTGAAGCAAATACATTTTTCTTGAAAATTCCATTCAGTGGCACGTGAAATAACAGAACTTTTTAAAATAAATGTCATCATTGTAGGCAAAGCAAACACAATAAATTACAATTTTTTAAGAAACAGAAGGTCAAATTTAAAACATTTTAAAAAAAAGAAAATCACTGCTTTTAATGAATGTTTCAAATTTATATAAGTTGCATAAGAACAAATTCTACTTGTAAAGTAAACAACCTCGACCTTCTGTCAGATAAGACAAAAAATTTCAATTTTTCAAAATTCCTAACTGTGATATTATTCCAAGATCAGCAGTCTTGTTTAAAATTGGCTTTACTCCAACAGATATTCATTTTTAAATCGAATCCTTATGGTGCTTCGGTTTCTAAATGGAAACCATGAACCTATTTACAATGATAGATGTATTTACTTGACTATGGACTACAGCTTCCAATAATACCCATGAAACATGAAAAATATATGTAAGTTTAACTGATTTTAATCGTCTTGTAATGAAAATCTATGTCGAAATTTAGAAATATATTTGTACAACTTATGGCTACCCGTTTTAATTTAACGCAACCCACATCTCATTTTAAAGTGATTTTTCTTAACCTTACCAATCATTTTAAAATAAAGTTACACACCTTACTTAAAAAGGGTTTGTTTTGTATATTTTAATTTATTTTTATGAAACAGAATTCTACAAACCATTAAGTATTCAACCAGACATAAGGAAAGTTGGTGAAGATGTTGAATCCGGGACACTAGCAATTTATCGCCAAACATGGTAACCTTGTGTTTTGATCCAGTTCTATGGCACCCCTATGCAAAAGGTTTTTCGCGTAGGAAAGTCCGCGTTTTTTTAACGAACATACTGGCATTGGACGCCATCTTGATTTGGCGAAAAAAAATTGCTTGGCAACAAACATGCCCCGGATTCTACATCTTTACCGGAAAGTTCGTTGAAATATCCAATTTATTTGCAAAAGAACGCATATTGGTAATACTTAGAAATACTCAAATATGACCGCAACTTTTCGCTGTTGTTTTAACTCAAATATACAAACACAGAATTCTAAATCAAATTTATAAAATAAAACATTAATTCTTGCATTGCCAGATACAGAGTATCAAAATTACGCTTTTATGATCAATGATTTTTCTGTTTGGGCTTTTTGTGTTCCATTACCAAAATATTTTAGTTATTTTAAATAAAAATACTTTAAATATCCTTATATCATCAATCAAATATTCATAAATTATTTATATTATGGAAAGAAATAAAGAATCAGTTCAAACATAAATATTTGAATTTCATTTAAATTGTTTAAATACAGCATTTTAGAAAAAAATTGTTTTTTGAGCAATACTGGTAAAACAATTTTATTTGAAAGTTATTTTTCCACCAATACTCTGGTAAAACAAAACGGAGTTGCGTACCCCTAATACTCAATGTTATTCCTATGGCGATTTCGAATTGTTTTTAGCCCCTCTGATAAATAGAATGGGAGTTAATATGTAGCCTACGTTACTCACAGGGTTCAAAAGAATATGTGTACCAAATTTGGTGTGGATTGGTCAAACGGTGAAGATTTGTAGAGAACTGACAGACGCCAACTCTGTTTTATATATAGATGGTGAATAGATGATGATTTATATATAGATGATGGCCTTTCCTGTATTTACAGCTTCCAGCCTCTTAATCATTGATTCTACATGAATTTTTGTAGTTTCCAAAGAAATTTTAGCAACCAGAGCATAAGAAAATCTCAAAACCACCTTCAAATGCTCCTTGTCCTTGCTTGCAAGGTGATGCTCTAGGACAATTTTTCCTGGAAGCATAAATTTTCTATTACATTCAAATCAAAAGACAGCTGAGGCTGCTTAAGGTACGGTAGCTGCTTAATGATACAATAACCTGTTTCACATTTTTGGCTTGATATTTAGGACAATTATCCTGCAATAAGTCAAGGGTTGTTCCCAAACCTAGCCTGCTTGTGCTATCCTTGAGGATATTCTTTAAAATGTCGAGACATCCATCTGGTTCATAATATGTACCATCAATAAACACAAATTTTCAAACTCCCAGAACTACAATGTAACCCCAGAGAAGAGAACCATAGGTGTGTTTGAATGTTGACACTGTACTCTTGTGAGTTTAGGCTGTCTAATTTTTATGACCATTGCTTACATGAATGTTGAATTTGCTTTTGTCACAAAAAGTGATAAACATAAAGCAATTCAAGCACTTACAAACATTATTCTTAGCAAATGAAAGTATCTAAGAATGTACTAACAAGTGGCTTGGGCCTCTTAACTAGTCAATATTTTCCTTTTTGTATAACTCTGCGAACAGTTTAACAGCATAAACAATTTGGTCTATCATTGATATAATGCAGGAAGCTTCAGAGAATGGGAAAATGCTAATTATTGCTCTCTTTACTGTATTGTGAAGGATTTGCTCTAATACCTTTTTTCTAATACTTTAAACTTTTTTTGCTATTCCATATTTCTGGATGATTTTTGTAAGTATAATTGCATTTTTGCCTAATCAAAAAATAATTTCTCAAAGAAATTTGCCCCCAGTTGACCATATAACACAATTCAATTCTTCAATTGAATCCTGTTCAGCTTCATTTTTATTTGATTTCATTTAAAGAAAATTGTTGAAAAAGGTCTAATATATATGTACACAAAGAATCAATAATTCATAAAAGTTGTGCAAAACAATAAGTGGCATATAAAGCTGTTTATTATAGTGTATACTCAAGTTTGTGACTCATATTTTACGATAGATTATTTCTAATTTATTTTTCTGGAGCTTAATTACAAAATTGTTTGGGAGGGATTTCCATAATATTTTGTTAGAAAATAATACCTAATATTACTATAAATATTCTAATTCAAATATTATCTTTAAAATGAGAATTTCACCCTTTGAACATAACATTCCTTACAAAAATGTAGTGTATACTCTCAATTTTGGGACTGACTGTATATCTTATCTCACTCATAAAACCTTCAGAAGATTTAAATATAGTCCAATACTCAGGAAATCTAGATCTTGGATTAGTATACCTTTGCCTGTATGCATATTGATATAGGTGGAGTACTATACTTATTAAGTATTTTGAGTGTCATTAATTTACCTGCAGATTCCATGTTACTTTAATCACTATTTCAGAACTGTCTTTTAAATGATTTCTTAGACAGTAGTAATTCTATATTGCTGTTTACTCAAATTAATAAAAGAGCATAAATATTAAAATCTTTTTGTAGGTCCTTATTACTTACTGTTTTAGATGGAAGTTTATTAAATATAACTGACAGCTTACGGCCTCTATTATCTGTATACTCTTTGACTGTATCATAGAAAGACTTCAGTTTCTGCTTTATGCCAGTGAAACCGGTATTCTTGTGCCTGAAAAAGCTCTTCATAGAATCAAAACAGAAAATACTTTTACCAACATTGTGTGACATGTTGATAACACTTCATATTGCTGAACAGAAAATGCAAGATAGATTTATAATTATCAGAAAAGATCTGAACAAAAAGAAGCATGGTTTAGATGCTTTGATCAATCTATTTTTACAGTTTTAAACATAAACTAGATTTTCTTGAAAATCTCCAAGTTCTTCTCTTGAAAGATTTTTCCAAATATGTAGGTTTTCACTTTTAACTATTTTTAAAATTACAGTGCAACAATTACATGCATGTGAATGAGTGTTAACAATATATTCAGAAAAATCAGAATTCTGGTGAATGACACAGAAGGTCTTGGAGGATAAAATCTTCTGTGAGTAAGCTCTTTTAAATTTGAACTAGTTATTAATTCTGAGACTGAAACTCAAATAAACTTATTTTATGCACTTTTATGGTTCATTTAACAATTTTGTTAGGATATTTGAGAAAAACCTAATTATCCAGAAATTTTATAATGGTATCAGAGGAATAAAATTTTTAATATCAACATTACTTTATTAAAACAAAAATTAAAAGAATACTAAGTCAATTTTGAATAAATAAAACCTTTAAAATAAAAATTCTTTTAATTTTTCAAGTGGAATTTGATTTTGGAAAATGTCATGCAGAATTTCAAGAACATGGCTTAAATACTAAACACGCAAGTTTAAAATGTATATATACATTCATCGAGTTAGCTAATTCCAATTGTATTGAAAGGGAAGTAGATTAAAAATGTAGAAATAAAAGAATACCAAAATGCAAAGTGCATGAAAAATCATAATTATACAAACATATGCATAGTGACACAATTGCTCAGTAAAACCTGGAAAACACAGGTTAGATTACATTTCTTTCAACTCCATAGAAATAAGTGTTTCATTAGTTTACCATTTTTTTTTATTATTTTTTTTTTTTTAGTTTTAAAAGAAATACTTTTATTTACTTTTTGTTCTTTTAATCCATTATTTATTTTTCAGCAGTAAAAGATAATGAGTAATAGTGGTAATTGATGGTACTCATAATGCAGATACAGTTAAAGGAAATAATTAAGAAAAAAAATTACAAGTTTTTAAATTTTATTAAACTACATCAAAGATTATCTTTGAGTATACCAATTTATATAGACAAAAAACACAAAGAAAAGGTTAGACAGTTGTGATAGTAATATATCATAGCTATATTGTGAATACTTAAATGATACTCCAATTGATATAAATGATTGTTAATGTATTTATATCAACTGCAGAAGCAACATTCAACAAGATGTATGGTGAAGCATTCGTAACAAGTGTAAAATTGAATGAGTGTAAAAATAACCATTAAAATAACTTCAGCAATACAATATTGATATAATTATAAACCTTAAGGGGGGACAATACATTTCAGTGAATTTAACCTTAGATTTCAAGAAATTTAATAATCTAAAACACAAAAAAAGTGCGCTCAGTCAATAAATGTGCCATTCTTAAAAAATTAAATAAAAAATATATATACCAAAAGGTTTCGAAAAAATATACAGAAGAAAAGGGGGGAAAGATGTACAAAAAATATACATAGAAAACAGAAAAAAAATAATATTTTACATACAACTCGTCCTTAGCATACTCCTTTATCACTCTGCAAAGAAAGATTACAAAATAAATCATCAAGCATGAAAAACAAAAACTGAAAAAGAAAGAAAAACTAAAGAGCAAAAACACATGGTAAGCATGGATAATGTAAGAGAAAAAGTAACTTTTACCTCTTAACAGGTAAGCGGAGTTTAGGGGTTTCACAGATTGGTCCACCCATTTCTTGAATCTTGACATTGAGAACATTTTCAAGTGTTTCAGCATCCTGGTAGATTTGAGAGCCCTCTTCATTGTAGTGTTTACAATTAGCAAACATTAGACGGAAGTCAGCAATCAAGCTCTCTTCATTTGTGTACTGAAAATTCGTTAGAATCAACATCAATTAAAATTATGGTTAATATAGCTAAATTTACTATTGTGCTAAACAATCCATCATTTGTTGATTGGAAAAGTATATGACAGAAAAAAATGTGAAAACCAATATCCAACTAATGCAACTTCATATAACCTTTTACCCAATTATTATTTTAAGCCTCAATTGGAAACATCATAAAATAACTAGTTAATTGCACTAGTATTTCCTGTATTTATCCAATTTTATTAAATTGAGTAATAAAATAGGATAATATTAAAGCGTCAATTAAATTTATATATAAATAAAAATGAACAATATCGTCAGCTTACAAGTGAAACACTACGTCCAAATTTTCAGCTTTTCTACACCAGAATGTGGTGATCATTAGACTGATCAAGTCCACTCATTTCTTCTTTGCTTGAAGGTAAAAAATGTGTTCTTGAAAAACACTTAGAGGAAATAGAATTCCCCTCTTTTTTCTCAAAACTGTTTTTCGATAGTGAATTCCACTTGTAAGCCAACTAGATATTAACTTTTGTTGTTGCTTCGGTAACTTTTATGATGTTCCATCCAAAGATTTCATTGCATGATTCTGTCTTAATTTAGCATATTTTTTGCACTCACTTCCCAAAGTTATTTTAGAGGTGGTAATTTTTTCTGTCAAGGTAGAAATGGAAACATTTCGCCAAGTGCTGCAAAAATTAATGCTACTTAAACTAGTAGGCACTTTAAACTAAGCTTTTTGTATTTTCGTTCTTTTTTTTGGGGGGGGGGGTCAACAATCATATATAATGGAAAGTGTATGGTGAATGAATACTTGAATGAACTTAAACAATAACTGTTACTTCAAATAACCGCTTTTTTTCTAAAATGCAAAAGGAGATTTAAAGAATTTTAATTCATACTTGTAATGTTGATTTATAAATTATAAAAATAAATTTCAGCATGCAGGATTTGATGTGATGAGCAATACAGTGTATTAAATATTTCAGGTGAATTTTTATTGCTTCATATTTGTGTAGGGGGGAAACTGAAATTGCTATCAGAATCAGATTTTTCAAGTTAAAATTCATTTAACTATTTCAATTTAGGTGAATTTTTAAATAATTTCATAAAAAAAGAAACCTGTAATGTATAACTCACAGGATTACTTTTTTATGTATAAGTTAAGCTTAGTATTTGGCTCATATTACTTACTTTAACATACAATTCTGATAAAGAGCAGAAAATAAACTAATGAAATCCTGCTGCATTTTGAACTCACCTTTTCTGCCTTTATGTTACTGTCAATTGTTTTCATGTCAATTGGATTAGCAATGATTTCATAATAGTCAGGATAATCTTTTTTGGACGGCTTCTCCATAAATACAGATATCAGAGAGCGGCGGCCATCATCGTCCTAAAACATGAGGGCAGAATAGGAACCTTTTTGTACATGTTACTAATGGATATTTTATGGGAAAAAAATTGATATATATCATTCATTTTCATAAGTGCAGCAAAACTCATTCATCATTGACCTACAGAAATTGTTTGAAAGCATTTACAGGATTAAATTATAAATATTTTAACATGTTAAGTATATTTCTAAAAAGCAACTGTTCTCAAACATATTAGTCATAGGACACTTGTCGGTCTTATACAGAGTGCTAGAATGCGTAGTTTCAGACAATAATTTATCTTTAAAATGACAAAAGTAAAGTCTTAAACTTTGCAAGACTTTATTTACAAATCCAGAGATAACCACAAGCACATAATTTCCATACTTGCCAACTTAAAAAAAATGGGAATAAATCAAAAAGTTATACAGGTCAAAGTTTGAAATTTAGCGAACTATGGGGAAATTAAGCTGTATAATACCCATAATAATTAACAGGCACTTTCATTTGGCATAATAAGCAAAAGTATATGCAACACAACAGATGTCAACAATATGCTTCACACACTGCTAAAATTATCTCTACATCTCAATACGAGTCATAAGCTAAACTTGTCGCAAAAAGCTAGTGCAGAAGAAATAGCCTTTTGAACTTTTTCAAAGCAATCATCAGGTAACACTTCAATTTGAAGGATGGGATTCTGTAACGAGCAAACTTTCAAACGGTTTTAGGGTATGCCTAGTCTAAAATATCTATAGATATTAGTGATCAAAAAGAATTCTTAATTCTCTGTAATTTACTACCTCCTAACCTACCACACGTTTTCTTTACATAAAGCCGCTGTTACAATTAATCATAAAACAAAAAATATTTTACAAGTAGAATACTTAGTTGTAATTGCCATTGTGCTTTTCCTTAAACTGTAAAAACACAGACAAATTGCGACATGTGAGTAAACTTATAAAAATGTGTACTGGTATGTATTTTAAAATATCTAGAGCTGAGTTTATTTTGACAGAAGAAAAGTAATACTAACAAGTCTCATCTTGTTTTGATGCTAAAAATTTGTTTACTATCATACACAAATCCTTTAATTTTACATAATTATTGAAGAGGACATGAACGAAAAGTGTAACAATTTTTTAAATAGCACTGAGCCTTTATACAAAAGGTAATCAGTATCCTTAAATGTATAATGTTGATGAGCATTTTAAATGAGCAGTATATGTTTCCATCTATGATTTCCTTTCAACACTTCAAGAAAAAATGCAAAATTTAGGGATAATTTAAAGGGACAATTTCTTTAAAGAGGACAAATCATTATACTCTTCTTGTAAACTCCAAGAGTTGTAAATTTTTATTCCTAACATAAAGGTTATGACTATCACACATAAAGCATTTTGATTAAATCATTTTCAGCCAAAAGCTCTTGTATTAATCAGAACAAAAATATCTTATATAGTTTTTATTTTTGCAACAAAATTTGGCAGCATTTTAGTATAAATAAAGCAAGATTTAAATTGAATTGTTCACATATGTTGAGAATAAAACTAACTTTTAACAAAAAATTCAAAGGTATAAAAACATATATTGCAAAATGCATAAGTTATTTAAAACTAGCTGTAAGGCCCACTCAAGTAAAAATACAATGTGCTTTGGAAATCACTTTCTTTTGCTTTCATTATCCTTTGCAGCATAATCGTAAATTAATGTGCATTGAAACACCCTTGATATGCTTTATTGTTCATGCAAAGAAATAAAAAAGATTTCATTCATCAATTACGTCAATGATGTTGGAAATTTCTTCGTACACAATATTTTTATAAATATTTTATAAGAATCTGGAAGCATTTTTCCTTGGTTTGGTTCATGGACAACTTTGACTGTGGCATCATCAAACTGTTGAAATCTTGACATTGCAACATAAAGTTATATATGGCTAAACATTGGTTCAGGAAGGTAGTTACCTACTTTCTCAAGTGAATGACCTTGAGACATTAAAGGTCATAACAAAGGCGATTTTTACAAGAAATTGCTATAATCTTAGTGTGAATCTAGTCTCTTCTAGTGAACCTACTGATACAGACAACTACTAAATAGTACTTGTCTATATCAGTAGGTGCAAGGTCAACTCAGAATAAATACGATTTTACCACATGCCGAGTCAGAGTACTGAAATGATCAAATTGGGTTTTAGAGATTTTTAACAGTCTTGTTCTGATGCATAAATCTTGTTGTGCAGTGAGGATTCCCAGGCGCATAATATCTACAATCTTCAACTTTAATCGAAGTGGCATTCCTGATGGAGTTTGCTGGTTTTTTAACTAAAACTTTATAGGATTAAAAACTTAACTTAAAAACTTTAAAGGACAAAACTGTTACTTGTCACTTCTATAGCTTTTAGTTGTTCTATAGCACTGTCAAAATAAACATTCAGATTTCGAGGACTGTTACTTGATGAAATTGGAAGATTGTATTTATTGCAAAAGAATATCTCTTAAGTTAAATAGATAAATTTAATTTGGTAACTAAGGAAATTAAAACATTAATAGAAATCATTTGGAAAATATATATCACATTTGTACTTTTAAATCAAAAATCACTGTCTGATAAAATATAAAAAGAATTTCTACTTTTGAATAAATATAATTTGGTAAAGTATATTCCTGTGTGTGTGGTATTTTACTCCTAACATTACTTACTCCCTCACCAGTACACCAGATTTGTGAACTCAGCTTGTGAATTTAAACTACAGTTTATTTCTCTTATTGTTACACTATTATGTCATTTAATATTTATTAATTATGCACAAGCAATTTCTTGTGAAAGTATTTAAATGTAACTTGAACAAATGAGAGAAAGGTTGACTTAAATATGAATGAAACAAATGGCAGACACTTGACTACGTCATTCAACATCTGGCTTCCCAATACTTCTGTACTCTACTACTAAAATTATCAAGAGCAGTACACATGTCTAAGTGTTGAGCCATCATAGATTGCCTGCTATAAGTCAGGAGAGTTAACATTTACAATTTAAATATAACTTTAACCAATGAGAAAGTTAGTATAAAAAGTGATTGACATACGTCAAGGCCAAGTTTGTCATTTATACATTATGATATTTATCAATTACATATACTACTAAAACAACTTAAAACTTCAATCTTACAAATAAAATTGGCTGATAAGAGACTTACCACATAATCATGAATAGCTTTGTATAACATCCGTGCTTTCTTCTTCAAGCTTATCTCACCATCCAAGCTTCTTCTCTGTTTCTTAATTTCAGATAATGGAGTCATGACTAACTTTTTGGCTTTGCGTTTGGCTGAACGGTCCTCATCGTCATCACTCTCCGAGTCCTGGGCAAATAATGACAGAATGAATTCAAGAGTTACTTCTTGCACCTCATAACTAAGAGTTTCTATTAGTCTCAAGGTTTCTTCAGTACAATTATGTTTATAGATAGAACAGTATGAACAGCTTATTAGCCCTGAATGTAAGAAACTTCTAAAGTAGGTAAATACTCAAATATTTTAAACATTGTTTGGATCTTTTTAATATTTTTACTAACACTATACCTACATCTATAAATGTTGATTTTATTTAATTTAATATTTTATTTGTAGACATGTTATGTTTGGGCATCTTGGAAAACACATTTCATTTTCAACAGAAATCTAAAATACAAACCTTCATGTGTTGATTGATCAATTCCCTTGCTTTGGCTTGCATAATTTTTTGCAGTTTGACAGCATCCTGCAATTCAGAATAAAAATATTTCATATTTAAAAAGAAATACAATGGATAGTACCAGATTTGAAATATTAATTCAAGAATTAGTTGTAAAATCATCAGTTTAATTAAAAAAGGAATATTTTGGCACAAACCTATAAAAAATGCTTTTAATGCAGCACAAAATACTTAAACTTAAGAAACTTTAATGCTGCACAAAAATACAAGAAACTAAGCGAACTCACAAGGAACAGTTTTTTGGCTGTTCATAATTAGTTGACACAATAAGATATTTTAGATTAAAAAAATACTATTCTGAACTTCAAATATTCTTGAATATGACATATAATAATTAAAGATACTTTATAAACATGTAGGATATAGTATAAAGAACAAGACTGCCATTTCCTGTGATCCAGGAAATAACAAGGGCCACAATGGCTAGACAGACCACCAGTGACCACCAAATTCAGTGCTAAGATCTCACATAGAGGAAGGATGAGGAGTTGCCATAAAAGCCACACAAGATGTAACAATGTGATTAACTTGTAAATAGTTTTCCCCATCCATTGTAAATAAACATCTCTAATTGTTAATGTCTTCCATCCTTAATTCCTTTAACTACAAATAAGTGTTCTACATACATTATGTACATATTACAAGATGGGTAATGCATGCTTACTTTGAAAAGTTTTGAATCTGGCCTGTTGTACTTTTTGGCATTTTCAAACATGAGATTCATGTCATCCACAACCTCGACTAGACTTGCAAACTGACCAGACTGCAGGAATTAAAAAACAAAAGACATATTATAGCAGGTCCTAAAAATTGTATTAATGTGTAAACCATAGTATTTTTACATTAATTTAATGAGTAATGCACTAGTCAAACAATTGCATGGATGCTTCTGAGATTTGACAAATGCAACCAATTCAAAACTGTTTATATAATGTAGCTTACCTTTATTTTTGTTCTAATTTTAAATAATGACATGGGCTGTTTTATTTCTTTGTAATAATCTGGGTAGGACCTGCACAAAACATACATACAACATATGTAATTAATACACTCTCACAAGGTCATTTATGGAGCAGAGTACTCATGCAATAAATTAACTAAAGCAGGATATTATGGTAAATGAAATAAAATAGTTCTAAGTTAAACTATTTTTATTAAAAATATGCCTTTAAAACAAATTATAGATAAAGAAATACATTTAAACCAACAATACAAAAACAAATCATTTGTAGTTTTATAATTTTTCACAATCCACCCTAACATTAAGTCAGCTTCTTGATGAAAATAAATTAATAAACCTGAATTTTGTAATCAGAGGTATAATAAATAACTTGAAATTAAAACAGTTGCTAATTTCAACATTAAACATTTATTAGCTCACAAATAAAAAAAATTAAATGATTATATTCATTTATGCTCAATATCCAAACTGTTCCAATAAAAACTGCACTAATGGAGCAAGATTATTTTCCCAGAAGCACGAAAATATTCTGAGGGCAATACTATTGTTCATTATGGATACCTTATTTTTAAGATTTGAACTATGGTAATTTTACATGAGACAAGTTTAATAAAAGCCTTACACTTTTATCCAAAACTACAAAATTAACATTTTTGTTTCTTATATTAGGGTGTACGGTACAGTGATATCAACTTTGGTTTACCCTGTCAGGAATGAGATGATTGATTTTCAGTAATGATTACATAATGTGTAAATGAACCTTAATACATTCTGGTAGATAAATGGATGACAAAAATATTGTGCTCAATCCAGAAAATCTGCAATCAGTCTTTGTGACTTAAACTTTACAAAACACTAGGTAAATATGACTTATATTTACATTGACACACATTAGTTTCAATTATCTATGCTTATGTAAGCTAACTTGCTCATGACAATCATTTTAAAAAACAATGCTAAGACGATAACCTTCGATTTGATGTTTCAGGAATACATAATGTAATTTTCAGGAATGTTGCGCTGTTAACCTTTTTTTTTATAAATGATATTTGAATCAAAATTAAGGGTACAAGGTGAATATGTAAACAATACATATCGCATTTTTAGCTTTTTACTTTCTTGGCTGCATTATTTCTTCTTTACAGAACTATTCTCACAAAATAATTCAAGTTATCTCATAAAATTTTAATATTCTTTCACTACTGTAAATTTTTTCAATGCCAGTTTTTCCAGGAACAGGTCTCTTAAATAAATGCAATATCAATATCATTTATATTTAAATACCTTTTTAATAAGAAAAATATTTCGTTATAGACTCACACTTTTTTAATATAGAAAAAAAATAAAAAATTGCCTAGACAGCAAAAATGTCATCCATAAAACAGGATGTGATTTAAAAATCAAAACATTTTTTTAGTTCAGACTAAATAAAGCAACATTATGTTTGTTGGTACTTTGGCTCTTGTAATGAAATACAATACTGGAAAAAATACTCATTTGTATAATGATTTTGCAAATGAAAATTTTTCATGTTAAAAATTGAAGCAGTTTCAGTATGTATTATTATTCTTAATGTCTTCAGTGTTCACAGAAGTGAACACTGAAGACATTTTTCTTGAAGACAGGCTTTTGTGCTCTTTGGGATTTTTTAACTAAATCTCATTTGGCAAACTTTTTCCTTTTTAAACTTGAATTTGAGTAAAATCCTAATTAATGTAACGACTTTTGCATATCAATTTTTTCCACCAAGCGACTGCCAAATGAGAAAAGTGGCCTGAAAAGAACCCCACATTGGCATTGTAATGCAGATAAAACAAGAGATTGAAATTTTCAAATTATTACAAAGTGCCAACTTAGCAATATTTCTGTGAAAAGGAAGGACAATGTGTTACAAATTGGTGATTAGACTGGTTCATCACAAAATCATCAATGTGAGATTTTCCATACCAATTTCATTTTTTGCCATAATAAAAGATGAAAATGCATTATAGTTGGTATCTCTAGGTCTTTGGAAAAATTAAAATAAGTAATCCAGTTTGGCACTTATATAATGCAACAAATGTTTAAAAATAAATGGTTTGATTTTTCCCAGTGCACTGGATACTCTTCTTGATAATCTAATTGAAGCTAAATTTAAGGTACCTCAATTTTTTTTGTTTCTAAGTAGTATCATGAGAAAGTTTAATAAAAGAATTTATTTATTTCACAGAAGTACCCATGGGTAAATTATTCAAAAACTAGGTTGTATGCACTCCTAGAGCAATATACAGTAATCAGATTGAGCATCATGAATATATTAAGACATTTTTCAACAATATAACTTTTGCATTTTTTAATATTTTTCATGAACATGCATAATTTTCCTGACCAGTACCTGGCAGCAGACCACACTTTAGGAAATGTTGAACTTTCCAATCACCAAAACTAATCCTTACTCTTTGCTGCTAGATCGTATGTTCTGACATAATTTTCGCAAAGTTCCTTTTTCCATTAATATTAAGGTGTGTTGGCTGTGATGAGTATTGACAAATTACTCAAGATTACAAAAGTAAAGATGAAATCCCCCCCTCCTGTACCAGGGGACAAAAGTATACACCAACCTTCCTTTCAAAACTTGTTGAATAAATGAAGAATAGATTATAATGCAAAACGATACGTTTTTACAACTAACTTTAGTGTATTTCCATCATCAGACTTTAGAAATCATACAAACCCTAGACATTCTGTAAGTTGGCAGGTATATCAAAACAATGTTTCAACTTTAACACGTCCACTTAATATCGTGATATTCATGCAAAATTAAATAGCAAATTATTCAAAATAAAAATTACAAATAAACTATAGTTTCTTACATATTCTACAAGATAAACTTTTCAATATAATATTTACAGCTTTTATGGTGAGTTTTGTAGGCTCCAAATTCAAGTTATCTGAATTACTGAAATAAACTCAAGTTCAAAAGTGTTGACAGCATTAACTTTTATCCATGAAACTTATTGGTTAATATGTCTTACCTGTCTTTGAATTCCCCGAGTGTGACTTTTGAGTCATACTTATGCAGTTGACGGATGTAAAACGATTGGAATTTTTCAGAAAGAAAAGTAACCGGTACAGCAAAAAGTACTTTTAGCCATCCATGCATGTAAGACTGATTTTACACTTAAATTTGCTTATTAAAGTTATATAAAAACAGTAGAAATACATAACTGTTCATGCTATTTATTAGGCCACTACTATTTAAGGAAATCAATATAGATTTATATTTTTTTAACCACAGTAAATTTAGATTGTATTATCGGGTTGTTCGGAAAGTAATTTAGTTTTTTTGGTGAAAATGAAAGACGATTTTCTTATAGTGTATAAATATTTTATTGAATTATATATTCTCCATTTTGGTCCAATACCTTTTGCCATCTTTCTGGCAGTAGCATGATTTCACACTCATAAAACTTATGATCTTTGCTGGCAAAAAACTGGTCCAAGTCATTTTTGACGTCCTCATTTGAAGTAAAGGTTTTGCCGTCTAAAAAATTTTGTAGACCGGAACAATTAATAATCCGAAGGTGCCAGATCTGGAGAATATGCTGGGTGTAGTAGTACATCCCATCCAAGCTGTAAAAGCTTTTGGCAAGTTACCAAACTTGTATGAGGTCTCGCATTATCTTGGTGGAACACTATACCATTTCTATTGATCAATTCTGGCCTTTTCTGTTTGAGTTTACCTTTTCGATAGTAAAAAAGTAAAATATGCCAAAAATCCTGCTTTCGACTTCCATATTTGATAGGGCACCAAACAAAAACTATTGCGCAGAATCAAACAAACGTTTTCACAAACAAGCCTTGCTATATCAACTGTCAAAATACATAATGACAATGTGGCTTAAGTGTGAAGTTGGCTGTGAAAAAATACAATTAAATCCTCTGTTGGGAAAAAACGAAATTACTTTCCGAACACAACCCGATTATTAACCTCATTTTATGACACTATTGAGAAAAAATTTTACTCAATTGAAATGTCAGACAAATGCAGTAAAATGCCTGGTCAATAATTTAATATTAGGCTTTCACATGAAAGCCTTTGACAAAAGCATTGGAATTATGACTTTTAAATTTAAAGTACAACATATTAAAGAATGTAAAAACATGCTAATAAAAAATCAACTTAAGTTCCAAGTGCCAAATGATAAGACTCTTAAATTTTAAACCTGCTGAGCATTCTGATATTTCAACAACCAAAAATTTCAAGCACTAATAAAATATTTCACTAACTACAATATCCAAGCAATTATAGCAATTCAGGTTTCAAGCAAAACTGCAAATTCAAAGCAAAGTTCACCATTTTAAATGTTCTACCCTATCACACACCTTACTTATTCTAATTTTCCACCAATTCAATTTCAAATATGTAACACTGATAAAATAATAAAACAAGTTAATGAGAGTACAGGTAACCCCCGTATAACACAGGAGTTATGGTCCAAAAAATTGCGTGTTATGCGAATCCGTGTTATACGAAACGAAGAACTAGTACGAAAAGGGGGTTAGGTTCCAAAAATTAAAAAACATGCTATTATATTTTCATAATTAAGATCAATATCTTTATTAAAATTTTCTTAAGTAATACATATTAATATAAATTAAACAATGTTTTCTTTGTCATCACTAAGCACTATTAACCGAGGATGTTTACTTTTTGGCAAGATATCCTCATCCTCTGAGTGACAGCCACAAGATCAGTGATGCCATTTATATTTTAAGTCCTTTATTTCTCAATTCCGTTTTCTCCCTCGCTCCAGTGACTCTCATTAACTATGCTAAGAATCTTCCAGAAAGTTACGTCATGCCATATCATGCGTGTCCGTCTAACAAATTACAGATGAGCTAGTTTAAAAACAGCGAATCAGGAAGTCCAGCTCCCTTGATTGACAAAGCCATCTCCCCTGATTTGCAACCCCCTGAAAAACTGATAAAACGCGTGAAGAGGAAGAACCCTCTTTTTTTTTCGCCTCAGTCCAATGACCTTGCAGTTTGGTGAGAAAGAAACGCGTTAACCCTCTCGCTGCGCATCCCGTGATTTCCGCGGGCAACGTAGAAGTAGCAAATTTTCCGCGGGGATGCATTTTTGCCATCTATTTAACTGTGCAACCCACTCTTTCCCCGTTCATGGTTTCATTTTGGCTTTTCTTAAATGTTTATTCAAATCTGGGTTAACAGATGGCTTTAGATGTCCACATTTCTGCAAAATATACTAGCATTTTTTGCAGCATTTTGCACGCTCTTTTCAAAGCTCAAAGATGTCTGGCAGGAAGCGTTTCGCGAGTGATAGAATCTAAATTCCTGACAATATTTCCGACACTGATAGCAGTTCTGACTCTGATATCAAGTATATTGAAGATAGTTATAGCGAAACTCATGAGAATTTCTTGGATTCCTCTGCGGATAGTGATTTCTAATAATTCTTCATTTCTAATAAATGTTTTGTAAGTATTTTGCATATTTTCATTACTATATTCGTTTTACCTCTGTATTTCATAAAATAAATCATAATTTAACCAAGACTAATTTTCAAAATTTTGCTTTTATATGATTATTCTTCAATTTCAATATTCCGACAACCTTTTATGATCTAATTCTATATTGAAAAAAACTCTTTTACAAAAATTTTTTGTATATTTTAACTCTAAAATATATGTAGATTTGAAATATGCAATAAAAAAAATATGCAATTTTTGAACCTATTTTGATAAAAAAAATTACACAGTGAGAGGGTTAAGCATTCTTGCCATTTTTTCTTTTTGATGATGAGCGGGGATCCCCGAGAGACACCATGTCTCTTCTAAGCTAAGTTACTTTTTATTTAATTTATCTCGAGATAATATTCACGCGTGTAGATCTTAGGATATTCCCATGCTACACCATTTAAATTAAACTTTCATAATGCCCGTCCTTTTCGCATTGTTGTTCCAATCATTCCATAAAAGCACAGTGTTATACAGGGATGTTCCTAATTCTCGAACCGTGTAAGAGTGAATCCGTGCTATAGAAGTGCCGTGTTATACGGGGGTTACCTGTATAATGTATAAAGCTGTAAGTTTCAACATATAATCGATAGAATTTAAGAAAATGAAATTTGATAAAATATCCGTTCATTTATAACAGATATAAATACCCATTCCAGTACTTTTTACCTTAATTGGAAGAGGGATATTAAAAAAGCAAGAATATGTTTTCTTCCAGCTATGGGAGTTGATATCCTTAACCATTGTGGTCAAATGCAATGTGTCTGACTAACCTTAAAACCCAGTGGCTCTTTTCTTCTGTTTTTGCCATTTTTAAAACACAGCCATTTTTCATAGAACGTCTGAAAAGAAAAGAAACACTTCCCACTTTGTCTTTTTCTTCAACAGTTCTTACTGGTAATCTCAACACAAGTGCGGGGTGAGTGCTAACACGAATTTTCAAAAACATCAATGATATCAAACTCCTTCAACCTAATCTTTAAGATGTGCATTTGCATAAGATTTTAAATTTGGTGTAGCTGTTGTATGTGCATATAGGCACAGGCATGCTCTTTAAAGACAAATAGTGATGCAATCAAATCAAGTTTCATTCTGTCAGAAAATACAGGAAGTATGTAACATGATGATTACAACAAAGAAAATATTAAAACTGTACAAATTCAAAAATATATTCATCCAAAGTATTCATAAAAAAATAAAAGCACATCATCAATAAAAGTTTATATAAAATCAAACAAGAATGCATTAAGCTAGTTTTTAAGTTAATTACAAAAATATTTAAAACAAAGGTGGAAACATGCATTTCATATGGGTTTAGAGAATAAATGCATTTGTATAAAATAAAATCATAAGCATGTCAATAACAAATGAAAACAAAACATTCAAAATAAATAACATATAAGAACCAAAAACAAGATTTTTATCACGGCAGACTACTATAATCCTCTATTTACTCATCCGTGTGAATAATTCTATTAATAGCACTAAAACTGCTGTAAAATAAGATTTTAGGATTACAGCAAAGGTATAACTAATAAACTAAATGAAATACAAAAAATTATCAAAGTAATATTCAAGTAACATGTCCTGTATAATGCCTATATTTAGCCTTAGAACATATACATTTAAATTTGGCCGTAAAATGCAGCATTTTGGTTTTGAAATACAATTAGTTAGAAAAGCTATTTAAGATCAAATAACTCAGCATTTGAAATTTCAGTTTAGACCATTGCTGAACATTAAAATCCAACATTTGATTTTCCAGATTGACTACAATTCTAGTAATACATTGCCAAAAACTAAGCAACAATCTTGGGGATATCACTGTTAATATGAATGTATGACATTTTTCCATAGGGTATCCATATTTAGACATTAGAAACAAAAATATGCTGTTTTCCACAGGGAGGAACTAAAAGTAAACAATACAGTAGAAATTGGTGAAGTTTATCATGGGATAGTGCAAATAAAAAAGCATCATGAAAACTAAACTAAGCAGAAGCAAAGCTTTCAGTTTTGTTCTTGAACTGTTTTGATCAGAACCCTAAAGTGATGAGACAATGATTTGACAAAAACAACCCAAACATAAAACTTCCAGCATATTAAAAAAGAGAAATTGCTTCTTTGTATTCAGTTAATAAATACTCAACAAAATTAACTGAATCTCATAACATAGCCAAGTGGTAGAGCATAATCGGCTTAGTATCCATTTTTATGAAACTGGTTTGAACTTTTTTTCATGAAAAAATGGGACTATGGGAAAGTTGTATTAAAAAATAATATTCTTGGTCATAGCTGTAGTCCCTCATAATAACCTTGTACCCCCAAGGAGAAGCACAACCCACAGTTTGAAAATCACTACGCTTCAACTATAAGTTCATTGACACACACACCATGAAATATAACTACTTTTTAAAGGAAGGCAGTTATGAAATATACTGTAGTTTAAACTTAAAGAAATTATTAATATAAATAAAAAATGCCTGTTAGAAATGAAAATATAAGGTTAAAAAATTGGACATACCTTCTTGAAGGTAATGTCCAGAAAGGTTCAGAGAGCTGATACCCCTGTGAATTGATGAAGTTTTTGACTGTTTCATACAACATCCACTGAGGGTTACTATGGGCATCCTCGGGATCTGACTCATTGCCATCATCTGCATCTACACTCTCTTCTGCTAGTTCTACAACCGAAGCAGGTGATGCAGCTTCTGAGGTAAGATCAACCTTAGGAACCGCATCCTGCTCATACTTCAGGGCAGAAATTATGGCTGACCACTTTTGACCGCCAGCCAGACGCTTATTCCTGCAAACAGTTTAAAAGATCAGAAAACAGGGGGAAAATCAAGAAAACCAACCATACAAAATCTAAAAATAATCAAATTTAGCAGGTCTATCCAAGGAAAATAAAATAAAACCAAACAGCCAGAATAAACTTTATGTTTGAAATAATATTATTTAAACAAAAATCCAAGTTACAGAATTACTTTGTGAACAACCACTATTCTAAATTCAATAAATTAAATGACTCAAATAACAATGTTACCATTTTCTCTCTTAACAAAGGAAATATGTTTTCATCCCGTCATCCATCCCATTAAATTGTCTTTCAGACTACAAAGTAGTTGTATATTTTGTATAAATAATTCATGTTTTACTTTAATTTATTGATATAGATACTCAAATAGAATGAAGAATTAACAATTCCAAGATAAAAGAAATTCAAGATACTTGAAGTTGTATTAATTAACCAATCAATTTTTGCTTCATTCAATTAGTGACAAACAATATCAGTCCTATTTCCATATAAACGGTAACACATAGTATGAATCTCTTAGAACTACTTAGCAGGACAAATAGACATCTAGACAAGTTTTTGACTGGTTTCTTCTAGATAAGAACTATTTAGTGTACTATGTGCGATTTCTGGAAAATCAAGGAATGGGTGTACATCTTTGATATAAGGTAGACAGAGAATTTATAAATGCAAGATATAATGGAGGGAATAACCAGGAAACTTGTGAGCTACACTTGTAATGGTTTACATGCTTCTTTCAAGCATGAGCTGTCTTGTAAATCCCTGATTATGCTCCTTCGTGGAATGAGGCCCTGCTCATCAGTACTCAGTTTACATCAGTAAAAGCCTCCTTAATTATGACACTCCTCATTGTGAAAGTCAAAAGGTATCATGTCTGTGGTTAACTTAACTGGCATGGGTACACACAAAATCCATTCTTGTTTCACAAGTCATGTCCAAAATTGATAAAAAATTAGACAACCTCTCATACATTAAGCACATTCAATAGATAGAAAGGGAATGGGTGGGATACTATCTTGTCACATCTCTGCAGTCATCTGAGTTTTGAAAACAAATACTGAATTGTACATTGCATCTTGCATATCTTTAAACCATGAAGAAACTTGTATAGATGTGTATTAATTGTGCTTGGTCATCTTAGGCAAACTCATGGTATATGGCTGTTTATACAAAATGGGATTGTTTGGTTTTAATGTTTGACACCATGTGAACTTCCTAAAATGTTCTACAATTGTAAACCCTTGTAGTGGGTAATTTTAACACTGCTCATGTGAAAAAAGCCTTGGCTGAAGTGATTTTAAGCAGAATCTTAATGAAAGGTTCTTGAATTTTGCCTTCTTGGATTGCCAGAGACAAAATTTGAGAACTGTTCATTAAGATTATTTTATTTCGAAAAATTAAGAGATATATTCATTTGAGGTGGATGGTCAAACTTTTTCAATATTAGAATTTGTTCCTGCAAATTCCAATTTTTTCCAGCCCACCCTCTAGTTTTTGCCACTTGGCTTTGTAAAATACCAAAAATCAGTGGAAATAAGCAATTAAAGGTGTTTAATAAGTTATTTCATTAAATTATTTTATTTCAATGATGGTTGATTCAATATTGATTTGAAACATATTTTATAATATTTTCAAAATAAGACGAAATGACTTATCCTGAAACAAGATTGAAAAATATCCTTGAAAGACTGTCCAACAATTATTGTTAATTGAGTATTTTATAAATAAAAGTTTAAAATAGAATATTTATCCCTTTTACCTTATTCTTTCACTTGATTTTGCAGGGTATGATTTCCTTTGATCTATCTCAGCCTTTTTAATAAGAACAATTTTCCTCAAGGTAGCAGCATCCTATAGAAATAGTACATTATGATTAGAGGAAGCCCAACTACACAAACACTTTCCACTCTTAAGATAAAGAACTTTAAACAAAAATTAGTTTACTACAAAATTAAATATTTTAAAAACATTCAGATAACTATTTGAAATTAATCTTTTTAAACAAATGCATTAATTTTAATTAACTTCTGATATTCTATTTACACTGTAAATGAGATGTGAATCCGAAGAATAAACAAATCTCAGAGTGAATGAAAAAGAGTACTCTGAAACAGGTATGCTTAAAGTGAACAGACATCCCATTTTTCCAGGATAATCACAATTTTAAAACCAATGCTTGTCACTTTCCAGAATTTTGTGTCCTTATTTTTAAAAGTATCCCATTGCTCTGAAAAATATATGTTACATATATTTAATGCATATTTTGTACCCTCTACCATAAATATTAAATTAACTAATTCTCATCTTTTATGTCTCAATAATGAAATCTGATTGAAAAACTGCTAAGCAATTTCAAAATGGTTAAAGTGCTTGTCAGAATAAAAATTAGTAAATTATAATCTTACTTGATAAAAACAGTTACGAGTTAACATATTTTTGCAGTCAGCAAGAGAATATAAATTATGTGTAAAATCAGACTAAGACACAATTATGAACAGTAGACAATCCCTTCATTGCTATATCAAATTATTTTATCTTTCCTCTACATTTATATGAAAAATTAGATACATTAAACCATTTATCAGCCTTTTACAATCTAGTCATTTGTTGATTTCTATGACTTTGTAAAAGCATAGCTAAACTTAGCAATGCATTGTTAATAATAAACCACATGTTTAATTCTCACAAAGCATGCCAAATATTTTTGCCATTGTTAAACATATATTTAACAATAAAATCTTAAAAATTAATATTTGCTTTTTCAAGCATCAGGTATTAAATTAACTCATATTTGAATTTATTTATTTTTAATATGAATAAGTTAATAACATTTATGGTTTTCTGGAAATTTAAAGCTTTCTTATTTTTTTAATAAAGTAATCATAGTTTTAAGACATTATCTTAATACCAATTAAACAAAAAATCACCTTATATATTTGAGAACCAGGTTCATTAAAAATTTTAGCATTTTTTATCATTTGGAGGAGATTTTTTTCCATTTCACAGAGGCTTCTATACTCATTATTTTGAATCTTCTGAGCAATCATCTTCAAGTCAATGGGTTCTAGAATGACTTTATAATATTCTGGGTACAGCTGCATAATTGAAAAAAAAGACTATTAGTATAGCAATTAGAGACAAAGTCATTTTAATTTATTACATTGCAGACTATTATATCAAACATGAGAATTTAAATATTTTTTTAAAGAAAAACTTACATAATTTTAAAGACAAATTGTTTCCAAGAGAGCTTATTTTATATCTTAAATTTGTGTTCATTCTACTTCAACTCTAATTATCAAAATTCATGTTGGTTCAGAAAATATTCCTAATTTTAAGATTTCCTTATTCAGTGCACATACACAAGAAACTATTTTTGAAAATGATAACATTTTACTGTCCATGAAAATTTTTAAGCATGCCATCTGATTGAATTCAAGTTTCAGCAGTGCATTGAAGTTGATCAGATTGATTGTCTTTTCTATGTGCTTTTATTTTGCATTTTCTAAGGAAAATGCAAAGGGATAAGATACAATATGCAATGCTCTTGGAAACACATATCTGTTGATCAAGAGTGTAAATATATCTATGAAAAGTGGGAAGGTCTTCAATCTCATATAATTAAAATCCATAATGTAATTAAAACTCAATTTGTTAGTAGGAATTTTCTAAATAAAGTCAATGACTAATTTTTAAAAGATATGATTAAAAACTTGACATTTCTGATGTATTATAAATACAAGGAGCTGTCTTGTATCTAGATTGGCAATCATGGAGCAAAACTAATGCAATTGGACAGGATTCAGAGTATAAGGTGACATATCTTGGTCACTCACTATGCCTGATAAACTGAATTGTTATGTTTAAAAATTTAAAGAATTGACAGCTTTTTGGCTAGAATGTATTTCCTCACAAATAAAAAGCTGCAATATAAAAACAGCATAAATAAAATTTATAAAAACCAAACACAGTAAGATATTATCATAGAATATATAATAATGGCAAACATACAGTTCGGGAAGGCAAGAGCTGAAACATAGTACTCAGTGCTCGCCCCTCCATGTCAGCAGCAGTCATAACTGTCGTGAAAAGTTCTTCATAAGCAGATTCATCTTCACTGCATTCACTTCCCCTATCCTATAAGTATAAGACAGAATGACTCATTTTTTGGAAAATACCAAAGCTACTGAATATAATTTAGAATAAAAATATATACAACTTACATTTCTAACACGCACATATAAACAAGCCTTGACATTAAATGAAGATAAATTTGAACTTGATCAACAATGACTAAAGCACACTCGAATAATGCATCCCAGTTTGGTTTTGGAGGTTTTATGGCACAAAGGCAATATTTGGCCATGCTGCGCCAGACAAGACATAAAACAAAGAAATCCACACAATGAAAGTTTTACTGACACAGAAGAGAGAAATACACCCAGGGAAGAACGCACCTGACAGGAATCGAACCTGTGCCGCCTACAACTTGAAGGTTGCTAGTGCAGTGGACACATCCACTGAGTCATGACGGCCCCAATGCATCCCAGGATTCATAGTCATATAGAAGACAATAAATATGATCGCTAAACCCAAATGTAAGAGTGTGATTCAACCAGAGGTAAGCTTTAAAATCAGGGCTTTCTTTACATGCAGAATGTTGCTTTTTTTCAAATTCATTTTTCTACAATTTGGCATTCTGTAATTAACTTTTGCAACCAGCATATTACCCATACCTCATTATTCTCAAAATATCATAAGCCTATACAACTTAGTATGCTATAGAAAGACATTGATCATATATTGCATAGATCTATGTAGGTTGTTTCATACAGTAGTGATCCCAATTTCAAAATCTTGTGTTTGACATATATACAGGGTGCAAAGCAAAGTCCGTACCCAGCCTTTATTTTAACAACCGTTGGTCGTAGGCATATACTTCCGATTACAAAAATGTTTCAAATAAGGTAAGCATTCATGTTATGGCATTTTGAAATTTTTAAAGAATCAATTTTGTAAAAATTACAAAGTCTAACTTTTTATACAGTCCCCCGTTCCCTATAGTGATATTTAGTAAAAGTTTACACTCATCCTAACAAACGTAACACAAAAAGTTTCACTTCTGTGTGACAAAAATTGACCGAGATATTTAATTTCAAAGTTTGGGATTTTTTCAGATTTGTTTTGCCTTTATTGAGGGGTCGGTTGAAATATAAATTAGAATAATGCGAGATTGAAATCAGGGTGCAACGCCCCTTTTACGGCGAAAGGGGGGTTCCCGACCATAACCAATGGGTGCATGTACAGTAAAGTGGACATGTCCGATTCATTGAAAGCGGTCACAGCGCCCCCAGTGGCGAAACACAGAAGTTTGGAAATCTAACTCGTACAAGTTGCAGACAAGCATACAGTGGAAAACAATACATAAAGTAGAGAAATCTACTGGAGATACTGCTCAAAATGTTCCCCATTGGTGGCAATGCACAATTGAATGCATGACAGTACTAAATCGTGGAAGCATAGCTGGTGTAACTGTGCGACAAGCAAGGCCGATATGCTGTTTCAGATCATCCAGAGAGGTTGGCTCAGTCGCATAGACCTGTTCCTTGACGTAACCCCAGAGGTAGAAGTCCATGGGAGGTCAAGTCCGGCAAACACTGTGGCCACTCTACCTAACCACCATATCCGATGATCTGTTAGCCGAATTCGATGGCTAGATATGCAAGGATATTTGCTGCTTTATGCGGAGGGGCCCCATCATGTTGGAACCACATACGACATGCAGCTCGGAGAGGCAGCTGCTCATACCAGTCACGTACCGTGTCTTGTAACAGGTGCAGGTAACAATTACCCATTAAGGTCTCTTCGTAGAAGGTGGGTTCCCCATATACTGCACCACACATTCGTTGACCAGAGTACCTGGTGTCATGCTGTGCGTCCGATGTGGGGGTTGTCCAGAGCCCAGTAATGCACATTGTGGGTGTTGACGATGCCATCCCATGTGAATTGCGACTCATCTGTCCACAGTATGTCAAAAAACAACGACGGAATGTCGTGCAACATGTTGAGCATAAAATTACAAAAGTCAAATTTTCATGCGTCGTCACCTGGCATCAATGCTTGCACCAGTAGCGGACGGTATGGATGTGCACCATGCGCATGTAACAATCACCAAATATGTTGACGCGTGAATCCACATGCCCACTTATTTCTGCCATGTGGATTTGCAAGGGCGTATCCCAGTATTTCTTCCGGTGTCACTCGAATGCCTGATCTTGTCATTTTGCCTGATCTGGGCCGTGGTGCGAAGCTGCCGGTCTCTCTGAGACGTCGAAGTACAGTAGCTATAGTTTGATGCGATGGACATTGATCCATAGGAAAACGTTCGCCATAAACCCTCGCAGCCACTCTGGCATTCCACTGGCACATTCGCCATAAATCACTATTATTTCGGCATATTGCGCGGATGTGTAGCACGCCATCACGATCTCAACGCCGACTAGTTTGCACACTACTGCTGCGGTACTATCCTATTTGCATAATCATTGTTAGGAAAAACTGTAATATACAATACTTTTTCATATTTATGCACTTACTGCATTCGGAGTTTCCTGCGAAGCCAATCGGAACGCCCACTTTACTTTTTGTAAACAAATCACAGTGTAAGTACTTTTTCATTTCAGTTCAAATACGCAGATATTTAAAGAACTACTTGCATGTTTATTTCGGATATAATATTCAAATATGTGGATGGCAAGCAGATCGAGATATGCAAATGTACGTACTATTTAAACTGTAACTCATTTGAATTACACTCTTTCCTTTGAACGTCTAACTTGCTGTCCACATATACTCGCTTATTATCGAGTTGATTACGTGTGATTTGGTCATTTGACCCGACTATTATTTTATAATCGATGTTATTTCGTTATGTTTGACGTGTGCTAGATACACATACGAAATGTACTTTTTAAAAGTTTAAATAAATAACTTATATTTAAAGTCTTCAATCAACTTATTTCGAGTACCGATTTCGGGACTTTTTAAGGCTGGCTGAATTTTTTATGACTAACAATCATGATTTGCATGTGCGTTATAGCCCCGCTGGTAGTTTGCACTCCACTGCCATTTATATGGTTCTTTTTGCACATTTTTCATTTTCAGGGTGCTGATTCTACATAATTCGACGATGGTCTACAACTTTCTAATTGACATCTTTTGTCTATCTTGCTTAGTTTTGGAGTTAGATTTCCAAACTTCCGTCTTTCACTACTGGGGATGCTGCGACTGCTTTCAGTGAATTGGGCATGTCCACTTTACTAAACATGCACCCATCGTTTATGGTAGGAGAACCCCCCCCCTTCACCGTAAAAGGGGCGTTGCACCCTGATTTCAATCTCGAATTATTCTAATTTATATTTTAACCGATCCCTCAATGAAGGCAAAACAAATCTGAAAAAATCCCAAACTTTGGAATTAAATATCTCGGTCAATTTTTGTCACAGAAGTGAAACTTTTTGAGTTACGTTTGTTAGGATGAGTGTAAACTGTTACTAAATATCACTATAGGGAACGGGGGACTGTATAAAAAGTCAGATTTCGTAATTTTTACAAAATTGGATTTTTTTAAATTTCAAAATGTCATATCAATGCTTACCTCATTTGTAACATTTTTGTAATTGGAAGTATATGTCTACGACCATCAGTTGTGAAAATAAAGGCCGGGTATGGACTTTGTGCGTTGCACCCTGAATATATACTAAAAGACAAAATTTATGCAATCCATACATTGAAAAATTGAATTTTTGTTGTCTTTAATTCAAATTTGTAAGTTACAGATAAAAGCTAGAACATATAGAGAAATGATACAAATGAAATTGATTAATCATTTCTCTCAAATTAACTGTGAAAGACAAAGAAAAATTATAATATAAAATACTTACATCATCAATTTCACTGGATTTGTCATCTTCCTTTCGAATGTCAACTGCAGTAAGCTCAGTTTTGGCATCAATGAACACATCCCACAAATCACAAGCATCCCTATACTCCTGTGAGCTTTTCTGAAAGAGAAAGTGCAAAACATAACACTGAAGATTAATCCTTCAAAATGCACATTTCATTAAAAAAATAGTTCAAATTCAATAAAGCAAAATATGATATAACATCACAGAATAGATTCTAAAAATTATATTTCTGTACCTTGTTATTTCTTAAATAAGTTTTTGTGAGATTTAACAAAGTTCTCCAGTCTTAAATCAGAAATAGTTCAACTGTTTCATGCATTTAAGAAATATCCTTAACATACACAAATTTTGTACACTGAAATTAAATTTGTCTCATGTTTAACCACCAATTACTGAACTTTTATTTTAAAAAAAATGCTCACTTGGGTGCTTTGATGCTTTTAAATAAAACTTCATACTTTAGTGATGTTTAATAGCAAATGTTGAATCAAATTTGGAAACAATTCAAGAGCACTTCTCAGTTTAGGGCTTTGATTAATGTATGGTTTGAAGAAGTTTTCAGCCATTACTTTGACAATTTAGTACAATCAATTACAGAGCACAAACCAAAAGACAAAAAGTTTGAGCCTACAATTGTTCATTTAAAGCAGTTTAAATGCATTTCAGAAAAGATTTAAATTTTTCTTTGACACAAAGTAGTGCAAAGATCAAATTTTACAAAGGGATAATTAGAGGTTTCCACAAAAGCTTTTATTTGTGAGATTTTTCAATAAACAATATGTAATATAAATGCTGATCTTTATTCTAAAATACAGTATCATGAAATGTGTGAGGACAATAAAAGTTCATTTAATTATCCTTTTGCTTATCCCACAAATATCAGGATTTCCAAGAGTATTATTTTTTGGTACAGCAGTATCTAGTGCTGTGAGCAGTGGCAACGGCTCTTGGCGCGTTTTTTGGCACACTTTTAGTAGTGAGTGATGGCAGGTGAAGGTAACCCATCTTAATTAGTTTTTCCCCATTTTTATGGCAACGTCTAGAATGTTCTTTTCCTAGGATGTTCTTTCCATTAAATTCGTTCAGTTTGAGAAAAGACAGTCCAGTGCAGGTGCATCAGGTTGTATTGTTTTTTGCTATTTTCTCGTTACTTTTCATTACTTTTTTCTATTTGAACATGCCTTCTGTGTTTAGTGTTGTAGATAAGTTTCAAGATAATATTTTGCGAAATTTGAAGTTTAATTTTTCTGGTGGTAGGCAAACGTTGGGAAGTGAGCTTTTTACTTCCGTCTAAAAAATGTTTTTAATCGTAAAACAGTTTAAAAACTTATCTACAACACTTTCCATTTAAAAAATATGTTTTTTATCATAAAACAGTTTTAAAATTATTTTACGATAAAAAATATGTTTTTTCAAAGTTCTGAATAATTTTCCGCAAAACCTTTTTACTTTCTGTTTACAGTTTAAAAATTATTTACTGATAAAAACATATTTTTCAAAGTTCAGTAATATTTTGCGCAAAAGCTTTTTACTTCCCGTTTTTAAAAAAATATTTTTTTTTGTAAGATTTCCTTGGCGATAAGAAGTGCGCCAAGAGCCGTTGCCACCACACACAGCGCTAGATACAGCTGTACCTTAATTTTTTCTACACCATATTTTAAGGCTAAATAGTTATGTCTATTTAGTTGAGGCATAGAAAGTTATTAATAGACGAAAGGTAAAAATTGATAAGCCATGCACAGAAAATCACAGGTTGCATTGTGAAATAATTTCAACATTTCTCAAACCCACCTTAACAGTCACTATATTAATATGAACTGGGGAGCCAAATCAAATTGACTAGGTACCGTGTAATAGAATTGACAATATTTGTGGTTTGGAATCAAAACCAAATAAGGAAACTTACTTTATAGTAACTTTTAGCATTGTTCACCATAAGTTCAATGTCAGCAGAGAATTGCTGAAGATCAATATATTCTTCAGTTTTCAATTTCTGCTGAATTTTGAGGAGATCAATAGGTGTGGTTATGACATCATAATAGTCAGCTAAACTCCTAAAGCAAATATAATTAAATTATTCTCAAAATATAAAGAGGGAAAATGATACATTGAATTATGCACAATACAAAGAGTCAAAGGGCAATACGAAAAATAAAACTACAACCAGTCAGCAATTACAATAATTTTTGACAGAATTTCAAATTAAACAGATTCTAATTATCTTTCTTTTAACTTATTCACTTCCATACCAAATGATTTTATTTTGCTTCTAGTCTGTTTCTGTTTTAAGTGCTTTTGTTTATCAAGTGCCATTATTTGTGAGCATATATTGTTTGCATGCCTAAAAACAATCACGAGTGGGCAATGGGTATAACCTTAAAATCAAGATTAAATGTTTAATTTTTCTAATCAATTTTATATGTGGCATTATTTTTAAGCTTTCAAAACTGTCTTACATACTTATATTGCCAAAACAAGCTTGCCAATGTGAAACTCTTTTCATTTGAATGCATTTAAAATACCATGAGTATACTTGTGGCAAACATGAACACCCTAGCAACTATGAGTATATTCATGGTTGGCAGTGAATGCATTAAACTAGATCATGCTCTTTAAAAAGTTTAAAAGTGCACAATCAATGCTGAAAATTGGATAACATAAGCCTATTACCCTTTGCATCTTTTTCTTTGGTGGCGATGTATGGATTTTTTGTTAATAGCATTTATGGAATAAAAATCTTTATATTTTAAAGGAAAATCTATGACACATGAGTTTCAAAAGTAATATAAAAACTATCCAACTTATCTTATATATGCACATCAAGATATTCATGGGTTTATGAAAAAAATTTAGTGTTTGAAAAAGGTGATCAACAAGAAAACCAAGTTTCTGTTGCTAATTCAAATGTTGAGCAAGTGGAGCTCTTAAACTTTTATAAAAATAAATACCACAATAAAATTAATGCAGGTCCAGATTCAGGTAACACATGTCAGGTGATTTATAAAAAGCTATTCAAATTGTATTTATAAAAAATTGAATTCGTTAAATGTTCATTGTATAACTTTTGAACTTTCAACACAAAAATATATGCACTACTTGTTCACCTTTTTATTACTTTGTTTTCTTATGTCATAGTTTACCATATCATTTGTTATATCTACAAATTTTAAGAGAGCTACCACATTAGAAGAAACTAAGCTAAGAAATCATACAATTAAGAGTTTAGTCTAATTGCTAGCAAAAGCAGCATTTTTATGAGATAATCTTATCAACTCTCTCTGCTTAGAATCCAATTATTTCCATATGAAGTGAAAAAAAATTAAGATTGAACATTCATTTTGTAAATTAGTAAAGTTGCTTGAGTGAAGCTTACAGTTATAAGCATATGCAATATTAAACGTGCCATAATCCATACTTTGTTAATTTATTTGAACTACAAAAACCTTTCAAATATTATATGTATACATAAAACTTATTATGTGTTGTACTGTAAGTTATTCAATTTTTTACAGAAAATGCAATACAAGGAAAATAATACAGCAGAAACAAACTTAGAAAGTACCTTCGATTTGGGGCTCTGATAAATGCTTCACATAATAGACGTCCATCATCTGTTTTATAATTTCTTACTGTCTCGTAAAGTTCTTGACAAGTTTCAACCTTGGAAGAAGTCAAATCAATACAGTATTATTCAGATTGCATCAATTGAAAAAGTATTTCAGAATTAGTCAAGTCATTATATTACAGCAAGCTCAAAATATATATTCCTGACAAATGGCAAAAAATTATTTGTGAGAAACATGATACAGTAAACCCTAGAAATAAAATGGCAAGAAAAGAGCGCACTATACTGAGGGCTGTGATTACAGTAGATTTTTTATTTAAATTCTGTAAAATAAATACTGCACAATATTGTAGCGAAACTTATTCATTGATAGGCTTTCTACCCGTGTAATGAAACTTATTCCCTCCGACTGAATATCGTAGCTCAGTCGGTATAGTATCTGACTGCGAAGCGGAAGGTACGAGTTCGAATCCCACTAGAAGCAAAGTGCCTAAAAATATATTTTTATTTGTGTTTGTTTCTCGCTTCTTCAAGAATGTACTTATGTTCTGTATTATGTAAATTTCTAGAACTTTCCAAGTCTGGAATGTTCGAGTTGTTTCGTCAAATGTATAAAAGCAGATGTAGCACTCATTTCAAGTGATTAATAAAGTCTCACGTTGAGATCAGCAATCTTCTTCTCACTCGCCTTTAGTGGATACACCTAGACAGGTTAGTCTGCCTACCTATGATAAATCTATGCGACAATATTATTGCATATGGGACTATTTACGATCACTCTACCTTCCTTTCAGAGTTCGACATGCCCTTTAAAAATTTCACATTGTTATAGGTGTGGGTCTATAAGGCTAAGACACTGATTGTAACAGGTGGATGTTTGAACTCTCAATTTTAAAGAAACAGATTGAGATTTTTTGGTCGTTCAAATTTAAAATTCACAAGTAAAAATAAACAATATATATTGACGTGCAATATAACAAGGGTTTACTGTATAAGCAAATAGAAAATTGAATGGCCTCTTTTACTGGATCTAAATAACTTTTCCTCCTCTTTGAGCTTTCACTTCCATCTTTACTGCTCTCCTCTGAGGTAATAGAAATCTTCTTGCGTTTTGGCATCTTAAAAGTTTCTGCTGGTGGATAGGAACTTCTAGATAAATAGAAAAAAATCAAGATAAAAAAATGATACATATATTTTCTTACTATGTTAATTAAACATACATCATTTGAAAATCATATATTCAAATTGTTTTTTCCTGTATATGTAATAACACCACTTTTAAACTCACCACATTCTTTAACTGTACCCTAACAGCCCGACCAAAATCCACCCAAAGTTCAATCATCCCTGAAGACAAACAAGATTATGATATGCATATGGCCATACTTTTGAGACCTCAAGACTCTCCTTCACACTATGCGAGTATCACTAAACATATGGAAAGGTTATTGAGTTGATGAGAGGTTGAGGTATGACGATGTGTCTGATGTCATCTAATCCGACATTCCTTCACATGCTATAACCACTCTACCACTGACTAATAAATTCTCATGAATTGGATTCTGTCTCTTGCTTTCTACCATGACTGTTCAATAATTCTGTTTTCTGGAGATGTTACAGATATACACATTTGACAAATGTGGCATACATAGTTTGAGTGCTTACTTTGGTATTTTTCTCACTGCACAACAGTTCTTATAGTGAATAAGATAAAATTGAAAGAGGAGAGAAGCAAATATAAGATGTCAGTCCCAACAAATAGTGGGGTCATATTTACACCCCAAACCTGTACAAATTCAGAATAGTAAATTAAATTCTTTTAATGTAATGTGCAACACAGAAATATTGATTAAGCAATGCTGTATTGTTAAACAATACAGGATAAAAATATTCACACAAAATTATACTTCCGTTATTAAAAATGTAGCTTTTGAAAATGAAAATCCGAAAAAAAATTTAATCAACAATTGTTTTAGTGACCTGGCATCGATAATTTTACAGTTAAGTTCAAATTACAAATATAAAAATAAATATTTGAGCAGTTATTAAACACGATCGAGAAAAATATTGTTAATCTTTTATGATGATAAGAAAACGAGCAACGATTCACAGTATCATACAACGATGGACCATTAAAAATACAGTATTAACGACATTTTAAAACTTTAATTACGAATACTATGCATACAAAATCGCACACAAAGAAATCATTACTTACCATGAAGCATACAATACACAACTTAAGACAAGAAAGCAATTTTAGAAAAATATTGTTGAATCGGTACTTATGTTCAAGTAAAAAACACCAAGTAGTATACAATAGATATGATAAAAAGTTAATAAAGCTGAAGTTTCATATCTATAAACACAAACACCGCAAAACTACAAGTACAAACAAATCTTAGAAGCTTTTTTCAGTTCAGCTTCAGTTGACTTCATACGCGGGAATAGATTTAATGTTGCCATTTCGTCGATTCTAAATTAAATGAAAACACATTAAATTGGTATTGGTATTTTCAATTAACGTCACACTGGAGCTACACATCGGGCTATTGGTGACTGTCCGGGATCAATCCCAGAGGGAAAGATCCGAGGACAACACCACGTAATTTTGAACCACGGTCAGATGACGAGGCAACACCTGAGCTGGCACCCCACTCTCCAAACTTCCACGAAAACACATTAAAATATATATATTTAGTACAGGTTTACAGAGATTATTCTTATTTTAGTCACTCTAAAATCTTTTATAATCGATAAAATTTTTGTTTAAACCTATTAAAGTTGCATTTATTTTATATTTTACATAAACCTACCATAGCTAAATCCTCTATGGATTGAGCCTCAAGAACAGAAGTCAGAAATCCTAACTGCCACTGCCACTTTCAGTATTATTTTATTTGAAACAAACTGTAAACTAAACATCTGACTTTTGCAAAATATAAGTGGATCCTTGAAATCAAGCTCACAAGTCAGATTGTATGCGTGCTCAATCATTATTTGTGCAAAATAAATAAATTTAAACAACATAAAACAATAATATTTTTGCCTAGTTTTAAAAATGAGTGAGTATTCAAAAGTGAAAGGAGGAAAGCTAAGACTGAAAACTGACAAAAAAAGGTAAAATATGCATTTTAGATTGAATTTAAATTCAAGTTCTTTCTTAAGTAGGGTTTTTATTTTGTAAGCCGGAACATTTTAGGTAGGCTTTTCAATATTTTTCACTGACAATTTTTTGTGATACATAATGCTCTGTTAATAATAACTTTAGCTGGGTTCGAATACTTTAAACCTAAAATGAGCGACAAATCAAATTACTGTCATAGTTAAAGTTCTTAGTTTTCAAAGTTTTGAAGTTATTAGTTTCCATAAAGTTAGAAGTTTCCAACACTGTTGAAAGACAAAAATCCATTGGAAATCACTTCAAAAAATTTATCACAGAACTACCAATAAGTTAGTTAATTGCAGATATTTCAGAATAAGCTGTTGCTGATTCAAACTCACATCAGCACCAACCCCTTATATAGCACTTAGGGTGAATAGGGAAAATATCTGGTAAAGCTTTGATGTAAAGACAAGTGGCAATGCTTTTGGTGCATATTTTATGTCACCAAGGAAGAATTTATTGGAAAAAATATTAGGCTTAGATTAAAATTAGGCTTAGTGTAAAATTAAGAAATTAATGAAAATAATTTTTTAAACAGAAGAAAAATCTATACAACTGATTGTCTTTTTAAAAATTTTTTGACTATTTTAAATGCTTCCCAAACTAAATCTCTTATCTTCTAAAAATTTATTGAAATAATCTATTTTTCTCAGAACTACATTTCTTGCATGAAAAATCTGATTTAATTAATCCTGATTCCTTAAGGAAATCCAAATAAGCTGCTTATCCTGACAAATGTGTACAAAATAAACTATTAACAACTCCCTCATTTCCTAAAGTTGTCGTTCCACCAGAAAAATCAAAAACTTCAAATTTTACAAAACACCCTTGGTAAAATCAAAAAGGTAATGATTTTTCAAAAATTAATAAGAGATTCAAATAAAAGCAAGAAACAACCTGGTGTGACTGCACTGTGCTGTGTTTAAAATACAAACTGAAAGTTTTAAATTTTCAAATTTATAAGAAGCAGAAAATTGGGGCAAATATTCAAAAGGGCCAATGAAATCAAAGGATGTTATAAAGGAAAAATTAGAAAAATATTAAAGGACAATAAAACTTCATGAGGTTGCCATAATTCTAATAAAGTGGGGTTGCCTTTGCCTGCCACAACTCATTACATAAAAAACATGCCAAAAGTTTGATATCAAAGCTGTACCAAAATGAGCAAATTTTCTTGTATAATTGAAAGCAGTGACCAATTCATCTAAAACAGGGATGTACAGACCCTGAGCTGCTTGCCATCCAATGATTTTTGCTGGAAGCCCACCTCATCATATGTTATTTTAACTTTAATAAGCCACTTGATAGGTAATTTTTAAAATTGCACAACAAAGTAGATCTGACTGCATGCAGGCTGGTCACTGATGGCTGTTATCATTCAGTAGTCAGTATGAGCTCCATCCGTAAATGCATCTTATTTGTTGATGTGTTTGAATTATTGATGATAAAGGAAATAGCTGTTTTTTGTAACATTGTGCCTTTTGAGTACAAGTTAAATTGATTTCAAACTCAATTAAAGTAGGAATTACGTTCATTTTCCCAACTGTAAGAAAGTTTCTGAAATGTTCAATCCCAACTCAAGACTATCTTTTTTTTTATTTAAAAAGAGTTAAATTGTTGCTTGATTTATTTAGCAACCCTTTTGCCATTTTTCCTGAAAATGCACCCGAATCAGTACAGCTAGAACTCATTGACAAACAAAGCAATGAGAACCTGCGAAATAAATTTAATGAAGACAGTTAAAAATGTTTATCGTGCTGATAAAAGCAATTGTAAGTTGTTGCTAGATAATGTATTAAAATGCATTAGCCTCTTTGGGTCATCATATATCTGTGAATAAACTTTTTCAATTGCTTAGATTTTGTTGGCCTAAAAATTTGATTTGCAAAATATCTTTATTACAGACTAATTGTCTTAAAATATGTTTTACATGCATGTATACATACATATATGAATATAAACACATATGTAAATGAAAATTTTTGCAGCCATAAAATTTGTTTCAAAGCAGTGTTGTAAACAAATTTAAATGAGGAACAAATTTGATTAGTATACTTTCTATTAGCAAAACATCCGTTTTCTAATTGCTTGTGAATAATAAAGTATTTTTGCATCTACCTCTATGTATACTATATGAATTCAATATATATATATATATATATATATAATTGACTTACTGACCAGAAGTGACCATCTGAAAAGGTAAATTCTCCATAAAATAAATACAGTGCACAATGGCCACTGCACTCAATCTTAGGTTATACTCAGAAATTTTTGTACATTTTGTAATATTTTTTCCCTAAGGACCAGTACAGTCCTGCAGATAAGAAAATAACAGTTAAGAAAACACTGCATTTGTTCAATTCATAATTCAAAGATCTAAAATAAAATTATATCTTATTTTCTTCTATCAAGACCAAGACTACCATTTCAACCTACTCTTTTTCTGATGTGGATGATTCATTCACTAATAGAAAAGCATACAAAGGGTTTCTTTTAGGTTGAATGGTAGGTCAGGAATTTTTTCGCACCAGAAGCTGTTATTTGTAATGTGCTTTGTACTAGAAACCAGGAATAAGATTACTGCATGAAAATGTTTCAACATAAATTTGAAACTCGGGTCAGAATGAAAACAGGACTAAAAAATCTCAAACATAACCTGAAAATCAGAAATAAAGCATGACAAAAAAATAACCTTAAAAATATTACTATCTAGAATCTGGAGATTACAAATGGGATTTTTTTACATGTGCATTGTCTTCCTGGTGCTTGCAAAAAGTTTACATGTCTACAAAATATGAATCCTGCTAATGAATCACTGATCAAAATTTTTAAAAATGAAAACTTTTATCTATCAATAAACATTTTATATTTTGGGATTCTTATTATGACCATCGAATATTTGAAATGCTGAATTTTTTTTTATTGATTCTTGAAATTCCACACATTATATTCTCGAATTTTCCCTTGCAGTGGCACAATGTTTATAGAATTTTTAACTCAATTTTTAAACCTTTTAAGAATCTTTTAACTAAATTATTTGTATCATTTCTGTTAATCCTAAAAATTATTTTAGAAATGTAAATTTGTATGTTAAAAATATTCTTTTTCTGTCTGTATAGTAATAAAACTAAAGTTAAACATCAGAAGAAAAGGAAACAGGAAACTGAATCTGCACAAATTGATGATGATGCTGCACAACATGGTATGGATTACAATTGTCTGATGTAACATAGTATTGTAGTTTTTAAAGATTTTAAAAGTTTTCTTTGAAAATGCACTGATCTGACCTGAATAGTTTTCTAGCAAAAATAAATTTGCTTCACTCCATTATGTATTAAACTAAATATTAGTTTAGAAATTAACTGAAATGTTAACAAAGTTTATAAACTAAGTTTATAAATAAAATAAGATTTGCATTTTAAAACAGATCTTGTAGTTAAAAGTAGTCTCAATAAAAATTAATATGCCATAACAAAAACTCGAAAGCAAATATGAAAAATTGTGTCTTTTCTGAGTAGCCTCTAAACAACATTATTATTGTATTAGATCTAAGTTGAATGCTAACAATCACTGTCCAACATATATATATATATATATATATATATATATATGAAACGATACCTAAAACTAACCCCCTAAATACAATTCTCACTACAGATTAAGTCCCTTAGCTGTCCCCTTTTCTCCCAGTTTTTGTCTCCCTATCTAATTGGTCAATATATCTTGCCACCCCCTTTCACCTTTGAACTCAGGCCATCTTGTTAACTTGGACCTCCTGCGGACACTCCTGCTTTCAAATCCCATATGTAAGATCACATTCCTCCTTTGTTAAACCACCGATTTTCTACAATGAACTTTCTTGTTAGATCTCCTGGTCCAATAATATTTCTCTTAATCCTAATCCCTGTAGCGAGATCATTGAAAATCATTCTTTCACGAGTCTCTTGGGCTAAGGAGCCCTCAGAGCCTTTCCAAACTCCAAATCCTCAACAATCTCCACGCCTTATGATGTAACTACTCGTCTATTGAACTAATAAAGAATTGTTATAGAACTTTCTGCCTCTCCATTTGCAGAACCATCATTATTCAATACAAATGGATCATTCTCTCCTGTTGCCTTACACCACTCATTACAACTGCTGGCTTATGAGATCTGTTATTATGATATATGTATATATAGTATATCAATCTATTCTAAAATGTGCCAAAATTCCAAGATTGATAAATTGCTGTTGCCATATTTTATGAACCAATATAGTTCTTAAAAGAATTTAATGAAACAATATAACTTTTACCTAGACATTTCTATTACAGTCATTAAGAAATGTAGTATGAATCAAGAATTCCCATAATTTCATATGGCAGAGTTCTAGAAACTAATGAAGATTTTAAAGATTTATGTATAATCAAGATAAAGTTTTAAAAGTACACAGAAAATACATTTTAGGATTCATAAGAAGAAAAGGATTTTTCCCCAATCTGTTAAACTGATTTCAGAATCTGCTGGTGGAAACAAAACTGTTTCCATCTGCATTATAAAAAGTTTGTTTGAAATTAAAAGACTCAAATTTTGTATTCATCTTGAATGCTTATTATTAATCAATTGTAAATAAACTCCCATTTACTTTAATTTTTTGTTTCAGGTGGTTGGTGGAACATAAGCACCTTTAAAGAGATTACTGGACCTATTGCAATTGAATTTCAGCCTTTTTGTTATGTGAAAGCACTAGATAACGGGCAATTTGTTCTTGGTGGTCCTCATGCAATTGGTATTTATCTTTTTTTATTGTTGAAAACATACGGTCATAGAAAGGACTTTTTAACCTAATAATTTGGAACCTTTGAAGCAGTTGTGTAATGAAAAGGCAGCAAACAGTTGGCTTCATTATACGTATGAATATATATTAATAAGTGTATAGTAAAACCTCAAAAATCCGGCATCTGTGAAACTGGACAAATGTAGGATTTCTGAAGCTATCCAAAAATTGCACTAGAACTTTAAGTTTGTATTTACATGTAATAAGTCACTAACGAAAATTTTTTCTTCAGTGGCTTATAAATGTAAATAAAAGCACTGCAAAAGAGAAACTAAATATTTACTAACATTTTACAAATTACAAAATAACTCACTTATGCAAAAGAGAAGTTACAATCACATAATTTAAAACAATTGAACTAGTACGTATATATGTATTTAATATTAAGTACAGTGTACACATAATATACTAATGCACTAAATATTTGTTAGTTTCAAATGCTTTAGATGTTTTGGTCGCTTTTATCAATTTGTCTTGAATCCTGTAAAGTTGTAAAATTTCGTGCTCAGGTATACAGGTTTGTTTTTCTAGCATGGAAATTTAATTCTTTACTTTATGTTATATACAAGTCTCATGACACATTTTCCGTCTTCTGATTGCTCTGTATCATCATCAGATTGATCATTATTTTCATATACTTTGCTATTGTTTAAAACTGCATTGTAATCTCAAAATTTTCCAAATGATTCTGACTCATTTTCTCATCAACACTTAACCAATCTTGGATTGTCTTCCTGTAATTTCAGATCAGGTTTAGAAGATTTTGTGTATTAAAAGTTTTTCAATGAAAGTTTTCTGCCTTGAAACAACCAAACCAGGGCAATCATATTCATAGCCACTGCTCTCATTGAAAATTTACTCTGGCCATATATTATACCTGGCAAAACTTCATTCCACAATCGCTTAATTTCCCAGATAGCATCCTTAACGTTAAGAAACTTTTTCAAACGACCTGATATCAGTTAAGAGATAATTTTTCACTGCCAAAAATGTAAAAACTTGAAAATGAAAGTACCATTTTGAATGTAACCAACAAATAAAATTATTTTTTAAATATATAAATAAAATATCTGAAATATATATATATAATTGCTGTATTTTTAAATGACAGATTTTCATGTTTCACTGTATTTTTAAATGTCATAAAGCAATATTTCTGAAATTGATATTATCAAACCATTGAACTGGTAATTCCTGATACTGTCTTTCAGTGACTTTCTTTTTGTTAACCACAATAATACTTCTTCATTGAACTTATCAGTTAACCAGATTACTAAATAATTGTGCATACATTTTTTTAATCATGACAATTATTGATGTTGCATATTTCTCTGCAGGTAGTGGACCAGATCCTGAGGAGATTCTGACAGCCATTCCAATCTCTGACTCCAAGATTGCTCTGAAGTCTGGTTACAATAAGTATCTACGAGTTGGAATGGATGGTAGGCTTTATGGAAGATCAGATGCTATTGGCTCTATGGAACAATGGGAGCCTGTTTTCCAAGATGTAAGCCATCAGTTTGTTACTTCGGGAAAATATATATTAAATCAAGTCATATAATAAAATAATCTCATTAACATATTTCAAAATAATTAAATTGCAAATATTTTTGCTTTTACTCATATCAGAGATCAAAGATCTTTGTTCAAAAAAGAAAGTACTGAATATAGCTTGGATTTTCATACTATATCAGCTGTTTTTGTTTTAATCTCAATATATATGTGCAGAGCATTGAGCTACTAGTTAAAAAATATTGAGCTCCCTGTATTAGACAGGTTCTTTGCTTTCTAATGTGATATATTTGACTACAACAAATTACATCAATGAACAGAATAGTGGTATCTATTCAACAATTCTTGGAACTATATCAGTATTCACTGTAACCAAATATATTTCTTGTGTCAACATTGAACACATGATATTACAGAACTGTATATTGAGTTCACAATTTTAGAAAAAGTGTGTCTGCTATAATTAAGTGTATAAACAACTTACAGATTGATATTTATATATTTTTAGTATAAAATTGATTTCATTGAATCTTATGCTTTTTCTCCAGGGGCAGCTTGCTATTTTATCTGCAACCAATTGTTTTATTTCTGTTGATGAAGAAAGTTGTGATGTTGTTGCTCTTCTAAAGATTGCTTCATCCTCTGAAATGTTGAAGGTAATAATCATGTTTATTAGTATTAATTAACTTAAGTTAGAAAAATACTTATACGAGGGCTGTTCAGTAAAGAATGATCATAAATTAATACAAAATAATTACGTATACTAATCCTCCAAATTTTGATGGTCTTTCTCAAAATACTCCCTATGACATGCAGTGCACTTATCCCACCTTTTTTCCAGTCTTCAAACACATGCTGGGAGCCATTTTTTGACAGGTCCTTCAAAATCGCCTCTGTAGCTTTCACCACTGCCTTTGATGATGAAAAACGCTTTCCCGGGGGGTGTTTCTTCAAATACGGGAAAAGAAAAATCACATGGCGCTATATCAGGACTATATGGAGGATGGGGAACACACATGACATTGATTTTCGGAAGATACTCAACAACAACATTGGCAATATGCAGCCCTGCATTATCATGGTGTAGCATCCATCCTGTTGCTTTCAAGTGGGGCCTTTTGCAATGGATGTGGCTTTGGAGGGTTTTCAGTACATCTATTGTATTCTCCAGTTACAGTTGTATGTGGTGGTATGACATGCTGACACAACATTCCTCGAATATCGAGAAATGATATGATCATGACTTTCCCAGCAGAAGCAACCACTCTCGCCTTCTTCGGTGTTGGTGATGAAGGAGACTTCCACACAGAGCTCTGTTGCTTGGACTCAGGATCATAATGATGAAGCCAACTTTCATCCGCAGTGATAATTTTCTAAATAAATATTCCATCATTTTGTAGCCTTGATTTCAACTCCGAGCAAACCTCCACACGCATCCTTTTGTTTGGGAATGAGCAGTCTCGGAACCCACCGCGCACAAACACGTGTCATGTGCAGTTTTTCTGTGAGCAACGTGTGAGTGGCACCCAATGAAATGTTCATTCTTTCTGATAGGTCTCCTAATGTGATTCAATGATCTTCTCACTATCACAGCAGCGGTGGTGATATTTACTTCCGTTAGAGCAGTCACTAGAGCGCCGGGTCCAACTTCCTTTGAAATCGATTGTTACCCCTTTAAACATTTTAAACCATCTTCTAGTTGTGCTATAGGGAAGGACAGACTCCCCATAAGCTTCCTGTAGCATCACATAGGCTTCAGCTGACGATTTTTTAAGGCAAAAACAGAATTTCACTGCAGCGTATTGCTTGTCGCGTGTCACATCCATTTCGCCATAGGCAAAAAACTTGGCTGGCTACCAAGGCCGCAGCAGTTACGTCATCCCACTATACATGCAACATGAATTTTATTTTTCTTGATTTTTTAATCACCTTTAAAAAAATTATGATCATTCTTTATAGAACAGCCCTCGTTTAATTAGACAAGTATTCTATGTTTATTTGAATTGAAAAAGGCAGGGGTGCCCATCCTCTCAAGCCCAATGGAGCAAATCCCCCCCCCAAAAAAATTCTATACCGCCCCCCTCAAATCCAGTTAACCATATAACTTTTATTGAAATCTCAAATTTCCAACTGAATCCTCACAAAGCTCTAAATTTCTTATTTTGCAAATCAGTTAGAGGTAAATAAAATTAAGAAATAAATTTGGATGAGATAAATAAAACCAGAACAGCTAGGAAAATGAACAGTTTATATTTATAACAGCAGTTTCATGTATAAACAATGATATTACTTATACTTTGCAAATGAAAATAACTATAATATAGTAAAAACAGTTTTGAAAGATTCTGAATGTTATATGAATAAAACAAATATTTTACCTTGACCTTTTGTATAAGAGTAATTTTTATATTCATAAAAAAACTCTAAAATTGAGTGAATGGAAGAAAATTATAAAAAAATTGAACAGATCAATAATTTAATAATCAGATATTGAAAAAACGAACTAAATGTGTGAAAACTAATGATACGAGTATTATCGTAATGTTTACATGAGTTGTGTAAGTATTCATAAAATCTTAAAAACAAATTGTTTTAGAGTAGTTACAGAAAAAACAGCTGTCTTATGCTGTTTTTTCTGAATGAAGAAAACATTCGAATACTCTAGGTTAAAAAATATTTATAGTATAACCAGAAAATAAATTCTTGAAACAGGGATTTATGTACTATTTATAAGATTTTAACAGAAACATTTCTCTGCACTTGATATTGCAAACGTTTCGATAATTTCGTCATTTGTGATATTCTTGAGAATATCATTCTCAGATGATAGTATTAATAAGCTTGACAACCAATTGTCCCCTAAGCTGCTTCTTAACCTGTTCTTTACAATCTTTAAACGGTTCATCGTCCTTTCCGCTGAGCAACTTGTGATAGGTAATGATAAAAGGATACGATATAGCATGGTGAGTTGAGGAAATGCTGACACATACTGCAGGCATCTGTAAGACCTAATAAAGCTTCTTTTTACCCACTGATCAACAGACAAAAGCAACTCATCATGGTCTGAATCTTTTTCCTCACTCCATCTTTATACGGACTTCAACTTCATTTCCACCTTCACCTCCTGAAACGTCAGATTCCCTGTCTGGTGTCCTATTTTTACACTTTTCTTTCTCTAAAAGCAGGTGGGAAATGTCAATTTCTGAATGAGTAACCTTATGCACATTTGCAAAAGCTTCTAGTTCCTCTATTATTTGGTCACTTTCAAGATCGTATAACCCACACAAGTCTTTCACTGATGAAGAATCAGGCAAGAATTTATATCCCTGCTTTTCTTTTTCTCTTGCAATTTTCAAAATTCCTTCATGTGAAAGCACTACCATTTGTGAGATTATAGAAGAGAACTATTAGATAATCTGTCATTGAGTTGTTTAATAAGTGAATCTAGTACTTGAAAATAAACTTCCACTTCGATCCTCTTAAGAGAATCATCTATTCTTTCATCGATAGCCATTTCATCAATAAACCTATTATGTTTTCTGCTTCTGCAGAATAGTATTCACATCAGCAAAGGCAAGAATTGAATCATTCACTTTATTCCACTCTGACTCACTTCGCATTTTTACAAGTTTAGCTTTTGTTTCAGTAACAATTTTTGACACATTACTATAATCAATTATTTTTTATTGTAGAACAATTGTGATTGGTGACAACACTTTGAAAATAGCTGAAGCAACATGTATTGAGCAAATGTTTTCAAATTCGGTCATTTGTTTCCACAGACCAGTTATCAGTGCCTTTGAGTCATTAGCAGCTTTTTTGTCAATGAACAAACTGCAACGTCTCCTTTGTTATGTCATAGCAGGTGACAACTATTTGCAGTGCATCATTTTTCTGCTTGACCATCTTGTAGTTTGCACTCTTTTCAGTCTCCTTATTTCGGTTGGACCCTTGTCCAAGTTTGTAGTTAAAAGATCATGCCTTGTATGACCTGATATGAAGACATAATTCCTCTAAAAGAGAAAATAGATTTATCATCTGGGGGCATATGTCCATAGATTTTTCCATAATTAACACAAATCTGTGCGAAGAACACCATATATAGAGCGCTTTGGAACATTCTCTCTGGATTAGCGCTTGTACACCATTGAATTTTTCTCTCATATTACCAGCCCTATCCACACTTTGACCAACAATTCCACTTGGATCAAGACCAAGTAAATTCATGAATTTCATTATTTCTTTAAAAATGTTTTGGCCTATGGTATCTCCACTAGTAAAAACCTTAATGAGCTGCTCTTCAGGTTTGACATTTTCCTTTGGGGTACCATGCGGGTCAGTATGCTCATTATAACAAACCACCAATGTTGAACATTCTTTTTTTACTAATGTCTTGAGTTGAGTCTAGAATAATAGAATAAATGTTAGTTGTTTTTATACTATCTATGTTTTGTGAAGCAACGATGTCACTCATGTTAATTACATCATAAACATTTCGATAACTCAAGAAATTTGACCCCAGCTTTCCTTTTTCAGTTCTAGCTTCATCAATTTTTCAAGGTATACCCTAGCATCAGGACTCTATTTACCCAATAGCCTGAAAAGACCTACGAGTTTTCCTTTTGCTACATCCTTTTTACGAAATCCAAGCATTTCTTCACTTAAATATCGACAACAATCGATGACAACAGACAGCACCTCTCAATTGGAATGGACTAACTGATCTGATTGTTCAGCTAAACGTGAATCAATCCTCTTTTGAGAGATCCATTGAATCCTTGAAATTTTTGCTGATAAGTGGGTTTTAGATTTTTCATGGAGCACAATATCCCAGTCCCCCCTATGCTCTGTCCATCCTCTATAGCCAGTTGTTCCCCATTTTGACTGTTCGCGTGGGAGGGAAAACAAAGTACATGGCAAGCAAAATACTGCATCTTTTCTGGCTATATACCAGCCATTTTCTAACTTTTACACTTTTATTTGGTAAAACTTCATTCTTCCATGATGGGTTAAATTTTCTTCCACCTGTTGAAGGAAAAGACAAATCTTGATTTTCCAAATATAATGCTTTATTTATTTCCTCAGCTGACTGATGTTGGCATATGATGCTGGATCTCTTGGATTTTTCAGTCTATCATCAGTTGTTAGAGTTTCCTCTTGTTGAATGGAAACTGAAGGTCTTTCAGCAGATGGATTGCTACATGATTCTACCTCTCCGTGTCCTAATTCAGTTTCATCAACAACTTTTGCTGACTTTAATTTTCATCAAGGTTTTCAAAATCTATGGCTTGGGTCATACTTGATGAAGAGGGTTGTATTTCTAAATCTTCAATGAAGTTTTCAGGAGTCGAACAGCATTGAAGTAAAATTCCTTTCCTTCTCCAAGACAGACTACACAAAATGTACATGGCTAGATGGCTACCTGCATTCAATTGGTGACTTAACTTTATCTTGTCTATGGGACTAGCGATCCACATGACGTAACAGTGACAGACGGGAAAACCCTCAAGGTGACAGATGTTTATGAATGGGCAGGGTATCAGCGCTGCCAACTAAGCATGCTCAATAAAAAATTATGGAATAACTTCCTTTAGTGAAATTGTTGTCATAGCAGGAAACAGTAGTCTTTTAAAGGTAGTCTAATTACTTATGAAAAAATATGTATAACAATAAAAAGGTTTCTTATTAAATAATTTTTTGGGCAAAAGATTCCAAAAAACAGCCCTGAAAAAAATTTCCCCCTCCCCAAATTACTTAATTAATATGAAGTGAATATTTAACTTATTTAATTACTGAAGCTATGTGTTGTGGTCATTATTGTATATGAAATAAAGTAAAAAAATTCACTATTTTTACTTTTTGCAAGTGTTTACATGTTAACAAAAATTCGCATTTTATTGTCTTCATACTAAATCAATTTAACAAAATTATTGCCAAAGTTATGAAAACTGAAACAATTTATTTCAATTAATCTCTGAGCATTAAAAGTTTAATCAGTAAAATACTCCTCATACATTCATTGGAATTAAATGTATCATCCTTTCTATCAGCAAAAATTTCAGAAATATTCCCTTTTTGTGGATTTATATTTGATTGAAATACTAAACAATGTATTAATACAAGTTTAAGTAACATTTATACATAAATATCTGTCTCAAGAAATCTCTGAAAAACGTCTGGCTTTGAATGAAATCGTTTCCTTAAAAGTTTTTAATAATGTAGAAATTATGCTTTATTCTCGTAGATACGAAGTAATAACCAACGAGAGGGGGACAAAAAGGATGATGTCCCAGAAGAAGAAAAAGGCTCTTTGAAATCATGTGAAGTCAATTATGTGTAAGTATCTTAGATAAGTTTTATTTTGTTTGCACCTATCAAGAAATTTTAATTAAAGTTATTTATCCAAAAATGCATTACTTTTGATGTATGAATGAACTGTACTTTGTGGCTACACCTCATATGTCATCATTTTGTTTGTTTTTCATTGTTTTCCAGGATAAGATATCTTACAAATGTTTGCTTCAAAAATATCTGCTGTTGGCGTTGAATACATGTTTGTTTTCTTTACAGCAAAAAGTTTCAAAGCTTTCAAGACAGAAAATTGAGAGTCAATAGTGATGATAGAGTAATCGTAAAAAAGGCAAAATATGAAGGAAATCTTCATGAAGTTCTTCTAGACAGGTATTATAAATAGAATACTCCGGCATTAAAATATTTTAATGCTGGAAATGTGTTTATAAATCACTGACAGTGCTGTGGATCCTCTCTTCACAACCTTTCATTTTCACAATCCATCTCTCTTTAAATAAAATAGTGCATATGGTTACTAACTCGCATGATTTCTATTATGCAATTCATCAGCATCCAGAATCATTATATCTCTGAAATAAAACTATGAAGTTATACCACAAAATAACTTCATTTTATCTCTTTAAATGACCACCAAATCTGTACAAAAACTCAATGCCTGTGCATCTATCTATGTTATTAAAGTAAATCCAATCCAAAAATAAAGTTAATAATTGTCATTGGAGGAACCAACTGTTGGAATGAAATTTTCCAGTGTTCTTAGTACATTGGTTATAGCAATTTAGCTTAGACCTGACAGAAATGCTGAATGTAAAATAAGAAGCAAGTTATAAAGATAGGCATTTTATTGTCAATTTTTTTTCAACATCATGAGAAAAAACTGATTGGGATAATACTAAACATAAATATTAGAGCAAAGTATAGATTTTGACTTTTCCTTTTAAACATTTTCCTTATCTGTCTATATCATCTTTTGTTCTGAAAATTATTATTGATTTGCTATTTTGTGAATGATTTCTTGTAAACGTAAAATCAGATGCATGTGCTTGGAATCTAAACAAGTAGTTTCTGAAACAATTTCATAGCTTTTGATTCTGTTACTGACCACATATTCAATCAAAAGTAAAATAAATTGGACACTTAAAAAAAGACAATTTAATGTTTTGTTGCTTATCCCTGGTCTAGAAAATGCTTGACCAAGTCTATAATATCATGATGCCTGAACAGAAGCTGCCTCCTCTTGGTCTTTCACTAATGAATTCAACGAGTTGCAATGATCTAGGTCCACCAAACTGAAGAGGGAAAGTCCAGCATGCTTAGCTGGGTACCAATGATGAGTAGTGGTGTCCTGGGGCTTTTAGATTTCACCAGACTGGACCTCTGGTGCAGTGAGTGCTATGTTCAAGAAATAACTGTTTACTGCCGTCATTAGCAAGCAATTTAGTGGTTTCATTTCCAAACACTCCAACATGGAAATGGTTGGGTTTGGGGTTTTATAGCGCATGGGCCATATTTGGCCATGCTTCACCAGACACAATAATATCAAGTAATAGACACACACACAATGAAAGTTTTACTGACACAGAAGAGAGAAATACAAGGAGGAATGCACCTGATAGGAATCAAACCTGCACCGCCTACAACTCGAAGGTTGCTAGCATAGTGGGCATATCCACTGAGCCCCAACGGGCCCCAACATGGAAATGAATCCTTTGCAAATTTATTGATTTTGAAGTCACTATATTATGAAGCTCATGCTGTCTGTCAAAATCCAGACACTGTCGCTGGTAGATATTTCGACATACCTTACTGCTTCCCTTATGCTTAGAAGTTCTTTATTGTAATTTTTATAGAATTATTTCTTATATCCTATGCAAAATTTTACTGTTGATATTGTATTGTCTTTAAATTAAAAATATGATGCTTCAATGACCATTGTAAACTCATTCTTTCATTTATTTCCTTTTCATAGGAGATCAAAAATGAAGTCTGATAAATTTTGCAAGTGACTCATGGGAATCATAATAGCTTTAATTAATAATGTATATTGTTTATCATTTGTAAAACTGCGTGCATATCTCATTGTAAATATATTGTACCTGACTAAATGTTTTATAAATAATCCATCAATGCTGCCTGCTTGTATTTTTATTTCCCTGAAAAGAATTTTATGGTTCCACTATCCATAATTGGAGCTCATATCTTTCAACTATTGTGGTGAAATTTTAAAAAAATACTTTGTTTTTAATTTTGCAGATTTAAGTTTGCATTTGTTCTTTATTATTTCTAACCAATGCAAAATGGCATTACTCCTATTTTGTTAAGATAAAAATTTTAAGGTTTCGTTTTTAAGCTTAATATAACATCAATATTTTTAATTCTGTTATATCAGTGAGTAAGCATTTGTGTATTAAATTGTATTAGGCGTAAAAGTTTCCCAAAATTGAAAGAATCCTTTGAAAGGTAAAATAAGTTTTAAAGTGCAATAGGTCTTCTAATTCAATCAAAACAAGTAAAAATAAATTAATTCACTGTTATCTCATTCCGTCTGCTCTACTTTTAGAAATTGGAATACTCTGCTTGTAAAACAATGAAGTATAACAATTATAAATCGAACAATTTTGAAAGTAATTGTAAATATGTGGTATGTAATTATATTTTACTCCCAATACATTCAACCAAAAAACAAATAGTAATTGCAACAATAGTTAAGCAAAGTATTCACGATTAGTCAAGTATCAATAGAACATTTATTAAATTGTATTCATAAAATAATGTAGCTACAGTTTTCTTGATATATTAAGTATGAGAAATACATCCCTCTGCATTCCAACTCATAAAATATTCATTTTTAGTAATGGTTAGAAATTTGGTTCTCTTTCTCAAACCCCCAAAGGATAAAGTAATTAAAACTATTGAACTGGAAACTAAAAGATAAAGACTTAATTTAAAACTATTGAACTTGTGTTTCAATAAAGTAAAATGAATAGCTTATCAATGATATTTATGCTTTGTACAGTGAAAGCTATTTACTGTAGTTAAAAACAACTTGAATTTTTTTAATTTTATTTTTACGTTCACACAAAATTTTATAATATATAAGTGATCAATAATCAGCATGAAATTTACTTTCAAATGCACACGAATTGTTTTAAATAAATAAAATGCATCATTTTTATACAAATTGGTGTTACTAATTTTTTACTGTATTTGTGCACTAGTGATGTTAAATACGTACATTAAAATTATATGGATGCAAAAAAGTGTTTTTAGAATAATTTATATATATATACACCCAAAATGTACTAGGGGTGTAATTGAAGGGGGAAAGGAGTAGTAAAGTTTAGCCCTTGCACATGTGTGTAAATTTTGCCAACCACTGAATCATGTTTGAAAGTTGTTTTAAAATATGGTCAGTTTAAATATATTTTAAAACGTATAATGTTCAATATAACTTCATGTAAGTATTCATAAAATCGAAAAACAATATGAAGCACAAATTGTACAGTTAAAAATTATTTCAAATGAAAAATAACTGAAATATTGTGCTTCATATTATTTTTCGATTTTATGAATACTTACATGAAGTTATATTTATTACTTTTTAGATATCCTCCATTAATGTTATTTTTTAAGAAACTTGTTTTTGATAAAAATGTTCTGAGCAAAGTTTAAAATGCAACTTGCATAAAATTGTCACATTGTAATTTACTAACAATCTTTTAATTGATTTCTAATTATTCGAAGACAAGGGATGAAATGTTATTCTGTATAACATGCAAGTTATTTATAATGTTACGGTCAAAGTCAGAAATTGTAGGCTTATATATTTTAATAAAAAATAATGTGAACTAGGATCATTCACTTGCATATTTCAAGAGGGTTGCTAACTGAATGATTCCTCCAACTTTCATCTAAATCCACTATACACACAAGTTTCTACCTTTTGTTAAAGAATTGTCCTCTCACATGATCAATCAGGCTTCATTTTCCCACCTAACGAAAACCCAGCATCTTGCTTCAAGGCAACATTTAGATTTACAACTTAAGATGATGTATAATCCGTGCTAGTTAGAATTTTGTGTGATTTTAACATGAGTGATATTTTGATTTTGGAAGAAAATTTGACTTGATGCGATTTTTGTAAGTTAGCCAATTTTCATTTGTTGCTAAAAGATCCATTTTTAAACTGTCTATCAAAGTTAGTTGCAAATAAAACTCATGCACATTCCTATCATTGATAGAAAAAGGGTTTATTTGTCTGATTGGATATGCATTGAAATTTAAAATGTTCAGTAGTGTGTAGTGATCATGAAGAAAAAGACTCAGAATGGTGTGCTCAAGGTATTTCTGACACAAATAATATTAAATAGTATAGTTAATAGTATAACGAAGAGACGAAACTACACTGGGGGGCTTGAACTCATTGATGCTGACGGAGTAGAAAATAAACACTGAAGAAAGTAAAACCTTGACTAAGAAACTAAATTTTGTTATTCCCACTTGCAAATGCGATGCTGCACTACTGACTCATCTTTAACATTAAAAATAAAGTATAAAACTGAATCTTAGATCAAACTAGGATGATGCATATACACTGCTGGCCACCCAAATTGCAACACCAAGAAAGACAAGAGATATCACAACAAAATTTATTTTATAGATAACATGTTGACCAAGTATCAAATGATTAAATTTATAGACTTCTGTGAAGTGTGGTTCCTGCCAAAATCAGTAGCCAGAGTAGCCGCCATTGTTGGAGATCACCGCTGCCACACGCCTCGGCATTGATTCAAAGAGACTTTGGATGTGTTCTTGGGGTACAGCAGACCAAGCAGCTTCCACACGTTGCCAAAGTTGATCTGGTGTGGCAGCTGGGGATGTATTCTGGGTCAATCGTTGAGCAACCATGGACCACATGTTTTCTATCGGCGAAAGATCCGGAGAGCGAGCTGGCCAGGGAAGCAATTCAATCTGGCGATTGACGAAGAACCCTTGGACAATGCGTGCCACGTGTGGTCGCGCATTATCCTGTTGAAATATGGCTGTGGGCAAGCCCTGAAGGTAAGGAAGGACAACTGGCTCCAACACCTCGGAGATGTAGCGCTGGCTGTTTAAAGTACCGGCAATGCGTACTAGAGGAGTGCGAGAGTGATATCCAATACCGCCCCATACCATAATACCCGGTGCAGGACCAGTGTGGCGATGCATAACGCAGCTGTTCAGCATCCTCTCTCCACGGTGTCTCCAGACTCGAATCCGACCATCGTGGTGTTGCAGACAGAAGCGTGACTCGTCAGTAAAGACAATTTCATTCCATTCTGCCGTCCACATCCTTCTTTCATCGCACCATTGGCGGCGGAAACGTCTGTGGTTCTGCGTCAAGGGTAGACGAAGCAATGGACGTCTTGCGGACAGACCACTCTGCTGTAAACGGCGTCGAATGGTACGCGCAGACACTGGATGATGCGGTACAGACTGAATGTGCTGTGCTATGGTTCGTGATGTAGCTGAGCGATCCGTCACTGCCATACGCACAATATGCCTGTCATCACGTGAAGTGGTGCACTGAGGTGGATGCGATCGAACACGTCGGTCCGTCGTACCCTCCTGCATCCAACGATCACATATCCGCATTACAGTTGTTTGGTTTCGTCCAACACGACTACCGATTTCCCTGAAAGATAATCCACAATCTCGGTAGGCCACTATCCTTCCTCTGTCGAACTCGGATACTTGATCAAAAGATGATCGCTGTTTTCTACGAGGCATAATTGATCGTTTTTTTGAAAAAACCATAAGAAAAACACAATTGCCGTACTTGAAATCGTCGAAATCTCCAAGCCTTAAATAGCGCTTTGAAGTGGCGCCACAGGCGCTCGTAATGTGCGTCTGCGCTGAAATTCTAATCAATTGCATATCTCACCTCCGCTAATGCATGGGGCCGCGGTGGCCCGGTTGGAAGAGTAACGGACTTGCAACCGAAGGGTTGCGAGTTCGAATCCAGCCAAAACACCGTCGTGTACAAAGGGGGCTGGTGCACGTTAAATCTGTCGTGGCCTCAAATGTCCTCACGTTGGCGTGGTGTGGAAGTTTGGAGAGTGGGGTGCCAGCTCAGGTGTTGCCTCGTCATCTGACCGTGGTTCAAAATTACGTGGTGTTGTCCTCGGATCTTTCCCTTTGGGATTGATCCCGGACCGTCACCAATAGCCCATTGTGTAGCTCCAGTGTGACGTTAATTGAAATACCCCCCCCCCCCCCGCTAATGCATGCTGTAAATTTCATATTATTTGCATGCTTACTTCAGGGTGTTGCATTTACGGTGGCCAGCAGTGTAGATATAATGAGAAGCAAAATAGATGTTTAAGAAATGTGATTAAATTTAAACGAAAGGGTTATCATTTATTGTAGAGAATGAAAAATGTAAAAATACTAATGTATCCCAACTTTCAAGAAAAATTCCCTAAAAATAGTTGAACAATAAGTATTTGCATTTATTTCTTTATGAATTACAATATTTTGTGGGCTTAATAGTTTATGAAGTTGTATTGTGAAAGGCGGATTAATAGATAAAACGAACTTTTATGTATCATGTATTTAAAGCAGTTTAAATATTTCAAATCATGGTTTCCTTTATTTAGTTCAATGTGAATGCAACCTAAAACCATGTACTTTTTTAAAGATTTTGTGTTCAATTTAATTTTTCTACACTACCTGACATTGAAAATGCAACACCAAGGAGTTGGCAGAAAGTGATGAAATTTGGCAAACAGAGACAACAACGAGCAATAAGTGATCTTTATTGCAACATTATACATCTTGCCACTGAGCAGCAAGAACGTCTGATCAGTAGGTTGTAGGACCACCGCGAGCGGCGATACAGGCAGCAACACGTCTAGGTACAGGCGCAGTGAGCGTGCGGATGGTGTCCTGAGGGATGGCTGCCCATTCCCTGTCAACCATTTGCCAGAGTTCGTCTTCTGAACGTGCCGGTGGCAACGCATGCAAGCCACGTCCAATGACGTCCCAGAAATGTTCGATAGGTGAGAGATCAGGGGAGACAGCTGACCAGGGAAACACCTGGGTACCTTGCAGGGCATGTTGGCTGATGCGTGCCGTGGCGGCCGGGCGTTATCCTGCTGGAAAATGGCATTGAGCACCCCCTGAAGGAAAGGTAGTGTCACCGGCTGCAGCACGTCATCCACGTATCGTTGGGCCGTCATAGTGCCCTGAATACGGACCAGAGGTGACCTGCTATCGTAGGCGATGGCGCCCCAAACCATTATACCGCGTTGTCTCGCGGTATGGCGTTCCACAGATGCGGCCGGATTGGCCCTGTCACCACGTCGGCGCCAGACTCGTACACGGCGACTGTCATTGCTAAAACAGAAGCGTGACTCGTCTGAGAACACCACCCTGTGCCATTCCGTCGTCCACGTGGCTCTATCCCGACACCATTGCAAACGGAGACGTCTGTGCTGTTGGATCAATGGTAGTCGTCTCAACAGGCGCCATGAGTGCAGGCCGCCAGCGATCAATCGGCGGCTAATGGTCCTGGACGATATGGGAGCATCAAGGGTGTCCTGCAATGCTGCAAAAGGGCGACAGACGTGGCTTGCGGGGTCGCCGATGCTTGCCGGCAGATGCGTCGGTCCACGAGTGCTGACGTCACTCTGGCTGCACCGGAACCCCTCAAACGTGCCACATTCCCTTGGTCCAACCATCTGTGCCACAACCGGTGCACCATGGACGCTTGTAGGTGGGTATCTGCTGAGATTTGATGTATGGAACAACCTGCCCTTCTGAAACCAATCACCATACCCCTCGTGAAGTCGTCTGTTTGCTGGAACTGTCTTGATTGGCGGCATCCTGGCATTCTCCGCTACTAGACGTTTCCTCTGAGACACAAAAACAAATTACAACTTGATTTACCTGGCAAACAGAGCGGCGCGAAACTGACCACTTTTGCAGGTTTCTTCCCTGGGTTTTCACTCGCCGTGCGAGGGACAGCTGCGCAGTTTGCATCATTTACATATCTCGGTGAGCTGCGTCTACCCTGTAAATTTCATCCAGTTCTGCGCACTCCTTCTGGGTGTTGCATTTTCAATGTCAGGTAGTGTATATGCATGTCTACAAAATACTAACAAAGATGATATGTCAACAAAACTCGGTCCCTGTCTGTCTATCGCGAAAACTGATTCAGTTCTACAGTTCAGGTCTTTTAAAAACAAAACAGTTCTTTTAAAAAAAACGGAACAGCAAAGAACTGTTCGCGAAAAGAGCAGTATTTCCCGTCCCTACACCGAAAATTCCCCCCCCCCCTCTGGGTTTTATAATACTCATACTCTTGAAATCAGGATATATCTCTACTTTCCGTCAAATAAACCACGCCTTCCGTATATTTAAAAAATTTGCGCATGCGCAGTTTTAAAATGGTGCCCAGGGATGGTCTGTGGTAAGACTCATATTTCTGTACAGCGTAAATCCTTCTTATAATTGAATGCATTGAATATTGATAACGAAAAAAATTCCACTTGAATCGTTATCAGTTAAGCAAATAAAATATGATTTTACGTTAATCTTAGCTTCAAAATTTTTGATAATGGAACACTACGATCCAGTTAAGAAATACTACTTTTATTTGCAATTTGATAGAAGAAAAAAATCAGTATAAAAATATAAAGCGAAATGAAGTAAATTCGTAAACAGCTGTTTGACGTAAAGTGTTCGTTTCATATTTAAGATTGTTTACTTCTTGAACCATCGGTGAGTTTTTGTTTTTTCGGACTATAAATTTCCACTCTTTTTATTGCTTTTTTCATTTTCCAAATGCATGTTTTATCCCCACAGATTGAATATAGTTCACTGTCATATAAACACAATTCGAACCTTTTGAATTTTATTTTTAATTCATTTTTTGCTGATTATTACTGTTACTTATCTTTTGTGATTGATTAATTTGTACATCTATGCCTGTCAACATAGTCCACAATTGTTCAATAGCTTGCATATTGTATGTTTGAAATTTCTATGAAGAGAAATGTTGCTGATATCCCCTGCAGTTTTTACCATACTGAATTTTAGGGTTACTTTATAAGTTTGATTATTTTTGCCCCTTTCTGCTGCAGTTTCACTATTGTTTTCCCACAAAATTCTAAGATGATGTTACATACCTAAATATCGATATCTCCAATCAAAAGTTTTAACTATTTGTGATTACTAAACAAGAATAGACATTTCTTATTTTCTGGAAAGATTACAAGAAATCTTTTTAAAATAGCATTCCTTTGGTACCTACTGTTAAGTAATTAAATTTATGAGTTTCTGTGTATATTACAAAAATCTTAATTAAGCTCCATATACAAGGCAGAATTTTGCTGATTTGTTCATTTTAATATATTTTTGTAAATTATACTTTAATGTGAAATTTTTTTTCTAAGCACAGCTAGTTTGTTGCCTGGCCATTTCAAATTATTGGAACTTGAGTAGGATGTGGGAAAAGTGACTAAGTTGACACTAATTCCATTTAAAACATACATGTTACTTGAACTTTTATCTTTTTTCTTTAACTTATACATATTCAGCAGAAATCGAAGTTATTATCATAGCAAGTTTGCCACTTAAACACTGCAAAGAAATTTTATTAAAATATTTGTATTGGGAATTATCAATTTTTTTTACTTGAAAATTTGAAAGGATGTCTCAATTCCAATGTACTTACAAATGTAATCAGCGAGTTATATTTTTCTACTGAGATAGTGAGATTTTAATGTGTACTGATTTAAAAAGACAATCACAATTTGAAAAGGTTGATTTTTCCACAAATTTTCCATTTTTATTGATATACATTACTGTATTAAGGATGCTGTATAATGTGTAATGCTAGTAACTTTGATATCAAAAGCTTATAAATGAAAAATATTTGACATTATTGATTTAGTATCTTCAAACTCATAAGTAAAAATTTTAATTTTGAAAGATATCAAGATACTGAATAGTTTGACTTGTCATGACAGGTAGCTATTCTATACCTCTTAAACTGAATGCAGACACACTATTACATATGTAAATGTAGCAAAATTGTATTTCCTGTAGCTTATAAAATTCTGATATAGAAATTAAAAAATTATCATACTATAACTCAATTTAATTTTTATTTGCAGATTAATCACTTAGTATACCCTATCAAGATACTGAATATTTTGACTTTGTGTGATATTCTAAAAATGTCATCAAATATATTTACCTGGCAAAGTAAAAAAATACACTATATATTGGGATGTTGAATAAATTCTCGCTGTTTTTTTGTGAAAATTAATGTTTTATTTTAAAAAATCATTAAAAAACATGTTACTGAAAGTATTGTCCATCGCTAGCCACTACTTTTCCCCATCTTTCTGGCAACATTTGAATTCCACGTCGGAAAAACGACACGTCTTTTGAGGCTATCCAAGAGTCGACCCAATTTTTGGCATCTTCATAAGAACGGAAGTGCTGCTCAGCCAGGCCATGCGTCTTCGAACGGAACAAGTGGTAGTCGGAAGGGGCAATGTCCGGTGAATACGGCGGGTGGGGTAGGACATCACACTTAAGCGTTTCCAAGTAGGTTTTTACCGGTTTTTCAACATGTGGCCGAGCGTTGTCATGCTGCAAAATGACCTTGTCATGTCTCTGTTTGTTTAGCAGCCGTTTTTCCTTCAATGCTCGGCTTAATCGCATCAATTGTAGTCTGTAGCGATCTCCCGTGATGGTTTCATTTGGTTTGAGCAGCTCATAATAAACTATACCCAGCTGATTCCACCAAATGCAGAGCAGAAGCTTGGAACAATGGATATTCGGTTTTGCTGAAGATGTTGATGGATGGCCGGGTTTATCCCACAATTTTCTACGCTTAGGGTTATCGTAGTGTATCCATTTTTCATCGCCAGTTACGATACGATGCAAAAATCCTTTCCTTTTCTGCCGTTGAAGCAGTTCGACGTCTCTCGGTTTCAACTCGTATGGCACCCAATGACCTTGCTTTTGAATCATTCCTAATGCTTTGAAACGTTTCGAAACTGTTGTGTGATCAACTTCTAATGATTCTGCAAGTTCAGCTAGCGTTTGACAGGAGTCTTCATGAAGTAATGCTTCCAATTGTTCGTCTTCAAACTTCTTCGGTGCGCCAGAGCGTTCTTTATCTTCAAGATCAAAATCATTATTTTTAAAGCGTTTAACCAATCTCTACAAGTTGTTTCAGACAGAGCATGGTCGCCGTAAGTCTCAACAAGAATTCTGTGAGCTTCAACTGCAGATTTTTTTTGAATAAAATAGTGCAGTAAAATTCCCCGCAAATACTCTTTTTTGGCACGAAATTTGACATATTTAACGCAATGAAAAATAAAGTTGTTTACACTTCCGCGAAATAACATACACTGGATTTCAAGCTTGCTTATAGTACTTGTAAATAGATGCGTCACTATCATAAACTAACGCAACCAGTTCCGGTAACGCCATTTGTTGGAAAACAGCGAGAACTTATTCAACATCCCAATAGCATCTACAGATATATACAAATTTATCGTATCTAAATAAATATAGGCAAACTCATCATTATAAGTGAGAATTCTTGGAAAAACTAATTAGACAGTAATAGTGGTGCATGAATTTACAAAAATATACGTACACATGTAGTAAAAATCATGCATTGATTAATTAACATTACACTAAAAATTTTAATAATGCTTTCCTGTTGTGTCAAAAGCAAATTATCTGTTAAAAAGGGGTAAAAACTATCTAAATGCAACAAACACATAATGGTATAATGGTGTGTTTTAGCAGAATGCATACATTATGATTTTAATTATATACTTATAGCACATATTCTTATAACCTAACACATTGAATTGTTCTGGGATGTTTTGGGTGTATTAAAAATTGTGCCTTGCATAAAGAGCCAGTTTCGTTTCATTGTAAAATTGTGTACACAAATCAAAATTAATAGATGTTTAAATCTTTGCCATTAGACTTACCGGTACACTTTACTTTCTATCCATGTTACAGTAAGCATACATCAGACATATCCTTATAATTAAGAGGTATATCCATAATTATTAACTGGCCAAATATGGCCCTTGTGCCATAAAACCCCAAAACCAACCAACCATAATTATTAAACCAACCAACCATATAGACTTATTGCTAGGTCTTTGATCTTTGGATACAATGAAATTTTTATCACTTTTTTCGTAAAGGTCAATTTTGTCAATCAGGTTAAAATGCTCCATGCGAATAGAATTGGTAGCTTTTTACAATAGCGCTAACTGTGTTGCCAAGTGATTAGTGTTCTGAGTCAGTTCAACAAGTTCTAGATTTGAATCTCGATCTGGGCAGGGATGTTTGTAGTGGTCTGGAATCCTCTTTAAGCTGTAGGTCCAGTCATGAAACAAAAAAAGGACCATAGTGACAAACCAATCAACTTTGTACCAAAGTACATAATGAAGTTTTGGTTGATTGTAAAGTTCCATAATCTCTAAAAATGATCCTTTGTTATAATATTAATATAGCTTAAGCCTGCCTTATGCATTGATATTATATGTGGGAGTATTAGTTACCTTGATATTAGTATATAGTGTATATTCCATGTCACATTTGAATATTTAACTCCTTTTTATTTTTGTAGCACCAACATATTACTCAAAGGCATCGAAAATAAGAATACTTTATGCTGTATTTTTTACAGATTATGTTGCAAGAATATTTTGTGAAATTCAATTTTGCATTGATTTTATGTAGAAATATACTTTCAGTGCAAAGGTTATTTGATATAAAATTCAGATTATTTATGAAATCAACAATAAAGCTGATTATTTAATCCTAGAATAATACCAAATTCTGTTGTTTTTAATATGTATATTATATGACCATGACATAGTCTGCTATATTAAACAAACTTATGCTCAACCAATACATATTTCAGTCAGGATTTGGGAATTGCAAAACCATTTGATTTGTTCTCTTGAAACTTTACTAGTTTTAAACATTGAACTTTAAGTTTTATTGAAATGTGTGTTAGCTTTTGAGTTAAATCCATAATTAATATTAAAGCTTCTTAAATATATTCATGGATGTGTTGTAAATGGTTCATTGTAAAAATATTGAACGCTATTTCAGTACAATTCAACATTTTCAAAAAATATTTTAAATTAGTAAATTCATTCAGGGTAACTTTGCATCTTAAGTAAGCCAGTTTGAAACTGATTTAATGATGAGTGAATTATTTATTTGTTTACTTAGTTGTGTTAGCTATATTACTTCCTATGCATGGCAGAAACTCGTGTATTTTCATTGCTTTTTAGTGTGTAAAATCTTGAAAGATATGTCACTGATTCATTTCACTATAAATTATCTTTTAATGATATGATAATTTTGGAAAAAATGTTTGCTTTTAAATGACAAGAAGTCATTGATATGCATGCCTCAAATATTCCATGCATTCCACGTAGCATTGGCCCACCCTAATTACTTTAACTTCTTGGTAAAGATTAATTTAAATTCTGCAAAAATATGTACTGTAATTATCTAACAATTATGCACCTTTATTATAGTTTAAATATGCAAATTTATGATTTTCATGGGAAAGCAGAAAACGTTTTATGTTCTAAGCCCTTGCATTAGCATCAAATCGTTGGCACTATGATGTAACAATGGAAAATTAATTTGTTTAGTACCTTGACACAACTTTTGCAATTCTGCTTTTTGAAAACAAAATAATGCTATTTCTGGAATTTCATATTACACACATAATATTTAAATTATTTATATTTTAAATAAAATAAGTTTAATTGTGTAGTTTATTTTCAAATTTCTGATTGCAATGTTGCAATCAGAAATTTGCATTCTACATAAAAAATTGCATTCTACATATTTTCTGCTAATGAGCTCTACATTTTACTGTTTTTAAACTTATGAAAATTCTATAGTAGAAGTAATTTTTTAATCTGATTCTTTGCATTTAGTACATTGAAATATACCAATAACATAATTCAAACCTAGCTTGAATACTTTATAATGTAAAATTGTATGAAAAAAATGTTACTCATACTGGGGTGTAACTTTGGCCTCCCTTAAATTTTATATTTTTAGATAAATAAATTATTTTTAAGTATAAATTCATCTAATTAAATTACAATTGTATTGTTTTGCATCACATCCAACAATTTAAATTGTCAATAACATGAAATGGAATGAATTAAATTCATAAAGCAAATTATAATTACCAGATTACTCCATTAATTCTCTCATTTACAGAGAATGCAGATTTTTAAATCAGAAATACTGAAGTGTATAACTCTAGAATTTACCCTCAATTTTCTTTAAAAAAAACAAGTGTATTGTTCTGTTTTATTAAATTCATCGCTTATTAAAAATTTGTGTTTTTTCTTTTTTGGGATGAAATGAGTTAATTTAATTTTTCTTTAGTGGCACACAATTATTTTGTCGTTTCATTAACTGGTTCATCAAAACTGTTTCAATGATATTTGAATACAATCATAAAAGCCAATATTTTGACACCAAGCGTTTTTCAAGATGTGGAATTTGCTACCTTTTCAATACTATCATACAATTTTTCAAACGATGGATCGTTTGAATAGATGTTGAGATGTAACATTTGTGGACGACTAGGACATTCGGTCTCATGTTATTTCTTGTGGAATTCGTTTGGGCATAAACCTTATATCTCAGTCTTTAGACGAAAAAATTCTTCCGTTTCTTAAAACCTACATATTTACATTAACATATTAAATCACTAAAACGTTTTTGAGGTTCTAACCTTATACTGATAATATTAAGATTACTATTTCTTTCCTTTAAAATAAACAAGGGCCCGGTTGGAAGAGTAACGGACTAGCAACCGAAGGGTTGCCTGGATTCGAACTCGCAACCGAAGGGTTGCGAGTTCGAATCCAGCCAAACACCGTCGTATACAAAGGGGGCTGGTGCACGTTAAATCTGTCGTGGCCTCAAATGTCCTCACGTTGGCGTGGTGTGGAAGTTTGGAGAGTGAGGTGTCAGCTTAGGTGTTGCCTCGTCATCTGACCGTGGTTCAAAATTACGTGGTGTTGTCCTCGGATTTTTCCCTTTGGGATTGATCCCGAACCGTCACCAATAGCCCGTTGTGTTGCTCCAGTGTGACGTTAATTGAAATACCCCCTTTAAAATAAACAGACAATTAATCTTCTCAAATTTGGTTGGTGGAACGTTGCTTATTCAAATGAGATAGAATAAATGAAACAAGTAATTACTCCGAAAAACTGCTAAAATTGCTTGTCGGTCAACTCTGAAGAACGGGCTTAATTGCCCTTTTAAATGGATTTTGGGAGGTTTCTCAAACAAAAAAGTCATTAAGGAGCTTAGCCTAAAAATGTAGTTTGAAAGCGGGAGGTTGATGAAATAAAAAAGGGGACATAGATACTTAGCGTATCCTATGAATTGAGTGAAGCTTTAAAAACAGTTTTTCTTTGCTAGGGGGTTATAAATAAACTCAAGGTTTTCTCCTCGCATCCAGCAAAGAAATTTGAGAAAGCACTGTCTTCTACAGGTGTTTAGGATGCAGCGTGTTGAAAGATTAAGAGATACTATCTCTTCACACAAGTTCACATTCATTCCCCAAAAAGCCAATCCAAGGGAAACTTGTTAGCAAAACAATTTAGTATTTTTTACTTGCCAAATTATTTTAACCGGTTATTTAAATGAATCCATTCAGTAACAGAAAATTAGGTTTTAGTTATGTCCTTGTATAGCGCGCACTCATTCTTAAAATCATTTATACCTAGGGCACCTTATGCATCTGCACTCAGGTTCCCAGTAACAGTTTATATGATGGCCCCTTCATGAAATTACAAATATGTATTTCAATGAATGTGTTTAACTTGCACCAATGTATACATTTTCTCTTCCTCTGCACTCTTGTGCAGTCTTCGTTATGAGCATTCTTGGAAAAAGTTATAACGATTTACACTTAGAAAATAGACTACACATTAGGTACAAAAATCTTTATAGATTTTCCGGGACGTCTCGTCCTCCGGCATTAGTTCTATGGTACTGTCCATCTCCAGAGACACTGTTGGGTGATAAGATGGACGAAGCTAGCTCATTTTTACTATCTTTTAGATAAGCGATTTTCAATCGGTGTACCACGGCTCAGTGGTGTGCCGCAAGAATGGCACTGATGTTCTTTTCGGATGGCAGACGCCTTAAATTGCAAGATTTATTTCATTTCAATGGCTTAGTTTTGAACATTTGACGAGTGTATAAAAATAATCTCAGGCAATACCTGAATAAATAATTTTAATTTTTGAGCATCACAAATAAATTGTTTAAAAAGTTTTTAAGCTACTTTGGAACAAAAGGTAGGTAATTATGTATATTTTTGTAAATCACAAAATTTATCTATTTTTCATAATTGGCAAAAATATGTTTTTGGTGTGCCACAGGAATTTAAGTAATTAGTTTGTGTGTCATGAGATAAAAAAGTTTGAAAATCGCTATTCTAGGTGGACAGAGCTTGCAAATTTCTTTTGTGTGCTCCGTTCCGCCATTTTCTGATCGCAATCAAAATTATCTTTGAAATAGCATTTGTTGTGCGTCTTTGTCTTTTGTCATCTGCAATTAAAATGTGCAGCATTTATACACTCTTCTGCGTAGCTATGGATGAAAATGTTTGAAGATTCGATTGATGTACACCGAAATGCCAGAAAAACTGGTATAGACGAGCCTATGCAGCCACCTATGCACATCATTGGTTTCATCTGCCAGTGCTTATATAAAGCGAGGCATTTTTAGAAGTATCTAGAGCTGTTTCCGCAGTAAAAATGTCAAATTATTACTATTTAAGCGCTTTCCATCGCGGTTTTATTAGTTGGAGCTCGTGAGATGGGTCAGCATTTTGGAGGTAAAGGAGAAATTTGTATTTTTAAGTACTATATTCCAAGGTTGTGTCGTGACCACAAGATTTATGGCAAAGCCTATAACTTATGGCAGCCGTATGACCGTAAAAAGACCGAGAACGTGAACAGCGTCTGCTGGTAAGAATCGTTTCACGCGATAGGTGTGCAACACTGCTTTAAATAACATCGTAATTCAACGCTGGGCCCTCAACAAACATCAGCGTGAGGACTGCAACGTTCCCTCTAAAATATGGGCCTTAAAAGCCGACGCCCAACTCGAGTACCTTTGATGAATACTCAACACACAGCTATGCGCCTCGCCTGGGCTAGAGAGAACACTGCCACTGGACACTTGATGAGTGGAAACAAGTCGCGTTTCCAACTGTTTCGGGAAGATGGAAGAATCTGGAGAAAACCCATGAAGCCATAGATCCCGCATGTCAAAAGGGGATTATATAAACTGGTGGTGGCTCCGTAATGGTATAGGGATTTGTGTAGCTGACATTCAATGGGACCCCTGGAACGTCTATAAGTGAACTCTACGTGCATCCTTTCTGACGAGTTACACCCTTTCGTGTCCTGCGTTCATTCTGAAGGGTTTGACATCTTCCAACAGGACAAGGATTCCGCCATACAAGTGTAGACACCAAATTATGGTTAGAGGAACTCATCTGAGTTTGGGGGCTTGTCATTCCCATCTGTCACCAGATCTCAACGTTGTAGAACATATCTGGGATGCTATGCAAGGCGCTGTGGAACACAAATCCTACACCTCGGAATACAACCGAAATATGGTATTCAATGCCTACAGAATACTTCCATAAGCTCGTGGAGTCCAAGCCCCGTCATTTCTGCAGTTCTGCTCTCCCGTGGGAGGCCTACCAAGTATTAGACTGGTGTACCAGTTTTTCTGGCACTTCAGTGTACTCAACATGTTTGATTTACCTAATAAATGAACTTTTTAAGCATTTATGTCTGAAAGCAAGTTTTTAAGTTGTTAAAATACTTGTGTAACTGGAGGTAGTAGAATTATAATTTCGCTGGAAAGAAGGTGAAAGTATGAGAAGAGTTTTGTAAACTTGTAAAAGATTTTTTTTTTGGATTAAACCCAGGATTAGAAGTAGAAAGTGAGGCATCAATGGTATCTCAACATGTTTCCCCATTTTCAAAAATACTCTTATGCAGTTTCAAAATATATTTTGCTTACGTGGAAGCGTGTAAACATACAATGCAATTGATTACAAGGGCGAGATTTTGATTTATTTGTATTTGGTGGTCTTTATTTCTCTTTAAGGACTTTTTTGTGGGATGTGTGTTTTATTTACAGTACAGATCGTTGTACTCATAGATAGATTAGAGGATTATTAGAAGTACGAATAAACGGTTGATTTGCGTCCCACAAGCGAAAGTATTCAGAAAACTTGGACGTCAAAAGTGACGACTTATTCGAAACTTCAGTCGTCAAAACTTTGGCGCAGCTTGGCCAATTATGACCCTTGCGCCATAAAACCTCGAAAGCAACCAACCAGTCGTCAAAACAAAATTTAAATGGTGCAAAATACGACTAACCTACCGACAATTTCGAACCATGGTTAAACCGCAACTTTGTAGAACAGCAGTATGTTTGAGTCAAGACTTCGTTTCAACAAGTTCCATTTTCAACCATTCTAAGTACATTATTTTATAGCAGTTTACGCAATAGTTCAGTTACATTCATTTTAAAACGTGATAAAACTGTCGAGGTTCAAGATGTACGCTAGCTGATTAGTGAATCAGTAAGATTATTTGACAGGACTAGCATTTACGAAAGCTTGCTGCCTGAAAAAGTTTATTGTTATCGAGGGGAGAAAAATATTTCACATGTGCCGCGTCATGGTTAAAATATATTAACTTTTCCATTGATCGCAACGACAAATTTGAAGTATTTTGAAGAATAAGAAACATCAACTAACTCGAATTCATATTTTCTTTTTAAATGCTTGGTGGGCACTTAAAAGATCTTTTCTTACTTAGTAAAATATAAATAGCTACTCTATTGGACTGTTTTGCCTTCGAATAATAAAAGAGTCCTGAAAGTTTTAAAATGCTAATAACTGAGTTGATTTTTTTATTTTTGTTTTTTCTATTATAATTTGAAATTATGGTTATGAAATAAGTTGTCAAAAAATTAGCAATGATATTATCTTTAAAATGGTATTGACTCGTTTTTATGGTGCAATAATTTTAGAGTAAAATTCGAGTTTCGTTAAGATCTTAATTAATCTTTAATTTAGGATGCACGCTTTTATTATCATTAACATAATATAAAACTAATTACCCTCAATTGCAACTTTAAAGTCAAAATGTATAGGAAAAATAGTAACCCATGGACTCAGCTACGCAATATGAATTATATATGCCTCTAACCCACCAGTCGAGAAAACTAACCCATTCATCGGCCTACGGATTCAACGTGCTCATACCCAAATTGTACACGAGTCACCTGTCTTGTTAAAAAGTAACTATTACCTTTCGTTGAACTTTTCGAAATTGTAATTTCCGTGTTGGTTTTGACAGTTGGAAAAGAACTTACTACCTGTACTGCGCGAACGCAAATGGCCTGTTAGCTTTTTTGGAATAAGGAAAAATAGACATTTTACCGTTTGAATAATCATGGCCAGAATGTAACTCCTACGAATGAAAATAAAAATATAGTTTGTTTCATAGTGGACTTATCTTGGAAAACATGTTTCGATACTGACGGAACGTCCAAAATTAATTTCCCGAATAATGATTTGGAGACCATCTCATCCCAAAATTTCTAGGCTTATGTTATATAATCGATATTCACACATATCGTATCAATCAATGGCTAGTAAAGCATTATTCTTACTGAAGAGAATCTTAAGACTACACCCCTTCAGAATCGCCCAGAAAATTTCTACTTAATGATTTTTTTAATATTCTTTCACACTGATATTTCAACCTCGATTTAATATTTTACTAATTTCAACATTACCTAGGATAATCTCATTTACGTAAAGTTTGGCATGCTTTGCTGCGCTATACTCCCTTTACAATGCTATGCTATGGCTTTGCCAAACGCCTGAACAACCCTGCGCCAACGCAGTGTTGTTTGTTTCTTAATTTTGGCAATCGGTCAAACTTGAAAAGCTAAACCGATTTTAATTTCTTTTTTGAGTTTAATGATCCTTAATTCTTTTAAGAAGTTAATTTTATATAGAAATTTTGCGTGTATACTATAATGTAAATTTAATTTTTTTGAAACAGTAAAGTAAAAGAATTTTCGACAATGCTATTTCTAATATAACGCTTAGCGGATTAAATGATTTCACTTTAGAAAATGCAAGGCTTTTTATTTGTAGCCTGGCATGTTATTCCGGTGAGTTCATTGTGTTTACCAACCATTTTACCTGGAATTGAACATTGGATGGAAGACAGGACTGTTTATCCGTTAAACACTGATAGAGCCAAGCGCAAGTTTAGCGAGCATCATAGGAGCGAGTCGATTCTTTGATTATTTTTGTCGCTGATAGTTTGAGAATGTATTGTAAAGTTTTATTAGTACTTGGTTTGTCGCTCAACGACTCTCTGCCCCACAAGAACTAATTAAAATAGAGAACGTAAAGTAAGAATTAAACGCTCCACTGAGGGCCTCGATATATTATTCAGATAGACAAAACATCTTGTTCTCATTATTTTGGGTCAAATTGCGCTGCTATGACTTTAATATCGCGTCCACAAAAATATGCTCTTACTTTTGAATAGGCGCATCTCAAAGTCAGGCGCGCCTACCCTGCTTTATAACCATAGAATAGAGTCCGATGCCCATCAACGAGCTGAACTTATTTCCCCTTTCAGTTAATTCTGTTGATTCATTTGTTGAGGGATAAGGTGAAATGAAGGCGGAAGAGCGGTAATAGAAGGTGTGACCTCGATTTTAGAGGGGAACTTGTCCACCACACAATACACTAATTAACTTTTTATTGTAGTGCAACGCTCGCGGATCTCAACTATTTGTACTTTTTGGTTGACAGAAATTACTCTGCCTTTCCACACTGCAACAAAAGTAGTCGACTTTCGAGCTGGTGCAGGCTATCTAGCTTTCTTCTCTCACTTCATACTTTTTGATTGCACTTTTCTTGCTCGTCGTTCCTGAAGATTGCTGTCGCGGAATTTATAAAGCTGAGTAGTTTCCATTAATATAACGGGTCCCAATCCCTTTTAGAAAACTTCTCTACACATTCAATCAACACAGGACACAAATTGGAAAATTTCAGGACAAACTTACGTGCCCAAATGTCTAAGATTTTGCTCTTTTCCTTTGCAAAATACAATGAAACAATCTATGACTTAAAACTTAAACATACATCATGCATTACAGCATACACTACAAACACATTATGGTATGAAAACTTCACGATTCCCAGGCCCCTTGTATAGGCCCTCCCTTCCGGTACCGGAGTCCTCAAACGTCGGAGACTAGTAGGCAAATTTAAGAGATTATTGAAAATCAAGGAAGTCCTAATCATTTCATGGGGTTTGCACATAAGTAATATATTGTTTTGTCGATACTATTCTATTATTCATTTTGTTATCATATTATTTGTATTTTTGTCTCACTTTTGGGAAGACCTAGTCTCATGACAAAAAATATAGAGGGAACGGGGGTCGGGCCTCTATATTTGGAGTTGGCGACCCTAATTGTCACTAAAAACAGTATTAAAACCCATAGCATGTTTTATAAAATACCAGCTTTTATGCGTTTAAAAATTATATTTCGTATAATTTGAGTGTGCATTAAATATTTAGAGGTCGAATTTTGCGTCTTGGAGCCTTAATGTGCAATGAAGAACGAAAATATCTCAATTTGTTTATGCAGTACACATTTTAAAAAGTTTGAATTTTATGTATTGCAGTGAACCATTAATGTTATGAGTAGCTCTATTTTTTAAAAGGGTAAAGGAAAGGAGCTAAATTAGTTGTGATGTTGCCTGTCAAATATGATAAAATATATAATGCAAATGATGTTTCTATTTGTACAAATACATCCTAAGAAAAGCGTGTGTACATCGTATGCAGTTTTAATAAATGATTACTTTAAAATGATTTTTATATCTCTGTAGTATATCAAGCTAGTAGAATCGTTTTGATGAATGGGTCCATTACTCTATGGGTCCATTTTCCCATGCTTTTCTTACTACTTCAGTGACAAAATGGTTTTGAATGTTTACACACATAGATGCAATCTTTCTCTAAATCATTGCTTGATATGAGTTTTTCATTACCAGTATTGGGTTTCGCATCGCAACCCCCCACCCCACCCTCAGTTTCGAAAGAACATGTGTGGTGTGTTATTTAACTTTTTTAACAAGACATCAATAGAATTTGTATTCGAAAGGTAAAGGTCTATTTAGAATATCCGATATTTATATGTGTTTATGTGTAGATAATTCCATTTTTAGAAAGTTTTAAAACTGTCGGAGAAGCCTTATTAGTTTCTAGTTTTTTCATGTACCTAGCGTGTGAACATTGTTTCGTGAGTCTTAGCTTGCTTTGCTACCGGATTCTCTCTTCGAATCTTAATTGCAAACAATATCTTCCCTGGAAATTTTCCAAATTTTATCGGTCAGCAAATTTAGGGTAGTTATTTTCCGTGTTTCCCCATACTTCATCCACCGCATGATTTATTGATGCAATCCTCTGATGTACCTGGAAATAGAATGGGCGTTCCCAGCTTAGCGAAAAAGGTGAGAAACTACTACATACTCAATGCTTTTCTAGTAATCAGTCTCTTTTCTTAAAAATTCTACCGTGCGTCAGAGGAGTTCTAATATTGCGTGTTTTCTTGCTGTTTTACTTTTGTTAGTCATTGTTTTTGGCATCATTGTGTTAACACGTGCATCTATTTGGCCCGTTCTTTTTCAAAATCTTGATGTGGTTTGAGGTCCATTCATGTTTTCTTTCATTTGCTTGAACAATATTGTACACAAATTATAAGTTTTCCCCATTGGATTTCCCCAAATAGTTGTTATTTATCTATCTAGAAATTCGTATTTTGGATCAAAGTACTTCAATAAGTGATCCTTCCTTGGTTTGTGTGACAAACCACCGTAACTTATATAGGTACGGTGAATTTATCGTGTATGAATGTATCGTATATGAAAATGTGCTTTTTTGTGCATATGTAATCTGAGCGTTGGCAATTGCTTTCAATACAGATTGCAATTGCTTAACTCTAATATGAAAATTCTATCTATTGTTACTTGGATCTTTCAACTGAGTTTCTGGCAGTGAATGTTTGGATACATGTGCTTTATTTGTGTTGGGTCCCAACTACCGCAAAAAATACTAATTAAAACAAAGAAATTATTAGAACATAAAATCGGGTTTTAGGTGAGGTCTCCATATTTTCTGTTTTAATATATTTTTGGTTAATGCTAAAAAATTGTTCTCATACCTACTTATCACAACTAATTCATATTGATGAAATTTTTTCAAAATTTATTTTATAATATAATTGATTTCATTCCTGGATGTTTTCTACGTGAAAGTTAGGCCATTCCCTAGATCAATCAGACGTGATAAGATGTATTTCTCATCTTTCAAATAATTTTGATGTCAAGTTAAATAATCGGTTCATACGTTTCAATTATTTATTCATATTTGTCTTATTCATTCTATTTAAAAATTAAGTTAATGAATATAGTTTTTCTTTGATTATAATTATTTTCATTTTCAAAATAATTATTTTTATTGCTAAGCTCTATCCACGACCATCGTTAAAATCATGTGCCAATTTGAGATTTAGTTTTCTTAAATCATCAAACATTCTTTATATGATTGATTAAAATTTTACTTAAATCTATTGTAAGTAGAATTCCTAGGGAGAAACATTCTTAAACAAGTTCGAGTTTCTATTTTATACACGTTAAGAAAAATTTACGCACATTGCAGAATCTAATGATAGACTTAATTTCACAGGTTTGGACATTACTTTTTTAGTTTTAATGTATTGAAATTTATGATTTCGTTTCATCATTTGTTAGAATAGTACTCTTAAGTAGCTGTAAGCGTTCATTTTATGTACAAGATTTTGCTGGTTCATCATACCCAAAAGCTCATTCTGTTAGCGTTTAGAAATATGTTAATATTTTGTATGCTTGATTTTTATATTTATTCTGCTTACTGTTTCCTGTATGGCTAATAAAGTGAGGAAGTGATTGAACCAGCTATATTCCAATTTCCGTTATTTCCCATCTTTCCCTATGTATCAGTTCTTGAACAAAATTGAATCTGCCAAATTGAAAACCATGTTCACACAGTATCTTGTCATAGAAAGTTACTAAGCTGACCATACTGTTTTCAACCGGACAGTACTTTTGTATACCTATATTTACCGGCCCGTCGTATCGTTTTAATAAAATGCCAATTTTGTCCCGTTTTTAATAAAAACTATGAATATACTTTAATATATTGGTCAATTATAAATTATTCATAACCTACAATTGAAGTCTTGAGACAATGAGGACTGTTATTTGTAAGACAAAATTGAGTCATTAAGTGAGAGAAGTTTTACAATAAAGTTTGTGAAAGATCGAAATTTGCTGCCGTAAGATTATTTCATAGGAGAAATATTTGTGGTACGATCGTGAAGTACAGTCCCCATCTACATCTGTCTAAATTTTTGTATGGGTTCTGTCACTGAAGAATAATGGTCAGCTCAATATGTTTATGTAGTGAAACTTTTTTATCATCTTACTTTTTCATGAATATAGAATATTACGTAATCCTCATCCCGCTTTTACTATCCCAAATTTCCCACGATTCCCCACATTTCCTTGAGATAAGGAAATATAGTCAGCCTAAAAGTTACTTACTTATTTGAATTAGTGCTTTCTAAGCTGTTTTTTTAAAGGAGAAAAGAGGATATCTAAAACTTTTAACTGTTTTGTTTTCACAAACGTGCTTATTCAGGAGCTGTCTTTTACAACTCTTATATGTCGTTTTGTATTGAAATCCTATGATGTGGATTAATAATAGCCCAGGTTGCGATGTAGAATCGTCTCAAGGTTGAAACCTATCCTCTTCCTCCAAAGAATACATATTTCATATACCTAAAATTAGACTTTCCATTTTACGTCTAACGCTTCTAGTGTAAGGCACAGAAAAATAATTGTGCTCATTTTTGTCATAAGATTCTGCCTGAGAAAAAAACATTCTTTTCTACTTTCCTGAAAAGTGAAGCACCGTTTTGTCGTAACTATTTTCAACTTTTGTATCTTCAGGCCCACCTGCTGCTCCACATGCCGCGAAAGAAGGAACCTGGAAATAAAAAGAGTATCTTTTAAAAAAAGGAAGTCTTAATGACTTCCCCCGTTTCCCAAACTCCAACCACAAGGATTCTCTGTGTTCTGTCTACTTTACGCGCCAGCCTCAAACCACTGCCAACATGGAGAAAGATGTCAAGTGAGAACGATTTCACTCTTTCAAAATAAATTGCCAATTTAATTTGTCACCCGCGCTTGTATTTATAAGGTGTTTTGCTTGTCGTTTAATCTTGCTCTAACAAAATGGATTGTCAAAAAATTGTTTTTGTTACTAATACTTTCTTGCTTGTTTGTAATTTTTGTTCTGTGTGATTAATAGTATTTGCATTACAATCGTAATTAATAACTGCCAGTTTTTAAATGCGACAAATTCATGCACTGAGTCCATTGATTTCTGAATTTCGTTTTTGTTTAAAAAATTAATACTTAATTTTTTTATAAGTTTGAATAAAAACTTGTCTAAACTAGATGAGAGGTTTTTCATGTTTCTTTTTATTTTTGCTCCAACTTCTCTTTAAATTAGACCCATTTGTTCAAACAATTATTTTTTAATAATTTATTATTATTTATTTAACATAGCTGTTTTTTATAAGAAAACTGACTTTGTGAGATTTAGTCTAAAGTAGAACAAGTATTTCATGAGTTCATGTTTATATATTATTTTTGAATTACACCATATTTATTGAAATAAGCCGGGTTTTGCATGTTTATTTTCCTTGTTTACCTTTCTAATTTAACACTTTTGCGCTATAAATGTTTATAGTATGTTACAGTATCTAACCTTTTTGATGTTCAAGTGTGAATTTCTTGCATAAATGTTTTACTAACAAATGTATGTGTTTTGGCTTTATTAACTTGGAATGAAAATATACGTATTTTAAAATACCTATGCATGCAGACCTAATGAAGAAGATCCTCTTCATGTGGTCAACAAATGTATCGAGAGCTTAGAAAAACTTGTAAATTTAAAGACAAGTGCTGATCGTGCATTGTATGTTGGATCTATAGAAAGATTACAGCTTGCTGTTTGTTCAGAAGGTGAGGTCATTCATTGCTTAATTCATTCTTGACTTAAATCGGAGATGGGCAACCGATGATTTTTCATTTACGTTCTTTAAGGGTTTAATTCTATTTCAGCCTGATTTTGAATTTTAATCAGTTTTTCAGATTTAAAATATTACACCTAAAAAGAAATATCTTCATAAAAGAAAAAGAGAAGTACACTCTCTCAAACCCGCATCCAGAATTTTACTGAAATGGGCTGAGAAAGGGATCATCTGGTATTGATATAGTCATAGTCATTTTTCGGGAGCGGAGAACACCTTCCCCTTCACAGTCTATCTTTATGTTTAATAATCTTCCACCCGTTTGGGTATGTGAAATTTACATACAAAATTTATTGAAAAATTTATTTGAACACTATCATTTTAGCTGTAAATTCTTATGAGAACATACAAATTATTTTCTTTTGTCTTCAGAAACACGCAATTTACTATGATCTCATTCCTCTAAACTGATTCCAATAGGAGAAATGATTTCCATATCATGCTTCCGACTGATTGTTAAAAATTTCCATCTGAAAAATATTTTATGGAAAACTTAAAATATGGTAAATTTCCATCATAGAAAATATCGCAATTATCTAACTTTTAATTTTTCTATTGTGTTGGAAATGGCTGAATCACCCCCTGGGTGGTTCTCATAAAACAATTGTAGCATTTAAATATAAGTACCAGGAAAATTAAGAAGTTGAATAATTCTTAAAACTTTTCTCGAAATTTCGTGAAATTTACTTTTTATATAAGTATCATTTTCGTATTTACCCAATGCTACTTTTAATTTAATACCTCCGTGTTTGCTGGTTGGTAAAGCTTTGTCTGACCCTGTTCCACCTAATTTGCCATGACATATTGCTACGGCAAATTTTTGAATTTTAACTGGACACGACTTTTTAAGGGTGCTTACACCGCATTGGTGTGCATGCTTCTCCTGACTGCCCCTTTTGTTGAATAGTTGTTCGACTGGGAGCTTTATGGATTTTAGTCATTTTTTATCTTGCACTATTTTATCTGACGATCATATTTTAGTTGACGACCTTTTTAGCCAGGCCAATTTTAACTTGTACTGGGCTGCCCGTAGGAAATTATGGTTCCTGTACTTTTCCTGACGTAGTAGAAAAAAATTAATTTGAATAGATATAGTACGAACTTTTAAATCTCTTCGTTCAGTTACTCGATAGCTTTTGGATGTTTAGAAGCTTTTAATTTTACTTATTTTGGGGAGTGTCTTTCCAACGTTTAATTAAATTAATGATAATGGAGTCTTGATATGAAAGTTAAAATAACGGAAAACAAATCCTTCTCCACTAAAAACTAAAAAAAGCTAATGCAAGGTACTTTAAACATTTGACTTTTTAAATTGTTTTGGTATACAAATACTTATAATTTTAGCTTCAATTCCCAAAATTTTGAAATGAAAATGCAAAGTGGGACTTTTTAGTTAAAAACTGAATCCCCTTCCAAATAGCATTACTTTAAAATTTACAAGAGAATTTCGGAACAGTGTTGTACTCAATGTTTCTAAAATTGTCTTGTTTCTACAGTTGTAATGGTTGAAGTCAATAACGCTAAACAATTATTTTTGTATTGGTACTTACCAGTATATTTAAAATTAAATTAATCAAAGGCTGATTGTTTTTAATTTTTCCTACTAAAGCAATATATCTTAGTGTATGACAAATTAATTGTTTGATTAATTTGCTATGAAATCCTTCAAATACTAGTTTTAGTTTGATGTCAACTGTTAAGGATACATTATGTGATTGTCAGATATGATTTTTTTTTTCGTTTTGTTTCCTAAATTCACAAAAATTTTAATTATTTTTTATTACCCCAATTGCAACAAGTACTTCTAAATTACCATGCTTTTATGTATATTATAAATATTGTTAATTTACGAATTTATTGAGACACTTGGATACAGTGGTTCTCTGATTAAAAATGGTTGGTTATCTAGTCAGGAATAAGGGAACAGTCATAGGGACTCCCCCTAATATATTTATGGTTGAACCTTGGTCACCAAAACATGGGGAATCAGTATTTTAAGTACCAACCTATAATGTTGATCATGGTCCGTATAAACGAAATAAATTGTTCTCAAGACAGTAAATATGTGAAGCAACTGGGGGTCTTATTTGTCCCCATAATGATTTCCCAAGTTGGTGCAACTGAGCAGGAATTATAACTTGCCAGTAACGGATTTGCCCATCTCTGATCCATATATTATTTTTGTCTTTAAACATTTTGCATTGCAGATATATTTATATAAATTTGTGTAGTTTTCTTAATCTAAAACTGAGTGTAAACATTTTATTTTCGTAAACATACAATTTTATAAATATTAAAGATTTTCCTTTCCAAAAGAAAAATTCAGCTTCTAGGATTTAAATGTTATTTTCTTTCATTTTTAAAAACATCCAGTCAATATTTTATGTATGTAACATAATAGGAGCTATTGAGTTTGACCAACCAGGTCTTCAAGTGATTAGTGCTTTGCCTCTCTGAGTAATTTGTCTAGGGTTTGAATCTCAGCCTAGTCATACATATCTTCAGTGGTTCATAGTCCATTTTGAGTAGTAGAATCCTGATAAAAATCTTAGACTTTGTCTGAGGCCTGTAAATGACAGGTATTTTTTAAAGGATAATTATTTTAGTGGACTATAGATATGGTAAGTAAGGAAATCTTAACTAGCACCTTAGAAAGTTCTTATCATCTGAGGTATTTGAAATGTGTTCTAACTATATAAAAATAAGGGTTTAATCAATGATGAGAAATAATTGATAGTTTCACTAAAACTAGGCATTAATAGCAATAAACAATCACAAAATTGCATAAGTAGTACATAAATATTTTTTGTCATTTTTTAAATGTATTTTGGTACTATAGTTTTCCGTTAATATATGGTCTATTTAAAATTATTAGCATAGAAATTTTTAACTGAAATATATTATGTAATGAATATGAAAAAATTATTCTTTGTTTAATGTTTTCCAACAATTTCAACAGTACCATGATAATTTCTCTTTTTGAACAAATCTGTTAACTTTGCTACATTCTCAATTACTAAAATAAATTTTACATCATATTGTAAAATTTAAAAAAATCAACTCGTCTGTATCATGTATATTTAAGTTTTTATAGAACAATTTACAAAACATTTGAAAAAAAAACGTAATGTTCCATTATAGTTTGTAACAATTTCACTAATTTAAACTATGTTTTCATTTTAGATAATGCTATGAAACATTTTGTTTCCAGTTATCATGGAAGTATACCACTTCTGGTTGCAATATTAGAGGTTTGTTTTACATGATTGTATAATTTCTTTTCCTCTAGTTAGGTTTTTATGTATTCAGCTGCAAAATCATTCTCTTTATTTCTAGAAAAGCCAAGATCAGAGCATAAGACATTTTGCTATTTTGATAATAGAGAAAATGCTGTTACAGAAATCAGGTTTGACTTAAAATTTTCATTTAGTTCTGATTAAATTATGTTTAGAAGTGTGAAATTCTGTTAATGAGTTATAGTTATTGTTTAAGTGAATTTTAAATCTGCGGATTGTTATTGATTTATGCCTTATTAGTTGAATTGAATTCATTTTTGTGGAAATTAGTAAAGATGCTTTGTGTTCAAAAAATTAAAAAAAATATTTTTGACTCAGATGTTGACCAATATTACTAGCATTAAAGGAATCTATTTGTACATAATAGTAAGTTGTAACAATTCAATTGTGCAAAAACCTGAAATGCGTGGAAATCGTTTTTCAAAAGGATCCAAAATTCCAAGCATTGTTAATTGTTCATTTAATGAAATGCAAAATTGTAAGGAAACAAATGTTATGGTATTGTCAAACTAAAAGAAATTGTATGTTTACTAAGAGCCGTAATCTAACTTGCTGAATGTTTCCAAAGTTGATCTCTGACTGCCTAACACTTGGTCAAAATTTGAGCTTTTAGGCTAAATTTGCAAAAAAAGTTGGGAAATGGATTAGCTTGCCTTGAATTTGACAGAGAGGTGGGGTGAGCTTAAAGAGAAAAAGAGCTGGATTTTCTAGTTGGCAATTCAGATTAGTAAACAGTAATGAGAGAGGATAAGCCTTAGATGATCAGGTCTCACTTGATGCCCATTTCTATCCTAATCACCCTACAGAACAAAATTAACCATCAATTAATTGTAGATTAAAAACAGATTTATTTACATAGGCACTCCAATAATATCCTCCAAACTTGAGACCATCTAGTTGCTAATGAATCAAATATGTAATACATAGTGAAAGAAAGTTTCATAACTTTAGAGGGAAACTAATTATTTATTGTTATTTTATACTCTGAATCTTTTATTTGTTCTATTAAATGCTATATATATTGAAAGCTGTCTAATCTCGTTTGGAGGTATAACAATTTTATTTTTAAATGGAAATCAGAAATTAAGTTTTGATTTGATTATTGCAGGTGATTTTAATGCAAAATTTAACTTAAGACAAAAGCCTTTAAGTCCAAATTTTTGTAGTGGCATTCTATATATATATATACTCTTTCCAAAGGACTCGAAATTAAAGTACCTGGCTTAAACTTGCTTGCTAGTAAATTTATATGATGAAATTGGAATTGTGGAAGGTTTAATACATTATGAGTTACCTAGTTAGTCTAGAGTAGTTAGAATGGCTTTATTAGTATTATGGAAATTTGGGTGAAACAATTTTAGATAAGAGTATCTATGTTTTACATATACAACATTTATTTTGTTATTGAAATATTTTGAATGTCAATTTGGAAACAATTTTGATATTGTTATTGTGCTTTAAATATTTTAGATTTTATAGGTTGCAGGTTACTTCTACATCATTTCATGACTTATTTTTTAGGTGGAAATGAGCATGCTCAAGCATTTGTCAACCATGGTGCTATTGATCATTTATTAAAGCTCATTGTTAAATGTCAGTTGTCTTGGGGCGATGACTTTATATCTTCCCTCTACAGAGTAACAGCTAAGATAGGTGAAGAAGGTATTAATGCTTTTTTCTGTTAATTCAAAGTGCTGAGCTCTTGTACTTGATATCACTATCATAAAAATATTGTGTAATATATATTCATTTCTAATTATTAGGAAATAATTGTATCTCTTTTGCAGGAAGGGTTGATTAAGTTGCATTTGTCTGGAGAATTTTTTAATTTCCAAAAGGAACACCATTTAGATATTTTCCCTAGTGTCTTTTGGAGGTTGTGATATATAAAGCTAGGATTTTGATTTTGCATCTTTTTCTAGACAAGACTAAAATATTATTTGAGTGGATAGAATGTGTTTCATAAAACTACTGATTTAAGGGCCTTTGTTAGGGCATTTTCATGCTCTTTATGATTTTTAGACAATGGCATTCACTTTTTCAGTCATTTTAAAGGCATTTTTTTGTTGCTGTTTATGAGTTATTTATATTTTAGGGGGAAATCAATTTCCCTATCGGAAAATTTTCTATCTTTGTAAAATCTCAGGTTTGGTTTTGGTATGTTGCACTACTTTTTTGCTTTTTGGGAGTGAATTAGATCTGTAAAATTTCAGAAGATTGAACTAAGTGACATAATTTATTTAAAGTGTGCTTCTGTGGTTTCAGTATAAGTGCAAATTGGCTTTTTAATGTTAAACTATTTGACAGGCTATAGAAAATATTTCTTTTGAAAATCTGCATATGATATTTGTTCTGCTTTGTTATTTTGGATTGATGAAAACTAAAAATATCCAATTATAAATATATTTTTAATAAAATTCAAACTTTCAATTTGATACAGGAACTGTTAGAAAATGTAAGTTGCCATTGTATTGTTTCTTGTTTTCTTTTTATGGTATTAATTTTTCGTTAATAAAATAAAAGACTCAGTTTGTCAGATAACAATTTTATCTGCATAAAAGACAAATTTTGAGATCTTGGTTTTGATATAGCATCAGCAGTTGCACACATGATACTGCACAAAGTGCACACTGTAGTCTACTTTGTCTTAGAACAGTGTTCAGGAAGTGGATGAAGATATTCAGGAAATCTCCAAATCTGCTAAGAAGGCCATGTTCCCTTCGACAAACTTATCTAAAGATCTAACTTATCAGAAAGTGTACAAGAATGAATTATTGTACCCTAAGAATACATTCATTCAAATTTAGTACAAAAATCTTATTACTTTTAATCACTTTAATCCTTATCATTTGCTCATTTGTTAATGCACATTTTATTGCTATATTCATCTGTTTATCTTTATTCCTACATCAATTTTTTAAAAGCAAAATCCATTTTAAAGGTTGCATATCGTCAGCGTTCAAACAAAAGTCACTAAATCCAAAAATTCCGATGTGGAGATATATACCACAGCTTCATCTCCAACTAATGCTTGACAGTCTGGTAAAACTCACTAACTCCATTGAATTTCCGTTGCTAAGCAACAGGCTATATCTCAAAACTATAGTTTTGGACTTAGTGACTTTTGTTTGAATGCCAACGATATGTTGTCAATATTGAATTCTAATTTTATTTATTGCAAAGGAGTGTAGTAATAATTTTTTATGAGTTCCTAGTATAATAGCAAATCTATATTTAATTTCCAACATAGGATTCAACCACTCATGTGCTTGATGTATTTCCTATTGCAAAGTTATAGATTTCAGGAACCAAAAAGCTGTTTATCATAAAGATTTTAAAACTAGTTTGTGAATAAAATATTTAAGTTTAATTCTAATTGCTACTTATAATTGCAAAAGATTTTCTGCAGAAAGCACCAAAGAAGTGTTTTGCTGTTATACCATTGTTTTTTTGAAATATTTTATAGCTTTTAGTTGGACAGTACTTTAAAATAATGGGAAATAAATGAAGAGCTATTGTATGAGTTCTTGGCATGCTTTTGTAAAACATAAAATATATTAATATCGGATTTCGAACAATCATTAATAAGACAAAATGCTCTCCATTTGCCTAGCAATTTATGCATAATTATAATTATAGATTTTTATATTCTTTTAAATCAACTTCAACTGATTTTAATTGATTACTTTGGCACTTGGTTAAATAACAATATTAAGTCAAATAATCAAGTAAATCCACATCCTCAGAAAATATAAATGTTTGCTACTGTTTGACTCAATTTTTTATTAACATTAATTTGTATTCATATATCTTGTATATTTTACTAGGAAATATCTTACTTTTAAAATATTGCTTAACTTTTTAGATAAAAAGTTTGCAGTCAAAGCAAGATTTTTGGGTGTCCTTCCTGTTATAGTTTCTCACATAAGAACATATGCAAAGAAATACAAAGTCCTTAATACTATCATGAAGCTCTTAAAAAAGATTATGGCTAGTTGTATGTATATTTCATCATATCTTTCATTATATTTTATATTCATGTTATTGATGCAAACAGATAGTCCTAATTTCTGTCTCTAATTATTACTTTTTTTATTTGTTTAATAAAACTAACTTACACTGAAGTAGTTCTGAATGCACTTTATTCTTTTTGTTGAGTACTATAAGCTAGAATCAAAGTGCAAAAGAAAAATACTTGGCTATTGTTAAAAATGTTTTTTCTACAATTTAATAAATTTCTTACTGTTTGTTAATTGGTAAATTTCTCACTGTATATAGCTCTTTACTTTTTATGATTGAAATCCGTCATCGAAAAGGACATATTAATACTTATGACTAGTATGATTTCACTTTATTTTCTTGGTTTTAATATGCAGTTTAGTGTATGAAATTATTGTATTTTTGATGAAAAGATGTAAACATCATTTATCATGGGAGATGTAAGCAATCAGATTCTAATTTGCATTGAACATAATGGAGTTGATAAAAATCATAAAATGGAAAAGCAGCTTTCCACTTTTGATAGTATTGATGATTTGCATACACATTTGGATTACATATATATTTTGTTGTGTATTGTTAACCAATAGCCCTTGTGTGTTTTTCACCAATGCTATCTCATACTTAGTAGTTTTTGCTCATACTTAGTTTTTGATTACAAGTATTCAATACATTCAATTATCATTACTAAATCTTTTTGTGATGAATTTAGTATCCGTTTATTAAAATATATATTTGCTAAGTATTTGTTGAAAAATGCAAATGTTCAGTTGGAATGCAATTATTTTTGTGTTTCTACTGAGCTCTTTGAATGGCTGTATCTAAACTTGTTTTTAAATTTGCAGCTGTAAATGCTACTAAGCTCAGTAAAGATGGATTGCCAAGAGAACTTTTACATTTTTTGGATAATCCCAAAAAGATGACAATCATTCCAGTTTTAGATGCTATTTCAGAAGCTACACGGACAAGTTAGTATTTTCTATTTAGTATGTTTATTTACATTATATGTTTTAACTAGTTCAGTATGTTAAGAAATTGGAAACAATATGGCATAGTAACTCTTAATGTAATGATAATCAAGGACTCAAGTGAGAAAGATAAACATGATGAAAAATGAATATAAGTGAATCTTGACAACACTTACGAATTTTTAACTTTTCGCCACATTCTTATGTTTTGTGCTGTAACTGTTACTGTGCATTTAAGTTTGTCAGTTTTGGTATAATTTAACTGGATGCTTTCTTAAAATCTGTTGTCTTAAACTGTGTTTTCATAATGTTAATTTCCCTCAAGTGAAGCTAAATTCTCAGTTATCTTCCACAATCTTTCATCTATATGTAAAATCACAGTATTTAATCTAGTAAATTTTGTTCCCAAATAAAAACAAAGTTTTAAGCTTGATTCCGAACATAACTTAATTTTTATAATATTCAGTTTGAGTGTACTGTTTCAAAACATCTGAAAAATTTTCAACTGTATGAACTAATAGATTTAATCCTTGTTTTACTTTACTTGTTACAGGACATGCTGCTCGGCAATTTGTAAAAGAAGATGTCATTCCTCAAGTTTTACAGATCCTATTTAATTCTAATGCAGCTGGCTGCAGTAGTAGACTTAATACCTCTATTTGCAAAACTGTGTTGCGTATTTTATTACATCTCACTCAAATAAGTATGTTTTAGTCTTTCAACATTAATTGTCTTGTGCAATATAAGAGTTATTGCCAATATATTTTATCTTTGCCTTTTGACTTAATACTTCATGAAGTAAAAGTACGCCTGATAAGATCTTTTAAATTTGTCATTCCTTTTTCAGTAACCACATTTTAAAGCACTTCTAAAAGTACTACTCAACCTTTTAAGAAAAATGCATTGTTAAAATGCTACTTAAATATTTCTTAAAACAAATTACTAATTAATTAAATTACGTAATTACTTACTTAAAACACATTTCATTATGGTTGTGTTTAATTATAGTTGAAAATTATGTTTGAACTAGCAGAAAATTAAAATTTTCATGGACATTTTTATTATTAAGTTAAATATTTGATATTTAAATGTACTTCACACAAAACAAACGGTTCTTTCATTTTAACAATTAATCCTTTGTTTATTGGTTTAATAAATACTTTTACACTTTTAAAAAAATTCAGAAACATTTAAATTTCTTGCAGATTAGAGATTTCATCAATCTATTTTATGAGGGTTAGAATTTTAATAATGGCAACTGTTGATACAAACATATATAATATACCATGCATTTTTCAAATTATTCCCTCAATGCAGTTACTGAGTTTTTTAACAAAAATTACCAACTATGTGGAACTCTAGGATACCCTCAGTATGGCTGTTTTATTGACCATGCGTAAAGAGCAGTCTATTGCATGTAGAATGTCTAATATATCTGTATAGAATGCTGTGGAATAATTCATTCATTTGGGGGTCGTAAAAGTCAAGGACTTTGGTCAGAGAGTATGGTGAGGTAGAAAGCTTACCAGCTCCATTGAGTGAACAACTGATTCACTGCAATTCCGTAGATTTGTTGCTACTCTTAAAATTCTAATCCTCATAAAATAACCATAGAATAAAATAATTAAATTTAAAAGTCAAATAGATAAAAACTGGAATTCATTCAGCCCATAACTAGTCAATGAGTTGCTCAGACAATTAAGGTATTGAGAATTAAAAAAATGATCATTTGGGGCTTTGCATTAGATTAATAAACAAGTTTATATGCACACTTTTACTTTACTCTTGTACATACATTTTACAAGTGTTCTTGTGACATTATTCATAATTATACATGTAATGTTTTTATATTTATGTGTAAGCTTACATAAATAATTGTCTGAAATACACATTTGAATTGAAGACAAAATTGAAAATTGTTGCTACAAAAAATGAATCAAGAGGAAATTTTTTACAGTGCAAATAAAAAATGTACACTATTATATCTTTCACAAATTTTCTTATCAGTAGCTAGATTTTTCAAGTGAAAAGAATAGAAAACCATTTATATCACCATATTCTTTTGTTATGTTATGTAGAAATTGGTCGGGAAAAGCTTTTGTCTGCATCAACTATTCCATCATTGTTGTCATGGTGTCAGACTTTACTTGATGTCCCTGGAAGTCGATATAATACATTGGTGTGTCTTGTCAGTACAGTTGTACAAAGATGTTTACCTGCCCATCCTTTACCTGTGAGAAAGCTTAACAACCCTGTAGCTTTCACATTTTCTGAAAACTCATGTCAGAATGAATCTGACAGTTCTGGTAAATTATTCTTTTTTACTGAATGGTTTAATTTATTAATACAATTTGTGATTATTAATTGATGGCATATTGTAGATTTTAGCTTTGTTTTGCCTTTATTTTTTTATGCTTATTCTAAACCTTTTATTAATTTGTTTCTTGTTCAGATTTAGTTGACTTACAGACTGGCTTACAAGTGAAACCCACTAAGTTGAAAAAACATTGTTCTGAAAAACGTATGGGAAAAAATTCTACTCCGTAAGCTAAACTCAAGTGGTTTTCTCAAGAAATCTTAACATTCATTCAAAGAAAAAAATTACTTAATGTACTTCACCAGTTTAAAGATTGACACATCTTGATCTAGAAAAGCTCATATCTTAAAAATTATGACTTAATGTGTTTCTCTTATAAGCCAATGATATTTAATTTGAACCTTAGAGCAATGCTTTATAAACATATCTTCAAATTTGACCTTTTTTCATATATTTGTACATTTTTGTGACATTTTGAAGGAAGTTTTCAAGATGCAAATTGTGTTTGTTAAGAAAATGATAAATCATTTACGCGTATATATATGTGGGGGTGCTGGTTTGTGGGCAAGTAATGATGAAACTTTTAAAGAATAACTAAATTTAATGGTGAGATTTATGAATATTTACAATGAATTTGGTTAAGACAATTAAAGTTAAGTGCACAGCACAGACATCATAAACTCCATTGGCGCTCATCGCCCATCAACATTGCAGTCTAACGCTATGTCCATCTTGTAGCTTCGTCGTCTTCCTTCTGTATTGCTTTTTGACTTCGTTCCTCCAATGCGCAGAATGGCTGCGCAGTGGTCGGAGATGACATCAGCGCGGAGGTGCCCTCTAGTGGCAGTCTGGGCACCACAGATCGGCCATCCTGGGTTCGACTGGTCCACCAGGCGTTTCTGAAATTATACAAAAAAGGCAAAAGCAGAAGCAAAGTTCCAAAATCTGTCAGTCTGTAAAGTAAATGTATCTAGGTTATAGAGCTCTGAATCCACGGTCCTTCAGCTCTGGAAATGATTAAATGAGCCAAATCGTCTTCTAGCTTCATTTGTCATCTTTAAACGTCGTTTCTAGTCTTTCTTCAAATGTCTTCCGTCTTCAGCTTTTTTCGTCTTTAACGTCTTTCGTCGTCTTCAAACTTCTTTCGTCTTTAACTTCTTTCTTTCAACGTCTTAGCAAACCCTTAAATCCAATTCCACGGTTTAAGAAATTCAGCGCATGTTGTAGTGAGGTTGGGTCCTTCATGACATCCCTCTTTTACAATATCGTATGTATTTCCTCCTTTAATTCTGGTGATTCTATAGAGTCCAAGGTACTTTGGTTTTAGCTTCAAGTGCGGACCAAACTGAGTTCTCTTGATGGCAACAAAATCGTTAACTGCATAAGGTTTTTGTTCCTTTCTTCTTAAATTGTACGTCTTCTTATTTTCTTCTTGAATTTTAAAAATTTGTTATTTTGCATGCTTCCTGAGTTCTTCTCTTTGCGTTTCAAAATTTGCTTGAAATTCAACTTCGATAATTTCTTTGAACTTGTCCAGACCCTTTATTTTCACTTTTTTTAATCTTCTATAGTCTATGCACACACGAGGGGTTCCATCCTTTTTCTTTACAATTACAACGGGACTACAATATTCTGAAGAACTTGGTTCTACTATCCAATATTCTGAAGAACTTGGATCTAACCATTCAGTAACTTGAGTCTCGACGATCTTTTTCTCTGAGAATGGCAACCTACGTGGCAGATGAGATACGGGTTCATTAATTTTTACCAAAATATTCAATTCAACATTTGTTGTTTTTGTTTTGTGTGGTACATAATTCGAAACTAACTGTTGTGCCTTATCCTTTAAGATATTTGGAACATCAGGTTCAATATTTACATCAATATCGTCTTCAGTTGACAAATCAATTGGTAAAATAGACAAAGTATTTATTTCCTCAACACACTGGGATTTATTTTTCAGAGTAATTCCGTTTTCATTAATTAGTGTTTCACCCAACATTAACACATTTAGTCCTATAATAATGTCATAAGTCATAACATCATTTCCTACTACGCATATATCTGCATCTCCTTCAAAATTATCTATTTGAATGTTTCCTTTAAAATAGCCTAACGGTTTTACACGGCATTTTCCAAAACCAGTCAAAGTAGAATTCAACGGGCATAATTCCTTAACATTTAATTTGTCAAAAACAGATTTACGAATCAAAGTAGCTTGACTTCCAGTATCTATCAATGAATCAACACTTAAACCATTAATCATTACCATTTTCCTTACTTTCGATTCTATGCTAACATCAAAAATGGCTACTTCCGGTTTTGAATTCATTCCGCATTCCAAAGCCTTGTGACCAAACGTGCCACATCGAAAACATTAAAGTCCCTTATCTTTATGAATACAAAATCTAGAAATATGATCTTTTGATCCACAATTAAAACAAATCTTATTGTTACGATTTTCTGAACCATTGTATTTCATTCTATCAAACTTGACTCTATCTGTTTACAATTTCGTTTTTAGAATTAAATCTATCACTGTACTCATTTTTTGTTCTATCAAAAGAGTTAATTCTACCGTGATTATCATGTTTGGTTTTCATGCTATCAAAATTCTTATCATAATTAATCCTATTGAAATTTTTTCTGTCGAAAGCACTTTTACCATATGCAGAATCAGCTTTCATTATTTCATACACTTTCAGTTTTTCCTTAAACTCAAACACAGTTTTACAACCATACAGAATAGTTTTGTTTTCCTGTTTGTCATTTATTCCTTTAATCACATAGTGCATCAAAGCAGCGTCATCGATTTTTCCGCAACTGCACAATTCTTTCATCTTTAAAAAATATTCCTGAGTGGATTCAGAATCCCTCATTTTCCTGTTACTCAAAAGTTCATGTAAATTAGCAGAGTTTATCTCAAAAGAGAATTCATCGATCAAGGCCTGTTTAAATTTTGACCATGAATTTATTTCTGGTTCTGTTCTAACAAACAAAGCAGCATTACCACTAAGCGATTTCTTGCCAAAAATAAATTTTTGTAAATCTGACAAACAAAAGAACTGAGAAATATTCTTGAAATGTTTGATCCAATGAAAAACATTTTCGTGCGGTTCTGCATTGAACTTAATAAGGGTACTTTCGATATCAGAGTAATTTATACTGATATTTTGAATAGCATAATTACTATTATTCTTATTTCTACTTGTATATACATCATCACACTGAGAAACATGAGTATTACTTTTAAAATCATATTCACCACATTGCATAGAAAAATCATTACTATCAATCTTATTTCTACTACTATGCATAATATCACACTGAGAGTTATGAGTAACACTTTCAACATCACATTCATTGCACTGCATTGAAAAATCGTTTGTTTTGCTTATGTCTTCTTATGATTCGGATTCAGACAGATCGGCGCGTTCGTTCTCGACGAAGCTTTCAAGGTTACATAACATAGATAGAATTCTTTTTGCGAGTTCCGTTTTCGTGCCTTTGAAAGAAATGCTTAGCAAATTAGATATTGCAATCAATTCGTTTAGAGAAAAACCATCTTCTTTATTTTTCAATTTCTCATTAAATTCTTCACTATCCGTTCCGAAATTAAAGCCAGAAAAATTTTTAACGTGTCTTCTATTCGATCAATTGCCGTCATTTTCGAAAATGAATCTATGCAAAATTTTTATTTTGTCTGTCTTGCAATTTTTCAATGCAACGCTGACTTCTTTAATATCATTCAGTATCATCTTGTATTATGGAATGTTCACGTACCTTTAAGATGCTTGGAGACTGGAGAACATAGTTCGTTTTTTTTTAAATATCCTTTCGAAAATACTGGCTGGAATCTTCCTAGGCGTCTATCCCGCTTCTGAGAAGTGGGGGTGCTGGTTTGTGGGCAAGTAATGATGAAACTTTTAAAGAATAACTAAATTTAATGAGATTTATGAATATTTACAATGAATTTGGTTAAGACAATTAAAGTTAAGTGCACAGCACAGACATCATAAACTCCATCGGCGCTCATCGCCTGTCAACATTGCACAGTCTAACGCTATGTCCATCTTGTAGCTTCGTCGTCTTCCTTCTGTATCGCTTTTTGACTGTGTTCCTCCAATGTGCGGAATGGCTGCGCAGTGGTTGGAGATGACATCAGCGCGGAGGTGCCCTCTAGTTGCAGTCTGGGCACCACATATATATATATATACGTTAATGATTTATTAAGAACTTAAAATCTAGATATTATAATTATTTTTTTTATACGCTATCTACCAATAAGTATTTGGACACCCATGCAAATGACGATATCTGCAATCTTGATATACGTCACGCCCTCCACCATTAAATATCGTGTAGGAAACAACATTGGCATTAGTCGCATGCAAGATTCGATCAGAGTTATCTGATTCCGAGAAAGGTGTAATCGTCGGGTATCACGGAAATGGCCGATCCTTAAGGGACATATCTAGTGAGCTGAATTACCCCAAATCGACAGTGACCTATGTGATTCAGAAGTGGACGGTGAGCGGTGATTGTCGGAATGTGGCCCGAGTTGGCAGACCCACGAAACTGGGAGATAGAGACCTACGGGTGCTGTCCAGATGAATTTGGAAGAACCGCGCCCAACTGATGGCCCACATACTCCAGGAGTTTCAACAGGCATCCGGGAGTGTTGTTTCAATGAATACCATCTGTAAGGAAGCACATCTGTTTGGTTTTCAAGGTCGTGCTGCCGCCCATAAGCCTTTGATCACAAAGTCCAACCACGCTGCTCGGTTAATGTGGTGCAAAGCACGTCGAAAGTGGACCGTAGATCAGTGGAAACGGGTTCTCTGGAGTGACGAATCAAGGTTCACCCTCTACCGTTCGGATGGCAGGGTCTGGTGTCTGTCTGGAGAACGCCTCCTGCCAGAATGCATTGTGCCCTCAGTAAAGTTCGGCAGAGGTGGAATTATGGTCTGGGGTGTTTTTGCTGGTATGGACTGGGACCCTTGGTCCAATTCATGGTAAGCTCAACGCCGGCGCCTACTGCGCTATTTTGGATGACAGTGTGCTTCCTACGTTGTGGCAGTTTTACGGGTTGGGCCCATGTTACTTCCAGGACGACAGCGTCAGCTGTCATGTTGCGAGATCCACCATGGATTGATATGGTGACAATGGGGTTAACCGAATGGACTGGCCTGCCCAAAGTCCACGACCTGAACCCTATCGAGAACCTCTGGGACGAGTTGGATCGCCGAATTAAGGAGTGCAACAACTGTCCAAAATCGGTGAAGGAACTTACATGTCTTGTCCAAGCCGAGTGGAAGAAAATACCACTAGCCGTCATGCAAGGACTTGTGGAAAGCATGCCCCGGAGGGTTGAGGTTGTAATTGCCTCTCGTGGAGGCTCTTTCAACTATTGAATATGAATAAATTTTGTTTTTCTTTTCTATCACAGATTTCCAAATACTTATTGGTAGATAGTGTATTTGTAAGAAAAAAATAAGAATTTGAAATCAAGAATTTGTGCTTAGAGAAAGAAATATATGGTGTCAGTAAAATATATATAGTAAAGTAGGATTTAGAGAGTAATATACAATATAAATAAAAGCAGTTTAAACTTTCAAATTCTAGATGGCAGAAACGATGATACTTTAAGTTTAGCTTCTTCTACTTTGTCTTCTGCTGATAGTGGTACTGAGTCTGATGAGGTAATTTTTATGTTTATGTTTGTATATGTAGTTAAATTAATTTGATTTTGCCTATTCACAAGTTTTGGGCAAAAGTTACTTCTTTTATAAAACATTTTTATTTAGTATAACTTTGACTAATATAATAAACTATTATAAATTGGACATTTAAACAGAACAAGCATCTCACTTATTTCCTTTAATTTTTATTAGCTTATTAGGAGTAGTTAAGGATCAAAACTTGTCACATTGATTAAACAATTTATACATATTTGCTTTTAAAATTGATAGCCTTAATAGGTGTATAAATACAAGACTTTTTCCTGGCAAAATGTAATGAAACATCATTTCAGTATTTTTCAGATTAAATCGTGAACTGTTTTAAGATAAATGTATGTTGTACCCAAAACCAAATTTTCAAAATTATAATTAGATAATGAGCACACAATATATTAAAGAAGTATATTGTTCTATTTTTAACAATCATGTTTGGTTAGTCGTCATTTTTATTTCCATGTTACAAAAGAGCAGAAATTTGCAGTTTAAGAGAATAACTGCAATAGCAAGGAAGATAAATGTGTCATTTGTGTCATTTTGAAAAAGTATATAAGTTTTGTATTTGATTGCAACATCCTTATAGATTCTTCTCTTTTCTATTAAAGAAACATTTTGTTCTCAATTAAAGAGTTATTTTATTTCCAATAAAATCTCTTAGAGTATATGCTTATCTATTACTACTTACACTGAGTGCCAAAAGTCATGGGATAGCAGTATGCAAATTTACAAGTGGCACTCACATCACATTAGAAGGGTATAAAGAGTCAGATGGTTATAAGTGCTGTCTGCTGACTCTTGAATATCTTGTAAAACATTTAATAATGTGGTAATGGCTACTCGGCCAGTATTAACTAAGTTTGAACGTGGAATGATAATTGGAGCATGAAGCATGGGCCATAGCATTTTGGAAGTTGTTAAGACTTTTAAGTTTCCTCGCTCTACAGTGTCAAGAGTGCATCGAGAGAACCTAATGGAAGGCATTACCTTCCACAAGTAACGGCGCAGTGACTGGCCATATCTGCTGAATGATTGTGACCAGCGATGTCTGAGCTGGAACATACTTGCTAACAGACAAACAACACTGTGTGAACGGACTGCCACTTTCAATGAAGGACACACTAGAGGCATGTCTATGAGGTCCATGTAACCAAATTTGGTATTGATGGGATATGGCAGCAGAAGACAGACTCGAGTCCCTTTACTCACAGACATTATGGGCTTCAGTTCCACATCTGGGCTCACAAACACATGTATTGGACCCTAGATGACTGGAAGAAGGTCGTGTGGCCCGATGAGTCAAGTTTGGGTGTGGTACATACCCCATTAGGCTATGGATCCAACTTGTCAACAAGGCATTGTGCAAGCTGGTGTGACTCCATAATGATATGGAGAGTGTTTACCTGGCATGAATTGGGTCTCGCTAAATTGAACTGATCATTGACAGGAAATTGCTATGTTCTGCTGCTTGGTAACCCTTTTGCAGCCCTTTATGGACTTCACTTACCCCAATGTTCCAGGATGATAATGCTCCGTGTCACTAGGCCCCTTTTGTTCACGATTGGTTTCAAGGCATTCTGGACAATTCCAGCAAATGATTTGGTCTTCTATATTGCCTGGCATGAACCCCATAGAGCATATCTGGGATATGATCGAAAGAGCCATTCATGCTCAAAATCCAGCACCTACCACAACCATACAATTATGGGCAGCTATCAAGACAGCTTGGCCAAACATCTCTCCTGACGACTTCTAATGACTAGTTGAATCAATGCCACGTCGAGTTGCTGCACTTTGCCTAGCTAAAGGTTGCCCCACACGATATTAGAGAGGTATCTCATGACTTTTGGCCCCTCCCACTTCAGTGTACTTCCATATAACACCTATAATTCAATTACTATAAATTTTTGCTGCAAGTAAAATTTCTATTTATTGAAAAATTTATAGTTATACGATTTTTACATATATATATATTACGAAATTATATTAAAATAATTTTGATGTAATCAGCTGGTGGTCTCAGTTGTCTTTCACCCATTTGACTGTCATGACGTAAATTTTTTTGCAATTACTTGTCTTTTAAAACTTATGCCTCTTTAATGTATCAAAAATATATAAATGTTCTAATTTTTAATTGTATTTTTGTTAAGTGTTGTATAAAAATCTCTTGCATCCTTTTTATTTATAGGAATTAAAGCCTTTTGATATAGCTGAATCTCATTATGGTGAAGCTGTTGAACATGTCTCAGCCTTCTTTGATGAAATGTATGATTCACAGCATGCAAAGGTAAGTTATTTGTTTTAAAAACTTTTTTTTAATATACAAAATTGTTACAAATGAGTTAAAATTTAGTCTCTTTAAATATATTTACTTGATTTTATATGGCTAATTCAAATCAATGCTCCTTGAATTGCCAACATCAAAGTTTAATATTTTTATTGCATGCTGCTAGAACATGTTTTCATACAAAATAAGTTTGGTTTTTCTTTCAAAAATTGATACTTATGTTTTGTTAATCTTAATAGAACCATTCATGTGGGGGATTTTCATTCAAATGTTTCATTCAGTCATAATGGTAGGGATTGTAGAAAATTTCAGCTCAACTGGATTGCTTTTAAAACAAATCAGATGAGCATATTTAAGAGATGTGATAAATTACTTACTATCTGTCGCTTGCAAAACTTGAGATGTAACACAAGATAGATTTCATAACCAATAATTTTACTTAAATACATTCTTGTGGGTAGTTGCTTAAATGAATAATTTTCTTGTATTAATTTCCTCCTGTATTCAAATGTATCTTATTCTGGTGAATCAGACATTCAAGGAAACTATCGTGCTGTCTAACATAGCATAACTATAGAATATTAATGTTTTAACTATCTCAAATTAATTTTATATTAATCATTTTTTTATTTAAATATAATTAACTTTTAATTTGATTTAATTGAATATTTTGATTACTGTCAAAGTTAACTTTTTTTTATTAAAAATCATTAGCGTATTCCGAAATTGTAAAAGTTATTTATAAATGATAAATTTCTAGTGTGAAAAGGATTTTTATTTGAGGGAAATAGCTTTTTGTGAATATAACGAGTTTTTATTGATGCACAATAAGTTCCTTAATTTGTATAATCAATACTTTTGAATATTCTTTTCATTTTTACTGATTCAATTTGTGTTCTAACAATACACTTCTATTAATAAGGTATTTTATATATTTTACAGAATCACTTTGCATCGGGTGAAGATATTGTAAGTGATAATTTCAAAGAGGATTTCTATGAGAAATTTGTTTCTACTCCTGTGATAGATTTGAAAGATTTAAAGCTCAACTCATTAATTCCAAAAATTATTCCAAGGCAACCTTTACCTCCCCAATCTCGAAAAGACCTACAACGCAAACTGCGGAAGCCTCCAAGTGAAGCATCAAATTATGCAAGAGAAAAACACATGAGATCTACATCTTCAACCATCATTCCTGTTAGTGCTCAAACTACCTGTTCTAAGATTGTCAAAAAGACTAATCTGTCTGATACTTCATGTGATATTAACCATATTCCATCCTCACAGTTTACAATTGATAAAAACTGCTATTTCTTTCAAACTGGACATCACATGATTGACAGTTCAAGAGATGATTGTACAGAACAAAAGTTAATCGAAACTTCAATTTTCTGCAATGTGTATCACAGGCATGCAATGACAACATGTTCAGTATCCCCTTTTGTAAAACTTGCATATCCTGATACTGTGAATTGTATGACTGACATGAAATTTGAAGCTGAATTATTGAAATCAGATCCTTTTCTTATTAGGTAAGTATCCACAAAAATGTTTAGAAATAGTTTTGTTAGTTTCTATATTAAAAAGAATGAACTAAACTCAAATTGTAATTGTAATATATAAAAGTATATTTAAATATAAATTTTTTTAATATACTTTTAAAAACTAATAGTATTTATGAAATTACTTGTTATTAATAATTCAGGTTCTAAGAGACCTAAAAATATATTTTAGGATTAATTTCCTAACAAAATAAGTTACTAATACTTATCTACAAATTTAAAGACTTAGGATCGAATTATAATTTTTTGTTTCAGGTTAAACTGTTTGAGATCCTACTGGTAATAATTTTAAAATAAAATAATTCGACCAAAGGATTTTTAATTGTCTCCCTGTTCAAGTTTTTTAATAGACAGTTTGTATCTGAGTTCATCTTTAAAAGATTTATGCAAAAAAATCTATGACATGTATGTGTTGATGTTTTTCTAATTTTGAATTTTAGTCTGATAAATACTTTTTTTGTAGGCATAAAATTTTTAAACATTCTGAACAAATGGCTCAGAGTGATTGTTTTTACACAGAAATTTACAATCTTGACAGTTTACTGAATGAGAGTTCTTCAAATTCATGGCCTTTATGTAACAGAGATGATCAATTGTAAGTTAATATATTTATTTGTATGTGCATAGATTGTGTTTTTATGCATCTAAGCTTTTGCTTTAGATGTATATATTTCAGAATTTTCTCTTTAATTATTCATTCACTAATATAGTTTTTATAAAACTTAAAAACGTTTTCTTTTCTCATGTATGCTCTATATTATGAGGTATAAAATACAGTTGTATTGAATGTATGTTAGTTAATGTTTACAACCTTTTGTGTAAGATCTGTGATAGAAGATTGATCCATTCTTCAAATTTAGATACTACATTATATAGTATAAAGCCATTTAAAAAGGTCTCAATTTCTTGAATTACATCTTATATTGTCAGAATATTGCAAGTAATATTTATATGCTTGATTACATTAGTTGAATCCTTATATTAATATAAAATGTTAAATACATATTCAACTTATCATAATTGATGTGTTACAAGTTAGCAAAATTTTATTGAATCTTGCTCATAATAAGATTTACCAAGCTGATCAAACGATCCATTTGAAAATTTTGAGTTAAAATTACGTTTTAAGTTGCATTGCTTTTCCTCAATTTACTTTGCAATTTTTCCTGGCTGTTTATCAGTAGTATATATTTCTCTTCACCTCACCCTGCATCCAACTCCCTGCATATGAAGTATACTGAATTTTACTGTGACAGGTCATTTGACCGGTATAATATTTTATATTTTTACAACATTGTCAACTCTAATATCATTTCATATACACTGCTGTGCAAAGCACACACACCATTGTAAAGAATTTCATGCATAATTGCATCCTTATGATAGCAGAACATCTCAATTTTAATTTTTTTTCTTAACTGAAGCAATATCAATTTAACTGATTCAACTGATATCAATTTGAGATACAACCATGCAAATAATGAGAGGGGAGCAACCTTGAATCTTAAAAAATGTGGCAAATGAATAAGATTTTATCGAATACTCAAAAAAAGTGAAACTACTGAATAAAAAAAGACCAAATAATATCTTATCATTGTCGAATTTTTATCATTTTATTTATAATTAAATTATTATTTAAAGATAATGTTGTTTATTATTTCGAGCACCAATTCCACTTATCTGCATCCTAATGGAAAATGGGTCATTTAACCCATTTTGGTAAAAATAGGTGTTACAAAATGTTGGTAAATTTAGCATTAATTCATATTTCCTTTCTAAACCTGCTTGTTAAATAAGGGCTCTCAATTAAAATGTTTTAACTCTTGTAAAAATGAAAAACCTTCAAAACATTGACTAATAAAGATTGAAAAATTATGAAAATAGTCAAAATGGCCATTTTGGTGGAGCAAAATTTCCACCTTCATCAGGACAGAAGTAAATCACAAGAAGAAATGTGACTTTAAGTATGTCGTTCTAGAATAGTTTTACCACAGTTCGCTTTTTTATCCAAGGCCACGTGTTCCTGTGTGTTAGTTGTGGGAAAACTATTGATGTCCTGATGGTGGTGGACGTCTGCCTCCACTGGAATGGCCCCATTGACAATCTTTTATGTTCTTATCTTTATTAGTTGTTTTGAAGGTTTTTCATTCTTTACAATTTTACTAAAATATTTCATCTGTTTTTATCTATGTTAACTATAATTATAATTTTTATTTTTAATTAATATAGCTATAAGTAAATATTTATTACATATAGCTATTGCAAAGTATGACATGGAAGCATTCATGTAACGGATAATTAAAACTACTTTTTCAGCATTTATTCTGACAAGATTTATGATCACTTGCAATTTGAAGCTAGATTCGAGAGTGGAAATCTGAGAAAAGTATTTTGGGTAAGAAATTTCATTCACATTAAAATGGAGCATTGAATTAAATTAGTCCCACATTCTTTCAAGTTTGACAATTTTTGTTTATGTTTACAGAAGGGTGGTAGAGAGTATGATCTTATACTGAATCCAGATATAAATTCTAAAAGCCATCTACAGTGGTTTTATTTTGAAGTTTCTGGGATGCAATCTAACTGCCCTTATATATTCAACATCATCAATATGGAAAAGTCTACAAGTCAATTCAATGAGGGTATTTGATATTCGTATAATGTATATTTATAGTTGTATTATATTTTAAATGTTTTTTTACAAACTTGAGAATTTGTATGAAATATGTATCCTGATTCAATTTCTTATATAACTTAATTTCAATTTCTTTTTCATTTCTTCCAGGCATGTGCCCAGTTCTGTTTTCTGTCAGGAATCATGTGGAGAAAAATCAAGGCTGGCTGAGGGATGGATCCAATATTTGTTACTTTCGAAATCATTATACTCAAGGTCCTTCAATTAATTCAATTTTACGTAACAAGCCTTATTATACTTTGACATTTACTATGAATTTTGAACATCCAAATGATGTCTGCTATATTGCTTATCATTATCCATACACCCTTACAATGCTTCAGGTATGTTACATTGTTAGGCAAATTGCTTTTCAGATTTTTATAGTTATTTACAGTTAAATTAATCTTTTTGGGTATTACATAATTGTTTTCCATTTTCTAGTATATATCTTGCTTGTTTACAGACTTCAATATCCTATTGTGAATAAAGTTTAATAACAAAATTTAAAAAGACTAATACACTATTTCTGCCTCCCAAAACACATTTAAATACTTCTGAAACATTTTTTCAAGTTCCTTATTTATACTGAGGGATGTTTTTTAAAAAAATTGTAAACTATATTTGTATCTCCTTATTACAAACATGTTGAAAATTCTTTTTATTATCCACAGAATGGAACTATATCTATAATTCTATTCAAAAGAATATTAACAAATAATGCATGTGTAAAAAGTATGGAAAATAGTTGTACAATATTTGTTGCATTTTAGTATAAAGTATACAATTCCAAGAAATTCTGACTACTTTTTCAAACTAGTTTTATGATTATTTCTCTGAATGCTTTTTTGTTTTATGCCAATGTCGATAATTTTCTTTTAACTTATCTTTGAAGGCATATACATCAATGAGTGAATAAAGTGAATATGCAATATATTTTTGTATTTATGACACCATATCTTTTGACTCTAGTATTAATACAGAAAAACATTTATTAATAGTGCATTTTTATCATATTACTTCATTCAGGTGCTGCATTATTGTACATTATTACTTTTATTATATATATATATATATATATATATATATAAATGTGATTTACCACTTTCAATTTACCCTTACCCAATATGTATAATTTAAATTTTTTTATAACTGGTATTCCATGAAATTTTATTCCCAAAATTCAAGGTTTTATAAATATTTTGGATTATAATTATAGACTCACATATATTTCTGGGAGAAGAACTATGACACTGGTTCAGTATATTTCAAGAAAGATGAGCTGTGCAAAACCTTATCTGGGAATGTTGTTCCTCTACTGACTGTGACTGCTAAACCTGTTGACTGTGAGTTACATAGTGTATACAGTATGAAATATAATCACATTAAGAGTTAAATCTGTTAGATGTGATTGTAGCAATTAGAATAGCTTTTGTAAAAATGTTATTTTAATGTGTGTGTTTCTCTATGTGTTGATATATATTATTTCTAATTAATGTACAAAGATTAGTTCCTTTTTGTTGACCCAAATACACCTGTATGATTAATTTTATATATTAGTTTTAAAGTTAAATATATATTTGGGTATAACTTTTCATGATTATTTTCTTTTAATGTGTTTCTTCATGAAAACTATCAATATCTTTTATGTAAATATTGGTATTCTCTTTTTCCACTACATATTTTTTTATGAAAAGGAACACAGTATAGTTATCTTATATTTCTGTTAACCAAAAGAATTTCGCTCAGAGAACCTAAAAAAACCTTTTAAAAAATGAAAGCACATTTCATTTGCAAAGCATTTAACCCAATTTACCAGCCTCATGAGTTAGTAAAAAGTTATGATTGTACACGTATTAAATACCAATTCTCAAGTTACAGCTTTGCAATCCAGATATTGAGCATGAAGTTTGCTGAATTATTCCATTACTCTCTTTTCTCTTTAGCCTCATGACATACTATAGTAGTTTATGACTATAACTCTATCTCAGTCATTATTTTTAACACTTTTAAATTATAAGTTACTATGATATACAAAATTTTAAAAAATTGATACTAAAATGGTTTTTCCTCAGGAAGTAACACGTTTTCGATTTTCAGATATAAACTCCATTTGAGCAAATGCTTTGGTTAATATCCAGAATAATTTTTTGTTTTCAATTTAATGCTATTAGATGCCACTTAAAAATTATGTTGCATCCCTTAAGTTAAAAGTTATCAGCAAACAATTTGGCTTTGACTCTTACCACTTTTAAATCTTTGAATGTAAAGTTGGGCTGGATTGGTGGTCTTATAAAGTATGTATATCTTTCCACGATTTTATGCATTAATTTTTGTATAATAATGAAATCCTTGAGAAAAATGAAAGAATGTTTTGCAAAAAATTACTTAATAAGTTGACCTAGCATGAATGATCCACAAATAAGTCATGTTGTATGTTCATTAGGGTAGGCTGAAAAACTCGAATTTCACCTGAACAAATTCCAATAGTGAAAAAGGTTTGTTAATTTACCTCAGATGAGCATATATGTTAATTTTTTATAATCAAAATTCTTAGTAAGAGATTGGTGATTGTAGTTCTCGAATTCTAGCGTTTTGGCAGTTTCAAAATGCAGCCTGAAATCGCTCCATTCAAGGATTTTTTCACATGACCAAATGTTAAAATGACCAAAACAATGCTTTTCAATCAGAACATTTTTGGAAATTCAAGTCATGTCCAATATTAATATCAAACTTAGCTCAATTTCCATAGAAATGCTCATATACCTCGGGTTTGTCTTAAGACAACCTGGATGGACTAATGTGTATCTAAGAAGGTTTCCATCTGGTTTACTTCACTATATCTACTATTTGAAATGCAATATGCAATTCAGATTTGCTCCAGTGCTTTATGAAGCAACCCTGGGCTCACTGCAGAGGTGGCTAGATTTCATCCCACCCATTCTCTCATATATCTGTGGAACATGCTACATGTGTGATTGGTCTCTAGTCCAATTTTTGAGTCAATGTTCATGAAATGAGAGAGAATGGTATGTACCCATATATCGATTAAGTTTTCCAGTGTTCTGCTGAACCTTGACACAATATCCACATTTTAGTGTGACAGGGTAAGTAGAGAAGAGGATTTTTAAAAGTAGTCACAATTCGTTAAAGATTGTAGGTGTCCCATTACTGAAAATCAGGAATATAATTTTCATAATTGCAATTTCTGTAACTGCAATTTCCTTAACCTTATACCATAGACATCAGAGGCTTCAATGGGGCCAAGAGCTAAGACACTGGAATCTGAATGGGAGAGCATCTTCTTTTCTAATGAGTCAAAATAGATTATGGTGACCCATTGTGGCCAGATCCTTGTTTGAAGATACAGTTTTGGGAACAGTATCTGGAAGAGTACATTTCAGAGCATTATTGTGGTCCAGTACAGTTCTGTAATTTCAATAATTTACAATTTAAAACCATATGGCCCAAATAAATTTCATTGCTGTAACTTACATCTTTGTTGTATTTTCAATGAACTGCAATGTATAATTGTTTTCATTTTTATAGGAATATTTGAAATAAATAAGTATATGAATGAGTAGCTACTGGAGTGTCATGTGAAACCTTGTGCCAATATCATAGCGAGTATTTCATTTCAGGGAGAATCCCAAGTTAAAATTCGATTTATTAGAAAAATGAAGTTCTGGATCTTATATTTAAAAACATTTTGCTGGAAGTCTTATTTTACGGTGAGTGATCAAATTATTAGAGCCACAGGGCAAAAAAGGTATTTTCTCTATTTTGGGTGATAATGGATGGCAGTTTGCTTCAGGTTATAAAACCAAAAGTGTTACCAACTATTTATTTAAAATTTGCTGTACATGAGTATGTTGTAAAAATAAAGAATTCGATGTAACCAAGTTTTCTTTTTAATAACTGGTTGAAATGTAAAATTGTTCATGTACAAAGGTGGCTCTAATAATATGACTGCCCATTGTATATTCAGTTTAAAAGTAAGGGATTACTGTAGGCATAAAAGTGATGCATTGATAGATCTGACCAATAAGAAATAATTTAGAATTGATGTGTTCATTGAATGTTTAAAATGACAATAAATAACATTTAGCAAGTATTCACATGCAATTTCTCAAAAAAAAAACCATCTAATTTCTTTTTGTCACTGTTTCTCTGATTAATTTAATAACTATTTTATTTTAGAAATATTTTAAAATTATGTATTACGTATGCATTTATAATATTTTATTTGTAAAGAAATAAAAATAAGAAGCCAATACTTTTGTGGTTTTTGACTGTTTTAGCATGCCATTGAGTAAATATATTCAAACCAACCTTGTTTTTTTTAGGTGAAAAGCTATTAAAATAATTCTAAAAAAATTTAAAGGAGTTGTTGCTATCGTTATATATCAATGCAATTTTAGTAGCTATTCTATCTGGTTTAGAATAGTATCACTGGAAACATTTTCTTAGCTATAAAATTCCTAGATAATTTGTAAACTTTTAAGTGTGAAATAATTTTCGTTGTTTCACTTTATTTTTTTTTCTGTTATTTGTTTTGCGAAGTTATTTGTTTTACGAAGTTATTTACTTGAATTTTGTATAACTTCTATACTAAAACATATATATAACTTTACGTCTTTCTTTAAAGCTACTCGTCCATATATATTTTTAACTGCTAGAGTTCATCCTGGCGAAAGCAATTCTTCATGGGTTATGAAAGGTATTTAAACTTTTCTAAGTTTAAACTATAGTAAATTACATTAAGTAACATTAATTTTTTTTAATAATTTACTTTTACTGTTGTTTTGTAGAATATTTACTCACTTGTATATCATGTTTTTTAACTTAATCATTTAAAATTGATTTTCGATATTAAGAAAATTCATATGAAATTGGATAATCATATTAATAATAAAAATAAAACTTGTAGGATTTATTTCTTGATTGAGTGTTTTTGGTACATTTTATTTTTCTTAAAATATTTACATTTTTGCAGGATCTCTTGATTTCTTACTTTCAAACAAAGCCCAAAGATTGAGAGAAACATATATTTTCAAAATTGTGCCAATGTTAAATCCAGATGGAGTAATCAATGGATGGTAAGAATTAATAAATCAGTTATTTTAATTGAAATAAATCTAATGACATCGAGACTCTAAATATGTATGCTAAATGTTTAAAACTGCTTCACAAAATTGTACTTATTTCCTAAAACTGGTGGACCAGACAAAATACTTCTGTTATAAGTATTCTGTCTGCAGAGTTGAGTACTGTGCTTATCTTATCAAAACTATTTTAGATAAGGTTCTAAACCACTTAATTTTTCACCCATTGTTTCAGAATGTAAATAAACGTTTTCTTAATTTCTATGATAGAATGCTTAAAAATCTTAGATATTTATTCAACGATTTGTTTTTGTTGAGTAAAAAGCAGTTATCAGTACAATTCTGAATACATTAAAATATCACTGAAATGTTGTAACTTTCTTTTTCTAATTGAAGAAAATATTCTTTTGTTATTGTAGCCATCGGTGTTCCTTGTCTGGTCAAGATTTGAATCGCCAGTGGGTTGCACCAAATTCTCATTTACATCCTACAATATACTTCACAAAATCTTTACTGCATTATCTTACTTCCAAAAATAAAAAACCTCAGGTATGTTCAAGAAAAGAAAAATGCATTTATTTTCAAAACTGGGGACCATATGGTATTTACCAGTCCCTAAGAAAAATATTGTTCTCAGAAAATATTGGAAAAATGTACATGAAAAACGAGTTCTCAAATTACAATTTTAATTCCATAACAATATTCAAGTTCTGGGGTTAAATTCAATTTTTGATAAACTTTGCTTAAGTACAAAAATGAACTAAAATTTTATTTAAAAACTTGTATAAAGGCTGGTTCGATATTGAGTGATTTGAAACTAAAATTAACTTTTCTCCTGATATACTGTTTGTTCTCATTATCCCTTGTGTAACAAAAAAAAAATGATCACAAAAAGATAAAACAATGTTAAGGAATACAAAATATCTTATATTAACAAAAAGTTGTTTTACATTATTCATATTTGTTGATTTTTGTATGTAGATAATTTTTTAAATTTAATTGTAATTTGCAATTTTCTCGAGTTCAATAGAATTAAATTGCAATCCAATTTTATTATTAAATCTTATAACTTTATGCTAGGATTGGCCAAAAAAATTGATTGCTGATAGAACTGGCCTCCAATATGAAAAGTTTGATAATGCTGATATAATGTATAATCTGAGCAACTTATTTTTGGGTGTGTATGCTTTAGAAGTAATAACACTCATGTTTTTGTTCACTATTAAATCTCAGTTATTCAGAGTGCTTTCTTTATTATGATGCATTTTTGCATGCTCAGTGGGAGAAATTCTGAATTGTTCTTTTGTGTGGCTGATTATAATTTCCTGTGATAACCACTATAATGCACATCAATGCTAAAGTTATTCCATGATGTAAAGGTAAAATATAAATTTATTTTTACTAGACAGCAAAAGTACTGAATTTCTAATTTATTTTAATTTAGGCTGTAGTGAAAAACATTTCAGTTTTAAGGCCAACAAACATCCTTGTGTTCCAACAGTTTCTTCAATTTCATACACGTGTCTGTTTTCAGAAATAAACCCATTTCTCTGAAAAATATAATCTGCTGAATAAAATCTTTAGAACAGAAAACAAATTTTAAACCATTATTGAATTGAGCAATTGATATTGGTAATCAATCGAAATCCTATTTTCTTTCCATGAAGCATTGCTCCATAGAACAACCGGAGGTGTTTACATCTTCCATATTTAATTCTATTGCTTAACTTAGTATTTTCTCATTCCAATTAGGAATGACCTTTTAAAAATCCTAACTGAAGATGAGTTTAAGTTATCTTTGATCTACTTAAAGATATGCAATTGAAAATACAAGTCTTTTGACAAGAATTTCATAAATTTGATATAATTCACTTTGCATATGAATATGTTTAACTTTTGAGCAGGCTTTTCCTGTGGATGTTGTCAACAAGTTCATTACGTGAATTACAAAAAATTACATTCACGTAAAGTATACAATCATTTTAAAAGAATCATTGACTATTTCAAAAATAATATTGATTCAAATTATAATTGTACAGTGGTTCAATTTCAACCATCAGAATTGAAATTTGCTATAAAATAAAATTTAAAATTACATTGGCTGGAAATTTTGTATACAAGTAACAAGCAAATTTCATTTTATATTGGGAAGAATGACTAGTAGCATAATCTTGTTAAAATCTCACAGAAGTTCAAGTGCATTCTCTATCATTTGACAAAGTCGGATTATTATGTTATTTCGTAAATTATGGTTTGCTTATGACTTCTGTAATTTTTATTTTGCTTTTGTCTTCTTTTACAGGTGTTTTGTGATTATCATGGCCATTCTAGGAGAAGCAATGCTTTCTTTTTTGGTTGTAATCCTGAGCAGTCTTGGTGGCCAACTGATGAGAGCAAGCCTGATTCTGAGAGTTTTAAAGTACTTACTCTAATATATATGTACTTAAATTCATTAAGCATATTTAGAAAATTTCACATAGCTATGATCCAAATTATAAGAGCTGGGAATATAGGTTTTGTTCATGTGAAACTAATTGTTACCATTCAGTCTGTAGGCAGAGAATAAATAAGTTCTGTTGAACCTCTTCAATGAACATCTGTTTTACAAACTTCTCTATATAATAGATTTTTGAGACTCATTATTATGTATGAATTTTCTTGTGAAATAATCTAGTAAAGTCTATTTTAAATGTTTTCTTCTGATGTATTTTTCATGATTTCATACCTATAAAATGCTTCTAATATATGACGATATATTTAGATTTATGATACTATATGACTAAATGCTTATTTAAAGTTCAGTAAAAAGGTAATTTTACATACCTTCTATTTAACCTTTTTGGTGGAATCTTGCAACTTTGTTAAATAGTGGTTTGACTATTGAATTTTAAATTTATAATTATCTTTCAAGTTGTTTTGAATGCTAATAATCTTAACAATATTATTTCAATATATGATTCTGATGACTGCTTTGTAGGTACTTCCTATTTTGATGAATGAAATGGCACAAACTTTCAGCCTTGATGACTGTGAATTCACAATAGAAAGAAATCGTGAATCAACTGGTCGAGTTACTGTTTGGAGGCAATTTGATGTAACTCTCAGCTATACATTGGAGTGTTCATATGGAGGCTGTAATCAAGGGAAATTTGCTGTAAGTTTTAGAACTGTTTGTAAAATTCATGTCTAACCATTCAATCTAATTATCAAATGAATTTTATAGTGGAATTTATGTTAACCCCAACTGAAATATAAGAATGCTTTTCACTCTCTTCATGTACTTTGTTTTTTAAAAACTGTATATATTTATATTTCTCTTTTGCAAGCAATTTGCTTATGAATTATGTTGGCCATACTGGTGAACCATAAATGTAGCTTTTTACTTGTTATTTGAAGTCTAAATGAGAAACCACATAAAATAGCAAACCCTATTTATACTATATTTCCTATGCATACCTATCAATATTTTTTATGAATTAAACATGAAATATAGAATTGCAAAAAAGTATGCTTACAAAATATTACAATTTTATGCACTCCCATTCAATATTCATGCTTATACTGTAAGCATCTTCCTTTGGGATCTTACTTGGTGGTACAATAAATATTACAAAGTATTTACGATGAGTTGTGATCACAAATGTGCTGTATGTTGGCATTGTGATGAAGAGTTAGACTCCTTGACTTTCTAATAATACTTTATACTACCATACATAATACTTTAAGAGTCGACTGTACTTTTGATAATCCAAGTTTAACTTTCCTGAAAATAATTTTGCTGATGATTTCATCATGCAAATTGTACCTTTTCAGTGATGGTTTGATTTCAGTTGTAAACTTTGTTTCTAGTAATCCAGTTTCAACCATCTTTTTGACAATGGTTGGATGTCAATTTATGATCAATATGTGTCAGGAAATAAATCATGAACTAAAACTTAGGAACATTAAAAAATACACCTGTAAGTAGGAAAAACTAATACTAGGACAGCAATACAAATTAAGAATTAACTAATAAAAATCATTTTTCTAAATTTTATGCTTCTGTGCATTGTTTTGGATTTAGAAACCATTAACTGACAGTATCATTGGTAAGAAAATCTTGCTTTTGTAGTAAATCAGTAGAAACTTGTATCAAATTGACATTTAAATGAATAATTTGTGTTTTCTGGCCTTTTTAAGGATAATTCCTAGGACTACAGTTTAGTATGTTTTTACTCTTGAGTTTAAAAGAGGGTTTCTCCATTTTAATGTACCTTAACTATAAATACTAAGAGTCTCATAAACAGCATTATGGTTATATTTATTGATGGCATTTTGGCAAAAGGTCGTTACCTAAATCTTTAAAATTTTACATAAGAGAAGTTTTTGCATAGTTGAATTTGTTCTCTGCATTTAATTATGTGGTTTTATATCCCCTCTGTTTAATCACTATTTATTAGTCTCAATTTTCAAAATATATATACTTCAGAAAGAAAATGTATAATTTTTTAAAAACACAAAAATAATATTCATTAGTGGCATATTACCTGTTGACCATTGACATGTAATTTGAATATTATTCATGTTTTCATTTAGGAGTAAAGGAATTTTAGTACCTAGAAGTTTCTTGAATTCTAATATTAAATTGCAGGGTTACCATATTGGAATTCCTCAATTAGAAGATACTGGTATGAAGTTGTGCCAATGTTTTGGAGAGTTAATATTTGATACACAGAGCAGCAAAGTATGGAGCTCAATTCCTATTGATACTAAATCCTTACCACTTTCAAGGTTTGTTATATTCACATTTTTAAAATTATATTTTAATGTGTCTAGGCAAACAAATGTTTAAGTGCAGTGTGTTTCAATTAATTTGATACTCAACTCGCATTTTCATAATTAATTATCCTCTACAATCTAGTAGTTATAGTGTTTTCTTAGGTGATATTCAGTATAAGAAAGCATTGTTCTTGAAATTTAAATTGTGTACAGGTTTTGTAATTCCTTGAAAACTGGAAATAAATTATTTTTCAAGGACCCTGAAAACTTAAATTTACATAAAAACCCTGGAAAACTTAAATGTATGCTGATTTTTTTTAAATGTTTATTTATAATGCAAGAAAATTATTTAAATTTCCAATCAATGTAATTGTCATAGTAAATATAAGTGTACATAAAACATATTCGGAATGGATGTGTTGTTTTTGTACAAAAGAGTATAAACATGAAACGTTTGAAAAAATTAACCCCAGGTGCAGTCTCATATAAAGGTTATGGATAGTTATGTATCAAGTTTTTCTTTTTCAAAATATTCTAATTATAAATTTAGGCTTTAAAATATTGATAATTTTTGTAAAAGTAGAGGAAATGTGCCATATTTAAAAATGAATAGGTGGGTGAATTGATCTACCCTACTGCTGCCCAGTTGTGCCACTGTTATTTGTCCTACAAAACAATTACAGTGAATAATGTGGAATATATCTCAACTACTGCAGAAAGCATTTCTTTGCCCAGTAACAGGTACACGGATGCCGATTTTTCGTGCTATATGGTTTCATTGAACTTCCTGCAGATATGAGAAATTAGACATGTTTAGAACTAAAATTACGACAGGATAGAAAATTTCTGTAATAAAAATGCATAATTTTAACGCAATTTATTTTGCAGTGTATAATATAATCTTGCAATGAATGGACACGTTTTAGTGCTGCATGTTCATCCCAACAAATTCAGTTTCAATTAAATTGTAATTACCCCCAGGGAAAATAATTGGGGCGGGGGGTAATTACAATTTTTTTCCTGAACTCTTGAAATTTCCTTTTTTTTAAGTTTGCAAACCCTGTGAATGAGGATTATATTAGAATAGAATAGTAAAAAACTTACATTTTTTGTAATTAGAAAAATTCTGATACATTTATTTGCTAATTTCTCAACACTTGCTACTTTAATTCTAATATTTCGTATAAGTTTTTAAAATTGCAGTTTTGAATATGAAAAGTGAGTTTTAAATTTCAGCTTTGAGAAAACATCAAGATCTAAATTTTGTATTTCATCTGCATCCACTGAAAGTGATGAGGATTTAGAAGACTATGATGAAGATGAACGTCCAGTGTGATTCTAATTACTTATTTATTGACATGATCCGTTCTGTCTGAATGTATTTGCCAAATTATGATGGTTTTAGCACATTTGAATAATTAATAATAAAACTTAGGAAAAATGAAAAAATTATTGGATACTTTAAATTAGGTAAGAATAAAAGTAAGGTGAGATTTGATCGCATTGAGTAGGTGATAAAAGCTTAACTGAGCTTGTTATATCTTTACTTATGAAAGTCAAAAAGCAGATGAAAGAACTGTTAAATTTTTAAAAATATTTTAAAATTGAAATTATTAGATGCTACAGAAAGAAGTTTTGTCGAATTTCATGTTAAATATTTATATGGGATCGTAATTTTGTTTACTTGCTTGTGTATTATAAAAAGCTATCCCTAAAATATCAGAATTCTAGTGTTTGAGTTTATTACTTTAATGGAAAAGATGTCTTTCCTTTTTATAATTTGGGAGAATAATTAGGTTCTTGTTTTTAATATAGAAAAGAAAATTATCTCTCATCAGTGGTATTTAATTACAGTATATCAAGATGTATACTGTCTTCGAACGTAAGGTTTAATAAGTAGATAAATTATTTAAAGTTTTTTCTTCAATAAAAAAACACAATATTAAATTTATTAATGTAGTTTCTCCCAAGAGCTTAATCATATTTTGGACTGCCTCAGAATCTGTATTTAAAATTCCAAACCAGTTATTATACCAACTTTTTAACAATGGGTAAAAATGCTTGACTCAAATTACATGATGAATTTAAATTGAAATTTTTAAAATAAAGAATTAAACGTTATTTTATGTTAATATAGCTTCTGTCTAAAGTAATTAAGATGGGTAATAGTGGATAAACAAATAGTATCTTAATGCAAAAACAGAATCAAGTGAATTCAAAATTGACCAAACATGTAACATGGGTTCATGTTTGCAATTAGAGATTACAAACTCCTGCATTCTTCAGTCATAACATCACAATTACTTTTTATCTCTGCAAAACAAATAATATCAGGAATATTTGAAACTATAAAGCTACTTTAATTGATTGACAAGTAATGCAGCTTTTCATTTTTCGAAAAATATCTTTATTGATTTAAGGGCCATCTATATTTGATAGAAAAGTGAAATATTTCAATGTATTAAAAAGTAAAAATTCACGTTAAAATCACAATTATAGCTTTCAAACTTAATACTGCTACTGATTTTAAAAACAGACCGTTCTTCCCAGAGCTTAAATTTTTAGACTAGAAAACTGCCCCTGGGTTTATTGGTCATCAACAGAGTGAAACTCTAGTTACTATTAAACTGTATAGTCGCAGTTTATCTTGCTATAAAACAAATGAGAAAGAGTCATAATCGCTGTTTTTCTTTACTTCTATAATCTCAGTGACCTTATTCACTTCATTTTGTATTGACAACAAAAGGTAGTATGGACTAGTCCAGGATTTTAGTTAATCTAGCTAAGTTTGAATGATTATTTCATACTGGAGACAAAATCTCATTACAGCCTCTTAGGTTTATTGGATTTATTTTCCTTGACTTTACATTTCTTTGTGAGTGGTGTCTACATTTAAATAAAATTTAATATATGTAAAAGTGTGATCTCAATTATTATCCAATCATGCAAACAGGATTAAGGAGTTTGGTATATTGTGCATGAGTAATCTACATATTTTTAAACCTCAAAACTTATAATTTTGTACTCTGTGCAGCAAAGAATTGACAAATCCAATGGTGCCAACTCTTAAAAACCACCATACACTTTTATCTCACAAACCAAAAAGACTAATTTCAGATATTGAATCTGAATTAGTTTTTACTAATTTTAGTGAGTATTTCTGATTCTTTTAAAGTTGTAATTTTGGAGGTCTTTTTTATCCTCATTGTTAAAAAATCTTTTATTTTTATTTGCTTGCTGTTTCTATAATGCGTGTAGTTACTTTTAGTAGTTCTTCAAACTGAGTTTTAAAGACTCAGTGTGTTTTAAGCCATGTTGCTATGTAAAATTTAAAGTATCAATTTTCTCTTTGTGTTCAGTTTGCAACATTAAATAATAATTTTTGTGTATAAATATTATGTGCAAAAATTTTTGTTCAATGAGTCTAATTTTAAGAATTACACTTATTGTGCAACAGTTTAAAAAATAAATCTAATCAATTGTATATGCAACATGTTAGTTGTCATAATGTATATGTATGGAAAATGTGTACGGTCATAGTTTGCATCAAAATTATTATTTATCAATGTGTGAAATACCCATAAGTAATTTTGTTGTGATAACTGACAGAAAAGATTGTTATTTACTTAATTCCATTATTATTAACACTACTGTAGATATTTTTTCTCCTTTTATAAGCAGATTTCAATGCAAGCTTTATAACTTTAAGAAATTATTTGTATATATAGTAATTATTGGAATAAAGTGATGAAAATCGGAAATGTGGTTTATTTTGTGTTAGCTGCGTAATATTTAAGAGTTGTATCACAATAAAACTTTGAATAACTTACAATATTTTTTTCCTATCACTATTCATATCTCATGCTGCTTAGAGGAAGTGCTGGCGTACTTTTACTGTCTCAGGCTGGAACAGGAAACATTTTATTCAATTTCACCACTGAACTCATAGTAATAAATAAGGTCTTTTGAAACTTATTTAAATCTCTCATCAACATAGCAAACTTAGGGAATAATCTTTAGTGATCCTAGATTTGCCTTAGAAGCAATTGCGAATGACAACTCAAAATGTGCCCAAGTTGTTCATTCACTTCTGTACCACCTCGTGCATGGGGAGAAGTTTCACTCTTCAGTGAATTCCCGTACATGTGGACATTGAAGAAAATAAAGTTGGAAATCAATTGGCAAAGGAAGCCAGCGAATTAAATGTTGAACAAACCCCAATAACTCTTACTGATGCTAATGCTTTCGTAAAATTTAGACTCATCAGGAAAAATTAAAATAAAACAACAAATTTGAATTGAATACCGATAGAAAAACCACCACTACAATATCCAGAATGAGAACATGACATTTTAAGGGCATGAAAATTAACAGTGATGGAACCAGAACGTACAGACATGTAGGGTCATTCCATATGGGGACATCTGGTGGGTGCTGCACCATAGTCATGGATTCTTTTAAAAAATTTTTTACCATAGATAGACTTGGCAGTGAAACCCACAGATCTCAATTATTTAAATATTTTGTCCAATATTAGCTGATATACGGGAATTTAAAAATTGGTAAATTTTACAAAATGGCGGCCATCTTGGATTTGCCACTGTTTATAAATTACCCTAACTTGATAACTAATAGTTCAAATTTAGTAATTTTGGTACCAAATGATAGCCATTTATTTCAGGAGTATATATAAACCACAAATAAATGGCAATTTTACATTTTAGGGATTTTTTACATTTAAAGTGAAACAATCACTTAAAAACAGTCAACTCTTTAAAGGGCTATAAAAATGAACCTATTTTTTCTTAAACTTTGTGGAAGCTTTAACTAATATATGGACTTGAATCTGACAAAAATTCAGAGGTATTTTCGTTTTTGAATAAAAGCTATTCTAATGATAGTATATGTATTTCAAAACGGTGGTCATCTATTGTGCAAAATGACCATAGCTTAAAAAATATGATCAAATATCAGTTAAAATAAACACGATGCTGTAGAAAATCCATATTTTATATAGGGCATGGTCTGCTCTTAAGATTCTGATTGATTCGTTTATGAGCGGTAGAGAGCGATTACTGTAATTAATTTGATATTCAGTTTTACTTACCGTATATTTCCGAATATAAGCCGATCCGTGTATAAGACGAGGGTGCGTTTTTTCTTCAAAAATTTACCCAAAATTCAAAACCCGTATATAAGCCGAAATAAAAATTAAAAAAAAATTTTTGTGACGTTCAAACATAACGCCATGAGGGCATAAATGTCGCCAAGAAGGTAAAACGGGTGGACTATTTTCCAATCAAATCGCTGTAAAGTAAAACGCCACTCGCCAACGATGATAGTTTTAACCAGCTAATGATTTCCCCCAGTATCCAGACGGTCCAGCTCCTGATATCCGACATCTGATGGGGTGATGATGTACGGGACATTAGGATTCAAAAGGGGGAGGGGATTCATTATGGCTCTTGAAAGAAACTCGGGTAGAGTCTAAATGAGATTGAACTCTCCAACCAGTCGCCACGATTTATATTGGCAGTAAAGATGTGTAATGACGAGCGTACTGAGCTTTAAGCCGCAGGTTTCACTTCGAGATTGTCTAATTCGCCCCCTTTCCACGCTATTACAAAGGTAACCACATTGATCTTCCCCAGTGTCCTGCACCTGATGCCGGACCTCAGACTGGGTGATTGATAGATGATCAGTTCAACAGTGGTCAAGGGGAGCGGCTGGGGCTTGGGAATTTTTTTTATCAGTGCCACTTTTCTTCGCCGTGCAGCCTAAAACATGTGCGGAACAAAGTTTCAAAAGGGGGAGTGGGCTCATTATGACCCTTGAAAGAATCTCAGCTACGGTAACCCTATCTGATTCCAGCACAGTTTTCCATTCATTTGCTGTCTGCTGGAACAGCTGTTGGATTCGGATGGCACGAAGTAAAAAAGTAGGGTTGCTTTCCCAACACCCGTTGGAGTTGCTATAAAAATCGTTAATCGCTCGTAAAGAATTCGAAAATTTCGCCAAGTTGCTGCCGCCGGACGGAGATCCGAATCCAACAGCTGTATCAAAAAATATTCCCTTTCCAATTGTTATTTTTATGTGCTAAATAATTACGGTATTCAATTATTATTTTGTGGGCTATATTTGGCGATTTATCGCTTGCGCACGACTAACGGAAAAGTACCTTCGTTTTTTGCGAAATTAGCGGATCCGTATATAAGCCGACCCCCCCCACTTTAGCTTTAGAAAAAGTTCCAAAAATTCTCGGCTTATACACGGAATTATACGGTATTTGTTATAAAAGAAGTTCGCTTGGTTGGTTGGTTTCCTTGAGACTTTTAGCTGCAGAATCAGGCTTTTGTCTCCAGTCTTCCTAATTGATCTAGATTTTAGACAAATGAAATAAAGAAAATCAAAATTTTTCAATTGATATGAGAAATCTAGTTATGTCTAGCTTGTGGTTTTTTTGCTTTTTATGAGATTTTTGAAGGTGAAGTTTTGGGATTGGAATTTTATTTTTTCGATGAGTTTTTTTCTAGGGCGTGAATACTTTTTGCAATCGAATATGTGTTGAAATGAGTCGTTGACTTTACAACTCACAGAGATTAGTGTCTGCTAGTTGGAATCTGAAGAGATCTGGTGTGATTAACATACGGGATAAAAATCTTGAAAAATAAACATCTTTTCTTGACGTCAGATTATTTTTTACATTGCATATGTTTGGAAGGTTGCCTGAGATTTGGTAGTATTTGCTATGGTTGAAAATTGATCGATCAGAGATCCAATTTGTTTCCTATATATTTTGTTGTATCTTCCGGCGATAACCATTCAAGAAGGATGTCTTTCTCTCCCACTGATTTAGCGAGTTGATCTGCCTTTTCGTTTATTTCGATGTCTATGTGCTGGGACCCAGATTAATTTAAGTTTGTACAGAGTTTTGCGGTGTTGATTAGTTTGTTTTTAAGTCGTAGGATTACTTTCGATGATTTGATGGAACACTTTTGTAGAGCCACTAGGACAGATTTACTATCGGTAAAGATAGTTACCTGTATTGAAGTCAATAAGTTCGTCTATTGCTTGGCACAGGGCTAAGGCTTCCGCAGTAAAGATAGAGTTGATGTTGCTGATTCTGTATTTGATTTTTAATTTCTTTGAATATCCTGCGATTGCTGTGATATTGTTTGTTTTAGATGCATCTGTTGCTATTAGGTGACTGTTATAGAATAGGTTTTCAATAGCATTTTAAAAAAGGCCCTGGATGCAATTATTTGGTAGGGATTTTGTTTGGAAATCCAAATTGTCAATAAAAAATCGCTATGTTAGATGGAAATGAATTCACTGGAAAAATAAACGTGATTAGATGATCTCTCTTGAAGTCTTCAAGTAAATCAAAACATGAAATAATTGACGAACTATTTTGTTCGAATAAATCAAAATTATCTTGAATAATGGAATGCAAGGGGGAGAAGATTCCCAGAGATGCTTGATCCAGAATTTATTGCTTATTTTTTTATCTTGGTTTTAATTTGGATTATGTCTCATTTTGTGGAGAATAATACTTGGTGTCCAGTTGGGAAGTCCGCATGCTGTTCTCAATGCCATGTTTTGACATATTTCTAAATGAGTAATGTTTGTTTTTTTGCATGAGTCTAATATCGTACTGCTATAATGGAAGAGATTACAAATTGAGGATTTTGCGAGGTGTATTAAGTGGTGAGTGCGGGCACCATATTTATTTGCTAGGACTTTTAGAATGTTTATGCTTTTATTTTTAGTTTGTCAAAGTAATTAAGACTTCCAGATTTAGATATTATGATGCCGAGGAACTTAAATTCATCTTTCCAATCAGGTTTCCTTCCATTGAGAAGATCCAGTAAAAATATTTCTTTTCTTTAATACGTAGTTTTATGATTGAGCTTTTGTTGTGTGTGATTTTGATTTTCCAATAATTGCACCATTGGCTGATATTTTCTAATGTATTTTGTAGATTCTTTTTTATATATTCTGGGTTGTCATGAGAACATTAGATGAAGATATCGTCCGCATAAATAATATATTCTATTCCTATTGGTATTGTTTCCTGAAAACCAGCCATAAAAATCGTGAAGAGAATTGGAGAAAGGATGCTACCTTGTGGGACTCCTCTTTTCATTTCCATTGATTTTAAAATTGTATTTTCCCATTTGACTAATTGTGCGATCTTATAGAAAGTTGTGGATCCATTTGGTGATATTTCACGAGATTCCTATTTTGAGGCATTTCATTATGAGACCATCTATATAGATTGAGTCGTACGCTGATTTTATATCAAGAGATATTCCTATTATAAATTTCTTTTAAGAATGAGCTTTTTTATTTCAGAAAATAGCGTTTGAATTGCTGTTTGACTGTCTCTGAATGATAGAAAAAAAGGTTGCCATAGCTCACTCTACTTTTATGGGCTCGTTTGGTTCGTAAACGCGAATAAATCGCACCGATTTAACGAGTTATTCGAACAGGGCATTCCGAGTCTCAGATTTTCTAATGCGAAAAACAAGTCATTTCATGAGTCACTGAAAACGAAAAAAAAATAGTTTCAAACGAACTGAGGTTGTGCTAGGTTTTGTCAGTTCAGAAGATGGTGTCCAAAGTGAATGTTGTGATGCATATGTTCCCAATGTAAGTTGCAGAAAATTTATTGATGGTAGGAACTTGGCACTGAGTCGAACATGCAGGGGTGTGGAGCTTCAGTTATTTGCTTTTCATTGGTGGTACGAAAAAGGAGAAAATAGTGACAATACAGAGAAACCAGAGTTTCAGAATTGAAGAAGTTGCATAAAATCAATTAAATTTTTAAAAATAATTGTGTTGAATTCAAAAAATAAATGGCTAAAGTAAAAATAATTACAGAAAAATTGGAAGGATTAGAGTATATGTACTATTTTTAAAACATAGAGGCGAAAAATAAAAATTATCTGTCGACCGGGTTCGAACTCAGGCCTCCCTCCAAAGCACTAACAGCTACTTCAGTACGTCGCTTTACCCGCTACACCATAATTTCAATGTGAAGAGGGGTGTTTTTAGTGAAGAGATAGCATGCGCGATAAGTTTGTCAGATCGGTCTGCGCAGATACGTCATAGTGGAGGAGGGGCTACACGCGCAGCACAAAATATTAATTAATATATTTTCTAAATTAAATTTTAAAATTCAGGCTTCGAGGGACATTTAGTCATCTTTAGGACTACCTGTTTGCCGAATTTCATGGCTGTAGGTGCTATAGATTCGTCTGGACACCGCACACACACACAAACACTTCCTTTTATAATAGTAAAGATAGATATCTTAAAACTATTGCCATTATTTAAAAACTTATGTTCATTAACACTCATGGTGGTTTATCTTTGCGTCGGAAACTTGCCTGTACAGGATATCCTGATGCAAAAAATCTGTTCGAAATTGTTTCCTGTTCTGTGTAAAAGATTATTTATTTTTCCTACCTGGATTTTTTTATTCCCTGGAATAATAGGGCACTATTATTTCGACGAGATAGCTCGTCATTGGCAAAATTAGTCAGTTGACAGATGCAACTTATGCAGAGTTAAATAAAAGTATCAAAATTTGTTTGTCAACAATCGTGAGAACGTATTGGTCAAATGATAAAATACGTCTTTTCTAGGTTACTAAGAATAACTCAAAATATCACCAAGGTATTCTGTTAGAAGCACTACCCGCAATCAATGAGGTAAATGAGGCGATAGTAGGGTAAAAATGGGGGTTCTACGTCAGGGGATTTGGGGATCAGGAAGTGACATCATAACAGGAAGTGACGTCATTACCGGAAGTTGAGTTATTTTTATCGGAAGTGACGTCGTGACAGGAAGTTGAGTTTGGTTGTTTCCTATTCCTTCTGCTAGCGGAAATGACGTTTTAACGAGTTGAGTTGTTTTCTCTTCCTCCTTCTACCGGAAGTATCATCGTGATGGGGAGGTAGAGTTGAGTTGTTTATATCTGGAGGTTGAGTTGTTTGTGTGCTGCTTGTTTTTATTTTGGATTTACCTAGAAGGTGGTTAGGTTTACCATGTGGCAACATTTGAAATAGACTACTGGTAGCGCCATCTAGAGAATAGATTCAGAATGAAAATGTTTCTTTTAAAATAATAGTATTTCTTTTCTTTTATGGGATTCGAACTCTCGACAAAAGGTTTCGTGGCACACCTAGTGTTGATGCTTTTACCAGTTGTGCCACGGAACCCCGGTTGAACATCAGTATAAATTAGAAGTAGTTTATCGCTGCGACGTTTTCCTTAGATTTTAACTTCACTTTTCTTATAACTGGTGAGAAATTAATTTAAAATATATATCGTTTCATGAATTAAGAATGTATGTAACTTTCGTGAATTTTCATCAAATTAAAAGAAATTTAAGAATTGTACCCACCACCACTCGGTAACAGATGTTACCGCCACAATTCAAGCAAGTCGTCGCTACAAAACTAAATTTTGTAGTGACCTTAAGCTAATGTAGATATTCCGTCTTCTAATATGTATCGTTTATCATCAAAAGGAGAAAGAGCTATCTTCTTAACTTTCATAGTGTAAAGACTATGCTTATCACTTTGAATAGCATGTTGTTCTTCGTGGGTTTTCGATGCATTGAACAGACATTCTTTATACTGCTGGTGTTTGAGTCTTTTCTTTATCACGGTTCTTGAAATACCTTTTGCTGTTCTCTTTTCTCCAGATAAAATGGAATACATTTTAGTACGAAGGCCAACGACTTCTATTATTGGTTTGGAATTCAGTTCATCTTTAAAATATCCTATTTTCTTTTTATTGTTCTCACAATGAGCAACATGATCTTTAGGGTAATCAGAAGTGTCAAATTGATTACTGTGAGTCTGTATATCTTTGTAAATATCTTGCGTTTCAATTTCATAAGTTAGGGAATCTGTATTTGTGAAGAGTAATTGTGCTTTGTCTGCATATTTATTCTTGATAAAATTACAATGGAAGTTATACATGTGTAATTTACTTAATTCTAAAATTACAAACCCCACATAAATGGGACGATTCAACGTAATTTTTGTCTTAATACGTTAAACTCCAACCAAGTCTTCATTAAAGATACTAAATGCCCTGAAGGAAGGAGCAGCAATTAATTTTGCAGCCCTCTTTGAATTATTTACAAGTGGAATGTCTATTCTATTTCTTACATTCTCCATGGTCTTTCCAAACACCGAGTTATTCATTAATTTGAAAAATCCTTCTCGAATGATGTAGTCGTACATTTTCTACGCTCTGTATTGAAATCAATGTAATTTTTGAGCCATGGTTTCTGTTTGAATTTAAGGATTTTATTAACTTTAATTAGTTTCATTCCTAGAGACAAATATAATTTAAGATTTCTATAATATATTACATAGTTTTTCTTATCATTTAAATTTGGAACCAATTTCTCACTTTTGGTAAGGGCATCAGAAGGAAAATGTTCCTTACTGTATGGAGACCACATTTCAGTGTCTATAATTTTTCTCTCAGGAGCAAGAGGGTAATCATTGTGCAAGTCGTAAATATCTTTAGGGTAAGCTAAATCAACCTCTAAAATAGGAAAAATGCGGGTTCTAAAACAGTGGTGGAGAAATCGAGTGGAGTTGCGTTGCACCGGAAGTGACGTCATAACAAGTTGATTTGTTAGTTTCGGTTTCAATTTCGAGTGGAGTTGAGTTGTTAGTTTCAGCTTTACTCTGTGTTTTTGACTGGGAAACATCAATGTGGTGGAGCATGACGTCATTAACTCAGTGGTGGAGCAATAGAATTGCTTGTTTTACATACATGATGACTGGTAGCGCCATCTACTGACGAAATTGAGAAATGCTTTTTACAGAAAATGTACATTTATTATATTTTTCATTTACGCGTAGAAAAAAAATTACACAAGTTGGAATCGAACCCACAACTAAAGTACTCCCGGCTGCCCGTTTTGAAACGCTTTTAAGCGTTCGGCCGGGAATTCCTAGTAGCAACCTTTGCAATTACGAGAGAGAATACAGTGTTGAAATACAAGACCACTGTGAGTTTCGGTTCAAGTTTTTATCTGCGTTTTTGACATAGAACGGCGAATGTGGTGGAGAATGACGTCATTCTAACGTGTTCAAACGTGGAATCAAACACGTGATGGGGATGGAGAATGACGTCATTCTAACGTGTTAAAACGCGAAATCAAACACACGTGGTGGGCAATGAAGTCACTCGAAAGTAGAGTTGAGTTGTAAGTTTACCTCCGCGTTTCTGACATGAAAACGTGAATGCGGAGAAGCAAAGTTTTAGTACCGAATCTGGCAATGGTATGTAATAAGGTTATTCGTGGACTCGCAGAATGGCAACACCTGGACCCATTCTAACAGGTCTGACCAGTAAGATTCTTTTGACTGCAAAATATCCCAGAGGAGGAGGTGTCGCTGCCCTGAAATCTTGGAAGTGATATCACTTGTAAGTAGTATACCGGCCCGTATATGCGGCGGAAGTGACGTCATACCACGTGACCAGAAGTGGGCGGGGCCACGTGACGTCACAGCGTGACGTCATCCAAAAGCGGAAGTGACGTATTGTTTGTTTACGCTTGGGACTTGGATTTTTTTCCATCTGAGATTTCGATGTGACGTCATATAAAGTAAAGTTGAGTTTTAGGTGTCCTGCTTGTGGGGGAAAACATTTAAGCAAGAGTTGAGTTGTTTTTTTATGGGAATGGAGTTGAGTTGTTTTGTAAAAATTTCTTTTTTGATGAATGGCAACACCCAAACGTAAACACACGTGACGTCAGTGTGTTTACGCTTGGGACTTGGATTTTTTTCCTTCTGAGATTTCGATGTGACGTCATATAAAGTAAAGTTGAGTTTTAGGTGTCCTGCTTGTGGGGGAAAACATTTAAGCAAGAGTTGAGTTGTTTTTTATGGGAATGGAGTTGAGTTGTTTTGTAAAAATTTCTTTTTTGATGAATGGCAACACCCAAACGTAAACACACGTGACGTCAGTGTGTTTACGCTTGGGACTTGGATTTTTTTCCTTCTGAGATTTCGATGTGACGTCATATAAAGTAAAGTTGAGTTTTAGGTGTCCTGCTTGTGGGGGAAAACATTTAAGCAAGAGTTGAGTTGTTTTTTATGGGAATGGAGTTGAGTAGGTTTTGTAAAAAAAAAATTTGTTGATGAATGGCAACACCCAAACTTTAAGTAACACGTTAGAACATGAATGCGAGTGGCAAGCTGATGCAATCATACCGGTTATAGGGTAGGAATGTTGCTATTTGTTGAAGACCAGGTAGGAGGGATTTTCTTAGTATCACGTGATTATTCAAGCTTCTCTGATTGGTGGATTAATCTTGTGATCTTGGGAAGTAAGTTATACCCCCTCAGAAATCATTTCTATCAGTGGCTGCAAGGTTTGTTGATCAGTTTCAGAAGTAATTTTGCATTGAAAAGACTATGAAGCGAAATTCTGTTCAGTCTAGCCCTATGAAAAAAGCTCGTATTGCTGAAAAGAGTGCATTGTCTGTTCTTGGTGAAAAACCAAAAATAAAGACAAAGTCTTTACCTATGCCTGGGGAAGAGCCAAAAATAACGATGGATTCGCTGCCTGATACGATGTTACACCTTGGAGACAACATGTTCCTGCTTGTAAACAAGTTCACTGGACTTACCAGAGTCCATATCAGGAAGTACGTTACGGATGAGAGTGAAAGCTTACAGCCCACGAAGGAAGGTATTTCACTTTCGCCAAAAGTGTGGGATTCTTTTATAAGTAAAGTGAATAAATATTTCACTTTTGGTACTGTGGAATCTGCTAAGATTCTTGAAAGAGACCTGTGTATGTCCAAAGAAGTTGTGGGAGACACGACATTTCTCATTCTGCAAAGACTGTTTCGCAAAAGTGATATGTCATTTCATTTTGTGCCCGAACGTGTTGTGCTGTGTTGGGAGCAGATCTTTAAAATCTGCGAAAACTACCAGCGTGTTGCTGAACGTGTAAATACTTCACTATTCACCTACTCCTTGTATTATTTCGTGAGACACGAACTTGAAAAGTGTTCAACATTTAATTCCGAAGAGACTTACAACGGTGACCCTGACAATCCAGAAGGGGTGGATGAAATGAAATTAGCCTTGTGTTCCCACTTAGAGGATATAATTTCAAAGAACATATCTAAGCATGTGGATTGCTTCGGATGTAAGAATTACATTGTGAACAACATAGCTCATACCTGTTTAGATACGAGTAAGGAAGATTCTTTTTCCATGCATTTTACTTCCATTCTTTACAGTATTGATTGGCGTGATTTTGCTGGGACTTTTGTTCAAAAATATAGTACTCAGTTAAATTTTAGGTATTTGATTTTCCAAGGTGACTTTTTTGAATGTTTGAATGTAAATGAACTCATGGAGTCCGTGCGACAAATGTATGTAAATACCGATTGTATTCCTCCATATTTTTCATCAGTGTAATGTATTTTTTTACTTTTATTACTTATAAATAAATTTTGTTGATTCTTATTACCCCTGAGTGCGTTTTATTTAGACTTTTATCTTACTTGTTACTGTGCATATGTTTGACTATATGTTTGACCTATTTAGTGTTTAATTTGTTATTGCATAATTGTTTTAATTATTATTTTTTAAATATTCTTTAGTTTAGCTACATAATTTTAATAGTGAAATTCTGTTCATAAAGTGAATGTAGGAGAAGTATATAAATACTGTGTTTCTTATAATTTAACAGTCATTATGAATATCAGCTTTAGGTTAGACCACAACCGCTGCTGCAATGGAAGAAATTCTGAATCAGACATATCGGAATCCCAAACTCCCCGGCAGCTTTGGTGGTATCAATGCTTTACAGCGTGCTTTAAAAGGTCGCGTGAAAAGAAAACAGATAAAGAATTGGCTACAAACGAAAGATTCGTATACTTTACACAAGCCTTTACGGCACAAATTCCAGAGAAATCGTGTAATAGTAGGAGGATTAAACGATCAGTTTCAATCTGATTTAGTGGACATGCAATCTCTCGCCCCTCATAACGACGGGTATAAGTATTTACTTACTTGTATTGATATTTTGTCTAAATATGCATGGGCCATTCCTCTATTAGATAAAAAATCTGCAACTATATTGAGCGCTTTTGAAAAAATATTTTCCGAACGTACTCCTCAATCCTTACAGACAGATGCTGGGAAAGAGTTTACCAATAAACTAGTGCAAAATTTCTTAAAAAAGAAGAAAGTTCATTTCTTTACCACACATAATTCAACAAAAGCTTCAATCGTTGAACGCTTTAATCGTACCCTTAAAACTAAAATGTGGAAATACTTTACTGAAACAAATACAAAGAGATATATTGACGTCATAGACCAATTGATGCATAGTTATAACCATACTTGGCATCGTAGTATTAAAACAGAGCCTTCATCAGTGACATTACAAAATGAAGGAAAAGTATGGGATACGTTATACGGTCAGCAATCTGTTGTAAAACAGAGCAGTTCAGAGTTAAAGGTTGACGATACTGTTCGTATTAGTCGGGAGAAAATGCACTTTGAAAAAGGATACGAACAAAACTGGACAAAAGAAATTTTTACTATTTATAAAATAATACATCGGATACCTGTTGTGTATAAACTGAAAGATTTAGCAGGGGAAGTGATACAAGGAAGTTTTTACAAAGAGGAATTGCAAAAGATCTCGGATTCCGGATTTTATCCAGTAGAAAAAGTTTTAAAGAAAAGAAAGCGTCGTGGAAAAATAGAATACTTTGTGAAATTTCAGGGTTATCCTGACAAATTTAATGCTTGGGTTGAGAATGTTAAAATGATATAAATAGAGCTGTCACCGTACTTACCTTCTCATTTTCACTGTACGATGTCGTTCTACATTACACTTCCCAGCGACAGCTCTATCGAGTTTTATCCTGGCAACACAATGTCGCACTTCTACACGAAACTCCCTAAACGTCTGGAACTCTCAGGTGAATGGGAAGTAGGATTAGTTGAAATGATTTATCCCAGAATGTGGAATAACATCATTGATGGTGAAAATTCTTTCGAATATGATTTAGGAAACGGAATAAAAATTGATGGAAAAATAGCGTGCGGATTTTACGATTCTCCGGTTGACATTTTAAATGCATTTCCAAAGCACATAAAAATTCAAATGAAATATAACAAACACACTAAAAAGGTGATGGTGCAGCTCACTAACGGTGCAACGGTGAAATTATCCAAGGGATTAGCTGAAAACTTAGGTTTTGAACCTAATAAAGTGATCGGAGAAAATTTTATTCCAGGAAATGGAGGCCCAGATACAGTAATCACTGAGAGTCCTTTTGTTGCGGATCCTAATGTTGATTTACATTTGCTGTACGTTTACACCGACATCATTCAGCCTGAATTTGTTGGTGGGATCTTAGCTCCTCTTTTACGAACTCTGACAGTGAAGGGAAGAGATGGTGACATGCTTCAGGAACAATTTGAGAGACCTCATTATTTACCAGTTTCTAGAAAAAATTTTGACTCAATTGAAATAATTATAAGGACGCACACTGGTCGTTACGTCTCATTTGAACGCGGAAAGTTGATAGTGAAACTACATTTTCGCTTGAAACAAATCGTATAAAAAGAGTGTTCCTTTCTGAATTGATTCATTTTTCATTTTCGCATTCAAGAAAAGAAGTAGCAAAATGTTGGTGCCTTACACGTGTTGTAGTAAAAAGTTTGAAGATTATTATTCAGGGCAAGTTGGAAATGGCTTGCCTTACTATAAAGGACTTGTTTTTCAGAAAGGGCACGGAATAGGAGGATTTTTTGCAAAACTATTTCGCAGAGCATTACCTTTTTTGATTAGTGGTGCAAAAACGGTTGGAAAAGAAGCTTTACGGACAGGAACAATGGTTGCTAATGACGTGTTATCAGGCGAAAATTTCAAAACATCAGTTAAAACGCGTGCAAAAGAAACTGGGAAAAAATTAGCAAGAAAGGCGGTTAAGAAAGCAGATGAGATGATTGGTCATGGGAAGCTTAAAAGGAAGCGCAAAACCTCGAAACGTGTCATTTCATCTAAAGTCAGGAAGCTACAAGGACGTGATATTTTCGACTCGTAACACCATGGCTTTTCTACTAAAAGATTCTCCAGAATGTGTGAAATCAGAACTAGAATTATTCTCTTTGCCTCCAACACAAACTGTCATCGAGAGAGGTCAGTGGGTTGAATTTCATCCCCTAGCTAATGTTTCTGGTGGAAGCCCTATCGAATTCAATGTCTCTGGAAGCGGAGACGAATACCTCGATTTGTCACAGACCCAATTATATGTCAAAGTTAAAATTTTAAAAAGTGACGGCAAACCAATCACAACTGAAAGTAAAGTAGGTCCTGTAAATCTGTTTCTGCATTCCATGTTTTCTCAGGTGGATATCAGTCTAAACGAAAGACTCGTTTCCTCCAGTAATAACACTTATCCATACCGAGCCATGATAGAAAAATTACTGAATCATGGTTATGATACTAAAACTTCTCAATTGTCTTCAGAACTGTTTTTTAAAGATACCGCAGGTCGTATGAATGTTTTTGATATAGCAGACACCCAGCCTAACGATGGATTTAATCAAAGGACCGAAATGTTTAAGCTAGGTGCATCGGTGGATATGATTGGCCGTTTGCACTTGGATATGTTTCATCAAGAGAGACTCCTTTTAAATATGGTGGATGTGAAAATTAAGCTTATACGCAGTAAACCGGAATTTTGTTTGTTGGGAGACGGAGAATTTAAAGTTTCGTTGGAATATGCTTCCTTGTTTGTTCGTAAAGTCAGAGTGAGCCCCGGTGTTGTTATAGGACATGCAAAAGGTTTGGAAAAAACAGCAGCTAAATACCCTATTAACAGAGTACTGTGTAAAGCTTATTCCATTCCGGCTGGTAATATGAGTTTTGTTCAAGATAACATTTTTACGGGACAGATGCCTAACCGTATTGTGATTGCCTGTGTCGATAACGACGCGTTCAACGGACACTATAAGAAGTCACCCTTTGAGTTCAAACATTACAATATTAATTTTATAGGAGTCTATGTGGATGGTCAGCCCGTGCCTCATAACCCACTCCAACCAAATTTTGAAAAAGATCAATTTGTAAGAGCATATCAGAACTTATTTACGAATGCTGAAAATAGAGGCCTGTACCTCTCAAGGTCAGAATTTTCAAAAGGTTATTCTTTATTTTGCTTTGATTTATCCCCAGATTTGTGCGATGGTTCACATTTAAATCTTGTTCGACACAGTAACTTAAGAATAGAAATAAAATTTGGAACTACGTTACAGCAAACAATTTCATTGTTGGTGTATGCTGAGTTTGAAAATCTAATCGAAATCAACAAAGCTCGTAATATACTTTATGATTTTGGGAACTAATGAATTCATCACAGATTCATAGAATCTTATCTCGTGATTCTATTTCGGCGAGATATTATGGTGGTGTTTATCCCTCAGATAAAATACCAACTATTGAAAAGTTTCCCTCTGCTATAGTGCTCAATACTGATAAACATGATGAGACGGGTTCTCATTGGCTTGCTGTGTACGTTCAAGATAACAAGACTATTGAATTTTTTGATTCCTATGGATTGCCTCCCGACGCATTTGGAAAAGACATCGCAAAATTTGTCAAGAAATTTCAATACGTTCAATGGAACAAGGTTCCACTTCAAAGCTTAACGTCTAATGTATGTGGACACTATTGCATTTATTTTATTGTTAAACGATGTCAAGGATTTTGTATGAAATTTATTATCAATCAGTTAGCAGGAAAGAAGAATGATTTTAGAATATTTCAATTTGTCAAAAAAAGATACGGTGTAACCATGATTTTTAAAAAATAATAAAATTGTTTTATTGCCAGATATTGACTCATTTTTATTTACTTTTTCGATACTTTTTAGATGTGTTTTATTTTTTCTGACAAATGGTTTTTTTTGGGGTAAAATCCAAGAGTTTAAAAGGATTAACGTAGGAAAAAGAAAACACTTTGTTAAAAATATTCACCAGAGTAAGTCGTACAAAAATGGAAAGCACAAAAAGTCAAATGATATTAGTTACATTACTTATTTTTTCCTACGTTGTTTTTCCTGCTTTTATTACTTGGACTTGTCTCAATTGGCCCAAACATGAATCATGCAGTTTAGAACAAAATAAAACGACGCTTGAAATCTATAAAATTTACCAAAAAATTGATTTAGTAGGATTTATTAAATGCAATGAATTTTCCAACCTTTACTTCAACAACTCCGATTGTGGGAAAGAAATATGTGAATGCGTTCATAATTCTTTAAATGTCTTTGAAAACCACTGTTTAGAATTTACTCAAAACATTGTTGATTCGTTCAGCGAGTGTCGTCTCGTAGCAAACACAATTAAAGGGTGCACAGACATGTTCTGCAAAACTATAAAAGTGGAAACCTCAGCAATAAATTTATTATTATAGAATATGGAACTCCCTAGACTAGTTCATCCTTCGACATGCCTCCTCAGTGGGCCTACAGGATCAGGAAAAACTGTTTTCGTAAAGAAACTGATAGATCACAAAATGTTCCATCCAATGCCTACACATATTGTCTACTGCTACGGAAATTACCAATCTATTTTTAATTCTATGAAAAATGTTAATTTTGAAGAAGGTTTGCCCTCCAACCTCAGCTCCATTCGAGATGCTTTAATTATCATAGATGATTTGATGGTAGAGTTATCAAGTGATACTCGCTTAAGCAATCTTTTTACAAAAGGTAGTCATCACCGAAATCTTTCAATCATTTTTATTACGCAAAACTTTTTTCATCAAGGCAAAGAAATGAGAAATGTTCATTTGAATTCGCATTATGTAGTTCTATACAAAAATCCTAGAGATAAAAGTCAAATAACGCATCTAGCTAAACAAATGTTCCCCAGAAATATCAAGGCTTTTCAAGAAATATTTGACGATGCTACCTCAACGCCCTTTAGTTATTTGCTCATTGACTTAAGACCGGAGACGACTGAACGGTTACGGTTACGTACAGGGATATTTCCTGGTGATAAGCATTTCGTGTATGAACCTCGATAGGGTCATTAAAACGGGTACCTTCGAAACCTATATAAAACAAAGTGAAAAAGCAGAAAAAATCATTTCTATTTAGAATGCCTTCTCAGAAGGATGTGGTATGTCTGAAACTCTTACAGAAAAGCAGGAGAAAAGCAACTGTATTGAAAAATTGTCCAAACAGTCTCATTAAATCAGTTTGTGAATGTGTACTGAATTTATTAAAGGGGAATCTTCCTGTCAGTAAGCGTGCTAAAAATCAACTCATTCCTTTCAAAAAAACTTTGAGAACACTCGCTGAGAAGAGAGTGCCTCTCTATAGAAAAAGGCGTCTTTTAGTACAAAAAGGTGACGGATTTTTATCCTTTCTCATCCCCGCTGCACTAACTGTCCTATCATCCCTTATCCATGGAACATAGCAAAAAGTTTGCACTGGTACCGTTAGACCGTATGCAAGAATTGGAACAGGATCATCTGAGCGAAATAGATGCACAGATTCAATACATCTTGAAAAAGAAATTAAGTGATGATGAAAAAGTGAAGTTGTACAATCAAGTTTTACAAAAATATGTCACGTTCCCAATCGTTAATAGAACTAAACCACTCGACGAGAAGCCTCCCGATAAAGACCTTGAAAACAATTTTGATATAGAAAATGAAGTTCTTGGATCTGTTCCTGGGAAACATAAAGAAACTGCAGTGAAAATTATGGAGTTCTTAAAACACCATAACATTTCCTGGAGTCAGAACAAAGAAGTCAAGGTGAACGATGAGATTATTCCAGGCTCAAATGTTATTCAATTCATCAATTTTCTTTTGAGAAACAGAATTCGAAGACCAGCGGCCTTTGAACAGTTTGAGAAAATACTGACATTCAACAATTTTCCTCAAGAATTTGTGAAAAATACTCATTTAACTGATGTGAAAACCATGTATGCAAAACCTAAAAGAGCAATGAAAAGAAAATTATCTTTGAACAAATGGCTCAAATTGTAATATCTCTGATAATAAAGAATGCATTTGATGACTTCTATGATTTTTTTTTAATTATGTCTGCAAACTAATACCATATTTCCTAGAGTAAAAAATTTAATTACTTTATACATTTATTTTTTTCCTACAGTAAAAATTAAGCCTTTTAAGAGGTAAATAGTAATTAAACTATAAAATATAAACTTTTTCTCAACTAATTGTATGTACTAAAAAAAGACAAGATTAAAAATGAACGAAATTTTTTATTTGTTTTCAAATAAGCAGATGTTTTTTTCTTGAAACAATATACACTCAAACCCCTTCCATAAGCTTTCTCAGTAACCATATGGAAGGGTTGACATATCGGACTGTATTACCCTCTTTGTGTATACGGTTTTATACACTTTCGTTTCTTCCTTATTGACAATGCGTCGACGTTTTGCATCCCTGCATATCTTCGAGGGGTTATGAACAGGTATGCACGCTTCAGAGTCCATATTGCAAACCAGTTCCTGCACCGACTGAAAATTTAATATTTGGGCATTTCTGAAGTTAAGAGTGAAACCCCTGACTTTGCAACAGGTCTTTCCGGCGGCTGTCTCATATGCGTAATTTTTTGGACCACCTACAAACATATAAAAAAAAATTAAGTGATAAATTCTAGGGATAAAAAGTAAAAAACACGATTTCATTTTAGAAAGAAGTCCCAGAAAAAATAAAATAATTCAATCATTTATATCATTTAATAGTGTACCGTTTCAACAATAAAAATTTACTTCTAACCAGATACAAATACAAACATATAAAAAATATTAAGTGATAAATTCTAGGGATAAAAAAGTAAAAAACACGATTTCATTTTAGAAAGAAGTCCCAGAAAAAATAAAATAATTCAATCATTTATATCATTTAATAGTGTACCGTTTCAACAATAAAAATTTACTACTAACCAGACACAAATGTAGAGATCACGTCTCCATCTAATTCATCAGTGAAATCGCCTAGGAAATTTCCTAGGGGTGGGTCATTGGTCCCGTCGCTGGCGTATATGATGGAGTCTGTGTCGTGGTACAAAACAGCATTGCCCAGCTTTTCCATTTCGCTGTATAATTTTAAGCGAGCCCATGCTGTAGTGAAGGCAGCCAGAAAAACGTTAGTTGCACTGTCTTGGGCTACAAATTCTTTAACCATGTCAAAGTGTACCGCAGCTGTATCTTCGGTGCAGAAGTATATGTCTTTAACCTGCAGGGGGAATGTGATATTAGTGGCATATTCATCTTTGATTTACAAAATAATAATACAAATAAAAATATATTTTTCGTGTTTCAAATGAATGGCTAAATAAGCATACATTTTTCTGTTGGTCAACTAGTAGTTTGTTGAAGTCAGACACGGTGTTGACGTAGGTGAGCTGACTCTTATTTGTGTTCATCCCCCACCTATAATGAAAAATGACAGAATTAACAAATCTCTCTCTCTCTCTCTCTATATATATATATATATAAACTGAAATAGAATCCTTTCAAACGGTTTGTTTTACCTTCCCCAGAAACTGTTTAGAGCTAATTTCGCCACTTGTCTGCGTCCCGCGTTTTTTGAAATTTTGGAGGCCTCCAACTCTACACCTTCCCTATCCTTATAAAGTTGTACGTACTGGGCACGTTTCTCGGGTGTGGTACACTCCGCAGGCCATCCACTGCTCTCCTGTTTGATCTTAAGGAAAAGATCAATATAGGAGCGAAACAGTGAATGTGATGACTCTTGGAAGTGGTATACCTCGAAAATCTAATCAGATTAAATAAATAAGATGAAAATTTCATTTCAATAAATGTTTGATATTAAGGAAAGGATCAATATAGGAGCGAAACAGTGAATGTGATGACTCTTGGAAGTGGTATACCTCGAAAATCTAATCAGATTAAATAAATAAGATGAAAATTTCATTTCAATAAAACTCGGTTAAGGTAAAGGAAGTTTAATATTACTTACATTCGTGACCCGATACCCTTTCCGGATAGCAACCTTTACTTCTTCAGAGACCCATGTCCCCACAAGAGCGCGTTCATCCTCAGAGTGTTGACATGTAGTTTTCTGCATCCCTTCGACGCAGGACCGGCAAAGGGGAAACATTAACTTTTGGTTGCAGCGATAGGGAAGGACTGGCAGATATAGCCCTCGAGGAGGTAAAACCCTACACTTTATCAAACCAAAGTACTCATTGACATCCTTGAAGTTATTAGTTATAATTGTGGGATGTCCCACAGGATATCTACAATATTTGTTTACCTAAAAAATAAAAACACTTGTAATGAAATATAAAAAAGTATGGTTGAGTATACAAAAGTAAATCCAGAAAATTTCTGAAATGTACAAAAAAAATGACGGATACTTACCCAAGGATACAATGATGTAAAATCTACATACTTTGCACTACCCTCATAATACAAAGTGAGAGCATTAGTTCTTCCTCCAAAAAAGGCATCTCTAGGTTGGAGTCGATCTTGCAATTCATGATGAGATAAAAATCCTATTAAAGACTCGTCCTCTTTCTTTTGGAGTCGAAACTCATGCTCCCACTTTTCTACGACACGATATTTTTTCTCTCGTAGAAATTCTGTGTTTTTTTTCGTTCTCTCATATAACCTCCCCATTGTTACACCTTTTAATGGGTTAATGGTGTCGGCAGTGTAACAGTGAGGGCATCCGTGATAAAAGCATCCCTAATGTTAGTTGAAAAACAAAATATAAAATGCAATTTTCTACTTTTAAAATTTGTTTAAAGAAAAATAATATTGTGTAACAAATCATACATACATGAAACTCATAGACGGTGTTTGAATTTTCCTCAAATCCATCAACGGAAATTCCATGAACTTTCTTTTCCCCTCTTCCATTCAAGGCGTGTTCTATGTGAATACCTTCCGTATGGGCAACATAATCCAACCACCTGATAGCATCACAACTATAGTTGGTACTGTTGAGGTAGCCACTAATAGGTACCATAGCAATGGTGTTTGCTTGTATAAACGAGGCCCTATAAATTGCCATACAGGTGGATGCTATGGTGACATAACTGTGAAAGATAAATGTCATTGTAATGCAACATGAAGGAAACAAAACTTATATGTGGTTCTTGATGTATAAAAAAAAAATGTGTTAATTTTAAAAGCTATTTACCAAAATGGATCGACCCCTGCAATGTCCAAAAACTGGTTCCTAAACTCCAGGCAACACCTCCTAAGAATATCGACGTCCGACCTTAGAAAAAAAGCAAGGGATTGAATTTCACACAGACATTCACACAAAGAGAGAGATATACGCACACATACACTATGTACAAATACACATACCTACAGTAGGACTTCATTTCCTCTTGGAAGTCGAAAGTGTCTCCCCGATGCTCCTCATACCAACACAAGAAATCTGATCGCGCAGATGTGGTCATGCTATCAGGGCTATAAAAATGGGCTTCAGGCAAAAATCCTACGTAATTTTGATTTTGTGGTAGGTTAAAAAGATGGGGAAAGTACCCCTTCTTTAGCTCCGTCAGCCCAAAGCAATCAGGTAACTTGGCCAAAGACATTGGCAAAAAATTAAACGAATCAATGATTCGTATATTTAGTGACTTGTGTTTTACCATCATCACTTTCGACCCATTTGGAATAACATCTGGAGGCGTGCCTTGGTTTAAAAGCCAAGCCATGATAAACTGGCCATCAAATCTAAAAGATAAACCAAACTGTAACTACATATTTTCAAAAAAATAGAGAAACTTAAATTATCAGCATATTTAGCATCAGAATGTTATACTGTAAATCACCTGAATAAACTTGTTCAAAGTTTTATAATATTTAAAAACTTACCCCCTCATATTATGGGCAATGACAGTAAAGTCTTTGTGCTGGGTCGTAAACAGCCAGGTACAAAAATCCTGGCATGCTTCATACCCCTTAAAGACTTTTTCATCCCCATTTGAATATTGCGCCACCGCAAAATTTACTACATGCTCTCCTGTGGATTGGTCAGTTTCAAAATCGAAGAAAATAAACTGATCCGATGCTTTTTTTGCCTCAACTGTGGTCAGAAAGCAGAGATGCTCTACAGCATTTTCGAATTTCCCGCAGGAAGGGCACTTCGTTGTCCAACATCTGTGGTTTTCCATGGCACAATTCCTCCGTAGAATAACTCGACAACATGTTCGACACTGATACATCTAAAGAAACAGATTATGAAGTTAGTTCAAATAAGACGTAACACACACACACACACACTATACGTATATATATAATAAACAATCAAACTTAGAAAATAATAAAAAAGTCAAGCATACAAAACATTAAAACATAAAATACCAGAAATGCGTACCAGCAAAATGACAAAAAAAAAATGTTTTTAAAAAAATCAAACATTACAACGTAAAGTACCTGAAATGCAGTCAAACAAAACGCCAAAAAAAAATACAGAAAAGCAAAAAGGCTAAAATGTTAAAATACCGGGGTATAAACATATTAAAACAGAAGCCATAAAGCATAACTGTCCATGTATGCCATACTTACTCTATCACACAACGATAGCTGTGCCTTTCCTGGTTTTGCTTTATGTGCCCTAAAGCAGTCCTCAGATTGGCAGAGCCGACTGCATTCGAAGCATCTCCAGGGATCAGTTTTCTTGCAATTGGGGCGCAGACAAATATTACATGCATTTCTGCAGTGATGGTCTTGAATGTTATTAAAGGGACTTTCACAAGCCTCACAATAATAACTCGAACCAAAAAACCCCGTTAAGCTTTTTATGACGTCGAAGTGTTCACTATGAAGCCATAAATTCACTCTTCGAGGTCTGTCAGGCCCTTTATAGGAGACCTGAAAACAAAAAATTGCATTAGTGACATTTTTTGAAGAATTAACAAGACTTAAGGAAAGAAAACATTAACAAAAAAATTTATAAAAAAGCTAAATAAATCCAGAAGAAATTTTTTACCTTATTCAAATTTTTAGCAGAAATAACCACTATTTGAATATTAAGATACTGCTCAAATACTGCAACTTCTTGTAGGGTGCATGGACCTACAGGTACACCTGCGGCTTCATGCAGCTCTCGAGCCTTGTTTATAAGAGCAGGTCTTCGTCGGTCTCTCAAAGAATTTACTAATCTGACATTTTTATCTAAATGTGCCAAAGCATACACAATTGCTTTGGCACAGCAAAGTCCTTCATCATCACCTGGTATGGCCAATACTGACCTTTTCTGTAATCGATCTACTTGAATGTTGTGAACTTTCCTTGCTCCACCTCCACCCATCTCTCTTCTCACTGTGATGATGTCGACATGGAATCCTGCATCCATGGCAATTTCTTCCTTGGACTGTAGAACCTTCAACACGGACGCCAGAACCTTTTCCACAGTGAAGTTAGATACAGACATCAACTCAGTGGAGATGGGTTTGTCCAAACCATCTGCCTGAATATAGGCTCGAATCAGGTCATGGCCTCTCAAGCCCTCTGTCGCCCGTCGAATGATATTTTCGAATAACCGTCTGACAAGATGCACAGTTGCACGAAGGGAGTCGCGACTCAAGTTTTCTGGAATATTCTCCTGATTGATTCTAGCACGAAACGTCATCTCTCGTGCATCGTACTTCTTATTTATACGGGAAGAAACCTCATCAATAATGATGGCGCTTTCCAGCTGCAAAATAAAATAAATTATTAGACAAAACATATCTAACATCAGTGAAAGCAACAAAATTGCTGAGTCCTCTATCATTATCTTGAAAACAAACATGGTCTACTTAGTTACTTCATAAAAACACATGTAAATAGAACACTTTACGATTTAATTAAAAACCCATGACAAATAGTTTTTATAGCAGAAAAAAAAAACTTACATCGAAAGGCTCATCCTCCATTCGCACAGATCCTGAAGCATTTTCCGAGCCATGGACACGTTCTGTTTGATCACTCTGTTAAAAACAATTACACATATCTCATTAAATATTTAGAAATTATCATTTTGAAAGTATTCAAAAAATAAAACAGATGTATACCTCAAACCCCTCCCCGCTCTGAGAAAAAACCACGTCAGAGAAAAATTGAGAAGCCTCAATAAACTCTTGCGACAATTCTCCAAGAAGCTGGGAAAATAGAAATATTGTTTAAAAAATCTACAGGGAAGTTGAAAAAAAAGGAACAATATCCTGGGACAAATAAGTAGCATACATTACAGTCCAGAATCATTCTTATTAGTAATACAATATGTTGATAGTAACAAGTTCAAAAATAGATACAAAGTATTCTAAAATTTAAGGATAAGCAACATGAATAACTATAAATAAGTTACTTCATCATCCGCATCCAACATTGGTATGTCGGGGTCCTCAAATAACACCTGTGATGATAAGAAATTCGTTTTAGAAAAAAATAACTAGCACGGATGAAAAATTTTTTTTAAATTAAAAACATTAGTATTAATATAAAAGTATACGTACCACTTTTGAATCCATATCTGAGACTCGTTTTCCTGATTTTGAATAATCCAACACGATAAAACACCGGAAAGAAATTAACACTAGAAGTAGTAACGCACACGAAGACTAAATTTTAACTGTTCAAATTTCTGAGTACTTCAGGAGTTTTAAAGTTTATCTGGCTAATGTAAGCACTCATTGGTCAAAATAAAAAAGTGACATTACAGGGTAGTACTATTATTGGTCAAAGGACATGTATTCCTCCGCGTAACCAGCGTAGGAAATGTACTGTGAGTAGGCTTTTTCAAGTTCAGACTTGGATTTTTCAAGTTCAGACTTGGCTTTGACGTCACGCTGTGATGTCACATTCCTGTCCTCCTATTGGTCCATTTCATGTATTCCTCCGCGTAACCAGCGTAGGAAATGTACTGTGAGTAGGCTTTTTCAAGTTCAGACTTGAATTTTTCAAGTTCAGACTTGGCTTTGACGTCACGCTGTGATGTCACATTCCTGTCCTCCTATTGGTCCATTTCATGTATTCCTCCGCGTAACCAGCGTAGGAAATGTACTGTGAGTAGGCTTTTTCAAGTTCAGACTTGGCTTTGACGTCACGCTGTGATGTCACATTCCTGTCCTCCTATTGGTCCATTTCATGTGTAAACAAACAATACGTCACTTCCGCTTTTGGATGACGTCACGCTGTGACGTCACGTGGCCCCGCCCACTTCTGGTCACGTGGTATGACGTCACTTCCGCCGCATATACGGGCCGGTATACTACTCTTGTATCTTCAAACGTGTTCATTCCTGTTCCTTAGTGCTTTGAGTGGAAAACATGAAGCGATCATTTCCTTTTGGATATACACTGCTGGCCACCCAAATTGCAACACCAAGAAAGACAAGAGATATCACAACAAAATTTATTTTGTAGATAACATGTTGACCAAGTATCAAATGATTAAATTTATAGACTTCTGTGAAGTGTGGTTCCTGCCAAAATCAGTAGCCAGAGTAGCCGCCATTGTTGGAGATCACCGCTGCCACACGCCTTGGCATTGATTCAAAGAGACTTTGGATGTGTTCTTGGGGTACAGCAGACCAAGCAGCTTCCACACGTTGCCAAAGTTGATCTGGTGTGGCAGCTGGGGATGTATTCTGGGTCAATCGTTGAGCAACCATGGACCACATGTTTTCTATCGGCGAAAGATCCGGAGAGCGAGCTGGCCAGGGAAGCAATTCAATCTGGCGATTGACGAAGAACCCTTGGACAATGCGTGCCACGTGTGGTCGCGCATTATCCAGTTGAAATATGGCTGTGGGCAAGCCCTGAAGGTAAGGAAGGACAACTGGCTCCAACACCTCGGAGATGTAGCGCTGGCTGTTTAAAGTACCGGCAATGCGTAGTAGAGGAGTGCGAGAGTGATATCCAATACCGCCCCATACCATAATACCCGGTGCAAGACCTGTGTGGCGGTGCATAACGCAGCTGTTCAGCATCCTCTCTCCACGGTGTCTCCAGACTCGAATCCGACCATCGTGGTGTTGCAGACAGAAGCGTGACTCGTCAGTAAAGACAATTTCATTCCATTCTGCCGTCCACATCCTTCTTTCATCGCACCATTGGCGGCGGAAACGTCTGTGGTTCTGCGTCAAGGGTAGACGAAGCAATGGACGTCTTGCGGACAGACCACTCTGCTGTAAACGGCGTCGAATGGTACGCGCAGACACTGGATGATGCGGTACAGACTGAATGTGCTGTGCTATGGTTCGTGATGTGGCTGAGCGATCCGTCACTGCCATACGCACAATATGCCTGTCATCACGTGAAGTGGTGCACTGAGGTGGATGCGATCGAACACGTCGGTCCGTCGTACCCTCCTGCATCCAACGATCACATATCCGCATTACAGTTGTTTGGTTTCGTCCAACACGACTACCGATTTCCCTGAAAGATAATCCACAATCTCGGTAGGCCACTATCCTTCCTCTGTCGAACTCGAATACTTGATCAAAAGATGATCGCTGTTTTCTACGAGGCATAATTGATCGTTTTTTTGAAAAAAACCACAAGAAAAACACAATTGCCGTACTTGAAATCGTCGAAATCTCCAAGCCTTAAATAGCGCTTTGAAGTGGCGCCACAGGCGCGCGTGATGTGCGTCTGCGCTGAAATTCTAATCATTTGCATATCTCACCTCCGCTAATGCATGTTGTAAATTTCATATTATTTGCATGCTTCCTTCAGGGTGTTGCATTTACGGTGGCCAGCAGTGTACTTTGCCCTTTACAGATAAAAAAGTGAATATGCATTCTGGGGCCGATGTACTTTCATCTCAAGTATCTGATTCATCAATGAATGAACTGGGTCCAAATAGCTTCCATTTGGGTGATACCAAATTTGCTGTTGTGTCTTGCTTCAAGGGAATTATCAGCGTGCATATTCGTCATTATTACAGAGATCAACAGGGAATGCTGCAGCCTTCCAGAGAGGGAGTATCTTTGCTTCCTAAAGCTTGGAAAGCCTTCTACGAAGCAATTCCTAGCTTTCGCTCAAAGAACGCTAGCGATGTTATTATCGTTTCAAGAAGCCTTTTACTCTCCAAAGAAACTCATGGAAACGAGAAATGTGTGAGTTTTCAAAATACGTTTCAAAAGAAAGACTGCTTTTCAACTTACTCCGACGCGCGAAGGTATTCTACGACGCGCCTCCCACACTGGAGTTCCTCAGAAGAAGGTACTTTTATCCAGTGACCCTCGTTCTTTTGTTATATACCCCTACCGAAAACTGAGCACAGCTAGTTTTGGTGAACTCCCTCAGTTTTTTAAATTTAAACGCTCGGTGATAAATGTGAAGAACTTTGATAAAGAATGTTTCCGTTGGGCTATTTTAGTCGCCTTATATCCAGCGACGGAAAACCCTTCTCGCGTTTCGAACTATTTTCAATTTAAAGATTCTTTAAATTTTTCAGGGATTACTTTTCCCACAAAACCCGAGGAGAATAAATTATTTGAGAAAAATAACGATATTTCAATCAATGTATATGCCTATGAAAAGGATTATAGAATTTTCCCTCTTATCGTTACGTCTGAGGTGAAAGCTCGCCACGTAGATTTATTCCTCAACAAAGATGAAAAGAACTTCCATTACTGTGCTATTGCTAATCTCTCGCTACTTGTTTCATCGCAACTGACGATGGGGAAACGAAAGCAGTTCATTTACAGGAGATGTTTGTGTTTTTTCGCATGCAGTGAACATTTAAAAGAGCATGAACTTTGCTAAATGAATAAGCCCTGTCGGATTGAAATGTCTTCAGAAGAGAAAAAGTGGGTTCATTTTCAAAATTTTAAGCATTCAGCATGCATTCCTTTTGTGATATATGCTGATTTTGAATGCATTACTGAGAAAATCCACTCCTGTGATCAGTCAAGAAATACATCTTACAGTAATGCGTATCAAAAGCATAGAGCTGTAAGCTTTTGCTACTACGTAGTTAGCAGCAGCGGTATACGTAAGCTCCCTGTAGTGTATAGAGGTGACGCCTCTCTGAAATTCATAGTCTCTACAGCAGGAAGAGCTAATTATTGAAGAAAAATACAAGAACCCTCTTCCGATGGAAGAATTGAATGAGGAGCAGCAGCGACAACGCATCGAGGCTGTAACCTGTTTCATGTGTGAAAAAGATTTCATCGTTGGAGGAGACATTAAAGTTATGGATCACGATCACTTAAGTGGACGATACAGAGGAGCTGCTCATTCATCATGCAACTTAAATTACAAGTTTCCTAATTTTATTCCAGTATTTTTACATAATCTTTCTGGTTACGATTCCCATTTATTCATCAGAGATCTAGCGTTTGATTCCGAAACCCTGTCAATCATTCCAAGTACCGAGGAGAGATATATTTCCATCTCTAAAAGAGTGGAGAAATATCTCAATCTATGTTTCATCGATACCATGAAGTTTATGGCAAGCAGTTTAGAGTCACTCGCCAAAAATCTTCAAAAAGACTTTTTACACATAAGAAGTCACTTCGCATCTAACTGGGAGCTGTTAGTACGGAAGGGTGTATACCCATATGATTATATGGATAACATGTATAAGTTCGATGAGCCTCGACTTCCGCAAAAAGACGCCTTTTACAGCTTTTTGAACGCGACGAATATCTCCGAGGAGGACTATGCTCATGCAAATGAAGTGTGGAAAACTTTTCACATTAATAACCTCGGAGAATATTCAGATTTGTACGTCAAAACAGACGTGCTACTATTGGCTGACGTATTCGAAAATTTTAGAAGATTATGTATATCATCATACAAGTTAGATCCAGCGTGGTACTTGACGGCTCCCAGTTTATCGTGGGATGCAATGTTAAAAAGCACAGGTGTGAACATCGAACTGTTAATGGATTATAACATGCTGATGTTCGTAGAACAGGGTATCCGTGGTGGAGTATCACAATGTTCTCACCGCCTCGCTTCGGCCAATAACAAATATATGGAGAAATATGATGTGACGAAACCATCCAGCTTCATCATGTATCTGGACGTCAACAATCTCTATGGGTGGGCCATGTCCCAAAAACTTCCTTTGAACGAGTTTCAGTGGTGTAATGTGAACGATGTGAATGATATGCGAAATGATGATCAGTTTGGATTCATTTTAGAGGTTGATATGGAGTATCCCCAGGATCTCCATGATCCACATAGTGATTTCCCCTTGGCTGCTACCAACGAATTCCACCAGGATATAAGGAAAAGAGGCTTCTTTTAACCCTCGATAAAAAGGAAAGGTATGTCCTTCATTATAAAGCTATGCTTCATTATTTAGATTTGGGATTAAAGTTGATAAAAATAAATAGAGCTATATAAAATTTAGAGAAAGTGCATGGCTTAAAAGTTACATTGATTTAAATACTAACATGAGAGCTAAAGCGAACAATTCATTTGAAAAAGACTTCTTTAAACTAATGTACAATTCAATTTTCGGTAAAACTATAGAAAATATTCGACGAAGAGTTGATATACGATTGTGTTCAAACTCTAACTCTCTTTTAAAATTAATAGCGAAACTGAATTTCGGCCATACCAAAATTTTCTTTGAAAATTTAGTTGGCGTACATTTGCATAAAATTAAATTGATATTTAACAAGCCTATTTGTATTGGAATGGCTATCTTAGATATATCCAAAACATTAATGACAGATTTTCACTACAATGTTATGAAAAGAGAATACGGGGAAAATGTTAAACTTTTATACAGACACCGATTCATTAATTTATCATATATGTAACATCAGGCATACGCAATCACGAAGACTTGCGTCAGCCATGTAGAATTCCGAAAGACGCAACTAGAGCGCATATTGCATCATCGAGACCCCCAGCAGCAACGTTGCAGCCAGCCATTGGATGAAATCAACCAATGATGATCAGCCAACGCCCAAGACGCAAACACCTACCCAGAGAAGGAGCAGATTCAAGAAAAGATGAAGACGGTTAAGATGTAGCTCAGGAACTGGCTAATTTGCAATCACCCAATAGCTTTAATTTTCATCTGTATATAGTTTCACATGTAAATGCTTATATCCCAATTAAATTGCTTAAAATGATGAGAACTCCCGCCTCCAATCCATTAAAACCAAAGGACGAAGCAACCCGTCCATAATACATATATATACGGAAGATTTCTTCGAAGATATGAAAAAGCAACTTCATTTGTATGATACTCCAGAATTTCCTGAAAATAATGTGTACGGAATAAAAAATGTAAACAAAAAAGTGGTTGGGAAGATGAAGGATGAAAACAGTGGGGAAATTATGAGACTTCATAGGCTTACGGTTAAAAATGTATACATATAAAGTTGAGGGTAAAAAGGATTGTAAAAGACTCAAGGAAATTAAAAAACAAACTGTAGAAAATAATATCCACTTTGAAAATTATTTTAACTGTCTTTCAATTAATACCCCCTCATTTGCTTCAATGAATTCAATTGTTTCAAAGAATCACAACTTATATACTACTAGCTGAATTACCCGGCGTTGCTCGGGTTGAAATGGTTAAATGTTGCTTGAAAAGTGAATTAGAATAATCACTTTTCTTTCACAGAAAAATGCAATCATTTAAGTTGTACCGAAAATACGTTTTAACTTTTTCATAGTTTCTACTATATACTTCGGATGCAAATATATGCATTTAATACCTGAATATGCACGAATACTATTGCAATATGTAAAAGATTAAGACATAAATACGAACAGAAACGAAATTCCGACGAAAAAATGCAGAATTCTAAAAAACGAATGATGCGCAGTGTCGAATTTCGACTGCCTGAGTGTATTCTGAAACAGAGCAATTCGAAAAAAGACATTTGAAAATATTGATAAAGACGATAATGATTTATGAAATTTAGTAATGCTCAAATATGACTGCAACATTTCGCTGTGTTAATTCAAATAGACAAACACGGGATTCTAAATCAAATTTATAAAATAATAAAAATTAATTCTGGTTTCCCAAATCTAAAATAACAAAATTGCGCTTTTATGATTAATGAGTTGAAGTTTTTCGTGTTTCATTACAAAATGTAAATTATGAATAATGAAATATTTTAATATCCTTTTTTATCAATCAAATATTCATGTAAAAATATAAAATTCATATAGAAATAAAATAATAAACTTTAATTCAATAATGTACATTACACCTGTCAAATAAAGTAGGAAATACTTATACAATCAACTCAAAGTAAATTTAGTAATGCTCAAACATGACCACAACATAGCTTTGCCCGGGTATTTATCCCAATCTTCTATTGGACAGGAAAAGGAATGAAATCAATGTATAGTGTAAAATCAAAGTAATTATAGTAACAGGTTTTTAAAAGTATAAGTACAGTACACGCATTATAAAGTAAAATATTTTACAAATTCACTGCAATATAAATTTAACACAAAACTTGATTATACACAACATTTTTAGTTTCACCTCCGGGAGCAAGAATAAATAAATTCTTGGGTGAACCCACCCTCGAGCAACCAACATAAAGTTGTCCGTGGGAGAAACACGGCGATCTCAAATCCACTCCGCAGTACTTGATAGACTGCCCCTGCGACTTGTTGATCGTGATCGAGAACGCAAGTCTCACTGGAAACTGCAATCTCTTAAAGTCGAAAGGGAGATTCGTCGGATTGAGTGGTATCCGTGAGATAAAAACTGTTGCACCCTCTCCCTTTCCTGTCAAGATAGTCGCTTCCATTACATTGCCCAGCAGCTTCTTGACACATAGCCTCGTGCCGTTGCAAAGTTTTGGCGGGTCGGGGTTCCGCAGTAAAATAACCGGAGATTTCACTTTAAGTAAAAGACGATGTGGTGGCAATCCAGCCGGATCAAGCGAGTTCAGGCACTCTGGCGGGAAATTGACGACATCATCGGCATCTACTACGGTATCGATGGACTTGTATTCAGTGACCACGCCGGGTAACATGACAAGTATTTGATTGTTTATGTCGTGGGCGTCTTCATTTTTAGCAGAAAGAATGGCACTCTCTCACAACCAGTTCAAATCGTGATAATTTTGGGAAACAGACGGATAGACTGCATCTATCAGCTCTGCGACAGACGACACTAGATTACAAAAATCGGATGGGAATTTAATCTTGCCAGAAGACTCGACTGCCAATCTGCCTTCTCCGATCTCCAGGAGTTTGTCTGAGAAAATTTGAGCACTCTCATCCCCCAGATGTACTCTCATGTTTTGCTTCAAATTTATCTTTCGCACATGTCTCCACAAAAACGAATGTTTCAAACATGCGTGGATCTCATCGGCCGGCGTCGACTTCGGGATGACGGGCAGAGTTTGACGAAAGTCTCCACAGAGGAGTACCAGAGCTCCTCCCATCAGGTTGTCGTTTCCTCTCAGATCTCTCAGAGTGACGTCGAGGGACTCGAGAGCTTTCTTGTGAGTCATGGTGCATTCGTCCCACACGATTAATTTGCAAGTCTCGAGCACCTGCGCCCGACCACTTGCCTTGCTTATGTTGCAGGTAGGATTTTCCTTCCTGGCGATGTCAAGTGGCAACTTAAGTGCAGAATGGGCCGTCCTCCCTCCTTCCATTAACGTCGCCGCAATTCCCGAAGAGGCGATGGCAAGAGCAACTTCTCCCCGAGTCCTGATTTCGGCCAGTATTATATTAATCAAGAATGTTTTTCCTGTGCCCCCAGAAGCATCAAGAAAAATGATACCACCTTGTTGTTTTGCTGCCTGATCCATGATAATTTGGTATGCCTTTTTCTGATCTCGATTCAGAAGTGGCTTCTTGTCCGCGACGTATGCACTCAGCTCTTCGACGTCGTAGTTCGTTTCTCGCACGTAATCCGCGCGAAGTACGTCTCGTCGATCTCTTACTGGTGCAGGCAGGCCCAATTGCAGTAATGTTTTATTTGTAATGGCCACACATTTGTCCTCAAGAATAACCAAAGCCTCGTTGAAAATGTCCGGACCAAACGCGATTTCTAATGTCGGGGTTTCCCTCCGGACTTTGGCGAGTATATCCTCACTCATAGCCTCCTTATACTTTTCCCATAAAGTGTTTGGATTAGATGGACTGCATGTAGTCAATATTATAGCAAACAGGTTTCTGATTTGTTCTCGTAGGGAGATCAATTCGGCTTCTCGCAACGTGTCATCCCAGTGCTGGTCTCCTTCCAGCGAACCCAACTCCTGACAGGCCTCTCTAAATGTCTGGCATACTTCGTCGTTTACCGTTCTCATCTCTGCGAAAGATCTAGGTCCTCGTTGCGAGTGAAGAAGCATACTAAGGAAATAGCATTCGGCGTTGTTGGGGTGAACAGTGTACACTCGACCCAAGGCGTCACTCGCGACTGCATCATGTCCAGGGACGGGCTGGCCAGCTTTTCTCCTACAGAAAATTTTCCTCGATGCATTCCATGTGTAATATCGAGGTATCTCAGGATACAACAAAGTCCTCACAAAAGGATCCTGCTGGCATAGTTGAAAGAATGCTGTCAAAGTCGTGTTTGGTGGCTGATCAATCACTCTAGGGGCGCTCTCTGTTGTGAAATAAACTATCTGACCATTTTCTAAATGGACGCTGAGGTGAACAACAGTAGGGTGTCTTTCGTGAATCGAAAAACACAGTATTCGCCAAACTGCCTCGTTACTGCTGAGGTATCTTCCCAACTGATACCGCGTCACTTCATCGTTCGATCTCTCGTCGCTGATACCGAAAATAGCCATACCACTACCTATGTTGACATACTTGCACACATATTTAATCGATTTCACACTGTTGCAGTACTCCACATTGCTGTGCGCCCGAAACATTTTCGACAGCAGCGGCGAAAAGGGCACAACCCACCTATTGTCGATTTCTATTTCCGTGTTGCTGCGTATCGTTAGTTTCGCCGTGAACCCTCCGTCTGTACAGGGGATATCCGTCATTTCCGGTTTGTGTCTCTTTAATCAATTTTCTAGGGTATTTCTTGATACACTTTCCGTCCTTCATACACGGAAAGATGGTATTGAGATTTCCACACGGTCCGTGGATCATGTTTTTCGTTACCACTGCAAAAAGTTCGGGATCTTGTTCCGGGTCTGGCAACTCGGCAGATATAACGTCATCGATTTGAGTGGGCTGAATTTTGTCCGCTAACCAGATCAAATTGTGCGAGTGTGGCAGCCCTCGCTTTTGCCATTCAATCGTGTACATCCAGCATCTCGGCACTCCAAATACATGGCCCTTTGTTATAACGTCAATCAGTTTCAACTGCTTCTGTTTAAATACTCTCGCAATCAAGTCGTGGCGCTCACTGGGTAATTGACCATTTGTAAGAACCTCCTTGATCTCCGACCAAGTGGGATTGCAGGTGAAGGTGATAAATAAGTCTGGTCTCCCGTACGTCCTCACGTACGTCATAGCATCTTGTGTGTATTCGTGCATGTGTCTGGGACTGCCTGTAAATGTAGCTGGTAGTATGACCAAGGCACCGAGGTTTTCAACGTTCCCGTCATTTGCCACAGCATCACTCAGGTGAATATATTCGTCAACTCTCAGTTTACGTTGATTTAGACGAATGTAAAGGAGACGCTCACTCTCGACTTTTGCGTACATATCGACGATGAACTGATGAAACAATTGCAAGCAGTTCAATACGTGGTTCTGCTCAGTATCTCGAACCATTAATCTGTACGCATAGAAATCCATCGCTGAAACTTTCTTGCTGGTTGTTTCACCTGTTCTTGTGTTGATCTGCCTCAGATTAAATTGATATCCATCTTCACCATGGGGGAATATTACTGGGTACTGCAGAGCATCGTAAGATCAATGTGTTTCCGAAATACGCTGCAATGATTCACCTCGTCGTTGAATAACGATATCCCGTTGATGAAACTCATCTCCTGATATAACCACCGCGACTTCATTTGCTTAAGGAGAGTTAAAGCGCCGCTCGTGTTCGCCTGCTGATCTTCGGTCTGCTCTTATGACTACTTTATATTCATCTGTTGGCATACGTTCCAATACTGTTTCAAACGTTTTAATAAGGTTATTGTGCTCATGAAACATCCTCTGTAAGTTTAACACAATCTGACGTCTTGTTCCGGAGGTGTACGCGCACCTCTGACCAGTTTCTATTTGTTCGTTTTGAATAAAATATAGTTGTAGAAATTTTGGTGGTTGATCTGGCAGCGGAAGCAACGATCCCGCTCTATGGTAAACCTGCCCTTGCACCTTGAATGTCGACGGAAATCCGTGCTGTCCAACAACTGATGTGGCGCCGAATGATGTCATTTGGAAACATGAATTGTATTTTCTGATGGTTACTAAGAAAATGCTTCGACTCTGACGTATCTCCTGATGTGTAAGTCAAAATGTCTTGTGGTGGTGGTTCCAGTTGGCAGAGTTTAACTTTTCCATTTTTGCAGCAAATACCAGTAGACTCTGATTTAAACTTTTTGCTTTACAGTAAGTACAAACCATTTCCATTTTCCTGATCGTAACACTTGCATGCATCGAGTAGTCTTTATGTGAATCGTAGTGAAATCCTTCCAATGCTAAGCTAAAATGGTTCGCAGTCCGTGATAGTTTGGCTCTATCTCTCTTATCCTGTAGTCGGGTCTCACGTTGCTGTGCCGTCTCTGTTGCTCTAGATGTAGTAGCTCTGTCTTTCATATCCTGTAGTCGGGCCTCACGCTGCTGTGCCGTCTCTGTTCCTCTAGATGTAGTAGCTGTCTCTTTCATATCCTGTAGTCGGGCCTCACGCTGCTGTGCCTTCTTTGTTGCTCTAGATGTAGTAGCTCTATCTCTCTTATCCTGTAGTCGGGTCTCACGCTGCTGTGCCGTCTCTGTTGCTCTAGATGTAGTAGCTGTCTCTTTCATATCCTGTAGTCGGGCCTCACTCTGCTGTGCTGCTTCTGTTGCTCTTGATGTAGTAGCTCTCTCTCTCTCTCGCAATCGCAAGTCTTCTATTCCTCTCCTCGGAAGTTTCTTGACTACGCTCATTTTTCATCATCTTAGCCGTTGACTGCACTTGGCCGATTGCCTTCCGCTTCCTTGGAGGCATTGCTACAGCAAAGAAATCTGTAAAAGAATACAAAAATGCTATTTCATAAAATAAGCAAAAGGCACACTCTCACTGAGCAATGAAATCTGTCATTAAAAAGTTATTTCATAAAATAAGCAAAAGACACACTCACTGAGCAATGAAATCTATTATAGAATACTATAAAAAGCTAATATAAACTGAATGGTAAAACAAATTTAAAATTGTGAAGTACTTACATCAGTTTAGGAATATCAAACTTTTGACACAAATAAAAAATATTAATGCCTTACTTAAAAGCTGTCAATCAAAATACTCAAACACAGAATTCTAAATCAAGCTAAAAAATAAACTTTGTTAAAGATGTAGAATCCGAGACATGTTTGTCACCAATCAATTTTTGTCGCCTAATCAAGATGGCGTCCTAAGCCAGTATGCTCGTTAAAAAAAACGTTGACTTTCCTACGCGATACACCTTTTGCATAGGGTTGCCATAAAGCTTGATCAAAACAGCAAGGTTTCTATATTTGGCGATAAATCGCCACGGTCTCGAATTCGACATCTCCACCGAAAATATGTTTGAATATCGTCTAGTAATGGAACATAACACCAAAAAATCCAAGAAACTAATGGAATTATGGAACCCAGGTTAGACAGCAAGAATCCTAATGTTAAACTTATGCATGCAGAGATTTTCCCCATTTTCACGAATATCCTTCCCTCAAGCATTTTTCCCCATACAAATACTAATGCGCATGCGCTAACCTTCGAAATTTCGTCCAAGTTTTAACATTAGGATTCTTGCTGTGTCCATCCGCTTGTCAAGTGTGACGAGCCATCAGATTATTTTATTTTCCAACGAGTTTTTGTTGGTTTTGTTTTGGCATCAGTCGAAGACAACTGTTATTCTAATAAAAAGGAAATAAAATCGTTACGAAAATTTTTGTTCTCTTCGTGAATTATTTTCTCATATCTGTTATTTTGGAAGGAAAATATGATGGAATTCTTGCGAATCGCATTTTTAGTGGAATAGAGAAAATCGGGTAGATTTTCCTGTAAATTCCTGACATCTGGTGACCCGGGACGTGATCACATTCTAAAAGGTATTTATTAAGCCTAATTTAGTTGATATTCTATTTGAACTATGGAAACAATTGTACGGAAAAGAAAGCCAGTTCGGGCTAATTTTACGAAAACGTTTAATGCACTTATGGATACTCTAATTGATGATTCAGCGAAGGAAGAAACTATTAAGACACGATTTGTTACTTTAGAAAGATTAGCGTCAGATTTAATGGAAATGGATGAGGAGATTACAATTTATTTATTGGAAGATGAAGCAAAATATGATGAATATGAAAAAGAATATGCAGTAATTGAAGATTATAAAGAGAAAATGGATAGAGCTAGAATGAATGTCGACATATATTTTAATAGACAATCCGCACTCATAGCTGAGAGTATACATTCGCAGGATACTGAACAAAGGAAATTGAAACTTCCAAAGATTGAACTTATTAAATTTGGCGGTGATGTGAAGGATTGGCTGTCCTTTTGGAGCCAATTTAAGCGAATTCATGAAGATCGCAACATGGCTGAGGAGGACAAATTCCAGTATTTAATTCAATGTATGAGTATCGGAAGTCGAGCTCGCGAAATTATCGACAGCTTTCCTCCTACTGCAGAAAACTATGCTAAAGCCATTGAGAGTATAAAATCTCGATTTGGCAGAGAAGAATTGCTTATTGAATATTATGTAAGAGAGCTTCTAGGACTTGTAATAAAAAATGCTACTGATGTAAGAAGGAAGAATAGTACAACACGATTGTATGATAAATTATAATCTTATTTACGAGCGCTTGAGTCTATCGGAATGGGCTCAGACAAATATTCTGCAATGCTATATGCTCTTGTGGAATCGTGCATTCCAGAGGAAATTTTAAGAGTTTGGCTGAGAAGTCCATTACTGGCATCGGAAGACAATAAATATAATGATAAATTGAAACAGCTATTGTTATTTTTAAGAAATGAAGTGCAAGGAGAAGAAAGAATTTTTATGGCTAAAACAGGATTTAAACTCAAAGAAAATTACACGAGAGTACAGACATTTAAAGAGTCAAATTCTACCCCAACAGCGAATGATTTGATTGTAAGTGCAAAAAACCGGTCGATTCCTGTATGTCAATTTTGTGGGAAGACACACGACTCCAGAGACTGTTTCAGGGGACAGAAGCTACCCTTAGAAGAGAAAACAAATATTTTAAAGAAGAATAAGTGTAATGTAATAATAAATCTAATGTAAGATGCGCAGTTTGTGGAAAGAAACATTGGGTAATTATGTGTCCCGAATTAGGTAAGAAAAATTCAGAGATTGAAATAAAAGAGACAGAGGACACTACTTTATCCAATCAGAGCCATGCTGAAGTGTTTTTACAAACATTACTTGTTAAATTGTCCTTTCGAGGAAAGGAAAAGACTGTAAGAGCGTTAATAGATACAGGCTCACAACGTTCTTATATATTAAGTAACACAGCTAAAGAGATGAAATATGTACCAGTTTCTAAAGAACAGTTAACCCAAGTAGTTTTTGGGACATGCTGAAAGAAAAGAGCATGCGTGCTATAATGTAGTAGTAGATAGAAAATGCGGGTTCTAAATCAGTGGTGGAGAAGGCGGAGAAATCGAGTGGAGTTGAGTTGTACCGGAAGTGGCGTCACGACAGGAAGTGACGTCATGACCGGAAGTGGAGTTGAGCTGTACCGGAAGTGACGTCATAACCGGAAGTGGAGTTGAGTTGTACCGGAAGTGACGTCATACCTAGTGGAGTTGAGTTGTCAGTTTCGTTTTCAATTTTGAGTTGAGTTTAGTTGTTTTCTTCCTGCTTCGAGTGGAGTTGAGTTGTTAGTTTCGGTTTCTCGGATTTCGTCGAATAACACGTGTTTACGTTTTGGACTTGCGAATTTCAGAGGGATTGGATTTAAGGCGAATTTCAGAGCGGTTGGATTTAAGAGCTGATTTTTCTGTAACTCGTAGCGCCATCTATTAGTACTTTTTGAGTAAAAAAAAATAATAAAATCTTTAAAACATATTTTTAAAACTAAAAGATGTGATATTTTTTGCTGGGATCGAACTGACTACCAAAAAGTACTCGTAGTCGAGTGTTAGTTGGATGAGAATATAACCATTCGGCCACGAATACCTGGTTACTTACCGAAATATAATCAATTTAAATCTGAATACATTAAGTGCGTAATTGGCTGTTAAAATAGTATAGATTGCTCCACCACATCAATAAGTTCGATCAGTTTTTATCTGCGTTTCTGACATAGAAAGGTGAATGTGGTGGAGAATGACGTCATTCCAACGTGTTCAAACGTGGAATCAAACACGTGGTGGAGAATGTGGTGGAGAATGACGTCAATCTAACGTGTTCAAACGTGGAATCAAACATGTGGTGGAGAAAGTGGTGGAGAATGACGTCATTCCAACGTGTTCAAACGTGGAATCAAACACGTGGTGGAGAATGTGGTGGAGAATGACGTCAATCTAACGTGTTCAAACGTGGAATCAAACATGTGGTGGAGAATGACGTCAATCTAACGTGTTCAAACGTGGAATCAAACATGTGGTGGAGAATGTGGTGGAGAATGACGTCAATCTAACGTGTTCAAACGTGAAATCAAACACATGTGGTAGGCAATGAAGTCACTCGAGAGTAGAGTAGAGTTGAGTAGTAAGTTTACCTCCGCGTTTCTGACATGAAAACGTGAATGTGGAGAAGAAAAGTTTTAGTACCGAATCTGGCAATGGTATGTAATAAGGTTATTTGTGGACTCGCAGAATGGCAACACCTGGACCCATTCTAACAGGTCTGACCAGTAAGATTCTTTTGACTGCAAAATATCCCAGAGGAGGACGTGTCGCTGCCCTGAAATCTTGGAAGTGATATCACTTGTATCTTCAAACGTGTTCATTCCTGTTCCTTAGTGCTTTTAGTGGAAAAACATGAAGCGATCATTTCCTTTTGGATATACTTTACCCTTTACAGATCAAAAAGTGAATATGCTTTCTGAGGCCGATTCGTCCTGAAACCAGTCCTTTTGTCATCTACCCTTCTGAACTCCAAGGCATTGAGTACACCCCTCTTTCATGTCAGAAACTAGCCTTTTGTTATCTACCCTCCTGCATTCCAAAGCATTGTACGTACTTGTCCTGCATTCCAAGGGATTGGCCCCTACCTGTATTTCAAGATAGTACGTGTAGTCGTTTCGCATTCTCATTCTATCCTGTGAGCGTGTGTAGCGCTTTCTCATTTTCCTGCCTCTTATACTTAACCTGTGTGTGTGAGAGAGGGACGCATTCTCATTTTTCTCATAGAACTTTGCAATCCAGTATACCATATGTAATGAATACACACGTTTGTGGACTTTGCAGCAACACCTACAGCTCCAAGTTTAATTTGGAACGTCATGTTTCTTCCGTGCATAACGAGGAGTCATTTCCGTGCATATTATTATGTATCTCATTATTGTGAGCGAAACTTTAATAGAAAATCAACCCTTCAGCGACACGTAGCCAGTGTACACGAAAACAATGATTTCCGTTGTGATGTGTGCAATAAGGCATTTTCAAGACTTGACGCACTTACGCGACATAAAAAAAGCCTCCATCAACAACCTCCAAAAAGAAAAAAACCCGGCGAGGCTAACCCTGAGAAAAGCAAGCGGCCCAGACGCAGTGAAAACTTTCAAGGGGGTAATAATGTGAATCCTGGACCATCAACGGGTGGAGTGAATCCTGGACCATCAACATCAGCGGGTGGAGTGAATCCTGAAGCATCGACATCAACGAGTGGAGCTTCTTCTCGAACTGTGCGACGGAAAGAGAGTGCGTTTGGAAATCGTCTCTCTACTTGGACTCTTTCGAACCCGCAAGGCATACTAGATGTCTCCGAGTTTATGGAGGCAAAGAGGAGCGCAGCTGTGGAACTAATTACAGAAATTGTTCATCAGCAGAATGCAGTAAAGGTAAATTTTCTACTTATATGTATCTATGAACGTTTCTCGGAAGGCTCACTTTTCAAAGAGTGTTCTTTTAAAACTAAAAATGTTGCATTATTATCTATAAATGAAATTGACTACGCTTTCAGTATTGCTTCAGAAAAAATTTTAAAAGAAAGCGAAGAATTTGAAATGAAGGATTCAGGTTGGGCCCTTAAATCTATTGTTAAATTGGAAATACGATGTAATAAATATTTACCTTTACGAGGAACTAGTTTTATAGAGTTACCAAATGAAATAAAATTAAAACGTGCGGTTGTAAATGTTAGAAATTCAGACAATGAATGTTTTCGTTGGGCCATTTTAGCTGCATTATTTCCAGCAGATCAAAATACATCCAGAGTTTCAAACTATGTCAACTTTAAGGATGCTTTTAACTTTTCTGGGATAAGTTTCCCTACAAAACCAGAAGAAATAAAAATATTTGAAAAAAACAATAATGATATTTCTATTAACGTTTACTCTTTTTGTAAAGATATGATGATTTTTCCATTAGTAGTCACACCCAAAATTAAAAATAAACACGTTGATCTTTTATTTATTAAAGAGAAAGAAAAATCTCATTATTGTACAATTACTAGTCTTTCACGTCTTGTTTCAAGTCAATTAACCAAAGGAAAGCGAAGACATTTCATTTGTAGACGATGTTTAAGCTTTTTTAGTTCAAACGATAGTTTAACTTTACACTCTGAGCTTTGCAAAATGAATGTTCCTTGCAAAATAGAGATGCCTTCTGAAGAGAAGAAGTGGGTTTTTTTTAATAATTTCAAGCATTCTCAATACGTGCCTTACGTTATTTATGCTGATTTTGAAACATTGACTGAAAAAGTATCCACCTGTGCTCCTTTTGATGATGATTGCTCATACACTAACGTGTACGAAAAGCACAAGCCTGTAAGCTTCTGCTATTACGTAGTCGGTCGAGGAGAAACCAAACCTCCGGTAGTTTATAGAGGAGAAGATGCTTCGCGGAAATTCATAGAATGCCTTCAGATGGAGGCGCAGATCATCGAGTCAAAGTACACAAACTTTGTGCCGATGAAGGAATTGAATGAGTCGCAGAAAAAACTCCATGAATCAAATGTGTGCTTCATCTGTCAGAAGCCAATCTCAGCTGGAGACATAAAAGTGAGGGATCATGACCATGTGACTGGGAATTACCGAGGACCGGCACATGCGTCATGTAATTTCAACTACAAACTGCCAAATTTTATCCCGGTTTTTCTCCATAACCTCGCAGGTTATGACTCGCATCTTTTTATTCGGGAATTAGCGGAGGACTCTAAAAACATAACCGTGATTCCGAATACAGAAGAAAGATACATCTCGATTAGCAAAAAAAAACCGGGAATAAATTTAATTTGAGGTTTTTGGACACAATGAAATTCATGGCCAGTAGTTTAGATACCCTCGCGAATAATCTCCTACAACATGAATTTCACCATACGAAGAATCATTTTCCTTCAAATTGGAAACTTATGATAAGAAAGGGTGTGTACCCGTATGATTTCATGGATTCCATGGATAAATTTTCCGAAACACAACTTCCATCTCAAGAAAAATTTTATACTGTGTTAAATAAAACAGCAACTACGGATAGTGATTACGCTCATGCAAAAAATGTGTGGAAATCTTTCAACATTAAAACCCTCGGAGAATATTCGGACTTATATGTTAAAACTGATGTTTTACTGCTCTGCGACGTTTTCGAAAATTTTCGAAAACTATGCATGGCATCCTACAAGCTAGATCCTGCATGGTATTATACCGCTCCAGGACTATCTTGGGATGCCATGTTGAAGAGTACCGGAGTGAAAATAGAACTTTTAACAGATTATGACATGCTTATGTTTGTCGAACAAGGAATCAGGGGAGGAGTTTCTCAATGTTCTCATCGACATGCTAAAGCAAATAATAAATATATGTCTAATTATGATGATTCTCAGCCCTCCAGCTACCTTCTCTACCTAGACGCCAATAATTTGTATGGTTGGGCGATGTCCCAGAAACTACCTCTCAAAGGATTTGAGTGGTGCAACATTATTGATATAGATACACTGCGTAATGATGACCAAAATGGATACATTTTAGATGTGGACGGAGTATCCACAGGAACTCCATGATCTACATAGTGATTATCCATTAGCTGCCCTAAATGCCGTTCCTCCTGGGTATAAGGAAAATCGCTTACTACTAACGCTCACTCACAAGGAGAGGTATGTTATTCATCATAAATCTCTTTTGCATTATTTGGATTTAGGTCTAAAATTAAAAAAAATTAACAGAGCTATAAAATTTATAGAAACAGATTGGTTAAAAACTTATATAGAACTGAATACAAATATGAGAGCAATAGCTAAAAACTCTTTTGAAAAAGATTTTTTAAACTCATGAACAACTCTATATTTGGAAAAACCATCGAAAATATTCGACGAAGAGTTGACATTCGGTTATGCTCAAACGAAAAGTCCGCTTCAAAATTGATAGCTAAACCTAATTTTAATCGCAGGACAATTTTTTCAGAAAATTTAGTAGCCATTCATATGCAAAAAACTAAACTAATTTTTAACAAACCCATCTGTATTGGTATGTCAATACTGGACATATCCAAAACTTTAATGACTGATTTTCACTATAATGTGATAAAAAATGAATATGACGTAAAAGCAAAACTATTATATACTGATACGGACTCTTTTATTTATCATATTCGCACAAATGATTTTTTCGAAGATATTAAAAAAAATTTGGACCTTTATGACACTTCAGATTTCCCAGAAAACAATAAATATGATATTCCCAAATTAAATAAGAAAATAGTAGGTAAAATGAAGGACGAGAATAGTGGTAGTATTATGACCGAATTCGTAGGGTTAAGGTCAAAAATGTACTCGTACAAAGTCGAAGGTAGGAAGGTAGTTAAGAAACTGAAAGGCATCAAAAAACAGTCAATTGAACAAAGCATTAACTTTGATGACTATCTAAAATGCCTATTACATAAACGAAATAAGCATGCAAAGATGAATCTAATCAAATCCAAGCATCATACTTTGTATTCAATAACCCAAAATAAACTTGCCCTCTCCTCCACTGATTCCAAACGATACGTTCTCGATGATGGTATTCATACGCTACCTTGGGGGCATTACTCGCTTGTCTGATGTAATGTATATATGTATATTTGCTCTAAATTCTTTCGTATTGTGCTATACTGAACGCTTTCGTATTTTGCTGTACTGAATGCTTTCGTATTTTGCTGTACTGAATGCTTTCGTATTTTGCTGTACTGATTGCTTTTGTATTTGATTTAAAAAAATTAATATGAGATGTATTATATATATATATATATATATATATATATATATATATATATATATATATATATATATATATATATATATATATATAATTCTATGTGTTACTATACTAGATGTTAAAAATATTTTCCCTAACTTTACCCCAGAAATTCATTGTGTTTTGTCAAGGAACATGGAATTATGCTTATAAAAAAAAAGAAAAAAGAAGTATTAATGACTTGGCCATATGGGTCAGTTTACTATTGAGGGGTACATTATTGTTTACATACATGCTCTGATTATAATTATTTAATAAACGATTTTTTTTTCTTAAAAAAAATGTTTCTCTCTTTATTTAAACTTACAAACAAGTATTTTTCTCATGTTATGGTTACAATCTGCAATTTGTTATGAAAAAGTTACTGCATTAGAAAACTGATTTCTCTACCACTATTTTGAAAGCATGTATATATATAATCTACCATTGGACAAGATTTATATATATTTTTTGATAGAAAGTAGATGAAATTAAGGAAGTATAGTTTGAGTTTTTTTACTATTTCTAGTAGAAATATCAGTAAAGTAACAGAAGTTGCATCTCTGTAACTGGACTGAATGGGTAAAGACGAGTTAGCTCAGTATTATGAAGACCCTAGCTTACCAGGGAGCTTTGGTGGAATAAATGCCTTGTATCAAGCAATGAAGGGGAAAGTTCCAAAAAAGACTATCAAAGAATGGTTGGAGAGTCAGAATGCATACACCCTACATAAAAGCGTTCGTCGCAACTTTCTGCGAAACAGAGTTATTGTTGGGGGAATCGATTTTCAATGGCAATCGGATTTAGTAGACATGTTAAGTGTTGTAAAATACAACGATGGTTATCGATATCTGTTAACATGTATAGATATTTTTTCTAAATATGCATGGGTCATACCTTTGAAACGGAAAAATGGATCTAGCATTGTAAATGCATTTAAGTCAATTTTCAAGGAAAGAAAACCGAAAAAATTACAAACAGATCAAGGAACTGAATTTACAAATAAATCATTTCAATCTTATTTAAAATCTGTCCAAGTAAAGTTTTTCACGACAAGTAATGAAACCAAAGCTAGTGTTGTTGAAAGATTCAATCGTACTTTGAAAACGAAAATGTGGAAATACTTTACCAATAAAAACACCTATCGATTTATAGATGTCTTAGACCAACTCGTACACAGTTATAATCATACACTCCATCGCAGCATAAAAAAAGAACCTATTAATGTAACAGTTGAAAATCAAAAACAAGTGTGGAATACCTTATATGGAGATGTAAATAAAACAAATGTTAAGGAGATTCCATTCAAATTTCAGGTTGGAGACTTCGTTAGGGTTGCAAAGACTAAATTAACATTTGAGAAAGGATATGAAAATAATTGGTCCGAGGAAATATTTACGATTCAGCGTTGTATACGTAGAAAGCTACCAGTATATAAGATAAAAGATTTAATGGGAGAAATAATCACTGGTACATTTTACTCAGAAGAACTGCAGAAAGTTAAAAAATCGCATTCTTTTCATGTTGAGAAAATTTTAAAGAAGAGAGTAGTTAAGAAACGTTTGGAATACTTTGTCAAGTTTAGAGGTTATCCTCGCAAATTTAACGCCTGGATTCATTCCAAAGACTTATTTTCGATAAATTGAGTCTGCTCATTAAATTTGTTTCGCTTCCATAACCCACAATGAGTTTCTACGTCACACTGCCCAGCGACAGCTCTATCGAGTTTTATCCTGGCAACACAATGTCTCACTTCTACACGAAACTCCCCAAACGTCTAGAACTCTCAGGTGAATGGGAAGTTGGATTAGTTGAAATAATTTATCCCAGAATGTGGAATAACATTATTGATGGTGAAAATTCTTTCGAATATGATTTAGGAAACGGAGTAAAAACGAATGGAAAAATAGCGTGCGGATTTTATGATTCTCCGATTGACATTTTAAATGCATTTCCGAAGCACATAAAAATTCAAATGAAATATAACAAACACACAAAAAAGGTGGTGTTGCAGCTCACTAACGGAGCAAAGCTGCGATTATCCAAGGGATTAGCTGAAAACTTAGGTTTTGAACCTAATAAAGTGATTGGAGAAAATATTATTCCAGGAAATGGAGGCATAGATACAGTAATCACTGAGAGTCCTTTTGTTGCGGATCCTAATGTTGATTTACATTTGCTGTACGTTTACACCGATATCATTCAGCCTGAATTTGTTGGTGGGGTCTTAGCTCCTCTTTTACGAACTCTGACAGTGAAGGGAAGAGATGGTGACATGATTCAAGAACAATTTGAGAGACCTCATTATTTATCAGTTTCCAGAAAAAATTTTGACTCGATTGAAATCGTTATAAGGACACACACTGGTCGTTACGTCTCATTTGAACGCGGGAAGTTGATAGTGAAACTACATTTTCGCTTGAGACATTTGTAATCTCTAGAACAAAATGTATCAACCTTATCGTTGTTGCACCAAAACATTTGAAGACTATTATACTCAGCAAGCAGGTAATGGCTTGTCATATTACAAAGGCATCTCTCTGCAGAAAGGAAGTGGCTTGGGTGGAATTTTTCGAAGCATGTTTAGGATGGTTTTTCCTTTATTTAAATCAGGTGCGAAAGCATTGGGAAAGCAAGCACTTCGATCTGGGGTGGATATTGCAAATGATTGCTTGCAAGGTAAAGATGTAAAGTCAGCTATCAAAGACCGAGCTAAAGAAGCAACGAAAACTTTAACCGATAAAGTATCCACTCGAGTGAAATCAATGGTTGGAGGAAATAAAAGGAAACGCACAAATAAGAAACGCATCATTCGAAAGAAGTATCGCAAGCTGTGTGCACCTGACATATTCTCATAATCTTTAGCATGGCCTTAATACGAAATGATTCCCTACCCTCTGTGAAATCTGAACTGGACTTATTTCTTATGCCACCGACTCAAACAGCTATTGAAAAAGGGCAGTGGTCTGAATTTTATCCCATAGCTAATATTCGTGATGGTGGACCTATCGAATTCAACATATCTGGTAGTGGTGAGGAATACATCGATTTATCAGCAACCCAACTCTATGTAAAAGTTAAAGTTGTAAAGGACAATGCAGTTTTACCAGAAAATGAAAAAGTTGCTCCATGTAACTTATTTCTTCACTCGTTATTTTCCCAAGTCGATGTGAGTTTGAATGAGCGTCTAATTTCATCATCCAGTAACACTTACCCTTACCGAGCTTACATTGAGACTTTGCTCAATTACGGCTCTGATTATAAGAAAAGCTTCCTAACTTCAGAATGCTTCTACAAAGATACAGCAGGACACTTTGATGAAACCGATCCTTCAAGTGAAAATGCAGGGTTGAAGAAACGGGCTTCTATGATTGAAAAGAGTAAAGTTTTAGATATGATTGGAAATTTACATTGCGACTTGTTTTATCAAGATCGTCTATTACTCAACTTGGTAGACTTAAAGTTAAAGTTAATACGCAGCAAACCGGAGTTTTGTCTCATTGCTCCTCAAAAAGCAAATTATGACGTTGTTATTGAACATGCATCCCTTTTCATCCGGAAAGTGAAAGTCAGTCCAGGTGTTTTAATTGGACATGCCAAAGCCTTAGAAAAATCATCTGCAAAATATCCAATGGATCGAGTTTTGTGTAAGCTATATTCAGTATCGAAAGGTTCTTTCTCATTTTCACAGGATAACATATTTTCTGGGCAACTCCCGAAACGGATAGTTGTAACATGTGTTGATCATGATTCATTTAGTGGCACTTACCCAACAAACCCATTTTACCTCAAGCATAACCATGTAAATTTCATAGGCGTTTACGTAGATGGAAATCCTATCAGCTACAAACCCTTAGATCCTAATTATGCCGACGGCCAATTTATTCGTGCTTACAATAGTTTGCTCCTAGGAAGTGAAAAACTCTCATCCAATAAAGGTATCTATATTAACAGAGATGAGTTTTCCGAAGGGTACACGCTATATGCCTTTGACTTAACACCAGACTTGGGTGATGGCAACCATTTAAATTTAATTCATCAAGGAAATCTTCGCATTGAAATAAAGTTTGCAAACGTTTTACCGAAAACTGTTTCAGTGCTGGTATATGCAGAATTTCAAAACGTGATCGAAATTACGAAGTCTAGAAATATTTTGTGTGATTTTTCGATATGAATGTGGTACAATTGAATAACATTTTACGAAGTGATGCATACACACGTTTATATTTTGTTGGAGTTTTCCCAAGTGATCGAATTCCCAAGAATTTTAAGAGTTTTCCGGCTGCATTTATTTTAAACACCGATCCTCATCACAAACCAGGGACTCATTGGTTAGCTGTTTATATGAAATCACCAACAAGTGTAGAGTTTTTCGATTCGTTCGGTCAACCACCTTCGTATTTTTTGGGCTACATACATGACTACTTCAAAAAAGTTCCGCATGTGGTCTACAACGACATACCTCTTCAAAGTGTTAAAACTGCTGTTTGTGGACAATATTGTGTATACTTTTTGTATCAAAGATCTAGAAGTAGATCTATGGAATTTACTGTTAAATTATTTGATAGACAGTCTACAAATAATGATATACGTGTGTATAACTTTGTGAAAAAAATTTCGAATATACATGTACCTTTATTTCAATAAAAAAAGTATAAGTAATCGCCCTAGTCTTTACTTCTGTCATTTGTAACCATGAATTCATTCGCTTTAAAGCATCCTTTCACTGCTCTTGTCTGTGGACCTACATCATCAGGCAAGTCGCATTTTTTGAAAAAATTGATAAACAGCCACACAGATATAATTCATCCTATCCTTGATAAAATAGTGTGGTTTTATGGAATCTATCAAAAGTTATACGATGAGATGCCGAATATCATCTTTGTAGAAGGAATACCCGAAAACTTTAAGCAATATTTAGGATATAATACACTTTTTATATATGACGATTTAATTTCTGAATGTGGCAGTGATAAAAGAATAACAAACTTGTATACAAAAGGATCTCATCATATGAATTTATCTGTGATGACTGTAACGCAAAATTTGTTTCATAAAGGAAAAGAATTCAGAGAAATTTCATTAAACTGTCATTACATGTTTTTATTTAAATCACGACGTGATGTAAGTCAAATTATACACCTCGGTCGACAACTCTACCCTCGAAATTTACATTTTTTTCTTGAAGTGTTTGAGGACGCCACGAAAAAGCCTTTCAGCTATTTACTTGTAGATTTGAAATCTGAAACAGAAGAGAGTATGCGACTGCGTACAAAAATCCTTCCAGGAGAAGAAACTTGTGTTTATCAGTTAAAATAAATAAACTCCCAACTTGCAAATAATTCATTGTTCATCATGCCTTTAACAGAAGGAGACGTGCAACGGATGAGACTTTTAACTGTATGCCCCACAAAATGTCGGAAAGCCTTTTTAAAAAATCTTCCGAAATCTAGCATCCATTGCATAGCTGAATGTTGTTTGAACACTTTAAAAGGGAATGTTCCTTTAACAGATGAACAGAAGAAAAAACTTTCTCGTCATAAGCATACGCTTAGAGACCTAGCAGATAAAAAAGTAACCCTCACTAAAAAGCGAAAAATTATTATTCAAAAAGGAGGGTTTTTAAATATCTTAATACCCGCAGCACTCACTGTCTTGACTACTCTACTTAACAAGTAAAAACATGCAATATGCAAGGAAAATGATTTTAGTTCCAGAGGAGAGATTATCAAGACATATACCTTCAGACGAACAGCTGAGTGAATTAGATTGTGAGATGAAAAGTATTTTAGTTAATAAAATGGATGATGATGAAAAAATTAAGTTATACAATCAAGTATTGCAGAGGAGGATTAACGTGAATGTATTGAATCCACCATCTGTATCAATTAATTCAGAACTGTCAGATAATCCAGAGAAGGAAACAGATATTGCGAATGAGAAAGAAAGAACGTTAAATGTGGAGGAGATGGTGCTCAAGACCGTTCCCAAAAACTTAATTGGATTAACTACAAATATTATTCTTTATTTAAAACGCAATAAAGAGGTTGTTTCTTGGATGCCTAATGGAGAATTTGTGTATAAAGGTAAAATAGTGAAAAGTTCTAATATTGTTGACCTGATAGACCGTTTAGTGCGAAAAAGAAAGATGGATAAGTACGTGAATGGACAAGAACAGTTTAAAGATGCACTTAAGGAAATTAACTTCCCCAGTTCCTTTGTACAAAATAAATTTGCTATACCTCAACAACTCGGTAAGGCAGTGAGGGTAATGAAAGAAGTGATGCCTACCCCAACCCCAAAACGAGTCTGTAATTGGCTTCCTCTGTAAATCATCAGTTATTTCCCCGCTATAAAAATCCATAAGTAGATGAGGCTTTCAAGTTTCAAGCAGTATATATTGATTATAATCAAGGTCTATGTCTCATTTCAAGCAATGGAACTCATCCAGAGAAGAGCATTTTCTGTTCTTATTTTCATGGGAATCTCAGCATTCATATTTGGCCTTACAATGATACTCGATAAAGGTTATGTAACAATTTGTGATAGTGATGGAATCATAGATGATTACTCTTTAAATATGTGTAATGATACAATGGAATTACATCTACCTGGAGAAAGAAAAATTACAATTCATTCTCCAAAACAGAAACAGCCGCGTCAAAGATCTCTAGAAAATTTTTCAGAAAATCTTTGAAAGAGAAAAAAATGTCAATGTTACAAATCTATTCAATTTGTGAACTTGCAATCTATTAAATGTTAAATACACGGAAGCTTGTAAGGGAATGTTTATTTTGTGTACATGTCTGTGTTTGAATAAACTTGTCTTTTACAGAAATATGTTACTTGTTTGTCATTTTTTTAGTTCTAATAACAGACTGTATAATATACAATTCTAAATGTGTCAAATGACACTGCAGTAAGTAAAAGTATGTATACAAATACAAAAAAAAAGAAAAGTAATAAAATAAGTACTTATACATTTTAAAATAAAGAGAGACACATTTGAAAAAGATAAACAAAAAATTTATTGATTATACATATATATATACAAAACATATTTATATTCTTTAACATGTAAAACTATCAGATTTATCATTAACATAAAGCCTCCGTACTGTTTCGTACAGAGTTGTTGTATTTACAAAACGTAGAACGTCAAAATCAAAGAATAAATACCTCAAGGACATATTCTCCGAAGTTAAAGTTTCTCCGAATCTATTCCAGTCGATTTCATATAAAGCGTTTAGGAAATACCGATCGTAACGTTCACTTAAACTCATAGTCATACATTCATACCCAAGTTGATTTTCAAAGTTGTTTTCACATCCAAAACAATTCATCATTTTCTTTATTTTTTCCGAAATGAGTACTTTTAGATGTTTAGCCACTCTGTCGGTAAGTTCGCTCACTTTCTCAGATCTATCAGGATCGCCGTAATATTTCTCATCGGTTCCTGCTCCACGTTTCACGAATTCTTCTTTCACAAAATAATCGAGGGATTCATTAACAAATCCTTCATTAATGGCTTCAGTAATTTCCTCCGATACAGCTTCCAGTCGATCCAATTGTTTCACAGAGAGAAGAATGCGCGTTGCAGTTAGTTGAAAAGCACAGTCTTTCTTTTGAAACATATTTTGAAAACTCACACATTTCTCGTTTCCCCGAATTTCTTTGGAGAGTAAAAGGCTTCTTGAAACGATAATAACATCGCTAGCGTTCTTTGAGCGAAAGCTAGGAATTGCTTCGTAGAAGGCTTTCCAGACTTTAGGAAGCAAAGAAACTCCCTCTCTGGAAGGCTGCAGCACTCCCTGCTGATCTCTGTAATAATGACGAATATGCACGCGGATAATTCCCTTGAAGCAAGAGACAACAGTAAATTTGGTATCACCCAAATGGAAGCTATTTGGACCTAGTTCATTCATTGATGAATCAGATACTTGAGATGAAAGTACATCGGCCCCAGAATGCATATTCACTTTTTGATCTGTAAAGGGTAAAGTATATCCAAAAGGAAATGATCGCTTCATGTTTTTCCACTAAAAGCACTAAGGAACAGGAATGAACACGTTTGAAGATACAAGTGATATCACTTCCAAGATTTCAGGGCAGCGACACGTCCTCCTCTGGGATATTTTGCAGTCAAAAGAATCTTACTGGTCAGACCTGTTAGAATGGGTCCAGGTGTTGCCATTCTGCGAGTCCACAAATAACCTTATTACATACCATTGCCAGATTCGGTACTAAAACTTTTCTTCTCCACATTCACGTTTTCATGTCAGAAACGCGGAGGTAAACTTACTACTCAACTCTACTCTACTCTCGAGTGACTTCATTGCCTACCACATGTGTTTGATTTCACGTTTGAACACGTTAGATTGACGTCATTCTCCACCACATTCTCCACCACATGTTTGATTCCACGTTTGAACACGTTAGATTGACGTCATTCTCCACCACATGTTTGATTCCACGTTTGAACACGTTAGATTGACGTCATTCTCCACCACATTCTCCACCACGTGTTTGATTCCACGTTTGAACACGTTGGAATGACGTCATTCTCCACCACATGTTTGATTCCACGTTTGAACACGTTAGATTGACGTCATTCTCCACCACATTCTCCACCACGTGTTTGATTCCACGTTTGAACACGTTGGAATGACGTCATTCTCCACCACATTCACCTTTCTATGTCAGAAACGCAGATAAAAACTGATCGAACTTATTGATGTGGTGGAGCAATCTATACTATTTTAACAGCCAATTACGCACTTAATGTATTCAGATTTAAATTGATTATATTTCGGTAAGTAACCAGGTATTCGTGGCCGAATGGTTATATTCTCATCCAACTAACACTCGACTACGAGTACTTTTTGGTAGTCAGTTCGATCCCAGCAAAAAATATCACATCTTTTAGTTTTAAAAATATGTTTTAAAGATTTTATTATTTTTTTTTACTCAAAAAGTACTAATAGATGGCGCTACGAGTTACAGAAAAATCAGCTCTTAAATCCAACCGCTCTGAAATTCGCCTTAAATCCAATCCCTCTGAAATTCGCAAGTCCAAAACGTAAACACGTGTTATTCGACGAAATCCGAGAAACCGAAACTAACAACTCAACTCCACTCGAAGCAGGAAGAAAACAACTAAACTCAACTCAAAATTGAAAACGAAACTGACAACTCAACTCCACTAGGTATGACGTCACTTCCGGTACAACTCAACTCCATTTCCGGTTATGACGTCACTTCCGGTCGTGACGTCACTTCCGGTACAACTCAACTCCACTCGATTTCTCCACCTTCTCCACCACTGATTTAGAACCCGCATTTTCTATCTACTTGTAGTTCTAAGAAGCCTCCATGGTAATAATTCAGTTGAAATCCAAGCGTTGGACCAACCGGTTATTTGTGGTTCTACACCTAGGCTTAACAAGAAAAAGTGTTCAGAGATTGCCCAAAAAATGGGTATTCAGTTGGCAGATGTCGGACATGGTCAACCACCAATTGAGATTCTCATAGGCTCCGACTTTGCTGGTTTGCTGTACACCGGAGAAATACGTCAGCTTGAGTGGGGATTATTTGCAGTGCAGACTCATCTTGGTTGGATGATAATGGGGAAGTCATCGGGTAATTCAGAACAGGACTCTTACGGTTCGGACTTGATCTCACTTTTGATACAGAGCAATGATATAACGGATTTATGGAAGCATTGGTATCACAGACCCTTGCGAAACTCAGTCCAGAGGAGAAATTGAAGCTGCAGTTGAAGAGTATTTTAAAGATACAATCCATATAAACGCAGAAGGACGTTACTCTGTACGACTCCAGTGGATGTATGATCCAGAAGGGTTACCGAAAAACCGAGAAATTGCTGAGAAACGATTGTATTCCACTACTTCAAAAGAGGAAGGAAAATCCCTGGATTACGACAAGGTTTTTAAAGACTGGCTAGACGATGGAATAATTGTCGAGACTTCTTTGGATGGAGGATATTTTTTGCCTCATAGAGGAGTGTTCAAGTTTCAATCTACAACTCCAATACGTCCAGTCTTTGATGCGTCTTCTAAGCAGAAAGGGAAATTGTCTTTGAATGACTGTTTAGAAAAAGGCCCAAACATTTTAGAGTTGATTCCATCAATTCTTCTAAAATTTCGTGAGAAGATTGGTGTCATTTCTGACATTAAGAAAGCCTTCCTACAAATATCTGTGGATGTTGAAGACCGACATTTTCTCAAGTTTCTCTGGTGGGAAGATGAAGGTATGAATACTGTGAAGGCATTTCAGCACTGTAGAGTAGTTTTTGGTTTGAATTGCAGTCCCTATCTTCTTGGAGCGGTGATAAAACATCATTTGACTCAATATTCATCGGCTGTATACTCTGAGGACACAGAAAAACTAAAGGGTGCCTTTTATGTCGACAACTGCGTAACATCTGTGGATTCGGAAACAGAATTGAAAAATTTCATTCAGTTGTCAACCCAGATGATGGCAGAAGCAAAATTTGACTTGCGAGGATGGGAGCATTCAAACCTGAATCATAGTCTCCTAAAATGTGATCCGACTCCTGTGTTAGGACTTTTGTGGGACAAGGAAGATGATGTTCTGTTTTGTGACACATGACGTATCCAAAAACCTGAAGGACCAATTAGTAGGAGAATTATACTTTCCATTGTGCAACAAATATTTGATCCTCTGGGTATAGTTTGTCCTGTATCTTTGTGTCCCAAAATCTTGTTGCAAAAGAGTTGGAAATCCAAACTTAGTTGGGATACAGAAGTCCCTGAAGAAGTTTCAAAGACATTTTTGAAATGGCTTGATGACCAGAAATTTCTAGCTGAAGTAAAAATACTTAGATATGTTCATCTTACTACCAAATTGAAGATCTCCTTGCACACTTTCTGTGATGCGTCTTCCATGGCCTATGCATCAGCTGTGTTTTTACACTGTGAAATAGGTCAGAATATATCAGTCCAGTTGCTTATGGCAAAAAGTAGAATGGCTCCATTGAAGAAAATTACCATACCCCGGTTAGAGCTTATGGCATGTTGCATTGGTGCTCGTTTGACACATTTTGTAAAAGAGAGCTTGAAAAATTATGAGTTTGAGGAGTTTTACTGGACTGATTCCTCTACCGCATTGTACTGGATCAAGCATGATGAGCAGTGGGCTGTATTCGTTAAAAACAGAGTTGATGAAGTTAGAAAGCTAACGAAACGAGAAAACTGGAGACATATTCCTGGCCAAGAAAATCCTGCCGATCTACCATCTAGAGGTTGTACAGCGTACAAGAGATTAATTGAATCTAGATGGTGGGAGGGACCATCTTGGTTAAAACTTAACGAAGAAAATTGGCCTCGTTCCGAGGTCGCAATTAAGAATGATGAAATTTCTCAGGAAAGAAAAACGACAGTAGCAGTCAGCATCGAAAAGGAAATACCTTGATATTGTTACAGATTTTCATCATACTTGAAAATAGTTAGAACCATCGTTTGGATGAAACGCTTTGTAGATAATGCAAAAAAGACTTCGTCAGACCGTAATGTATCTGCATTTACTGTTGTGGAATTAGAAACGGCTGAAATAACGCTACTGAAGCAAATACAACGTGAAGCATTTGGAACGATTAAGAATGATGCTCTGAAATTTCTGCAACCAAAATTAGATGCAGATGGTTTAATCCGTACTACTACTCGTCTTGTACAAAGAGAAGATACCAATGCTTTCAAAAATCTAATATTGTTGCCAAGTAAACATCCTGCCGTTAAGCTGCTTATTTTAGAAGAACACAGAAGTATGAGCCACGCTGGAGTGCATACTCTGATGTCACGGTTAAGAGAAAGATATTGGATTTTGCAGTGCAGACGAACAATTCGACAAGCTCTAAGAGAATGTAGAAATTGCAGAAGATTCGATGCTTCAAGGACTGAAGTTATACCAGCACCATTACCTGGGAACCGAGTCAAAGATGCTGCTGTCTTCCAGATAATAGGCATTGACTTGGGAGGTCCGTTATACTTACGAACGGGAGAGAAGGCCTGGTTCGTCCTTTTCACTTGTGCGGTGATTAGAGCAGTACACATTGAATTAGTGTTATCTTTGAGTACAGATAGCTTTCTTTTGGCTTTTAGAAGATTTGTAGCTAGAAGAGGCAGACCAGTCGTTGTTTATTCTGATAACGGGACTAACCTGGTAGGAGCGAATAACGCTCTACGAAGTATAAATTGGGAAAAGATCAAAGAAGTATCATTAGCCCAGCGCATCCAATAGATCTTTAACCCTCCTATCGCCGCCTGGTGGGGCGGTTGGTGGGAACGCCTGATTGGCACGATAAAAGATATCCTTAAAAGAGTCCTGGGGAAAGCTCGACTGACACATGATGAGCTCGTTACTGTTCTATGCGAAGCAGAAAATGTTATAAATCATCGACCTTTGACCTATCTCTCCGAAGACGTTGAAGATTTACAACCGTTGACACCGTCATTGTTTCTGCAGGAGGTAAAAGACAGCTGTATACCTGACTTAGAACTTCTTGACTCCTCCAGTTTGAACAAACGTTATTGTTATAGACAGAAATTGAAAGAAGACCTCAGAAAGAGATTTAGGACTGAATATTTAGGGCAACTGAGACATTACTCAAGTAACAAATGTCCCACTACTCTTCAGTTGGATCAGATTGTTCTTGTGAGAAGTGATAACTCTAAACGATTATCATGGCCACTCGCAAGAATTCTCGAATTGTATCCAGGCAAGGATGGTGAAATTAGAGTTGCTCGGCCGAAGACTATGCACGGAGAAATACTTCGACGTGTTCAACGGTTGTATCCCTTAGAGATGATTCCTGATTCATATGATAGTTTGAAAATTAACAAAAGGGAGAATGAACAGGAAGATAGTCAAGAGGATGTACCTAACAAAATGGTCGGACCAGCTAAGCGTCAGACGTGGTAGAACCATAAAAGCTCCATCCAAGTTACAGGACTTTGAACTGTAAATCTTATAACTCTAGATTTTTTGTATTATTTTTTTTGTGTGTGGTGTTAAATAAAATATTTTTATTAAATTTCCATTCATAAAAAGGTGGGAGGATGTGACGAGCCACCAGATTATTTTATTTTCCAACGAGTTTTTGTTGGTTTTGTTTTGGCATCAGTCGCTTATAACTACGCCAAAAGCCGCGCCAAGAGTCGTTGCCACCGCGCGCGGCAGAGACTGCAGCTGTACCGGAAGGAAAATATGATGGAATTCTTGCGAATCGCATTTTTAGTGGATTAGAGAAAATCGGGTAGATTTTCCTGTAGATTCCTGACATCAAGTATTCCTTCGACGGTTACATTATTTCATCTAAAGGTTTAGAATACCCTTCTCAATAAATTTCAAAAGTAAATATTTGAATTCGGAAACAAACTTTTGTTTTGCGATCAAGCTGTCATCAATTACGGCAAACAAGTCTCAAACAAACATCAAGATCGAATCTATTCTGTCGTTTTGTGAAATGTAATTCATGAATTTTGGTTGATATAAGAGTATTTAGTTAGAATCTATTACTTTTTCCAAGTTAAAACTGTTCAGCTTAGAAAAGAAAACTAGCCTTTTGTGATGAAAATTTTTCGTAACCAGTGTATAATCGACGAAAGGAAGTATAAAATTCGTTTGCACCAGTAGCGCCAACGTGTCGTCATCAATTACGGCAAACAAGTCTCAAACAAACATCAAGATCGAATCTATTCTGTCGTTTTGTGAAATGTAATTCATGAATTTTGGTTGATATAAGAGTATTTAGTTAGAATCTATTACTTTTTCCAAGTTAAAACTGTTCAGCTTAGAAAAGAAAACTAGCCTTTTGTGATGAAAATTTTTCGTAACCAGTGTATAATCGACGAAAGGAAGTATAAAATTCGTTTGCACCAGTAGCGCCAACGTGTTGGCGTGCAACATCCTCCTCGTTGCAATTTGGTGAAATTATTGTCGGGATAACTAAAATCGGTAAAAATCTCCTAGGTGCTTCATTTATAAGCGCGTTTTCGGAACTCTTGTTTTTGTTTGTAAAATAACGAATATTATCGGAACACCTGTAATATTTATTCCTTATGTTCGATTCCTGTCAGGTTCATTCCCCTTGAGTGTATTTCTCGGTGTCAGTAAAACTTTAACTGTGCTTATGTGTGTCTATTATTTGACATTGTATATCTTGTGTCTGGCTAAATATGGCCCTTGTGCCATAAAACCCCCAAAAATCCAAACCTCATGTTAGAGAGGAGGGAGGATGTGGGCACTAGGTGTTTGGATCTCTTGGACTTTCAACCCTATTGGATGAAGTGATACAATGAGAAATTGAGTTGCCTTGCATATTTGGTTGCTCTATTTGCACATTTGTAACATCCTCATGTTTGAAGATCCCGGGCCTCACTCAAAAAATATTTGTGTAGGGTCTGACCCAGGGTTTGATGCATCTGATGTGGGTGTTTTGTTGAAACAACTTAAGTTGCACGTTGATGTTTTTTTTAAATTTAGTGTTTGCCTCCTGTGCTAGCAGTAAAGGAATACTCAAATGATCTTTTCCTACTTTCATCCCATTCTATTCCTCTTTTCCCTTTCAAAGCATTTTTTACTTTGAGTTATCTGTCTTGTGTTTGATGCAGCTTGGCTAAATATGACCTTGCACCATAAAACCCTCCAAACAAAAAAATCTACCTAACACTGCTAACCTGTGAATTGTAGGATGGTCAGGTTCAATTCCTTTCTGTGTGTATTTCTCTTTTGTGCCAGTTAAGCTTTCCTTGTGTATGTCCATCTACTTGATGATTGGTGTATCTTGGCCAAATATGGCCCTTTCTCCTTAAAACCTAATCAACCAATTGATATCCATCCATATAGATTTTAAACAATACTCCTACTTCTTGAAGCTGCTGAAAGCTTAAATATATGAAGGATTATATTGATTAATATAAGATACATGTGATCTAAGCTAAAGCAGTCTTGGAAATGTCGTTTCTTTTTTGCCTTTGTAGACAATTAGGTGAAATTAGTAATGTCTAAGAAGAATCAATAAATTTACCTTTGGTTGTCAATAGCAACCACTGTTTGAATTTAAATGTATGTCTAATGTGTATCTGCTTTTACTTCAATCCAATTAGCCTAGGTTGAAGGCTGGCCTGGTAGTTTCCTACTTCTCGGTTCAATAAGTCCTGAGTTTGCATCCAGGTCTGGGCATAGATGTTTATAATAGTTAAGGATCTTCTTTAAGCCTTACATCTTGCTCTAATCACTTGTGTAGTAAACAATGAGTACAATGGTAAACCAAACCTCATTTAAAGAAATGCAGATATGTCCAGTAAGTACCTATGTAAGATGGAAGAGCTTGCATCAATCAACCTTATAGAGCAATTAAAGTAAGATGAAGAATGTTTACTAATAGATTAACAATTTCTGAAAGAACTCATCATTATGGTGAGTGATATCTGGAAGATATAATCAACAAAATAACAATATTCATGTCAATTTAGATTCAAAAGCTTATGTCTGGGAATCTATTTTTGCTCACTCAGTAAAAAATGGTTCACCAGAACTGGATAAGAATATATTCCTTACCAATTAACAATGAAAGTAGATACTTGTTTGTATAATGATAGTAATTGTTATGTTTTCATGAATTCAAATTCATTTGAAAATAAGGTTTAATTTAACATAAGGAATACATAGTTCACATCACACACAAACATTCGAGATGATGGTCAAGTGCAAACTGCATTTATAAGATGCCATCTGTTGAATACTATTCTGATTGGGCACTGATTCTTATCATTTTTCCAAAGTCCCAGTTTCAGAATCACATGGATTAAATTCTGTTCAGTCCTGGAATCAAACTTCACAAAAAGTAATATTTTCCAATATATAGTTAGTGAGATTGATAACAGGGCAAGTTTTTATATACTTTTTTGCTCTGTTAAAAATTTGTAATGTGATATTCTCAATTTAATAAAATACTGCAAGTTTTGAAATTTCGGTATGTAACAGTAAAGAAAATTTTCCATTCTCACTGACAGGTATATCTACTTGAAGAGAGAAAGGCTTTTACACAAATTGTATGTTTGCAAATGATGTATAAATTGTTTTCCTTTTCTTAGCCATCAAAACTGCAATTGATGTTCTATTAAAAATTGGCATTCATCGACCTATTTAATTTTTAAAAAGCTATTAATGGCTTATAATTAGGAAATATTGTTATCTATTTAAATATTATTTGTAATTTTCACAAAAATATCTTTTCTATTTCAGATTTCATATTCTACTGCTATTTTGTTATCTTTCTTTGCCCATTCTTGATTAGAACAGTTCTTTAAAGAAAAAGTAAGTTAATATTCGATATGACACCTGTTTAAATTAGCATCCATGTTAACATGTATTTGATGAGTAATATGGTATGTCTTCTGTGTTTCCATCTTTGGCTGTTTAAATTTCACACTTTCAAAAATTTATGCATTTTTTATTTTGTACATATGTAAATTAAATTCTTTAGTCTCATTAGTTATGCTTCAGATGATGATCTTGTTTTATTATCTGACTATTTAAATATTTTTATTTTCATCTACACATTTTACATGTTTTAAATTTGCCTTTTATCTTTGTCTTGGACTTCATTTTTAAATGTTCTGCGCTTTTATTGGGCTATGTTCTGTTTTGTTTTTGGCGCAGCTTGTCCACTTTTGGACCTTGCGCCATAAAACCTCAACATCCAATTCAATCCTAATGTTAAATCAGTTTCTCAGACTTTTATGGATATCTTCCTAAATAATATTTCTATAAGGCTGATATTTTCTATCATGTTAATATTAAAGAACCCAAGCAAAATCCACCTAATATTTTATTTTAAAAATAGTTTTTAGTGTGCAATATTTATTAAATTAATGTTAGAAAAAATTATAAATTGGAACTTTGCTGTATTTTGATGGGAATCGTTTCAGAAGGACTTCTAATATGACCATGCAAAATTTCAGCTCATTCCTACGGTTAGTTTTTGCGTTACGTTAAATTTTCCTCATTATGACGATTTTAGGGGCAAACAAAAGTTTAAAAAATGTCTGACAAATCTGTGGAATGTTTAAATTTTTGAAAAATGATTGGAAATTTTACTTATGTATTCTAAAATACATGGCCTTTTACCAGTTGTGTCGTATAGATAAACTTGACTAATCAATGATCAATTTGATGACACACTATTCACTTTTTGGATGATCGGTATTAGTTCGATTGTATTAAATATGTATTTATGTATTAAATAATTGTAGGTAGGCTTTTGGTTGCATACATGGATAAGAACGCTAATTAAAAAATAACATTTATTAAGAACACTAAAGACAATACAAAATTATATGGAACATCGATCAACACTCTTTCTCACCGTTTCGAATTCTTCTCAATTCCAAAATCCTTCTATCACATTTTAATCATGGTTACAATTCACAATATTGTCGTTTGAGCTTGTATAATAAATATAATAATTCTCGGATAGCTTACACTTGCATAATACATATAATAATATAAATATCGAATCGTTTTCACTTGCATAATAAATATAACTAGTGGTCGCCCAGTGGTCGAAATTCGACCATAATTCATTTAATTTTTAAGTTTGAATGTTAATAAGGTTCTTTTGTCAAAGAGTATATCTCTATATTCATTGCATATAATTTTTTTGAATTTTGTTCTATTACGTAAGCTGCGAGCATGTACAAATACGTCATAGGAAAAATGCGGTATAGCTTGGTTAAGCCATATCTAAAAAACTATAACGCGTTGTTTGACATTTTCTTGGGTTTTTTTATTGCTATACTGGCCACAGGTTTCGCCAAGGCTGCACAGTTAATTTGCCTATCTTTTTCAAATTATATAAAATTTAAATAAAAAATAAATCCAAAAAATGAAATAAGGAATACGTGCTTCGTATTTTTTATATATTTTTTTTATTGAAACAAAAAAAACCGGGTGGTTAAAAAAATAAATGTTGTCCATTGAACTTGAAATACGAGTAGTTCGACAATGAATTTAATGATTCAAAACTTCTGTGTAGACGATGTTTTTTGTAAAAACTCTTCAATCGTTTGCTAAATGCCCTTGACCGTTATATTCTGAAATATAAAATCTCAAACCATCGAATGATCGAACTCTACTTGCTGCGACGTACAATTGACCATGTGTAAAAACTGGCTGCCTCAATAAAATTCTGAAATTTTTTTCGAATGTTTGTCCTTGAGACTTATTTATTGTCATCGCAAATGCAGGTATAATTAGAAATTGAGTTCTTTGAAAGTTAAATGGTAAAATAGTTCCGGAATATGTTAAATTTATATGTGGAATCAAAATTCTCTTATTGCGTGCGGTTCCAATTAAAACTTCGCAATCAATAGTATTACGATGCATAAATTTGATGCGCATTCTTGTTCCATTGACTAATGCGTCCTTTGTATTTAAGTTTCTGATCAGCAAAACAATGCAATTAATTTTCAATACTAACTTATGTGGTGGCAAATTATGCCAAATCTCATACTCCTCCGTGCTCGCAATATGCTTAAAAAGGGGTACAAAGTTTTTTCTTCACGTATTAATATATAGATTACAGTATATGAACGTAAACAATGAATGTTTGATTTTGTTTAATTTAATATATTTGTAACGCATATTATACATTAATTTTATCTTTCTGCACTCCTTCTCCATATGAACTTTAATTATGCCAAATCTCATACTCCTCCGTGCACGCAATGTGCTTAAAAAGGGGTACAAAGGTTTTTCTTCGCATATTAATATATAGATTCTCAAATCATTTGCACACACTGACAAATACGTTTGAAATAGTGTTCAAATTTGAAATTCGGGTAGTTATAACTGCAATTAATCTCGATCTACGAATAACGATATTCAATGTGGAGATGATCCCTGAAATTGACAGCAATTTTAACATTGAATATCTCCGGATATAAAGATAATAAAGTCATGAAATTTCATATTTAAACTAGTTTAACGATGCAGAATCTGATTAAGGCATCAAACCAGGGTGTTTCCATTGGAAATGTTGTTTGTGCAAAATTTGATATGAAGACGTTCCCTTATGCACTTTTTTGCAATTGAATTTGTGGAGGTTGTTATTCCCTATTGAATGATCCCTTTGAATTTATTCTACTATTAATAGTGCTTGAAATAAAGGGGGTGGTTCGGATTTTTTTTCCGAGAGACTACACCTATTTTACTTGCGTTTTTAACGAAACTTCGATTGAAACTGATTAAATTAACATCAGCCCGTACTTTTTATAGTTGAAAACACAAAAATTATTTGAGGGAGGATTCGGGTACCCCATGTGGGACCTTCCACTGAATACATCCCTCATTAATCCAGACATACTTTAACCAAGTACCAAAGTCAAGTTTCAGTTAGATACGGTGAATAGATTTCGAAAATTCCATTCTTTTAGAGTTAAAGTGACTAGATAGGTATATTATATTATAATTAAATGCTATGTCTACCTCTATATATCTCTAAGGGAGCATTTTATATTGTATAATAATTTTTAAAAGATCCAATATGGCTAAGTATTACATTACATGGAAAACACGAGTACATAAATTTACAATGCTTTACATAATTTTATGCTAATTTCATTTAAAATGTATTCTGTTATCAAATGGTGTGTAAAGTCATCACTAAGGCATATTCTGAATAAAAACAATAAACCAAAAGTGAAGTTTTTCAGCGATGGAAATTTTTGTTCCGCGTATTATTTCATGAAATGTCCAGTACATAGTTTTAGAGAGGGTTTTGATTTTTTTATCTTAAATGTTTTTGAAAAATATTTTTTTGTACAGTAGTCAAGAGTGAAAATAATACAAGAAACAATACGTAACGAGTACTATATTGTTTTTTCTCTTTTACATTTTATAGAATCACAGAAATAATGAGTTGATGCAGTGTCGTAGAAAGGCATTGCTTTGAACCAAGGGTCCAAGTGTTAAATATTTGGCTAAGTGTCTTTATATTTTTTTATGAACAGACTACAATGCTAAATAACTAGAACATCTTAAAAAGAAAGCAAGTTACCACAATTTGAATAATTTGAGTGAATATATTTCGAGCATCTTCACTCATCACATGGTGAATGGTTTAAAATTAGCCATATGTGATTTATATATAGTCACATAATGTTTAAAACAAAACCAAAACAGGCTTGTGAGTGACACTTATTGGTCAATGGCCCAAGATGGAAATACTTGCCTGGTAATTATGATCCCAATCAGCAAATACTGTTATTTAGTGTCTTCAAAGGGAGGATGATTTTCAATATAATTTTGGGGTGAACTCAATACGAGTGTTCTTGATTTATTTGAATAAAATAACGTTCGTCTTGTTCTGTTATTTCATTTTCAATATTATTAAATGTAACAGAAAGAAAAATGAAATTTAAAATTTTGATTTAAATCAATGATTTCTTTAATAAAAATCACTTGATTTAATTCATGATTTAAATCATGTTTTAAATCGGCATACCCTGCTAAAATGTAACACTAAACAAACCTCCCAAATCATCTAGTCTGGTTAGAGAGGCTCTGCATGGAAGTCACAATCTAGTGTTGAACTTGAACATGTTTGGACTCATGGACTTGGTCTAGCTGTTTAGTAAGACCTTATAAAATAAGTTGTGACTACAATATTTATTACATTAGTATACAGGGTGTCCCAAAAAGGTTGTTCCGCGATTTATCTTTTTACCATTTAGAGATAAGTAGGCAATGTAAATTGCAAAAGTGCACCAATTAAGGTAAGTAATTAAGATATGTGATTAAAATTATCACGTGATAACAATTTAAGCGGATACAGTTTTTAATTTGTATACCACCCCTCTAGATAAAAATCCGAGATAGCAAAAATGTTCCTTGCCTGTATCCCTATCGTTAGTAAAAAACCATATTTCTGTAGGTTGAATAGTAACGGAGATACAAGAGTTTCTATTTTAAGGGGGCCGTATCTAATCTAGAACGGAAACTGACCCATGGCCAAGAATGAAGAGCTAAGTTCTGCATTGCTGCAGATGGAAAAATTTCCTTTTATTTTTATTTAAACCATTTTTTCTACAATATTTTTATTAAAGATTACATTGTCTACTATTATGCGTTGCGTTTTTCATCTGCAGTTGCAATACTACGTTACTTTGCACATTGTTGCACTTTCTGGCCGAAAAAAATGCTTTTTAGCATTGTGTATGCGGTCCCTAATCTGACTGCTTGAACAGCTGTGCACAAGCGGTATAAGTCAACTTTTTTGCGTCCATATGCCTCCGTTACTGTTCAACCTACAGAAATGCAGTTTTCTGCTAATGATAGGGATGCAGGTAAGGAACATTTCTGCCATCTCGGATTTTTATCTAGAGGGATTGTATACAAATTAAAAACTGTATCCGCTTAAATTGTTATCACGTGATAATTTTATTCACATATCTTAATTACTTACCTTATTTGGTGCATTTTTGCAATTTACATTGCCTACCTATCTCCAAATGGTAAAATAAATTGCGGAACAACCTTTTTGGGACACCCTGTATACACTGAAGTGCCAGAAAAACATGTACAGCTCAGCCTATACAAAATGCATAGCAACACCACCTATGCACATCATTGGTTTCGTCTGCCAGTACATATATAAAGCAATAGACATTATGGAAGCATCTAGAGCTAATTTTGAAATAAGAATGGCAAGTTATCACGATTTAAGCAATTTTTATCTTGGTTTAATAATTGGAGCCGAGATGGGTGATAGCATTTCGGAGGTAGAGGAGAAATTTGGATTTTTATGTACTACCATTTCAAGGGTGCACCATGACTACAAGAATTCTGGCAAAGCCTGTAACCTACAACAGCAGTGTGTCTGTAAAAAGACTGGATGAATGTAACCAGTATCAGCAGGAAGGAATCTTTTCGTGGGATGCAACACTGCCTTGAATAACATCGGAATTCAATACTGGGCCTTGAAGCAACACCAGCATGAGGACTAATGTTCCCTCAAAGATATGTATTTTTGGAACTGATACCCAATTCTACTTGAGTTGGGTATCAGTTCCAAAAATACTTGATGCATATACACTATACTTGATGAATATTTGACACAGCTAGGGCTTGGGAACATCGCCATTGGACACTTGATGACTTGAAATGAGTAACCAAGTCTGACCACTTGCGTTTCCAACTGTTCCGGGCAGATGAAAGAATCAATATGTAGAGAAAACCCATGAACCCCCATGTCAACAGGGGATTGTACAGGCTAGTTGTGGCTCCGTAATGATATGTGGTTTGTTTAGCTCGCATTCAATGGGACAACTAGTATGTCTACAAATGTCTGACAGGTGAATGCTCTGTGTGCATCCTTTCTGACAACTTACATCCGTTCATGTTGTGCATTCATTGTGATGGGTTCAGCCTCCTCTGACAGGACAATGTGCCACCACACTTATCTAGACAAGTCAAATTATGGTTAGAGGAGCTAATCTAAATTTGGAGTCTTGCCATTCCTACATAAGTCAGATCTCAATGCTATCGAGCTCATCTGGGATGCTATGCAATGCATTGTGGAACACAGAAATCCTACACCTCAGAATACAACAGAATTGTGAACTGCACTGCAGGAAGTATATTTAATACCTACTGAATACGTTCGCAAGCTTGTGGAGTCCATGCCCATTGTATTTCTGCTGTTCTACTCTCCCGTGGAAGGCCTACCAAGTATTAGACTGATGTACCAGTTTCTCTGGCATTTCAGTGTACAAATAGTAATAGCATTAAGTATTTTTTACTCCTTGAATAAAATTCTTTTCATTTTCAATATGCTTACCTTTTATGTATCATTGTTTTTTCAGCTGTTAATAATTCTTATTTTATAGCAGATCAACTCATGTATTTGTTTTCGGGGAAAAAGCCAGAAGCATAAAAAAAGAAAAACTTGAATGAAGATAAAATCTTGGTCAGTTTTCAAAACATTCTTATGATTTGCAAAGCAGATGGCATGTTTCCTTAGTATTAAAAATACGATAGATTTTTCTAATCGTTTTTACTCTTGGATAATCATTTTAAAGAATGCTCATTACATAAACTTATTTATGCATGACTTTAATCAAGTATTTTATGGAAAAGGAAGCAAGCTTGGAAAGAGTAAAGGGAACTGAAAACTTATTTGTGTAAATCTCTAATTTATAATTACAAGAAAGAAATCTACACTAAAAGCTTATAAGACAACCAGCACAAATATAAAGTTATTAGAAATATGGAAATTCGTAAAGAAAAACATTTCTCATCTGTAAAAAAGGGCCCTTTTAATTTGAAAAAGGATAGAAAACAATCAAGAATAAAAGTTCCATACACTGAAAAGAATATTTCATTTTTTTGTGACAAACAATTAGCAGAATTAACATTTAACAACAAGGAAAACAGGTCACACAAAGTTAAGTTTTCAAACAATTGGGAAGCATTTGAGTGTAACAAAGTTAATGAATCCATTGCCTTTGAAAATGATACCGATGAAATTGAACATGGAAGTGAAAAGAAAGGGAAATCAAAAGACATTTATTCTGTAAATGTGAAGTGTATTCCAAAGCTGTCAATAAATAATGATTGCTTTGAGACTGATACTTGGCAAGCTGATTCCGGGAAAGAAAAATCTAGAAAAAACAATATGAAGAGCCTCAAATTTTCTACTGAATTGAGCAAAAGAAATGAAAATAAAAACCTTAGAATTGAAAGTTTGCATTCTACTGAATGCACTACAAGGTTGTCTTGTAATACTTTATCAAAGAATTATGATAATAATGTGGGTCTTGTAAAAGATATGCGTAACTTTCCAAAAAACAGCGTGAAAAGTGTAAAATCTCAATTGTGGAATGATATTGTACAGCCTTGTTTTGTTCATCTCAAGCGCATTGATTTTAAATTAGAGCAATTCCAACTTAAAAATAATGAAAACAGTTTCAGTCATTGTTCAAAAAATAATGCAAAATCAATTCAAGCAGTTGAAAATCAGGAAATGATTCGTCCTTGCAGTGTATTCTTGTATCGAATCAATCTAGAATCATTTCTCCCTGCAGAATGTATAAATTCTAAAAACTATGTAATTTCACATAATATTGAACCTGCGAAAAAAAAGGCGAAGCTTGCAGATGAATGTAAGAAATCGGTGTTAAACAAATATAAATATTGTAAAAGTTTCAACAGAAGTTCTAATAATTATAATTTACGCTCTCAACTAGATACAAGTGTAGGTAAATGTTATTCACTGGGAAGTAGACAGCTTTCTCGAGTTCCTTTTATCAAGAATGGTTCTGATAACTTAAAATGTTTACAAAAATATTCTTTGAATAATGTGGAGGCAAGACAGGTTCCTTTTTCTGTGAATAATTCTCAAGTGAATTTTAAAGTACACAGTATTCTTCCTTTTGAAAGAACTCAGAGTAGCTACAGTGATATGAATCTCTTGCCACACATTGATGCAAATTCAGAAGTTCAGCTCCACAAAATTGTGCGGCCTTGCTGTGTGCGTGTTTTGCGTCTCAATATGGATGACATTTCCAAGAAAAGAATAAATCAACATTCCAAGATAACCATCATAGAAAAAGCACTTCCATCAATTGATAGTGATATCAGCGTTAAAACAATTGCAATATCCAAGAACACTAGCAAATCCCGATTGTACAATACACAGGAAGAACTTTTAGGTGATCTTGCTGGGGTGGTTGATAGCTACCATCAAAATAAAGGGGTATGTTTTGATAATGGTGAATTGAAGATAAAGCTGAAACCATGTTATGTTCGTGTAGAAAGATTTTCATTTAAAAAGTATGCTTCTGAAACAACTATTCGCTCGATGATAGGTGAGGGAAAAAGCAAAATATTTGAGGCTTGTGATCTTCCTATGAAATATAAAGAAACTGCCCTTAAATGTTTGGGTCAGAAAGAGAAATCTACAAGTAAGATAAGTAAAATTTTGGAACTTGAATATGATCTAAATGAAAATAAACTAAAGACTAGTGAAGATACTTTTTCCAAGAAAGGACTAATGGAATGTGACAAAATTGATGTGAACATGATAGATAAATCTGATTCTATTGAGTTCCTACCAAGGAAGACTGATGAATTCGGCAACTCTAACTGTGTTTTAAAAGTTACAGAAACATCCGTATTGCCATATAGTATTGTTCTTAAGAAAATTCAATTAAATGGCGATAATCTGAAATGTGGTGGCACAGTAGGGAGTAGAAAGAGTTTAGAAAAATATGATGTTGATTCTGTAAATAGCATTAAAAATGTAACGGGCGATTGTAAAAGGAATGTTGAACTTCCGGACAGTTTTTTTCAAAGAACAATATTTGAGAACAGTTTTAGTGCCAATAGAAATATAGAGGAACAGGAAAAAAATCTGACAGTGGTAAACAGAAAAATTAAAACCACAAGGCATATTTGCGTCCAATGCTATGCATTACTTCCAAGTGCGAAAGCTCTTTATGATCATATATGTAATGGTAAAGGTAAAAGAGGTCATGTGTGTCAATTTTGTGAAAAAATTTTTAAGACCAGTCAAAGGCTGCAGACTCATAAATTTTCCCATATAGTAGTAAAATGACTGAATGTAACGATTCATAGAATTGTTGATTAGACAATTATGTTTTATGATGTATATTTTATTTGCTAGTTCTACGTTAGTTTTATTTATTGAACTGTAAATTTCGAAAATATATTAAAATTAGTTATTTGCAATGAGTGTTGTCTATACCATATGCTTAAAAAATGTTTCTTAAATGGAATAAAATATGTGTTATCTATGTTTGATCTCTTTTTATGGACCTTAGTTAAGTTAAAATTCATGTTGAATTTTTAACAAGTTCAAAACACTTGGAGAATGAAACCTTCATACAATACAAAAAATAAAGATTGTCTTCTATATTTATCTGGGTCCCTGTAACCTGAAAACAATTATGTGTGACCAAAACCAAATTTTAGATACTCATGTTTTAACATCGTTGTAAGTTGCCTTGTCTCCTAGTAAATACCAATTCCATCCACATGCTTCGATATTTAGCCAATTCACCACTACTTGCTAGCTATTTTTTTCGTTTATTTCCAAGGATCATCATTGTAGGAGTTGATAGTACTGGCATATAGCACTACTGTTACTAGCATTCCGCCAAGTTTAAACAAAAGTCGTCATTCGCCCGCAGTCATTTTGGTTTTTATGTAAAACTATTGAGATTAGTTACTCAGAAATCCTCAGTGTAAGCTTTGAGTGCTACAAGTTGTCCCATCTCCAGTGTGAGGATATTTCAATACTCCCAAAATGTTAATATTGTAAGTGTGTAATTACTGCTGAAAGAGAAGATGGAAGAGCCTTCCAAAGTATAAGTAAGATATGCATTTCAAGATGTATAGAATTGTGCCTATTTCTATTCTCAGTAAATTTATTTATTGTTCTGATTATGACATAATAAATACCAGAATGCTGTGAAAAGTAGAAATACGTCCTTTCTATGCACGTTTAAAGCTGTAACTGAAAAATGATTCAACTGCAAATGTCCAGCAGTAAGAAAACACACTATTCATCTTTGAGAAAATTGTCCTTTTTAAAGGACTAAAGAACTAGAAAGATGGCGATTAGGAATGTAGACAAAGTAATAAAACACTTGCAACTACTAGAGTAGAGTATAAAAAAAACGGTGTTGTCAGGGCTCGTAGAAGAAACCTTGTGCTCTCCTCGACTAATCTTTCGACGTCGACCGAAATGTTGATGTGGAGTGTTTCGTTTAGACCCTGAAGTCTACGACTTCAATTCTCCCCTACAAAATAATTTGCAAATCCGTTTATAGGACCACATTCTGTTACCAGTAACTGAGTTTCTTTCATTTTTTAATTTTCTGGGTCTGAAAAATGGAAGTGGCCCAGGCCTCTTTTGACCTCTAAAAGGGCTTGTTTCTTGTGGCAGAAGAGGCTATATAAATACATGTGGAATTCAGAGTTGTAAAATTGCAGAAGTAAGGAGTATTTATTTAACTTGAGGGAACCTTCTCACCACTATAATTATTCACGTCCAATATAGTAAAATATGAAGCAGTGCAATGAGGATCCTAACCATGAGCAACCTTTTGGTAGATTAAAGTTTTGCCTTATCAAACTCTGCTAGAAACTCAAAATAGTATATCAAGTGAGTCGAGATGAAAATTGTGGATATTTCCCTTTTGCAAAATCAACGAAAAATCGAACAAGGAAACACAAGAAAAATTTCTTGCTGAATACAGCTAAAGCTGCATACTTAACTGGTGCTTCTAATAGAACTGGAAAAAATTGTAATTGCTGTACTAACATTGTATGAAATCTTCACCCCGAAGTATGTGGATGTAATTCTGTGCAAGATATATTCAATCCATACTGATGTTTAATACCTGTATGCAATGATGTTAATACATGAGTAGGTATCAAAAACTTGGTTTTGATCATTAATTGAAGCTATAGAGGCCCAGCTAGATTTTAAAAACAAAATCTTTTTGCGCCTAAGGGTTCCAATTTCCTCCATTACTAATCTACATATAAAGCAGAGTTGGCATCTGTCTCTGTTCTCTCTCTATACAAATCTACACCGTTTGACCAATCTACACCAAATTTGGTACACTTATTCTTTGGAACCCTGCGGGCTACATATAACCCCCGTTCTATTTGTCTTGGGTGTGCAGAGGGTTGTAACTTCCTGTTATCCTGGACAGCATTTGCTAGGGGGCGCTGTCTCCGGTCGGACTGTACAGTAGTCGCCTCAAGATGACCTTGGAGTTTTTTAGGATCTTGGAGTATGATGCAATCGTAGATGTGTGCGGTTGCGCTGAAAATCGCTCAGTATCGTTTATGTATCCCATTCATTCCCGTTATATAAATTCTTAAACTAGCTATATTATTGGAATGTAATTTTTTATGATAATATAAGGTTATTTTCATAGAAAGTTGTCTTTTTTTATCGTTGATATGGTACGGGGGCTTAAGACAATTTGAAATCCTCATAGGAATAACATTGCGTAATTATACGATCAATGTCAGACCAATTCATACTAAATTTGGTACATTCATTCAGTAGAATTCTGCCGGACACAGGCTATATATTAACCCTGTTTGATTTGTTGGAACAATATGGAAATGATTTTTCATAATTTTGTATTTTAATTTATTCATTCAACATCAAAATAAATTATCTTAATAAATCTAAAAATTTTATATTGCAGTCTTTTTAAAACTCATTAATTTTATTATGTCCTAAGTCGACATCTTATTAAGTAACACCAAAGTGACGTGAGTATAATTTATGTAAACTAAGTTATATTCTGCAATTAATTTGCTAAAAGTAAATTTTCTTCTTTAAGTAGTGAATATATTTAATGTCATAAAGCCTTTCCCGATTTTAAATAGTCCTTGTGTAAAAAAATGATTAGCGACAAATAAAACCTCTGAATTTAATAAGTAAATAGTAAATGTTGATTTTGTTTCCCTAAGTGGTTGAAGTTGGCGGCATTGAGAACATGTCATTCTCGTGAGTAGCATGTTCCTAGTCTGGAAATGAGATGAGAAAGTAAGCTACCTATAAACATTTTTGTTGCTACAAGGCAGCAAATTAACAGCTGCATAATAGGAAGTCGATTGTGCTTATTTATTGTTCTTTTTAAGTTTCTGCAATTCCGTAAAATCAAATGTCATCAGTCTTCAATTTTTCATCTATAATTTAATATCTAATTTTTATATAAGTATTTTACATCTACTTAAGTATCATTTACAATTTGTTTTTCAAGTTTCATTTCTTAAATGTTTATTCAATAAATTATTTTATTAAAATGAGTTTGATAAAAAGATGTCTCATTTTACACTTTATACTCACTATAAAAAGTGAATGCTTGGGGGCATTACTGCCCTCTAAATTCAGCCCAGAAAAGAAATTAATTTAACCATAGACAATAAATTTTCCGAGTAATACGCAGTGGGTAAATATATTTAAATGAGTACAAATCTCTGAACCAAATCTCCAGGTCCCCTCGACCTGGTACTAGACAGGCATTGACAGTTTTATCTTCTCAATCAAGTGATCCAGTCAAGTTGGACAAAGCTCAGTGATCAATTATAACTTCCAGTTCGCAGAATAGTATAAAGAGGTAGGCAGAATAATATCAGCTTCTTCCAGGGTTTCTTTTTAATAGGATTTTGAGTCAAGGAATACATTGGTCACTCCATTCATTGCTATGATGGTAGTCCACTAGGTTCGTTCTATATCTTGTACATTAGGGTGGCCCTGAAAATAAAATCGAATTTTGTCTGAATGAATTCTTTTTGTGAAAAAGTTTGCTAGTACATCTCAGTTAAACATCTAATTTTTTTCTAAAATTAAATGATATCTTAATGAAGAGACCGGCGACTGAAGTTATCTAATTGCGGCTTTTCCGCAAGATTCCGTCAGAACTAGCTCCAGCTTAGGGCTTTTCACTCAAGCAGTGTTAAAGTAGCCTAAAGAATGGTTTTCGCTCGTAGAAACTCCTAGAACACTAAAAAGTCCAATTCGTGTCAAACATTTAAGACTAAACAGCCCAACTTCCGTATGAATGAACCATATACCGAGAATTTGCATTAGGACGATCGAGCAGGAGCAATTTCACATCTGAGAGTTTCTACCCAGTTTTCTACGAGATTTGTAGTATTTAATGTGCAGTTAAAACAGTTCTGTCTTATTTCGGTGCTGTTTGAAACAACCCTGGACTCTACGGAGACATGGTTGCTCATCGAGTCCCACCCATTTTCTCATCCGTGCTCAAACTATGAGAGGTTTGGGGGTCAATTTTGCTCATATATTTGTTACAAAACTAGAGTATCTTTTGCATCAAGGTCTTTTTTGATATGGCCTTATTCTACCATCAAGATACGTATCACAAATTACTTAAAAAAACGGTTCAGTTCCTTTGTTTAAGAGGTACGGAAACCATTGCAATGGTCGGCCCATGTGATTCTTTTCTGTTAATTTCTTCCATCGTGTTCAACGTTTGGAAATTCTCCATGAATACCATAACATCGAAAATGCTATATGCTCATTTCTTCATTTTCTGGAATCCTATTTTTGCATATTGCGCACTAAATAGTGCATATCTCTGAAGAATTCCGGGTAGAAACTTGCATAGATGTGTTAGCCTTTCTAAATCATCCTCAAGCAAATTCTGGCCATTTATACGGAAATTAAGCTAAATTTGGTTTTAATGTTTATTCCGATTTGAACGTCCTAAAGTGTTCTAGTTTCAACGAGTGAACCATTCTCTTAGGTCATTTAAATCTCTTGTGTGAAAAGCCCCTTAACTAGAAACGATTTCAAACGGTGTCGAATGGAAAAGCCTGAATTTGATAATTTTAGCCGCCAGTCACTTAACCAAGATATTTAATTTTGAAAAATCAACATTTGTTTATCTGAGGTGGACTATCCAACGTTTGTCGCTATTAGGATTTTTTTCTGACAAAATTTGATTTCTTTCGCCATACCCTAATGTACAACACTGCCTTTCATGCTTGGATTTTATTGGATGAAACTTACCGTGGTCTTTAAGTGGGTATAAAATCCCCTGACAAATAGCAATTGACTCCACGTCAAGTATACAAATTAGGTATGCCATATAAATCGTTTTCTTATCCAAGAGTTGTAAAGATGCTGAGAAAATGTTTTGCTAATCTTTTGTCTTGAAAGAAATTTTCTTAATTTTAACTCGGAGAATATTTAGAAGATTCCCAACGCTTGTATGCTGTTGGGAGGGTAATAGCGGGACTGAGTTCATTAATGAAGTGGCAGATTTCTTTCCAGCAGATCATTCCTGACATTTTTTCATTTGTGTAAGCAATTACAAACAAGTGGAACAGTCACCCATAGACCTGTTTCGGAATGTTTTTAGGGTTTCAACATTGTCCGACAATCATAGCATTATTTGTAAACTCAATCGGCAAGTGTTGGCACTAGCTCACCGAGTTTTGTAATCATTACTGTCAAAAGGCCGATATGCCTAATTCTGTGAGGTGAAGGGTCTTTAAACACTGATACCAAGTGTTTACGTTCCAAGGCCAAAGGATTAAAGTGATATGAGCATGTGACAGACCCAAGCACACTGGTCCAATATTCTCTTCACATGTGAATCAAGATTTGCCCTAGGGTGGGAGAAGAAACGTGCGAAGGTCATGCACATAATCCAGTTACATCATTGAACAACACGCCTTTAGTCGTGGTAATTGATGATATGGACAGTCACAATACGTGATTCTTTTCTTTCCATATGTAGGCTACTATGAAGAATGACGCCTTCTATATAGGGTTGTTTTTCTATACATTTATTTATCTTTAAGGGTATCATACATGCTATTTACATATTTTAATATTTACAAGAAAAAACGGCAATTCTATCCTCGAAGGACCTTATTACGTATCCTGGTCGGTGTCCACCCCTCGAGTCTCCTTCCTCACCCTATCGTTCTCTTTTCCTCCTCACCCGGATGATCATCCAAGGACACCCCCGCCAACGTCTATCGGGGACCAAATGGTTCCTTCCGGCCAACATTCCTCAGTGTCTCGCTGGAGAACATCGGGTTGTATTGTAATTTGGATGTCGCACCTACTTTCATAGGCGGTATTATGACAAGCGATAATTATCGGGACCAAGTTCATGGAACTATTACTAGACGGCCCAGATTTCTTTTTGCTGAACGATAATGCTTGTCTTCATAGAGTAAGGCTTGTGAAAGTGTACCTTGAAGGCGAAGATATTATTCGGACACAGTGACCAACATATTTCCTGGATCTCAATTTAATAGAAAATATTTGGTATGCCCTCAGAAGTCCCATCTACCTTCCAAGAGACCTTTTAGAGGAATGTCAAATATTGCCTTCTGCTGCTCTAGATCACACACACACACATCTGACTGAATATCTGAATCGTCGATGCAAAGCTTGCAATAAAGTCATATTACATAATAAATCTCACTTGTCTCATTTATGCATCATTGAATTTTCTTTTACGCAATGCAAAGTGTGAAGGTTTAAAATAAATACTAAATATATATATTTTTAAATTTTATCACGGTTTGAATGAATAAACTTAATTATCAATGATACTTGTGACATTTGGATCACGAGGAAGAATTTTAAGATACAACTTTTGGAAGGCAATCTGTCATAAGTATGAGCTTTGTCACATTAAGGAAATTCAGACCAAGAAGTCACGAACTTTGACTTGGAATCCAGGTTTTGATAGCGATACACTAGTTGTCACAGTGCCATGCTCGTGAAGAATATTATTGCCTCCCAATGAGTCGGCGGGTATGATCCCGGACCGTCGTTAATATCCCTTTGTGTTGCTCCAGTGCGCCGTTACTTAAAATACCTACCCAATGAGTCGGTTGATATAAACACTACCGTGCTATACAAAATCAATATTTGGACCAGGCCAAAGAATATTGATATTCTTCATTTGTGACATTAAAATATTTGTTAAGTAAATGCATTTTCTAAATAATTTCTACCGAGTGTTTAATTTGTTTATTTTACCCCAACCACAACTCCTTACAATAAATTCTACATGTGTATTTGCTATCTGAGAATTTGCATTTTGTGCTGAATTTTTGAGGTTGTATAATGGTGATGCTATGAACATGGCTGTAGCAAATGTTAGCCAGGCATATTCTTAATTTCAGCATTTCTACTAAAAATGATATTTAGGAAAAATGGTTTTTAAATTAAAATTATATTCGTGAGTTGGGACATGCCAAAATAAAGATTTGATTTTAATCTTTAAGTCTTAATCTGTAATTTTTAGATGCAAGTTAACACCTGAGGCTAAGTATAACGCTATTTCACTGTTTATAACGATGAGTTGCACGATATAGTATGCACAGGTTAACGTTGAAACTGATAAATAGATATTTAAACATCCGGATAGAACAAGGCTGCAAAAATCTGAGCAAGCAGCCCGAACTATCATCGGTACTATGCGAAAATCACGTACCTGCATTTTTGGTTGTTTTCATCCAAATGCATTTTTCAGGGTGGTATTCGATGTTTTATACTATGCCAAAATGCACGAGTTTTGATTCGTGGCCTAAATAAGCTAATTTGATACCGACTCAATGAAACTCACTTTTTCCAAGTGTTTTCGAAAAAAAGGTTTTGCAAATTCGCGGGGTTTTGATGGTGCCGACGATATTTTTTGACATATCAGACTAAAATCTGGTACCGTTTATATAATCTTGCTAGTTTTACATCGGATCGTTTCCCATTCCAAAGACAGAATATTCATTACAGGATCCTTATCTTAAAGTGCTGTGAGGATGTTTTAGCATCAAACTATTTGTAGGTATTCAAATATCAGTGATTTATTCTGTTACCAAGTGATCATCCGGTCTGAGCGCTCTGATCCTTGTTCGTTCCAACAGGCTCTGGATACGAATCCTGGTCTCGGCATGAATGTAGCTATTCGGAATCCACTTTAAGCTGTATATCTGGTTTATTTAGCCCTCGTATTGCAAAAATGCCCATAGAGTGACAAACCAAACTTGCCTATCGATTGAAAACTAAGATACTTGAAACATGTTCTTCGTTTGGTGGAAAAGGATCCAAGTGCAATAATTTCTTTACTTCCAAATATAAAATCCTTTTCCGACTTATAACCTGAGCTTAAAGATTAACACATTTTAGTGTACTTTTCCTTGTGCCTTGGGATTGCGGTAGCCCGGTTGGAATAGTGATTGCGAGTTCGAAACTAGATCCAACCAAATACCATCGTATACGTGGGGGCTGGTGCATGTCAAATCTGTCGTGACCTCAAATGTTATCACTGGCTTGGTGTAGAAGTTTGGATAGTGGGGTGCCAGCTTAGGTGTTGACTTTGTCATCTTACTGTGGTTCAAAATTACGAAGTGTTATCTTTCCCTTCGGGATTGATCCCGTACCGTCGCCAATAACTCATTGTATTGCTCCAATGCGACATTAATGCAATTACCTACATTGTGCCTTGTTACGTTTTCAATGCAGTTATTCATTTAGCTTTCAAAAGTTGCCAGAATTTAGATATCTCATAAACAAATGAGACATACTATATACACCTGCCATCAAGTTTTAACCTCGATGATCACATCTACTTGAAATGTGCAAATATTTATTTACATTGTATCTTTTAGAGAGAAAACGCATTAACACAAAACTAAAAATTATTCCTTAATTTCGTTGTATTTGTGTTATAATTTATATGGAATACTTTCGAAAAAACAATTATAAACATCTTCAGAGTTCTGGTTCCTCAGAATTGAGAGCATTTAAAACAAATGAATAATTGACTTAGTGAATGCTAACATCTCCCACAGTGGCTGGTTAGGGTTGAGGATGAGGTACTTTATGAGTTCTGTCAAGCTAAATGTATGCATATTAAGTTTTATTTTGCGTTGTAAGTACTAAAAGTTTTATTTTACGTAGGAACGTGCTTCCTGTACGTATTCTGCATCGACCTTCTAATGCAGTGGTTCCCAAAGTGTGTTCCGTGGAACCCTGGGGTTCCGCGAAAAAATTTAGGGGTTCCGCGTGACAAATTTTATTTCATTAAAAGAAATAAGAATGGTGTTTAATCTATTCACATTTTCCTCGGAAAGTTTACAATCGACCACCAAATTGAATTTAAAATTTTTAAATAACGCGACTGAAAACATAAGCATCGGTAGCAATTTGAACTTCACGAAAATTGATGTATTTTTTTGTGCAATATACCGGTGTATTTGCGCCAATGCTATTGTGCCCTTGTATAATTAACGGTAACTGTCATTCCAACCAGAATGTTTTTTTTTAGTTTTGTTTAATTCAATAAAATCTGAAATACCAAAATAATACTTGTTTAATTTAATATCAGATATTAAATTTTGAAAAGTCGTTGTCGAAAAAATATTCAGGGTTCCGCGATCATTGGCAACAAATTTTGGAGTTCCACGACCAAAATAGTTTGGGAACCACTGTTCTAATGAAATTGACAGCATGTGCTTGCAGCTTCATGCTATTTCTTTCGATCTCCCGGTTTGAAGATCTGCCACCTGGTTGCGGGAAAAAGCATGAATCCTAATGTAATAAATTATTGATTGGTTAAGGTAATTATCCAGCGTGATTAAAACACTAGTCTGCTGCGACTCCGCCTATATGCTCTGTCATTAAAAGGTCGATGGTGTTCTGGACCTGATGTCACCTTGCTTGTTTTTCGTATACGATTTCAGCTCGTCGCCTATAAGGATTCTGATATGTATCATGCCAGAATATATGAGCAGGGATACACAGACCGCCGCCCGTGGGCCTCATCTGCCCTTTGATTTGTTGACTACTCACCATGCGTTATTTTAACTTAAACAAGTCACACGAAACTTTGTTGCGAAATGCGCAAGTCTCTTTGGGTCAACATGTATCTGAACATGGTTTTTAGTCATGAATATTAACAAATCGAAAAATAGGAACAGCTTGATTAATGAAAATTTACAATCAATTTTGCGCTTGGCTTCTACAAAAATCGAACTAAGTATTAAAACAATTCTTAAATCAATGCAATGTCACGCATCAAATTAAATTCTTCATTTACTTTTTATTATCTTTCTCTTTTGTAACATGATAAAATATAAATAATGCATGACAGATAACTTCGTTTTTAGGCGGCCCTCCCATAAGTCACAGTGAATCTATGTGGCCCTTGGTCTTTACAAGTTTGCACACCTGATATGACTTCGGATCTTTCCCTTCGAGGGTTGATCCCAGACCGTCGCCACCTTGCGCCATAAAACCCAACAATCGATCAATCAACCCTGACCGTCGCCAATAGCCCTTTGTGTTGCTCCAGTGCGATGTTAATTAAATACCTATCCTGATATAACTAATCATAGACTGCAGACTTTTTGTTCTTGGGCAGAACTGTATAAGAGGTTATGTTATCAATTTAAGACAATTTTTGATTTCATGCATTCTACCTATCAGTCGCTGCCGAGTCGGTTTGCGCTTCGAAATGGATCGAGTTCCTCTTTGTTATGAAAAGATAATCAGAGCAAGAACCATTTGTGTTAACCTTTCCCTATTTTCTGTAACATTTAAATTATGCATCGATGAACCAACTCAAAAGAAGGATGTCTATTCGCTGAAAAGTTTCCGCAAAATTAGTCTTGATCTTAAATGTATTATCAAATCTCCAATATTCATACATCTCCAAGGAATGAGTTATTCCCCCAAAGCACTAGAAAACTAGAATTTACTAGACTCCTGGAAATATTTTTACTTCAGTTCTGATTATTATACATTTAAATAAAATGTATAATAATCAACCAACCGTTACTTTGAGGAAAATTCATTGGAAATTAGTTATTCCTTTGAACTAAACTAGTAGACAGTTCCCATGTTGTCAATTAAAAAACAACTAATAAAGATATATTTAAAAACAAAAATAGTTTGCCCCTTTCGGCAGATCTACATACGCACCATCGTGATATTCTAGAAACCGAACAATATAAGTAAATAAAAAACATTTGGAAAAACGTTTTCCATTGAATTATGGATGTAAATCAGGCCTATGGTATGCATTTTTTAAATGCATGCAGATTAAACTTCACAAGTTCTATCCTGAAAATAATTCGAGGTTAAATTTAAAGAAAAAATATAAATCAAGTAACTCAAAGAAATATAGGAATAAATTATTAGATATAACAGTAGACTCAGGTACATTATAGGAATTTAGATAATCGGTTCTTTAGACATTAGGAGATTGTATAAATATAGATGTTTAATAAATATCAGGGAAACTGCTTAACTTATAAGCGTTCAACTTATCCACTAGGAATCACTGTTGCTGCAAATAATTAAGTAACTAACACCAACCCCTATACCAACAGTCCTAATACTTTTTACAAGTTAATTCTGTGAATAATACATTATTAAACATGAGCCTCAGCAGGGGGACTTTTGTTTTGTGAACTATTAAACTAAAAATGAGTTACTCCAAAACTGACTTCGGGGCATCAAGTAGAATGCCCTATTTCGGCAATCCACATGAACTTCTACCTTCAATTTTACCAACAATCTCGAGGTCATTTTAAAATATTTGCGTGTTAAACACGAACTAAAATACTAACATTCTGACAAAGAATCCAGTGTGTGAGATATATGTTGCATTTAAAAATATAGAAAAATGGAGAAAAGCTTACATACCAATTGTTCGCCTAAAAAGAATGTTACAAATGATACATTACAAATAGTTCTTTTGAGATGAAACATAAATAATCAGGTGAAACATAATACTAACTATGATTAGAAAGTATAAAAATCTCTTAAAGATTAGCCTAAGACCTTGTTTGACATTGCATCATGTAAATATGTCCTATCTTCTACATGTTCTTGTAAGAGGATTCAAAAGGTATCACTTAAAGAACCAGAACTAACCATGGGCACTACGAAAAATGGCAATAGGTTGAATAGATTTTGCTGAAACGAATAAAATTTTAGAAAGGTAGGTAGTTGAATTAACATCGCGTCGCACTGGGGAAACAAAGGGCTATTGGTGACGGTCCGGGATGAATCTCGAAGAATTTTAGAAAGGAATAATGCTGGTTTGTTTCGAAAGGAAGAAAGAAGCATAAGGTGTCTAACTTTAAAATGTACCTGACTGCCGAAGTAGTGAAAAATGTGCTTGCTGCATACAAAAGTTACCAATATTACCGACTAGGGAACCTTCAACTTTTGAAAGAATCGCCCTTGAATTTAAAATTATTTCAGAATGTATTTTAGTTTATGCATTAATGTGGTATGTGAGAAAGTACCATCCATCCTACAAGATAAAGCTTTGAATGTTTTTAATACGGTACACACATTCTCGTTATTTAAATGACGAATTAAAAGCTGTTATTTACCTAGTCATTAAATAAAATGCACACTTCTTTCATCCCAAGAATATGCCCCATTTCAAGTTATTTTTCCGTTTGGGGTCATTCTAATGCAAAATCAGCAGTTTCCGCGTTCTGTATATGCTCGTACCGTCGGTTCTGTATGTGCTCGTACTGTTCCGGTGTCTGTATGTGCTCGTACTAATTCGAAACGGCTGGGTATACTTAACGTGACCAGACGTCCCGTTTTGAACGGGACTGCCCCTTTTTTACATTACATGTCCCGGTGTCCCCAAAATGAACTCCGGGACGCAAAATTGTCCCGTTTTCGGAAACCGCGCGAAAATTGAGGAGCCGGCCGGCCGGGCGCGAGCGGTGTGCGGGGGCGAGATCGCGTCATCGCTCGACGCGACGATAGCCGATACGTCATCGCTCGCGCGCGTTATTCGTTGACTATTGTTTGACAGATTTATCGCCCACTTCTCGCTATTGTTTTGTTGTTGTTTGATGCTCGTGTAGTAAATAACTTGAAGTTCTTTTGTCTTGGAATCATAAGTTAATATGCCGAAACGCAAGTGTTCGTTCAATGTTAGCTAGCTTACAAGCAAAATATCCGTTTATCAAGCAAATAAATACTCCCTCAGATGTCAGATGCGAAAAGTGTCGTACAGAATTTAGTTTTTCCCACAGCGGTGCCGGTGATATTGAACAGCATTTGAAGTCTGAAAAACATAAAAATGCCGATCGTGCTGCCGCTTCGATGTTAAACTTTTTCAAGAAATCGGACGCGCCAACATCAAAGGATTTGGATATTGCCGCGTCAGAAGGCGTCTGGGCTTATCACACGATACAAGAAAACCACAGTTTTCGCTCTAATGATTGTGCTTCGAAATTAATTCAATCATGTTTTAATCCCAAATTTACATGCGCGCGTACGAAATCAGAAGCTATTGTAGTAAATGTTTTGGCGCGTACAGCGATGAAAGAATTAAAAGATAACCTTGATAAGTCCAATTGTATTACGATTCTAAACGACGCTTCAAACCACGGTAACAAGAAAATATACCCTATTGTAGTACGCTTTTTTCAACCTTACGTAGGTGTGCAAGTAAAAATTTTAGACCTCCAAGACCAACCAGGTGAGACTTCTGATATCATTGTCAATTATTTAAACCAAGTGTTGACAGACAATAATTTGACAGCAAAAGTCGTGGCATTTTGTGGGGACAATGCCAACGTAAATTTCGGGGGCGCAGCTAGGCGAGGAACTAATAATGTGTTAACGAAATTACAATCATCTCTTAAAAAGCCATTAATAGGTATTGGATATGGAGTCCATGTAATTCACAATGCAATAAAATCTGCTGCAGACGGGCTATCCTTAGATTACGAAAGCATTATTGTGAAGATATATTCATTTTTTTATATTTACACGGTTCGAGTTGAAGCTCTAAAGGAGTTTTGCGCTGAAACTGAAACGGAATATCAACAAATGCTCGGCTATAGCAAAACCAGATGGCTTGCTCTTATGCCTGCCTTGGAAAGGGTTTTAAAAATGTATCAGCCATTAAAAACTACTTTTTGAGCATTGAAAGTCATCAAGTTTTCATCAAGCTGTATTGAAGCTTGAAGGTCAGACTGTATCGGCAACTGAAGCTGCAAAAGAAATCAATCAACTAAAAGACAATTTGACTCAAAAACAGACAGTTTCTTCCATTTACAGTCCGTCAATTAATGGTGAAATTGAAAGATAATGGTACACTGATATCGATGAAGAGTTTGTGAAAAGGACGGCTACAGAATTTTACAAAACAAGCCGTGAGTATCTAGAGCAGTGGACTTGCTTCCTTACCAAAGAAATGGAGATATTTTACTGGGTAGATTTAAAAAAAGTACCCGCATGGGAAGACATTCAAAAATCTCTGGATGTATTAATTGAAAAGGAATATATTGACTGTAATAAAGATACAGAAGTTTTTGACAAATTTTCATTAATTTCTAACTATATCACGTCGCAAAAAGTAACCGAATGGAATAATCTAAATGTTTCCACAGAAACTCGTCGGGTTGAAGTATTCAAACACTTTCACACTAACAATCTTCAGCATGAAAACTTTTGTATTTTAATTGAATATATTTTATGTTTGCCTGCTACAAATGCTCCAGTAGAAAGAGTATTTTCTATGATGAACAAATTGTGGACATATGAAAAAACCCAGTTACAAATTCCAGTTCTAAAGTCGATGTTGATAACTAAGGTGAATATAAAAAAAACATGCCAAGAGTTTTATTCTTACTTAAAATCATCACCAGATGTATTAAAGCAAATTTGTTCCTCTGATAAATATAAATATACTAACTAAACATTTTGGATATATTTTTTAATTTGTAATAATAGCTAACTTTTTCTAAATATAAAAAATGTTTTTTTTAATTGACTACCTGTTAATTGACCTAAACAAACCAATGTCCCGTTTTGAGTCAAAAAATAAATGGTCACGTTAGGTATACTTGAAAATTTGCATGCTATGATTTCTCACATTCATTTAGTGACTGAACTTCGTTGCGTCAGCCTGTCTGTCCGTCTTCCCTTTTTATGTCAGTTTTTGTATTTGTGTGTTTGCAAGTATCACATAAATTTTATTCTATGTATTTTAATAAAATGTTACATATTTTATAAAACATATTTTGACGTAGTGAATACATTATTTAAATTTCCTTTGCTTACTTATTTAGGGAAGTTTCATGTTAAAACACTGAGTAATTATACTTAAATCAACTATAATTTGGTAGTTTTGGAGATGCTGTAATGTATATTGAGCATCGCGAAAAATTATTTTTACGAAATTTAAATTGTAATTGATGCGTTCACCTTTTTAAAAACGCATAAATAAACTTCGACGGACCACAGCTGCCTTTTCTGCTTTTTATTTAACAGGACGTCACACACATTTTGTACAACATATAAAGACAGCTAAACATTATTGAGTTGAAGCAATTGTGGGTGTCGAGATAAACATTAATTACCCATTTCTGGTTATTGCTGCTAACTTTGCAGCGTCTAGTAGTCAACTGGCGATGGGCTCAGTCGGCTCGGGTATTGCGCATGCGTGAACATTTTCGCCTATCTGGTTGGCGCACGTGCGGCAACATCCCGCCCGGCCTTGCCATGTTCTCATACAAAAAAAAATAGAATTGTTAAGTTCTTGCATAAGTCCAAACATAAATGAATGCTTAAATTTCAGTTATAATCAATGTAAACTAATAAACAATAACTAATCACTATGAATACAATAATCACAATAGTAAGATAAACAGTATACACTTAAGCACTAGAATTTTCATAAAGAACAAATATTATTATTATTTTTTTAAACAATACATTTAATTTTCAATAGGCAGTACACTCAATCTGGAGATGGACCTTTTATAAACTCCCTTACTGGTTTTCACGTCAACAACTCGTACTTTTCTATCATGTCCGGGATATATGGCTATTAATCGTCCCAATAACCATTTATATGGTGGGAGATTTTCTTCCCTTATCAAAACCATGTCCCCTATTTTTAGATTTTCTTTATCAACTACCCATTTCTTTCTTTGTTGTAGACTATTCAAATATGAAAGGCTCCATCTTTTCCAGATTGTTTGTACCGATTTTGTAATTCTCTGCCAAGCATTAAGGCGATTTGTCTCAATATCAGTTAGAGACGGTTCGACTATGGCCGTCATCGGCCTTCCTATCAGGAAATGTGCCGGCGTCAGCACCTCCAAGTCATCAACATCGGCCGAGAGAGGGGTAAGCGGGCGAGAATTCAAAACAGCTTCTATCTGGGTCACGAGAGTTAGCAACTCTTCATAAGTAAATTTTGAATTCCCAGCAACGCGTTTTAAGTGATATTTAAATGCCTTTATGTTTGCCTCCCAGAGGCCTCCCCAATTCGGACTTCTTGGGGGAATAAAAGACCATTCTATGTTTTCTTCCGCGAAAAAGGCAAATAAAGATTCCTCTTTTTCTTGAACAAATCTAAATAGGGCTCTAAGTTCTCTATTAGCCCCTACCATGTTTGTCCCATTATCCGAGAATATTCTATGGCATTTTCCCCTTCTCGAAATAAATCTTTTCAGTGTGTTTATTAAAGCTTGTGAAGTTAAATCACTGATTATTTCGAGGTGTATGGCTTTTGTCACTAGACATATGAATATACAAACATAAACCTTAATTTCGGGACCTTTTCTCTGATATCTGTTTTTGATTAAGAATGGCCCGCATAAATCAATTCCAGTCGAATTAAAAACTTTATCGGGTGTTATTCTCTGCATTGGCAAATTGCCCATTTTTTGTGAGCACTCATTAGGATTGGCTTTAAAGCAAATGACACAATTGTGCACGATTTTTTTGCACAAATTTCTTCCATGAATGGGCCAATATTTTTGCCTAACCTGAAAAAGTAAATGTTGAGGTCCAAGATGAAAATACTTTTCATGATAATATCTTACGATAATTTCAGTTAACTTACCTTTTGAGGGGAGTAATATAGGGTGTTTACTTGAATATGACAGCTGAGAATTCTCTAGTCTGCCTCCTACCCTTAAGATACCTTTACTGTCTAAAATTGGTGATAAATTTAAAATCTTGCTTTTATTTGGAATACTACCACTGGACTTGAGGGCTGATATTTCTGCAGACAATTCCTCACTTTGAAGTTGTTTGACTAAAAACACCTCAGCTTCAGAGATCTCATCCGATCCCAGGGGACCTTGTCTCTTATTCATAGGGTTCCTACAATTATTCACAAACCTAAAAAGAAAACTAAGAATTCGAACTATAGTTAAAAATTTGCTGTTACGGTTAACTAGACAATCAAAAATTGTGTTTTCAGAATTTAAAGTCAATAAAGTGTTTTCATTAGAGACTTTAGATTTTAGTTCTGGTAAGTACTCTTCTTCATTCGGTACTGGACACTCATCATCAGTTTCCACGAGTTCATCAGACTGTAAGAAGAAAGGTCCATTCCACCATTTTTCATTATGTAGAAGCGATTCAGCTTTAAGACCCCTGGACAAGAGGTCTGAAGGATTGTCCTTTCCGGCACAGTGATACCACGTATCGGGATTTGTCAACCTTGTGATTTCCTGGACTCGATTCGCCACGAATTGTTTCCACCTTTTTGAAGACCCCTTGATCCAAAATAAAACAATTTTGGAGTCTGTCCAATGAAACACAGTGCAGTGCCTTTTCTGACTGATGATTTCTTGAACCTTTGAACTCAAGCGAGCTGCTACCAAAGCACCCAGAAGCTCGAGCCGAGGTAACGTAACACTCTTTAATGGTGCTACTCTGACTTTAGAGGTGACGAGGTTTACAAGTACCTTACTTTGTTTTTTAACTTTCACATAAATTGAAGCTCCATATGCAAGTTTGGAAGCGTCACAAAAGGTATGGATTTCTATGATGTCATTTTCTTCTTTGGTAGAATCTAGTACCAATCTTGGGACTCTGAGCTCATTTAAGAGCGGCAGCTCCTTGCACCAATTCAACCACTTTTCTTTAATCTCTGGAGGTAAAATTTCATCCCATGTGAATTTCCTCGACCAGAGTTCCTGAATGAGACATTTCATTCTTATTGTAAAGGGGGTAAGCAAACCCAACGGGTCATAGATTTTCCCAATGGTTTGCAGAAGAAATCTTTTAGTGTTTTCATTGTCTGAAATGAATTCTAATAGACCTTTTGTGTCCACGGTCAGACAATCTTCTTGTGTTTGCCAAGCCAAACCCAATACTTTCGTCTTGCTGGTTCCCAAGCTGACAGAATTTTCAACTGGATATGTCTCGAAACCTTCTGCAGCCCACTGACTCATCAACGTAGCGTCATTGGAGATCCATTTTCGCATCACCATCCCTGCTTCTTTCATGATATTTTTGGCACAGCTGGAAATAAAAAGTGCCTCTTCACGAGTGTCTTGTCCTGTGATCCAATCATCAACGTACATGAAAGAATCTAGATGTTGTACAGCTGTGCAAAACTCATCTTTATACTTATCAATGTGATGTTTAACAGTAGCCGCTAACAGGAACGGGCTAGCGTTGACCCCAAAGGGTACCCTGTTGAAACGATATATTTGCAGGTTTGGCCTTTTGTCAATACGAGGATTACTGTCAGTCCACAAAAAACGTACAGCATCTTTATGGTTGTCTTTCAGGCAAATTTGAAGGAAAGCTTGACGTATATCAGATGAAATTGCAATTCGATTAAGTCTAAAGTTGATAAGCACATCTAGTAGATTTGGATATAAGTTGGGACCCTGCCACAAGCAGTCGTTTAAGGACAACTCATTAGTCTGGTGCGATGCTGCGTCAAATACTATACGTGTTGTAGTTGAAACCCGACCTTCCTTTTTTACGGCTTGGTGTGGCAAATAATATGTTGGTTTGTCTTTATTTATTTCAGAATTTTCGACTTTCTCAACTATTCCTTGATTTAAATAATCCTGAATAATTTCTGTGTACTGTGAATAAAGTTCCGAATTTTTTTGAAACCTTCTCCACAAATTATGGAATCGTTGTTTTGCTACCGGAAGATTATCTAATAATTGTTTCCAATCTTTACGAAATGGCAATCCCACTGTATATCGCCCTTTATTGTATCTGACTGTTTGTTCAAAGATTTCCATGGCCTGATCGTCTTCACGAAAGCAAGGATCATCTTTTATGCCAAGAGATTCGAGTTCAAAAAATTGTTTCAAAGTGTCGTCTATAGAACTATCGTCTTTATGAAGAAAGCACGATGCCACATCATTAGTTTCGATTTCGTCGAGTCTTCCACCCGCGACCCAACCAAATTCAGTTTCCTTAAACAGTAATTCTTCACTCACTTTGTAAAGATTATCTTTCATTATTCGACAAAAAATATCTGCATTTAATAACGCATGAATCTCTTCGGCTTCGAAAAAACAAGGATCAGCTAATTTCAAAAATTCAGGAATTTTTATTTTTGAAATATCTAAATTAACACTAGGCGTCAACCCAGTAATCTTGTCAGTAACTAAGAACTCGATAGGTTCCACAAAACTTCCGTTTTCATTCGAAATGAAAGTCGTCAATTTCCCTTTCAAATTTTGTTTTGTTGAATTCAATCCAGAAACCGAAGTTTGTACCTTTTCTAATCTAATACCAAGGAAATCACTCATTTTTCTGGACAATATATTAACATTTGACGCGCTATCAAAAATACATCTACATTTTATTAATGTTCCATCTTTATTTTGCAACCAAATTATACCCGTAGATAATAAAACACTCTTTTTATTTTGATTAGATATGCTTGTTAAAACAGTGTTTTGGAAAGTGGAAGAATTTATTGCGGCAGATGAGCTTTCGTTTTGATTTTTGATTTCTGAATCCGCTGCGGACACGTGTTTACTTTCGACCGGCGCCTCTTTCACACTAGCGTCAGCATGTCTACAAATTGATTTAGAATGCTTTCCACCGCAGCTACATAAATAATTCGAACGGCACTCATTTTTTCTGTGATTTTTTCGTAAGCACAGTTCACAAAGTTTATGAAACTTAACCAGTTCGAATCTTTTTCCGAGGGAATATTGTAGAAATTTTGCACATCTGAAAACAGGATGAGGATTCTTTTCAGAACAAATTATACAGCTTTTATTTTCATTGTTTTGATTAACCAATAGAGTTTTGGAATTGGAAACGAAATTAAAGGATTTTCTCATCATCGTTTTTCCTTCGGGAATAAAATTCCTGTCTACAGCTAACAAGACTGCTTCACGTTGTTCTAAAAAGGTCATGAATTGATCAAAGGAAGGGACCTCTTTAGATTTTTGTAACAATTCAAAGTTCTTTCTGGATTCTTTATCCAATTTTTTAAGCATAATATTTAACAGAAAAATGTTAAATAAATCATTTTGTTCATACTTTAGCATCTTTAAAGCGCGTAAATTCTTTTGGATACAATCGATCATTGCACGAATTTCTTGTGCATTCTCACGTTCTATTTTCTTAAAGTTCAAAATAGATTGAATATGAACATCAACAATTAACCGTTGATTGTCATATCGCGATTCAAGGGCTTCGTATAAGGAAGAAAATGAATCGAAAGTAGATGCAAATTCTTTAACTTCTTCTACAAGACAAGAATTTAAATAATATAATTTCTGTGACTGACTAAGTTGATCGTTCGACGTTATCAAATCATCAAATTGATTTTTGAATGCACTAAAATGCTCATATTTTCCCGTAAATGTGGGAAGCACAACAGGTGGAATTTTAGTTTTAACTAGCAAAGTTTCAGTTTGTTTTTCGTCAACTTCAGTCACAGACTCACATTTCTTATTAGAATTAATAAAGAGCTTAATCTTTACCTCTAAATCTTCAAGGCGTAGTTCACACTGTTCTATATCATCCTGAAATTCTATTAATTCAGGTGCTGGGGCCTTTTCTATGCAGAAGGAGTATTGTTTCAGTTCATCAACTTTTTGCTGCAGCTGATCTATTTTCTTCAATTTCGCATCAAGTTCCGTTTTACTTCTGTCTGTTGACACTTTATCAACAAAGTTTTCAATTCTGGTAATACTTCCTTTTAAGGAAGTTTTCGCTTTTACGAGTTTTTCTATGGTATCCATTTTGCTGAGTTCTGTCTCCCGCTCTGACGGGACCAAGTGATGCGTTCACCTTTTTAAAAACGCATAAATAAACTTCGACGGACCACAGCTGCCTTTTCTGCTTTTTATTTAACAGGACGTCACACACATTTTGTACAACATATAAAGACAGCTAAACATTATTGAGTTGAAGCAATTGTGGGTGTCGAGATAAACATTAATTACCCACTTCTGGTTATTGCTGCTAACTTTGCAGCGTCTAGTAGTCAACTGGCGATGGGCTCAGTCGGCTCGGGTATTGCGCATGCGTGAACATTTTCGCCTCTCTGGTTGGCGCACGTGCGGCAACAGTAATACTTCATTTATTTTCAAAACAAATTTCCGAATATTTGGGACAGATAAAATAGAGAGAATAATCTTGTGCAAAATTGAATACATTCAATTTTGCACAAGGGCAAGGTAGAAATGAATTACTTTCTGTCCAATATTGCTAGAAACGTATGTTCATTTTCTGAACTGCATGTGTACATTTCGATTAACGTTCTCAAACGTCTTTTGTTTAACACGCGTGGTCATAGAATTTCTTTTTATGAAAAGAAATAAATCATACAGCACGAAACCTTTTGAACCAAGACTGGCAGCTAATCGAATTTATTCAAAGTATTTAAAAATTTTGCCAGGTTTCCTTTACTAAACGATTAAACTCATTTACGTCATTACTCATTTACTCAAACGTTTTAATAAGATTATTGTGCTCATGAAACATCCTCTGTAAGTTTAACACAATCTGACGTCTTGTTCCCGAGATGTAGGCGCACCTCTGATCAGTTTCTATTTGTTCGTTTTGAATAAAATATAGTAGAAATTTTGGTGGTTGATCTGGCAGCGGAAGCAACGATCCCGCTCTATGATAAACCTGCCCTTGCACCTTGAATGTCGACGGAAATCCGGGCTGTCCAACAACTGATGTGGCGCCGAATGATGTCATTTGGAAACATGAGTTGTATTTTCTGATGGTTACTAAGAAAATGCTTCGACTCTGACGTATCTCCTGATGTGTAAGTCAAAAGGTCTTGTGGTGGTGGTTCCAGTTGGCAGAGTTTAACTTTTCCATTTTTGCAGCAAATACCAGTAGACTCTGATTTAAACTTTTTGCTTTACAGTAAGTACAAACCATTTCCATTTTCCTGATCGTAACACTTGCATGCATCGAGTAGTCTTTATGTGAATCGTAGTGAAATCCTTCCAATGCTAAGCTAAAATGGTTCGCAGTCCGTAATCGTTTGGCTCTATCTCTCTTATCCTGTAGTCGGGTCTCACGTTGCTGTGCCGTCTCTGTTGCTCTAGATGTCGTAGCTCTCTCTTTCATATCCTGTAGTCGGGCCTCACGCTGCTGTGCCGTCTCTGTTGCTCTAGATGTAGTAGCTCTCTCTTTCATATCCTGTAGTCGGGCTTCACGCTGCTGTGCCGCTTCTGTTGCTCTTGATGTAGTAGCTCTCTCTCGCAATCGCAAGTCTTCTATTCCTCTCCTCGGAAGTTTCTTGACTACGCTCATTTTTCATCATCTTAGCCGTTGACTGCACTTGGCCGATCGCCTTCCGCTTCCTTGGAGGCATTGCTACAGCAAAGAAATCTGTAAAAGAATTCAGAAATGCTATTTCATAAAATAAGCAAAAGGCACACTCTCACTGAGCAGTGAAATCTGTCATTAAAAAGTTATTTCATAAAGTAAGCAAAAGGCCCACTCTCACTGAGCAATGAAATCTATTATAGAATACAAAAAAAGCTAAAATTAACGAAAAAAACGAATATAAAATTATGTAGTACTTACATCCGTTTAGAAATATAAATCCAAAATGTACACTATCACTGTCGAATAATGTAGGAAACGCTTATACAATCAAAAGAGCGAAATAAAACTGCCAGATTCACTAAAAGATGATAAACTGGAAGACTTACCGAGTTAGCTTCCTTTAAATACTACCAGCTAAGAATCGAGTGGGTGCTGGAATGTTCTCCACCATGAGTCCAAGGAAGTTTCCGTTTCCCGAACTTTTTAGAAAGTTCTACAAAGTTTTATAAAAAAAGTAAACATTAATTCTGGTGCTGCCAGATACCGAGTAGCAAAATTACGCTTTTATGATCAATGAGTTTTTCGTTTGTGCTTTTCGGAATAACGGTGCTTGGGTTAGAAATAAATGTAATCGGTGTAGACAAATTAAACTGAATAGATAAAATTTTTTCAAAAAGCAGAAGGTCGATTTTACAGAATTTTTCAGAAAGGAAATCACTGCTTTCAACGGAGGATTCACATGATATATTCCGGACATTTTAAAATAAGTTACACGCCTTACCTAAAAAGCCTCGTGAAACAGAATTCTACAAATCATTACGTATTTAATAAATTATTTAAGGAAAGTTGGTCGAAATATACACCAACTTTCCTTGAAAATAATCCTTTAACACCTGAAAACCTTTCCTTGAATTTCCTTGCAAACATAAATATTTTAAAATATTCTTTCCCCCTTCATCAATAAAATATCTATAATTTATTTACATCATGGGAAGAACTAAAAAGTCAGTTCCAACATAAATACTGTAATTTAATTTGTTTCGGAAAAAATTGTTTTTCGATCAACAGTGGTAAAGCAACCATCGCTGCCTAAAGCAATCAATCTATGCTCAATGTTATTTCTATTGCGATTTCGAATAGTTTTTAGCCCCCCAGGGCCAATAGAACGGGGGTTAAGAGTTAGCCTATGCTGACAGCAGTGTTCTAAAGTATAAGTGTACCAAATTTGGTGTGGATTGGTCAAACGGTGTAAATTTGTATAGAAAATATACACACACACATCCTATTTTATATATATAGATTATTTAATTTGTGTTAGGTTTTATGATTTTTACAATTTTCTTTTTCTGTAGATATTCAGAGGAAACGAAACTTTTTGTCGGAAGAAAGGAAAAGTTAAAAAAACAACAACAGAATTTCCGGTCGACGAATACATCCAAAGCTGATTGTAAGTCACCATAATTTAAAGACGTTAAGAAAACGATACAGGCAGCATTTCAAAATGAGCCATAAGTAATATGTTACATATAGTGATAAAAATTTCCTTGCACGGAGATAACATTTAATTAAAATGGATCGTTCCCGTTCGACAGGAAACGAGACAAACCAATCACACATCTCAACTCTCAAAAGAAACAAACATACACCGTCTGACGAATCTCCTGATGAACACGGCAGTAGCTCCAGTGAAAAGAAGCGAAAAACCAATGAAAACACGAGTGCACGAGATTCTGTTTTATCGACTCAAATGAAACGTAAAAATACCCAAAATGATAACACTGACAATGAAACTAACAAAGTTCCTCCGACTACTTCTAAACAGGCAAAACAACAATATACATCACTTGAAAGCGAATCATTTTCGGGAGAAGACTTTTCGAAAAAGGTGTCTCGGAGTAAAGGAACGGACACTTATAAGTACAACAGACCAGGACCTGCCAGTAGTAAACATAGAGTACGAAATGATCCAAATACTGTTTCAGCAAATAAAGAACATCTCAGTGATCATGAATCTAATTCCAACAAAAGAGGTGGTGACGATATCGGAAATTCTGCAAGCAAGTCTCGTCAATCTCGTAAAAGAGCCTCGCGACAATATATTGAAAAAGAATCATCTTCGGACGAAGATTCAAATGATGATTCCGATAAGATGATTCAGAGTGAAGGCACAGAAATTAAGTTCAATAGACCAGGACCTGCGAGTAGTAAACGGAAAGTGAGCAAAGGTGCGAATACTGTTTCAGCAAATGAAGAACATCTCAGTGATCATGAATCTAATTCCAACAAGAGAGGTGGTGACGATATCGGAAATTCTGCAAGCAAATCTCGTAAAGGAGCCTCACGACAATATGTTGAAAAAGAATCATCTTCGGACGAAGATTCAAATGATGATTCCAATAAGATGATTCAAAGTGAAGGAACAGAAATTAAGTTCAATAGACCAGGACCTGCGAGTAGTAAACGGAAAGTGAGCAAAGGTGCGAATACTGTTTCAGCAAATAAAGAACATCTCAGTGATCATGAATCTAATTCCGACAAAAGAGGTGATGGCGATATCGGAAATTCTTCAAGCAAGTCTCGTCAATCTTGTAAAGGAGCCTCACGACAATATATTGAAAAAGAATCATCTTCGGACGAAGATTCAAATGATGATTCCGATAAGATGATTCAGAGTGAAGGCACAGAAATTACGTTCAATAGACCAGGACCTGCGAGTAGTAAACGGAAAGTGAGCAAAGGTGCGAATACTGTTTCAGCAAATGAAGAACATCTCAGTGATCATGAATCTAATTCCAACAAAAGAGGTGGTGACGATATCGGAAATTCTGCAAGCAAATCTCGTAAAGGAGCCTCACGACAATATATTGAAAAAGAATCATCTTCGGACGAAAATTCAAATGATGATTCCAATAAGATGATTCAAAGTGAAGGAACAGAAATTAAGTTCAATAGACCAGGACCTGCGAGTAGTAAACGGAAAGTGAGCAAAGGTGCGAATACTGTTTCAGCAAATGAAGAACATCTCAGTGATCATGAATCTAATTCCAACAAAAGAGGTGGTGACGATATCGGAAATTCTGCAAGCAAGTCTCGTCAATCTCGTAAAGGAGCCTCACGACAATATGTTGAAAAAGAATCATCTTCGGACGAAGATTCAAATGATGATTCCGGTAAGATGATTGAGAGTGAAGGCACAGAAATTACGTTCAGTAGACCAGGACCTGCGAGTAGTAAACGGAAAGTGAGCAAAGGTGCGAATACTGTTTCAGCAAATGAAGAACATCTCAGTGATCATGAATCTAATTCCAACAAAAGAGGTGGTGACGATATCGAAAATTCTGCAATCAAGTCTCGTCAATCTCGTAAAGGAGCTTCACGACAATATGTTGAAAAAGAATCATCTTCGGACGAAGATTCAAATGATAATTCCGATAAGATGATTCAGAGCGAAGACACAGAAAATAAGTTCAATAGACCAGGACCTGCGAGTAGTAAACGGAAAGTGAGCAAAGGTGCGAATACTGTTTCAGCAAATGAAGAACATCTCAGTGATCATGAATCTAATTTCAACAAAAGAGGTGGTGACGATATCGGAAATTCTGCAAGCAAATCTCGTCAATCTCGTAAAGGAGCCTCACGACAATATGTTGAAAAAGAATCATCTTCGGACGAAGATTCAAATGATGATTCCAATAAGATGATTCAAAGTGAAGGAACAGAAATTAAGTTCAATAGACCAGGACCTGCGAGTAGTAAACGGAAAGTGAGCAAAGGAGCGAATACTGTTTCAGCAAATAAAGAACATCTCAGTGATCATGAATCTAATTCCAACAAGAGAGGTGATGGCGATATCGAAAATTCTGCAAGCAAGTCTCGTCAATCTCGTAAAGGAGCTTCACGACAATATGTTGAAAAAGAATCATCTTCGGACGGAGATTCAAATGATGATTCCAATAAGATGATTCAGAGTGAAGGCACAGAAATTAAGTTCAATAGACCAGGACCTGCAATTTGTAAACGGAAAGTGAGCAAAGGTGCGAATACTGTTTCAGCAAATGAAGAACATCTCAGTGATCATGAATCTAATTCCAACAAAAGAGGTGGTGACGATATTGGAAATTCTGCAAGCAAGTCTCGTCAATCTCGTAAAGGAGCCTCACGACAATATGTTGAAAACGAATCATCTTCGGACGAAGATTCAAATGATGATTCCAATAAGATGATTCAGTGTGAAGGCACAGAAATTAAGTTCAATAGACCAGGACCTGCGAGTAGTAAACAGAAAGTGAGCAAAGGTGCGAATTCTGTTTCAGGAAATGAAGAACATCTCAGTGATCATGAATCTAATTTCAACAAAAGAGGTGGTGACGATATCGGAAATTCTGCAAGCAAATCTCGTCAATCTCGTAAAGGAGCCTCACGACAATATGTTGAAAAAGAATCATCTTCGGACGAAGATTCAAATGATGATTCCAATAAGATGATTCAAAGTGAAGGAACAGAAATTAAGTTCAATAGACCAGGACCTGCGAGTAGTAAACGGAAAGTGAGCAAAGGAGCGAATACTGTTTCAGCAAATAAAGAACATCTCAGTGATCATGAATCTAATTCCAACAAGAGAGGTGATGGCGATATCGAAAATTCTGCAAGCAAGTCTCGTCAATCTCGTAAAGGAGCTTCACGACAATATGTTGAAAAAGAATCATCTTCGGACGGAGATTCAAATGATGATTCCAATAAGATGATTCAGTGTGAAGGCACAGAAATTAAGTTCTATAGACCAGGACCTGCGAGTAGTAAACGGAAAGTGAGCAAAGGTGCGAATACTGTTTCAGGAAATGAAGAACATCTCAGTGATCATGAATCTAATTCCAACAAAAGAGGTGGTGACGATATCGCAAATTCTACAACCAAGTCTCGTCAATCTCTTAAAGGAGCCACGCGACAATATATTGAAAAAGAATCATCTTCGGACGAAGATTCAAATGATGATTCCAATAAGATGATTCAAAGTGAAGGAACAGAAATTAAGTTCAATAGACCAGGACCTGCGAGTAGTAAACGGAAAGTGAGCAAAGGTGCGAATACTGTTTCAGCAAATGAAGAACATCTCAGTGATCATGAATCTAATTCGAACAAAAAGCATGAAATTGGTAATAGATATATCGAAAATATTGCTAGCAAGTCTAGTAATTCCTCTCGCAAAAGAGGGATACGACAATATGTAGAAAGGGAAACATCTTCGCGTGATTGCTCCAATAAAGCATCTCAGAGTAAAAGCATAGACACTAATAAGGTCAATAGGCCAGTACCCGCCAATCGTAAGGAGAAAGAGAGGGGAAATATGGATTCTATGCGGACTATAGGTAAAAGAGATAAATCTAGCCTTTCTCAACGCAAACAAAAGAAAGAATCATCGGAGAGTGAATCTTCAAATTTTAGTACTGATGATGAAATCGAAAACAAGACGAAAAGTGGAAATCGTAAAAAGGGATCGATTAACATCCCTGATTCAACGTCTGATGCTGGTGATTCTTTGATTAAAAGAACACAGAAATCTAAAAAAGCATATCCTTGTTGTTTTTGCAGAGAAGTATTTTCTAAAACGGAACTATTATCAGAGCATACGTGTGCTGGGAAGCTTCAGAAAGGTTTCGTTTGTGAAATATGTAAGAAGTTGTTTAAAGCACGAAGCACTTATGTTAATCATAAATTAATTCACCCGGGGAAGAAGCGTGAAAAGTGTGCACTTTGTAACACAAGATTTGCCCAACTAAGCAATTATCTCTACCATATGGCAAAACAACACCCAGAAATCAGGCCCTACCCGTGTTTGTATGCACCTTGCTGCAATAACTTCACTACCCGCAAAGAGCAGATTTCCCATCATCATACAAAGCATGAACGAAATTTTTGTTTTTATTGTGATGAAGGTTTCAAGAATAGAAAGGCGTTTATTTCTCACAAATCTAAAGTACACTAGATATGCTTAAGTTAAAGGTATAATGTCTCCATGCATCTCCATTTATTGATTTTTTATTCTCAAATCATTTAATAAAATTATGCTGTTCGGCTTAGTTTGTATGAATTGTTTCTATGAATAAATTATTTAAGAATCGCCCCAAGTAAAATCCTCATTTCAAAAACTAGTGTTTGGTCAACAGCTTTTGTATATAGATTAAGAATAAAACAATTTCAGGGGTTCCCAAATTTATCAAGCGTTGTATCACATTAAAATTTTGAAAGTAGGGTACCTTGGAATGTTTTCCAATGAATGATTTTCCTAAATTTTATACATTCCTCATTGGGTGTATTTCTCTCTTCTGTGTCAGTAAAACTTTCATTGTGTGTATGTCCATTACTTGATATTGTATGTCTTGTGTCTGGCGCAGCATGACCAACTATGGCCCTTTCGCCATAAAACTCCCAAACCAGCCAACCTAAATTTTATGTGGCCCTCCATTCAACTGGTTGTGATTTGAATCAATTTCGATTTGAGCATGGATGCTTGTAGTATTTCGGAATATACGTACTTTAAGCCTCAGCTCCCGGTCTAGTTAGTGCTTGTGTAGCAAAACGTGACCGTAGAGCGACAGACCAAACCTCATACCACTCGAGTTTCCCCTTTTATTTCTGGTTGATGAGGCATTCCTGAAAATGAATCTCATGAGACCATCTTAGAAAATCCAAAATAATATTCAATTGTCGGTATCTCGACACGTAGAGATACTACATCGTAGTCGTCTCATGCACGTAGGAAAATATATCCAAGGAACCATCTTGGAAAACCCAAAAGAATATTCGATTGTCTTGGGTACGTATGTAAGTAGAAAATCGATGGTGTCAGCAGGTATTCGTTTGTTTTCGCTTATTCTTTTGTAGAAAGTACTGTCCACCTCATTTTGCAGACAAAGATGATGGTTACGAGCAATGGGTGATGGTACTTGGAGGAATGTTAAGTCAGATGGCTTAACGGCACTCCATCAGACCGGCTCCAACGTGTACAAGAGAACATTAGAACATGTGTGTAAGGAACTTGTCGAGTATTTCATCACTGGATGTGTCTTGGCAAAACAAACGTATCAAGGTTGATGGTAATAAATAACTACTTCACTTTTGATTTTTGTCTATTCATTCTAAGAATAAATATCAAATGCATGATTCTATTCTAAAAATAAATGTTGGAATAACGTTTTTTAAAACTTACTATAACATTAGAAAAATATTGATGACATTTTTTACGCAATTGCTAAGGAGTGCTCATTTACAAATGTAATTACAAACAATTTAATCTGATTACAAAAGTTCCTTAATATACGGCGGTTGAATGAAAAGTATTTCATCCAAGAGGGGAATTACTCGTGGTTGGATGTGTATATTTTAATAAATGAAACACAGAAAGTTTCCTTAGAATGTACACTTTAATTACATAACTTCATTTTTCAACATAGTCGCCAGATAACGTAATACACTTTTTCCAACGATGAACAAGTTTAGTGAAGCCATCACTGAAAAACTCCACCTTCTGTTTCCTTACGCTGTCTGAATTTCATCATCGTAGTTGTGATTTCCACAAAGGTTTTCCTACATTTTTGGGAAATTATGGCACCCAGTCTGGACTTTATGGTGGGTGCCATACTGTGTCGAGTTTCAGCTTCCTCAGCTCTTCCATGGTGGCATGAGAAGTGTGGCCTAGCATTGTCATGTTGAAGCAAAACATTTTTCTTTCTCCCTTCGAATTCTCCTTAAGTGTTTTTTTAGAGATCACCGGTTCTCCCGAAATATTTCGTCCACTCGTTTCTTGTGAAACTCATAGGTTGCTGACAGGTTGACCAATTCTTTATCACGTAATTCCAGTGTTCTAGAACCGCAATGCTAACATCAACGCATCTCATTACCATAAACGACTTGCATTCTTTGATAAATTTCCACTGGAGCAAAACATCCTCTGCTGACAAGAACTCAATGTTAGCACGTTGCTTAAAATGCACGTTGCTTTCTTCACAAGATTCCATTCTTCCCACAATATAAAACAACCTTTCACCGTGATAGGTTACCGGGATTGTAGAGGGGTACTAATTTTCTGTTTCCCGCTTGCTGCCATCTGTTGACGAAAAATGCACGCACATGTAGGCAGGCATTACTTTTCATTCAACCCTCGTATGTGAGAGAAAAAGAAAATTATACTATTTTATTTCATTAATATTGTGAATTATTTTGGTGCAAACTTGCTTTTGGAGATATTGAGGCATTTGCCTCACCCTTTCTTCTATATACGCCATGAAATGGTCTATGTGATACTTTTTTGTTTCTGCTGCGATGGACAATATGGCCTAGTCAATATATTCGGGTCTGTTTTCTCTTGGGTGATCGCTTGGAGGGAATACATATGTGAATACGCGTCTTATGGCAGCATTCACAAGCCCGAATTACAACGCGGATCAACGATAATTCCCAGATTATCGAAGAAACCATACGTATATTCACAATGTCAAATCCTAGGTTTAAATTGTGAAATTCGTATTCCTTGTTTTCAACTACAGGAATAATGAAAATGCTGTGGATTTATAATCTATTAAAGAAAAGTGACAATGTTACTCCACTTTACACCAGCACACCAATGCTGAAGAACTTAAAAGTAATCTGATTTCATTGATTTGTCGAGGAATTCACTTTCTTGCTCAACTTAAATTTCTATTAAAATCCAAACAAGAATTACATAACACTGTTCTACTTCCTAACATGAATTAAAATTTATCATTGTCTATTTCATATACATTTTATTAAAATAAAATTTGGAATAAATTGCGCCTTTATCATTTACGAGTAAAAAGGAAAAACCAACTTACATTTTACAGAGCCACAAGCGGAAGATTGAAGGATCTTCCTTTTCAACCATCATATCAATGAGAGTATCAGGATGTGTTTCAGATCCTTCAAATAGGATTAAATTTGTTCAAGTCCTGAAAATGAAACGTAAAAAGCACCAACAGCGTATTCTAATGTGTAGCACTTAAACAGTAACCTGCGTTATTATCTAACTAATATATGAAGACAAGCCTTTTCTGTACCAGGTATGGCTCTAAAAATAGCATACTTTCAAAATATGACCATGGTCTTGAGCTCTCTACTAGACGTTACATTTGGGTATTTTATCTGAAAAAGTAAGTCGTTCCATAAAAATGTTACACAAGTTCAAAAATATACAAACTATTTTAAAAAACTTAAAAATCGACTGTTAAACAATTCAATGAATATAATAAAAAATATTTTTCGTACAGGTACAGTATTTCAACGACACAGATGGAAAATTCTGAAATTTTGCAATATTATAAAGAATTAAACACAAAGGTTGAATTGTTTACAAAGGATGAAAAATGTATAAAATACGTTTTTTTAATTATAAATAAACACGTGATATTAAATGTGATGCATAAATAAGCTAGTTTATACTGTTTTCTAATCATATTTTTGGAACAATTTCGTCGCGATTTTAACTTAGCTCGGATGAAGCAATCACGTGTTTCTGGCCTAATGAGACATTTATGCCTCTGTCATCAACTTAACGCATCTTTCGACCACATTTGACAAGGGTAGCGAAGAAACGGAAAAGTTTGTGTAGCTGAGGAATTTATACAAAACTAGTTCTTCATTTGTAATGTTTGTTAAAATAAGGGTAAGCTACTAAATCAGTCTTGACAATTATTCAATTTGGTGAAATCAATTGCATCGAAATTAAAAAATATTTTTCCTTGTCATTCTTTCTCCAGCGCTCAGAATTCTCCTTTGTCCCAGTTCTCGAAAATAGGGGCGTTAAATTGTAAGGAGCATATTTTCAGCGTGAAGGAAGCATGTATTTTTAATTACTAGGTGAATAACAGCTTTTAGTTTGTCATTTAAATAACTAGGATGCATGTATCGTTTTAAAAACATTCAGTTCCATCTTTGCAGGAAAGATGGCATTTTATCACATACCACAATGATTTATAAACTTCTAAAATAATTTTTAAGTTCAATGAAGGATTCTTACACGACATGTAATATCGTGGAAGTCTGATAATTCGCCGGTTGCCAATTAGCAAATTCGAAGAACATTATTCATACGATATGCAAATGATGTATAAAATAAATCAGATTTTGATTTTGCAAATGTTTTATAAATATCGTTAATCCAAACTTATATTCTATTGGTCGACCTCGGTTAAATCGCAAGAAATTGTCACAGATTGTACAGTCGCGGAAAAAACCCGAACTATCCCCTTTATCACGAGCACTATTCATTCAATAGGGAATAACGTCCTCTACAAATTAAAATTCAAAAATATTGAATAATGGGCCGTCTTCATATCAAATTTTGCATAAACAACAAAATTTCCAATGACACCATGTGTTTTGATGCCTTAATCAGAATTCTACATAGTCAAATTAGTCTAAATGTGAAATTTCACGAATTTGCTATCGTTGTATCCGGAGATATTCGTTGTTAAAGCAGTGGTCCATTTCAGGGATCATCTCCGCATTGAAAGTCGCTATTCGTAGATCGTGATTATTTGTAGTTAATCAGAAACTGTTCATTTATTGCTTGACTAAAAGAAGATTATAAAGAAATTTAACCCTCCTAGTGAGTGTTTCGACAAGGTCATCAGCAAAATTGTCCAGATCGTGATGGACGAGAAATTTGGAAAGAATGATAATAAATGTTTATTATTTAATTTCACCATCAACTTCAATTTTAACACTTAATGATAACTGTTAAACTTATTCAGTAACTATTTTATAAGTTTTCCATAATGATAGTTAATAACTGTTATAGCAAGTTAGCAATAGCCGTTAAGACTTATCGTTGAAACAGTTTTGCTCATCTCTACAGTTAGATTTATCATTGTTCAGCTGTACCACAGGTACAAGGCAATGTCCGTTAGATTACATAAAGGATATTTCCAAATATTTTTCAAAAATTTACACATTTCTCAGTGATTCCGCCTTCTATGTTATTCAAGGACCCAAGTGTCCTTTCAAAGTTCTTAATTAATCTACTGTAATTCTAAATTGTGCATGTAGAAGTACATTGGAATTAAAACTGCATTTTAAGAAAAAAAATTATGATCACATATTTACATGACACCAATCGTTGAACTGACGATTCCACTCTGAAAACTAAGCGTTTTTCAAGTCAGAATATCAATTCTGGTTGAAGTTAACATCAAATCTGCGCGAGAAAGTTGCACAAATGCTAAATACAAACATTAAAGTAAATTGGAACATCAAATCGCGAATACGAATTCGCACGCTCCAACATGCCGCCGGGACGTCGGGAACTATATTTCTCGAACTTCTGAGATTTCCACACACGGCCCTCGTTCAACTTACCCACTTGGAGTTACTATTGCAGCTGCAAACACTTGAATAACTTACACCAGCCCCACTCCTGGACCTAAAGTCCTAATACTTTTTACACGTTAATTCTGAGAGTAAAGTGTCAATTGAACATGAGCCTCCAGCTGGAACTTTTGTATTGCGATCTATGAAAATAAAAATGAGTTACCCCTAAACTGACTACGAGGAATCAAGTAGAATGTTCTATTTTTGGCACTCCAAGTAAACTTTTACCTTCATTTTTCCAACAATCAAGGGCGTTTTAAAGTATTATTTACTTGTTAAAATAAATTAAAATACAAACATTCTGACAGACAATTCAGTATTCGTGAAAAATTAGAAGTTGCAGCTAAAAATATAGAAACAATCTGGAGAAAAGCTTCCATACCAATTGTTTGCCGAAAAAGAGTGTTAGAAATGAAACTATGATAAATAGTTCTTTTAAGATATATCCTAAAGTGAAACATAATTATAATTATGATTTGAAAGTAAAAATGCTCTTAACCCTCCAAGTGCTCTCGACGAGAAATCTCGTCCATCAAGATCCGGCCAATTTTACTATTGAAGAGATAAACACCTCGTGAAGACATCTGTCCTGTTATTCCGAAGTGACGAAGATCCAAGAAAACAAATTGTCCCTTGCCCATAATTGGTGACTATTTCAAGCCGGTTTATGTATCAGATTCTGACCACTACATGGTAGTTTGGGACACTAAGATAAACCACCATGATTAAAGACTATCTAAGACCTTGTTTAACATCGCGTCATGTAAATGTGTCCCATTTTCTATATGTTCTTGTAAGAGGATTCAAAAGGTACCACTAAAAGAACAACCAGAATTGACCATAGAACATTGCGAAAAAGGGCAATAGGTTTAATAGATTTTGCTGAAACGAATAAAATTTTTGAAAAAATAATGTTGTTGGTTGGGAAAGGGAAGAAAGGAAGCACAAGGGTGTTTGTGTAGCTTCAAAATGTATCCCTGACTGCCAAAATAGTTAAAAAAGTACAAGCTGATGCCAAAAATTACCAATATTAGAGACGAAAGAACCTAAATCGACATCAAAAGTATTGCAGTCTAAAGATTCTAATGTAAATTTAATAGTAAATAAAGTAGCAACTATTAGAAATATGATAACTGTTCTACCTGGTAGAAATAAGTTAACGTGCTTAAAACACTTACAAGGGTATATGATCAGTATTGTACTCCGGACAGGATTTTTTAACGAATTGATTCTGAAGCACTTATTTCAACACTTAAATGGAACATCTGAAAGTCTTAAAAATGTTCGGGAGCAATCGGGAAAGCATTTGTTTCAAATGCAAAAAACTTAATGTACAGTCGCGGAAAAAAACGAACCACCCCTCTTCATTCAAACAATTTTAACAGTAGAGCAAATTCAAAGATGACATTCGACAGGGATAACGTCTTCTATAAATTCATATGCATAAGGGGCCGTCTTCATATTAAATTGAGCACCAACTTCATGATTTCCAATAGTAACCAACTATTTTGACACAAAATTTCGAATCTATATCCTAATTTAACTTCATATACCAAGTTTCATGTCATTCATGAATACAGAAAGTTTGGAGCTTCTAATGCTAAATGAGTTTCCCACACTTTTATAGATATCTTCCTAAATAATATTCCTATACAGCTGATATTTTGTAGCATGTTGCCTATTAAGATCCCGAACAAAATATAAATAATGTTTTAGTTTTTAAATAATTTTTAGTTTGCAATATTAATTATTAAATTAATATTCGAAAAATTATGAATAGGAACCTCGATATATTTTGACAGAAATCGATTCAGAAAGACTTAATATTACCATAAAAATTTCCAGCTCTTTCCTCTGGATAGTTTTTGCGCTACAATTAAATTTTCGTCAATACAGGGATCTTAGGGGGCATCCAAAAGGTGAAATTTTTTTTGACAAACCTGAGTGTTGGAGTGTGCGAATTTGTGTTCATGATTTGATGTTCCAATTTACTTTAATGTTTGTATTTAGCATTTGCGCAACTTTCTCGCGCAGATTTGATTTTAACTTCAACCGGAATTGATATTCTGATTTTAAAAATGAGTTTTCAGAGTGGAATCGTCAGTTCAACGATTGGTGCCATGTAAATATGTGATCAAAATAAATTTGTCTTAAAATGCAGTTTTAATTCCAGTGTACTTCTACATGCACAATTTAGAATTGCAGTCCACTTAAGAACTTTGAAAGGACACTTGGGTCCTTGAATAATATAGAAGGTTGAATCATTTTTGGTCCATCGAGCCAGAGTTTTGAGTTCGAGTTGCAGTGGTGCGTGCATTGGAATTTGATTTTTGAAGGACACTTGGGTTCTTCAAATCTGCGTTTGTAGTGAATTGGAATTTCATCGGCGATCTCCAAAGTTAGAATTCTAAAGAATGTCTGATCAACGAACATTGATCAGAAAACGAGGAACAGTTCAAAGATTACTAACCAAATTAGAATCCTATGAAAGCGAGGACATTGTTTCAATGGACAGTGTCGAACTAGAAAGAAAATTGAGCGTCATAGAAGAAGCGAATAAATCGCTGAAAGCGATCCAAGAGGAATTTTACTTGTTACTGGACGACACTGAAATGAAACTGAAAGACGATGAATACCTGGTCGACAAAGAAAGATGCGATGTGTTAGAGGTAAGGTTCCAATGTGTCTTAAGATCTTTTAATAATGCATTGCAAGTCGATTCTAAAAATGTTTGTGAACCTAAAATTAATGTCAAACTACCAGAAATTCATCTGCCTAGATTTTCTGGTTCTTATGAGTGGTACTCGTTTAAATTTCAATTTGTTTCGTTAATTTCTGACAATTGACAGATTCTCAGAAACTTTACTACTTGCAATCGGCATTAGTTGGTAATGCTAAACAAGTAGACAACTGACGATTCCTTGTCATTGTTTAAAGCTTTAGAGAATAGATTTGAAAACAAACGATTAATTGTGGATACTCATCTCTGAAATTCTAAATTTGGAAAAATAAATAGTGAATCGGCAAAAAAACTTAGACACCTAGTAGACAAGTTAACGAAGCATCTCAGAGCTTTAAAATTAATGAGCTTAGATACTAATTCATCAAGTGAAATTATTTTAGTGAACGTAATATTGCAAAAGTTAGATAAGGAAACTAGAAAGCAGTTTGAAATGTCTCAAACCTCTACTAACTTAACTAACTGGAATGAGTTTAATGAATTTTTTAAACAAACGTTGCCAAATTCTAGAAAATTTGCGAGGTAGTTATTCGTTACCTCAGACGAATTCGAAATTTTCAATGCAGAAAACGAGAACCTTACTTAACAACTCTAACACTGCATCTATGTAATTCGTGCATATTGTGCAAGGGTCATCACAGTATCGAAATGCGAATCATTCTTCGACAAGACTGTAAGGCAACGGTACGAGACAGTGAAAAAACGGTTTATGCCTGAACTGCTTGGGACATTCGCATAAAGTTGTGAGTTGTAAATTGCCATTCAGCTGTACAGTCTGCTCGAAAACATACGCTACTGCATTACCCACACAATTCTCAGGTATCCGGAGAAAAGGCTTCTCGAGCCTCACCAGAAGCAAGAAAATTCTCCCACCCTCCATCTGAGAGGGAAGACACATCCGGGGGTGAAGATGAAGCATCTCGAGTGATTCCAAGCACTTGCGGTTTGTTGGCAAGCACTCGAACAGTTCTCCTTTCGACAGCAATTGTTTACATCAAAAAACATTCTCGGACAACTGCAAGCCTGCCGAGCGCTTCTAGATTCAGGCTCCCAAAACAATTTCATCACAAGAGTGTGCGGACTTCTTGAAGCTCAAACGGGAAAGCATTTATGCACCTGTTTGTGGATTGAATGGTTCTGCAATGACCATCAAATCCAAACTTAATACAATGGTATCAAACAATTGTGGAGACTTTTATAGAACTACTAGCTGAATTACCCGGCGTTGCTCGGATTGAAATGGTTAAATGTTGCTTGAAAAGTGAATTAGAATAATCACTTTTCTTTCACAGAAAAATGCAATCATTTAAGTTGTACGGAAAATACGTTTTAACTTTTCCATAGTTTCTACACTATACTTCGGACGCAAATATATGCATTTAATTCCTGAATATATTGCAATATGTAAAAGATTAAGACATAAATACGAACAGAAACGAAATTTCGACGAAAAAATGCAGAATTCTAAAAACGAATGATGTGCAGTGTCGAATTTCGACTGCCTGAGTGTATTCTGAAATAGAGAAATTCGAAAAAAGACATTTGAAAATATTGATAAAGACGATAATGATTTATGAAATTTAGTAATGCTCAAATATGACTGCAACATTTCGCTGTGTTAACTCAAATAGACAAACACGGGATTCTAAATCAAATTTATAAAATAATAAAAATTAATTCTGGTTTCCCAAATCTAAAATAACAAAATTACGCTTTTATGATTAATGAGTTGAAGTTTTTCGTGTTTCATTACAAAATGTAAATTATGAATAATGAAATATTTTAAATATCCTTTTTTTATCAAACAAATATTCATGTAAAAATATAAAATTCATATAGAAATAAAATAATAAACTTTAATTCAATAATGCACATTACACCTGTCAAATAAAGTAGGAAATACTTATACAATCAACTAAAAGTTAGATTTAGTAATGCTCAAACATGACGGCAACATAGCTTTGCCCGAGTATTTATCCCAATCTTCTATTGGACAGGAAAAGGAATGAAATCAATGTATAGTGTAAAATCAAAGTAATTATATTAACAGGTTTTAAAAGTATAAGTACAGTACACGCATTATAAAGTAAAATATTTTACAAATTCACTGCAATATAAATTTAACACAAAACTTGATTATACACAACATTTTTAGTTTCACATCCGGGAGCAAGAATAAATAAATTCTTGGGTGAACCCACCCTCGAGCAACCAACATAAAGTTGTCCGTGGGAGAAACACGGCGATCTCAAATCCACTCCGCAGTACTTGATAGACTGCCCCTGCGACTTGTTGATCGTGATCGAGAACGCAAGTCTCACTGGAAACTGCAATCTCTTAAAGTCGAAAGGGAGATCCGTCGGAATGAGTGGTATCCGTGGGATAAAAACTGTTGCACCCTCTCCCTTTCCTGTCAAGATAGTCGCTTCCATTACATTGCCCAGCAGCTTCTTGACACACAGCCTCGTGCCGTTGCAAAGTTTTGGCGGGTCGAGGTTCCGCAGTAAAATAACCGGAGATCCCACTTTAAGTAAAAGACGATGTGGTGGCAATCCAGCCGGATCAAGCGAGTTCAGGAACTCTGGCGGGAAATTGACGACCTCATCGGCATCTACTAGGGTATCGATGGACTTGTATTCAAGTGACCACGCCTGGTAACATGACAAGTATTTGATTGTTTATGTCGTGGACGTCTTCATTTTTAGCAGAAAGAATGGCCCTCTCTCGGAACCAGTTCAAATCGTGATAGTTTTGGGAAACAGACGGATAGACTGCATCTATCAGCTCTGAGACGGACGACACCAGATTACAAAAATCGGATGGGAATTTAATCTTGCCAGAAGACTCGACTGCCAATCTGCCTTCTCCGATCTCCAGGAGTTTGTCTGAGAAAATTTGAGCACTCTCATCCCCCAGATGTACTCTCATGTTTTGCTTCAAAGTTATCTTTCGCACATGTCTCCACAAAAACGAATGTTTCAAACATGCGTGGATCTCATCGGCCGGCGTCGACTTCGGGATGACGGGCAGAGTTTGACGAAAGTCTCCACAGAGGAGTACCAGAGCTCCTCCCATCAGGTTGTCGTTTCCTCTCAGATCTCTCAGAGTGACGTCGAGGGCCTCGAGAGCTTCCTTGTGAGCCATGGTGCATTCGTCCCACACGATTAATTTGCAAGTCTCGAGCACCTGCGCCCGACCACTTGCCTTGCTTATGTTGCAGGTAGGATTTTCCTTCCTGGCGATGTCAAGTGGCAACTTAAGTGCAGAATGGGCCGTCCTCCCTCCTTCCATTAACGTCGCCGCAATTCCCGAAGAGGCGATGGCAAGAGCAACTTCTCCCCGAGTCCTGATTTCGGCCAGTATTATATTAATCAAGAATGTTTTTCCTGTGCCCCCAGAAGCATCAAGAAAAATGATACCACCTTGTTGTTTTGCTGCCTGATCCATGATAATTTGGTATGCGTTTTTCTGATCTTGATTAAGAAGTGGCTTCTTGTCCGCGACGTATGCACTCAGCTCTTCGACGTCGTAGTTCGTTTCTCGCACGTAATCCGCGCGAAGTACGTCTCATCGATCTCTTACTGGTGCAGGCAGGCCCAATTGCAGTAATGTTTTAATTGTCATGGCCACACATTTGTCCTCAAGAATAACCAAAGCCTCGTTGAAAATGTCCGGACCAAACGCGATTTCTAATGTCGGGGTTTCCCTCCGGACTTTGGCGAGTATATCCTCACTCATAGCCTCCTTATACTTTTCCCATAAAGTGTTTGGATTAGATGGACTGCATGTAGTCAATATTATAGCAAACAGGTTTCTGATTTGTTCTCGTAGGGAGATCAATTCGGCTTCTCGCAACGTGTCATCCCAGTGCTGGTCTCCTTCCAGCAAACCCAACTTCTGACAGGCCTCTCTAAATGTCTGGCATACTTCGTCGTTTACCGTTCTCATCTCTGCGAAAGATCTAGGTCCTCGTACCGAGTGAAGAAGCATCCTAAGGAAATAGCATTCGGCGTTGTTGGGGTGAACAGTGTACACTCGACCCAAGGCGTCACTCGCGACTGCATCATGTCCAGGGACGGGCTGGCCAACTTTTCTTCTACAGAAAATTTTCCTCGATGCATTCCACGTGTAATATCGAGGTATCTCAGGATACAACAAAGTCCTCGCAAAAGGATCCTGCTGACACAGTTGAAAGAATGCCGTCAAAGTCGTGTTTGGTGGCTGATCAATCACTCTAGGGGCGCTCTCTGTTGTGAAATAAACTCTCTGACCATTTTCTAAATGGACGCTGAGGTGAACAACAGTAGGGTGTCTTTCGTGAATCGAAAAACACAGTATTCGCCAAACTGCCTCGTTACTGCTGAGGTATCTTCCCAACTGATACCGCGTCACTTCATCGTTCGATCTCTCGTCGCTGATACCGAAAACAGCCATATCATTACCTTTGTTGACATACTTGCACACATATTTAATCGATTTCACACTGTTGCAGTACTCCACGTTGATGTGTGCCCGAAACATTTTCGACAGCAGCGGCGAAAAGGGCACAACCCACCTATTGTCGATTTCTATTTCCGTGTTGCTGCGTATCGTTAGTTTCGCCGTGAACCCTCCATCTTCCGGAGCCCGCCGTCTGTACAGGGGATAGCCGTCATTTCCGGTTTGTGTCACTTTAATCAATTTTCTAGGGTATTTCTTGGTACACTTTCCGTCCTTCATACACGGAGAGATGGGATTGAGATTTCCACACGGTCAGTGGATCATGTTTTTCGTCACCACTTCAAAAAGTTCGGGATCTTGTTCCAGGTCTGGCAACTCGGCAGATATAACGTCATCGATTTGAGTGGGCTGAATTTTGTCCGCTAACCAGATCAAATTGTGCGAGTGTGGCAGCCCTCGCTTTTGCCATTCAATCGTGTACATCCAGCATCTCGGCACTCCAACTACATGGCCCTTTGTTATATCGTCAATCAGTTTCAACTGCTTCTGTTTAAATACTCTCGCAATCAAGTCGTGGCGCTCACTGGGTAATTGATCATTGGTAAGAACCTCCTTGATCTCCGTCCAAGTGGGATTGCAGGTGAAGGTGATAAATAAGTCTGGTCTCACGTACGTCATAGCATCTTGTGTGTATTCGTGCATGTGTCTGGGACTGCCTGTAAATGTAGCTGGTAGTATGACTAAGGCACCGAGGTTTTCAACGTTCCCGTCATTTGCCACAGCATCTCTCAGGTGAATATATTCGTCAACTCTCAGTTTACGTTGATTTTGACGAATGTAAAGGAGACGTTCACTCTCGACTTTTGCGTACATATCGACGATGAACTGATGAAACAATTGCCTGCAGTTCAATACGTGGTTCTGCTCAGTATCTCGAACCATTAATCTGTACGCGTAGAAATCCATCGCTGAAATTTTCTTGCTCGTTGTTTCACATGTTCTTGGGTTGATCTGCCTCAGATTAAATTGATATCCATCTTCACCATGAGGGAATATTACTGGGTACTGCAGAGCATCGTAAGATCGATGTGCTTTCGAAATACGCTGCAATGATTCACCTCGTCGTTGAATAACGATATCCCGTTGATGAAACTCATCTCCTGATATAACCACCGCGACTTCATCTGCTTGAGGAGAGTTAAAGCGCCGCTCGTGTTCGCCTGCTGGTCTTCGGTCTGCTCTTATGACTACTTTATATTCATCTGTTGGCATACGTTCTAATGCTGTTTCAAACGTTTTAATAAGATTATTGTGCTCATGAAACATCCTCTGTAAGTTTAACACAATCTGACGTCTTGTTCCCGAGATGTAGGCGCACCTCTGATCAGTTTCCATTTGTTCGTTTTGAATAAAATATAGTTGTAGAAATTTTGGTGGTTGATCTGGCAGCGGAAGCAACGATCCCGCTCTATGGTAAACCTGCCCTTGCACCTTGAATGTCGACGGAAATCCGTGCTGTCCAACAACTGATGTGGCGCCGAATGATGTCATTTGGAAACATGAGTTGTATTTTCTGATGTTACTAAGAAAATGCTTCGACTCTGACGTATCTCCTGATGTGTAAGTCAAAAGGTCTTGTGGTGGTGGTTCCAGTTGGCAAAGTTTAACTTTTCCTTTTTTGCAGCAAATACCAGTAGACTCTGATTTAAACTTTTTGGCTTGACAGTAAGTACAAACCATTTCCATTTTCCCGATCGTAACACTTGCATGCATCGAGTAGTCTTTATGTGAATCGTAGTGAAATCCTTCCAATGCTAAGCTAAAATGGTTCGCAGTCCGTGATCGTTTGGCTCTATCTCTCTTATCCTGTAGTCGGGCCTCTCGCTGCTGTGCCGTCTCTGTTGCTCTAGATGTAGTAGCTCTATCTCTCTTATCCTGTAGTCGGGCCTCTCGCTGCTGTGCCGTCTCTGTTGCTCTAGATGTAGTAGCTCTATCTCTCTTATCCTGTAGTCGGGATTCTCGCTGCTGTGCCGTCTCTGTTGCTCTAGATGTAGTAGCTCTATCTCTCTTATCCTGTAGTCGGGCCTCACGCTGCTGTGCCGTCTCTGTTGCTCTAGATGTAGTAGCTGTCTCTTTCATATCCTGTAGTCGGGCCTCACGCTGCTGTGCCGTCTCTGTTGCTCTAGATGTAGTAGCTCTATCTCTCTTATCCTGTAGTCGGGCCTCTCGCTGCTGTACCGTCTCTGTTGCTCTAGATGTAGTAGCTCTATCTCTCTTATCCTGTAGTCGGGCCTCACGCTGCTGTACAGTCTCTGTTGCTCTAGATGTAGTAGCTCTATCTCTCTTATCCTGTAGTCGGGTCTCACGCTGCTGTACAGTCTCTGTTGCTCTAGATGTAGTAGCTCTATCTCTCTTATCCTGTAGTCGGGTCTCACGCTGCTGTGCCGTCTCTGTTGCTCTAGATGTAGTAGCTCTATCTCTCTTATCCTGTAGTCGGGTCTCACGCTGCTGTACAGTCTCTGTTGCTCTAGATGTAGTAGCTCTCGCAATCGCAAGTCTTCTATTCCTCTCCTCAGAAGTTTCTTGACTACGCTCATTTTTCATCATCTTAGCCGTTGACTGCACTTGGCCGATCGCCTTCCGCTTCCTTGGAGGCATTGCTACAGCAAAGAAATCTGTAAAAGAATACAAAAATGCTATTTCATAAAATAAGCAAAAGGCACACTCTCACTGAGCAATGAAATCTATTATAGAATACAATAAAAAGCTATTTCATAAAATAAGCAAAAGGCACACTCTCACTGAGCAATGAAATCTTGTATTAAAAAGTTATTTCATAAAATAAGCAAAAGGCACACTCACTGAACAATGAAATCTATTATAGAATACTATAAAAAGCTAATATAAACTGAATGGTAAAACAAATTTAAATTGTGAAGTACTTTCATCAGTTTAGGAATATATATCAAACTTTTAACACAAATAAAAAATATTAATGCCTTACTTAAAAGCTGTCAATCAAAATACTCAAACACACAATTCTAAATCATGCTAAAAATAAACTTTTATTCTGGTGTTAAAAAAGCATTAATTCTGATCCCATTAAACTTATTTAAAAAATTAAGCAAAAGGCACATCTCACTGAACAATGAAATCTATTATAGAATACAATAAAAGCTAAAATTAACGAAAAAACGAATTTAAAATTATGTAGTACTTACATCCGTTTAGAAATATAAATCCAAAATGTACACTATCACTGTCGAATAAAGTAGGAAACACTTATACAATCAAAAGAGCGAAATAAAACTGCCAGATTCACTGAAAGATGATAAACTGGAAGACTTACCGAGTTAGCTTCCTTTAAATACGACCAGCTAAGAATCGAGTGGGTGCTGGAATGTTCTCCACCATGAGTCCAATTAAGTTTCCGTTTCCCCAACTTTCTAGAAAGTTCTACAAAGTTTTATAAAAAAAGTAAACGTAATTCTGGTGCTGCCAGATACCGAGTAGCAAAATTACGCTTTTATGATCAATGAGTTTTTCGTTTGTGCTTTTCGGAACAACGGTGCTTGGTTTAGAAATAAATATAATCGGTGTAGACAAATTAAACTGAATAGATAAAAAATTTTCAAAAAGCAGAAGGTCGATTTTACAGAATTTTTCAGAAAGAAAATCACTGCTTTCAACGGAGGATTCACATGTATCTATTCCGGACATTTTAAAATAAGTTACACGCCTTACCTAAAAAGCCTCGTGAAACAGAATTCTACAAATCATTACGTATTCAATAAATTATTTAAGGAAAGTTGGTCGAAATATACACCAACTTTCCTTGAAAATAATCCTTTAATTCCTGAAAACCTTTCCTTGAATTTCCTTGCAAACATAAATATTTTAAAATATTCTTTCCCCCTTCATCAATAAAATATCTATAATTTATTTACATCATGGGAAGAACTAAAAAGTCAGTTCAAACATAAATACTGTAATTTAATTTGTTTCGGAAAAAATTGTTTTTCGATCAATAGTGGTAAAGCAACCATCGCTGCCTAAAGCAATCAATCTATGCTCAATGTTATTTCTATTGCGATTTCGAATAGTTTTTAGCCCCCCAGGGCCAATAGAACGGGGGTTAAGAGTTAACCTATGCTGACCGCAGTGTTCTAAAGTATAAGTGTACCAAATTTAGTGTGGATTGGTCCAACGGTGTAGATTTGTATAGAAAATATACACACACACACACATCCTATTTTATATATATAGATTGATTTCTTGATTGTTTAAAAAATAACCAGGCATCACTCCATCACAATATTTCAAAGTCTCGAAGTTCAAATGGCCCAAAGATATTCAACTCGCGGATCCCGATTTCCAAAGCCTGGAAAAATAGACATACTGCTCGTTGAACTTTTCTACGAATTGTTGAAGAATAACAGAATTCGTGTTGAGGACAACCTTCTCGTACTACAGGAAACCGTGTTCGGTTACGTTGTTAATGGTTCCTTGATTAACGACCATCGAGGTGTAACACATTGTGGTCTTTTGAGAGATGAAGAAAATCTTTGTCAAACACTACAGTGGTTTTGGGAAATAGAATCTGTAGAAGATTAATCTGTAAAGAGTAAAGAAGTTTTCTGCGAAAAGCATTTCATTGCAACCCACACCAGGACTGAGTCTGGAAGGTATATGGTTACCATGCCAACCAACGATAGAGCCCTGGGTGATTCGAAACAACGAGCTGTAAAGCGATTCTCTGTAAAGCGATGCTCTGTGGAGTCGACTCAACAAGGAGCCGAATATGAAAGTACTCTACAAGGACTTCATAGACGAGTACAAGAACTTGGGACACATGGAAGAAGTGTTTGATCAGACTGAACCTAAAGATGTGTACTATTTACCCAATCATAGGATCTATCGTCCTGAGAAAAGCACCACTAAGCTAAGAGTCGTTTTCGATGCATCAGCCCAACAACGAATGGACATTCTCTCAATTCTATTTTACTCAATGGAGGTGTAATTCAAGATGATCTGTTTTCTATCATGATGAGATTCAGGAAACATAGCTACGTGTTTATTGCTGAAATAGAGAAAATGTATAGGCAAGTGCTAATTAACCCTAACCAGAGAGATTTGTTGAGGATTCTTTGGAAAGATGATATTAATGATTGTGTCAAGACGCATCGACTGTGCACAGTCACTTATAGAACTAGCCGCGTCCCATACTTGGCAACTAGAGTTCTAAAACAACTTGCCGTAGACGAAGCATCAAACTTACCGATAGCTACTCCAGTTGTGCTGAGGGATTTCTATGTTGCTGACATACTTTCAGGAGCTGAAGACAGAATCAACAAGGGAAATACAAGAGCAATTCATCGACTTGTTACGAAGAGGAGGAATGAAGCTCCATAAATAGCATACAAATCATCCTAAATTGATCAGAGGTATACATACGACCAATGACGACTGTACATTTGCCAACGATGAAGTTAAGGCTTTAGGACTACTGTGGAAACCACAAGACGACGCATTTGCATTCCAACTTTATGTGCATCCTGAGAAGGAATATACCAAAAGGGCAGTGTTGTCGGATATTGCAAAAATATTTGACCCACTTGGTCTGATAGGTCCAATAGTTACTCGTACCAAAATATTCATGCAAAAACTTTGGTTGCTGAATCTGGATTGGAGTGACAAACTACTAGAGAAGGAATGCAGAATGGAAAATGTTTGCCTCTTTCTTGCACGAAGTAAACAACATCCTCATTAAACGGAAAATATGGACCAGTGATGCTACTTCAGTTGAACTTCATGGCTTTGCTGATGCCTCAGAACATGCCTATGGGGCTGTGATATATCTACTATCTGAAATATCTACTATTTCAATAGTGATATATCTACTATTGAAATCTACTACTGTGGCAGGGGACATTCGTATCAGTCTTTTGTGTAGCAAATCTAGTGACTCCAATCTCCCGTCTCGAGTTATGTTCTGCTGTCTTAGTATCACAGTTGCTTGCTAAAGTGAAAAGGGCACTGCACCTAGGGATCAATAGGACTTGCCTCTACTCTGATTCCACCATAACACTGGCCTGGATCAAGACCTCACCTCATCGTTTAAAAAACTTCGTCGCTAATCGTGTGACTACGATCCAAGAGTTGAGTGGCAACTGTGAGTGGACTCACGTCAAATCTGATTTGAACCCTACAGACTTGGTTTCGCGTGGACTTTATCCTAAAGACATCCACGAACTTTGGTGGAATGATCCACCTTTTCTGAAAGAACAGAAAACTGTAGAAACAACTTGTGACTTCAATAGAAGATAACGAGCCATATAGCAGGGAATCGAAACAACGGAATTCTAGTAAAAGACAATGGAACTGTTTCAGAAGTAGTTAAGAACTCTTTCATTTCATTACTCACGAACTCTCGTAATGGTTCCTTGTTACATGAATTTATTGCAATCAGTAATGATTACTCTAAACTGTTACGTGTTTTGAGTTACATTTTCAGGCTCGCTAACAACTGCAGACGACCTATAAAGAGGGTGGGTGCCTTATTAATCAATGAAATAAATGCTGCAGAAACAATGCTTCTAAAAAGAAAACAAAAATACGTAGCAATATATATTTTATTCTGATATTTCGAACATCAGAAAGAATGGACACCTTCCAGGTAGGACTACCTTATCATCTCTTAATACAATTTTGGATGCATAGGGCATCTTACGAGTGGGTGGCAGATTAACGAAATATGATTTAACATTCAACCAAATTCACCAATTATTCTTCCACCTAAACATCCTTTGACAAAAAGAATCATGTTACATTACCACAATAAGAATTTTCATATTGGTCCTCAATCTCTACTGTATAGCATTCGCCAGCGCTTTTGGCCCATTTATGGCAGATTCATTGGCTAGAAAATTCGTCCATGAATGCATAACCTGCTACACAAAATGAAACCTATTTTAGCTCAACAATTAATGGGCTGTCTCCCTCATGAACGTGTAAATCCCAACTGCACTTTTAATCACACAGGTATTGATTTTTGTGGACCATTCACTATCAAGTATAAAGGTCAGAGAAAGGGTATATTTCGGAAAATTCATGTGGCAATATTTGTATTTGTGACACGAGCAATTTACTTGGAAATTGTTAGACTTAACTTCCGAGTCTTTCATAAGTACCCTTAAGAAAGACCCTACTTTGCTAGAAGAGGTAAAAGCTCAACATTTTTTTAGTGACAATGCTAGAACCTTTGTAGGGACACACGTAGAATTAAAATGTCTGTACAATATTGTAAACCATCCAGATAACATCTTATCTAATTACTTGAGCTGTGAGAGGATAAATTGGAAATTTTTACCCCCTTGAGCACCAAACTTCGGTGGTTTGTGGGAAGCAGGTGCTAAATCTTTCAAATATTTAAAAAGGGGTGTAAGAGACATTAAATTAACGTATGAAGAGTTTATAACTGTTATTACTCATATAGAGGGAATATTGAATTCTAGATCTATATCTCCTTTATCAAATGATATTAATGACCTGGAAGCACTGACTCCTGGTCACATTTTCTAATAGGTCGACACATCAATTCCATTGTTAAACCCATTATTGTTCTAGATTGTCCTGAAAATTGCCTTTCCAAATGGCAAACACAACTAAAATCGTTCAACATTTATGGGTACGGTGGAAAACCTTAGTAATCTGCAACAACGCACTAAATGGCAATTAAAACAGAAATCTGAAAGTCGGTTCTCTTGTTTTAGTTAAGGATGAAAATTTACCTACCTTTGGTTATTGGGTAGAATTGTTCAAGTATTTGCAGGTGATGATGGCCTGATTAGAGTTGCAAATATCAAAATAAAAAATTCTACTCTAAAACAGGCAATTTCTAAGATTTGTGTTCTGCCCGTAGACACTTAGTTACTCAGTGACATTTCAAGTATAGATAAATTCAAATGATTGATGTGTTTCATGTATTTTGTATCTGTAATGTAGTATATTATATTATATTTAGTATTTTGTTTTGTACTTGGTATTTCAATCTAACCTATATTATATTGAATGCCTTTAACATGTTGTGAACTTGCTGCCGGATTAAAGGATTTTTTAGAACTACACAAAATCCTCTAATATGAAAGTACTTCCGGAATAACCGGATTTACCTGATGTTTTAAAAAACCTGATTTAGTTAATCGGGAAAATGTTTAATTAAATGTCACTTATAATTATTAAAAAATTGTAAGATACATACACGCAACACACACACATATATATATATATATATATATATATATATATATATATATATATATATATATATATATATATATATATATATATGTGTGTGTATATATATATATGTGTGTATCTTACAATTTTTTAGGGCCGCGGTGGCCCGGTTGGAAGAGCAACGGACTAGCAACCGAAGGGTTGCGAGTTCAAATCCAGCCAAACACCGCCGTGTACAAAGGGGGCTGGTGCACGTTAAATCTGTCGTGGCCTCAAATGTCCTCACGTTGGCGTGGTGTGGAAGTTTGGAGAGTGGGGTGCCAGCTCAGGTGTTGCCTCGTCATCTGACCGTGGTTCAAAATTACGTGGTGTTGTCCTCAGATCTTTCCCTTTGGGATTGATCCCGGACCGTCACCAATAGCCCATTGTGTTGCTCCAGTGTGACGTTAATTGAAATTCTTCCTCCTCCTCCTCTTACGCCCCCAGGGGCATACCTTCTTTAGGTTTGTACGGGCTTCACAACCCCGGGGTACCTGAGTGATCTTTTTCTTTCCCAGGGGTTTGCTGTCTTTGGTGAACACGGGGGTCGCGCTCCCGGGATACCTAAGCGATCTTTCTCTACCTTCATCCCACTACTCTATTCCCCACCCCTCCTTTTTCTCCATTTCACGTCTTGCGATTCGGAAACCATTAAAATTTCTTTACATTGAAAAACACCTTAAATTCACTCTTTTGTTAGTTATGAACTAGCTATTGTTTGGCGCAGCATGGCCAAATCTGGCCCTTGTGCCATAAAAAACCAACCAACCAACCAACCAACCAACCTCCTCTTACAATTTTTTAATAATTATAAGTGACATTTAATTAAACATTTTCCGGACAGTAATAGAAAAGAGAATAAAGTATTGAGTTATTTGAAACTGACTGGTTGATTGAGATATTTATCTACTGTTTCTCATAGAAACTTGAAACGTGAAAAAAATCAAACTTTTAATGTTATATTCGCGAAGTTAGCGTAAATAAATGTATGATATAAACCACTTTACTAACTGGATATTCTTTTCTTATGAAATTGCAAGGGTGTGTTAATACTGCTACTTCTTCCTCCTCAAAAAAGCATTTTTATTACATGTGTGCCAAATCGTAAGTGTTGATGAAGAAAGTCGAAGATTTATCGAAATTTAATGAATGATTTCGACATTTAATCAATAAAATCTTAAATATTTGCTTGTTTGGCACCATAATATTGATTAATCGCCAAATCGGTAGCGCCAACCACAGACTGAAGCTAAATAGAAAATGTTACGAGGTTGCTTATTCTATTATAAATTGTTTTCACAAGGTGGGTGACACACGAGGCGTTTTGAGACGCGCGACTATGGTCGCGCGATGTGGTGAGTGAATAGATTTCTACTGGCGACTGTCACACAGGGTAACGCTACTCATCAAATCACAAGCGGCGCTCGACCATCCTCTACGACTTGTGAAGCTCGCCTTTTATACCTAACAAGGAAGAAATCTGTTGAATCGCTAGGAACACTCCACTAAAATCGTCAGCCAAATCACGAAAAAGCCGGATCGCGATTCACCCGGCTACAAAACTATTTTTTCGATCGTTTTAACGGTTTCCACAAGCAACTAAAAGACGACTTTTGTCACTATCTTTCAATTTTGACGACTGGCACGTTTCATAGCAAGAACGTTCCCAGATACTACCCTCTGACAAAAAAGTCGAAATACCTCAAAACCAATGTTCTGTCGGAATGAAACTCAGCATGCTTGATGTACACATGAAGAGATAAAAAAGTTTATCACGATAATCTAATCTTGTTGTCTATTGTATTGTTTACTAGTCTCCTTTATTGTAGAATTACATCCGAAAGATCATATATTAGTTAGTAACTTGTAAAAGTCCCTCTGACTGCAATATATGCCGATATCCGGCGCGGCATGGAATCAAACGGAGTGCTTATGCTAGTCCGTGGTAAATTATATTAAACATTCCGCAGATGCTGCTCCAGATCCCTTATATTTAGGAGAGGGGCAATTGACGGCCCTCTATATTCAAGACATGCTCAATGGAAAACAGATATGAAGATCTCTCTGGTCCAAGGAAGAGTAATACAGCAGAGGCACTCCAGGAAAAGGCGAGCTGTATTTGGCGGGAAGTTATCGGTCTGGTAAATAGCCCATTGGACGCGTGACATGAAAGTCAAAACAACAGCTCGTTTCGATTTTTTGGCTGAGCGTATTTTTAGAAGATTTTGAAGAAACAAAAATCGTCACTTAACGTACATTTGATGCCATTTTACAAAAAAGTATTGTGAAATAAGTCTCCACACAACTTCACATTGCAGCCAATCTTTCAACAGCAGCAAATAGTATGGTTACATTTGTGGACTTATTTGGTGCTCTTATGGCTAATTTGGCGCTTTTATTATTTTGCAATCCAAAATATTTCATATCAGGATTTTCTTTTGAAAGAAAGTTTCGAATAATTCTACGAGAATCAGTATGAAATCTTCAAAGTAAATTGTTAAAGTGGATGCCGCCAAAATTTCTGATATAGTATTAAATTTAGATTTCATACAAAGAAAACATCCAATTTTCAAAATTTCATATTTATGTTTCTTGTGAATTATCCTACATCTGTTTCATACTAAATTAGCTCATTTTAAATTATTTTAACTGATTCGTTTGAATATAACTGCTAAGATAAGTATTGGAGGAGTATTTTTACTACTATATGTATATTTAATAATTTAGGCTATTAAATCTAATTTTTTACAAGTGCTTTTGTTTGGCGCGCATCCCGATTTTAATATTTTTAAATACGAATTTAAAATACATTCCTTCTAAAAGGCAAAATTATGTTTAGTTAAGAAATGCTGCTTTCTTTGAAGCAAATACTTTGCCTCAATTCGTTAAACAGAATACATAGAAATAAATTGTTTAGAGGCAAGCTAAAATGGAATATCTTTTAGATTTTTAAAGTTTTCTTCAAACATGTAATTTTCAACACAATCTTAATTTTTTACTCAATAATGACATCTTTAATTTTTATTTTCATTAATTTAATAAGAAATCTGGAAGTAGTGTTTTGGGTGAAGGTAATCAGAGGTCAGAAAGTGGATGTATCTTGACTCTTATACAAATGATGCCTTTAACAAGGCATTAATATTTCTACTGGTGAATTATTTCTTTGTTTTCTAGAGATATTTTACAAATATTCTTTAGAGCATGAAATGTCCATTTCGTTCATATTTTTCTGATCATTATTATTTTTTGAATCACTATTTTCAATTTCTAAAACGCATGCTAGATATTGCTAATTATTGAAGTGGAAAAGGAATTGATTTAACCAAAACTATTAAAATGGGAGTTTGATTGTACTTGTTGATATTAAAAATGATCACATAACTAAATTCATTGTGAGCTCATTAGTGGACAAAGCATTTAATATCAGAAGTTTTATCATATTTTTCATATATCTGCTCCAAAATGCTTTAAAGTTGATCCAAGTTTACAAAATGCTTGCTCCGAAATTTGTTATTCTGGCTCCAAATTGTCAAAATAACTTTAATTTTCATTTTTTGGAAAGGTGCTCCAAATTGTACCTCAGCTGTTAACAATCCTGAGATAGCTTTAGAGAACATTTCTGTTTGTGAATATTTGTGTTTTAATAATTTGAAAATACTTCGCTAAGTAATTAAAAAATAGAAATAACACAAAGTACGTATTCAGGAATTAATTTATTTCGGTTGAAAAAATAATACAACGAACTGAGGTAGGTTCAATAACATATGTACACAAAAAGATACTTAATATAATTGAGTAAAATAAATGACTCAAAGAAAAAAACAGTTATGGTCATAGTCTGAGAAAATCAATTCATATTTGTACCAAAAAACTTGTTGCATGATGTTCTTTCATATTTGGAAGCATACTGTTCCTACGGAATAAATGTTCTATAAAAGTAAAGGAATTTTGGAACAATTTCGAAATGAGCTAACTTTGTAGTCATTGGTTTTGTGAATCGGTGTTATAAACCATGAACACTCTTACACAGATTAATTTTGTTTTTGAATATTATACATACGTTGATACATTAAGAAAACAATGTCTTCCTATTTTAAATCTTTTAAAATTCTCCAAAACGTTGAGGCAAATTTATTAATTTAATAGGCAATTTAAAATGTCACCTAGTGGGATCTCAGATATACCAGGTTAATTCGAAAGACAAGGGAATGCTGACTGCTCTCGTTCTATTTTCAGTGATGGAAGAATCCTTACACATTAAAGGAACAAAATAACTTATTGTAAGAAGTTTTGATGCGTGAATTTTCTGCAAAACTGTTCAGGGAGTCTCGCTTGTCCCGTTTTAGAGAAACAAATTGAAGGAAGAAAAGTCCTATCTTAGTCTTTTCATATTAACAAGTTAAAAAACAGTTTCCTTTCTCTGTAGTAATATAGCAGTCATGAATATAAAAAATGATGCATGTCCTAGTGTGGACTTCGTGCATAACACACATGTGAACAACTACGTCTTTACTTCCAAGTATGAATGCTAATGCATCTCTCATTTGCAAGTTCAATGTTTTAGGTTGCGTCTGGACGTAATTCATCAAGTATGAAAAGTTTCATTCATTGGTGAAAATTTGACTAAGCTTATAGTTATATTCCAGATGATTAACATTCCGGTTTAGTAAAGTAACGATATTTGTTGAACTCACAATGGAACATTCTGAGAACTTAATCTTTCCAGCGTACTTTCCGATTTTCGATAACTTCAACGAAATATAGGAATTGAAATGTTTGATAACGAATTAATGTTTTAAACGTTTGCTAGGTGAAACAGAATCCACAATAAGTTTGTGAAGACAAGCAAGAGAATAGCGTGATAGTTACTTCATTTTCTAAATTATAGTAAAAATGTAGGTTGTAAAGTCTGTCAAACCGTTTACTCTACGAGAGGGATTTTCAGTGCAAACAAACCAGAATGCGAAGATTCTACTTCCACTCGCGCATGATACATATCAAGGTTATATTAAAATGTAGCTTATCGCAGTTTTGGCAAAGTTTGGTGTTTAATCTAATTGGCGTTTACCAATCAACTGTCATATTTCAATTTGGAAATCGTATTCTAAAAACAAGTCAAGTGAACGTCAGGTTTGGAATATGTATAGAAAACATATACAAACACCTCATTTAGATTGACAGAAAATGCCTCATATCATTTGAGAAAACACTGGTATACAGGATTGGTTGAATCTTTTTTCATCACCCATTGTTAATTAATTTTCCTGTTATTGTGTAATAAAACTGTTTACAACCTGGCTGTGCACAATATGGACGACGTAATAATATCAACTCTTGTGATATAAAAACATTTGAAGAAAGAGCAGAATTTATTTGATCGATCATCCAAAACTTTGGTTTGGGGATAGTGAATCGATTGAAAGGTAAATCGATCCAAGCGAACGTTTAAGCGTTGGAACAGCATGCTTTTTCAAGAACATAGATGCAATGTGACTGAGGACAACATTAATGTTTCAGATTGCTGAAATGACATTTCCCGTGAAGGCGTACTCGGTGATATATATGGAAAATGACGAAGACATTGAAAAATACATTAAACCTATTGGGTTGCGATCATTCATTTTGCATAAAAAGGAGGTGTCAAATGATATGCTCTCACGATGATGAATATTGAGTTATTCAGAAAACTCTTGATATGTGTTTTATAGCAATACAAAATAACTGGAAACAAACCTCGAAAGTTTCTTGTTCTGTTTAACCATAGTTCATAAAATAGTATAAAAGTAAAAAATAATAATTTTCTTACTAAGTAATCTGCGCAAAAAATCGATTTTTCAAAAAGACATTTTTTTTAGTACGGTTTTGTTAATTCAAGGAAAAACAGGAAATATTTCAGATAATTCTCCACACATTGTACTTAATCACACCATTTTTTAAAACCAATTGCATCCATTTGAGAAAATTTGCAGTGCTTTAAGCAGTAACTGACACACGAAGAGTAAATTTACTCCATAAATCAAAATAACTCGGAAATAAGCTAATTTGGAAGAGTAGCAAACATATTTATCCAAATATGCCGAGTATTTAAAAAAATTATAATAATCAGAATATTAATTTAAAACTAATCTTCCAATGATAGTATTTGGTTTTATATTTCACTTTCTCACACTATCTTTTAAATCCTAAAAACGAAATTTACATGTAAGGCTATAGATAAAATCAAAGGTTTAAATTTTAAATGACGCGATATTTTTCTGTCAATTTTTAGGCGGACTTTTCATTAAAAATATATAAATTTATGTACTTTACAAATCTCGAAACTGAGTGGTAAAAAAGGAAATATCTTGATTTATTAAACATTCTTTTAGCATTACCTATATACACATTCAAAAATAAAATTTAAACCATTGGTACTTGATTTCAAAAATTTTCCAAATTTGATTAGTAACACTTTTTTTACAAATGATAGATCTCTTTTTGATCCCTAATAATAAATCTTACATCCGAGTATTTCAAGATATTCCACCAAGATTCTTCTGTCTAAACAGTACATAGCCCTAAATATCACATTTTTACACAACGGTGCACAGTAATGCAAGAGCTACTGAAAACAGTTTTAATCGAAGGATTGTTAGGGTTAATTCTATAACATAAAGAATTGCATTCTGGGAGTAAATATAGGTCTAACTAGTTAGTAGTTGATAATTATGAGAACAATTTGATAAATTCTAGTTACACTCTTCTAGACATTTCAGGGGAACATTATTTGATGAAAACACCATGGCAGTAAAGTTTTATTTGGAGCTCACTTGAATACCACATTTGTGAGGAAACACATTGAGTTAATTAGTTTTCCACGAACATTTGCTTTTTAGAGTGAATCTTGCTTTTCAATTAACTATAAGTGAATATCATCACGGCCAAAAGTTCTTAGTTCATTTAATTGTGCAAGTAAAAATAAATTGCTCAATAAATACCTTTCAAGAAAGAATATTTTCTTCATGATATCATTTTTTACAAATCAGTATGGTTCTGTTTTATTCTGAAACTCAAAAATTCCCTTATAACATGAGAAAGCATAATTTTTGAGTATCCAATTTTCAGTTAAGTGTTCAAAAATGAAAAACAGTTTCAAGAATTCAAAAGAGGGAACAATCTTAAATTTGTCGTCTTGAATTTAAATTTAACGATTTATAATTAAGCTTCATTAAGAAAGGACCGTCACCAATGAGCTATCAAAACTGTTGTAGAATTGATATGGCATTTGTTTTACACTAATTAGTTGATGAAAACTAAGACAACGAAATATTTCAAAATATTTGGAGTTAACTTAGTTCACAAATCATTTAAATTTCGATGACCCATTGTTGCAGTTTAATTTTAAAGCAACAATTGTTTGCAATAGAAATTTTAAGGAACATGCTGCCAAACAATTAAGAAAAACCACTATTTTTTGTCAGTAGATATTAAACTTACTAAAAAATGTCGATTAAACAAATAGGTCCTTTCGATTCTTAAAAGCTCAAGTTTATAATTTTCAAACATTTTATCTTTCTCATAAACTTTAATAAGAACTGATTTATATTAAGGTGAATGCGAAGCAATCAATGCAGCATACGTATTTATCATTTGTTAAGTAGTTGGCTTTGTAATGTTCTAATAAAATATTTTATAGTTGAAACAAAATACTGCTAGCCAATATCTATTTAAATGCAGTCAATCAATACTAACTTTGAGGATCAAATTAATGTATAAAATAAGCAGAAAATATTGTTTAAATTTTTAGTACCTCATATTTTATATTTTGTACACGGAAAGATTTTAAAGCAGGTAAACAAATGAACGGAGTGGGCCTGTGAATTAGTCTCATCTACCCCATATAATAAATTATGGGTTCATACGAAACACCAGCCAAATGAGCGCTGAACCAGAACACATGAAAGATTACTTAAGGAAATCTTAAACTACAATGCAGCCTTTTATTCTGAAAACATTTTTCATACTCGTTAGGAAAGTAATATTAGTTAAATTACTCTTTGCTGTCTGTCCCAACAATGAACACAATGATTAGGAATTTAAGTCCAAGAATAAAAAGAAATTTGGAGGAGGTAAAAGAAAGATAAAACTTTTTCTGATATTTGTTTTGATTCAAATTTTTGATTGTCACAAAATGGAAGAGTTTATCTGTATAGATACCGATGATCTCTAAGATTGTATTTCTATTTTCAAAGAATTTCTGCCTGTCTTGCATTTAATGTATTTTTAATACTTTTAAGAAGTTCAGAAGAAAAAACACGATTTTTGAGTTTGAAGTAGCTTTCTTAAAATTAAATGACTTGAATGAAGGAATTTTAAGTAGAGTACAACTGCTGCATTAGTATAGTATAGTTTGGAGAATTTGGTTTCTTTCCTTTTCTATTGATCTATAGATATAATTAGATGCAGATACGGAACTTAAATTTATGATACTCTAATACAAATAGTTTTTGTTTCAAAAGAAGTATTTTGACGACTAATTCAATTAAATGCATACATATTCGTATATTCAATATCACGAATACTTTAAAATTTTGTTCACCAAACAAGATAAGGGGTACCAATTTGTTTTCAAATCAATGATTGCTGGATTTAAAAAATCGTTTCTATCCTCCATACAGACCTGCCAACCTCTCAAAACTAACAATTTTAAAATCCATTTATCGTTGTATTTTTTGTGTTGCCCATACTAAAAGTTTGCTTTCATATTTAAGAATTTATCATCCACACAGATGTACTAGAAACTAAATAAATGTGAAACATTTTTAATTCAAAAATACCTAATTATTTTTGAGGAAAGTTGCACTAATATGGAATTATTAGGCTTTACTTTCTAAAAATGAATTAGAATGCACATTTTTTTTGGGAACATACTTCAGGCATTCTGTATTTAGAAATTCTAATATAGTTCACAGTTAAATTCAAATCTTGGCAGTCCTATATTATTTCTCTATAACTGTAAAAGCATTCACATCATTTGGGAGGCAATGTCCGACATACAATATCTTTATAGTGGGCAGATCTGGGCATTCGTTGGACGTATTCGCTCACAATAAGACTGAATCACAGTATGAATGATTATCCATATCTTGATTATCGATAAAATGTTTTTGTAATACGTGTAGCAAGAAATCCATGATGTATATAAGATATAATGAATGATGCCCATGTTTAGTATTTCAAAAAAAAATTCTGAAATATTTAATTTTGTCAATGAAATGTTCTTTGTTACTTATCAGTTTAATAGATTCTTAAGTAATTTAATTAGTCTCATATTAAAACAGTTTCCACACTGAAATAATTTCCGTTTATCCCACAGATTTACGTTATCATTTGAATTGGTCGAAGAAAACATCTTCAAACCGTGCACTCACATTTTCCAATAAGTAGGTTTGTTTCGTATTTCTGAGTGCTGTGGAGACGTTGCATTGTAAATGTATGAGCTTCTATAAAATGTTCTTAAGCACCAGATGTTTTGATTAAATCATTCATAAAGACCATTTGAATATTCGACAAGTCTATCATTACTTCCTACCCTCACGGATATTTATATATAACTGCTTACTGTATAAACACGATGACTTAAAAAATCTAACATCAACAAGTATATCAATCACTTCCACAATCTGCATAGAAACTACCGCAGCTGACATTTCCAGTGATACAGAAAACCGCATTCTCGATTCCGATCTCAAATACACACACACACACACATATATATATATATATATATATATATATATATATATATATATATATATATATATATATATATATATATATATATATATATATATATATATATATATATACTCAGTAAGTAAGCAGATAGTGAACTGGAATGTGAGACGGGAAAAGAGATGAGGAAAAGGGAATTTTTCTTGCATTTGTGACCGCCATTCGACTTCCTGCAAATGTGCAATGACTCGTTTGCTCGCAGCAAGCTTCAAACCGACCAGCGACTCTCAGCTCATTGTCCTGTGGCTGCTACACAGGGAAATCAGGCGGCAGGTTGTCCCGCCTCTCCTGCGCCAGATGCCACTCCATCTCCAGGAACCTGTCCACGTTGCTGCGTCCGTGGGTGTTGGACAGCATAGAGTACAGATTGCTGCTCCTGTGCTTGTGGCTGCGGACCATGATCCGACGCGGGTCCACGGACATGGACGCCGCGTACGCCTGCTGATGGTGGCGCACGGAGGACACATGGGGCGGGACGGGCAGGAGACGGCTTCTGACGATTCTGCCCCGTTCGGGCGGCACGGGCGGCGGCATGCCCCTCTCCAAGCCCGCCCTCTCGCACACCAGGTCGTACATGATCTCCTCGTAGACATGGTGCTCGGCGGACGCGGCGTAGGAGGAGGCCACACTTCTGGCGTCCATCTCCTGCTCCATGAGGGAGCCAGTGGATGCCGGACGCACGCCGGGCCTCAGCCCCGAGGTCTTCCGGTACCGTGGGTGGAAAGTCTGTTGGGTGATGTCGGCGGACGGGTAGTTGTTGCTGGTGGCACCTGGAGGCAGCACCTGGGGGTGGCGGTCCCCCTGGTAGGGCAGCATCCTGCCGGAGCGGGAGATGGCCTCTTCCATGCGAAAATCCTCGATCATCTCGAGGACGCGGATGGCGGCCTCGGTCAGCTTGGAGTCCGTGGCGTGGTGCTGGCGGTGGTGGCGGGAGAGCTTGGTGGCACTGCGCACGGACCGGGAAGGATGGGACGGGACGCCGTAGGTGTGTTGCTGTTGTTGCTGATGCTGGTGGCCTCGGCCGATGTCGCCGTCCACGGACTGGCTCGATTCGCTTCGCTTTCTGTACAAGGAACTTAGCTGTCTTTCAGTGAGAGGTTCTGTACATTTGGATGCTGCAAAACAAGATATTTTTTCAATCAAAATTGTGTGAAATAAATACCCCTTAGAATAACCCTAATTATGAAAATATTCCTAATGGAATTTAATCTTTCCAAATAAAATAACTGACATATTACATAAACTCCACTGTGCATTTTAACTTCTTAGGGCCCGTTCACATGATGCGTTTTCTAACGCGCGTTTTACGTCAAAACAAAACGACGCTGGTAGCCAAAGTAATAGAGTTCTACTGGAGTGTTCACATGCAGAAATCGCGGGAATCCACGCGCTAGATAGCTTCGGCGCTTCAACAATCTCCGGTCATTCTAGCGATTAGAAGGCGCTTGGAGATACATGGGATTGTACTGCACGGTTCACATGACAAGCGTTTTGAAGCGTGTTTTTTTATTCCCCTACTCCAAGTTCCTATCTTCGCGATAGTTAAAGATAGAGTGAAAATTTCAACGGATTTGAAATCTGCGGAAAATTTTACGCTAGATCGTTACCTAAAGTGTGATTTTCTATAAATAAATAATTTTTCAACTGAAACTTTAATATTTTCGCGATACGCATTTGACGAATATATTCATTACGAAAACAAAAGTGAGTATTCATCCCCTTTTTTTTAGAAAAGATATTACTTGATTGAAGTATTCGGTCTTAATCCACTGCTTTATATTTATGGCCATTAAAAATAGGATGAGAAAATTTATTCGTATTCGATTTATTGAAGAAATTTACCCTGCTTTCACACAAAACTTGTAAAAATGTGATAGTTTATAACTAAAGAGGATAGTGGGTAATTTTATTTCTGAGAATAACATATACCGACAACTGTCCGTTCTAGTTTTTATGTGCGGTAAACGTCTTTAAAATAAAGCTGAAATTAAATATTCAATTTAAAAGCTAAACTTTAAAGTTATTTTTTATTTGTTCTATACGTGAAATGCGTAAGATAAGTTTCAATTTTCATTCATTTTTCACATCCTCTTGTTACATTGAACTCGATATCACTTTTGAAAATGAACTTATGATTTACTGAACTTAATTTACTGTGAGCTTATTTTTCATAGAATTTATATTTTAACCTTGCAGTTAGTGTTATTACAACTTAAATCGAAAATTTTATATTATGTGTACGTGTAGACGCAAATTCTGTTAGCGATCTCCTGGTTTTCGATATATACTGTTTTTTGGTTTTCTTTCGAGATTTTTTTAGTTTTTACATAATTTTCTCATTTCATCGTGGGTTTTATTAAAATTTTAGTTGAAATATTTCCCAGTCGTTATTCCATTCGTGGTTCCATTTGAGCTACAAAACCCCTGAAAAAGGGCAGGTTGGAGGGTTAGTTTTCGTTTCGGATAGTCAGAACTCAAGGGAAAATTATGTTAAAAAAATAAAATAATAATTATTGTTATATATGTGTTATTTGTGCTGATACATTAAAATGTTTAGAGATAGGTTTTAAAAATAGAGATTTATTTGAAGGAAAATTAAATAAAAGTAAGCTATTGATCGTATCGGAAACACGGTAAAACCTGCAAAAAGAACAAAAAAGAAAGGTTATCACCAGTGTCGGATTTTGTTTGCCTGTCATCTTTTGATAGTACTTCGTAGACAATGCCCTAAAACAGAAATTCCGTTTCCAATTTCCTGGTTCTAGAAATGTAGCTTTTTGGGGGATATATTTTTATTTTACACTGTTATCATTTTTATTTAATTAATTTTTATTTATCAACTTTACAATTTTAAGGAAATTGTTTGGTCATTTTACAGTTACTTCCGTTTTAATCAAAGTTTTATAGAAATAATCCAATTTTTCATACGCAGTTGTGCTTTTACGATAAATACATTAAATGACTAATTTGCTAGCTTCTCGAGTCCAAAAAATCCGTGATCACCCCTTAACACAAAACAAATCCTTCTTACTATTTTTTATGGTGGGTGAATCATCGACACTGGAGAGTGAAGGCTATAGGGTTTTTTCTCTAGTCTTGACAGTAAAAAAACGAATACTTTAGGATTTTAGAGTTAATGAAAATGTTTAATAATGCTACAATTGGAACTGCATAAAGCACTGTTTCTCTGTGATCCGCTGGCTCATACCGGTTCCTAGGTCCAAAACAATCCCGCATTCGAAAAATTTTGAAAAACGTACGAAAAGCTAACGTGCAAAAATTGACAATCAAGGTTGATGGTATAGGCATTGCACCGGAACGTATCGTATACTATACGTTACGAAAGATTTAGCTGTTTAGGTTGTCACTTCTGGTCAGCAAGTCGATTATATTGCATTTATTTATGTATAAAGATTTAAGTTCAAAAACACTTTATTCACAGGCAATTAGGGAACGGATGTTTTACGAATCGAAATAAATTTTTACATCACTTTGAATATTTTTAAGATTATTTTAGGCATTTTATTGGCCATTTTTATACATTTCTAAGTTAACCAAATCCAGGCTCTTATGAATACAGGGAAATCAATTTTAGGTTGGCAAAGAAAGATTTTCATCCAATTTCTAATGGCTGTAAAATTAAAACAGTTGATAAGAGACAACAAAGTACCTTATTAAAGTGACATTCCCTTTAAAAACAAGCCAATACTTCCGCTTACGCTTAGTATAAGAGGAATATCTGCAAACAGATTAGTTGCGACTATGACAAAAAAAAATTTTCAAAGAAAATCATGTTTTTGGTATCGAGCTGACGTAAAATTTTACGCTGATTTGAAATCCGTAGAAATTTTGATTCTATCTTTAACCATTCAAAAGATAGAAACTTGGATTAGGGGAATAAAAAACACAATTTAATGCATAAGAGAAACTGACCTCGAAAAGCGCCCAAACGGTGTTCACATGGTAACGCTCGAAAATTCTTATCAAACGTGCGTTAGAAAAAGTTCATGTGAACAGGGCCTTAGGAAATAAACATCTGGTTTACATTTTGAAAAGGTGATTTTAACTTCAGGATAATTAATTTTTTTAAATACACCACCACATATTCTCTAGAGGAAGATTGAACATAGACGTTTCTAAGTGAAAGTTAAGAAATTAAATGATAAATATTTATTAAAAAAATTAGCAGAGTTTTGTGTTTTTAGAGTTTAGTCACTGAAATCTATCTATCGCCCTAAATGACATTAAAATAGTTTTTGAGTGATTGAATAAATTTTAGTGGAAATTGTATTGTGAACTTGATGAATTCTCGATCTCAAAGAATTCAAATAATAGGAACTTAAAAATGAATTATTCAGTGCTATTTAGTTTATGACAGGGTTTTTCTGTAAAGCTAAATATAGAGGGCGCTAAGTGTTTTCTGGGAGTATGTATTTCCTGTTTCCGGAAGTGACGGACTTGGTATGTTATAGAATGCAATTTCAGCACGTCGCTTATTAAGTTAACTTTAACTTATTAAGTTAATAAATGTGATAACTTTTGAATATTATTTTTTAAAATTGAACTGGAAACGTGCCCAATAAGTGTGTAGCAAATGGCTGCTGCATGAAGTCTAGCTTCAATTGTTCCATACGAATGATTTAGTGTCACAGGGAATTGACGCCAAATGCCCTCAAAACAACGCTTAATCAGATTTAAAAGTAAGAGATCAAAAACAGTATTTTTTCTCTGGGTAGAGAGTGTATATATTTACATTAAATAACTATAGTGCCCACGCAGAACTGACATTTGAATAAAGTGGTTTTGAACGAGTCTGCTTGTTGTTAGAGGATAGGCTAAAAGCAAACTATGTGTTGTCCCAGTTGGGAAGGTTACCATATGTCCCTGTTTGATTGGAATTGTCCTGGTTTGAAAGAAGCGTTCAGCCGTTTTATTCCGGTCAAAAGAAAAATATTAACCGCGTTTATTTGTGTGCTAAGAAGCGCTTAGTGCTTTTCTGTAATGGAATTGATATCTGATGTAAACAGTGAACTGGACTTCAATTTAATATAAATAATTTATTTTAGATTTTGATTTTATGACACGTTACTTGAAAGAAACTTTCAGGGAAACTGGGGTATTCCGTAGTCGAAGATCTCGAATTTCAAGATTTCGTTGAGAACACCACTGCATACCCTAACCATCGGCAGCGCGGATTCGGATTGAGCTTTTCGTTTGGTGGCGAAATGAATAGTCTATGGTGATTGCCGCATACATTTTGCGTATTTCAGCCTTGTAAACTATCTAGAAATGGACTCCCCAGAGTCATCTGCCTTTTCACCAGACATTCTATAAAAGGTAACTTTTCGAACGTAAACAAGGTAGATCTCCCTACACTCCGAGCAATGTGGGAGGTCTTATTCACTTTCTGTATTTTCAAATGGAAAGATGTTTTAATTATTGTTTTTAAACCTTTCTTGTGCCCATTGTATTTGACGCAGTTTATCGGTTTTTGAACCTTGGGCTACAAAACCCGAAAATCCTATCCATTTCAGATCTTTGAACAGTTATTCGATCTCGCCCCAATATTTTTAGGCCCGCTGTTCTTCAAAAAGTGATGGCCTCTTGGATTTCCCAGTGTCGCGGTCGTTTGGACTGCGCAGCTGAAAGGACGCTTCATAATACGAAATTTCCAAATTTATGCAGCTCAGGTTTTGACCTCGCCATCTGACCGTGATTCAAAATTGCAAGGTGCTGTCTTTGTATCTTGACCAATAGCCCGCTGTATTGCTCCAGTGCGACGCAAATTCAAGTACCTACCAAATTCACGCATTAATCTGCATTTACATTCGGCCACGCTGGTGCGTAAAAGTTTCGAAAGAAAAAACTCCATTTTACCTGAAACTAGTTTGAATCGGGCACATCTCGTCTTTTCTTCCAGCATCGTAACATAGTTATTGCTCGGTGGAAATTCCTGGATGCTCTCCAAATCATAGTACTCGACCCCACTCAGCAGAAAGTCGGAAGAGCTCTCGCCTCCGCCTTCCTGGTCGATCTCCTCGCCCCTGGAACTGCTCCGCGGCCCCTCGCGACCCGTGAAAGTCGAGTCAGACGAAGAGCTGGTGGTTCTGCGGAAAGGGTATTGCTGAGGGTGGTCCCGCCAGTCTTCGTCTGCCATGGTACGCGGCGACAGGTCGCTGTCTCGGAATGTGCTGGAAGTCGCCGAGGAAGGTATGGAGTCGTTCGGAGACCTCTGTACGTCGGATCGATCTGAAATCACAGAAATACATGTAAAATATCGTCAATTGTTAAGCCACATAATAAAAAATTGTTTTGATTGAATATTTTGTGAGTTTAATTGTACGACAATATGACCTACAGGTGGAGGACAAAATAATACGAACATCTGTGAAATAATGGAAAATTTTTATTAATAGGGGGTTGGGGGGGGACCACCCTTTGACTGAAGTACAGATTTAATGCGACGTGGGATAGATGCATAAAGGTCATGGACAATATTTAAAGGAATATTAAGCCATTCCTCCTGCAGAACGGTCTCTAATTCCAAAAGTCTGGATGGAGGTGGAAATCGGGAACGAAGTTTGGACTCCAAATATTCCCATAAATGTTCAATAATATTCAAGTCCGGAGACTGAGGGGGCCAGGCGAGATGTTCAACTTCATCGTCATGCTCTTCGAACCATTCTTGAACACACCTAGCAGTGTGGATAGGGGCGTTGTCGTCTTGAAAAAGCGGTCGCTCTCCAGGGAATACAGTCTGGACAAAAGGATGGACATGATCCCCTAGAATGCTTAGATAGTGATTGGATGTGATCTTCCCATGCAGAATAACAAGTGGCCCAAGACCGCGCCAAGATATGGCACCCCATACCATAATGGAGCCACCCCCAAGCTTCACAGTCGGCAAGAGGCATTCAGGATTAAACGCTTCTCTGGGCGTTCTCCAGACATAAACGCGTCCGGTCGTCTGAAATAGGGTGAATGACGATTCATCTGACCATATTACCTGTTGCCACTGCTGTGGCGACCAGTTTTTGGGATCTCTGCACCATTGGCGTCGCTTGAACGCATTAGTTGCTGTCACCAAGGGTTTACGAATTGCCACTCTGTCATAAATGTTCGCAGCATGAAGTTCCCTTTTGACAGTTTTTGTTGAAACGGGGTCCTGGAGATGACTGTTCATTTCGGATGTTATCTCGGATAACGATTGCTTGTGCTTTCGGGCTACTATGCGCTTCAAGACCCGTCTATCCCTATCAGTAAGCTTTGACTTTCGGCCACTGTTGTGCTTTGAAGACGTCGTCTTACCCTCTTTCGTGTACGCTGTCATAACGGCTGATACCGTACTCCTTGCAAACCCCAAAAGGTTTGCTGTTTCCGAAACCGATGCTCCACCTAAACGCGCTCCAACAATCATTCCTCTTTGGAACTCTGACAGGTCTGACATTCCAACTTATCACAGACAGTTCGATAGACGCATGCAACGCAGATGACTGCTGTTGAGAGACTGATACCTTCCTCTTCACGCCCACTAGGTGGCAGACTTCTGTTGCAGGTGGCGCGGCTGTACTGCAGGTGTGAAATACGTCATACTTTTTCACAGGTGTTCGTATTATTTTGTCCTCCACCTGTATGTTCAGAATGATCTCTAACTAGTATTTAGATAGTTAGAGATACTAGTGTAAGTATATAGCTAGTGAAACTAATTGGTATCTAAATAGAAAGACCAGCTTAAATTTTCTCAAACTTGTTAGGAGTTATAAGGGCCCCTCACATCTGCATCCTGGCCCCAGTACCAGTTTAGACGATTCACGAAAAAAAATAAGTATCCAAGTACTCAATGTATGCCATGTACGCCTGTATTATAGAAACAATGAAAATATTAATAAAGTTTTGAATCTAAAATAGACTATACATAACAGTATGAAACTTTTCACTTTTCTCGGGGCTTTCTTTACACCTCGGGCTCTGGTTCCGTCTTACAAACGAACCTTCCTATTTGCGGGTCCTCCCGGGGCTTCCCCTAGACTTCGATCTCCAGTTTCATGATACGAACAAACTCTCCTATTTGTTTGGTACTTCCCTTGGAGCAATAGTGAGAAGATTGAAAGTTGGGATTCGAACAATTCGAAGACAAACGCTCAGACTAATAAGGAAAGATAAGCTTCAAAGAAGCAATAAATGTTCTAATGTAATAAAAGTATCTTTTTCGGGCTACAATTCACTCACCTTTCCTTAGAGATTGTCTCAGGTACATGAGATGATCCAGTGTGACATCGTTCATGGCTGAACCAGCGGGCATTTGTCTTGGCGACCTGTCCATCGCTTTCAGTTTCCCAGCGATGGAACGGGTCCCCATCTTGATCTTGGTCGATTTACCATCCTGACCGTCTAGACTGCGAGGCCTACCGGACGTCGTGGACGAGTCCGAGGCACTCACATCAGATGCACTCCGACGAACCTCCGGGGCACTGAGACTGTCCGAGACTTCCGGTGTCGCGCACAGGCTCTTGTACCCGCTGTCGATGGAGTTAGATCCTGCGTATCCTATGGATTCTGGATCGCTACTGGCAACCTGATGGAATATATTTTTAATCAATCAATTTACAATGGCTATCGCCACATAATTTGCAATACAAACATTTTAGATTGTCGAGGTTCCCTCAGGGAAGACGGATATGTAGATTGAAACATTTTGTGCTCATTGTGTTTCATATTTTATAAAATAACTGCAGTAGAACCTTGATTATCCGACTAACCGAGTGTCCATGTTACACAAGCCGAATTTGATACCGAGTTCTTTAAGCTGTTAGCAACAACTATGTAAAGCCACCAGATGGCTTGCAGTCGTTCGTGATCATGACTGAATTCTGTTTACTCTAACATATATAGACTGTCAACAGTAGAACGATGAATGCCAACTGCAAGTGGCGATGTGTATTGTCTCTCGTCTTGTATTTTCGTTACTGTGTAATTGACCATAATTTTTTTTCCTCCTATGTGTAGTGTGTTATTTTTGGGAAATGAGCCATCAGCTTTAAATAAAGCTTCAATCGCTTTCCCTCGACTGGTCTAGTTTGGCGGATAGAATGATGCTTACCACAACGCGAGATCCTTGTAATACTTACTTTACGAATCTTTCAGAAACAGTTGTTTTAACATGTAGCTCAGTACATGTTTTTCGTATTTCGTATTGGCTGTTTTGCGTTACTACGTTTCTATTATCCGAGTTCTTGGTTATCCAAGGTGGTCTCGGTTTACATTACCTTGGATACTCAAGGTTCTATTTTTCTAACTTATAGTCCCAAGACTACAGTTGCTTCGTATACATTACTGTTTTAGGAACAATTTTTGTTTATACAAGAGATTTTCGATATTATCGTATGTTAATATTATTTATCCCTTATAGTTGGGGGAGACACAACCATAAATATGTTGCTGGATTTGGAGTTCTTGACACATTAGCCATATGATCTAATAAGTGAGTCGAGATATATATGGCTATCCATAGTATGTGTATTTCTTATATTTATCCTTTATGTTTGAGGGAAGGCGCGGCCTCAATTATAAAAATATTAGGAGGAAAGCAAAATGTCGGGCCCCTAGGACTTGGCGTCCCGCATCTCACTTAAAACAACAGTTTTAGAAATGTTAACGTTCTCTTCCACGTCTATGACAATATAAATCTCTAATTCTATTCTATGGAAGTTATGGCTAAATATTAGTTTCCGGGCACAAGTTCGTCTACAAGTAGGAGATTACAAGAGAGTAGAAACAAATGTTGGGGACGATAATTTCAGTTTACACGCAAGTATGTAGATAAGTCAGGAACAATGTAATTAAGCCAGACTTCAAGAAAAGGTCAGAATCAGAAGGTCCAACATTTTCCATTGTATCCACACGTAATGAACTCAAAATAACGGCCTCGAGCAAAAATATAAATCTATATTAAGATGGAACTGGTATTATGCTGCCCTAAAGTCTAACATCAGCTTCGACAACGGTATGATGGAGAAAATAACATCTAGCATAATTTAGGATTTCTAAATTCAAAAGATAATCTCAAGTACTTGTTCCTTATCAGTTTTTTAATCAAATGATAAACTTAGCATACTATTAACTGCTTAAAAAGTTAGTCTTCAAGGAATAAGCAAATTTTAAAATGTCACAGCATGTACACGATTGCTTAAGGTACTTTGAATAACTATACTGTACCGTTGACCTTTAAAAACGTATACGAACCTGCTGATGCTGATGTCTATGGGTTCGATGCGGCCGAATCCTCATTTGTTCCGGTTTTCTTTGTTGTCTTTCACGATATCTCAGTTGTTGGTACACTATGTCTAAGTCGGAATCATCCGAGTCTGGATTGGAATTGGCTAGAGCTCCTATAGTGTCCAAAAGAGGATTGGATGTGGGATTAGCCGAGGGCCCGATCATTGCTAATGGACTTCCATTGCTAGAATTACCTTGCTGCACTCTCGGCGACTGCAGATGACCAGAATGGGTACTGGAACTATCAGAGGATCGATCGAAAGGAGGAAGACTCTTCAAGTCAGACACAGCTTGGGGTGTTGTAAGAGGCGTTAGATTTGGTTTCTTGAAATAAAAAAAAGAAAGTTAAATTTCATATAGAAAAACAATCGACAATGTAAGTAAAAATTTATTTTGCTTTTCGTAAATATATGTTTGTCAAATTACAATTACATTTTACAATTAATTGGCTAATTTGCTTTCCTTTTTTCTCTTAGATGTTAAAATGGTATCCATTTTAAAAATAGTTGGTATGCATACGAAAGTGGTAACGATCACAACTGGTAATGTTGGTAGTATATTGAAATTGCATTGTAGAGAACAATTAGTTAGAATATATCATGGACATCATTAGAAAATTTTGTGAACATGGTAAGGTTCACATCTTTTGAAATATTAAACTATTTTAAATGATAATTGTATGCTATGTATTAGCTTCAACTAAAATCAATCTGATGTTGGAATAATCTGTTTTTAGGAACCTACTACTTATAAATATGAATTAGGATTTTAGAAGCCCTTTTGAATGCTTCCCTTTCTGATCTTATATATTCCAAATAAAATTAAAGTCTGAAGCTTCGAATGGGTTTTAAAAGCTAATAATAGGTACGAAACCACTAATTACAGTTCATCTAAGCTTCTCATAAAAAAATTATTTAGAACGGGAATGAATATGCTAATCAAATGAAACGTGTTTTAAAAGTATGCGATATTCAGTGCTACACATTCATTTCAGGAACGTAATTTTCATCACAATAGTCAACTCAATAAGTGATACTTTTTTCCATTTTATATATATAGACTTAAACAATATTTACATATCCAAATCCACTTCGCCGAAAAAATCGAAACACCTAGAAACATTCATCGATAACCATGAAATTCGGTATACGAAATTCTCTGTTCAGGCATGCAAATGATTAATGTTTGACCGCCAATGAACATCGACAGCGTTCTCTGGCACATATGAAGTACGCATCCTAAGACTTACTGAAGAGGTGCCAGAGGCTCTGTAAATATTCTGGTTTGGTGTTGCCATTGAATGACATCAGGAACGACTCATTCGAACACCATATTCTTAAGTGAACGACTCTGAAAGGAGTCGCATTGTGGAACTACGGGAAGCAAGTTGGTCTTGTCAACATATTGTCCATCATCACGAACGTACACCGACTGCCGTTACAAGGTACTGTCAGCAGTAGTGGGTCAGGGAAGCTATACATGCACGTCCTGAGAGGATAGTGAGACAATGCTTATAGGGTAAAAACTGCAATAGCTTCCTTCGACCATCCATCGATGTATATCATCCGTTATACAGGCTCTTGTGACATTATGAACCATTGCCAAACGCTTGACAGAGGTAGGACTGCAGGCATGTTTATCTTTGAATACTGAACATGGCTGGCTGCGTCTGTAGTGGACAAGCATGGAATGGCAGAGTGCTTAATGATGAATCCCGCTTCTGCTTTGGAGCAGATGATCACCAAATTCACGTGCGTGGAGATTAGGCCAGCGCTACCATCCTCAGTTTACTGTCGAGCGAGTGTAATGGAGTGGGACGTCATCTTATGACAGCTGGTTCCCTCTAGTAGTGGGACGAGGTACTTTGACAACGCACCGATACGTTCAGCATTTAAGAAGGTTGAAGGCACTTCCTTCAACCTTCTTCCCCCAGCCCCTTAGACACGTGATACAACCTGTATCACATGTCTAAGGGGCTATTTACCTGCACGATAACGCCCGGTCACTCACGCCTTGCCTCTCCCAGGAATGCTGCATTGGTGTGTTCAGCGAGATCCCCAGATATATCTACCACTGAGCATGTCTGGTATATAATAGAACGTCAATTGTAACACTCGGAATATAAGGAATCTGGTACAGTAGCTGCAGAATGCTTTTCATAGTTTGCCACAGGATACCATAAGGACTCCTTTTGATCCCATGCCACTCTGTATTTGTACTAATTCATGACCTTTCTGATGTAATTCTACAGTAAATAGTGCCATCTACATTTGATATTATGATTTCTTTCTCTTCCTGTACATCACACAAGCTAAGTTTCCTTCCGATTAAACATTAGTTTCAGGGTGCATAGTTTTTTTTAGTGTGTTCTCGTATTATTTAGATGAACCACATGACATTCACACTGTACAGTATTTATGTTTAAAATATTTATTGTGTGTGCTAAGTACTGGAACAATCTTTCTTAATTCGAAAGAAATTATTTACCTTATTCAGTGGAGATGCAGGGACTTGGACATTCGTAGAAGACGCCGTTATATCCTTTGGTGCAGAAGTAGTGACTGTTGGATTTGTTGGACTTGAAGTAACAGCTGAAATAAAGATTAAACATATTAGGTTTCGGATATTTTGGTCTAAAATGTTCATATTTTAATTTAGTTTTCCAAGACGAATTAAATTGCAATTGAACTACGCGTTTAAATGAAATAGTCTTCACAGATTCAGTTTTCATATACTCAATTAGGATATATTTGTAAATATTTTTCGGTTTTATTTCTTATTAAAGGCCAAAAGACAAAATGTATTTTTAATTTCTGGGTAATTAACATTTGTTATAGTTTTACAATGAGTTCGGAAATTAATTCTTCATAGTTTAAATGTAAAGCACATTTTAAAGATCTGGGATAAATTTATATTTAGGATTATTATTTGAACACACATGAAAAATTTATATCAATCACTAACTTTAAGCTGTTCAAAGTTATGTACAAAAATATATTTTCATTTTATCCTCCACAAATGTAATCCAATATCGTCTTACAATATAAATAAAAACCTTTGCTGACCTTCGATTGTTAATAAACCTTTTGAAAAAAAAAACCTTGAACTCTTGTTGATAAAGGTCCAAAAGAATTTGTTCATAAAGATCCCGCTTGATATGTATATTTATCAGATCCGTGCCTCAGAAGCCTTTTCTTTTTGAGTCTCAAGTGCTTTCCGCTAAAATGTACGGACCATGAAACATTTTAGATATATTTTGCAAATGATCTAGTAGTATTTCCTTTTCAAAGTCTTAAATATACAGGGTGCTCAGAATTGACCGCACAATAATCATACCACGCGATTCCTTGTCGACGCGACCCGAGAAAGTGCTGTCCCCATTTTATCGGACATATTCCGGAGATGCTATGCGATCCTACAGCAGTTTAATGTACACGCTCGGATTTGTACAGTCGCAGAAAAAAACCGAACCCTCTCCATTCGAGTAATTTTAACAGTAGAGAAAATTCAAAGATGGGGGTTCGACAGCAACTAACGTCTTCTATAAATTCAAATGCATAAAATTGCATAAGGGACCGTCTTCGTATTAAATTGAGCACCAAATTCATAATTTCCAATGGAAACACCCAATGTTGACACACAATTTCAAATTTGCATCCAGATTTAACTTCAGAAACTCAATTTCATGTCATTGGGTCTTACCGTTTCGAAATTATGAGTACAAAAAGATTAGAGCTCCTAATGTTAAATCAGGTTCGATTCCTGTCAGGTACATTCTCCCTGGGTGTATTTCTTTCTTCTGTCAGTAAAACTTTCATTGTGTGTGTGTCTATTACTTGATATTGTGTGTCTTGTGTCTATGGCGCAGCATGGCCAAATATGGCCCTTGCACCATAAAACCCCAACAAACCAAACGTAATTTTAAATCAGTTTCTGACTTTTATGGATATCTTCTTAAATAATATTTATATAGCGTTGATATGTTGTACCATGTTACTTTTAAGCAACCCAAACAAAATCCACATAACATTTAATTTTAAATATAGTTTTTAGTATGCAATAATAATTATTAAATTAATGTCTGAAAAAATTATGAATGGGGGAACCCTACTATATTTTGATGGGAATCGATTCAGAAAGACTTCAAATGTGACCATGCAAAATATCAGATCATTTCAAGTGTTAATTTTTGTGTTACATTAAATTTTCCTAATTTTGACGAATTTAGGGGGCAACCAAAAGTTTAAAAAACGCCTGACAAACCTGAGGAATGTTTAAATTCTTGAATTGGTTGGAAATTTCATTTATTTAATCTAAAATACATTGCCTTTTACCAGTTATGTGTCGTATAGATGAACTCTATTAATCAATGATCAACTGAATGACTCACTCTATTCACTTTTTGGGATAATCGGAATATCAATTCGATTGTACTAAATAATTGTAGGTAGACTTTTTGGTTGCATGCATGGAGACGAACGCTAGTTAAAAAAATTAGCATTAATTAAGAACATTAAAGACGATACAAAATTATACAGAACAAAATTACACAGAACATCGATCAGCACTTTCTCCATTTCCAATTGTTCTCAATTCCAAAATCCTTCAGTGCGACGTAAATTAAAATACCTACCTTCCAAAATCCTTCTTTTATCACACTTTAATCATGGTTGAAATTCACAATATTATCGCTTGAGTTCGTATAATCTACTATTATAAAAGGAAGTGTTTGTGGGTCTTTCTGAGGTGTCCAGACGAATCTATAGCACTTACAGACATGAAATTTGGCACACAGGTAGTCCTAAAGGTGACTGAATGTCCCTCGAAGCCCGAATTTTAAAATTTAATCTAAAAATTTTTTAATTAATATTTTGTGCTGCGCGCGTAGCCCCTCCTCCACTATGACATATCTGCGCAGATTGATCTGACAAAGATACTTATCGCGCAATGACGTATCTGCGCAGACCGATCTGACTTGACGAGCATTCTAACTTCTATTAATGTTTTGAAACAGCGGACCCATCCAACCTATTGAAAGCACTCTTGATTAACTTTGTTAATTTTTTGTATTGATATTTAAATATTTCATCACATTTTTATTTCAGTAGTAGTTATTTCATAAAAGCCGAGAATCTTTACATCCTAGTTCCAAATGGAACATTGAACATAGTGTACCATGAAGCTCTCTAAGCAAGAATCAGTGAGGTGGAAGGAATGAGGCGACATGCCCGTGTCATGTCGGGTGGTGGTGGGACTCTTTCTTAAAATTATTGTTTTTTCTTTTTAATCTTTTCAGAATTAGAGAGGACATAACAAGAATGATGTCACGGGAAACGCCGTGCGAGTACTACTAGTAAATATAATAATTCTCGGATCGTTAGCACTTGCATACTAAATATAACACAATTCTCGAATCGTTTTCACTTGCATAATAAATAAAATAATTCTCGGATCGTTTGCACATGCTAACAAATACTTTTGAAATAATGTTTAAATTTGAAATTTGGGTAGCTAACTAGTTAATCTCGATATACGAATGGCGATTTTCAATGTGGAGATGATCCCTGAAATTGACAGCAATTTTAACATCGAATATCTCCGGATATAAAGTTAGTGAATTCATGAAATTTCATATTTAGACTAATTAAACGATGCTGAATCTCATTAAGTCATCAAAACACGGTATTTTCATTGGAAATTTTGTTGTGTGTGCAAAATTTGATATGAAGACGGTTCCTTATGCATTTTTTTGCATTTGAATTTGTAGAGGACGTTATTCCCTATTAAATGATATCTTTGAATTTGCTCTATTATGAATGGTGCTCGAAATAAAATGGGTTCGTTTTATACCGCGACTTGTACATCCATCTGGAGCGTATTTTGTACGCGTATCTTGTTTTAATCTCAGGGACCGGCAACCCCAGGGCCAAATTTAAAATTTCGACGCGAATATCTCCTGAATGCCACTCCCAATCGTAAAAAGGATACTCTCCGGTTGATTTTCGACGAAATTGGTTTTTCATGACACAAGGGCCAGATCTGGCCAACTGAGCCAATCAATAAGTTTTCAACAAGGAATTCCTTGGAATGTGATTGTACGTTCGATTCGGACACCCCCTCCTCTTGTATGAGAGGTTTTTAGTATAAAAATAAACAAATCAGACGGACTGAATATTTTTATTCTGTCCGCTGTGCTAACAACTTCCGCATTGTAGAGGGGCACAGGTTCGATCCCTTCCTGAATGTATTTCTCTCTTCTGTGTCAGTAAAACTTTCATTGTATGTGTTTGTCCACTACTTCACCTTGTCTGTCTCGTGTTTGTCGCAGCTTGGCCAAATATGGCCCTTGCCATAAAACTCAATGCCACTAATCAACCGAATCCCAATCCACTTGTTCGGATCTTTCCCTTTGGGATTGATCCCGGACCGTCACCAATAGCCCGTTGTGTTGCTCCAGTGTGACGTTAATTGAAATACCCCCCCAATCCACTTGTATTATATATATCGGGGTTACCTTAAAAAAGTAGTTTATCACCGTTTCTGCGTTTAATCTAATTTGAGTTGACCAATCAACTATTATTATCACTTTGGAAATTTTATTAATTGAAAATCCCTTTCATAAACGATCGATTAAAGAGAGGGATTTTGAGTGTAAACTTCCGCTACTTTTATTTCCACTACCCAAATGCTCTGATGATACATATCGGCGTTACTTTAAAACGTAGTTTATCGTCGTTTGGGGGACTTAGGCATTTGATCTAATTGGTGTTGAATAATTTGCTATCATACATTTATTCGGAATTCATTCTTTGGAATTTTTAATGGCGAAGTGCTGAAATCGTATTCGAAAAACAAGCCAACTGATGTCACATTCAGAATACGAACAGGGAATACGTATCGCCGCAGAAACACTACCGTCACCTACGTTTAGTTTGACAGAAAATGCCTCTCATAGAATTTTCTTGTAATCTTTTTTCAAGAGTGAGGTTTGTTTCAAAGTTAGGGCACTGACAAAAATTCTTGAATAGTAAACTACCCTTAAAACCATTATTCAGTCAGCATTTTATTATTTTAGCATTTTCCAGAAAGCAATAACTGAAGTTTATTTGCTTGAAATTTAACTCATAATTCCTGTTTTTATTTTTAATAATTTTGGATTGATAGTACATGTTAAACTTATATGTGAATGTTTCCCTCTTTTAAAAAATGCCCCTTTTCATCTCAGCCCTTGCCCTTAACGAGTTCCATATGGTACTGCTTCAGAGTGTTATGACATGGTTAGTAAACACCCTCTCGAGTGGAAGAAATTAAAATATTGATTCAAAAGTCAGGAATGCACAATCTGCCTTGGAGTTCTTTATTAAAATCCACTTAATTACGATCTGTCACTTTCTCAAAGCATTGCCTTCGGTTCCTATGTCACTTACCTAGTTCATCATAATTACACATCTGCGGCTTTGGCAACGGATAAAACGCATTGACTGCTGGAATCCAACCGATCTCCCTGGTCTTAAGAATAAAATATTATTGATGATATTGTACTGTAATAATACATTACGAGTAAATTGTCGTCTTACCCTGTTCGATGCCTTCGCCAAAAGACGATAGGAATGGAAGTGGATGATCGAGAACCATTCATTAAAAAAGATTGAAAATATTTGCACTGGCGTTTTACTGAACGGTGGTTATTGGAAGAAATGCTTTCAGGTATTATTTTTAAATGTTTGTTTCTCGAATGGAAGTGGTCTTAAGAACTGGTTTTCTAAGCTTTAAGATGAGTAAATAAAAAATACGAAAAGAAAGCGTGGTAATATAAAAATTCGCATTCATCGTGTTACAATATATGGAAAATGGGTATCTTTCAAATACCAGACAAGTTTTCGCTACGCTAAATTTTTAAATCCAGGTTTAGTTATAAATACAGTACCAACATATTAAAACTAAAGTAAAACAATAAATTTTTAAACAGAAAATGGTACTAGATTTAACCACTTCGTTTCGGAGGTCTACATACGTTGACCTCCTGTTTTGCTACTTGAAACCAAACTAAGACATTTTTCATGTCTCCACAGATTTTTGGCGTGGTCATTAAACATTCACAAATGTTAATACGTGCTTACAATAAGCAATTTGGCCTTAATTTGGGTTTCAAGAGGCAAAAATCAAGGTATGGACCTCCGAACGAAGAGTCTCGAAGGGGCAAAATGCATTATTAACAATATCTTACTAATCTTGTTGATAAAAAATGCTCAATAAAACAACATTATATTTTTACTAGCTGAAACCCCTCAGAAATCTGAAGATAAATTATATTTTCTCTTTGTATACATAATTGGGGTCGCTGTAGCCCAGTTGGAATTGCAACGGATTAGAAACCGAAGGGTTGAGTTCGAAACTCGGTCCAGCCAAAGACCGTCGTGTATACGGGGCTGGTGCACGTTAAATTTGTGGTGGCCTCAAATGTCCTCACGTTGGCGTAGTAGGGAAGTTTGGGAAAGTGGGATTCCAGCTTAGGTGTTCTCGTAATCTGGTTCAAAATTACAAGGAGATCCGAGGACAAAACCACATGATTTTGAATCACCAACCTCCGTGTACACGACGGTCTTTAGCTGGATCGAGTTTGACGTTATCCTTGGATCTTTCCCTCTCCGTCGCCAATGACCCGTCGTATTACATGTGGCTTTGTGTAAAGTGCCAATAAAAAAAGAACATTTTCTATTAATGTACAGTCGCGGAAAAAAACGAACCACCCCTCTTCATTCGAGCAATTTTAACAGTAGAGAAAATTCAAAGATGGCGATCGATTAAATTGAGCACCAACTTCATAATTCCAATGGAAACCCCTATTTCGACACACAATTTCAAATCTATATCAAAATCGAACTTCAGATACCAAATTTCATGTCATTAGGTCTTACCGTTTCGAAGTTATGAGTACAGAAAGATTGGAGCTCCTAATATTAAATCTGTTTCTTAGACTTGAATGATATCTTCCTAAATAATATTTCTATAGCGCTGATATTTTGTATCATGTTACTGTTAAACAACCCAAACAAAATCCATCTAATATTTTATTTAAAAAATAGTTTTTAGTATGCAATAATAGTTATTAAATTAATGTTTGAAAAATCATTAATTGGAACCTCACTAATATTTTGATGGGAATCGATTCAGAAGGACTTCTAATATGACCATGCAAAATTTTAGGTTATTCCTAGTTAGTTTTTGCGTTACATTAAATTTTCCTCATTTCGGCGATTTTAGGGGGCAACCAAAAGTTTAAAAAACGTCTGATAAACCTGAGGAATGTTTAAATTCTTGAAAAATGGTTGGAAATTTAATTTATTTAATCTAAAATACATTGCGGGCCGCGGTGGCCCGGTTGGAAGAGTAACGGACTAGCAACCGAAGGGTTGCGAGTTCGAATCCAGCCAAACACCGTCGTGTACAAAGGGGGCTGGTGCACGTTAAATCTGTCGTGGCCTCAAATGTCCTCACGTTGGCGTGGTGTGGAAGTTTGGAGAGTGGGGTGCCAGCTCAGGTGTTGCCTCGTCATCTGACCGTGGTTCAAAATTACGTGGTGTTGTCCTCGGATCTTTCCCTCTGGGATTGATCCCGGACCGTCACCAATAGCCCATTGTGTTGCTCCAGTGTGACGTTAATTGAAAATACCAAATACCTAAAATACATTGCCTTTTTCCAGTTATGTGTCGTATAGATGAACTACTAATCAATGATCAATTGAATGACTCACTCTATTCACTTTTTGGATGATCGGAATATCAGTTCGATTGTATTAAATAATTGTAGGTAGGCCTTTTTTTTTTTTTGGTTGCAAACGTGGAAACGAACGTTATAAAAAAATTAACATTTATTAAGAACACTAAAGACAATACAAAATTATACAGAACATCGATCAACACTTTCTCCGTTTTAAATTGTTAATAATTCCAAAATCCTTCTATCACATTTTAATCATGGTTACAATTCACATTATCGTTTGAGCTCGTTTAATAATTATAATTCTCGAATCGTTTTCACCTGCATAATCAATATAATTCTCGGATCGTTTGCACGCGCTGACAAACACTTTTGAAATAGTGTTTAAATTTGAAATTCGGGTAGCTATGACTACAATTAATCTCGATCTACGAATAGCGATTTTCATTGTGGAGATGAATGATCCCTGAGATTGACAGCAACTTTAACATTGAATATCTCCGGATATAAAGATATTAAAATTATGAAATTTCATATTTAATGTGCGGAATCTGATTAAGGCATCAAAACAAGATGTTTCCATTGGAAATTTCGTTTGTGCAAAATTTGATATGAAGACTGCCGCTTATGCGATTTTTTTGCATTTGAATTTGTAGGACTTTTTTCCCTATCGAATGATATCTTTGAATTTTCTCTACTATGAATGGTACTCGAAATAAAGGGGGTGGTTCGGTTTTTTTCCGCGACTATATTTCTAGTTATTTAGTATATACAAATACATTTCTTTTCAAATTTCGAAAATATCGTAATTAGAATGGCGGATGGGGATCACTCATGGTCTCAGTACTGACAAGGCGAGTCATTGCGAATGAGATATACTAGGCAACCAACCAACTATGCTGCGACTGCAACGTTGAGTTTTACAGCGATTCTAACTATCTGGGTGTATAATCTACGCTATTCGGGGGGGGGGACTCACCATAAGGTTTAGATCACAAGGGAAGGCAGCGATGCGACCCAATTTAGATTGAAATTCACAGGGACCGCTATGTGAGCTCGTAGATCCCCATTTGCCACCCACCCATCAGCCTATCGGTTTACGGATTTAACATGCGCATACCCAGCATGTATGCAAGGACCAACAAACCGCGAACTTTCTAAGATATTAGCCACACCCAGTAATGCTAAACACCGATGATCTGACGGAACTGGTCGGTTTTCCCCCCATGCTAAGCCATTGGCCCTTTTAAAGATGTGACGTCATAATTAATCCCAACCCTCGTATTTAGACATTGTTGACCTCCTAATGAAATAGACGGGACATGTGGGCGGAGTCGTTGTCGTAAGATCTCAGAAGTGTATGTCACGTGGACTTGGGAATCGCTTGGGCTGATTGGCTATATATATATACTATATACTATATACCGAGAAAAAAAGGGCAAATAGTGTTTTTAATAATTCTCGATAATCACATTAGCCAATTAATAATTAGTCCACATCAGGATTTGTGTTTTTTCCTTATTCCATGTGATAGATCTTCCAATCGAGTGATAGGGCGAAATAACACAAAGTTGCGAGTACATGCTCCGTTTATTTCATAGGAAGGTCGATGTTTGATATGTGATGACTGAACTGTTTTCTATTCCCGTCATCTGAAAAAGCCACTTTCTTCATGGGCTCAAAACTGACAGATGCATTTCTTGCATTAAAAGCTAGCTGCAAGCCTTTTTAAATCTGAGACATAACATAAGTTCGCTAAGAAAACTCAACCAAGTATAAAATAACAGAGTTTCGAAGTTTACCTGAAGTTGAAGTAGTAGAAGTAGTAGTTACCGTCGCAGCACTATTTGAGGTGGTGGTAGTAATAACACGAGTAGTGACTGAGGCCGCGGAGGACACGGGTGACGAAGCCAGAGGACTAGTGAGTGTCCCCGAACTGGGACGTTCGGGGGTCTTGTGCTTGGAGGGGGTCATGGGCGATCCTTTGAGTCTGTCTCCGACCACCACGTGTTTCAGAGGCTGGTTGCTTGAGGTAGTCATGGTCTGGCGGCCGAAAATCTCTTCGAACACAGAGTACATGTGCCACATTTGTCGTGTTACGTCATCGCCTTGGAGAATCAGTTCCACCTGAAGAAAAGCATGCGACTGAGTATTGCAGAAAAAAGGGTAGAAGGGAAAAGAAGAATGAGAGGCATTTCCAGGCAAGTAAATTGTGTAGGTGGTTGGCGTTTAAGGGGGGGTATGGTACTCAAAAAATCCCGAAAAATCGCAAATTTTTTTTATTGTTTTAAAAAAAATTCAGAATTTTCTGATTCCATTGACACCAAATTCATCTTGCTACGTTAAATAGAACCGATTATATTGCAATTTTAAAAATTGAACTACTGATGTTGTCACCTGCCACGCTCATTTTCATCTGCTACTATAACATAAACAAACGAAAGTTAAACCTCTACATGTCTATTTCTCTCAGTTGAAAATAGTGTTTCTTTTTATAGGATGAAAGAAGCGAAGTAAAATATATTAGCTAACACTTCTTTGAATTGATGTCAAGTAATAGTATCTTTTGGATTGCTTATTTTGAATGTAAATTGGATATTTGATGTGAAAAATTTGATGTTAGTTTTAATTTCGAAAACGGCTATTGTTGTTGAATATGCTGTTAAATATATTTTGTTGTTAATATATCTATATTTTATGTTATAATTATATAATTTTAAGTGATTTGTTTACACAAGTTTGAGCTGTGATATTAAATATGGGACGAAAGCGGAAAGCTCAAAGTTGGTCAAAGATTATCGCAGAAAAGTGAACATGGCAAAAATAAAACTGAACCAGAATTCTGGTTACTTGCCTTGTGGACATTGAACTGTGTTAGTCAGCAATATTGCTTTTACATACATTTTAATATAATGTATTATCTTTGAATTTGCGTGTGCAACAGCTATTTATAATATATTATGTTCCAACAGCAGCAATTTTCATATTTTTCTCTGTATGTAAAAATTTTGATGAAATTTTTTATCTTTTTTCGATTTTTAAAATTTATTTTTTGTACATATATATTAACATTTTGTTAAAATTTAAACATGGAATATACTTCTTTTGTGTGAAAGATTACTGAAAAAAATTTCAGATGAATATTTTCATAAACAGCTATTTTGCATAATTTTAAAACTTTAGTGCCTTTTTTCTCAAAGTGATTTTTGATATTTTTATAAATTTAAATTGATATAAGTCAAATTCTACTGCACGGATATGAATGAAATTTGGAACAATTGTTATATATATATATACCTTTCTTTAATTTGTCTTCAGCAATTGTTGAAATATGTGTTTGTTTTTTTATTATGATTTTTGAAAACAATATTTGTGGTGTAAAATCACGTTTTTTTTTGCATTATTTTTTATTAAATTTTTTCTGATTCATATTTACAAAAACTGTGAAGACAATTTATTTCTTATATATTTTTATGTTAAAAAATTTTATGTTAAAAAAAAAATAAATGTTAAAAATAAAAAGCCAAATTATTTTTCTACTTATATCAAAAAGAAAACTGTTAAAATTTTTGAAATTTTATTTTTTTTCAATTAATTGGTTTTAATTTTTGAATTGACATTTTGCATACTATACTTAAAATCTTCCTGAATACCAAAAATTACAACTATAACTTCAAAATTGCAGATTTTGGCTACCATACCCCCTTAATATAACTGTCGCACTGACCAATCAACTACCATGTATCAATTCGGAATTCATTCTTTGAAATTTGTTTCGGTGAAATCGTTCGAAAAACAAGCCAAGTGAAGTCATTCGGAATACGTACAGGTAACACGTTCCGCCGTAGAAACACTATTGGCACCTACATTTAGCTTGACAGAAAATGCTACTCATATATTATTCTCAAATAATATATGAGAAGCATTTGATGGTGCTTAAACAAAGTATTTGAAAAAGATCTGACTTTATCATCTTGTTATAGGAAGATACATTAATTTTGTTCGGAGTGATCACTTTGGGGAGGTAGGTAGCTGAATTGACGACGCACTGGAGCAACGCAATGGCGAGAGTCCGAAATCAATCCCGAAGGGAAAGATCCGAGGACACACCTTGTAATTTTGAACCACAGTCAGATGACGAAGTCACACCTGAGCTAATAACTTTGGGAAGCCAGACCAAAAATACTAATTCAGACACTTAGGAGTTGTCACTCACGGTGTGATCCTGAATTATCATACCTGAATTATAACTGACTATTGTCTCTTGGATTGCACCGCTGGAGACAATGTGCCCATCATGCAAGAAAAAACTTAGTTCGTCCTGGAATTCACTAAAACGGAATCTAACAGCTGTTAGATTCCATTAATTACCAGACTTGGGGCCTTTAGCTTTCTTTAATCCACCTTTCCCTAGGTAGTTGAAATGTCCATTTAAAATGGAGAATGGCTCTTCGCAAATGTTTTCATTATGCAAATGTATTTAAGTTGTGATGTCAAATCTTTACATTTACAACAAATAAAGACATGAACAATTACCAAATAGATCCTCAGGAGAAAGATGTGAAAGGCGAAAGAGTAGTTAATTTAGGGAGAAAAACACATAAATCTAGCCTGATCATGTAAACACTGTCAAAAATAGCTCAGCTGAGATCAAGTTATTTTTTTTTGCTACACGAGCGAATTACACCGGGACCAAACCACAGCGAACATCCACATCAAGACCGGGATTCGAATCCAGAGCCCTGTCCGCTCGGCTCCAGGCGGGCTTATATCGAAAAATTATATGTGAACTTTGCAGAGCTTGCTACTGTATTTAAGGGAAATTTTAAATTCCACGAAATTAGACTAAATCTCGTTTTTATGGTTAGATTCATGGGTGTCCAATAGCGCCTCAGTTGCATCATGTGTGTGTCATGGAAATTTTTTTTATACATATTAACTAATATTTTTTTTTATCTATACTTTTTTTATAATATTTATCCACCATGTTTTCGAGAGGCTAAGCCGCAATTATAAAAGTTTTGGAGGGGGGAGGGTAAGGGGTTTCGGTCACAACGTCACTCCTATCTCTTTATATAGGGGCAACTATGACCTATTGTGTAATGTCGAGCCACCCTGCATATTTGGCTATCCATATTTCGAAGGGTTCGAGTCCCTAGGACTTGGTGCCTAAAATTTAAGGACAGCACTATTTGCAAACACAATTGTGGTATTTTGTAGAACTGGAATCCCACTCAGTAAAAGGCTTGTCTCCATGCAAATGCTTAAATCGTGAGAACAGTTCAATGGTATATGAAAACTTCTTTCGTAAACCCTATGTATGAAACAATAACAAGACTAAAGAACGACATCGTCTTTTTTTTTTATGTTTTCTAAATGTGAACCGAGCTTTGGTCGGATCTATCATTCTGAGAGAGTTCTGTACAGCTAAGCACTGAGGACGAAGTGTTTTCATAATCCCTTTCGTAACTTGTGGCGCAATCTGGCAAGTTAGTTGATGTCGTTTATGTTAAAAATTAACGCCAAACATCGTCAACACGGCGATTAACCAAATTAGCTCTTAATCGGTAGTATTAATATCCTACAGTTTAACGGCACTATTCTGCTGTGCTAGTCATAAAGACAATATCTCCAAGTTTTTGATTCGGGCCCCGAAGTTTTGTCTCCCTGCCTAATGATATAGCGGCCATATGACCTATCGTGTCAAGTCGAGCTAGCCATATTATCTGAGTAGGTATAATATTTATCCCTCAAGTTTTGGGGAGCTCAACCATAAAAATATTTGAGGAGCCCATGGATTTCGGAGTTTGCATCCCTGTACGTATAGCATACTATCCAGGAGCTAGCTAGTTTCAAACCATTGGAATGCTTTACAGACGCAAATTAGAATACATAGTAATTTATAGATGCAATGCTCTTGTATTGCTATGTAATAAATATATAATAGACAAATATAATTGACGCACCACGGCTATTCCGTTTGCGAGTCGCCCCCTAAGGGTACATCTTCAGGTGCTCACAGGCTTCACGAACCCGAGGAACTCTAGTGATCTATTCTTTTCCCATGAGGCTTACTACCTCTGGTAAACATGGGGATCACAACCCCCTGGATGCCCAAACATCTCCCTCTCCATTTTCTTTCTTTTTTTAATTACTTGACGTTGTCTTGTGTTTGGCTAAATATGGTTCCTTGAACCATAAAACCCCAAACCAACCAATCAATTAATCGTTTAGCATTTCTTAACAAGAATTGAATGAAGTGTACTGCTTTAGCAAAAAAATGGGCGAACTATCAATAAGGCAATGATAGTGACTGGGCAAACAATCGTCAGTTGATTTTTTTTAGTTTCATACATGATACTACAGGTGTTGAAAAATCATAGAATAAATGGTATAAATATTCTTACAAATTAAATTCATCGCCATGTTTGACTGTTCTGTGGATTTATACAATATGAAAATACTTTTTATGGAATATCCTAACATCGTATAAGAGAAGACGACATGAAGGATAGTAAAAACTTCGACTAAGCAGCACGTCCCTATCAACAGGTAGGCTGTTTACGTCTGCATGAATTGTAAAGCGGTAGAACAACATTGAAAGTCACACGTGTTCTGAAATATTCCTTATACATTGCATCTTTTCTGATGCAATCTTTTGTGATTCTTTCGTCATCTTCCAACTGGGGGGTTAATATGGTGGGGTCTGACTCGCCGCATATGTGTTGTATATCATTCCTCGTGTCGTGTTCTATGTGCGCAGTCATCTGTGAGAACCGTTCGTGTTGTCATGTTAAGTGTTATAATTAAAGTTATGACAACAAAATTGTTGAGTTTTGTGTTCGTCTTTTACTAGAGTGAATTACGTATAACAAACTCAATAGAAAAGAGAATCACGTTTGCTCCTAATTTCACCCGAAAAACAAGCAAGATCTCAAAGCGCAATAAAGAAGTAGGAGGCCGATTTGCTATAGAATTTCTCAGGATCACTTAGTGCTAAACTGTAATTCTGACGATGTGAACTCTTTTCAAGAAATGCACAAAAATTCCAGAGGAACATATACCGTACCCAACATGTTTCCGCCTGTACTTCAAAAATTTGTAACTTGAAAATCCGTAATCATTAAAACTCCGTAGCAGAAATTTTTCGGTATGTTTTTTAATAGTTACGGATCTTGCTACGTCTGTAGAAAGTACCGACATATCACAGTTTCTACAGACATTGGTATAAATTTGCAGTTTGTTAAATGCAAAACTTCCAATTACGTTATTTATTTACGATTAATCTTGACATAGTACACATCAGGCGACACTAATTTAAGAACAAGCCTTCTTCCTTTTAAGTGTTTGCCCACGGCAGAAGATTATTCGATTATTTACGTTAACATATATCTACAAAAAGGATTTTTAGCTGATAGCTCTTTGGAATACAAAAGGGTACTAAATACACTATATATAAGTATGAATCATAAGAAACCTTGACGGAAACCAGTTCAATAAATTGGGGTTTAAAACTATGATTAATATTAGTTTTCACTACAAACTTTCGAATTTTTTAGTTTGTAAAGCTGTTATTATGCAAATTCCCTTGAAAAATCTGCTCAGAGGAAGAGACTTCGTATAAATCATTTGCTATCCATTATAATTTCATAGTTTTGACACGTAAGATATCGATTCAGACTCCCGATTAAGAAAATGCATCCATGCAACCTTCTTTATTGTTAAATTAGATTTTGTAAATGAGAAAGGGGGAGAATGCTTTTGACGTCAAAAAAAGTAAAGGAATGGAAAGGAATGACGGATCACGATCGCCCATCTATCACAATTGAACGTGCATTTTCTTTCGCCTCCGAATCACGATTTCAACCACAAATGAAGAATGTGAAATGGAAGGGGGAGTTCAAAGAATATTATCGTGTAATAATCAGGCGAGTTCATAGAGACTTTTCGGGTAGAGGTCGATTGTTGCCGGCCAATGAGGGAAGGATTACTGAAATATTTTCGGAAAAAGGAGTATCTGGGTTTTGGGTTGAAATCTGGTTTCTTCAAGATTTCTCGAAGGCAACGTAAAAACCACACTTCGGATATTTAATTTTTGGAACGATGGGAACATTTTACGATGCATAGTGACAGAAAATAAAATTATTTTCGGGATATTATCTCCCTATATCATTAGACCGATGGCGAGTAAAGTTTCATCAACCTTGGGAGCATCAACTAGAGAGCAAGGACACAAAGAACGAGCACACAAAAAACACGGAATAATTGCTGCCGATCACTAAGTTTCGCCTTATGTGATCAAGAGAAAATGATGAAATGAAAGTAGCCCTTCACAAACTAAACGATATTAAACGATAGAAAGCTTTTAACTAACTTTATACTCGTGGAATTCGAATTACGAAGGTCAATCGAGTTCCTCATGCAGCAGGACATAAGTCTCGCAGGGAGAATTTCATGGGACAGAAGTGTAATTTAGAAATCATATTTGCGCTGTTGAAGTATTCTCCTTTGGCCTGACTGCACTAGATCATCGGTCCCGCCTTTCTATCCATTCCCAGAAGGCAGCCCTTTTTCAGCACGGTGTTCTGGATATCCATTACAGAATTGTCTAGTTCAATACTTGATGTAAACCTATACTCCCATTAAGTTGTTTTTTCATTTCAAGGAATTGATGAATTCAGAGATGCGCCATCATTTCGATGGCTAAATTTTGGATAATCAGTCGGGTAAGCTCATGATTTGCTTTGTGTTCATCCATGAGCAAATGCGAAATGCACTTGGCAGCAACTTTTCTGTACCCCAACCGGTTTCTCACAGTTAACGGAACCAATCGACATCTGAATCGCATTAGCAATCTCTTCAATGGTCATTTGGCAATCTTCGTATTGGAGTGACTTGATAGTATTGACAGTAACCTCAGTATTCGATGTCGAGGGCCTAGTCGAGCGTGATGCATCTTCCAGACACTCTTCAACACTCTCAAATTTCCTTCGGCCACTCATAAATACCTACAACGGAAAAAGCAGCTTTTTTATAGGCCGTTTATCCTTTTATGCGTTTCAATTTATTGAAGCCACTCATGCAAAAAGTTATTGGTTCTCTTAGCTCCAGCTTTAAGTTCATACTTGGTTATATGCAGGCTTTCTCTCTCTGAGTTCGAATTCCGGTTTCGTCAAGGATGTTTATAGTGGTCCAAAATTAATTTTATAAGTTGAGGTCTAATTCTAACAAAAAATGAACATGGAGATATAAACCAAACACTATTTAGTTAAAGAAACACGTCTGAACCCTACGCCGCCTAGAACAAATATGAATAAAAGTGCATTGTAACGACGGATCGTCATATACTTGAATTTATCGAGATTCCAACAGAAGAGCCTGCATTTTTCAAAGGAACTTAGTTTTGGAGCTATAACGTCAGTCTAGTTATTTATTGAATGATCCTAGTACCATAGCCCTCACAGTATGTAGTATGACGGTAGTATTTTTTTCTTTTTTAAGGGGCACAGCGATAAAAAGGTGCTAAATGGTCTCAAAATAACGTGTGAAATATTATTACATTCTGATAAGTCTAACTGCTTCCGGATTGATATCCAAGTTTCGATTTTTTTTCGAGATAAGTTCCAGTTAGGGTTCCAACCAATAAACGTTACTTTTTTCATACATGGACAATGCGTCATGATTGCAGGTGTCAGGGGTGGGTCGAGTGGGGGAGAGTCGAGGCATGCGCGTGCCCCGCCTACGTTTCCAGTATAGCTCCGGCTGCAATAAGGTGAGGTTGTGTTGCGCTCGTTTGCGCCATTTTTATCATAGATCGTACTCGTTCAGAGTGGAAATGTCCATTGTTTGGTGATTCAAGTGATATTATATGCAATATGTTACCAACCTACGAAGAGGTTATGAAGTTCTATGAGTGGAACCGGTATAAGATAAAACGTGATAATGAAACTAATAAAGAACCCACGTATAAGGAAATAGAGGACATTGTCGTGGCAAAAATTGAAGAGATATGGTCAAGAGCTTCCATTCCTACTGTCCAACATAAACGAGAAAGCGATGTTGAAGGCGTATCATCTGAAGTGCAAAAATCTTTTAAAATCTCATCCTAAAATACCGAAGAAGAAATTAGAAGGGTTTCGCCGTACTAGTAAAGTATTGTTTGACATTTCATCCTGCAAGTGTAAGAACATCGATGAGTGCATCTGTTTGAGACACAAAAAAATTACCTGTCAGAGAAAAAAAAGCTTCCTAATCGACCAACGAACCACTAGAAGAATGGTGATCGGAACAGTAGATATTGTTACAACGTATAAAATAACGAACTTTGAAAAGGAAAATACTAAAGCAAAAATCTCAGTTTCAGCCTCAAAAAGAAAGCATAGAGAAGCTTAATGGGTCGACTTCATCTGAATCTTGTCAATCGGACAGTGACGATTTATTCCAGGCAGTCACAAGCCTCAACGTCGGTGGCTCCTGTCGATAAGCCTACCGCTACAAACAGTACAGTAGACTACGCTTTACTTTCAAGAGCGTATGATAGATACGGAGTATCAGGCAGGGCTGGGGCAGCTATTGCTTCAGCAGTTCTTCACACCTCCACTTCGGAAATTATTGATAAAAATAAGCTTCGCCGGAAACGCAAGATAGCACGAAAATTGGTCGCGGAAGAAGATAAAGTCCTACAAATACCTGCTTTATATTTCGACGGACGGAAAGATAAAACTTTAATTATATCAGTAAAGGACGGAATAATGTATAAATAGAGCATTCTTGAAAATCATATTTCATTGATAATGGAACCAGAGTCGAAATTCTTGGGTTATATTGCACCAGCTTTTGGCGCATCTGAATGCCATAGAACAAGCAATCACTGATTTCTTCCTGGAATCAGAAATAGTCTGGTGGCAGTTGGTGTGATGGAATTAACGTGAACGTTGGTAAATATGGAGGTGTCATACGTCTGCTTGGAAAAAGGTTAAATAAATGTTACAGTGGATTATCTGCCTACTGCATATGAACGAATTACCCTTCCGACACTTGTTTCTACATATTGATGGCAGCACATGGGGACTCAAGACATTTTTAGGGAGAATCGGCAAAGATCTATCAATGTGTGAAAAAAGGCCCGCTTGGTTTCACCGTATTTCGACAGAGTTACCCGAGTTTTCTGGTCAAGGTATTAGCACAGACCAAGCATATTTGTACAGAATAGTCTCAGCGGTTTCAACAGGCATATTTCCTAAGGATTTAATAAACAAATCGCCAGGCAAAATGTCTCATGCCCGATGACTAACTCGTGCTAATCGAATACTACGTTTGTACGTTTCGATGGAATCTCCTTCTGAAAACTTAGTAATTCTTGCAACGTATGTCGTCAAGGTTTACGCTCCAACCTGGTTTGCTATGGAAATTCACCCTTCCTGTAAAGATGGAGCACGGCACCTGTTCAAACTCATAGTTGCTTTTGGTATTTGGTATTTTCAATTAACGTCACACTGGAGCAACACAACGGGCTATTGGTGACGGTCCGGGATCAATCCCAGAGGGAAAGTCCGAGGACAACACCACGTAATTTTGAACCGCGGTCAGATGACGAGGCAACACCTGAGCTGGCACCCCACTCTCCAAACTTCCACACCACGCCAACGTGAGGACATTTGAGGCCACGACAGATTTAACGTGCACCAGCCCCCTTTGTACACGACGGTGTTTGGCTGGATTCGAACTCGCAACCCTTCGGTTGCTAGTCCGTTACTCTTCCAACCGGGCCACCGCGGCCCACTCATAGTTGCAACTAGATATTTGTCCACAGAACTGCAAGCCAAAACATACCCGTAATTCAAAGAAATAGTTACTTCGAACACCCTGAAAATTTATTGATCGCAATGCTGACCAACTCTGAACCGCACATCCGTGAACTGGCAGCCCGTAGCATTTTGAAATCCCGCAGCTTGCAGGAAAATAGACTCCGACTGTTTCAACTTACTACTGTAAAATTTGATGCATCATCTTACGCTGATCTCATTAACTGGCAGAAGAATATATCTGATCCCCAATATTGAAATCCATACCTGACGAAGACATCCAACTGTTTGTCGTCCGAAAAGCAGAACTGTCTTTACTATGCCTACCATGTCAAACACAAGCTGTTGAAAGGGCAGTCAAGACTGTGACACAAGCTTTAGCCACATTGTGCAAAACAATCTAAGAGAAGGCTTCATAAAAAACCAAATAGTCTTAAAAAGCCATGCCGAAATTCGATAGCAAGAAGGATTTTCGCGCTATTTGAAATATTATAAATGTCATTTTTATAAACTTTTCTTTGTAATAAATAAATGTTACTCATACAATTTCAATTTGTTTTATAGACACACATTTTTAAACTTTTTTAACCTTGCTGTAACAACTCATCAAAAAGAAGTTTTTTTACAAAATATGTGTTCTCTAAAATCAATCCGGAGGCAGAAGATGATATCCCATTCCAATCAAATTTTATATGTGAGCTAAAAACATGATTTAGCACCCTTTTCTTGCTGTATATACCGGATAGAAATCAGAAGAAAAAATTTCTCCATACAGCGGTGACCCACCCTAATGTCCAAGGGGCTCGACTCCTTTGGGTTCCAATAAATCTATGGTTGGGATCCAGAGTGATAATGGGCAACCAAATGTGCAGGGTGGCTCTATCACATTCATTAAATCGATTGGTTGCTATATCAGGAGAAAGGATGTAAAGTCCTAGGATTCCCAAACACCTTGAATACTAATATATTTATGGTTGGTTTCTGGTTTCCCTTCAATCTGGGCTAAACATTACAAATATACCGATGGGCGATTATCTGCTTATGAAACGATGAAAGTGAAAAATATCTCAATAGTGATCAAAATTATCACATTTATTTTTTTAATTCAAATTATAATAAAAATGTAAAATAGTTAATTATATTTAATTTCACCTTTGGTTTTGACAACGCTAATACGATACATTTTTACCGATGAAATAATGAAAAATTAAACATTTAAAAACAAGATTTACAGCATATGTTAAAATGACTGCGAAAAAATTTATATTTATTATCTAAACCATAGTTTCCCAAATTTTTTTGGCTCTAACTCCCTCTTTTGTAAGACTTTCTTGGGCTTAATAATTAAATGTAAGTGTAGCTGTGCCAATGATTTTTCAATTTCACCAAACCAATTATGTAGCTATGTATGTGATTTTAGAATTTCAAAATGCCAGTTTGGAATAAAAAAACTGGGAACTACAATTATACACGGAGCTACTTATTAAAATGAAATTAAAAAATAAATTACACATAAACATATTAGATTTATCACTAATTAATGTAAAATCAATCAGTAAAATTAAGAATAATCACTAATCTCAGAAGGATGAGCCCCTGGTGTTGTGTTACCAATTTGTCTATATGAGGCTGTATTTTCGTTAGCAACATCTTTAAATCTTTACAGTCAACTATTTGCAGTCGGTTCCTTTTATTAGTTAAAAGAATGAATGACAATGCACCACTGTACAATCAAGTGGATAAGTATTTTCTTAAAACATTTGTAAGCGACACATTTTTTGGCATCTTCTTATCACCCACTTTTGCACCTCCATAATGCCTCCTTATTTTCTCTGGGTCCCGTATTGCTCCCAAGATTCCTTCAGCACCTACAGGGGGTGTAAGAGCCCACTTTGGGAACTATAATCTAAACAATAATAATGGACAGAATTAAATTTTAAAAAATAATGTAAAAAATAAAGTAGAGTATTTAAAAGATCTAAACGCTTGCCCCGTTCGAAAAACGTAATTTCGTTTCATTAAAAGGGAAATATTTTGAAGATTGCTCAGAATTTTGTTTGCTTTTAAATGTTGCTGTCAAACATACTTACAAAATTTCAAACAACAATCTTTAATAGAAATCATTATATTGAACAAAAGAGGTTTGTCCAGTTGTGAAAGATTAAATTCCTTGTAATCGCATACAAAAAATCTTTAGATGCAAATTTAACAGGGTTTTACAGGATTTGCTCATAGCACTATTGCATATGATTTTGTATGTCTTTTTTTATCATCTGCTACATTCTTATATGACAGGAAACGAAGTACTGTCAGGAGAATGCTTTTTGTATTTATAAATCAGTCTTTCCAAGAAACAAACCACATAAATTTATTAATTTCTAAAAGTCTCACAGATAAAAACTTCTACATCATGAAGTGATTTGAGATAAGGCTCTATATTTCCCTGCAGTAGTGTTAAAAAGTTGCAATGCTGTTCCCTATTATAAATGTGAAAAAGTACTTGACAGTCAAAAAGTGACACTTTTAAATGTTACAATGTTTCCTGTCATTGCTCACTGAACTTCATTCTGGTATTTGCCATATAAGGAGGGGGGTAGCTCTTGAAATCTGTATCTAACTGAGCAGAAATGGATTAAACTTTACATATAACATCACTGAATTCTTTTAGTACTTATATGTTGGGTGCCTTTTCCTTTGATTCATCCCAAGCAAGTGTTGAGAAAATAATTTTGGTGTCGCCCTAATTTTCTCTCATCCATTGCTATATTCCGTAATTTTATTTACAGAATATAGCATTGGATGAGCTGTAACTAACAAAATTACCCGACCTCACTCAGGTTGAATTGGTTAACTATAGATTGAAAGTGACCAGAAAATAATCACTGTCCTCTTTCGTAGAAAAATGCCAAATCGTTTAAGTGCGAATAAAATAATTTTTTAACACATTTCGACATTTTTATAATTTCTACAACCTACTTTGACACAAATCCTATACATGCACATATTCATCCATCTAATACAATTTAAATATATCACTACCTGCTGAAAGTACAAATTGACGAAAGGTGACAGACTAAGGTAAATACTACAAAAGACGATTTTGAGGGAGGATTAGGAATTCCCTTTCTTAAGTTCTTTTCCTGTGAAATTGCTCAACTCAATTTGTAAAAGTGACGAATCTACTGCGAATACTCTCGCACTCATAATTTAGCTGCCAATATATTTTTTATTTTGTGGCACTCTTTTCGAATTTCGCTCTCATTAAAGCGAAATATGACAATTTAATTTGATAAGATATTTATCACTAAGTTTGTTTTAAAAGCGAATATGTTTTTTCTTGAAAATTCCGTTTTGTGGCTTGTGCAATAATAAAATAACTTATTTTAAAATTGAATGTCTTCGGTACAACGGTAATCTATTTGACAGCGTTTCTTCTAAAGAAAATTATTGTTTTAAACTAACTTTCCTTATATAAGTTGCTTAAATATAATTAATTCAGAAAATTCCATTCATAAAATAAGCCACCTTCACCTTCTGTCGCTATGACAAAGAATTTTTAATATTTCAAAAGTCCTAGTTCGGATATTTTCAACAACGTTCTTTCAATAATAGCAAAATCCCACTTAAAATTTGCTTTATTCTAACTTACATGAAGCTTTAAATCGAATAATTTGTGGTGGGTTGCGTGTGATGAATGGGAATTATGAATGTAATTATAATTTATTAAAATAATAAATATTTAGAACAGAAAACAATAGAAAGAGAAGTAAAATAAAATAAAAGTTAGCGGAAAAAATGTTCTAGAGATATAAATTCAGTTTCTTTTTTCTCTCTTGATATCACACAGTTGTCACAATTTACAACTAAAAATTAGATTAATTCCGAGCGAAAAAAAACAGAAAATATCACTGCACGTGGCAGACGAACACGAGTTTCCATTTCGTTGCAAAAAAATATCGTCTGTCCCAAATATTCGGAAATAGTTTATTTCGTTTGTACAGTCGCGGAAAAAACGAACCAAGCTCTTTATTTCGAGCATTATTCATAGTAGAGCAAATTCAAAGATTCATTCAATAGGGAATAACGGCCTCTACAAATTCAAAATGTAAAAAATGCATAAAGAAACGCCTTCACATCAAATTTTGCACAAATAACAAAATTTCCAAAAGAAACGCCCTGTTTTTATGCCTTAATCAGATTCTGCATCGTAAAATTAGTCTAAATATGAAATTTCATGACTTTACTATCTTTATATCCGGAGACATTCAATGTTAAAATTGCTGTCAATTCAGGGATCATAACATTGAAAATCGCTATTCATAGATCGAGATTAATTGCAGTTATAGCAACCCGAATTTTAAATTTCAAGACTATTCCAAACGTATTTGTCCGAGAATTATACTTATTATGCAAGTGAAAACGATTTGAGAATTGTTATATTTATTATGTAAGTGCAAACGGATCCGAGAATTGTATTTACTATATGAACTCAAAAGATAATATTGTGAATTGTAACCATGATTAAAATGTGATAAAAGGGTTTTGGAATTGAAAACAATTCGAAACGGAGAAAGTGTTGATCGATGTTCAGTATAATTTCGTATCGTCTTTAGTATTCTTAATAAATGTTAATTTTTTTAATTAGCGTTCGTTTCTATGAATGCAACCAAAAAAAAAGCCTACCTACAATTATTTAATACAATCGAACTGATATTCCGATCATCCAAAAAGTGAATAGGAGACATTCAATTGATCATTTATTTGTAGTTAATTTATACTACACGTAATTGGTAAAAGGCAATGTATTTTAGATTTAAAAAACATAAATGAAATTTCCAACCATTTTTCAAAAATTTAAACATTCCTCAGGTTTGTCAGACATTTTTTAAACTTTTGTTTGCCCCTAAAATAAAATATTGTCATATAACGAGGAAAATTTAATTAACGCAAAAACTTAAATTTGGAATGACCGGAAATTTAGCATGGTCATATTAGAAGTCCTGAATCGATTCCCATCAAAATATAGTAAGGTTTCAATTCATAATTTTTTCAAACATTTATTAATAATTATTATTGCATACTAAAAACTATTTTTAAAATATAATATTAGGTGGATTTTGTTTGGGTTGCTTAACAGTAACATGGTACAAAATATCAGCCCTATAGAAATATTATTTAGGAAGATATCCATAAAAGTCTGAGAAACTGATTTAACATTAGGAGCTCCAATCTTTCTGTTCCCATAACTTCAAAACGGTAAGACGTAATGACATGAAATTGGGTATCTGAAGTTAAACTTTGATATAGATTTGAAATTGGTATATCAAAATAGGGGGTTTCCATTGGAAATTATGAAGCTGGTGCTCAATTTAATATGAAGTCTGCTCCTTATGCAAACTTTTTTCATGTATTTGAATTTATAGAAGACGTTAGTTGCTGTTGAACACCATCTTTGAATTTGCTCTACTGTAAAAATTGTTCGAATGAAGAGGGGTAGTTTGTTTGCTTCCGCGATAGTATATTTGAAGTTTATAAATAATTTATGTTTCGCAATAAAATAAATAAGCTCGAAATAAAAAAAGTATCAACTTAAATTCCGTAAAAATAGTTTTTGGAAAAACAATTGATTTTTCAAGTACTGGTAAAATAATCCAAGTAATTGCAATTTTCAATATACCTTTCAGCTACTCCAAAACTACCAAATTACTGTTGATTCAAGTATAGTTACTCAGATATTTTAGCATGAAACTTGCCTAATTATGTGAGCAAAGGAAGTTTATATAAAGTATTTACTAAAATAAAATATGGTTTATCTAATATAGAAAATTGCATTAAAATACATTTTATGTGATACTTGTGCAAACACAAAGACACAAAATCAGACATAGAACGGGAAGACGGACACACTAACGTAACCGAGTTCAGTCACTAAATTAATGTAATTACTCACAGTATGCAAAGTTTCATGAAAATATATTTAACCGTTTGGACGTAGCACGGGCAGACACATACATACAGATGGACAGACACTAAATGCGCAAAAGACGGATTTTGCATCAGAAAGGCCTAAAACTGATAGAAACTTGAAATGGGTCGAAAATATTCAATGTACAAACACTACATTCTTATTTATATAGATTTTATTTGAGAATTTAGTGTTTCCTAAATTTTTCCAATTGTTTTCAGTTATATCTATGTACAGTCACGTAAAAAACGAACCATCCCTCTTCATTCGAGCAATTTTAACAGTAGAAAAAATTCAAAGATGGTCTTCGACAGGAACTAATGTCTACATATTCAAATGCATAAAATTTTTATAAGGGAACCGTTTTCATATTAAATTGAACACCAACTTCATAATTCCCAATGGAAACCTTCTATTTCGACATGCAATTTCGAATCTATATCAAAATTAAACTACAGATTCCAAATTTCATGTCATTATGTCTTACCGTTTCGAAGTTATGAGTACAGAAAGATTCAAGCTCCTAATGTTAAATCAGTTTCTCAGACTTTTATGGATATTTTCCTGGATAACATTTCTATAGCGCTGATATTTTGTACCATGTTACTATTAAAGAACCCAAACAAATCCACCTAATATTTTATTTTAAAAATAGTTTTTAGTAAGCAATAACAGTTATTAAATTAATGTTCGAAAAAATTATAAATTCGAACCTTACTATATTTTGATGGGAATCGATTCAGAAGGACTTTTAATATGGCCATGCAAAATTTCAGCTCATTCCTACGGTTAATTTTTGCGTTACATTAAATTTTCTTCATTATAACGATTTTAGGGGACAAGCAAAAGTTTAAAAAACGTCTGACAAACCTGAGGAATGTTTAAATTTTTGAAAAAGTGGTTGAAAATTTCACTTATGTATTCTAAAATACATGGCCTTTTACCAGTTGTGTCGTATAGATAAACTCTACTTATCAATGATCAATTCGATAACACTCTATTCACTTTTCGTATGATCGGCATCAGTTCGATTGTATTAAATATGTATTTATGTATTAAATAATTGTAGGTAGGCTTTTGGTTGCATACATGGACAAGAACGCTAATTAAAAAATAACACTTATTAAGAACAATAAAGACGATACAAAATTATACGGAATATCGATCAACACTCTTTCTCACCGTTTAGAATTCTTCTCAACTCCAAAATCCTTCTTCTATCACATTTTAATCATGGTTACAATTCACAATATTATCATTTGAGTTTGTATAATAAATATAATAATTCTCGGATAGCTTACATAATACATATAATATAAATATCGAATCATTTTCACTTGCATAGTAAATATAATTCTCGGATCGTTTGAAATAGTATTTAAATTTGAAATTCGGGTAGCCATAACTACAATTAATCTCGATCTACGAATAGCGATTTTCAATGTGGAGATGATCCCTGAAATTGACAGCAATTTGAGCATTGAATATCTCCGGATATAAAGATAGTAAAGTCATGAAATTTCATATTTAGACTAATTTAACGATGCAGAATCTGATTAAGGCATCAAAACAGGGTGTTTCCATTGGAAATGTTGTTTGTGCAAAATTTGATATGAAGACGTTCCCTTATGCACTTTTTTGCAATTGAATTTGTGGAGGTTGTTATTCCCTATTGAATGATCCCTTTGAATTTATTCTACTATTAATAGTGCTTGAAATAAAGGGGGTGGTTCGGATTTTTTTTCCGAGAGACTACACCTATTTTACTTGCGTTTTTAACGAAACTTCGATTGAAACTGATTAAATTAACATCAGCCCGTACTTTTTATAGTTGAAAACACAAAAATTATTTGAGGGAGGATTCGGGTACCCCATGTGGGACCTTCCACTGAATACATCCCTCATTAATCCAGACATACTTTAACCAAGTACCAAAGTCAAGTTTCAGTTAGATACGGTGAATAGATTTCGAAAATTCCATTCTTTTAGAGTTAAAGTGACTAGATAGGTATATTATATTATAATTAAATGCTATGTCTACCTCTATATATCTCTAAGGGAGCATTTTATATTGTATAATAATTTTTAAAAGATCCAATATGGCTAAGTATTACATTACATGGAAAACACGAGTACATAAATTTACAATGCTTTACATAATTTTATGCTAATTTCATTTAAAATGTATTCTGTTATCAAATGGTGTGTAAAGTCATCACTAAGGCATATTCTGAATAAAAACAATAAACCAAAAGTGAAGTTTTTCAGCGATGGAAATTTTTGTTCCGCGTATTATTTCATGAAATGTCCAGTACATAGTTTTAGAGAGGGTTTTGATTTTTTTATCTTAAATGTTTTTGAAAAATATTTTTTTTGTACAGTAGTCAAGAGTGAAAACAATACGAGAAACAATATGTAACAAGTACTATATTGTTTTTCTTTTTTACATTTTATGGAATCATAGAAATAATGAGTTGAACGCAACGTCGTTTAAAGGCATTGCGTTGAACCAAGGGTCCAAGTGTTAAACACTTGGCTAACAGAGCGCATATCAATTTTGTGAAAATTGATTCACATACATAATTTTTAGATAAAACATACGTTTATTGGCAAGGAATTAGCAAAATGCACACGCGAAATTTGGGTTCAAATCGGTCAACGAGTTATTCGATATACATAATGTTTGTTACCAAAAACTAGAATTTTTCTTCGCTTAATTCTTATCATAAAAAAACCATAAAATGTTTTAATATAATCTTATGAAGTCTATTTGTCTCAAGGAAATAGTACTCAGTCATCGTTTGTGTTTTATAAATGTGACGTGCTTTCTAATTTCTTAATTAGCATAGATCGTATCCTAACAATATTTGTTACTTTAAAGTATTAAATGCAATGGTAAAGCTACACGTACCTGTATTTTACGACTCGAAAGTTACTAATCTATTTTTAAAGTCTAAGCTGTTGTTTGTTGCATGTTTTAAGTACCGACATAAATTGTAAAGGAAAAGGCGACACTTTGGAAATTGTAGGGCAGAAGCAGCTTAAGGTCACGAGTCTCGAATGATGAGATTTCTTCTTTCCTAACTCTTCCAGGTTCTCCCGCGGCCCTGCAATTTAGTGCAACCTCCACTTGCATACCACGCTGAATTAAAGAAGGGACATTCACTTATCGTTCATCAAAGAGGCTATTCATATTTTAGGCTTTAAAGAGATAAATGGATCTCCAAATGCTTGTTTTAACATTTTTTCGAAAAGACACTTCACGATTAGTAGCGGAGTTGGAATGTAACTGCAGCAATTTTATCGACTGTTCTTTCCATGGCCTAGAGGTTATCAGGGAAGTTGTCATTTTCGTTGACTCTCAAGTCACAAACAAGGTACATCTGCCTCTCACAATTTCCTCAGCATCTAGTTACAGGTGCCGCATTGCAATAAATTCTATTATGGTCAGTGGCCGACTTATCACAATGCAATGGATCCCCTGTATCTGTGTAGTGTTCATAGCAATGAACGGCGGATGGCTTAGCTAATGCCGGATCTGAATTAATCCAGCCATGTCCTCCATTTGAATACCATACAGTAAAAAGGATTATAAATACAAAAAGGAAACATTTCAAATCTAATATTTACTAAGATATAACTAAAGAGAAAGAATGGAACTCCTTGCTACGGTCTCAATTGCCACAGGATCTGCCAAGAACTAAAGTAGTCGCTCGTTTTTGTGTTCTCATTAGGGGACACGACTACCTGTAAATTCATTTCAACCGAATTGGTTTATCAGACTATCCAACTTGCCCTCTGTGTGGCCTTTTAGATATGACAGGAACCCACCTAAATAGTTGCCTGGAAATTACTGATGTCGCAGTGAATAATACTGCTGATAGAGTTCCATATTTTATTTCTGTTTAAAGACTACACTGGGCTACCATATAGAGATTTATGGCGAAAAGACTTAAGTCTGGCGTAGGATAAAAAAACATTTTTGAAAGTACTTAAGATAAAATTTCAAGCACTGATAAGGCATGTTCATGATAAATAAAGTTTGGTAAATACGTTACTTTTACCTTGGTTGATTGAAAATTGTAAATTTTACATTGTAGTTACATTGTTACTTTTTATCTACTCGTGTTCTTCCATCAGTGATTGAATCGGCCATACAGAAGAAATTCAACGATTTAACGTTTTGTAATTTTTGTGAAAATATATTTGAATATCATTGGATATTTTGCTTTTACCAGACAATATTTATAACCGTATCTGAACATAAATTCACAGCTGAAATCATCAAAGCTAGAATTTGAAATTGTTTGGGATGACAATAAAAACACGTGTTGTAATTCTGGAATATTTTAGTACCTCTTAAACACTTGTCGGAAATTGATAGAATAATATAATTTTAGAGCTTTGAATAACATATATGTAAATAAATTATGCTTCCGAAGAACTTGTCACTATCTGAACAACCAAAGCAAATAATCTGCCTCTAATAGCATATGAAGAGTAAATAAAATACTGATTGAAAAGTAATGCAAAATGTGAAAATTAGTATTTTTAAAAAACAATTTTGCAGTATTGTATAATTTAGAAAACTAGTCTGTGTTCTTTCAGTAAAAGTAGCATTTTTGATTTCAGAATCTTTTCATTCCTTCATGCAAATGAAGCGTAATAGCAGAGCATCACATCCATTTCGTAGGAAAAATGGATCATACTTTCGTTTAGTGCATTGCAGTAAAACAGAAAACTACCCAGATAAGCAACTTGTCAGGAGTGGAGGTAGTAACAGGTAACCTCTGTTGATTCTGCAAATACTTAGAAGAAAAAACTCATACTTTTAAAAACTATTCGTTGAAGATACTTCGGTAATGGGCACAAAGTATATTTTCAAACATTTTTATTTATCATGACTAAAAAATGCAGGAATTTTCACAAAAGAAATCCCAATAATCCTTATGGATGAAACCGGAATTCAATTTCTTATAAACAATTTTATCAAATTAAATTTAAAAAACCTGAATTAACTGAACTAATTTTACACATTCATTTTTAGCTTATAGTTATGATCAAAAGTTACGCATACGATTCCAACAGATACGTTACCAAAAATTACACACGTATTGTGGAAATATTAAGACTGTTGGAAGCAGTAATATCTTCAGAAATATAGATATTACTTCAGAGGGATTTCCTTGGTTTCTTTTGTATCAATCAAGCTTTTTAGTTGTGTCCTAAGGAGTTAAGGTTCATTTACAATACGTCAATACGAATCCGCTATCCGTATTCGGATCAGTTGAACCAATGAGTGACGACTACGAGAACGATTGAACCAGTTATTCATTCCGTTCTCGTTGTTCGTTGATTTGACGAATCCTGATACGTATATCGGATTCAGATTGACGTATAAGTGTAAATGAGCCTTTAACCAACTTTCACTAATGTAACTGCGAATGTTATCCAAAAGGTAAGATAATTTCATGACAAAATTCGAGTAGAAGCTGGAACATTCATTACTCAAGTTCTCAATATTCCATCAAAGCAATCTGAATTTTCTTCATCGAAAGCATTTCAATTACTCATTTAAAAAATATTTCTAAGGCAATAAAAAAGAGGCACGAGGCGTGAAACTCTCCACCAGGTTTTATAATTTGGGGAGTAAACATTAGTCGGATCCTCTCTTCCTGCTTTCCGTCATGAAACAGGATGAGACATCCATTAATCACATGTATCATTACTTTGCATGTTTAGACACTTAGACTAATGGTTCTCCACCTCTGCTGCATGAACTGACTGCTATTATTCTAGAAAAACATTAAACGCACCCATAATGATCAACTAATGAAGAAATTGTTACAATTTGGAATTCTGACTGGTGTGGACAGTTACTTTTTGACGGTTTCTGCTGTGTGTGCCTTCTCTCTCCATCCAGGGACGCACTCACTTTTCCTTAGGTTTAGCTGATCATTATAATAGGTTACGTTTTCCCATGATTCTTCTAACCAGTTCCTCTTTTAACACTGGAGCATTTTGAAAGTCAAGAATCTATTAATTAACAGTACAAGCAATTAAGAAAATTCAAAAGATTGCTAGCCCCATTTCACCAACTTTACCAATTAAGGAAAAAAATCTATTACGCACTTTAAAAAGGATACTTGAAATTCGCGTTTAGATTAATTATATAAATATATATTTCACTAACGTACATGGCACAGAAATCGACGCCATTTGTTCATTGTCGAATAGCAACGACAACAAAATCGACTGTTACGGAATTCATTCACCATTTTAGACGCTTAGTTTAAGTATGCTTGATTTAAGCTGTGGGAGGTAAGTAAGTAGTTAATTAACGTCGCACTGTGGTGCAACACAACGGGCTATTAATTTAAGCTATGAAGCTGCATAATATTGCTAAAACTACGCGAAAGAGCTCGCCACTTTAATGAAATTCTTCAGCAGTCTGATTGCAGAAGCAATGAGAAATCTGTAATGGGAACAGGGGAATAGGATGAAATTGAAGTAAACATTCAAAATCTAACTGCAGTAACATGACTGAGGTGTGCTTTTTACCATGCATTTTATTGGAAATAAGAATTAACACCAGTAAAAGTAAACGAAATGTTGTTATATATTTTTGGATAATTTTATTTCATTTAGAGGTATGAAATCCATTTATGTGAATATGGATGCTATATTCACATTATAAATGGATTGAAATAAGATCTGAAATGTAAGTAACGACACTTTGACATCAGTAGACATAAGCAATTAAGAAAGTTTAGCACAAATGGTTATGAGCAGGTCTGAGAGCTTGAAAGATTGTGAGCCACATTTCACCAACTTTATCAATTAAGGAAAAATTTACTACTCACTTTATAACGGATACTTGAAATTCGTTTTGTAGTTATACAAATATAACAAGGATACTTATACATACCATGAATCAGTAAAAACAATTTACAAGGGAAGATGTATACAAATCAATATTATAGTCGAAATATTTTGTTGCCCTTTCTTAAGCAAACTGTCAGAGATAACTTTTTAAAGAATTCATATTCTGTTGCTAATAAAATTGAAGTCTTTTTCGAAAAATATTTCATTCCATGATTCATTTTATACAATTTAACTATTTTCTCAAATGTACCCAAACATAAAAAAACGCATTCAACGACTCAAAAAACTTCAGGAAGCACTTCTTTTCCCCCAAAGTTTCAAGTTTAATTGAATTAATTTCAAGCAATATATATAAATAAATAGGTTTTGATTATAAACATGCAAGGGGTGAGACTCGCTTATTCGTTAAATACATAAATACAGAATATATTACTTTAAATTTAGTAGATACTTGTAAGATTTTGAAAAAATTACACACATTTTAATATCAAAGAATTAAGAACACACTTCTGAAAAGATCGCTGTAAGCACACTCTCTTAAAAATTTTAAAACTCATGAGCTAAATTCATATAAATCTTTAAAGACTACCAATAAAAATATTGAGTTTCCCATACTTGAAGTGAAGCTAGTATATGACAAATAATGAAGTCTTGAAACGAAATCAGTACTGATGCAAAGTAATTGGTTAAATATCTCACAAAGGTGAATCTGGAAGCAAAATTCTAAAATTATAGAAATTGGTCATTCTTATGTCCAGAAAATAATTAGGTAGCAAGAAATAGACAGATTTGAATTAAAGATGGAATGTAAGGGAGAAAAATAATGAGTACAACTTTAGAATGAAGAAAGATTCGGTGATGAAGTGATTCATAAGTAAATACGGTTTTAAACTTCCAGTAAAACCACTAAAAACTACATGCATGATTGTGCACAAATTGATAGTAAGTCTCCTGAAAGCCGGTAACAAAGGTAGAGTGCTTAGAAAAAAACATTTATCGGATTGTGAAAGAAAAGTTCGGGTTAAATTTGCTGAAAGCCATTTAGAGAAAACCAAAACTTTTTGAAATAAAGTTATACTTAATGACTTGGGCAGGTTATTTATTTGTGTGTCACGGTCATAACAGGGGTAAGTAAATTAAATTGAACAGAGCTCATAAAATAAAAATTATCGATTTCAAGTCATTAGTTGACGTGTGATAGCGTAATGTTGGATAGCTCTCAGCTGAATAGGGAAGCTTGTGTTGAACGATAGTATCATGCCTTAATACATTCCTTAGATTTTATCGAGATTTTTAAAGAACGCGCCATTATGTTAGGATACAAATTTCAAGGCAATGTCTTGAAGCACACGGAAAGAATGTAATGTAAACATCCTTACTGCACTCCTAAGACATCAAAATAAAGAACATTTGTCTCATGTTCGAAACAGCTGCTTAAAATCATCAAATAAAGCCCTAAGAGCATTTGAATTGAATGACTCCAGGCAACATAATAATGCGCCACAGAAATATGTTCCGTAATGAAAAAAAATTAGGACAAAACATTCAAGAGGATCAGAAACTTCAGATTGTTTAAATGAGTGCTTAATACTTGAAATTTTAAGATCACGACCTCTTAAATAGTGGATAAACCATCATAATTTTGGAATTTTTTTGAAACTTCAAAATTACTCTCCTGAAAAATTTGAAAATGGCTTATCATTTTGTGTTGCCCGAAGCCCATCAGTTGTTTTCTACAAGAAAATGGTACAAAATACCATTACTCATATCAAAACCACGACGAAGTTCACGGACATGACGCTGAGGAGGAAGTAAACATCAAATAATCGAATTACAAAATATGGATAAGTTCTTTTGGGTTAGAAATGATAAAATCATTTCTGCAATCTCAATTTTTTTACTAAAAATCAAATCTGTTTGATATATCAAATCTGTTTTCTGTTGTTGTCAGACGTTGTTTTGGCTACAAAAAAAGAGCAGGATAATCGTATTACTCATTGTGATATTTATTGCTCAATTTGGCAACATTCTTTGAACGGGACTATGTGAAGGGATGAAATGGTTTCTTAACATCTCGTGATTCCAATTATTCTACTGCGAATACAAAAAATTTATAAGCAATGACTAAATATTGTATTTGGAACGCTTAATTCTTAATTTAGTTCATTTTGTAACAAAAATTACTAAACACTTGTTTTTTATCTACATGCGTTATTTAAAATTAAATTAAGAAGTTTTAGAATTCTTGGATTTTTTGAAGATATTGAATATTTATTTTTCAAATTAATATTTTTCTGACATTAGAAAATGTCGTATATTTACAATGACCTAAAATTTTAATATTCTTCTTTACAAAAGTTATTTAAATAATTCTGGAAACAAAGCAAAAATAATTTGAAAATTATGATTTTCTCTGTGGACTGTTGCTTAGTAACTGAAATTATTATTTATGCTGACCAATACATGGCTTATGAAACCAAACATAATAAAGACGTACAACTTATTTGGGTACACAAACTAAATTTAATTTTCCAAAACACGTGCCCTGTTAGGCAAAATCTCTAAAATACAATTTGACATTTTCGAATTTCTATAAAAATTGAAATTCTATTTTGTTAACAAAAATATGCCCTGTAAAAATTACAATTTTCACTTCTGACAATTCCAGTGTCAAATATAGTTTTAATTTTATTAACAAAAAAATTTTGAACATGGTTTTCCATTTTAAACTGGAAGCTTATATATTAGTCCAGAAAAGTAAAGTATCCAAAATGCCCTTTTTATTTTAAACACGAAAACATGCAAAGTAATGAATTGAAAATAACAAATGCTTTAAAATGACCAAAAAACTTGAAAAATGCCATATTACATAGTCTTGAAGGATTTTTATGAAACACATTTCCACAAACTGGGCTTCCAATACCGTCTTCAAGTGGATCATCAAATTGAGATAAAATTAAAGCATGGGATAGATTCTCATTTTGATATTGTTTTATCATGTTAAAAACCGATTCAAATTAAAATGAAAAATTTCAAACACGATATCATTCATTGATGGTAAGAAGGAACGTATGAGTTTCATTAAACGAATCGTGTGAATTGGGCATAAAATTTTTATAGTCGAGAAGACTTTACACTTGGTTGGATTAGAGTCTTTTGACTTCCAAATTAAAATTTTTTTTTAATTTCAAAAATATAAGAATAAAAGTCGGCCTGGTAGCTAGATTGTCTATGAGTGTATGAGTGCTCTTAGTTTGGAAAAGTATATTTTATTGAGGCAAAAAATTGATATCAAATGCGAGTAAAAGACACAAAATGTACTTAAATATTCTGAAACAAAACTTAAAACATACACAAAATGAGGGTATTGTACAGTTTTAAATTTTATCAAGACAATGATCCAGAACATAAGGCTCATATTTGTAGATTATACAGATACGTGATAGAACTATTTCTCAAATATATAAGTCTAGATCTCAATCTTATTGAGAATTATCTTAAGTAACTGATTTAAAAAACTTTTAAAGATATAATAAGTTGCTTAAATATAGATTCAACTCGTTAAGTAAGCAACCTTGATCTTCTGTCACTACAGTAAATAATTTTAAATATTTCAAAAATCCTATTTCGGATTTTTACTAACATTAATATTCTTTAAATATCAGCAAAATTCCTTTGAAAATATTCTGTATTCAAGCTTGCATGCAGTTTAAACCGAATCATTTATGGGATTGTGGCTGCAATGAATTGGAATAATATAATTCATTAAAAAGAACTACTTATTAAATTTACAGCCACAAAAAACCGCGAAATACTACTTAAGTCCGCGGGAAAAAAGTTGTTCTAAAGATATTTATTTATTTATTTCGTAAGTACATTTTAAGTTTATGCTACAACCGAAGTGCTGGCTTTTCTTCTATTGCTCCAGAAACTAAAGGTATTAATTCGTGATTCTTTTTTTATCGCGTGATCTCGCATAATTGTCATAACTTGCAACTAAAAGTAGAACAATATTGAAAAATGAGAAATTAATTCCGAGCGAAAACGTCAGAATATAATATTGTTCCACGTGTTCGTCGAACACGAGTTTTCTTTTCGTTGAGCGGAGGTACACCTTAAAGCACATTTTTCAATTCAGAGATTTAGTTTTGAATGGTAACCACGTACCTGTTTAGAATGAGAATGATGGTGTTACTTGCCTATTGAGTGAAATTTTCAATAAAAAACAAGTAATTTTATTTTAAATATGGAAAAGAAATGCGTTTGAATGAGTTTAATTGTTTTGTAGAGGAAACATGTCAAAATGTTAAAATAATTTGAATAAATTATATTAGTTATCAGTCTTGGTTCAAAAGGTTTTGTGCTGTGTGCTTCAATTTTCATAAAATGGAATGCTACAACCACGTGTGTTAACCACGGACTTTTGAGAAAAACTGGTGGTCGAAATATACATATACCACCCAGAAATGAACACACGTTTTTATCAATATTGGATATAAAACAACTAATTTCTGCCTAACTCCTATGCTTCAATTTTCATAAAATGGAATGCTACAACCACGTGTGTTAACCACGGACTTTTGAGAAAAACTGGTGGTCGAAATATACATATACCACCCAGAAATGAACACACGTTTTTATCAATATTGGATATAAAACAACTAATTTCTGCCTAACTCCTATGCAAATTGAACGTATTATTCTCTTTATATCTGTCCCAACTATTAGGAAATTGTTTATATTTCACAAAGAAAAAATAAGCTGAGAATTTAGATTCCGTAAAAATAATTTTTGGAAAAATAATTGCTTTTCCAGCTGTACTGGTAAAATAACTTGAGTAACAGCAATGCTCAAGCTACATCCCAGTTTCTCCAACACTGCTAAATGAAAGTTGATTGAAATATGGGTATTAGGCTTCTTTTAGCGTGAGACTTGTTTAAAAATGTAGGCAAAGGAAATTAAAATAATGTATTTATTACTTTACAATATGTTTCATAAAATATGTAACATTTTGTGAAAATACATTAAATTTCTTTTGTAATACTTGCACAAACATAAAAAACACAAAAACAGACATAATACGAGAAAGCAGAATGACGATGTTAAGTTCAGTTGCTAAAATGAATTGCTCTTTGATCTGGTGTATTTTTCGTATTAATAAAGAAAAATAATTCAAGCAAAAAATCTAGACTTAAATTCCTTTTCCAACATACGTATTTAAAATTTAATCTCTAGTGAGTCAATAGCTTTTTAACCATGGCAGAACCAAATTTCAGGTCTTATTAAATGTCATGCCGGAATACCTTCATAAAATGCCATACCTTCGGGGCTAGGCCCTCCATAATCTCTTCACAATCGTTCCTTCGTTAAGTTACTGAGAGTACTCAAATTATACAAAATTTCATGGAAATATATTCAGCCATTTGGACGTAGTGCGGGCACACATATAAACAAACACCAAATGCGGAAAACTCTGATTTTACATTAAAATGACCCAAAACAGATAAGTAACTTGAAATGGGACAAAATTATTCAATGTACAAACACTCCATTTTTGTTTATATAGATCATTGGGAGCATTTTCAGGACAGGGCATTTAAAACTTCCAATAAAAATGAACGAGGAACAAACTTGTTGCAGAATGGAAAAATATAACAAATTATAATAAATAACGCAAGATCAATGTTTTTCTTAAGACAGACTTAGTCATAAAACGTACACACAGAGAGAAGAGGTTCAATAAGATACCTAATTTTGTATTAAAAAGTTTTAAAGCTCATAAATCCATATACCCTGTTACATTTTTGATCACAACTTATTTTAATTTTGAGATAGAACAGAAGATTATTATAATTTCATAGTTCGTTACAATTTTTATTACTTAGTTTTAAGCTTTTAGATTTTGTTCAGTTTTAACAATGCACCTAGAAAGAGATCAAATATCGAAAATTCATTTATTTTAACTATACAGCTTTAAATGACTAAATTTCATAGCTGTAGCTATATTTTTTAGCGAGTTATTAGAGGTTTTCCATCGAATGTCAACAGCGAAAACGAATAACATAAACTTTAAAGTTCTTTTTTAAATCCTAAAATGAGGTAGTTAAAAAATTGTTTAAATCAATTAAAAGATTTTCTTCACTATTTACAATGTGTCTGAGAAAAACACTGTACAAAATATAAATAACAATAATACTTATAAACCTATGTATAAAAACGTGGGGGAACCTTAAGGAAAAGGTAGAAAGAAATTTTGAAAATATTACAATTTAAAGTAGAAAAACTTTAAAATATCGAAAAATTTGAATTTTTTAATTATTGTTCATATGAAAATTATTTTTTCTTTTGAAATGTTTTCTTTTCGTGTGTATTTAAATAATCTAAAATACACCATTTTGTTGTAAATATGAAAACGAAATTTATTGTTCAAAAGTCTCCTTACGATGTTTTATGCAATGAGATATGTTTAATCGAGAAAAAAAATTGTTGAAAGTTGATGGAGTCATGATTGTTATAATGATTTCCTTAATATAGTATATCTTTATTGTTGCTTATATTCAATTTTAGCTTAAAAATCATTAGTTTTTTTTGTTTAAAAAATAGACGATGTGAAATATACTAAATGTAATGATATTTCTGTACAAACACAGATCATAAACAAGGTTGAAATTATTTGGCATTAAAATTGTAATAATATTCCAACTGGTTTAGTGATGTTTACCTTTACTTATTGAAATAATAATATCTACTTGTTTATATAATTATTTAAGCAAAAAATACACCTGGGAAGTCATAAATTTTTTTTTATGATACTATTGTTTTTTTTTATTGTACTGGCCTATTTTTTGAGCTGCGAGTTGGATTACATAATTCCTTTCACTACAAATGACCTACACTCGACATGTCTTTTTGGATTGCTCGGCATGCAGTCACAGGGTATAGAAAGTAGCATGAAAAAAAATACTACCTGAAAAGTGGAACGACAAAATAAAATTTTTGGAATAATGTACGTCATACGTTCTTTTCATGGAAAAATTCTCTTCTCTGGAATTTTTATGACTTTGTTTAATTAACCATGTTATGAATTAACCAAGCGTCAGATTATAATTCACGGTCACATCTCTTAAATCACTCGTCAACAATAACTCTGCTACATTCCATCTTTGATAACCAACTGTGGAAGCGTACTGGCGTCATTCAGTTTCTTCTGCTGTTGAAATCTCTCTGAACGAAGAAATTCCATTCTTCACTGTAAGAAAAAGAAGGAATCACAGGAGCCAAGTCAGAACTCTGGCGGCTGAGTAGGCAACTTGACAGAAGTGCTCGTTAGAAATATAAAAATTAGATTGGCCGTGTGCAACGATGCATTGTTTTTGTGTAACAAAGTGCCTCTCAGTTCAGTTTTTGGTCATCTTTCTTCAATTATTTTAAATAATTCAAGGAAAGCACAACAGTTGTTTACCACTGTCCTTGATATGTGATGTGAGCAGCTCGTTGAGGAAAGTCCACACCATTTTCTTTTCAAAGCGTCTTAGTCATTAGACTGATCAGGAGTCCAATCAGGGAAGACCCACCTTGCTTCTGGGTCAAATTGGTTGATAAATATATCATCACCTATCACAATGTCAGAAACACGATAGGAGTTCATGGTTGAACCTGTGTAGTGCTTGTTGACATCATTAAACCCTTACGTACTTCAGACCCTCAGTGAGGTTGTGTAGCACTCATTGGATGTAATATTTCTCACGTGAAAGTAGGTTTGTTGATGAACTAATCCTTAGAGTTAGTTGCTTCAGTTTATTTGTACCTTACCCTGTGATCGTCGAGTACCATTTCCTTAACGCTTACAACGTTTACTTTGATAATTGCTGAAGAATGTCATTCGGCTTTTCGTTCATCTCAAGCGAAAGTGCGAATGTGATTGGACAGTTTTAATGGACAGTATCGTGATGACGTCAACATCAAGAGAGCGATTCCCATATCCAATAACTGAATGGAGATAGACAAACCGATCTGTCGTTGTTTACAAAAGGTTCATGCTTGGAACTTCTTAAAAGCTAATTGGTACGTCAAGACAGGCTGGAATTAATGAAATCGAAATAGAAAAGAATCATATCTAACACCAAATCACATAGACAGAAATGACAATGGCATGAATGATTGCGACATTATTTTAAAAAAGGATGAAAACACATCCACAATGTAATTCAATGTGAGGCAGCCAAGGTAATTACCAGGTCCAGACGCCTTTCGTTAACCTCAAACCGATCGATTTTTACCGCCTAAATAGCTGAAAATCGTGGTTTGGAAAAATTTCTCGTTCACTCAATAGTGCAAACTTATCACTACAAGTTCAACAAACAGCCATTGCCTAAATTAGATGCACTGTGAGTCAGCACCTCAAGTGTGAATCAATGATGGGTGAGTCCTGGGTAAAACAGTTTTTTGACTGCAAAAACTCTTACTTTAACCTGCTGTTCAATTCTAAAAACTTTACCATGACCATCGAATCCGCACACTTTTACCACTATTAAAATAAAACTCGATAATCAAACATTACAAATATACCAAACCAATTAATGAGAGGTTTCACAAAGGAAAACCATTTCCAGTTGTGAGAAAGTTTTTCTGTAAAGCTAAATACAGAGAGCCCTAGTGTTTATGTGACCTCATAGTAATTGTGGCGTAACTCAGTATGTTACTTGAATGATGCAATGTTATAAATTAATCCCTCAGGTTAAAAATTAACACCGCCAAAACGGCGATAAATCAAATTAATTCTTAATTAGGAGTATTTTTCTTCTCCGGTATTTGTTTTGTAACACTAAAAATCCATCTCACAAGTATATCAAGTATTGATTTGAAATAAATAAATGACTTGGGGAGCAAAGTTTGGAGATACTCAAAAGGTAGAAAAGCAAAGAGCGCAATCCAAAAATATTTTATAATTAAAGGACCGGAGGGAATTATTTTTGTTCCAATTGGATTTGGCAATGTTATAATTGCTGAACAAATTGCTACCGCAAAATGATTTTGATCTATGGTGGAAAAGTGGTTTGTTCACGTGACCGAAAGATTTAAAAGCACAAGATGGCAATTCAGTAGAATCTGTGCAAAATTGGGTCGGCATTCATTCTCATACTTGTGACTAGGAAACCACATGACCAAATTGTTTTTTATTAACACAACAAGAAAAACCAACGAAAGAATTTTGTGATACGAATTCTGATTCAAGAGGGAGAAAATGAACCTTTATAGATATGAATATTAAGAGTTGCTTAAACCATTAAGTTATATAGATACATAAACGGGGTCAATAACATTAGAAATTATTTCATGTCTCGGCCAAAGCATCATTTACATTTTAATACAAACAGCGTAAATATTTTTTCGATTAAAAGCACTAATTCAGTTTAGTGTATCAAATTGATTCAAAATACACTTTCGACTATTTACTATCGTATGCAACATCAATTTTTATTATTTTCCGAACTCCCCCCGGCTCCCTGTCGTTCGTCAACCCCCAAAATTGCTAAGCAATTCAATTTGTTTTTTGCGCGAACCATACCCGTTTCGTTCGCTGATAGGAAAAACTTCATGCATTCCAGTATCAAACCTTCGATAAATACTTTATTAAAAAATACCAATTATGACCTCATTTAATAGAGCAAAAAGAAGCATATCGAATATGGTTTCGGAGTTTTGGAAAACGTAATTGAAGACTTCTGGGAAAATATATATCTAGGGAGTAGATATGACATCAAAAAATAGTATGGTTCGATCGATCCCAGGATGTACCTCTGTTTCATGCAGGTTGTATAGCAGAATTTTACCCCGTTATATATTACCGATAATTCTTTGATTGAACTACGTCGTCACAAAAATCTTATTAAGACATCAAGGGATAATAAGGTAATTTATTTTTGTAGAACTTTCCAACCACGACAGCACTTCGTGTAATTCAGTACATTATACGTTATGCTCTAGCTCGTTAGATTACCGAGTTAGATCCAAGTGATGTCACTTCCGGAATTACGTACATGAAACACGTTCTACTATAAAAACACTAGAGTCATCTACAGTTAGGTTTACAAAAAAAGCTTCTCGTGTAGCTAGAAATGGACCATTGGTCTGGACTATTTTCATTCCATTTTAAGTTATTTATCCGTTGTGGGACGTTTTAATACAAAATCTATGGTCTTCGCATTTCGTATCTGTCTGTATATCCAGCCGTTTGCATTACGGCCAAAAGGCTGGATATGTTTTCATGAAATTTTGTATACTTTGACTGCTCATCGTGACTTAGTGACTGGTATTGGTATTGGTATTTTCAATTAACGTCACACTGGAGCAACACAACGGGCTATTGTACTTAGTGACTGAACACAGTATTATCTATCATTAGTCTATCTGTCTTCTCGCTTTATATCTGAGTGTTAGTATATTTCTGCAAGTATCACAGTACAATATACTTTCTTACAATTTTTTATATTTTATAAAACACGTTCTAACTTAATGAATACATTATTTAATATCCATCCATGTATCTAAGTTTTTGTGAGTTTCACTCAAAAAACCTGAATACCAATACCCTTTACAATACTTGAATCAACCTTTTCCTGGCACTGTTGGTCGTCTCTGACCGTTGTGTAAAATGACGAAGTATTGTCCTCAGATCTTTCACTTCGGGATAGATCCCGGACAGTTTCCAATAGTCCGTTGTATTGCTCCAGTGCGACGTTAATTCAACTACCTACGTTGCAGTGTTGGAGAAGCAGATGTGTAAATTCAACATTGCGATTACAACTCAGATTGTTTTATCGTTAATGCTAGAAACAATTTTTCCCCGAAGTTTTTTTTGCAGAATTTAAATTCTTATATTTTTTTAATTGAATTTGTTTTTCTTTCCGAAATATAAATATTTTCCGAATATTTGGGATAATGAGAAATTTAATTGTGCATAATTTATTCAGTTCAGACTTTGGTAGTAACTATGTGTTCTCAAAAAGACGTTAATTTCTTGACGGCATGTGTATATTCCGATCACTTTCCACAAAAGTCTTTGGTTTAACCATAGCCAACGAAAACTTCAACACATGATTGTAGAATGGATGGTAGTAAGTCGTAGTGTTCGAAGTTAACGAAAGTCGTATGGTCATGGTAATTGACTTAGCTGTTTCGCATTGAATTACATTGTGGTTGTGTTTTCATCCTCGTTTAAAATAATGTTGCAATCACTCATTTCCATCTATATGATATTGCGGTAGATAGGATTCTTTTCTATTTCATTAATGCCAGCCTAAATCCTAACGTACCGATTAACATTTAAGAAGTTCGAAGCATGTTGTTGAATGGGACTGTCGGGATAGGTAGCGTGGAGATCCGAGCTGATCGTCTGAACTTACACCTTGGACCGACCGCCCAACGGAATTGCCATATATTTCCGTTTCCACGGAAATATTTACAAATCTTTATCCATTATGTTGAACCCAGAGTGGAGAAGGAAAATCAACTGCCAATTTTAAGACATCCACATTTATTTAACATTGATATATATGTGGGGCGGTGTCTAGGGTTTACGAAATGATACGGAGATTAGGACTAACACATTTTATTTCTCTACCTCAAACTATGTACAGCAACCGTTATCTCAAATTGATGGAACAGCCTACCCGCTGCCACTTGCATTAATTCTGTAAAAACTGCGCTCGCTCCACCTGCTCGTGGAAGCCTTCAGTTACTAGTTCAATTCTAACTCACTCTCGCTGAGTCAGGAAAATAGTTTCTACCAGTCACCGGATTTCAGCGGACACCTACGCGCGCCGCTCTTTCCGTCTCAGTCAACACCTGCACGTGTGGTTAAGTCGATCATCAGCCGTTTGCACATCCTCACAGGGACCTTTCGTAAACAACGACATTAGTTGATCTTTCGCCAGTCAGCTACTGGCTAAGTAGCTGACTGGCGTGAGGGTAATCGCTTTCTTACATCGACCTTCTAATGACATAGACGGAGTATGTGGGCAGTGTCGCTGTTTTAAGATCTCTGAATGGTAAATCACGTGGACTTACGAATCGACTTAGCCGATTGGCTGTCGAATCGCAGACTAGTGTTTTTTATCACGTTGGATTATCAGTTTAATCGATCAATAATTTAGGATTCACGCATTTACCCACAACCACGTGACAGATCTTCAAACCGAACAACTGTAAGAAATAACATGAAGCTGCGGGCTCATGCTCCATCTATTTCATTAGAAGGTCGATGCTTCCTTGGTGTTGACGTCATCACTTGTACCGTCCATTCCATTTTATGAAAGAATTCTATATAGTATATAAACCAGAGTTGGCGTCTGTCTGTTTTCTATACAAATCCACACCGTTTGACCAACCACACCAAATTTGGTACACTTATACTTTGGAACCGTGCGGGTAATGTAGGCTACATATTAACCCCTGTTTTTTTAACCTAGGTGTGCAGAGGGGGCTGAAAACAATTTGAAATTTCTATACAAATAACATTGAGCATAAAACGATTGTGGTACGTAGCTCAGTTTGTTTTTCCAGTATTGATCAAAAATCAAATTTTCCAATAAAATTGTTTTACCAGTATTGATCGAAAAACAATTTTTCTAAAACATTATATTTAAACAATTTAAGGGGCCGTGGTAGCGCGATTGGAAGAGTAACAGATTAGCAAACGGAGGGTTGCGAGTTCGAATCCAGCCAAAGATCATCGTGTACAAAGGGGGCTGGTGCACGTTAAATCTGTCGTGGCCTCAAATGTCCTCACGTTGGCGTGGTGTGGAAGTTTGGAGAGTGGGGTGCCAGCTCAGGTGTTGCCTCGTCATCTGACCGTGGTTCAAAATTACGAGGTGTTGTCCTCGGATCTTTCCCTTCGGGATTGATCCCAGACCGTCACCAATAACCCATTGTGTTGCTACAGTGTGACGTTAATTAAAATACATACCTTAAACAATTTAAAATTCGAGTTATGTTTGAACTGATTTTTTTTTATTTCTTTCCATAATGCAAATAATTTATGAATATTTGATTGATGAAAAATGGATATTTAGAATACTTAATTTTACACAGCTTACATTTTGTAATGGAACATGAAAAGCCCAAAAGAAAAAATCATTGATCTTAAAAGCGTAATTTTACAATGCGGTTTCTGGCAAAGCCAGAATTAATGTTTTATTTTATAAATTAGATTTAGCATTCCTTGTTTGTGTATTTGAATTAAGACAGCGAAATATTGTAGTCATATTTGAACATTAAGTTTTGTAAATGTGTTCGTTTTATAAATAATTCATTGTCTATCAATAATTTTTAAACGTCTTTTTTCGAATTTCTCTATTTCAGAATGTCCCCAAGAAGTCAAAATTCGACAAGCTTGCTCAGATCTTTAGTTTTTAAGAATTCATTTTTTTTCATACATTTTAAGAATACATTTTTCACTGACCAGAATTTAGTTCCTGTTTGTATTGATGTGTTACAGTATTTTCCATACTACAGATATATTATTTAGGAGTTAAATTTTAATGCATTATTTTTATTTTCTGCAAAATATCACTAGACATGGGTAATTTTTTGGTGGGATATGTACATTTCGACCATCTTTCATCGAGTCTTTTGTTAAATACGTTATGTTTTGTAGAATTGTTTCATAAAAATAAATGGAAACCATTTTAAATAAGGTGTGCAACTTCTTAGTTGAAAATAACTGGTAAAGTTAAAATAAAGTTATTCTAAAATAAGATATGTTACGTTATATCAAAACGGGAAGCCATACGTTGGTTCAAAGATATTTCTAAATTTTGACATATTTTCATTGCAAGACGATTAAAATAAATTTAATTTACATTTGTTTTTCATGTTTCATGGGTATTATTGAAAGCTGTACTCCATACTCAAGTAACTACGTCTATCATTCTAAATAGGTACGTGGTTTCCATATTGAAAAATTGAATCTCTCAATTGAAAAAAAATTACCATAAGAATTCGATTTAAAACTGAATTTCTGTTGGAGTAAAGCGAATTTTAAATAAGACTTAGCTGATCTTGGAATAATAAATATCACAGTAAGGAAGTATTTAAACTAGGACTGTTGAAAAATATAAATTTTTTGTCTTAAGTGACAAAAGGTCGAGGTTGCTTACTTGAAGTTGAAACTGTTCGTATGCAACTTAGATACTTGTGAAACATTCGTTGAAAGCAGTGATTTAGTAAAAATTGTAATGGATTGAGTTTGCTTTGTCTACACTGATGACATTTATTTTTAAAACAAGCTCCTTATTCAACGTGCTGCTGAATAGAAATTTAAAAAATGTGTTTGCTTCAAAGTAAATTAATCACGAATGCTGTAACAATTTAATTTGATGATTCTCAATGATGATGAAATTCGAAAACATCGAATCCATGGTGCAAGAGTGCCACAAATAATAAATATTGACAGGAAAATCTGAGTAAAAGATTAGGCGCTGGAAGTTCGTCATTTTACTGAAAATGAACTTAAGGGGAATATTCGTAATTGCTACAAAACACAAAATCGACTTCTGCAGTAGTCATCTTAGAAAAAATTTTATAGTTTGTCTTACAGCAAGAGTGCGATGAATATGAAATGAATTGTATGGATGGATATATTATGTATTGCGTCCGAAGTAAATTTTAAAAGTTATGAAAAAGCTAAAACGATGTTAAAAATATTTTCTGTACACTTAAATGATGCTTGGATTTTTCTATGAAATAGAAGTGATTAGTCTGATCACTTTTCAATCAACGTTTAACTAATTCAACCCGAGCAACGCCAGGTATAATTCTGCTAGTAAAATATATAGCACGCTGTTCGCTAATTTTACAGATAACGAGACCTTATGGACATTCATAATCTCTCCCAAACTCAAAACTGACTTTTGTAGTAGTCACATCAGTATGAACTTTTGTAGCTTGGTCTTACAACAAAGGTGCAATGTATATAGCATGTATACGATTTGCGTTTTAAATAAATAGAAATTATAAAAATGTCGAAACGGTGTTAAAAAATTATTTTATCGACACGTAAATGATATTTGCACTTATCTAGGAAAAGAAAGTGATTAATCTGGTCACCCCTTTTTATTTTACAGTTAACCAATTCAACCCGAGTAACGTACAATAATTTCTGTGGGGCTATACGCCGACATAGTGGCAAAATTCTAGTAGAAAAAGGCTTTGTGACTGAGTTGTGTTTGGGAAGCACGAGTCCAGGTTTAAATACAAACCACATTTATTACAGACACCTACACGATCACAAATATTTACAAAATGTGCAATAAGAAACTAAATGTAAATTTACAAAAGGGGGATCTCGGGGAACAACATCCTACTGTCATGAGCTCTCGCTGTCAACTGAATAGTTACGTTTTATGCACCGCGAGGGGGCGCTCTGCACTTGCGGACATTCGCTACTTCTCTTTATATGGTTTCGTTAAACCCATTTGAAAATTCCTAACTTTGTGAGCAAAGTTCTCACTTTTCTTATTAGGCACTAATATTCACTTAAGAATAAATATTGCAAAATACTTTATAACTTAGCTGTGGGGAAGCATTAAACTTTATTAAATGTGATTATACATGCACAATTTTGGAACTAATTTATTCTAACTCAATTTTAACAAAGATCAAAATTATCTTAGCCTAAATAGCCAAACAAGTAGAATCATCACATAACGAGTAATAAGCGAATTCGAAAATCTTAAAAGGAGTTTTCAGATATTTTGGTCGGACTTCACGTCCCTCCGAAAGATCTGAGATACCGTGAGATTACGGCACACATTCTTCAATTGAAACGAAAGAATTTAGTTAATGTTGAATGTTATCTCATAACGTTACAATGGGGAATAACCAATTTGACGATAATACACAACTCTGGGAGCTAATGTTTACACCATAAAAGAAACTACTACTTGAGCATTTAAGAACACATATACCACGCATAGACAAGAATAAAGAAGCTCGTAAACTCATAAGCAAAATTGGGAAATGTGTCAATATTTGTTGAGTTTGTTACTCAATGACAGATTTTTGTACTTTAATGGATAGTGGAATTTTTCGCCAAAACAAAGTTGATGAATTTACCGAGTTCTGATCGAAGCATTGCTTCTGTGACGTAAAAGATTCATAGTCCTCACAACTTTAAAAATTAACATTGGAACTACAGTTTTTATGCAGCAATTTTTTGGACGTGATACGGTACCTAGGAGCCCCCTGGCAACTTTTAAATCGTAACTAGGTTTTTGAGAAAAAAGTTTGAACAATACCACATAAATCAACCTCCCAGGGGCCCAAACTAATTTAGATAACTGACCTCTTATGAAATAAAAACACGTCTTCCCAATTACCCTATGTTTAACTTGCACAACTGTGTAATATTTCTCTTCTTTATGCAATGTTGTATATCTTTATTATAATAAACACAATGAAAATATTGTTTCCATTTTAACGTAGAGAACAAATTTCACATTATAAGACAAAACATTCACATTTTCGGGTCCGCCCTTAGAATTCAGACCCTGGTACCTGGATACTGAAATCCACTCAAGTAAACTTCAGAATAATTAGCGCATTAGATTCAGAATAATTAGCGCATTAATGATATATAACTTTTTATAACTTATTCAAAAGCTTCAAACAGTTGGGTTCTCGAAGTATTTCTTACAAAGAACAATATTCCAGAAGTAAATAATTAAAAACGTGGAAGATTCGTCAAACTCGAGAGGGCTCTCAGATCTGATGCAATATTCAACATACGTTTTGTAATTTTTTGTGTGCTTTAACTGTTTATCATAGATCCACTGTATACTGTATCCATAATCTGATGATATTTTTTTAGAGTCGTTGATAACTTCGTAAGTCATTTGAATTAAATTAAACCAGAATGGACTTGTTCATTCTAAGTTGTAATTTACCTCGATAATGAAAAGAAGTTATAGAATTAATTATTGTACATTATATTTATTTGACTAGTGAAAACTGTGTGCTGTATCATTTGTATATATATTGAAAAACCTCATGTAAGCAGCATTTACTAAACGATATTCGAACATATATTACATACGATCTAAAATAATCTTTTCACTCCTATGGAGGGAGTCACCGGTACTTGTACCGGTAAAGATGCCCGAGGGAGGCGGGCCCGAGAAATGTAAAAAGTTTTTGTTCTGTTGTGTGCAATCGGTATTTTAAGTATTAAATTTTATAAATTATTTCATTTTATTCTATAAACGATATAGCTATATAACTGCAGAGCAAAAGAAAAACTACACCTTTGTGTAAGCTAAAAATTGAGTATAAGGAAAATGGGACAAGTGGTAACACGGAGCACGGTGTAATATTTGGAATTTTATACAAATTGTGACAAAATCTGGAACTAGTGCTAAATCTGTTGATACTTCCCGGTAATACATATTATGAAACTGAAGGGCAGGTTTCTATTAAAACCAGTTCCTTGTTTTGTAGTATTTTCTGCCCTATCTTATGTATGATACTAATTATTTGTTAAGTTAATTCTGCTGGCATAATAGAGTACAGACGTATTATTATACAGTCTCATTGCTTACTCGATGCTATTAACTATTAGATTTTATTTATTTGAAATTTCGATTTAATCATTACTAGACCCTACAGGTCACAGTGTAACAATAATTTGCATGGCACAGAGTATTGTACTCAGCTTACAGCATACAGATGTTATACAATGTACTTAACGCTAGTATAACAACCTCTAATAAAATTTATTTTATCGGTAATGTGTGTAACCTAAATATATATTAATTAGAAGAAAATGTAAAATAACCATAACAATTAATTTATGATTGAATATAACACATGTATTGTTCTGGAATAAATATAAATCGTTTACTTAAATATAATTGCAGGAAATTTATTTTGAATTATGAGTTATGTGTTTTTAGTGGGTATGCAACCCAGCTTGATCTACTTATATCTGTAACTAAAGTAAAATATAGTATGTTAAATTAAGCAAGAAATTCTATAATATTTTTAACCAATATTATAAAGAAGATTTTGCTACATAAATATGGGAATTAGCTAAACTAAAGGTTTTTGTTATACTGTGTACCCATCCTCCTCTACTTGAAATGGTTATTTGTATTTCATGATGAGACCCGACATCTAACACCAGGATATATGTAGATGCATTTTTTACATAATTCAAAAGAAAAATCGTAAATAGAAAAGACTAAAAATTTCCAAATAGCATCGAGTATTTGTAACCAAGAAAACATACGAAAATTTTTACTATCTATAAAGAAGGTTTAATCTCAAAAATTCGAACACGCAACTAAGCTATTTGTAAACAAGTTTTAATTTGCCGCGCTCCATTTTGTGCTTTTGTTTACTGTTTTCACAGATAAGTTCCGAGAAGTGAAAATGCCATTGAAACTATCTTTCTTCAGTTTTAAAACTGTATGGGTAATTTGCTATAAGTTAAAGATAAATTTTAAAAAATAATTGTTTTTGAAAATATTTCAAAATGAATCTCACATAACTCGATCAAGATATATCAAATCCTCTTTGAATTGCAACACTATTTTAGATTAGACTTTTAATTTGCTATATAAAAATATTAATTATTCAAGAATTCTCAATGAAGTGGGCATTCATGTGTTTTTTATACTACTATTTATGAAAACCACTTTTTTTCAAAAAATTTGCAACAGCAAGAATTATTTGAGAAGTCAACCAATTATATAATTTACTAGAATATTATGAAATTCACCCCTACAATAGATGGGATTTATTTTTAATAATTTTAAGATTTCTAGAGAAGTTTTATTTTTGACTAAAAACTTCAAAATATCATTTAACATTTCGCAAGTTTATTTAAAGCGATCATTACCACACAATTTAGCATTTGAAATAAAGGTCGGTAAACAGTAACGTCAATATCTGTTTGAAAATGAATTATATCTCACTTTTAAAGAAATATGTTAGAAATAGTGTCAAAGTTTCTAATTTTGTTCAACTGTTTACAGTATCAGTCAAAGAGATATTGCGCGAAAATGTTGAAAAAACAGTAAAATTCGACAAACCTTCAGAGTTAACATCTCGAAAGCGAAGATATATATACAAGCAAATGAAATCTAAAATTATGCGAATGCTTTGTTTTAAGTATTTAAAGAATTACAAGTCATCAGGTTGTGTGGGCAGATAAGTAGATAAACAAATATTTCCAATGAAGAAACAAGAAAATTACAATTATCACTCGACAAATTTATAGTATACATCTGAATAGTGCCGCAAATATTTTATTATGGGATCGAAATTTAACATATTTGGATAAGATGAGGAAATAGTACGCATACTATCTTTCCACCTAACCCAAATATGTTAAAATTTTCGATCCAATAGCAAATCAATGCTCACAACATGAAGTGTATTGGAAGGTAGAAAGTTTTGAGGATACTAGATTGTTTTAAGATTGGTAATAAAAAATTTATGTAAAATTCTATACGGATTAATATTTATTAGGAATTTCAAATAAAATATTTAAAGATCTTATCTAAACCATGAGCTACAAAGTAAATTTAAATTCTTTTAAGATGACTTAAAACAAACTAAAGATTTCCAGGTGGGAATTACAATGAAACATGAACCCCCTGCTTACTCTCCAGATTTAAATCCAAATGAATATCCTCATGAAATGGACTAAACAATAAGATGGCATAACATTTCTTCAAAAGGTGTACCTCAAATCTGTTGAAGGAAAAAGAGGGTGAAATAAATCAATAATTTAAGAAAACACTTGTTGAATTCTCCTTGAACACATTCATTGCGCTTTATTTCCATCGGTATATGTTTTCATGAAATATTTACTTCTGTGTCGGAATTTATTTGCGAGCTTGTTTCCAATATGTTCGGACAAATCAATCGCTCAAATAATTAGCTTTTGAAACTTATTCTGTGATATGTGGTGAATGGAAAAGCAGCAAATGTTAAGAATAGACTTTCTCTTTAGTACTAATGTGGCATTTTCGGAAAATGAATTTCAAACTTGCAAACGTCCGAAAACAAATGAGAAATTCAAACGAAAAGAAAACATTTCAAAACACAATACTCTTGAATTTCAAAAGTAGGAAGCAAGACTGAGAAAAGTTGACTAAGTGGGAAAACAAAACAAAAAGATCTTACTTGGCATTGGGACGATAAATAATGAAGTCAGTTTTAACTGGTGTAGTCCATTTGTTGTAGAATGCCAACTTCGACAGCAACACTGCACAATTCCATTCAAAAAAGCGAAATATTTCTCCTGTGTACAACACAACTCCACTCTAACCCCTATGCCGATACTAACGTAAACTGAGGACTGGAGAAAACGTTTTCCTTGTGAGCCGTATTCTAACATCCTTAAGGGAGGTGTGAAAAAAAACCGATCCGGCCGCGTAGCTCAAGAATGCAGGTAAAAGGCCTTCGGGCACTCCGCAATTAGGCCTAGCTTCAGCTACAATGTGGAGGAAAAGCACGCCAAATATTCCACACGCACGCTGACTTTAGAAAATAAAAGCACTGACATTAAAAAGAAAATAAATAACGACATAAAATAAAAATTCACTCGCTCACGACTTGGCGGGTGGAAGTTGTGTTTTGCTTCTTGCTCGTTTTTCCCCTCCAACATTTTTTTTCAAATCGTTCGGCTCGGGATATCTGTTTTTGTGGCTGTGTTCGATGAAAAATGTGATGTCATTTGTAACCCAAACGGTTAGGGAATTCGAATGACTCGCTGTAGGGTACGCGTGAGCATTTGAAGACCTACCGAAATATTTCCTCACTTACAACACGAATGGAATTCTCTTTCTGGTTGGAGTCGAGAAAAAAATAATACCAATTAATCCTTAATTGGATTCTGCTTTCATAGGCGACGAGAACAGTCATAAAATACAATTCATGACTTTTTGCGTGCATTGGCAGACTGGCTCCTTTTGATGTTCTTTTGCAATGCGGTGTTTACAAAAAACGATTTTGTGGAATCTTGTAAGTGCACTAATACATGGACAAATCCGTCTTTGTGGAATTCTTTTCATATTTTTCTTCACATTAAAAAATGAGCAACGCTCTTACGAAAGTTCTTTGAGGTGAGTCCCAATGCGAAAAAGCCTTTTACAGTTATGTAAAAAAAATCTGAGTTTTGATGAGAACATTGTTCGATAGAATTAGTTTGGAAGACAAATTTTCGAAATAAAATCTAAAATTTATAATACAAAAATCACGCCTAATGTCTTTCGAGAGAGATGAAATTAACCATACATTTTAACCTAACAAATTTAAATACAAATTCATATGAAACTATTTCCATTTCCTTGCGTAAACAATACCTAATAGAACTGCATTTTTAGAGATAATATATACATAACACTTATTAGAAAAAAAAACACATTCTAATGCTTGGAGCAAATATAAAAATGTGAGCAATGATAAAAATATTGAATGTTTTCCTTTTCATAAGAATTAAAAAGAAATATAGTCAAAAATTAGTGCATATTTTAATTTTTCGGAGGAAGTTACTTCCAGCCGCAAATCGAGTTTAAGAACGAAATATGAATTAATTAAATTCAATCAATTTAAACAGAGAGAAATTGTGATATGTTCAAATATTTTTGTGAAATGAGTCCTATGTTGTGATAAACTCTGTATAAAAAGTCTGGCAAACAAATTTCATGCAAGTGAACGTATATGCATAAAAAATAAAACATGAAAATGTGTAAATTCTAAATAATATCAAAATTTACGCTTTGGTTGGTTGCACTATCCTGGTTGGTTGCTATTATCCACAATGCTTAAAACATCTTGTTTTGTAAAAAAAACCCGTTTTCTTGTGGGCAACGAAAACCGAAATATTGACACTTCCTCTTTGTTTATAATATATTTCACAAACATAAATTGAATTCTTTAATACCCATAATTCAATTCCCAGCAGAAAGCCATTAAATTTCTTAAGTCCAGTGCTGTGTTTTGATTGGGCGACAGAACTTTTTACTTCACTATCATTAATCATATTACAATAAGAATTCGAGTCACAGTACCAAAAAACAGGACAAGAATAATTGGCTACATGAAATGAAAACTAGACTTCGGTTTGTTTAAAACTTCTGTTAAAAACTTCGAACTATGAAGGCAGTTTTTGGAATAAATACCTATCAATGAATTTGCTAAGCGTATATTTTCTCATTAGAAAATTTACTGTGAGAGATTTTCAGTGCAAACAAACCAGACGGAATGCCGAACATTTTATTTCCTCTACCTAAATACTCTCGCATACGTATCGGGATTACCTTAAAATGTAGTTTATCGTCGTTTTGGCAACGTTTGGCGTTTAATCTAATTGGCATTCATCACTCAACTATCAATTATCAATTCGGAATTGAGTCTGGAATTTTTACTGGCAAAGTGCTGAAATCGGATTAGAAAAATAAGCCATCCTGTTTGGAATACGTACAGTAAACACGATCCGCCACAGAAACACTACCACCACCTACACTTAGCTTGACTGGAAATGCCTCTCATATGCAAGACAAAAAGGTATGCAATTTTGTGCAATGTTAATTTCATTATGTTTAAGAACATATAATGAATGTATCAATAAAATAAATACAAGATGAAAAGTAGAGGAAATTGAATAAATTATTTATAATACTGCAATTAAATATTATTTTCCAATTTTTGAACTGAACAGTAAAATGCGTTTTTTTACAATGTCAACCATCAATCATTGACCCTACTAATAACCTTCAATATCGACCCATGATATCGAAGGGTTTCAGTCAAGTGCGCATACATATTTTTACGTATATTATCTGAAAGTTACGGCATAAAGGCATACAACCTAATTCTACAAGTACATTTTAAAAACATGAGATCCAATGGAACTTAGTATTACATATAAAATAGTAAGAATTATAGTTATTTTGTGTGCAGCTCATTCAAAATTCTTTTTTATTATAAAATCGTTAGTTACAACATTTGGTTTTTTTTTTAATTATAACGCACCAATACCAAAACTGATAGACGTTTTAAATTAAATTATTTTAAGGTTGAAATTTGCAGTTTAGCAATAATATTTGACAATATATTGAATCGTATGAACCAGTGCTAATATAATTCCCCTCACTACTTGAGGACCTCCCTGCATTTATTTTTCTAGTTTGTACATCAACAAATAGAACGTTCTCATACTTCATGGAAGATGCTTGTTTGTCGCACTTGGTTTGAGTTCGAAAGCAGTATCTATTATATTACATCATTTATTGCTGATTGCCCCTTCCTTTGAAATAAATGTAGCCTTATAAGTTGTGGTATAGTTAGGGACACGAGGAAAACTTTCCTAAAATAAAATAAATAATTCACGCGGGAAAGGCTAACAATAAGAATTGTTAAAAATTGTACAAATCGGTTGAAATTTATTGCCCGTAGCTTTATCTTTCAACAATTGTGTCAAAACAGGAACAGTTTTTACTAGTGTAAAATACTTCACTGGACCTCGAGATTATCTCATAATATTCTAATCCAAGTTTTTACCAGTTATAAAAAACAGTACATATTCTTTTTGCATGTTAAGCTTGCTCTTAAAAATTAAGAAACCAGGATAGGGTAAAACAGCAAGAGCTTTATGTGAATGATATTGATTAAAATAGCTACACTTTAATTAGACATAAAGAGAATTCCATGCATTTTAAGCTTATATTAGTTGTAAAATTGAACTTACCATGCTATTCCTCAGCTCCTCTAAAAGACCGTTCATCCTTCCCGGGTTCACCTCGTCTGTTTCCATTGTAGATGAAGAGGATAGCTGAGGCAGTGGACTCGACACTGTCACCATTTTCCCGATGTTTTATTCCGTAGGAAAGTCTTTAAATTCGATATCATGTTCAAGAAACGCTCGTCAGCTAATTATTTTGTAAATGTGGATTATCTTAGGTGACAGACGTATGAAGCATTTTGAAACCAATGGCTGAGTTAGATATTGATCAAATTCTAGTTTATCCTTCGATGAAATATTCTAATATAATAGTTTTGTTTGGTAATCTTGAAGGGTTCCTTTGGCTGTGTGTTTTCACCACTTTTCTTAATGAGATGTGACATCAACGAGGCATATTCCATAAGCACTGTAAAACAGATATATTTTCCAGTAGTTTATAATCCTCAAATTTGAAGTAAAAATAGTTAAAGTAATAAAAAAGGACTGAATGGATACGCAAAATTTGGTTACTTAAAAAGGCGACATGTGTTCCTTTAATATTCAAAAGTTTTCTCCTGTTCCTGATACCAATTCACCATTTCGAATTATGAATAATGTGAGCATGTTCAACGTTAGCATAAATTTTGAAAGAACACAAATAATGACTAGATTCTTCCCTTATTCTAAATAAGTTAATACTGTTAGTAGCATTCAGTTTTTAAAAATTTATCTTCTATTGTCCAAAGTCCTTTTAAGTTGTTGGACATATTGTGTTCCTCTATCACGCGCAGTATTTAATCAATGCTTTACTCTTGTGTGGCTTTTGAATGGTATGAAGTAATTCTTTTGTTCACTGAGGTTAAAAATCTTTTAATTTTTAAAGATTTAATCTGGAATTATTTTTTCTAGAATCAAGATAAGACTTTATTCAAGTACGAATTTAAAAGATTTTCATTGTAACATTGAAAAAGTTCTTTCCTGAGTTCCCTAGTAATTTCCATGTCAATAATAACCAGGCAGCAGTTTACGTGGTCGGTTCCTCTCAGAAAGTGAATCATCAGTCTTCATAAAAAAGAAGACGAAAATTATGCAGCTGTTTCATAACCTCCCTCAAAAAAGAAAGCACCAATTATCCACTACTAGAAATGCAAAACAGAATCGTCTATAAAGTTCCAGACCTAGCTTCTCTTGTATTTTCTTTCCAAGTCTTCTTTCAAGGCTTTGAAGAGCAAAATAAGGAATGAAAAAAGACCACCTCTAATGAGATAGTCTATCTCGGAAGTAAATAAAAAACGAGTGGAAAGAGATATCTGCCGCAGATGTTTCTGGTGGAGGGTGTAATGTTGTGGTACTCCACATAGATGTACCGATTCCAGGCACAAAACCGTGCTGAACTGAGGCCCTATCTGGGGGAAGACGAAAAAAGCAAAAATAATAACTACAAAGATTTGCCTGCGCACAAACGTCGGTAATTAGTAGCACAACTTCGATTGAACGCCAGAGGGCTGTTTTCACTCACTCGAACTCTCGTCCCCCCTGCGCTTCTCCTCAACGCCACGTTTTCTTCCTCGGGCAGTCCAATCCGTCCGACCTAGAAGGAGAAAGAAAGAAAAATAAAAACAAAGAAAATGCCATAATAATAATAACATACGGAATTATTAAGCAGAGATTGGAATTACTCGGAATGTAAAGGTAGAAACGAATCGGAACATGATATATTGGGCAAGCCAGGAGTGCTATGTTTTCCCACGAAAAGTTTTGGGGCTTAGGCTCATTTTTTATTCGCTTTTTACTTTACCAAATTGGTCTAATTACTGACGACGTCATCTTAAAAGCTGACGACGCGGGAAATATTGTGCAAGTGGACGTACCGAACGAGAGGGAGGGAGTAGGCACCAAAAATGTTGCATTTCACATCAGGCCACCACTGCGTTGGTATGCCGCTTTGTGCCCTTCTTTTCTTATTCTTGTTTTTTAATTCGCTTCCTTCTTATTCCCCCTGTTGTACTTCGGATCCGTACCCTGTTATTAAAAATGTAACTTTGTTTCACCGGGGACAAACGTCAGAAGTTGACAAGGTGATTGATTAAAATTGATCAGGTGATCCCAAATTCGGGCACCGCATGCGACGTTCGGAAGCCCCTAATAATAATAATTTGAGGATCGATTTGCAGCAGAAACTCTGTTATATTATATCCCCCATTCGGGGCCGAAACATTTTCTTCTCGTTTACTTGTGGTGACGCTTTTGGCAGGATCACTCACGGGGAGAAAAGTTTTTCAAAAGTCGGAAATACCGAAAACATCCCGAGGTCCTGATGACGCTGAACAAACAAGCCGATCTGAATAAGCGTTCCTGGAATGTTTGTCGCTGAGATTGGAGCGTTGTTTTTTTATTCGATAACGTAACCTTGAGGTAATTGGTTTTAATAATTTCGTATTCGCAGGGTGTTTGATATCAGAGGTTCAAAGGGACTGGTAGAGCAAATAAATTCGGACAGATTTTGCGCTTGTGACAAAAACATTATTCTTTTTCATACGCAGCAAGTGTTTATAAATGGAATCTGCGCCAAAGGCTGCAATAAGTTGTAATATGTGCAGTGATTTTCATACCTTCAAGTCCCAAAGTACACATATATACACAGGTATTTGTTTCTTGTTTTATCCTAACTAACTTTCACTCTTTAACTTTAGTTGGTTTTATCCAAAACGATGTGTTCAAGGTAAAACGAAAAAGTCGTGACCCTTGCTCAGGAACGGTTTTATCTACAAGATGTGACAGGCTTCAAACACTAAAACTTTGGTTTCCATGCATATTTTCTAGAAAATTCTGATGCAAGCACCATGAAAACACTTTCCAATATGCTTGCATCTCAGGTTTCGTTTAGCCTATCCCAGGAGCGGTTTGTCCATCTGAGAAAAATACGCTTTGAGCGAAAAACATGAAACTGCCAAGGAAAAAAGTCATACATTTTCCATCATTCTTAAGTGTAGTTCTCGAAAAGCACATGCCATTTCCAACTTTTGCTTAAATTTCACTGAACGTGTCACAGAAATCGACGTTATTTGTTTATTGTCGAATGGCATCAACTGATATTAAGAATATAAAATCAACCGTTATTGAGATTTATTCGCCAATTCTCCCGCTTAGTTAAAGTTTGCTTAATTTTACCTACGGAGCTGCATAATATAGCTAAAACTACACGGACGTGCTTGCCACTTTTGTCAAATTCTTCAGCATCCTAATTACAGATAGCAATAAGAAATCTGGAAGACGAAAGTCACCACAGAAAAGGAAATGTGAGGGGAAATAGGTCAAAAAATGCCTTTGAACAAGGAAATGGGGTGAAATTGAAGAAGACATTCAGAATCTAATTGTGGTAACCATTACTGAGGTGTGCTTTTTGCTATATATTGTATTAGGAATAAGAATTAACGCCAGTAAATAATAAACGAAATGTTGCTATATTTTGTTGGATAATTTAATTTAATTTAGAGGTATGAAATCCACATCTGTGAATATGAATGCTACATTCATTATAAGTGGAATGAAATAAGATATGAAATGGAGCAATTCCACTTTGGAACAATGCTATCAATATACGTAAAGCAAGTGAGAAACTTTAGTGCAGGTGCTATGCGCGGGTCTACTAGTTTATATAACTTCTCTAACGTACGTGGCAAAAAATTCGGCATCACTTGTATACTGGCGAATATATATATATATATATATATATATATATAGCAATAAATAAATATAAATAATATAAAAACAGCTGCTACGGAATTTATTTTCCAATTTTGCCGCTTCGTTTAAATTTACTTGGTTTGAGCTATGGAGCGGCTATTGCTAAAACTTCAACGGAAGAGCTCACCACTCTAATGAAATTCTTCAGCAGTTAATGACAGAAGGCAATGAGAAATCTGTAAGACAAAAATCAGCGCAGAAAAGAAAATGTGAGTGAACTCGAAAATAGGTTTAGACACTAAACAATACCGAATCGTCTTTAACATGTGTATACAAAGTATGTAATTGAAATAGGCGTTGAGACGATAATTTGGGTAATACGACTGAGATATGAACTTTTGCCAAGCATTTGATTGGAAAAAATTGAAACAGAAAGGGAAATACCTAATATTTTTGATTAATTTTATTTCATTTGGTGGAAAGCGGAGGATATGTAAGATCTGAATAGAAAATATAAGCTTCATGTGCACATTTCATGGCGCGGATATGCCATTAAATGTGCATATCGGTGTTTATACTTACTATTATTGGATTAAAATAAAGCATCAAACGTAAGTAACGACACTGCCATAAACAGATGTAAACAATTAAGAAACTAGCAAGATGCTATGAGCTGGTACTAAAATAGAAATGAAGCAGTTTGGGTTCCAGAACCAGGTTCGGTGATGTGCTTCAGAGTGCTAGTTAGATGGCAGTCCTCAATACCATACATTGATTTACAGGCTAGATGACGAGTATGAAATTAAGAATCTGTACCCAAAATATTCAACGTCTATTTTGCGCAAGTGCAAATTTTCTTCTTTTCCTTTGAACACTTGTACTCTTTTTAAAAATACAACGGCGATAGAAAAATTTAAATTTCGAAAACTAGATTATGCTGTACATAAAATATGCTCTGGGGCCCTTGTAGATATTGGAAACGAAGAGTTTAAATTAAGAACGAATTTTTCCTTTGTTTTGTGAAAGCTTTACTTTGAAATAGGGGCACCGGAGAGGGGGAGTGCATGTAAGAGTCAATTCGTCTTTGAGTCTCAGCAAAGTTGAACGCATTTCGAAATGTAGGTACGGTTTTCAATTAATCAAATGAAAAATATTAATTATAAGTCAATTCCAAAAATATTAAAAAATATTAATTATAGTTATGACTTTCAAAACGGAGGTTACATTTTGCGTATGTTTATAGTTGGTTATGAAGTAGAAATGCATAATATGAGCAATTTTTCATTTTATATATTCTGATTTATTACTTAAAGTGATAGAGATTGGATGCGCTTGTTAGCTCATCTACAAATGTCTTCCATACAAGTAAAGAACCGAATAAAAATTTAGAATCGATTCATGAAACAGTGACGATGAGATTGTCTCACTTCAAGTTAGTCTCGTAATCATTCTTAAAAAAAATTCAAACATCTTGTATTGTGTTAGTAATGATTGAAATAACAAACATCAAAGCAGATGTAAGTGTTGACTGGATTAAAATTGATTCGTGAATAGTTAAATTGACGTAAGAGGTTTAAATTACTTAAAATCACCTCTGACACATCATTAAATGAAAACGGCTAGAGAAGCATTCGCTTTTTGAGTATTATTAACATTGCAAACCTTACATTGTACCTTACATGGCAAACACGTGGTTAAGTTGTAAAGGAAAGTAAACCAATATGTTTTTGTTACGTCACTTTGCATAACCATTATCACGATGTTACCTTTCCTATTAAAGTTTGTAGTCGCTACGAAAATCTTTTGCAAAACCATTATAAAAATACAAACAAATTAATAATTAACGTATAAAGTTCCATATCCATCACTAAAACTTTTTTGCGCATTCACCTAATTTATGTTTCGTTCAGTTTAGCTGTTTTCCAGTTTTCCAAGAACTAAAGCTACATTTTACATTTGTTCAAATATATCGATAAATTTTGTGTGTAATTGTCATGAATGAGATCAAGTGAAGTCGCAATAATCAGTCAATTTCAAATATTCTAGCTAGAATATTTTTTAAATTTATTGTGCCCATATTCTCAAACACTTTGGGATAGTATGTGCGCGTTTGCAATATATTCTCTTAATCAATAAATTGTTTTTATGAACATAAGTAGTTTGAAAAAAGTTAATAAAACTTACAATGTTAATGAACACTGATTAACGTTATGGAATGAAAGTGAGCGCGCTCAATTCCTACACCAAGAACTTGGAAAGTTAGCGAAATTTCTTACACTAGACATCTATTAGTCTGATTTTGAATAAAACGGTTGAGAGTACTGCTGGAAGAGAAACAACTTAGGTCTGAAATATGTTGCAGTGTCACACACACAGTTTAAGACACTTGAAGGTTCAGTATTGGAAGTATCGTAATCGTATATATTTGATGGATTAAGCAATTGAAAGAAATTCACGATATTAATGAGTTGAAAATGTGAAGAAACGCATGAGAACGCGTGTTCCTGTGATTTATGTCACTTGTTTTGAATGATCATGTGTATTCAAATTTAATTTAACATTCAAAGCTTAAACAGTTACGCGCTCTCTAGTAATAAGATTCATAAATTAAAATAAGTTATTTTTGAATTTTAATATTTTCATTTACTTGTTAAATCAATGGAAGGTGCAATGATGATGTCAACACCTAAAAGACGTTTCCCTTATCCAATATCTGACTAGCGTAAGACCAACAAACACCGTTGTTTCTAAAACAGTCTTATTCAACATGCTTTGAACTTCTTAAAAGTTAATCGGTACGTTAGGACTGGTAGTAATCAAACAGAAAAGAATCCTATCTACCGCAAAATCATATAGATAGAAATGGCCAAGGAGCATAAGTGATTGCAACATTATTTAAAACGAGGATGAAAACACAACCGCAACGTAATTCAATGCCAGATAGCCAAGGCAATTACTGCAACCAGACGATTTCAGTAATTCTCGAATCTTTAGATTACAATTGAAAAACTTTTACAGCATGCACTCTTCGAAAGCGCGGGTCTAATCAGAGCACGTTTTTTTTGCGAGTTTGAAATTGCTGGTAGACGTTTAAAATTCAATAAGCAATAACACTCAGTCAGGAGCCTACCTGTTTGAGATACTGGATTAATCCAGTATCTCAAAGGTTGATCTAATGTGTGTTGGATGATAATCAAATACCATTTTACTTTGCAAGATCAACGAATAGACCATTATAGTACTTTCCACTGTTTTGTAGCATAAATCAGAGCAAAATGATAATTTCGTGGCTACTTTTTTCACTTTTGAATATATACGAAAATACTATTTCCTTCAATCACACAAAAATAATAGTTTTTCCTGTTAATTCCATTGATGATAATTGCTTTTAGATATTTTTTTGTCTATCAGGGATTTTTTTCATCCAGAAAGGAGTCAACTTCCCTTTTATCAGAAACGCGTTTTTATTTTGATGGATAGCTAAATTTTAAATTGTACTTAGTCTACAAAGAGAAATCTTTGAATCTTAATAACGCTTTGCTTCATATATAGTTGCAGAATAGCACGTTTTGTGTGTTCATAAAAACTCTTATGAAGAAGATAGTAACATTGGAAATATTTATTCCAATGAGTTTTAAAAGCAGTTTTCTATCTTATAATAGAAGTGCGTGTTTTGTTTTTCTAAAAGCTTTCTTTATACTTATTTTTTCTTAAGCAGATAGAATTTTGATTTGGTTAGTGCTGTGATATATGATTGTTGCAGAGCCTTTGACTAAATTTTGACTTTTCTCAGACTTGTTCCATTTATTTTCAAGTATCCGTTAATTATTCTTATTTATAATTCGCAAACGGGAGAGGGCTTCTTGAAAGACTTTTCAGGAAGTTTTGGTTTACATTCATATATCGCAGGGGTATCAAACTGGCGGCCCGTGGGCCGTATGTGGCCCCCGAGGTAATTTTTTGTGGCCCACGATGCTCTGAAATAAAATGAAAACAGGACAATATGTTATGAAGAAAATGGCACTTAAGGGAGATTGAGGCAATTACCGTACACACAATTTCGTCATGTTAAAAATGTGTGAGCAATTATTTTCGTCCATGAAATTAAATAAAACGGACTACAGATCAAGATTAACTGATAAACATCTATCTGCCATAATGAAGATTGTCTGTTCTCAGTCTTTGAATCCAGATATTGGAAAACTAGTAGGAGGAAAGCGCTGGCAAGTTTCCGGTAAAAAAAATTCATTTTAGTTTTATAAATACATTAAATTAAATAAACGTTTAACTAAAAACAATTATATAGCAATATCATAAATTATTACCCTAAATTCACTTAATTATATAATGTGTTTTAATTATCCTATCCATATTTTTGAATCCTCACTTCAAAATATAATTTTAAGAAAATTTGCAAATGTGATGTGGCCCACGTGAATCTTACCAGTTGCATTAAATGGCCCGTGTTTTAATTGAGTTTGACACCCCTGATATATCGCAACGAGAAAATTTTTAAAGGATCGAATTATCGCATAAATCCACTGAAAACCTTCGAATGCCAATTTTGTAATTATTCCATGCCCAAGTATATTCTAGAGATTTGAGACAAACCTAAAATTGTTTTCTTGTGTGTGTGTGTTAACCATTTATATTAATTTTTATATTGTGTTTCGGTTCTCCTTTAAGAATATTTTATTCTTTTCTTAATTACAAGTGATATTCATGTAAATCGTGTATTTTACATTTAATTATATTACTAAAACTAATAATTATTGAGTATAATGTTTTGAACTTTTATTAACACTAGAGGTTTTGAGTTTTCAAAAATCTCTCGGAGAAAACATTTTTTAAAATCTGTTTCAGCAATTAATTTCTATGTGACACACATATTTTTGTAACACTTGCCAGTGTGAGATCCAGGTTGAAAGGACAGTAAAATAGTTCTGCGCTTGTGACTTTTTTTTGGGCCATGAATCTATACGAAGGTTGAAGTGAACAACAATCGCATACAAAAATAAAAAGTTATAGATATTAGGAAAAAGTACGTTTAAGACACTCTATGTTATTAACAGAGTTGTTGATTTTTATATTGAACAGGAATGAAGGATAGTCAAAATTAATTGAAGCAAATAACCTTGCAACAAGTATTTTGATATCTTCTTAATTAAAGATACTGGAAAATGCATGATTACAAAAAATATTAGTGGCATAATTATTCATTGTCAAAGCATCCGTTAAACACTGCTGGTAATGAAAACAATCAATTTTAATAAGTAAAGAGGGTTATTCATCTTACCCTGGGGATATTTTGAAAAGGTTTTGGATGCCGTGCTTTTTTTACCCTAGAAGGGAATGTTATTGAATAATAGTGTTGCTATGCAAGCAATAATAGTATTTGAAAAGGAATGCTAAGAAATAATAATATTTGAAAAGGTAGGTAGGTATTTTAATTAACGTCGCACTGGAGCTACACAAGACTATTTATTTAAAAAGGAATGCTGAGGAATAAGAGTATTCGAAATTCTATCGAAGCAGTCCATGAGGGTTTGAGATGCAATCATTGTACGATGTAATTCTTTTTTTAATTACAGAGCTACGTTTTTTATTCAGATAATGAATAGTTGAAAGAGCAGTGTTTTTCAACTGCAAATCGATCTATGTAAATTTTCGTTTTGATTCGAGATGATTTTAGGATTTTATCCACTTCTTATAATTTAAACAAATTCAGGTATCCATATTAAACAATGTAATATAATAATACAAACAATACATATCCAATATACGGGCGACTTTTTTAGAATGATTTGTTCAATGTTTCCTGTTATACTTCGAATAAAAGAAAGATATCTTAACAATTTTCTGTATAATAGAAAATGATTCCTTGTTCAGAAATAGGGATCATAGTGCAGTTGTATTGTTTTAAGACACTAAATGCAAATTGCAATACCCTATTTTATTCATTAAAGTTTGAAAATGTGTGCTGTAAAAGGGGGTTGATGAACTTGTATCAACTCCTCACGAACTCATATCAGTAAAAAACAATAAAATATTTATTTTTCAATAGACTCTAGTCATTGCATTTTGACTTCATTCAGTTTCCAATACATTCATCAACACAAAATAAAACTCCCACAGATAACAATTTAACTCTAAAAAGTTAGTGTATAAATATCATATATGAATTAATTATTGTGAAACAAAGATTTTGTCGTCTATTCAGTGATAGGAAAAGTAAGTAAATATAGTTTTGTTTGCCAGTACCCCGTAGCATAACATCGATAACTGGAATACCGAGATTGAATCGATAGCAGAAAATCTAATGCTTAGCTTAAGACAACCTTCTAAGTCAACTAGATTCTTCACCATTGTTTCTTTAGCACAAAATCAAAAGAGAAATACTTTATTGCCCTAAATTAAAAAGGAGCCTAAAAGCGCAATTGCACGCAATCTTGTAAGCTATAGGATGGTGCAAGCACTGTCTTAGAGCTTGAGGCAGTATTTTACAGGAAAATGAGAAAACAGGGAGAGAAGCATAGATCATGTGCAAGTATCAGCTGCGCATATTATCGGGATTGGATGCTAGCCTCAAAAGGAGGCACGGGGTAGGGGAGAAGAGTGTATTGAAGGTATTGTGAATGCCAAATGCTATTAACCAATCACGGAAAGAACCTATTTGAAACTGGAAGGATGGGACATCAGCAGTCTCTGGTTGGCTTCTTGCGGTGAAAATCAAGGTCCTTAGAATAGAATCACTCAGATTTACGTTTAAAAAATCGTCCCTTTTGCTTCAGGTTTTATCGATTTTTATCTGATCATTTTTGCCATCTGATCGAGGTTCAGTTTTGAGGTGTTCTTGGATTGGCTCCCTTCGGGATTGATCCTGACCGTCTCCAATAGCCCGTTGTGTTGCCCCAGTGCGATGTAAATTCAACTTACCTATTATTATTATTTAATGGTGAGTTGGTTAATCCAGTCCACCATTTATTACACACGAAAGTTGACATTGTCTCCCGATTCATGTAAGAATATAAGCTCTTCTTGTCTAATATGATACGAACTCTGAAAAAAATAGCAGTATTTAACATAGATTGCAAAATGAGCCTGTGAAAGCGTTAAAATGTGTCTATTATATATATCATATGTTAGTGGCTGCATTCCCCGATACTGTTGCCCCTGTTCCCGATCAAATCACAGATCATGTTTATCTGCATAATAACTTTTTTACGTTGGATTAGCTTTAAGAAATAAACACAAGTTACCCCGGAAAACTCAAAGTAAAAACTTTCGGAATGAAATTCTTCAACAGGCTTATATTACAGAAAGCTATAAGATACCTGGAAGTTAGAAATCAGCGAAGAAAAGAGCAAAATTAGGTTTAGCGTCAAAAAGCCAAATCGCCTGTAAACAAGGGAATGGGATGAAACTGAAGACGTTCAGAATTTATTGTGATAACATGACTGAAGTGTGCTTTTCGCCATGCATTTCAATGGAAATAAGGATTAATACTAGTAAAAGATTACGAAATGCCGTTATATATTTTGAATAATTTTATTTCATTTAGAGATATTAAATCAATTTATGAACATGGGATACTATATTCATTATAAATGGATTGAAATAAGACTTGAAATGTGAGTGTAACGGCAATTTGCCATCAATAAATATAGTCAATTAAAAAAGTTCAGGTAGGTATTTCAATTAACATCACACTAGAGCAACACAACGGGCTATTGGCGACGGTCCGGGATCAACCCTCGAAGGAAAAGATCCGAGGACAACATCACGTGATTTTAAATCACAGTCAGAAGGTCACGCCTGAGCTGGCACCCCGCTCTCCAAACGTCCAAACCACGCCAACGTGAGACATTTGAGGGCACGACAGATTTAACGTGCACCAGCCCCCTTTGTACACGACGGTCTTTGGTTGTATTCGAACTCGCAACCCTTCGGTTGCTAATCCATTACTCTTCCAATCGGGCTACCGCGACCCTAAAAAGTTCAGATCAGATGCTATGCGCGGATCTGCTAGCTTTGTAAAACTTTAAGATTAAAATAACTTAACAATTTTGCATTTAAAAAACACACACTTGTAGTTTTTCATTAGTTTAAATAAAAGAAACGTGCTATTTAACATATAATTTATGCCTTTTTATATATTTCTGTATATATTTGCTCCCCAAATCAGTATTTTTCAGCCAGATGGCGAATAATGTAACGTCAAGTGCTTGGCATTTGTTTCATTCATATTTCTGTACGTTTTTCTTGGTACTTTCTTCTGTATGCCATCGTTATATAACTCTTCTTATCCTCCTGGAAGCTCGATTTTTTTAGGGGTTACTTGATTTACTGAGGGTTATAAAAGTACTAATATTTCGCTGCAAAAAAAAATCCCAAATTTTTCTGCCCTTGAATCTGTTGCTCTAGGCTGTAGTCTACTCAGCCTATTTGGAAATGCGGCACTGTATGTAATCTTCCTACCATCTCGTCAATTATAGTTGGAATGTTTTTAAAGCAACTTTCCAAGCAGCGCCGCGATCTGCAAATCAAATTCGATAAGTTTACAGACTTTCGGTCCCCGAATAGGATTTATCATTCAGTTCGACGTGTGGAAAAGGGAGCCGACCTTTCCTGTAGCCTCCAAAGTTACTTTCCATACCAAAGCACTTGATTTCCATTATATGCACTGGAATGTAAGTAATTACCTTAGCACCTTGAAATTAGTTTCTGATTAGCGGCCAAAAGTGGTTGATGAAATAAGCAATTACGCAGAAGAACGTCTTACACCCATTTCCAAGAGAGATTCTGCGCTAATGTTATTTAAAACATGCGAGAGAGAGCGAGGTTCATTCCAGCTCCAAAAATCGTGAGTGTCAACTCATGCAAGAGGGAAAGGAATTAACACAACAAAAAGAAGAAAGGAATTGTAAATTCCGGTTAAGGCATATATTTAGCATGCCATAGGTCAATCACGACGCTTCATCGTGTGTACGAAAACATTCGAGCTATTTCAAAAGGTCCCGACCCAATGTGAAGTCGACCGTAAACACTACTGGATTCTTCAGTGGCCGTTTTATAGCGACGCCTGGCGAACCAGTTCGCAACCAGCTATCTAATTTACCTATTCACAATAGGTGCTTTCTCCTTTAATGGAGCAGAAGTGACACAGTAACATGTTTCTTCCAGGAAACACGAGACCATTACAAGACCATTTATTTTATCTCAAGGTCGTTGCGTTCCACGGTAGAAATAATGGATGTTCGCCAACATCGCTGAATAGGGTTTTTAGAAGGTATCGAGTATTGTAAACACGACCATTCGGACTCACCTTGCTTATTGAATGTAATTTCTCCGCTCATTGACAGCAGTGTATGAATAATGCTGGATACCGGAAACACTAATTTTTAACTGCGACAGAAACCGATTTCTATTAACTTTCATTGGAATGTTATTTGGAAAGGAGTCTTCAATCGCAAATTTGAATGCATATAAATTGTACCGTTTACATACAATACATTGATGAACAAGAAAACAATTAAAATAGGGCACACTATAAAATGAGAACTAATGTGTGGATGGTATAACGGGATCAGTTGTGAAATGCTGATGTTGGATGCTTTACAAAAATAAAAATGCCTTCAGATTAATTTAATTTAAAATAAAAGCTATTTACAAAGAAAGAGAGAGAGAGTATACAAAGAATATACCATCGACGCCATGAGAAAAGGCACGAATTTTCAAAACCGTTTCAAGAGAAATCACGTTTTAAAGTTTTGACGCCATAGAAAAAAATGCGGCATATTTGAATCTGCAAGTATATCATTTTAGGTTGCTTAGGTTCGAATCAAAGTTCGCGTCTTTGGAATGATAAAAATCATCGAATACCTTTCAAGAAAATGGATTAAGATGAAAACAATTAAAAAACGGAATCTTAGCTATGGCTTAGTGCACATCGACCTTCTAATGAAATAGACGGAGCATGTGCGCGCATGTTTCATGTTATTTCTGCCGATCGCACGGTTTGAAAATCTGTCACGTGCTTATGGGGAAAATATGAATCCTAACGAGGGAAAAATTATTGATTGGTTAAAGTGATTATCTAGCGTGATTAAATAACTAGTCTGCCCTCTGTTAGTCAATTGTCCCAAGCCAATTCGCTTGCTCATGTCACTAACTTTCTGAGATCTTACGACAGAGACTCCACCATGCTCTGCCTATTTCATTAGATGGTATTGGACATATGTCACCATCGCACCATTTTTAAATCAATCGTTCCGCATTTTCTCAATATTGCCAACCGATTTCCCCCTCTGTAGCTAAATACTTAAATACTTCACTTTAATTCTTCAGATTTGATGTATCGTGATAACGCTATGTTTTCTCTTTCATATCATCCTTTACTATTATATTTTTATGAGAAACTATTTGGAATTGGCTGGTTTTCAAACTTACCTTAAAAATTCAATACCAATATAAAAAAGGGGTTATTTTACAGGGTACTTTTTAAATTTGTGTCATACTTGCGAGAACGTCACTTACGTGCCCAGTCAACAAACGTGCGCGTTGCATTGTGTCTGAAATCAGTTTTACTTTGTAAATATAAATAACAAATCATTTTTTGATAAAGACAAATTTTAAATAAGCAATATTTTTGTTTTTGAAAATTGCAAGTTGGTAATTCAAACTAGATAGAGTAATTGTAACTTCATATGCATTGATGCATCATCCCTGCATACTATGCCAGGAAAGCCTTCAGTTTATTTCTTCATGTTGACACTAATTTACCCCTTGCATTAAATTAAATTAAAAGCTCCTTTTAAGTTAGTGAAATTTGACGAAAGGATTAAAATATGGAATTATTTTGTCCGACAGTCAAGAAATATAGCTGAGCAGATAATTATAAAGTCATTAATTGTGGGGATACGTACGTTTATTAGTAGATGTGGCGAACGTACGTTTATTAGTTCATTGTATTAAAATCATACATTGCCTCTTGGTCTCTAATCTTTTTAAAATATAATATAATTATAAATAATAATTCATTAGAATTATAATATAGCAAAGTTAAGCATTGACACTTGTTTTATTTCTTTTATCTTTAACATTTATTTGTTCTTGCAAACAGAATTTGAAAGTCATTTGCTTTGAAACTACGCAACCCACTCCACAGGTGGAGGATATATGGTATATTCACCACTTTTTAGAGGTTTGAATAGGATCCTTAACTCTGGAGCGCATAAACACGCTGTAACATACAGTCTTTCGCGCATGACTTCTAACCAGTTTTGACCTCCTTTACCAACAGAATCTTGGTATGATTTCCAACTAATAAATTTGGTTATTTTGTGTGTTGTGGGGGAAAAGCAATACTACTCTACTCGGAAATCTCGAGACGGTCAACAAGTTCAAAATGGATTTTGCTGTATCATGAAATGCAACTTTTCAATGCTTCCTTCAAGTGTGTCTAAATTTATTGTCGCGTAAGAATTAAAAAGAAGCTTTAGACACTTCTCAGGAACACAAAACCTTCTTGTTGATTTGTATCAGATCATTCTTTTGAATTCGTCAATAACTGTCAACCAAGCACACTTTTAACTTTTGGTTTCCTTCGCAGTTATAAGAAGTGTTTAGATTCGACAGACACACCATACATTTGCACAGCAAAATATGCCAGAAGCAACAGTGCCTAATAATAGTTCAGAGCTCTGCATTTTTCCTGAGTAGTATGTTTGCCACCACATTGTATTCATGCAATTAAATTTAAAAACTCTGTGAAAGGTTTATTCTATCAGGTTAAATGTAGGTGGAGGTAATGTTTCTAAGGCAGAAAGTGTTTCCTGTACCTATTCCAAACGTGACGTCACTTGGTTTGCTTTTCGAATACGATTTCAATAAAAATTCCAAAGAATGAATTCCGAATTGATATATAATTGATTGGTCAACGCCAATTAAATTAAACGCCAAACGTCATGAAAACGGCGATAAACTACATTTTAAGCTAAACAAGATATACATTATGTTAAAGCATTTGGGTAGAGGGAGTAAAATCTTCGCAGTCTGCCTGGTTTCTTTGTTTACACTGAAAATCCCTCATAGGATAATTTCGTATCGTGAATTTTTGAGAAGACAAAAGTGCACATCAAGGAGTATTATAATTTCATAGCTTTATTTGAATTATTTCTGTTCAACCGAAATTTGGCTTAGTATATCTTCGTTTCATTTGTCAAAAATAATATTTTTTCATCGAAGTTAGTGGTTCAGGTTTTTCGCCAAATGTAAAAAAATGTAAAGAGTTCCTGAAAAATTAAGAAAACACAAATATTAACTTCTCATTTGAATGATCATTGGATAAATAAATTTAACTCTTTTTTTACTTTAAGTAAAAACATTCTATTCTATTAAGTAAAAACATCTAACATTCCATTGTTGTACACTTAATTTCAAAATCTACATAAATATTCTTTTACCAATCCTTGTTACAAGGCAATTTCGTCTGCAAAGGTTTCAGCTATTTAATATTAACTAAGCGTTTGTTAGTTCACAGACGTATTTTTTATTCTTAGCAACAATTTTTAAATCCAGCCTAATTTAACCCTCTGAGGGGTTCTAGTATTCTATTATAAGGAAATAAGCAATTGAATCTTTCCAAATAATTATATTCTAATATAATTCTTTGGAAAGATTCAATTGCTCGTTTCCAAGGAAAGGGCCAATAGTATCTTTTCGAGGGATTCTATTCTAAAGATATGAGCAATAGAATCTTTCCAAAGGCTTCTATTCCAAGTGAAAGAATCGATATAATCTTTCTAAAGGTTGAAAGAATCCATAAAGCTCAAAATTCTACGAATAGCAACTCATTAAGAATCGTAATCTAATTTACAGAGAACAATGGTTTGCAATAAACTAAAAGGCGGAAGTGCAATTTTTATAGCCAAACATCATCATGTAACTGATTCATTGAGAAAATAAATAACTTGTTTCCTAATTAAATATGTTTGTGGAGTTGAACAGCCTATTCTTCGGGATGTTCAATTGAGGACATCTATGTCCTGGACTTACAACACGTTACGTAATATGGAATGTCACACTGTCGCGAGAAATAATTATCAAAATATGTATCGGAATCTAAAGAAAATACTTTTCTGCAGGCAGACGTATTCTGTTTTGAGCGCGCCTATTGTGTTTCAGATCATATGCATATATCGCGCTGAAAACACCTTAGATCTCTTAACTATTTGAAAGAAGGTTATGTTTAAAACATTTTTATTGTGTGATTTGTTATCATATATGCATGTGAATGTTCAGTAATACTGTATCATTAAATTTTCTATTCTGTTAGAATAAGTACAATTTTTCTATCGAAGCATTTGGGCAATATGGAGCTCCTTCACTGCATGCCATTTGGAACATGTTTCATATTGCAAGCATTTTTCGTATTGGGGAATGTGATATAGAATTTAATAGAATTTGTATTCATAGAACGCAATGAAAAATGTTATTTGTTTCAAAACAGCGATTAGCACTTTGATAGTTGAAAAGTGTTCTGATCCTGTTATATTGAGTATTTTGTGATACAAGAGAGTACTTCTGAGATAATTTTTACAGGAATTGAAGATGCGTATGGATTGTTCGCCGAACGTAGCGCAATCCAACTTTGCCACGGGTGCTCCGATATAATGAGAAATAGACAAGTGATCAGAAACTAAAATTTTTATCAATTGAAAGTGAAATATTATTTTCTTAAGTAAGAAATTTATTGAAAAGTACTAAATGGATTTAAAAAATAAAACTTATTTTTAAATATATTTTTCACTACCCTGCATTTTATTACTGGATTGTAGCCTAAAGTACTTTAAAATAAGAAATTTAAAACTTTTTGTTTATATTGTAGTGTTAAGTATGTAAAAAGATAGAAAATGGCTGCTGCTCTACAATACAAATTTACTTACATTATTTAGTACGCAGTAAGTTTTTATTGGAATAAAAGCAACAGTAAAACTTTATACCTGAGGGAAACTCGCTAATCAATTTTTCTCTTTAGCACCCGTTTTAAAATCAATATTTTATGACCCGGAGAAATTCATGCATTTACCTATATTTAAGATCTACAAACAAATTTATGGTCTTATGTATCATTTAATCAAAAATATATAATTAAATATTGTATGTAATCATTTAAGAAAGCTTAAATGATGCAATTTCACTGAGGATTATGATCTCCGTCACGAAGTTTCCAATTTCTGCTTTTTTTTCCCCCTTATTATTTATTTGTCAGAAAACAATGTTACTTACATCATTCGCCATTTTAAGACCATTATCACACAAGAAACGACACATAAAAAAGGAACCACAAAATTCTACTGTCTCATAACCATGTCGTAAGAAATTGCCGAGGCATGAACTACCATACAAATAGGTTTCTCTTTGTACTTCGAGATAGAAATCGTCCCGCCTGATATAGTGCCCAAGCGAAAAAGGAAATGAGACAATAAGTAATCCTGAGGATATTAGTATCACATAAAACGCGACAACTGTTTTCAATCTTCTTGATACCCCATCAGATATATCCCAAGCCTGTTTCAGTAGCAATGTGCACCACGGAATGTCAAGAGGTATTCCCACTCTTCTGGAAATCAATTTTGTGCCATCTCTCTTGCCACCTGGCGATGTCTGCGTGTCGCAAGTTAAGTTATGCCACTGTCAACAAGGAGAGATAGGCACTGGCGTTCTACTTTGGCAGGTTTGTTTGATGCAACGAGTGTAATACTTGGTCTCTCAGAGGGAAATTTTTAACAAGAAAGGCAGCCCAAAATTTGATATTTGAACTATGAATTATTAACAATTCGAGAAACTTAAGATTCAAGGATATAATTCTTTATCAATCTCAGGAATGGAAAACCTCCCAGAAAAATTGCCATCTTGACCATCTGATGGGGTCGCGATGTGTAATGATATTGCATAAACCAGTTTCCCAAAAAGGGCACTGTCGCTCCCCTGTGGATGCTGAAGGAATCTTGGAGGCAGTGGTGAACCTGGGGAAATAGTTGGGCGTTGATGAGCAAGAGTAGGCGATTCGAAGATGCTAAAAAAATTTGTCGTCTAAAAATATTTAAAACAACACTACCTAAACCATACAGAACTCACTGCAGTACTGAATTGTCATTGATAGGAACTGACTGCAAATAGTTGACTGTGGAGATTTAATGACGTTGCTGATGAAAATAGAGCCTAATATAGACAAATTGATAACATACCATCCTTCTCATCCGTGATTATTTTAAATTTTATTTGTCTGAATGATTTTAATTACTAATAATAGTGAGTAATCTAGTGTGTTTGTGTGCAATTCTTTATGTACGATTTTATTTCAATGAATAGCTTCATAACTTCCATTCGAGTTGTTTTATTTCCAAACTAGAGATAGTCTAAAATTACACACAGCTATATAAATAATTTTCGGAAAATGAAAAGTTATAGGCACAGATACACTTTCAGTTTATTATTAGTTGAGGTAGTTTTCCAGAGGGGTCGCCGAAGAAAATTGTCTTTCAAAAGAGGGCGTTCAGACAAAAAAGTTTGAGAACTATAGCAGAGATTATTAATACTTTATAGAGTTCAATACATTTTTGTGATTTGACTATCATACAGAACCTAAAATTAAAGGATCAGCCTTATTACTATGCTAAGATTATGAATGCAGCAGTAACATTCGTCAGTATATATGAAAATTAAGTAGTTTATATCATGTTTACTGTTTTTAAGCATGGTTGAGTAATTTAAAAATTTTCTTTCCTTTTGAGCATCTAATGCTTAAATTGTAAATCGAGTTTGAAAAATATTAAGTCAAAGCGAAAACTGGACGCCGGAGTAAAATTTGTTAAAACAATTGTAAATTTGGAACAACTAAGAATACTTTAAAAATTTGTATACTAGATCAAAGGTAATTTATTGCACTTTTCAACTTTTCTGTGCTATTATTCATTTTATAACAGCTCTTGTATATAAGAAATAAAAAGGAAAGAAAAACTATATTTTCACCTCAAAATAAAAACAGGATAGTCACTTTTTTCATTTAGAATTCCTGATGTTTAGGTTGATTCGTTAATTGTGGTTGTAAGATTTGCAGTACAAGGCTAATGAAAACTTGAATTTTATTAGATTATTTAAAAATTTTTACCTACCTATTTTAAGTTATTCATGTACAGTATATAGGTTGCTATTCCGCACATAGATACCCGTAAGTTCATTATATTTCACTATAAATCTTTGCAAAAAAATTGTTTCAAACAAAACAAAATTACTTTTAGAAATCTATCTTATGTATCAGAAGCATCACACATTTTAAAAAATAATGAAATTGAGAGAAAGACGAAAGAAAAGCCTAAATGAGATCATTTTTGAATAATGTGATCGTCCTAAGAACACAAGAAAAAAATTAATGTTCTAAAAATTGCTGATGAAATTTTTAACTTCTTAAGACATAAAACTATCCTATAAACCAGTGGTGCGCAAACCGGGGGTCGCGACCCCTCTGGGGGTCGTTTGAAAATTTTTGTGGGTCGCCAAATTCCAAGAAATTTATTTGACAATAAAAAAATATAATGTTTTTCTTCAACAAGTATCTGGTACCAGTAAAATAGTGAAATGAGATAATATTATTTATAAAAAAGAACTATTTTACGAAAACAATTGTCTGTATTAGTATATAGTACCTATACTTCGGCAACCGGCAGGCGAACAGACATAGTGATAAAAGATAATTGTCAACTTGAGATGCCCTTTACTTGCTCTCCGGTGGGATTCATATGCAACTTGGATCGATCTGACGTTTAGCAGTGGCCATCTTTACTACAGCTTTTTCAATCTAGGTGTGCACCCCTACTATTTAGTCTTTATATTGTGATCACAGCTAGGACCGTGCAGTTCTTTCCGTCTGTGCCTCAGTAGTTCGGTTTGCTGCTTCTTACGTTCATTCAAATGCATTCTGTAATTCTGTTTATATACTGCTTTTGCTAATTTTAAGTAAAATCTGCAATCGGGTATGTACATAACATATTTTTTAAGTATAGGACATTTCAGTAGCGTGCTCGGAGGGCAATAACGTTTATAAAACTGTTATTTTTAAATATTTTGTATTATTTTTTTCGTTTTTGATTTTTTCGAAAATCAATTATCCTCAACTAATATTTCGATGGAAACGCTACCAGGGTAGTTACTATTTTAAAACGTGTTAAGGGAACAGTTAGTTCTGTTGTTTTGGGATTACAGATGGCGGCACACTAAACAAAGCCTGCTTTTGCAGTTTAAGTGCGAGTACAAATTTAAGATCATAGTAAGATGAATTTTGAAAAATAAATGCTAATTGTAATTTTTTAATATATGTTTTCCCATCTTTGGAGTAAGTAATGTTTGACATAATTATATTAAATCACTATAATATATATATATATATATATATATATATATATATATTAATTTTGTACTTGTTTTATGATTAACTGTAACCACTGTGTACAATATATGTAGATGTGCGCTCGACTGGCAACACCAGTTCAGATATTTACTTGCCTCGATTACCATGTGTAAATTTTTACTTGAATGTTATATTTTTTTATTTTAAGTAGCGAGCATATGCAATTGGTATGAGATGTTTCTCTTATAATTAAGTTTTATTTTCTTTAATTCTCGTCTGAATAAGCTACAAATAAACATGATTTATACAGAGTTATACCCGACTTTATTTTCTTCCCACGTGGTAGCCGCACGTGATTGAACAAACGCAAAGAAATGAAATATTGTATATTTATAATTTGGTTTTAGTTTTAATACCCTCATGATGTATAAATGGCTAAAAATAGGTACCCAACGTCGAGAAAATGAAAAGAATGACATTATAAATGAGAATGATGGACCAAAATCCAATGAACTTACAAAAACTGTGAATGAATGCAATAGCACTGTTTCTACATCAAAAAATATCGAACGAAATGTGCTATCTATAAAAAATTGAGAAAATATCAAGACGAGTTTATTAAATATGGATTTACATATTGCGTTGTTAATGAGAAAGAACATCCGTTGTGTGTTAATTGCAGGGATAAATTAGCAAATGAAAGTATGAAACCTGCTAAATTAAAAAGACATTTGGAAATCAAACATAAAGAATTAGCAAATAAGTCTGAAACATTTTTTAAAAACGAGCTGAAAGTATGAAAAATCAAAATGTAGTTTTGAAAAAATACACAACAATTCCTGAGAAGGCTTTACGGGCATCTTTAGAAGTTTCATATTTAATAGAGAAAAATTTTTGAAACCACATACAATTGGAGAATCACTCATTCTTCCTTCAGCAATTAAAATGGCATCAATTATGCATGGAGAAAAATATGATAACGATTTAAAAACGATACCATTATCAAGAGATACCGTTTCTCGCCGAATTTCCGCCATATCACGTAATATAGAATCAGTTCTGTTAAATCGATTACAAAACTCTCCTGTATTTGCTCTACAACTTGACGAAACTACTGACATTTCTAAACTGTCTCAACTAATTGTTTATGTGAGATACGTTTATGAAGAAGACATATCAGAAGATTTTTTATGTTGTAAAAATTGGAAGGAGAAACAAATGGAGAGAAAATATTTGAAATTATTAATAGATATTTTGAAACAAATGACCTTACCTGGACACACTGTGTCGCGGTTTGCACTGATGGTGCTGCAGCATTAACAGGTAGTAATAAAGGACTAAGAGGGTTAATAAAGAAAATTGCTCCCCATATAGTATTCAACCATTGCATGATACATAGACAAGCTCTTGTTGCAAAGGACATTGATGAAGAATTATGCAAGATATTACAGGATGTTGTTATAGTAATTAATTACATTAAAAGCAACAGCGCCCTAAACAGTCGCCTCTTTTCAATACTCTGTAATGAGATGGGTTTTGTGCATGAAACATTATTACTACATACCCAAGTCAGATGGCTCTCACGCGGTAAAATACTGCGACGTATTTTCGATTTGAGAAACGAAGTTTATATTTTTTTGGTAGAAAAGAAACATATATTGGCAGGTTCATTCATTAATGAAGATTGGCTCAGAAAACTCAGTTACATAGTTGACATTTTCGAAAAACTTAACGATTTGAATTTAAGTCTACAGGGAGAGAATACAAACTTTTTAACATCGAGCAGTAAAATTGAAGCTTTTAAGAATAAGCTGATACTTTGGCAAGGAGAATTGAACAAAAACAACACAGACATGTTCCCGTGCTTTTCAGAATTTACTAAAGAAAATAATATAGATTTCTTGATATTTCAAAACACTATTTCCCGTCATATGATAAAATTGGGAGAAAACTTTTCGAAAAGGTTCGAAAAATTTCCAGATAATGAATTAGGTTGGATACGTGATCCATTTTCGTTTGATATTTTTAAATTCAATATCTCTTTAAATGAAAAAGAACAGTTAATTGATGTTTCAAGCGACGAAACACTGCGCATTCCATTTAAGTCTGACTTGCCAAAAATTTTGGTTATCGATTGGAAACGAATATGCCGATTTGAAGAAAAAGGTAATTAATATTTTGATTCGGTTTGCATCGACCTACTTATGTGAAATCGGCTTTTCAAAATTAGTTGCCATTAAAACAAAATATCGAACTCGATTGGATCCAGAGGATGACTTACGGCTTGCGATTTCCAATACAGATCCGAACATAGAAGTAATCATGAGCTCTGCAAGCGCATACCTCACGTTGAATTCTTATGTTGTAATTTTTTTAAAGTATTTTCCATTTAAAAATATTTATACCCATATGTATAAATAAATCCATTGCTTCATAAAATTATGTATATTATTCAGACCTCTAATAAGGCACAAACATAACAAATCCCAAAAAGAATTCAACTTTAATTACGTTGATGATTAAAAAAACGTCTATTGTCTATACAGGGGTCGCGACAAAATAGTACACAAAATTGGGGGTCTGAAATGAAAATAGTTTGCGCACCACTGCTATAAACCATCAGAATTATTAACAGAGCATACGATTTGAGTGGAAGAACAGCCATACGCAAACCTCATATCAGCATCAAAGAAAACGCTTTAAATATTAGCAGCAAAATTATAATCTTAGAGTTAACTGACATTACCTTATAAATTTAAAACATGGGGATATTACACTTTTTATTCTTCGCTCTGTAGCGAATCCTCATAATTAAGGATATACAGCAGATACAATTATCGCTTTATTGCAAAGTTAGTTTGACAGTTTAAATTTAGCTGAATGTCAAACTTTTAGCGTCAACATGCTTAAAATAATTTTGAATCAAACTTTCGCAGCATTCGCTTGAATATCTCTCACTGAATCAAGTGATATGCAATTTTTGTACGCATCCTATTAACAAGTAATTAAAAACTGCGGTATGAGAGGTTTTCTGTCAACATAAATGTAGGAGCTGTAGGGTTTCTGCGGCGGAACGTGTTTCCTGTACGTATTCTGAACGTGTTGACTTGTTAATCGAATACGATTTCAGCACATCACCAATAAAAATATTAAAAAATTCCGATTCGATATAGGATAGTCGACTGGTCAACGCCAATTAGATGCCAAGCATCACCAAAACGGTTATAAATTAGATTTCAAGATAATCCTAATATGTATCATGCGAGAGCATTTGAACAGCAGTAGTAAGATTTTCGCAAACCGTCTGGCTTATTTGTTAGCATTGAAAATCCCTCTCCTAGAAACAAACACATTTGCTTACTCAAATAAAAAAATATTTCTTGACTAAAATATGGCTAAGAAAATTGAATTTTGATTAATAGGTGATTGACAAATTTTAAGAGAAATTCAAAACTACATTTCCCTTCGAAAGTGCCAGACACAATGCATTACACAAGTCCAGCACCTATATTAAATCCGCGAATTAGATAAAGTGGCACTTCGTGACTAGCTTAAGAAGTTAGGCTTCAAACGTTGAATCAAATAAATTTCATGCAACGCAGTGTTTTTTTTTCTTTCTACCAACCTTATGGAGTGGCATTTTACTGACATCAAAATCACTTTCTGGGGAAAATCTGCGGAATGCTGCTGGCATACCAATATTAGACTTTGCATTTAACGTGAGAGGTATAAATCAAGGTCAGAAAGAAGAAAAACTACATGTCCAATAACTTTCAGTAAAGAAAGATTTAGTTCATCAAAGGTGTTCGGTTGCGAAAAGCGTGCCACGTGCAGTAGTTGCGCAACTTGTATAGGTGGGTGAGCTCACCCTATCTATACGATTATTTACTGATACACGCCTTTTCTCAGTTAATCTCCTGTAAAAAAAGGTGTTTAAAAAGGTGTGTTTAAATTTTAACCAAACTAATTTGTAATAGAAAAAAATCTCTTGATAAATAGACTTAATTCGAGACTGCTCGCTCTTGGTTATTCTTTTCAAACACTTTATGCATGTGTGTGTTTATGCCACCGTTTACACGTGAAACACAAATTAAAAAATCTCGAAGCTTTTTGGCTTTTCGAGACCAAAATGTGGCGACCTTTAGATTGGGGAAGTGCTTGTATGTCCACAGTCATTTTTTTGCATGAAGGTTAGATTGTTGTATTTCTTCTTGAGAATACTGAATCGTCTTTGAAAAGGGAAGGGGATGAAATGGAAGTACACGTTCAGAATTTAATCTGTTGCAACGTGACTGAGGTTGCTTTTTGACAAGCATTTTTTTGGAATTAGGAATTAACACCAGTAAAAGTAAACGAAAAGATATTTTTGGATAATTTTATGAGGTCATGTTGAATTTATATAAACAAAATTAGAAGACATTTAAAGAGCCAATTGTACGTAAAAATGCAAAGATTTTAAAGGGGATTTTCCCCAATTAAATCCTGTTAGTGATTTAGAATTGTACTTTTGAAAAAGAGGTGATAATGATTGAAAGACGGACATGCAATTAAAATATGAAATCTAAAGGGAGTAGAGCATGATCGACACATAGGGAGACTCTCCCAACAAAAGATGGAGATGAGTTAAGCGAGAATGACCGATGCCCGAAGGTGGGATACCTTATAATTCATCGTGATTTTATTTGTTAAGTGATTACAAATTTCACATAATTTGGTTATGAAGTAAATATAAAATTTAACTGGTCAAAAAGCTTTTCCGTGTTTTTTCTTTACGAAAAGGGAAGTGCTTTTTTGCTATTCAAATCATACAATAAAGTACATTCGAAGAGGATGAATCAATGTAAAGATTGAAAATCAATTAAGTTTATTGATTTTCAATCAATAAACTTAATTGATATGAAAATTATTTTAATCATCAACCAAAATTTATATCTGTAAAGCAGAGTTAGCGTCTGTCTGTTCTCTGTACAAATCTACACCGTTTGACCAATCCACACCAAATTACGTTCACTTATTCTTTAAAAACTTGCGGGTAACATCGGCTACATATTAATCCCCGTTCTATTTGTCCTAGGTGTTCAGAGGCGACTAAAAACAATTCGAAATCCCTATAGAAATAATATTGAGTATTATTACGATTGCGGTTCGCAATTAAGATTGTTTTACCAATATTGCTGGAGAAACAACTTTTCCAAAAAAAAATTTTTAACTGTATTGCTAGAAAAACAATTTTTTTCCAAATAAATTATTTTCAAAGAATCTAAATTAAATTCTCATATTTATGTTTGAACTGATTTTTTTATTTCTTTCCTAACAATCAATTATTTATAAATATCTGACTGGGGATATTAAATAATAAAAATATTTAATTTTGCCTAACTTATATTTCGTAAGGAAACGAGTCTACTTATGCAACAAGCACAAGCGAAAACGACTTGCCAGGTGGATGAAAGTAAATTTTAAATAAAACTGCTGTTCTTGGAATAATATGGTTATAAAATAATCTAAATTGGACGTTTGAAAAGCTGAAAGTTTTTGTATTGTGACAGGAGATCGAGGTTGTTTACTTTACGAGTTGAAGCTACTCTTATGCAACTTTGCTATATTCCGTTCTTTGAAAAATTGCAATCGATTAATTTTGTTTCGTCTATACCGAATAGATTTAATTTTAAAATAAGCTGTTATTTCACACGCGGAGTGGAATTGTCAAGAAAAAATCTATTTGCTTGAAAAGAAATTGATCATAAATATCGTATCAATATGATTTGTCAGCCTTTCATAATGATAGCGGAATTCGGAAATATAGCATTCTTGGTGCAAGAGTAAAAAAATATTGATAGGAAAACTGTTTGCAATAACATGCTGTACGTTCATCATTTTTACAGGAAACAAACTTAAAATCGACTTCTGTAATAGTCATTTCATTATCACCTTTTGTAGTTTTGCCATACACTGTAGTGGGATGTATGTGAAATGGGTTACATGGATGGATATATGTATTTTGTTCCTAAGTAAATAGAAGCTATAAAAATGTCAAGATGGAGTTAAAAAATTATTTTCCGCTAACTTATTTGTTTTCTGTTTGCAGTTTTTGTGATATTGGCATTTTTCTATGATAGAGAAAAGTGATTTTTCGGATTACTTTTTATCAATGTTTAACCAATTCAACCCAAACAACGCCGGATAATTCTGCTAGTATTTAATAAAAATCCTATTGAAATATCCCATTTTTTGTATCTAGAAGTTGTTAGAAGAAAGCTTATCATCAACTTTTGAGTTTGGTAGTTCTTTTATAGTGAAATTTAAAGTCGCAACTAGTGCCATTCTCTAATAAAAATTATGAAAGTTTAGATCTATTTAGTCAAATAAATTCAAATATTTCTGAAAAAATTATATTATCCTATCACATTTATGCACTATTATCATCTAAAGTACGAAACAATTAAAATGTTGAAATTGAATGGTAAATATAAAAAAGCAAAATGAATTTAATTATTTATTGCTATTTATTATTTGCACATATAGCGGAAAGAAGATTTTTCACCTTTAAATTATGCGATCAAAATAAATATTTTCCATTAGGGCTTTGTAAAAAATACTATTCTTCGGAAGTCTTTTGTGATCATCTACTTAGCGCTTTTCACTAGGAATTTTAGCAACCGATTTAACATCGCTAGTCTCTGACTGAACGAATTCATTCGGTTGGTTTCTTCGTCGCATATTTTCCCTCAATCTTCAATTGATGAGTCCAGAAGTCTTTTGATTAGCAATTTTATTTCAGGTTTTCTTCATATTCCGAGCTGCTTTGAGTCGAGAAACTTCCTGATGCGCTGCAATGTAATTTCAAATTTGCCTTCAGATGCAGAGGTGACTGCCTTCAGAATCCACCGGCGAATTCTATTTTTTTTCTATGGCTATTTTCCCACTTTTTACCGTAGTCAGCGTTTTCATATTTATACTGCTTAGTTTTAGATCTCGATTTGATAGAATTTAAAAAGCGTTAACTATTGCTCAGTTTCTGCCAAACTGGGATGCGCGCTGTTATTTAAAAAAATTACTGGTAGTTTTTTAGTAAGTATATTGCTAGACTGTGTTGTCTAGGATGGCCATACTCGTCGTTCGATGAATACTGATAGAACCATACTGATAGATTGACAACACTTAGTTCTGAACGAAGACAAATGGAGTGCCATTTGTGCCTGTCTGTAATGGGCATAATAATATAACTATTAATACCTTTAAAATGCGTAACTTGCTTTAAAATATGCAATTAGTTTTGTGTAAGCATTCATATCAAGCAAGTATACACTCATTTAAAGCTATTTCATTTATATATTGGTTCATGTATACTGATATGTATTCGATATTTGAACCATCATTAGTTTCACCAATATTCTTACAAATGGGTACATTTTTAATTATCATCTGATTTTTCCTCAAAACAATGGGCAAGCCTTCTTAGAGAAATTGTAGAGAAAGTTAATCCACATTTGTATATTAGTTTGATAGAAAAATGACCATGGTACTAATCAGGTGGGAACAGCAAGAATTTTGTTCGCAAACTAGTGCTAAGCCGCTACCACCCAAATTGTATATTTCTTTATTATTATTTTTATTTTTTTACTAAAAATTTTCGGCATCAAACGGCTCTTTGGATTGACCACCATATTGGATGCCTTCCACATGTAGGCACATGGAAGTGCATGTAGCAAACCTACGACGAAACCTAAAGAAAATATGTGCACTTTTTTCATGAAGTTCGACCAAAGTTGATTGCACCACGATACTTTTGACGTGAATACGTCTTCAAATTTGGTCCGGTATAGGTGGTCTCAACGAAAATTCTAGTGATCAAAATGGCAAGATTTGTCTCACTTATATGTATCTCGTAAACTATAAATGATAATCTAATGATGGATAGAGGGGTTATATTCTTATCAAAATGGTGAGTAGTGGGGTGTGCAACGGTGAGGGGAAGGGGTAGCGATTGTGCGTGAATACTGAAAATGGCCACACCGTCAGGTATTTGGGCAGTATACCTTTGGATTGCGAAGAGATAGGACGTTGAAATTGGTATAGATAAATTGGTGTCAATTTGTATTGAATAGTTAGCTGCTTTTGGGGTTTTATGGCGCAAGGGTCATCAGACACACTACGATATCAAGTAATTGACACAATACATACAATATCAAGTAATTGACACACACACAGTGAAAGCTTTACTAACACAGAAGAGAAAAATACACCCACGGAGGAATGCACCTGGCAGGAATCGAACCTGCGCCGCCTACAACTCGAAGGTTGCTAGCGCAGTGGGAATACCCACTGAGCCACGACTGTATAGAATAACAAGATATACAATATTATTTAGCAATAATAGCCGATAAAACAAAATATATAATCTTATAAGCCGATAAGTGTGAATTGAAGAAAATTTTCATGTCGAAAAAGGTACACAGGAAATGCGAACAGAAATGTAACAAAAGTATATCATTGGAAATAAAAATTCAAAGAGAATAAAAAAAAGCCCAGATTGGCTTATGTCGAACGATGCAGATTGTGTAGAGAACGTAAGAAAGCCGAGCATATGCAAATATAATCGTGGCTATTCAAACACATTCGTATCTATAGTCTTCCCCTTATGATTGTATATTGGTATCTGACTAACACAAAGCTTTCTTCACAGCAATCAACACACCGACTCCCTCATGACAATAATATTATGATAATTGGAAAAATTTTATCAACAAGTTCATAAAAATTATAAAAATACACATCTATAATCGGAGGACAACCGAGACAACATGCAAATATAATCCTGCCTATTCAAATGCACTCGTATCTAAATAGTCCCCCAATGATCTGATATTGATATCTAACTAACATACAAAGCTTTTTCACAGCAATCAACACACCAAATCCACCCATGACAACGATATTGTTAAAATTGGAAAAATATTTATTAACAAGTTCATAAAAATTAGCTAGCCTAGCCTCTTCATAATATCGATCTTTTCTGTAAACGCAGTATAGATCATCAGATATCGCAGTTTGTGATCTCACTTATTCAACCACGTGTCAGGTAGGCAAATAATGCCATAGTTTTTGGTTAATACAGAAGAGAAAAAATTATTTATTTTAGTTCGCTGACCACGAAATTTCGTAATATATACTGAGATTACACTTGATGTAGGGTAAAGAATTATCTTGTAATAATCAATCATAATTTGCATTTTCATGTGGAGACTGGTTTAAGTTATCAGTATGAATTTGATTAGGATTTAAACTACCCTAGAACAGATAAAATACAACCCTCAGGCCACAAATTTTCACCGAGCGACATCAAGGACCTCGACATGAAAATGATGAATACGTTTTCCTTTCAGTGAGCACACCAGATGCTTCAATTTAAGAGGATTCAAAACATTTAATGTATTACTTTCTTTAGATGAATAATTTGATCTGGATATAAAAAACAACAGATTTCAGTGATATCTACAAGCAGACTTCAGATCAGTAACTTTGGTTGTTCTGCAAAAATGACCTTCGATTTCGACTGGTCACGAACAACTCTTAACTCTGTTAACAATCGGAGTCGATAATACAAATGGCGAATGAAGGGAAGACAATGTAATCGGAGTTGATTATGGTGCTGATGGGGCATTCCACTGTTAGGTATGAGGCAATCACACATAGATTTTAATCATGAAAATGGCTGCATCTTTCACACACAGATTATTAAGATACAGATACATTATTAAACAAAAAATCTTTTTGGGAACTTAAACTGTCTTCCTTTCAAGTAAGCTTTCCCAAATTTTTGGTCCATTCATAATTTTGTTTAAATTAATAGAATAAATGAAACCGCAAACATTTTGAGCAGATGATAAATTAATGTCTACCAAAATGGCAAAATTGGGAAAAGCATTATCGTGTAATGTTTTAAAATATTAAACAAAATAAGGAAAAATAGAGCATTTAGTATAAAATTTTTAAAACTTATTTACACGATTATTGTTAGAAACTATTACTTGATATTTCACAAGCCCAATGCAGGTTTCTAAAAAACTAAAACTCGACAAAAAACTAGCGGATATTAAAATGAAACATGATTGATGAAAAGTTCTGCATGCGAAGAGTAATGTTAACCCTCCTAGTGGTTGTCTAGACGAGATACCTGTCGTCATTGGCAAAACTGACCAGATCTTGATGGGTGAGCAATTTTTCTAATGACGAGATACCTCGTCATTAGCAAGATTGGTCAGATCTTGATGGACAATCTGTATGGATATATCTCGTCAATACCACTTGGAGGGTTAAATGTTATAGAACAGATGTAGAGAGCAATCTGTTTTTCATTGTAAGCACAGATGCGACGAATGAAAAATGAAATTCGGAGTATCATTCAACAAATCAGAATCCTAATTAGCATCAACAATTCGACATCTGTATTTTGACACGATGAATCCCTTGGGCGCAACTTGTCCGTTTTTGAATATTAGCTCCATAAACCCCAGCTAAAATGGAAATTGTAAATTTTCAAGTGTTCCAAGCACTGGGAAACTTAACGACAGTGTTTTGAACGTATTGTACATGAACAACTGAGTGTCCTTTTTTCGAGCATAAACAAACAGGACATAGATTTGAAATCGTGTTTATGCTGCATATGATTTCTGTGTGTTTCACAGCCTCACTTGTTATTTCATCCTTACCGCATGAAGCATTTGCTCTTCCAGGTTATCAACATTAAAACACTTGATACGGGATTTCTCGATCATATTGGTCGCTACCTAATGCCGCTCAATTGAATTCTCATGTCCCAAAACAATGTTAGTTTTAATGTTGGATGCGATTCTTCCAGGATAAAGTAGCAGATTATTCATGTTCTAAAGTTTCTGCCCTCTTTTCAATTTCTTACAGACATGTACTGATCACATCTTTCCTCTCCGATGTTGTCTTTGGGAATAAAGGAAATTTCAGTTTCTTCTAAGGGACTTTTTTATTTATCCCAATATGACTTTTTTTATTTATCCCATTGTGACTGATTTTACATTAAGTTGCAATTATACAAAGTTTTTTATTTCAAACCCTGCAATGATAACAAGTAACATATCACATATAAAACACGTTGAAGTGAATAACGAATCTGAATAAATCGGCAAATTTTGTAATTTCAATCACCATGCACGTACATAAAACATACGACTTCAAAAAGATTTCTACGCTTGAAAAAAAATTGAAGCACTCCGAAGCCAGAAGCAGAATAAAAGAATGTGTGATGTAACATGAAGAAATAAAGCAATTATCACAATATCAAATCTAGAGGACTTGTTATTATTGCATAATTACATCATAAAAGTCATAAATTTGTAAATTGCAAAGCCCCGCTGTTGGCAATACATGCCTATATATGGCCGTGACGTTAAGTCGAACAAAACCCTTATACTATCCTGTGACAAATTATGCCAAGTCTTGTGCAGCTGCTGTTCCATATCCCTTTCATTTCGTGGTGGTACATAAACGGCCACCAGACATGCTCAATGGGAGACAGATCTGGGAATCTCGTTGGACAAGAAAGGGTTTGAACAACAAGGAGGCATATCTGGGAGAGATGAGCCGTGTGTGGCTTGGTATTGTGGTGATATTTGCTGTGTATCGCCGCCAAAAGGGGATTTATATTTACTAATTTATGAATTTTATGATGTAATTCTGCAAGAACAAGTTCTCTAGATTTGATATCGTGATAATTGCTCTCTTAAAAAAACATTCATTCCAACCGAACACTGGCTTCGTGACGTTTCAATTTTTTTTTTGGCAGAGTGACAGTAAGACATATTTGTGACATTAGTTATTTTGTGGCAACCTTTCAGCTATGTAGTAATTCGATTGCAGTTAATTTGGTACGAAAAAATCAGTAAAATTTCGTACGTTTGGGTAATGTCTGTGACTTTGATCACGATGTGTCAATAGAAAATATTGTCTGGCTGAAAAAATGGGCATTATATTTAGCTGTTTCATGCACAAGTTTTCCGCACTATTACGATTCTACCAGAAGTTTTCAATTTATCTCAACTCACCCTCCCCAGATGTAGATAGAGCAAAAGAAGTAGTAGTTATGCATAGTTATTTTTACAGGGATTAAAGCAGTACTTCCACTTATATCAGAGTTCATTAAAATTAAAGACGAGGATATAAAAACGTAATAATATTTATAAATTATTTAACACAAAATTTAGAATTTTAACCACGACGCTTCTTTCGGACATGGTATTTGAGAGTTTTTTAGGTTCTTACGAAACGAAAAATTGGACCACTCTACAACACTCTTTTATGGGTTGAAAAACTGTCCTACTTATTTTAAAAGAAAATAGTAAAACGGGATGCTACTTTAAAAAAGAAATGGCTGTTGGAAGAAAATATTGCAAATCTATTTCTGAATCTCATTCAGATACACTATTCAGTTCGGAATTTACGAACTACTTTTCGGGAATTCTTAGGGCCGCGGTAGTCCAGTTGGAACAGCAACGGATTAGCAACCGGAGGGTTGCGAGTTCGAAATTCGATCCAGACAAAGACCGTCGTGTACACGAGGGCTGGTGCACGTTAAATCTGTCGTGACCTCAAATGCCCTCACGTTGGCGTGGTGTGGAAGTTCGGAGGGTTAGGTGCCAGCTCAGGTGTTCTCGTCATCTGATCGTGGATCAAAATTACGTGGCATTGTCCTTGTATCTTTCCCTTCGGTATCGATCCCGTATCGTCGCCAATAGCCCATTGTATTGCTCCAGTGTGACGTTAATTAACTACCTACCTATCTTGATGTGTAACAGTTTCTTTTTTTTCTTCTTGCCGTGTAATGTAATAAATGTTGTGTCTCGTCCTGAGATTCAAATTTTATTAATAAGGCAAAACTTTACAGTTATAGCATAAAATTATTATTTTTCGGGTCAAAAGTCAAGGTGATATCCATAAAAATACTTTCTTCTAATGAAAGGATGACAAAAAGTAATTGAATCCTTGTTCCTTTTTTTAATCCTCTCAAACTTCACGATTGATTCTGAGCGAATAAACGCCATTTTCAACCCCAAACACAATAAAGTGAGTTTGGCTAAGAATCGATAATCAGATCGTTATATCGGTAGATATTTATTTCATGTCCAGAACACTAAAGAGGAGCCAGTAAGGACTGAAGAAGTTATGACCCCCGTTGAATAGCCGAACTATAACACTACAGGCCATAACTTAATTTTCTGAGGAATTCACACGCACAATTCCACCTTGCAACCCAGTATTCCTTGCATGACTTTTAACTAATTTTGATCTTGACAAGTAAAATCTTTCAAAATGTTTCTAAGGAAATGAGCAATAGAATCTTTCCAAACGATTCTATTCTAAGGAAATGAGCAAAAGAATCTTTCCAAAGGATTTTGTTCTACAGAATGGGCCAATAGAATACAGGTAGCTAAGAGTGATAATAAAGAGGAGCCAGTAAGGACTGAAGAAGTTATGATCCCCGTTGAATAGCCGAACTATAACACTACAGGCCGTAACTTAATTTTCTGAGGGATTCGCACGCACAATTCCACCTTGCAACCCAGTATTCCTTGCATGACTTTTAACCAATTTTAATCTTGACAGGTAAAATCTTTCAAAATGTTTCTAAGGAAATGAGCAATAGAATCTTTCCAAACGATTCTATTCTAAGGAAATGAGCAAAAGAATCTTTCCAAAGGATTTTGTTCTACAGAATGGGCCAATAGAATACAGGTAGCTAAGAGTGATAATAAAGAGGAGCCAGTAAGGACTGAAGAAGTTATGACCCCCGTTGAATAGCCGAACTATAACACTACAGGCCGTAACTTAATTTTCTGAGGGATTCGCACGCACAATTCCACCTTGCAACCCAGTATTCCTTGCATGACTTTTAACCAATTTTAATCTTGACAGGTAAAATCTTTCAAAATGTTTCTAAGGAAATGAGCAATAGAATCTTTCCAAACGATTCTATTCTAAGGAAATGAGCAAAAGAATCTTTCCAAAGGATTTTGTTCTACAGAATGGGCCAATAGAATACAGGTAGTTAAGAGTGATAATAAAGAGGAGCCAGTAAGGACTGAAGAAGTTATGACCCCCGTTGAATAGCCGAACTATAACACTACAGGCCGTAACTTAATTTTCTGAGGGATTCACACGCACAATTCCACCTTGCAACCCAGTATTCCTTGCATGACTTTTAACCAATTTTAATCTTGACAGGTAAAATCTTTCAAATGTTTCTAAGGAAATGAGCAATAGAATCTTTCCAAACGATTCTATTCTAAGGAAATGAGCAAAAGAATCTTTCCAAAGGATTTTGTTCTACAGAATGGGCCAATAGAATACAGGTAGTTAAGAGTGATAATAAAGAGGAGCCAGTAAGGACTGAAGAAGTTATGACCCCCGTTGAATAGCCGAACTATAACACTACAGGCCGTAACTTAATTTTCTGAGGGATTCACACGCACAACTCCACCTTGCAACCCAGTATTCCTTGCATGACTTTTAACCAATTTTGATCTTGACAGGTAAAATCTTTCAAAATGTTTCTAAGGAAATGAGCAATAGAATCTTTCCAAACGATTCTATTCTAAGGAAATGAGCAAAAGAATCTTTCCAAAGGATTTTGTTCTACAGAATGGCCAATAGAATAGTTCCCAAGAATTCTATTCTAAGGAAAGGACCAATACGATTCCATTCTCTCTCTTAGGCAAGGACCAATAGAATCTTTCTAAAAGTTGAAATAAATAATGAATTCTTTATAAAGATGTGTGGTTATTTAGTCATTAACTGTACTGTGGGGTTGAAGTTCACTAATCGTGGAAATCTCTCGACGCTCAGAGGGTTAAGAGGAAAAACAAAGAATTGGTATTAAGGTTCGAGTGTTACTCTCAGAGTGACTTTACGTACCTAAAAGATGCTTTCTCACCTGATTCACAAAATCAAAGAAATTTTTTAAGTTCTAAAGATTGTAATTATTCTCAATGTGTTTTTAAAAGGTGTATAGCAATTGTATAAAGGAAAAGAAGAGAGAAATGTATATGTTTTTTGCAGTTACACATTGAGTACTTATGAGTACATTTTTATTTTTTGAGGAGCCCGTCCCTTGAATTTACACTGAGGCCGTAGTATTGATGTGGGAGCCTTGGTTCCTGTTTTCCTTCATACATTAAATTTTGAAAACCTGAAACCTCAAAGACGGTAATCGAAATTCACAGCAGAAACAGAACGCTGTTCCGTCAAAAAAATTCTTGGATACATGATTTATTGAACAGAATGGTAATGATAATCAATTAACGTCGCACTGGGCTACTGGCGACGGTCCCGGATCAATCCTCAAGGGAAAGATCCGAGGACAACACCTCGTAATTTTGAACCACAGTCAGATGATATTGAACAGAAAGAATCGGTTGTTCAAAAAATACTATATCTCCTTCCCATTTGATACTCCGTATAAAATCAGAATGCGCATTGTTATGGAAATGCGAGAGAAGCAATGTAAACGTATTTAACATTAACTGCTGAGCTTCGAAATATTTAACCATCGAAACGTTCAATACAAATCGTGTCAAACGGTCAGATGAAATTAAGCATTTAAAATCTTAATTTGATCTGCCATTTAGCCTGTCTAATGGCTGCTGCTAAATGGCTATTATTCATAGAAGTCGTTGTGAGTGAGTGCTTGAGGAACATACTCTGGAGAATGAGGGAGCTTAGTCATCAATCAAAAATTATCTTTATCCATCAGGATTGCTGTATTTCTTCGGATGGTTTTACCGACAAAGATTTGTGGTTATCAGGTATTGAAATTGGTGTTAATGCATGTTGAACGAAGATTTAAATTCCATCTTGAAGATTTTCTAAGACATTCGTCGTCTTGGGAATAATAATGTTCAAACTTAAATTATTGGAGATTTTCTTTAGAGATTTATCAGGTCAAAATTTATGAAAGGAGCAGCCTAAGAACAGAAAAAGTCATTCTCTAAAGGCCATTCCATTATGTAATTAATGAGGTATAATATACCAGATTTGTTTTTTTAAATAGACTAGAAGTATTTCTCAAATGAAAACAGAAATATACATAAGTATCAAATTCTAGGAAAATCTAAAACTACATTCACGTAATAAATCATCACATTTATTGCCATTATTTCATTACTTCTTGAGATGCAGATGTGCCATTTTCCACTTGTGCCAGAAACACCGTACTAAGCCATTTCAGAAAAATTGAGTCATTTTACCAAAATTACTTTATCTGCTATTATTTTAATTGTAACTTAATTCATTATTTCTTTGAGATTTATTTGATCACTAGTGTACACCAGGCCGCCCTAGATTCCCAATCTCTGGAATGTTGAACACATGGGCACGCTTATGGCAGGTCGTGCTATCGTATCACGAGAGCACACCTTCTTCAGAGCAGTTTTCTAGTCTATATCTACAAATTTAGTGAAAATAAAAATTGATCCATAGTTTTAATGATAAACTCTATGTATATGTCAATTCTTTAATTTTATTAGAAAAATTAATTTTAACATAATGTATTTATTTTTCCGATATGCATCATTCTGTGTACTGTAAACGATACCAGCATTCCTGTTACAGCAAGCACGGGTAACAGATGAGTTAGGATAGAGGTCCTGTTCCTTCACACAGATAAGCCTATATAGGGGTCATCGGAGGCTACAGTTGCCCTTGTCCTACCTCGGCTGAATCCTCGAGATTCTGAATATGTTGCTTGCAATTGGTTACACAGCCCGTGGACCACCCGAACGGCATACGATCTTCCATCTTGCATTATTATTAGCTTGAACGAGCTGCCGATAGCTCTCTCCCTCACTCACTCCTCTCTCTCTCTCTCTATATATATATATATAATATATATATAATATATATAAATATATATATATATATATATATATATATATAACCTATCTCCCTCCAAACGCGTCTTTTGTATTGCTGCTAGTTGAAATCACCGGAATTGTGTGTGAGGCATCACCAGGCACTACTTCACCTAGTTTCAAGAAGCCAATCGAATATGTGGTAACGAAGTTATTACGATTTTTCGTTGCTCTTAATGTATGCAAATCAGGCTCTTATAAAATGACTTGATTTTCAGATCAGCATTAATTCAAAACCAATGACATTTACAACTTGTGATACAATCTGATCCATCAAATACATTTAAATTAATACTCTCATTTTAATATTATACACAATAGCTTTGGTGATACAATTTTAAAGTTGCTGATTTATTAGGTGTGATCCCCTTGTGTAAATCTGTTTTTGTTCAATTGTTGTGTAAATCTATATTTGTGTGTTCATATCACACACAAATATAGATTTTATAATTTTATTTGAAATAATTTTATTTTGTGGCGCACAGGCCATAACTGGCACTTGCGCCACAAAAACCAATCAATCGATCAGATCAGCAACTTTCATACTCTCGCAAGATCACTTGAGTCGGGGACGGATTCAAAAGGGGAGAGCATTCCCATAATGTTTTCAATTTCACAAAATTAAATCCTTAATTGAACTTAATCTATGTACATCGAAGTTTTGTTTAACCCATAAGTAGGAGAAACGTAGACAGGTCTGAAAAATGTCATAAATATCTGGTAAAAATGCTCATTGCAATATAGCAATATGTGTTGGGTGACCGTCTCTGAATGGAATTGAGACAGCATAGCTTCATGCTTGACTTCTTATCCAATCGTCTAGACACAAAGACGAATTCAAGGGAAGTGTCCATGGGACTGGAGCATTTCCGAAATGCATTTTGTGTTAAAACAATCAAAATGTTCTGTTACGATTAAGATAGGTATGTGGGAAATTGAATTTACCTCGCACTGGAGCAGCACAATGGGCTATTGGTGGCGGTCCGGGATCAGTCCCGAAGAGAAAATATCCAAGGACAATACCTCGCAATTTTGAACCACAGTCAGATGGCAAAGTCAGCACCTGAGCTTGCACCCCACTCTCCAAACATCCACACCACGCCAACGTGAGGACATTTGAGTTCATGGCATATTTAACGTTTACCACCCCGTCTGTACACGACGGTCTTTGGTTGGATCGTGTCTCGAACTCACAAGCCTTCGGTTGCTAATCCGTGACTATCAACTGGGCTATCGTGGCTCCTATTAAGATTTTCAGAGAGCCAAAAGTATTTGCACAACGGTGATTTCCAGAAATAAATTGAATTTACGTAATTTGTAGGCCCCCATTGGCATCGATTATGGGTTACCGTTTTATTGGGCATGGACTGAACGAGATTTTAAGCAGTTTGCAAATTAATTTCTAACCATTTCTTCTGATAATTCCTCAGAGTTCGTTTTAGCTAGAAATGTATGGTTAGATTCATTATTTTTTAAACAATTTCAATGCCATTAATGTCAAGCGATTGAGAAGAGGTAATCAGTGATCTTTCTGCGTTTTGAGTAATTACACCTGTGCAGTGTAATAAACACAATGCGTATCGGATTGTTATCCTGTTGAAACAAATGTATTCCCAATAGCCAAATTATCGATTCTCACGAGTAAATTCTTGCATTATATTTCTATAAAACATCTATCATTCCAAATACCATCAATAAACATTATTATTTCCCACATCATTGTAAGGCCTCCACAACATCATATCGTCAGCTTAGAGCAGAAACTCAATTCTGATAAAACGAATTTTTTACTTTACAGCTGTTTAAAGACTATTAGTTTTTATTTATTAGTTAGTCCTACTTGAGACTCAACTGATGCGAACACATTGCATTTACTTTGTTTTAAGAAAAAAAGCATTTTCTCAGAAATCTCTTGGTTTACTTACATTAGTTTCTAGCAAACCCTAGGCTCTCCTTTCTATTTCTCCACTTATGTATTGTGATTGGGTCTCCCTATTGAAACTTTTCAATACGTAGCACATTTCTGACACAAGAAACAGGAATCTGCTTCCTGCTGTTCCTGTGATAGTGTTACCATATTAAAAGGTTGATGGCATAATGGCGTATCAAACAGTCGAAAATTCTTATTTACTCATTGTACGAGTGACTTTTATCTTGAGAATGTAGATGTATAATATATTGCCATTCTGCATCCAAAAATTTAGATATTTTCGGGGATGTAGTTATATATTTTTTATAGTTTAGTATAATTAAGAGTAGACGGTGGTTTACACGTTACGAGTTCAATAGCACAACCTTATCAGTGAAAAATGAATAGAAGTTGCATATTGTCTAACTCAGAATCAGGTGTGCAAATACTATTTGAAATCGATAAATATCGCTTATTACTTATCTCTCGAACATAAATAGTTTATTTTTATATTTTTCATTAAATTGCCCTTCGACGGCAGTAATAAATTATAGTGGAGCAGATCGGAGGGAAATAGAAAAACCAAAATCGTTAAATATTAGGTCGGAAACCTACATTGCCTGATATTGTAGATACCAAGCTGGTTGAATGTAGCATTGATAGGAATAAGAGGTTTTGATTTGAGAATGAAAAAATATTTCTTGTGAGAATTGTACATCGTAAATATTACTAGCATTTTCCTGTGTATAATAAATTGAAAGTAATTCCATAGTGATTGTAATTTATTTCTTCACACTTAAGCTCTAATTAAATATCAATTTTTTATATAAAAAGTTTACATTTTTTGTGCTTATGGCGAATTCATTAGGATATTCGATATTAGGTGCCCTCTTTTAAAAAAACTATTTTTATTTTTTAGTATAACTCAAAAAACGTTTTATCAATTTTATATTCACATATGAATCTTAGTTAATTTTGATATGATTTGCCGTTTCATAAAAAAAGCATTCCTCTACTTTAAGGAAAATTCTGGTGTTTCATAGGTTGGTAGGTAGTCATTAACATTACACTGGAGCAACACAGCGGGCTATTGGCGACGGTCCGGATCAATACTGAAGGTACGTAATATAGAACACCTCGACTGCATGAAATATGAAACATTTTCCATATTGTGAATTTACTAATCAGCAGTCTCCGTTGGTAGTTGGTAGTTAATTAACGTCGCACTCGAGCAACACAACGGGCTACTGCCGACGGTCTGGGATCAATCCAGAAGGGAAAGATCTGAGGACAACGCCTCGTAATTTTGAACCACGGTCAGATGACGAGAACATCAGCAGTCTCCGGACTTTGTTGGAATGTCTTATTCTTATAGTACTTCGTAAACAAATATCAACAGGGTATCACAGGGACAGAAATTGCGTTTGAAATCTTCAAATTCTAGAAATATAATTTTTAAGGTAATATTGTGCCGTTTTCGGTATTTTTAAGATTTTTAAAAAATGCTTTAACTTTTTGAATTTTTAGCATAATGCTTTAGTTTTGTCCATGCTTTTAATTAAAGTTTTATTGAAATACTCCCTAGTAGTAACTTTCATCCACTGTTCCACTTCTACTTCAAAACACATTACACAAATAACTCTTCTTGCCCCCAAAAAATTCGTGATCTACCCTTTAAAGCTAAAGAAATCCTTCCAACTATTTCTTATTGGTGGGTAAATTATCGACATTGGAAAAGATGAGAGTTGGGGATTCTCTAGTCTTGACAGAGAAAAATGGAATACCACATTATGCTCTTGGATTTTCGAGTTGTTAATCGAAACGTTTAATAATGCCAAAATCTGAAGAATCTAAAGCACCGTTTCCCAAACAGTGATCAGAAGGCCTCTACCGTTTCCTAGGACAAAACTAATCCGGTCATTCGAAAATTTTTGGAAAACGTACGAAAATGTCTCACTCAAAAATGTACAACCGAGATTAGATGGATCTGATAGTGGTGTTGTCCTCGGTCTTTCCCTTCGGGATTGATCCCGGACCGTCGCCAATAGCCCGTTGTGTTGCTCCAGTGCGACGTTAAATAATTACCTATCCGCCTGTTTAGGGGGGAGGGGAATTTCAATTAACGTCACACTGGAGCAACACAATGGGCTATTGGTGACGGTCCGGGATCAATCCCAAAGGAAAAGATCCGGGGACAACACCACGTAATTTTGAACCACGGTCAGATGACGAGGCAACACCTGAGCTGGCACCCCACTCTCCAAACTTCCACACCACGCCAACGTGAGGACATTTGAGGCCACGACAGATTTAACGTGCACCAGCCCCCTTTGTACACGACGGTGTTTGGCTGGATTCGAACTCGCAACCCTTCGGTTGCAAGTCCGTTACTCTTCCAACCGGGCCACCGCGGCCCCCGCCTGTTTAGATAGTCACTTCTAGTCAGTATACTGTATTCATATATAATGTTGGCAAAAACATACTTTATTTACAGGTAATTAAAAGATATATGTTTTGCTAATCGATTAAGTTTTTAGTTAATTTTTTCACATTTCTGTCACAAGTCATCTTCATGCATCTTTTAAGTCAACAATATCCAGCTTCTGCTAATCGGTATTTACGCCCTAACTTGGGGGGGTCACAGTAGTCAAGTTGGTAGAATCGCGGATAAACAAACGGAGAGTTGACAGTTCGAAACTCGATCCAACCAAAGACTATCTGGTACGTGGGGCTAGTCCACTTTAAATTTGTCGTGGCCTAAAATGTCTTCACGTTGGCGTGGTGTGAAAGTTTGGAGAGGGGTGCCAGCACTGGTGTTGACCTCGTCATCTAATTGTGGTTCAAAATTACGAAGTGTTGTCCTCGACTCTTTCCTTTCGAGATTGATCCCGGGCTGTCTCCAATATCCCGTTGTGTTTCTCCAATGAGACGTTAATGCAACTACCTACCTGCCCCTTTGCATTCGTATTCCTCAAGTGGAGTACAATCCTACATTTAAAAAATCCAATTCGATAAACCCAAGCTGTCACACCTTCCTCTTATAAGTTTGGACGTGGAAATTGAATAACCAAAATCTGTGGGAAATCTCGAAGGAAAACATCAAAGGACAACGCCTTATTATATTGAACCACTGTCAGATGACGAGGTCAAACCTAAGCTGGTACCCCACTCTCCAAACTTCCACACAACGCCAACGTAATATTTAAACGGGAAATGGCGGAATACTTTCGTTACCTGTGTTTATCATTACACCGAGAATTATATATATATATATATATATAATACTAAATTTATAATATTAATACTAAAAATAATACTAAATTTTTTAGATTTTTCTTTATGTGCTGAGTTATGAATTTCATTCCAAAAACAATCCGCGTAGAAGCTGGATTAAAAATTTAAAGCATTATTCTGTTTTGAAACAGTTTACGATCGGGCACCATATTGGTCGTGAACATATCGATAACAAGAAAGCTTTCTTAATAACTTTAAAATAGCAGCACAGGCTACAAAAGTACACACGCGACTATCAGCCATAAGTTTGAAAAAGAATACATCCAGCAACACATCTGAACCAAACGGTTCCATTTTGCCCGAAGCTGCATAAGATTCTCTCTCACATATGACACCCGTTCCCTCTTAAAAACAAACCACTTTACTCACCTTCGAAATCCGATTTCCACACAGGGGTATCCGCACCTCCGTTCGAAATCGGGAATCAAGAACGCGACAGGAACCAGCTCGGAACAATTCATCAGAAATGAAAGAACACTTCCGACAGCGAAGCTACGAATAAAGAAGTAAACATTGGCAGCCGATCACTGCGAGCCGGACCCCCCGGCCAACCCGTGTTATCCGAATGGCAGCCTGGATATCGTCTGAAGCACACCGAGGACGGACGATCGATAATGCTGTGTGGCAGACGACACGGACCGTTACAAGGAGAGCAGCAATCGCGTGCTCCGGCTCTCCGGTCGTTCATTGGCTGTCGGAAAGTTCCACATTTTTTCTTCTTTGCAGCTCTTTACTCCCCCTCCCCTCATAATTCCTAAGTTTTATCTTTCGACGTGCCCGCATTAGTTGACGGGTCTCTGTCATAATGATCCCGACAGGTGTTGCGCACGTGTGGGGACGGGGGAAGGGGTCAGAGAAATTTGTCGACGGGTGCATTTTGCCGTTTTGAGCTGGTGCAGGGGCTCAGCCGAGGGCTACCTATACCCAGGGACCCCCTCAAGGAAGAACCGGGACTCGAAGGTAAAAGGAGGTCCGGGAAATGATGAAAGTTTTTGTTCTCAAATTCTGCTTTAATTTTTCTCAATACGAAAAGTTAAATCTTCGATGTGTTTTTCTGAGAAAGGAATAGGCAAAATCATACATTTGTGTAAGTTAAGCAATGAGTATATTTTGTGATGGCACGTCCATATCAACCTAGTACTGGAAACCGATGTGGGTCCTACCGACGCTAACTCGTGCAAAAACATCGTTTCTCAAGCATCTTAGCTACGGTTTTGAGATGTTTTCGATATATTTTAAGTCAATACTTTTTATTTAAGTGACCAGTGATCTAGACGGGAAAATTATTGGAAGAGGAGTCAGGTCTAGTCTCTTCATTTGTGTGAGTATTTTCGGAATAATTTCACACATTTTATTACCAATACTATGTGTATTTGTTATATATCCCTCCTGTGTTTTTCGGGGGAGGGCACATTAGCCCAGTAGGTAGAGTACAGTATAAACAACCGGTGAGTTGCGAGTTTCAAACTCGATTCAACCAAAGATCGTCAAGTGCGTGAGACTGGGCACCTTAAATCTGTTGTTGCATCAAATTACCTCACGTTGGCGTGGTGTGGAAGTGTGGAGAGTGGGGTGCCATCTCAGATGTTAACCTCGTCATCTGACCGTGGTTCAAAATTACGACGTGTTATCCTCGAATCTTTCCCTTCGGGTTTTATCCCGGACCGTCGCCAATAGACCGTTGTGTTGCTTTTGTACAACGTTAATTCAACTATCTACCTATCCCCTCCTCTTGTTGGTAGTAGTAGGCGTCGCAGGTTCGATTGCTGTGACTTACCCTGGGTGTGTTTCGCTCTTCTATGTCAGTAAAACTTTCCTGGTTTGTGTGCATATTCATTAATTGATGTCGTTTCTCTTGTGTTTGGCGTAGCTTGGTCCAATATGGTCCTTCTGCTATAAAATCTAACTAACCCTCCTGTTTTTGAGATCAGTAATAAAAGTATTTTGGGAAAGAGACATGCCCTTGGGATTTGTTGTCCCAGTCTCTTGACTTAGCGCAATGCGACTTGATGAGTGAAAATCTCTTGACCCTCCATATTTGGTTACACATATTACCTGTAATTGAAGGACTCCGGACAACATAATGATATAATCCACAGAAATATATCCCATGAGGAAAGAGAATTGAATTGTCATATTTGTCCTCATGTTGCAGAAAATGACCGTAAATCGACAAACCGACTAAAACTTCAGTTTGGGGAGCAACTATAAAAATGTTAGGGGGCAATGGAGTCAGGCCCTTAAGAGCTTATATCCCTGCTTATTTCTATGGATTCAATGTTGTTCACCATAGATTCAATGAAGCTTTAAATAGGGTGACTCAAGACAGCATTAAATATTAAAGTTCTTTTTTGTTATTAATACCCGAAATATGTTTTAAAAACAAATTTAAAATCTTATTCATTGAAAATATCAAGATGAATCTGAAAACCCGATTAAAAATACTTACTCAAATCAAATTGCTCTCAACGAAGTCGCCACGGATCGTCGCCAGTAGGCCGCGTGTTGCTCCAGTGCGACGTAAATTTAACTTATCTATCTACCTCAACCGTAGGTAGGTAAGTTTATATAAACCTACCGAGAGATCAATCCCTAAGAGAAAGATCCAAAGAACAACGTCTCGTAATTTTGAACCACGGTCAGATGACGAGGTCAACACCTGAGCTGGCACCCCACTCTCCAAACTTCCACACCACGCCAACGAGGCCACGAGAGATTTAACGTGCACCAGGCCCCGTGTGTACGACGGTCTTCGGCTGATCCAAGTTTCGAACTCGCAACCCTCAGGTTGCTAATTCGTTGCTCTTTCAACTGGACTACCACGCCCCCTCAACCCCGAATGGAAAAATCCGACGAAGGCGCAATCTCAAATCTCTGAATTCGTTTCATCTAGCATTTTTTCCCACGCTCAAGCGACACAACCACAGGTTTCACTCACTCAACACCTCTGGATAGAGCTTTTATTCTCATGTCTTATTTCAATAATCGATTAATAAAATACATTGATAACTTTTTTAAATCATGGAACGATTTTTTTTTTGGTGTTCGGATATGAAATCTTGAGACCCTTCAATAATTTTTAAATTGCTACTCTTTTACCAGGGATCAGTAAAAGGATCCCATCAGTAAGAAGATAGCAATAGCTCAGTTTTGTTATCAATAAAATTCCGAAAATGAAAGTTAATTTAATTTTTTTATTTTATACATAACATTTGAAAAACTCCACCAAGGACCACAGAAGAACCAAGACGCGACATAATGGGACTCCTTTACACAGGAGCTTTTGAACAGCTTGTGGAAAGCATGTCTGCACATTATAAGGCATGCACTAGGTAACTTTTATGACCACTTAAGCTCTGTGTATCGGCTAATGAAAAATGTAGGTATATATGTAACTGGGATTCGCCGAGGCCATCGTGAAGGAACGGGACTGAACCTGAAGTCGCTTCAACGTCACGATAATAGGGCTATCGTTCCCGTTCGTTGTCGCAGACACATATGCTTTAGAAGACGCTTGTTACCTACAAATATTTATCTTTCTTCCAATTTTAAAGTGGTAATTGATTCAGACCGTTCCTGAACGGTAAGATGGGTGTACAGTCGCGGAAGAAAAGAAAACGAACCACCCCTCTTCATTCGAGCAATTTTAACAGGAGAGCAAATTCAAAAATGGCGTTTGACAGAAATTAATGTCTTCTATAAATTCAAATGCATAAAATTTGCATAAGGGACCGTCTAAATATTAAATTGAGCACCAACTTCATAATTTCCAATGGAAACACCCTAATTCGATACACAATTTCATATCTATATCAAAATTTAACTTCAGATACCAAATTTCATGTTATTAGGTCTTACTGTTTCGAAGTTACGAGTACAGAAAGATTGGAGATCCTAATGTTAAATAAGTTTCTTAGACTTTTATGGATATCTTCCTAAATAATATTTCTATAGGGCTGATATTTTGTACCCTGTTACTGTTAAACAACCCAAGCAAAATCCACCTAATATTTTATTTTAAAAATAGTTTTTAGTGTACAACAATAATTATTAAATTATTGTTTGAAAAAGTTATGAATTTTAACCTTACTATATTTTGATGAAAATTGATTCAGTAGGACTTCTAATATGACCATGCAAAATTTCAGCTCATTCCAACGGTTAGTTTTTGCGTGTGAAATCGTTCTTTGCCTTAGCGATGAATTTTTTGGCGCCAACTAGGAGCACTATATTTTTTCGTGTCTTACACGATAAAAATTTTATGAATTGAAAACATGAACTTAAGTACATACAGTGGCTCCCAAAAGCGTTCGTACACTTACGAATTTCAATGAAATACTGCTCTATCCATTATTAAAATTTAATATTTCAGAATGGGAATTTTTTAATAACATCTATAACTTGTTCTTAACAAAACTAAATAAAATATTTTAAAAGCATAGTAAAATTTGTTTTGGAAAATCAATAATCAAAAAGTAACAAAAAAGTTACCTCACAAGTCTTCGCACACTTTAAAAAAAAATCTTTACATATAGTAAATATTGTAATATTTCGGTAAATTAGTACTTAGTAGGATATCCTATAGCATCCACAACAGCTTTTAAACGTCTGGAAATAGAGTTCACTGGTTTTTTTTGTAATTTTTGCATCTAATGCTCCTTCAATCATTACTGTTTTTAGTTTGCTTTTCGTTTTAATGTCGTCTCTTCGTACTCTAACCTCCAGTTCTCTCTAAATGTGTTCTATAGGGTTTAAATCCGGCGACTGAGGTGGTATTTTCAGAACTTGTGGACAATTATAGACACCAGAGGCGAATGTTGAGAGCCGTGTGCTTAGGATCGTTATCTTGATAAAAAAACAAAGTTGTTTCCAATACCCAAATTTTGGGCTGATAATTTTAAACTGCCTTTTAAAATATTTAAATAAAGAGCATGATTCATTATGCCATCAATAAATACCAAATTACCTAGTCCTGATGCTTACATGCACCCCCACACAAGGACACTTCCACCGCCATGCTTTACTGTTCCAACTAAATTCTTTTTCTTCTCCATACAATTATACGCCCATTGGAACCAAACATGTTAAATTTGCTTTCATCTGCAAATAAGACATGATTCTAATACGTTTCGGGCTTATTTATCATTGATTTTGCGAAGGAAAGCCTGAGCTTTCTATTTTTCGTACTTACAAAAAATTTTCTACGGGCAGAACGCCCATTTAATCCAGCTGATCTGAGCACTCGTCGAGCAGTTTCAGATGAAATTGAAGTAGAAAATTTTTCAGTAAATTCTGTAGAAATTTTTACAGCATTCAAACGTGGATTTTTCACAAATTTTCTAACTATAAATCTCTGATCACGTTGAGCTGACTTTGTCAGACGACCTTTCCTTTCCTTGTTTTCGATCCGATTTTCTTTAAAGCGTTTTATCACATACTGCACCGTAGAATGGGATAAATTTACTAATTTAGAGACATTCCGAACTGATTTACCACTACTATGATGAAAAATAATCAATTTTCGAATGCTGTTCGTTGTTTTCTTACGACTATGAGCCATTTTTAAATAATAAATAGTATATTACGAAGTAAGCAAGCAAAGATTAAAGCCAAACGATTTTTTAAATGTCACCAAAATGCAAAAATAAAAAAAGCGATAAACGATAATTTTATTTATGAATTCATCCGAAAATATTTCGGTGTACGATCACTTTTGTGGCGTATTCTTTCCCTGCCTCCTTGCATTTTAATTTTTATAAAAAGAAAATGAGTCAATATTTTTTAAAAGAATATTAGGTTTTATTCAGAATCACATGGAGATGATATGAAAAAATATTGGACTTTATATTCGAATTCAATTCCAGGCTACAGCGCTTTTTCTACAAATTTTTAAAGTGTACGAACACTTTTGGGAGCCACTGTAATTTAAATTGTTATTTCTTGCTGAACAAAATTGTTTTGTATCCACCCATTTGTAGAATTGCATAATAATAATAATTAAAATAAAAGATAAATTTTGAAACTTAAGAATTATAAATTAAATAAAATCGATTTGTTAAAAATAGGATTAAATTATTTCATAAACCGTATTATAAATATGAACCACATTTATGCGCATTAGGGAACATTTATGCTCTTTTGTTCTTGTTTTAAAATATATGTAAAATCTTTCATAAGATTGCATTTGACAAAAGAGCTTTTCTTTCAAATAATTTCCCTTGAACCTATAACTTTCTAGCAAATTGGGAAAGCAAAGAATTAGAGAACGAAATGAAACTTCTTTTGTACTAATTCCAAACAATCCACGCAGCTGGAAAAGTTTCTTTTTTTTTAAACGCATCTGTTTGACACATACACACTGATTTTTTTTGCTTAGCGTTAAATAAACCTATTAAAATTTAATTATTTTCCACTTTTATACCAGTTTCATCTTTCTTCCTTAAGTTTTAATCTTGAGATAAATCGTACTGAATTAGATTGTTTCGAACAATATTTGTGAACATTTCAATGTTTATATCGTTCTTTAACTCGTTAAATGAGCTTGGTGGTTATAAAAACACACTCCACAGCGAAATGAAATCTTTCACTCTTGTTTTCTACCTGAAAAGGGGACACTTTTTGATTTCTTCTCTTTAAGTAGAGTATTTGAACGAATTAAATATATCTGAGAAAATTTATACACACACAAAACATGTGAAACATTTATTTCCTACAATTTTTAAGCTGAAAAAACTTTTTTAAAAAGCATTAAATTTGTGATAACTTAAACTCTTAAGGTGTTGTCCTTCAAACTTTAAACATAATTTTGTATTTAAGATTTTTAGAACTATAAGTAAAGCAATTTATATTTACTTGTAATAAGAACTTGTAAAGATGTGTACCTGCTAAAAATTCATTTATTCAGTTCTTATGTATTTAAAATTATTATTTTGTTCCATTTATTAGTTTTCCCAAAGATGAAGAAAGAAGATGGCTACATGTTGCTATATGAGTTTTATTCAGTGGATTTAAAATGTGATGAACCTGACAATAAATTTTATACGTTTACTGTTTCTTATTCATCTTATTTTATAAAATATTGATTTCACACACACATACAAAAGTAATAGAAATTTAATATTAAAAATCCTGCGTAGTACTTTTATGCACATAAAATCATAAAAATTGTCAAGAGTTATTTATTTTAATTTAATTAATCAGAGTTAATCAATTTAAATTTATCAAATTGATTATTTACATAATCTCAATTTGATAAATTAAATCAATTTGATTTAATATTAAAAATCCTGCGTAGTACTTTTATGCACATAAAATCATAAAAATTGTCAAGAGTTATTTATTTTAATTTAATTAATAAGAGTTAATCAATTTAAATTTATCAAATTGATTATTTACATAATCAATTTGATAAATTTAAAATCCAGATATAGACACACGGGTGTGACTTATTATTTAGTTTTTGAACCAGAAATTTAAAATTGGGCAAAATAGCTAACAACTTCAAGTATATGTGTGTGTTGTGTGTGGTTAAAAAGTTATCTTCCATCTTGTAAAGATTATATGTATAATTTTTCATGTTTATATTTTATGCGTAACTGTCCTAAAATAAATGTACGTTTACGAAAACATAAGCAATTAAGGATCAATAACATAAATGAAAGCTTTCAGTGGTGACCTGGACTTGATTTGAGCACGCAACTGCATCGGTTTTCACTATTTTTATTTTATGCGACATGGTCCCACTTTTTGAAACTCTTCTCAATAGCAATGCCCAGTCTACTTATATTTCACGTCTATGGTGAAACCTCGGATAATAATTCTCAGATCGTTTGCATTTGCATAATAAATATAATTATTCTCGGATCGATCGTTTGCACGAGCTGACAAATACGTTTGAAATAGGGTTCAAATTTGAAATTTGTGTAGCTATAACTACAATTAATCTCGATCTACGAATAACGATTTTCAATGTGGAGAGTATTCCTAAAATTGACAGTAACTTTAACATTAACTATATCTCCGGATATGAAGATAGTAAAGTCATGAAGTTTTATACTGGACTAATTTAACGATGCAGAATCTGATCAAGGCATCAAAACATAGTGTTTTCATTGGAAATTTTGTTGTTTGTGCAAAATTTATTATGAAGACGTCCCCTCATGTAATTTATTTGCATGTGTAGAGGACGTTATTCCCTATTAAATGATATCTTTGAATTTGTCCTACCATGAGTAGTGCTCGAAATAAAGGGGGTGGTTCAGTTTTTTCCACGACTGTACATAGTAAAAAAGGGAGGGGGAGGCATGTTCTCTTCTGATTTCACGGTATATGTGATAGTTATTTTTATGGAGATTCATTAGGCGCTTTTCATTGTTAATGTAGTAGGTATAAATTATACGGAAAAGATCACGGACCATCTATATAAGGGCTTGACTAGAGAAAGAACATTTTCAAGTGGAAATGTCTCCAACCCATCTCTCCGAGCTGTGATTAGGAGCGCGCAAGTATCGGATAATCTTAATTAATTCAATCTAAAATGGAGGTAGAAGATCGTTTCTTTTTCCAGTCTTAAGATATTCCTACTGTGTTAATGGCCGTATTAATTTACTACCACACAGGTGCAAAGATGTTACTCATTAATAACAAATAGATTGTAAAGGAGAATTTTCGATTCAAAAGGTATACTAATGATTATTATATTTGAAGACAAGTATAAACCATTATAATACTGATTAAGGCATTGAAGTTAATCAACTAAGTCGTGCTTTATCAGCACCGAAAAACATACTAGGAACCTCAAATGATTTCTCTTCACACGTACGGTGCAATTATCCCGTTGATTATCCAAACCTGTCCCCCATTACTTTAAATGCATGTTTGTCCCCTTATATAAACCCTGGTTTGTACCATAGCTGGAGTCTTCTCGTTCAGTTTCACTGGCAGTTGCCTGGCAATTATAAGTTTATTTTTTTAACAGTTCGAATTTTTTGGTTTTCAATTATTTCTCGCGGGTTAAAAGATAAGCTTGACTTACTTTAATATATTTAATACTACCATTTAAGTAGTCTGTTTGTAAGCACTGTTTTCCCATACATCCTTGACGATTAAATCTGATCAGATGTGGAAATGTAATATACCCTTTATATTGTCAAAATTGATGATATGTCCATCCATGTGTCTTTAGATGAATACTGGTACTGGGGAAACATTACACCACTATATTTAAGATAAAGTAGAGGTGACTATTGTATTTAAGATATATTTCGACTTTCTTGCAGTTGAGAACATTTTAAATTGTTGCACTGCAATATTAATAAATTTTACCGAAATAAGCCGAATTGAAAGAAACATTCAATATTATGTAACATAATATGAAATATTCCAATAAGAATCTTTTCAAATCTCGTTAAGGGTAAAAAAATTAAATAAATAAATTTAATTCAGAATTTCTGCAAACCAAGAATTTTGTGTCCCACATTTTATGTTTGTAAAAAATTGTAAAAGTTAAACATCATTTAAAAGGGAAACTGATACAACTGATACCGCTGATTGTTTGTACTTATCAGATTTTTAATGAAGTAATTGACGAACAGGATGAAGACTTGTCACAAAAATTTCAGAAAAGATTGTTAGTTGAACTAACTGTACCCAAAATAGGTACCTTCAATATCTGTAGAGTGCTACATATATAAAATGCCACAAAAATTGATCATCAGAAAATGTGTGTGCATAATGGAAAAAATTTTACTTAATAATTATTGTAAAGCGCAAAAATGACCGTCGGAAAAAGATACAAAATAGAAAAAAACTTGCAACATTTAAAAGCTAAAAACATTGTGTAGGTTGTAACCTATAACTAAAGAAAAATAAAAGTTTGACTTTTAGAGGTCATGATGACCTAACAGCGTTTTTGCTTATAATTTAAATTGCTTTATTACATTATCAGCAACAATATTTATAACCATTATTTAAAAAAAGATTATCACACAGCTTAAAGTTTAACTTCAAAAAATTGGTTTTGTGTTATTTAAAATTCCTGCTACTTTTTAAATTTCAATAAACATTTTATTTCTTCACCTTTAAAATGTTTTACTGAAAATTTTGTGTAATTTAATTTTCTACAAATTTTGGATAGTACAGGGACTTTTCCTATGCACCAATGGATTACTATTGTTCCCGTCTTTTAGAGCTTGCAATGTGGAGAAACTGAGAAAATGTGTGTGATTTTTCCTGCATGACTTGGGTGCCTAGACATACACCACTCCAGTGCTTTTGCTAAAGCTGACAGACAGTTCCACTTGAAATATTGTCGGAAAGGGAATAGGATACGATTATAGCTCCGTAGTGAACTACCACAAATGCTACGCCAAATTTGCCGTCTATGCCCGAACCATCTGTGTATGGTTGTATGCACATCTATTGATTGTAGTGACAGATGCTTCAACAGAAAATGAGCAAAAGGTGCCATAAAACTTGCCTTTGACAAAAATTTTCATTTTCGAAAATAACAGTGAAATTTTTTGAAGTATTGACTCTTGGACGTCCTGGTAGCTGAGTGGTTAGCTGTCTGGTCCTAGGTTCGAGTCCCAGTCATGGCATGGATGTTTGTAGTGATTCGGAATGCACTTTAAGTTATTGGTCCCAGTCTATTTGCCCCTCGTGCGGCAAAAAATGACCGTACAGCGACAAACCAAAAAATATTGTTTTCCGTAACTGTAAGTTTTATCATACTTCCGATAAGACAGACGAAACTTTACATGCTTTTCTTTCTTGGTTCTGAGATACAAATGTCCAATTGTTTGCATTTTGAACACTCCGATTTCAGCCGAGCACCCCGAACACAGAAATTATTCATGCATAAGATTCATGGAAACACAGGCTGTTTTACAATTATAAATTAGCTTTGAACATATCTCGTCATATTACTACAAAAACAATAATTTTATTTATTCTTTTTCGAGTTAAATGCACTTGCACACATAATTGTGCGTAATGTATGTTCTGCGAAAGCAAGATAAATCTACTATGAGTTAACTTATTAAGTACATGCGCAGCAGAAATAGTTTTCAGCACCTTTTTATATGTGCAAAATTGTATTTAATATTACCGTGCGATATTACCATCAAAACAGAAAAAATGGAATTATCTTGTTTTTGCAATAACCCGACGATATTACCGTCAAAAAAGTTGTTATGAGAAAAAATATATTACAAATTATCGTATTGACCGCTAGAAAATATTTTAGCATGATTTAACCTCTTAAGCTGCTCGGATTTCTATGCGAATATGAAGAAACGAAAGAATAAGTTTCTAGTGTATAAGTTCTCATTCCTACTTGGTATACGATCTATCTTTACTATTATACACTCACTACCAAAAGTTAAGCACGAAGCAGTAAAATGCGAAAAAATCGACAAGTACAGCTTTGATTGACACGAAATGCGGTAGGAAAGTAGCAAATATGTTTATGCATGAAACAAAACAAAGAATTACATACAAAGATGAAAACAATATTGAATTTTCATAAATTATAAGATGAAGTCATATTGGAGTCATTAACAAAATGATGTTTAAATCCAAAACAAACAAAACCGACATTAATAGGGTATGTGACCACCCCTCATCCTCATACAAAGTTTACAGCGTGTGACCATGCTTTCCATTAGGTGATTAACCACCCCAGAGTCAAGTAATCGCCATTCTTCCTGTAGAGCAGTTTGCAACTCTGAGAGTGACTGGGGGTGGGAAACGTGCAGACACAGCACGGCCGAGGGCATCCCAAAGATTTTTAATGTCGGGCGAATACGCCAGCCAATCCATAGGCGCAATCTCTTCACTCTCCAGGTAATCGTCGGCAATGTTGGCTCGATGGGGACGCGCATTATCATCCATTAAAACGAAAGCAGGACCAACTGCTGCAGCGTACAATCTCACAGTGGGTTCTAGGACTTAATCCCGATACCGGACAGCCGTCACAGAACCCCGTCTATAGATATGCAGGTCGGTGCGATATCCCAACGAAATCCCTGCCCACACCATGATGCTTCCACCTCGGAATGCGTGATGCTCGATAATGTTCTGGGGCCGATTGCGTGTGCCTTGTTCTCTCCAGACCCTTACACGCTTGTCATCTGGCTCCAGGGTAAATCTCGACTCATCATTGAACATAACGTTAGCCCAATCAGACACAGTCCAATTCACATGTTGCCGACACCACTTTAATCGTGCCCCTCTGGATTGGACCGATAGAGGAACACAAACTCGTGGTACCTGGGCGTACAATCCTTTCATGTGTAGCTTCGGCGAACAGTAGTGGCAGATATCGTCTTACCAATGGACGCTGCAACCATAGATGTCACACGTGTGGAGGTCGCTCTTCGATTCCTCTTGGCTAAAACAGCAATATATCGATCTTTCGCGGGGGTCGTAACCCTTGGGCGACCGGCCACAGGTCTTTGGACAACTGTTTGGCTTGTTTGGAATTGTTTCCATAATCGTGAAATGACGGAATGATGAACGCCGAAGAAAAGAGTAACATCTGTGATCGATTGTCCTGCTTCAAGGCGTCCCACAGAACGCCAGCGCTCACTATCTGCCATTCGTCTTCTGGAAGCCATAGAAACACGTCTGTCTTGAAAACTAATCGTACGAAAGTTCTAAAGACTTTTTATCAGCACATACATGAAACTCCTCTAACCCTTCACAATGCTGGCTTCTTATCGACTGCCTTTTTTGCATATTTCTAACACGAAACCATGATTGGCTGTTACAGAACATATTTGCAGATATATATTCCATCTACAGATATATATTCCATAAATGTTACAGATATATATTCCATCTACCTCTGCACCGAAATGCAGCCTCTCAAATTCAGATTAGCTTCCGGAAATTAACATTTTCCTCTCCGGGCTTAACTTTTGGTAGTGAGTGTAAAAGGAAGTGTTTGTGTGTGTGTCTGCGTGCGGTGTCCAGACGAATCTATAGCATTTACAGCCATGAAATTCGGCACACAGGTAGTCCTAAAGGCGACTGAATGTCTGTCGAAGCCCGAATTTTAAAATTTAATCTAGAAATTTTTTTAATATTTTGTGCTGCGAGTATAGCCCCTCCTCCACTATGACGTATCTGCGCAGACAGATCTAACAGATACTTATCGCGCATGCTACCTCTTCACTAAAAATAAGATGCCGCAGGCGAAGACGTATTCATTTCTAGGATCCCAATCATCCCTTCGGATCTCCCATTCCAATTTAAGCGACTTCAGTTCCCTGTTCTTTCAAGTTTCGCCATGAACATCAACAAGGCACAAGGACAATCGCTGAAAGTTGTAGGACTCGACCTCATTAAACCGTGTTTCCCCCACGGTCAACTCTATATGGGTTGTTCAAGAGTTGTAAAAGCCGAGAATCTTTACATCCTAGCTCCAAATGGAAGAACATTCAACATAGTGTATCATGAAGCTCTCTAAGCAAGAATCAGTGAGGTGGAAGGAATGAGGCGACATGCTCGAGTCATGTCGGGTGGTGGTGGGATTCATTCTTAAAATTACTGTTTTTTTCTTTTTAATGTATTAAAAATCAGTGAGGACAAACAAGAATGATGTCACGGGCAACGCCGTGCGGGTACTACTAGTTATCTTATAAGCCGATAAGTGTGAGTTGAAGAAAATTTTCATTTCGAAAAAGGTACACAGGAAATGCGAACAGAAATGTAACAAAAGTATATGTAAAGAATAAAATCTCAAAGAAAAAATGTTTTGATATGCCCCAGGATCTTGAAATTTCAAATCAAGAATTTTGTTAATGTAAAGAAAACAATATTAGTTATATCTTCGCATTATAGAGCAATATAAATCATATTCGCATAAACCTTCAATCAAGAATAGTCATAAACAGGGTTACCATACATCCCAGTTTTTGAATATCCTGAGATCCGGTCTGATTAATCGCTTTGTCCCGGTCAGAAGAAGACACCAAGACCACGTTCATTATGATGTATCGGTTATTGATTACCACCCCGTGAGGCAATTTGCTTGTTTTGGATGTAGTACTGTCAGCTGAACCTCTAGAAGTACAGTGGTATTTATTTTTCTTCATTTTTCAGTCCGTCAAACTGGTGCACAGCCTTATAAAGCAGAGTTAGAGTCGGCTATTGATTTGAATGGACAAGATCTTCTGCACTTGTTGTCCGTTCAATTGTTGCCGCTTCTCAACCACTTGGACTACCACGTCCCTTCAAGATGCTTGAAGATGCTTTGTTGTGGATTTCTACGTAGTTGGTCTAAGATACACTTCCAGCTACAAAATAAAATAAAAAGTCAATAAAACTCATTGGTTGGTTGGTTGGGTTATATTACCGAAGGGCCAAGCTGCGCCAAAACAAGACATACAACGTCAAGCAATGGACAAGATACACAAGGCAAGTTTTACCGGCACATACATCCAGGATACGTTGCAGGAATAAATTCCAAATACAACTCAGTAGGCAAACGCACTCAGATATGGCCCCTGAAATTCATCTGACCAGCTATTCTCTAATACATATTCTCGTATAAAGTTACATGCTTGAGAGAGAGCAATAGGGTTTAACGTTATGAAAATTATCTATACTTTTAAGTATTAAAAGTAGCGTTAAGTTAAAGTAGAGCTAGCATTGTGAAAACATTCAAATAAAAAAACTATTGATTTGTCTGCATATGCTGAGGATTGTTATGTCACTGTAGTAAATACGATAACTTACAGTAGTTCACTTGTCAGCTTCATATAAATGAATTTCATTTTTGAAGCATTTAACAATGCACAGATACATTACTCCTGTTTTCAATACCGAGGGAACAGGATATATAAATCTGACAATTTGATAAAATCTTAAAATTTCTTAGCCAACATTGATTTCGAGTTTGCCTACAGATCAATCGCAGGAGATAGTTGAAAATAGCTATGAGCTATGACTAAACACACTACGCTTCCAATGATACACCACAGATAAAGTTGTGAATGAAATTCTAAGTTCTACCATTTTCTAAGGATTGTGGGATATCATGAACTATATAGGTCAATAATATTTCCAGTTATTAAAATAGAACCTAATAAGCAAGTTAGTTATCGTTTCATTAAAAGTAGTTAACACAAATTTCACGTTTAATGAAATCTACAAAATACTTTAAAATAAACCAACTTTTCATATTCAGTGTCCCTTTGGGTGATATTACATATAGAGTTTCACTCCACTCTACTGAATATGCAAGCATGTCTGCAACAAAGTATGCTTTAAAATTTCTTTTAAATCAAGGTCAAATGCTTATATCATTATATCGCTCTTTCTGAAAAAAGGATATTTAATGAATTTATATCTATAACTTTGGTTAATATAGAGCCAATATCCATTTTGCAAGTTTTTATTACTTATTGACTTAGTATTTTTTAATTTTTAATACAGGGTGAAAAAAATACTTTCCAGTGCTTATAATTTCATAACGTATTGATAGGAGATTGGAGCTCTTGTATTATAACTTTTTTTATTTAATAGTGATTTGTGGACATAAAATCAGCGAATTTGTGGCCCTTTTCTGCCATGGTACAGATATATTTATTTTATAGTTTACACGAATTTCGTTAACTTTTACTTGATGTTCCTCCAATTAATATCTTGAAGAATTATAATCTTGCTTGGTTTTTGAATAATTCATTTGTTTAATAAAAATGGAATAGGAAATGCATGTTTCTGCTTTAGATCGTACATATTCTTTCCAACTTTTGCCAAATGGCTTTCATAAATGTCGATTGGAATCTTTCCCAGTGCTTAGAAAATGCATATAGAAATATCAAGAGAAAATGCGTATTATGCCAAATCATGTTCTTGCCAGCATCATAATACATTTTGTTCCAAAATTTCAAGAAATCTGTGTGCGGATAAAAGCGAAAGCCATTATTCTCATCACTAATTTTCTTTCTTCCCGAAAAGACAGAGGACTGAAATTTGGCATAGTTGTATATTCTGAGACAAAGTTTCCAGGACTTTTTTAGATGAAAGCCTCGTTAGGATATTGCTACGGGGCAAAAAAGATCTCTTATAAAATAGCAGGATGCTTTGAAGAATTACGTTAGTTGATGTTGAAAAATATTCTAAGAAAAATTATAAATCATGTGAATTTAAAATTCTATGGGGAAACTTTCTTTTTTGTGAGGAAACCATAAGTCATTAAAAATGCCGTTCTTAAGCAAAGAAAAACGATTTAACGTTGCAAATCGCAATACTTTTTTCCCACAGAAGTTCATTGATGTATTAAAACCTAACTGCTTTACTGTTTTCTGAAGTATACATAAACTACAAACAACATTTCGCACCTACGTACCTATCTTCTGGACTCTTTTATACTGAAAGAGATCTCATCACTCTTGAAATCAATCGCAATATTTAAAATAGTTTATTCTTTGTCAATAGGCATGTGGGCCTGATTGAGCTATTCTGGATCCGGTCTGCAGGCGGTAGTTACGATATCTCTGCAGATCAAGTCTCTCTCCAGCTTTGAGGAAATTAGAAAAACTACCCCAAAATTATTTGATCCAATTATTATTGTAGTATTTGGTTGGGGTTCTAAAATCTTAAGAGAAATAACTGAAAGTTGTTGATATTTCTAATTGTTGGTCTCAAACGCTATTTCAATTGAATAAAGATTTACTTCATTGTCCATATCAAATATCAGTCAACTTCTCTCAAAAGTATTCTCTCGAGTTGTGTTTCTTTATTTTCTTTAAAGAGGAACTACTACACTATCTACCAATAAGTATTTGGACACCTGTGATAGAAAAGAAAAACAAAATTTATTCATATTCAATATTTTTTAGAGCCTCCACAAGAGGTAATTACAGCCTCAACCCTCCGGGGCATGCTTTCCACAAGTTCTTGTATGACGCCTAGTGGTATTTTCTTCCACTCGGCTTGGAGAAGACATGTAAGTTCCTTCACCGATTTTGGACGGTTGTTGCACCCCTTAATTCGGCGATCCAACTCGTCCCAGAAGTTCTCGATAGGGTTCAGGTCTGGGCAGGCCAGTCCATTCGATTAACCCCATTGTCACCATACCAATCCATGGTGGACCTCGCAACATGACAGCTGGCGTTGTCGTCCTGGAAGTAACATGGGTCCAACCCGTAAAACTGCCACAACGTGGGAAGCACACTGTCCTCCAAAATAGTGTAGTAGGCGTCGGCGTTGAGCTTACCATGTATTGGGACCAAGGGTCTCAGTCCATACTAGGAGAAACACCCCCAGACCATAATGCCTCCTCCGCCGAACTTTACTGTGGGCACAATGCATTCTGGCAGGAGGCGTTCTCCTGGTAGACGCCAGACCCAGACCCTGCCATCCGAACGGAAGAGGGTGAACCTTGATTCGTCGCTCCAGAGAACCCGTTTCCACTTACCTACGGTCCACTTTCGACGTGCTTTGCACCACATTAACCGAGCAGCGCGGTTGGACTTTGTGATCAAAGGCTTATGGGCGGCAGCACGACCACGAAAACCAAGCAGATTGCTTCCTTACGGATGATATTCATCGAAACAACACTCCCGGATGCCTATTGAAACTCCTGGAGTATGTGGGCCATCGGTTGGGTGCGGTTCTTCCGAATTTATCTGGACAGCACCCGTCGGTCTCTATCTCCCAGTTTCGTGGGTCTGCCAACTCGGGGCACATTCCGACAATCACCGCTCACCTTCCACTTCTGAGTCACATAGGCCACTGTCGATTTTGGGTAATTCAGCTTGCTAGATATCTTCCTTAAGGATCGGCCATTTCTGTGATACCCGACGATTACACCTTTCTCGAAATCAGACAACTCTGCACTTCGTGGCATCTTTCATGCGACTAATGCCAATGTTGTTTCCTACACGATATTTAACGGCGGAGGGCGTGACGTATATCAGGACCGCAGATATCGTCATTTGCATGGGTGCCCAAATACTTAATGGTAGATAGTGTATATAGCATGCCTTCAGAAAATATTATATAAAAATGTTGAAAGGATGAATATCAAAATTTATATTTGCGTCAGGTACTGTTCAGAAGCTTTAATTAAATATCAAACACACCTAAATAATTTCAAATAAAATATTCTTGATTTTTGATTAAACTTAAATAATGACTCCGGTACCTGAGATATATATTTCATATAAATATAAATTATATATTTTTAATTTATGCGACAACTGTAACACATATTCGTGGCGTAGTTTCATGCTGTTTTTCGATTTATCATTCAGTTCAGTAGGATGGTTTGTTGGTTGGGTTGAGTTTTATGGCGCAAGGGCCATATTTGACCACGCTGCGCCAAACACAAGATAGACAACGTTAAGTAAGACTTCTACCACAAGGAAAGTTTTACTGACACACAAGATAGAAGTACATTCAGGGTGAGTTACAAGAACCGATTCTATGCAACAGTCGCAGGTTGTTAGCACAGTGGTCAAACCCACTAAGCCACGACGGCCCCCAATTCAGAAGGAAAATATGACCATTGCTTTTGTAAAGCATTTATTAGTTCTTCCTGATTTCAAGTGGCGAATGGAAGGCAGCAACATATTTCGCTATTATATACTACATAGATATACACGTTTCATCCTATTTAAGTCGGAAATTTTCGCTGGCCATTCTTGATGGTATCGTTTCTCCATTTCAGTATGCGGACGTGCATGCTGAATTGGCGAAATGCATATTTGGTCGTGAAGTTTTAGATTTAGAATTATTTAACAATTTTAAATTGAGTTCTAAAAATTAAATTTTCAAATATCACAGAAAGTCGAAAATTTAAGTTTCACAAAGTATGTATTAGCTAAAGTATTTTATGAAAAATCATTTATAGAGACTATGTAAGTTGCCGATTTATGATTTTTACATATATCAAGGACGTTTGAAATAAAAACTAACTGTATGATTCCTTTTTTTGTCTGAGTGATTTTTTAGGAATTTATTCGGATTTTAAAATAACAGTATTCTGTATTAGATTTTGATAAACTATCAAAATGGTAGTTTACAAACTACTATATTGATTTTAAATTGCGGTAAAACAACAGTAGGCGGAATCAAATGAATAGTATAACAAAATAGTTTTTGGAAAAACCCTTTTTAGCGTAAGCTACATTACTTCATGTTTTATACTTTTATTTTCTTCTTATGGACTTATCTCTCTATTTAATTTTATAGATTCCACAGACTCATTCAAGGTAAAAAAGACTTTTGAAAATTGTCAATTCTCATGCTCAATTTATATGGAACATAAATTTAATTCAGTGGTGAAATGGTGAGGAATGGAATCGATTGTTTTGAATACACCGTTCAATGAATGAGTTATCAGTTCTATATTTTTAAGTAAGTTACAGCCTAGAGTGGCCAATTTAAAAGCGGCAAAATTTGATTTTCGCAGCGAAAAATAAACACTGTTTTAAATATTTTTGAACTTACAAAAGGCGAATTAGTTTATTGTAATATCTAATAAAAGCAGAAGGCAATAAGTAATTTATGAGATGAACGCTGTCTGAGTCTTTAATCTCCTCAAGAGTAGGGATGGTAGGTTTTAGATTAGTCTACGAGCGGCAAAAGGTTGTCCCCATTTGTTAGTATTATTCTCCAAATGTTTTCGTGCTTTTACTTTTGATCACCAGTCCACACGAATCTTCAACGAGTTGAGTACATGAGACTTGACTCTCACCTTGAGAGCCGTTCGTTCACCACTTTAGGTTCAGATGCTAGAATCTCTCCAAATCAAATGTGTCTGCAAATAGCAGAGGGTCAGTAGTTCTCCCAGAAGAGCATCATTCCAGAAACGTTACGTTTATTATCTTTAAATGCTATGGTGGAGCTTTTAAATATCATCAATTACGTCTTTGGATGAAGCTGGACCGGTAATTTTGGGTTCAGTTTATCTGGCCATCATGAAACGGAACGCAGAACAATGAGAACAGATTAGGGTGACTCTTCGTCTACTTCGAATCTCGGAACACAATCAATCAACTAATGATTAACACTTTGAAATTCGAACATATCGAGAGGATGGAAAAGAGATTAGAAATTCTGAGCCCGGATGGAGAGAAAAGTGGAATAAAATGTTGTTGATTATGAGACGCTTGAGACGATTTCGTCTCTAAGCAACGGATGATTATTGAGTGACTCCCGATTCATAAAAAGGAATTGAAGGAGGATAGAGGGAAAACGGATTGAGTGGAACTGTGAGAGTAGTGCTCACTGAACAACTATTTTTTCACTCCGGTTGTGTAATAAGGAAGTCGGAAAGTTGGAGACCACAAAAGACATTTCGTGGTGACGATATTTTCCTGTGACAGGCTGAGAAATGTCGATGGGATATTTGACGTCTGACTATCGGAAGGGGAAATTGATTGGAACTGGAAGCAACGATGCTTGTTTGGATGAAATTCAGACAAATTTATGAAACGCTCGACGAAAAAAACGAGGTCTCGAAAAAGTTCAAGATTATTTGTGTTCTCTGTTTTGCTCCGAACAATCTTTTTTTGTATTTTGTCTCGTTTTCTGAGACAAAAAAAGTCTCGCAATGTCCATTTATTACAAGACTTGCAATCATGTAGTAACCGCATTTTTGTTAATTTTTTCTACATCGTGTGTAAATGTTTCATTCCAAAATTTAAATTTTGAACAATGGTATTTCAAAACTATAGCATCATTTTGTGACTAGTAAAATAAATCGAAGAGCAAATGTGTAAATAAAAGACAAAAGGAACTACATAAAGATATTCGTTCATTTTCACATCGGATTTTTGTGCCAATATTTGTTTGCTTACAGTTCTTTTAAAGATTTTATTTGGTTTATTTAATACAAAATCTAATCATTTATGCATTTCATGGTCAAATGATGCAGTGAGTATGTGTAGAGACTCCTCATCCCGCTGAAGCTTTATAGAGGTTTTGAATTCGATCCCGTGTGCTTGAAACGCCTTAGAGTATGCACTGGATACGGTCACTTTAAGTACACATGACTGGTGGGTGGCATATGTCACCCACCAGTAGTATGTATTGCTTCCGTCTTGCTCGTCTACGCTTGACTGTTGCCGAAGAAACAGGTCTTATCCCATTTCCCACAAGGGATTCTTGAAGAAATGCCTTCAAATTTGTCACATTGACACACTTAATGACAAATTGGAAATATATTTGTCATGACTTCCACTTGTTACCAAGAATATCTACACTAGTAAACTACCTCTTTTCTCAGCCAACATTGGCCAGAAATAAAATAAAATTAAAACTCCACCGAAATCTTCCATACTCAGAAGTGAACTAGCTCTGTTCCCATAGCGACCATCTCCACCCAGACTTCGTGAAGGGCAGGGCCGGATTTAAGAATATGCCGCCTATAGGCTAAAGTTCATTTGCCGCCCCCTCTATAGTTCATATTTGCTTAATATTGAACATTTGTTTTATACAACAAAAGGATAGAGTTCATTGGTGTTTTCATCTTTTTTAAACATAAAGTTAATTTAGTTTAGATAAAACTACAATTTTAATGGTTTACATAATAAATTATATAATCAAATTAGTTATCTACTTGGTTTTTTTTTACTTACTTCTTTTAAGATTCGTTAAAAAATTAAATGGGTTTCGAACTTAATTAATTAATTTGTTCTTGGAGATCAGTGATCACTATTTTAAACATATTTTTTATATTTTAATGCTAATGACTATCTTTTGCGTAATTGAAGAACTGTGTTCAATTTGAATTAAGTTGTCCTACACGGTGAAATGAAATTACACAAAATGTAGTTAATTACTGGTTTATTTGTTGAAAAATGTACAAACTTCTCTAAAACAACTCACCCCACGTAATCTTCATGTTCAAATTTACATAGCTTTCTTACGAGATTTCTTAATGGCAAACTCGTTAATAATGTCCTCATATGAAAGTGTTTTTGTTGTATTTGCCTCAATACAAAGTAATGAAAGTGAGTTTAACCGTATTCCAGAAATACTAGTTCGCAGATAGTTCTTAACTTTTCTAAGGCAGGAAAAACTGCGTTCTCCCGCGCAATTTGTAGCAGGTATGCACAAACTTATCCTTACAGCAATGTCCAAATTGGGGTAAACATCTTGTAAGGAATTACACCTCAGAAATTTCGAAATTCCTTCCAACGATTTATCAGATGGGTGATCAATACCCACAGCACAGTGCTTTTGAAAGTGGATGCACTCTTCAGTGAAATCCGAATCCAAATCATTTGTGTAGACGTGGTAAAGGTTGGTAGCCTTTTTCCTCAGTTCCTCTTCCATATCTGTATTGTTATCACACAACTGAGTTAAGAAGTAGAATCGGTCTTGAAACTCGTCATAGGGCATTTTTCTTTTCTTGAATTCACAAACAAAAGAGTCTATAATTGGTAAAAACGTGTTTATTTTAGGGTCATCCCTGACAGTAAAGTTGACTTCTCCACTTTGGTCTTCGTCAGGCCAAACTTTTCTTTTTGGCTGTCTTTTATTGTCTTTTTCATAAGATGTAGTTTTGGTTATATCCATGGCCAATTCCTCAAAGTAATCAAAGTTGTTTCTCTGTTTCGTAAAATATTCTTCAAGAGAGCCATACAAATCTCTGACCAACAAAACATCCATAGTTCCACTTTGCATGGCTTTGCTAACTTTATGGATTCTGTGAAGTACGGTGCTCCGGAAACACACCATAAACGCAGTCTCAAAACGTTCTAATCTTCGAAGTATTCCTCGGGATTCACATCTAGTCGTTGCTTTTTCTGTTGTGTCATTTGAAATTCTTGTCAGAACAATGCACACTTCTTCCCAAGACTCTAGTACACTTTGGAACGCGTCATCTCTTGCTGACCATCGAGTAGGACACACTTCTTTAATTGTCTTCTTATTCTGATAAGATTCTTCCATAACGCTTGTTAGGCATTCCCATCGCTTTGTAAAGCACGTAAAAAATACATATATTTCTTGGAGCAACATTAAAAATGTGCACACTTCTTCACAAGATTCTGCAGCAGATGATCCAACAAGATTTAGGGAGTGTGCCGCACACGGAGATGAATAAAGCTAAAGGAGTTTTTTTTTCTTTATTTTTGCTTGCAGACCATTGTAAACGCCGGCCATATTGGAAGCGTTGTCGTAAGATTGGCCTCTGCAGTCATCAATGTTTATTTGCAGATTTTCTAGCTCATTCATAACACACTCAAACATTCCTTCTGAACTATGACCAGCTGATGGAATGAAGGTAAGAAATCTTTCACAGGGCACACCGTCACTTGAAACATATCTAACAGCAAGGACTAACTGGTCTACATGTGACATGTCTGGGGTCGAGTCTATGATGAGAGAAAAGTATTTAGATTGTTTCAACTCTTCACAAATTACTTGCCTAACATTTTGAGCCATTAACTCAATTACCTCATCACATGTCTTGGAAGAGAGATAATTTGTATTGCCACTACCACAATTACCGTATTTTTCAATGTGTGTTGCTAAGAATGGATCGAACTCGGATATCAGCTCTAAAGCCATAAGAAAATTTCCATTCCTGTTAGAACCAAATATCTCGTTGTCGCCTCTTAAAGCGAGGCCTCTTGATGTCAGGGCCTTGACAGCCGCTACAACTCTAGTTAAAACGTTTCTCCAATAGTGTGTTTCTTTGGCTAGTTGTAAAGTTAGCATACTGTCAACACGGTTAAGAGAAATTCCTCTTGCTTTTAGAGTAATAATAGCAGATTTGTGTATTGGGGAATTTTCATGGTGACAAGCAAGACTTTCTCCATTTTTCCAGTCATTGAAACCATCTTTGTCGTCAAATTGTGATCGTTCTTTAGTGTTAAACACAAACAAGGGTCACAAAAAACCGATCCCTTACTTTTAGAGAAAATCATCCATTTCCTTTCATGAACTTCTCTATTTTTTAATCTCCGTTCAAAGAGAGATTTAGTCAAATATCTCTTTTGATCTTTGAACGCTCTTAAGCTGTTAGTGAAATCTAATCCTATGTTTTGGTCAAAGCCAATTTTTGCTATTAGATCTCTAGTAGCATCATTTAAGATCCACAAAGCTGGATCCTTATTTAAGGAGTTAAGTAATGTTGGCTCTTTATTTTCTGTTAAAGATTGACTTTTAACATCAAATCTATCAGGTACAATCTCAATGTGAGAACTTATTTGTATTTCAGTAGGTTCTGATAACAACATGGCTGTTTTGGAACAACTCGTTCCAGAGAAAGCATTGTCGTCCCCAACAGAACTATCACAAACAGCACGAGCACTTTCAGATTCCCCTTTATCTTCTTTATCGTTCTTTTCTTCCACTGGCAAACTATTAGTTTTAAAAAACAAATCTAGTTTTTTTGTTTGTTTCAGAACACGTTCTTGTTCTTGAAATTTCAGTTTTGTTCGTTTTTTGTATTCAGCGCCACTGAGTCTCTTCCTACCCTCACTCATAGTAGCTAGTAGGGAGTAGCCTACTTGTTAAAAACTGTACATTATGTATTGGAATACTCTAAACTATAAGGCAAAATCGTAACAAACAACACGAACACGCCTCGCTCAACACAATCATCAACGATTCCGTTGTGCACACCGATAGACATGAATGACAGCGTCAGACTCAGACAGACTAGACTGAAACTACACTACTAACAGCGGAGCCACTGAGCCTTCCACCAACAGTGTTGTCAGATCGAATCGCTGCGCTTGTGCCAGTGTTGTCAAACCAAATTAGATTGCACTACAAGAAAGTTATAATACAAGATTACATGCTGTGAATTTGTATTATGTTATAGTTTTAGAAAGTAGGCTATGGTAGAAGGACTAAAACATATTTTTAAGTAACATGTATTCTTAAATTCGTACGGAAAATATTATTAACGTCTGAAATACTTCATTTTAACTTTTGAATAAATTGCCAAACTGCCGCCCCTGAAAAAATTTGCCGCTCTAGGCTGCAGCCTACTTAGCCTATTTAGAAATACGGCCCTGGTGAAGGGAGCAGTTCTGTGGCAGAGTAGGAGGAAATGAATGGAGGAGACTACAAAGTACTCACATAAGGTATCAATATCCCTTGAAAACTGAGATGGGTACCTGGGCAATCAGGCCCCGAAAAATCCAGTATATTCTGACATTGTTAAGGAAAATTCAGTTATCAATTCTTAGCTTTCATTACAAAAATTAGGTAAAAAAACCTAAGGTAAGTCTTAAATATGTATCCATGATTGATAAAAATTTCAAGTTGCTTAGTAAATTTGTAAGGACAGACAGAACATCTAATCTATTTTCTTCATTATATAAAGATTCTGATGATAAACATATTTTTTAAAAATTAGTTAAGGATTATGTGAAACTCTATTAAATGAAAAAATGCAAATGATACTAGAAATTTTTAAGTAGAGACACTGCTTTGAAAAGAATTTTTAAAGTATCTTACAACAAATTATCCATTCTCCTGCGCTATTACCTACCATCTGTGATAAAACAGGTCCAATCACAATACAGCCCAAGACTTCAGAAAATGTATATCCTTTCTGAGCCAAATTCATAGCGCCACAATTTCCATTTCCATATTTTCCATGTAGGGGAAAGGATGCCAAAAATGATTTTATTACCCTCCCACGAAAGTTAGATTGTATCCTCTATATCAGGGGTGGGCAGACTTTTTCAGGGTACGGGCTACTTCTAATTTTTTCAAGGTGTTGCGGTCCACCCAGTGGCGTAGGTGTGGTGAGCTAAAATAAGGTGTACAATATTTATTATAACTTAATAATAAATGCGGAATATGTACTTACCTAAATAACTACAATAAAAAAAACTTTCTCTTTTAAAACCGCGTTTAAAGCAAAACTTACTCTTTTAAAACCGCGTTTAAAGCAAAACTTAAGAAACAAACATAATAATAATAATAGCCACAAATATAATAATATCAAATGATGCATTTATTATCAAACAATTCAAAATACATTAAAAATAAATCATTTTCATCTAAAGTTAGTTCTCGTAGTTATAGTTAGTAGAAGACTTAGTCTGCATACTGTCCGCCAATCTTGAATATCTCGGTATATAATTACTAACTGCTAATCTTACACTGGATTCTAAGTGGTCGTCTGTGAGACGGGAACGATATGTTGTCTTAATTATATTCATCGTTGAAAATGCAGATTTACACAGGTAGGTAGAGCCAAAGAACGATGTTAAATGAAATGCAACTTTTTTAAAATTAGGATACTTTACTTCGTCCATTAGATTCCAAAAGTTATTCTTAGGTTCTGAACTACGTGCTCTTAAAATTATGTCGTTTCGAAGGAGAAAAACTTCGTTTTCCTCAAGAGATAAAGAGAATATATAATTTATATTTTCAGTTATTTCTTCCACATCAACATTGCCAAATGGGTAACACATGAATGTAACAATTGGTTCTAGTCTAGTAAATTCTTGAAAACGTCTCTCAAATTCGGAGTCAAGTTTTATTATTTCATCATAATATTTCTCTTTGTTTAATGTACCTCCGTTTTTAAACAACTCGTCAGAAATATTTTTGAAATTTTTTAGTTCATTCTTCATCAACTGGGAAGATATTAGCTTTAACTTGTTTTTGAAAGTATTAACAAATCCAATTGTTTGATTTTTTTCCTTGCAATTGTAAGTTCAATTCATTAAGATGGCTTGTTATATCAACAACAAAAGTTAAATCCATCAACCAAACGTCATCACTAAGTTCAACGTACGCTTCATCTTTTGATTCCAAAAAATCTTTTACCTCTTGTAGTAGGTCCCTAAATCTTTGTAAAAATATACTCCGACTTAACCAACGAACATCTGCATGATATAACAATTCCCCGTAATCAGATTCGTTTTCTTCTAGTTGGGCCCGAAACATTCTTCTCTGAAGACTTCTTCCTCGAATTGAGTTCACAATTTTCATGCAGATTCCCATAACATGACGCATATTTAGAATTTTACAACAGAGGGCCTGTTGGTGAATAATGCAATGATAAGAAAGGAAATGCGATAAGTCATCGTCTCTGATACACATAGCCAAAAATCCATTGTCTGTGCCGGTCATTGATGGGGCCCCATCAGTTGTCATCGATACAACTTTATAAATTGGAATTTTTTTTCTCCTCTATGTATTTTTTGAAGGCGCATCTTCATCTCGTGTTTTCTTCTTTAGAGGTAATATTGTTAATAATTCTTCTTTTACACTCATATCCTTAAAAACCATTCTTATAAAAATGCAAAGTTGAGAAATATCAACCGTGTCCGTAGATTCGTCAAACTGCAAGGAAAAGCAAATGCAGTTAGTAATATCTTCGGTCAGCTGATCAGCCAGATCAGAATTCATCATTTCTATACGGTGCGTGACAGTTCTACGCGAAAGCTGTACGTCTTTAATTGCGGAAATATTTTCATTTTTGTTCTTGAATGAATCAAATAATGAATCGCTGGCTTCAGAAACGCTTTTTTTTATCATTTCTCCATCTGCGAAAGGTTTCTTATGTTTTGCTAACACATGACTTACACGAAAAGATGCAACTGTTGCACCCTTAGATATAGTATTGGGTTTAATAAAATATGATTCTTGTCCGATTAATTGTGATTTAAATTCTTTTTTGTTTACGCAATTCGCTTTTTAACGGAAAATCTGTATCAAAACTTCCATGCATGCTTTTGAAATGCCTTTCAACGTTTCCTTTTTTGGAAGTGCCACACTAGCATGACATATATAGCACACACATTTTGCATTCACCATTGTAAAGAAAAACTGTTCTTCCCATTCTGTATTAAAATTGTATGTTTTTCTTTTCTTAACACTTGTTTTCGACACTGTACCCCTCTTTTAAAATATGACAGATTACTATTTTTACTACAAAAACATAAGTAACACAAAATTGTCAAGTTGAATGTTTGAACAACTATGAGCGATTGCTAGAACGTGGAGCGTGGACGTATTCAATGCAGCGAGCAGCGAACATACGTGAACCGATGAATCTGTAACCGACGTATGTACTTAAAGCGTCATCGTGCGCTTCCAATGAAGTTACATGTGTCGTCTACACATTCATCGAATCATTTGCAAGTAAACACAGTCGCATCGATTGTGAAAAGCCGATTCTCCAGTCTAGCTGGCGTCGGTGTTCCATAAATATGTTTCTTTTAGTATGCGCGTCTTAGGTATTAGTAAAGGCGGTCACCCAAAATGTCTTGGTGGTCCACCGGTCGATCGCGATCGACTTAATGCCCACCCCTGCTCTATATGTATGACCTAAGTACACATTTTAGTAAAGCACATTTGTTTCTATACTAATAGTATAGAAACAAATGGACTTAAAATAAATGTTTTTTATAATGCCAGCTTCTGGTAGGTAGTTGAGTTTACGTCGCATTGAAGCATACTCGGGCTATTGGCGACGGTCGGGGATCAATCCCGAAGAGAAGGATCAGGGGGCAACAACTCGCAATTTGAACCTCGGTCAGATGACTAGGTCAAACCCTGCTACAAATAAGACAATGGCGTCTTAGAGTTAAATTTATTAACTGTGCATTGCTTTATTTCCAATTTTTTCTATTTTTGCAATTAATGTTTCTCTTAGTTTCTATATTCCTTCATCTTCTGTTAATCATTTCATTTTTATAAACTAAAGGTATTAGTAAATTGTATGTTTACCAAGGTATTTCTATAATCTTGCTCTATGGTTTAAAAAATTTTTGAGTTATCACTTTATAAGATAAGTCCGTAAGAACACCTGCCCTTTTCACAATAGTCGGCGAGTGTGGTCAATTATATAATTTATCAAGCCTTAAACATTTTCTTGTAAATCTCTTAATTTAATATTTCGAAAGTAGCATTCATGTTTGCATGTTAGAGAAAACAGTAAAATTGATAACGCATGGGTGGTGTTTGCCTGTTAAATTTTATGTATCTTATCAGGATTAGAACTTCATCTGAAGAGGGTTTCATCTTTTTTAAATCAATAACACTTAATGTCCTATCATTTGTAAATTGCTCTAAAAAGGACTGATTGTTTCTCGCATTTTCCATAAAAATGCAATCTTACTTCTATATAGACAGTGATGGCATTGAAAGAACCTTCACTTGAAATAGAAAAAAATTAAACATATATGACCTCGCCCCAACATATACTAATCATTTCGATGAGAGAACACACACATTTGGATTTGAAACTCCGAAATTTAGTCCTTTGACCTTTTTACCTCTTTTTGTTAAAAATAGGTATAAAAAGCGAGCAAGACAGTCTTTGGTTAGATTGAATTTTGAACTCTCACCCCTCCGGTTGTTCACCCTGCTACTCTTTCAACCTGACTACCGCTGCTCCACAGCACCAAAGGAAATGTTAGACAATACAAGGCAGAGATGGACAGGCCTACCGGGAAAACGGAAAATTCCCGAGAGGTTGGTGGTTCTAGGTAGGGAAGTAATTGAATTTATGTCGCACTGGACAAAAACAACAGGCTATTAGCGACGGTCTCGGAATAGTTCCAAAGGGAAGGGATCCGAGGGGGTGGGTAGTTGAATTAACGTTGCACTAGAGCAACACAACGGGCTATTGGCAACAGTCTATGATCAACCCCGAAGAGGAAAGATCCGAGGACAACACCTCGTAATATTGAACCACGGTCAAAAGACAATGTCATCTCCTGAGCTAGTGCTTCTATGAGACCGGTATGGTTTTCAATAGAAAAATGCTGCTGCTTTAGACAGATAGTTTTTTCATAACCCAGGCCCTCCGGTCTGTCAACAAAGGGCTTACGGTCTGTCAAGGGGCCTTAAGCTATTTGTTGGCAGACTGGAGACAGAAAAAAATTTTCATTGTCTACAATCAGAGTTTATTTCAAATGATAATTTAAATGTTTACGAATTAGAAAGACCGAAAGCTGTTACACAGATAAAATATTAAAGCATGTGATTGTCTAACGCCGAGACACAGGCTACCCATGGGAGCTATATACTTTTAATTGATTTGTGGATTGTTTAATGTCACAGTCTGCTATACCAGCATACGCCCCTATGTGTGGAGCCTTTTAGGTTCTTCGGCATTTTGGTGGGCCAAAGGAAAAATTTCTTATTTTCTTCTAACCCGATAGTTTAAAATTACGTAATGTTGTCCTCGATCTTTCCCTTTGGGATTGATCCCGCACCGTCGCCAATAGCCCGTTATGTTGCTCCAGTGTGACGTTAATTGAAATACCTACCTACCTCTAACCGGGACGAAACCACCATCTGACCGAGAACTTGGAACGTTCCTTCTAAATGGGGGACAGTCGAATTAACGTCGCACTGGAGCTAGACAACGGGCTATTGTTGACGCTCCAGGATCAATCCCAAAGGGAAAGATCCGTGGACAACGCTTACGTGGTGTTGTCCTCGGATCTTTCCCTTTGGGATTGATCCCGGACCGTCACCAATAGCCCATTGTGTAGCTCCAGTGTGACGTTAATTGAAATACCCTACCCTACCGTGGACAACGCCTCGTAATTTTGAACCTGAGTTGGCAGTCTACATATAGGTCACACTTTTTAAAGTTCCTCTCAATAACAATGCTCAGTCTACTTATATTTCATGTATATAGGCAATACTACATATGAGAGGCATGTACTGTCAAGCTAAATATAGATGGCGGTAGTGTTTCTGGACGGAACGTGTGTCCTATGAAAGGCTTGGTTGGTTGGGTTTTATGGCGCAAGGGCCTTATTTAGCCATGCTGCACCAGACACAAGACAGACGTCAAGAAATGGACATACATATAAAAGAAAGTTTTACACGCACAGAAGAGAGAAATACAGCCTGGGTAAGTTACAGGAATCGAACCTGCGCCGCCTACAACTCGCAGCAAACGGATAGAAGCTATGTAGATGGCAAAAGGTGGCCCCAACGCCAATTGGGCCCTAACGTCAATTGGCTTGTTTTTCGAATACGAACTCCGTCAATAAAAATTCTAAACAATACATTCCGAATTGATATGTGATAATTGATTGCCAACGCCAATTACAATCAAGATGCCAAAACGACGACAAACGATACTTTCAGGTAACCTCAATATGTATCATGAGATAGAATTTAGACAATAAAAATAAAATTTCGAGAGAAAAATTCGAAGACCGTCTGATTTTTTTTTTATTATTTATATTCAGAATGTGACTCCACTGGGTTTTTTTCGAACGAGATTTCAACACTTCGCCAATAAGAATGAATTCCGAAAAGAGAAATGATAGTTGATTGGGCAATGCCAATTAAATTTAAACGCTAAACATTGCCAAAATAGCGGTAAACTACATTTTAAAGTAATTCAGAAACAAATCACGCGCGAGAGCATTTGAGTAGTAAAATCTTCGCAGTCTGGTTTATTTGTTCGCAATGAAAATCCCCAAAAAGCGACATGTTGAATTTGTATTCGAGTACTATGCCGTTACGAGAGAGATTAGCAAAACACTAATTTCCTGGCTTTAGTAACTTGTTAGTTGATTTTGTCGCTCTATACAGTCACTTGGGAGCTTTCTCAGTAGATACGATTAGGAAATTTTTCAACCAATCATGAAAGACTGACGATTTTCACATTGCGGACCCGAAGGCGCTAGTCGAAGGTAATTAGACCAAAATAGTTTTTAGGAAAGTCCCTTCCACGTAGAAAAGTTTATAACAGTAATTAATTAGCTTTGCATTGGAGTCACACAACAGGCTATTGGTGACGGTCTAGGATCAAACTTGAAACAATCCACAAGGGAAAGTTCCGAGGACAACACATAATTTTGAACCACGGTCAAATGACGAGGTCAACACCTGAACTGGCACCCTACTCTCCAAACTTCCACACTACGCCAACGCGAGGACATTTGAGGCCACAACAGATTTAACGTGCACCTGCCCTCTTCTACACGACGGTCTTTGGTTTGACCTAGTTTCGAACTCGCAACACGCCGATTGCTAATCCTTTGATTTTCCAACCGGACTATTTCGTCATCTGACCTTGGTTCAAAATTACGTGGTGTTGTCCTCGGTTCTTTCCCTTCGGGATTGATCCCGCACCGTCGTCAATAGCCCGTTGTGTTGCTCTAGTGCAGTGGTCGGCAAACCGCGGCCCGCGAGTCGCATGCGGCTCTTTAGCCCCTTGAGTGCGGCTCTGTCACGAATCGATTTCGACCACGTGCGGGCGAGCGGGGTGTCGGTCGTGTTGACGTGGCGCAGGCGGGCGCGGGGTATGCGGCGCCGAGGAGGCACGCGCGACTAACGCACGAGTTGTGCGAGAGCGAGCCTGTTACAGCTTGTGACTGGCGACGAGAGTATCTACTCGGCGCAATAAGCTACTTGTATCTTTCAACCAGCTGCAGATCTCACAGCTATTTTTGGCTTCAATTTAATAAGTTCTTATAACTTTGTGTTGCTTCTTTTATTGTTATAAAACGAAACATGTTTTTAGGTGCCACCTATTTGACATGACTAAAAAGATGAGAAAAACGGAAGACGAAACCGTGAATTTAAAGTTGAATGGACCGAATCGTTCGCGTTTATACAAATCCCAAATGGCCTTTCGACCTGTATTATGTGTCAAGAAAATTGGCGTATAACAAGAGAAATCAAATTTGGAGACACTTTACAACTAAACACGCGTCATTTGGCAGTAAATATTCCGCCGGTGATGCGAGGAAGAAAGCAGTTGAGGAAGTTCAGAAGAGTAAAGAAAAATCAAGTTCTGTATTTAAATTCTGTATTGGGTGCAATCTTCCAACAACGTTAATATTGCAAGTTTCATTGTTAGTCAAGAGATTGCTAAGAGAGGCAAACCATACACAGACGGTGAATACATTAAAAGTTGTTTTATAAATGCATCCGAAGAGCTATTCCGGAATTTTAAGAACAAGGCAGAAATTCTTTAAAAAATTAAAGAGTTACCACTGTCTGCTAAAACAGTAAAAGACAGAACAGTCAAAATATCTTCGAATATAACCAATCCCCAAATCGAAGATCTTAAATTGGTTTCAGCTTTATCAATATCTGTTGACGAATCTTGTGACATAAATGACACGGCGCAAGTTTCACTTTTTGTTCGATTTATTTCGTCTACGGGTCCTAAAGAAGAACTTTTAGGATTATTGCCACTGAAAGGTCAAACACGTGGCGAGGATATTGCAAATGCTGTCATTGAATGCATGGAGAAACATATTCCACTCGATAAAATTGTTTCAATTTCAACAAATGGGGCAAAAAGTATGAGCCGAGTGAGAAAAGGTTTTGTTTCTATTTTGAAGGAAAAATTAATCACGAGATACTTGTTTACCATTGCATCATTCATCAAGAAGCGCTGTGTGCGCAGACATTTCCAGAAGAAATTTGCAATGTTATGGAATTGGTGATCAAGATTGTCGACACAATTGTAGCTAAAGCTCTTTATCATCGCCAATTTAAAGAATTTTTAGTTGAAATGGAGAGTGAATACGCAGATCTGCTGGATAATAAGGTACGTTGGCTTTTTTTTAACGTTTCGCTTCCTTATTATTTGAAATTAAAGCATTTCTCCTTGAGAAGGTGTTGACTATCCTGAACTAACGGACGATCAGTGGATCCAAAAATTTTATTACATGGTAGACTTTACGTCTGATCTAAATAATCTTAATCGTAAACTACAGGGGAAAGGAAACACAATTTTTTCAATGTTGGGGAAGAAGTCTTCATTCGAAAACAAATTATCCCTTTTTGCTTAAGATTTTGAAAGAGAAACATTAATTCCTTTTCCAAGCCTGCTGAAACATCGCCAAGAAAATAACACGGTTAATTGGCATTTACTATTTCAAAACAACAATTTTAAATAAGGGAAGCTTTTCTACGGAAGTTTCAGGAATTCAGAAATATCATAGCGACCGTTAGCCTTTGTTAAAAAAACCTCTCAGTGCTGATGTTACAGAATTGAATTTTGCTCTCTTTAATATTGAGGGCCGCGGTGGCCCGGTTGGAAGAGTAACGAACTAACAACCGAAGGGTTGCGAGTTTGAATCCAGCCAAACACCGTCGTGTACAAAGGGGGCTGGTGCACGTTAAATCTGTCGTGGCCTCAAATGTCCTCACGTTGGCGTGGTGTGGAAGTTTGGAGAGTGGGGTGCCAGCTCAGGTGTTGCCTCGTCATCTGACCGTGGTTCAAAATTACGTGGTGTTGTCCTCGGATCTTTCCCTTTGGGATTGATCCCGGACCGTCACCAATAGACCATTGTGTTGCTCCAGTGTGACGTTAATTGAAATACTCCCCCCCTTTAATATTGACATTGGCGCTTTTGAAATGCAATTATTGGTATTGGTATTTTCAATTAACGTCACACTGGAGCAACACAACGGGCTATTGCAATTATTGGAGTTAAAAAACAAAGAATTATGGAGCTCCAAATTTGAACGCCTTAATGTTGATATGGAAAAATTGGAGAAAAATAAATGATCTTAGTTCACAGAGAAAGTGGTCTGCTTTGAAAGACCTGGAGAAGGAAGACATGATAATTTTCAACATCTGGAATAGTATTCCTGACTCATGATCAGTTAAAAAAACTAGCATTTGCAGTTCTTTCACTCTTTGGCTCTACATATTCATGCGAACAATCTTTTTCAAGCATGAAACTTATCAAAAGTAAATTGAGAAATCGTCTTATTGATGAGAATTTGGAATCCTGCTTCAAATTAAAAACATCGATATACAAACCTGACTTATCCAAACTTTCCAAGGAAATGCAAGGTCATTGTTCACATTAAGTGCGTGTTTTGTCATATTTTTATTTTAATGTAAAAATATTTTTTTGTCAATAAATAAGATTATTATTATTATGATATCTTGTTTTATTTAATGTTAGTAGCTAGTTTAAACTGACTCTTAAAAACATGGTTCTTAAAAATAAATTTGGCTCTTAAAAGAAATCTTAATAGTTGTACTGCTGATCTTTGGCTCTTTTGACTAATGAGTTTGCCGACCACTGCTCTAGTGCGACGTTAATTAATTACCATACCAACCGGACTATCGCGGCTCCGTTTATAAATATATGTTACCAATAGCCCGTTGTATTGGTCCAGTTTGATGTTAATTAAATACCTACCTTTTATAAATATACGAAGAAGACATGTATGAGAAACAAGCGTTGGAGCAGTAAATGTCTATGACATATAAACAAACAGAAATCGAAATCGTGGGTATGCCCATTGCGCTAGCAACCTTCGAGTTGTAGGCGGCGCAGGTTCGATTCCTGCCAGGTGCATTCCTCCCTGGGTGTATTTCTCTCTTCTGTGTCAGTAAAGCTTTCACTGTGTGTGTGTCAATTACTTGTTATTGTACTGTGTCGTTTATTGAATACTGTAATTAGGAAGAATGGAGACAAAAGCCTGATTCTGCAGCTATAAGTCTCAAGGAAATCAACCAACCAACTCGCTTACTAAAATCTAAAATGTGATTTCCAAATTTGGGATTCAAAATTCTTTTTGAAGTATGTTGTAAGTTTGGATGAGTTTTGAAAATAACTTCATTTTTTCTTCTGTTGTTATTTGTATTTGAATTTAAAAACTTGTTTTCTTGCAAGTTCATATTCCCACAATTAATTATTTTCCCTCTTATAATTATTTTTATTTAAAATTTCAGTGCTACCTGCCGTGCAGTTGAATTCGCACTGTTGTGCCCTTTTTGTTAGTTTTAAATTGTTTCAGACAGCTGCAAATGGTTTGAACCAATAAATTTCTGAAGAAACAATCGTTAACTTATGTTCATATTTTACAGGAAAACGTGAAAATGAATCTTCTGAATGCTTGTACCAGAGTAACTAAAGGAGTGCCTTATCGAGCCGTTTTCAATCGTTCAAATACATTTCTACGAAATAGGTAAAAATTTTTGCGTCAAAAATGTGTTTAGTTTCTATACAATTAATATTCCTAGGTTAGATCAACTTTCCTCTTAAACTTCAATTTCTGTATGATCTAACTAAAAGTTTCATTCTGACAAATCTCTTGAAGCATTGAAGAACTCGAGAATATTCATTACAATTGTGTGTGATATAGTTTTATAGGAATTTTCCTATAAACGGACTGTGCCTACAGAACAATTAAAAATGGTTATATGCACGTTTTTATGGTTATAGAATTTTGGACAGTGCATATTCCATTCAATTGTACAGTTCTCAAGATGATTTATTCAATTGTTGGAGCACTATAGATTTTAAATTACTTTTCATAGCAACAATATTTTAGTTACAGAAAACTTAAAATAAGTCGAGCATTTTTCAAAAACATGTTTGAATTGCATTGTTCTTTGAAATCAAGGCATCATTTTAAAAGTTCCCTAAGATCAAGAATATAATTTTTTTGCAAATACACTAAGATGCGTATGTTATGCAAAAATTAATCTGGTAACAAAACAATGCAATTAAGAATATATCTCATGAACTAAATTTTTTGTTTTAAAAATACATTTGTGTGAATTATACATAAAAAATGAATTTTGTATGAAATATAATATTAACAAAATACAGTGGTCAAGGGATGCATCCACTATCATAGTGTATATAAAAGATTTTCTCCAAAACATTCTTCCGGCATGGTGTGGAAGTTTGGAGAGTGGGGTGCCAGCTCAGGTGCTTACTGTGGTTCAAAATTACGAGGCATTGTTCTTGGATCTTTCCCTTAGAGATTGCTCAAAAACCGTTGCCAATAGTCTGTTGTGTTGCTCCAGTGCGGCATTAATTAACTACCTAACCTAAACATTCTTCAAATTTAACCGTGCTGTATCCAAAAAAGAACTTTGTAATTGTTTTGCTGTTGTCTATAAAGACAAAATGCTTTTCAGTGCATGCAATATTAACCCTGTTTCTGTATTATATTATTTCTCTTTTCCATTGAGAAGTCATTTGATCTCTTCCTTTCTCTGTTTTCAAATAAAAGAAAGTGGTATTTCTTAAGTTGGTATAAGTTTATTTTGTAATTTATGCAAATGTATTTCAAAACAAAGAACAAGAATGTTGTTACTTTCTTTTATTTTATTTTTGACTCTATATAAAAGGCACTGTGATGAGTGTGAGGAAGTGTATGACAAAAATCTTGTTACTTTTGAATAAGTGATTGAATCACTAAAATAGAAAACCATTTTCACTTGTCATAAAATTGTATTTCTGTGTACCTAAAGAATGTCTGACAGATTTTAATATAATTACCATTGTAGATGCTTTTGTTGTGTACCTGCTGCATCTTTCAAGTCTGCTGATATAAACAAGCTGAATGCATGTTATTTTTCTTCATCTTCAAAAAGAAATGATAAAACTTCATATCCTTTGCTAGTCAGTGCTTGTGTTATATCATCTAGTATAGCTCTATGGTGCCTAAAAAGTTTTCAATTACAAGCTGATGAACAAAGAGGTAAGTAAGTTGCTTAAATCAGTCTGTAAACTAAGTTTTGAAGTTATTTAATTGCCAGACATTGTATTTGAGTACTATAGACAAATCTTAGTACCAACTAACTGCAATTCGTGCTATAGAACTAAACTAAACATGTCTCTTTGCTCTATGCAATTTATCAATATTTTAAACAAATTCACTATTCTCTTACCTTTTTTAACTCCTTTGTTAGTCACACAGGTACTGACAAGTGCACTGACTTTTTTTCAGTGTTTTAATGCTAAGCAAAAATGTATTTGAAAATTTAAATGTTTATGTTAGTTAAATTAATATGTGTGTAACCAGGAAAGAGAACTTTGAGCACCTCACAGATGCACCATGGTCTCATTTATTACTAATTGAGGGCTGAAGACAGGAAAGGTATAGACCTCAAAGTCAATCTAAATACCCGACAGATAACCTGCTTATAGCAAAAAATGTTTTTTGATTCCCTAAATACCATCTATTGATATGAATTCATTTATAAGCATTGATTTCAGCAACAAAGAAACATTTTTTTTAAATATTTTTTAAATTACAGTTTAGAATTTTGATAGCATTTTTTATTTTAATTCCTGACTCAAACAATAGCATAATGAATTGCATTGAATAAAAAAGTATCTACTTTTTAAATAAAAATCGTAAACACTTTTGTTTGCAGATCCTGGTGTTGAAATTCCAGGACTGCCCATATATACAGCTGATGACATTTCAAGTCATGACAGCAAAGATAAAAGAATTTGGGTTTGTTATAAAAGTGGAGTTTATGACATTACAGAATTTATTTCAAAGCATCCTGGTGGTGATAAGATATTGATGGCAGCTGGAGGATCATTAGAGCCATTTTGGGAACTATTTGCTGTTCATAAAAGTCCACAAGTATGTACTTTTAACTTAAATTGTTTCTGCAGATGCACAATCTAGTTTCAAGATAGGGTAATTATTTACAAAAAGTAAGTCTGACCTCTAATAAAACAAAATTGTGTGCAGCTTCACTTGTTGTATTTGCAACAATGGGATTATATACCAGTTCAAAACATATTTAGCTGAATACATCTTTTGAAATAGGTTAAATTCATTAAAATTGTTTTAAGTTACATTTTAAATCTGGTGGATATCTTACAATTTGTTTGCTTATATATTTCTGCTTAAAATGCTTATCTCTCTTACCTGAGTTTTTTTAATTTTTGACAATCCTTGGTCTAATTGTTGTGAAAACTATCTCTTGTCAAACAAATCATGCTCTTGGAAAATCGGTGGTTTTCAGACATTTCTATTGGAAAATAATTACCTTTTATTTGTATTTTTTATTCCAGCAAATAAATGTGAGAATTGAGCTTAAGAATCCTCCCTCCATAACGATAAGTATGGATGTTGATATAATATATTTTGAAGTAAAATCCCATATTCCCGAAGGTTGATTAATTATATGCTTTGAATGAAAAACTTTTGCTTTTGATTATTACAATTTATAAGTTTAGGTTTTAAATTACTTTTCTTCTGGATGTTATGCTTTTTCTTTAGCTATTAATTTTATTAAATCTTTACAAAAATACTTGCTTTTTTTATGTCTGAATATATTTTTTAGATGAAATAAGTTATTTAAAATAATTGCATTGTGTGAAAATATTTTAGATATGAGGGGAAAAGAACTGGAACACACTTGCATATTTTATAACTGGGTTATATCTACCTATTTTCATAAAGATTGCAAAATGTTATACATTTTAAGCATCACAATATTTATGTAATGGAAATGATAAAAAGGTTATCTACACAGTTCAAGCAAGAGATGAAATAAATATCTTGATATTTTACCTTGAGTACTTAGAGAGGTAATAAAACATCCTTTTTATTTATTTACTTCGGAATTAGTCCTCGTGTAGCAAAAAAAACATTTACTTGGTCTTTGTTTTTATCAGAACTTTTTCATGTCTAGTTTTTTTACTGCAAAATTTTTAATTTAGCAATAGGTATTTATTTTTATTTCAAATAGAAAATACATAATTTATTTTGTTGATAGTAAATCTGCCAAAAAAATAGTTTTTAAAGAATTAAAATTAAGTTTATTTAAAAATATACTATTCATATTATAATTGTGATTAATATTCTGTTTCTTAATAGGTGCTGAAAATGTTGGAAGAGTACCGTATTGGCAATTTAAGAGCAGAGGACCGAGGCTTGGCTATTGAAAATATGGACGACCCTTTTGCATTTGATCCTCGGCGGCATCCCATTTTGGAACCTCGTTCAATAAAGCCATACAATGCAGAGCCTCCCAAGGAACTTTTGGTTGAAAATTTTTTGACTCCCAAGTAAGAAACGAATCATTTTTAACTGTACACATTGCAATGTCCCAATTATAATTCTAAAATGGAATAAAATTACAGCTGAGCTTTTATATAGCAAACTTGTTTTTAATGAAGTTTTCCATTTAACAAATATTTTTATGGCACTTTGAATTCATTGGAAATTTAATACAAGAAACACAATTCCCTCTTTATACAGCTGCCTACTTGCTATTGTGAATTGTTATAACAGCCAATCACCATTTGAGGTTTGTCCTAAAATTCAAGGAAATGCTTTCAAACCTTCCTCTTCACATGAATTAAGTACTATCAGATCATAAAGTATACAGTGCATTTTATTACTAGTGTAAAATGAATGCATCACCAGAGATGTAAATGTTAAATCTCATCCCTATATTACCATTTACTGAATTGTCAAAATTACTATTCTTGCATGGTCACTAATGGTCAATTTTTTTGCCATGAGAACTAATTTTACTGAGGCATAAAAACATAATCATATTCTGGGAAGAATCTCAATGTAAAAGAAACATGCTTATGTTGGAGGTAAGAGTTTGTCCAATAAAGCTACTGGCCTGACAGCTAAAAAGAAATTTTAAGGCAGCCTTTAAGATATCAATGTCCCTTAGAGATTGAGAAAGGTTCCTATACCTCAAAGAGGTCCCCATGGCTCAGTAGGTTTGCCACTGCACTAGCAACCTGCGAATAGCAGGTAGTACAGATTCAATTCCTCCCTGTGTGTATTTCCGTCTTGTCAGTAAAACTTCTCTTTTATGGCCATTTACTAGATGTTGTTTGCCGCAGCTTGGCCAAATATGGACCTTGTTCTATAAAACCCAACTAACCTCTACCTCACAACATGGTTCTGAAAAATCTAGTAATTGATACCCTGAGGGATAAAGAAAAGGTGTTTATTTTATTTATTTGCATTCATCACAAGATGTCTTAAAATGTTTATCCATAGTGTAAGTCTAAAGAAAATTTTTTAAAGATTTTAAGCAGATTCTTTAAGTTTGTAGAACTTTCTATTTGATTTTAAATGTCAATGTATTGAAAACCAATTTCAATATATTTTTGTCTATTCAGTGTACTTAATGTAGCTTTTTCTTTCCAGCGAAGTGTTTTTTGTTCGGAATCATCTTCCTGTTCCTCAAGTGGATCCTGAAGAGTATGAGCTCGAAATATCTGGAAGAGGAATCGAAACAATAACCCTTACACTAGATGACATCAAAACTAAATTCAAGAAATATACAATAACTTCAACTATACAATGTGCTGGAAACAGGCGTTCAGAATTAAATAGAGTAAGCTCATTTTTACTACACATCTTCTAGAACTTTCCTCTGTATGCAATAAGATTCTTTTACTCCTAATAACAATGTTAGTGCCTGTGATGTAACTATAACTTTAATACTAAAGTTATGACTGAAACATGATGAGTGGTTTTGCTTGTACTATATTTAGTATTTAATGTGATTTTTCCTCACCTAGCAGTTTCACTAGAGTAAAAAATTCATCTAATTTGTAAGAGCTTTTTTTTAATTTTATGAAGGAAATATTAGTGCAGGAAATATATATGTAAAAAGTAATGTATGGAATACATAATTTGAAATAAGAACCTACTGGCTCAAATTTTAGAGACTAGTATTAGTATCCAACTTTTAAAGCAGTTTGAGTAATTTCCTCAATTACTTGAAGAATGTTCACATATTTTTGCTTTCGAAAATGTATATAAATGTTTCTCTTGTTACTGTTGCTACACTCAATACTTTGAAAATGTGATAGATGTATTTTAAGAATAGGTGAAAGAAGTTAAAGGACTAAATTGGGGATCAGCAGCAATCAGTAATGCCGAGTGGAGTGGAGCTCGTTTATATGATGTTTTAAAATTTGTTGGAGTAGATATTAATGATCCTGAAATTCAGCATATACAGTTTGAAGGCCTGGATACTGATCCAGCGAACATGCCTTATGGTGCATCTATTCCTGCTATGAAGGTATAATATTAATTACATATAGGTTAGGTACTATAATATTGTTTCTAAAATTTTTAAACTTAAAAATTACTTTCTCATAAAATATTCATCACACATAAACAGAGCATGAATAGTAATAAGTGCAGTTTAACAAAATTAAGAAAAGAAAAACTAATAAGAGGACCTTTTTTAAATTTCTTCTTCCAATCTACTGAAATGGTAAAAAGTTCAGAAAATGTCTCATTAAAACAAATGGAATTGTTCAAAAACATGAGTTACAAAAGCAATTAGGTAACAGCTAGTGTAAAAGAGCATATTCAAATTCAGGGTTCTCACTCTTCAAGCAAAAGAAAAATTAGGACCTTTTCAAAGCATTTTTTCATTTTTTAAAGCCACATTTAACAGATCAATTTCCCCTTTGTTGGTCACTACGATTTGAGCAATGCCAGTTGTCATGCATGAGTTTTACTCACATTCCTTTTCCCCACTGGTTTAAAAAATTTATCTATAACACTTGAGTTTTTATTTGAAGGAATAATCAGCAATCTAGAACAATGAATGTTAATTACAGGGTTTGAAAATGAAGGAAAAGGATGCATCTTAGGAAAATGAAATAATTACAGCTGCACATTATTGCTTCCTAGAAAAATAATTGCAAGAGTATCTTTGAACTTCATTTGTTTTAAACATTATATCCCATGTCTATTAGACCTCTTGAAATATACAAATGAATTTTTAAATATAGTGGACTCCCTCTTAACCGGCCACTTCAGGACCCAGACCAGATAACGATTTGGCCAGTTAAACCGTCGTTCCCTTAATAGCATTAAAATACACTCCCGAAATCGTTTTTATTAGTATAAAACTAAGTATATAGCCTACTTTATTGTAATATGATATGTATAATTAAGAAAACTTACCTTCCTTTGTTGGGAAATCTAAACACGTTACTGTAGGCTACTGTATTTACAGTACATATTAGGCCTTACTTAACAGGCCATTAAATATCACATTTAGCATAGTACTGTACTGTAAATATAAAAAAATAAGCTCTAAAAGTAATAGTCAATTTTCTTTTGTTTCTTTGTGTGCATTGCTCTTTTGAAAGCGAAGTTACGCCATTTTTTCACAAACATTATGTCACCTGGAGTGGACTCTTGCTGTTCAATGTAGGACGTTACTAGCTCAAGTGCGACTTTTGCTTCTGCATGGCTTACTTTTTCTACATCCTCCTCTTGAACAACTTCGTTTTCTTGATCATCTTCACAAATAACAGCTTGACTGACTCTCCTTTGTCCAAACGCTCAAGAGCATTTAGCTTTTGTTCCATTGTTACAACTTAACGTTTCCTTTTCTCACCCATTTCTTCAACACACACACGGTTACAGTATTCACACAGTGATACGCAAGAAACACATCAACACCACAGTAAATCAGCAACTGAACTGAATAGGCTAGCGAATAGAGACATGTCGCGACAGGTCCGTGAGTCATCATCGTCTCAAACTCGTGGCTGCCGGTTAAGAGGGAGTCCACTGTACCATAGAATTCAGATTATGTTAGTCAGTGCTGAATAATAGGACCCCTGGATCAGTAGTTTCATGACCTATGTTAGAACCAGACTAACCCTTTTCCATAATGAGAAAATAAGTCATTAAATGCAGCATGTTTTATTAATTGCTTATGTTCTTAAAAGTATATTACACTCTTGTGATAATATATCATGAAATGCTTAACAGAGCTTGGGTTTAAGTATTGGTAGTTTCTTTTTTTCTTGTCCACATTTGTACACTCAATTTATCGATATTGGTATTTCTAAATAATATCAACAACTCAGGTGATCAGTGAGAACTCTAAATAGCCTCTACTCTACTTGCTTAATTTTCACTTACTGTATTAAATTTAATTTTTTACCAACTGTAAAATTGCTGTAATAATTCTTAACTATTCTCAGATATGAAAATATCCACTATCAAATCTAAAATTTTGCTACAAAAGAAAATTTAATAAAAAATTTAGCTTTCTTTTATCTTTAGTATCAGTTTTTTGTAGTTTTTAAATCCTTTTTTATATTATAGGCTTTAAATCCACAAAATGATGTGTTATTAGCTTATGAAATGAATGGGAAAGAACTACCTAGAGATCATGGCTATCCTATTAGAATTGTTGCCCCTGGAATTGTTGGTGCAAGAAATGTCAAGTGGCTAGGAAAAATAATTGTTAGTGAAGAAGAAAGTAAGAGCCATTGGCAAACAAATGATTACAAAGGTATGAGTAAAAGTTCATTTTAATTTAATTTAATTTTGCATTTTTAAACCACTGTCATAGACTAATTTGTTTTCTTTCTATTAAATCAAATTTGCATGCATTTCAATCAGTCTATGAGATGGTAAAAGCTTTCTCTCACCAATTAATATTTTAAAGTAAATTATTTTTATGTATAACAAAAAATTATGTGTCTACATCCTATCCTCTTAACAAATTTTAAAATATCTACAACACCACATTAATGTTAAGTAACATTATTTGTTATTTTTATTAGGTTGATGAATCAATCAAAACAAACTAATGCTACAGAATTTAACAGTATTCATAAGAAGCATTAAATTAATAAGTTATATCAGGGTTAACTCAAGTAACGGTTGAACTATATTCATAAATAATAGATTAGGTGTTTGAGTAATTAACACGAATAGTCTTATATAATTTGCTGAATTGCATAATACAAACCCAAATTAAAGGATTATGTTAACATTTCTTAGATTTGAATCCAAATATTGTGTATTATCAATTCGACCTGAAATATATGCTACCCAAATTTCTATCTACATAAAACACCTGAGAAAATGTACATGTTTTGTGTTCAGATCAAGATATTTTTAATTTGAGTCAACTAAAAAATATAATTTAAGTTAAACAAATATGTAGGTAATATGAATGAACAATTTGCTTGAATAAATTGGCAGTATCTTAAATGTTGAATTGAGTTGAGAAACATAACAGGAATTTCAATTCAAAGTTTAAAAAAGAACATAACTATATATTAAGGTACCTAATGTGCAAAATTAGATCTTTATAGAATACCAATTGAAAATGTGAATTATACAAAATCCTAGACATTCTGATGGAATAAAATATTTCTTGTCTAATTTGCTGTAATGATTTTCAAATAAAAAATTAGCCATTTCTATTTTGAAAAATACACAGGTTTTCTTGTCTTTTATAAATGACTGATAAGCTGGAGATCTGTAATTCCTGATTCCAAATCTGAATTAAGAACAATAAAAATAAATGCTGGGAGTAGTTTAGTAAATCATGCAAATAAAAGTAGCATACGCATATTTGGAAAACATGAAATAAACAGAATAAGCCGTTAATCATTTCGTGTTATTACGACTTCATCAGATGCTGAAAACAAGATATTTTTATCTATAATTCTAGTTGACGAAACTAGAAAGTGAATCAGTCAGATACATGCAGACAATGTAAAGTGTAATTTAGCTAGAAAAAAGTGTAGGAAACTAGAAAGTGAATAGAATTGGTAATTTTCATTTTGTTTAAAGACAGGTACTGAGAGGACTTCATGTTCTTGTAATTGAATGGTTTTAACTGGTGAAAGGTAATAGCTCCTATAAAAATAATTGTGAAACTTAAACCAGATTTTAATAACTTGAAAAGCTAAGCAAAGTAAGGCAAATTTAAAACTTCTTAACTGCTCATTCAAGCCGAATGTGCTGTTACAACTATGTAAATTACACTTTACATTGTCTACATGTATCTGACTGATTCATAACTAAATGTCATTTCTTGCCATGCAAATTTACATGTATAACAGAGACAAAAGTGTAGAGAATGCTTATCATTTATATGGAGTAACTTCAATTTCAGGTTTTTCTCCTTCAACAAACTGGGAAAATGTGAATTTCACCACTTCTCCTGCTATCCAAGAGCTTCCTGTTAATTCTGCCATTTGCAAACCTAGTCCAAATAGCAGTGTAAAGCTGCAAGATAATTGCATTAAAGCAGAGGGTTACGCATGGAGTGGAGGAGGAAGGAAAATAGTAAGAGTCGATGTTTCAGTAGATGGTGGGGAAACATGGCATGTTGCCGATTTACAACAAGATTCAAGTCCTTTATATCGATGCTGGGCATGGACTCTATGGCAAGTAAGTCATTATGCAATTGCATGCAATCAATTAATTAATTGACAATTCAGTTTCATCTTATAAATCAATAATTGTCAGTTGTGTTATATTTTTATGTATATTTAAATGTGAAATTTAATCTCTCTATATATTAAGAATTTAATATGTATATTTAATGTTATATTTTAATTGTAGAGTTCAAAATGTTTTGGGAAAAAACATAATATCCAAATCTAATTCCCAGTAGGGGATACTCTAGATTTGGATATTATGTTTTTTCCCAAAACATTTTGTAAACATTCCCAAACAAAATGTAATATTCCATTACATTTTGTTTCATAACTTTGTTTAAATTTCTCTTCCTATGTAGCAAAAGATGACTATAAAAGAACAAACAAAACTTATAGTTCATCGTAGTAAATAACCTATCAATAATTTTTCTCCCAATTGAACATTTATCATCTTGAACAAGGATGGAATTGTGAACCACTTGGTATTACCCTGGTGCACCACAGAAAGTGGGTTCATGTTACGCCTCACATATCATACATTCTAGCACAACCCAAATCACTAAATGTAACAGGAATCACATAATTTCTCTTTAAAGCGGCCTTGTGACAAATTTAAATTCAAATAAACATTAATGAAATAAATCAGAAAAAAGATAAGTGACACAAATAATGCAGACACTTAGAATTATTTGGAATCCTCACTCGGGATGGCTAGAATGAAAAATATGTGATGGGAGACTGATCACTTTACTAGAAATATTTTAAGTGAAAGTAACCATCTTACTAATTTTATCAAGCAAAATGCCAATGAGTCCATCATGAGTTCAAAAGTATGAGTAAAAGCACCAAAATTATACATCAGAATCAGAGTGGGAAATTTATCAGGAACTTTGAAATTAAAAAGTGTAATTTATATGCAACTGTACCTTTTTGAGGCTTAAATAATCAAACTTATGCGGAAATATTGTAAAATAAACTTAGTTAGCTAAAATGAAAAATATGATGTTAGATATAAATATTTAATGCAATTTATTTACAAGTGTCAAAATGACCTAATGAAGATTTTAGGATAACAGGAGTACCTCACTTTCTAATGTTAAAGTAGCTCGACATAATACATCACACCACACTGAGGATCTGTTTAAGAGCTCTTCACACTTCACTCATCAAGCCTTTACATTATGTTTAAATCCACCTTTGACTCATCTCTTGTCACTCAGGCTGTAACACATCTTGTGTCATCCTTCTCATCCACTACATGAACATTCCTGATTACCCATCATTCACCCCAACTTTTAGTTTGAGCATTTGGAATACACACACTCATACATAGAATGGCATTGCTGTTTTGGGGGTGATTTTCCCCCTTCTCACCTTGGAATCACCCAATTTCTCATATTTGCGACCTTTCATTGGTTATGAGAAATCAAACACCAGTGCTTTCATTTATACACAACTATTCCTTACCATCTTTGTATTTATGGCCAAATTCTATGCTGTAATGAAGCATTGGAACATATTTCTCACCTCAGAAATGGCAATTTCATTATCAATCCAGCATCAGTACCAATGAGCCAGACAGTGGATCCTCATTGGTATCAATAAAATGTAAAAATATAAATATAGAAGAAATTTATATCATGTCATTTAGGAAGCAGCTCAACTCGGCTACCACTGCTGCAAACAATCATACTATCAAAACCCTTCCTACTCCACAGAGACGAACGTAGTAGAAAACTTTCTATGCCTCGGCCGGTTCCCTGCGCGTAATGCCACAATGTCATTGTCAATTACTGCTGTTCATTAGGTAATTCTGATTTGAAGAATTATTAGTTTTGTTTGCTCAACCTTTTGTAATTTATAATGAACATATTTATTCAGAAATAAGAGGTAGGTGAGGCTTCAAACTTGATTTTGCAATCGTACACCGGCTAGAAAGAAAAATATATTTTTTATTTCAACCCATAATAGAGCATGGCCAGTCATATTTTCGAGGAGATTAAACATAGCAGTGTTGATGATTATTCCATTTGGTGTCATTATCTTCGTGAAAGAAATGGTCAACTAGCCAAATGAAAGTGTTCTAAAGAAATAAAATGTATTGGCGGTCAACAGGTACATTACATACACACCTAAAAAAGATGCATAGTATTTCCATTTTGAAAAGAAAAGAAGTACCTATTTCGGAAGTCCAGCAATATCATCTTCGACAAAAATAACAAAATATTTTAATAATATAGTTGATGACATATTGCCAGAAGTTTTATCAAGAATGACTGCGTTGGATGGACTTCCTTTTTCCGTATTTTGCACTTCAATTGATCTTCGTAAATCTCTCATTGCAAGGGGATTTCAAAATATTCCAGAATCCTCAAATACCATACAGAAATTTGGGGTCACCTATTCATACAAAGTGTGGGCTAAAGTTAAAAGGATATAGAGCGAGTCTAACTCGACGAATGGACATCAGTAACGAATCCACGATTTTTGAACATCAATGGTAGATTGTCAAAAACAATTATGGAGTCTAGGTCTGGTTCATGTACATGGAAGTTTACCAGCTGAGAGATGTGTCGAAGTAATTAGAAGTTTTTGGTCTGTGCCTTAATAAAGATATCACTAGTCTGTAGTGATACATGATATGTATCACTATAGACGGAGTGTCGGTCATGAAAAAAGTAGGCAAATTGATTAAAGCTGAGCAACAGCTCTGTCTAGCGCATGCCATTCAACTTGATGATCAAAGTGCTGTCAAAGTGCAAAAAAGTACCTGTCAAAGTTGAAAAAAATAACTCGCAATCGGATAATGAAACTGAATCGGAATGTGACTGTCTCAGAATCTGAAGGAGATAATATTGAATTGGATATTGACAATGATGACGATTCGGAAGATGAAAATTCATTTGAAAGTGGGTTCAGTATTGCTTACTCAGATGATGTAGATGGAAATTCGGCTTCAGATGTTAAACATGAAACCATCTCACCACTTATTACAAAATTAGAGTGGTGGTACGATTGTTCCGCAAATCCCTAACAAAAAACGATGACATACTGCAAAAATATGCGAAATTGGAATTTGATAGAGTACTAATTGATTTTAGATTCAAAAGCACGATGGAATAGTTTACTCACCATGTTGGAAAGGTTCAACAATTAAAATCATGTGTTCAGAAAGCCCTAATTGATTTGTCATCGAAAATTTCATTCTCTGAACAAGACTTTAATTTATTAGTGGATACTATTTCTGCCTTATTGACAGTAAAACTTACAGTGGAAGCATTATGTAGAGCAGATGCAAATCTATTGACTGCTGACGCTGCTTTAAATTTCATGTTGACGCCTTTAAATGATCGTCATACTACATTCGGTAATGAACTGAGAGAATCCCTAGAATTAAGAATTCAAGAAAGACGCACTAACGCGTCAGCAGTACTTCAATTTCTACATAATGGGTATCGAAACGGTGATAAAAGATCGGAATATGTGTTTAAAAAGTTGGGGGACCGGCTATCTGCCGGTTTATAAATAACCTGATAAAACGTTTATCCCTGTCTTTAACACCAGCACAATCCGATGCAAGGGATATCAACTTCGATGACAAAGATGATGTGGAAAAATCTTGTTTTATACATGGGGACAATTGCTGCGGAGGGCAATTGACAAGGAGCTTGCTGGTTCGGCATCACTGAATATTTGTACAAGTAGTGATTTTGAAACGGAAATTAAAAGATGCAGTATTGGAAGGAGGGGGAGCCGAAAGCAACTATGGAGCTGTGCTACAAATACTTGCTTACAATTCCACCGACAAGCATGAAGTCGGAACAGGCATTCTCATCGTCAGGTCAATTCCTAACTAAAATAAGATCGAGGTTGAATTGTCTCCATAAATTCACTGTTTTCTGCAAGCACACTTTAATGCCGAAAAAAATGCTAACTTTACTGGCAGGTGATTTTATAGCTCTCAATGTTAGATAATAATCGTTTTATGTATATAAGCTACATACCTAAGAAATAAATTTATTTAATGTTTGTTACACAAATATAGCGTTTTTCGTATTTTTTACAAAACCGGTTTTCAAGTTTTGGAAAAAATGAAAACCGAAAAACCTGTTTTGCATTTTACTAAAACCGCGCAATCACTAATGAAAATACACACGATTATAAGCCATTCATAGGTGTTTTAAGCAAAACATGATTTAAGACCTGTAAATTGTTTAATAGCATCACTATGATATACCATTTCGTTAAAAATGCATTTTATTTTATCTGTAACATAATCATAAAAGCATTTCATTTTTTATTGAGGTATGTAAATCACATTTAAATTACTATAATGTTGATATGTTTCAGGTTAATATCCCAGTGAAAGCAAAAAGTGGTTCAGAACTTCAAATTATTTGCAAAGCAGTAGACTCATCTTATAATGTTCAGCCTGATTCTTTTTCTCCTATATGGAATTTACGAGGAGTTTTGGGCAATGCATGGGACAAAATATCTGTCAAAGTTTAGAAATAACTTGCAGATTTAAAATTATATGCTATTTTTAATAATATATATTTTAATAAACTCATGTTTTGTATGTTAGATATTACAACTAAGCAATAGAAATTATACTCCAATATTTTATTGCATTGTTTAAATATTAAAAGTATATCAAAATGTATAAAAAATAAAGCTTTTATATTTGATACAGGATTATTTCAAAGCTACACAAATTTGTATCAACAATCAATATAAAAATTTGTATTCAAAGAAATTGTTAACAAAATATTTGGTGCATTGTAATTGAAACTTTTCAATTTCTAATGCAAATAATACTGCTTTTTTACATCTCTAAACTGTAAATATGAGATAAATTTTCTAAAAAGTTGTATAATAGTCGATGCCACAAGTTTGGGTTATCAAGATAAGCCGGGTGACTTCCATTGGGTATTTCTTGGCACTGGCTCATAGGTAACAAACTCAGCAGTGCTGAACTGCGGGATCGGTCTTTCTCTCCAAAGACAACCATTGTTGGGGTCTAAAAATAAAAATTTGAGTTCCAAATCATATTAACATGAATGCTTAAGCAATTCATTCAATGTAACAAAAAAGCATTAAATTGAGAATGAAATGTTTTAAAAGGATTTATGAAATAGCACATATTAATATTAAAAATAAAAGAAAAAAATACTTATTACTAAAATTTCAACAAAATGGAAGAAAATTAAATTAAACTGCTTAACATTTCTCATAAAAACTACCTTTAGATTTGAAACCCTATGTGACCCAAAACTACTAAATTAGGAATCTATTCAGAAGTTATTTATTTTATGAAAATTGCCATTTCAATCTTGTTCCTGATGAGCAAAACTTCAATGGTATGTATGTTCAATGTCTTAATCTGTTTATAAATATGGTTTATGGCCTGAAATGTTTGAGGATATTAAAATGGATTATCAGAGAAATATTACTAAATAGATAGAAGCGATAACAGCAAATGTATAAAAGTCCAAATTATGCTGTTCTACTTTGTGAACTACAATATTTAGTTTTTTTTGTTAGGAAAACAAGTGGGGAAATGCAATATTTTGAACTTTTTCAATCCAATCTGTTCTTTTAGAAACTTTTCTGACCATCTTAGGGTCAAAAGGAAATACAATAGGTCAAGTTGTCTGGGAGGCAGAATATTTCTTTTAAATATAATTTCCTAGTAATTTAGTGGTAAATCAAAGTCCCATTCAACCACTTCTAAAAGATACTGCATTTCCTCACATATCAGTTTAGTTGCTTGAGAAATGTTTCACTGCATTAAACACCCTTTTCCTAGATATTTTTGCAAAATTTATTTATCATACTTTTTAATTAATAATTTTTACATACTTTTTAATTAAGAGAAATATAGTAGAACCTCGATTAAATTTATTCTTCCTTTCCTTGAATTGATAATTCAATTCTTTGGAATAAATTGGTAAAAAATTTTATCAATGGGAATGAGTAAAAAATTAATTTAACCCTCTGACACCCGTACACATCTCAAGACCATGTCGTCAAACCTACAATCCTGAGTAGTCACAATTCAAGAACTGCATTCCAGAAATGTGATTTCTGACTGAATTTAGTCCTGATCTGACATGAACTGTATTAATAAGATTTATTGAAAAATTAGAATCTTACAGATTGAATATTTGTCAGGATAAGAAATTAGGAGCAGAAAGCCAAGCATCAGCAGCCCCTAAACATTTTCCCTCAGTTGCCAAAATGTTCTACTTGGATGCACTTTCAAAAAATTTTCTGTGGATGTGTAAACACCTATGGCCTGGACTAAGGACTGATGGTATTTGTATTTGTGGGCATCATGGACATTTTTTTAAGTTTTTGAGTCAGTTTGGGATTTTCTTTCTTTTTGAGGTTTCATTGTGCATTTTATAAAGAAAAGACAAAATTCTAGCTTGACAGTCCAAGTTTAAATTTACTTAGTTTATAATTTTGAAAAATATAACTTTACTTAGTTTATAATTTTGAAAAATATAACTTACAAATTGTTTGGGGGAATTTTTGCTTTCAAACTTTAGGGCAGTTTTTGATGACATTTATACATTCAGGTCTTTGTTATGACTTACAATGAAGGAGTGTATGACCTTGATGTGCCTATTAAAAGTGGGTCATTCCATGTGAAGACACCCATTTTGAGAAAAAGTTGCACCATAGTAGTGAATTTTTTTTTCAAATTTTTACCAAACAGACATGACAATGAAACCCATAGATCTCAATTATTTAAATATTTGTCCAATATTAGCTGAGATACAGGAATTTAAAAATTGGTTGATTTTACAAAATGGTGTCCATCTTGGACTTGCCACACTGTGTATAAGTGACCCTAACTTGAGAACTAATAGTTTAAATTTAGTAATTTTGATACCAAATGGAAGCCATTTATTTCAGAAGTGTATCTAAACTAAAAAACAATGGCAATTTTACATTTTAATGGATTTTTTTACATGTAAAGTGAAAAAATCACTTAAAAACAGTTGACTTAGGCTATAGAAAAAGTGAACCCTCTTTTAACTATGTGGAAGTATTAACTAACATGTTCTTTAATCTGACAAAAATTCAGAGGTAAAATTTTCGGTTTCTGAATTGTCCAATATTAACATTTTTTTAAGTTCCATAAAAGTCAAATGATTTCTGTTGAATGAATTTGAGAACAATTTTACCTGAATGTAGGTTAGATCAGGAACTGGGTCATGAAGGAATTCTTGTAAAGGTGGATAAACCTCATTTTTGCAAGATAAATCTTTTGTGACTGGTAATTCTTCAAGGACTTCGATTCCAACTGGTGCCACAGGCACATAACCAGCCATGCTCTTCCAATTTTTCAATAAATATGGCAATGCATAAAAGCCACTCATACTGGGACTCACTATTACAGGATGACTCAAGCCAAAACACTGAACTATTGATTGAAGAAAACTGACTCTGTCTGGAACTTGAACTGCTGGTGTGTTACCATAACCTACAACATAAGGCAAAAAAATTTTTAACAATGCAATACTGTAGATAAAAAGCAAACACTTGAAAATATTTTGAGTCTTGTATAAATCCTAAAACCCGTGATTTTTAGGATGACAACAAAGAACTTATTTAATGCTGTAATTTTCAACAGTGTGCTACTTGTTTAGAATACTGAGATGGGCCAGGATGCTATAAGATTTTGTGAGAATAAATGAAAAGTATTAGCATTGGATATCAAATTTAATGATCGTTGTTCTCATTTCGCACTTAAAACTAAATTTGCCAAGAATCAGTCATTCCTGGCTATTTTTTGGCTTCAACTAGAAAATGCCAACTGACTTTTTAAAATTTAAATCCAATTTTTATGATTTTAATTTGTTGGCCCTATATTCAAACATGTTAGAAATGAGACATGTAATTCAGTTTAGTTTCTAGACAGTATTGATTGAAGTTAAACATTAATGTATATGAGGGTTTAGGAAATAAGATGAATGTTTGAAAAATTTAAATTCTTGTAGCTTTTTATTCTTTCATTTGAATTCTATTTCATTATGCAAAAATCCTTTCTCTTAAAATTCTAAAATAAGTATTTTAATAGGAGATAAAATTCAATTTTAAAATTTATAAATCGTAATAATTTTAAAAAAAATTAAGTATCCCATTCCAAAAGAAATATTTAGGTTATCTTTTCACAAAAAACATCTTTCTCTTGAATTTTCATAATTACAGACATGATACAAGATGAATATTTTGCTTTTGCGAATATCAAGAGGTTTGAATTTAAACTCAGATGATTTTCTTTTCAAGGGTTTATGAAATAAGGGGCATCCTGTATTTGATTGTAACATACTGAAAACAAATGTTAAATAGCTGATTCTTTCATTGGAAATAGCAAATTCCCTCATGAAAGGGTACCTAGTCAAGTCAATCCAACCTTTCCATGGAGAAGAGTATGTCAAAATTAACTTAAAACACTTTGCAAATGGATGCACAAAATATGGACTGGTCTCATATATATAAAACTCAGCCTCTGATAATAAACGCATTTGTGAGTGACCTGTTTCATTGAGCAAAAAAGCAAGATTGGTTGGTGATTTCATTTCAACATGGGTTCCAACTCATAGGTGCTCTGACCCCTTAGGTCCCCCAAATGGGAGAGGTAAATATTTCCCATGAATAATTAATCCAGTTGTTTAAAGAAACACCTACAGCAGTATATCTAGGAGCCCAACCCCTTCACAATTTTTTATGGTAGGGTACAGAACCTTAAACATAAAGGGGAAATATTACAAAAAAATATGAGTAACTAAATATGCAGAGTGTAAAATCTCTCATTAGGTCACTAATCAGAAGGGGCACACTCTCAAGACCAAATCCTTGGGTTCAAATATTTTTATGGTTATGGGCTGGAACCCCTTTAGCATGAAGGATAAATATTACCATGCAAATAGAATCCCAGTCTATATTACCTCTAGTGTACTCAAAGTAAGGAAGCCGGTTGTTTTCAGTTTTAAAAATGGTCATTCCTCAGGTCTTACTGAGGACAAGCAAATTTTAAACTTATATGCATAAAATAATATATATTCTGTTTTAGGTTATTTCCATTATTAAATTTGACAAAGAAAAAAATAAAATCATGATTTTTTATATAAAAATTACTTTATTTAAATCATACAAGTTCATTTAAATCAGCATACCCTGTTACTTAGTAAGGAAAACATCCCAAAATTTTTACCTTAATTTCTTATTTGTGCAAACAAACCTCAACTCTGGTAATACTAAAATACTGTTAAATCTTGATTATATACATATTGTGTTGTCAGCCATTGATCTGATATCAAACTTACTCCAAGCACCAATTGGTAGTCTCACATTAATAATGAAAAAAACTTTAAAACTGTGTTAATTCATTTCATTCCAATATTTGTCATTCATATTTTAAAATAAAATCAGTAATAGAATAAGTATTTATTCTGGAATTGATATGTATTTGTTTGTATTTCACTTTGCTTTTAAATTAAAGAATTTGAAAAACATATCTTAAAAAATTATAACATGGATGTGTGACTGTCCTAATACTATTCTCAAGGGCAATGCAAATGTAATAAGGAAAAAATTTTACTCACAGGAAAAGCTGAAAAATCGGATAATCTTATAATAAAGTCCTAAACCGATTTCCAAAGTATATGAAGGTTGCAAATCAATATTAATTTCATGTTATGTCATATAACCTTAATATTAATATAACTAAATATTAACTTAAAGAAACAGTATGCATATTTTGTTTTCATTCTTTAATGGTAAAATTTTTTAATTTTAGCGTGATAGGAAGATTATTTTGGAAGACATGGATATAAGTCTGGGAATCTAATTTAACAACACATACTCCAAATTTTCCATACTCATAATCCAAAAAAGGCTATACCAAATATGACTTGACATTTATATTCATGGTTAAATTTTCATACAATTTGGCATCAAATTGGGAATTGCCATTCAATATTATGAAGTTTGTATGCATTGATATGAAGATGATCCTTATGAAATTTTTTATACATATAAATTTCTGTCTCTTGGTAGAAAAACGACCAATGTCTATTTTGCAAGTTTGGGTAACAGCTGATTTAGTAATTTTATTGTTAATAGTGTACAAAATATACTTTTCAGTGTTTTGATACTTTCATAATGTACTGACAGACACTGGTATTTTTACTATATTACCTATAACTTTCATTACCCTGAAGTGATTTGTGAACCTAACTCAAAATAAGCAAATTAGGATATAGGCCCTTTTTCTACCAGGTGCAGATTTATAGATGTTATTTCCAATAAATGGTACCTTTGAATTTGCTTTATGAAAGATATGCAAATAAAGAGGTAGGTTCATTTTTTCTGCAAGTTTATCTTTATATTAAATTATACTTTCGTGGAATACAAATAAATTTTATTACAAACCTGGAAGATCTACAGCAACAGTATGATATCCCATTGCAGCTAAAATATGCAGGGTTCCTAAATCAAGCCAAGTTTTTGAAGAAAACATCCGTCCATGAAGCAAAAGAACACTCACTGCAGATGAAGCAGAATCAGCTTGTGGTAGTGCCTCTCGATAAAATAATTTTGCTCCCTTTAAGAAATATTTAGTTTAGAGTTTTCAATTACAAACTGAAGCATTTATTTATCAGAACTATATCTAAATTTTTATTACATCTTAACAAAAAACTAAAAAAGCTTTTGAGATTGGTCACTTCTAAGAGAATAAGCAATATATTTCCTCTTAGTTTTTACTTCACATTTTAATTATTTTCAAGCAGTTATTTCTAAAGTTAAAGCTGTGGCACTGTTCTATTTACTCTATCATGTGATTTACTTTTCTAATTCCTGTCGAAGTTTAATCTTTCAAAAATTTACCCAGCTATATTTTCTAATTCATTAATGTTATACATCATATATTAATGTTTAACATAAATCAAAACCATCTAAAAACTACGCTGATTTGGATCTCATGTATAACAAATTTAAACTTGTAAGGGCAAGGAATTAATTAAAATCATAAAAATTCGATTTAAATAAAAAAAAATCTCATTTAAATCAAATAAATCCAATGTTTTTAATTTTAAAAAAATCCAGATTTTTTAATACCTTGTTGTGTACATAATACTTTATCATATCTAAACTAATTTTTCAAGTCATAAACATTGTGATCAATGCACTGCAAAGCAAAACTGCAAGTGTTTCAGTAATTGACCAATTTGGTCAATTACTGGATTTTTTAGGCAAACTTTGATTCTAAATTTGAAATAAAGATACTTCAGGATGATTACGTGTTTGTCAATTGTTTGGGGTAAATTAAATATAAAAAAATGAGCCTGTATCCAGTATTTAGCCATGTTGGTAATTACCGGAAGAGATCAGTGAGAAGTACTAAGGATAAATACAGAAGTAATGAAGTTTTTAGTAGTGTCGGGATAGTACCTCAATTTACACTAAGCCTTCTGTTAGTCCTGCATTTCAGATCATGTGCCATCCCCTAATGAATTCTATCTTAAAAGGTTCTAAATGGAAAAGAGACTGTCCCATGCAGCTGCATCTAAAAGGTGATCATTATATTGTGAAAAGTATAAAATGAGAAAGGAAAAAACCTAGGCAGGTTATCCCAAACCAAAAGAGAAAATTATATCAAACTAATAATGGAAAAGAGGAAATATTTCAAGACTTAATTGGTGAAAGTAATGAATTTGTGACAATTGTGAAAGTAACTGGCAAAATGGGAACAAATATAGTACTATAAAGCACATGCTGTAAATATGATAGTAGCTGCAAAACATAATTGAAATGCATTCCAAGACATATTTTGCAATTTGGATAGGATGATTTTTGTCTGATAATGCTGTAGATTTTGTTTGTGATTTCGGGAAACTGAAATTTACAGTGACTGACTTAAGTTTCTGTTATAATTAATGACAAATAATATTTTATTATGCAACATTTATTCACTTGTATAATATTAGTTTCATACATTTTGATTAGTTTACCTGTTTAATATAGAACTAACCATTTGTGTCATGTTTACTTGTTTAATAATTTATTCTTTTTATGTTTATATAATATATCATGTAAAAATGTTTAGCCTGGCTATATTTCATACAAATATACTGGTGATCACTGAAATATTTACACAAATGTTTCAATTTACATTTATTTGAAAAATAAATAGTGGTCAAAAACGAGGATGTGTGGTGGTTAATTACTGGATGTGTGTTGGCTAATTGCTGGATATGTGGTGGTTAATTACTGGTCCAATCACAATTCTGAACTGTGAGATAAAAATTCTAAAATGCCATAAAGTTAAAAATTCTACTATAGTTAATTTTAATGATCAGCTTTGTTGACCTTAATAAATCTAAATTCATATCAAACTACAATTGTTAACTTGAGTTCGCATTGAGTTAGGAAAAAATAGGTAACTGAAATTTAATGCGAGAATGAAGTTTTTAGGCATTCACATGTTCTAAGAAACTCACAAAAGCAGTGGTCCACATTATTGTTAAATCAAATTTGATTTCAACCACCATTAGCGAATTACATTTTCTATAACACAAGTATGTTAAACTATTAAATTAGTATATTTAATTCTGATTGTGTAAATATATTTCCCGTTTTCAACCCATTTTTAAATTTTCACTAGATCATCAAAACAACTTTACACCTTTCTGAAGATAAAGTAGATAAGCGTACTCTTTCACGTTACTTACATCGATTGTTTTGACACCTTCACTCACGTTTACACAATCTTTTTTCAGCAATATATCTTCCGGTATTGCAAATCGTTTAAGATCCAAATTTTTCCAGTAGCCAGACATTTTTGAAAAAAAAAACCCTTAATAATCTGACCTTTGACCAAAAAAAGCGGAGAATATTCTCGAACAAAATCCGTTTCTGCACTTTGCCCTTAGTTTTATCAAAATTCACTATTAAAAGTAACGTCTTTGTTTACAAGTTTAAGTTTCGTCGTAATAGAGGTTTTAGCATCGACAAATAGTGTTCATTTACCCTCTCTTCCTTTTATTGGTGTTTTATAGCTTAATGGCTAGATCTCGCCAAGCAATGCTTCATTCCGTGAAAAACGTTGGCGTGGAGTGGAAGTTTGGAGAGTGAGGTACCAGCTCAGGTGTTGCCTCGTCATCTGACCGTGGTTCAAAATTACGTGGTATTGTCGTCGGACCTTTCCATTCGGGATTGATCCCGGACCGTCGTCAATAGCCCGTTATCGTGTTGCAACGTTAACTACCTATCTACCACACCACGCCAACGTGGACATTTGAAGCCACGATATATTTAATGTGCATCGTCCCCACGTACACGATGGTCTTTGGATGGATCGAGTTTGGAACTCGCACCCTTCCGGTTGTCAGGTGCATTCCTCCCTGAATGTATTTATCTTGTGTCAGTAAAACTTTCATTGCGTGTTTGTCTATTACTTGATATTGTATATCTTGTCTGGAGCAGCATGGCCAAATATGGGCCTTGCGCCATAAAACTCCAAAATAACCTTTCCGGTTGCTAATCTGCAAACCGACAAACTGGGCTATCCATGGCCCACGAAAAATAAATGGTTTGGGGCTACATTTGGCCATGTTGCTCCAGAATATCACACAAGGAAAGTTTTACTGAAAGTTGGACATACACACACAAGGAAAGTTTTACTGACACAGAAGAGATAAATACTCAGGGAGGAATCGAACCTGCGCCACGTACAGCTCACAGGGTGATAGCGCAGAAGGCAAACACTGAGACACTACAACCCGTTACTAGAGGACCTGGTTCCAAAGTGAGAAAATTCATGAACATTTTGTATAAATTATGAATGAGACCTTTATAAGAGGAGCAAATGCTAGTTGGAATCTGTATTCACTCCAATTTGATATTCAAGACCAAGAGATAGCTCTAGTAGAACCGTTGAAATTACAAGCAAAACTTGAGCAGTTTGATATCGTGGGTTTAGTTGGGAGGGCTCTATTCCTTGTTGAATTCCAAATAGAGGGCAATCCATCACTATTGGAATGATAGCTAATACATAAAAAGTAAATAAAACCTACAGTAAATTTTGGCACTCCTTACCTGCTCTTCAAAAGATGAATATCTTTCTCCAGATAAATGTTCAGTTGTATAAATTAATTCGTCACAAAATCTACTCGTATTATACCCCCAAAAATATTAACACTATTTTATTTAAAAAGTACTTTTTAAATAAATGTAAATTGCTCACCTGTGACATGTAATGTTTCCATCTTTTAAAAATTTGGAATGACATCCTCTGCCCCAAGCAGGATAGAACCATTTAAACTTTCACTTCCACCATAAATTTGCTATGGAAGAATTGATGGGTAAAATATGTGCGTGGGAGAGGAGTCTAATGATCATGTGACTTGGTTTGTCACATGGAAACTATTAAGATTAAATAAATTTAAGGCAAAGCTTTTGTCCAATTTCAAATTTTATTGCAATACAATTTTAAAAATTGTTTATTTAACCCTTTCAAGCACAGAATAGTTGGTCAATTTGGTGAAGAACCAGCTAAAATTTCTATGAAAACTGCATTTCTGTAGGTTGAACAGTAATGGAGGTATAATGATGCAAAAAAGTTGACTTATACCGCTTGTGCACAGCTGTTCAAGCAGTCAGATTAGGGACCATATACACAATGCTAAAAAGCATTTTTTTTCGGTCAGAAAGTGCAACATTGTGCAAAGTAATGTAGTATTGCAACTGCAGATGAAAATAGCACTGAATAATAGTAGACAATGTAATCTTCAGTAAAAATATTGTAGAAAAAATGGTTTAAATAAAAATAAAAGGAAATTGTCAAAATGTTTTCCATCTGCAGCAATGCAGAACTTCGCTCTTCATTTTTGGACATCGTTCTAAATTAGATACGGCCCCCTTAAAATGGAAACTCTTGTATCTCCGTTACTATTCAACCTACAGAAATATGGTTTTTTACTAACGATAGGGATACAGGTAAGAAACATTTTTGCTATCTCGGATTTTTTATCTAGAGGGGTTGTATAAAAATTAAAAACTGTATCAACTTAAATTGTTATCATGTGATAATTTTATTCACATATCTTAATTACTTACCTTATTTGGTGCACTTTTGCAATTTACATTGCCTACCTATCTCCAAATGGTAAAAAGATAAATTGCGGAACAACCTTTTTGGGACACCCTGTATAGTATGGAAGGGAAAGAATTTGAAATGACAAACTTGATTTGGAAAAAATTGAATTTCTGTTAAAGACAAGTTTTATGTGTGTGTGTAAAGAAGCCCAACTAAATTTAAACAATCTCACAATCTCTATATTAATGCACTGTAAAATATTCGACCATTTCACCCCAAAGTATAATTTTTGGCATAAAATAAACTGAAACAGAATACATATCAAGAACATATAAAAAATAATTTATTTTAAAACTATAACACATTTGAACATGCAAATCACAAAATTGGCTTTATAAAAACGAAATATTTTTTTAACTATAATATGCACATTTGAACATACAAATTACGAAACTGAATTTGTAAGAGCACGATATCCATACCTCCAAAATTTCAAATACATAATTTTTTGTTTAAATTCTTAAATTGCTTTTTAATTCAAATATTTTATTTGGGACTACACAAGTTATTTTATGTTCATTGCTGAATCTTGAATATTAAACCAAACCATTTTTATGTTCTTTAACATCACAAATGTTTGTTTAATTTAATAAATCATTTTCTTTTGTTAAAAAGTATTAAGCTCACTAGTTTGAAAAGTAGGATTTTGATATTATATAAAATTGAATTAAATTTGTCAAATTAGTGAAGCAAAAATATCTTACAAAATAATTTACATCAAAATATTCATTCATACAAGCCAAGAAATTTTATCCTTGGTATCTTGAATCTTATTTCCAGCATACAACAACATGTTGATCTTTCTCAACTCTTTCATCTAGTTCCTGATAACTTATTCCTAGGGAAAAGCAAAGTGCAGAAATGTGTTTATCAAAGTGATAAGCTACACAAATAAAAGTAGCCGAATTATTTTTTCTTTTGTTCAAAAAACATAAAAATTAGAAATTAAAAGATTAAAAAAAATATTTGTAACAGTTGAAGCATGTGTAGGATTGATAATGAAGCAAATTTTGGAGAAATTTGAAGAGCTGTCAAAGTAAAATATTTAAGTTTGGTAAGATGGTTTAAATTTAAGTGGTGCAATTCAAGTTACAGTTAAAAATAACCAATTGTGAAAATTGAGATAATTTAGTTGGATAAATTTTAAAATATAATAGGAAGAAAATATATTCACTCAATGCTCATACAATTTTGTTTGGTACATTAATAACAATTCAATATAAAAATACACTATATTTTAAGCACATGTCTACTTTTGAACCTTGTACCATAAAGCTCAAACAACCATCCTTACATTTTAAAAGTGCTTTAAGTTTAAAAGTGCAGAGTGAATTTTCAAACTATTTTAACAGAATAAAAATAGCTTCTCTTAATTGGTAAATTCCAATTCTAAATATTTTTCAAATTTGACCAAAACAGACTTTGTCTATAAAACTTGCAATACACTTGGTACTGTAAGTTTACTTACATAAATACATTATGCATAAAATGTGGTATAAATAATATTCTTGCATTTGAAAATGAAAACACCTTACCTGTCTTACAGCATATTTCTTCAAAACTATGTTTACCAGTAAAATACCTAAGCAATGAACGGTATTTTATGGTGCAATCTGAAGATATTTGGATAGGATACTTTTGTAATTGTCTAATTATACCTTTCATCAGTCCAAATTGAACAAGTTTTCTAAAAGATATAAATAATTAACTATAACAGAAAGAATATTTTTGTATTAGTGAACAAGCATACATGCATACTGTTATTTTAAAATTATTCGTTTAAGTCTAATCAATGCACAATAAAACAGGTGATGCATAAGTATAAAAATGAAAGAATTGTATTATAATAAATTAAACTCAAGTTTCTTAACCAGGCTGTGTACAGCTCTTGCAGATACAAGCAAAAACCATAAGTACCAAATTTAATGGGAGAAATGCATGTGTATAAGCTCATGTTCCACAAGTAAATTTTTCTTAACTGATAAAACCTGAAAAGGGAAAAATTCCTGGGATTTGAAAAGTATTAGATACAATAAAGAAGTTTGATGTTCTGAATCAAAATAATTGTTAATATACTGTCAGCAATCCCAGCAAAACAATGAACCTGCCCTTTCAGCTTTTTTCACCTAAATGTACTTTTCAATTGTTAACATATATATATTGTTATTCAGTATGTAAAACAAATTGAAATGGGTTCTCTTTCAGTATTAACTGTCTTATCAATTTCTTATCAAGTTCCTCTATAAATGACCAAATATTTACAGGGGATTAAAAAGCATATGTCAAGAATGGATGTAGAATTTTGTTATATCAGGACAGCATCAAATTGGTAGGTTTTGGGTTTAATGGAGCAAGGACCATATTTGGCCATGCTATGCTAAACAAGACAATGTCAAGTAATTGTGAAAAAAAGATGGAGAAGAGAAAGATCACTTGGGCATTCTGTGTTAGCATTAAATAGCAATCAGATACAAAGTGTTGTGAAGTGAAGTGATCATGAAATCTAACTGGCCAATGACCGGCGCTGTAAAAAGTGACGTCAGCTTCCGATCTGAATTTTGTAAGTTAGATTAAGTTTGATCTCGGTGGTATACGGTATGTATGTTTTTGTCGTCTGATAATTTCATAAATAAAATTATGTATGTTGTGTTAAAAGGCTTTTTGGCTTATTTCCAAATGCACCCGGCATCAGGTAGATGCAGCCCGCAAAGACTTTCTGAACTTATTTTTACGAACTTGTTTTCTAACACAAAGAATAAATTTATTAAAAACTATTAGAAGCAGAATGGAGTCTGGTATGCAAATATATGGGGTAACAAAATACTTTTCATTTGAAAAAGATAATTCACTGATGAATATGAATCACATTGAAAAAGATAATTCACTGATGGAAACATAAAATTGAAAAAGAAAACCTCCTTTCAGTTATACTTTGCAGAAACTATTGATTGGATTTCACAGAATAAAATTTTTTATGAATTCTATAGCAAAGAAATAGTAATAAGAAATACCAATTTGGATGAAAAATATGTAAGCTTCAGATTAAAAGTAGAACGTACCTTTCATCAATACCCATTGCTCGAGGATTGTTACGCAGACAAAGGGTTTTCACATTTGTTTCTGGTGTTAATTGACAATAAAGCATAAAAATAGTCCTAAAGAAGGGCTTGTGGCAACCTACACAGTATATACCAATGCATTTAGAATCACACAAACAAATGTAAAGTAAAAAGTAGTATTGAATACAACAAACATTAAATATTATTACCCTGTCGTGCCACATACTTCGTACATTCTTCTTGGAGCCTGCGGTCATCAGCCAATTCGTTTAACTTTGGTGTTGGAGTGTACACATTTGAATACATAAATATTGGTATCAAAGTAACCACTCCATAGTAACTAAAAAGAATATGGAGATTGAAAATATTATATTTAAGAATATTTGAACACAGAATGAGCTAAATTGGTTCATTTCAACTAGCAGCAAAGAAACATGCTTAACATCATAAGTGTAAAGCTTTCTATTGCTGTTAAAATGGATAATGTGAATTCATTTTTCCATAAATCGTATTCATACATCTTAGCATGACACTATTAGCTTGTTTCTAAGACTAGATTTTTGAAGTTTTATACAAAGTAGTTACTAATCCTTTGGCAGCCTATGCATACTAATTGCACAGGATCTTTATAAAAGTGTATCACATTAAACAAAATATAGTAGATTACTTTTTAATGTAAAGACAAAGGGACAATGAAACTAAAATCTAAAATATTCCTAAAGATAACAATAATTGTGATAAAAAATTAATGTTCATCCCTATTTAAAATTTGTTGTATAATTTCTTATATATACATTATGAAACATTCAAACATTTAGGAGAATCATAAATACTATTACAATATAGTTATACTTTTTACACCATAAAATAAATAGAACTTACACCATATTTTGTATAAATGCTTTCACGAGATGTATCTCAACTCCAGCTTCTACTGCTATTTTAGCAACATGTCTAAAACCATCAATATAAGGTAAAATCTGAGGGGAGAAGATAGAAATAGCTATCAAAAAATATAATGTAACATGTTTAAGCATGTTATATTTTACATTTGATATGTCATTACATCACAAAAAATTAAGAATGCACAGTAACACTAATTATGAACAATGATAATTACAAATAATGTAATTTATACAATTCATATTACCTATTGAGCCAAACATGCACTACTATGTACAAAAATATATAGCACACTAATATACTGAAAACATCACTGAACTTCTAACATTATTCAACCATATACTTAAAGTTAAATGATTTTAAGACAACACATATCTACAAAAATTTTATCTAATTTTAAATTAAATAAAATACTTTTTGCCACTCACTAAGTATTTTTAAGATTTTATTTAACTATGATTTAGAGAGGTCAAAGAAAAGAGGCTAAATTTAAAAAAATCAATGTAGTAATATTTAAAAAATAAATTAAATTTTAATATAAAATATTGAAAACACAATTTAGTCTTTTATTACCAGCTTAAAAACTCAGACTCATATTGCAAGACATTTGAAGGCTTTTTATTCTAACCATATTTATTAAAAGATTGCTAAGCCTTATTTAAAATCTACACATTTAAGATAATTTTTTAGCACATACATACAAAAAATTTAATAAAAATAACTCCATAAAATGTAAATTTTCAATTGAAAACATTATTTTGATGTAAAATTTACAGTTAACTCATGCAAGTAAAAAAAAGAGATAATTTGAAAATTTCTCTCAAATAAGGAAAGGTGTACATGCTTAATAATGTTTCTGAACATTGCTGCAGTGAAATTTCAACTATTTAGCAATCAAATGCATTGATAGAATAGTATTATAGCTATAGAACTTCAGAATCCTTTTCATTGGCAGTTACATTGAGATGTTAAATAAAAGAGTAGAAATAAGTCGTCTACTGAATTTAAAACATTATGAAATATATTAATGATATTTATTTTCATTAATTTAGTAGTAGAATAGAAGACATGCTTACACATCAAACATCTGTTAAAAATAACTTTTGTTCATGAACATAAAATAATTTTGAAAACTATTAGGATTCACCATGAGTGGTTTGAAAAATGAGTATTCCACTGAAATAAATTAAGAGTCTACGTCATCAAAGCAAGAAAATGATTATTTTTTTTGGAAAAGTACAACTAATCTCAGAAATATTAATAAAATATTTTTTTTAATCTAAAACATGGGTTATTAATACATACATGATGTACTGAATTAATTTTTAATGTAAAACAAAATATAACACCTGTAAAAGCATTCAGTAAATATTTCACTTGAGTGGTAATGTTAACAATTTTTATAAGAAATAAATACTCATGCAAATAACACGCCTTTCTAAATGAAAAAATTAGCTAGTAATTACCACATACTAAACATTTTTTCAAAGTCGTGCATAATAAAAACTGTAAAGAGAACAAATAAAGAAAATTTGCGAAAATTTTCTTTATTTTCGAAAGAAAGGTGCAAGAAAAGTGCAATTCAACAGACACATGAGTGATGTAATCAACATAACATTTAAAATTTGAATTGAACTTACCAGCATTACTGTCAAATCCCACTGTAGCATTAAAAACAAAAATTAATTCAAATAAACTGCACAGGTTACACAAGCATTTAACATATAATGCACTTAAGAACAATATCATAAACAAATTAAAGAGTGGGTAATTCTGGCACATTTTTTCCCTCTACAATTATTTAAATCTAATATACAGAATTTTAATTTCATAATGCCATTGAAGGCTAATTTAAGGTTCTTAAAATTACAATAAAAAAATTTAATGGAATCATTAGACATGTAATTTTAGATTACAGCTAAACATTCAACTTAAAAAATACAATGGTGTTCAAAATTAAGAGAATTTCCACTTTGGGGCAATTATCTCCAGAACTACAAGACATATTTTAATGAAATTAGTTATGTACATAAAGTTGAAATAATACAAAAAAGAACCTTACAACAGTTATGGTACACAAGCATCATCGAGCGTAAGACTCATCAGTGCAGGAAGGTCTAAAACAGAGGTTACAATGTTGACCAAAAAATGGGTTAATAGGGGGTATGGTGCCCTCTTACCATACCCCCTATAAGAGGGTTCTCACAACATGAATTCATACTGGAAATTAGGCAGTTTATGAGTCCCTGTGACAGTCGGTCCAACTCCTCCAGCAAAGCTGTTTTCAGGTCCTGGATGGTTCTGGGAGCGGGAGGCGAGTTGCAATTGTCCTCCCAAGAGTGTCCCAGATATGTTCTATAGGTCTGGAGATCTGTCAGGCCAATCCATCAGGCAAATATCCTCACTTTCCAGATATTCGTAGACCAGATGAGACCTATTGGAAGAGCGTTGTCATCCATAAAAATGAAATCAGGGCCAAATACACCCCTGAAAAGGCGAATATAGGGCTCCAAGATCATCCCTATATCTCACAGCAGTCACAGAGCCTCTGTCAAAGACATGGAGGATGGAGGTCTGTGCGTCCATCCAACATGATGCCTGCCCAGACCATCAATCCTTTGCTGCCACAGTGGTCTCTTTCTCGGATGTTGGAGGACAGGAAGCGGGTCCCTGGTTCTCTCCAGATGAATGTACGTTGAGAATCAGTGGTTAGGCTGAACCGGGACTCATCAGTGAATAGAAAGATTCCCCACTAATACCTGGTCCAAAGTCGATGCTCTCTGCACCATGCTAAATGGGTTCTCCTGTGTGCAGAGGTGAGTGGGACACAAACAGCAGGTCTTCTTGCAAACAGACCTCTCATGTAACTTGGAAACAGTAACCCTTGAAACCCAGCTTCCTGTGGCCCCGTGAAGGTCATGAGAGAGCTGAGAAGCTGTTGCACTCCTGTTACACCTCACAATAATGGACAAATATCGATCTTTATTGGCTGTTGTGGCTCTTGGATGACCTTGCCCAGGCTTTCTCTCTACAGATCCGGTACCCTTAAACTGTTTCCATAAGTTGGACATGATGCTGGGTGTTACATTCGTCTCTAGCAATCTGAACTTGAGACTGCCCTGGTTCCAATCTCCTGATGATTTGCCACCTCATTCCATCATCCAAACGTTGGTGGTTATTCATTTTAACTGTTTGCTTTTGAATTTCACTGAATGTTGCAAAAAAACACCCTGAAATTCGCAGAGGTGTGCGAGCGAACAAAGTGCGGAAATTATCACGTGCACTTAGATAGCCAGTTCCTCTAAATGCACCACCCACACGCACGTGCATGCTTACATATTCAACACTAAAGATTTGCATCTGTTTGGAAGAATTAGTTTTACCTTTCATTCAGTACTTTTCCAGAAAATGACAAAATATGCAAATTTCTTAATTTTGAACACCAGTGTAGTATAACTAAAATTAACAATAAAGTACATATTTTAATTTTAAAATGTTCAAATTTCATACACTCAAACTTCGAGGTTTTCAAAATGGAACAATATTTGAAAAATCTACTAATTTAACTTCGATTTCTTTAAATATTTAATAAATTAAACACTTGAAGTTGTTTAGCCCATAAATATTTAATATATATTAGATTCAAACAAATATTCAAAATATTTTTTTAATATTACAATATCAATAAACTTTTACACAGTTGGTCGCAGAATTTTAAAGAAAAGTAAGGATGAGAAAATAATATAAGCTAATTTTCATTAAGTTTCTCAATATTTTTATGTATCTGGAACTTTCTCCATGCAGTTCTTATTCACTTTTACATAGTTGCTTACTTTACATTGTTTCATTCTTTTGAGAAATACTGTTAAAAATAATTAGAAGGAACTTTAAAGATTTCATTATTCCTAGCAAATTCAAACATCTCTAAAATGATTAGCATTATATGTGTGATATCAATTTTACATTTACCTTAACTCAAAGAAAATTATAAAATATTCTTAAATTACATAAAATATCTTATGAAAGGATAAAATTTGAAATAGAAAACACATAAAGAACCGAGTAATAGCATACTTGTTGCATGGTAATATCCCAATCTGAAGGAAGAACTGGGAATTTCCTTTCAGTAAATATAGGAACATCTTGATCTCTAACTTGAGGAGGCATGGGATATACTCGAATAACATTTAAAAATATAGTATTTGAAACATCTGGAAATAGAAAAATGATATACTAAAACAGATGAAATACAATTCAATTTTTGTGCGAAAAGCAATGGATTAGGAGTGTCCAATTTTCAGTTCAATATTTAAGTTGTATTAAAAAAGTGACATTAAAATACAAAAGTAAAGTATGAAATTATAATCAAATGAGCTGATTAGCTATATGTTCTACACTCTAAGGACAGTCAACCCATTTAACAATAAAACTGTTACATATGGTTGCCCATTTTTCCAGAATAATTGCCTGAACTAAACATATCTGATTTTCTATCTTGAACCCTTAACTTACCAAAATTAAGTTATAAGCTTGAGACCATTGCAGTCTTATAATTTTAATTTATTGCTTCATATGTAACTGAAGATTGGAATTTCAGCCAAGCTTTGTTACATTCAATTGGTTTGGTTTGTTGATTTATGCACATTTTTTGTTACTTGGGGCCTAATTAGACTCTCTTTTCCATTCACGGTTGGTGACAGTTTTAAATTTTAAGTGATGGAGCACCTTTGAAGAAAAATATTGGAGCACTATTGAACAATCACAACTATATAGTTGACTGTTATAAATGTGCTAAAATATAATTATTTCTGAATATATGGTGAAAATTATATGCAAATTATACTTGTATAGCCCAATTTAAAATTTAGAAAGTTTGTATAAGATTCATTCACAGCACAAAATTATATATCTGGTTTTTGTAACACACGAGTATATTTTTTTTTCAAACTGTCAACTTTAGTAAAAATTAATAAATTCCTTAATTTGTTCAATCGTCTCCGAAAGTTGAGCAAGTTTGAACATAAAAATATAATGTAAAAACTCCATGATATATATTTAGTTTATTCTGGAAATGTTAATTTTTTTCTTCATTTGACAAAGAAATGCACCGTTCATTTAGTGAGATATTAAAAAACTAAAAAGCATGTGTGATTCATGTCTAAAATCAATTACTTTTTAAAACATATTTCAAAGGTGCCCTTTTCTTCAATTTTAAAGCCAAGTACAGAAACATTCAATTGCTTAGTGGAAAGAATGCATTATAATTAAAAATCTATTTTTAAAACTACAAAAGTTAGAGAATAACTCACTTATAGAAATCGAACAATTTCCAGTTTGATTAATATCATCCCTAATTTTGTTCATAATACATGGCAATTGAGCTTTTGTGTCTTCTTGAAATAGAAATCCACTTTCCAACTAAAAGTAATTAAAAATGAAAGGATTTGTTTATTAGAATTATTTATTATTCAAACAAAGCAAAAATGCACCCAGGGAAAATCAAACCTGACAGGAATCAAATGTGTGCCACCTACAACTTGCTATCACAATGGACAAACTGACAAATGGGAGACCCTAAAACATGTTTTGCATTTACAGCAAAACTTAAGGTTTTATAGTTGACATTGGTGTAATATGTAAAGAAAATAATTCAAGTTACACTGCTGGTTATCGAAAATGCACCACCATGAAGGAAGCATACAATAGCTTTGAAATTTGCATAATGCATAGATCATGGAAGGATATGCAAATAATTAGCACTGCAGTATATATGCAAATTATGCCCCCTGTAAGCAGTGTAAAAAGGAGAGCACACACAAGTATTGTATTCAAATTGTGTTTTCTCGCTCTTCCTGTGAATAGGAAGCTTAATTATGCCTTGTCGAAAAATACCATTATATTTTGAGAAATTTTTGAAGTGCCATTTTGAATAGAGGTAATTTATAAAGAAAATCATTGAGTCTTATGATAAACCTTATCTCCCCTAAACAAATGCAAAGATTATGTTCTAGAATAATGCTTTTAATGTGTAGACTTAAAGCTATAGATTTTACAAGAGCTTCTACATATACTATATGTAGAAGCTATATCGATATTGCTGCTCTTGAGACAAGAAAAAGTGTGCAACACTGAGAGTGATATAGCAATGATTTTTAAAAACTTAGATCTAAAAAGGTTTGATTATACATTAAATTGTGCCTTTTTATTGATTATATGAAACTACACATCACAAAATCAATGTTTTAACTTTTATTAATATTAAATACGGCAGAATATTTTTCGAAAATAGGAATCCTACTGCATCCAGGATGAATTGTTGGATTTTAATTTAGTTTGTGTCATTTTTTGCGATTTGGGGTGGCTTTTGAGAAATCCAAATTTTTTTACCAATTGAGATTAGGTCCATGGTCAGTTTTTTACTACAAACAGTTGTATAATTATCAACCTAGGTTTTTTAATGATTTGTCTCTCCTGTTCGAGAGGCACCCTAAGTTCTTGTGTTATATTTTAGATTCAGAATTCACTAGTAATAGATATGTGAATGGTTTGGTGTTAAAGAGTAGAAGACTCAATATCCTCAAGTATATCTTGGGACAAGACTGGGATGCTGAAGCAACTACTATAAGTCACTTATATTGCTTTTATTCATCCTATTTTGGAATACAGCTTCTCTGTTTACTGTTGTGCCTCTGCCACTAGTCTCCAGAAGATTGAGAGTGTGCAGCTGAGCGCTTCTCGCATCATAACTGGCTTACATAACAGCTGTACAAATAAAGTGTACAGCTTTGCAGGATTGAAGTACAGCTGCACATTTGAAGAGTACAGCTGTACAGGATTTGTACAGCTATACAAATCCTATATGAGGCTGATCTTCAGCCCCTAAATCTTAGAACGAATCCTGACCTGCTAAAGTACTATAATAAACTATTCAGTTATGGTCCTCACAACCGAACCTCAGATTTCTTGCAGCACTGATGTAATAACCAGACTCGAGAAAAATAGTCCTTTCAGTCAGGTAGAGAATCCCAATTTAATCTCCCATACTGTAGAACAGCATTTCTTGAAACAAAGTATTAACCCCTCTGAGGGCCTTCCCGGAGTTTGTTTTTAAACTGAGCTTTGGATGCAAGTCTCCAAGAAATCTGATATTCCGGCTTTTCTCCGGCAATTCGCCTTGAAAATTATTAATAGTATTATGAGCGAGGTTATACCCTCATTTATAAGATGGTAATAAAGACGAAGTCTCAATCTGGCAGCGGAATTTTTATTAAAGCTCTAAACAGTCGTGTAAAAATCAAGAAAAGAAATCAGGACTTCTGTTCAGTTTTCAGAAATGAGCTCATTGCCATTGATGAAGGGCTTAACTACAACATGTCTTTTTCGAACCCAAAGGTTGTTTAGATTTTGTCCAATAGTTTCTGCTCCATCCAACATCTATCTTTGGCGCAGTGTGGGAGATAGAACTAGCATAGTGCTCCTTAACAAACTCAAGCATGTATCATCCTTCTGCGAGGTGCACCTACAGTGGAACCCTTCACACATGGACCTTGGGGGAAATGAAGTAGATGATTTAGAGGAGGGTGTTAATGAGCCATTGTCCGCTACTCATTCATTGACGTTTCTTGAGCTTTACTCTATTAGAAAAAATCTTGATAAGGCATGGATCGTTCCCCCGGTACACCCTCTTGGAAACGTGGGGATCGTACCGTAAGATCTCTTGCTCTCAATTGCGAGACATATCCAGACAGTGCTCTCCTGCGTTTTCAGTAGCCATCTGAAGTGTCACATTTTGATGCGATCTCAAGATTCATCCTGTTTGCCTTAAATGCCAGTCTGACCAGGCCTCCGAAGCACACATTTATGATTACCTGGGGTTGTCCCGAGATGACCTGCTTTCTGAACCTCTTTTGGTGACTGTGGGTGAATGGATTTGGTCTAGGTGGAGATTAGCAATAGAATTTTGACAGGGCCTGGATACACACATTTTGTCTCATAACTTAAAAGTTCCATTAAGGTCATGTAACATTTTTGGCTGCTGGTGAGAGGAAAAGGAGTTTTATCCAAGAGAAGCTGATTATTTATTCAGTCATTCATTCAAGAATCTCCCATTTTCAGTCCTGAGATTTACACACCACATTCTTCCTTTTACCAATTCACACCAACTTGTGTGAGATAGAACTGAAAAGGACAATGGAAATAAAATATTTATCCTACATTTCTTGAAAGATGACCTATTACCATTGAACCCCTTTCTGCTGATGAGGAACACTCAATTGCTGTAACTTTAATTTACAGTGTTGTCAGCATTTTTCCTGGCAACATATTTTTATTCACAAGCAGTCAGGATGATCGTAAGAACTATTTTGAATAGAAATAATTTATGATGAAATCATTGAGTCTGATAATGAACCGTATCTCCACTAACTTGATGATGTTAGTAAATTCCCCTGAGGGATTTTACATTTCATGCAGGCATAGCTCATGTAGGCTATGCTTAAACTATTAGAGATAAACTCTAGATTAGAGATGGTATTAAACATAGCAGTGAAAAAACACTAAGATAGCTGCTTCAAGCAAGTGACCTTCAGCAACTACTTAAAAAAGCAGACTGCCTCATCTGAAAATTTCTGTACTTACACAAACTGAAAATATATTGGGGAGAAGTAAAAAAGAGTAATAAAGTCAAAAGTGTATTATATCAAGGGGTTATTGTATTACATGACCAATTCATTACTCATGTAGTGAATTCGACAATTTTTTGTCAGTGATAAAGACTTACTTCTAATTTGACTAGATAATTTGCTAATTTTCGGACAAGTGGTTCATATTGCATTGTTCTTTTTGAAGCATCACAAACAAAACAAAGATTAAAAATCAACCTATTTCTTGGATATTTGGTGTTTTCAATGTGAATTGGATATCCAACAATTTTATCCTTTCCAGCATTCCTGAAAGGTAAGTGAAAATAAGTTCAATTATAACCTCTATAGACAGATAAAAGTAACAAAAAATCATCAGATGCTAAAGGAAGAATGTTCTTAATCAAGTCAACCAAAAATTCTATTGATACAAAACTAGTAAGTGGTATAACTGTGGTAAGTGGTAAACTAGTATATTTGTACTTGAGAATTCTTTTGTTCACAAGTTTTTAAAACATATTCAAACAACTTTTGTGTTGCATATAAAACACAAATGTAACTAGAAATTACATAAAAATTAAAGAAAGTTATTAACTATTATTTATCACATTGGAAAGGTTAAGAATATAAATTATTTAAAAAAATAAATTTATCAGTTCAACCCCTCAAGTGCCACCAGCACATATACATGGTTATGTATCTCTGTATGCTAAGTGATAATATAGTCTATATATACACAATGCTTTTGTACCTTACGAGAATAAAACAAAATGTTATTGAATGTACTTCTGGATGAATCCATTCAAATTCAGGCAATAAAAAATAAAATGTTTGCCTCACCACCTTCGATTTTTTTTTAAATTTAGTATATGGTGGCCAATGGCATGTTAAACTAAGCCATATTTATTTTTTGCAAAATAAATTTTTTCATGGAAATAAAGACCCTTTAAAAGGTGGTCAAAAATATTAAATTTTATTTTCAAGAATGTCGTGTAGCACTTAAAATTTTGCTATGCTTAAACTATTAGAGATAAACTTGTTTCTTTGCTAGTGATACTTAAATGTACTGTCCGTAATAAGTAAAAATATCTCTTTTAAAATTAGATTCGTTTTTTAACTATTTGGTATGGAACTTGCTTAAATTTGGTTAAGACTTAATAAAAAAAGCCATCTTTAAAATTTTTGACTTTTGTATAAGTTTATTAGAAAGCTGTACCCTATATAGCTAATGCAGTTTCTCAAAGATTGATTTTTAAGAGCCTTCAACGTAGGATATCATCGAAATTTCAAACGCTAATGCACTCTCAACAAGCGGGGCAATGGTATTTCTCCACTAGTAACAAGTACTTAAATCTCCCCAACCAGCAGCTCAAGCACCTCTTTTGAGGTGATATTTTAACATGATTCATTATTTCCATACATATATCAATAAAGTATATTGAACTAAGACTTTTGATGATCCTATAATTCTACTGTTAATAGTTTTAGAAAAGAAATCAGCCAAACTACTTCTATTTACCAGGGAAATGTTTGGGCTGTATATTTCTTCAGGGCTTTGTTTGCATTAAAAGCTTCACTTGGTAATAATACAGCACCTGCTGCAACAGATTATAAAATAGTTACAAGATATACTATTCTGAGGGTCTAGGAGAGTTGATTTCTATTCTACAGCTGTTTTTAGCCACCCAGCTGCTCATATGGGGAAGATTATTTATATAGTGAGAGTAGCTTTTAATGTACAAATCATTACCTTTGTTTGATTAAAGCTTATTCTTATACATTTTAAATCGTTTAGTATATAATACTCATTTATACTTAATTCATTCTTGGATTTGGGTATAATTCATTGAGATTTTATGAAATTAATCTTGCAAAATCTATATAGCAAGTAAAGACAATTTCATGCATTCAGAAGACAAATTTAATTATATCTTTTTATGGAGGAAGGCACATGAAAATTTTTCTGCAACATCAAAAAATAGTTTTAAATAACTAACAAGTTCTCTTGGAAGTTTTACAATGGCACATTCATGACAAAGTCAGCCTTTTGTCACAAAAATATGATCTCCTAGTCTTGTAACATGAGAGTGCAACTTTTCAAGAATCGAAGATGATTGAAAGTAAGTTTATTTATGAAGCTATATTTAGTTATGAATTGCATTTGTGAAGTTCAACATTGAAAGTCATTTATTGAAGTATGCGTTGAATGCTTTCTTGGAGTTTTATATGGCGGAAAGGCCAGATTAAATACTTTAGCTGAATTTAACAAATCTAAATTTATTTTAATATTTTATTTAACATAACTAATATTCAAATTAGCAATTTTTTATGGTTTTAAATAAATATTTATATCATTATTTTATCTGCTATAAGTATTACTGAGCTTCCACATTTTTCTTATCTATGCAGTTTTAGAACTGTTTTTTAGGGTGCTACTAGTTTCAATACTGTTCAAATGTTTTAATATAGTTATAGGAATTTATTAATATTTTAAATAAGTAGTTTTCCCAGGACCCTTTTTATCAAAACAATTAGTGTATTTTTTAAAATTTGGTTTTGTAGTGAGATGAACAGCAAATTATGTGTTTGTGAAATTCTGTGTACATGTTTAATATATAATTTTGTGATAGATCATTTATTCAAATTAAGGAAATACTGTAAATTATATTAGGTTAACGTTGAGTAAAAAGGTATTTTTAAGCAAATTTAAGCAATATTTTCTTTTAGATTCTAAAAAATATCCTGTTTCAAGGTGGCCCAAAATGTGCCTGTATGCAAAATATCACTCGATTCAAAGATGGTGAGGTGAACAGCCTTACCTGGATTTGAATGGATATAGTTATTTAATTATATTCTTAATGTTCCTCATCAGTGGATTGAACATAGACAAAGTCATGACATGGCCCATGCTCACTTGTAATTTCTGGAATTTCGAATTGGGGTGGAAACAGTAATATAGTGTTTCTCTTTGAGTGTTTCCAAAGGTAATGTGACAGCTCTTTTTCAAGGTCACAACATGGATGATGCTCATTTGTAGTTTATGGAGGTGTTCTGATGTAGGGTGAAAACAAGAATATTCTATGAAAGAGGGCGATATGTCTGCACTCAACCATATGTTAACCATGTTTTCAAATCTATATTACGAAAGAAATAGTTTAATATCACTATTCTACCATTTTGTAAAATACAGTTTCTTCCTTTTTATATTATTTTCTACCATGAAGTGATTCGTATTTTAAAAAATTATGATTTAAAAATCAAACTTTAAATTTCATTTTTTCTTAAAGTTTAATGATAATATTGAAAATGAAATAACTTGGACAAGATGTGTATTTTATTTCATACAAATAAGTTTTTAAAATTGCATCTACAGAGTAACTCAGTTTTAACTATCATGGAGATATATCATGAAACAGAATTGAAATAAAATAAAAGCAGAAAAAAGGCTTAAGAATAATTTTAATTGTTTTAATTTTTCAATCATTTGTTCTACTATATTTCTTAAATTCTCATATATATTAATCAACACTATCTAGAAAATACACTGTGCATGTCTCCTGTCTAACACATTGAAACATAGGGTAACAAATTAAAATTATAAAAATCAGTTTTAAATTTTTTAAATTTAATTTTTTTTTAACTTAAATTTTTTTTTCACAACCCCTGATTGTAACATTTTTTCCACTACTGTATTGCACTGAATTATAGTAAACCATGTTGCTTGCACAGTTGAAAAAATATTGTAGGCATTTGTGGAAGTGCAAAATGAACTACTGTGGCATTTAAGGTGTTCTAATCATTTCAAGATCATAGATAAGTCTAACTTCTAATCGTGTTGGTCTCATAAAATGAATAAGCACAAGCTGGATGGTTTTGGGGATTTTATGGCGCAAGGGCCATGCTGCACCAGACACAAGACATAAAATATCAATTAATAGACAAACACAGAGTTTTACTGACAGAGAGAAACACACCCAGGGAGGAATGCAACTGACAGGAATCGAACCTAGGCCGCCTACAACTCAAAAGTTGCTAGCACAGTGGGCATACCCACTGAGCCACAATGGCCCCAACAGCACAAGCTGGAGATAGGTTAAAAAAATATTTCAATACTTATTTTTATTTTGAAAACAATTATGCATATGAACATATAAATTTTGTTCCTTTCACATAATGAAGCTATAAATGAAAGAAAAGATGCAGCTTTGTTATCAGATAAATAAGCATTTTTTACACTAAAAATAACCAGCGCTACAATAAAAAATAACAAACACTGTCATGAGTTTCCGTTGTAGCTCTTCTTTAGGAATGATGTAGCACACATATGAATCAAACATATCTTTAGAAACATAATCAGAGGGAACCTGAAACATAAAGTATTTTAATGCAAAATCTTAAAATAAAGTTTTGTAAACAAACCACCTTTAAGAGGTATACAAATTTGAAATATTTTGTATTGAAGTTCATATTTTTTATGCTGCTTGTCAATAGCTCAACTTTTTAATTTCAGTTGTAATCTTCAAGAAAAAGTTATTATTGTCTTTAATTTTTTAAAAGAAATATATTTAATCAATTTGACAATCAAATTGAGAAAATAAGTATAAGGAAAGAAAGTATATTTAAAGTCAAAAGTGTATTTATTTCCAGTTTTAACATTTGTTCTTTTATATTTTTTTGATAAAAATGATGTAATATTATCTAATAAAAATAACATTATGATTTTAATAAGTGTTTACTGTTCTGGTTCTTACAATTAAAGTTCAAGTTCGATTTAATTCTATAAACTTTTTTAATGACATGAAGACTAATCAGATTGAGTAGGTTGTATTGGGGTTTTATGGTTCAAGGTGCCATAAATGGCCAAGCTGTGCAAAACAAATCAAGTAAATAATGTCATGAAAGGGGAACAGAGCAGTGGGATAAAAGCAGAAAAAAATCACTTGAATATCCCAGGATTGACCCCCGTTTACTAGACAGTAAACCCCATGGAAAAAGAAAATATCACTAGAGTACCTCAGATTCATGAAGCCCGTAGATGTGCCCCTGAGGGCCTAATTAGACTGAGATTTACAATGTTTAGGAGTGCTCAGTTATTATAGGAAAACCAAATTGTTATTTAAACATTAACAGCAATTTTAAAGAAAATATCCAAAATGCTTTCACCTTGAACAGCCTTGCCCAGCCAAACACCATCACACTGTATTATAAAGAGTAATTTGTATTTTCCCTTAAGATATTCATTTCCCCTAAAAACTTGAATTCTAATAAAAATAGCAAAGTGTATTAGACTAGGTGTTTTAATAAACCACTAATAAATTCGGTTTAGGTTGATTTTCAACTAGGACCGGCAACAGAACAAAAGGAAAATTTCGCTTTCAGTAACAGTATTCAATGGTGACAATGAAATAGGTTGAGCTTAAAGATAGTATTTTACCTGAAAGGTAATTTTTGGTCCAGTAGTAACATGAAACTCGCTGTAAAAGATACATTTGATAAGACTTTCTTCGACGTTTGCTTTAGCTCGAGACATTAAATACCTTTTCTATTGAAAATTTATTAAACACGAAGGAACGTAATTACTGAAAATTAATTATCATTCACCAGACAGTGACAGAAGCAACACAAATTCATCAATCCAACTGATATAAGATTGACATGCCAAACCACGGAAACCATCAGGGAAAATGTAAACAAATATTTTGTGGTTGCAGTTGCAGTGATACTTTCCTTTTTCTCTTTCTTGTTAATCGCCAGTTGCGTTGCGTTGTGTGTGACATGGCCCATTGTGTTGCTCCAATGTGACGTTATTTAAAATGCATACATTCGTTGTGTGTGATATTAATTAATTACTATTAGCATTACCTCTCTTGTTACTCAAATGCACTCGTATGATCATATCGGTAGGTAGGTATGCTGGCAGTTAATTGTTGCCATATAAAGCAACACAACGGGCAATTGGCGACGGTCCGGTATCATTCCCAAATCGAAAAATCCGAGGATACAAGAAATTTTGAACCGTCAGATGACGAGGCAGCACCTGAGCTTGTACCGCACTTCCTAAACCGTCGCGCACACGGGAGCTGATGCTCGTAAAATCTGCAGTGGCCTCAAATGTCCTCACGTCGGCGTGGTGTGGAAGTTTGGAGAGTGGGGTACCAGTTCAGGTGTTTACTTCTGTCATGTCTAACCTCTCATCATCTGACCGTAGTTCAAAATAACGTGGTGCTGTCCTCGGATATTTACTTTGGGGATTAATTCTGGCCCAACTTTAATTAACTACCCCCTCCAACTGGGCTATCGCGGTCCTAATACAAATCGGAGTTATATCAAAATGTAGTTTGTCCCTATTTTGCGTCGTGGTTCAAAATTCCTTGGATCTTTCCCATTGGGATTGAGCCCGCTGTGTTGCTCCAGTGCGACGTTAATTAAATACCTACCTACCTACCCTATTTTTGTGACATTAGACGCTTAATGTGTTCCCCGTTGACCAATCAACTATATTTCAATTTGGTTGGCTGGTTGGTTTTGGGGTTTTATGGCGCAAGGGCCATATTTGGCCATGTTCCGCCAGACAAAAGACATACAATATCAAGTAATTGACACACACACAATGAAAGTTTTGCTGACACAGAAGATAGAAATACTCCCAGGGAGGAATGCAACTGACAGGAATCGAACCTGCGCAGCCTACAACTCGAAGGTTGTCAGCGCACTTGGCATACCCACTGAGCCACGACTGCTCCGGTTGGTTGGTTTTATGATTATATGGCGCAAGGCCATATGATTATAAGGCCATATTTGACCATTCTGCGCCAGACACAAGACATACAATATCAAGTAATAAATAGACAAACCAGCGGCGGTTCGTGGTTGGAAAAATAGGGGAAGGGCCTCCCCGAATCACCCCCCTCCAAAATTAAATCCTGCCAGTGATATGAAAAGATAGCAGTTCCAAAAATGAGTTAACGAGGGTCTACCTGTTTTCTGTAAATTAAATCAATTCTGTCCTTTAATGCTGCAAATCTGTCTGATATGTCATCGTAAAATGGCTGTTTCTTCATAAGCGTCACTAATACGTCTTTTTGAATAGAAATGTTTGCTAAAGAAGTCTCTTGCAAAATAGTATTTCTTGAGTAAGTTTTTAAGGCAGGAAAAACTCCTTTCTACTGATACACTTGTAGATGGAATTGTTAAGACAAGAGAAAACAAATTATAAGCTGTGAAAATTTCTTTATCATCATAAAGCATTCGAAGAAGTTCCTGCGTCGATATATTCCTGACTTTTCCATCGGCATATATGACATAGTTCATTTTTAAGGCGCTGGTTTTTTAAACACATCGCCGTAAAACTGTTGAAGATTTTCAAGTGCCTGAGATGGGGGGTATGTCAGTTAACGTCACACTGGAGCAACACAAAGGGCTATTGGTGACGGTTCGGGATCAATTCCAAAGGGAAAGTCCGAGGACAACACCACGTAATTTTGAACCACGGCCTGAGATGGAAAATGTAAATTAAATTGTTCGAATTTCGTTGTATCAGCAAGACAAATAATTTTTTCACAATCTTGAAACCTTGCGTTTATTTCCATAAGAATGTGGTCTAAAATTTAAAAATATAGCTGTTTATAATTTTGAGAAATTGTTTCTAGTGAAAGAGCGGCATATTACCGTTTGGATTGGACTTTCTGTGATTTTACGCGTGTTTTCAAACAGTGTTTTAAAAACATCATCGTCCCTTTTACGGCTCAATAGCTCACGAGTGTATTTTATTGAGATACATAATAGTTTAAATCTAGTGATTTTTTTCTGGAGAATTTCGAATAATGTTATCAGTAAGGCTAAAACTTTCGCTGAATACTACTGCCAAAAATGTAAATGCAAAATCGTTTATATCATTTAAAAATCCCTTTGCAAGTTGAATTGTTGTTTTGTCTGAATGTTCGCTGTTTGTCATAAATTCGAATATTTCTTTTAATTTATCCCAATCTTCAACAATCACATTCACTAATTTCGAATTGGAGGACCATCGAGTTTGTGTTATGGTTTGTATGCGTCTTGCGGAATTTGATGTAAGAGCATGAGATCGCTTCGACGAGTGATGAAAAAACGAAGGAGTGCCGCTGAGGCTTGCAAAAAAAATTCGACACTTAGAAATTTTAGAAAAACTTTACTGCAATATAAGTTTGAAACAATGTGCTAGACAATGGACAAAAACGGCTTGAGCTTTATCCTTGACTTTTTTCTGGAGTCAATTCAAGTGTCCAGACATTACACTGGTCCCATCGTTACATTGTCCTATTAATTTGTGTTGATAATCAAATGGATCCAACATTTTGTATAACATTTCTGACGTCATCATGGAAACCCAAAAATCGATCAACTAATACGCCTTCACAAATCTTAATATTAAGGAGCACAGGGAAGTTTGATTTATGTCAGTGGTGTCGTCCATTTGAATAGAAAAGAATTTAGTCCCGTTTATTTCATTTTTAACGTTATCGTTTATATAATCGGAAATGCATCCAATCATTTCATTTTGAATGGTTTTGGAGTCACCAGTGAAGACGTTTTTAATCTTTTTGCAATGATTTTAAATTTCTAAAGGACTTTCTGATATCAACAATCCTAGCAATTCCTTGAAATTTCCGCGATTTATGGAGTCACTACTTTCATCATGACCCCGGAATGCCCTTTCTTGTTTGCTCAAATATATTACTGCATCAATCACTGCAGAAACAGTCTATTCAAACGAATGTTTTCATTGAAATGACTTTAAAAAGCTTAGCATTCTCTCTCAGGGAATCGGCAATCGTGTTCTGATTTTAAAAAGAATTCTTAGCATTAATTCACACTTCAGATGTTCATCAGAATCATCGTGCCTATGGAGTGCTCGTGTTATGTTTAATAAGTCTGCGAATCCGTCTTTATTCCAAACAGAATCTTTATTAGTAAAAAGCTAGTACGGCCAACAAAATAATCTTTTAAGGTTATACTACTGCATAACCATTTATACTGAGTAAACCAACACTCTTGAAAACTAATATTGTACGACTTACCGCTCTTTATAATTTCTTTTTTGGCTATAGTCGTCAATAAATCCGTTGGACGTGCTTGACGTAATACGTCCTTTTTGACTTCGTCTTTCCACCGGCTAAACGGAGTTTCGAGTAAATTACACACAATATCATTAATTGGATTCATTCCGCTAAAAAATCCAACAAAATGGTCAACAAAATCATTGCTCTATTTTTCATGTAATAATATTCGACAGTTTCGGCGCGATTGACTAGACTTTTTGGCGCTAAAGCTCGCTCTATTAGTTTTCCGTGGTCTCTGCAACGGGAAACGAGGAACATCTATCTTTAGATTTCAACCGGCAACCTTATAGAGAAAGGGGAATCACGGTTGCTAGCTTTTGCCTTCCTTCGGAGCCGACAGTCTAAATGTGTTTTGACTGCTAATGGCGGTGTTGTCATAGCAACCACCTGACTTACGGAATATGCGCAGCTATTTTTCAGCAAAACCGCCAGTGCTAAGCTTTCGCTGTCAACAGTCGTAAGCATTGTAAAATATTTTTCTTGTATTGATTAACGCGCTCTGCGAAATTAAATTCTTTCCTATTTGTAAGTACTTTAGTAATTTATAAATAGTAAAAAAAGAGAAATTTTACTTAGAAATATTGAAAATGTATGTATATATTTTTGAAATACTGAAAAAAAGACTAATTTGAGAAATGTAATTTGAAAAATGAATTTGATGAAAAATGTTGGGGAAGTGGCACTTCCCTTCCTTCCCCTGAAAAGCCGCCACTTAGACACACACAATGAAAGTTTTACTGACACAGAAGAGAGAAATACACCCGGGGAGGAATGCACCTGACAAGAATCGAACCGAATGCATTTGACCGAAGAGCTTTTCTTTCAAATAATTTCCCTTGAACCTATATTGAATCATAGACGTGAAATATAAGTAGACTGAGCATCGCTACTGAGAAGATCTTCAAAAGTGGGACCAACATGTCCCTATCAGTCACGTGACTGCTCCGCAAAAATCCAGCTTGGTTAATTGATTTGGCTTATCTCCCCTTTTGGAGACAACATTTTCTTATAAAAGGTTAGCGATTCCAATGTGTATAATACTAAATATTTATTGAATTTCATTACGTTTTAACATTGATAGCGATGCGAATATACAAACTACTGAATATTTCTTGAATTTGTGTTACTTTTAAATGTTTTTAGCTATTTGAGTTGTTATATAACTAGCTGAAGTTTTCGTTGTGATCAAGTTTAACTAGCACGTATACAAAAAACTGTATGCGTAAGATAAATAAGTTATAGTGAATAGATGATCTCAGACTCGGAGTCCAGATACGGCCCTTCGAGCAGGTTTAACCCGCCCTCAAGCCGAAAACACCCCTTCGTAAATGTTTACCCTGCTCGCAAACCAGATACGGCCCACCAAATATTTTTATCAGTCCCGCAAACCAGGCCGGGTAAGGTTATCCAAATCTGTTTAAACAACCCTCCTTCCAGATAAGGTCTTGCGAACAGATTTACTCGGCCTGCATACCAGATACGGCCCTCCACATTTTTATCAGGACTGCTGTTCAGATACGGCTCTCCAGACAGGTTTACCCTGTCCATTAATTATTTTTATTAGAACAGCAAACCAGATACCGGAAAGGTTTAACCTGCCCGTTGTCCAGATACAGCCCTCAGGACAGTTTTACCTAGCGCGCAATCCAGATACAGTTCTCCACATATATTTATCATGCCCGGCCCTCCAAATCGGTTTAACCAGCCTATAGTCCAGATACAGTCCTCCGTACAGGTTTACCAGGTCCGTAGTCGAGATTGGCCCAGTAATGCCGGTTTGATTGATCGCTGGACTGTTACCTTTTGCTACTGTATATTGATAGAACGTACCAAAGGGAGTAGGGTAATGGTAATTAATTAACGTCGCACTGGAGCAACACAACCAAAGGGGGTTGGAGATGTTCTCAAGTATTTTGTCACTGGTTAAAATCTTGTATAAGCTAAATGTCCTAAACCTAACATTAATTAATTTAATATTTTTCTTTAACAACTGTATTAGGTGTAGGGGAAATTATCTTCAAGATTTAATAGCGGAAAATAATTCAAACTTCCTTTTTTAAATGAAAACGTTGTATCAATTATTATATCTAAAGAAATCTCACCGGATTCAGAAACTGCACAAGAAACTTATTTCATACTAGAGAATGTGTTGGCCACAAAAATTACTTAATTTTCACAAATAAAAAGTAATTATTTAAAACTTTGAGAAAAACATACAAAATAAAAGGCAAAAAAAAGTTTCCGTACGCACTATGTAAATTGATTATAACGTACAGTCTAGTCGTTCCGCATTCAATAATCATAACTATCGAATGAAAAAGAACTTCATTATCACTTCGAGTAAGTAATCACTTCGAACGATTTTTATACCAGTGGATCGCCTAAAATGGAAATTCCGAAAGCTATTCGCGTGTTGGTGGTAAAGTTGAGAAATGACGGTTTATCAATGTGGAAAATATTGGCGAAATCGCAAACAAATATATATCCAAGGTAAAAATTATTAGGCAAGATATAATGAGGTAGAAACTGGAAAATAGGAACCGATCCGGAAGACCTCAGAAATTGATCCATATACACGAGGAATATTTTGCGAAAGGTTCGCGATAATCCACGAATTTGTGTACCACAACTTGCATCCTTGTTGAAAACTGATTACAATCTTGAAATATAACCTGAGACTAAGAAAATAAAAAAGTTTGCTATAATGAGCATGTTGCACGTAATAAGCTATTAATTAGCAAACTTAACAGTAGAAAGCGTCTTGAGTTTGCAAAAAGGCATGTAATCCCTTAATTTTCTGGGATTCTGTACTTTTCAGGAATGAATCAAAATTTTGTCTATGGTTCAGATGGATGAGTTATGGCATGGAGGAAACCAAATCATCAAATGTAAGCAAAAACTTATGTAGAACTGTAAAACACGGCGGTGAAATATAAAGGTATGGGGTTGCATGTGTTTTTCTGGTGTGGATAATTTATGTTTTGTTGAAGGTAACATGGATAGCTATGACATTTGAAACAAAATGGCCTTGCTAGTGCTACGAAACTTTCTTTTGGAAGACCATTTATCTTGCAAAAGGACAACGATTCAAAACACACTGCAACTATAGCAGATCGTCAACGTTAAAAAACTACCAGTCTTTTCTATCTGCTTCTTAATCTTGGAATTTGTTTCTTAGTTACTTTTTGGAGAGAGTAAAGTATAGCTAATTATATCAAAAATAATTTAATAGTAGAAACTTACATAGGGCTCCCGACATGTCAAACGTAAAAGAATAGATAGTCCTCAAAAGAGTTTTTAATGTTCTACACTTGAACCGATCTCACGAGCGTCTGCTTTCGCCTCCCGAAGAAAGTATATACATATCGAAGCGCAACAGATTTGCGCGCTTCACCGGCGACGAAAATATAAACACAGTCCACTGGCGACGTGATACAAATGGCTTCCATTTTGTTGTGCAGCATAGTTGGCAAAACATCCTTAAATTTATATTGAAATAAATACTTCACTTTTAGAACGGATTACAAAGCAAAACATGACAGGTGCATTGCTTTTCTGTGCTATACCGACATTCTGATGAAGGAACATGCTCGCAGCTTCATATTTCTCCCTAACGCTAACATACATTCAAGTTCTGGGGGTGTAAAATGAAAGGAAAAAATAGCTCCACGCTTTGGCGATTGAAGTTGGCAAGGTAGCCGTTGGCGAGAAGTTATTGCTTAGGAGCTTTCTCAGCTTTTACTGTAGAAAATTTCTCAACCAATCACAAATGGCTGACGATTTGCACAGACTTGACCAGCAGGAGCTAGTGGATTAGGATCAACTCCGAAAGGCTTCCCAGTAAAAAGTCTGGTCAGGTTGCGACAGCAACGTTCCGTAAGGAATGATGCCTTTACCATGTGTTGTAGCAACTTCACACACCAGTCTGATTTAAACCCCATGGAACATTTATGGGAAGAAATCGGTCGTGAACTGAAAAATTACCCACAGCAAAGATAAACAAAAAAATGCCATTATGGATGTACGTCTGGAACAAAATTACTTCAGAAACATCAAAAAAACTTGTGGGAGTCATGCCTAAACTTCTGAGAGATCATTAAAGCAAAAAACAGGTTCAACTGACCATTAAATAAAACATGGTGGGGAAAATAACATTTAAGGAAATATTTTTCACCGTACGGAGACTTTCTTTGCTTTATATTTGTCACATTTTTGTGTTGTGAATTATGCATTAAATTATTTTTATATTTTTCGTTTAAATGCAATAGAAACTTTCTATGCAATTATGCGAATCTGTTTTTCTATTTTTATTTCAATATTTATATTTTGGAAATGTTAAAGCCATTTATTTCAAACTGTAATTACGTACGGAAACTCTTTTTACTCACTGAAATATTTACAAGATGGAAGGTAACTATTTTAAACCATATACTTGAAGTTGTTAACTATTTTGCCCAATTTCAGATTTCTGGTTCAAAAACTAAGTTACATCCGAGTGTGTCTATATCTGAATTTTAAAATCATCAAAGTGATAATGTAAATAATTATTGACAATTTTTATGATTTTAAGTATGTGCAAAAGTTCCTTGCAGGATTTTTTATAATAAATTTGTATTACTTATTGTGTGCATGTGAAATCAATATTTTACAAATACGAAAGATGAATAAGAAACAGCAAACTTTTAACATTTATTGTCACATTCATCAAATTTAAATCCACTGAATAAAACTCGTAGAAACATGTAGCCATTCACTGACCATCTTCTTTCTTCATCTTTGGGAAAGCTAATATATGGAACAAAATAATAACTTTAAATACATAAGAATTGAATAAATGAATTTTTAGCCGGTACACATCTTTGCAATTTCTTATTACAAATAAATATAAATTGGGAAAAATTAGAGTTTTAAAAATCATAATACAAAATTATTCTTATTGTTTGAGGGACAATACCTAAAAAGTTTAGATTATCACAAATTTAATGCTTACAAAAATAGTTTTCTTTTCCAATTTAAAAAATTGTAGAAAATAAATGTTTCGCTTAATTGAGGAGCATATTTTCAGTATTCATAAATTTTCACAAATATATTTTAATTCGTTCAAATACTCTATTAAGAGAGAAGAAATGAAAAAGTGTCCTCTTTTTACAGGTAGAAAACAAAAGAGTGAAGGATTTTATTTTGCAGTGGAATGTGTTTTTATCACCACCAAGCTCATTTATCGAGTTAAAGAACGATATAAACATTGAAATGTTCACAAATATTGATCGAAATAATATAATTCAATATGATTTATCTCGAGGTTAAAAATATAAGGAAGAAAGACAAATCTGGAAAATAATTAAATTTTAATGTTAGGTTTATTTAAATACGAATAAAAAAATCAGAGTGTTAAGCAGATGTTTTTAGAAAAGGAACTTTTTCGAACTGCGCGGATTGTTTGGAATTGGTACAAAAGAAGTTTAATTTCGTTCTCTAATTTTATGCTTTCCAATTTGCTATATAGTATATTGCATGCTTGATTAACAAGAAAAATATCTCGAAACAGGTAGACAGTATTTCAATTTCCGTACAAGAAATGTTTTTGTTTTTCACATAAGAGAACGGTAATTTGTTTTTTGCCTATCCAGTAGAAAGTTATAGGTTTAAGGGTATTGGTATGGGTATTTTTAATTAACGTCACACTAGAGCAACACAACGGGCTACTGGCGACGGTCCGGGATCAATCCCGAAGAAAAAGATCCAATATATGAGGCGTGTCACTGCAAAAGGGCCTATACCCATTTTCGGTTGAAAATGAGTTCAACGCTGTTTTAACAGCTGTGCAGCTCGACGCATATACTGGTAAATTGGTGTGTCAAAGAGGGTTTTATCCAGTGGAAAAAATACAATCAAACAACGGGTGTCGCGGCAGAAGGTTCCATATTTACAAGCATGAACGCGTCAAACAGGCCTATATCCAATGAACCAATCAGATCTCTCGAAATTCCGCGCAGAAGGGTACGCTTCGTCAGTGTTGACTCATTCGGTCTGGTTTTATTGTGTCATTGTGTGTAATAATTGTTTACGTTTAGCAAAGGGTGTCTTTCGATGTTCATTTTAGTCTTGCAAAGTGTTGGATTGTGGTAACATTTCTTTGGTTTAGTGAATATGAACGATAGTATTACCCATCGGAACCGGGAAAAGCTAGACGGATGCCTGGAGATCGTAGTAACTCTACGAAAAAGTTAGTACGAATTTCTACATTCGAGTTTCCTGTACCGACAAATTTCGTCTACGTATGTGTCTCAGCAAACCTTCATCAATGTCCTCCAAATATCACGCAAGAGAGTTCAGTCTTTGGCTAGAAATTTCTGACTATTGGTAGAATGCCTATTGATTATTAAAAAGGGTCTTAAAATAAGATCGATCGCATTGCCAGATGAAATACCATTGGGAGTCACGTTGAAAGCAGCCACGATTGATATTGTTAAAAACCTTTTGAAGAAGCACTTTGGCGAAACCTGGGACACAATGGCAGAATGCTCTTTCAATAAAAATGTGGTCTTGGGAAATACGGCCGACGTTGAAATATGGAAACAACGCTTTAATGTCAAATAAACATCAATAACTGCTTGACAAAACGAAATAATACAATTAGATTTGCATAAATTAAAGATAAGTACAAGGAACAACGGGTAAGAAAGAATGGGGAAAAGTGTTTGTTTCGTTGTGTTCTATCACCCCTTGAAGTTTGTATTATTTGTTTAGACTCACCCTGTATTTTTTCGTGTCTTACATGATAAAATGTTATGAATTGAAAACATGAACTTAAGTACATCATTTAAATTGTTTTTTCTTGCTGAACAAAATTGTTTTGTATCCACCCATTTGTAGAATTACATAAGAATAATAATTAAAATAAAAGATAAATTTTGAAACTTTTAAGAATTATAAATTAAATAAAATCAATTTGTTAAAAATAGGATTAAATCATTTCATAAATCGTATTATAACTGCCCACATTTATCCGCTTTAGGGAACCTTTTTGTTCATGTTTTAAAATGTGTAAAATCTTTCATTATAAGATTGCCATTTGACAAAAGAGCTTTTCTTTCAAATTATTTCAATTGAACCTTTAACTTTCTACTGGAATGGTGAAAAACAAATTTCCGTTCTCTTATGTGAAAAACACAAACAGTGCTTCAACGGAAATTGAAATACTATACCTGTATTGGCGTATTTTTATTAATGAAACATACAACATTGCAAATTGGGAAAGTAAAAAATTAGAGAAGGAAATGAAATTTCTATTGTACTAATTTCAAACAATCCGCGCAGCTGGAAAAGTTCCTTTTGTAAAAACATCTATTTAGTACCCTGATTTTTTTTGCTTAGTGTTTTAATAAATCTAACATTAAAATTTAATTATTTTCCACTTTTAAACCAGATTCATCTTTCTTCCTTGCATGTTTTAATCTTGAGAAAAATAATACTGAATTTTAGGTTGTTTCGAACAATATTTGTAAACATTTCAATGTTTATATTGTTCTTTAACTCGATGAATAAGCTTGGTGTAAAAACGGTGATAAAACAAACACGATGATAAACGATGATGGTGAATAAGCGAAATGAAATCCTTAACTCTTGTTTTCTACCTAAAAAGGAACACTTTTTGATTTTTTTTCTAAGTAGAGTATTTGAACGAATTAAATATATTTGTGAAAATTTATGAACACATAAAACATGCTCCTCAATCTAGCGAAATATTTAATTTCTACAATTTTTTAAACGAAAATTAAAAAAAAAGCATTAAATTTGTGATAACTAAACTCTTAAAGTATTGTCCTTCAAATTATAAACATAATTTTTTATTTATGATTTTTAGAATTATAAGTAAAACAATTTATACTTGTAATAAGAACTTGTAAAGATGTGTATTTGCTAAAAATAAATTTATTCAGTTCTTATGTATTTTAAATTGTTTTGTTCCATTGATTAGTTTTCCCAAAGATGAAGAAAGAAGATGGCTAGTAAATTGCTACATGTTTCTATATGAGTTTTATTCATGGATTTAAAATGTGATGAATCTGACAATAAATTTTAATTTACTGTTTCTTATTTATCTTTCGTATTTATAAAATATTGATTTCACACACACAATAAGTAATACAAATTTAATATTAAAAATCCTGCACTTTTGCACACACTTAAGATTATAAAAATTGTCAAGAGTTATTTACATGATCAATTTGATAAATTTAAAATCCAGATATAGATATACGGATGTGATTTATTTAGTTTTTGAACCAGAAATTTAAAATTGGCCAAAATAGATAATAACTTCAAGTATATGGTTTCATCTTGTAAAGATTATATGTATAACTTTTCATGTTAATAATATTTTTATGCGCAACTGTCTTAAAATAAATTTGCGTTTACGAAAACATAAGCAATTAAGGATCATTAATATAAATGAAAGCTTTCAGTGCTGACCCGGACTTGATTTGAGCACGCAACTTTATCTGTTTTCACTATTTTTATTTTATGCATCAGTAAAATATTTATTGAGGCAGTCATTTCCAAACATGTGCATTTATTTTTCAATTTGTTCCAACTTGTGTTAACCTCATGAAATTTAAACAAGGAATTTTGAATTATTTTCTGCTATTAAATCTTTAAGATAATTTCCCCAACACCTAATACAGGTTAAAGAAAAAATATATAATCTATTGAATTAATTAAAGAACGTCAGGTTTGGGACAACTATCTTATAAAAGATTTTATAATCAGTGACAAAATACTTGTGAACATCCCTACCCCGTTTGACACGTTCTGTCTTCAATAACAAAGGTAACAGTCGAGCGGTACTACTGGGCCGATCTCGACTGCCGGCCTGGTAAACTTGTGCGGAGGACCGTATCTGAACTGTAGGCTGGTAAACCGAATTGGAGGGCCGGGACTGATAAAAATATTTGGAAGAGTATCTGGATTGCGGTAAAACTGTCTTGAGGACTGTATCTGGATAGTGGGCAGGTTAAACCTTTCGGGTATATCTGGTCTGCTGTCCTAATAAAAATATTTGGATGACCGTATATGGACTGTGGGCCGGGTAAACCTGTCCGGAGAGTCGTATATGAACTAAGGTCCTAATAAAAATTTAGATGGCCGTATCGGGTATGCAGGCCGAGTCCAGGTCTGCGTACCAGAAACCGGGTCCAAATCTGTCCGTAAGACCGTATCTGAACTGCGGGTTGGTTAAACTGATCTAGAGGACCCGGCCTGGTCTGCGGGCCTGATAAAAATATTCGGTGGGCCGTATCTGGACTCCGGGCCTGAGATCAATCTATTCACTACAACCTATTTATCTTACGCATACGGTTTTTGTATATGTGCTAGGTAAACTTGATCACAATGAGAACTTCAGCTAATTATATAACAACTAAAATAGCTAAAAACATTAAAAGTAACACAAATTCAAGAAATATTCAGTAGTTTGTATATTCGCATCGCTATCTATCAGTGTTAAAACGTAATGAAATTCAATAAATATTTAGTATTATACACATTCGAATCGCTAACCTTTATAAGAAAATGTTGTCTCCAAGAGGGGAGATAAGCCAAATCAATCAACCAAGCTGAATTTTCGAGTAGCAGCCACGTGACTATTAGCCACATGTTGGTCCCACTTTTCGAAGCTCTTTTCAGTAGCAATGCTCGGTCTATTAAATTTCATGACTTTACTATCTTTATATCCGGAGATATTCAATGTTTAAGCTGTTGTCAATTTCAGGGATCAACTCCACATTGAAAATGGCTATTCGTGGATCGAGATTAATTGTAGTTATAGCTACCCGAATTTCAAATTTGAATACTATTTCAAACGTATTTGTTAGAGCGTGCAATCGATCCGAGAATTATATTTACTATTCAAGTGAAAACGATTCGAGAATTATTATATTTAATATTTATACTAGCTCAAACGATAATATTGTGAATTGTAATCATGATTAAAATGTGATAAAAGGAGGATTTTGGAATTGAGAACAATTTGAAACGGAGAAATAAAGAGTGTTGATTGATGTTCAATATAATTTTGTAACACCTTTAGTGTTCTGATTAAATGTTAATTTTTTAAATTAGCATTCGTCTCCATGTATGTAACCAAAACGCCTACATACAATTATTTAATACCAATCGATTATAATTTCAATCGATGTTCAGATCATCCAAAAAGTGAATAGAGTATGTCATTGAATTGCTCATTGATTAGTAGAGTTCATCTATACGCCACATAACTGGTAAAAGGCAATGTATTTTAGATTACATAAATGAAATTTCCAGCCATTAAAACATTCGTCAGGTTCGTCAGACGTTTTTTAAACTTTTGGTTGCCCCCTAAAATCGCCATAATGAGGAAAATTCAATGTAACGCAAAAACTAACGATTGAAATAAGCTGAAATTTTGTATGGTCAAGAAGTGTTTTTGAATCGATTCTCAAAATATAGTAAGGTCTCAATCCATAATTTTTTCAAACATTAATTTAATAATTTTTGCATACTAAAAACTATTTTTAAAATAAAATATTAAGTGGATTTTGTTTGGGTTTTTTAACAGTACAATGGCACAAAATATCAGCGCTGTAGAAATATTATTTAAGATATCCATAAACGTCTAAGAAATTGATTTAGCATTACGAGCTCCAATCTTTTTTGTACTCTATAACTTCTAAACAGTAAGACTTAATGGCATGAAATTTGGCATCTGAAGTTGAATTTTGATATAAATTTGAAATTGTGTGTCGAAATAGGGGTTTCAATTGGAAATTATGAAGTTGGTGCTCAATTTAATATCAAGATGGCCCTTATGCAAATTTTATGCATTTGAATGTATAAAAGACGTTAGTTCCTGTCGAACGCTATCGTTGAATTTTTCTACTGTTAAAATTGCTCGAATGAAGAGGGGTGGTACGTGTTTTTTTCCCGCGACTGTACTTAAGTTTCCATGTTATCAATTGATAACATTTCTATCGTATAACACATGAAAGAATATTGTGCTCCTTGTTGGTGCCAAAAATATCATCGCCAAGACAGAGAATGACTTCACACAAGTTTTTAAAGTTTGTTATTTTTAATATTTTAAGACCTTCTAGATGTACAGTTGCGAAAAAAAACACGAACCACCTCGTTTATTTCGAGCACTATTCATAGTAGAACAAATTCAAAGATATCATTCAATAGGGAATAACATCCTCTACAAATTCAAATGGAAAAAAGTTGCATAAGAGGACGTATCAAATTTTGCACAAACAAACTTTCAAATGGAAACACCATGTTTTGATGTCTTAATCAGATTCTGCATCGTTAAATTAGTCTAAATATAAAATATCATGACTTTACTATCTTTATATCCGCAGATATTATTCAATGTAAAAGTTACGGTCAATTTCAGGGATCATCTTCACATTGAAAATCACTATTCGTAGATCGAGATTAATCGTAGTTGTAGTTATCCAAATTTTTAAATTTGAACACAATTTCAAATGTATTTGTCAGCGCGTGCAAATGATCCGAGAATTAATATATTTACTATGCAAGTGAGCACGATTCGAGAATTTGTTATATTTGTTATGGCAAGTGCAAACGATCCGAGAATTATTATCCGGGGTTTATCAGACGTTTTTTAAACTTTTAGTTGTTCCTTAAAATCGCCATAATGAGAAAAATTTAATGTAATGCCAAAACTTACAGTTGGAATGAGCTGAAATTTTACATGGTTATATTAGAAGTCCTGAATCGATTCCCATCAAAATATAGTCAAATTCCAATTCAGAATTTTTCCAAATATTAATTTAATAATTATTGTTGCATACTAAAAACTATTTTTAAAATAAATTATTAGGTAGATTTCGTTTGTTTAACAGTAACAGGGTACAAAATGTCAGTGTTACAGATATATTATTTAAGTTATATATTATTTAAGAAATATTAGTCTAAGAAAATGATTCAACATTAGGAGCTGCAATCTTTCTGCACTCATAACTTCGAAACGGTAAGACCAAATGACATGAAATTTGGTATCTGAAGTTAAATATTGATATAGATTCGAAATTGTGTGTCAAAATAGGGGGTTTTCATTGGAAATTATGAAGTTTTTGCTCAATTTAATATAAAGACGGCCCCTTATGCAAATTTTATGCATTTGAATTTATATTAGACGTTAATTCCTGTCAAACGCCATCTTTGAATTTGCTCAACTGTCAAAATTTCTTGAATGAAGAGGGTTGGTTCGTTTTTTTTCCGCGACTATACAATTTACAATAACCAACGTCAGTTATTTTATTTTACACATTTTAGATATATGTTGATTGCAAATCAGTGAAATATTTTTTATAGAACGGGAAATGTCCGTAGGTTTCTTTATTAATTCCAAAGTTAGAAAATCTATCTTTATCATACCAGCAAATATTGAAAAAGGCAAAAAATAAATGTAAAATATTCGTAAATCGCTCACTTGTGAAATGTAATTTTCACCATTAAGAAATTTAGAATTACATCCATATACACAGCACGATAAAACCATATGTTTTCACTTTCCATGCATTTGCTATGGAAGAAGGAGCAAGCAAACTATATGCGCGTTGGAGAGCTGGCACCCCTCTCCAAACTTCCACACCACGCCGTGATTAGTCTAACTGTCGATGTTTAGTGTAAGCAGTATCTTAGGGTTGTAAGCGGCATAAAGAGAAAATCTGGCTGAGAGTCGGGGTGTATTGATGGATGGAGGTGGGACGGAAATTTCCGAACCAGAGTCCACAATAAATTTAAGACTGGTTTTTCTGTCAAAAACGAACAGTCTGCTGGAGTTATTCTGGATCTATGCCATCACTCTTCAAGACACGAAAGCAGAAAAAGAGCTATGATTGTTTCAATGGCACATTGCAGGTGAACAAAAAGTCCAGGTTACCACTGTCGGGCCTCAAAGGTATTAAGTCCGATCATGAACTTACATTTTTTTAAATTTCATTTTTAACAACTTTTATTTATTTAGTTATATACAATCTCGTTAGGTGCATGAGATCATGCTGCTCGCTCGATGAGTGTCAGGTGGAAAATGCTTTCTTTTGTCCCCAAAATGCACGTGATACATTTATCCAATCCGTACATATTACTTAGCATATCCCAGACATGTTCAATGGGAGATCATATCAGGAGGTCTGATTGGCCATGGAAAGGTTCTAACACCATAGAGGCACTCCAGGGAGAGGGGGGTCGTGTGTGGCCGGACTTTATCGGGTTGGTGAATAGCCCCTTGGACACGAGGCATGAAAGGCAAGACATGTTTTAGGATCTGCACATATTTCTGTGCTGTCAAACCATTTCGTACCACTACTAGAAGGGACCGGCTGTCGTAAGTGATGGCTACCCACTCCTAGTGTAATAGAGTTACAACAGTGTGCAACTCGACAGTAAACTGAGAATGGCTACTGTCATCGCCGTCTGTGTCTAGAGGGATGCCGTTCCCGAGAGTCGTGAACAGGCATGGAATGGGGCAGTCATTAGACATGATACCCTAGAGTCATCGCATTCGTGGGTGAGAAAGATCCCGCCAGCGCTACAATTTTCAGTTTACTGTCGAGCGGCACATCGCTGCAACTCCTAATGTAATGGTGTGAGGAGCCGTCATTTACGATAGTTAGTGATACGTCAAGCATATCATAAAAACTGTTGTTTTGCCTTTTGTGGTACGTGTCCAAAGAGTTGCTTAATAGCAAAACTCCCGGCTCGCCTCTTCTAGGAGTACCTCCGTGGTGTTGAAACTCTTACTTGGCTCAGAAATATCCATTGATCTGTCTTCCCTGAACTAGAATATCCCATGTCTGAGATATTCTAATTCCTCATTTGCCTTCCCCCGGAATATAAGGGATCTGGAGCAGTAGCTGCAAAATACTTGGCATAAAATGCTACAGAATACTATGAGAGCTTTTTTTGACTCCATAACTGGATACGATATATGGTGTGGCCATCCAAGGCCACACCATATATCCAGGACTTTTATACGACTTTTCTTATGCAATTCTATAATAGTCTTCTAGATTTGATATTGTAATGCTAAGTAAGTCTGAGAAGTACAAACGCATATATCCGTTCAGCAACTTGAAGTCTTTTCTCTGCAGGGTTTCTAACCAGTTTTTAATTTCCTGATCAATAGTCTTTAATAGGATTCTTTCAACTAATAAATGTGGTTATTTGGTCATTATTAAGCCCAGGACTTTTTCGTTTTCAACTTATGTTTTAAGTTATCTTAGGTTTATATAGGTAGTAACAAAAATATCACTTTAGATAGTAATATCGTAAGAGTAACTCACTTCTTTCATTGATATAATGACAATTTTTTTCACCACATATACTCGGTTTTATTAAATAACATTTTAAAAATTTGCAGTTTGTCCGAGTTCTAGTGGGATGGCAACCATTTGTACGAATTTAATTTAAAATCAATTAATTAACTAAGAATAATTAAAACGTACTTGAAAACATGTCCAGAATTTACGATAACAGGGTTTTTTTCGAAATTGAGCAAGACTGGTCAAATACTAGTAATGATATTATTGACGGAATAAAATTTTGATTCAGCATCTGTAACAGAAGACAAGAGAAGAATTCTCTATTAGACTATCAACAAATTCATCTCTATGTGCAGCCATGTGCTCTTGTGATTGGCGAAAAATTATTCCTTTCAACTCTAACCTTTAGGTTAAACTATACGCATGTAATATTGTCCTCGTGTAGCAAAAATGATCGTAGATCGAAAAACCAAACTAAACTTTATATAAACAAATATAATTTTTGCGTACAATCAAATTGATTGATAAGTTTTCATTGATAAAGCCACTGGTGATCTTCAGATAGAATTCGTTTCCATCCTGAAAAAGCAGTTCAACGGAACATGATGTAAGGGGGCCAATTTCATTTGAGAAATTTCGATGGCTGTCCATTGTAGATCATTTTTCAAGAACTCGGGACATCTCAATTATTTTTAAGTCGGGGTTTGTTGCTGGGACAGCCTCTAACTTCCTGGATACAACTATGCCAACCTGTCTAGACACAAGGGATTCCCTTTGCTCCCGCATCAACTCTATTGCTCCGGTCAGAGGTAATAATGATCTCTCCAATCTTGTAATGGTAGAAGCTAAGTTTCTTGTAGCACTATTGGTCACAATTAGCCGAAGCGTGTGTATCATTTCTGTTACACTGTTCTGACAGCAAAAATATTTCCTATTCTAAAAACGATAATTTTCAGAGGAATTCAAGAAAGATCAATACACTTTTGACCTTGATCCTCTTTGCTCAGTTGCAGTATTACATTTGTATAAACGTTTTCACTGATATTTTAAAAAATAAACGACGGCATTGGTTTTACTTGTAATAACGGCGGAGGGCCGACAAAACACATGAAAGTTATCTATCATATATTATTTATATTTATCATATATTTTTACAAAGAAAGATAATATAAAAGTAAATTAATTGAATTTGATGCATGACATTGCATTGCTTTAACAATTGTTTAATATTTGGTTCGATTTTTTTACACTGGTGTTTAAATTAAGAGAATTTGCAATTTCGTTGAATTTCTCGAAAAGTACTGAACGAAAGGTAAAAATAATGCTTCCAAACAAAGTTGCAAATCTTTAAGTGTCGAATACGTAAGAGTACACGTGCGTGGGCGCGGTGCATTTAGAGGAAAGGCTTCCTAAGCGCACGGGATAATTACCGCGCTTCGTTCGAACGCATACCACGACGAATTTCGTGATGTTTTTTGTGTTTTTTTTGCAACATTCGGTGAAATTCAAAAGCAAACAGGTAAAATGAGTAACCACCAACGCTTGGATGATGTAATGAGGTGGCGAATCGACGGGAGACTGGAAGCAGGGCAGTTTCAAGTGCAGATTGCTAGACTTGAATGTAACGCCCATCGTCGTGTCCAACTCTTGGAAACAGTTTAAGGGTACCGGATCCGTAGAGAGAAACCTGGGCAAGGTCGTCCAGGAGCCACAACGGTCAATGAAGATCGATATTTGTCCATTACAGCGAGGCGTAACAGGAGTGCAACAGCTTCTCAGCTCTCTCGTGACCTTAATGCGGCAACAGGAAGCCGAGTTTCAAGGGTTACTGTTTCCAGAAGGCTACATGAGAGAGGTCTGTTTACGTCCCGCTCACTTCGGCGCACAGGAGAGCCCGTTTAGCATGGTGCAGAGAACATCGATTTTCGACCAGGATCAGTGGGGGACCTTTCTATTCACTGATGAGTCCCGGTTCAGCCTAACGACTGATTCTCGATATACGTTCATCTGGAGAGAACCAGGGACCCGCTACCTGTCCTCCAACACCCGAGAGAGACCACTATGGCAGAGGAGGTTTGATGGTCTGGGCAGGAATCATGTTGGATGGGCGCAGACCTCCATGTCTTTGACAGAGGCTCTGTGACTGCTGTTAGGTATAGGGATGAGATCTTGGAGCCCTATGTTCGCCTCTTCAGGGATACAATTAGCCCTGATTTCATTTTTATGGACAACGCTCGTCCACATAGGGCTCATCTGGTCGACGAATATCTGGAAAGAGGATATTCGCCGGATGGATTGGGGATGACCTCTAGAGCATCCAGACCTATAGAACATATCTGATATGCTCTTGGGAGGGCAATTGCAACTCGCCTTCTCCCTCCGAGAACCTGAAAACAGCGTTGCTGGAGGAGGTGGGACCGATGCCACAGGTACACATATACTGCCTAATTTGCAGTATGAATTCAAGTTGTAAGAGGGGACCATACCCCCTATTAACCCATAATTTGTGTCGATATTGTAACCTGTTTTAGACCTTCCTGCGCTGATGAGTCATACGCACGATCGTGTGTACCATAACTGTTGTATGGTTATTTTTTTAATATTATTTCAACCTATGTACAGAACTAATTTTATTAAAATATGTCCAGTAGTTCTGGAGATAATCACCCAAAAGTAAAAATTCTCTTAATTTTGAATACCAGTGGAGTAGCCAAGTTCAAAATTGATTCCAAATTTTCATTAACCAAGCGTTTCCTAGTTTTCGATTTAATATTAATGACTGAGAAAGTTTGTTCACATGTATGTTGAACCAGAGACTTGCGCATTTTAATGCATTGTCTAGCAACGATTTACAATTTTTTTTATCCCTTCATAATGAGATGTTTAATAAATTATCTTCATTAAATTTATTTCGCAGATTCTCATCGTTTTGCATGTTGATGAGTTGAAGCTGTACTGATTCGGGTTGCTAAGTAAATGTAGCAACGGTTTTACTTTTAAAAAATCAGAAAAGCGATCCTTGAAGGCTGACATCAAATTATCAATCTTTTCAACATATACATGAACACTTTTCAACATGGAGTTGGCATTGAACTTAAAAATTACGTAGCGTGACTTGTTAATAGTATTACAGTAGCACATGGTGAGGCGGTTCGCCAGCAAATCAAAGGAGGGAAGCATACGGCCCGCGGTCTGTGCATCCTTGTTTTAGGTTCTTAAGATTGCCTTAGAGTTCTAGGTACTAAACCAGAATTAGGTATTTTTAGGTGCTATAAAATGTAACATATTTTATTCAGGATATTTCAAATCGTAAAAATGTAAGATTTGAAATAGAGGCCATAGGAAAAATCCAAGAATCCGGTCTTAGTCATACAAGTATGTTGGAGATAAAATACAATACACTATACTACTCTAGAATCTTGTGACGCTCGGTGTTAAGAATTTCAATTACTCCAGTGATGGAAGTGGGCCATTGATTCTGAAGGCGCCTGTTGCCTTAGATTAGTGATTCTAGACCCAGTCTATCCCTGGCGAAAGTCAAAATAATTAGCATCATTTTAGCATTCATTTATATGTTAAACACAGGAACGGAACTTAACAAAATAATGTGTGTCGCACATAATTTAATTATACAAACACGCATTTATAATTTTTCCCAAAAATTATTTTCTCAAATTTCGTTTTAAATTGATTTGTTTATGAGTGGGGATATGACCCTTCCGACTACGTCAATTCTAAGCCGCATCGTCATCGGAGTTAAATCGGTGAATCAAATTTCAGGAGCAGCAGTGGGTGAGAGCAATTTGGCAAGACGTAAACAAAAGCTCGAGGGCCACCACTTTCGAGAGACAAATGAACAGTTATTGACTCACACCCGAGGTTTCGCGTGAAAAATATTCACTTTCGGTATTTTAGGAGCTGCGAGGAGGAAGAGCCGACCTTTGTCCTATTCTTAGACACGAAGCAGCCCTGAGCTAAGGATGGAGATTTGACGTCCTTCCGCATCGAATTCCTTCTTCACAAGTCAGTTCCGATTCCGTGCTCATTGCACACATTCATCCGATCATCCTCCTCTGACCACAGCCAAGATGAACCACGCTCAAAGGTAAGACACTTTCAATATGCTTTTCGCTAGAAACACGTGTGACGCGTACGCAAACTTGCGTGACACGCATGTCAAAACTAAAAAAGCGTTTTCTTTTCTTTGGAATTCCACATCGAGGCAACATCTACTGTGTTAAAAGTGCCCCGTATAGGAAGGTGATGCAAGAGCTATATCATGGTACCGAGGACAAGGGCTTGATAAGAGCTTTTCTATATTGTGTAGTCTATTCTCTGTTCAATAGTTCATTTTTTATTGTATATAAAATAAAGCTTAATAAGTGGCTTTGATTTGATTTATCGCGCTATGACTGCGATTTTCAACAGGTGTGCCATACCAATGGTGGAACGGTTTAAGCTTTATTTAATTCCTACGGGATAGTTTCGAGTTCACAAATAATTCCAATATCCGTATACATAATTTGAGTGCTATTTTTTATAAAAAGTATCATAAATGAGTTGTTCCAAAAAACTTTTAAAATCACTTTGGCACATAACAAATTGGTAACTACCATTAAAATTTTTTGCAAATCAATCAAAATTATACCTTTTTTGTCAGATCGAAAGACAAAAATTAGTGTGCCGCAGAATTTTAGTTGTTAGTTTATGTGTGCTATGAGATAAAAAAGGTTGAAAATCGCTGTTCTAAGGCCATGCACAAGTGGCAAAGGAAAACAGTAAAATTTTTACTCAGAAAGTACATAAAAAGTTTAACATTGAGTACTTGGAACATAAATTTATATTTCATGTGGGACCAGTCATCAAATCCAGTGCTAGGACTAGACCAGTACCAGGTTACAGTACGAAGGAGTCATCCAACTGGGCCCCGAAGTGCAGATGTAGGAGCCTGCTGCCAATGCCTCTTTAAGTTAAATAGTGTAATAATTGAAAAATAAACTGCCTGCGAAAAATTATATAAACATCATACAAATTAACTTTTGAGAAGTCTCAAATAAAAACTTTGAAACTGACATTTTATGCCAAGTGTCAAGTAAAACATTAGTAGCAGGATAGTTGCAGTACAGTTTGACATCTTGCAACTTAACAGTTTTTAAAATCAGTTTATGAGCTTGGAATCCGTCCTTGTTTACCTCTACAAGTCCCAGAACCAATAGTTCAATGTTTCAGGTTCAACGACCTTTCCTGAATAAAATAAAATAGTGACAAAAAAGAGCGAGGATTTTTGTTTTGTGTTTTCTGAGAATTGGCGTACATTTTTGAAGTGTTACTCCTCAAGCGAGGGTTGCTCAAATCCTATGAGAATGGAATTTTATGTTTACGATTCTAGTTCTTGTTTTGCCTAAGTCAATAGTTACCACAAAATAATAGTTCCATTTTTTTAATTGAACAAAAGCAAACTCCCCGTGCACCACAGAACTACTCTTGACCTCTGTAAGGATGAGGAGGAAGAGACTTTTAGAGGTTTCGGCCCTAAAAAACGTATGAATTTAAAGAAGTACAACACGGGGCTTACAGAAGTTGATTTAACAAAGAAACAGTGGAAAACAATTTAGCTAAAATTACAAGATTTTATGAACTTGACAAATGAGTAGAAAAGCAGATTTGATTTTACAAAAACATTGAGTTTCATTGGCCATGTTTCCATTGAAAACGAAATTTTGTTTAATTATTTGAAGATTTTACAAATCTTGATATTTCAGCAGGTGTTCTTAAAAGTCAAGAGGAACAGAAACGTTGTCTTTAAAGGGGATACAGGGCCTCAGAGAGGGAAGTGGTGGTTGTAAGGCCACTTGGTCATAGATCATATTCTAAAAAGGCAGCCTTAAATCTACATTTTTCACGCTAACTTTAAATTCGGTTTAATTTTCTTCGTTTTGTTTCAAAGGAGCTTCGAAAATGGAAGTGGTCCGAACTACTCTTGACCTCTGTAAGGATGAGGAGGAAGAGACTTTTAGAGGTTTCGGCCCTAAAAAACGTATGAATTTAAAAACAAGTTCTTACAAAATAAGTTCCAAGGTATTTGTATCCGATTGTTCAAAAACAATCTTGGGATAAAAATTATGATATTTGACAAAAAAAAAAGACGAATAAGTTACGTAGAATCAATAAAGCCTCACAATGTATAGTTTTATACTTATTGAGAAAAATTAAGATGGAATAAGGGATTTTTTTAATAATACTTAACATAATGATAACATATTTTTTAAATCATTGTTAATAAAATATTCTCCAAGGTATAGGAATAATCTGTGGAAAAATGTGAAAATGATTTCAAAAATGTTTTTGGCTATCCTCGGGCGATCCATAAAGCAACTAGTGTTTACATGGATGTGCAATGAAATTTCAAAAAATAAATATTTTCCCGGTTATGTTCGATTACGAGGATGGTATATAAAAAGTAATCAGCATTGGGGGTCCTCCTTAAACATTTAATCCCAAATCATGAGATATCAGTGTCTGAATATTACACAGCAAGAGATGCTCAAATGACTCATTGTCAAATGCCGTTGACGCTGCGTAAAAAAAGTATGTTTGTTGGAACACTTCCAGGTGCAATCCAACAAGGAATGTTTTCTTCAAAGAACAAGGTGAGACAAATTAAATATGTCAACTGCAATACTTAACACAGTGCAACAGAAGCGTTTTTAACAGCGGTCGGAAGAGTGCGCGTTTCAGTTAACAGTTCCAAGAATTTACTTCGATTCTTTTGTGTTAAACAGTAAATTTAATTTGTGAAAGGTTTTCGATAAATCCCTCAATGATTTCGTACGTAAACAAGAAAAACCTTGATCACATCCTATTAATGATTTCATGTTCAAGTTAATTATTGAATGAATAACAAACTTATTGTAATGTTAATAGTTTTTAAAACTATTTTATCATGTTTTATTTTTAATGCATGCTTTTAACAATAATATCTTCAGTTTAAGTAAGAAAATTCAAGGTATATTAGACTTTTTAGGTTTTCTAGACTAGAATATGGTGAACTTTAGATTGGTGAAGTCCCTTAAGTGATTTTTTCTTTGCATGAATGTTATGGTTCTTCTTAAGGCACCCACTTAGTGAGTATAGCAAGTGAGTTAAATTTTTTCCCCTTCGTTTTCTCAGAATCGTCTGTCAACAGTGTTTCACTTGTAAGCCGACAGTATGCTAACATGTTTTTCACTCAGGCTTATGTTAATTATTTAGTATATTGTAGTACTATTTAGAATACTATAATAAAACGAGTTTTGTTCTATTCTTGAGAAAAGTTGAAGCATACTCATATTTTTGTTGATCTCTCACCAACAACATAAATTAATTGATTTTAACTTTTTCTAGATGGGGGAATAATGGAAGACTTGAAGAAACATTAAAAAGTTTTGCAAAGTAAGTTGAGAAAAATCAGATGGAATGAAATTTAACATTTTGTTCCAGTACTTTTTAAAGTATTTAGTTAATTAAAAAATGTTGATATTTTCCCATTAATTCACCAAAAATTTTACAATTCTAGCAAAAGTATAAAATAAAATTAAAAATGCAACATATTTCAGAGTCCCAACTACTTTTACATCTTTAAAAGTAGAACATTAGAACAGTTTTCACACTTAATCTTACTCAAACGAACATAAGTATATTCTTTGATCCCATGGAAGAAAAATTTTAGTTTCCGTCAAGTGGAAGTTTTTCAATCACTCTTAAACTTAAGTGTTATTCGTTTCCAGTGGACATAATCACAGACTGAATGCATGCGAAATAAAATATGCAAGGTTATTGTCAAAAAGAGTTTTTTAAATATTTTAAAGCAAATATTATGCCTTTTAAGAGCTCTTAAGAACAAATAAAAAGATCAGGCTTTTTTGAGGTGCATGATAACCCTGTTTTAAATAAGTTGAAAATTCATTTTATAGAAAGGCTTTCTTACCGTTTCTTACATTATTGAGCCTAATTTAAAATAGATGCTTTTTTTTTAATTCTGAAAAAGTTTGATAAAAAATATTTAGTATAAAATAAAAAAAATCTGAGATAAAATTAAAGGCTTTGTTAGCACATGCAAGGATATATTCTACAACACAAATCAGAAAGTGTTACACATTTGAAGTAAATTTAAGATACATAAAGTTTTGAGGTTTTATTTCCGAAAAAATTGGAAACCAATCAATCAAGAAACTGTTTCTTTAATTAAAATTGTAAAGGAATTCAGGTTGATATAGTGTCTTTTTAAAGTTTTTTGTATTTATCTGTTCTTTTGAATCTAGTAATCTGCAGATTTTTGCTAACACAGTTAATTTTGAAAAGATATTAAAATTAAACCTCAGTCTGAGCCATTTGGCTCAAAGTTATAGAATACAAAGTAAAACAAATAAAGGACAACTGCATATATTAGTCACTGCATAACAGCCTTTCTTTTAACAATCAGTTTAAATTGTTAGGATTTATACAGAAGATTGCATACTTCATACACAAATACCTGCCCATATAAATAATTAGTTTAGCTATTAAAATCTGAAATCCCATATTTGTTATTGTATATTTCCTCTTTTCCTAGAATGAGAGAATTCATTAATATATAGGTTGCAAGAAAATAGGAAAATGGCATCTAAAAGTGATCCCTGCTACATAACAGTCGAGGGACTTCGCTTTGCTGAAGGCTTTGAACCGGATACTATACGATCAGCTCTGGCTTATCAGCCTCGGCCTTATGATGTATTTGTGGTCACTTATCCAAAATGTGGAACTACATGGATGATGCAAATTGTGTTACTGATTCTTCACGAAGGACAATTGCCAGAAAATACAGAGGAATATTTTGCCTGCACACCATATCTAGAGATGTTGGGAGCAGAGGTGGTAGAGAAAATGCCTAGGCCTTCGCCGATTCGAACCCATCTGCCATTTGATATGATACCTTTTGCTAAACATGCAAAATATATTTATGCAGCCAGGAATCCTAAAGACTGCTGCATTTCAATGTACCACCACACAAAAATGTTTCCAGCCTATGGTTTTACCAATGGATCTTTTGATGACTTTTTTAAAATTTTTATTCGAGGTCAAACAGATTACAATGATTATTTCGATCATTTACTGTCTTGGTATGAGCACAAGGATGACGAAAATGTGTTTTTTATCACGTACGAGCAGCTCAGAGATGACACAAAAGGTGCAGTTCTTCAAATAGCAGACTTTTTGGGACAGAAATATGGTAATATGCTTAGGAAAAATTCCAAACTCTTAGAGAAAGTACTCCAGTACAGCAGTTTCGATTTCATGAAGAGGGACACTTTTGCCCAATGGAAAGAAGCTTTGCAAATATCTCCCCAAGCAGTACGTGATACCAAGTTACCTCCTGGATTAATATCATGGGCTGAAAGTGCAGTAGACTCTCATTATGGGCAAAAGCTGCCTCCCATTAATATTCGTGATCTTATGAGAAGGAGCAGTTTTCTTGAATGGGAAACAAGGCTAAAACCTGCCCAAGAACAAAAGTTGCAAAGGAGGATAATTGAAAAAACAAGTAATTCTAATGTCATGGACTTGTGGAAAGATGAATTTTCTGATATATGATGAACATATTTAAGAAAAATTATTTATTTTGTTAAAAAGGTTATTACAAATTAAATAACTATTTTTTAAAACATGGATTCTTCCTTTTAAGACATGCATGTAACATAGGCATGAGCAGAATATTTTATGTGAAGAAAACTAGGAACCCTTAGTAGTAATGAAAAATATCTGAATGAAATTAATTTAAACTAACAGCATAAAACACAACTGGATTTAACAATTAAATTCAATATTATTATAAATCATAGACATATCTCTTTCCATTATTTTTTTAGAAATAACAATGAAGTAAAATGTGGTTACACTTATTGATAATAAATCACACCTGATCAAGAAAAATGCCTAAATTCAAAATGTAAGCTTAACAGTTGAGAGAGAAATACATAATTTAAACATTTACTTATTCTATTCTGTTGGAAATTTTCGATAAATAGAATTTTCAGATACAGAAATTTAAATTTCCAATTTAAAAATTTTAATTCCATATCAACGAAAAGTTAATTATAATTAAGTTTTTGTTGTAGTGCAATACAGCAATGAATTGATTTTAGATAAAGAAATAGCTATTAAAATTGTACCAAATCCTTTTATTAATATTTTAAGACTCTATACCTTTTACATAAATAATAGCTTTGACATCACACAAAAATTCAGTAAGATTTTTGTATTATATTTGTAAAAAAGAAAACCTTTATAACATAGTTAAAAAAACCTTAAATTATTTGGTAGCTTTGGTACCAAGGATAAATATATCAACAGGATAATAAGCACATATATCATATTTAAATGAAGCAGACATGGCCCTTGTGGATTACAGCTAATTTAAGAAATAAGACTAAATTTATTAACACATAAAACAACAGGGCATTATGAGGATGAACTGCTAATAGCAGACCCCAAAAGATTTTCCAGCTGCATGACGTCTGGCAACAAAAGACAGAGAAAAGTATGTGAGAAACATGCAGGATCATAAAATTTAGGGGTTAGGCTACAGGCTTTTGAGACAGGAATGTGCTGATGTTGAATTAGTAATACATCTGTCTGGGAACTTAATTGAAAATTAATAGCAAATTTAATTATCTATTAAGAGTTTCAGAGTTTTGCCAGATAAAAATTTGAAATTGCAATAAAAATCTTAATGCATCAAGACTTCAAAACAAAATTTTCAGCAAAAAATTTAACTTGATTTTTCAATGTGAAAAATATGATGCCACAGTGATGTAGCCATTTAATGATTCCAAAACTAAATTGGCATGTAATGAAATGAAAATCAAGTAGCAGATATGATTGATATTTACAAATGATAGTTTATGAATTTGTAAAATACTTGAAGCTAATATCAGTTAGGACTCTCAAATAGCTTGATATTTTGAAGTTTCAGGACCTGAATAGAAAAAAAAAAGATTTTTAATCTCAGTAATCATTGACAGTATTTTAAATTCAGAAAATGTTACACTTCATGCAATTACAGATCACGGTTCAGCAATTTCAACAAAACACTAACATAACTTTGATTGTTTCCAATCTTAATAATGCTAATTTGCTATTAATTCACTACGTTGCACACTCCCAATAGTAACAACTCATGGGTGATGGCAAGTTGGTACTTTGCAAAAATGTAAAGGACTATGTAGGAGTTGGATAACCTACTCCATCAACTTCAAAATGACTGCAATCTAGGAAGGTCTTTTTCAATGTACAATGGAATGTCAAAGCAGCACATTGGAAGCTGTTTGCACCTGACCAAACAGTAAAGACTTGAACTGCCTGAACATTTGGACAAGTTGAAAGATTGAAATCAAAGCTGTGCAGCACTTTTTTGATGGCAAAAGTATCCCATCCTAATAATGCAGGGTCCTCACTCTTTTAGCAAAAGAAAAATTAGGGCCTTTTAAGTCCTTTGCATAGCTATTTCATGTATTTTAAAGACTACATTTAATATAGATCAAAGTAGATAAATTCATGAATACTGAAGTGAAGAAACTGTCATAAGTGTTATAGTTGGATTTCCCACACCCAGAAATGACACTTGTGCAAGGTCAAGTGTTAGATATTGGTTTTAGCAGGTGTAAGAAAATATCTGTATTGGATGGAACTTTTTAAATTACTTGTCTGTCACACATCATTGAAAATTTCTTTTGAATGCAGGCAAAATGAAATATGTAGTGTTTATGCAAAAAATAAGGTTTTTTAAACGACTTTAAGCCATTTAAGGCTAGTGGGAGCTCTGTAACGCATCTTTATACATATTTGTTGAACTACAGAAAATTACTGGAACTTGCAAGGGTTGTGTTCGTAATCTTTTACTGATATCACTTGTTTCAATTATTATGGAAAATTACAAGAGCTTTGGTGTAGTTGCTTTGAACTTGCTGCTTTAGAGTTTTGAACCTAGAATGGTGGACTTTACAGCTATGTTTCTCCAAGATTTTACTTTAGGATCAATCCGTCAAAACGCTGGATAAAAAGTATTTGATGCCTAATAATATTTGAAGACAGCGAGCACACTCAATCGACAATTGATTGAGTGATCATACAGTCATCTAGTAAAATGTTAAGTATTCTTTTCTCTAGTAATAGATATACACAAGCAAAGTTTTGCCACTATAGAAGAGAGAAATACACCCAGGTTAAGTCACAGGAATTGAATTCGCATCGCCTACAACTCACAGGTTGCTAGTGCAATGGGAAACCTACTGAGTCACTGTGGCCCTGCAGTATATTTTTGATTGGTATTCAGTATCGAATTACTACAAGTATTTTATTACTTTACTGAAAAACAGGTAGAATTTTTGCAACAGAGTATAGAATAATCAAACAGAGTATAGAATAATCAAATACCTCATTTCCTAAGCTGGTCCACTCAGGTAACAAATAACGGGCAAACAACTCAAGACACTTGGGAGTTTCAGGAAGATAAGGCTTCAACAATTCTGAAATAAAATTTATAAATAACAAAAAATATTAAACAAATAAATTTTAATCATATTTTTCGCAAGGCAAAACATTTAATTTAAGAAACTTTCAGGTAATAAACTCATAGGAGCAAGCCTTTTGTTTACAAAGAGGGAGTGTGGTGTCTGAATTTTTTTTTTAGATTTTACATCTAAACTCCCGGTAAAAACTGCAAAAACAAGAAACATTAAAATCAAAGATAAATAAATTTAAAAGTTTGGAAATGAATTTTAAAAAAATGAAATGAAATCTGAACTTTCAGGGAGATATGATTGAAAATAAAAAAATTCGAAGGAAGATATTTGAAAAAAATTTATCAGATATTAAAGTTTTTGGATGAAAGAGATTTTTTATTTCCTGCACATCATATGAAAAAAATAATTAGGACGCTACAGAGGGTGGAAAGTTTTGTAATTTTTTAATGAATCCATCAAAGATGTCTAGAATAAATGTTTATGCATAAAATAACTAGAAGTTTTTAAAATTTATTAAGGCTAAAAATAGACGTTTCATTAAAGTATTTATAAAAAACTTTTTCAATATTTACAGATTTATTGAATCTATTTCCTTAAAATTCTTATATTCTAAAATGTGAAAATGTATAATACGCATTTTACCTCAAAACTTGCAGTGCATATATTTTAGTTAAATTTTTATTGACATGTTTTCTTGTGCAGTTTTCACAAGACACCACAGAATCAAAGAAATGTCAATTCCTAAATTTATATCTTAAAAGGATTTTAACCCTGTTTTGTGATAAGGAATTTGTTAATATCATTGCAAAAAGACATATTTTTACTAAAATATACTAACCAAATATATAAACTTACCAATTAAAGGAGGTTTCTGTGAATGGATACTACTTGGCACACTAACGATGGTTTTATGGGATTCAGGTTCCAATATGAGCAATGCATCTGATCCCTTTTTATTCATAACACGACCTAATAATAAATTTTCATACGGCTTTTTATGATGCCATTCAATTGGATGTATAAACGAGCCTTTTTGAGTAATCTGTAATGTACAAATACATAAAACAAATTTATTTTCAAACAAAAAATAATGAATACTAATCTAGAGTTAAATCAAGAAACAAAATTCTCACTTTAGTCCAATGCCAAATAGCTAAGTAACACACATTCCATTTTGGAAATAAAGTATCCTTAACAAAATTGATTTGTTTGTTGTTATTTGTCACCCAAACAATGATCAGACATCCTGGACAACAAAGTTCCTCAATAGGTAACTGAATTAGTGAATCGCAACTTAATGTGGCATAACTGAAAAGATATATTATATACACATTTAGATGAGGTCATATCTATTTAAAATTTACAAAAGAAAAACGAGGTAATACTTGCAACCATGAAAATAGAACTATCCTCAACAGAAGTTTTTTGTTCATTAATTTTTCAATGGAAAAAGAATGTTATATACTTCTAGCTTTAAGTGTGTACACATTTTTTAAATTTTATGAAAATTAAATGTACTTTAATAGTTTACATACATACCCTTTCTTCCTTCTAACAGATTTGTTTTCCCAAGGTGGATCCATCATGATTAGATCAAACTTTTGACCTAAAAAATTAATTTGAATAATTTACTTTGTCATACTTTTTAAATAATCCAATTTTCAGATAATGGAGAAAAAATAGAGATATTTCATACGTAAAATTATGCAGTGTATAGTGGCAAACACTGATTTAGTGAAGAAATTAAGATTCTTTTTATGGCAAATGCAAATTTTTTTATTATGGACATAAAGAAAGCAATAAAAAAAACCAATATAGAATTTTTTTAAATTAAAAAGTAAAAAGAAACAATATTACTGAATTAAAAAAATTGCTGTGTATTGACATCTATTTCAATGCAACCTATCAGAAATGTATATAGTATGGTATGTTGGATGAATGGATTAACTGAAGATGTGACTAAAATAGAATAGTTATAAGAAACAGGCATGAAGAACACAGGACCTGCAATGAAAAAAAATTTTTTTTTCTTTATGTGATTTTAAGGTAATTGTGAATGCAGAATTCAAAAGTATAAACTATTTTTCTTCATGTTAGGATTTTTCACAATAGGGATATTATTTGAAATATACTCTTCATTTAAAATCATTGGTGTACAAATATAATATAATACAGAGATTATGAAGATAATATTTGACTGTTTGCACGAAATTAAATTATACAATTTGGAGAATGTAAATAATTTAGCACTAGAAAAATGGATGGGGCCTGTGTAGCCCTAGTGCTGTAACTCTCCTGCCATTGAAGTGTGTGAATAGACTGCTATTTAAGACTTAATTATTTTGGTCACATTTATTGTGCAATTAATCATTTGGGCCTTGCTTCCATAGAACTGGATATATAGGACCATATATCTAGAAAGATGGGAGGGGCCAGAGGAGCTCCTATGGTGTTTCACAATTATACTGCAAAATTCTTCCCATCCAGGAGATATTATCACCCTGCAATAACATTCCAAGTAGTTTGATCTTGTTTCCCTTACTGATCTTGTGAGTAAGGTCTGATACCTTACTCACAAGATGTATTGAATAGGGGCATATAGTTAGTTTATTTTCTGGTCGAGAATAGAGAAGATGGTTCAGAGTCTCATTCATAAAAAGATTGCAAAGATTGAATGAAATAGATTCAGGCTATTCTGAAAATGAAGAATATTTTTTTGTTTAATGAAGATAGGAAAAGTAGCAGTTCTAAAGATAAATAAGCAAAAACTAGATTTCAGCCTCTTTCATGTACGAATAATTCACATGTACGTGATATGTAACTTGAAACCCGTTTTGTGTGAAATATTTGAAAAACATTTTTTATTCTGTTTATGTGTGTAAGTAAAAAAATCCAAAATGTTTTCAAACAACTTTTCTGAAGTTAAATTTTGCAGACCTGTGTCACCATTTTTCAAACTAGTCTGATCTGTTAGTGAACTAAATACAAAACAATACAGAAAGATAAGAAACTATAGAATTTTGACTATTGCTTGATAAATGAAATAAACAAATTTCTATTTTAATTTGAAACCATTTTATTAAGAATAAAAAGAAAGGAAGCAATGTTCAAAGATATAAATTGTTGGCTAAAAGAAATAAAAAACAGAATTTGTTAATACTAAGTAAATCTATAATATTGCGGCTAAGTAAATCTATAATATAAATACCTTTCAAATTAATCATATTATTGATATCACAAAGGTGAAAAGTTGACTGAGGAGGAATAACATATCTTTCACTCCCAATTGTCTTCAAAACTGAATATACTTTTGTGTTACTAAAAAGTAAGGGCAAGCTGCATTCTGCTACTAAAAAATATCAATAGCAAAATGTGAGTAAATTAGTCATAAGAAATAAGCTATGGATATAAAGAATTAGAAGTTGTACAGGAGAATTATTAATTATAGCCAGTTTAGCAAGACGCTAAATCACAAGAAAAGGGATTCTATTTTTTTGCATAAATCTTCACACACAATTGAAAATGTTACATTTCATTATTTTGAGTTATGAGTGTAAGTCTTTAAACCAATTTTATTTGAAATTTTATATTTTGGGTTGTTTGTTTTTGCCACTCAATTAATCATAATGGTTTAAGGTATTAGCTGTCAAGTGAAATAGAGAAATAAGTCAAAAATATTGTCTCAGATTGATATTTGTGGTGCTGTATTATTTTTAGTATCATGTTTTTGATTTTGCCAATTTTCACTATTATTTTACTATTGGTGTCTTCTTTCGGCAAACCAAGTATATGCTTGAATTTTTTACATCTCTTGTGGTGCATCAAAATAATATCTGTAATAAAAATGGGCAAACATATCCATTCTTTAATTCATTTAATATATAGATATTTTTTCGTTTAGAGTTGATAGAGCATTTTTAAATTTTCAGGTGAAAGGCAATCAGACAAAAACTTTCAATGTAAAATTATTTAACTATCTTTTTAAAATCCAGATGTTTGATTCACTAACAGATAATTCTCGATCAAGTACATCATTTGAATGATTTACAGTTTGTTATTCATAAGTATAACAGTTTATAATTTTTCATGGTATTAATGAGCTGAATTTGGAAATATATATATATATATATATATATATATAAATTTTAGTTTTAAAGCAAAACACTAAAAATATATTTTAAGAAATTTCAATTTAATCACGCAACAAAATTTAAATAACAAGACTTTTCATACATACAGAAGGGTGGAACTTCTTTAGCTGCTTTTTGCGCAACAATATTATTTTCAAACCATTCAGCACTAGTAATACTAGAATTTTCTAAATATCCTAGGTCTTGAGCTTCTTTTATGATACATTGTGACCTTTCCTTGATTATTAATTCAATCTAAAAGCAAAATTAACCATAAGAATATAACAGCTTATTCTTAATTATAAAGTATTTTTTGTGTATTTGGTAATAAAAATCACATAAGCACATTTAAAACACAAAACAAAACATAATTGTGAAATTCACATGGAAGTTTAAGTAACAAGAATTTATAACGAAACATTAACTACAGTGTGAAACATGTGCCAGTTACTTCCTGAATTTAAGACCATTTTTCCTCAGTGCAAATGTATGATTGACTACAATACCACTTTGAAGTAATTGCGTAGGTCAGGCTTTTAGCTCACACTATTCTGCATTTGCAAACCATAATTGAATGATATCTTGTGAAAATAAAAACCAGTTGCTGAAAGCAGTATAAAAACCACTGCCACTACAATTCTTCATAAAAGTTTTGCGAAAAAATATATAATTTTTACATAGTATTTACAAGTCACAATAAATTCAGTTTATTGATTCATGCTTAAACCTGATTTGAGGAAGTTTCATAACACATTCCATTTTATCTACAACTTACTCTATATGATCATAGAATATTTTTTGATGAAATAGTTCATTTCAATCTTGTCTCAAAGTAACACTTTTCGATTCAATTCCACTTTCATAAATAGATTTTCAAAAATGAACTATATCTGAATAAAAATTGCATAAAATATTTACAATATATGAAAACTCTTTAGTGATCCTTAATATATATTAGAAATTCAATTTCATCCTTAAAAGTTAAATAGAATGTAGCATTAATGTTGAACTTAATATTGGTATTGAGAAAGTGATCCTTCAATAAAAAATCATCATAGATCTTTTCCTGATATAAATTTTGAAGCTTGCACAGGTACACTTATTCATTAGGGGTTTAAAAGGGTTTTATTGAAATGCTTTAGTAAACAATTATACTGAAATATTAAATTATCATCAGACATTTAGATAATATTAAGCAATATTATGGTTATAAATGGTGTTGAGTAGGTTTGGGATTCATATTGATCATAGACTCACATTTTGGAGTGACTGCCTGAATTAAGAAAGTGTATCAATTATAAATATTTTTATCAAATCAAAATTGTCAATTCAGACTGATCTGGTAGTAAAATGATTGAATAATTTGAAAGAATTTTGTCTATTTTTAAATGTGTGTTATTAAACTCCATTCATTTTAAAAGTGTATTTTTTTGTTTTAAATGAGTTTTATTTAGAAACATGTCAAAAACTAGAAATTTTAGTGCTATTTACTCATATAAGTAATTTCAAAATGGAGACACTGAATCACTCACACATATATAAATTAGTGAACAGTATGTAGCATGTCTTATATAGCTATTCTACAATTTAATAAATTTATATTTGGTTCTGAATTTTTGAATTTTGAGGTAATACATTGTTTAATTATATGGTATAATAATTTTTATCACACAGTAATAATAAACATATGGTGGTTTGTGATGGATGCATTTAGAAGTAGCTCTAGGCCAGCAAAAGTATGCTCCAGTTTAGTGTAGAGGAAATTATTTAAAAAAACAAAAAGGAAGTAAAATACAGTAATCCTTGTAATATTGCACATTCTTCTGTATTGCTCATTTTTATACGTCCCCCATGAAATTTTGTTTTAAAAAAGAAAAGGAAATTTCTATCGGTTTCTTTAGAATTGGAGTTAAAAGATAACTTGGTTCAAAAGAATTTTTAATCTGAATTGGTAAAAAAGGGGTAAAAAAGAGGACTTTAAAAAATACTCTACCTTATTAAGTATTGTATTAAAAGGTTTAACTATCAATTTCTGGTTTAACTTGTATTATATAATTTTAAGCATAAAAATATGTAATTTAAAAATTTGTGCCTTTATTTTTATTATAAGTTTTCATAAACTCTCGCTATGTTCTCCTAAACATTGCACTTTTTTGTCCTCCAAGAAGTGCAATATATTAAGGGTTTATTGTACTTCTATTCATTGAAATTTCAACACCATGAAGGAATCAAATTGTCTGAAAATTTGTACTTCAAACATTTTGTTTTCTTTGCTGCCATTTTAGTTTATTTCTGTGTTAGTGCAATGGATTTCACGATTTGGGATTTGCCAAGAGAAGAACAAGTGGTAATACTATTTCTTCAAAGAAATATTGTTCACAAAGAAAGATTGTGTTAGAATAACCACCTAATAAATTAAAATGTGACTCAAAGACAAAATGATTACGTAGCCTTTGTTCATGCTGGGAAAAAAAGGTGTCCGAACAAAAACGTGGTTTAGTGGATTAAGCATTCCTTCGCTACTGCCGTATGATTAATTTATTTATAGAGTCAAGAGTTAACGTCTATTGAACTCTGTGACTTACAGCTTCAAATGAATTACAACATAATGGTAAATTGGAATTATATGTGAGAAGCATGTGGCAATTGCACTAACAAAGGGATTTGCTAAACTGACACCAAAAGATTAAAGCTGTTATGGAACAAATAGTGCCAAGAAATAAGCAAAAATGTGCCAAAGTTTATTGGTATGGTTATAATAGAAAAGTATCCAAAATTTAATTGGATATATAAAAGATTGTTGACAGAATTGTGATAGTCAGCACAAATATAGAAGATGGTAACATTTCAGGATATCTGTAAGCATTACGCACTGTCTGCTTCTGTAATGGTACAAAGAATAAAAACAGTAGTGGGAGCAAATTATACCTTTGATGAGTCTAGATTTGGTCACTCATGATGGTCAAATCTTCATTTACTGGTTCTGAATAGGATGGGACATAAGGTGCATTGCTCAGTTGAATTTCATGCACACTCTTGTCATACTACTGCAAGTAACGTGACCCATCAGTCACGTAGTAATATAGGATGGATGCCTTGGAAGGTGAAGTGATTACCTTAGATTATTGTACCCAAAGTCATCTCTTAGATAAATTCCATAACTAACTGAAGTCATCACTGGTGTAGCAATATCAATGAGAAGGATCATATGAAACTTAAATTTATGTAGAAATCTGGTCTGGTCCACATGAGTATTTCTTAAATTCTAAAAATCAACCCAAATTGTTAAAAAAAATGCGGAACAAATTGATATTCAAGAGCAGGCCTCATTTCTATAGATTACAAAATTATTAAACAAATGGTGTGTTACAAAGAAAATATACACACTGGAGAGATATTTTGTAAAAGCTTCTTTTTTCGCCTCCTTTTTGGCAACACTTGATCTTGTTCCTGTGAAACAATTAAAGTTAAAATTAAAATTTTTTGATTTATAGAACATGAATTTATCATAACTGTTGCATACATAGATAGATTTTACAAAAAAGGTTATATTAACTATTTAACCAGTAAGAAATATTTCATATATTCACCAAGCAAATCAATGATCAGAATTAAAAAACACCCAAAATTTTTTAATGAACTACTTTGAATAAGGTGCTATACCACGCAAGAAAAGTTCTTTAGTGAAATACTGTTTCATGACTGCTTTTTTGTCTAACACATTCAAACTTTCAAATTATGCAAATATAAAACTGAATTTAATGATGTTAAAAGAGCTGACATGGGAATGAGATCGGTCTCTTAAGATGCACAATACAAAAAATCCATGCAACTTAAAATTCTTTAGGTGATCTTGTGGATCAAGAAAACCTGTTTCTTTCATGGAGCTTTAATTTATTAGATTTAAAATAAGGTAAATTATTTGGTTAAATCTGGTGTGTTTTGGTGCGGTCCTCAAAGTTCGCGCGTTTTAGCAATGCTAACCACTACCATTTGGCGACAAAAAATTGAAATCAAGCCAAGGCCACATCGTTTACTACGAAGGTAGAAGTAGTTGAATTTACGTCGTTCATCTAGTATGTTACTGAAGGTAGGTGTTTAATTAACGTCGCACTGTAGCAACATAAAGGACTCAAACCAGAAGGGAAAGATTGAGGACACCACGTAATTTCGAACTACGGTCAGATGACAAGGTCACACCTGAGCAGGCACCCCACTCTCAACCAGAAGTATTGCTCTTCTCTGATAGTTTGTTTATGACACTGAAAACCTCTCTCGTACACGACTTGCTGAAATCGTATTCGAGTTTCATGCCAAGTTACGAAACAGGAATTACGTTTTTTCTGTTTTTCCATCGCATTCCGCGCACTCGAATTGAACTTCGTAGCAGAAAAATAAAAAACGTTTTTTTTAAAGAATTTTAGCATTAAAATTATGAATATTAGAAATGAATATTATGAATATTACAAAAGAAAATTATTGAATTTATTTAAATATTTTAGAATGTGATAGCCTTCTATTAACTGTGACCGTAGCTGAAATATTCATATGAAAACATAAACAAACCCCTGAACGCTGTTGGATTTTAGGTTTACGTGCGTCAAAATATAAAAAGCATCCAAATTACCAAAATGAGTGGTGTGAATCAATGGGTTGGTGACGAGCTGCATAATATATTAGGTTTCAGCGACAAATATGCCGCTGAATTTTTGTTGAATCTCGCTACCAAGAGTTCTAGTCCGGATGCCTTAATTGACAAAATTAAAGAAACTGATACATTGACTATAAACTCTAGAGTTATTGAATTTGCAAATCAACTGTGGGACAAAGTTCCTCATGTCGAAGCTAAAGAAAAACCCGCTCGTGCCCGAGAAAGAGAAATAGCGGAAACATTGCAGAAAAACATGAGTTATAAACTGATCGAAGATGATGACGACTACACCCCGCCAAAAGTGAAAGAGAATAAAAAGTCCAAAAAACGAAAAAATCTACGTGAAAGACAAGCTTCGATGAGTGACAGTGACAATGACAATGAAGTAAAGGGCTTCAAAAGCATGCCAAAATCGGATTCGGAAAGTGATTACGAAAAGATGGAGAGGGAAAGATTGGAAGATCTGAAGGAAAGAGATGAGTTTTCTGCACGTTTAAACAAAAAGGATAAAGATAAAACTAGAAATATTGTAGAAAAATCTGACAGAAAAGCCTTTAAAGAAGCTGCAAAGAGATTACGGCTTGAAGCGGAGGATAGAAAGAAAATTGTTCCCAAATTAAGGGTTCAATCTCGTAGGGAGTATTTAGCCAAAAGGAAGGAAGATAAATTGCAAGAATTAGAAGGGGATATTCAAGATGAAGAATATCTATTTACAGATATAAAACTTACAGAAAAAGAAAAGAAGGAACTGGAGTACAAGAAAAAAGTTCTTGAGCTTGCAAAGCAGCATGACAGAGCTAAAGAAATGGAAAAGATTGAGCGATATCATATGCCAGAAGCTTCTTGTAAAGAACCTACCAAAAAGTATGAAGAAGTTGACGAAAGAGAAAAAGCACCAAATGCTGAGCAACTCAAATGGGAGCAGGAAAGGTTGGGATTTGCACGAATGCATTTTGGAGCTGCAGATGCTAAAAAGAAACACAATGAGAAAAAATATGATTTTGTGTTTGATGATGCTATTGAGTTTGTACAATCAATAAAAATGCCAGGATCTAAAGGGGCTCCTGAGCAAAAGGAAGAATTGTCTGAAGGAGAACAAAAGAAATTGAGCATTCAAGAAACTAGGCAAAGTCTTCCAATTTACCCATTTAGAGAGGATTTGCTTGAAGCAATAAAGAATCACCATGTTCTTATAATAGAAGGTGAAACAGGATCTGGTAAAACTACACAAATTCCACAATACTTATATGAAGCTGGTTATACTGAAAACAAAAAGAAAATTGGGTGTACTCAACCTAGAAGAGTTGCTGCAATGAGTGTGGCAGCAAGAGTTGCTGAAGAAATTTCGGTAAAATTAGGAAACGAAGTTGGTTACAGTATTCGATTTGAAGACTGCACTTCAGAAAGGACAATACTTAAGTACATGACTGATGGTATGCTTCTTAGAGAGTTTCTTTCAGAGCCGGATTTATCATCCTACAGTGTAATAATTGTTGATGAAGCTCACGAGCGTACCCTTCATACTGATATATTATTTGGCCTCGTGAAGGACATTGCACGATTCCGACCCGATTTGAAATTGCTCATATCAAGTGCAACATTAGATGCAGAAAAGTTCTCACAGTTTTTTGATGATGCCCCCATTTTCCGGATACCAGGTAGAAGATTTCCTGTGGATGTCTTTTATACCAAAGCACCTGAAGCTGATTATCTTGATGCCTGTGTAGTAACAGTGTTACAAATACATTTCACTCAACCTTTGGGGGACATTTTAGTGTTCTTAACAGGGCAGGAAGAAATTGAGACATGTAATGAATTACTTTTAGAAAGGACTAGGAAACTTGGCTCAAAAATGAGAGAGCTTATAATTCTACCAATTTATGCTAATCTACCATCCGATATGCAAGCTAAAATATTTGAACCAACACCACCTGGCTCTAGAAAAGTAGTTATTGCTACAAATATCGCAGAAACCTCTCTTACAATTAATGGCATAATTTATGTAATAGATCCAGGGTTTTGCAAGCAAAACAGCTTTAATGCTCGCACAGGGATGGAGTCTTTGGTTGTTACGCCTATATCAAAAGCTTCAGCAAATCAACGAGCAGGTCGTGCTGGCAGGGTAGCAGCAGGAAAATGTTTCCGTCTTTATACCGCTTGGGCTTATCAACATGAATTAGAAGATAATACCATACCAGAAATACAACGAGTAAATTTGGGAAATGCTGTACTATTGTTAAAATCACTTGGTATAAATGATATTATACACTTTGACTTTTTGGATCCTCCCCCACATGAGAGTTTAGTATTAGCTTTAGAACAGTTGTATGCTTTGGGAGGTTTGAATCACCAAGGTGAATTAACAAAACTAGGCCGCAGGATGGCTGAATTTCCAGTTGATCCCATGATGTCCAAAATGCTGTTGGCTGCAGAGAAATACAAATGTTCGGAAGAAATTCTTTCAATAGCAGCCATGTTGTCAGTAAACAATGCTATATTTTACAGGCCTAAAGATAAAATTGTCCATGCTGATACAGCTAGAAAAAATTTTTTCAGTTCAGGTGGAGATCATTTAACCTTATTAAATGTTTATAATCAATGGGCTGAATCCGATTATAGCACACAATGGTGTTTTGAAAATTACATTCAGCACAGGTCAATGAAGAGAGCTAGAGATGTGCGTGAACAGTTAGAAGGGTTGATGGACCGAGTAGAAATTGAGCTTGTGTCGAATCCTATGGATACAGTGGCAATTAGGAAATCTATAACTGCAGGATATTTTTACCACACTGCAAGATTGTCAAAAAGTGGCCAGTATAAAACTGCAAAACAGCAACAAACTGTAATGATCCATCCAAATAGTGCTTTATTTGAAGATTTACCTCGTTGGCTTGTTTATCATGAACTTGTATTCACCACAAAGGAATTCATGAGACAAGTAATTGAAGTGGAAGGAGTTTGGCTTTTAGAAGTTGCACCTCATTATTATAAAGCAAAAGACATTGAAGACTCTACTAACAAAAAAATGCCCAAAAACACTGGAAAATCTCAGTCTGATCTTGATCGGCAATACAATTAAAAATAATAGAAAAATTCAGTTGAATGAATATTTATTGTAAATATACTTTTGTTATCTCATCATTTTTCATAACTGACAGTATGTCATTTATCAAATGTATTATATGAAACTAATTTTACATTTTATAAACAATGGTGTAAGTAAAAATAAATAATTTTAAAATTAAATATCTTTGAATGTATGCATTTTAATCATTCCTTAGTGTCAATGAAGTTATGGTGCATTGTCAAGTTTGATATTAAAACACAAATTAGATTTAATTGAATCATTTACAAAAATTTCGTTTCACTGATGTTGGAGAACATTGTTTTTGGTTCCAGTCAAGAAAGAAAAATGTTAAAAATAAGATAAATTAAAGTGACTTGGAATTTTGACAAACATTTCAGACAAAGAAAAATCAACAGAAAACTCAATTTAAATCATTAGCGCACAAAGTGTGTTTATTAAATTAAATATTGCATTAATGCAATAGCATGTTTGTCAACTATTTTGCCAACAGCTGATTTTAATCTATTAAGTTATTTAAGCATGAATAAATACGAGCCCAATCTGATTGAGGGTCACTCTCTCCAAAAAGTAGCATGAAATGTAAAATAGCAAAAATATGAATTAGTTGGTAGTAAAATGAACTGATGAAATAAATTCAACACAAAAGCCTTGAAGTAAATGGATATTTGGTCCCTCAATTAATTTCCCATTCTCTGCATCGACATTGAACTGTGGTAAAACTATGTGTGTATAGAACTAATTGGGCAGTTATACTTCCACTGATTACTCCAAGTTGGTGCTACTGGTTGGAAAATGCTGCTTTAAAGCCTTGGGTACTTAACTTTCTCACTTTTTGTCCACTCAATTGAGACCTATATCCCATTAACAAAAAGCAACACACAGTTCAATAAAAATTAAAGGATAGAAAATGGATGTCCAATTTTTATAGCACTAATTAAAAACAAATCATTTATGAAATCAATGATTTGGTGTAAGATTTTATATAGATTATCTGACAATACATTTTGATTTCCTCGGAATACATAAGATTTCTTACTCACTGACAGTAATAGTAAAGGAATATCTATGTTATTCATGTTACTATTACTTATGCCCTAATTTTGGTAAAAAATTTATCAATTTTTACAGGTACACATTTAATTCAGAAATTGTTTCCTTCCTCACTGTCAATGCATACAAACTGATAAGTGCTGCAAACAAAACAATTTAGAAGAAAAGAGCTAAGTTAATGTTATTGAATAACTTGATTTTGTTTCAACTTAATACATCCTATTCATTGCAAAACCCTAAACTGATATACCAAGAAATCTAAAGCTAAGGATCAATCAATATGATTTGGTCAAATGATTGCTTTTTACCATCTGATACAAGTGTTTGGTTTGATGCATCAGATTTAAATCGATACAGTTTTGTACATAAATATGAATTTTTGCTATTCCTTGAGTTCAAAGATAGCAACTAGATTTCAACTTATTCCTTCCATTTTCTCCTATTTTTTGAATTAGTAACATTTTGAGTATATCAAGCAACTAAAACATCAAATTCTAGCACCAATCCTTAAAATTATACAATTTTTATATTCCTGTTCCAAGTATTAATTCTTTTTAAACTGCTCATTTCTCTTGTTCATCTCGTTATTTGGTCTTTGTGGTCCTTTAGATTTCAAATTAAGCCCTTGTTAGTAGCATTTTGGGCCAATAAACTTAATTTTGATAACGGTTTTTGAATCGTCATTTTTAATACTTAACTTTTCTGAATTTGTTCACTTGTTTTGCACAAATCCAACCAATCAGTTCATTCTTCTTTAACAATCTACTTTTATTTTTAAATATGGGTATCTAAGTCCAGCCCTTAGTCATTATATTGTGTGCTTATACACATCCATCAAAATAAACTTAAAATTGCACTCAAGATCGCTTTAGTAACAAGAAAATGTTGCCACTCGTTGTTTCATCGTTATGTGATCACCATGACGATGAAAAATACCACTTTCAAGGCTGTACCATCAACTAGAGATTTATGACTGATGAATATTTCCTCTGTTCCCTATGCTTTTCCCTTCCTTGCCATACAGAGAATGTACTCCAGGCATCCAACTCTCAGCACACTTAATGAAGTGGTAGGAAGTCCTGTCACGGAATGCAAGTTTTCCAATGGTCTCATGACATTTGAGAAGGAAAATTAATGAAAAGTAGATTGGAATTTTATGATACAAAGTTGGTGCCATGTTTACAATTTGTGGTGACTGTACCATGTGCTTGGATTGAATCCTTCAAAATAAACAATAAATTATTTTGTTTATTTGCTGACTGAAATTTAATTGCCTTTGTGAACTCATGAAAATTTAACATTAGAAAGATGGATGAGGTCTGTGTGGCCCTCATAGTATTTGCCAGCCTCAAACTCCCTTACCAATAGCATATCCTTTGTGTGATTTTAAGACTTTTTAATTATTTAGTCCACACTTGTGTATTTAATTCTTTTGGCCTAGTTGGGGGCATAGAACCAGAGAATAGGACTGTATGCCTAGAAAGATGGGGAGGGACCAGAGTGGCCTCCATATTTCATAATCATACCACAAAATTCTTCACCTTCGGTGACCTAGCTATGACATTCAAGTTTCCCTCTACATTCTGTTTGTAAATGTAGTGTTCCCCTCCTGAGCTGTGAACACTTTGGCGGCAGACTAGTAATTATTTTTCTAAACGTTTGGAATGTACGACACCCTACTCATATGTCACATTAAATAGGAACATGATCAGTTTCTTTTCTGATAGTGAATAGAGAAGATGGCTTGAGGATGCAGACTGATTCAGAGATTTTGAAAGAATTGCAAAGATTGGATGAAACATAATTGGAAAATAGTGAAAGTAGCTATACTGAAAATGAAGATGGGAAAAGTAGCAGTTTGAATGATGAATTAGCTAAAACTAGATCTTACTCTCATTTATGAATAATCCAAACTCATGGACATGAGTGAACCAGAGGTAGTCACAGATCAGAATATAACCAAAGTATCACATTGACATTGTCTAAATTGTACACCTGTATTTTACCACATCGTTGGCCAAAGAATGTACTTTTACCAAATTTTAGATAAAACTGTTTTAAATGCTTGGATTTTATAAAAAGCGAAGGGTAAATTGAAGTTTAGCCTATGATACTTCATCCAGCAACTATATGGATAGCTTCATACTCCATATGCATAATCTACAATTAATAATGCAGTGAATTTAAAGGTATTGATGCAGGCAGGTATATAAGAGATAATCAGAAAGGATAAAAATGCTGATGAAATGATTTACTGAAGATTTTTGTTTGTGAATCCGAAGATTTTACAAACAAAACCAAAAAGATATTGCAAAAAAGCAATATGCGGAAAATTCTCTTGAAGAGAAGCGAGTTGCTTTGATCGTTTTAACGAATATTAAAACTAAAATGAAATAAGAAACAGGTTAGTGTGATACAAATTTTCCACTTGAATAATAATCTGTAATATGTTGCTTAAATTAATCTGCCTAATTTGATCCAGCACTCTATGGGAATGGGACCACACTGGCCCCTTCTGTTTTCCTAAGTATAAGGCAACTTCCAGGGTTTCTAGTGCAAAAAAAGTTTTGTTTTCACGAAATTTTTTTTCTTTTTAGTACAGTACAAAATTAAAAACAAAATGTAGTAAAAGATGAGCATTACCAAAATAAGAAAATGCAGAATGTAACTTACGTACTTTTTCATGTTTATCACGTAGAACGTTTTCAGAAATTTTTATTGCTGAACTCTTCATGACATAAGGAGTCTTAATGTGATAGAATGCGGATCGGAATTTCAATCGTTTGAGCTTTCTTTCGTCTTCATCAAAGCATTTTTCAAAAATATTTTCCGCGTAAGTTTTGCAACAAATAAACCAACCATGATTCTTTTCCAATAGCACAGACATGCTTAGTTCTGAAAATATAATTTATTGGCAGTGTGTGCAGTGCTCTAGTTTTTGCTGCATCGACAAGATGACAGAAAGCTTTGAGACTTATGATATGGTTACAAGACCGATTGAATTTGGAAGTTTGTTTATTTACATTTGGAATTGAAAACAACGAGTTTCTGCGTTCGAAAAGCCCTACACATGATCATCCAAATCTAGTTCACAAAGGCCTGTGAGATCAATGGGTTTGTAGCAGCCTGCGTGTTAGAGGAGCAGGTTCAACTCCAACAAGTAACGCCACCAGTTGAGTATATTTCTTTTCTGTCTCAGTTAAACAGTTTATACATTCGGTCGAAAATACAGTTGAGCACGGTAATCGCATCCAAATTTTTTCCTAAAAAGAAAACTACATTCCCGAAAACGGTAGAAGGAAGTGAGAGGAGGTGACACGTCTGTGTTGGCTGCTGACAGGAATTTCGAATTCTTCGAGTTTGTGGAATTGGAAGGTTTTTTGGCTGCTTTGTGCCTTTAGTCTTTTCAATATTATTATTCCCCTAGTGACAGTTTCACTAGGGCTTTGCTTTTGTTCCTACTACTTGGGTAAGTAGTATTTTCTATTATCGGCTGATCAAATTTTTGAGAGAACAGGTTTACCTCTCTCAATGAGTGACGATCTTACATCGTGTCCGGCGGGGACGAATCTTGCACCTGGACTTTTGCAAGACATGGACCTAATTAACTATTGCAGTGATGAGGGAAATTATAACTTCACTTTCATCATTCGCCCAATACAACCTTTACTAAATAAAAACCCATATACAATTAAAAAAGAAATATATAAACACTTCTCTGTACCCAAAAATATCATAGTATGCCGACGAACTCGAAACAACAACATTATCATCACAGTAGAAGGTAAAGTCGCCGCCCACGAAGCTTCCAAAATCAAAAATATCCTGAATACTATAGTTGATACCAAACTAACGAAGGACAATTTAATAACGCAATACGTTATAAATGGAATAGAAACAGAAATAACTTTAGAAGATATAATTGAGGATCTAGAAGAACAAGGAATTAAAGTCACAAATATTATCAGATTCGAAAAAAATGTCAATCAAATAAAAATCCCGTTAAAAACTATAAAATTCGACACCCCTACCCCTCGGAAGAAAATTGGAGATAAAGTGCACATAGGGATGATGATGCACCAACTGAAACTATACATAGAAAAACCAAGACAATGCAAAAACTGCTGGCTATTTGGACACGGCATGAAAGGATGCAGATCCAACCAAAAATGCAAAATCTGCTCAGAAGACCATTCAGAAATAATGTGCCCAAATCAAGAAAAAAAAAATGTTGCAGAAACTGTAAAAAATCACACACAACAGATGATGAAAATTGTGAAAAGAAAAAGGAAGAAATAGAAATATTGAAATATAAAAACGAAAACTTAATATCTTACATAGAAGCTAAAAATACACTCGCAACCTCATACGCAATGGCGATTACTCAACCAAAAAAGGAGATCAACACAGAGAAGAAAGAGAAATAATAAAAAATAGTGAAATAAAAGAAATAATACTTGAAACGTTAAAACCAATACTAACTATAATAGAACAAATTCAAAGAAATCAAACGTATATATTAACACTAATGATTGAAAATAATATAATACTAAAAGAAAATATAATTTATGAAACTCAAGAAAATATTACAGATGAAAATGAAATGATAGAGGAAGAGAATAAAAAACAAACCACTCAAGATCAAGAAGAGGAATCACAAAAAGATAAACTACTAGAATGGCAAATAAAAACCTAATACAAAATAGGAAAAATAGTGTAGATAATAATAATACCACAATAATAAAACGTATGAGCGAAGATTATAAAATCACTCATAACCAAAAAAAAAAACTGACAAAAACTACACATCCACCATCTCCAATAGAACAATCTCTCACATGTCGCAAAATGGAATATGAATAGGACTTCCCGCTGCCTGATTCTTAATTTTTTTTTCCTTTTGTACCGTGTTTGGAATCAACCTCATTCAATGGAACTGCCAAGGCGCCAGAGCGCGCCAATTTGACCTAAATTACAATAAATATTTTAACCAGGCTGACATTTTAATTTTACAATAAACCTTTTTAAAACCGAATAATCGTTTTACTCTTAAAAAAAAAACATTTTTCGTTTTGATCGACCCTGTCCTTTCAGAGGAGGAGGTTTATTAATAGCCGTCAATAGTAACATCAGTGCTCAACTCATCAAAGAGGAAAAGAATCAATTTTTCGAATTCCAAGAAATAAAAATTCACTATAACAACACAGCCATACACATCATCAATATTTATTGTCCTAAAGGAGTTAGAGAAGAAAGAATGCTCAACGACCTCAAATTGGATCCAAATAATCTTTATATCCTAGCTGGAGACTTCAACGCAACACACTGTAATTGGGGTTTCAAGAATAACACCAGCGGAAGAAATTTAATAAAATGGATCAACAACCAGAACCTAATTATACTCAATCACCAAAGTGGAACTCATATCAGCAATGACGGAGTCATGTCTGCTATTGATCTCACTTTGGTATCCAACAACTGTACCTCAATAACCTCTTGGCAGGTGCATCAAGACAATTTCGGAAGTGATCATTTTCCCATAAAATTTTCCTATAATACTCCGACTAACAATAAACGTAATTCTACTATACAGTTCAATTGGAACATCTTCAGCAAATTCTTAAACGATAACCTTAATAATCTAAGTTATCCATGTTCTTTTAACGATACTTTCCAGAAGGCCATAGAGATTTCCCAATCTAAAAAAGAACTTCCGCCACCCAGGGCCCCTTGGTGGAATTCTAAATGTAGTCAATTAAGAGCCAAATATCTGAATAAAACTAAAAAAATATAAGTACAACTGACTGGGATCAATATAAAAAATATAAAAAGAAGTTAAAAGAATTAATTCAGAAACTTAAAAAAAGGTTCTGGTATACACAACTTGTAAAAACGTCGCAAAAGATAAAAATAATCCTCATCTTTGTGTCATCCAACTTCACATCTTCATTATTCCCTAGACACCGTACTACATACATGTGGTATACACCGGCTTATGACACCCGCTGTGAGTGGCGCTTCGGTCGCCAACTACCGCTACGAGACCTGATGCTGCTGGCCAACGCTAGAATAGCAGACAGTGTTCGACTGTGTACGACGTAGGACTAACGACGACTGACAATGTTAAACGATGAAGTAATTAATGTATATAGTCTATGTTAAATGTTCCATGTAATCGTCCGTCTTAATATATGTTTGTATTTAGAATTGAGTCCGAGTGCTTTTTGAATACCAGAATTCCTGGACTGCGGTGTTCTTCTACAAAATGGTGCCAGAAGCGGGATGGACTTAACGTTCGAACTGATCTTTTAAAATAAGCAACAGTTGCAGATTTCCAAGCGTCTCCGGTGAGTTAGCTTTTTTATTTCAAGATGAAGTTAAATGACATTTCTGAATTGGAGGTTGCACTGAAAATTGAAAAGCCATCGAAAATTCGATGTTTGCATAAAATTATTTTTGGAACAGAAGGCGATCGTCAAAACAGAAAGCGTATTAGAGAATTTGATGGTTTTGCTTTTAAACCAGAAGAACCCGCTTATAAACAGAAATTCGAGTTTATTGACAAAGAATTCTCTCTTAATAACGTCATAACAATTTGTAATTTGTTGTGTGTAAGTGATGAGGGAGCAAAACCTGAAATAATAACTCGAATTCTTGCATATCTTTGCGATATTACATTACTGAATAAAAATATCATTCGTGAAGACGAAGATAATGAAATTGATGATCAGAGGGATACTGATTCTTTAGAAGATTATGATCAATCTATAGATAACAAACCAAATAAAAACAACAGTTCCGTTCAACTTCCAGTTCAAGAATTATTCAGGCCTAACATTATTTTTTCTGATATTGAAAATGCTATTGTTCCATTTAATGGTGATTCTTGGCAAAATATTGATAAATGGATTGATGATTTCGAAAATGTTACTGATTTATTTCAATTAAGTGATTTGCATAAGTTATTGTTTGCTAAACGGTCCCTAACTGGAAAAGCAAAGTTATTCATTCAAAGCGAAAGTAGTATAAATTCTTGGATTAAACTTAAAGAACTGTTAATTTCTGAATTTGGTTCAATTTTTAACTCTGCTGAATCTCACGAAATGTTATTGAATCGGAAAATGAGAGATAATGAATCACTCGATGAATATTTTTTGGTTATGCGAGAATTGGCTAACAAGGGTAATATAGATTTTCCCTCATTGATGCATTATGTAATAAATGGTATTAATGATTCTGCTAACAATAAATCTATTTTATATGGAAGTAAGAATATTAAAGAATTCAGAGAAAACTTAAAAATCTACGCTAAAATTAAATCGGATCAGAATTTTAAAGAAACCACTCGTTACAATAACAAAGCTAGAAAAAGTCAGGATTCAATGCAACATCTACCTACCCGTCATACATTTTTATCTGCAAACAAAACTATCCGTTGTTACAATTGCGGCGAGCTAGGCCATAAGAGTAAATTTTGTTTAAATAAGAAAAAAGGATTTAAATGTTTTCGCTGTGATCAGTTTGGTCATAAATCGAACGAATGTGTCAATAACAAAAATGGTTTTCGTCAAGTCAGCGGTGCCAATGTGTCTGCTTTGATCTCTCCACACCCTTTGGAGGCTATGCATAAACTAATTTCCATTTCCGATGTGTCGATTACAGCACTTTTCGATACAGGAAGTGCTTTGACTTTGATTCGAGAGAATGTTTATAATAAGTTACGAAGGCCTAGTTTGAATCCTTTTACTTCTGTTTTGTCTGGAATAGGAGAGAATAAAATCAAACCATTAGGTTTTTTTCACGGTTCGTTAAAAATAGATGATGAGATTTTCGATTCTAAAATATGTGTAGTATCTAATAGGGTAATGGCTTACGAAGCTATAATAGGAATGGATGTTTTGAATCAGGCAGAGGTTAAGATAAGCAAAAATGGTATAACTGTCACCAAATCGAAAATTGATGTGGTCTCTGATGAATTCGAAATTTTAAATATAAACATTTCTGACACATGTAACGAATTAAATATTTGTAGTAATGTGTGTAAAACAGTTAGAAATGAAATAAGTAATTTAGTGTCAAATTATAAACCGATTGAAAACAAAAAATCAAATATTGAAATGAATATTGTTCTCAAACATGATGAACCTGTATTTCATAGACCTCGAAGATTACCGTTTACAGAACGCAAAATAGTTGATGATCAAATCCAGGAATGGTTACATACGAATATTATTGAACCTTGTTCTTCGGAATATTTTAGCCAAGTTGTAGTGGTTAAAAAGAAAGATGGTACCCCGCGTGTTTGTATCGATTTTAGAAAGTTAAACAAGATTATAATAAAAGATAGGTATCCTTTGCCACTGATTGAAGATATTTTAGATAAGCTTCAGTGTACACGGATTTTTAGCACATTAGACTTAAAAAATGGTTTCTTTCACGTGAAGGTTTCAGAAAAGAGTAAACCATACACATCATTCGTAACGCACAATGAACAGTATCAATTTTTACGTACTCCTTTCGGATTATGTAATTCACCTGCAATTTTTCAAAGGTTTATAAATGATATATTTCGTGATTTAATTAATAAAGGTTTTGTATTGCCTTATATCGACGATATTATAATTTTAGCAGATGATGAAAATGAGGCATTGAAACGTCTTAAGTTAGTACTTGAAATTGCTCAGAACTATGGATTAGATATAAATTGGAAGAAAAGTCAATTCTTGTTTAGTAAAATTGAATATTTGGGACATATTATAGAAAACGGAAAACTATCCTTCCCCGCACAAAACGAAAGCTGTTATTAATTATCCTGAACCGAAAACGCTCAAAGAGGTTCATTCATTTTTTGGACTAGCAAGTTATTTCCGAAAATTTATTTCCAATTTTGCTTTAATTGCCAAACCCCTCAGCGATTTGTTAAAAAAAGAAAATACATTTAAATTTGATGAAAACGAAAGGAATTCTTTTAACACACTGAAAAAATTACTCTGTGAAAAACCAGTTCTAAATATTTTCAATTTAGATAGCGAAACTGAAATTCATACTGACGCAAGCCAATTTGGTTTTGGTGCTATTTTAATGCAGCGCGACCTAAACGATAACCAGTTCCACCCAGTGTATTTTATGAGCAGAAAAACTACGGATCAGCAACAAAAATATTCAAGTTATGAACTAGAAACTTTAGCGGTTGTTGAGGCTTTAAAAAAATTCAGAACGTATGTTTTAGGTCTTCATTTCAAAATTGTTACCGATTGCAATGCATTCAAAATGACAATGAGCAAAAGAGATATTTGTACAAGGATTGCTAGATGGGCTCTCTTTCTCGAAGATTTCGACTATGAAATAGAACATAGGTCTGGAACGCAAATGCGACACGCTGACGCCTTGAGCAGAAACCCCGTTATGATGATAGATTCCGAAAATTACGTGACAGCTAAAATAGCAGTTGCCCAACAAGATGATGATTACATAAAAGTATTGCAAAATCTAGTTGAGAATGGGAAAGATGAAAATTATTTTATAAAGAACAACGTTTTGTATAAGTATGATGCTGGTAGAAATTTATTAGTGATCCCTGAAGCCATGCAAACTGAAATTATTAAGGAAAATCATAACAAAGGTCATTTCGCTGTAACAAAAACAGAAGAGCTGATTAAGAGAAATTTTTACATACCTGGACTCAGGAAAAAGATAGAAAGCGTTGTAGCAAATTGTATAGACTGTATTTTGTATAATAAGAAGCGAGGAAAAGGAGAAGGACTCTTAAATCCTATACCGAAAGAGAATGTACCTTTAAGTACATATCACATTGATTTCATCGGACCTTTACCATCTACAAATAAAAATTACCAGCACATTTTCACTATAGTGGATGCATTTTCAAAATTTATTTGGATTTACCCGGTAAAGTCGACAAGTGCCAAAGACGCTATAGACAAACTGAAAGTTCAACAAGCAACATTTGGTAACCCATCCAGAATTATCAGTGATCGTGGAAGTGCTTTTACCTCAAAAGATTTTGATGAATATTGCCAAGCCGAAGGTATTCAACATTTATTAATTACAGCTGGAATTCCGCGAGCAAACGGTCAAGTTGAAAGAATGCACGAAACTCTAATACCAGTATTATCAAAGTTATCCTCTAACGATCCTTCAAAATGGTTTAAATACACTGACGTTGTTCAACGAGTAAATGAATAGTACTATCGCACGAAGTACTAAAGTAACACCTTTTGAACTATTGACTGGTGTACGGATGAAAAATAAAGAAGACCGTAGAATAATAGAAATTTTAGAAGAAGAATATGAGAAAAGTTTCATGAAAAATAGAGAACAACTAAGGGAAGAAGCAAAGCAAAACATTTTTAAAATTCAGGAGGAAAACAAAAAGACCTACAATCGGAAAAGAAAAGAATCGCGAAAATACAAAGGACAACTTGTAGCTATTCAAAGAACTCAATTTGGGACAGGACTAAAATTGAAGCCTAAATATTTTGGTCCCTATAAAATAATAAAAGTCAAACTCAAAGATCGCTATGATGTTGAAAAGGTGGGAAAACATGAAGGTCCAAATTTTACATCTACAGCTGCCGATTACATGAAGCCTTGGAACCAAGTTTAAACAATGTCATGATGTTCACATACCAAATTAGACAATTTTCACCCCGATTTTGTCCAGAAAAAGTGTTAACAATTATTTTTTTGTTTTACGATGAAAATTAAGGAAATACTGAAGACGAGGACGACATGGTCTTGATTTTAAAGATGACAACGACGAAATACTAATGAAAACGACGATGACTTCATTTCCGACGAGGATGGCAACATCACCAATGACGACGATTGTGGCGACATCAACGACGAGATGACCACAACTTAACGATGCCGTCCTAGAAAAATAGTTATGACGATAACAGACTATAATTTTTTTAATAGATATTTTCTGCTTGTTTTCTTTCTTTTGCAGAGTTTGTTAAATCTTCTAGACGTTAGGATGCGGAGGACCGTCATCCGTCAGGAGGGCCGATTTGTGGTACCGGCTTATGACACCCGCTGTGAGTGGCGCTTCGGTCGCCATCTACCGCTACGAGACCTGATGCTGCTGGCCAACGCTAGAATAGCAGACAGTGTACGACGTAGGACTAACGACGACCGACAATGTTAAACGATGAAGTAATTAATGTATATAGTCTATGTTAAATGTTCCATGTAATCGTCCGTCTTAATATATGTTTGTATTTAGAATTGCGTCCGAGTGCTTTTTGAATACCAGAATTCCTGGACTGCGGTGTTCTTCTACATACATGTATACGATTTTCGTCCAAAGTAAATTGTAGAAATTATAACAATGTCGAAAAGCAGTTAAAAAATCATTTTCCTTAAATGATGTTGGCATTTTTCAACGAAAGAGAAAAGTGATTATTCCTGCTCACTTTTTCAATCTTTAGTTGACCAATTTAAACCGATCAAGGTTGGGTTGGTTTGAATAATAAATATGACTTTGATATCTCTCGTCTTTAATGGCGTTGCTTTTTCGATGGCTAGCAGTGTAGATACGTTAATCATACAAGTAAAACATACTTCGATGATATGCCTGGTGTAGATGGATTATGGAACCGTTAGTTTTGCTCTCTAAAGAAAATGAGAAACTTTTGAAACGCTTTCTTTGTATAACTCGTGTAACCCGTGCGATTGGTACCAGGTACGCAGTTAAAAAACCAACGGACCATCAATAGATATTTCTCAAAAGTGTTCCATCACTCCTTGAACGAGTTGAACAAACTAATATAAGCATTTGAAAATATTTAATCGTTTTTAATGGCGGAACGTTTGGGACAAGGTTAATGGAACATTAACTCCATATAATCTTTCTATAAACCTTGCGTTGGGGCTTCCTTTTGCCTTTTAAATAGCTTCTATCCGTCTTACTGCGAGTTATAGGCGTCACAGGTTCGATTCCTGTAATTTATCCAGGGTGTATTTCACTCTTCTGTGCTAGTAAAACTGCCCTTGAGCAATAAAATTCAACCAACCACTTATCCGCCATGCAGTAAAATCATAAAATATTATTAGTACAGGTTCTAGAGGTTCTACATTTTAAAGAAATACACTTCAAAATCATGACCTTCTACATTTATGATCGATTTGGCTCGAGGTTTTAATCATTTGAAATTACACCTCACAAAAAATATTGAACTCTGAAAAATAAATCAATTGCAATGTAACCCTCTCCAGATTAATATCCTGGGTGCATCCGTACACTTCAGAAGAATTAACAGTAGTTGAATCATATGTGCCACTTTAAATGGAGAGAAACGTAGGGAAAGTTATCTCTCTTGTTACTATTGTCCGGTTGCACTATCGAACTGGACATATATTTCAAGTCTATGTATAAGGCATGCATACTACACATATCAATTTGAGGAGTGTCCGTAGGAATTTCAAATTGTCGAAAAAATTAACAGACGTACACTGAACTTTGAAACATTAACTAATTTCTTTTCTCAAATGTAGATACTGTAAAATTGAACATTCTGGTATTCAATTTAATTCTAACACAATTAATACAAATTGAAACGTATTTCCAATTCAGGTACAAGTTTAGTTTCTAATTTATATAAAATTAATTACTTAATTCCTTGAACAGATCTGAAATTGGATCAAGTTTTGAGGAAATCGATAAGATTATAAAAAGAGAGGCATAACCGTAGCCAACGTAAACTTGTTTATGTTGGCTACGGTGTAGAGCAGAAAGTGAGTGAATTTCCATTTCTGTGTTATAACAGATGACGAAAACCGGATTTCTTTAAATTGCATTACAAGTGTTGTAAAAGCCGACATAACATGTGTAGCATCAGATGTTTAATACATACATAAAAATAGGATATTTGTAAAAGATCATCGTTGAAGTGTAGCAAAGGATACAAGAACTTTCCAATTTAACTTCGATCATCGGTGAAAGGGTTATTTTACATCATTATAAAGTTGTTATTCCTAAGTAAAAACGTATTTTTGTGTTTACAAATTTCCATAGAACTTAGCAAGAATGTGATAAACGTATTTTTGAAGACTGATTTTGGATTTTAAATGTCTAGTAATGCTGAAAAGAATCAACAGGAAAACAATATTAGTCCAAGCAACATAAACGGTATCACGCCAGCCAAAGAAAATGGAATTAAAACTGTTAAAGAAAGTTCACAAAGAACAAATTTGTCATTTCATGTTTCCAAGTTATTTGATCAAAAGAGAAAACGATGGAAATATTTTGCTTGGTCAAAATACGTTGAGCTGGAAGTACTTCTGCTATTACATGGTTGTGTAGTTGCTTTAGTAATAGCTGTCCAAGATAGAGTGATATATCATGAAATGTGCATGAAAGAATTTTCAAACGAAACGCATTGGTGTTATGATATTGAAAAGTCACACAATATTACAAGCGAGCTTTTAAGAGTAAGATCTGTCAAATTGAATACTTCTTCGCATAGAATGTATCTTCTACTAATACAACAATTTGTTGCATTTGTTTCGTCAACTTTCCTCTGTCCATGGAGTGATTTGTATGGACGAAAATTTCCACTTATTATTTCAATTATAACTGGAAACTTTGACTGTCTATTATTCTATTATCAGAAAACTTTTCAAACTTCCTTTATGGTTGAAATCTACGTTATGAGTATCCTATCCAACTCCTTCGGTGGACATATTTGCTTATTGTCGATGTCATACAGTTATGTCGCAGATCACTCATCAAAAAATATCAGGACATTTCGGTACACTTTTACGAACATTGCTTTTATGGTGGGAATGGTTGCAGGCGTCACAATTTTCTCAACTTTACATTACAAGGCAGCGGCTTCTGTAAGCCTGCAAATGATATTTGGTATCAGACTTGTTTCAGTCATATTGGTAGGCTTGCTGTTTCTCGACAGAGACTTTAAGGGGCAAGATCAGAAGTTATGCAAGAAATTCAAGTCTGTTTTCTCAATGTACAGCGTGAACTTGAACACCCTCACTCGATGGAGGCGCGATTGTGGCTGCGAGCAACTGCAGCTTCTTATTTTATCAGCTTGGCCAGTTTTTGTAACATGCAGCAGTAAGTAAAATTTTTTAGCTTTTATAAATATTTTGTTGTGTGTGGTAACGTCCAAGAACACGATACCGGTCTATCGCCAAATTGGTGACTGAAATTTTCATTGCCAAACGACTATTTGGATAGGTCTACGACGGATTACCATATTCCAAAATTATCGCCACTACTGGCAATTGTTATTATCGCCAATTGACGATGGTACCGTGTTCTTGATCCTAACCATTTTAAGCTAGGTATTTTTTAATTAACGTTACACTGAAGCAACACAACTGGCTATTGGTGACAGTCCGGGATTAAACCAAAAGGGAAAGATCCGAGGACAACACCACCTAATTTTGAACCACGGGCAGATGACGAAGCAAACCTGAGCTGGCACCCCACTCCAAACTTCCATACCACTCCAATTCTTAAGCTAGGATATATTCTGTCTTTCAAAATGGATATGAAACCTTAATAAAATTGAAGGTATTCCGTTTTTAGAGGATAGGATCAAGGCACTTAATTTTGTAACGCCTGATTGCCAAAAGTAGGGAAATGGATTTTTTGATGAATGATTTTTTTGAACAATTAAATACGATTCATGTGTGAATAGATACTTTATCAAACTTTATAAATTTTTTGTTATGTCAAGAAAGTCGAAATCGCAGATTTGAAAAACGGTGTCTTGCCTAATAATTCCTTATAAACACAGATAAGCTTAACATTTGAATTAAAAATGTATTTAAATTTAAAAGTCAAATTAAATTTAAAAAATTTATATTTTATTGGTGCTGAAGTACAAAGAAAGGAATATCTTACATGATTTTATGTGCATATTAAACTACGTCAAACTTATTTTACAGATTAGTAAAGGTTATGAATTATTTTTGATACGTTATTCTCACAATTAATCTTTCCTTATCAAGCCAAAACCCTCTTACCAATATCAATGCTACTTTCAAACAGATTTGCTCTTCTAAAATCTATGGCTATGCAGGTGTGTTACTTAATGGAGTATTTACTAATATTGATATTGCTCGATTTTCTTGACCTTAACCAAGCGCCTCATCAATCATTCTTTGTCTCACTATTTTCCTTATTTGTTGGTACTGTTGTTTTATTATTATTTACACATATGGAAGCACAGTGTTGCCTGTGCTTCCATATGTGTAAATAATAATAAAACAACAGAAACACTAGAATATGCAATATATTCTTATTCATTAATAAACAATTTAATCTATATCACATCACTAAAAGACGATATTAAATATTTATGCCTGTGGAGTTCACAGAAAACACAGTTGGGTGGATTCTTGAAATTTTCCATGGATAAAGTATCTCAGTCAAACTCAATTCTCTGAATTTTGGCGTAAAATGTTGATTAATTTTAAATTAAAAATGAATCGATTTTCAATTAATTAAATTATTTCCTTTCGACTATAGAGAATGTATTCCATAACTGAAAAATTCTATTATTTTCTATAATACATTTCATAATATAGAAAATACGCAATATGGAACATGTTCCATATTACGTATACATGTGCTTCGACGGAAAAGGTACATTTTTGAATAAGAAACAAATTTAACGAAAAACTAGTATTTAGCATTCAAGAACAAACATGCTTCATAATGAATCGTGTAATAAAATATTTTTGAATTAATATTCTCTCTAATAATTGACTTTTAAAATAAGCCTCTTATATATTTTCAGCAACTCAAAATACAAAATGCCTCAATTTAAACAACGGATTTTCAACTGTCGCTCGTGCCTTCTTTACGATAGACTTGGATAATCACCTGTCGAGATATTGCGGTGTTTCATATTACGTGTACTTACCCTGCATGATGTAAAGCATTTCGAAACTCGTAAAAAAGAATTGTGTTACTGCTGAAAAACCTTACATTTTAAGCTAAGCCCAATACTCGAGATGTCTGAAATGATATCTATGTGACAGAATCGGGTTACAAGTTTGTCTAAGCCGGGCCACACACTAGAGAAGCATGAAACAAAACATACGATACGCACATGGTACTCCATTTTCGTATACAAAACACGTCGGTATGCATGCGTATTTCAGCCAATTTAGTGTCGAAAGACATGTTGGACTCGTACATGGCTTGCCATATGCACATGCATATATGTCAAGGCAAACACTGATCCATCAACAGTCTTGAGACACTAAATTGGCTGAAATACGCATGAGTAATCACGTTTTCTGTACCAAACTGGAGTATGCGCATATCGCAGGCTGCTCCAGTGTGTGGATGGGCTTACCCCCACCCGAATAACTCATTTCTAAATTGCATTCAATAACTTCACAGTTTAATACAAGCAGAATTTGGTTTTCCTTTCTCCTGAAGCCCTCAGTGGTACATCTCTTTTAAGTGTGTACAGGCATCACGGACTTGAGGTACTCTAGAGATCTTTTCTTTTCCCATGGACTTTACTGTCTTTGGTAAACACAGGTGTCCCACACCCTGGATATCCAAACGATGTTTCTATGCTTTCATCCTATTATTCTATTCTCCAATCCCACTTTTCCCCCTTTCGTATTTTTTTTACTTGAAGTTGTCTGTCTTGTGCTTTGCGCAGCTTGAACAAATATCGCCCTTGTGCCAAAAATATCGCAAACCAACCTTTCTCCTGAAAATTTATATTCTTTGATCAGTGACAGAATTCCAGGAGGAAGTTATGCTGTTTTAAAATGAGAGGTATACAGCTAAAAGGGTGAGCAGCTCTTATTCGAGCACTGTCCATAGAAAAGCAAATTAAAAGGTACCATGTAATAGGGAATAGCGTCTTGTGTATATTTATATACATTAAATTTGCATAATGGGAAATTTTTCCTATCAAATTTTCACGAATTTTATAATTTCCAATGTAAATATTCAATTTCAAACCTACACTAAAATTTAAACTCTGATACCTAGCTTAAGCCATCCGGTCCAGCCACTTCTAGTTTATGAATTTTTTTTGAAAGAAAAGGAATATCATATATATACGAATATTTTGTTTAGGATCTCAACTAGGGGGTAGCACGGAAAAAATATCAGTTTGATATGAAGATTAATTTGAAGAATACGAATAAAAAAATGTCCGGGAAACGATTAAACGTAAGAAACTCTTTCTCATTATCTAGAAACCGTTGTAGTAAAAGATCTGAAACGCAGATGCGAAATTAAATTTGGATATATATTCGCAAATTTCTCTCGAAATTGAGTGCTCTGATACAGGTCACTCACTCACAGATCACTCACCAAGTACTCTGTCCAAGTTCTTCAGCAGCCAGAATCAATGATCTGAGGATTCGTATACAAGCAGCCTGGCAAGTAGTTGTTCCCCAGGAACACTTCCAAAACTTTTTTGATACGATACCACGACGCATCGTAAAGCAGCTCTTATTGCAGCTGGTGAAGGCTACACAGCATACTGATTTTTAAAGGTTATAATTATTGTATTATTCTAATAATTTAATCGTGTATATGTTTAATAACATCAGTAACATGAAGCATAAACTTCAAGTTATACGTACGATTCTTTTACAGTGTCGCAATTTTCACAAACAGTAGCGTAGAATTTTTAAAGAATATTACAAGAACATCAGTAAACACTGAAATCCAGTATGGAAAAATGACACAAATTTCTGATTACTGTTTATGTCGTGGATGGAAGTTAGGAAATTAATAATTTCTCATTAAAAAGGACAAATGAACATTTATTTAGGATGATAAATGAAAATCGTAGTCTTCGAGTGCACAGGAAGAAAGCTTCTGACAGATCTGTAGTTTCCAACAGATGAAAAAAATTGTTTGCACATACATTTATGATTGCTCTCAGCGAATGACCTTGAAGACATCAAAACATCAGTTCTCGGCTTCATTTCTGTGTGTGAACCGGAATACTTTCTCCTATTTGGGTCCCGTCCCGACAGCAGCAATATTTGATTTTTAAACTATTGAAATGTAATTTTGAAAACAGTGTAATGAAATTTATTTTTCTCTTCTTAGCGTTTGAAGGCCTTTTTACCTATAGTGCTCACCATGCAACATTCTTCGAAAATTTTGAGACATATGCAGATGTAGTGAGATATTTCACCATATATAACATCCTTTGTGAAGCATTCTGCATACTTTTTCTCAAGTTCTTCGCCGACCTAAAGGACGCCTGGCTAGGTTTGATGGGATTCTTCAGTCTCTACCTTTATTCATTAGGCATAGCCTTCTGTCATGATCGCCTCACATACATAGTCGGTATGGCTATGCTTTGATTTCACATCAGTAATATTTACTCATCATTAATTTACGGGACAGTGCTTTTAGATGTCACTTTTCATTTAGTTGAGTTTAGTTCATTACTTTTTAAGTTAAAATAAAGAATGCATTTATGTTTAGAAATTTTGCGATTTATGTGGTGTATGTATAATTTTCTTTGCGACTATAGACCATACACAATGTGGCCATAAAATATTGCGCTATTTGGAGGATTCTATATCTTTATTTAAGAATCAGAATCCCCCCAATCTTTGGAAATACACTAATTAAGGCTCAGAAAGTTCCAAAACTTGGGATAGAGAAATATATGGCTCAGTGCAAAAGAAATAGACCATTACAATTCAGATGAATAAATAATAAAGAATGTCTTAAGTTAAAGAGGATTTTAATCTTTTTTTTTGCACGAAAACAGAGTACACAAAAATTGTTTTCTTTGAATAATATTTTCCAGTAACGTAGCGTAACATTGATCACTGGGAATGCCGAGATTGGATCGGAATTTTTTTATCCTTAGCTTTAGACAATCTCATATCAACTCTTTTCGCCTTTATTTTTTCCTTCAAAGACAATAAATACAAATGATTTTAACCCTAAATTAGGAGGCCCAAAAGGTGTAATTATGCCTAATTCCGGCAACTCTGCCTGATCCAAGCGCTGTCTTAGAGCTTGAGGATGTCTTTTACAAAGACGGGGAAACTAGAGAGAACAAGAAGTGAATGATAGACCTTGTCCAAAAACCCACTGCGCATATTATCTGGACTGGATGCTAGACTCAGCAGGAAACATGGGGTAGGGAGAAGAGTTTGTATTGAAGGTAAACATTGCGTATGGCAGAAGTCATTAACCAATTATTGTAAGAAACCATTGGGGGTTGAAAGGATGGGCCATCAGCATTCTCTGGTTGACTTTTGTGGTGAAACTGAAGGATGTTAAAGTTAAAACTGATGTCTCAGATTTATGTCAAAAAATTATTCTCACTTCAGATTTGTTTTATTTTTATTTTTTCCCACAGAATTTTAATTTTTTGATTAGAGAAGGCTGAGCCCTTCTGGGCTTCATTGGTCGCTACGCCACTGATATTTTCACCATTTGAAAATTTATATAATTTTTACTTCGCTATTTCAACTTTAAACATAAAATTTACTGGTTGTTGAGAGATCAAATTTATTGCTTCAAGATTATTTTGGGAACTAAATGTTTTGGCAAAAATATTTTTCTCCTGTCTTAATTAGCATATCGTTCTACTTGGGTGTGATCTGATACTTAGATAAAGTTATAGAATGCTCCGAGAAAGAAAACTTATTTTATGAGCACTTGTATTCATACAAATGTTGAACATTTTTAGAGGATTCCAAGTTCAACAAAATAAAGGATTTACTGCATGAATCAGTGCGACAAAATTTATAAGGATCTACTGGATAAATATGCAGGATTCTTATAAATTTGCATTTAGTCACAGAAAGATGATAGCGACAACATTTTAATGAATAAGAAAATTCGTTTAAAGTAAAATCTTAAAATTTCCGACTTGGATTGCTGTCTAAAATGAAAGCAGACACTAAATCAATTTACTAGACTTTTTTTCGAGGGATGAGCGAATTTTATGAATAAAATATGCTTCAGTTGGGGATGATATACATGAATTAAGGATAAAATTACAAAAGAAAAGCAAGCGTTTTAATTTTATTTTTGATTTCATAAAAATAGAACCAATGTGAACTAAATGCAATTGAAATTTTCTTCTTGTATTGGTTATATTGGGATGCTTATATGTAACAATATATGTGTTATTAATAAATATTCTTAAAACTCATAAAATCTATTAATTATGTTTAATTCCTTACAGCTTGCAGTTTAGCTCCCTTCAGAAGCTTTGCAGCAGTTGCAATACGTTCCATTACTTCAAAGATAATTGAAGCCGACGAGAGAGGTATTTACTTCTTTTCAATCATTTTAAATCTTGAAACAAGGATACATAAGGTCAATCTGCCATTAGAACTGAACCCGCCACAAAGTATGTGCCTGTCTGTAGACGTATAAACGGAGCTTATTCTATTTTCCATAGGGGATGTTTGAAGAAATGCATTCAAATTTTCCACTCAAAATGGCGCACTTAATGTGAAAATGGAAATATATTTACTTTGATTGTTGCTGAGGAAGGATATCTCTTCCAGTAAACTACTACTTTCCACAGCCAAAGAAAACAAAGCGATTGCAAAACATCTTGAATCACCCCTACGAGTGAACGTACGAGTCCTGTTCCTATAGCGACCGCCATCACCCAGATTTTGTGACGAGGGCAGTTCTCGAGCACCGAAAATAATTGAAGCCGAAGAGAGAGAGGAACCTTCTCTTCGGCTTGTCTTGAAAAAAGATTTGTCGTGATTTTGTACGAAGTCTTGATTCAAATTTGCCACTTTGGCGCACTTAATGTCAAATTGTAAAGATACTTGTATCCGAGGAAGGATATTGCCAGTATAAACTACTCCGCAGTTTTAATTTAAATTTTAAACATTTAGATTTCCTCAAGAAGAGACAAAACTATCTCTACAAGTAGAAGAGATGTTCTAACGCGTTTCCGAACCAATATGATGATAATTAAAAGCTTCTCTTTCTATATCACATCCAAGAAACTCCCTACTGAAGTAATGGGTAGGTGGAGAATGTTAAACATTGTTTTGTGACTGTCCACTACACATACTCTAGACTAGAATTAATTTCTCACTGTTTAAACTCTTTTTGAGTTCAACACAAACACCGTTCCTAAAATGAGAGCACTCAAAATTTTTTGAAAACAGTAAAACAAGATTTTAATTCTCTTAAAGCAAGAGCGTACACAATGTATATCACCTAACTTTACTACTACATAACTAAAAGACAATACTCTGTATGGATCAATAGTTCCAAAGACGGCTATCACCTGTAGAAAAAGATGCAAGAACCATTTTCCATTTCCATTTATAGTGTCTATAATATAATTATCTTTATGGGGCTCCGAAAAAGGCCTCATTTGTATTTGATCAAGCATCAAACGATTTCGCTCTCGATTAGAATCTATGAGAGATTTTAAGTGTAAACAAACAAAACAGACAGTCTGAGATTTTACTTATGCGCTCTAAATGTTCTCTCATGATACACATCGGGGTTTTCTGAAAATGCAGGTTATTTATATCGTTATTTTAGTTTGGCGTTTAATTTAATTGGTACTGACCAATCAACTATCATATTTAAATTCGGAATTTATTCTTTAGAATTTCTATTGCTGAAGTGTGTAATCATATTCGAAACACTTCCCAACTGACATCACATTCAGAATACTTACAGCAAACAGGTATCGCCTCAGAAACGCTAATACCACCTGTATTTAGCTTGGCAGAAGATGGCTTTCAGACTGAAAGTAAATAATTTTGGTTCAACGTATTTTAAGCTAAACCAATGCTATGAGTGGTTTCAAATAGTATTTTTAAAATGAATTCAATTTATACTGTCGAGTATCAGAAGCGTAAAGTGAAGACGCAATCTCAAGTATTGTGTTTGGATGATTTAGTTTCTTTAAAGAAACAAATCTAAACTCCAATTAATGATTACCTAGAATTTATTTCCTAAGATTGTAGTTTCTTACACAAGACTGCAATACAGATGATATCTGAATCAGCTGAACCCGCACGAATAATTTGTACGGAAAATATTTAAAAAAATGTAAATTTAGTTTTCAAAGAAATATTTTAAATATATACAAAATTGTTGTATTATCTAAAGCTGATTAACCTTTGCAAAATCATATAAACGTGAAATGTGACGAACTGATTGGGTGGGAATTTCAAGATCACAAACTCAGATGAGTGTTCCTCCAACCATAATTTGGCGTGTCTTAGCTTGAGTGACAGAGCCCTGTTGGAAAGGCCAAACCCATCAGAATAAACACACGATTATGAACAGGTGTAACTCGTCAGAAAAGATGCACACATACGTAGACATATCAGGGGTACCACTGAATGTCACTTTAACAAACCCCATACCATTACAGAGTCACCACCAGCCTGTTGACATTCAGGATCCATGGCTGCTTCATGTTTTAGCTACACATGGATCCTTCCATCTGCCCGAAACAGTTGGAAACGTGACTCGTCAGATCAGGCTACTCATTTCTAGTTATCAAGTGTTCAGTGGTGGTGTTCCCGATCCCAGGCGAGAAGCATAGCTGTGTGTCAAGTATTCATCAAGAGTACTCGAGTAAAGGGACGTCGGCTCCTAAAGCCCATATCTTTGAGGGAACGCTGCAAAGTCCTCACGCTGATGTTTGTTGAAGGCCCAGCATTGAATTATGATGTTATTTGAGGCAGTGTTGCACGCCTATCTCGTAAGACAATTATTGCCAGCCGACGCTGGTCACGTTCACTTAAAATCTTTTTATGCCCACACTGCTGTTGTAAGTTACAGGTTTTGCAAGAATTTTTGAAGCTACGGTACAATCTTGAAATAGTAGTACATGAAAACCTAAACTTCTCAATCTCCGAAATGCCGTGACCTATCTCACGAGCTCCAACTGTTAAACTGTGTTGAAAATCGTGTAAATAGTGATAATTTGCCATTCTCACGGCGGAAAATAGATCTAGATGCTTTCATAAAAGTCTATTCCTTTATGTGTACTAGAAGGCGCTAACAACCAATGGCGTGCATAGGTGGCGTCGCCATGTATTTTGCACATAGCTACATACATATATATTTTATACCAGTTTTTCTGGCACTTCAGTGTATATAGTAATGCATGTATATAGTATTTTATATTCATTGATCATTAAAATAATTTCTTTGTAGACAATATATATATACAAGTCAGAAAAATTTCTTTAGATAGACAATTGCTGTTTCGGCTTCTCGACAATCGAAATAATCTAATTGAATTTTTCGAGTGTTGAACTCTTGCATGGTGGCGTACAACTGACCATGCGTAAATGCTGAAGTTGATGAAAACTACTTATTACTTCAAACTACTTAATGTCTCATCATGCGTTCACTGTAGCAAATGTACCCCTCTTTCGAAATATCTAAAATATTCAATGAAGTTTTATCATTGAATTCTAGAATTTTATTACATGCAAGTGAATCGTCTGGAACTTTCCAGACTTTTCTAGTATTTTCTGGAATATTTCTGTGCATTGTAGAAATTTCTGGCATCATTTAGAATTTTCAGAAGTATTTTAGGAATTTGGTAGTGGTTATACTTAATTAATTGTTTTTAATAATAAATTAGTTTAAAAAATCCAATCGCATTGATCAAATTTGTACCAAAGAACCTTTCTATTGTTACCACTTATAATTTATCGAACCGTTTAAATATTTAAGATAGACATATGTATATTACAAATAATATACAAATAATATAAATGGGGATTCCAGGGAATAACAGCCTTGTTAACACAAGCAACAAACAATATCTGATGCAATTAAATGAGCATCTGAATCTTTAGAGAAAAGCTGTTAAAGGTGAAATGAGAGAAGAAAAAAACTTAATTTAATGGCAAAGTTCCTCCTGCGTTATTCTGGGTATATGGTCACATCCTCCATCATAAGTCAAAAAGTCTACAAGTGTATCTTGTAGTCCTAAATGTTAGTGATAAGTTTCTTTCTACACTTATTAAGTTATATTCTTTAAATTGATACTTCTATTTAACTATCAAATGATTTGATGCTAGGGTACTGCGAGCGAATGAGGCGAACATGCTTCAAGCAGTCAATAAAGATTGCGTAGCAATCTTCGAGGGTTGGTGAACAAGAGTGAGTAGTGGATGTAACCTCCTAGAATATAGTATGTCATTTTTAAAAGAGATGTTTCGAAGCAAAGATACTATTAATGTATTATTCTTACTTATTATTAAATGCCTTTTTTGTAATTTATCTTTCTCCTTCGAGTTTATAAATAATATTTTTACTTTTAGGGAAAACATTTCTTATCCTTGTTACTTGTGAAACATTTGCAGTGGTTTTGGGCTTTGTATTTCACGTGAAATTTGACTATCTTGTTGGTGACACATATCCTGAAATTTTCCATTTGATCCTTTGCACTCTGTTGATCATTCCATTCTGTGCATTCTCGTAAGTATTAAATAAAATTTCTAAATCAGATAACAGAAATAAATACCAACCACTTTCAGCAAGAAGCGATAAGAAAATATGTTGTTAGTTTCACAAATTACTATCGCAATGGTAAATACTTGGATAATTTACCATTGGGTTCGACTATTGGATAGCTTGAATAATTTCCTATTGAAGGCAAATTTTGCATTTTGGAGCATCTCCTTCAAGCTAGGAAACAAACAAAAATCACACGGGGCCAAGTCAGGATTATAAGCTTGTTTAAGCTTGTGTGGCAAACAACACCTAACCCTCCTCTCAGGATAGAATAACGGTTCAAGCATCAGAACCAAGACAAGGCGCGTGTAGACACACGTAAATCTAAAAACTTTCTCAGGTGTTGACCTCGTTATCTGATTGTGGTTCAAAATTATGACAGGTAGGTAATGCATCGCACTGGAGAAACACAAGGGGCTATTTGCGACGGTCCAGGATCAATCCCGAAGGGAAAGACGCGAGGACAACACCACGTAATTTTGAGCCACGTTCAGATGACGAGGCAACACCTGAGCAAATTTTTAAGCACCCACTCTTCAAATTTCCACTCCACTCCAACGTGAGGCCACGACAGATTTAACGTGCACCAGCCCCTTGTCTTTGGCTGGACCGAGCCTCGAACTCGCAACCCTCCAGTTGCTAATCCGATCCTTTTCCAAATGGGCTACCGCGGCCCTCAAAATTACGAGATGTTATCCTTGGATCTTTCCTTTAGGGATTGATTCCGGGCCGTCGCCAATAGCCCATTGCTCCAGTGTTGACGTCACTATATGGCATCTTGAAAAAATTCCTAACATTAGAGCTGCGTCGTATTTGTGAGAAAAGGAACGTAGTAATTGAGAAGTTTTATCGTTATAAGACAATTACATGGAGCTGCATTTTTAGTTTTAGGTAATACTTTTACTGAACAAATTACATATTTCTATTAATTATATAATATAAAATAAAAATGTCAGAGTAAGCTTAAAACATTATTGAGCAGTATAACTTAAATTTTTGGAATGCAAATTTTATAGCAAGTTTCATGTAACAGTCGGAATCTGAAACCCAGCAACTACACGCATTCGGCCTCTCGAATATGACGTCACAGATTTCACTGTCTAGCTTTTTCTTTAGTAGGTGATGGGTGAGTAATTAAAAATCCCACCTCCCCTTACAACCCGTCTTCAGAAATAAAAGAACTACATTTTTGTTTTTTCACAAAAACTTAACAAAGTTTCCTTCAAAGCGTTCATCAATTTCACCTTACCGTTAGTTTTAACTTCACCTTAATGCGGAATGCCGACGTTTTCGAGATATTCATAAGTTATTCCTGCCTCGATCTCTCTACGTGACACGTGAAACAATTATTTCCCAAACAAGACGCACAGCTCAACCTAACCTAGGAGCGGGTTTTGGCATCTTTGAATTCTTTATTGAATTTTTCATTTTCTTGAATGATTACCTCTACTAAGGCATTATGAATGCAGCAGATATGGAGAAGGTCCCAATGGAAGAGAAACTTGAGAAAGATTCGTTATGAATTTGTTATTTTCGAAATCGAAATCATCGACTGGCCTAAATGATTATCTTATTAATTCAATCGTTTTTCGAGCCATTCAAATTTCATTTCCTAATGCATTTTATTTTTTAAAAGCCGTATCTCGAGAGCTGCAAGGTTAAATGAAACTCGCTTTACAAAACAGCGTCTATTTAAATGAAAATATGCTTCGCAACGTAAAGTTAGCTGCTGTTATGATATAGATTTAATTGCTTGCTACTTCTATATTGCTCAATTTTCTTTTTCACGTACTGAAAATTCACAAATATTTACTCTCAATTTTTAATGTTATAAAACGTTCTGTGTACAATGTTCGAAGTTAAGGGCTGTACTGACTTGCTCAAAATTTTAAATTATCATCACAAGGAATACTCCTTTTTTTTTGGTTCAAACCATTTTAATGAACTCACAGGACACAGTACAGGCACGACACACAACACAAAATAATAAAGGTAGTAAATATCAAAAACGAAACATCTCAGTCTCGATCACTCTCAAAAAAACACAACCCACACGTCTCTCGCCACACTCGTTCTCAACTCTTTCCTTTCTCAAAGTCCTTCTGGGCATGCGCAAGAGCGCCATCTATCTTAGTCTGAAGTCTTTACAGACTTATAAACTCCTCCCCACAAGGAGGAAACTTTTCTCGAAGAATGAGGGAAAAGTTTTGATGACTCCACTGCCTGAAAAAGTCTCCAGATAGGTGCAGTCATTGGAAAAGTTCAAGAGTTCAAGTACACAAAATACACTGCACATGTACCAGATTATAGCAATCAGTGCCTTGAACTCAAAAATATTATACAAAAAATTATATACTTATTAAAAATTTAGGAAAACAATTTACACTAATGATAAGAAAAATTTAAAATTTTCACACATAATACAAATATCAAAATAAACAATAAACTTACTAATATAAAATAAAAGTTTATGAGGTTTATGGGATGCGACTTAATGAATCAGCATTTTGATGCTGTTTCCCCCTCTTATGGACAACCTCATAATTGAATGGCTGCAGGATCAAAGCCCAACGTAAAAGTCTAGGGTTGGTTCCCGTATTTTTGTCCAGCCAAACAAGGGGATTATGGTCCGTCTGGATGATGAACTTCTGGTGTCCATCCAAATAACATCGCAGCTTTTGGATGGCGAACACGATAGCTGCGCACTCTCTCTCGATGGTACTGTACTTCTGTTCTGCATTTGAGAACTTCCGACTCAAGTACATGACAGGATGTTCCTCACCAATGTCATTAATTTGGGACAAAACGATGCCAATCCCAAGATTTGACGCGTCACATTGGACGAGAAACTGTCTCGAGAAATCTGGACTGTACAACACCGGATTCTCCGACAACCGTTTCTTTAAATTGTCAAACGCCTCTTGACAAGCATCAGTCCATATGACAGCAGCACGACGATTTTTTCCTTTCAGCAGATCTGTAATTGGTGCTGAGAGGACTGAAAAGTCAGGAATGTATTTTCGATAATACCCCGCAAGTCCTAAGAAAGATCGGATCTGCGTCTTAGTCGCAGGGGTCGGAAAGTCCTTTACAGTTTGGATCTTCAATTCTCCAGGTGTTCTCTGGCCCTGACCAACCAAGTGCCCAAGATACTTTACGTACGCACGAGCAAACTGGCACTTAGAAGGCTTGATGTGCAGATGAGCTGCATTCATCTTTTCTAAGACGGTTTTCAAATGTTGTAAATGATCTTCCCAACTTAGGGAATAGATGGCTACATCATCCAAGTAAGGGCATGCAAATTCTCCACAGTCTTTCAACAGTTCGGCCATCAAACGACTAAAATCATAAGGGGCATTTTTCAAACCGAATGGCAATCTCAACGGTCGAAATGTCCCAAAACTGGTTACAAAAGCTGAATATCTTTGGGCTCGTTTACTCAGAGGTATTTGCCAATAACCTCGGGTCAAATCTAGAACGGTGATATACTTGGCAGCTGACACTTTTTCAACAAGCTGCTCAATGTTTGGCAGAGGAAAGTACTGGGTTCTAGTGACCTTGTTGAGTCTTCGATAGTCGATGCACGGTCTTGCATCCTTTCCTGGTACTTCTACCAGAATAAGAGGAGAAGTAAAATCAGATTCTCCTGGCTCAATGACTTTGAGCGACAGCATCTTCTCCACTTCCATCTTCAAAATTTCTGTTTGGCGTGGAGATATCTTGTAAGGTTTGGCACAGATGGGCCTCTCAGATTCAAGCTCAATGTCATGTTCAGTAAGATCAGTACACCCCGGCTGGTTTGAGAATGAGCTTGAGAATGAGATTTTGATAGCAACTCTCTCAGCTGCTCCTTCTGATCTTCTGACAAGCGACCATTTTGTTCTATGTCTTGCCAAATTTGTGTCATTTCCGAGACTTCAGGCTTCTGCTCGAGACTTGGAATGTCCTCCTCGTTGTCACAGTTCCTAATCTCTTTTAGACAGATTAAATTCACATTTTCGGGTCTCTGGAAATATGGCTTGAGCATGTTCACATGGTACACATGGGATTTGTCTTTTTCTGGAAACTGCACAATGTAGTTGGTTTCGGAAAGCTGTTTAACGACTTTCCCTGGGCCGATCCAATGAACTGCCATTTTGTTAGGCCTAGATGTAGCGACAACCAGCACAAGGTCGCCTTCACAAAATTTACGCTTCACAGCCTTGCGATCATACCATAGTTTTTGTTTGTCTTTGGCGTTCTCCATGTTTTGGACGGCTAATTCCTGACACCTTTTCATGCGGTTTAGTAGCTTGAAGACATATGATACTACGCTAGTCTTCTCTTCCTCGCTTTCCGTCAAGTTCTCGTACAGTAGAGTCATGGGAGTCCTCAAATTCTGTCCATGAACCAGCTCAGCTGGAGTATATCCAGTACTGTCATGAGTAACAACTCGTAGAGCAAACAGGGCATGAGGCAAGATTTTCTCCCAATCAGGTCCTGACTCCAGACACAGGACTCGAAGAATTCTCTTCAAAGTTCTATGTAGTCTCTCCACAGGATTGCTCTGGGGATGATGTACGGAACTTCGCACTACTTTAACTCCAAATTTCTCCAGGAACTCCGTTGTGAGTGCACTTGTAAACGACGTTCCTTGATCGCTTTGCAGCTCCCTCGGGAAACCCATCCGACTAAAGATTTGCAGGAAACTATCGACCACGGTTGAAGAACTAAGATTTGGGACAGGAACTGCATCGGGATATTTGGAAGACATGCAAATTGCAGTGATGAGATACCGGTTTCCAGATGGTGTAGTAGGTAAAGGACCACAAGCATCCACATTAATCTTTGTGAAGATCTCCGAGATGACAGGAACGATCTTCATGGGTGCCTTCTTCTTATCCCGAGGTTTCCCGACTCGCTGACATTGGTCACAAGATCTGACAAATTCTTCAACATCTTTGTAACAATTCGGCCAAAAAAAAGTTTTAAAAAGAGCATCTTTAGTCTTGGTCACTCCTAAGTGAGCCGCTGTTCCTTCATGAGAAAGTTTCTTTAATTGGTCCCGAAACTTCTCTGGAACAATCACCAGTTTTCTCTGCGTACCATCCTTGTCACTTTTCAGATAGAACAGCATTTGATTAACGATTGCATACTTGGTTTTCTTTGCTAACTCCTCAGCTTCTAGGAAAAGTGGTTTCAACTCTTTACTCTTGCGCTGCTCTTCGACAAAATCATTCCGTGAGGCTTTAATCAGATCTGGAAGTGAGGCTTCTTCCGCCATAGGCAATACCTCTCCGTCTTCCTCTGTTAACACGGTACTGTCATTCTCTTCTCCAGGACTCGACTCAACTGGATACTCTTCAACTTCGGCTGTCAAAAGACTTTTCTGAGCTCTCGTCTGAACTGCATTAATAACTTGGATCTCCAGCTCCTTATCTTTTTTCATACTCTCGATCAGAGCAACGGTTTTGTTACTTAGTAGGTAATGCTCTTGATCCAGAAAACTGTCTCTTACAGCAGCTTTCGTAAGGACATGTCCCAATTCGCAGTTCAAATCAACTTCTGCAATGGGCAAGCAGACCGGGCTGTCTACTAATGGAGAAGCGAGCCACACATGCTCACCTGTGTACATATGTGGTTTGATAAATTTTCTGGGAATAAGATCGATGCTGGCACCAGTATCTCTCAAGATAGACATTTGGGCTCCATTTACTGTCCCAGCACTAGTATAAGGAGACATCAACTCAGGCACGTGTCTTCCAAAGACTTCATTGGCAGCTACTACTTCAGATCTCTTGAGCTTTGGGCATTGGGGTCTCAGATGTGATAACGAACCGCATTCATAGCATCGGAGCTGTCTTCTCTTTTCAAACTCTCTTTCACGGTTTTCGTTGCTTGCGGGTTCGGTTTTGACCGGATGTTTGTTCTTGTCATCCTTGAATGGTACTTTGGGTCTACTTCTACTAAAATGTCCCTTTGAACCTTGATAGCCATACTTCTTTGGAAATTCCTTCTTCCTGAAACTCTGCCTGATGGTTTCGTACTCCTCGATCACTTCTGCCAATTCAAAAGGTGTCTTCAACTTCATCCATTTGTCAAGAAAATGCTCCTTGATTTGATCTGGTACACGATACTTCAATTGCTCGGCAACGATTAAATCTTTTAGTTGCTGAAAGGTTTCAATTTCCAATTCAGCAAGCCATTCAGTGAAGTAGCTGTACAGTTCATGAGCATAATTTCTCCATGTTTTCTCTGCTGTTTTCTGATGTCTGTAGAAACACTGTTTCAATTTTTCAGCGTTCATTTTGTATCGTTTCAGAATGAGATCTTTCACAACATCATAATTGTTGGCCACTTCAGGAGGTTCTCGGGCAAGCATGTTAGATAACTCGGCTGGCAAAACGGCCAGCAAATAAGCCACCCAGTCCTCCTTCGGCACTCGAGCCATCTCTGCTTTCCTCTCGAAATTGATCAAATACAATCCCATTTCATCCCCCTTTTCGTCAAATTTGGGAGTGATTTGGGTAAGTTGGATTTTTCTGTTTCTATCCGCCCCATTTTCAGATTCCTCTTCAGACCGGCGAAATTCCTTCTGAGCCATTTCTAGTTTTTTAATTTCGAGTTCATGTTGTCTGACCCTTTCCCGCTCTTGTCGTTCTTCTTCACGAATTTTTTCTTGTCTAGCTAATTCTTCCTCACAAATTTTTTCTTGTCTAGCTAATTCTTCCTCACGAATTTTTTCTTGTCTAGCTAATTCTTCCTCTTCCAGTCTATCTTTTATGACTCGTTCCATGATTATCGTTACCTCCTCCCGATCGAAATTTGGGCTTTTTAAAATTATTTGTTTAATATCCGCAACCTTGCACGAAGTTGGTACCTTCTCACCAATTTCTTCCGCAACAGCAATTAAGTCCTGCTTTCTACCAATTGCAAGAAATGCCATGATTAAGGGCCAGGGGAAACACTATCAAAAACCTCTATTAAGGTATTAAATTCCAACAGAATTCACAAGACTTTATCAAAGAATTAAATTCGCTAATTCTACGTTACAACTTTCTTACCGAACAACCAAAAATCAATAGAAATAATTTTCGAACACATAAACAAATTAAAATTTTCATTCATTAAAACAATATTTTTTTTTAAAGATGTTTTCAAATTGAGAAGAAAATAAACAGTTAAAGAAAAGTTCAACTAAAGAACAGCTGTTTTGAAAATAATACTACAATTAAAATACAATTCAGAATATAAACTCAACTTTCCTGTCTAATCAAGAAAAGGTATTGCAGTTCAAAAGAATTCCCTTTTCTCTATGAACAATTGATTCACACTCAGAAGCATAAATGCACACACAAAAATATAAAACAGAATATCATTCTTTTCCTTTTTTTTTTTTTTCGTCAACGAACACAGGAAGTGAATAATTCAAATCCACACTTTCGGATTTTTTTTTTCGAGTTCTTTTTCTGAACACAAAATGGTCTCACATTTGCCAAATTAGTTACACAAAGCAATTTCAAATTACTAACAAAAATTTCCTTAAGTACACAAGTTAGACATTCAAAATTCCGCAAAATAAATAAACAATTCTAAGGGGTTTCTTAGTCATTTAAATGAGCAACAAATGAAAATGACAATTTCAAAACACTCCAAAACTCTTTTAAATGAATTTCCGATTCATTCAGAAATATAATAAAATATTTTCCAAAGCAAAATAACCCAAGACGCACTAAATATTGAAAATTCTAGGCATTTGGTGCTGTTGACAACACTCATCAAAAAGAATTATACTTGTAATTCAAACTATATACTTCTACACCAAATTTTTAATTCTATTTTGTGAATCATGCAACAGAATCAAATCAAATTTTAACAACACTTCAATTGTCATCAGATAGCATCATACATAAGAACACAAAACAAACTAGGCTATCTCAATTTAAAATTTTAAAATCGTTCTCTTTTCTCAGAAAACAAAACTCAAACTGACCATTTGAATAGTTCTAATTCTAACCATTCAGAACAGAAAATTCTTTTTTTTATATATACCACATGAGTGTCCTAAATTTTCTTTTTTTACAATCAAACAAAATTTTAACTATATCAGTCTAGCTAAAATAAGAATAGTTTTGCAAATCAACAGAATAAATTTGCCTTTCAAAATCAGACAAAATTTTAACTATATCAACCTAGTTAAAATAAGAACACTTTTTCAAAATTACCACTCAATTTTACCAAACAAAATTTTAACTATATCAGCCTAGTTAAAATAAGAACACTTGCAAAATTGCAACTACCTTTCACCAAACAAAGTTTTAACTATATCAGCCTAGTTAAAATAAGAACACTTTTCGAAATTATCACTCCTTTTACCAAACAAAATTTTAACTATATCAGCCTAGTTAAAATAAGAGAGCATTTTTGCATATTACAACTGCCTTTTACAAAACCAAAACTGCATGAAACCAAAACAACGATTCTTCAATGAACCAAAACTCAACATGCAAAACTTTACAAATTACAATTAAAAAAGGCACTGTTGCTAATGAAATCTGGTACTCACCCAATAATTTGCACTGGAGATATCAGCAATACCAGGATCGTATCCAAACGGCTGCCACCATTTCTTCGTCGTCTGTACTGACTTGCTCAAAATTTTAAATTATCATCACAAGGAATACTCCTTTTTTTTTGGTTCAAACCATTTTAATGAACTCACAGGACACAGTACAGGCACGACACACAACACAAAATAATAAAGGTAGTAAATATCAAAAACGAAACATCTCAGTCTCGATCACTCTCAAAAAAACACAACCCACACGTCTCTCGCCACACTCGTTCTCAACTCTTTCCTTTCTCAAAGTCCTTCTGGGCATGCGCAAGAGCGCCATCTATCTTAGTCTGAAGTCTTTACAGGGCTATTGAAGTTTTTAAAGGGAAAGATAAATTTGTTAGATTTTAGGTTTTTCCGATGAACCCCAAAACAGCATAATTTCTAGACTAAGAAATACTGGACATTTCTCTAGATATGTAATTTGAGTGTCTAATGTGTCCCATTCAAAGGTTAAATTCGTTTGAACAAGTGATCTTTAGATGAATCAAAAATTCTATAATTTTCCATTGTCTTAGGACTGCCTAATGTCAGCTTATGTATTAGTTTAATTCTCGTAATAGATTTCTATGATTATGTATATTCTATATTATGAGAAAATAAGATTTTATTTTTCAAGTGACACAATTATAATATATTACACTTCTGGTAAAGTTTTATTGGGGATACCTGTAAAAATAAGAACTGTAAACTAAAATTAACTAGATATTATGCAATTTATACAGATTAGCTAATTTATTTTACCAAAATGTGTTTTGTTCTGTCCATCAATGCAGTTTCTTACCTTAATTGGTATTTGTTAAAGTCTAGTAAATGTTATCGTCTAGTAAATAAATAATAAGTGTTTTACTGTGTTTCTTTATATAAGCTTTTACCTACTTTATAAATCAATCAATCATATTTGCGTGAATTGATCTGGTTGTTAATTTACGCAAATAGAAATATTGATCCATATTGTTTTAAAATTCTGTATTTTAATTGGGTTGCTTTCCTTCTTAGGTTTCAAATCATATCCATTCAGACCAAACATCTTTTCAGTAGATGCTACAGAACGTTTCAGATCCCAAATGAAATTTATCGTGAAGAACAAGGTGAACAGGATGATGATGAGAATTCTGTGGATCAATAAAAGAATATTCAACAGATTTTCTTACAATGTGGCTTCATTATTTAACTGACTTTAAAGATATTACGCAAAAAGCATTCTTCACAAAATGGAAATTTCAACCAAAGGCGTTTAGAAGAACAGAAGATGTAATATGATTTATCAGAAAGACATTTTTGATTATTTTTGTGTAAAAAAATTACTGTAGCATCTCTAACGAAGTATTAGCATAGTCAACTAAAACTACACTTTATATTTTCTTGTTTCATGCGTCATCAACGTATTTCGTCTTATGTTTCATAGAAACATCTATATCAATAAAAATGAAGTATTTGTTTGTACATTGAATATTTTTGCATCATTTCAAGTTATTTATCCATTTTGGGTCATTTTAATGCAAAATAAGCGATTTCCACGTTTGGTGTCTGCACCCCTACAACGTCCGAACAGCAGGGTATTTTGCACGAAACTTTGCATACAATTACATACTCATTTAATGACTGAACTTCGTTGCATCAGTTTGTCTGTTTTCTAGTTTTATGTATATTTTTGTGTTTGTGTAAGTATAGTATAAAATTTATTTTATTTTATTTATTAAATGTTAAATATTTTATAAAACATATATTAGCTTAGAGAATACATTATTTAAATTTCCTTTGCTTACATTTTCAGGCAAGTTTCAAACTAAAACAGCTGAAAATCGATACTTAAATCGCCTTAATTTGGCAGTGGAGAAGATGGGATGTATATTGAACATTGCGATTACTTAAGTTGTTTTATCAGTACTTCTTAAAAGGCAATTATTTTTCCAAGAATTTTTTACAGAATTTAAATTCTAATACCTTACTTATTGTTTCAGAAATATAAACAATTTCTGAGTATTAGGGACTGATGATGTAAAGAGATTAGAGCTTGGCAGAAATTAGTTATTTGATGCCCAATTTTGTTGAAGTAAAGAAGTTATGTTCATTTTGGACGGCACACATGTGTGTACATTTCGACCAACTTTCCTCAAACGTCCTTGGTTTAACACACGTCGTTGTAGAATTCCTATTTATAAAAGTAAAACACAGCACAAAACCTTTTGAATCAAGATTGGTAGCTAATCAAATTTATTCTAGGTTTAATTTACAAAACGATTTTAAACTCATTAAAACTTGCATTTCTTTTCCATATTTTAAATAAAAATTCGTGATTTTATCAAAAACCGCAGTCAATAGGCAAGTTCCAACATCATTCTCATTCTAAACAGTACATGGTTTCCATTCAAACTATCTCTGGTAGGTAGGTAGTTGATTTACATCGCACTGGAGCAACACAACGGGCTATTGGCGACGGTCCGGGATCAAACCCGAAGGGAAAGATCCGAGAACACCACATAAAAACTAAATCTCCGATTTGAAAAAGTGCTTTAAGGTGAATCACGTGCTCAGATAAATGAAAACTCGTGATCTTTGACCAAGTGCTGTAATACTGTTTTATATTTTAATTCGGAATTGATTTCGCATTTTAAATTTATTCAATTTTAAAGTATAAGTTGAGGCAACTATGCAAGATCAATAGATACAAAAGAATCACGAATTAATATCTTTCGAACAACTTTTTACCGTCGACCATATTTTATCTCGCTCTGTTTTCTGTGATAATTTAATTAATACTAGCTCAATTACCCGGCGTTGCTCGGGTTGAAATGGTTAAATGTTGCTTGAAAAGTAAATTAGAATAATCACACGTTTTAATAAGATTATTGTGCTTATGAAACATCCTCTGTAAGTTTAACACAATCTGACGTCTTGTTCCCGAGATGGAGGCGCACCTCTGATCAGTTTCCATTTGTTCGTTTTGAATAAAATATAGTTGTAGAAATTTTGGTGGTTGATCTGGCAGCGGAAGCAACGATCCCGCTCTATGATAAATCTGCCCTTGCACCTTGAATGTCGACGGAAATCCGGGCTGTCCAACAACTGATGTGGCGCCGAATGTCATTTGGAAACATGAGTTGTATTTATTACAATAAATTTTTAATAACTGCAGAAATTATCTTATCTCTTTTAATAATTATTTATTACTTTAAAAATAATTATTTTATTTATACATAAGAAGAAATTAAAATTGGAAAACATTAAAAAGAACACTTGCTTGACAATAAAATACGACTTCTAATTTTGTAAACAACAGAGCTCGAATAACGTAAAAAATTAACAGAGTTTAGTTGTATCTCTTATTTCCATTAGACAAAAAAATTAGAACAATATATTTTTCAACACTCCCTTATTGTCCATTTTTTCTTTACAAACAAGGATTACTCCATTCCAATCTTTGCATTCATGGTATTAAGCTTTGGCTTGTGTAGTGGTTTTGTGAGTCCATCTGCTAGTTGATTTTCAGTGCTAATCTTTGAAACTTCTATTTCTTCTTCCTGTACCTTTTCCCTGACAAAAAAGTGACACACCTTTATGTGTTTGGTTCTCCTATGGACTCCGGAATCTTTGCAAGTCTTATTGCTGCTTCATTGTCAATCCAAAGAATTGGTGCTCCTTCAACATCAGTCATTTCTTTTAACAATCTGCTAAGCCAAACCAAATCCTTTGTTGCTTCATTTGCTGCAACTATTTCTGCTTCTGTTGTTGAGAGTGCAACTGAAGATTGTCTTTGGCTTGTCCACAATATTGCTCCACTTGCATACAGGCAAACAATACCAGTTGTTGAACGTCCGGTTATATCATCTCCAGCATAGTCGGCATCGCTAAATCCTTCTAAATGTCCTTGGTTAAAGTTGGATTTGTAAATGATACCTTTTTCTTGTGTTCCCTTTAAATATCTGAATATCCTCTTGATTTTTACAATATCTGCACTGGTAGGATTTTCAACACTTCTTGCTAAATAGTTAACGGAAAATGCTATATCTGGTCTTGATCCAGTTGCTAAATATAGTAGAGTTCCTATAGCTGATCTGAAGGGAAAATTCTCTTTTATATCAGTATTATCTTGAGAATTATCATTAGTAATTGGTGTTGAAACTGCCTTGCAATTTTCCATTCCAAAATCTTCCAACATTTTCTTAATATAACTAGATTGGGTGATCTTTATTGAACCATCATTTCTTTTTTCAATCTCAATGCCCAAAAAAATGAAGCAGGTTTGAAGGTAATCTTAAATTCTGTTTTCAATTCATTTAAGAATTTATTTATTTCATCTTGGTTTGTTGATGCAACTAAACCATCATCCACATAGAGTGCAAGTATGATCTTAAGATCATTTCTATTTCTGATAAATAAACAAGGATCAGATGCACTTCTAGTGAAACCGAGCTCGGCGAGAAAACTTCCAAATCTTTCATTCCAACATCTAGGAGTTTGCTTAAGTCTATATAGTCTTAGTCCTACACACTTTATTTGTTCCATCACTAAAGCCTTCAGGTTGAGACAGATTTCTTCACAAAGTTCTCCATACAAAAAGACTGTTGAAACATCAAATTGCATTGTGTATATTTTCACTAGCTGCTACGCTAATTAAGTTACGGAAGTATTTTTATTTGTTACTGGGCTAAATGTCTCTTCATAGTTAACTCCCTTACGTTGGGAAAACCTTTTGCTACTAATCTTGCCTTGTATTTATCTACTGAGCCATCCGGGTTAGTTTTAAGTTTAAAAACCCATTTGCTTGCAATCGGTTTGAATCCAAGTAATAAATCAACTACTTCCCAAGTTTGGTTTTCCTTTAGAGATTTTATTTCACTGTCCATAGCATGTAACCACTTATCTTTTTGTTTAGTCCTTATTGCTTCATAGGTTTCTGTTCATCCATATTTTCCAATACTGAGTGCAAACTATAATCATCATATCTTGAAGGTTTCTTAATTCTAGATCTATCCCTAAGTTGTCTTTGATCTGCTGTGTCCTGCTGTTTTACCATTATCTTGTCAGTTTCCCTTTGTTCACTTAAATGATCAGATTTATTTTCAATATCTTCATCTCTAGTTTCTTTTGATTCTACAGTCACTGGTAGTGGATTTGAAAACTCTTCCTTTTGGACTATTACATCTCGACATCGAAATACCGAATCATTTATTTCAGCATAAATTCTGTAGCTATCATCACCATCATAGCCCATTAGAATTCCAGATCTTGCCTTTGGATCCATCTTGTTTCTCTTTTGATCAGGAATCCATCCACTACATGCAGTTCCACTCACTCGTAGATGCTTAAGTCTTGGTTTTTTGTCATACCATATTTCATAGGGCGACTTTCCATCAACCGAGGACTTTGCAATTCTGTTTAGTATATATGCTGCTGTATTGATTAGCTCTGCCCAAAAATTTTGCGGAAGAATCTTTCTTGAATACATGAGAGATCTAGCTGCTTCAACTGTGGTTCTATTCTTCCGTTCGGCACATCCATTTTGCTGTGGAGTATATGGTGTTGTAAACAGCTGTCTCACACCATATTTCTTTAGTAACATTCTCATTTGTTTATTATCAAATTCTCCACCATTGTCACTGCGGAATTCTTTGATCGGATGACCTTGAACTTTTGCTTCTTCAAGCACTTGATTTAACCTTTCCAGAGCTTCTGACATTTCTTTGAGAAAGTGAACAAAGCGCATTCGAGAAAAATCATCTTTGAAGCAAACAAAGTAACGAAAGCCTGAATTTGATGGAACTTGAAATGGTCCACAAATACATCCATGCAGTGTCTCTCCCTGCTTGGTTGCTCGTGGTCGGGTTCCAAATTTCTGACGATGCATTTTTCCTTTTATACATCCTGTACAATGTTCATCTTTGTTGTTTGTCCTTATGTTAAATTCTCTCTCAATAAGATCTTTAATATGGCTTTTATCTTGATGACCCATTCTTTCATGATAAAGCTGCAAAATATTTTGATCTATGAAATTTGCTTCTGTTGACTGTGATGATTTTGCTTTCATTTCCACTTTAAACAGTCATCCATTCTCTTTACGATAGCAATTAAAATATGTTTTCTTGTTTACCTTTAGGCTACATCTATTTGGTCCTGAGACAAATTCACTGTTGGGTAGTTTATCGTGAGTTTTGCAGAGTTGAAAAAAGATTTTTCTTAATATCAGGAACATACCATACAGTCATAAGTCTCAAGAGCTAAATGAAGAATATTTCCATCCACAAATGATTCAACTTCTATTGTTCCTTGACCCAAAACTTTAGCTTCTTGTCCATTTGCTGAACTTACTTTGACAGATTGCTTAAATTCACTATAGGTTTTGAAAAATTGAATTTGGTTAGTAATATGTCTTGTGGCACCATTATCAAAGTACCAGTTTTCTTTGTCATCACTTTCTGTAACAAATGCACGATCATCTATTGATATCTTGAAGGCATTTACTTTCCTTGAGCTTCCTGTTGTATTATTTTTATAATTCTTTGTTTTTGTTTCTTCCTTTTTTGGTCTTCCATCAGCAATCCATTTATAACAATCTTTAATCCAATGGCCTTTCTTTTTACAATAATTGCATGGATATGCGTACCTCTTGTCTTTGCTGTTACCTTTCACATTTACTCTATCTTTGACAATTTTCTTGACTGTTAAGGCTTCCTGATCAATCTCACTGAGCAATGAAATCTATTAAGAATACAATAAAAAATTAAAATTAACGAAAAAACAAATTTAAAATTATGAAGTACTTACATCCGTTTAGAAATATAAATCCAAAATGTACACTATCACTGTCAAATAAAGTAGAAAACACGGTAAAGATGTAGAATCCGAGACATGTTTGTCGCCAAGCAATTTTTGTTGCCAAATCAAGATGGCGTCCTAAGCCAGTATGTTCGTTAAAAAAAATGTTGACTTTCCTATGCGAAACACATTTTGTATAGGGTTGCCATAAAGCTGGATCAAAACACCAAGGTTACCATGTATGGCGATAAATCGCCACGGTCTCGGATTCAACATCCCACCCGAACTTATACAATCAACTAAAAGAGCGAAATAAAACTGTCAGATTCACTGAAAGATGATAAACTGGAAGACTTACCGAGTTAGCTTCCTTTAAATACGACCAGCTAAGAATCGTGTGGGTGCTGGAATGTTCTCTATCATGAGTTCAAGGAAGTTTCCGTTCTCCAACTTTCTAGAAAGTTCAAAGTTTTTTAAAAAAAGTAAACATTAATTCTGGTGCTGCCAGATACCGAGTAGCAAAATTACGCTTTTATGACCAATGCGTTTTTCGTTTGTGCTTTTCGGAATAACGGTGCTTGGGTTAGAAATAAATGTAATCGGTGTAGACAAATTAAACTGAATAGATAATTTTTTTTCAAAAAGCAGAAGGTCGATTTTACAGAATTTTTAGGAAAGAAAATCACTGCTTTCAACGGAGGATTCACATGTATCTATTCCGGACATTTTAAAATAAGTTACACGCCTTACCTAAAAAGCTTATGAAACAGAATTAAACATGCTGCCGAATTGATCTACCATTTTTTGAAAAAATGGAATCCTGTACCTTTGTTTTGTCTGCACTGAAGACATTCATTTTTAAAACAAGTTCTTTTTTTATATATTGAATGTGACACTAAATGGAATTTTCAAGAAAAAAGTGTATTCGTTTAAAAAAATTAATCATGAATGTCTTATCAAATTAATTTGAAAAGACATAATTTGATAAGAACCCTTAAAAATTTCGAAATTCGAAAATGTCGCATGTCTGGTTTCATGAGTGTCACAAGCCGAGAAATATTGGTAGGAAAACTATGAGTGCTAGAGTATTCGCGATAGATTCATAATTTTTACATGAAACGAACTTTTGAAGGGTCATTCCTACCCCCTACCCCCGAAAAAAATATTTTTGTAATAGTCACCTTAGCGTCACCCTTTGTAATTTTGCAGTATTGTTTTACAACAGGTTGCGATGTATGTGAAATGTATTATATAGATGGATATATATGAATACGATATGCGTTCAAAGTAAATTGAAGAAATTATAAAAATGTCGAAAAGGTGTTAAACATTATTTTCCTAACACTCTAATGATTTCTACGAAAGAGAAAAGCGATTATTCTGGTCATTTTTGAAATCTACAGATAACCAATTCGAGTAAGGTTGGGTAATTCTGTTAGCATTACATATTTCCCCCAATTCCAAAAGAAATTTCAAAATGTGACAAAATTCCTATTTTTCTAACGTTCATGTGTATTTATACTTTATGAGAAGCTTTTTCTGTCAAGCTAAATGTAGGTGGCGTTTTTGATGTGGAACGTACTTCCGGTACGTATTCCGGACGTGACGTTACTCAACATATTTATCCAAATATGATTTTAGCACATCACCAATAAAAATTTCAAAGAATAAATTCGTAATTGATAGTGATTGTTGGTGGGTCAACGTTAATTAGATTAAACGCCAAATGTCTCCAAAACGGTAATGAACTAAATTTTAAGGTAACCCCCCGATATATGCCATGCGAACATTTGGGTAAAAGGAAATAAAATTTCAGTTTTCAGTAAAATATTAATTTTGATAGAAAACTTAAATTTCAAGGAAGAAAATATTAATGAAAATATCTGGCCATTACTTACAGTACATATTGTGGAAGGCGTTTGTTACCTCAGTTTATTTGGAACTAGTTTAATATTTCTATAATATGAACAATTTTAAAATTTCTTTTGTACTGTAATGTACGTATATATTCCGAACTATATTCATAATTACTAAGTCTTGAAAATTCCATTTATTTCACATTTTATTTTCAAGTTCTATTCAGTTATTCTTAGAACTACGCATAACATTTGGATAACAATTTATTGAAATAGATTTCCCTGTTAAGAAGGTATGAGGTTAAATTAATTTTTATAGAAACATTGAAAATATATGAAACATTAATCTGCAAATTTTGCTTACAAATTTTTTTTACGACGTTTTTATTTGAAAAGCATGAATACATGTCAGACATGCTGCTCTGCTATTCTATATTTAAATATTATATTAAATAAAAACCTTGAAAACTATGAAACTTTATTAAGTAGACTATGCCATATGTACACATAGAGAAATAAATAACCAAAATCACCAAATAAATCTTCAGGATAACAAAGCATAACTTGTTTAACGTTAATTTTTAAAAAAATTCAAAAATTACTTTTCAGTTATCCTACAAAAACATCCATTACAGTAACTTATCTCATGATGGCAGTTTGACGATTGAATAAAAGTATTATTAATATAGTTATAATATATGCATGTGTACAGATTAGCTTAAAGTTATTTAGTGGATTTTAATAGCTTTTGTTAAAAAAACATGGTGAATTACGTTCCATATTAAATACAAGCTACTGTTGGAATTGTAAAATTCCAATTAGAAAAAATATGATATAAATGTGAAAGGATGAGGAATGCATAATTTATTTGAGTCCCCTGTTTCGATCAAAGTACGAATAAAAGTAACCAGTCAAAAAGTATTCGCATAATTTTGCAAATTATTGAATTATTTTACACAGTATAATTCATGTTTCTATTGAATTCATGCACTTGTATATGTTGCAAACAATCCTTGAATAATAATTCTTTGATGAATCAGTACTTTTGAGATTCAGTTTTAACGTTGTTAGAAGACTCCAAATTATCCTTAGATTCTGACTCATTATGCATTTCTTCATAATCTACATTCGGAAGACGAGAAAGCCAACTAGAAAACAAAACAAGTATTACTTATGAAAATATGAGAAATTAAACATGAAAATTGCTTTTTATAAACGAAAATTTTTTTTTCGTATAAAGTTCGTATAAAGTATTTTAAAAGAAAAATCTTTTATGTTTCTTTTAAAAATTTTAATACAACATCGTTATTTAAAACAGACGTTATATATGATTTCATGATTCGAAGACTAAACAATGAACTGAGAGATACAGGATTCAAAATTTCTTTTCCTCTATTTATCCGTTTCTATTGAACAATAATTTTTATACAGCATGGAACTTCTATTTCAAATTCGCAGAAATTAGATAGAATTAGAATTCGCAGTTTTAATACTGAAAGATAATTTCCTTTTGCACACTCATTAGAATTTTTTACTCTAAAAAATAGATGTCCTTTTCAAAATATTATTGCACAATATTATGAAGTGTTCTATTGAATATTATCTGAAATATAGTCGCAGATTCCATGTTCGTGAGCAAGAATACTTTGAATGAAGGCTACACACAACTAGATCCTAAGCTCAAAATTGTTTTTTAAACTTATTTGGTCAGTACATATAAGAAAATAGGTCGAATGAATAAAATTTTCAAACGGATTGTTATTAAACAATCACCGGAAAGAAGACAGTGATGAATTGAGTTAAAAATAGAAACAGGTATGATGATAAAAAATGGAAAGTGCTCCGGTAAAAACTGCATGGCAAGAAATCTCATTATTTTTCTAAGAAAGCTATCTAGATTCATTCAAACTTCAGAGAAAAAACGACCTCATTTGATAAAGACAGCTGTTTTATAACACTGGAATACAATTGGCAGCTTTTAGTGAAACTTACCCTTAATTTTTCCCCAAAAATAAATTTGACTTTTTTTAGTTTTATTTTTATTTGTAAAACTCATGTTCCAGCGATATCCGTTTCCTCTATTTATCCGTTTCTATTAAAAAATTCTTTTTATACAGCCTGGAATTTCTACACACAACTGGATTCTGCAGCTTAAAATTTGTTTTTAAAACTTATTTGGGGGGGGGGGGTCTGTACATATAAGAAAATAGGTCGAATGAATAAAATCTTCAAACGAATTGTTATTAAACAATCAGCGGAAAGAAGACAATGACAAATTGAGTTACTGCATTTTAGGAAAAATCGAAAATTGAGACATTATATTCTTCCTCCTCACAAAGTCAGTTCAAACCAAGAATGAAGCAATGCATTACTAGAAATTTATCTCGCGGATGAAATGATTTTGAATAAAAGCTGAGGCTCAATATCTTTCGCAAAAAATAATTATTTCTTCGTATTAATTTGAATTTCGGAGTCACGCTAGCATACTAAGATACTCTCACACACTGATAACTGATATGAAGTTACCCTGTAAAGTTAATGTGGTTAAAGATTACTTACATGTATACAACAAGAGGAATCAATTGAAGACCAGCTAATACAAGGTAAATTAATCCCGGATATAAGTCCAAGGAAGCATTAAAGATCTGGGATACAGCGGAAACTGCAATTATGGGAAGTATGGACTCGGCGGTTGTGAGGAACGAAAATACCTTACCTAAAAACAGTGAAAAGAAGTTCAGTTTTGTCCTAAAGTGGACAAGAACTTAACTATAAAACAAATGTAGATAAATTGCAGTTTGTTGTGCTGATCTTTTAAATTAGAAAACCTCCTACATAGGCTAAGATGAAGTCAAGTCAAAATCTTACAATACACTTTATTGGTAATTTATTTTTATCATTATCTTTTTTAGTGTATGACTCAACCTTTATATATTATTATTTATGATTGTTAAGGTATGATTAAGTGCTAAAATAGTGAAATTAAAAAAATATATTGAAAAAGTTTTTACCGCGTTCTTCCTAGTCCTAAAATAATGCAAGAAATGCAATTATTTGGAATTAAAAGGATTTAAAACAGTTTGCATTTGCAATTATACTGAGGCAGTGAATGATTGACATTAGAATGCAACGACATTAATGTACAAAAACATAACTGAAAAAGCGTAAAACAAACGATAACTGAATATACTGCAAACTCCGGCATAACACGGATACCTACTCCGGGATTAGCCCTTTAGGCCAGCCAACTTGGACCTACGTCCAAGATACGTAACACTTTAGATGCGTGTTCCGTATGTACTCTATAAAACAATTAAAAACAACAAAAATTAAATAATAAAATACTGTATCAGTAATTGCGGGAACTATATTACTGTGAAAACATAAACTTATGTTCCGTATTTTCGTGTGGACACTGCCAACATATTTTCAACATATACGGAAGTCTATCATAGTATTGGTTTTCTTCACCGAAGTGATTTCCTTATCCTGATATTTACTTAACGGACACTGTGTTATGTGAATGTTTATAAAAACACTAACAAAAATTCCGTATTATTTTTGTAATGCAATTTTGTCTCTATTAAAAGTTTATTGAGAAAAGATTTAATTACGACCTAATTTTGGTCTTAATTTTTGCTCCACGAGACCCTTAATTCACACAAAGCGATAAAATGTTCATGAATATCTTTCGGTGTTTATGGACTCGACTGGGGAGGGCTTTCTTTTAAAAAGAGAGAATAAATTAGCAACAAAGTTGTGTCATCGAATAAAGAACATCATTCCGTAAACTTTTAACGGAAATAACAGGCATTCTACACAAGAACCCGTGTTTTAATAAAAGTACTGTACTTAGAATGCTTAAAAATTCGAATGTTGAGTGAATAAACTTCAAGCTGTTGAAAAGGGGATAGAGAGCTTTACATGGACACTTCAAAAGAAGAGTAGGATTAGGTCCTCACCTAAAATCAAAAGCTTTAGTAGGGTACGCTATGTAATTACACGAGTCTCTCTCCTTTTTTAATTGACTTCTTATTAAATTGAGAAATTAATTTAATAAGGAGAAAAATAGTTTTGCTTAAAGCAAGAATATAAAGGTGGTTATGGGACAATTTGACATTAGAATTGGGTTCTCTCAATTCCTAAGGCTACTTCTGATGTTCACCGCGCAATTAAAATCGCTGTCAAAAAATTGTTGAAAAAGATTATTCATACTTTAAAAATATCACGTATCGTATTTAGTACATCAAACCTGTGTGTTCCTTATTATAAAAAAACACTCTTACCTAAATCATCTTTTGATGTTACTTTGGAGATCCTAGAACGACCTGCTAAACTTGAAAGTCCGGATACAAGTCCAGCTAAATTGGCTGAAGAAGAAAAATACTGTTAAAATAATATGAAGTTTTGAAATGTAACATATTTTATTTATTTTTTATTTTAAATTACCATTCTGTAGTTAAAGTGATTGCATTAAAATTACTTGAGATAAAGTATATCGTAGGAAACAATAGAATTATAAGACGTTTCTATTTGTGAGTATAAATTATATTTTGTGAATTGATGGGAGGCATTTTGCGAGTTTCAACTTAAGTGCATGGAAACAGTTAAACAGTCGCTGAAAGTGCAGTTCAATGCATTTAGGTAGGTAGGTAGTTGAATTTGCATCGCACTGGAGCAACACAACGAGTTATTGGTGACGGTTTGGGATAATCTCGAAGGGAAAATTCCGGAGAACAACGCCTCGTAATTTTGAACCACGGTCTGATGATGAGGTCAACACCTGAGCTGGCACTCCACTCTCCAAATTTCCCCACCACGCCAACGTGAGGACATTTGAGGACACGGCAGATTTAACGTGAAAAAGCTACCACGTACACGCATCATTGTATTTAGATTATGTTCGAGATTTTTGTTTATGTTACAGCGTAAAATCCTCATTTGATTGTAAGTCTTAATTATGTTTGATAGATCATTTGCTAATCTTAAGAATATCTTGTTAGGTTATATTGTCTATAAGTGTAGAGTCAGGAAATAAGGTGAAACTTTTTTAACCAAAGCACCCTTTTATTTACTACTTTTGGGGGCATCCCTATTTCCTTATATAGTTTTTCTCCATATCTAAAATTGACTATTTTATATTCTGAGCAATAAAAGGCAAGTAAAAACAACATGTAAATATATTTTAATGCTTTGATTTAAAAAGTTAATAGAAAAATATGAAATAGTTTATTTAATATCAGGTTCAATATGTGAAAACATGAATAAATAGATAGTTGTATACTCTCAACTCAATTTTCTTCCGGGTTTTTTTCAGATATCGTGCTTTTATCTTTTGTAAAACATGTAATTAGCATTTTCCCACAGCTCAGATTTCGAGGCACCCCTTAAATGTCGTAGCAGTACGATAGTGTACTGCGATATTACAGTTGAAAACCACTATGATAGAGAGTGGAGCGAAAGCTCAGTTCAGATTGTCCTGATTATATTTCTTTCACTAGGTAAAAGTATTAAAGTTTTTCAATAAAAATATGTACAGTTGTGGAAAAACAAATCAGCTCCTTTATATTTGTGTTGATTGTTAATAGTAGAGTAAACTTGAAGATATCTTTCCAAAGGAAACAAAGTCTTCAATAAATACATCAAACTTGTCTGAGGGGCTGCCCTGGTAGTTTTGTCACTATAATAAATTTAGCAATTTCTATTTTTAGACATTTTTGTCATAAGGAAACAATAAATTTCATGATGGAATATAGCTGAATTTTTGTATAGTCATCAAAAGATAAAAGGTCCTCCAAATCAATTTAATCAAAATATACCAAGAAAATAGGGATAAAATATAAAAAACAAGAAACAAATAGACTTAAAAACAAGGTTGTTTTTAATATTTTTTCAAATATTATTTTTACAATTACAATATTGACAAAAATAATTATTTAAAAAAGGAGCATTAAGTTTTTTTTATTTGTGTTCTTTATATCAGCAATAACAAATATCAACGTGACAGGAATATTATTTCGAAGGATATGAATAAAGTCTGCGAAATCAACTTAACAATAGGAACTCTAAGCTTTCCTTAGTAATCGTACACAAAAATGGCAAGACCGATGATTTAAAATTTGGTATCCGAAGGAAAATTTTGATTTCGGGTGGAAATTTGGCATTAAAATTTGGAATTGCCTTTGGAAAATTTGTGTGTAATTTGATTTAAAGACTGTCCCTTATTCAAATTTTATGCATATGAATTTATAGAAGCGACTATTTAAACCTCGGATCAGGCATTGTGAATACAGTTTCTTCGGTAATCGGGGGATTATCGTTGATCGACAGTTTAACTCGGACTTATAAATACAACCGTTTGGGGTTACCATAAAATGTAGTTTATTGTCGTTTTGATGACGTTTGACTTGATAACGTCTAATTGATGTTGACCAACTAACTAGTATATATTAATTCGAAATTTATTGTTAGGAATTTTAATTGGCGAAGTGCTGAAATCGGATTCGAAAAACAAGTCGTGACATCACTTTGGGAATACGTATAGGAAAACACGTATCGCAGCAGAAACACTACCTCCACCTACATTTAACTTGACAGAAAATGCCTCTCACAAAGAGGGGAGGTTTGTTTCCCCTTGTAGCTGTACATTGTGTGTGTTTAAAAGTAAATAAAATTATCTTCACTAACAAGAGGATAAGTGAGTTTTATTCTTACCAACAAAGTAGATTCCCACATTAGTAGCAAGTCCAATTCCAATATTCTTAAGAAGCAGAGAAGAGGTGCCAACAATGCCCAGTGTTGGATCTCCCAATTTCATCTTCCTAAACACGGCAACACATATCACCATACAGAAAGTTCCAATGACGGAGAAAATCGCTGTTACAGTTGAAAATTTAGTGTTATCCCAATCATATAAATGATGAACGTAAAAAAAATTTATCCCTGCCGTAGCTGCAAAGGAAAAAATATACGTATTGTCATAAGGAATACAAGCAATTAAATATTTATTCATCGTATTTCTGTCATCCGGTGTGAAAATTAATATATAAATGTATTTGAATTTTTAATTCTTTATCGCGAGAAAATATGAAATTCCAAAATTATTCAATAGAGAAAATAAATTTGGGTCCTTTCAACTTACTTAAAACTTATCTAGAAATAACTACTTATCTTTTCCATAACCATTCTAAACTGTGAGTGACTTAATAACATTACAATACATTTTTATAAACATAAATAAAATTAACAGTTTAATGAATTGGAAGAAAAGAGACTAGAAATGATTAGCGTATTTAGTATGACACGAGTGATTATATTATTGACCACAAAATTGTTCAAACATTTACAAAATGTCACGCATTCAAAAATATCTGTACAAAATCTACGAAGAGAAATTTATGTTCTAAATCTATTTTCTACGTCGTGAATCAATTAACATTTTTATTTACTCACTATATTATACAATAAGACTCACTACGTCATTTGATTTAATGTAAGTTACAAAATGATTAGATTCCGTAATTATACATAACTATTTAAACTATGGTCGTGGTAGCTTAGCCCAGATTTTATTTCGAAGATGCTTCGAAGTTAGGAATTGAAAGACTCTGAACAACATAGTAATAAGCAACAGAATGGAAATTCCGAAATGAAAAAGAAAATAATAGCAAAATATTAGAATGTCAAAAGAATTTCTGATTGTTTGAATGAGGGCGTGTACTTGATAGTTTAAGGTAAGATGACCTCTTGAGTAGTGAATAAACCATAATAATTTGGAATTTTTTAAATCTTGAAAATTGCTAGCCCCGAAAAAGTTGAAGTGACATAATTATGTTGTCCGGGGCCCTTCTATTTAATGATGTTTGGACCTCTTTTTAAAAGTTTTGCTTAAAGTATTTATATCTCATATTTGGTTTAAAGTGAAGTAAGGATTTATAGAAATAAGAACCCAGTACATAAAATCACCTAAGAATGGTTGGTTCTTATTAGCCAAATGACTAGAATGAGTGAAAATTTTGTTAAGTGCGGAGAAAACATCAAGTTCTCAAAAGTATTATACCCACCTTTCTTTTATCCTAAATTACAAGTTATAGAATGTAATATTTCAGATTTTCTCTGGATATACATACATGGATAGATTAATAATATTTTACTAAAAATGGAAAAATCTTATTTTGTGCATCTGACCACAGATTTTATTGTCAACGACGTATGGCAAATTAATGTTTACAAATCTTGATTGTTTGTGAAAATTAGTATAGTAAGTAAAACTTAACTTTTATTGCCCGAGAAACAGCAAAATACGAAAAACATCGCGCTTCGTTAGAGAAATAGACTTATAACTGAAAGCAATAGCTGTCAATAAAATTGAAATAGGTTACAAGATTCCAGATACTGTACTACATAGGTGAACAACACTAATAATTTATGAGATAGTAAGCTGGGATAGTCCCCCTTTTCAAATCACATGAAATCCTTTGAAATTCCCAATGTGATATGATAAAAACTACTTTTCTGTGACAATAAAATAACTCAAGGAATCACAGAGGAACAGGACTCAGCACCTTAAATCAGAATTGTAATGGTTGAGATTTAGTCACTACTTCGTTAGATCGTATTCTCCTATAAGGTTTACATTTTTGCTGATGAATATCAACTTTGCACCTGTCGGTAATTATACTGACCATAGGAATCTGGATAGCTTTAAAGCGGAAGGAATTCAACCTTCTCACTGATTGATATTGCGGCACCTGCGCCATTCTAACATCACAAGAGTCTGTAAAGGAACCCCTTATACATAAACAGAGCATAAAGGATAAGTTGTCTTTCCAAACATCTTTCTGTCTGTCTATTGTCCAAAATGCTGATCCCCGGTATGTCCTACCTTTTATCCATCTCATATACCTCTTATTCTATTAAATTACAGTAAAGTTAAAAGAACGTCATGAACACCAACTTAAAATCACTATCCTAATTAAACAAATATTAGGTGTAAGAAGTTTGGGATGGGGTGCTGTAATTTAGAACAGCTCAAGAAATCAAATAGGGATTTACTATTTGTTTTTTTCGGGTATGGGTAGCTTAAACGAAGGCAACCTCATGGGTGGCTCATGAATTAAAATTAAATAGGGACATGTTTTTTGGATCAGCTGATTTAACCTCCATAACCACATGAGCTTGAGCGTATGAATTGTATAAAGATATATTGTTTTCTGGGCTCAGCGAGGGTTTAAACCCCCATAGCCTCCTCCCGTGGTGCCTCCAAGAATTATACAAGGATATACTTGTTTTTCTTGCATGGATAGCATAAACACCTATAGACTTCCTCGTAGGTGCGCTCATGAATTAAATAAGGGTATATTTGTTTTTTCGATACAGAGGACTTATATCCTTATTCTCATGGATGGGTCTATGAATTAATAAATAGTGTGCTATCTTCGGGTATGGGTATAGCTGGCATTTTCAAGTTATAAACCCATAGCCCCTCCGTGAGAACATCAATGAATTAAATAAAGATATACACTGCTGGCCACCCAAATTGCAACACCAAGAAAGACAAGAGATATCACAACAAAATTTATTTTGTAGATAGCATGTTGACCAAGTATCAAATGATTAAATTTATAGACTTCTGTGAAGTGTGGTTCCTGCCAAAATCAGTAGCCAGAGTAGCCGCCATTGTTGGAGATCACCGCTGCCACTCGCCTCGGCATTGATTCAAAGAGACTTTGGATGTGTTCTTGGGATACAGCAGACCAAGCAGCTTCCACACGTTGCCAAAGTTGATCTGGTGTGGCAGCTGGGGATGTATTCTGGGTCAATCGTTGAGCAACCATGGACCACATGTTTTCTATCGGCGAAAGATCCGGAGAGCGAGCTGGCCAGGGAAGCAATTCAATCTGGCGATTGACGAAGAACCCTTGGACAATGCGTGCCACGTGTGGTCGCGCATTATCCTGTTGAAATATGGCTGTGGGCAAGCCCTGAAGCTAAGGAAGGACAACTGGCTCCAACACCTCGGAGATGTAGCGCTGGCTGTTTAAAGTACCGGCAATGCGTACTAGAGGAGTGCGAGAGTGATATCCAATACCGCCCCATACCATAATACCCGGTGCAGGACCAGTGTGGCGGTGCATAACGCAGCTGTTCAGCATCCTCTCTCCACGGTGTCTCCAGACTCGAATCCGACCATCGTGGTGTTGCAGACAGAAGCGTGACTCGTCAGTAAAGACAATTTCATTCCATTCTGCCGTCCACATCCTTCTTTCATCGCACCATTGGCGGCGGAAACGTCTGTGGTTCTGCGTCAAGGGTAGACGAAGCAATGGACGTCTTGCGGACAGACCACTCTGCTGTAAACGGCGTCGAATGGTACGCGCAGACACTGGATGATGCGATACTGACTAAATGTGCTGTGCTATGGTTCGTGATGTGGCTGAACGATCCGTCACTGCCATACGCACAATATGCCTGTCATCACGTGAAGTGGTGCACTGAGGTGGATGCGATCGAACACGTCGGTCCGTCGTACCCTCCTGCATCCAACGATCACATATCCGCATTACAGTTGTTTGGTTTCGTCCAACACGTCTACCGATTTCCCTGAAAGATAATCCACAATCTCGGTAGGCCACTATCCTTCCTCTGTCGAACTCGGATACTTGATCAAAAGATGATCGCTGTTTTCTACGAGGCATAATTGATCGTTTTTTTGAAAAAAACCACAAGAAAAACACAATTGCCGTACTTGAAATCGTCGAAATCTCCAAGCCTTAAATAGCGCTTTGAAGTGGCGCCACAGGCGCGCGTGATGTGCGTCTGCGCTGAAATTCTAATCATTTGCATATCTCACCTCCGCTAATGCATGTTGTAAATTTCATATTATTTGCATGCTTCCTTCAGGGTGTTGCATTTACGGTGGCCAGCAGTGTATTTGCTTTTGTAAATAGAGGTCTTAAGATTTCAAAGCCTCTTCTTCAGGTGCAATACAATATTTAGTTTGTAAAGTGAATATGTTAACCCAACACTTTTTGGAGGGGCTGTACTCACACAGTCTTTCCTCTGACTACTCCATTGTATGGTTGTACATACTTGTACTTATGTCGCTATGGAAATTTCAGAGAATTTAAATGATGTGAATTTAATCACCTCCTCCTAGAGAAGAAAGCCTTACAACTGTAGGCAAGAAATACGATGATATCATAAGGCGAATGTTTCCTTCGCTGGAAATCCAATAGAATGCCGTGTTTCTTCTGTGTCGTCTGTAGTGCGGGTGCGCAGCAGCTGCATGAACTTTTAAATGTTCAAATATCAGAATTCGGTCAACTTAAAGTAAGTGAAAATATTACATTACTGTAGATTTCAGTTAATTGAGACTAGAATTGTCTTTGACAAAATGCTGAAAAGAAAAACAAGGAAAAAGGAACAAATTCAATCCTAATCATTTAATCAATGGGACGATGATTTAAGAGGGAATTTTCTTTTTCTCGGCGAAAAACTTCTATTTTGTATTTATCACATAAGTTTATTTTTTAGGGTCGAACTTGTGTGTTAAATTTCAAGTCAAAATTCGCAAAATTCACTCAGTTATAAGCAATTAACAGACTCAAGTAGATGTAGATTCGGCGGACAGATGTAGAATCTGGAGCGTGCGCCACTTCATGGAGATGTAAATTCTATAAGGCCGATTTACAACTATTTGTCATCAAAAGTGGCAATTTGTCATCAAAATATACTCACACTGTATGGCCCTGGTATAGCAGAATTACAGAAAAAACTACTGAACATGCTTCCGTTAAAAGTACTGAAATTTCAAATGCTTTTTTCTCGGCATGCGAGTGGTTGGCATGATATCTATAAAACAATTGTATCGATCGACTTGAAATTTTTACATGTCGAACAAACATTTTTTCCGTTTAAATGAACTAGAAAAGCAATGTGCTTTTCTAGTTCTTATATTTCATAGCTTTTATATTTTATATCTAAAATACAAGGCCAATTTTGTGAGTTAAATCGATGGTTTGGATTTGAAAAGGCACCATTTCCTCAAATGTTTAAGGGCCGCGGTAGTCCGGTTGGAAGAGTAACGGATTAGCAACCGGAGGGTTGGTTGCGAGTACGAATCCAACCAAAAACCATCGTGTACAAAGGGGCTGGTGCACGTTAAATCTGTCGTGGCCTCAAATGTCCTCACGTTGGCGTGGTATGGAAGTTTGGAGAGTGGGGTGTCAACTCAGGTGTGACCTCGTCATCTGACCGTGGTTCAAAATTACGTGGTGTTGTCCTCGGATCTTTCCCTTCGGGTTTGATCCCGGACCGTCGCCAATAGCCCTTTGTGTTGGTCCAGTGTGATGTTAATTAAAATATCTACCTACCTCAAATGTTTAAAATAAATTTCTGGCTCATCGATAAGCTTGGAGTAAAACCCCGTTCCATTTCTTTTTGTTTATTATCACTTAGAGTTGAGAAATCCTGACAACCAGCTACCAAGAAATTTCGGACAGGGTCAGGAGGCCTGATTCTCCATGAAGGATTGAAATTTTTTTCGAATGCATGCAATTATAATAATTAGATGTACAAAGTTTGGAATTATTTGATTGCATAGTTTCGTCAATAAAAATTTCAAATACGGTAATATTAGCGAAAAGAAAAGAGGATCCCGTAAGTCAGCTATGAACTAATTGAATTTAAATTGCTGGTTCTCAACTTTAGAAATGAAGGGATGGACTCTAATATGCTGCTAGTGTTTAAATTCACTAAAAGAGTATTTGTTGAGTAACGCCAGAGTGAGTCACACTGGAGGAAGCGAAAGATAAACAGAAGAAGCAAAAAAAACCTCTCCCCGAATGCGAACCGAAACTTTTTTCCCGGTTCCGGGGGGGGGGGGGGGTCAACGGGAAGAAAGACGCTACGTGTCAATTCTCACTGGGACGCTAAAGAGGTCGGACGTTGGCATCCGTCCACACGTTACAAACTTCTTTAAATCGCTGAATCAATCAAATGTCTTGTTAAAGGATACAATTAAACCAGTTTTAAATTGTTATCTGAAGTTGGTATTCTTTTGCGTCCAGTATTTCAATTCTTGCCTCTCCATATCGTCTATCTGGGAAATAGGGGTAAGTACCCAATGCAATTCCTAATCTATTCATTCGTATGCACATTCGATTCATATTCGTCTTTGTGTTGTTTAAACTTAAAGAACATAAAAGTGGTCCGTCGAGCCGGAGCGACCTATGGTTGAAATCTAAATCGAAAAGAAGTCAATTTAGTCGTTAAGAAACAATTCTCGTTCCTTCTAGGATTTAAAATGCCTAAAGTGTCGAACGTTCAATTGCGTTTCGATCAAGTCTGTAAGGAAGTTAATCGGTTCCGGGAGAAAATTTTAGACGATGAGCTATGTGATCCAGCACGAATCGCAGTTCTCACAACGAAACTTCAGTCTTACGATACAAGACTGACAGATATATTTTCAAATTTTTCTCCCAAAGAGAATGAAGATAACTTTGAGGAATATATGAAGTATCAAGATGATATTCTAGACCTCTTGGTAGAATTAGATAAGAAAAAATCTCATACTGTAAAAAGCGTAACACAAGAAAGAAAACATTCGTTGGTAAAATTACCTAAATTCGATCTCCCTAATTTTTATGGTGATTCAGAAAATTGGATATCATTTAAGGAGTTATTTTATTCATCTGTTTTGAAAAATGAGCAACTATCAGATATTGAAAAGCTCCAGTATTTGCAATCTTCGGTACGTGGAAATGCATCAAAACTAATTCGTGGTTTTGCATTTCAAGAAGAAAATCTGAGTCATTGCTGGGAGCTTTTGTGTCAGAGATTCGAAAATAAACGGCAATTAGCATTAAGCCAAATAAATAAAATATTTGCTATTAAGTTAACGAAAGTGAGTAATTCAAAAACGTTACTAGAATTATTAGACACCTGTAATGAAGCCGTCCGTAATTTGAAAACATTAGGCTTGGAATCCAGTTTGTTAAGTGACTTAATCTTAATAAATTTCATGTTGACAAAACTCGATGAGCCAATCAAACAACGCTGGGAACTTTCTCTTGAAAGCGATAGCATTCCAGACCTTGAATTATTTAGAGTTTTTGTTGAAAGAGAAGCTCGCAGTTCAAACGAATCAAAACCTACTAGAAACGAAGTTAAATTCAATGTAGGTAGAAAACCTGCAGATTTCAATTCGTTCAAGAAACCAATAGTACATAACGCGGTTGTTGTAAAGGGCAATACATGCGTGATTTGCAAACAAATGCACCCATTATTTAAGTGTCCAACTTTTAATAACAAGCCAGTAAATGAGAGATGGAAAATAGTGGATTCACATAATTTATGCTCTAACTGTTTGCGACAAAATCATACACTTGAGACATGTAAATTGACTTTGAACTGCAAAAACTGCAAAATACACTTTTGCATGTTTATGCTGTTAACCTTCCGTGTAGTGAATCGGGGAATTCAATCGTCTCAGTTGCGAACAGCATTCAATGTGAATCGGGTGTGCATACAATGACAAGTAACGTATTATTGTCAACCGCGCTCATAAACATAAGATCTAAGTCTGGAAAATTAATACAATGCAGGGCACTTATTGATAATGCCAGCCAAATTTCACTAATGAGTAGGGAATGTGCTGAGCGTTTGAATCTACCTTTGCTCAACACAACTCACAGGTTGGTGGGTATTAACGGCGTTTTAGCAGAAACTGCTTTGCATGTAACGAATTTCAAGTTTTCGCCTCATTTCTCGTCAGATTTCTTTTCGGCAGAGGCTCTAGTTGTTAACAAGGTTACTTCCCCTCTTCCCAATTTTTATATCGAAAGGCAAGATTGGCCACATTTAAGAGGTTTAGTCTTAGCTTACCCTCAATTTTACATCTCCAGGCCTATTGATATTTTACTGGGCGCAGATCTTTTCGGAACTCTAATCAATGGACAATCAGTCACTGGATCTCATGGCGCACCAGTTGCGATAAATACAAAAATTGGTTATCTACTTTCCGGAAAAGTAGAGAATACAACGCTTTCCCATGCATCAATGGTGTGTCATACAATGGACAATATCAATGAAACGCTTAAAGACTTTTGGGAGCTTGAGTCCATTCCTAAACCTCACGTGTTAAAAGATGAAGATGAGATGTGTGAACAACTGTTTCTTAAATCCGTCAAAAGAGATACTACTGGACGATATTGCGTTAATCTTCCCTTCAAAGAAAACGAGACGCTAGGAGAAAGCCAAACAAGGGCCCTACAGCGTTTTTACTTGCTAGAGAAAAAACTAGCTAAAAATTCTCAGTTGAGAAATCAGTATTCTCAATTCATGGAGGAATATGAAAGTCTAGGTCACATGACCCCATTATCACGAAAGGAAGACGAAATAACTCCAAATTATTATTTACCTCATCATGGGGTTGTTAACGAATCGAGTAGCACTACAAAACTTCGGGTAGTATTCGATGCCTCTGCTCAAACCTCAAATGGAAAATCATTAAACGACATACTATGTAAAGGGCCTAAACCTCAAACTGAAATTTTGGCAAATTTAATCCGCTTCCGATCATACCCGATAGCCTTCACTGCAGATATCACAAAAATGTATAGACAAATACTAATTGGAAATGAAGATCTGCCTTTCCAAAGAATATTTTGGCGAAAAAATCCATCTGATCCGCTCGTCATCTACAAACTTAAGACTGTCACATATGGAACATCATGTGCCCCTTTCTTAGCCCTTTACACTTTGCAACAACTGTGCAGGGATGAACATAGGAATTTTCCCGTTGCTTCTGATATTGCAAGGGAACATTTTTATGTAGATGACTTGTTGGCAGGGGCAGATTCCGTAGATTCCGCCAAATCAATCGTAAAAGAGATGAATCAGTTGATGGCTGCAGGTGGATTCTCATTCAGAAAGTGGGCTTCCAATCATGCAGAAGTTCTCTCAGACTTACCAGATTCGTTAAAAGCCAACTCTTTCTCTCATTCGTTCCAAGATGAATCCTCTCAAAAGATACTGGGTCTATTTTGGAATCTTAAAACCGATACCCTTCAAGTCAGGGGTATAACCGCGGATAAAATCTCTACTAAACGGCAATTGTTGTCCGTGATAGCCCGTATCTTCGATCCTTTGGGTCTCATTTCACCCACAACGATTATTCTTAAGATTCTGCTGCAAGAGTTGTGGAAAGCGAAATTGAAATGGGATGAGCCACTTCCTACAGATATTTCCAACAAATGGGATAAAATTTCCTTAGAAATAAGCCATTTCAAGGAAATACAAGTTCCTAGAAATATCCATATCTCAAAGGCCATTAAGATAGAACTGCATTGGTTTTGTGATGCCTCTGCTAAGGCATATGCTGCAGTGGTGTATTTTCGCGTGATATCAGACGACATTCACGTATGTTTAATTGCAGCCAAAACCAGAGTGGCACCAGTGCACCCTGTAACCTTGCCTCACTTAGAATTAAGTGGAGCGCTTCTCTTATCCGAGCTCATAAATGCTATTGTGAAATCAATCACATTTCCAATCCACAAAACATTTCTGTGGTCTGATTCAACCATCACACTGAGTTGGATTTCAAAACCTCCTGAAAGGGGTAACCAATTTGTGCAACACAGAGTAGCAAAAATTCGTTCACTAACTTCAGCAGAGTCGTGGCACCACATTCCTGGCAAAAAAAACCCGGCTGACTGCGCCACTCGTGGACTTTTTCCAGCACAATTAAGGGCCTATTCGGAATGGTGGAATGGGCCAAAATGGCTCAGTGAAATGAATGTTCCAGTCTCCCCAAATGACTATCTTCCTGTATTGAACAGTGTTTCATCTGACGAGGATAATTGCTTCGTCACGCAAATTGATAGATCTCATGATATCCTCAGCAAATTCTCATCCATACTCAAAACATGTCAAGGAATTCTCTTGAATTTCGAAGAGCTGAGCACATTATTAGGCCAGATTGAGGCTTGCATCAACTCTCGACCTCTAGTACCCCTATCCACGGAGACAACTGATCTTCGGGCTCTGACTCCTGGCCATTTCCTCATTGGAGTCCCACTCTTGGAAATTCCTGAATTCAACCACCAACCTAATTCATCTTTGAGTCTTTCTTCCAGGTGGAAGTTATTGTTACAGGTGAGAGACAGCTTCTGGAGGCGTTGGAATCGGGATTATCTGCATGCTCTTCAACCCCGTCCCAAGTGGCGACTCGCAAACACGTCCATCAAAGTTGGAGATCTAGTGCTACTTAAAGATGGCCAGCAACCTCCTCTCCATTGGAACCTTGGCAGAGTCACCTAGTTGTTCCCGGGAACCGACCAGCTGACTCGTGTTGTGTTAGTCAAGACAAAATCCGGAGATGTCATTCGTCCATTCAATCGGCTAGTGGTGTTGGCGATTTCATCTTGCCGCCCCCCGCAGGATGTTGAGTAACGCCAGAGTGAGTCACACTGGAGGAAGCGAAAGATAAACAGAAGAAGCAAAAAAAACCTCTCCCCGAATGCGAACCGAAACTTTTTCCCCGTTCCGGGGGGGTCAACTGGAAGAAAGACGCTACGTGTCAATTCTCACTGGGACGCTAAAGGGGTCGGACGTTGGCATCCGTCCACACGTTACAAACTTCTTTAAATCGCTGAATCAATCAAATGTCTTGTTAAAGGATACAATTAAACCAGTTTTAAATTGTTATCTGAAGTTGGTATTCTTTTGCGTCCAGTATTTCAATTCTTGCCTCTCCATATCGTCTATCTGGGAAATAGGGGTAAGTACCCAATGCAATTCCTAAACTATTCATTCGTATGCACATTCGATTCATATTCGTCTCTTAAAGAACAGTATTTATTATCTTAACGGTCTTTTAACATACTTACGAGAAATGATTTAAAGTTATAATGAAAGTGTAAAAATATATAACTGAAGATTTTCAAATCACTCGATATCAAACAATTTTGAAGATATCTATCATATTCGTCACTATATAGCTTGATCACACTATGATCGTTTTTTCTACTAGGGGTAATTCCACGGGATGTACGAAATTAACTGAATTACAGACTTCCTTACTACGAACTTCCAAACCTGGAAGAAACCCAGAGCTTGTTGAACCCCAATAACCGGTATTTTAACCACTCGCTACTAGCCCGGCTTAGATATTCTCGAATAATCTTTGAGCTATCCAGCTTCGAGATTACATGCTATATTTCTTCATTACATACTACATGTCTTCCTCTCAGCAGTTTACATCAAGATATCAAAAATCAAGGCATTTGAAAATTTAAATACCAAGTCTACCAAAAGATAACCAGCAAGAACTAAAAGTTAATTAATGAAAAATCATTCTGTAATTAAGTAACAAACATTTTTTAATGACTTCACTATTGGAGATGATCGATCGTGGAATGTGTTCAAACAACTGTCAATGGAAGAGTCAAAAGTGTGACAAACACTACTTTCAATAAGTGCACCCCATGAAGTAAATTTCTTGTTTCTAAAATAAAAATACTTAAGAGTGATAGTTTATCTTTAAGTAGAAGTTTTCAAAAGAAATTCCTATGTAAAATACTAAAGTAAAATAATAGAATTAAACAAATGATAAAATTCTAGTTGAAACCAGCTGTTCTTAATGCCCAACCAATTGCATATTATTCATTACGGCACAAGAGTGGATTTGTGAACTACTTTGCATTACGTTGGTACACCACGGGAAGTGGGTTCAAGTCACACCTCGCATACACACCACATACTCTAAGCACAACCCGTTTATAGAGGTCACTCATTTATTTTTGAGGACAAATATCCATGTCTAATCCGGATTTTTTGTTGAAATAAAATAGTTCTAGATATTGATATTTCCTCCTAAATATGCAATTATAAAATCGTCGGAAAATAACTTGTCATAAATTTAAAATAACATTGGAAATATATAAGGAAATATTAAAACTACTCACAAGCAAAGCTTAAAACAGCAACACTCATCGAAAGCATCAGAAACAAAATTTGTTCTCGTCCCTTATTAGGCCTTATTTTGAAAGTTGCCTTCATACCCTCTATCACCGGCTTCATTGACCATAAGCTCTTGAACTTTGTCTTCCAACTGTCTTTACTGTCCAAACCCCTAGTCTCTTCGAGCACAAAGAGAACCCAAGCTATGCCAATGACATGGCCAGCAGTGGAAATCATAAATACTTCTACATATCCACTCCACCGAAAGATCCAACCACCAGCAAGTTGTCCAAGTGGTATCGCAAGGCCGAAAGTCATTTCCATCAGAGCATACTTCATCGTTCGTTTTCCGAAAGTTGTGATGTCCGAAGCATAACTGTACAGAACAGTCAGTACACTGATAAAACCACCGGACAAACCCGTGAATAAAGCTGGTATGTAGTAGTATTCTACTCGACTATGTAAGTAAGCCGCAGAAAAAGTACTACCCAACCCGTCAATGATAATCCCTAAAAGAGCTACTATGATGGGTGCCTTCCTACCATATTTGTCACTCCAAGCTCCTATAAAACAACCTAAAATGGCTGATGGAATCATCTGTATCAACGAATGCCCGAGATGGTAGTTGTTGGCTAATTTTTCTACACGGCTTTTAGCCTCTGGGTAATCCTTAAGATTATTGCAAATGTCAGATGAGTAATTCAAATGAACTAAACACACTTTGTCCATAACCATGGAAGTCGAAGATACTGCCCTCATCACGTATGAAAACATGTACAGAAACATAATGACTTCGACTTTCATGTTCTTGATTTCGCTCAGAAACGATTTCGCTGTAGCAGTAATGCAAGTGTATATGTTTTCGCTTTCTTTTGGCGTTGCATTGGCGTTTTCTTCGAATTCCAGTGGTGGTTTTACCATACTGTCGGCTCGGTGTAGCTCGATCGTTCTCATGTCATCGTCTTCATAGTCAGCAATGATTGTTGCTTTGGTATATGAAGACATTTTAATGTTTGAAATCAAATGGCTTTTCTTTCGTGAAATCGGTTCGACTTTGTGTGTTCTCTTTGTAAAGCAGCTGGAATGCTCTGTAATCTAAATATACCTGTAAAAGTATAAAATACATAAATATTCACCATAGCAAGACTAACTTTCCTTAAAATGAATGTCTTCGAACACCATCTTAAATCAAACATTGTAAAATATCACAAAAAATATTCAATTTATAATGAAAATAGCCATTATATTTGAATATTTCTTAAGGTATAACAATACTCTTTAACATGTTTCGTGGATAACTCGAGTTCGGATCACAGTAAAAAATACTACAATAAATTATTTATCTGAGTGCCCCCGACATTTTTTTCACATTTATTTCAAAGATTTTTAATGTGATTTTCATCAAAGATTTAAATATAAATAGTAAAATATATTGATTTCTTTTTCTTTTAAGATTTACATGATTAAGATTGAGATCGGAAATTAAAATTAGTACAAATATCGATTATTTGAATGTTTTTAAATCAAAAAGGAAACTAATTATGTTATTTATCTTAATTTTACTTTAAAGATAAATGTTCAAATGATACGACTGTCTAGCACTAAAACGAATGCTGTACCTATTACCGTACTTAGGGTAGTACCATAATTTGAATCAATGTCAATAATTGTAGTTACAGTACACTAAAATTTGTGTTTTTGTGTGTGCCACAACAAATACATTAATGTCCATAAATTAAGGGTCAGATACAATATGCAAATTTGCGGACATAGAAGTAGATATTTCGTGGCAAAAAAAATACTGATGGTAGGTATTAAATAGAAACGATCGAATGGTTGAAACGAAAACGTATTAAATAGAAACGATCGAATGGTTGACAGTAATTAACACATTTGGAGTCACGTGAAAGTACAAGATTGCTAAAAAGTGATAACATCTGAAGCGGGTATTTTGTGACTGAATGATTTTTCATGTGTTTAACTGTCTATGTTAATTATTAGTTGTTATGACAAGTGACAAGATATCATTAAGAACATATCTCGATGATTTTACCCATGGAGGAATTGTAGTGAAATTGAAACAAAAACGTTCAACGAGAGATGAAGCCAATGAGTTCGGACTGGGCCAAAACTTAATCACAAAGCTGTGGAAACAATTTTCCGAAAGTGGAAGTCCCTCACCCAAAACAACCTCAGTTGAAGATCGTTATATGACAGTTACGTCAAAAAGATGTCGCTGCATAACTGCTGGAAGGTTAGCACGAAAAATTCAGGCTTCATAACATCGCACCAGACCATGTCCAGGCTATTGATCATGTTGTTTTGTATCCTCGCAAACCAGTACACAAAGTTCGTTTGACTTCATCACACAAAGCACAGATTTCGATGATGTCGTGAACACGCCAACTGGACTGACGAGAAATGGGCCAATGTTCTGTTCACAGACAAAACTAGATTTTGTTTGTCGTCCGATTCGTAGCCCTAATACATCTGGCGTGAACCTCGTACTGCCTATTCTTCCACCAGCATCTTAAAAGTGGACAATTACAGAGGTAGTTGGGCGGCATCATTATGAATGGACACACCAAGCTTTACGTGTTGAAAAGTGGAACCATAAATGTTTAGCGTTATTATCAGGAAGCTATTATTCCTCATGTACGTAATTTTTGTGGTGCTGTTGGAAATTCCTTCATATTTATGGATGGTAACGCCCATTGTCATCGTTCGATCTCTATTGATGACCTGCTGAACACCGAAGAAATAGACCGAATGGTTTGGCCTGCATACTCCCCTGACCTCAATCCCTTACAACATGTATTGAATGCTCTTAGGAGGCGCATGGCAGAATGAAATTCCTCACCGTGTACCAAAAAAGCCTGGTTATAGGGATGAAGCAGTAAAGGCAAAATCTACCTCAAGATTTACTGAACGATCTTGCGAAGAGCATGCGTAATCTATGCCATTAGCGCATTGGTAAGTGGTTAACATATACCCTTTTAAACTTTGATAGGGGACAGTAGTCTAAAAGTTATGGACATTTTGATTCTGCTTCGCCAAAGATAAAAAATGGTACGTTTTTATTAATTTAGCATGTGTTACCGATACATTCACAAGTTTATTTCTTTAAGTGCCTAAATCTCTGTGAAGTCTGTCTATATTTCTAATTAGTATATTTATCTTAATCCTCCTTTCATAATTTTGTTTTACTCTAAAAATGTAACCCACCCTTAATTTATGGACACCAGTATAGTATTAAACACGTTTTACAATTCAGAGAGCAACGATCTGAGTTAATTTGATAGTTTATATATTTTCGATAATACCCTCTCCTCACAACCTAAAGAAGTGCCACTGGGTGTGACGTCATTCTCCAGAAATAAGTTTTCTTGGTTCATTTTCTGAAATTGAGGATCGAGGGTAATTTGAAATTCTCGTTATCTACTTCAAGACGTTTAGTATTTTAATGTATTGAAATAGTCGGATTGTTTTAACAATACACGACCATGGGAGTTTTGCTTTTGACGTATCAAAGGATTGATAACTTTATAACTGTACTAAAACAAAGAAGTAAGTGTTTTTCTCTCATCCTGACACGACGGTAAGCTTTGGAGTTTGGTCAAAATCAAAGCTATGCCGGTTTTATCTCTTCCACTCTCATTGGAATGAAAAGTAAAAGAATTACTTTTTAAGTAAAACATAGTTACATTACACAAATGACAAATGAATTTTGAGACAAGATTCTCTAAAGAGAATGAAAGTGAAATTATAATGAGTTAAGCTAGTTTTCATTTAGTGGCTCTGCAAACGAAACGGCTGTTTTCGTAGTTTCTATAGTCACTCACAATTTTAACGATTTAGTATTAAAAAAAATGTATTTATTGATAAAACAGTTCGTATAGTTTTGATCTGTTATTGGTATTTGATCTTTCACATCGAGTTTCTCATCATTTGGTCCCTGGTTTTCTGAATGTTGTGATAACATATCATTATTAGTACTTATTATTATCACATTACAAATATTATTTTACATATGGGAATGTCTAAGTATAATACAAAGCTGAAAACTATAAAACGAAGGAATTTACGATAAGTACGCATATAGATTAGTGGGCCGCGTTTATTTGTTGAATTTTAAACTCGTAGACCTTGGTCTAATGAGTCCTCGTATAACAAAATATGACCATAGAGTGACATACCAAACTATCCCTATGTTACGTAGTTGTTACTTGGTTGATTGGTTTTTAATAGGGCAAGGGACAAAATTAGCGAAGCTGTGCCAAATACATTGTTTCATTATGTCATATTTAAATTCTAAAGTTTATGGACGGTATGTATTTAGTTTGATTCTGACAATTTATGTATGTCTGAGTAAATTTAATTTGCTGCGAAATATCCATCAACGCTTATTGATTAACCTCATTCTATAAATGTAGCACCGTTATAACATCATAAAATTGCTTTTTGCAATGATGATTTTAAAACATAACTTTAGAACATGTGATTACACGTTCTAAAGTTATGTTTTATGAACATGTAGCATGTCTTGAGCGCCACAATTCAAGAAACGCACATTTTAACTTAAGCACAGAAAACATGCCGGAATCATAACTATTTGAAGGAATGACACAAGTCTGTCTAATTCACAAGTATTACAGTTCTAATTACCCTAAGAAGTTTTAAAATTCAATACAATATTAAAATAATCAATTTTACTCTTTCAAAAATTTGTAGTTCTTAAATTGTATCAGTATTTTTCTAGGGGGTACAATATTCTTCATGTGAAAGTGTGAACAGGACTTATAAGGAATTAAAAACTAACAAACCCTTACCTTGGAGTATTTTGTCTAACAAAATATTTATAAAACTTTCAGTGCTTCTCTCAATTTAATCTTCTATTTGTGCTTAAAACGCCTTGTGCATAATCACGAACATCGTTTCGAAATAAGCTGTATACGTCACTTCATTTTTTAACACTAAATACTGCAGATCATAACTCATCTGTTTTCTTATCAGATAAGAATAAAATCGTATCTAGTTTTCTAACAATCGAAATACTCAATACAGATATGATATATAACGCTAAACATTCTGCAGTTTCTGTCATAATGGTTGTCATCTGTTTGTGTTCGAACTTCTAGTAGAAGAGTAATACTTTTTTGTCATACATTTTGTAAACGCTGGAAAATATGTATTCCAATATTCCCGATTATCTTGAATTTTGGTAAATTAAAAAACTAATTACATAAACCACAGTTCACTACACCATAATCGTTATTGATTTGTAATTACATAATAAATGTTAAAAGAAGGGTCTACGAAACTTGATAGAATTATCTACCGTTAAAATATCAAAAGGATTTTCTTGCTTGTTACAGATACCTCTTGAAGTGATCCCGAGCAAAATCTATTTCTTCTTAAATCAATATTCTTTCATAAATTTTGAAAATTTTCATTTTTAAAGCTAAATAGCAAATTTTTACGTTAAACTACTTCTAATATTAGAAATAGTAACTTACAAATTATGTTTATTATACACTTCAAATCCTCTCTTACACAAAAGGAAACTCAGAAATATCGATTTAGTACGAATTCATTTAACCATCTTTTTTTAATCTGCCATACATCATGAAAAAGGATTTTCGTTGTAAAACTGTAACAATAACTTTTTACTTCTGTAGTTCCTATTCATTAAAAATTTAGTAATGTAGCGCGGACATTAATACCACGCCATCTAAGACTTTAAAGACGCGCAGGCGCAGAACAGCTCCCCTGCGTGAATCTGAATGAGACCCGTCAGTTAGGACAAAGTAGTGAGGGAGAACAGTTGTCCCTTCTTCCCCGAGAATCTTTTTAAACTTAAATATTATGATACAGTGCCCATATAACGATTGTTTCTAATTAATGTCAAATGTTTAGTGTTCGTGTTTGTAAAAATGTAATGTCTTTTGTTAGTAAGAATAAACTTAATTGCCTGAGAGAGCTAGCCTTGTGTTATAATTGGCGCCCAACGTGGGGCCATGTTTTCCTTCTCTTCCTCTTTGTCCTAACTCACTTTAATTTTTAGACTCCCCTGTCTGAAGAATTGCAATATACACCATCCAGGTGCCCAGGTTATTTGATGTGATATAAAGTCTGATTTTTAGATAAGTACATTTATGTATTTTATTTTAATATCCGTAATCTTGTTGATTTATATTATGCTATTTTCCATTCATTATCTTATCATTGATAAGTATATGTGAATTACGTTAAAGCATTTTATTATCTTGCCAACCAGGCATATTTTATTATGAAGCACACCCAGTGCTATCCTTATTATTATGTTATGTTATGATTTCGAAAACGGAAGTAGATCGAGTAGCTTATTACTTAGTTTTGTAAGGTAGCATGACCAGTTAAGCATTTTGCAATCCATGCATATCTCGTATAAATGCACATCCAATGCTATTTTGAAAACATGTTAAGTTAAATTTAATTTGATTACTCTTAAAAATTGTGATATCATTGAAAAATTGATTCTTCAAGCAGTAAGAATATTTCTTTTACTTGTGTACCGGAAACATTCCGAAAAAGAAAACCAGTGACTCATTTTATACTATGGCTCATTTTATTCGTGTTGATTAACCTTGAGTTTTGATCTATGATTTTTCGAAGTGTATTTATGTGTTCCTTTTAAATAACACTGTGTTAAGAATGTATCTTCGTAGTTGAGTCAGAAAAAGTATTACATTTGGGATTGTTTATAAACATTAATATTCGGTTTCACTTCTTACTGGGTTGAACTGCGGATATTTTATCTGTGGATTTCATTTAGTATTTTATTAATATCTTGGTAAACTCTGAAAATTGATTTAAATACTGTGGAATTTGAACACTATTTATATAAATGTGTCATTATAACTGAATGTTTATAAAATAACTTGAAGTCAAAACTTTGCATTTGGTCTCAATAAATAAATAATCATGGCGTTTCTGGGGAAAGGTAGAAAAGAAGATCTCAGAAATTTGGCTAAGGAAATGGGACTGGACATTACTGATGACTTAAAAATTATACATCTTAAGAACCTTATAACTAAATCCGAAGACTTCGAAGAGGAACTTGTAAAAAATATGCTAACAACTGTTATCGAGGAACGGGTTGATAAAGAAAAAACAGCTGAATTAGAAAGACTGGCGACAGATAGAGCGGCTGAAATAAAACGAATCGAAAAAGAGAGAGACTTTGAATTAGAAAAACTTCAATTAGAAGCAGAATCTCAACTCGTTGCCAAAAATAACGTGTCAGCAAGCGTTCCAGATGTTGAACACCCAAGATTTGAACTGCATAAGTTAATTCCTAACTTCAATCCCGACACTGATGATATCTCTATTTTCTTACACCTATTTGAAAGACAAGTGAAATTTCTAAAAGTTCCGGAAGTACAGTGGGTACCTTACTTAATTGCTGTTTTACCAAGTGAAATTACTAAAATCATCGCACGTGAACCTGATGACAGAGCTCAAGACTATGAATATGTTAAAGACATTCTCCTAAAAAGATTTAAGATGAGTGCTGAACGCTTTCGACAACTCTTTGCGACTCACAAGAAGAGTGCTGAATCCACTTGGAAGGATTACTATTTTGAACTCAGAACTTATTTTGAAAGTTGGATCAAAGAAGTTAATGTGGATACTTTCGAAAAACTTAAAGACCTAGTAATAACGGACCAAATTAAGAAGAAATGTCCTTCTGACTTTAAAGACCACCATATAGATGAATGGGGATACCTCTGTTCGCCTGTGGAACTGGTGGAAAAGTTGGATTCCTTCGAGAATCACCGAAATAACTTCAAGAAAGAAGGAATTATTACAAATAAAAGAAAACCATTCTTCAAACCTGTAGAAAGAACGGAAAGATACTTTCATCCCAAAAAAGAGTTCCATGAAAAGAAATTTGAGAATACAAAACCGAAAGAAACATCTACTATCCACTGTTTTGGTTGTGGCACACCTGGCGTAACCAAGCCCAAATGTCCAACCTGTGCTCCTGCAAAGGGCAGAACCGAATTCAGTGCTGTTACGACCTCCGAGTCACCTTCTACTTTGGTTGCTTTCCTTCCTGTCCGAATCAACCAAGTTAATGGAATTGTCTGTGCCGATTCCGGAGCCACACGCTCCATTGCTGGAGAGGGTTTGTCCAAAATTCTTCAGAAACAAGGTGCGAAGTTTGAAAAAGAATCGATCAACTTGACGTTTGCTGATGGACGATCTTCTGTTGCTGAAGTCCTCACCACCCAGGTGAATGTCCAGATAAAAAATAGAAAAATTTTAACCTCTTTTATAGTTTTGCCTGACACCAAAGGAAACAGAACATTACTAGGACTTGACTTCTTACATAATGCAGGCCTGGTTCTTGACCTTAAGAGCCACAAATGGTATTTTTCTGATAGCCCTTACAGAAAATACCCTTTCGAAAAGGACATTCACCTACCTCCGTCTCCACACTCGGAATACGTTTCTGAAGTAAAAGCTGAATCCTTACGAGAAAATGAGGGAACCATGCTTACCACACAGCAGAGAACCACTCTCAGTATTGTATTAAAGGAATTTGAAGAATTGTTCAAACTAGGGAGAGATCCTCCACCCTATATCGAACACCATATTGACACACAAAACAGACCACCTGTTGCTGTTCCTCCATATAGAGTTTCTCCAGCCAGAAGAGAAATTCTAAAAGCTGAGATTAACAGACTTCTACATGAAGGTATCATCGAACCTTGTGAATCACCGTATGCTGCTCCTGTTGTTTTGGTCCCCAAACCGAATGGAACTTTTCGTCTTTGCGTCGATTACAGGAAGCTGAATTCTATCACCAAAACTGATGCATATCCCTTACCAAGGATAGACGATCTTCTCCACACTGCCAAACACACGCAGTACATGAGCACCATTGATTTAAAAGCCGGATATCACCAAGTGAACGTTTCTGTTGCTGACAGAAACAAAACTGCTTTTACATGTCCTTTTGGAACCTACCGTTTTGTGCGCATGCCCTTTGGACTAAAGAATGCACCAGCAACTTTCCAAAGATTGATTGATGCCTTCAAAAATGGTCTGAAAGATGTGAGTATCCTGTCCTACCTGGACGATATTATTGTACTATCTCAGACCTTTGAAGAGCACATAGAAGATATGAAAAAAGTCTTCCAAAGACTGATGCATTACAACTTGCGAGCAAATCGCGAAAAGTGCAATTTTGCATGCTCAAAAGTTAAATATTTGGGACACTTCATAACTTCAGATGGTATACAAGTCGATCCTGAGAAGACATCCGCCATCCAGGCTATGCCTGAACCCAAAAATGTGAAGCAAGTGCAGTCTTTTCTACAAACATGTAGCTGGTACAGACGCTTCATTCCGAATTTCTCTAATGTTGCTAGACCCCTTAGCAATCTTACCAAGAAGACCAGTCTTTGGCATTGGGAACAAGAGGAACAAAAGGCTTTCAACACCTTGAAACAGTTGCTAATTTCCCCTCCTGTTTTGAAGCAATGTGATCCTGCCAAACCGTACATGCTTCGGACGGATGCGAGCAGTTTTGCTGTGGGAGCTGTACTCTCTCAAGGTGAAGTTCCAGATGAACACCCCATTGAATATGCCAGCCGTCTTCTGACCGCAGCAGAAAAGAATTACAGCACAACTGAAAGAGAAGCACTAGCTGTGGTGTGGGCTCTTCAGAAATTTCGTGGATATATAGAAGGTGCTGAGATCACTGTAGCATCAGACCACCAGCCTCTACGATGGTTGATGAGCTTGAAGTCCCCTTCCGGTCGACTAGCTCGGTGGGCTCTCCAAATACAAGAGTTCAATCTTAAGATCTGCTACACACCTGGAAAATCCAATGTCATAGCGGACATGCTGTCAAGACCCTTTGCCGAAAGTCAAAGTGACAAGTGTGAAGTTGATCACTTCTTCGCAGCAGACCTACCTTCTAAAAGTACTAAAGAAGTACGTGAGTCCCAATTGAAAGATGACAACCTGCGTCAGATTGTTGAAAGTTTTGAGTCTTCCCAGAAGGATGAAAATTTTGCCAATTGGACTGAGCGAGGATTTGTAATGAATCAAGGAGTACTATATCGTTACGTTCCAGATGCCGACACCGAGGAGGCACAACTTGTTGTTCCTTCCCATGAAATAAGTGACGTTTTAAAGCAGTACCACGATGCTCCTACTGCTGGCCACTATGGTGAAGAAGGAACCTATCACCGACTCGCACAACGTTATTATTGGTCAGGAATGCGATCTTCCATTGCTGACTATGTGAAGAAATGCCCAGAATGTGCCCGATATAAATCAACCAATTTGAAACCCGCAGGACTGTTAAGAACCCCTGTCCAGTCACAAAGGTTCGAGACTCTATCAATTGACTTGTTCGGACCCTTGCCCGAAGGGGCCACTAATAAACGTTGGATATTTATAGTTGAAGATTGTGCTACCAGATGGATAGAGCTCTTTGCTCTCGAATCAGCTACTGCTAAAGAGTGTGCCATCACACTCGTGGAAGAAATATTTCTCAGATATGGCATTCCCAGACGAATGATAAGTGACAATGGACCACAATTTATAAGTTCTGTCTTACAACAAGTATGTTTCATCCTTAAAATCGACCAATGTCTCACGCCTGTTTATCACCCTCAAGCAAACCCAGTAGAACGCAAGAATCGAGATCTTAAACCACGATTGGCTATTCTCGTGGGCAACGAACACGATAGCTGGGAAACAAAACTTCCGTGTATTCGCTTTGCAATGAATACTCAAAAATGTGAAACTACAGGATTTACTCCTGCCTTTCTACATTTTGGCCGAGAACTACGTACCATCTATGATGTAATGAATAATTTAACGTCTGTTATCGAAAACGACAACTTCGTTCCGGAGATAACGCCATACTTAAAACGTTTTTCGAAACTCTCCACCGAAATCAGAGATAGGATCGAGAAAAAGCAAGATCAAAGAAAACAACAGTTTGATCGTCGCAGACGACCGTTGTACTTCTCTCCTGGAGATAAAGTATGGATTACCCTACATCCTGTTAGCAAGGCTCACTCAAAGCATACTGCCAAGTTTGTTCCAAAAAGGGATGGTCCATATATCATCCTAACACAGAAATCGCCGACAACATACGTAGTCTCAACACTCGAATCTCCCGAAGAACCTCTTGGAACATACCATATATCTGCACTAACTCCTGCTCAGAGCAGAGACACTCAGCCGGTGGCTCCACTAAAGAAACGAGGACGTCCACCAAAGACTAAAACTACCTCTTCACGTTCTGGAGTGCGATCACCTCAACAGAGCTGTCCGCCACGCCGCCCTGGCAAACAAGACTGTTCTGGTTCCTCATCGGGACGCTTTCGCAACCAGAGGGGGAGATTGTAGCGCGGACATTAATACCACGCCATCTAAGACTTTAAAGACGCGCAGGCGCAGAACAGCTCCCCTGCGTGAATCTGAATGAGACCCGTCAGTTAGGACAAAGTAGTGAGGGAGAACAGTTGTCCCTTCTTCCCCGAGAATCTTTTTAAACTTAAATATTATGATACAATGCCCATATAACGATTGTTTCTAATTAATGTCAAATGTTTAGTGTTCGTGTTTGTAAAAATGTAATGTCTTTTGTTAGTAAGAATAAACTTAATTGCCTGAGAGAGCTAGCCTTGTGTTATAGTAAGAAGTAAAGAAAACTCGTAGTTGGATCGAAATTGAGCGAAATTTTCATACCCTCCAACACAAGTACCTACTGTAATGCATTGTACTGACTTGCTCAAAATTTTAATTACCATCACAAGGAATACTCCCTTTTTGGTTTAAACCATTTTAATGAACTCACAGACACAGTACAAACACGACACACAACATAAATAGAAAAGGTAGTATATATCAAAATCCACACATCTCAGTCTCGATCACTCTCCAAAAAACACAACCCACACGTCTCTCGCCACACTCGTTCTTAACTCTTTCCTTTCTCAAAGTCCTTCTGGGCATGCGCAAGAGCGCCATCTATCTTAGTCTGAAGTCTTTACAGACTTATAAACTCCTCCCCACAAGGAGGAAACTTTTCTCGAAGAATGAGGGAAAAGTTTTGATGACTCCACTGCCTGAAAAAGTCTCCAGATAGGTGCAGTCATTGGAAAAGTTCAAGAGTTCAAGTACACAAAATACACTGCACATGTACCAGATTATAGCAATCAGTGCCTTGAACTCAAAAATATTATACAAAAAATTATATACTTATTAAAAATTTAGGAAAACAATTTACACTAATGATAAGAAAAATTTAAAATTTTCACACATAATACAAATATCAAAATAAACAATAAACTTACTAATATAAAATAAAAGGATATGAGGTTTATGGGATGCGACTTAATGAATCAGCATTTTGATGCTGTTTCCCCCTCTTATGGACAACCTCATAATTGAATGGCTGCAGGATCAAAGCCCAACGTAAAAGTCTAGGGTTGGTTCCCGTATTTTTGTCCAGCCAAACAAGGGGATTATGGTCCGTCTGGATGATGAACTTCTGGTGTCCATCCAAATAACATCGCAGCTTTTGGATGGCGAACACGATAGCTGCGCACTCTCTCTCGATGGTACTGTACTTTTGTTCTGCATTTGAGAACTTCCGACTCAAGTACACGACAGGATGTTCCTCACCAATGTCATTAATTTGGGACAAAACGATGCCAATCCCAAGATTTGACGCGTCACATTGGACGAGAAACTGTCTCGAGAAATCTGGACTGTACAACACCGGATTCTCCGACAACCGTTTCTTTAAATTGTCAAACGCCTCTTGACAAGCATCAGTCCATATGACAGCAGCACGACGATTTTTTCCTTTCAGCAGATCTGTAATTGGTGCTGAGAGGACTGAAAAGTCAGGAATGTATTTTCGATAATACCCCGCAAGTCCTAAGAAAGATCGGATCTGCGTCTTAGTCGCAGGGGTCGGAAAGTCCTTTACAGTTTGGATCTTCAATTCTCCAGGTGTTCTCTGGCCCTGACCAACCAAGTGCCCAAGATACTTTACGTACGCACGAGCAAACTGGCACTTAGAAGGCTTGATGTGCAGATGAGCTGCATTCATCTTTTCTAAGACGGTTTTCAAATGTTGTAAATGATCTTCCCAACTTAGGGAATAGATGGCTACATCATCCAAGTAAGGGCATGCAAATTCTCCACAGTCTTTCAACAGTTCGGCCATCAAACGACTAAAGTCATAAGGGGCATTTTTCAAACCGAATGGCAATCTCAACGGTCGAAATGTCCCAAAACTGGTTACAAAAGCTGAATATCTTTGGGCTCGTTTACTCAGAGGTATTTGCCAATAACCTCGGGTCAAATCTAGAACGGTGATATACTTGGCAGCTGACACTTTTTCAACAAGCTGCTCAATGTTTGGCAGAGGAAAGTACTGGGTTCTAGTGACCTTGTTGAGTCTTCGATAGTCGATGCACGATCTTGCATCCTTTCCTGGTACTTCTACCAGAATAAGAGGAGAAGTAAAATCAGATTCTCCTGGCTCAATGACTTTGAGCGACAGCATCTTCTCCACTTCCATCTTCAAAATTTCTGTTTGGCGTGGAGACATCTTGTAAGGTTTGGCACAGATGGGCCTCTCAGATTCAAGCTCAATGTCATGTACAGTAAGATCAGTACACCCCGGCTGGTTTGAGAATGAGCTAGAGTATTTTGATAGCAACTCTCTCAGCTGCTCCTTCTGATCTTCTGACAAGCGACCATTTTGTTCTATGTCTTGCCAAATTTGTGTCATTTCCGAGACTTCAGGCTTCTGCTCGAGACTTGGAATGTCCTCCTCGTTGTCACAGTTCCTAATCTCTTTTAGACAGATTAAATTCACATTTTCGGGTCTCTGGAAATATGGCTTGAGCATGTTCACATGGTACACATGGGATTTGTCTTTTTCTGGAAACTGCACAATGTAGTTGGTTTCGGAAAGCTGTTTAACGACTTTCCCTGGGCCGATCCAATGAACTGCCATTTTGTTAGGCCTAGATGTAGCGACAACCAGCACAAGGTCGCCTTCACAAAATTTACGCTTCACAGCCTTGCGATCATACCATAGTTTTTGTTTGTCTTTGGCGTTCTCCATGTTTTGGACGGCTAATTCTTGACACCTTTTCATGCGGTTTAGTAGCTTGAAGACATATGATACTACGCTAGTCTTCTCTTCCTCGCTTTCCGTCAAGTTCTCGTACAGTAGAGTCATGGGAGTCCTCAAATTCTGTCCATGAACCAGCTCAGCTGGAGTATATCCAGTACTGTCATGAGTAACAACTCGTAGAGCAAACAGGGCATGAGGCAAGATTTTCTCCCAATCAGGTCCTGACTCCAGACACAGGACTCGAAGAATTCTCTTCAAAGTCCTATGTAGTCTCTCCACAGGATTGCTCTGGGGATGATGTACGGAACTTCGCACTACTTTAACTCCAAATTTCTCCAGGAACTCCGTTGTGAGTGCACTTGTAAACGACGTTCCTTGATCGCTTTGCAGCTCCCTCGGGAAACCCATCCGACTAAAGATTTGCAGGAAACTATCGACCACGGTTGAAGAACTAAGATTTGGGACAGGAACTGCATCGGGATATTTGGAAGACATGCAAATTGCAGTGATGAGATACCGGTTTCCAGATGGTGTAGTAGGTAAAGGACCACAAGCATCCACATTAATCTTTGTGAAGATCTCCGAGATGACAGGAACGATCTTCATGGGTGCCTTCTTCTTATCCCGAGGTTTCCCGACTCGCTGACATTGGTCACAAGATCTGACAAATTCTTCAACATCTTTGTAACAATTCGGCCAAAAAAAAGTTTTAAAAAGAGCATCTTTAGTCTTGGTCACTCCTAAGTGAGCCGCTGTTCCTTCATGAGACAGTTTCTTTAATTGGTCCCGAAACTTCTGTGGAACAATCAGCAGTTTTCTCTGCGTACCATCCTTGTCACTTTTCAGATAGAACAGCATTTGATTAACGATTGCATACTTGGTTTCCTTTGCTAACTCCTCAGCTTCTAGGAAAAGTGGTTTCAACTCTTTACTCTTGCGCTGCTCTTCGACAAAATCATTCCGTGAGGCTTTAATCAGATCTGGAAGTGAGGCTTCTTCCGCCATAGGCAATACCTCTCAGTCTTCCTCTGTTAACACGGTACTGTCATTCTCTTCTCCAGGACTCGACTCAACTGGATACTCTTCAACTTCGGCTGTCAAAAGACTTTTCTGAGCTCTCGTCTGAACTGCATTAATAACTTGGATCTCCAGCTCCTTATCTTTTTTCATACTCTCGATCAGAGCAACGGTTTTGTTACTTAGTAGGTAATGCTCTTGATCCAGAAAACTGTCTCTTACAGCAGCTTTCGTAAGGACATGTCCCAATTCGCAGTTCAAATCAACTTCTGCAATGGGCAAGCAGACCGGGCTGTCTACTAATGGAGAAGCGAGCCACACATGCTCACCTGTGTACATATGTGGTTTGATAAATTTTCTGGGAATAAGATCGATGCTGGCACCAGTATCTCTCAAGATAGACATTTGGGCTCCATTTACTGTCCCAGCACTAGTATAAGGAGACATCAACTCAGGCACGTGTCTTCCAAAGACTTCATTGGCAGCTACTACTTCAGATCTCTTGAGCTTCGGGCATTGGGGTCTCAGATGTGATAACGAACCGCATTCATAGCATCGGAGCTGTCTTCTCTTTTCAAACTCTCTTTCACGGTTTTCGTTGCTTGCGGGTTCGGTTTTGACCGGATGTTTGTTCTTGTCATCCTTGAATGGTACTTTGGGTCTACTTCCACTAAAATGTCCCTTTGAACCTTGATAGCCATACTTCTTTGGAAATTTCTTCTTCCTGAAACTCTGCCTGATGGTTTCGTACTCCTCGATCACTTCTGCCAATTCAAAAGGTGTCTTCAACTTCATCCATTTGTCAAGAAAATGCTCCTTGATTTGATCTGGTACACGATACTTCAATTGCTCGGCGACGATTAAATCTTTTAGTTGCTGAAAGGTTTCAATTTCCAATTCAGCAAGCCATTCAGTGAAGTAGCTGTACAGTTCATGAGCATAATTTCTCCATGTTTTCTCTGCTGTTTTCTGATGTCTGTAGAAACACTGTTTCAATTTTTCAGCGTTCATTTTGTATCGTTTCAGAATGAGATCTTTCACAACATCATAATTGTTGGCCACTTCAGGAGGTTCTCGGGCAAGCATGTTAGATAACTCGGCTGGCAAAACGGCCAGCAAATAAGCCACCCAGTCCTCCTTCGGCACTCGAGCCATCTCTGCTTTCCTCTCGAAATTGATCAAATACAATCCCATTTCATCCCCTTTTTCGTCAAATTTGGGAGTGATTTGGGTAAGTTGGATTTTTCTGTTTCTATCCGCCCCATTTTCAGATTCCTCTTCAGACCGGCGAAATTCCTTCTGAGCCATTTCTAGTTTTTTAATTTCGAGTTCATGTTGTCTGACCCTTTCCCGCTCTTGTCGTTCTTCTTCTTGCCTAGCTAATTCTTCCTCACGAATTTTTTTTTGTCTAGCTAATTCTTCCTCACGAATTTTTTCTTGTCTAGCTAATTCTTCCTCTTCCAGTCTATCTTTTATGACTCGTTCCATGATTATCGTTACCTCCTCCCGATCGAAATTTGGGCTTTTTAAAATTATTTGTTTAATATCCGCAACCTTGCACGAAGTTGGTACCTTCTCACCAATTTCTTCCGCAACAGCAATTAAGTCCTGCTTTCTACCAATTGCAAGAAATGCCATGATTAAGGGCCAGGGGAAACACTATCAAAAACCTCTATTAAGGTATTAAATTCCAACAGAATTCACAAGACTTTATCAAAGAATTAAATTCGCTAATTCTACGTTACAACTTTCTTACCGAACAACCAAAAATCAATAGAAATAATTTTCGAACACATAAACAAATTAAAATTTTCATTCATTAAAACAATATCTTTTTTTTAAAGATGTTTTCAAATTGAGAAGAAAATAAACAGTTAAAGAAAAGTTCAACTAAAGAACAGCTGTTTTGAAAATAATACTACAATTAAAATACAATTCAGAATATAAACTCAACTTTCCTGTCTAATCAAGAAAAGGTATTTTCAGTTCAAAAGAATTCCCTTTTCTCTATGAACAATTGATTCACACTCAGAAGCATAAATGCACACACAAAAATATAAAACAGAATATCATTCTTTTCCTTTTCTTTTTTTTCGTCAACAAACACAGGAAGTGAATAATTCAAATCCACACTTTCAGATTATTTTTTTTTCGAGTTCTTTTTCTGAACACAAAATGGTCTCACATTTGCCAAATTAGTTACACAAAGCAATTTCAAATTACTAACAAAAATTTCCTTAAGTACACAAGTTAGACATTCAAAATTCCGCAAAATAAATAAACAATTCTAAGGGGTTTCTTAGTCATTTAAATGAGCAACAAATGAAAATGACAATTTCAAAACACTCCAAAACTCTTTTAAATGAATTTCCGATCCATTCAGAAATATAACAAAATATTTTCCAAAGCAAAATAACCCAAGACGCACTAAATATTGAAAATTCTAGGCATTTGGTGCTGTTGACAACACTCATCAAAAAGAATTATACTTGTAATTCAAACTATATACTTCTACACCAAATTTTTAATTCTATTTTGAATCATACAACAGAATCAAATCAAATTTTAACAACACTTCAATTGTCATCAGATAGCATCATACATAAGAACACAAAACAAACTAGGCTATCTCAATTTAAAATTTTAAAATCGTTCTCTTTTCTCAGAAAACAAAACTCAAACTGACCATTTGAATAGTTCTAATTCTAACCATTCAGAACAGAAAATTCTTTTTTATATACCACATGAGTGTCCTAAATTTTTTTTTACAATCAAACAAAATTTTAACTATATCAGTCTAGCTAAAATAAGAATAGTTTTGCAAATCAACAGAATAAATTTGCCTTTCAAAATCAGACAAAATTTTAACTATATCAACCTAGTTAAAATAAGAACACTTTTCAAAATTACCACTCCATTTTACCAAACAAAATTTTAACTATATCAGCCTAGTTAAAATAAGAACACTTGCAAAATTACAACTACCTTTCACCAAACAAAATTTTAACTATATCAGCCTAGTTAAAATAAGAACACTTTTGCATATTACAACTGCCTTTTACAAAACAAAACTGCATGAAACCAAAACAACGATTCTTCAATGAACCAAAACTCAACATGCAAAACTTTACAAATTACAATTAAAAAGGCACTGTTGCTAATGAAATCTGGTACTCACCCAATAATTTGCACTGGAGATATCCGTAACACCAGGATCGTATCCAAACGGCTGCCACCATTTCTTCGTCGTCTGTACTGACTTGCTCAAAATTTTAATTACCATCACAAGGAATACTCCCTTTTTGGTTTAAACCATTTTAATGAACTCACAGACACAGTACAAACACGACACACAACATAAATAGAAAAGGTAGTATATATCAAAATCCACACATCTCAGTCTCGATCACTCTCCAAAAAACACAACCCACACGTCTCTCGCCACACTCGTTCTTAACTCTTTCCTTTCTCAAAGTCCTTCTGGGCATGCGCAAGAGCGCCATCTATCTTAGTCTGAAGTCTTTACAGCATATAGGGCTATTCCTGATGTATGAGTTGAACACGTGCAAACCTTAGTAAGTCGAACCTTTTCTCAAACACATTTAATTTTTGATTTTTTTAAAAGAACGCCCTCCATCATCAAAAAATAATTTCAAATGACCCTTCTTTCTCCTTGTTCCTTGAATGTGGAATTAAATGAGTAATGAATTTAATTATGTTTTCGACTCTTCTCAGACTATTGACGAATTTAGCCGTATATTTTACCAGTAATGTACGGAGCTTCAATTTTTTCTGATATAACTTCAGCTTGTGTTTTTGGTATCTTTTAAATTCCAAAAAAATTTCGGGAAGAATTCGAGTTTGTAGGCTCCCCCCAAAAGCGAATGAGCTTGGGTAGGGAGATTAAGATTGATCTTTCGCTACTGTTCGAATCGACAGCATACACAATTATGTACATTTTATATTATGAGAAAAAAGATTTTATTTTTCAAGTGACACAATTGTAATATATTTCATTTAACTTCAGGTCAAGTTTCATTGAGATATTAAAATTTAAGAATTGCATTACTAGTATGAAAATTGTGTAAATTAAGAACTGCATTACTAGTATGAAAATCGTGTAAATTAAGATCTGTAAACTAAAATTAACGCCAATTTGTTAGTTTGCCCAAGCAGAAATATTGATCTACATTGCTATAAAATTCTGTTTTTAATTGAGTTTTTTAATTCTTAGGTAGGTTTCATATCATATCCATTCACACCGAACATCTTTTTAGTAGATTCTATAGAACGTTTCAGATTTCACATGAAGTTTATCATGCAGAGCAATGTGAACAAGATGATGGTAGTTATGTGGAACAATAAAAGTTTATTCAACAAATTTACTTACCAATGTGGTTATATCCTTTAACTCCTGTAAAGATATTACGCAGAAAGCATTCTTCCCAAACCGAAATTTCAACCGAAGGCGTTTCGAAGACAGAAGATGAAATATGATTTATCAGAAAGACATTTTTGATCATTTATGTGCAAAAAAAATTCTGTAATATCTCCAACAAAGCAACAGCATATTCAATTAAAACTACAATTTATATTTGCAATTTTTTATATTATACGTGCATCAACGTATTTCCTCTTTTGTTTCATTAAAACATGTATCTCATTATCAGAATTCTCGGGTTGAATTGGTTAAAAATTGATTGAAAGTGGACAGAATTATTACTTTTCACTTTCGAAGAAAAAGTAAAAGATAATTTAAGTGACCGGAAAATAACTGTTTAAACTCCAGTTTAAACATTTTTATAGTTTCTACAATTTACTTTGGTAGGTAGGTAGGTATTTAAATGACGTCACACTAGAGCAACACAACGGGCTATTGGTGATGATCCGGGATCAATCTCAAAGGGAAAAATACGAGGATAATACCACGTAATTTTGAACCACGATCAGATGACGACAATTTACTTGGGACGAAATACGTATGCTTACTTTATCGTTCCATATAATCCATTTCATCATCCCACTTTTGTACAATACAAAACTACAAAAACTGATACTAAGTTGACTACTATTTACAGAAGTCAATTTTGAGTTTTGGAATGATTATGAATTCCCCTTAAGTTAATTTACTATCAAAGTGACGAATTTACAGCATAGTATTGCGCTCAGTTTTCCTATCAATTATTTTTTGACCTGTAGCACTCTTTTTCACCAAGGCCCTGTAGGTATGAGGTATTTCCGAATTTCACCACCATTATTAAAGGATGACACATCATATTGATATGATATTAATAATTAATTTCTTTTCAAGAAAATGTTTGTTGCTTGAAAATTCCATTCCGCAAGTAAGAAACAGCTTGTTTTAAAATTAAATTTATTCAATACAGAGGAAGCCAAGTTAATCATTTGCAATTTAAAAAAGGGTCAATTTTACAGCATTTTGTTGCAAAGTTGCATAAGAATAGCTTCAACACGTAAACAACCTCGATAACCTTCTCAAGACAAAAACTCCTTTTCAGAAGTCCTGTTTAAAATATTTTATAACCATGATATTACAAAATCAGCAACGTTTTATTTAAAATTCACTTTAACTCCAACTGGCAATTTAAATTGATTATTTAGAACACTTTTTTGTCATTGTCATCATTCTAAATAGGTACGTGGTTTCTAGATGGAAACCAGGTACCTATTTAGAATTATAGATGTTTTTTGACTATTAAGTACAGCTTTCACACACACAATACAATCCAAAAACATAATTTGAAAATAAAGTGTAACTTTTACTGATTTTAACTGTTTTGTAATCGACATTTACATCAACATTTTAAAAAACTTTGAATTTACAGCGTATGGTTACCTGTCTTATTTTAAAATAGGATTTTATTTCAACGTTAACTATCTTATTTTAGCGTTTTTGCCCTCTTTTTAAAGTAAGACTACCGTCTCATTTAAAAGGTTTTGTTTTGTACACTTAATTTATTTTTATAGATCATTATTTATTGAACCAATGAGTTTTATGGAAATTTGGTCCAAATATACACAAGAAATGAACCCATGTCTTTAGTGATATTTTCCACGAAATAAATCTTACCTTGGTAGAAAAAAGGTTAATGTTCGAATTCGCTGATTATTAAGTGATGTCCACAAGTCACTTAAAGGTTATGAAAGTTATAATACAAAAAGTTCCACTGTCCTGCGAATAATGAATGTTTTTTTCAATCTTTATTATTTTTTTTAAAAACAGTGGAAAGTTGTTTTTGTATCACTGTATTAATAATAAAAATAATAAAAATTATTAAATCAGCTGTAACCCAAAACTTACAAAATGGACATTGACCCTTTTTCTTATCAAGATACAAAAATAGTTCGTTAAAATCTAACTCCTAAATAATTTATTTAGAACACATAAACAATGAAACATTTTAATACAGCAATAGTAACTTATCAAACAAATGAAATTTCGATCATTGGAAAAATGTAGATTTCTGAAAAATCAAAGATGTGAGAAAACGCAACGTATCAGATTTTGACTTCGAATCTGCTCAGAGAAAAAACAATTCGTGATTGCTAAGAGAGACAATAACAATTTATTTACAAAACGAACAGATTCATAAAATATTCAAATATGATCACGTCATTTCTCTTTCTTAATAAACTCAGAATTCTAAATAAAATTAAGCAATGGAAATGAAAAATTTAATAAAAATTAAATATTAATTCTGGAGTCGTCAGACACCGAGTATCAAAATAACACTTTTATTGTCAGTCCATTTTTCTCTCGAGCTTTTCGCATTAGAAGACTGGCTTCCTTACAAAATGTAAGTTATACAAAATTGAATGTTTTAATCTTTTCTTTATGTATTTATTTCTTTATGCATCAGTCAAATATTCATAAATTATTGATATTTTGGTAAGAAATTTAAAATAAGCTCAAACATAAGTATTAGAATTTAAATTCTTTAATATAATTTTTTTCGGAAAAAAATTGTTTTTCCAGTAATGCTGGTAAAATAATCTGATTTTGTACCATAATCGCAATAATAATCAATGTTATTCTTATGGGAATTTAGGATTGTTTTTAGCTCCATCTTCACACCTAGGACAAACAGAAAGGGAGTTATTATGTAGCCTATGTTGCCCCCTCAGGTTCCTAAGGAATGTATACCAAATTTGGTGTGGATTGGTCGAGCGGTGTAGATTTGTATAGAGAACAGACAGACGGCAACTCTGCTTTATATAGACATTTCCCCCTAATTCCAAAGATAATTTTAAATATGACAAAATTCCAATTTTTTTCACGTTCAGGTGTATTTATACTTTATGAGAAGCTTTTTCTGTCAAGCGAAATGAAAGTGGTGGTAGTGTTTTTTATATGGAACGTGCTTTCTGTACGTATTCCGGATTTGACATCATTTAGCTTATTTTTCGACTTTTGCACGTTACCAATAAAAATTCCAAAGGATGAATGAATTCTGACTGATATACAATAGTTGATGGTCAACGAATGAGGTTAAATTAGTTTTTACAGAAACATTGAAAACGTATATCAAACATAAATCTGCAATTTTGTTTACACATTTTTTACGAAGCTTTTTTAAAAAACAAGAATACATGTCGGATATGCTGTTTCCTCTGTATTTAAGTATTCCATTGAGTACTTAAGTATAGAAAAAAAAATTTAAAGTATGAAACTTTATTAAATATCTTTTCAGCTACCCAGCAAAAACATCTCATACAGTAACATTTCTCATTATTCCAATTTTAAATAAAAATATTATTGATAAAATGTAAGCATATGTACAGATTATCTCAAAGTTATTTAGTTAATCTGTAATTTAATAGAATATAATTGAAAAAGTTTTTAAAGAGTAGATTGAAAAGTAGTTGGTAACTTAAGTATCACGTTAAATACAAGCTACTGCTAGAATTGGGAAATTTTAATTGGAAAAGATACGATATAAATGTGAAAGGATGATGAATGCATAATTTATGAGTAAAATTTTACGAATAAAAATAACTATACAAAAGTATTCGCATAATTTTGCTATTTAATGAATTATTTTACTTAGTATAATTCACATTTCTGTTGAATTTGTGCTTTTGTATATGTTACAAACAATCTTTGAATCAGTACTTTTGAAGTTCAGTCTTGACACTATCAGAAGATTCCAAATTATCTTTAGATTCTGACTCATTATGCATTTCTTCATAATCTACATTCGGGAGACGAGAAAGCCAACTAGAAAACAAAACAAGTATTATTTATGAAAATATGAGAAAATAAACAAGAAAATTGTCTTTTACAATCAAAAAGAATTTTTTTGTAGAAAGTGAAAGAAAAACGTTGATGTTTCTCTTCAAATTTGTATTACATTTTAACATCATTATTTAATACAGACTTCAGATATGTCTTCATTCGATTTGAAGACTAGATAAAGTAAACTAAGAGGTAGTACAGGATTCAATAAGGTAACACTAAAATCACCTAAATATTAAATTGTGTATTGATTACTATGAAAAACTAGTGTCTCAATAGTTCCATTGATTCAGCAACGTCCCTTCGAATGACTTGGCTATTCAGTCTGTTCTATACTTTTTTAACGTAGTGATATAAAAACTATAAATTTACTCTTCTTTATTATTATTCGAAACCCCAGTTAACTATGAGAAGTGATATTATAAAAATAGAAACAGGTATGATGATAAGAAAAATTGAAAATGCTCTAGAAGTGGTAGAAACTGCATGGCAAACAATCTCATTACTTCTCTAAGAAAGCGATCTAGATTAATTCAAACTTCAGAGAAAAAATGACCACATTTAGTAAAGACAGCCGTTTTATAACACTGGAATACGATTGGCAGTTTTTAGAGAAACCTAAACTTAACTCTCCCGAAAATAAATTTTCTCTTAGTTTTATTTTAATTTGCAAATCTCGTGTTCCACGGATATCTGTTTGATCTATTTATCCGTTTCTATTGAAAAATTCTTTTTATACAGACTGGAACTTCTATTTTATATTTGTAAAAATTAGATAAAATTAGAATTCGCAGTTTAAATACCGAAAGATGATTTCCTTTTGTCCACTCATTACAAAATTTTACACTAAGGAAAATAGATGTCCCTTTTAAAATATTATTGAACAATATTATAAAGTGTTCTATTATGAATATTGTCTGAAGTAGTTTCAAGTCACAGATTCCATGTTTTTGAGCCTTCATTGAATACTTCAAATGAAGGCTACGTACAACTGGATCTTGCTGTTTAAAATTAGCTTCTTTATTTGGGTCAGTGTATATAAGAAAGTAGATCGAATGAAATCTTCAAACGAATTATTATTAAAAATCTCCGGAAAGAAGACAATGATGAATTGAGTTACTGCATTTTATGCAAAATTGAAAATTGAGACATTGCATTCTTCCTAGGTCAGTTTAAATCAAGAATAAAGCAATGCATTACTAGAAATCTATCTCGTGGATGAAATGATTCTGAATAAAAGCTGAGCCTCAATATCTTTCGCAAAAAATAATTATTCCTTCGTATTAATTTGAATTTCGGAGCCACACTGGCATTTTTAGATACACCCACACACTGATAATTGACAAGAAGTTACCCTGTAAAGTTAATATGATTAAAATTACTTACATGTATACAACAAGAGGAACCAATTGAAGACCAGCTAATACAAAGAAAATTAATCCTGGATAGACGTCCAAGGAAGCATTAAAGATCTGGGATACAACAGCAGTTGCTATTATGGGAAGTATAGACTCTGCTGTTGTGAGGAAGGAAAATACCTTACCTAAAAGCAGTGAAAAAAGTTATTTGGTCCTAAAGTAGACAAAAATGTGACAGAAAACAAATGTAGGTAAAACATTGGCGTAGTGTGGCACATTTTTAAATTAGAAAACATCCTACATAGACCAAGATGAAGTCAAAATCTTACAATCCATTTTATTGATAATTTGTTTTTATCATTACTTTTCCTAGTGTATAACTGTAATAGTAATATTATATCAATCATAATATAATATTAATAATACTTGTTCAAGTATGATTGAGTGTGAATAATAGTGGAATAAAATAAAACAGTGCATAAAAATATTTAAAAAAAATTACCACTTGTAAATCCTAAAGCAATGTAAGAAATGAATTGACTTTGAATTAAAAATATTTAATTCTGTTTGCCTCTGATGTTATAGTGCGGTGGATGATCGACAGTAGAACGTAATGATATTAACGTAAAAAACATAAAATGAATGTACTATGAACTCCAGTATAACCCTGATACATTCTCTAGGCCGGTTAATTCGGACTTAAGTCCAAAGGCGCGACACACCTAGGTTTGTGTACAATATGTACTCTATAAAACAATTAACTCAAAAACAATAATCAAACACTGTATCATCAATTGCGGGAACTTTGCTACCGTGAAAATATTAACTCATATTCCGCTATGATATGAATATTGACAAAAGTTTTGTACCGGATATTATACGGAAGTCATTATCCTGATATTTATTTAACGACATTGTGTTGTTGTGAATGTTTATAAAAACACTAACACAAATTCCATATCATCTTTGTAATGCAATTTCGTCTCAGTTCAAAGTTTAAAACATTTTATTTTAATTTAAATTAGGGAAAAACATATCTAATTAACGTTCATCAGTGCCGGTCTTAAGAGAACCGATTCCACCGATTCTCTCAAATGGGGCACCTTCTCGAATGCATTGGGAAAAGATTGAATATTGACAGAATTTTGGTCTTGGTTTCTGTTCAACTAAACCTTAATCCACAAAAAGCAATAAAATTATCGTGAATAGCTGTCAGTATTTATGGACTCGGTTGGACTTCTTTCTTTAAAATTGAGAATAAATTGACTACTAATTTCTGTCATCGAATAAAGAACAGCATTTTGTAAACGTTTCAAAGATAATATACACAGACAAGAACTCGTGTTTTTTAAAAAGCACCAAACTTTGAATGTTTGAAATTCGAATGTAGAGTGAATAAACTTTAAAGTGTTGATGAGGATAACTCTATACGGACAGTTCAAAAGACGAGTAGGATTGAGGCCTCACCTAAAATCTAGAGCTTTAGTAGGACCGGTATGTAATTACACGAGTTTCTCTCCTTATTTAATTGACTTCTTATTAAATTGAGAAGTCAATTGAATACGGAGAGAAAATAGTTTTGCTTAAAGCAAGAATATATAGGTGATAATGGAACAATTCGATAGTTAAAGAAGACATTTGAATTGGGCCCTCTCAATTCCTAAGGCCACTCCTGATGTTCACCATGCAACTTAAATCGCCAACAAAAATTATATAGAAAAAGAGTGTTCGTATTTTTAAAAAATATTATGTATCGTATTTATTACATCAGATGTGTGTGTTGTTTATTATAAGCTCTCTTACCCAAATCATCCTTTGATGTTACTTTGGAGATCCTAGAACGACCTGCCAAACTTGAAAGTCCGGATAGAAGTCCCGCTAAATTGGCTGAAGAAGAAAAATCCAATTAGAAGTACTATAAAATTTTCAAATGTAACATATTTTACTTCATTCTTACTCCAAATGATGATTCTGTAGTTAATGTAATTGTATTGAAATTACTTGAGATAAAGAACCTTGAAGGAAGCAATGAAACAGAAGATGTTTTTATTTGTGATAGTGAATTGAAAATTCACAAAAACAATTTTTCTATTATTCCATGATTCGACCACTGAACTTAGATGCATGAAAACAGTTAAATAGTCACTCGTGATTTCGAACCATGGTCAGATGACTCAAATTAATATCTGAGGTGTAAAAACTACAATTTTGCATCGTCATAAAAAGTCCTCCGAATTATTTAAAAAAAAAAGAAAACAAGGGTAAAATATAAAAAAACAAAGATGAAATATACATAAAAGCAAGATAACTTTTAATACTTTTTCAAATATTAATTTACAATTTCAAAAAATTATTAAAAAAACGAATTTTAAGTATATTTTACTTTTGTGTTTTCTATAATAACAATAAAGATATCAGAATGACAGGAAGATTATTTCGAAGGTTATAGATAAAAAGAAACCAATGTAACAATAGGCGGTCTAAGCTTTCCTAGTAATAGTCCAGAAATGGCAGGACCAATGATTCAAAACTTGGTATCAGAACGTAAATTTTGATATAGAGTAGAAATTTGGTATTAAACATTTGGTTTTGATTTTGGAAAATTGGTGTGTAATTTGAATAAAAGATGACTCCTTATTCAAATTTTTTGCATATGAATTTATAGTAGAAGCATTCCTTATCAAATTGTGCTTCTTAACTTTCACTACTATGAGAAGCTTTTTCTGTCAAGCTAAGTAGTAGGCGGTAGCGTTTTTTAAGAGAAACGTGCTTCCTGTTGGAATTCCGGACGTGACAGCTTGTTTTTCGAATACAATTTCAGCTAATAATTCGAAAGAATGGATTCCTAATTGATGTATGATAGATGAATAATTAACACCAATTAGGTTAAAGGCCAAAGGTTGCGAAAACGACGATAAACTGCATTTTAAGGTATCTTCGATATGTATCATGCGGGAATATTTGGGTAACAGGGAGAAATATGTTCTTTTCCCGTCTGGTTCGTTTACACTGAAAATCCCTCTCATAAATGATCGATTAATGAGAAGAATTTTCAGGGTAAACAAATGTACTCAACTTAAATACTCTCATAATACATATCGGAGTTACCTTAAAATGTAATTTGTCGTCGTTTTGGTGATGTTTGTCATTTGATCTAATTAGTGTTGACCAATTAACGATCAGATATTTTTTCGAAATTCATTCTTTGGAATTTTTATTCGCAAAGTTCTGAAATCGGATTCGAAAAGCAAGCCAAGTGACGACACGTTCGGAATACTTACAACAAACACGTATCGCAGCAGAAACACTACCACCACCTACATTTAGCTTGACAGAAAATGCCTCTCATAAAGAGGAGTGGCTTGTTTACCACGCACATTGTGTGTGTGTTTAACAGTAAATAAAATTATCTTCACTAACAAGAGGATAGGTGAGTTTTATTTTACCGACATAGTAGATTCCCACTCTTGTAGCAGCTCCAAATCCAATATTCTTAAAAAGCAGGGAAGTGGTGCCAACAATGCCTAGTGTTGGATCTCCCAATCCAATCTTCTTAAACACGGCAACACATATCACCATACAGAAAGTCCCAATGACAGAGAAAACAGCTGCTACAGTTGAAAAGGTAGTGTTATCCCAATCGTATAAATGATGAACGTAAATGAAATTTATGCCTGCTGTCGCTGCAAAGGGAAAATATATGTATTGTCATAAAAAGTTCGAGTAATTAAGTATTCTTTCTATCATTCAGCGTGTGAATTCATAAATAAATTTATTTGAATTTTTTTAATCCTTCACATGAAGAAATATAAACTTCCATAAATCATGTAGTAGAGAAAATATATTTTGATTTACTTAATTCAATTGATTACTTATTCAATTTACTTAAGAATTATCTAGTAATAACACTACTAATATCTTTTCCATACTTATCGATCCTCTGAACTGTTAGTTACAAAAAATTGTTACAAATACGATTTTATAAACATAAATAAAATTACCAGTTTTATGAATTTAAAAGACTAGAAATGGATTATTTAGTAGGGTAGAATGATTATATTATTGACCCCAGAATTGTTCAAATATTTACAAAATTTTGCGCATTCATAAATACCTGAACTAAATCTATGAAGAAGAAATTCATGTTCTAAATTTATTTTGTAGGCGAAAATCAATTATACTTTATTTACTCACTATAGTACGCAATAAGACTGATTACGTCATTTGATTTCGTGAAAGATACAAAATGATTTGATTTTGTAACAACTTAAAATGTGGTCGAAGTTGCTTAGCCAGGATTTTATTGCCAAGGGACTTCAAAGTTAGGAATTGAAGGGCTCCGAACAACATAGTAATAAGCCAAAGAATGGAAATTCCATCTTGAAAAAAAATTAAGAGCAAAATATTAGGGATCAAAATAATTTCTGATTGTTCAAATGAGTGCGCATATTTGAAAGTTTAAAATAACATGAACTCTTGAATAGAGGCTAAACTATTATAACTTGGAACTTAATTCCAAAACATAAAAATTGCTAGCCTGGAAAAATATGAATAGTGGCTTATCACTGTGTTGCCCGGAGCTCTTCCTTTTATTCAAATGATGCTTTGAACCTCTTTAAAAGTTTTGCTTAAAGTATTTATCTCATATTTGGTTTAAAGTTAAAGTAAGGGATTTGTAGAAATAAAAGAAGAGAGAGATCCGAGTACACAAATAAACCAAGAATGGTTGTCTTATTATCCCGTAAAATGAGTGAAAAGTTTGTTAGTTGTGGAAAACGTCAAGTTCTCAAAAGTATAACCATGGATAGATAATAGGATCCATGGATAGATAAAACATTTTTACGAAAATTGGGAAAATCACATTTAGCTATCTGTTCATAGATTTAATTGTCAACAACCCATGACAAATTAGTATTTGCTAAACTGATTGTTTATGAAATTTATCAAAGGAAGTACAACTTACCTTTTAATGTCTGAGAAACAATAACGTAAGAAAAAATTATACCGTGTTAAAAAATAAATGTATTACTGAAAGCAGTAACTGTCAGTAAAATTGCGACAGGTTAAAATAAGATTCCAGGTACTGTAAAAAGCTGAACTTCATTAATGACGCATGAGACAGTAAGGTTGGGCAATCCTCCTTTTCAAATCTTGTGGAATCCTTGAGGTTCCCAATGTGATATAAAAAACTAATTTTCAGTGATAGTAAAATAACTAAAATAATAAGATTTTTTTATTCCAAACGTTATAATTATTATTTTATTGATTTGATGCGATTTTTTGCATTTTTGCTGATTAACAACTTTGCTCCTGTCACTTAAATTATGATGATCATTAACAAAATAGGAATCTGGATAGCATCAAAACGGAATGACTATATCCAGCCTTCTCACTGATTGATATTTCTGCTCCTGAACGCCCTAATACCATCACAATAGCCTGAAAAAGAACCACAATAAATTGAGCTTAAAGGAGAGTTGTCCTTCAAAATAACTTTCCTTTATTCTATTGCGTAAAATGCTGACCCCGGTATGTCCTAATCTACATCTTTATTACATTAACCTACAGTAAAATTAAAAGATCGTTATGAGAATACCGACATAAAATAACTACTCCTAATTTAACCACTCTCTAGTGTCAGAAGTGGGGGAGGGTGTTGTCGTTATTTAGAACAGTTCAAGAAATCAAATAGGGATTTACTATGTTTTCATTGGGTATGGGTTGCTTAAACCCCGAAGGCAGCCTCATAGGTGGCTCACTAATCAAAATTAAATAAAGATATTTTTTCGGGTCAGGGGGTTTAACCCCCATAACCACATGAGCTTGAGCGTATGAATTGTATAAAGTTATATTTGTTTTCTCTGCTTAGCTATGTCTTAGTCTCCTCTCTTGGTGCCTCTAAAAATTAAACAAGGATGTACTTGCTTTTTCGTGTATGAATAGCATAAACATACGAGTATATATTCCCCGTGGGTGTGCCCATGAATTAAATAAGGAAATATTTGTTTTTTTCGAGTCAGAGGACTTGTATCCTCACAGCCCCTCATGCTTGGGTCTATGAATTGAAACAAATGCGTATTTGCTATTTTCAGGTATGGGGCATAAACCCCATAGCCCCATAACCCAATAGCAAATAGTAAGTGCGTTTATGAAATTGATACGGACATATTTGTTTTATGGGTAGGGGTCTTAAGACTCCCAAGTCCCATCCACTGGTGTGCCCTTACTTACAATATTCAATTTATAAAGAGATGAATATGTTAAATCGTAATTAACACACTTTGTTTAAATGTAGATGAAAAGTGTATTGATTGAATATTGTATTCACTACATGGCTGTTATATTGAGTGTTGTATTCACGTTGTGCGTAATATTCACTACCAGGATTCCTTCCAGTTTGTTTCAACACTGAATATCGCATATACTCTGATGTCTTTTCAAACAAACATATTTCTTCAGATTATAGTAGCGCTTTACAATTACATTTTACGGCACTTGAACTATCTATTCCTTTCCAGTTGATATGCAAACTATAAAGAGCATTGAAAGTAGATTGAGTGATCAAACAAATTTGAATGTGTATAATTATTATAGACATATATATCTTCACAACTGGAGAAGCGAATCTGCATACCATTTACTATTTCAAAGAGTATGCATAGCTAGTTTTGGGAAGTAAATTGAACAAATGTCTTCCTCTGAGCAGTTTTCAACAAGATATCAAGAAATACAGGTATTTCGAAATTTCGACAATCTACCAAAACATAAACAACAAAAACTAAAAAATAATTAAAGTGAATTAGCATTTCGAAATTAACTCAAAAGTTTAAATTAAATTTTTTTTCATGAATTCACTATTGAGAAATGACTGTGGGCTGTGAATTCAATCAAAATTCAATGACAGAGTCAAAAGTGTGAAAAACATTACTTTGAATACCAATGAAGTAAATTTCTTTTTTAATAAAAATACTTATTACCGATAGTTTAAATTTAAAGTGAAGTTTTCATTAAAAAACAATATACAATGTTACAGAAAAATAAAATTAAACAGGATAAAATTTCTCTTGTTGAAACATTTTTTCTAAAGCAAACCCAATTGAACGTTATTCATTATCAAACTACAAGGGTGAATTTGTGAAACAATTTGCGTTATTCGCACAACACGGGTAGTGGATTCACGTTACACCTCACATTCATACCACACATTCTAGGCACAACTCGTTTATAGAGAGGTCACACATTCATTCTAGACGGACAAACATCCATCCCATATGTTAGATATTGATCTTGCTTCCTAAAACTGCAGTTACAAAATCGTCGGAAAATAACTTGTCATAAATTCTCATAACTTTATAAATATATAAGGAAATATTAAACCTACTCACAAGCAAAACTCAACACAGCAACACTCATCGAAAGAATGAGAAGCAAAATTTGCTCTCGTCCCTTATTAGGCCTTCTTTTGACAGTTGCCTTCATACCCTCTATCACTGGCTCCATTGACCATAAACTCATGAACTTTGTCTTCCAATTGTCTTTACTGTCCAAACCCCTAGTCTCTTCGAGAACAAAGAGAACCCAAGCTAGGCCAATGACATGGCCAGCAGTGGAAATCATAAATACTTCTACATATCCACTCCACCGAAAGATCCAACCACCAGCAAGTTGTCCAAGTGGCATCGCAAGGCCGAAAGTCATTTCCATCAGAGCATACTTCATCGTTCGTTTTCCGAAAGTTGTGATGTCCGAAGCATAACTGTACAGAACAGTCAGTACACTGATAAAACCACCGGACAAACCCGTGAATAAAGCTGGTATGTAGAAGTATTCTACTCTGCTGTGTAAGTAAACAGCAGAAAATGTACTGCCCAACCCGTCAATAATCATACCTACAAGAGCAGCTATAATGGGTGCCTTTCTACCATATTTGTCACTCCAAGCTCCAATAAAACAACCTAAAATCGCTGATGGGATCATCTGTATCAATGAATGTCCTAGTTGGTAGTTGTTGGCTATTTTTTCTATATGACTTTTAGCCTCTGGGTAATCCTTAAGATTATTGCAAATGTCAGATGAATAATTCAAATGAACTAAACACACTTTGTCCATAATCATGGAAGACGAAGATACTGTCCTCATCACGGACGAAAACATGTACAGAAACATAATGACTTCAACTTTCATATTCTTAATTTCTCCCAAGAAAGAGTATGCTGTGGAAGTAATGTAAGTGTATGCGTTTTCACTTTCTTTTGGAGTTGCATTGGTATTTTCTTCGAACTCCAGTGGTGGTTTTACCATACTGTCGGCTCGGTGTAACTCGATCGTTCTCATGTCATCCTTCTCAGAGTCATCCATGATTGCTCTTTTGGTGTTTGAAGACATTTCGATGTTTGAAGTAAAATGCCTTTTCTGTCGTGATATCTGATCGACTTTGTGTGTTCTCTTTGTAAAGCTGGAATGCTGTCTAATCAAGATATACCTGTAAAAACATAAAATATGTAAATATTCTCCAGAACAACAAAATGTGCCATTTTATTTTGTACGAACGTTCCTCAAAATGAATGTCTGCATACTCCATTTTAAAAATGACGATTGTAAAATCATCAAAAGATAATTGCTTTAAAGCGTAAAGAGCCATTGATTTTGAATATTTCATATATTATAACATCTTTTAACATCATGCTTGAGTTCTGACCGCAATAAAAAGTAACACTATGATATATTATTTCTCCTAGTGGCCCCGATATCTTTTGACATTTACTTCAAAGATATTCAATATAATTAAAAAGGTTTCAAATTAAATAGGAACTAAATATGTTATTCAACTTAGTTTTGTTTTAAAAGCAAATATTGTTTTTCAGTAACTGTCTAGCACTAAAAGAACGATTTCTTTTCCTTTGACTCTAAATTTATAGTTTTGTGAATCGAGTAACCATAAAAGTACCCTAGCGAAAACAATAGTATCAAGCTCATTTTATTACTCAGAGAACAGCACACTGAAGTTTATTTGGCAGTTTATATATTTCCCACACTATCTTCACCTTACGACTTAAAAAGTGCCTCTGGGTGTGACGTCGTTGTCCAGAAATAACTTTTCTTGATCTATTTTTTACGATTTACTTAAAGTTGTTAGTCGAGGGAGATTTGAAATTCTCGATATCTACTTCAACAATGCATATGGAATGTGTTTCGCCTTTAAATGTATTGAAATAGTCGCGGATTGTTTTAACGATACACAACACTGGGAGTTTTGCTTTTGATTTATCAAAGGATCGATAACTGTGCTAAAACAAATAAGTAAGTGTTATTTTTCTTTCATCCTGACACGGCAGTAAGCTTTGGCGTGTGTCCAAAATCAAAGCCCATGCAGTTTTTTTTATCTCTCTTCCACTCTGATCTGAATGAAAAAAGATTACCTTTTCGTAAGACAGTTACATTCTACAAATGACAAATAAATTTTGAGACAAGATTCTCTCAAAAGGATGAAAGTGAAGTTATAATTAGTTACGCTAGTTTTCATTTAGTGGCTTTGCAAACGAAACGGCTGTTTTCGTAGCTTCAATTGGGTCGCTCATAATTTTAAGAATTTTATATTTTTTAGAAATGTAATTATGGATAAAACTATTTATATAGTTCTGATAAGCTGTTGTTATTTGACTTTCACATCGGGGTTTTTTATTCTATGGCCCCTGATTTTCTAATTTTTCTGTTATCCTGATTCCATTATTGGTATTTCCTATTGCATTACAAATATCATTTTACATATGGGTACTGAGAAATAACCGGAATGAAGGAATTACGAAGGAATTGTAAGTAGACACTTAGATTAATGGACCGCGATTGATGTTTTGCTTATCTTTTGAACTGTAAACTCGTAGATATTGGTCTAATTAATCCACGTGTAACAAAATATGATCGTAAAGTGACATATTAAATTATTCCTGGTTATATAGTTGTTGTTGATTGGCTTTCAATTGCATTAGGGATAATATTTTCGATGCTGTGCCAAATACATAGTTGCATTATGTCATATTTAAATTTTGAAGCTTATGGACGGTATGTATTTAGTTTGATTCTGGCTACCTATATTTACCTGAGTAAATTTAATTTGCTGCGAAATATCCATCAATGTTCATTGATTTATTTCATTTCATACATGTTGCACAGTTATTATATCTTATAATTACTCTTTACCACTATGGTTTTAAAACATGACTTGAGAACATGTACTTCTAGAGTGTCACAACTCAATAAACACGCATTTTAACTCAAGCACAAAAAGCATGCCGTAACCATATCTACGTGAAGGAATGTCACAGAAGTCTGTCTTCTACACAACTACTTCCATTCTAATTACATTAAAATACTTTACAATTCAATGCAATATTAAAATAATTCAATTTTCTTTTCGAAAATTTGTAGTTATTAAGTTGTAAGTGTTCTTCTAAGAGGTACAATATGCTTCATGGGGAAGTGTACGGGATTTAAAACAATTGAAAACTAACAAACCCTTACCTTAAAGTATTTTGTCTGACAAAATATTTCTAAAATTTTCAGTGCTTATCTCGTTTTAATCTGTTATTTGTTCTTGAAATCACCTTGTACTCAATCTTATAAATTTTTCTTTATGTAACACGAACATCTTTCTACAATAAGCTGACTATGTCACCTTTCATCTTTTGATGATTCTGTAAAAACTACAGATCGTAATTCTAACGCTTTCTTATCAGATAAGTGTAAAATCTCATCTAGTTTTTCCAAACAATTGTAGTACGCAATACTGATATGATACGTAGATCTAAACATTATACAATTTCAAACATAATGGTTGTCCTCTGTTTGTGTTCGAACTTCTTTGATAGGTAAGTAGGTATTTTAATTAATGTCAGACTGGAGCAACACACGGGCTATTGGTGACGGTCCGGGATCAATCCCAAAGGGAAAGATACGAGGACAACACCACGTAATAAGAACCACCTTCTTTGATAGCAATACTTTTTTTGTTAAGTTTTCAACAATGTTTTAAACGCTGCAAATATGTATTTCGATATTAAAAATTATCTCGAATTTTGATAAAATAAAACACTTTAATTACAGAAACCAGTTCACTATACCAGAGTAGTTAGTGATTTGAAAAACCATGATAAAAGGCGAAAAACAATAATTCGAAGAGTCTACAAAAGTTCATAGAAACTTATCTACCGTTAAAATTTCAAAATGATTTGTTTCGCTTATTCTTGAAGTGTTCCCGAACAAAATCTATTTTCAAATTAGTGTTCTTTTATAAATTTCAAAATATGTCATTTAAAAAATTAAATAGCAAATTTTTACGTTAAAGTCTGTCTAATTAGAAATACTTACTTCCAGATTCTGTTTATTTTATACTACAAACATAAATACATAAAAAGGAAACTCAGTTATACTGATTCAGTAAAAATTCATTTAAATGGGTTTTGTATCATCTGCCATACATCATGAAAAATGATTTTTTTTGTAAAAATGTAGTAGCTATAACTTTTTACATCTGTAGTGCATATCATAAAAAAAATTACGAATACGTAAAGATAACTCACGGTTCGATATGAATTGGGAAGAAATTTTCTTTCCCTTCAACACGAGTATCTATTATAATGAGTACAAAGCAGTCCTGAAGTATGAGCTGCCCACGTGCAAACCTTAGCAAGTCAAACCTCTTCTCGAAAAGATTTGGTTTTCTAAAAGAACGTCATGCACGTATTCAAAAAAATACTTCCGAATAACCCTGTCTTCTTTCTCCCTGGTCGAGAAATTAAATGAGAAATTAATTTAATTATGTGTTCGACTGTTCTCAGACTATTGACGAATTTAGACGTATATTTACCAATAATGTGGAGTTTCAATTTACTTTGATATAACTTCAGCATATGTTTTTGATAGCTTTTAAATTTCAAAATAATTTCGGGAAGAATTCGAGTTCATAGGCTTCCCCCTTCAAAACATCTCTGTGGGTATTTCTCTCATCTGTGCTAGTAAAGCTTTCATTGTGTGTGTAAGTCAATTACTTGATTCTGTCTGTCTTGTGTTTGGCGCAGCATGGCCAAATATGGCCCTTGGTGATAAAACCCAATCTAACCAACGAACCAACCCCTTCTAAACACCCCTGCCTTTTATGAGTGCTTTTTGAATTTGCTAATGTAAAGTAAGAACAGAATATACAGATTTAAAAGTATCTTATAAAAGCAAAAAGAACCTGCAAAGACAGAATAAGTACAAATTTAGTAAAAGAAAATTTATTACTAGGCAAAAATTATTTATTTAAAGTTAGAAGGATACTTCGCATGTCTTTCGGTCCTCTATATTTTCAGACTACGTGCAAGTGCACGCCCAACACACCACTAAAGAACTGAACACATAAGATGGTCAACAGATTGGCAACACGTATCAGAGTTGAGATGAATTTATCTGAGCTTGGAAAAACGATCTCTACACGAATTTTTTTCGCACATTATAGTATCTCTAAATACCGAAGATACGTATTATCAAAATATGTTTTTGAATTACGCTTAAGGTCATACCTTGAATCGTCAATTCATTTCGGATTTGGAGGTAATAATTTGAAACTCAGTTAAGTTGTGCGCAATATTTTCCGACAGGAACGCAACGCAGGCCTTTCTTTTTACACAGCTAACTGCTGAATTACAAACATGTCGGCCGCGATAGCCCGGTTGGAAGAGTAACGGATTAGCAGCCGGAGGGTTGGGAGGTTCGAATCCTGCCAAAGACCGTCGTGTACAAAGAGGCTGGTGTTCGTTAAATCTGTCGGGGCCTCAAATATCCTCTGGCGTGGTATGGAAGTTTGGAGAGTGAGTTGCCAGCTCAGGTTTGACTTCGTCATCTGACTGTGGATCAAAATTACGTAGTGTTGTCCTCGGATCTTTCCCTTCGTGTTTGATCCCGGATCGTCACCAATAGCCCGATGTGTTGCTCCAGTGCGACCGTTAATTAAATAAATACCTACCTATAACTCTGTCTTCTTTGTTCCTGGTCTGGAATGTCTTAGTATTAAATGAGCGTTGTATTTAATGATTTCTTCGACTGTTCTCAGACTATTGAGGAATTTAGACTGAAATTTTACATGTAATGTACGAAGCTTCAATTTACTCTGATATAACCAGCTTCAGCATGGTTTTTTGATAACTTTTTAATTCCAAATCGTTTCGGGAAGAGTTCGAGTCCGTGGGCTTTCCCCCTCAAAACATCCTTACCCTTGATGCGTTTTCCCGTGATGCTCTTTAAATATACTAATGTAAAATAAGAGCAAAATGCATATATTTTAAAGAATATTATTAAAAACGCAAAAAGAAAGAACTTAAAAAGACCGAATAAGTACAGCTTTAATTATTTGGGAAATTATTTGAAATTGTAAGGATACTTCGCCTGTCTTTCGGCCACCCTATATTTTCTGAGTACGTGCAACTGCACCCCCAGCACCCCACTCTAGAACGGTCCTGAACGCAAAAGATGATCAACATATTGGCAACCCATATCAGAGTGGGGATTAATTTATCTGTGCTTGGAAAAAAATATCGGAACGAATTTTTTCTGCATATGGGATTTTCAAATACTAAAGACATTATCAAAATATGCTCTTTGAATTAGGCTTGTGGCCATACCTTGAATTGTGAATTGATTTCTGATTTGAGGTAATAATTTGAAACTCGGTCAAATTGCACGCAATAATTTCTAACAGTAACGCAATGCAGGTCTTTCTTCTTACACAGCTAACTTTTGAGTTATATTATCAGCCGCAAATCACACAATTCCAAATTCTACATACCACGCAATCGTGAGATTCTAAAACAATTTTCCATTGTTCTTGAAAAGTAGCGGTAATGGATCTTTAAATGTTGCATAAAGGGGAATGAGCTAGTGTAGGGAGATAGAGTTTGATCTTTCGCTACTGTTCAAGTCGACAGCATATATAATTTATGCTGAGAGATAAAAATAACCCTATTTTTTCCATGTTGAGAGATAAAAGTACATTACGTTGTCAAAGCACTTTCCTAAGGATGGCGTAACCTAGAGGAAAGGTTGGTTGGGTTTTATGGCCCAAGCACCATATTTGGCCAAGCTGCTCCAAACAACGTCAAGTAAACAGACATGCACATGCAAAGGAAGTTTTACTGACACAGAAGATAGAAATACACCTAGGGAGATATCGAACTTGCGCCGCCTGCAACTCGCAGGTTGCTGGCTGTAATTAAACCTACTGAGCCACAGCGACCCTTGCCGGGAAAAGTAGAACACGTGGTTTGTTATTACCATACTAAAGCAAAATTGACCGAGATTTTCTCCTTAAAATTGACCCACCCGTAAAGCTGAATTCAAATAGGAAGCGCAAAGCGAAGCAGATGAGTTTCGCTACAATCTGGATTATTACGATGGACGCGTACTCGTCAGACGTTACAGAGGTAAACGCCTTCTCCCGGAGTGCCTTATTCAGCATCATACTGGACGAACGCCTGGCGTTATGGTCTGGGGCGCTATTGGATATCATGGGCGATCCCGCCTACTCCAAATTGTGGGGACCCTGAAAAGTGGGCGCTACATCAGGGAAGTTGTGGAGCCCGGGGTCCTACTCCTCCTGAAACGCATTCCCAGAGCTGTATTTCAGCAAGACAATGCCCGTCCACATGTTGCTCGGAATGTACAAGCCTTCTTCAGTGCACAACAGGTTCCGCTTCTTCCATAGCCTGCAAGTTCCCTGGATATGTCAGTGTCTGGAGCATGTCTGGGATTACATCCGACGGCGACTCACTCGTACCACTCATCGGGCAGAGAGTACGACTGAACTTTGGCATCAGATAGAGGCCATTTGGAAGGCCATTCCTCAGCATGACATTCAGAATCTGTATGATTCGATGCCACGACATGTACAGGCTCTCATCGCTGCGCGTGGCGGCTGCACAAGATATTGATTCTCGGCATTATTTTTGTTTTATTGCTCTGTAAATTTGATCGTTTATTTAAACTACTATAAGTAATACGTGGAATGAATTTCATTTATTTCTGATGATTCTTTCATAGTGTTGCAATTTTCACAAACAGTAGTGTATGTATTTGCTTCAACAAAAGGGTAACAAAAGTAACCATTAAAATATTTTTGGGAGAGAGAAAGAAAAATGATTCTTCAATTTCCAATTGAATCAGAACACCTATGAATGATTCTGGAAGTACTTATGAAAGGAAGATTCAGGCTTAACTACATGAGTGTATTTAGTATGATTGCATGGTATCTATTTATGCCTACAAAATGACTGATTACATACTGAATGACTATTTATACTGAAATAGTCATTCGGATGAAAGCAGAGAAAACGACAAAATTTTTAGAGCTAGAAAACATTAACTCTAGTTTATTAGCCCCTCTGATAAAAATTAAACTACGTTGAATTAAATGTAATTAGATATTCTACAATTTTGCGACTTTTAAACCTGAAATTTTGCCCCTAACTTTTAAAATAGAAATATGTTTGGAACAGGGATTACCTTCAAAATAGACGTTGTTATTGTGTGAATCATATACAATTATTTGAACGGAAGGTTTAGTTGATAGACAAAGGTAAACTCAGGTAAACGGATAAAATAAAACTTACCTCCGATGGAGAAAACAAACCTGATGTCATCGCTTGTGATCAAAGGAGCGATCTGATAAACAAGCTAGCCATCTAGATAAGAAACTGCTCGTTCCCGAAACAGAAAAAACCACAAAAAATCCTGTATCTTTTAAAATAAAGAATGAGTCCACGATTGCATGGTAAGAAATTCTGTATGTGTGTAGGCACTATTTTTCAATTAGGTCATTGCTGAAATGACAAACTATCAAGGAAAATATATGACTGGAAGCATATTTACGGAGTTATATCAAATTGTATATTTTTGTGTGTAAATCTGTCCCAAATTCCTTCGCAAATTCGTGTTACTCAATAGATATTTCAATCAATTCGGTATTTTTTTGACTGTTACACAAGCTTTAGGCTGACAAGTACACCATAGAGATGTGTTTATATTCGAAACTAGCTATCTAATTAACGAGGAAAATATCTGCTCATGAACTACAGTTTTTTGCATATCTGCTTTCACTGTTTTATCGAAAGCTTGGTAAGAATTCATTCCACAACATTTGGAATTATCCAATAGAGTTAGTCATATCGGTCTTTACAGGTAAACTCTTAATGTCTTAGTCCTATTTATTCGTGTATGGAAATAATTAAAATAATAATTGTACCTCAAGTCAGAGTATATGTCTAGCAAAAAAATCTCTGACAAGAATTTAACTGTCAAAATTCTAACAGTATATCGGGGCATCAAATCAGATTTAAATATTTATTCTTTTTTACGGTGAGCGTGGGATATAATCTAGAATGTTACAGAGAAAGCAAGACACAGAAATAGAAAATGAATAAAATAATAAAAATAATTTTTAATGAGATTAAAATTTTTTTTGCAGCATGTTATTTCACATAACCATTTTTCCTACTTACAACGACCATCAAGTAAATACTTATCTGCTGTTTTAAAAAAAATTAATCCCATGTAACAAAAATGTTGATAATCGACAAAAACTTCAAAATCCGAAAGAGAAAAATATTGTTAGATTTACGACTGTATACACACAAGAGATATACAATGGCGGAAAAACGAACTTCCCCCTTTATTTCGAGTATTATTCAAAGTAGAGCGAATTCAGAGATATCATTAACGGGGGATCATTTGTAGGGAATAACGTCCTGTACAAATTCAAATGCAAAACCATTGAATAAGGGGCTTTCTTCATATCAAAATTTTGCATAATCAACAAAATTTGCAATGGCAAAACCCTGTTTTGATGTTTTAATCAGATTCTACATCGTCAGATTAGTCTAAATATGAAATTTCTTGAATTTAGTATCGTTATACCCGGTGATATTCAATGTTAAAGCCGTTATCCATTTCAGGGATTAACGCTACATTCAAAGTAGTTATTCGTAGATCCAGATTATTTGTAGTTAATCAGGAATTGTTTATTTGTTGCTTATTTATTACAAGATTACAAAGACCATTAAAAATCCTGGTAGTTGTCTAGACGAGGTTTCTCGTCATTAGCAAAATTGACCATATCTTGATGGACGAGGAGAATTTGGAAAGAATGATAATCAATACTTACTGTTTAATTTCACCGTTAAGACTTATCGTAAAACAGTTTTGCCCATCTATACAATTGGAGTGATCCTTGTTCAGCTATACTACATATGACGTGTAGAAGGCAATGTCCGTTAGATTACATAAATGATATTTCCAAACATTTTTCAAAAATTTACACATTCCTCAGGTTTGTCATATTTTTTTACCTTTTGGATGCCCCCTAAAATCACCGTAGTGACAAAAATTTAAGTGTAGCGCAAAAACTATCCAAAGGAAAGAAAGATCTGAATTTTTTTATGGTAATATCAAAAGTCTTTCTGAATCGATTTCTGTCAAAATATATCCTATATATAATATATCCAAAATATAAGGTTCCTATTCATAATTTTTTCGAATATTAATTTAATATAATCAATATTGCAAACTAAAAATTATTTAAACTTATTGTGATTCACTCCCTCCTGATTGAGGAGCAGCGCTTCAAGCAGCTCGTGTGTATGACGTCACACGATATTATATAATACCGAGCGGAAACTTATTCTTAACTCTCTTTCGCTAGGCACGCTGGTCCAATTCCTAGCATAGTAGATTTCACAAGCGAATTGCATGGCACCAAAATTTTCTCTCGTATTGATTTAGTAACAGCATTTCATCACATTCCCATTGCTCCACAAGATATTCACAAAATTGCCATTTGTACCACTTTTGGACTCTTTGATAGTACTAGATTGCAATTTGGGTTATGTAATGCATCCAGTACATTTCAAAGATTTATTGTTGAAGTCACTAGAGGTCTGGATGGCGTTTATGCTTTCATTGATGATATTTTAATCGCTAGCCTAACCTAGTGAAACCTATGAAGAGAGAACTTTCATCAGTACTCACCACATTGGATCACATTAAACTAAAACATTATGTATATTTTGTTTGGGTACTTTAATAGCAACATGCTATAAAATATCAGGGCTATAAAGAATATTATTTAGGAAGATATCCATAAAAGTCTGAGAAACTGGTTAACATTAGGAGCTCCAAACTTTCTATATTCATGAATGACATATAACTTGGTATCTGAAGTTAAATTATGATGTAAATTCGTAATTTTGTGTCAAAATAGGGGTTGCTATTGGAAATTATGAAGTTGGATCTCAATTTGATATGAAGACTGCGCAAATTTTATGCATATGAATTTATAGAAGACGTTATTCCTTGTCGAATACCATCTTTGAATTTGCTCTATTGTTAAAATTGTTTGAATGAAGAGGGGTGGTTCGTTTTTTCCTTGACTGTACATAAAAAAATGCTATAAAAGAAGAAAAGTAAGACGATGTGTCGAGTTAAGAAAATTTAAACCCGGACTTGCTTAAAAAATGTTCTAAATTCCACGACAAACAAATAAAATGTTTTTCGCAAGTAACAATGGAATTTCATTTGTTTTCTGAGAATTTTCCTACTTTACGAGAAAGATATTTAAGTTATCTTAGATTTTCGTAGAAGAGGAAAAGGTAAAAAGATACCAATTTAAGTGTCTTTTGGTACCCTATCTTTCAAAGTGGATTCCTCGGAAACCTAAGATAAATCAGGTCAATGCCCTCGGCACTACGGGTCCTAGTCCCAAATTGGATGAATGGGGCCTCATGAAATCAAATTATGCATCCAAAGTACTCAATGTTTAATCTGTCCAAATGCATTAAATTTTTTTCTTCTTTTCCAAAGCATATTGCACTCTTTGATCATAAATACAATGAAAATATGTTTGACTCTTTTAACCCTCTTTGTGGTTTATCTTCACGTCGAAAACAGCCCTGTAGTGGGTATCCTCTGGTGCAAAATCCTGTTCCGAACTGTCACCAATTCTGGGCAAGGGTCAATTTGTTTTTCCTACTTGAATCTTCATACCCTTGGAGTAACAGGGCAGTTTTGTCTCCACGAGATATTTCGGCCTTAGCAAAAATGACGAAATCTTGGACGAGATATATCCTTGAAACACTTGGAGGGTTAATATCTATTACGTTTTTATCTTACAACATTTAATATCTTTTCCAACTCGAAAACAGACTTCGCAATATAGTCTAGTGTATTTAGTATACATTATACTACAAAACTATTCGCATTTCTCGTATCCCTTTCTTGCCTCGGGCCCGGGTACCTGACCCCCATTAAGAGGAGGTTCATGGTTAACCCTGACCTTATTAGCTTGTGCCCCACGCCTAAAGTGTGCAAGTATTTTCCTAAAAATTTGTAAATTTTACGCATTGAAATTCGTGTTTCATCTCAGAAATCCCGAGTTGTGATTAATATTGTCACGCAAAATTTAAAATGGAGTTATTTTAAGGGACGCAGCAAGAAACATAATCTTTTAACTCTGAAAGGTTCACTCACCTTTCTGAAACCTCCAGTCTTCTAACCAGTTTTGACCTTCTTGACCAATGGAATCTCTCTTAGGATTCTTTCAACCAATAGATGAGGTTATTTAGTCACATATGGTATTGTGTTGTAGGAAAAGAGCAATTTTACACTACTCGGAAATCTTGTGAAGCTCAGAAGCTTAAATCAAGGCAAATTTATTAACCTGCATAACGAAGTTCATTACAGTATATAGTAAAAGCTGCCTTTCTCAGAGGACGGCTTTATATAGAATAGAAAAAATATTCTAAAACTAGAAACTGAAGTTGCAGTTTGAAATTAAATGGAAGAAATCTGCATGAATTTCAAATTCATTTTTGGCAGCAGCTGGCCTTAAATCTGGAACCATCTGATTGGCAGTCAGAGGCGTTACCACTGCTCCAATCCGTCAGCTCTTGGTTTCGAGCTTAAAACGTTCTGTTTCGAAAAGTCGGAGACTACCTCTGCTCTATGCTAATTGGAAACTTCAAATAATTTGCGGCAACATTCAATTTAATTTAGTTTTATTACTGAACAGCAAATTTCATTGTGAATCTAGTGTAAAAATTTCCTCTAACCCTAAACTCACAATGAATCATCAAATTAAGGGTTGATTCACATCAAAGTGACATCAACTCGACTTCTGAACCATTATTGAAGTATTTACTTCATAGGTATACAGACATTAACTAAATGAAATATGTTGTTTGTGTTCGAGGCTTTCCTGCATATTATATATATGTTACAGTGAAAGACCGAAATCTGGTGAATGTCAACATTCACATAGTCGCTTGGTGTATGTCCGAAATATTTGCTAAATACCCTTATTTCTGACTTACACCGGCAAATGTCGATATTCACCAATCACTAATGGTGAATGTTGAACATGTCGGAGATTTATATTTTCTTCTCCGTATTTCAGTCGCGATAAAACGTCACAAGGGTGACGTAACTTTTTCGCCTCTCTTTCTGAGAGGAGTGACCAAGAACTTAAAACAAACAGTGCATTCTAAATGAGAAAAGAAAATAATAGTAATAAAAAACTTACTTAATTATGTGATTCAAATCTTATTTATTGCAACAACTTAAACTATTATGACACTTTGAATTGCACAAGAGTCCCTTGCTTTTACAACTGCATTTATTTGTGGAACACTTCCTTTTGCAATGACAGCGTGTATAGCCTTGCCCCCCGCTTCTCGAATTAGCTGCAGCTGCTTCTCTCAGCGACATTTCTTGAAAAGAAATCTCATCTATGGAAAGTAACTTTTCTTTACAAATTACGAACTGATTACGTGTGTAAAGCTGCTTGAGGGTACCATTTTTATTTGCCAGTTTATAGAAGTCGGAGTCTTCTATTCCAACAACAACCGCTAACACATTTCGGCTATCAGTACGACCATGGTCGACATCAGGGACTTGTATTCGTACAGTATCACCAATTTGAGCAGGAGGAAATTGTTTTTGTGAGGTTCGTAACATTTCAGAAAGTATTTTAGAGTACTTTTCTTGAGAAAAATAAAAACAATTGTCTTCTCGTTTCCCGCAATTAATGCATTTAACTTTTCAAGAAAAAGATCACGATTCACTGCAGTATCCATTCAGTATAAATTAGGGTATCGGAAAAAAAACCTCGGCTCCTCTCTTTTCGACCTCCACCAGAGCATATCTGTGATTGTCGACATACACCGGTGAGTGTCCGAATGTACAAGAATGTAATGAAATATTCGATCTTTCACCGACGTATTTGGTATGTGTCGACATTCACCGGTGAAAGTCGACATTCTCCAATTTCGGTCTTTCACGGTAACATATATATATATATGTAAATTACTCGACTACAAAATTAGTAATTATAGAAAAGTTACACCCACATAAAATATAATCATTTTAACAGTTAACTTTCTTATTTTAACCTCACAATTTTAAAACATGAAAAATTCATTTCCCGAGGAAAGTCCCGTATGCTTTGCAATCATTTCACACTTCAAAAACTTTTAAGCCTTTTTTAAGTCGAAAATACGAACAATTTTCAAATATAATTTACTACGGCTTTCTCTTGCCATTGCAACCGTATCTGATTACTTTTCCGATAGCTTTGTTGTAGAACAAATGGATAATCAGTGTCAAATGTAAATAGATAGCACTCACTCTTTATATAACGAGTTTGTAGTGAACTACTACATAATGCAATGACAAAGATAACAAAAAGGGCGAAATGCTGTATTTAAAGTACAAGTGTAACAAATATTAAGGAATCGGAAATTCTTTGGTGAACTATGAATATGTGTATTATGAAGCATTGCACAGAAATTTGTTTCCGTATCAAATGCTAGTGCTGCCATTCTTCTATAAGTAACCATATTAAAAGATAGTTTTAATTTAATTATTTATTTCAATTCAATTTCGCCCTACAGAATTATAACATATTTTCTCTTTACGAACAAAATTTGTCCAAGCAAGTCAGACTGAAATGCAAGAATTATCGAGGTTATTCCTGTTTAAACTTTTACCAAACCATAACCTCTTGATCTCCATAATGTTTTAAGGTTGCAGGCATATTTCCTACTTGTATAATGAAATAAAAATCGATACAGTTGAAGAGTCTGAGGAATATAAAATATGAAATAGCTTTAAATGCCTTAAAAGCTTATGTAACTGGTAAGTATGGAGATAGTTCGTTGAAAAGTAACTCGTTAACGCCTAATGTTTTAACATAAATTATGAGAATTAAGACATCATTGTTGATATCGTTGTTTGCAGTATGATTATGACACCCGTGCAAACCACATTTTCAAATCTGAGAATGCGTCAAAATATTAGATTTCTGACAGAATAAATCAATATTTTTATCATGTTAAAACCACGTTAGTTGTTAATTTCCAATTTTTCCCTAAGCCTAGAAATTTTGTGAATAAATGTTATCACAAAAATTTATTCGTTCGACTGAAACATTTTATAGTAGTGTCTTGATATTATTAAATCCGAATTTAATAATATTTCTACTTGAGCATGAAACATAATGCAAGTGGAAACAAATTCAATATTCATCGTTTTTGTTGTAACGGATAAACTAAAAATATTTCGAAAGGTGAAATTTTTACCTGATGTACTTAAATGCAATGTGGTATCGATGTTTAATAAATTAGTGTCATCCCCAGAATTTCGCTTTAATGTAGAATAGGTTTTATTTTTTAGATGAATTCGTTTTCGAAATTCGGCATTCTGCCTTTTCAGGCCCTATCGATCAAATATTACTGATTATTCAATGCATACAAATCTTGAAAGCTCGATTTCCAAGGATCTGGGAAGAAAATGTCTTTCTTTAAGTCCAATCGACACTTTTAACTAGCAAAAGAAAACTCAAAGTTTTGAAAAGACAGTGATAACTGATTCATTGATGACGTATAAAAATTATGTGGCAATTTTAATACGAATGTAATGCATTTAAAGTGAATCATTTGAAAAGTAAATCATGCACTGTAACACTGGTAATGTTATCTAATTGAAACACTAGTTTGATTTATGACAGCAAACTTAAATGTCCTCTGTTGCAATCCATTTGAGAACTATTTTATAAATATTAATGAATGAATAACTCTTTTAGAATACAAAACCCCTATTGCGTTTAATACATCGAGTTATAGTTTGTAAATAATTTCAAAGAGGGCAGCACGAAATGAAAACACTTGGAATTGTTGAGAATTGTTTTTGTTTCTAAATGGTTTTCATAATATTTCCTTTTGGGTAACTTTCTGATTTAGTAATAATTTTTGCTTGGAGCTTCTCACCTTCGATGATTTTATGGAGCTAGACAACATACACACATAAATTTTCGGAGTGAAATAAAAAATATATATATTTAAAATCTGATCCAACGTTAGGAAGTTTATCGATCTGTCTCACATATGTCAGAAATGGAAAAAGCGAGGTTGAAAACTTAATTCGGCGGAGCTAGAGCGATATCCTTTGCACAAAAAATGTTTTCAAATGAGTTGATGGTGGACATTTTGAACAAATTTTATAAGAAAACTTTCATTTATTTACTATTAGTTTTTCAAGTTTTAATGAAGAAACGCATTTTTTGAATGAATCTGTTGTACATTAGTTTTAAAATACGGTTCATAAAAATTTAGCTCAGGTGTTGTCACCTCGTCATTAAACCGTGGTTCAAAATTACGAGGTGTTGTCCTTGGATCTTTCCCTTCAGGACTGATCCTGAACACTCGTCAATAGCTCGTTGTGTTTGTTGCTCCAGTGCGACGTTAATTCAACAACTATATACAAATTTAATTGGAAGGGATAGAATTAACTGTTGACAGAAAATCACTTTCAATTTTCCCTTCCCACACTATTTTGGAAGCTTTTAACCCTCTTCCTATGACCTGAAAGCTTTTAAAATTAAACATTTTTAAAACGTACATTTATGGATAGGATGTATAATTTTCTTCGATACTTTTCATGGCACAAAATATTATTTGTTTTTTAAGTAGCTAAAGCTATTTACACATAAAATTTTGCTTTTGGTTTTGTTTCTATGTCACGCTTTTGAATATTTCTGTTTTACTTTCTTTGAAGTATTGGTATAATTTAATTGTGTATAAAAACTATTATCGAGTCACTCGAACGACTCTTATTTATCGAGAGTGACTGTAGAGCATTTTGGCAGCAACCTTTCCCACAGGAAAATTTTCATTCTTCAGGGCTCCCATATCGAACTCCTGCATAAGGATAGATGACAAGTCCATAACCCAGTTAAATAACGAGACCCTCACGAAATAAAAGAATATGTATCAAGTACTCACTGTCTTACTTGCACAAAAATGTTCAAAATGTTCTCTTTTACGATTCATGGGCAACTTTTGTTTTTCAATTAAATAGTTAAAACCTTTTGTATTTGGAGTGCTCATTTCAGTACAAAAACATTTCACATTTCCCAGCCCTATAGTTCCCCATCGCCAGTTCCATAGTACCAGCGATCCCACTTATATCTTAGATACGCTACTGATCATTAGTTTTAACAAGAAATCCTAAAAAATCTGAAAAAGTATTAAAACATGAGAATTTTTTAAAAAAGAGCTTTATGATGAAGATAGTGTTGTGATTTATATAGGCATTGTTGTCTATGTTTCAATGACGATGTAATCTTCTCGTTGCTTCTTAGTTTCCCGATGTATTTCTTCGTAATTCAAAACTGGTAAACATGCCATCCAACTGAAAAATAGAGAAAAATTCTTAAGATATACGTTTAAAACATAAAAATAAGCTCTCAATTTACTAAGGTTTTCATAACCCCTAACATGAATTTCAAACGCAAACATTTCTTCACATTCTTAGGAGACATAACACATTAGTGAGCACTGATATCATTAGTATTTTCCTTATCAAAAAAAGTAAAAATACCTACCAAATTTTACACACGTTTGATTAGTTTTTGGGGTGTATTTGTAATTTTGCTAGTATTTTTTTGGATACGATATTTATTGAACTAACTTTTTCGTCATTGGGGATTATTATATTAAAGTGCTCTTTGAGGTTGCCCTTTGGAGAGATGTGGAAGTTTCGAGAGTGGAGTGCCAGATCAGGTGTTGATCTCGTCAAAATTACGAGATGTTGTCCTCAGATCTTTCACTCCTTGATTGATTCCGAACTGTCGTTAATAGCACATTGTGTTGCTGCAGTGCGACGTAAATTCAACTATCAACTCTATATAAATTTAATTTTTTATGCACGTGGAACTACTAATAGCGTAGTTGTAAATCGTTGTTTGTCACTCGCAAACTATAATATTAGTGAATGTATTTTTAATTATGCACGTGAAAACTGTAAACATGATATGGAATGTGATGGATGAATTCGCGAGGGAGTATAAAAGAGAGTTGAATTCGCATTCTTTGTAGTTTTGTATCGTCCTTAGTTACTTAAGGTGTATGTATACACTAGAAATCACGAAAATTGACCAAAATATCGATACATTTTTTAATAATTCAAAATATTGTCCAACCCCTTAGCTTTCAAACGATACCAAGATCTTGAAAATATTCGAAATAGTTTTCTAGTTATAAGGGTTTGGGATGTGACCTTAGACAAACAGGTTTCCAAAACCTTAAACTCGATTTCTGAAGAACTAGGTTTTTTCAATACGATGCTTCTTTCGAACAGTGATAACTCAACAATGAATTGATCTATTATAATTACTTTTGTGTCATTATAATCTATATAATACAGTGGATGTTTTGACCCTCAGTCAAAGTTATTGGTTAAGAAATTAATTTTTAGTTGATTTTTAAATCTTGAAATTCCTGAAAAAAAAACTTGATTTTTTAGACTTCCTTCATGAAAAAAATTGTAAAAAATAGCCTATTCCCTCTAGCAACTTGATGGAGGGTCAAACCATGAAGAATAATATTAGGAATAATTTCCAACAGGAATTGTCTTTCTGAACACATTAGAATTTCAGATATCACTGTTCAAAAAACATGCTAATTATATCTTAATTATATAATTAAAGAGTAGCTTAATCAGAATTTTTCACACTGAAATGAGTTTAAACACGAACCAATGACTTATTGTGAAAAAATATGTTTTTAAAGTCAAAATTTAAAAAAAATGTTCTAGTGTATACATATACCTTAAATGTTGAAATAAAACTTTGGTAAATCTTTCCATGACTGCAGTACCAAGTATAAAGGCGCGAAAAACCAATTCTGAACAAAGCAAACTCCAAGAGACAATGAACACAGAAAATAACTTAAATAAAAAAAAGTAATGTATCAATTTATGTTAAGCTATATACAGATTGAATCTGGAGCTTCCAGCAGCTACAAAACATTAGACCTAACACATCGACCTTCGAAATCCCATCTGATTTTTACCCTTCTTAGAAGTTGTTAACAGGAAAGTGCAAGCAACACCAGATATTTTCATGAGGGGATGTCAGTCGAGAGGGGGTGACTGCGCGGCAGCTCCACTTTTAACATAAAGTCTGTAGTCTATTATCTGGACCAGCGGGCTCAATTCAATAAAAATATGTTTTGCAAATGATATGAAAAATGTTTAATTTCCACGAAAGTATATTTATTTCTCATTTCCTTTGGACTCGTTTTCGAGTTTTCATCGTCAGATTTCAAGTGAAACACACCAAGTCAGAAAACATAGTTCTGAGAAAAAGAAGGGGAAATTGTACTCACTAAGTGAGTTTCTTAAGAAATATTTAACCTTTATGCAAAAGAAAAATGAACTAGTAGACTTTACCTGTCCTAAAGATCACCACATTCTGGTCAAGAGAAAGGTTAAAAAACCCATCACATCTTGAAATTTTTGACATAGGACCCACTTAGCTCTCAGACCCGGTATCATGATACCTGCAACCCTCTAATTGGGAACAAGAATAATAGATATGATTTCATGGTACTTACGTGAATACTGAAAACGGTAGAATCAACAGCACTGCAAGCGTGATGTAAGGCATGCCGGGATAGATGGAGATGAATGCATTGAATATTTGCGAGATGAGGATTGTGGTTAGAACAGGAAGCAGAGATTCGGCGGTGGCCACGAAAGAAAACACTTTGCCTGAAAAGTTAGACTTCAGATTAGGTCACCAAATGTATGCAGACTTAGGTGTCGATGATTTTTTGACATCACTGACGTGAGTTATTGAAACAATTATTGAACAAACAATACTGCTCAGACTGTTGGATGAAACTTCTCTGTGGTTTCCTTATAATTTCATATATAGACATTTTAATCGCGGTATGAGATGGCAGAAATATAAGTGTTTATGTGTTTTGGAGGAATTTATTTTGTTTATATATTTCTTACCCCATATATTATCTGTATATATTCTATCTTTATTCTTCGTTGTAGGTGTGCCAGGCCACAACCAAAAATAAAATCGGGGAGGGGTGAAGGTTATCACTATCTCTCGATGCAGTGGTCATGTTACAGAGTTAAGTGGAGTATTTTTGCCTACCCGTATATGTATAATGGAGGGAGGGGCCTCAACATGTAGGTTTGAGTATATACTAGTAATATTTATCCCTCTGTTTTTTGAGGGGATGAACCATAAAAAATATCGGGGAGGGATAAAGTATATCCCTATCTACCGATACAGTGGTCATATTACCTATTTAGTTAGGTGGAGTATTTGTGTGACTACCCCTATATGTATATTGGAGTGAGGGGCTTCAACGTCTAGAATGAACATATATTTGTAACATTTATCCTTCTTCATATTTTTGGTGGGGGAGGCCTGAACCCTAAAAAATATCGTGGGGAAGCTATACTCTTTTCTTCTGCTACAGTGGTGATATGACCTATCAAGTCACGTAGAACACATTTGGCTATTTGTTGGTGGGAGGAATCCCAAATATGAGGGATAAATATATATATTTGTAGAATTTATCTCATATTTGGGTCTCCTCAGGGCCACATCTTTAGGCTTCACATATCCGAGGCACTCTAGTGATCTATTTTTTCCCATGGGGTTTACTGCCGCTGGTAAACATGGGTGTCGCGACTCCAGGGTGCCCAAGCGATCTTTCTCAACTTTCTCTCTCCCTTTCCCTTTCTTTTCACAATACTTGACTGTCTTGTGTTTGGCACAGTTTGGCCCTTGCGCCATAAAACCCAACCAATGTTTGGGGGAGGCAGTCCTCAGCCATAGAGATATTGGGAGGGGGTAAGGAGTATACGGGATCCTGAAATTGGTACCCCTGTTTTAAATGGTATGAGGTATGTATAACTGCTTATAAGTTAAAATTAGAATTATGCTTTCAATTAAATGAAAACAATGCTTCCAATCTAATTGAAATTTTATCCAAATATTTTAGAAATTCTTTAAGGTTTGGGAAACGTTTGCATAGTTATAGTTTTATATTCCATTGTCTGAGGAATTATTGCTAAGGAAAGTTAACAAATATGAAAATTTTGGTTTCTCACAGAATTCGACGTTTTTCAAATTCAGAATTAAAAAAAAATACAGGAGCTAGTGCGCCCTTCACTAGGATCATATTTTGTCGGAAAACGTCGTGGATTGTATGATTGGAATAAAGAAATGAATTGAATACACGCATTTGTTTGATTTCCTTTATTAAGTGTATGGTACTGAATGTCTGCCGATTTGCAAAATTTTATTACACTGGGCAATGATATGAACAATAAGATATATAAGATTTGCAGGTTACATTGATATCTCTTGAGAATGTAAGATCTATCGTAGTATTTTTAAGGGTCTTGAAGTTGGTAGGGTCTGTAGCCAGTGACAATTTGAACTCGTCATGTAGAGCACAATTTGAACTTGTCTTGTAGTCGCAGCACCTCACAGATTTGCCTATTTGGGCGTTTCAAATCATTCTTAAACCATATCCGATCACAAACCGAACATACACAACCAAGCTGATTGCCATAGAAGGACTTCTATGGCAATCAGCCAAGAACTCGAAATGGACGGTGGCCAGTCTCCAACGGTCCCTTGAGAACTTCAAATCCCTCTGTTCGATTTCGTTTTTAAATTCCATTTGTTCCGTCTCGTTGTCTACATCCATAACGGCTGCAGATGACTGCGCAGCGCTTGGTTCAATCAATGAGCTTGGTTGTGTATGTTCGGTTTGTGATCGGATATGGTTTAAGAATGATTTGAAACGCCCAAATAGGCAAATCTGTGAGGTGCTGCGACTACAAGACAAGTTCAAATTGTGTTCTATATGACGAGTTCAAATTGTCACTGGCTACAGACCCTACCGACTTCAAGACCCTTAAAAATACTACGATAGATCTTACATTCTCAAGAGATATCAATGTAACCTGCAAATCTTATATATCTTATTGTTCATATCATTGCCCAGTGTAATAAAATTTTGCAAATCGGCAGACATTCAGTACCATACACTTAATAAAGGAAATCAAACAAATGCGTGTATTCAATTCATTTCTTTATTCCAATCAACCCACCTAGTCCATATCATACAATCTACGACGTTTTCTGACAAAATATGACGCTAGTACAGGGCGCACTAGCTCCGGGATTTTTTAAAAACAATTGTATGTTATTCAAACCTAATTCCCATTCAGTACCTAAGGAAGCATACCTTTGCAAAGATAGAATATTTTAAACATTAAAAATACTTTTTATGCACATCTTAGAAAAAAATAAAGGTAATGTTTTTCAGAAGAAATATAATGAAAACAATTTTGATATTGAGCTAAAATAGTCTTTTAGTGGTTATTAAAAATAAATTACAATTAAAAAACTTAATTTTTATCTCAAAGAGAGGAATTATGTTAATCGTAAAAATAAATTACGCTGATTATGTTACTGATATTTGGAAAATAAATATGGACTAGATTATATGGGTGAATTAGATGTACGGATTTCGCCAAGAATTAATTGTTGAAAAAAATTCTAAAGTTCTTATATTATTCAAAATTCCTTGAACTTTGGTAAGGAACTGTAAGAGTTATTTTTGACTAAAACAATTTATTTTCAATTGAAAGAGAGAAAAGTAATCACTTTCACTCTATATTGAACTGGTTCAATAAGATTAACCCAGTAAATTTTATGTTAGTACTATTATAAAGCATGAAAAACCCTATATAGAGGTAACTGTTGCTGCTATTATATCGACTAAAATTTGAAAATACTTAAAATATCTACCCAAATCGTCGTTAGAGACAATTTTTGATATGCGAGATCGGGCAGCCAGCGGAGCACACGCAGATAATAGTCCTAAAAGATTCGCTAAAAGAAAGAAAAACATTTGAAAATATGAAGACCTTGTACATTAAATCAAAACGTGCTTTTTTACAATTTCCAAATCAACGAATTCTTTATACTATTACACCGTTTAGAAATTTATATTTTCTTATCTTTTTATTTACTCTATCGTTTATTTTTACTTATTGCCACAATATAAATTGTTGGTAAAATTAGGGGAAAAACAAGTATATGAAGTGTACCCAAGACTACTTTGTCGAGTACTCTAATTATGCACAGAGGATATCTTGCATGCGCTGGGGTATGTAAATAAATTCCAGGTAAACATATAAATATAAATAAGTTTCTCTTGCCTTTTTCAATGAGGGTTGTGAAGTTCGAAAGGCACACGCGATGTTTCTTTTCAGGCTTTTAGAATCATATAGTAACTCTGTTGCGATGAAGTATTACATTATTAAATTGTATTGCAGGTTGTTATACTTATAGAAACAAAAATCCAAACAATCAAATTTTTAACAAAAAAGTCGAGCTTATATCAGAATTTAATTAGAGAATTTAGAAAACAGTTAAATAAAAATAATTAATTTTAATTTAACAATTCGAATTTAAATGGATATGCTAATTAACAATTTAATGATAGTAATAGGTGATGGAGTTCTTACCTACATGAAAAACTGTTGGTTTCGAAGATACTCCTATTCCTATAAATTTCAAGATGGTGGAAGTGGTTCCGATGAGACCCAGAGCAGGATCTCCTGCTTTGTAGCGTTTGAATAAGGGAACTACAATTATCAATAAAATGATAGCGCATACGGAATAAATGGCTGTGATCGTAGAGTATTCTGTATTACCCCAGTTGAATTGGTGGTGGACGTAGAGATAACTGATGTCACCAGTAGCTGAAAAGGAAAGTTTATTAATAGAATTAAAATGGAAAACAGTACATTTTGACCATAAAGGATTTTTTCAGACTTTCTTTCGATTGCGCAGCTCAACATTGATAACTGGGTTGGTAGTTGAATTCTTACCGCACTGGAACAACACAACGGGCTATTAGCGACGATCCGATATCAATCCAGAAGGAAAAGATCCGATGACAACACCTTGTCATTTCGAACCACGATCAGATAACGAGGTTAACACCTGAGCTGGCATCCGACTCTCCAAACTTCCACAGCAAGCTAAAATGAGAACATTTGACGCCATGCCAGATTTAACGTGCTCCAGCCCCCAGTACACGAGGGTCTTCATTTGGATCGAGTTTCAAACTCGGCAACCCTCCAGTTACTAATCCGCGATTCTATCAACTTGGTCATTGATAAATGGGAATACCGAGATTGGATCAAAAGAAATTAACAAATATTATCCTTAGCTTTAGACAACCCTATAAGGCAACTACCTCTGTCGTATCTTTTCCGCAAAGACAATACAATACAAATAATTTTCATCCCTAAGTTAAAAAGGAACCCAAGGCACCAAACACTCGCTCCCAATTGTGCCCAATCTCTGCAAATGTATGAATGATTCAAATGTTGTGATGTAAAATAATTTTGAGCTTTCGGACAATGTGGAGATGTAGTTGTTAAAATGTTCTTTCAGAAAGAGTATTTACCTTTTCTGGATTTGATTATGTGTATAAAACATGAAAACTGTTTTTTATTATTTTATTTTCCTTTTTTTTTAATGCATGTTGTCACAAGCTTTTAAATTACTTCTTGAACATTTGCACTCATATAGTAGTCTTCAACTAGCTTTAGCCTATAGTAGATTTCAACTAGAACTTTAGCCTAACTTTGATATTTATTTTTTGGACGAATAGAAGTGCTCCGTTCTATTACTTTTGGAGCAACGACCTCTATGTAATTCCCATTCTTTGTATAGATAGTAAATTTTAGAGTAAATAAATATTTAAGTTACAATGTATCCACTTATTTGATCACCAATAATACATGGGATGGACAAATATAGTCATGTGAATAAGATTTACTTTTTAAGAACGCCTTTTTAAGCGGTTATCACTTTAATGACTAAAGTAAAAAAAAAGAAAGAAAATTTAAACTTATAAAGAAAGATATTTGGTATTTTGGTATTTTTAATTAACGTCACACTGGAGCAACACAACGGGCTATTGGTGACGGTCCGGGATCAATCCCAGAGGGAAAGTCCGAGGACAACACCACGTAATTTTGAACCGCGGTCAGATGACGAGGCAACACCTGAGCTGGCACCCCACTCTCCAAACTTCCACACCACGCCAACGTGAGGACATTTGAGGCCACGACAGATTTAACGTGCACCAGCCCCCTTTGTACACGACGGTGTTTGGCTGGATTCGAACTCGCAACCCTTCGGTTGCTAGTCCGTTACTCTTCCAACCGGGCCACCGCGGCCCTTAAAGAAAGATAACTTTTTGTGTACATTCTTAATATTTCTTACCTAGCATACACACATCTCTTATTTTACTTATAATTTATAACATACGCGCGCGCGATTACGAGCTTTTATAATCTTATATTCTAAGCACTTTTGAGTCAAATGTCAATACGAAAGTTAAAAATAAATTTTTACTTTCGTATTATAAAAATAAAAATACAAATACAGGGAAGTAATTGTAAAAAAATAATTTTCTTACTTAATAATATTAGCATAAACTTTACAAATAACGCTTTTTGATTTTTGAAAAAAGTTAATTATAGCATATTGAAGAAATAAGTGTCTCTCAAAAGATTTTTTAAATCCAGGCGCTCTATCATAGACTCGGAAATATTTGTCGATAAGTATTACATACCGGCCAACCCTTCAGAATTTTCCGGAAGTCTTCACCAAGAATCAACCGGTCTTTCGGACGGAACAATACCTTCCGGATATTCTTCCTAATCTGAGAAATTTTCAAATGACACCAAATTCGGCATTTGGCGCCATGTCGTACAATTACTGAAGGAACGATATACCAACTTTCCGGAAGTCATCCGGAAAAGCACTTCGTTTTTCAGGTCTCCCCCCCCGTATGGTAAAAGTATTCCGTATTTTTTCTTTAAGGAGAAAATTCTCAAGTGAAACCTATTTCAAAGTTTTGGCTACAAGCCAAGGGTAAAAAGGTAAGGGTGGAAGGTTGTAAAAAACTGAGAGCACTAATTTTCAACACAAATCTACAAATATATCTCTAAAACACTTAAAAAAGTTTAATTGCTTCTATTTTCTTCATATATTTGGCACTGCCTTGTATAAAATATTTTCAAGTCGGTTTCACCGAGTTCGAATGAACTGCGCTAAGCATATAACACTAGTGAAGAGCAAGGTTACTTTTTTTAATTGCTTTCTCAATAAAGGTCAACAATTTAACAATTTTGGCACAAATGCAGCTAATTTGGCCCTTTTAATAATTTTTTATTTAATACTTATTTTTAGACATTAATTATTTCTGACAGTTGCTATTTGGTTTTTATGTAAAAATCTTCCGATTTTTACTCTTGGAGATTGCCAGATGTAATATGGCATTTTTAAAAACTAATTAAGGTGTAAAAAAAAGTTCGGACTACTTACAATTCGTTGCAATGACAATGAAGCACATGGATGCAATCAGAAGCACAATTTGCTTCCGACCCTTGTGGGGCCGCTGTTTGGCCGTGGCGATAAAACTTTCACTAAAAGTCTTGCACGAAAAAAAGTTCTTCAGCTTGACCTTCCATGGATCTTTGTTGTCCAAGCCTCGTGTCTCGGGCAACAGGAAAGTCACCCACAGAAAACAGGCACACATTCCACTCATTGAGATGAGGAAGACTGGCGAATATCCAAAAAAATTATAGATCCAACCACCTGTCGCTGCTCCCATAGGTATTGCTACCCCGGTTGCCATTTCAATGAACGCGTATTTCATCGTCCTGCTTCCAAAAGGCGTCATATCCGAAGCATAACTGTACACCACTACTAGCAAAGTTACCATACCGCCGAAGACACCAGTAAACATGGCTGGTATATAGTAATACTCCACTCGAGAATTTAAATAATAGGCACATACGGCAGACCCTAGAGTGTCCAAGACCATGCCTATGATGGCAATCTTCACAACGAGTTTTCTGCCGTATCTGTCACTCCATGGTCCAACAAAACACGACAACAGAGCTGCAGGTGCAGTTTGTATGAGAGTGTGGCCCAGCTGGTAATTGGTACTCAGCCTCTCTACTGACAGTTTGATTTCGGTGTAGTTCTCCAAACTTTCGCAAATCTCCTTTGGGTACTTGAAGTGCGCGAGACACACTTTATCTAGGATCATGGAAGAAGAAGAAATTCTGGTTAAAACGAAAGAAAAAGTGAATAAAAATGATACGATTTCGAGTTTCAGCTTATGAAAAAGAGTCACACAGCATAGTAGTTTGGAGTCTGTATCTTGCGTGCTGACCGCTGGAGCTTTGTTTTCGAAGTGTAGAGGTTCCGGGCTATCCGCAGATGTACCTTGATAAAGGTAGTCATTTGAACTGACATTTTCAGACACTGTTGACACCATATCAATTTGTGAGATGATTTTTGTGTTTGTCTACTATGCCTCAATAAAGCCTTCTCTCAGCAAGCATTATTAAAAACTAGAAATCAAGATGTATCGGCGATCCATGAGGCATAGAAACTGGAATGTAAAGAAAAATTAAAAGATAATAAATGTTAAAAGAACAAAAATGTTATAATAAGGAAACCACATTGGCCATTAATTCGTTTTCACAAAGAATTTCATTTCTAATATTTTATAAATACGTGGTTTAATCAAAAGTTTTTGGATTCCACCTGTTTCACTTAACTTTACCAACTGATACTAACTTATAGAGACTATTGTCGACACCACAGTTACGCATTTGTCGTGATTAGTCATATGGTAGTAAATATTAGGTCTACAGCCTAAATGGAAGAGTATTTGCAATAATGGAAGCAACTGATTCAACAAATGCTTGCGTTATGCGGTTGTAAAATTGTCAGAAGTATTCAAGTATATTTCAAAACTGGGAAAATACATCTTAGTGCTTTTAGAAGTTTGGGTGAATAAGAAATCCTAAAAGCGGTGGTCATTTAGCATTACGGTCATCATTCAAACGTCAAAAAAGTGTAGTTGTCTCCAGATAAAAGAGAAAGTAAACGTTAAATAAAATTATGATAGAATTTCAGAGTGCTAAAGTAGTTTTACAGAAAATATTTTCGCATATAAACGAATTTTCTTCACTATATGGGCTCTTGTGGTTGGTTAGGCTGGGTTTTATAGTACAATTCCATATTTGGCCATGCTGCACCAAAAACAGGACAGATAACGTCAAGTAATGGACAAACACACGAAAAGTTTGACAGCCACAGAAGAGAGAAGTACACCCAGGGTAAATTGCAGAAATCGAACCTGCGCAGTTTGCAACTCGCAAGGAACGCATGCGTTTTACATTGTAAAATACAATGTAAACTTACATTGTATTCCACATCATTGTATCATAATCTTTATATTGTAGAATGCAATTTAAAAAAATCTATTTTCAAATTCTATCGAAGAATATTTATCTCTCAATGACTAAAATGTTTTCCCCATGAATTGGTTGTAATAATTTACAATCACGCCTTTTCACTTGATATAAGCTCAGGTGCAATCTGACCATGGTTTAAAATTACGAGGTGCAGTCCTCGGACCTTTCCATACGGGATTGATCCTGGAACGTCACCAATAACCCGCGTGTTGCTCCAGTGAGACGTTAATTCAACTAACCGGTACCTACCTTCTGAGATAATTAAAAGTGCTAAACTCAAGTGATGCTTCAGAAACCATCATTGATCGAGATCTTTTCACTTTCAGTGACCCCCTGTGTACACATTCACTGATAAGTTTCGTGATCAAATTTTGAAGTGATCGCGTGAGTAATATTAATAGCACGTGAGGTTGAGGCAACCGATGTTCCAATCATCCTAAAATAAAGTTCCAAGTCATGTATTGTGATTCACTCTGATATACGATCCTTTTTGGTTTGCTTTGTAAACAAATGTCAAGTTCGATATTCTTTTCTCAAACCGTTTCTCGTTCATCAAATCATGAAAATTTTATAAAACGACAAAATTCGTTGCTAAATTATTTCTTTAAATATTAAAAAAAATTAGAAATAAGGACAATCTTATGAACGAAAAGGTTTTAAAAGAAATTTTGCTTACTAAAAATCAATATACGAGTAAAGGCGTTTAAAGAAAAACAAAGAAAACTCAAAAGATACGTTTTCTGTATATGGATGACTATTATAACATTTGGAGCTAAAAATGTTACATACTCCTAATGTATTAATGGTTGGATTAAATGACTTGAAGTTTAACATTCGAGGTTAAATTTTAAAGTAGATTTTAAATTCGGCGTCCATATTGGAAATTAAATTTAGGTTCAATTTGATATGTAGACATCCCTTTATGCAACTTTTAAGTACATCGATTTATATAAAATATTATTTCCTATCGAATAGTATCTTTGAATTTGCTCTACTATAAATGGCGTATAAATAAAGAGGAGTGGTTCGATCGTTTATTTCCCGCAGTGGTACAAACACGCACGCACATTAAGTCAATATATTTTTGCTACAGGTCTGATAACCCATAAATATTAGGGTGATTATTTCAGGTTTAGTTTAGTATTATAGTTAGTCACGTAATGATTGAACAGTACTTTTTGTTTGTCATTTTGAGGGTTAATATAAAATTTAGATGATAAACTTAAATCAAAGTTCAAATGACGGCATACCAGATGCAACAGATGGCATACCAGCGATTGCAAAAGATAAAATATAATCTTCTCTTGCTAAACTTTACATTGACGTGACTGGATACCTTTAAGTTTAGGCTTTTTAGATTGCAAATTTCTCTGAAAAGAATATAACTAATTAATTTAGCTATAATTCTGTATCTTAAAATTAGGATATGTTTTTCAAATAACAGTAGGAATAATGACTTAAAATAATAAATATGCAACCATTTATACGAGACTTGTGTTATACTTAGCACGTACAGCTAATAGAAATGCAGTATAGACCTAAAACTTTATTCCCGAGTGTCTGTACAATATATTTAAGAGACAATGAGTATGACAAATATTCTTACTTTTTGAGGCGTCTATATTTTCAAAAAATTTTTCACTGATTCATGTACTATTGCTATTTAGTATTCGTGTTGCAACCGGTTGCTTCATTTTATGCCTCCCCAGTGTCTACCTTTTCCTTCGTATCATATTTGCGATTTTTCTCTCTCCTTTGATTGCACATCTTCCCGCATTTATCATACAACAGGTTGCTTCATTTTATGCCTCCCCAGTGTCTACCTTTTCTTTCGTATCATATTTGCGATTTTTCTCTCTCCTTTGATTGCACATTTTCCCGCATTTATCATACGTCATTATAGTATCTTTTTTCCAGTGCCATTTTCGACATTGGATGCACGTGAAAATTAGCAACTCTCTAGATAACGTTTCCTCAAATCAACTTCACTCCTTTTCCGTTTGAGTAAGTATATAGCAATGCCTTTCTGAATGAAGCGCAAGACCTTATCTTCGCCAGAGTGCTGATTAGGTATACATGAACACGATAACGAACTCATAATACAGTAGAATTAATATAGTAGACTTATCTTAATTTTTGGTACCAAACTGGGACAGCTCTGGACTGAATTAATAAATATATATCCCAAAGTGTTTTTATCAGAGAGAAACATTGAAACAGATTAAAATTACAGGTACCCTCAATAAATTTCAATTTATTGAGGGTACCTGGTAAATAAATTGAAATTTATTTCTGAGTATTTGGTAATGAAGCAACACATTCAAGTAAATAGTATTTATAGATATTTAAAAATGAGTTCTGTTCACATAAAAAAAATTAAATTGATGTTAACGGGGCAGTGTTTCATCACTTTCCTATTATGAGGGCTTTTCAGACATACGAGAAACATTGAAACAGATTGAACAGACGTACCATCGCATAAAAAGCCGAACCTCTCCCTTTATTTCGAGCACTATTCGTAGTAGAGCAAATTCAAAGATATCATTCAATAGGGAATAACGTTTTCTACAAATTTCGATGCAAAAAAATGCATTAGGGGCCGTTTTCATATAAATTTTGCACAAAAAACAAAATTTCCAATGGGAAACATCATGTTTTGATGCCTTAATCACATTCTGTATCGTTAAATTAGTCAAAATATGAAATTTCAGGACTTTGCTATCTTTATATCCAGAGATATTCAATGTTAAAGTTGTCAATTTCAGGGATCATCTTCACATTGAAAATCGGTATTCGTAGATTGAGATTAATTGTAGATATTCAGGAACTGTTCATTTGATGCTGCACAGAAAGAAGTCTACAAAGAACCTTAAAAGAAATGTGTTCATTCTTGGAATAATCGTTTGCAAATAGAAAAATTCAAATACAAAATGTATGAAACCAAAACGCCACCCGTACAATTATTTAATACAATCGAACTGATATTCCAATCATTCCAAAAGTGAATAGTGAGTCATTCAATGGATCTTTGAGTAATAGAATTAATCTATACCAAACATAACTGGTAAAAGGAAATGTATTTTAGATTAAACATAAATGAAATTTCTAATTATTTTTTAAAAATTTAATAATTCCTCAGGTTTTTCAGACATTTTTTAAACATTTAGTTGCCCCCAAAATCGCCATAACGAGGAAAATTTAATGTAGCGCAAAAATTAACCATTGGAAGGAGCTGAAATTTTGCATTGTCATATTAGAAGTCCTTAATTTATTCTCATCAAAATATAATATGATTCCAATTCATATATTTTTTCAAACATTAATTTAATAATTATTATTGCATACTAAGAACTATTTTTAAATAAAATATTAGATGGATTTTGTTTGGGTTCTTTAACAGTAACATGGTACAAAATATAAGCGCTATAGAAATATTATTCAGGAAGATATCAAAAAAAGTCTGAGAAACTGATTTAACATTAGGTTGGTTGGTTGGTTTGAGTTTTATGGCGCAAGGTCCAATAGCAGACAAGCTGAGCCAAACACAAGATTAAGTATTATCCAATAAAATCAGTTAAAATAGAGATAATACATTAAAAAGGATTGAAACTGAATAAAAAGAATAAAATGTTTTCAACACAATGATCATAAAATCGATGAAGCGATGCAGTTTAAAAGATGTGATAGAAACTCCATACAGAATTATCCTTAAATTTTTTAAAAAGATTTGAGTGTTCAATAAAATGTGAATAGGGTTTTTCTTATCCACGAGAAAATCTAAAAACATATGATTTGATACATATTTAAAAAGTGATAGCTGCATACATGTTAAAAATCCGGAATAGTGTAAAAATGGAAAAGTGCAGAGTGGGATGTTTAACCAGCAAGACAGACAAATTAGTTGAGGGAGTTTTAAAAAATTGAATATAAAAATGTGCCACAGACCAGGACAGGAAGTTAAACATGAGAGATAGTTAGGTCTCCATTGCAATGGTGGCGTAAAGGAGAATTTTCTCTAGCTAGTAAGTACCGATGGATAATATTCGAATTCCCAATACGAAGTCTTGTTAAAGTTACGTCAAAACGACTAGGATACAAAGAGGGACGGGATGATATGGTAGATTGGATCCTATTAAATTTATTATTATACTGCAATTCCCAGTTTCTACCAATCATTCCATATGATATCTCGTATAGTTTGTCGGATATCATCATATGGAATTCATGGATTAAAAAGGGTTACTGCACTCTTGGCAGAAGTATCAGCAAGTTCATTGCAATTCCGACGTGTCCTTTTATCCAATAGAAAGAAAGATACTATAGCCACGTAGGGTAAGCGGAATATGGAATTTCAACACGGCAATCGCTAGAGTATATTGTGGATGATCTGCTGACAAACATTCCAAAAAGCTTTTTGAGTCCGTGTAAATCATAATATTGCCTATTCGCAGGTCAGAAATGCGTTTCAAATCTTCATATAGACCATAAAACTCAGCTATAAAAATGGAGACCATACAGGGTAAAGTGAAACTTACAGTGGTCGATCCACACACAAAGGCACAGCCAACATGTTGTGTGGATTTCGATTCATCAGTAAAAATAGCTGTATAATCTCTGTACATATGGCGACATGAAGCAAAAAGTTGGCGGTAAATGACCAGAGTAGTATTCGATTTTTTAAAACCTGAGAATGGACATAGGTAGGAAACTCCTACCGGTTTCCACGGGGCAAATAAAAACAATGGATGTTCATGAATATTAATGTCATTAAGGTGTGTATTATTCAGGGCAGTTCTCATTCTTAACCCAAAGGGAGGAATACAATTTGGGCAATTCCTAAAAAGACAGACATACGAATTGTCCAGGAGTGAATTTCGCAGTGGATGAGTTGGATGACTCAATATGTGGTAGTAGAGTCATAGCGACAACAAAAGACGAGTAGACGCCAGTGATGGTTCTTGGCAAATTATATACAGGCTTTTGACGGGTGAAGTGCGAAAAGCTCCAGAACAAATCCTTAGTGCGGTGTGATGTACCATATCGAGCTTTCGTAACATAGCTCGACGGGCAGAGCCATAGGCTGCACACCCATAGTCTAATCTGGATTGAATTATTGCTCGGTAGATGTTAAGCATGAAGGATCGTTTGCCCCCCAGGATGTATTAGAGAGTACTCTCAATAGATTGAGCTTTTTCTCTCAAGACATCCGCAGCTGCACGACGTGGGGGAGGAAGGTACGTTTCTTGTCGAAAATAATACCTATAAATCTCACTCTATCCTCCATTGCAGTCCTATTACCACCCAGTCCTATTACCACGACGCCCTCTGCGAGCATTAGCTTTCGCTCTTTTGAGGTCAAGAATACTTTGAGTTGTGGGGTATCGACGGAAAATACCCCACGCCTTTCTTTGGATCTTGACGGCTGCAGTTCATTCTGAGTGTTCCACCATGGTTTGGTGGAGGATGAAGTTTTCTTGAGGATAGCCGTATCAGCAGCTTTAATTTTGTATTGGTGACTTCAGCTATCACCTCGGCTATTCTTCCTTCTATCATCTGCTCTGATATAATGGCCCGAGATGTAAAACTAAGCCAGTCGGCTGCCTCGTAAATATATCATAACGGGGGCAGGATCACTTCCATCGATATGAGTGACGAATATCGGGACGTGATCGCTGTTACACACCGACAAAAAAGGAGAGAGAAGGAAAGATGGAAGGTGAGGAGATGGCGAGGTCTACAGCATGAAAGGTGTGAGATGGCTAGTGGAAGTAGGTAACCTCACCGTTATTGAGCATAGAGACAGTGATCTGTGATCAGCTGTTCAATCTGTTGCCCACGGGAATTGATATCCCTATTTCCCCAAAGCATACTGTGAGCATTAAAATCACCGAGAATAACGAACGGCTCCGCAATTGGTCCACTAAGTTCTCAAGGCTATGTTGTTGTATGGAATGATTTGAGGGTAAATACAGAGTACAGGTGATAATTATCCGTCATACTTGCACTCTGACATCAACTGCTTGTAAAAGGTTGTTTAGTGAGAGAGCTAGAGATGGGTATTCCAGAGAGGTGAAGAGGACCACATCTCCCGATGCACTTCCATCATTATTGTAATCTCTCCTAATATAAGCATAATGACGGATCTTCGCCATGTCGCACGACTTCAGGTATGTCTGCTGAAGTGTGACACAGGCGGGATGGTATTCTGCAATCAAGGGTTTTACGTCATACAACTTATTACGAAAGTCATGACAGTTCCAAGATCGGAACGGTCCTATCATTAATTGATAGGAGGGGACATATTTTTTATTCTCCAAACACGCGAACAGTTAATCGAGAACGGAGAAAAGGGTCGGAACAGTTTGAACAAGGAGTAGTTTATGGACAGAATCAACAGGAAACAGAGTCAAGAACTGTAGGATGAACAGCTGTGTTTCGGACTTAGCATAACTTAGAAAATACGAAAATTTTTAGCGAACTTAGAAAATTCGAGAAAAGAGAAACTACTTTCTTTGTAAAACTCCCACCCGTAAATTTAAAATCGAAGAAGAAAAGTTTTACACTGTTTCTTTTTACAAAAAGAACGGAGAACAGGTTTTTGTGAAAAGCGGGAACAGATTGTTCTTTTTCCCTCATCCCTACATATAACAAACTGAAAATACTATTTGAATACTCAAGTTGTTATTGACAAATAAAATGGAACACACAGGAAGTCTACTAAAGACAAGGTTATCGTACGAATTTAATCGCCTACACGGCGATCGTCTGTTGTAGTGCAGTGGACGATAGCAACACGACTATCGTGCCGTGGCGTGTGTAGATCGAACCTTGTGCAAGCTCCCATGCTCTTCGCTCTACTAAAAGAATTTGATCATTCGATATTTTTCCGTACTATCGAAAATCGATGTATGTACAACTAGCCTTCGGTGTTCTGCTTTTATACGGGACGGCAGTGAAGTCTGGTCGAAAGTCAGGACGAGAGATATTTCGTTGGAAGTATTGTTCCATTTCGCCTTGATTTGATCGTTATGCGAAGCATGCCACAGACGTGATCGTCCCGTAGGTTCTCCAGAATCTCTTCCTCTGAGGTATTGAGGACTCCCTTTGAAAAGTTTAAAGATTTATGCGGGGAAACGGAAAGGTGAAGGTGCCAAGATTTGTACTATTGATTAAGGTTTTTGCTTGACTTTCATTGGAAATCTCTACTAAAAGGTCTCCGGAACGAAGTTTTTTTAATGATTTGACAGTTCCGACAAAGGATTGTATTGTTTTCTTGATAAGGAAAGGTGCGATTTTAGAAAAAGAAGACTGATTTGTATTATGTTGATCACTATCGACTAATTTTATCACAAAAAAACGGGCATTCGAGAACGATAAGCTTTGTTGCTCCCTTCCAGGGGGAGAAGAAATTGAAACATTATTATTCATAACAATTAAAATTGAATTCGGGCCCTGCAGCTCCACCGAGTCCAGCAAGGGGATGCAGACTCTGCACCGGTGCTAATAGGGCTTATACGCTCACGAATCACCCATGAAACAGCTTCCACCCTTAACGCAGTGTCCAGAAGGTGATCCCTAGCTGATGTCGAAGTCCGATCGACCAGCCGATTGGTGTACACGGGACCAATGCACACCTCCCGTTTATCTGAAGCGAGGACCGAAGCAGTGTATTGCATCAATATGTCAGGATCCCCTTTGTTGATCAATTGTCAGGATTCTCTCCAGGCATGGCAATCACGTGGGTGATATAATCCCCAAGAAGAGCTGAAAGCAACAGAAATGGCGAAAAGCTTTTCAAGGGGAGCCCTCACCTCCGAAGAGGCAACCACAAGGAGAGAAGAAGAAAAAGCAAAAAGCAGAAGGGTAAGGAGGATAAGAATGAAAGGGAGGGAAGATCATTCAGGTATCCCGGGGTTATAAAGCCCGTACAAACCTAAAGAAGGTATAACCCTGAGGGCGATTTAACATTAGGAGCTCAAATCTTTCTGTACTCATAACTTCGAAACGGCAAGATCTAATGACATGAAGATTGTTATCTGATGTTAAATTATGATATGTGTAGATTCGAAATTATGTGCCAAAATAGGGGTTTTCTATTGGAAATTATGAAGTTGGTGCTCAATTTAATATGAAACGGCCGCTTATGCAAATTTTATGCATTTGAATTTATAGAAGTTAGTTCCTGTCGAAAGCCATCTTTGAATGCTCTACTGTTAAAATTGCTAGAATGAAGAGGGAGGATTCGGTTTTTCCGCCGCTGTACTTAGCGCCACACATTTATTTCAAATTTCTAGACTTTGTACTGAAACTTGTTACATTCCATGTAATTTTGTCAGAAAATAACATTAATACATATATAAAAGCATCTAAGAGGTTACTAAAACGACGAGAGTATCTGGACAGGAATAACATGGTACTTTGCGGTGATAATACGCTTGGTCACCCTGGTTAAATAGCCTTTAATATACGATTTTAAATAGTTTGATAACGTACTAGTTTGGCACATGAGAGTCAGTTAACTTGCCGGTTAAAGATGTTTGATATAAAGTTTTGATCTTTTAGCTAATTTTATTTTTGATTTTGATAAAGGTGTAATTCTCGAATTACAGATTCCTAGAGGTCATGATTAAAATTTAAGGAGGCCAGAGAGTCAAACGAATAAAGTATAAAATTCCATAACATTATTTTAAAATTTTAACTAGACAAATGTTTAAAATTTAACTAAAATGTTAATAAAGGAAATAGGCGAGTCTTCAATTATTTGAAAATAAATAAAAATATTAAGAAACTAATTCGAGCATGAATAATATCAAATCTAAAATCAAGCAATTCATTAAAGGCACGATTTAGATTTCATTTCTCTTAGAATACTTATAGTGTCACATGTGTGATACTCATTTAGGATATCATATATGTGACACGATAATTTCGATTCATGCATTTGTGAATCAGCATTTCTTTAGCTACTGCTATTGAAAATGTTATAAAGGATTTTTTGTTACAATAGATGTAAATAGATGTAGGAAAGGTTAGCTAACCATGGCGTTACAATGCTTGCTGCTTATTAAATTTGTATACATGGATTTGGTTTGAACCTTAGTTGAAACATAAAATATAAGTCACGATAACACAATTAAAGGTCGAATCATATTTTATCTGAAAGTTCTGAGTATTTCTCTGAGAATGCCGAAAGTTAATATATCAAAAAAGTTATTTGAAATGCATTTATGCTCTTTAGAGATTAGATTATATAACTATGTAAGTATATCAAAAAATATCATCAATATACAAAGAATTCTTACTTTTTCATGTTGACAAAACATCAGTTCACCATTTTTTATTTAAAGACAACAAAGTTCCAACTACTGTTCAAATTTCCAAAATGTGTGTGAATGAATATCCAGTTGTTTAAAGTTTACAATGCTGCATGCGCGTAAAAGAAGACAAGTATATTTCTTTCCCAATAAACGTAATTTTAAAAATAAAAATACACTTACCTCATAACTTTTGCAAAACAGTATCCAAATTTTTTTCAGGACGGGTTAGTTATATGTAAAAATAGCGCTTTATCAACAGATTCTACACCTGGGTTTGTCATGTTTTGATAACAAAAGGACGCGAGATAAAAACATGATTATCCAAATGTTGCTTCTCGTTCACACTCAATGCGTTAATCAGTAAAGTGACTCTGCAAAACGTTTATTTATTATGCCTATAAAACAGTCTACAGCGACAACTTTGGAAAGGTTGTTACAAGTGTTTTATGTGTAGAACTCTAGTGTAGAACAGTTTTTGTCTTTTTGAGCTGGAACTCATTTTCATATAACAAACTTTTGTCGCGAATACCAGAACCAACAATATTTTTATACACTGCTGGCCACCCAAATTGCAACACCAAGAAAGACAAGAGATATCACAACAAAATTTATTTTGTAGATAACATGTTGACCAAGTATCAAATGATTAAATTTATAGACTTCTGTGAAGTGTGGTTCCTGCCAAAATCAGTAGCCAGAGTAGCCCCCATTGTTGGAGATCACCGCTCCACACGCCTCGGCATTGATTCAAAGAGACTTTGGATGTGTTCTTGGGGTACAGCAGACCAAGCAGCTTCCACACGTTGCCAAAGTTGATCTGGTGTGGCAGCTGGGGACGTATTCTGGGTCAATCGTTGAGCAACCATGGACCACATGTTTTCTATCGGCGAAAGATCCGGAGAGAGAGCTGGCCAGGGAAGCAATTCAATCTGGCGATTGACGAAGAACCCTTGGACAATGCGTGCCACGTGTGGTCGCGCATTATCCTGTTGAAATATGGCTGTGGGCAAGCCCTGAAGGTAAGGAAGGACAACTGGCTCCAACACCTCGGAGATGTAGCGCTGGCTGTTTAAAGTACCGGCAATGCGTACTAGAGGAGTGCGAGAGTGATATCCAATACCGCCCCATACCATAATACCCGGACCAGTGTGGCGGTGCATAACGCAGCTGTTCAGCATCCTCTCTCCACGGTGTCTCCAGACTCGAATCCGACCATCGTGGTGTTGCAGACAGAAGCGTGACTCGTCAGTAAAGACAATTTCATTCCATTCTGCCGTCCACATCCTTCTTTCATCGCACCATTGGCGGCGGAAACGTCTGTGGTTCTGCGTCAAGGGTAGACGAAGCAATGGACGTCTTGCGGACAGACCACTCTGCTGTAAACGGCGTCGAATGGTACGCGCAGACACTGGATGATGCGGTACAGACTGAATGAGCTGTGCTATGGTTCGTGATGTGGCTGAGCGATCCGTCACTGCCATACGCACAATATGCCTGTCATCACGTGAAGTGGTGCACTGAGGTGGATGCGATCGAACACGTCGGTCCGTCGTACCCTCCTGCATCCAACGATCACATATCCGCATTACAGTTGTTTGGTTTCGTCCAACACGACTACCGATTTCCCTGAAAGATAATCCACAATCTCGGTAGGCCACTATCCTTCCTCTGTCGAACTCGGATACTTGATCAAAAGATGATCGCTGTTTTCTACGAGGCATAATTGATCGTTTTTTTGAAAAAAACACAAGAAAAACACAATTGCCGTACTTGAAATCGTCGAAATCTCCAAGCCTTAAATAGCGCTTTGAAGTGGCGCCACAGGCGCGCGTGATGTGCGTCTGCGCTGAAATTCTAATCATTTGCATATCTCACCTCCGCTAATGCATGTTGTAAATTTCATATTATTTGCATGCTTCCTTCAGGGTGTTGCATTTACGGTGGCCAGCAGTGTAGTTGGGGTCACATCACCAGAGAGACTGTCGGAGTCGTGGTTTAGGGAATTTACCGCAGCACTAGCAATCTGCGAATCGTAGGCTTCGCAGGTTCAATTCCTACCAGGATGCATTTCTCACTTCTGTGTCAATAAACCTTCTCTCGTGTGTGTATGTCCACTACTTGACGTGGTTTGTCTTGTGTTTGGCATAATTAGATCTAATATGACCCCTTGCGCCTTAAAAACTCACCCAACCAACCCATCACCCAAAACATAAGAGATAAATATTTCAAATGTGGGCAGCCAAATATTCAAGGTCAATCGTCTTCGCTTGTTATGTCGTACTGTCACAATACATGTGCCCCAGCCATCGCTTTAAAACTTAAGAGATAATTATTACAGATATGGGCAGGCAAATATTCAAGGTCAATCGGCATCGCTTGTTATGTCGTTCTGCCACTGCCACATACATGGGTGCCAACCAGCCCTCTAAAACATAAGAGATAATTATTACAAATACCAAGAAAATATTGGTTATGAAAAGTATGAATAGCACAAATTGTTCCTAATGCACATTGAAGTATGACTTAACTAGAATTTTACTTGCTCCCTAATGATTTCTCCAAGTTGGCGCCACTGGCGAATGTCTTAAGAAAATTCGAAAATCCTTACAAGACAAGATTATAACTTGATGCAATCAGTTAATTCAAAATCACCAAAAAATAAACGCGTTGATAAATCCTACTTGTCAGACACTAATCCCTCAGAATCTCTTGAAATACTAATTGATGCTATTTGATTTCGCGATATGCTACTACACTAGAAAAATTGTGTCATAGTTTTATGAAAATTTCAGGATATAAGAGGCTTTTTCTATGGAACTAAATGGTGGTGGTAATATTTTAGCAGTTAAACATGCTTTCTATACGTATTCCGAATGTGACGTCACTTGATTTAGTTAATTAGTCAACGCTATTTAGATTAAACGCCCAACTTTGCTGAAACTGCGATGAACTATATTTTAAGGTAACCCCGATACGCATCAAGGGTATCGGGGTTATCATTTTGTAGCTGAAGTAAAATTTTCGCTTTCCGTCTGGTTTGTTTGTTTGCACTGTAAATCCCTCTTATATAGACTAGCAAATTATTGCAGTCTCGAAACAATAACTTCGTACGTATGTCTTCCAGCTAAACAAGTGTACTCAGTTAACTTGCGATTTTTTCAATACACCCAGAGGTTCCATCATGAGCTTACGTTCTTCTAGTTGATATCTAAGATACTAGATCCTGGTCTCATTAATCCTTTTGTAGCAAAAAATGGCAGTAGAGCAAAAATTCAAATCGTCTCTACTGTAAGTAAATCCAATTTGTGTCTAATTTTAACTTTTCTAAAGTCTATTTATTCAATTTGATATATTTCTGTACATATAAATGAGTAACTAATATTCTACAAAATGTCCATTGATGTTGATCGATTAGGTTCACTTTACAAAGGTAGCACAATTCTTACATAATATGATCGTTTTTATGATGTATCAAATCAAATAAGAGATGCATCATTGGACAAATACGAAGTGAACTGTGGTTTGAAATCGAAGGAATAATTTAAGACGTTTGAGGGGATGAACATTCTCAGATCATTTCTTCAATCCGGAAATAATTTTTTTGTAAGAAAAAATTGTTAATTGCAGGAATTTCAAAATATTTTATGAAAATTCACAAACACCAACATACATAATCAGGACTGTCAATTTAAAATTATGTGGTTTCAGAGAAAACATTTTGCAGTGTGCTGCCGAGTTGAATGAAATTGAAAAATTGAATTTAAAATATTTCCTTTTTGGTTAAATTGTTTTATTAAACTAAGAAACATTTTATATATTAAATGTAATACCTCAATCACGAAGACTGGTTAAATCAACCTCAAGGAATTAAATTATGCCCAAAAATTTATCTAATAAATTTACTGCAAAAAATTACGAGTTTTAATAGATAATTTTAATTGTTAAAATTGTCAATCAATCAGCACAATATTTAAGAAACTATCAATCTTATTCATGAGTGAAATTGTTAAATTTTAAGTAAAACATTTCTCAAATTTTGAACTGTTTTCAAGAATAGATTGTTGTTTCAAATAAGCAATAGATTGAGAACGGAAAAGATTTCGATAATTATGATGGAAGGAGACAAAAGAAGAATCTATTTTTCTCACTTGATGGATTTTCATAACATTTCTTCTTATTCTTAATATTATTCTAATGTCTTATTGATAACTTTCAGAGAAAATAATTGAATTTTTTTATGTAGATAGGACCGAGAGAATTGAAATTAACTGGTATTGAAGATTGTTTTTCTTGGAAAAAACACGCAGTGATCGATCCATTGTAATTTTCTTTTAGGTTTTAGAGTTAGCTCATAACACGAATTTTGCTATTGTATTGTTTTAATTTGTGAAAAAAAATTATATTATTGATCTTATATATTTGTAGTTGAATGAATTAAACAGATCATATTAAACGTTTAAACGGTTTATTTCAAAATAAATTTTAGATAGCACCTAAACTTAAAATATAATCATGGTTACTTCAGATGAGAGAATATCAAAGATCAGAAGTGTGTAAAAGCTCTTTTATTTTGAATGGAATAATGTAAAGAGGCAATTTGAATGCACTAATAATCCAGAATGTAATAAATTATACGTTTTTCTAGGTTAACAAAATACATTTTATATAAAAATACTCCTAATTCTAAATTTTTTCATCTTAACTGTTTAATTTTGTTGTTGATATTCTTGAAACGAATACGTAACTTTGAACAATCGGAATGCTGGGATCGAGACGGCTTTGTATTGAGATTGCCGTAGTACTGCTGAATGGATCATACACGAAGTATCATTGACATTGAAAAAAGGTTCTTAAACACTGAGAGGTAAACCTTATCCCGTAAAAGATCACTGAAGAGTCAATTCCTCAGCAGAACGGATGAAGATGGCGTGTGTGTGCATTTCTTGGGAGACTTTGCAACCTACTTCTTGCATGAGGTAAAATACTAATTGGTGTTCCCAAATCAAGACTCTAGAAACCACTGTACTAAAGAATACTCTGATTTCAATTCTTAAGAGTTCAATAACACTTGCTTCTGTGATATCATTTAAGGGCAGTTGATTCTCTTAAACAGTTTATAAATAATAAAAAACAAACAAATGGAGCGTTTCATTTACAAATACATGTTTATTTAAATGCATTTACATATGCTCACACCGTGAATAATGAATATTATACAAAATGCAATACAGTTTATTACCTTTCACACACAAATGGAATGCCAAATCCAGAAGGCACTAAAAGTTTAGTCCTGTAAAAAGATAGATTGACCCTTATTATTCTTTAGAAATATAATATTTAAACTTATATGGTGCTGCGACTTTGACAATAAGCTTTCTTGTTGCCCCATAAACAGTTATATTCAATTAAAATACTAAAAAACATACCAAAGTTGATAAACAAAACACACTTGTAATTTAAACTCGAAGTGAAAGGACAGTAGAGTTCCCTCATGAAGCGTAATACATGGTGCCACTGTAGGAATGAATAAGTGAACACAGATGAGCGAAAGACTTGGCATCGCACAAGACAGAAACAAAATTCCATTTGAAACAAATTGCGACACATCGCCATCTCTTGAGCATACAGAAATCATTGCAAGAAATTACACAGAAGTACTGTCTGTCTACCTCGAAACTGCCCCAGATCAATGTCTTCTGCTTGTTGCCGCAGAAACGGACCTTATCCTATTTTCCATAGGGATGCTTGCAGAAGCGTATGCAAATTTGTCACATTGGCGCATTTAATGACACCGAGGAAACTACCTCTTTCCGTTGTCAATATTCGTGAGAAATATAATAAAATTAAGTCCCCTGATTAAAATGAACGAGTCCTGTTTCTATAGGGACCACCACCCATACTGGGTATTGGTTCCTATAGAAAGCAGTTCTCGTGGTAGACAGACTGTGACCCCCTCATCTGCACTTTGGACCTCCTCAGTACCAAGTAAAATGGCTGTCCCCAGTACCAGTTTATGTGACGGGTCTCTCATAAAAAATAAGTATTCCAAGTACTCAAAGTTTAACATGTAAAAATACATAAATACTTCTTTTCCTTTATACGATTATTATACACCTATATCATTATAAACACAATGGAAAGATTTATAAATTTTTGAACCTAGAAAATATTCAGCAAAAACCTTTCAGAATTCTCGTATTTCCCTCCATACCTCGGACCCTGGTATAACACCCCTCTATGTGGAGGTATAACACCCCTCTTTGAGTCTAGCCATAGAGGGTTAACTCTCTGAGCGTTACGAGATTTCCGAGTAGTGCAGCATTGCTTTTACTCCACAGTACACATAATTCCTAAATAACCAAATCAATTGGTTAAAAGAATCCTAGGAAAGATTTGAGAGAATACTATATTAGTAAATCAGTAATGCTTGAGTAAAATTTCGTCCAGTTTGTGTGATTGTATTTTTCCTGTTCAATTAGTCATTTTTAAATACACAAAAAAATGTATTCATAAAGGAATTCCAGAATTTGCGAAATATATGAAATATATACACTAAAGCTCTTAAACTGATTTATAAAACTATCAGAGTGGTTTATATGTGTACACACGCTTTAGATATTAAGCTACTCCAATGTTTTCGATGACGTTATGTAATGTGGCTGAAATCTGGCTCTGCATCATCATCAATTTGAACTTCATCGTCCGATTCTTCGTTTGTAACTGACGGTAGGCACACAAGCCACCTAGAAAGAGAAATAAAGTAAAGACAAATTAATTTCATTATTATAATCAGACTCTTTCGTCAGGAGTGGACTGTATGTGAAAAAAGTGGAAAATTCAACATGGACCGGTGTATTTGATGGCCGAATAACCGGCATATTTGATGAAATTTAAAAATCAGGAAATTCACGGAATTTATAATTTTTCTAATCAATTAAATCGTATCGCGAAGATAGGCGATCCATTTATTGTTTGGATCCGGCCTTTTCTATCGGGTCTGACATTGCCTCATCAAATCAAATACAATATTATTTTAGGAAACTATCATCCTGTGATGCAGATAAAAGAAAACACAAATATTTACAAACTACGTTATCTTTCATCACTAAAAAACACGTCGGTCTGGCCCATCCATCGATTCTATCCGGCCTACAATCGCATATATGTAAAATTAACTAATTACATTTATAATTTTAAAATATTTTATTAAAATAGAAATAATTAAAAACATTAATTAACAAAAAATAAAAACTTCTAACTAAAATTGCCCAAAGTTAACAATATGCACCATTAAAAGCATTTTCGCAGTAAATTTTGGATATGACAGTTCACGCTGCTGAGTTTTAGTACGAAACAAATAATTTAATCAGGATCTTTAATGTCTAACGAATGAAGAGGTCTGGTTTTGGGGAGGATCTATAAGACGCTTGTCTAAAAACCAGAAAATTGTAAAAGGATTACAAAACATGATAAAAATAATAGGAAATAAATTAGTCACTCAAATGAACTCTTGAACTATTACGCAGTTCCTATGTAAAAGTATAACTTAGTAACATATATATTTGAGGTGGTTTCCGATTAAAAAATGGCACATTTTCAAAGCTGTAAAAGTGTTTGCAACCAGTATTACTCAGCATTTCCAACGGGAAACATTTGCTGGCAAGTCGAACTTAAAATTTCAATTACGCCATCTCATCTCCGCTAGTAGTCAGACTAAAAAATCTACTTTGAAAAAGTGATACTTTTTCCAAAAAGACAGCTAATTAAAATTTACTTTCTATCGCATCTCTGTTACCATAACTAAAAAAGTTTATTTTGGATTTTTAAATGATTATGGATGCCCTATCTTAAGTCCATCTCATGTAAGATTTTCGTAACTCAAATCATGAAAGTGTCAAATCTACAGCGATTAACAGGCTAACTCTCACAGTAATTTCTATGGCTTCAAAATTTAAATACTTTTAGAAAAACACTCTTCTTCAGTTGTGACATTTTTACAAAGAGGTGCGCTATTTTTGGTTGCTTATTTTTATAAGAGAGTACGCTGTTCTGTTTTATCTACCGATACTCTGATAATCATTTGTGATGTGTTTTCGCCATACACATAGATTTAATTGTACTAAGAAATATTGTTGGTCTCAATAAAAATATGCTTTCGTTTGAGGGGCATTTTGTTATCTCAATGATGGATTTGAAAATAATTATTTGGTTAAACCCAGAACTTTTAACGTATGTAAAATAAAAAACATTACTTACATGTATACTCCTAAGGGTATAAAAAGAGGAAAAGCCAATACAAGGTATATTAATCCAGGAAATATATCTACGGTAGCATTGAAGACTTGTGAGACGACAAGTATGCCCAATATAGGTACTAAAGACTCTGCAGTTGTGACAAAAGCAAATACTTTTCCTGAAAAATCAAATAATTTAAAAATTTTAAGAATACCTGGAATTAATAAAAATCAATTTCATAAGAACTTAAACAATTTCAATGATTCAGGTTTTATTTATTTATAAAGTCCGAATGTAGTTTCTACTTTATTTCTGCTGAGATGGTAATGGCGGCCCTTTATGGCGGCAAGGGTCATATTTTGCCAAGATGAGAGAGGATTATGGATTTTTTCCAGAATCTAATACACTTCGTAATTCTTTGTTAATCGATCTCAATTTCTAATGTTAGACTTTAATTTCTAATAATTTTAATTTGATATTCATTATCATGAAATACCACTCATATGTGTGTGTGGCTCGAATGTAGGGTTTTCACGGAGGTAGCTGGGCCAGGGGCCCTCCAACTCTCAGTAGAGCTTTCTTGGCAGAGCAGCTATGGATTTCAGAACAACAGGAGGTAGAATGAATTAGAATCTTGAAATCAAACAGGTATAGGGGTGGGGCTTGAGTTGAGAGCTGGGATTACATTGGCTGATGACGGAGCCAACATGCCAGGTACTGATTACAATCATACAGTAAAATTGGAGAGAGGGAATTTGAGTAAGATTTACGGGTTATAAGGTTGAGTCTGTAAAAATAAAATTAAATAGAAAAGTAATTTGGTTAGGCGTAGGCCATTTAGGGACCGCTAGTTGCGGTGATAGAACTTGTGTGGCTCGCTCTCTACTGAACCCGATTGTTAAAAATTAATTCTCTAAACTGAAAAATACGTAAAAAATCGTTGCACAGATTTCTATCCATAACTAGTTACTTTTAATGTTTAGCTGCAAGAGGAATCGAATAATCGAGATTCAATACTCACTAAGTGGTATTATTTTTAAAATCGGGTAGAAATAGTTCCTTTAGCTATATATATGGAAATTGTTAAACAGCATTTTGCTCGAATTCGTGGCAAAAGCTCATAAATATATTCATCTTCCATTTTCATGTGTGCGTTCCTTTTTTTTGATAAAAACTTATTTTAAATTTGCTTCATTATCTATTCTGATCTAAACTATCCACCGAAAACGTATCGACATGTTAGCAGGTAAATGGAAAGTGATGAAGCATCTAGAGCAAAATAAAGCAAATTTTAGGAACGAGCAAACGTGATTTACAAGACCATAATAGAACAAATACCTTTACATCTACTAAAGCTGAACAAAATGTAAAGCAAGGTTGACACCGACACAAATTGAAACAGTGCGTAACAGTGAAACAGCTTTCGATCATGAAAATATTTTGAGTTGCATCACCTTGACTTTAGGCATGTGACACATAAATGTTTCATTCATTAAGATATCTCCGTCACCCCATCATTCGTAAAATGTTTAGTTGCAATGGCTAATGATGCGAATATTTCTCGCCCTTGATGCAATATGCTGCTATGCAATACTTCGGCCGCTGTAATAACAATTTTTTTGGGGAAAATGCAATAACCAAAGACTTTAAAACGGTGTTCCTTACCTACATCATTCTTAGAAGCAACCTTGGAAATTTTTGAACGACCTGCCAATGTTGCAAGTCCAGTCAATAAACCAGATAAGTTAGCTGAAAAAAAATTAAATCCCTTAGAATAATTTTGAAACGGATCTGCGGAACGTTTGTTCACACATTTATCTTAAAAATTATGACACAAAAACACAAATAGTCAGATTTGAATTAAATCTAAACACGTTAAAAGAAAATAGAAATGGATCGAGATAATTTAGAGATGACCAATTACTTTCATTTTTATCAATTTCAAACGCTATAAGTATTTACTTAACTATGCAGATGTTAACTTAGTCTTTCATGACATTGGATTTATACCGAGAATGCACCGATTAAAAGGTATAAGTGAATGTTTCCCCTTAATCACACAAAGGATGTTCAATTACAGAATCTCTACAAATTCTGGATGAAATATTAGGATAAGAGGAAGACAGAGCTCAGTCATTTCCTGTCTCGTTCCATAATATCTATCCGCTTCTGGCAACTGTGCATTACTTATCATAGGATGAGATACATTAGGGTTTAAAACCGATTCGAATTCCCGATGTGGAGATTGGTGAGAATTACCGTTACCAAAAACATTAACGGCTTTTTGTAGCTATATTTTTTTATTTTAGCTTTAATTTTAAGATCATATTTTAGGCATAAATTTATTTACCGGTAGTAGCTGGCAATTGCACCCCATAGGATTACAAGGAAATATGTTTTAAATTTTGAGAGTAATTTTTTTTAAATTTTTAATGTGCAAAAAAATTGCAAAAGAAATAGTTGAATATGTGTCGCGTGAATGTGAAAAAAAGCAAAAATATTAATTAAATTTCACAAATTTTAACTGAATAAAAAATTAATTACAAAATGCTGAAATAACATATACATCTAGATTAATATTTAGGTCAAATTCATAACGTTAATTGAAATCATAAGCATCTCGTTACAGATAGAACCTAAATTCAGAAGCCCAGAATATACCGTAGTGGTATGCTTCCAATATCCAAATATGGCCCTCCTCTCAAAATTATAATGGACCCCTGGTTTAACTCATCATATTGGTATTTTCTATTGGAAGTTCAAACTGATTGAAATGAGTTTCTGGAAGGAACTAAATTGCACAGTAAATGTTTGCATATTTTTACATTTTAACGCAAAACTGCGTCTTATTGTCTCCATCACAACAGCAATTGCTATCATTTTGGAAAAGTGCTTAAAAACAAATGGCTTAGGAAGAAACTTGAACATAAACCCGGTAACAACCGGTATTGAGAAGTTCAATCTTAATTTGCAAACCATAAAATACATGTTCTGCCCATTCGTTCATCAAGCATACAGAGTGAACACTTTGAAGAAGGCGCAACATTTTCAAAGCTATTAATAATTTGTTTCAATATACATTTTATAGATATTCGAGAACCATCGTTTGCTCTATTTTTCTAGGATTTAAATTAAATTTTTCGAAGAAAAGTATCACAATCGTTTTAGAGCAAAATGATTCACTTTTCTTATAATTATAAAAGTGGTTACTCTGGACTTCTTAACATAGATTGTATGTGTAACGAGATGCTTATGATTTCAATTAATGTTAATCAAGATATGTATTTTATTTCAGTATTTTTAATTAATTTTCTATTTTGCTAAAATTTGTGAAATTTAATTGTTATTGCGTTTTTCATATTTACTCTACACATTCTCATCTGCTTTTTTGATAATTTTTGCATCTTATAAAAATTTTTTTTAGTCTCAAAATTTAAAATATATTTCCTGGTAATGCTGTGTGCATATATTCCCTTCATTTCTGAAGCATAAAATGCATTTACCAAAATAGTACGTATATATGCCCCGCATAGAAAAAAGAAATTGGATCACTACTCTTACCAAAAAAATAAATTTCGGGTCTTGTAGCAAGGCCTGTTCCTATGTTCTTGACTAGTAGAGAGATGGTTCCTGCAATACCCAAAACAGGATCCCCCAATTTCATTCGTTTGAATAGCGGCACACATATGAGTATGGCAACTGTACCAACCACACTGAATATAGCTGATACAGTTGAATATGTAGCGTTATCCCAATCATATAAGTGGTGGACATACATGAAACTGATGTTCAATGTTGCTATAAGAAAAAGTAACTATAAATCTATTGTTTAACTTTAAAATAATGCATGAGAACTGATATTATTGTTATTTGCATTAAAAAAAATGATATGAAGTATTTACCTCTTGAAACTAAGAATTCATTAACTATTAACTCATTCCCTCATTCAAAATTAATAATGTTGCAGATTTCATCTTAGAAAATCTCTCAAAAACACTTGAACAAAGAATATCCAATGCAGACTCATAAGTTAATTCGGTTATTATTTAAAATGTTTAATTTGTCCATTAAAAGGTTCTAAAACTTTATCGTGAATAAATTTAACTAAAAATTAAATGAAACTTTTAAAATTATTTCATATGGTTCTAGTAGAATATAATAGTAATTAAAATTCATTAAAACTAAAGAGGCGGAACGTAATACCAACCGAAATATTAAATTAATTTAAAGATTACTTTTCATGAGTATATTTCACATGCTCATTTCATTCGAAATCAGGTTACCTTTATATATATTCAGCTTTCTGGAACCAAAATACATTTCTTAAATGACTACAATCAAACTACGGAAGTTTAACTTCTGCGTAGTTCTGTTTTTCGTTTGAACAACTATAAAATATACTCACAAGATGAACCCAGAACGATGAGACCCATAGACAGTATGAGAAGCAATATTTGCTTTCTTCCTTTGTTGGGTCGCCATTTAACAGTCGCCTTAAAACATTCAATCACGGGCTCAGTGGACCACAGCCTTTTGAACTTCATTTTCCAACTGTCTGTGGAATGTAACCCCTTTGTTTCATCCAGAACAAAGACAACCCATGCCAGAGAGAGAATATGACCACTAGTAGATGTCATGAACACAGGAACATATCCACAACACTCATAGATCCAACCTCCAGTTAATTGCCCAAGGGGAACGGCTAATCCAAAAGCTACTTCCATCATAGTGTATTTCATGGTTCGTTTATTAACTGCAGTTGTATCTGTTGCATAGCTGTACATCACGGTCAAAACACAAATCAGACCCCCAGAAAATCCGGAGAATAATCCAGATAACAGAAAATATTGAACAGGACTGTAAATTAAGAATGCACAGATTGTGGAAATTATTCCATCAAGGATGATTCCAATGAGGGCGGTAATTATAGGAATCTTTCTGCCGTACTTGTCACTCCAGGCACCCATAAAGCAAGACAGAATCGAGGCTGGCAGCAATTGTATCATTAATAATCCGACATTATAGTTATTGGCTAACTTCTCAACTTCTGTTTTCTGATCAGGATATTCAGAAAGATTCGAACACACATTTTTTGAATAGCCCAGATGAACCAAACACACTTTCTCCATGATCAAAGTCGTGGAAGTCACACTCCTTACTAAGTATGAAAACATATAAAGGAACATTAGTATTTCAATTTTCAGATCTTTGATATGGGAAAACGAAGTACACGGTGGCTTTTGTTTTTCCTTTTCTTTTTCAATAGATGAATCTGACGAACTCTTTGCTTGAAAAAATTGTATGTTTTTTACATTCTTTATAATGTTATTAGTCATGTATGATCGTTCGTCATAGGACTCCATATTGCTGTGGCTAATGATTTGGAATTTTGAACTTAGAATATTTTTCGTTCACACATAGAAACAAAGTTGAACGCTTCTTTATGGAATTAACACAAAGGCCTGAATTTCGTTTTCTTGAAATTTCCTCTACAAATATTTACCTGTAAAAAAGTTTACATAATTATAAAATTAAATGAGAGAAGGAACTATAACTATACAAAACAAAAATTTATTTGCTATACAGGACAATTTTTATTCAAGTTTTACGCTTGATTATTAGACAATAGCTACAATAGAAAGTGAAAACCCTCTTTTCCATTGAATATCTTTCAGGTTACAAAACAACAGAAAACTGATTCTCATTATTTTACATATAGAAAATAGAGAGAGATTTTTTAAGTTATTTCCTTATTGAAGGTCCTTTCCTTATTGCATGTGTGTTACTAGGTTCGTAGAATCTATTTTAACCTGCCTCTTTCAGTTTACGGATTTAATTTAATATTATTCCTTTGCGTTTAATTTAAATGTATTATTTTTTAATAAAAAAGCAGAAAAACTTTAAAAGAGGAATTAATGGAATGTATCATTGAGGAATTAATGGAATGGTTCGTCAGTATACATATATAGTTATCTTAACCGTTTCAATCTTTAAACTCAGATAGTATGTTATTGTTAATCCCGAAAATGAATAGCATTAAGTAGGGTTTAAAATCGGCAATGAATTACTAGTTTTTACTGGATTTTTGGAGATTAGCGAGAATTACCATTATAGAAACATCAGCACCGTTGTCTTTTTAGCTATGATGTTTTACTATTTATCTTTATTGTTGTTAGTTATATATTTAAACAATTAATCAATGATGTCAGTACTAAAAAGTTCCTTATTTATATACACGAAATACGAAACGGATTACAAACTAATCGTAAAATCCAACAACGAAATTGGGTGAACAGTATCAGAAAAGTAGACGGTCAATAGACTTGCTACAGAATTATCAGAACTATCAGAGAGGTCTCTTGATAGTCTTTAGATTAACACGTATAGAAGTGCAACGAGAACTGTCAGTCGGATTACTAATATTTGTCAGACATAAATTTCTAAGTGTTTAAATTAGATATAATGTCAGACAGAACTGTAGCTATACATCTGTTAAGGTGTAAGCATACCTTAATGTAAGGCAACGAATGTAACAGTTCGTAAAAATATCCACTACTTCAATTCTGAGAACAGAAGTCTTCGAGTAGCAAAAATGACTACACAATCTCTGACAACATAATGACGACAAAGGACAGCTTTAACTTACTTTTTCGTGTTGTCTGGACTTAATTCTACTCTTGTTTTCGATATTTTGTACACCAGAGGTAAACATTTTCCTAGAATACAGGTGTGCTTAGTAGTACAGAGAACACGTTACTTTTACCCGAGTGACAACGTATTCACCCATGCAGAACAAACGTTTGTGATTGCAACTTTGTCATTCAAGAACTTAAAACAAACTATAATTCAGTTAATAGATCATGCGCTAGAAAGATACCTGATGGAAATATAAGTTTGAATAGTAGTTTAAAAGTCTAAAAGCTCTAGCTGCTTAAATTCATCTCTCAGTTTGTAAAATAACTCTTAAATTTTCATACCTGGAAAATGTTTATGAAGTTTGAAGTTTTATAAGACCTATTTCTATTTTGATTGTTTCATTTATAGTCACCGATGACTTCAATTTTATTAACTATGCATATTATCTTTAATTCAAGTTCTCAACAATAGTAAAAATATGTTCACATATGACAGAAAAGTTTTAAGGTTTCGCTTTAAAACAATTGCTTTTAAAAAGAATGAATGTTCAATAGATGTGTAGTTAATTTAAAACCGTAAGTGTATCCGTTCTCAAATTTAATAAAAAAATAGGAGACGGCAGAAAATTGAATGCCATCTGCTTAGTTTAGAAAACATTAATAATCATTAATAATGTGTCATTAATAATCCAATGTCATAATACTATTAACTATTACTGTTTGAAAAATGGGATGCCTTAAGGCATACGTATTCGCATATTTTGTGTCGTATTAGGGATTCAATCACCCTACAGATGGCGCTAAAAGCACCGTCAGAGTGTGTTACGATCGAACAAGCAGATATTCGGATGATATGGTCATGGAGTGGTCGTGTAGGACGCTCCTTGGTAAATTGTAAATATTTTGTTATATATTAAATGTTTGTGCTGTCTGCATTGCCTGAGATTCGCTGATAACCCATTAAATAGAACCAGATACGACATTGGCGCAGTCGACAGGATTTTAATGAGGAAATATGCTTTCGTTTTCATGGTGAGTCCTGCTCCTTGTTGTGAACTTTTATATTTGTTTCCTGCTAAATACTACTTTTGAAGAACATTGAAGAATGGTGTAAAGATTTTTGTTGAAATGCTTCAAAGTGAATTTTGAATTTGATTTTCGGAACTTTATTGTGGAACTTTCGTTTTAAATCGAACAGTTTTGTTTCGTGATCCCATTATGGCGTTCTTGGCGAAAGCAAGAAAGGAAGTTCTAAAGACTGTTGCTACCGAAATGGGGATATTGAATACCGAAAACATGGTTGTAATTGAGCTAAAGAAAGTTATAACCGAAAATAAAAACTATGATGAACCGTTCGTGAAGGAACTCTTAAATACTATTATAGAAGAAAGAAGGAGAAAAGAAAAATTAGAAGTTGAAGAAAGACGAAGGAAAGAAGAATTAGAAGTTGAAGAAAGACGAAGGAAAGAAGAATTAGAAGTTGAAGAAAGACGAAGGAAAGAAGAATTAGAAGTTGAAGAAAGACGAAGGAAAGAAGAAGTTGAAGAAAGACGAAGGAAAGAAGAAATGGAATTCGAGTTGCAGAAGATGCGTCTAGAAAACGAAAGATTGAAGAATGGGTCTGAAATTCAACAAACTGATGTAAACATGAAGCCGAGGTTTGACTTGCAAAGTATTTTACAGAAGTTTGATCCCAAAACTAACGATATAAGCCTCTACTTAGTTCTCTTCGAGCGTCAAGTGAAACGAACGGAAATCAAGAAAGAAAATTGGGTGTCATACCTAATAGGATTCCTACCCTATGACGTTGCGCAAATAATTGCCAGAGAAAACGAAGAAGTGACGGATGATTATGAAAAAGTGAAAGAACTCTTACTAAAAAGATATTAACTTACTCCTGAAAGGTTCCACCAATTGTTTACGAAACACTACAAGAAACCCGAAATTACGTGGTGTGACTTCGCCTATGAACTTAAAAATTATTATCAAGAATGGATAAGAGGACTGGATGTAAAGACTTTTGAAGAACTGTCTGATTTAATTATTACTGATCAGATTAAGCGTAAAGTGCCATCGGAAATCCGTGATCATTTCATCGACGAATGGTCTCGATTCAAAATACCAGAAGAAATTGCAAATAAACTAGATGATTACGAAAACGTTCGAAATTGCGTAAACAAAAAAGTGAAGGAAACATTTTGGAAGGAGAATCAAACGAATACGTTCAAACATCAGAATTTTAATTACAACAGAGAAGAAACGAAAAATTCCATAGACCGGAAATATGCACCCCCTCACATCAGAGAACATCGATTCAAGACGAGAGAAGATTACCAAAGCACTAGAAATACAACTTCAAGGGAATGCTACATATGTGGTTTATCGCACTTCGCAAGAGATTGTCCTAAAAGATACAGCAGATCAACAAATATTAGCAAGAAAGAAAAGAAACCAGAAGATGAAATATTAACTGCTGAAATACGATCGGAGCATCTGGTGAAAGAAAAAATAAATGTTCCTATGAACTCTCTTCAATATGTAAACATTCTCGTAGATAATCGAGAACTGAAAAAGCCTGATCGATTCTGGAGCTCAAATCCCAGTTTTCAATTCAAATTTTATTTCCGAATCAAAAACTGAAAAGGGAAAAATAATTTTAACTAGTGCTTTCGGAGAAAAAATTGAAGCTGGATTAGCAAAATTCCAAGTTTCATTAAAAAACGAAGATGAAAATAGACTTTGCCGTCCGATTGAAATACTTGCAGCAGTAACGGACAAAGTTCATGGTCAGTGCATTATACCCCCAAATATTTATGAATTACTAAAATGCTCAACAGAAGATGGAAAAGAAACATGTATTCCTAAATGTAACAGATTGGATTGTGTTTTTCCAGTGAAAGAAAAGGATTATTTAGTCTGCGCTGAAACCGGAAATGATGAATCAGAACAAGAATCACCAGAAAGCGGAATACTATCGTGCAAAAGTGAAAGCTTTCGACTTCGTGAAGAACAAAACAGTTGTGATACGTTAAAAGAAATAAGAAAAAATTTATCACTTCGAAAGGGAAACTTCTTTTTTATCGATGGATTAATATTCCACAAAGATAAAATATTAGGAGAGACCGTTCAGCAACTGGTTTTACCGCAAAAGAGAAGAGCTCAAGTTTTAAAATTAGCTCATGAATCTGTTTTTGGAAGTCACATGGGAATGAAAAAGACGAATGAAAGAATACGATATAGTTTTTATTGGCCTTACATGACTAGTGAAATCGCCGAATTTTGTAAAACATGTAAAGAATGCCAACTCCGAAGCCCAGAGAAAATGATTGATAAAATTCCCATTACTCCTGTTCTCAGACCGGAATTACCATTTGAATGTGTTAATGTGGACATTATAGGCCCTATTGAACCTCCCTCAGCTCGTCGTCATAAATATGTGTTATGTTTAGTTGATTAACATTCTCGCTGGCCGGAAGCAATTCCTTTGCGTTCCTTAACTGCTAAGGCGACATGTGACGCACTGTTGGAAATTTTCATGAGAACTGGAATACCAAATACTATAGCAAGTGATCAAGGTACGAACTTTATATCGAAACTTACTCAAGAATTCATGAATCGCTTAGGATCCTCTCCTAGATTTTCAGTACCAGGATATGCAGCCAGTAATGGACTTGTAGAAAGATATAATCAAGTTCTTAAAAATGCACTTCATCATGTTATCCGAACAGATCCTAGTAATTGGGATAAATACATTCCGTTTCTGTTATTTGCTTATAGAGAAGTTCCTAACTGTACTACCGGAGTATCTCCATTCAAGTTGATGTATGGCCGAGAAGCAAGAGGTCCTCTGAGTGTGTTGAAATCTAGCTGGTGTGGAGAAATTCCTATACCTTTGAATATGGACAAATCAGTCGTAGATTATCTCCAGGAACTCAAAATAAATCTCGAACGAGCAACCGACCAAGCCTTACTTATCGCATCGGGAAAACAACAAGCCTACACGGATTATTTTAATCGCCGCACAAGATCCAAAGAATTTAAATTAGGAGAGCAGGTTTACTTACTAATTCCAGATTCTTCCAACAAGTTATATGCACGATGGACCGGACCTGGGGAGATAGTCGAGCATCCATCGCCACATTCTTACAAAGTGAAACTTCCTGAAGGAAAAGTACGACACTGCCATGTAAATAAGATAAGGAGATATTACCCAAGAATGAATGCAGTTGGTATTGTTTTTGAAGATGATGAAGAATTTGGTGAAATTCATGCCTCTCCTAGAACTGTATATCAACAAGAACTGTCTGATAAAATTTGGAAAATAAATTTATACGATTTACATGAGAAAGAAAGAAGTCAACTGATTCAGATATTACAGAAGCATAAAGATTTATTTAGTGGAAAATTGAAAGTTGCACAAGTTGGTGAACACAAAATAAGACTTGAGGAAGGCAAAGAAAGGACAAAACCATATGTTTATAGGATACCAGAATCTTTGAAATCACAAGTAGATACCCAAATTGAAGAGCTACTTGAATTGGACTTAATAGAAGAAAGTTCTGCAGAAATCGCTCATCCTGTTGTGTGTGTAAACAAAAAGGATGGAGGCATGCGTTTATGTGTTGATTATCGATCCCTCAATGCTGTCACAAAGGCTGATGATTTTCCTATGGAAGATGCCATTCAATTACTTCACAGCATAGGGAAAGCAAATGTTATTTCTACACTTGACTTGTTGAAGGGATATTGGGCTATCCCAATAGAAGAAAAATGTCGTGATTTTACTTCTTTCAAGACTCACAGAGCACAGTATAGATTCAAAGTAATGCCATTTGGTTTGAGAAATGCTGCTGCGACTTTTCAACGAGAAATGAACAAAGCGTTAGCACCATACAGAGATTTTAGTCGTGCATATATTGACGACATAGCTATATTTTCTAACAACATGAGTGATCATCTAAAACACTTGGATCTTATTCTTTCAAAATTAGAAGAACTACAGTTTACTGTGAATTTACACAAATGTACATTTGCAAGACCTGAAATCAAATATTTAGGTCATGTTATCGGATCTGGAAGGCATCAAGCAGATCCAGACAAAATAAAAGCAATTGCTCAAATACCTGTACCTGAGACCAAGAAACAACTTAGAAGCATGCTTGGATTGTGCAATTATTATCGGGAATATATACCTTGTTATGCAGAGATTGCCTTACCTCTTACAGAGTTAACAAAAAAGAGGATTCCTGAAAATTTACCTTGGCTGGATATACACGAAGTTGCCTTCAACAAACTGAAATCTGCTCTAATGAAAGCTCCAGCTTTGCACACTCCAGTTATGAGTGAACCGTTCATAATACACAGTGATGCATCCCAGTATGGTATCGCCGCTTGTCTGTCCCAAGGAATCGAAGGATTACTCCGACCTATTGCATATGTGAGCCAGAAGTTGAATAAAACTTAACAAGCTTGGTCTACAATAGAGAGAGAAGCGTACGCTATTGTGTGGAGTTTGAAGAAGTTTGAAACTCTAGTTTTCGGGTCCAAAATAGAACTGTACACTGATCACAACCCTTTGTCATACCTTACAAAATGTGCTCCACAATCTTCACGACTACAGCGGTGGGTTTTTGCTCTTCAAAGATATAACTTAACAATAAAACATTGTCCAGGAGTCAAAATGCCTCATGCTGATGCATTATCCAGACTATTTTCTGAAGAGAAGTAGTGACAAATTTATTATTGTGACTTTAAGCATAATGTCTGTTATTATATGCTTTCGTATTTTATTAGCATTATTATTCTTATATGTATATATATTTTTATTTTGCATTTTTCTTTACTGTTGATATGGTGTAATAATATTTAGGTGATTGAGTCCATAATATTTAAATTCAGATCTGTGTTTATGTTTTGAGAAAACCCCAAACCCATATCTTGCGGGGGAGATGTCGTATTAGGGATTCAATCACCCTACAGATGGCGCTAAAAGCACCGTCAGAGTGTGTTACGATCGAACAAGCAGATATTCGGATGATATGGTCATGGAGTGGTCGTGTAGGACGCTCCTTGGTAAATTGTAAATATTTTGTTAAATAATAAATGTTTGTGCTGTCTGCATTGCCTGAGATTCGCTGATAACCCATTAAATAGAACCAGATACGACATTTTGCTTAAAGTGAATGTTTCGAAATAGTTTTTCAAGCAAACATTCCAACTTTTATTTTTAATTCAGAAACTTTCGTATCAAATTTTCCACGCATGCAAGCAAAGAAATGAAGTTAAAATTGTGTTTATTTTCAATCATTTAAAAATCTATAGAGTACATAAATATAGATATTGCATACGTAAGTATAGGTATCTAATAATAGTCAACAGTGTGTTGAATGGACGTAGAATGGTTTCCCAAAACAACAAAAGAATACATAAAGAAAGGCAAGATTGTTGAGTCATGCATTGGGATGTTCCTGAGATTAAATACATGCAAAAGAAAACGAAAAAAAATTCTAAAAGTATTCACATTTATTAACTTATTAATGTTAGTTCAATATCAACGCTGTGACTATAAATATTTGACAAAATATAGATATTTTTTGCTTATAGATGTTTTCAAGTTAGAAATAATAGGTTTTATGGTGCACTGGCCATATATGGCCAAACTGCGCCAAACTATGTCAAGTAAATGGATATATAAACACAAGGAAATCGTTAGACACAAAAGAGAGGAATAATACCCAGGGAGGAATCAAAGCTTCACCCGCCTATAACTCGCAGGCTGCTTGCACAGTGGGAAAAACAGAGCCACGGTGACCCCTCTATAATATATAAAACAGATTGGTTCCTTTATTCAAATTTTACACAGATTACAGATTTTGTCTGAAAATTTCTGGGGTAAACAAGACAAAGCCCATTGGATTGACGATCTGGACGTCATCCAATTTATCAAATCCACGACGTGATTGGATACACTCTTCTGAGTATTTCGGTTTTCAATCTGATTTCCTATTGTTTCTTAAGTCAATGAATTTAATTTTGCTTAATACACTAATGCATACAAACTTGATATAAATCCTTCGTTTATAATAAATATAAACCCAAGCCCTTATAGCCAAATCATAGCTATACCAGGCTTTAAGAAGAAATTTTAGAAAATACTTCAACCGAAGGAAAACAGGCATCAGTACAAATTGTCTTTAAAAGATAACTAACAACTTACTGACGTAATATGTAATACAATAAATCTGTATTAACATCATATGTATTTTCGTCATTTCCTTCAGAATAAACCTCCTGGAAAGAAATCCTAAGATTTTATATTCAAATATCCACGAGGATATGAATAACTTTTTATTTATGAGATTTATATTTGAAATCCAGACAAATCTCGCAATTTACCAATGCTAAACTCGCAGAAATTAATTCATACTAATTTTATTAGCTTTTGCACTATCAACTTTCACACATCAGCGCTGAAATTCTTCAACTGAAGTACTTTGTCCCATTCGATATGCCGACCCAGTCTCACTTATGTGACAAATCAGGCTGGTGTTCAGGGTGCTGGCTTCTAGATCGAAAGGTTCCTGGTTTGAACCCAGAGTAAGACATGTATGATTGCCCGTCAGGGAGAAATGTGTGGCCTCTATAATAAACGAGTTGTGCCTTGAATATATGGTATATATGGTGAGATGCAACGTGAACAACCCCCGTGGTGGTCATACCAAGTGGTTCACAATTTCGCCCTTGTAGTGACATGATGACTGAAGCACTCCTAACGTGTTCAAATTGGCCGGGAATTGGTAAAAAGTCATTAAAAAACTTGTTTTTTAAGTACTCTAAACAAAATTACATTTTTTGAATTTAGATAGCTCTTTGCATCCGCTAAGGAATATAGTAACACGTAGTTATTCCAAATTTCCGCATTTTAACTTCAAATTCATCGCATTTCTTACGAAAATGGGGGATTTAAGAGCAACAAAAAGGTTTCTCCTCGATGTACTTTAACAGTACAATTGGAGGAGAATACTTGCAAGGCACTGGAAGTTCAATAAAATTCTTATAGAATTGGTTGATATTGCACTAACAATTCCCTCGATCGTGTTTTACATTTGTGACACTTGCTTAGGAGGCTGTTCAATTCTTTTTTATGTCTCTGAAATCTCTAAATTCGCCATTTCATACTGATTAGAAATGCAACCATTAAACTTAATTATTTTTTCTAGTTTTATCCATGTTTTTTATAGCTTTCACAATTTTTATTATAATAGTTTTTTCTAATGAACAATTATGGCATTAAAAAGAAACTAAAAATAGATCTGTTCACAACATAAACTTAAGAAATTTCAATGCTCTATAACTACTTATGTTTCATCTATCGATATCTATTATGCATCAAGAAAAGGGCTTGTAAATGAAACATTAGTAAGAACTGCTAGTTTACATATAGTGTTTGAAATATATAAGGCTTTATAAAATCCTCTTTAATGATGATGTTTACCCAGATGTTTCGACAACTTGACTAATCAGTTTCAGATTTTAGCGATGATACAAATCCTTATATTTGTAACTATGAAGGAATGAAAATATACGAAATTCAGCTGATACAATGATAAATGATAGTGTTACATTGTTTGCAACAAAAAACTGAATGCAAATTAAATTTTATTTTTGAAATAGAGGACCGTGGTAGCCAAGTTAGAACAGCGGATTAACAAACGGAGGGTTGCGAGTTCGAAACTCGATCCCACCAAAGTCCGCCGTGTACGAGGGTGCTAGTTTACGTTAAATCTGTCGTGGACTCAAATGCCCTCACGTTGGCGTGGTGTAGAAATTTAGAGATTGGGTTGGACAGCTTAGGTACTTACCTGGTCATCTGACCGTGGTTCAAAATTACGAGGTGTTGTCCTAGAATCTTTCCCTTTGGGATTGATCCCTGACCATCTTCAATATCCCGTTGTGTCGCACTAGTGCGACGAAAATGCAACTACCTACCCACCTTTTTGAAGTAGAACGACGGATTACGAGGCGAGAATCTGAAATGAACTTACCAGAAGCAGGAGTTGTAATAGACATTGCCGCTTAGATGCTAAAAGTGACAAAAATATCTTTACATCCTACTTATATAGATAAGAATTGAAAGGACAAATTCCAAATCTTATTTTCAAGATAATTTAATGTATATATTTTCATATTTGTCATGTTCAATTTATTACATAGACCAGACAAGTACGACGTGCATTTCTTTTTATATCGAGGTTGATGTAACGGATACGATTCCCGTTTGTAAACACGTTCTGATTAAAGTACCAAAAGGAATGTGAGGGAAACTTCTATGAATGCGTTCCTCATTCTCAAAAATGTTCTTGTCATGGTTAATTTGATCGTTCTTTCTCTTGAATGATTCTATTTCTTATTTTTCGAAGTTGCTGATAAATAAAATTACTTTTGGCGTAATTGGTCTTAAAGAAAAAATATTTCTTATAAGGTATACAAAAGCAAACTTGACGGGCAAAGGGGTCATTTTTCTTTTTTATACCTCATTTCTTCAACCTTATATACCTTATTTCGTATAACTTACTTTACTATCCATCGTCTATTTTTACTTCGATTTGATGAATGCAACGGAAGTAATTCGCTTGAGAAGTGTACATGTTGCTGCATAAGACAAAATATCAAACGTCACATTCTGTCTGGTTTGTTTGCATTGAAAACCTCTCATTCCCAATATGGGGCAGTGGTAGCACGGTTGGAAGAGAAAGGACTATCAACTGGAGGGTTGCGAGTTCGAGCCCAAACTAAAGACCGTCTTGTACAAAGGGGGCTGGTGTACGTTAAATCTGTTGTGGCCTCAAATGTCCTCACATCGGCGTGGTGTGAAAGTTTGGAGAGTGGGGTGCCAGTTCAGGTGTTGCCCCGTTATCTGACCGTGGTTCAAAATTACGTGGTGTTGTAATAGGATCTTTCGCTTTGGGATTGATCCCGGATCCGTTGTGTTGCTCCAGTGTTACGTTAATTGAAATACCTACCTACCTCATTCCCAACATAAAGCATCACCAATTTGAGATCAAATAAGATATTCTACTTGTTTAACTCGCACGGTGGATCAAGACAGGTGATTAAAATTTTAAGATGACTCAATGTTTTCACCGTCGGGTCCCTTATCGTGATCTCAGATCTCTGCTAAGAGACATTTTCTGTCAAGCAAAATATATGTGGTGGTACTGTTTCTGCCTTTTCACCGTCGGGTCCCTTATCGTGATCTCAGATCTATGCTAAGAGACATTTTCTGTCAAGCAAAATATATGTGGTGGTACTGTTTCTCTGGTACTGTTTCTGCCTATATGTTTCCAGTACGTATTCTGAACATGACGTCGATTGGGTTTTTAATACTATTTTAGCACTTCGGCATTTTTGGGGGTTTTGAAATTCACTTTAAAAACTGTACAAATTTTTTACAGGGTTGTCAAAATCAACCACAGAATAAACATACCACTCTATTCCTTGTCGAAAATGAACACCAAACATCGCCTAAGCAGTGATAAATTTGATTTTAATTTGACCGCATTATGTATCAAAGGAAAGCACTTTGACAGCAGAAGTAATATCTCAGATCATCTGGTTTGTTCGTGTCAATGAAAATCCCTCTAATATCATACCCCCATATTTGCTACATTTTATAAATATACAGGTTCATAATTATTCCACTTCTCATGTTAACTCGAAAAAAGGAAAGCTGAAATAAAAAAAAATCATTAATTTGATTATACTTACCTAAACTTTACTCGGTGAATCACAGACAAGAACGATTGTTAGCTTGATAAATCAGACAGAAAACACTTCCATACTGTGAATAGTACAGGGAATCCAGTCATGAATGATTCCGAAGATAACTTGACATCTGAACAAAGCTCTGTTTTATTTACAGAGTAGTACGCAGTAACACTTCTAATAGTAATAAGAACCCGTAAAAAACATCTCATTCAGTGGGATTTTCGCCAGACTGGTAGTATGAGAGCTTTATACATCAAATTCAAAGAACCCTTACAGGATGCTGCTGACTCAGAATAGAATGTGCTCTAGTGACTTTATGTTGAGTGATGAATATGCGACACAAGGGGAGTGACTTGCCAAACACAAACCTGATGATTGCACCACATCTACGGAAATGTTCTTTAAAAGAGGTATTTGGAAAACAGTACGTCTCAACTCTGAGAGTCGTACATCTATTTCATGAGTATCGTTCCTTCTAGAAAAGAAACGTCGAATAAAACGTCAATCCATTTGTAAAAATAAAGCGAAGTGAATAAATATTTTCATCAATAACTCATATTAATGAGTATAAACATGTTACTTCAGAAGGTTTTCATTTTCTATTATTCTCGGTTCCATACTAATTAGTGATTAATAACAAACATTATTATATTACATCGCCATAAAACTGTATATCATTATGCAGCTTTTACTCCTCCAATTAACTAGTATTTATTTACAACATACAGATTGTCAAGTTGTGTTCCTTAAGGTTAGATTACAAATATGATGTGAGTCGAATAGGCACATCAATTTTGAATACAAATAATATAACTACTCTCGAATAGTGAATAATTGATATTGGGTACTTCCACTTCCCATTTCCCCGGCTAAAGGTATGAAGAGGCAAGAATGAATACAGGACACAGTCATGGATACTCCAGATTGCAATTTAACTGATTTAATTTAATCATTGATTTACATTGCTATGAATAAGACTTGAAATATATTGAATTTAATTTGACAAGGGTGTACAAAATCCACTGTTCGACTACGTTCAGAATTCAATCGAGATTGATCCCTTAGCCAGGGTCTCCGTAGCGTCATCCTCCTCCTTGAACCCCCTTGGAAGGAGAAGGGTAAACCTTTTTTCCACCCCTCGGAAAGGGGTGGAAAAGTTTCGGTTCAGAGTCGGATTGCTTTATTTGTGATGTGAACTCTTGCTCCTGCATTGAATACAGAGGTCAAAATTTCTGTTCTTAGTATCTCAAATAAAACCAAACCATTTAAAACCTCAAAGCTTACTTCTATACACAGCATTTCACATGTCTACTCTACTATTCTTGATTCTTCCAGTTATTATGAGGGCTGCGGTAGCCCGGTTGGAAGAGCATTGGATTAGCAACCGGAGAGTTGAGAGTTCGAATCTAGCCAAAGACCGCCCTGTACAAAGGGGCTAGTGCACGTTAAATCCGTCGTGGCCTCAAATGTCCTCACGTTGGCGTGGATGGAATTTTGGAGAGTAGGGTGCCAGCCCCACGTCATCTAAACGTGCTTCAAAATTACGTGTTGTCCTCGGATCTTTCCCTTTGCGATTGATCCCGGACCGTCATCAATAGCCCGTTGTGTTGTTCCAGTGGGACGTTAATTAACTACCTGTTTACCTACGAAGAGTGTTGCATTGACCGGAAGTGTGGTAGTTTGTCGTAGCAAAACAAATGCTTAAAATCTCAACTGATGATGCAAATAGAATGCACATGCAATACAGACTGAAAACACTCAAATGTTATTAAGGAGGCCCGGAAAAGCAAATACCAAACATTTAATCGATGAATTCGTTTGGTATTTGCTCTGCTAGTACTTAAGCACGCGTCATATGATCGCATGCTTTTATCGCGCGACTGAAATTTCATTTCTGAAACTCAAGTGTTTGTTGGTGTTGCATTTTCAATGAGCAGCAGTGTATTTTTAATTGGTGTATCGACAGTAATTACTAGTAAGCTGGGCTTCAAATACTTTTGGCGCAAATAATTTTAAGTTAGTTCAAAGAAAACGCATTTAAATACGAAGCTTAAAAAGTTGATTGGTTTGAGGTTTTATAAAGCAAGAGCTATATTTGGCCAAGCCGCCCCAAACACTAGACAGATAATGTCAAGTAATTGTGAAAAGAAAGGAAAAGAAGGAAGAGGTGAAAGATCGCTTTAGCATCCTGGGTCGCGAAGCTAATGTTTACCAGAGGCAGTCAATCCCTTGGGAAAAGAATATATCACTAGGTTACCTCGGGTTCGTGAAGCCTTACACCAGGGATGGGCATTGAGTCGATCGCTATCGACCGGTGGACCACCAGACATTTTGGGGTGACCGCCTTTACTAATACCTAAGACGCGCATACTAAAAGAAACATATTTATGGAACACCGACGCCAGCTAGACTGAAGAATCGGCTTTTCACAATCGATGCGACTGTGTTTACTTAAGCAAATGATTCGATGAATGTGTAGACGACACATGTAACTTCATTGGAAGCGCACGATGACGCTTAAGTACATACGTCGGTTACAGATTCATCGGTTCACGTATGTTCGCTGCTCGCTGCATTGAATACGTCCACGCTCCACGGTCTAGTAGTCGCTCATAGTTGTTCAAACATTCAACTTGACAATTTTGTGTTTTTTTAGTAAAAATAGTAATCTGTCATATTTTAAAAGAGGGGTACAATGTCGAAAACAGGTTTTAAGAAAAGAAAACGTACAATTTTAATACAGAATGGGAAGAACAGTTTTTCTTTACAATGGTGAATGCAAAATGTGTGTGCTATATGTCATGCAAGTGTGGCACTTCCAAAAAAGGAAACGTTGAAAGGCATTTCAAAAGCATGCATGGAAGTTTTGATACAGATTTTCCGTTAAAAAGCGAATTGCATAAACAAAAGTTAAAAGAATTTAAATCGCAATTAATCGGACAACAATCATATTTTATTAAACTCAATACTATATCTAAGGCTGCAACAGTTGCATCTTTTCGTGTGAGTCATGTGTTAGTAAAACATAAGAAACCTTTCGCAGATGGAGAAATGATAAAAAAAAGCGTTTCTGGAATTCAGCGATTCATTGTTTGATTCATTCAAGAACAAAAATGAAATTATTTCTCAATTAAAGACGTACAACTTTCGCGTAGAACTGTCACGCGCCGTATAGAAATGATGAATTCTGATCTAGCTGATCAGCTTACCGAAGATATTACTAACTGCATTTGCTTTTCCTTGCAGTTTGACGAATCTACGGACATGGTTGATATTTCTCAACTTTGCATTTTTATAAGAATGGTTTTTAAGGATATGAGTGTAAAAGAAGAATTATTAACAATATTACCTCTAAAGAAGAAAACACGAGGTGAAAATGCACCTTCAAAAAATACATAGAGGAGAAAAAAATTCCAATTTATAAAGTTGTATCGATGACAACTGATGAGGCCCCATCAATGACCTGCACAATCAATGGATTTTTGGCTATGTGTATCAGAGACGATGACTTATCGCATTTCCTTTCTTATCATTGCATTATTCACCAACAGGCCCTGTGATGTAAAATTCTAAATATGCGTCATGTTATGGGAATCTGCATGAAAATTGTGAATTCAATTCGAGGAAGAAGTCATCAGAGAAGAATGTTTCGGGCCCAACTAGAAGAAAACGAATCTGATTACGGGGAATTGTTATATCATGCAGATGTTCGTTGGTTAAGTCGGAGTACAGGTAACCCCCGTATAACACGGCACTTCTATAGCACGGATTCACTTTAACACGGTTCGAGAATTGGGGACATCCCCGTATAACACGGTGCTTTTATGGAATGATTGGAACAACTATGGCGAAAAAGACGGGCATTATGAAAGTTTATTTTAAATGGTGTAGCATGGGAATATCTTAAGATCTACACGCGTGAATATTATCTCGAGATAAATTAAGTAAAAAGTAACTTAGCTTAGAAGAGACATGGCGTCTCTGAGAATCCCGCTCGTCATCAAAAAGAAAAAATGGCAAGAACGCTTAACGCGTTTCTTTCTCACAAAATTTCAAGGTCGTTGGACTGAGGCGAAAAAAAAAGAGCGTGTTCTTCCTCTCCACGCTTTTTTATCAGTTTTTAAGGGGGTCGCAAATCAGGGGAGATGGTCTTGTCAATCAAGGGAGCTTGACTTCCTGATTCGCGGTTTTTAAACTAGCTCATCTGTAATTTGTTAGACGGACATACATGACTTAACTTTCTGGAAGATTCTTAGCATAGTTAATGAGCGTCACTCTGGAGCGAGGGAGAAAATGGAATTGAGAAATAAAGGACTTAAAAAATAAATGGCATCACTGATCTCGTGGCTGTCACTCAGAGGATGAGGATATCTTCCCAAAAAGAAAACACCCTCGGTTAATAGTGCTTAGTGATGACGAAAAAAACATTGTTCAATTCATATTAGTATGTATTACTTACAGAAAATTTTAATAAAGATATTTATCGTAATTATGAAAATATAATAGCATGTTTTTTAATTTTTGGAACCTAACCCCCCCTTTTTGTACTAGTTCTTTGTTTCGTATAACACGGATTCGCATAACACGGCAATTTTTTGGAATATAACTCCCGTGTTATACGGGGTGTTCCGTAATGACGGTAGGTGGCGCTCTTGCGCCAATCAGTTGAACTGTAACAATGGAAGTGCAATGACGCGCTTAAATATCTTGGCCGCATTATGAAGCGGAATTGTATTGTAATTTTAAATGTCACCTTATTAAATTTTTGTTAAGTTTTAATCTCAGTGAATTTATTGAAATTGGATTCATAAATCTTGACTCTGGACAGCAAAATTTGCAACCTGACTTTTGAAATATGATATGGACTCTTGAAATCATAAGCTCTCCCACATTTTTTGGTGCCGAAACCCGGGAATGGAATATTGCCTTTAAAAAGGTAAGAGAATTTTGAAGTATCTGCATGAAAAGAAATATTGATCTTTGAAAACTAATTGAAAATGGCTCTTTCGGACAAAACGAAAACAGAACTTGAAAAATTGAAAACGAAACGCTCTTCTTTTAGAGCTGGAGTTACGAAAATTGTAACTAAAGTTGATAATTTGCTTGTAATTTCTGATTTAACACCACAAAACCTTCAAGAACTGAATGAATATTTGGAAATTTTAACTGACAAGCATAAATCTTTGAAAGAACTTGATAAAAAGATCGAAATTCGCATCACTGACACAAACGAATATGAAAAGGAAATAAATGTCAGTGAAGAATATAATGAAAAATTAATTTGTTGTAAATTGAAAATTACTAATTGTCTGAAGAAATACGATATAGGTATTAGAAATTCTAATACACAAGTTGATACGAGTACTGAAAATAATTCCTCTCAGTGTGTAATTTCGAATTCGCCAAATGTTTCTATTAGACTTCCTAAATTAATTCTAGAAAAGTTTTCTGGTGATTCTAGTATGTGGCCTGAATTCTTTAATGCCTATGAAAATTCAATTCATAACAATCCAACTCTATCTAAAGTAGAAAAGTTTACATATTTGAAATCTTTACTTGTTGGAGAAGCATTTAATTGTGTGTCTGGTTTCTGTCTTACTGAAGACAACTATGACAGTTGTTTAATATTGTTGAAAGAGAGATATGGGCGAAAGGATTTAATAATAAACAGCCATATGAATAAGTTATTGAATTTGGAACCTGTTAAATATTCAAATAATGTGTATGGAATGCGTAAGCTTTATGATCAACTAGAAATCAGTATAAGAAATTTGAATTCGCTTGATGTAACAAGTGGTAGTTATGGACATTTATTGAATCCAATTATTCTTAAATTACTTCCACAAGATTTAGCACTCGAGTTTCATAGAAAACGCACTTCTAAAGAAAACTTTGAAATAACTGAACTAATTGAATTCATCAAAAATGAAATTGAGTGTCGCGAAGCCACTTTAATGATAAATAACTCACGAAGAAGCCACTTTAATGATAAATAACTCACGAAGTGTAAAAACAACAGAAACATTTCATCGAAATCAGTCGTCATTTAGAAGCAAAAACACTCATAATAATTCTAAGCCGTCAGCTTCTGCTTTTAATACAGCAATAAAAAGGTTTTGCATATTCTGCAGATCTAATGAACATGTGTCCGCCGAATGTTTTAAATACTCCGATGATCAGAAAAGACACAAGTTAAAGAAAGAAGGCAGGTGTTACAGATGTTTCCTTAAATCTCATTTGTCAGTCGATTGTAGATCAAAAATACAACCATGTGAAATTTGTTTCGGTAAAAATCACAACAAACTCTTTTGTTATACCAAATCTAAAGATCAAAAAGAGTTAGAGCCTGAAAATACAACTGTTGTGTCAATATCACATTGTAATATTCCGAAGCCTAAAAATAACGTTCTTTTACAAACATGTTCAGTTATTGCTCAATCCAGAAATAAATCGAAAGTGGCAAGACTTTTAATTGACTCAGGAAGCGAAAGAAGTTTCATAACTAAAGATTTAGCTCGAGAATTAAAACTGCAGATAATTCGAAGAGAATGCTTAACAATTTATTCATTTGGAAGGCGTCATGGAAATCAACAAGAGTTCGAAGTATTCAGTCTGCGATTAAAAAATAAAAACGACGCTCGCTCCAGTATAATGGTAGAAGTTCTCGCCACAGATTTGATTTCCTGTATCGGTGTTCAAGGTCCTTCCAACTGTCTAAACATTCAAGAATTTATGAGTAGGCGAGGATGGGAACTGTCCGATTCGAATCCTAATAATGAAAAAATAAGTATTTTACTAGGAGCTGAATATTTTTGGCGTGTGCAAAATGGTCGTGTTACTCTAGTAGATGATGATTTATTTGTTTCGCCAACTATTTTCGGTTTTACTTTAATGGGCAAAGTCGAAAGAAATAATACTAGAATTAATGCGTTATTTTTATCTAGTGATGAAGCAAAAACATTTGACTTGCAATCCTTTTGGAAACTAGATTCGATAGGCATTGAAGATAAAAACGAAACACTTTCTGAGACTGATTTAAATACCATTAAATCTTTTGACGATAATTTGAAATTTAAGGATGGTCGATACGAAACAAAACTTTTGTGGAAAGAAAATAAATCGGAACTTTCAGATAATTTTTTTGTTGCCAAACAACGATTTCTTGGACTAGAAAATAAATTAAAAGGAAATTATATCTTATATAATGAATATGATAATATTATTAAAGAACAAGCTGATAAGGGAATTATTGAAGAATGTAAGTTTGTTGAAAATGAAACTAACTGTTATTATATGCCTCATAGACCCGTTATACGGGAAGACAAATCAACAACAAAAGTTAGGATAGTTTTTGATGCTTCATCGAAAGCGAAAGATGCTAAATCATTAAATGACTGTTTGATATCTGGCCCAAATTTAAATCCCAACCTGTTGGATGTAATTTTAAAATTTCGTATGTACAAAATTGCATTTTGTGCCGACATAGAGAGGGCTTTTCACCAAATTCAGATTGCTGATGAAGATAAGAATTTTTTGAGATTCTTGTGGTTTGACAATTCTTCTGACAACAGTTTAGGTTTTAAAGTTTTTCGAATGTGCCGAGTAACATTTGGTGTTACAACAAGTCCATTTATTCTTTCTGCCACTATTAAGCATCACATAAAAGGTTACGAAAAGGAATATAGTGAAGTGGTTGATATGCTTGATAAGTCCTTATATGTGGATGATCTGATCTACGGAGCAGACTCTACTGATGAAGCTTTCTCTTTGTCTACTACTGCAGTTAAGATACTTGAAAACGCTAGTATGAATTTAAGAAAATTTGAATCTAATTCTGTATCTTTAAGAAGTAAATGGGAAGAGAATGGAATAATTAGCAAGGAAGACTGCTTAAATCAAAAGACATTAAAGGTTTTGGGAATAATCTGGGATTCTGAAGAGGACGTATTAAAATTAGATGTGCGACAACTTTTACAATCATTTGATTGGCAAAATATTACAAAACGGAAAATATTACAGACTGTGGCTAAAATATATGATCCAGTTGGATTCATTGCACCTTTTGTTATCAGAATAAAATTCTTGTTGCAAGAATTATGGGAACTGGGCATTGATTGGGATACAGTTTTGCCCATAGATTTAAGTGAAAAATTTAAATCATGGTATTTTGAAATTGAAGTTATATTGAATTTGTCTATTCCTAGAAGAAATTTTTTGAATGATGAATGTGCAAATTTTGCTAAGTTAGAACTTTATTTGTTTTGTGATGCCAGTCTCAAGGGATATGGAGCTGTTGCGTATTTTCGGGATCCTGATTTATGCTCTACGTCTTTTGTGCTTTCAAAGAGCCGAGTGTTCCCACTTAAGAAATTAACTTTGCCTCGTTTAGAACTCATGGGGGCTGTTATTGCCGCAAGAATTGTTAAATATTTGAAGAAATTATTTGGTATCAGTGAAGATAATATATTTTGTTTTAGTGACTCTCATATCGTACTTCATTGGATAAAGGGTTCAGCTAACAATTGGAAACCTTTTGTTGCAAATCGTGTACGTGAAATTCAAAATCTTGTTTCACCTACGCAATGGAAATACTGTAAAGGAACCGAAAATCCTGCCGATATAGTCTCACGTGGATCCACGGCATCTGATCTCGTAAAGAATGAAATTTGGTTCCATGGTCCAGAGTGGTTGAAAGAAGGAAATCTGCCAACATCTCAATTTGATCCTTTGATAACTCCTAAGGTAGAAGAAGTATTTCAAGAACAGCGTCGAGCTGTTATATGTTCTATTGCTAGCAAAGAGTCCGAATTTGAATTGATCTTCAAGTTTTCTTCCTGGACTAAATTGAAACGCGTAACTGCGTGGTATTTGAGGTTCTACAATAATGCTAAACCAACATCTTCAAAACTTAAGGGATTTTTAACTATTCAAGAACTTGAAAAAACAACCATTTTGATTTTGAAATTTATACAGCAACTTGAATTTAGAGAAGAAATTAAGCTTTTGAAAACTGGGAAGAATTTAACTCTCAATAGTAAAATCTTGGCATTGAATCCATTTCTTGACAAAGAGGAGATCCTCAGAGTTGGTGGAAGGCTCAGAAATTCAAACCTTTCAGAAGACCAGAAGCATCAAATCATTCTTCCTAAGAAACACCATGTTACAGATTTGATAATCAAACATTTTCACGAAGTGAACCTCCATGGTGGTCCTACGTTAACAATGTCAACTCTCCGACAAAAGTTTTGGATTATTAACTGCCGAGAAGTTGTTAGAAAAGTAATTTGGAAATGTATGAAGTGTTTCAGAAATCGAACAGCTACTGCCACTCAAATAATGGCAGACCTCCCAACTGCTCGTGTTGTGCCAGACAGAGTATTTTCCAAAATTGGACTGGATTTTGCAGGACCTTTCCTGATTAAGACTCGAAAGGGAAGAGGTGTGAAACCATTTAAATGTTATGTTTTTCTCTATGTATGCTTCTCTACCAAAGCCATTCATCTAGAAGTAGTCAGCGATTTCACTACAGAAGCATTCATAGCATCGCTGAAAAGATTCGCTGCACGTAGAGGGAAACCAAAAGAAATTTTTTCAGACAGAGGTACCAATTTTGTTGGAGCTGACCGAGAATTAAAAAGAAACATGGCCACATTTTCTTCTGCTGAAAAAACTCAGAACTATTTAACTGAAGAAAATATTCAGTGGACTTTCAACCCTCCAGCTGCACCTCACTTTGGTGGCCTCTGGGAGGCTGGTGTAAAACAAATGAAAGTTCATTTAAAGCGAACTGTTGGAACACAAGTTCTAACGCATGAAGAGTTTCACACACTAATTGTACAAATCGAAGCATGTTTGAATTCCAGGCCGATAGTTTCCATCTCTTCGGATCCTGATGACCTAAGTCCCTTAACACCTGGGCATTTCATAATTGGAACTGCATTGACTGCTATCCCTGAACCTGATTTTACCATAAACAAACTGACCCCAACAGAAAGATGGAAATTGACCCAACAGCTTTTCCAAAGCTTTTGGAAACGTTGGTCCACGGACTATCTCTCACAGCTGCAAGGACGTGCTAAATGGTTGAAGGATAAGCCCAATTTGAACATCAATGACTTAGTCTTAATTAAAGACGACAATTTGCCACCACTAAAGTGGCGACTTGGGCGAATAGTGGAACTGTACCCTGGTGCAGATGGAAAAGTGCGTGTGGTGAAATTAAAAACTTTTTTTGGAGAACTGAAACGCCCTATCCATAAACTTTCACTGTTGCCCTTATCTAAATAGACTTTTAGAAACATTAATTATTATTTCTTGTTTTCTTTAAAATTTTCCATTTTACTTTGTATTAACATGTCAAGTATTGTGTTTTCCAGATTTAGAGTGTAAATTTGCTAATTCTTCAGATTGTGAATTTTTAAGCAGGTATATATTTTTTCCTTTAATTCTGAAGATTTGTAAGTATATTGTGCATGTTATTTCTCATGTTTTAAATTTAGTACTTGATAATATTTGAATTTAATTTTGTAGTATTTTTTGTCAACAGTTTACTTTTATAACTTGTATTTTGCTGAACATTTTTACATTTTGTTTAAAGCTTAAATTTGAATATTTGATATTATCTATATATTATTTTATAATGAACCAAGGTTCATCGTGGCGGAGTATGTTCCGTAATGACGGTAGGTGGCGCTCTTGCGCCAATCAGTTGAACTGTAACAATGGAAGTGCAATGACGCGCTTAAATATCTTGGCCGCATTATGAAGCGGAATTGTATTGTAATTTTAAATGTCACCTTATTAAATTTTTGTTAAGTTTTAATCTCAGTGAATTTATTGAAATTGGATTCATAAATCTTGACTCTGGACAGCAAAATTTGCAACCTGACTTTTGAAATATGATATGGACTCTTGAAATCATTAGCTCTCCCACGGGGGTTACCTGTATATTTTTACAAAGATTCAGGGACCTACTACAAGAGGTAAAATATTTTTTGGAATCAAAAGATGAAGCGTACGTTGAACTTAGTGATGACGTTTGGTTGATGGATTTAGCTTTTGTTGATATAACAAGCCATCTTAATGAATTGAACTTACAATTGCAAGGAAAAAATCAAACAATAGTAAAATTGATTGGATTTGTTAATACTTTCAAAAACAAGTTAAAGCTAATATCTTCCCAGTTGATGAAGAATGATCTAAAAAATTTCAAAAATATTTCTGACGAGTTGTTTAAAAACGGAGGTACATTAAACAAAGAGAAATATTATGATGAAATAATAAAACTTGACTCCGAATTTGAGAGACGTTTTCAAGAATTTACTAGACTAGAACCAATTGTTACATTCATGTGTTACCCATTTGGCAATGTTGATATTGAAGAAATAACTGAAAATATAAATTATATGTTCTCTTTATCTCTTGAGGAAAACGAAGTTTTTCTCCTTCGAAACGACATAATTTTAAAAGCAAGTAGTTCAGAACCTAAGAATAACTTTTGGAATCTAATGGACGAAGTAAAGTATGCTAATTTTTAAAAAAGTTGCATTTCATTTAACATCGTTCTTTGGCTCTACCTACCTGTGTGAATCTGCATTTTCAACGATGAATATAATTAAGACAACATATCGTTCCTGTCTCACAGACGACCACTTAGAATCCAGTGTAAGATTAGCAGTTAGTAATTATATACCGAGATATTCAAGATTGGCGGACAGTATGCAGACTAAGTCTTCTACTAACTATAACTACGAGAACTAACTTTAGATGAAAATGATTTATTTTTTAATGTATTTTGAATTGTTTGATAATAAATGCATCATTTGATATTATATTTGTGGCTATTATTATTATGTTTGTTTCTTAAGGTTTGCTTTAAACGCGGTTTTAAAAGAGTAAGTTTTTTTATTGTAGTTATGGTAGGTAAGTACATATTCCGTATTTATTATTAAGTTATAATAAATATTGTAGACCTTTTTTTTAGCTTACCACACCTACGCCACTGGGTGGACCGCAACACCTTGAAAAAATTAGAAGTAGCCCGAACCCTGGAAAAGTCTGCCCACCTCTGCTGTACACACTTAAAGAAGATGTGCTCCTGAGATATGACGATTAAAAAGAATTATCTGTAAGATATAGATGAAAACGAGACTGGTGGGGCACAGAAATGTGCGCTGTTTTTTATTTCAATTCTAAATTAAGGATTTGTGGTAACAAAAACATGTAATCTCAATCAAATCAAGAAGTATTTATCAATTAACTTTAACAGTGTAATGAATGCAGTCGACTTTTGATCCGTACCGGTATAGAGAAAAAATTATTTAAGATTCTACAAAATAATTAGCTTGGAAACATTTAAAAAAGGGAACTGTTATTTGAATACAATTACAATCATGAAATGTGATTTTCTATTACATTGATTATTTTGGTTGTTGTAAGCTTTTACTTTTTCACCTGACTTCAACCAAAAAAAATTTAAACTAAATGTAAAAAATTCGAAGGAAAATAATGTTTTCATAAACAAGACAATACTTCAAAATCCATTTTCTGTGAAAGTTTAAAGCAATGAATTCGACTTTGAGCAACGAACGAATTGGAAACGTTAACCTGAAAATGGATAACGACACATAAGCACTTGTGTCTAGAAAAAGTATATACGAACGAAAACACGACTCGAATTTTGTCTTATTAACTACTGCTGCCATCTATAGTTTTAAATCAAAATTAACTGAAATTTGAGATTCAGGTGACTTTCCATGAAGAACAATGGCTCTCAATTTCACAATTTTTATTCTGCTAGCGATACATATTAACCCTCTAAGTTGTTTCGACGGATATCTCATCAATCAAGATCTGACCATCTTTGCTAATGACGAGATATCTCGTATCGATAGTTAAGATATTGCCGTCTTTTGATGATGACGAACGAGATCGAGATCTCGTCAGTTTTCTTCGAATAACATCTAGTCCATCAAGATCTGATCAGTTTTGCTAATGATAGGATACCTAGTCGAGACAGCCACCAAGAGGTTTAATCAACTGTAACTCTTTTGATTAACACATAATCAATGGGGAAGTTTTAAAGTAATTTCATCCTTAATCTTCCCTTATTAGACACCTATATGCAGTAAGAGGGACGACCTTCCATAAACATCGCATTTTTAAGCCCACATCATTACACTAGGATTGTCTCTTTTTCTGCTTTAAAAGCACTAGTTTTGTCAGGATTTAACAAACTTCGAAAACACTTCTTTTTACTTTTCAAAATAAAAGAAGAAAGTTTACGTAGAGACCTAAACGGACTCGACGACTCTTGAAGTAGATCCAAAAATTAGAAATCACATAAAACCAAACATTCCACCTATAAATTTATATTAGATGAAAGAATGAAATTAAATTTTATGCGGTTTTATGTTCTTTTTCTTAAAACTATTTATTTACATGCTGCCCTTAGAGCGATCTGAATTGGCCAGACCTCTCAATGAGTATAAAGTTTTCATTGAAATCGGTATGTTGGACCTACCACAAATCGTTGATTTAGATGAGTCTCAAAACTTTTTCCAATACTGATGCAATCCAGCACATATATCCATCCAGCTGCATACCAGACGCTCATGGGTTTCAGGAATCGACACTTTCTTCATCCCTTCATTTATAATTTCTGCGCAGTCGCTACACCTCCATTACGTGGTTAAAAGATCTGGTGTCTTCTTCACGACATGGCATCACCACTTTATTGAAAGGTGATATAAATCTGTCTGGACTCTTAAAAGTTCTGTCGCCATTTATTTTTCGCTGCACTCTATTTAAGTGAAGTTTCAAGACGGACGTTTTCAGACACTTCACAGGAAAACATAAAAAAATTATCTGGCTCATTCTGTTCAGTGCATAGCATAGTGCCACAACTCGACAATTTGGATATCATCAAATGATGAGCGTAATTTTTTTCAATGTTTGTTGTTTTTCTTTCTCCTTTTCAAGATAAAAAATATAATTTTCCGTTTGCTTCATAAGGAAGTAAATTATCTGAGAATCTTATGGTACTGCAATATAGCTTTAATTTCAGTTAAAGCTATTTTCTATTTTCACACGCTTTATATAATGTTTAATACGTTTATTGGGATACAAATTAACACATTTCACAGAAAACAATATAAATAGTCGTTTAATTTCTTGGAATATATGTCACTTATTGTCATCTATACTACAATTTGTGCTGTAATTCTTTAAAATTTATTTCAAGCTTTCTCGCTAGCATTTGAAATAAAATATAATCATTAGTAGTTTTTTCTAAATCTATAACCTTCATTTCATTCGATCTAATAGAATAATTAAATATCAAATTACCAAAAAGCACCAAATTTTCAACTTCTATTAAAAATTTGTAGCTGCTCAATGAAATGATAAAGTCATTTCATTGAGCAGCAGAGTCAAAAGTTAATCGCCATGTAATGTTAATAAAAATTATTTACATTCGCTTCGAGAAATAAAAAGTAAAACACACACAGGTCTCCGTCTAGATTTTGATGGAATTATACTAAAAGGTCAATTATGATAGTCAAGTTTCACTTTTGTGACATACGTAACGCTCAATGAATAAGTTTCAATGATTTTGCTTTCTTATGAAATTTATTTAAAAATTTCTTTACAAATTATACATAAAACATTTACTGATTTAACTGAATTATTTAATTTTGTGTTTCCAAATTACTAGAAATGAAAAACATATGAAAACTTTCGGATCTATGTTGTTTTCTCGAATCGCCTCCAAAGATATCTGTTTAAGTTTAATAACATGCTTTTATTAAACTTGCTGTATTTAATATAACTGAAGGAAATTTTTAAGTGCGATATTCATGAGATCTCGATAACTTTACTCTCTTATGGGATGAAACATCTATTAGATCTGTGTAAAGTCTCTGTGAACATACTAGTAACTGTCTGTTGAATCGCGCTAATTGATATCCCGAATCTTTTATCATACTCTCGCTAAACAAGCGAAAATACCATTCTCTGATAAAAAATTACCTTACGAACTCATATTATCCGCACAAATTTGATAGTTATCTCTAGGAGTTTGAGAAAGTTATCAGTCCACGATTGCGATAAATTTAAGATAATTGTACGATTACTAAATGAATAGTGTTTTATTATAAAAAGATTTTTTTCATATGTTAATGCAGAAATAAACGCATGTATTACTTTATTTAGATTTATTTACGCTATACACATACGTTGTTTCAAGAGTACAATCTAGATTTTTTAAAACATTTTTACATTCTTAAGGACAATTTGAGGCTATGAAATTTTTTGCATGTAGATCATGTCAAATTTGTGCCAGAGTATATTTAAAACGACATAAATCTTAGATCAAGATTTATGCAATTTTAATTATACTTTGGCTCAAATTTCAAGTATCTTTAAAGTATCCGATATATGTGAAACATTGTTGATTCCTTTTTGAAAAACATGGAAATGGGTTAGTTAAGTATTTTTTCAACTTGATCACAGAAGGATGAGTGCTATAAGGATGGATTGAATTTGAAACTGCATGTCAGTTGGAGTAATACGATTTTACAAAGAACTATGTCATCTTCTAGAAAGAATATTAGTGTTAGAAAGACGTCGTACTGAAGCAACACAGCGGGCTTTTCCAGGTTTTTCGAAAAAATTAAAACCCGTTGTCGTAGCCACAAAGGTTGACTACGTATACGAGTTGAAACTATTCTTGGAACTGAATTACCAGGAAAATATTTGTTGAATGTATATAAAATTTTATGGCATTTTATATTCGACTGTGCTGAAGACATTTAATTTTAATCCAAGCATTTTTATTTCACGTATCACAATATAGTATTTCCAACACAAATATGTTTGCTTTGAAGGAAAAGAATCGTTAATAGCGGGCCAAATTAATGTGTCCTCTTTGAAATATGACATTCATGAAAATCGAAATATATGTGAAATAGATAATGCAATATGTTTAATCCTTTAAGGGCTGTACCTTTTCTCCGCATACATTTCATTGAAACGTGCTTCATAAATCTCACAAACTAAAAGCGGAAAATACGATCCCTAACATTCGCTCACAACTAAACGATAAGGGCTTGTGAATGGTTAAAAATTTGCATTCAACGAAAATTGTGAAAATTCAAAACACAATTAAATGGAGTTATATAAATTGTTTTATAAACCTTTAAATGATGCATTGCATTTTATGTGAAAGACTGAAGTAATTATTATATTCCTTTCAACCTGCAATGAAAATAATTTAACGCTTTGAAATTTTGCTAGTATTCTCATCATATTAATCTCTTTTCAGCTCAAAAATGTGGTTAGAGGACAGCATTTAAAAATGCCGAAGGAAAAAGAATAGAATAAATTTCCTTTCCTCAATACAATTTAAATAAACAGATAAAAAATGTTCCTTTGTTTTCAAATTCATTAGTCTCCTGATATTACAGATAAAAGGGCAAATATTTTAACACAAAATTTTTTATCAAAGTCATTATCTTACATAAGTTGAACGAAATAGTCTGCAGATAAACCTCAGGGATTACAGATAAAGTTTTTCAATTCAACAGAATATTGTTTTAAATAGTTAAGGGGGATTTTACCCAACAGCTTAGAGGTGTAAAAGGACATACTAATTGTACGCTTGTAACCTATTTAGTTCACAAGTTTCAGTAATACCGCATCACTCTAATGATTGTAATCGTTTTTTTTTACCAATTCCCGACCAGTTGATTATTAATCGCGTTAGTCATCATGGTTTTACAAGGGCGGAATTTTGAACAACTTGGGCTTTATCCTGCTGCACCACGTCGGTGGGTTCATGTTACACCTCACCTGCATTTCACACATTCAAGGCACATCCCGTTTATAGAGAGGCCACACATTCGCTCGAAGCGAACAAACAGCCATATCTTAACTCTGATTCAGCACCCTGACCACCAGTCCGATTGGCCGGCATGATCTTATGTGTTGATCTATCGTAGATAACTTTATGATTATCGAATAATGAATTGGTACAATTCTCTAATAAGCTTATTTAGTCAAGTTTATTTCGCAAATGTAGTTCCAAAAATGCAATAGAGTAGCCAGAGATGGGAGCTCTGGGAGGCCCAAGCCCCATCCTTAAGAGCTTCGTGTGTGTTTATATCTTTTTAAAAATAAAACATAAAAATGCATGGAATACTTTTGTGACATTAACAAAAATTAATTAATAATGATACACAATTTAATTAATTAGTAAATATGGAAGTATGGTAATTATCACACACAATTACAGGAAACATTACAGGAAAGTAATGTGATTACAATAACATTTCTTCAAATTAGTACAATTGTAAATGGCGTAATTATTTTTTAATCGTTTTCAGGCCGCGGTAGCCCAGATGGAAGAGTAACGTACTAGCAATCGGAGGGTTGCGAGTTATAATCCAGCGAAAAACGATCGTGTGCAAAGGGGGCTGGTGCATGTTAAATCCGTCGTGGCCTCAAATGTCCTCATGTTGGCGTGGTGTGGAAGTTTGGAGAGTGAGGTGCCAGCTCAGGTGTTGCCTCGTCATCTGACCGTGGTTCAAAATTACGTGGTGTTGTCCTCGTGTCTTTCCCTTTGGGATTGATCCCGGACCGTCACCAATAGCCCTCTGTGTTGCTCCAGTGTGACGTTAATTAAAATACCTACCTTCCAATCGTTTTAGAAAATTATTTTCTCCATGCTTACACTAAAACATGACTTTTAATATCAAAAAGATAACCAAGATACATTAAAACAACATAAATGATCAATAGTTTCTACTAAATTGAATAGATAAAAATAGTCAAGCCGATTGCTTGAAAAGTAAAAACTAAAAATGTGTTCAGTCTACATTTTTTTAAATAATATTAATCGGTATCAATTTTATCGTTATCTAAGTTCTAAGGTCACCCCATGATTTTTCTATCTTTTATCCTTGATCGATTCTATCACGCCAGTGTGTCATGCTTTCATCGAACAATTTAAAAACTAAAAGACTGCCCTACCTTCTAAACAGATTTGGAATTTCTATTCCAAATTTTAATTTCTGTACATCAGCTAAGGTAACTACAAATTTTTGTATTCAATATTCATTTCAAATTTGTCTATGAATCAGGGTATAGAGAATTTGTATTCGTGAGTATTAATAAACCTATCGAATAATAATCATTGAAAGTATAAAGTTGTTTCTAGTAATAAGTCTCATTATGTTCGCCATAATTTTTATTCTTTTAAAAAACCATTTTGCACAATAAACCCTTTATTTAAAGTTAATTACTAGAATAGTACTTTCTCATTTCAAGTTTTCTTTTAGAATAATCAAATTTCTCTTAAAAGAAGCGGCATCGATTTATTTAGAATGAAAAACAAAGAAAAACATTTGGAAAAGAATCTGTTTTTCTCTTCTGTTACAAATTGATACAATTGTGTGATTGAGTGATTGTTGTGGATTCTTGAGCTTAAGCCATTTTCTATTTATTTAATGAGATGCAATTATATATATTAGACGAAGTATTTTCCATCGCTGCACTCATTTCCACATTTTTCAGGAAAGCGTGATAAAAATTGGATTAAAGATACCCAAATGTTTAAGCAAATGCTTCCAGATCATCATTTAGTAACTGAATGATTTGTGTAAATTGAATAGGAATAGCATTTAAAAATATACATTTTACTATGAAAGCTTTATAAACTGTGTGTGTTTAGAGGGTTTTATTTCCACCATTACGAATTGGTATGATCTCAGCTTCGTTGATAACGACTATATAAAACATGATGAAATTTGTGGTTCATAGATAAAGATTCTGAGGTAATGGTATATAATTAAATAGAATTTTTCAGCTTTTATAGTTATTAAATAAATATAAATTCAATTGTAAATAATTCAAAGAAACTGAACTCGGAGAAATCAACTTGTTTAAATACGCCTACATCTGGTTTCGTTAGTTGGTAGTTGAATCTATGTTGCCCAGGAGCAACACAACGGGCTATTAGCAACAGTCTGGGATCAATCTTGATGGAAAAGATCCGAGGCCAGCACCTCTTAATTTTGAACCACTGTTCCGTCATGATGAAGTCAACACCTGAGCTGGCACTCCACTCTCCATGCTTCCACACTAGGCCAACATGAAGACATTTGAGACCACGACAGATATAACAAGCACCAGCCCCCATGTACACGACGGTCTTAGGTTGGATAGTTTCGAACTCGCAGCATTCTGGTTGGTAATCGGTGACTCTACCAATGGACTACCGCTGCCCTCGTACATCTGTTTGATTGAGGATTCAGATGAACAAAAATATTTGAAAGGTTAAAATATTTTTTAAATTTTACCTGTGATAAGATTCTTTTATGAGATAATTTAAAACTCCTTTTTTATTGAATTCCTCTTTTATTACTCCCCTTTAATTCCATTGTTGAATAGAAGTTGTTTTCTTTAGTGGTAGAACATAAAATACAAACTTTCTAATGTTAATTCGTTTTCCAGAAACAGTTTTAAAGTAAAAGGCATTCCTACTCAATATTTTAGAAGTAGAATCGTAGTTTAATGTTTAGAAAATTACAAAATTCTGCTATCCAAAATGGTTTTTCAACAAAAAATACACATTGAACAAATTTTTTAGTTTGAAATAAGAAGATGGAATTCATAAAACAATCGATTTGGCTTTGAAGTGTATCAAATATTTAGACAGAATGTTTGAACTGAACTTACTAACAATAAAAGTACATTTGAAAATGTAAAAATATGCTTTTTGTGTAATTGGTTATACTAAATATATTTTATGTATAAAATATGGATAATAAAATATGCATTAAATAAATTGTTGGTATATTTAGTGCATCAACCAATTTCTCCGCGTGTCTTTCTGACGCCACTATATCATTCATATTCTATTGCTAAGTTATATTTTTAGATATTAAATACAAATGACCATAAATATGTCTTTAATGTATTGAAAGTATCTTTATGTTACTGAATACCAATTTATATTACTGTTAAATTTCTAGCATGTAAGTTATTTTCATTTTTTATTATTTAAATTTGTATTAATAATTTTTAGTCTTATGTTAGATTTAGATCTTTTCCATTCACTAGCTTATTATGTTTCTAGACATTTCTTACATTATTTAAAATTTTCTTCACAGGCACTGTGAAGATGCAAATCTGGTGAAAGAAATTATCTACCTCTTAAAATGCAAAAATGTTTCCAGACTTTAGTAGTACTGAAACTTCAACTAGCACTTCTGTGACATAAATCGGTTTAGAAAAATTAAAGAAATTAAAATGGCAGTTTAGAACGCAAGAGAATCTCGCATTTAATCCTACTAGAAAGCATTTAACAAACTTTGAAATAAAGAACATCAAAACAAAAAATGGAGGAATCACTCAACAACAAAGGAAGTGTTCCAAACATTACTGAAAAGGTGAAACCGATCCCTGATTTGAATACCAGCACACCTTTGAAAAGTGGGAACACCAACATTCAGTATGGAGGTTTGGCTGATGATACACAGCTTTTAGTCCCCCCGGCCTGCAAGAAGATCACCTTCTTTTCATTCCTGAGAACACTGACCATCGAACCAGCACTATTTTCTTTTCTCTTCGCATACGTTATGGAAATGTCGTGTTTGACGAACATGATGATGGAAAAGGGTTGCCTTTACCACCTCAATTACAGCGCAGAAGTGTGCGAGAACATGGCCAATTACACCGACGAGAAAAGGAAAGTGGAAATTCTAGCTAACAACTACGCACTTTACTCTAATTTAATGAGTTTGATAGGTGCTTTCACCATGATCTTTATTGCACCTTGGAGTGATAAATACGGACGCAAGCTTCCAATGGCACTGGCTTGCTTGGGGGTCATTGTCAGTGACATATGCATCCTCTTGTGCGTCATCAACTTCGAGTCTAGATTGTTCTATCTCGTATTAGCCAAAATACCGTCCGAAATATTTGGAGGAATGATCTGTATTATGACCATTGTGTTCAGCCATGCTTCAGAGGTGTCCACAGAAAAAACCAGGACCCAGAAATATACCACTGTAGAGATTGCACTGGGATTGGGTATGTCCTTAGGAGGATTGACTGGAGGCTCCCTGTACAGATACTATGGATACTTTTACGTGTACCTTACAGCAACTGTCATCCACTACTTTAGCATGATGTGGGTAATATTCTTTGTCCAAGAAACCAGAGGAATCGACGTGACTGCATCTTGGGGTGAAAAGTTGAGGGACCTATTCAAATTCGAAAATCTCACCAAAGGGTGTAAAGCATCTATGAAAGCCAGAGAAAACAATGGAAGAGCCTTGCTTCTCCTATTCTTCTTATCGATGTGTTTCGTAATTTTAACATACGAGTGTAAGTATGGAGATACGTCAATGTTTAATGTGTGTAGAGAGTTTACTGTAATGATTGATTTCCGATCAGAACATACAATAAACCACTTCTAAAATTTAATTTTTTATTGCTCATTTTCTGTTTAAATTTATAATCCTAGAATGATTCCACTCCTTTTTTCCTCAAGAAACTGTTATTTATATGAATAATGTGATACAACGCACTGAAGTCAATATTAATCACTTTAATTTGTTTATCTCGGGGCAAACCTCACATTCTTTGTACACATTTAAAAATTTATGAATTTCAAGTTTCAAAATATTATGCAAGAGTGTTTTACTATTTCTTGGTTCAAAATGCTTGAATTAAAACACGAGAAGAATGCTTCAACAGAAAATCCAGAAGAATTCTTAAAATGAAAATTTTTTCAAAAAACATTGCAAAAAACTTTTCTGTTAGTATATTCGAAGCTTTCGAGGCCTTTTGACTGGTTAAATTATTACTGAATATTAAAAAGTTAAGATTGAGCTGTGCGTTTATAAATCAGAATACACAGTACTTCAATGGGTGAAGGCTTCATAAGAAACTATTAACTAGAATTTTTATAGTATATATAATAGTATATAATGTGTACTGGCATTTTGTGATGAATCTTGTTTAATGATTTCATTTTACATACACAAACTTCAAAAATTGTTATAGAAGTCATTGAATAATTTTTATATATAATTTAAAATTGAATTGTAAATTTTATCAAAAACTTAAGTATACCATTCATTTTATTGATTAACGTAAAATATGCTTTAGTTCACATTCTTATTAAAGCGTGACTATTTGTGTCGTGAAAACATTTTAAAGTGTGAATAACAAAATTCAAAATTCTTTTCAGCTTTTGGCAGCATCGGCTTCACTTACGTTCATCACATATATAACTGGGATCCAATGACATACAGCTCAGTGAACACTGGTTTTGGCCTTTTTCAAATGGCCACATTATTAGTATGCATTCCTATACTTTTACGAGTATTTAAAATCACAGATTATGCTCTGGGGATCGCTGGAACAGTTTCTACTATAGGAAAATACATTCTAATTGCTTTTGCACACTGTGGAGTTTACATTTTTTATGTTGGTAAGTTCATACAAATTTCAAATCTTAGAAAATAACAATAATTTTTTTAAGCATGACAATGCCGCGAAGAAATAAAATAGAATATACCTTTACCTTCAATAGTTAATTTTTTATTTGGATGCGCATATTTATAATTGGCTTGGGTGTTTGATCATGGAGATCCTCAAAAGTTGTAACCGTCTCTCTTCCCGTTGCGCTTGCTGTATAAGTTAGCAAGTTTTACTTCCACATATGATTTTATAGACGTTTTATCACACACACCACACACAATCGTTAGTAAAAAGCTTTCGTTGTGTTTTCTTCAAAACTTACAAAATCCTCTATATCAAGCACTTAAGTTGAAATCTACTAGGCGATTCGAAATTTCATGACCAAACTTTAAAAGGGTTGTTTGTCAAAGAATGTATGTCTATTAACTAATGCGGCCTCAATGCTAGAGGAAGCTGTTTGTCACCTTTATAAATCGTTCTTTTTTGACTTCGTCATTAGTAGTTTTAACAGAAATGTGAAAAACGTTAAATGGAGAAATTGAAACAGATTGAAAATTGCCTGAGTTAAGTTATAAAAAATATGAAAGGGAAAAAGTTAAAATCATTTATATATAGTTTATTAGAATGATATGATTTTCATGTTTTACATCAAAATTAGATAAGATGAATAAGACTCGAAACATTGTTTTTAAATAAATGAATTCGGAAATTTACGCTCAAAGATATTAGAAAATGAAGCAAAATCAAAATTTGACTTTCTCGTAAGAAATACGCTTTCTTCAAAATTTCGTAGGAACTTTATGCTTTTAATAGGTATATGGATACAGATTTAATTTTAAGTTTGCACATATGTGTATCCCAGATTCTTTTAAACAAAACTTCCTATAAGTTGTGTGAATATCTAATAACTCTTGCGTAGTAATAGCGTTTACCAATTTCGTGTAGACACGAAATTGGTAAACGCTTCTTAAATTAAATAACCTATACTTTTAGAAACACTGACAAATGCTTTAAAATCTATGAAACAATATAATTTATTAAGTCAACAATTTAACTGTATGTTCTATTTATATATCCCTAAATTAAATAATTCAATTTTAAATAGTGTAATGGGGTTAAAATGTTTTACTTAAAATATGTTATTCTCTTCAGGAAATGTCTTCGGAAGTTTAAGTGGTATCGTTTCATTAACAATTCGCTCTGGAATTTCGAAAATTGTAGATAAAGATGAGCTAGGTAAGTTAGTTGCTTTTATTCTGAAAGTATATTTCGTTATTAACCAACCTTTTTCCTTCGCAGCTACTTTTTTTAACTAAGTATTTTTCCAAACGTAGCTACCCTCAGGGGAACATCTTTATGTGTGTAGGGTCATCACAACCCTGAGGTACCTGAGTGATCTTTCCTCCCTTTCATTTTTACACTCGTCTACCCTTTTGCTTTTCTTCCTCCGTCATTGCGTTGACTGTATTGTGTTTAGCGCAACTTGGCCAAATATGGTCCTTGGGCCATAAAACCCCGAAAAAAATCTACCAAACGTGCTGCACTCAAGTTCCTGTCATCTTCCTAATATTTTTGCACATTACTTTTATGCAAAATTTTCAAAACAGTGTATTTATATGAAATCTACAATTTCAATCTTTTCATATAAATATGTGTGTGTGCAAGACGGTTTTTCCGGGTAAAAGGAAAAATACTACCGATTCAGAATTAATTTGATTTATCGCTGTTTTGGCAATGCTTGGAGTTAATTTTTATTATAAGCGGATGAAATTGAATTCGAGTAACATTACAAGTAACGCCACAAGCCTCTCATAGGCAATTACGATAAATTAGTGATCTACGAGAAGCTTTTCCTGTGAAGCTAAATGAAGATGACACAAGTGTTTTTATGATAGAACGTGCTTTCTTTAAACAAGTATTTAGAAAGAAGTTGAAACACAATGTAAAATGATATACAGTTAAATTATGCCTTTCTTCATTTTATGAAAGTTAATGCACTGATGAGCATTATTAGAGTTATTATTTGCATTTATTGTAAAAGTATAATTACAAATCTAACCTTGCTTTATTCGGATGACATTCACTTCACAAAAACACGGGGACATAACTGTAATCATTTAAAGCTTGAATCCTCTTTGTGTTATTAGAGGAAGGATACGATGTAAATGAATAAAGTCTTGGTGGTTATAAGTTAAGATTAATTTTATTTATTAAAAGTTGATTACAGAAGAAGTAAGATACATATGGCATACTATTTACATCGAAGTTTTTAATGAAGACTAAACTTACACAGGTTTTGCCCAGAGTAGTGGGCGATGGAGAAATGTACTTCAAATTGAACTCGCTGTATATAGTCCATAAACGATTTGCTTTGAGTAACGTCGACATTGAAATCACCGGTAAGGATAATGGGTACATTGGTATCTTGAATCACATTGAGTACAATTTTCCTCTGATAGAATCTTAGAAAGTTATCACATTCCAAGTCAACGTCCATCGATTCAGGGGGCAGCGCAGTCTAAGTACTCGCACCGGTGTTGACGCGCTCGGATTTCTTACTCTCTATACAATCTGGATTGTTCAGCATTAGTCAGTTTGGGCTTTTCGGATTCCTTTTGACTCTTTCTTTCCAATGATATAAGCTTCTTACTTTTCTGTTCTACTATATTTCGTTTAGCAATTTTTTCGACATTATTAAAATTTTCTTCAACTTAGCACACTTATTGGCTCATAATTGAATTGTTCAGTACACTTATTGACTTTATGAATTTTATTTTCAGTTATTATATTGCTAAATAATATTGTAGGTTCCATTATTTTCTACAAATAGACACCAATTTCAAAGCCCTATCTCTTTGGAATCTAAAGTTACACTGCCCAAGCGTTGCATGGCGTTGCCATTTTCAATGTTCACGTCGAAGCACTACTCCTCCCCTTACCGCTGCACACCCTCGCAACCCACAATTTTAGATACGGACATAAACCCTTTATCCAACAAAATTTAAAGATCATTAGATTATCATTTATAGTTTACGAAACATAAGCGCTAGAAATCTGGTCATTTTTCAGAGACCCTATACCGGATCGAAGTTAAACACATATTCAAGTCAAAAGAGCATTTTGAGATCTTGAACACAATAATAGATGTCAATAGATATGCAGTCTGTACCACTAGGGAATTTAATTTCAAGGGCATGTTTGTATATGTTTTGTATTTTATATTTCAGGCAAAGTATTTTCTTTCTTGGCTACTTGCGAATCCATATTACCCATGGTTGGAACGATATTTTTAACTAAAGTGTTCAATGCCACCATCAATATTACCCCAAGTGTAACCTACTTGATGGTCTCATTCCTTCTATTGATACCATTGGGAACATTCATGTAAGTTAAAATTTGCTTTTTATTAGTCTGTAAAATCTCGACTAAAAAAGGGAACGCTTCCAAAGATTTAAACTGTACCATTTATTAATCTAATGGACGAGTTTTCTTGGATATTTTTAACAACTAGGTAATAAGAGCATGAATGATTGATGAATTGATGATTGCGATTAGCTACCGAAGTTGGCCAAGTGGTAAGAATTCAGGTTTAGAGGACACAGATTTAAGCTTTTAGTTTCAGCACAGTATTAATCCCGCTCGAAATGAAGTCCTCCAGGCTTTACCAACCTGACGAGACATAACATTAGGTTGATGGCTAATTGGGAGTATCAGTGTAGGGTTAGGTTGTGAACATTCCGATCTCGTCTATTCAAACTGGTTAATCACAATGAGGAAAAGGCATGGCGACGTTGCTGGTGATTCTGCGAGAAAGGTAAGTAACACAACACTGTTTGGATTGCCATAATTAAATTGATTAAAAGTAAAACAATATCAGAGTGAGAATTGTATGAAAAGTGCCTTTTGTTTAAATAATTGGTACATTTGCAAAACATTATAAAATTAAATTACAAACATTTATAAAAAATTCTTAGAAATCATTTCACTAAATTATCGCGTTATTAGAAACAAATTTTAGTATAGAAATGTTATGTATCATTGTTACCTTAATCTAGATATTTCCAATTTTGTTTCACCTTAAAATTTTATTTTCAAAATGCTTGCAGCATTTTTTTAAATTCTGTTTTGCTTCCTTTGCTGCATAGCTTTGTTTCACTCCTGAGCAGAGTCAGCAGTTTTGCAGTGCAATGCCAATTTGTAACTGAATTAGCTTGTCATTACCAAATATTAATGCTCTACTTATTGCAGATTAGCCTATTCCATGTCAAGGTGTCGCAAAGTGTCAGAACTGAAAGCCTCTATTCAATAGAAAGAATAAAAGTAGAATTTCAATACTGTTGCACATAAATATTTGATTCTGTAACAAATTCATATTTTTTGGAACAGTTATTACAAGACCTTAATCAGAAATTTATCATATAAGTTCCCTAAAATAAGTGTCTTGTGTACAAAATGAAAAAAAGACTTACAAATGTAACAGAAATATTTGATGATTTTACGAACTGAATGTATGAAGGATATAATGCATTCCCTCACATGATGCTCCGGTGGCAGCTCTGTAACGTTGTTCATCAACAGAAAGTCGTTTAAAAAATCACTGAATCCAAATATATCAGTGAATCTTGAAATATGAAATATTGATTCACACAAGGTGACATTTTTAAAAATATGCTTGTATACCTTGTATGCTATGATAATACTTAAGCTGTCAGTTCACAAATAATTTTTTGGACTTGTGCAACATACAAAACTGGTAGTTCATTATGCAAACATGTAAAACATTTTTTTATTTTTTGGTTATCATGTACATGTAGATTTATTTGTATATATTATGTTGAATGAAATATATGTATTTATAAGTATTTGCTTATATTATCATATATCATTTTGTACAAAATAAAACATTAAATTGAAGAACAAAGTATGTGACGAAATATTAGGATATTAATGATATTAAACGTATTAAATGAAATTTTACAGGAATGGAAATAAAATGAACCATGAATCTTTGCTGTTATTATTTAACTTATCTGTTCATTTTAAAACAATATGACGATAGCATTGTTTCATTTGTTGTGATCATATATTTAAACTTATTAACCAAGTTCGGCTAATTCTTATTTTTTGTACACTTTTAAGATACGCGAATAATACACCAGGTAGGTAGGTAGTTGAATTTACGTCGCACTGGAGCAACACAGGAGTTATTGGAAACGGTCAGGGATCAGCCCTGAAGGCAGGGATCCGGGGAATCCACAAATAAAATATACTTGTCTCCTAAATGTAGGGATCTCACTGTTGTTACTAAAAGAGAAATATCAATGAATTATCATCCCAAAATGTGATAAGAGGATGTCAGGCTATCAGATGATTATGTTTAATTGTAAGATTAAAATGTATGTTTTCTCTCAGCAAAAATTATTACTTCCCTGAATAACATTTTCATGTCATTTTAAAAAATGATAAAACGAACCGAAACAAACTTGTCGATTCTCTCCCAGAATTCCAGTAACACCAGGCAAAGGCCTCCAAAAATAAGTTGTCACAATTTTGGCACGCATATTTAATGTGCTCACACTGCTGCGTATCTTCGATAGAGGTATCGTCAATTTTGTACAATTTTTTTTTGTATTTTAGCATGCTAGCCCATAAAATAAATGCAACAGAGGCAAAAGTTTCGTGGTTCAAAGTGGAAGTTAAATTAAAGCGAAACAATTAAGATTTTACTCTTAATTAAATGGCAATTATGGTACCATATTCTTTGTGTATTATTCGTATCAAAAACGTAAGAGTTTTCTTGCATTTTATTGATAAAAGTTATAGTTTTCCTTTGCTTTTTATACAAATTATTTTATACCTGGATTTATTATTGACAAAAGTATCGTATGTCTAGATATGCATAAAATCGGTTTCGTTACCAGAGTATGAGAAAAATTTTCAGCGTTAACAAACAAACCGGATGGAAAGTCGAACATTTTACTGCAATTACTCAAATACTCTCGCGTGATATATATCGGGAATACCTAAACATGTATCGCCGTTTTGATGATGTTTGGTGTTTAGTCTATTTGGTGTTGATCAATCAACTATCATATATCAATTCCGAAGTTTTTTGGAATTTTTATTGGCGGAGTGCTGAAATCGTTTCGAAAAATAAGTCAAATGACTTCATGTTCGGAATACCTACAGAAAATACCTTCCGCCATAGAAACACTACTGTCATCTACATTTAGCTAGACAGAAAATACCTCTCATGTTTTGAATAATGTTATTAGTAATATACAAGGAATATATTTTATCAAACGATATTTATTCAATAGTAAAAGTTCTGTGATTTCTATTTTATCATACTGTAATTATTCAATTACAAGTACACATTTATGAATGTTTTGCAAACAATTGTTATTAATGTTTTAATTTTCTTAGTTCCAGAATTAAATTTATGCATGCATCATTATTAACATTTTATGCTTTTTGGCAACAAAAAGGAGATAAAAGCAATGAATCAATAGTTATTCCAAAAAAATGCTGAAAAAAAGATTCGTAGAATTGTTAACGGGATTTTAATAAAGTTTAAATAAAAATTATTAGCTTTCATCACGTTTTACTGTTTTATATCCCAAGAAAATATATGTAAGCAAGAATCTATAGTACTTTGATTGCTTTACTTCAACACAACTCAAAAAGTATTCCAGTAAATTTCCTCAAAAAGGAAAAACAGAAACTTCTTTTAAGTTTATGTATTAGTTAATTGACAGAAAGAAAGGGATCAGAACTTCATAAGATACATCAGAAAATCCGGCTGGGATATCTTGTAGAAATGTATTTTGAATCCAGTCATTATTTTTTTCATTCAAGCAGCGACAATACTGATTAATAGATCCGTATAAATTGTGAAATGCAATGTTCTGCAAAGCTGCAAATGTTGCAAATTTCTCCAAAAGTTCAGGGTTCTTCTAGAAAATGTGCAAGCTTTGAAAGAATAAATTGTTTTTTGTAAGAATAGAAGCAGAAATTTTTAAAACTTTCTTTTTCATATCATTACATTCATGTTAGATTTTACATGCACTTTTCCTTATTTACTTCAATTGTAAACAGTATAAGAGTTCTGGAACACTAAAGTTGAACATTAAATTTTATTCAGAATGCTTGCGCTACGTAATCTTGGCAAATGCTTAGATCTCACATTTTTTCCAATTGTGAAGTTCGGGTTGATTCAAATATAAAATAGATTATACAGAAAGGTAGATGCGGTGCTATATAGTTGATGTGCAGGATCTGTATTGAAATAAAAAAGCAGTTTAATACACAAGTTGTGCAGTACAAGAGAGCTGAACTAAATAGCGCCTCCTCCGACAGATATTCGAATCGACAATATTTATAATTTTGAATACGTAAAATCTGAATTTTTTCGCCGACCTCACGATTTTACTTCATGAAACTTCAGGGTTCCACAGAACCCTATTTTGGAAGCACTGCGTTTAGACATGTGAAATACAGAAAAAGTAAAGTACCTGAAAATAGAACCATCTAATTATAATAATGAATTTTAATACCTTTTTCAATGAGAAAAATGAACATGAAAATTATGGGGCATATCATCAATGCAAAAATTAAATTTATTGATCCTGAATCATTTTAATAGGAGCTATAATTTACTTTGGTAGAAAATAATGTTGCAAACCTGGTTGGCATGCACTCTATAAAAGGATAATGAGCCCCTTTATAAATTTTAAAAATATGTTTAATGAAACAGTTATGATAGTTATCATAGAATAATAAATTAATTGAAATACTGTGCATAAATGTTTACTATATTCTTTTTCTACAGCAGAATTTCTATGCTAGAAACTAATGTTGCACACAGAGGAAGTATGCATTTCATAAGGATAATAATGAGTCCTTATAAATTTAAAACTATGTTTAATGAGAGTTAGATGATAGTTGTCATAGAAAAAAATGTATTGAAATAATTTGAATAAATGTTTACTATATTTTTCTTTTCTACTGTAAAAACTGCAAACAATTTACGATGCATTAGTTTTTAATAACACAAAGTAATTTTTGTACTTTTTAGAACATGAAATAAATACATTGTATTGACAACCCCAAGAAACTTTAGAACGTTCCTAAATTCTGGGAATCAGCTATTCTTTTTGAATTGTTCTCTCAACGCCACAAAAAGTGAGTGAAAGAACACCATGCACCGTTGAACTTGTCAAAAAATTTCCAGGACGTAGAAAAAACAATCCGGACCAGATCTTTCTGTTTCGAATGTGTCGTGTTTGCTAATGGAGCATAACCGGTGCAAAAGCGACGCTTTCGATTGTTTTCGGAGGCGGGAAGTTCACGAAACTTTCTCGGCTCCCATTTTTTCAGGGTCGCGACCTCCCGGAACCCCGGGGATCGGAGGGGGATGAGTGTAAAAAATAGTAGGGTGGGAGGAGGCGTCCGTCGTCTGTCTCCTGATCCGCGGGCCCGGAGTCTAGACTCCACGTCGGCGTGTCCGACTCTCCCCGCTGCACCTCTGGAATATCATCTTCATCTTTAGCATCTTCCACAAGGACCGCATCCCGGCCCAAGAGCATTTCTCTTCCTCTTCTGTCTATTTATCCTCGTCTTCTTCCCGCGCGCCGACTGCACTGGAGGAGGAAAAAAGTTTCAAGGCTCTCCACGCAAGGTGAGTTTTTCGGTATCTCTCTTTTCATACGTGTCTTGCGTTTTAATGACCAATTGTTTCATTCGTCTTTTTGGTGTGAGTTTGATAGAAAAGGAGAAGCAGTCTGAACTTCAATAAATTTAAAAGGCAGCTCGCTTTTAGTGTGGCATGTGCATTTTGCGCTAAAATGCAGAAGATTTATTTTTCAACATTTCCTTGACAGAATGAATTTTATTATTTCTTCATTTTGTTTTTCACTTGCGTGCATTTTCTCCCAATTGGTAATTGAAGACAAGAAAGAGTGATAAATCGATATTTTATTATTGCACATTTTTCTGTTCCTTGTTTCTGCAAATGAACATTCAATAAAGACAAATAAATTTATTCGGAAACGTTTTAATTTAAAAAGATTATTAATTATCGTCTGGTAAAATAATGCAAGACTAATAAATATGTTATAGTTTAGCGAAATATGTATCAACGTTTTTACTTTTAAATAAATTAATATCGTTTGGTAAAATATATACTAGATATTTTACACACAAGTCAAAATCTTTTGTTGTGCGCATCAATTCAAGAAGGCTTGCTTCTTTCAGTTTACCTTAAATGTTTTCTTGGGAAAGTGCAATAAATATTAAAGAAGGAAGTGCATTTTAAAGTTCCCAGCAAAATTATTCACTAGCAGAATTACCCAGCGCTGCTCGGGTTGAATTAATTAAATGTTGATTGAAAAGTGATCAGACTAATCACCTCTTTCATAGAAAAATACAAGCATCATTTAAGAGTACGGAAAATAATTTTTTAACATCATTTTAACTTTAATAGCTACTACAATTTACTTCGGACGCAAATATGAATACATGCATCCACAAATTAATCCTTCTTCTGCTGCAAGACGAACTAGACACGTTTTTACCAAGGTGACTATTACAGAAGGCGATTGTATTTTGGAGTGATTACGAATGCCTCGTAGGTTCATTTTCAATAAAAATGACGAACTTCCTGCGTATAGTCTTGCACTTAGTTTTCCTTTCAATATTTTTTGACTTGTGGCTCTCTTGCACAAGGGATGCGATGTTTTCGAATTTCGTCACCATTATGAGAAGATGGCAAATTAAATTGTTACGTTATTCGTGATTAGTTTATTTTGAAACAATACATTTTTTCTTGAAAATTCCACTCAGCGGCAAGTGGAATAACGGAGTTTGTTTTGAAAACAAATATCATCATTATAGACAAAACAAACACAAAAAATATATTTAAAAAAAAGAGCTCAATTTTACAGCGTTTTTAAGAAACAAAATCACTGCACAAAGTTGGTCGAAATATACATATACCGCCTTTATTTTGCAGAAAATAAAAAATTCATTAAAATTTAACTTCAAAATATATCTGCAATATGTAAAATACCGGAATACAGAAATACAAACATAAATGAAATTCCGATCATTGAGAAAGTGCAGAATTCTTGAAATATGAGGAAGCGTGTCGAATTTAGATTTCCTGAATATATTCTGAAACAGAGCAAATTCGAAAAAAGACTTGAACATATCGATAAAGACGATAATGATTTATTTTCAAAAGAACACATGTTTATAATACTTAGAAATACAAATATGACAGCAACTGTTCGCTGTTCTACTCAAATACAATAACACAGAATTCTAAATCAAATTGATAAAATAAAACATTAATTCTGGCGTTGCCAGATACAAAGCAGCAAAATTACACTTTTATCAACTTACAGAATAACCCGACGTTACTCGTGTTGAATTGGCTAACTAATTTCGGTTTTCGTTAAAAAATTGTAATTCCCATTCATACCATGTAACAACTACCACACTCTAATAAAGGTACACAATTGTTAAATACACAATTTCACAAATGTAAATAAATGTCATATTTAACATTTTACATTTTTGTATAACTTAAATTTTTAGTAAGAAAGAAAAGTGTCTAGAATGCCAATGCTACCCAGAATGCATAGAATAGTTAAGAGTATGCATATACAGTGAGTAAAAAAGTTTCCATACGCACTTACTATTTGAAATAAATAGCTTTATTATTTGCAGAATATAAATATTGAAGAAATAAAAATGGAAAAAGAGATGAGCATAATTGCATAGAAAGTTTCTATTGTATTTAAACAAAAAATATTAATATAATTTAACGCATAATTTACAATACACAAAAATGTGCCAAATATAAAGCAAAAAAGTCTGTACGGCGAAAAATCTTTTCATTAAATGTTATTTCCCCCACCATGTTTCATCATTTAATGGTCAGTTGAACCTGCCTTTTGCTTTAATGACCTCTCTCAGAAGTTTAGGCATGACTCCAACAAGTTTTTTTTGTTATTTCTGAAGTAATTTTGTTCCAGACGTCCATAATGGCACTTTTCAGGTTATCTTTGCTGCCGGTATCATAATTTTTCAGTTCACGACCGGTTTTTTCCCGTCAGTGTTCCATGGGGCTTAAATCAGGAGACTGGTTGTGTGTGAAGTTGCTGAGACACATGGTAAAGGCATCATTCCTTACAGAATATTGCAGTGTGTTTTGAATCGTTGTCCTTTTGGAGGATATATGGTCTTCCAAGAGACAGTTTCGTAGCACTAGCAAGGATATTTTGTTTCAAAATGTCTAGGTACACATAGCTATCCTTGCTACCTTCAACAAAACATCAATTGTCCACACCAAAAGAACTCATGCAACCCCATAATTTTACATTTCCTCCGCCGTGTTTTGCAGTTAGTTGTTGCTATATAAGTTTTTGCTTGCATTTGATGTTTTGGTTTTCCCATTCCATAACACGTCCATTTAAAAGATAGACAAAATTTTGATTCATCCCTAAAATGTACAGAATCCCAAAAAGTTGAGGGCTTACGTGCTTTTTTGCAAACTCAAGACGCTTTCTTCTGTTGTTTACTAATGAAAGGCACGTGCAACATGCCCATTATAGCAAACTTTTTTATTACTTTTCTTTCAGTCTGAGGTTATATTTCAAGATTGTAATCAGTTTTCAACAAGGATACAAGTTGTGCACTAATTCGTGGATTATCGCGAACCTTTCGCAGAATATTCCTCGTGTATATGCATCAATTTCTGAGGTCTTCCGGATCGGTTCCTATTTTACAATTTCTTCCTCATTATACCTTTCAATAATTTTTATATACCGTAGATTTAAATTTATTTGCTATTTCACCAATATTATCCTCATTGATAAACCGTCATTTCACAACATTATCACCAACACGAGAATAGCTTTCGGAATTTTCATTTTAGGCGATCCACTGGTATAAAATCGTTTGAAATGTTTACTTACACTATACTGAAGTTCTTTTTCATTCGATAGTTATAATAATTGAATGCGAGACAACTAGACTGTACATTCTAATCAATTTGCATAGTACGTACGGAAACTTTTTTTGCCTTTTATTTTGAATGTTTTTCTCAAAGTTTTAATTAATTACTTTTATTTGTGAAAATTAAGAAATTTTTGTTGCCAACACATTCTCTAATATGAAATAAGTTTCTTGTGCAGTTTGTGAATCTTTGGTGAGATTTCTTTAGAAATTATAATACTTTATAGGCCGTTTTCATCTTGTACGGAAACTTTTTACCCACTGGTAAATGTCTTGTATGTCATTTAAAAACAAAAGCGTTTCACAAAATTATTGTACAATGATTAAAAAAGTTTTTAAAACTAATTAAACCATTATTTACCTTCATTACAGTTATTGAACGAAAAACATCAAATTCGAAATCTAGAAATACATCTTAAAATAGATTTAATAAAACCTCGAACGAAATGTAATGAATGTATCTGTTTTTTCACTACAAAATAGATTCTTGGAATAAAACGGACACAAATTTAGAAAAGCAAACGATTAAAAAAATACCAAGGTTGCCACATTAGCTACCAGTCCTGTTTTAAAAGGTTTTGTACTTTATATTTTATTTGTTTTAGTCTTTTTATCGTCTGTCCCAATATTCAGAATTTTTTAATACTTCGTAAAGAAAAATAAGGCTCAAAATAAATAAAGTATTAGAATTTAAAATCCGTAAGAACAGTTTTTGGAAAAATAATTTATTTTTCAGGAGCACTGGTAAAACAATCCAAATAATTGCAATGCTCAATATACCTTCCAGATACTCCAAAACTACCAAATTATGATTGATTTAAGTATAGTTACTCAGATGTTTTAACATGAAACTTGTCTAAATATGTACGCAACAAAATTTCAAACTAAGTAACTAAAACTAAATTATGGTGTATTAAATGTAGAACATTGCATTAAAACATGATGAAAACATTTTATGTGATACTTGTACAAACACACAGACTAAAGATTGAACATAGAACGGGATTGTATTGGATTTTGGGGTTTTATGGCGCAAGGTCTAAAAGCGGACAAGCTGCGCCAACGTAGAATGAGAAGATGGACAGACAGACTTAAGCAACCAAGTTTAGTCACTAAATGATTGCAAGTACTCATAGCATGCATTCATGAAAATATATTTAACCGTTGTACTGGCACACACATACAGACAGACAGACACCAAACGCACAAGAGACATATTTTGCATCAGAAGGACCCAAAACGGAAAAAAAAAACTTGCAATGGGTCAAAAATATTCAATGTACAAATACTTCATTCTTATTTATATAGATAGATGAGTTTTTCGTTTGAGCTTTTCGTATTCCATTACCAAATGTAAGTTTTGTTAAATTAAATATATTTTAAATATCCTTACACACATCATCAATTCATAAATTATTTATATTATGGAAAGAAATAAAAATTCAGTTCAAACTTAAGTATTAGAATTTCATTTAAATTGTTTAAATATAATGTTTTAAAAAAATTGTTTTTCGAGCAATACTGGTAAAACAATTTTATTTCAAAAGTTATTTTTCCACCAATACTGGTAAAACAAACTGATTTGCGTACCACAATCGCTTTATACTCAATGTTATTCCTATAGGGATTTCCAATTGTTTTTAGCCCCCTCTGCACATCTGGGACAAATAGAACGGGGGTTAATATGAAGCTTACGTTACCCACAGGATTCTAAAGAATATGTGTAACAAATTTGGTGTGGATTGGTCAAACGGTGTATAAAGAACAGACAGACGCCAACTCTGCTTTATATATAGACTAGCAGAATTACCCGGCGATGCTCTGGTTGATTTGGTTAAATGTTAATTCTATTTCATAGAAAAATGTAAGCATCATTTAAATGCACAGAAAATATCTTTAACATCGTTTTAACTTTTTCATAGCTTCTACAATTTACTTCGGACGCAAATATGCATACATAATATATCCATCCATATAATCCATTTCATATTCATCATACTCTTGCTGTAAGACAAACTACAAAAGCTTTTTCTGAGATGACTTCAGAAGTCGATTTTGAGTTTTGGAGTGATTACGAATGCCAATTACGTTCATTTTCAGTAAAAATGAGAAACTTTCAGCGTATAGTCTTGTACTTAGTTTTCCAATCAATATTTATTATTTGTGGTACTCTTGCACCATGGATTCGATTTTTTCGAATTATATTATCATTGTGAGAGGATGGCAAATTAAACTGTTAAGGCATTCGTGGTTAATTTATTTTGAAGCACGCATTTTTTCTTGCAAATTCTATTCAGCCGTACTTGGAATAACGGAGCTTGTTTAAAACAAATGTCATCGGTGTAGACAAAACAAACTCAATCGATTACAAAATCACTGCTTTCAATGAATGTTTCACAGGTAAATAAGTTGTATACGAACAGTTTCAACTTCGAGTAAGCAACATCGACCTTCTGCCACAAAAGACAAAAAATTTCTATTTTTCAACAGTCCTAATTTACATACTTCCTTACAATGATATTATTCCAAGATCAGCAGTCTTATTTAAAATTCGCTTTCCTCCAACAGAAAAATTTAATTTTAAATCGAATCCTTAAAGTACTTTTTCAATTGAGAGATTCAGTTTCAATATGGAAACAATGCACCTATTTAGAATGATAGATGTAGTTACTTGACTATGGAGTACAGCTTTCAATAATACCCATGAAACATGAAAAGCAAATGTAAATTAAATTGATTTTAATCGTCTTGTAATGAAATAGTATGTCAAAATTTAGAAATATCCTTGAACTACAACGTATGGCAACCCGTTTTGATTTAACGTAACATATCTTATTTTAGAACAACTTTATTTTAACTTTACCAGTCATTTTAAAATAAGAAGTTACACCTTACTTAAAAAGGTTTCCATTTATTTTATGAAACAGAATTCTACAAGCTATAACGTATTTAACCAGACTTGAGGAAAGTTTATCGAAATATACATATACAACCAAGAAATTGTCCATGTCTAGTGGTATTTGGCAGAAAATAAAAATAATTCACTACAATTTAACTCCGAAATAATATATCTGTAATATGGAAAGTAATGGAGCGCATAAATACAAACAGAAACGAAATTCTGATCATTGAAAACTGTAGAATTCTGAAAAACGAAAGATCTGAGCAAGCGTGTCGAATTTCGACGTCATGAGAATATTCTGAAATAGAGAAATTCGAAAAAGACGCTTGAAAATATTGATAGACAATAATGAATTATTTACAAAGCGAAAACATTTACAAGACTTAGAAATGCTCAAATATGACCGCAACATTTCTGTCTTAACTCAAATACACAAACAAGGAATTCTAAATCTAATTTATAAAATAAAACATTAATTCTGGCGTTGCTAGATACCGAATTACAAAATTACTCTTTTATCATCAAATGAGTTTTTTGTTTTGGCTTTTCGTGTTCCATTACAAAATGCAAGTTGTGTAAAATCAAGTATTTTAAGCATCCATTTTCATCATTCAAATATTCCTAAATTATTTATATTGTGGAAAGAAATAAAAAAATCAGTTCAAACATAATTAGAATTTTAAATTGCTTAAATATAACGTTTGGGAAAAAATTGTTTTTCGAGCAATACTGGTAAAACAATTTTATTAGAAAATTTGATTTTCGATCAATACTGGTAAAACAAACAGTTGCGTACCGCAATCGTCTTATGCTCAATGTTTTTCCTATGGCAATTTCGAATTGATTTAGCCCCCTCTGCACACCTAGGTTAAAGAGAACGAGGGTAATATGTAGCTTGCGTTACTCGCAGGGTTCCAAAGTATAAGTGTACCAAATATGGTGTGGATTGGTCAAACGGTGTAGATTTGTATAGAGAACATACAGACAGACGCCAACTCTGCCTTATACGTATAGATTTAAAGTAATAAAGAGTATTGAGACTTCCAGCTAATTATTCCAAACAAATCATGCACAATTAATTGTGGTTATTTCGAAATATTCTTTTGTGATATAAATGTTTATAAAAATTACATAATTAAGGCACATTACTGTAAAAGTAATTTACTGATTTCAAGATAAGCAACGCAACTTTAAAAGTAAATTTTACGGAAGACAAAAGATGTTTAAAATGTTTGGCTCATATCGCCGGCTTACAATTGAAATTAAGTCAAAAAAACATAGTTCTGAGAAAAAGAAGGGGCAAAAATACTACTCCCTATGCTTTATTCAATAAATGTGTTTCTCAAGAAGAAATCTAACCGTCACGCAAAGAAAAAAATAAGTTAGTGAAATTCACCAGTCAAAATATCATCACATTTTTTTTGTTTAGAAAAGCGAATAAACTTACATCTTGAAAATTTGTGTTTCCCTTGTAAGACCATAAATTACGTCTCAATTTGAAATTAGTAAAATTCTATCAAATTTCTGTACTTCACACTTGTAACATATTCTCAGGTTTCGATTTCCAAAGTACTTCCATTTTGAACTGAGTAATTTTGTTTTTTCAATTAAACGTTCAATGATTCACAAATTTCGTGTTTGAATGTTAATTCTTCATTATCTACATCGCCTTTTGAATTAATAAAGATAAAAATAACTAATCAATTAAATTGAGTTTCTTACTTTACAAAGTGATTTCAAAGTTAATTTATTGGGGCCAAATATGTATTGCCTTTTTAAATTTATAATGGTTTATCAAGCTAAATACCTTAATAAATACAATAAAATAAATAAAATAAAAATATAATAATAAATTAAATAACAATATAATAATAAATTAAATAACAATATAATAATAAATTAAATAACAATATAATAATAAATTAAATAACAATAACTTAATAATAACAATAAAATAAATTAAACCTTTTTAAAACGTTCGCCATTAGGGTGGGCCTAAAAGATACTTTTTTTAAATCGTTAAGACGATAATGACCAGAAGTTGCTCTGTCATTTTGTTAGACAGTGTGTAAAATTTCAAAAGGATATCACGTTATCTTGAAGGCTCAATCAGTCCCAAAAGTTTGAAAATATGCGTTTTTGTTGTTTTGAGTATGTAATTTCAATTAATTAATTAAGCTTAAATCCTTCAAAGAGACATGGTTTTCCAAAATAAGGATTTTAGTTATGCACTTTATTATTTTATTTAATTTACCCCAACTTCGCTAAACAAATGACCTTGAAAGTGGACGCAAGGGCGGACGCTGCTTTCAAATTAATGGTGACATCACCAATCCGAAGTTGAATGTCTAATATAGAGGACGTTTAAACGACAATATCACGAGTTACGTGTTTTTAGATGAACCAAATCTTCTGAAATAAAGCGATGAATATAAACTTAAGGTAAATATGAGGAGCGCATTTTTCGGCCCTATTATAATTTAAATATTTTAATCTAGATTCTGATACCAGATTATATTAAAATTTCTGTCATTAACACAAAACATAGTTAAAAGAGTCAAATAGATTTTAAAAATACAATGCCGTGTAAAAATTTAAAAAGATATGAATGGAATTTTCCCCTATCAAATCCTGAAGGTTTAAAAAAAGAGTGGCTAAAAAAGGGTTGGTTATAACAATTAAAAACAGAACAATCAATTCAAATGTGACGGATAGAAAAGAAACCACACATGCACTACACGCATGTGTGTCTCTCCGAACAAAGGATGCCTGCGGGTAACATTACAGGATGGAAAGTTTAAAGAAAATAAGTTTGCAGTCGTGACGAGAGTGGCAAGATAAGGCAACCGGAGAGAATGATCCACTGGTATTGAATGTAATATAGGTTCCACCAATGGAGAGGCAGAAAGTTCTATCACTATTAATTCAATAGACGAGTAGTAACATCATAAGGCGTGGAGGTCGTTGAAGGTTTGGAGTTTGGAACGGCTATGAAGGCTCCTTAGACGGCTATGAAGGCTCCTCCCCAGATGCTCGTGAAAAAATGAATAGTTTACAATGAACTCGCTAGAGGGATTAGGATTAAGAGAAATATTATTGGACCAGGAGATCTAACAAGAAAGTTTATTGGTAGAAGTCGGTGGTTTAACGAAGGAGGAATGTGATCTTACATAGGCGATTCGAAAGCATTAGAGTCCGTGGGAGGTCTTGATGATGCCTTGAGTGCATTGAGTTCAAAGGTGAAAGGGGGTGGCAAGTAGATGAAATTGATGTAAACTACCAAAAATTGGGGTTAAAGCTTCTCTTACTTATCTTACTCAAGCTCATAATCTTACTCAAGCCACCGCCCCTGTACCCACTTTCAAAATCTCTTGTTGGGCAAAGTCGGAGTAAAGTGCATAACTAAAATCCATTCATTGGAAAACCCTGTCTCTTTTAAGGGTTTGAATCTTAATTAATCAAAACTACATCCTTTATACAGCAAAAAATTGGTAAATTTTTAAACTTTCGAACTGGGAGAACCTGTAGGGATATTGAAATATTTTTGAAATTTTGTATACCGTCTAACAATGGGACATAGCAACTTTTGGTCACTACTGTGGTAATGATTTCGAGAAAAAATTTTCGATCCTTCTTAACGTCTATCTAAAATCTCTTATCTCTTATCTAAATCTTTTATCTCTTATTTTTTTAATTCAGTTAAAATCTACGATATTCACGTCGATGTATACAAAATGATATTCAAGGTACGTATTTCTGCCAATGACACTTTTAAATCATAGGTTGATTTTTGTAGACAGATAATGTTAGACAATATTTAAAATCCCTTCAACTTAATACTAACACAAACAGGTAAACGATAGGTAAAAAACAGAATCAAACTATTATGAATACACAATTTCTAAACACCTTAAGTATTTATACTAAATGTCATAAGTATAAATTATTTCATATCAATCATGTATGACGTAGCAAAGGTCGAAAATTTAGCACAATGAATTGAATGAACATATAAGTAATCCTTTTAATTTACTACTTAGATGTTTTTCTTGGCTTTAACGAACTAGTAATTTCTATAATTTAAAATTTCCTATTCTTTTATAAGAATTAAAAGGAGTACCGAAAAACCTGGTGTTTATCTCAGTATCATTAAAACACTGAAAGTTCAATGGTTCTGTCTTCGTGCATTTTATAGCAATCCTATTTCATTTAATTCACAGATGGAATATCCCGTTTTTGAAACATGCTTACTTGTTCTACTTTTCGCGTTGTATTCGAGATGCATAGCTAGACGACCATCGGCTTCAGGAAGCCTACCAGTTCTGGAACTGATGGAACCAGAAGACAGCCTGTATGATCCTGGTCCTGATGACATGAACACCATGGACCTGAAAAGAGCTCTCGGTGACTTGTTCGACAATCAAGTGATGAGCGTAGATCAGCCTCCAGTCTTTTCGATGTTTCCGAATGGAACAGTTAAGCTGGGCCTGAAGAAGACTCGGTCGGGCCATCTTGTACCCCAGGGAATTCCTCCAAGGCACATTAAAAGACTGCATCTACAGGTCATAAAGATGGGAGATGGGAAGCGCATTAATCTGAAGATGGGAAACAAAATGAAGAGGAGGTAAATATCAAGCTGGCTTTTGATGGATGTATTTGTTTCAAATATAAAGGGTGTAAGTAATGAGAAAGAAATGTTACAAGGCATTGTGCACTCAACTCAGGGGCTCCATATGTGGTTGACTAGTACCATCTGCGCCCCGAAATGAGTGACTACCTTGGAAAAGTAGGTCTCTTTTCTAAGTTTCAAAAGTGGCAAATATTTTCATGGCATTTTTGTTTTATAAAACGTCAAAGTAAAATATAAAACAAAACTAAAATAAAAGTACAAGCAAAATAAAAATAATGAATGATTTTTCTCTTTAGAGAAAAATTTATACATTTGTATGAGTTTACTTTTTCGCGGTATATATTTTTATTTTTTATTTTATGAAAAAATTGGCATATATATATATATATATATATATATATATAACATGGTGCTTGGGAATAGTGTGCAAATCTGAGGCCTCTGACTCCATCTGAAAACTGAGCATAACTCTTTCACTATGATAATCAAACTAATGCTAGTTATTAATTTTAAATATTAATTTGTAATTAAATTTATTCATTTTTTATTATTCCTCCTTTTCCTCAATATTTCCCCTTTGTTAGTTCTTCTTGTTCCCATCTAGTATTTTTAGCTTCTCAACCACTAAAATTGTTTTAAAGAATCAACATTTTGAAGTGCCGATAAAACAAATGCGTCATGATCATGGGACAATCAACGACAATAGCTTATGAAACACGAAATGCGCATTACCAGATAGATATGTTTTTCTGCCATGGCGTGCTTCGAAATGATAAGTAAAATATTTTTTGTATTTTAAACCATGAACATTTATTTTTAAGTTATATACTTATACATTAAATATGAAAAAGTTTTGTAGGACAACTTCAACTTTTGTCCTACAAAACATTCAACTATAAAATGTACAGTCGAAGAAAAAAGCGAACCATCCCTCTTCATTCGAGCAATTTTTACAGTAGAGAAAATTCAAAGATGGTATTCGACAGCAACTAACGACTTCTAAAATTTCAAATTTCCATTGGAAATTTTGATGTTTGTACAAAATTTGATATGAAGACGGCCCCTAATGCATTTTTTTTAATTTGTAGAGGACGTTATTCCCTATTCTTTCAATTTGCTCTACTATGAATAGTGCTCAAATAAAGGGGGTGGTTCGTTTTTTTTCGCGACTGTACTACCAACCAACATAAATACCGTAATGTCAAATGAGCCGTTTTATCACCGTTTTCAGACTATTGACGAATTTAGACGTATAATTTTACCTGTAATGGACCTATTTTCTGTGACATAAGTAGTTCCAGCATATTTTTATGTATTTTTAATTACAAAATAATTTCGGGAAGGATTCGATCCCTGGGCTCTCCCCCTCTAAACCCTTGATGAGTGTGCTTTTTGAATGTATTATCTTTTATAAGTATATTTTTGTTGCAATCGGAAAAAGAACCAACAAGGGCCAAGTAATTATTAAATTAATAATATCTGAAAACAGTGCTAGACATGTTTATTTAAAATTGGAAGCATACTTCGCCGTATTTCAGCCACCCCTACTTTTCTGACTATATGCAAGTACCCATCCAGCACACCGCGACGGCCCTGAGTGTGATACATCATCTCGTCAAAAACTAAACGAATAAAACTCTTTAAAAACTAAACCATCATAACACTTTAAAGACGAAATCTTCTCTTTCTTTTTAAAAGATTACATGCATTCAGTGACTTAGCCAGAAGGGGATCTGTGGCCCCGAAAGTGTTCGTTTCTTATTTAAATAACGCAAATTAATTAACAAATAAATTAATAGCACATATAAAAAGGCTTTTTTTATTCTTATAAGATAATAGTTATTTAATTCATAAAAACAACTGCTATTTTATGAATTAATATTCATCACATAATATTTAATGTTCATTACGAAGCGGAAAGCAATGATTATCGACATGGGTTTTTTTTGCGTGTCTCCAACCATATTCTCACATCTATGTACCGTATCGATCTCCCAACAGTGACACAGTAGTGAATGGTGAATTTCCAGAAACAAGGAGGGATTTAATATTTTCTTGATAATTCTTAATGTATAATATTTTGCAAATATTTATGGAATAATTTTTGTATCGTCATTTAAGAAATTAAATCAACTTAGATGCGTCCCTTTTTCTTTAAAAATTCATAGTCTTCTAATAAACATACCATACAAACCTTTTTAAAATATGGCATTTTGTATAGAGTTCAAATTTTAATTTTGAGACTCCTTCGAAACTAAACTGCATACATTGGACTAAGAAGGTTAACAAACACATCAACCATCTTACCTGATGTTCATCTTCTAGATTCCGTGATCTTATGTGGTTGCAAAGTTACTGCCCTCTCCTTCAAAAGTGGAAGGATTTGGGTCCACGCTTCTGGCCTCGCTGGTTCCTGGAGAACTCCTGCGTACGACGGTCCACCTGTTCCTTTCCCCGTGGAATGATCTGCAAGCCGCACAAATCTGTCAACAAAGTCTTGCTCAGGTGGCATTGCCAGAACTGGGAACTGAAAAAGAATTGCAACTGGTTGAAAGTACAGTATCCGTTGGTTACGGAATGTCAGTGCGGTTGCTAAATTTGCTGGTAAATACATTTCAATTCCTCCAATCGTCCTCTTCCAGCGTTTCTTGGAATGCTCTTTCTAATGCGTTTATTTAATTAATTTTCCAATGCAACCTGAATATTGATAGTATGAACTTTCAAGTACCAATTGGCATTAATGACAAACTGAATGGGCTGTCACAATGCCCTCGCCGTAAACAGTAGAGGGAGGGGCATGACCGTAGAGAAATTTGGGGAAGCTGGCCGGCACTCATGCGTCGTCTTGGCGAAACTAGGAAACTTCGAGTAGCCAGTCCTTCAGCATATAGAAGATTCGAACTTGAAGCCGAGAGTCTGCTGAGCGACAGGTTGGCACTAGCTGCACTATGACTCATAGTCACACTTTGATACCGCTCTCTAATTACATACATAGGCTTATCTATTATTTTACTCTCTAAATTGTATAATTTGTTGCAAACAGTCAAATATTACCTTTTTAATTTCTTTATCTTTTTAATAAAAATAGAGTGTTTGAGCAAGAATATTTTCGACCCATTTCAAGTTATTTATCCATTTTGGGCCCTTCTGATGCAAAATTCGTCTCTTGCGCGTTTGGTGTCAGTCTGTCCGTCCATCTGTCTGTCTATATGCATGTATGTGTATGCCCGTACTACGTCCAAACGGTTGGATATATTTTCATGAAACTTTGCATACTGTGAGTACTTACATTCCTTTAGCGACTGAATTTGGTTGCGTTAGTCTGTCTTCCCCTTCTACGTCTGATTTTGTGGCTGTGTATTTGCACAAGTACCACATAAAATTTATTCAACATATTTTAATGCAATGTTCTACATTTGATAAACCATATTTTAGTTAGTGAATACGTTATTTGAAATTCCTTTGTTTACATATTTAGGTAAGTTTCACGCTAAAACATCTGAGTAACTATACTTAAATCAATCATAATTTGGTAGTTTTCGAGTAGCTGAAAGGTATATTGAGCAAGATTGTTTTAACAATACTGCTGAAAAATTGATTCTTTTTCCAAAATCTATTTTTACGGAATTTAAATTCTAATACTTTTGTATTTTGAGCCTTATTTATTTTCTTTGCGAAATATGAACTATTTCCGAATATTTGAGATAGACGATATTTTGCTACGAAACGGAAACTCGTGCAGTGATATTTTCTGTTTTTTTTTATCGGAATTAACTTCGTATTTTTAAATTTTGTCTAAGTTTTAGTTGCAAGTTGTGGCAACTCAGCGAGATAAAGAGATAAAAAAGAATCGCGAATTTATATCTTTAGAACAACGTTTTTCCCAGCCAATTTTTATTTTTTCTGTGTTAAATATTTATTATTTTAATAAATTGTATTTCCTTTTTATCACACGCAACATCAGCCCAAAGTATTCAATTTAAAGCGGCATGCAAGTTAGAATAAATCAAATTTTATGTGGAATTGAAATAAAGTTAATGTTAAAACATTCGAACTAAGACTTTTGAAATATTGAAAATTCTTTGTCGTAGCGACAGAAGGCCAAGGTGGATTATTTTACGAATTGAAGTTATATTTAAGCAACTTATATAAGGAAATTTTGCTTAAAACAGTGATTTTCTTTAGAAGAAACACTGTCAAATTGATATACCATTTTTAAAAAATGGTAATATCTTTTGCTATTACCAGTGGTAATAGCAAAAGCTGGTGTTGCCAAAATGGTAGTAGCCTTTGCTTTGTCTACCGAAGACATTCAATTTCAGAACAAGTTCTTTTATTATTGCACGTGCCATAAAACGGAATTCTTAAGAAAGAACGTATTGCAACAAACTTAGTGATAAATATCTTATCAAATTAATTTATCATCTTTCCCTTCATGATGGCGAAATTCGAAAATGTCGCAAGCCTGGTACAAGAGTTCCACAAGTAAAAAAATATTGGTAGGTAAACTATAAGTGCGAGAGTATTCTCCGTATATTCGTCATTTTTGCGAATTGAGAAGAGTAATTTTACAGGAAAAGTACTTAAGAAAGGGAATTCCTAATCCTCCCTCAGAATCGTCTTTTGTTACCTTAGCGTCTGTTACCCCTCGTCAGTTTGTACCTTTGCAGGGATGCGATATATGTGAAATGTATTACATGGATGGATATGCATGTATACGATTTGTTTACAAAGTTGTAGAAATTATATAAATGTCAAAAAGGTGTTAAAAAATTATTTTACTCACACTGGCATTTTTCTATGAAAGTGGAAAGTGATTTGATGTTATTTCAGAATAAGAGTTGGGTAGCTGTCGTGTATTGCGATATTTCAAAACAGCGGACAATAATTTATGCTGGAAGAAGCATTAAAAATACAAAATAATATTCAATATTATATATAAAAAGGAAGGTTCTAAAATTTATTAAATTAACATGTAACTTTACGAAACAACTCTTTTATATGAATCACTAATTTTTCTAAAGCGAAACAATATTTCCCATAGTCTGTTAAGCAAATTTTGTACTTACCACGATTTGTAACTGCAAGTAAAAAAGAATTTTAGAATTCCTGATTTAAAATCCTTGTATAAAAGGTGTTTAATTCAAACAAATTTTCCTTAATCCAGAGATAGTAATTAAGGTTTACCAAAGATATAAAGAATTCCAAGTATCAAACAAAAGAACTATGAGGACTTAAAAGATACTGTTGCTGTGAATTCGGAAGTGATTCTGAATAGAGCATCCAACAAGCAGTCCCCTTGGATAAGCTTACGCCCACGCATTTTATGAGTCACGTGATTTAGAAAAGCGGAAAATGTTTGGCGGCCCGTGAATTCATGAACTACAGATAGAAAAATCAAATAAATAGATGGATGATTGATCACTAATCTGAGAAAGCACGTAGTTTTTCTACTTTATGGAATCTTACTATAATTTCTGACTGATTTATGGAGAAAAATATATTCTTAAGCCGTTTATAAGAATTTCGGAAACCTGAATCACGGATCAAATGTTGAGACACTTTTGTCATACTCCTTATCTACTTGTCTCGTGGCAAACATTCCTCTCGATTAGGTTACATATATTATAACAAGGAAAATAAGGATGATTGATAATGTAAGCATCACATGTATTTAAGATGCCATCTACTATTAAGTTTCTTCACAGCCATCAAGAAACCAGGATATTAAGAAAACTTCGTTAAATTACACACACATATTGATTTTATTCATTTTACAGATATGCGCATAAATTCGCATCATTTGAAAAGAAAAATGTAAACTCGTTGATTTAATGGGATTAATTCGTATCTCTGAATGTCCGTTTATTTATTATTTAGCATGGAATGAGACTAGATAAAAAAAACATGGTAGTACTCATAATTTCTAAATTTTCGGGGAATGTACTTCATTTTTGTGACACTTATCTGAAAGTGTGAGATATTTCTTTTTAATATTTTCTCTTTTGGAGCAAAATATATAAGAGTAACACTTGAATTAAAAAATTGACTCTTTACGTATCCCACGTATTTGGTAAGTAAATAGGTAGTTCATTTAACACATCGTACTGGAGCAACACAACGAACTCTTTGCGACCGTCCGGGATCAATCTCGACGGGAAACATCCAAGGACAACACCTGGTAATTTTGAACCACGGTTAGATGGCGAGTGTTGGAGCCTGATGTCTATGGTTGACTTGGCGAGCTGCAAGCTCGCCAATGAGGCAATAACTTCACCAATATATTTCCCGCCCTGTGGTCAGACTCTATATGGCATTCGATCTCAGCGGACGCACTGCCGTGCTCCCAACCTTTTTATTGTTAACTATGGATAAGGGGAGTTTGCTTTATCCAATTTATCGTGTACATAAATTTTAAACTATAAATAATTTTTATGTTTATATCAAATATCTTATACAGTCCATACCTTGAATCCAAAGGAATTTTCCAGCGACCAGGTCCCCAATCACGTAGGCGGGACTTAGCAACGGGCATTTTGGCCCCCCAACGAGTTTAACACCTGAGTTTGCACCCCACTAACCAAACTTCCACACTACACCAATGTGGGGACATTTGAGGTCATGACAAATTTTACGTGCAACAGCCCCCACGTACACGATGGTCTTTGGTTCGATTGAATTTAGACCTAGCAACCCTCTTGTTGCTAATCAGCTACACTTCCAACCGGGCTACTGCGGACTTCCCATACGTTTGAGATGCCATCTACTTTTCAATTTCTTGACAGCCATCAAGGTTGGTTGGTTGAGTTTTATGGCACAAGGTCTATATTCGGTCAAGCAGCGCCAAACACAAGGCATCATAGATGTGAACAGAACGTGGATATGACCATGACAGAAAGCATTTGAAGTATTCTTCATAAAACTGTTGGCCATTAAGCAAATGAAGCAAGAATTATGGAATATCAAGTATTATGGTGACTGAAATAATTGAAATTTTCATTTCTGATTGCCAAATGTATTTTTGAATTGACTTAATCAAATGGAAAGAGCACTAAATGTTAGAACTTTTGTATGCAATTGTATTAGGTTTGTTTTGTTTACCATTTTAGGACAGGTATATCCTAAACATTTCAATACAATTGCGAGTAATGACTTGTGTCTACGCTCGTCTCGGCGATGTCCTTAGCTGACACCAAGGTCACCAAGTTGTGCCATGAAATCCAAACATCCAATCCAAGGTCACCAAGTTGCGCCATAGAATCCAAACATCCAATCCAATCCAAGGTCACAAAGAACGATAGATACTTTCCCTCTTCAAATCTATTTTTAGCCTACATAGAGTGGAATTGCTTCCTCAACTATCCCCGGTATCATTTCCACCCTTTTCGATCCCTAGTTCTGCCCTTAGCGTCTCTGGACGCTTATGTCTCTTGTTGCTATAATCTCCTTGTTAAATAAATCTATTTGTTAAGTTTTTTAAAACTACTTATCTTGTCTGATTTTACAGGACCTCAGTCGTCCACATCAGGTTGTTAGAAACGAATCAAATTTTTATAACATCATTTACAAACATATTAAAACTTTTTGTCCTATAAATTCTAGTTTCGAGATATGGATTTGTTTGAGTGTAATCGAATACTCATATGTGTAAAATACGATGCTTGTAATAAGAATGTTTTTTAACTAGGAAGATTGTCGTGTTTTGGAGTATTCTAAAATGGAAGTGCCGCAAGCTTGTCACAGCTTCTGTTTGGATGACTGAAGACAGCGGGCCAAAGAATATGGAGCTAATGAAATGTTTCTATGTATGGCGATGTGTATTTTCTGATTTAAAAAAAGTCAGTTGTCACAGCTTTAGATATCGCTTCCTACTGTAGTAGCAAATGTTCGCTTGTAGACATACGAAAACCATATTTCTTTATTTGTATTCGAATAAAGCAGGAAAAATTGATTTTTTGAATGCTTTAAACTCATGAAATCTTAAAAGTACTTTCGGCGATAAATGGACCGTTCAGTGATTTTAAATTTGTAAAAAATGTCAATCAAGTTTTTCAAGTGATCGGCATCTACGTAAATCATTGAACAATCATCCGAAACTATTAATCAACTTTTGATATCTTTGATCGTTTTTAGATGTACTACTATTTGAATTGTACAATAGGTATTTCTCAATTCTGTATCACATATTTTTCTTATTTGAAATGTACATAAGAAAAAAGCAGCATGTACAAATAGAATTTTAAAATATATTCTTAAATTGTTAAAACTCCAAAATTAAATAAATTTTTCGTGATATACCTCTAAGTGAAATATATGACTAAAAAAGCATTTTTATCAAGACAACTTTTAATTTATTTTGAGAAAAAAGAAGAGCTGTTTTAGAGAGATTGCAATGTTTATTAAATCGATATTAAAATATTGATCCCATTATTTCATAATAAATCTAATTCCCTTTTGAGAACATTTCGATTGATGCTTTTGTATGAATAAATGCTTTTATGTGTGTTATGTATACGAATAAATAATACTTTTATTTTAAGAATTTAAGTAGTTTTTAACCATGCATAGCAATTGAAAATTGCCCTGACTTAAATTTTTTAAAGTGACAATTATCGAGTTATGCACTTGTATTTTTATACTTTGCTCGTTCACTAAAAACATGTGTACCTTTAAAATATTGCAAAATAAATTAGTTTTAACGAAAACTAATTTATTTTGATGAATTACTAAAATATGAAGCTTATAAATATCTGAATAGTGAGAAATACCTTAATTATGATCTCTCCCTCTTTTTATATTTCGTAAACATTAATTTAATATAAAATTTTTTATCAAATATTAGTTAAAAAGCTTATAAGTAACGTGGTACAAGACATCAACTTCTAATCAAATATATTTTTCTTTATAAAAACATTCACAAATTTGGAAGACATTTTTATAAAAGTTCGTGCAAACTCATACAACGCACAAGCTCATACAACATTACTAACCTGAAATCATGCAACATTTTACAAATTTGAAATAAATTTATTCTTCCCTGCTTTATTCAAATAATTTCATTGCAAAAACTGTACACTACTTTTGTTGTTACCTTTATATGAATAATAAGCGTCAAGTGTGAATACATATAAATATATGTAATATAGCTTCTATAGTGCTAGTATATGATAGTTAAGCAGAACAAGTCACTTCCATGTTAACTATCATCGAAAATAATTACAAATCATGCTAAATATGATGGATGTTTAACTTCACTTTTATGTAATTTTAAATGTGTTGGTTGGGAAATTCAGAATTGCAAATTTATGATATTAGAAGCATGAAAAGACAGCTGAAAAATATTGTGAGCTATGTGTGCGTGATATTTGTATAAGTAAATCATGCAATGAACTTGTTATAATGATTTTTGTACCTTTGGAGAATTACGTGTTTGTATACTGAATAAAATCAATGAAAAATAAAGGAAAGCTATAAATGAACTAAACCTATCATTTGTGTCTAGCTTATTTCAGTTTAAATTTCATTGTTCTCACTGAATCCATTAGTTTGAAAGCAAATTATTAGAAAAATTCGTGATGTAAATTATATCTACCATTTTCATGAATGCTACCTGTACATAAACTGACTTTCAAAACTTAAGGAACAGTAAGGTTTTTAGATTATAATTTTACAGGTGAAATAGCCTGGATGGGGGAGGAATGATACAAAACGTACGTAAAGAGTTATAGAGAACCGATGAGTAAAAACAAACCAATAACAAGAATAGAAGTGAACAGGTCTTTGAACTGAAATGGTGACACTGTACTGGATGCCATGCGACAGAAGGGTGTCTAGGCTGTCCTTTGTAGGCTGTATGACCACCTCGAACACTAGTACAGACAACATACAGAGAATGGGATTACGGATGAGTTCTTGCTGTAGCAGAACCCATTCCTATGTTAAAGCCTTAGGCGTCGCAATTCTAATATTTGAAGATTTCTGTTGAATATCCTTGGTTATGCGAATTTCCAGTCTTTCGTTTATTTTTGAGGTTTTAATCTTTAAAAATAATAGTACTCCTTGAGTTTTGAACGGCAGTGTATTTGATTTTAAAAGTCTAATATCTTTAGTATTCTACAAAGCTGATATTTTTATTATAAGTGTGGCAGTAATATACACTGATAATAGTTACGAATTATCTAATTAAACCTTGAACGTGTTTAGTTTCGTGTCTCTTTTTGTTACGTTTAAATTTCAAATTAATTGAGAAAAGAAATGACTTCTATCAGCAACTCTGTGTGGGCGTTAGCGTTTTGATGTTTTAATAGCTCGATTGTGTCCCATCGACCTTAAAATGAAATAGACGGATCATGTGGGCGGAGTCGCTGTAGTAAGATCTCTGAAGGGTAAATCACAAATTGACTTAGCCGATTGTCTATGGAAGCGCAGACTAGTGTTTTGATTACGGTGGATAATCATTAAAACCAATCAATAATTTAGGATCCATTTTTTACCCACAACCACGTGATAGATCTCCAAACCGAGCAACTGGAAGAAATAACATGAAGCTGCTGGCACAAACATCGTCTATTTCATTTTAAGGTCGATGTTGTGTCTTGGTTGACGTCACAATTGTAGTTTTTCAGTCTTTAAAAAAATCAGTTGAGTGTGATTAAAAGCTTTCTTTTAATACTTACTTCTTGATTGAATTACAAAAAACTAATAGCACCTTCTCTATTAATATAGAGGGAACCAAAGTAAAAACAGGATAGAGGGAAATCGGTTAAAACAGCTGTGAACTATGAATATTCAACAACTATGAATATTCAAAAGAGCCCACCTATACACAATTAACCCTGCATTGGTAGCGGGTCTTTTTTAACAAATAAGATAGCGATGGATCTGAGAGGTGCTCAACGTTTTCTTTCCTCGTTACGCAGGCATTAATTTTTCATTTAAAAAAATACTTAGTACTTTTGAGGACACACTAAAAAACAACTAACTAATAAAATTAATATTTAAATTTATAAATAATACATTATTAAGGTTATTCTTTTCATTGCGTAACATTGAAAAAAATTCACAGTACACCTGTCAGAACCAGTATGACTAAAGGAGGATTAAAATCATTTACTGCGCTTTTAATGCCAGCATTCACAATCGTATAACAATTTGTACTTAAGAGAAATGTAAAAGCAAACTATTTTTATCTCAGTGGTCATACGGCCACTTGGATTTCGCTTATTTACTTTTCAATTTATCATAAAAATATAGTTTTTCTTTTTTCATAAATATAAATTGTTATAAAATTGTGAATGCTAACATAACGTGCAATAAACGACTTTAAATTTGAGTGAAACATTTTAATTATCTCAGTTATTTCAAGTTTACGTTCAGTTTTCACGTAGACTCACTGTATTTTGGGTTAAAAATACATAATACTGACACGTGAAATGACAAAACAAAATCTTGGTTTAAAGCAGCGTTTCTCAACCTTTCAGTATTCGCGGCCCAGTTTTCAATCATAATTTTCATCGCGCCCCCCCGCTTACAATAAAATGTATACAACAATAATGTATATTGAGTATTTTGGATTCTGTTTTTAAATTATTTTTAACTAACTGCCAAAAAAAACAAGAGTAAAAGCGAGCCAACGTTGGCGAGAAACCACATCTGGCATTTTGCCAAGCGGGCGGTGAACAGATGAAGCGAATGAAAGCGGGGAAAATTTGAATATTATATTTGAAATGAAAGCCAAACAGGGAGATAACGTTAAAAGAATATGAAAGTAGAAAAATTCGTTAATGAAAGTTAACCTAGACGGGGTGAGCTAAATTTAGAAACTGGGAATACATTTTTTCGAATAATAAAAGAAATAAAACAGAAGCATGACTAAATAAAAGAGAAAAAATAAGTAATGTTTGTGGAAGGGAATCCACACGACCGATGCCGTCTCGAGCATGCGCAGAGCAAATGTTTTCTCATAGGAAGAAGGAAAATGTTCGATAACACAAGTTTCAATTCCAGCCAGTCTCATTCGCGAGTCGATCCTTCTATCGCTATCGAATCTATCGTGAATGTGTATGTTATATATGTTTTCGTGTTAATTGCAATTCACCATATTAAATATTCACGGCAGCAGATTTATGCAGACTCATGGATAAATTTTTAAGCGGAAGTAAGCGAGCATTAGACGATAGTCAAGCATCAACAAGTACACAGACGAGCGTGGTTCCGAAAATAAAATCAAGAAAATATTCTCAAGAATACTTAAATTTTGGGTTTACCAGTACTGAAGTAAATGAAGAAAGGCCCCTGTGTATCATTTGCTCAAAAATATTGGCCGCAGACAGCATGAAACCTAATAAACTTAAACGACATTTGGAAACGCTTCATAGTGAGTACGTCAACAAACCCAGAGAATTCTTCGAATTAAAATTAAAATCATATAAAAAGCAAAAATCATTTTTTAAAGAAACTTTGTCTGTGAATAAAAAAGCTTTAATTGCATCTTACAAAGTTTCATATAAAATAGCCAGATGTAAAAAACCTCACACCATTGGTGAAGAGCTTATTTTGCCAGCAGCAATTGAGATTGTAGAAACTATGTTTGGAGATAATTTTTCAAAACAATTGCAGTCCATACCTCTTTCAAATGATACTGTTGCTCGTCGAATTGGTGATATAGCTGAAGATATACAGTGTCAGCTTTTCTCGAAGTTGCCTGACAAATTGTTTTCAATACAGCTTGATGAAGCAACAGATAGTAATAAAGATACTCATTTAATTGCCTATGTTCGATTTTGTGATAATATGTCAGTAGTAGAAGAACTACTTTTCTGCAAACCAATAGAACTCAAAACAACAGCGCTGGCATTATTTGCTATTTTAAATGATTTTATGAACGAGGCAAACATAGAATGGAAAAATTGCGTCGGAATATGCACCGATGATGCTCGTTCAATGTCCGGAAGATTACAAAGTATACAAGCACTTGTAAAACAAAAATCGCCTCAGTGCGTCTGGACACATTGCATGATCCACAGAGAAGCTTTGGCTTCCAAAGAAATGAGTCCTGGTCTGAATATTGTGTTAACTACGGTTGTAACCGTAGTAAATTATATAAAAATGAGACCCCTGAAATCGAGAATCTTTTCCGCACTTTGTAAAGACATGGGTTCAGTACATTCAGCGTTACTATTTTATTGCGAGGCAAGATGGTTATCACGTGGGAAATTTTTGCAACGTGTTTATGAATTAAGAGAAGAAATCGCCATTTTCCTAGAAGAAAAAAACAGACCGGAAGCTGAGAATTTTCGCGATGGTTTATTTGTGATGAAATTGAGCTACTTGGTCGACATATTCGAGAAATTAAATAACTTGAATCTTCAACTCCAAGGAGCAAATACACATATGTTGGATACGAGTGATAAAGTTAATGCTTTTTGTAGAAAATTGGAATTGTGGAGCAGAAATTTAAAGCAAAAAACCTAACAATGTTTGCAAATGTGGATGATTGTACTAAAACTTACAAGGCTGAAGAAGAACATGTAAAAGTTGTTTTTGTAACCATTGAAAATCATTTAGCCATGCTGGCAAAGAATTTTAAAAAGTATTTTCTTGCTGACGACAAACTGATAGCAAGTTACGAGTGGGTTAGGGATCCATTTCATAAGACTCCCGAAGGACTCTCAATTGATGAGGAAGAAAAATTCATAGACTTCACGACAAGTGGCGAAACCAAAAGACAATTTAGTAATAAATCACTATTTGAATTTTGGGCAGGAGTAGAGGATGATTTTTCTGCACTAAAAACAAGGGCATTTCGCATTCTATTACCATTTTCAACATCCTACCTTTGTGAAACTGGATTTTCTGCTGTGGTTTCTTTGAAGACAAAATATAGATCTCGGCTAAATATAGAAACAGAACTGAGAGTGGCTATTTCTAATATTAAGCCTTCCTTCGAAAAACTCTGCTATGCAAGACAGGCCCAAGGAAGTCACTAATAATTATTAAATTTGTTTTTAATTTAGTATGTTTTGATTAAGTAAGTTTTGATTTAGTAAGTTGTTTTACTTTATTTGTTAAATATGTCGAAATGTATTTTGTTTTCTATGTGTATGTGTGCTTTCCTTTCAGTCAGTTAATCAATTTTTTTAAATAATATTTTCTCTTGGATATTCTCGCGCCTCCCTTCTAGTGTGCTCGCGCCCCCCTAGGGGGGCGTGCCCCACAGGTTGAGAATCGCTGGTTTAAAGAAGAAAAAGCCAGAGCTCGTTTAATTGCCAGTGACATCATGAACTTTGGTTGGATCACTGCATTCCTATGGATACCAAGCTATTGTGATATACCAGGAAATGAGCACGCAGATAAGCTAGCTAAAAATGGTTGTCTTCTACCCCAGCCGTCCAGCCCTCTCCCTTACCTCTGTGCTTGCAGAACGAAAGATAAATAAATCCGTCTGCGACCATCAAAAGCTCAAGGCCACGGACAAAACAGGGAGCAAGCTTTTGTCTGACCGTGCTCCACCTAATTTGCCACGACATATTCTACGCAAATTTTCAAATTTTAACTGGACATGATTATTTAAGAGGACACTTGCACCGCATTGGTGTGCATGCTTCTCCTGAGTGCCCCTTTTGATCGAGGGGGAGCCTTATGTATTTTAGTCATCTTTTATACTGCACTTTTTTTATCTGACGATCACATCTTAGTTGACGAACTTTTTAGCCGGGCTAATTTGTACTCGGCTGCCCGTAGGAAATTATGGTCCCTGGACTTTTCCTGACGTAGGAAGAAAAAGATACCGGATCGTCCAAGGCAAGGTCGTCCAAGAGCCACGACGGCTAATGAAGATCAATATTTGTTCATTACAGTGAGGCGTAACAGAAGTGGAACAGCTTCTCAGCTCTCTCGTGATCTTCATGCGGCAACAGGAAGCCAAGTTTCAAGGGTTACTGTTTCCAGAAGGCTACATGAGAGAGGTCTGCGTCGCTCTCACTTCTGCGCACAAGAGAGTCCTTTTAGCATGGTGCAGAGAACATCAACTTTGGACCAGGGATCAGTGGGAGACCGTTCTATTCACTGACGTGTTCCGGTTCGGCCTAACCACTGATTCTCGATGTACGTTCATCTGGAGAGAACCAGGGACCCGCTACCTGTCCTCCAACATCCGAAGACCAATATGGCAGCGGAGGTTTGATGGTCTGGGCAGGCATTTGGAGCTATATGTTCACATTTTCAGGGGTGCAGTTGGCCCTGATTTCATTTTTATGGACGACAACGCTCGTCCACATAGGGCTCATCTGGTCAACAAATATCTGGAAAAGGAGGATATTTTCCGGATGGATTGACCAGCCAGATCTCCAGACCTAAACCCTGTAAAGCATATCTGGGACGCTCTTGGAATGGCAATTTCAACTCGTCTTCCCCCTCACAAAACCATCCAGGACCTGAAAACAGCGTTGCTGGAGTGGGACTGACTGCCACAGGGACTCATAAACTGCTTCATTTCCAGTATCAATTCACGTTGTGAGAGCTGTATAACTGTAAAAAGAGACCATACCCCTTATTAACCCATTTTTTTGTGTTGATATTGTAACCTCTGTTTTAGACCTTCCTGCGCTGATGAGTCTTACACACGATCATGCATGTGCACCATAACTGTTGTATGTTTTTTTTTGTATTATTTCAACATAAATACATTACTAATTTCATTAAATTATGTCCAGTAGTTCTGAAGATAATCGCCCAAAAGTGAAAATTCTCTTAATTTTGAACACCAGTGTATTTGTTTATTGTATACTATAAAAGCAGAAAGCAAAATGATCGTTTACAAATATTTCAGTTACCTGTCTATATTATTAAGATATTCATTTTGTAACTCATTTCAAAGAAATCATTTGCATGATTTGTATGAGAGGCTTTTTCTGTAAAGTTAAATGTAGATAGCTATGGTGTTTGTGTGGAAGAACGTTTCTGTACATATTCCGGAAGTGAAGTCACTTGGCTACATTTTAAGGTAACTCAGTTATCTACCTAGCTCAAGTGTTGACCTCTTCATCTGACCGTGGTTCAAATTATGAGACGTTGTCCTTGGATCTTTCCTTTCGGAATTGATCCAGGACTGTTGCCAATTGCCCGTTTTGTTGCTCCAGTGAGATGTTAATTCAACTACCTACCTAAAGTTATCTACTAAGCGAAAGCAATAGATAAACGGAAGTAAAATCTTCGCCTTCCACTAGTTCGTTTACTCTGAAAATGCCTCTCATATACATATTTTTCATTTCACCCAAATGTTAACTTTTTAATATTTAAATAACGTGCATTTTTTATGTTTGAATCAATAAATACATTCTAATTAGTTGCGTTTATAATTTAATATGTCTAATGAAAGCAAATACTGCTTAAGTTTTACATGGTTGTAAGAGGAGTTGTTTCTACAAAATGTGCAGTCAAAGCGAATTTCACTCTTGACTAAAGGCATTAATACAAATCTATAAATAATTGTTTTTAATTTCCTCATATTTGCGTCACATTTTATACGTACTATTCGAAAAAGCATTTTTATATATTGTACATTTTAAGTTCTAGTTCGTACGGAGTACTCTATATTATACTTTGATACTTGGAAGTTCTAGGTATGCAAAGTAAGGTATGATGAACATCAACATTTTTTATGAATGTTTGATGCACTTAGCGTTGTTTACATCTCCTAGCATCTCCTACACTGTCAGGTTAGGGTTGATTCAAATATAGTAAGGGGTGTGGGTATTTAGCTGTTTTAGAGAGAAACACAAAATTCCAGGCAGGAATTTTAAATAGTCAAGTCACTAAGTTACTATATGTTTGACAAAACATGTAAAATTTTGCGACGATATATTGATCCTTTGATGCATATTGAATCTTGACACAAGCACACAGACAGATATAAACCGTGAAAATATACATACAGTGACGCTTATTAGCTCATTCGCTAAATTACTATGAGTACTCAAAGTATACAAAATTTCATGAAACAATATCCAGCCGTTTGGACGTAGCACGGTCACATGTGTATACAGACAGATACGAAACGTAGAAACCATTGATTTTGGTTTAGAGTGGCACAAAACGGATAAATAACATGAAACAGGATGGAAATTTAAAATGTACAAACATTCCATTTTTATTTACATATATTAAAATTTTTAAAAGTTGCATGTACAACGCCATAATAATTTCTACATAACTGTCAAATCTTATGAAATTACTCATTAAAGCCTTCCTATTATAGACTAATCAAATTTATTCTGTTTAAAACTTTTGTGAAATCGCTAATGGCCTTTATACTCTCACATAAATGGACGCTGTCACGGATTCTCATGTAATACGACACCTGAAGACTTTCACTTCTAGAGAATGATTTTGTGTACTCTAGTTTATACTAATTTTACACCTAAAAGTAATCATTCTAATCTGTTAAAAATCTCAGAAATATTGTTTTAAATTTTTATGTAGAGAACTATATTATAAATTTAATCATAAAGCACAAAAGGAAATTTAAACGATTATAAAAATAGGACAATGAGCAACTAACTTTAATACAAGATGAATCATAGAAAAATATTCCCTTTTGAAGAACCCCAAAATCTAGCATAAGAATTTAAAAAAGAAATCGTTAAAGAAATGCTCTCCGGATATAAAAATAAAATTTGTGATTGGCAGAAAATGCAATCCTTGCTGTGTCGTTAAAACCATTTTTCATGCAAGCGTCAGTGAATTTATCCCTTCAAATTGATGTTAAGGGAATCTTATTCGATAAGACATGTCTTCTTTAGTGACATTTTCCTTTTCTCAGATGAGTTAAAGGAAAGGAGAAAATCCGTTCTCCTTTTCTTTAAAAAGGGGTTACGATATTTATCTTATTTTTCAGTTTAGGGTGAATAATGGAAAACTGACTTAACATATCCGTTTCGAAACTACCATCTAAACGTAATGTCGAAATAAAAGACCGATGATCATCACTACATTAGTTTAGTAAACTTTGAAAAGGAATAAGGGAATGTAGGAGTTTGCTTTAATGGCATTTATTTCTTGGAGGTTTCTTTCCAACAAATGTATATTTCGTTAGACTATTAACCTTCGTAGTGGTTGTCCCGACGAGGTATCTCGTCATTAGCAAAACTGACCATATCAGGATTGACGAGATATCTCGTCAATCCTGATGACGAGATATCTTCGTCATCAGAAAAATTAACGAGATCTTGATCTCGTCATCAGAAAAAAATCGGTAAAATCTTAATGCCGAGATATCTCGTCATGTATAAGCGAAATTGGTCAGATCTTGATGGACGAGATATCTCGAGGAAACCACTTGAGGGTTAAAAATAAATTTTTCTTAGCACTGAATGCTTTTCCATAGTTTGATGCATGGAGTAGGGTGTCACCATATGATGATCGACCACTTGATTAGTATTACGTGGAGAACGTACTGTTTATAAATTTATACAATACAAAGATTTAGGCTTTATCCTATGATATGCCTTAATATAATAATTAGATCATATCACACAATTTCTCTGCGTTTTCTTTCAACGCAAAGCATATTTTGAGACAGTTTTGTTGTCTAGACTCTAGAGACAATGATTTTCATATCTTACTCTCTTCATGGATGGTATCAGTATAATTTGAGGCTAAAATTTGAAATTTTTTACTTTAACAAATGGTTATGAAAAGCGTCTAAATGAATCTGCAAAAAATAATGATTAAAATTCGAGCTATTCTGATATTCTAAAATTAAAATCTAAGACAGTATTTTTTCTGACGAGTGGACTGAGATGAAACAATACTAATGAATACTGAGATGAAACAATACAATCTAAAATAAAATATAATATAATTGCTAAATTCAAAGAACTCATATGTATTTAATATGTCCTACTTACACTTTATTTCAAAATTAAATAACCTTAGGTCAGCTATATTACTTTTCCGAGGAAATATTCAATGCTGGTAAATATTGTCACAAAGACAATGAAAATATTTTGAAAAAGTACATTTATTTGAAAGTTATTGTTTTATTTTAGTGAACAACAAATAATCATCCCTTAAGTGTTCATTTTCTAGCTTTTCATCAACATCAATCCACCGAAGTTGTTTCTTTTTTTCTCATCAGGCTTAAGAGCTAAGGACTTGAATGCACACAACTGTTACAATATCGGGCTATACAGAGGATGTTTGATATTTTTTGAATGATTTTAATGAACTGAAGATCAATTTTTTACAAGAAATTTTTGTGTTTTAAATGTTCTATTTGATAGCCCTTCTTGTTAACCATCTTTCTACACCTTAATTTCCATGATAATGACTTTTGTAGTATCGACAGAGGTATTTTGTCCCATTCTTGTTCCACGCTTTTCCAAAGTCCTTGAATGGTTTTCGGTCGACGTTTCGATAATACTCCTTTTAAAAGTCCAAAAGCAGAAAAGTCCATGGGTGAGACATCTGGAGATTTAGCAGGAATATCAGTTAAGGTAATAACTTGATACCAGTTTCTTGTTCCATTTTTCCAAGAATTTAATAGTGGATTTAGATGTGTGGTTGCTTGCTTTATCCTGATGCAGTTCTACTGATTATTGGCACTGTGAGTAAAGATATAGTATTTCTTTTTGAATATTGGGGATAAAATACGGTCTCGATAGTATGTGGGGAGTTGATTTTTACATTTCTTCCACTCCCTTTACTCTTAATTTTCCATTATATGCAAAACCGGCAACAATCATAAAACCCTTAGAGAAAGCTTCTTTAGATTCTTTGAACCACGTTTCAATATTTTTTTTCTTCTCTTTTATGATAATTGTTCTTTTTTATTAAAATCATTTAAATACACCCACGCATCATCTATTATCACCTTTTTCCATCTTTTTCCATCTTTCTACAGCTAAATGCCTTTCATACAGAATTCTGTAGCGAGTTCTGCGTTCTGCAATATGTCGTGGATATAGACGATGAACGTTGTATTTTTTGACCTTTTTAAGATTCAAATCACTGTTAATTATTTTACTTACAGTTTAAACTGAACACTTTAATGACTTTACAATAGTCCTTTGACTTGGCGGATTCTCTTTTAAAATTAAAGATCTTACCTTACAAATATTCTCAGAAATTCTTTTCTTTTTGGATATGTATTTGGAAGTATTTTTCCACTTTTACATTTATTTACTTTCTCATTAATAATATTACTTACCGTACCTTTAGATATCGAAAAAACATGACTTTTACAGCGTTTTTGAATAATTGAATGAGCATAATTCTCTTCGGAAAGAGCGGGAACATAGCCTTCCACCCATTGCTTATTTAAAAGCGCCATTTTGAAAATAAGCAAAACTATGAGTTAGTAAGACGATAAGTTATACTTTAACTTTAACTGCTGGCGAAAATAAAATTCTTTCGTTGAATACAATTTTTTTACAGCTCATCAAAATCGTTCAAAAAATGTCCGAACAGCCCCTGCATATGCGGTTCAATTGCCTAATTCATATAAGAAATTATCGAAAACTAGACTGAATTTCTTTGTATTGAGGAAAATCACGCGTTCTGTAGAATTATTTCAAAAATAAATAGAAGAAATGGAAACCACGTTATATACAATCCAAAGAAATTTTTTCTATTTTAGCAATTAGAAATATAAGATATACATGGATATGTATTAACGAATTACAGTTATGTTAATGACCTCTTGCTACAAATAATATGCTAATAATTTGAAAAGTTGATTGAAATGGGCTAACTGGATGATGTTTTAATCATAAACAAAGAAAAAAGTCTCTAATAGTTCATTCCTTTCTCTTGATAATGGCTGTACATCTGTTTCATAGGATTAATCAAATTTTGAATGTATGTTTCATTCAGATGATGCTACAAAACATGATTAACTTGTCTGGCTTGAAACTTATTAGGAATTTTTCTCCCTTATTCTGACTTGCAATTTTCAATTTTGTAAAGTTCGGGGCTGTTCTCAGGTCAGAGTAGTATAGTTATACCCTTTCTGATATATTTGTGCTCCTGAAACGTAAAAATTAAAAGCAAATATCTGTGAAAACGGTACTTAAGATAATACAGTTGTAGGAAGGATATACATGTTTGAATACTTGCTATTTTGAATGGAACACAAGATGCTAAATAATGTTGAAAAATGTAATAATAGGTATCACTAAACGTCTCTGATCGAATGATTCGAAGGGAAACAAAGGATCAGGTATCTTTCAGCATTCATTATCCATAAAATAAAGCCAACCTGCACTTAAATGAGAAATGCATTGCCAAAGCATTTAGCTGAATGGAAGCTTCATATTTCCACTAATGCAATCAAGATGTATTTTTCCGAAATTCGACAACGCGCATCAATCGGAGTTGTAGAAATTAAATGTTGGTTTATTGGTAAATACTAACTTTTTTAGTTGTCTAGTGCATAATGTCCTCTTTGTTCTTTTGCCCTCTTAAAGTAAGCTGACTTCATCTTTGCCAACAATAGCTTCTTTGTAAAGTGGTGTGCAGAGTGACGCAAACTATGTGGATATCGGACGGTGAATTATTATTTGTTCAAACTTTCCCACGCCAATTTCTTTAAAATTAATTTTAAAAATTAAATTTTTCCAAGTATAGAGATGTGGCAACCCAACTTTAAAGGAAAATATCTTCAAAAATGTTTCAAAGATAGTATTGATATCTTCATCCTTACCCTGTCTCAGTCATATAATAATATGAGTTTCTTTCCAATTTTTTAATTGCCGTGGTATTGAAAAATGATTTAATACAGCTCTGTAAAGAACATTTTGTATAGAATAACCTTTCTTTTGCTTCATGTAGCAAAACGTGTCCATAGAGTGCAAAACAAAGAGGGCTCTCTTCCGTCAGTTATTTCCAGTTCTCCGCAAAGTAAAATCCATAGAATGCACAAACCAAACCCATAAAACTCCTAGATCTGACTTTAGTCTTCTGAACCAATCACTGTTCACCTGCTTACATATTCGTGAAGTGCGTATGACACAGTAGCTATTGCATATTATGCAATAGTTTACTGTTCTAATGCAGTAATTCGCATAGATTCAAAAAATTCGACGAATTTAAAGGGTGGTGCAAAAAAATTTTCCATTAATACAACTAAAATGTAGTTGTCAGTGTAACTGTGGGATATATGTTTGAGCCAAACATTTGATACTTTTCATTTAATAAGACACTATTGCAATAATTAAATATTTCCTCATATGCATTATAGTATAATTCATATTATGAAATTATTACAGCACATTGAAAAGTGTTTTGAGACTCGTTTGGAATTACAGTCGAGTCCCGATAATCCGATTTGATCGGGACCGACACCAACTCGGATTATGCGGACTACATAATAAAATCGAAGTTCGTCTTTTAACATCTAACGAAACAGACACGTGTTTCCTTTTTCCGCACATTCTCCTCACAAACTTATCGTCTTCTATGAGTTCTCGAACTAGAATGATACACTAGTCGGACACTGTCACCTTTCTAATGTCCGACCACCACGGGAAAAACCCACCACGAAAAAAAATACATTATTTAAGCTACCTCGGATTAAACGGAGCTCGGATTAACAGGACTCGGATTAGCGGGACTCTACTGTATTTGGTTTGTCACTCTCTATAGTTATTTTTTGCTACACAAGGGCATATTAGACTGGGATCTATTTCTTAAAGAGGATTCCAAACCACTACGAACATCCGTTCTAAAACCAAGATTCGAACCCAGAAATTGCTGAACCAAGGGTCAGAGCATTAACCACTATGAAACTCTCTTGGTAAGTATGTATTTTGATTAACGTTACACTGGAGCAACACAACGGGCTATTGGTGACGGTCCTGGATTAATCCCAAAGGGAAAGATCCGAGGATAACATCATATAATTTTGAACCACTGTCAGATGACAAGGAAACACCTGAGCTGGCACCCCACTCTCCAAACTTCCACACCACGCCAACGTGAGGATATCTGCGGCCACGACAGATTTAACGTGCACCAGCCAGTTTTATACATGACGGTCTTTAATTGGATTCGAACACGCAACCCTCCGGTTGCTAACCGTTACTCTTCCAACCGGGCTACCGTGGCCCTCGAAACTCGCTTGGATTCCACATTGAATATACTGAATTGCGCATGTGTGTAAACACAATCGAAAAATGCATGTTTTATGTCGAAAATTTCCTCTCTCTCTTTTTCAAATTCATAAACTCCACGACAATCTCTTTAAAGATCCGCATCTATCACTTTAATTGAATTCACCAGGGGTCAACGTAACTGTTTTCGACGGAATGGAAATATTGCTGTGAGCAGCTTAAAGTGGGGTGCTCGTATTTTATTCTCCTTTCCATTTTTTGACGTCTTCTGCGCGACATCGAGTGGCGATTTCGGATTCAATCATGTCTCTGAGAAAACAGGCCTGGCGCCACTACTGTCATCCTGGACATTTTTAATGTTTCTGTATCTGATTCAGTAGTCTCTTAAAACAGTTATAAGTTTTTTTCCCATGCCTTTCGTATTCTGGCAATTGACGCAAATTTGGGGCGGTGTGTTCTGATCAATTTAAGGGCAGACTTCGGTTCCGTGTTTAGGACAGACATTTTTTACATTTCATGTTCATGAATTTAAAGTACAACGATAAGTAACTTCTAGTTCATGGAACGTTAAACTTCACGCTACACATGAGATGGTGCTCTACGTCAATCCTAACTGAAATGAGCTAACTTTCACGATTTCTTCACGGAAAAAAGCTTACTACATAGATTACCGTTTCAGCTATATTGTCATCTCAAAATTTGCTTTGCACTGTGCATTATACAAAACGCAGATTACCTATAATTATCACGATTTCCTCAATATCATCTATTAAATGTAGCACATTTAACACCCTTTGGTGAGCACTATGCTAAGTTTTTTTAAACTTTACTGGTGAAGACATATGTTAATGTATTTTGCACAGCACAAAGTTTAGTTTTCTTAACTTTTTAAGTGATGGTGGGAACCACTTCATCTTACGTCCAATCTAGAGGACATATATACATCAGAATATAAAATGAGAATATTTTTATACTTTAGAGCCTTAATATATATTAATTAATATTAACTACATTAATTATAATAATTAATATTTAGATTCTAGCTTAAATACTTTCGTAGGAAGTAAAACGCCAGATGTCCCACCAACCCCTGTAAGGACTTATCGTTTACGTTAAGTAGAGGATTCAACGGATAAACCTTAATTACATGAATAAAAAATGGTTGAAATATTACAGACTATCAATGTGGAACATAAATTTTAAATATAAAAACATTTTTACACAAATGACTTCTTTGCTTTTTAGTTATACGCGTAAAGATTTAAGTACTACGTTACATAGTTTTGGATCCTTTTTTTAACGTAGAACGCATTCCCTTAAACAATTTTTTTAAACGGAAATTCAGAATTTTGTGTTACAATTTAAAAGCTAGGCATCGGATCCAATAAACTAAATAGGTTCAATGGATACTATGGTCACTTAAAGTATTGAAGTTATGGATATGTATTTAAACTTTTGACTTCTCAGATTTCAAAGCTAGGTAGGTGAATTTACATCATACTGGAGCAATACAATGGTCTATTGGCGACGGTCCGGGATCAATCCCGAGGACAACATCTCGTAATTTTGAATCACGGTCAGATGACGAAGTCAACACCTGAGTTGGCACCCCACTCTCCAAACTTTCACACCACGCCAACGTGAGGACATTTGAGGCCACGACAGATTTAACGTGTACCAGCTCTCACGTACGCGACAGTCTTAGGGTGGATCAGGTTTCGAATTCGCAACCCTTTGTTTACTAATTCGAGACTCTTTCAACTGGGTTGTCACGGCCCCCATTTCAAAATATTCACTATGGCATTCTAGGTAAAGTATTGCCATTTAGAAATAAATATTAAAGCATTAGTACCACTCACTTCCGATGCTTAACACGATTCTCAATAGGATTAAATAAGCTTATTTGAGCTGAGAAACCATCTTGAAATCACAATTTTTACCTGAAAAGAAAGTAACCTGATGAATATAAATCTTTGGGTATTTGGGTATTTAAATTAACGTCACACTGGAGCAACACAATGGGCTATTGGTGACGGTCCGGGATCAATCCCAAAGGGAAAGATCCGAGGACAACACCACGTAATTTTGAACCACGGTCAGATGACGAGGCAACACCTGAGCTGGCACCCCACTCTCCAAACTTCCACACCACGCCAACGTGAGGACATTTGAGGCCACGACAGATTTAACGTGCACCAGCCCCCTTTGTACACGACGGTGTTTGGCTGGATTCGAACTCGCAACCCTTCGGTTGCTAGTTCGTTACTCTTCCAACCGGGCCACCGCGGCCTAATATAAATCAAATACAGCTGTTTTCCCAAGTGTTGTCGCACTTATACTTTACTGCAACTAGGATGATGTAATGACTCAATATCGTACTATAACAAGGTACTCCATAAAATAAAATGCAAGGTCGCAAATACCACAAACAAATATTAAAGCACGAGTATCTATGAGTAAAGGTTTCCCTAGTTCTCAGTAGAAAATACGCAATCTGATCGTTGCTTTTATAGGGTAACATATTTTATCACTGTTGTCGATAATTTCCCACTTTAATTCTTATCTTTAAAAGAAAATGTATCTATGATTTCTCTGATTAACGAAATGCTAGCATTGTGTCGAGTAAGATTAGAAAGATTAGAAACGGCATTTGTCAATCGATTGAGGTTTTGGAAATTCACTTAAAATTGTACAAAATTATTTTTTCATTGTGGTCAAAATCGGCAGCACAATAATCATACCACGCGATTTCTGTCCAAAATCAACCAAAAAAGTGTCAGTTTATCGAATGGACGTGGCATTCCAGAGATACGCACGTGTGTATCTGCAACTGATATTTTTAACGCTCACATTCAGTTTTGCATGTTCATCTGATGCCTTATTTTTCTTGTATGTTTCAATTTAATTTCAGGTATCGGCAACCTCAGGGACGCCAAAAAGATTATTTGGTGTTTCCAGCAGGCCGCGTTAGTCCAGTTGGTCGAATCGCGGATTAACAACCGGAGGGTTGCGAGTTCGAAACTCGATTCCTTCGTTGTCTTAGTGTCCTCAAATATTCTCACGTTGTCGTGTTGTGGAAGTTTGGAGAATGGGGTGCCAGCTCATGTGTTGAACTCGTCATCTGACCGTGGTTCAAAATACCGGACCATTGCCCGTTGTGTTTCTCCAGTGTGACGTAAATTCAACTATCTCCCTTTGGTGTTTTAGCACTGAAATTTCAAGTGACTGGAAGTGACGTCATAAAACTTTCAATGAGAATATCTCCGTAATGCTGCGACCAATCGAAAACGGAAAGCACTTTTACGAGTTGGTTTTTAACAAGGTAAGTAGGTATTTAATTAACGTCACACTGAAGCAACACAACGGGCTATTGGTGACGGGCTGGGATCAATCCTAAAGGGAAAGATCCGAGGAAAACACTTAATTTTTAACCACGATCAGATGACGAGCAACACCTGTGAGCTGGAACCCCACTCTCTAAACTTCCACACCACGCCAACGTAAAGATTTTTAACAAGGAATCGCGTAGTGTTAAGGGCCGCTGTAGCCCGGTTGGAAGAGTAACGAATTAGCAACCGGAGGGTTGCGAGTTCGAATCCAACCAAAGACCATTGTGTACAAAGGGGGTTGGTGCACGTTAAATCCTTCGTGGCCTCAAATGTCTTCACGTTGGCGTGGTGTGGAAGTTTGGAGAGTGGGGTGGCAGCTCAGGTACTGCCTCGTCATCTACCGTGGTTCAAAATTACTGGATGTTGTCCTCGGCTCTTTCCCTTTGGGATTGATCCCGGACCGTCACCAATAGCCCGTTGTGTTGCTCCAGTGTGACGTTAATTAAAATACCTGTTCCTACCGCGTAGTATTATTGTGTGGTAGCGATTCTGAGATCCTGTATATCGGAAATGCTGTCCAAATGCCGTTTAAGAAGCTGATTCATCGACTCCACTTTCGGTTCTCAATTATCCTATGGATCTAACTACTTAACACTTTTATGTTTACCTGTCTTGTAACGGCAGCTTGGGAAAATGGACAATCTTGCCGGCTCAAGCGTCGAAAGGAAAAGACCACACACCGAAGCGACCACCCGAAACATCTTTTTAACGATCTTTTAACTACAGTACCACGCTCCAGGTGGCGGAAATTGTTGTAGTTTCGAAACAAAGGGCAGGCGCCTTTCTGTCGCTCTCTATACCGACAGGGTTTTATGGTCCCCTTTCAAGTCCGCCGAAGTCTGTCGTAAAAGTCGAGGGAGAGGCCAACATGAGAGAGCCATTCGGGAACGTCCGAAGATGGTGAGAATTTTCAACAGCCAACCAGCACCGACTAAAAAGAGGACCCGAAACGAAAAGGAGGAGTCGATAAGCACCCAATATATATATATAGTGTTTTTTTTTGAGATCTTGAGGAGAGAGAGAGGAGCAGACAGAAGAGAGAGACCGTTTTGGAGAGAGACGTGAACACCCGTTCACTGTCGGTGCATTTATCCCGCCTTGGGATTCTATACTCGCCAGAGTATTTTATTGAGAAGGGCTCGCCGTAGCCGGTGAAGGAGACCCCTCCGAGAAACCTGTGTCGCTACTCACCCGAGTAGTGGAGACTTCACCGAGATCTAAAGTTCGCCAGAACTGATAAGGCTGATTTATCCCACCTTGGGATTCTATACTCACCTGAGTATTTTATTGAGAAAGGCTCGACCGTAGCCGTGAAGGAGAAGCCTCCTAGAGATCTGTGCAACTGCTCATCCTAGTAGTGGAGATTGATCTGATCCTATCTGGAAAGACTGAGATATCCTGCCTTGGGACTCTATACTCATCTGAGTATTTTTGTTGAGAATAGGCTCACCCGTAGCCGTGCATTAGACTCCCCCGAGCGAAATTGTGAGGCTCGCCAGCAGCCCTAAGCGCCTCGATAGAACTTTGGACCTTCCAATGAACTAACATTAAATGAACTCTTCATTCATTTTTCTGAATTTTGTACAAATTGTAAAATAAAACACATTAGTCCACAAACGGATACTTTTCAATGGTAACTAGTCTAGCTACCCTTTAACCAAGACGTTACAGTCTTAATACAGATCCAAATAATGAACAGACCCACCGGGAAATTCCTAAGAGGTTGGAGCTGGGATTTGACCACTTAGAAATGAAGGATTTTGACCTGGAGAGTTATTAAAAAAGAGTTGTATTAAATAAAAATTTAAATATTTTAATTAAAAATACAGCAAACAACATAGGAGCAAATTATAAAATTTAGTAGCTTGTTTCAAAGCTAATTGTGATTGGATTTAAGATAACAGTCTAGTCAAGCAGTGTCTTATGGGTCTCAGTTCAGGAATAGTGACAGGTCAAATCAATCAACAGTAGTTAAGAATTGTTCCCCTACCATCTTTTCAATTGTGCAAACGGACAATCATTAGAAAAAGAGAAAGTAAATCGATAACAGAATCATAGAACTAATTAATAATGTAATTATAATCAGTATTATTCCCTTTGAGTAAGTACTATACCCAAATTCAACAAATTAAAAGGGATCCAATATTTTAACATCACATGATTGACTTAAATTTTTCAAACAGCCTGAGTCCGGTAGATACTTTCCAATACCCAGGCCGATCTACCGAGCCAGTCCTTCACTGACCGACTCGAAAAAATTCGACTCACACTGAGTATTCTAGTAGGGCATCTTAGGATGGAGTTTTTGTTACTGACCTAACGCTCAGTTAGAATTGAAGAACATCAAGTAGGAGCCTTTTTCGTGATATTACCAAGGCGATCCTTAAAGAAAAGCAGTAATCGTACTGTGTGTCGTAGAAGGCGACTAACGGCGTACCTCCCTGTCATAGCAGGATTCGGCTGGTCCGCGTACTAGTGGTCTCCCTTCCCGAGGTCAATCTTTTGGGCAGCCTCGGGAGGTTGGCGGCCCGATGTGTGTGGCCCGTCGGATCGTGCGCGTCGTAGGTCACTTGTGTGTCTTTACGCATGACGTCGAGGGTACAAAAATGAGAGGGTCCCACTCTCCGCTCATTAAGACTAACTTCTTTTGTTTACTCTATAGCAGGGTTTCTCAAACTATAGTACATGTACCACTAATGGTACATTGCATTATTTTTGGTGGTACAATTTTTACACAATATATTTAAGTGAATGTTCAAACCTTTACATGTATAGTGTATCTTATCTGATACATAGTAGTTTTTTCATCTTTCCTCTATCTATTGATAATTTTTTAAATGAAATTGTGTTTCCTACTAACTACAGTAGGGACTCTTGCTAAATCCATCAATTTCCCTCCAATTATTCCCGGCATTTTTGAAACTAAGCCATTTATTGAACATTGTACTGTGACTGAGTTTTCGAATAATAAGCATTTTTTTAAGAAATAGTAATATTCATCAAATCAGTATTTCTTTTCGAAAAAAATAGTTTTAACAGTTAAAGTAAGTATTTTTCATTAAATATTTTTTAAGTCATTAATTTTTTAATTCAAATTTGAACTCCGTCATTGTTTTACTGATGAACTCTGGCTATCACGTTTAGCGTATTTGTCCGATATTTTTGGAAAACTGAACGAACTGAATTCTAGTTACAAGGTTCCAATGTAACTGTCTTTACTGTACATGACAAAATAAATGCAGCTGTGAAAAAACGAATACATAATTAAGGACGTGAAAAGTAAGAAAGTTGCTTCATTACCAACGTTTGAAGAGTATCTTCGGCAAAATAATCTGTCACTGACTGAAGAACTAATTGAAGATATAGAAAAATACTGCATAGGACTTGTTAACAATTTTCATTCCTACTTTCCTGAAAATTCAGAAAATGAAAGTTAGATAAGGAGATCCGTTTTCTATTTCGGATACTGTGCTAGATAATGTTTCAGTTCGAGAAAGAGACCAGCTCTTAGATATTTCATGCTACAGAAATCTCATGAATGAGTTCAAAAAGATAACTTATGTAATTTTTGGTTAAAAAGAAGAGATGAGTATAAGTATATTTCCGACAAAGCGATAAAATTTTTAATGCCTTTCAACACATTATATCTTTGCGAAACTAGATTTTCAGCCATGATATTAATTAAAAATAAATATAGGACACGGTTGCAACTGAACTCGCTTGAAATTAATGAAGATAAAGACCGACATATCGAAAGTGGTTATAATGAAACAGGCTCATTCGCGTCGCATTAATCCTCATCAATAATAAATCTTAATATTTGCTATTATGTAGTCTTACATACTATTTACTGCAATATGTAGTATATTTATATTTTATTATAATGCAAAAGTCTCATTTACGAATATAATTGAATAATATAAATTTAAAATGTTTTATTCTTTGACTAGCTGAATTACACGGAGTTGCTCGGGTTGAAATGTTGCTTGAAAAGTGAATTAGAATAATCATTTTTCTTCCACAGAAAAATGCAATCATTTAAGTTGTACGGAAAATACGTTTTAACTTTTTCATAGCTTCTACTATATACTTTGGACGCAAATATATGCATTTAATTCCTGAATATATTGTAATATGTAAAAGATTAAGACATAAATACGAACAGAAACGAAATTCCGACGAAAAAATGCAGAATTCTAAAAAACGAATGATGCGCAGTGTCGAATTTCGACTGCCTGAGTGTATTCTGAAACAGAGCAATTCGAAAAAAGACATTTGAAAATATTGATAAAGACGATAATGATTTATGAAATTTAGTAATGCTCAAATATGACTGCAACATTTCGCTGTGTTAAGTCAAATAGACAAACACGGGATTCTAAATCAAATTTATAAAATAATAAAAATTAATTCTGGTTTGCCAAATCTAAAATAACAAAATTACGCTTTTATGATTAATGAGTTGAAGTTTTTCGTGTTCCATTACAAAATGTAAATTATGAATAATGAAATATTTTAAATATCCTTTTTTTATCAATCAAATATTCATGTAAAAATATAAAATTCATATAGAAATAATAAACTTTAATTCAATAATGCACATTACACCTGTCAAATAAAGTAGGAAATACTTATACAATCAATTAAAAGTTAGATTTAGTAATGCTCAAACACACACAGGACCGAAACATAGCTTTGCCCGGGTATTTATCCCAATCTTCTATTGGACAGGAAAATGCATCAAATCAATCTATAGTGTAAAATCAAAGTAATTATATTAACAGGCTTTTATAAAAGTATAAGTACAGTACACGCATTATAAAGTAAAATATTTTACAAATTCACTGCAATATAAATTTAACACAAAACTTGATTATACACAACATTTTTAGTTTCACCACCTGGAGCAAGAATAAATAAAATTCTTGGGTGAACCCACCCTCGAGCAACCAACATATAGTTGTCCGTGGGAGAAACACGGCGATCTCAAATCCACTCCGTAGTACTTGATAGACTGCCCCTGCGACATGTTGATCGTGATCGAGAACGCAAGTCTCACTGGAAACTGCAATCTCTTAAAGTCGAAAGTGAGATCCGTCGGAATGAGTGGTATCCGTGGAATATAAACTATTGCACCCTCTCCCTTTCCTGTCAAGATAGTCGCTTCCATTGCATTGCCCAGCATCTTCTTGACACACAGCCTCGTGCCGTTGCAAAGTTTTGGCGGGTCGAGGCTCCGCAGTAAAATAACCGGAGATCCCACTTTAAGTAAAAGACGATGTGGTGGCAATCCAGCCGGATCAAGCGAGTTCAGGAACTCTGGCGGGAAATTGACGACCTCATCGGCATCTACTAGGGTATCGATGGACTTGTATTCAGTGACCACGCCTGGTAACATGACGAGTATTTGATTGTTTATGTCGTGGACGTCTTCATTTTTAGCAGAAAGAATGGCCCTCTCTCGCAACCAGTTCAAATCGTAATAGTTTTGGGAAACAGACGGATAGACTGCATCTATCAGCTCTGCGACGCACGACACCAGATTACAAAAATCGGATGTGAATTTAATCTTGCCAGAAGACTCGACTGCCAATCTGCCTTCTCCGATCTCCAGGAGTTTGTCTGAGAAAATTTGAGCACTCTCATCCCCTAGATGTACTCTCATGTTTTGCTTCAAAGTTATCTTTCGCACATGTCTCCACAAAAACGAATGTTTCAAACATGCGTGGATCTAATCGGCCGGCGTCGACTTCGGGATGACGGGCAGAGTTTGACCAAAGTCTCCACAGAGGAGTACCAGAGCTCCTCCCATCAGGTTGTCGTTTCCTCTCAGATCTCTCAGAGTGACGTCGAGGGCCTCGAGAGCTTCCTTGTGAGCCATGGTGCATTCGTCCCACACGATTAATTTGCAAGTCTCGAGCACATGCGCCCGACCACTTGCCTTGCTTATGTTGCAGGTAGGATTTTCCTTCCTGGCGATGTCAAGTGGCAACTTAAGTGCAGAATGGGCCGTCCTCCCTCCTTCCATTAACGTCGCCGCAATTCCCGATGGCAAGAGCAACTTCTCCCCGAGTCCGGATTTCGGCCAGTATTATATTAATCAAGAATGTTTTCCCTGTGCCTCCAGAAGCATCGAGAAAAATGATACCACCTTGTTGTTTTGTTGCCCGATCCATGATAATTTGGTATGCGTTTTTCTGATCTCGATTCAGAAGTGGCTTCTTGTCCGCGACGTATGCACTCAACTCTTCGACGTCGTAGTTCGTTTCTCGCACGTAATCCGCGCGAAGTACGTCTCGTCGATCTCGTACTGGTGCAGGCAGGCCCAATTGCAGTAATGTTTTATTTGTCATGGCCACACATTTGTCCTCAAGAATAACCAAAGCCTCGTTGAAAATGTCCGGACCAAACGCGATTTCTAATGTCGGGGTTTCCCTCCGGACTTTGGCGAGTATATCCTCACTCAGGGCCTCCTTATACTTTTCCCATAAAGCGTTTGGATTCGATGGACTGCATGTAGTCAATATTATAGCAAACAGGTTTTTGATTTGCTTTGGTAGGGAGATCAATTCGGCTTCTCGCAATGTGTCATCCCAGTGCTGGTCTCCTTCCAGCAAACCCAACTCCTGACAGGCCTCTCTAAATGTCTGGCATACTTCGTCGTTTACCGTTCTCATCTCTGCGAAAGATCTAGGTCCTCGTACCGAGTGAAGAAGCATCCTAAGGAAATAGCATTCGGCGTTGTTGGGGTGAACAAATGTACACTCGACCCAAGGCGTCTCTCGCGACTGCATCATGTCCAGGGACGGGCAGGCCAACTTTTCTTCTACAGAAAACTTTCCTCGATGCATTCCACGTGTAATACCGAGGTATCTCAGGATACAACAAAGTCCTCGCAAAAGGATCCTGCTGACACAGTTGAAAGAATGCCGTCAAAGTCGTGTTTGGTGGCTGATCAATCACTCTAGGGGCGCTCTCTGTTGCGAAATAAACTCTCTGACCATTTTCTAAATGGACGCTGAGGTGAACAACAGTAGGGTGTCTTTCGTGAATCGAAAAACCCAGTATTCGCCAAACTGCCTCGTTACTGCTGAGGTATCTTCCCAACTGATACCGCGTCACTTCATCGTTCGATCTCTCGTCGCTGATACCGAAAACAGCCATATCACTACCTTTGTTGACATACTTGCACACATATTTAATCGATTTCACACTATTGCAGTACTCCACGTTGATGTGTGCCCGAAACATTTTCGACAGCAGCGGCGAAAAGGGCACAACCCACCTATTGTCGATTTCTATTTCCGTGTTGCTGCGTATCGTTAGTTTCGCCGTGAACCCTCCATCTTCCGGAGCCCGCCGTCTGTACAGGGGATAGCCGTCATTTCCGGTTTGTGTCTCTTTAATCAATTTTCTAGGGTATTTCTTGGTACACTTTCCGTCCTTCATACACGGAGAGATGGGATTGAGATTTCCACACGGTCCGTGGATCATGTTTTTCGTTACCACTGCAAAAAGTTCGGGATCTTGTTCCGGGTCTGGCAACTCGGCAGATAAACGTCATCGATTTGAGTGGGCTGAATTTTGTCCGCTAACCTGATCAAATTGTGCGAGTGTGGCAGCCCTCGCTTTTGCCATTCAATCGTGTACATTCAGCATCTCGGCACTCCAAATACATGGCCCTTTGTTATAACGTCAATCAGTTTCAACTGCTTCTGTTTAAATACTCTCGCAATCAAGTCGTGGCGCTCACTGGGTAATTGACCATTGGTAAGAACCTCCTTGATCTCAGTCCAAGTGGGATTGCAGGTGAAGGTGATAAATAAGTCTGGTCTCCCGTACGTCCTCACGTACGTCATAGCATCTTGTGTGTATTCGTGCATGTGTCTGGGACTGCCTGTAAATGTAGCTGGTAGTATGACTAAGACACCGAGGTTTTCAACGTTCCCGTCATTTGCCACAGCATCTCTCAGGTGAATATATTCGTCAACTCTCAGTTTACGTTGATTTAGACGAATGTAAATGAGACGCTCACTCTCGACTTTAGCGTACATATCCACGATGAACTGATGAAACAATTGCCTGCAGTTCAATACGTGGTACTCCTCAGTATCTTGAACCATTAATCTGTAAACATAGAAATCCATCGCTGAAACTTTCTTGCTGGTTGTTTCACCTGTTCTTGGGTTGATCTGCCTCAGATTAAATTGATATCCATCTTCACCATGGGGGAATATTACTGGGTACTGCAGAGCATCATAAGATCGATGTGTTTCCGAAATACGCTGCAATGATTCACCTCGTCGTTGAATAACGATATCCCGTTGATGAAACTCATCTCCTGATATAACCACCGCGACTTCATCTGCTTGAGGAGAGTTAAAGCGCCGCTCGTGTTCGCCTGCTGGTCTTCGGTCTGCTCTTATGACTACTTTATATTCATCTGTTGGCATACGTTCCAATGCTGTTTCAAAGGTTTGAATAAGATTATTGTGCTCATGAAACATCCTCTGTAAGTTTAACACAATCTGACGTCTTGTTCCCGAGAAGTAGGCGGCACCTCTGATCAGTTTCCATTTGTTCGTTTTGAATAAAATATAGTTGTAGAAATTTTGGTGGTTGATCTGGCAGCGGAAGAAACGATCCCGCTCTATGGTAAACCTGCCTTGCACCTTGAATGTCGACGGAAATCCAGGCTGTCCAACAACTGATGTGGCGCCGAATGATGTCATTTGGAATCATGAGTTGTATTTTCTGATGTTACTAAGAAAATGCTTCGACTCTGACATATCTCCTAATGTGTAAATCAAAAGGTCTTGTGGTGGTTCCAGTTGGCAGAGTTTAACTTTTCCATTTTTGCAGCAAATACCAGTAGACTCTGATTTAAACTTTTTGGCTTGACAGTAACTACAAACCATTTCCATTTTCCCGATGGTAACACTTGCATGCAGCGAGTAGTCTTTATGTGAATCGTAGTGGAATTCTTCCAATGCTAAGCTAAAATGGTTCGCAGTCCGTGATCGTTGGCTCTATCTCTCTTATCTTGTAGTCGGGCCTCACGCTGCTGTGCCGTCTCTGTTGCTCTAGATGTAGTAGCTCTCTTTCATATCCTGTAGTCGGGCCTCACGCTGCTGTGCTGTCTCTTGCTCTAGATGTTGTAGCTCTCTCGCAATCGCAAGTCTTCTATTCCTCTCCTCGGAAGTTTCTTGACTACGCTCATCTTTCATCATCTTAGCCGTTGACTGCACTTGGCCGATCGCCTTCCGCTTCCTTGGAGGCATTGCTACAACAAAGAAATCTGTAAAAGAATACAAAGAAATGCTCTCACTGAGCAATGAAATCTATTATAGAATACAATAAAAAGCTAAAATTAACGAAAAAAACTAATTTAAAATTATGTAGTACTTACATCAGTTTAGAAATATAAATCCCAAATGTACACTATCACTGTCAAATAAAGTAGGAAACACTTATACAATGAACTAAAAGAGCGAAATAAAACTGCCAGACTCGCTGAAAGATGATAAACTGGAAGATTTACCAAGTTAGCTTCCTTTAAATACGACCAGTTAAGAATCGAGTGGGTGCTGGAATGTTCTCCATAATGAGTCCAAGGAAGTTTCCGTTTCCCCAACTTTCTTGAAAATTCTACAAAGTTTTATAAAAAAAAGTAAACATTAATTCTGATGCTGCCAGATACCGAGTAGCAAAATTACGCTTTTATGATCAATGAGTTTTTCGTTTGTGTTTTTCGGGGGTTATTTCAATTAACGTCACACTGGAGCAACACAACGGGCTATTGGTGACGGTCCGGGATCAATCCCAAAGGGAAAGATCCGAGGACAACACCACGTAATTTTGAACCACGGTTAGATGACGAGGCAACACCTGAGCTGGCACCCCACTCTCCAAACTTCCACACCACGCCAACGTGAGAACATTTGAGGCCACGACAGATTTAACGTGCACCAGCCCCCTTTGTACACGACGGTGTTTGGCTGGATTCGAACTCGCAACCCTTCGGTTGCTAGTCCGTTACTCTTCCTACCGGGCCACCGCGGCCCTTTGTACTTTTCGGAATAACGGTGCTTGGGTTAGAAATAAATGTAATCGGTGTAGACAAATTAAACTGAACTAGAGGTCGCCCAGTGGTCGAAATTCGACCATAATTCATTTAATTTTTATGTTTGAACGTTAATAAGGTACTTTTGTCAAAGAGTATACCTCTATATTCATTGCATATAATTTTTTTGAATTTTGTTCTATTACGTAAGCTGCGAGCATGTACAAATACGTCACAGGAAAAATACGGTATAGCTTGGTTAAGCCATATCTAGAAAAGAATAACGCGTTTTTTGACATTTTCTTGGGTTTTTTTATTGCTATACTGGCCACAGGTTTCGCCGAGGCTACACAGTTAATCTGCCTATTTTTCCAAATTATATAAAATTTAAATAAAAATAAATCCAAAAAAGGAAATAAGGAATACGTGCTTCGTATTTTTTATATATTTTTTATTGAAACAAAAAAAACCTGGTGGTTAAAAAAAATAAATGTTGTCCATTGAACTTGAAATAGTTCGACAACGAATTTAATGATTCAAAACTTCTGTGTAGACGATGTTTTTTGTAAAAATTCTTTCATCGTTTGCTAAATGCCCTTGACCGTAATATTCTGAAATATAAAATCTCAAACCATCGAATGATCGAACTCTACTTGCTGCGACGTACAACTGACCATGTGTAAAAACTGGCTGCCTCAATAAAATTCCAATTTTTTCGAATGTTTGTCCTTGAGACTTATTTATTGTCATCGCAAATGCAGGTATAATTGGAAATTGAGTTCTTTGGAAGTTAAATGGTAAAATAGTTCCGGAATATGTTAAATTTATACGTGGAATCAAAATTCTCTTATTGCGTGCGGTTCCAGTTAAAACTTCGCAATCAATAGTATTACGATACATAAATTTGATGCGCATTCTTGTTCCATTGACTAATGCTTCCTTTGTATTTAAGTTTCTGATCAGCAAAACGATGCAATTAACTTTCAATACTAACTTATGTGGTGGCAAACCACTAATAGTCAAAGAATTCAAAAACTCTACTGATAGTTATTGATGTCATTGTCATCATCACAAATTATTTTATCGTAGCTATGATATATTCTCTGTTCACCAGGTATTTGATTAAGTATATCAGTATTAATCAAAGTACAATCATAATTTTTAGGTGCTAAAATAACTGAGTTCAATATGTTATCTGAGAGTATGTTTTCGGAAATATTTCCATACACCTCATTAATAATATTATTTTCATCTCCTATTAATTGCTGAGGTATTTCAATAATATTTTCACCAAACTGAGGAAATTGTAGGGCTTCATCATTACCAATTTTTTTCAAGAATTCGACAAATTCTATTTCACTTGGTAAGGCTCTCATATTTTGAGTAAACGTAAGTTTATGAAAATAAACAAATTTATGCCAACTCGTAACACAATTTTCAATTAAAGTTACACGTGATCCATGTGGGATAACTGGTAAGATTTGCCGAAAATCACCGCACAGAAGTATCGTTTTCCCTCCAAATGTTTTATGTTTATCATTTTCATCGCATAGATCCCGCAATAATCTATCTATGATTTTCAACACTTGCAGTGGGCACATAGAAACTTCATCAATAATTATCAATGATGATGAATTTATGTAACGACCATAGCTACTATTTGCGGTAATATTCGCTACAGAATTTTCCAAAATGGGTATAGGCAATTTAAACACATTGTGTAAAGTTCTACCTCCAAGTAATAGAGTTGAAGCTATGCCACTGAACGCTGTTGCAATACAACGAAGATTAAGCGAATTTAATTTGTGAATGATTGCTGTTTGTGTGAATGTTTTGCCACAACCAGCATGAGCGGTTAAACAAAAAACATTAGATCCAGTATCATGATGCAAAACTTCACGAATCACATGATCAATGAGATTACGCTGTTCAATATTTGCAGTTTCATAATGCTCACAAAACAGGAACTCTTGTTCTATTGGATCAATAGTATTTGCTTCTTCTATTCTCTGCGAATATGTGGGAACTCGTAAACCAAGTATTTGACATGACAAATTATGAACATTCAAAATATCTTCAATTTCTAATAGAGCTCTATTAAAGGATGCTTCTACGTTGTAAACTCTCAGAAAATCTTCACTAAGATATACTTTAAATTCATTCCATAACGCCAATGCATTGGCTGGCACATTTAATGCACAAATGTAACCAAATAAATTTCGCATTTGTTTTGGTGAATGTAATTCTTTTGCTTCATTTAAACATTCGCGCCATTCATTATCATTTGAAGCAATGCCGCGAGCATGGCACGCTTCAACAAAAGAAGTGTGTATAATTCCATTGTATGTTCTAACATCCTCAAATGATTTTGGACCACAGACATGTAATAAAAGCAATCGTAAATGGAAAAGTTCGATGTCTTTTGGTGATACTACATACATGCGTGCAATGATTTTATCACCTCCACGCCTTCTCTTCTTCCATTTGTTTTGGGAATCTTCCCACACATAATGCAGAGGAATTTCAATATACTTATATTCACGTGCTGATGGATCTGATCGATTCAATTAAAAAAATGCTAATAATTTTGTTTGTCTTACATTTTCAATTGCTTGACGTTCTTGCCCTTCTCGAAAGTAAACATTCTGTCTACTGGGTAAATGAATATCAAGTCTGATGATAACATGTGACTGAAAATGCATTGGTAATTCATAGATGCGCCATACAGCTTCAGTTGATCCAACATAACGACCTGTTAAAAAATTTGTAACTTCATCAATTTGTATTTCTTGACCTTGTTCATTTCGCCCTGAACCTAATTCAACAGATGCACTGTCATAGCCTTTATACACGTATTTATAAATGTATTTAACACTTTTAACTGTAGTGCATACTTCAACATTTATATGGCAATTAAATTTGGCAAGTAAATAAGGATTGTATGGTACAACATAACGATTGTCAAGGCAACTACCGCGAACTTCTGCATGAATACCATTATCACGCCTCCTGTATAATGGATATCCATTTAATGATTCACATGTAAATTCATTAAATCGTTTTGGATAATCTTTTGTGCATTTTCCATCTCTCATACATACAGAATTTGGATTAAGTACACCACATGGACCATGCATCATGTGTTTTGCAACATATTCATGTAATGTAGGATGCGTTTGAATGTTAGGAATCTCCGCAGATACAACTTTATCAATATCGGTAGCGTTAACAATTTTATCTTGCTCATTTAAAGAGAGTAAAATGTGAGCATGAGGCAATCCTCTCTTTTGAAACTCAATTGCATAAATGAGTGCTTCAACTTTACCGAAGATATTTTTTAGTGTAAGGCCCTCAATTAATGCTTTCAGTTTGGACTTGAATACACGCACAATAATATCAGGCCGAAAATTAGCAGACTCACCTACACCAATATTGCTAACTATTTCAGGCCAACTTGGATTGCAAGTCATTGTAATAAACAAAGAAGGCTTTCCTAAATGTTGTACAATTGACATTGCATCTAAATAATTTTGATACATATTTCTTGGAGATCCATTGAATGAAGATGGTAAAATTACTCTACGGCCAACATTACTGGCATTGATGTTCGATTCTAAATAATCTGTTAAATTGTTATAAGCTTCAGACCTAAGAATTGTTTGATTTTGTCGAATGAAATATAACCTTGTGCCTTCTATTCTCACATATATATCAACTATCCACTGCAGAAATAATTTTTTTGAATGGTGCAACATGCTAAAATCTTCTCTAATTGCAATTCGATAGGCTGCATATTGAAGCATGGTTAATTTATTTCTGGGCGCTCTTGAATTAGATGTAGTTGGTACATTATGAGAAATATTGATATGCCACCCAGTATCACCATTTGGAAAAAGTAATGGATACGCTAAAGGGTCTAATGATGAATCCAAAACAGAGATATTTTTAATGGTACCATTAACTTTTGAAAATGAAATCATATTTCGTTCAAAAGGTGGCTCACCATCAACTGTACTAAATATTACTGCTACATCAGTTTGAACTGCATCGTTGTAACGGCGTAGATCTAAATCACGATTTACTTTAATGAGCATACAAATTTCTTTATTTTGATTTTCAACTCTCTGACAATGATCTTTCATTGCAATGAATGACCGAACGAAAGGATTAATGCGTTCCAATTCAAGAGATTTCGCGCATTATATTGTTATTGCATGTTCGGTTAAAGTGTTCACGTAATCTATAATTGATAGCAGTGTCAACATCATAAAAATATAATTGCGCATAACATGGTGAGCGACCATATCCAGCAGTCATTGGACCTGATCTGTGATAAAAAATATCATGTATTTTGAAATGATACACTCCTTTCGTAACTGTATCCGAAATTTTAGCTTCTGAGCTAACCATAGCAAATGATGAATTGTATTTACGAATGTTTTCAAAATAATTTTTTGACTTACTTTTTATTGAAGGTTCATTTGAAGTAAGTCCATCATACAATGATTTAAAATATTCATTTTGACTTAAGGCCGGTAATATTGCTTTACCCTTATGACAACATGAAGTGAATGCAGTCCTTTCACCTAAAGTGACTTCAGATTCGAAATGTTTTGCATTGCAAAACCTGCATTGTAAATCCATCAATCCACAATCAAAAGTATTAAAAGTTCTTGGAATGACATTCAGTGCGCATTTAAATGTATCTCTCAAAATAAATTCATCATTTTGTATACTATTTACACTATTTAAATTTGCATTTGGCCTATTATTATGTGTACGCGAATATATATCCCTTCTTCTTTGTCTCTCACTCCGATCCGTCAATGTTCTATGTCGAGGCATAATGGAAATAGGTGCGAATAACTGGATGTAAAAAAAACATTTAATGACCAAGATTAGACAGAGTTTAATTTAAAAATAATAAAATGTACTCACTTTTTTGAAACCACCAATAATAAATAAGTGCGACTGTTGCCACAGGCTAATATGTATTTGACATTGACAGATTTAAATTATCCGCATTTTGTATTTCACTCCGAAGAGTTTTTTTTATAAATAATCTAAATAAACTTCCTCTTGGGAATGGATTTCACTGCGGGGGGATTAAATCAATTACAAATCATCCACTTCGCATTTACTCCGCTAAATTTTGTACAGTATATAAACGTAAACAATGAATGTTTTATTTTGTTTAATTAAATATATTTGTAACGCATATCTATATATATAAAATAGGATGTGTGTGTATGTATGTGTGTATATTTTCTATACAAATCTACGCCGTTTGACCAATCCACACCAAATTTGGTACACTTATACTTTAGAACACTGCGGTCAGCATAGGCTAACTCTTAACCCCCGTTCTATTGGCCCTAGGGGGCTAAAAACTATTCGAAATCGCCATCGAAATAACATTGAGCATAGATTGATTGCTTTAGACAGCTATGGTTGCTTTACCAGTGTTGATCGAAAAACAACTTTTCCTAAACAAATTAAATTACAATATTTATGTTTGAATTGACTTTTTAGTTCTTCCCACGATGTAAATAAATTATAGATATTTATTGATCAAAAAAGAATATTTTAAAATACTTATTTTTACAAGGAAATTCAAGAAAAATTTTCAGGAGTTCAAGGATGATTTTCAAGGAAAGTTGGTATATATATTTCTATATGAACGTTATGTTGTTTAATTTAATATATTTGTAACGCATATTATACATAAATTTTATCTTTCTGCACTCCTTCTCCATATGAACTTTAATTATGCCAAATCTCATACACCTCCGTGCGCGCAATGTGCTTAAAAAGGGGTACAAAGCTTTTTCTTCACGTATTAATATATAGATTACAGTATATGAACGTAAACAATGAATGTTTTATTTAGTTTAATTTAATACATATTTGTAACGCATATTATACATAAATTTTATCTTTCTGCACTCCTTCTCCATATGAACTTTAATTATGCCAAATCTCATAGTCCTCCGTGCGCGTAATGTGCTTCAAAAGGGGTACAAAGTTTTTCTTCATGTATTAATATATAGAGACAAATTTTCAGGACTTCAAGGATGATTTTCAAGGAAAGTTGGTATATATATTTCTATATGAACGTTATGTTGTTTAATTTAATATATTTGTAACGCATATTATACATAAATTTTATCTTTCTGCACTCCTTCTCCATATGAACTTTAATTATGCCAAATCTCATACACCTCCGTGCGCGCAATGTGCTTAAAAAGGGGTACAAAGCTTTTTCTTCACGTATTAATATATAGATATTTGTAACGCATATTATACATAAATTTTATCTTTCTGCACTCCTTCTCCATATGAACTTTAATTATGCCAAATCTCATACACCTCCGTGCGCGCAATGTGCTTAAAAAGGGGTACAAAGCTTTTTCTTCACGTATTAATATATAGATTACAGTATATGAACGTAAACAATGAATGTTTTATTTTGTTTAATTTAATACATTTGTAACGCATATTATACATTAATTTTATCTTTCTGCACTCCTTCTCCATAAGAACTTTAATTATGCCAAATCTCATAGTCCTCCGTGCGCGTAATGTGCTTAAAAAGGGGTACAAAGTTTTTCTTCACGTATTAATATATAGCGACAAATTTTCAGGAGTTCAAGGATGATTTTCAAGGAAAGTTGGTGTATATATTTCTATAGGAACGTTATGTTGTTTAATTTAATATATTTGTAACGCATATTATACATAAATTTTATCTTTCTGCACTCCTTCTCCATATGAACTTTAATTATGCCAAATCTCATACACCTCCGTGCGCGCAATGTGCTTAAAAAGGGGTACAAAGCTTTTTCTTCACGTATTAATATATAGATATTTGTAACGCATATTATACATAAATTTTATCTTTCTGCACTCCTTCTCCATATGAACTTTAATTATGCCAAATCTCATACACCTCCGTGCGCGCAATGTGCTTAAAAAGGGGTACAAAGCTTTTTCTTCACGTATTAATATATAGATTACAGTATATGAACGTAAACAATGAATGTTTTATTTTGTTTAATTTAATACATTTGTAACGCATATTATACATTAATTTTATCTTTCTGCACTCCTTCTCCATATGAACTTTAATTATGCCAAATCTCATAGTCCTCCGTGCGCGTAATGTGCTTAAAAAGGGGTACAAAGTTTTTCTTCAAGTATTAATATATAGACACAAATTTTCAGGAGTTCAAGGATGATTTTCAAGGAAAGTTGGTGTATATATTTCTATATGAACGTTATGTTGTTTAATTTCATATATTTGTAACGCATATTATACATAAATTTTATCTTTCTGCACTCCTTCTCCATATGAACTTTAATTATGCCAAATCTCATACACCTCCGTGCGCGCAATGTGCTTAAAAAGGGGTACAAAGCTTTTTCTTCACGTATTAATATATAGATTACAGTATATGAACGTAAACAATGAATGTTTTATTTTGTTTAATTTAATACATTTGTAACGCATATTATACATTAATTTTATCTTTCTGCACTCCTTCTCCATATGAACTTTAATTATGCCAAATCTCATAGTCCTCCGTGCGCGTAATGTGTTTAAAAAGGGGTACAAAGTTTTTCTTCACGTATTAATATATAGCGACAAATTTTCAGGAGTTCAAGGATGATTTTCAAGGAAAGTTGGTGTATATATTTCTATATGAACGTTATGTTGTTTAATTTAATATATTTGTAACGCATATTATACATAAATTTTATCTTTCTGCACTCCTTCTCCATATGAACTTTAATTATGCCAAATCTCATACACCTCCGTGCGCGCAATGTGCTTATAAAGGGGTACAAAGCTTTTTCTTCACGTATTAATATATAGATATTTGTAACGCATATTATACATAAATTTTATCTTTCTGCACTCCTTCTCCATATGAACTTTAATTATGCCAAATCTCATACACCTCCGTGCGCGCAATGTGCTTAAAAAGGGGTACAAAGCTTTTTCTTCACGTATTAATATATAGATTACAGTATATGAACGTAAACAATGAATGTTTTATTTTGTTTAATTTAATACATTTGTAACGCATATTATACATTAATTTTATCTTTCTGCACTCCTTCTCCATATGAACTTTAATTATGCCAAATCTCATAGTCCTCCGTGCGCGTAATGTGCTTAAAAAGGGGTACAAAGTTTTTCTTCACGTATTAATATATAGAGACAAATTTTCAGGAGTTCAAGGATGATTTTCAAGGAAAGTTGGTGTATATATTTCTATATGAACGTTATGTTGTTTAATTTAATATATTTGTAACGCATATTATACATAAATTTTATCTTTCTGCACTCCTTCTCCATATGAACTTTAATTATGCCAAATCTCATACACCTCCGTGCGCGCAATGTGCTTAAAAAGGGTTACAAAGCTTTTTCTTCACGTATTAATATATAGATAGATAAAAATTTTTCAAAAAGCAGAAGGTTGATTTTACAGAATTTTAAGAAAGAAAATCACTGCTTTCAAAGGAGGATTCACATGTATCTATTCCGGACATTTTAAAATAAGTTACACGCCTTACCTAAAAAGCTTATGAAACTGAATACTTCAAATCATTACGCATTCAATAAATTATTTAAGGAAAGTTGGTCGAAATATACACCAACTTTCCTTGAAAATAATCCTTGAACTCCCGAAAACCTTTTCTTGAATTTCCTTGCAAAAATAAATATTAAAAAAAAAAATATTCTTTCTTCAATAAAATATCTATCATTTATTTACATCAAGGGAAGAACTAAAAAGTCAGTTCAAACATAAATATTGTAATTTAATTTGTTTCGGGGGGTATTTCAATTAACGTCACACTGGAGCAACACAACGGGCTATTGGTGACGGTCCGGGATCAATCCCAAAGGGAAAGATCCGAGGACAACACCACGTAATTTTGAACCACGGTCAGATGACGAGGCAACACCTGAGCTGGCACCCCACTCTCCAAACTTCCACACCACGCCAACGTGAGGACATTTGAGGCCACGACAGATTTAACGTGCACCAGCCCCCTTTGTACACGACGGTGTTTGGCTGGATTCGAACTCGCAACCCTTCGGTTGCTAGTCCATTACTCTTCCAATCGGGCTACCGAGGCCCGCTAATTTGTTTCGGAAAAAATTGCTTTTCGATCAACACTGGTAAAGCAACCATAGCTGCCTAAAACAATCAATCTATGCTCAATGTTATTTCGATGGCGATTTCGAATAGTTTTTAGCCCCCTAGGGCCAATAGAACGGGGGTTAAGAGTTAGCCTATGCTGACCGCAGTGTTCTAAAGTATAAGTGTATCAAATTTGGTGTGGATTGGTCAAACGGTGTAGATTTGTATAGAAAATATATATATATACATACATGCACATCCTAATTTATATATATAGATTAGCACTCATTTAGGATGCATTGATTTTTAATCGGAAAATGCTGATGGTACATATATTTTTGATTGTTATTCATGTGGTGCAAAATTTAAAAAATTTGAGAACCCCTGCTCTGTAGTAATCGAGTTACAATAAGTCTGACTTGGCGACGCGTGTTGGCCAGAACGTAGGGTTGTCGCGGGCCAGGAGAGCTGTGCTCCCTGTGGGTAGGTGTTCGCACCTGTATTTTCCGTAGCCAGCCGCAAAAATCCATGTAAACCTGACAATCCTAATGCCGGGAAGTGAGGGGGCCGTGCTGCGGCAGTTTAAGTCGGGAAGAGCTCTTGTTGCGTGACGATATCAGGTGCATGAGAACTCTATGTTTATGGCTCCGAGACCGCATGAATCGATTTTTCTGCTACCCGCGACGACTTTACTTGGACACACTGCTTAAGCTTTAGCTCAGATGGTGTCGTGTCGGGTGTCTTTTGAATCCCTCGACTTGCTCCTTAGGTGCAGCTCTTTGAACACGTTTTGCTTTGTGTTTCTTGTTATCTTTGAAATTTTTAAGTCGATCATCCGCCTTCGGGTCACTACATGAGTCTAAATTTAGGGTTTCACGCCGGCGCGTCCAACAGCAGGGCTCCTTAGAGGCTAACTGACGTCAACACTATGACATGTGGTTCAAACGCGGTGACGTCTAAAGGGACGCGTGGCAACACGATAACGAATCATATTTGTGACATATTCGTAACGTTACCAGCTCGCTCAAACTCAACTGGCAGTAGCTGCTTAACTCTTTGTTGCGTTTTTTCCTCTATTCAACGGTATGTGCACAATCTGTCCGCATCTTTTCATTTGCGAACAGTAGCATCAAGAGTGGGTTGCATTTTTTCGTGACGCTCAATTCCCAAAATACTCCCATAGTGAGGAGAAAGACGCAATTTTAAGTCAAAGCCAAACAATAATGGAAATTTTGCTCATAAATTTATGAAGTCGAAAACTTGACTAAGAGGTGAAGATATTTGAGTTAAAGTTTCCACGACTAACTCGCCTATCAACAGCATTTTGTAAAACTTCCGTTTTATTTGTAGTAGATTTTAAAATACTTACTCCCTTTCCAATTAAAATTAAACTTCTTAAGAGAAAATTGTGAACTTTACACTTTTTGATATGATGTATCCTAGGGCACATACGTAGAAAAGATTATCGAAAGTCAAGTGAACTGAACTCTTGTTTCAAAAGTACGTATATCGCTTTAAACCAATCGCTCTACATTACTTTTGCGTTACTTTTCTCTCTTTGTCGCCAATACCATGTTCGTCAGTAGGTGAAAAGAATTTGAAATAACAATTTTTAAATTGCAATGGAAAAGTGCTGAACTGTTTCCGTCCACAATTTAGTTGACAAATTGCGCATCCCTCAAACATCATTAACTTTGCAAAGTTCACTGGCATTTGTGTCTCCGCATCCACCACACGGGATCTTCACAGTAAATCTGTTGTAGAACAAGAACTTTCATAGCATGGTTTTAAATAGAGTTGCCATATATACAGTATAAGGTAAGTAGATAGTTAATCAACGTCGCACTGGAGTAACACAACGGGCTATTGACCACGGTCCGGAATATATCCCGAAGGGAAAGATCCAAGGACAATACCTCGTAATTTTGATCCAAGGTCAGATGATGAGCTCACATGAGCTGGTGACGTCCAGTAAAAAGGGTGCATTCCCGGCTCCTGTCGTTTGGTCGCTTTGTCCTGGTCAGAAGTAAAAAATATGAAGGCCGCGTTCCTTAAGATTTGTGCGGCATTGCTTTCCTCCCGTTAAACAATTCGCCTATTTGAATTCCATCAGTTGAGATCTCAACTGAACATTGAAAGTACTTCGTGAGATTTACTTTTTAGCAAAACTTCCTTTTTGATAGACTGATGGGAATCTAATATCGTGAGTTGATGTCTCCAGCGAACCTGGAGATTATGATTCATTTTGTCTAAGAATATTCTGAAGCGAATGTTCGAAAATTTAAGTCCCTTTATGAATTTAAACTTCCGAAAAGAAACTAAGGTTATTATGAATTAGTGAAAGAATATCGTTTTCAGAAGATTTGTGGTCAGATTTGTGGTTTTCAGAAGATTAGATAGGGTTTATTAAAGCCCACATTGCAATTGATTTCCATCAATTATTTGTAGTGCTGGCCTCCAAGACATTTTGGTCATTAAACAGTAACACATAGTAGTTAATTAATTAACATCGCACTGGAGCAACACAACTGGCTATTGGCGACCGTCCAGGATCAATCCCGAAGGGAAAGATCCAAAGACAACGCCTCGTAATTTTAACGGTCAGATGACGAGAGCGGGCCGCGGTGGCCCGGTTGGAAGAGTAACGGACTAGCAACCGAAGGGTTGCGAGTTCGAATCCAGCCAAACACCGTCGTGTACAAAGGGGGCTGGTGCACGTTAAATCTGTCGTGGCCTCAAATGTCCTCACGTTGGTGTGGTGTGGAAGTTTGGAGAGTGGGGTGCCAGCTCAGGTGTTGCCTCGTCATCTGACCGTGGTTCAAAATTACGTGGTGTTGTCCTCGGATCTTTCCCTTTGGGATTGATCCCGGACCGTCACCAATAGCCCGTTGTGTTGCTCCAGTGTGACGTTAATTGAAAAATACCAATACCAGATGACGAGAACACCTGAGCTGGCACTTCACTCTCCAAACTTCCACACCATACCAACGTGAGGACATTTGAGGCCACGACGATAGATTTAACGCGCACCAGACCCCGTGTACACAACGGTCTTTGGCTGAAGGGAGTATCGAACCAGCAACACTCTGCAACTGGGCTACAGCAGCCCCAGTAACACATAGAAAACTGAGAATTTATAGCTGATTCGTCTCGCGTAGTCAGAACAAAATATTTCGCTGATCATTTAAGCCATCTAAGAGGCTAACTTTAGCCCCGGCGTATGATATGATTTCCTGGGTGTGATTCGCTCTTATTCGAGACCAAAATAATAATTTCATTTGTTTCCCTGTATGACAGTAAAGGACGAGGTCAATTAGATCCAATCACAGAATTATAGCCCGTTGTGTTGCTCTAGTGTGACGTTAATTGAAATACCACCACCACCACCAATCACAGAATTAGTAATCCCAGACTGCGTCTTCTTCATCTGACCATGGCTCAAAATTACGTAGTATTGTTCCAGGATCTTTCCTTTCGGGTTTGCGTGGTTCAAAATTACGTGGTGTTGTCCTCGGATCTTTCCCTTTGGGATTGATCCCGGACCGTCACCAATAGCCCATTGTGTAGCTCCAGTGTGACGTTAATTGAAATACCCCCCCCCTTTCGGGTTTGGAATAGTCCGTTACGTTGCTCCAGTGCAACGTTGATTAACTACCTACAAGCCTAACTTTCGGGTTTGGGGGCAGTCGTGGCTCAGTGGGTATGTCACTGTGCTAGCAACCTGTGAGTTGTAGGCTGTGTATGTTCAATTCCTCCCTGGGAGTATTTCTCTCTTCTGTGTCAGTAAAATTTTCCTTGTGTGTTTCCATTACTTGATATTGTATGTCGTGTGTGTCTGGCGCATCAGGACCAAATATGGCTCTTTCACCATAAAAATTCAACCAACCCTTCGGATTTGATCCTGTACTGTCACCAATTGCTCGAGTGTATCGTAAATTCAACTGCCTATCCACGTTTGCGTCGAGTCTCGAGTGCATATGGATTGTGTTAACAAACCCTCAACTTTTATCAAATCAAATTTGTCAAAAAATGTACAAACAACAGAAAATATAAAAATTTTGTGTTCTATTTTTTCCGTAACGGAAGCAGAATATACAGCATTATTGGCAGTCACAGCTACTTGTTAAGCCTTTAGATGACTAGAACAAGAGACAAGATCAAAGAAGACGCCGTCTCTGACAGAAGCAAGGTAGCAATATTTCCCGCCAAATTTATTCCGCACCTTGCGCTTTGTATTGTTTTCGTCTCGTTATTCTCGTAATTACAGATATTTTTACTTGTTGGTGAGCGTTGAAATCGCTTTGTGGCTTTCGAAATTATTTCGCTACCAGTATAAAATACAGTCATGGATGTAAGTTTCTATTTGTATTTTTGTGAAGTTTTTCTGTGAAACTTTTTGATTGGTAACATGTTCCCTCATTTGTTGTGATGTAAAGCTTGCATTAGTATTTCTATTGTCTCATGATTTGTATTTAAATGTTGTTTTTAATGGAATTTATTTGTTTGCCATCCATGTCTGTGATAGAGTTTAAGAAATTAAACTGTTAGTGAAATGATTATGTAATTTTTATTTTTGTATCTTTCACTATACTTTTTCTCTCCACACATATCTGGTATATTTTTACATAAAACATATTACAACTCTTAAAACTTTTTCTATCTAGGCATTTTGCAATGACATATGTGAGAATTTGATATAATTTTTGTATAAAACTCTCAAATGCCTTTCTGAAGATACCATAAAATTTTGGATATTTTAATTTGTTTTTGGTTAAACAAGAACCACAGAAAACAAAGCATTTATTAATAGGGAAGTTTTCTCTGGAAATAATATCTGATAGAAATCAATCATGACAAACAACAAAAATGCAAATGTCAAAAACATCAAAACCAAACAAGTTTTAAATAGATAAGATTTGGAGTACAGTTATGTTGTGACAATTAAATAAAACATTGTTTGCACTATTCAATTTCCACTTGACAAGGAATCATGTGCTTATCAATAGATTAAACAATATTTAACTTCATTATAAAAATGTAAGTTTGTTTCTACGACCAAGTTTTTTAACAAGGTAGTATTGTTTCACAGGATTTATTGGAACTTTCCCCAGCATTGACAATATTTTATTTTTCATAATTTCTTAATCAAGCATGAAAAATGGAAATTAAGCCCTCGTCTGCTTGTATATCAATGAGATATTGTTAATTCCCTTAATAATATAACTCCTGGAGCAAGTTATAGAGGTCTGCTCTTAAACTATTTTCTGGAAATTCCTAAGCATGATTGTGGTTAAATTTTACTGTTTTATGAATCTTATTTTCCATATTTTCAGTCTGATTCATCATCAGACATTCAACAAAATGGAGATGGTGTTGCATCTCCTCGAAGTAATGCCATGACTTCCAGCCCTGCTCGAGATTTGCCTGCATTTGAAGATGAATCTGAACTCATTGGGGGAATGGGAGAGGAGGATCAAGATATGGAGGATGATGGGGAAGAACTTTTTGGAGATAACTTAGAAGCGTGAGTATTGAACTTTCCTGATTTTGTAATGTCAACTTTATTAAAATGCTTTCTAGCTCAGTGACTGTCTTGTTTTGTTTATATTCTATTTCTTTATTGCTGTTTTTATTTTTGTCTCATTAATACTTAAAGGAAGTCTGAGAACTTGTAAATCTTTACTAGGACACATTGCATTTGACATATTGAATTCTTTTTTACTTTTGACAAATCTACATATTTCTGTTCAGAAAGATTGTTTATATTCTGTTTCTTCATTCCTGTTTGTATTTTTGTCTCAACAACATTAAAAGGAAATCTGAAAAACTTGTTACTTTTGATTACGACACATTGCATTTGATGTATTGAATTCTTTTTACTTTTGACAAATCTACATATATTGCTGTTCTAAAGAACAGTGATGCAAGTGGAATTCATTGATTTATTCAGAAACAGAAAATTAAAATTACTGTGCATGATTAATATTAATAACAACATGTGAGAATCTTTGATGGTAATGACAGTAAGGTTAATAATAGAATATTTATGTTACTTTTAAATGATGCCACTCATACAAGTGCATTTTGAATATTCATCCCCCTCATTTTACTGTACCTCATTTACTGCAAAACATTTTTTATTGTTTATTTTTAATATTGTGGTTATAACGTGCTTATTGATACTTTTATGCATATTCAGTTATTTACATCATGAAATGACAGAGTTGGGATTAACAAGGACACAATGAATACTTATGTCATTGTTCCAGTCAAATTCACACAACACCTAGCTTATATAATCATTTTAAACAGCGCTTCCATCAATGTTGCACCAAAAAGCTAACCTACCACATCATAATGAGTCGCAACTAACACTCGTGTCATTCTTTTGAAGGATGAGAAAGAGTTGAAATTTGAACTATGACATAATGCTTTCTAGCTAAACTGAATGTTACTACAGTTCTGTCTTTGTCCCATTGGAAGGATAAATCATGTCAAAGACATGTGGTGCATTTAACTCGATACCCATATTTTGCATTTGTGTCATTCTTCCAGAATAGATATGAGTACTTATCGATAGATTTGATTACATTATTTTATTTTGCTTCCTTTCCTATATTAGTCATTGAAACTGTACAATTTATATAGGGATTACCGACCCATTCCTGGATTGGATCGTTATGATCCTGATGTACTGGATGATTCAGATTTCAGTGCTATGTCTGAGGGAGACAGGCGGGCTGCTGAAGATGAGATGAGAAGACGAGATCGTGATGAAGGCAGAGGCTTAGGACGTATGCGACGAGGTTTACTTTATGGTAAATAATTTCTATCATCTAAGTCATGTAGCCCAACCTAATTGAAAATAGTTGATTTAAAGATGAATATCACTCATAATCGTCTATTCATTTTATTAATCTTGTTTTATATTGAGATTGCTATTTCGAATTGTGAATATATTTTTAGAGATGACATTTACTGTATTCATTTTAGAAAATTAATTAATGACTCAAATTCAATGTATAATTATTGTCAAGTGCTAATAAATAATAATGCTTACACTTACGATATTGCTAAAGTTGAGCATTAGTGGTTTTATATAAACTGGCTTTTTACTTAAATTTGATGAGGAAAACAATATTTATAAATTATTTTAATAAAAACACTTTTGATATTGAAAATATCCTGAAAGTAAAATAATTTTAAAGAAATGTTTAAATTTTATGGTGTCATTTTATTTTATTGTTGACTTGTAAGCAAATGTACTTGCTGAACTAATCAGGAGTACCAACTTCTATAGGGGTTGCCCACAATTTTTATGTTGTGCCCCAAACAAAGGATCAAAATACAGATACTCCTCACTTAATGACCACTCCAAATTAAGTCCAACTCTTCAGTGCCAGAAATTCCCTATCTCAGCATGAGTCTCGGGAATCCCCTTAAGCTGTTTTCACGCACGCAGTCAAATACAGTGCCAACACCAGCTCTGAATACGTTGTAATCAAATGGAGGATTTCAAACATAGCCGTGTCTGGATGCTCATTCTGAAAAATGCAGCTGGCATTGAACTCAACAAATTGGATGCCAAAATATCCTCTTTACATGTTCTGTTGGTCATCAGCATGCCTTGCTTACCTAGTACCCATCCTTTATGGTTACTCAATGGTTCACAGTTCTGGATAGTCCCCTAAAATAAACTAGTTATCGATACCTTAGACCCTTTTTCTTCCTTTTTACCTTTTTATTCAGAATACATAAAAAGATTAATCTTCTTGCTTAATGACTGTGCAATGTTATTAAGTGAGGAATGCCTTGTAACTACAAAAATGCAGATAATTTGTGTAGCATAAAATGAAAACTTGTAAATTATTTAAAAAATCAGTGAGGGGCCTTGGGCCATCTCCCATTAATTTCTCTTAGTTGGCTCTGCTACAATGTGAAATAAATAATTTATTTCTATTATACCCTCCATTCTGTGGATTAATAATATTCCATGAAGACACAAAGATTCTCAAGTTTCTAGTTTACTGATAAATTCTTGTTTGTTTGACCATACTTATAGATGATTCAGATGAAGATGATGAGGATGAAAGACCTGCCCGTCGACGCCGCTTAGCTGAAAGAGCTGCAGAAGGTGTTGCAGCTGATGAAGAAGTATGTTTTATATGTATATTTTCTGGTCCCATTGAATATTTTAGTTTTGAGAAACTTGAGCAGTTACACTGCTTATTCAAGTGTATCTTATTAAAAAGGTAATGCCTTAAAAGAAGGTAATTAACTTATATCTTATGCTATCTATGAAACATAGTGAGCAATTTAATGTTACTTTTCTTTAAAAAACACATCAGAGTAGTTTAACAAACAACTTCTAAGTACATTACAGCAACTTTTCGCTATTTATTGTAAAGACAAATTGTTTTAGATATCGAAATAATGTCAGTTCTTGTTCAGTTCTATATACCCTTTGACTAATTTCAACCGAGTTTAGCACACTCACTCTTTAAGACCCTGAAGAAAATAGATTTAAGAACAATCAGAATTAACAAACTTATTACTTCTGCACACCAAACATAATTCATGTGAAATATATTTTGATTTCAAACTTTACTTCAATTTCGAAGATTTATAATTTAATTATATAATTTTCTTTCTTCAGATGATTGAAAGCATTGAAAATCTAGAAGACATGAGAGGACATTCAGTCAAAGAATGGGTTTCAATGTTAGGTCCTCGAACTGAAATTTATAATCGATTCAAAAACTTCCTACGAACTTTTGTAGATGACAAGGGCCATAATCTATATAAAGAAAAAATTCGACAGATGTGTGAAGGTATATATGAACAATATTTATACTTGGGCTCATTGAAAGAAAATGTTTTAGACATGTATGGATATAATAAACATTTTCTTCATTGTTGTAGATAATTTGTTCTCAATAGAAAATTCTAAAATATGATCATTTTGCTATTATAGAAATATTTTACATAGCATGATTGTTACTTTGATAACCAGAACTGGCCAACCCAAAGCTTACTCTCTCTTTAAGGCCAGTTATATTATTTGTGTCCCACCAAGCCTCATAAAAAGTTGAGAAAAATAGATGTAAAAAGAAATACTGCACCAAATCATGTACCATGATAGATCTTACATACAAAATCTGAAAAACGTTGAAATTACACAACTTTTATTTCTAAACTTATTCACATTTTTACCTTGGTACAAGTACTGAAAGAATATTTATTAATTGTGTGTAGCAGTTATATTTTGATGCTATGGTATTTAATAACAATATTCAGACTTGAACTGTAAAACCTGTTTAGGAAGAGAAACGAAAAATATGCAGTGGTCAGAAGGTATGTACTTTTTCTGCCACAAAATTTTGTTCTAAATTTATCAGGATTTGGTGGATTTTTGTTTTTCAAAAGTATTATGAAGAAAGCAAACAGATCAGTGATTATTAAAATAAAACATTGTTGAATAAAATGAGTAAATGTAACATATTTGTCTAATTCTTAAGACTTTTTTATCTGAATAGGAAAATTGTGTCAAAGCAGCTGATAGAACGATTTGAGTTGGCCAGAGCTGAAAATAAACCTTAGGAAATGTTTTTCAATTTAGTATGTTACTAGATGTCTGCTATTCTATTATGATTTTTAAGTCAAATTTTAACTTTGCCTTATTTATGAAAATCAATATTACAAATTATAGAAATCATTGGGTTTTGCTATGAGTTGTCCTTCAATGAAAGTATAACACTTTATAGTAAAAAATTTCTAATCTTTTCCTTCATCTTCTAGATAACCGGCAAAGTTTTGAAGTGGATTATAATTTCTTAGCTGCTGAAGAACAAGTTCTTGCATTTTTCTTACCTGAATCACCTAATGAAATTTTGAAAGTATTTGATGAGGCTGCCAAAAACGTTGTTCTTAGTATGTACCCTCAATATGAAAGAATTACTAGTGAAATTCATGTTCGTATCGCCGACCTACCACTTATGGAGAATATTAGAAGCTTAAGGTAGAAATCTAAATCAATCCCTAATGTTGTATCTAACAATACATTTTCTTGAGATTATCTCTTTATCAATTTTCTTTTCAGTAGCATTTAAAGTAACAATTTGTTATCTCTTTAGGCAACTACATTTAAACCAGCTAATTCGAACCTCAGGTGTTGTTACTTGTGCCACAGGGGTACTTCCACAATTATCTCTTGTCAAATATGACTGTATTAAGTGTAATTATGTCATGGGACCTTATATACAAACATATGACAATGAAGTAAAGCCAGGAACCTGTCCAGAATGTCAAAGCAATGGCCCCTTTCAAATAAATATGGAGCAGGTATGTTAATTTTAATAAATTTCAGAAAATCTGAAATCAAGCATAATTGGATCGGTTCTTTTGTGTTTTTCTTTTCATCTTATTTATAATCTAAAGCTTGACTAGAGTATAATATTGCATTTCTTCAATAAGTTTTAACTATTACAATAATTAATTTGCACAGGGATTTCTGTAAACTTTAAAAGGTTCCTAAGTTTTCGATATGCTAATAAATTTCTTGGGTACATGGCCGAAAACTAATAACAATAAATTAAAATTATAAATTTCGGAACAAATCATAAATTAAAGATACTTATGCTCATTAGTTTATTATAAAATATTTATAAACACATTTTACTCAAAGTAATGGTTTTACAATTAAAGTATAATTTCTTCTGGTGCAGTATAATCCATTTGAAAATTTAAGGTTTTCCAGAAAATACATGAATCTTAATGTGGTTAAATATTTTGCAATTTCAGTAATATTCATGCTTACTTTACAATATTTTCTTTTGACAATCACTAAAATACAGAATGATTTGTTGATACAGAATGATTTGTTTCGCCTGATGGTAAGTCTAAGAAATGTTTTGTCCCATTAAAGGAAGACAATATAAAGTACATTTTTACATCACTGACCTAAATTTCAAAAATATTCTTTCTTTCTCTTTTCTTTTTCTAAAATTACTGATGGCCAATAAATTTTCATCACTTATAATTCTAGTTACCTTTTTCTGAATTGAAATATATTTTTCATACAATTTAAAATAGGGTATGAAAAAACATGATTTAAAAAATCATATAAGTCAGATTTACTTAATTTAAATCAGATATTTATTTAAATAGAATTTTAAAGACTTATTAATTTGTTGCCTCTATGTTTAAACTTGTTAGATATGAGACATACAAATCACAGTGTAGATTCTAGATAGTATTGATTTATGTTAAATATAGCAAGGCATATTTTTGAAAGATGGAAAAATAAGGCATTAGGTTTGTTACTTTTATCATTTATTCTTATTTCATGATACATATCCATAATACTCAAAATTCTAAATTAAAATAATCATTTTAATAAGGGTAGGAAATTTTAATTTTACATTTTAATATATTTTTATAAATAATAAAGTTAAACAAATTTAAAATTTCTGGCCTTTTCGTTACTACTTGTTTCTTATGAATACCTTTCTTGTCTGCTATAGACACGAAAACGTAAATTTAAACTCATTTAAATTTGCCAGAAGCAAATTGTTTTGCATTCAATATTTTGCTTTTGTGCATATTAAGAGGTTCTTTCTATTTAAGCTTAATTGATTTTATTCCAAAGGGTTTCCTAAATATGCTAGAAAATTAGGGGCATTCCTACTAATTTTTAACTAACTGTAAACAAATTTTAAACAGTGTTGATTCCCTCTTGAAAGGGCATCAGTTCAAGCCTGAGTAAACTTCCCACTGGGAAGACTCAAAATTAGCCAAAAATGCTTTGTGCAATGCATGAACTAACTCAACCTCTGCCTATTTTCAGTGAGTAGAAAGAAATATTTGTTAGTCAGTTGTCATTCCAATACAGGTGCTAACTCCTTGTATCCCCACAAACGGGAGAGGTAAATATTTCTTATCAGAAACTAATTAAGTTAAAAGAGCATCTACACTAAGCATGCCCCTAAGAGTCTGATCTCCTTGAAAGTTTTTTAGTAGACCCAGGACCTCAAATATAAGAGGTAAATATTATGAAAAATAGAAGCAACCAAATTTGCAGAATGATTTGATCTCTCTTAACAGATCACTTTACCAGAAGAGATGCACAGTTCTAGAGACCAGAACTCCTTGGGTCCTAACTTTTTTGTTTGAGTCCTGGTCCCTCTCTAACATGAGAAATATTACAAATACACATAATATTCATAATTATTTATATTAACAAAATAAATAGTTCTGAAACACCCTTGTATATATAGTGATGTTTTACTTCTCCCAATAATTTCTCAAAGTTGGCACCACTACATCCCAATTAATACTACCATCTCTAATAGGGAATCCAATTATTTTCAGTTGAAAAGGGTCATTCTTTCAGGTGTTAGTGAGTAGGAGCAAATTTTTACTTATTTGAATAAAATAACATACATTCTGTCCCAGGTTATTTCATTTTAAAACTATTAAACTTCAATTAAAAAACAAGATTTAAAGTTTGATTTAAATCAATGATTTTTTAATAAATAAATAATTTTTTAATAAAAGCCGATTTAAATCACTTGATTTAAACAATTTTTAAATTCATGCAGTTCCATGTTTAATTGTCACAACTTACTTTTTAGACAGTATATAAAAATTATCAAAGAATCACCGTACAAGAAAGCCCTGGAAAAGTTGATGCTGGAAGATTACCAAGGTCTAAAGATACTATTTTATTAGGTGACTTATGTGACACCTGTAAACCAGGAGATGAAGTTGTAAGTATTATCTCACCTGTATAAAGCTTTATATATTAGAAACAAGCAAAATGAGCCAAAAGGTTTGATTTTCTAAACAGTCTTTATTATCTTATAGGAAGTGACAGGCACCTATTCCAACAGTTATGATGGATCTCTGAATACTGCGAATGGTTTTCCAGTTTTTGCAACTGTTATCATAGCTAACCACATTGCCAAAAAAGATAAAATTGTTTCGCAAGGTTTGACTGATGACGACATTAAAGCAATCATTGCTTTGTCAAAGGATGAAAGAGTTGGAGAACGGGTAAAATATTTAAAAATATGTTTCAATCTTACTGTTTTATATATTACAGGAAATTTAGAAAAATACTTATTAATTTAATTTAACATAAATAGGCTATGTCAAAAAATGGGAGAATAATTCCATTATAAACATAAATGTTTGTTTCAAGATTTAAAATGCTTAAGTGTTGGCTTTTAATTTTTGTCTTGCAATTTTTAACTTATTTTTTCTTCTAGATCATTGCTAGTATTGCTCCATCAATTTATGGGCACGCTGCTATAAAGAGAGCAATTGCTCTTTCCCTATTTGGAGGAGAATCTAAGAATCCTGGTAATTTTATGATTTAGTCTTACATATTTCTGTAAAGGTAGTGCTTATATAGATTTTTTAATTCAGTAAAAATTATTTATTTTAAATCTGTAGTCTTAAAAGTATTATAGGCCTTAGGTAAAATATTAGAACTGTTATTTCCCCATTCGCAAAAATTAAAATGTTAATAGTCAGTACTAATTTACTTTGTTTGAATTTAAAATTTGGTAGATTGCAGTTTAACCCTAGCTCAGTTTAATGCAATTTCACACCATTTAAATCAGTAAGAACATTTAATACTATCAATGTAATTTTGTTTGTTTTAATTATTTGACTGCAAATGGTTAAAAGATATTTATAAAGTTTAATAAATATTTATGACAGCTTGTGTAAATGTAACAAAAGAAAACTTTTCATGCATTTGTTACCCATATCCTAATTTTAATTATAATAGTATACTAATTGATGAAATTTTTTTTGAAAACTTGCTTCTGTGAAATTAGTTTTGTATTTAATTGCTTACCATAAATTGCTCAGATGCATTTGTTTTGTGAGCTATTGGAATTTTCCGCATTGTAAATTTGAACTTTTTCATTGATTTCTAGTTTTTCAATAGTTGAAGGTATTAAATTTTATCAAATTTCGTTAGGGCAAAAGCACAGAGTCAGAGGTGACATCAATATCTTAGTTTGTGGAGATCCAGGTACAGCAAAATCTCAATTTCTAAAGTATACCGAAAAAATTGCTCCTCGAGCTGTTTATACCACTGGACAAGGTGCATCTGCAGTTGGTTTAACAGCATATGTCCAACGAAGCCCTGTTACAAAGGAATGGACTTTAGAAGCTGGTGCTTTAGTTTTAGCTGACAAGGGAGTTTGTATCATTGATGAATTTGATAAAGTAAGTTGAAGTAATTCCAATTTCTTAATGCTTTAAAAGTTAGTTTGCTAAAATTTGCATTGGTTTTATCCTAATTCTAGTTGTCATTAGAAAGATTTATGGTGATATATTTAATCATTCTAAATAATAACATTAGAAGTTTTCCCCAAAAAGTATTGTTCTGTATGACTAAGCTACATTTTTATGGCTTATTAAGTCTTAGTTGAAAGATTGAAAAGTCTAAGATGGTAATGCATACCTGACAATTTTTCTAGAAGTCCTCAGAAAAAGACTGTTTCTCAGTTTTCCAGAAAAAAAAAAAGGTCACGATTTTTCATCATTTGGGAGAAAATTTTCGAGTGGTACCAATTTCAGAGTTTGGTGCCACATCATGGCAATCGTGGGGGAAAAAACATCGGAATCAGTGATTGCTAGATTGTTAAAAAAATCTTGGGTATTAATATACAAATAAGACCTGCAAATATACTGAAAACGCATTAATTGAAATTTAATTGCTCATTTTTCCATATATTTGCCACCATTTTAAAATATTGTGAAATCATATGGTATACATCTTGCAGTTCATACAAAGTATGAACTGCAATCAAAAATAACAATAGGAAGCTGAGTTACTTTTCCTTTTAGTAATGCAATTATCGCTAACTTCAAACTCTTAATTTTTCAATACTTTAAGAATTATTTTTAGGTATTCAAGTAAAAAAACCTAACCAAGCTGTTAGCCAAAAGTCTTAAAAACTTCAAAAAATGCCTAATAAAGAAGATAGTAAACAAGATAAAATTCTTTATTGGTATGAATCACAAATTATTTAATACTTCAGTTGTAATTTTTCGAGATAGTTAAGCCCTATATCCCATTCTTAAGATTTCTCGACTGAGGAATTTTCAAACTGGTTAGCAGATGTAATTAAATCGTTGAAATAGGAGAGTGCTTCAAACAATGCTCTGAAGCATCATAGTAGTTAACACCTGATATTACTTAAAAAGAATTTTCTTCATAAGTCATTCATGATTCTGATAGCATTGCACACATTTGCTTAAGTGCAAAAAATGTATGAGTTAATATTAAGCATTGCTCTTGTTTTATGTTATTAAAAATCTTCTGAATTTTTTCTTCGAGTTTGACCGATATTACATTCATGGCGTGTGTATCAAAATTGAAAATACTTATCAATCGTAATCAGGGTATGCTGATTTAAATCAGCTTGATTGAAATAACGATTTAAATCAAGTTATTTTTATTAAAAGTCATTGATTTAAATCAAAATTTTAAATTTCATTATTCATTCTGTTATGTTTAATAATATTGAGAATGAAATACTGAACAAGATGCGTGTTATTTTATTCAAATAAGTTAAGAACTTCGCTTGTACTGAGTGCACCCCAAAATTATATTGAAAATCATCCTCCCTTTGAAGACACTAAATAACAGTATTTGCTGATTGGGATCATAATTACAAGACAAGTATTTTCATCTTGGGCCATTGACCAATAGATCACTCACAAGTCTGTTTATCTGTGTTGGTTTGGTTTTAAACATTCCGTGACTAAATCGCACATGGCCAATTTTAAACCATTCACCATGAGTTGAGTGAAGATACTCGAAATATATTCAATCAAATTATTAAAATTGTGGTAACTTGCTTTCTTTTTTAAGATGTTCTAGTTATTTATTTAATATTGTAGTCTGTTCATAAAAAAGTATTAAAAGACAACGAAAAGATTTTCTTCAGTATCACAAAGCATTCCAATTTTGCACATAAATCTTTATAATTGGCAATTCTAATAGTTTCATTTTGTTTTGTGTAATATATTGGTCAATTTTTTGGGAAATTTTATGCATTGATCCCTTAGAATTATTAACCCTGCTATTCAATGTGCTAACTATTCAATATTTATGGAATTGAAATTTGGAATGTAAAAGTTAATTCACTCATCTGATAATTGAGTATGTTGAGTAAAGGTTATGGGTTGAAGCAGAAAGTTATTGGAATTGATAAATTTTTTATTGCAAGCTCAAAATTCCTCTGAATTAGCATTATCTGGGGGATGATATTACATTTGTTCTATGCTCATATAGAAAAGCTTCATTTTTTGTTTTATATATAAACCCTTTTTGTATGCTTCAAATATACCTATGAACTACTTGTCGATGCTCAAAGAATTTAGAAAACAGACATTTGATTTTAAATTTATGTATTTTTATGTCTAATTTTTTTACTGAACGTGCAAAAAATAATTTTTTCAAGATGCAAGTTCCTTTTATTTTATTTTCTATTAGTGACATGATTTTTTCTCACAAGCAAGTCCTGAACCAATTAATTATTTTATATAAAAATAATTGAAGTAACTCGAAAAAATTTATTCATATATGATAATTTATTTATCATATATGAATAAAAAATGTTTGCAAAAGAAATTCTGAAAATTGTATGATTGAGAATATTTATAATATAGGATCCGGCAACCTTATTTATCTGGGTCCAAAAAATTGACGTCACTGCTCACTCATACTCAAAGTAATCTAAACAGCTTGAGATCCAGTTGGAAAAACATTGCTCATCTTGATATTTGGGATCTATTTACTCTATCATGTGATTTACTTTGCTAATTCCTATGTCGTGTTTTAATCTTTCAAAAATTTACCTGGCCATATTTCTTAATACATAAATGTTTTACATAAAAATATTAGTGTTTAAATAAATCAAAACTATCTAGAAATTAAAACCATATAAATCCGATGTTTTCGATTTTTTTTTAAATCATGATTTTTTTCATACCCTGATCGTAATTGAAATTATAAACTTTAAACATTCACTTCATATTTGAGTGCCTTAGCAATTAAAAAAACTTTTAAATGCATTATAATTTCCAGTATTCTCAAATTAGAGAAATATAAAATAAATAACTACAACATTTTTTAATGAAACGAAGTACATGGTATTAAAAAAGGCTAACACATCTGCAATTTAAAATATCAATTAAGTATCCTTGTTTTACACTTAATTTTAATGTATTTCAACCTCCTTTAGCAACTTTACACAAATGATGTTCCTTGTACATTTAGTTCTATTATATCAACCCTTAAAAGAGTTCCATTTGTAATAAACTTTTCACGAAAATCAATGTTTCTTTTGTATTTCTGATTACGGGGAGAGTAACTACTAACTAGATCATTGTGCTACTCCAACGAGAAGGTCATGGATCAGTCAATTTTTTAAAAGGTGTGAAAGCTTATTAGGAGAAGGGTGCTATACTCAATTACAATCACTATGGATGATTTCCTCCAACTTGTTATCACTAATCTTCTGTTACTTTTGGCTCGGAATGATAGACTTCACACAAAGACGCCAGTTCTGGAAGTGCTTTGTTCATATTTCAACCTATCACATAATTTTATAAAAAGATTTGTTCAAAACCATGTGACTCGATTGCCAATTGAGGGAAGCCAAATTATAGTGTTGCTCCCAGGAGAAGGCAGTCTACTTTAGATAAGTTGATTTCTTAATAGGTTACTAGAAGTAGTTACTTTTATGTAAATTTTTATTAAAAGGCTTCCATACGCGAAACCATACATGGCGATCGCAGTGAAGGTTTTTCCAGTGTCAACTAGTTATCGCTTTCGACACTGAACAAGAAACTTAGAACCAGAATCTGCACAACACACGCTAATTGTTGAAGGGATTTGTTTGCATTACCACCAGTCTCATAATTTAACTAATAGACTCATTCAAAACCATGTTATTCAACTGCCTTCTCTTTGGAGCCACACTATACTAACATTCTAATTAGAAAAAATGCATTGATAAATAAGATGGGAGGAATTACTAGGAAAATAGATTATCTTGAGTTGCTATTTTAGCAGCCATACATATTGACTTTCCTCACTTTTAAATCAATCACACTTTGTTTCATCATAAAAATTTCTTGTGTACTTAGATGAATGATCAAGACAGAACTAGCATTCATGAAGCTATGGAACAGCAAAGTATATCTATCTCCAAAGCTGGTATAGTGACATCTTTGCAGGCAAGATGTGCTGTAATTGCAGCTGCTAATCCAATTGGTGGGAGATACGATCCATCTCTAACTTTCTCTGAGAATGTAAGGTTCTTTATGCACCATTTCTAGTCTTTCCTGATGGAAGGTTTCCATTTTTCGTATTACTCATTTAGCTTGCTTGAAGCAAAGCTTTTTAAAATAACTTATTATTAAAATTGTATTTAAGATTTTTTATTGTTTTTATTTGAAAAAATGCACATTACCTACACCTTAAAATATCCAAGTTAAAAAAAATTCTACTAAATATTTTATACCTCATTGTGTAAAAGGGTAAATTAATCTATTTAATTGCTGACTAATTGCCAGGATGAAGGCATTCATGACTGCTATGTGTTGATAGCTTTTTTAATTTTCACTGAATTCAAAATCCATCTAAAATGATAGCAATAACTTTTGAACCACTGATTTTAAATATCTTTTGAGTTTATTTTGTTTTATAATTATTTTTAATCAACATTTATTTATGATACTCATTTTACAAATATATTGAATTCATTGCATGTGGCTTAAAATCAAGTTTTGATAATTTTTTGATTTGAGATGTGTTTTAAATATTTTGCATGATCTACTCAATTACTTCTCAAAATTAACTATATACTTATTGATACCTCCATTGCCAACTGCAAAAATTAACACCAATATTCCTACCATGCCAGGATATATTTTCACTACATACATTTTGTCTTCTATTTTTATTACCATTTATGCTAAAAGTTTTAAAGCTTATATGTGAATGGTGCGTCATGAACAATGATAGTATTCTTTTATATATAGTTGAATTGTTTATACCATATTTGCTATATAATAAGTTTTGATAAAAAATATCTTCTACTCTACATGTAAATATATAGTTCATTTTATTAAGAATTAATGCCATTTTCCTTTCTACTCTCTCAAAATGCACAGGTGGATTTAACAGAACCCATTTTATCTCGATTTGACATTTTATGCATTGTTAGAGATCAGGTTGATCCTGTAGAGGTAAGTATTTTCAGTTTCCTAAAGAATTAATATTCTGAAATTCAACTTTTTCTGCAAGTTCAAGCTTGTTTCCTCTTGTACTTTTAGGACCAACAGTTAGCCAAGTTTGTTATTCAGAGTCATGTCAATCATCATCCATCGAATGATGGTGAAGACAGATCAGTTTTTCCAGAAATGGTAAGTAGTCTTCTGTTTTCTTTGCATCAATTATGTGTACTATTTGGGATTATTTGATTAATATTACCTGTTTGCTGTGCAGATACATTGAAATATGAAATGTAGTGGAATAAGTATTCTCAAAAAGGTTTTAATTCAAAGTAATTTCCCTGAATCACTAGTCGCCAATAGCCTATTGTGTTGCTCCAGTGTCACATTAATTAATACCTACCTTGGATTGGTAAAAATGAATCTTAGAAACCTTTTACTGAATTGATATAATTTATTAAATGCTTTTTAATCATTATGCAAAGGGTTAAATGTCAGTTGATTTCTGTAAGGTTTTCTTTTCCAGGTGTCATTTGTATATGCTATGTGTTTAAGAAAAACGCAACTAAATATGATTAATAAAATGGTTTTAAGTGAAACTTTTCTTACAAGTTGTGATTTTGAAATAAAAATCTTCTACTGCTATGTTTCTACTAAACTAGAAATATTTTAATCATAAAAAGAAAAACATTCTTGATTTCATATCTTGAGGCAAGGCTATCCAGTTAAAGTAAAAAATGTGAGTTATCTTTTCTCATAAGGTCGCCAAGTTGGCACTATATAACAATATGAAAATTCTTATCCATATTTTATCTACGTTATAATGTCATTTTTCATCCCATTGTTATCAATTGGCAGTGGCTTGACAAAAAATTAAACAGCTACCAAGGCCGTAACTTGAACTAGGATTTTACCAAAATTCAAGCTTGAAAAGGAAAAATTGGCAAGCTGGGATTGAGTAAAAACAATTTTAATGCACAATAGCCAATGGCTAGAACTTATGTGTTCAGATGGAAAATGAAAATAAAACTGCTAAATTTTAACATGAAAATTTTTCAATCTTTATGTATCCTCTATGCAAATGAGTATTTTTCCAGTTTCTGTATTTCATTACAAGAGCCAATGTACCAGTAAACCGAATATCGCCTTATTTTGTATTAATTCTGCCTTTTTATGACAATTTTCCCAGTCAAAGTACCCTGTTAGGGCAATTTTTCTCTTTTACTGTTTGCAAGAGCGCTGTTTCAGAGTAACCTGCTTTTGATAAATCTTATAGTAGTGGAAGAATTAAAATTTTATTTGGTAATGGTTGAATTGTTCTGAGACTAGTTAGTTCTCCAAAAGAATATTAATTCAGCCAAGAAAACAGCAAAACTAAAAATGTAATTATATGTATTGTTTACATAGTTATCTTGTACCCTTAATCTTAATTAAAATGTCAAAAGTCAGTTTTATGGATTCCTGAACCATCAAATCGGAGGTTGGAACCTCTGCATTGGTGTTTTTTGCATATAGATTACGGTAATCAACAAAGTAGCGTACATAAGCGTAAATGATTGAAACTCATGTGCTTATGTCAATGACAAATCATGTATTTATCGAATCTCTTGTAACATAAATATGAGTAGCTCAGTGTTACAGGTTTTCTTGAATGAATGCAAACTTTTTTCATTTGTCATAATGTCTTTTAAGCTGCTATTAATTGTTTAAATGTTAGTCTTAAAATGTAAACATATTACCAAAATTCTAAGCAATCATTGCTGAAAACATTGAAATTCTGTGTATCATTACTGAAAATCAATGATGTTACTGATATGGACTGGTGGCTTTTCAATGTTTAAATTTTAAATAGAAATTGTTTTAAAGCATACATTTTATAGAATTATTTTAGGATTTTGAAATTATTGCTTCAACTTTATCAAAAATACTGAATTTTTTCATAACTCTTAAAAAAATTGTTTCAAGGTCTTTAAAGACTTGAATTTTACATAAACTAGGAAATTGTCAGATGATCAGAAATAGTGAGGCCTTAATAAAACAGTAACAGTATTGCTAGTAATGTATTCCAAACCAAGATTTTCATGTGTTTCCTCAAGTTATAATATATTCTCATACAAGATAGACCTAGAAGGCAATATAATGATACAAGATACTTATAAAATATAACTGATTCAATTCTCTACTTTTCTGATTAGATTTTTAACAGACTGACTTCTGGAATGTGAGAAATAGTCTAGTCTCCAAGTAGTTATTGAGTTTAATTATGGGAGTTATTTCACAGTGATGAGTTTTTGTGATAAAATTGATATTTAATGTGCAATAATATATCATTTTAGTTTAATTTATTTTTATCAAAATTTTAGTTTAAATTTGCTTCAAAATGCATCGAAGCGGTTCTAAATTGAACAAATATAATATCAAAAACTCATTAAACTGGTTCCAAATTTTCTATATTGCTGCTCCATAACACATCAAGTTGCTTCATATTCTCAAAATAACTGCTCTGAAGAGTGCTCTAAAGAACACATTAATTATTCACCCTTGAGTATACGTATTTGTACCAAACAATAAAAAAATATGTACCTTAAAATTTTTAGAACTAAGAACTATAATTAACATTTTATAAAGATGTAATAAATTCATTTATGAACTGTTTTATTTTGATTTGCGTATTTTTGCTATTATAAAAAACTATCTCAATATGAAACTACTGTCTGTCAACATTGGTATATGCAGCTGCTAGAAATACTTCTGCTAATTCCAATTGTGTTGAAAATTTAGATTTCTTGGCGAGTTCTTAAACATGTTTCATTCAAAATTAGAACATTTTGTATTTTAGCCAATTCATTTTGTATCTGAGCAACTAAAATAAAGTTTAATAGCTAGTTATTTTCTATTTTTAAGAATTTATGCTATTATTTCACAAGTGCTTATGCTGTGGCAGTCCTGGTTACTGTATAATTAAAAATTCAATTATATATTACATTAAAAAACCTTTAAAGTTTGCAGTTTTTCGTCACTTGACTTTTGATACTTAAATAGAGAGCTAGTCTGTTGACTACATCTCCCAGTATGAGCCTTTCTACAGATTTTCTACACTGTTTCTAGTCTCTTTATGGTTTGCCATCATTGTGTGTCATTCATACATGTTCTAAGTCACACTAAAGAAAATAGGTATTGGTATACTTCAGAAGGAAATGCTTTTACTGAAAAAGCCTTATATGTAGAGGCATCAGTTTTACCAAATATCGTATTCCTAAATTTTCAATCACTGATCAATATTTTGATATTTGTATATTCTGCTTGAGATTACAGCATGTTTCATGCAATAAAATATATGCAAGCACTATCTGAGAAATTGTTTTACTGCATAACTTTGAAGAGAGCACTACAAATAGTTAAAGCTTAATTTTACTCTAATCTGAAATCTGTTTATATATCAATTGCCAGGAACTTTTTATGGGAACTAAGGCCAAACATTTTATTTATACTTTTAGGAAGATCCTCTCATGGCTGGAATTGAAAAAATACCTCAAGACTTGTTAAGAAAATATATTATTTACTCTAGAGAAAAAGTTCATCCGAAATTACATCAAATGGATCAAGATAAGGTTGCTAAACTCTACAGTGAATTGAGAAGAGAAAGTATGGTATGTTTCAAAGCATATTTATGCATTTATTTTATTACAAAAAAATTAAATTCTTGATTGCACCCATTTTTCTGTATTGCAAGTGAGCATGTTTTAAAAAGATTTTTAAAAAGGAAAAAGAAACAAGTAGAATATATCATTTTACAAATTGTTTTATTTAATTTTGTAATAAACTTGTGCTTTGTATGTGGCAACCAAAGTTGCAGCAGTGCTGAATCATGTTCCTCTGGAAAATTTTTACACCCACTAGATTTCCCAAGAGAAATTATATTTTTCATCATATGTAAGTCATTCACCAATGTAATTAATTTTTTGAAATCAATTTAGGTTATTTTGAAAAAGTAGTCTTAACGATTACAAAACATTTTAATATATGTATGCTAATAAAATACATGCAAGTCTGTTTTCAGTGAAATCTTGTTCTGTATATATATTTCTCAAAATATTTTTAAACTTGTGATTCTAAAGAGTACTGTTCTTCTTTGATAGATTGTAGACATTCAGTAAACATTTTTCTGGTTATTTAGGCAACTGGTAGTGTTCCAGTGACCGTGAGGCATATAGAATCTATGATCAGGATGGCAGAAGCTAATGCAAGAATTCATTTACGGGATTATGTTCATGAAGATGATGTTAATATGGCTATAAGAGTGATGCTGGAAAGTTTCATTGATACTCAGAAGTTCAGTGTCATGAAGTCCATGAAAAAGGTACAAGGAGAATTCAGATTTCAATCTCAGAGTAAAAATTTCTGTTTACTGTCAACAATAGGGGTAGAAATAGAGGTATTTTAAAAACATTTCTATTTATTGTGGTAGGTAGTCATTTTAATGCCGCACTAGAGCAACACAATGGGCTATTTGCGATGGTCCAGGATCAATTCCAGAGGGAAAGATCCGAGGACAACACGTAATTTTGAATCACTGTCAGATGACAAGGCAACACCTGAGCTGGCACCCCACTCTAAATTTCTATACCATGCCAATGTGAGGACATTTGAGGCCAGATTTAAAATGTACCAGCCCCTTGTACTCGATGGTCTTTGGTTGTGTTCGAACTTGCAACCCTCCAGTTGCTAATCCATTAGTTACTCTTCCAACCAGGCTACCGTGGCCCTCTGTTCATTCAGAGATGAATTACTTACTGTTAATACCGAATTCGCGGTATTTTAGAAAATGTAAGAAAAAATTGGAGATCCATTTTCATTTTTGTGAAACGAAAAGGGAAAGAAATAGATAAATATTTTGGGGTTGCATTTTTATATTTGTGATTGCATGCAATCAAATATTTTGATCATGACATTTTTGTTTGTTGAAAAGGTTTTTTTGCAATTTTTAAATTATGTTGATTGCAATGTATAATGAAAAATATACATCCAAACAATGATAAATATTTGTAACAATTGAATGTTGTATGTTTTGTGTTCATTGGTTGCAAAATATATTTCTATTGTATTTTCAAATTTTTCTAGTTTCCAGAAAATTAAGATTCATTGCTAAATTGAGAATTTTTTTCCCCCAGACTTTCACCAGATACTTAACTTACAAACGTGACAACAATGAGTTACTACTTTACATTCTGAAACAATTGATACAAGAACAAATAGCATACCTTAGAAGCCGATTTACTACAGACATCGAATCTGTTGAAATTCACGAGAAAGAGCTCATTGAAAAGGTAAAAAGTTCAATTTGCTCTCATAGTAGTAGTTTTCGTACTTTTGCAATCAGTCGTAGCTACTACAAATTATATTGACATATTTTAAGTATAAATTGTAACCAGTAAAATTAGTCCTTCCTGTTAATAATTTAATGTTTTTTTTTCAGGCACGTCAAATAAATATCCACAATTTAGTACCATTTTATACAGGGGACTTATTCAAAACACATAATTTTGTTCATGAGAAGAGTAGAAAAATGATTGTTCAAAAAATTTCAAGAACAGGGTAAAAAGAAACTTTATATGCACATGTAATAAATTCCTTGTTTTTATTAGTTTTTTACCATTTCATTAAAATAGTTGTAATAAAGAAATTTCACATAATAGTACCAAGTCATTCTATTTCATTTAATAAGAGGTCTACCATTCTCTGAAAGCGTTAAAATAATTTATTTTATCCTGTTATATAAACTGAATACATGTGAAATACATTGGGGGTATAATTTAAAGATTGAAATACTGTGTTAGGGTTCTGGTTTGCCTAGATATCACAATGTTTAACTACAATTTTCTGGGGGGGGGGGGTTGGAAGTGCCAACTTGGGAAAAAGCAAATTTTTATGGTATAAGTGCAATGCTAATACTCAATATGAGCATTAGGATGGTCCTTGTATGACAAAAGTTCTTTTGCATTGTTATTACTCTACCATCCTAAATGATCCTTTTAGGTAAAATGTGAAGGGTGAACAAAAATATTAATAGTTTTAGGTATCTCCAAGATCCCTAAAGTTTGGTATTATACAGCATATATATATATATATGTTTCTTTCATGAAATTTATTAAAATATATCTGGAACATTTGAGTATCAGAACAAAGGCCTTTTATAAATATTAATAGTGATAAAGATTTGCCAAAATTGTTTATTGCAATCTGGATAGTCTTTTGATGTGCTTTAACAATCTGCAGCAGGAATCAATTGGGTTTGTGTTAATATTCCATTGAAATCTGGAATAAAGGCTATTATCTATCCACACATGATCAAAACTTTTAATAGCTTGTATTCAATTTTCCTTAATCCATTGTAGCTCTTCATGAAAACATTCAAAACATTACATATTTCTTCATTTCAAAGTCCCCTAATGTTTTCTCCATAAAATTGTATTTTCTCCTGACATAGAATTTCCTGTGGTGAAATGATGTCTTATCTAAACTTTGAAATACAAACATGCAGCAAATATTTTTATGGTCTTCAACTCTGTTGTGACTTTGAATTCCAAATCAAACATCCATATTTTAAATGCTTAAAGGACTTGTAGCACCCTATAAATATTTTGCATTGCACAAAATGTTATAATAGGTGCTTGAGGAATAGGATAAAACCAAATTACACAAGCAGGAAGTCACAAGAAATATTGTACAATTAGTTTGAGGAAATCTGATAAATAATATAATCTGCCCTTGGCTGATAGTTGATAGAATTCCAAAATATCATTGATGTTTCATAAGAAATGAAGTGTTTGCATTGACACCTGTTATATACATGCACTTTCCTTTCATGTCCCAATGAGCTTAAAATCATTTGAGGTATGTCCTTAAGAGCCAAAATAAACCCTAAACATTTTTTAAAAGCAGCAATTATGAGTTTTATATTATGGCATGAGCTTGGTTATTTCCTGCTAAAGGACAGGTGCTCTCCTTAGTTTTGTAAGAAATTGTTATTCAAACACTATTTTCAATGCATTCTCCTCTAGTGTTTCGTAAACTGGTTTTCCTGTTCCAACTGGAAGTCTTGAAACACAAAGCAATTGAGAAACATCGTTTCCAGATATTGTAGCATGATGTTGGTCAACTTTCTCTTAACTAGTGCTATAAAACTACTAGAAAGTGCTGCATAAAAGCATTTGTGATAGAAAAAACTTTCAAAAATGGCTTTAAATCCAAAATTTATAGCTTGGTTAAATATTGCCCTTGTGCCCCAGCCAACCAAAATTTATAAAATAATCAGCTGACTGTTTTTGTGTCAACACAAATTCTTTGTTTTACTTATCAACAAATAATTTGTAAAGTAAAGAAATTCAACTCAATATTTTACTATTTTTGTACCTAAAATTACTAATTTGTTACCCCAAAACTAAATAACTTATAAAAGAAATTACCAGTTGTATCTAGTTCAATTCAAAGCAGTGTATTAACTCATGACAATTACAATGCATAGATGTTTAATAATAATTATCAGTATTTTACCACTTAAATTAAGTGGCTCGCTAGATCCCTGTCTGAAGAACTTCAGCCAAATCATTTCAGGTTTTTCATCATATAGTTAAAGCTAAATTATAAAAGCAAACAACCTAATAGTCAGTAACAAGACTGGCTGTTTTCAGATTTCCGTCAAAAATAATGCATTACATTTTTTTAATTTAGCACATATTTGATAGGGGAACCTAATTTTACTTGAGAATACTGGTACCATAGCATCTCCCTTTACAGACACTCTTCTGTAGTACATAATTTCCAACTGCATTCTCTTGAAATAGGACATTAGTTGGTTAATGTAACTTGGTGAGGGAAAAAAAAATTATACTTAGCAATAAAAAAAATTAAAAAAAAATCACTGCAGAAAACTTTGTGTATTTTTTAATTAAATGCTAAAACAAGCAACAATCTTACATAGGTTCAAAACAGTTTAATTACAGAAACATGTGAAGTTATAAGTAGACTAGAAAATAGCAGTATTTATACTTGTCATTAACAGGATATTACAATTTAGTTATTTTAAGTAATTCCTTTACATAAAATAGTATGATATATTGTGCTACTGAACATTTAATGTGTTCATTTTATTGGTTAGTATTTAAAAACACTTTAGCTATTCTTATTGCTTATAAATATTTATACAAGATTTTGAAATATATAAATGCAATCAAAGTGTAGTTTTCATTTAGAATAAACCATTTAATGGTCATTGCACATAAAACTTTGAATACATACTACAATCTTATGGAAGTAAAATTAATTTAATTATAAATCAGAGATCAATGCTTTGAACAATTTCAAATTCTTTATACATGTTTCTGCATTGTTGAAGATGAGCTTCAAGTAATGTCTGGAGTACAATCATCTAGATTAACAACTTCTTGTCGTACAATATATACAAATTTCAAAACGTTTTCATATATTCTTATAAAGTTACCATAAATATTTTACATCTTAACTTAAAAATGGATCCTAAAACATTAAGATTAGAATAAATGTGCAGAACACTCTGAGAATAAGCCACTTTTTTTATGTCGTTAAGCAACTATTGAGTCCGAAAGTTAAGAGACTTACATGTGTATAAAGTTTAGCCAAAAAATAAAAAAATGAATGAGGTTGCCATCCATTTTCTTAGACATCTTTTAAAATGACTTAACAATATAAAAACATATACAAAATCCATTTCTTTTAACTTAAACCTAAAGTGGGCACATCTGTTTTACAAAAAAGGTGCAGATGAAAAGTGGAGAATATTCCATAATTCACATTTTTAAAAGGACAGAAATTTTTGCGAGTCAATCAGTTAGTTCTTCAAATAGTAATTGTCAAAGTTAGAGAAAAATTTCATAAATTATCTGATTTTTAGATTAGTGTTCTCATGTGAAGGGGTAATTAATTAGTAAACGACAAAGAAATAATTTATTCTGAACAATGAGTGAAGTAAAAAATGAAATTCTGCTCCTACAATGTCTGAGAATGATGCATCTATGAAGTGAATATCCTTTGTAACCTGCTGTTAGTAACATTCAAAAAATCCTTTAAAATGCACTTTTTGCACTAATTAAAATGCATTCAAAAGCACTAATAGTCAAATGTTTTGCATTCAAATCAAACATGGATTCATCCATTTATCAAAAGCGTCAGGAAACTCGATGGACAGCCACAGGACAAAAATGTTGGAGATTTCTCTGCATATTTATCTTTTCTGTAAAAGCTTCCTTGATATTTCTCCCAAGATTAAACAGTTTAAGATATACATGTTCTTAAAAAGTAATGAGATGGGCACATAATCATAATTGAAAATGTTTACTAAAAATGGGAGATGCAGAAATTGATTCATTATCTAACATAGTTGGATTGTAATCTATGTGCCCACTTAAGGATTAAGGGAGTAAACTAATAAACGAAAAAAATCAATCTAGATTCTGCAGGATAAAAACAACCATAATTTTTAATGCAATTGCAATGACTTGAGAGGCTTTGAGTTTACATTTAAAAAACTATGCAACACTATTTAGTTCTTTGACTAGGCAACCCCAAGACATTACATACTGTATAGCAAAGAAAAATATTTACATCTGGAAATATGAGAGCCCTGCACTGAAAGGATCCTTTGCATGATTTTCACACAAGGTGGTGCGCTTGTTTTTTTGAGCAAATTTTCCCGTTATACTTCAAAGAAAATGACACAAGTATTACATGAAATACTTATTGCAAAAATTGTTTCATCAACAATTAGCTACAAAGTTAAACAAAAAAAAATGGAAACAGAAATGATTATCACAAATAACAGATTACCAGGAAAAGAGAATATAATTGTTTTCAACCTTTTAGAAAAAATATTTGCTAATGGAAGTTTTAATAGCTATTATTCACAACATATAACAATTATAATGCATAATAAAATACATATCAAAAGACAATACCCCCTTAAAAAATTTATAAATTTAAAAGGCGTACTAATATATTTTAAAAGTGAATAAACTGTCTAAAAATTTGTAAAAAATGGTTCAATTCAATTATATACTAAGTATTTTAAAAGTAAGATTTAAAACCTTTTTTGGTTAAAAAAAATATGTATGAAACAAAATATTGCAGTTAAAATTAAAAAGGATGGTAGCTGGCACATTATCTAAAATTCTTACTTCTAGGGAAAAACATGAATTAAACCACTTATAATTTATGTTTAAACTTCAACGAATAAGTAATTCTTTCCAAATTTTTAATTTCTGAATGTAAAAACAATTCACTTGAAATTAAATATATTATCTTGTATTCATTGACATCAACTTAAAAATATCACAAATTCGAAAAAACTTTGTAAAAGAAAATAATTATTTAGAATCAGAAATCAGTAGATTCAAGTATAATTGCAATTACTTTTATAAAAACCAATAATGAAAATGTTGGAACAATCATACAAAAGCATGTTAAAAATTTAAATCTTATAAGGTAGTTAAGTTATTTTCAATATTAAGCATAGCAAGGTTGTTACTGCATAGTATTATGAGGATATACATTACACAAATTGAGTGTAATTATTTAATGAATTCTGTTTTGCAAAGTAGAAAGATAAGGTACAAGGCTAACTTTATCACAAGTTTAGCATAAAAGTGGATATTAAAAGCTGCAGGAAAAAATAATTGTACATTCTGCATTAATCGTAAATAAATTCATTAGTCAAGAAATATATTTTTATAACAATCTCAATCTTGTGATCGTTATGGAACTTATTAAAAGTAACATGTCTGAAAGATACGTTTTATGCTTTACTCAACTCTTTATGCATCACTAGACACTAATCTCAGAAAACTTACTTGAAGCCACAAATATACAAAATAAGTTTATTCTGACTGCTGCAATTTTAAGGAGAAATTCCAAAGTTATTTCTTTACGAGAGGTTCCACAGAAAAAATTAAATGCATGAGGAATTCCCTGTAGCTCACTCAATAAATTTGATTAAATGTAATAATTACAATACAATTTAAAAGTCAGCTTTTAAAAAATCATTTTTATTCCAAACTGAAAACACACTTTAAAGGGGGATTACAGAGGCCTTCTTTCAAATATGTCCTACCTGAGTTTTCACCTGGAATCTGGTGGGATAAGTAAATGCTTTTGTTTAAAATGCGACTAAATGATTAAACAATGGGCCACTCAAAGGCAATATAAATATAAAATGTGATTCTGTCTTGTACAGGGCTCTTAATGGAAGTCGCAAAATTGACCACTGCTTTCACAACACAGCACCAAGAGAAAGAGCTACTGCATTACTTACATATAGTCTTATGTACCAATGTAAGGAATTTGCAAGCTCTTTTTTAAGAATATTCTTTGTTTCTTATTTAATACCAGTCTATATCCTTTGGCAATAGGCGAATGGAGAAGCTGGGCTTGATAGGAATTAATCATCATTCATGCACTTCTCTTTGAGCCAGAACCTGCTGGCATGTTATTGATCACATGATGCCAGATTAAAGAGAGAACTAAACCACACTTGAAACTGCAATCCTATATTTATGCAGTCTAGCTGGCTGCTCCTCAGATCTATTCCAACTAAAGAATATGTATACCTTTGAAATACTATCTCAACATTTCAGTATAGTGCTGTTTATGTTTGGAAAGCATATCTGTCACTGTCACCAGCTTTTTCAGAATGGGCTACAAAGAAAATATTATAAATGAAAATATAAACAGAAACAAGATACATTGAAAATGTAAATTGAACTTTAGATAAATGAAATTACTTTGCTTCAAGCTTTTTTCGCAGAAAAAATTGTCATGCAATGAAAAATTTAAAACAAATAAAAATTGTAAAATGAAATGACTAAATTGCAGGAGAGGCAAACAACAAAGATGCAATTATTACAAAGGTTTGAATTATCCTACACTTGAATTCCAGGACAAAACTGTATATCTACTGGAGTTGCTTGCTAGTAAATAAACTTTAACAATCTGTTTTCAATTATAGTTAGGAGCCTAGATTATTTCAAATAAGTTAAATTTCTCCTGAATCAGCTAACTGAAGGTACAGAAATGGTATAATTTCAGATAAAAAAATTTGTAAAATTATACAAAAACTAAATATTTATAATTTACTCAAATTATTTCTTTCACCATATGTACATAAGAGATATTTCATGAAAAAATGATTGTATACCCTTTGTTGGTTTAAATTTTGTAACTCTTCTTTATGGGTGGCACAAATATGGTGGAGTGTAGCTAGGTCACGGGCAGCATCGCCAGAAAAGGTTTCTTCAGGTTCAGGTCTTTCGGGAACATTCTACAAGAAAATAAAAATGTGCAGCATGGAGTTCCTTATAAGAGAAGTAACTGACTATTAATTCTTAATTTAAAATTAATAAAAAGCAACCTACCGATATGTCATCAAGGAACTTAATCATCCTATTTTTATTTTTTAAAATAAAAGGATTAATTACTTCCATCCATGGCTCCTGAAAATATGGTAAAACATGAGATTGTTTCCTACATTTAAATAAGTTACTAATTTAGAGGAAGTTCTCATCATATATTTTTATGCATTATTGATTTATTTAAAATCATCATTTTTTACTAAGAGGTAATTTTATTCATCAATTGGTTCACTATACATTTACAAACAGCAAAGAACTTCAAATATTTTCAGATTACAAGTTTTATTTTTATTATTGAAAGTCAGAATTTTTCATTTTTTTAAATTATGAAACACTGTTTTTCACAGGAAATTGGTTTTTATGCTAATTCCAATAAGAAATAATGACAAAAATTTCAAATCACACATTGCAAAAATTTACCAAAAGACAAAACATGTGCTATATATAGACAAGTCTGTACAAACTCTTATCGTTGGCAATACAAAAGAATACATATTGAGGAGTTAAAAGTGTCAATACTTCAGTACGTGTGGTCTTTTACAGGTGAAAGACACAATATACAGGGTGTCCCAAAAAGGTTGTTCCGCAATTTATCTTTTTACCATTTGGAGATACGTAGGCAATGTAAATTGCAAAAGTGCACCAAATAAGGTAAGTAATTAAGATATGTGAATAAAATTATCATGTGATAACAATGTAAGCGGATACAGTTTTTAATTTGTATACAACCCCTCTAGATAAAAATCCGAGATAGCAGAAACGTTCCTTACCTGCATCCCTATCGTTAGCAGAAAACTGCATTTCTGTAGGTTGAACAGTAACGGAGGCCTAATGACGCAAAAAAGTTTACTTATAACGCTTGTGCACAATGCTAAAAAGCATTTTTTTCGGTCAGAAAGTGTAACATTGTGCAAAGTAATGTAGCATTGCAACTGCAGATGAAAATCGCAATGAATAATAGTAGACAATGTAATCTTCAATAAAAATATTGTAGAAAAAATGGTTTAAATAAAAAATAAAAGGAAATTTACAACGCATGTTCAAAATGTTTTCCATCTGCAGCAATGCAGAACTTCGCTCTTCGTTTTTGGCCATCGTTCTAAATTAGATACGGCCCCCTTAAAATGGAAACTCTTGTATCTCCGTTACTATTCAACCTACAGAAATATGGTTTCTTACTAATGATAGGGGATACAGGTAAGGAACATTTTTGCTATCTCGGATTTTTATCTAGAGGGGTTGTATACAAAATAAAAACTGTATCCGCTTACATTGTTATCACGTGATAATTTTATTCACATATCTTAATTACTTACCTTATTTGGTGCACTTTTGCAATTTACATTGCCTACCTATCTCCAAATGGTAAAAAGATAAATTGCGGAACAACCTTTTTGGGACACCCTGTATATTGATTTCAAGAAAATTCTAAGAATTCTCCAAGTTGCATTTTTATCAAAATAAATAAGCATTGTGGTGAAATATTTTAAATTTAAAGTGATTTAATTTTTATTGATTTTTTTAGCTAAAAAAAGAGCTGTAGGCAAGTCTGCATTCATGTCCCCTACATGAGCACAAAAATGTAGAAAATATGGATTTATTAATGGTAAATTCATTCATACAACCTTTTAAAGTTGGATATACAAATCAAAAGAAAAATATATTTATTAGATAAAAATGAAGCATTTGTGGAAGCATCTCGAGTTATTTCCACTATGAGAATGGCAAGATATCACATTTTAAGCGATTTTCAATGTAGCTTAATAGTAGGAGCTAGTGAAATGGGTCATGGCATTACAGAGGTAGAGGAGAAGTTTGGATTTTCACATACTAAGCATTCAAAAGTGTACCGTAATTACAAGAATTCCGGCAAAACCGTAACTTACAAAAGCAGTGTGGCTGTAAAGGCTAAGTTATTGTGACCAGTGTTGGCTGTGAAAAATTGTTATATGCGATTGGTGTGCAACACTGCCTCAAATAACATCAGAATTCAATGCAGGGCTCTCAACAAACATCACTGTAAGGACTACTGCAACATTTCATCAAAGATAAGGAGTTGATACCCAACTCGCGCGAGTGTCCTTGATAAATATTCGACAGTTATGCACTTCACCTGGGCTCGGGAACAGTCATTGGACACTTGACTGAAAACCAGTAACCTGGTCTGACAAGTCACATTTCCGGCAGATGGAAGGACTTGAATGGCAGCATACAAATGCCAAATTATGGTTAGAGGTACACTGAGTTTGTGGTCTAGGCATTCCCTCTTAAGTCATCACATCTGAAAGTTATTAAACACATCTAGGATGCTATGCAGTGTGCTGTGGAACACAGAAATCCTACACCTGAGAATGCAACAGAATTGTGGACTGCTCTACAGGAAGTATGGTGTTCAATGCCTATAGAATATTCTCGCAGGCTGGTGCAGTTCTATGCTCCCATGGGAGGCCTACAAACTATTGAGACTAGTATACCAGTCTTTCTGGCACTTCAGTGCAATGAGGCCTAAAATATTTCCCTTTTATTTTAACATAGTTTAACTTAGTATATTAATTTTGCCTTTGTTTCCTCTTTCTCATGCTCCCTCAACCTTCATTTGAATATTGCTGTCGCAGTGCTAATTGTAAATACTTTTCCAGGCTTAGTTTACAGGTCCATATTCCATTTTAAATAAGATTTCTAAAGTATAAGAATTCATAAAGATTGATAGACCAAACACCTAACTAAGAAAAATTCTGAAATTGTTCAAGTAAATCAAGGCTATCTCTCTTCTGGTGATGACCATCATGTAAGGAGTTCAAAGTCAAGTTGCCTCCTGTAAAGGGGCATAGGCCCACAATTCAATTCATGACTGCAAATTAATCTCTTTATAATAAAATGATAGTTTAAATTTAATCAAGCCTAGTTTTTAAACATGATATATATCAACCATCTTGAATGACAACTCAGAATCCAGAAATTGATGCATAGAAGTTGAAGATAAATAAGCTTAGATCAACTAAAATAAGATCTTCATTGAAAAGCCACTTGATCAATTGGGAATATTTTTTTCTTAAAAATATTACACCCAATACTTTGCACTCAAAATATTAATGAACAAATATAACAGAAACAGACTTTACCTTGCCTCCAAATTCAACTAAATTAGCAAGGTTTTGTAAGCACTTAGCAACTAATATTAGACTCCTTGCAGCAATTTCAGATGGAGTATCTGAAAATAGAATATTTTAACTAAATTAAATCACATAAAGCTTTTCTTCACTTTTTTGAATAACTAAATTAAACAAAGCTGACAGTATATAACATTAGCAACAAATTTAATAAACTAAAAATTAGGTAACTAAGTAGGTTTTGGTACCATTTTTATTGATAAATTAAAAAACATAATTTATGACATACCATTTATTAGGTTAAATTGGCGAGGATTTAAAATAGCTGGACATAAGAGTCGAAGGAAAATAAAACCACTAAAAAAGAAAAATTAGCAATTCTTTAATCACATATAATTTTATAATATTAAAATATAATTTTATAAAATTCTGAAGCATCCATAGAATTGAAAAAAAAATTGTTTATAGAAGTAAAGTATACATTTGGACTGCCATATATTCAAGCTAATAGTTCAATAAAAATTAAATATACAGAAAACAATATGTAGAAAAATCTGTTTCATTTATATTTAGTGTATCATATGTTCTTAGAAAAATATTTTCAAATGAAATAACTCTTAGAAATCATTTAAGTGTACATGAATCACTACAAACACCAGTTATGTTCACACACACGTATAGATAATTAAATTAAAAAAACATGTTAAAAGTGCATCATATTTATGAACAGTAAACTTTCGATAATATATGATTTTTCAGTAATTAAAACATTTTTCCACCTCAAATGTTTGCTCATTTTCAGATTTATCATAGCATGAATGACTAGACTCTTCACAGGTCTGTTTAATTCCTGAACTTTTATGACATTGCTTGCTATTAGTTCCTATACTGAAAAGGTACCACTGTATGATACATTCAGGTCATTTCACACACCATCAAAACAGGAGTCACTGCTGGCTCATTCCGTTGGCATCTTTCACACAGGAATTGATGGTGCAAGTAAGTTGTTTTTAGTTGTGATAGCAGATATTTACTGCTTTCAACAGATGTTATCTCCTTGGTCCAATGTACTTTAGGAGGAAGTACCAAAAAGGCAAAAACAAAAGGCAATACTGGGTACATCCCCTTTTGATTGAGAGATATTTGAAGGCAATTTTAACACATCATTTGAAAAAATTAGAGAGGAGCAGTTCAAATTCTTCAACTAATTTTGAATGAGTACAAATAAATTCGATTTTCTGGTGTAACGATTAGAAAATAATATTAAGTGCCAAGATACTATAATGACGATATCCTCCAAAGAAAATGGTTGCAGTAAAAATAAGGTAAATAAATATAGTTTTATTTACTAGAATACAAAAATTTGAGAAAGTAAAACAAGAAATGCATTGATGGCTATAAGAACAATTGCTGAACTGACTTAAAAGCTAAAAATAAATAAACAAGTAACAGGAAATGACAGGTGCAGGGTAAGCAAGGTGTATCAATCAGCAATGAGAGCATTTCAGTGTCCGATTTGTCAAGTTCAATGCTGGCTGCATTTGCAGATATTGGAGGCCAGGCAGGGTAAGACTGAAATCTTCCATTTGATTAATTGCATAGCGGGCTGGCAGTTGCACTGGTTCCCATTTTGCCGATATGCGTGAAATCAGTCTAAAGGTCAAATGTGGCAAGTGCCTATGAGTCAGTCAGCCTTATCACTATCCGTAGGTCATGAAGAAATGTGGAAAGAAACTGCTCCTGAAGATAATGCAAGTCATACACATACAATCGAATTTCAATTAAGGTGCTTCTTTTCTTTTGAAATACATTTTTATAAAACAATTAACTAATGATAACAAAAAATACTTAAAGCTCTCAGAACAAGCATTAATTGAATGTTGGTCAATATTATGCTCTGAAATGCTTTACCATTTTTAAATTTTTAATAAATCTTTTACATTTACTAAATAAATAATGTAATTTCCAAAACTACAAAGCATTTTTTAAGCCTAATTTATTTTTAGCAAAATTGAGGTTGGTTGGAATGGTACTAAGTTTAAAACTGATTAAGCTGGGGCAAAGAGGTGTCTAGAAGGCAGGGTATGAAAAAATCATGATTTTTTTAAAATTCAAATGGATTTTTTAGGATTCTATAAATAATTTCGTTACCCTTACAAGTTTAAATTTGTTGGACATGAGACATGCTTTTTAATCAATGTAGTTTTTAGATGGTTTTGATTTATGTTAAACATTAATGTATGTGATGACTTAGGAAGTGTAGTAGGATAATTTTTAAATGATTAAAATGCAGCATAGGAATCAGCAAAGTTAATCATATGACAGTGCCCAAATGTCAAGTATAAGCAATGTTTTTTCAACTAGCTCTTGAGCGGCTTCGATTACTTTGATCTTAACCCATAACTAGTGACGTGAAAGTTTTGGAAAAAGATAAATAAGGTTGCGGAGTACTACAAACACCATATTATAAATTCTTGTATAAAATTATTCACAAATCATATAAATTTCAGAATTTATTTCACATTATATATATAGTAACCAAATGCATAGAATTGTTTTAGGCATTTTCATGTAAAATAATTAACTAGTTAAAGGCTTGTTTTTGAGAAAAAAAAATCATGTCACCAATAGAAAATGAAATAAATGCAAACTTGTATTAAGTTTTATGATACAATTCCTACTATTAGTATGGTAGCTGTTAATATTTTGTTAGAAAAAGTACTTTTTTGTGAGAAAAAATGTTACTTGTAAGTAAACTAAAAAATGAGACAAACATGAAAATATATAAAATGAAATCAAACATGCCAGTTTTCCAAATTTTTTAAGCACAGACAATTGAATCTGATCATAGTATTTCATAGGTACATTCCAAACATACAAACAGGGTTTCTATAAAAATATACAAGAAAATGAAGCAAATTTTGTGGAATTTCAAGCTTTCAATAAAAAGTTAATCATTGCAATCAGGATAACAAAAAAATCATGATTTTTTAATCAAAAACATAGAATATATTTGATTTAAATCGGATTTTTATGATTTTAATTAATTAGTGGCCCATACAAGTTTAAATTTGTTGGACATGAGGCATGCTAATTACAGTGTAGTTTCTAGAGTTTTGATTTATTTAAACATTAATATTTTTAATGTAAAACATAAGCCGATTAGGAAATATAGCTGGGTAAATTTTTGTACAATTAAAATGTGACATATTAAGAATTTTTTCAATCATTTTTTGAAAAAAATCATAAGAAATTTTTTGTATTATATATTCATCATATATGAATAAAATGTGTGTGTGTGTTTTGAATTACTTTAATTATTTTGATTTGAAATAATTAGTTCAAGACTTGCTTTTGAGAAAAATCATGTCACCAATAGAAAATAAAAGGAAGCCCATGAAAAAATTATTACTTCTCATTAATTATTTAGCTTGCAAAAATATAACTTATTGGTGAAAAAATTGTTATTTTTGTAAGTAACAGTAAATAATGAAACGATATGAATATTCATAAGTTTGAAATCAAATATGCCTATTTTTCAAATTGTTTCAGCATTGACAAGTATTTCATAGGTATATTCCAACACATAAAAAGGGTTTATACATAACACAGAAAATGAAGCTTCTCTCTGAACAGCATAGAACGAGTGTAATAGTACCCCCTAGAAAATGCCAATTCAGTGCAATTTTGAACTTTCAATAAAAAATTTATCATTTCAATCATAATCATTCAAATAAGCTTTCCGCCTCAATTCTATAATCTTTTCTCAATATACTCACTCAATTATCAGATAAGTGAATTAACTTTTACATTCCAAATTTCAATTCCATAAATATTGAATAGTTATTCTATCAGTGTAAAGAATTCTAAGGGATCAATATATAAGATTTCCCAATAAATTGAAATAAAAATTAACCAATATATTACACAAAACAAAATGAAACTATGAAATTGCCAATTATACAGATTTATGTGCAAAATTGGAATGCCTTTGGCATACAGCAGATCTTTTTGTTGTAAATGTCTTTATTTTTTTATGAACAGACTACAATACTAAATAAATAACTAGAACATCTTTAAAAAAAGGAAGCAAGTTGCCACAATTTTAATAATTTGAGTGAATATATTTCAAACACCTTCACTCATCACATGGAGAATGGTTTGAAATTGGCAATGTACGATTTATAGTCACAGAATAATTAAAACAAAATTCACTGATAAGCAGATTTGTGAGTGACACCTATTGGTCAATGGCCGCCAGATGGAAATACATACTTGTTTGGTAGTTAAGATCCCAATCAACAAATACTGTTATTTAGTGTCTTCAAAGGGGGATGATTTTCAATATAATTTTGGGGTGAACTCAGTACAAGCGAGGTTCTTAAACTTATTTGATAAAATTACATGCATCTTATGCAGTTATTTCATTTTCAATATTTCTGAAGCGTTTTCAGAAAGTCTGTTTTATGGATGGTAGTAAGATGAACAAGGTCGGCCTTGCTTTTGTTCTATTTGAGGACAACTTCGAATGCGGCTTTTATAAACATCGTATCCGGAATGAATGCACTATCTTTCAAGCAGAATTGCTTTGTATTAATCTCGCAGTTAAGTGGTTTAAAGAAAATGGAAATTTTTGTTCAAAGTACCTTATTTGTAGCGATTCTCTTTCCTCTTTACATTTACTGAAGAATGTTACAAGCACAGAAAAATTGGTTGTTGAAACGCTTTTAACAATTAGTTCTCTTAATAATAGAGGAACTGAGATTTTTTTGCCTATGTGCGTGGACACTGTGGAATTTACGGGAATGAAAGAGCCGATTTTCTAGCCACAGACGCTTTGAATTTAGCAATTGATGTAAATTGTAACATTCCTAAGTGTTACTTGAAAGGCTCATATTATGAAAAGCTTGTTGCTAAGTGGAACGAAGAGTATGTCTCGTCTGAGAAAGCTGGCCACACCAAAATTTTTTTTTCCTACTATTAAGCATAGATTGAATTCAGAATTATTTTTCTTCACAAACTTCCAAATTACACAATTTTTATCTGGCCATGGAAATTTTGCTAAATATCTATATAGGTTTCATCTTCGGACTAATGATTTGTGCGAGTGTTTTAAAAAGCAACCACAAGATGTAGAGCATTTGCTTTTTAGTTGTCCTGCATTTAAAACTTCAAGAATGTGTCTGAAAAACGATTTGAGAAAATTAGGTGAAACATGGCCAGTGAAACTCAATGTTTTTGTAAAATCTAATCTGCTTTTCTACTCATTTGTCAAGTTCATAAAATCTTGTAATTTCAGTTAAATTGTTTTCCACTGTTTCTTTGTTAAATCAACTTACTTCTGTAAGCCCCGTGTTGTACTTCTGTGGTGCACGGGGAGTTTGCTTTCGTTCAATAAATATATATATATATATATATATATATATTAAACATAACAGGAAGAAAACTGAAATCTAAAATTTTGATTTAAATCAATGATTTTTAATAAAAAAATCACTTGATTTAAATCAGAATACCCTGCTCAAAACAAGATGAAAATATTAAAATTGTCAACTATAGATTAATGTAAAAAATTAGAATGCTTTTGTGATAATGAAAAAATTTTTGGTGACTAGGTGTCCATTTTTTCATGGAATACTAAATAAATAGCAAGAACATCTTAATACAGAATATAAGTTGTCACAACTTTAATAGTTTGAGTGTATATAGTTTCAGCATCTTTACCCATCACATGGAAGACAGCTCAAAATTGGCCATATGCGATTTATAATCACAAAAATGTTGAACACAAAACCCACGCTGATGAACAGGCTTGTGATTGGCACCTCTTGGTCAATGGCCCAAGAGGTAAATACATACTTGTCTGGTAATTACGATCCCAATCAACGAAAACTGTTATTTGGTATTTTTAAAGGAAGGATTATTTTCAGTATAATTTTGGGGGTTAACTGAGTTGTAATCAAAGTTCTTAACTTATTTGGATAAAATAATATGCAGTTATTTCATTTTCAATATGAAACGAAAAGCAGAAAGTCTAGAAATGTCGATTTAAATCAATTATTTTTTAATAAAAATCACTGGATTTAACCCTGCTGGAATATATAATACATTGGATTGATTGAAAATTAAGTGGATACTGTTGGAGAGAGCAAACATATCTTATTTAATTAAAGCAGGGAAATAAAACAATAAAATTCAAGAATAAATTCATATTCATAAGAGAAAATGTGACGAAAAAACATCATAATGAAACTTATGCACAAATATGTAACATTTAAGAGTACCTACCTAACAACTCTAGTTTTTACCAGTGGATCATTTGGCCATTTAGCCATAACACTTTTTTGTAGACAACTGCATATGTATCTTAGGGTCCTAAAAATAAAATTTATATCAATTCATAAGGAGTTTTTCATTTAATAATTATCAGGCATAAATTTCAAAACAAATTAATAAATATAAAATATCAACCCTAGTTATTTAATATAACTTACTAAATAAAAGAAAATGTTAAAATGAGATGAATAATAACTAATCAAACTACAAAAATTTCAAATCTAACATTAATATTTAAACTATTTGTACCTACCTTGGACATGAATCAATAGATGAGAATATAGATTCAATGACTTCATCCAAAAGACCAAGCATATTTTCAGCATTTGTACAAGCCTCAATTGGACTTTCTAATTTGCTCGGATTGAGCTAAAAAATTATTATTTTGTATAATACATATTCTATAACTTGCATATTTTGCAAGTCCACTAATTTAAAATTTATAGGTACAATTTTGTTTGAGTCAATGTGAGGAGAGAAATTTCCATTAGTTAAAAGGACAATAAATTAAAATGCTTTGATACAAACCTCACACGATTGCCGACTATCCATAACTTTCAGTATGAAATCTTGAACTGCTTGATGCAGAAAACCATTTGCAGTTGATCTCATGTAATGGTCCATAAGTGTAGTGGTAAGTGAAGCAGATCGAAACAAAGTAGTGGTATCATCTGTAGTATTGAGATTATATATATATGTATATATCACATTTTTAACTTTTATAACTTAAATATTAAAAGTTATATTTCAATTTACTAAATAAGCTTTCTGTTTATATGTACATTTACTTACACACATCCATGTTTACTAAACAATATAAGTCAAGTTCATCAGTCGCGGATTTGCCACACATTTTTAACAATGAGGCAAGTGAAAAGTAAACTAATAGCTTGTTCAGTAAAAACTAAAGTGCTTTCATTTCTTATAAATAAGAGAGCTCGTATGATTTTTTATTATATTATTTTATTATAGATTTATTTTTGCTTTGTAATTTACAATTTATTAATGAAGTATAATTTATAAACAAGAATAGAGTGTTTGTTTGAAACTGAATATTTTCGACCCATTTCAAGTTTTCTATCCGTTTGGGGCCCTTCTGATGCAAAATCTGTCTCTTGTGCGTTTGGTGCCTGTTTGTCCATCTGTCTATATATGTGTGCCTGAGCTATGTCCAAACGGTTCAATATATTTTCATGAAACATTGCATACTGTGAGTACAGGTAGCCCTCCCACAACATGGTTTCGCTCTAACACGATAGGATAAATTGCGGGAACCCTCGTATAGCACTGCAACCTATAACACGGTTTCGCTCTAACACGATAAGAAAATTACAAAAACCTTTGTACAACACTGTACTTCTACAGTACTGGATAACATGATTTTTGTTTAACATATTTAAAAATTAAATTACCTTAAAATAATGATGGGAAGGAATAATGAACTATAGTGCCTTTACATGAAAATATATAAATAAATTAGAATTTACTCATTTATAACTCTATTCCGATGTTATAGCGGAAAGCGTCATGCACAGTTTACGTGCCATCCGCGGCGAGACTTGCCGTCTCAGACATACAATATTGCGGAAAGTCCCGCCGTATCTAAAAGGATAAAGTGCAATGCGACATTGTCGTATTGTATGGATCTGTTATGAAATGCGATCACAGCTGAGGGCCTGTGAATGGCAGGCCCTTTTTTTTTTTTATTTCCGTGATCTGGAGACAGTGTCTTAAGTGGCTGGTCGGCAGTCTGCGTCGAGCCACAATATGTTAAAGAGTGACTTTTTCGTCTTTAAGACTAAATTTTTAGAAAATCAAGTTTCAGTCCCAAGCCATGTCTGATAAAGATAAAAAAACAATGCTCAAGAGGAAATTAATTTTTTTAGAACTAAAGAATACACAGCACATCAAGTTTTCAATGCAGACGAAACTGGGCTTTGGTGGAAAAAATGCCCAGTAGAACCTTTATATCGAAAAAAGAAAAAAAACTGCACCCAGATTTAAGGTGTCTAAAGATCGTATAACGCTACTTTTGTGCAGTAATGCGTCGGGGGACTTTATGACAAAACCCTTGCTAATTTATAGATCTTTAAATCCCCGTGCACTTAAAGGCGTAAATAAAAACATCTTACCGGTATATTGGAATGCAAATCCTAGAGCTTGGGTGACTGGAAATTTATTTAAAGATTGGTTTTTAAATTGTTTTGTGCCAAACGTTGAAAATTATTTAAAACGGAAAAATTTGACCTTCAAGACGCTATTACTATTAGATAATGCTCCATGTCACCCACAAGATTTGAATCATCCCAATGTCAAAAAAGTGTTCCTACCACCTAACACTACTTCGTTGCTCCAACCATTGGATCAAGGTATTATTTATACCTTTAAAACTTATTACATAAGAGCATTACAGTGGATTTTAGATGTAACCGATTTGAAATCAATTAATGTAATGGAATCAATTTTCAATTAAGCACTGCATCGACATCATATCTTTGTTGCAGAAAGAACTAAAAATATCAACGTAAAATGCATGTTGGAAGAAGATATCCACAATGACCTTGTAAGAACCAGCAAACAAACCAAAATTACAGATTTTTTAAAGAGGATAGAAGGTGTAAAAAATCTAAATGAAGAAGGTTCAGAAAGTGAAGGTGACATCATTCAACCAAAAAAAACGTTCTCGTTTGATTGCACTCAGTAGTGATGAGGAATAAATTTATTAAATTAAGGTTACATTAAATGAAAATTTTTTTTTTCGTTTTGTGTTATACATACATTTATATTTTTAATAAAAATTAAGTTGCTTATATGGAATTTAAAAAAAAAATGTTTGTTTTTGATAGGTTTTCGGAACGTAACCCCCCTTTTTTTACTGGCTCTGGGTCTCATATAACACGGTTTCACACAACACGGCATTTTCTAGGAACCTATCTACCGTGTTATAGGAGGGTTACCTGTACTTACATTTATTTAGTGATTGAACTTTGTTGGGTAAGTCTGTCAGTCTTCTTGTTCTATGTTCGATTTTGTGTCTGTGTTTGCATATGTATCCCATAAATTTATTCAATATATTTTAATGCATTGTTCCATATTTGATGCATCATATTTTTGTTTAGTGAATACATTATTTGAAATTTCTTTACTTACATATTTAGGCAAGTTTCTTAAATCAATCATAATTTGGTACTTCTGGAGTAGCTGGAAGGTATATTGAGCATGAAATTACTTGGATTGTTTTCCCAGTACTGCTGAAAAATCAATTATTTTTCCAAAAACTATTTTTCTGAAATTTAAATTCTAATACTTTTTTATATTTCGAGCCTTATTTATTTTCTTTCCGAAATATAAACTATTTCTGAATATTTGTGGCAGACGATATTTAGCAAAGAAACGGAAACTCGTGTTCGTTTACCAAGTGCAGTAACATTTTCTGTTTTTTCGATCGGAAAAATTTCATATTTTAAAATTTTATCTAATTTTTAGTTGTAAGTTGTGCAACTGTGCGCGATCCAGAGATAAAAAGGAATCACAAATTTATATCTTTAGAACTTTTTCTGCCAACTTTTATTTTGTTTTATTTCTGTTTAAAATATTTGTTATTTTAATAAAACGTATTTCCTTTTCATCACATGCAACACCACTGCAAAGTATTTGATTTAACGCGACATATAAGTTAGAATAAAGCAAATTTTAAGTGGAATTTTACCATTACTGAAAGAATGTTAATGTTAAAAATATCCGAATTAGGTACAAATTCTTTGTCATGGCAAGAGAAGATCAAGGTGGCTCATTTTACGAATTGAAGCTATATTTAAGCAAATTATATAAGGAAAGTTTGTTTAAAAAATGATTTTCTTTAGAAGAAACACTGTCAAATCGATTTACCATTAAAAAATGGTAAAAGGTTATATGCTTCGTCTGTATTAAAAACATTCAATTTTAAAACAAGTTTTATTATTGAACATGCCACCAAAAGGAATTTTCAAGAAAAAATGTATTTTCTTATAAAATAAACTTAGTGATCAACTTTGTTTTATAAGAAAATATGTAAACAAACTTAGTGAAAAATATCTGGTCAAATTAGTTTGTCATTTTTAACTTAATGACAGTGAAATTCTAAAAGAGTGCCACAAATAAAAAAATATTGGCAGGTTAATTACAAGTGCAAGAGTTTTCGCAATAGATTCGCCATTTTTACGAATTGAGTTGAACAATTTTACAGGAAAGGAACTTAAGAAAGGGAATTTCTAATCCTCCTTCAAAATCGTCTTTCATAGTAGTTGATATCTGTCACCTTTCATCAGTTTGTACCTTTAGCAGGGGTGTGATTTATGTGAAATGTATTACATGGATGATTATGCATGTATAGGATGTGTCCAAAGTAGGTTGTAGAAATTATAAAAATGTCGCAAAGGTGTTAAAAAATTATTTTACTCACACTTAAATGATTTGGCATTTTTCTACGAAAGAGGAAATTATTTTCTGGGCACTTCACCAAAACCCGAGTGGGTCGGGCAATTTTGCTACTGTCAAATAATGCTATAGCAGATGGGATGTCTGGGGCACATCAATTCAAGATTCTTAAAATGCTATTTGAAATTATCTTTTAAATATTTGAAGTAACAAAAATATCATAAACCTATAAAACTCATTTCACTGATTTCCGTGGCAATACTCAGACAAGCATGTGTATTTATGTACAAAATAATTCACAACAGAATTATTACCATAACAGCATATAATTATCTAAATTGGCTCTAAAGACTATAAATTTAGAGCAGCATATTTGAAAACAGTAAATAAAACATAACCATAAGAAAACTTTCTATAGTAGTCTTGTGGTTCCAAGAAAAAGGGATGGATATGAAACCTGATTGTTAGATACAAATTTTAGCAAAACATCTGACAATCCTCAGAGCAAATTATCTCAATGGAAACAATTAGTTGTGGTTGAAATCTTCACAGCATAACTAAGATAACAACCATTCCTCTATGAAATTAGCATGATCGTTCTTCTGGTTATTCATGTGAATGCAATAACAATCCATACATAATTCTTACCCACACAGTTGGGAACAGAGTAGGTGTTGCATCAAGGAATATATTAACAATCTCATGTTGTTACTAAGAAAGACAAGTCTAATAATAATTTTGGTTTAATCAGAACTGACTCTGGATACTTCCCATCCAATTGGAACTCAAAGAAATTCAATGGGTTATTGTAGAAAGGGGTTTATGGTAACAGGAAAACTTAGTCTTGTACAAAATTAGTACTACATTAAGTACAAATGGTATTTAAATTCAGCACCAAAACAAAGTGGTCAATATGATGGATAGTCATTTAACAGAACTGCCATAATGGAAAGTTTTACTATACACCAATCCACTTAAAAATAAATTCTACAGAGGTTGAATTTCAAGATTTTGGCACATTGAGTTGTAAGATGAACATCTTTATTATTGTCTTTCTAAGCTAAAGCTTAAAGCTAATGAAGTAAAATGTTTTTAGACCAATACTAATATTGGTAGGTATTCAAAAAATAATACATCTAATAAATTATTCTTGCAAAACAAATGGGATGTTGTACACAAAAATAAAATGAAAATCAATATGAACTGATTGTTAGTACCTTCAAACTGTATTTCCCTATCATTCATGGTTTTTAATAGCATGGCTTCTTTTCTGTCATATCGGAATACTCTAAGAACAGCGTTTGCAAGAGGTGTTCTGTCTCTATGGCAGAGATCAGCCAAAACACTAACAACTTCCAAATCTTCTTCCATTATAAGCTGTAAATAAAACAAGTCATATGAAATACATAAAATTTTTAGAAAGAACTTCCACCAAAACACAATGACTGTTTCTACATTTATAATGAAAAACCATTAAAGAAATTTTCGAAGAAACAGATAAGTGTTGACGAACCAAGCACAATTTTTCAAAATTGTTATAAGTAGCATAATATATTTGGATATTGAAATATTTTAATAAAACTATTACAAGGGTTTTAGAATAAATATCTCTAAAATTAGGAATTTCAATGTATAAAATGTTTTTACCTCAAATACTTTTAATTTGAATATTGTATCTTTAATATGCATTTTTTACAAATCCTTCGAATGTTAATGAATTTTTTTGTACTTTTGGTGCCTAAGGCCTTTTGATTTCTGATATAAAAAATTCAAGTCAAAATTAAATTTCTTTTTAAACTAGATAAAAAATATTAAAGAGGTAGCAAAAAATAATCCAGATTGCCAATAATCTACTGTCAAATAGTCAGTTTGAGTAAAAGGATGGTCTGAAAATCTAGCTTCTAAAAGTATTTCAATCAACTTCCATGAAAATACAATGCATAATAACAGAATGTTCTTTGAATTCTGTTATTTAATTTTGAAATGCTAAAAATAAATGTTTGAAAAAGTCTAAGAATTGCAAACAAATGTTATCTCTTTCCATTAACAAATAGTATTATCTCAGCAATTTATGATACTGCTACACCTTGCATTTTATATCAATTTAATTATTTTAAATGAAAAAAAAAATGAAATTTAGAAAAGAAAAAACATTTAATATACATTGATGATAGATATGATAAATCTAACTAATATGTTATGGTGGGTGATATGTACAATACTAATAGGATAAATAGAAAGTTTAAATGACATGGGAAAATGCATATCTATTAATTATTTAACTGAGGGAAAAATACCTCTTTCAAAGCATTATATTCAGCAAGTGGCATAATAACTTCATGAATATAACGTATCCTGACACGCAAAGATCCCCAATCCTCCCTTATAGGAGGAGTCAAACCACCAAGAGGAAACCAGTCTTCAATTTCTTCACCACTTATTAAATTTTCCAACTCCACGGTAACATCAGCTGTAAAAAAATTAAAGACCACTTTCAAATAACTTGAAGAGTGAAAAGGAGTTGAAAATAGAGAGTAAAAATCAAATTTACCAATTTCCATATCTTTAGAACGTTTTCCTTTATTATAAAGAGTAATGGCAAAAGATGTTATATCAGATGGAATATCTCTGTGTGGAAAGAAACAAGTACATATTACATATTAACAAACAATATATACAAGTACATGTAATGTCTAACTTATAAAAATTCAAAATACAAATGTGTCCTGTTTAAAAACTAATTTATTTGTAAAACACTTTACAGTAAAAACTAACAATAACTGAAATTTATTCCACTTTTAGTATATGAAAAAAATCATGATTTTTACTTAAATTTGAATTTATTTAAATCAATATTTTAAAAATCTATATATGATATTTATGATTTAAATTAATTTGTTGCCCTTATAAATTTCAACTTGCCTGATGTTAGACATGCATCTCAAAGCAGTTCATTGAATTATGTTAAACATTAATCCATGAGTGTTTATTAAATATAGCAGGATAAATTTGCGTATAAGATATTATCATTGAAATTTAAAACACTTCTCAAAATACTTGTTACTAAATAAAAAATTTTAATTTAGTAACGTGATAAATGTTGTAAGCTTTTAAAAAATTGAATCAATCTTGGATTTGTTGTTGCCTTTATCTTTCCATTTGAATTCGATTATACATAATTCTTGAAATTCAAGATTCAAAAATTGACAAACATTTAAATAAGGAGAGAAAAAATTAATTTTGAATTTAATAAATTTTATGAATCAACTAAATTTTTATAAATGTGGGTATCTGGGTATAAATTAACAGAACTGCCATTTCCTGTTATCCAAGAAGTGATAAGTGCCAAGATGACAAGACAGATAGGCGATCAAGTCAGATCTCAGAGACGATGGACCACACTGAAGAGAGTGGCATACAGCCACACACAACGAACATGTGATGTAACGATGATCCCTGTAAATAGTTTACCCCTATATCCATTGTAATTAAACATATATAATAGAAGAATGTCTTCTCTCATCTCTTTACTTACAAATAAGAGTTCTACATAAATTATATATTAAATTGTGGATGGTTGGTTAGGTTGAGCTTTATGGCATAAGGATCATATTTGGCCATGCTGTACTAAACTGGAAATTGAAAATATTTTTCTATAAATACTGGATTAGTTGTGGTGCTAAGATATGAGCCTTGAAGTTCATTTCTGAAAGTTTGTACCTTACATTTCTATTAGATTCAGGAATGCAATTATTTTCCAGCTTGAATTTAATTTCTTTTAACTTAGAAAATCTGTTTTTCACACAAATCTTCAAACAATGTTAGGATCATGGAGTAAATGGTTTTCCATATTTTTTCTTCCTTGGGTAGACTGAAGTTGACTTTATACCTAAGTTCCTTTTTATTTCATTGTTTGCCTCAAAGATGATTTTGAAATTTTCTATCTTTAACAAATCTCTCGATTTGAATAATTTTTGGTGCCATCTAGACCGTTTACCTCTGCAATAATTTCTTTCAAAGTCAATGAACTTGCACCAAGGTCAATCACTTTCCTTTATCATACTTTTGTGAATAAAACTGATATTTCAAACAAAAAAAACATGATTATCAAACCACTATTGAGTAGATTTAAGTTTGGGATCACAAAAAATATACCTAAATTTTATTAACCATAATCCTCTCATAACACAACATTTGTTATCGGTCTCATCAACAATACATTTATAATGCATATTCATACCAGTCCTAGATTTTTCTGTCATGAGAAATTGCATCACTAAAATGCCTTATTTTTATAGCATATTAGTCACTTAATATAATTATACTGGTTAATGTAATAACAGTTAAGTTGTATTATGATACTGGTCTTCAGAATTCAATAATCTGCAAAAATTAAAAGTGAATATAATAATTTGGCCAAGGATTAATTATACATACTCAAGAATAAAGTCTTCTTCCCAAATGGGATCAGGCGGACACTTCACTTGAGTTCGACAGACTTTCACTTGGTTAAGAGAAATTATGCAAAAAGGATGAGGCACTAGCCTCACAGGTAAGCGATGGGCTTCTAGTAAAGTTAAATGCAGGCTCCGAACTTCTGTGACATTATGAGTCGGAGCCCGACCTCTAGGAAGCTGAGGAGAGCATAGCGGTTTTATAGCTTGTATCCATTCCTACAAAAGTAACAAAATTTATTACGACATCATAAACAATAAGAGATGTATGACATCAAAGCCAAATATAATATGTAATTCGATTTTATACAAATTGGAAAATATAGTATGTGTACAAAGATTTTTGAATTAGTTACAGAAAAAAAAGGTAACGCATTGGACCTTTAATTCTTGTAACTACTTTAGGAGGCACATGAAAAAATCTAGAATTGATTTAAGAATGTTGTTTCTCATATAAATAGCATGAAGTACAAATTTAAGTCTGACAATTTTATACCTGATGAGTATTTACATTTTTCTGACATCTTTGTAAATTAATACAATTTTAATAGTAATTAAATATGCAACTTATTTTATGAATTGTTGTAAATATAAAATATTTTTTACTAGTGTTCATGTTTCATTTATTTCGTACTACCTCAACTTGCAATCAATTATCAAATAAAAACATTTTTGAACATCCACCAATGCAAAATTTTAGAACTGAGCAGAAAATTAAAAGTATGAAAACAGACACAATAAATGTTTATAAATTTCTTAACTACTTTTAATATTTAGAATATAACTTATTTGATGTTAATTCAAATAAAAAATAATGAAAATAAATAAGGCAAAAGTATTACAACAGAACATAACTAATGATAGAAAATTGAATTAAAATAATTCTTAGTAGAGCAATAGCACAACCTTCGAGTTTATTCACTTAATCAGAAAAATGTTGACAAATGAACAGATTGAACTAAAAAGTGCTTAATTTAGAGAGAAATTAAATTACCTGGGTTAAATCTGGAGAACTAGCACATAAATAATACACTGTGCTAATGCATGGTAATGCACGCTCTACAAGCTGAAAACAGTTAGGCCTAAAACAACAATATAAAATCATTCTTATATATTTCCTCAACATAACAGTGATATATTACACTCATATTCTAATAAAACAAATTAACCTTTCAAATATATTACCTTTCAAATAGGCTATCATGGACCATGTACAGGTAAGTGTAACTTAATTCTATAAGACCTTTGGGTTTGGTACGCTGAAAAGGAAATAAAAATTAATATATCTGTCATCTACATGAAAAGCGAAACAAAGCTTTTGCAAAAATGATTTTTCACAACAAAAATTTAGCCATGTTATATGCACTGTTCATTCTATTGTTAACAATTCTTAAATCTTACCCGGGGATTATCAAAAAAGAGAAGCTGTAGTTCTTTGACACTGAGAACAAAATATAAGTTTTTCCATTTGCGGTTCCCTTGACCTGGGTTAAAACAACCTGAGAATTAAAGTTACGACATAAACTTCTCAGTCTAAACATGATACACTACAATGTTAAAGAGATACAAGCTAAGGTTTAACAAAGAAATAAATCATAAATGAAGAGGAATATTACTCTTTTTATTCAAATAGCCTTTCATTCGTATTCCCTTGTTACGTTTGGCAATTCCAGATTCACGGCTTTCTCTAAGAGTGGCATAAATATCTTGCGACTTTTGCTGGATTTCTTCTGCTTTACTTAGCTCCTTTGATTCATAAGGTGCCTGAACATCAAAACACGTTTTTATACAAAAAAGAGATTTTCAATACCAATTATTATCAATGGCAGAAACTTACTTTTAACACAGGATCACCAAGATGATGGCCTTCAACAATTTGCTCAACTTTGTACCGGCTTACTACAGCTTCTAGACTGTAAAAGCATGGCCAATCAGTATTTGTGGACTCAATCCATTAGCAAAATCCAGAACTATTATGTAAATTGCAATGAATGCAGTTGTATCATAATACAATAAAACCTTGATAAGTCATCATTCAAAGGACCAAGAAAATTTTAAGACTTAAGCAGAATAACCACAGAATGTATTCAATATGCATTTCTGTAATGATCATGTACATTTTTAATTTATCACGATATCCATAACCTTGTAAATTCAGTATCTTGAACTGATGTAAAATAATTTTTAATGGTTCAAGAACTTGAGTTTTATTGGGTGGTGAAAGAATTTCCTCCTTTCCACTTTCATGCTTTTCTTCTAAAAATTCCAGCTAAATCTTCAATGGTTAATTGAGAACACACTGCAACGTTGTTATCCAAATCTACGTAGTCATGTATGTTAGAAATGTGTCATCTATTATGGGGAATTATGTCACATCCACTTTCACATTTACAATTTCAAATAAATTCAATAAATAATCAGGGTCAGTCTTCATTTTATTTGTCATTAGACAAACTGCATGTAACAACTTAGACAGGGTAGCATTTCAATTCAGGATGAGTAAAAAGGGGTTAAATTACATTGTCGTCAATGATAGCTAGATGGAATTGTAGAAAATTGATGAGTTATCCAGGTGACGACTTATCAAGGTTTTACTGTAGATATATTTATGTACACTTCCACAAAATATAGAAAAAACATTTCAAAAATTATAAATATAGATCAAAAGCCATAAAAAACAGAGAAGTAAAAAAAACACAAATTTACCTGTCAAAGCACCTGCCTCCCATTATGTATCTGTTTCCTCTCTTTTCAATTCGAAAACGCTGAATGGTGTTATTTATGTGGAAGAACAATGAATAATTTCCAGGGGAATTATCACTAGGTCTCACTAAGAAGCTTCCTGGACCCACTTGTTATATAAAAGAAAATATAGAAAATAAATATTATTACTCAAAACAAATTTCAAACATACACTGATGGTAAAAATAAAACGATAGAATTTAAGAGTAGAAACAAATTCATAGCAGAAGTATAACTTACTCTTAGCAAGCTTTTCCACGGCGGCTTCTTTACTTATGGTTCCATGAAACCATGGATAAATCTCATTGGGATCAACATCATCATCCTTAAAAAAGAATGTTATGTTGCAAACATAAAAATGTAAATGAAATCATTCAAAAAAATACTATTGAATTGATAAGAATTTTCATAAATTTAATGCATTTTTTCAGACATAGTGGAACAAAAGAATAAATTTACAAATGATTGAATAATTTGTCTTCAGAACTATTTAACAATTTTAAGAATAGATATTCTTTAAAGTTATCAGGTGAAATGGTGACAAATATTAACTTCTATACACCTAATTCTGTTTTTACACGAATTTGATTTAACACGAATTCAAAATAAATATTTCATTCTCTTTTTACGCAAGTCATTTTGATTTAACACGAGCAGTCCAATCCAATTTCTAACAATTTTTTTTGCCTAAATTCTAAGAAAATAAAATTTTATATGTGGCGTAGTAGATCATTTCTATTTTCTATATGTATAACAGCTAGTGTGTGTGTGTTTTGAAACGCATACTTTCCTTAGATACATTACATAACGTTTTTATTATTGAATTTGGTGCACATCTATCATATTCGTGCATTGTATCTTCGGAAGACATTCAGTATGTAGCTCTATTTCAAAGTGAAAGAATCTATAGTGAAATTTGTGCACATATAAATTTATGAATTTTGCCGAGTCAATAAATTGTAAGTTTACATATTTTTCATACCTTTATTTATTAATTTTAATTTGAAATATTTTTCGGTAGCCCTTATGTCACATAATTCACCCATTACCAAAACGAAAAGGAAAGCGATTTCTTTGGAATTTAAAATTAAAATTTTAGATCGTCTTACAACTGGACAAGGTGCTATGTCTGTAGGAAAGCATTTTGGTGTACATGAAGCTACCATAAGAAAAATGAAGCTGCAATTAGGAAGTTGGTATGTTCTGGAACAAAAGTGTTAATTCATCATCATATACAAGAGATATCGCCAAGGAAAAGATGGAAAAGGCTCTGGTAATATGAATAGAAGATAAGTCACAAAAAAGAGTACCAGTAGATGGAAATGCCATCAAGCAAACAGCACTAAGAATTTATAGACAGATTAAAGAAAAGGAGCCAAGCACTTCATCTCAGTTAAACAGAAAGTATGAATTTTCTGCAAGTACAGGTTGGATGACAGGGTTTCTTAAAAGGCATGTTCTTCATAATATAAAAATTAAAGGTGAAACTGCATCTGCAGATGAATCGGCTGCTAAAGTATTCCTACAGGAACTTGTTAAAATTATTAAAGATGAAGGATACACTCCTGATCAAGAGTGGAATGCAGATGAAAGTGGTCTCTTCTGGAAACGAATGCCAAACAGAACGTACGTAGCCAAATCGCAGAAAACTGCTGGTGGTTTTAAGGTAGCTAAGGATCGTGTGACCTTATTATTTTGCTCCAACGCTTCAGGAGATCGTATGTTGAAACCACTGCTGGTAAATCGAGCCCTAAACCCACGTTCAATGAAAGGTGTAGATATCAATAAACTGCCTGTTCAATGGATGGCAAACAAGAAGGCCTGGGTGACCACTGCTATCTTTACAGAATGGTTCAACAAATGTTTTGTTCAACAGACGTTACATGAATGTGAAAGGTCTCGAATTTAAAGTTCTGATTCTTGACAATGCACCCGGCCATCCTATCTTGGAACACCCAAATGTACAAATTTTATTTCTGCCACCTAATACTACATCTTTGATACAACCGCTAGACCAAGGTATAATTGCAACATTTACAACATACTACGTAAAACGAACATTCCAACACGTTTTGGACAAACTGAATGATGAAACACTAACAGTCATTGATGTGTGGAAGAAATTCTCAATTATGGATTGTATCAATCAAGTTGGATTAGCGTTAACTGAATTAAAACCAGCAACTTTGAAGGCGTATTGGAAAGCGGTTTGGCCACAATGTGTAAAAAGCAAAGATCCCATCATCCCTAATATGACCGAATTTCCCAACATCATTGCAATGGCACACACAATTGGTGGAGAAGGATTCGATGATCTATCATTTGAAGATATTGATGAATTATTAGTCAATAAAGCCTTAAGCAAAGATGAAATATTAGAGGTTGTCCTTGATCCCACAGAACATAGTGATAATGAAGAAAATGATCCTGTTCTAAATGCAGATTTAATAAAAGGTCTGGAACTGGCCAAAAAATTGGGTAATCATTTTGTCAAACATGACCCTAATGAGGAACACGCTGGGAAGTTTCAACATGAACTGAAGTTGTTGACAGCCTCTTGCAGAGAATTATATAACGGCCTAACCAAAACACGAACACAACGGTTAATAACTGAATTCATTCGTAAAACCGGTGAAACATCAGCACCAGAGGAAACTCGTGCTGATTTTGCTCAAGTGATCACAAAAAGAATTTCATTAATAGAGGAAGAAGACGACGTCTACAACATTTCTAGTGATAGCAGTGATATTCCAGTCGTACGCAAATGTATGCACCGCTTATTGTCAGAAAGTGAAAATGAATAAAAAAAATTTATGTGTAAAACAGATTTTTTTGTTCATGAAGAATTTTTTTCATTTTCATTACATATTATTACATGTGTATTTTGTTGAAATAAAATAATAAGCTTAAAACGAATATTTTCATATGTTTTTTTTAATTATTTTTACTGATTTTTTTAGATCCGGAACCAATCTTCTTTTCTTCCATAGATACAATGTCCTTTTTTACACGTATTCTTCAGGAACGTATCTATCGTGTAAAAACATAATCAGGTGTAATTGTATATTGGGTTTATAGCAAATAACTATTATTTTGAAACAGTTGGTGAGGTACTTTTTTCCTTATTGCATATTCAATTAGCAATGAAATTAAATAGTTTTCGCAAAATTCATGCACAGCTTTTACATTTTTTCTTTTAATCTATATAATTTTGATCTAAATGCAGTTCTTAATACAACACAGAAATCCCTTTCTTTAATTTTCTTTTTCAGAAATTAGTTTTCTAAATTTGAAGTTGATTGCAAATTATAAATTCTCACTTTTAAAATAACAGATATGGTTATGATCTTTAACTCTTGGTATAATGTATTGATGACTTAAAAATGTATGAAAAATGTTTAAAATGTAAGAAATTAGTTTGTTCACGTATCTTTACAGCGTTTCAAACAAAAAATTAGTTTCGTACACATGGAAATTATTCTTTTAAGTATTTCACAGCCATATTTCAGTAAATTCAAGACAAAATGAATAGGTTATTTAAGAAACCTCATAAGTCACATTTTTGTCAAAATAGTTTTCAGTTATAAGCATAGGGGTAGAAGCATAGTTAAGAAAAGGAATCCCAGTCAGGTCACTCACTCTAGTGTTGAGGCATATTAAATTTTTCAGTTATTCAAGAAACTCCATAAGTCTGTGACTTAAGAGGTTTCTCTTCTACACAGCCTGCACTGTTGGTGCCAAACTAGTCTGAAGTTCACTTTCTCTAAGCTTATCAGTGAATGCATGCTTTTACTGAACATTTGTCATCTGTGTTCCTCATTGCTCTTCATTTTATTCTATTGTTCATCACTTGAGAATGTTCTCCAGTTCTGAAATAAATGTCACAATAAAATCCCCAAAAAACAAAAATAATAACTTAAAAAATCCCTATCACCGACAGGGTAATAAGTCTTTCTTCACTCTTAGTTGCAGGAAAGTCATTCCTCGATAAGAGGTAAGTCATCCCCTGGAAATGCTCTTCCAGGCTTTTAAAGGATTCTATACAAGAATGTATTTCATAATTTCCTGTACTGGCATGTTACACATCAAGGGAGTTACACTATTTGGGTGAAAAAATGATATCACTTATGCACAATTTGTTTAGACAAAAGTATCCTGATCTCAAAGTAAACTATTCTTATTACAGAAATGTTTAAGAAAACTTTCACCTTGTCTTTCGTCAGACTGAAAATGGATACCTGCTGCTTGTGTGAAGAACTGTCTGCCAGAATCAAAAGTTCATTTTTGAATGATGTCAAATGAGTCACCACAGCTGAAAAAATGGTTCATTTGCATCGTTCTAAACAATTCTCTTCCCTTATGTAAGAAATTTCCCAGAAAGTTGAAATAGATGACACAGTTGGTGCTATTGCTGTTGAATTCATGCAACACTTTCCTCAAACTCCTGTACAGGAAGTATTTTATCTTTGCCAGCTAAGTGTATTTTGCATTCATAATCTAAAGGATGGAAATGCCACTTTTTCTTGTAACATGAAGATATCTGAAACAAAAGGCTCTAACAAAGTATATTCATTTCCACTGCAATATATTGAATCAAAAATAGAATCAATCAAGCATATGCACAATTTTCTCAGATGGGTGAGGCAAATAAAAACCATGCCCTTGCTAATATGTGCTCTGCATTAGTTCCCTGAGAAAATTTGAAATTGCCAAACGAAGATTCCCAATCCAGGGGCATTCATGTCTACCATGATTAAATAGTTTTAAGAAAGATGAAAAAAATTGATTACATCTTCACTGTCAAAGAATGTCACTTTTATTGTCTTCTACTAAGAATGGTCAGTTAAAGGCGACAGCAGCAGAAGCAAAAGGTATTGATTTGAAAACGTGATGATCCATACATACGATGTTTTCCATTGAGTCTATCCTCCATCCTCTATCTCTCCCAAATGAACCAGCATACCCAAATGGAAAATCCCCATCAAGGCAAAACCCCTGGAAACAAATTGGAGACATAAAAGTGATGAACTACATCCCAGACAAAGACAACATTCGAGCATTCTACGATGAGATAGTTCACCAGTGGCCAACTTGTGATAGAGATGTCAGAGAATAATGCTGAAAAGTAATTTTTTTCTTTAGACTCATACCATTCTTCACACAACCAAATAATCATAATTATGTTTCACATTGACTTAATACCACTTTTCAAAATAAATTTTTGAGGTGAATTGAGTGTAATTTCCGTTTTATACAGCTTTGAATCATCCTTTAGTTTTGATCAGACGTGCATGTATTTGAAACACCCGAAAACTCCAGACTATGAAAATTCAAAATAATTTAATTATTCATTACCTGAGACCTTAACGGAGCACAAAGATTTATAAAAGGCAATAATTTTCTTTTTCATTACTGGTTTCTGCAGAAAGTTTTTCTTGATTTCCCAAAAGTTGCTCTCAGTAGACTTATGGAGTTCCTCAAATAATCAATTCAAATATGCTTGAATATCACACATAAATTAAATAGCATACATAAAATGTAAGTTTTTAAATAGATTTATTACCAATTCTTCAACGAGTTCTTTGAATACCAATCCACTTTCTTGAGTACGATGCAGAGTGCACCATAGCCAACCATCCCCCATATCATTGTGCACAATAAATATATCCCCTTTCAGAAAACTGGAATAGAAAAATTATCTCAAAAGTGGCAATGACAAACATAATAAAATTAAATAAATCAACATTTTTTCACAACAAAATAATTTTGGTAAATACTATCTAAACAAAAACCAATAACCATAGATTAAAAACCTAGAAAAGCTTCAACTTCAAAAATAAATGTTAATGAACCAAAATTCTATAAACAATGAATTAAACTGATAGCAATACTCTTGAGGATGTAAATTGTAGTGTATAAAAACCTCTATGGAAAAATTATCCACATCTTAAAATTCATAAGATGAAGATGAAAGTACCGACTTCAAAAATATTCTTAAAGACAAACTTGTAAATACATGTTTACTAAAAATTATAAAACCAAGTATGGATTTATTTATCTTCGGTTGTAATTTGTGTTCTAAGAAACTTTCTAATGTTGACAGCTTTCTAGTGAGTCTAGCTTTGTAGACATTCCAATTCCCATATTTCATTATACTGTCTACACAGAAGGAAACCTATGTGTGCTAATTAAGTTTAATTTAAAAAAAGAAAATGATAAAAGTTATTAACATAACTGCCATCTTTTAATTTTCATATTAAGACTATTATGGTAAATAAGGTTGTGTTATCTACATCATAAAAAGAGAAGGATGTGTTTGCTTTCCAAGAGATATTAAATTCAATGAGACTGCATGATTAGAAGACAGTGTATTAAAAACATATTATTATTGTTGTTAAATTTAAGTAGACTGCACTCAGAGATGAAAATGTGCCAAAACACGAAACTTTGGGGTCTTGAGCTATTGGGTCGGTGCGAATGAAATGTCCGGTAAATGACCATCACACTTCAATGGCGATAACTGAAAAATACAGTACCTGATCTACTTGAAATGATCTCCCTCTGAATTGACACAGTTGCCACTTGTCTGACAAGACCATGATCCCAGAACGAAAGAAGCCTTGTGGTAGGGATGCGAAGAAGTCATCAACTGCATGGTGAACCTCCGTATCTTGGGTGAACCATTTTGCCAGACAGAAAGCGATCCAGGTGACGAAACAGATGAAATTCTGTAGGTAACAAGTCAGGGGAATAGGGGGATGAGGCATCGCTACATAGCCCAACTAACGTAGTGTTAACATCGTCCGTTGTGCGACATGAGGACGGCCATTATCTTGCAAGAGGAGAACGCAATGCCTGTTTACCAAAGCCATTTCACCATCAATTTCCAATGCATTTGTCGTAATTCATCCCAATATCGTTCTGAAGTGATGGTTTGGCTACTTGGCAGAAAACTGTGATGAATTAGTCCAGATGTAGACCACCATACAAGAAGCATAACCTTCCTGGGATGTAAGGGTGGCTTGGGATGGCGTCCAGGAGACTGCTTTGCTCAACAATTGTGCAGATTGTTTCCGATTGCCATAAAGGACCCATTTCTCGTCACAGGTAACGATTCACTGCAGTAGAGGTTATCTTTCATTCCCGGAAAGGAGCAATGCAGACTTCCAATGTCTAATCTTGTTGGCAATTGTCAATTCATGAGGCACCCAAGAATCCATCTTTTTTACCTTACCCAGTGCAGCCAGACAGCGAATAATTGTAGTGTGGTGGACACCTAGCTCAGCCGCTATCTCACGCCATGTTTAACGTGATGCAGCTTCAACCACACTTAGCAGAACATCGTCAGAAACTGCAACTTCTCGGTGACCACATGGTTCGTTTTTCAGGTCCATATCTCCACTTTGCAAACCATTGCCGAATGGTTCGTTCATTGGCTGTATTCTTCCCGAATGCTGTGTTAATGTTTCAAGGAGCAACTGCAGTAAATGTCTCAGTTTAAATTCGTAAAGAAAGATGACTCTCATATCTGAGTTTTCCATGTCAAATTTGGAAGCACCTTACGCCCAAACAAATTAAATATCTGGAACTTGTACTTCACACGCATGATTTTTATAGTAACTGACGTAAGATGCCGGAAGCTTGTAGGTAATTACTTTTAGCTGTATGGGGGTCATTCCCAAAGCTATTTCTCATCGGACATTTCATTCACACCAACCCAATACCTCTAAATATTAATATTTTTTGTTTAAACTTCATACTATTTAGTTTTACTAAAAAGGAACGACTTTGGAAGGTAAGAGTGATAAAATTGTGAAAAATAATTGGGGCCCTTTCAAGAGCCCACCCTAATCTATATATGGGAAATGACATCCCATATGGATATAGGTTTGAGATATGACAAAAGTAAGTCATGATCCATTTTCAGAATAAGATGGAAGGATTTGGAAGAAGGAAAGTTTAACCTTACATAAATGTACAGGGTAAAAACTATACCTTATTTCATCTGTGTCTGGCATCTTGTTATAAGGCAATATTGCCACAACTCTCTTCTTATCATTGACAGGCTAATAAAAATGGAAAAGAAATGTTATAAAAAGGCACATAAACACAGAATACAAGACAGTTTTTACACTTCTAGTAACAAATATTTTTACCAGAAAATACCATCAAGTAATGGTTGTTTCTCAAATAATATTCAAAAAGAATTTAAAATTGTTTATAGATGTAAAATGAAACATGAAAAGTATTAACCAATAGGAGAATTTTGCAGATACCCACTAATTGTCTTTTTAAATGCTCAGCCCAAAGTCAGAGTACAGTAATAGTGGAGAAGGATAAATCCTCCCTAGATACATATTAAATCTTGCAAGGAAGTTACAATGAAATATATCAAGTAGGTTTTGAGTAATTAATTACAAAAATGCAATTTCATTGTTATTATAAACATGAGAATTTTGTTGATATTTACTTTGATGCAATAATAACCTTAAATTTAAACATATTAATATACATAATTAAAGATAATTTGGCATTACTTAAAAGGGAAATTCTGAGAAGAAAATATTCTGAATCTAACCTCAGGAGGTGGTACAGGGTAAACAAGTCTTTCTTTTTTCAATAAGTCCGACCAACTTGTATAATAGCCTATCAGATCCGAAAGCGAGTCAAACTGTCTGCCACCAATGTAATAATCGCCACAAACAGCAGTTATTCTGTGTGAAAATAAAGTTTAATTAATGAAACATCAACAATGATTGCATTATTTCACAACAAATTGAGATAGATAAGAGTAAAAATCATTAGATGTTAATACTCTGACAATGCGTATCGGTAGTCTGAATTGTTTGCAAGGAAACTCCCTTGCAGATCATTCATCATCTAGGTAGTAAAAATTTCTAGAATTGTTTTATCATGTACCAAATATTTGTAATAAATAAAAGCACACCTATTTAATTAATAAAACCAGGAATATGTTTATTTAGTCAAAAAACTAGTTGAGTAAAGTTAAGTTGGTTGCATAGAAAAGTTCCAAAATACATTTAAAAGATTCGGTAGTTTATTGTACACTAAAATTATTATTTGACAATAGGAAAACGGACAGGGTCTAGGTGGCCCTCACATTCTTTGCCGCTCTGATTCATTTATCAATGAATTGAATGGGCTAATATTTTATGACTTTTAATAAATTCATCCCCCTTAATGTGTATTTAATGATTTGGGCTTGGCTGCCATTGAACCAGGTATATAAGACCTTATAACTAGAAACAAGGGAGGAACCAGTAGGGCCCTATGGGATTTCACAATGATACAGTGAAATTTTTCCAGTTTACAATGACATTCAAAGTAGTTTGACCTCGTTCCACCCCAGCTGTGAACACCGTGTTTTGGTGACAGACTATTGGCTGATCAGTAATTCCTTTTCTAAATATTTGGAATGTCTGATACCTTACTCACGTAATGCATTGAATGGGGTATACGTTTATTTCTTTTGTGATAGATAATGTAAAAGATGACTCGAAGAAGCTGACACTCAGAGATTTGGAAATATTTGCAAAGATTGGATGAAATAGTTTCAGGAAATAGTGAAAGTAACTATTTGAGAATGAAGAATACTTTCCATCAAATGGAAAAGTAGCAGCTCTAATGATGAATAAGCTAAAACTAAATTTAAGTTACTTTTATATACGAATAATATACAAAGTTGGACATGGTGCACCAGAGGTGGTCAGATATTTGAAGATAACTACAAAAAGTAAGGCCATGACATTGTAGACCAAATAGAACAGCATACTATCAAATGGAGGAAAGCAATGAAAAGCTTTGAAAAGTGAGATGTGATGATTGCTTCAATGAATGTAAAAACTAAAATTAAATAATAAACAGGTTAATGCGTTACCCCTAAAATAATCCTACCTGTTACCTAATCTATAAGAATTATTATATTAACTACCGAGATCTGTTACCTAATTTGATAATGTGGGATCATATTGGTCCCTTCTGTCTTTCTAGGTATAGGATAACTCACTGTCTTTCTAGCGTTAAAAACACAAAGCTGTAATGCAATAAGATGGTATAACTACTTTCTAGTGTAAGGCGGAAGAAAATATACATCTATAATTCTCCATGTTACTTAACTAGTAACATATAGGAAAGGCTTATGAAATGATATTTTAAGCATTTACACAATTTTAATTTAAAATGAAGCTTTCAAAGCAACCCATCTTTTCAATTATTCATAGCTCATAAAAATATACGTCTCCATTTAGCAATGCAAAAACTTTCAAATTAACAAAAGATAAGAGAGATTACACTAGCATTGAAAATAAAGATGGATTTACATGTGAATGGATTTAATGGTCTGGTTTACTGAACAAATCTATTTGCCAGCTGAACTTCCATGCTAGAAAAAGTTTACACATGCTTGGCAGTCTTGTTTTTAAGTACAGGAAGTGTTGTGTACTATTGTGTGCCATTGTATCAAAAAAATTCAAAATGTTATCTTTGCTACAGCAAAGATTAAACATTAACAAGCTGCATACTCTGGCACATCTAACAGGATTACAGACATAGATTTAGTGACAATTCTTTTTTGTGTGTGTTTAAGTATTATTGGCACACACACACTAATAAAATTAGGCTTCTAACTTTTTGGTGCCAGTAAATTCATACATGCATGGTTTGAACGTGCATGCCAGTAAAAGTTCACGTGCATTTTATTTTTACTAGCAGGCCTTGCATGTGTAAATCCTGCCGATTGACACAGCCATTGAATGACAGTTTGCAGACTGAGATACTGTCATTTTGTCACCATTCTATTTATACCACTTTATGAACTACAGCACCATTGTCAAGGGGAAATATTTTCAAAAATACCTTACTTTCTTAAAATAAAATCATTTTATTGATATTTTTCTATCCAATGGAGTTTCCTATTTTTTGACACATCGAAAGAACATGCATTTTGTATCCAGTTGTAAATGAAAATTTTACAGAAGCAATTAAATGTGCAAAAGGATTGTATAGACACAATAAATTTCCAGATTTTTCTTTTAAAGATGTTATCTTATTAGTGCTTTTGTGGCAGTATTTTGTTCCAGTTTGATATAGTAAACTTTTTAGATACTGTTATCTTTTAAACATATAAACAGTAAATAAAACAAGACTGGGCATGGATACAAAAACATTGAGTGTGATCCATTGATGTAACAGAACAATTTGGAAATTGCAATTGAAATATATACAAAAAGCAATCATTCATGATGACCCAGGAGCTAGGAAATCAGCAAATAAAATACAGAATACCCCACTATTCTTTTACATAGTAAAAATTGCTGTACATATTACCTTTCAAATGGAAATGATTTCAAACTGGTAGGTAGCAACTGCTTGTGGTTGACATTTGACATAAAAAAATCCATAAATAGTTCAAATATGCTGGAAAGGGGCACTTGCAAATTCTACTTTTAACAAAGCTTTTTTTATATATATATTTTATAAACATATATAAAAAAACATAAAAAATACCTGAAATGATTTATTCCTGTATGGCCTAAATAAGATAACACATATGATCCGGGCTTACGATCACTCTCACGAATAAGATAGCTTCCCAATTTACTTGCAGCTTGTAGCCGTAGCTCTGCACTGTACCTATCAAGACGCCCATGATACCATCTAAAAAGTAAATTCCTTTTAGTTAGCAGGTTATTTTATTAAATCTGTAGCATATTATGCAAGTATTTTATAACACACTATATCATGCAAATAAGCAATTTTGGCACTGTATGTCTATGTATCATGGCATTGTATGTGTCTCACTGTATGACAAATAATGTGTTTCACATATTCTATTGGTTCCTCATACTGTTTCAAAGGATTTCTTCATTAAATTAAGTGAACAAATTAATGATCCCTCAATTATGAATAAATTATTAACAATATATTTTGTCTTAACAAAGTTTATCTTGGAAGAACTTGGGATCTTTAACACATGAAGCACCACTGAATTGAAAATTTAACTCCTGATGCAGTTTTTTAATTTTGTAATAATGATCAAACGACTTTTGCTACCTTTCTATTATTCGAAGAAAAAATTCAAACATATATATATATATATATATATATATATAAATTCAAAAATTCAATATTAAATTCTGTCAAAAATATTGAGTAAAATGAAAGAATTATCCCATTTCATTAACCTATGTGCAAACGATTTATTTTTCTTAAATTAAAGTCGAGTTGAATATTCTTAAAATTTGTCAACACACTCATTTCCACTTTAACTTTTTATTTTAGAACCCAGTTCTCATGGCAAAAAGTCATTCTTCTTTTAATCATTTTTAGTCTTTCTTTTTTTCATCTATAGATTTAAAAGTGCACTGTTTAGAATGTTAAGGTTTTTCTTAGAATTATTTTTTTCTTTCAGCAAATTTAATGACAAATATAGAGTAAAAGTTAACACCAGAAAATAAAACAATAAGTTTCACAGTACTATAGAAAGAAAAAGATTTTTTCAATTTGGAAAACATTATTCATACTTTAAATTAATTTGTTACTGCAATAAATATAAAAAAAAATCTGTACATTTGTAATTTGAATATTATAGCTCCATATTGCAAAAAAATTATAAAACTTCAAAAGACTTATGTAATGCTCATTTTATATCACATAAAAGCCAATGATAAAAAGTAAATATTAACATGCTTGAGCCTTTCAGCTGTCAAATATTCTGTAATATACATCAATAAAAGCTGAACCTATATTGTAATACTTATGTGATAAAACCATGATTATGACAACTTAAGCTCTTAATTTAATTTGAAAGCACTGAAACATTATATTAAATGAACTTACAAGAATCCAGGGATAAATCCTTGTATATCTTAAAAATATATAAAAATAATAATGACAAGTATATAAATATAAAAGGGAACATACAACAAATCAGAAATTTGTATTGCTAATACGTATCATCATCTATATATTCAATTATTAATAACTGTTGTAAACGTGCACAACAATATACCATAACAGGTCATAGACATGTAGGATAGCATGACATTGAAAGGGTATAAGATACGTTTTAATGTTTTTAAGAAAACGAAAGTATCGGAGGAGAATAAATACAAATGAGAACAATACTGAAAAAGCAACAGAAAAAGGTAAGAAATCATTGATGTAAGAATGAATGCTTACTGAGCTTGAGGAGGGGCTGTCAGAGATATATTGACATTTTCTTCAAAAAAATCTCCTTCACCCAAGAATGGATCAAATTCTTCTTGAAGGCTTCCTTCTCGAACATCTTCCTGACTACCAGGAGTACTTTGAGAATGTCTCCGTAAACGATTTTCTAGTTCCTCTTTACTATGATCTGCCATGATCGTATCCCCTCTTGCATATCAAAATTTATTCTTGTTCCATACGTTAAACTAATGAATTAAAGAATACTCATCGGATGTCACTACACTACATTTCAAGAATTTCCCAATTATGATCCCAAATTACTTTATCCTATAATAAGAAAAAAGGGTTTAATTTGAATATTTCTACGTTTAACCTGCATCACTCGATCTCGATCCAAAACCAAATTTCCCATTCACTGTAGTATAGGGAACCGCGGTTTATGACATGAATGAAAAGATTTTTTTTCGTTTTTCAAAAAGCTCTTATGAATGGAAGTTTGAAAGACTTTTCAAACTAATCTAAATATAATTCGTTCGTATATTCTTCTGTTGCAAAATTTTTCACAGTGTATTGGGAAATAAAATTGAGTAACTTACTTAAAACTAAACACAATCGATAGTTTTCCCAATGTAATAAAAATAAAAACTAAGACATGGTTTAGAAAGATTTTGTAATGAATACATCTGAATTCTATCTTTTCTAAAAATACACATATCAACTTGAAAATTTTCCATAATTATATGGGTATGCTATTTTTTACGACATAAGAGAACTATAATATGGCATCATAAATATTCTGTTCCTGTTGTGTTGTGATTGGTTTGGTTATGATCCATGGTGACCATGTTATTCCAATTAGGAAGAATGGAGACGAAAGCCTGATTCTGTAGCTATAAGTCTCAAGGAAATCAACCAACCAACCAAGGTGACCATGTGTTTACGCACCGGCTCAAATAAGCTAGAGATTTATGTTTGTTTCCTTCCTACAAGCGAAAACTACTAAAAGTTGTTTTTGTAAGGACATATTCGTGTTAACTATCCTGTGAAACAAACTTTTTAATAATCCTTTTCTCAACGATTGTAAAATGCCACCTTCAATAATGGGTCTGCGTCAGTTAGCGCTTTGTAATAAGCGCTCCTTTATCTTGAAAAAAATAAATAGTATTACTTCAAAAGTATCACTTGAATCGTATAGACCGAATTCTTCAAGACAATATTCCATCGTTTCAAGTTTTTTACCCTGGTTTGCTTCGAATAACAGATTAATAACTAATTACTACGCAATCCCGTCATTTCCATACTGTTCTGAAAAGAAAAATGACGAATCTAATTCAAGTTCAAGCAGTAGTGACGGAAATAATGAAGACGGGGATTCTGATGGTCCTGTTCATCCTGAACCAACTGTAGAAACTTATTCCAGATCCCAACAAATGGGTGCACTCACACCTATGACAGTTCCTGAAGTTTGGCCCACTGTCCCTGTCATAGCTGTGAGTCGAAATCCAGTATTTCCGAAATTTATAAAAATACTTGAGGTAGGTATTATCCTGTGTACAAATAAAAATGTTGGGCTATTGTTTTTATGATTTGAAACTTTCAAATTTGTATCCTATACACTGTCATTTCTCTTTTCTGTATTCACCAGGTGTATTGGTGCATTTTGTCCCACTTTGTACCTTGGCCATAAAACCAAAATAACCAACCAGTACTCTTTCGTTTTGGCCATACCACATATTAACAGAAGAGTACATGGTTATGTAGCGTTCATGCCGGCAAGAAAACGGTGTCTGAACAAAAACATTGCTTACTAGATCACACATTCCTTTTGTTACTTCTGTACGATTCATTTATTTATGGTGTCAAGAGTTAACGTCTATTGGAATTCTGTGAATTACAGCTTCAAGTTAATCGCAACACAACTGCAATGTTTTTAATTTGTTTTTTGTGTTGGTTATATAATCATTTAAGATGCAATAATTAAAACTGCCTTTTTTCTGTACTTGTTTAATATTAGTTGGGCAAAAAATTATGATTTTTTTTTAATCAAAAACATTGAATTTACTTGATTTAAATCAGATTTTTATGATTTTAATTAATTTCTTGCCCATACAAGTTTAAATTTGTTGGACATGAGACACTCAAATTACAGTGTAGTTTCTACATAATTTTGATTTATTTAAACATTAATATTTTTATATAAAACGTTAATGTATTAAGAAATATAGCCAGGTAAATTTTTGAAAGATTAAAACGCAACATAGGAATTAGCAAAGTAAATGACATAATAGAGTAAATAGAGACCCAAATGCCAAGATGAGCAATGTTTTTCCATCTGGTTCTCAAGCAGTTTAGATTACTTTGAGTTAATTCTCATTAATTTTTAGCTTGCAAAAGTAACTTATTGGTGAAAAAAATATGTTATTTTTTGTAAGTTCAGTAAAGAAATTAGACAACATAAAAATACATAAATTTGAAACCCATAACCAGTGACATGAATTTTTTGGACCCAAATAAAGTTGCATCCCATGCACACCATATTATAATTTTTTTTTCAATCATAAATTTCAGAATTTTTTTTGCATTATATATTTATCATATATGAATAAAATGTTTTGAATTATACTTCAATTATTTTGATATAAAATAATTAATTGGTTCAAGACTTGCTTTTGAGAAAAATCATGTCACCAATATAAAATTAAAGGAACTTGCATCTTCCTACTTCTCATTAATTTTTAGCTTGCAAAAGTAACTTATTGGTGAAAAAGATGTTATTTTTTGTAAGTTCAGTAAAGAAATTAGACAACATAAAAATACATAAATTTGAAATCAAAAATCTATTTTTCAAATTTTTTGAGCATTGACAAGTAATTTATAGGTATACTCGAAGCACATAAAAAAGTTTATATATATAAAACAAAAGAAGCTTTTCTCTATGAACATCATAGAACAAGTGTAATATTATCACCCAGGTAATGCCAATTCAGCAGAATTTTGAGCTTGCAATACAAAATTTATCAATTCCAATAGCTTTCTCCTTCAACCCATAATCTTTTCTCAACATAATCACTTAATTATCGGATGAGTGAATTAATTTTTACATTCCAAATTTCAATTCCATAAATATTGAATAGTTAGCACATTGAATAGCTGGGCAAATAATTCTAAGGAATCAATGCTTAAAATTTCCCAAAAAATTGACCATTATATTACACAAAACAGAATGAAACTATTAGAATTGCTAATTATAAAAGTTTATGTGCAAAATTGGAATGCTTTGTGATACTGAAGAAAATCTATTCATTGTGAGTAAGTGTCTCTTTTTTATGAACAGACTACAATACTAAATAAATATCTAGAACATCTTAAAAAAGAAAGCAAGTTACCACAATTTTAATAATTTGAGTGAATATATTTCGAGCATCTTCACTCAACACATGGTGAATGGTTTAAAATTAGCCATGTGCTGTTTATGGTCACACGGAATGTTTAAAACAAAACCAACACTGATGAGCAGGCTTGTGAGTGACCCAAGGCCCAAGATGAAAATACTTGTCTGGTAATTATGATCCCAATCAGCAAATACTGTTATTTAGTGTCTTCAAAGAGAGGATGATTTTCAATATAATTTTGGGGTGAACTCAGTACGAGTGAAGTTCCTAAGTTATTTGAGAAAAAAACACACATCTTGTTGAGTTTTTCATTCTCATTATTAAACAGAAAGAAAAATGAAATTTAAAATTTTGATTTAAATCAATGATTTTTTTAATAAAAATCGCTTGATTTAAATCAGCATACCCTGCCTGAAAGAAACGGAAATGAGTGGTATGGCTATAACGGAAGAGTACCAACCCCCTTTGTATTTCTCTCTTCTGTGTCAGTAAAACTTCAAATGTGTGTACGTCCATTTACTTGACGTTTGGTTCAGATATGGCACTTGTACCACAAGGCCCAACCAAATCAATCGCTTAATCTACCTATGATTTCTGGCTGGTGCAGGCTTCTGTATCTTACTGTGAATGTACTTCTCTTCTATACCTTTAAAACACTCCTGTATTATAGCCTGTCTTGCATGTAATGCATTGATATCATCTTGTGTGTGATGCAACTTGGCTAAATATGGCTCTTGTGCCATAAAAACCCAACCAACTTTTGGTCTATTAAAATTTAAAGTGATGTGATTTTAGGAATTTTTTATTGCTATATTTTCTTAATACCTTTCATATAGTAATAAATAAAAGTTTTTATCTAGGCTATTTGAGATTATAATTTAGAAAGACACTAATAGGTACAGGCTTGGCCAATGCCAGCCATTCGAGTCCTTCTGACCCTAATGTTTGCACATAAAATAATTGTCTAGTGATAAATTAAATTTCAGTACTATTTAATTAATACAATCAACCTTGATTTTTCATAGCGATGTCTGACACGAATAACACAGAATCCAAATGTGTTACAGGGAAAAATCGCTATGATGGACTTTCAAATATAACAACGCAGTTATGTTTAGATCTAATTATTACAAAATGTAAATACACTTGTTGAAAACTTTAAATCGTAAGATAATCAATCACTTGCTGGTGTTCAAGCATGCACAGAAACAATGTCCTTCTCCAGAGATATAACAGTCATGTAAACAGTATTCATCGATTACGATATTTTTGTAGTGGAACAGAATCTACCAATTTTTTAAATTGTTATTTTTTCAATTTTTAAACAACTGTTAAAAGCAAAGGTTTGGAAATCATTTCATCTTATCGAATCAGTTTAAAGGAATGATTACAGTAAATTGCATGTTTCTGTTAGAAAAAAGTTTTGCATGTGCTATTGTTGAAGAATTTCCAACAAAAAAGATTGTGTTCAACAATTTTTGCTAAATTTTATAAAAAAAATCTATGAAAGTAGAAAAAATTAATATCTTTAACTTGCATATATATATTTTTAATTTTTAGGTTTCTGACCCCAATCTAGTTGATTTAATACGAAGAAAAGTAAGATTAAATCAACCTTATGCAGGTGTTTTCATGAAAAAGTTTGAGAGGTAAATGCTTTGAGCCTATAATTTATATTTTCACCTCATTACTTGAGTTGATACTTATGTTTTATCAAAATATTATGAGCATAGCTTCTGATTAAAAATTACAGTGTACCTAATGAAAGCTAACCTATATTCATATTCTATTTTTTAGTGAATCGGAAATTGTAGACAAATTAGATGATATATATAATATTGGAACATTTGTTCAAATCCATGAGCTTCAAGATTTAGGAAATAGTTTAAGAATGGTTGTCATGGCTTATAGGAGGTAAGTTTTAAATTATATTTACTTAAATATTTGAATTGCCCAGTTTGAAAAAGGATTAACTCTGAAAAATAGTTTTCTGGAATAAAAGCTTTGTCATCTGTACTAGTGAGATTATAGATAAACACCCAATGGTGAAGCTTATTTCTTTCACGACTATAAATCATTCTCATCATTACTCACCTTGATCCACTTTTACTTAAGAATTGTATGCCTGGAATGCTAGACATCTAAAATATTATAGTTAATACCTTTTCAAAGTGGGTGAATCATTTAAGGAATTACTTTTTCACTTTATAACTATAATCTAAAAACATGTATCTGGAAAATGATGATTTGCTTCTTTTTTAGGATAAAAATTTTAAAGCAGGTCATTGAAGGTAAGCTTCAACCAGCTTTTAGAGTGTAATGTGAGTTTTTGCTGTAATAACTTAAATATTACAAAAATATGAAGACATTTTTTCCAATAAAAATTAAATACTATATTAGTTTTTTTTAAGTATTAAAATTCATTAAAAATGCTCTTTTCTAAAGAAGGTGAGACTGATTCTCATAGGAGACGTAGACGAAAAAATCATCGCAAGAATAATGGCTCTTTAGCATCCGTAGATGCATCCCAACCTGAAGTTCTATCTGTGCCCAATAGTTCTGTTCTTGCCGTAGAAGTTGAAAATGTAAACAATGAACCTTATGAAATGACTGAAGAAATAAAGGTATGTTGAGGGATTATCTAAGGCAAAATATACGAACTTTTGAGTAAGTTTTTGATTTTGTGCCTATATACTGGTAAAATTGAAAAATTAGAAGATATTTCAGATGTTTTCTTTTTTTACTGTATTTATGATTGGTATTGAGGAGATACTGTAATAGCTTCTGTGATTTGTAAAATTTTGTCAAATTCTGTTTTTCGTTAATACAGAATTTTTTTCTGTTAACATTTTAAAATTTCTATTCCTTTTGAGTTTAATGCGAGATAAACAAATATATATACCGGGTGATTCGAAAGTTCTTAGACAAATAAAGGTAAATTAAGAATACAAAAACAAACCATATATACATAAGAATATATAGCTGTAAACACTGCAAGAGTGTGCTAGAGGGGGATGTATGTGTGGAGTTATCTCGACTGCATCTTTCCTTCACGTTGAATTGGCAGGGGTGGACCCGTCGCTTGGCCACCACGATTGCCCGACTTGTCCCCCATTGATTTTTTTCCTCTGGGGTTACCTCAAAGGCCTTGTTTATGAGACCCCCATAGCCTCTGATGAAGACCTCGTTGCAAGAGTCATTGTGGCAGCAACGTGTGTTTGTGAGGGAGCTGGCATTTTTGAACAAGTTGTTGACATTGCAAAGCATGTATTGATTCTATAAGGAACTTGAAACACCTCCTCTGAACTTGTAAATGTTATGTCTAATAAACATGTTGTTATACCTTACTTGTATTCCTTTATTTTTTATTTTTCCTGTTCTAGCAACTCTGGGTGCCATTTGCGGCTATATGTTCCTTGTAAAATTCGTTTGTTTTGGTATTCCTGTCCAACCTTTAGCGTTTGTCTAAGACCTTTTGAATCATCCTATATATACTGTTAATAACATCAGGAGGGAACAACTCTTTGCTGAAAAACAATCTTCCATGTTCCCTTTGAGCTGCAATTAAAGATTAAAGCAAAAATGTGATAAGGAAGCTCCACTTCCTGCTTGCTGTTGCTCATCAACCCAAAATGTTGCTGTTCAATTTTATTTTGTTCATTGTGCAAACTATGTTTTACTTGCTAAAAGGTGAGACTCACTGTACTCTGGCATCAAAACTTTTGTTCCAGCCTATTGATAATTTAATAAATCTAAATGGATAACTTAATAGATGTAACTTTTCTAGACTTGTTAAATTATATTTTGATATTGTTAAATAAAAACATGTAAAGTAATTTATAACTTAACATTTCGGACTAATCAAAGACATCTAGGCTCGTGATGGGTCAGATCATTTATCCTGAAACAGAATGGCATGATTATAGGAGGTGTTTCTCCTTTAGAACCCATGCAGCTTAAAGCCATTGCTACTCCCTGATATTTTGCTGATAATTTTTATTAATTAGATCATCCAATAATCACTAAAACATCAGAACAATCCAGTAATTTCAGAACTTAGCAGCTAAACTTTGTAATTTTGGAAAATTCCTTTATTTCAAATTCATAGACCACTAAAAAAATTCAAAGAAATCTTATTCTTTGACAGCAATAATTTCATCAACTACACCAGATGCCATAATTTACTTTTTGTTAACTTGTAAACTAGTTTGCCTCGCAGATTTCCACCGAAATATGCTATCGTTAAATTCTAAACAAAAAAGTTGATTCAAAATTTTGGGTCAGGTTTAATAAGTGTGGTAACAAATATATGTACTTCAAGTTTTTAAATTGTATTCCACGGCTGATGGTCTAGCAAACAATGACCATAAAGTTTTGGACATTGATAACAGAAATGATATGAAATGAAAATATGAACATTGATAACAGAATTTGTTTTTCATGCACTGTTTAACTACTTCAAAATTTATAATATACCTTTTGGATATAATGATCAAGTGAATGATGTAGAGTATCCGAATATTTCGTTTTTAAGTTGTAAACAGTTGTTAAGTTGTATAAATTATGTATGCATTAAATCCATAACTTATTTTTCTATCAGTGTTTCATACAAAATCTTGAATGCTTTAAATTTACATTACGTTCCAGTGTCATGAATTTTGCATTGTAACCAATTTTGTAGGCACTTACACAAGAAATTGTCAAAACCATCCGAGAAATTATAAATCTCAACCCACTGTACAAGGAATCAGTTCAGCAAATGATTCAAGCTGGTCAACGTGTAATTGACAATCCAGTGTATTTATCAGACTTGGGTATGGAATTAATATTTAAAATATTTTCTTGTCCCATATGTTAATAAATTGTAAAATCTTGCATGAAATAACATTTTTAAAAAAATTAATGGTGGAATTTAACTAAGCATAATTGTTTTATTCTATTCAATATTTTCTATTCCATTGATATATTCCTGCAAAATTTTCCTTTATACTATATGTGCATTACTATTATAAATTAGTCAAATAAATTGAATTGGCTATACTAAGAATAAAAAGTACTGATCAGCATTTCAAATAACTTGCCTTTAATATGAATAAAAGAAAGTAACACAGTAAAAATTAAGAATTTTATTTGAAGAAATAAATATTGGTCTGTCTAACTTAATTTTTAGTGTTTAACAATCTTAATTAATATGCAAATTTCTGTATATTTAAACTCGTTATTATCGAAAGAATGTGTTTTATGATCATTTCAATTTGTTGTGAACTTAACTACCCCTTCAATAATTAATCCTCCTGGTGGTTCAACTCTGTTTCAAAAATCATTCTGCAGTGGCCAGCTTCTAATCCAAAAACCTGTTCTAAACTGCTACCAGTTCTAGGCAAAGATGCGTTGTTTTCTCTACTAAGATCTTAATTCCTGTAGTTAATTAAGCAATAAAAAAGTAAACTCCAAGCCTATCTTTTCCTTTGACCAGCTGCTTTCAAGTTTCACAATGACCCCCTCCTAAATCCGTCTCCTATGATGCAGGTTCAGATCGGACAGCAGACCCTTTACTCTTAAAAATATTTGCACTTTTATTTGTTGGTTGTGAGAGTTTATAATTACTGATTCTTATTTTAAGATGGTCTTTTGAAGGCACTTGTTAAACTGCAGGATCACTGCACACTTATTTCCCATTTTCAACTAAATGTAAGTACAGCAAAAAAGATCAAATCAATTTGTCTTAGTAAATCAAACTAAAACATTTGGTTACATAAGAACTCTAATGGTTACATTTATCAAACAGTTACTAAATAGGCATTTCATTAACAATTTAGACAATTCTCATATTGGTTTAAAATTAATACAAACACTCTTTAAGTATATAATTACTCTTGTAGACTGAAATTTCTATTTCAGCAATGGAGAAATTCCATTAAAAATATTGAATCTTTAAATTTTGCAAAATGTTAATTTTTTGCAATTTCAAAATAAAATGAAGGAGGAAATGCATGGCCATAAGTGCAGCATTTTTAAGCAGTTGTATTACAAGAACCTATTCATTGTTATCTAATATATTGTTAGTATAAAACAAAATTATTTCTAATTATCCCAGTCCGGGATGCATCTTATGTATGTACGGGTTTCATAACCTCAAGGTACCCTAGTGATCTTTCTCCTTTCTTTCCTTATCCTTTGTTATAGTTGTCTTTTCAGAGATAAAATTATTTTTGTCTTACGTTTGGTACAGCTTTGCCAAGTATGGTTCTTGTGCCATAAAATCCAACCAACCTAACCTAATTATAAATAAACTCATAAGAATGCAATTGTTTACCTAATTTTTCAACAAATTTCTGTGTAGATTTCAAATATTTATGTGTGCTAATTGAGTTTTGTGTAAATAAATCTGAAATCATTCAGATGTTACTTTTCACAAATTTTCAACAAAAAGTAAAATATTGCACTAATTTAAATAATTTGTCCATTGAACTAGTATTAGTTTTCATTCCGTTTTCTAAATATACAGGCATTAGAAAAATTTTTATGTACCAAACTGCAGGAACAAATTATCTTTGAAAGTAAATACTTTTGGAAAAGAAGCCAGATTTCTGTCACTGAAAACATATAATTACTTTGGGCATTTTCAAAGCCAAATTGTGGGATTTACTGTGACAATAATTAATGAGTGATTGAAGAAAGCATACCAATCCAGTGCAACATTCTAAAAATGTTGGGTTGAACTGACCAATTCATTAAGAAAAGAGACATTCGAAATTGACAAAAATTTGAACACTAGTTTATTTCTTGCTAGAATATTAAATGTTAAAGATGTATGCCTATCAACGTAAAAATATTAAATCTTAAAAGTGACTGTTAAGCTCTTAAGGTGGATGGAAATATCGAAGAAACTAGAAATATCAAAGAGATCATTGTCAATGATAATTAAAACGAAGGTAGTAGAAACTCAGGTGGAAGTTACACCTAGTCAAAAATATTTGTGAGAGGTTAATAAAAAATGAACATTGATTGTATTAAATTCAATTTTAAATTATACTACCTACCATATTAATTGTCAAATGCTAAACATACTTTCTAATATGTTTTTTAATCCTTCCTGTGTGATATAGTGGCCATGGTGTTTGTCGGTCTCCCATTAGGCCCCTGGTTCAAATCCCAGTTTTAGCTGCCTACTGGTTGCTCCTTCATAAATAGCAGCCAGTTTGTTTCTTGTAGTGCTGAATAACAGGGGTCAATGGTCAGACTTTAACAAATTTTATATTTTCATTAATTCCCTTTAATGAACTTTTTATTTTATTAACTTTCTCCAGTCCCAACGGGTTGTGTAATGTCAGCATATCTATAGCAGAGAAACCGTTTTCTACTGTGCCATAATTTTTGTTTGGTTAAAATTGGTGATGATGTCACATATGATTTGCTCCAAAACTCTGGGGCCAACAGATGACCCTCACAAAATTAGATTACTGGCATTTAATAGATGGTCCAGAATCCACTTGATTTCAGATACTTTACTGCTGCTGAACTACTATTATCCTGACTTCAATCTTTGGATATTCAGGACTGTGAACCATTCCCTTTTGTCTGTTTAAGTCAACAGCTGAACAGTAATCTAGTTGTAATCATCTCTTTCATGACCTTGGAAATTCACTTGTGCTCTTAAAACAGCTCTCATGGATCTCTCTTGTGATGCTCTTAACTTTGAGCTTCACAAGATTTCCCAGTAGTGTAGTATTCCTTTTAACATGTGTCGCATTTAATGAGTAACTTACAACACCTGTGTTTCGATTGAAAGAATCCTATTAAAGGTTCTATTGGTCAAGGAAGTTAAAACTGGTTAGAAGAAGTTGCATAATGGATATATGCATTTGCACCCCTCAGAAAGTTAATAGTTCTCAAGCAACTGGTGATCAATAAACTGGTAGTAGCATGTATCATACTGAACAACTACTAAATTCTAGAGGGGATGCTATAGAGAACTTGCATACCGCAATAAATATTCAAAATCAGTTATATAAAGTCAAGTAACCGATACTTACCATGGAGTACTTTTTAATAGATTGAAGCTTTCTATTTTTCACATTTTGCTAAAGTTCATCAGTTTTATCTCTAGAGTACTATCTTTATTAAATTATGTATAAAGTTACTTATTAAAATAATTTCCTTTTGTGTGTACTTTTCTAGAATAAAAAATAGATCTTCCTCATTTTCTGTTAAGTTATGTTTATAGATATTCTTCATCTAATATCAAACTTAGAAATTGTTATTTTCTTGATGTAAAACTCTTATTATGATGTATAGCAATAGATTTTGAACTCAATGAATGAAAAAGTGTATCTAAACTTATTCAGGATATTTGCTGCTAAAAGATGGGATTCAAAATATTGTATACTAATTGATGCATTGTGTACACTTTCTAATTGTTTGTTTTATTGTTTTATGAAATTGTTTACCTGTGCATTTTCTAGGAGCTGCTTTAACTGGTGCGGAGCCTCATGAATTACAGCAGATTGTAGAAGAGACAAATGTAGGTTAAATAATTATTTTTATAGGAGTCAATGTTTGTCTATTTTACCTAACTGTTGGTGAATGTTTTAATATGTATTTTGAATATAACATTGTATTTTTAGATACCTAAGCGACTTTTGTTGGCTCTATCACTGCTTAAAAAAGAATTGGAATTGAGTAAATTGCAACAAAAAATTGGAAAAGAAGTACGTATAAAACATTGAAGTTGCCTTGCATTTTCTGAAACTTAAATAATTTGCTCCATTTGGAATTTATGTTGTGTTTGGGTATTTAGGTTGAAGAAAAGGTTAAAACTATTCATAGGAAATATATGCTTCAAGAACAGCTAAAAGCTATAAAAAAAGAATTAGGTTTGGAAAAAGATGACAAGGATGCAATTGAAGAAAAGTTCCGTGAAAGATTGAAAGTTAGTGTGGCATTTATTTAAAAGTTTCATTCCTTTTAAAAATTTAACTTAATTTTATTTTTGAGAAGTGAACTGAGAGAATAATTATTTATCGTTCTTCAGGAATTAACTGTTCCTGCTGTTATCATGGAAGTTATTGATGAAGAATTGAATAAATTATCACTTTTAGATAACCATTCTTCAGAATTCAGGTAAATAATTATTTAGTTTAAATAGCAATAATTGCATCAATTTTCCCTTTTCTACGTGTATGAAACTATCAAGATGAATTTAAATCAATTTCTCTTAAAAAAATTTCTTCTAAAGAAAATTCTTTAAAACATTTCTTTTACATAACACTCTGCTGTTATCTTTTATCAAAGATATCTTATTTGTTAACAACTTCCCTCCATTTTCTAAGTACATTTTTCTTTTAATCTTCTATAATTTTTATTTACATGCTAGAGTTTTATAAGTATGAGTTCTAGTTCTTAGATACTTATATATACTACACTTTAAGTTACATGAACTCATGTTAGGAAATTATTCATCGTTGCAAATCTTATTTTTTTGGTAGTACTTAACTGGTTGTTCTATCTAGTTATTTTATTTTTCTCTCATTGCATTTTCAGTCATTATTTGTAAGCATAGTGAAAAATATTTTGATCCTAAAATTTTTAATATTCAGAGAAACCTTGTTTCTAAATACTCGGATAAACCTCTCTATGCTTTTAAAATTCAGTGCTGGCTATATTTCAAGACATTTGACTTTTCCTATGATCCTACAAATGTATTCTTAACTGATATTTCGAGATCTATAAAATCTGGAGCACGTAGGTTTTCAGGGAAACTGCAGGTTTTTCTCTTAATGCCATACAGTTGTGCTCTGACTCATCTGGTTATACTTATCCATGGCATGTCCGTTTGAATGCAGTAATGAAGTAGGCATGAAGAATCAGACAACCTGCCTCATTGTGTTGAATTTAAAGGAATCAAAAAGTCTGAATTGAAGAGGAATCAAATCCTTCCATTTGAATACTACTTTGGAACTCTAGTTCCAGATCCTTGTTCCTAATAATCACCATCACTACCTGAGTTCTCTGGGACACATCTCCTTTATGTGTGTATGGGTTTCATGAACCCAAGATTCACAGGGTAGGGCTTAACACAAAAGGACCGACCCTCTTAAGTGGCCGCAAATGGTGATCGATGTCAGCAGTCACTTAAAAGGGGGACAAAATCTTCGGTACAGCATATGTACCGAGTTGCTCTAGGAAAGAAAAATCTCACAGTACGACTGTTGTACTGCCCGTAGTCTAAAGGTTAATATTATTTTATGTTGATGTCTCTTTATGAGTCATTTTCAGTCACTGCTATCGTTTCTGGGAAATACCTGTGTATTTTTACTGAATTTAATGGAAATTCTGTTTATATTTTAATGAAATTGTTTTTAATTTCAATTTCTTTAATATTATTTATCTAACTACTATTTGTTAATTTATTTTCATGTAAAAAAACTGAACAAAACACAATTTTAATCAAGTGATTTTGTTAATAAAAATCATGATTTAAATAATCAAACTTTGAATTTTATTATTTTTTCTTTATTAAAGTTTAATAGTAATATTGAAAATGAAATATCCAGGATGGGATGCATGTTATTTTGTACAAAGAAGCTTGAAAAATGTGCTTCTACTCGGGTGGGGAGAAACACCCCGATAATAACCCTTTACTTAACTAAAAATACATGGCTTCCCTACTTTGAGGACGAAATTAACTGGTATGCCATTTTGCCAACTTGGAGAAATCATTGAGGTCGATTAAAATACCACTTGCTTAATTTATATGTGTTTCAGAATTCTATTTACATATATCATTTTTTATTGGTATATTTGTAACATGTCTCATGTTGGAGTGAGGCCATGTCCCAGAACCATAAAACAAAAGGTTTCTACCAGTCTTTAGAACTTTGCCTCTTCTGATAAAGTGACCATTAGTGAGATAGAATCACTGCATATTTCGTTACTCATATTACTTGTAATGTTTTTCCTTTATGTTTGGGGTTTTAGGCCTTAGCCATAAAATTTTAAAGAGTTTCAAAGGATTCGGGCCCTTAGGACATGCTATGCTTAGTGTTGATGTGTTTTTAAACTTATTTGATTATTCTTTGGAAATATTTTCCTTCCTCATTTGGGGATCCCAAATGTACAAACCTTAGGAGTTGGCATGCATGTTGGGATGACAATAACTGATCAACAAATATTTCTCTTTTTGCTCACTGAAAACAAATGTCATTCACAAATCTGTTTATCAGCAGAGGCTTAGTTTTATCCATATGGGATCAGACCATTCATGCACCATTATGCAGTGTTTTTTGGGGGATGTATTTTTCCTCATGGAAAGGTAGGATAGACTTGAACTGATAGCTTTTCAAGAGGGTGTTCATAATTTTTTATAAAGATTCAGCACTGTTTAGCATTTGTTTTCAGTGTGTTACAAATGAGCATTGGGTGCTCTTCATTTCCTAGTTTATTAAAAAAAACATGAATAAAATCAACCAAGTTCAAATAGAATGCTCTTAATATTTGCAGAAGCCAAATATTCATTATCATGCCTGTAATTATGAAATTCAAGTGAAAGCAGATAATTATTTTGGTTTCCTCTTTGCATATTACATTGTATCCGATTATATTACATTGTATCCCAGAAATCTTTGGAATGAGAAAGATTTAGATTTTAATTATTATATACTAATATAATAATTAAATTTAATATAATAAATTATTAATAATTAATTATTGATAGTTATTCATAAAGCTATCTGGGTAAACAAAGAGGCAGGAAAATTAATATTGATTAAATTCTGATTTATAAAAATTTATTGAATTTAAATTAAATAATATCCCCTTATTTTCAAGCTTAAGTGTTTGGGATTTGTGTCAAAATAGAATTCAAATGAAAGAATAAATTCAACAAGGCTCAATAATAATCTTAGTTTTAATCTTTCAATCATTTGGCTGTGCTATACTTTCTAAAATATCATTAGTAATGTTTAACATAAATCAATACTATTTAGAAACTGCACTGTGATTTGCATACCTCATGTCTAACAAGTTCAAACTTATCGGGGCAACAAATTAATAAATTATAAAAATCTAATTTAGATTAAATTTCCTATTTTTTTTAATCATTTTTTCATACTGTTCCTATGAAATTGAAAACTATTTATGTTACTGTTTGATATTGGAGTCAAACTTTTTACTGCTTCAAAAATATTTTTCATCTTTACCCATAAAATTCAATTATGCACTACATACTTTCAGTGTAACGCGAAACTACCTTGATTGGCTAACCAGCATCCCATGGGGAAAAACTAGTGAAGAAAATATGGAACTCGAAAGAGCATCTAAGGTATTAGAAGAAGACCATTATGGTATGGAAGATGTGAAAAAAAGAATTCTGGTATGTTCATTTTGTTATATTTCATAATCAAAATAGCTGTTCATGTATGTTCAATATTAGTCAAAATAACATACAAATATTAAATTCTGATCAGCTGGATTTGTGCTAATTTATACAGCTGAAAATGTTCGATCACAATTGCAAATTTTAATCTTCTTGCTAAAAATACAGTAAATCTATGTGAAATGTACCTTATTACTTTCTAGTTGCCAATAATACTGATCAGAATGACTTTAGACTTAGAAATTATTCTTATAAGATAGGAAAGTATGATTTAAAATTTAGAAATTATTCTTATAAGATAGGAAAGTATGATTTAAATTTTTGTCTCAAAAAGTGATTTAAAAATAAGTAATAGTTTAAGGGAATTATAAGATCTGTTAAAATAATCTTCTGCACCATTGACCATAAAATTTCTCTTAAATAGAATTCATATTAATATTTCCCAAATTATCAAAATATGGGCATACTTTTGGACAAATAGCTTTAAACTGTGCTTATTTAAAAAGATTTTTAAACTAGCACAGTCCATTCTTCAGTGTTTTTATTTTTATTATATCATACCTTTTCGATTTTAGTGTCAGGAACTTTCTAAAATATTTATTACCAAACAATAGACAAAATATTCAGAATTTATATCTATTTCATCAAAATATAATAAATACCATACTTGAACCAAGACATGGCCTTAGGTACAGTTTTCTACTATTAGACTGTTTATAAAAATGAGTACCAACCCCTAGATAATGTAGTGACATGTTTGGCTGTATAAGAGATTGAAAGTTAAGATCCTTTAGTGCTTACAAATGCAACAACTAAAACTACAATTTACGCAGCTGATACATTGTTAATGTAACATTTTACTTGTGAGATGGTATGGTTTAATTTTCTCATTTCATTCTCTGAATGGTGTATAAAAAGATTTTACATTGCTATATGATAACAACTAAACTTTTCAGCACTATGTATTGAAAAATGTTTTAGGAATTCATTGCTGTTAGTCAATTAAGAGGAAGTACACAAGGAAAGATTTTATGCTTTCATGGTCCTCCTGGTGTTGGAAAAACTTCAATTGCAAAATCTATAGCTAAAGCACTCAATAGGAATGTAAGTAAAACTATTAATATTTATTTGTATAAAAATGTCCATCATTCATTTACTGTATCTTGCTTTGTTTTTCTAGTATTACAGGTTCAGTGTTGGAGGAATGACTGACGTAGCTGAAATAAAGGGGCATAGGTATGCCATACTTGTTTTTCTTTTGTTCGCTTTTTATTTCTATACTGCAACAGAAATTTCAAATTTTAACCAGTGGGGTAGTTCAAATAAATGCTATAAATAAATCTGAAATGTAATAATGATTTAAAACTATCTTTAGCATTAAAGAAAAGAGATTGGTGTTTCCATTCATCCATAAGCCTGACATTTTTTGGCCAGAAAAACATTAAAAATAAAGTAAATGGATTGAATTTTTTTAAATATTATAGAAATATATAAAATGTATTTTAGTCTTTATTTTGAAATTAATAAAATTCTCATAATTTTTCTTTTAAATTCAGTATATGTACATAATGCTGACGTGGAAATGTTACTATCCATCTTATTGGAGAGATGTATACAATGAATTTGGCATTCATATTGAATTAGCTTTTCATATTGCAGTTGACTCATTACTTTAATTTGTTTGCAAATAATGGTTTTATTGTATCACTTATTTCTTTAATTACTCTGCACTTGAATTTGTTAGCCACATGGTTGCTGTAAATTCTTTTCCAGATTTTGCTGATGGTACTATACATAAAAAATATGTTATACTGACATATTTTAATTTACCCTTTTTTACTTATCCTGCAGAATAATCATTTCAAATGCATAAATGCTAAAGTTGGATCAAATTAGCCTATTTGTGTGGTGGAAATAGTTGATGTTGTGATGTAATTACCCTATTTGCTTGCTAAAGACTTAATGCTTGTATTTGAAGCTGTTTTGGAGGTTTAAAAAGCCTTAGAGTTATGTTATTAGCTAATCACTTTTCTCTATAATCTATTTAAATGTATTCGTATCTTAATAAACATCTCTTCTCCAATTGCAATTCATGAACATTAAACATGTTAGTTTGAAATATTACCAATATTTTAATGCTCTTACCATTCATGTTATTCCTGATCCTCACAAATGTAGTTTTTATCACAAATAAAATTTATATGTTTTTTAAACTCATTGTTTACCTCTGTTCATAATGAATGCAAAGGGGATTCTATAGTTTAATATTTGCTTATTCAAAAGCTTTATTAAGTTAACTTTAAGTTAAACTTTTATTGTAATTTTGATTTAGCCTTTTTATTTTACCCATGCATTAATGCCCACTTATAAAATAATAATTTAGGCGAACATATATTGGAGCTATGCCTGGGAAAATCATTCAATGCCTGAAAAAAACCAAAACTGAAAATCCCCTTATACTTATTGATGAGGTGAGTACTGTAAAATTTTCTTTCAATTTTGCTTTTTATATTAAATTATTCACTGAATTTTTACTAAAGTTTAGTTAAGGTTTATTACCTTCAATTTATTTATAAATTTGTGGCTCAGTGGGTTAGTCAGTGTCATTCGATTCTTCCCTGGGTGTATTTCCCTTATGTGAAAGTAAAGTTTTTCTTGTGTATATATGTCCATTTACTTGACATTGCTTGGCGAAACTTGGCAACATGGCCCTTGCACCATAAGACCCAAGAAACTACATAAATTTTTTATTATTATTTCTGTTTATATTTTTGTTTCCCAAAATATTTTTTAATTCTTGTAAACTTATTCAAGCTAATAGCATGAGAATTAGCTTCGTCCTCAAAGAAATACTTTTACTATGTAAAGAATGCTGAATATGAAATCATACATTCATGTCTACTGTTTTATTAAAATGTGTAATTGAAAAACGACAGTTTTAAAAAAGTGTGTGATAAATATTTTCTAGATTTCAATGATTTTTTTCACCTTAAAGATCTGATCAAGTTGTGTGGCAAAGGATTGACATTCTGAATTCATCGAAAATTTATAGCCACATAAAAACTTTTTTTAATAAACTATGCTGTTAATGTTGTAATTGAACAAATTTAAAAGGCAATATTTCTCTTTAACTTCAAAATATGCATTTCAAGTATACATTTTCACCATCAAGATTTCAAAGAATACTTTTGTTTTATTGTCCAAAGCTCCAAAACGACAGATTTATGAATAGACTTCTATTGGACCTTGCTACTGGTATTCCAGATGGAAGGCAATAAAGTGATTATGGTGCAAATAGTTTCATAAAATAGAACTGCTGGTTTCCCTATGTCCTTGAAAAGTACTTAAAAATACCTAAATTTTGTTTAGTCTGAAAAATTATTTTGTCTTAACCCAGACTCAACTCATTTTAAGCAAAATGTATCCAATCAACAACTTCCAATTTGCAGATTTTTCATTTTTTATCTTTGCATCATTTTTATTGCTACTCCTAATCGATTTAATATGTATTTAAATTTACTCACATAGTTATTTATTCAAATATTTTTCATTTACTCAGTTGAATATGCCAATTTTATTTAGTCTCTTTAAAATGAATACTTGCTGTTTAAAAAATGGAAGTCTCTTGAAAAATGTTTTTGGAAGCTCTTGAAAAGCACTTGAATTTGTTTTAGGCAAAAATGTAGGGGCCCTGCAATTAGTGTTAGCTTTTACAATGCAAATAGTTTGTAATTGTGTTCATCTTTTGAAGTAAAAACATTTAAAATTTAAATCTATCTAAAAAAGCCACCAAAAACCAATGGAAGAAATCAAATTTTATTTAACATATTAATATTTCAATAACCTGTTGGTTACTATTAAAATTAAAGTTTTAATTAACTGCTAATTTGATTTCAATATTTTATTTTATATTTTTAACTTTTAATATTGTTTCTCTATCCAAAATTACAATCTTACAGATCAATTGTTTTTGCATTAATTTAAAAAACATTTATTTTCACTATTGCTTTTTATTTGATATCAACAGAACTACCTGACTTGGAAAGTAATCAGTACTTCTGTCTTTAATAGAAAAATCTGAATGTCGTTTTAGCAATTTGAAGTCTTAATACTCTTAATTAACAATTTAAAAATATTTCTACAGTTTAAAATATTTCTACACTCTTGACAAAATACATATAAACTTCTATATCCTCTCATCTAATACATGTCTGAATTCTATCGACATCATCAGTGTTCTAAAAGATGAACACCTCTCCTATACATATTGGATGCAAGTTGCATTGAACCTGTAAGTTCTGAAAGACAACTGACAAATTTGAATGATACAAAATACTTGATTTTCCTCATTATAAACGCTTTTTTCCTTTGAAAATTCCATTCTGACAACTCATGAATTAGAAAGAGAGTTGGGTTTCATTTTAACATCTCTGGCCAAAGACACCTTTTTAAAATATGTATTTTTATGTAGTGTTTCCGCAGTCCAACTATATTAGTATTTTGTTTTAGCACAGTGAAATGCGAATAATTGCCATATTTTTTAAATTTTGCGTTATATGGCCGAAACAGTCTTATTTGTGTAAAGAACATCTCATTTTATCTTTTCCCTATCAATAATGTATCCTGAAAAGTAGATTAACTACTCCTGGTAATGTACTGTTTGTCAAAATGTAATGTGGGAATAACCATCCATTTTGCCTAAATATGTTTTAAAATATCATTTGACTACAAAATTTCATAAAATTCTATTGAACCTATTTCACAAAATACACAGCCACTAAAACATGGAAACTGGTGATTTTACTCCCAGGCGACAAATTAAATGAATTAATTATTTAAAATAGGATGAAAACATTAGCACAAGCTTCATTTTATTTATATAGATTTAGAATCATACCTCTTATTTACTTTAGATGTATAAGACATCAATTGTTTTTATGCTCATTTGGTGTGCTAATATTATGTTCCATTTTATAATCATAGGTTGACAAAATAGGGCGTGGTTACCAGGGAGATCCGTCATCAGCTTTGCTTGAAGTATTGGATCCTGAACAAAATTCTAACTTTTTAGATCATTATTTAGATGTTCCAGTTGATTTATCTAAGGTATTTAAATTTTCAAGATTTATTATGTTTTTCGAGGCTATACCTTCAAAACTGAATGAATCTTCTTAATTTTAAGTAAGAATTTTTTCCTGTAGGTATTATTTATTTGTACTGCAAATGTAACAGATACTATTCCAGAGCCCCTAAGAGACAGAATGGAAGTGATTGAAGTTTCAGGATACGTAGCTGAAGAAAAAATAGCTATAGCAGAGGTACTTTCATTTTGTAATTTTTCATCTTTTTCAATGTCCTATATGTATTCAAACATTTACCAACTATCAAAAGAATGCATGTGTCTTGTAGAATTCTAAAATTTCATACCTAGTTGAATGATTGTTCTAAATGTTCTCGGATAGTGAAGGATAATGTAAGAATTGTAGGCTGTGTATTGCTTTTGAATTAGGTTTTTTGTTTAGCTATTCTAGTCTATATGGTGGTCAGTCATTATACCATGAATTAAATTCAAATTAAATGTTTATTATTGAAAATGTAGTTCTGTTTTAGCTTCTGATGATATTTAAATTCCTAAAATACTAATGTTTTTTAAATATGCTACATATTTTTAATTAACGAAATTCTGAATTAAAAAAAAATTAGCTCTACAATTTCAGTCTAGTTTTACCAATGTTTTAAATTTTTCCTTAACTAAATATGGGCATTTTAATTTTACTTAAAGCAATACCTAATACCTCAAGCTCGTCAATCAACTGGAGTGACTGCAGAAAAGGCAACAATTTCAACAGATGCCTTAAAGAAACTTATCAAATCCTATTGTAGAGAAAGTGGTGTTCGCAACTTGCAAAAACACATAGAAAAGGTAAGCACAACATATAATTATGTTATTTCTAGTTTTTCTCTGTCTAAATTGAGTCTCATTCTTAGACTAATTTTTTAAATTAGATTTATTTTTTAAGGTTGTAAGGGGCACCCACAGATGTAAAATATTCTGGTATTTTATATTGTAATATTTTTTCTGACGAGAAAAAAATCTTAGAAATTAGATGTTTACCATGTGTAAAATGTGTTGGTTCCTATGTGCTTGTTCATCCTACTTTTACTTTTTGTTATTAAAATATCTCTTCTAGCTCTGCCTATATATCTAAAAAAAATCTGGTTCTGCTGAAATATATCAATAGATATTAATTTGTTTTGATTGATATTAAAAGATGCTTTCTTCTCTGCATCTGTATCTAGTGTATTCATATTTGTAATTTTAGGAAATAAACTTTTCTCTCCATTTATTTTCTTAACTTTTAAGCACAAAAAGATCAACTCCTAAACCAGAGAAATAGATTTCTAATTAAAGAAACATCTAGTTTATATCATGTCAAAAGAAATGTTTGTCAATAATATAACAATAAACAGATAGTAAGTGATATGTATTATTCTAAGTACAGAAACTTTACCCCTAATTTGAGGAAATGTCTTATCTCCAGGGTCAAAACAAACAACTTTGAAATTAATTGAAATCTTGCTAACTGGTTATGGCATTTACAAACTGTTTTACTGACTAAATTAATCATTTTTCAGATTTTGAGAAAGTCTGCTTACAGTATTGTAAAGAAAGAATATTCAAATATTGAAATACAAGAAAACAACTTGCAGGACTTTGTTGGAAAGCCTGTCTTTACCCAAGATCGTTTGTATGAAATTACACCTGCTGGTGTTGTTATGGGACTTGCTTGGACAGCTATGGGTAAATTAGTAATATACAACATTACCATACAATCAGAATTCATTTGATGAATTATTTATTAATAGCATTAAATTAATTGTTGTGTGATTAGTTTTTGTTTCCAAACAATTCATTCTATAAATATTTCCAAAATTGTCACAATGTTAAAATTTGTTCTAATACTCTGAATAATGTTCTAACAAGGTTATTTTTCTTTGTTTAAAGGTGGTTCAACTTTATTCATTGAAACAACTAAGTATAAGCCATTTTCAGAAGATAAAAAATTTGAAGGATCAATGCAAGTAACTGGTCATTTAGGTGATGTGATGAAAGAAAGTGCAAATATTGCTTATTCTTTTGCAAAATCTTTCATGTTATCTGAATGTTCTGAAAATGATTTTCTGCAGAAAGCTCACCTGCATATGCATATCCCAGAGGTAAATTTTGATGTGGTTAAATCTTTCCTCTTTACTTGTATACTATTAAATGTTTTCAAAACGTTTTTATTTTTGGGTTTGAAAAAATATTTATTTTATCTTAATCCTTTCTTTTTTGTCAGTTACCTATTTAAAGTAAGACTTAACACCTATTTTTTCAGTGCACCATGTTTTGCATTCCATGAGATTACATTGACTCTTGGGAATACTGAAACAAACCTAAGTATGTTGCTGCAATGGCAAATTAAAGTAATTAATGGAAATTACATGTGTCTAGCAGCGGTTAATGTAAGGTTTGGTCAATGGAGATTAATCCTTTCCAACATGATTAATGCTTGCCAACTGCTACTGAATGTCCATACAGTTTCTGATAGACTTCTAAGTAACTGGAAATCATTTTTAAAACTATTTTTTGTGAACACATGCGTTACAGCCTTCATTTCTCTGCAATGAATGAATATTTTATTCAGCTGTAAGGCTGTTTCTTGTTATTTGTGCATTGAAAATAGGATTAATTACTTAAATATGCTGTAGTTGCTAGTTTTCACCTTTATCCATGTGCTGGATACAAATCTAAAAGATTTTGCAGATTTATTTTCTACTTGCAAAAACAGTTACTAATTGGAATTAAAACAACAAAATTAGGAAATTGCAATTGCAGCTGTTAAAAGCCAACAAAAATAACATACTTTCCTTGAAAATAAAGGATTTGGTTTAACAATATACTACCTCATGCTCATTTTTGTGCAGATTTTCTCAACATTTTAGTTACAGTGTTGTAGTTTCTGTTTTTCCTGTATTGTAACTTTTATTTTTATAAAATGTATTAGAAAATATTTAATTTCTTATAAAATGTTAAATACTTAATGAGAACTATTTAAAATCAGGGTGCTGTACCTAAAGATGGTCCCAGTGCCGGATGTACCATGGTCAGTGCTTTGATCTCTCTTGCATTAGGAAAACCTATCAAACAGAATACTGCTATGACTGGAGAAATATCATTGATTGGCAAAGTATTGCCTGTTGGGGGAATAAAAGAAAAATCCATTGCTGTAAGTTTTATGTGTTTCTTAATTTTTAAAATGTAAACAAATTCAGTAAATTGTTTGTAAAAGATTGAAGCATGAAATTTCTGTTTACACATTTCTTAAAAGTACTATAGTGCAGCTCCAAGGAAAAGGCAGTCAACCTTGCATCAGTTGGTTTTTGAAGTGTGAAAGCTACTATATGCAAAAGCATGAATGGTGATGACTGGATGTTCCCCCTGCCAACTTGTTATCAATACTATTGCTTTCAGCACTGAACAATATATATATTTTTTTTGAACAAAAGCAAACTCCCCGCGCACCACAGAAGTACAACACGGGGCTTACAGAAGTAAGTTGATTTAACAAAGAAACAGTGGAAAACAATTTAACTGAAATTACAAGATTTTATGAACTTGACAAATGAGTAGAAAAGCAGATTAGATTTTACAAAAACATTGAGTTTCACTGGCCATGTTTCACCTAATTTTCTCAAATCGTTTTTCAGGCACATTCTTGAAGTTTTAAATGCAGGACAACTAAAAAGCAAATGCTCTACATCTTGTGGTTGCTTTTTAAAACACTCGCACAAATCATTAGTCCGAAGATGAAACCTATATAGATATTTAGCAAAATTTCCATGGCCAGATAAAAATTGTGTAATTTGGAAGTTTGTGAAGAAAAATAATTCTGAATTCAATCTATGCTTAATAGTAGGAAAAAAAATTTTGGTGTGGCCAGCTTTCTCAGACAAGACATACTCTTCGTTCCACTTAGCAACAAGCTTTTCATAATATGAGCCTTTCAAGTAACACTTAGGAATGTTACAATTTACATCAATTGCTAAATTCAAAGCCTCTTTGGCTAAATAATCAGCTCTTTCATTCCTGTAAATTCCAGTGTCCATGCACATAGGCAAAAAAAATCTCAGTTCCTCTATTTTTAAGAGAACTAATTGTTTAAAGCATTTCAACGACCAATTTTTCTGTACTTGCAACATTCTTCAGTAAATGTAAAGAGGAAAGAGAATTGCTACTAATAAGGTACTTTGAACAAAAATTTCCATTTTCTTTAAACCACTTAACTGCGAGATTTATACAAAGCAATTCTGCTTGAAAGATAGTGCATTCATTCCGGATACGATGTTTATAAAAGCCGCATTCGAAGTTGTCCTCAAATAGAACAAAAGCAAGGCCGACCTTGTTGTTCATCTTACTACCATCCATAAAACAGACTTTCTGAAAATGCTTCTCTACATTTTTCTCATACTTAATTAGATGAATTGGTTCAAAAGCAGCCGCCGGATGAGGGATGTCGCAGAGAGGCAATTTTCCATCAACACGGTCCATCGAAAAATCATTTAGAATCGAAGCATACAATTCATTTTTGCACTTAATTTCCAAGTCTAAAGGTGGAACTCCAGCTATAGCAAAGGTTGCTTCATAACTTAAAGTTTTATAACCTCTGATAAGACGCAGAAGAATTCTCCGTTGAATCTTCCTCAACTTGCGTCTGTTGGTCTTAGTCTCCAAAGCCTGTCCCCAGATCCGGGATCCATAAGATATGAAAGGCACAATGCCTTGTTTATACATAACTTTTAAAACTCCATACCCTACTCCAAATGTATTTTTGGCAATACGATACAGGCCAGTAAGGAGTTTTTCGCATTTATTGGAAACATATTCAATATGCTTTTTCCATTTGAGTTTACTGTCCAGGAAAACACCAAGGTACTTAAATTGGTCAACAAATTCGAGAGTCGAACCCTCAAGGATCAAAGGCGAAATAACATCTTCATCCAATTTTCCACCGATAATCATAGCTTTACTCTTGGAAGGGTTGAATTCAAGTTTATGAAGGTTTGACCACTGGGAAATAAAGTTTAGCGCAGATTGTGCTCTCAAGATGATGTTTTGAAGCAGCCTTCCTTGTATAATCAGCAGAATATCATCAGCAAATGCAATTTTGAAACAGTCAGAAACAATATATTTAGAACCAGAATCAGCATTAAAGACCAAATATGGAAAGGATTTGTTTACTTTACCACCCGTTCCCTAATTTAACTAACAGACTCTTTCAAAACCATGTGACCCAACTGCCTTCTCCCGGGAGCCACACAATAAGAGTACTTAGTTTCAATTTTCAAAAGTAAGGCCCTAATAATTGCTTGCTTTTATGTTTAAGTCTTTAATAATGCACAATTTTTTTATCAAAGTCCAACTGTGGCTTGCATTTTTTCTTGAAGCATGCCAGAACTTCAAGTGAAAAAATAATAATTAAATTCTTCAGAAAAGTACTAAATTGGGTATATCATGCTCAGAAAGTAATTTCAGTGTTTTTTAACTTAACAAATCCAGTCTTAGAAACTTTCTTAGTATGTAAAAAAGGGTATACTAAAGACCTTATCATGTCTTAATTTGACAGACTTTAATTAATATTAATAAAATTGATCAGAAATATGATTGGGTTGTAATTTGGTTGTGTGTTTAAATTTTCATAGATCCTTTGAATATATCATCTGTGTTTCATTCTTATTATTATGAATGCTGAATAAAAAGTAAATTGTGTTACTTTTTGTACTTATTAGTTAAGAAGTATTAAATTTGACATTATAGGAAACTAGTTAGTATGCGATTTGGCTAAAATTTTCAGGTTAAAAATTATTTGTAAGTATGTTGAATTAGTTTCTTCTTGCTGCATAAGTAATTGTCATATGCAAAACTAGCAACTTTTAGTTTATTTTTAATGCTGTCATTGCATACCAATAAATAACCCCCCAAATAAATTATCAATGAATACTTTAAAACAGTTGAAAAATTTTATTGTATAAAATTTAGTTTAATTATGTCATTAGCAAATGCCCAAAAAGGCAGAACCATTACTAGGGTTTAACGTACGAAGACAATCATGAGAGAACAGATGGTAATGAGAATATATTTTGGTGTTATACTACTTCATCAAAATATCCTTTCCCATTCCATCCAATTGTGATTTTTTTCACTAAGTAAATCAGATTTTTTATTTAAATCAGGTTTTTTTTATTTTAATTAATTTGTTGCCCCTAAATGTTTTAATTGTTAGACATGGTACATGCAAATTTGTGCAGTTAGATAGAATTAAGTTACGTCAAAAATTAATATATATATATAAGAGAGATTACATAAGAGATACAGCAGGGCAACTTTTTGAAAGAAAACAAATTATTCTTGGCCCTGATGTTGCTTTTATTCTTTCATTTGAATTCTATTTCATGATACAAATCCATAATTCTGAACGTTTTAAATTTAAAAAATAAACATTTTAATTAATAAAGGGAGATAAAATTTAATAAATTTTTATAAATCTAATTAAATCTTAATTTTTTCTGGCCTTTTCTTTTTCCAACTTGTTTCAAGTGTAAAAACTGTAAGTTAAGTTAAACTGTTATGTCGAAAATATTTTTTCTACAAATATAGAAGTAGCTATAGTAGTAAGATGACTGTATGAATGGCTTTTTCATCTTCTCAAACATTGTTATCTAAATGAGTTTTCCCTATTCCAAAGAATATATATGGGATATACAATATGGATATTGTACTTTTACAAACAATAAGAAGTTCCTTCTACTTAAAAGCTCAGTTGATTTTCTTCTGGAGGGTTTATTAAATAAGTTAGGAGATGAGAAATAGTCAACTGGTGCTCCTTTGTAATATACTGAAAATAAATGTTATGAAAATTGATTCCTTTATTAGCAATAGTAATTTCCCTCATGGAAGGTCATCGGTTCAAATATATCCAACCTATCCTTGGGGAATAGTGTTGAAACTAACTAAAAACACTTTGTGCACTTTGGACTGATCCCATATGTATGAGTAACTCTGCCAATAAACAGTGATTTGAGCTCATTTAATCAGAATAGGTGCAAAGTTTATAATCGCTGAGATCATCTTATGTGTGAGATATCTTGGTTTTCAAAACCATGCAATCTGTAGGAACTAACCCCAAACTTCTAAAAATATTTGTCTAATAAAAGTTAAAAAGATTTTCATACAAACTCAGTGTTATGACAAGTTAATTGTGTTATATCAACTGTTAATCAGGAAAATATTTTAAACAACTTTGGTATTCCAATTATTTGATGAATTTGGCCTTTGATGTTTTTCTTGCATTCGCATTTTAGTTAACATGTCCTCAGTATTTATTTAAATGATAACATTGCTTTTTTCAGGCTAAAAGAGTGGGAGTTACAACCTTGATTATGCCTGCTGAAAACAGAAAAGATTTTGCTGATTTGCCAAGTTTTATTACGGAAGGATTAGAAGTACATTTTGTGGAACATTATAAAGATGTGCACAAAATCATATTTTGATAATTATTAATTAATAAAGCTTCATTTTTTTAGAATAAACTTTATTTTTGTAGTAAATGATTGTAATTTTTGCAAATGAATCCAATATAAATGTAAATTAAATAAATATTTCTAATTAAGAAAAAAGTTAAACATGTCTGTTAAATATGTGATTATTATTAAAAACATTGAATCCTTTCTGTGTATTCTTTATAAGTTGAATTTCCTATAAATTGCATTAATGATTTTAAAGCATATACAAACTAAAACACATCTAACTTATTGTTCAATGGAATTATTCTCTTTCCTTCCTACTAGAAGTTAATTGCTCGGCCATTAAATCCCAAAACAACCAACCTAGAAGTTAATTTTTTCTACAATATGTAACTACATTAGGCTTTCATCCATCATAGCAATTTTAATTGTTGCATGGTAGATATTTAAAATAAAATTTACAAAAAGTAAAATATTTTAATTGTGATTCAAATATTCATGTCTTACAAAGAGAAGACATTCCAACATTTTATCATTAAGTTAAATTTGCATTTTGTGCAGGCTAAAGATATTCCATTATTTTATTATCATTTTAGAAAATAATGATTACATGTCTTTTTCAGTCGGTGTTTTGATAGGTTGTGAAAATCGTGATTTGTGTTAAAATTTATGAATAACAATTATAGGTAGTCACAAACTTTTTATTCATCATGATCAATGCATATTTTAGATTTTCAAATGCTACATTGATTTCTTCACCCATGCTGCATAAAGCAACTCAATGAACACTGCTTTCTTTTTACATTCTTTATACACATTTTGAGAAAAACACCAATAACATCTTGGGAAACAGTATTTTTTATTGACAAATTTTGAAACACTTTTTTGGTTATAATATAAATTAGTTGATAACAATTAATTTTCAAGCAGAATTTTTAAATGCGAGTTTTTGGGAGAATTATTAATTATACATTAACTAATTATTTGCAAAATTAAGTTCCTCCATAGGCTTATGTCAAATCTTTTTATCATGTTTGTATTTACAATTTAGAGAACTTTTTCAATGCAAATTTGGTTTTTAAATTAAGAAAATTAAGTCTTAAATCATGAAAACAATTATGCTAAAAATATTGGAACCTTTTTAAAACTAACAGAACTATAAAAAAACTTGTATAAAATCAAATCCAAAAAACAAATACTAAATTTACTCCTTAAAACTACACTTAAAACACTGTTCATATTTGAAATTTAGTGACATCTCATTAATAGCAAGTTTTATAATATATTTTTATTAGATTTTTTTCACAAATTCATATTTATTATTTCTTTAACTCCAATCCTTCATCAATATTGTAATTATGAATTTATAAAGATGATGAAATTATATTAATGTTGATGGTTTAAACACAAAATATTGCTTCATATTAATGAATGTTGCTTTAAAATAGAATTTCTGTGTTTGCGCTTGTTATAGATTCAATGGAATTATCTGAAAACTTCAATATTCCAAAACCATGTTTATTGCTCTAATGTATATTCTTTATGGTTTAGAAATATATACCAGTAGTATGCAAACTTCATATTTCAATGTAGTCAATAGTCCATGTGCAAATTAGGTTTTGCTCATTGGCAATAGCTGAACAAATATTTTGTTGTATTAATTGAAATGAGCATACATCTAAATGCTTACATTTTAAAGATGAATAACTCATCTTTACACTAAAAAAGCAATTTTGGGCAATAGACATAAGTGCTTATTGTTGTCAAAAAAATTTATGAACAAAATTTCAATTTTATCTCTGATTAATTGCAAGTAGAAAACTTTGACCTTCTGGTCTAGTTCGTCTATTCTTAAATTATATCCCATGTTTTACAAAATAATGCCTTATTTTGTTCCAGATTGATCCATAGTTTAGGGCTCATTTCACAAGTACTGGGAGTAGGTAACAGCGGGTTAATGTCCTAAAAATGACATTCCAAGGGAGTAAAACATGGTTATTGGAAATAGAACAAAAATATATTGGTAAGCTTATATTTTTAGAGACGCCACCAAGGGGAACAAGGACACAGACAACAGTTCAGGAAGTCTAAACCTGTCCAATACAATATGTGCAATACATCATGAGCAGTTTATGAATAAAATATGATGACAAATATGTTGTGTAGAAAGAAATGTAATTGTGTTTACCACATGTGATTTTATGGCTTGTCACTTGTAATGCATTGCTGTTTTCTTTTCTGCAAATTATTACCGTCTCTTCAAATCTCAGTTTTAAAACATTTGTATTCAATTAAATTAAAGCTTTACCAATGAATTTTATTTATAAAAATATATGTTGACTTGTTGATAATTTGCTATTTGATAAAAATTCCAAATTAAAAAAAAAACATTTACAAAGGTATTTTTGAGATTTTACAAATTAAGTTACAATAATTTACCATTAAGTTGGAAACATTCCACTTTTTCAATTCCAAATTCACACCAATGTCCATTGACAAATTTGCTAATCTAAAAATTAAATCTAACAAAATTGTGTTTTCTGCATTTCTGGTATATTTATAAATTACTGTTGCATATATCCTCAGCAACTGTTTCAAAAATGTATATTGGAAATTAATTTTATCCTCTTATAAAAATTACTGAAGGCTAGATAATTGAGTTCATGTAATCGAAAACTGAAATTTGCTAAATATTTGCATTGTATTCCGAGATTTAAAAAAAAGATTATTTAAACAAAATGTTGTATATTCAGAGTTTTGAATACATATACATACATAAAAATACACCCTGATAATTTATTTAAAAAGAAACAATATGCTGCTCATGATGCAGTCACACTAAACACATATACATATATACAATCCTTTTTTTGTTTCATTTTTCAAAAAAAAATTATCACTCCTTCAGCTTATGCCATTCCGCTATCTGGCGACGAGGTGCATTGCACACCTCATTCCAGTGCTGCTGGGCTGGTCCTGCACTGCGTGGACCTAATTCCAGCCTCCCAATTACTTCATTCTTTGTGACGCGGTCCCAATCCAGAACTAAGAATTCAAGACTGATGTTTTCAAGGCCCTCATTGTAAGGGACTTCAAATACAAAGGACTCATTGAAAACTGGATTTGTGGTGCGCTTCTTCACATGAGTCTTCTTCTTAGCAATCCTTTGGTTGTTATAGAGCAGATATATCTTCACATATGGGTCTGAAAACATTTTATATGCATTTTTTATTACATTTGAATATTGTAAAAACATCTGAATAGTGTATTTTATTTTTTATTGTTCAGTTATGTATTTCAAACAGAACATACTAATCAGTAGTTTGATAATGCATTTATGCTTTCTAAATACATGTAAAAGAATTGTGCAAGAAAAGTTGAGAATTTTCTAAACGGATATTTTTAAACTAATGAGAGAAAATAGTGTATAACATGGAAGAAACTTACTTTATATTTAAAAAGTAAGATATATATACATATATGGAAACTATCTTTTTGCTTTAATCGATTTAGAACAACATTCAAACATTTTTCTGTTTTAAAATATGTTGGTATTTTACTTGAAGATATCTCATCAAAAACTATTTGAATTTAGGTTAAGAATGAGATGAAGGCTAAGAGTATTATAATTAAATATTTTGTATTATCTAAATAATTTACAATAGAACTAACACTTCACATTTTTTGGGAGTATGATAAAAGTATGTTAAAGTAAATTCAACCCAAGTATCACCACTAGATAGTAAATTACTATAAGGTGAAAACATTTTAAACTTCCAACACAACTTTAGAAAACTAGTCACGAAATACACAAACAAGCATAACATTTTTACTCCTTAACATAATCAATAAGCAAAGTAATTTTTTCTGGTTGAGTTTTCCCAGAATTTGGGAATAATTAACTTTGGTTTGTTGGTTCAGTCACTTTACAAGGCATAATTAGACTGATAGTAAAGTATGAACGTGTAGGAATTTTTATATTTAATTGAAATTTTCTGAAGTATTAAAAATGTATTACCTTGCAGAATATAGAATTGTATTACAAGACTTTTTTATTTTAATTATCTGAAGTTATTGGCTAGTTTTATGAAAGTAAAATATTTTGGAACTTAGACAAGTGAAAGAATTTATCATTTTGGGGGATTTTAATGATGCAAGTATGTGTTAAAGTAAACTCAACGCACAAGTATCACCTCTTGGGAAAAGTGATTATTCATTTTATCTCTCTTCAGGTTCAACATTTCTAATTAAAAATGCTACCTTAGATCAGCATTTATTATACAAATTGACTTAAATATCTATAAATCTTCAATCTTAATCACTTGTATTTCAAAACAGAATGAGTATAATTAAAAGTATCCATGACTAAGATATTTAAATAATCAAACTTGCATTTAAGTGAAAGTAATGTTTTGAATTCGCTTTAAACATAGAAAAATAACTTCATTGGAAGAACATTTATTAAAGTACTTATATATTTACCACATAAACCAGCAAAATCCATCTTAGGAAGATTTCGAGCTTTTAAAACTACAACAGTTAATCTATTTGCAGCTGGTTGATAACAGAGCGAAACCAGTAGTTCCCCACGACCTTGGTAACGAATCTGAAAAGGGGTAAATACTCATTATTTCTAATCACTACTATAGCCAAAGAAATGGTAAATAATGAAGTTTTATATCTCAAATATTTAAGTTTATTCTAGAAGAGCATATATCTGCATAGTATTTTGCAAATGAATTTATTTTTTAACTTTTCTTGGATAACCATTGGATCCCTTTCATACCAAATTCCTTTCCATTTTTATTTATAAGCGCCAAGTTTGAAAATAAATAATTCCTATATATATTTTTATAGTAATAAAGATAAGCACATGATTTGGTAAGTGATGTTTAATTTATCATAGTAATTTCCTGGTAGTTCTTAAATTAGTCCCTAAATTTTTAATATTTGTAAAAAATTCTACTTGATTTTTCCTGTAATAAAACTCAGTCAACTAGAAAACTAATAGATAAATCTGAATGAAATAACTTAATAATTAAACATGAAAAACTTAATGGAGTATTGAATAATTATAAAGCGTATGCTATTTAAAATAGAATGAAAACTGCAAAATGAATGCTGCAGATTCATGAAAAAGTGAATCTTAACTTCTGAAATTAAAGATTGGATATTTAGAGCTTTAAGTTTCAAAGGCTGTAGTACCTTGTTTTGTCATCATCTGACTGTAAATAAGCTTAATATAGTATATATTAAGCTTAATATATAAATATTTTGATGTTGTAACGCAAAGAATATTTAAAAATCATCTCGGATTTGTAAACTCGTATCTAAAAACATCAGAATTTAAATCTTACCTTGAGATTCCGGGGTGTAATTTCTTTCATCATTTCCAGCTGCTCAGCCAATTCGTCGCAATTAACACCCGACAATGGACATATCACCTCTCCAATCACGTCATCTCTCGAATACCTGTCGAAACTGAGTACTACAAAATGAAGCGTGGTTGCATGTAACTGATTTGGATTGATGCCGTAGAAGGTGAAGTCCTCGTCGTAAACAGGATCCACTGTCTTTCGCAAGACCCTGGTTTTCACTTTATGCTGCTTCTCAGGTAGCAGTTGGAGCTTGACGTAAGGATCCGATGACCCATTGTTTGAATCCTTAGGTGGTAAATCGCTGCAGCGAACTATGCTTACTTGTAAAGATAGTTTCTCAGGATTATATTTCAACCTGAAAAGATGTAGATTAAGTCACACTTGGAAATAATTTTTTTACAATATCATGAACACAGATAATGTCAAAATCTAAATGAAATTCGTTGTAGGTATAACATTTTTGCATATTGCGAGTCGCATTTTTCAAACATTACTTTAACTAATTGATTTATCTTACGCACGGAAAAGGGTATATACGAGTAGTTGATTTATCTTACACACGGGATCCTTTATTACGCATGAGAAGAGTATTTTTTCTTGGTTCTATGCATTATTGTGATCTTTTCATTCAAATACCAACGCCTTGGGCATCTTTTTCCGTCATTAAAACATGCTTACCTAATATTTTCACATTTGTATACCCTCTATTTAATGTTCCTGCTAGTCGATTAAATGGAAAGAGTGCATAAAACCTCTGAGTCTCGAGAAAATATCTCGAATTCTTCCTCAATAAAAATTTTTCTAATTATAATATTTAAAATAGTTTCATTCATCAAATCAATATATTTTCACACTTCAAGTCGTAGTTACATTTTATGGGGACATGACGGAGTTTTATAATTGTATATTTGGCATATATCACGGGTTATCAGTTTCGAAGAATTTGATGAGTGTTCTGTAATCGTTAAACTAAACAAAGAAAGATGATTAATTCAAGGATTCAAAGTTAAAAAGCGTTGAAAGACCTCGTGTAATATTTGTGAGGCAATGTCGTTTCTTATGTCAATTTATTTCACATAACAAGAAACTAAGTTAAAAGTGTTGATTCCAAAGTGTGTTGGTGCTAACATCAAAATTTTATGACTCCTCATTCTGTAGCTCAGGTGTTGACTTCGTCATCTGACCGTGGTTCAAAATAACGGGGCGTCCTCGGATCTTTTCCTTCGGGATTGATCCGGAACCGTCGCCAATAGCACGTTGTGTTGCTCCAGTGCTACGTCAATTTTACTACCTCATGATTCTGTTTTAATTTATCTTACCTCAAGTTGGAGTTTTTGTTCATTATTGACTTTACTAGGCAACCATTGCTGATTCTAGTACCATCATAAAAAAAGTCATTTAAAGTAATTTATTCTTATCAGTTGCACCGTTAGTCAGCAATGCTTGAATGACACAAGATAAGTATTATAAATCTTTCCAACTCGTATTTTATTTTTCAAGTGAAAGTTAGCTGTTATAAGTACTGTTTGGAATCGTGAAAAGCTAGAATCCAATTAAACTCAGTAAGAAAGGATACTTACTTGATATATCACATTTTTCATATCACTTACTTGATATATCACATTCATACATTTCACATTTCATCTTGATATATCTCATCTCACATTTCATAATGAGAAAACTAACTTTTTCTCATAATGAAATGTGTTTATATATATATATATATATATATATATATATATATATATATATATATATATATATATATATATATATATATGTATGTATATATGTATATATATATATATAAACACATTTCATTATGAGAAAAAGTTAGTTTTCTCATTATGAAATGTGAGATGAGAAAGAGAGAAATGACTTTACATGAGAAAAAGTTTTCTCAATTGTAAAGCGTGAGAAGGGATCAACTCACCTAAAATGCAATTGACCCAACCTGCAAGGTTTCTCCACCAGAACTTCCTTCTCCTTATTCTCCTCGATCTCCTCCTTCTTGGCGATGTTCCTCAGCTTCTCGTTTTCGCTCTCGATGTAGCTCTTGTGTTCCACATTGGGCGAGTTCTGCCTCGAGGAGTGGTTGGACCCCAGACCGATAACGCACTTATCTCCTACGGGCGACCGGTGTCCATCCGTTACCGGAGAGTTCCTGGATCCGCTTCCGGGTGGCGACAGCTTCGGCTGCGTGGGGCTGGGGCTCTTCTTCATGAGAATCGGACCGCCCGCGGAACCGCTGCTGGGGCTTCTCACGGCGGTCGGCTTCCGAAGGACCAGAGGCTTGTCGGGGTGGTGGCTCTTCTTGAGCACGGAGCTGAGTTTCTGGGAGGCGCTTCCAGACGATCGACGGCGGTAACAGAAGCAGGTGACTGCAGCCAGCGATACCAGGAAGAAAGCACTTCCCAAGCATATTCCGATCAGCGCTGGAGTTGTCACTGCAAGAAAAATAATAAACGTTAGTCAGTTATGGTCCGGCTGTGGCGAGTTGGCATTTGTCACATGGTTTTGCACGTTAGGTTAATAGAGGGGATAGGTTAAACGTAAACAATGCTTTTCCACAATCGGTGTCTGGCGTGGTTTCTGACTGCAAGTTTATCTTTCGGTGCAAAGGAATGATATCAGTGATTGCGTGTTAGGCAAAACAACTTTTCACTTATGGCAGTCGCCATACATGATTCTGCGTATGGCAGCCCTTTCCCCTGGCAAGCTTACCACCTTTCTACAAATGGACTTCTCCCAACATCACCTGCCTTTTCACCACCCTACACAAAAGAGATTCGTTGGTTTAGAAAACTTCCCAAGTTCATAGTTGCTTATACATATATATGAACAATATTTATTTGTTTGTATACATCTCACTACCCATATCATCTATACATTTGTAATGTTTGATTTCCATGTTGAGGGAGATCAAATCCCAACCATAAAAATATTGTGGAGAAGCAAGGATTCTGGTACCTAGAAGTTGGCGCCCCTTCTCACTTAGCATAGCGGCCGCACGATTTATTGAGTCAAATCGAGCTACCCTGTATTTTTGGCTAATTCCTTGAGTATTTAAATGGATTTTTAAATAAAAGGCAGAAAAGAGGTATGTTAGAAATTGCTAAACTAGTTCTTGGAGGATTTCTGAATTGGTCATCAAGTGATCCATGAAAACTCGTGTAAATTCCGTTAGACCTTCATATTCATAGTTGAATATGATTACCGTTACGGGCTCTTTGACAGGCCAGGTACAAGAAATTCTACAGCCAGTTACGGTTCCAGCCAGTTCCCATTCCTGAACTCCCAGGTTTACCCGCTTTTTCAACAGGACCATGCTCGACCACATATTGTTGCCGTCTCTAGAGGTTGTCTACTACACAACGATATCTTACCATGGCCGGCATACTCACCGGACCTGTCCCCGATCGAGAATGTATGGATTGCCATTAGATGAGATGTCACCACTCCACCCGTACCGCGTAATCTGCTGGAACTACGTGACAGGGTTCAAGCAGCATGCAATGTTGCAGGACTTCATAAAGAACCTCTATGACTCACTACCAAGGCGCTTGGCATGCTGCAGGAATAATGGCGGTCATACGCCATACTGAATACCACTGTTTTGAATTTTTCTCAATAAAGTTTGCATATTTCAGTCTCAAATTTTAATCATTTACTCATTCATAAGCACTTTACCAACTTTGTAAATTTCATTGCATTCTGACAATTCCTTCTAGGTGCAACTTTTTTTTGTCTTAGAGTGTATTAAACTTTCACTCATGAATTATTTTATTTATGTAAATTCATATATACTGTATAGTATTCAGTACATTTCTATTAAAGGAATCTTAATATCTTGTAATCATCATGTTCTTATCTTTCATGTTTTAATCAAGAGAATATGAGTGACTGTTATGCGTTTGAGAACATTAGGCATAGTCAGTATACGGCTACTCTTGGGTCATTAGCTCAGAAATGGCCTTGGCCGTTTCCACTCTACCGATAAATCAATATTTTCCTGATCTTAATGGATTAAAATGTGTTTCTGGATGCGAGTATACGTAACAAAGGTTAAATATGACCGACATATAATGTCTTTTATTCCTTCCTCGATCTTTCATGGTGACGCATCATTTTGAGTCGAAGCCATAGTATTCATGGATTAAATTAAGATAATGGATCGATGTTTAGAATTCGATTAAAATATGCAAATATATTTAGTTAAATTAACAATATTTAACTTCTACACTACGATTCCGTAAAATGACCATTCCACAATAGATATCGACAATGGTATATTTTAGCAAATAAAACCTCTTTTCTAGGCATTCAGATACAAATGTGTCATAGTATATATTAAAAACCTAGCCCAAGGATACTTTGAAAAGCATGATTTAAGGGCAAATTGAATCGCTTATTTTTCTATTAAAACTATTGGAAGAAATTTCTTTTTAATTTAGCTCTGGGCTAGATGCACTGTTTACATAAATTGATATTATCTTAGAAACCCAAAGCAAAAACTTTCTACCCACATTTATCAATAACAAAATAAAATTCAATTTCCTCTGTACTTAAGAAAATAGCAATTGAAAAATAATTGTAATTGAAAAATATTGCACGTGTGAAAAATTGCAGAATTTCTTTAAAATGGAAATATATGTTAAGAGTACTTTTATTTTAATATTACATATAATATTAAATATAATCAACTGTTCAAATCTGAAGTTATTCGATAAAGTAATTTCTGGAAAAGAGAGGTACTCGTACAGTTCAAATAATCATGTTTTTAAATAAATCGCATTAAAAGTGGCTATAATTTTTGTGGCTTCTTTTCAAAGTATTCCATAAAAATATATTGATCATTTGAAATATACTTCTAACGCATTTTAAGTTTTTTTTATGTTTATCTACTATTAATGAACTCTGCGTAAAAGTGGAGCTTTTCCAGTGTAGGTAATTGAATGTGTTTTGTTTTACTAAAATTTTATTTAATGTCAGAGAGCATCATACATCAATCGTATATTTATATCAAATGGAAAATTCAAATTTAAAATGAAACTAAAAATTAGAAAATGAGAATCGAGTTTTTCCTAAATGCATGATATTAATGCGTGACTAAATGGGACGTATTAAGAATTTTTAAATGGGTTTTAGGGCGTAAGGGACATATTTGGCCTATTTTTCAAGGAAAGTTGGTTGTTTAGGTTTTATGGCGCAAGGGCCATATTTAGACTTCGAGTGAAAGAGCAAGAAATTGTTGGGTTGGTTTTAGTTTGACACTGCTATCATTTTTTGCTATACGGAGACTAATTAAACAGACAAATCGTTATGAAGATTACTGAATTAATTGACAATTTTAAATTGTCGATAGTTTTAAAGAAACTATTTCTTGTATTTCAAAATTAAAAAGTATTCTTCGGATAATTGATATGTAATTTTACGGGGTTTTTTAATATAACGAGTAGAATGCAAAAGCCGCATTCTATCGATTAAAATTATTTCTAAGGCGCGTGATTGGTTCTAACTATACTGTCAGTGGAAATAGTTAAGCTATTAAAATATTGCTGGAAACTGAAATTTCATAAATTCTTTAGTTCGATACGTTCTTTAGCTCAATAAATAATCGAAATAATAAACTCACAATAAGAATCATTTTTCAGCAGCTGTTTATTTTAATAAGAATAAACTCAGGCGTTAAATTTATTTTCAATACAGTTATTTTCTGTTTCATATTACGGAAAAGGAACGAACGGGCGATTCATAACTTAGTAACCAAATTGGAACCTGCACTTTTATAAACTATTTGCTGTAGCATAGTTTATAAAAGTGCAGGTTCTGCATTAAACTAAGTGCGTTTTTCTGGAGGTAGGTAGTATTTTAATTAAAGTCACACTGGAGTAACACAACGGGCTATTGGCGACGGTCCGGGATCAAACCTGAAGGGAAAGATCCGAGGACATGTAATTTTGAATCACGGTTAGATGCGTTTTTCTTGAAGCAGTGATTTTAGATTATATACCTTTGGCGTGGTGTGTCGATATATTTATCTCTTTTATAATACTTTTTTATAGTTGGCAATGGCTTTTCGAACAGAAATGAAATTCGAAAAAATATAGAACTACTTGTACAGAAAATTGTGAGCGCTACAAAAACTTGTGAATCGACAAATTATTAAATATTAAGTTTATGTTTAATAATTTAAAATCGGTGAAAATATTAAAATCTTATGACAAAATAGTAACATTTCTTATTTCATCTTTAAATAATCTTACTTGTATTCCTTCGAACGTACTCCTGTAAATGCAACACAAGCTGCTTTCTTAGGTAAGAATGGATTTCAATAACAATGTGATCAAGTTGTTCAGAATATATGCTCTTCAAGTTTTGGTGTTTTACTATTGAAATGATTAAAAGTAATAGCGAAGCAAGCTATTCCTAAATTGTGTTACGATGTGATCGGAACAAACTTATTGAACCAGCTTATTCGCATCTTGATGTACAAGTTATGAAGGATCAGCATATAACATAAATCAGTGTCTGGATCAACATGACAAAAAATGCCTCTCACGTTGTCGTTCATCATTACTTTGGCAACTTATCGGATTTGAACTTATTAACCATGGTGTGCTGCATTGCATTGAGTGTTGTGATTGTACTGATACTGTTGATCTTAATTGGATTTGTAATTTACGTAGTGTTCCGTAGGGGAAAGCGTAAGCAGAATAGACCCTCCAGTTCCCGCTCTCATGACTTTTCTGAAACGTTGCAGAATAGTTCCCGGGCTGTTTCCAATAATTACAAGCGAGATATCTCACCTCGCAGATCTGAAGTCACCCCCAACTCAGTGTTCGAGGAGATTAATCTGGACACTAATTCAAACGTGCAACACATACCTCTGTCTACTTTCAAAACCGAGGCAGAAGGCAGCAGGGCTGACTCTTCGGCTTCCTCGGCTGGACTTTGCGACGTTTTGTTTCCGCCTAAGCATGAGGGAGAGGTCATTTTCGAGCCACCACCAAAATTAGTGACTTTTGCCGGACGAGTGTATGCCACGCCCCGACCAGGTTCTCGGGCAATTTCGAATCCGGAACCTGGAGTTTCGGGGTGTGCGACCAGAGCTCGGAAATCTGACAACGTGAACGCATCGCTAGAGTGGGATTACTTTGAATCAAGACGGTATGGTGCATCAAGTGCCTCCGATGCATCCGAGAAAGACCAAAAAAAGACTTCAGACGTCTGTTGGGTATGATGTTAAGAATATATGCATACAAAGCTGCATAGTAAAACTGTTTTTCAATACTTTGGCGATTTTGCTTATGTGTAGCAACATTCCGTTTTATTGAAATTTTATAGAAGCTACGAATGACATTTGTTTCTCTTTTAATAAAATTAAGAGACTTACAAGAATATTTTAATATCTCCGTAATTAAAGTATAAAAATATCACTTAAATTTGAATTTTGTGCTGAATAGCAGACAGAATTTTCATAACCGATTGTTCACAATTTCCTGTCTATTTTTTATTCAATACTCAAGTGTAGAATTCTGATACTTTGTTACCTTCTTTTAGCATATCATTTTTTACGTTTTCAACTTCTGATAAATAGAAAACACGTAGGCTATAATACTAGTTAGAGATCAGAATACTGTTATAAAGTATTTGTGCCTTATAAAGTATTGTGCCTTATGCAAAACCTACAAATCGGTAGTTCAAACCTTTTATAAATGTAGGTCTAAATACTTGGTGTTATCCTTGTGAAATTTCTGGTGATACACCTACTCATTGTCAGATTGCACTAATTTAAAACAATGAATTGAATCAAAAGTAAACATTTTTGTTTCCAAAAGTTTATTAAAATTTAGTTATAATAGTATGCTATATTTAGTTTCAAAATCAAAGAAATCTTATTGATTATGCTTCAGTAGTTTTATAATTTCATTGAAGATGTTTCAAATGCTGTTTATTTGGTATAAATGAATTTCTGAAGTAAAATAAAAACTAAGGAATTGAGAAATGACATTGTTTTACACATAAGATCTATAGATTAGAGTTGAAGAATTTTAATCTACAAAAAAATAGTTTTTCAATCAAATATTTTTATCTTTCATTCCAACTTTTAACAGAATCGGATGAAACGAACCCTCTCAATTTGCTGAGCCAAAACTGGTTAATCACGGTTTTCAACTAATTCTGATAGATTTTGACACGATTTCGTTTCAAGGTTTTTACTAAAATATATAATCGAAATGTTCACCTCTATTTTCATTTATTAAGTGAACAATGCTTTTTTAATCTACACTTTTATAAGTAGTTATTTTTATCTGAATCCTAAGAGTAGTCTAAATAAAATTTACTTTTTAACTTAAATTTCGAATTATAAACACATACCATAATAGGTTTTTAAAGCTTGTGATACATTTTAATTTACATTTACATAATACATTTTACATGTTTGCAATTTAACGGCAATAAGATCAATATGTTCAAAAAACAGTGTTTCCATCTAGAAAAATTTATCGTGGTACATCGAATGTTTGCGTATGTAATAAATTAGATTTTCAATTGAAATAAATTAAGTGTTGAGCTCTTAAATTTTAATTGCGTATCTGATGCTCTAAGAAATAAATTAGTGGCTTTAAAATTGATATTTCCGTGTTTAGATATCTTAATCCATGCATCAGATATTCCGAATACTTTTTTAGTAATTACTGCAAACAGGGAAATAGATTTTTGGGTGATGGTGATTACTAAACAAATATCCAATCAAAATACATTTTAACGGTATTTCAATACTTCTGCGATTAAATAAATTTTAAAAGTTGAATGTTTCTAAGTTAAAGTTAATCTTGGAACAAAAAAAGTTAGGTTTATTTTGAATTCAAATGATCGTTTGTACTTTCATTTCAAATCCTGTATGGCTGTTTAGAATCCTTTGATCTTCACTAATATCTTGGTCAAAATAAAGTAAGAAGCTTGGTTTGTTATAATTAATTTTCCAAAGTCCATAATGTGAACGGCAGATGACAATAAATAGAAAATCCATTTTTATTTTTCAATACAATTTTATACAATTTTTTAGGTTAATTTTCTTTTATACTTTGTTAATGATATACGAATGTGGATTGTCCACCAATGAAGATATTCACTATTCGTAAATATTTAATTCCAGCAGAGATAATCAAAATACATTCACCAAGAGATTAATAAAACTAGTTTTATGGATCATCTTCCAAGGAAAGTTTACCACAGTAAAATAAAAACTGAACTAAACATTAGACTTGCGACATTTGTTTATTCTGAAACTAAATTTGCTATTTAAATACACTAATTAAAATTAACATGTACTTTTAAACACTTTTTTAAAACCAATGTTTTCAAGAAAGTACTATATTTAATAATCAATTAGTCCGTTTTTGACAAAAAGTTGAAATACTGATTACTCGATCCCTACTTTGTATTAACAAAGTAATTGCTTAGATTGAACTGTGGTGTTTCTTTTCATACAAATAGAAGATTATTTTTAATTTGAAAGTATAAAGTGCAGAGCGCAGTCAACCACCAAAAGCTAGCTACATCTAAGCACAAATTGACGTGACCATACAAGAATTGCCTTATTCTGAGAAAACAGTTAATGCCATTTATTCTCCTTATAAGATCTTAAATAAAATGAAATCATTTTTGAGCACAAACAAAACAACAAACTAAAATTTGAATTTTCAAATGAAATTCAAGCATTTAATTTATAAACTCAAAATATTTTCTTATAATTTATAATTGTACAGAAACCTGTTCTGTGGATCATATTGACGAGCTACAATTTTCCTGCTCATAAAATGTTTTATTCGCATATCTTGAATAACTATCAGTTTGGATTTTGCGATCAATAATTTTTAAGAGTACTTTAATATTTTTTGACAATCTATTACGTCTTGTTTCCTTTAGAACTTTTCATTTTAATTCTATTTTAAAAGTATAAAAAAACAAAGCATAAAATCCGAACAAATTGAAAACAATAAAACTAAAATTTGTAGCTGAAACAACCTTTCATATTTATCTGAATTCAGTAATCACTCGCAAACGAAGCTTATTTTACAAGAAAGAACGGTTTGTTATGAATCTTGATTGTAAAGTACTGATATAGGTTGATTTGTCACTTTCGGTCATTTTTTGCTACTAGGGGCAAACCCAGTGTTAGCTTAGGAAAAATAAACAAGATACTTTGTTCTACCATTTGACGGGAGGAAAAAGCGACTGACACAGCATTTGGGTTTTCCCGGACAAAACTATTTCTACATTTGTACTTAGTACCAGGTTCGATCATTTGGAACTCAATTACTGAGTTTTGTGTATAAAATTATCTAGCTATTTAAAAAATTTAATAAAATCCGAATTGAAGTAAAACGTTTTAAAAATTCAATCTAGAAAAGTTCTTTCCCCCACAGCCTCGAGAGAACTACGGGCTTCATAGTTGTATGCCACTAGTCGAACCTGTTTTAAACAAACATTTAAGCGAAAATGATGCGTATAAAATACTCTGGTGAGATGTCTTTTTCACACCCGCTAACGGAATCCAGTCAAATTCTCATAATTAATATATTATCTAGTCAATGTTTATAATGTAACCGAAGCAAGTAAATATGGGCTGTTTTACAAGAAAAGGTTCCAGTTGTCAGAAATTTTCAAAAATGAGTTTCGGAGCTTTAAGTACTTTCTAGTCTAATTCTAAAAACGCATATCTTTGAGTGCAATATACTGTTATAGGTATAATTTATTATCTTGGACCCTTTTTAATGGTAAACTAATTCAGGTAGGCAGTTGAATTGACATCGCACTGAAGCAACACAACGGCCCATTGGTGACTGCCAGGGATCAATCCCGAAGAGAAAGATCCGAGGACATCTCGTAATGCTGAACCACGGTCAAATGACGAAATCAACACCTGAGCTGGCACCCCCACTCTTGAAACTTCCATACCACACCAACGTGAAATCTAATTAGGGAGAACACTGGAAAATTTACGTAACACATCTTGTATTTGGCAATAGAAAGGTGGCAATGGAAGCTCGATCTATTCCTGTATGATGTCGAAGAAACATAATATAGGCATATTTTTTAAAAGACGAAACCTATTTAAACTCCTGGATTTAAATTCATTGGATGGACTGGACATGATTGAAAATTCTACTGCAAGAAAAGAAACTGCGTATCAAAACAAATCGATTATTCAAACTGTTCACATTTCGCGTTAAAACATCAATATCTACATCGATTAAACGAAGATAGCACTCTTATTTACGCTTTAGAACAAGCTATTCAATGACAATATGTTCTCCGCTGGTATAATTAAGAAATTTTGATTTAGAAAACAAGGGTTAAATTAGTTTTTTTATTTATGCTCAAATTTTCCATGACACATTTAAAATTGTTTCTAAACAATAAATAGACGTATATAATTCCATGAAAAGGTAATTTTTTAAAGATTTTAACTGCATAAGAAAGCCTTGTAAAATTAAATAAACTATTTTATGCACATCTTTGTAACTATTTTGTATACACGTAGAGAAAAGTGATAACATTTCATATTTTCTTGCAAAATAGATAATTAAGCTAATTGATAAAGAGCGCTCCACACACAGACAAGCGGTCATAGAGTTCATAGAAAATAAAATTTATAATGCGGGAAGTATCATTGGAAAATTTTCGAAGGACACAAAAATTAAGTGCAAACAGTTCAAAGCAGCCATTAAAGAATTGAATCACGTAAAACTAATTTTACTCGGAACACCCAGAACTATTGAGACAATAAACTTTGTAAGAGTTATTGACATGCCTATAAATGATATAAAAATATTCTGATAGCAGCTTTAATCAAATGGATAAGACTAGCAATGGTGTACTTATTGTGTCAGTGAAAATTACTTCGGTTAAAAAAAGGAACCCAGATGTCTCCTCCCTATTTCGATCTGAATTGACAGCTATAAACTTGGCTCTGGGCTGCCTCAGTTCTTCAGTCGTAAAGAAATATCTGGATCTTGACACTGTTGGAGCTCAATTAAGCACTTGTGAAATTCTAGAACTGTCAGGGACACAATCTTTGGTATTCTGGCTAGGCTATAAAGTATGTCGAAATATGCCGATATCCACTTTCAATGGATCGCTTCTCATTAACATTAAGGAAAATGGCATAGCCGACGGGCTGGCTAAAGAAGGTTCTTTAGAGACTAAAACGCAATTAAACGTATTAACGTCCCAGGAAATTTTCAAAGTTCAAGGTCTGCAGTAATATATGGATAAGTCCCCCTGCTCATGATTCGTATAGGGAAACTAGCTTTGGAGGTATGCGATCCAAAACCACAGGCGCGGCTGTGTAGATTCAGAAGCGGACATACTAAAATTTCAAAATGGACAAAATTTTTCCTGTTTGTCTAAAATGTACGAACTCAGGCTTCCCAGGCTCACATGCTTTCGTGTACAGGTTTGAATTCTCATGACCTTCTAGAGAATCTTTTGATGGTTTTGGACTTCTTAAAGACGAGTGGTTTTATGGACGTGGTCTAGCATATTCTAGACCAAGAGAAACTAGAAATAACACAATTTGGCAGATTGTTTACGAGTTTCTTGCAAACGTCTTTAAATTCTAAAACATTTGCAATGCAAAACATCTGAGGAAATTTCACATCCACGAAAAAATATTTAACAATTATTAATGTAAAATAAGATTCCAAAGTTTTAAAAAGGATTCCAGGCACATTTTTTATTTACTCTTACATCCGGAAGGGCGTTAGGCTTCAACTATTCGTCACCGTTACGCAGGTAATTATTAATTTAGTTAAAATTTGAATTCGTATTAAAGATACTTTATCATTCGTCTTTTTCTGATATAATATTTTCATATAATATACCTTCTTTTTATCAATTCGTCATATTCTATCAAACAAAAACGTGAATCGTGGTATTACAGAATACAGCACAAAAATGGAACTTAACTGTATAAAATCGAAATCCTTATTCCAAATATCGAAAAACGTTAAATGATTTAAGGTATGGGAAATAAGAAGCCTGAGAACATTATCATGATTTGAAACGCAATTTATTGAAACCTGCATCAATACTTAAATCCATGAAACATGAACGAGCTTCTAAATTCCGTTTGATTTTGAGACACTGAGTAAATTCCATGCCACATGAGTTTGTTAAATATTTAAAATGCATGTTATGGTTTCAGAAATGGATTTATAAGTATTTATGATATAAGAACTTCCATTCAAAGACGGCGAACAGAAAATCTACCAAAAGAATGACTAACAGATTGAGTGAATTATATTCAACTAAAAAATTAAAATTTTGATTTTCAGTAAGCTTCCCAATGTAATGACGAATCGACTTTCGAAATGCACATATGGATATTTCAACAGTGAATGCAGAAAAATGTAGAAATGTAGAATGCAAAGAATGTAGAAAAATGCAAGAAAATAAGATAGATAACTGAAGAAAGCCTCCGAAAAACTTTCTTTTAATGTTATACAAATTTTTAGGGTGGTTGAAAGATTTCTAATTTTATGCATAGAAATGATGATGGAAAGTAAATAGAAATTATTTCTTTAAAAGAAAAAAACTAGAACTTTATATTTACATAAAGTTTGTCTCGATAAAAATGTAAAATTAGTTCTGTACAGCGTTGTGTTTTTAACTTGGTAAATATATAATTGGTGGTAATCCGTTGAACTCTCTAACCCAGTGGTTCTCAAACTGTGGGGGCGCCAATTTATTTAGGTAAACTGGCAAAATATATTTTTTTTATTTTATTTTTTTGCGGCGTACGAAGGAAAATAACGGAGGCTTGCTTTTGGAGCGCGCGTCAAGGCCAGCGCCGAGTTTTTAAAAGACAATGATATTTCATGGGAAAGATGCATTGGCATATGCACAGATGGAGCTCGTGCAATGTCAGGAAAATATACTAGACTTAAAGTGAGGGTGAAATCAGTAGCTCCAGAAGCCAAGTGGACGCACTGTATGATACATCGACAGTCACTGGCATCTAAAGAGCTAAGCTCTCCTCTAAATGAAGTATTACAGAGTGTTATAAAAACTACATTTCATCAATCTCGGTCATTAAAATCTAGAATTTTGAAGGTTCTGTGTGAAGATATGGGCTCAGAACATGTATCCTTATTTTTTCATACCAAAATCAGATGGCTTTCAAGAGAAAAGGTGTTGAACAGAATGTATGAACTGGGACATGAAGTGTTTTCTGCATGATCAAAATCACACAATGGCAGAGCTTTATTGCAATGCTGCTTTCCTTTATAAACTGGCATATATATCAGATATATTTGAAAAAGTAAATATTTTGAATAAATCTCTTCAAAGAAATGAAGCCAATATACTTCATTGGAATGATAAAATTCAGGCGTTTATAAAAAAGTTATAACTTTGGACAAATAGTTTGAAAAATGATGATTTAGAAATGTTTCCCACTATTATCGAAATGCTTAAAGAAACTGATCTTCAAACACTTCCTTCACAGGTGAAAAATAATTTGATCATCTAGTTACATTACAAGAACATTTAAAAAATATCTTTATGAAAATCTCGATGTATGGAGTTGGATTACAAATCCATTTGATGAAAACCTACCAAGTTCTTAAGCATTACTGATCAGGAGCACCTTATAGATATATAGACTGATGTTTCTTTAAAAATAAATTTTAAAGATACTTTGGCAAAGTTTTGGATTATTGTTCGACAAGAATACCCAACATTAAGTGAAAAAGCTATGAAAATGCTCATACCGTTTGCAACAACATACTTATGTTTAACTGGATTTTCAGCTCTAGCAGCTATAAAGAATAAATATCGTGCAAGCTTGATGTTGCCAAGGAATTGAGAGTTGCTCTCTTAAGCATTACTCCTCGTTTTAATAAACTTTGAAACAAGCTCATCCGTTCCATTAATTACAGATAAATGTATTACGTGAAAAATTCCATGGCAACTTAAAATATTAAATACAAATTGTAAATATGTTCCAGAAATGTATATAATATATTTTAAATTTTAATTTTATATGCATAGAAAATTAATAAAAATAATTTGTTCTAATATGAGGACTTCAATACTATCATAAAACGAAATTTTTTAATTCTTAAAACTTCAAATTATATCGAGTAGGAAGGGGGGCGTGATATTTTCAGATTGACATGAGGGGGCCCCATAGATCAAAAGTTTGAGAACCTCTGCCCTAGCCTAATCACACTACCTCAATATATCTACTATTTATTAGATTCCCATAAAATTTTGAGTCTAAAATTAAAGTGAAATGAAAAATTAAGGGATTTACTAACTACTAACTTGGATTTTACCGCTTTTGTTGACATCTTACTATTGTCCATCTATATTTATTTTTATTAATAAGTAAATTAATAATTTGTACCTAATTAAGTTAAAAATTCACCATAAGCATAAAGAAAAGTTGAGTTGTGCTTAGACGTAAAAACGAAACAAATTATCTTATTTTTATTGAACACAATTGCGATACTCACGTTTATTTAATGTGTATTTTATACTTGTCACGTATATTCGGAGTTAATATTGGCTACCGTATTTTATGTTCTGACAGATGTAAAAATGCGGGTTATCATTTATAATACGGGTCTATGTGGGTCCCGTATCATTTCAAATCTTTTAAGGGAGATTAATATCCTGACGAAGGTTAAATGAAAAGATAACACAAATATTGTTTAAGCCTGACCAATTTTCATGGAGCATTTTTCACTGTCCGATGTTCCATTAAAACCCTGTTTGTGTAAAAACTGCTATTACCTTTGAAAATAGCTCCAATTAAAAAACCTTTAAATGGAATCAGAAAGTAACTTTGCATTCTTAAATGATGTATTAAAATATGAATTTTTTTTGTATCAGATTTTTAATCCAAGAACAAACAAGTAAAAAATTTTACATCTAGCCTAAAAGAGATTCAAAAATTCATCTTGCATAAATTACTTGAACTTTACGTATATACTATACACACTAGAATATATATTGTTTCTGTTGCATGTCTGTCTTACGTCCTACAGAGAGTTCAATTTCGTGTCAAAAGAAAACGCGATATTTGAAATTAAACGATTTGTTTGATTCGAAGTTTTATCCAGCGGAGCATTTCAAGTCTGTAAAAGTTGTTTCACTGCAGCTATTGTGTCAGCGATAAGAAAGCTCAGAACAGTTTATTATTACCTGAACAATATTAGAAATCGTTTTTCGAGTTATAAATATCTTTTAAACATTACAAATTCAACATAATGTGATCAAAATGTTTTCGATTTACGATTAGGTTTTAAAAATCAGGAACAACCGATGCTAAACAAGTATTATATTAAACTGTTTTTAATCCACATTTGATCTAGCTTTTGTATCAAACTTTTCATTCTTCATAAGCAAATTATGCCAGATTATACAGAATAAAAACTTAACTACAAATTAATTTCGCAATCAAAATTGTTTGTTGTAAAATAATATTAAAAAGAATGCAATGCTAGGTTTCTCGATATAATTCATTACTTATAAATTAATATTTAATTACGTTTACGAGTATATAACTTTTTATTTATTCATAATTTCCTTTAAAATAGGTTAAATTAATGAATAAATTTATTTCATTAAGAGGAACTACAGATTTTTCGTAATGTTAAATAAAAGTACATCTGATTCGTTATTTAATGTTACAAGGTAATGAAAGTAAAATGTTTTTCTTTTATTAACATAATTAGTATTACACAAATCTAAAGTTATTATTAGTTTGAGTAATAAAATAAATTTACAACTTTACTTAAATTTTATTTTTCGTTTCATATATTTGAAATTTTAAATAGGAAAAAAATAGTAATAAACTTTATGTAGCTTATTTAGAAAGAGAATAGATTAGAAAATATCTTATGTTCAGAATTTAGAACAGGGATGTACACTTTAATCTATACAAAGCTTAAAATAAGAAATGTATTGTTTTTACAATAATGTTAGTAAAATATTTTTTATATTGTTGAAAAGAACCAACCTTCTTCAACAGCTTTAATTTCAGGGCCATCTTCTCTAATACTCGCAAGTATGTTACGCAGAATCATGATTATCCTTAAGATTTGGTAACTCCTCAATAATGAATCAAACTGACAATTTCGGCATGATTCAGCATCACGTACTTTCAAAATAGGGTTTCATTATTCCTTCGTTTCTCCCGAATAAAAATCGTATTTCTCACATTTTCTACGAGAAATTAAGGAATATTCCATCGACCACCAGTTTGACTCGTCTGCCTAGTGCGCAGTCTCCATGAAAATACGTAGAGGCGGTTTCCATGGCAATCATTAACCAATGGAAGGGGATTTCTTCTCGCCAGTTATGGGTGAGTGTACGCATTTAGCTGTGACTGGCTTAACGCTGCCTTTGGAGTCTGCGTGGGTCGGCGCTATTTTGACAATTTTTTCGTTATTTTAGAAAAAGCTTTATTGCATAATATTTCATCAAAATATTTACTTGATTTTATTTTATTGTTACACAAAGCTAGCACTTCTTATCTGAAGTATTTTATATTATATGCTAGAATGTTTCCTAGTTTTATTAAGTCGTGAAGAGATTAATAAAGTATTACTCATAGGGGAAACCCCGTTTCAGAAAACTTCAAATTATATCGACTTTGTGCTTTTTATCAATTGTGTTGAATAGTTTCGTAGGATTCAAGTCACAGAGTAAATTAAATTTTCGTTGATGATTCAAACATTAAAAGCATACTTATTTGAATAGATCTTAAGAAAGGGTTTTTCTGTAAAGCTAAATACAAAGAGCTCTAGCGTTTTGGTAACCTCTCAATATAATAATGTGGTGTAATACAATATGGGACGTAGCTTGACATGTTTTTAATGCGATTTCAGCATGTTGCTTACATTAAAAATTAACGCCAAACATTATCAAAACTGAAATAAATCAAATTGGGGCTGAGAAAGTGGACATAATCATGGATCTGAAGTAGTCATGGAGAAGGGATGATAAAGTTTTTTTTTCCTCTGAACCTTCAGAACTGATCTCCTGATCCAATAGTCATCCTCCCGTCCCCTTTTCTTTGCCCATGCTTTCGTATGATATAATCTGAGATTACCCATACTCTTCTGTACATGTACCTAAAAAACACTGAAGTACCTAATTTATTTATTTAAAAAGTAATGCACAAATTTATTAAAGCAGCTTGATCCAAGTGGCATATCTCTTGATGGAAAAGAAAAAATGCAGCTATTCTATTTCAGGTGGGTTGGGTTTTATGACGCAAGGGCCTCATTTGGTCAAGCTACTCCAGACAAACTATTCCAGGGTTTATTATATTTGTAGCAAATGTATAGGAGAATACAAAAACAAAACTAGATAGAAATCATGGATTTGTTCAACTCGTTGCAACAAAGTACTGATGTCCTTTCTACTCCTAGCTTATATAGTAATAGGCTCTAGTCTTTTTGGGAGAAAATTAATTAAGTCTAAAGAAAGAAGCTGTAATGTTCACCATAAAAAAATATTTGTCTAGTGCCTTACCTAAATAAACTGAATTTACTTAAAGCAATAAAATATCAATCAAAAGCAGGTTATATTGGATTGATTTTCTTTCTTTGAATTTTAACACAAACATTTGAATAGCAGCGTACTACAAACTCACCACTGAAGGAATGAAACAGCTACTTCTGAATCTGGGGAATTATTTAATTTTACAATCGAAACATGTTGGGTAATGAAAAGGCATGAAAATTTGTTTTTCTTTACAAAACCTTAAATATTTTGCCCTAAGAGCTGTGGTTCTTTAATAAAATTTTGTATTCCTTACTTAAATGTTTCTTGGTTACTTTTTATATGGAATACCTAGTATCATGCGAAGCATTAGTGTTACTTAATACGAGTATAATTCGAATGAAAAGTTTAAGGCAATAGCAGGTCATAAAATTTTCAAAAGTTATTTTAATTTTTTTTAAACTGTCTAAAATATATCTGCCATATTTGTTTATAAATTTATAATATATTATGCTAAATTCTGCCTTGAAATTGTTTTTTATTTCAATGTAAAAATGTGTAAGAATTTTCCTTGGCGTATTTTCTACACCCTTCTTTCTATTAATGTTTATTCTAATTCAATATATTATGCTAAATTCTGCCGTGAAATTGTTTCTTATTTCAATGTGAAAATGTGTAAGAATTTTCCTTGGCGTCTGGCCACTTTTCCTTTATTCTAATTCAAATCCAGAATTCACTGTAAATTGTATGTTCAACATCTAACAAATTCAATGTTGTAGGCATAAAATTCATTTTCATAAAAGAAATCTGTTTTAAATAAATATCTGATTGTTTTTATAGTTTTAAATTCTATTTTAATATGTATTTGGTTTTTATTCTACGATTTAATTATTGTCTTTAGTTTCAATACATTGTTAACAAATAAAAGATAAGACTTTCACCGAAAAAAAATTAAATCCATTCATTTCAATGCGTAAACATTTGTTTTATTTATTCATTTTATTAAACTTTTAATATTTATTGAGTAACAATAAGTAAAATTCCACCTTTAAGTAGTTTTGGTAAGCTTTATTCGTATATTTCTTCGTGCAAAATTGATTGATTCTCACAAATAACGTAGCAATAAGACACCCCTTTTTCATAAAAGTTTTCAACTATTGGAGTTTCACACCACTGACTGGTTCCATACTAATCAATTACTAAATACTCCAAATGGAACATGTATTTGAAAGTTGTTTTACCTCTGTTCAACAGGATATGGAAAAGTTGCATGTCACTAGCAATGGTGGGTCCAAATTCAATTTCCTTCGGGATTGATCCAGGATCCTCGCCAATAGCCCGCTGCGTTGCTCCAGTGCGACGTTAATTCAAACTACCTCCCCCAATATTCAATTTCTATTAATGAACTCCAAACAAATATCCGACTCATAAAGTACCTTCGAATATTTGAAAATTAACATCATAAAATAATTAAATATCTATAACGTAATGCTCTTTTAGACTTGGATTTTATATCTAAATATTTCAATTACATTATTTACAAAAGCATATATGGGCACCATCATCTTCCTATTATAAACCAATTATGACTTGGCTCATTCAAGTACACTTTTAGGATTTTTGAAGTGTATTTACATTTCAGCTCATCACACAGACCCTTCAATTATAAGATAAATCTCCGACTTTCCAACTCGTACGTTGTATTAGTATATACCAATACGTAAAGAGATGGTTTGCTTATTAGACCAGGATCTAAGACTTAAAGTGGATTCAGAACCACTACAAATATCCATACCCAAATCAATATTTACACTCAGAGCCTATTGAAGCAAGAGGCAGAATATTAGCCATTCGGCAATCAGGCCGGCTAAGTAAAAAAGAAAATGTCGACAGAAAAAGTTTATAAAATTATTTCTGGTCTTCTACGTTCATTCTTTGAGTAAATATTGCTTTTTTACATACGTATTTATTATATGATGACTAAATTACACTTTTACAATATGATCTTAACGTAATGCAAATACATTTATTTCTTAAGTATCTATATTCTATATTAGGATCAGCCATCTGTAGATTAGTTACTCAATGGCACAAAACCACACATAATTTGATAATTCTAAAAGTGCACATCACTTATATGGTAGTTAAAGTTTTTCCACATGCCATTCGCAAATAAATTAAATTCCATTAATTTATAATCTAAACACAAAGTGTAGTGTTTTTGCTATTCTCAATGAACAACCGAAAATTAATGACTGTCTCTTCCTATCTACCTATAGACAAATGTATAGAGTTTTGTATTCACGTATTTTGAGGATAAAAGAATAGACAGTTTGGAGTATAGAATTATAGTTGAATCACGGTGTTTGTTTCAATTCAAGAAAAATGAAATATCGAGAAAGAAGCTCTTGACGTGAACTATGACGATATTTAATGAGTTTTCAAACTCACTCCACTCAGCTGTTGGCCAGACACAATGCAGGCGAGTTCGATGAATTAAAGAACCACGAAGACATTATCGGTGTATAGTGTGCCTTTTATATCAAAAGCCTAAGAGAATGCGACACTTTTGCTTCTGACAGAAACAAGTTCCTCCTTTGAAAAGTTTGTCATTATTTCTCAGATAGAAATCTTATAGAATCAGGATCGTAATCTACACCATTACAGTCGCAATTTATTTTCGAAGTGGAATAAACTGAGACATACTCTAGTATTGGCATAGCAAAATAAAACACCCTGAATAAAACGTTTAAGACAAACAGCTTCCATCGGTCTTAATAGTTAAATTCCATTTAATAGTATCTAGATAAAGTAACAAAGTCGTTTGGGGCTGAAATGGAATAGAGGCAGTGTTTTTGAAGGAGGGAAAAGATTCTCGAATTGTTTTATTTGTCATCAGTCATGGCTTACAAAGCTTTTTTAAAGAACTGGCATCTTGTATAATTTTTAAATAAACATATCGTCCTATTACTATCAAAACGTAGGTTAAACCTCGGCGAAACCAGTCCAATTTTTTTGTATGAGGTTTTAAAATATTTTGATAACTAATATTCTTACTAAACTTGCTTCTAAAGATCCCAAGTCTACATCTATTATAAAGCCCTCTATCGGCGAATTTGAAACCGCGTATCTCACAGCTATTCTATAATTTAAAATCAAGTTTTTTTTATCGTTCCTGAAAATTTTTGATTTGAAGACAGGTTTTGATAGTAAAACGACGATATCGTATTATATTACAGAAAATCAGTTATATAAGGGATGTTCAAAAAAAGTAGCGAATCAAAGGTTTGGATATTGGCGCTATACAAGTAACTATTGGGTACTCAAGAGGGTGGCAGTTCCAAAGCAAAAGAAAATTAATCCTCTGAGCACCATGAGATTTCCGAATAATGTGGTATTGCCTTTTACCGTACAACACACATAATTACTAAATAACCGCATCTATTGGTTGAAAGAATCCTAGAAAAGATTTTATTGGTAAAGAAAGGCAAACTGGGCAGGAGTTCGACAGAGAAGACTGCAGGTTGTAGAACGGATATGTGCGTGTGAATCCCTCTGAGGGAATGTTCATCGTCTTGAAAACATCAATTGAAGAGTTTTGTAGAATTGCTAAAAATTTCACCTTTCCAATAAAAAGTTGGATGAGTGGGTAAAGTTAACTTTAACTACACCACATTAGTTTCACTCTAACGGTTTCTTTCCACTTTAGATGTTTGAACATATCTATTGGTTTAAAGAATAACTACATCTATTTGTAGAAAGAATCCCAGAAAAGATTTTATTTGTAAAGGTCAAAACTGGTTGGAATTCCCTCTGGGATGACTACAGGTTGTATATCAGATATACTGGAACCCTTCAGATGGTTAAATAATCGTCGTTTCGAAAACATCAATTTGAAGATTAGTAGATGTGCCAAAAATCCAACCTTTCTAATGAAAAATTTTGGGAAAAGTTAATTTCAGCTACACCACATTAGTTCCATTCTAGCGTTTTCTTTCCACTTTGTCTAAATGTTTGACCACAGGAAAGGGAAATAAATCTTATCGCAAGAGAACGTCAACATTCCCATCTTTGATTAAATTCCACCCTTTCTAGTAACGAAGCTTCAAAGGGATGGTAGGATCAGGGTGACTGATTGACGATATTCTACCAAAAGTAACGAGTCTGAAACCTGAAGTAACACGCGTCATGTGTATCCTTTTAAGAAACCAATTCTCTGAGTTTTAAAAAATAAACCATCCTTCCAGCTCTCAAAGGGACTTCTATTAAATCAAGGGACCAATTGTCAAGTTTGAGGGAGAAAGAAATTTCATATCCCCTGACAACTATATCTTAGGTGCAGGCCTGGCTTTAGGGACAATGTTTATCATCAAAGATTCTAGTGTTTCCCAACTGGCCACAATAATGAGTTTACTTAAAATTCTAATACATTCACAGTTACAGAGAAACCAATTATTACAAACTATCATTTTCGCAAACTGCAATTTATACCCTTAAAATTAACTAAATTAAATTTATGTATGCATAGTTCATCGGTTAACAGCGATATAACCATCTCAATTGAGCACTTCTCTGAATCTTAAATGAATTGTTGTCTACATAATATTTTCACGAAACGGTAATATTTTTTTATTTTCAAAAGATTTAAAAAGTGATATTCCTTTTATTATTGCATTGTTTTTGAGATTTTCAAACATTTAAGATTTACAATGTTCAAGAAAATCTTTGTTCATTAGATCAAATTGTGATGCCTAAGTCAAAGTTTTAAAATGTATTTTAATGGCTATACTTAAAACTTTAAGTTGATTAATTGAAAACAAATGTGTAACTAAGGAAAAGCTACAAATTTTCTAAAAATTTGCGATGGTATTAGGTACAGTTTTAGAGGTGGCGACTAATACGATTTTTCTTTAAAAAGATTTTTCAGGCCCTCATCAATTTTTCTAGACTAACAGCAAGTTAAGATATGTAAATAAAATGCGCAAAAAAGTCAATCCTTATTACGTGTTCTTTAAGCATATTTCTAACTATTTTAAACTGTTTTCAAATTTGTTTAAAATGATTTCTTCATTCAAGTAAATAAGCATTTATTTGCAAGTTAATAAACAATTATAAAATCTTTCTCCTTACTCTATCTACCTCTATTATGTTGAATAGAAAAACGAGTTTTTAATCAAATATATAAAATGAAGCAAATCTTCGAGTCAACTCAAAAATTTAAGCCCCTAACAGTGTGTTTTTAAATGTAAATAAGATTTTTTTTCTCTTTATAATTGTAATAGACTCAAAGCACATTTCAATTTACTAACTTAGTCTTGAAACTTTTTCTCAGATACAATTAGAGTCAAAGCTCTCATCTCGAAATGTCTTGCAATTTCCTGACATTGAAAAAATTTACACGTTCCTTCATAATACATTACCCTCTTTAAATTCCAAGCTTATGTTCTAAATCTACTCATTTCACAGAGGAAACTAGTTTCTAACCTTACCTTGCAACAAATTAATGCTTTTCGTGAAAATGATCAACCATTACTTAAAGAAAGGCACTTACCTACTCATTTAAGTTCCGTCAACGAGAAGTTGTTGCAGTTTTTATTTTAAAACCACTTTTACGAATGGAGGTAAGTGCCTTTAAGTATTTTTTGCGGGTTAAAGTTTTTAATGAATAAATTCCGACATCATTTGCAATTTGAATGTTTCTGGTACAGAAAAAGGTGTTTAAGGATGTAAAAACTTCTGAGGGGTGGTGAAAAACTTAGACATTAATGCATACTTAATTTATCTTTTAAGGTACATCAATGCCACGGGGTCTGTGAGAGCTCCGGATGTGCTCTTTAATCGATTTTACGGTTTTTTAATGAAGGATAAAAATGTCTTAAGAGCAAATCCACGTCTAACGTTAATCAGTCTCAATTTAAGTATGATTTATGAACACTTAGGGTAGTTAAGGGATTAATCGTAACTGAAATACCGAGCTTATTAACATAATTTTCTAATGAGCGAAGTTTCACACACATAGTTATATACATTTTATACATAGACGCTAGATATTTTATAACATTTTCCATAGACAGAAAATTGAGCATCCAAATAATTTCAAAATATTAAATTACATAAAAAGATGATGATCTTAACTTTAAATATAATGGTTACATTTGTTTTAGAACTAATTAGTCGTCGATAAAAATTCGTCTATGAACAATGTTATGTGAAACTTTTGAATCTTGCATGAAAAATTCGCCCATTTGAGTAATTCGAACAAACTCTTAGTATTGCAAACAAAGGTTAGAACTGTTAAAGAAAGATTCTAATTCTATTCTAAAAATTCTGATTATAAAAACAAATAGAAGAAATTATTTGATTACGATCAGAAATATCGTGTTTTCACAATTCACTTTCTTATTTATAAAATAACATCCAATCACATAATGAGTTTAAGGAATTCATATTTTAACAGTCATGGAGAGTAGTAAAACAAATGAGTAATACGACTTTTTCAGAAGACAGAAAATCTTGCGAAAGGAATTCGGAGACATCCTAGAGCTATTTCGCGTCTTATACAGATTCCTTCTGTTTAGGGCTATGTAGAAGAGGAGGGTTACTGGGATTCAAACCCCATTTCAAGATTTGCTTTGGTCATGAAATTTGATTAACGATACATAATTCACAAAATATATACCTTTTGTTCAAAATCCTTGAATATGTGCCATATAATTTATTTGTTCATAGCCGAGTCGAGAACTATTTTGAATGCATAAACACTCAAAAAACATTTTCTGTTGTAGAAGTTAAAGTATAATCTGAAGCTTTTTCTGACACATAATTTTATGTGAAAAGAAATCAAGAATTTCTACACAAAAGACTAACATTTTTTCACATGAATTGAATTTGAAACATTTTCCTATTACTTTTCTATATTCTAGAGAAACCCAAATTAAATCCTTTAATATTAGCACGCCACCATTATGAGTTTTTCTGCAACTCTTAATTACTTGATTAAGCTTCATGCAAGTAACATAATCCATCGTCTCTATTTTACTATGCTACCTCGTATGAGAGGCATTTTCTCAAGCTAAATATAAGTGGTGGTAATGTTTACGCATTTCCTGTACGTATTCTGAACTTGATGTCAGTTGGCTTGTTTTTCGAATACAATTTCAACATTTCGCCACTAAAAATTCCAAAGAATAAATTACAGATTGATATATGATAGTTGATTGGTCAATATTATTTAAATTGAGCACCAAATGTTGCCAAAATGGTAATAAACTACATTTTAAGGTAACCTTGATATGTATCAAGCGATAGCATATTTGGTGTAGTAAAATGTTCCCACATCTTCTGGTTTGTTTATTTACATTGAAAATCCTTCATATAAGGTTTGAATTGAATTTGAAATATTCATAAGCCTTTTAATTTCTAATAATTTCATAAGTCTTTTTTCAATAACTCTAAGATTCATTAAGGTGTTTGAAAAATGCTCTTTTTGACCAATGACATATTTAAATGGCAGGTGACTAATTTCACCAATCATTGAAATGCATAATCACTGGAACAACAAAGAAATGAATGTATGTACGCAATGGAATATGTGAAAATATGGAATGTATCCGACCCAACACATACACTAAATGCTTACTTGAAATTAAGTGAAAACATTCTCTAAGTAGCACAGCTATTCAATATAAGTAGCCAAAAACAGAGTTTTTAAAAATAATACTTTCTACAAATATTGAAATCATAAATTAATGGATGAATGAGAGTGGAATAATTGGGGTGCTTTCTATTTCCTTATACTTCATCTTTTAATAAAGTGCTGATCAAATTTACTTCGAAAGAACGTCAAAAGGTAAGATGATATGTAAAGGAAAAGTTGTAAATTATGGTTGATTGGTTGGCGCAAGGTCATACTAGGCCAAACATAAAACAAACAACGTCACGTAATGGAGATATACACAAGGAAAGTTTTACTGATACAGAAGACAGGAATCGAACCTGCACGGCCTACAACTCTCAGGTTGCTAGTGCAATAGAAAAGGAAACTGAGCCAAGGCGGACTCTAAATTAAGATAAAAAACAAAAATAGTAATATATATATACATACACTGCTGGCCACCGTAAATGCAACACCCTGAAGGAAGCATGCAAATAATATGAAATTTACAACATGCATTAGCGGAGGTGAGATATGCAAATGATTAGAATTTCAGCGCAGACGCACATCACGCGCGCCTGTGGCGCCACTTCAAAGCGCTATTTAAGGCTTGGAGATTTCGACGATTTCAAGTACGGCAATTGTGTTTTTCTTGTGGTTTTTCCAAAAAAACGATCAATTATGCCTCGTAGAAAACAGCGATCATCTTTTGATCAAGTATCCGAGTTCGACAGAGGAAGGATAGTGGCCTACCGAGATTGTGGATTATCTTTCAGGGAAATCGGTAGTCGTGTTGGACGAAACCAAACAACTGTAATGCGGATATGTGATCGTTGGATGCAGGAGGGTACGACGGACCGACGTGTTCGATCGCATCCACCTCAGTGCACCACTTCACGTGATGACAGGCATATTGTGCGTATGGCAGTGACGGATCGCTCAGCCACATCACGAACCATAGCACAGCACATTCAGTCTGTACCGCATCATCCAGTGTCTGCGCGTACCATTCGACGCCGTTTACAGCAGAGTGGTCTGTCCGCAAGACGTCCATTGCTTCGTCTACCCTTGACGCAGAACCACAGACGTTTCCGCCGCCAATGGTGCGATGAAAGAAGGATGTGGACGGCAGAATGGAATGAAATTGTCTTTACTGACGTGTCACGCTTCTGTCTGCAACACCACGATGGTCGGATTCGAGTCTGGAGACACCGTGGAGAGAGGATGCTGAACAGCTGCGTTATGCACCGCCACACTGGTCCTGCACCGGGTATTATGGTATGGGGCGGTATTGGATATCACTCTCGCACTCCTCTAGTACGCATTGCCGGTACTTTAAACAGCCAGCGCTACATCTCCGAGGTGTTGGAGCCAGTTGTCCTTCCTTACCTTCAGGGCTTGCCCACAGCCCTATTTCAACAGGATAATGCGCGACCACACGTGGCACGCATTGTCCAAGGGTTCTTCGTCAATCGCCAGATTGAATTGCTTCCCTGGCCAGCTCGCTCTTCGGATCTTTCGCCGATAGAAAACATGTGGTCCATGGTTGCTCAACGATTGACCCAGAATACATCCCCAGCTGCCACACCAGATCAACTTTGGCAACGTGTGGAAGCTGCTTGGTCTGCTGTACCCCAAGAACACATCCAAAGTCTCTTTGAATCAATGCCGAGGCGTGTGGCAGCGGTGATCTCCAACAATGGCGGCTACTCTGGCTACTGATTTTGGCAGGAACCACACTTCACAGAAGTCTATAAATTTAATCATTTGATACTTGGTCAACATGTTATCTACGAAATAAATTTTGTTGTGATATCTCTTGTCTTTCTTGGTGTTGCAATTTGGGTGGCCAGCAGTGTATATATATATAATATGTTTATTTTTGGGATATAATAAACAATACTTAATTTATGATTGATTTATCAATTTATTGATACTATATATATGTATATGTATATATGTGTATGTGTATGTGTGTATATATGTATATATATGTATGTGTATAGGTATATGTATATATACGTATGTGTATATATATATATATATATGTGAAATTTTGTCTCTTTTCAAATAGATCCACTTTTATATTTCTAAGTATCTTACTAAAAGAAACATTTCAAAAGAAATGTTAGAAATTTTATTGCTTTTATTTTTATTATTCTAAAGATTTTTCGTAGATCAATTAGTTCGCAAAACAATCACAAGTGTTACTTTTATGTAAATGTAGTAAGTTTCTTTCTGTATGTATACTCTGGACTTTATCTAACTCAGAATCACAATATATTTACGGCTCACTTAATTCTATATTGGCAATAGTTTCTCCAACTATGTTCATTTTTAAAATTCCCTAGCACTAAAATGTAGCCATTTTCACGCTCCACTCAGTTATAATTATTTCATTAAATAGAATAAAACAGTAATGATCTCCACCAGTCTGGAAACAAAAGAGAGAAATGTTTTCAAAAACTAAGCTTCAGAGTAGGAAAAAGCCAGAAGAAACTCTAAAAGTTTTCTGTTTGACTGAGATAAATAAAAGAAAAGAGAGAAAAAGCAGACGAAACAATTTCTCCCTTTCGGATGATATCATCTGTTGTTTCCCATCTCTAAGCCAGCTTTTGCTTCGAAGGAGCATTGATTTCCTTTAGAAATAAAGAAACTCTTGTTTTGCGATTATTTTGCTCGGAAGCTCAATAATATCTAAAAATCTGAACAAAAGTTCTTGACACTGAACGCTCTGCGTAATTCCGTTGTAACGTGTTTTGGATATTTTTTATTCTTTAAAATCTATTAATATTCCCTTTAATCAAAGTTCGAGACACGCTTTTTAAGGAATAAATTTTGAAGATTCTCTTTCTAAGCGAAATGTTTTAAGTTCTTTTGAGAGAGAGAGAGATGCACTTATATTAAGGAAAAATATTTTTTCTATACTTTTTAAATTTTTTAATCGTATAGAATAGATATATTCATAATGCCATTAATACTGAATATAAATGCCATTTTCAAGTCGGTATTTTCTTTCAGCAGATCTTTCTCTGCGTTTACATGCCATTTTATATATATTATCTTAGAAAACATTGCATTCACAAAATTACAATGGAACACAGCAAATAATTCAAGCCAATGTTGCTTAAACTTAGAAGTTTTTATGATTACAGTGAATGATTGGTTGTTAAAAAATCTAACTATAAAAATTGTTTTCACCATAGATGCTTTTCGTTCAAAAACAAAATAGCTTTGTAAGATTTTCAATGTGTTATCAAGAAGAATATCTTGATGTTATGCAAAAAATATTTTCTACGCATAATAAAACCGAAGGTTGAGTAATTTTTTGTGTTAAATTAATGTATTAGCGATTGAAACGCTAGTTGGTGTGAATAAGGGATTTTAGAAAATCGTTTAATTAAATTGTCTTTATTTTGTTAACATACCAGTTGCGTAGTTCTGTTAAAGTTTCTTTTCTACACTGGATGTACAATAAGGGCCGCTTGAGCTCAAAATCTGAAAATTTGTCTCCGCATAGAGAAGTGAACAAATGGTGCAAAAGGTACATTATTTAAAGATAAAGAGTGTTTAATAAACAAAATTTTGAAAGAAACTAAAATATATAATCTATTCATATAGTCAATAAACGTACAAAAATTAAATTGGTCACACTTTCATCGTATAAAGCAAAGCTATAAATTTAAGTATTTTCAGATTATCTAAATCGTTTAAAGAACCTACACACAATAGCATGATGATAAAGAAGCTAATCTTTTTTTCATAAAGAGCTATCATCGGATATTATTAAAACGTCTGAAAACAATATTTTGCAAAAATATGTATAACTATATTCGTGGCACATTATCAAAATTAGGAAACTAGATAGTTAACGTCCTAGTGCCCGAGTATCTAAGATAACGGGCTAGTGTCTCAGAAGCTTCCTGTCTCCTAAGTGTCCTTGATGCTTGCGCCTGCGAATGGAATTAAAAGCAGTTAGATTTCGAACTCCGTCTAGTTGAGACGTCTCCTTGGCAATTCGATTATGAAATTAAGCATTTTTTTTGCTTTTCACGCTTTCATTATTAAACCCATATATATAGTCTTGTGTAAAAATAAATGTAATTTTAATTTCCAAAAAAGAAGTTTGGAATTCTTCCGTCGCCGGGGGTTCTGTCTGGATATCGTGGTACTTGTTCAATTCCTGTATCACACACAGGAAGGGGCAGGTGTTCTAGTTGACAGAACGTTAAGACGCCCAACCAACTCAACGTTCTGTCAACTCAAGAAAACTTCAGTCTCAAGAACTCAACTGGAGATAGAGAGCTAACGCTTAGGGTCCTCAGCGTACACGCAATACCCCTTCTGGATACTTGTTCTTTAAACCATATCCCACATATATAAGAAGTAATTCTGTTTAGCACTCAATTTATATCTTGTCTCCTCTTTTTAACTTGCTAGGTTACTAGTGGTTTTGACCTTTGGTTCGACAGTCTTTGGGCTCAAATCCCGGTTTTGTATGAATGTTCGTAGTGGTTTGGAATCAATTCTAGGTCGTAGCACTCGGTCAAATTATCGCTCGTACAGCAAAAAAATGACCGTATAGCAACAGATCAAACCTTTTAGCTAGCAGAGTAATGCCGATCCTAATATTTTTATTCTGATTTATTCCTCAACACTAATTTTTCATCGATTTAAAGTCAAATTCAAGTTTATTTGTTTTGCGTGTTGACAGAAAGTTTGAATTGCGGATTATTGCACAGATAGTGACGTAATCATTCTTGTTATGGTATCCTTACTTTACCCAGTGGGGTGCCAGCTCAGGTGTTGCCTCGTCATCTGACCGTGGTTCAAAATTACGTGGTGTTGTCCTCGGATCTTTCCCTTTGGGATTGATCCCGGACCGTCACCAATAGCCCGTTGTGTTGCTCCAGTGTGACGTTAATTGAAATACCCCCCCCCCCCTTACTTTACTGAGACCACAGACAATATTTAAGGTATACACAATCAAAACTCCATTAAAACAATTTTTCAATCCCTCATAAGTTCATCCCACATCAAATCAAACCTCCACCGTTTCAGAACATGACAATTTAGTAGTTTATTTTGCATTAAAATGTAACCGTCTTTAATTATAAATTGTTATGGTTTTTTTAATATGGATTATAAAATCTAGTAAGAAAGCGCTGAGACAAACTTTCTTGGACATTTTATTTGGAATCTATGTCAAGAAAAATCATTTAACTAGCTGTATCATTTACTTTTCAAAACATCTAAATATTTAGATCTATTTTCATTGTTGTAAAAATAAATAAATTTGATTGTGGTTAGATAACAATGATTTGAAAAGTATAAAAAGCAGTAAATTATAAACGAATTGTATTACTTTCTTTGACTACCAGTCCGTGGAGATTCCAAACCAATATGATGCGTTGACTATAATTAATTAAAAATAATGTTGAAGCGTAATGAATTAAAAATAAGTGCAACTTTTAAGTGGCACCCTGTCATGTAAACAAGATCACGATCGTGAGGGTTTGCCTTCTTATGTTATCCGAGGTACTTTTGTGCGGTTTAAAATACAAAAGTTTTAAAATTTGTTGAATGCAAATCGAAACTTTTACTATGTTTTAATTCTTTGTAAAGTAAGCTTTTTAAAATTTCATAAAATTTTAAGAGGTTGACTGACAAGGCTCGGTTAGAATGGCATGAAGAATGCGACCAATATTATATTAAATTCATTTCCTTTATTTAAAAATATGCAAATTAAAGTTAACTTATAAAATTAATTGAATTAAAAGTCGATTTCAGACTGATATAAATTCCTTTTATTATTGCCAATCGCAGTTAATGTTTTAAATAAGCTTGCTTTGATGTTGATGTTTCTAATCCCTTTGATCATGATTTAACTTAGACCAAGTCCAAAAGACCATGCACGTCGCACAACAAGCAAAACTCATCATCCCCTGGGATCTGTCCCATCATGGCGTAGGGAGAGAAGTGCAGCTTTATTTTAGTAAGGTACCTTAAAGGACTAGCTTTAATACATAAAGTAACTTAAGAGTTAAAATGAGTAAATAAAAAATCTAATAGGGTTTTAGACAAATTTATATCTTGTGTACTTTTAGATTATTTTGATAGTTTTTATCATTAATAAAAATTTGCTATTGCCTAATAATTTATATAATTTAGGTAATAAATACAAATATCATCCATTTCCTTTAAAAATATCTAGTATATCTTATAGTATAGCAATATCGTATGGTGTAAAAATAACTTGCGAACTCCGACTCATAATAAAATAGAAGTTATATCAATAATTATCTCTAATATGTGACTTATAAGATAGATTTTAAAATGATACTACAGTACGATGTGAAACGAAGAGATGGAGAGTTTCAACACACAGATATACTCAATTAGTATTAACTCGAAAGAAGAATACAGAATTCTTAAAAACAAAAGTTCATAAGAATGTATGTTAAACGATCCTACACCATAAAATTAAAATAAATTCGAATGTAGTCTGTAAGTTCTTATGTGAACTTAAATTAAAATTTGCATAACTCCGTTCAAAGAAAAGTTAAAGTAAAATGTAAAGTTAGGATATTAAATATTCTTCAAAGAATTGTGATATTTATGTAGTCTACCTTAGAAGACTAGTTATTATGGAAAATTGAAATGAGGTTTCCTGGGAAGTTTTAAATGGATTTAATCATATATTTCAAGAATAATGGGTAAACAATTTTATTTACTCAGAAAATAAAATCTTAAATAAAATAATCTTTTTTCTTAAGAAAATCCGGAAAACGTGAAAGAAAAACTAATTTTATCGATTTCACTTAAATTTTGTGATTTCAACTATTTCGATCCATCGGCATTGGTTGAAAACAATATTTGTATATTTCCTGTTTTAACTTCAAATAATGCAGTTAGAAGTGGTAATTTTGAAATCAGGAGGGTTATTTTCTTTGTAGGGAGGGTAATGAACTTTTTACATGATATAGTATATTCTTATATATATATATTTATATTTCATATCACTTTTTGTTTTTATTCCAATATAAAAAAGCTGTCATATAAATTAACTTTTTGTCCTAAAATCCCTCACATTGGATGAAATAAAAGTTTTGGTTGAGTATCATACAAGTCTAATTAAGAAAAAACAAAATGTATTAAACATCCCTTTAAGTTTTGACTCAAAAATTTCTTAAGGCATTGTAATTTATCTACATTACGTCATTAATGAATTTAAAACTGACAATTCAAACAAGAATAAATTATGAAAATTTTTCTAATGTAACATTTTTCACACATTGTATTTATTAATCATATTTAACACCAATTGCTTTTTTACTCACGAGTGTCGATGTTTTAGAAAATCTTTTTCGGTTAATTTCATTACAATAGATTTATTTTCCTATTTCTCTAAGAAAGTAGTAATACAATTGACTGATTTTCAGAGTCTAGCGATACACAAATTACTTTCCCTCAAATTAAAGAATTGAATCTACATTCAGTACATGATTTAAAAATAATTATTTACTATTTAAGGATATTGCCGAGCTGTAATAACAAGAGTTTTTTTATTTCGAATAGTTTAACCATTTGTATTTTAATTTAACTATTTTTGTTTTTTCATAGAATTCATTCCATTTAAATTTAAGGGAAGAGTTTGAATTCAGTTTGAGATTTTAGAAGTCTAAATATGGACTTCTAAAATCTTCCTTCTTGCCAGATTTCCCAAGATTTGGAATTCTAGGATAGTGCTGAAATGTTAAATCATGTATAGAAGCGCAGACATTTATCCAATTTATATGTATTATTAAAGGATGATAACTGAAGAATGTATAAAATGAAATTAATTTTATAACCCTTTCCTAATTACCAACTACGTCAATGTCAAATGTAAAAAATACCTGTCTTGTGAATGTAAGGGCCCTTAGCTTCTGTCCCCTGTCGGTATATGACAAAAGTAATTTTTATGCACAATTTAACATTTTATATTTTAATTAAATATAAAGCTATTAGTTGTGCTTTTTTTCCATTATGTATTTAACTTAATACATAAGACAAAAATGAAGATATGTATAATTTAATTAATCATACCAGTTTCGCTGTTAATGTTGAATCATTTTTACTATGACAGTTTGATACACTTTTCAGATAAATACTTAATAATAATAATAAGCATTTTACAGTTTGAACAAAAAGAAATGAAATGCGAAAACTTTTAGTAAGATAATATAAAATCACTTTGAGAATACTTTTATGTCATTTTCAATTTGCTTGTAATAATATCCATTGATTTAGATGTCTTGTAATGTAAATTTTTAATAATAGTGTAAAATTTTCAATTCCTACCTTTAATACTTTTTCTAAACACGAGAAACACAATGGGAGAAAAATATAAAATAATGTTTAGTCTATACTTACATACAGCATATTCAAGGCGGTATTTTTGTGTTTATATATTTTAAACTTATATAAATGTTATGGTTTTAGAATCTTGTGTTTTGATCTATTGTTTAAACCAAAATAGAAAAATCAAAATTTGTGTCGATTAGTACAAAAACTCATTTGATGTCCTCAACACGAGTATCCACCTGTTTAATCAATTGTGTAAAAACTTCGATGAATATACCTTGTTTAGAAGATAAATGTTACTTAAGAGCAACATCGTAATTATACCATACTCGATTCAGAAAAATGTAACTAGTGTGATTAAGGTACGTAGCAAAGGTTATTTCGAATTTACTAATAAATGTTTATATCGCATGAGCTCTCGTAACATTTATAAGATGTCCCTTTTAAAGTCCCGATTGCGATAGAAAAGTGTTAGAACCATATTGTGCCTGACATTTAAACCCTAATGGAAGCCATGGGCGACATTGCGATATGACAAAATGTCTCGTGCCGAATGAATTTCCTTCTTTGACTATAAAAATCAACTCTACTATTCTAATATACTATTGGAAAATGATTAATAAAAAATGTGTTTTGTGCTCAGACGTTCATTTAAAAAAATATCAGATTAATTAAATTTATTAAAATATTTTATTAGAGTAACAAAAATAGGGTCATATTATTATCAATTAAAAGTAAAATAAAATATAAAACTTGCTTTTCATTTAATAAAACTTAAATTCTTCACCACTCAAAAATAGATTCTCGTTAGAACAGAACAACGATTATTAGCGCATATGGGAGAATGATAATACAAACTTACTACAGTTGGCATATTAAATTTTGCCTTTAATAAAGTAGAAACATCAAACATGAAACTATTAAAACTATTTTTAAACGAAGTCATTGCAATCGAAAGTGTCAAATAATTTTATACAAAAGAAAGAAAAATTCTACCACTATATGCTACAGAAGAACGAATGCGCATTCACTTTTACATTAAATTCTAAAATAGTAAGGTATGTCTTTCAAATAATAAAATTGCACTTACCATGAATGTGAATATGATCGGCGTGACCCGGTGGGGCCATGATGACAATCTCCTTTTAAAAAATTCCTCTTTGATCTAGAAGATTCTCCTCTACATCTCAAGCATCATTCCTTACCATATGGAACCAAAGTGACGCCCTTCCGTGAGTCCTCTGCAAAGGCCAGTTCTCAACTTCCCAGAAGCTCTGTCCTACTGGAAAAGAAGTATTAGCGATGAACTTGATACTATTTGATGTGGACCTGTATGCGATATGAGTACCCCCTTGTTGTCCGTGGGCAAGGCTGAACTGGATGAGTCACCCGTTTTCAAAATAACGGGTATCTGCTCGGATAAGGTAGCAGCGGTATTTTGAGCAGCCCTTGGGGCGTAGGGTCGATCATTGTGTGCCGAGTTGCTATGGTTACTGTCGGTTGGCTCCAATCTGACTCCTCAGTGTCTGATGTACACACCTTTTGTAACGCCCTGAGAAATCTCTTCGAAACGATTTTACTCGGGATGGAAATACTGCTTCACTTTCATTTCTGCGAAAAGAAAAAAAAGGAAAACTCCAATATCTCTCTTTTTCTCTTTGGTGTATTTTCTTTTTCCGCCTTTTCCTAATCACTCCTTTTCTCTTTTTTATCTAATCCAAACCCAAAGTTTTAATCCAACTCTCTTTGGATGTATGCAGAATGTGTTTGTAACATGCATGCAGGTCACAAATCTGCACTCTCTTCCCCTTCCATACCAAGTTTGATGACGGACCCATCATGATATAAAAATACTTTACTCAATGTTTAATTTTCACAAATGTATAAATTTTTCTCTTCTCGTACCATTATAGAACTCCGGGCAACAAACATAGTGAAAAGCCACTTTCCAAAATTTTCAAGTTAGCAATTTTCAAGTTTTAAAAAATTCCAAAATTATAACGGTTTATCCATTATTCAAGAGGTCATGTTATCTTAAACTTTCAAATATTACGCACACATTCAAATAATCACAAATTCTTTGGATATTGAACGTTCTGTTTTTATTTAAGGAATTCTCTTTCTGTAGTTTATCTCTATATTATCCGGAGTCCTTCAATTATTGTTCACCTTTAATAAAAAAAACACATTGAAAGGCTTATAATTTTTTAATCGTAATAAAACGATTGCATATCACACTACAAAACTTTCACATTTCCCGCAACTCCTTTTAGACTCTCGGATCCCCCTACATACGGGGAACGTGCGTATGTATGTATATAGATGATAAAGATGACGTGAATATCACTTCTAGAGCCACTATAAATGTCGGTGAAAGTAGACCTCGCATAGACTCAAATGCATCGGTGAGCTATTTAAAGAACATTCAAGGATGAGAAAGTAAGAAATACTAATAAGAACTACATTAATTCTCAGAATGCGAACTAATGCTAATTCATCTGCGGAGATGGGTTAGAGGAAAACAAAAGGTGAGAAGCGTTTTGGTGTAACATTCTCGTATGAGAAAAGTTCAATCTGGATTCCAGTTTGGATATGAAAGACATGATATGAGTAAAAACTGAAATACTCTTTTTTTAAAACACCCTCTAATTCGAGAATCTTGAGCTCTTTTAAAACATCTAGCTTAGTATGTTTCTTTTAATGTGAATTCAGAAACACGACCAAAATAAGTGCTATTTTCATACCTCATCTGACCAATTTCCTGAAAATAAAACTGATCTAATTTACAAAAAATGGTCGTAGAGCTACAAAACCAAACCGAAAACCGAAGAAAATTTTCAGCTAGTCAAAGCGTCGACCCAGTGCAAGGTGCCAAGAATTGGATTCTAGATGGGGAATAATTCTTTAAGATTGGCTTGTTAAAAGCGCATAGGCTAAATCCAATTGAGGACGTGTGAAAATGCACGGGGAATATCATATACACTATATGGACAAAAGTATTTGGACACTGCAGAAAATCAGGTTGATTTTCCTGGTTAGGACTGGGCCCATTGCTTTATGTACCTGGTACCGTGAACGCTGACGTGTACCTTGAAGTTCTGGATAATTTGGCCTTGCCTACACTATGGCAATACTACGGCGATGATGGTTGTTTCTTCCAACAGGATCGAGCTCCATGTCATACTGCAAAACGCGTGCTGGACTGGTTTCCTGAAAATGAGGTGAATTTGCTTGACTGGCCTGCTCAGAGCCCCGATCTCAATCCGATCGAGCACTGGGACGAACTGGAGCGACGGATACGACACCGCCAAGCACGCCCATCTTCACAACAATCTCTTCTCACAGCCTTGCAAGAGGCATGGCGAGCTATTCCTGCCCAGACTTACAGAGAACTTGTGGAAAGTATGCCTCGGCGTGTTGCAGCTGTAATACAAGCAAAAGTATAGCCTACCCATTACTAAATAGAATAATAAAGCACTTTTTCTGAAAAACATGCAGTGTCCAAATAGTTTTGTCCATATAGTGTATATTGGCGAGCAATTTATAAGCAAGATTACAAAACCGCATTGCGCAATCATCTTTCGTATACCTTGGGCGAACAAATGAATAACCCTTGTATCATCGATGATGATCAGAGACTAAGCCGAGAAAGCAAATCTCATATTTTTATTAGTAACTTATTTTAAAGAACTCAGTTTAGAAATTTTTATATGAAATATAAAGCGCACCAGGTAGACGGAACACTACAAATTGAATAAAATATTGTTACGGAAGTGACTCATCAATCGTGCTGTAAACACTACACCTACAGTTCAGAGGGTTGTACGCCAATGCGCGTTCACCGTTCTCGCCGATCGCATGGCGCGGTTGACTGGCTGCAAGCGTAACGACCAAAGTTTCCGCGCCCATAACTTCATGTGTTCAACTCGTCTGACTAAACTCGACGCGACAAAAAAAATTTAGGCAAAATTTTCTGGAATCTTGAGAGTCAATTATTGTCTATCAGTGCAATCTAAAATGGATATTTCCTAATATACTAGACATATTTTTGCTTTAAAAATTTTATGTCACCACCAGTGGAAAAGTCATTATTTCTTATTGTGTTAATAGTCCCTAAAATGACATCAACTTCGACACCGTCGTATAGGCTGCTCATTTCTCTTTCCCGTTTCTGTTCACTTCGCGTTGTCTTATAGGTTTCCTGTCCCATACATCCACCAAATAGATGTTTCACATCAATCTATCATGATATACAGTCTAGGAAAATTTTTCCTGGTCAAACTTTATACAGAACTCTGATGCATCTTTTTTTTTCTGATGTACTATGCTTAAACTATTGCATTCAATTGTAATCTTGCATTTCTTTTCTTTCGGCCAATATTTCAAAAAATAATGGTGATAATTTTCTTAATCTTAGACTGTACATTGCCAATTGTGGAATTTGGAATAGTACAATCAAAAGACATAATCGTAAATAAATCTGGATTAAAAAGCGATTTTTCTTGATCACTTTTTTCTGATATTTTTGTTTGTTTTAAAATTTGTTAAATATATTGTAATGTAAATTATAATTCATATTTTTTCATGTTTATTTCTCAATGATTTGAAAGCAATTGAAACAATTTATTCTCTGAATAATACAGAGAACACAGAATGTCGAAAATGACGAATGCAAACATTTTATACCAGTTATAGTCAGTTTCATTGACTTCTGAAAGCTGACTTTACACTTCCTTCTAACTAAAAAATTTGCTACTTTATTCGTTTCTATTTCTAGTCTAAAGACTGATCTATAAAGACAATGACTATTTATTACTTTTATTTTTTAATTCATTTTTCAGTTAAAAATTTTCAACTACTTATTACTTGATTAACAAAAAAAATGACTGAATTCCCATTACATTGATCTTTCTGCATATTCCTACTCTTGCTGCTTAATTATATGTTAACTATGCTACTCTGTATTCAGATAAAGAGAGACTAGGTATCTATCACTGTTATGAATTTTGAGCCCCAATAACAGTCTACTCAAGTAATGAACATTTAACGCAACATAATTTGAAATACAACGGTAAGAGGAAGAGATTAGTTGACAATTATATTCTGCCATATACTACTTGGTAAAAAAGTCTGCATCAAAGAGAAGCAGACACGGAAAAGGAGAGGTGACCAAACGTATTCTGAGCACTTGATATAGCAAGTAAGTTCTTGTCGAAGAGTGCTGGCATTGGACAAGACTGTTCTGAAGATGTGAAAGGAGATGAACCAATCATGATATGTTATCACGAGAACTGCTCCCGACTCCTAGTCTGGATGGTGGCGGTGAACATTGACTGCAGAAAAAAGTAGTTTACTAAAAAAAGATCTTCTCGGTGACAATCAGAAATCAACACAAATATATTTTTAATTTGTCATCAAGTGCCCCAATGTGACAAACTTGGATACATTTCTTCAAGTATTCCCTATGAAGAATAGCATGTCTGTTTCTACGTCAACAGGCAGGGGCAGATTGTCTGGAGCAGTTCTCGTGGTTAGACAGTAAATAATTGAAAAGTAATAAGTAATTGAAAGAATATTTTACGACATGTAAGTTACTCTCGATGACCATGTTATGTTGAAAACACCGTTCTGATACTGCGATTACAGAGATGGATCAATATCATTAGACGGTCAGTGGATTTGATAGACTAATACAACAATACGGAAGTCGTATATCCCCTAATTACTTTCTGGATATGTAGAGAACTTGATACAGGGGATATTAACTGCACTTAATGCTGTCTGAAATTGTATAAAAAACACTGCCATTTTAATGAAGCACATAAAATATCTTGACGATTAGATAATTCAACTTTTCTGTTGCCCACATCCATCACAAATTCTATTTATTGATTACTTGAAATAAAAGGGTATCCCAAGACTATACAAACTATTAATTTTAATTTTATAGCTCAAACAAACACTGAGTATTACTTTTATAACTTTATTACAAATTTAATTAAAAAGTTAATAAGATTTTATTGATAGCTTAAAGTAAAAATAACAAATATCTTTTAAGTATAAAATATTTTACCCTTCGATCTTACAATATAAAAATTTTACTATGTCTCTTAAATTACAAAATCTTTGAAAATTAAATAAGATGAACATACTTCGTTCGCTGAAACAGAAAGCTGCGCTTAATACATCACATGTTACAATTGTGATGCAGATCTCCAAGTATCCAGCACTGTTGAGGGAAAATCTAGCCTTTTATCGTTTACATAAGTTTGTGGAGAATTTTAAATTCAAAAACTGCTTTAAAATTATATAATGTAGCTATTGCTAAACTTTGACCAGATTTACTTAAATTTCGAATTTAGTTCAGGTTAGTAACCAGTTCTAAGTAGTTTCATGCTCTGCTCTTTCAAAAGTAGACAAGCAAATAGGCTGTTTGCATCTTGCATAACTATAAACTATTGTTTGTTTGGGTTAATCTTAAAATATATGGTTTTACGAAGTAGGATTCAAATAAAATTACTACAAAAAATCAATCTTACTATTGATTTTATTCTATCTATTCACCGCCGGGGTAGTGTTTCTCTCTCTCTCAGATGGTGACAACATTTCAAGATGATTAAGGAATATTTTAGATGTGTTTGTTTGAAAATTAATATTATAGAGATAAATGCGATTATCGTATTTTTTTATTCCTCCTTCCTTTTTCTAATCTGAACTCAATCGTGTATATCCTATAATACAGTGTATTAAGAAAATAATTTTGCTCATTTGAAAATAAACTAATGTTTTAATTCTATTTTGAATATGTAAGAATATATAAAGTCGTTTGCCATATTAAGTTGACGAACATAGCAAGAAAAAAGAAACAGCGTTTAAAAAACATCGAGAAATTCATCTTAATGAATTGCAAGACCACTTATTCGTCATGTTTTGTGAAAATCAGAGTCTGCTTCTACAATTTTGAGTATCTTCAAACACTCGATCTATCATAGAAGAAATTAAGTTTTAATTTAGTTTTCACATATTAATTCATTGGTCAAAATGAGTTGCTTATTTTCTACATACACTCTACGCTCAAAACACTCCAAAGGTTTTCCAGTGTTTAGATCTGAACAACAAACCAATAATTTCCTTATATCCTTTTGTTAGTTTTTAATCAAATTACATATGAAGGGAAGCGTTATCCTATTTATATTTCCATTGGGGACCACCTGAAAAACATTCAAAAGGTGTTAAAAGTTCGTATAATTTTCGATACCTGTATCACTTGCCCGAAAATTCTTAGCAACACATTTTTCTGTATGCCTAAATGTTCCTCAATGCAATAACAGAACCTCTACCTATTTGTCTACTAAAGTAGCCGATTTTTTCTTAAAATCAACAATATTTGTATTCGTCTGTTCCGTCAAGTTGAACTTTTTTCAATCCGAAAAAATATGTTTCCATTCTTCATTCCAAAACATGACACCTTTTGGCCAATTTAAGTCATTAATCTTAATGATGTCCAGCAGAGGTTTACTTTTCATTTTTCTTAATTTAGCACTAAAATTTGTTCGAACTTTTTCAGGCTGTCACATGAAGTACTGCTTCATCTGATTTAACATTTTACGAAAAGAAACTTTTTTACTTTGTTTTCGTTGCTTGAGTAAAAATCTGTCGAATCACAAGCCGATAGGTTCGCTTCAGCTTACTTATCACTTCTTTTCACCACAAATTTGGTGCTGCCTCAACTCACCGTGGTTCAAAATTACGTGGTGTCCTCGTATCTGTCCCTTTGGGATTGATCCCGGAGCGTCACCAATAGCCCCTTGTGTTGCTCCAGTGTGACGTTAATTAAAATACCTACCTACCTCACAACAAATTTCTTAAAGAACGAACTGAACTGATAATTTAGAACGTTTATAATTATCTTACCAATTTTCCTTTCGGATTTACCAGATCCTTCATGAGAATCTTTTTTCATATTAAGATGAGTCCTTCCTTCGTGGTATTAGGTCAAACCGAAATAACGCCTGGAAAATTTCTATTTGTCGTTTAATCTTTTGCAGGAGTCAAATTAAGTTTTCATGTAGTTCCGTTGTTTTTAGTGAACCTGTAAAAACGTTTTCAGATAAATGAAATAATCTAAAATCTTATCAGTTTTCTTAGTTGTGAAAGCCCTATTGGTTGGTTTTCATAAAGCAAGAGCCAAATCTGGCCAAGCTTCACCAAGCAATGTTTTAGTTTTCGTTACAATGTGCGTGCATGCGTCTAATCCTTTTACAAAACTTCAGGTTAATATTATTTTCAAAATAAATGTTCGTATAAATAACTATATGAACATCTGTTTTAAAAATTAAATTATTTAAATGTATTTTGTTTAAACTGTATGTTAAAATTTTAAGTCGCCATATACTTTCTTAATACACTTTTTGTGCATTACTGTTACAGGCAACGTAGTTGGTCCTTGGTACGGCGCAAAAGCTGATTTGGCAGTTATCATCTGAACTAGCCGGATTTAGAACACGCAATAGTGTTCTAATCAGAGGGTGGCGTTAGACTTTTCCTAGTTACAATATAACTTGCCGTTTTTTCCCGTGCATTTTTACTTCTTTTCAAACTAATTTAAATCTCGGAACAGTTAGATTTTTCTTTTCGAGTAGTCTCCAGTCTTTACGGGGGTTTTATCAATACAATGAGAGTTCAGCAGATTGGGGGTTATTTCAATTAACGTCACACTGGAGCAACACAATGGGCTATTGGTGACGGTCCGGGATCAATCCCAAAGGAAAAGATCCGAGGACACCACGTAATTTTGAACCACTTCAGCAGATTGTAATAACACTTAAAATTTGTCATTAATGTTTATAATAGTCATCGATTTCCCTTGAAAATTATCACATCCAACCATAGATTGCCGCATATTGAAATATTAGCCTCGCAGTACAAATAAGACCGGCGTTGAGATTAATCGATCAGACTCGGCATTCTCACCTTCACCTCATCCGCTCCAAGTTACATAGGTTGATGCTCTTTGAAACATGGCGGTATAGGGACTCTTTCCTAGGGAAGTTTTTTAAGGAATTGGTAATTGAATAACTCGATACATTTGCCGAACTAAAAATTAACGAGTATTGGATGGAAATGAATAAACAAGTCTAAAGTTGAGCAATTATTTTTTAATTTTCGTGCAACTTAAAAAACAGTGGAAAATAATGAATAAATGCTTTTTCTGAATAACAAGCCATTGATTTTACTCTACCAGAGTGATCCTGTAAAAATGCTTTCAGATGAATAAATTAGCTGAAACTTTAAGTTTCGCAGTTTTTCTACTTGTGAAACTTCTATTGATTTGATTTTTTATGGAGCAAGGGCCAGATCTGCGACAAGCAATGTTTTTCGTCACATAAATGGGCATACTCGCAAGGAAATAACAATGACATACAACACAAGGCAGCGGGCAAATCCTTGATCCACGACTGCTCCGAAGTATCTATTGAGTTCATGCCAATAAATTCTCCAAGAGGTTAAATAGGAGAAAAATATACTTGTTTCATTTGTTTTCACAAATAAAAATAATAAAATTTAAGTTTTCAGCATTTTATCTGAATACTTTTCACGAGGTTCCCAATGATGGGAAAGCAGCTAGAATCAAGCAAGTGTATCTCCTATCCTTCATGTGTAGATAAAAATACAAAATAAGAGAACGACTGCTTATTTTCCCAAAATCGTACTATAGTTTAATGAAGCAATAGTTCTGCAATTGCAGTTGTGACATCTGGATCGGTGTGGTTAACGATAACCATCTTGGCAGGAAGTGATTACTTGTAGATTAAATTTCCAATTTCTTAATTCGTCTGTTTCTTCTTTCTGCCAATACAGAAAATCTTGTTCCACACTAACTGAAAGGCAAAAACAAACCCTACCGAACCGGCACGATCGAGAAAATAAGGGCTTCAATGGTTTGTCTATCCTTTGACAATTTGTAAGCGAATTTCCGAATTCAAAAACATAACATCGGATTAGTTGAAATTTCGCAGAAGTTTCTGTTGACGAAGTTTGTTTTTAAATACCTACTAGCAATAAGAAAATGATTGTCTAAGAATAACCATGTCTCAGTAAGTAGACATAACTGAAAAATTAGGTGAGTATACTATCTAGAGACAGTTTTACCGGTTCTTTAAAATTATGTTTAACATAATTTTAACACTGCTGTTTGTCAACATAAATTTCTACTTGAGCATATTGCTCATAAAGCGTCATATATATACAAAGAAACATTTTACAAGTAACTACAAAGGGAAATATAAGGATAGCACATAACGATTGAATTGCACCTCAACGCAGTCTGATATGAGTGGTGACCTACAATGATTCCAAATCTTGTTTTTCTGAGTACTTTCTTTTTTTCGAAGAGCTAAACCTTGTTGATGTATTTGGTAAAAGGCTAGCACATGTTCCGTGTCATTTTTAACTCCGTGCTTTTGTTTCAACTTCATACATTGCTTGCTGATGCTCATGCACACAATACATTCTTTATATCAAAAGTTGAATAAATCCCAAAATTAAACAATCGTAGGTTAAATTCATAGCCAAAATAGAAAACTTATCAGAATAATTTAATGCTCAATACCATACTTTCAATAAAAAGAAAAACAAAAATAGTGCATTTATAAAGTAGATTTAGACTGATCAGTCTAGGTTAACATATTGCTTTTACCAAATATAGTGCAGAAATATATTTATTCTGTGATGCCAAAACTAATGCCCTGTAGCCGAGAGAAATAAAAATGTCACTGAGAATCATAAGAATCCACTGATCCAAATGCATACATTACTCTATAATACGGTGTTGTAGCTTTCCAATACTGTGCATTATATAAGTCGCAATTTATATAACAATTCTTCAATATATTCTAACAATTAATACACAGTTAAGGATCTAGTCACTATGATCAATATCCCTGCCCTTGTCTATAGCTCTGGAATTTGCTGACTAAATATTTCAGTTTTATTATCTAGGCATAATTTAAGTTTTCATAACCAAATAAACAATTATCAAAAGAAAAATATTAACGAACAATAAAGCAAATAACATCCATGGAACTTGGAAAAATATATATATATATACTTATACTTTTAATTAATATTAAAAAGCTTTAGTATTGAAAATGTGTTTATTTTTATTATTTACACTTAATGTTGGGTAAAACAGTTTCCAGTCAAGGATTACATTTGTTCTTCAAATATGTAAATAATTCTTCATGATTCTCCAAGTAACAAAGTATGCATTAACTATATTTTTTACCACATGTATCCTCTTCTATTTATATAAACTACCTGCAAATTACTTTTATTTTAGATCATGATGATGGATCATGATTCTTGTTTTATTACATAATTTCCATGGTAAAAATTGAATTCTAAAAAATTCAACTTCCTTTCAGTTTTGTTAAAAAGTTTGAGTTTTATTTTATTTTGTAATATCAATTTCTAGTGAGGTGTTATTTTTATAATAGGAAATAACTTTAATATCTCATTATTTTTCAGCTCCCATCAACCTTATACAGGCTAAATAAAAGTATTCCATTGCAGAAAGTAAATGCGCCCAAAACACAATCAATTTTCGCATAAGATTCAACATAAAATATTTTTAAAACTTAAATTGTTAAATTAAGTCATGAAATTAAAAATTTAATTTTCAAAATAGCTTCCGAAAATTCAGTTACTGATATCTATAAAAATAAATGTCATTTTCCCAGTGAAATATTGGCAATTTCGATTTTTATCTAAAAATCTTAACTTATAGATTGCAAATTATCTCAGGTCTGTTTTTCCTTTCCTTTGTGGTTTGAGGGTTTTATGGCGAAAGGACCATATTTGGCTAAGCTGAACCAGACACAAGACATACATCAAGTAATAGAAACAAAATGAAAGTTTTACTGACATAAAAATACACCCAGGGAGGCATGCACCTTACAGGAATCGAACCTGCGCCGCCTACAACTCGAAGGTTGCTAGAGCAGTGGACATATCCACTGAGCCACAACGGCCCCTTTTCGTTTGTGTGATTTAAGTGTTTGTAACAATTTGTTATAAAAAATTAGATTTTGCCTTTATATTATGTACTAAACATACATATATTAAAATACTGAAGGTTCAATTCCTGTCAGGTGCAGGGACCGCGATGGCCCGGTTGGAAGAGCAACGGATTAACCGGAGGGTTGCGAGTTTGAATCCAACCAAAGACCGTAGTGTACAAAGGGGGCTGGTGCACGTTAAATTTGTCGTGGCCTCAAATGTCCTCACGTTGGCGTGGTGTGGAAGTTTGAAGAGTGGGGTGCCAGCTCAGGTGTTGCCTCGTCATCTGACCGTGGTTCAAAATTAAGTGTTGTCCTCGATCTTTCCCTTTGGGATTGATCCCGGACTGTCACCAATAGCCCGTTGTGTTGCTCCAGTGTGACGTTAATTAAAATACCTACCTACCTACCTCCTGTAAAGTGCATTCCTCCTTGGGTTTGATCCCGGACTGTCGCCAATAGCCCATTGCTACAGTGTGATGTTAATTAAACACCTACCTTCTGTGTCAGTAAAACTTTCATTGTGTGCGTTTTGTGACTGGCGCATCATGGTCAAATATGGTTCTTACGCCATAAAACTCCAACCAACCGAAAATGTTTGACATACTTTGAAATTTACAAAAATTTGTGCTGAGCAAATAAGATTGTCATTTACCCATAAGTAGAAAAATGCATTAACACAACGAAGTTTTTAAAATGTTACAATCTTATGGCTATCAAATTCTTAAGGTTTTAACTCATTGTCTCTTCTGAACTTATCTTAATCACTTCTGATAAAAATAACGCTTTTTTTTGTTTATTCACAAGTTAAATTAATCCATTAAATAAGAGACAAAACTGCCAAATGATATGCATAAAAAATGAACTGAAATTATGTTAGTTCCTGTATTTATGTTTGACAAAATATGCCAACCAATTTGTAAAATCGAAATAAAACAATTTCCTATCATTTTTAAGGAGTTTTCCCTGACATTGGTCGTCTATTATAGATAATTAGTTTTAAAATCCTAAGTAATTATATCTAGTTTTAGTATGAATTATTTACAGTTATAAATTAAACATCAATTAAGTTTGTATCCCAAGACTATTTTATAATTATTATTTAATAATTAAAGCAGAAACAGACATAATATGCAAAACAAATCAATAACCAGAACAGACCAGAAAGAAAGGTTTTATATCAATGTGTGGATGCTACTGTAAACTTCAACTTAAAGGAAATGCTTAGCTTGGTTTGACATTCGGTAACAAACTTCATACAAGATTTGTCATTTTCATGTTTTTCCGGAAGACCTCAATAATAAAATGTTGGAATTTACAGTCAAAATGTCACCATAAAATAGTATATAATCCTATGGAATATAAATACTTTTACGCATCTGAAAAATGCACAAGTCTTTTTTCTGCAAGGAATAATTAGTTCTTATTCATTTCTCCCAATTCTATTATAAATACTGCATATCCTCACCATTTCCATTGTATCTTGCATCAGCAAAATCTGTGATAAAGCTGTTATGTTAAGAAACATTTTACAAGTTATAAACATTGTTAACTATATGCATGCAAATGCAACACAGTATCAACAGTTTTGTAACAAACTGAATTAAACAATGAGGTATTCAGTATGGATATGCCATATTCTAAAGTGCTTTGGTTATCGCACAGGTGTTAGCCAAAATTTTATCTGAGAACAGATAGTTAATTTTAGTGAAAAACAAAATCAGCAATGTAAATAATTGAAAGATTTATATAGGAATGCTGCATTTCTGTGATATGTCACATCAGCATTCCTATAGAAATCTTGATTTTGATTTAACATGTCAAATCAAAATGACTTGAACATGTCTTTGCAAAGTGAAACTGTCCATAAATGATGTGGCAAAGAAATCCAAGTGTTTTGAAAGAAGCTATCTTTTTCGTATTTCTTCAAAAGGACATTGAATGAGCGTTTTCTCCAGTTAGCAGAGGTCATTGATGAGCAGGATGATATATGCAAATCATTTGCAGAATACATAGCTGTTATAGACCTATTAATTGGCGAATATGAAGAAAAGTTTACTGACTTCTAGAATCATGACATCACTCAAATTAGCATTTCAGCCTCACTCATTTGATGTCACCAAGGCACTTAAAGAATTACAGATGGAATTGATTGAGTTCTCAGATGACATTTTAAAGTCAATGTTTGATGCTAAGATCCAACTGAAATAAGGAAAAATGCAGTAGAATACCCACACCTTTGACAACATACCTGAAAGATGCTTTCAAACACTTATTGCTGCGAATCTAATTCTCCTACCTAACCCAAATCAAGATGCCCATAAGGTCACAAATGACAGATAGCGATTTAGAGGATTAAATGAAACTGCAGGCTTCAGTGCTGTAATCAAATATTCAAATGCTTCCCAATAAAAAGCAGACACAACAAAGTCATTAACAGATTAGTTAACTTTTAAATTAACAAATAGTTTTCATTTTTTGAATTATTAAGTACATAGTAGTTAAATATTTACAAAATAATGTACATTTTTAGGTATATCTAATCAAAGCTTCTTGAATGTGGCCCTATTGATTACAACTAAATTAATGCAGCCTTGCAACATGAAGTTTCTCCACCCCTGGTTTAGACATGGACACAAGAAAACAAACTACGCAAATAAATGCAATTGTTTATATTCAATTATTCCCATTCTACTTTAAATGATTGAATTATGTAAGCCACAATAAAAATTTCCATAATTTATATTCCTAGTAAACCATTTATTAAACGTTTGTAAACATAAATTGTTTTGCAAAATAATGATTTTTTTAAATGACTCATTATTAACAAGAAATAGTTTCAACTTTTATCCAATAAATTAAGTGAACAAATCTAACTTCCTAAATCATAAAAAAATTGAACATTTAGTTAAATGTTCCAAAATTCACCAAACTTCAAGTAGCTAAATGCTTAAAGTTTTATATAAAATTTACATAAAATGAAACCTTTAAAGAATTATGACAGACATTATAGGTTTTATTTCGAAAACACAAATGCATAAAATTTATCTAATAAAGGCTTTCTAAGCAGGAGCATACATCTTGACAAGGCGGTCAAACTCTTGTTCCTGGAAGAGAAAATTGTAAAGTAATCATACTTCAAAGTTCAAATCAAAGACTATTTTAAAAGAAAAAATCTTTGTCATTTACTTTAATTTTATCAGACTACTTCAAGGTCATCTATAATAATAATTTATGAGTTTAAAATTTACAGGAATTTATTCCTAATAATTAATAGTTAAGAAATAATTTTTGTTACTCTTCTTAAAACAGAATATACCATAAATTGAATTATATTTCATAAATTGTTAACAAATATTTTCATATACAAACAACATTAGAAAAAATATGCTCTTTTTCACTTACCCCCTCCCCCAATTAATTTTCAGTTTTCAGAAATTCTAATTTGAGGAATTCTGAAATTAGTCTTTTTCTTTGAAATAACAATCGCTTGCTTCAAGCAATTATCTTAACCTATACCCACTGTTCTGCACACCATGCAAAACTCCTCAGGATTGGCCATTAACATTGCCAAATTAGGAGATTCAGGTTTATTATCTCAGACTACCAAAGGAATTGAGAAGATCACAAAGGATCTCTTAAAAGTGGCTCTTAAAATCCTCCCCACTGCTTGAGAACAAAAACAAGCTATTGTTGCCAAGAAAATGCAGACAACAGTGCAAATAAAGGTTAAACTTTGGCTGTGGGCTACACCTAAGGGTTTACACCTATTGAAGAGAACAATGTGCTCAGTCAGAAGCAAAGGGGCTTAACTGATTTTCAGATGTTAGCTAAAAATGAATAATTTTTTTTTTACCATTGTCCATTCCAGTTCTACCTTATACAAAAAAACAGAGTTAACTTGGGTAAATTATAGCTAGGTGAAGGGAAGAACAGGAGTTTGAAGCCTGAGAGATAGGACAGTCTTGAATGAAGAATTGACTTTGAATAGATAAGTCAGCTCCTCTTATGTACAGAACCAGTCCCCTGAGTAGTTAGAAGTACAGTAATACCCCGACTTATGCGAACTCAGAGTTACGTGGTTCTTTACTTTTTCGTTTGGTAACACTGCCACCCGCTATCTTCAGTGTTTCTCTTGCTGTGATACGCATTGGACGCGTTTCGCGCGAATTGTACAATTACGATTCTACGATCGACGAAAGTTAAAATTGTTTTGTTATACGTTTTCTAAACCCCTAAAAAACTATGTCGTCCAAACGAAGTAAATCTGATTCTCCTGCATTGTGAAAATTGTGTTTTTTCCTCCAAACACAACCAGCTTGCTTCAACAGATGGACCAGGGAATCATCAAAACATTCAAGGCTTACTACACGAGGCGTTCGTTTGCACATCTAATGAAGCTATGAGGCAAAGCAGTGAGATATCTATTAAAGACTTGGAAACAATTCAATGCTTTAGATGCCGTAAGAATCATTAGAAAATCTTCAGATGAAATTTTTAAAAAACATTGAATGGTGCCTGGAAGAAACGTCATCCATTTATTTTCAAAAACGAGACGGAAACAACGCAAGAAACTGATCATGTCGCTCATGTGATAAAAAAAAGTTAATCTAGCCAGGCAATTAGATTTGGAAGTTAATGGTGATGATGTCTACGAGCTGTTGGATTCACATAGGAGCTGACAATTGATGAGCTCATAGAGATGCTTGAGCAAAACGTCACTGAAGTATCTGACACTTCAGACCCAGTTCCACCAGAAAAGGACATGCCAATTGCAAGCTTGACAGGTCTCAGCTCAATTGAAAAGGGTTTAAAAATTTTAAAAACATAGACTCCAACGAAGAACGCATTATAGCTACAAAGCAAGGAATAAAAAAATTATTAGCTTGCTAGACAAATTTGTTAGATTTTATGAAGCCATCAACATCGAAATAACTTTTTGCGTAAATCATTTATTTTTTCAATATTTTGTATTCATATGTATAAAGAGAACTGCAATTTTATTAAATATTTTTCTTCTAAACTAGTATTTTTGTTAGTCCTTGATCCCAATTGAACAAAATTTATATGCAAAGTTGTACCCAGACTTACGCGAATTCGACTTAAGCGATTTTCGTCGGACCCACCTATCGCGTAACTTCAGGGTACTACTGTATTCCAAGCACCTAGTGAGAATTAGTTATGGAATAACATGCATCCCAGCCCCATGAAAGGGCTAAACTGAATTGAATTCTGAAAAAAGATTTAGGTGCTTCATAAGCACAAAGAAATTTCTGTTACAAATATTTTACCAAATTTATGACTTTTAAAAAGTAAGTTCTACCATTGATTTTGTGTTTAACTCGTAATTGTACATAATTTTCAATGAAAAACATTTAATTTAATACATAATTCATGCCTTTTAATTGCTATAAGTCTTTCTCGGATCTCGTTTCATTCTCATCTATCATTAACCTCCATATATTGCATTTATCTTGTTTCCCAAGAGCAATATATTGAGAGGTTACTGTAATTAAAAGCTAAGTTTATAACCACAAATGCCTTTCTATATCTAATGTAATCAAAAATGACTTCCACAGGCTAAAATTAATTTAAATATACTTTTAAATGAGGTTGATTCTCTTTAAAAACGTAATAAGTTATATACAATGGAAATGGATTGGTGGATACTTATTTGCATATAGGCAACTTGTGTATTGCATATATTTTGATAAGAGCACTAGTAAGTAAATATATTGACCCCTTAAAAAGTTAATACAGCTTAGAAATATTTCCCTTGTCATTGATCAACACACTTGAATTCAAATGTTAAATTATACTTTTAGATTACTGGATATGAGTATGAAGGAAAAAAAAAGTACATACTTTAACTTTGTAGTCTTCAATAAAAGGATGATCATTATGAGAATCTTTCAACTGATTCAGAAACCTAACACTGACCTAAGAAAAAAAGGATTTTAAATAGATAAAAAAACATTCAAAGAAAATCACTGAAAATAACAAAACATATCAGAAAATATTCAAACTACCTTCAAATATTTTTTAAAACATTGTACCATAACAAATGTGTAAACAGTTGTAATATTGTTAGCAAGAATAAAATAATTCAGTTGATAAAACATGTAAATTGTTAATTTCAGTTTTAGAGCACCTTTCAAAGTTATTTTAAAAATTTGGTTTTATTTGTCACTATGCTACATCAGAGATAAAAAGACCAGGGCCAAGGGCTAAAAGTGGATTCCAAACCACTATGAACATCCACACCTAAACCTGTTTTTGAATCCAGAACCTGTTGTACAAAGGACCAGAGACAACGTACTCAGGCAGGCTTTAACAATTTGGAGTAGACACATTATAGAGCAACTGCTTCAATAAGTCTCCAATTTGTAATTAATGGTTTCTTGAAGTTAGTGTAAACATATTTTTAAAAACATGATCAGATGTAACAGAATAGCCATAGATATTTGAAAAGTGCAAGACGAAATCTTATCTTCTTGAAAAAATTGAATACTAAGAATCTTCTCGTGTTGCTTTAAAACAGCTTCCTCATTATTTTGGGGGAGAGTTTTAATGACAGATGTAGGTATTTCAATGTTTAAAATGTTAAGAGAAAGCCAAAAGAGCATAAAAGAGAATTCCTTTAAAAGTATATAACATTAAATTTAAAAGTTTTCATGATTCCAAAAAACCTTAATGATTTTGCCAACATTTAATAAATTTTTGCCTAATAATTTTTACAACTATTATGTTTATAAGTACAACTAGCATCTGTTTAAAGAAATAAAAAATTGCATCACAGGAAGTGTTTAAAACTGTTTACATTTGTTAATTATAAAAAACGAAAAAGTGCAACATTATAAAAATTTTACTAAAAACCTTAATTGTACCAAGTCTTTATGGATGTAGTTTAAAGCTAAAATAGTAACTCGACTTTCTTTTGCACTTGGCTGCAGCAAGTCAGCAAAGTTGCTTCGGCAATATTTCCTAACTGTTCAGTAACTGAATTAATTTTCTGTTTGGGGATATTAATTTGTGATTATCATGCGAGAAATTTTATGTTAATAACTTTTAGCTTGGAAAACTTATGAAAGTTGTAAAAAAGAAAAACACAAAAAATCTTTAGGCATTAATATGAAAAACAAAACTTCTAACAACCCAGAATATTTTAATAAAATGTTTTGAAGTATCAAACCTAATTCCATTCTTGTATTAGAAGATATAAGCATTTATTTTTATTCAAGTACAGTAAGTAATCTGATAACAGAAGTCTAATAAAAATTCAAAAAATGAAGACAGTTCTACCAAGTTGTATTTGTGAATTATCCAGTAATTTTAAGTCACTAAAGTTTAACAGAGACCTATTTTGTACAATATTAGTGACTACCTCATATTATATTTGAACTTTTAACTTTCAGGGATAAGAAACAAAGTGCAAGTTCCCGAGTTTTATTCCCAAAATTTTACAGTAATGGTTTACATTTTATCTTTTGATTTCTCTTCAAAAGAAAATATTTTCTCCAAAACTCAATTTTATGCCATGTTGTAGAATATTGAAAGATTATAATCATTTGAATTTCTAGATCTAGGTGTCTAGCAACAAGTTATAAGAGAAAATGAATAAAAAAAAGTAAAACAATTAATAACAAAAGGAAAATTATCTCTAATAAAAAAACCCACAATAGTAGTAGTGTTTCAAGAGGAAAGTTGGTCCACATAATTCTACCAAGTCAATCTGCTAATTATTTAATTGCAACATGGGATTTGAGACTAATAATCAAAAACACAAGAATGCTTCCAGATCAACTTCAGAACTCCATAAAGCTTTTCTGTTACCTTTCACAATGTTTTGTTTCACACCTACAGATGTTTTCATACAAAAACATGCAGGAGTAAATTTCAAAGTAAAACAATTATCCAAATCTAACTGAATTTCACTAAAACTAAATTTTATAAGTTTAGAATTAGATAAACTAACTTCTTAATTCTATCAAGCTACAATACAAAAAAATGTAAACTAATACAAATATACACCAACCTCTGTTGGTTTTCCTATATGTTGTGAAAGAACAATCATGTTTATTAAAGTTTCAGGGCAGTTTGGATCCTATAAAAGTAAGAAAAAATTAAACAGTTGACTCACTAATTGTTATGAAAAATATGCAATTCTGAAACTAACACTTCTCGCAGTCATTTGATAGTTCATATGTATTCTAGGCCATAAAAATAACATTGAAAAATTGCTCAATTGTTCCAATTATTCATTTACTTTATCCAGAGCTTCTTGGAGTAAAGGTTCTGCTTCCTCATATTTCCCTAACGCTAAGAGAGCAGCTGCCTGACCATTTAGAAGCATAGGGGTTGAAGAATATTTGTCACATAGTTCTTGAAGAATGTAGTATGCATCCTGCAGTTTTTCACCATTCTAAAACGAGTGCAAATAATTGGGTATATAAGTTTATATTATATATAAGACAGCTTGAAAATTGTATATAAATATATATTGATACAAATATAAGTATTTTAAAATAATGTAAAATTTTTATAAAATAAATAATACTAATCACTCATTCATGAATTATACTAATCTAAAATTAATTAAAAACTTTAAGTAAGCACTTATACTTAAGTAACTTAGTAATATTTAACCTTACCTTTGCTAAATAAACCCATGCCAGACTCAGTTGAGTAAGAGTACAATCTTCATCAATTTCTTTCATAGAATTCAATTCTTTTCTAATAAAAAGAAATTTTGAAATAAAATGTGATAAAATTTCTATGCTGAATAAGATATAAAATTCTAATTAAATCTGCTTTTCAATTTAATTAATCTGCAGTAAAAGTATACCTTCTTTAGACAACCACCACCAATGAACATAACTGTCAAACTTTATTAAATGTAAAACTTAATACAAAATACTTTAAAGAAATATAGAAATCATTACTTGCAATAATTAAAATTAAAAAAGGATTAAAAATTATAAATAACACCATAAAAAATAGATGCAATTGATGTTCTACTTCACTGGTACTCAAACCATTACTAGTAGGCCAGATCATGTTGACAAAATAAAAAAGTAATTAATAAGATGAAAAATAATTTTCACGATGAATACAAAAATTAGAGATCCTGTACACAAATACATTGAAATCTGTGAAGAAAATGAAAAACAGATAATGGTTGGGCCAAAACTTCAATTAAGATGATAGATTTTGATTTTAGTGAGAAAACTTTAAAAATAAATTAGATGCAAATCTTTACAAAATAAATTAGATTTTGAGGTACCTTCTGAAAGGAAAAGCTGATTACTTTCCTATGGTACAAATATTTTAGAAAATAAAGTTTCAAGTATATTAAGAAATTTTAACATTCGCATGATTTACTATATTTCTCAGAATATTTTCCAGCATCATAACTAATTCCTAAAGAGATTCATGGTCAAGATAATGTCTATTATGCCCACAGCACTTTCAATATGCTACCTAAAGTCACCAACAGCTCAAGAAGTTTAAAAATCATACTATAAGCTTGCATCTTTTGATGTAATTATTTAAATGTCATTCAATTTAATGAAATGATTATAATAAAAATATATATGAAACTACTTTGCAAGATTCAATATGCCATATTTCCAAGTAAAATATTCAACAATATTTAAAAAAATATTTTTATGCAGACTGGAAAATTATAAAAATTGTCATTGGATTTCAAACATGCATTCACATAACAGACATGCATGCACAAAACAGAAATCATTTTCCATGCAAATTATGCAACCGTGAAACTTGTCTTTAAAACTTTAAATAGTGAAATTTGATGAGAAATTACTCATTTGATTGTCTTACATTTTATTTTTAAGATGCAAATGGAAGGCTCAATAAATTAAATAAGATATATCATTACAAGACATACTAAAGCCAAGATTTAAATAGAACTAAAAAACAAATAAATAAGTCAACTATTGCAGATTCTAGAAAACTTGTATAGTACAAGAAACATTTTTACAAATACATGATTTACCAAATGATACTACCATGCAGAAATAATATAATCCATCTGCTTCTTGAGTAGCTCAAATTGGCAACATTAAGCAGGAAGAATAAAATCAAGTGGTAGGCTTGTAAAAAGAAATTGAAAGAAACAAGAATCTTGAAAAACTTAGTAATGGACTAGTTACTAGAAAATTCAGAGTAAAAAGACTATTTAGAGCACAGCAAAATTTCTGAAAATCATTCATCAAATCAGAGCATGTAGAGGATTGTGGAACAAAGAATCCTTGTCCATAGCATAAACTGCAATCACTGTTGCTTGTAAAATTTAAGGGAAAATATTGCATTGGAATTAAATCATGAAAAAGTAATATAAGCATCATGAAGGTACAATTTTGAACATGGATGGAAGATTTTTGGTTTACAGAAAGCTTAAGACATTGTAACAAATTTTATTGAGATTTTCTCAAAGTATCAGTTTTAAAAACAAAATAATTGATTATAAAGTTTCAAAAAACGATAACCAAGTATCTTTTATCAACTAAATTACATTAAAAATATTTTCTAAGTAGTAAATTTAAAAAAATCCCAATTAATTTTAACTGTCATTAATCAAGTATGTAAACTGGCATTGGATGGAAACCATTTAAATTTATTTTGACAGATTAATTGTTTGAGTCCTGATCATGACCACCTAAACATGCTTCACTGCATAACTATATTTAAGTTCATACAACCATTGAAGTGTATAATGAAAGTAAACTTACAAGGCAAGGTCAATTCTGTTTATCTTCAGGTAAGTTTGAATAGTCAAAGCACAACTATAGATATAAAAATCACTCATTTAATTCAAATTCAGCATCAGTTTCAAACTTTAAAGAAATTCAAAACTCTAGTCACAAATTTTTCATAAAAGGTATAATACAATCATTGCTTAATTTATGCACTTTTAATTATTCAGCAAGAAATTTCTTATTGCATACTGCCACATAATTATCAAGGTTATTGAAGTAGTTCCATCATCATAAATTCTTTAGGTCCTAGGGGCACATAAGGCCTTCAATCTAGATTGCCAGTTTCCTGTCCGATGTAGCAAGTCTAGCTTCATACCAGCTCGCCCATCCAGCCTCACCTCTCTTGTTCCATCATACGTTGCCAGGTCAAACGGGGACGTCCACACTTTCTCTTTCCATTAGGGGTCCAGGTTAATGCTATATTAGGAATACTGTCCCTGTTCATTCCTAAAATGTGTCCTGTAAACTTCCAACGTCTAAATTTGATTTCATTTCCCATTTCATTAAATTTTGCTTTATTTAATAAATCTTCATTTGAAATGTAGTATGGCCAAAAAATCTTTAAGATAATTCTTAAACATTTATTTTGAAAAATATTTAGTTTATTGCACTGTGTTTTGGTAATTTTCCATGTTATTGAAGTAGTTTATTTTCCAGAAAAATCTAAATTGATTGATATATTTAAATAAATCAATAAAAACAAGGCCAAATTTTATAGCATTTAAAAATTCTTCACCACCTTATAAAACATACACCTTATAAAAGTCTAAGCTTTTTAACAAACCAATACAAAATTATTCTTAATTTTCTTTCATTGGAGTATGCATAAAATTTAATATAAGAAAAACTATAAAAGATGAGTGTTTAGACAAATATTAAACACGATTAAATATTAAACGCAAACATGCTGGTAACCTTCAGTTGCTTTTAGTCCATAACAAATTTAGTCATCTAAGGTGATATCGGTACAGTTTGATAGACTTTTCGTGGCAACGCTTTGGAGTGTTTTTTGGTGTGCTCTTCGTAGCAAATTGTGGCAGGTAAAGGCAACCCACTCATATTAGGATTATGGCAACCTCACGATTATTTGAATTTCTTTTATTAATTTTGTAACTTATCTTTTTTTTATTTCAGAATGCCTAAATAACTCTAGTTTGCTAGAATTAATGTGATTCTTTTATAACATTCATATTATACAGCCTGGTTCCATTAGACTTAAAAGTAATAAATTATTTAACTTGGATAATCCATAAAATTTCAGAAAAAGTCAAGATTTTTCAAAGTAAATACCTATCTAGAAGTAGTAAGAATAATCAATTGTGTGAATTTTTTTTCAGTTTCAAGTTCTTTTCATCAATTTCTAAATTATTTTCCTCTAAGCCTAAAACTGTTTTTCTAAGAAATTCTTCCTCGGTGACATAAAAAGCACCCCCAAAAAATGTGCCAAAAACGTTACCAGTCTTTACATCAAAGCTGTATAGTAATATTTTGAAAGTAAACATTAAAAATGCTATTAATACTATTTTAAAGTCAATTTTAATCCATTACAAACTTGGTCATCTAAGGTTATATTTTGTAAGTACACAAAAATTTTAGCTGCATCAACATTTACTCTCTAAACTCAAATAATACAGTCAACCAATATTGCCTTATAATCAATTTTCTTTAAATGTAAGCTAAAATAATTTTACAAATTGAGCAGCACATCATATAAATAAATGTTAATCACTGAAATGTAAACAGGACTCTTTAAAAACAGGAATGTAAATTTGTATCAGGATAAAAATATCAATGTTAAAGTTTTCACATCAAGTTTTTATTATTTTAACGCAACTTACCATTCCAAGTTATCGCTTTTATGCAGCAGTCTAAGAACTGCATCATAATTCTAAAATCAAAAGTAAAATTACCAATCCACAAAACATACATTTTAAAAACATGATACAAAAAGTAATATGGTAGCAAATATTTTAATTGGCTCACTTAAAAATAAAAATCAAGTATTTGTAAATGGAGAAATATTATAATATGAACAAGTAATAATGGAAAATATATCAACACATATTTCTCTATTAACTAAAACATGTTAACCTTGTTTACATAAATAATGTAATCTATATGTAATAATGATTCTTTAAAGTTAAATTGTGAATCTGAATTTAAATATACAAAACCAATAACTGATAGTGTAATAAGAGTGTAACAAGATACTTCTTTCATTACAGCACAAGCTGTAGATTTTAAAAGTAAAACATTTGAATGTTAACTTTATAAGATACAATTTCACCCACAACATATATTAGAAAGTTTAGATAAGTAAAAAGTTTATAAAAACGCATTATAAAAATCAGAATTCAATACAAAATTCAAACTAAAGTAAACAATTAAAGTTATACACTGACTGTGTAGGACACATTCTTTTTCAATCAGTGTGCATATCTCTTGCCTGTGTGTTAACTCGCTCAAAATGTGTAAGAGAAAGTGTTTGTGCCTTTCGGATAAAGTGAAACTTGTAGATGATGTTGATAAAAGAATGAGGAAGAAAGATGTGGCTTTAAAGTATGGTATGGCAGCGAGCAGTGTGTCAACAATTTTAAAAAATTGTTCTGCAATCATTCAGCACGAAAGCAGTAGTATGAGTGTGAACAAAAAGATTTAAACAATGCTCATATGAAGACATCAATGCTGTTTTAAAATGGGTAAGGATGATTCAATATAAAAATGAGTCTCTCCGGTCCAATGATCTAACAAAACGCAATCGATTTTGCTCAGGATTTGGGACACTCAAATTTTCAAGCTAGCGTTGGATGGCTAGATAAACTTAAAAAGAGACATGGAATATCATATAAAACCATATCAGGAGAAAGCGCAGATTTTTCTGAAGAGGTGTGTGAAAAATGGAAAAATGCTGTAAAACTTTTGGATGAATATGGTGCAGAAAACATCTTTAATGCTTAAGAAACGGGGTTGTTTTTTAAATATCTACCGAATAAAATTTTAACATTTAAAGATGACAAGTGCTTCAGAGGGAAAACTAGCAAACAGAGAATAACTGTTCTGTTATGTGCGAATATGACTGGTGAAGAAAAATTAAAATTGTTAATAATTGGTAAAAGTAAAAACCCCAGATGTTTCAAAGGCACAAAATCTTTAGAGGTGGACTATCATTTCAATAAAAAGTCATGGATCACATAGAAATTTTGAAGAGTGGCAGTCAAAATGGGGCATTTTTTTGGAAAAATGGTGTTGCAAAATTGTATTACTTATAGACAACTGTCCTGCACATCCACCAGACTGCTTCAAAATGCAAATTGAAGAAAATAAAGGTTTTTTCTTCCGGCCAATACAACTTGAAAACTTCAGTCATTGGATCAAGGCATTATAAAAAATCTTAAAGTTCATTATCAAAAAAAGAATCCTACAAAAAGTTATTCCTGCCTTAGAGAGCAGCTAGTGCATAGACAATTGTATTAATTTAAGAATCTCCATATCAGAGATGACGAAAGCTTGGCAGTGTGATGTGACTGCATCTACTATAAAGAACTGTTTTGTTAAAGCCGGTTTCAAAAGTGATGCTGAATATGATGATGATGAATTTAAGTGCTTGGCAGATTTGAAAGAAAAGTGGCAGCATCTGAAAGACATGGGAGCTGTTGAAGGTATAGAGCTGTCTATTTTTCTCCACGTTGATAAAGACATTGTGATTGTTGAATATCCTATGGAGCATGACGTATTGCAATGTGTTAGGAAATGTAATGAAGACACTACAGTGAGTGATGAAGATGATAATGAAGAGGTTATTGAAAAACCTTCACAAGAAGAAATACTAACAGCATTTGATACAATACGAAGGGATTACAGTTTCAAGAAAATGTTATAGATGAAGTGTTTCAATCTTTACAAAAGTGTGAAAATTTTTATGAAAAATGTGTTCTTTATAATAAATCTGTACAAAGCAGGATTACACTTTTTACAGTTTAGGATATGTGTTAAAGTCAATAAAGTGGATAGGTAAGTTTCAGTCTTTGTTTTTTTCTCGTTTTTATAACTTAATTTACAAATTTCTATTTAACGAATTTTGTTTATAACGTAGTTTTTAAATTGAACGATAAGACTTCGTTAAATAGACTCAACTGTATTTATTGAGCATGAAAATATAAATAAGACATTTTGAATTTCCTAACATGAAAAATTAATACAGAACTAACTACCTCTTCTAAGTAGTAAATCAATCCAGCTATTAGAGGTAGAATTTTATCATCTGGATTAATATTCTGAAGCTTTTTCTCCAAAGAACTGACAACTTCTTTTCTGAAAAAGTAAAATTGTAGACACGATTATAGCTGAATTATAACGTCAGAAACTATTTATACATTTTTAACAATTTAAAACTCAAAAGAGTGCATTTTAAACCATCCAGGAGGTGAAATTTTATCAATTAAATAAAAGTTGAGAATTTAATTCAAACATAAGAACTCGATCAAATTTATTTTTTACATAAGTGCTTAAAAGAATTTCTTTTAAGAACCTATTACTTACATATTATTAAATATTAGCAAATATTTTTAAAAACGAATTAATTGAAACAAATAACTGAATCAGATTAATGAATATTACTGTAGAAATAAGAAGTGGTTTTTAATAATTAGGTACATACACAAAATTTGCAAAAATAAAAACATACATGCTATCTAATTAAAAACATCCACGGTAAAAACTAAGATTACATCGTTTCATATATCTAAGCAAGTAATTTTGAATTTATTTTCATTTCTACAGTGTTGCACCAATCAGTGGATTGCATTTGTGGTTTTAAGGCCATGTCCAAAAATGGACTAGCTGCATCACAAAAATCAGTGGTACATCCTTGTTTGTTATTACATAAATAAAATTTTGCAGCAAAATTTTGAACAATATAAACCTTTATGTTGTACTGTCACGGAAAAATTCAAACCACCCACTTTATTTCGAGCACTATTCATAGTGGAGCAAATTCAGATATTATTCAATAGGGAATAAAGTCCTCTACAAATTCAAATGCAAAACAAATTGCATTAGGGGCAGTCTTTATATCAAATTTTGCACAAACAAAATTTCAAATGGAAACACATTGTTTTGATGCCTTAATCAGATTCTGTATCATTAAATTAGTCTAAATATGAAATTTCCGTCTTAACTATCATTATATCCAGAGATATTCAATGTTAAAGTTGTCAATTTAAGGGACCATCTCTACAATGAAAATCTAGTAGCTATTCAGGAACTGTTTATTTGATGCATGACTGAAAGAAGTCTACAAAGAACCTTTAAGAAATGTTCATTCTTGGCATAATCATTTGCAAATACAAAATGTTTGCAACCAATTGTACAATTATTTAATACCAATCAACTGATATTTCGATCATCCAAAAAGTGAATAGTGAGTCATTCAATTGATCATTGATTAGTACAGTTCATCTATGACACATAACTGGTAAAAGGTAATGTATTTTAGATTACATGAATGGATTGGATGTTGGGGATTTAAAGCGCAAGGTCCAAAAATGAACAAGCTGCACCAAACACAAGACAGAATATAGTCCAATAAAAATGTAAAACATTTCAAAACGAAGTCCAAGACAAAGATAAAAGTCGATTTAAAACATGTGAAATGTGTAGATGAGAATAAAAATATTTAAACAGTCAGATAATAAAAACAAGATCATCTGAGGCCTAACTAATGAAACTGAAGAATTTAATTTACATATGTATAAAATAAAAAATGCATAAAATTTTGAAAGTGCGAAATTTAAACAGCTGAAGATGGACAATCCAAACAAGTCAGAAGTGCTACACCACCACTAGCATGATTGTTTTTTAAATTATCTCTTCTTGCGATATTATCTTCCAATTTTTGTGCATACTCTGGTGTCAAAAAAGTTTCCTGAAGACCAAGGCATACAGGATGGCAACAATCAAAGCCTCCACATTCTCAACATGGCTACGGTAGCCTTGGCAATTCCAAAATATTATTTTAACCATTATGATATTCTTTCAGGGATTTTTTGCGTTTGTGCCTACTCTTTTTATTTTTGTCTATTTCCATTTTCTCACCAGATGAGTCAGATGAAGAATAGGTCGCCCAGTATTTTTCATCAATTCTATTAGATTTTATAGCATCTAATTTCATTTGTGATTTTGTTTTAGAAGTGAGTTTAAGATTAGGACCAGATGGCTAGGAATGTTTGTTTTTGTTGAATTTTTGATGGTTGCATCTTTTTCTTGGATAATTGTTTCTTTGTTTTGCACAATTGTATTTTCTTCACTGAGTGGCATCTGTTTGGACAGCAACAAATTTTTCAATTCCTTTATTGAGAATGGTATCTGTCCAGATAGCAATGGATTTCATAGTTTTAATTAGATGCATATGAAATATTTGCTCTTGGTGTCCGACTTTCTACTACAGTGAAACTTCGATTAACCGTCAGTTTCTGTAAACCGTTAGTCCGTTATTAAAAGTTAATTAAATATTAAAAGTTATTAGTACATACATACTGTACTCTATGTACAGTAACCAGATTGCCGTGAAAAATGTACCGAATGCTGAAGACATAACGCCAGCAGAAGTAACAGAGTGGTTGGGATGTGACAAATTGGACAGAGGCTTTGACATTTTGAACGACAGTGAAATTGTTTCCAGTGTGATTGACATCAAAGAAATTGACGAAGATAAGTGTTATATTTTGAATGAAAAAACTACGCTAAGCCATACAGAAGCAGAAACAATGTTATCAAAATGTAATGAGTGGTTTGAGAGGCAAGAAGAGGCAAACGTAACGCAGATACTTCTAAGTAAATTACGGAACTTGCAGCTCCGAAAGCACAAGCCTCGAAGAAACAAAAGAAAATTAGACAATTTTAAAATTTGAATATGTATGTACGTCTAGAATGTAAGTTCATGTAACAATATGTACTATACTGTACCTAATGTAAATTGTATATTATTTGTTTCTGTAAAATAAAATACATGTACAGTGTATTTCCAGTTTGTAAAAGTGCATTTTTTATCATTCATTCGTATGCAATGGATGGGGTATGTACATCTAGAGCGTAAGTTCATGTAACAATATGTTGTTGTTTAAGGTTTTTCTGTTATCTGACTATTCGATTAACTGTCACTGTCCTGACCCTGACGGTTAATCGAAGTTTCACTGTAATTTTTTGCTTCGATATGAAATCTTTTGTTTTATCTTTTTATGCTTCAGATTTCTTTTCTTTCTTCCATTGAGGACAAGACCTGGAGTAAGTAGGATGATTTCCCTTACAATTGAAGAATACAGGTTCATAAGTGCAGTTTTTGCCATGTTCGGGTTTTGAGCATCTGGCACAAATTGCAGGTGATCAGCATGAAGCTTGAGAATGTCCAAACCTGACACTTAAAGCATCTTTGAGGGTTTGTTTGGAATGAACGATCTAATGCTGCAATTTAAGTATCCTGCTTTAATGGATGTCAGCATGTCTGGTGTGTTGAATGTTAAAATTACATGTTTTGTGTTAATACTTTTATCACCTTGTCTGATGCAGATGCGTTTGGCTGAACAAACATGTTGAGATTTCAATTCTTCGATAAACTCCTGCTCAGATACATTAAAAAGATCAGATTAACATATAACCACGACTAGAATTTAGAGTTCTGTGTGGAGTTACATTAACTTTTAGTTCGCCACTTTGGTTTAATTTCATTAGTTGCTCAGATTGATATGCAGATAGTTTCTATGAAAAGATCACCAGGCTGCAATTTCTTTATTGCTTTTCGTTCACCAGCAGACTGAATATATTTTTGTACAGCAAATGGTGAAAAAGGTTGCAAATTTCCTTTCAGGGTTATTGATAATTAAAAATTTAGGTATTGAGAAATTAACATTGTTAGAGGGATTTAGGCCTCCTCTAGGGCACAAAGAAATTTTTGGATATCCATAGATTGAATATTTAACTTCTTCATGGTGAACCCATACCCACCACTGAGTCCAACAAGGGGAAGTGGTTGCTGGCTCTGGAACATTCCAGCCTCAGCACACACTTCAAGATACCACCATGATATAGTGCTACAGTATCGGGATGTGGATCCGCCAGTTCACCCAGGGCATCCCTAGCTGCAGCATTAACCCAAAATACTTAAGACCAGTAAAGTGCAGCACAACAGAGAGGCTAAGCACTCTGAAGTGGTGAAACCCGCAGAACTTAAGCGAGCCGATTGACCAGAGCGGACTCACTCTGGTCACCTGCCTACATTAAAGCATGGGCATCGCATCAGGTATCCCAGGATTCCATTTTTCCCCGATACGGGACGCCGCACACTGCAAACATGAGAGTCAGAAAAAGTACTGACATTTTTATAAAGTAAAAATTAAACATAACTCATAGTGATGGGAATTTTTTTAAAAAAACCAATCAAATTGGAAAACTCAAAATGGAATATGATTGATGATATATGATAATTGGATTTCAAAGCAAAATAGTTCATAATTTCAATGCTGTTCACAAGATACATGAAAGGGAAAAACAAGAGGGGGTGAGAGATAGAACAGTAAGAGGAAAAGAGAAAAGATCTTTTCGGTACCCCTGGAGTGCGATTCCCGTAACCAACCGTTTACCAAAGACAGTAAACCCCATGGCAGAAGAGCAGTTTATTCGGGTACCTTGGATTCGTGAAACAAATACACACCTCAAGATGTGCCCCCGAGGGGATTATATGAATGAAATTTCCAACTATTTTACAAAAATTTAACATTCTTCAGGTTTGTCAGAAATTTTTTAACTTTTTGTTGGACAATATTTGGACACAATTCTCAAGAAACTTGAAGAACTGAATTTCATGGTAAATCTCAAAAAGTGGTCTTTTGTGAAATCGGAAATTAAATTTCTGTCATTGGGTCCAGAAAACATCAGCCTGATCCTGAAAAAACTAAAGTAATCAAACATTTGCCCAGACATATTAGTAAGAAAAATTTGTGTAGTGTGCTAGGACTTAGCAACTATTCCAAATTATTCCGAACTTGTGTATCCTTTGACGGAACTTACAAAAGAGGTAGGTAGGTATTTTAATTAACGTTGCACTGGAGCAACACAACAAGCTATTCTTACAAAAAAGAGAGTTCCTGATTGTATTCCATGGACTCAGGAGCATGCCACCTTTAGTGTTTTGAAGAGATCCTTGATCGAGGTTCCTTCTTTATATTTCTCCAGTTCCTGATAAACTTTTCATCATTTATTCAAATGCACTCACACTTATTGTAAAAATTATAAATATTTTAATTATAATTTTGGATGAAGTGAAAAATAATTTCATTATTTTGTAATGATCAATTTTCAGTTATATGTTTAGTTAATTGTATTCTAAACTTAATGAGTCGCTAATAAATCAATATACTTTTAGAATATGAGTTTTTTATAATTGTGATAATTTCATAGCCACAGGAATTGTTTGTAGTACATTTATTTTCGATTGTATAATCAGTGTGCATAATTTGTTTATCTATATTGGTATATAATACATGAAGGTTGATGCTAATTTTGTGTTTGGAGTAATATTCGAGTAGTGTATAATATGAGCAATATTACATATATATTAATATGATTGTGTATTTGAATTTCAGCATTTTTGTACAATTCCTTCTGGGATTGTCAGATTGAGTATCGTAGATGATACATCAATCTTGCATGGGGTGTAGAGTTAGCCCTTCTCTCTAGAGGGCGCTCCATACTCACTTGATTAAGAGGGAGTAAATTAAAGAGGAGATTAACGTCTGACTCCGCCGTGCTAGGTAGGTTGTCTAAGGGGGTGTAATCCTTGTTGCTATTTCGAGTAATCTGGCTTTTGTTGTAAATAAATTTGTGTTTTGTTGAGTACAAAGATATTTTGGTATGCTGGATCCTTGAGATTCATAACCCTGCCACTACAGATTTGAAATTATGTGTCAAAGTAGGGGTTTCCATTGGAAATTATGTTGGTGCTCAATTTAATATGAAGACAGCCCCTTATGCAAATTTTTTGAATTCAAATTTATAGAAAGCATTAGTTTCTCTCGAATGGCATCTTTGAATTTGCTCTACTGTTAAAATTGCTCGAATGAAGAGGGGTGGTAGGGGGGTTTCCGTGATTGCACATGTGGCCAGTTTACACCAAATAATCAGAAGGGCATCGCAGAATTTACTAATGAAGGCTTAAATGTGCCTTGATTCCTCTTGTTCAGACACTCCCTATTCTTTAAGTGTGTGTCAAAATGCATTTAAATATTTTTAATATATTATAACACTGCAAAACAAGAGGAATACGACTTTTAATGGCATTAATTATGCATTTATGATTAAATAAGGTTCTACAATAAATGTATAAGTAGGGTCTGGTGGGGTAAAGTAGGTAGTCCATGCAAAAGCTACCTCATTAATTAGGTATAACCTGTTTTGATGGAAAATAAAACTCGCAACTATATATATTTAAGTTCTTTAAAAAAGTTTTTCGATCTAAAACATTTTACTGGTAACATCTAGATGATCCTGGTGGCCTCTTGTTTGTTTTGATCCAGTCATGTGGGTTGTAATTGTCTGGGAAACTTCCTATTTATGTGTGCCTTTCTCCTGAGCTAGATAAAGGACTTGTTAACAGATTTCCATAAACATGCAAGTAATTACAACATTATTTTTAATGCTAGATGCTTTTGAATAAAGTGGGGTAAAGTTAATATAGCTTTAGGCTTAGCGGCAATATTGAAGAAACTTCTTTTGGAGATTCTTTTATGCTAAAGATAATTTTTAATCAGCAAAAATGAATAGGTATATAAGTATTCAATGATGTATAGGTATAATATTATGGCTACCCCAATTACATATTGTGCCTTAGATGTTGAGGTTTCCATGCCACTTAAAATAACATGGAAAGGAATTTCAATATCATGGTAAAGGGGACTTGCAAAATGTTTTTAACGACACATTTCTATGTCTATTGAAACGGTTATGTGAATCATTAAAATTGACCATGTTGTGAAAGAATTTAAGGAAAGTGGTTATATACCATAAATTGACAGGCTGCGTAACACAGAATCTTAAGGATAGAAAAGGCATTAATTTTCCAGAATGAAGTTCAATGTGTTGTATGCTTGGCACAAAATGAAGGGGGGGGGGGGAATCAAGCTTCACAGAAAATAATAACATAACTTTCAAGCAACTTACATGCTAGATAAAATTACTATTTTCACTGTTAAAAATCCTGAAATTAGCCATATTAACAACCCTCTCAATTCCTATGTCTACTGATCTTAGTAATGATGCTCAGAATTTCCATTGAGAAAAAGGGAAGGGTTCAGAAAAATAAGTGAGGTATTAACAGAGGCTATAGCAACCCAAAGCATTTATTTCAAGAAATATAAGATAGGTCTAGTAAAAATAAAAAACTTGAGAACCTCAGCTCAGGCTCTAACTGAAAATAAAGCTATGGAACCAGAAGAAAATATTGAAGAACCATAGAGCAAAATTGACAGTAGCAATATTAAGCAAGGTTCTTGGGTAATATGTAGGTTCAAAAAATCAGTGCAACAATTCGCTGAGCAAGTAACAGAAGTCGGAAAAGATTCATTCTTTCTTAACAAATCTAGAGTTAATTTATGGTATATTTTCTAGAAAAGGAGGATGTTGGCATAATAGATATTGGAAGCATTTATTGTACATATATTGCCACAAAACCTACATTTGATCATCATGGACAGTTTTGATATGTATGTTTCTCAAAATTCATGTTAACATGTTTTCATAAATTTTAAATAATTCATGTTTTGTACTTTTGTGTAGAATTTTTGACTTATTTACAGTGGAATGAACACTCAAACATATTCATTCCTAGGATCCCAATCATCCCTTCGGATCTCCCATTCCAATTTAAAGGACTTCAGTTCCCTGTTCATTTAAGTTTCGCCATGAGCATCAACAAGGCACAAGGACAATCACTGAGAGTTGTAAGACTCGATCTCATTAAACCGTGTTTCTCCCACAGTCAACTGTATATGGGTTGTTCAAGAGTTGGAAAAGCCGAGAATCTTTACATCCTAGCTCCAAATGGAAGAACATTAAACATAGTGTATCCTGAAGCTCTCTAAGCAGGAATCAGTGAGGTGACATGCCAGTGTCATGTCGGGTGGTGGGACTCATTCTTAAAATTATGGTTTTTTCTTTTTAATGTTTTCAGAATCAGTGAGGACATAACAAGAATGATGTGATGGGAAACGCTGTAAGGGTACTGCTAGTGTATATATAATACAAAGAAACATCACTTTTTAAAAACTTGTCATTGCTAAATTCTATTTTGAAATTGAAAACACTGTTTTTATACCCACTTTACCTCACCTGACCCTATTTATAAGTATTCATTGCTGAGAAAAATATTTTTGGAAGTATTCATAAAGCCTAAAATTCCTGTCAAATTACTTCATTGAAATATTGAATGCAACATGAATATTTTCAAACAATGAAAAATTCAGATTAAGTTCCAAAACATTGAAGTATAAAAAAATCACAAAATGAATTTCATGAAAAATACAAATTGAATCATGTTAACTTGTGTGCACAAGGATTAACATGTGAAATAAGCTAATGAAATCCAACAAAGCAAATAATTATGTATATCACCGTTATCAATTTTAAAACTTATCCACTGAAATATCTTACTTTTTATCAAAATCTCCGCTGGAATAGTTTGCTAACATTTGAATATACTGTAATTCAGGGGCATTGGAAGGCTGGATATCCCTTACTACAACTCCATATTTGCGCTGCGCTATATATGCTCTGTACATAAAAATATCTTTTTCCAGTTGATGAACAAGGTTGTTTGTCTATTTATAAAGAAAATACTGTTTAATATATATTACAATAACACAAACTAAACAAAAGAACAAAACACATTTACATGAAGAATAAACTATAACAGAACAAAAAATTTTCACTGAAATCCTAATATGAACACATATTTTTGAGCAATTCAAAGAAAGCTACAATCATAACAAATGTGCAACAAATTGAAATTTAAGACAATTTATTTTTCCAATTTTTTTTCGTATTTAAATTTAAAATTGTAGAAAACACAGTAAATCCTTAAATTGTTAAAATTTAAGCTTAATTAAGAATTGAAACACTTATAAATTTTCTGAAAGATTAAATAATTTTTTGAAATTGCCTTTGACACTAACCAAATGTGACATTTTAATTAATTTGGGGGCTTCTTTCCCAAACAATTATACTTTCCCTTCCTAAAAAGCACTATTTTACATATTTTTCATGACTACAAATCAATGACTGAAAACAAACCAGTCCATAGTTTTTAGAAATACAGGCGGCCCTCAACTTTCGTACAATTCGCTATTTCGCACATTTTTAAAAATTCAGTTTTTTAAAGATTTTTGTCGCTAATGCAAAAATTGTTCGCTTCCATGCAGTCGCTCCCACGGAGCGCTGTAGCTCGCTCTCACTCACACATTGCCGCCTAGAGTAGCGGACTTCTCGGAATCATTGTGACGTCACTAGGGTTCCGAGCTGTGGTGGCGGGGGCCGAATGTCAAATATATACTATGTATTAAACAGGTTTAGTCTTGAATTAGGGCGCGTGTCGATGCGTTGTGTGTTTTGCCAATTTATTTGCTTATGTTTAAATATTTCGCCCTTATAAATTTATAAACATGAGTGAGAAATGGAGAAACTGCAGTGTTGATACGAATAAAAAGAAATTAATGACTCATATACTTCATACGATCGAAACAAGGATGGAAATAATTAGACATTCTGAAAGCATTGAATCTTTTGCTTCAATCGGCCGTTCGTACGACATAAACAGGTCTACGATATGTTCAATTTTGAAAAACAAGAATGAAATTAAGGAATACGTTCAAAATTGTGGAAATATATCTTCAAGATTGTTTCCAAAATACACGGCATAGTGATGAATGAAATGGAAAGATCTTTGTCATCATGGATTGATGATCAACATCAAAACGATGTCCCTCTGAGTTTTTCAATTATTAACACAAGGCTCTTAGTTTGCATGAAGATTGGAAGACTAGATTAAAAGAAGATTCTAACACAGTGTTTCAAGCAAGTAATGGCAGGTTTGACAAATTTAAAATGAGGTATTCTTTAGATAATATTAAATTCACTGGAGAATCGGCTGATGCAGATAAAGATGTTGCAAAAGAATTTTTCTTCATTGTCCAAAATTATTGTAGAGAATATTCTCCTAGCCAAATATTCAATGTAGACGAGACGGGTTTATTTTGGAAAAAAATGCCTAATCGCACATTCTTATCGAAGGAAGAATCAGTTGTGCCCCTGGACACAAACCTTCTAAAAACCGATTGACATTGCTTCTTGGCGATTGAGAAAGACAGCATGTTATAGAACTCTTTATCAAGAAAAGAAAAAAGGGTGGCATTCAACTAACTCTTAACAAGTTTATAAAGAAAACACCTGAAAGCACTTAAACATGCTGTGTTAATTATGTATATTGATAAATATTATAGATATATAAATATTATTGATAAATATTTTAAATACAATTTTTGATGTTTTTCTACATCCCTCTCTACTTTCGAACATTCAACATTCGCACACATTTTCAGGAACCAATTATGTGCGAAAGTCGAGGGCCGCCTGTAATCAAAATCATCTCTTGCACTATTACTGTATGTTTCCCATTATTTTTGAACACGAAAAAAACATTTATTGTCGACGAAAGACAAACAATTCTCACATTACATGCTGTTTTAAATTTTTTTTTTGAAAAAAGTTTTGTCGTATCATACGGTGATACAAAATATCGAAAGGGCGAAGCCGCATGAAAATCATGGAGTATACAATATTGTTTGCCTGGCCATAAGAGCATAATATACCAACACGGAACAGCAAAATTTTTAAAAATTAAGTGTCAATAAAAACTCTACTTTTCCAAACTAAAGCTAATTTTATATAATACGATTATTCAACATATAAATATTGTAAACAAACAAAACCTTCAATTTTTGGGCCTCATTTATACAATACTGGTAGTTTCCTATATAAAAAGAATTTTTAATTTCAAACAATACATCAGGGCTGGATTGATTTGCCATTTCCAGATTCTTTAAAAAAAAGGGTTAACAATTCGCAAAATATGGATTTCACAAATCCCTTCTGTTTTCGTTTGTGTTGTCAAATAACTAAACGATTATGTAGGGACTTACACAACCTAGGAAACTTTATTGGGATAGAGTGTGTGACGTCACTGGTCGACATTGGAGTATTTCCGCTTTCGCTGGGTCGACTTCGCAATTCATCCACTCTGATTGGTTCGCCATCGCTTAATATCTAGCTATCTTGAACTCGTACGAAAATTGGCATGCTTTCTTTGGCGTTTTTCTGAGGTCTTGTTAGTGACTTATAACCCCGGAGGAAGACTCTAAATTGCTGCCCCTGCATTTCTGAGTTCATTAGGCGGACGTGGCTTTCTGTGCATTGCTGATTTTGGAACAGATGCAATATAGGACATCTTTTGGCGGGTATTTATTTGGCGTTTTTTTTCCAGATTTTTGCTGTTTGTGGCAACCTCCCTAATTTCCCGAATGTTCCACTCTGTTTATTTTATGTTACGTTTTAAGAAGCTTTTTATTTTAAATTTCTGCTGATATTTGATTTCTTTCGCATTTCTGTGGCTGTTTCGAATTTTGTAATTTCAATGTTTTACTATTTATTCAAGATTTACATATTTTATCCAGATTTGTATATTTAATCCAGATTTATATATTTAATCCAGATTTGTTTTTTATCAAAATATATAATTTAATCAAGATGTGTTTATTTTGTGTTACGTTTTAAGATGTTTTATTTTTAATTATGTTTAATCAAGGCGATTGTGCAATGATTTTTACGTGTTGAACCAAGGCTAAAGACGCGTTTCTTCCTTGGCGACCATTTTTGGCCGCCAAGGAAGTTGCATCTGTTCCCTGATTTTTGTGCTTGATATAAATTATATATTTATTCTTTGATTCTGACAAACTTTCATTGTATTTGATTTACAATTTCATTCTGTGTGTTCGATTCATATTTGTTGATCACAGTACTTCTTTCTGTTGCCAATAGTTGCTGAAGGACTGCCCACTACGCGTCTTGGTGGAATACTTTTCCTATTTCCATTGTGAAAAATCGTTGTATTTATACTGTGTTTTGCATTTTCATCCGTAATATGATTTATATTCTTAAACGTTCTTCACTTTTCCTCATCTTATCTGTTAGTAGTGTGTTAATAATGAGACTTCTCATAATTGGAGATTCAATGGTTAAGTATTTGAACGAATACTTGATTAGCGAATTGCAGGATCATGAAGTTGATATCATTTCTTTTCCAGGTGCGAAGATAGAAAGGATGTCAAGTAAACTTAGTAGTTTAGGTAAGTATGAATGGATGCTATTTCATGTAGGGACTAATAACCTTGTTGGTGATGTTTCTGAAATTCTTCAGGTATACACCAGCCTTTTTCAGGAGCTATCTATTTTGTATCCTGCTGCTAAGGTGGTTATTTCTGGGATCATACCATGTGGTCCCAATTTTTTTTCTGAGTCCAGTGCTTCTCTAGCATCTGAACTAGAATTTTCAAACCAAAAGACCTCAAACGTCAATCATAAACTAGAAAAGGCTTGCCTGGGCCGAGAGGCATTTTTTTTTTTCTGTTAGTCTCTTGGTTCATGGAAAGGCTTCTGGGGACATGATGGATTACATCTCAACAGAAAAGGGAATCTTCGTTTGGCGAAGATGTTTTCACAAACAGGAGGGCTGATTGCAATGGAAGCTGCAATCTCGAAGGACAGTCCTGCAGTAAGTGCATTTTTATATGTTACTTTGTTAAATGCAACTTTCAATCTTATTCTAAGCCTAATATGTGTTATGTAACCTCTTTCAAACCTGTCCTTTCTAAAAATTTTAATGTTCCTGACATCTGCTCTTTGTTAGTATTTCCTCCTTTACCAATAATTATTTCTAACACTAAGAATAATTATTGGCAAAGGAGCCTTTGCCAATAATTATACTAACATGAGTAATTTTCAACCTTCTATTCCACCTGCAAGTACTAATATTTCTGATCTTTCAGTTATTCAGTCTATTCCAAATGTTCCTTCTCCAATAATTACCACTACTACCCACTCTAGTAAATCTAATGTTCCTGACATCCATTCTTTGCTATAATTTCCTCCTTTACCGAAACTTATTTCTAATACTAACATGAGTAATTTTCAACCTGCTATTCCTCCTGTTCCACCTGTAAGTACTAATATTTCTGCTCTTTCAGCTGGTCAGTCAGTAACCACTCTTCCATTTTCTTGTAACCTAGAATGTTATTGCTCAGTAAAGGTATCCTTATCTGATAGTTTGGTAAATGATAGTAATGTTAATTAACAATGTAAGATAAAAGGTTTGATTGAGCATTGTAGAACTGATGGGGATAATGTTGAACATCTTGAGATGGAAAAGGAATTATATCCCAGACAACGTGTATGTTGTCAAAATATTTATAAATCAAAGGTCACTTTTACAAACCATCTTAAAACATGTAATGTTAGTGTTAAAATTTCATATCCTCGGCAATGTGAGAAATGTTTTAAGTTCTACAATTCCAGAAAATCATTTTCTCATCATAAGAACAAGTATAAAGTGCAAGAAAATAGTGGTTTAATGCAAGATCTCACCAAAGTTCTTAAAACCATGAGAGAACACTGTTCAACTGATGCTTGTTCAATTTTGGAAATCTGTTTCTGAACTAACAATTCTGATTAGGAAACTATGTCTAGTATAACCTCCAATTTATCTCTATCGCCTAAAACTAAGGATAACCCATTAACCTCTGCAATTAGTTCAAAAGAATTTCAATGTAACTCACCACTCACTATCTCAAAATCGATAGATGTTCCATCTCTTGCTTAATTCATTAACTAGTAAATGTGTACCAAATTCTGATTTTAAAACATGCGAGAAATGCTCTAAAGTATTTTCAAATCAGTACAATCAAAATGGCATAAAATGGTATGTACAAGAACTCATGAAAAAACCTTAAGGGCCAAAAAGTGTCCAGTTTGTGACAAGTTTTTTAAAATTGAGGCAGAATTTATTGGGCATGAGCAGTTGTGTAATTTAAAAAAAGAACGGGAAATGCATTACTGTATTTTTGAAGACTAATAGACCATTTAAGCACCTTGGAAATTTAAATAGGCATGTGTTTGACGTACACAATTCAGATTCTCTTCAAATACTTTCATTCGATTCAATGGTTAGTTTCCAAAATTGGTTAGATGGAAGGAACATCAACTTTTACTAAAACAGCAAGAGGCAAGCAGTATGGCTCTAAAACATTTCACTATTATGCTTGTCAGTTTAGTGTTCCATCATCTCGGTTTCAAAATTCTAGGAAAACAAATCGCAAAAATAGAAAAGGCACAATACCTAATCTTAACTGTCCAGTCAGAATATGTGCGGTGAGCAAAAGGGCCTGGTTACTGTCTCTTACATCACTAATAATCATTCCCTGCAATTTAAAAATTGTAAGTTTCAACCCTTTTAACGAAATACACGCGACTTTGTTAAAGCAGTTATTGTTAGGTGTTCCTGTATAAAAACTTCAATTTCTTTTGAGAGAAAAATTTGGAGATCGTGATTGCAGCGAGTTTTATCCTGTAAAAGAAATGTTCCTTTCACGTAAAGTAATTCGATCATATTCTTGTCATGAACTTGCATTGCAACCAAAGAGCGATGCAATTTCCATTGCTGCTCTTGTTGAGGAGCTAAAAATTTCGGAATACGACCCAGTATTAATTTTTAAACCTCAAGGCTCTCGTGTACTGTATGGTCCTTCTGATTTAGACCTTTTATTTAATAGTAACACCTCTTTTGCTTTAGAGATTGAAAGTAAAGAGCAAAGGGATATGATAGTGAAATCTTGCAGCAAAACATTATGCATTGACTCAACCCATAAAACGAATCAATGACTTTTGTTTAATTAATTTAGTAGTCTCGGATGAGTTAGGTAGTGGGTATCCAGTAGCACATTTTATTACAAATTCATTAACATATGAATTGCCTTTTTAAAAGTATTAAGTGTAGAATTCCTTATTTAAATGTTAATTTTGTCATGACCACACTACTTTTAGTGCATTTCAGGCTGTATTTGGACATGAAGTAAAACATTTGCTGTGCAAGTGGCATGTGTTAAGAGCCTGCAATAGGAATTTAAATTCTTACATTTCTGATAAATTCTACGACATGAAATCAAATTAAAATTTAAAAAATCTGCTAAATGAAAAACCTTATAGAATTTTATAGACTTTTCGAACTGTTCCGAAAATTGTGAGTTATTTGTAAATTATTTTAAAAGGGAATATTCTAACCAATGTAAATTTTGGACCACATCTTACAGGAGATATTATCATGCTTCAGTTAATACTAATAATTATTGTGAATCATTTCATAATCATTTAAACCGTTTACTTTGGGTGTAAATTTAATAGAAGGTTAGATACCTTGTTAAAAGTACTACTTGATATCGAAAAAGATAACTTTTTAATGTATAAAAAATAGAATTTTAAATGACATTCCACCCAAAGAAGAAAAGTCAGACATAAAAAAGGTAACAAAATTCCTGATACAGATTTGTTTTTACATAATTCTAATACTTGGTCTGCGAAGTCCCAACAAAGAGTACATTGTAAAGAGTACTTGTAAACACTGAGTGTCCTGTGATTGATCACTGCTATTTTAAATGTTCTTGAAATTAGTTGCATGTCATTATGCAGTTATTTATATAATTGCAACTGCCCAAATAGTTCTAATGTGTATAAGCATGTACATAAAATATATTCCACTAATCCTAAAACTAATCTCAATAACAATGACCTTTTTGATGATGCTCCTAGGATTGAAACAGATGGTTTTAAAGAACCCTTAAAATCTACATTTATTGCTAAAGATTTGTACAATCCTCATTCCAAGACTGGTAAACTAAAAGTATGTCAAAAGTTATGGGATTCCTTATCGCAAAAATTACATGATCCACGAGTTCAAGAATTCATACTTGACAAAGTATATACAACATTGCAAACATTAGTTGCTGGATGCCGTGGCATTTTAAACTCAGAGACTGATAAAAATTCTAATGTTTTCCTCCTTCAAAAGTGGCTCCAAATCAGGATATTGGGCGTCAGATTCTATTCAAAACCAGAAAATATAACAGAAAGGTGCAATGCTTCGCAAGAGGAATAGCGCTAAAAGGTTCTGAAGATGTTGATGATTGTTTTGTAAATATGACCCCATGAAAAAAGGCAAAGTTAGCTTTCTATGAACCATTTATTACAAAATTAAACAATGAAAGAGGTGAATCCTTTACTAAAAGCATTGGGGTCTTCAAATTGTGTCAAACAGCTTTAAAATCCTTGGACCCTTTTATTAATGTTCAATTAATGAAGAAAGAGCTATAAAATTGAAGTCTAAAGATTTTGTCAGAGGATGGTTATTTGACGTTATCATTGATACATTTCTTTGTGTTGTGTACAGTTAATCCAGACTTTGTTTTGATTGATGCTGCTACTCCTTTAATTTATCATCAAAATATTTATTTCTGCCTGTTTGCATGGAAAATCATTGGTGTTTGATACTTATTAATAAAGAAAAAAATGCATTGATTTTTACGATCCATCAAATAATGATAGTTCTGACAGGTATTGCAAAATTTTAGATAATGTTAAAAATTATTTGGTTGTACAACTGAGGATTCAAATTTCAAAAATTCCCCTTACATGTGTTGCAAGAAGATTGCAATGAACTGTGGTGTGTTTGTATGTTACTTTGCCCATCAGATACTACACAAGTCTAGTGTTTATGCGCCATTTGATACAAATAAATTTCGGGTATACATTTACTGTGTTTTGTTAGGAACAGTGATTCCTTCAAAGGACTCATTTAATAAACCAACTGTAAATAATACTATCCAAGATGTTAATTTCTGTAACTTATTCAAAATTTAAGACAATAGATAAAAGTAATGTTTTGAAATGTGAAGTAAAAGTTAATGACAGAGATTAAGACTAAGTACATGCTGAAAACTTTTGATCTCTTTATTTCATTAGAAGAAACTCTTTTAAGATAAGCTTCTGCTTTTTGCAAAGGTTGGCTATATGATTCAATTCTTGATGCTTTTGTTTTTAATGTTATTAGGTATTCAAAGACCTTTGGGTCACTGGATACAATATGTCCCTCTTTGATATTAAATGGTGGCAAATTAGCTCGTTCTTATTGATCAATTAAAGAAACAGAATTTTACTCATTCCAGCTAATGTAATAAACATTGGATTCTAATTGTTGTAAATGTTGATAGACGTACCTTAGAGTTTTATGATCCATTTAATGACTCCATAGATAAAACATCGTCACTTTTATTGCTCAAATGGTGTTTAATATTAAGTAGTGTGTTTCCTAACTCAAATGAATGGACTCAGATTCTTTCCCCATGGCAAGCAAACTGACAGTACAAATTGTGGTGTCTTTGTGTGTGTATGTTATTATGTTTATAAAAGTAAATAATACATCTTTAAATTCAGATTTCAACATACCAAATTTTAGACAGTTTATTTATGATACTATCATTGGAACATAAAGTATTTATACATACCTACGCAAACAAGGAATTAAACAGATACCACATGAGTGTAACCAATAATGGACAGACCATACAGTTAGTTAATTTATATCTGTACTAAACCTTAATATTTTTTTAGTTTAATAATGTATTTTGTTGTTTGTATTAACATTTTCTAGATCAATTCAAAATAATTTGTTCAAATTTTTAGTAAATATTACATTCTTTACTACAAAACTCTTAACACAAACCTAAATTAAGTTTGAATGAAACCTGTAATCACAATTCTTCAGTAATTTGTTTTCACCTATTAAATATTGCTTTTTCTAACCCACTGTTGCATGGATTTTATGTGTTGTAATTTTACTTATAAAATTTCCCATTATTTATGTAAGGACGTTTGCAAATTAACCAGTTTTATGTCTTTAAATTAGTTTTGCTATAAGATCCTAAGGTTTAAATCAAAGCAGAAATCTCCTGGTATAGAAATGTTTTAACAGAATGTAACAAAATAATATTTATTTAAGTGTATTAAGTTTATATGGAATGTAACTAATTTCATTTTTATTCTGTTATTAAAATGTTTGTACAATTTTTTCTATATAAATGTAACTGAATTATTGAGTGTACTTTCTGGAGTTATGAATTCTTTATTTGATCTTTTTTATAGTTAAATTAATTTGGGAAATTCCTATGTTAGAAACGATGAATTTCAATTGGTCCATAACAAAGTGGTGGTTCGTTTTTGATAACAAACATCTTTTAGTTCAGAAGACTTATTGGAAAAGCAGCATTATAACAGGTGCGTGAGTGGAGTTTAATTGACTAAGCATCTCGGGGGTAAAATTAACAAAAATTTATTTACATTTTGGGTACTAATTACGAGAAAACAAAGTATTACAGGACCACAGCGCAAACGCGCGTCTGGAAGGAAGGGGGCAGAACTTCTCTTCCTTAAGGGGGGGAAATGTCATTCGTTAGATGACGTACTTGGTGACATGCCAAGAAGGGGTTGAGTTGTTATGGGGTGAGTAGTAGTTCAGTTCAGTTCACTTCCAATGCGCTAACAGTTTGATCCGCTACACTCTTCCCCTCAACCTGCAATCAACCGTCCTCCTCGGGAGGCAACTTGCACGATGTGGAGGCTGTAAACGGCGAGGTGGACCGGAAAGGTAATGTCTCTTTTGGGACCTCGATGATGGACAACCACGTGTATTGTCAGAATTGCTGGCATCGGCAGAAGGATTCTGCTTCTCCTGGTCATCAGGCAACTTCTTTGGTCGTCAACTTCTGCGAATCGGCGCCACAGGTCGGGAATCAGGACCGTTGTAGGGTTACAAGGGCTGACACATAGTAGTTTCCTACAGGTGAAGAAAGATCATCTTTAGCAGCAACTGTGTAAGAGATAGGAGACCTTTGTGACACAATTACATATGGGCCATCACGCCGGGGCATAAATTTTGAGGTTTTGCCTTTCTTAGCCTGACTTATTGGGTGCAAAGCAACCCAAACGTTGTCACCCGTCTTAAACTGAGGTGATGGTTTACGATTCTTGTCCGCATACTGTTTATGCTTGTCTTGACATTCTTCAACATGGTCTTTTATTTGCTTCGTGAAAGCGGCAAATTTTTTTAGATAAGGAGTTATCTCTGGAACGAAATTGTCATTATCTACAACACTTCGAAAATCGTGCGAAATATCATCTACAGTGCGCAGCTCTCTACCAAACTGCAGATAAGCAGCAGTTTGTCCTGTTGAGTCGCACTTGGCGGTGTTTAAAGCAAATCTAATAGTTGGTAACTTTTCGCTCCATGTGGCGCTCCATCACCAACTAATATTGCCAAACATGGTTTCAAATCTCGGTTCTTTCTTTCCACAGGATTTGCTTGAGGATGATAGACTGGTGTCAAAGTTTGTTTAATATTTAAAAGGTAGCATACTTGTTGTGTTACGGCACTTATAAATTGGGAGCCATTGTCACTAATGACTCGTCTTGGCAACCCGTATCTCATAAAAACTTCCTCAATCAAAATTATTGCACATTCCTTAGCAGTAGCGTTGGTTAACGCAAACAGTTCTACCCACTTAGTGGAGCAGTCTTCTATGATGAAGATCCACCTTTTGTCTCGGGTAAGGGCCCAAAGAGATCTAAGGAAATAGTTTCAAATCGCTGTGAGTAGATAGGTGTCTGAAGAAGTCCAGAGGGTTTTTGGTTGCTAGGTTTGTACCGACAACAATCAGTACAGTTCTTCACATATTCGGTAATGTATCTTCTCATACCAATCCAAAAGTACTGCTTTGCTATTCTGCTATACGTTCCTTCGATTCCATAATGACCAGCTGTTGGTGCATCATGATGTTCTTTAAGAACCCTCTCTCGTTCTTGAAAAGGTACAACCAGCTGGGCCTCTTCCGACTCAGAGTCAGGAGAATATCTATATAAAACTCCTTGGTTCATGAGGTATTCTCTCTCAGAATAGTTTGCAAAATTCTCGTCTTTTTCGATACTGTAAAAAGAATCGATAATTTTCCTGAGATTTTCATCTTTCAGTTGCTCTTTTCGAATATCTCCAGGATTGCGCGAGGGCATATCAATGGATATGGTACACATTTCACAAGTTCCTTCCGTGTGTTGGCAAAAAGGTCTAGACAGCATGTCAGCTATAACGTTAGCTTTACCTGGAATGTATTCCAACTTCAAGTTTAAGGATTGGACCTCTAAAAGCCCATCTCGCTAATCGTCCAGTAGGATTCTTTAAATTCATTAGCCATTTAAGAGGCTGATGGTCAGATGCAACAGTGATTTCTTGCCCTTCAATGTAAGCACGGAACTTCTTCAATGCCCATAATACAGCTAATGCTTCACGTTCCGTTGTCGAATAATTTCTTTCAGCACTTGTGAGTAATCGACTGGCATATTCGATAGGATGCTCTTCAGGTCCAGTGCCTTGTAAAAGAACTGCGCCCAGTGCATAGTTACTTGCATCAGTTCGAATAGTGTAAGGCTTGGTTGAATCATTTTGACTAAGAATAGGTGGACTAATCAAAAGTTGTTTCAAGGTTTGAAATGCGTAATCTTCTTTACCCCATTTCCAGCTGACATTCTTCTTTGTAAGATTGCTTATGGGTCTTGCAACTTCTGAAAAGTTAGGAATAAATCTCCTGTACCACGAGCAGGTCTGTAGAAATGACCGCACTTGTTTAACAGTCCTTGGGGGTGGCATTTTCTGAATGACAGCAGTTTTCTCTGGATCCACTTCCAGGCCAGACTTTGTTATGTACAGTCCTAGATATTTAACACGGTTACACGCGAAGTGACATTTCTCACGGTTAGCATGCAACTTAAATTCTTGAAAACAGCTTCTAAGTTATAAAGATGTTCTTGAAAGGTTTCAGACAATATGATAATATCATCTAAATAAGAAAGAACTAGCACATCTTTCAACGAATTCCGAAAATTGTCTATTAATCTCTGAAAAGTTGCAGGGGCGTTCTTTAACCCAAAAGGCATTCTGTGATATCTGTAAGTTCCGAAAGGACAAGTGAAAGCTGTCTTATCACGATTTGCAGGGTTTACTTCAATTTGATGATAACCTGACTTTAAGTCAATTGTAGACATGTATGAGGTGTGTTTTGCGTCATGAAGCAAGTCGTCCATCCTGGGGAGGGGATAATTATCAGTTACTGTGATTGCATTAAGTTTTCGGTAGTCAATGCATAAGCGCATTTTCCCATTAGGTTTAGGAACTAATACTACAGGTAAATCGTACGGAGATTCACATTCTTCTACAGTACTATTTGCCAAGAGTTCATTCAATTCTTTTTTTAAAACTTCTTTCTTGGCAGGGGACATGCGATAGGGTGGCAGCGAAACAGGAGGATTTTTTCCTGTATTAATATAATGTTGAATCTTGGGAGTTGCTGCTTCCCCTGGTCGGAATATACCTGAGAAATTCTCTATCAATGCGTTTAATTCTGTTTTTTGTTCTCTAGTAACGTGTCTTCCTTCATCGTCTCTCAAATGTATTGAATTGACATCAACATCTGCTTTTGCTACTTCGACAGTTCTTTGGAAAGTGTCTTCAGCAAAGGGAAACTTTCGTCTCGGACAGTTACTAAAAATCCAGTGGTGGTTTGGAACATTCAACACTATTTTGACTTTGCGCAAAAAGTCTGTCCCTAACAGAGTTCGATTGTCTTTCGCTGTTGGAAAGGCTAATAATTCGGTTCTGACCAAACGTCCTTCAATTTCGATATCTACCTGGGCTTTGCGTACCTCGGTTTCTCTCTCAAAACCATCAGCAAGTGTGACGTTGAGAACTATTGCTCCAAATTTTATTCCTTTTTCTCTCAAAAGTCGGTATAACACTTCACCAGCAATCGAGTTACTCGCTCCAGTATCAGCACATGCTATACCATTCATCCCATTTATTGTGATTCTCAATAGGGTTGTTTGAGATTGTCGAACTGAACACGAACGAAGATGCAAAGAGCCAAATTCTGTTCTTTCCACTGTTGTAACTGGAGAACAGGTGGGACATTTCGGCTTTATAACTCCCACTTTTCCGCATCCATAGCAACTAAGTTGAGGTCGGTCCTCACTCTTAATGTCGTTTCTAGGATGAAACGTTTTCGTTTTCTGTGGATCAAACTTGACATTTCTAGGCTTATTTCGTGGTCGAAACTTCGGATATTCCTTTTTCTTAGGTTCTTGAGTTACGTTTCTCGGTTTCATACTTCTGATTTCCTCATAGGCATCTAATTTGTCTGCTAACTCATTGAGATCTATCCAATCAGACCAATGGTCAAGGATGTGTTCTTTGTAGTCAGGAGGAGTTCGTTTCTTTATTTGGTCAGCAATCGTTAGATCCTTTAATTGCTCAAATGTTGTAACGTTCAGTTCTGTAAGCCAACCCTCAAAGTAATTTCGTAAATCGAAATAATAATCGCGCCATGTACTATCGAGACTTCTGCGATGTTGTACAAAAAGTTGGCGGAATTTTTCAGCGCTCATTCTAAAACGCTTAAGTACAATCTGTTTAATGTGATCATAATTCTGAGCATCCGCATCGATCTCTTGTGCTACCAACTTAGCAATGTCACTTGGGAGGAGACCAATCAGATAAACTACCCATTTCGTAACTGGTACCCTCAAAAAAGTTAACTGCTTTTCAAACAAATTTCAAAATAAACTCATATCGTCCGTTTTCGCATCAAAGCTAGGGACTAGCCTCTTCAACTCTAGTTTAGAAAAACCTGTGTCAACAGTAGACAGAACAGATTGAGAGTCGGTGTTCGTTTTTGTAGCAATTGCCTGCAATTTTAATTTTTCTAGCTCAAAAATTCTCTCCTTTTCTTTTTCAGCAGCAGCAGCTCTTTTTCTTTTTCAGCACGTTCTTCTTTTTCTTTCCTTTCACTAATCATACTATTAAGTAATTCCTTAGTGAATTCTTCATCATATGTTGCGCTTTTTAGTATAGCATCTTTAATATCAATTATCTTAAAATTATCATCGATAGGAATATCAAGTTCATTTGCTAATGCAATCAAGTCCTGTTTCTTACCCTTAGCCAAATATGCCACTTATTTAAAACAAGGGTAATATAAAATAAGCAATTCTACTATATCACTAATAAATCAAAATATAACATTGATGGCATTCACAATTTAATCATAACAAAATATTCATGCATTATATTCATAATCAATTCAAAATAATGCAAAGCAATAAACTAATAATATTTCAAATCATAATGGGCAGTATCATAACATGCAAACATTAGATTTCCAAAACATAAATATTACTCCAAATCAATACTTTATCAGTATCATTTATAAGCATCTAATTTTCTAAAATTTAAGTATCATTCCAAATCAATACTTCTATCAAATATTTCTTAAAATGGCTAAAACTATTTCTCTTCTGTTTTATAAATAATACTTCTGTTTCCGGAAATCTGGAGAAACTCCAACTCAGAATTCACCATAGAATTCTATTAAAACAAAACCTCAATATTTAACGAAACGGAGGACGTTAATTCTATTGAAAACAGAAGTGCTTACAACAAGTTACTGTTAGATATCATGCAAAACATTTAGTGTGTTATTAACTGTGACCTTAACTGTTTAAATACTTTTGAATGTGAATGGTAAAAAGTACTTCAACTACTTCTAACCTTGTTCGAATGGCTGTATGTTGCGTTTTTGTTGTCCTGAATAAAGCTGTTATGATCTATGTATTCAATTGGTTGATTAATCTATATATTTAATAGGTTATGGGCTCATCTCTCTTCCACTGAGCAGTAAGAAATTTTTATTAATTTAAAGTAAATCTAGTACTTACGTGAAAATCGTAGACTATTGTTTTTAACTTTACTGTTACCAAAGATGGATTTTAAACCACACATAGATAAGCTCGAAGGACAAGGAAATTGGTCGAAATGGAGGAGACAGATTGAGCTGTTGCTTAGACATAATGATGTCCTGGACACTGTAACAGGACAATGCACTGTCCCGACTGATCTTGGAGCAACTGCCGACACAGAGGCATTTACAGCGTATGAAAAGGAGCTGAAGTCATTCAAAAAGAGTGATGCTCTTGCACAATTAATTCTTGTGGGATGCATGAATGATGCAAATCTAGAATTGACAGCGACTTGTGACTCTGCAAAGTCAATTTGGGACAAGCTGTTGTCTGTGTACGAGCAAAGCTCTGGTCAGCGTGTGGATAGGCTGATGGAAGAATTCTTTAGCAGTGTTAAAGATCCTATGGAGGATATTGTGACTCACGTATCACGTCTGCAAAAGAATTTCTGTGAGCTCAATGACGAACTCAACCGTCTGGTGAAAACAGAACTTCCTGATCTGCTGCTGATGAGTCGAATTATGTCAACTTTACCCCAAGAGTACTTTGAATTTAAAAGTGTCTGGGAGTCTGTCCCAGTTGAAGAAAGGACTGTAAATAAGTTGACAGAACGTCTCCGACTCATCGAAATGCGACTTCCAAAGAAGTATGATGACTCTGCAGTCCTTGTTGCCAATAAGAAAAACATTAGTAAAGGAAAGCCTGAAAGGAAGTGTTTCAAATGCCACAAGGTTGGCCACTTTGCTAAAAACTGTCCCAAAAGAACTGATGTTTCTAAGAAGCTTGGAGATGCATTCATGTGTGTGCTTGAAGGTGTTCCAGATGATGAACTGTGGTTAGCTGATTCAGGTGCATCAGCACATATGACAAAAAGAAAAGAATATTTTAATTCTTTTGAAACTTTTGTGACTCCAAGGCCTATCAGAATAGGGAACAGTGAAGACATTTTAGCACACGGTAAAGGAACTGTAAGCGTTGAGATGCTGATACGTGGAAAGTGGGAACAAAATCATCTGACAGATGTGTGGTATGTCCCTAAAATCGACAGAAACCTGTTTTCAGTTGGACACACCATTGACAAGGGTTTCCATTTTGATGCTGGCAAGGAAAACTGCACATTCTCTAGAAATGGTCTGCAAAGACTGAGAGGTCGAAGGATAGCTGGAGGACTTTATGCTCTTGAAATGAGGGTCAGAATGCCTGAAACAGCAGCAAATGTTTATGTTGCATCTCAAGAAGAAAGTGCACAGCTGTGGCATGAAAGACTGTGTCATCAGAACAAGCAACATGTAAAAGAATTTCTTGGTCAACAAGGAATTAAGGTTGCTGTTAAAGAAAATTTTTGTGATGGCTGCATGTTTGGAAAACAACATCGAGCAAGTTTTGGAACTAGATCAGATAGACCAAAAGAGGCAAGAGCACTAATCCATGCTGACGTTTGTGGACCTATGCAGGAAAATTCTGTAGGAGGCTCACGATATTTTGTCTACTTTAAAGATGATTTTTCGAAGTTTCGTAGAGTATTCTTTATAAAAGCTAAGAGTGAAGTAGTCAACTGTATGAAAACTTTTTTAAGTGAAGTGGAGACTGCTGGACACATTGTCAAAGAGTTCATCAGTGATGGTGGGGGAGAATTCAAGAATGCAGATGTCCGTGAACTTCTTCATGCCAAGGGGATCAACATAAGATATTCCATGCCCTACACTCCCGAGCAAAATGGAGCTGCAGAAAGGGAGAATAGGACTTTGGTGGAGAGTGCAAGGTCCATGCTACATGCAAAGAATCTTCCTGTAAAGCTGTGGGCTGAAGCTGTTAATACAGCTGCATATGTTCTGAATAGAACTGGCCCTACTACCATAAAAGACAAAACACCTGCAGAACTTTGGCTCAAGAAATCTTCTAACATTCATTATCTACGTGTGTTTGGGACAAAGTGCTTTGTGCATGTACCCAAGCAAAGAAGGCAAAAATGGGACTCAAAGAGTGAAAAGGGAATCTTTGTCGGATACTGTGGTGAAAGAGATGGGTATCGTGTCTGGTTGCCAGCTAATAAAATTATCTTGAGTAGAGATGTTGTGTTTGAAAAAGAAGAAACGTTAGAGAAAAAAGTGCAGCTGAGTGTAACGCTGCATGAAAAACCTGTAGTCTCTGAAGATGGTGGGAATGAATCATCAGAGGAAGCAGCAGATGAAGGAGTTGACTTACCACAATCGCCAGAGGAAGCAACAGATGAAGTTAACCAACCACAAACATTTGTTCAAGAAAAGAGAAAAGTCAGGCAACCTGCTTATTTGAAAGATTATGTCCTGCTTGCGCACACAGATGTTCCTCAATCATATTCTTCAGCCATGAAATCAGAAAATGCTAGAGAGTGGTGTCAAGCCATGAATGAAGAGATGGCTTCGTTGGCTGAAAATGAAGTATGGGAACTTGTCAATTTGCCACATGGAAAGAAGATAATATCTAATCGCTGGGTTTTGCGAGTTAAAACCAAACCTGATGGCAGTGTCGACCGATATAAGGCAAGACTTGTGGCTAGGGGCTATGTACAGAAGCATGGGCAGGACTATGATGAAACATTTAGTCCTGTGGCCAGATTCGACACTATTAGAGCAGTATTGAGTGTCGCAGCAGCCGAGAAGCTCCAACTTCTGCAGTTTGACGTGAAAACTGCCTTCCTTTATGGAGAACTTAAGGAAGAAACATATATGAAGCAGCCTGAAGGGTTCGATGATGGATCGGGGCGTGTATGCATGCTTCACAGGAGTCTATATGGACTTAAACAGGCACCGAGATGCTGGAACAAGAGATTTGTTGACTTCATCAAAAGCCAAGATATGTGTTGCAGCAATGCAGATCCATGTTTGTTCTTCAGGAAAGGGGCAGGTAAAAAACTTGTAGTCGCCATCTACGTGGATGATGGACTGGTAGCTGGGTCTGATGGAGAATTTTGTAAATTCATAGAGTTATTGAAAACAGAATTTAAAATTACAATTGGTTCCTTGGACTGTTTTCTCGGCATGCAAATCAACCAGTTAAGTAATGGCTCAATTTTCATCACTCAGGCGAGCTATGTTGAGAAAATTCTTGACAAGTTTAGATTTTCTGATGCCAACACTGTTGCAACTCCCTGTGAAAAGTGGATTCAAAGTAATGATCAAAAGTTGGATGGAGAAGAACCATATAGGGAAGCAGTAGGTAGCCTTATGTACCTCTCTACAGCGACTCGACCAGATATTGCTTATGCTGCGAGTGTGGTATCGGAGCATCTTGAATCACCAATGCACTCTCATTGGCAGGCTGTTAAGAGAATTTTTAGATACTTGAAAGGCACCATGAACTATGGACTCTTGTATCATTCGGACATACCACCTGGGAAACTTCAAGCTTACAGTGATGCAGATTATGCCGGGGACGTTAAAACAAGGCGCTCAAGATCTGGTGTCCTGAGTATGTACTCTGGTGGTGTTATTACGTGGTCAAGTCGTAAACAACAGAGTGTTGTACTGTCCACAACTGAGGCTGAGTATGTGGCAGCCTGTGAAGCAACAAAAGAAATCATGTGGTTGATGCGATTGTTTAATGAACTGACCACATTGAACTCTATACCAACCATCATGGTTGACAACATGAGTGCTATAAAGCTTGCGAGGAATCCTGAGTTCCACAAGCGATCGAAGCACATTGAAGTGAGGTTTCACTTCGTTCGTGAAAAATACCTGGAAGGTGTAGTTAACATTGAACATGTTTGTAGCGAACAACAACTTGCAGACATACTGACCAAACCCCTGGCGAAACCTCGCTATCAGTTTTTGTGCAAGAAAATTGGTATTAGTGGATGTATGTTTTGAGAGGAAGTGTTAGATATCATGCAAAACATTTAGTGTGTTATTAACTGTGACCTTAACTGTTTAAATACTTTTGAATGTGAATGGTAAAAAGTACTTCAACTACTTCTAACCTTGTTCGAATGGCTGTATGTTGCGTTTTTGTTGTCCTGAATAAAGCTGTTATGATCTATGTATTCAATTGGTTGATTAATCTATATATTTAATAGTTACTAATACTTATGTAACTATATCTTCTCGAGAAACAAAACAATTTTTATGCTACTTATAGCATTTTCAGATAGTAATTAAGAAGTACTCATCTGGGAAATTCCGTCTGCTGGAATCGTCATTCAGGAATCCAAACTCCAACTGCGTAGTTCGTTGATAACTTCAGGCATTTGGTAATCCAAATTCGAACAGGCTTGTTCGTAAATCGGGTTTAAATCCAGGCCACGACGTAGGGCGCCATTTTTATAACAGGTGGGTGAGTGGAGTTTAATTGACTAAGCATCTCGGGGGGTAAAATTAACAAAAATTTATTTACATTTTGGGTACTAATTACGAGAAAACAAAGTATTACAGGACCACAGCGCAAACGCGCGTCTGGAAGGAAGGGGCAGAACTTCTCTTCCTTAAGGGGAAAAAATGTCATTCGTTAGATGACGTACTTGGCGACATGCCAAGAAGGGGTTGAGTTGTTATGGGCTGAGTAGTAGTTCAGTTCAGTTCCAATGCGCTAACAGTTTGATCCGCTACAGCATTGGGTAGGGTTGGGTTGGGTATTTCAATTAACGTCACACTGGAGCAACACAATGGGCTATTCCGCTACAGCATTGAATAAATTGAGTTGAGGGGGGGGTATTTCAATTCACGTCACACTGGAGCAACACAACGGGCTATTGGTGACGGTCCGGGATCAATCCCAAGGGGAAAGATCCGAGGACAACACCACGTAATTTTGAACCACGGTCAGATGACGAGGCAACACCTGAGCTGGCACCCCACTCTCCAAACTTCCACACCACGCCAACGTGAGGACATTTGAGGCCACGACAGATGTAACGTGCACCAGCCCCCTTTGTACACGACGGTGTTTTGGCTGGATTCGAACTCGCAACCCTTCGGTTGCAAGTCCGTTACTCTTCCAACCGGGCCACCGCGGCCCAAATTGAGTTGAACATGGGGAGAAAAGTGTGCAGTGTGATCTGATGAATCAATTTCTGGGAGTTGAAACATTTTCATAGTTTAAATTATTTTTCCTCAATGAATGCATATTGTGTATTGCCTTACAAGTTGTAACAGATTTGTGTTTTGTTATTTATTGAAATACCATTTATATTTTTCAGATATGTTACAAATCTCTGATGTGTAGTTTTCCAACTGAAATGAAAAATATTAGACTTATTTGGTGTCACATGGAGTCATTCAATATTCAGTAGTTTAATAACTAAATGATGTTTGTTTTTTATGACCATTTCGTATGGAATCAATAACAAATTTCTTTTATTTTAAATTACGCTGGTTTAAATTAAAATCTTAAATTTTATTTTCCTTTCTGTATTAAGTTTATTGATATTGAAAATTAAATAACTATGAAAACAAGATGCCTGTTATTTTATTCAAATATGTTAAGAACTTTTCACTCAGTTCACCCCAAAATTATTCTGAAAATCCTCCTCCCTTTAAAGACACTAAATAACTGTTGATTGGAATCATAATTACCAGACAAGTATGTATTACCCTTCTGAGACATTGACCAACAGATGTCACTCACAAGCCTGTTCATCGTGGGTGCTTTTAAACATTCCATGTGACTATAAGTTGCACATGGCCAATTTTGAACTGTCCTCCATATGATGGGTGAAATATACTCACTCAAATTATGAAAACTGGCAACTTGCATTATTTTTTAAGATGTTCTATTTATTTAGTATTGTAGTCTGTTTATGAAAAAATGAAGGGGACAGTCACAATGAAAATGTTTTCTGCAGTATCACAAAAGCATTCCAATTTTGCACATGAATCGAATTAGAAATTTCACTTGATTTGATTTGAACAAGACCAACTTTTAAAATACTGAAAAAATTACAATTTTCTGAAAATTTCACCACTTTATTCTTAAAACTTAAAAAATTCAAACACTTATCATTATCTAATTTACCAGATATTCTATTAAATTTTCGTTTCAAATAAAAACAAAAAAAGTGGTTTCCCCAACGAATCAAGTGACTAGATCTGTTCTTGGAGACTTGAGTAGATTGCAAAATTATGACATATTTGTGTAATATGTTGTCACGTGTAATGTAATTTGAAAGTAATTTCGTCGGCACATAAAAAAGATTTTCTTATTGAGTTAGTTATGCATAATTAAGACTCTTTTTTATGGAACTGGACAAATTTAAACACAGAACGAGTCAAATTTTGGTTAAAATCTTAAAAATTTAGGTTTAAAATCTGCGGCGATCAAATTAAAATTAGTTTTATTTTCCTTGAATTAATTATACGCTTTCGAGCAAAACCCTTTAAATCTACACACAAAAATCAATTAGGTTTGAATATCCTTTAGTTCTTTAGTTAAGGATCTCTTGACAATGCATGCCTTTTTGATGAGTTGAAAATACTGATTCAATTCAGAAAAATCAATTTTAAGCGTTGTGTGATAAAGAGAAAAAAGAAAGTCGAAAAGCATCAAAATGTCCATCCACCTCAAGCACCTTCGAAAAGATGCAAGAACTTAAGAAACCGGTTTCCTCCGGGACTTGAACTCCCATATCCACTTCTCTTTATCATTCTAAAACTTGGCGTTCTGTAAAGTCACCTAAGCGATAAAAACACCAAATTGCAAATACTGTACACTGCGGCAACTATGTCTACCGGATGTGCTCTGCACATTAACTGCATTAGTCTGTCTAGTTGTGCGCTTTTATCCTTCAGAGTTTTCCTAGAATGAAACGTTCGAATATGTAAGTTAGCATCATTGCCAACTTAAATTGCGAAAAAAACAAATTTCTACGTCATCTATTACTAGAACATGAACCCCAACATGAATCACTTTAACCAGAGTAAATAACTGCATAATATGAGTAGCTATTTACTCTGTGGATTTAACTCGTCATCTGACCGTGGTTCAAAATTACGTTGTGTCCTCGATCTTTCTCTTTGGGATTGGTCCCGGACTGTCACCAATAGTACGTGTAATGCTTCAGTGTGACGTTAATTAAAATACCTACATACCTATGGATTTAACAAACGACTGAAATAAAAGTAAATATCTCAAAAAAATTTAAATAAAACTTGATCCCGGACTGTCGCTAACAGTCCGCTATGTTGCTCCAGTGCGAAGTACCTACAGTACCTTTCTTTTGTATTTGCACTTGAAGGAATTGGCATTGGCTGCTTTTATTTTGTTTACTTGTCTGCTGGTTTGAAAAAATGTTCAATTTCTGAGACCTAGGTAGTTAGAAGTTTTAAGTCACAAAACAAGAAAAAAAACCATCTAGTTACACAGGTGCAAAAACCCGAGATCTGTTTTTTATTTCGTTTGAATGGAGAAACTTATGGATAATTTACCAGCAGATCTTGAGAAGTACAGTATATTTACGAGTACTCAATCAAAAAATACTTTTGAATTTTGGAGTGCCTGAAAACGAATTTCTTATCATGATCGAAAATTCAAAGTTTTGACTGCTAATTCTTTCATGTTATTTACCTTGATTTTAATAAAAAATCTTAGCTTCCTTTACTGATTCAAACATAAACATTACTACGAACCGAAATATCCTTTGCAAATGAAATATCGTGGTATTTACGGTCCTTTAAGTCGACTGTCGATACAACTGTCTCCTGAAATCACTTCTAAAAGGCCATGGGCTTCCGAAGTTTTAAGTTGTCATATAAAACAAAGAAAATATCCTGCTTGGACATCTTATTTTGTGAAGTATAACTCGATCATTAATGATCAATTCGGGCTATCACATTTCAATTGGCAGGTCGATAACAAAAATTATCATATCTTGAGAACTGGATGTTATCCATTTATCAAATATCATTGCAGCCAACGTCAGTTCCAAAACCTTGACTCAGAAAATAACCTTTTCTTTTGTCTCAAAATTTTAAATCTTGGTAAGTTGTAGTTATATTTACCAATATATTGTGCTGTGAAATTTGTTATGTTTAAAACATTTGAATTTTATCACTTAACTCAAAGCTAAAATTGATATTTTAGTGCAGTTAACTTAAATCAATTGTAGGAAAAAAGAAATCCCGGTTTCATGTGCAAACCTAATGACATAAAAGTAACAATTCATTTTTCTTTAACCTTTGTAAGGTTTATGAAAATTCACTTTTCTCTTGAAAAAGTGCCCATTTTTGTGAACTCTTCAGATAGACTTGGGTGTTTTTACCCACATTGTCATACTTCCAGCACACATGAGGAATGCAAGATGTTTCTAATAGCTAAATTATGACAATTAAGAAATTTCAGGGTTGGAAATGAATATTTTAAGTCTGAATCTACACTTGGTTAGTTTACACCAATTGATTTTTTTTGTTTTCCTACATCTTTTGTCTTTATTTTTCTGTTCACACATCTCTTCATATAGGAAATAAAACAATCAGACGCAAACTATACTTCCTTCTGAATTAATAAGCAATAGGCTGTGTTAGTGTGTCCTCCATCGTCTGTGCTGTCAACTAGTACCCTAAGAAAATGCACACTTCAAGTTTAATTTCACATAGACCTCACTTTCCATTACAAAGCTAGTCAATAATCCCCACTAACACATTAACTTTGCCCACTTGTATGCATATGAGATTGACTTTCAAGATCAAAGGGAAGCAGTCTTGCGTTATTTTGATGATTTAACTAAAGAAAATGTATGCTAATTTTTTAATTTAATTAAGTATAATAAAATGTTTAATTAGATTATGTGTGTTTATTTTTTCAAATATTAAAATACCTGGGAGTGCACATGTGCTTGTTCTCGTACATACCAGCCACCATTGCATGCAATTATTGTGTTATGCAAAAAGAACCTATTGAATGAATGAGTTCTTTTAACATTGCTTAAATTATAAATATTTTTGTCTTTATACAGGATTACCAACTTTGGCTTATGGACTGGGTGCATCTTTACTTATCAAACATGAAGAAACTGTAGTTACTCCCAAAGGAAATGTAAAAATATTCTTTTTGTACAAAGAAAGTGATTCTATGTACTAAATATACAGTGTGTGGGAAAAGTAAAGTGAAACTAAGTTTTGATTTTTCATTGATGTGTGCAAAAATAATGGATCAGCAAATTTTTAAATCCAAGAACAAACTGATAATTCATGAAATTTGAAAATCATTCAGAAAATAAATTTACTATTTAGATTTAAAATATATTTCATTTAAAAATTTATGGTAAATGAACAAGTATTGTGCAGCTTCATTGGTAATATTTGTATATTCCTCTTATTCAGTAGTTCTAATTTTTCTGTTATGCAACCTTGTTAAGCACCTTTAGGGGTTTCCTTTCTTGATATAAACACTGGATTCACAATCCTGTGGTGCCTTATTGATTTGTTCCTTTAGTTTTATTCCTCTTCACCTTTTTTCCTCCCTTATTGCTGTTCCCTCTTCATAGGTGAGAGCTCCCCTTGAAAAGCTTTTTGCTGCCATGTTGCTGTTGGATTCTCCTCGAGATTGTATCACCCACGTGTTTGAGTTAAGTTGATAACTGGAAAAGTGAATCCTAGTATTTAAAAGGCAAAATACCTTCCTAACACGTTTTGACCCCAGTTTCAGAAAAACGTCAAGTGCTTCATAGAAATATCTCCATTTCAAACTTTTCTATTGTTCATCCATCAATATCATCACTTACAACCTGTGTGTTCTGTTATATCCCGAAACTCCTCAACAACAGAACAATCATCTCATGTCTCAAAGCAAGCCAAGTAAATTAGTCCAGTTGATATGTGCAGTTGGTCCTTGCTCATGATTTATCAAGCTAGTTTCAAGACAGACTGCTGTTTGCTGTGCATGGAAAGTTCATCCTCATTCACTTCCATTTTTGTTGCCATATTGCAGACAACATTCTTCTATTCCTTGTGTCCTATTTGTCAAATGTTTTTAGTGTTGCAATTTTATCATGGGTGATAATTTGATACTGGAAAAATATTTATTAGATTTTTTATGATTTTTCAATGAATAGTTGATTTTTGCAATCAAAATACTCACTTCACAATCCTTTATAATAGCAGGGGAAAAAACACGTACTGACTTTTATCATGGGTACAAGAAGTATCCTTGTTTAACTAGGAGTACAGATGTGGAAACTTGTTTTATTTTACACATCATCATAGAGCACATTGAATCTTGCATTCCAAATTGTAAATGTTACGCTGCTGGCATTCTCCACAAATCTTCAATTCAATTTGGTGCATCAGCTACCTAACCTTTTTTGTGATATTAATGGGCAGTCATGGGCTAACGAAAATTGTTTTTATTGGCCACTGTATTTCTCTTCTATGAAGTAACATTTTTCTTTTCCTACCCTGGATAGGTGTGTCCATTACTTGTCTGGACTGCTGTAGCTCAGTTGGTAGCAACTAAAAGTTGCGAGTTTAAAACTATCCCGCCAAACTCATGCATGTGAAGGCTGGTGTTCATTAAACTATCGTGACCTCAAATGTCCTCACGTTGGCATGACATGGAAATTTGGTGAGTGGAGTGTCAACTCAGGTGTTGACCTTGTCCTCTGGCCATGGTTCAAAATTAAGAGTTGTTCTTGGATCGATTCCTTCCCTTCAGGATTGATCCAGGATCATCACCAATAGAACGCTGTAGTGCTCCAGTGAGACGTAAATTCAACTTCCGATCTACCTGCCACTACTTCTGTCTTGTGCTTAACACAGCTTGATCAAATATTATCATGTGACTTGTGCCAAAACAAACAATCCAAGAAACTCAAAAGGGATGAACTGACATTGCGTTTTTCTGAAAAGCTAAACATTTCCCCGTTGTGTTGCTCCACTGCGATGCTAATTAAAAATGCATACCTACCTGAAAAGCTAAACACTGATTGCGCTAGTGATTACAAAGTAGAGGTTAACAAACCTCTTTCGTAACTTGAGATGTATCTTAACATGTTACTCGAATTTAATTTCAACATGCTTTAAAAATTAACCCCAAACATTGATAAAAAGTTATAAATTAGTTCTTAATCGTAAGTATTTCTTTCATCCTGTAATTTGTTACATTAATACTGAAAAAAGCATGAGGAGGTTCTTTCAAGTACACACAATGTAGGTGGCTGTATTGTATGGTGGAAGATGCTTCCTGTGGATATTCGGGCCCCGGTAGCCCAGTTGAAAGAGCAACGGATTGGCAACCGAAGCGAGTTCGAAACACGGTCCAGCCAAAGACCATCGTGTAGAAGTGGGCTGGTGCATGTTAAATATGTCGTGGCCTCAAATGAACTCGGGTGGTGTGGGGTGCCAGCTCAGGTGTTGCCTCGTCATCTGACCGTGGTTCAAAATTACGTGGTGTTGTCCTCGGTTCTTTCCCTTTGGGATTGATCCCGGACCGTCACCAATAGCCCGTTGTGTTGCTCTAGTGTGACGTTAATTGAAATACCCCCGTCATTACCTTGATTCAAAATTACAATGCATTGTCCTTGATCCTGGACCATCGCCAATAACCCGTTGGATTGCTTCAGTGCGACGTTAATTAACTACCTACCATGCTGTGCATATTCCGTCATCGACGTCCTAATGAAATAGACGAATCATGTGGGCGGAGTCACTGTCGTAAGATATCTGAAGGGTAAATAACAAATCGACTTAGCCGATTGGCTATTAAAGCGCAGTGTTTTTCATCACGGTGGGTAATCACTAACCAATCAATAATTTAGGATTCATGCTTTTACCCTCAACCACGTGACCGATCTTCAAACCGAGCAACTGGAAGAAATAACATGACGCCGCGGGCACATGCTCCGTCTATTTCTTTTAAGGGCGATGATATTCCGTATGTGACTGTTTTTCGAATACGATTTCATCACATCGATAATTGAAATTCCAAAAAAATTTCGAGTGGGAGGGAAGCGGTAGCCTGATTGGAAGAAGTAGCGGATTAGCAACTGGAGAGTTACAAGTTCGAAACTTATTCCAACCAAAGACCGTCGTGTACTTGGAGGCTGCTGCACATTAAACAGAGTTCCCACTCCTTTTTCAAAATAAATAATGAGTTTTTAAGGACTCAAATAATTTTTTATAAGTACTAATCGAGATATACCAAAAACCATATTGGGCCTTCATTGTATGAATCAACTTAGTGGAACAAAAATTAGGGATGTATGCAGGACCATTGGCAGATTTATAGTAACTTAAAAGTTAATTTTTTTTGATGTTGTCTGTTAAATACATTGTGTGTTATGAGTTAACTTTCTAAAAACAATGCACAAAAAGATAATGTATTTTACACCTATAAGCTTTCTAGCCCCGTTTAACCACAATAAAACTAATCTTTATAATTTCTAAGGATATCTCAAGGGGGAAAGAAATGAAATTCTAAAAATCATTGCATTTTTTCTAGAAAATAAGAGAATTTTAATAACAAAGATTTATTTTCCGTTTTAAATACAAATACATTTATCTTGTTAAATATTGCCCCTGAGAGAAGTCTTATGAATTAATTTCAACTGATTTGGTTTTTTTAGAAATTATTTTGTCTAATTCCTTTATCAGCTGCTTTTTCTTTAATTTCTTTATGTAGTGCATTTGCACTTTTTAAAAGAGAAAAGTCCTCAGAAGCTTCTGCCTCATTACCCAGTTCTTCAGCTGACTTTTCCATTCTCATTATATGACCCTCAAGACAAATTCTCTGATTTTAAGAAATTAAGTGCTTGTAGCTCAAGTTTTCTTTTATTTTCTAAATTTGTCTTCTTCGCACTTCTGCGTTCTTTTAAATGCATAACATATTTCTGCCCTGAAGAAGAAACAAATTTTCTCATTTCTATAGTAATTACTAAACTTGGAATATCATTAGCATTTTCATAAATAAGTCTGTGCAATATAGGAGTCTCCTTTAAAATTTTCAACTTCTAAGGACTTGATATTAAATCCACGTTCCACAGAAGCCTGGCCATGAGATAAGATCATTATGGTTTTCATAACTTTTTTTAGTTTTCCCTTTGTATCATCTATACTATCTAAACGCATTGTTTTTGGTTCAAAATTCTGAAACAATGAAGCGGATTTGAAAACGGTGCTTTCCATAAAATCTTTGAATTGAAGTAATATATCACAATCTTTTTCTGCGTAAAGTGCAATAGTACAAGCTTCATGGAGTTCATGCACTTGGTCTGATCTTTAACCATACGTATAGGATCTAGACATGAAGCATTTCGAACAACCAAATATGCTGCAGGAGATTTAGCCATGAGACGTAGCAGGGGTGCCCATCCCCTTCAAGCCCAATGGCGCAAATCCCCCCCCCCAATATTTTTCTTTACCGCCCTCCCCCTCAGATCCAATTAACCATATAACCTTTATTGGAATCTCAAACTTCCGACTGAATCCACACAAAGCTCTACATTTCGTATTTTGTAAATCAGTTAAGAGATAAATAAAATTAAGAGATAAATTTGGATGAGATAAATAAAACTAGAACAGCTAGGAAAATGAAAAATTTATATTTATAACAGCAATTTCATGTATAAACAATGATATTACTTACACTTTGCAAATGGAAACAACTATAATATTATTAAAACAGTTATTTTGAAAATTCTGAATGTTATATGAATAAAACAGATATTTGACCTTTAGTATAAGAATAATTTTTATATTCATAAAAAAAACTCTAAAATTGAGTGAATGGAAGAACAGAATATAAAAAATTCAACACGTCAATAAAGATCAATAATCAGATATTGAAAAAACGAACTAAATGAGTAAAAACTAATGATATGAGTACTATCGTAATGTTTATATCATGAGTTGAGTAAGTATTCATAAAACCTTAAAAACTAAATTGTTTTAGTGACAGAAAAACAGCTATCTTATGCGGAGGGAAGAGAAAACATTCGAACACTCTAGGTTGAAAAAATTTATAGTATGACCAGAAAAGAAATTCTTTAAGCACAGGGATTTATGTACTATTTATAAGATTTTAACAGAAGAAGCTGTTTTTCTCTGCACTTGATATGGCAAACTTTTCGATAATTTCTTCATTTGTGATTTTCTTGAGAATGTCATTCTCAGATGATAGTATCAATAGGCTTGACAACCAATCGTCCCCTTAGCTGCTTCTTAACCTGTTCACAATCTTTAAACGGCTCATCGTCCTTTCCACTGAGAAACTTGTGACAGGTAACGATAAAAGGATACGATACAGCATGGTGAGTTGAGGAAATGCCGACATACACTGCAGGCATCTGTAAGGCCTAATAAAGCCTCTTTTTACCCACTGATCAAAAGATAAAAGCAACTCATCATAGTCTGAATCTTCTCCATTCTTTAAGGACTTAAACTTCATTTCCACCTTCACCTCCTGAAACGTCAGATTCCCTGTCTGGTGTCCTATTTTTACACTTTTCTTTCTCTAAAGGCAGGTTGGAAATGATAATTTTTGAATAAGTAACCTTATACACATTTGCAAAAGTTTCTAGTTCCTCTATTATCTGATCACTTTCAAGATCGTAAAACCCACAAGTCATGAAGAATCAGGCAAGAATTTATATCCCTGCTTTTCTTTTTCTCTTGCAATTTTCAAATTTCCTTCATGTGAAAGCACTGCCATTTGTGAGATTATAGTAGAAAGAGAACTGTCATTGAGTTGTTTAATAAGTGAATCTAGTACTTGAAAATAAACTTCCACTTTGATCCTCTTAAGAGGATCATCTATTCTTTCATCGATAGCCATTTCATCCATAAACCTCTTACGTTTTCTACTTCTGCGGTGGGATTGCGAAATATTATTCACATCAGCAAAGGCAAGAATTGGATCATTCACTTTATTTCACTTCGCATTTTTACAAGTTAAGCTTTGGTTTCAGCAACAATTTTTGACACACTGCTATAATTAATTATTTTTGATTGTAGAACAATTGTGACTGGTGACACTTTGAAAATAGCTGAGGCAACATGTATTGATGTATTGAGCAAATGTTATCTGTTCAAAAAAATCTGTTATTTGTTTCCACAGGCCAGATGCCAGTGTCTTTGAGTCATTAGCAGCTTTTTTTTGTCAATGGACAAACTATGCAACGTCTCCTTTATTGTATCATAGCAAGTGATAACTGTTTGAAGTGCATCATTTCCGCTCGTCCATCTTGTAGTTTGCATTCTTTTCAGTCTCCTTTTTTTTGGTTGAACCCTTTTCCATGTTTGTAGTAAAAATATCATGCCTTTTACAAACTGACATGGAGACATAATTCCTCTAAAAGAGAAAACAGATTTTTCATCTGTGGGCATATGTCCATAGATTTTTCCACAACTAACGCAAATCTGTGCGAAGAACAGCATATGTAGAGCGTTTTGGGACATTCTCTCTGGATTAGCGCTTCTACACCATTAAATTTTCCTCTCATATTACCAGCCCCATCCATACTTTGGATCAACAATTCCACTTGAATCAAGACCAAGTAAATTCAAGCATTTCATTATTTCTTTAAAAAGATTTTGACCTGTGGTATCTCCACTAGTGAAAACCTAAATGAGCCACTCTTCAGGTTTGACATTTTCCTTTGGGGCACCATGTGGGTCAGTATGCTCAATATAACGAACCACTAATGTTGAACATTTTTTTTACTAATGTCTTGAGTTGAGTCTAGAATAATAGAATGAATATTAGTCGTTTTTATACTATTTATAATTTTTGAAGCAGCGATTTCACTCATTATGCTAATTACATCATAAACGTTTCGATAACTCAAGAAATTAAACTCCAGCTTTCATTTCCAGTTCTAGCATCAGGACTATATTTACTCAATGGCCTAAAAAGACCGATGAGTTTTCCTTTTGCTACATCCTTTTTACGAAATCCAAGCATTTCTTCACTTAAATATCGATGACAACAGACAGCACCTCTCGATTGTGATGGACTAACTGATCTGATTGTTCAGCTAAACGTGAATCCTCTTTTGAGAGATCCATTGGATCCTTGCAATTTGCGCTAAGTGGGTTTTAGATTTTTCATATAGCACATCATCCCGGTCTCCCTATGCTCTTTCCATCCTCTATAGCCAGTTGTTCCCCATATTGACTGTTCGCGTGGGAGGGAAGACAGAGTACATGGGAAGCAAAATACGGCATCTTTTTCTTGGCTATATACCAGCCATTTTCTAACTTTTACACTTTTATTTGGTAAAACTTCATTCTTCCATGATGGGTTGAATTTTCTTCCACCTGTTGAAGGAAAAGCGTCAAAAGACAAATCTTTATTTTCCAAATATAGTGCTTTATTTATTTCCTCAGCTGACAGTTTGATGTTGGCATATGATGCTGGATCTCTTGGTCTTGATCTCTTTTCAATCTATCATCAGGAGAATCTTCAGTTGTTAGAGTTCCTTCTTGTTGAATAGAAACTGAAGGCCTTTCAGTAGATGGATTGCTACATGATTCTACCTCTCCGTGTCCTAATTCACTTTCATCATCAACTTCTTCCTGACTTTCATTTTTATCAAGGTTTTCAAAATCTACGCCTTGGGTATTACTTGATGAAGATGGTTGCATTTCTAAATCTTCTCAATGACATTTTCAGGAATCGATCTAAAAGACAACGATTGAGCAACATTATATCTATCATTTTTGCGAAAAATCAATATTTTGCGAGATATTCTCAAAAAACTGTTTTTCACCGACATAAACAGTACACGAAACCATTAAATGCCGTCCTACCATGGGGAAGGGAAGTTGTGAAGGGGTTTGTGCAGGTGAGTCCGTGCGCTGGAGACCGGGAACTACGTCATACAGCCAAAACATAAAATATCAATGTTTACACACTTTATGTTTACCGTTTGAGTTAAATTTAAGTTGAATGTTTATGTTTACCGGCGGTTTGAGTAAATTTTTCGGAAAAATAGCCTGCGCTTTAAGTGTTAATTAAATAAATCGTGCTTCGTAATTTTTCAACTGGTGTAAAAAAATGTGTAATTAAAAAAATGTGGGCGTAAGGAATACTGACTTTTAAACTTACTTACCTAGAAAAGTCACCTGATGAATAATCTTGTATCTTTGTTGATGACGAAGCAATAGAGCATGCATCGGTCACATCTTCAACTTTCTCCCACTTCTCATCACCTTTCTTAGCTTCTACAACTTTGTATTTGATTTTGATGTTTTTTAATTTATACGTGTGCTTTTTACGGCAATGTTCTAACCATTTGTCCTGTCTATACACAGTGTTACACAATACTTCTAAACACTTATATTTAAATAAAGTGTTAAGCGCCCTCGGCATCTCTTTAGGATTTCCTTAAATAAACACATAGCACTGAACTAAAATTCCTTTCCTTCTCCGAGACAGACTACATAAAATGTACACGACTAGACGGCTACCTGCATTCAACTGGTGACTTAACTTTATCTTGTCTATGGGACTACTAACAATCCACATGACGTAACGGCGACGGACAGAAAACCCTCAAGGTGATAGATGTTTATGAATGGGCAGGGTATCAGCGCTGCCAACTACGCTCAATAAAAATATTATGGAAAAACTTCCTACAGGAAAATTGTTGTCATAGCATGAACAATAGTCTTTTAAACAAATTCAGATATAGTCTAATAACTTATGAAAATATACATAACAATAAAAAGGTTTCTTATCAAATAATTTTTTGCCCGAAAAATTTCCACCCTGAAAATTCCAAAAAAGCGCCCTGAAAAAATCCCCCCCAAAAAGTTCTGATGGCGCAACTTGCGCCCAAATCCCCCCCCCCCCTGTGGGAACCCCTGAGACGTAGTAGCATTTGTATTACAAAACTTCTGCAATCACGCCGGAAATCAAAGACAGCACAAGGCGTTATTTTTTTCTCCTTTAACTTTTCCTTTATTATTATTTTCCAATGAACCCTATATTGATTTTGTCTACAGGAGAATAACAATTACAATCAGAAAAATCAAATTTGGAGAGCTTCTGAATGGTTGCTTTACAAGCTTTAACGTATCATCTCCAAAAAAAGGTAACAATGGTTTATCGTTTTGATAAAATTCAAGGAATGGTAATAATTTTGCCACAGCTGAGAAAAAATTAAACTTTGCCAGAATTAACTCATCCTTTGTAGCGTCTTGTACTGTCAGAAAAGACTTTCAATTTACTTTATTCAAAATGTCCTTTTCTACACTTCTAACATATTTGGTAACATCAGTCCAAATTACAATTGCACGTTCTACAACTGGAACATTCTCTAGCCATTTATGATCACAAAATGTTAAGGGAAGCTTCTTGACATCAGACAAACTACTGAAATCTTCCCTTCCAGGAGAATCTTTAAACAGCCAACATAAAGATATTAAAATGCTGCTGACATTCCAATCAGTACTAGCTTCACCATGCTTAAAAGCATTGTTTACAATATGAATATCACAACTGCCTATTGAAATGATTTCCCGGTTAAATTCTTTTCTCATATCTTGCAAAAGTTCATAGAATTTCCAGTTGACATTTGGACCGTCCTTCAAAACATGCAGAACTTTTGACAAACTTAATTTATCAACCGATTTTTAAAATGATAAAATATCACTAGACCTTGAATGACCAATGAATGCTAAAGTCAAGTATTGCGTTTTAACCTGGCATTCCCGTGAATTCCAGTATCTGATGTGGATGTCCATTTGCTTCTGTTGTGTAGATTTATTTAAAGTTTCATCAAACAATAGTGTATAAAGATCAACTTCTAAACACTTCAATAACACACTTGAAGTATGGTGCCAATCCAAAGCAACAAATATAAGCACATTTTGTGGCTCCACAAGTAAACTGCTTTGCAATGACACTGTCTGGGAACATCCTGTAAAATAACTGATTATTTCCCTCACACGAATTATAAGAGTAATAACTCTTTATGCACTACAGAGCCCAAATAATCTCAGTATCCATAACTTGATCGCCAGATTCATAACACTGGATGCTATTAGCCTCCTTGGCTGGGAGAGACTTAAGGACTTGGAAATCAACGACAGTTGGAGAGTCCTGAGACGCATATACTCCAGTTACGTTTTAACATGGTTAGGCGATGCGAATGTGCATACTACTGAATATTTATTGAATTTGAATTTGTGGAATTTTTTAATATTTTTAGCAATTTGAGCTGTTATATAATTAGCTTAAGTTCGCATTGGGATCAAATTTAACTAGCATGTACACAACAAAAATCCGTACGTGCAAGATAAATACGTTATAGTGAATAGATTGATTGCAGGCCCGGAGTTCAGATACGGCCTTCTGGACAGGCTTAACCGGCCATCAAGCCGAATAAGCCCCGTGGGATATGTTTACCCGGCTCATAGACCAGATATGGCCCTCCAAATTTTTATCATGACCGCAGTTCAGATATGGTCTCAGGACAGGTTAACTCGGGCCACAGTCCATATACAGTCCACCAAATATGTTTATTAGGTCAGCAGACCCGATACTGGACATGTTTAACCGGCCCGCTGTCCAGATACGGCCCTCAGGACAGTTTTACCTAGCCCGCAATCCAGATACAATCCTCCAAATATTTTTTGAGGCATGGTCCTCCAAATCGGCTTAACCAGCCTATAGTCCAGATACAGTCCTCCGCACAGGTTTACCAGGTCCGTAGTCGAGATTGCCCAGTAATGCCGGTTTGATTGATCGCTGGACTGTTACCTTTTGCTATTGTATATTAAGAGAAACTGTCAAAAGGGTTAGGGGATACTCACAAGTATATCGTCACTGGTTAAAATTTTGTGTAAGATAGTTGTCCGAAACTTGACCTTTAATTCAATACATTATATATTTTTCTTTAACAACTGTATTAGGTGTTGTGAAAATTATCTTAAAGATTTAAAAGCAGAAAATAATTCTAACTTCCTTTTTAAACTTAATGAGGTTAATGCGAGTTGGAATAATTGAAAAATAAATTCACAAGTTAAGAAATGACTCCCTCAATAAATATTTTACTGATGCATAAAATAAAAATAGTGAAAACACAGATAAGAAGGTTGCGTGCTCAAATCACGTCTGGGTCACCACTGAAAGCTTTCATTTATATTATGGATACATAATTGCTTATGTTTTTGTAAATGAAATTTATTTTAGGACAATTGCGCATAGAAGTATTATTAACGTGAAATGTTATACATATAATGTTACAAGATGGAAAGTAACTTTTTAAACCATGTACTTAAAGTTGTTAGCTACCCAATTTTAGATTTTTGGTTAAAAAACTAAATAAGTTACACCTGTGTGTCTATATATGCATTTTAAATTTATCAGTCTTCAAGTAAATAACTCTTGACAAATTTTATAATTTTAAGTGTGCAAAAGTTCTGTGCTGGATTTTTAACATTAAATTTGTAGTAATTATTGTGTGTGAAATCAATATTTTATAAATACGAAAGATAAATAAGAAACAGTAAACTTATAAAATTTACTGTCACATTCATCACATTTTAAATCCACTGAATAAAACTCGTAGAAACATGTAGCCATTTACTATCCACCTTTCTCCATCTTTGGGAAAACTAATAAATGGAACAAAATAATCATTTTAAATACATAAGAACTGAATTTTTAGAATGAATTTTAATGAATTTTTAGCAGGTACACATCTCTACAAGTTCTTATTACGAGTAAATATAAATTTTTTTACTTATAGTTCTAACAATAATAAATACAAAATTATTTTTATTGTTTTAAGGAATGGAACCTTAAAAGTTTAAGTTGTCACAGATTTAAGGCTTTTAAAAATAGTTTTTCAACTTAAAAAATTGTGGAAGATAAATGTTTCGCTCAATTGAGGAGCATGTTTTGTGTACATAAATTTTCACAAATATACTTAATTCGTTAAAATACTATTTAGAGAGAAAAAATCAAAAAGTGTATTCTTTTCAGGTAGAAAACAATAGAGTGAAGGATTTCATTTCGTTGTGGAATGTGTTTTTATCATCACCACGCTTTTTTATCAAGTTAAAGAAAGATATAAACATTGAAATGCTCACAAATATTGTTAGAAATAATCTAATTCAGTATGATTTATCTCAAGATTAAAAAATATAAAGAAGGAAGATAAAACTGACTTAAAAGTGGAAAATAATTAAATTTTAATGTTAGGTTTATTTAAATACGAAGCGCAAAAAATCAGGATGTCAAGCAGATGTTTTTAGAAAAATAACTTTCCAGCTGCGCGGATTGTTTGGAATGAATACAAAAGAAGTTTTATTTCGTTCTCTAATTGTTTGCTTTTCCAATTTGCTATATTGCATGCTTTATTAACAAGAGTAAAAATAAATCAAAGCAGGTACACTATTTTTGTTTTTCACATAAGAGAACTGCAATTTTTTTTTCGCCATTCCAGTAGAAAGTTATAGGTTCAAGGGGAATTATTTGAAAGAAAAGCTCTTTTGTCAAATGCACAATCTTATAATGAAAGATTTTACGAACATTTTAAAACATGAACAAAAAGGTACCCTAAAGCGTATAAATGTGGTTCACATTTATAATACGGTTTATGAAATGATTTAATTCTATTTTTAACAAATCGACTTTATTTAATTTATAATTCTTAAAAATTTCAAAATTTATATTTTATTTTAAATATTATTATGTAATTTCAACGATGGGTGCATACAAAAAAATTTTATTCTGCAAGAAATAATTTAAATTAAGTACTTAAGTTCATGTTTTCAATTCATAACAATTTTATTGTGAAAAACACGAAAGAGTATAGTGTTCCTAGTAATATAGTGAGAGAATGTAGTGATCCAAAAAAAATCATCGCCAAGACAGAACGATTTCACAAGTTTTTAAAGTTCGGTTTAATATTTTAAGCCCTTATAGATTATGTACAATTTACAATAATAAACACATTCGAACATCAGTAATTTTATTTTAAACATTGTTTTAGATATACATATATATCTTACTTTTTAAATATAAAGTAAGTTTCTTCCATGTTATACACTATTTTCTCTCATTAGTTTAAAAATATCTGTTTAGAAAATTCTCAATTTTTCTTGCACAATTCTTTTACATGTATTTAGAAAGCATAAACTTTAAATGCATTATCAAACTTCTGATTAGTATGTTCTGTTTGAAATACATAACTGAACAATAAAAAATAAAATACACTATTCAGATGTTTTTACAATATTCAAATGTAATAAAAAGTGCATATAAAATGTTTTCAGACCCATATGTGAAGATATATCTGATCTATAACAACCAAAGGATTGCTAAGAAGACTCATGTGAAGAAGCGCACCACAAATCCAGTTTTCAACGAGTCCTTTGTATTTGAAGTCCCTTACAATGAGGGCCTTGAAAACATCAGTCTTGAATTCTTAGTTCTGGATTGGGATCACGTGACTATTGTTTTTGGTCACATGATCATGCTGACATAAAAAGGTTGCCATATCTCCTCTATGCTCTATTCCTCTTATCGGGTTACCGCCATAGAGGAGATATAAAAGTAGAGTGAACTATGGCAACCCTTTTATGTTCACATGATCATGTGACCAAAAACAGTAGTCACGTGATTCTTAGACTTCTCTCCAACGAGCATAAAGTTTGCGCCTTCCTTCTTCCATAGCAAATGAAAGCTAACATGGTTCTATCGTGTTGTGTGCATGGATGTAATTACAAATTTATTAAAAGTGGAAACATTACTTTCACAGGTGAGCGATTTACTTGTATTTTACATTTGTTTTTGTGTTTTTCAGTATTTGCTACGCTAGTATGATAAAAATAGAGTTTTAACTTAGGAATTCTTAATAAAACCTGTTGGCATTTCCAGTTCTATAAAAAAGATGTCATAGATTTGCAATCAATATATATCTAAAATAATGTTTTTTAAAAATAACTGATGTTCTAGTGTGTTTATTATCGTAAATTGTACATCTACAAGGGCTTAAAATATTTTTAAAAAATCAAACTTTAAAAATTGTGTGAAATCGTTCTCTGTCTTGGCGATGATTTTTTTTGGCGCCAACTAGGAGCACTATATTCTTTCGTGTCTTACACGATAAAAATGTTATGAATTGAAAACATGAACGAAAGTATATAATTTAAACTGTTATTTCTTGCTGAACAAAATTGTTTCGTATCTACCCATCTGTGGAATTATATAAGAATAATAATTAAAACAAAAGATAAATTTTGAAACTTTTAAAAATTATAAATTAAATAAAATCGATTTGTTAAAAATAGGATTAAATCATTTCATAAACCGTATTATAAATTTGAACCACATTTATGCACTTTATGGAACCTTATTGTTCATGTTTTAAAATATATGTAAAATCTTTCATTATAAGATTGCATTTGATAAAAGCGCTTTCGGCCATTCGATAGCTCAATAATACTCAAACTCAGATACTCTAGTGAACTGTTTCTTTATTACTCATTACTAAAATTGGGAAGATGCTCTCACACACCTTCGCGCAGTACAGACACAAGCTCAACTGGCTTGCTGCCAGAAGATACATTTTAAACTGTTCCACCTAGATGGCGCTTTACAAACTATGAACCACACGCTTTAACATAGCGCCGGGCATTGCAATGTATGAAAGACATTCAAGTAATTGCAAATTGAAATGAAGCATTAAATTACATAAACAATAACAAAACTTTCTTGGTTACAATAAATGAGGTGCTAAAAGATACATTACAACACTAGAAATAAAGTAAATTAATATACAAGCAATTAGATATTTACATGTAATAAACATAACTTCGAAATTGGTCGTTTATACTGACTAGAAGCTGTTTTAATTTCTGCTACCCTAATTTTACCATCAGTTCCTGGATACACCTCTGAAATTCTACCTAATGACCATTTGGACGGGGGAATTATCCTCCTTTACTAAAACTACCTCACCTATTTTCACATTATTTTTACAAAACATCCATTTGTTTCTTTCCTGCAGATTATTTAAATAATCCATACTCCATTTTTTCCATATTTTTTGAAAAATTCGCTTGATTTTTTGCCAATTCCTTAACCTATTTTCGTTTATATTAGTAAGATCAGGCTCATTTAAAGAATGAAGAGGTCTGCCAATTAAAAAATGGGCAGGAGTCAAAACTTCTATCTCCTCTACATCAGAAGTTAGTGGTACAAGGGGACGGGAGTTCAACATTCCTTCAATTTGAATAATTATGCAGTTAAATTCCTCATACGTTAACTTCAAATTACCAACAACTCTTTTAAGATAATATTTAAAAGACTTCACACCTGCCTCCCAAAGACCCCCGAAGTTAGGAGCTCTTGGAGGCAGAAAGCTCCATTCTATTTCTTCAGACCCTAAATAACCCGCAAGAATCTCATCTGGTTTACATACTAAATTGTGCAATTTTTTAATTTCCCTGCTAGCACCCACACAATTTTTTGCGTTATCTGTGAATAATTTAGCAGGTTTGCCTCTTCTCGAGATAAATCTTTTTAAAGTTTCAATGAAAGAAGAAGTAGTTAAATCGGTAACACTCTCTAGATGTATTGCCTTTGTTGTGAAGCAAATAAATATACAAACATAAATTTTATGGAGAATACCCTTACGTTGATTTCTATATTTAATAGAGAAAGGACCACAGAAATCAATTCCAGTAATATTAAAAGGGAAGTTTTCAGTAACTCTTTCTTTGGGTAAGTCGCCCATAATTTGATTTAATGTTACCGGTTTCACCTTGAAACAAACTATGCAATTATGTACTATTTTTCTACAAAGATTTCTACCATTTACGATCCAAAATTTCTCACATGGTATAATAAAGCCTGTGGGCCTGCGTGTAAATATTTAAGATGATAATAATTAACTATTACTTCTGTTAAATTATATTTAGAAGACTGTGACATCTTAGCGCCTAAGAGTCTAGAATGGCCGGCTGCAGACCCGGAAGTTTCCTGTTAAAAAGTCCTTCAATACTGCGCTTGCGCATGTGAGGAGAATGAGAAACAGTTAGCTCACGGACTCCGTCTAGATGAGACGTCTTCGTAGCAATTCGTAAATTTTAATATGAAAATAAGCATTTTTGTTTCGCGCGTCCATTGTAAACCCATTGTTTTGTCTGTGTTAAAATAAATGTTATTTTTTAATGTCCAACAAAAGTTCGGATTACTTCATCACAGACTAGAGTTTTGGTGTCAGAAGTGGGATGGAAGCAAGAAATGCAGGTAGGCCCACCCTTGTATTAAATTAAATTTGTTAAGGTTCTGGCTTACCAGAATTAGTGAGGCAAAGAGCCTAAATAGTTTTGGTTAAAAAAACAAACAAAAAGAAATGACTACATATCCAATTTTATTTTGTGGTTATTTAAATTTTGTCTTTATGAAAGTTAATAGAAGTTGATGATAAAGTGAATTTGCATGTTCTACTAAGTAGATATTATCAAGTGGATAAAGTCACGGCCAAAAAGTGCCAAATCGAAAGTGAACGAAAATTTAAATTTCGTTTTGATTTTACTGAAATTTTGTGTTTTGTGCATTTAATGATTTGAAAAGGATCAGATAATTTGAATTACATATGGTAATTACACATTAGTAAAAGAAAACAAATATTTAATTGCAACTATATATATTGCATCTTGTGTATTGTATATGCTACGATATAGTTTAAGATTCTGTTATTATATTTGAGAATTGTATGTTTGATATTAAACCTTATCTAGTATTTGAAGCATATTTGGCATTGAGTATATTTTGTGAATCATATAGTTTATTAGAAAATATTGGTAACTATATTTATGATAACAAAATTGGATTGTTTACTAATAAGTTATTCGTCGATCATGGCTTTTCTTTCTCGTGGGAGAAAAGAAGACCTCCTCGAACTCGCAGATGAACTTTGTGAAAAAGTATCGCATAATTGTAAACTGGTTGAGATAAGGAAAATAATCCTAAACAGTGAAATCTATGAAGAAGAGGAAGTTAAAATTTCTTTAACTCGTATTATGGAAGATAGGATAAAGAGAGAGAAAGAAGCAAAAGAAAAAGAAGAAATTGCCAGACAAGAAGCAAAAGAAAAGGAAGAAATTGCCAGACAGGAAGCAAAAGAAGAATTTGCCAAAGAGAAAGAAAGGGAAGAACGTAATATTCGAATGGAAGAAATAGCTTTAGAGAAGAAAAAGCTAGAAATGCAAGCTGCAAGTGAGCTAGGACTATCTAATAGAGAACGGATGCCAAATCATAAAATTGAGCTCATCAAAATTACCCCGAAATTTGAGGAAAAGAAAGATTAAATGGGTCTATATTTAATAAATTTCGAAAGAAGAGCTGAGATGGCAGGTGTGCCTAAAGAAGATTGGGTGCCGTATTTACTAGGCGTATTGCCTTCGGAAATTTCGAGCATGATGGCTAGAGAATCGCCTGAAGATGCAAAGAATTACGATTATGTGAAAGGTATTATTCTTCAGAGGTATAAAATGAGTTCTGAGAAATTGAAGCAGATGTTTTACCGTCATCAAAAAGTCCCGGATAAAACATGGAGGAGTTACGCTCATGAACTTACAAGCTACTATGATGAATGGGTTTCTGATTTGGAAATCAAAACTTTTAAAGAACTCAGAGACTTGCATATCACTGAGCAGATTAAAAGACGAGTGCCGTCTGAAGTAAAAGAACATTTTCTGGAGGAGTGGATGGACTTAAATTCTCCGCTAGAATTAGCTAAAAAAATAGATCAATTTGAAAGCTTGAAGGAGAGTCTTACACCCAGAAATACTAAAGGTTTCCAGAATACAGAGGGTATCAAGAAAACACACGTTGGTTTTCATAAGTTTGAGGGAGAAAACAAACCCTTTGGGAAAACAGAAGTAAACAGAGAAGATTACAAAGAGAAAAATTTTGAACAAAGAAAGCAACTTCAATGCTATGAATGCAATTCCTATGATCATCTTAGACCTCAATGTCCTAAGTTGAAGAAAACTGAAATCATAGCTGCTAACGAAATTATGGGAAAGGGAATAATAGATTTGATGTCTCCCTACATTAGTGTCGGAACTGTAAATGGATCTCAGATTTCTATCTTACGAGACACAGGATCCAGCATAGATCTAATTCCTAGGAAGTTTGTTAAGCCACACATGTATACGGGTGAACATGTATGGGTAGCATCTCCTTTAGCGGATAACCCTATTTGCTTGCCTTTAGCGGAAGTAAATTTAGTGTGTGAGTTGGGTCATGTTATAACCAAAGCTGCTGTCAAGGATAACTTCTTAGATAAAGAACGCTACTTACTAAGCAACAAGACCGTTGTACTTATAGAAGATATGAAAAAAGACAAAGGCTCTGATATTGAAGTAAAAGACTCTGCAACGCCCAAGTGCCAACGTTCTCCATATTTAAATGAAACATCGAAAAACGACTGCCCTTGTAACAGTAACCGTTTTAGTTCTAGCAGTGTTACTCCTAAAGAGACTGGAATCGTTGAAAATTTGTTACGTTCATATGGTTTTATACAATGTTGCGAAAGACAAGCAATATTTTTTTTTCACTACAGTCAATTTTCTGGAAATATTGATAATTTAAAACGTGGTGATGCAGTTGAATTTAAAATTACTCATAATCGTCGTACTGGAAAACCAATTGCTAGTTCTGTTTGTAAAATAATGTGTAAAGAGACAGTTTCTGGATTTGAAACCACTGAAAAAAAGGAAAATACTGAAGGTAAAGTTGCTTATGAAAATAATGGCGAACGGCCCTATTCTGCTGAAAATGTTGATGGTAGTGTAGAGTTTCATCCTCCTAAAAAGATAACTTTTAGTATTGCTATTGACAAAAATACAAGAAACCTTAGACCTTGTAAAATGCGTTCGGAACAGCCCTTACCTGTGAGATACCGTGGTGTTATCTGTGCTCTTAAAGGAACATTTGGTTTTATTAAAAGGGGTGATGTAAAGGATATGTTTTTTCACTCTAGTGAATGCAAAGTGTTCAAAAATCTTAATCTTGGCGATGATGTTGAATTTGGAATACAGACTCGTAACAACAAGGAAGTTGCTGTAAGTGTAACTAAATTGCCCTTAGGGACAGTGATATTTGAGGACGTTGAAACTGAAAGTTTGGTTGGTGAAATAACTGAATGCTTAGACAAATCTAAAAGTCGTTTGAAGAAAGCATAAAAGTTACGAGACAAAGTTGAATTTACTGTGATCCAGGATTACGAGGTAGTCCATAGAAAGGGAAAACAGCATATAACACTGATAATTTAAGTCGTACACCTCACGTACAAAAATAAAGTGCTATTTTTTTGTGTTTGTATTTGTGATATCTTGCATATATAAAAATACTTTATTCCTAGTGTACATTGATACATTTACATTGCAAAAAGTTTTAAATTTGAATTGAAAATCTGTAAATATTTTGAAATTGAATTTCTTCTTTGATGATTATCACTGAGCAAAATTTTGATTATACTTTGTTAAAATTATGATATGTTTTCTTTTTAAATTAAAGTAGGCGGTACAGCCAGGATCTTAAGGGTGTATGGTCTACTTGCATATTGCTTTGGGCATGAGTTGTTGCCTTCGCGAAAATTCTGTTGCTGCTGTTTTGTATCTTTTTTGCAGGTGTCTGTCTCTGCAGAAAAAGAATCTTGAGGAGGGAGGAAATAGACTGTGACATCTTAGCGCCTAAGAGTCTAGAATGGCCGGCTGCAGACCCGGAAGTTTCCTGTTAAAAAGTCCTTCAATACTGCGCTTGCGCATGTGAGGAGAATGAGAAACAGTTAGCTCACGGACTCCGTCTAGTTGAGACGTCTTCGTAGCAATTCGTAAATTTTAATATGAAAATAAGCATTTTTGTTTCGCGCGTCCATTGTAAACCCATTGTTTTGTCTGTGTTAAAATAAATGTTATTTTTTAATGTCCAACAAAAGTTCGGATTAATTCATCACAAGGCAGAATAATTGGAAACTTTTTCTCATAAGTTAAATTACTATTTTTTAGTCGGCCTCCTACTCTTAGAAGTCCAAAGTCATCAATAAAGGGATTAAGATTCTTAATCGAACTATCCTTTGGAACCATATCTGATTTTTGAAGACCATTTAATTCAGCTTTAAAATACTCACGTTGAACTAACCTTACTAGTGTTACTTCTGCTATTTTTATTTCTTCTGCATCTAATGGTCCTACCTTCTTTGGTATGCTCCTACAATTTCTACAAAACCTAAGAAGAAAACTTCTAATACGGATTATTTTAAAATACTTATTGCTACAATTCAATAAATCATTAGTAAAAGCATTCACAGTTAAAGTCAAACACGGTGCAAATTCAGGATGAACACAGTTTTTGAGTTCATCAGTGTTTTTCTCAATTACAGATTCAGGTATAACTCTAATAGGGTACTCATCTTCCTTTAGGAAGTTAGGTCCATCCCACCACAATTCACTTAGTAGCAGTTTTTTGGCGTCCATACCTCTGGATATAAGGTCAGATGGATTTTCTTCAGATGGAACGTAATGCCATTGTTCAATTTTGGTTAGATCCTGCAACTTTGAAATTCGGTTAGCAACAAATGTCTTTAGTAGACGAGGTTCTTTCTTAATCCATGACAGCACAATCATAGAATCACTCCAAAGGTGAACAGCCGTCACTTCGAGTTTCAATGATGACTTCACTCGATGCATTAATTTCGCTAGAAGAACTGCCGCGCAGAGCTCAAGTCTCGATATTGTAGTCTTCTTTAAGGGAGAGACACGGGATTTACTGCATACCAATCTCACTGACGTATGGCCTGATGCTGTTGTGGCTTTACAGTAAATTACTGCTCCATAAGCTGCTTCTGAGGCATCTGAGAAGCCATGCAACTCTATGTCGTTAACATCCTCAACTAAGATGAATCGTGGAATGGTCATGTCAGGAACCTTCTGCAGGGACTCGATAAATTCATGCCATTCTCGATTTTCTCTCTCCGGTAGTAGTTCACTCCAGTCTATTTTTAGCAGCCATAATTTCGGCATAAAAATTTTGGCTTTTGTCACAAGAGGACCCAAAAGTCCAAGTGGATCGTATATCCTTGCTATTTGTGACAGAACTTCTCTTTCAGTATATACATCCTTTATATCTGGTTTAAAACTGAAGCAAAAACGATCAGTTTGAGGTTACCATAAAATGCCTAAAGTTTTAGTGCTAGGAGTAAAAGAATATTCTACAGATGCATCAGCTTCATTTTTCAAAAACGATGAATGATTAGCAGACCATTTATGCAGAGCCATGCCACCTCGATCCAAAAGCGAAATAAGTTGCCTTTGCAGTTCCCGAGCTTGGATTAACTGATCAGCTCCAGTAAGCAAGTCATCCATATATGTGTCTGATAAGAGTACAGATACAGCCATCGGGAATTGTTCTCCCTCATCATATGCCAACTGCTGCAATGTTCTGGTTGCAAGATAGGTTGCACTTGTAGTTCCATAAGTTACTGTACATAGTCTGTAAGTTTTGATAGGATCTTTCTCAGAGGACTTCCAGACAATTCTTAATAAATCTCTTTGACCGGGATGCATCCAAATCATTCTATACATTTTTTTAATATCAGCAACGAACGGAAATAAATTCTTTCGTAAGCGTAGCATTATTGTGAATAAGTCATCTTGATTCACTCCTCCATTGTACTGCAGGGAGTTTAGGGAATTACCGTTAGATGTTACTGCAGAGGCGTTGAACACTACTCGTAGAGGTGTAGAGCTGGAATCTGGACGTACAACACCATGATGGGGCAGATAGTAGACCACACCTGGTTCTTTGCTTTCCTTAACTTCCTCCATATGTCCCAGTCTTAAATACTCTTCCATGAAGGCTTTATACATGGACAGAATTTCAGGCTCTCTCACCAAATGCGCCCAAAGATAATCTAATCGTCTCATAGCTATCTGCTTTGATTCCCTTAGGCTAGCCGGATTATCTTTCAAGAGCATTTGTACGACGTACCGACCACTTTCATCTCTCGTATGGGTTTTTTGAAAATGTTCCTCACAAATAAGGGCTTTCTCATTTTTTATTTTCTCACACTCAATAATATTCCCAGCTCGTCGTTAATCGTGATGCAAATTGTATATACGTTTCATTGGGTTGGCGGTGTGTTTTCCTAAAATTTTCTAAACACGATTGGGGTGTAGGTTCAAACTCTCGAATTATTATTGCTTTTACTTTAGAATAATCATCTAATTCATCATCTTTTATGTAAGTTATCACATTAGTTGCCCTTTCACCTAACAAATTTAAAAGAATCTCCGCTTTATATTTATCAGGTACACTTTTTGATACAAAGGCCCTTTCTAATGATGAGAAAAAATAACCCCAAGCTTCAGGTCTACTAGGAATTTTAATTGTTAAAGTACGGACACTTTTGATCAGAGAGTCCAAAGATTCAGTTTGATGACTGTCACTAACATCATTAGATTTTGATTGCGCTTTTATGCGAGCTAGTTCTAATTCTGTTTTCATTCTCTCAAGTTTTATTTTTTCAAGTTCTATTTGTTGCTGCTCTTCAGACTTCCTTTCCTCAATTATCACGGTTGCTAACTCTACAACCCATTTTTTTCTGTTATGTACTTCTCATTTTGTTTTATTATACTGCTTAACTCTGCAATAGTCATTAGCTCATTAACATCTTCTCCTAACTCTAGCAATTGCTTTTAAATCCTCTTTCGTAGCGCCTTTAAACATTTTGAATAACTATTTCATAACATGAATAATAACTCAGTCACATACCTCAATTGCGTCGACGATGCTGATATGAATAGTAATACTCAAGCATTTAAATGGGAACTCAATTCACTAGTTGCTCTGGGAGACTGGACCACATATTTCGGCCATTCGATAGCTCAATAATACTCAAACTCAGATACTCTAGTGGACTGTTTCTTTATTACTCATTACTAAAATTGGGAAGATGCTCTCACACACCTTCGCGCAGTACAGACACAAGCTCAACTGGCTTGCTGCCAGAAGATACATTTTAAACTGTTCCACCTAGATGGCGCTTTACAAACTAAGAACCACACGCTTTAACAGCGCTTTTCTTTCAAATTGCCCTTGAACCCATAACTTTCCACTGGAATGGTGAAAGACAAATTGCCGTTCTCTTATGTGAAAAACAAAAACAGTATAGAACGGAAATTGAAATACTGTATCTGATTTGGCCTATTTTTATTCTTGTCAATGAAGCATACAATATAGCAAATTGGGAAAACAAAAAAAAATAGAGAACGAAATTAAACTTCTTTTGTACAAATTCCTTAACAATCCACGCAGCTGGAAAAGTTCCTTTTGTAAAAACATCTGCTTGACACCCTGATTTTTTTTGCTTAGTGTTTAAATAAACCTAACATTAAAATTTCATTATTTTCCACTTTAAACCAATTTAATCTTTCTTATGTTTTAATCTTGAGAAAAATCATACTTGTTTTTCATCATATTTGAAAAATCATACTTAAAACATCATAGATTGTTTCGAAGAATATTTGTGAACATTTCAATGTTTATTTCGTTCTTTAACCCGATAAATAAGCTTGGTGGTGATAAAAACACATTCTTCAGCGAAATGAAATCCTTCCCTCTTGTTTTCGACCTCAAAAGGGGACACTTTGATTTCTTCTTTCCTTCTAAGTAGAATATTTGAACGCATTAAATAAATTTGTGAAAATTTTTGTACACATAAAACATGCTCCTCAATCGAGCAAAACATTTATTTCTTACATTTTTTAAGCTGAAAAAAATCTATCTTTTAAAAGCATTAATTTGTGATAACAAACTCTTAAAGTATTTTCCTTCAAATTATAAACATAATTTTGCATTTATGATTTTTCGAACTATAAGTAAAACAATTTATATTTACTTGTAATAAGAGCTTGTAAAGATGTGTACCTGCTAAAAATTCATTAATTCAGTTCTTATGTATTTAAAATTATTATTTTGTTCCATTTATTAATTTTCCCAAAGATGGAGAAAGGTGGATAGTAAATGGCTACATGTTTCTGAGTTTTATTCAGTAGATTTAAAGTGTGATGAATGTGACAATAAATTTTATAAGTTAACCGTTTCTTATTTATCTTTCATATTTATAAAATATTGATTTCACACACACAATAAGTAATAGAAATTTAATATTAAAAGTCCTGCACAGTACTTTTGCACACATTTAAAATCATAAAAATTGTCAAGAGTTATTTACATGATCACTTTCATAAATTTAAAATATAGATATAGGCACACGGGTGTAACTTATTTAGTTTTTGAACCAGAAATTTAAAATTGGGCAAATTAGCTAAGAACTTTAAGTATATGGTTAAAAAAATTACCTTCCATTTTGTAAAGATTGTATGTATAATTTTTCATGTTAATATTTTTATGCGTAACTGTCCTAAAATAAATTTGGGTTTACGAAAACATAAGCATTTAAGGACCTATAATATAAATTAAAGCTTTCAGTGATGACCTTGAATTGATTTGAGCATGCAACTTTATCTGTTTTCACTATTTTTATTTATGTTTTCACTACATTTAGTATTGCAGTAAAATAATTATTGAAGCAGTCATTTCCAAACATGCATTTATTTTTCAATTTATTTCAACTTGTATTAACCTCATTAAATTTAAACAAGAAAGTTTGAATTGTTTTCTGCTATTAAATCTTTTAGTTAATTTCCCCAACAACTAATACTGATGAAAGAAAATATATATAATATATTTAATTAATTAAAGAACGTCAGGTTTAGGACAACTATCTTATACAAAATTTTATTTAGTGACGAAATACTTGTGAACATCCCCTAACCCCTTTGACATGTGCTCTTAATATACAATAGCAAAGATAATAGTCGAGCGATAAATCAAACCGGTACTACCGGGTCGATCTCAACTGCGGGACTGGTAAACTTGTGCGGAGGACCGTATCTGAACTGCAGGCTGGTTAAACTGATTTGGAGGGCCGCATCTGATAAAAATATTTGGAGGACTGTATCTGGATTGCGGGCTAGGCAAAATTATCCTGATGGCCGTATCTGGATAGCGGGCAGGTTAAACTTTTCTGGTGTGCGGTCCTAATAAAAATATTTGGATAATTGTATGTGGACTGTGGGCCAGGTGAACCTGTCCGAAGAGTCGTGTTTGAACTATGGTAAAAATTTGGAAAGCCGTATCGGGTATTCAGACCGGGTTCAGGTCTGCATACCAGAAACCGGGTCCAAATCTGTCTGCAAGACAGTATCTGAACTGCGGGTTGGTTAAATTGATCTAGAAGGCCCGGCCTGGTCTGCAGGCCTGATAAAAATATTTGGTGGGCCGTATCTGGACTCCGGGCCTGAGATCAATCTATTCACTACAACCTATTTATCTTACGCATACAGTTTTTGTATGTGTGCTAGGTAAACTTGATCTCAACGAGTACTTCAGCCTATCATATAAAAACTCAAATAACTAAAAACATTAAAAAGTTACACAAATTCTATAAATATTCAGTGGCATGCACATTAGTATCGCCTAACAATGTTAAAACGTAACTCAAATTCAAGAACTATTCAGTATTACACACATTCGCATCGCTAACTTTTTATAAGTAAATGTTATGTCGCCAAGAGAAGCAATAAAAAATCAAATCAATCAAACAAGCTGAATTTTCGCGTGCAATCACGTGACTACTAGCGACATGTTGCTCCCACTTTTTGAAGCTCTTCTCAATACGATGCTCAATCTACTTATATTTCACGTATATGGTTACCACCCCCTCGATTATTTGGAATTTCAATTAGCGATGTGATGAAATCGTATTCGAAAAACATGTTAAGTGATGTCACATACGAAGTATGCACAGAATGGTAGGTTGTTGATTAACGTCGCACTGAAGAAAAACAGCGGGCTATTGGCGATGATCCTGGATCAATTCCGGAGGGAACTATTCAAGGACAATGCATTGTAATTTTGAACCGAAGTCAAATGACAGCACTCTCCGAGCTTCCATACTACACCAACGTGAGATCATTTAAGGCCACGACGAATTTCACGTGCTTCAGCCCCCATTTTCACACAACGGTCTTAATTTGGATTCGAACTCGCTACCCTCCTGTTGCTAATTCATTACTCGTCCAACCGGACTACCACGGCCCTATGATTTACCACAGATGTAAGTAAGGTATTTTAATAAACGTCACACTGGAACGGGTTATTGAGTGACGGTCCGGGATGAAACCCGAAGGTAAAGATCGAGGATAACTCCACGTAATTTTGAACCCCGGTCAGATGACAAGGTCACACCTGAGCTGGCACCCTACCACCAGCTCCAAATTTCCGCGCCACGCCAATGTGAGAACATTTGCGGATACGACAGATTTAACGTGCACCCGCCCGCTTTGTGCACGACGGTCTTTGGTTGGATTCGAACTTGCAACCCTCCTGTTGCAAATCCTTTATTCTGCCAACCGGGATACCATAGCCTGATTTACCACAGATGTAGGTAGGTATATTAATTAACGTCGTGCTAGGAGTAACACAATGGGCTAGGTGACGGTCCGGGATCAATCCCAAAGGGAAAAAATTCGAGATCAACACCATGTAATTTTGAACCAGGGTCAGATGACGAGGCAACACCTGAGCTGGCACCCCACTCTCCAATCTTCCACACCACGCCAACGTGAGGAAATTTGAGGCCACGACAGATTTAACATTCCCAGTCCCCTTTGTACATGACGGTGTTTGGTTGGATTTGATCTCGCAACTCTCCGTTTGCTAGTCCGTTACTCTTTCAACCGCGCTAACGCAGCCCTGATATACCACAGAATTCGTTTGTAATGAAATGATGTTTGATATTGTAAAATGGCAACGTACCGGATTTGAGCAAAATTGTAATTCTTACATTCGTTCGTTTTTCGTTCTATTCTCCGGTGCCACTTTTAGTCGATTCGGAGATATTGATTAGACAAATATTCAGGAAGTTGGAGAATAAAGGTATTTGTTTTGAATGACCTTTTTCACAAATAGTATTTAATTGACAAAAGGAAATTTTAAGACATTTCATTTTGTGTTTTTCCATTTCTTGCAAACTTTTGCGTCTGATGCCGCTCTGCATAAATGGCGATCCGCCCAGAATTTATGTATTATTTTACTTTGATGTAATATTGGAAAAAGTTGTTATTCTGTGTTATCTTAAGAACAAAAATCAACTTGGGTGTTCTATTTTAATTATCCAATTGTTTTTATAAGCACTGGTTCTGTCGCCTATTCGTGAAAATGGCGTATCAATATTCTATTTATCAGGGTACATTTCTTGCAGGGTATACACCGGAAAAAAATTCTGTTTTATTTGATAGCGCTTGTATGTCAAATTCTCTTGAACGTTTATTAAAATTGTCAAATTTTCTTCGTTGATTCCTTTCTTTTCGGTTAACTATTACATCAACTGTTTAAAAAATATTCGAAAATGTGAAAAATTTCTTGCTCATTCCGTTAGTGCATTTGTTAGGATTTATAGGTTGAAAAAATATAATTAGTATCAACTAAAATATTCTAATAAAAGGCTTTGACAATCTTGAGTCTTCATAGAGATATGTCCGTTGAAAAATTAATTTCACGACCACATTTAGCCATTTGAAAATTAGAAGTATAATGGGCTTTCTCCATTTTGAATACATATTGATATATTTTCAGTTTCCAATAGTTTTTACTTCGGTTCATTTTTTCTATGATTTGCCCTATAAATGAGAGTTCTGTTTGGTGAAGGGTTCCATGTGCCCAAAGAAAAAATAGAGATTCCGAGGGAATGTTATTTTGATTTATGACCAAACAAGTTCAAGTGAGTTGAAAAAATTGGCAATGATTATTCCAAGCATTTTGGAAAAATTCAGTCATGAAGTAGTCGTTGAAGTGCTTTGAAGTTGTTGCACTTGCTTGTTGGAACCTTGGATAGGCAATCTTGCCTCTGGGCATTAGCTCAATGTGGCTTGTGGAAGAGGGGGATTGAAAATGAAAAGATTTCTTTTCATATGAAATACTAAGCAAAATAAGGTTGATGTTTTCTTGAAACTTGGAATTCATATATGGTGATTTTGGAAAATGATTTTCAGCTGCACTTGTCTCATGTCTTCGAACAAACCTTTAAAAGATTGTAGTTCAATATTGTGGCATCAAGTGCACTGAAATCCTAATACAATATTCTAGCTCACTTTCCTTTATCTATTTGCTTCAATATTTCTGCTTTAAATTAAGTCAACAATATGCAATTAAATTTTGTGGTTGAATCTGGCTATATAAGCTGGTTTACTGCTTAGTTGGGATTTGGAAACACATTTGAGAAAGTGTTAATTTTTTATTTAGAAAAAAATAGAAATCTTGCTAAAGAAAATCATATTAACTTTATCAACACTAATGAATAACTTAAATATACATTTTATTGGTAAGATACTTTTAAATTGTTTATTTAGTAATCGATTTCGTTTCTTTTCAGATAGGAAAAGTTACCACCTTTTTACTTAGACGAATTTTTTTTATTGAAGTTTCCATTTAGATTTTGATTTTTTTAGGATGACTGATACTGGTAAGATTATTTTTAGTATTCATACATTTATATTTCAATGATTTTAAGTTAATTTTCAAAAATTTATTATTAGGTTATATATCCCAAAGTTTGTAGAGGTTTACCTAATTTGAATGTTGAAAAATTGAATACAGGTAGGGGACAGTGTCTGAAAAAAGGGAACAGCTGCAGTGTAGACCCCGCAGTCCATTTGGCGACTTTTTTTGTCGACAACACTGACATTACTTGGCGACTTTTTTAACAGACGTATTACAAAAAACTGTAAATAAGTTGAATAAATTTATTCTAATCTTATAAACAGATTTCACTGTAAATGAGGGGGTAAACATTTACTGTACGGTCACCCTTGGCGACTTTTTCAAAATCTCGCCAAAATGGCGACTTCTTGCACGAGCGAGATTTAAAGAAAACAGCGTAGTGAAAAATGGGTAAAGATGTAGAATCCGAGAGATGTTTGTAGCCAAATCAAGATGGCGTCCAAAGCCAGGATGTTCTTAAAAAAACCGCGGACTTTCCTACGCGAACAACCTTTTGTATAGGGCAATAATAAATGAGGAATGCTCAAACAAGCAATAATAAGTAAAAAAAATTAAAATAACGGTCTAATTAATCCTGTTGATGTTCTTAAAAAAACGGGGACTTTCCTACGCGAACCTTTTGTATAGGGCAATAATAAATGAGGAATGCACAAATAAGCAATAAGTAAAAAAAAAATAAAAATAACAGTCTAATTAATCCTGTGGAAGTTCTTAAAAAAACGCGGACTTTCGTACGCGAACAACCTTTTGTATAGGGCAATAATAAATGAGGAATGCACAAATAAGTAAAAAAAAAATAACGGTCTAATTAATCCTGTGGATATTCTTAAAAAAAACCGCGGAATTTCCTAAGCTAACAACCTTTTGTATAGGGCAATAATAAATGAGGAATGCACAAATACTCAATAATAAGTAAAAAATATAAAAATAACGGTGTAAATAATCCTGGGGATGTTCTTAAAAAAAACGCGGACTTTCCTACGCGAACAACCTTTTGTATAGAGTAATAATAAATGAGGAATACACAAATAAGCAATAATAAGTAAAAATAAATAAAACTTACGGTCTAATTAATCCTGTGGATGTTCTTAAAAAAAAACGCGGACTTTCCTACGCGAACAACCTTTTGAATAGGGCAATAATAAATCAATCACCTTCAAGCTCTCCGGTTTTGCTAATATATTCCGTTGCGACCCGGTTAAGCGGTAACCAATTACAATCCTTCTAAAAAGCTAAGACATCAACTAACACAAAAAGAATTCAAATTTTAAAACGGTTACCAATCATAGAACGCAAAACATCGATATTTTGTTTAAAAAAATGCATTCGTTAAAAAAAAAAAAAGAAGCGCTCTTTCCTTCCGAAAAACCAACCTTTTCCAAGGTCCAATAGGGTTGCTGCAATTCCTTGTCGGGTCGGATGGGGTTGCCATATAAAATAATTTATCGCCAATGCGAAAAAAATCGCGCCAAGGGTGACCGTACAGTAAATCTGATCCAATGAGGGTTTCCAGTTTAAACGGGGCTGCCAGTCATGAACTGAACCCTCAGTCGCACCCCATTCGATTTTTTTGTAAAATGAAAAACGAAATTTCAAAGCAAACCATTATAGAAACCCTGGCTTTTTTATCTGCAAAGAAATTGCACATTCGCCATAAAAAATAATAATGTAAATCTTGATTATATATAAAAATACAGTTATCACACTTGATATATAAATCTGGGTTAAATATGTAAATTATCAGTCAATATATAAGTCTGGGTTCAATATGTAGTAAAAAAAATGTAAATCTGGACTAAATATAATCTTGACTAAATAAAACATTGAAATTACACAATCCACGGTCTATATATACATAGCGTAGGGACGCTGTAGGGGTTGCTAGAATGGAGTGGGAAAAAGTGGGGGTTAACCAAAAACATAAATCGCAATTGAGGGTTGGCGACGTGTAAAGTCGCCAAATGGATTGGGGGGTCTATACTGCAGCTGTTCCAAAGAATGTACTACAATTATTAGGACATCACTCATTAATTTAAAAAACTTTCCTTTTTCAATGCTGGAGTAGATTGGTTATTATAAATGATTAGGTTTGAAGAGTAGTGTCAGCATATCAATGACTTGCTGCCAAATATTCAAATCTGCCAATAGGTGTGAAGGTCCTTAATATATATTATTTCATATCAGCTTAGTTGAGCATTACTGTTGGATTGGAGTATTTCAGCTTATCTCAAGCTAGATGTTTTTATCTAAGCAATTTTCGCTGCATTTCATTGTTTTATCAAGAATAAGATTTAATTTTACAAGAATTGCTAGCTGTTTTTTTGTAATGTGTAATTCAACCTTCACACATGTCAAAACAGGATGTAGATGACTTTAGAAATATTGGTAGCAGTGAGTCAATCTCTTTAGTTTCCTTGCTATTCAGAAAAAGAAACAAACCAAAAATTAAATTTGACAAGTTCTTGTATGGCACCAATAAAAAAAGTTTCATCTTATCAACTTGATATTGCTTATTCATGCTGTAAATGTAAATAAATAGTGAAGAATATAAAATGAAAAAATATGCTAATTTGAGAAGCCAGCACGTACGGGGGGAATATGAGTTTATTAAAAGTGTTGATTAGTTTTTTAATGAAATCAGAATTTTAAAAATGATAACTTTTTAAAGAGTAATTTTGGGTATAATCCTTTAAGTTCCCAGAATTTTTTCCTCCGAAACAGGGTCTTCATATTCAGGGTTTTTAGTTTCTAAGTAAACGAAATCTTGATTATATATAACCGTACCTCAGATCTTTTCTTTCTGATTTGATTTTGTACTGTCGCCAATGGCCCATTGTGTTGCTCCAGTGCAACTTAAATTCAACTACCTACCTTGACCCTATCAAATTTTCATTTTTGCCTTTTGTCAGGCAGGCTTATTTTTGTAATTTTATGTCAGTATTCAATCTTGTTAAATGTTTTAAAATTTTAGATTCATACAAAACCTCCGTAAAGCGTGAAGCATCTCAAGACGGTATGGGTGATTGTGAGGGTCCTTCTAAACGTCCTAGGAGTGGTGGTCGTGCAGTTGATGTTCGTTTCCTAGTTCAGAGCAAAGTAAGTAATTAAATTTTACAATTATATGTTTTTAAAGGATGCTTTTACATGATTCGTAAATTTCATAAAGGTTACTTTTTGAAAAAAGTGGGCCCTGAAAAGTGCTTATTTTTTAAAGTTAGGTGCTTAAAGTGCGTATTAAAAAAAAATCAAACCCACCCTGTTTTACTTTTTCTTAGCCAATCACTGCTCATACCTGCGAGCTTTAATTATTTAGAATTTGCTTTGAATGGTTATGACAGATGCGAAAGCCAGAGATCAAGTTATATCCTACACAATCCGGATAAATGTTGTAAATTAACAATTAAAGGAAATGCCTCTTGAAGATGATGCAAAGAAAAGATCTATAACATGATGTCCAACCTTTTGGCCTTGCTTGGACTGCATATAAAATATTTTATATAATTAAGGTATAGTTCCTTTTTAAAAAATGTACATTAAAAACGAAGGCAACATAAACAAAACGAGCAGCATATTTGTCCTTGTTTTTTCTGAAAATGATGTTCAATAGAAGTGAATGCGGTTCTCAAAATGCTCATCAGAAATTTTGTCTAATTTTACTCGTTATTTACTTAATCTTTGAAGATAATTTTTCACAAACATGCATTGTGTGTAAGACGATGCATGACGAAGGGATATTTTTACTGTTGTAAGTTATAGAGAAAGTATACTAGAGATTTTAGATGTCTGATTGTAACCAAGGTATGTCGATTTAAATCAAATTTTTTTTAATTTTAAGTCAAATTTTCTATTTTCTTAATTGAAATTCAATGTTATTAAAGATGAAATAACCTGGGGTAGAATGGGGGATAATTTTTTTACTTTGTTATGACGTCTATATACCAGGTCCAAAATTCAAATGTGCCAAAAATTTGAGGAACAAGGAAATGGTTGCAGATTTCATGGTTAAACATCATTAAAATCAAAATTTTCTTAAAATAGCCAAGTCATCCATTGAAAATCTTCTGTTTTTCATCTTAACTGCCTTGAATTATCACGTCACTAATCTCGGCAATTATTTTTTGAATCACATCACAATTAAAAATTATTAGAATTGTTAAAATTGCTGAATTATACACTACCTGACATTGAAAATGCAACACCCAGAAGGAGTGCGCAGAACTGGATGAAATTTACAGGGTAGACGCAGCTCACCGAGATATGTAAATGATGCAAACTGCGCAGCTGTCCCGCGCACGGCGAGTGAAAAACCAGGGAAGGAACCTGCAAAAGTGGTCAGTTTCGCACCACTCTGTTTGCCAGGTAAATCAAGTTGCAATTTGTTTTTATGTCTCAGAGGAAACGTCTAGTACCGGAGAATGCCAGGACGCTGCCAATCAAGACAGTTCCAGCAAACAGACGACTTCACGAGGGGTATGGTGATTGGCCTAAGAAGGGCAGGTTGGTCCATATGTCAAATCTCAGCAGATACCCACCTACACGCGTCCATGGTGCACCGGTTGTGGCACAGATGGTTGGACCAAGGGAATGTGGCACGTTTGAGAGGTTCTGGTGCAGCCAGAGTGACGTCAGCACGCGTTGACTGACACATCTGCCGTTAAGCATCGGCGGCCCCGCAAGCTACGTCTGTCGCCCTTTTGCAGCATGTGCAGGACACCCTTGATGCTCCCATATCTTCCAGGACCATTAGCCGCCGATTGATCGCTGGCGGCCTGCACTCATGGCGCCCGTTGAGACGACTACCATTGACCCAACAGCACAGACATCTCCGTTTGCAATGGTGTCTGGATAGAGCGATGGAATGGCACAGGGTGGTGTTCTCAGACGAGTCTGGCGCCGACGTGGTGACAGGGCCAATCCAGCCGCATCTGTGGAACACCATACTGCGAGACAACGCTGTATAATGGTTTGGGGCGCCATCGCCTATGATAGCAGGTCACCTCTGGTCCGTATTCAGGGCACTATGACGGCCCAACGATACGTGGATGACGTGCTGCAGCCGGTGACACTACCTTTCCTCATGACACCATTTTCCAGCAGGATAACGCCTGGCTGCACACGGCACGCATTAGCCAACATTCCCTTACAAGGTACCCAGGTGCTTCTCTGACCAGCTGTCTCCCCTGATCTCTCACCTATCAAACATTTATTGGACGTCGCTTGCATGCGTTGCCACCGGCACGTTCAGAAGACGAACTCTGGCAAGTGGTTGACAGGGAATGGGCAGCCATCCCTTAGGACACCATCCGCGCGCTCATTGCGTCTGTACCTAGATGTGTTGCTGCCTGTATCGCCGCTCACGGTGGTCCTACAACCTACTGATCAGACGTTCTTGCTGCTCAGTGGCAAGGTATATAATGTTGCAATAAAGATCACTTATTGCTTTTTGCTGTCTCTCTGTTTGCCAAATTTCATCACTTTCTGCCAACTCCTTCTTGGTGTTGCATTTTCAATGTCAGGTAGTGTATATACCTCAATATAAGTAAATAATTTTGTCATGAGGTATCATAAATTGTCCTTTGCAGAATGCTGGTGCAATTATTGGAAAAGGTGGATCGAATATCAACAGATTGAGGACTGAGGTGAGTAAATTCATGAATCTAGATTTATACAATAGCTGAAGATTTTTGAACTATTTCTTTAAAAAAATGTCTAACAAAATTATTGAACATATTTAGTGTGGATCAGGAAAAAATTGTGATGTGAACAAAAACTCACATTACTGTAAAAATGGTAAAATATTTGTATTATCATTAGACAAACTATGCCATTCTAGTCAATGCAGATAGAAACTAAGTTAATTTATGTTTCTAATTGTATGTATTAATTATATATCAGTATCATTCAGACAAGTAAAATATTGTAAGGTTGATTCATTAAATTGGGTGTAGTCAAATTAATTAAAACAGCTTTTTTTATTTATTCCCTAATTTTTTAAGAGGACGAAAGTACATATACTTGTTTAACTGTAAGATATTCAAATTGAGCTAGTTGTTAGTTAACGGTAGCCTATGTAACACTGTTCACTACTGCAAACCTCAACATCCTTTTAATCCTTGTTAAGTATGTAAACTTTTGTAATGCTATCTTTGTGATCTTGGCATCTGCATTTCTAATTGTTTAAATCCTCTACAAATCTAAAAAGACAAGTATATTTGACATTTTTCTGCTATTGATGGTTTTGTTCCTGATTTATCTTGAATTGAAAACGGAATGAAAATTTTCCAGCTGCATTTTGTAAAATTTGTATGGATCCATTCTTTGGTGATAAAATGAAATATTTCTTCGGCTTCAAATTTTCTACAATCCTCGATTTTATTTATAATTAGTGTGATTGTCTTTCAGACTTAAAAATTTATTTTTGTTTTTTAAATAAAATGGTTTGGTAAGTTGAAGAAAATTTTCAGTTAATTGTAAAAGCATTGCATATATGTTGCATCGTCCAACTTTCATTGTATTTCAGAATCTATCCTATTGAAATAATATCCTCAATAGTAAAATAATCACCACATACTCAGAATTTAAATCACCCATAATTACAGATGTAATTAAAATGTTGCGAAGTATTGAGGTGTATCTCTTCCAAACATACAATGAATTCAGAAAAAAATTCTACTTCATTACTTACCTTACTTTATCCACATTTCCCTTTTAAACAAATTTTGGTGTAAGCTAGTTGTGGGATTTCAATAATGAGCAACCAGTACAAGTACATAACTTATGGGTTACCTATTGATACAAAATGCTAGTCTGAGCTTACTTCCAACTGAATCAATTATGAATTGTTTTAAGTGCTTTAGGATTTAAAAATTTTCAAACAATTGGAATTGTACCTCAAATTTTCTCTTAATATAACTAAGAATGAATACATTGTGGAACATTGCATGATTAACATGCATTAATTAGGATTTTTAGGTTTTAAAAATGTAATACATTTGATATGTATTTTAGAAAGCCAGAAGGAACTACAATTTTTATTTTAAAGATTTACTGCCTGTTGAGTATTGATTTATATTATGTATGAAAGGTTTAAACGCTTTTCACTTCAAATTTAATTATTACTCCCCTTTGTTGCATATTGATGTCTGCAATTTTAATTTGTTTCTTTATTTCAAGTTTTTCAGGATAAGCTATTCAGAAGATCGGAAAATTGTTTTGTTTACTTTCCTTATTTTTTATTCAATAACTATGTCGACAAAAAATGCTTTGAAATTCTTCCAGAATTCATACTGCAACAATTCAAATGCAGTAGCGAAAGACGAAATCGTTTCGGTCGTAATTGCTAGCACATCTGATTTTGTCTTCAACCATACTAGTGACACATATTTAATTTAAGTCTACGTTTGTATTGTAGAAAGTTAAATTTTTCCATTGTCTGCCAAGATATTTACTTGTTATATCATTGTTTTGGGAAATTTTTGTCCAAACACTTCTCAATACATTTAGTCTGAAAAGCTTAAGTATTGAACATCACTTATTCATCACAAGTAATGGGAGTAAGTTTGCTTGCAGTCTGTATATTTGCCTCTGCTGTCATTTGGAATCAATAATGCTTGAATATTTCCTAAACAGCTAGAAATGTATTAATTGAATTTCAATCATAAGATATATTGGGAAAAAATTTACTCTACATTTGAATGTAGAAATTTCAGAGGATTTGTTAGTTTGCTTAATATAGGGGGTAGTTTAACATGAAGAGCAGTATTTTACAATTGCTTTTAATAGAGGTCTAAGGAAGAGGTTTTTGTATTTTCTTATTTACAGATTTTCTTCTGCATATCTTTATGTTTTTCTCGTAAATACTTTAAATATGTGTCACTTAGTATGGTTTTAAAGTAATGATCTCTAATGACCATACTTTACCTTCCAATTTCATATTGTCATACATTGGAAACCAAAGCATCCTTAGGCTAATTAATTTATTAACCTTTCTTTCCCTCTATGCCCTGCCCTCATCATGGTTCACCCTTTGTCCGCCTGTGCTGATGTCATTTTATCTCGACAATTGACCTTACATGGCAATTTATTGCTGTCCAAAAATGTGGATATTTCGACCAAATCTGGATTTCTGCTTTCTTGTACAATCATGTCCACCCTCCACCCTTTATGATTGCCCTTGCGGAAATGGGTCCCTCACCCCTGAAGTTCACAGCAAGTGTTACAGTTCCCGACTGCCCTGGCCCAGAACGGTATGCTCTTGTAAATTTGCCCCTTTATATTTTCTCTTTATAGTTTTGTTATTTAAAAATTCAATGCTATGCCTGTTTTTAGTGCATACAAGTTTGATTTTCTTTACCTTCACAAAAACTTCCTTGTACAAGTCTTGCTAAAATGGTGGTGTTTATTTTAAAGCTTTAAAAGTCAATATAGATTTAATCTTAATCTGCCCTCCAGTTAGTACTTAAATTAATAGGTGAGAATTTAAGAAGTTCTGCGAAGTAAAATTTGCAAGACTGTTTTGTGCAAGGAAAGAAAATCTAAAAATTCTGTTAAATCGGAAGTTAAAAACTAATTTAAAATTATACCCAACTAAAGAGTTGTAAGGAATGTGGGTATCGATTTCTTAATCAGTCTAAAATTCAAATTGTAAATAGTCTGCCAAATTCATTTATTGCTTCCTAAAGCAATACAGAAAAACCATCTCAGTTAAATTTATGATCTATTCACTAATAAATCTTCCTTTCAAAATTAGAAAATCATTGGTTTTCTTTTAGAGCTTAAAGAAACATGCAAAGAAATTCTGATCCTAAAGTTGTAAATATGTATTTAATTTTCCAGAACAAAGTTTTTAAATTTTTATCTATTAGGAAGTACTTTTATTTATGCACCAATGAGCTACTTTGTCTACTTTTCCTTGGTAAAATGTTGCGATTTCAAAAGATTTTCTAAGAAAAGTAAAGTTTACTTTTGCAAGTTGTGAAGTGTTGTTCAAATAAAATATTAAGCATAAGGGATATTACCAGCTTTTAAGTATTAGTTTTAAACTTACCGATTCAAATGTTTTAAATTATGTTTGTCCATTTAGCATAGTTATGAGAAGAACAAAAGGATAGTTGTATACCTTAATAATTGGAAAAAACTAAGTAAACTGAATAATGACTTTATGTTAAGTTGCTTCATTTTAATAATAATTAAATGAAATTTGAAAAGAAATGTCTTATTCCAGATGAACATTGCCAAGTTCTAAAATAGCACTGTTTATCCAGAACCATTAGTTTCAACTCACATTCTGTAGTACATAAAATTCCACTTTATTAGATAATTGGAAAATGTTATTCACTTAGGTACCACTTTTAGTCTGAATGTTATCACTTAAAGTTATTTTTTGAAATTTGGTTAAACAGCAACAAGGTCTATAAATTAATTAAATTTTATTCCCAAAATAGTTTACTATTCTGTGTTTGGACTGTCAAAACCTAGCTAAAGTTCAAATCAATAGGCTGTTCTGATTTTCTTTGGTATTATTGAAATAATGGACAAGAGACCAAAGTATTCTACAAACTCCATTCACCTTCACCTGCAATGTTAATGTTATTTGAATCCATCCATTAATTGTATTAATAAGTGATTTGCATTTGTTTAGTATATTAGCTGTTGTGGCTGACTGTGACACTCTTGGAGACATTCTTATGGACGTTCTTCCCAAGTTGGATGATGTAAGTTGTACTCGGATTATACTTAATATCTATTTCAATTTGATTTACAAAGTGTCTTATTGATTTTAATTGTTCAGTATTCTCATCATCGCAACATGGAATTTGATTGTGAGCTGCGTATGCTGCTGCACCAAAGTCATGCTGGATGCTTGATAGGAAAAGGTGGATCAAGGATAAAAGAATTAAGAGAAGTAAGTTCACTGTAGTGTTGCTCTGAATGAATACCTTTATAATTTTATTTAAGCTGTCTTAAGTGCTCAGAATGAAAATCATTTTTATATATCTACCTTGGTAGAAAATGGCCAATGTTCCAATTCTCAGATTTTGAGTTATGCCCACAATCGGATTTATTTTTTATTTAAATCAGATGTTTACGATGTTAACCTTTACACTATGGTGCTTTTATTCTACTACCCGAATGCGGTACGACTGTACCGCCTATAGTCTAAATGTTAATTTGTTGCCCATATAAATTTAAACTTATTGGACATAAGACATGTAAATCACATTGTGATAGGGTTGATGTAAGCACTAATATATTGAAATATATGGTAATTTTTTGAAAGATCGAAACTTGGCATAAGAATTAGCAAAGTTAATCACATGATAAAGTAAATAGAAAAGTGCCACACAACTGCCAAGCATAACCCTTGTTTTCTCATTTGATTCTCGAGCATATTAAATTACTTTGATCTTGACCCACAACTGTTGATGCAAAATTTTTGTACAAAGATGCCGGGTCCTACAGACACCATATTATAAATTTGTATTTAAAATTCAAAAATCATACAAATGTCAGAATTTTTTTACCTTATATTTATCATATATTAACAAAATTTATGGAATTCCATTCATTATTTTTATCTTAATTAATTGAAGATTTGCTTTTGAGAAAAATCATGTTACCAACAGCAAATGGAACTTGAGTTCCATGAAAAATTCTTACTTTTTATAAATGTTTAGCTAGCAGAAAAGTACTTAATAGGAAGAAAAATGAAACTTAAAAGTAAAAAAATGAGATGGCATAAAAAGACATAAATTGAAATCAAAAATGCCCAGTTCAACTTTCTGTGAGCATGTACATGTTTCAAAAATACATTCCAAGCACGCAAACAGGATTTATACATAACATGGAGCTTTTCTCTGAACAGCATAGAATGGGTGTAATAGCATCCCTTCAGAACATACCAATTCTGTGGAATTTTGAGCTTTCAATAAAAAAATTTATTGTGTGTGCAAAATCATCCTAATTATTAAAATAGCTTCCTCTTTAATTCGTAATGTAGTATTTTGTCAACATACTCTTGTTATCAAATGGGTGAGTTAACTTTTACATTCCAAATTTCAATTCTAGAAATACAGAATAGTTATGTTAGCAGTGTTAAGTCCTAGGGGGTTAATTTTTTAAATTTAAATAAATATTAAAATTAACCAACATATTGCACAAAACAATGAAAATAAAATTGCCAATTTTAAGATCAATGTACAAAATTGGAATGCTATTGTGATCCTGTAAAAAAGTTTTTGTTGTAATTAGGTTGGGTCTATTTTTTTCATGAAGAGATTACATACACAATAACAAATAAATAACTAGAAAATCTTTATAAAGAATTCAACTTGCCACAATTTTTAATAATTTGAGTAAGGGTATACCGATTTAAATCAAAATTTTAAATTTTGTTTTCCTTTCTGTATTATGTTTAATAATATCGAAAATAAAATAACTGAACAAAATGCAGATTATTTTATTCCAATAAGTTAAGAACTTTGCTCGTACTGAGTTCACATCAACAATTATACTAAAACAGGGTTCCCACGCTCCTTAAGAACTCCTTATTTTAGCTATCATTTCTAAGAGCCCTTAAAAACTCCTTAGTTTTAAAATCAAGAGTCCTTGAAAACTCCTTATTTTCCCCCCAAAATTAGAACAATAAATTTTTCTGACTGCGATTTCTCCCGTTTTCGAGCTTCATTGTCCGATCTTGGATGGGAAGCGGCAGGTTTCACTGGGAGACAACGTTTATCCTCCCCTCTTCAGAAACGAATTCAAAGAGGACCCCTGATTTACCCTCCAAAGGGGTGTGTGACTGCGGACAGGCCACAAGGTTGATTGACAGGTAATGACCATTTAGTTCATTGGGTCTGGGGAGATAGATAACTTCCATTGATAGATTTGCTTGTGCCTCCTATTCTCGGGTTTATCTGCTTTTTCCCAGATGTTTCCACAGAGTCCTCACAAGCAAAATACATGGCAGATGGGTTTGCATTAGGTGCTTCAAGGGGAATGAACTTTGAGGAGAAACAACTTGGTTCCGCTAATGAGGAGTGGCAATTTTGGGCAGGCTTCGATGTGGAGACGAAGCTCTTCGAGGGTTAAAAAAGTATGCTTGGGAAATACGTTTTTAACAGCTTATGGACTACAAATGAAAAGTATCGAGAATGGATTGCAGCGACTGATCGCCATAAAGCAAAATGCCTTGTTTGCCAAAAAGAATTTGATATTGGAAGAATGGGGGAAAGTGCTGTTAAAGCTCATGACTGGTAAGTAAATTGAGTAATTGTTGTTTTTATTTGGTGATTGTTAGCTGTTGTGAAAGCTTATTTACACATAAAAATGTAAAACAATCAAATTTTCCAAACACGTTAATTTATTTATAAGTGCTGATATTGAAAAATGTGCTCCAATATAATTAGTAAATTAACGGAAAAAAACGTTCCTCTTAAAATGGAAAACAAATAGAAAAACTCAGATGGATACGAATGGATTGGTAAAACTGTACTTTAGTTCGAATATAATTTTTAAATAATGCATGTGCTGTGCATTAGTCATTTTGCAATCGTTAGTATCATTTTTACATGTAAAATAAAATTACAAATGTATTCACTAAATGAATTATTTTAAGAGTTAATTCTGGGGCAAAGTTTGGTTTTATTTTAGCTGTGGCAAAATTATTGCAACCATTCCTTGAATTTTATCAAAACGATAAACCATTGGTACCTTTTTGGAGATGATATATGTTAAAACTTGTAAAGTAATGTGTAGAATACTTTAACCTTCTGAAACCAGAAGAAAAAGTTAATATAAGTAACATTCAGAAGCTTTCCAAATTTGATTTTTCTGACTAATTGTTATTCTCCTTTGGGCAATCAAGATAGGGTTCATTGTGGAAAGAATAGTAAAGGAAAAGTTAAAGGAGAAAAAAATAACGCCTTGTGTGCTGCCTTTGATTTCCTGCGTGATTCCAGAAGTTTTGTTATACAAATGCTACGTCTCATGGCTAAATCTCCTGCAGCATATTTGCTTGTTCGAAATGCTTCATGTCTTGATCCTAGACGTATGGTGAAAGATCAGACCAAGTGCATGAACTCCATGAAGCTCGTACTATTGCACTTAACTCAGAAAAAGTTTGCGATGATATATTACTTAAATTCAAAGATTTTATGGAAAGCACCGTTTTCAAATTCACTTCATTGTTTCAGAATTTTTAACCAAAAACAATGCGTTTAGATAGTTTTTTAAATGACTCTTAGTATAGATGATACAAAGGGAAAACTAGAAAGTTATGAAAACCATAATGATCGTATCTCATGGCCAGGCTTCTGTGGAACATGGATTTAATATCAACAAGTCCTTAGAAGTTGAAAATTTTAAAGGAGACTCCTATATTGCACAGAGACTTATTTATGAAAATGCTAATGATATTCCAAATTTAGTAAATACTATAGAAATGGGAAAATTTGTTTCTTCAGGGCAGAAATATGTTATTCATTTAAAAGAACGCAAAAGTGCGAAGAAGACAAATTTAGAAAATAAAAGAAAACTTGAGTTACAAGCACTTAATTTCTTAAAATCAAAGAATTTGTCTTGAGGGTCATATAATGAGAATGGAAAAGTCAGCTGAAGAACTGGTTAATGAGGCAGAAGCTTCTGAGGACTTTTCTCTTTTAAAAAGTGCAAATGCACTACATAAAGAAATTAAAGAAAAAGCAGCTGATAAAGGAATTAGACAAAATAATTTCTAAAGAAATCAAATCAGTTGAAATTTATTCGTAAGACTTTTTTCTCAGTGGCAATATTTAACAAGATAAATGTATTTATATTTAAAACGGGAAATAAATTTTTGTTAAAATTCTTTCTTATTTTCTAAAAAAATGCAATGATTTGTAGAACTTTATTTCTTTTTCCCCTTGAGATGACATCCTTAAAAATTAGTTTTATTGTGGTGTTAAATGGGGCTAGAAAGCTTATAAGTGTGAAATACATTCATCTTTTTTGTGCATTGTTTTTAGAAAGTTCACTTGAAAACACACAATGTATTTTATTTAACACACAACATCAAAAAATTAACTTTTAAGTTATAAATGCCAACGGTTCTGCATATATCACTAATTTTTGTCCTACTAGGTTGATTTTTATAATGAAAGTGCAATATGGTTTTTGGTATCTAGATTAGTCCTTATAAAAATTATTTGTGTCCTTAGAAACTCCTTAATTTTTATTTTGAAAAAAGTGGGAATCCTGTAATCATCCTACCCTTGAAGACACTAAATAACCTTTTTTGATAGGGATCATAATTACCAGACAACTGTATTTCGCTCTTGGGCCATTGACCAACAGGTGTCACTCACAAGCCTGTTCATCAGCATGTTTTGCTTTAAAAATTCCATGTGACTAAACGCATATGGCCTATTTTGAACCGTTCTTCTCCATATGATGGGTAAAGATACTTAAAATCTACTCATTCAAATTATTAAAATCATGACAACTTTTATTCTTAAGATGTTATTTAATGTTGCAGTGTGTTCTTGAAAAAATACTTAAAAGACGGTTAGATACAACGAAAAGGTTTTCTGTAGTATCGCAAAAGCATTCCAATTTTGCACACATCTTAAAATGGGAAATTTTATGCATTGATCCCTTGGAATTCATTTCATAGCAAGCATAACTATTCTGTATTTATGGAATTGAAATTTGGAAAGTAGAAGTTAATTCACTCATCTGATAATTGAGTATGTTGAGAAAATAGATAATGGATTGAAAGCAGAAAACTATGAATGATTATGATGATTGCAATGATGAATTTTTTATTGCAAGCTCAAATTCCACTGAATTTACCTGTTCTGGGGGGACACTATAATGCTTGTTTTATGCTGTTTATAGAGAAAAGTTTCATTTTCTTGTATGTCATGTATAAGCCCTTTTCGTTTGCTTAGAATATTCCAAAGAAATACTAGTCAATGCTCAAAGAATTTGAAAAAGAGACTTTTGATTTCAAATTTATGTATTTTCATGTCGTCTCGTGTTTTACTGTTTAACAAATAACAATATTTTCACAAGTTATTTTTGCAAGCTAAATATTAATGAGATGTAAGAATGTTTTCACGATACAAATTCCTTTCATTTTATTTTCTATTGGTGACATGATTTTTCTCAAAAGCATGTTTTGAACAAACAAAATAATTAAAGATATATTATATATTTTCATGTATGATAAATATGTAATGGAAAAAAATCTGAAATTTGTATGATTGAATAATTCTATACCAAAATTTAGATGGTGTTGGCAGGGATCCCACTACTTATTTATATAGTTTTAGACTTATTTATATAAGTCTAAAAATTTCACATCACTGGTTATGGGTTAAAATCAAACTAATCTACGCTGCTCGAGAACCAGATGGAAAAACATTACTTATGCTTGGCATTTTTGTGGCACTTCTATTTACTCATGTGATTTTCTTTTCTAATTCCTATGTCGAATTTTAATCTTTCAAAAATTTACCCAGCTATATTTCCTGATATAGTTATGTTGTGCATCACATATATTAATGTTTAACATAAATCAAACCATCTAAAAACTACACTGATTTGCATCTCATGTCCAACAAATTTAAACTTGTACGAGCAAGGAATTAATTAAATCATAAAAATCCAATTTAAGGTATACTTATAGATTTTTTTAAATTTTGACTAAAAATCCAGTTTTTCAACAAGTCATTGGCTTATGCTTAATAATTTCAGTGAGAAAAAATCGGATTAAGCTAATTAGCATGTTTTTTGAACAGTGATATCTCAAATTCTAATTTGCTCAGAAAGATAATTCATGTTGAAAATTATTTCTGGTGCTATTCTTGATATGGACCTCCATCAAATTGCTACAGGGAATAGGTAACTTTTTACAATTTTTTCCCCCAGGGAAGTCTAAAAAATCAAAAAGAATTTCAGGAATTGTAGTATTTTAAATTCAACTAAAAATTAATTTCTTAACTAAAAACTCTCATTTAGATTCAAAACATCCACTATTATATAGATTATAATGATACAAAAATAATTATAGATAAATCCATTGTTGAGTTATCACTGGTCAAATGAAGTATCCTATTGTGAAAATATAGTTCTTCAGAAAGTGAGTTTGAAGTTTTGAAACATGTTTGTAGTGGTGACAGTACCTAACGAAAAACCCTTGTAACTAGAAAAGTATTCCAAATATTTACAAGGTTTTGGTATCATTTAAAAGCTTAAAAAATGGGAAATATTTTGAAGCAATAAAAACAAAATCGATATTCTGGTCAATTTTCGTGATTTGCTTATAACATACATCTTAAATAAAAAAATCTGATTTAAATCAAATAAATCTGATGTTTTTTATTTTAAAAAAATCATAATTTTTTTCATACCCTGATTTGAATGAATATAGTTCTAGAGCATCTTCACCCATCACCTGGAGGATGGTTCAAAATTGTCACAAAATGTATCTGGTTCATAGTTATTTCATTTTTAATGTTATTAAGCTTAATACAGAAAAGAAAATTGAATTTTGATTTGAATCGATGCTTTTTTAATAAAAATAACTTGATTCAAATCAACAGACCATGGGGAAAAGTGCTAATGTACTGTTGATAATACATTGTGAAAGTATCAAAATGTTGGAAAGTATTTTTTGCAGGGTGTGAAAAAAAATCCTATTTTTTTTTATATAAAAAATCGGTTATATTTTTATTTAAATCGAATTTTTATTATTTTAATAAATTTGGGGCCGTCAAAAGTTTAAACTTGTTGAATATGAGACATTCAAATCAGTTTAGTTTCTTGATTTACGTTAGACATTAATACATACATGATGGTTTAGGAAATGGAGCAAGAATAGAATAATTTAAATTATTCCTGTGCCTTGTTGCTTCTATTTCATTTGATTTTTTTTTATATTAATCCATTATATTTAATATTTTAATAAGGATGATGGTTAATTTAATTTTCCAGCCTTCTCATAATTCAACTTTTTTCTAATGTAAAAACTGTAAGATAACATATTGAACATTCTTTCTACTAAGTAGAAAGAATGTTCAATGATGGGTAGATGGCTTTATGAATGGCTGTCTTCTACAGAAACACTAAAATATCAAAGGAGACATCTAGGAAACAATTATCTACTTTCATTTGAATTTTCAGGCATGATACTCGATGAGTATTGTTTTTGTAAATATGAAGATTATCTTTCTATTTAGGCTTGGTTAATTTTCTTCAGGAGGATTTATTAAATGAACTAAGAAGTGACCAGTGCTGATTCTTTTCAGAAGAGCACCAGTGCTGATTCTTTTGTCAGAAATTGCTAACTCCTTGAGATGGTATCAGTTCAAGCATATAACCTTTCTGTGGGGAGAGTCAAAAGTAACCGAAAATAATTTGTTCCGTGTGTGAACTGACGCTAGATGTATAAAACTCAACGTTTGCTGATAAACAGATTGTGAGTGACACTTGTCAGTGAGCGAAAAAAAGAAATATTTGGTCAGTTGTCATTTCAACACTGGCACCAACTCCTTGGCTTTCAAACCTCTTGGATCCACCAGATGTAGTTTGGCCAAATATAAAATATAGCCTTTTGCACCATGAAACCCAAAAACAACCAATCCTCAAACACACAAGGAAAATATTTCCAATGAATAACTAAATAAGTTCTTTAAAAGAACGCCCTTACCAGGCATGCCATGTCCTGGAGCCTGACCTCCTTGGAACCCTTTAAATTTTTTATGGCTCCCTAACATAAGGAATAAATATTACAAATAATACAAGTAATGATATGCAGTGATTTAATCTCACTTATTAGGTTACTATAAAAAACATGCAAAGTCCTGGAGACCCAGACACCTTGGTACCTAATGTTCGGTTGGGGGCCTGACCCTCTACCAACATGAGATATAAGTACTAGAAACACTATTGGGAATAATTTTTTATAATAGTGCCACTGCTTCCCAATCAATAGTAGTGTCCTCAAAGTAGGAAGCCAATCATTTTTAACTTATTTGTATAAAATAACATGCATCCTATCCCAGGTTATTTCATTTTCAATATTACTATTAAACATTAAAGAAAATTTAAAGTTTGATTTAAACCATCATATTCTGATTTCTTGTATGCTATATTAAAATTGTAAAAATTACTAAATTAGATGTTATAAAAAACTTACAAAATGAACATTGTTCTTTTTCTACCAAGGTACAGATATATAGGTATGAAATTTGTATGTTTGTATTTGACACATTTAAACGACAAACCCTCTAAAGTCACTACTTGAAGTTCTAAGAACTGGTTCATAGAGAATTAGCTTTTTCAGAAATGGCAAAATTTGAAATGCCTAGAACCTTGATTTTAAACCTTGAAAATGTGTATCAAAACCCCCTAAACTAAAGAAATAGTAGTGATTTAAAAACTAAAAATTATACACATAATCCTGAAATTGTTTTCTAGTTTTTTGGCAGTAATAGTTTTGATTTGAGCATTGCTCAATCTAAAACATAATTTGTGACTGAATTTTTATCCATAATAGACTAAAAGTTTTTATATTAATAAGTGAAGTAATTATATGAATTTTTTTGTGATGGAGTATTCAATTGTTTTCTAAAGAAAACATTTTGACTTGCAGTATAACTTTTCTTTTATTGTTCAGTTTATTGATATAACTAAAACTTTAGCATTTTTAGTTTTTTAATTCATATTTTCCTTAAAGAATTTCGACACTTACCAGCAGGGAGTGGAAGTAAGCCAGTGGTCTTGGGTGTCCTCTTAACGTTTGTCCCAGTTTTTAAATAAATTCTGCAATTATGTAGATCTATTTATTGAAGTAAAATGTGACTTAACGTTGAGTTTAAAGTATCTACCCAATTTATCAAAATTATCTATTTGGACAATGTTAATATATATAGATATAACATTATTTTCTATTCAAATAAAATAATGAAAACGGTAATTGCATAAACATTTACATGAAAGTGAATAAATTGTAATTTCCTTGCTGAAAGGAATCATGGAGTTGTACACAAGTCTTTATGCATCTTTTTTATTTTAGAAAACAGGGGCTCAAATAAAAATCTTCAGCAATTGTTGTCCTTATTCCACTGAAAGAATTGTACAGATATCTGGATATCCAAATGTGGTTGTGGACTGCGTCAAGGAAATATGCCATGTTATAAGCACGGTAATTCATATATTGGTTCGAGTTGAAATTTATCTTTGAGTGTCAATAGCATTTTATGTATGAAATTGTTTTATTTCAGGCTCCTATTAAGGGTCCCAACAAGCAATACGATCCTAACAATTTCAATCCCATGTTTTGTAATGATTATGGGGGTTTTGAAGAAACTGGTCCCAAGGGTCGAGGTAGAGGATCATTCCGTGGAAGGTAGGAAAGAGTACATTTCAATACGCTGAAATTCATATTTTATTAAAAATAATTAATTCCTTATTATATACAGGCCTCCTCCACCTGCATGGAGAGATGAAGTTGTGGATAATTTCAGCTTTGGTGGTCCAGATGGTGGCTCGAGTCGAGGACGAGGAGGATTTGGAGGTTCTTTTGGTGGAAGGGGACGTGGAATAATGGGCCAAGGTCCTAATGTTGGTAATCGATGGAATCAGATGGGTGGTCCTGGTGGTAATGTAGGAAGTGGAAATCTTGGTGGATGGGTGACTGACAGTGGAAGTAGTTATGGAGGGTAAGATAAATGATTTTTGTTTCTGTTTTGGCATTTAATTTTAATTGAATGCTGATTCAATTTGAATAATTAATAATCAAATACACATATTATTGTTTCATGCCAAGTTTTCATGATGTACTAATAATGAACACCTTTTTAAATTTTAAAAGAAGCATTAATTGGTATCATAAAGCATACTGTCAGATGTTTTTTACTAAAATACATGCATTTGTGGAGAGCATCGATTAAATTGGTTGAAATTTATACCTGGTGTAGTAAATTGTCATTTTTTATTTAAATCTGAATCTAATTGATTAATTATGATATACTCAGTAACTTGGGAAGTATTGAGTCAGGTCCAACTCATAAAAGTTCCAATTCAGCAACTAATGTTGAAGAGATTGGCAAAGCTGTTATATCTAAAACAAAGTGTTTTGGTGATTTTTAGTGCATACATTTTGTTTTATTTTGATTAAGATTTGTATTGATTAATAACAGCATTTTTTTCCAAGTGTTAAATTAATAGTGTAAAAATCTTGATAAATATGTTTTCTCATTGGATAGAAATCGTATGATGGGATCAGTAAATGGTCAAAATCCAGGAAATTTTATGCCTCAAGGTTCAGGAGATAAGCCAATGGGGCATGGCATGGGAGGACCACGTAATCCCATGATGAGTGCTGGTTTAGGTGGTGGATTCCAAGGTGGAGCTGGAGGTCCTGGAATGAATGGCCCTGGCCCTGCATCTAGATTCATGGGAGGTCCTCAGAGACCATACAAACCTCAAGGATATGTACCACCTGTTCCGGTGTGTATTTCGTGTTTGAATTATTGTAATTATTTTGTATTGAGGGGGTTTGTGATGACTTACATGATTTTTGCTCCATGCTTCAATGTTTTTCAAACTACTGAAAAATGTTTTTGATTTTCATTCATAAGAAATATTGCAAAATTTGTTTAAAAACACAAGTGTTCTCATGTTTTTATGGTAAAGGAGGAAATATAAAGTTAACATTTTTGTTACATCAGGAACCAATGATTTATTTTTCCGTGCTGATACATTGGAAGTGTATTTAAAGTAGGAAAGTTATTGAGAAATCCAATAAATTGCATAATTTGAAAAGATTAAAGCAATTTCGTCATCGTCCAGTTAAAATTTTAACTTAACAGGGTTTCCATCAGCAAATGAACTTTGCCATTAATAGCTTCCGAATTAGTCGGAATATTAGTTTCGGAAAGCCATTCATAAGTTCTCAGCTCACATTATCAAATAAGCTAACTTAGTTGATAAGATTGGAAATATTTTAAAAGGGGGCTTAATTTTAATTTTCAAAACAACTATGAACCCTGAATGTTCACAAATGCTGCATTTTTTGCTCATCTAGTTACCTAATTCATCCAATGAATTAAGTTATTTTCAATCTTGTACTCTTTAATTTCACATTTATTCATGTACAAATTCGTAATTTTAAATTGCATACCTTTAATATTTTAATTGTTCTGTAATTTTATTAAGACAGGAATATTTAAAATCTTTGTATTAGAATAATCCATCTGGCAACTACTGCCTGATATGAAATAACAATGCTTAACCCCTTCCGGTACAATTTAATTAAAATTATATTATTGATTTGGATCATATTCAACAGTAACTTTAGTCGCATGGCGAGTGTAGCTCGTCATTGTGCTGTATGGCATGAAAAACCAATGACGAGCTAGACTCGTCATTTTACCAGAAGGGGTTAATTCCATGAGAGTGCTATCAGTAGGTTCTTGACTATATTACTTTCCACTTAGAAATGGAATTGTTTAAAATATTTTTGCATTAATTTCTAATTCCACCTAGTGGAAAATAAATACTCCATGAGCATTTATTAGTGCATTGATTTCCTAGTGCTTTTATGAGATTTTGACCTGAGAAAACAGGAGGTTGAAATTAAACATATTTGACTTGCCAAGAAGGCATGTTTTTTATTTAAAGAATGTACACACACAAACCTAGGAAAAATAGGGAAGTTTCAACTATAAAACAATTGCCTAAAAAATGATTAATAGAATTTGCTTTGAGACATTTTTCATTATCTAAATATGACTTCATACAACTCTCCTCCGAGCAACTTATTGTTAAGGTCCTTATCCACTAATTCGATTTTGGCAGAATAATTTATCACCAGTTAGTCTAGTGGTCCTGGATTCAAATCTCAGTCTAGGCATGTATCAGGTGGTTCAGAATCCTCTTTTAGTTTAACCTCAGCCTTTGCCCTCGTAACTAAAAGTTGGTTTAGTGACAAGTGAAACCAATTGCAGTCGACTTCCTATGAAACAAGGAGCTGAAATATTTGAAAAACTTTGTCTTATCAAGAAATTTAAATTTTTCTTTAAAACTTTTAAAAATAAACATTCAGTAAATTATGAATTGTATTTACCTCACAGAATGCTTTCTTGAATGAAGTTTCAAAAATAATCCTTTGTTGTAGTGTCTTGGTTAGAGTGTAGGAAATGCATTGGCAAATATTTACTGTTATTGAAATTTTCCATTCAACTTGGAGAAAAATAGAAGCAAAATTCCTGACTTCTAAGATTGAGCAAGATATAGGGAGAATTCCAAAGTACTGTACGAATCTCTTGTATTAAGAAAAATAAGCATTTTTTACATTGGAATTACTAGCAAATTTTTATTTAATGAATATTTACTTTGAACCACATGTAATATATATCTAGTTTTTCTGCCAACTATTTGATTTTCTTTCAGTATTTCTATTAACAGATAAATCACACCTTCCAGATTGAAAGATTAAGAGTATGCAATATATTTTACAGGCAAGGGTCGATGATGGAACCACGAACTTTATTATAACTCGGGGCCTTTCAATAAATGAAACTATACTTGTTATTGTTGGCACCAATCCCTCTATACTGTCCATCCCTAGTGCTTGCCATACTGTCAATCACTGATGTTTTGGAAGATCACAATTATAGCTGCTAGTAAAACATGTGGAATAAAAAAAATCTAACATCCTAAAAGCAGTTGGAAGAAATTCCTAGGTTCTGAGACATGTCTCATCACTCCCTAATTCGATTACTGCTAGCTAGGTTGATTTTTTTGATGATCCTCTAGATAGATGTCCAAAAGAAAATGTTTATTAACAATGAAAATTAAAGTAGTTCGACTACAAGTTAGTTAATTATTACAAGAGGCATTTTTGCTATTAACAATTTTCTAAAAAAATTCTTCCATAGGGATTTCTAATTAATGATTTTTCCAAATAACTCTTGATCCATTGTTGTATGGACACTCGGCTGTACTCTTGTTTCAAATAATGGGATCAGAATCTTTTTTAACAATCAAGAGGAAACAGGCACCCCATACTAACATTTATCAACATGATTTAACCAGTGTGCATTTTATCTTGTTTATTCCAGAAGAAACCTTTGTAGTTTAATGGAAACTATTAACATTTTATTTGTCTTCATTCTATACTGATGGCATTTACTGTGATTGCTGTCGTATAAATTGAGCCCTGAAGATATATAAAAATGTAACAAGCAAATCTTGCACATTTTTCAGAATACTGGTGAATTATTTATTTCAAAGCCAACATCTAACCCTAATGGTACATATTCTATAGTAATGAAGATTCCAAATGATGTAAGTAAATAAATTTAAAATTGTATTTTAGGTTTGCTACTTCCATTTCTTTATTTTGCTTTCATTATTTACACTTTAGGTAGCTGGAGCAATAATTGGAAAAGGTGGCCAGAGAATTCGCAAAATAAGGAGAGACTCTGCTGCTGCAATAAATATTGAAGAGGCCACCCAAGGTACAAATGACCGCATCATAACCATAACTGGGGCTCTAAACCAAGCACAAATGGCACAACATTTAATGCAACAAAGGTAAGTAGCTATTAAATATTCAGTGCAGTAACCATTTCAATATTTATGTACATAGAAGAAATTGTACTGTAATCTTATACTTGATACTAATATGAATTTGGGTGATTAGTGTAGACCTTATTTGTAATTCAATTGGCACAACTTGGCCCCTTGAAACCTACTGGTAGTAATTTCATTTAATGTGTTCAGAATGTAAAATGCTTTTCTGTATGAATATAAATCAAGTAGAAGTTTAATTGCTAAGTTAAGGATATTGTGTAGGAAAGTGATTAAAATTTACGCAACAAAACTGACTTAACTAAGAATTACATATATTCATTCCTTCAATGCTAAATTCCTAATATTCCTGTTTATGTAAAAAAAATTATTTTGCTGTTTACTGATATACAAGCCTAATTATGTTTCTATCATGTATCTAAAATGAGTTCGTATTTATATAAGCATTTTTTGAGTCACTTGACTTCTCTGTCTGGAAGACTAGTGATTTTGTTGTTCTGTAATTGAGAAACAAAAAGTCTCTATCTTCTGACAGTGGAGGAAATTTTTCATCTTCAAGTATTATCTTTTTACTGGATTTATTAGTCTGGCATAAATATAAAATCAATTCTCATAATTTTCTTCTTTTTTAGTGTTCGTGATAACCAGCCAGGTGGAGGAGGAGGAGGCAGACGATTCTAAAGAGACAAATGCACGTTTTTCTTTTGTTTTTTGCACGCTTAGGACTATTTAAAAGAAGTTATTCTACATCATCTCATTTATGTTGAAATATTTGGAAAAAGTTTACATTCATCTGTATATCGTTCAAAACCTATTTAGGTAGTCTTAGAAGTGGAAATTCTCATTGTAATTTTAAATGTATTACAAATAAACCTTTTTTTAAGAAACTTGTCTTATTTTTATTTACAAGTCTTGATACCTAATAAAAAGTTATATGTAAAAAAAATCGTCAGTCCATCTATTTGAATGTAGTCATTTCAAACATTAAGTGAAACTGGGTTAAAGTATTTCTTGATATTACCATTTCAAAACTAAATACATAAAAACGGATTTTTGATAAAATTTCAAAAAAAGGACATTTACAAGGATTACACACTGGTGGACAACTAGTCCCACTAAAAAGGCAAGGACTCATGTCAAATGGAATCAAACTAATAAGAATAAAATGCTATAAGGAATGAATTTTCTGCAGTGGGAAAAGTTGTAACTGTAGAGGCAACATTCAGGGTTATGATGGAGATGCCAACAGTGGAATTTATGTGGTTTAATAAAAGCTCATACGGGGTGGATGTTAGCTGGAATTTAAAAAGCTAACGGCTATAATATAATTCGTGCAATATCATCTAAAATTTCAGACACATCAGTAATCGCATTTGTATCAAACTAATTTCGCCATCACCTTGGAAATATGGTTTATTGATGCATTATCCCTTTTGCATTCAGCAAGGCGGGTTCCCTGGCACAGGATTTTTATATAATAAACCAAAGAAAATAGTCTCGAGGACTTATTTGAAATCAAAAGAGAATTAGATAGGTATTGTGTGTGAGAAATCGCAACACCTGAAAGTAGTGAGCGATGGCAAAGCTTGTCTGAGTCGAGAATGCTGAATACAGCTGTGAGGAAGCAGGTTTCTTACGTTGTGATACCAGGAATTAGTGTTTCAAGGTACAAGAGGGTATGTTAGCGTAAAAAGAATGATTGTGAGAAATTTTTTGTACTCGATCAGTCCTTGTAAAAACGGCGCCGAAGACAACTTGAGGGTCCCTCGAGTGTTAATGACCATACGTATTGAAGTCACCCTCGCCCTTTCAGTTTACCTGGGAAGTATCTACCTTCTATACATACCCACGACCCGACAATAGAAACTGCAACATGGTGATAATAAGACACATTCCTCTCCTGGGGACAGCATTGTAAAGCCGTTTCAGCCGGTTGTCGTAACTAAGGAAGGGTCCTAATCCTCCCTCAAAATCATCTAATTACGTTAGCATCTGTTACCTTTCATCGGTTTGTACCATTAGCAGGAATGCGATATACAGGTAACCCCCGTATAACACGGGAGTTATGTTCCAAAAAATTGCCATGTTATACGAAACAAAGAACTAGTACAAAAAGGGGGGGTTAGGTTCCAAAAATTAAAAAACATGCTATTATATTTTCATAATCAATATAAATATCTTTATTAAAATTTTCTCTTAAGAAATAATACATATTAATATGAATTAAACAATGTTTTCTTTGTCATCACTAAGCACTATTAACCGAGGGTGTTTTCTTTTGATAAGATATCCTCATCCTGAGTGACAGCCACGAGATCAGTGATGCCATTTATTTTTTAAGTCCTTTATTTCTCAATTCTGTTTTCTCCCTCGCTCCAGTGATGCTCATTAACTATGCTTAGAATCTTCCAGAAAGTTGCGTCATGCCATGTCATGTGTGCCCGTCTAACAAATTACAGATGAGCTAGTTTAAAAACAGCGAATCAGGAAGTCCAGCTCCCTTGATTGACAAGACCATCTCCCGATTTGTGACCCCCTGAAAAACTGATAAAAAGCGTGGAGAGGAAGAATACGCTTTTTTCCCCCCTCAGTCCAACGACCTTGCAGTTTTTTGAGAAAAAACGCATTAAGCGTTCTTGCCATTTTTTCTTTTTGATGACGAGCGGGGATCCCCGAGAGACGCCATGTCTCGTCTAAGCTAAGTTACTTTTTATTTAATTTATCTCGAGATAATATCTGCGTGTGTAGTTCTTAGGATATTCCCATGCTACACCGTTTAAATTAAACTTTCATAAAGCCATCCTTTTCGCATCGTTGTTCCATAAAAGCACCGTGTTATACAGGGGATGTTCCCAATTCTCGAACAGTGTTAGAGTGAATCCGTGCTATAGAAGTGCTGTGTTATATGGGGGTTACCTGTATGTGAAATGTATTACATAGATGGATATTCATGTATAGGATTTGTGTCCAAAGTTAGAAATTATATAAATGTCAAAAAGGTGTAATTATTTTACTCACATGATTTGGCATTTTTCTATGAAAGAGAAGTGATTATTCTGGTCACTTTTTCAATCTAGTTAGCCAATTTAACCCAAGTAAGATTGGGTAATGCTAGTAGAAAATAAAACTCAAGGACCATTTGAACCCTGTAATAATTGGATAACTAATTTTAAAAAATTAAATGTGAACTATAAAAATATTTTTGAGATGAAGTAACATTCATTCATATTTTTATTTGAAATTTTCTGATTGAAACAAAAAATGGAAATGATTTATTTTCATATTTGAAAAACATCCATACAAATGTACAATTATACAAACACCTGTTTACTATATATGTTAATCTTCTGGAGACATACAAATATAAATGATCTTAGAGTAATACATATGGAAAATATACATGCATAATACAGTGAGAAGTTATAATATGTTACTTCGATCATAATGGTGGTATGCTCTGAAATTACCAATTTTCTGATCATCATCGTCATAATTGTAGCTTAGGAAACATTTTTTACAAAAAAAGAATGGGTTAACAGGAACTCGTTTGTTATCATATACAATCCACCTAATAAAAAAAAAAGTAATTTAATCAGCAATATTTTTATAAAAGGAAATGCAAAATGAAACTTAGTTAAATGTATTAATGCACTAAAGATAAAAACAAGAATTGAAATTTGTTCCCAAATTTTGGATTTTATAGAAAGTGTGTTGAATTAATTGAACTTCAAAAGAAATTTTTGTCTTTCCAATTTTATTTGATCTTTCAGAATTCAAGCTATAGTCATCAGTTTTAAACTTGTTCTAGTGTTGCATAATCAACTATATTATAAATCATTCAACATGGAAGTCTTAAGACGTACAATTTTATGATGCACGGATCATGATTTGAACTTTAAGTGTGATTGATATTTATGTGTTTTATATTTTTAAATGGAAACTTGCTCACAAAATGAGTGTGCTACAGGCAAAGTTGGAATTGTTCTAGGTTTTCAGCATGCTATTTGCTACATTTGAGGGAGATTTTTGTAAACTGCCCCAATACAACAGCTATTTTACTTGACTGAAAAGTTAGAGCATACGATGTCTGTCCAGAAAGTATCCAGTCATTGTAAATATAATGAGAATAGTTTGTGTGGCAGCGATTTATTTTGGTAACTAAAGAAAGGGGACATTGCTGTACATGTATGAAGCCATTGGACTAATCAGTTGGGTGCTAGATGCTTTTGATTGAGAGTATGTTCTCTTACACTCCCATTCTCAATGAACGAGCGAGTAGAACAGCATATTTGAATCACATTTTTGCGTTGAACTTGAAAATGTGTCAGCAGAAATTATTCAGATGATTAAGAAGTCTTCGTAATGAAAGACGCCTAGTCCTTCCCTTCCAAAGAAGGCATAACAAAGTTGCAGCAATGTCAAGACCATGTTGACTATCCTTTGATTGTGAAGGTGCCGTCCATCACATGTATGCTCTTCCTGATAGGACAATAAATAAGGAGTACTATCTCAATGTTTTTCACTGGCTGAGATGCAATACTAAGAAAAGCTGTAGCTGTGGGCAACTGGTGATTGGCAAATTCATCATGACAATGCAACTGTCCTTTCATTTATGGCTTTTATGGTAATACATCAAATCAGCAGATGGCTCAGCCCCCTCCCCTACAGCCTGGACTTGGTGCCTGCCTGCAACTTCAGGCTTTTCCCAAAGCTAAAATATACTCTAAATGGGTTGGTTGGTTTTGGGGTTTCATGGTGAAAGGCCCATATTTGGCCACTACTCTAAATGGGAAGAGATTTTGACCACTGATGCAATTCAGTAGAACATGACGTGGTAGCTGCTGGTGATGCCAACAATGGACTTTGCAGAGTGTTTTGAAAAGTGGAAGAGACTAGGAGAAATGTGTGAAGTTCCAAGAGCCTACTTTGAAAGAGACTAAGAGCTAAAAGTCGTAGATACAATATATCTTGGATATATTACATGGTTGGATACTTTCCAGATGGACTTCTTATTGGGTCGGTGCGAATGATATGTCCGAAAAATGACCATCACACTTCGATGGCGATTACTGAAAAATACAGTACCTGACCTAGTAGAAATAATCTCCCTCTGAATTGACACACTAGTGCTACTTGTCTGACAAGGCCATGATCTCGGGACGAAAAAAGTCTTGTGGCTGGGATGCGAAGCCATCAACTGTACAGTGAACCTCTGTATCTTGGGTATCTAACATCAGAACCGTTTGCCAGACAGAAAGCGATCCAGATGAAAATCTGTAGGTGACAAGTCAGGGGGATGAGGCATCGCTTCATAGCCCAACTCACGTAGTGTCAGCATTGTCCGTTGTGCCATCTTTTTGACCTTACCCAGTGCAGTCAGACGGTGAACAATTGTAGTGTGGTGGACACCTAGCTCGGCCACTATCTCACAACATGTTTTCCGTAGTTCAGTTTCAACCACACTTAGCAGAACATCGTCAGAAATTGCAACTTCTCGGTGACCACATGGTTCGTTTTTCAGGTCCGTATCTCCACTTCGCAAACCATCGCTGAATGGTTCGTTCATTGGCTGTATTCTTTCCGAATGCTGTGTTAATGTTTCGAGCAGCAACTGCAGCAGAATGTCTCAGTTTAAATTCGTAAAGGAAGATGACTCTCATTTCTGAGTTTTCCATGTCAAATTTGGAAGCACCTTACGCCCAAACAAATTAAATCTGGAACTTGTACTTCACACGCGTGATAGATATTTATAGTAGCTCTGTGACATAAGATGCCGGAAACTTGTAGGCAATTACTTTTAGCTGTGTATAGGGGTCATTCCCAAAGGTATTTATCATCAGACATTTCATTCGCACCGATCCAATACTTTGTTCATTGAAAAAGTGATTAATATAACTTACTCTGCTGTGTAGATGTGACAAGTCATACAGAATACTCGTTTCTTTGGCTTCAGGTTTACATGAACAGGATAGTCATATTTGTTATCACTGTAATGTTGTGTGTACATCCTGAAAAATGCAGTCCAATTATAAAAGATTATAACATTTTCAGATTACAATTGAAAAGTGAAAAGCAATACTCACAGCAAATCATTGAATACAATCAGGTGTTCACAGTTGCCCTGATGGGTGTAAAGATATGGGTAACCAAGTTGCATGCTTAAGTCAATAAATCGTGTTCTCTCCATCAGTGCTTTTTGAAACGGTCCTATGCCCCGGCATTTGTTTTGTGACCAGTCAATAATTGTTCTAGGATATAGGAAACCATTTGAAATAACACATGGAAGAAAATATCTAATCCACACAATTATAGAGAAAAATAACTAATATGAAAATTTTACAAAATTCATGTAAATTCTTTCACACCACAAAATGAATTTATTCACCATGCATTTATCAATTTAAACTTGTAATAATTAAAACTAATTCTTTCATTCATTAAATTTTCAGATTTCCATAATCAAACAGACTATTTTTTATGAAACAAACTTGAATGTCTTATATACACTACCTGACATTGAAAATACAACAGATAATACAACAAATTACACAGATGTGGCCAATCCGGCCGCATCTGTGGAACGCCATACCGCGAGACAATGCGGTATAATGGTTTGGGGCGCCATCGCCTACAATAGCAGGTCACCCCTGGTCCGTATTCAGGGCACTATGACGGCCCAACGATACGTGGATGACGTGCTGCACCCGGTGAGACTACCTTTCCTTCAGGGGGTGCCCAATGCCATTTTCCAGCAGGATAATGCCTGGCTGCACACGGCACGCATCAGCCAACATGCCCTGTAAGGTACCCAGGTGCTTCCCTGGCCAGCTGTCTCCCCTGATCTCTCACCTATTGAACATTTCTGGGACGTCATTGGACGTCGCTTGCATGCGTTGCCACCGGCACGTTCAGAAGACGAACTCTGGCAAATGGTTGAAAGGGATTGGGCAGCCATCCCTCAGGACATCATCCGCACACCCATTGCGTCTGTACCTAGACGTGTTGCTGCCTGTATCGCCGCTCGCGGTGGTCCTACAACCTACTGTTCTTGCTACTCAGTGACAAGGTGTATAATGTTGCAATAAAGATCACTTATTGCTCGTTGCTGTCTCTCTGTTTGCCAAATTTCATCACTTTCTGCCAACTCCTTCTTGGTGTTGCATTTTAAATGTCAGGTAGTGTACATATAAGGCTGTTTCCAAAAACTGAACTTTCGTGACATTGTTTGATTAAGGTTGGTTGATGGGTTTTTAATGGTGCAAAGATCAGATCTGGCCAACATAAATACACAAGGGAAAATTTTTCAGACAGAGAGAAATACAACCAAGGTAGTTACGGGAATCAAATCTGTACTGCCTACAGCTCACAGGCTGTTAAAGAGTTGCAAACCCACTCAGCAGTGGCCCCTTTTTGATTGAGGATAAAAATAATTGGGATGCCTGTGTAATTTGTTAATAATCATAAGTACCCAGTAAGTAAAATTATATTATATATATTATGTGGCACATTTTGGAACTCCCGAACAAAAAATTTCAATAGATGAATTACTGCAAATAATTGAAAAACTTCATTAAATATTGATGCACTTTACAAAACTTGATTATGTTTCAACAAACCTAAAAGCCCTAGTAATTAAAATACTCATCAATCAAATCAGCAGTGACAGAGAGAAAGAATTGTATAACCATTTTAATACTTTCTTGATCAATATATGAATGACCTATAACATATACTGATAAATATTTAACAAGTGAAAAACAAGATCTAAATCTAAAACCAATTGATTAAAATATGAGCCATTGAATTCTTATTATTGAAATGTTTAATTTTAAGGCTATTAGCATTAAAAACAGAATTTTAAAATAAATATTACTTACTGACTATAATCACGGCAATCTGGATGCCTCATGTCATTGTAAAAAACTCCATCAATATAAAAATAGCCAGACTTATATATGTCCTAAATAAAAACATAATTTCAAAATATCAAAAGAAAACTTCAAAAGAGAAGTAATGTACCAATCCCCCAGAAAATGAAATTAAGCAAAAAATTAAAAATAAAATTATTTACACTTAAACTTTTGCAAGGTGAAAATGACAGGCACAAGGTATAGTGATTAGTCTCTAAATAGTTTAGTCCAGGCCTGGCCAACCCAAATGGTTTCATGGGCCACTTTGATGACGAGTAACATTACAGCGGGCTGCACTTTAGGTAAACATGCTTTTAAAAAATATAATACAAATACAAAATGAATAAAATTTTATTGTTATACTACGATTCAAATATAATGAACTCTTCGAGTCTTAATTAATGATATATTTGTTTATCCTTTCCTTCACTTAATTTTCGTAAATCTATATTTATGTTCGACGTTGCACATCGTAGCTAGTTTTCTAAATTGGTATCAGTTAATGAAGCACGTGATGAACTCTTTGTAAATTTCATCTTCGAAAAAAATGTTTTACAAACATATGTGGATCCAAAAGCACTTCCAACTCGTTGTGCAAAATATCTTAAGTTGGAATATCTCTCGGATGAAATTATTATTATTAAGTTGGCACTCAAATAACAATAATTACTTATTAAAAGCTTTGATGAAATTACAAGTATCGATTATTAAATTATCTTGACCTTGCAAGTCCTTATTTAGCTGATTAAGTATTTCTGTTATATCCACTAAAAACAGGTCTAACAACCAATAATCATCACTTAATTCAGGAACAGATTCTTGTTTCTCGTTCATAAACATATCTATTTCCTCCCCTAAATTAAAAAATCTTTTTAAATATTTTCCACGACTTAGCCATCTAACATTGGTAAAATATACGATATCGCCATATTCAGAAGATAATTCGCTAAGGAATTCTTTGAATTGCTGATGCTAAAGAGCATGTGAACGAATGTAATTTACTATTTTTAGAACTACTTTCATAACGTGATTCATGGATAGTAATCGAGCACATAAATTTTGTTGATGTATAAAACAATGATTAATGAAAATATCATTGGTTTTAATGCCTCTGCAATCTAGCTTATCCATAAGTAATTTTACAGCTCTCTTATTTTTACCTACCAAAGCAGGTGCTTCATCTGTTGTTAATCCTGAAAGAGCCCCAAAATTTAAGCTATTTTCGGTTAAACATTTTTCAATCGCTTGGAAAACATCTCCTCTTGTTGTGTCTTTTAAATGTAAAAGATTTAACATTTCTTCTGTCACTTGGAATTAATCATTTACACCGCACACCGCGAATAAATATCACAAGTTGAGATGTGTCTGAGATATCTGTACTTTCATCAAATGCCAAAGAATATGCTTTCAATTGGTTAATTTTATCTCGCAAAGTTACTACGATTTCAGCTGAAATGTCATCAATGCGACGACATATAGTTTGGCGTGAAAGACTGATACTTGAAAATAATTTGCTTTTATCGGGCAAAACATCTTTAAAACTGCTTCCAAACAGTCCTTTACCAGTTCAGCATCCAAAAATGGTTTCATTTTCTTTGCAATCAACATGGCAACAGAATAACTTGTTTTGACAATGGTGGATGGTTGTTGTAATAATGAATCAAACATTGTTTGATGAGCTTTCAGATGCGATTTAAGCGCAGTTAACTTAAAACTTTTTACTTCTTAACTGAAATTTACATATTCAATATGTTTTGTCTCATGATACCTTTTAATGTTATGTTCCTTAAATACAACGATTCTACAAATTAAAGACATTAATTTTGAATTCTGCATTGTGAAAAAAATAATCTTTTTCCCAACGATCATTAAATTTCCTGTTTTCATCAACAACTTTTCTTTTCTTTGAATTCATCCTTGTTATGGACCAAAAAAAAATTCAAATAAATGTTAGTTGGATAATATTGGTATACTACACAGAGCAAAAAAAAAAATTACTTTTTATGTAAATTTAGAATTCTTGTTTTCTAATTATGTAAAAATCAAGGCTTCGAACCGTATTTTTTTCCGTTCTATTAACCAAATTTTTTGAAATTTGGTTCTGTTCCGGTTTGCGCCATCAATAGTACGTAAGCCGGTTTAAACTGGTTTACGTATATTCAAACAGTTTTTTTTCTCTCCGATTGCAATTCGATTTACATTAAAATGTTGTCATCTATGGTGTCTAGGGGTCTTTAAAATCTTTTAAAGAGATATTTTTAAAATTTTCATAAAAATTTAATTTGTGAAATAAATTATCATGAATTAAATTTATAAAAATCTCCTGTACCTTAGATTTGCTTACCAAGCACTCAACCTATAGCGGAAAATATTTGCACTTAACCTGATAATCACTATGTAAATTATAAAGTGCGTAATACTTTTATTATAAATTATTATTGATTATAAAGTTCATAATCCTTTTTGAATTCTCGCAGGGAACGTGTCGAAAGAAAGAACTGTCAATGTTTTATGCCAGTTAGTGGATTCTGCGGAATTTTGCTTACAATGCAATAAATAGTCCTTGAAAGCGCACGTAGTCAGCTACTCTTTGCTATATTTGAGCGGCAGATAAAAAAGAGAGTTTGAAAGTCTTTTAGTTAAAAATTTGTGTCTGAACCTAAATAAGTATAAATTAACTGAAAACCGGTACAAAAAAATAACGATTTCGATTCGGGTTCAGAGGTGGACTATTTTTGGGGTTCGGTTTACGGTTAAAGAACCGCAATTTTTCAATTTTTTCGGTTCAGTTCCGGTTCGAAGCCCTGGTAAAAATACCAATATTTAATAACTTTTTTAAACTTAATGCAAATAGTGATCACTTGAAACATTATAACTTTTATCAATTTAACATTTTATTAAATTCTTATTAATTTTAAAATGTACCTGCATTAGTAAAAATATACTCACTTGAATAAATTTTAAACTTTCTTTGGATGTCTTCAGATGTCACTTTTATTCAACTATCAGCACCACACACAAAAAACTTAGTAAACACGCCAGTAAGTCAAAAGCAAACCTAACACATAAACAGAGATTCACTTGAAATAATAACTTCGTGCAGTGCGTTTCCAAACGTGTCTAGACTAGTGTCTCCAGTCAGCCTTGACTGCCGGCTTCCATACACAACCAAGATTACCCCGTGGCGAAATTAACACTTACTGGCGCAATTTATATTACATTTTTTACGTGGTTTTTCTATCGTTAATTTAAAATTTAATTTTTTATCGTTATTTCAAATATTAATTTATTTAATATTTTTTGTATATATGCAACGAAAAACAAAAGTTTCAATAGAAATATAAAATCGCCCGGCGGGCCGCACAATTTAACGTGACGGGGCGCGTGTTGGCCAGGCCTGGTTTAGTCCAACCAAATGTAATTTTAAAACATACAATGTAAATTTTTAAGGGAAAATTTAACATAAAATCACTGTTTAAATGTTGACTAAACTGGTGGTATCATCTTGCTCAAGGAATATTTTAGATATTATCTACATTTGAGAGGAGGAATTTATGTATATGTGTGTGCACACAGAAACAAATATACAAAACAAATTTTACTCCACAAGTCTCTTCAGGAATAATATCTGGCATATCACTACAATCTCCAGGTACAGCTTTGTCAGCAACACATTCAATTTTGTCACGTAACTCGACTAAATACTGTGATCCAAAAACCATAAATTCTTGATCAACCTAAAAAAAATTAATGTTCTTAAAATAGCAAAAGAAAGGTAAATTTTGAAATATGTGATAAATTATCGAACACGTTTTTTGGTATTAGCCATTACTCAATTTGTGCTAACTGAAAAATGTACTCAAACTGTTTTTTAATATTAAAAAATTATTAAAGGACTTTGAATAAAGTTGTTGAATAAAATGTATTTAAAATTAGATACAATTGAACAATCATGGCCAATACCCAGCTAATAATTCCAAAAAATTTTATCTTTTAGTAAACAGAAAATTTGTCCATGAAAAAATAGTTTGTATTAAATTATCATATAAAATTTACAACTTATTTATGATTCCACTAATACTGAATTTTAGCTTTTGAAGATCTTTTTTGACTTTAAGTAGAAAATGCTGTTACTTTTACTCAACTAAAAAAAAAGTATTTGCGATTGCGGATCTCCTGTTTTCAAATGATGATTAGTAGGAACTAACTCATTTTACTGCATAAACTTGAGCATTCCAATCTGTTACATTTTGTTTCGTGAGTCATCAGCTTATGAAGTCAGTTTACAAATCAGAAATAAACATCATAATAGAATTATTAACTATACAGTAAAACATCTGAGCGACCATTACTAACATAATAAAACTACCTTCCTTAAAGATCATATTATCTCAAAGTGAAATGAGATAACCCAAAACCACTTTGCATATTGATATAATCAAATTTTTGGTAAGACTGAAAAAGAACATTTTTTGTTTGAAACAAAATATTCAGTTATAGAAAGTCACAAATACCAATGCTTTAAAGTTGCTGATAGAAAGATATTTGTTACAATTTGAAAAACAAATTACAAACAAAAAACAAAACATGGATGATATCATCATAATTTAAAGAATGTCTCTAGGATTTTCATGAAAAAGGACTTCTCCAGAAATGCCATATTAATTCCAGGTTGTTTTAAAAATGTGAAACTGCAGTTTTTGCCATCAAATGCTACAGTGAGATTAAACCTTTGATTCAAATAATAATAAATTGTTTTAAATTAAAAAATAACAGTGCTTAAATTTTAATGGTTTAGAAAAGAATTGTAGCAGAAGAAATGAAAATTAAAACTATGATCCATTCCTTTTATAAAAGTATAAATTCTAATAGCAAACTACGAAATTTACAAGTTTCAAATCATTTTTACAGTCCATAAGTTGAGATGTCTTGCCAATTTTGTAGTTTTAATTGTTTTACGTAATTTTAATTTGTGTATTTTTCTTTAACGCTATAGACCTCTAATAGAGTTGTAAATGGAGAATATTCTGTAAGAAAGAGAATATTCTCCAAACATTAAAAATTGGAGAATATTAAAGAATTTTCTATTTAAAAGCTCATTTTTCAGGTAATTGTAATTTATTGATTGCAGAAATGAACCTGGAGCTTATTTTACGTATCATTCACATAAGCACATTTTATAAAAATTATTTTTAATTGTTAGATGTAACTGAAAAACATGATACATTTTTTGTATATTACTGATAATATTGCTGCCATAGTGAAGTATAGATATGATCAGCAACAAATACCTCCATATTTTTGCATCTAGTTGTGCAGCGCATATAAACTTATTAGTTGAGGATATATTAAAACACTCTTTGAATGAACTCGAAAATAAGCACTATTTTATAAAAATTATTTTTTTTATAAAATTTTTCATATAAATATATTTTTAAAAATATATTTATATATTTTAAAAATATTTTTCATATATCAGCACACATAAATTTATTATTTATGGATATATTTAGAAAAACACTCTTTGAATGAACTCAAAAATAAGCACTATTTTAAAAATACAAATCTTTGAATGAACTCAAATATAACTCTATGTATATTGTCCAAGTACACATTAATTAAAATTATACATAAAACATTTGAAAAAGTTAGCATTTCTCTAAAAATGCATGAGAAAAGCCCACATTAATGTTTAAAACGTTTTCTTGATGTTAAGTCTGCACTGAACTCTATACTAAAAGACGAAATTTTGAGTAAACTTAGTAGTTGCTGTATTTAGATGAATCAGTTTTCTGGGATCACATTGCTTAAGTCCATAACTTGCTGGTCCCTATAGAACAATGGATTTCGATTATCATCATGATAGTTGAAGCATTTAGAGAAATCGAAGAAAATCTGGAAACATTACCATACGTCCCATTTCCATAAGATGAAGAAAAGGCCATTCTTGATATGGTAATAAAAAGGAAAGATGCTACTTTAAAACCATTCCACTATATTGGAAACATTTTAGACCCTGAGCTCAGTGGAATAAATTTTAATAAGAATAAACAAGTGGCTGGATCAAAATTCATTCACAACATGAGCCTTTATCGAGAAGGTATCAGCGGAAGAAGTTGTTAGAACTGGAACACTGAGCAAAAGAAAGTTGGAAATTATGTCCTAAAATCTGCAGAAAAGATTAATGCTGTTACATGTTATATAGTGGAAAGTTACTTGCTCTGGATCCAATCTATCTAGTAGTTCTCAAGATCATAACAATGCCAGCCACTACGGAAGGTACTGAACGAAGTTTCAATCTTGTGCTAAATCAATCTGCTAAATGGAATACGTTACCTGTTGAAAGAGGTGAATTGTTGCACACAACATAAAACTTTTGAAAGAAAGCATGGGAAATCCCATTCAAAATTTTACAGGAGCTGTAGATAATGAACTGCTAACTTCAGGTTCAGATAGTTTTATTAGATGAAAAAATTGTTGAAAAGAGAAGAGTATGAAAACAACTAAAATGTTTACTTTTTCTTTAATTCTAATGTTAGCCTTAGAAGTACTACATTTTTAAACTTATGATTTTTTTCTTTATATATATATATATATAATGCATCGATTTAAAAAATATATTCCATTTCATATTTTTATTTTCTGTCTTTAGAAGAAATTTCTCCATTATTCTCCAAAAGATTATTACCAAAAATTTCACATATCTACTCTGCAATAACAATATCTCTCGAAGTATAGAACAAACCAAACTAAACGTCTTAGACTACTTTACAGCAGTCATTTAACTTGTGTGCCAACTAAGAGAAATCAGCAAAATCCAAGTAGCTAACCCAAATAGTGTCTGAAGCATGGTTAATATCTTTCAATTTATCCCTTTTGATTAAAATCTATTTTCACAATGATATTGGGGTACAGGCTGGGGTAATACTGACACCACAAAAATCCTACCACTTACATAAATAACAAGATAAATTGTACTTTTTAAAGTGTGTCAAGTTTTTCTAGATAAGATTAGGCACCATTTGGTACAAAATTCAAAAAGAAAAAAAATCAAATCCTTTGTTTTAATTTAAATATTTTATCACAGTTGAACATACTATTCATAAAGGAATATTCATAAAATCTTTTGTTCAATTAATAAGAAAATTTATTGGTTGAAATAGGTTCAATTTACAAGATAAGAAAAAGTAGCCTGTTATCTCTTGTTCAGTATAAAATATTAAAAAATTAGGCCAAAACACAAGTGCTCCACAAAATAACTAACAAGAAAAATCTAGACAAATAAATTGAAATTCAAAAGTATATCAGGCTGATGTAGGACACCAAAAATAAGATAAAAAGAAATGAAAAATAAACATAAATAAATGTTGCAAAAATAAATAAATCTCAACAAACTAAATATACCTACATGAAAAATGTTCATCATTTGCACTCTGGAAAAGCTGTCTGCCTTTTGTTCTGGTCGGTATATTTGGACACTGAGAAGAACCTCAGGTTCTTGGATTTTCTCAAAATGAACAACATCTGGGTCACTTTCAAAACCAGGAATCTAGATGTTTATGCAAAATAATATGTTACTCCAATTGGAAAACCAAATTTATCAATATAAATAGTATAATAATGGGGTAATAAATTGAAGAGTTTAAGTACGGTTTATAATATCTAGCACAGCAAAACTGTGAAGAAATAATTAATCATTTATAATGGTAGAATATAGAACTAAATTTTATTCAATTGATAAAACAAATATCCATAACAATACTCACAGCAAGCTTAAAAAAATCGTATGATGCTGAGTTCAATTCTAATCTTTGAAAGAACTCTATTATTTCCTCAATGCCAGGCCAATTTAACATTGCTCATTATGACACAAGGGTGAATTTGTGAGCCACTTTGCATTCCCCTGGTGCACCACTGGGGGTTCACATTATACATCATATATACCACATTCTACACAAGTGCTCCACAAAACCGCATGGCCAACCTGTTTATAGAGGTCATACATTTATTCCATAAGGAGAAACATTTATGCCTTACTCCAGATTCAAACAGGAATCCTTCAATCCAGGAACCAATACTCATCACTAGACTGATTGGTCAGCTACATACTCTATTACAATAAGTAATATTTTGATACAATTGAAATCAATATTGCAACCAGGATAGGATCTGATTGAAAGGATTTAAATTCTCTAGGATTGGATTCTTCTGCAAATTTTGTAATCTGATACAATATTCTCGGTTTGTTTTTAACTATTCTTTACTATTTCTCATTGAAATGTCTATATTAGAAATAATCATGTTTTCAACTAATTAAAAATAAGCTAGGTCAGTTTAATGGAATAGTGAAAACAAACTGTAGTTGTAAATGTAGGCTCTGCCAAAGCTTTAAGAGTACTACTTTAAGAAAATAATCACTCAAGTTTGTCAGCAGAAACAAATTAAACATGAAAAATTTAGATGCACAATAAATAACTCCTCAATATATAATGCTATTTGGGAAGGTCAGTAGGTAGTTCAATTTATTCTGACTGGAGCAACACAAGAGACTTGGTAACGGTCTGGAATTAATTCCGAATGGAAAGATATATAAATAACACCTTGTAATTTTGAACAACGATCAGATGAGAGCTGAGCTGGCACCCTACTCTTCAAACTTCTACACCATAGGTTCTCAACGTGGACGATAATGCCCCCCCTTGTGGGCGTTTGAGACTTTCAGGGGGGCAGTAGAAGACCCAGAGAAAATTAGGGGGCGTTGAGATGGCACGGAGGAGCGTGGGCAGATTAAAAAAATATAGTCTAAAAAAGACAAAAAAACACGCTAATCACGTACTAACTAAAGTAAACTTTAATATTGGTTAATTTTGTTATTGTATGTATTTTAATCATTTTTATCACGTGTGCGAAAATTCACATATTTCGGTAGTTCGGGAAGTGGATGAAAATTGAACTTAAAGATTCCATTACATTCAGATCTACATTAAATTGGATGATATAAAAAATTTTAATTTTAGATTTGAATTAAAAATTTTTATTTTAGATTTGAATTAAAAATTTTCAAATCTTCCAATTTCACGTGAAATATCTCATATATAAATACAGGTAAAGTTAAAAAAAGACTGTTAATAAAAAATATGCTTGTAGCAATTCAGTTATAACAAGTTTTTGTTAAATAACGTGATTTTTGCAATCCTGCAAGAATTGACAGTATTATCTTGCTTGTTCTAACCCGCACTCTGCTTCCACATCACTCTTTACTTCCGCACCGGGTGTTATAAACGAGTCACTGCATGTTTATCTTATTCCTGTCGATGCGTGTTATATGTCTCCAACCTATATAAAGGCAGTGATTGTTCATTTTATTTTCATTAGCATTATCGCGCGCAATTGATGACAGGGTTTTAAAAGTTAATCTTTTCACTACTACTACTCGCATATCTGTAAAGTAAAAACCATGTCAGAAGCAAAAAAGAAGAGACGGCAGTATAGTGTGGATTATATTAAATATGGATTTATCGAAAATCCCACAAATCCATCATCGCCTATGTGCCTTATTTGTCAAAAAACATTTTCAAATGGAACGATGAAGCCTTCTAGGCTTCAAGATCATTTTAATAAAATACACCTGGATAAGAAAGACAAAGATGTGACCTATTTTCAAGACATGAAAAAGAAGTACGAAATTCAGCCAACTATATCAAAACTTTTTTCATCAGCTTCTAAGCAAGACGATGACGGACTTCGAGCTTCGTACAATATCTCATTGTTGATTGCTAAAACAGGCAAACCACATACTATTGGGGAAGATTTAATTTTACCAGCAGTAAAAGAAGTAATAACCACTGTGCTCCATAAACCAGCTGCAGATATTATCCGAAAAATTCCACTGCAATATGTTATCAGAGCAGTTAATAAAATCTGAAGTAACTCGTTGAATGACAGATTATTTAGTCAGCTTTGCATTGCCAATGATGAAGATTTCAACCGACTGATGCTTCACACAGAGGTGCGCTGGCTGTCAAAAGGTACTTGTTTGACTCGATTTTACAATCTGTTTGGGTCTGTGATAGAGTTCCTAGGAAACAAAGACACGGAATTGCGCGACAACCTCATCTCATCAAAGAACGATATTGCGTACTTGACAGACCTGTATAAATTGTTTAATGATGTCAATTTCCAACCTCAAGGCGACGACTTAAACTTGATTAAGACAAAAAATAGTGTTGCTGCTTTTGTGTCCAAACTGCTATTATACAAAAGAAATATCGGCAGATGTGAATTCAATAACTTCCCAAATTTATCAGCAGTATCATTCAAGCACGACGACTTGCTTGTTTACTGTCAACACTTGGAAAACCTCCACAGTGATTTCAAGGAACGATTCCACAACATTTTAAACATGGACATACCAGACTGGGTTTTGGATCCTTTTTCAAATGTCAACACAGCAGGATCATCCCAGTTAGAAGAACTAATAGAACTGACAACAAATGAGGAATTAAAAATTAAATTCAAGAATGGCTACCAAGAATTTTGGCTGCAGAAGCCGATTTTGCAACTGTACCCAGGATTATGGTCGATTGTTCAACGATTTCTGACAGCATTCCCATCTTCCTATTTAGCTGAACGTGAATTTAGTGCTGTAGCAACATTGGTAACTAAAAAGAGAAATCGGCTCCATGTTACTGAACGCGGCGACTTACGGTTGTTTTTAAGTAAAATCGAGCCTGATAACAAATTCCTTAAAATGCATCAAATTCAACCTTCTCATTAGATAAGTTATAAATTCAATGTCTTTTGAATGTTAATAAAAATACTTTTCAATATAATTAAGTATGCATTTTAATTGTTCTCATTGAAACAGTCTTCTTTAAACTCAGAAATAGGAGCAATGAAAAACTCGATGCCAAATTGTAGATCAGTTATGAGATACAAGGTTTAAAAATTCGAGGATAGAGATCTTTATAACTGATGCAGACTTACAAGCTTTTGAAAGAAGTTTAGTACGCATATTTGTAACCAAACAATGTTAAAACCACATAAACCAAACAAAATAGGATTTACAAGGTTTTAATAGTAAAGCGACAATACAGGGTGATTATAATTAAAGTTCAACTTTCAAAAAGCTGTAAAAAAAAAGAACCACTGCTCAGAATGACCCAGGGGTGCCCATCCCCCCAAGCCCAATGGCGCAAATCCCCCCCCAAAAAAATTTTCTTTACCGCCCCCCGCAAATCCAGTTAACCATATAACCTTTACTGAAATCTCAAATTTCCAACTGAATCCACACAAAGCTCTACGTTTTGTAAATCAGTTAGAGGTAAATAAAATTAAGAGATAAATTTGGATGAGACAAATAAAACCAGAACAGCTAGGAAAATGTTCAGTTCATTTATAACAGCAATTTCATGCATAAAAACAGTTGTTTTGAAAGATTATGAATGTTATATGAATAAAACAAGTATTTTACCTTGACCTTTTGTATAAGAATAATTTTTATATTCATAGAAAAACTCTAAAATTGAGTGAATGGAAGAATAGAATATAAAAAAATTTAACACATCAATAAAGATCAATAATTTAATAATCAGATATTGAAAAAACGTACTAAATGTGTAAAAACTAATGATGAGTATTATCGTAATGTTTACATGAGTTGCATAAGTATTCATAAGACCGTAAAAACTAAATTGTTTTAGAGTAGTGACAAAACAGCTATCTTATACAGAGGGAAGAGAAAACATTCGAACACTCTAGGTTGACAAAAATTTATAGTATGACCAGAAAATAAATTCTTTAAGCACAGGGATTTATGTACTATTTATAAGATTTTAACAGAAGCTTTTTTTCCCTGTGCACTTGATATGGTAAACTTTTCGATAATTTCTTCATTTGTGATGTTCTTGAGAATGTCATTCTCAGATGATAGTATCAATAAGATTGACAACCAATCGTCCCCTAAGCTACTTCTTAACCTGTTCACAATCTTTAAACGGCTCATCGTCCTTTCCGCTGAGCAACTTCAGACAGGTAATGGTAAAAGGATACAATACAGCATGGTGAGTTGAGGAAATGCTGACATATACTGCAGGCATCTGTAAGGCCTTGTAAAGCCTCTTTTTACCCACTGATCAACAGACAAAAGCAACTCATCATGGTCTGAATCTTCCTCCTCATCTCCATCTTTACAGACTTCAACTTCATTTCCACCTTCACCTCCTTATCAGATTCCCTGTCTGGTGTCCTATTTTTACACTTTTCTTTCTCTAAAAGCAGGTCGGAAATATCAATTTCTGAGTGAGTAACCTTATACAAATGTGCAAAAGTTTCTAGTTCCTCTTTTATTTGGTCACTTTCAAGATCGTAAAACCCACACAAGTATTTCACAGATGAAGAATCTGGCAAGAATTTATATCCCTACTTTCCTTTTTCTCTTGCAATTTTCAAAATTTCTTCATGTGAAAGCACTGCCATTTGTGAGATTGTAGAAAGAGAACTGTCAGAATCTGTCATTGAGTTGTTTAATAAACGAATCTAGTACTTGAAAATAAACTTCCACTTTGATCCTCTTAAGAGGATCATCTATTCTTTCATCAATAGCCATTTCATCCATAAACCGCTTACGTTTTCTACTTATGCGGTGGGATTGTGAAATATTATTCACATCACCAAAGGCAATAATTGGATCATTCACTTTATTCCACTTCGATTCACTTCGCATTTTTACAAGTTAAGCTTTGGTTTTATCAACAATTTTTGACACACTGCTATAATTAATTATTTTGGGTTGTAGAACAATTGTAATTGGTGACACTTTGAAAATAGCTGAGGCAACATGTATTGAGCAAATGTTTTCAAAATCGGTCATTTGTTTCCACAGGCCAGTTGCCAGTGCCTTTGATTCATTAGCAGCTTTTTTGTCAATGGACAAACTATGCAACATCTCCTTTATTGTGTCATAGCAGGTGACAACTGTTTGTAGTGTATCATTTCTGCTTGACCATCTTGTAGTTTGCACTCTTTTCAGTCTCCTTATTTTGGTTGGACCCTTGTAGTTTGTAGTAAAAAGATCATGCCTTGTATGACCTGACATGAAGACATAATTCCTATAAGAGAGAAAATAGATTTTTCATTTGGGGCATATGTCCATAGATTTCAACGCAAATCTGCGCAAAGAACACCATATATAGAGCGCTTTGGGACATTCTCTCTGGATTAGCGCTTTTACACCATTGAATTTTCCTCTCATATTACCAGCCCCATCCATAATTTGACCAACAATTCCACTTGGGTCAAGACCAAGTAAATTCAGGCATTTCATTATTTCTTTAAAAAGATTTTGGTCTGTGGTATCACCACAATTGAAAACCTTAATGAACGCTCTTCAGGTTTGACATTTTCCTTTGGGGCACCATGCGGGTCAGTATGTTCAATATAACGAACCACTAATGTTGAACATTCTTTTTTACTAATGTCTTGAGTTTAGAATAAATGTTAGTCGTTTTTATATTATCTATGATTTTTGAAGCAACGATGTCACTCATTATGTTACTTACATCGTAAATGTTTCGATAACTCAAGAAATTAGAACCCAGCTTTACTTTTTCAGTTCTAGCTTTATCAATTTTTTCAAGGTATACCCTAGCATCAGGACTATATTTACTCAATAGCCTGGAGAGACCTATGAGTTTTTCTTTTGCTACATCCTTTTAACGAAATCGAAGCATTTCTTCACTTAAATATCGACAACAATCGATGACAACAGACAGTACTTCTCGATTGGGATGGACTAACTGATCTGATTCAGCTAAACGTGAATCAATCCTCTTTTGAGAGATCCATTGGACCCTTGCAATTTGTGCTAAATGGGTTTTAGATTTTTCATGGAGCACAATATCCCGGTCCCCTTATGCTCTGTCCATCCTCTATAGCCAGTTGTTCCCCATATTGATTGTTCGTGTGGGAGGGAAACAGTACATGACAAGCAAAATACGGCATCTTTTACTTGGCTATATACCAGCCATTTTCTAACTTTTACACTTTTATATGGTAAAACTTCTTTCTTCCATGATGGGTTGAATTTTCTTCCACCTGTTGAAGGAAAAGTGACAAGACAAATCTTGATTTTCCAAATATAGTGCTTTATTTATTTCCTCAGCTGACACTTTGATGTTGGCATATGATGCTGGATCTCTTGGGATTTTCAATCTATCATCAGGAGAATCTTCAGTTGTTAGAGTTTCCTCTTGTTGAATGGAAACTGAAGGTCTTTCAGCAGATGGATTGCTACATGATTCTACCTCTCCGTGTCCTAATTCACTTTCATCATCAACTTCTTCCTGACTTTCATTTTCATCAAGGTTTTCAAAATCTACGACTTGGGTCATACTTGATGAAGAGGGTTGTATTTCTAAATCTTCAATGACGTTTTCAGGAATCGAACAGCACTGAACTAAAATTCCTTTCCTTCTCCAAGGCAGACGACACGAAACGCACACGGCTACCTGCTTTCAACTGGTGACTTAATTTTATCTTGTCTATGCGACTACTAGCGATCCACATGATGTAACGGTGACGGACGGAAAACCTCAAGGTGTCAGATGGTTAGGAATAGGCAGAGTATCAGCGCTGCTAACTAAGCGTTGCTCAATAAAACATAATGGAATAACTTCCTATAGTGAAATTGTTGTCATAGCAGGAAACAGTAGTCTTTTAAACAAATTCAGAGATAGTCTAATTACTTATGATAATATGTATATATATAACAATAAAAAGTTTTCTTATTAAATAATCTTTGCCCGAAAAATTTCCCACCCTGAAAATTCCCAAAAAGACACCCTGAAAAAATCCCCCCCCCAAAAAAAAAATTCTGATGACGCGACTTGCGCCATGATCCCCCTGTGGGCACCCCTGGAATGACCTGAAATTTGAACTGAATATACTCAAAGGGGGAAATGGTATGGCATAAGAAAGAAATAGTTCCAAATTTTAGCAATAGATGGCGCTCTAAGCGTCATAATATGCTAAATAAAAGACGCATCATGCGCACAACACATTGCATTTGTTATAAAAACGTGGGGTACATGGCGTTTTCCTCATATTGCATCTGAGAAGCTTGTCATGACTCTCAATGAAGGATCGCACTCTGCTTGTGAAGCTCTTTTACAAGAATGGTGACTGCACCAGTAGCTCTGAAGAAGTTCTGGACAGTAAAGGGTATGAAAAAAGGCTGTGGTCCGATGTTTGCCAAGGGTCTGGAGAAAATGATTAAGAAATTCGAAGAGACAGGTTCTTTTGAAGTGAAATCTGGCAGAGGGAGGAAACCAATTGCTTCGACGTCAGTAGAAGATGTGGCCACAGCATTCCAGGAAGAGACAAGCGGTGGTGTGCAAACGTGCAGTGCATGGGGAATTGCCAGAACTTTGGACATGCCTGTGAGCATAGTGCATAAAATTGTACGAAACATCCTGCATTGCTATCCATACAAAATTACCCATGTTCAGGAGTTGCTTCCTGCTGACCTGCCAGTAAGACAAACTTTTGCTCTAGAATTTCTTGCTCGCATGGAAGTGGACAATGAATGGCCATGGAACATTTTGTGAACAGACGAAGCCCATTTCCATCTCCAAGGACATGTCAATACTCATTGGTGGCAATAGACGCTGCAATACATGGCAATAGAATTGCAGAATATGGGCAACGGAAAATCTGTTCGCACATGAACCAGTACCTCTTCATTTTGCAAAGGTAACTGTGTGGTGCGGGTTGACACCATCGTATATCGTAGGACCATTTTTTTTAGATGGGTCGTGCGGGTCCTGTTACCTGTACCGTCAATGGTAAACGCTATGAGAGTCTTGCGCAACCACGTCATTCCAACAGCGTGCATGTGTGAGTAGCATCATTTTTATGCAAGATGGCACTACTCCGCACATTGCAAAGCCAATGAAGCAGCTGCTCAAGAGGCCTTTGGGAAATGATCGAATTATCAGCCGTCATTTTCCAACAGCCTGGCCATCAATATCACCTGATATTAATCCTTGTGACTTCTGGTTGTGGGATTATCTGAAAAATGTTGTGTTCAGTGGTCCGATTGCAAACTTAGCTGAATTGAAGGCACACATTGCGCAACACATTCACAACGTGACCCCTGAGACACTCCGATCTGTTGTGGAACATGCTGTTTCTCAGTTTCAACTTGTGGCAACAAACAGTGGACAGCATATTGAACAAGTCTTGCGCAAGTCTGGCGATAATTTGATTGTTGCTTTTTATGCGGTTTTTGGCCTCAGGACAATTGAAAACCTATTTTCCCCATCCGATGTGGTACGACCTTGTCGCGGTGGATGGGCTTTCCACTAACAGTGCCACAACTGTTGAATGACTTGGAAGTCATTTTTCAGTTAAAAAACCAATAGTCATACACATTGAACAGTGCAGTTGGTTTAAAGTGCAACTCACGCCATAGCCGTCTTATTACGATTCAAATGTCATTTGTAGCTGAACCCATTTACGTTATGATTCTTAAAGTATTGTTAAAATTTGGAACTATTTTTTTCTTATGTCATACCATTTCCCCCTTCTTCGAGTTTATTCAGTTCAAATTTCAGGTCATTCTGAGCAGTGGTTCTTTTTTTTTACAGCTTTTTGAAAGTTGAACTTTAATTATAATCACCCTGTATATAGCTAAGGAATAAAAACCTTCAAATGTGATCTTGAAATCGCATTGAAGAGTAAATGAATTGGAGAAAGCTAATTAATCTGATGAGCCATACTATATTGAATATAAACCAATGTCTTACTCTTTTTGAACAATGGAAAGCTGTTTATAATTTGCATCATGATTTGATCCCTCAACAAGCATGTTCAACATCATGAATTTAGAAGTTTTTCCAAAAGTTTCAAACAAAACTTTAAGCAGAAATGCTGTTCATGGAATTTAATTATATTGAAGATTACAAACACAACTTGCACAAGATGAAAAAATTTAACTTTATACAGCAAGCTGTCTATTTACAGGCTAACTTACCACATGAACTGATGAGTATTTGCTGGCAGAAAGTTGTTTCAAATACGATATGACAGGGAATAGGTGTCAAAAATATTTATGTCTCTTCAGCAATGGCAAAACACTGATCCCACATACTATATGCTAAAATCAAAGTTTATAGTCTAAAGTAATTAGCACTCTGTAAACCTCTTTGCTGCTCCAGAAATGGCACAATATAAAAAACCATAAAATTTCATTCGAAAATTTGAGATTCACAAAAGATAAAAAAGTTGGAAATCTAAAAGTACATTTTCAAAATTGCATTAAAACCATATTTGAATAAAAAATAAGAATTGTTTCATCCATGAGTAGTTAGTTTTCATAAATACTTACCTTACGAGGAGGATAACTGTATTCTTTATAATGGTATTGAACAATTTTTTCATACACTGGATCCGCCTTTCGTTTTTCCAAATCTTCTTTCTGTAACCTATGAGTAAATTAGATAATATAACATCGAATTCTTTTGATCCATAGCTTTTCAATTATTCTTGACTTCTTAGTAAAACAGCAGGTAATTGCATTCTCACAATTCCTCTCGGGGGCAAGTTTATGTTACTATCTAGGGACCTACTTAGTTCACTATTTTTACCCATAAAATCCACTAAAATTACATATTTTATTCATAAAAATAGCATAACATTTGGAAAAACTACTTTGACAAGAGACAAGTAACATAATTGATAATGATGGGCAGTGTGATGGTAGTACACTAATTCCTCAATATATCAGGCTTCTGTAGGGAATATAAAAAAGTGCGTTAAACAGAGGGCAGAGAAAAATTTAATTTTTAGAAAAGGGAGAGAGAAAAGCAAAAAATATACATTCAATTATATGGGTTTTTTTATTAAAAATTGAGTAAAACTACAATATGATAAAATATTTTTGCACACAGTAAATCATTCATGACTTCTCTGCATTCCTTTTGGGGTCCAAACATTGAAGAATTTCAACCCCCTCCCCAAACTGACGATTTATGTAGATGAAAGGAATTTCACACTTTTTTCACTGGAAAAGGCAAACTGGCTGAAGAAAATGACATTTGAACTCAGTTTTAGAGAAGCCTATTGAGATTTTTCTCTGCAGTTCACAAACCAAAAATTCATCAGGTGATAAGTAAATATAAGCAAAAGATTGAGATGCAATAATGAAGGGTTATTGTATGATGTGATGATGTACTAAATGATGTGAAACCAGCAAAAAAAACTATATTTATTCATCCACAATCTTGAATTCAAGGATTATTAGTGGATTTGTTTACACTAAGAATGGCAGGCACACCCCTGTTACCCTACCCTAAAACTTCTGCCAGGGTCTTTTTGACACCAGTATATAAATTGTATAAAATAGTGATAATATCTAAATGGCACACTTATTATTTTTAATTTTAGTTGACTTTAAGCGTATTTCGACTGTCAAACTCGTAGAATACACATACAGCAACAAAATTTAGAAAGCAAAATCAAATGTGCTAGTCTTGACAACATATTTATGCAGATTTTACCATTAATTTATCAAATCCATATTATATACATACATTCTTTACAGGTGACACAGCACTAAGCAATTTCTTTGGCAGTTTCCACACCATTTACTTATGGTCACTTTTTGTGTGTTAGTTGCAGAAATTACGCTTTTTAATTTCACATTTCCTGCATTTGAGATAAATTTCCAACACTGTTTCTGATTTATAATTTTGGTGGTTTTTATTCGTGACAGAATCATTGGATCTTTGCATGGCAAAATTAGAAGGACCTTACACTTTTATGTAAAATATTTCTAGCTGCAAAGCAATCATTCATCCATTATATATTTTCCATTCCTGAGCTATCCCGAGTAATATAAATACAAATTATCCTAGCATACAAATTATTGTCAGCAGTATCTGTGCCACTTCAGGTTTTTCTGATACATTTTCGTATCTGTTTTTTTTAACTGAATCTAAATCAGAACTGTAGAAGTTCAGCACCATCAGATTCATTTTTGATAGTTCTTGCTGCAGATTTCCAATTTCTTTAGACCCTTTTCTGTGAATCATTGCTTTTGAGTCTAAGTGAAAAAAATCACCTGTGAACATAATAATTGAAACTATAATTGGTAATGATGTACAAACTTAGATGCAAACGATTGAGATTGACCAGGGTAAGTAGATTTAAATCAGCTTGATTTTTATAAAAATCAGATTCAAATCAAAATTTTAAACAGAATAAAAAATAGAAAAAAGCATGATTTAAATATAAATTTTATTTTTCTTTCTGCATTGTTTAATATTGAAAATGAAATAACTATGAACAGATGCATGTTATTTTATTCAAAGTTAAGAACTTTGCTTGTAGTTCACCCCAAAAATTATACTGAAAATCATCCTTCCTTGAAGACAGTAAATAACAGTATTTGTTGATTGTGATCATAATTAGCAGACAAGTAGGTATTTCCCTCTTGGGCTATTGACCAACAAGTGTCACTTCATCAGCACGAGTTTTGTTTTAAACATTCCACGTGATTATATATACGTATTTAAACATTCCACGTGACTATAAATCGCACATGCGATTTATAGTCACGTGGAATGTTTAAAACAAATGTTCATGATACATTTTGTATCACGAACGTTTGTTTTGTATATGTTTATTGCACATTTAGTACATGTTCATGATACGGGTGAAGATTCTCAAAATATATACTCACAAATTATTAAAATCTTGGCAACTTGCATTCTTTAAGATGTTCTAGTTATTTATTTAGTATTGTAGTCTGCTCATGGGAAAATAAGTCACAATGAAAAGGTTTTATGTGCTAGAAACACACCTATGAAATATTTGTCAATGCTCTGAGAATTTTTAAAATAGGCATTTTTGATTCCAAATTTATGTATTTTCATGTTGTCTCAATTTTTATTGTTTACTCACAAATAACAATCACTTATTTTTGCAAGCTAAATATTAATGAGAAGTAGAAATGTTTTTCATCCCACAAGTTACTTTTATTTTACTTTGACATTTTTTCTTAAAAGCATGTATTGAACCAATTGTTTTACATAAAATAATTGAAGAAATTCTATACATTTTATTCATATGATAAATGTATAATGCCAAAAATTCTGAAATTTGTATGATTTAAGAATAATTTTATACAGAAGTTAATGATATAGTGTCAGGGGAATCTTGCAACCTTATTTATCTAGGTCGAAAAATTTCTCATCACTTGTGGGTTAAAATCAAAGTAATCTAAACTGGTTTAGAACCAGATGGAAAAATGTATGCAGTTCTATTCATTCTATCATGCAATTTACTTTGCTAATTCCTACATAGTATTTAAATCTTTCCAAAATTTAAGCAGCTATATTTCCTAACTAGCAGTACCCGCATGGCAATGCCAGTGACATCATTCTTGTTATGTCCTCACTGATACTGAAAATATTAAAAAGAAAAAACAATAATTTTAAGAATGAGTCCCACAACCACCCAACATGACACGGGCATGTCGCCTCATTCCTTCCACTTCATTGATCCTTGCTTACAGAACTTCATCATACACTATGTTCAATGTTCTTCCATTTGGAGTTAAGATGTAAAGATTCTCGGCTTTTCCAACACTTGAACAACCCACATACAGTTGACCATGGGAGAAACACATTTTAATGAGATCGAGTCCTACAACTTTCAGCGATTGACCTTGTGCCTTGTTAATGCTCATGGCGAAACAAATGAACAGGGAACTGAAGTCATTTAAAATTGGAATGGGAGATCCAAAGGAATGATTGGGATCCTAGGAATAAATACGTCTTTGCCTGCGGCATGTAGTCATGATGGTGGCTTCAATAATATTCGGCATCAGTTTCTTGATAGTCTTGTTCCATTGCAGAGTGAAGGTGGATGCAGATTTCTGAGAAGCATAATCGGTGCCCCAATCTTCAGCTCTTAACATGTGCGAGGGTACTCCAGATGGCTCCAATGTGTTCAAAAACTGTTGTGTAGTTCACAACCACATCTGTGTCACATGTAGTGTCGACAGATTTGTAAATTTGAACAGTACCAGGCAATTCTTGTAAAAGTTGCTATTGGCTAAACCAAAATAATGTAGTTATTTGCCTGAAATAAAAATGAGATTAAAATTGCAGAAATTATACAAATTCAAAAGCAAGTTATGAAAAAACCACTACTGAAATAAAAATGTGATTGAATCTTTAAATATAATTCTATACTTTAAAAAATCTTGTAATGTCATCTCACTGATTCCGACAAACACCTAAATGAATCAATGTCAGCGAAATCAAAACCAAATTAAACAGTAATAAACTGTTGCTTCATTTCCTGTAATTTATTAACACAAACATTATACTATTTGCAAAAAATACCCAAACAAAAAGCAATACAAAAAAATTATCAAAGTTTAATGCAATTTGGGGAGGTTGAAAGTACCAATTTAAAAAAGAAAGTGGGCCCTAATTATCTTAATTTTGAAGTTAGGAATGAGGTGTACATTGATTAAACAATAAAAACTGTTAGTCCATTTCATGTAATTTATTAACACAAATATTATACTTTTAATTTTGACATTTTGAGAAAGTTGGTCCACTTGAGAATTTTCAATTAATTTTTAATATTTTTGGTTCTTCAGGAAAGTCAGTCCACTTAATGATAAAAGCTTTAAATTTGGAGTACCAAACCTGTTATTCCATTGTTATGATTTTTAATTGATTTTGAAAGCTTTGTAAAGATGTCGAATCCGGGGCATGTTTGTGGCCAAATCAAGATGGCATCCAGAGCCAGTATGGCTTTGGACGCCATCGCAATTTCGTTAAAAAAAAATCGGACTTTCTTTCGTGAAAAATCTTTTGCATAGGGTTGCCATAAAGCTGGAGCAAAACACCAAGGTTACCATGTTTGGCAATAAATCGCTAGTGCCCCGGATTCGACAGGTCCACCGAAAGCTTTAATTAAATATATAAATGCTAATTTCTTCAGATATTTATCACAATTTTATAAAACCCCTGTTTTGAAGTAAAATTTTTTCTTTAAGAACATTATTTTAATAGTTTGTACTCCCACTTGATCGTCCACCTCTTTTGAAAGATTTTATCATGGAGATCTCTGGACGGATTTTCTGGCTTTTGGCGTTTCTTTTGATGTATCTTTTCTGATCCCTTGGTGAGCTCTGGGTCCTGAAAATTTTTGTGGATGTTCTTTTTGTTGTTTTGTATTTGAGGTCCAAATTTGGTGAGTGATCACTTTTTGCGTGATTTTCTGGGTTTAATCAAGAGCTCTTTGAATATGTTGGATGGTCCAGTTTCAAAACATTAATAGAAGTTAGCATGCACGATAAGTATCTTTGTCAGATCAGTTTGGGCAGATACATCATAGTGGAGGAGGGGCTATGCACGCAGCACAAAATATTAATTAAAAAAATTTCTAGATTAAATTTTAAAATTCGGGCTTCGAGGTACATTCAGTCACCTTTAGGACGACCTGTGTGCCAAATTCCAAGGCTGTAAGTGCTATAGATTCGTCTGGACACTCACAGACACTTCCTTTAATAATAGAGATACATTAATGTTATATATACATCTCTACTATTATAAAAGGAAGTGTGTGTGCGGTGTCCAGACGAATGTACAGCACTTACAGCCATGAAATTCGGCATACAGGTAGTCCTAAAAGTAACTGAATGTCCCTCAAAGCCCGAATTTTAAAATTTAATCTAGAAAATTTTAAACTTAATATTTTGTGCTGTGCATGTAGCCCCTCCTCCATTATGACGTATCTGGCAGACCAATCTGAGATACTTATCAGGTGGGTAAAGCGATGCTCTGAAATCACTGCTTTGGAGGGAGACGTCATGAGTTCGAACCTGGTCGAAGGATAATTTTTCGCCTCTATATTTTTTAAAAATAGTAAATACACTCTAATCCTTCCAATTTTTTCTGTACTTACTTTTACTTTATCCTTTTATTTTTTGAATACAACAATTATTTTTAAAAATTTAATTGATTTTATGCAGCTTTTTCAATTCTGAAACTTTGGTTTCTCTGTATTGTCACCGTTTTCTTCTTTTTTGTACCACCAAAGTAAAGCAAACAACTGAAGCTCCACCCCCTACATGTTCGACTCCAAGTGTCAAGTTCCTACCATCAAGAAAATTTTCCGCAACTCAGTCGATAAATTACATGAAATGAGTAAGTGTTTATTACTGTTTAATTTGGTTTTGATTTCACTGACATTGTGATTCATTTAGGTTGTTTGTCGGAATCAGCGAGGTGACATAACAAGACTTTTTAAAAGTATAGCGTTATATTTAAAGATTCAATCACATTTTTATTTCAGTAGTGGTTTTTTCATAACTTACTTTTGAATTTGTATAATACAAATCTATCGACACTACATGTGACAGATGAGACTGAACTACACAACAGTTTTTGAACACATTGGAGCCATCTGGAGTACCCTCGCACATATTACAGCTAGAAATTGGGGCACCGATTATGCTTCTCAGCCACTGAAGCCCACCATCATGACTGGACATGCAGCAGGCGAAGACATATTCATTCCTAGGATCCCATTCATCCCTTCGAATCTCCCATTCCAATTTAAACGACTTCAGTTCCCTTTTCGTTTAAGTTTCGAAATGAGCATCAACAGGCACAGGGACAATCGCTGAAAGTTATAGGACTCGATCTCATTAAACCGTGTTTCTCCCATGGTCAACTGTATGTGGGTTGTTCAAGAGTTGGAAAAGCCGAGAATCTTTACATCCTAGCTCTAAATGGAAGAACATTGAACATAGTGTATCAGGAAGCTCTCTAAGCAAACATCAGTGAGGTGGAAGGAATGAAGCGACATGCCCGTGTCATGTCGGGTGGTGGTGGGACTCATTCTTAAAATTATTTTTTTTTTTTAATATTTTTAGAATCAGTGAGGACAAACAAGAATGATGTCACGGTCAACGCTGTGCGGGAACTGCTAGTAATATATACAACAATGTTTAACATAAATCAAAACTACCTGGAAACAACATGATCTATGTCTAATGTTCTCCCTGATTAAAATTTTTAAAAATCTGATTTAAAACAAATCACGATTAAAATAAATCCGATTTTTTCATACCGAGACTGTCCCATTTTCACCATTGAAAGGGATGCTAATACATTCAAGGTAAAATAAATGAATAAAAAAGCACTGTTAAATGAATGGTGGTTAGAAATCTGGTTAGTCTGCTATTCTATGGTTATTTTTTGCTGAACGAAAGCTATTTAGACTGGGAACTGTGCTTGGTGTCGAAAAGACACAAGCGGACATTCTAGGTACACATACCTGTAGTTTTTCTAAATTAAGTTCCACAAAAAAATTCTGCTGTATGCTTAAAATTATTAAATCACAAGAAATTGTCGAAATTTGACCAAAAATGCAAGAGGAAGTGACAAATGCACTCAGATGTCAAAATCATACCAACGGACATTTTAGCATTAAATGAAAGTAATTCTGAGCAATTTTACAATTGTGAGTGGAGATATTACAAATACACCCAACCCCTTCATTTGAAACTTTCACAAGCTTTCAGGATGTAAAATACCTCTTAAACAAGTAACTATTACATGATAAAACAATGTTGAAAATAATGTGTAATGTAACAATTGAAAATTGACAAAATAAAACTATATCAATCTGATGGAGTTAATAATTTTTATTTCACAACAAAATTGTGTTCTAGGGTCAATTTAAGTGATGGTTACGAACTTTGATATCAGATTTTTCAGAAACTACCAAGTATCACAAAGTACTTAGTAGAAATGCAATAATGAATCATTTTTACAAAAATTAAAGAAAATTTCACCTCAAAGTTTCTAAATCTGTATTTTCTGGTATAATAAGCTCCTTGCTAATCTCCATCATAGTCTGGAATGAACATTTCATAGCACCCAATCTGTAAAAAGAAAACATGCAACTAAATTAAGGTATTTTAGTAAACGAAGTGACACAAATCAATTAGGGGCAGAAAATTTTATTAGATATAAATTTACTTCATAATTGCACTTAGAAAGATGTTTCCTTCAAAAATTTGTTTAATAGTACTTTAGTGTTAAGAGAATTAAAAGTATTAAACTGTTACTAGAGTAACAAAAAATTAGATTTTATAGTTTGACTCTGTTAAGTTGGTGTTTGAGTCATGGTTTTTAATGTGTATTCATCAAATTAGGTCAGGTTGAAATGTAAACAATGCACCTCCACAAATGGTATGTTTAGTATATGGATTTATATCCAAGTATCATTCAGGGCCAGAATCAATAGTGATTATGAACCCCCAACATTGCAAAAAAATATTAATCAATATTGATCTCCATACACATTTTTGTGCATAGCAGTCCTGGCAAGCATAGTATTGTTCCAGAACTGGACAACACTAAGATCAAGTGCCTTTTTTAAGTCAAACTATACCACCTGGAAACTACCAGCATATTAAAAAAATCACAAATATTTATTAGACTGAAAAATGGATCCAATGGTTAAATTATCAAGACAAATATTTTTAGTATAGCACTTCTGTTGGCGAGGTTGCACCCATGAAGAAATTAAGTATTCTCAAGAAATATTGAATTAAAAATAAATTAGACGATATGCGATGTATTGAAATCAAGTGATTCAGAGTTCTTTGAACTTAATAAAGAAAAATTAATCTACATTTTACAGCTAAGAGTTCAAAATAATGAAATAAGTTATGAATCGTTTCCTCCTATGGTTCTTTTACGATTAATTCGTAGAACAAAGGCAAAGAATTAAAATCTGTCAAAAATACTGATGACTTGCTCTGCTTACTCTACAATACTATATAGTAAATGAACTTTTATGACAAGAAAGTTCCCATAGTAATTCCCTAGAATTAACAGGTGCTTAATGGACACTTTCACAAATTGATTTATGTTGCGATACAAATCTAAGAAAAGGCAACATGCTCAACAATGGAGTATCTTTGGCAGATTGAAATTGTCTCCCCGCATTACTCTTACATTGGTGACACGACCCAGACATGACATAGAGTAATGGTAGGTAGATATTTTAATTAACGTCACACTGGAGCAACACAACGGGCTATTTAGTGACGGTCCGGTATCAATCCCAAAGGTAAAGATCGAGAACACCACGTAATTTTGAACCAGTCAGGTGACGAGATGTAGAGTAATGAGGGTTAAATTAATAAGGGGGTTTGGTCGCTCTGCGGTCAGTTTTTCCTTCACGCGAGAGGATCTTCAATCAATCTACTACGTATTAAATGGAGTAATTTGTTGATTTCCTTTACTTCTGTTGGTAAACTATTGTAGTGATGGATAAATTTCCTACAAATTTTCTAACACTTTGTATTTATCAAGCATCGCTACCTTTGCTTTAATAAACTGTTCATTACTTTTGCAAATTGAAACGTACCCACATGTTTTTTCTATTTCATCATATTCTTCGCTATTTATAGTTTCCTTAAGAGAAGAACTTTTAATACAAGACATAGCAGCCCGCCATTCATCCCGAAACTGCTTCACGTTGAAAAGACTTGAAATCCATGTACGAGTAGAACTTTTATGAACTTTTTCCATGATTGTCTGAAAATAAAATAAGACAAAACGTAATCAAACCATACGAAAAAATTTTCTTCGCAGATAATTTTTAAACTGCCGCTGGCAGACAAAACTCGATATTATATTGTCAAACAAAGTGAAGTCGAGTTGAGTTAATTTTTAAATCTAACAGGTATGGTAGGTATCACAGAGTAAAAGATACAAAGGCTTCACTGAAGGTTGACTTACAGCGTATTGGTGCGGATCCGAATCGGATCCGCACCAAGGGCGCCAAGGTTAGCCAAGGCTTGGGTTTTATCACTCGCTTTCTGCTTGGGGACATCTTCGTGACGTTCAGTTTCGTTGACATATTCTGGGCACATAGTAGAGAAATGTCTTTTTTGACATTCTGAACATCTTACATAACACTTACAGTCTCGGGCGAGATGTCTAGGTTTTAAACAAATAAAGCAACAACCTCGTTCAGATAGAAATCCCTTTTTCTCTTTCATAGACTTATTTTTAAATTTGTTACACTCCTGCAAAGAATGGGTTTCATCACTACATAACACACATTTATTAACTCTTCTACTGGTATCATTTAATAATCCTGACGCAGTGGGCACATTTTTATTAGGTGTAAAAGAGCGATAGCCAAAATTTCTATTCTGTCTGGCAGGCAACTCGAACTCTTTCGTTTTAGCGTCATACGAAGTGGTGTGATGCGAAAATCCTTTGTCATTTGAAAGATGGTTTTGAACCAAAAATTGGGCTTTCTCACGTGACTCTAATTCTAATTTTACAATATCCAACATTTCAGAAACTTTCCAAATATCTTCAGATCCACAATTTTTAGCAATTTCAATTACAATTTCTGGAGGCAATAATTTGATGAGAATGGGGCAAAATAATGCTTCATAATTTTCAGGATTTAAACTGAGCGATTCAAGGTTACGCACCTGTGTCAGACATGTGTCATATAATTTTCGCAGTGCGTGGATATCGGTAATTCTTTTCACAGGGGTTAAAGATAAAAGTTTATTTAGATGTGAATTAATCACTAATGTTTTCTTTCCGAAACGCTCTTTTAAAGTATCCAGAGCAACTTGATAATTGTCATTGGTTAAAGAGAAACCTTGAATTGCATGGGCTGCTGATCCGGTTAAATACGATTTTAGATAGTTAAATTTATCGACATTAGCAATATCTCTATTTTTATGGATAACCGACTCAAATTGATCGAAAAATCGTTGCCAATCACCAGGATCATTGTTAAATTTCTCAATAGTGATCGTGGGTAATTTAATTATAGAACTTTCTGGCATTCTTTCAACAGACATAATACTTTTACCTTGAGCCACTTTATTCGGATCAGTAACAGTAGATATCAAACTTTTTTTTAAATTCTCAATTTTTCTTTTTATTTGCACTTTACATACAATTAGCTTCTCATTGTAGTCATTACTAATAGCTATTTCTTCTTCAATGCCCTTAACATCCACAACTAATGCTTCAATTTCACTGTTTACTTTACTAAGTTCAACTTCTTTAAGAGAAAGTTGTTCTAATAACACATGCAATTCATCCTCAACAACATTTTCAGACAGTTTCCCTTCAATTTTATTGATTAATTTGGTAGTAAGTTTGACGTATAACTGAACGTTTCGATTTCGCAAATTCCATGTCGGCACACGACGGTCTTTGGCGTAATTCGAAATCGCAACCCTCCGGTTTCTAATCGTTCCCTTCCAACCGGGATATCGCGGACCTATCTAACAGAAGGCATATTTTACCACTAAAACACTTGTGTCATCAATATTTAGCTTTTCAGTAAGTCTCTAAAAAGTATTCGATTGAAACATTTTGATTAAATTCTGAGATTCAATATTAATTTTGTATTCGATTGCCGCGGAGAAAAGAATGCCCCTTTAGATCTTCTATTTTTCCTCGGATGAACGTAAAAAACACTTCTACTTTTTACTTTCTTTTGTTGATAAACAATAATAGAAGCTGTATAAAGGCGGGAGTTTATGTTTTAAATAAAAACGAAAGAAATGTATGCAATTCTCTGAAACCTGGATTGTCAAGAACAATTCTTCAATCTCTAAAAGTGTGTTGTGTTTCCTTTTGGCAGATCCAAGAAAAATCATTAAATTATACTTTTTCCCTACATAAGTGAATAAATTATTTATTCTTTTATTTTTATTTCATGTCTTTACTTAATTTCACTCGCAATTTTTTACGTTTAGTACACTTGCTGACAAAAGGAACTTGCACTACTGAAATAGATGCACTGGTAATGTGGGAGTGTTGGTTTTGCAAATCTAACTTACCCACTAAGCATCTTTTTAAAAGTGTTAAAATTATGAATAAAACGTGAACATGGTTTGTAACATGCATGACATGCTGTTCCGTCTCTTTGAATTCGAGTTTTCAACTTTGTCATTAACTTGTTATGTTTGCCCATTAGATCTAAATTACTTTTCTTATACTGTGTATTTGTATTCAAATTTTTCTTTTTTAAAGAACTTTATTTTATTGTGTTCATGACCACTAAACTTCAACATGATAGTGGAATAAGTAGTTTTTATGGTTATTGTATAAAGTTTTAAAAAGAGTTGAACTGGGTAGCATGAAAGCTAAACCTCTTGGAAGTAACTTTTTTGGAATGAAAAATAATTGGAATAATTACAATGGAAGCGACTGGAAGTTGAGTTCCTTCATGGAGAAAAAAATCCAATCACTTGGAAATTTATTTTTTTGGGACTTGCATTCTATAGTATTTTCTCTTGATGTTTTTCATGGAAACTTTTCTAGATCAGAATTGCTGTGTGCCACTACTGCAGAATGAGGAAAGAATGAATGAATTGAAATTGCAGATTGAGCCACTGTGAGCAACAAATCCATAGAACAGCTAATCAAGTTCAAGATGGATTCTTTAATTTTAAGAAAGTTAAATGATGATTTATCTACTCAAATTGATCAATACTTAACCTATGGGGTGGAGATGTCGGATCCGGGGCACTGGCGATTTCTCGCCAAACAATAGTGGGTAAAACTTAACATAATACAGTAGACGCTCTTTAATCTGGCACGTTCGGGACCACGGCCGTGCTGGATTAGCTATTTTGCTGAATTATCAAACATCAATATAGTTTTAACGGGAATACCAAAGAAAAATTAATACAGTACAATGATATTTAAAACAAGTTATAATAAGTTGCTCTATGGCAAGAAAAAATACACATGAGCGTTACTGTTTTCCATCTGATCTTTTCGCACTAAACCAAGTGTACAAGGCACTATCAAAAATTTCAAGTTTAGGTTTCTTCAATATGTGTCTGGATTCTGTATTTTTTGCTGTTACACCGTGAGCAGCAAACTTCTTTAGTTCTCTTTGTTTTTTATATCATAAATTGTCGAACCAATATTGAAATCACGCATTATGATGTTTCTTTTTTCGAGATGATTAAGTATCTAGTTTTTGCTGTATAGTGAGAGTCACATGCTTATGCTTATTAGTTTTATTAGCACTTAAAGAACTCGTGCTGGACTTCGAGAACATTTTGCAGTACATAGTTGTAACATTGTGCAAACATGATATGTAACCCCCTAGAAAACAGGAAACACTACTGAAATGAAAAGTGACAGTCATGATAAACACTGAGCGAACTAAAAACGTGGGTGGCGGTCAAGGTCAACAAACACCCGAAAAAATCTGAACGCAAGCAGCTTGATCGGTGCGGAACCAAAGAATGCCGGATTAAAGAGCACCGACTGTACCATTGGCAAATGACGATAATTTGAAATATAGTGCACTTTCATAAGTACAGGCGGCCCTTGACTTTCGCTATTTTGCACATTTTTAAAAGATTTTTGTCGATAATGCAAAAATTGTTCGCTCCCACAGAGCATGGTAGCTCGCTCTCACTCACACATTGCCGCCTAGAGTAGCGGACTTCTTGGAATCATTGTGACATCACTAGGGTTCCGCCGTGGCAGGGGCCGAATGTTAAATATATACAACGTATTAAACAGGTTTAGTCTTGAATTAGGGCGCGTTTCGATGCGTTGTGTGTTTTGACAATTTATTTGTTTATGTTTAAATATATGTCGCCCTTATAAATTTATAAACATGAGTGAGAAACTGCAGTGTTGTTACGAACAAAAGAAATTAAGGACTCAAACTTCATACGATCGAGACAAAGATGGAAATAAATAGACATTCTGAAAGCGGTGTATCTTTTGCTTCAATCGGCCGTTCGAACGACATAAACAGGTCTACAATATGTTCAATTTTGAAAAACATGAATAAAAATAAGGAATACGTTCTAAATTGTGAAAATATATCTTCAAAGATTGTTTCCAAAAGACATGGCATAGTGATTGATGAAATGGAAAGATCTTTGTCATCATGGATTGATGATCAACATCAAAACATTGTTCCTCTGAGTTTTTCAATTATTCAAGCTAAAGCTCTCAGTTTGCATGAAGATTGGAAGACTAGATAAAAAGAAGATTCTAATACGGTGTTTCAAGCAAATAATTTGCTGGTTCCACACATTAAAATGAGGTATTCTTTACATTATATTAAATTCACTGGAGAATCGGCTGATGCAGATAAAGATGCTGCAAAAGAATTTATTTCTTCATTGTCCAAAATTATTGTAGATGGAGAATATTCTCCTACTTGCCCCTGGACATAGACCTTCTAAAAACTGATTGACATTGCTTCTTGGCGATTGAGAAAGACAGCATGTTATAAAACTCTTTATCAGGAAAAGAAAAAAAAGGGTGGTATTCAACTAACTCTTGACAAGTTTATAAAGAAAACACCTGAAAGCACTTAAACACGCCTCGTTAACTTAATTATGTATATTGATAAATAAATATTTTTAATATATTATTGATAAATAAGTATTTTAAAATACAATTTTTGATGTTTTTTTACATCCCTCTACTTTCGAACATTCACACATTTTCAGGAACCAATTATGTGCGAAAGTCGAGGGCTGCCTGTATTCAAATAGCTGTTTAGCAATGAACATTTTAGTTGGCAATATGCCTGTATGAGTTCTTGAGTTTTACCCAATAATATTATGATTAAACTGTTACAAACTTTGCCAAATGACTGCACCATTAAAGAAAGCTTAGAATGCCCGAATAACAAACTTTGGACTTGTCAAAATCACTTCTTGGCTGAAGAAAGTCATCAAAACTTGGATCAAACTTTCAGACAATGATGTTCTAAATGCACAAGAGGTTAAAAATTTTCATGAAATGAAAAATTGTGAAAACTGTTCAGAAATGACCAGAAGATCAATTTCAGTGTTATAAGAAAAGTTTGGCTAAAGTTTACATAGAATTACATTACTATAGCTCACATTTCTCAAATATAAATTTTCCATCTTGTTCCTAAAGGTAATATAAATGATGATGAATGGTAATGAAATGACTCAAATGCCTGTGAACCTTTCATGCAAGGAAGACAAAAAGCTTGGATCCAATCACATATTTGTGACCGAAACAGACAAAATGAACAGAACTTTTTGACTATGAAGAGTGTAAAAAAGACTTCCATCTTGGAAGTTTCATTTTTCAGCAATTTATGCATTTAACTTTTTATCGTAACTTAACATGTTTTATTCTCCTAACAATGGACAAGTTTTCAGGATGGTCAAATATAATCACTAAGTGTAATTCATATTTAAAGGTTATATAGAGATGGCAACATGAATAAGGTTGTTAGTATTCAAACCTTGGAATGTTGTGATTGCATTATTCTGGTTTTGTAATCTTCCACAGATAATTTTTTCATCAAAATCGACATTTAGGAGGAATTTTGGAAGGAAACTTTTCTAACATCTATTCATATAAATATACCTTCCAGAAGAAAGTATTAATTGGCATGACAGTTGGCAATTTGTATACTCACTGTGCAATGTATGCCCCTAGTACAGCTAATTTAGTTAGCCATAACCATAAGGAGACAAACCAAACCTACTACATATGAGGAACATGAAATCAAAAGCTACAATCAGAAAGGAATTTGTTTTCAGAAATCAGAAGAAAATTTAAATTTACTGGTCTAAGACAAAAAACACATGGTCTTTATTTGGTTTGGTGGTTGTAATTTTTTTGCTGCATAAATATTTTGCTCACTTTTCGATGAGAACATATCTTGCTGTGTATGTTTAATTTGTTTCTTAACTAATTTTTTATCAATTTCTTAAATCATAACATTTTTATTTTTGCTTTAGAATGTTCCAAGAACTGTTGATGGCATTGAATGGCCTCCCTGGCAACATATTTTTTGATTCACCAGAGGGAATAAAGGTTCGATACAAAACAGAGCTGAATGAATCTGTCTATTTTGATATTAAAGACGTCATATTTTTATTATTTTTAGGCTGTTTCTAACATTTCATTTTTCTTATATGGTAAATAAGCTACAGGGTTTTTAAAAGAGTAGATGGTTAACTCAATTTGTGTAGCATGATAAAAAGAGATAGATATTTATCAAAATTTAAAGTATTCAAAGCACTTAATGGTGTATTAGTTCTTTTTTTGCAAATCTTATCTTTAATTTTGAGTAGCACATAAGCTCAGCAAATATACGAGATTATGAAGCCATGTAAAATGGTCTAAATTTATAAACATGTTATTTGAAATACACTGGCAGGAAAAATTAAAGCAACTACTATAAATGGTCTTAAGTGAAGTCCAATGAAAGGTAGTTGGTAACTCAAGATCAACGTTATCACATCATCCAATGGGATTCACCTTCGCTTAGCGGGTGCAAATTTTTGCACTCGCTAAGGATCTCTTTTGGAACGTGTAGAAAGGAGTGCAAGGGGTTGCTTAAAATTTGATTGTCAAGGATTGTACGAGTAGGTGGATAAAATTTTCACGTGTGGAAGATGGAACATGTCGTTGCGAAGGCATTTGATTGATTGTGAGAAATGGCGTTTAATAGGGAGAATGGAAGGAGGACAGACACTGACACAGGTCTGTAAAGACCTAAAAGTAGCTAAAAGCATCATGTCAAGAATCTGGAAACGGTTTAAAGACACTGGTGATGTATGCAGACAACCAGGTCAAGGTCGAAAACGTGCCACAACACTCGGAACTGTTATTTGGCAATGATTGCTAAAAGAAATAGGCAACTGAAATCAGCCCAGATTTCAAGGGAGTTCGCTGCAGCTACAGGATTTTGACTATCTAGATATACTGTGAGTGACAGGCTGCATAAAAGAACTGTATGCAAGGAAACCCATGATTTGTTTTGTGTCCCACTAACTCGAGCTACAAAACGCGTCCAGTTGCAGTGGTGCAGAGATCATCGTGACTGGAGCCAAGTTCTCTTCACTGCTGAGTCTCGTTCTTGTTTGGAGAGTGATTCCAGACTTGTTACAATCTGGAGGGAGCAAAACACATGCAATAAGCCTGAAAACATCCGTGAAAGGCATCAGTACAAAGGTGGTGGAATCATGGTATGGGCGGGCATAATTTTGAATGGCCGCACCAACCTACTCATTTTTACCAGTGCAACTATGAATGCTGAAAAATACAGAGATGAGGTTCTTGATCCTTACGTCAAGTTGTTTAGGGGTGCAATTGGTAATAACTTCCTCCTAATGGATGATAATGCTCGTCCCCATTGTGCTGCACTAGTGACCGATTATCTTGAGGACGAAGGAATCCAGCTGATGGAATGACCCGCATATTCTGATTTAAATCTGATAGAACATGTGTGGGACACACTAGGAATCTGACTTGTATCACTGCAGCCCCCACCTAGCACTCTTCAGGAGCTTCAATGCGCTATTCATCGTGGATACACTTTGTTACCGTAGAACTCCTGGACAATCTAATACACAGCATGGAAAATCGCTGTAAAATTTGCATTTTGGTCAGGGGTGACCACACACCTCATTGGTTTTTCTATGTATCTAAAAAGTTGTAACACCAACTTTTCCCAACCCTACTTTATATCACATTTCCTATGTTCTTATTTAAATTTATTTTTTGCAGAAATAGGATATTCTGCATTTTGAAGATATGTCAGGCATGACAAAATAAAAATCTTGTGCAAGTTCTATGTTCTTAGCTGCAAATTCATTCAAGTTACATGAGTTTTTATAATTGTTCCTTTAATTTTTCCCACCAGTGTATTTTGAATACCCTACACACATTAGTCCTACATGATATGGAAAACTAAAATTGTGTTTCAATTGGATTTCTGTTTTTATATAACAGACGAGAAAGATTTCTAACATTGAATTTAGCCATAGATTACCCCCACACCCCAAAGAAAACAAATAGAGGGACAAAATAAAATTTGTAATGGTAAAACTAGATTTCATTATGAGCCCTGTGGACTTGTCTGATAGTATATGTATTAATAAAAATTATACATACAATTGAACCAAGATTCAATATTTTGGAAAGGCCCATTGTTTTCAAGTTATTTCTAGGAAACCGTAAAATTGGGGAAATGCCAATAATAGAAACATGGCAAGCCAAAATGAGTCCAAATTCTATTTTTTCTTGAAACAAATCAATCACTAAAATTGCATTCTGAAAAAGTAATCTATCAAATTAATACCACTTTTATAACAGTTCTGTATAAAATTTCAGGACTAAATCACTATCTAGTGAATAGTGGTCAAATTGTGACTACCAGAAATTGGAAAATAAATTTGAAATGTGCTTCCAAATTAATAAAAATTAGCAGGCATGGAAAGAACATGCAAATGCTACAGACAATTATTGTGACTGCAAGAAAAAGACTAGATGACCAATCAAAAAGTACTCAGTTGCAAAATAATATTTTCTGAATTCATTGATAGTATATGCAAAAAATAAATTTACTTAATTTTCCTCTAAAAAAATCATCAATCTTTAATTGGTTAATAAAACTTGTATTGGTGATCTTTGATATTAATTGTGTGGATATTTAATGTTTGCAAAAGAAGAAACTTAGCCGAATATTTAGATTGATAACGAACATCAATCATTCTTGATTCTTAGCAATTTCAATAATCTGTTTTTCTTTACATTAAGTTTTCAGTGTTTTTGTCATTTTTCTGTAATTGTTCGTTTTTTAAAGGATTTCAAAAATATGAAGATTGACTTCGCTGATAATCCTTTCTAATCTTTCCTTCAGGTTTCATCTTGTATACCGAATATACATCCAGCTGAAAAGAATATTTTGGAAAGATTATGTGTTTTGGGAACTAAATATAAGTACTTGAGTGGCTTTGTGAAGAGACATAAATTTCACTCTTCAAAAGAAAGTAAGTCAGAGATTGGAATTTAAGATAAATTTATAGTTCTGTATTGGTACACACACATATTATAATTAATGAATGCAGACTGCATACATGCTTTTGATCCTTTGAGTGTTATTTAGGCTTTCTGCATATTGAAAACCAGCGAAGTTTTGAATGCAGTGTTGTGTGTTCTGATTTTATCATTATATTCTTACTGTTTCAGACAATGTATGTGGATTGTATCTTGAATCATTCTGCAGTGGTCTAGAAATGATTCTTAAAATTTATGAAGAAGATTTAGTTCAAATGGAAACAGATTTCCTCAAAGATCCTTTTTTGCCTCTTACACATTTTTTAGAGTTAGAAAAGGTTGGTATAATTCAAAATAAAGCCTACTTGTTTATATATATATAGAAAGTCATTAAGATATATTCCATTTGAAACATGGTAATATATACAAGAAAATACTGTTAGATCAAATGGCTCTATTCAGGGTATTCCGATTTAAATCAGCTTGAATTAAATTATGATTTAAATCAAACTTGAAATTTTCTGAATTAAAATTTAATAATTATATTAAATATGAAATATCTAGAACAGAACACATGTTTTGTACAAATAAATTTTTAAAATGTCTTCTCTGTAACACCAGAAGAATGATCCTTTTTAAAACTGAAAATAGCTGGCATCCTACTTTTAGGATACTAGAGATAATAGAATTTATTGATTGGGATGGCAGTAGTGTGAAGGAGAAATTTATTGGAGGCTTAAGTAAAACAATACTTGCTTTATATATGCATGTGTTTAGGAACTCTATTACTGATGTTATTAGCATATTTGTAATATATTTTGGAGGGCCTGGTCCCAACCATGAAAATATTAGAACCTAAGGAACTAGAACTTTGCACCCCTTACGATAAATAACCTATGACAGATTAAATCACCACTTATTTGCTTACTAGTATTATTTGTAATATGTATCCCTTATGTTTGGGGGTCCCAGATCCTAGCATAAAAATGTTAAAGGATTCAGGCTCCTAGAGACATGCTGTGTGTTGGTGTTTTTTAAACAACATACTTGGTTTCTCATTAGAAATATTTACCTCTCCCATATCAAGGACACAAGAGGCTATGGTTCCTTGGAGTTGGCACCCATGTTGGAATGAGAACTGAGCAACATATATTTCTCTTTTGCTCACTGAAAACAAGAGTTACTCACCAATCTTTTGATTAGCAGAAGCTGAATTTTGTACATATGGGGACAATCCATACATTGCACAAAGTGTTTTTGTTTAATTTTGACATATTCTTCCCTATGGAAAGCTTGGATATACTTGGAATCTTTCTAGAGGGAATTTACCATTTCTGATAAAGGAATCAACAGCACTGTTTTACATTTGTTTTTAGTATGTTAGAAATAAGCAGCTGGTGCCCCTCACTTCCTAGCTTATTTAATAATTCTTCCTCTTGAAGAAAATCAACTGAGCGTATGTAGAAAAGAACCGCTTAATATTTGCAAAAGCAAAATATATTTCTAGTATCATGCCTGTAATTATGGAAGTTCAAGTTGAAAGCAGATAAGTTTTTTATTTGATTTCGTCTTTTTGAAAACATTGTATCCCAGGAACTCATTTAGATTTTAGTGTTTATGTAGAAGACAAAAAAGGCCATTTATAAAGCCATTTTACCACCATAGCTTTGTAAAAAGAATAATTTCAATAAAACAGTAACTTTACTCCCAGTTTTGACATTTAAAATGAGTTGTTTAATGAAAAACTCGAAATTTTTAATTTATTTATGATTTATAAAATTTTAAATTCAATTTAACTCCTATTATTAAAATGTTTATTTTTTTATTTAAAATTTTAGGTATTATGAATTTATATCATGAAATAAGATCAAATGAAAGAATAAGAACATCAAAAGATCCCGATATACTTAAATATATGTGTTATCTCTAAAATATTAATATTTAACATAAATCTATTCTGTTTAGAAACTGCACTGATTTGCATGTATCATTCAACAAGTTTAAACATATAGGGGCTATGAATTAATAAAATCTGATTTAAATCAGACTGTTTTGGATGTTGGAACTCTAATAGAACAACAGTGAGTTTACCAGAACCTTTATAGGGTCTTGCTGGAACTTGTTTGCTAAAACTTATTTTCTTACGTATAGGAGTTGTAAAATGATCCTTGTTATTATTCTGCTCTCTGTGTTAACTTTGTTGTTTGGTATACTTTTTGACTTGCGATATGTGATGATCTTTTATTTATAAATGAAAAGTTTGATTATGAATTTTATATTTTTCAGCATACTTTGCTTTTTCAAGTATTATCTGATATTGTAAGTGAAATAACTGATGAAAAGGTAAGCTGAAATTTTAATAAAATACTGTTGCTCATTTGATCTTTAGTCAGTAAATGTATTTAACTCTAGTGTTTCCTGCAATAAGTGTTATAAATTTTTTTTTATATTTGGTTTTCTTCAATTTATTTAGATCTATAGATTCCAGTTTTATTTTCTGTATGATGAATTTAGGTTATTTTAAACTTTTGATGAGTTTCATTGGAGTAATTATTTCAGAATCTAGAAAAAGTTTGGGCGAGGAGCTATCTAAGGAATGCGATTTGGATTTTCCGCATATCCATTTCATTCTTATTTTCATGTGCCTTAAATACAGCAAATTTTCATATTACAAAATTAAAAGGAGGAAGAAAAATTTATCTTCTCTAAAATGTTTTAATTTATTGAATTACATTTAATCACAAAAATAAACAATGAAAAAAGCGTGAGGCTTGTCCCATGAAATGGCTGGGAGCAACAAACATTGAGTGATTGAACTATCATGACTTTTTCCATATAATGTGTACCAATAAAAATCTAATAATTTTCAAAGAATTAAAATTATATGCTGTATAAAAGTATCTGATCAACATTTGATAAGAATGAAATAATCAAAATGGAACATATTTTTAAAACAATTAATCCAAAATAAATGGTATTTTTAGTTATTGAAAATATATTTATTATATATGTAGTTTGACATCACTTTAGAAACACGTTCCATATGTGATCAACATTAATTACTATGAAAGTAGTGTTTAATTTTTAACATTATGACACTCAGAGGGCAAAATGCTTACCAATAAAAATTTTTATCTGCTTGTATTATTGATTTAATTTACATATTTTCTACCTTATTAATTTTGAAGTTGCCACTTTTGCTTCTACTGTAGAAACAAGTTATAAACTGAGTTTTCTTAACAGATTCATGGCTGTAGGATCTTAGAACTTATATTCAATCATTCCAGTTCAGGAGTTCCTTTTGTTGAAGTTGCAATGAATAAGTAAATTTTTTCTTCTTTCCATGATTTTTTATTTAGTTTTCAATAGTTTTTATATTGTCTATATATTTTTTTAACAGCTGCATGTTGCTATTTATTGATACCTTTCAATTTGCTGAAGAATTTGCTCTCAGTTTATTATTTTGTATACAACTGGGAAATGGGGAATTAATTTTTAATGCAAAAGTCTTAAATTGCAATTTTCAGTAAAAACTTGGAAATTGGTAAAAAAATTTAGAAAAGTTCAAAAACTTTTCATTGATGTGAAAAAAATGTTAAATGATAGGTTATTTCCTAGTTTATCATATTTTTGTTAACTAATTCCCATTTCCCAGAAAATATAGAAACTAATAATTACTCACTAATTTTATAGAAACTAATAAACTATGAACAAATTCTTCAGCAAATCCAAAAAGGTATCAATAAGTTCTAACAACATATAGCTGTTAAAATTTATATGGAAAATATAAAAACCTAATATGCACATATATTTTAATTTCAATTTATACTGTATTTGGAATGTTAAAAAGTTAAATTTACTATGCTATATTTCTTACAAATATTCTCCAGATTTTTGTCAGGATCCTTATGTAAACTTTAGGGAATTTTGTTTTGTTAGAGTATGAATCTTGAAATTTGCATTAACAATCATCTTAACTCATCTACTGAACTAACATGTTTAATTAGTGGGTTATTTTCATAGTTGATTAATTTTACTAAGTAAGTTTGTGTTTGAGATTAAATCTTATTTCTTGTCACCTTAGTAGTCTAGTCTTATATGCTTTTTAAATTTCTTCATAGTATTTTACAAAAAATAACAATTTAAAAATAAAAGAACTATTTTCAAGGGTTAATTTTGTTTTTAAGCCAGTGATATCTATTTTATACGGATTTCAGTAGTGATAGCAATTGCTGTTATTGACAAGGCAATAAAATGCAAATGTGTTTGGAAGCTTGTAAATATTTGGCAAAAAATTGAAACTGCTATCTTCTGTAGTGTCATATTTTTAAGTAGGCTGTATAAGCTATAGAAGCAAAATTATGGATTGTTTGGAGTGAAAATGCATTCAAATATTAATTAAACATATTTTTAAAATGTATAAATATTGCTAATAAGTTTATTGCAATACTGTTTAATAAAAGTAGAAGTAATGTAATATCAATATAGTTATACCAGCATTTTATATGAGTGGTTTAGCAGATGTTACCAAATCGAAAATAGGGTGTGGCAGGTTTTAGGTTAGCCTACTAGTGTCAAAAGGGTAATGTCAGGCCTTATAAATTATTCTATATTAAATGTAACCCACTCTTTTCCCAACTGTTTCCTTAGGAGATCAGTATGAGTTTTACAATGATATGCAGTCAAAACATACCAGGTTTGCTACACCTAGAAATCCTTGAAAACAGGAAATTGATTATTTTTTTCTTGAATCCTTGAAATATTTTAAAATTGTCACTCCTGAGAAACCAAAACTTTCTCCTGCAAATATTTTTTCAATCCTGATCATTTATTTTAAGGGGCTGGGTTATATCACACGATCCAGTGGCTAGGGTTTGTCACATGACTGATGTCATGGCTATAGAGAAAGATAGGCCTATATTATATGTAAATGTAAGAAATATGTATTCAGAATTAATTTTTAATTTACTTTTAATTACTGATTATGAATTTGCATTTTAAATTCTTATTTGGCTCATTGAAACCGCTTTTTGTAAACATTCATTCTACTTGTGCTTTAGTTTGTGGTCATTTGGCTCATATTTCATGTTTGAACTAACAAAGAAGGAATGAATCTGAACAAAACTTTTAGTTATAATTTTTAGCATGTGAAAATTTAATTTTGCATGTTGCTTAAAAATTCAATTCTGCATGTTTTTACAGATGTAGAAAACAATTGAAACTACAAAATATCTTATATTTCTTACAGCTTTGATGCATGAGATATTACTGCTCAATATTAAAAAAAATAATTTCATATCTGAATTAAAGCACTCTTAATTATTTGTTTTACACATTGAATATGTGGTTTAGATATTGTTTAAGTTTGTATGGGAAATAATATTTTTCAATTTAGCTTTAGATTTTGTATAGTGTATTTAATTTCTCAATTTCATCTGCAATTAATTCTTTTAGTGCTCTGAATAGAAATGCTTCTAAGAATTACACCCTTAATGTTGTGATCTTGAGACAATACCACAATTCTTTTCATAGCTCATTCAATGTTCGTTTGGTTAATTCCATGCCTGTTACCTAAGATTCTAGCCTTCCAGTGGCACAAACTTTATCTTCCTCTGCATTTAGCCCTAACTGTAGAAATAAGTTTTTTTGAATCCCACTAAATACATATTAACATATGCACTAGAGCTTTTTACTCTTGTTTGCAATGCAAGAAATGCATTTAAGTTTGAAAGCCATGCATCTATTGGTTAATTTTTTTCATTCAATAAAACTCAGTATTTTTTGTTTGAGTACTTTTATATTTAATTTTATTATGAATCTATTACAGAATAATGCAGCAATGCCATTCAGTGATGTTTAGACAAGTGTTTTGTTGGATGATGAATGGCTATATTGAGGACCCGTATTATGAGTTTTTCATTCAACCTTCCTTAAACACAAAATCTTCTACCTCATCAATACAGAGGTCACCAGAGAACTCTTTTATAGTATGTATTTAAATATTTTATGATGATCCCACAAGAGGATAATAAATATAAATGATGTGTGTTCAATCAACAATTTCTACAAAACTTGTTATTAAATAAATCTGGTAATTTGATTCTACATTGTAAAATAGTTTTGTTTTATTCTTTTTATACTATTAAGTAATCTTATGAAATTTTGAAATAATTATTTATCTATTATATGTACTTGAAGTTAAATGCTACAAATTAAATTATGTACATTTTAATAAAAGGTGTACAAATGGTATTGGTTATTTGGGATATTATATTCCAGATAGAGGTAATACGGTCTAGCGAGACAACGAGGGTTCAAATTGTTTTCGACAGGGTCATCAAAAACTGAAGGTATAAAATCTTTAAATGATTGTTTTGAAGTTGGTCCAAACTTAAACCCAAATGTGTTAGATGTAATGTTAAGATTTCGTAAGTTTCAGATAGCTTTTAGTGATGACATTGAGAAAGCATTCTTGATGATAGGAATTTCAGAAAATGATAAGGATTATTCAATGTTCCTTTGGTTCGGAAATGATAAAACTTTCAAAATTATGCGCATGACATGTACAACTCAGTATTGCCACGAGTCCTTTTATGTTAACCGCAACTATGAAATCTATATAAATAAGAATGGAGTGTTTGTATATTGAATATTTTCGACCCATTTCAAGTTTTCTGTCCGTTTTGGATCCTTCTGATGCAAAATCCGTTTCTTGCGCATTTGGTGTCTGTGTGCCCATGCTATGTCCAAACCGTTGAATATATTTTCATGAAACTTTGCATGTTGTGAGTTCTTACATTCATTTAGTGACTGAACTTGATTGCATAAGTCTGTCCATCTTCCAGTTCGATTTTGTGTATGTGTGTTTGTACAAGTATAGCATATAATTTATTCAAAACATTTTAATCACAATGTCCTACATTTGATACACCATATTTTAGTGTAGTGAATGCATTGCTTTAAATTCTTTTGCTTACGTATTTAAGCAAGTTTCATGTTAAAACATCTGAGTAACTACTTAAATCAACCATAATTTAGTAGTTTTGGAGAAGCTGGAATGCATATTGAGCATTGCAATTACTTAAATTGTTTTACCAGTACTACTGAAAAATCAGTTACTTTTTAAAAACTATATTTTTGCAGAATTTAGATTCTAGTACTTTTTTATTTTGAGCCTTATTTATTTTCTTTGCAAAATATAAACTATTTCCGAACATTTGGGACAGACGATATTTTGCAACAAAACGGAAACTCGTGTTCGTTTGCCATGTGCAGTGATATTTTTTTCGCTCAGAATTAATTTCGTATTTTTAAATTCTATCTAATTTTTAGTTGTAAGGTGTGGCAACTAGGCAAGATCAAGAGATAAGAAAGAATCATGAATTTATCAAAATATCACGAATTTTCTAATGGTAACCTATTACTATTTGAAAAAATGGTAATAGGTTAACTTTGCTTTATCACTACTGAAGACATTAAGTTTTAAAACAAGTTCTTTTATTATTGCACGTGCCACAAAAGGCAATTTTAAAGAAAAACATTCGCTTTTAAAACAAACTTGTGATAAATATCTTATCAAATTAATTTGTCATATTTACCTTAATGGTAGCGAAATTCGAAAAGTGTGCCACAAATAAAAAAATATTGACAGGTAAATTATGTGAGAGAGTATCCGCTATAGATTCGTCATTCTTACAAATTGAGTTGAGCAATTTTCCAGGAATCGAACTTAAGAAAGGGAATTCCTAATCCTCCCTCAAAATCGTCTCTTGTAGCAGTTACCTTAGTGTCTCACCTTTCGCCAATTTGTACCTTTAGCAAGGGTGCGATATATATGAAATATATTACATGGATGGATTTGCATGTATAGAATTTGTGTCCAAAGTAGGTTGTAGAAATTATAAAAATGTCGAAAGGTGTTAAAAAAAATTATCTTACTCACAATGATTTGAAAAATGATTTGGCATTTTTTTACGAAAGTGGAAAGTTATTATTTTCTTGTCACTTTCAATATATAGTTAAATAATTTAACCCGAGTGAGGTAGGAAAATTTTGCTAGTACCACATAAGAAAGTACAATAGTCACCGTGATACTTATGAAATGTTAGATTCATCTTTGTACGTAGATGATTTGTTTTATGGTACTGACCAAATAGATGATGCATATCAATTATCCTCAGGCACTGTAAACATTTTAAAGGAAGCGGGTATGAATATGAGAAAATTAAAATCTAATTTGAATGAATTAAATTCATTATGAATAAAAAGCAATATAATGGAGAATAATGATTTGGTTTGTGAATCAAAATTCCTGGGCATGATTTGGAATCCAAAAGAGGACATAAGTTAAATTTTGTTTCTCTAAAAGAATCCTTGGAAGACGTTAAAGAAGAGACAAAAAAACAGTTTTAAAATCTATTGCTAGGATCTATGATCCCATTGGGTTTCTACAACCTTTTGTAGTTAGAGTTAAGATGTTACTACAGAGTATCTGGATACAGGGATTAAATTGGGATGATTCACTTCCCCCTGATATCCAAAGAATTTGGAAAATATGATTTCAGAGTTACCAGATTTGGAAAATCTTTCCATTATCAAAAAATACTTCTATAATTATGAGAAGTCGGATGTAAATGTTCATCTATTTTCTGACACAACCCCTAAGTCATGGAGCAGACGCTTATTTTAGATACTTTAACTCTAATAACGAAATCAAAACTAGTTTTGTAATGGCTTAAGATAGAATAGCTCCTCTAAGGACATTGTCTCTTCCGAGATTGGAGTTGATGAGAGCTCTTGTAGGAGCACATTTGGCTGACTTATTTCCCGAACTGTGAACAAATGTATCTTTTGAACGATTCACAAATAGCCGTATCAGATTAAGGATTCTGCAAGAGATTGGATACTTTTCATTTGCAACAGGGTCTCTGAAATACAATCCCTTAGTGCACTTGAACAGAGGCATCATTGTAACAGAAAGGACAATCACACAGACTTGATTACAAGAGGAGAATCTGCTTCTAAAATTTAACAAGTTCCTTATGGGGTGGCTCGGACCTAGTTGGCTCACTCAACATGAACAGTTTTGTTCATCTAAAATTCTGAAAAAGGAAAATGATGAAATTGTAGCAGCAGAGAAGAAATTAAAATCTTTTAGTGCTTTTCAGATTTCCTTCAACGATGAAAATATCCTGGGTTCAAAGGTGTTGTTTGACTTGAACGACTATGGTAAATTAAATAAAGTGTATCGTGTGACATCATATCGTGTGATTCTGCGATTTATTCGCAATTCCAAATCCCATGCTACAAGAATGTCAGGACCTCTAACCACTTTGGAAATTTCAGGAGCTGAAAGGTACTGGATAAAGGTGACAACAAAACTATTATAGGAAGTGTTCGAGCTTTCAAATGGTAAGACTATTGATAAATAGTCTGGGGTGTTGTACTCTTTGAATTCTGAAATCGACAGCAACTGCCTTTTGTGTTTAAAGAGTCAAATCCAATTTTCTGCTGTTAATGATAATTTAAAACATCCATTGTTGCTGCCATCTAAAGATAAATTCACTGAGTTGCTAATAAGGGATGCTCATGAAAGATGCAGCTCTAGTGCAAGTTCGAGAAAAATACTGGATCATCAAGGGAAAGCAGTGCGTAAAAACTGTTTTGTACAATTGTGTTACTTGTGAAAGATATAGCTCACGTCCTGGATCTCAGGATATGGTGCCTCTTCCTCCCCATCAAATTTTAGAATCTTCTTTTTTTGCAGTGACTGGATAAGATTATGCTGGAGTCCTTTCTTCACCAAAGAATGATAATAAACATTTTCTGTTATTCGCATGTGCTGTTACTCAAGCTTTCTATTAGGTCTGCGAATGAAATGTCCGATGAGAAATAGCTTTGGAAATGACCTTCATACAGCTAAAAGTAATTACCTTCAAGCTTCCGGCATCTTATGTCACAGAGCTACTATAAATAGCTATCACGCGTGTGAAGTACAAGTTCCAGATTTAATTTGTTTGGGCGTAAGGTGCTTCCAAATTCAAAATGGAAAACCCATATTTGAGAGTCATCTTCCTTTACGAATTTGAACTGAGACATTCTGCTGCAGTTGCTACTCGAAACATTAACACAGCATTTGGAGAGAATACAGCCAATGAACGAATCATTCGGCGATGGTTTGCGAAATTTCGAAGTGGAGATACGGACCTGAAAAACGAGCCACGTGGTCACTGAGAAGTTGCAGTTGCTGTCGATGTTCTGCTAAGTGTGGTTGAAGCTGAACCGCGGAAAGATAGCGGCCGAGCTAGGTGTCCACCACACTTCAATTATTCACTGTCTAACTGCACTGGGTAAGGTAAAAAAGATGGATTCTTGGGTGCCTCATGAATTGACAACTGCCAACAAGATGAGACATTTGGAAGTCTGCATTGCTCCTTTCCAGGAAAGAAAGAGAACCTCTACTGCAAGGAATCGTTACCTGCGACAAGAAATGGGTCCTTTACGACAATCGGAAACGATCTGCATAATGGTTGAGCAAAGCACAGCCACCTGGATGCCATCCCAAGCCACCCTTACATTCCAGGAAGGTTATGCTTCTTGTATGGTGGTCTACAGCTGGAATAATTCATTGCAATTTCCTGCCAAGTGGCCGAACCATCACTTCAGAACGATTTTGTGAAGAATTATGACGGATGCACCGGAAATTGATGATGAAACAACTGGCTTTGGTAAACAGGCATAGCTTTCTCCTCTTGCAAGATAACGCCCGTCCTCATGTTGGACAATTGACAATGCTGACACTACGTGAGTTGGGCTATGAAGCGATGCCTCATCCCCCTTATTCCCTTGACTTGTCACCTTCAGATTTTCATCTGTTTTGTCATCTGGATCGCTTTCTGTCTGGCAAACAGTTCTGAGGTTAGATACCCAAGATACAGAGGTTCACCATGCAGTTGATGACATCTTCACATCCCAGCCACAAAACTTTTTCGTTTCAGGATCATGGCCTTGTCAGACAAGTGGCAATTCAGAGGGAAATTATTTCGAGTAGGTCAGGTACTTTATTTTTCAGTTATCGCCATCGAAGTGTGATGGTCATTTTCCGGACATTTCATTTGCATTGACCCAATATCTTGAATTGGTTCCTTCTATGAATCCTTTTTGCTAGCATTTCGCATATTTATTTCTCGTCGAGAATTGTGTAGTACGGTTTATTCTGATAATGCAAAATCTTTTAAAAAACAAATATTGAATTAAAGAAAGTGTGGAAATATATTTCACATCCTGCTGTAAAAGATATGTTTGTATCTTATGGTTTCAAATGGAAATATATAAAAGGGCCATGGTGGGAGGGTTCTGGGAGAGAATGGTGAGAACGATAAAAATGAGTTTGAGAAAAATTGTTGGTCGTTCATCACTTTCTCTTAACGAACTTGAAACTGTTTTTGTTGAAATAGAAGCTATGGCCAATTCAAGTCGATTCTTATGCCTAATGCTAATATTCAACATTCGAAAATCTAGAAAAAGTTTAGTCACTTTTTGAAATAGTTTAAGTTTTTTTTTCCTTGGCACTATTTTGTTTAAGTGTGTTCATTAGAAACTTAAAGTATTAAAGTTGTTTCATCATAGCCCAATTCTTCTAACTATATTTTTCCTTCACTTCACTCTTTTGTATGCATTTCTGTATGAATTGAGGGGAATGAGAGATCAACTTTAGTTTCAGAACTTTGTTGTACCTTTCACAACTCTGAATATAATATATATTTTTTTATTTAAACAAAATACCTGTTCACTTCAATGTCAACCATAAGCCTAAAATACAAGGTGTTCCATAAGTTTGTTAACATTTCAATAATTCGTAAAAATTAGTGTGTTAAGGTGCGATTTGCATGAAACGGAATCTCAAGAGGGGGATTTTTTTGTCATGGGAAAAACTGTAGTTCGAATTTTCACTGTTAAAGGGTGCTGTATTACATGCTCATGTGCAAATGAGAGCCCTATAAAACAAAAAGTGTAATTCTGACAGTTCATAATAAACGCATGTGTTCCCGATCACTGATGCAAAGAGAGGTAAAGTTTTTGCTGTCATTGGTGGTTAAGGCAGTGTTAGTGAAATTGTTTGTGTGCATGGGGAAATCTGCAACAAACTATGCAAAAGTTTCAGACAGAAAAGTGATCGAGGTCTCTGACATACTAGTCTCTAGTACCACATAACTAAACTGGAAGTTTTCAGATTGCCCTCAAACCTGCAGACCAGTTCTATTAGATCACAGTACCAGCACTGTGGAATCGCAAATTAATGACTTATTCCTGCATATAAATAAATACCCAGTTTTCAATACCATTCTGACGCATTACTGCAGTCATTCTCTATCTGTGAAAATTTGATTTAAATTTTCCCTACTGCCAAAAAATCCTCTCCTTCAAATTCGTTTTCATGTAGACTGCACTTTAATTTCTCAATTTTTTAGGAATTAACAAAATGTTAACAAACCTATGGGATGCCCTGCATCTATCTCTTCTGTGAACATGTTTATTTTCATGAAACAAGTCCCAGATTATTTTTAGGTATGAGTTGAAAAATTAGCTTCATAAAATGTATTTAGTAAACAAATTATCACTAAAAATAAATTCTGAAAAGTGAAAATTACTAACATTGGAAAGTAAATCTGCATAAAATTTCAAAGTATTATAAATTTTTAATTTCAAATCTACAGGTTTTCTACATGAAAAATTATTAGTTTTAATGTGGGTTGAGGAATAAAAAATGAATAAAAGGATTTTGAAATTTATAGCTGGGAATTCCATTCTAGTTGTAATAATTTTAAACACACATGAGAATTTCTCACTTTCATGTTTACTAAGATTTTTTAAATTTTAAGGGATTATTAAAAATATAAGATCTTGCTTCAGCAGAGGCACTGATGTGCATGGACTATTTGTTATTTTTTTCACATTTAAAACTTTCTGATAAAGTGCTCCTCCTTGTGTATTGTCACTCATATATTACTCAGTTTTATCTTAATCTTCATATTAATAATAGATTTCCTTTTAAGAATATAGACTTAAAATGTTTACAGTTAAGGTGAAATGTGTGCAAAGATTATTTGCGATTAACAATATCCCAAATAATTAAACATTTTGTACTCCTTTCACCACTTTTGTTTTCTCAAATAATGTTGGTATACAAAGGTGAAACTGGTAAATATTTTTTATTAAAATTCAAATATGAAGTCTTTCCTTGATTTTAGACTACTTACACAGTGAAAACTGAATTATTACCTTCATATATACCCAGTAGCTTAGCAGCAAAGATCCTTTTTGTGGGAGAATATGTCTCAGTTTTAGGATCAGCTGAAGATTCTGAATCATGTAAGGAAAAATTCTGTGTTTATTACTGTTTATCTAATTTTGAATTTCGATTGATATGTTAATAATTGGCTTAAGTGGTAATGAATTGAAATGATTTTCAAAAATAATAATTTTCAAATATTTAAAAATTTGTAGTGAACTTTTTATTCCTTTCAATGTTTCTAGTGTATATGTATCCTGTTATGAAATTACCTTAAAAGTCATAAAATTTGATATGTCAGTTTTCAGTAGTATTTATTCAGTTCTGTAGAGATGTGTTAGAAATCTTCATTTACAAGATATTCAAGTTGCCAATTCTTGTCATTGAGTTTCTTAGGCTAGTGACAGATAAAGCAACCTGAGAAGCTTGACCAGGGTTGTGCTACTTTTCATTGCAACTTGGCTCGTGATCTGGGTAGTGCAATCTGAGTTGTTCACCCTGTCTGGTTAGGAAGAAAAATTGTGCTTAACCCATATGCAATGAAACCGAGTCAGGACTGAAAGTGATGCAACCATGTTACCTCATCTGTCACTTACCTAAGAAACAAGTTCACAACGTGGTATGACTTGTAAGTCATAGATGGGCGATCGCTGTGCACGATTTGGTGAGCAATGTATGTGACAGGAGCAATAGAAATATATTTACGTATCAGGTTGCCTCATCGGTCTCATACCTTATCTCTATTCGAATTTCTTTTTCCTGTTATGGATACATCATGTTTAGATCTCAGCATTACATTATAGCTAGATATACTGGATCATCTTGCTGGTAGCTTTAATCAACAGAAGTTAGGTGTAGAAAATTAAAGTTAAAAATGAATAAAGCACAACAGATTGCTATTACAATGTCCTGATCAAGATTTCCCTTCATTGAATTAAAATATAATTTTATTAATCATGTCCTTTGTAGAATAGGCTAATATTACAACTGATCAAAGTTGTGTTGGATGATTACCAGTTCAAATAAAGTATAACTCTGAGTATATATTACTGCATTTTACAGTTCTTCCCATTTTGTATATCATTTATATATATCCTGTATGTTTATGACTTCTGTAAACAAGTTTTGCTGCAATTTTCTTTGAGTAAATTTTAGTATATTTTTTAATTCATTTTTTTTAGATTCCTTGTTTTTAAAGAAAGAACAAATATTTGCCAAAAAAATTGAAGAACTCTTATCAAAGCCTTTGTTTTCATTATTGAGCTTTGAAACTACTATCGATGACATTCGAAGATGTGCTGCAGAAGTAAGTTATAAATGCAAAATTGATACTGTTTTTATATTTCTTTCTCCTGTTTGTTCTGGAATGCCATGCACTGTTTCATTAGTCTTAATGCCATTTACCTGTATTTTAGCTTTAGAAATAAAAATGACTTAACTTAGTAATTCTTAATATTAATATCCAGGGATCTTCTATAAATCATCCTAACTACAAAAATTTTATATTATGCTATGCAATTTTTGTTTCCCTTGTGATAATTTTTTGTTAATTTTCAAATAAATTCATTTGATGAATATCAACCATTATTTAGGAAAATATTTAAAGTACAATTTATTTCAAATGACGATTTTTGGAAGAAATGATTTGGGAATTTTCTATATTTAAAGATCTGTCAGGGGGGTAAACAATTCATTGAACCAAAGATATCCATAAATTTAATTGAATGTAGAATTTATTTAAAACCAGATTATATTAAAATTTGAAGATAATAGAGGATATGTATTTTTTTCTATATACTTTTATCTACTACATATTTTTATTTTAAAATTTCTTTCAGCGTTTGTGGCAAGTCATCATTAAGGGAGCAAATGTTGTAAATCATTTGAAAATAATGAAGGATTTTTATTTGCTGGGACGTGGAGAATTATTTTTGAATTTCATCAATCAGGCTAATCAACTGTTACGAATGCCTGTAACTACTACTGCAGAAAGTGGTAAGTAAGCTTAGTAAAACGTATTGTAACTTTCTTATTACCATTATATTTCTCTAATAAAAGTGACATCAATTTACAGCTCAAGAATAGGAGTTGTGTATAGCTAGAGTTGGTAATCTTTTATAATAGCATTTTAATTTATTTGTTATGATTAAGAATCAAAAAGTTCTACTTACTAAACAGTTTTCTGATAGACAGTAGAAAAGGATGTACTTCACTAAGTTATCTTTTGAAAATAAATCTAATTATTGTTTTATAAATCAGTATTCAAAAATTAAAGGAGCTCAAAGGTTTCTACTGCCTTGTAACCATGAGCAAAACAATTTTATTCATATAGGAAAACTTAAATACATAGACAACATCACTGACATGGAACAAGAAAATCGATTATTATGAAACTAAAACTGTCTTTTCAAATGGCATTAAGACACATTCAAAATTTCCAATTTTAAAAAGTAAATTGTGTTGGAAATCTCACATTATCATGAACATTTCTAAAAACGAAACATTTTTCCTTTTACGTAAAAATGAAATGCTCTTTAAATAAGAAGCAAGGGATAAGGTGAGCATTTTTGTTTTAGGAAAACATTAAGGTGAATATGCCATTTGAAAAGTTGCTTTGCTCATTTGCATTCTGTCTATTACGTTTTCAACTTCCCTCAGTCTTATGGTCCTATAGACAGGTGTCAAAATGTATAAAGTAATCTTCAGTGATCATTCTGGTTTTTTAATCTTGATCTTTAGAGTATGAATTTTTTATTGTTAATTCACTTTGGTATTAAAACGATTAAGGTGAAACAAAAATAGTTTCTTTGAAAAAGTCATAATTTCTGAGATTGTTAAAGGTAAAGTGATCAAAAATATGTCTTATCCCCATCAACTTTATCTCCATTTTTCAAAAGATAGGAAAATATAATTCCAAAATTCAAGCATTTGTTCTTTTTGAAAAGAAATGGCCATAATTGATTTCAAGTTGATACAATTGTTCCTTCTCATAATCTTTAATTATAAACTGCATTATTGATATTCAGTTTCAAATTCCCTTGTGCAAAGGGATAATCATGAATTTTTTTATAGCTGTGTAGATGAAAGTTACTCCTTGATTTTATAGTATACATTTTTAATTTTCAAATTCTGTTTCACTAATGTTTTGTATATTAATTTAACTATTATTACAACAAAATCAAATGGTGAGAGTTAGAATTTCGTATACTTAGTATTTACCTGCTTATTTTATGTATTAAATTAGTAATTTATGGTATTATTGAAACTAAACCAAAAAAAGTCTTGTAAGTTCATTGTGGAATCCACTATATATGCTAATTATCAGTTATGAATAGATTGAATTAATAGCTTTGCTTCTTGCTTTTGCAAAATCTACATTATTGAATTCATATTTGTACTGCTAAAGATATATATATTTCACTCATTTCCAGATGCAAGTAAATTATTTCTGACTATAGCGAAAAAAACATATCCTGATGAGGATTTCATAATTGATAAGTTTCGAGTCACACTTCAAGCTAAAAATAAAAGTAAGTTACATTTTTAAATATATGTTTACCTCATTTATACAACTACAATTTGCTGCAAGAAAGCATTGGTTTTTTTTTTCAGAATCTGGTGTTGTTGATAAAGAGAGTTTGTCAAAAGCAAAACTTGAATCTGGTTGGTCATCAATAGGTTTACTTTATGATGTTCCTCATCCACTACATATTTTGATCACACCTTTTACTATTGATAAGTATGTAGAATATTCTTATATAATAGTTCTTATTCTCTGCTTTTTAAGTTTTTGAAATTTAAAGTAATCTATCAGTGTTTTCATACCTTTTTTGGTAATGTTTTTTCCGTGTTCTATACATAATTAGATGGCAACTATTTAAGAATTCCATGTAGCCCCTAGGGACCTAGTAGACAACTCTGATTCTTGGTCCTAATCCCGGTATAGACAAGGATGTTTATAATCCTATTTTATGCCTTAGGTCCTGGTCTATTTAGTCCTTGTGTAGCAAAAATGACCATAGAGCAACAACCAAACTTTACCAAGTCTGTGTTTAAGCTTTTCTTAATGTGTACTTATAGCATATATAAAAGATTTCTGTCCTAAGGTTCCTAACTCTTTAATTAGTCTTATTTTCTTCTGTAAATTTGTAACAATTTGAGAATAAATGGTTTAATATGAGAAATGGTAATTTTATTGTGTAATGAAATGTTTTACTTAACTGCTGAAAAGATTTCAAAACTAGATTTTTCTCTGGTGTTTCTGAAAATCTCTTTAGTCGGCATATCTGCAAATAAAACCTAACAATGTTATTAATAATATGAATACAAATAGGTTAACACAAAATTTGATTCAAATAAAAAATTTATGTAATATATATACTTATGTAGTTATATATATTTCAGTATCATAAGTGAAGAACTATATAGTATATTACTTTCAATTTGATGTACAAAATTGGAGCTAAATTTAAAAGTTAACTATTTTGCATATTTATAATGAAATTTTTTCCATCTAGGTACAATATGATTTTTAGATTTCTACTGTCTATTAGAAAAGTACAAATTGAACTGCATCAGTGTTGGGCACTTCAAATGAGAAATAAAGATGCTGGTTGCAGATCTCGTTTGATGCCATTTTGGAAACTTCGTACTCACATGTCATTTCTTATAGATAATTTCCAATATTACATACTGGTAAGAATTTTGCTTATTTAGTTAATTTACCATTTGTAGGTTATAATATAATTGTCTCTTTTGTACAAGAAAATATACAGTAAATCACTTTTAGTCTATGAAAGGACCACATAACAAGATGTAAATACAGGTTAATTTAGCTTTCATGACTGATTACGTTTTGAATTTGATTTGAAAAGTGACAACAATTTTGGGTAATGCACATATGCATATTCATTCTCACTGACAATAACAATTCTAATTGATTATCAGGTACTGAACAAAGTTGTAATGCATTTCATAATATAGTTTACATTTCTTTCTATATCGATTGCAAATGATCGAAAGAAATACGAAAATTCAATGAAATTATTTTCTATATTGAAACATGACCAATGTTTATTTGATAATAGGTGATATATTCTGTATGAAGAAAATAGTTTTAAACTATGTTTCTTGTAACATTTTCTATAAAAATAAATTTTTAAATACACTGCAGTGTTAAGATGTTTGATATATCTAAAATAATCATAAATCTTGGAACTGACTCACTTTTTCTATCAAACAACTTCTCTAGTTACCATTTAAAACTGAAATTATATTGAAATATCTGTATAATGCATAACTTCCTTACAAATGTAATCCTTTTTCACATATTTATTGATTATTCTAATTTCAAACTTTTTCAAATTTTACATCATTATAAGTTCATTTTTGTTTCATTTTATGTAAAAAAAAAATTAATCTCAGCTTGATATGTTTATTACAATTCTTTATGCAATATCTCCTTGTTTATTTATATACTGTTTTTCTTTCGAATAGGTAGACGTTTTGGATTCTTATTTTAACAAACTAATGGATAAGATGGGCATTGTCAAGGATTTTGAAGAAATACAACAGTATCATAACCGCTTCTTAACCTCTGTCATATCACAGTGTTTTCTGGAATTGTGGACGGTAAAACTTAATATAACAAATACAAATAGATCAATGTCAAGTTCAGTGATCTACTGAAGTAAAAGTTGGCTTGTAATAAATGTAATATTCAGAAGCTAGTTTATGATTATGCTTGAAATTATTAGAAAACATAAGTCAATGCACCTTAATTTTTTAAAAGGCCATTTTTTTGTTTTCTACATATACTGCACATATTTGTTCCTTCTGATTGAATAAAATACACACATTCGTAAATAGTCCTGCATCTTCGTTAAATAAACCGTGTGTGTTTAAATCCCTGTATACTTTTACAAAATGACGCCATTAAATATAATTTTTCTAATTTTGATTTTAAAATGTTCTGTAGTTAAGTCATGTTTTTATATAACTTCCAGAAATTGTACATTTTACATCAATATAATCGTTTATTATTATACCTTTAGTTATCAATTGAGTTTATTTAATTGCAGTTTTCAGAATATTTCAAACCCTGCAAATTGTGATCAATTCAAGTGTATTTACTTAATTTCATTTTATCATTGTTTTATAGTTCAATTGGTAAAATATTATAAATTTTACTTGGTTCATATTTTTCCAATTATTAAAGTTGGAATCAAATAGTTTTTGTACATTTGATGTTGTCATGGTTATTTTTAAAGTAGAGGATTTTCCATTCCAGTCTAAATTTACATTTATTTTAAGTTTCTTTTGAGTGTGAATCATTTTAGCCCTTTTGTTTCACCACAGTATGGAGGAAGACCTGAATTTAACATTTATTGATTTTTTTAGGGAAGGCACATGCTTTCAATTTTTGCCTGTGAAATTACGCACAATGAAAAGTGATTCTATGCCTATCAGATTTTGACCTGTTTTCATGTGATACTTTCATATGATCCACTTTTTAACCAAAGATTTTGGCTATTTAAGGGGAAATATCTTAGTTATTTTGTATTAACAGCAATATCGTGATTCGATTTCTGGTACTTTTTAGTAATTCACATCAGGTCAACAAATTTTGTAAACTGATATCCTTTTTCTTTCCGAGTTTCTTTGACAGCAATTAATTTTCTTTTTCTTGTTTTTGTGCAATATTTATTTTCTAAGGAATGTTATAAGTATAAAATTGAAAGTAAATTAATATTTAAATACTTTTAAAGTCTTAACAAATTTGTTTACAATCAAGCATTAAACACTGCAAAGTTTGCTTATTGTGTTTCATTTTGAATTAGTTGATACTTTTGTTTATTTTTCTTTTGTATCATTTTTAATGTAAAATATATATTCAGTCAATTGCAATTTTGTCTGGTACAGTTCAACAATATATAACTCATTATTTTACTTTTGATAAAAGATATATTTTCCCAATGATTTATATTTGAATGCAAGGCATTCATTTTAAAATTTTGTTAATTTATTTGCAGGTACATCATTCACTTGATGAAATTTTGGAAATATGTTCTTCCTTTTGCAGTCTTCTCACTAGGATAAATGTTGCTTTAACTCAAAAAGATATTTGTCTTTTTGAAAACTTAAAATTGGTATGGTCTGTTTTTGTTTTTATCAGATGATTATATAGCTTATTATCTTTTTCTATTAAAATTATCTGTTCATCTAACATTTTCTATAATGAACAAAATAAACACCCTTGGTCTATTATGGGGTTTTAATTCTTTAGAGTTGATGACCTTGAGGAAATCCTTCAAATTGTTTAAACTCTTAGGAACTCTAAAAAATATTGGTTTAATATATACAGTTATAAAATCCCTTGAGAAATCCATCACTTATTGATGTATCTTATAATATTGAATTATTTTTAATACTATATTTCATATCCTCAATCAATTAATCTAAAATTCCTCACTGAGTATCTTATTTTAAAAACAAAAGTTTGAAAAATGACACCAGGTTATGCACTAAGTTTTAAAGTGTAAATAATGAATAAATATTCAAGATAATGCAAAAAGTTTTTATTTGTTATGATTCAGATAGGAAGGTCATTTATTAATTTTAAGCCATCATCTAACTATGCACAAAATTTATGTTGCAGAATTTTCAACACCAGACTTCTCTTTTGTTTCGAATCTTATCGGGAGTTCGCAGTCATCAAGTTAGCCCACATCTGGCACAGCTTTTATTGCGAATCGACTATAATAAGTACTTGAGCTGTTGTGGTGGACAACTTGGAGGGTAAGTGTAAATATGTGTTAGCTCTTATAATTTGGTCTTATAGCTTATGAAATTAATAATAACTATTTTTTTTTCAGCATTAAGTAATTTGAAGAAACCGAAATTCATGCAAAAGAGAAGAGAACACTTTTGATATACATGAACTTGCTGTTGAATACTTTGTTGAAGTTTGTTATTTAAGATATTTATATTGTTTGTATTTCATTATATTGTATATTGTCATTTATTATAATGTGTGACTATCTTAATTTCTGGATTTACAATTTATTCAGGATAACTGAATCATTAAAACAGAAAGCAACAACTAAAGACTTTCAAAAAGTAGAGAGGTAAGAAAAAGAAAATATTGTACATTTATTACGAGCTGTTTAATTATATAGGACCCATACCATACTATTCATGCTGAGCATTTTAAACTAAGTTTAAACTCATGATTACTTTTAACTTATGACTAAGTCAGTGGTTTTAATAGTGGAAGCACTGTTCATTTGAATGATGACCAATTCAAATTCTTGCTTAACAGTAAACAATTAAAAGATAAATAATAGCAAACTTGAAAGTTAAACACTATATTAAAATGATTAAAGGAAAACAAACATTGCAATACAAAAAGTTTGGAATGAAAACTAATCACTACCCTATCACATATTGTCAGCTTAGAGCAGAAACTTATTAACTAACAAAAAATTAAATTTTACAGCATAGCCTATTAAAGACAAACTGTTAGTTTTTAGGTCAAAAATAAAAAATTGTAAACCTTTTTGATAATGTTATATTTCCTTTCAAACCAAATACAAAATGACAATTTATTTCTCATCATGAAAATAATTTAGTGTCAAAAAATGCCTTTCCTAAAAACGTCAGTTGATGAGTTTCTGCTCTAGCCGACGATACATTACTTTAAAAATAAGGTGAAGACCTAATGTCGCTATATGAAAGTTTTTTGTAAATAGTATTATACGATAGTTGTAAATTTGGATCTTAATGTTGTACGGTCAATATCTGTTGACTAAAAAAGCCTAGACAGGACAGGTGTAAAAGTAAATTAATATTTCAAACAATGCTATAATCCAAAAAAAATTATTGTGAAATAAAATTATTAGGCTAGCTGAAGTGTCTCCAGAACTCAAAAACTACCTCATTAATGTCATACATTGCTTGATCACAGGGGTGCCCATCCCCCAAGCCCAATTGTTCAAATCCCCCCTCCCCCCAAAAAATTTCTTTAACGCCCCCCTCAAATCCAGTTAACCATATAACCTTTACTGAAATCTCAAATTTCCAACTGAATCCACACAAAGCTCTACGTTTTGTAAATCAGTTAGAGATAGATAAAATTCAGATAAATAAAACCAGAACAGCTAGGAAAATGATCAGTTTATATTTATAACAGCAATTTCATGTATAAAAAATGATATTACTTACACTTTGCAAATGAAAATAACTATAATATAGTAAAAACAGTTGTTTTGAAAGATCATGAATGTTATATGAATAAAACAAGTATTTTACCTTGACCTTTTGTATAAGAATAATTTTTATATTCATAGAAAAACTCTAAAATTGAGTGAATGGAAGAATGGAATATAAAAAAATTTAACACATCAATGAAGATCAATAATTTAATAATCAGATATTGAAAAAACATACTAAATGTGTAAAAACTAATGATGAGTATTATCGTAATGTTTACATGAGTTGCATAAGTATTCATAAGACCGTAAAAACTAAATTGTTTTAGAGTAGTGACAAAACAGCTATCTTATGCGGAGGGAAGAGAAAACATTCGAACACTCTAGGTTGACAAAAATTTATAGTATGACCAGAAAATAAATTCTTTAAGCACAGGGATTTATGTACTATTTATAAGATTTTAACAGAAGCTTTTTTTCCCTGTGCACTTGATATGGTAAACTTTTCGATAATTTCTTCATTTGTGATGTTCTTGAGAATGTCATTCTCAGATGATAGTATCAATAAGCTTGGCAACCAATGGTCCCCTAAGCTGCTTCTTAACCTGTTCTTTACAATTTTTAAACGGCTCATCGTCCCTTCCGCTGAGCAACTTGTGACAGGTAACGATAAAAGGATACGATACAGCATAGTGAGTTGAGGAAATGCTGACATATACTGTAAGGCCTAATAAAGCCTCTTTTTACCCACTGATCAACAGACAAAAGCAACTCACCATGGTCTGAATCTTCCTCCTCAGCTCCATCTTTACAGACTTCAACTTCATTTCCACCTTCACCTCCTTATCAGATTCCCTGTCTGGTGTCCTATTTTTATACTTTTCTTTCTCTAAAAGCAGGTCGGAAATGTCAATTTCTGAGTGAGTAGCCTTATACAAATTTGTAAATGTTTCTAGTTCCTCTATTATTTGGTCACTTTCGAGATCGTAAAACCCACACAAGTATTTCACTGATAAAGAATCTGGCAAGAATTTATATCCCTGTTTTTCTTTTTCTCTTGCAATTTTCAAAATTTCTTCATGTGAAAGCACCTCCATTTGTGAGATTGTAGAAAGAGAACTGTCAGAATATGTCATTGAGTTGTTTAAGAAGTAAATCTAGTACTTGAAAATAAACTTCCACTTTGATCCTCTTAAGAGGATCATCTATTCTTTCATCGATAGCCATTTCATCCATAAACCTTTTGCATTTTCTGCTTCTACTGTGGGGTTGCGAAATATTATTCACATCAGCAAAGGCAATAATTGACTCATTCACTTTATTCCACTTCGATTCACTTCGCATTTTTACAAGTTTAGCTTTGGTTTTATCAACAATTTTTGACACACTGCTATAATTAATTATTTTTGGTTGTAGAACAATTGTGATTGGTGACACTTTGAAAAAAGCTGAGGCAACATGTATTGAGAAAATGTTTTCGAAATCGGTCATTTGTTTCCACAGACCACTTGCCAGTGCCTTTGATTCATTAGCAGCTTTTTTGTCAATGGACAAACTATGCAACATCTCCTTTAATATGTCATAGCAGGTGACAATTGTTTGTAGTGCATCATTTCTGCTTGACCATCTTGTAGTTTTCACTCTTTTCAGTCTCCTTATTTTGGTTGGACCCTTGTAGTTTGTAGTAAAAAGATCATGCCTTGTATGACCTGACATGAAGACATAATTCCTCTAAAAGAGAAAATAAATTTTTCATTTGTGGCATATGTCCATAGATTTTTCCGCAATTAACGCAAATCTGTGCAAAGAACACCATATATAGAGCGCTTTGGGACATTCTTTCTGGATTAGCGCTTTTACACCATTGAATTTTCCTCTCATATTACCAGCCCCATCCATACTTTGACCAACAATTCCACTTGGGTCAAGACCAAGTAAATTCAGGCATTTTATTATTTCTTTAAAAAGATTTTGGTCTGGTATCTCCACTATTGAAAACCACTCCAGCTGATATCTCCACTCTTCAGGTTTGACATTTTCTTTTGGGGCACCATGCGGGTCAGTATGTTCAATATAGCGAACCACTAATGTTGAACATTCTTTTTTACTAATGTCTTGAGTTGAGTCTAGAATAAATGTTAGTCGTTTTTATACTATCTATGATTTTTGAAGCAACGATGTCACTCATTATGTTAATTACATCGTAAATGTTTCGATAACTCAAGAAATTAGAACCTAGCTTTACTTTTTCAGTTCTAGCTTTATCAATTTTTTCAAGGTATATCCTAGCATCAGGACTATATTTACTCAATAGCCTAGAAAGACCTATGAGTTTTTCTTTTGCTACATCCTTTTAACGAAATCGAAGCATTTCTTCACTTAAATATCGATGACAACAGACAGCACTTCTTGATTGGGATGGACTAACTGATCTGATTCAGCTAAACGTGAATTAATCCTCTTTTGAGAGATCCATTGGATCCTCGCAATTTGTGCTAAATGGGTTTTAGATTTTTCATGGAGCACAATATCCCAGTCCCCTTATGCTCTGTCCATCCTCTTTAGCCAGTTGTTCCCCATATTGACTGTTCGTGTGGGAGGGAAAACAGTACATGACAAGCAAAATACGGCATCTTTTTCTTGGCTATATACCAACCATTTTCTAACTTTTACACTTTTATTTGGTAAAACTTCATTCTTCCATGTTGGGTTGAATTTTCTTCCACCTGTTGAAGGAAAAGTGACAAGACAAATCTTGATTTTCCAAATATAGTGCTTTATTTATTTCCTCAGCTGACACTTTGATGTTGGCATATGATGTTGGATCTCTTGGGATTTTCAATCTATCATCAGGAGAATCTTCAGTTGTTCGAGTTTCCTCTTGTTGAATGGAAACTGAAGGTCTTTCAGCAGATGGATTGCTACATGATTCTACCTCTCCATGTCCTAATTCACTTTCATCATCAACTTCTTCCTGACTTTCATTTTCATCAAGGTTTTCAAAATCTACGACTTGGGTCATACTTGATGAAGAGGGTTGTATTTCTAAATCTTCAATGACGTTTTCAGGAATCGAACAGCACTGAACTAAAATTCCTTTTCTTCTCCAAGACAGACTATACGAAACGCACACGGCTACCTGCTTTCAACTGGTGACAGAGTATAAGCGCTGCCAACTAAGTGTTGCTCAATAAAAAATTATGGAATAACTTCCTATAGTGAAATTGTTGTCATAGCAGGAAACAGTAGTCTTTTAAACAAATTCAGAGATAGTCTAATTACTTATGAAAATATGTATATATATACAAGAATAAAAAGGTTTCTTATTAAATAATTTTAGCCCGAAAAATTTGCACCCTGAAAATTCCCAAAAAAACGCCCTGAAAAATTCCCCCCCACCAAAGAAAATTCTGATGGCGCAACTTGCGCCATGATCCCCCTGTGGGCACCCCTGCTTGATCAGGTCCTACCAGATAGAAGTTAAAATTACCACAAAGCTCACCACTTTTTCTGATCATCATAGACATTGGGAATGACATATGGTAGGAAAGATGACGCATTCTGGGATAGTTATACTCAATGGATATGAGCGAGACCTTGATTGATGAACATCAACATCTTCAGGTCAGACAAGCTTGAACTGTATGAACTCTTGATATGTTGCACAAGGTTGATGCAAATATTGCAATCTACGCCCTGATTAAAATTTTCAAAAACTCACTAATTTTTCAGAGTTTTTAAGTAGGTGAGCTTAAGGCACAATTTTTTTCTACAAATAAACTTTTATCGCTATAGAACAGTTTAAAAAATTAGTGCTCCCTTATTTTTGAATACTAACCCCTTTCAACCAAAATGTCACATGATACTGACTGCTCTTTCTATTTGGAAGTATGAGTGTAAGCAACCAATAATGATAAATCCCTGCTTCATAAATTAATAAAGTTTTTGTGTATTGCAAATGAAAATATTTTAATCCAAGTGTAAAAAAATCCAGCAAATTTATTATTGAAGGCAAATTGCTATTACATACTGTACACCAGGGGTGCACAGCATGCAGGCCAAATCCAGCCCACAGAGGTCCTTGCATCTGTTAACACTGGATTAGTCTAGAGAAGAATATTTTTTAAATGGGTTAAACATATTCTTTTTCTAAAAGGCTGATATAAGAATGTCGTTGAAGAAAACTAAGTTAAGTCTAAGATGTTGCCAGGGTATTATATAGAGGGCTGGCATTGTCTGGGAAAGATAAGTTTCTTTTCCTAGAATTACGAAAGACCCAAGGTTAATGGAACATTAACAAGTTGTCCTGTACCCTCTATGCTCAGAATTCTGGGGGTACTATGACATCACTGGACAAGTAGAAATTGGAGCGAAGGGCAGTTCTGATAAGCAAGTCTGGATAGTGATAAAAGTATTCAGTTCACTGGTTTCATGCTAAGCAATACTTTCAAGTGCTGTAAGTTATTTTACCTTACGATACTAAGTGAATGTTTGTAATACATTTTTAAGAGATTTGTATGAAGTTCCTTCTACCTTTATATCAACTCTTGACAAATGAATGTCAAATTTGTTATATGCAAAGTATGAAGATGTAAAAAGATGGTAATAGTTTGAACATAAAAGGAATGATAAACACTACTGTAATTTAATTCGATAAAAATGAAAATCAAAACCACTTATAAATGTCATGAAAAGCTGGATTACTGGTTTGCTTTCTCAGATGCATGATTATGAATAAAGATTTGCAAATTGAAAATAGCTAATTTAAATTTAGGTTGACTTTGAAGTGATTGAAGACATACAACATGGTTATAGTGTCTGATATGGGTGGAAGTAATATAGATTTGCAGAAAAAATTAGGTATGAACAATAAATATTCTTGGCTTAAGAATCCATTCAACAAAAGCCACATTGTTGATTTTTTCTAGATGTTCCACATCTACTAAAACTCTTGCCAGGTCTATGGATAAGGGGATTACAAAATCAAAACAAGAAAAAAAAGTTCATTGGCCCAAATTTGAGGAAACTGGAAATCACTGAATAGCATTTTATGAAATTACTAAATAAAGTTCACACACAATTCATTCATTGTTTTCAGTCCCATTTGTTTTGTACTCTACAGCAAAATGGACTTGTATTATCTAAGATGCATATATAATGGAAATAATTTGTTAAGTAAGGATACTAAGTAATTTTAAGAAAGGAAATTTAGAATTAATGAAAATAAGTATTTAAGGTAGGGAATAAACACTACTTTAATGTGTTTCATAAAATTTTGAAGAGATTCATGAAAGTGGGCATTAAATTTTTTTCATATGGCGAAATAAAACTCAAAAATTGATGTACTTTACACAGTACTTCAAGGTTCCATTTTCGCCTGTGCTTATCATTGGGTCATCCAGTGATATCACGCTGAGAAGGACAACAGGTTTTTCATTGAAGTGTACAACCTTTTCCATATACTTTATTCTACAAACCTTTCTAGGAACCAGCATTTTTCAGACCAGGTATGCATCGACCTCCAACTGGGGATAGTTGATCTTCATTGTATGTCAAAATTTAAAGAATTTTCCTAAATTGGTTTCTATAAAAATTTGGAAAGGGTAAGTTTAAAATTTTAATAACGACTACCCAGGAAACATTAAAAATCTTAGGAAGCACATTTGTGTAAGAGCAAATTTTTTTCAATTATGAACCAAAATAAACATAAATTAATTACATGCTACTTTAAAAATGAGAACTTGGGAAATATTACCTCCTGACTACAAGTCTTGTTTATGAAACAAATATAACATAACACATTGGTGTTTAATAAATAATTCCTCTTAAAAATGGATTATTGTTGCTAGTTTATTCAACACCTTCCCCTTCTTCAAACTAATACATGTAGCCTGCAGCACTCATGAAGTTGTGTATTCCTGCTGTACACCATAAGAAATATAAATAATGAAAATTAAAATAATTTTAAATACAAATTTCCTCATTTGTTTTTTGTGTGTGCCGGGGTTCTATTTGTAGTGTTGCAAATTTAATGGCAATATTTTTAGTTAATATACTTCTGATTATTTTAGTGTCCAAGAAAATTATATCACATATCTTTGTATAGATTGAAATATTTTTTTTATCAAACAAAATGTTTTTCATATGTAAAAACACATTGTCACAAAGTGATCCAATACAGTATTCATTTCCAATAAGCTTCGGCCAATAATTCATAATTAAATTGGAAGTATATTCATAAGAGATTGCATCTTCAGATTAGACAGCTCTAAAATTTCATTAAATTAAAGTAAGAAATTCTTAGCTTTTTCTACTTTATCACATACCTTTAAGTAGTAGAAAGTAAGAATAAAACATTGCACTCCTGCTTTGTAATTTATAAATCTGACATTTTTTTAATGTTTGAATAATATTTCTAATAAACAATGTGTTCTAATAATTTAACTCTTTACAAGAGTAATAAATTTTTAAAATTTCAATTTTATTTCACTTGAGTACTTTTACAAGCACTTGGATACAATAAAATATTTTATTTCGTCAGCTTACAAGTGAAACACCAGGTCAGAAAATAATTCTACCCATTAAGTGTTTCTCAAGAAAAATCTAACCTTCATGCAAAGAAAAAGAAAGTTGACTTCACCAAGGATCACCACATTCTGGTTGAGAAAAGCAAAAAATTCATCCTGAAAATTTTGACTTAGTGTTTCACTTGTGAGCAAATTTGTTTTTCGTGAATCTAGTTTTCTTGATTCCAATTATTGATTTGAAAATAAATCTACATCCAATAAAATTTGCAGAATTAAATTACTTATAGCTTGAATTATATATTTTACCACTTTGTTTAGTTGAAATGTAGACATACTAATGGGGGATATAGTTAGTCTTATGAAAAATTATATACTATTTTTTGGGTATTGTGTACACTTTTATATACTGGAATTTTAAGACATTCATAATTTCATAGACATGAAGATTGTTAAAACAGCTACAAATATTCCCAATATTTTTTAATGGGAGAAAAATTTAAGTGGATAATAGTTGTCATTTTCACTTAGTATACACAATTAGCTTGGAATGGAAAAATAGTGTAAATTAATGTCCTTTAAAACAGTGCTTCCCTACCAATGTGCAGCGAAAAATTTATTAATCAGTAATTTATTTATACAGTCAGTAATTCTTTTGTGTATAATTAATTTTACTTTTGTACTTTCACATTATAGTTTTATAAAATAAGTGTTCTAAAAATTTAATCAGTTTCACTCAGTCAAATCTGACGATTTAGTTCAGAGATGCGATATAAAAACTATGTATGTCAAATATTAATCACTGAGGATGTATGGATTAGGTATTTTCATTCCATTTATTTCGTACTTATGACTGCATAAGACTTATCTGGAACGAATGTCTAGCTGGAATGTTTATGTATTACAATGCAAAAATATTTGAAAGAAAAATCATATTAATTGAATCCCTAGTATGAAATAGAAGAAATTAATCATGTTAATAGAAAAATGTTCCTTCATAGTGTATCGTGAAGTTATTTATGCTTGTGATGTGCATCGTGACGTGAAAAAGGTTGGGAAGCACTGCTTTAGAAGATACTTAGAGGTGTATCTATGCTAACAAAATATCAGTTATATTTATGTTTTTCCAGAATAATTTAAAGTTTAAATGGAAATTTCAAAGCCAACTAAGAATTGTCTCTAAACAGATCAAAATAATTTCAGTTCTCACCAAACTCTACATTAGTATTGCAAATCGATTATGAAACATACTATTTTAACTCATTCAGATTATCGCTAAACTTGAATAGAAAGAGTGTAAAACATCTTTTTCGATATAACTGATAATAACGCTGAAAAATTTTTGGAACCCATGTGGGTTTTCACACAGGTAAAACTGAATAAATAATGAATATAGAATTATTGAGATTAACTTTTAACTCATGGGTGTGCAATACAAGTTTGCTCTTTTCCTTCATTAGCATACTGAAAATTATTTCTTGAAACCTTAAGATTTAAAATATTATTCAATGAAATTTGATATTTATGAATAAAATTCAAAATCAAATATGAATACATCAATGTATATATGAAAGTAAAATTGACTGCAAGCATTTCTGTACCATTTGTAGAAAAGACAATTTAACAAAAGCTGCATCAGATCTAGAGTAGACTATGAATTTTAAGAATTATTTTTAGTTTTAGAAAGTTGGGTTTGGCAAGAGAGCTAGACTGGTAGATGTGATGAAACCAAGAAAATGCTTGTACAGGAAAGTGGAATAACTCATTCCCTTTTCAAAATATTTGATTAACAATTTTTTAGTTTGCATTCTTACTGTGAGATTGATTTCATTGGAGGCAAGAGGCTTCTTACTTGTGTACTTCATAATTCACAATTGCAGAATAACAATTCTTTTGTAAAATGTAAATACCAATCCAACAAGTTTGGCCACTAACTCAAGACCTTAAAACTAATACAGTTGAGTTCTCAACCTTTTACATCATAACCACTTTTTAACAGGTCAGAATGTTATTACCCCTTTCAAGTGCCATAGGCCCCATCAGTTTAGATCAATAATTTTAAAACACTTAAATCCATGTTGCAGATACTTTGTGAGATGTTGATTCATTTTGTTTTCTTTTAACAAGCTGAGACAGTCCATAAAGAAATGTTAAGATGGCATTTGCATTGACAAGTAAATGGCAATAGCTAGCTGAACACATTAATGATGCTAGTAACTAAATTCAAACTCAAGTTATACAAAATCTCAATTTAATTTTGGATAAGATGGAAATGTAACTTGGATCTTTAATAAGAAAGAATTTCTGGAATGTTGTAAGTCTCTTACTATATGAGCTCCCAAATCAGCTCATGGAAATATGTTTAAAATCACTAAAAAAGAACAAAGATGACCTCAATTAAAAAATAAATTAAATTGAAATTAAGTTTTTATTTTCCACAAAACTAAAAAAGTACACGAAACAAAATTTAAACATGCCCTATACAATAAAACCTCTAGGATACCACTTAACTTTTGGGTTCCTCTACCAGTCTATTTTGTTAAACTCGATCCAACCAAAGACCATCATGTTCATTAAATCTGTTATGCCATCAAATGTCTTCATGTTGCCAGCTCGGGTGTTCTCGTCATCTGACCGTGGTTCAAATTATAAGGCATCGTCTTTGGATCTTTCCCTTAGGGATTGATTCCAGACTTGCCTATAGCTGTTGTGACGTTAATTAACTACCTACCTATCTTTATTTTTGTTAATTAAAATATGCTTTAATAAAAATGCAATTTTCGATTTTCTCACAATACCTGTATCAAATTGGAAGTTTGAATTTAATGGAATGTTTTCAGTTTGCCCTTGCAAGCTGGAAGTTTTTGCTTTATTTCATATTGCAGAAGAAAAAAATCATGAAAGTTTTCAGAAGAATAATTTTATATAATCTATTAACAGGCTTTTAAAAAATAAAATGTTCCTCTTCTCAATGGTTCAGAAAAGCAAGCTTTATCTAAACTGCCATTTCTTCAATCACCTGAAATTTCAGAGAAAAAAATAGAAATGATAAATGGTTTGGTCTGTATGATACAAAATACATGTTGAGATAAAATATCAAATAAAAAAAATATTTATATTTAAATAAGTTTTGGATCAGATATCTTTAGATGGATCCCAAATGCACCTCGGATTGTGTTAGTCATACTAATACTTCATGAAAGAATACAGAAAGTTCAGTTATAAAATGGAATGGTCCATTTTTGAGCTCGCAGCATGTCTGCATAAAATACTGATTGCAGATGGGTTTTCAGATCACATTTTTATGGGGTTGACATGACTTAATTCCATAAGTATTTTAATCATATTTAGATATAATGAGTGCAAACATTTAATGTGACTAAGGAAAATTGGTTCACACACACATACACCCAAGGATGAACCAGTACATGTTTAAATTAAGTAAACTAACCAACTACACATTTATCATACCAATATTTCAAAATTGTCCAATTAGAAAGCCCTTCAAAACCAAGCATTTTTATAAAACTTTAAAATGTGCTTAAATGCTGGCCTATATAATTGATAGTAAGTGAAAAAGTAATTAACAAGCAGCTTTGTAAGTAATGTATTGAATGTGTAATCAACTATGAATTGTTTGTCAAATAACAAAAAGAAATAGCAGTTATTACAATGAATAATAATCCAATGTTTTTTTAGTGATATGAGCAAAATAAAATAGTCAGGATTTTTGTAATGCAGAAGCTTGCAAGTAGTCTAAGACTAGCTTATATATTAATAAGAACCATGTTAATTATATAGAACAAAATTATAATATTGAGCAATAGATTTCATAAAATATTGAGACAAGCAATAGGTTTTAGGATAAAATATTGTTGCATTTAGTTCATTTGAAAAATAATACACTTGACATGATAATGAAATTCTGCAACCTCTAATCAATTTAAATGATTTGCAAGAAAATATTTTTTATGTGCCTATAGTTACGATGGATTACAATTTGTCACTACCAAATATTTATAAAAATAATTTTCATTTTAAGGTACCTATATTTTTGTTATTGCTTTCATTTTTAAAATTTTTGTGACAAAAACTCAGGCTTCTATGTTTTTATGAATACAACCATGGGTCTCCCATTTTGATCCCAGAAAATTCTGGTATACACAATTATATTGAAATGCCTAGTGTTTTACAAATCTGAAATACCGGGAGTGAGGCATTTAAATAAATTCTAGATTTTTCATCAAAATGGCAAATGTAAAAAAAATGGGAGATTTTATTTAACATTTTTTTTAAATTTAATATTTATAAATGCCTAACAATCAAAATTAAGGGAGGGACAAGAGAGCAAAAGGCAGGGCACTTTGATGAGGTTTGTACTGGGGCTGGGGAAAATGAAGGATTTTTTATACTAGTCTTCATATTACTACTCGTCTTCACATAGTTAAAACTAATAAACAGTACTTTTTGTGCACAATTGACTTTTGTGTAATTTCTTAACTGAATAAAAATCTTAAATTAACTGAAGAATGAAATACACCAAAGTAAGTTTGGCAATAGCAGAAAAATTTATTATGAACGAGGTTGAATGCTTGGAATACATATTTACAATTCATGAGAAGTGTGATACCTTGATCCTGGCTAAGAGTGCAAATTGGTGTGTATGATTCCATTCTAAGATATAAAAATAGCTTTGTTACCCTGTACTTTTAATCACTGAAATGACTCATTTAAAGCTTTATAGTAAATAAAATCTTTGATAAGATGAAACATTCATCCAAATAAAAATTATAGGAGACCAATTCTAGTTATAGTACTTAAAATAGCAAGTATGAGCATTGAGATGAAGAGGGTGAGTAGTTTTGGTAATACTAATTCAACTGTCCAAACATAAGCACAGTGACTAGTTTATTTACAATTATATACACTACAGACAAGTTCCATTTGGATGGCTACTTATATTTTATGAGCTCATGTTCAATGCCTTAATCATTACTATAAACAATGAAATGGCATGTGTAAGCAGAGAATCTGCTATTAAAACAAGGCTATAAAGCCTATAGGATCTACTAATTCTAAATCCAAAGAAATAGAAGACAGTAACTTGTTTTGAGCATCCATTCTTCATAACGTCGTGTCTCCAATTCACATTTTGCCCTCTCCTAGTGGAGACCCCAAGTTCTATCAAGACCCATGCTATTCATATATTTTTATATTGTACATCATGTTGACAAACATGTTATTTAGCCATCAATTCATGTCTCTTTTAACAAGTAATACAGCTTACATGTTGTTGAGCAAGATGTTTCTAAATCCTCAACAATTAAGATTTATATTTATACTCTACTTTTTTATTTGGATTTTATGTTCACCAACAAATATTGTTTTGTACTTGTAATGTTTTTATTTTTTCTTGTGCTTGTCTGTGATAGGACTTTGCACCTTAAAACCCAATCCCCCAAAAGTGGGTGTAAATGACTTCCTTTAACATAGGTGAAGGGGTGGTTTTACAGTACAGCATGCATTACATACAGTATTAACAAGGAATTTTTTTTACTAACTCCACCACTTTATCTAAAAATCTAGTTATTTAATCAGTTAAACAATGAAGATAAAATTACTTAGCATGCATTAGTAGTTAAAACTCCTATTTTTTGCATTATGAATGATAGAGAACAGTGAAGCCTAAATTAACTTAACAAGAATAGAAAAACTTTTTTTGAACATAAGCTTTCCCTATTCTTCCTTCCTTAGAGTTGTGAACTTGAACTGTATCCTTATCTTAGGAGAGGAAAGCAATGAAAATTCTGCAAGTACCAAGGTCTAAAAATCAGTCAGAATGACAAAATGAGATCAATTAAAATAAAAAAATTCAGTTCATGCTATTGAAAAATTGTAAGTCATTTTAACTAAAGAAAATCTGAAGCTATATTGATATCACCAAAATTCATTTATACCTATTTGATGTGTATAGAATATTTTCGTAACTCTACAAACAGAAACTAATAATTTGATAAATTAAGTTTCCAAATAATTGATTGAAATTATATCTCTAAAATAAAGAGTGTGTTGTTCACTTAAATTCTTACAAGAAATAGAGCATTTCATGCCCCATCTTTGATTATTGTGAATTACAAAGCCTATCATAGCGTCTATGTAGTTTAATGCAGTAGTATGAGTCAAAAATAGAAAGGTAATCAATTTTTCAAAAAAGTCAAGTTTAGAAACTCAATTGAATTTTGAAAGGATTTGCTGAAATGTTTTTAGGAACATATTTTAAGTTGGAAGTTTTTAAAAAATAAATTATCACAATAAAAAAGTTATGTACATAACAATAAGTTGTGAAAAAGATCGAGTTTGTTTTTCTGAGAATTGAAAAATAGGTAAACTTGTTTAGGATAAAAGCACACAACTTTCTACAAAAGTATAATTAAATGTGTTGTGATATTTTTGTTTCTTGAACTATTAATTACTATTTGAAACGCAATAATGAAATTATTTCATTTCAAGTAAACAATGAAACTTTTGATGGTTCAGATTTCAAATTCAAACAAAAGCAGAGGAAATATAAACAAACGAAACTGATATATCAGTAGCATGGTTAATAAAAATTTGTATTCTTTAAATAGACATTCTAGAACGAACAGAAAAGGTTAACGTGAAAGTTACTTTCAGAATTCGTTCAAAAGTTCAAATTATTCTATTTATTCCTTTTTTTCTCCCGCTCTTAGCCTTTTCGTTTGCTTTTTGTACTTTTTAGTAATAGGTTAAAAAACTGGAGTCTTCGTGTCAGTTAAAGCAACGCTACAACATGATTGGTTATTTTTATGCGGTTCGTCCAAAATTGTCCAATGGCAGCGTTGTCCATATGTGACTTGAAGCGCTCCTCTGTTAACGGCGGTGAGAACGCACGAAGTGGAAGCATACCGACTGGCTCAGTAGTGTATTTTGATTGTGCCGATCTTTGAAAATTCGATTGTAAGTATAAATTTCTTGTTCCAACTGAAAATTAAAATTTGGAAAAAATAGTCTGTTAAAAGTTTTTCTTCCTTTTCAAATGTTTCGTTGTCATTGTCGATATATTAAAGCAATTTTAACTTAGCAAGTCCTGAGCGCGACATAGCTTCTCTACGTACAAGGAGACTACAGACGCCATAGTGTTTCTATTGGGAAAAGTGTATCTGAAGGTGAATTTAAACAGATTCTTGTGACCAATTGGTACGTTGTTAATTTTAAATGAGTATGGTAAACTGCGATTCAGATTCTTGAGTAATATTTCTCAAGTAGGATTATATACTTAATTTTCGTACTTCCTTTTCAAAATCTTGTTTTCAAAATGGTATCTCGCTATGCTTCGTCATAGGGCTTTAGTTATATGCTCATAGTAAAAGCTGTGTTGGGTATTCGCTAACGTTATACCTCAATAGCAATGTTAACTCTATGGATAGAATCGGTCATTGAGTTCCAATGGTAGAGCATGAAGAGAATACTGGATTTCATTTCAAATTAATTTCTTATCTAACTCATCATCGTTGTTAATAGACAGGAAGCCATTTTCTGTTCTCGAAGGAAAAATTCAACGGGGTTTTCATTTATGAAAACATGGTCTCTTAAGTTTCTAAAGCGTTTCTTTTACAAAAAGCTATAGTGGAAGAGTTCTATGTGAGATATTTTCGCGCGCTTTAAAAGAAAAAATTAAAGGTAGGAAGAATAATTAATTATTAGAATAAATTAGTTACAATTTTTGTAGTTGTTATTAGTTACTTATTTATCTTTTGAATGTATTTTGTGGTTGTGAGAATCCAAATTATTTTCTTGAGTATTAGAACAAATTTTTAAAATAAATGTTCTGAATTTGAAATATGTGATTTATATTTTGGAATTTTAAATTCGCTTTCGTTTTATTTTAACTTCCATAAAGATATTACAATTTTACTCTAGTCAAGAATGCTGTAAATATGAATTGATTTGGTTTATGTAAATATTATACCACTAGTTGGAAGTATTTTTTTTTTAATCTTAAACTCTCATTTTTTTAATTTATACAAAGTGTCACTTAACTCGAATTGACTTGAAACTTAGACTTAAATTATTTCGATTAAATTTAGTCTAGAATTGCCAAAATATCTTTTTTATACAATTCATTAAAATTTAATCAAAACCTAAAGCAAGCACTTTTAAATTTTTTTACAATTTGAGTTAGGCAATTGATGGTCTTTAATAAAAATGGCGCAATATTTGGGTTGAATTTCTGAGTGAATTTTTCGTTTTGGTCACTAAATACTGGTTCAAGCCTTGATTTAATTTACATCTTTAATCTATTTTGTATTAAATAAATGAAACAACTATTTTTCCATTTTCTTACTGCTGTCCCCTCCCCTCGATTCATTTGACATAAGTTTTCTTTGTTACAGGTTTTGAATCAGATTAAACAATGGGAAAAGGTGATAATAAACCTCGTGGACGTATGTCTGCATATGCGTTCTTTGTACAAACTTGCAGAGAGGAACATAAGAAAAAGCACCCTGATGAGTCTGTTGTGTTTGCTGAATTTTCAAAGAGGTGTGCTGAACGATGGAAGGTAATATTTAGTGAACTTGTGTGCTCACAAATAGATAAATTAATATGGTGTACAAGGTTTAGGTCAAAATGTTATTTGTCATGCACAATGAGACATGTTATATTTCAATGTGCTATCCATAATTTTTAAAGTATTTGTATTAAATTAATGCATTTAAGTTGTACAGCTTTAATATCTGAATAGGAAACAATGTTCAGATCTTGAATTCGTCTTGTGACTTTTAAATACAAATGATATGTTAATTGTGTACCAAAACAATTGCTGACACTTAGAGGCGTAAAAGATGAATGTTCTATTTAATCAATGTCTCTAATTTAAGCAAATAGCATTGTCAAATATTTCATAACCATCTTGCATTCACAAAATTAAATTGACAATTGCTGTTTTGAATCAACAAAGTTTACATAGAAAGAAAAGCAGATTGTTTTGTCATGTGTGAATATTGTATACTGTTAAATATAAAAGATATTAACATTGCTAAATTTTTATTAAAATATTTATTTTGTTTCCCTTATTTTTATCTTAGACTATGTCAGAGAAAGAAAAGCAGAGATTCCACCAGATGGCTGAAAAGGATAAGAAAAGATATGAATCTGAAATGGCTAACTACAAGCCAGTCAAGGGAGAAAAGGGTTCCAAGAAGAGGAAGCGTACCAAGGATCCTAATGCACCCAAACGATCATTGTAAGTATTTATTCAATCTGTTGGCATTTTACTTGTGTATTGCTATTTGTGAAAACAGATTGTTTGCATAGATAATGTATTTTGACCTTGCTTCAATGTAATCGGTTTATTTATTCTAGATCTGCTTTCTTCTGGTTCTCAAATGATGAACGCCCTAAAGTAAAGGAATCTATGCCAGACTCTACAGTCGGTGATGTCGCTAAAGAGCTTGGTCGACGCTGGAATGAAGTAACACCAGACACTAGGTCCAAATATGAAGCTCTTGCTGCCAAAGACAAGGCTAGATACATGAAGGTTTGTGTTTTGTCCTTGTATTTATAAATTTGGAGTGAGGCTGTTCATTCTATGCTTGAAAATGTATGGATCAAAGGTAGTTCTCACAAGTGTTTTTGTTTTGTTAGTAATGTAAATTTTTTATTTAATTACATAAGTTTTTCTTTTGAATTGTTCTAAACTCATTTTTATTTCAGGAAGTAAAAGCCTACAAAGGTGGTAGTGGCACTAGTAAAAAGGCTAAGACAGCTCCAGCAAAAGCTAGCAAAAAGAAGGATAGTGATGAGGAGTCTGGTGAAGAAGAGGAGGAGGAAGAAGAACCTGAAGAGGCAGAAGCCGAAGAAGAGGAGGAGGAAGATGATGAAGACGATGACGAGTGATTACATTACCTCATGCATCACATGTAGAGCAGGACTTTGGTCTCCTGTCTTAGTAAACTTGTTAATAGCATTTCATTGTAGGGGTTTATGGAATAGGTGTGTTAAGTAAAAAACATCATGTCTTAGTTCAGAAAGGCAAGCAACTGTTAAAGCAATCATTCATCATTTTATGCCTTAACTTGGGTATTTTCAAACATGTTTTGCATACAATTCCTTTTCTTATCAAATTTAAAGTGGTTGCGGTTTTGCCATTCTGACCTAAGGCTGTCATCTCATTACTGCATTTTCATTTCACAGATGTACTTATGTAATTGTCTTCATGCTCTATACAAAAAATTACATTTATGGATTACATTGTTATGTGTGGTCCATCCACTTAGCAATTTGCAACAGTGGTTACATCTGTAAATATTTTCCATTTTAATGAAAAGAATTAAATTAAACTTGCTAAGTTCTTCATGATCAATTACATACAGTTCTGTCTGCAGTTATATTTTAAAATTGTTAAATGAAAGGCTACCTCCAGTTTACTATTAATTTTTATCCCTCTTCATTCTTAGTTTATGATTTTTATCAACGTGTTTTGTTATTTTTCTATGTGTATATATCATGTGAAAATATGACAATGATGAATCTAAAACTTTCACACTTTAATCCGTTTAAAACTGGATGAGATTATTTCTGTTCAACTATTTTTGACGTTTTCTAAGATGTTTTTTGGCGCCTAACAGAATTTCTGCATCATCTTGGAAACTGTAAATTTTTAAATATTGTTCATTAAAGTACATTTTTATGTGTTATAGAATTTGTATTACAATAAAAAAAATACGTCACATTGTCATTTCTTTGTTTTTATTTTTGTCTGCTTTTTAGATTCAATTTTCTTAAATTAGACTGCATTCCTTTGAAGATGGTAAGTTTTCAAAAGTCAACAAGCCTGGCTTGTAAATAAAGTGCAAGGTTTTAAGGAGACTTGGCACCCCTAGAGCCAAAATTAAAGGTTTTCCAGAAGAAAAATTTAAAATGCTTCTCTTCCAGTTTGCAATTAAAAGTTTCAATAAAAATTCTTATTCATTTTATTGAAAACTCCATGTGTTAGTAAATAGCTAGCTTTTAGTCAAGGTATTGGAGAGAAAGTGAGTATTCACATTCTGTGAAACAATATTCATCTAAATTGATAATGTTGAAAATTCTTTCAGGTCATTATTAATTTTTATAATTTCCACTTGATCTGGTTTTGTTCTCTAGTAAATTTAATGTTAACTTTGTATATGAATTGCAAAAGGCACTTCTAATCAACAATGCTCAGTTTGGCTCAAGTGTTTTAATAAAATGAATATTTTGGGAACTTGCTCTTAACTTTTGCAGACTTGTTTCCAATGTGGAATTCCACATTGAAAGTGTCATCAAAATATCTTGCCGATCTTTACACGCATCTAGAATGCGTTAAAATACCATTAATTGATGTTTCACTGATTTTAAAAGATTTGGTTAAGGAAGCTGAGAAACATTATTCAATGTGAAGTATAATTTGACCCTGCTTTTGGTTAATTTTGATGGAATATTTTGCTAATGGGTAAGAAATATTCGTTTTGTTGGGAAAGAGTTAAAAATATTGCAATTTCAACATTAATTGAATGTGTATGGCGAAATGATTTCCAGTGCACGCATTTTTCAATTGAAAGCCCTTTCGATACAAGTCCAAGATGTTTATTTTGAGCGCGCCAAAAGTATTTGTAAATTGAGAAAAATATGGAGATTGGTTTCGAAGTATATAAAGTTATGAAATAATCTTGCTATATGTTGAGAAGGGGGAAAAGAGAAACTTCCGGTAAAGAACGAAATTGAATTTTTGGCGGTGTTTGACGTTGCCTTTTAAGTGGACGGCCGCTAAAGTTGCGTTCAAAGTCGAATGGCTATCAAGACACTAACGCCCTCTATGCATTGGGTTGTTAGACCGACCCAGAAAATTTTGATGTCACCTGTCCCGAATCGGCAAAAAAAGTTTTGAAAATAAAACATGGAATATTTTAACGGAAGAGAAGCATTTAAGTTTACCAAATGGAAAACAATCTAGACGTTTTTTGGGGGGCACAAGTGCCAGATCTGACCAAGCAATAAATATTTTGGTCAGTTATGACAGAAGTATTTTAATTAGCAACACAACGGGTTATTGGTGACAGTCCGGAATCTATTCCAAAGGGAAAGACTCGAGGGCAACACGTAATTTTGAACCATGGTCAGATGACGAGTTTTGACAGGAAATAAGTTCTGAAGATGCCTCTACACTAACGAGTTACTTTTTGTTAAGTTTCGTAAGCACTAAAGGTAGGTGTTTAATTAACGTCACACTGGAGCAACACAACAGGCTATTGGCGACGGTCCGGGATCAACCCCCGAAGGGAAAGATGCGAGGACACCACGTAATTTTGAACCACTGTCAGGTGACGAGGTCACACCTGAGCTGGCACCCCATTCTCCAAACTTCCACGCCAACGTGAAGACATTTGAGGCCACGACAGATTTAACATGCACCAGCCCTCATGTACACGATCTTTGGTTGGATTTGAATTCGAAACATTAAGGTTTGCTATCCGTTACTCTTTCAACCGGGCTACCGCGGCCCGTTCGCAATAAAGTAGTTTTAAGGAAATGCGATTTAAAAATAGAAAAAATTTAGGGGTTTTTTGTTTTAAGACAGCTTTTAACTTTTGGAATATACTATCATGATTCGATTTTTTTTAAAAAACAGCTTTATAAAGACATTTCATCGTGTCACAGGGAAATGTGTCATATTTGAAAAAGAGGAGTCTGGAATTGTCTTAAGATCAACGGAAAACCCGTGTTTTTAAAGAGTACTTGGCATAATTTTCGATCACGATTTGCATTAAAATAAGAACGGTAAGAAAAGAATTTCATTTCTACAGTCTAAATTCTTTGAAATGCAGTCGTGAAGGAAGAATTATGCTGCTTCCTGTTTGCTCGAGACCAAGATGGGGCCGTCGTGGCTTAGTGGGTATGCCCACTGCCTAGCAACCTGCGAGCTGTACGCGGCGCAAGTTCAATTCCTCCGAGGGTGTTTCTTCTCAATCGCCCGTTCTGTTGCTCCAGTGCGATATTAATTAAAATACCTACCACTCGGCACGCGTTTAAATTATTTTTTCTTACAACTGATTTAGCTTCCAAAAGCCGTGGTTAATATCCGTCATTGCTGAATCTGAGGGATCAACGAAAATAGAAATTTTGCCAATTTGCTACAAATTGCTCTGGTATCTCTAGACAGTATTGGAAATTATTCTTAATGAAGAGCCTTTCCTAACAAATAGCGTGGCGTAATTTGGTTATTGTATTTCTACTCCTTTATAAAGAGAAAAACCTTTAAAAGTAAAAATTATGGAAAATACGATTTTTCAATTTTTAAAAATGCATATTGCACTGAGGGAAACTCCAAGAACATCAAAACTTTTCAACATAAAAGAGCAAGATGTCTATTATATGTCCTGAAATTTTCATAATTGTAATTTGATTATTTTTGTCTCGGGAAAATTTTTAATTAGATGTAAATTTTACATTTTTATCGCAGCTGATAATGAATTATAACATCCGATAATATAAAAAATGCGGTATAAGAATGAAATATAACTATTATTATGGTGCACGTGCATAATTTTACATGAAATTTCTTTTAGTCTTTTTTTACTTAATCCTAGGAGTGTTTCCATCAGTGAAATAATTAGGTGGAAAGTTAATTTTGTTAGAGAAGTCTTTTCGATTTGCTTTTTCCTTTGGAAATGTAAGTATTAAATACTACTACTTGTGAATATTAAATGCGTTATGTAAATATTAAGCATTATTAGTCAAGTAAGCACTAATTTTGAGAGTAAAACAAAAAAATTAAACATCGTTGTTAAATTCGATTCTCCTAAATGTACATAACTCACACGAATACTTTTTCCATATTTATCACAATCACTAGTGAAGTAAGTAAAGATTCAAGAATTCGGCAGCAGTAGGAAAATTTCAATTTAAGCAACTTCGAAATTGAACAAGAGACCTTTATCAGATTGAAAGTAGTGAATTTGAAGACAATCAAGTAAGGGTTTTAAATGTTTAAGCTTTTTTAATTGTGATTTGATGCCCTGCTTTTAAAATTTCCCTCCAAAGTTACAAATAATTTGGTATTTTATTGTTGATTTGGGGTTTCATTGTTATCATTTGAAACGAATAATATACATAGAATGGGAAGGAAATGCTGATTGGCGATAATAAACATTTCCAGTTAGCGCGATACTGATGGAATATGGTAACTCGTCGTAGAACATCCGAATAGTCGTTTGGCGACTATTCGGATATGTTATTTCGGATATATGTTTTTGCGTTTCACTAATTTTGTTATTGTTGCTTTGGGACTCAAAATACAATCCTGATTTATTTTTACAATAGACATACTAAACAATATTTTTCCAAAATATAGTTTTCGTCAGAGCTGTCTATTTCATTTTGTGTGCCTACTTTAAGTGGAAAACCGTCATTTTATAGTTTTCCTTTGCTGTTTGGAAGATGAAGGAAATAAAAGCCCACTTCCAAACTTCAGCAGTAGTTTTATCATACCTAGCACTGTATCTGGTATGAATTTCAACGATGCATTTAATTTCCTTTAGCTCATAGAAACCTTTTTAATTCTATCAAAATCGACTATTTTCCATTTCCCCCTACTAATTTGTAGCTTAAATATGATGTTTAAAATTATTGTTTCCAATAGATGAAAAGATAATTCATCATAGATTACAAAAATATGAAATATTGTTGTCTACGTTAACTAGTTTTTGAGAAAGAGATCTTCAAACATGCAACATCAAGCGATTTCACAACTGCTCTTCAAAGTTGCAAGTCCTTAAAATGCCTCAAACTTACAAAATATTTCATTTTGAGCCAAAATATTTTGGATATCGTTATTTATGCATAAACTTAACTCCTGTAGCAAATTTCATGAAAATCCGTCACCCTACGGCCACAGGTTTTTTCTGATTTTTGCTCATTTCACGTGGAATGACCCTTATTGGAAAATTAATTCAATGTTCAGAAAAAATTTAATGTTCAAAATTATTGTAATACATAGTATTTATTGATAAAAATAATACTATTTCTATTTCTGAGAGAAAATATCGAAGTGTGCTTAGGTCAGTAAATTTGAGAATAATTACGGACAAAAGTCTCAAATTTACTTCACAACGACTTGATCCACAACAGAATCTGGGTGGGTAAACCACAGTTATGTGCCGTGGTTTCATAATAACCTTAAAAAGAAGGACGATTGGCTACGAGAATGAGGCTAATTTTAATGGACTTCGTCCAGTGAATAGCGTAAACGTTGGTTCTTAGGGCCCTGTAGAGGAGGAAGGGGTTACAGGGGGTTGGAGCCAATACCTCCTAGAAAAATATCTATCTCCTTTTCTTTAGAAGGTGTTGCTCGAGACCTTACCCTTTAGACGTGAATACGCCTGAATTCGATTCGGTAAAGGGAGTCTCTCCAAGGAATTCTAACGATCGAAAAAGCATCGACCTTCTAATGAAATAGATAGAGCAGAGCATGTGGGCAGAGTCGCTGTCATAAGATCTCTGAAGGGTAAGTCACGTGGGCTTTCGAATCCCCTAGTGTTAAGTGGATCGCCTAAAATGGGAATTCCGAAAGCTATTCGTGTTAGTGATAAAGGTGAGAAATAACGGTTTATCAATGAGGAAAATATTGGCGAAATCGCAAACAAATCCAAATCTACTGTAAAATCACTGAAAGATATAATTAGGTAGCAACTGGAAAATAGGAACCGATCCGAAAGACCTCAAAATTGAGCCATATACACCAGGAATATTCTATGAAAAGTTCGCGATACTACACAAATTAACCACCACAACTTGCATCCTTGTTGAAAACTGATTACAATCTTGAAATATAACCTCAGACTATAAGAAAAGTAATAGGAAAGATGGCTACAATGAGCATGTTGCACATAAGAAGCTATTCATTTACAAACTTAACAGAAGGAAGCATCTTGAGTTTGCAAAAAAGCATGTAAGCCCTTAACTTTTTGGGATTTAGTACTTTTCAGGGATGAATCAAAATTTTGACTCTATAGTTCAGATGGACGAGTTATGGCATAGAGAAACCAAAACATCAAATGCAAACAAAAGCTTATAAAGAACAGTAAAATACGGCGGAGGAAATGTAAAGGCATGGGGTTGCATGAGTTCTTCTGGTGTGTATAATTTACGTTTTGTTGAAGGTAACATGGATAGCTGTATGTACCTAGACATTTTGAAACAAAATGTCTTTTCTAGTGCTACGAAACTGTCTCTTGGAAGACCATTTTTCTTCCAGCAGGACAACGATTCAAAACACACTGTAACGTTCTGTAAAGAATGATGCCTTTACCATATGTCGCAGCAACTTCACACACGACTAGTCTCCTCATTTAAACCCCATGGAACACTTATGGGAAGAAATCGGTCGTGAACTGAAAAACTATGATACCAGCAGCGAAGATAATCTGAAAACTGCCATTCTGGACGACTGGAACAAAATTACTTCAGAAACAACAACACAACTTGTGGGAGTCATGCCTAAACTTTTGAGAGAGATCGTTAAAGCAAAAGTAGGTTCAACTTACCATTAAATGATAAAACATGCGGGGAAATAACGTCCAGTGAAATATTTTTCATCGTACGGAGACTTTTTTTGCTTTATATTTGCCACATTTTTGTGTTATTGTGAATTATGTGTTAAATTATATTAAAATTTTTGTTTAAATGCAATAGAAACTTTCTATGCAATTATACTCATCTGTTTTTCCATTTTTATTTCTTCAATATTTATATTCTGCAAATAATAAAGCAATTTATTTCCAATAATAAGTGCGTACGGAAACTTTTTTACTCACTGCATCTCTTAAACTATAAATGATAATATGATTATTTAATTTTTGTTGGATAGAGGGTTCACATGTCCGTATCTAGTATATAGTGAAGGTGTATAGGGTGAGGGATTTAATGTACACCAGCCCCGTCTTTCACGACGGTCATTGGTTGGATCGAGTTTCAAACTCGCAGTTGCTAATCCGATACTCTCCCAATCGGGCTACCGCGGACCATGGGAAGAGTAGAATTTGCAATTGAATACTGAAAATGACGTCGACGCCTGGCGTTTGGGCAGTGGAATTTTGGGTTGCGAAAGGATAGGACGTTGAAATTGGTGTCGATTTGTAGCGAATAGCAAACATAATCTACAATATTATTTAGTAATAATAATCGATAAAATAAAATTTGTAAAGCCGATAAGTGTGTTGAGTTGAAGAAAACTTTTATAATGTCGAAACAATTGCAAAGGAAATATGGACAGAAATGTAAGCAACATATATCAATGGAAAGAAAATTCCAAAGGAATCAAAAAGACAAAATTGACTAATTCCATGAGAATGCAGATTGTGAAGAGAGCGTGAGAAAACCAAATGCGTCAACGCCAGCGAGAGTGCTTCAAGTGCGCTGCAGCCTAAACCGATGGATACTTGGAATGTAATAACTTTGATTCCAATATGGTTCCAAATACCAATGTACCGACTATTTTAATGTTGATGTTACCCACAGGAAATCGCTAAAAGACTATGTGCAAAGAGAGCTAATTTGAGTACATCGCTCACTACTCTGGTCATCATTTGTATAGATTTAAAACTTTGTAAGAAAATCGACGTAAATACAATGCTTTATGTATCGCACTTCTGTGTCATCGACCTTTAATAAATAAAGTAATACTTCAAAAACATTCTCCATAAAATGGGACATTGTGTTGCTCCAGTGTGACGTTAATTGAAATACCCAAATACCCAACCCCATAAAATGGGACCTATGGTAAACCGGTTGGATGAGTAGCGGATTAGCAACCGGAGGGTTGTGAGTTCGAAACCTGATCTAACCGAAGGCCGTCATGTATGTGGGGGGCTGGTGCACGTTAAATCTGTCGTGGCATGAAATGTCCTCAAGTTGGCGTGGTGTAGAAGTTTAGAGAGTGGAGTGCCAGCTCAGGTGTGACCTTGCCATCTGATTGTGGTTCAAATTACGTGGCGTTGTACTTGAATCTTCCCCTTCAGGAGTAGACCCGGGACCGTCACCAATAGCCCTTTGTGTTGTCCAGTGGGACGTTATTTAAATACCTACATACCTACCTTATCGAAAGGGGGGGGGGTATTAACAATTAACGTCACACTGGAGCAACACAACGGGCTATTGGTGACGGTCCGGGATCAATCCCAAAGGGAAAGATCCGAGGACAACACCACGTAATTTTGAACCACGGTCAGATGACGAGGCAACACCTGAGCTGGCACCCCACTCTCCAACCTTATCGAAAGTAAAATATTCAATTTTCGTCGTTTTTTTGTTTACTCTGAAAACCAATTTCACGGAATTGAATAAATTTTTTAAAAATAGAATCTTTGTATAAAACGACTTCCCAGGTGTGGATAATTCATGCAACGGTCATGAGACATGGGATAATTTCTAGACTAAAATTTTATTTTCTCAACTCTTATAAAGTACGTTTGGCAACATGTTCGTTCATGTTTCTAAACAAATGCCTAGAAGTGTAAACTAAAAAGATACCTTTTATGTTCTGCTACTTTATGCAGTGTGGAACTTTTTCAGGTCTATTGTTGTGAGCTTTTAAACGAAAAAAATGTCTGCAATGCAAGGTGCTCTGTCAGCGGCGGAACGTTCCATGCGTTCAGTTTTCGGTAAGTATCTTCAGTTAACTAAATTTTAAAGCGTGTAGTGTCACCTTTCGGATTAGTATGTGTTCATTTGCTTTTACGGTCATTTAGACTCGAATTTCGAGCTTTTATTGTTTTTTTAGCATTTTATTTCGTACCATCTTGTTCTATAATTCGTAACAATAGTTTTTTGTAGTAATAATTCTTTTGTTTGATTTGAGAACATTAGTTTACCTGGATTTAGAGATATGGCACGAAAGGTTTTTATACCTCAAAGGCAAAAAATCATTGTACAACTATCTTGAAATGTGGTGCACTAATTTGTATGTCTACTTGATGTTGTTTGCCACAGTTTGGCTAACTGTGGCACTTGCGCCATGAAACCCAACCAACGGATAAAAACAAATCGTGATTTGTTCATCCTTTTTCCAGGGCAGTGGGAGACCAGTCGGAAGAGCAGTGAATTAGAAACCAGAGGGTTGCTAGTTCGAAACTCAATCCAGCCAAAGACCGCCATGTATATGGGGCTGGTGCATGTTAAATCTGTCATGGCCTTAAATGTCCTCACATTGGTGTGGTGTGAAAGTTTGGAGAGTGCCAGCTAATTTCAGAATTTTGGCAACTTAGAAAATTTTCATGACTTGAAAATGCACCAAAGGTCAATGACAATTAAGTGTCCCCCTTTCCTTTAAGTAATATGAATCCTTGTCATTTATATATTTATTTTTGGATTTTTAAATTCCTTTAGCTTTATCAAAAAATACTGAAAGTTTTTCTTGGCTCTTCAGAATTTTTTTTTGTGTCAACATCTTTGAAGACTCTCAATTTTTCATTAACTCTGGAATGGAAATTGTCAGTAAAGGCTTTCAGATGCTCAGAAATAGTGAAGCTTCGATAAAGCACAAACATTTTCCAAATATAATTTTTTCATGTTTCCTTAAGTTACGAGATGATCTCATACCAGATAGCATAACAGAATATAATGGTACCAAGAGACTTATAAAATATAAATCATTGAATTTGCTACTTTTTCTGATTTCTAGATTTTTAAGATTAACTTTCCAGGTTTCTGAAATATGAGAAATTGTCTAGTCTCAAAGTAGTTATTGTGTTTAATATGGGATAGATTTCACAGTATTGAATTTATTTATATGATTAAGTTTATTTAATGTGCAAAATATTTAACTTTAGCTGCATTGCATTTGTTATTTTATGAAAAGTTTAATTTAAATCTACCAAAATACGTCGAAACTGTTCTAAATTGCCAAAATATAGTATCAAAACTCATTAAACTTGTTCCAAATGTTCTATACCGCTCCATAATACAACAGGTTTCTCTATATTCTTAAAAGTATGGTTCCCTGAATAGTACTCTAAAGAATACATTAACTGTTAACACCCTTGAGAATATGTGTTGTATTTGTACTAAACAATGAATAAAAATGTACCTTAAAATTTTGTAGAAATAAAAATTAAACATTTTATAAAGATGAACTAAATTCATCATTGAAATTGTTTATTTTGACTTGTATATTTTGCTGTAGTAAAAGAATCTATTTCAATATGAACTCTACTGTTTATCAACATTGGAATATGCAATTACTAGAAATGCTTCTGCTTATTCCGACAGTTAAAACTTCAGATTTAAAAAAAATATGTTGTTTTTAATATCACACACAAAATTTAAATTTCCTGACAAGTTCAGTGTCTGTTTCATACTTAATTAGCATATTATCTGTTAGCCAATTTATTTTGTATCTGAGCAAGTAAAATTGCTATTAAAATAAGGTTTGAGGGGAGACTATTTTTACTAGGAGACTATATTTGCTTACTATTTTTAAGAATTTATGCTTATGCAAATATTTCATAAGTGCTTTGACTGTGGCAGCCCTGCATTAGCATCTCTTTGGATTGAAGTTTTCAGAACTTCAGATGCATTGTTTATTTTAATGTATGTTATTTTTATATTTTTTAGGTTTGTTTATTCAACATTAAAATTTTTTTGAAATATATTTAGATAGTGAAAATACATACCATGAATTGCATAGAAAATGCAAAAATGTTTGTCTTTTTCAGTTGGAAATATTCCTTATGAAGCTACTGAAGAACAGCTAAAAGATATATTTGCCGAAGTGGGCCCTGTTGTTAGCTTTAGGTATTGTTATTCTATAAAACTTATTTATGGGAAACAAAATTTCTAGCAGATAGCTTATGATAACGAAGTTATTTTTCATAATTTCATTTGTTAATATTATAAATGCTTGCAGCTAATTAACACAATCACATGCAGGTACATTAAAAGAAAAGCTGCTACCAACTCATGTAATCAGTTTTATTAATAAAAATATTGCTTGTAATGAAAGGGAAGTACTGTATCCATTTACAATTGTGTTGATAAAGCAATACCCTTATAGTCCATACAGGGTGAGATAGTGTCAGAAAGTAGAAAGTATTAGTTTGGTATTTAATTAACTTAAGTATTTATTATAAAAAATTCAATCCATGAAATTTAAACTTGATTAATCATTCTTATATCAAAATTAAGAAATATAATTTATGGTAATTAGAACAAGAGACAGTACTACTCTATTAGTCTTATCTATAAATAATCAATGCACTTAAGGTATAGAATGCATAAACCATGCAGCATCATACAATCTTTATTGGATATTGATAGTGTGCATATAACTAGTCTTCAGTAAAGCTATCCAATAAATAAAGAAAAAACAATATTTAATTCCATCAGTCACTGAATATCTCTGTATTTATATAGTTCAAAATGTATTGAAATTTGCATTCATTTTTTGAATGGACATTCCAATAGATATTGATCATGATTGAATAGAATTTGAAATGTATTACTTTCTTGATTTAAATCAAGTCAATTTAAATTGACTTGCCCTGATTAGTAGACTTGTTACTTGTCTATATTTACCTTTCAGTGCATAGTTTACATATCAATTATGAAAATAGCAGATAAAAATGTTGCAGTGCAAAATGTTTATAAGAGTTAACCAATTAAGTAGAAAGTAAAATTGTGAACTGTCAAGTAGATTTTAGATTCACCTCACCAAACAAATGTAAATTGTATAGAAATGTAGGTATGTATTGAAGCTGGACAGTGAAAATAGCTATAGCTTTGAAATTAAAGGATTTTCATACCTTTCGGAACCTTTAACTTATACCTCTATAGTTTATTGTTTAAATCTGAATTAACATAACCATAGCAATTTCTTTTAGTTTTCAACTATTGAACTTCCATGGAAATTTTCAAGACAATTTAGCTGTTATCTTGATTTGTGTTAAACAGTAAATCATGTTTCTGAATGTTTTAAATAACATAGGCACTTTGTAGGTTAGTATATGATCGAGAAACTGGAAAACCAAAAGGATATGGATTTTGTGAATATAAAGATCAAGAAATGGCGCTAAGTGCTATGCGTAATTTGAATAGCTATGAATTGAATGGAAGAGCTCTGAGAGTAGATAATGCAGCAAGCGAAAAGAGTAAAGAAGAATTAAAAAGTAATGTTTTGTTTTATAGTTATTAAACTTCAAGTAATTGCAAGAAACGTTTTGCCTTTGTCAAGTAACTGCTCTAAACAGTGCTCAACGTTAGCTCATTAGCAGCTCTGAAAATATTGTGCATGAATATTTCAATTTACTTAAGTATATCAAATATAACAAATTTTGTTGTGTTTCTTTATCTGAGTTTTTAAAAATTAAATGCTTAATCACTAATAATAAATCATTAGATACTTCATTTCCAATGCAATTTTTAGTAATACACAAAAATTGTTAGCAGACTTGAATTTAACAGATCAGAATTGGTTCAAACCTTTAGCTGCAAAATCATAATTTATTTTGAAGAACTGTTTATTTGTTCATTTGACCTGGAATGATACCATATGCTATTGCATAGTACACGAGGTTATGCATAAAGACATGAAAAATGTTGAGTATGTTCTTAAGAACTTTTTTGTAAACATGTTTAATTCAGATTTAAAATTTGTTTTAAATTTTAATTTCTTTTTGTAGATTTGCAAGCATCATTAGGTGGACCACCTGTTGAAGTAAAGATTTTTCTATTTTATAGTTTATGATGATCTTTATTTGATGTTTGTCCCATCTTATGATTTTATGCAGGGTTCATACGAGCCTTAAAAAGTCTTAAGACCTGATTTTTCATGTTAGTTTTTAGAGGTATTAAAAAGCCTTTGTTTTTACAAGAATACTGTATACTCTAATTTAACCTTCATTCAAAAACCAAGATCAATGATACTCATTGAAGGTCATGTCATTAAAAATAAGGACATAGTGTTTACCATTTAGTTAAAAATTGATGTGAAAACTTTAAAAATGAAAAATAACCTTGGTAAGGCTTTATTTTTCTTTAATTGAATTAATTGGCCTCTAATTTTTCTTTGGCTTGAAGAGTGGGAACATATTTGCACAAAAATAATTTTCTCGATTTCTTGGATTGCTTCAAGACTTCATTTTATTTACAACTAGGTTATGCACTTTTCAGTATCCTAACTTTCCTGCATGTAAAACTCGTCTTTTGTTTTCTTTGAAAAGTATGGTACTTTGTTCTTTCTAAACTTTGATGATTCTAAAATTGAATGGTTTTTATCACTTGTCCTTTTTTAATTATAATTTTTAAATAATTATTTCATTCATATGAGTTTTAAATTCACTTGATGTCATATATATATATATATATATATATATATATATATATGTATAAAGATTTAGATTAAAAAAATTAAATTTTTAGAGTCCCTATGGCCCTGAGGTTCCAACAGAAAAAGCTCACGAAGTTATCTCAAAAATAATGTGTAGTCTTCCACCAGAGCAATTGTATGACTTCATGTTCCAAATGAAGGTACGTTTTGAAATGTTTACATAAAACTTTTTTTACAAAGAATTTTTTCTTCCCCTATAGAATGAATCAAGAATGAATATAATGCTTTCATCTTTAATCTTTGTAGCAATGCATTGAAAATAACCCAAATGAAGCTAGAAATTTATTAATTCAAAATCCTCAGCTTTCTTATGCTTTACTACAAGCTCAAGTTATTATGAAAGTAATTGATCCAGAAGTTGCAAAGGTATGTGAATTTTCTAATTTTTCTTTTCTAAGAGTATTTAAGGTTATTTTTATTGTTTTTCTAAAATCATTTTACACAAATTTTTTTATGTACACTACTGTATGTGAAAATTGCAACACCATGAAAGAATCATGCAAATTAAATGAAACTTGCAGGAAATACAAAACAGGTTAGGATATGCAACTGATTAGAATTACAAAGCGAGCATGCATGTGTGGGCTGAGAAACACGCTCTAAACTTCCAAGTGAGCAGTGTATAAAAGCACTGTAAAGGTGCTTTAAAATGCGTGTATCGTCATTTGACTGCTGTGAATGATTGATTAGAAGTCAATATGCCTCGCCAAAAACGTAGAGTGCCATATGAGCAACTAACGGAGTTCGAACGGGCCGCATGATCTGCCTCCTTGAGGGTGGACTTTTGTATCGTGAAATCGCCACTTGCATGGGGTGTAATGCCACAACAGTGATGCATGTGTGGAAGAGATGGACCATGGAGAACCGAACACGTTGAAACCCTGGCAGCGGGCCACGCAATATGACATCACCATGGGACGACAGACACCTCATCTGCATGGCGGTGATGGACCATACAACTTCCTCTCGTGCATTGGCACAACATTGGAGCACGTCTACAGGTGTGTCATTGCCCCCATGGTTCGTCGATGTCTGCTGCTCCATGGGCTGCGTGCAAGGATTCCCCTACGCAGGATTCCCTAGACTCTGAACCACCTACACATCCGGCTGCAATGGACTTACCAACAAGCCAGTGGTGTGCCGATTGGCAGCAAGTCGTCTTCTGAGATGAGTCCCACTACAATCTGGATTATAATGATGGATGCGTACTCGGCAGACACTACAGAGGTGAAAACCTTCTTCCGAAGTGTCTTATTCAACGTCATACTGGACGAATGCCTGGCGTTATGCTCTGGGGCTCTATTGGATATCATGGGCGATCCCGCCTACTCCAAATTGTGGGGACCTGAACAGCAGGCTCTACATCAGGTAAGTTGGGGAGCCCGAGGTCCTACCCCTCCTGCAATGCATTCCCGGAGCTGTATTTCAGCAAGACAATGCCCGACCACATGTTATTCAGAATATACAAGCCTTTTTCAGTGCACGACAGGTTCCGCTTCTTCCGTGGCCTGCACATTCCCCGGATATGTTGCCCATTAAGCATGTCTGGGATTACATCGGATGTCGACTCGCTCGTACCGCTCGTCGGGCAGAGAGTACGGCTGAACTTTAGCATCAGATAGAGGCCATCTGGAATGCCATTCCTCAGGATGACATTCAGAATCTGTATGATTTGATGCCACAACATGTACAGGCTCTCATCACTGCGTGTGGCAGCTGCACAAGATATTGATTTTCCACATTATTTTTGTTTTATTGCTCTGTAAATTTGATTGTTTATTTAAACTACTATAAGTAATACATGGAATAAGTTTAATTTATTACTGATGATTCTTTCATAGTATTGCAATTTTCACAAACAGTAGTGTATTCTATTAATATATATAATTCTATAACTTTTCAAGTAGGTACTGTTTCTTCAATGACTTGACGTTATGTTTTGTTTTACTCTGTATCAGTATAATCTTTATTACTTTTCAAAATTTTATGTTAATTATTGGAAAATAATTTTCTTTTAGAAAACCTACTATTATATTTAAGAAATAAAACTAATCAGTTAAAAAAATTTTAAGGTATTAATAACTAGACACTTATTTTTTCAAACTGTCCAAATTTGTTAAATGTATTTAATTGAAAATAGTCTTTGATATGTTAAAAATTATTTGTGTTTAAGCTATTAAATTGATATTTGATCAAATTAAAATAATATTTTACCATACCTGCCAACCAAGAAGTAATGTCTAGTTTCTAGGATTTTGACTACGAAACTTTATGAGTACAGTCGAGTCCCGATAATCCGAGTTGATCGGGACCGACACCAACTCGGATTACTGAAAACTCAGATTATGTGGACTACATAATAAAATCGTTTGTCTTTTAACATCTAACGAAACAGACACGTGTTTCCTTTTTCCGCTCATTCTCCTCACAAACTTATCGTCTTCTGAGTTCTCGAACTAGAATGATACACTAGTCGAACACTGTCACCTTTCTACTGTCCAACCACCTCGAGAAAAATCCTGAACGGGGTTGCCGTGAGTAGACGAGTCGAAGAGAGGAGGGAAGCTGGTATAAAATGGACTGCAATATTTGGCAAACTAAGCGCACTTCATTTGACGAAGAATCCGTTTCGCCTAATGTGATGATACGATAGCTAAATGAGACTTTTGAAGTGCAGGTCGCCAAATGAACTTGCCTTCATCCCCAAAATGCAGTGGAATAACCCGTTTCCATAACTACCGCCACCACTCTGGTGACTGGGGTTTTTCTTATGACGGTAGCACAGTACTCCGTTTTGGGGGTGTGACACCTCTCGGAAGCAAAATGGACTAGCCCGAACCAGAATGGCAAGTGGAGAAGAAAAGCGAAAATTCCATGAAAAACTGACCGCCTACTCAACAGGCCAGTGACAAATTTTAAAGCGCACTTGCGAGAGGAAAAAAATACATTATTTAAGCTACCTCGGATTAAGCGGAGCTCGGATTAACAGGACTCGGATTAGCGGACTCTACTGTATTGTTAAAAGTGTAGATAGGAAAATGTTCTGTTTTTGTATGACAAAAATCTTCTATTGTTTCAGTCTTACTTTTTGTTTACTTTAAATTTCTTGTGTTTAGAATGTGTTCAGGAAGGCTAACACTAATTTTACCTTAGCAATAGAAGCTGTTTCTAGGTTTGCATAAATTATATTTAATTTTTTTATGTGTAAAGGGGGTATAGATTTAAAATATGCTTAAACCCCTAATAAATTTAATTTCTAAAGCTATTTGAGAACACAAATTTTGCTGCAAAGGGGTGTTACAAAAGATTTTACTTGTGAGGATTGTACTATGTTTGAATACACTTATGCATAATGCACTTCAAAATTTATGCTGCAAAACCATATCACAAACACTTCTCAACATATTAATTGAGTTAAGTTTACCTGTTGGATTTGTTACTTCTAAACCAGTTTATTTAACAACTAAAACTCGGATGTTTTAATTGGAAGAATGAAGCACTTCTTAAAATTAACTTAGCTTATATTTCGTTGCTCTCGTACATGTCCAAACAAATTCATAATTTGTTTGTTGATATTAAAAGTAAAAAATCTGAAAAACAGTTTAACTTATGGTGGTTAGTTATTCATGTGCAACACATTTTTCGAACTGTAATTTTTAATAATAAAATTTATTTTCTATTATAGAGTATGCTTCATACTCCTGGTTATTATCCTCCACCTACTGGACCTGCACCTTTGCTACCTACACCTGAAAAGAAAAATTCTGCATCTGTTCCATCAGTTGTATGCATATTTTTAATTTTGACAAATTTGAATGAAGTCATTGGTTCTTGAAAGGGCTTTTTTAATTTTAAATGAAAAAATCCATTTTCAACTGAACATAAAAGCATTTTGCTATTAATGATTTCACAGCTTTTTTTTTTAAAATCAAGCAGTAAATAAACCATTTTCCACAACAAATTTTTAGCTGATGTAATATATGGTTGATTTGAGTTAATTTTTGCCATGAAAAATGACCTCAGAGTGGCAATCTAAACCAAATTAATTGCACTATCAGAGCAGCCATTTATTTGAGATAGAATTTGAATAAAATCCACTGGAAGAGGTTATTGTGGTGGAAAAATAATCTACCTGCACATTTTGTTTCATTTTCCTTACAATGTCTTAGAAAATACAAACAGTTGAAACATTTCTTTGATACTTTTTAACATTTTAGTAAGCCATATACTAATACAGGGTTCAATTTATAAGACATTTCCAGGAAGTGTCGTGGTTTTGCAATTTATAGGTATCAATTCCGATATACATATTCTGCTCTAACATTGGAAAAGCAGTCTCTAAAGCAGTTTGATATTGATTCACATAGTCTTTGTTCTATTATACTTTTCATTAGAAATGTAAATTTTAAAAATAAAATGTTTATGAAAAGACTCCAGTTGAAAAAAATGTAATAGATGAGAGACGTAACCCACCCAACTCTTTAATTGTATTAAGATCATAGCTTTGATTATGTTTTAACATTGTATTTTTATTTTAGCCTCCTGTAGTAAATGAAGTAAGTTCTTATTCAGGAGGTAAGTTTTAAAAGTATTTTCTGATGGATTATATCTTAAGATTCTGATGTTCATCTTCACTAGATAAATGTTTAATTGCATTAAGGTTTAAAAGATATGAACTGTGAAAGAATTTTAGATGCTAAAAATCTCAAATTAGGTTTTTGAAACTTAAATTTTTAGATTTTTCATAAAAGTATCCACTATAAATTATGGGTTAAGATCAATAGGAATTTTTTATGATAGTACTTGGATAACTACCAACCTCTATAATCAATTAAATATTCAGTAGTACAAAATTACTTCTCAATAATAATTTGTTTGTAAAATTGTTCTTTGTCTTTCTGCTTTGCATCTAATTTACCCTTGTACAGCAAGAAATGACCATAGAGCAAGAAACCACCTATCCACATTTGCCACTTTCTTTTTAGATACTTATAAAAATAAATAAAAGTTTGATGACTAGAATTTTTCTGTCCCAAATTGTATTTATTCTGAAAAACACACTCAAATGCTCTTAAAGTCAAATTATATCAAAGTCATTTTAGGATTTTTGGGTACTAAAGCTGTTTTAAGATTTTATAAGTCATGACCCCAAATTAAGCATTTTTAGTTGCTAAAAATGTTCATATTTTATTAAAAAGACCCCAAAATGCAAAGATGTTAACTAATTTGAAATAGTGTGCATAGAACTAAACAGGTAAAATCCCAAGAACCTGGAGCCTAGTGATATACACCAGTACAGTAACCACTCACAATATATTTCATTGGATACAGGAAAAATCATTATATAATGCGGGCCAAGAAACGCTTTTGAGAAATAAGAGAAAAGTTATTTTGCATTGCATATTTTTTAATGACATTACACATTAAACACAAAATTAATGATAAAAATCTTTTAAAATAAATCAAAACAGTGGAATATATATTAAAAATATAAATTAATATTTATTTTGGTATGCAATAGAGCAGGGGTCTCCAAACTATGGCCCACGGGCCAGACCCGGCCCGCTTAAACCCAGCCAATGCAGTATGCTATATATATGTTTATATATATATATATTTATGTGTGTGTTGTTGGCCTGCCTGACTTCCAGGATTTTTCAATCTGGCCCTCAAGTGAAAAAGTTTGGAGACCACTGCAATAGAGCATACATTTTTTGAGTATGAAGCTATAGATTTGAATTGCTCACAATACTGGAAGTTAGAAAACAAAAATGAATGATAAATTATAATATAGGGTTAGATTTCAAAGATTCAAAAGTTTTAGGAAACTCCATTATTGGTTATTGGAGTTACATTCACTGGGAAAGAATTTGAAAAGAGCAACCTAACAGAGTGAGGGCTTTTTTGATTTCTTCCATCCAAGCTTTGTGTTGTGTTTAGTACATCAAATTTTTCTGAATTTCAAAATAACTTCATTGATGTATTCAATTACTGGCTATTGCTCAGTTTAAAAAGTTTATCAGGCACCGTTGTGACTAAAATTACTTGATAAGACTAGAACAATCCCATGGACTTAGTTTTTTAACTCCTATGCTATCATATTAATATATGTAATATTGGTCTTGTAATTAAAATTTAAACAATTTTTATAGTGATGCCTGCTACTTCTATAAATTCAATGCAGCAAAATCCTGGAATGGCAAATATGTCAAACATACGACCTACTCAACCAGTGATGTCTCTATCAAGACCAGCACTTCTGGGAGAAAGACCTCCCCTCATTCCTGATCGACCACCTCTGATGCAAGAGAGACCACAGCATGCTCCTAATGCAATTCTTCAGACTCCATTCCCTGAACGTGGTGAGTAGTTACTCATTACTTTGACAATGGGAATGGTGTAAATTTATTTCACCTACCTTAAAAAAATTAGATCCTTTTATGTTACATTGAATCCTAGTTAAGATAATGGAAAGGAGACCTTCAATATTAATAGAAATAGGATATTTGTGTCTTGTTTATCATCTCTTTGAATGAACACTGGCATTCTATAGGTTAGAATTATAAAACTGAAGTGGTGGATAAGAAAGCATTAATTAAGCTATATGAAAAACATGTTTTGTTGAAAATATTGGTATTTTGTTTCTCTGCACTATTAATTCATAATTGTCTGTCCCGGTTTTTATAAATTATTTTCTGTAGTCTGTTTCTGAGATTAGTTTTGGGATTTTCAAAATGTCAATCAAATAGCTAGATTCTCTATAGGCAGGATATTTTGGGATCTTGCAATCAAATTATGATTGTTTTCCACTGTAATTTGTTCCTCGGATATCTGCATTGATTAACGTCATGCTTTTTTGATTAATATGCTTGCTGAAAAGTCTCATTTTTTCTGTATCATGGCAATGCATATTTTCCATTATTGTGAAGTCGTATCTGGAAAACAGGAAAACTGGTAACATAAGACATGTCATGACCAAATATTGAAGAAAATTCAAATTTTTTTTAGATGAGAATGTTTAAGAGATTTTACTGTAAATAAGGCAGGCATTCAGAACTTTGTATACATGTACTGATATTACAAAGCCAAATAATACCAAATCTAACTATCAAATCTTTAATAATGAAAAAATTGGAGTATTATCTTGCCTGGACCTTGTGCCATAAAACTCTAACATCCAATCCCTTTTCGAACCAAAGCTGGGTTCTGACTGTCCAGAGACATGCTACTGTAGTTTTGTTTTGAGATTTTATAATTTGGGTAAATGTAATTAGTAAGTTATTGAAAAAATTATAACATTAATATTTTATGAGAAGCTTTATATATATTTTAAAGTTATCTTTAATTTAAAATTAATACTTACTGTTTAATGCAGTTAAAACAGTTTACACACAAAGCTTATTAGTTAATAGGTAATACAACAATCAAGTGCTATTGTACAATACTAAATGGTTTTACAACTGGTCACATATTTTATTTTGTATATATATTTAATTTTAAATTTAATATATGGTTCCAGGCAACAGTTGAATAATTTAAAATATGTACTGATTTGCTACTCTTGTTCTTAAAAGTTATAAAATTAATTGCAAAACTGTTCCATTTAAATATATTACAAAAATAAACTTAACTCTTTTTCAACTGATATCTTTAAACAGCAGATGATGTCTATGAATCCTCCCAGAAACATTAAATCTTTCTAGTGTAATCAAGTGTAACTACATTAAATTCTAGAGATTAATTTTTTGGGATTGAGTATCAGCAAAAAGAACACAACTATGAGCTATATTATAATGTACTGCTGACTATAATTTGAATTTACTCACAAAATTCAATCTGAGGCAAAATTATTAGACACTGGTTTTTACAGATTGAATTTCAAGGACCAGCATTAAACTTATTTCAGTGATCTGTGTAATTATGTTAAGTAATTAGTATTCTAAAAGTTATGCATTTTATAGCATATCATGTGACTATTACAAGAACTGTGAACAAGTATGAACTAATGCCAAATGCATTAGACAAAATGCATTAAATGGATGAGAGTGACCGTAGGTGATGTGTTATAAGGATTAGGTATTTTTAAAATATGTTTATTTTTTTATGATGTTAAACTTAAAATTTAATAATTAAAAAAATAAAATTTAAAAATAAAACACTTAAAAACATTTTTCACAAACGTATAATTTAAATAAAGTGAGCTATGAAAGGTTTGCAGATAAAAGCTCTGGTTGGCATCAAAAATCATTCTAAGTGAAAGCCTTATCAAAGATTTGGTATATTTGAATCATCTTTTATGACAAATAAAAAAAATGATTTAGGACTGCCCCATCTGAAGAAAAAAATATATTGGAAAGCCAATATTTACCCCATGGTTCTTACTTTGCATGAAGATTAGTGTGGAAAGCTGATTTCCTAACAAAGGATTTGAATCTTCCATCATTGCATTCTTTCCTCTGAAAGAACTATTAGGTACAAACTTCCAAAAGTAACTTCACGGCCCTCAAACCCTCTTGAAGCTGTTATGATTGGAAAACATCTCAAAGTACTAAGATTTGGATTCTTGGAAATTGGTGAATGTATTTATTTATCTGTGTTAACATCTTTCACACCAAAGATTTTTCTTGTGATAAGAGCACATTTGAAATTTTTGAGAACAATTCTCAGTTTGTAGAAGGCATCTGGTGAAACATTTAATCATGATTGTGCTGTACAGAGTGAAATAACTGGATTCATGATTTACTTTGCGAATGAGTGGCAAAAAATCTTGAAGCCAGTAGGTGGTAAAGGTGTCCATATCAATGCGGTAAGACCAATACAGGGAGTTATAAAGGGATGTCTGCTAAATTAGCTATACTAGAATAATTCTGAAATAAAAACTTATTTGCAAGATGTAGTTCCCTGATATACAAGGTCAGTAAAAGCCTGTTAGAATGGAGAAAAGTTTCCAATATTGTCTTGGTCAGTGCTTTTTTTTGTAAGAAAAAAGATGCATGAACTCACATCTTGTTAATCTTTTATTAAAAAAATTATATATTCAGTTCTTAACATAAATTTTTAATTTTAAGGCAAATATTTTATTATATTTAAGGCAAATATTCATAGTAAATTCCAAAGTTTTGTCCAATTCTGGTCTGACAAATCTTGACTCCTTTCCTTGCTGTTAGTATCTATGGCCGAATGTCATCCTCTGATTAACCACAGATCAACGTACGTTGAAGGATCGAAAAGTCTCAGGTGGTTCGACAAGTTTGATGAACAAAAGTACTGAAATTGTCTTAGTCTTCAATGAAGCTCTTGTTGGGATGGCAATTTGATTAATATGCAAAAATCTGCATTCACATTTACTTGAAGAAATGGGAATGGTATTCAGAGTCTGTATAAATGCAATAGTTTTTCTGGATATGTCTTTTCGAGAATGTGTTCACAGAATCCACAAATAATTTCTCTTTCATTTAGTTGCAGTCTGATTGACAAGTTTCTAATTTCCACTTCTCCAAATGTCAGTTGAGTATTAACATCTTCAGGCCAATGTTTTTGATCAAGTACGCGAGACCAATATGCCAACTCATTGTCTTTGCTATCAAGTAATCTTTTTTCGATTTACTCTTTCAATTTGGTATAAAATGTACTTGGGTCAATGGGAGGATCCTTTCTTGAATCTTTTTCGGGAAATAAAACTCCATGAAAGCGAAGATCACTTACAGCAGCAACAGAACATTTATAATAGGGACCAAAGCTCTGTTTTCTTTCTTCAAAAATTTGTACCAGTATTTTTATTTTCTTATTTGCCTTGTACAGGTCCATGTTGCAGTCCTGTAGGTCCAAACTTAATTCTGTTAATTCTTGGAGAGCATCACATATCAATCCTAGTTTCAGTAAAAATTCTGTAGATGTGATTTTTCTTTTCAAGCCATCATAAGTGCATTTATCATTTTTATCTTTTGTAGGATCATGCATTGCTTCTTCAAAATGATACATAAGAGATTCAAAATTATTCCACAGCCAAAACTACACAAGCTAGATGACACCCATCGGGTACTTAAAATTCTTCCAATTTCAAGCAGCTCAGCCCCCAATAATTCTGCACATAAATGCAACTCTGCTATTCTTGGCTGAAGCATGGTATATGGCATAAAGTGTATCAATAAATGATTTGAATCTACATATGCCTGAAGTTTCCTTGACAGCATCACATGCTGATAATTCTAGTTTGTGATTAGCACAGTGCCAAACTATAATAGAAGGAAAACGTTCTGACAGCAATTTTTTCACTCCATTTTTACACGCTAACATCAACAGCAGTGCCATTGCACGGCAGAGAAACCAAATATTTAAAAAAATAATCTACTGTCATCCCATAAGAGTGAAGATATTGGAGTAAGGAATCAAATACTCCTTCTGCTGTTACTTTTTCTTCAAGTTCTACCAAGTACAAAAACAAATTTATCACTGAATTCATTCCAACACCTTTGATATTGCATCGAACATATACTATGAGGGTAGAGTTTTGCTTATTATGGTTGATTCATCAATTATCAATGAAATTTTATTATTGGATTGAACAATTTTTTTTAACCACAGTTTTCCTCATTTCTTCACTTGTATGATTAACATTGTTAATACATGCAAGAATACAGCCCATTTCAACTCCGTTCAGTTCTTGCATATCAATTTCAGTTTCAAAATGATGGATTTTCCTTTGCTACTTTATATGCAGTTCGAAAAAATTTTGCAACTATTATTTTTTCGTTAAATAATGACGTTAAAAAACATTCTCAAGAGTCCTTTTTTCCGCTTTGAGCAACTATTTTTAATGCTGCTTTATGTGCAGCAGATTCTCTGATCAAAAATTTTTTTTCGAAGTGAGCTCAACTATTGCCTTCTATCTTTGCCAGAATAGGTTATCTCATTGTTGGTCCATTCTTTGGAAAGTTTCATTCCTATTTTCATTTCAACTCCAAAAGTTTCAACTTTTCTGCAAGGCATGCAGTGAAGTTTCATTTTGCAAACAGTCATTGATTTTTCAAGCAAAATCATTTTTTGATCGTAGGTCCAGCAGTCTGACCAGTCATTAGTTTGACTTTGCTTCTCAAGATCATATTCAGAAATATCAACAGGAGTCGTTATTTTCATGTTCTGTCGCTGTGTCTTAATATTTTGGCCTTTTTATTAGCAGGACTGGTAGTTGAGAAGTAATTATTAATTTTTTCATTTTTAAATTTGGGGTCTTACACTAAAAATTTAAAAAAGATTTTCAATGAAACATAACGGTCGCCGCCAGCAGTATTCACTCAGTGCACGACCAATCACAAGCCGAGCAGTGCCATCACAACCAGCGGGGATGAAGTATGCATGCATCGGACGACACACAAGCAGCCAGCATGCACTGTTTTAATGATTTTGCCGCCGACCTGCTATGCTCAACAGGGCGATTCAAGTCCAATTGGACCAAACATCAAATTTCAGAAGTTTTAAAGCTTGGAAAATCCGTCGAAAAAAAGGTGCCGGAATGCCGTTCCGGTGTGTGTTTTGTGACAAAAAAAGCACTGGTCTTAGTCAGGGCATTTTCCTGTTATAATTTCTATTAAAAAAATGTGGGAGCTTATGAATAGAGATCTGACAAAGGGAATGATTACTACAGAATTTAGGCTAGTTGAAAAAATTATTTTTGCCAGTAAGCATCCACAAATTTAGTAAGCAGAGCAAGTATGTGTTAATAGTATGCCAAAGCAAATCTAAGCTTTGGCTCAAGAGCTGGCCCAACAAAGTAGTAAAATTCTGTTACTTTTTACTGTTTACTAATTTGCCAAAAAATAAGAAATTGTTACTACCAAATATGCATGTTTTATTCTCCAAAAGATAATAAATGATTACTGTTAGGTTTGTAAGAATTAAACAAGTACCTTTTTCCTCCTAATATAAATTTTGTAAAAAGATCGAAGCATGTCTAACAATTTTGGCCAGACTAAAATTAAGTATTCTAAGAAAATCTCGAGTTTCTTAGTATTACATCATTATCTAATTCTAAACTATTATTTAACTGTTATTTTTGTTACAAAATGTGCAATTATTTCATAAGAAACATTTTTATTACTTCGATAATGAATTTGAGTAAGAAAATTTTAAAAATGAAAAGTAAAAAAATTATGAAATTAATTAAAATGCTTGGTTTAAAATTATTAATGTCAAGCTCACATAGTACTTTAAAAAATAAGTTACTTAGATTTATCAACTTATGATTTACGATTTATCCAAAAAATAGTTTTTCCATAAACTTTTGGCTATTTCGATGTGTTAAAATCCTTTTTCTGAATTTCCTATGCCATAAATTATTATAAAATATTAAAGTAATTTTTTACTCTTGTTTAAATTTTCTGCCAATTTATGAAAAAAATAAAAATGTAAAAGTATTTTAAGATGGTGTGTCAAAATATTGAAATTTCACAACAGAATTCTCAAAACCTTATGTGAAAATTGGGAAACCTAGAATAATTAGGAAAAACATTTGTACTTAAATATTGGAATTTGATTTTGTAATCAAATACCTATTATTAATATTAATCTATTCCAGAAAACATCACTTAATGAAGTTACTTTTTTCCTTAGTTGTCTTAAATGCCTGAAATGTAATCCATAATTTAGGAAATAAATTATTTGTTTTATTTCTTAGATATTTTCCAGAGTTAGATCATCTCTGGAAAATCTATGAAACAAAAGGAAGGTTCTATGCTTTGAGAAGGAATCTTGTCCAATCTCTTGCTTTTATTTTAATTTTTGTTTATTCTAATTAACTAATTTAATTTTTGTCACAGATAGCTTTTAATTATTCTGAATTAAGTGAGAGATGAGAGCTTTGTTTAGCACAAAATTATTTTTTTTCTGATTCTGCATTTCTTCAGAAACTCTTCTCGCTCCTCCATCTTTTAATTTCTTTATTACATCCCCTCATAGTATTGTTTTATTTTATGTGCAGCTCGCTTTCCTCATCCTAGAATGCCTACTGGCTTACAACAAAGCAAATCTGGATGGACCTCAACTCTTGGTAAATTAGCGAGGTTTTCTTTTCTTCGTTTATCTGTGAATGTGTTTGCTGTTAAGTTCATGTCTTCAATTGGATTTCAATAATACCTCTAGACTGGCCATCCTTATTTTAATTAAAAGAACTAATATTTGTTCATGATCAAATATTTGTATTAAAGTGAAATATTCAATGCGAATTTTGATGTAGTCAAACAAGACAACCTAAAATGACACTCCTTTTTATCTCAATAAATATTTTAAGACCTGTAATATGTTGCAGTAGTTTGATAGTCAAGAAAAAATATCAGTAAAACATGATTTCAAAATCTCACTTTGATTCCTAAAACAATTTCCTATGTAAGATTCAGATATAAGAATGCAATATGAGTTTTATGACTTGTTTGATACTTTATTCTCATGCTTCATTTTCTTTCTTGGACAAATTGCATTAATTACTAAAGTTTTTGATAACAATTTTATTAATTTTCAGTTAAAATAGCAGTCTTATCAATGCAGTATTTAATTTAAAAACCATTTCATTTGCTGAGATGCCAACCATTGTGGATATTCACCTTTAATTATAGCATTACTGCAAATAGTGAAATTATGAAACATCCCACTTAGGATGATGAAACTTTGCAGTACCAAAATATTATATATGCCTTATTTTTTATTACTTTGCAATTTAAAAATTTTATAAACTTTTGATTAAATTATCCTATTTTTTAAGAACTTTAATTTTTAGTCCAAACACCCTTAAAAAACCACATCTTAAATTTTTTTTACTATCTTTATCATTAAAATATTTCAGGCTGTAATGAAATATTTCTCAAAAAGGGTATTTAATTGATATTGATATTACTGTTTTATTAATTTGATATCTTTCAGGGAAAATCTGCATTGAAAAAGCTTACAGTTGTGTAAGAATATTGAAATTTTATTAGATAGTGGTTGAATTGTGAGAATAGTTAGTTCTTTGTAGGAGAATTAATTCAGCCAATAAAGCAACCAAACTAATAATATAATTAATTGTAATGTTTACTTAGTTACCTTAAACCCTTAATCTTGATTAAAATGTTGCATTTATAAAAAGTTTAATAACGTAATATTACAGAAACCATTCCTGAAAGTCACTAGATTCCTGTACCATTAAATAGGAGATTGGCATCTCTGCATTGTGTTTTTGCATATTGATTATGGTCAGGACAAAATAGCTTACACAAGCATGTATGATTGAAACTATTGTGTGTTTATGTCATTGATAAATCACATATTTACTGTATCTTTTGCAATGTAAATACAAGTTAATGATTACAGATTTTCATGAATGAGTACACTATTTTTGTCATCCATTTGCCTACAACAATGTCTATTAAGGCTCAATTACATATAAACTATATCTAAACGTAATTGTTACTGAATTTCTGTGCATTACGGAAAATTAATCATCTTATTCCCTCCACTGTCAACCAAATATTGGTATCTCTTTAATACGTTTTCATCCACTTGTCTGCCAGTGTCTATTAAGGCTCAATTTACTATTATGTTTAAAAATGTAATCATATTACCTAAATTCTACTTAATAATTACTGAAATTCTGGGTATCATTTCTGAAACAGCACTGAAAATAAATAATCTTATTACTGGCAAAGTCAGCCTAAGGTTGGCATCAATGAATTTGATTTTTAAATTAAAAGTTTTTCTGATTATATATTTAGTTTATGAAATTTATGGATACAAGTGGAAACCATAAGCTTTGAAAAGAAGATTTCGTGTAGCTACAATGGACTTAATCTTTTAAATTCTCATTGCATTATAATTTGGGGTTCTAATAGTAAGATTTTTCTTCTGAAATGTTGGCTGGGTTGGACTTTTCCTCTCATATTTTGTGATCTGCCTAAATGGATTGATTTATCAGTTGTAAAAACTTGTATCTGAATGTATGGTAATGAAGCGAAAGTTAGCTTTCTTTCACATGCAAACTCATGAGCTTACCAGTCAGATGCACTGAAGTTGAGTCACTGCAATATCCACCTACAGTCAAAAAGTCAGTTCAGACTGAACAAGACAATTTTGATCATAATTTTAAAACTTTAGTTCACTATTAAATATAAGTTTCAACATGGAATAAACATAGTAAATATCAGACATAAAAGTAGGACTGGAATAATGAGGGTCATAATAATAAATTAGCATTTTATATATTAATGTTAAAATGAAAATAAAATTTCCAAATATGTTCACGAAAAAAGAAGTGAAGATTGAGCCACTCTTGTGTACAAACTCAGTTGTTTTTACAAGTCTCAAATGCACTGGAGTTGAGTCATCACAATTTCATTTTAAATCAGCGGCAGCTCGTGGTTGGAAAAATAGGGGAAGGGCCTCCCCGGAATCACCCCCGAAATTAAATCCTGGCTATGCCAGTGATGTGAAAAGATAGCAACTGGCCACTGGTTAATGAGAAGTTTAAAAGATGAAGTTTGTTGCCGACTTGCAGGTTCCAGGACTCTTACCATAAACTATGAATAAAATTCTTCATGGACCTCTTGATGTCTGAAAAGGGTACAGCCAACAGCGGCGGCTCGTGTTTGGAAAAACAGGAGTAGGGCCTCCCCTAATCACCCCCCCCCCCCGAAATTAAATCCTTGCTATGCCAGTGAAATGAAAAGATAGCAGTTCCGAAAATTAGTTAATGAGGATTTACCCCTATTTTCTGTAAAATAAATCAATTCTTCTGTCCTTTAATGCTGCAAATCTGTCTGATCTGTCATCGTAAAATGGCTGTTTCTTCATAAGCGTCACTAATACGTCTTTTTGAATAGAAATGTTTGCTAGAGAAGAAAGTCTCTCTTGCGAAATAGTATTTCTTGAGTACGTTTTTATTCTTTTAAGGCAAGAGAAACTCCTTTCCACTGATACACTTGTAGATGTAATTGTTAAGACGAGAGAAAACAAATTATAAGCTTCTGTGAAAATTTCTTTATCATCATAAAGCATTCGAAGAAGTTCATGTGTCGATATATTCTTGAATTTTCCATCGGCATATATAAGACAGTTCATTTTTAAGGCGCTGGGGTTTTTTAAACACATCGTCGTAAAACTGTTGAAGATTTTCAAGTGCCTGAGATGGAAAATGTAAATTAAATTGTTCGAATTTTGTTGCATCAGCAAGACAAATAAATTGAAGTTTTTTGCAATCTTGAAATCTAGTGTTTATTTCCATAAGAATGCGGTCTAACATTTTAAAACATAGCTGTTTATAATTTTGAGAAGTTGTTTTTAGTGAAAGAGCAGCATTTTCCCGTTTAGATTGGACTATTTTTGTGATTTTACGCCTGTTTTCAAACAGTGTTTTAAAAACATCATCGTCCCTTTTACAGCTCAATAGCTCACGAGTGTATTTTATTTATGATACACAATACTTTAAATCTAGTGAATTTTTCTGGAGAATTTCGAATAATATATCAGTTAAGGCCAAAAATTTCGCTGAATACTACTGCAAAAAATGTAAATTCAAAATTGTTCATATTTAAAAATCCATTTGCAAGTTGAATTGTTGTTTTCTCTGAATGCTCGCTGTTTGACATAAATTCGAATATTTCTTTTAATTTTTCCCAATCTTCAGCAATCACATTCATTAATTTCGAATCGGAGGACCATCGAGTGTGTGTTTCGGTTGGAATGCGTCTTGCAGAATTTGATGTAAGAGCATAAGATCACTTCGCCGAGTGATGATAAAACGAAGGAATGCCACTGAGGCTTCCAAAAGAATTCAACACTTAGAAATTTTAGAAAAAATTTGCTGCAGTACAAGATTGAAACGATGTGCTAGACAATGGACAAAAATGGCTTGAGGAACTTTATCCTTGATTATTTTCTGGAGTCCATTCAAGTGTCCAGACATTACACTGGCCCCATCGTAACATTGTCCTATTAATTTGTGTTGATAATCAAACGGATCCAAAATTTTGTATAACATTTCTGACGTTCTGTCTTCACTTGCATTATGGAAACCTAAAAGTCGCTCAACTAATACGCCTTCACAATTCTTAATTTTAAGGAGCACTGGGAAGTTTGATTTATGTTAGTGGTGTCGTCCACTTGAATAGAAAAGAATTTATCCCTGTTATTTCATCTTTGATGGGATCGTTTAGATGAAATCATTTATATAATCGGAAATACATTCAATCATTTCATTTTGAATAGTTTGGGAGTAACCAGTGAAGACGTTTTTAATCTTTTTGTAATGATTTTGAATTTCTACAACAATCCTAATAATTCCTTGAAATTTCCGTGATTTATGGAGTCACTGCTTTCATCATGGCCCCGGAATGCCATTTCTTGTTTGCTCAAATATATTACTGCATCAATCATTGTTTGTAGAAACAGTATTCAAACGAACGTTTTCATCGAAATGCACTTTAAAAAGCCTAAAATTCTCCCTCAGGGCATCGGCAATCGTGTTCTGATTAAAAAAAAATTCTGAGCATTAATTTACATTTCAGATGTTCAGCAGAATCATCGTGCCTATGGAATGCTTGTGTTATGTTTAATAAGTCTGCAAATCCGTCTTTATTTCAGAATGTTTATTACTAAAAAGGAAGCATGGCCAACAAAATAATCGTTTTAAGGTTGCACTACTGCATAGCCATTTATACTGAGTAAACCAACACTCTTGAAAACCAATATTGTATGACTTACCCCTCTTTCTAATTTCTTTTTTGGCTATAGTCATCAATAAATCCGTTTGATATACTTAACGTAATCATCCCTTTTGTCTTTATCTTTCCACCTTCTAAATGGAGTATTCAGTAAATTACACACAATATCATTAATTGAATTCATTGCGCTGAAAAATCTAAAACAAAATGGTATTCAAAATCATTGTTCTATTTCATGTAATATTCGGCAGTTTCTGCACGATTTGCTAGACTTTTTGGTGCTAAAACTCCCTTCTATTAGTTTTCTGTATTCGCTGCTTGCAACTGGAAACAAGGGACATTTATTTTTAGATTTCAACCGGCAACCCTATAGAGGAAGGGGGATCGTGGTTTCTAGCCTTTTCTTTTCTTCGGAGCCAACGGTCTATGTTTTTTGGCTGCTAATGGCGGTGTTGTCACAGCAACCATCTGGCTTACGGAATATGAGCAACTATTTTTCAGCAAAAACTTCCATGCTAAGCTTTCGCTGTCTACAGTCAAGCATTGTAAGATATTTTCCGTGTATTGAATAACGCGCTTTGTGAAATTAAATTCTTCCTATTTGTAAGTACTTTAGTAATTTTTAAATCGTAAAAGAAAAAAAAAGAGAAATTTTACGTAGAAATATTGAAAATGTATACATACACTGGTTTGGACAAAATGATATGAACACCTGTGAAAAAAACAACACTTGACGGAACCTGTCATATACTCCCGCACTCTAATGTGGAAGAGTGCCACCTAGTGGGCGAAAATGTGCACACGTCAGTCTATTAGTAGCAGTGATAGCATTCGGATGCAAAATATATTGGGGCGTTAAAACTTTGTTATGACTGACCTCACAGACTTCGAAAGAGGCATGATTGTTGGAGCCCATCTTGCCAGAGCCTCAGTAACGAAAACGGCCACCCTTGTTGGTGTCGGGAAAAGTACCGTGTCGACCGTAATGTGACTGCCTACAGCAAACAGGGAAAGACATCATCTGCCAAGCATAACAGTGGATGAAAGTCGAAGCTGAGTGATAGAGACAGAAGGGTTTTGAAGCAGATTATGGCCAGAAAGCACAAGACAACAGCATCCCAGATATCATCTGAGATGAACACACATCTACAGGAAGGTGTATTGACAAAAACTATCTGCCATGAACTGCATGCAGCAAACATACACGGTAGAGCGACTATTCCAAAACCATTGGTGACACCATGCAATGCCTTGAAACGATGAAAATGGTGTCACGACCATAAGAATTGGACACAACAACAATGGGAGAATGTCATCTGGTCAGACAAATCATCTTTCACATTATTCCAGACTAATGAACGTGTTTACGTTTGGAGAACGCCAGCACAAGTCTTTGATGTTGACTATCTCCTTCCTACTGTTACGCATGGAGGGGTTCAGTGATGTTGTGGGGCGCTATGTCTCACTGTGGTCTTGGCCCACTTATTGTCCTGTAAGGGCGGGTTAGAGCACTAGTTTATATCAATATTCTGGCTGACCATCTTCATCCAATGGTGCAAACTTTGTTCCCTGATTCTCGACCTGTGTTCCAAGATGATAATGCACCCATTCACACTGCTGGAATTGTCTGAGACTGGCTTGATGAACACAATGATGAACTGCAACACCTCGTGTGGCCCCCTCAGTCCCCTGATCTTAATATAATTGAACCTTTGTGGGGTATTTTGGAGGGCAAACTGCGCAGTAGGTTTCCACCTCCAAAGACACTTTCTGAATTAGTGACCTTTCTGCAGGAGTGGCTACGTATCCCTGCAACTGTTGTGCATGACTTGTATTTGTCCATTCCATGACGGATACAAGCTGTAATTGATGCAAAAGGAGGGCCAACAGCCTATTAATAAAGATTTTGTCTCATTTCACAGGTTTTCATATTTTGTCCACCCTCTGTATATGAAATACTGAAAAAAGACTAATTTGAGAAATGTAATTTGAAAAATGAATTTGATGAAAAGTGTTGGGGAAGTGGCACTTCCCTTCCTTCCCCTGGAAAGCCGCCACTGTTTTAAATGTATAATTATCCTAAAATATTAATTAATCTGATTATATATCATTAATATTGGCTTTTAATGGATTATTCAAATTGTTAGTTAAATTTGTTTTTGTAAAATGCCTGTTTGTAAAATAAATATTTTTTTCCTACTACTTGATAAATAAGACTTAAAGCATAGTTGTAAATATCGTATTTGCGTTTTCTTAGAAATGAATTTAGATTGTGGAATTTATATATTGAGTTTAGGTAATTCAATTTTTTTTTAAATATTAAATCAGTGGTTTGTTTTCTTAACTGTTTTGCCTGATGGGCAAAAGTCAAATGACAAAAAATATTGAATGTTTGTAAATCATAATTTAAATCCTTTCTAACACTAGTCCTTTGATGATTGATCTTTTACTGAAAAATTTAAATATAAATTAGAAGCATATTTTCTTAAATGTTGAAAAATATAAAGTCAACAATTTTCCCCCTGAAATTAATTACTTTTTCTGTTCATAATTGTTTGAAAGTATTTTTTATTTTATTTGTATTTTCTGAACTATAGATCCTAGAACTATGGGTGATCATGATTTACGGCAGATGCCTATGGCTGACAGAGATATGCGAGCAGCTCCCATGATGATTGGTGATAAAGACATGAGACAAGTGAGTGATCAAGATCTTAGATCCCTATCAGGGATGCCTGACAATAGAGCTTTTGATCCTCGTTATCGAAATGCACCTGGACCAGATGGCCGACCTATGCCTGCAATGGATGGGTCTGGATATGATAGATCTCGATCAGGTGGCTCTTTTGAAGGAAGAAATGTTCCACCTGCCCTTCCTGGTCAAAGGTCTCCTGCTGCTCCGGTGAATTCAACAGCTCCTGGTGTTCGTGGTCCTCAGGTAAGCTAACTTAAGTATCTGGATAATGTGTAAAACAGAAATATTGCATGTTATATCCATGCATTCTTTAAAATGACAACATAGTTATTACACACAAGCAGTCCTGTATCTAGCTAAGGATTCAAAATTGACAGTTGTTTGTCATATTTTGTCCATTTTTTTCATTTTGATGCCTGAGTTCCTTCCAATCTTCATTTTTGGCACCTAACCTTTTTGAATTGGTGTACCTATTTGGGTAAATTTCAATTAATCAACCAATCATTTATTTTTCTTTCTAACAATCTATACTCTTACTTTTAAATAAGTGTCACATAACTGCTATAGTGTTCATAGCATTTGTCTGCAACCCAGTAGTTCCTGGGTTTGAACCATGCTTTATAAGCACATGGATGCTAGTGATTGTCCCTGTTAGGAGTAACTTGGTCTTACCCACTGGGTGTCCCTTCATAAATAGCCACCAGTTCACCCCTTGTAGTTCCCAAGTGGTCCAGTGGTCATGCATTAAAAAGAACCTTTCGAAATGGGTATATCTAAGTTCAGGTCCTAATCACTACATTGTTTAAATATATCCACAAAGACAAAATAAATTAAAAATTGTACCAAGGTAGAATATTCTGGTAACTGATGGAAACTGTTTACTTGCCATTGCCTGACTTTGCTCCTAATTTCTAAACCTGATTTTGGTACAAGAAACAGATATTGGAAACTTTTTCTGAAAACATCTTGCTTTCTCACTGATCTGCAAACAACATTAAGTAATCCAGTCCAGTAATCTCAATTCAAAGCTTTGGTGTTAACATATTTAACATTCTAGGTTACAGTTAAAATAAGCTCAAGTAAAAATAATTATGTTTAAACTTGATTCTAAAGACAGCACTGGATTTATACAATTCTTTTATTTCAAAATTTGTTCATTTCCTAATGTTTAGCATAATATTTTATATTGCATATTTTTCCCCTCACAAGAAATTCCATCAAAATCTAATGTACATCTTTTTTACATTTTAGTGTTATGTGTGTAAAAAAACCCCTTCATTCTAAGTTCATGTTAATTAGATTACCTGTACCAGTTTATTCAAACTTGTAATGGTATGCAAAGTCAAACTTGTATAAGAGTATTTAGTTCAACTTGAATCTGCTTGTAGCAAATATCAGTAAAATTCTTAATTTTGATTCTAGTTCCAGGTCTAATTAGCTCTTGTGTAACAAAAACTGACTAGAGCAACAAACCAAGCCCAATCTTAACAAACTGATTTAATGAAAAATGAAGGAATTTTACCATTCCTAAAATAAACTAGTAACTATTGACCTGTGACAAGAAATACTTCTATTTTTGTAAAATTATCAATTTTTAGTCTACACAAATGCATTGTGTGCTTTGGTTTACTATTCTAATCATGCTTAGACATTGAAGCATTAAATATTGAAAATCTTCGCTTTTATTGTGTTGAAGCATTACATTTTTTGCATTCTCTATTAACTGAGGGTAATTAAATAACTTCAGAGTGAAAATGAAACATGGAATGCTATTATACTAAATTTGATCTATTTTGTATTTGTGTGTGTGAATGAATCTTTATATATGGGATTTCATTTTAATTTGATCTTATTTGTGTAGAATCCAAGAATTACTGCTGTAGGTAATGTTTCTCCAGCTATTGGAAGTGGATCTCCAAATCCTTCAGCATCTCCTCGAGCAGCTAATTTAGCTGCAGCTGCTGCTGCTATTGCTCCTCATGATCAAGAAAAAGTAAAGTTTATTATAAATGAATTTGTTCTAAATACCCATCCTATTAATAATATCCTAGGTCTACTTTTAATGATGTGTGATTTTCTCATCTGTGCTATTCTTAGATTAGCTTTGAGTGGCTCTTCAACTGCTTTTTCCATTTTTGGCCATTAATTTATGTTCCATACTCCTGTTCTTTAAACTGTTTGTAGTGACTCGCAGGGAGATGGTTGTAGCATTTGAAATTTTGGAGCATCAACAAAGAATGGCTAGAAAAATGCTAGTTATCGAATTTAGAAATTTAAAGTGAATGTAAAATACATTAATCAGTTGAAGTTTTGAAAAACAAAGCAGAAAATGTATGCTAGTACACATATTTCTTTCGAATATGATGAATTATAGAAAACATGAGAGCAATATATTAATTATTTTTATTTAGCAATTTTATGCTGTTTTGAAAAATTTTCAATGACAAGTTATCTTGACAAGTACACACAATATTGAAGTATTTTTCTCTTAAAAGTGGAAATGAATCTTTCGAGACAAAAGCAGCATTTTCAGTTTTAAAAAGACAATTTGTCATCAAGTCAGCTTGTAATCACATCAGAGAACTACAGTAACACTCAACATATCAGTCTCATCAATTTCCTTAGTACTTTAAAATTGCTATATGTTAAAGAAACATTTCAAATGCGTCACAGTGGCTGTGAAATAGTCAATCTCTCATTTGCTTAGAATTAAGAATTTGTTAAAAGACAATTTTTGTACTGTTAGCAAGAAAACAAAGAGAGCATCGAAATTCTTACAGATGGTTTCTTGTAAATTTAAACAACTTGAACTTCTGTATTATGTTAATTTTCTTTTCTCACTGAGTTGAAAACATCTGGCCAGTTAGTGGAAATCTTGTTTATTAAGTAGAAAATCATTGGCTTAGATGTGAAACACTAATACGTCAAAAGAAAGTTCTGAGAAAACAAAGCGGAAAAATTCTAATCACTAACCTAAATCCATAGTGTGTTTCTCAAGTAGAAATCTAACCTTCAGGCGAAGAAAAAATATCGTAGTGGACTTCACCAGTCTAAAGACCACCACATCCAGGTCTAGAAAGCTAAAAAACTCACTTATATTAAAAATGTTGATCCATTGTGTTTCACTTGTTAAGCCGATGAAATAAGATATTAATCATACGAATAAGCCTTAAGAAATTCTTAAAAACTACAAACCTGCACATAGTATCTGTTCTAATCTATTGTGTTGGCAGTGTTACTCACTTTTTATACCTCATTTAAATCCATTATAAAGAATACAAGCATCACTACATTTTAATACGTCCAAATGATATAAAATTAGTCAAAATATCATACATCTTTTTTTACATTTTTCTTCATTTTTCTTATGTACTCTTACTGGTGTTAATTCCTATTTTCAATAAGGTGCATGGTAAAAAGTTCACACCTCAGTCATATTATCTCAATTACATTCTATACGTCAACTTCAATTGCATCTCATTCACTTGTTCAAAGGCGATTGGATATTTTTTGACCTCCAAACCTATATTGGGGTTGTCTCAGATTTTCTTTTCTGCATTATTTTCTATCTTTCAGATTTCTTATTGTCTTCTGTAATAAAACTGATGAAGTATTTCATGAAAGCAACTAGATCTGTTCCATGTAGTTTTAGCCACAAGATAACATATTTTTTCTGCAACTCTTATTGCTGTTATTGAAATTGGCTGTTTGAAAATGTTGAATCACCAAATAATAAGTTATTTTTTTGTAATGGTACTATCATAGCAGAAATTTTTAGAATGTTGTATGATACTTTTAACATTTGAACTTACTAGATAATGTAAAATGTTATTTCTTTTAAGTCCTTATTTCTGTATATCTAGACATTACAATCTATTCTATTTACTTTTAGGCTGCTCTCATTATGCAAGTCTTACAGTTGTCAGATCAGCAGATTGCTATGTTACCACCTGAACAGAGACAAAGTATAATGATACTTAAAGAACAAATAGCTCGAAGTCAGCAAGTTTAGATCATTCTTATTTTCATAACAATATATTATATTTTGGTTTTTACATATCTTTGAAAAAGACTTGCATTGGGAAAACCACTTAGTGTTTGTATCATTCACTCGCATTTTTTCAAATAATAAAATGCATATTTTATGATTAATTGTGTTTTATTATTTTCAATTTATATTCGATCAGTATATAGGAAATAATATTAAATTTATTTAGTCCTTTATGTTGATTCTGCTCCAAAAGTGCTGATTTTCCATCTTTCCTATATTGCAATAGCTATTCAGGTCACATCTTTTTCCACGCTTCTTTGGTTAGACTTTTGTGCAAATATGTCTACCAGTTAAATGATTTAAAAGCAAATAAAATCAACTTTTTAATCTAAATTGTCTTGTCCATGATTTCATCTTGAAACATCACACATGTTGTATATATTAAAATAGTTAATAAATGAAAAATTTAGTAATTTGTATAATTTTTATGAAATGAAAACTGGTCTAAATTCACATGACACAAGTTGGATAATAGTTTAAGAGGATTGGTGTACACCTATTATCAAACTAAAGTTACGGCTAATAAAAATTGTACATATTTTTTCTGTCTTTCATTTCTGCTCCTTTGTGTACCATCTAACTAGCACATCAAGGTGGTATTCGTGGACACATCCTTTGATGAATACAGTTGGATTTTGGGTCCCTACCTCCCTTAGAAGTTTATAGAGAAAGTTTTGAAACTCCCTGCATGGCATGATCTTTAACGAGTTAAATACAGGTAGCCCTCCTACAATACGGTTTCGCTCTAACACGATAGGATAAATTGCGAAAACCTTTGTATAACACTGCTTCTACAGTATTGGATAACATGATTTTTGTTTAACATATTTAAAAACTAAATTTCTTTAAAATAATGACGGGAAGGAGAATAATGAACTATAGTGCCTTTACATGAAAATATATAAATAAATTATAATTTACTCATTTATAACTCTATTCCGGTGTTATAGCGGAAAGCGTCTTGCACAGTTTATGCGCCATCACGACGAGACTTGCCGTCTCAGAGATACAGTATTGCGGAAAGTCCCGCCGTATCTAAAAGGATAAAGTGCAATGCGACATCGTCGTATTGTATTTATCTGTTATGAAATGCGATCGCAGCTGAGGGCCAGTGAATGGCAGGCCCTTTTTTTTTAAATTTCCGTGGTCTGGAGACAGTGTCTTAAGCGGCTGGTCGTCAGTCTGCGTCGAGCCACAATATGTTAAAGAGTGACTTTTTCGTCTTTAAGACTAAATTTTTGGAAAATCAAGTTTCAGTCCCAAGCCATGTCTGATAAAGATAAAAAAAAAACGTTTAAGAGGAAATTTATTTCTTTAGAAGTAAAGATACAAATCTTGGATCGTCTTTTAAAAGGAGAAAAAGCATCTCACATTGGGAAAAGTCTTAATTTAAATGAAGCAACAGTCTGGACTATTAAGAAAAATGAAAAAGAAATAAGTGCAGTTGCTGCAGGATCTTCGACATCCGCAAAATATGCAGCTCGTCCCCGGGTGCCAATAATTGAGAAAATGGAAAAGGCACTCAGCATTTGGATTGATGATAGCTGTCTAAAAAGAATTCCATTGGATGGGTAACATCATTAAGCAAAAAGCACTTAAAATTTACAAATACCTTAAAGAACATGGAGAATCTTCTGTCAACCCAGATTTTGTGGCAAGTAAAGGTTGGTTCGAAAAATTCAAAAAGCGCTTTGCAATTCATAGCATAAAAATTCAAGGAGAAACTGCGTCGGCTGATCATGAAGGTGCCAGGACGGATCCAGAAAAAATTCGAAACATTATAGAAGAGCAAGGATACATAGCACATCAAGTTTTCAATGCCGACGAAACTGGGCTTTGGTGGGAAAATAGCCTAGTAGAACCTTTTATATCGAAAAAAGAAGAAAAAAAACCACCCGGATTTAAGGTGTCTAAAGATCGTATAACGCTACTTTTGTGCAGTAATGCGTAGGGGGATTTTATGACAAAACCCTTGCTAGTTTATAGATCTTCAAATCCCCGTGCACTTAAAGGCGTAAATAAAAACACCTTACCGGTATATTGGAAAGCAAATCCTAGAGCTTGGGTGACTGGAAATTTATTTAAAGATTGGTTTTTAAATTGTTTTGTGCCAAACGTTGGAAATTATTTAAAACGGAAAAATTTGAGCTTCAAGGCGCTATTACTATTAGATAATGCTCCATGTCACCTACAAGATTTGAGTCATCCCAATATCATCCCAATGTCAAAATAGTGTTCCTACCACCTAACACACTTCGTTGCTCCAACCATTGGATTAAGGTATTATTTATACCTTTAAAACTTATTACATAAGAAGAGCATTACAGTGGATTTTAGACGTAACCGATTCGAAATCAATTAATGTAATGGAAGCTTGGAAGCAATTTTCAATTAAGCACTGCATCGACATATCTTTGTCGCAGAAAGAACTAAAAACATCAACGTTAAATGCATGTTGGAAGAAGGTATGGCCATCTTCAGTTGAAATAGAAAACGTGCTTGATCGTCAGAAAATGAAATTGGTGGCATATTAGAACTTGCTAAATCTATCGGAGGCGAAGGCTTTGTGGATATGGCTATTGAGGACGGTTCAAGACTTAGTAGTGAAAGAAGTTGACTAAGCGGATTTGATGGAAATGGCATCCGACGTTGGAAATCAAATCAATTCTGAGGACAATAGCATGATGAAGATTGTGAAGTTAATAATTTAACATTAAAAAATTAGAACGCCTGAGAGCTTAGCTGAAAATCTTGAATAATTTTTCTTGAATGCAGACCCTTCAGCTGAAAGAAGCCGAAAATTCAAAAGGGAGCTGCAAAATTGTCTATCTTCATACCATGAAATCTACAATGATCTTGTAAGAACCAGCAAAAAAACCAAAATTACAGATTTTTGAAAGAGGATAGAAGGTGCAAAAAATCTAAATGAAGAAGGTTCAGAAAGTGAAGATGATATCGTTTACCCGAAAAAACGTTCTCGTTTGATTGTACTGAGTAGTGACGAGGAAGAAATTGATAAAATTAAGGTTACATTAAATGAAAATATTTTTTTTTCGTTTTGTGTTATACACACACACACACATACATTTATATTTTTTGCTTATATGGAATTAAAAAAATGTTTGTTTTGATGGGTTTTCGGAACGTAACCCCCCTTTTTGTACTGGCTTTGGGTCTTTTTTCGGTTTCACACAACACGGCATTTTCTAGGAACCTATCTACCGTGTTATAGGAGGGTTACCTGTACTTTAAGCTACATTTCATTGTTGTTTATCCCCTGGTCTAGAAAATGCTGGACCAGGTCCATGAGATCTTGTCACCTGAATAGGAGAGAAGCTGCTTCCTCTTGGTTTTCCACCGATAAATCTAGAGGCACCGATACAGTCAAGGGCATGATAGGGAGTACAGGAACAAAATGGAAAAACCTTGTCTCTGCTCGAAAAATATACTTTTGGTGTGCCCTCTTCTGAGTCTCGTCGAAGCAGTTTGCTATGATCTGCCATGGATCAGTTTACATTTTAAATTGGATATATATATCCTGTATTTAAAGGATGGATTAACTACCCAATCCTTCACTATAATTGTGGGAGTATGCACCAAAATTGGTAAATTATTTTGTTTATTAAATATTGTCTTATTTTTTGTTGAATATTTTATTTCAACTACAGAAAATTCCATCACTTTTACACACTTCATCACTTGCTTCACTTTCCCTAGACAACTTATTTTGGGCACAAAGCTTAGTCTCTATCATGATGAGGAAAATTATTTGCTATACAATTATGTGCTATTTTATTCAAATTAAGTTGATAACACTGGTCTACACGATTTTCGTAACAGATAAGTCAATGAGTATTTTATAAAGTACTAGCTGAATTACCCGGCGTTGCTCGGGTTGAAATGGTTAAATGTTGCCTGAAAACTGAATTAGAATAATCACTTTTCTTTCACAGAAAAATGCAATTATTTAAATTGTACGGAAAATACGTTTTAACTTTTTCATAGCTTCTACAATATACTTCGGATGCAAATATATGCATTTAATTCCTGAATATATTGCAATACGTAAAAGATTGTGACATAAATACGAACAGAAACGAAATTCCGACTGAAAAATGCAGAATTCTAAAAAACGAATGATGCGCAGTGTCGAATTTCGACTGCCTGAGTGTATTCTGAAATAGAGCAATTCGAAAAAAGACATTTGAAAATATTGATAAAGACGATAATGATTTATGAAATTTAGTAATGCTCATATGATTGCAACATTTAGCTGTGTTAACTCAAACAGACAAACTCGGGATTCTAAATCAAATTTATAAAATAATAAAACATTAATTCTGGTTTGACAAATCTGAAATAACAAAATTACGCTTTTATGATTAATGAGTTGAAGTTTTTCGTGTTCCATTACAAAATGTAAATTATGAATAATGAAATATTTTAAATATCCTTTTTTATCAATCAAATATTCATGTAAAAATATAAAACTCATCATAGAAATAAAATAATAATTCAAACGTATACATCCAGCATATCGGTACTCCAAATGCATGGCCCTTTGTTATAACGTCAATCAGTTTCAACTGCTTCTGTTTAAATACTCACGCAATTAAGTCGTGGCGCTCACTGGGTAATTGACCATTGGTAAGAACCTCCTTGATCTCCGTCCAAGTCGGATTGCAGGTGAAGGTGATAAATAAGTCTGGTCTCCCGTACGTCCTCACGTATGTCATAGCATCTTGTGTGTATTCGTGCATGTGTCTGGGACTCCTGTAAATGTAGCTGGTAGTATGACCAAGGCACCGAGGTTTTCAACGTTCTCGTCATTTGCCACAGAATCTCAGGTGAATATATTCATCAACTCTCAGTTTACGTTGATTTAGACGAATGTAAAGGAGACGCTCACTCTCGACTTTTGCGTACATATCGACGATGAACTGATGAAACAATTGCCTGCAGTTCAATACGTGGTTCTGCTCAGTATCTCGAACCATTAATCTGTACGCATAGAAATCCATCGCTGAAACTTTCTTGCTGGTTGTTTCACCTGTTCTTGGGTTGATCTGCCTCAGATTAAAATGATATCCATCTTCACCATGGGGGAATATCACTGGGTACTGCAGAGCATCATAAGATCGATGTGTTTCCGAAATGCGCTGCAATGATTCACCTCTTCGTTGAATAACGATATCCCGTTGATGGAACTCATCGCCTGATATAACCACCGCGACTTCATCTACTTGAGGAGAGTTAAAGCGCCGCTCGTGTTCACCTGCTGGTCTTCGGTCTGCTCTTATGACTACTTTATATTCATCTGTTGGCATACGTTTCAATGCTGTTTCGAACGTTTTAATAAGATTATTGTGCTCATGAAAACTCCTCTGTAAGTGTAACACAATCTGACGTCTTGTTCCCGAGATGTAGGCGCACCTCTGATCAGTTTCCATTTGTTCGTTTTGAATAAAATATATTTGTAGAAATTTTGGTGGTTGATCTGGCAGCGGAAGCAACGATCCCGCTCTATGGTAAATCTGTCCTTGCACCTTGAATGTCGACGGAAATCCGGGCTGTCCAACAACTGATGTGGCGCCGAATGATGTCATTTGGAAACATAAGTTGTATTTTCTGATGTTACTAAGACAATGCTTCGACTCTGACGTATCTCCTGATGTATAAGTCAAAAGTTCTTGTGGTGGTGGTTCCAGTTGGCAGAATTTAACTTTTCCATTTTTGCAGCAAATTCCAGCAGACTCTTATTTAAACTTTTTGGCTTGACAGTAACTACAAACCATTTCCATTTTCCCGATGGTAACACTTTCATGCAGCGAGTAGTCTTTATGTGAACTGTAGTGGAATCCTTCCTATGCTAAGCTAAAATGGTGCGCAGTCCGTGATCGTTTGACTCTATCTCTCTTATCCTGTAGTCGGACCTCACGCTGCTGTGCCATCTCTGTTGCTCTAAATGTAGTAGCTCTCTCTCGCAATCGCAAGTCTTCTATTCCTCTCCTCGGAAGTTTCTTTATTACGCTTATCTTTCATCATCTTAGCCGTTGAATGTACTTGGCCGATCGCCTTCCGCTTCCTTGGAGGCATGGCATTGCTACAGCAAAGAAATCTGTAAAAGAATACAAAAAGGTATTTCATAAATTAAGCAAAAGGCACACTCTCACTGATCAATGAAATCTATTATAGAATACAATAAAAAGCTAAAATTAACGAAAAAACAAATTCAAAATTATGAAGTACTTACATCAGTTTAGAAATATAAATCCAAAATGTACACTATCACTGTCGCGAGTAAAGTAGGAAACACTTATACAATCAACTAAAAGAGCGAATCAAAACTGTCAAATTCGAAGACTTACCGAGTTAGCTTCCTTTAAATACGACCAGCTAAGAATCGAGTGGGTGCTGGAATGTTCTCCACCTTGAGTCCAAGGAAGTGTCAGGAATCTACAGGAAAATCTACCCGATTTTCTCTATTCCATTAAAAATGCGATTCGCAAGTATTCCATCATATTTTCCTTCCAAAAATATTCAATTGTACAGATATGAGAAATAATTCACGAAGAGAACAAAAATTTTCGTAACGATTTGATTTCCTTTTTATTAGAACAACAGTTTCTTCGACTGATGCCAAAACACAACCAACAAAAGCTCGTTGGAAAATAAAATAATCTGGTGGCTCGTCACATCCTCCCACCTTTTTATGAATGGAAATTTAATAAAAACACTTAATTTAACACCACACACAAAAAATAATACAAAAATCTAGAGTTATAAGATTTACAGTTCAAAGTCCTGTAACTTGGACGGAGCTTTTATGGTTCTACCAAACCTCGTCTGACGCTTAGCTGGTCCGACCATTTTGTTAGGTACATCCTCTTGACTATCTTCCTGTTCATTCTCTCTTTTGTCAATTTTCAAACTATCATATGAATCAGGAATCATCTCTAAGGGATACAACCGTTGAACAGGTCGAAGTATTTCTCCGTGCATAGTCTTCAGCCGAGCAACTCTAATTTCACCATCCTTTCCTGGATACAATTCGAGAATTCTTGCGAGTGGCCATGATAATCGTTCAGAGTTATCACTTCCCACAAGAACAATCTGATCCAACTGAAGAGTAGTGGGACATTTGTTACTTGAGTAATGTCTCAGTTGCCCTAAATATTCAGTCCTAAATCTCTTTCTGAGGTCTTCTTTCAATTTCTGTCTATAACAATAACGTTTGTTCAAACTGGAGGAGTCAAGAAGTTCTAAGTCAGGTATACAGCTGTCTTTTACCTCCTGCAGAAACAATGACGGTGTCAACGGTTGCAAATCTTCAACGTCTTCGGAGAGATAGGTCAAAGGTCGATGATTTACAACATTTTCTGCTTCGCATAGAACAGTAACGAGCTCATCATGTGTCAGTCGAGCTTTCCCCAGGACTCTTTTAAGGATATCTTTTATCGTGCCAATCAGGCGTTCCCACCAACCGCCCCACCAGGCGGCGGTAGGAGGGTTAAAGATCCATTGGATGCGCTGGGCTAATGATACTTCTTTGATGTTTTCCCAATTTATACTTCGTAGAGCGTTATTCGCTCCTACCAGGTTAGTCCCGTTATCAGAATAAACAACGACTGGTCTGCCTCTTCTAGCTACAAATCTTCTAAAAGCCAAAAGAAAGCTATCTGTACTCAAAGATAACACTAATTCAATGTGTACTGCTCTAATCACCGCACAAGTGAAAAGGACGAACCAGGCCTTCTCTCCCGTTCGTAAGTACAACGGACCTCCCAAGTCAATGCCTATTATCTGGAAGACAGCAGCATCTTTGACTCGGTTCCCAGGTAATGGTGCTGGTATAACTTCAGTCCTTGAAGCATCGAATCTTCTGCAATTTCTACATTCTCTTAGAGCTTGTCGAATTGTTCGTCTGCACTGCAAAATCCAAAATCTTTCTCTTAACCGCGACATCAGAGTATGCACTCCAGCGTGGCTCATACTTCTGTGTTCTTCTAAAATAAGCAGCTTAACGGCAGGATGTTTACTAGGCAACAATATTGGATTTTTGAAAGCATTGGTATCTTCTCTTTGTACAAGACGAGTAGTAGTACGGATTAAACCATCTGCATCTAATTTTGGTTGCAGAAATTTCAGAGCATCATTCTTAATCGTTCCAAATGCTTCACGTTGTATTAGCTTCAGTAGCGTTATTTCAGCCGTTTGTAATTCCACAACAGTAAATGCAGATACATTACGGTCTGACGAAGTCTTTTTTGCATTATCTACAAAGCGTTTCATCCAAGCGATGGTTCTAACTATTTTCAAGTATGATGAAAATCTGTAACAATACCAAGGTATTTCCTTTTCGATGCTGACTGCTACTGTCGTTTTCCTTTCCTGAGAAATTTCATCATTCTTAATTGCGACCTCGGAACGAGGCCAATTTTCTTTGTTAAGTTTTAACCAAGATGGTCCCTCCCACCATCTAGATTCAATTAATCTCTTCGCTGTACAACCTCTAGATGGTAGATCGGCAGGATTTTCTTGGCCAGGAATATGTCTCCAGTTTTCTCGTTTCGTTAGCTTTCTAACTTCATCAACTCTGTTTTTAACGAATACAGCCCACTGCTCATCATGCTTGATCCAGTACAATGCGGTAGAAGAATCAGTCCAGTAAAACTCCTCAAACTCATAATTTTTCAAGCTCTCTTTTACAAAATGTGTCAAACGAGCACCAATGCAACATGCCATAAGCTCTAACCGGGGTATGGTAATTTTCTTCAATGGAGCTATTCTACTTTTTGCCATAAGCAACTGGACTGATATATTCTGACCTATTTCACAGTGTAAAAACACAGCTGATGCATAGGCCATGGAAGACGCATCACAGAAAGTGTGCAAGGAGATCTTCAATTTGGTAGTAAGATGAACACATCTAGGTATTTTTACTTCAGCTAGAAACTTCTGGTCATCAAGCCATTTCAAAAATGTCTTTGAAACTTCTTCAGGGACTTCTGCATCCCAACTAAGTTTGGATTTCCAACTCTTTTGCAACAAGATTTTGGGACACAAAGATACAGGACAAACTATACCCAGAGGATCAAATATTTGCTGCACAATGGAAAGTATAATTCTCCTACTAATTGGTCCTCCAGGTTTTTGGATACGTCGTGTGTCACAAAACAGAACATCATCTTCCTTGTCCCACAAAAGTCCTAACACAGGAGTCGGATCACATTTTAGGAGACTATGATTCAGGTTTGAATGCTTCCATCCTCGCAAGTCAAATTTTGCTTCTGCCATCATCTGAGTTGACAACTGAATGAAATTTTTCAATTCTGTTTCCGAATCCACAGATGTTACGCAGTTGTCGACATAAAAGGCACCCTTTAGTTTTTCTGTGACCTCAGAGTATACAGCCGATGAATATTGAGTCAAATGATGTTTTATCACCGCTCCAAGAAGATAGGGACTGCAATTCAAACCAAAAACTACTCTACAGTGCTGAAATGCCTTCACAGTATTCATACCTTCATCTTCCCACCAGAGAAACTTGAGGAAATGTCGGTCTTCAACATCCACAGATATTTGTAGGAAGGCTTTCTTAATGTCAGAAATGACACCAATCTTCTTCTCACGAAATTTTAGAAGAATTGATGGAATCAACTCTAAAATGTTTGGGCCTTTTTCTAAACAGTCATTCAAAGACAATTTCCCTTTCTGCTTAGAAGACGCATCAAAGACTGGACGTACTGGAGTTGTAGATTGAAACTTGAACACTCCTCTATGAGGCAAAAAATATCCTCCATCCAAAGAAGTCTCGACAATTATTCCATCGTCTAGCCAGTCTTTAAAAACCTTGTCGTAATCCAGGGATTTTCCTTCCTTTTTAAGTTTTGAAGTAGTGGAATACAATCGTTTCTCAGCAATTTCTCGGTTTTTCGGTAACCCTTCTGGATCATACATCCACGGGAGTCGTACAGAGTAACGTCCTTCTGCGTTTATACGGATTGTATCTTTAAAATACTCTTCAACTGCAGCTTCAATTTCTCCTCTGGACTGAGTTTCGCAAGGGTCTGTGATACCAATGCTTTCAAGCTTCCATAAATTCGTTATATCATTGCTCTGTATCAAAAGTGAGATCAAGTCCGAACCGTAAGAGTCCTGTTCTGAATTACCCGATGACTTCCCCATTATCATCCAACCAAGATGAGTCTGCACTGCAAATAATCCCCACTCAAGCTGACGTATTTCTCCTGTGTACAGCAAACCAGCAAAGTCAGAGCCTATGAGAATCTCAATTGGTGGTTGACCATGTCCGACATCTGCCAACTGAATACCCATTTTTTGGGCAATCTCTGAACACTTTTTCTTGTTAAGCCTAGGTATGGAACCACAAATAACCGGTTGGTCCAACGCTTGGATTTCAACTGAATTATTACCATGGAGGCTTCTTAGAACTACATTATAGCACGCATGCACTTTTCTTTCAGCATGCCCCCCAAAAACTACTTGGGTTAACTGTTCTTTAGAAACTGGTACATATTTCATCTCTTTAGCTGTGTTACTTAATATATAAGAACGTTGTGAGCCCGTATCTATTAATGCTCTTACAGTCTTTTCCTTTCCTCGAAAGGACAATCTAACAAGTAATGTTTGTAAAAACACTTCAGCATTGCTCTGATTGGATAAAGTGGTGTCCTCTGTCTCTTTTATTTCAATCTCTGAATTTTTCTTACCTAATTCGGGACACATAATTACCCAATGTTTCTTTCCACAAACTGCGCATCTTACATTAGATTTACAATTCAGCGATCGGTGCCCAACCTTTAGACAGGAAAAACAACACTTATTCTTCTTTAAAATATTTGTTTTCTCTTCTAAGGGTAGCTTCTGTCCCCTGAAACAGTCTCTGGAGTCGTGTGTCTTCCCACAAAATTGACATACAGGAATCGACCGGTTTTTTGCACTTACAATCAAATCATTCGCTGTTGGGGTAGAATTTTCTGACTCTTTAAATGTCTGTACTCTCGTGCAATTTTCTTTGAGTTTAAATCCTGTCTTAGCCATAAAAATTCTTTCTTCTCCTTCCACTTCATTTCTTAAAAATAGCAATAGCTGTTTCAATTTATCATTATATTTATTGTCTTCCGATGCCAGTAATGGACTTCTCAGCCAAACTCTTAAAATTTCCTCTGGAATGCACGATTCCACAAGAGGATATAGCATTGCAGAATATTTGTCTGAGCCCATTCCGATAGACTCAAGCGCTCGTAAATAAGATTCTAATTTATCATACAATCGTGTTGTACTATTCTTCCTTCTTGCATCAGTAGTATTTTTTATTACAAGTCCTAGAAGCTCTCTTACATAATATTCAATAAGCAATTCTTCTCTGCCAAATCGAGATTTTATACTCTCAATGGCTTTAGCATAGTTTTCTGCAGTAGGAGGAAAGCTGTCGATAATTTCGCGAGCTCGACTTCCGATACTCATACATTGAATTAAATACTGGAATTTGTCCTCCTCAGCCATGTTGCGATCTTCATGAATTCGCTTAAATTGGCTCCAAAAGGACAGCCAATCCTTCACATCACCGCCAAATTTAATAAGCTCAATCTTTGGAAGTTTCAATTTCCTTTGTTCAGTATCCTGCGAATGTATACTCTCAGCTATGAGTGCGGATTGTCTATTAAAATATATGTCGACATTCATTCTAGCTCTATCCATTTTCTCTTTATAATCTTCAATTACTGCATATTCTTTTTCATATTCATCATATTTTGCTTCATCTTCCAACAAATAAATTGTAATCTCCTCATCCATTTTCATTAAATCTGACGCTAATCTTTCTAAAGTAACAAATCGTGTCTTAATAGTTTCTTCCTTCGCTGAATCATCAATTAAAGTATCCATAAGTGCATTAAACGTTTTCGTAAAATTAGCCCGAACTGGCTTTCTTTTCCGTACAATTGTTTCCATAGTTCAAATAGAATATCAACTAAATTAGGCTTAATAAATACCTTTCAGAATGCGATCACGTCCCGGGTCACCAGATGTCAGGAATCTACAGGAAAATCTACCCGATTTTCTCTATTCCATTAAAAATGCGATTCGCAAGTATTCCATCATATTTTCCTTCCAAAAATATTCAATTGTACAGATATGAGAAATAATTCACGAAGAGAACAAAAATTTTCGTAACGATTTGATTTCCTTTTTATTAGAACAACAGTTTCTTCGACTGATGCCAAAACACAACCAACAAAAGCTCGTTGGAAAATAAAATAATCTGGTGGCTCGTCACAGAAGTTTCCGTTTCCCCAACTTTCTCGAAAGTTCTACAAAGTTTTATAAAAAAAGTAAACATTAATTCTGGTGCTCCCAGATATCGAGTAGCAAAATTACGCTTTTATGATCAATGAGTTTTTCGTTTGTGCTTTTCGGTATAACGGTGCTTGGGTTAGAAATAAATGTAATCGGTGTAGACAAATTAAACTGAATAGATAAAAAAAATTTCAAAAAGCAGAAAGTCGATTTAACAGAATTTTTAAAAAAAATCACTGATTTCAACCGAGGATTCACATGTATCTATTCCGGACATTTTAAAATAAGTTACACGCCTTACGTAAAAAGCTTGTGAAACAGAATTCTACAAATCATTACGTATTCAATAAATTATTTAAGGAAAGTTGGTCGAAATATACACGAACTTTCCTTGAAAATCATCCTTGAACTCCTGAAAACCTTTCCTTGAATTTCCTTGCAAATATAAATATTTTAAAATTTTCTTTCCCTTCATCAATAAAATATCTATAATTTATTTACATCATGGGAAGAACTAAAAAGTCAGTTCAAACATAAATACTGTAATTTAATTTGTTTCGGAAAAAATTGTTTTTCGATCAACACTGGTAAAGCAACCATCGCTGCCTAAAGCAATCAATCTATGCTCAATGTTATTTCTATGGCTATTTCGAATAGTTTTAACCCCCCAAGGCCAATAGAACGGGGGTTAAGAGTTAGCCTATGCTGACCGCAGTGTTCTAAAGTACAAGTGTACCAAATTTGGTGTGGATTGGTCAAACGGTGTAGATTTGTATAGAAAATATACACACACACATACACACACATCCTATTTTATATATATAGATTTTTAATGCTGAAACAGAAAATGTAATCAAAAATTTTCTATCACGTCACGTTTTTTATGATAACTTTAAAGATCCCTATTGTCATTTTTGGCACATAATAGAAACGATCTGCTATCTTAAAAAACAGTCACCCACCTGCAACCAATAAATACTGAGTCATCCTCCCTGCACCAATCAGCAACGCTTTAACTGATGAGTCATCCCCGCTGAACCTTTTCGAAATCACACAATCTCTCAATGCAGCTAAGGCCATTGTCGGGTGTTGGTAATCCATATTAAATTCTGCAAGTTCAGTAAGTGAAATCAATTAATTCTTCCAGTTACTCAAGTTTAGTTAATATTAATCAAGTATCAAAATAGTGTTTTGTGTTATCATTTTACGTCTGCTTTTATTTACATAATGAGTTGGTGTTGAGAATCGAGCATTCAATTAATATTACGTGCAATATTGTGGCATCTCCGTTTATTTTGTGTTATGTTTTATGCATCTGGCATCACCTTTCTTGTGTTTTTTTTATGTATGCGTTCTGACGTACTGTGGTTCTCTTCCTACTTTCTACTCATTAAAATCTGAATTCAATTAGCTATCACTTTATTTCGTTAATATTGTAACAGGTTATGGGTTTTAATCGACGTTTAACTGCTCAGATGAAGTAACGATGGCTATGACGACGTATTTGAATCACGGATTTTGATTTCGATTTCGGATTTTGTTTTTTGATTTCACCATATCTGTTGGACTGTGTGTAAGTAGACGACTGTGTACCGATACCTCTTTTTTTGCACACTTTGGTGAATGACGACGTAATATGGAAGCTAAAAATTTTGTTCAGTGCACCAAGTTGGAAGGTTCATCCAATTGGACTAACTGGAAATTTGAAGTAAACTCTGTTCGTGCTCAACGATTGTGCGGGCATCTTCGATGATTCCCTTGTCGAGCCAACAGAACCAGCAGCAGACGCAAATGAAAAGACGATACGCGAGTACAAACAAGCGGCAAAAGCTTATGCAAAGGCGAATGCGAAAGCTGTTGTGATCATCCGCACAAATGTATCAGCGAATGTGTTGAATTTGATCCGCATGCATGGTAATTCTGCACGAGCGATATGGACCGAGTTGTTAAGCAACTTTGAGAAAGTGTCCAGCGTCAAATTGGACACTCTTCTGCAACAGTTTTTCACCTTCCGGATCGAAAAAGACGAAAATGTAATGCATTCACTCGCACGTTTGCGTACACTGTGGGTGGATCTTCAACGTGAGCAAGAGTTGAGCGGCGAAGGGAAGTTGCCGCAGAACCTGCTAGCACCATGCATCTTGTCTATTCTTCCTGATGATGAATATCGTGAGTTCAAGTCACAGTGGGACTCAACGCCAAGGACAGAAAAGTCATCTGAAAAACTGATCGAACAGATCAATATGAGACTGCAAAGACGAAATCAGGAGCTTAGAGACGATACTACGACAGCATTCATGGCAAATGCTAAATATGGTGCAAAACATAGTGGAAAGAAATGGAAGAAGGGTGGAAAAAGGCCCCAGATAGTGAGCCAACCCCAGCCCTTGATAACAAATAATGTCAAAACGACAAATAGACTTAGTAGGACCAATGATGGTGTGAAAGGTTTCAATGGCATCTGTTTTCGTTGTAATAAGCCTGGGCACATTGGAAAATTTTGTCCAGATTTCCCTGACAAGCCAACCACGACGGGTGGCCGAACAGAAACCTTCTTTGCAAATACTCAATGCAGTGCATTTGCTTGTCTAGAAGATGATAGTGGCCGAAATGTGTGGCTTAAGGACGACGGAGCTACAGCACACATTACGAATTCAGCAGAGTACTTCAAGACGTACCGTCACTTTGACAAACAAGCAGAAATCACAGTCGGTAACAAGCAGACAATACCGGCATATGGCTGCGGGGACATTGACATGTGCGTGACGGTTGGAACCGTACAAAAATCTATTGAGCTCAGTGATGTATTGTATGCACCAGACAAAAATTTGTTATCAGCTTCAAAGGCAATGAAGCAAGGAATCTCGAACTTCGGAGATTCAGATGACATGGTTTGTCGTTTCTTCCGCAAGGAGACCCCAGATAATGTACTTTTAGAGGCTCCATGCTCATCAAATGGACTCTTTGAACTACGTGCAAAACCGGTCAAGCCACAAGGTGGTTTTGCTGCTTCAACCTACTTGGTTGACAAAGAAATGACAACTCCTGTTCCTGAAACGGCAATGACGACGACAACAAAGTTGCCGTTATCACTTTGGCATCGACGGTTTGGGCACCAGGGAATACAGTATGTGAAGCAGTACCTGCGTCAGAATGGTATCGATTTCGACGATGGACTGTTTTGCGAGCCATGTACATATGGTAAACAAAGTCGACGAACATTCAAATTAAAACGATTCAAGACGAAAAAGTCTGGTGAGATCATACATGCAGACTTGCTCGAATCGCCAGTCTTGTCAAGAGGTGGAAAGAAGTACATGTTAGTGCTTAAGGACGATTACTCAAAGTTTCGAAGTGTAGAATTTCTGAGACATAAAGACGAGGCTGTGGATAAAATCAAGCAGTTTCTTGCTCGGGCCAACAAGGATGGTATAAATGTAAAAGAACTGGTCACAGAAGGTGGTAGTGAGTTCGAAAATGCTAAATTGGGGAAACTAACTGATGATACAGGCATCAAGTTGCTAATCGTTATGCCTTATACGCCAGAGCAAAACGGTTTGGTTGAAAGAGAGAATCGTACAATAATGGATGCAGTTCGCACTATGCTCAAGGATACAGGCCTACCACAGTACCTATGGGCAGAAGCAGCATCTACAGCTGTTTACATTCTGAATCGAACTGGGCCAAGTAAGACCGCAGGAAAATCTCCATTTGAGGAATGGTTTGGACGCAAGCCGGCAATCAACAGAATTCGAGTTTTTGGATCAACTACATTTGTACATGTACCAGATGTCAACAGAAGTAAACTGGACGACAAGGCTATAAAGGGCTATTTGGTTGGTTATTGTGATTACGATGGGTATCGTGTTTTCATACCATCAAAGAATGACACGATAAAGAGTGCCAACGTAGTGTTCAATGAACAGCAAATTGGTCCTACTTCCCAGCCTTTAGAAGCGACATCTAATACCGGTCCATCAAGCGGTATGGGGTTTGAAATCTTGGATACTCCCGACGATGCAGACGCAAAGGAGGCTGGAGATCTTTGCACTGATGAAGACGAATCAACACAGATGACGGCGCATGCATTGCGAGACCGTTCAACCATCCAACGCCCTGTGAGATTTAACGACTACGACGTGTACAGCAGCATTCTGAAGTTGAAAGAGCCCAAAACATATGACGAGGCAACGAAGTCTCCTGAATATGCCGACTGGAAACGAGCCATGGACGAAGAGATGGCTTTGCATGCCAAGCACGGAACGTGGCAGCTTGTTGAGCAATCTAAAGGACGAAAAATTCTCGACAATCGCTGGGTTTACAGGGTGAAGACAAATCCGGATGGTTCAATCGAGAGATTCAAGGCTCGTTTCAAGGCAAAGGGGTATATGCAGACGGCGGATATCGACTACAGAGAAACATTTAGCCCTGTGTGCCGCTACGACACTGTTCGAGCTGTAATTGCAACGGCAGCCAAGGAGAATCTAAAGTTATTTCAAATTGACGTGGAGACGGCATTACTTTATGGCGACCTGACTGAGGAGATCTACATGCATCAACCCGAAGGATATGATGACGGAAGTGGGCGTATATGCAAGATGCTTCGACCTTTATACGGCTTGAAACAAGCTGGACGATGTTGGAATGCCAAGTTTACTGACGTGCTAAAGAAACATGGCATGATCCAAAGTAAATCCGACCACTTCCTGTTCATACGCAATGATTACGGACACAAGATGTTGATGGCGATTTATGTTGATGATGGCATTGTCGCTGTTCAGGACGAAGCTGCATTCTTCACATTTATGGACGAGCTCATGCAACATTTCAACATTAAAGTGACGACGTTGAATTGTTTTCTTGGTCTGCAAGTTGACCAGTTGAAAGACGGCTCACTCTTCTTGCACCAAGAAGCATTTACAAGAAAGATGTTAGAGCGATTTGGAGATGGCAAGACATCACGCATCCCAGTAACGAAGTCGAGTCTCAAGGTCGATTATGGTCAGCCAAATGACGATGGCATGATCAAGATCGAGGAAGCAAAGCCTCTCAGCAGTGAAATTCCATACCGATCAGCAGTTGGCAGTTAGATTTATTTGGCGATGGGAACTCGACCAGATATTGCTTACGCAGTAAGTTTGGTGTCTCGTAAGTTGGACAACCCCACAGAGACTGATTGGGAAATCGTGCAGACAACATTAAGATACCTTTGCAATACCATTGGACACGGCATTGTGTACAATAATGAAGATGACAGAAGCCTGGTGTTGTTTAGTGATGCAGATAACAACGGCTGTGCAGAAACACGCAGGTCTCGCACAGGTGTAGTTTCTTTCTATGGTGGAGGTGCAATTACGTGGCGAAGCAAGCTACAGGAGGCCATATCCAATTCAACAACAGAGGCAGAGTTCATGGTAGCAGCTGATGCCACAAAAGACCTGATATGGTTGAAGTGCTTGTTTAACGAGATAGCCAACAATGTCTCATTACCAATCCTGCAGATTGATAATCAGAGTGCTATCAAATACATCAAAAATCCGATGTTCCACGCACGCACAAAGCATATCGACCAAAGATACAAGTTTGTCCAAGATGAGTTCTCAAAGGGACACTTTGAATTAGGCTATGTCAGAAGTGATGATCAGCGAGCAGACATTCTGACGAAGGCGCTTCCAGCACCTCAGTTTCATTCTCAAAAGAAGTTGCTCGGTATGAGGGCAGTCAATATGTATAAGTGACAGTTTAACTCATAAACAATGACTGTTTTTATGCTCGAAGGAGGCTGTTGAGAATCGAGCATTCAATTAATATTACGTGCAATGTTGTGGCATCTCCGTTTATTTTGTGTTATTATGTTGTATGCATAAGGCATCACCTTTCTTGTGTTTTTTTTATGTATGCGTTCTGACGTACTGTGGTTCTCTTCCTACTTTCTACTCATTAAAATCTAGATTCAATTAGCTATCACTTTATTTCGTTAATATTGCAACAGTCGGCAAACACGTTCGTGTAAAAATTCTCCGAATTTATTTTGTTATGTCTGGCGAATTCACAACAAAGAGTCAGCGTAGGCCGATTTAAAAATTGATGAAAACTGCTTATATACATTATTTCGGTTGTCCACTCGGAGATCAGGATAAATTGTGGGCACCGCATCTAACGTGTATTAGGTGTTATGTGGAGCTCACGCAGTGGTTAAAAGGGAAAAAAACGCATTTGGGGGCCTTTTGCTATACCTATGATTTGGCGTGAACCAAAAAATCATTATGACGACTGCTACTTCTGTTTAACAAGTGTCAGTGGTTTCTCTGCAAAAAATAAAAGTAATATTGTGTACCCAAATGTTCCATCGGCTATGAGACCAGTTGCTCATGGAGATGGTTTACCTATTCCTACAGCCCCAGCTTCGTGGCAGGAAATTTCTGATTCCGAAGAGGATTGTTCTGAAAATACTGCGTTGGCACAAGCTTCAAAAGACGTTGATTTCATACCAGAAAAATCAAATAGTGAACAACATCTCATTTCACAAGTGGAATTGAACGATTTGGTTCTCGACTTGAATTTATCAAAACATCAAGAAGTTCTAGGTTCACGCTTAAAGGAGTCGAATTTATTGCATAATGATACCAAAGTTTCATATTTCAGAAACAGAAATAGAGAATTAATGCAACATTTCACTAAGACAATCTGCTGTGTTCCTGCTGCAATATACAAGGTTTGATGTCTGCTCTGAGTATCTACACTGCTGGCCACCGTAAATGCAACACCCTGAAGGAAGCATGCAAATAATATGAAATTTACAACATGCATTAGCGGAGGTGAGATATGCAAATGATTAGAATTTCAGCGCAGACGCACATCACGCGCGCCTGTGGCGCCACTTCAAAGCGCTATTTAAGGCTTGGAGATTTCGACGATTTCAAGTACGGCAATTGTGTTTTTCTTGTGGTTTTTTCAAAAAAACGATCAATTATGCCTCGTAGAAAACAGCAATCATCTTTTGATCAAGTATCCGAGTTCGACAGAGGAAGGATAGTGGCCTACCGAGATTGTGGATTATCTTTCAGGGAAATCGGTAGTCGTGTTGGACGAAACCGAACAACTGTAATGCGGATATGTGATCGTTGGATGCAGGAGGGTACAACGGACCGACGTGTTCGATCGCATCCACCTCAGTGCACCACTTCACGTGATGACAGGCATATTGTGCGTATGGCAGTGACGGATCGCTCAGCCACATCACGAACCATAGCACAGCACATTCAGTCTGTACCGCATCATCCAGTGTCTGCGCGTACCATTCGACGCCGTTTACAGCAGAGTGGTCTGTCCGCAAGACGTCCATTGCTTCGTCTACCCTTGACGCAGAACCACAGACGTTTCCGCCGCCAATGGTGCGATGAATGAAGGATGTGGACGGCAGAATGGAATGAAATTGTCTTTACTGACGAGTCACGCTTCTGTCTGCAACACCACGATGGTCGGATTCGAGTCTGGAGACACCGTGGAGAGAGGATGCTGAACAGCTGCGTTGTGCACCGCCACACTGGTCCTGCATCGGGTATTATGGTATGGGGCGGTATTGGATATCACTCTCGCACTCCTCTAGTACGCATTGCCGGTACTTTAAACAGCCAGCGCTACATCTCCGAGGTGTTGGAGCCAGTTGTCCTTCCTTACCTTCAGGGCTTGCCCACAGCCATATTTCAACAGGATAATGCGCGACCACACGTGGCACGCATTGTCCAAGGGTTCTTCGTCAATCGCCAGATTGAATTGCTTCCCTGGCCAGCTCGTTCTCCGGATCTTTCGCCGATAGAAAACATGTGGTCCATGGTTGCTCAACGATTGACCCAGAATACATCCCCAGCTGCCACACCAGATCAACTTTGGCAACGTGTGGAAGCTGCTTGGTTTGCTGTACCCCAAGAACACATCCAAAGTCTCTTTGAATCAATGCCGAGGCGTGTGGCAGCGGTGATCTCCCACAATGGCGGCTACTCTGGCTACTGATTTTGGCAGGAACCACACTTCACAGAAGTCTATAAATTTAATCATTTGATACTTGGTCAACATGTTATCTACAAAATAAATTTTGTTGTGATATCTCTTGTCTTTCTTGGTGTTGCAATTTGGGTGGCCAGCAGTGTATATATATAAAATAGGATGTGTGTGTATGTATATATGTATATTTTCTATACAAATCTACACCGTTTGACCAATCCACACCAAATTTGGTACACTTATACTTTAGAACACTGCGGTCAGCATAGGCTAACTCTTAACCCCCGTTCTATTGGCCCTAGGGGGCTAAAAACTATTCGAAATCGCCATAGAAATAACATTGAGCATAGATTGATTGCCTTAGGCAGCTATGGTTGCTTTACCAGTGTTGATCGAAAAACAATTTTTCCGAAACAAATTAAATTACAATATTTATGTTTGAACTGACTTTTTAGTTCTTCCCATGATGTAAATAAATAATAGATATTTTATTGATGAAGAAAGAATATTTTAAAATATTTATTTTTGGCAATGAAATTAAAGGAAAGATTTTCATAAGTTCAAGGATTATTTTCAAGGAAAGTTGGTGTATATTTCGACCAACTTTCCTTAAATAATTTATTGAATACGTAATGATTTGTAGAATTCTGTTTCATAAGCTTTTTAGGTAAGGCGTGTAACTTATTTTAAAATGTCCGGAATAGATACATGTGAAACCTCCGTTGAAAGCAGTGATTTTCTTTCTGAAAAATTCTGTAAAATCGACCTTCTGCTTTTTGAAATTTTTTTTATCTATTCAGTTTAATTTGTCTACACCGATTACATTTATTTCTAACCCAAACACCGTTATTCCGAAGAGCACAAACAAAAAATTCATTGATCATAAAAGCGTAATTTTGCTACTCGGTATCTGGCAGCACCAGAATTAATGTTTACTTATTTTTATAAAACTTTGTAGAGCTTTTTAGAAAGTTGGGGAAACGGAAACTTCCTTGGACACATGATGGAGAACATTCCAACACCCACTCGATTCTTAGCTGGTCATATTTAAAGGAAGCTAACTCGGTAAGTCTTCCAGTTTATCATCTTTCAGTGAATCTGGCAGTTTTATTTCGCTCTTTTAGTTGATTGTATAAGTGTTTCCTACTTTATTCGACAGTGATAGTGTACATTTTGGATTTATATTTCTAAACTGAAGTACTACATAATTTTAAATTTGTTTTTTCGTTTATTTTAGCTTTTATTGTATTCTATAATATATTTCATTGCTCAGTGAGAGTGTGCCTTTTGCTTATTTTATGAAATAGCTTTTCTTTGTATTCTTTTACAAATTTCTTTGCTGTAGCAATGCCTCCAAGGAAGCGGAAGGCGATCGGCCAAGTGCAGTCAACGGCTAAGATGATGAAAGATGAGCGTAGTCAAGAAACTTCCGAGGAGAGGAATAGAAGACTTGCGATTGCGAGAGAGAGAGCTACTACATCTAGAGCAACAGAGACGGCACAGCGGCGTGAGGCCCGAGTACAGGATAAGAGAGATAGAGCCAAACGATCACGGAGTGCGCACCGTTTTAGCTTAGCATTGGAAGGATTTCACTACGATTCATATAAAGACTATTCGCTGCATGCAAGTGTTACTATCGGGAAAATGAAAATGGTTTGTAGTTATGTCAAGCCAAAAAGTTTAAATCAGAGTCTACTGGAAAAGTTAAACTCTGCCAACTGGAACCACCACCGCAAGAACTTTTGACTTATACATCAGGAGATACGTCAGAGTCGAAGCATTTTCTTAGTAACATCAGAAAATACAACTCATGTTTCCAAATGGCATCATTCGGCGCCACATCAGTTGTTGGACAGCCCGGATTTCCGTCGACATCCGAGGTGCAAGGGCAGATTTACCATAGAGCGGGATCGTTGCTTCCGCTGCCAGATCAACCACCAAAATTTCTACAATTATATTTTATTCAAAACGAACAAATGGAAACTGATCAGAGGTGCGCCTACATTTCGGGAACAAAACGTCAGATTGTGTTAAACTTACAGAGGATGTTTCATGAGCACAATAATCTTATTAAAACGTTTGAAATAGCATTGGAACGTATGCCAACAGATGAATATAAAGTAGTCATAAGAGCAGACCGAAGACCAGTAGACGATTACGAGCGGCGCTTTAACTCTCCTCAAGCAGATGAAGTCGCGATGGTTATACCAGGCGATGAGTTTCGTTAACGGGATATCGTTATTCAACGACGAGGTGAATCATTGCAGCGCATTTTGGAAACACATCGATCTTATATCACCTGAGAGATGCTGTGGCAAATGATGGGAACGTTGAAAACCTCGGTGCCTCAGTCATACTACCAGCTACATTTACAGGCAGTCCCAGACACATGCACGAATACACCCAAGATGCTATGACGTACGGGAGACCAGACTTATTTATCACCTTCACCTGCAATCCGACTTGGACGGAGATCAAGAGGTTCTTACCAATGGTCAATTACCCAGTGAGCGCCACGACTTAATTGCGAGAGTATTTAAACAGAAGCAGTTGAAACTGCACTTTGCGCATCTTTCGTTTTTTAGAATTCTGCATTTTTTCGTCGGAATTTCGTTTCTGTTTGTCTTTATGTCTTAATCTTTTACATATTGCAATATATTCAGGAATTAAATGTATATATTTGCGTCCGAAGTATATTGTAGAAGCTATGAAAAAGTTAAAACGTATTTTCCGTACAACTTAAATGATTGCATTTTTCTGTGAAAGAAAAGTGCTTATTCTAGATCATCACTTTTCAAGCAACATTTAACCATTTCAACCCGAGCAACGCTGGGTAATTCAACTAGTTCCTTATAAAACTGATGATTGGCGGTTATTCATAGACTCGTCCAAAACCAGCTTAAAGGCAGTGCTACTGCATAATGCAAACAAGTATCCCTCCATACCAATAGCACATGCTGTTGGAATGAAAAAGACATGTGAAAGTATGTCATTGATTTTAAAAGCAGTGAATTACGATGCTCATTTATGGCGTATCTGTGGTGACCTCAAAGTTATCAGTCTTCTTCTAGGCTTTCAAGGTGGCTTTACAAAATACTGCTGCTTCTTATGTTTGTGGGACAGTCGTGCAACAAGTGAACATTATGTGGTTAAAGACTGGCCCAAAAGAGACACCTTTACTCCTGGGGAAAAAATATTAAGTATGTTCCATTAGTCAACCCTCAGCATGTAATTTTGCCATCTTTACATATCAAATTGGGGTTGATGAAGAATTTTGTGAAAGCACTGAATAAAGAACAAGGATTTAAATATTTAAGCCAAGTATTTCCAAGGTTAAGTGAAGCCAAATTAAAAGACGGTATATTCGTTGGACCTCAGATTAGAAGATTACTCAATAATGAAAATTTTGACAGCAAGTTGAATAGCGGCATGGAAGTCATTTAAGGATCTAGTCCATGGCTTTCTTGGCAATAAAAAAGCACACAATTGGGATCTTTTAGTACAAAATCTTTTGTTGAACTATAAAAATTTAGGCTGCCGGATGTCATTAAAAATTCATTTTTTGCATTCTCATCTGGACTTTTTCACACCAAATTTGGGTGCAGTGAGTGACGAGCAGGGCGAACGCTTCCACCAGGACATATTGCAAATTGAACAGCGTTACCAAGGTAGATGGGATGAATCAATGATGAGTGACTACTGTTGGTTTCTCCGAAGAGAGGACCCTACCGTACACAGAAGGAAGAAGTAATTTGTGTTTTATAGTTATATTCTATAAGATTTTTTCATATAAAAAGCTAAATAAATTATGAGTATTGCAAATTTATTTAACATTTTGTATAATTTCATATACTGATAAACTTAGTCACTTTGCAAATTTTATACTTTTCCAGCAATTACACAAGGTTGTATAACAAAAAAGTGATACGTGATGGAGAAAAACTGACTTCATTTTCAGATTCAGCGTCGTCAAACGCATAAAATTCAATTATTGTGATTTCTGTTATGAAAATTATTTTTCAATTTGTAGACTAGTGTAATTTATGTTATGGAAACTGCTGCTGTTATAAAAATATCACTGGATTTGAATACTTACTATTAAATGTTCCATTGCCAATAATGTAAACTAAGATTCTGCATCAATGAAGTTTCTGTTCATAAAATTCTGAAACCTCCTTTTCTAAAAGCATGCCCTTTTTTATTTCAGCCCTTGTCCCCTCTGCATGACAGCTTTACACTAATTTACATATTTGTAAAAAATTACTCATTTATATTGTGGAAAAGAAAATGTGCTGTCCTAAACAGTACTTATATTAAGGTACTCATACGTATACATTTGGAATGATAAAGGTACAATTTTCATGCATTTAATTATATGCGATTTTGGTAACGAACTTATGATGAGCAAAGAACAATTTCAACACCTTTAAAATTTCTTTTATTACATATTTACAAATACAACGATGAGCTAAGATTTTAACAAAAAAAGGTGCTAATGAGTTAAAGATATGAACAAATTAAAATAATTTGATTTATTTATTTAATCAATAGATTATTCTAGTATCTAAACTATATCTAATCGTAAATGAAATACAAATGTTTAGAAAATAATTTTCTTTTTTCCATATTCAATTCACCCTAAAGCAAGTTTATTTAATATAATTCCACAATTGCATGACATCCGATCCTTTGGTTTTCTCCAATATTCTTTTCTTTAGTCGTTCTTCTTGTTCTGGTGACAATTCTGTTTTAAGATCTCCAACAGTGCCATTTCGAACAAAATTTCCTTTCGATCCTTGTCCATTTTTCATAGCGATGGCATTATATTTCGCCCAGGCTCGAAACCCGCGGGGGGCATTTGGATTTTCTGCATATTCTTCGCAGCGATCAAGCATTTCGTTGAAGAGATTGTTAGTCGTTTTCCTCATGTATTCGAAACTGCTTTTGTGTACGATTTCATCCAGAAGCTCCTCATTTTCGGCAAGTGCAGAAGAATATTCTTCTCCGAGGAATTCTGCCAGCTTTTTTATTGTTTTCTTCGGATCTTTCTTCATTTCTTCAAACGTGACAAAAAAGACATTGGGGTCGTCTTTGTGCTCGTACCATGAAAGCAGGTTATCGAAGTAGTCGTTAAAATCCGTTTTGCCCTCGATGAAGAGATCGAAGAAATCATCGAATGTGCCATCGTTGAAATAATAAGCAGGAAACAATTTGGTGTGGTGGAAGAAAGATATGCAACAATCTCTTGGATTTCTCGCCACGTATACGTATTTAGCTTCCGGAGAAAATGGCGTCAAATCAAAGGGAAAGTGAATTTTTATGCATCCTGGACCTGGCATGTTTTGTACCTCATCTGGACCTAGCATTTCTAGAAATGGGCAGAGGGCAAAATATTCTTCGATTGTTTCTGGGATTTTACCCTTGTTGAGAACCAACATCACGGTCTGAATCATCCAAGTGGTGCCGCATTTGGGATACGTGGCAACGAAGATGTCTTTTGGAGCTGGCTTGTAGTTCTTGGCCGCTTCGATGATGTCCGGAACGAAGCACTCGCAGTACTTGTATCCATCGACATCAATGTACTTTGGTACTTTTTTGACCATGGTTTTGGGTTTTCAACTTTTACTGATAACTGAAAAATAAATCGATTAAATAGAACGCATTATTTCGATTAAACAAAATGCAATAACTTTTTGAAAAGTAAAAAACTGCTTTTGATGACAAAAAGAAAAGCGTAAGCAATGATGCTGTCAGTTAAAAATAACATACCTGGAACAGTATTTTTAGCATTTTAAAGACATTTGTAAAATCATTAAAGAAAACGAACAATTTTGGAAAAATTTCAGATGCAAACATACATTATTCTGTTTTGGTACAAAGTATTTTCAGTTTTAAATGTAAATTTTGCCTAAGATTTTGGTCATGCACAAAGAATATTACAATTTGTTTGAAAAATATTAAATTGAGGTAGTTGAATTAACGTCGCACTGGAGCAACACAACGGGCTATTGGCGACGGTTCGAGATCAATCCCGAAGGGAAAGATCGAGGACAACACCGTAATTTTGAACCACGATCAGAGACGAAGTCAACACCTGAGCTGATACCTCACTTCAAACTTCCAGACCACGCCAACGTGAGGACATTTGAGACCACGACAGATTTAACTTGCACCAGCCCCCACATGCACGGTGGTCTGGTTCGATCTAGTTTCGAACTCGCAATCCTTCCATTACTGATCCGCTGTTTTACCAACTGGGTTAACGCGGCTATTAAATCAAGAAAAGAGCAAAATCTTAAAACGAAAAATATACTCAAAAGAATTACTTTTGATTTAACTTCTAAATAAGTTTTAAAACAAGAGTTAAGCAGTTTTAAAAACTAGTGATAATTTAAAACATATTTCACGTTTTTGAACTTAAACCTTAGATATAAGTAGAAGCAATTTAATCTGGAAACAAATACCTGTTTCTCTATTTTTTACAGTACTGTTTCATTCGCGGCTGTCACTAAATTCTTAAATTCTCATCTTTATTTGTATCCTTGATAAGAATTTAAGAGGGAGAAAAGATAAAACTCAGTAGCGTAGCCAGGATTTTATTTCGGAGGGACCTAAAGTAAGAAAATAGAATATTTTTTGCAAAAAGTTAACATTTTATCAGATTAAAAAAAAGTGCGTTATTTTCAGTTGCCGATTATAAACTACGCATAAAGTGAACCACATCGATTAATCTAATAACTACAATATATCTTTCCGAAAATATTTACAAAATAAATAAAATTAAATTGGCATTAAGCAAAAATATTAAAATCTTGTTTCTGGGAATTCACTTTTCTTTCACTGTTGGAGGATTGATATTATACGTAGATATGCGAGAGGTTTTTTGAGTTAGCGTAGAATAAACAAGCCCACAATCCGTTTTTATTCCACCTGTAATGTTAAATAATTAAACTATTAGGAATATCAATTAAAAAAATAATAGCTATTTTAAGAAAAATATAACTATTTTTTAAATATAAAAGATTTCGGTCGGTTGGTTGGTTTGGGTTTTTTGACGCAAGGTCGAAAAATGAACAAGCTGCGCCAAACGCAAGACAATACAAACTAATAAAAATAGATAAGTTCAAAATATATAGCTTAACTGTTGGAATCGGTCTCAACCTCTGCAGAGGACTTGAAATTGTAATGCCGTATGGTGTATATGAAAGTTGAAAGTTATGTTAATCTTGAGTGTAGGTAGGTAGATATTTTAATTAACGTCACACTGGAGCAACACAACGAGCTATTGGTGACGGTCTGGGATCAATCCCAAAGGGAAAGATCAGAGGACAACACCACGTAATTTTGAACCACGGTTAATCTTGAGTGTATATGAAAGATTGTAGAAGAAATAGTGATAGATGAGACGTCTTGATTTTGAATACATGTTATGTTTGTACGAGTTGGTTTCAATAAAATTAATTTTTAATGTCTCGTAAACTTTAATGTTCTTTGGCCCCAATCGATCAAAGCAAACAATGGTTATGGGCCATAACCTTAAGCTTAAACTGAACTTTGATATCTCAAATCGAATTTTTCGTGCAACCCGCTGTTGTAAAAACTGAAGTTTGAAACCTAAATTTGGCCACTACCGGTATCCAGTATGATGGGGACTCAAGAAACGTCCATATTTTCCTTCCCGAAGTTGTTGGACTTCAACTATGCCATGTGGAAGACGGACATGAAGGTATTACTAATCGACTGTAACTGCCGGGAATTTATCACGAAAACAGCCTCTAATATTGGAAGATGCTCCAGAACAAAAAAGAAACTATTGTTGGAGAAAGCAGAGCATACACGATTGATAGAAATAGAAAATATCAAGTCTTGATTTCATCTACTGAGAACGGTAAGGAAGTTTGGGATATTTTGAAGACCAACTTTGAACCAGCATCTAGAGCATTATTGGCAGATCTTGTGGACGAGTTCTTTTCTTTCCGCTACCAGCCGGAGGACGAATCCATTGGAATATTCTGCAAACGAGTGCATGAGAAACTTTCAAATCAAAGAAGGTGGATTCGAAATCCTAGATCTCTTAGTTTGCTCCCAATTGATAAGACACTTACCTCACGAATACGATAATCTGGTACAACTACTATACAGGATGGATGACAATGAGTTCACGCTAGACAATTTGTCTAAACATTTGGTGACAGAATCCAGCCGGATCGAGCTGAAGCGGAAGGATGAAGGCAAAAACTTAAGTATCGTGACCGATGCTTATGCTACCAGAAGCAAGTCACCTAGATACAAGGAGACACGGACGTCTACTCCTGATCACAGCAGATGCGTACTGGACCCAAAATTAATTCATCCAAGCCTTAGAAAGTCAACGGTTGGTCGTATGGGGTCGCGACCATTTTGCAACTACTGCAAAAAGTCGGGATATTTCGCATCGAAATGCTTTAAGAAATGCAATCAACAGAAACATGGTGGGGAATTATTCTACATGGAGGACAATCCGAGAACTGATCCTCAACTTGCCTATGCAGTTTCAAGTTTTCAAAATGAAAGATGGAATTTCTTATTGATTTTGCTGCAACTGCTCACTTCTGTAACGAACGCGATGTTTACGACATTCAAAGAACTGTCACCACAGAAGATCCTAGTCGGAGACAAGGACAGCACCTCGGAAGTGTTAGGTATGGGTGATATTCAATTTAGTTTCAGATAGAAATAGAAATTTTGATGTAACTTTGAAAGATGTTATATTCATCCAATATCAGAAATTTAATTAGTGGTGCTCGTATTGACCTTGTGGGAAATCAAATTAAATGGGGAAATAACAAAATGATTATTTATAATAGTTACAATAAATATTTATTTACTGTTCCCAGAATTGAAAAATTGTATTTTAAAAGGTTATCTCAAGATTAAAAATTATGTATATGTAACGGGTTTAGATCTAGAAAAAGCTCACCGTAGGTTTTGTCATATTAACATGCTTTTAATTGAAACTATGAGTAAAATTAATTGTGTAAAAGGAATTGAAAAACTTGATTAAAAATATAGATAGAAATTGTAAGATTTGTGCCATTGCTAAATCCACTAGAGTATCCTTAAAAAGAAACTACGAAAGGAAAACTAAAAATGTTTTGGAAAGGGTCCATATGGATTTGTGGGGTCCTGCTCCAGTTACTCTTTTAGATGGAAACATACTTTATATATATTGATGATTTTTCGCGTAAAGTAATTGTCTATATTCGAAATAAAAATGAAGTTTTTGATTATTTTAAAAAATACTTGGTTAAAGCTGAAAGACATCTAAATGTTAATGTGTCCGAACTGACAATGGTTTAGAGTTTTATCACACAAAGAATTAAAAAAGTTTTTAAATGATCTTGGAATAAAAATCGAAAGAATTTCAACTTATATCCCTGAACAAAATGGCATTGCAGAAAGGTTTAATAGAAAAGTCATGGATAGTGTCAGAGTTATGCTTCAGGACAGTGGTTTACAACCACGATTTTGGTCAGCACTTTTAGCTTTTATTCATACTAAAAATAGATGCGAACACAAATTAAGGGCATATCACCTAACGAAATATGTACTGGTTTCAAACCATCAGTAAAACATTTTAGAATTTTTGGCTCTGGCATATGTTCATATTCCTAAAATACAGAGAAATAAATTACAACCCAGAGCAAAACTTGGTATTTTGATAGGATATGGTTTGAAAACTAAAGGTTATAGAATATAGTATATTCCTAACGAGAAGAAAGAACAGTAGAAACTGTCCATGTTCGTATCGGCGAAAGTAAGAAAGCTGTTGATGTACTATTTGGTAACTTTGAGTACTTTTCTTTTGATCTTAATTATGATAGTCCTATTTTATCAATCAAACGAAAGTATAAAAGTAAAATCAGAAAGTAAAACTCAAGTTTTAGAATATGAAGGTTTAGTTAAAACTGAGAACTTGAACTCTTAACATTTCAAATTGGCGAAGAATCGAAAAACCTAGAAATAAAAGCAACAGGGTTGATGTATACTGTTCTTAAAATTTGAGAATGAGATCCTTAAATGATATTAAAAAGTACTGTACTAAAAATGAGATTAGGTTTGATCCTGTAAATTTCAATTTTAAATCAGACAACATCTACTTCTAGTGATGAATCCAACTTTTTAGGCCAACATTAACCAATAATAAAAAGTAGAATTAAAAGATGAGTTGATTAAATTGGTGAGATGTGGATATAGTTTAAGTGATATAACAGCTGCAGGATAAAACATTGAAATGTATAAAAAGCATTGGGGCTGGAAAACATTAAAACTCGAAACTAAGATACAATAAAAATTGAGACTAAGTTGGGGTACCTAAGATGAGGTTATCCCCATCTTAGTTGACCGTTAAAATTGAATATTGGATGTAATTAAACGATTCTTTTAATGTGATGAAAATCCGGAGTGATGCATAAAGGTAAAAAGTGATGAATGCGATGGGTGATGACAAACAAGTCTAATAAAATTGGGATGAAGTATTAAAAAAGCGTCGATAAAGATGTTTTAAGGTCACGATGGATTGGTTCTTCGACCAATACAAACATGCGAGAGGAAGCAACATGGCGGTCAACGAAGACGCGTTTTACGCGGCTTGCGATCAATGTTGCAAAACTGGAAACCGATTTTTTCAAAGTGCAATATGAATCAGCAGATCCGAGATGATGCAAGGGCATGAGGTGAGTTAAAAGTTCTTGTGAAGCATGTTGAATATATTAAGTCTTCGAATTTTCGAGAAGCTTGTAAAGAAAGTAATGGAATGTGTGAAGGTCAACCAGAGGTCATATGCAAATGTTGTGGCGCCATCTGTACCCGACGATCGAAATGATTCGGATTATTGTGTTATTGTTAGTGCAGATAATTATATACATCTGATGACGTTAAAAAGATTATTAAAACTGAAATAGATCCGAGGAAAAATAAGTTTGGAGTTCGCCACATGAAGACTTGGTAATAATAAAGTTCTAATCATATGGTGTGTTTCAGGATCTGATAAAGAAATTATTTTCTGCTATACAAGAGGATTCAACTGCTCTTAAACCTTCACTCCCAAAGCGTAGAAACCTAACTTTTATAGTAAAAAATATTCCAAATGATGTAAATAATGAACTTTTAGAGATTATTGCTGATCAAAATCCTGAAATCATTGTTTCGGATGAGTTTTGGAAGGAAGCTAAAGTTCGTTTCACTTTGAAGCGATTTCAATATGAGAGAAGTGTGGTGATTGAAGTGCATCCTGCTATGGGTAAATGTATTTTAAAGAATTCAATAAAAGTTATGTGGAATGCGTGTAAGGTTGAGGACTTTATTGTGCTAAATAGATGTTTTTCATGTCTAGGATATAATTACAGAGCATCTGAGTGTAAGAATTCGCTAACTTACTATCACTGCCCTGGTGAACATAAAAGTTCCGACTGTAATAAGAATATTTAAGTGTGTGTGAATTGTATTAGATTTAACAAAATACAAAGAATGCTACTGCGCACGTCGACGTGAATCAAGCCTTTTACAGCATGCTGCCCTAGTCATACCTTTATGACGAAACAAACCAATTTGGTTTTACTCCTCAAAAATCTACTGAAGACGCTCTGCTTCGATTGTGTGACATTCTGCAGCATGGGAAGAAGAGGCTGACAAGTGTGCTCATATTTCTTGATATAAAGGGTACCTTTGATAATGCGTGGTGGCCTTCTATTTTGAAAGATGCTGATATTCCGAAAAAATTATATAACCTTGGAAGTTTTCTGAATGGAAGAACTGCAGAACTTTTTATCGGATCGGAAGGCAAAATTTGTTCTTTAGAGAGAGGCTGTCCTCGGGGCTCTGTTTCTGGATCTAGTCTGGAATATTATAAACGATCTTTTAATTCGTCTTTCCGACTATTTCAAAATTGCATTTGCTGATGACATTCTGCTGATTTTTCTAGGAAAGCTTCAAAACATCATCTTTATTTCTCAGATAAACTTTATTTCCCAGTGGTCAAGTATTCACAAACTTGAATACAACCCTCCAAGAGTAAAGCTGATTGTCGGCGGAAAATTGGATGAAGATGCTATTTCACCTTTGATCCTTGAGGGTTCGACTTTTTGAATTTGTTGACCAATTTAAGTACCTTGGTGTTTTCCTGGACAGAGAACTCAAATGGAAAAAGCATATTGAATGTTTCCATTAAATGAAAAAAACTCCTTACTGGGCCTGTATCGTATTGCCAAAAATACATTTGGAGTAGGCTATGAGGTTTTAAAAGTTATGTATACCCGTATTGTACCTTTCATATTTTATGCATCTCGGATCTGGGGACAGGCTTTGGAGACTAAGACCAACAGACGCAGGTTGAGGAAGATTCAACGGAGAATCCTTCTGCGTCTTGTCAGAGGTTATTGAAGTTATGAAGCAACCTTTGCTATAGCTGGAGTTCCACCTTTAGACTTGGAAATTGAGTGCAAAAATGAATTGTATGTTTCGATTTTAAATGATTTTTCAATGGACTGTGTTGATGGAAAATTGCCTCTCTGCGACATCCCTCATCCGGCTGCTTTAGAACCAATTCATCTACTTAAGTACAAGAAAAATGTGGAGATGCTTTTTCAGAAAGTCTGCTTTACGGACTGTAGTAAGATGAACAACAATGTTGGCCTTTTGTTTTATTTGAAGACAATTCGAATGCAGCTTTTATAAACATCGTATCCGGAATGAATGCACTATCTTTCAAGCAGAATTGTTTTGTATTAATCTCGCAGTAAGTGGTTTAAAGAAAATGGAAATTTTTGTTCAAAGTACCTTATTTGTAGCGATTCTCTTTCCTCTTTACATTTACTGAAGAATGTTGCAAGCACAGAAAAATTATTGTTGAAACGCTTTTAACAATTAGTTCTCTTAAAAATAGAGGAATTGAGATTTTCTTTGCCTATGTGCGTGAACACTGGAATTTACGGGAATGAAAGCTGATTTTTTTTGCCAAAGACGCTTTGAATTTAGCTATTGATGTAAATTGTAACATTCCTGTTACTTGAAAGCCTCATATTATGACAAGCTTGTTGCTAAGTGGAGCAACGAAGAGTATGTCTCGTCTAAGAAAGCTGGCCACACCAAAATTTTTTTCCTACTATTAAGCATAGATTGAACTCAGAATTATTTTTCTCAAACTTCAAAATTACACAATTTTTATTTTGCCATGGAAATTTTGCTAGATATCTATATAGGTTTCATTTTCGGATTAATGATATGTGCGAGTATTCTAAAAAGCATACACAAGATGTGGAGCATTTGCTTTTAGTTGTCCTGCATTTGAAAATTCAAGAATGTGCCTACAAGATGATTTGAGAAAATTAGGCAAAACATGGCCAATGAAACTCAATGTTTTTGTTAAATCTAATCTGCTTTTCTACTCATTTGTCAAGTTCATAAAATCTTGTAATTTTAGTTAAATTGTTTTCCACTGTTTCTTTGTTAAATTAACTTCTGTAAGCCCCGTGTTGTACTTCTGTGGTGCACGGGGAGTTTGCTTTTTTTCAATAAAAAAATACAAACATGCGTGACTCGTGAATGACCGATGCGAAGTCGTGTTAAAATAGCTTTTAACCGTCGAGTTAGTGATGGTAGGAGTGAGACGGTCGAATGTTATGGAGTTTTTTGTTGCTTTGAAGAAACAAATTCGGTATTTTATTTGTAGAGATATTTTAAAAATCAGAAATTAGCACGTTATCTGGCTGCGTACCTGATAAAACTTAATGCCTCTTGCATCTCACTCGAGTTGGCTGGGTTGTTCAATGGCCATTAATTACTACACGAGGGGTCGTGACGAAGCACTAATAATATATGCATAGAAATCGTTGATATTCTTTCCTTGAAGAGCATCAGCTCTAGTTAAATTTCAGTGCTATTGAGTTTTTCCAGTATCATTCCGAATTAAGAAAAAATCATGTTGATAAAATGGGTTTATTTTTATTTCTAATGTTCAAGTACAATAAGCAATACATTTCGTACCTATATGTAAGTCTAAATAATTATCATTTAAATACTTGTATTGTCTTGCCAAAGGCGTACAACGTCCTTAAGACGATCCGGGGTCTAGGCGTAGTTACGAAGCATGTAAAATCGATAGAATAATTCAAAATAGATCCACATCTTTTTTGTGTTGTACCATACCTAAAAAATTTAAATCGGCAGCAATATGAATTAAAAAATATAAAATTTCATTAGATAGAAAAAATCTCTGGATGTTGGCCAAATTTATCCCGAATGACCCTAATAAAAATCTATACGCAAGGAATTCACAGCCAATTTCAAATAAATGAAGTCGACAAACGACAATGAACATTAAGTTAAAGATGTAAAAATTTAAAACCGCAATAGTTTTGAATTAAAAAAAGCCAGTTTCCTCAGTGTCGTTCAATAGAGCCAGAATTGACTCCAAATAGAATAAACACAGTATAGATAGTTAGGTTAATGATGCAAAAAAAGCTTGTTATGTAGACGAAAAGGGATCTAATTAGGGTAAAAGCCCAGAGTGCTGACACTTAAATATTCAGATATTCTTTCACTTGGTCAGTTTGTTGCTTTCTAGCAAAAATTGATAGTTCGTTAAATGAGCGTGTTTGCTGATTTAATTCGAAACAGTGAAATTTGTTAATTCCTATTGCAAAGATTAAGTTTCATGTAAATTAATTTTTATCTACTCATTACGTAAAATAAATGTAATTTCTGCTTATCCATATTAGAAAGACTTCACTAACATGCTGAAAAAATATTTTTTTGTTTAGTCAATGAAGAGAGATTGACAGAAAAAAAATTATTTCCATTTACTATTGAGACTGATAAATTCTCATGTAAGTTAGCTTTTTTTCAATTTATAACTTAATTAGTTTTTGCGAGTTAAAACAAATTATTCTAAATTTTTCGTTAAATTTCAAATGAAAATAAATAAAACTAAACCAAAAGCTTCAGCCAACGACTGTTTGAATTTCTGAGTAATTAATCAAAATGTAAAACTTTAAGCGAATTTGAAAATTAATTATATATTTTTCCATTCATTAGTTTTCTATCGAAGAACTGTTAATTAACAACGAGTTCACTGTTTAGTTATAAAAATTGAGAGAAAGCCACTTACCTCAACACAGTTTTTGTCAGCTGTTGATATTTTGATAATGTAGAATTTTGCCGCTGTATATATTAGGCAGAGGCGGTCGACATTACGATGAAAAACTCGTGGATGCGTATCGGATTAACACAGGAGTAGTGGCAACCTTGAGTTCAACATAAACCGCTTAAGGGTCATTTCTATATCCGAGGAAATAAATGCTGAGGTTTTAATAGAAATGAAACAAACTCAAATTTTACATTTATGTATTTTTGAATTTAATTCGAGGAAATAGTTTCTCTCGGTAACCATGTTTTGCTGTGATTTCCAGTTCGATGGAAGTCTGGAGTACAATTGTCTTCTGTAATTATCGACATTTTTGAAGAGGGTTGGTATATATGTAAGCAAGAATGAAGTGGCAGCTCTAAGTTAATGGAATTTATCACACTCATTGTGTATAAATTAGTTTTTTATTAACATTAAAATGTTCAAAAAAATTTCTACAAAATTCTTCAAAACGCATAGCGATTGCCAATGCAATTATGCCGGTCTAATTCCAACAGAAACATAAAAGTTTTTATTCAAACTTAAGAGATACATTTTAGAGTTATATGGCGAAAGCCTTTAACCTTCAATAAGTGATGGAAGAGGTACTCACTTGGTTCCATTGAAGTGGATATAATTGTCATGATATAAGAGTTGAATGTATTGATCTATGATACATTTATTGATTTTGTTAATGGTATAAGAAAATGTAAGGTGTAAATGAGAAAGTGAAGATTAAATATCTATGTATATTTTTATCTGAGTTGGGGCAGCTACCTGATTCTCTTTCCAAATGAAAGATTTGAAATTCAGTGGACGTCGCCTCCGCTACATATATATCCAAAAAGGGCAGTCGTATCCCTCCCACATAATCCCTCAGTGACTCCCTCCGAGGTTAAAGTTACAAAAGTTAGTAATTGTAGTGTAATTAGTTATCTTGTAATTGTAAGGAGTTTAATTCGTAGTTGTCAGGTATTTTCGAGATTGTCGTAGAAAGTAACCAACCTCAGTATGTGAGCTTGAAGTGTGGGGGTGTACCTACCCCCACACTACTATGTTTGCACATGTACAGATCATGTATAAATATCTTCATTACCAATGGGAATTTAAAAATTTATTCTGAAAGTAGTTTGCAGTTTCTAAAACTTTTGAATGTGAGCTTTGGCTGCGTATTCCCATACTTGGCATCCAGTAATTATGAGCGCGGGAAGGAGTTGTAAATAAACGGCCTTAAGTATCCGGATTGGGAATCCTTTTCGATTTGTGTTGTTTTCCTGTCACTGGTAACAGTGTTCACGGAGTGTGATAACTGCTAAGTAGCACTAGTACCTACCCCTGTACATTAGGGTGGGCCGAAAAAAATATAATTTCTCTGGAACAAATTCTAACGGGGAAAAAGTTTGTCAGTCCACCTCAGATGAACATACCTGTTAATTAAAAAAATATCTTAGTGAAGAGACCGTTGGATAAAGTTTTCGAATTCTGGCGTTTTGGCTTTTCCTCAAGACACCACCGGAAATCATCCAATCCCAAAGGCAGTGTTACACTGACCGAAAACAGTGGTTTTCAGTCGCGGAAACCCGTAAAACATTTTAGGAATTATGTCAAACGTTAAAACCAAACCTGGTACGATTTCCGTAGAAATAGTCATATATAGTGAGTTTGCATGAGGACTACCTAGCATGACTAATACGCGTCTGTTTCTAAACAGTTTTCTTCAAGATATCTACTATTTAAAGAGCAATATGTAATTCAGACTTGTTCCGTTGCTTTTCCAAACCCAGTCAAAGACAGTCGTGTACAAGGGGGCTGGTGCACGTTAAACCTGTCGTGACCTCAAATGTCTTCACGTTGGCGTGATGTAGAAGTTTGGAGAGTGAGGTGCCAGTTAAGGTGTTGACCACGTCATCTAATCGTGATTCAAAGTTACGTGGTGTTGTCCTCGGATCTTTCCCTTGGGGATTGTTCCCGGACCGTCGCCAATAGTCCGTTGTTTTGTCCAGTGCGACGTTAATTAACTACCTACTATTCTCTGCTCCAAAAGAAGTTTCTCCAAAACAGTCGACGATAGTCCTCAAGAAGACAGGTAGAAACCTACTTAGGTGCATTACAAAACATTAGTATTCTGAATTATCGTAGGGTTTTACAATTAAACCAAACAACTTAAGCATGTAAGGTACAATTTTTGTAAACTTTTTGAATGTTTTCTGGGTTTCCTCATACAATCACAAGAGCTTATTTGCTGTTGTGAGCCGTCTTGCATGTGATGAGGTTTCTGGCCATATTTTGCTGCATCATGACATCATCGACTGTTTTTAATGGTTAGACGAATCGGATATGGGATAATAATAATCTGTACTCAAATTTGAAGGAAGTTCGGGAAGGTTGGTATCGATGAGGTTGAATTTCACTACGGGTAGTGCTTAACAATTACTGATGCTTTTCCGACAGAGCCCGAGTGCAGATCAGGGTCTTCATCCATCAAGATACATAAATAGAGAATCAAGGCAGCTTGTGTGCATGTAAGATTCACTAAAACCATTACAAGTGTCGGCACATTATCCAAGTTTTGTAATTCCCTTTACTGTGTCTCCCATTTGTAAGTTCTCCACCTGTTTCATTATGTCGATGTTGCATACCCATTCCTTGATTTTCCAGGAATCTACATATTGCACACTAAATAGTTCATATCTCAAAGAAAACCGGGCAGAAACTTGAATAGACGCGTATGAGTCCTGCCAAGGTAAACCCACGGTATGTGACCATTTCTGCGGAAAGTAGGCTGTTTGTTTTTAATGTGTGACACGAATCAAACCTAAAATGTTTTACTCGTTTCTACAACTGAAAACAATTATTTTAATCACTTTAACACTGGCCATGTTAAAAACCCATGGCTGGAATGATTTCAAGTGGTCTTTCGGGACTACTAAAATGCCGGAATTCGAAAACTTCAACTTCCGGTCTCTTCACAAAAACATTTTTGATTTCGAAAAAAGTAACAGATATGTTAATCTGAGGTGGACTGACGAATCTTTTTCATTATTAGAATTTGTTCCGGCGAAATTCAATTTTTTTGGTCCACCCTACTATACATAGCATCAAATGGCGCTGGACCAGTTGAACGGGCATGGCGGAAAATGAGCAGAACAGGGTCTTGAACAATAGAAGTTGAACGCGCTGTCGTTGGTATTGTTTTTCAATATTTACAACACGATAGTAGTCATCTGTAAATAAACATTCCTGAAGTACCTTTCAGAATTAATAGGCACGATCAGAATGGAATACAAACAGGGATCAAACGAATGATCACAAAAATGTAGATCAATGCTCTTTCCAAGAAGGGATATTGGACAATGCGACGAACAATTTCCGAAGTGGGCATCTTGGCGATGCACTCTAGAACTCTAGATGGATTGAAATGTTTAGATATGTATTGTATTAGATCTGATCAACTCATTGCTAAGCTGATGACTTATTCACTGATCTGTGGATAGATGCTTTACAAATTTACTGAAATATTCTAAGTGGGGCTCAGAATTTCTGATCTTGAAAATCCAGGGTGAAACACGACGAAAGTTTTGTTATGGTTTGAGTTATAATTCATCGTTCATTGGGCGTGAGCAAACTGCATTTTATGGATAGAAATATGAATCATTAGATGTATATTGACATTCTGAAAAGAAATGCTTGAGAACGTGCAAGAAAAATCAGGATTAAAAGCGACATTTGCTCCTATGATGACGATGATCCCAATCACAATGTTTGAATTGTGAAGTGTTTGTTGCTAAAACTCTGCTCTCAAGTTATAGCCAAGAAGGAAAACATCTCCCCAGTCCTCAGACTTTAGTGTTATTGACAATTTGGAACAAAATAGTTCTAGAATATCACATTTCCAGGAAAAACAATTTACTATTAACTTTTTTAATGGAAGTATAGGCAGGAATAATGTCAGCTTATCGTAAAAATTAGTTTATTAAATGCCTAAACGACTTAAAATGAAATTTATTTTCCTTTTTGTCATTAAAAATGCCTTCAACTTTATGTGTAATTTCCATTTTGAGATAAAAATATGTAGTTCTTTTTCGTTTCATTTCTTATAAATATGAATTGTTATAAATTTATGAACTGCACTAAATTATAGAAGTACTAATAAGAGCAATAAAAGACCTGTAATTTAGTGTAAAAGTTTCTGGAATTATCTGAATTCTTCCGAGTTTAAAACTGTCTTAACCAATTTCACTCGAGTGTTCCCTTTTTACTTTGCCTTCACTGTATGTTTTAAAATTAGTGTTCTTTCTGATGTCAACCATTTTTCTATAAACTCAATTAACCAAAAGGCTCATTGAGCTAAAAATATTTTTATTTGAAAAAATATATTGAAGGAATTAGCTTCTTGATTTGTTTGTTAATGGTAAAAGAAATTAATCTTCCGTCAACACTTTCGTTTTGCGCATTATACCCATATTGAAATAAGAAGACATTTGAAAATTACTTTTTATGCTTAAAAGTATCAAATGCCTCAGTCATCCTTGTAAATATTTCGAAGAAAATCGGATTGCTTTCATATTTTTTGTGATAAATGAGCTTGTTGCCATCAGAAAGAAAAAAATGTTTCAAGCAATTCGTGGAAATGAATATGGAAATTTTATAACCAAAGAATGAAAAGATTTCATGCGCTTATTTAAATAAGGTTGTTCGCATTTCGTCGAAAATCGCTCCTTACTGCCACAATTGAGTATTAAGTTTCAGATAGGTGATGAAATCCACATTTTACACCCAATTCCTATTAAAGGAAGTAAAGATGAAAAGGCAAATCGAGAATCTCGGATCAGAACTCGGAAAACATGGATTTAACAAATGAAACAGCCATGCAAGCCACTCTAACGGGCTTCACACTTGAGCAGTAGTGCGGAATCATCTGCACTTTCTCCGAAACAAGAGGGAATTTGGCTTTGTCACGCGTTTGTGAACTGCCCATTGATTTTATACCTTAATTATAAGCAAGAGTCTATTGAATTTCGGGTTTGAGTCTGAAAAGCCTTGACCATCACCCTGATCTTAACAATCAGGGTATTGCTCTGCCTTCGGGTGACATCACATTTTCATCTGCTGTATACAACGAAACAGCTCTTTATTCGCAACTTCACATTTCCAGTTCGATGTTCACCGACGACTTTTTCATTGTTATAACTAAGGTTACCAAACGCCCCGGTTTGACTAGACTTAAAAGACGTTTCAGGTTTCGGCCTGATCGTTTTGTACGGTCAGAAGAAAAATATTAAGGCCGTGTCCTTTTAGATGTATCAATCATTGCTTCCCATAATACCAGGAGAGTTACCCCTTTTGAATGCACTTAGACACTGATTGTGTTTGGAGATACTATGAAATTCATTTTTGTCTGCAGAAGTTCCCCCGTCCATCCAAACTGCTGCAGAAGACTCAAGGAACATGTTGTTGATGGAACATGCAGGTTGATGTTAGCTTGAATGAACTATTATTTGTTTCGAAATTGAAATATCTGCATAAAATTAATTAAACCGGTGGTACTTCTGCGATAAATCGTTTGAAGTAGTAATTGGCAAAACATTTTAGTTTACTGAAACTAGTTTCGTAACACATGGAAGCAGAGTTTCACCACTTTAATAATTAGAGTAATTTTGTTTGTCGCTTTACGGTCATCTTTTGCTACACGAGAGCAAACGGGACCTACGGTTTAAATTATTCAAATCCAGAGCCTATTGAATTCAGGGCCAGAGTGTTCATTTATCATCACACCACAGTATAAGTGTCCCGGTTTGAACAAAAAATATATGGTAAGCCTACTTAAAAATGTCCGTTTTGAAAGAAAAATAATATTTATCCTTATAACAAACTTTTAACTACAATCCTTTTGTTTTATTAATATAGAGGAAAACAAACAGGGTATCTGACCATGGATCTAACTCATTCTTATAAGTAGGAATTGGGCTTCGATGAAATTTGCATTTCCTTACATTCTGGGGAGTTCTCTATTTCAGAATTTTGTTGCCTTGCGTATTTTTTGACGTATTGGAGCATTTTTGTTTCGGTCATTGTATCCCGTTTTCTGTTATTTTTTAAAAAGAAAGTTAAATTTTAGTTTGGATCATGATTTGTAACACTCAACAAGAATTGACAGATAACGAAAAGTAAAAAGAAATTCAATTGTAGTTCATTCTGGCAACTTTGTTCAAGATACTGACGGACTGCAATTTTGAAGTGTCCCCATAATTGAAAGTGATTTATTTGGTGAAATGAACATGCGTTGTGACATCTTAGCGCCTAAGAGTCTAGAATGGCCGGCTGCAGACCCGGAAGTTTCCTGTTAAAAAGTCCTTCAATAATGCGCTTGCGCATGTGAGGAGAATGAGAAACAGTTAGCTCACGGACTCCGTCTAGTTGAGACGTCTTCGTAGCAATTCGTAAATTTTAATATGAAAATAAGCATTTTTGTTTCGCGCGTCCATTGTAAACCCATTGTTTTGTCTGTGTTAAAATAAATGTTATTTTTTAATGTCCAACAAAAGTTCGGATTAATTCATCACAGACTAGAGTTTTGGTGTCCTGGAAGTCGGATGGAAGCAAGAAAGCAGGAAATGCAGGTAGGCCCACCCTTGTATTAAATTAAATTTATTGAGGTTCTGGCTTACCGAAATTAGTGAGGCAAAGAGCCTAAATAGTTTTGGTTAAAAAAAAACAAAAAGAAATGACTACATATCCAATTTTATTTTGTGGTTATTTAAATTTTGTCTTTATGAAAGTTAATAGAAGTTGATGATAAAGTGAATTTGCATGTTCTACTAAGTAGATATTATCAAGTTGATAAAGTCACGGCCAAAAAGTGCCAAATCGAAAGTGAACGAAAATTTAAATTTCGTTTTGATTTTACTGAAATTTTGTGTTTTGTGCATTTAATGATTTGAAAAGGATCAGATAATTTGAATTACATATGGTAATTACACATTAGTAAAAGAAAACAAATATTTAATTGCAACTATATATATTGCATCTTGTGTATTGTATATGCTACGATATAGTTTAAGATTCTGTTATTATATTTGAGAATTGTGTTTGATATTAAATCTTATCTAGTATTTGAAGCATATTTGGCATTGAGTATATTTTGTGAATCATATAGTTTATTAGAAAATATTGGTAACTATATTTATGATAACAAAATTGGATTGTTTACTAATAAGTTATTCATCGATCATGGCTTTTCTTTCTCGTGGGAGAAAAGAAGACCTCCTCGAACTCGCAGATGAACTTTGTGAAAAAGTATCGCATAATTGTAAACTGGTTGAGATAAGGAAAATAATCCTAAACAGTGAAAACTATGAAGAAGAGGAAGTTAAAATTTCTTTAACTCGTATTATGGAAGATAGGATAAAGAGAGAGAAAGAAGCAAAAGAAGAAATTGCCAGACAAGAAGCAAAAGAAAAAGAAGAAATTGCCAGACAAGAAGCAAAAGAAAGGGAAGACCGTAATATTCGAATGGAAGAAATAGCTTTAGAGAAGAAAAAGCTAGAAATGCAAGCTGCAAGTGAGCTAGGACTATCTAATAGAGAACGGATGCCAAATCATAAAATTGAGCTCATCAAAATTACCCCGAAATTTGAGGAAAAGAAAGATGAAATGGGTCTATATTTAATAAATTTTGAAAGAAGAGCTGAGATGGCAGGTGTGCCTAAAGAAGATTGGGTGCCGTATTTACTAGGCGTATTGCCTTCGGAAATTTCGAGCATGATGGCTAGAGAATCGCCTGAAGATGCAAAGAATTACGATTATGTGAAAGATATTATTCTTCAGAGGTATAAAATGAGTTCTGAGAAATTGAAGCAGATGTTTTACCGTCATCAAAAAGTCCCGGATAAAACATGGAGGAATTACGCTCATGAACTTACAAGCTACTATGATGAATGGGTTTCTGATTTGGAAATCAAAACTTTTAAAGAACTCAGAGACTTGCATATCACTGAGCAGATTAAAAGACGAGTGCCGTCTGAAGTAAAAGAACATTTTCTGGAGGAGTGGATGGACTTAAATTCTCCGTTAGAATTAGCTAAAAAAATAGATCAATTTGAAAGCTTGAAGGAGAGTCTTACACCCAGAAATACTAAAGGTTCCCAGAATACAGAGGGTATCAAGAAAACATCCGTTGGTTTTCGTAAGTTTGAGGGAGAAAACAAACCCTTTGGGAAAACAGAAGTAAACAGAGAAGATTACAAAGAGAAAAATTTTGAACAAAGAAAGCAACTTCAATGTTATGAATGCAATTCCTATGATCATCTTAGACCTCAATGTCCTAAGTTGAAGAAAACTGAAATCATAGCCGCTAACGAAATTATGGGAAAGGGAATAATAGATTTGATGTCTCCCTACATTAGTGTCGGAACTGTAAATGGATCTCAGATTTCTATCTTACGAGACACAGGATCCAGCATAGATCTAATTCCTAGGAAGTTTGTTAAGCCACACATGTATACGGGTGAACATGTATGGGTAGCATCTCCTTTAGCGGATAACCCTATTTGCTTGCCTTTAGCGGAAGTAAATTTAGTGTGTGAGTTGGGTCATGTTATAACCAAAGCTGCTGTCAAGGATAACTTCCTAGATAAAGAACGCTACTTACTAAGCAACAAGACCGTTGTACTTATAGAAGATATGAAAAAAGACAAAGGCTCTGATATTGAAGTAAAAGACTCTGCAACGGCCAAGTGCCAAAGGTCTCCATATTTAAATGAAACATCGAAAAACGACTGCCCTTGTAACAGTAACCGTTTTAGTTCTAGCAGTGTTACTCCTAAAGAGACTGGAATCGTTGAAAATTTGTTACGTTCATATGGTTTTATACAATGTTGCGAAAGACAAGCAATATATTTTTTTCACTACAGTCAATTTTCTGGAAATATTGATAATTTAAAACGTGGTGATGCAGTTGAATTTAAAATTACTCATAATCGTCGTACTGGAAAACCAATTGCTAGTTCTGTTTGTAAAATAATGTGTAAAGAGACAGTTTCTGGATTTGAAACCACTGAAAAAAAGGAAAATACTGAAGGTAAAGTTGCTTATGAAAATAATGGCGAACGGCCCTATTCTGCTGAAAATGTTGATGGTAATGTAGATTTTCATCCTCCTAAAAAGATCACTTTTAGTATTGCTATTGACAAAAATACAAGAAACCTTAGACCTTGTAAAATGCGTTCGGAACAGCCCTTACCTGTGAGATACCGTGGTGTTATCTGTGCTCTTAAAGGAACATTTGGTTTTATTAAAAGGGGTGATGTAAAGGATATGTTTTTTTCACTCTAGTGAATGCAAAGTGTTCAAAAATCTTAATCTTGGCGATGATGTTGAATTTGGAATACAGACTCGTAACAACAAGGAAGTTGCTGTAAGTGTAACTAAATTGCCCTTAGGGACAGTGATATTTGAGGACGTTGAAACTGAAAGTTCGGTTGGTGAAATAACTGAATGCTTAGACAAATCTAAAAGTCGTTTGAAGAAAGCATAAAAGTTACGAGACAAAGTTGAATTTACTGTGATCCAGGATTACGAGGTAGTCCATAGAAAAGGAAAACAGCATATAACACTGATAATTTAAGTCGTACACCTCACGTACAAAAATAAAGTGCTATTTTTTTGTGTTTGTATTTGTGATATCTTGCATATATAAAAATATTTTATTCCTAATGTACATTGATACATTTGAATTGCAAAAAAGTTTTAAATTTGAATTGAAAATCTGTAAATATTTTGAAATTGAATTTCTTCTTTGATGATTATCACTGAGTAAAAATTTTGATTATACTTTGTTAAAATTATGATATGTTTTTTTAATTTAGAGTAGGCGGTACACAGCCAGGATCTTTAGGGTGTATGGTCTACTTGCATATTGCTTTGGGCATGAGTTGTTGCCTTCGCGAAAATTCTGTTGCTGCTGTTTTGTATCTTTTTTGCAGGTGTCTGTCTCTGCAGAAAAAGAATCTTGAGGAGGGAGGAAATAGACTGTGACATCTTAGCGCCTAAGAGTCTAGAATGGTCGGCTGCAGACCCGGAAGTTTCCTGTTAAAAAGTCCTTCAATAATGCGCTTGCGCATGTGAGGAGAATGAGAAACAGTTAGCTCACGGACTCCGTCTAGTTGAGACGTCTTCGTAGCAATTCGTAAATTTTAATATGAAAATAAGCATTTTTGTTTCGCGCGTCCATTGTAAACCCATTGTTTTGTCTGTGTTAAAATAAATGTTATTTTTTAATGTCCAACAAAAGTTCGGATTAATTCATCACAGCGTTTTGATTTTTTCCTAAATGCTTAGAGTTTCTAAAGAAAAGACGAAATTCTGTTTCATCAATTTTCAAAGTTAGAGTTTATTTTATTGATAATTTTAGAAACAAGAAATAATATAATTAATTATTTAATAATATAATTAATCTATCTATATATATAAAATAGGATGTGTGTGTGTGTGTGTATGTGGGTATATTTTCTATACAAATCTACACCGTTTGACCAATCCACACCAAATTTGGTACACTTATAATTTAGAACACTGCGGTCAGCATAGGCTAACTCTTAACCCCCGTTCTATTGGCCCTGGGGGGCTAAAAACTATTCGAAATCGCAATAGAAATAACATTGAGCATAGATTGATTGCTTTAGGCAGCGATGGTTGCTTTACCACTGTTGATCGAAAAACAATTTTTTCCGAAACAAATTAAATTACAGTATTTATGTTTGAACTGACTTTTTAGTTCTTCCCATGATGTAAATAAATTATAGATATTTTATTGATGAAGGGGGAAAGAATATTTTAAAATATTTATGTTTGCAAGGAAATTCAAGGAAAGGTTTTCAGGAGTTCAAGGATTATTTTCAAGGAAAGTTGGTGTGTATTTCGACCAACTTTCCTTAAATAATTTATCGAATACGTAATGATTTGTAGAATTCTGTTTCACGAGGCTTTTTAGGTAAGGCGTGTAACTTATTTTAAAATGTCCGGAATAGATACATGTGAATCCTCCGTTGAAAGCAGTGATTTTCTTTCTGAAAAATTCTGTAAAATCGACCTTCTGCTTTTTGAAAAAATTTTATCTATTCAGTTTAATTTGTCTACACCGATTATATTTATTTCTAAACCAAGCACCGTTATTCCGAAAAGCAGAAACGAAAAACTCATTGATCATAAAAGCGTAATTTTGCTACTCGGTATCTGGCAGCACCAGAATTAATGTTTACTTTTTTTATAAAACTTTGTAGAACTTTCTAGAAAGTTGGGGAAACGGAAACTTAATTGGACTCATGGTGGAGAACATTCCAGCACCCACTCGATTCTTAGCTGGTCGTATTTAAAGGAAGCTAACTCGGTAAGTCTTCCAGTTTATCATCTTTCAGTGAATCTGGCAGTTTTATTTCGCTCTTTTGATTGTATAAGTGTTTCCTACTTTATTCGACAGTGATAGTGTACATTTTGGATTTATATTTCTAAACGGATGTAAGTACTACATAATTTTAAATTCGTTTTTTCGTTAATTTTAGCTTTTTATTGTATTCTATAATAGACTAGCTGAATTACCCGGCGTTGCTCGGGTTGAAATAGTTAAATGTTGCTTGAAAAGTGAATTAGAATAATCACTTTTCTTTCACAGAAAAATGCAATCATTTAAGTTGTACGGAAAATACGTTTTAACTTTTCCATAACTTCTACTATATACTTCGGACGCAAATATATGCATTTAATTCCTGAATATATTGCAATATCTAAAAGATTAAGACATAAATACGAACAGAAACGAAATTCCGACGAAAAAATGCAGAATTCTAAAAAACGAATGATACGCAGTGTCGAATTTCGACTGCCTGAGTGTATTCTGAAACAGAGCAATTCGAAAAAAGATATTTGAAAATATTGATAAAGACGATAATGAAATTTAGTAATGCTCAAATATGACTGCAACATTTCGCTGTGTTAACTCAAATAGACAAACACGGGATGCTAAATCAAATTTATAAAATAATAAAAATTAATTCTGGTTTCCCAAATCTAAAATAACAAAATTACGCTTTTATGATTAATGAGTTGAAGTTTTTCGTGTTTCATTACAAAATGTAAATTATGAATAATGAAATATTTTAAATATCCTTTTTTTATCAAACAAATATTCATGTAAAAATATAAAATTCATATAGAAATAAAATAATAAACTTTAATTCAATAATGCACATTACACCTGTCAAATAAAGTAGGAAATACTTATACAATCAACTAAAAGTTAGATTTAGTAATGCTCAAACAACGGCAACATAGCTTTGCCCGGGTATTTATCCCAATCTTCTATTGGACAGGAAAAGGAATGAAATCAATGTATAGTGTAAAATCAAAGTAATTATATTAACAGGTTCTAAAAGTATAAGTACAGTACACGCATTATAAAGTAAAATATTTTACAAATTCACTGCAATATAAATTTAACACAAAACTTGATTATACACAACATTTTTAGTTTCACCTCCGGGAGCAAGAATAAATAAATTCTTGGGTGAACCCACCCTCGAGCAACCAACATAAAGTTGTCCGTGGGAGAAACACGGCGATCTCAAATCCACTCCGCAGTACTTGATAGCCCCTGCGACTTGTTGATCGTGATCGAGAACGCAAGTCTTACTGGAAACTGCAATCTCTTAAAGTCGAAAGGGAGATCCGTCGGAATGAGTGGTATCCGTGGGATAAAAACTGTTGCACCCTCTCCCTTTCCTGTCAAGATAGTCGCTTCCATTACATTGCCCAGCAGCTTCTTGACACACAGCCTCGTGCCGTTGCAAAGTTTTGGCGGGTCGAGGTTCCGCAGTAAAATAACCGGAGATCCCACTTTAAGTAAAAGACGATGTGGTGGCAATCCAGCCGGATCAAGCGAGTTCAGGAACTCTGGCGGGAAATTGACGACCTCATCGGCATCTACTACGGTATCGATGGACTTGTATTCAGTGACCACGCCTGGTAACATGACAAGTATTTGATTGTTTATGTCGTGGACGTCTTCATTTTTAGCAGAAAGAATGGCCCTCTCTCGCAGCCAGTTCAAATCGTGATAGTTTTGGGAAACAGACGGATAGACTGCATCTATCAGCTCTGAGACGGACGACACCAGATTACAAAAATCGGATGGGAATTTAATCTTGCCAGAAGACTCGACTGCCAATCTGCCTTCTCCGATCTCCAGGAGTTTGTCTGAGAAAATTTGAGCACTCTCATCCCCCAGATGTACTCTCATGTTTTGCTTCAAAGTTATCTTTCGCACATGTCTCCACAAAAACGAATGTTTCAAACATGCATGGATCTCATCGGCCGGCGTCGACTTCGGGATGACGGGCAGAGTTTGACGAAAGTCTCCACAGAGGAGTACCAGAGCTCCTCCCATCAGGTTGTCGTTTCCTCTCAGATCTCTCAGAGTGACGTCGAGGGCCTCGAGAGCTTTCTTGTGAGCCATGGTGCATTCGTCCCACACGATTAATTTGCAAGTCTCGAGCACCTGCGCCCGACCACTTGCCTTGCTTATGTTGCAGGTAGGATTTTCCTGCCTGGCGATGTCAAGTGGCAACTTAAGTGCAGAATGGGCCGTCCTCCCTCCTTCCATTAACGTCGCCGCAATTCCCGAAGAGGCGATGGCAAGAGCAACTTCTCCCCGAGTCCTGATTTCGGCCAGTATTATATTAATCAAGAATGTTTTCCCTGTGCCCCCAGAAGCATCAAGAAAAATGATACCACCTTGTTGTTTTGCTGCCTGATCCATGATAATTTGGTATGCGTTTTTCTGATCTCGATTCAGAAGTGGCTTCTTGTCCGCGACGTATGCACTCAGCTCTTCGACGTCGTAGTTCGTTTCTCGCACGTAATCTGCGCGAAGTACGTCTCGTCGATCTCTTACTGGTACAGGCAGGCCCAATTGCAGTAATGTTTTATTTGTCATGGCCACACATTTGTCCTCAAGAATAACCAAAGCCTCGTTGAAAATGTCCGGACCAAACGCGATTTCTAATGTCGGGGTTTCCCTCCGGACTTTGGCGAGTATATCCTCACTCAGGGCCTCCTTATACTTTTCCCATAAAGTGTTTGGATTCGATGGACTGCATGTAGTCAATATTATAGCAAACAGGTTTCTGATTTGCTCTGGTAGGGAGATCAATTCGGCTTCTCGCAACGTGTCATCCCAGTGCTGGTCTCCTTCCAGCAAACCCAACTTCTGACAGGCCTCTCTAAATGTCTGGCATACTTCGTCGTTTACCGTTCTCATCTCTGCGAAAGATCTAGGTCCTCGTACCGAGTGAAGAAGCATCCTAAGGAAATAGCATTCGGCGTTGTTGGGGTGAACAGTGTACACTCGACCCAAGGCGTCACTCGCGACTGCATCATGTCCAGGGACGGGCTGGCCAACTTTTCTCCTACAGAAAATTTTCCTCGACGCATTCCACGTGTAATATCGAGGTATCTCAGGATACAACAAAGTCCTCGCAAAAGAATCCTGCTGACACAGTTGAAAGAATGCCGTCAAAGTCGTGTTTGGTGGCTGATCAATCACTCTAGGGGCGCTCTCTGTTGTGAAATAAACTCTCTGACCATTTTCTAAATGGACGCTGAGGTGAACAACAGTAGGGTGTCTTTCGTGAATCGAAAAACCCAGTATTCGCCAAACTGCCTCGTTACTGCTGAGGTATCTTCCCAATTGATACCGCGTCACTTCATCGTTCGATCTCTCGTCGCTGATACCGAAAACAGCCATATCACTACCTTTGTTGACATACTTGCACACATATTTAATCGATTTCACACTGTTGCAGTACTCCACGTTGATGTGTGCCCGAAACATTTTCGACAGCAGCGGCGAAAAGGGCACAACCCACCTATTGTCGATTTCTATTTCCGTGTTGCTGCGTATCGTTAGTTTCGCCGTGAACCCTCCATCTTCCGGAGCCCGCCGTCTGTACAGGGGATAGCCGTCATTTCCAGTTTGTGTCTCTTTAATGAATTTTCTAGGGTATTTCTTGGTACACTTTCCGTCCTTCATACACGGAGAAATGGGATTGAGATTTCCACACGGTCCGTGGATCATGTTTTTCGTTACCACTTCAAAAAGTTCGGGATCTTGTTCCGGGTCTGGCAACTCGGCAGATATAACGTCATCGATTTGAGTGGGCTGAATTTTGTCCGCTAACCAGATCAAATTGTGCGAGTGTGGCAGCCCTCTTTTTTGCCATTCAATCGTATACATCCAGCATCTCGGCACTCCAAATACATGGCCCTTTGTTATAACGTCAATCAGTTTCAACTGCTTCTGTTTAAATACTCTCGCAATCAAGTCGTGGCGCTCACTGGGTAATTGACCATTGGTAAGAACCTCCTTGATCTCCGTCCAAGTGGGATTGCAGGTGAAGGTGATAAATAAGTCTGGTCTCCCGTACGTCCTCACGTACGTCATAGCATCTTGTGTGTATTCGTGCATGTGTCTGGGACTGCATGTAAATGTAGCTGGTAGTATGACTAAGGCACCGAGGTTTTCAACGTTCCCGTCATTTGCCACAGCATCTCTCAGGTGAATATATTCGTCAACTCTCAGTTTACGTTGATTTAGACGAATGTAAAGGAGACGTTCACTCTCGACTTTAGCGTACATATCGACGATGAACTGATGAAACAATTGCCTGCAGTTCAATACGTGGTTCTGCCCAGTATCTCGAACCATTAATCTGTACGCATAGAAATCCATCGCTGAAACTTTCTTGCTCGTTGTTTCACCTGTTCTTGGGTTGATCTGCCTCAGATTAAATTGATATCCATCTTCACCATGGGGGAATATTACTGGGTACTGCAGAGCATCGTAAGATCGATGTGTTTCCGAAATACGCTGCAATGATTCACCTCGTCGTTGAATAACGATATCCCGTTGATGAAACTCATCTCCTGAACCACCGCGACTTCATCTGCTTGAGGAGAGTTAAAGCGCCGCTCGTGTTCGCCTGCTGGTCTTCGGTCTGCTCTTATGACTACTTTATATTCATCTGTTGGCATATGTTCCAATGCTGTTTCAAACGTTTTAATAAGATTATTGTGCTCATGAAACATCCTCTGTAAGTTTAACACAATCTGACGTCTTGTTCCCGAGATGTAGGCGCACCTCTGATCAGTTTCCATTTGTTCGTTTTGAATAAAATATAGTTGTAGAAATTTTGGTGGTTGATCTGGCAGCGGAAGCAACGATCCCGCTCTATGGTAAACCTGCCCTTGCACCTTGAATGTCGACGGAAATCCGGGCTGTCCAACAACTGATGTGCCGCCGAATGATGTCATTTGGAAACATGAGTTGTATTTTCTGATGTTACTTAGAAAATGCTTCGACTCTGACGTATCTCCTGATGTGTAAGTCAAAAGGTCTTGTGGTGGTGGTTCCAGTTGGCAAAGTTTAACTTTTCCATTTTTGCAGCAAATACCAGTAGACTCTGATTTAAACTTTTTGGCTTGACAGTAAGTACAAACCATTTCCATTTTCCCGATCGTAACACTTGCATGCATCGAGTAGTCTTTATGTGAATCGTAGTGAAATCCTTCCAGTGCTAAGCTAAAATGGCTCGCAGTCCGTGATCGTTTGGCTCTATCTCTCTTATCCTGTAGTCGGGCCTCTCGCTGCTGTGCCGTCTCTGTTGCTCTAGATGTAGTAGCTCTATCTCTCTTATCCTGTAGTCGGGCCTCACGCTGCTGTGCAGTCTCTGTTGCTCTTGATGTAGTAGCTCTATCTCTCTTATCCTGTAGTCGGGCCTCTCGCTGCTGTGCCGTCTCTGTTGTTCTAGATGTAGTAGCTCTATCTCTCTTATCCTGTAGTCGGGCCTCACGCTGCTGTGCCGTCTCTGTTGCTCTAGATGTAGTAGCTGTCTCTTTCATATCCTGTAGTCGGGCCTCACGCTGCTGTGCCGTCTCTGTTGCTCTAGATGTAGTTGCTCTATCTCTCTTATCCTGTAGTAGGGTCTCACGCTGTTGTGCCGTCTTTGTTGCTCTAGATGTAGTAGCTCTCTCTCTCGCAATCGCAAGTCTTCTATTCCTCTCCTCGGAAGTTTCTTGTCTACGCTCATTTTTCATCATCTTAGCCGTTGACTGCACTTGGCCGATTGCCTTCCGCTTCCTTGGAGGCATTGCTACAGCAAAGAAATCTGTAAAAGAATACAAAAAGCTATTTCATAAAATAAGCAAAAGGCACACTCTCACTGAGCAATGAAATCTATTATAGAATACAAAGAAAAGCTATTTCATAAAATTAGCAAAAGGCACACTATCACAGAGCAGTGAAATCTGTCATTAAAAAGTTATTTAATAAAATAAGCAAAAGGCACACTCACTGAACAATGAAATCTATTATAGAATACAATAAAAAACTAATATAAACTGAATGGTAAAACAAATTTAAAATTGTGAAGTACTTACATCAGTTTAGGAGAATATCAAACTTTTAACACAAATAAAAAAAATTAATGCCTTACTTAAAAGCTGTCAATCAAAATATTCAAACACAGAATTCTAAATCATGTTAAAAATAAACTTTTATTCTGGTGTAAAAAAAGCATTAATTCTGATCCCATTAAACTTATTTAAAAAATTAAGCAAAAGGCACATCTCACTGAGCAATGAAATCTATATATATAAAATAGGATGTGTGTGTGTGTGTATGTGGGTATATTTTCTATACAAATCTACACCGTTTGACCAATCCACACCAAATTTGGTACACTTATAATTTAGAACACTGCGGTCAGCATAGGCTAACTCTTAACCCCCGTTCTATTGGCCCTGGGGGGCTAAAAACTATTCGAAATCGCAATAGAAATAACATTGAGCATAGATTGATTGCTTTAGGCAGCGATGGTTGCTTTACCACTGTTGATCGAAAAACAATTTTTTCCGAAACAAATTAAATTACAGTATTTATGTTTGAACTGACTTTTTAGTTCTTCCCATGATGTAAATAAATTATAGATATTTTATTGATGAAGGGGGAAAGAATATTTTAAAATATTTATGTTTGCAAGGAAATTCAAGGAAAGGTTTTCAGGAGTTCAAGGATTATTTTCAAGGAAAGTTGGTGTGTATTTCGACCAACTTTCCTTAAATAATTTATCGAATACGTAATGATTTGTAGAATTCTGTTTCACGAGGCTTTTTAGGTAAGGCGTGTAACTTATTTTAAAATGTCCGGAATAGATACATGTGAATCCTCCGTTGAAAGCAGTGATTTTCTTTCTGAAAAATTCTGTAAAATCGACCTTCTGCTTTTTGAAAAAATTTTATCTATTCAGTTTAATTTGTCTACACCGATTATATTTATTTCTAAACCAAGCACCGTTATTCCGAAAAGCAGAAACGAAAAACTCATTGATCATAAAAGCGTAATTTTGCTACTCGGTATCTGGCAGCACCAGAATTAATGTTTACTTTTTTTATAAAACTTTGTAGAACTTTCTAGAAAGTTGGGGAAACGGAAACTTAATTGGACTCATGGTGGAGAACATTCCAGCACCCACTCGATTCTTAGCTGGTCGTATTTAAAGGAAGCTAACTCGGTAAGTCTTCCAGTTTATCATCTTTCAGTGAATCTGGCAGTTTTATTTCGCTCTTTTGATTGTATAAGTGTTTCCTACTTTATTCGACAGTGATAGTGTACATTTTGGATTTATATTTCTAAACGGATGTAAGTACTACATAATTTTAAATTCGTTTTTTCGTTAATTTTAGCTTTTTATTGTATTCTATAATAGATTTCATTGTTCAGTGAGTGTGCCTTTTGCTTATTTTATTAAATAACTTTTTAATGACAGATTTCACTGCTCTGTGATAGTGTGCCTTTTGCTAATTTTATGAAATAGCTTTTCTTTGTATTCTATAATAGATTTCATTGCTCAGTGAGAGTGTGCCTTTTGCTTATTTTATGAAATAGCTTTTTGTATTCTTTTACAGATTTCTTTGCTGTAGCAATGCCTCCAAGGAAGCGGAAGGCAATCGGCCAAGTGCAGTCAACGGCTAAGATGATGAAAAATGAGCGTAGACAAGAAACTTCCGAGGAGAGGAATAGAAGACTTGCGATTGCGAGAGAGAGAGCTACTACATCTAGAGCAACAAAGACGGCACAACAGCGTGAGACCCTACTACAGGATAAGAGAGATAGAGCAACTACATCTAGAGCAACAGAGACGGCACAGCAGCGTGAGGCCCGACTACAGGATATGAAAGAGACAGCTACTACATCTAGAGCAACAGAGACGGCACAGCAGCGTGAGGCCCGACTACAGGATAAGAGAGATAGAGCTACTACATCTAGATCAACAGAGACGGCACAGCAGCGTGAGGCCCGACTACAGGATAAGAGAGATAGAGCTACTACATCTAGAGCAACAGAGACTGCACAGCAGCGTGAGGCCCGACTACAGGATAAGAGAGATAGAGCTACTACATCTAGAGCAACAGAGACGGCACAGCAGCGAGAGGCCCGACTACAGGATAAGAGAGATAGAGCCAAACGATCACGGACTGCGAGCCATTTTAGCTTAGCACTGGAAGGATTTCACTACGATTCACATAAAGACTACTCGATGCATGCAAGTGTTACGATCGGGAAAATGGAAATGGTTTGTACTTACTGTCAAGCCAAAAAGTTTAAATCAGAGTCTACTGGTATTTGCTGCAAAAATGGAAAAGTTAAACTTTGCCAACTGGAACCACCACCACAAGACCTTTTGACTTACACATCAGGAGATACGTCAGAGTCGAAGCATTTTCTAAGTAACATCAGAAAATACAACTCATGTTTCCAAATGACATCATTCGGCGGCACATCAGTTGTTGGACAGCCCGGATTTCCGTCGACATTCAAGGTGCAAGGGCAGGTTTACCATAGAGCGGGATCGTTGCTTCCGCTGCCAGATCAACCACCAAAATTTCTACAACTATATTTTATTCAAAACGAACAAATGGAAACTGATCAGAGGTGCGCCTACATCTCGGGAACAAGACGTCAGATTGTGTTAAACTTACAGAGGATGTTTCATGAGCACAATAATCTTATTAAAACGTTTGAAACAGCATTGGAACATATGCCAACAGATGAATATAAAGTAGTCATAAGAGCAGACCGAAGACCAGCAGGCGAACACGAGCGGCGCTTTAACTCTCCTCAAGCAGATGAAGTCGCGGTGGTTCAGGAGATGAGTTTCATCAACGGGATATCGTTATTCAACGACGAGGTGAATCATTGCAGCGTATTTCGGAAACACATCGATCTTACGATGCTCTGCAGTACCCAGTAATATTCCCCCATGGTGAAGATGGATATCAATTTAATCTGAGGCAGATCAACCCAAGAACAGGTGAAACAACGAGCAAGAAAGTTTCAGCGATGGATTTCTATGCGTACAGATTAATGGTTCGAGATACTGGGCAGAACCACGTATTGAACTGCAGGCAATTGTTTCATCAGTTCATCGTCGATATGTACGCTAAAGTCGAGAGTGAACGTCTCCTTTACATTCGTCTAAATCAACGTAAACTGAGAGTTGACGAATATATTCACCTGAGAGATGCTGTGGCAAATGACGGGAACGTTGAAAACCTCGGTGCCTTAGTCATACTACCAGCTACATTTACAGGCAGTCCCAGACACATGCACGAATACACACAAGATGCTATGACGTACGTGAGGACGTACGGGAGACCAGACTTATTTATCACCTTCACCTGCAATCCCACTTGGACGGAGATCAAGGAGGTTCTTACCAATGGTCAATTACCCAGTGAGCGCCACGACTTGATTGCGAGAGTATTTAAACAGAAGCAGTTGAAACTGATTGACGTTATAACAAAGGGCCATGTATTTGGAGTGCCGAGATGCTGGATGTATACGATTGAATGGCAAAAAAGAGGGCTGCCACACTCGCACAATTTGATCTGGTTAGCGGACAAAATTCAGCCCACTCAAATCGATGACGTTATATCTGCCGAGTTGCCAGACCCGGAACAAGATCCCGAACTTTTTGAAGTGGTAACGAAAAACATGATCCACGGACCGTGTGGAAATCTCAATCCCATTTCTCCGTGTATGAAGGACGGAAAGTGTACCAAGAAATACCCTAGAAAATTCATTAAAGAGACACAAACTGGAAATGACGGCTATCCCCTGTACAGACGGCGGGCTCCGGAAGATGGAGGGTTCACGGCGAAACTAACGATACGCAGCAACACGGAAATAGAAATCGACAATAGGTGGGTTGTGCCCTTTTCGCCGCTGCTGTCGAAAATGTTTCGGGCACACATCAACGTGGAGTACTGCAACAGTGTGAAATCGATTAAATATGTGTGCAAGTATGTCAACAAAGGTAGTGATATGGCTGTTTTCGGTATCAGCGACGAGAGATCGAACGATGAAGTGACGCGGTATCAATTGGGAAGATACCTCAGCAGTAACGAGGCAGTTTGGCGAATACTGGGTTTTTCGATTCACGAAAGACACCCTACTGTTGTTCACCTCAGCGTCCATTTAGAAAATGGTCAGAGAGTTTATTTCACAACAGAGAGCGCCCCTAGAGTGATTGATCAGCCACCAAACACGACTTTGACGGCATTCTTTCAACTGTGTCAGCAGGATTCTTTTGCGAGGACTTTGTTGTATCCTGAGATACCTCGATATTACACGTGGAATGCGTCGAGGAAAATTTTCTGTAGGAGAAAAGTTGGCCAGCCCGTCCCTGGACATGATGCAGTCGCGAGTGACGCCTTGGGTCGAGTGTACACTGTTCACCCCAACAACGCCGAATGCTATTTCCTTAGGATGCTTCTTCACTCGGTACGAGGACCTAGATCTTTCGCAGAGATGAGAACGGTAAACGACGAAGTATGCCAGACATTTAGAGAGGCCTGTCAGAAGTTGGGTTTGCTGGAAGGAGACCAGCACTGGGATGACACGTTGCGAGAAGCCGAATTGATCTCCCTACCAGAGCAAATCAGAAACCTGTTTGCTATAATATTGACTACATGCAGTCCATCGAATCCAAACACTTTATGGGAAAAGTATAAGGAGGCCCTGAGTGAGGATATACTCGCCAAAGTCCGGAGGGAAACCCCGACATTAGAAATCGCGTTTGGTCCGGACATTTTCAACGAGGCTTTGGTTATTCTTGAGGACAAATGTGTGGCCATGACAAATAAAACATTACTGCAATTGGGCCTGCCTGCACCAGTAAGAGATCGACGAGACGTACTTCGCGCAGATTACGTGCGAGAAACGAACTACGACGTCGAAGAGCTGAGTGCATACGTCGCGGACAAGAAGCCACTTCTGAATCGAGATCAGAAAAACGCATACCAAATTATCATGGATCAGGCAGCAAAACAACAAGGTGGTATCATTTTTCTTGATGCTTCTGGGGGCACAGGGAAAACATTCTTGATTAATATAATACTGGCCGAAATCAGGACTCGGGGAGAAGTTGCTCTTGCCATCGCCTATTCGGGAATTGCGGCGACGTTAATGGAAGGAGGGAGGACGGCCCATTCTGCACTTAAGTTGCCACTTGACATCGCCAGGCAGGAAAATCCTACCTGCAACATAAGCAAGGCAAGTGGTCGGGCGCAGGTGCTCGAGACTTGCAAATTAATCGTGTGGGACGAATGCACCATGGCTCACAAGAAAGCTCTCGAGGCCCTCGACGTCACTCTGAGAGATCTGAGAGGAAACGACAACCTGATGGGAGGAGCTCTGGTACTCCTCTGTGGAGACTTTCGTCAAACTCTGCCCGTCATCCCGAAGTCGACGCCGGCCGATGAGATCCATGCATGTTTGAAACATTCGTTTTTGTGGAGACATGTGCGAAAGATAACTTTGAAGCAAAACATGAGAGTACATCTGGGGGATGAGAGTGCTCAAATTTTCTCAGACAAACTCCTGGAGATCGGAGAAGGCAGATTGGCAGTCGAGTCTTCTGGCAAGATTAAATTCCCATCCGATTTTTGTAATCTGGTGTCGTCCGTCTCAGAGCTGATAGATGCAGTCTATCCGTCTGTTTCCCAAAACTATCACGATTTGAACTGGCTGCGAGAGAGGGCCATTCTTTCTGCTAAAAATGAAGACGTCCACGACATAAACAATCAAATACTTGTCATGTTACCAGGCGTGGTCACTGAATACAAGTCCATCGATACCGTAGTAGATGCCGATGAGGTCGTCAATTTCCCGCCAGAGTTCCTGAACTCGCTTGATCCGGCTGGATTGCCACCACATCGTCTTTTACTTAAAGTGGGATCTCCGGTTATTTTACTGCGGAACCTCGACCCGCCAAAACTTTGCAACGGCACGAGGCTGTGTGTCAAGAAGCTGCTGGGCAATGTAATGGAAGCGACTATCTTGACAGGAAAGGGAGAGGGTGCAACAGTTTTTATCCCACGGATACCACTCATTCCGACGGATCTCCCTTTCGACTTTAAGAGATTGCAGTTTCCAGTAAGACTTGCGTTCTCGATCACGATCAACAAGTCGCAGGGGCTATCAAGTACTGCGGAGTGGATTTGAGATCGCCGTGTTTCTCCCACGGACAACTTTATGTTGGTTGCTCGAGGGTGGGTTCACCCAAGAATTTATTTATTCTTGCTCCCGGAGGTGAAACTAAAAATGTTGTGTATAATCAAGTTTTGTGTTAAATTTATATTGCAGTGAATTTGTAAAATATTTTACTTTATAATGCGTGTACTGTACTTATACTTTTAGAACCTGTTAATATAATTACTTTGATTTTACACTATACATTGATTTCATTCCTTTTCCTGTCCAATAGAAGATTGGGATAAATACCCGGGCAAAGCTATGTTGCCGTTGTTTGAGCATTACTAAATCTAACTTTTAGTTGATTGTATAAGTATTTCCTACTTTATTTGACAGGTGTAATGTGCATTATTGAATTAAAGTTTATTATTTTATTTCTATATGAATTTTATATTTTTACATGAATATTTGTTTGATAAAAAAAGGATATTTAAAATATTTCATTATTCATAATTTACATTTTGTAATGAAACACGAAAAACTTCAACTCATTAATCATAAAAGCGTAATTTTGTTATTTTAGATTTGGGAAACCAGAATTAATTTTTATTATTTTATAAATTTGATTTAGCATCCCGTGTTTGTCTATTTGAGTTAACACAGCGAAATGTTGCAGTCATATTTGAGCATTACTAAATTTCATTATCGTCTTTATCAATATTTTCAAATATCTTTTTTCGAATTGCTCTGTTTCAGAATACACTCAGGCAGTCGAAATTCGACACTGCGTATCATTCGTTTTTTAGAATTCTGCATTTTTTCGTCGGAATTTCGTTTCTGTTCGTATTTATGTCTTAATCTTTTAGATATTGCAATATATTCAGGAATTAAATGCATATATTTGCGTCCGAAGTATATAGTAGAAGTTATGGAAAAGTTAAAACGTATTTTCCGTACAACTTAAATGATTGCATTTTTCTGTGAAAGAAAAGTGATTATTCTAATTCACTTTTCAAGCAACATTTAACTATTTCAACCCGAGCAACGCCGGGTAATTCAGCTAGTCTATATATATAAAGTAGGATGTGTGTGTATGTGTGTATATATGTATATTTTCTATACAAATCTACACCGTTTGACCAATCCACACCAAATTTGGTACTCTTATACTTTAGAACACTGCGGTCAGCATAGGCTAACTCTCAAACCCCGTTCTATTGGCCCTGGGGGGCTAAAAACTATTTGAAATCGCCATAGAAATAACATTGAGCATAGATTGATTGCTTTAGGCAGCGATGGTTGCTTTACCAGTGTTGATCGAAAAACAATTTTTTCCGAAACAAATTAAATTAAAATATTTATGTTTGAACTGACTTTTTAGTTCTTCCCATGATGTAAATAAATTATAGATATTTTATTGATGAAGAAAGAATATTTTAAAATATTTATTTTTGGGCAAGGAAATTCAAGGAAATGTTTTCAGGAGTTCAAGGATTATTTTCAAGGAAAGTTGGTGTATATTTCGACCAACTTTCACTAAATAATTTATTGAATACGTAATGATTTGTAGAATTCTGTTTCACAAGCTTTTTAGGTAAGGCGTGTAACTTATTTTAAAATTTCCGGAATAGATACATGTGAATCCTCCTTTGAAAGCAGTGATTTTTTTTCTGAAAAATTCTGTAAAATCGACCTTCTGCTTTTTGAAAAAATTTTATCTATTCAGTTTAATTTGTCTACACCGATTACATTTATTTCTAACCCAAGAACCGTTATTCCGAAAAGCACAAACGAAAAACACATTGATCATAAAAGCGTAATTTTGCTACTCGGTATCTGGCAGCACCAGAATTAATGTTTACTTTTTTTATTAAACTTTGTAGAACTTTCTAGAAAGTTGGGGAAACGGAAACTTCCTTGGACTCATGGTAGAGAACATTCCAGCACCCACTCGATTCTTAGCTGGTCGTATTTAAAGGAAGCTAACTCGGTAAGTCTTCCAGTTTATCATCTTTCAGTGAATCTGGCAGTTTTATTTCGCTCTTTTGATTGTATAAGTGTTTCCTACTTTATTCTCCAGTGATAGTGTACATTTTGGATTTATATTTCTAAACTGATGTAAGTACTACATAATTTTATGAGTTTTTTCGTTAATTTTAGCTTTTTATTGTGTTCTATAATAGATTTCATTGCTCAGTGAGAGTGTGCCTTTTGCTTAATTTTTTAAATAAGTTTAATGGGATCAGAATTAATGCTTTTTTACACCAGAATAAAAGTTTATTTTTTAGTATGATTCAGAATTCTGTGTTTGAATATTTTGTGATTGACAGCTTTTAAGTAAGGCATTAATATTTTTTATTTGTGTTAAAAATTTGATATTTTTCTAAACAGGTGTAAGTACTTCGCAATTTTAAATTTGATTTACCATTCAGTTTATATTAGCTTTTTATTTTTATTGTATTCTATAATAGATTTCATTGCTCAGTGAGAGTGTGCCTTTTGCTTATTTTATGAAATAGCTTTTTATTGTATTCTATAATAGATTTCATTGCTCAGTGAGAGTGTGCCTTTTGCTTATTTTATGAAATAGCTTTTCTTTGTATTCTTTTACAAATTTCTTTGCTATAACAATGCCTCCAAGGAAGCGGAAGGCGATCGGCCAAGTGCAGTCAACGGCTAAGATGATGAAAGATGAGCGTAGTCAAGAAACCTCCGAGGAGAGGAATAGAAGACTTGCGATTGCGAGAGAGAGAGCTACTACATCTAGAGCAACAGAGACGGCACAGCAGCGTGAGGCCCGACTACAGGATAAGAGAGATAGAGCCAAACGATTACGGACTGCGCACCATTTTAGCTTAGAATTGGAAGAATTCCACTACGATTCACATAAAGACTACTCGCTGCATGCAAGTGTTACCATCGGGAAAATGGAAATGGTTTGTAGCCATTCCATTTCCAGTCAAGCCAAAAAGTTTAAATCAGAGTTTACTGGAAAAGTTAAACTCTGCCAACTGGAACCACCACCGCAAGAACTTTTGACTTATACATCAGGAGATACGTCAGAGTCGAAGCATTTTCTTAGTAACATCAGAAAATACAACTCATGTTTCGAAATGACATCAGTTGTTGGACAGCCCGGATTTCCGTCGACATTCAAGGTGCAAGGGCAGATTTACCATAGAGCGGGATCGTTGCTTCCGCTGCCAGATCAACCACCAAAATTTTTACAACTATATTTTATTCAAAACGAACAAATGGAAACTGATCAGAGGTGAGCCTATATCTCGGGAACAAGACGTCAGATTGTGTTAAACTTACAGAGGATGTTTCATGAGCGCAATAATCTTATTAAAACGTTTGAAACAGCATTGGAACGTATGCCAACAGATGAATATAAAGTAGTCATAAGAGCAGACCGAAGACCAGCAGGCGAACACGAGCGGCGCTTTAACTCTCCTCAAGCAGATGAAGTCGCGATGGTTACATCAGGAGACGAGTTTCATCAACGGGATATCGTTATTCAACGACGAGGTGAATCATTGCAGCGTATTTGGGGAACACATAGATCTTATGATGCTCTGCAGTGCCCAGTGATATTCCCCCATGGTGAAGATGGATATCATTTTAATCTGAGGCAGATCAACCCAAGAACAGGTGAAACAACCAGCAAGAAAGTTTCAGCGATGAATTTATATGCGTACAGATTAATGGTTCGAGATACTGAGCAGAACCACGTATTGAACTGGAGGCAATTGTTTCATCAGTTCATCGTCGATATGTACACAAAAGTCGAGAGTGAGCGTTCCCTTTACATTCGTCTAAATCAACGTAAACTGAAAGTTGATATATTCACCTGAGAGATGCTGTGTCAAATGACGGGAACGTTGAAAACTTCGGTGTCTTAGTCGTACTACCAGCTACATTTACAGGTAGTCCCAGACACATTCACGAATACACGCAAGATGCTATGACGTACGTGAGGACGTACGGGAGACCAGACTTATTTATCACCTACACCTGCAATCCCACTTGGACGGAGATCAAGGAGGTTCTTACCAATGGTCAATTACCCAGTGAGCGCCACGATTTGATTGCCAGAGTATTTAGACAGAAGCAGTTGAAACTGCACATTGAGCATCTTTCGTTTTTTAGAATTCTGCATTTTTTCGTCGGAATTTCGTTTCTGTTTGTCTTTATGTCTTAATCTTTTACATATTGCAATATATTCAGGAATTAAATGTATATATTTGCGTCCGAAGTATATTGTAGAAGCTATGAAAAAGTTAAAACGTATTTTCCGTACAGCTTAAATGATTGCATTTTTCTGTGAAAGAAAAGTGCTTATTCTAATTCACTTTTCAAGCAACATTTAACCATTTCAACCCGAGCAACGCCGGGTAATTCAGCTAGTATATATATAAAATAGGATGTGTGTGTAGGTATATATGTATACTTTCTATACAAATCTACGGCGTTTGACCAATCCACACCAAATTTGGTACACTTATACTTTAGAACACTGCGGTCAGCATAGGCTAACACTTAACCCCCGTTCTATTGCCACTAGGGGGCTAAAAACTATTCGAAATCGCCATAGAAATAACATTGAGCATAGATTGATTGCCTTAGGCAGATATGGTTGCTTTACCAGTGTTGATCGAAAAACAATTTTTTCCGAAACAAATTAAATTAGAATATTTATTTTTGGCAAGGAAATTGAAGGAAAGGTTTTCAGGAGTTCAAGGAAAGTTGGTGTATATTTCGACCAACTTTCCTTAAATAATTTATTGAATACGTAATGATTTGTAGAATTCTGTTTCACGACGCTTTTTAGGTAAGGCGTGTAACTTATTTTAAAATGTCCGGAATAGATACATGTGAATCCTCCGTTGAAAGCAGTGATTTTCTTTCTGAAAAATTCTGTAAAATCGAACTTCTGCTTTTTGAAAAAATTTTATCTATTCAGTTTAATTTGTCTACACCGATTACATTTATTTCTAATCCAAGCACCGTTATTCCAAAAAGCACAAACGAAAAACTCATTGATCATAAAAGCATAATTTTGCTACTCTATTTGACAGGTGTAATGTGCATTTTGTTATTCTTGCTCCTGGAGGTGAAACTAAAAATATTGTTTATAATGAAGTTTTGTGTTACATTTATATTACAGTAAATTTGTAAAATATTTTACTTCATGATGTGTGTACTGTCCTTATACTTTTAAAAACCTGTTAATGTAATTACTTTGATTTTACACTAAAGATTGATTTGATTCATTTTCCTGTCTAATAGATGATTGGGATAAATACCCGGGCAAAGCCATGTTTCGGTCATATTTGAGCATTACTAAATCTAACTTTTAATTGATTGTATAAGTATTTCCTACATTATTTGACAGGTGTAATGTGCATTATTGAATTAAAGTTCATTGTTATTATTGTATTTCTATGATGACTTTTATATTTTTACATGAATATTATGAATATTTGATTGATTAAAAAAGGATATTTAAAATATTTGATTTTTCATAATTTACATTTTGTGGTAATGGAACTCGAAAAACTTCAACTCAATCATAAAAGCGTAATTTTGTTATTTTAGATTTGTCAAACCAGAATTAATGTTTTATTATTTTATAAATTTCACTAGCTGAATTACCCTGCGTTGCTCGGGTTGAAATGGTTAAATGTTGCTTGAAAAGTGAATTAGAATAATCACTTTTTCACAGAAAAATGCAATCATTTAAGTTGTACGGAAAATACGTTTTAACTTTTTCATAACTTCTGCAATATACTTCAGACGTAAATATATACATTTAATTCCTGAATATATTGCAATATGTAAAAGATTAAGACATAAATACAAACAGAAACGAAATTCCGACGAAAAAATGCAGAATTCTAAAAAACGAAAGATGCGCAAAGTGTCGAATTTAAACTACCTGAGTGTATTCTGAAATAGAGCAATTAGAAAAAAGATATTTGAAAAATATTGACAAAGACGATAATGATTTATGAAATTTAGTAATGCTCAAATATGACTGCAACATTTCGCTGTGTTAACTCAAATAGACAAACACGGGATTCTAAATCAAATTTATCTATATATATAAAATAGGATGTGCGTGTGTGTATTTTCTATATAAATCTACACCGTTTGACAAATCCACACCAAATTTGGTACACTTATACTTTAGAACACTGCGGTCGTCAGCATAGGCTAACTCTTAACCCACGTTCTATTGGCCCTAGGGGGCTAAAAATTACTCGAAATCGCCATAGAAATAACATTGAGCATAGATTGATTGCTTTAGGCAGCTATGGTTGCTTTACCAGTGATGATCGAAAAACAATTTTTTCCGAAACAAATTAAATTAGAATATTTATGTTTGAACTGAATTTTTAGTTCTTCCCATGATGTAAATACATTATAGATATTTTATTGATGAAGAAAGAATATTTTAAAATATTTATTTTTGCAAGGAAATTCAAGGAAAGGTTTTCAGGAATTCAAGGATGATTTTCAAGGAAAGTTGGTGTATATTTCGACCAACTTTTCTTAAATAATTTATTGAATACGTAATGATTTGTAAAATTCTATTTCATAAGCTTTTTAGGTAAGGTGTGTAACACTTATTTTAAAATGTCCGGAATAGATACATGTGAATCCTCCGTTGAAAGCAGTGATTTTCTTTCTTAAAATTGACCTTCTGCTTTTTGAAATTTTTTTTATCTATTCAGTTTAATTTGTCTACAACGATTACATTTATTTCTAACCCAAGCACCGTTATTCCGAAAAGCACAAACGAAAAACTCATTGATCATAAAAGCGTAATTTTGCTACTCGGTATCTGGCAGCACCAGAATTAATGTTTACTTTTTTATAAAACTTTGTAGAACGCATTTTTTCGTCGGAATTTCGTTTCTGTTTGTATTTATGTCTTAATCTTTTAGATATTGCAATATATTCAGGAATTAAATGAATATATTTGCGTCCGAAGTGTATTGTAGAAGCTATGAAAAAGTTAAAAAGTATTTTCCGTACAACTTAAATGATTGCATTTTTCTGTGAAAGAAAAGTGATTATTCTAATTCACTTTTCAAGCAATATTTAACCATTTCAACCCGAGCAACGTTAAGAGACTAAGTTTTACTTCAATATATAGATTTACAAGTTTCATGCAACTTAGCAAATTTTTTATACCTAAGTTGCATGAAACGAAAAGAAATCAGATACTGACGTGAATAATTTATACATCGCTTCTGTATAATTTAAATTTAAAACAATAAAAGAATATGCTCCCAATTATTTTATTTTCGGAAATTTTTAATGCATGAAATTTACTTGCATAGGTTAATGAGTTTTATGAAAGTATAGAAATGACATTGTATTTTACAGTTTTAGGTCCGAGTTTCAATTACTCAAACTCTGCTCTGTTAAAATATTTTTCTTTCTTAGCAAACAGGTCTTTCGTTACGTTTTAAATCAGCATTGTATTGTGTGACAAAGCAAAGTGAAATTGATTGCACGAATTCTAGATATGGTATCTTGAACTTTAGGTTTCATGGGATCTCATGAGAATTCAACACTACAGAAGTTAATAAGTGAGATGTAATCAAAAGAAATAAATTTATTTTAGGAAAAGATATTCAGAAAATAATTCATGGCAATGTATCACATTACTGATTATTAGCACTGATTTATCTGTGCAAAACACTGACACTTGTACCCTAAATGACCGCATAAATGCAATTTGGAACAACAAGTAAGGACAGAAACATCCACCCAATAGTATTTGGTGTTGATACTTTGAGCGTTTACTTTCGATGACTGAATACTTGCTCGTACGTATTTTTCAGTCTCACATTTCAATACTGTTAAATCTGGTACTTTCAAATACGGAACGGAAAGGTTTCCGATTTGTTAGAGTGGAATAGCTGACTTATAGGAAGCAGTTTTAAAAATACTTATTCTATAGTATGTGAATGCATAGTATGAATGACTGATTTAATTTTTGAGTGGAATTTGTCAGAAATATGGAATCACTTATTCCACAAATCCATGACATCAGAATGGGAAGTTTTTTGTAAAATGCGGGCTTTCAATCGATCCATCTGTTCTTCCGATAGAACAATTTTCCCGTCACCCACATCTCCTTTCCTTATGAACTCTCCGGTGGATACATGACCGTTTTGTATCGCATCGTGTAAGACTGTAGCAAACTTCTTAGTCACAGCACTTCGTTGTTGGCTTTCTTCAGATGGAGTATTGACAAACCCTTCGTCCCAGAAGTTGTTGATCGTTGATTTCATGTATTCGAAGCTACTGTAATGCAGAACTTTTTTCAAAATCTCTTCGTCATTGTCAATGAGACATTGGTAGTACTCTTCCCCAAGAAAGCGCGCGATCTTAAGCACAGCTCCTCGATGGTCTGCCTTGATGCTTTCAAAAGTGGTGAAGAATACGTTCGGTTCGTTTCTGTGCTCGTACCAGGACAGAAGATGATCAAAATAGTCGTTAAAGTCCACTTGGCCCTCTATGAAGACTTCAAAATAGTCGTCAAATGTGCCATCGGAGAAGAAATATATTGGGAAATACCTGGTGTGGTGGTAAAAGGACACAACGCAATCTGCTGGGTGTCTTGCGACGTAAATGTATTTCGCCTCTTCTGAGAAATTGATACGGTTGAAAGGCAAGTGTGTCTTGATGCACCGTGGCTCTGCCATTTGTGATATTTTTTTCAATTCCGTCATCTCCAAGAATGGGAGTAAAGTGAAATATTCCTGGGAGGTCAAGGGCGGCTGCCCTTTCCTCGTGATAAGTAAAGTTATCTGTTGTGCCCATGTGGTACCGCATTTTGGGTAAGTTGCAACAATTACGTCGCCTTTTCCAGGTTTGAATTTGACTGCGGAGCGAAATATTTCTAATTCGAAAGAAGGGGGAAGTCGAAATCCATCAACATCAATGTATTTAGGTCTTTTCCCCATGGTGATTCCTGGAAAGAGAGATATATAATTAGCGAAGAAATTCGTAATTCTTAGATATCAGAAAAGCTCTAAAATGTACTGCTGTTCATTGAAAATGGAACATAAAGAAAGAGTTGCGAGATTGCCCGGAAATTTGGCACACGAGTAGTTTATTATGACAAATGCAAATGATTAAAATCTCAGATGAGTATGCAAATTGGATTTGTGTGCAATGCAGGATGAAATGTGACTCGAAAGAAAAAACAAATCCCAAACAATGTGTCGGTGAATTCGATTGACATTTCTCTGCAGCACGTAAACTAAAAGAAAACGTTTTTCTGTAATCAAGAAACTAGACAACATTACGAACAGTTGACGGAATTTGAGAGGAAGAAGAACTATAGGCTTGAGATCGCGGTTTGTCATATTGTGATATTGCTGCACGCGTTGGGCGAAACGCCAGTACAATTTTGCGTACTTGGGAGACAATGGACATATTATACCCATTGTCGTGAGACCAAGAACACCTATAGCTACGTTAGAAAGTGAAGATAGGTACTTGCTACGCATGGTGATGACGAATCGTACAGCGACATCCACAACGTTAGCACATCAATGGAGGATGGTGATGCATCTAGTGATGTCTGCCAGTACTATTCGCCGGCGACTGCTGCAGCAAGGGCTCGTAGCTCGGCGTCCGTTAGTTTTTACTTCCTATAACTTTATACCATAATCGTCAGAGGCTTCAATGGTGCCCACTGGAACGCTGAATGGATGTATATTAGGTTTTCTAGTCTAGATAAAATATCGTGACCCATGACGTTCTGATCCTTGTTCGCAGGTACAGAACGATGTCTGGAAGATGCATTACAGAGCATTATAGTGGTCCAACTCCAAGCGTAATTGTTTGGGGGAGCTATTTCATTCCATTCATGCTCTTGCCTTATACATATTGCAGGTATTATGAACAATCAGCGATACATGAAAGATTGGAACTAGAGATATTACCCCATGCAAACCCTAACTGGAGCTACCTTTCAACAGGACAATGCTCGTCCCCAAGTCTCCCGAATTGTCCGATGTTTCTTGTGTGACCAACAAGTACCATTCCTTTGGTCGCTCAGTCGCCTGATTTGTCCCCTATCGAACACGCGTGGGATATGATTGCTCGAAAATTGATCCATATGTCATCCCTATTAAAATCGATCAAGTATTAACCGGTATGATACATTTTGGATTAGGCAGCCGGTATCTTTCATAACCTCATGATTGCAAAATCTAGTGTATGGCCAATGTCCACATAGGTCAAAAAGGCTTAATAACATACTCACCAAGTATTCCTGAAAGATTTTATGAAACTCGGTCAATTTATAGGAGATATGAGATTTTTAGTGATCGAGTGGCACCATTTGAATGACTTCATATCTTGAAAACGTCTAGGAATGTGTCTACCCAAGTCAAAAATGCTTACTAAGGCACCGACACTAAGCATTTTTGAAAAATTATCACCCTACTCAAACTTTTCTACAACATCCTAGTCTGAGAGATCCAGGACTGATAACAGGAAGATTTATTCATAACCATGGCAATCATCTTCAAAACATTCGAGAACTTTTTAAATGAAAACTTTTCAAATAATTAATGTTTTGGATAGTTTCTTAAGAATATCTGTGACTAGATTTACTAATAAGCTAAATTACTAATTAACAACACTAACTTACATAGCTGGATAGTTTAGGCCTTATGGCGCAATATCCATAAAAGAATAAGCTGTGACAAACGTAAGGCGAAATAATATTTACACTACGAGGAAGAGTAGAAAGCAGAAGGGCAGGCGAGAGTAAAATGAAAGAGAGGACAACTCCTTTTAGGGGCTAATTTACATGGATTTCGATTTTTGTATAAAACATGTTATTTCTACAATTTTTCAGAAAGGATTAAAAATACAGATTTTTCTTTCCCGTAGTTATCATTGCGAACTACTTTTGACGCTTCTTTTAGATTAGCTTTCTTTCAATGTCGTTTATTAGTGGTTATGATAAATAAAGAAATCATAACTGAGAAAATAGATTAAGACCTATGCATCATACCGTAAATCTTCCTGATCCTCGTCCTCCTGTACTAGAGAAAGCAACTGGCCCAAGTAATTCAGATATAGATGTAGTTGATGAAATGGAGATCAAAACCTCAACTGATTCATATTCTCCATTTTTCCCCCAACAAAATCATTAAATTTAATTACATTGTTAAACTGACCGACTTAGTACGAGATTTAAATGTGCCAAAAGAAAGCTCTGAACTAGGCCCACGTCTTAATAAGAAATATATGTTACAATTAGGAAAAATTAAGAATTTTCTGCTTCGCACAGACGTGAACTCTTCAGAAAATCTAATGCAGTCTTTGAAAACATTTCATAAGGACATTTAAGGTATTTTTTATGACCCAGGCCACCCAGCCTGTCAAAACAAGGGTTTAAGGCAGAACAAGGGGTGGTCCGAAGAGACATGTAAGGCATAGGAAATATAGAAAAATAGAGTAGAAACATGATGCTCGGCTATTATAGGGTTGGTTAGATTTTTTATGGGGCAGGGTCATATTTGGCCAGAAGGACAATGTCAAGTAATGGCAAGTAAACGCATACAAGGAAACTTACTGACACGGAAGGAAAATACACCAAGGGTGGAATCGCAGCCAACAACTCGCAGGTTGCAAACGCAGTGGGCAAACCCACTGAGGTCCCCGGCTATTATAGGGTGTCGAAAAGAGAAAAGTAATACAGAAAATGCAAGTGGATTGAAAAATAATGCATTTAAAGTTTTTTCACAATTATTCACTGCATTTTCACACTGGTCCAAACTTCCGCGCGTGCGCAAACATCGATATTTGAAATGAACATCTAGTAAGCCGTTTGAATACCAAATAATAGAATATATTTTTCTTGTATATTGAATGATATTGAAACACTCCGTCATGCTTTTTCACTTGTCAGAGATTGATTGAATTTTTATGGCGCAAGGATCAGGTTTGTCCAAGCTGCGCCAAACTATCGGTAATTAAATTTTATCATGATTTATCCGTAAATTTAAAAGAAATCAAAATTTGACTGAGATAAAATAGTAAAAAGCACATTTCAAATTCAAATCAAAATTTAAATAAAATTATAGAAACTTATGTCTGATATCAAGAAAAACCGATTTGCATGAGGATCACTTAATAAATCAGTAACATTAGGATTAGTAATACCAATGTGGTTAGTTCTAATATTCATATCAAGGCATTCATTTAAAATATGTCTAAAAGCTAGGATTGTATCACACGTCGGACATGTCAGAGCTGGTTCTGAATGTAGCAAATGCCTGGGTTAAATATGTGTGACATGCGTTTCATATCAAGTCTTCTATTAAGACTATCGGATTTAAAGCTCTTTACCCAGATGACTGTATGAAATATAATTTATTTTGAATTTGTGTATCCCTTTATTCTGCCATGAATTTTTGATGGACGTTTTAATAACATCCATGTCTTGGAACGGGACAGATGGTCTTATAGTATCAGACGTTTGAGCTGCTTTATCAGCTGTTTCATTTCCCGAGGTATCAATATGGCTTGGAATCTAGCATAATAAAGCATTGAAACCTCGTTCAGCCGATTTAAAATAGTTTAATTATAGTTCAGCACCAATAAGGATGAATACATTCACATTCAGGCAAAAAATAAAATGTTCGCCTCGACATCTTCGATTTTTTTTAAAAATTCAGTATAACAGTATTATGGCCAATAGCGTATGTTGAACTTATGCCACATTTATTTTTTGAAAAATAATTTTTTCGTGGAAATAAGACCCTATGAATGGCGATAAAAAACTTGCTTGTCAAGAATGTCGCGTAACGCTTAAAATTTTGCTACGCTCAACTATTAGAGAAGACACTTACATGTACTGTTCGTAATAATAAGCAAAAATATTTTTTAAATAGATTAGTTTTTAACAATTCATCATTGAAATTGCAGAAGTTTGGAAAAGATTTTTTCAAAAAAGCCATTTTTAAAAATTATCATTTTTGTATAAGTTTATTAAAATGTTAATTTAATCCTCTACATAGCTATTTTGTTTCTCAAAGGTTGATTTGTATCTACCTTCAACATAAAGTATCGTCGAAATTTTAGCCTCTGACGCGCGCTCAAAGCGGACCATTTGAATGGTCTGCTTTGGTCCATTGATGAATCTAATGGAACACCCCTTCCATTAAATTCATCAATCCCTTTGCAACATATTCAAAGTCTGACACCCCCTAGCTATTTTCCAACAACTTTTTTCTTACCATCGCAATCAACTCGACCCTCATATACCAGTTTTTACGGATGGGTCGAAAATAGTAAGACAGGTGGGCTGTGGTGTAGTTCTGAACAACACTACATCCAGTTACAGCCTCCATCCTTCCTCTTATGCTTACACTGCTGAAATAGTAGCCATTTGTCGCGAAATTCAGCAAATATCCCTTAGCACCCATCGTAATTACTGTATATACACTGTTAACATGAACATGCTGCAACAGCGGGAGCATTATGATCATAATTGTCATCCTTTTGAGTCACATTTTTAACATCTTTCAAACATCAAAAAGCAAGGGATTCGATTTTCTCTTTTGTTGGGTCCTCAGCCATGTGGGTATCGAGGGCAATGACGCAACCGACAATGCTGCAAAAACTGCCTCTACCCCATTGTCCCTGGCTGTCAGTGGCGGCTTTTCAGGAGCTGGAAGGGAAGTGCCACTTCCCCGACATTTTTCATCAAATTCATTTTTCAAATTACATTTCTCAAAATTAGTCTTTTTTCCAGTATTTCATATATGTATACATTTTCAATATTTCTACGTAAAATTTCTCTTTTATCTTTTACGATTTATAAATTACTAAAGTACTTACAAATAGGAACGAATTTAATTTCGCAGAGCGCGTTATTCAATACATGGAAAATATCTTACAATGCTTACGATTATAGACAGCGAAAGCTTAGCAAGGAAGTTTTTGCTGAAAAATTGGTGCGCATATTCCATAAGCCAGATGGTTGCTATGACAACACCGCCCTAAGCAGCCAAAAAAGATTTAGACTGTCGGCTCTGAAGGAAGGAAAAAGCTAGAAACTACGATTCCCCTTCCTCTATAGGGTTGCCGTTTGAAATCTTAAAATAGATGTCCCTCATTTACTGTTGCAAGCAGCGAATACAGAAAACTAATAGAGGGAGCTTTAGCGCTAAAAACTAGCCAATCGCGATGAAACTGCCGAATATTACAAGAAATAGAGCAATGATTTTGTTGACCATTTTGTTTTAGATTTTTCAGCGGAATGAATTCAATTAATGATATTGTGTGTAATTTACTGGAAACTCCGTTTAGCCGGTGGAAAGACGAAGACAAAAGGGACGTATTACGTCAAGCACGTCCAACGGATTTATTGATGACTATGGCCAAAAAAGAAATTAAAAAGAGCGGTAAGTCGTACAATATTAGTTTTCAAGAGTGTTGGTTTACTCAGTATAAATGGCTATGCAGTAGTGTAACCTTAAAAAGATTATTTTGTTGGCCGTGCTTGCTTTTTAATAATAAACGTTCTGTTTGGAATAAAGATGGATTCGCAGACTTATTAAACATAACACGATCACTCCATAGGCACGATGATTCTGCTGAACATCTGAAGTGTGAATTAATGCTAAGAAATTTTTTTAAAAATCAGAACACGATTGCCGATGCCCTGAGGGAGAATACTAGGCTTTTTAAAGTGCATTCCAATGAAAACGTTCGTTTGAATAGACCAGTGGTTCCCAAATTTATTATGCCCTCGGACCCCCTTCTCAGCAAAAACCTGACAATGAACCCCCAGTAAAATAACTCTGCACAACTGTGCATAATAGCAAAATTACAAATTTAACTTTGATGTCTTGAATGGTGAACGGCGACGTAAAAATAAAATAAATAAAACATTTTGATATTTAAAAAGTACTATTTATTAAAATTATATTTTTTATAACTTTTGTTTTAAAATACAAAACCATATTATTTTTCAATGAGATTGGTGAACCTGATGAGATGATATGAGATTATTTATGTTCGGCTCGATGTTTGTGAGTAACATTCGTAAGTCTCCACGAGCACTAATTTACAGTCGGTTTCTTTTTTTTCTTGATGAGACTCGTGACTGCACTGAATCCACGTTCTACTAAATAGGAAGACGGGAAAGCAATCAACAGCTTCTGTACAGTGGCCCATAATGCAGGATATAAAATTGGCATCTGTTTTTTCAACCAGAAAATGTGGTATCCTTGTTCACACATCGGTTTCAGCTCCTCATTTGTGGATATTTCAATAAGTTGTTCCTGTATTAGTATGGATTCATCTGAGTTTGTGGGTCTACTTGCAAAAGGGTCCAACACCCAATCTGGGGGGCCCAAGTGAAGAATGTCTTCAAATCTTTGCCTGAGGTCAGAATTAAGAGCCGTTAAGTGTTGACAATAAGCAAGTAATTCTTTACCTCGCTTTTCAATTTTGAAAGATTTGGTAACAGCATTCTCTACTCCCCAAGTTTTGTGGGCCGCGGTGGCCCGGTTGGAAGAGTAACGGACTAGCAACCGAAGGGTTGCGAGTTCGAATCCAGCCAAACACCGTCGTGTACAAAGGGGGCTGGTGCACGTTAAATCTGCCGTGGCCTCAAATGTCCTCACGTTGGCGTGGTGTGGAAGTTTGGAGAGTGGGGTGCCAGCTCAGGTGTTGCCTCGTCATCTGACCGTGGTTCAAAATTACGTGGTGTTGTCCTCTGATCTTTCCCTTTGGAATTCATCCCGGACCGTCACCAATAGCCCGTTGTGTTGCTCCAGTGTGACGTTAATTGAAATACCCCCCCCCCAAGTTTTGTTTGTACGGAAAAAGTTTTGCAACAAACGCTGATATTATACTTTTAGTTTTGATTAAGTTGCATTGATCACTTTGTAATTCAAATTGGTTTCGTTAAATTTGGCAAATAAATCAGTCATAAGCTACTAGCAGTACCTGCACGGCGTTGCCCGTGACATCATTCTTGTTTGTCCTCACAGATTCTGAAAACATTAAAAAGAAAAACAATGATTTTAAGAATGAATCCCACCATTACCCGACATAACACGGGCATGTCGCCTCATTTCTTCCACCTCACTGATTCTTGCTAGAAAGCTTCATGATACACTATGTTGAATGTTCTTCCATTCGGAGCTCCGATTTAAAGATTCTCAGCTTTTCGAACTCTTGAACAACCCACATACAGTTGACCATGGGAGAAACATGGTTTAATGAGATCTAGTCCTACAACTTTCAGCGATTGTCCTTGTGCCTTGTTGATATTCATGGCGAAACTTAAACGAACAGAGAACTGAAGTCGTTTAAATTGGAATGGGAGATCCGAAGGGATGATTGGGATCCTAGGAAGGAATATGTCTTCGCCTGCTGCATGTCCAGTCATGATGGTGGCTTCAGTGACTGAGAAGCATAATCGGTGCCCCCATTTCTAGCTGTAATATGTGCGAGGGTACTCCAATGTGTTCAAAATCTCTGTTGTGTAGTTCATAACCTCATCTGTGTCATATGTAGATTCGATAGAATTTTATTATACAAATACAGGAATTATACAAATTCAAAAGTAAGTTATGAAATAACCACTGAAATAAAAATGTGATTGAATCTTTAAATATAACGCTATACTTTTAAAAAGTCTTGTTATGTCACCACTGATTCCGACAAACAACCTAAATGAATCACAATGTCAGCGAAATCAAAACCAAATTAAACAGTAATAAACACTGTTACTTCATTTCATGTAATTTATTAACTGAGTTGCAGAAAATTTCTTGATGGTAGGCACTTGGCGTCGAACATGTTGGGGGTGGAGCTTCAGTTTGCTTTTCATTGATGGTACGGAAAAGGACAAAACAGTGACAATACAGAGAAATCAGTTTCAGAATTGAAAAAGCTGCATAAAATCAATTAAATTTTTAAAATAATTGTGTTTGATTCAAAAAATAAAAGGATAAAGTAAAAGTAAGTACAGAAAAAATTGGAAGGATTAGAGTATATTTACTATTTTTAAAGATATAGAGGCGAAAAATGAAAATTATCCTTCGGCCGGGTTCGAACTCACGACGTCTCCCTCCAAAGCCGCGATTTCAGAGCGTCGCTTTACCCACTACGCCAGGGGTCTCCAAACTACGGCCCGCGGGACAGACTCGGCCCGCGAAGGGTTATTGTCCGGCCTGCGGAAACCAGGCCGATGCAGCATGCAATATACATATGTGTTTTTGTTGGCCCGCCTGACTTCCAGGATGTTTCAATCTGGCCCTTAAGAGAAAAAGTTTGGAGACAACTGCACTACGCCATCATTTCAATGTGAGGAGGGATATTTTTAGTGAAGAAATAGCACGCGTGATAAGTATCTCAGATCGGTCTGCGCAGATACGTCATAGTGGAGGAGGGGTTACACGCGCAGCACAAAATATTAATTAATAAACGTTCTAGATCAAATTTTAAAATTCGGGCTTCGAGGGACATTCAGTCACCTTTAGGACTACCTGTGGGCCGAATTTAATGGCTGTAAGTGTAATAGATTCGTTTGGACACAGCACACAGACACACAAACACTTCCTTTTATAATAGTAGAGATGTCATATTTTTGAATTAATTAAATTGAGCCTCAAATCATTGTCTTTGCTTTCCAGGAATTCCAACACTGAATCAAAGAGTGCATAAAATCGATCCAAACATGCACCTTTAGATAACCAACGAACTTCAGCATTAAGTAGTAAACGATTATAATCTTCATCATTTTCCAAACAAAGTTGGGCAAATAATCTCTCATTTAAGGAATTCCTTTTGATTTTATTAACTGCTCTAATAACATAATCTAGTGAGCCATGCAAGCGTTCACTTAGATTTTTGGCCACTAAATGTCGATGAATCACACAATGTACAGATAATACATTCACATATACAATGTACAGATAATATATTCATTATAGCTTGTTCTAAGTATGCTAGAAAGCATCGGTGTCGTTCTATCATTGCCGGAGCACCATCAGTAGCAACGGAGAGGACTCAAGGGTATAACTTTAGCATCGAAATTTTTTTTAGTTCATTAAATATTGTTTCACCTTTCATATCAGTTTCCAAACATTTGGCAAATGACAATTCTTGGGAAATTTTTTCTGCCTTTACAAATCTCACAAGAAAGCTTCGTTTCCTGGCAAAGTTGACTCGACAAGCTGTATAGAGAATTCAGATGTTTTTAATTACCTACATAAAGAATTTTCTACGTCCTGAGCCATTTCGTCAATCTTTCTTTGTACTGTATTATTACTCAGTGGAATTCTTATAACATCGGAAGCTAGTTTATGCAGCACGGTGCGTATTACCTCACTTACAGCTGGTAGAATAAGTTCACCAATGGTGTGCGGCTTTCTGGACTTTGCAATCAGTAAAGAAATGTGATAGGAAGCACGCAGTCCATCGTCGTCTCGCTTAAATGTTAAGTGCTATTTCCTGATAACGGGATAAAGCCATATTTTAAATATTCAACACTATATTGTCTGCAGTTTTTCTTCGGCTCACTCATACCGGAAAAAAGGGCATAAATTTAAGATATAAGGGTAAATTGTTAAGTGTCACATATTGTATAGGTACGCATTTTTTACTATGTATTTATGACTGTCCATTTATTTACGAGACTTAAATAATTAAAATGTGTTACTATATAAAACAGAATGTAATTTTTCATTTTGGTCGCTTGAAATTATTTTTCAAGAAAAGTAAATATTTAAATTATCAAATAAATAAATAATAAAATGTAATATTAATAAATATTATATAATAAAACTATTAAATCACGTATGTTGAATATCGTTTGCAGTTGAGTATAAAGAAAATGTAAGTTATAAATTACTCTTTCTGCTGGCTAGCGCCAAAGTTCCTTGATGCGCCGGCGATTTCCGTTATGTAATCACCAGAACTCTGATAAGGGCAGTACACAATATTTAGTGAAATGAAATTGGCTGCTCATATTTTGTAGCCTCCAGCTAACTTGTAAATAGTATATCAATGTTTTAATGTCAATAAATTCTTTTATTCGAACCTTGAGAAGCCGGTGAATTGCTCAACACAACAAACACATTACTTGTACTTTATGTACCTATATATACTTATATTTTACTCAGGAAGTAAAAATGGATACCAATTTATTTATTGCTATTCATTTTTAACTTTCATAATAATGAAAATGGGTCACAATTATTTTACTTTATATTAAACCTTTCGCGGACCATCTGACGTTGTCCACGAACCCCCAAATTAATTTTAATTTGCAACGGACCCCTTCAGCGGTTCCAAGGACCCCCAAGGGTCCTTGAACCGCAGTGATTCTCAACCTTTTTTTTTTGTCACGGTACACTTTTAATAATTTAAAAATTTGGCGGCACACTAACAATAAGATAAATTTAAAAGAATTTTACTTGGTTAATTGATTGATGTACCTAAAATATATTTTGTAAAAATAGCATATGATAATTTTCAATGAAATATAAAATGAAATTCCATTACAAAGTAAACAAAATGTTTATTTAATGATAAATTACAAATTACATTTAATGCAAAATTTGAGCTTGGTGTTTTTTGATAACTTCATTTATATTTGGGCGTAAAAAAATGATAATGCTACTCTCATTTCGTGATCTAGATTTAAAAATCTGGATCTTTTTTCGTTTTTATGTTGGTCAAAGCCAAAAATCCGAATTCGCACAAATAAGATGTGGAAAATTGTAATAACACACTTAAGGCTTTTTGAGATATTGTGGGATAATCGAATCTAAGATTAATCCAGAACGAATTAATTGATTCTTCTGAATGTTTTAAAATGAAATCTCGGTTATTACACACCGAAATTAGTTCTTCCTCTTCTTTCAAAGTTAATTCATACACCGACGTGTCGTTTATCACAAAGGTATTTCGAATCCAATCAATTTTTTTTTATTTTTAAATTTGAAAAGTAATGAACAATTCTTTGCTCTAGTATTGTCAAATGGTCAATAACTATTTTATGAATTATTTTATAAGTCTTTTGTAACTGACTCAAACTTTTTTCTAAACTACCTTCTTGTGCTTTATTCTTCCATAAAGTAATTCTTTTTTGAAATCCTAACAATTTATCGGTTGAGTTTAAAATGTTTTCTTTCGGTCCTTGCATACTTGTATTTATGTTATTAAAAATAACAAAAATATCAGATAAATAAGCTAGCTTAGCGCACCATATTTTGTCATCCAACAAATCATTAACTTGTTCAAAAAATATCTTTATCTCTTTTTTTAATTCAAGCATGCGAGATAGAGAACTATAATAGTCATGCGCATTGGTTCAGCCAGTCCCCTCTAGGAAGGTTAAACCACTTGTCTGACATCGTTTATATATGGGTATTCGCAGTGGCGGCACACTAAAGTGCCGCGGCACAGTGATTGAGAATCACAGGTCTAGCACATCGTTTCAATCTTGTATTGCAGCAAAGTTTTTCTAAAATTTCTAAGTGTCGAATTCTTTTTGCAAGTCTCAGCGGCATTCCTTCGTTTTTTCATCACTCGGCGAAGCGATCTTATGCACTTACATCAAATTTCGCAAGACGCATACCAACCATAACACAAACTAGATGGTCCTCCAATTCGAAATTAGTGAATGCGATTGTTGACGATTGGGATAAATTAAAAGAAATTTTCGAATTTATGGCAAACAGCGAACATTCAGACAAAACAACAATTCAACTTGCAAAGGGATTTATAAATGATATCAACGATTTTGAATTTACATTTTTGGCAGTAGCATTAAGCGAAATTTTTGGCCTTACTGATATAGTATTCGAAATTCTCCAGAAAAATCACTAAATTTAAAATATTGTGTATCTCAAATAAAATACACTCGTGAGTTATTGATCTGTAAAAGGGACGATGAGGTTTTTAAAACACTGTTTGAAAACACGCGTAAAATAACAGAAATAGTCCAATCCAAACGGGAATATGCCGCTCTTTCACTAGAAACAACTTCTCAAAATTATAAACAGCTATATTTTAAAACTTTAGACCACATTCTTATGGAAATAAACACAAGATTTCAAGATTGCGAAAAACTTCAATTTATTTGTCTTGCTGATACAACGAAATTCGAACATTTTAATTTACATTTTCCATTTCTGGCACTTGAAAATCTTCAACAGTTTTACGGCGATGTGTTTAAAAAAACCCAGCGCCTTAAAAATGAACTGTCTTACATATGCTTATGGAAAATTCAAGAATATATCGACGCATGAACTTCTTCGAATGCTTTATGATGATAAAGAAATTTTCACAGAAGCTTATAATTTGTTTTCTCTCTCTTGTAGATGGAATTTTAACAATTCCATCTACAAGTGGAATTCCATTACAGCGGAAAGGAGTTTTTCTTGCCTTAAAAGAATAAAAACTTACTCAAGAAATGCTATTTCGCAAGAGAGACTTTCTTCTCAAGCAAACATTTCTATTCAAAAGGACGTATTAGTGACGCTTATGAAGAAACAGCCATTTTACGATGACAGATCAGACAGATTTGCAGCATTAAAGGACAGAAGAATTGATTTATTTTACAGAAAATAGGGGTAAATCCTCATTAACTAATTTTCGGAACTGCTATTTTTTCATTTCACTGGCATAGCAAGGATTTAATTTCGGGGGGTGATTCGGGGAGGCCCTACCCCTGTTTTTCCAAACACGAGCCGCCGCTGTTGGCTGTACACTTTTCAGACATCAAGAGGTCCATGAAGAATTTTATTCATTGTTTATGGTGAGAATCCTGGAACCTGCAAGTCGGCAACAAACTTCATCTTTTAAACCTCATTAACCAGTGGCCAGTTGCTCCAGTGTGGAGGATTGATGTCAAATTGACCCGCTTCCGCATTGGACATACCAAATTTACTCATCGTCATTTATTACTTGAAAGTGCTCCTTTGTGTGCCTACTTGTTTTACTCCTTTTACCGTTCATCACATTTTAATAGTTTGCCCTGATTTTAATCATCGTTGTAGATATTTTAATAGCTCTATTTTAACTATGCTGGATTTGATAGGGGAAAACCTACACCCGAATCTTTTCCCTTTTTTAAAAATACAATTGGTTTTTAAAATGCTATTTATAATATATATATTTATTCATGAATTTTACATTTTATTCTATGACAAATTTCTTGCGCTCGTTTCTCTTAAACACTATTTTTTAATGTTTATAATACAATGATTTTATCTTGTGCTTGGCTCAGCTTGTCCTTTTTTGGACCTTGCGCCGTAAAATATAACAATCAATCAATCAATCAATCAATCAATCAAAGCGGGAACAACGGTATTCCTCCAGCGAAGTACGCCCTCGAATCTTCGCAATATTTTAACACGATTCATTATGTAAATGTATCAATGTTCTGTGTGATATCTGAGATTTTAGATAGTTTTATAACTTAAAATAATTTAATAATTTATAAATAATTATAAAAAAGATCAGTCTAATCTATTTTCAATTATTGACCGGGAAGACATTTGGAATGCGTATTGCTTTGGTTTTTTTCTTGCATTACAATTTACTTAGTCATTAATTAAGCACCTGCGGCATGAAATTATAAAATAAAATAACAAGCGATATTTCTCAAAAAGGCTCAAGACTGATATTTATTTTTATCAAGCACAAACAGCTGAATCTACTCAGCTGATTATGTGGGGAAGATTATTTATACAGCGAAGTAAATTTAATGTGTCAATCATTACCTTTGTCTGAAATAACTTTATTAGTCCATACTCATTTACTCTTATTTCATTCTTGGATTTGGGTATAAGTTTATAGCGCAAAATTCATGAGTCTTAATTTATTCTGGGATTCTGTGAAATTAATCTCAAACGAATCTACAGTATATTAAAACCAATTTCAGGGATTCAGAGAAGAAACAAATCAATTAAATGTACTTTTATTGTGGAAGGCACATGAAAATGTTACTGTAACATAAAAAATAAATAAATAACAAGTTCACTTCTGTTGGAAGTTCTACAATATTGCGTTCATAACAAAGTTGACCTCTGATCATACACGAAATCCAATCTCCGAATATTGTGACATGAGAGTGCAACTTTTCAAGAATCGAAGAGGATTGAAGTTACTTATGAATTGCATTAGTAAAGTTCAGCCTTGAAATGGTCATTTATTGAAATATTTGTTGAATACTTTCTTAGAGTTCTATGTGGTAGATAGGACAGGTTCTAAACTTAGCTGAATTTTAACAAATTCCTCATCTTATTTTATCAGAGTAATAACTAATATTCAAATTTTCAACTTTTGCTTAGTTTTTTGGATAGAAATTAGTATCAATATTTTATCCACAAAGTTAAAAAATACTGAGTATTTACATTTTCTTACCTATTCAGTTTTCGAAATGTTTTGAAAATTTATAAATACATTTTGTGCTATTAGTACGTTTTGTATATACTATCCAAATATGTTTTAATACAGCTATAGGAATTTATTAATATTGGTATAGTATTTTAAATATGTAACTATTACTCTATTCCTTTGTACGAAAATAATTAGTGAATTAAAAAAATTATCTTGTAGCGAGGTGAGCAACAAAACTGATTAGTTTGTGAAATTCTGTGTACATGGTTTATATATAATACTGTGCTTGACAATTTATTCAAATTCATTAAATACTGTAAATTATTACCCATAATATTCGGTTAGAGGCGAGTTAAAAAAGTATTTTTAAACAAATACGGAAAGCATATTTCATACTGGAAGTTGAAAGGAAATCCTTATAAAATTTAGGGATTTCGAGAATATTTTCGTCCTTTTACGGGTAATTTGACATGCTTTTAGGGATTTTTCGTACTTCGAAGGGATTTTGATGGTATTTCATTATCTTCTGATCGCGTTGGGTTTCCCGATCAGTGTCATTGCGCAATTTTTTTTTGCTATTCGAAAACTGCAAAAAGTGCTCATACACTCGAATAGAATATTTATTTAGGAACTTCGAAAAAATTAGATTTTTAAACGATCAGATTTCAATTTAAAAAATCAATACTATGTAAGTCCTTCTATACGATTATATGAAATTATCATCAATATTCGCTCCAAAGTTTTATAATTTTGTTGAAGAAAACAAAATTAATTTATCTAAAATATTTTAGGAGATATGCAATTTTAATTTTAAGTATATGCGCTTTGAACGATAAAATTTAATTTATGACGTCACATTCACAGACATGTATCTCTAAAAATTTTTTTTCGAGATTATAAAATATCTGTTGATTTAAAATGGCCCAAAATGTACTTGTATACAAAATATCATTCGATTCGGAGATGGTGAGATGCACAGCCTTTCCTGGATATGAATGGATTTACCCGTAATTCCTTCAAAAAACTTGTATTAATTATTAAAAAGTGACGAATATTTTCAGTGATTAAATAACGTAAACATTTATCTCTCATTTAGTCACACATACATATCGTAAATGTATTAACATTATCAAAAGATTATAAAATTCGAAGAGAAATTTCTCAAAGAAACATCTCGACATAAGAGGAAAAATATCTGTTCAAAATCATTGCTTTTTTCTACAAAACCAATTTTTCTTTTGTAAAAATATTGATGAAATAATTCTACGATTATACCGAAAGTACATCTTTTTGTGTAAGAATATACAAAATTTTGACTTATCAAAAACCATGGCACTTTTTCCGAAGTTCAATTCGAATTTAATACATATAATTTTATGTATTTTACTTACTGTTTAAACTTTTTAGTATTAAGCACCATTAAATGAAACAAGGATATCAAAAGCATTTGGTAATAAAATACCCATGAGATTTAGAAATTTAAGTAAGCATACATTATGTGTATGCACATATATGAATTATCAAAACGTATCCTGAAAAGGAATTTGTACTTACTCTTGTTAAGGCGCCCGAACAAGTGATTTTCTCAGATTATTTTAAGAAACTAAATTAAGTAAGCAGTAATAAATATCATGTTTACACAATACGCAGATGGTTATAACTCCTGATTCTTACATTCTCTCAAATTGATGGCGAGATCCTTAACAGATAAAGGTTGTGTATTTGTAACAATGACCTTTTAACAACGACCTTTTGGATTGTCGGTATCGTGCGCTCGTGATGATAAACTGCGGAAGTTAATTCTACTTCATTGGAAGCACTTACGAAGTTCGGCAGGACTGCAGAGAATTGCTATGAGAGTCCCATTCATGGAGTTCCAACCCTTCTGTCTGGATCAAATCACATTAATACAAATTACAATATTCCTAAAATAGTGTGATCGCACATATGATCGAATTTGTACAAATATTATAGAAAATATTAGTTTAGAAATCAGAGCCCTCAATAGTAGGGGAGGGGTCGCCAAGTACCTTAGCCAGAGGTCTTTGGGGGCATTGGAAATGTGTTTTTAAATTGTAACTTAGAATCTATTTTCTAAGTTCAAGCAGTTATAAATAGTTTTGTTGTGTTTATAATAATAAAAATGTACAGCTACGGAAAAAAAATTGAACCACTTCACGTGATGTTCACAGAAGTGCAAATTCAAAGGTACTATTCAAAGGGAAATAACGTCTACAAATTCATATGCATCCAATTTTGAGGCCAAATTTCGAATCTCAATAAAAATTTAACCTCGACATTAAGTTTCAAATAATTTGGTTCAGCCGTTTCTGGATTATGAGGATGGAAAATTTGGAGCATCCATTGTTAAATTAGCTCCCCACACTTTTATTCATGTGCTCCGAAATAATCTTTCTATCGAGTTGAAATTTTTCGCTACCGTTACTATTAAAAAACCCAAACAATATATAAACGTTTCTATTTTAATTTAATTTTTTGATATATGATATTAAGAAATTAACATAATTTGAAATAATTATGGTAGGTGGGTTGAATTAATGTCACACTGGAACAACACAACGGGCTATTGGCGACGTCCGGGATCAATCCCGAAAGGAAAGATCCGAGGACAACATATACATGCCGATATGCAGCGTGGCATGGAGTCAAACGGAGTCCTTATCCCGTGGCAAATTATACCAAGCATTCTGCACGTTGGAGTGGCCCATGACCGTCGTCAATAGCCTGTTGTGTTGTTCTAGTGCTGTTTAAATTCAGCTACTTACCTACCTGGCAAGTATTCTGCAATTCAACTCTAAATTGAATACCTGAATGGTTCATATTTTCAAAAATGTTAATTCCTTTGATTAATAGATATTTCCTTCGAAGGTGTAAGATCATTTTTATTTAAGAGCATTTTATAAGAACTTTAAGGTCATTTTTAGAAACTTTTTGGTTTTTTATATTCGATCCCTAATTAATAAATTCAAGAAACTAAAACTGTTCCGGAAAAATAATAACACCGATCAAATAACTTCCGGAAAAATAACTTGAAATTCAGAGTTGATAACATTCAGAGGTAATAGAACTACGACCACGAGGTGCTTGAAAATTTTACCGACCATTAGGTGATACTTTGTTGCATAAATTAAATAAAGAAAAACTTTCTTTCGCCATTTATTAAATTTCTGTGTTTGATTTACCTTTCAAGTTGTTTCTACTTTTTTAGAAGATTTGTAGGTTTGACATCATGGCATACAGGTGTCCACAGCTATATTCTGGTCCCCAGTACCAGGTTAGACAGCGTATCCCAGTACTAGGTCAGACCCTCATTAATATATGCAAATATTCAAAGTTATGTTAAATTATCACAATTATATAAGATCGCGCCATGCGTATCTCCATGACAGTTGTTGGCACTACTCTTTAATTGACGTAACTTTTCATGTACTTGGCAAGAGCCAAGAACATTGCAAACTTCTCAGTTAGTGCCTGATCTCTTGACACAAAAAATCTATATCGCCAGCGTTCCGTTCCAGGAACCTTTCTTTTTGTACTTCGGATAGTACAACTCTTTGTGACTTCGGATAGTGCAGCATTTTGAATCAATGTAAATATAGTTACAGTCCACGAAAGTTTGTATTTTTGTGTGATCCCGACAGTAAACATTTCTTTCCTTTCAAACTTACTGTGCAACCACATATCATTTTGAATACAGATGAAAAGATTCATACATTTTTAATCTTGAACATTGCTTGGGGGCATTTATAAAAAATGTATTGCAGAACTTGAGAAAAACATGCTAGAAATTAACAAGCTTTTTATAAGGAGTCAAGGATTTCTCGGAAGGAAAAATTTCGTTTTTGCATTCTTAAAGATTGCAAAAACAGGTGAACTGGCAAATCCCTGCGACACTGGCACGTAAGAGAACATTAAGCATCAACACCAGCTTGAAAAAAGAAAAACTATTTTAAAAGGGAAAAATAAATTTTCCTCTAAAGTCCACTAGCCAATCCCTTTCTTTCAAATTGAAATTGAGTAATTTTTTGCCCAAGGTTAAATTTTACCCTCTCCAACACGCTCGAAATTCCTTCACTGAATTAAAAGGCAATTCCTTCGCAATGAAACCCAGGAGATCGATGAAATGCGACACTCCACTCCTATAGGAGAAATTGTAAAAGGGGACGATGCACAAATGACGTGAAGATAGCAAAAAGCGACAATGACGCTCTTTCGTTAAGGATATTTGTTTTTTAAATACTCTCCACAAAGATCTCAAAAATTTATTCGACTTTCAAGTTTAACTTCAAAGTAAACCAAGAAAATTCTACCTATGAGCTGAGGCGTTGGAAGCAGTGCCTACACTCCTGCACGATACCCAAGACCACTCGCCTGACTAGCTCGCAGAAGCTTCGATAGTCGTCTGACGAAGGATGTCGTCTGAGCAGGATGGCGTGGGCGTGGTTATGGGCTTGGATCATGCGCACATAACTTTCCACGGTGCCCTTTTTGAATCATCTCAGCGTTGAAGACAATTTGAATCAGTTTCCAATGGATTAATTAATGTAAATAAAGGTTTGGAAACAGCCTTTTGTTGGCTGGAAGATATGACGCTGGATGTCAAAAAAATACCCAACATCGGAAGTGCGAAAAATTTCCATAAAATTGGCGAATGGTAGTAGGATTAGAAACCCTTGGAAACGTTATGCTACTAAACGATTACTAATTAACGTTATGCTACTAACGAAACTTATCTATGATTTTGTTATAAACCGATACGCGTTTAACAAAATCATAGATAATAAGTTTCTGAAGTTTCTTAACAAGAGTACATTGAATTTAATTTATAAGGAAACAAAGGTTGGTTGGTTGATTTGGGTTTAATGGCGCAAGGTCCAAAATCAGGACAAGCTGCGCCAAACACATAACAGAACGTTACCCAATAAAAAAAGAAAACAATAACGTACATTTGTCCAATAATAAAAAGTAGATTTAAAAATATATTTGAAGCAATTGAATTTTAAAATAAATATTCAAACGCCACGATTAAATAGTGAAATATGACATTTTCGTTGTCAAAGTTAAAAGTTTTGATGAATTTTAAGAAACGAGAGGTAAAAACATTAGATGTAATTTAACAATTTTATGCTTCGTAAAAATTAAAAAAATATTTGGGTGGGGAATTTCTCCGATCAAATCCTGTAAGTTTGAAATTGGTTAATTAAAAAAGTATTGGCGGTGATGATTAAAAACTGGACATTTAATTCAAATATGTTGGATAGTAAAAGGGACCACAATCGGCCACACACAGGTACAGTCTCAGAATAAAAGATGCCTGTGTGTAAAACGTGTGTGTTAGTTAGAAGACGAGTTAATAGTATCGGAGTGTCGTACAAGCAAAGTAGGTCAAAACGAAATGATTGGCCGGAAGCTGTGGAATTTGCTGCGACTTTCATTGCTTCAGTTGTACTGCCATTCTTTCCACACGATATATTGGACAGCTTGTTGGGGATCATCGTATGGCAGTGGCGGCTTTTCAGGGGAAGGAAGGGAAATGCCACTTCCCAACATTTTTCATCAAATTCATTTTTCGAATTACATTTCTCAAATTAGTCTTCCTTTTTCAGTATTTCATATATATATATATATATACTACTGTTTGTGAAATTTGCAACACATGAAGGAATCATGCAAATTAAACGAAACTTGCAGGAAATACAAAACATAGGATTTGCAACTGATTAGAATTACAAAGCGATCACACATGTGTGGGCTGAGAAACACCCTCTAAACTTCCAAGTGAGCCGTGTATAAAAACACTGTAAAGATGCGTTAAAATGTATGCATCTTCTTTGACTGCTGTAAATGATTGATTATAACTCAATATACCTCGCCAAAAACGCAGAGTACCATACGAGTAACTAACGGAGTTCGAACGGGGCCGCATGATCGGCCTCCGTGAGGGTGAACTTTCGTATCGTGCAATCGCCACTCGCATGGGGCGTAATGCCACAACAGTGATGCGTGTGTGGAAGGGATGGACCATGGAGAACCGGACGCGTCGAAACCCTGGCAGTGGGCCACGCAATATGACGTCACCAAGGGACGACAGACACCTCATCCGCATGGCGGTGACGGACCGTACAGCGCCCTCTCGTGCGTTGGCACAACATTGGAGCACGTCTACAGTTGTGTCATTATCTTCTTTCACGGTTCGTCGACGTCTGCTGCGCCATGGGCTAGGATTCCCTGCGCAGGATTCCCTTGACGCTGAACCACCGACGCCTCCGGCTACAATGGGCTCACCAACACAGCCAATGGCGTGCCGATTGGCAGCAAGTCGTATTCTGAGATGAGTCCCACTACAATCTGGACTATAACGATGGACGCATACTTGTCAGACGCTACAGAGGTGAACGCCTTCTTCCGAAGTGTCTTATTCAATGTCATACTGGATGAATGCCTGGCGTTATGCTCTGGGGCTCTACTGGATATCATGGGCGATCCCGCCTACTCCAAATTGTGGGGACCCTGAACAGCGGGCTCTACATCAGGGAAGTTGGAGAACCCGAGGTCCTACCCCTCCTGCAACGCATTCCCGGAGCTCTATTTCAGCAAGACAATGCCCGTCCACATGTTACTCGGAATGTACAAGCCTTCTTCAGTGCACGACAGGTTCCGCTTCTTCCATGGCCTGCACGTTCCCCGGATATATCGCCCATTAAGCATGTCTGGGATTACATCGGACGGCGACTCGCTCGTTCCGCTCGTCGGGCAGAGAGTACGACTGAACATTGGCTTCAGATAGAGGCCATCTGGAATATCATTCCTGAGCATGATATTCAGAATCTGTATGATTTGATGCCACGACGTGTACAGGCTCTCATCACTGCGCGTGGCGGCTGCACAAGATATTGATTTTCGGCATTATATTTGTTTTATTGCTCTGTAAATTTCATCATTTATTTAAACCATTATAAGTAATACGTGGAATAAATTTCATTTATTTCTGATGATTCTTTCATAGTGTTGCAATTTTCACAAACAGTACTGTATATACATTTTCAATATTTCTACGTAAAATTTCTCTTTTTTTTTTCTTTTACGATTTATGAATTACTAAAGTACTTACAAATAGGAACGAATTTAATTTCGCAGAGCGCGTTATTCAATACACGGAAAATATCTTACAATGCTTACGACTGTAGACAGAGAAAGCTTGGTACGGAAGTTTTTTCTGAAAATAGCTGCGCATATTCAGTAAGCCAGATGGTTGCTATGACAACACCGCCATTAGCACCGAAATGCATTTAGACTGCCGGCTCCGAAGGAAGGCGAAAGCTAGAAACGCGATTCCCCTTTCTCTATAGCTGTGGTTCTCAAACTTATTATGCCCACGGACCCCTTCTCAGCAAAACCCTGACCATGAACCCCCAGTAAAATAAATCTACACAACTGAGCAAAGTTAACTTTGATGTCTTGAATGGTGAATGGCGATGTAAAAATAAAATATAAATTAAACATTTTGATGTTTAAAATAGAAATTATAACTTTTGTTTTAAAATACACAAACATTATTTTTCAATGAGATTGGTGAACCTGATGAGATGATATGAGATTATTTATGTTCGGCTCAATGTTTGTGAGTAACATTCGTATGTCTCCACGAGCACTAATTTGTAGACGGTTTCTTTTTTTCTTGATAAAGTTCTACTAAATAGGAAGACGGGAAAGCAATCAACAGCTTCTGTACAGTGGCCCATAATGTAGGATATAAAATTGGCATCTGTTTGCAACCAGAAAATGTGGTATCCTTGTTCACACGTCGATTTCAGCTCCTCATTTGTGGATATTTCAATAAGTTGCCCCTGTATTAGTATGGATTCATCTGAGTTTGTGGGTCTACTTACAAAAGGATCCAACACCCAATCGGGGATACCCAAGTGAAGAATGTCTTCAAATCTTTGAGGTCAGAATGAAGAGCCGTGAAGTGTTGACAATAAGCAAGTAATTCTTTACCTCGCTTTTGCAATTTTGAAGGATTTGGTAACAGAGCATTCTCCTCTCCCCAAGTTTTGTTTGTACAGAAAAAGTTTTGCAACAAACGCAAATATTATACTTCTAGTTTTGCTTAAGTTGCATTGATCACCTTGTAATTTCAAATTAGTTTCGTTAAATTTCGTAAATAAGTCAGTCATATAAGCCATGTCATACTTTGAATTAATTAAATTGAGCCGCAAATCATTGTCTTTGCTTTCCAGGAATTCTAACATTGAATCAAAGAGTGCATAAAATCGATCCAAACATGCACCTTTAGATAACCAACGAACTTCCGTGTTAAGTAGTAAACGATTATAATCTTCATCATTTTCCAAACAAAGTTGGGTAAATAATCTCTCATTTAAGACATTTATTTTGATTTTATTAACTGCTCTAATGACATAATCAGTGAGCCATGCAAGCGTTCACTAAGATTTTTGGCGATTAAATGTTGGCGATGAATGACACAATGTACAGATAATACATTCGGTATAGCCAGAGACGTAACTAGGCTAGTTTCCACCCGGGGCAAGAACTCGCCTTGGCGCCCCCCCCCAACGACCAACCAAACCAAAACCCTTCCCGACAACACCTGATATCGCTACCACACATTAATTCCATTATTCCAAATTTTTTAACTTAGATGGTAAATGCTTGATTTCAAAAGTAAATTGATTAATTTGCAGTAATTTCATTTTTAATACAAGATAAAATACCAAATTAATTCTATATTTCATTGACAAATAATCTGAGAGTATCATGTTTGGCATATTCTTTCACACTTATCATAATCTCTGCAAATGAAATGAAAAGGTTTATCGATTGATATCGGGATATGTGTGGACTGTATCAAAATCAACAGACTGTTGCTTTAGAATAGGATATTTAATTATGATAAATAGTACTAATATTAGGAATAACAGATTTTACTCAAATTATTATCTTGAGTATAATGTTTAGACATTTTACAATCTCTTAATCTATTGACAAAATGTGAAAAAAATTTATTTAATCACAGAAAGCTTGAACTAAAACAACTTTACGGACTTTTTTGGCTGCAAACGATTTTACAATATCCTCATAAGATAGCTTTGAAACTAACTTGTGCTCTATTGATATGATGCTTAGGTTTGTTAGTCGTTGTCCTGTTAAGTTTCAGAGGTAATTTTTTATGATCTTTAGTTTGCCAAAACTCCTTTCATTTGAGGCGACTGAGACTGGTATTGTGAGGAAAATTCTCAACGCTGTCGTTATGTTGGGGTACTCGTCTTCATGTCCGTTCTTGTATATTAACGTCAGAAGACCTGATGGTGTAGTTGTTTTCATATTAGGGCTTAAATCTAAGGCATGATACTTAAAACTCTCCACTTCTATCGCCAGCTCGTCCCTGTCTAAGTCTTCTTTATATGTGGTAGCTAACTCAAGTGCCTGGTTCTTCAATTCTTCTCCATTCATTCTTTCAAACCGAGCTCCATTGAGGAAACTAAATGAACAATTCCTGTTTTGAATGGCTTGAAACCTTTGCCTCAGTTCATTCAGAATCCGATCTATTATTTGTATAATCAACACTGAACTTTTTTTTATTCTGAGAATTCATAGCTATCATCTTCGTCCTTCTCATCAAACATCCGCTTCTTCTTCCTCTGTTGCCGCACGTGCGCCAACCAGAGAGGCGAAAATGTTCACGCATGCGCAATACCCGAGCCGACTGAGCCCATCGCCAGTTGACTTCTAGACGCTGCAAAGTTAGCAGCAATAACCAGAAGTGGGTAATTAATGTTTATCTCGACACCCACAATTGCTTCAACTCAATAATGTCCAGCTGTCTTTATATGTTGTACAAAATGTGTGTGACGTCCTGTTAAATAAAAAGCAGAAAAGGCAGCTGTGGTCCGTCGAATTTTATTTATGCGTTTTTAAAAAGGTGAACGCATCACTTGGTCCGTCGAGCCGGAGACAGAACTCAGCAAAATGGATACCATAGAAAAACTCGTAAAAGCGAAAACTTCCTTAAAAGGAAGTATTACCAGAATTGAAAACTTTGTTGATAAAGTGTCAACAGACAGAAGTAAAACGGAACTTGATGTGAAATTGAAGAAAATAGATCAGCTGCAGCAAAAAGTTGATGAACTGAAACAATACTCCTTCTGTATAGAAAAGGCCCCAGCACCTGAATTAATAGAATTTCAGGATGATATAGAACAGTGTGAACTACGCCTTGAAGATTTAGAGGTAAAGATTAAGCTCTTTATTAATTCTAATAAGAAATGTGAGTCTGTGACTGAAGTTGACGAAAAACAAACTGAAACTTTGCTAGTTAGAACTAAAATTCCACCTGTTGTCCTTCCCACATTTACGGGAAAATATGAACATTTTAGTGCATTCAAGAATCAATTTGATGATTTGATAACGTCGAACGATCAACTTAGTCAGTCACAGAAATTATATTATTTAAATTCTTGTCTTGTAGAAGAAGTTAAAGAATTTGCATCTACTTTCGATTCATTTTCTTCCTTATACGAAGCTCTTGAATCGCGATATGACAATCAACGGTTAATTGTTGATGTTCATATTCAATCTATTTTGAACTTTAAGAAAATAGAACGTGAGAATGCACAAGAAATTCGTGCAATGATCGATTGTATCCAAAAGAATTTACGCGCTTTAAAGATGCTAAAGTATGAACAAAATGATTTATTTAACATTTTTCTGTTAAATATTATGCTTAAAAAATTGGATAAAGAATCCAGAAAGAACTTTGAATTGTTACAAAAATCTAAAGAGGTCCCTTCCTTTGATCAATTCATGACCTTTTTAGAACAACGTGAAGCAGTCTTGTTAGCTGTAGACAGGAATTTTATTCCCGAAGGAAAAACGATGATGAGAAAATCCTTTAATTTCGTTTCCAAATCCAAAACTCTATTGGTTAATCAAAACAATGAAAATAAAAGCTGTATAATTTGTTCTGAAAAGAATCCTCATCCTGTTTTCAGATGTGCAAAATTTCTACAATATTCCCTCGGAAAAAGATTCGAACTGGTTAAGTTTCATAAACTTTGTGAACTGTGCTTACGAAAAAATCACAGAAAAAATGAGTGCCGTTCGAATTATTTATGTAGCTGCGGTGGAAAGCATTCTAAATCAATTTGTAGACATGCTGACGCTAGTGTGAAAGAGGCGCCGGTCGAAAGTAAACACGTGTCCGCAGCGGATTCAGAAATCAAAAATCAAAACGAAAGCTCATCTGCCGCAATAAATTATTCCACTTTCCAAAACACTGTTTTAACAAGCATATCTAATCAAAATAAAAAGAGTGTTTTATTATCTACGGGTATAATTTGGTTGCAAAATAAAGATGGAACATTAATAAAATGTAGATGTATTTTTGATAGCGCGTCAAATGTTAATATATTGTCCAGAAAAATGAGTGATTTCCTTGGTATTAGATTAGAAAAGGTACAAACTTCGGTTTCTGGATTGAATTCAACAAAACAAAATTTGAAAGGGAAATTGACGACTTTCATTTCGAATGAAAACGGAAGTTTTGTGGAACCTATCGAGTTCTTAGTTACTGACAAGATTACTGGGTTGACGCCTAGTGTTAATTTAGATATTTCAAAAATAAAAATTCCTGAATTTTTGAAATTAGCGTATCCTTGTTTTTTCGAAGCCAAAGAGATTCATGCGTTATTAAATGCAGATATTTTTTGTCGAATAATGAAAGATAATCTTTACAAAGTGAGTGAAGAATTACTGTTTAAGGAAACTGAATTTGGTTGGGTCGCGGGTGGAAGACTCGACGAAATCGAAACTAATGATGTGGCATCGTGCTTTCTTCTTAAAGACGATAGTTCTATAGACGACACTTTGAAACAATTTTTTGAACTCGAATCTCTTGGCATAAAAGATGATCCTTGCTTTCGTGAAGACGATCAGGCCATGGAAATCTTTGAACAAACAGTCAGATACAATAAAGGGCGATATACAGTGGGATTGCCATTTCGTAAAGATTGGAAACAATTATTAGATAATCTTCCGGTAGCAAAACAACGATTCCATAGTTTGTGGAGAAGGTTTCAAAAAAATTCGGAACTTTATTCACAGTACACAGAAATTATTCAGGATTATTTAAATCAAGGAATAGTTGAGAAAGTCGAAAATTCTGAAATAAATAAAGACAAACCAACATATTATTTGCCCCACCAAGCCGTAAAAAAGGAAGGTCGGGTTTCAACTACAACACGTATAGTATTTGACGCAGCATCGCACCAGACTAATGAGTTGTCCTTGAACGACTGCTTGTGGCAGGGTCCCAACTTATATCCAAATCTACTAGATGTGCTTATCAACTTTAGACTTAATCGAATTGCAATTTCATCTGATATACGTCAAGCTTTCCTTCAAATTTGCCTGAAAGACAACCATAAAGATGCTGTACGTTTTTTGTGGACTGACAGTAATCCTCGTATTGACAAAAGGCCAAACCTGCAAATATATCGTTTCAACAGGGTACCCTTTGGGGTCAACGCTAGCCCGTTCCTGTTAGCGGCTACTGTTAAACATCACATTGATAAGTATGAAGATGAGTTTTGCACAGCTGTACAACATCTAGATTCTTTCATGTACGTTGATGATTGGATCACAGGACAAGACACTCGTGAAGAGGCACTTTTTATTTCCAGCTGTGCCAAAAATATCATGAAAGAAGCAGGGATGGTGATGCGAAAATGGATCTCCAATGACGCTACGTTGATGAGTCAGTGGGCTGCAGAAGGTTTCGAGACATATCCAGTTGAAAATTCTGTCAGCTTGGGAACCAAGACGAAAGTATTGGGTTTGGCTTGGCAAACACAAGAAGATTGTCTGACCGTGGACACAAAAGGTCTATTAGAATTCATTTCAGACAATGAAAACACTAAAAGATTTCTTCTGCAAACCATTGGGAAAATCTATGACCCGTTGGGTTTGCTTACCCCCTTTACAATAAGAATGAAATGCCTCATTCAGGAACTCTGGTCGAGAAAAATCACATGGGATGAAATTTTACCTCCAGAGATTAAAGAAAAGTGGTTGAATTGGTGCAAGGAGCTGCCGCTCTTAAATGAGCTCAGAGTCCCAAGATTGGTACTATATTCTACCAAAGAAGAAAATGACATCATAGAAATCCATACCTTTTGTGACGCTTCCAAACTTGCATATGGAGCTTCAGTTTATGTGAAAGTTAAAAAACAAAGTAAGGTACTTGTAAACCTCGTCACCTCTAAAGTCAGAGTAGCACCATTAAAGAGTGTTACGTTACCTCGGCTCGAGCTTCTAGGTGCTTTGGTAGCAGCTCGCTTGAGTTCAAAGGTTCAAGAAATCATCAGTCAGAAAAGGCACTGCACTGTGTTTCATTGGACAGACTCCAAAATTGTTTTATTTTGGATCAAAGGGTCTTCAAAAAGGTGGAAACAATTCGTGGCGAATCGAGTCCAGGAAATCACAAGGTTGACAAATCCCGATACGTGGTATCACTGTTCCGGAAAGGACAATCCTTCAGACCTCTTGTCCAGGGGTCTTAAAGCTGAATCGCTTCTACATAATGAAAAATGGTGGAATGGACCTTTCTTCTTACAGTCTGATGAACTCGTGGAAACTGATGATGAGTGTCCAGTACCGAATGAAGAAGAGTACTTACCAGAACTAAAATCTAAAGTCTCTAATGAAAACACTTTATTGACTTTAAATTCTGAAAACACAATTTTTGATTATCTAGTTAACCGTAACAGCAAATTTTTAACTATAATTCGAATTTTGAGTTTTCTTTTTAGGTTTGTGAATAATTGTAGGAACCCTAGGAATAAGAGACAAGGTCCCCTGGGATCGGATGAGATCTCTGAAGCTGAGGTGTTTTTAGTCAAACAACTTCAAAGTGAGGAATTGTCTGCAGAAATATCAGCCCTCAAGTCCAGTGGTAGTATTCCAAATAAAAGCAAGATTTTAAATTTATCACCAATTTTAGACAGTAAAGGTATCTTAAGGGTAGGAGGCAGACTAGAGAATTCTCAGCTGTCATATTCAAGTAAACACCCTATATTACTCCCCTCAAAAGGTAAGTTAACTGAAATTATCGTAAGATATTATCATGAAAAGTATTTTCATCTTGGACCTCAACATTTACTTTTTCAGGTTAGGCAAAAATATTGGCCCATTCATGGAAGAAATTTGTGCAAAAAAATCGTGCACAATTGTGTCATTTGCTTTAAAGCCAATCCCAATGAGTGCTCACAAAAAATGGGCAATTTGCCAATGCAGAGAATAACACCCGATAAAGTTTTTAATTCGACTGGAATTGATTTATGCGGGCCATTCTTAATCAAAAACAGATATCAGAGAAAAGGTCCCGAAATTAAAGTTTATGTTTGTATATTCATATGTCTAGTGACAAAAGCCATACACCTCGAAATAATCAGTGATTTAACTTCACAAGCTCTAATAAACACACTGAAAAGATTCATTTCGAGAAGGGGAAAATGCCATAGAATATTCTCGGATAATGGGACAAACATGGTGGGGGCTAATAGAGAACTTAGAGCCCTATTTAGATTTGTTCAAGAAAAAGAGGAATCTTTATTTGCCTTTTTCGCGGAAGAAAACATAGAATGGTCTTTTATTCCCCCAAGAAGTCCGAATTGGGGAGGCCTCTGGGAGGCAAACATAAAGGCATTTAAATATCACTTAAAACGCGTTGCTGGGAATTCAAAATTTACTTATGAAGAGTTGCTAACTCTCGTGACCCAGATAGAAGCTGTTTTGAATTCTCGCCCGCTTACCCCTCTCTCGGCCGATGTTGATGACTTGGAGGTGCTGACGCCGGCACATTTCCTGATAGGAAGGCCGATGACGGCCATAGTCGAACCGTCTCTAACTGATATTGAGACAAATCGCCTTAATGCTTGGCAGAGAATTACAAAATCGGTACAAACAATCTGGAAAAGATGGAGCCTTTCATATTTGAATAGTCTACAACAAAGAAAGAAATGGGTAGTTGAAAAAGAAAATCTAAAAATAGGGGACATGGGTTTGATAAGGGAAGAAAATCTCCCACCATATAAATGGTTATTGGGACGAATAATAGCCATATATCCCGGACAGGATAGAAAAGTACGAGTTGTTGACGTGAAAACCAGTAAGGGAGTTTATAAAAGGTCCATCTCCAGATTGAGTGTACTGCCTATTGAAAATTAAATGTATTGTTTTAAAAAAAAAATAATAATATTTGTTCTTTATGAAAATTCTAGTGCTTAAGTGCATACTGTTTATCTTACTATTGTGATTATTGTGTTCATAGTGATTAGTTATTGTTTATTAGTTTACATTGATTATAACTGAAATTTAAACATTCATTTATGTTTGGACTTATACATTAAAAAAAAAATAGAATTGTTAAGTTCTTGCATGAGAACATGGCAAGGCCGGGCGGGATGTTGCCGCACGTGCGCCAACCAGAGAGGCGAAAATGTTCACGCATGCGCAATACCCGAGCCGACTGAGCCCATCGCCAGTTGACTTCTAGACGCTGCAAAGTTAGCAGCAATAACCAGAAGTGGGTAATTAATGTTTATCTCGACACCCACAATTGCTTCAACTCAATAATGTCCAGCTGTCTTTATATGTTGTACAAAATGTGTGTGACGTCCTGTTAAATAAAAAGCAGAAAAGGCAGCTGTGGTCCGTCGAATTTTATTTATGCGTTTTTAAAAAGGTGAACGCATCATCCTCCTTCGTACTTCTTTAAAATGAGGATCTAGGTTAAGCTTTCCTGCTATTTCTTTCGCTTCTCTCATTGCATCAGTGGAACTGTTTGACCTTTCTGAGATAAGATGGTTAATATGTTTTGCTGATCAATCGATAGTGATGTCCTCTCTTTGGAATAGTTTATTGACGATGTCAATGCGGCTTAATTCCTTATACCAAAAACAGGAGAGGACAATGAATTCAAACGTTTTGACATTTTTTAGAAGAGAAGTTGCTTCCGTTTTTGTTTCAGCGGTTGTTATTAGGCTGGTCCTGAGATCATTTAAAGCATCTATTATATTTCCTAGATGCTTATATATTACAATTACAGCTTCCCTCTTAGTCGACCATCTAGTTTCGCTTTGAAATTTGAGAGATAGGGGAACATGTTTTATTAGAACCTCCCATCTATTGGTGGAGGAAGCAAAGAAATTGTACAGGCAATTAAGTATGCCAAAGTAGGATTCTGCCTTCGGTGACAAGTTAGCAGCATTTGCACTAAGTTTAGCGAACGTGCTGCACATGGCACAAAATACGCCAAACTATTTACTTCTTGAATTCGAGATTGAACTCCTTTGTACATGCCGGCCATGTTTGAGCCATTATCATAAGACTGCCCTCTGCAGTTCTTAATATCTAATCCATCATTTTTGAGTTTTTTTTAAAATCTCTTCCGAAAGAGCCAATCCAGTTTTCTCACTAACTATTACGAAATCAACAAAACTTTCTATCTCAGGGCCATTTTCGGTTATCTTCACATAACGAAGAACTTCAGACATTTGTTCTGAATGGCTTATATCGGGTGTGCAGTCAAACATAATGGAAAAGTATTTTGAAGCTTTCATTGTCATTAACTATATGTTCTCTTATTTTTCCAGAGATGATTTCTAAAAATTCATTCTGAATATAAGGAGAAAAGTAGCTGACTTGTCCCTTCTTATGGCGAAGAATATGCTCTCTTAGTTGAGGATGATAATGAGATACCAGTTCTATTGTGTTTAAAAACTTACCACATCTAGGGTCACCAAAGTCTAGGCGTTCATCAGAACCTCGTAATGGACTACCTTGTTTTGCTAAATGTATAATAACATCAATTATTACATACAAAACTCCTCTCCAGTGTGTTTCCTCTTGTGCTATTTGGTCCTGCAGCTCTTTATCGATACCAGAACCTTTATTTAAGGATAATTCTAAAGTTTTCCATGAGCAAAATCACTTTTTGTGGTTAAGTGAATTTTCATGCTCAGGAATCTTTTCACTCAACTTTCTCCACTGAGTGAAACCTTCCTCCTTGGCCAAAACAGAAATTTTTTGTTCAGAGAACAAGTGAGAAAAAAGTTTTCATGGTACACAAAACAAAGCACTTTGTTTGAGCTAATTGTAGATTTGCCTATTGATTTGTATAAGGTTTGATAATGTGTTTTATCAAAAAGTGGGAGAATGTCAGATTCAGATTTTAAACAGCGCCACATATTTTGTGTTTGAATTTATATGATAATTAAGCTTTTTAAGATTGGCAATGACTCTCAAGTGATGTAGTCGATTTGTAATAGTTCCGAAACAATGTTGTAAGAACGTCTTGTGTATATATTTTGTAAATAAAGTTTATGAAGAGGCAGAAACGGGTACGTTTCATGTCATATCTAACAGGCAGCAATGATTAATGTACCGCTTCTCCAAGGATGTTATTAGGAAAGGTCCACAAACCACAAACAGATAATATAAATAGTAAAATAATTGTATGACTCGCATACTCCTACGTTATCTGTCACTCCAGTGCTGATTTAATACGCTAATACGCAATGGAATAATAAAAGTACTTATTGATCAACTTTGACGTAGTTTCGTGCAAGCTAAAGAATACAATATAAATGAAAATGATTTTCAAGAAAAATTGTTCCCTATCTATCTAAAAATATACCCTAAAAGTGTTGTGTAAAATTAAGTATTATGCCTAAACGTCGCCTTAGTTCAGTTCTAGTCAATACGTTTCTCTAATAATTAACAAAATAAGGAAGTAACATTCAACAAATCCTTGTTACATTATTCAAATTAGTTAAACGATATCTTACCTTCTTTCTTCACGTCTATGACATTAAGCCAAGATGATAATAAGGACGAAGACCGGTGAGCCCATCTTTTTCTCGTTCTTTAGCTCTTCTGAATTCTGCACCAGGCGGTTTTTTTTTTACATGTTTTATGTTTAAAAACGAATATCAAACACTATTTATATGCATCACGAGATAGGAATAACCGCAAACGGCAAAACTGACATAACAGAAATGCTACAAACTTGAAAACATTCCCGGGTGAACGATTCAGCTGGATTATGATCAGCTGCAGATAGTCGGGATTCATGGTGTGTGGACGGGGCGGGGACGAGAGCGCTACTTTCCAAGGTCGGGTGGGGAGTTCCCATGGTAAGAATAGCATTAGTCACTCTAAAAATACATTCCGCATACTCTCCTGTCTATCTATCCTCCCCTTCTTTACTCACATCAAACTCATGCTCATGCTACACTTTACACATTCTGCATAGATTTGATTTTTGTAGTCTACTAATAAGTTTTCGCCTTCATTTTTTATCATACGTAAATATTTTTAGTAAAAAAAATACTCGGCCAGTTTAGCGCCCCCCAATCTGACGCCCGGGGCACATGCCCCGTCTGCCCCTCCCCTAGTTACGTCTCTGGGTATAGCTTGTTTTAAGTATGCCAGAAAGCCTCGGTGTCGTCCTATCATTACCGGATCACCGCCAGTAGCAACGGAGAGGATATTACTCAAGGATATAACTTTTGCATCGAAAATTTTTTGAGTTCATTAAATATTGTTTCACCTTTCATATCAGTTTCCAAACATTTGGCAAATAACAATTCTTGGGAAATTTTTTATTCTCCTTTACAAATCTCACATAAGCGAAAAGTAAAGCTTCGTTTCCTGGCAAAGTTGACTCGACAAGCTGTATAGAGAATTCAGATGTTTTTAAGTACTCACATAAAGAATTTCCTACGTCCTGAGCCATTTCGTCAATCCTTCTTTGTACTGTATTATTACTCAGTGGAATTCTTATAATATCGGAAGCTAGTTTATGCAGCACGGTGCGTATTACCTTACTTACAGCTGGTAGAATAAGTTCAACAATGGTGTGCGGCTTTCCGGACTTTGCAATCAGTAAAGAAATGTGATAAGAAGCACGCAGTCCATCGTCGTCTCGGTTAAATGTTGTCCCGAAGAGTTGTTGCAATGACGGTGTTTGCAAATATTTTTCTTTGATTGTTTTAAAAAAAGTTAAATTATTATCTTTTTTGTCGCTATGAACTTTTGTCAAATGTTGCTTAAGGTTAGAAGGTTTCATTGATTCGTTTGACAAAGTTTTATTGCATAGAAGGCACATAGGTAGAGTGCTATTTCCTGGTAACGGAATAAAGACATATTTTAAATATTCAACACTATATTGTCTGCATTTTTTCTTCGACTCACTCATACTGGAAAAAAGGGCATAAATTTAAGATATAAGGGTAAAATTTTAAGTGTCACATATTGTAAAGGTACGCATTTTTTACTATGTATTTATGACTAAGGCTGTTTATTTATTCAAATTCTTTTATTCGAACCTTGAGAAACCGGTGAGTTGCTCGATACAACACGTTACTTGTACTTTATGGACCTATCTATACTTATATTTTACTCAGGACGTAAAAATGGCTACCAATTTATTTATTGCTATTCATTTTTAACTTTCATAATAATGAAAATGGGTCACAATTATTTTACTTTATATTAAACCTTTCGCGGACCCCCTGACGTTGTCCACGCACCCCCAAAATTAATTTTAATTTGCTACGGAGGACCCCCTCAGCGGTTCCAAGGACCCCTGGGGGTCCGTAGGAACCATTTTGGGAACCACTGCTCTATAGGGTTGCCGGTTGAAATCTAAAAATAGATGTCCCTCGTTTCTCGTTGCGAGCAGCGACCACCGGAAACTAATAGAGAGAGCTTTAGCGCCAAAAAGTCTAGCCAATCGCCGAATATCATTACATGAAAAATAGAGCAATGATTTTGTTGACCATTTTGTTTTAGATTTTTCAGCGGAATGTATCCAATTAATGATATTGTGTGTAATTTACTGGAAACTTCGTTTAGTCGGTGGAAAGACGAAGACAAAAGGGACGTATTACGTCAAGCACATCCAACGGATTTATTGACAACTATGGCCAAAAAAGAAATTAAAAAGAGCGGTAAGGTCGTACAATATTAGTTTTCAAGAGTATTGGTTTACTCAGTATAAATAGCTATGCAGTAGTATAACCTTAAAATGATTATTTTGTTGGCCGTACACCTTCTTTTTAGTAATAAACATTCTGTTTCGAATAAAGACGGAATCGCAGACTTATTAAACATAACACGAGCACTCCATAGGCAACATGATTCTGCTGAACATCTGAAGCGTGAATTAATGCTAAGAAATATTTTAAAAATCAACACGATTGCCGATGCCCTGGGGGAGAATGCTAGGCTTTTTGAAGTTATTTCAATGAAAACGTTCGTTTGAATGGACTATCTACAAACAGTGATTGATGCAGTAATATATTTGAGCAAACAAGAAATGACATTCCGGGGCCATGATGAAGCAGTGACTCCATAAATCACGGAAATTTCAAGGAATTACTAGGATTGTTGATATTAAAAAGTCCTTTAGAAATTCAAAATCATTACAAAAAGATTAAAAACGTCTTCACTGGTGTCTCCAAAACTATTCAAATTGAAATGATTGAATGTATTTCCGATTATATAAACGATCCCGTCAATGATGAAAAGATGAAAGAAAAATAAAACTTTTCTATTCAAGTGGACGACACAACTGACATAAATCAAACTTCCCAGTGCTCCTTAATATTAGTTGAGCGATTTTTGGGTTTCCATGATGTGAGTGAAGACAACGTCAGAAATGTTATACAAAATGTTGGATCCGTTTGATTATCAACAGAAATTAATAGGACAATGTTACGATGAGGCCAGTGTAATGTCTGGACATTTGAATGGACTCCAGAAAAAAGTCAAGAATAAAGCTCCTCATCCATTTTATCCTCTTTATCCATTTTCTAGCACATCGTTTCAATCTTGTATTGCTACAAAGTTTTTCTAAAATTTCTAAGTGTTGAATTTTCTTGCAAGCCTCAACGGCATTCCTTCGTTTTTTCATCACTCGGCGAAGCGATCTTATGCTCTTACATCAAATTCTGCAAGACGCATTCCAACCGAAACACACACTCGATGGTCCTCCGATTCGAAATTAATGAATGTGATTGCTGAAGATTGGGAAAAATTAAAATAAATATTAGAATTTATGACAAACAGCGAACATTCTGACAAAACAACAATTCAACTTGCAAATGGATTTTTAAATGATACGAACGATTTTGAATTGACATTTTTGGCAGTAGTATTCAGTGAAATTTTTGACCTTACATATATATTATTCGAAATTCTCCAGAAAAAATCACTAATTTAAACTATTGTGTATCTCAAATAAAATACACTCGTGAGCTATTGAGCCGTAAAAGGGACGATGATGTTTTTAAAATACTGTTTGAAAACGCGTAAAATCACAGAAATAGTCCAATCCAAACGGGAATATGCCGCTCTTTCACTAGAAACAATTTCTCAAAATTATAAACAGCTATATTTTAAAATTTTAGACCACATTCAGACAGATATGGAAATAAACACAAGATTTCAAGATTGTGAAAAACTTCAATTTATTTGTCTTGCTGATACAATGGAATTTGAACAATTTAATTTACATTTTCCAACTCAGACACTTGAAAATCTTCAACAGTTTTACGGCGATGTGTTAAAAAAAACCATCGCCTTAAAAATGAACTATCTTATACGGATATGCCGATGAAAAATTCAGGAATATATCGACGCAAGAACTTCGAATGTTTTATGATGATAAAGAAATTTTCACAGAAGTTTATAGTTTGTTTTCTCTCGTCTTAACAATTCCATCTACAAGAGTATCAGTAGAAAGGAGTTTTTCTTGCATTAAAAGAATAAAAACTTACTCATGAAATACTATTTCGCAAGAGACTTTCTTCTCTAGCAAACATTTCTATTCAAAAAGGTGTATTAGTGACGCTTATGAAGAAAGTCATTTTACGATGACATATCATACAGAAGTAGGGAGAATATGGGGATATTGGAACAGCGGATTGTGCGGATTGGTTGAGTTGTTTACCTCCTGCTGTCGGAAGTGACATCATCCCTGAAGTTGAGTTGTTTTCCTCCTGCTGCTGAGTGAAGTTGAATTGTTTTTCGAATCGATGTTGAGCTGTTTATATGCTACTTGTTTAGAGTTTGGACTTGCATTTTTCACTGTGTTGGAAGCCGGTGGATTGATTGAGCTGTTTCGCTCCTGCTGCTGACGAGGTGGAGATGTGTGCTTCCCTTGGGTGAGGGGGAAAACCACACGACTTTCAACTGATTGAGTGTTTGTTTTATATTCAGTGGTTAATATGCGCGGAACCTAATGGACTTTATAAGTGATAGGGTATTAATCATCTGGTAGCAAGATGTTTACTAGCGGAATTGATGTTTAAACATCCAATAGCAAGTTGTTTACTATCTGTAATTAATGTATATAGCAAAGTAGATATAATTCACCGGACATGCTAAAACGCATCCTGTTCGTGACGGATCCTAATGGATCTTATAGGAAATTAAACATCCGGTAGCAAGTTGTTTACTATCGGTAATTAACGTGTATAGCAAAGTAGATATACGTAGTTCACCGGACATGTTAATACCCATCCCGTTCGTGTGATGGGTATTAACATCATGAATCATCATACATAAGGAATTCTTCCTTATCTCTATTCATGAGAAACGGTTTGGGCTTGCCTCGAAGAGAGATAAGCACTGCTAACCACTTATCGTTAACTTAGTAATATTGGTAGTGTGTGGTGCGTCTAGTGAAGTGAGTAAATGTATTTTTTTGTAGATTCGCCTTTTCCTTGAGTTTTGGCCTCAACCCTTCATTTTAGGACGATGCGTAATATTGGGTAGAAATTATGGTTGTATTTGTGAAACACTATCTTCTTTATTTATTATAGAGCATATATGGATCCTTCATGGAGGGGGAACTGCCAAAGAACACCTTTTCGCTAGGAGATGATGTATTCGTGAGTTGCAACACGTTCCGGAGGAGGACAATGGTTCATATTCGTTGCTACAGAAAGTTTGGAAACAAATTCTATCCATCTCCCGATGGTGTGATGCTGACGCCATTCGAGTTCATGACCCTAACAGCATCGAAGCAAGGCCTTTGACAGCAGTCCTCAACTGGAGTTCTGGATTGAGGACACTACTTTCAAGCCAGAAATGAATCCTACTACTGTCTATTTAGCGACAAATGCCGGCATCCGGGACGATTAAACTGACGAAGAAATCCTCATCGAATTTGTGGACTCCTTCGTTACGCTGAAGCGCGAAATCACCTGTAGGAGCGGACGAACCTACACCAGGTCAGTGTCAGTGAGTGACCAGCAATGGAATGAACTGTTTGTAGTAAGGGACAGTGACGTCCGCATTAGCCAATTAGAAATTTCACGTCATATCTGATGGACTTGCATGAACTTGTAACGAAAAGTAATTTGGCCGCTACGACTCCAGAAGGTATGTCAGATCTCATTAACAGCACCTTACGCTTCATCATGAAGTCAGGCCTTTGCAGTGTGATAGGGGAACGTCAAGGGTTGCATAACCTTATGAAACGGAAGACGAGAGAGTGCTTATACAAAATACTCTCAGTAACTTTAACACGTCTGTGCTAAATTTAAGATTGTATGAGGTGGTGGAAAAATTCCACAAAAGCGTGGGTGAGTACCCGGTTAACTCCATGCTTCCCCCTCCCATAATAGAGTATGTTACACTTGATTTCATGTCAAGAATAAATATTATTGAAATGATCGAGTTGACACGAGAATAATTTTGCTGTTATTAACAACGATAAATAAAATATTTCTATGTTTATATTTCTTGTTTTTACTTTTTATAAAATTTAAAATGCATAATATAATTTTGCTGCATATTTTAATTTTCTATAAAATGTCAAGCAGTGTATGTCTTGATTCATAAGTAACCTATAGCTTAAACCTATAACATCAGTGCTATTTTGTTAAAAATGAGTAGTATAGAGCAGAGGTTCTCAAACTTTTTCAGTCACGGAGCACCTTTGAAATTCAACGCGGAATACTAAATTTTATCTCGCAGCTATATACTGTATTTAATAAATATAACTACAAAATAGCATTGACGATACAAGGTAGTTTCGTCATTTAAGCTTGCAGGACATTAGATTTCACCGTTTAATTTGTTTTCTGCACTAATTTCCCATTGCAGACGGAAAAATACACACATGAAAAAAAAAACATTTGAAAATAAATTCAGGGCAAATATTGCAGATCCACAATTTGTTATTTTATTAATTTGGCATTATTACATTTGTTGCAAATTTTTACTTGGTTTCGTGAAATATAAATTTAATTAGAAGGATGAGGATGTTATATCTGGCTGAATTTCGGATAATTGCAACTGAATGTCTTGCTCTTCATTGAGACGTGATCTGTATTTTGTTTTATTAGCGGCGTATGTGGAGAATCCTGTTTCGCATAAATAAGTGGTTGCGAAGGGCAGGAGAATAAATTTCGCTTTATCTGATAGGATTTTAAATTCATCTTTTAGCGTACACCAAAAATCTGAGATTGATTTCTCAGTTTCAAACTTTGATCTTATCGCTGTATCTGATGTCAAATCAAGCAAGCATTCATAATCCTGTGATGTCAGAGAGGATGGTTTTTGGTTATAGAGTATGGTGTTACAACCCGAACGTTTTCTTTTATGTCTTCATGCATTCATGCATTTCATGATTTTTTTTCTTACACACCGAGAGCGCAAAATGTCATAATATTCAAATATTTTTGTCCCATTTTTTTCGTAAAAGATATTTTTAATTTTAAACTTTAAAATATGTTTAACAAAAATATTTTTAATTTTAAACATGTCAGTAGTATGCAGTGGTGTATATGCGGCGGAAGTGACGTCATACCACGTGACCGGAAGTGGGCGTGGCCAAGTGACGTCACCGGAAGTGGGCGTGTCTGAATGACGTGACGTATTGTTTGTTTACATTTTGGACTTGGAATTTTTTTTTGTCATCGTGCAGGCGTTGAGTTGTTTCAAGATGGCGTCGTTTCGTTGCCATGGTGATGAATCACTCGCGTAGTGCCATCTGGTGGAGAAATTCGAAACTCTATTATTTTTAATTAAAAAGGAATTTCTTGGATTCGAACCGAGGACCACAGGACCCGAAGTCAAGCGCGCTATCCGTTAGGCTGTAAGAGAGTTAACTATGGGTGGTGAATTAATGTAGTGTTTATTTCTCTCTCTTTTCGACTTGTATTTTTTCTTAGTATTAGGAATGGGTTATTTTTAGAAAATGGTTTGAATATAATTGCATAGGGGTTTTAATAAATGCTTTTTCAAAATGACTTATGGCGCCATCTGGTGATTTTAAAAGTAATTAATCTAAGGAACGAATTGATTTCTTAATGTTTTTACTTTATTCATGACCGGTGACGTCAGTGTGTTTACGTTTGGGACTTGGATTTTTTTTTCCTTCTGAGATTTCGATGTGACGTCACGATTATGTCCATCGAGCAAGTCTGAACTTGAAAAAGTCTACTCACAATTCTTTATGTTATGAGTATGGTAAATTGTTTACAGATCGTGAAGACTGGGCATACTTCCGTCGATTGGAAAACGAATTAACGTATTAAAAAAAGACGAAATTTAGAAATTTTAGGTCAAAAATATACTGTGCCTTGTCAACTTGTAGCATACGAAGACGAAGGAATAAGCTATACTTTTAGTGGGTCTTCTATTGCAGCCAAGCCTTGATCTCCTTAAGTATTGGAAATAAAGGGAGAAATGGAGCGAATAATTGGTGCAAGATTTAATTTTGAGTTGGTGAACCGTTATAAAGATGGTAAGGACTGCATAGTTGCCCATAAAAACAACGAGAAGGACTTGGAACTTTATGCACCCATAGCGTCTGTTTCATTTGGGCAGAAAAGACAATTTGTGTTTTCTAACTACAATTGTTTAAAAATTGTTCTGGAAAATGGAAGTTTGCTTGGAATGAAGTATCCAACAAACCAATTTTGGTTTCACAAGTTTCGTAAAATTCTAGCGTAAATAAGCAATAATCCACTTATGTGCCCCCGAACTGGAACACATATACTGTATTTTGGATTGTTTGTTTTTTATTACATAGTTTTATAAATTGTCTTAAAATGCAAGATCTGAAATGAAATTTTTCTATGCTATAAAGATTTATGGTTTTTTTTAAGTTAGATGTTTTTACTCAAAAATTAATTATACATTAGATGCTATAAGACCTATTTTTTAACAGAAATTTTGTTTTAATTAATATACACTTAAGTAAGAGTAAAATTTTTGAAACTTTATAAGACCCATACTATGAATACGTTTTCTTGTACATTTGAAGAAGTTTTAGTATAAAAACCATTTATCCTATAAATCTAAATTAAATGTTATTTTTTAAATTCTCTTTCCTTGCATATTATTTTTTTACTTTGAATAAATCTTCATAAATTTTAGTGATTTAATTTATATTATATAGATTTACAAACCTGTTTTTGGATGAAATATAAGGATTTTATATTTTAAAAGTTAATGTTTTTACTCAAAAATTAATTATATATTAAATACTATTACACATATTTTTAATGTTGAAGATTTTAGAAAACATTTTACAATTGAAACATATGCATTACATATTATGACAAACACTTAAATGGAGATCCATAAGGGAATATTGGAAATCTTTTTAATGCTTACACCTTTCTATTTTAAATAAACTTTTGCTTGTCTTACCACATACACTGTATTTTGGATTATTTGATTTTTATTACCCATGGTCTTATAAATTTTCTTTTAAAATACAAGATCTGAAATGAAATTCTCCTTGATTTTAAGATTTATGTTTTACTCAAAAATTAATTATACATTAGATGCTATAGCACATATTTTATTACAGAATTTTTTAATATTATACACTTAAGTGAGCGTAAAATTTTTGAAACTTTACAAGACCCATATTATGAACATGTTTCCTTACACATTTGAAGTAGTGAAAAATAGTATTAAAACCCTTTATCCTGTAAAATCTAAATTAAATATTATTTTTAATTAATCTTTCCTTGCATATTATTGTTTACTTTAAATACATTTTCATTCATTTTAGTGATTTTATTTATATTATAAAGATTTACAAAATTGTTTTTAACAAAATTTTCTTTGATATAAGGATTTTATATTTTAAAAGTTAGATGTTTTTTACACAAAAATTAATTATATATCAAATACTATTGCACGTATTATAACATTGAAGATTTTTAGAAAACGTTTAACAATTGAAATATATACTTTAAATATTATTACAAACATTTAAATGCAATTTGCTTTTTATTTTTAATTTTACAATTGAGACATTTTTAAAAGTTTGGTTCTTAAAGTGCGTTTTATGCATAGTAAAAAAATTATTATAAAAACCTGTAAGAGTAAAAAGAATTTTATGCATTAATTTGAAACTTTACAAGACCCATACCATGTTTCCTTGCACATTTGAAGTAGTGAAATATAGAATTAAAAACCATTTGTCCTTGAAGATCTAAATTAAAAGTTCTTTTTCTTTAATGCTTTTGCAAACCACACATTTTACTAAATATGAACTTTTATTTATTTGAAATCCTTATGCACATCGTACAATTTACATTGCACAGCAAAATACCAATACTGTACGAAGCTATGAAGTATTTTACAAGATACTTTGTACTGTTTTCTTAATTTTAAGTGTTCTACATTGCTATATTAAATGGATAGTAAGTGGGTTTTCTGTTTTTGAAAATAATGTGTGCACATCTGTGCTGCTAAGCAAATTAACTTTTGCCCTTTTCTTGATATTTAATGCATAATCTAAATATTTACTCACACCGCTGATAGTTTTACCCATGAGTAAAATTAAATAATAACTGAAAATTTTAAGTATTAATGTGAATTTTAAAATGAACAAAAATTATTGAAATAATGGATTAAATCTGAATTCTATGTATTCTTAAAACAATCTCTGCAAATCCAGCAGACAATTCTTAAACAGATTGAAGGAAGCCACATGGAAACAAAGTAAATTAGAACACTTTTTAATAGTAAAAACATTATGATTAATATTTTTACAAAAATAATACATTGTAGTAAAAAAAGAACTTATTTTTACATACTTACATTTTTTTAAGAGACTTATTTCCGACAAGCCAATTATTCAATGCCATCACCTCAGCTATGGGGCAATGCAAATTATTTTTGTGATGACCACATTATAGTTTTTGGATATCTTTGTTGCTACTTAGAGCACAAAATGCATCGAATTTGGGAAACCCATATTGTTCTAAGTTGATATTCGGAAGTAATGCATCTAAGCGTTTCTTTTCCACACAACCACCTTTGTAAGCAATTAGGTACAGAGTGACCCTCTTGGTCTGCTCGTAATATTCTAAAAGCTTAGAGTCTAGATTTTCTAAGGGAGCACAATTTGCTATGTCATGGGACAGAAATGAAGTGCACATACGTAATTTTTAACATATCACACAGTTGTACGATCTTTGGCACTCAGTTTATGCTTAGACGATAAGTTAAAACGAATACTTGAAGCTACTTGCGATTTTTACAGCGATGTATGCGTATTTACGTACTAAGAAACTTTATTGAATCTGAAATCCATCAAAATCCACAATTGCACAAATATTAAGCATTGCTATTGAAAAGCGTTAGCTGTTCTTGGAAAAATAATTATAAACTGGAGGCCACGAAGAACTGGACTATATAACACCATACACTTACTAATCAGTAAAGTTAAAATTTATCTTTTGCGTTCCATAGTTACTCACAAAAGATAAGACTAAGTGAAGAATGTACATACTCAGAAAACATGTGTTTGTGATAATGCGCGAAATAAAATTGTGTGTTGTAATACAAGATTTTAACGAAAGGATATACTTAAATGTGCGTGTGATTTTTTTTACTCTACCACGTTTATGCGCTGAATGCAATTCAATTCTACGACTAAACTTGAGCAAGAAAAAAAATATAACCAAATATAATTTATAAGAGAAACGTATTTTGACTCTTTAAAATGAGAACTTTAAAGTATACTGAATTCTCTTGATTCTGCAGTTTTATTTTTTCTAAAATTACATCAACAAATTGAATTATTTTATTTGTGTGCACACACAAGTCTTTGCCTCTGTTGAAAGGAAACTAGAATCTTTGACAAGTATCAGATTTTTAAAAATTGATTCAGAGAAGAACCTTTTTTTCATGGGATTTAACTCAATCTGCTCCATAATTTTACCCTTAAGAGTAATAGAGCATATTATAGTTTTAAGGAAAATGAATAACCATTATGCAAATTTGAAGCCAAAAGTTCCAAGCATGTCTATGCGCCTATCTACGTTTAGAGATTGACCAACGCACAGACGTTGACATTAGGGACCTAGCCGTAAACGGATCGTATTATACCGGTGTCTTGGACGTGATCAGGTGCTATTGGTGTGGCGAAGGGCTTGAAAATTGGTAAAAAGATGTAGTGAGACACAAACACAAAGTTTTATCCAAAATGTTTGGTAGCCCATAGATGAAATTGTACAGGTGCTGGATGAAATCAACAATACCAATGGTTTTATAAAAAAAAAACGATGTATAGCTTTACCCCTTAGACAACGACAAGGACGAACGACTTTGTAAAATTTGCAAGGAATCGGAAAATGAATGCTACTTTACAGCCTTGCGGTCATCTGGTGACATGCATGAGATGTACGAAGAGTCTTTCAACGTGTCCTATGTATCGAACCAATATTTTACATAAAATTAAAACGTACATTTGTTACTAAACTCTATTTATTAGTACATGTAGTAGATGCAATTTCAAGTGATATACTGAACATGGCGAGGAAGAAAATCCAATTGTAAAAGGGTGGTATTGAGTTGAAAGTTATTAAATTGGCAAAAGTGCTTCAGTAAGAAGATTAGTAAGGAAGTTTGAGACTCTAAAACTCTTTATTAAGGAAAAAAAATCGTGTAGGAAAGACTTATACACCCTTATAAATATATTGACTATTTTAATTATTAGTCGTTTGTTCATTATATGTTAAACCTATTTACTAAAGAATTTTAAAGGGTGCCTTAAACAGGAGTTAACTAAATGCTTTAGGAAAGATGTGTAAATGTACTCTGTAATGCAAGAAAGAATGCTTGAATTAAATATTCATTTTGAGTGTTTCCTTCTTGTAGTGAGGGCTTATTAATAGTACTTTTGTTAGAGCATTTTAAAATATTTCACACTTTAAAAGAATTATTTATATTTATTTTTTATTAATTTTTAAAACTTTTTAACTTTACTGCTTAACTTTTTATTGTTACTGTTTAACTTTATTTTACTGCTTAACTTTTTTACTGTTTAACTTTTTAAGTTTAACTTTTTTTACTGTTTAACTTTTTTACTGTTTAACTTTTTCTCTTTAACATTTTTTTTTACTGTTTAAATTTTTTTTTCCTGTTTAACTTTTTTCACTTTTAATTTTTCCTGTTTAACTTTTTATTGGTTAATTTTTTTCTATTTAACTTTTTATACTGTTTAACTTTTTTAATTGGTTTTTTCCTCCTGTTTAAGGCACCCTTTAAAATTCTTTAGTAAATAGGTTTAACATATAATGAACAAACGACTAATAATTAAAATAGTCAATATATTTATAAGGGTGTATAAGTCTTTCCTACACGATTTTTTTCCTTAATAAAGAGTTTTAGAGTCTCAAACTTCCTTACTAATCTTCTTACTGAAGCACTTTTGCCAATTTAATAACTTTCAACTCAATACCACCCTTTTACAATTGGATTTTCTTCCTCGCCATGTTCAGTATATCACTTGAAATTGCATCTACTACATGTACTAATAAATAGAGTTTAGTAACAAATGTACGTTTTAATTTTATGTAAAATATTGGTTCGATACATAGGACACGTTGAAAGACTCTTCGTACATCTCATGCATGTCACCAGATGACCGCAAGGCTGTAAAGTAGCATTCATTTTCCGATTCCTTGCAAATTTTACAAAGTCGTTCGTCCTTGTCGTTGTCTAAGGGGTAAAGCTATACATCGTTTTTTTTTTTATAAAACCATTGGTATTGTTGATTTCATCCAGCACCTGTACAATTTCATCTATGGGCTACCAAACATTTTGGATAAAACTTTGTGTTTGTGTCTCACTACATCTTTTTACCAATTTTCAAGCCCTTCGCCACACCAATAGCACCTGATCACGTCCAAGACACCGGTATAATACGATCCGTTTACGGCTAGGTCCCTAATGTCAACGTCTGTGCGTTGGTCAATCTCTAAACGTAGATAGGCGCATAGACATGCTTGGAACTTTTGGCTTCAAATTTGCATAATGGTTATTCATTTTCCTTAAAACTATAATATGCTCTATTACTCTTAAGGGTAAAATTATGGAGCAGATTGAGTTAAATCCCATGAAAAAAAGGTTCTTCTCTGAATCAATTTTTAAAAATCTGATACTTGTCAAAGATTCTAGTTTCCTTTCAACAGAGGCAAAGACTTGTGTGTGCACACAAATAAAATAATTCAATTTGTTGATGTAATTTTAGAAAAAATAAAACTGCAGAATCAAGAGAATTCAGTATACTTTAAAGTTCTCATTTTAAAGAGTCAAAATACGTTTCTCTTATAAATTATATTTGGTTATATTTTTTTTCTTGCTCAAGTTTAGTCGTAGAATTGAATTGCATTCAGCGCATAAACGTGGTAGAGTAAAAAAAATCACACGCACATTTAAGTATATCCTTTCGTTAAAATCTTGTATTACAACACACAATTTTATTTCGCGCATTATCACAAACACATGTTTTCTGAGTATGTACATTCTTCACTTAGTCTTATCTTTTGTGAGTAACTATGGAACGCAAAAGATAAATTTTAACTTTACTGATTAGTAAGTGTATGGTGTTATATAGTCCAGTTCTTCGTGGCCTCCAGTTTATAATTATTTTTCCAAGAACAGCTAACGCTTTTCAATAGCAATGCTTAATATTTGTGCAATTGTGGATTTTGATGGATTTCAGATTCAATAAAGTTTCTTAGTACGTAAATACGCATACATCGCTGTAAAAATCGCAAGTAGCTTCAAGTATTCGTTTTAACTTATCGTCTAAGCATAAACTGAGTGCCAAAGATCGTACAACTGTGTGATATGTTAAAAATTACGTATGTGCACTTCATTTCTGTCCCATGACATAGCAAATTGTGCTCCCTTAGAAAATCTAGACTCTAAGCTTTTAGAATATTACGAGCAGACCAAGAGGGTCACTCAGTACCTAATTGCTTACAAAGGTGGTTGTGTGGAAAAGAAACGCTTAGATGCATTACTTCCGAATATCAACTTAGAACAATATGGGTTTCCCAAATTCGATGCATTTTGTGCTCTAAGTAGCAACAAAGATATCCAAAAACTATAATGTGGTCATCACAAAAATAATTTGCATTGCCCCATAGCTGAGGTGATGGCATTGAATAATTGGCTTGTCGGAAATAAGTCTCTTAAAAAAATGTAAGTATGTAAAAATAAGTTCTTTTTTTACTACAATGTATTATTTTTGTAAAAATATTAATCATAATGTTTTTACTATTAAAAAGTGTTCTAATTTACTTTGTTTCCATGTGGCTTCCTTCAATCTGTTTAAGAATTGTCTGCTGGATTTGCAGAGATTGTTTTAAGAATACATAGAATTCAGATTTAATCCATTATTTCAATAATTTTTGTTCATTTTAAAATTCACATTAATACTTAAAATTTTCAGTTATTATTTAATTTTACTCATGGGTAAAACTATCAGCGGTGTGAGTAAATATTTAGATTATGCATTAAATATCAAGAAAAGGGCAAAAGTTAATTTGCTTAGCAGCACAGATGTGCACACATTATTTTCAAAAACAGAAAACCCACTTACTATCCATTTAATATAGCAATGTAGAACACTTAAAATTAAGAAAACAGTACAAAGTATCTTGTAAAATACTTCATAGCTTCGTACAGTATTGGTATTTTGCTGTGCAATGTAAATTGTACGATGTGCATAAGGATTTCAAATAAATAAAAGTTCATATTTAGTAAAATGTGTGGTTTGCAAAAGCATTAAAGAAAAAGAACTTTTAATTTAGATCTTCAAGGACAAATGGTTTTTAATTCTATATTTCACTACTTCAAATGTGCAAGGAAACATGGTATGGGTCTTGTAAAGTTTCAAATTAATGCATAAAATTCTTTTTACTCTTACAGGTTTTTATAATAATTTTTTTACTATGCATAAAACGCACTTTAAGAACCAAACTTTTAAAAATGTCTCAATTGTAAAATTAAAAATAAAAAGCAAATTGCATTTAAATGTTTGTAATAATATTTAAAGTATATATTTCAATTGTTAAACGTTTTCTAAAAATCTTCAATGTTATAATACGTGCAATAGTATTTGATATATAATTAATTTTTGTGTAAAAAACATCTAACTTTTAAAATATAAAATCCTTATATCAAAGAAAATTTTGTTAAAAACAATTTTGTAAATCTTTATAATATAAATAAAATCACTAAAATGAATGAAAATGTATTTAAAGTAAACAATAATATGCAAGGAAAGATTAATTAAAAATAATATTTAATTTAGATTTTACAGGATAAAGGGTTTTAATACTATTTTTCACTACTTCAAATGTGTAAGGAAACATGTTCATAATATGGGTCTTGTAAAGTTTCAAAAATTTTACGCTCACTTAAGTGTATAATATTAAAAAATTCTGTAATAAAATATGTGCTATAGCATCTAATGTATAATTAATTTTTGAGTAAAACATAAATCTTAAAATCAAGGAGAATTTCATTTCAGATCTTGTATTTTAAAAGAAAATTTATAAGACCATGGGTAATAAAAATCAAATAATCCAAAATACAGTGTATGTGGTAAGACAAGCAAAAGTTTATTTAAAATAGAAAGGTGTAAGCATTAAAAAGATTTCCAATATTCCCTTATGGATCTCCATTTAAGTGTTTGTCATAATATGTAATGCATATGTTTCAATTGTAAAATGTTTTCTAAAATCTTCAACATTAAAAATATGTGTAATAGTATTTAATATATAATTAATTTTTGAGTAAAAACATTAACTTTTAAAATATAAAATCCTTATATTTCATCCAAAAACAGGTTTGTAAATCTATATAATATAAATTAAATCACTAAAATTTATGAAGATTTATTCAAAGTAAAAAAATAATATGCAAGGAAAGAGAATTTAAAAAATAACATTTAATTTAGATTTATAGGATAAATGGTTTTTATACTAAAACTTCTTCAAATGTACAAGAAAACGTATTCATAGTATGGGTCTTATAAAGTTTCAAAAATTTTACTCTTACTTAAGTGTATATTAATTAAAACAAAATTTCTGTTAAAAAATAGGTCTTATAGCATCTAATGTATAATTAATTTTTGAGTAAAAACATCTAACTTAAAAAAAACCATAAATCTTTATAGCATAGAAAAATTTCATTTCAGATCTTGCATTTTAAGACAATTTATAAAACTATGTAATAAAAAACAAACAATCCAAAATACAGTATATGTGTTCCAGTTCGGGGGCACATAAGTGGATTATTGCTTATTTACGCTAGAATTTTACGAAACTTGTGAAACCAAAATTGGTTTGTTGGATACTTCATTCCAAGCAAACTTCCATTTTCCAGAACAATTTTTAAACAATTGTAGTTAGAAAACACAAATTGTCTTTTCTGCCCAAATGAAACAGACGCTATGGGTGCATAAAGTTCCAAGTCCTTCTCGTTGTTTTTATGGGCAACTATGCAGTCCTTACCATCTTTATAACGGTTCACCAACTCAAAATTAAATCTTGCACCAATTATTCGCTCCATTTCTCCCTTTATTTCCAATACTTAAGGAGATCAAGGCTTGGCTGCAATAGAAGACCCACTAAAAGTATAGCTTATTCCTTCGTCTTCGTATGCTACAAGTTGACAAGGCACAGTATATTTTTGACCTAAAATTTCTAAATTTCGTCTTTTTTTAATACGTTAATTCGTTTTCCAATCGACGGAAGTATGCCCAGTCTTCACGATCTGTAAACAATTTACCATACTCATAACATAAAGAATTGTGAGTAGACTTTTTCAAGTTCAGACTTGCTCGATGGACATAATCGTGACGTCACATCGAAATCTCAGAAGGAAAAAAAAATCCAAGTCCCAAACGTAAACACACTGACGTCACCGGTCATGAATAAAGTAAAAACATTAAGAAATCAATTCGTTCCTTAGATTAATTACTTTTAAAATCACCAGATGGCGCCATAAGTCATTTTGAAAAAGCATTTATTAAAACCCCTATGCAATTATATTCAAACCATTTTCTAAAAATAACCCATTCCTAATACTAAGAAAAAATACAAGTCGAAAAGAGAGAGAAATAAACACTACATTAATTCACCACCCATAGTTAACTCTCTTACAGCCTAACGGATAGCGCGCTTGACTTCGGGTCCTGTGGTCCTCGGTTCGAATCCAAGAAATTCCTTTTTAATTAAAAATAATAGAGTTTCGAATTTCTCCACCAGATGGCACTACGCGAGTGATTCATCACCATGGCAACGAAACGACGCCATCTTGAAACAACTCAACGCCTGCACGATGACAAAAAAAAATTCCAAGTCCAAAATGTAAACAAACAATACGTCACGTCATTCAGACACGCCCACTTCCGGTCACGTGGTATGACGTCACTTCCGCCGCATATACACCACTGCATACTACTCATGTCCTACCTTTTCGCGGAGCACTGGGAATTGTTTTGCGGAGCACAGTTTGTGAAACGCTGGTATAGAGCATGCGTGTGAGACAGTGGAACACCCAGCAAGTCTTGGGAGTGCTAATACTTTACATCGGGCATTAAATGGTGGAGTTAAAAAGAAAGAGATACAGAAATGGCTAGAACGGGAAGATACTTATTCTCTTCATAAACTTGGGCAGCATAACTTTCCACGTAATCGTGTAATAGTCGGTGGTATCAATGCACAATTTCAGTGTGATTTAGCAGACATGCAATCTTTAGCTAAGTCGAATATGGGATTTAAATATTTGCTTACTTGTATAGATATATTTTCAAAATATGCTTGGGCTATACCTCTTAAAGATAAAACGGGGGTGAGTGTGAAATCAGCTCCTCAGCAAATTTTCAGAGAACGAAAACCTTAGGTATTACAGACTGATAAATGTACAGAATTCAAAAATAAGATAGTTCAGAGCTATTTAAAGAAAGAATATAAAAATTTTCACAACTCATAACGAAACAAAAGTTAGTGTTGTCGAACGCTTTAATAGAACTTTAAAATCTAAAATGTGGAAGTATTCCACAGAGTTTAATACACATAACTACATTAATGTGATTGATAAACTAATGCAGAGTTATAATAATAATGGCATCGAAGCATTGAGATGGAACCCTCTTCAGTCAACATGACTAAACAGAATCAGGTGTGGAAGAACTTACACGGGCATGTTTCAGAAATTCACCTCCTACAGTCCGCGTTTAAAGTGAATGATACGGTTCGAGTAAGTAAACAGAAACTTTGTTTCGAGAAAGGCTATGAGAGTAATTGGACACGCGAAATTTTCACCTTTCATCAAATTGTTCACATATTGTTCACAGCGGGGGAAATTATAGAAGGTACATTTTATAAAGAATAGCTGCAAAAAGTATCAGATTCGGGTTTTTACTCAGTGGAGAAAATTTTAAAGAAAGGAAAAGGGAGGAAAGTTGCAATATTATGTGAAATTTGAAGGTTATCCAGAAAAGTTTGATGCTTGGGTGAGTGATATCAGAAAGGTATAAATATTACAAGCAAGTCGTTTATTAAGAATTATGTCCTTCTACTTGACTCTACCGTCTGATAGTTCTATACGTTACTTTCCAGAGAACAAAATCTCACACTTTATAACTCAATTACCTACGCCTATACTTTTAAATGGAGAATGGGAAGTTGGCTTAGCTGAAATATTTTATCCTCATACTTGGTATAATGTGAATAAACATAATAATGTGTATGGGTTTGATGTGGGCAATGAAGAATGGACCACCAGAAAACTTCCACATGGATTGTATGAAACCATCCCTGATATTCTGCGAGCAATGACGGTACCATCTCATGAAAAGGTAATTAGCTTCAAATTCAACTTTAATAACAAGCGTGTCAAAATCCAAACGAAAGCGAATTCTAAAGTTCTTTTGGAGAAAGGATTGTGTGACATTCTGGGTTTTGATCCACAAATCATTGACGGAGTTGCGGAAAGTAGCTATGTGACTTTAAGTCAAACGCAACTGTATGTTAAAACTAAAAGCCATGGTTCCGATATAGCAAAGGAAGCTGCGATAGGCCTCGTAAACTTATTCCTACATTATCTTTTCTCGCAAGTGGATACCTCTTTGAATGATCGTCTCGTCTCAAACTCAAGTAACATTTATCCTTATCGATCCTACATTGAAACTCTGCTGAATCATGGATATGACAGTAAGGTGTCTCAGCTAACTTCTGAACTTTTCTATATAGACTCGGACGGCGGGCTAGCCAAACGTTCCGAGTTCTGTAAATTGAGTTCTACCGTAGATATGATTGGAAGTCTTCATTGTGACGTGTTTCATCAAGACCTTTACTCAACTTGGTTGATTTGAAGATAAAATTGATAAGTAAACCGGAATTCTGCTTACAAGGAGATCCTGGATATAAAGTCGTGCTGGATCATGCTTCCCTGTTCGTATGGAAAGTGCGTGTGAGCCCTGGGGTGATTCTAGGACATGCCTTGGAAAAGGAAACCGCAAAATATCCCATCAACAGAGCATTGTGTAAAGTGTATTCAATTCCTAAGGGCAGCATGTCGATAGTACAAGATAATGTATTTGTAGGGCAAATGCCGAAACGCGTTATTATAGGATGTGTGGACAATGATGCTTTTCACGGATCACTTCAAAAATCCCCATTTGAATTTAAGCATTATCACTTGAATTTCATCTCATAATGTGTCGACGGCCAACCCATGCCACATAATCTAATGGAATTGAATTTTGATCAAGGTAGTTACATCCGAGCCTATCAAAGTTTGTTTTCGGGAAATGAGAGAATGGGCCAAGATCAAGGTATTTTAATTTTGAGAGATGAATATTCTGAGGGGAATGTACTCTACGCTTTTGATTTATCCTCAGACATGTGCTCAGATATGTAGAACACTTAAACCTCATTAAACACAGCAATCTACGTTTGGATATGAAATTCAGCCAGCCCATTCAACAAACAACAAGCTTCTTTGTCTTTGTAGAGTTTGAGAATATTATATTAGGGGGACCGGAAAGGGGGGGGTAATGTCGTTTTTCCACATTAAATTCAAACAAATAAATTTTTAACAAGTTTTATTTTTAATCAATGATGTAATCACCCTCGTTATCAACAACCTTTTACCATCTAGTGTGCAAATTTTCAATGCCGGATCGATAAAAATCAATTGGTTTTTGAGCAAAATATCTGGAGATGGCATTTTGAATATCATCCAAATTTTCAAATTTTTTTGTCACATAGAAAGTTGTAGCGATCGGAATAAATGGAAATCCGATGGTGCAATGTTGGGCGAGTATGGTGAGTGAGGCAGTACCTCCCACCCCAATTCATTAATTTTTTTCCATGGTTCGTCTTGCGCAGTGCGGTCTTGCATTATCGTGTTGCAGAATAACGCCTTTTCTGTTGACAATATATATCGCTGGACACTTTTCAATTAAAGATTGATTTACTCGATCCAATTGTTCACAGTAAAGGTCTGCATTCACAGTTTGTCCAGGTTTCAACACTTCAAAATGAATGATTCCGCGAATACACCAAACACACAAAAACGCCTTTTTAGGATGTAAACCTGGCTTAGCAGTACTTCGTGGCGATTCATTTAGAGAGAGCCACTGCCTTTTGCGTTTTGGAATATCATAGAGGACCCATTTTTCATCTCCAGCGATCAAGCGATCAAAAAACGCTTCTGTATTGTGCCGTTGAAGTAATAAGGTTGGGTGCGGGACCCAAACACCTGCTCTGCTTACTTTACCAATCTGCTGCAAATGTTCTTGGATGGTCGACCAAGGTTGGTTAAGAGTGTTTGACAGTTCCTCGATTGTCTGACACGGATTTGCTTCCACTTCCGCCCTTAACACGTCATTGTCTAAAGTTGTTCGTCTTCCTGATCGATACGAGTCGGAAAGATCAAAATTACCGGATCTGAACTTAGAAAACCACCTTTGGCATTTACGAACGTCTAATGCACTTGGATAAACATCGCAAATGTTTTTGGTAGCAACTGTTGCGTTACTACCCTTGTGAAACTCAAAAAGAATATAATGCCGGATATGTACCTCTTCTGGTATTTGGCTGGCCATTTCACCCAAAATTGCAAAAAAATTTAAGATTTAATTATTTACAAGTAAACAAGTCACTTTAACCTTAAAATGTCTTTGGCACGACTTTGAAGCACACAATGAGCTGATAAATGGTAAACAAATATTGACATGCGCAGAAACGACATTACTTTCCGGTCCCCCTAATAGAAATAAATAAGACAAGGAATATTTTATACGACTTTGGAAATTGAAAAGAATGGATGGTCAACAGATACACTACATCTTATCAAGAGATTTTGATACTACCCCCATCTTTAGAGGAGTATTCTCTTCCGATACTATCCCTGAAATGAGTAGAAATTCAGCTATTGTAGTCAATTTAGATCCCTCTAGTGAACCTGGATCCCATTGGGTTGCGTTTTATGTTGAAGATGACGGCACTCTAGAATTTTATGATTCCTATGGAAATCCAGCAAATATTTATGGAAGTATTTACATAGCTTTACATTACTCTACCCTAATGTTTGCTGGAACATTGCAGTTCCAGAGTACGACTTCTAATGTATGTGGACCTTATTGCAATTTTATATTCTAAAGCGTTGCCAAGGCTATTCTATGGATAGTACCATATGTAATATGTGTCTAAACAAGAGAAATGATTTTGAAATGTATCAGTTTGTATAAAAGAAATATGGTATTAGAATGATTTTCAGAAAATAAAATGTATTTGAATCCAGTTGAATTTTGCTTCATTCTTCTAATACATTATAACTATCTACTGTTCAAAGTTATTATACTCAATTTTTTTGCTCATTTGGATTTATAGAAAAAGTTTATTAATATTAATGGCTCTTTCACGGAGGAAAATCTGCCTGAGAAGCTTTTCCATATTCAAAATTTACAAAACTTACATTACAAAATTATATTACTTTTACAGTTATATTTCCTTTTAAAAATTTACGTAAAGTATTTTATGTCCTAACATTTTATGTTCTAATTATTTTTTCAAACATATTTACATATTCAAATTTCAGAATTTAAATTACTTACGTTTCAAACTATATGAAAGACTTAATACATTTTTTTAAAATTCTAACCAATTATAATTCTCATAACTATTTTATAAACAGTTTTCACTATAATATTTTTTCTTCAGAATTTGCATCATCATTGACTCATTAACAATTTCATACTTAATAATCTGAAAATGAAGGGATAACAAAAAAAATGCATTAACTAAATCAAAAGTCTATTTTAATCCAAGTATTTTTTCGAGTGTACACAGATCGTTTTACAACTTTGCTCACAGGATACACTTTACGATGCACATAAAAAACATTAGGTAATCTAGATTCTTTTAAAGCATTATAAAATACATTTTTACCAACAGGATCATTTTTCCTATTTCTTAACAGATCGTTAATTAGAGTGACAATATTTGATTGAAGAATCAATCGTCCCCTGTAAACAATTTCCCCAGAAGGAGACCATGATAAGACACTCTGAACATTTTTAAGATAATCTAAAAGATCTTTCGCAATCTTTTTATAGCGCACAGGAGCAATCTTGGCAATTTTAAAGTCAATATCATCTACGGGATTGGACTGGGACTCTGATGGTTTCAGAGGATGTTCAGGTGCTGATTCAAGAGATTCTAACGGATTTCTTTCAGTGAATAGGCGCAGATATTTTTGTAGTATTTGGAGATCGGCAGCAGCTTTTTCACTTCCATCTAAATTCTTGGCCCTCAAAACATCGTTTATCTCTTTGTCAAGGTTGGTCTGATATTCAAAGGCTTGCAATCGATCCTGCGGAACAAGTACGAGTCGTTTACTGTACTCCATGAATCAGCGACTGAATGGCTGAAATGGCAGCAGGTAGTAGGAAACTAAGAAATCCGTTTCCTCGTTGAACTAATAGTTGTCTCTTCTTAAACAGAGGAACTTTTCTATCTGCAATCCGTCTCAAACTCCTTCTGTAAGGAAATAGACGAGATTTCTGCGTTCTACTAAGGGGAACGTTTCCTCGAATCACATTTACAGCACACTCACACAGGGATTTGATTGGATTATTTGGACACTTTTTAAGAATTTTACATTTCACTTTGCTTTTAAGAAACAGAATGAGCTGTTGCAACGCCTCTTCGTTACAGATTGCCATCACTGAAGAGAATGAAGCTTCTTGATGCTATCCGCTTTTATAATTTTCACGAACTCACCAAAAGCAGTTGCTTTCGCGAGGGCATAGTGCTTAAAGTTGGTACCATGACGAGTATTACACCTGACATTAGATAGCGGCAGATGAGCTATTTTTGAACTGTTCAATTCGTTCAAAACATCGCATTCTCGACCAGACAGAAATTCCGCAAATTTCTTTTTCTGCAATCCCTTCATATAGATTTTTTCATGCAGTTCACAAATGAAGCATAGGAAAACACATTAATTCGTTGGTTGCAACACACTGTCTTTACCCAAAGAAAATTTTACGTAAATTTCTGCCTTTCAAACGTGTTTGATTAGTATGGGGGAAAATGGACAAAGTCTATTTCAGAAAAGAGACCATACTTTTCAGCTCTCGCCCAACTGCGTGTTTATGAATTCTGATCAGTATTTTTTTAAATGTAAATTCTACGGCAATGTTACTGCGGTGATATCGATAAATCTGACTGTCGGGGAGAAGTTATAGCTTCTCTTTGCAAGTGCCTAAAGGATATTGTAGTAAAAAATATTAATGTTCTTTTTAAATGCTTAGGTTGCAAGAATGAAATTCTCAATTAATCTGTATATGCATGTATGAAGATGAGTGTTGATGAACGCTTTTGCGAATTTTTCGCCTTTGCTTCATGTGCTGGAAAGAGTTTGCTATTCATTTTGTAAGAGAGAGCAATGAACTGTTAAACTTTTATTATATAATATTGGAGGGCAATTGTTTTGAGTTTCAATAGATATTTGGAATACTGTTAGAAGATGTATGTAAAAGACCTGTAAGATATGTTGTAACAAATATATTAAGTGCTGCTGATTCTTGTTTTTCCATAAATAACATTTTTGTTTGATTTTATGTTGTCAAAAATATTCTACAAAACAATTATAGTAATTTATAATGATGTATTTTTTCAAAAAAGACTTAAAGGTTTAAAAACATACAATGGAAAGGTACATTAAAGTGTTTCTCTCTTTTCATTTCAACCATGTATCTGCTAGAAAAATAAACAATACACCAAGATTGACAAGTACCTAAAAAAATCAGAATGAAAATTTAATTCAAGCCTTCTTTTTTTGCATTATAGAGTACGTTTATACATATTTCCTAAAGTATTTAGTAACGCCTTTTTAAGGAATTTTAAAATTTCTCTCTAGTATGTAGCGTGTAAGGAACAAGCAACAAATAATTAAAATACCCAATATATTTATAAGGGGTATGAGTCTTTCCTACGCGATTTTTTCACAAAGAGTCCGATAAAAGAGTTATGATTTTTAGATAGTCTCTAACTTCTTTTAATCTTTATGCTGTCGAAAATATGTTAATTTCATGCCGCTCAACTCAATACCACCTTTTACAATTGGATGTTCTTCCACACCATGTTCAGTGAATCACTGAAATTGTATCTACTACATGTATTAATAAAGAATAGACTATTTAGTAATACAAATGTACGTTTCAATTTTATGTAAAATATTGGTTCGGTACGTAGGACGCGTTGAGTCTATTTGTACATCTCATTCATGACACCAGAAGACCACAAGGCTGTAAAGTAGCATGTATTTACGATTCCATGCAAATTTTACGGTCGTTCGTCCTTGTCGTTGTATGATGGGTAAAGTTTTACATCCGATTTGATAAAACAATTGATATTATAAAATCCGATAATCTATGATTGTTGATTTCATTCAACACGAATAATTTCATTTATGGATGTTTTTTTGACCTAGGGTCAACAATCGGTGGTTGTTGGGATACCAAACATTTTGGATAAAACTTATATGTTCGTGTCTCTCTACATCTTCTTTTTGCCAATTTCCAAGCCCTCCGCCACACCAATAGCATTTGACCTCGTCCGAGGCACCCGTATAATACAATCCGTTTTCGGCCGGGTCCCTATTGGCAACGTCTGTGAGTGGTCAATCTCTAAACGCAGATAGGTGTTTATTGAGTATAGACATGCTTGGAACTTTTGGCCATTAAATTTATTAAATGGTTATTAATTTTCCTTAAAACTATATCATGTTTTTACTCTTAAGTGTTAAATTATAGTGTAGATTGAGTTAAATCCCATGAAAAGAGATTATCTCTTCATCAATTTTTAAAAATCTAATATTTGTCAAAGATACTAGTTTTCTTTCAACAAAGACAAAGACTTATGCCCACAAATAAATAGTTCAATTTGCTGATGTAACTCTACAAGAATAAAACTGCAGAATCAAAAGAATTCAGTACACTTTAAAGTTCTCACTCTAAAGAAAGTAAATATAAATTTCTCTCTGATAAATTAGATCGGTTTTTTCCCTTACTTAAGTTTAATTAATTTGCATTCAGTGCATTAATGTGGTAGAGTAAAAAGAAAAATTACACGAACATTTAAGTATATCCTTTTGTTAAAAACTTCTTGTATTACAACACAATGTTTTATTTGGCGCATTATTACAAGAACATATTTTCTGAGTACATTCTTCATTTATACATTCATAGTTACTCACAAAGCTAAGACTAAGATAAGTTTTAACTTTACTGATTAGTATGATTAGTAAGTGTATGGTGTGTTATAAAGTCCAGTTACTTGTGCCTCTTGTTTATAAGCTCTCTCTCTCTATCTAAGCTTTTAGAATTGTACGAGCAGACCAAGAGTACCTCTCAGTACTTAGTTGCTTGCAAAGATAGTTGTGTGGATAAGAAATGCTTATATTCACTTCGATGCACTAAGTGTTCTAAGTAGTAATGAAAAGATTTGAAAAACTATTGTGTGGTCATCACAAATGTAATTTACATTGTCCAAAAGTTGAGGTAACGGATTTTAAAAAATTAACTTGTGGGAAATACGTATCTTTTAAAAATGCAAGTATGTAGAAAATAAGTTCTTTTCTCTTTAACTACAATGTATTATTTTGTAAAATATATGATTCATATGATGTTTTTTCTTTTTCAAATTATACTAATTTACTTTGTTTCCATCTGGTTTCTTTCTATCTGTTTTTAGAAGTGTGTGTGTATGTTTAGAATTCAATCAAGAGTTCAGATTTTAAAGACTATACAGATTTCAGGTATTCAATCCATTATTTGTTCATTTTTAAGTTCACTAACATTTAAAATTTTCAGTTACTATTAATTTTACATATTATGTGTAAAACCATCGGTGAGTAATTCTTTAAATTATGCATTAACTTTCAAAAAGGGCAAAAGTTAATTTGCTTAGCAGCACAGAAATGTTCACATTATTTTAAAAACAGAAAACCCACTTATTATCCCCTTAACGTAGCAATGCATTATATCCAAAAGCAACGGAATTGAAAGACCAAGAAATTGAAGTTCGTGCTTCAACTTTGCTTTTAAAGCCTTTCAATCTGTGTACATTGGTTGTTTAAACTAATCTTTAATCTCTTTTCAATCACTTTCATCGTTATTCTATGAATCCGTGTTTTAACTCCATTCCTTCTGTTATCTTACCGCTTAATTAACTTACACGTGCAAAAAAACATAATCCTTAGTAATATTATCTCAGGTTCCAAAGGTTTCTAGACTATCAATCTGATACTTTACCATTGCATATAATATGCGTACTATAAACTCTTTGGTAGAAAGCCTATTTACCTAAAATGGAATGTTATCCGGTCACAGACCTTTATGCATTTTGTCATATTCATATCTCTAAGTACCCCTCGAGTTGCAATAATGATTTCCCAACAAAACATATCCTTACCCAAAACATGTACATTTTTTTCAAGAGCATGTCAAGGTTCTGTATTATGAATTCTACCTTACATGCAGAGTTCAAATGGGTTGTCGTGGTCGACAGCTAAAATCCTTCGTATGCAAACGGTTGATTGCCATTTCTTTTACGTCATACTAAAAAGCTAAATTAAAGAATATTGTGTTTATAAAAACTAATTCTAATTCATTCCATCACTAGATGGCGGTATCAGTCATTTCACCACAAATGCGTTCCACTTGTGCTTAGCAATCATGAAAAAGTACGTCCTTATCTTCCAGATAAAGATTCTTATCTAACATGGATGAGAAAAGAAGTAACAATACACAACATCACTGCCCACTGCCAGATCATCGGTGGCGTGATTGGTAGCGTCTCTGATTACCACGCAGTAGCCCGGGGTTCGAATCCCAGTAAGTCCTTTTTAATTTAGGAAAATATTCCGGTTCCTCTAGTTGTGGTACGAATAGTATGGCAGAACAGCGATGAGCGCAGCAGATCCTATAATCTATTACTTTGTCTTTCATGTCACGTTCCGGGCCCCAAATATCCTCACGGGGACCGTCGTTGCTTAGTGGGTATGCCCACTGCGTTAACAACCCTCGAGTTGTAGGCGGAACAGGTACGATTCCTGTCAGGTGCATTCCTCCCTGGGTGTATTTCTCTCTTCTGTGTCAGTAAAACTTTCATTGTATGCGTCTATTACTTGATATTGTATGTCGTGTCTGGCGCAACATGGTGAAATATGACCCTTGCGCCATTAAACCCCAAAACCAACCAAAGAAATGTTCTCACGTTGGTGTGGTTTGGAAGTTTGGAGAGTGGGATGCCAGCTTATGTGTGACCTCGTCATCTGATCGTAGTTTACAATTACGGGTGTTCTCTACTCTTTCCCTTCGGGTTTGATCCCGGACCGTCGCCAATAGTCCGTGTTTTACTTCATTGGGATGTTAATTAAAATACCTACCTACCCATATTTTTTAGGAGTGTCCTCAGTGTCCACCAGAACAATTTTCACTTGACGTGCGTGTTCTGATTGACTGTTTCATTAACTGTAAACAATACTGAGTTTTCGAACGAAGTTTCTAAAGCTAGAAACGAAAAACACGACAGATCCCTGAGGTCAAGTAAGAAGAATATATGTGTTCTCAGTCCAATCAACTCGTCAAACAATCACATTTTTTATAAGTAAAGGAACAACGGCTTCATGTTTTGAAATATTAATGTCAAAGACCGAATCTGCAGAAAGACAAAAATTTACTTAATCAATAACAATTGATTAAAAGCACTGTAAAGGCTTGCTTTAAAAGCACCATAAAGACTATAAGATGTCTACTCAAACACTTGGGAAAGAATCTGTTGTCGAAAGGTCTATGCGATCAATTTTAGGTTTGTATTTTTTAATTTTGAAAAGTGCGGGAATTGCTCATGTTAGTGTTCTTTATTAAAACAAGTCGTAGTTGTGTGGACAGTTGTTCTTGACTTGGTAAAGATGCATTATCAATTGCTAGAAACTGAACCATCTGATTCAAAGACGAATTTTTTTTTTTTACACCAGGACTTTCTTACCGGTGTGACACCAGTTTTAGTATGTTTTGAGTAAAATAACTGATGTAGAGAAGTGTGCTGAACTTTATACCACATGTACCATTAATAAGTCCAAATTTATTTGCTACCTAATGCAGAAATTTGGAATTTGGTGTGTGTAATATACATTTATGACTAGGTGCTGTATACTGTGTTTGTGATTATTTCAATTTTTTAAATTTTGTGTAGTGACTCGTTTTTATTTTTTTACATACTGAGTAAATTTCTAAGAAAAGTTTCATTTGAAAAAGTATTATAGTACTGAAAATGCTGAAGTACTAACAGTACATCTAAAAGCAGAACTAAAGTAGATCAGTACCACAATTTCATTGTCTATTACATAAAATATTAAGTTTTAAGAAACATAACTTGGGTATTTGGTAGATTTGAAAAAAATCGCAAAAATGATACATGAGCATTGGATTAGTCCATCTTTAGTAGCCTTTTTTTACAGCAGAGATTTCATTTAATTATTAATTAATTATATAAAACTAGTTGATTCTTAGTATTAGCTCAGCATTTAGAAAATAGTTGAAAATAATTCGATCTTAAAAGAAATTCTACTATTCATAATTGATGAAATTTTTGTGTAGTTGACTTCGGTTCATAAATGAATGAAACAAAACCAATTTCTAAAATTTAGATTAAGACTGCTTAATTTATATTGAGTTAGTTGAATTGATAAGTTAGACCTTTGTCCTTGATCTATTAATAAATGATGTTGCTGATATTTGCTGATATTGCAGGGACAGCCAATGCAAAAACTTTCACAATTGAAAAAATTGTCAAAGGATATAAGGTGGCAGAAATTTGCCCTTGAAATAAAAATATAGTTAATGACTACTTCCTAACATTTTGTGTTACTGATCAACAATGATCAACCAACTGATCAAAATAGTTAATAGGCTTAGATGTTCCACTGATTCGCCCTTTAATCATAGCGATGGTGTACCTAGAGTTAGTTATTACTAGTTTGGTCAGGAAAAGTCATTTGTAACAGTATCCTCTGAAAAATTTGAACTTATCCAAAACCTTTCCCTAAAAAAGTTGAGATCGAAGACAGAAAGGACCAAAGTATTATCAGAATTCCAGGAAAAGAAGTTATTAAAATAAAAAAAAACAAAAATGTTATGCTAAAAGTATCTTCTCTGAAGAGGACTTTACTGATTTTACTACTCACAAGGGTGGTTAATGTCAATTTCTGAAACACTTAAAATCACATAGAAGTGATGAAAAGGAAGAAACTAGTGCAATAGAGGTGTGGATAGGAAATTTTATCTTAATTAAAATTTCTGGAAAGAAACAAAAATCATTTTGTGTGTGAAGTTTTAAATATTGATAGCAATAGGCACATCAAGTTTAGTTTTGGAAACAAATTATATACTCTTTTGTAGGTTCTTGCTAAATGAGCATGCTTCTGATATTTTTGAAAGTGAGGTTGTAAAGAGCCCATTACAACAGGTGCAGAGCACCAGTTGACGCAAATATATTTTCCAGTGGTTTGCCACTTACTCCATATGTAACAAAATATTGCAATAAAATACATTAATTTCTACTTTTATACTGTAGTTTGTTCTGTAAATATGGCATAAAACTTACAATATTTTATAAGATGAATATTTTGATTCTCATAGATAATAAATTAATGCAAGTGAAGAATAGCTTGAATATATTATTATTTAAGGTGTTCATGTAATGATCCATCATACAACATGTGGTGGTTCAAAGTACAACATATAACTTGGACTAATTATTGTTACCTTACAAAAATATTTTTTCTGAAGTGTATGCCAATGTACTTTCATGAAAAAATTATACCAATAGGTAAAAGTATTATGTATTCCTGACAAAATTTTTAAGTTATTGAGAAAATTATATCTTGCATAAATAATTAAAAAGTGAAAATTGGTCCAAGGTGCACATTCTCCTAAAAACTTGGTCATTGGTATGCACCACTGGATTATTATTGAGAAAGAACACCATTTGGTACAGGATGCAAAGATTGAGCGATCTGTAGAAGAAAAATTTGTCAGGAGTAGTGTTTGCAAGTATGAACTTTCAGTACTTTTCCGTTATAGCCATACCAATAAACTTTGGCCCCAATTTGGCATATTTTGCTTATTTCTTGGTGTTATTTGGGGAACACACCCTGGTGATTTTTTCTTTTCGTAATTACAATTTCGTCAATTTCAACAATTTTATGACCTCCACCAATTTTAACGTTAGGACGAGATAACAAAGAATTGGCACATACTTCTCACATAATTATTCCAATCTACCGTTGTGTTGTGATTCATTTGAAGCTGTTATTCACAGATTTCAATAGATGTCAACACTTGACACCATGTATAAATGAATCGTACGGCAGTAACGAAAGGAATCGTGATCCAGTAAACCACGTTTTTGTTCAGACACCTTTTTCTTCTCGGCATGAACAAAGGCTACATAACCATTTTGGCTTCGAGTTACATTTTAATTTCATTAGGTGGTTATTCGAACACAATCATTCTTTGCGAAGAATATTTCTTGGAGAAATAGTATTTCCACTTGTTCATCTCTGCAAATCCCAAATCAGGAAATCCATTGCATTAACAATGGAATAAGCTAAAATGGTATCAAAAGCTGGTATGGAAACAAATCGTGCCAAGAAATAAGCAAAAATGCACCAAATTGGCCTTGAAGTTTATTGGTATGACTATAATGAGAAAGTACCAAATTTTCTTTGTTACAAAAAATTTTTGGAGTAGACTCCTGTTTGTGACAAGATGAAGATTTTTGTTATCTGATGACACAAAAATACTTTAAATGAAAAACTTATTAGACGAAATTTTCATTATTAGTTTCTTGAGAGTGAATTTTGCCACATTTTTCTCACAGAACTGATAACCAATTGAAAACTTCTTCAAGCTTGCGATAACACCATATGAAAGCTACAACAGTGCTCTCTTCAGGGAACAAACCAAAATTTTTTTCCCCTCAATTAGTTAGCAGGGAATATTCTCCAAACATTAAAATTTGGAGAATATTCTATACATTTCTGTTTAAAACCTCATTTTTCAGGAAATTGCAGAAATAAACCTGAAGCTATTTTCATGTATAATTCGCAATATTTGTAAGCACTGTTGTATAGAAATGATTTATAAGTTAGTTTTATTGTACATGTTTATATATTACTAATAATGCTGCTGCCAAAGTGAGGTCTAGAGAAATGATAAGCAACATATACGCCACATTTCTGCCTATAGTTGTGCACCAAACACATTAAACTTTATTGATTGAGGATATATTAAAAATGAACCCTTTAAGGGAACTCAAAAATAACTACAATATTGTCAAAAAAGTAAATAATTCACACTTTGAACAAAATTTTTGAAAGGGCAGAAAATAAATGAAATGCCTACTTTTTCTTTATTTCTAATGTTAGCCTCAGATGTGCTATATTTTTAAGATTATGTTTTTATCATTTATGTATTCATTCACATCGATTAATAAATGAATTGCATGTCATTAAAAAATTTTTTATGCCTTTAGAAGAAAATTATCGATCCTTCTCTTGGAGAATGTTCTTGAGAATTTTCTCCAAAAGATTTTTGACTGAAAAATTTACTGCTCTACCCAACCACCAAGACACATCATCAAGAAAGATTTTAAGTTTTTGAAGCAAAGTTTTTACACTGAAGGGAGCAGAGTAGACCCAACTTATTGTAATGTACAGTCCTAAATTTTGGTGGAAGAGGAAGTAACATTTATTCTAACTGTCATTGAGTGTATAAATGATGCACTTTGAAAAGATTTTTGTTTATGCATGAATTCTCTTATTTCGTTGTTCTTTCTTTTCATTGCAGATTATAATTTTTCATGAAATTTCATTTCTAGTGGGAAATATTTCTAGTGAAGTTTCTGAAGAAAAATTGAAAGAGCTATTTTCAGAGTTTGGACCTGTGATTAATTTAAAGTAAGATATTTGCTTTTTATGAATTTGATGAAAAAATATTGTTACTTGTCAATTAATAACTAATGCCTATTTTAACAATAGAACACATTTTTCCATGTCTTGTAATGCCCTGTTGTTATCAAAAGAAAATTTCATAGTATTTCAAAATTTGGCTTACAATTAACTTTGTTATCCGATGTAATGATTATGTGAATAATAAAATTCAGAAGTAATCTAAATGTTAAAGGAGAAGTAAATTGGGCTATCAAACACCAACATAGCATAGTGTAACTTTCATCCAGGCCAGAGACACTTGTTATTAAATCTGCACTAAAAATTTACTTTTTCAAATTATAATCCTGTGTTTTGATGATACAGGGATGTTTACATCTTTTCAAATTCTGAAATAATTGATTATTTGTTGCAGCAAAACATTTTTGCTTTCTAATTTGTAACTGCATTTGGTGCAGAGCCCCAATTTATCTTAGTATCCTGTTTAATATTCATATAATAATTTTGTCAAGTCGAATGCTCACATTTTGGTTCACAAATACCAGTGTTGTCATTCCCTATATAATTGTCATTGACATTCTTCCTCTTGGAATCAATTTCACTAAGTAGTTTATTCTGTCATTATGTGTATATAGTAGAATAGATAATATAAGTATGTGAACTATTGTTTATCGATTTCTTAATTTTTAGTTCAATTAAATTTTTACTAAACCGATTTAAAATAATTGATATCAAACTTCCCTCAACCTATAACTATTAATTTGATAATGCTTATTTTAGTTTCACAAAATTTTTTAAAATTAATTGTTAGTAGTTTAGCAAATACGTATAATTTATATTCATTGTTAAATTTTTATCTTGATTCTTTTACTATGATTAAATGTTAAACCATGGTTAATTCTTAATAGGTGTTTTAAAGACAGTTCTTCTGGATATGCCTTCTGTGAATATGGAGAACAAGAAGTGGCACTTAGAGCTATACGTAATTTGAGTAATTATGAGCTAAAAGGCAAGGTTTTAAAAGTTGACATTGCTTCAAGTGAGAAAAGTAAAGAAGAACTTGAAAGTAAGTTTCTCTGGAATTTCTAAATGTTCAGAACATTTTTAGAAATCTAAGGACGCTATTAGTTAGTTTTTAATTTTTAAGTTACTTTTTTTGTATACCTTCACCAAATATGGCCCTTCTGTCATAAAACCTAACCTATCATATTTTTAAACAATAAAATAATGAACTCTGTTTACCAAAAATTTTATTCATCCTGATAATGTAGGAGTATGCAGTGTATGGGCTTTCAATTTTGATATGTAATTTCCAGCTCTTACCCTTACTATCTAAAGTTTTTTTTAATATGTCTATTTCTTTAGTTTATCACATAGTAGAGTTTCATAGGAAAGACCTTTCCTATAGTGAACTAGAAACTCAAGTAAACTTTGGCTTATTAATCCAGATACAACAAGAGCAGACGCTGTTGCAATAACATGACTTCTGAATGTCATGATTGTTTAGCTAAACATCTCTACTTCCTAAAAATTCTGCCAAACCCCTGCTGCTCCCTTTGTGCTAAATTCTAAGTGGATATCTGCTACCTACAAATTTGTACTGAGCCCTCTAGTTGTGACCTGTGTGGCCAATACCAGGAGGCTATAGGATGGATTAGTAGCTAATTGTAGCTCTTGTCTTAACTGCCTGTCAATTTTAAGTAGTGTTTGTCTTTACTTACGTTTCTAACCTTTGTATTGTGTATTTTGTTTTCTGCCTGCCATTTTATACTTAAATAAAAAGTATTTAAGTATAAAACACAAATTTCTAAGATAGTAAAATCAGACATATAAGATTTGTAAACTATAGATAGAAGGTTGTATTTGATTGCAAACTTTTATTTGTTGATGTTACAAGGGGACCTAAGATATCCAAAATGTTATAGATATATTTATTCTTGATGTTTAGCATATTATAATTTTTTCAGTAATGAAACAAATATATTAAACTTTATGAATTTGTTTAGTTTCTAAATTTGGGAATTTAATTTGTTCCCAAAGTGATAAAGTATTGAATCCTCTGATAAATCTGAAATTACACTTAATTCAGTCCACCAGATTCTAGTAAGTGTAATACTAATTTATCTTCATGAATAAGAAGTGTGATCATAGTGATTGATTACTCTACTAATTTTATATTGTTTTGTTGATTGAAAATATCATTTTGACAGGTAAGATACATATTTCAATAATTCAAAACACTTATTTTTATGTATAGGTTTATATGCCTCCATCATTGCATCTCCTTTTGAGGTAAGAGAAAGTTTGTTTTCTTATTCTCACACTTAAATACCATATCATCAACACACTGATAAGAATAAGTATTGATTTAGTACTATTTCAAATTAATATTGTTTTTACTATCTCACTAATACAAAGAATTAAGCCTTCAATGTTTTATTTTTATGAGTATGATTTCTAAAAAGTCAGAACTAATTTTATTCCTTTTATTTAATACTCAATTTTTATGAAGAATTAATTAACCACAGGTATTATTTTAGATCTTATTATAAAATAGTATATGTCAAAGCTCCTAAACTTTTGACTTGTCATTTCTTTATGTACGTAAAATAGAAGTACGTGTATCACATGCATATTTGTTTATAAGAAGCAACTGGCTAAACTCAATAAAACCAAATTCTATATTTAAAAAATGTTTAATACATAAGTAATTTTTGCGATTTTTAATGTATTTTTATTTTTGAATATTTTAATTTCGTTTCATGCATATTTTTATGTATCTAATGTAAAGTGGATATTTTCATTTTGTGATTTTGTGTTGAATGGAAATTCAAAATTTGTACTTGGCATATAATATGATTATGAGAACTATTTTTCTATTTCTTCTGTCTTTTGTTTTATTGTAAATTTATAATTATTGACATGCCTTTAAAGGATTTTTTCTTTATTATTTGTAGCCTCCACATCACAATCAAATATAAAAAGTATACATTAATAAAATTCATGAATTTTGTTTTTTACTTCATATCATGAAATATTTATTTTACTTTTGGTTCATTTTTAATGTGCATACAATGACTTGTGTTGAAATTATTCGATGCATTAACCTTAATTTTAGAATATCAATCTTCACTTTTAATTGCAAACTTCATTTTTTAGGTTGCTGATGGAACTTCAGAGAAAGCTCCTGAAGAAATATCAAAAGCAGTTGCCAGTCTTCCTGCTGAGCAGATGTTTGAACTAATGAAACAAATGAAGGTAATAGATCAATTGAGGGGGGGGGACATTCTTGCTGGTAATTTGAGTCAGTTTAAATCCTGTTTCCAGTTTATTTCCTTTGGGAGAGGTTGGGTTATTTTTGTATGAGTGATTGTGTGTGATTTCTTTGCTTGGTTATATTTTTAGATTTCTTTTGCACTTGTAGATGTGTATTGAAAACAATCCTCAAGAAGCCAGGAATTTGCTTTTACAGAATCCTCAACTTGCATTTGCTTTATTGCAAGCTCAAGTTATCATGCGTATTGTTGATCTTGAAGTAGCTTTGGTATGGAAGTTTTAGAATTCATATTTTGCTTTGTCCTGTATTCTAGTTTCACAGTTCTGAGACATTGAGTTTTCCAGCTCTTTTATATAACTCTTTAACTGTAGTTTTATTGTAGGAATAGTATTAAAAGATAATTATAAGCATACCCATTGTCGTACTCTTATTGTATTTATTTTATATATTTTATAAATTCATTAACTACTTTCTTTCTACATGAAATCTCTAAAATTATTGTCCTATTTGTTCTAATTTTTATATTGAAAATGTCCTTTAATTACACTCCAGTCACTTAAAATGAAAGCATCTTTATCTACTTTTGCTCAAAATTTTTTGTATAGCCTAACTTTTGAATAATTTGCTGAAAATTTTAAAACTTGATTCTAGAAAATACTTAATCGCCCTGATCCAATGTTGACTGCTGAACAAGAAGCAAAATCAGTGGCTGAACCATTGCAACAGGTAACTTTATTATCATTATGTACTAATCTCTCCTAATTTTGATATTTCTTTATAACAAATCTGCAGTTTATAACCTGTGCCTCATTTCTTAAGATGTTGCTTGAATTTTAAGTAGGACCTTGAGTCAGTCTTCGTCTCTTCTGTAAAAGAGTACCTTAAAATTTCTGAAATTTGTAATGATGCAAGTAAAATGTAGCTTTTTTATTTTTGCACAAATTAATGCACATTGTACTGCATTTACTTATGAAATAACATGAATTTCAAAAGTTACCATGCAACTATGTAAAATTGACAAAAAGAAAATCAAAAATCAAATTACATTGTAGGATGAATATATATGTAATTCACTTAATTTTATGTTAATTTCACCTTTCGTTTCCTTTTTCTTACATTCCCTCTGAACCCTCTCATTTGAATATTGCTATCTCAGCTTTGAGGGAACTCTTCAAACTTTAGCGTTTCATTTAAGACAATTTGTAAATTTGAAGTGAATTGTGCAATCATGAAATTAGAATGTGTAGCAATTGTTGATGCTATTAATAAATACATGTCTATTTACATGAAACTAATTTTACTATTCATACTGATCACATAAAGCTCTTATATGGTTGAAAAATGTTTAAAATTTAACAGGATGATTATTCAAATGGTCTTTAAGACTAACCATGTATGATTATAAATAAAACATATTTAAAGGTAGTACTAATATTGAAACAGTTTTGTTGTCTAGAAATGATGTGTGTGATTATGTAACTATTCACTCATTTGTTGACTTTACAAGAAATCACAGAAGCTCAATTTAAAGATAATGTTATTGATCCCAATACATTAAATGTAAAGATGTTTGAACTATTAGTATTTCTCATTAAGATAGTGGTACCATATTCCTTGAAATTAAATTTATTAGAGAAAATGCATATTGAATTTGGTCACCTTGAAGTAAAAGGAATGCCTTCTATAATTTCTCCGCAGTATTATTGGAAAGGTATAATTGTTGATGTATCTAATTATGTTAAGCATTATGAAGTGTGTCAATTGAACAAAAATCTCATCAGAAACGCAATCTATGCCTTCTACTTATGAACCTTTTGAAATTCTTTCTATTGACCTAGTATGTGGATTAAATTATTACAGCTAAAAGTATTTGTTAAAGTAACTAAATTATTCAACTAAAAAGTATTTACATATTGTTAGTGATCATGTCACATAGTATATTTTGACTTTTCCATCAATGTTGAAAATAATTGTTCCAATATAAGACTGAAACTGTGGTATCACTTTTTACAAACTTTATTTTTGTATCCTTTACTTTTGAAATTCATCAATTTATATTGCTTTATAGAAAATATTTTTTAGTGTAGTCTCAGTGTTGTGTGGATAATGTATTACGTTTTAGTTGATAGTATTGTAATTTTTATGTATTATGCATGTTTATTAATCTATATTTTACAGTTTTGTTATTGGTGTTTTTATTGTGTAAAATCTTATGTGGTTTTTAACTATTTCATCCATTAAAATTTTTTTTATAATTTAGCCATTCTTTTAATTTTAACATTTTGTTAGTTTAGTTTCTTGATAATTTTGTAATAGAGATTCAGGTAAATCTCCCATACACACATTTCTCTTTTTCTCTATTTTCATATTCTAGGAGTCTTGTATCATTCAGACATAATGTCACAAGTCTGTTTGGAGGGGGAATTTGTCATATTGCCTCCTGTAATGGGACATGGACCCACTATTCTATTCACGATTGCAAATTAATCTCTTCAAAAAAATTATATAGTTTAAAGTTAATCGTGTCTTGTTTTGAATTATGATATATAATACAATATATGAGGTGTTTAGAATCAAAAACGGCTCAATCCATTTTCATAAAGTTTACAGGAGACACCAAAAACGTTTTACAGCCACATATCATTGTTTAGATTTTTTTATTAAGTTTTATTGGAAAGGAGGGAGGTCTCCAAGCATTTAAGGCATATTTTTAATATTGTAGTATTTCCAGGCTACCTAAATTTTAGATTTAGCCGGTTTTGAAGCAATCCTGGTAGATTAACCGATTTTTTTGGTGGAATAAGTTGAAATTATTCTCAATTTAATGGCCCAAGACCTCACCTCTTTTTGTAAACCTAGTTTCAATAGAAAAACAAGAAAAGAAAAGATGTCTGCTCAATTCTGATTTTAGGTAAAAAAAAGTAAAAATGGAATGAAATTTTGTTATTGAAAAAAAATTAAGTAATTGGACATACATTGTAAGACAAATTAAAGGTAAATTATATCAATTTAAAAAAAATGAGAATTTAAAAAATGAAAATAAATTTATTCATTTAAATGAAAGCGTTTTCTACAGGTTTCTAGATTGGCAAAAAAAATAGTGATATTCGCCATGGTCTACTTTGTCACATGGACCCGTAGACCAATCAGATGATAAAGTTCGCTTAGTCTGGGCAGACGCAAGTGACAAGAGCACTCCTAGACTGGAAACTTGGATTGAGCCACTTTTGATCTAAACCCATGGGTTTGAATGCATTTTTAGACTGGATTGAGCTGCATTAGGTCAATACCGGCTAGGTGATGTAGTAGTGCATTGAGAACTTGTGAAAAATAAAAAAAAAACTATTTTGCAAAAAATGTGGATTGAGCTGGTTTTTAAATTAATCGCCTCGTATATTCTGGTAGAAAAAGGTAGAAGGACATTTTTTCTAGAAGGTAGAAGGTCACTTTTACTAGCTTTTTTTAACTTTCTTTTCCTTGGAATGATTTGTAGACATAACTCAAAATCAGTAATCAGTGGATATGGACATTGGTCCTTTTTCTAGCAAGATACATTACTCAAAAAGCTGGAAAGAACAAAAGTGGGAAATGATTTTTCTGGAGGAACAAAAATATTGAGATTCAAGGAATCAAAGTGAACCCACCTACTCTATCAAAGAGTAAAGTGTATATATAAACACACACATATGCATACATGTATATACACACACATATATATATATATATATATACACTGACGAGACAAAACATTATGACCATCCCCACATTTTTCAATGAACTCGTCTGGATGACTTGGAGGGCACGTGAGAATAGTATTTAACTGCTGCTGGAGAAGGTAAGTAATCATTCTTGCACCTACTTTTGCGAGTGATGGGAAAGGCTGCTGATCTAAGCGAATTTGATAGAGGGCAGTTCGTAATGGCCCGAAGACTCGGAACGAGTATCACCGAAACTGCACAACTGGTAGGGTGTTCACGATCTGCCGTTGTTAGTATTCATGCAAAGTGGATAAATGACGGTGACACCAGCAGTAGACGCCAAGGTGTTGGTCGTCCACGCATCATCAAAATTACCTGCTTGGTAAAGCAAAATCGACGCGAGACAGTGGTTCAGCTGACAGCCCAATACAATGCAGGTCCAAGAGCAAGTGTTTCGGAACACACAGTTCAGCGGACACTGTTGGATATGGGACTGTGCAGCAGACGTCCCACTCGTGTGCCTCTGTTGACCAAGCGTCATCGTCAACTATGCCTACAGTGGGCCCGGGAACATCGAGACTGGACCATGGATGAGTGGAAGAGAGTTGCCTGGTCAGATGAATCCCGATTTCTCATTCATCACGTCGATGATCGTGTCAGGGTACGCCGTCTGCCAGGTGAACAGTTGCTCCCCTCTTGTACAGCAGGTCATATACAGTCTGGTGGCGGCGGTATTATGCTTTGGGGGACGTTCTCATGGGCAATTCTGGGACCCGTAGTTGTGGTAGAACAGACCATGAACTCTGCGAACTATCTGAACATCATTGCGGATCAGTTGCACCGCATGGCGTCGCGTTTTACATGGCGTCGCACCCTTACATGGCATCTATCTTCCCAACTGGAAATGGAATCTTCCAGCAGGACAATGCCCCATGTCACAAGGCTCGGATTGTGTTGGAGTGGTTCGAGGAGCATACTGATGAATTCCACTTAATGTCCTGGCCACCTAACTCGCCGGATATTAATCCGATAGAGCACATTTGGGATGTCATGGAGCGGCAGCTCAGAGCTCAAACACCACCATGTCCGAATATCTCGACTTTGCGTGACCGCTGCTTAGACATTTGGTACAACCTGTCTCCAGTCATGTACCAAGAACTTGTGGCATCTATGCCCAGGTGAGTTGCAGCTGTTTTGCAGGCCAAAGGAGGTGCAACGTGTTATTGAGTAGGTGGTCATAATGTTTTGACTCTTCAGTGTATATATATGCACATACATATAATTCTAATTTTATAGCAAATATTTACAAATCTAAATAAATTAGGACTTACGGGTCTCTTCTAATCCACACTTCATTTATCTAAAATTTTTATTTGTTTTTGCAATTATAATTTGATATTAATTTTTTTACAGACGGGAACAGTTGCTAGCAATCTTTCAGAAGCTTCCTCAAGTAAGTAAATATTTAATTGTTCATGCTGTATATTATGTGAAAACTTGAGATATTTTCGAAATTACTAAGTACATAAATGGGGAACAATGAATTTATGAATATATGTGTTTATTCTGATTTGGAAAATTTGTGAAACTTATTATTCTGTAATAAGTTGCTTTCTGAGACATACTTTTTCAAGATCGAAACTTGCTCAATTGTTATATTTGTGAAAAGATCTGATGCTGACACTTTAATTACTTGCATGTTTGTAAATATTAAGGAGTAAAGTTTTGTATTAAAAAATTGTTGCAATATTCAAAGAACAGGTATGTTTATAAAAATGAGGGAAACAGCCCCAAACTCCAGTCTTGCGGAAGAAACATAGTTCAAAATGCTTAATCTGGAAATGAAAGTCGGAAATCCTGAAAGTGTTAAATGTATTTTCTTGTCCTTATTAATGAATTATCACTTTTTTAATGCAGTGGGTGATCAAGATCTACGACAGCTTCCTCCTATGGATTGTGATATGCGCACATCAGTTCTTGGTACTGGGGACAAAGATATGAGACTACCAACTGGTGATTCTGATTTGAGAACCATGGCTTCTTCAGGAGGAGTAATGGATAAGCCACCTTTTGATCCAAGGTTCCGGTCAGGTGATCCTAGAGCAGTTCAAGTTGATCCCAGAGGTGCTAGGCAAATGCAAGGATCAGATCCTAGAGTTGCACCTTCTATAAATCCCAGAGCAATGCCAACAGATCCAAGAATGATGCCTAGTGCTGATCTTAGAGGAATGCCTACTACTGATCCAAGGATGATGTCTAGTGCTGACTCAAGAGGGATGCCTGGGCCTGATCCAAGGAGTATGCCTGGGCCTGATCCAAGGGGAATGTCTGGGCTTGATCCGAGGGGAATGCCTGGTTCTGATCCTAGAGGTATGCCAGGTGTTGACCCACGAGGTATGCCTGGAACTGATTCACGACCTGGAACTGACTCACGAGGTATGCCTGGAACTGACTCACGAGGTATGCCTGGAACTGACCCACGAGGTATGCCTGGAACTGACTCAAGAGGAATATCTGGTGCTGACCCAAGAGGGATGTCTGGTGGTGATCAAAGAGGGATGTCTGGAACTGATCCAAGAGGAATGTCTGGTGCTGATCCAAGGATGGCTGGTGCTGATCCAAGAATGATGTCAACTGATCTAAGGATGGGACCAGGTACTGATCCAAGGATGATGCAAGGGACTGATCCTAGGGTAATGTCTGGATCTGACCCAAGGGTGATGCCAGGAGCTGACCCTAGGGGAATGAACAGAGCTGATCCAAGAATGATGCAAGGTCTAGATCCAAGGATGATTCAGGGATCAGATCCAAGGGTTCAATCTTCAGATCCAAGGTCATTACCCAATGTCGATCCCCGAGCAATGTCTGGTTCTGATCCAAGAACAATGTCTGGAATGGAAATGGGAGGTCGAATGCCATCTGGACCAAATTTTGGATCACACCCTGCTGCCAATGTTGACCCTAGGGTTAGTTTTGATGGCAGAAATGTTCCTGTGCCATCTCGTGTGGAAGATCCTCGTACAGCTTCAGCTGCTGCTCGAGGACCTGCAGTAAGTTTTAAATTGTTTCTTTAATTTAAATACTATTATAATGAACAGAGACCCTCAAAGTTTGACTATTTAAATATCAGCTGTCAGTATGTGCTTATGCGCATCGAGTATATTTGAACTTACATTAAAATATTATATTCTTTATTGGAATAAATTTAAAAGTTTATTTTTAAAATAAGTTTTGTTTAAAATTTTCCTACAGTGTATACCGATTTAAATCAGCTTAATTTAAATTTCATGATTTAAGTCAAGTGATTTTTATTAAAAAATCATGATTTCAATCAAACTTTAATTTTTCTTTTTCTTCCCTTTTATGAAAGTTTAAATGTAACATTGAAAATTAAATAAACTAGGACAGGATGCATGTTATTTTATACAAATGTTAAATTTTTTTGTTTGTATTACTGAAGCAAATATCAGGAATTGTTTGTAAAATAATCCTGTAATAGACTAGGGTAGTCACTTTACTTTTCTATTAACCCTTTTATTTCTGCAGCTGGTGAGATGAAAGAACCCAATAAGACAGTGCATCATTGCCAAATTTTGGATGTTAATTTCCTTTAGATGATACTTTGTTTCAGTTGTGTTATCAACTTCTCAAAAGACACTGGCATCTTCTGCCTGTTAGAAAAATATGTTGCATCGTTATAAAAACTAGGTTAGAGTCTGATGAAGACTGAAATATTAAGATAAAATTCTTCTATGTGCTGTTTACATTGTTTTGAGCTGAATGGAATGATTCTGATGTAAGAAAGTGCATTGTGTTTTTGATATTGCCTTTTAACAGAATTACAAGAGCAGTGGTATTCTCATTATATATTATATTATTTTTGTTTCCTGGCACATAATACTTAAAAAATAATTACAGAACATCAGGGCACCTACTGTTAATGCTCCATCACAAAATGCAGCTGGAATGCCTCCTAATTCTGCACCTGGGCCTCGTCAACCTCCACCTACAACTTCTGGTTCTTCCATCCCAGAAGATGAAGAAAAGGTTTGCTGTCTTTTTTATCTTATAAAAATCATTTCCACTACTTCCAAATTGTATTTTCAACTCTCTGAGTGTCAAAAGATTTCCTCACAACACACATAATTAAATAGCCTCATCAGTGGGTCGAAAGAATACTGTTAATCAGGAATCTTGAACTGATTGGGAGCTATGCTGGGAAAACTGCAGATTGCATTGTGGAATAATAATGCGTGCATGACCCTCAGAGGACCAGAAATATTCTATTGCTATGATGATGAGTTGTAAAACATTGTCCACAATGGAAAGTTTATTGAAAAAAGAAGCCTGAAATGTATCATTGCATTTATATTCACAAATTCTAATTATTTTGAGTACAGTAATTGATTTTTATTTTTTATTAGATTCAGCTTTGCTTCAGATTTTACAATGCTAAGATAGAAGCTAAATTACTCATTTAAACCCTATAGCATACTGTAAGCTTTTGAAAAGAAATTCCTCGAGTATTTTTAGAGTTGAAATAGACAAATAAATTAAATTAAAAAAATAAAGTTTTTTAATCTATAATTCTTAGGTGTCTGAAATATGGATTTCAGTTTCGTAATACTATTGGAAAATAAAATTTTGTAATATTTATCTATTATTGTTCAAACATTTAAGTAACTGTATCATTTTATAAATAATGTACACAAATTTGAATCACCAACTTATTACTTACTTTCAAGCTTTGTAACATCTCTTTTAATTTTTAGGCTGCTTTGATCATGCAAGTCTTACAGTTGTCAGAAGAACAAATTGCTATGTTACCACCCGAGCAGCGGCAGAGTATCATAGTACTTAAGGAACAGATAGCGCGTAGTCAACTTGCTCTCTAATTTGTGTGTATTTGTATAGTCATTAATTGTTTCTAATAAATGTTTTAGTTTTCTTTGGAGTATTAATTTTTCTCACTTTTCACTTTTTTGAAGTGTACAGGATTTGACTGTATTAGACTGAGTATTTTTTTATTGAGCAATAGCAAACTCCCTGTGCACCACAGAAGTTCAACACACTGGGCTTACAGAAGTAAGTTGATCTAACAAAGAAACAGTGGAAAGCAAACTAAAATTACAAGATTTTATGAACTTGACAAATGAGTAAAAAAGCAGATTAGATTTAATGAAAACATTGGGTTTCACTGGCCATGTATTACCCAATCTTAAATCGTTTTGAAGGCACATTCTTGAATTTTCAAATGCAAGTAAACTGAAAAGCAATTGCTCCATATCCTGTGGCTGCTTGTTTGAACACTCGCACATATCATTAGTTCAAAGATGAAACCTATATAGGTATTTAGCAAAATTTCCATGGCCAGATAAAAATTGTGTAATTTTGAGTAGAAAAATAATTCTGAGTTCAATCTGCTGATAGAAGGAAAAATACTCTTCATACACTTCCTTCCACTTAGCAACAAGCTTGTCATAATGAGGCTTTCAAGTAACACTTAGGAATATTAACATTTACATCAGCTGCTGAATTCAAAGCGTCTTTAGTTAAAAATTCAGCTCTTTCATTCTGTAAAACCCACAATGTCCACGCACAGAGGCAAAGAAAATCTCAATTCCTCTATTTTTAAGAGAACTTATTGTTAAAAACATTTCAACTAATTTTTTTGTGCTTGCAACATTGTTCAGTAAATATGTAGAGGAAAGAGAATCTCACAAATAAGGTACTTTGAACAAAAATTTCCATTTTCTTTAAACCACTTAACTGCGATATTAATGCAACACAATTCTGCTTGAAAGATAGTGCATTCATTCCGGATACAATGTTTATGAAAGCTGCATTCGAAGTTGTCAAATAAAATAAAAGCAAGGCCAACTTTGTTCATCTTACTACCATCCATAAAACAGTTTTCTGAAAAAGCTTTAACACATTTTTCTCATATTTAATTAGATGAATTGGTTCTAAAACAGCTAGATGAGGGATGTTGCAAAGAGACAATTTTCCATTGACACAGACCATCAAAAAATAATTTAAAATCGAAGCATACAATTCATTTTTACACTCAATTTCCAAGTCTAAAGGTGGAACTCCAGCTATAGCAAAGGTTGCTTCATAGCTTAATGTTTTATAACCTCTGACAATATGCAGAAGAATTCTTTGTTGAATTTTCCTCAACCTGTTGACTGAGTATTTGAAAAATTTATATTTCAGCAACATTTGGAAGTAGTAAATTAAACTATTCTTATCAAAATCTATTCAATATTTTATAGCTTATAAAAGCTACACTTAAAACAGAACAAACTTTATAGTTAGCATTATGAATGAAAAACACTTAATGTTAGCAAATATTATATTGTCACAATATTACACTAAATTTTGTACAAAAAAGTGTTTCAGATAAATCCCAAGCTTTTTAAATTTTTACTTTAGTTTCTAACTTTTAAATCAATTTAAATGCGTTTTTTGCTATTCTACTATTAAAATTTTAAAATACAAAATTTTGATGTACCTGATTAAATTTTTTTTTGCTCCCTTTCCTCTTGAGATTGTGTTTTCATTATCAAAAATGTTTTTCTTTGTGTGTGTGGGAAACCATTGACTACTTATAAAATTATAATAACTACTGATAATAATACAGCTCTTTATTGTTGACAGATTTAGATATAAAGTGTTGAATATGAGAGTTTTCAGTGAGAAATGAATGTTTCCTACAGAAAAATTCAGTGGTGTACAATACAGTACAAGAATAAACTTTTTTCTATCCTCTTTCATTCAATCCAAACTACACAAAGAACGTCTATTGGCCAAAAATTTATCACGTTTTTCTTATGGGGTGGTTAATGATGAATTTCGTGAAATCCGAAATTTTTAGGTTGAAAGTACTTATAATTGTCAGTTACAAATCATCAGCTTACAAATGAAACACATTTAGTCAAAAAACATAGTTCTGAAAAAATGAGGGGTAAAAAATTCTAATTTACAAGCAATGCGAAAATTGTTTTTTTAATTAACAATTATTTATTACACTTTGTATTTAGTCTATTTATCAATTATTTTAAGAGTACTTTCATTATGATTATATATATGTGCTGTTATATTAACTTGTTAATGAAATAATATTAAATAATGTGCATTTATTAATTTGTTTCTCTCGTGCGTTTTAAGTATTTTTCTAAAGAAATCTAACCCTAATGTTATGAAACAATGTTTTCATGAGATTTACGAATCTAAAGATCACCACGTTCTGGTATAGAAAAACTTATGTTTTAAAATTTTAAATTTGGTGTGTTTCATTTGTTAGCTGACAAAATAATGAAACAAATTACATGGAAGCTGTTGTGAGGCTAAAGCTGAACAAAATTCTACTCCCAATACTACTCTACAATGTCACAAACCTTGCTCTCAGTGATACAAAATCTCATGTATCCTTTATAGCAGTTTTGCCACTTGCTGAATTTGATATTTTAAAATTGTAAAATGTATAGCTTATGCATAATTGTTGCTTAAAATTTTATTAACTTTTATAAAATAATTTTCATGCAATAGTTAAAGAATTATGGGTATTTGTGGTATTTAAGATAATTAGAACATATGAAGTACTATCTGTCTGCCATGAGAACTACTTCAGACACCAGGTCTACCCGTGTCTGTTACTGCAGGAACAGACATCCTATTTTCCATGAGATGCTTGAAGAAATGTATTCAAGTTTGTCACATCAGTATGCTTGATGACAAATTGGATGTATGTTAAGATTTTTACTTTTCACCGAGATCCATACTAGTTAACTACCTCTCTGCTGCCAACATTTGTGAAAAACAAAATAAAATTAAGTCATCCTACTCAAAATGAACAGCCCTTTTTTTATAGAAGCCACCAAGATTTGGTATCAGGAGCAGTTCTTCTGGTAGACTACTACCTCATGACAAAAGTTGGGAAACTGGTTTCGAGCATACTTTTTCAGGTAATTGGTAATTAAAACGCATACTTTTAAAAATTCGTTTTCCTTTATTATTCAAAAGATTGGTATTTTATGAGTAAACTAGTATCTAATTTTTCCCACCTGTGATTTTAACTTATATAAAAACAAAGACTTAAAATTCATAATACTTTATTGTTAAAGTAGGAGACACAAGTACGAACAACTTCATAAATTAACAAAAATAAATAACAAATTTACAACAAATTGTATCAAACAAATATATAAATACATCAATCATAATACAGTTTTTAATGTTTGAAAACAGTTGAAATTATGTTTCCAAAAAGTTAATTGCTATAAGTTATTTTCTCAGATAAATCTCAATCTTTTTATCATTTTTCAAGAATCCAAGCATATTTTTAAATATAGAAATATTAGGTTTTGTTGAGGAGTATTTTTCTTGAGAAGTATAAGCATAACAAAGTGTGATATTGAAATGTAATTAGAATTGTAAGAAATGTTTTGCTTTATAAATATTGTTATGTCCTAATATGCATCATATTTTGTTACTAAGAACAAATGATTTTAATTGATGGATTCATATTGAATTCATTTTTTGTGTATATGCTAGTGAAGTTTTAAAATTTGGAAGAGATTCTGAATGAAATATCTTGTATTTCTGTGATAGTGAAACAAATTTCGTAACTGAATGTTATGATGTAAGACCACTTGATGTGTTTGAAGGACAGACAATACAGCACTTTCCTGAATCAGCAATGCTTGAATTTTTTTTTATCACAATTAGTTATAGACAATAGTTAGGCTGTATAATTTTAAAATTAACAAAAAAAAAAATGTTCAGAATAGAAGTTAAGGTGCTTACCTTTTTAATTGTCAGTTATAGAAAAATTTTCATTTAGAAAAAATTTCAAATGAGGTTCAGATGTTGAATGTACATTTATTTTACACATTCTTATTGCATATTATAAAATACGAAATGTGACTTCTATGGGCACTCTACCAAGAAACTCGTTTCGATTCTGGTAGCTTACCCTTGGAGTATTTCTCTCCTCTGTCAGTAAAACTTTCCCTATGTATGTCCATTACTTTACATCTTCTGTCTTGTGTTTGGTGTAACTTGGCCAAATATGGCCCTTTTGCCATAAAATCCAACCAACTTTCAATTGAGCAAATGCCATTTCACATCTACTAGTGAAATGAAAAATGTTTTTCTGTTGAGAAAATTTACTGATTTACATTTAAAATTGTAGCATTTTCTGCCAGTGTTAGGGTGCATCTAAAAAAGTGGAAACATATAGCACTGCTTAATTTTTCAATTCATTCATTTGCAGTGCAAAATGTAGCATCTTTTGGTTAAAATGAACTGGTCTGTTACAAAATTTAACTTACTAAGTTCTCAAATAATTCATTTAAAATAAGAAATGTTTTTTTTTTATTTGAGTATAGATTAGGAAAGATTTACCCTTGAGACTCAACTGTCAGAGTAACAGCATGACAGGCTACTTCTGACCACATACTGCAGTGTTTCAGGGTATCAGGGAAGCATTGACCTTCTAATGAAATAGACCGCATGAGTCGCTGTTGTAAGATCTTAGAAGGGTACGTCACGTGTGCTTACGAAACAACTTGGGCCAATTGGCTATCGAAGGGGAGACTAGTGTTTTCACTCACACTGGATAATCACTTAAGCCAATCAATAATTTGTTCCACATTGTAATTTATGCTTTTACTCATAACCACATGAATATATTCAAACCAAATTATTGGCAGAAATAGCATGAAGCTGCGTCTTTCATTAGAAGGTCGATGCGTGGAAGGACATTGATGATCCAAGACATTTTTCGGTGGAGGGGACATCATGGAACTGATCAAATGTTAATCAGAAAAAACAGGTGGAATTTTTTAATACGAAAAATGGGTTGAAAAAGTTACTGGAACTTTATCTGAATCACCTTGTATTTCGATATTCAATTTCTAAGCATAGTTAGAGTCGAACTTTTGCAGCTATAAATTCTGTCTGAATAATGTTTACATTTTACAAACACCTACAAGATTCAATTAACATGTCTTGAATCACTTGGTCATGTACTGTTCCATTATCATACCTATACATCATACGCTGTGGTAAGTAACTGTCCGGTTTGCAACTGGGTGCCCAGAAGTTACATTTGGGCTTCGGTATGGTTTTGTTAATCTTGTATAGTGTGCTAATGATTCTTTGATAGTTTATTGTGAAAGAACTGCGGTTTTCATCACATTGCCCTCTGCAAGTCTTAACGTTGAAGCCTACTGGGTATATCACCCAGTTATGCCAGCCTAAGTCTTTGATTGATACATAATGGTTGTCTGTGCAACAGCTGCAGTTCTCACTTGAATCACTGACAGTCCGCCTCTTCCTTTCCAAGCTCTCTTTGTACTTGCTTAGCACTAGAAACGGACTGTGGCCTCCCTGTGTGTTGATGTCTGTGCCTATTTAAATAAAAAACGAATTATTTAGGCATTGGAAAAGTTTATCGAAAGTACAGCACTATTGCATTGAGCATTTCAGTCCATGTTATATACAGGGTGGTTATAATTAAATTGAGGTGTATAGGGCTCTGCAATCGAAAGAACCATTGAATAAATAGGGTTGCAAACATGCAGAGAGTTCTCCCAAACTTCCTGTACAAACGTAAAGGAGAGTTATGGAACGCATAATGAAACCGCATTCACAGGGATGTGTTCGCAAGCATTGCGAAGCGCTTATTGTGGTAATTGATCCTTATTTGATTGAATAAATATTTTTATTCGCCGGTGAATTCAGGTGAAGATTCTGATTTTTAACAAGAAATGGTATTTGGATTTGTAATTTTTTGAGAAAAGCAAATGGACGATTCTTTCCTGGTGAAACCACTTACGTGAAAAAAATTTCAAAGGTGGTAAAATTTTATTACATTTATTTTAAAAAGAAATATTCAGATTATACTAAAATGTAAAATATTCCTTTTACAATTAATTGTGCCCTTGTTTTTGACTTCTAATATAAAAAATTGTTGTGTCGTCATCTGACCTTATTACGAAGCGTTCTTGGATCTTTGCCCACTTCGCTAGCAACCTTCGAGTTGTAGGCGGCGCAATTTCGATTCCTGTCAGGTGCATTCCTACCTGGGTGTATTTTCCTGTTCTGTATCAGTAGAAACTTTCATTGTGTGTGTGTCTATTACTTGATATTGTGTCTTGTGTAGCATGGCCAATGCTCGCTTGATAAATAGAAAGAAATTTTTTGGATTGACGAATCACGTTTCGCATTGTTCCAGCACTGTTTGTTGATGTGTATCGTTCAACCTGTGATGTTCGGTAGTAGTAGCTTGATTTGGAGCTGTGTATCAAATAAATGCTAAGATGAAATTGGAAAATTTAGATTCCGTGGCACCAACTTGTTCAAAGAGGGATCAAACATCTATCAGCATAACGCACCATGTCATACTGCAAGATCCGTACAGCAGTGGTCCCATGACTCAAATGTGGAAAATATGCTCTGGCATTCTCAGAACACCCACCTGAATCTAATAGAAGCCCTCTGGGACGAACTCGTACGTTGCAAGCCTTACCAACACGTCTCGTTTCCCTGTCAGAATTACCATGTCAGGACGAATATTGCAAAACTCCAACTCGTTAAGAAAAACTGATCCAATGTATGCCAAGAGCGGATGGTAATTGAAGAAAAGAGGGAGGGGCGACATCCTATTGAAATTTAAAAAAGTGACATTTCTTTAAACACTCCGGTGTCCGGAGACTTCCACAGTGGAGTGTGATAAACATTTTAAATTCTTCCAAAAAATTGTTCCCACTTCCAAAGAGCAAGGCAGTATAATAAATTATACAATAAATTACTAATAAATTATATATTTCTCGGATAAATGAGATGAACGTAGTCTTTTTGCAACATTAAGCAATTTTTATGTTTTGTTTTTCAAGGAGGAAAGGCTCTAAGAACTAAAACCTCCTGATTGAATGTCTCGCAGAACAGGAAGGAGCGCATTAAAAATGCAACCTGGGGACTTCAAAGGGCCGCGGTAGCCCAGTTGGAAGAGTAACGTATTAGCAACCGGAGGATTGCGAGTTCGGAATTCGGTCCTACCAAAGACCGTCGTGTACACGGGGGATTGTGCACCTTAATTCTGTCGTGGCTTCAAATGTCCTCACGTTGGCGTGGTGTGGAAGTTTGGAGTAAAGTGCCAGCTCAGATGTTGACCTCGTCATCTGACCGTAATTCAAAATTACGAGGCGTTGTCCTCGGTCTTTCCCTTTGGGATTGATCCCGGACCGTCGCCAATAACCCGTTGTGTTGCTCCAGTACGACGTTAATTAACTACCTATAATTTCAAATTAACAGTAAAACATTTCTAAACAAATGTACATTTGCCTTAATTTACGAAAGGCTTTCTGTTAAGCAAAATGTAGGTGACAGCAGTATTTTTGCTGCGAAACGTGTTTCCTGAACGTATTCCAAAAGTGACGTCGTTTGGATTTTTTTGTAATGCGATTTCAGCACTTCGCGAAAAAAAATTCCATAGAATAAATTCAGAATTGCTATATAATTGATTGGCCAACACCAATTAGATTAAACACCAAATGTCAAAAAAAGGAGAACTACATTTTAAAGTTATTCCAACATGTATCATGCGAGAGAAGTTGCGTAGCGAGAGTGAAATCTTCACTTTTCGTCAGGTTTAATGACACTGAAATCTCTCTCGCTGTATTGTTTAACAATTACTTAATATGTTACGATGTTTGCGTTTTTAAATCTTATGTTTGGAAGCTTTTGTGTGCTTCACATGCATTTGACGCATAAAAACATTAATTTTATTGAAATTCTATAAACCTCAAGTTTTTTTAATTGATCGTCTCCATTTTTATTCCTTTTAGTAAGGGCCTGAACTGCTTTGCCCAAAGCTCTTACAATGACTGGTATGAGGTCATTATATATTGAGAGATCTTACCTTCAATTTCAACTGTGCATAGAAGATGATTGTCCCTTACTTCTAAAGACAGCATCTTGGGGAGCTCGAACATTACCCATCCAGATTCGGATGTTATCTTTTTGGAATCTTCCTTCAATTTGATAGCCAGATCCTCTTCCGAGGAGGACGAAGAATAAACCGAAAGAGTCAGGCGTTCCGTTGTATGCGGCTTGTGAAACCAAGCGTGCACAGATATCACTGATTCGAGATCTGCAGTAATGTTGAATTCGAACTTGTGACAGAACGTTTCGTTGCGATTAGAACTGATGACGTCCCCTGAAATAAGAACTGGATTGATTAGTTGCCTTTCCACAGGAATAGAAAAGTGGATGCTAGTTATTTTTACAGCAATAGTGTTATTAAAGTTTTTCTGCTGTCATTGAAGAAAACGTCATTTGATAAACTAGTCTAAAGCATGATACTACAGTAGGTAGGTGGTTAATTAACGTCGCACTGGAGCAACATAACGGGCTATTGGCGACGGTCCGGGAGCAATCCTAAAGGGAAAGACCGAGGACAATGCCTCGTAATTTTGAATCACGGTCAGATGACGAGGTCAACACCTGAAGCTGCACCCCACTCTCCAAATTTCCTCACCTCACCAACGTGAGGACATTTGAGGCCATGACAGATTTAACTTGTACCAGCCCTCTCGTCTACTCTGGCTGGACCGAGTTTCGAACTCGCAACCCTCTGGTTGCTAATCCGTTGCTCTTCCAACTGGACTACTGCTGCCCCACACACGAATAAAAAGTGGATATTAGTTATTTTTTTCGGGAATAGTGTTATTAAAGTGTTTCTGCTGTCACATTGAAGAAAGCGTCATTTGATAAACTAGTCTAAAACATGATATTAAGGTTCCAGGCTCGGTTTGGCAATATGGTAATTCTGACAGATTCTAGCACAATAACCGGTATGAATATTTGTCCTCACCTAAAACCCTGCTTAGATATTAACATTACAAAAATAAGCAAACCCAAATTTGGGTTAGTTCAATCCTAAGGCATCAACAATTTATTATTTTGTGAAGCCTTATCTGAATTAAGAGTGGATCCCATTACAAAAAACCTAGGAAATCCGAATATGAGTAAGACCAATCCTAAAGTATCCATAATTTATTGCTGTGTGAAACATCTAAATATCTCCCTCTAAACAATTGGTGAAAAAGTTAAGTTTTGTTGAATATGCAACACTTAAAAACTTTTAACAACGTTCATCAATTAATGAAAACAAAGGGTTTTAATAATAATACAAATTAACGAACTCGTACTATTTGTACAGCCAGTTCTATTAATTGCAGTCTTCTGTTAGAGAAAAACAAAATTAGCTAAAAATATTTCATGAATGCACTTATATTCACCAAGATATTTTTGTTTCATGCTTTGGAATAACAATATTGTTTTCACGAGTTAAAATTATAATTCCATGAATCGATATTTATCAGAAGTTGTCATTGAAAGGTCAAAAATATTGATACATGAATGAAAGTAGATACCATATAAAACTCTGCAGACCTTTGCTAGATTTCTTATCTTAATTTAAAGATATCGAAATTTATAATGATCAAGCAAGTTCTTTTTGTTAACTATTCCTTACATTTTGGGAAATAATCATGTTTTCTAAGAATTCCCAGTTACATTTGTTCATAGCGTTTTTTGGAAAAATCTAAAATTACATGTATCTTTAAAGCATGCAGTGCGTTTAATTTTGTAAAAGCTTGCAGAAAAAGAGCTTTTATTGCTACTTTGGTAGAAAAAGAAGTCTTTATTGCTACTTTGGCTCATATAAATAAGATTCGTATTATTTTTGTACGTATGTTCAATTCGTGTCATGTAAAATGGAAGGAATATATGTCAATGAAAAAATTTTACTTTTTGGAAGGTCTAGAATAATTATATTAATCAGCAATTGTTACTTTTTTTATATCATACAGTATTCGTATAGTATTGCATAATTAAATTTTAAACATTGAAGTCATCTAATACTGTTCGGACATTTTTTGAACGATTTTAATAGACTGAAGAACGATCTTTTACGTGAAATTTTTGTGTTTTAAATGTTCTATTTGATAGTCCATATTGTTAACTATCTTTCTACACCTTAATTTCCATGATAACGATGACTTCATTCGATAGTTATGATGATTGAATGCGGGACAGCTGGATTGTACGTTCTAATAAATTTTCATAGTGTGTAACGGAAACTTTTTTTGCCTTTCATTTTGCATGTTTTTCTCAAAGTTTTAATTAATTACTTTTTATTTGTGAAAATTAAGGAACTTTTGCTGCCAACACATTCTCTAGTATGAAATAAGTTTCTTGTGCAGTTTCTGAATCTTTGGTGAGATTTCCTTAGAAATTATAATAATTTATACGCTGTTTTCATTTCCGTACGGAAACTTTTTTACCTACTGTATGCATACTCTCAACTATTCTATGCATTCTGTGTAACAGTGGTACGCTCTAGAGACATTTCATTTTTACTAAAAATTTAATTTCTACAAAAATGTAAATTGTTAAATTTGGCACTTATTTCCCTTTGTGAAATTGTGTATTTAAGAATTATGTACCTTTCTTAGAGTGTGGTAGTTGTTACATGAGATGAATAGGAATTACAATTTATTAACGAAAACGTAAGTTTGCTAACCAATTCAGCCCGAGTAACGTCGGGTTATTCTGCTAGTATAAAATAAAACCCCTTACCCTTATTCACTAGTGTAGGGATAAAATTGTTCTGCACACTATCAATTTAGCTTAGCCTGATATTTTATTGGAAAACATTTACTTGACATTAGATATTTTATGGAAATATGTATTTTATTTAAAACTAAATATTCAGTTCCCCGTGTCGTGGCCTTAGGTTTATACAATTGTACAATTTCTGAGTTTTTTTCTCACGACAAACTCAAATATCAGGACTTGTTTTCCGGAACCCATAGATGCCATGTAGTGAAGTTAAGAACACACTCAGATTTTTTCCTTTGTAGGCGTTGCTATTACTCATAATGTTATGTTTCATACGCTTTCACTAAATAAATGCCCCCGAAAAATGTGTTACTCTTTATTCTCCAAAATATGGCACGGTGGGAAAGGACTGATTTTCAATTCTACCAAACTTGGTGAAACACTAAATCATGTAAAAAGCTGTTTTCTCTGCAATGTAATAGATGTCGAAAATTATATCTTTACTCAATGAGAGGCTTTTCTGTAAGGCTAAATGTAAAAGGCGCTTGTGTTTTTGTGCTAGAAAGCACTTCCTGTACGTATTCTGTATTGGTTAACCGGTTGCAAAATCCTCGTCTTCCAATGATTTGCTTGTTTCCACTGAAACGTCTCATTGCATAGTATATAGCTATCCTCAGTGGAGTAAGTATAATCTCTCAGTAGATGGCAGCACCAAATATGGGCGAAAACTTTCGGAATTTTAGGCGCGATCCACCGGTATAAAAATATTTTGAAATGATTACTTACACTATACTCCAGTTTTTTTCATTCGATAGTTGTAATAATTGAATGTGGACAACTAGACTGTACGTTCTAATAAATTTGCATAGTGCGTACGGAAACTTTTTTTGCCTTTCATTTTGTATGTTTTCCCCAAAGTTTTAATTAATTACTTTTTATTTGTGAAAATTAAGGAATTTTTGTTGCGAACACATTCTCTAGTATGAAATAAGTTTCTGAATCTTTGGTGATATTTCTTTAGAAATTGTAATAATTTATACGCCGTTTTCATTCCCATACGGAAACTTTTTTTTATCCACTGTATACTCAAAAGTAAATAATCATAAGCGTAAAATGTAAGTGTCATTTGCCGAGTGTGAACAGTTCGAACTACTCTGAAATGAGAATAATTTAATTTCTTCACTTTGAGAATCACATTTCCTATTCTTTAAAAAACGATTCTTAAAAATATTTTATAAAAAATCGTAAATATCTGGCACCTATGCTTCAACTGCTAACATACGTCGAGAAGTAACATAACAGTTGGACACTTTGAATTTAGTTTTTTCGAATACCCGGCCAATTAATTAAATATTTCCATCACGGCTCTACAAGGGCATATTTGTGAACCACTTTGCGTTGATCTGGTACGCCACGGTGGTAAGTTAACAGAACACTTCACATTTTTATTATGCATTCTAGGCATATTCCTTTTATAGAGAGGCCACGCATTCGTGCAGGACGAACAAACTTCCATGTCTTAACCCGGATGGAACCAAACCAGGAACCTTTCGATCCACCCTGACCACTAGACCGATCTTTCGGATCAGTTTGAATATAATTTAGTGGTATAATTTACCCAATAATTATACAAGCACAAAATTGGATTTTAATATGATTTCTTAAATGTATAATGCAACTGAGGAATCGTGATGCTTCGAAATATCCTTATAATACAAAGCATAATGCCATTGTTGATATAATATCATTGGTCATACATCCATTAACACTGAACTACATTAGAAAATATTTTAATCAGTTTTTAAAAAAATTAGTGGGTTAAGTTTTTTTAAAAGAAAATTATCTTTTTTTTAGATAGAAGAAATCTCTTCCTACGAGAAGCATTTTCTGTCAAGCTAAATGTAGGTGGCTGTAGTGATTCTGCGGCGGAACGTGGTTTTCCGTACATTTTCGGAGCGTGACGCCACTTGACTTGTTTTTCGGCATTTCGCCAATAAAAACTCCAATGAAGGAATTTCGAATAGATATATGATAGCTGATTGGTCAATGCCAGTTAGGTTAAACGCCAAACGTTTAACTCTAAGCGGCGGTAAGCTACATTTTAAGGTCACCCCGTTTGGGTAATGGAAGTAAAATATTCGCCTTCCGTCTGGGTTGCACTCAAAATCCCACTCATACAAGAATGTCAGTGAGATAAGAAAAAATGAAATTCGAGATTTTTTAAAATTTTGTGATTTTAATCTAAGAGTTGAAATGAGAATAAATGGTTTCAGGCTTTTTCCAACGATAACTTGATGTGAATGTAAGAGGACGGAAATATATTAATATGCGTACCTTGTGCAAAAAATTTCAACCAAATTTCATCTATCCGAATCTATTAGAAATATTAAACAATATTTCTAAAGCTCTGAAATGACACTAATTTTTTTGGTTCCGATTTTTTCCAGGGGATTGAAATTTTTTTTTGTATGTGAAAAAGATCTTTTTAATACTGTGTACTAAGTTCAACGCTTAACATTGCAATGACTCATAGACAAGGTATGAGAAAAATAAATTTGGCCTAAGAAATTTAGAAAAACCACGTATGACAACCTAAATTGAAATCTTTATGATCAACTGTGGCATTGAAACATAAAAATAAATTTATTACTGTTCGTTTCCTTTCATTCATTCCTTGTTGTGTTGCTCCAGTGTGACGTTAATTGAAAATACCAATACCAATACCTTTCATAAATTATTGTAATGAAACGTTTGCCTTTCTCAAAGAAAGATTATGTAGTCTACTATTCTTTTACGAGAGCAATATTGACTTCAAAGGAGTGCATATACACCAATTGGGTACAGCTGCCCTGTTCTGATGTACTCCGCCATTCAGAAGAAACATAGTTTTGCGACTTTCATTGATCCTAAAACTTCTCTCAATCTTGAATTCTTCACATCCCATGTTCTGACAATCTGACCTCAGATAAACATTATTGCATTACAAAAGTAAAATAACGTTCTCTTTACAAGTCTCATTGATGTTTCAGATCTATTTAACGACTCTAATATTTCACCCATCGGAAGAAGGTGAAAGTAGTTTAAAAGAAAAAATATAAATAAATTTTTTTTTAGAAGTCAAATCTTAAACAAAATATGGCTATGAGTAGGGGCCAAAAAGTCAATTGAATAGAAGTGAGTGAACAAAATGCGGCCGCAATTTTACAAAATTGCCAGATCCGCCCCAAAAAGATATCCACAGATTTTTCATCAATCTAAGATCCATAAGATATGATACTTACTGACGTATCTGTTCGTCATCTCACCTTGATTCAAATTACGAGGTTTGGTCCTTGGATCTTTCCGTTCGGGATTGATCCCGAACCATCGCCAATAGCACGTTATGTTGCTCCACACACACACAGTGCTACTTTAATTCAACTTCTTACCTACCTAACATATCTATTACATCATATTAATGCATATTTTTTCAATGCCCCGACTACTGATCTCTTCAGCCATGGGCACTAATTACAAGGGGCGAACTTGAAAATATTTGTCAGGGAGTCCCCAGGGGTAAGTCGGCCTTGCTCCTAACAGGGGCAATCACCGACATCCATGCTCTTACAAACCGTGATTCAAACCCAGGACTTACTGGGTGGTTGATAGAAGCTATGACCACTATGAGAGGCTTTTCCCGTCAAGCTAAAAGCAGTGCATCTGCGGCGATACGTATTTCCTGTACGTATTCTGACCGTTACGCCAGTTGGCATGTTTTTGAATAGGATTTCAGCACTTCGCCAATAAAAATTCGAAAGAATGAATTCCGAATTCATGTATGATAATTGATTGGTAAATACCAATCAGATTAAGCGCTAAACGTTGCCCAAACGGCGATGAACTACATTTTAAGTTAACCCCTCGTTACGCCAGTTGGCTTGTTTTTGAATAGGATTTCAGCACTTCGCCAATAAAAATTCGAAAGAATGAATTCCGAATTCATGTATGATAATTGATTGGTAAATACCAATCAGATTAAGCGCTAAACGTTGCCCAAACGGCGATGAACTACATTTTAAGTTAACCCCTATATGCATCATATGAGAGCATTTGAACAGCAGATCTCAGAATGTCTGGTTTGTTTACATTGTAAATCCCTCTCAAAAACAACAACCAATGCTTTGATAGGTTGCCCCAAATTAATTTTATGAAAGGATTGTAATCAGTACACACATATCTTAGAAACAAAATTCATCTAAAATAATTGGAATATTTCTTACGGTTGCTTGCATGCACGATTAGATTTTCTCTCTCTCTTGATGGAGTGGCATCTTGCTGCAACAGCCTGATGGCGTCATGGGAGATACTGAAGGGAGAGAGGTTGTCGGATGGTGGAGCCGGCAAGTGCAACTTATGCAATATTCTGCTTTTTAGATCTTTTATCAAAGTGCTGCGGAATGTATCTTTTGGGTCGGAATCCTCCATTGATGAGTCACGAGCTGCTTTTTGGAGTCCCAGCGCACCTCCGGGGTGGCAGCTGATTCCACTCAGCAAGAGGGAGTCGCTGACAATGGCAAGGAGTAAGAAGCGCTTAAGACTGGTCATCTCTGAATGGTTGGTTTAAGTTAAAGGATCGCATTCCTATTTCTGACTCGTTTTATACAGCATTGGAACCGAAAATCAGATTGTTTACGCAGATAATGCTTATTCACACCCATTTTGGATTTTTTTTCTATCATTCTGATGAATCGCCTGACGAGGTCGATGATATGATTAAAAGTTAAGAGATGAACTTCAAACTTTTATGCCTCGCTAAAATGACCTTCTGAAGATTATTATTACTATTTTTTAATTTTAAATAAGTTTTTTAAGTGCTCACTTAAATGGAAGCAGAAATTTTCTACTTTGTGTTAATTAGATGTTTGAAAGTGTAACGCAAGACAAAAACACAAATTACCCGATGGCGAGGATAAGATTATACCTTATCGTTAACGCTGAATGTTAGAAATAAAAAACTCGTTGAGCAGCGAATGTAGTAATTTTGATGCAAATTCAAACTTATTTGATTTTAAAGTGAAAACGGAACTTTTTCTTTCCAGATTGCTTTCGAAACACTCCGTTAAGCTTTATTTTCGCTACAGATTGAGGACGTTCATCATGGAATGCATCATTTTTATCTGCATTTTTTAGAAAATGATAATTTATTGCTTTATGTTTTGAAACCCTTATCGTATTGCTTTGTTGCATTTAAAATGCAATTACTGTCGCGCGCAGCATCTGATTCCTTATGTATGTCATGCTATTTCATTTTAATATAGGGCTCTTGAGTCCTCCTATAGTTTTAATTTTCGGACCACCGATGTTTTGGAATTAGACGCGATATTTTATTTTGCTACCTACAAATACCTTATTTCTTTTCCAGACCTACCGCACGCTGATTCAGCCTTCTTTGTATTTATTTGCTACTCCCTTTAAGAGCGAAAATTTTCTTTCGTGTAAGTTAAGAAAAAAAAGATCAATACTTTAAGTAGTAAAGGAGTAATAGGACAGTTTATAGTTTCGAAATAAGCATATACTGAAATTCCCATTTTATATTATTAGCGCTGCTATTTAATTAGTTCTTGTTTTACATCTTTAAGTCTCAGGGGCCACGGTAACCCGGTTGGAAGAGTAACCAATCAGCAACCGAAGGATTGCGAGTTCTAAACTAGGTCCAACCTAAGACCGTCGTGTATACGGGGGCTGGTGAACATTAAATCTATCGTGGCCTCAAATGTCCTCACGTTGGCGTGGTGTGGAAGTTTGGAGAGTGAGTTACCAGCTTAGGTGTGACCTCGTCATCTGAGAGTGGTTCGAAATTACGTGGCGTTGTCCTCGGATCTTTCCCTTCGGGACTGATCCCGGACCGTCGCTAATAGCTCGTTGTGTTGCTCCAGTGTGACGTTAATTAACTAGTCAACCTTTAGATCTCAGCTGGAAAATTCTTCTCATAAGCCTCCTTTTTTCATCTTATATTTACAATAAAATATATTTTCCCCGTAAACTACCCGTACTTCGTAAAGCAGGCACAAGAACTCTTCTATGTTGTCGATTGTGTTGAGATGCATTTAGAATTTAACTAGTGACTTTTAGAATGAAAGATAAAAGCCTCAGCCAAACTGATAGTCAAATGCCAAAAACCAAAAAATAAATACTAAAGATGAAACCAAGATGATAAAAATGGTCTATCGCCGAAATATCTTTAGACTGTCTTTCTCATCTTGTTTCCTATTTTATGTCATTTTCGAAGTTTCTAACGTCTTAAGAGTTTAGCATTTTTAAGCATTTGGCTAGAATAAATTGGTTTAATTCCTGTTTCTTAGACATTAGAAAATGCTTCAACTGAAATTGACCTTATGTAGGTTTTTCTTAGGATATAAAAGACACGTTACGAATATTAAATATTAATGTTTAGTGTCTCATTTTAGGTTCGATAAATTTTGGATTTGATGTTAAAGTGGAATTTGTTGACTATGTCTAAATGAATTTTGTAGAACTTTTATTGAACTGAAATAAACAACTTCACAAATTAAAAAATAATGCTGTTGGTATACTAATGGTTCAAATACCAATGATTCAAATCAGTATTAAATGTAAGAAAATATAAATGTAAAACAACTTAGTCGTAAGTTTTGAGTCTAAAACATTCTAAAAGTACTAATACATAAAAATTAAAATACGTTCTGATAAAGATGTACCGTTGTTTTGTTATTGAAACACTAAGCGTCACAAGATTTTTGAAAACTACATATTGTTTTTCCCCAAAACATATAACGACTAAATAACTACATCTATTGGTTGGAAGAATCATGAAAGATTTCTATTGTTCACGAAGGTCAAAACTGGTTAAAATTTCAGTTGGGAAGACTGCAGTTTACAGAACGGATATATGCGTGTGAACCTTTCTGAGGGTTTAGAATGACTTTTCGTGTCTAATTAAGCTTTTATAGTATAAAATGATGGCAGAACGACTAATCAAACCAAACTTAACCACATTTCAGGCCGCTTTCATACAGATCTGGCTGCAGTCAAAATAAGCAACTAGTAGTGACATTTGTGCTATTATTGTTGCTACAGCCCTAAAAGTGCCATAGTTTTTGCATTTTTTCTTTATGTCAACAAAAGCTTAATCAAAATTGTATTTTTGCGTTGTCTAGTTATTAAGTGTATTCTTCGTGTATTTTGTGAATGTGTCATTTCTTTCTTGATTCAACTAAAATTATTTTTTTTCAAAGAATCTTTCACATTCTTTGACTAGTATGTAAACAAAGTTTTGTGCCATTTTTCTAATTAGTTAGAGCTACGTAGAGGTCTGAATAAGTTAATTTTAATTAGGATCAACTGTTGTGAAGCAGAAACCAAACTTCTGTTTACAGATTGAACCAACAATTTTAATTGAGTTGTTAAGGGTATCTTTCTTTCATTAGAGCTAATCATCTCTGGGAAGGTCACATTCACTTGTTCTATCCAGCACTTAGCGCCTTGCTTTGCTAATCATGTTGCATAATAGTTCGTTAACTTTAATGATAGATAAAGCAAGGGTTAAACAAGTCGAGATAAAATTAAGCTGTTGTTTTATGCAAAAGTCAATGATCTGAAGGACTAGCCTCTTCAGTTTCTAATAATTCAAAACAATTTTCTAGGAGCGGGAAAAGTTACAAAATATGGTGTACTTATATAGTGTCTAAAAAGTTTTCGAGTATTTTCTCACTAAAATAAGATGAAATAAACTCATTAAATTGCATACGTGTATAAGAGGCTTTTTCTGGCAAGCTAAATGTAGGTGGCGGTAGTGTGGCGGTGGAACGTATTTCCTATACGTATTCCAAACGTAACTTCAGTTGGCTTGTTTTTCTAATACGATTTCAGCTCTTTGCCAGTAACAATTCCAAAGAATAAATTCCAAATTGAAAATGTGATAGTTGAATGGTCAACGCCAATTAGATTGAACGCCAAACGTCACCAAAACGGCGATAAACTACTCTTTAAGGTAACGGCTTTTTATCACATGAGAGCATTTGGGTAGTGGAAGTAAAATCTTAATTTTCTAAAACTGAAAATCCCTCTCACGAGAAGAAGTTTGTTAAAATACTATGTGAATAAAAATGTGAAAAAAAATCGAAATTATAAAATTTTCGATTGTATAAAGTTCACAATTGTTTTTTTAAAACCATCATATCTCAAAAGTACAGACGCAATTGAAGAAATGTACAGATTTTCTAAACTACGGGAGCACATCAAATAACTAGTTATGAGCAACTAGTATAAAATTAAAATTCTGATTTCAAGTACTTTATCGATTTTATGTTATTTTATGCAAAAGTCAACGATCTGAAGGACTAGCCTCTTCAGTTTCTAATAATTCAAAACAATTTTCTAGGAGCAGGAAAAGTTACAAAATATGGTGCACTTACATAGTGTGTCTAAAAAGTTTTCGAGTATTTTCTCATTAAAATAAGATGAAATAAACTCATTAAATTACATACATGTATAAGAGGCTTTCTCTGGCAATCTAAATGTAGGTGGACTCAGATGTTAACTGAATTGATTAGAAAGCAAAACGATCTTGAAGGCTGCGTTCCACCAATTCGCAAAAATTAATACCATTGTTATTTAATTGTTATGCTCATTATGCCCCTCCCAGAGCAAAATTTTTATAGCGACTAAACTTTTAAGACTCACTATATAAATAATAACTATGGTATAATCATTTATGTATTATACAACTTTGTATTTTTATATATTTGTATGTAAACAGGTCTTTGTGCCATTTTGCTAATTAATTAGACCTGCATAGAGGTCTGAACAAAGTAATTTTCATTAGGATCAACCGGTAAAATAAAAATTAGTTCAACACATATAAAGTATTAGAATTGAAATTCTGTAAAAATAATTTTTGGAAAAATAAGTGCTTTTCCAGCAGTTCTGGTAAAAAATCGGAGTTGCAACTACAATACTCAATTTCAGCTTCTCCCGTACTACCAGATTAAGGCTGATTTCAAGTATGGTAAATAGTAAAATATATGAGTATTCAACTCCTTTAGCGTAAAATGCTCAAATATACAGACACAGACACGCTGAATAGTTTATTTACTTGAAGAATATACTATGTTTCATTAAATGTATTACTGAAAATATACTGGATTATTTTTATATGCTTGCAAATATACAAACACACAAATAAATATAAAATGGAAAACAGACAGATTGCTTTTACGTAGTTCATTCACTAAGTTATGGTAAATACTTAAAATTTTATGAAAATATATCACGCCATTTGGACGTAGTGTGAACACACATGGAGACAGACACAAAAAGTGGAAACCAATGCTTTTGCATTGAAATGGGCTAAATGTATAAATAACTTGAAATGGGAGGAAAGTATTCTATGTGCATCCACTCCATTTTCTGGCAGTAATATGAATGTGCCCCAAGACGATAAAAAATCAACGTTGCGTAATCGAATTTGAAAACCTGTTTTTGTGTCAGTATTTAAGTTTGACTTTCAACATTACAAAGGGCTAATGAAAGTGAATAAGATGAAAATTGTAATAATTTAAACTCTCTTGATTGTGTGCTAATTTAACACCATCTGTCACAAATATGATCTTAGAAATTTCGTAAAGGAAAGAAAAAATAAGTCCGATGCTAAATATTGGGACAGTCAAAATAATCTGTCAATTATTATTTAACTGAAGTCTGCGTGTTAACAATAGGAATGGCAACAATGCATAATGCTGTTCCACTGGAATTTGTGACTATTTCTGCTGACGTATGAAAGCCTCATGTTTCTTTAATACGTATTGTTATTGGATAATAATGCTAATCTCGTTCCATAGTTTTTGTGTTTAGGATCGATGCGGAAAAGTCGGTGAAAAAGAATGAAATCTTCACTAATTCCTTTAACAATTTTCGGAAGAATTTTCGATCAGTATAAAATTGAGTGTTGCAGGGTACTTGAGGTAGGTTTGTTAAAGACGCGTGATAATTTGCTACTTAAAAGTACCTATCATTCTTGTGATGTAATCCGAAGGATGAAATTAAATCATCCTGATATTCCTTAAGAAGGTATAATCGTGGTTAAGGAGAAGGTCATCAAGTAAGGATTTGAGGAATTCATTCTCACATTCACTGACTTCATCATTCGGCAATATAGATTCGTAGAAATTTGAACTAAAACTAGTTAGCAGCAGAGCATGAGAATTTTTCATTCACGAAAGTAAAAAAACATAAAAAGTTAATAGTGCTTTCAATAGTTTCGTCACATCGTAAATACGTCACGTAAGAATGGTTATCTCAATTTCATATTCAAGAAAACTCTTTTAAAAAGAAAGCTGAGATTCAGAACAATAAAAGAACTAGCAACCCTCCGGATTAGCAACGGGAGAGTTGATAGTTCGAATCAGCCAAAGACCGTCGTGTACAAAGGGGGCTGGTGCACGTTAAATCTGTTGAGGCCTCAAATGTCCTCACGTTGGCGTGGTGTGGAAGTTTGAAGCGTGGGGTGCCAGCTCAGATGTGACCTTGTCATCTGACCGTGGTTCAAAATTACGTGGTGTTGTCCTCGGATATGATCCCGGACCGTCGTCAATAGCCCGTTGTGTTGCTTCAGTGCGACGTTAATTAAAATACCTACCTACCCAACTTAGTGTTGCGAATTATTTCCGAAGTACTTTTTTTGGGGTTTTATGGTATTTAATTGGTTAGTAGTAATGTGGTGAAGGTTGCTTGTGTTAGTAGTAATGTGTGGAAGGTATTTAATGTTTGGTGAAGAATGCTGAGCACAAAATTTAAAAAACATAAAGCGCCTGGTAAGTTTGCACCATGTATGTAAAGCAGAATAATTAAGGCTTTTTACTTTCTGCAATGTATTCCCTTTATAACTGTTGTATGGAAAAATGCTTTTAATATACTTTTATTCATAGAAAACTGAATTGTATAATACATAGCCCATTTTATATTTTCTGCTGTTCAAAATTAAAGAAAGTTGGGTTTATGTGGCAAGGGCCATATAGAACTGAACCTGTAATGCCTGTAACTCGCAGGTTGATCCTTAGTCTACGAATCAGTTATATGATTTGAAAACGAAAGTGTCTTCTCAGCTATGGAGAAGACCTTGTCACAATTCTTCATTATACACATAACAGTTCTATTTATACACAGGTTCAGCAATCTCACTTATCTGACACTGTTTCACGAGAACAATTCCAAGCCCGAGGACAACAAAGGGCATGATTTTAGAAACAAGAAATCAAGACTAATACTACGAAGCCCCTGCTGGAGATCTCCAAAAAAGTGACATTGATAGGTGCTTTCAGCTGTAGAATCTCTGAGAAAAGTTTTGAACTAAATATGCAAAGTAGTTTTATTTTCCGATAAAAGGATACTTTTGAATCAGACATCGTAAAACGGTAGAGTGATTAAATGTTTCCATTATATCGCAGGTTAGGTTACCAGACGTCCGGGAAAGTCAGAATTTCGCATGCGCTTTCCGGATTTCGCCAGGAATTATAAACTGCCCGGATTTTTCACAGAAATCATTCAAAATGTTGTGTTGCTTTAATGGCTTAGTGTAAGAAAATGTGGTAGTCGTTAATAGCGGTTCGCGGAATTGTATGTGTCTAGTTAAATCTTTTCCAGTTGTTCTTTATTTGTAACTAGCATCATTTCCAGACCTCACTCAGTTTGAATTGGTTAACTATAAATTGAAAAAGTGACCAGAGAATAATCACTTTCCGCTTTCGTAGAAAAATTCTAAATCATTTAAGTGTGAGTAAAATACTTTTTTAACACCTTTTCGACATTCTTACAATTTCTTCAACCTACTTTGGACACAAATCCTACATACGCATACCTATAGATATAATACATTTCACATACAGTGAGTAAAAAAAGTTTCCGTACGCACTTACTATTTGAAATAAAATAGCTTTATTATTTGAAAAATATAATTATTGATGAAATAAAAGTGGAAAAACAGATAAGAGAGCATAATTGCATAGAAAGTTTCTATTGCATTTAAACAAAAGAAATTAATAAAATTTAACGCATAATTCACAATAACACAAAAATGTAGCAAATTTAAAGCAAAAAATGTGTCCGTACAGTGAAAAGTATTTCATTAAAAGTTATCCCCAATGTTTCATCATTCAATGGTCAGTTGAACCCGATTTTGCTTTGATGACCTCTCTCAGAAGTTTAGGCATGACCCATAGGGTTTTTCCGTTGTTTCTGGAATAATTTTGTTCCAGACGTCCAGAATAGCATTTTTCAGGTTATCTTTGCTATTGGTATCATAATTTTTCAGTTCACGACCGATTACCTCCCATAAGTGTGTACCATGGGTTTTAAATCTGAACACTAGTGGTGTGTGAAGTTGCTGCGCCATATGTAAATGCATCATTCTTTACAGAACGTTGCAGTGTTTCGAATCGTTGTCCCGTTGGAAGATAAATGGTCTTCCAAGAGACAGTCTTGTAGCACTAGCAAGGACATTTTGTTTCAAAATGTCTAGGTACACATAGCTATCCATGTTATTTTCAACAAAACATAAATTATGCACATAAGAACTCATGCAACCCCATACCTTTACATTTCTTCCGCCGTGTTTTACAGTTCTACATAAGTTTTTTAATTGCATTTGATGTTTTGGTTTTCTCCATGCCATAACTCGTCCATCTGAACAATAGACAAAATTTTGATTCATCCCTGAAAAGTACAGAATCGAAAAAAGTTAAGGGCTTACATGCTTTTTTGCAAACTCAAGATGCTTTCTTCTTTTAAGTTTGTAAATGAATGGCTTCTTACGTGCAACATGCTCATTGTAGCCATCTTTTCCTATTACTTTTCTTACAGTCTGAGGTTATATTTCAAGATTGTAATCAGTTTTCAACAAGGAAGCAAGTTATGGTGCACTAATTCGTGGATTATCGCGAACCTTTCTAAGAATATTCCTCGTGTATATAGCTCAATTTCTGAGGTCTTCCGAATCGCGGTTCCTATTTTCCAGTTTCTACCTAATTATATCTTTCAATGATTTTTACCGTAGATTTAGATTTGTTTGCGATTTCGCCAATATTTTCCGCATTGATAAACCGTTATTTCTCAACTTTACTAACACGCGAAAGCTTTCGGAATTACCATTTTAGGCGACCCACCGATATAAAATTATTTTGAAATGATTACTTACACTATACTCAAGTTCTTTTCCACTCGATAGTTATAATAATTGAATGCGGACAGCTAGACTGTACGTTCTAATCAATTTGCATAGTGCGTATGGAAACTTTTTTGCCTTTCATTTTGTATGTTTTTCTCAAAGTTTTAATTAATTACTTTTTATTTCTGAAAATTAAGGAATTTTTGTTGCGAATGCATTCTCTAATATTAAATAAGTTTCTTGTGCAGTTTCTGAATCTTTGGTGAGATTTCTTTAGAAATTATAACAATTTATACGCCGTTTTCGTTTCCGTACGGAAACTTTCTTTATTTACTGTATATCGCACCTCTGTTAAAGCTACAAACTGACTGAAGGTGATAGACACTAAGGTAACTACTACAAAAGACGATTTGAAGAGAGGACTAGGAATTCTCTTAAGATCTATTCCTGTAAAATTGCTCAACTTAATTCCGTAAAAATGATGAATTTATGGCGAATACTCTCGCACTCATAGTTTACCTACCAATAATTTTGTCTTGTGGCAGTCTTGCATCAGACTTGCGATATTTTCGAATTTCGCCATCATTAAGGGAAATCTGACCAATTAATTTGATAAGATATTTATCACTAAGTTTGTTTTATAAGCGAATATGTTTTTTCTTGAAATTTCCGTTTTGTGGCACTTGCAATATATTAAAAGAAATTATTTCAAAATTGAATTTCTTCAGTACAGACAAACAAAGGTAACCTATTACCCTTCTTTTAAAAACGGCAAATCGATTTGACAGCGTTTTTTTATAAAAGAAATAATTATTTTCACCAAAATTTCATTATATAAGTTGTCTAAATATAGCTTCAATTCGTAAAACAAGCCACCTTGGCCATTTGTCGCTATGACAATGATTTTATAATGTTTTAAAGTCCTAACATTAACGTTCTTTCAATAATGGCAAAATTCCACTTAAAATTTACTTTATTCTAACTTACATGCCACTTTTAAATTGAATACTTTGTGTTGGTGTTGCGTATGATGAATAGGAAATACAATTTATTAAAATAATAAATATCTAAAACAGAAAATAACAGAAAACAGTGAAATAAGACAAGAAAAGTTGGGGGAAAAAGTTGTTCAAAAGATATTAATTTGTGATTCTTTTTTTATCTCTTGATCTAGCAAGTTACCACAACTTACAACTAAAAATTGGACAAAATTTTAAAATATCAAATTAATTTGGAGCGAAAAAAAACAGAAAATTTCACTGTACGTGGCAAACGAACACGAGTTTCCGTTTCGTTACAAAATATTGTCTGCCCCAAATGTTCGGAAATAGTTTATATTTTGCAAAGAAAATAAATAAAGCTCAAAATAAAAAAGAATTAGAACTTAAATTCCGTAAAAATAGTTCAAAAAATTGATTTCCAGCAATACTGGTAAAACAATTTAAGTAATTACAATGCTCAATATGCATTTCAGCTGCTCCAAAATTACCAAATTATGGCTGATTTAAGTAGAGTTACTCAGATGTTTTAGCATAAAACTTGCCTAAATATGCAAGCAAAATAATTCAGAATAACGTATTCACTAAACTAAAGTATGGTTTATAAAATATAGAACATTGCATTAAAATATATTGAATAAATTTTGTGATACTTGTACAAACAAAATCGAAAGGGAAGACGGACAGATAAACTAATGCAACCAAGTTTAATCCCTAAAGGAATGTAAGTACTCACAGCATGCAAAGTTTCATGAAAATATATTCAACCGTTTGACGTAGTATGGGTACACACAGGCACCAAACGCACAAGAGACGGATTTTGCATCAGAAGGGTCCAAAACTGATAGAAAACTTGAAATGGGTTGAAAATATTCAATGTGCAAACACTCCATTCTTATTTATATAGATATTGTTATTCCTTGTTTGTAACAGTGTATATTTAACGGTAGATAGCACTATATTCATTAACCACAGAAATTCTTAACAAACAATTTTGTCAGAAATGATTCCTCCCTGTCAAAGATATTTTTACGAGTCAAACAAAATATTAAAAAAACATGCAAGAATAGCCGTTGCGTAAATTTTAGTGAATATTCTGAATACAAATGGAACAACGCCGTTCTTCAATATTAACGAAATTTACATCTATAAAGGCGAGTAATCTTTTTTTATTTCTAATGCCCGACTACTGAGTCCTTCAATACTACAAGGGACGAACTGACGACTGTTTATGAAAGAGCACCCATTTTACTGTTACTGACGACTGTTTATGACGACTGTTTATAAAGGCGACTAACCTACTGAGTAGTAGGTTAGTCGTCGTTACTCCCAACAGGAACAGCCCCAACATCCATGACGCTTAAGAACCGAAACTCGAACCCGGACCTACTTGGTGGTAGACAAACTCTATAACCACTATACAAGTTATGGATGTGTAACTTGCTTGATTCCTAATTCATTCTTTTTGCTGTCTTTTGTATTTAAGTTTACAAATAATGAATGACGCTTATGGAACAGAAATTCAAGCATTAAAATAGAGTTCGGCAAAAAAAATGAGGTTTTTCACTAAACATATCTGACAAAGTATAATGCATTTTTGTGATCACTCTACTGTAAGTAATTCAATTTCATCCATCTCTACTCCCATACTCGTAATATAAAAACGCAATAAGTTCTGCAATTGAAATACGTAGCTTTTAATTTCATGTAAAAGGATTCTGTGAATATGATAAACATTTGAACGTGCACTTACAGCTATCATCCTAATTTTTTTTATGAAGTTTACTTCCATGTTAGATGTCACGTAGCTTCTATGATGTTTACCAGACCATATTTTCCCATTTCCACCGATATTTCAATGATAGTTGAAATACTGATGAAAATATTGATAGCAATTCATAAATATTCGCTGACAATACATGCTGCATAGCATTATCTCTGTTGCGCATTTCTGTTACGTTATTCAAGAAGGCAGAATCACCAAGTTTGGTTGTTTATAAGCTGTGGAAAAGGTATTTGATACTTTATAATGCCAGAAAACAGCAAGAACGCTCAATCACATTTGTTTTTTAGTCTTCATATTATTATTTAGCGTTAAATATCACTAACTACACTGGTGTTCAAAATTAAGATAATTTTCACTTTTAGGCGATTATCTCCTGAACTACTGGACAAATTTTAATGAAATTAGTTATGAACATAGGCAGAAATAATACAGAAAAAATAACCATATAACAGTTATGGTACACAATCATGATCGTGCGTAAGACTCATCAGCGCAGGAAGGTCTTAAACAGAGGTCACAATATCGACACAAAAAATGGGTTAATAGGGGTATGGTCCCCTCTTTCAGTTATACAGCTCTCATAGAGTGAATTAACACTGGAAATGAGGCAGTTTATGAGTTCCAGTGGTAGTCGGTCCCACTCCTCCAGCAACACTGTTTTCAGGTCCTGGATGGTTCTGGGAGGGGGAAGGAGAGTTGCAATTGCACCCCTCCCAAGAGTGTCCCAGATGTGCTCTATAGGGTTTAGGTGTCTGGAGATCTGGCTTGCCAATCCATCCGACGAATATCCTCACTTTCCAGATATTCGTCAACCAGATGAGCCCAATGTGGACGAGCGTTGTCGTCCATAAAATGAAATAAGGTCAACTGCACCCCTGAAAAGGCGAACATAGGGCTCCATGATCTCATCCCTATACCTCACAGCAGTCACAGAGCCTCTGTCAAAGACATGGAGGTCTGTGCGTCCATGCAACATGATGCCTGCCCAGACCATCAAACTTCCGCTGCCATAGTGGTCTCTCTCGGATGTTGGAGTACAGGTAGCGGGTCCCTGATTCTCTCCAGATGAACATACGTCGAGAATTAGTGGTTAGGCTGAACCAGGACTCATCAGTGGTCATCAACGGTTCCCCGCTGATCCCTGGTTCAAAGTCGATATTCTCTGCAACATGCTAAATGGGTTCTCCTCTGCGCAGAAGTGAGCGCGATGCGAACAACAGGTCTTCTTGCAAACAGACCTCTCTCATGTAGCCTTCTGAAAACAGTAACCCTTGAAACTTGGCTTTCTGTGGCCACATGAAGGTCACGACAGAGCTGAGTAGCTGTTGCACTCCTGTTACGCCTCGCTGTAATGAACAAATATCGATCTTCATTGACCATCGTGGCTCTTGGACGACCTTGCCCAAGCTTTCTCTTTACGGATCTGATATCCCTAAGCTGTTTTCATAAGTTGGACACGACGTTGGGCGTTACATTTAAGTCTCTAGCAATCTGCATTTGAAACTGCCCTGCTTCCAGTCTCCCGACGATTCGCCACCTCATTCCATCATCCAAATGTTGAGATGGTTACTCATTTTAACTGTTTGCTTTTGAATTTCTCTGAATGTTGCAAAAAAAACACCACGAAATTCGCCGAGGTGTGTGAGCGAGCAAAGCGCGGAAATTGTCACGTATGCTTAAAAAACCTGTTCCGCTAAATGTATCCACTCACAAGCACGTGTACTCTTACGTATTCGATACTAAAGATTTGCATCTTTGTTTAGAAGCATTAGTTTTACCTTTCGTTCAGAACTTTTCGAGAAATCCGACAAAATATGCAAATTCTTTTAATTTTGAACACCAGTGTACATTGTTTTCCAAAAGTTAAGCACACGACAGTTAATTCGCGGTAATTGAAAAGGTATACAGTAATTTAGTCCAAACTTTACACGAAGGTAGACTATTTGGTTACAGATTCATGACTAAAAATTTATAGTATACAAATTATGTTTAGGTATTTTTTAAGGATTTATATATGAACAACACATCTCGTAAATTAAAATTTCTCTTTTTTGTAAGCTGTGCAAACAAACGAAACGTATCTTAATATGTTATGTGATCACTCCTGACCTTCCTATAAGCTCCCTAGCGAAGTTCTATACCTTCAATTATTTGTTCAAGCGCACCAGGGGGCAATAACTGCCATTCCTCTAATAGGGCAGCTTCCAGCTCTTTGAGAGTAATGGGAGGAGTACACGGGTAGAGACAACACGTCCAAGGTCATCCCAAAGATTTTCGATGGGGTTAAGGTAGGGCGAATATGGTGGCCACTCCATGTGACCAATTGTCCGATTGCTATAGTAATCATTGCTCTTAGAGTTGGCGCCGTCGCTCGTCGATTGCCGCTTAGCCAATAAAGCCATATTTGTATCATCAGAGGATGTGGTAATCCTTGGATTCACCCATTTGAAATTGTTTTCATGGACAAGCTTCCATGGTCCTGCTTCAAGCTGCCCAACAAGACTTCTCTTATAGTCTTGAGACTCTTCTAGTCTTCTTTTTGAGCCATAATTGACTTTATCTAATCCACGAAGAACTAGAGTGGTCTTTGAAAAATTTTCTATCAACATTTAAACTCATTTACTGAAAGACTTTAGAAAGGTGTCATCTTCAACCAATGCCTAATTTGCATATTTCTGGAGAGTATATTCTGATTGGGCCCATCATATGATATTTGTGTGTGCCTATTCCCTTCTACAACCACAGTGAGTTTTCCTCAATGAAATTGAAGCACGCATTTCGAATCTCAGAATTTACATCGCGTGCTTAACTTTTGGAAATAAGTGTATATACACAGCATGTAAAGCCGTTAACACAGAATAACTAAACTTGTATATATTGACTACCATGGCAAATTCGTCCATTGCTTCAAAACAAATACACAGTCACTGCTACATCATTCTACTTACATTCTTCTGAATGAATATACTTAAAATAAATGAAGTAGAAGTTATGATGCTAGTAAGTAACTTTGATAAAAGAGTTTTGAATGCTATATCTTGATGAACGCTTCTTATGAAAAATTAGAAGAATTACTTGGCTTCACTCGGGTTGAATTAAATCATTGCAGATTCTAAAATGATCAGAAAATCTCTCGCATAGAGAATATAACTATCATTTTAAGTGCTCCGAAAATCATTCTTTTAATTGTTCCCTTTTATGTATTTTTGAAATTTCCATACTTTGCTTGTGACGCATGTAAACGCAATGTGTGTAACTTATGCATGTTGCATTCATCCATATCGTCCATCACAATTACAATTTCTAATTCTATCAACATTTTCTCTAAGAGGCGGATGACAAATTAATTTGATACGATACTCATGATACCATTGAGGCATTTTGAGTTAAAAATTTCAAATAGTGACCCATGAAATGTAAGAAAAATAGTTTAAAACATCGTCTTTGATACAGAAAAAATCAATTTGCTAGAGAATCATTCGTCGAATGACGGTTTCACCAGATCATGCATTACATTTACGAATGCTTGGTTTTTGTTCAATATATATATATATATATATATATATATATATATATATATATATAATATATATATATATATATATATATTTGGTGTTTATCAATTCACTATCATAAATGAATTCGGAATTTATTCTTTGAAATTTTTATTGGCGCCGTGTTGAAATTGTATTCGTAAAATAAGCTAAGTGATGTCACGTCCGTAATACGTACAGGAAACACTTCTACCACAACAACCCTACCGTCACCTATATTTCGCTTGGCAGAAAAGCCTCTCGTATCAAGAAAGAAGTTGCCAAGGTCGCCAAATATTGAGAAGGATGACCGCCTAATTGCCTTTATAAAAAATGCCCAAATGTGTCTCCAAAACTAAAATGTTTTGAGAGAAAGAGAAATTGAATTATTTTTTTACACAAAACATGTTAATTAATTAATTTATTAATTATACTTACATTTAAATAAATAAAATACATAAAACGTAGATAGGCATGAATTCTTATCTACTAATATTTCGTATTGTTATCGAATTCTTGGAGTTTCTTTCTTCCTAGTGTGGACACTTATCAAACAAGGCCTGTGAACTGCCTTGTAATGCTCGAAGATATCCCACAGGATGCCAGTTTCTGGGATGAACACAAAGGGGATATCGTATTGAGTGACGCTACTCTACGATACGAAAAGCTTCCCAGATTTCTGCCTCCCCATCACCCGGTCCTACGTTACAAACCGCCCCACCGTCTTATGTAAGGGAACCTGAGAATTGATGATCCTGTAACTTGTCAAAAGCTAATGTTAGTTTTGAAGAGCTTTTAGCGTCTTCTTTTTCCAATAGCGAACTGCATTGATGGCCTGCAACTGCTCTCAAGTACGCAATTGACAAACCAAGACTCGTAGGGAAACACTATCTAATGGCGGAAGAGCAAAAGTCAATATCGATTGAAATCATTTCCTCGAGCTGTCAATCGATTTAAATAGAGAGAATAAAGAGAGCAATTAGTGTCATTATTCTAAACCAACCGACAACCGACAAGATTTATCACCAGATGAAATGTGCTTTTCGAACATTTTACAGCCTTTTGTTACCTTCGAAAATACAAACATCGAAGGATTGTTGATTTCCATTCATTACTTCGTTGCCCTAGCGATGAAGATAAATACAAACATATTTTGTAGTCTTCCTGTTAATATCAAATTAAAGATGTGTTCTGGATGCATTGATTCAAATTCTGTCAGCTTTTTCTGGTGGGTATCTAAATTCGTGAGGCTTTATTAATTGGGAAATTCACTCTCATTAGATCAATGGTGGTATTGCAACACAAAATGGATGTTAAATACTGAAACTGACTTCATTAAATTCAGAAATAATATTGTTAGGAACTACACCTAGAATAACGTTGATAAGCAAGGGATAGGAAATGTATGATCCTTTTAAAAGTCCTTACTAAAGCGAAAGTAACTTTACGAAACCAGGGAATCTTTATGATGGACAACGAAGGAGCAAGCGAAACGTATTTGGATATGAGGAATAGGCCATCCTCTGAAATGGGCTACAAGTCCACTTTCCGCAAAGTAAATTGCATTGCCTTTGACACTCGCGTTGAGAAGACGCCGAATTTCAAGCAGAAGTTACCAACCATGAACGTGGAAGTGAATACCGAAGGCGAGGAGCCCACACAAGACTGGAAAGACCTGACTGCTTCGTTTTTCAAAAAGAGCTCGATTTATGCCTTAAGTCAAATCGGTCATTCCAACACTTGGAGGCGGAAAATATGTTGGGCCTTTATCCTGATAGGAGGCCTCACAGGCTGTTTCATTCAGGTGAACACTTTTCTACGAGAATACTTTCAGTATCCGGTTGTTATCAATATAGACTCCGCGAACGTATTCTACCAGGAATTTCCAGGCGTCACAATCTGCAACTTGAATTACGTCCGAAACACTTACTTCTCCTGCCTTTTGCAGAGGTTGGAATTTGAAGACTGCAACACGTCCGTCGCATCGCGTGCCGAGGCTTCCTCAGTGAACTGGACGCAAACGCGCTGTCTTCAATATTCCGCTTTGAGAATGAAGTCCACGGAATGGACCCAATTCGTGGCCGCCTACTTTTCAGTCAGCCAGTCGTCGAGGGTGCGCTACGGACATCAGTCGGAGGACTTGATTCAGTCTTGCTCGTTCAACGGTGAACAGTGCTCTGCCAGTGACTTCATCCTCCATCCGGATTACGTTTTCGGCAACTGCTTCAGCTTCAACAAGGCCAATGGAAGCAGGAACCCTCTCCGAACCTCCTTCATCGGACCGAATTCGGGTCTGACGCTGGAGTTGGACGTCGAGAGTGTCGAGTACGCGTCCCTAACGGAGTCCGTGGGGGTCCGGGTGGTCGTCCATGACCCGCACCAGGACCCGTCTCCGCAGGACGAGGGAGTGATGGTCAGTCCGGGATTCGACACTGCTCTCGCCCTGTCAAAGATCGTGACTCGCAGATTGCCCCACCCTTACAAAGACCGGTGCAAGCGCTACGGGGCAGGCGACAGCAAGAAACGCTGCGACGTCGCCTGCTTCCAGCGAAAGATCTCGCTGCGCTGCTCGTGTTTCTTGCCGTCCAGGTCACCTTTGGAATCAGGCAGGTACTGCGACTTTGCCAACGTGACGGAGTTCTGCTGCGTGTATAACTGGAAGAAGGTCCTGGGGGAGAATGACGAGAACTGCAATTGTTCCCTGGAGTGCGAATCCTACAGTTACGGGGTGATGCTGTCAAGCGGCGTGTGGCCCTCTAGCTCCAGTCACAGGGAGACATCCCTGGAGGAGATCCGGGAGACGAAGCTCAAGCTCCGGGTTTACTACCAGAAGCTGGAGCAACTGACGTTCCAGCAGAAGGCCATGTTCGGCAAGACCGAGGTGCTGAGCCAGGTGGGGGGCCAGATGGGGCTGTGGCTGGGATTGTCGCTGGCTGCCCTCTTTGAGTGCCTTGAAAATATTGTGCTCGTATGGCAGTACCGAAGAAAAAGTTACCGCCCAAAGAAAAAAAATGTTCTGAACTGAAACTATATTTCTAACACAACCTAGCTTTCTAGAGATCAGTGCTATTACCATACACAAGTTTTTGTTCACATATGTTTTTATGCACTTTTTTGACAAAATTATGACTTAATTTTTTAAAATAATGCCTGTATAGAGTATCTGCTAGATATCGGAGTATTGTGAAATACATAAACGCTTTGACTTTGACCTGTCTCTATCAAGTAATATCTCTGAAAACAATCATAACCAAATGCAAATTTCTGTGTTTTATCTTTTATCAACTAAGAATTATATAAAGCTAATAACTGAATTATTAATGACGACTTCTTTAGCATGCTTTTGTATAAATCAATAAATGTCCTTATTTGTACTAAAACGCATTCATAATTTCTATCCACTATAGAATAAGCTTGGCATTACAGCGTTACTTTCTTTTAAAATTTTGAACTGCAATTTTAATAGGCGTTTTCATCATCAAAGATTCTATGAAAACAGATCGATTTATTATGCCGATCATTCCACTCTTAATTGGCTTACATTACCATTTTGGGGCGATGAACATTCAAATAAATTTGTGATTTCGAGGGCTCTCTCTTGGACGCAGAAAAGCCTAAGATAGTAGTAAAGCAATACAGATAAGATAATAAAAGATAGTAATATAGAGATATACATAAAAATATAGATAAAAAAGATAGGTAGTAATATAGATAAAAATATAGATAAAAATAGGTAGTATTATAAATAGATTGTAATATATATAGAAAGTGTAGTAGTATAATATAGTATATAGAAAGATAGATAGTAACATAGATAAAAAAAGATAGAACTAAGGTAGTAGTAAAGTAACGAAGAGTTGCCCCCTTAAACTTTCCATGTTTGGTGCACAAGCTCTGCAATTTGCCCCGCCGCCGAGAGCAATGCTTCAAAATTAGGCGAGAAGGGGAATTGGTTAGGTATCGAGAAGACCAAAATTAGGTAAACAAGAAAGTTCGTGCCGTTTTAATCGGCATTTCCTTCAGCTGGGTTTCATCGAGGCTACAACTACAACTTTAGCTTACTGCAGCATCTGTGAATGTGGTGAATATTTTTCGAGCGGCCTTTGATGCCCTGGATCCCAATCTGAATTCATAAAGTAAACAAGTCCGAATAATTGACTTTGACAGTCCTGCTGGGGTTACTTTTTCAAAACTTTGAAATGATTAATCTCCGTTTGGTTTACATACAGGAAATTCTTTGTTAAATAACCTTTTGCCTTATGCCTACATAACTACACTTTTAATTGATAGTATGGTCGCATGAGCATTTTGCTATGACAAACCCTAGTAAAGGCATGGACTTTCTTGGTTACCTGATAGATGCTGGTCAAGAATTAAAGAACTCGCAAAGAGCATCGATATATCCTGGAATCTCTACGCGAACTGAAATGAAACGTAATACTCGCCTGAAAACAAGCTGAAGAATTTTTTACTCCCTGATGATCTTTGCTTTCTTTGCGACATTCACTATGGTTGATGCTTCAAATCAAATAGTTTGCTTTCTCTTATTCTTCAATTGTTTATTTTAAAAATTAGGCATATTACTTAACTGAAATGCTTCTGTAAAAGTCTGTTGAACGTAGTGGGTAATTTCAACCTCTGTTAAGGCCCGATTCCACCTTTGCAGATTGATATTAAAAATGGGCAACTGAAACTAGTACTAACATAAAGGATAAAAGTTGAATGAGCTATAACCATAGACGTGAAATACAAGTAGACTGAGCATTGATATTGAGAGGAGGTTCAGAAAGTGTGACAAACTTGTCGACTAATAGTCACGTGACTGCTCTGTAAAAAATTGACTTGATTGGCCGATTTAACTTTTTATCACCTCGTTTGGCAATATAACATCTTTTGACACGATTGATGTGTGAATGCTTCTTTCTAAAGGCTGGTGAAAAAAATGTTGGCTAACGAAAATGAAATCGCCAAAATACTACGTCGGATCTTTCCCTTCGGGATTGATCCCGGATCGTCCGTTGTGTTGTTCCAGTGCGACGTTAATTCAACTATCTACCTACCTACTACTATGTGTCGCACGGACCAATCAGATGATGAATTAATGGATAGTCATCTTTTCTCCTCCCTTCGTGGACCAATCAGACGATGAATGTCCGTTTCCTTCCGACATACGACTACAGACGAAGTAATTTAAGAGTCACGTTATTACTAGTTTCGGACGTATGATCCTGGGCACATAAAAGGTTATTACTCTCACTATACTTTTATATCTCCTCTGATGGTAATCTTTCCATGTTCTCAGGATCGACGAAAACATGTGATGTGATTCCTAGACTCTCCTCTCCCATTTGCAAATAGCTTGAGTATCTCTTCCGTAGCAAATACATTCAAAGTGGAAACGAAAGTGAAAGCTCAAAATGATGTCTATCATGTTGCGTATATGGATGTAATTCCAAATTTATGAAAAGTGGAAACATTACGTTTCACATGTGAGCGATTTACATTTATTTTAAAAAGTATTTCTTTATCTAAATAATAAAGTCTTAATATTTGATGGTGTAATAAAAGTAGATTTCTGGCTTTGCAATTAATAAACTTGCTAACATTTCCAGTCATATAATAAACAAACTCCCTAGCTTTGTATCCGAAATAATTTTTAAAATAAAATGAACATTATACGGGTGGTGTTTCCTAGAAAAAATGTGCGTCGATAGTAGCTTGAAATATTAAAAATAATAAATCGAACTTTATGAAACATTGTGTTGAATCGTTTTCGGTCTTAGCGATGATTTTTTACTCAACGCGTATCACTATTTTGTTTAGTATGTTATACGATAGATAATGTTATGAGGGAAATGACACAAAATTTCAATAACGATAATACGACAATAACGATTAACACGATAATTAATGTTATGAAATAATAATTTTTTTAAATATGTCATTTTTATAATGGAAAACCAAAGCAATGCGTGAAAAAATATTGAATAAGTATTGCCTAGCTAGTATATTGAGATATTTATTCTATTACATAAAGCTTAGCGAATGTCCAGGAAAAAGGGTACGTAGTTAATTAACGTCGCACTGGAGCAACAAGAAAGGGAAAATACTATACAGCCTATTATTGGATATAGAGTAACAAATAGAAACGAAATTTAACTTCTGATCTAATACTAAATTCGCTCAGCTGAAAAATTGTCTTTTCGAAAACATCTGCTTGACACTCCTGATTTTGCTTACCATATAGTATAAATAAAGGAAGATATGATATTTTAATTCTTTTCCAATTCCAAACCATTTCTATTTTTATAATTTTGAGATAAAATATTTGAAATTAAATAGCTTCGATCAATTTCTGAAAACATTTCTGTCTATAACGTTTTTTCGATTCTCGGAATAAGCTTGATAATATAAATATGCATTCGACAGCGAAATGAAATCCCTAAACGAAAAACGTGAAGAACTTTTTTGTGTTTTATATGTAACAAGAAGAATTATACCCGGCGTTTCTCGGGTTGAATTGGTTAGACGTTAATTGAAAGTTATCCGAAAAATCACTTTTCTCTATCATAGAAAAATATAAACATAAAAAAGAAAATTAGTGAGTAGAAAATAATTTTTTACGCTTGATTTATTTTTATGGAACGGAATTCTACAAATCATTATGTAATCAATAGCTTTTATAGAAAGTTGGTCGAAATACACACATACCGTCAATATACACATACCAATGCCTTTCGTTATATTTTGCACAAAATAAATAATTCGTTATAAAATAAAAAAAAGGAAAAAAAATATTGGCGATGTCAGATATAAAGTAACAAAATAACACTTTTATTAGTGAGTTTTTTCGATATTGAAAAGTGATTAGGCTAATCACTTTTTTTCCATAGAAAAATGCAAACATCATTTAAATCACGGAAAATAATTTTTTAACATCGTTTTAACTTTTTCATAGCTTCTTCAATTTACTTCTTCAACAAATATGTATCCATGATATAACCATCCAATACATTTCATATTCATTGCACTCCTGCTTTAAGACAAACTACAAAAGTTTTTTTAAGGTGACTCCTTCAGATGTCGATTTAGAAATATCTTTGAACTACAACGTGACTACCCTTTTTTAATTAAAAGTAACTTATCTTATATTAAAATAATTTTATTTTAACTTTACCAGTTATTTTAAAATAAGAAGTTCCACATCTTGCTTAAAAGGTTTCGTTTTCTATATTTTATTTATTTTTATAAAACAGATAATATACGCCAAGAAAATACCCATGTCTAGTGGTATTTTGCAGAAAATAAATAATTCATTAAAATGTAACTCCTAAATAATATATCTGTAATATGTAAAATACTGGAACACAAATACAAACTGAAACGAAATTACGATCATTGAAAAACTGCAGAATTATGAAAAATGAAAGATCTGAGCAAACGTGTCGAATTTCGACTTCCTGAGTACATTCTGAAATAGAGCAATTCGAAAAAAGACGTTTGAAAAACATTGATAGACAATGATGATTTACAAAATGATACATTGATAGACAATGATGATTTACAAAATGATACATTGACAGACAATGATGATTTACAAAATGATACATTGATAGACAATGATGATTTACAAAATGATATATTTATAGACAATGATGATTACAAAAATAACAAAAATTTATAAAACCTAGAAATGCTCAAATATGACCGCTGTCTTAACTCAAATACACAAACACGGAATTCTAAATCAAATTTATAAAAGGTGTTATCGAGGTCATGGAGAATCTGGCCCCGAAGGGTCCTCAATATCCAGTATTGTCAATATAGCACTTGATAAATGGACCTGCCTTGGTATTTAGGAATTAAATTGGTAGATTAAGAAAGAAACTGAATGAAAATAAATATATGTATTGACAGGATTTTTGGCATTGAGTTTTTATTTTTTCTGCCCTAGGTTTCCAGCCCAAAGTAAATTTGTTTTATTGAAATCTTGAAAAAGTTGAACTTCGATCTGGATGAGCATTTGGATGAGCTCCGAAGTGCTGATCAAGCGCGTTTTAATGTATAAGAGCTTCTCAATGGTTGTACGAAATAAAATGAAGGGTTATCATTGACGGTATGACAAATGATAAGGGGTTATATAGGGGAAGTTGCAGGATTTTTCAGTCTTCAAAAAGACTTTTGCGAGGTCTTATTTTATTTTGGGGAGCGTTGGATCATAAACTTCAATTTCTTTTACTGCAGGGTTGGCATTTCTTTCAATTTCAAAGAAAAATGTGGGGGAGATTTTGTTAATGAAGTTTTTAATTGAGGGAATTTTTGAGGGCTTTATTACGATAGAATCATCTGGCTTTTGAAATTTGACCGAGGAAAAGACTGAATATGTTCTATTTTTTTAATTGTGGTTTCATGAGTTGCCCCTAAAATAGGGTAAGCATATGTTATAATCGGCCGAACGAAGTATAAGTAAATTAATTTCTTGTTGTCTAGTGATAATGTTGAGCTCCGAGAAGTAAGTGGATACATGACTGCGGGGAAATTTTCCGAAATTTGTCTTGTATGTGTTCTATGTGCGGCTTCCAATTAAGATGAGAGTCTAGGATTACTACTAAGTATTTGGTCTGTAAGGACCAAGGGATAGGTTGTCTGTAAAGTTTAAGTTGTGGCAATTTAGTAGGATCTCTGCAGAGAAACATGATGGCTGCAGTCTTATCGACATTTAGTTTGATTCTCCATCTGACAAGCCAGGATTCAAGGTAGAATATGTGTAAGTTAAAGTCGGCAAGAAGAAATTTGGAATTTTTATTTTGCTTGAAAATTGCAGTATCATCTGCGAATATTCTAATTTTAGTGTTGTCGGGGGGGGGGGGGTTGAGGAATATCATTCATGTATAGGCTAAAAAGAAAGGAACCGAGCTTGGATCCTTGTGGAACTCCAGCATATATTATTCTTTTAGAGAACTTGTGATTATTAATTTTGACTACTTAACTTCTGTTTGAAAGGTAGGAAGAAATAAGGTGGATAATATAGTCGGGGAAATTGTATTTGATCATTTCTTCCCGATTGTGGTATGTCCGGAAGGAATGATATCTGTCAGCATCTTGTATCGGTGGCAGTTATGCAAGACTTAATTTGCTGGCCTTTGCAGCAGCCTTGATGAAATGCAGGTAACGGAGGTGATCCAAATTTTGTGTGTTCATGTCACCCCAATAGAAAGTGACGAGATACTTCTCTTCTGCGTTGGCTATGTCCTCAGCAGAGGAGTATTGTTGTAAGAACACTGAAACTAATTCTTTTAGCTGAGGATTTTCTTGAGTATATTGCAGCATTTAGTTTTGCCTTGGCCAAAAGTGGCGGATGTGGTGTCACATCCACTGACGGCATGCAGGAAAATAACAGTACTTGGTGGACAGCTTGATGAATCACATTTGAAGGAGGAACTACAATATACAGTACACCAGCAGATTCACCTCTTCCACGCTTGTGTAGGTACACATTGTTCACATTAGGGGCCAAACCAGTGAGAAGCACCGGCAGGTAAGTATCTTCCCCAATGATGATGACTTGTTTATAGGCTGAGGCCTTGGAAAGTGCTGTCTTCACAATGTCGACATATGCATCTTCCACAACCTGCTTTACGTCAATGCTGTGTTGTTGAAATGCGTCGCAAAGCAATGTGATGAGACGTCGTTTGTTCCCTTCATTAATAAGAAATTTCTTCTGTGGCATTGGGACGAGTGTTGCTTCGTCTAATAAGATGATGTCTGCATAACACTGAACAGTGGAACGACGCATACGTTCTGCACTGCACTCTTAGATTTTTTTGGGCTGCACCCACTGTCAAAACCGTCAAAAACAACGGAGCATTCCTACCAAAGTGTTTTTGTACATATTGGACATACCTCGTGATGCCAGACTTTGTGCAGCAGATACCCACCATCCACTACGACAAATGTATTGGTGCCAAGTGTCACGTTGCTGGAGGCTGTAGTAAAAGCTGAGAACATGGAAGATTTTGTTCCCTTTCGCATCCCTTCTTCTGGGAACAAAGACATCGAGAAGGGTACAAGTTCATATTTTAAGTACTCCAAATTTTAAGTACGGACCAAATTCCCGACCAGAACTTATCGCAACGGCGAATGGTGAAATATCCTTTTGCAGTAAAGTTGTAGAACTCAGCGTTCGTTCTTTGAGGCTTAACATATCCTGCAAGTAGAGGTGTGCGTTCTTCGCATAAAGAAAGTGACCTGTAGCATGAAAGAAGGGCATTCTGACCAAATTCCAGGTCTATTATGTGTTTTACAATATCGGCTTTATACTCTTTAGTAAGCATAACTACACATTTCTCGTGTCTTACAACAATTAGTACATCGTACGTTTGTACCGAATAATGATAAAAAACATTGCACAGTAAATGTAATTAATTTATTTAAATAGGTTTTAGCGAAACCGGATGTTATGAAAACTTTTTCCAGATTTTGCAAAAATTATCACTTTTACTGCTCTGTAATTCGATAACTATAGCCCGTAGAAAAAATCATAATTACAAAAGTTGTAGGAAATTTTGTCCTCAACAATATTTACAATAGCTACTTTTGCTCTCCGATGCATAGAAACAGAGATATTGAGCAAAAACCGAAAAAAGTCCGAAGATTTCGACGTTGTTTCAATATAATTCTGTTTGCACAGGGCTTTCGTTTCCGTAAATTTGGTTTTTTATTAGTGGCATTGGTCCCTACAACATGTCCAAAAATTATAGAAACTCGACCTTTTGCAAGGTAATCCATTTTTTGGTATATATTGACTGGACTATTTTACCAGTTTTACCAGTATTGCTCGAAAAACAGTTTTTTCCGAGACGTTATATTTAAACAATTTAAAATTCTAATTATGTTTGAACTGATTTTTTATTTCTTTCCACAATATAAATAATTTAGGAATATTTGAATGATTAAAAATGGTTATTTAAAATCCTTAATATTACACAACTTGAATTTTGTAATGGAACACGAGAAGTCAAAACGAAAAACTCATTATCATAAAAGCGTAATTTTGCAATTCGGTATCTGGCAACGCCAGAATTAATGTTTTATTTTATAAATTAGATTTAGAATTCCGTGTTTGTGTATTTGAGTTAAGACAGAAATGTTGCGCGGTCATATTTGAGCATTTCTAAGTTTGATACATTTGTGTTCTTTTTATTTCAGAATACTCTCATGACGTCGAAATTCGACACTCTTGCTCAGATCTTTGGTTTTTCAGAATTCTAAATTTTTCAATGACCAGAATTTCGTTTCTGTTTGTATTTATGTGTTCCATTATTTTCTATATTACAGATATGTTATTTAGGAGTTAAATTGTAATGAATTATTTTTATTTTCTGCCAAATACCACTAGACATGGGTGATTTTTTGATGGTTTATGCATATTTCGACGAACTCTCCTTAAGTCTGGTTAAATACGTTATAATTTGTAGAATTCTGCTCCATAAAATAAATGGAAACCTTTTAAAGTAAGGTGTAACTTCTTATTTAAAATGACTGGTAAAGTTAAAATAAAGTTATTGCAAAATAAGATATGTTACGTTACAGTAAATCAAAACGGGTAGCCATACGTTGTAGTTCATATTTCTAAATTTTGACATATTTTCATTACAAGACGATTAAAATCAATTTAATTTACATTTGTTTTTCTTGTTTCATGGGTATTATTGAAAGCTGTACTCCATAGTCAAGTAACTACATCTATCATTCTAAATAGGTGCATTGTTTCCATATTGAAACTGAATCTCTCAATTGAAAAAGTACCTTAAGGATTCGATTTAAAATTAAATTTTTCTGTTGGAGGAAAGCGAATTTTAAATAAGACTTTGCTGATCTTGGAATAATATCATTGTAAGGAAGTATGTAAATTAGGACTGTTGAAAAATAGAATTTTTTTGTCTTTTGTGGCAGAAGGTCGAAGTTGCTTACTCGAAGTTGAAACTGTTCGTATACAACTTAGGTACCTGTGAAACAGTCATTGAAAGCAGTGATTTTGTAATCGATTGAGTTTGTTTTGTCTACACCGATGACATTTGTTTTAAACAAGCTCCGTTATTCCACGTGCGGCTGAATAGAATTTTCAAGAAAAAAATGTGTACTTCAAAATAAATGAACCACGAATGCCGTATAAGTTTAATTTGCCATCCTCTCACAATGATAATGTAATGCGAAAATATCGAATCCATGGTGCAAGGGTACCACAAATTATAAATATTGAATTGGAAACTGAGTGCAAGACTACGCTGAAAGTTCCACATTTTTACTGAAAATGAAATTAATTGACATTCATAATCACTCCAAAACTCAAAATCGACTTTTGAAGAAGTCATCTCAGAAAAAGCTTTTGTAGTTTGTCTTACAGTAAGAGTGTGATGAATATGAAATAGATTATATAGGTGGATATATTATGTATACATATTTGCGTCCGAAGTAAATTGTAAAGGCTATGAAAAAGTTAAAACGACGCTAAAAAATATTTTCTACACATTTAAATGATGTTTGAAATTTTCTATGAAATAAAATCAAAATTTAACCAATTCAACCCGAGCATCGCCGGGTAATTTACAAGGCTATGTATATAAAGCAGAGTTGGAGTCTGTTCTCTATATAAATCTATACCTTTTGATCAATCCGCACCAAATTTGGTACACTTATACTTTAGAATCCTCAGGGTAACATAGACTAGATATTAACCCCCGTTCTATTTGTCAAGGGCTAAAACAATTCGAAATCCACATTGGAATAACATTGAGTATAAAACGATTGCGGTACGCCCAATTCATTTTGTTTTACCCAACCCCCAGTATTGATGGAAAAGAACTTTTCCAATAAAATTGTTTTACCAGTATAGAAAACAATTTTTCCCAAAGCAAATTAAATTCGAATATTTGTGTTTGAACTGATTTTTTATTTCTTCCTATAATATAAATAATTTATGAATATTTGATTGATGAAAAAAGAATATTTAATTTTACATAACTTATATTTTGTAATGGAACACGAAAAGCCCAAACGAAAAACTCATTGATCATAAAAGCGTAATTTTGCTATTTGAGATCTGCAACGCCAGAATTAATGTTTTATTTTATAAATTTAATTTAGAATCCAGTGTTTGTATTTGAGTAAAGACAACGAAATGTTGCGATCATATTTGAGCATTTCTAAAATTCATAAGTCCATTGTGTTGCTCTAGTTTGACGTTAACTAATTACCTACCCAAATTTCCACCAATCATTATTCTCTATCAATATTGTTCAACTGTCTTTTGTCGAATTGTTCTATTTCAGAATATATTCAGGAAGTCGAAATTCGACACGTTTGCACATATATTTCTTTTTCAGAATTCTGCATTTTTTCAAAGATTGGAATTTTATTTCTGTTTGTATTTATGTGTTCCAGTATTTTACATATTGCAGATATGTTATTTAGGAGTTAAATTTTAATGAATTATTTTTTATTTTTTCCAAAATATCACTAGACATGGGTAATTTCTTGGCGGTATAGGTATATTTTAACCAAGTTTCCTCAAGTGGTAGAATACATAATGATTTGTAGAATTCTGTTTCATAAAAATAAATAAAATATACAAAGCGAAACCTTTTTAAGTAACGTGTGTAACTTCTTATTTTAAAATGACAAGTAAAGTGAAAATAAAACTATTTTAAAATAAGATTGGTCACGTTAAATTAAAATTGGTAGCCATACGTTGTAGTTCAAAGATATTTCTAAATTGACTTTTGAAGTAATCACCTTAGAAAAACTTGTAGTATGTCTCATAAAGTAGATAGCTACGCATAGTTATTTACTCTGTGGTGTGTCTTACAGCAGAAGTGCGAAAGGAAATTGATTATGTGGATGGTTACATCATGTATATATATTTGCGTCCGAAGTAAATTGTAGAAGCTATGGAAAAGTTAAAATGATGTTAAAAAATTATTTTCCGTGTGCTTAAATGATGTTTGCATTTTTCTATGAAGGAGAAGTGAATACTTCTGATCACTTTTGAATCAAAATTTTACCAATTCAACCCGAGCAACGTCGGGTAATTCTGCTAGTTTTGTACAAAATAAATAACTTGTTAAAATCTAAATCCTAAATAATTTATTTACACACTTAAATTGATAACATACAGTGAATAAAAAGAATTTTCCGTACGCATTTACTATTTGAACTAAATGACTTTATTATTTGCAGAAAATAAATATTTAAATAAGAAAAATGGAAAAACACACACACAGACGAGTATAATTACATTGAAAGTTTCAATAGAATTTAAACAAAAATATTTATGTAATTTAACGCAAAATTCAAAATAACACAAAAATATGTGAAATAAAAAGTAAAACAAGTCTCCTTACCGTAAAGAATATTTCATTAAATGTTATTTACTTCCATGTTTCATTATTTAGTGATCAGTTAAGCCTACCTTTGCTTTAATTACCTACCTTAGACGTTTAGGCACGACACCTACAAGTTTTTCTGTTGTTTCTGGAGTAATTTTGTTCCAGGCGTGGAGAATGTGGTATTCAGTTTATCGTTGCTGCTGGTATCGTAATTTTTCAGTTCACGACTGCTTTCTTCTAATAAGTGTTCTTTAGGGACTCAGGGGACTGGTGGTGTGTGAAGTTGCTGCGACACATGGTAAAGGCACTATTTTTTACAGATCCTTGAAGTGTGTCTTGAACAGTTGCCCTGTTGGAAGATAAATATTCTTCCAAGAGACAGTTTCGTAGCACTAACAAAGACATTTTGTTTCAAAATGTCCAAGTATACATATCTATCCATGTAACCTTCAACAAAACACAAATTACCCACACCGGAAGAACTCATGCAACCCCACACCATTACGCTACCACAGCCGTTATTATTTAACATATTTTAATGCAATGCCTTATATTTTACTAATCATATTTTAGTTTAGTGAATAAACTATTTGAATTTCCCTTGCTTACATATTTAGACAAGTAAGTTCCATGTAAATTTGTCGTTTGCATTTGTTGATTTGGTTTTCTCCACACCATAACTCATCTGAACCGTAGACAAAATTTTGATACATCGCTGTAAAGTACAGAATCCCAAAAAGTTAAGGGCTTACTTATATGCTTCTTTGCAAACTTAAGACGCTTTCTTCTGTTAAGTTTGTTATGGCTTCTGTTAAGTTTACTATGCCCAAACGGCTGGGTGTATTTTCATGAAACTTTGCATACTGGGAGTACTTACATTCATTTGGTGACTGAACTTGGTTGCGTTGATCTGTCTTTCCTTCTTGCGTTCTTGCGTCTGTTTCTGTGTGTTTGTGCGGGTACACAAAAAAATTATTTAACATATTTTAATGCAATGCCTTATATTTTACTAATCATATTTTAGTTTAGTGAATAAACTATTTGAATTTCCCTTGCTTACATATTTAGACAAGTTTCATGCTAAAACATGAGTAACTACTTAAATCAACCATGATTTGGTAGTTTGGGAGAAGCTGGAAGGTTGCGATAACTTGGATTGTTTTACTGCTGAAAAAGTAATTATTTTTTCAAAAATTATTTTTAAGGAATTTAAATTCTACTACTTTATTTTGAGCCTTATTTCTTCTTTTCGAAATATAAAAAAAATCTGAATATTTGTGACAGACGATAAAGAGAAAAAACATTGTATATGAAATATAGCACAAAAACTTCTAAAATAGGACTGTAGCTAATATGGCAACTTTGGTGTTTTTATAAATTATTTTTGCCATGTACAACTCAATAAGTTAGAAACAATAATTAATCGTTTGCTTTTCTAAATTTCTGTAATCCGTTAGCTTATATTCCAAGAATCCATTTTGTAGGGAAAAAACAGATACGTTTATTGCTTTTCGTTCGTAGCTTTTTTAAATCTATGTTTTAAGATGAATCGCTGGATTTTCAGTTTGATCTTTTTCGTTGAATATCTGTAATCAAGGTAAGTAAGTGTTTAATTAGTTTTGAAAATTTGGAATCACACACACACATTGCATGATAAATTTGGGAACACTTCTTTCTAAAACTGGACTGGACTGGACATATCACTTACGAAGCGCGCATACTCATCTCCTCATCAAAAAAGAATCAGAAAAGGAATTTGTTAAATGAAATTAGTTTTAAAAAATGAAGGTGGAAGAGGGGCTAGATAGTTTAATTGAGTTTTGTTTTTAAATGACATGCAAATCATTTACATACAGTGGGTAAAAAAGTTTTCGTACGGAAACGAAAACTGCATATAAATTATTATAATTTCTAAGGAAATCTCACCAAAGGTTCAGAAACTGCACAAGAAATGTATTTCCTACTAGAGAATATGTTGCAACAAATGTTCCTTAATTTTTACAAATAAAAAAGTAATTAATTAAAACTTTGAGAAAAACATGCAAAATGAAAGGCAAAAAAGTTTCTGTTGCGCAATATGAAAATTTATTAGAACGTACAATCCAGCTGTCCCACATTCAATCACCATAAGTATCGAATGAAAGAGAACTTCAGTATTGTGTAGGTAATTATTTCAAACTTTTTTTAATACTAGTAGATCGTCTGAAATGGGAATTCCGAAAGGTATTCGCATGTTCGTGATTAAGTTGAGAAATAATGACTTATATATAAATGATGAAAATATTGACGAAATCACTTTCGAATTTAAATCTAGGGTAAAAATCACGGAAAGATGTAATTAGGTAGAAACTGGAAAATAGGAACTGTGATCCGGAAGACCTCAGAAATTGAGCTATATACACCAGGAATATTCTGCGAAAGTTTCGTGATAATACACAAATTATCCGCCACAACGTGCATCCTCGATGAGAACTGATTACAATCTTGAAATATAACCTCAGATTGTAAGGAAAGTAATAAAAAAGGTGGCTACAATGGGCATGCTGCACGTAAGAAGCCACTCATTAACATACCTAACAGAAGAAAGCGTCTTCAGTTTGCAAAAAGGCATGTAAGTAAGCCCTTCAATTTCTCTGATTCTGTACTTTTCAGGGATAAATCAAAATTTTGTCTCTATGATTCAGATGGACGAGTTATGGCATGGAGAAAACCAAAACATCAAATGCAAACAAAAAACTTATGTAGAACTGTAAAATACGGCGGAGAAAATGTAAAGGTATGGGGTTGCATGAGTTGTGTGTATAATTGATTTTTTGTTGAAGGTTACATGGATAGCTAGGTACTATATGTACCTAGGCATTTTGAAATAAAATGCCCTTGCCAGTGCTACGGAACTGTCTCTTGCAAGACCATTTATCTTTCAACAGGACAACGATTCGAAACACTGCAACGTTCTGTAAAGAATGATGCCTTTACCATATGTCACACCATCTTCACACACCACCAGTCTCTTGATTTAAGCCCCATGGAACACTAATAGAAAGAAATCGGTCGTGAACTGAAAAATTATGATACCAGCAGCAAAGATAACCTGAAAAGTGCTATTCTGTACGTCTAGAACAAAATTACTCTAGAAAAAACAAAAAATTACCTCTCTCAGAAGTTTAACATGACTTCCACACGTTTTTTGTTGTTTCTTGAGTACTTTTGTTCCAGACGTCCAGAATAGCATTTTCATGTTATCTTTCTGCTGGTATCATAATTTTTCAGTTCACCATCGATTTCTTCCCATAAGTGTGCCATGGGGTTCAAATCAGGAGACTGGTGGTGTGTGAAGATGGTGCGACATATGGTAAAGGCATCATTCTTTACAGAACGTTGCAATGTGTTTTGACTCATTGTCCTGTTGGAAGATAAATGGTCTCCCAAGAGACAGTTTTATAGCACTATCAAAGACATTTTGGTTCAAAATATCTTGGTACACATGGCTATCTCCATGTTACCTTCAATGAAACATAAATTATACACACCAGAACTCATGCAACCCCATACCTTTACATTTCCTCCGCCGTGTTTTACAGTTCTACATAAGTTTTTTAATTGCATTTGATGTTTTGGTTTTCTCCATGCCATTACTCGTCCATCTGAACAATAGACAAAATTTTGATTCATCCCTGAAAAGTACAGAATTATAGAAGTGAAGGCTTACTTGCATGCTTTTTTGCAAACTCAAGAAGCCTTCTTCTGTTAAGTGTGTTAATGAATTGCTTCTTATGTGCAGCATGCCTATTGTAGCCACCTTTTTTAGTACTTATCTTACAGTCTGAGATTATATTTCAAGATTGTAATCAGTTTTCATAAAGGATGCAAGTTGTGGTGGCTAATTTGTGTATTAACGTGAACTTTTCGTAGTATAATCCTGGTGTATATGGCTCAATTTCTGAAGTCTTCCGGATCGGTTTCTATTTTCCAGTTTCTACCTAATTACATCTTTCAGTGATTTTTACCCTAGATTTAAATTCGATAGTGATTTCGTCAATATTTTCCCTCATTACTTTTTATTCTCCAAAATATGGCACGGTGGGAATGGATTTATTTTAAATTCTACCAAACTTTGTGAAACACTAAATCATGTAAAAAGCTGTTTTCTCTACAATGTAAAGATGTGGAAAATTATATCTTTACTCAATGAAAGTCTTTTCTGTAAAGCTAAATGTAGAAGGCGCTTGTGTTTTTGTGGTAGAAAGCACTTCTTGTACGTATTCTATATTGGACAACCGGTTGCAAAATCCTCGTCTTCCAATGATTTGCTCGTTTCCATTGAAACGTCTCATTGCATTGTATATAGCTATCCTCAGTGGAGTAAGTATAATCTCTCAGTAGATGGCAGCACCAAATATGCGCAGAAACGTTACCAAGTCTATACTAAAACACGGGTTTAATGGGGAAAAAAGGAGGCATGAAATTTAAATGTCCAAAAACTATTTTGAGATTCATGTGTCTTTGCTCAGAAGTATACCTTATTTGAATACTGGCGAATGACAACAAACGGATGAAAAAACCAACTGCTATAGGGACTTTGTTTCGCTTCTTCACTGAAATGAGCTACGGAACAAAATGTGAAATTGTAAATAAACAACACTGCTGGAACAGAAGCCTGTACTTCTCTAGTTGGTTAACGACATAAGAATAAATGTAACACAAAATACCCAGCAGATGATACTGATACACTAGATGAGAGAAACGAAATTTATAAAAAAGATATCGTGGTTTCTATACGAGCACGAGACACCAGTTACAATGGAAAAGGAAACTAACATAGCTAGTGTGGACGATAACGTCTGTGTTGTACATATCTGCATTAATAAAATGAAGTTGTGTGGAACTTGTCATTCGCATTACAGAAAAACTACCCAACGTAGAAACTTGAAATTTTGAACAGATAGCTCACATAAGAGGATGTGTACCTCGGGCTTTGATTTTCGAATTTATAACGTTTAGATAGAAAAAAAACCTTGAAAAACGAATGCCTTTTGTGAGTGTTCGTCACAGAAAAGAGCGGTTTCACGAGACATTAGTTAAACTCAGATTGCTTAACCAGTATTCCTGGAGAAGAAATTTTTTCTAAAAATTATTTTTACAGAATCCAAATTCTAATTCCTTATGTTTAAACTTATTTTTATTATTTCTCTCCAAATATGAACAACTTCCGAACATTTGGCAGATGATATCGTAGGCGTTCAAACAAAAGTCACTAAGTCCAAAACTAGTTTTGAGATATAGTCAATTTAAACTTTTACGATACAAGTGCTTACAGGGCTTAGTGAAATGTGGACATCTCTGTTGCTTAGCAACGGAAATTCAATGGAGTTGGTGAGTTTTACCAGACTGTCGAGCATTAATAGAAGAGAACGCTGTGGTATATATCTCCACATCGGAATTTTTGGACTTACTGACTTTTGCTTGAACGCCGACGATATAAAAGAATTTTAAACGAAATTCAAAATTTATTTTTTCTACTCGATATCTGGCAATATGCCTGAAACAATGTTCTATTTTTAATTTCATTTAGAATTCTGAGTTTATGAATCCAAGACAACGAAATACCTTCATATTTAGCATTTCCAGGTATTTTGAATGTGTTCTTTTTGTAAATGAATAGCTATTGTTATTATAAGTATTTTTACGGAAGACATAACTTTAAAACAAGATCTTTATTATTTAACGTGGATGGAATTTCAATGGTTGCTTTAAAAGAACTTAATCATGAATATCATATCAAATTAATTTGTCACCCTTTTGCTAATGAAAGTAAAGTTAGGATATATCGCACCCCTAATGCAAGAGCGTCAGAAGTCAAAATATTGAAAGGAAAATTGAGTGCAAGACTATTCACTGAAAGTTCATCATTTTAATCCAAGCAAAGCCAGGTAATATTCTGCTAGTTGTAAATGTAACTCCCCGAGAGCTTATTTAGCGTACTAACGAAGTACTGAGTCATCCGTAATAATTAGATTTCTGTATTTAAAAACCATTAGAATAATAAAATTTAGACAAAATGTTTGTATGTGGATTCTGAGAGGAGTTTGAAGCCTTTGTAAATAGGTTTAACTGACATGGGATTTGACTTACTGACCATAGATCCCATATAAATTTGTGGAAGTTAAACATTAAATACTTAGAATACACATTCCACATGAGGGCCTATCAATTAACCTATTACTGGAGCCAGGTTGGTAGTTGAATTTACTTCGGTCTGGAGCATCACAGCGGGTCATTGTCGATGGTCCGGGATCATTCCCGAAGGGAACGATCCCAACTGGAGCCGTGAATGCAGATGTAAGGGGACCAGAGTATATAGTGTATATTAATTAATGAATAAAATCTGACAATTACGGGAGCTCGGTAAAAGTTATTTGGCACCTCTTTAAAAGCTTTCGTAGTCTGTTATGTGTGGTTTAACTTCTTTATTCTTGTCGCCCCATTCAGCAGCAGATTAATTAACAATTTATTGTCATCAATCAATAAACTTAATTAATGTAGCAGTTATTAATATAACTGTTATTTCATTTGAGAAATATTATAGAAGTATCCTACGCATTCAATTTGTAAAGAGATAAAAATAAGAAACCAACATTTTCGGGGGTAAAGGACTTTGATTCCGTAGTACTCTTGCTAAGCCACTGTATTTGGCTGTTAATTTTCCCAAGTTCGTGACGTTAGTAGCAGTCTTTTGATGGGAAGAGCTACATGTGACGTACCTCATTTTTGGAAGCTGACCTGTCACGTAGTTGTGGGAAAAGCATGAATCCTAAATTAGTGATTGATTAAAGTGTTATCCACCGTGATCAAAAACACTAGTCTGCGCTTCGTAATCGCTTTATTAAGTCGATTCGTAAGCCCACGATTTACCCTTCAGAGATCTTACTACAGCGACTCACGCTGTCTATTTTATTTGAAGGTTGAAGTTTAAACACCATTGACCTTCTAATGAAATAGACGTTTGTGGGTGCAGTCACTGTCGTAATATCTCAAGTGTTGGTCACATGGACTCAGGAATTGAAATGGGTCGATTGTCTATTGAAGTGCTAACTAGTGTTTTTAATCACTCGTTAATTGCATTAACCAATCAATAATTAATTTTACTTTAGGATTCGCGCTTTCTTCCAATACCGTGGGACCTTCCATTGGGTTAATTTTATTTGAAGTTATAATTCCCTTATAATACTTTTAACCTACTTACATTATTCAATTGTTTGGTTTTAAAGCGGGTCACTTTTCCCGTTTCTTTACTGTTGTTTGTTATTTTATTTTTATAAGAGAATCGAGAGAGAGGATGCACAATTTTGTTTATAGTGCATATTCTCTGTATGTCCTAGCAACTTTTCTCAATTCAGCTGTGAGAAAAGCTTTAAGCGGAATTTACTCTTTGACCGGCCTCGTATGGGGAGAGTTGACCTCTTGAATAGGTCGCGTCATTATTTGGGGCAAAATTGGTACTTTTGGGTGATTTCCGACTTAGTAAATGTGTTTCGTTTGGGTTTTTGACGATTCGGAGGTGTAATTTGATGGCTGAACGACTAGCAGAGGCTCTTGTTTTGCTTGTGTTTACAGTTTAAGGGGGTTGTTTGCTTTGGCTGTTTTTGATAAAAAAAGGGGTAAGGACAAAAAGACCTTACCCGCCAATTATTGACACATTTTTATTACTAGACATTGCCCGAACCACCAATGCGGGTCGGTAGGGATCGCGTTGTACACCCGGCACTCTGTCAGCCGACTCGGTCGCAGTTGCTTCCAGTTCCAGGTGTTTGTAGCGAGCATTGAGACAGGTATTTTCCAAAGTGATCGGATCGAATGTTTTACACTTTGAGTTCTACTGAAAATTCGCAAACGGTACAACAAGCATTTTGGGGGGCACTTGTAGACTACATCCAACTCAGTCAACTGTATCTGAAGTTTGTTTTCACATCGGTTTTCTGAGGGAGACCAGTAATTCAACTTTACATCCAACCTCAAGAGGTCGGCTCGACATCCAATTCAGTCAATTAGCTCTGAATTTGTTTCCCCAGCGGTTTCTTTGAAGGGTGAATCCTTATTATGTATCTGCCATCATTTCTCCCTTCACAAAAATTTGATTTATCTTCTGTGCTTAAATCTTAAGAGAAACTTAACAGTGATGTTTAATTTGTTTTTGTTGCCCCCACATTATGATTGTTTATATCATCTTTCACAAATAAAAATTAACTTTTTTTGCTATACACAAAATATGTTTGGTGTATTATTTCACTGTTCATAACATAGGTATTTTAAGAATATTGGCAAGAAACTTTAAGTTGTTTAATTGTATCTATCTTTACTTTTGAATCACTATGCGATCAATTATGTTATGGTATTTTAGAAGTTATTACAAAAAGAGCAAAATGAATCTTTAAAGTAAATCATACAAAATTTTAATAATGGCTTCGCGCATATGCTCCATCTATTTCATTAGAAGGTCGATGTTTACATACATCCACAACTAACGCCTAACACTCCTTAAACAGTTTTCTCACACATGACATCTTTCAATTTCCTCTCTTATGAGAACAAAACTAAACCATTCGGAAATTTTTCAAATATTTTAGTAAATTTGAACTATCTCTGAGTATTCTAATTTTGAGAATTATTAAAATATTTTTAAAAGTAAGGTATCCGTTTAAAAATCGATAGTGAATACTTAAATTAGATTTAAGTGTTTTCAATATGTTTACTTAATTATTTATTCTGTCGAATGATAAATAACGATAAGTTGTTTTTGGATATTGAAACCACTGATTTTCGGTATTATTCTAATCTTTTGAAATTAAGTGCTAACTTTTGAATTTAAGTTTTGCATTCATATTTTAGTATTTCACATACAATTAAATGTTTCAGCTGTTCAGTTTAATCAGTTTACATTTCTCATCAATCGGTAAAAAAAGCACCATATATTTTCTAAAAATATTTATTTAGCACCACAGTGGATCTCAGAACTGAATAGAGATTTAGATAAAATTAAAGGAAACTGACATTTAAAAAATGTGTTATATTTATAAGACTGTTTAAACTCTTTTAATAAGTAATTGATTAAATACCATTGTTTACAGTTTCAAAAACAACAAAAGAGAAATAAGAGAAGGAGCATAAAAATTAAATCCTCAAAAAGTGTTTTAACTCTTTCAAACAGTAGGTCCCAAACTTTTTAGTAAATGACTCCGTTAAAAGTTTAAAAATTTCATAGACCCTTTGAGGTTATAAAAATAAATAGGGCATATGCATGGGACCATAATAATCCTAAATTTTCATCTTAGTATAGGAAGTAAAATGTTTAGACCCGTGTTAAATAAATTAGTGATTACAATTTCTGCAACACAAAAACTAATTCTGAAATAAAGTAAACAGTAAATATTATACAAAAACTGACTGATTAATTAAAATGTATTAAAATGAACTCTAATTCAGCAAAATTATAACATAATGAGATCAAAATATATGCTTTAATAGAGGCAGGCTTTCTTTTAGCAATCAATTTAGCTATGTTTGATACTTTCAATATTGAGTCCAACACGACTTCAAGTCTATTTCTTAACTTAAATTTCAAATATGTGAGCTGGAAGAATGCAGTTTCACACGTAAGTTATGGGAAACATAATTAAGCACTTCAGAGCTTTTTTTTGCAAGTTCAAGAAAATCCGTCATTTGTGAAAACTTTAATTTTAAGTGACAGTCAATTGAAAAATGTACCAAAGAATCTTGCAGCTTAAGAGAGGTTGGGTGATAGTCAATCCACAAATAGTAGATTCCACATATTGCACTCTAGCTGCAATACCACCATAACAAAAAAATGAATTTCTAGTTTTGTGTCGAAAGACGCATGCTTCTAGGTGCTGCAGAATTCCCACAACTGTAGACTCCAGTAGAGGGCAGTTTTGCAACATACAGAAGCCCGTAGTTAGTCTTTCTACTCATAAAACAAGAAAATTATTTTTTTAGATATGGCAGAATTGCAACCAGGGTGCGATAACATGATCATCCTTCACTGGAAAATGCTCCCTTAGCTGAGAGTTCAATCGCTGATTTTTGGGACATATAACAGAAAATTTTAACAATACTTTTAGAACATAATAACGTTTTTTAGAACATAAAAGAATCGAAGAAAATAGAATATTTTATTTTTTCTTGAAAGGGAAACTTCTCTATTTTGGTTAGTGAAATATTGAATGTCTTCTGCTGACTCCACGTTGGGAACTACTGCTTTAGAATTCTTTGAAAATGAAGAAAACTGTGGTGGGATAAGACGATTATAATGTCAAACCTTTCCAGTTTCTCAGCTATCACCTCAGAATTTCTGCATTAATGAATCTTGAAATTAATTAAAACATACTAAATTAGAGAATTATTTTGTAAACATTGCGAAATGGTTACAGAAACATTGACTTTTTAACTTAACCTCACAATAAGAGAACTGCCGGTTTGGGGAAAGTAAATATCAGATTAAGGAGAATCAGTGTGCTACTTTTGAAACTACTTTTTTACTTTTATGTTTAATACAAAAAATTTATTTGAATATCACTAGTAAATCAGATAAATAAAGCTCTTTCGAAGTACTAGGGAACTTGCCAAATGAGCATGACAACGTAGCTAATATTCAGAGACCCCAATACCCTCCTCGGTAACATTAACACACGTAGGGGAGATTATTAAACCTTTCTAAAGAGACTCAACAACAGGGTTCCTGGTAATTGGGAAACTATCAAGATATCTCAAGAAAATATTTGTAAGCTCTACTGAGATGAGAACCAGTTTCACAAAATACTTCGATGAAAATAATATCAATTACTTCTATAGATAGAAGAAAAATTAAAGGCCCCTTAAACTAGTCATTAAGGGGCTACTAACACCCACACCTACGAAGATGTCAAGACCAAGCTCAGGTACTGGATTCCCTGTTGACAAGGTCAGCTAACTTAAAAGATTCAAAATTAAAAAGGCATTGTCGAGATGTTCCTCATCCACCTCGTCGATGAAAAAGCTAATTAGATATTTGAATTTACGCAATTCATGTGTTTAATACTTAAAATTAAAAAATGCAGTAATAGAAAAAGAATACTTCAGTGTTACAACTGTAAGCTATTTAACCATTCAAGTGAAACTGTAGAATGAGGACCAGATGCGTCATCTGTAGCCAGGCTGTAAGTTCATTGACTATCCAAATAAAATATCAAACCGAGGTGTGCTAATTGCCACGAGAAACACACCGCAAATTGCAAGACAAGCCAGGTCTTTCACCAGCAATCAATCTCGGGTCTAACCTGGAATATCTTATGCCCTAAAACTTAAATACTCAACCCCTACTCCCGTTCGAAAGTCCTACACTGAGTTACACACATCCCCACTTTCTCTTAATATCAACCGGTTCAGATTATGCAGTCAACCAACCCCCTTAGATGACTTTAAATTATTTGTGGATATGCTTAGAGAGATATAAAGTATTCTAAAAACATATAATATACAGCACTTTATGAGCATATACAGACATCAATAATCCTGTAGATAAGCTTTTCATATCAGTAAAGTCTATTGAACTAACACCACGGTGGCATGAGCGCTCCCCCCGCACTGATCTGAATCTGCACTACCTGACCACCTCTTATTTATATCTTCCCAATATCTTATTGAATCCATTAAATTTCATCTAGAAACTCAAAAAAATATCTCTCTCGCCCCAGCCTAAACTTAAATATAATTTCATTTCATCCCTTTTATACCTGTACTTCAAAATTTAATTTATTAATTCGACCCTTACAGCCTAAAATTAAATTAAATTCAAATCTAATTGTGTAACTACATGACACTTAAATACCTGTTAACTCTTCCTAAGTTTTTTAGCCATATGATTACTTGAAAGGTAGGCCCTGCCCACCGTCCAATGTAATGCCCAATTCTCTGCTTCTGACTAACTGCACACCATCTCGTCGACTTCCAAGTCCCTACTTCCACTCAAGATGAAGATAGTTTTTTTAATTTACGTCGCACTGGAGCAACACCAACGCGATCTATTACTTCTACTCAAGAAAATGTTATGTAGGAACTAACAACCGTTCTGATCTTATAAAAGAACGTTCTTTCTAAAGGACACTTTGCCCATGTGTTCCACCAAGCCCCAAACCCAAATTTCACTTTTTCTGTTTCTGCTCCTGTAAGCAATCCAGTAGTTTTTTGATGTTTGAGAACATCAATATTAAAGAATTAACGAAGAAACCGAAACCAACACATAAACACAAACAACTAGTGATGCATTAAAATTTAAAACAATCAAGAAAATTCACAAACATATTTCAGAAACAACTATAGAATTGATAAAAAAATGTTTTGTCAGTTAGCCACAGCAAGAGATAATTCTGTTTCGTGCGGTTTATTTTTTTATTTCAAAGGACGTTTTTTGGAAGAAGGGATTTAAACAAGAAAAATTACTCCGATCACTTATAAATTTCATGAGAATTTTTTAAAGTAATTAATACAAAACTATCTAACTATCTATGAAATAAAAAATACTTAACAATTTAGATAATTTTAAAGTAATTAATACAAATATTAATTAAAAACAAAGCGTATAATTTTTTTACATTGAGATCCCTCCCTTCATTCTAAATTTGAATAGACCAACTCCAAAAAGAAAAGTAAATAAAAAAATCCACAAATTTGATGAACTTCACTGTACATTTTGCAATGTTTCAAGTCAATTTTACTTTTAATTTGTAGTTTTACATGTCAAACCAAAATGTGTTTATTTTAATGCATAAACTATGCTTCTCTATTTCTCATAAATTTATCACCAAGCACTCGTATGTCGCGTTTTTCTTATCTTCCAAGAGGTATGAAACATCGAGAGGGAGGGGTCTCATTGTATTTCTGTTTTGATTTATCTCTTCTGATTTTTAACATTGAAAAATTCTAATATATTTAGCAAATGTTTTTGAAAGAGTTTTATATAAAACACATAAGTATTTTATGTAAGATTAAATATGAAAACAAAGCGCATACACACATGAGGAAAAACTAGGAATATATATATATAAATGGTGATGTAAATACATATCAATGTTGCACGGAGACAGTAAAGTAATGCAATATTTTGAGCAAAATAATTTATTGATTTAACAAATGAGTCGACTCATTTCTAAATACGAATGTATCACAAATACTCCACATATCGCCAAAACTCTGATTCAGCACTTTATGAGGGATGATCTCATAATTACAATGTATATTTCAGCTCTTTAATACTCATCAACCTATTATATACTAGATCAGAGCAAAGTGGGGATATGATTATTCAAGCTGGCTAATTGATGAAAAATTAATTTTTAATAGGTAAAATATTTACTCCCCCTTCACCTATGATTAACCCTCTGAGCGTCGAGATTTCCTAACTATGTGCTACTACTTTTAATCCAGAACCCACATGACTAAATAACCAAATCTATTCGTTGAAAGAATCCTAGGAAAGATTTTATTGGTCAAATAGTTAGAAGTCATACAGTCATATGGGTGTGAAGGCGGCCCTCAGAGGGTTAAGGATTTTGATGTAATCACATAATTTCCTGATATTTTCGATGTGAATACAAATTATTTTGTTTTTAAAATTTAAAATTAATAACATACACAAATTACCAGCGGAATGAAAGAAATGTTCCTAGAGAATTGTTTCGGTATACCCAAAACATGTTTATCAAAACTTCAAAGATTATTATTTGAATACCACAGTTCTTCCTAAGATGATAATTTGCTGGATAGGATAATACACGTAGTCTGTTTTTATTTCATAAAACAAAATTTCATTAGCAATTTAGAGTGAATAATAAATTGTATATATAATTCAATTTTTTATCAATATCAATTATGAGTAAAAATGATATGCTCATGAATAATATATAAATAAAACTCAAATTAAATAATCTCAATAAAATTAACTTCTAAAAATCCGATGAAATATTCCGTATTTCGGTGTTTCAAACAATACTGACCCAGGCCTACACCTGCAGATCACTTTAAGAACATCTGAAAACCTTTTTTGTGTTTCTCTTGGAGTGAATTTTTTAATCAAATATTTTCTAACATGTACACTACCGGAAAAATCCAATTTATAGACAAATCGAGATGGGAAGGTGAAACTTTTTATGAAAATCACATATACAAATGAAATTAAATAATTAAAAATGATTACATGAACGTGTGGATATGAAGTTTCAAAAATTGCATGAATCCTCGAATATATTTTTCCGATAGAGTACACTTTACCACTCCAATGACTGGAATTTTTTTATTTACACGGTTTTTATACTACGATAAGCTCAGAACACTCATCAGTTTTCCTTTATTTTTCCTTTTGTGATAACGGAGACATTTCTGGGCACAGAAAACTTTAAGATGAGAAATAAGTTCTAAAAGATGTTCAAACCACTCCAAGGATTTCTTTGCTGCTCTCAAATCTGCTGCCAGCGTACTGCGGCTTCTGCAATTTACGTATTCCTCTACCAGCAACCACAGGACTCTGTTATCATATCGGGGATTTTGTGGTAAATGAAAGAGCTAGATGAATTTGAACTCGTATTGTTACCAGCAACGTAAATCATGTTAAGAGGACTTAATTTCATTGGACTGCAGCAAGGTGTCCATAAAGCTTCCTTCTTGTCAGCAGTAGCAGTTTTGTTGTTCAGGATAGTGCTAAGCATCCGATGGTAATGGCTTGGATAAGAGTTTATTTGGTTGCTGCATTTGCCGTAGCACATGTTTGCACTGAATCCCAAAGGAGCTACAACCCAGTGCCACCCGATTTCTTTAAATGAGACGTAAAAATCAATGAGACAACATGTGCAATTTTTGTTTGAATTCGCACTTCTTCGTTTTCTTTCGGCTGCACCGGGATTAACATTGGAAACCAAAAAGGGATTTTGATCTCCATAATCCCTTATAGATGATCCTATTAAATAAAAATGTATGTGAATAATTTTTCATAAAGTAAATTTGTAAAAAGTTAAGGGGTACACAAAAATTATTTAAAAATTCTGAATACAATTTATTTAAATCTGTAATCAGAAAATTGACAAATTATAAGGCTCTGATTGTAAAACATAAGTTATGCCAGACTTTCTAAAAATAGTTAAGTGAGTTGTTCGAAAATTCCGGTATTTGGAAATTAGCTATTTAAAAAAATCAATAATGAAGTTTTCATTGCAAAAATAATTTTTTTCTACATAATTCTTCAACTCACTTAAAAGTTACTAAGAGAACTGAATTTTAATTAAAGTGCTCTTTCCACAAAAGTCGTTGAATTCTATTCTTTACCAGAGTATGTCTCTACTTTAATGAATCCGAAATTAATATGGACGTATGGACGATACAGTGGTGACGTTAACACCGAGAGAACGATTCATTAGTTAATAGCTTATGGCGAAAGACCAATAAATTTAACGTTGTTTTCAAAATATTCCTATTCAACAAACATACATTGGTAGGTATTTAAATTAACTTCACACTGGAGTAACATAACGGGCTATTGGCGATGATCCGGGATCAAACCCGAAGGGAAAGATCCGAGGACAACACCACGTAATTTTGAGCCGCGGTCAGATGACGAGGCGTACACCTGAGCTGGCACCCAAATTTCCACACCACGTCAACGATTTGAGGCCACGATAGATTTAACGCGCACCAGCCCCCTTGTACATGAGTTTTTCGTTGGATTCGAACTCTCAACCCTCCGGTTGCTAATCCGTTACTCTTCCAACCTGGCAAACATGCATTGGATTTTTAAAAGTTAATCGGTATGTCAGGACCTAGGTTGGCATTGATGGAATCGAAATAAAAAAATAAGAATCTTATTTACCACAAAACCATACGATGGAAATGACAATGCATAAATGAATGCAGTTATTTAAAACGAGAATGAAAATACAACCACAGCGTAATTCAATGTGAGACAGCAAAGGTAATTACCGTGATCACACGACTTCCTTTAACCTCGAACCCAACGATTTTAAACTGTCCATTATAAAGGTTTGCTAAGAAAGTCTATCATCATTTCATAAAATTAAATTACACCATAGCAAATTAAATTAATCACCGAGAAAATTATATTAGGCAACTAATATATGTAAAATGATTCTAGGACTTACCCAAAATATTAATCGTGCAGAAAGATTGATCCGTCCTGAGTTCAAATATATACTTAGGAGATAATTCAAATATCTCCCATCCCATCTCTGACTTCACTTTGTTGAGAGTTTCTTCATATTCACATTCTTGATCGTCCTCTAATGAAGTCGAAAAGCAAATGGTAACCGTAAGGGCCTCGGACGGTAAAAATTTCCGGATCCAAATATGTATGGACGATACAGGTTTGTTGTCAGAAGGCAATTCAAAATCAAATTTCACACAAGAAGTATAGTTTGCACAAGTAGTGTTACCTAGAACAAAAGAAAAAGTAATCTAGAAAAGATATTAATACCTTTATAATATCAAGCTTTCTTTGATAAATCTGATTTTTTTTTGCTGATAAAAATTGCACTGAAGGTCAAACAAGTGGTTCATCCCTTTGCAATCGCAATACCTTCATGGTTGGGTCACAGCCATCTCAAACATGAGGGATAACTATCATATAGAAATATTGAGATAATAGGGAAAGTCAAATTCTCCTGATACCTAATCTCGGTCTAGGCCATATGGCCTCTATACAGGGAAGGGGTTCCAACTCTTAGGGGGTCCTATCCTTTTCCTCCTCCCAATATTTTCATAGTTGAAGTTCAGTCTATCCAACAAACATGAGAGATAACTATCACACATATACGGATAAGGAAAGCCAAATTTCAATATCACTCGATTTCGGTTTAAATGATGCATTGAGTACTTTACAAACATATTTACATTAAATATGTTATTTATTCAAGGGAAAATTTTGGGGTTATCAGTCTCCACTCTTTCATAGAATTCGAAGTAAAAAGTGACATTTCAGTCATAGATCGTAAAATTAAAAGTTATCTCTTGCTTAAATTTTAGAGATAGAGAGCTAATGTGTCAGTCGTACTCAAGATAAAAATTGGAATAAGACAGCAAAGATAAAACACAGAAGTGGATTGATCTGAGAGAAAATTCAGTCAAAACAATAAACATACTTATGGCATTGATCTAAGATACATTACATAATGTTAGGTAATTTCTTTCGCAAATCTATAATCAGATTTGAATCTATTTTTTCCCATCGTATATATTGGTTTCTTATCACATCTGCTGGAAAGGTTTGGTGAACGCAAATTGTGATATGATAATATGAAAAATAAATGCATGAAAAATTCAAATTGCAATATTTCTGAACTGGATATTTCTCTATTTTAAATTTATTTTTTATTGTTTAAAATTACAGATAATACACTGCTGGCCACCCAAATTGCAACACCAAGAAAGACAAGAGATATCACAACAAAATTTATTTTGTAGATAACATGTTGACCAAGTATCAAATGATTAAATTTATAGACTTCTGTGAAGTGTGGTTCCTGCCAAAATCAGTAGCCAGAGTAGCCGCCATTGTTGGAGATCACCGCTGCCACACGCCTCGGCATTGATTCAAAGAGACTTTGGATGTGTTCTTGGGGTACAGCAGACCAAGCAGCTTCCACACGTTGCCAAAGTTGATCTGGTGTGGCAGCTGGGGATGTATTCTGGGTCAATCGTTGAGCAACCATGGACCACATGTTTTCTATCGGCGAAAGATCCGGAGAGCGAGCTGGCCAGGGAAGCAATTCAATCTGGCGATTGACGAAGAACCCTTGGACAATGCGTGCCACGTGTGGTCGCGCATTATCCTGTTGAAATAGGGCTGTGGGCAAGCCCTGAAGGTAAGGAAGGACAACTGGCTCCAACACCTCGGAGATGCAGCGCTGGCTGTTTAAAGTACCGGCAATGCGTACTAGAGGAGTGCGAGAGTGATATCCAATACCGCCCCATACCATAATACCCGGTGTAGGACCAGTGTGGCGGTGCACAACGCAGCTGTTCAGCATCCTCTCTCCACGGTGTCTCCAGACTCGAATCCGACCATCGTGGTGTTGCAGACAGAAGCGTGACTCGTCAGTAAAGACAATTTCATTCCATTCTGCCGTCCACATCCTTCTTTCATCGCACCATTGGCGGCGGAAACGTCTGTGGTTCTGCGTCAAGGGTAGACGAAGCAATGGACGTCTTGCGGACAGACCACTCTGCTGTAAACGGCGTCGAATGGTACGCGCAGACACTGGATGATGCGGTACAGACTGAATGTGCTGTGCTATGGTTCGTGATGTGGCTGAGCGATCCGTCACTGCCATACGCACAATATGCCTGTCATCACGTGAAGTGGTGCACTGAGGTGGATGCGATCGAACACGTCGGTCCGTCGTACCCTCCTGCATCCAACGATCACATATCCGCATTACAGTTGTTTGGTTTCGTCCAACACGACTACCGATTTCCCTGAAAGATAATCCACAATCTCGGTACGCCACTATCCTTCCTCTGTCGAACTCGGATACTTGATCAAAAGATGATCGCTGTTTTCTACGAGGCATAATTGATCGTTTTTTTGAAAAAAAACCACAAGAAAAACACAATTGCCGTACTTGAAATCGTCGAAATCTCCAAGCCTTAAATAGCGCTTTGAAGTGGCGCCACAGGCGCGCGTGATGTGTGTCTGCGCTGAAATTCTAATCATTTGCATATCTCACCTCCGCTAATGCATGTTGTAAATTTCATATTATTTGCATGCTTCCTTCAGGGTGTTGCATTTACGGTGGCCAGCAGTGTATTATTAACAAAGCTTCAAATTGAAAAAAATCAACTTTTTACATTGTGAAGCATTGAGCTTTGTAAAATTTTTAACCAAATTGACCATTTTGTTTTCTACATTGTTATATGAATAATCAGTTTTCTGTGCATATTCTTATTAAGTATTAAAGTTTCTCTTTTGAAAATTTATGGAAAAGCAACATAAAAGTGATAGAGAAGAAATTTATAAAGTCAGAGAACTTTCTTATTTATAAAGTTACTTCAAACAAGTTATGAGCATATTTTATAGGGAAACTTTTTATATTGATTATAAGGATATTAATTTCAAGAATCTAATTGCGAAGTTTCAAGATTTCATTACTCATTTAAATATATCATCAGATAAATATCTGTTTATGAGAATGATATCACTGAAGACTGAAACGAATTTATCTTTTAAAAGAAATAAAAGGTATTTTGGATATTTAATAGCAATTTTTCGTGCAATTTATTTGGTAAAAAATAAGTTGTAATCTTCTTGGATGACTTAAATGCAAACCAGTCGTAAACAACTGGATAATCTTACACGTAGGGTTGAAACTGATACTCCGATATGAGTAGAGTATCGATACTTTCGTTTCGATACTAGTAATATTTCCACCGATATTTTTCAATCGATACTTTTACTAATATCAGTAATCCCTACTAAGTATCGATAGATCAAGCTGTCGAGGTGTTGCGTTTACTGTCAACTGTCATTCTCCCCTCCCCACTTCTCTCAAATCATACAGTCTGTTTATTGTTTTCACTTTATTACTTTACTTTCTTAGCCATTTTAACTCATTTTTGTGAAGTGAGTATACAAAATTTTTTGTATTTGTTGTTTGTTTATTATTAGTTTATTTTTGCATTCTCCCGTTATTCAGTATGTCTCCTCTAAAAAGTAAAGCGTGGTTATATTTCACACCAATTAATTAAAAACGGCCAGATGCCGAATTTGTTCTAAAAGCGTAGAAACTAGTGGGGATAGCAAACATCTTAAATTGCGTCCAAGGCTATTGATTAAAAATTTTTAAAGCCTTCCAATGATGTTAGTTTTAAAATTGTATTATCATTGTTATTTCAGTGTTGGAGTATACAGTAACACAACCACAACCAAATTAAAGTTGACCCAGATATGGCTTCGGGCTCGGGCTCTAATCATGATCAAGATGTAGTAGAGCTACAAAAACCGATTGTTAAAGCATTTCATACAGTGGCATTATTTGGTGAAGGAGATGATAAGTACCGGACGATTAATCAGTGCACCTTATACTTCTTGTAAGGACAATAGGCCTTTCAATGTGGTACTGGGTTTAGAAGACTGTTGAAGGAATTGGCACCATCATATAGAATACCTTCTGTACCCACACTAAAAAAGCTTCTAGATGAAAAATATACTGCTGTTGCAACCATTTATAAGGGCAAATTTAAGGACGTATGCCAATTTGTGCTAACGTGTGATGCGTGGTCAGAAATGCCCACTGCTAAAAGCTTCTTGGGTGTTACCGCCCATTATCTAGAAGGTACAGATACAACGATTTGTACGAAGAATATTGCAGTGGAAGAGCTACAGGAACGACACACTGGCCAGCATTTAGCTGAAAAGCTGCGCTTAATTATCAGCCACTGGGACATTAGCATTTAAAAGGTTGTGGTGGTCGTAACTGATAATGGAGCCAACATTATAAATGCAACCAACACTGCTTTAGGAAAGGAATGCCACTTGCTATGATTTGCTCATACGCTCAACCGTATTTCACAAAATGTCTTCAGTGAGAAATTTGTTGCTAACCTTATGACAAAGTTAAGGAACATTATGCTGCGTATTAAGAGTAAAATAACTGTTTCAGACTAACTGAGGAAGGTTCAGTCGAATGCTAATGTCAAAGGGCATTTTAAAAAGTCATCCTCGACGTAAAAACACGTTGGAACTTCACTTTTTATATGGTGGAACGATTTCTAGAGATGATCCAGCCTTGATCCAGCCAGATGGTCCGAGGTTGTCGCACCACCAATGCTTACATTAGCCGAGATAGGGCACTGCAAAGAACTTATACAATTAATGAAGTCGCTTGAGAAAATTATAAGAGGTATCAGGTGAAGGGTATGTGAGTCTCAAAGATTACACGCTTAATAAACTGTTTAAAAGCTTCGATTAATAATATTGTAGCAAAGGAGGAGTTAACCTAAGCTAAAGGTATGCTCCTGGAGAAGATAAAGAGATTTGGCCAGGTTGAATGACATTCAAAGCTTGCTATTTCCTCAATATTGGATCCAAGATTCAAATATATCCACTTTCAGGATCCTCAGGCTAGTGCATTGAGCAAAATCAGGGGCCTTGTTTCCGAGTTGCAAAACTCCTCATGTACAAGTGATTCAGAAAGTGTGCATGAAGACTAACTATATTTGGCACTATCATAAGCAACTAGTCCATTCAGCGCCCTCAAAGAAAACTGTCCAGCTCGGGTTTGGTAGATGAAATGGCTATTTATCTATCAAATCCAGTGTGCCCTCTTATGTGCCCCCTCAGTCTGGGAGGAAATGAAGACGGTTTTTCCGAACCTGTACCTCATTTCCCGGTCGTACCTAATTATGCCAGCGACCTCGATGCCGTCGGAGCGACTTTTTAGCAAGGCTGGAGCTACTCTGACCAGAAATCGGCTTCTGGCGAGTAATCTCCAGAAAATATTCTTTCTTGGAGATTGTAGCGAGACTTGAGTTCGGAATTTAATTTGTAAATGTAAAAGATTACTCATCATATCTAGTTTTTATAATAAATTTACTGTTTTTTTTAATTTTCTAGTATAAGTGGAAATATTTATTATTATATTGCGTTTAAGTTTAATATTACAAGTTATTAACATTTATAATTAGCATAATAGCGTTCCATATTTTGTAATTAATATAATGAATTTATGTACCTAATTTTTAATACATTAAAAAATATCACAAAAAATGTTTTGTATGATTGCGGGAAACTTGTGCGAAAGGTACTTCGATTTTGATTCAGTATCGAGGTATCCGATACCTCGATACTGGAATAAATCTAGTTTCACGTCTAACAGACCGGGTCAAGGATCAATCAACTCAGGGACAAAACGAACACATTTATTACATGACTAAGTAAGACATACAACAGTCAGCAGTAAAAGTAGTGGTAAAGCTTTAGCGACTCAACCAGTCGCTACATATACACGTAGTGTCTACAACGTCCTCTACAGGCTCTCAGCACAATTATATACAATATATTTTACACTCCTCCATGCATCCGTTAGGCGGATGCATCAAACCAATCAATTTGAGTTTCCAGATTATAAAGTCTTTCAATAGGTCATCTTACAAGACCTTTTGCCAACTGAACCTCACAAGATTTTACTCTTCCATCTCTGCCCTGAAACATTTCTTTAATCCTACCCAACTTTCCAGTTACAGCGTTTAACATTATCTTCTGGAATGAGTACATCATTAAGTTTGAAAGTAGGAGTATCGGAATTTTTGAAAACATTGCAGATCTTAATTCTAACAAATATTCTTTATGAAACCTTTCCAAAAATGTTCTAATATCAGTTATCCATGTTTCCATCGTCGTTTGGTCAATTCAGATCCCGTGAATTCAGGTTTATTCACTGGTGAAGGCAAAACAGTTAATCTATTTCCAACAGTAAAATGAGATGGAGTAAGATCAGGTTCATTTGGATCATTATACACATAAGTAATAGGTCTAGAATTTACAACAGCTTCCACTTCAACTAATACGGTATACAATTCTTCAAAGGACAATGAAGTTTTACCTAAAACTCGTTTCAAACAGGTTTTTACAGACCTAACTAATCGTTCCCAAAATCCCCCTACCCACGGAGCTCCTTCCGTTATAAATTTCCATTTCAAACCATTCTTTCCAAATTTAACACATTTTCATTTTCATATAATTTATACAAATATCTTAATTCACGATCAGCAGATTTAAATGTTTTAGCTTTGTCGGAGTAAATGACTTTAAAAATACTTCTACGTGCAAAAAATCTCCGCAATGCTTGAATTAGCATTTAAACTAGACACTAATTTTAAATGAACACCTCTAGTAACCGCACAGGTAAACAAAGAAATATATGCCTTTGAACCATCCCTCAAATAAAGTGGTCCAGCAAAATCCACTCCACTAACCTCAAAAGGTTGAGCCTTTTCAACTGTCTGCTGGAAGAGGAGCAGAAATTTCCTGACCTGCCTCAGCAGTGATGAATCTTTTAAACTCGACAAGCATATAAAAAAGATTTAACAAAACGCCTATCTCTTAAAATCCAAAATTTACTACGTACTTGTACCAAAGTATCATTTAACCCACTATGAAGGACCTTTTCATGACAATGAAGAAAATTACAAGAGAAAAATAACTATTCGTCAGTATGATGGGTTGTGTTTCTTCTACATCTAGATACGATTTTACCAATCTACTTCCAACCCTCAATATACCTTTCATCAATCTTAAAATTAAAGAAGTCCAAATTGTTTGAATGTTTATCCACATATTTTTTACACTTTACATTATTTAATTCTGCAAAGAAACACTCACTCTGATTTACCTTTATCCAATAATCCACTACATTATCCATTTCACCAGTTTGAATGGGTCCTACCACCTTTTCTTTTGACCTTAAATTATTTACAAATCTAAATACCAGTGAAGTAACTCGTAAAAGTTTACGTAAATTACTAAAATTTTCAATTGTCAAGACAGGTTGCATGTTAATTTCAATTGGTAATTTGATCAACACTTTCATCTGTCGTGCACAATGAGTCATTATGATTGTTTTTCGATATAGGCCAGTTTATTTCTTGTTCACCCAACCAAGACGGACCATGCCACCACACATGGTCAGATGCAAGATCACGAACGGAGACACCACGGGTGATCTTGTCAGCAGGATTGTCTACTCCTGGACAGTGTCCGGTGATGTGTTATCCTGAATTTCTATCACTCGATTTTGCACAAACGTCTTCCAACGTCGCGGCGAATTTCTGATCCAGTGCAGCACGATGATGGAATCAGTCCACATGTACATCTTCGCATTCGGGAAATACTTTCGAGTAGTATTACTCGATCGAGAACCAACTGCAGCCATAAGCTCGAGTGTTGGCAAAGATAACTTTTTCAGAGCCACTCTCCCCTTAGCGATCACAAACGAAGTTGAAGCATTCATTGAGTTCTTAAACTTCACGTAAACAACGGCTCCATAAGCACTTTGAGAAGCATCGAAAAAGCAATGCAATTCCAAGTCCGTAAGCGTTTCTTTCTCAAGGTAAAAGTAGCAACGAGACACCTGTATGTTAGGCAAATCACGCAATTGTGCACTCCAGTCAATCCACTTGACCTGAACTTCGGGAGGCAAAACTTTAATCCAGTCGATTCCGGTGAGCCACAAGACTTGAAATGTAATTTTTGTCAGAATCACGTAGGGGCAAGAAATTCAAGAGGATCAAATATTCTGGACGCTCCTTGCAGTACACAACGTTTCGTTGGTTTGTTAGAGAGGATGAAGTCCATGATGTCTTGGGCACTAAATGTAAACACATCATTGGCAGCATTCCACTGTAATCCTAGAATTTTCAATAGGAAATCTGTTAACGGCAGTCCAAAGTTTAGTCCTTTTCTGATTCAAATTCCAAATTTAATTTATCAGTATTAGAATTCCACTTTGTTAATATCATTGATGCCTCTATCATTACCTTTTTAGCTTCGTGATGAATACGCAAAGCTTCTTTTTCGCTGTCTGTACCGCAGATGAAATCATCAACGTACATGTGATTTTCTAGCAGGTTCAGTGTGATTGGATACAAGTCTAAACTTCTTCAAATGGTGTTTGATGCAGGCATTCAGCAGGAAAGGGCTTGATTTTGCACCAAACATCACGACACATTCGGTAAACGTTTGAATTTTGCAATGTCGAATCATCGTCAACCCACAGGAATCTCATTGAATCACGATCTTCAGGAGCGATCGAGACCTGAAGGAAAGCCTTTTGTATATCTGCTGTAAAAGCAATGCGATGTAGACAAAAATTAATCAAGATTTTTAGCAATTTAGGAATCAGATCTGGTCCTTATAGTATGCAATCATTAAGCGATTTTGATTCTTTTCCTTCGATGATGCATCATACACAACACGTAATTTCGTTGAGGAAGCATGCTTACGAATAACTGCTCGATGAGGTATGTAATAAGTCCGATCACCTGTAGGAAGATCAGTCCACCCTCTCGATTACATCTTCCTTTTCTTGATCGCTAATTACTTGTTTGTATTGCTCGTAAAAGTTCAGGTTAGATTTAAATCGTTCAATTAGTTTGGAAAATCTTTCGGTATTTGCGAGATTGGTGTGCAAAATGCAGTTTTCATCTCTCCAAGGAAGTCGGACCTCATACGTTTTATTTTTGTATGAAATCGAATCTTCAAATAATTGCAAAGCTTTTTCATCGTCTACTCGCTCATCAACGCTTTTAATGCCAAGGCTCTCAATGTCCCAAAAGGATTCAATGTTTTTCCAAAGCCTTTCCTCGAATGTCAGATTGGAACAAACACTTTGACTCATCGCTTCGAAGTTCGATGCAGAAACAGGTCCATGAATACACCACCCAAATATAGTACTCATCGCCACAGCACTTTCATTTCTTCACTAGTTGCTACATTCCACAAGTGGCCCGCTCCGATTAAAACAGATATGATTCATTCTCCCGGCTCCAATGGGATTTTCAAATGTGATACCGAGATCACGAAGTTGACCTTGAAGCTGTGTATCTGGAATTCGTATTTCCGCTGTTATGACTGGAGATTCGATGATTTCAAGAGTAATAAATTTTCCAGACTCGCTTATGTTGCGCAACGTGAGCTCCACTTTCGCCGTCGACAATGCTTACTTCCCTTTTCCCCGAAAGTGTAAATTCAAATTGGTTTCGTCTTTCACTGGAAGATTTAAGCTTCTGGATACATCCTCGCGAATTACACTAATTTGGGAACCTCCGTCCAGGAGACACCTGACGATGCAATTCTTATTCGAACCCTCAGCAACAGCATAAACAGTTTGAAGCATAATATTGGATCCGTTTTTTAGCAGAATTTTGCGAGATTTTAGTCGATTGTTCTGTTTTGGGAGGAATATTCTCAATCGCAGTTGTTGCGGCGGGTCTCACACTTTCGTGATGTCTTCCGTGGCAAATCCTCCAGAAGTGCTTGTTTTTGCAGTGGATTGCAGTTAGGAACTTTCGTTTTGCAGTTAGTGTTGGGCTTCCAGCGTTGCTCGCCTTTCGGGGGGGGGGTATTTCAATTAACGTCACACTGGAACAACACAACGGGCTATTGGTGACGGTCCGGGATCAATCCCAAAGGGAAAGATCCGAGGACAACACCACGTAATTTTGAACCACGGTCAGATGACGAGGCAACACCTGAGCTGGCACCCCCACTCTCCAAACTTCCACACCACGCCAACGTGAGGACATTTGAGGCCACGATAGATTTAACGTGCACCAGCCCCCTTTGTACACGACGGTGTTTGGCTGGATTCGAACTCGCAACCCTTCGGTTGCAAGTTCGGTGCTCTTCCAACCGGGCCCCCGCTCGCCTTTCGGAAAATCTTGCCCCACTGTACATTCTTTTTACAATTCAAACTTGCTGCTTCTAGGCAGTTGATTTCTTTTTTCAGAAATTCCATCAGGAGGTTCTGTTTCGAAAAGGTTCAATTGAAAGCAATTTATTCATATGCGAACTGATGACCACATCTTGTCTCCCAAAGCGTTCCTTCAAAATTTTAATGGATGCGTCATAGTTCTGATCACTTAAAGCAAAACCAGAAATTGAAGCCAGTACGTTAAATCCAAGCAAGGATTTGAAGTATGCAAATTTCTTAGTCTTTCGCGGCGAATCGTTGTTATGAATGGTATCTTCGAAATGATTCCAAAAGTCCAGCCACTTACGTATCACCGTAAAAGGTTCCGATTTGAAGACTGGGAAGCCTCATCACCCCAATTTCAGGAGCAATCCTCGTGTTTGAAGTTTGGCTCGGAGTCAACAGTTCTTGAATCACCCGCATGCTGCTTAAGAAATCGTTGCTGCCTTCCTTTCCAAATTATAACTGTATCTTGGTATTCTTGACTCTGAATAATTTCCTTTTCCAGTTCTTCTGGGTCCACCTCCAACTCTATTTCCGAATCCAAGATTTTCAAATTGTCCATTTTCTCCAAAAATTGATCGTTCACGAGGTTCACTTTTTCGAGTAAAGAAATATCCTCTGCACTCAAGTATAATTCAAATTTTGCAGCAACTTAGTGATTAATTGCCTGACAACAGCTCTTTTATTCCGAACCTCGGACGAATTCATTTTCGAAATTGCAACAGTCTATCGCGGAACGAAATCAACAGTCCAAAAAGACCTAGTCCCAGGCTCCCGGCACATTGAAATAAATCGAGTTTCATGTCGAACAGACCGGGTCAAGGATCAATCAACTCAGGGATAAAACGAACACATTTATTACACGACTAAAGAACAGACATACAACAGAGTCAGCAGTAAAAGTAGTAAAGCTTTAGCGACTCTACCAGTCGCTACATATACACGTACACTGTGTCTGCAACGCCCTCTACAGGCGCTCAGCACAATTACATACAATATATTTTACAGATACTTACTAATATCGGAAGCTTGTTTCGACATTTCCACTGATATCGATACTATCGTTCGATACCCGAATCTAGAAAAAGTATAGATACTTTATTCCGATATTTCAACCCTACTTACACGCGTCTATAACGTATATTTGTTTAGTGATGCGTGCAAGTTTCGGTGAGCATCATTAAAACACTACTTAAACTAGGTTTGGGCCCAAAGCCATTAAAATTGTCAAATGTTAGAGATAATTCTAAGAAATGTTGATAATTTTTACATTTTGAAGTGTCATGTATCTCATACTTTTATAAAGTTTTCACAAAATTAAAGCGAAATACATTAACCAATGTAATATCAATATTTCACAAAATGATATTTAATTATTTTTGCTGAAATTATCTTTATATATTTTGCTAACATGCGTGGATCAAAAATAGGCGTTATTTGTACACTGGTGTTCAAAATTAAGAGAATTTTCACTTTTGGGCAATTATCTCCAGAACTACTGGACATATTTTAATGAAATCGGTTATGTACATAAGTTGAAATAATACAAAAAATAACCATACAACAGTTATGGAATACAATCATGATCGTACGTAAGACTCATCAGCGCAGGAAGGTCTAAAACAGAGGTTACAATATCGACACAAAATGGGTTAATAGGGGTATGGTTAATAGGGGTATGGTCCCCTCTTACAGTTATACAGCTCTCATAGCGTGAATTGATACTGGAAATGAGGCAATTTATGAGTCTCTCTGGCAGTCGGTTCCACAAAGTGAGTGGGAAGCAAACAGCAGGTCTTCTTGCAAACAGACCTCTCTGATGTAGCCTTCTGGAAACAGTAACCCTTGAAACTCAGTTTCCTGTGGCCGCATGAAGGTCACGAGAGAGCTGAAAAGCTGTTGCACTCCTGTTACGCCTCGTTGTAATGACCAAATATCAATCTTCATTGGCCGTCGTGGCTCTTGGACGACTTTGCCCAGGCTTTCTCATTACGGATTCGGTATCCTTAAAGTGTTTCCATAAGTTGGACACGACGCTGGGCGTTACATTCAAGTCTCCAGTAAACTGCACTTGAGACTGCCCTGCTTCCAGTCTCCCGACGATTCTCTCCCTCATTCCATCATCCAAACGTTTGTGGTTACTCATTTTAACTGTTTGCTTTTGAATTTCACCGAATGGTGAAAAAAACCAAGAATTCGCCGAGGTGTGAGAGCGAACGAAGCGCGAAAATTGTAACGTGTGCTTAGAAAGCCTGTTCCTCTAAATGCACCGCCCACACGTATTTGTACGCTACGTATTCGATACTAAAGATTTGCATCTTTGTTTGGAAGCATTAGTTTTTCCTTTCGTTCAGTACTTTTCGAGAAATTCGACAAAATATGCAAATGCTCTTAATTTTGAACACCAGTGTAGATTTTCTTTGTTGTGTGTATTTAATTTGTTTTTTTAATATCAAATTCAAAACAAATCTTTCAAATCAGTCAAATCTCCTTTAATAAGGGAGGCTTGACACTGACAATAAAAAATGCTTTTTGACTAAGATGTAAAATTTGTATTTCACTTATGAATATTGTACAATGACCATGGAACACTATATATAAAATCAGTTTTAAACGTCTTAAAATATTTCAGAACATAAAATTATATTTTGAATTAAAATAAAGTGCCTATTGATTTTTATTAAATAAATTCAAATATGGCTATGTGATCTAATTTTTATGTTTTATTCCTTCGTTTTAAATTGTGGATTGATATGCAATATGATAGTCAACTTCTTTCATATGAAGTGGGTCCCCTTATATGGCCATTTTGTAAAGAAAATTACCTGGATTTTTAACTCTAACTTTTTAACCTAACCCATGTACGAAACTAAAACCTTGAATCTGCGTAATAGTTTAGTATTTGTTAAATCCTACTTGCCTACATGCGTAGCAAACACTTTGAGAAACTTATAAAATAAGTCTAAAATATTGTTTAAATTGAAAAACACTTAAAAAATCCTTACTCACATATTTTTACTAGCTGCATGAAACGTAACTGTTTGAGTTCTTAACCCTTTGAGCGTCACGAGATTTCAGACTTGTTTAGCATTACCTTTTTTGTGCCCGCAGCACTGTAATAACTAAATGACAACAAATATTGCTTTAAAGATCCCTGAGTGAGAATTTATTGGTCTAGAAGGTCAAAACTGGTTAGAAGTCATGCAGGGAAGACTGCAAGTTGTAGAACAAACTGCCTCCTTTAAAGGGTTAATTGACTCCTAGTGGGGAAAACACTAAAACATTTAAATAAGGAACTTTATAATTGGATTGTCCCACTTTGGTCAAGGCTCGCCAGTTTCCCCGACAGTAATTTTACATTTTTTATTTATTTTAATTTCAATTTTTATTTTTCCGTAGCTTTGCATGTAACTTGACGAGTGCAAAATTAATGTTAGATCACATGCCTCGGATTGGTAGCCCATCTCTATAGAACGTTCTCGAGGAAAAGAAATTCCAGAGTCACTACTATCATAAAATTAATGTAAATTTTACTACTTCTCGTTAATATATATAATATGGTTCTACTGGGTGCTCTAGTTAAGAAACTCTGGGTGGAAGCGAATATATATTTCCCCCATTATTTTTCCTGTCCTATTAATCCAAAGAGGTTTTTAAAGGTCTGTTTCTTTAGATTGTGCAAAATGTATTTATTAATTTCAATTGCTGTTTCAATATTTATTTTCTCGTGACTTTGTATGTAACTTGACTTGTGCAAAAATAATATGTCGGATCACATACCTCGGATTGGTATCCTATGTCTATAGAACGTTTTCGGGGACAAGAGATTCCACGGCCACTGCTATTGCAAAATTAATATAAATTTTATTATTTCTCGAAAAGGGATGCATAAATATTAATTTTATAAAATATGGTTCAACTGGGAGCTCTAGTTAAGAAACTACTGGATGGTAGAGAAAAATATTTTTCCTGTCCTATTAATTACGAAGAGGTTTTTAGTCTCCTGTTTCTTAAATTGTACATTATATATTTTGTATACTTATACCAAAACTTTTCTATAGCTTGGTATAGATGTCATGCATAAAACTTTTTTATTCAGTTTAAATCCTGTTAGTGTCATATTTCTTTCGCATTCCATTTTCACCCTTTCATTTGAATACTCAGCGATAATTGTCCATTCACAATTTAGGCAAGATCACGATATCAAAACCGTACCACAAATACTTTTCCATCATTCCTTTGCTCCGTAAATATATCGTGTTTTTTTCCATAGCCCCCATTATGCGAGGAGCTCAGAGACGAGCTGCTTGTTGTAATGGGGAGTGAAATCACCATTTCAATGTTAGACCCACGACTCCAAAACTAATTTCTTTAACCACTTAAAGCACGAATTTTTTTCGGAAGAACTGGTAAAAAATGATCGAATTTTTTTTGACAGAAAATGAATATATATATATAGGTATAGTGTAAGTTATTTTTTGCGATTTCAGTTGCGGGGGGTGGGGTAAAAGTTATAAAAAAATTATTATACAAAGTGTAAACGATTTGATTACATGTTTATTTTGAATTTCAAAATATTAATAATAATAAAATATTAACTTCAGATTCACTTCCATCACTCAAGAGATCATCACTTTCTTCGCTGAAACTTTCTGATAAATTGGCATATTCAAAATCGTCACAGTCGCTCATTATCAGATAACTTTTTCTAAACAAGTTACGAAACCACTTAGTAAAAATTAATTTATGGTTAACTGTTTACTTTTATGATATTTAATGTAATGAAAATGGATATATTACCTTTTAGACACCTAACAACTGCTTTATAACAAAGAATTCCTAACAAACTTATAGCTAATCATCAAAATGCACCACTTGGTTTACACAAGAAAAATGGTGCATATTGATGCCATCTACGGTAAATAAGTTTAATATCCATCTATAAATAAGTGGTAAATCATCTATGATAAATAAGTTTATGCCATCTTTAATCTAGCCTATCTATTTTTACTAGGACGGAAGAGCGCCCGTGTGAGACACGGGCATGTGCAAATTTGCCGGTAACTTTCGCCCGTCACAAACACGGGTAAATGCGTTAAGTGGTTAATAAAAGGATATAGTTAAAACCTATTCATGTCTTACGTCTCTAAGGATGATACAAATAAATTTAACGTACAATTTATTTTAATAGTTCATATTTGGTTATGATCTGAATGAACTGACTTAAGATAAACAGGATATTTTTAGTGCTCGTTCTCAGTTTTAAAAGAATTTTAACGAAAATATGCATGATAAATCAGGTCATTTGCATACATTTATCTACGTATATTCCCTTCAATCAATAAAGCTATTTTGTTCGTTCATTCGATGTAGTAATCAGATGGTCAATTGGTGTCAGGGTCGAACACTTAGGCTCTACTGATTAGTAGACGATTAAAATAATTTTTGTTATCGATTTAAATTTTTCAAGATCCTTCTAGCAACAACATGCACTTGTCCCTCGATATTTTCAAAAAACCCAACCCAATGAAGAAACTCAAATTAACACTTCAGTAATCTGCATTTTAACTTCAATAAATAGTTATTGTATTTAATATGTGAAACAGTAACTATCATGGCACTGAATATCATTTATTTTAGGGTGCAATTAGAGAAATTTACCCTTTCTAAATTCATTACGATATTAACATTTTCAAACAAATAAAACCTAATTTTAAAATTATTTGAACTGGTCAGTTTAGAATTTTGTCAACCTGGTTTTCAAGCTATTTTTAATTTATTTTCAAAAGCACCAAGTTTTCTAAATTTAAAAGTTCATGTATCACTTAAAATTAGATATTTTTGAAAATTCATTATTCGTTAGAAATGGTGAGAGTTAGGCTGAGCCACGTGCAATTTCTCCCCATCCATCGGTTTTTTAAACGGGCTGCGTTAAAGTGATTGAAATCAGTGCTTTTGAGTAGTCGGAACTCGTAAAACATTTCATAAAGTTCAATTCGTGTCAAACCTTAAATACCAACAGCATACTTTTAGTAGAAAGGAATACAAACCGTGGATTTGACTTAGAGTGACCTAGGAGGATTAATACACGTCTTTAAAAGTTTATACCCGGTTTAATTACAAGATATATACCATTTTAAGTGCAATTTGCAATTTAGACTTATTCCGGTACTTTTAAAAAAAATCCAGGACTCACTACGGAGAAGTGGCTAGATTCCAAGTCCCAACCGTTCCCTCTCAACCATCTGTGGGAAAATGAAGCCTCTGAGTGTCATGAGATTTTAGAGGAATATAGTATTGCTTTTTTCTCACAGTACACTTAATGACTAAAAAGCCACATCCATTGGTTGAAAGAATCCTAGGAAATATTAAATTTTTCAAAGAAGTCAAAAATCATTCAGGAAAGATTGAAGTTTGCAGAATGGATATGTTCGTATGAACCCCTCAGAGGAGAGCATATAAGAGTGACATATAACATGTAACATATAAGAACTAAACTAACATATATAACATATAAGAACTAAACTAACATATATAACATATAAGATATCCTTGAGCAACTGCCAGACATGACGTGAGAGTATCTGTCACAACTAATGACAAACAGGGGGCCCTCATACGAAATTATGATAGCATTTTTACTCCAAACATTGTTTTTCGCCAAGTCTTCAATATGTAAAATTCAACATTGAACTTGATTAGAAGATCAATGATCGAAGTAAATGCCCAATACTAAGGCAGGGTGGATGGGTTGTGCAAGGGTGCAACTCGATGACAGCCACCTCCTCGTGGTGAGTTGTGAAGATGTTATATTTACATACTATGCAACATTCTATTTCTATGTTTGAGGTGTATAGTAGGTGCATATAATTGAGCTAAGAGCTGTCTATCCTACAGAAATTTGTATCAGAAGTGTTATCCTTGAAATTTAATAATGCCAAAGCATTATGGGATTGGGAAATTTAAATGAAGACGGTTTGCAATGAGATGGCGAAAAATCTAATATGTCGTTTACTAACAATCAGTTATCCCGTGACACATTAAACCATAAAACTTTTAAATCCGAATAATAATAAGGATAAATTTATAGAATTATATAACAGTGAATCTATAAGAAGGCATGCAAAAAAAGAGTAAAAAATCCAAGAGGGAGGTATTTTCTAACACGTTGTCCTCCGTAACGAGGGGCCATACAGCTAGTAGGATATATAACTAAATAACATATAAGAGTTTTGTAGTCCGATTTGTTAATTTGGGCATAACGTCTCGTAAAATGAGTGTATCGTATGAAAATTTTCCACAGCACTCTCAGAGCCTTGATACAATCTTTCCGCATTGCAGTGGCAAGTTAAATATGACAGAGAATTTTTAAAGTAGTCACATTTTTTTTGCCTAAGATCGTAGACACCACATGGTAGAAAATCGGAGGATCACTGAATACAATTTTCATCCAATAAGATAAATGTATTTTATAAGTATTCGAAATTTATTATTTCTTCAAAACCTTAACTCTCGTACTTGATTTCTCTCATGTCTGTAGTATTCAGTATAGCTTACTGCAGCCATTTCACTCGATGGTAGTGTCTAATACTAATTTTCAGATTTGAATTCTCTCCACCAGTCACCATTGAAAGAAGGATGTTCTCTAGATGTTCACAAAAAGAGTTTCGACAAATCACAGAATTGACTATAGTCCTCAAGGAGACAGGTAGGAACTTACTTAGGTGCATATCCAAAAATTAGTATTCTGAATTACCATTGCATGTCATATAGGTCTTAAAATTGAACCAAAGCACAACTTAAACGCTAAACAGGTATGTTACAATTTTTGCAAATTTCAAGGATGGTTTCTTGGTTCTCACATACAATCACAAGTATATTGTATATGCAAGTATTTACTATTGTGAGTCCCCTTGCATGTGATAATTTGAAAATATGATTTCATCTTTTTTTATTACATCGATGGCTGTTTTTAATGGTGAGGCAAATTTGATATAGGTAATGTTCATCTGTACTCAAATCTGAAGGAAATTTAGGAAGGTTGGTATCAATTCGTTTGAATATTACAACAGGGAGTGTTTTAGGATTATGGATGCTTTTCCGAAGGACTTGAGCAGATCAGGACCTTATTCCATCAAGATTCATAAACAGGGAATTAAAGGCAGCTGGATGTGCTTTTAAATAGCATTGAAATCATTGCAAGTGTCGGCACACGTTCTCTTTAAGTTTTCTTGTAATTCACTCTATTGTGTCTCGCGTTTGCAAATTGTCCATCAGCTTCATTATATCGAAGATGCTGTATACCCATTCCTTGATTTTCCAGGAATCTCTCTGCTCATTGCACACTAAAAAGTTAATATCTCAACGAAAACTGAGTAAAATCTTGCATAGACGCGTATTAGGTCTTGGTTGTCCGAAGGGAAACCCACGGTATGGGGCCAATTATAAAGAAAGAGGACCCTCTAAGTTTAATTTAAAGGTTTGACACGAATTTAACCTCCTAAATCATTTTACGGGTTTTCGACAAACGATTGATTTAGGTCACTTTAATCCTGCTCATATGAAAAGTATCGATTGATTTCAGACGGTCTTGCGGGGCTGCCAAAACACCAGAATTCAAAAATTTCATCCGCAGGTCTCTTTACTAAGATATTTTTTAATTTGGAAAAAATAACAGATATGTTCATCTGAGACGGACTAACAAACTTTTTTAACTATTAGAATTTGTTGAGGCAAAATTCGATTTTATCGGTCCACTCTAGTGTTCAACCGTTTGGCTTGCCTGGGAAACATTGAGTGAGAAGGAATTGCCTTGGACCGCATATGAGATATAACTTAATTAATGTATATGAGTAACAAAAATTTCCTCGATATTTATATTTTTATGATAACATTAAAAAAGAGAGAAAAAAAAAAAAACTAGTTGTCTAGTTGCATCAATATCTGGTTCGATGGAAGTGGTTGCAATTCTTAGTGAGTTCTCAAGGTGCTCGTCAGAAAATTTTGATCTAATTTTACTCTTGTTATGTGGTTCATCTTTGAAAATAGTTGTTCACAAAGTATGTAAGCCAAAAAGCGATGACATGAATAGGTCGGCATCGTGAAGTAAGGGTTATTTTTCTCTAGCGAGATAAGTCTTCGAGTCATGAAACGAACAATTAAAATCACATAGTAATATTAAAAGTTTACGATCTTGTGGGGTTGCATTACTAGCTTTATAGGTACGCAAATTTGACAACCATGTATTAATGCTTATGGTTTATCGATGATTTTAATCCACAAAGCGGCTGAATCTACTCATCTGCTCATAAGAAGTACATTATTTAAAGGGTGAAAATCATCTACATCCCTGCGGGAAACAGGGAAAATCATCCCTAACAGGGAAAATCATCTACATCCCTGCGCTTACAAACCAAGATTCGAACCCGAAACTTACTGGACGGCAGACAAAAGCTATTGCCTTTGTTTGATCCAGATAGCTGAAAAAATTAAAAACGTTTAACGACGCTTTAATCTTAGTTCAAGCAGTGGGCTACACAAATTGAAAGAAAAATGTGCTATTTATGGGAAATAATCTTCATGGATTGTCATCAATCAATCTAGATATGATGGTATGAAGGAAGACATTAAAATTCTTCTTTAACTCATAAAAGTACTTTTAAAGTAAAGTTAATACCTGAAAAGTTCTAGCGTGGGATCTTTTCGTATGTCAAAATAGGTCTCTGGTAATATGCAGAAATTATTTCCGAAAACTGTGTGAATAGCCCGTTGTAACGCTCCAGTGCTAAGTGAATTCAACTTCAAAATGATGTGAGCATAACTTTAGATCAAAGAAAATCTTACAGTATTGCTATTTTTAATTTATGTTAATAAAATATTGCCTTTGATGCTTCTTTCTTTGAAATATCTGCTCACCGTGTGTGAGATACGCATGAGCTATAATTCTTATATTTAAGTATTGGATTAGAATTCAAATAAATAAAAATCTATCATATTTTAACACCCTTCGGTTCTGCATTCCTTATTCCAGTCAGCTCAGATGTTGCCTCATCATCTGACCGTGGTTCAAAATTACGTGGTGTTGTCCTTGGATCTTTCCTTTGGGATTGATCCCGGACCGTCACCAATAGCCCGTCGTGTTGCTCCAGTGTGACGCTAATTAAAATACCCTACCTTATTCCAGTCCTAAATTATATAACTGTGTTTTATAAAAATACCTAAATGTATTTATTATTCTGTGCAATACATAAAAATATTTTTAATGCAGAATAGTTTAAATATTTACCCTACGACTGTCTTAGTATCAAAATATTTTTATTCCATTTGTTTAAGATTATACCACAATTTAGGATCTTAAATTTAAATGGGGATATTTCAATTAACGTCACACTGGAGCAACACAACGGGCTATTGGTGACGGTCCGGGATCAATCCCAAAGGGAAAGATCCGAGGACAACACCACGTAATTTCGAACCACGGTCAGATGACGAGGCAACACCTGAGCTATTTAAATGGGGAAAACACGTTCATCATATTAGTTTAGTTATTGGATATTCGTTTAATTTTGTTTTTTATATTTCTGTGTTAGATTATTTATAGGAATTCTTTAAATATTCGAGTATCATTTTTGCAAGTGAGACTAGTAGTTTCTTGTAACTTTATTTGAATGCCCAACCACTGACACTTTGACCTTCGACTTTACAACTAGCAACTATTTGTGAGGGAGCACCCAAAGGATGAGCCGTCGTTAACCCTAACAGAGACAATCCCCAACATCCTTACGCTTACAAGTAATAGGAAAATAATTAGATAAAATGATTTATAAAATGCTGATGAAAACAATATTATTTTATTATAATAGCAAAAATGGATTTAAATTTGATCAAAAGGTTCATATATTCAGCATTAGTTAAGCTTAAAGTTGGTTCTAAACTTCACAATTCTATTATAAAGCAAAAAATTAGGTAACTCAAATATTTGGAATCTATTCATTTTTAAACAATTGGTGTAGGTTTCACAGAGAAAACTACATAGCTGGCCATTTAAAATGCATCATCATGAAGGAAGTATCCAATAACCTTCTAATTTGCACGATGCATGGAAGGATATGTCGGTGATTAATATTGATGCGTATATGCAAATCATGTGCACCACTATCGCCATCTAAAGCAGTAATTAAAAAAGATCTGAGAGGCTGTTTTAAGTATTGTAATTGTGTTTTCTCGCTATTCTTGTATATAGGAAGCTTAATTATGCTTAGAATAGAAATATTGTGTTTATAACACTAAGCATTTGTTTCGTTTTAAGTGATCATGATGGTCAAGTGGACACTAAATAGTCAATGTTAAAAAATTGAATAAAATGCCATAATCTCTCTATACAAACGAGATCCATCTATGTGGGATCTTGGTGTTTTAACAAAAGCGAATTTCTTAGGAAGATCAAAAAATATTTTCTTATCTATTTCTAAATATAACTTTCGAAAATAGCATCACAATTGTTTTCAACAGTTTTCTGATAAATATTAGTAGCATACTTCGTTCAAATATACATCTTAAATATACATATATTAATTCGGCTTAGAAATGTATTGAGGACAAACATTTATTGAAGCTTGTCAATCATGAAGCATAATAACAGATTGAATCAGTAGTTCAGTGATTGATTTATCTTAAACTGTTGAAAGATTATCGTGTTTGAGGTTACTTTTCCCAGCATTAGCAATCACCAAATCGTCACTTTGTTTCCTTCACTTCGTTGTGTTACAATCAAATATATTCACACCTAAAACTTTCAAGTGTGTCAATACATGTCACCAAAACTACACATACATTCACTTAAAATGGTCAAACAACGTAGGATCTATGTATTTAAGTAATATTAAGACAACGATACTGAATTTTTGGAAAGCCAAGGCTATTTCAAATAATTCTAAAAAATGTTTGTTATTCAGGAGACTTTTTATGTTAAAACTATTGACCAGTCTCTCTTCATTTGAACAAGGAAGCATTTATTTTGAAAAAGAGCACTTTTGTATAATGGGCAGTTAAACAGTTCCCGAATTCAGCAGAGGTATCTTATGTTAACCTTCTTTATATTACAATTCATAATCGTGCAGCAAAATATATAATTTTATATAGTTTCGTAAAATTCTCAGTACTTATGATTGTACTGTTCTTAATCTTTTTCCATCGAATACACTTAACATAAGGTTACAATCCATACACTTGCTACATTAAAATTTACCGTTATTGTAAAGACTAATTTGAACATGAAAAATGTCCAAAGTAATAACTTTTCATTTGTCCTTAAGGATTTTCTAGATTTTAATTACCGAACTTCTCTTGTTTTCGTGGGCTTAGCTGCTCAGTCACTTATTACGTCGTTCATTTTCGTTTGTAAAACGTTTGGGTCCCAAGGTCTGTTGAGCTTTGCAAATTTGATTGGGGGTCTCTTTACAGCCATTGTTTGCTACACAAAGACTAATTAGACAATTCGCTTTACAGGAGTTCATAGATGATCATATTCTATATTAATTATCAATGCTCAAAGCTATATATTCTATTTATAATAGGACATATACAGTTGGATCTTTTGATGTGAGAATATTATTTCACTCAGTTCATTTCTCTTTAGAATATTTAAACACCAAGATGTTTTGATTGTCGTTCTACTGCCATTTTTTGCAACAATAGAGAACTTACGACTTAAAATGGAATCTGAAACACTACAGACATCCGTACCCAAAACCGATTCGGAACACAGAGAGTGTTTATCCGAGGCTCAGAACCTCTTAACCAGTCGACTTGTTCTTTTCCATGCAATAAATGCGTTGCAATAAATGTGTTTAAAATCAAGAATTTAAAATTACGTAATGGTTTTGTTTTTTGATGTATTTGATAATTGATATAGACTCTGGAGAAGAAATATTTATTTTTAGGAATACGAAAATTATTTTTAATCTGTTTTACTGAGAGAATATTTGGAGCGCAAAGTCAATACATTCTTTTCTTAAAAGGTGAATTTCTAAAGAATGCATATATAGTCACCTATAAAACATGCAAAGTTGTGTGATAAACTAACATGCACAGCTTATGTCATATAGTTTCTAGAACAATTGATTTATCACTTTTATTGTAGATATGGCAGTTATATATACGCTAGGTTTAATGCGAATGCTTATAGACTATTCAAAGAAAACATCCAGAAATAATTTGATTTTTTAGCTCGTAATATACTTATACATTATTCTAGAAAACTTTCGACTTAAGTTTTTGTATGACGAAATTTACAATCTCGCTATTCAAGAATGAAGCTTTGGCACTTTTATTAGAGATTATTAATGGAAATAATCGTTTTAAAAACCAAACATTTAATAATTTAAATTATGTTAATTAGGAAACTAATTTTCGCTTTAAATAATTTCCAGTTCCTTCTAAATTTTTTATCTCTCTGGGTGTATGTTTTGATAACTTTCCTTTTTTTCAAGATCGAGAAATATAAATAATTTTGTTTGTTTCTTTGTGTGACAGTTAAAACCAGATTTAAATGGATCAAAAGCAACTTTTATGAATTTTTAGAATTCATTTAACAGTAATTGAAACGTGATGCGTTCCTTTGTTAATTTATTATTGGTAATTCATTGTTAATTAAGTTGATGTAACACATTTTTATTTGAAATTATTATATTGGTATCAGGTGCTGCAAATTTAAAATGTTGTTATTAAACCGTATGCAGTGTCAACAGAACAAGTCTGAAGTGAAAACTTTAAAGACTAACAAATTTATGACCTTTCTGATGTAATGTAGAATTGCATCATAAGGTCATAAATTAGTAGGTCGTTAGACCCCCTCTGATGGTGATACATGCTGATATAAGGCGTGTGGCATTGAGTCAAACCCTTATGCTATCCTGTGGAAAATTATGCCAAGCATTCTAGAGCTGCTGCTCCAGATCTCTAATAGTTTGGGTGTGGTTCTATTGACGGCATAGCATATCCCAGAGATGCTCAATGGGAGACAGATCTGACAGATTCATGACCTTCTTTGGAGACAGATCTGACAGATTTATGACCTTCTTTGGAGACAGATCTGACAGATTTATGACCTTCTTTGGAGACAGATCTGACAGATTCATGACCTTCTTTGGAGACAGATCTGACAGATTTATGACCTTCTTTGGAGACAGATCTGGGGATCTCTGATTCAAGGAAGGATTTCAACACCACGGATGCACTTCTGGGAGAGGAAGATGTGTAGCCGTTCGTTATTGTGCTGGTAAATAGCCCCTTGGATATGCGACATGAAAATCAAAACAACAGTTGTAGGATCTACTGGACGTATAGCTGGGTTATCAAACTATCTCGTACCACTACTAGAGAGGACCGGTTGTCGTGAGTGATGGCTCCCCATATCGTTACACTAGGAGTTGCAGCTGTGTGCCACTCTCCATTTAACTGAGAATGGCAGTGCTGGACGGCTCTCCGCCACACGCGAATGTGGTGATCCCAAGGAAGAAGCAATATTCGTCACTAAACATACGCAATCATTCCATGCGTGTTCACGACTCTCGGGAACGACAAGACATAGCTGACCATGTTCGGTAGCCATTCTCAGTTTTGGTATGCTAGGTGTCAATTGCACAACCCTCAGAATACATAAGATCTAGAACAACAGTTATATAATGCTTGGAATAATTTTCCACAGGATAGCATGAGAGTTAGTTTTCACTTAGCAATTACTTTCATTTTAGCAATTTACTTTGTTAGTTTTCACTTACAATGCTTGAGTCAATTACTTCAAGCATTGTAAATTATACAATATGTATTACTTGAGCCTCATCAGAATAAGATGTTGACAGAGATGGGACAATATAATTATTACTAATTAAATTATATTGCAATTCAGTCTTAAATATTTGACAACTGTGGACAGATCATTTCAATGATAGATCGTACAATCATCTTTCTGACAAACTAACAAGTTCAAGTGCACAAACTCCTGCCAGTTAAAACAGTTTTCTGTCTTTTGTACACTTAAATATTAATTTTAAAAAATGACGTTTAGCTTTCAAAGATGATATTTAGTTCTTATGATCTGGATGGAAAACAATTATAGAACTATTTTGTTTTAGAATTGGAAGCTCTTTTTTTTTTTCGCTTTACATAAAGTTCGCAGTTCAAAGCTTGAGATTTTGCTTCGTGACATTTGAACTTGAAGTAGTTTCAGTTTTCAGAAATGAAACGGTTTGCATTACATGCAACACATAGACGCAATCGAAGTGTGGCAGGAATAAGCGTGGTGTGTTTCTGAGATGACAGAATAACAGTCGCTTCTTTTTTTAGTCAATAAGGCACTTAAAATCACTGAAATATTCCAATAGGAACGAAATGCATACTCACTGCACACAAGGATACCGATTTCCTATATTTTTATACTTGAATTACCATTTACTCATTAAAATTTTTAAAATCCATACTGGGGAACTTACTCGAAAAGAGGTGGTGTATCTGTGAAATTAAAAGAATACATGACAAAAAAATATCTGAATTGAAAATAACTTAAAACATCGCATTGTATCAAAAAAATTTGTAAAAAGAACTCCAAAAACTTACGCAAGTGGAAGAGGGCATCTCAGAAAACTTGCTAAAATCAGAAACTCACCTAAGTCATCATCTAGCTATTTCTATTGTGCAAAGAGTTCTTGAAGTTAGAATTTCAATCGTACATCACCTGTGGTCTAGCAATTCCTGCTTAATCGTTGAAGAAGCATCTGCGAAGATACCGTGAATACTGAAGAGTTAATTTCGAAAACTTTCTCCAGAGTATCTTACAATTTTTTTTAATAAGCTCAAACAAAATGAAAAATTATACTGAAATGATACTTGAAATGATCGATCTTAACCGTAGAGTGGGTATGTGAACATTGAACATTTTTTCATCACTTCAATTTCGAAAACTTTCTCCAGAATCTTTTCATATTTTTCCCAGATGCAAAGCAAAACGATTGAAATAGTGGTACCACAGAGTGAAAGTGCTATAACTATAGAGGTGTTAAATGGGTGAGCTCACCCATTCATTCAATTTTTTACTGAATCACTCTTCCCATTTCTACAAAAATTATCAACATTTTAATGGAGAGTGGGATGCCATCTCGTCATCCGACCGTGATTCAAAATTACGAGGTATCGTCCTCGGATCTTTCCCTTCTGGATTGATCCCGGACCGACGCCAATCGCCTGTTCTGTTGCTCCAGTGCGATGTAAATTCAGCTACCTACTTATTAATGTTTTAAAACACAGAAATTGACGTTATTTGTTTATTATTAAATATAAGTAATATAAAATCGAATAAGTAGTATAAAATCGATGTAATATAAAACCATGGAGCTGCATAATATTGTTAAAACTATACGGAAGAGCTCGCCACTCTAATGAAAGTCTTCAGCAGTCTGTTAACAGAAATATGGAAGATAGAAATCAGCTCAGAAAATAAAATTTGAGCGAAAATGGGTTTGTAGTCCAAAAGTGCCGAATCTCCTTTTAACAAGGAAATGGGTTGAAATTGAAGTAAATTTTCAGTCTAACTGTGGTAACATGATTGAGGGGTGCTTTTTGCCATTCATTCTATTATAAATAAGAATCAACGCCAGTAAACGTAAACGAAATACTATAATACATATTTTTGGATAATTATATTTAATTTAGAGGTATGAAATCCATTTATGTGAATATGGACACTATATTCATTGTAAATGGATTGAAATAAGATATGAAATGTGTAACGACACTTTTCCATCAATAGATAGCGCAGATGCTATATGCGAGGTCTGCTAGTTATCAATAAATCACCTATCTCCGTCTAAATCCTAGACTGCCTTTTATTATATTTTCAAACGTTTTACGTTTATGCTCATGCGAAAAGATGATATATCTGTTTTGAATACACTTTTTGTACCGTTACATTTAACTATACTGCATTTATAATTGTTAAATTATTGTACTTAATAATTGAATTGGTTGATTACTGTTAAAGTATTTATTTGTCGCTGTTGTTTTGATAAATAAATTTCAAGCAAATTGATAACATACCCAATGAATTTCAAATCATTGTATTAAAGGATACTTTCGATAGTTGGTTGGAGTTAAAAGGCCATATTAGGCCAAGCTTCGTCAATCACAAGATAGAAGACATCAAATAACGGGCATACACACAGAAGGAAAGTTTTACTGGCACAGGAGAGAGCAATAGACCCAGGGTAAGTTACAGTAATCGAACCTGCTCTGTCAACAACTCGCAGGTTATTAGACGCAGTGTGCAAACACACTGAACCACAAGTATACTTTCAACTATGCAAATGTGATGAAAGTATCTCAAAGCAACATCAATTCCGAATGGAGCGCCTTTTTGAAAAATGTTTACCTGTCTGTATTTGGGACTAGTTGTGCCATTGAGTGCAAACATTGAATATTTTCAGTCACTTGCCCCAAAACGTTTTTTTTTTTTAATTTTACCCTAAATCTAAAATAATTGGAGCGATCAGTCTTACTGTAGAGTGGGTACGAGATCAGGTTCTCCCCTTCTCCAATGATGGGATCCTCGACTTCTTTCCGTACGAGCAGGTCGATGATACTCTGCGGCAGATGGAGCGGGCTGGTGATAGGCGGCGGTTCCGGCATGTTGACTTCGCTCAGTATCCTTGATTTGATTACTTCGGTCTTGAATTCCCGCATCTGCTGACTGATAACCGGGTCGGGCATCATTGTCTGCCTGGGAGATAGCCCATCGCCCCGGTTGCCTTCCGGGCGGGCGCTGGACAAGAGGATGAGGACCGCAAAGACAAGCAGGAATGGGAGAGGAGTGGTCATCTTTGGGGAAGGTGGTAATAATGTGTTTTTCGGAAGCCGATGCCGCTTATAGCGCGAAAGCGAGAATCAGATTGTTTATGCAGATAAGCCTCTCCTGCCACTCGATTCTCTCGTTTCATTCCCGCATTACGAATGATTAAGGCCTCGATAATGGGATGGACTTCAATCCCCGTGTTTATTGCTTTTAAAAATCGGTCTTTTTGGGACCATGAGTTTTGGTGCGTTCTTTGGGTTTTCTGGGAGGCTTGCGTCGTTACATGAGAACTCAATTAAACCAAAGAAATGCTCATATTGAGAAAGTTCAAAGGATTGTTAACACGAAATTTAATCGCTTCCTTTAGTGCTCATGAAATTGTTCATGTGATTGCTAGGATCACGAGTATACACACAACGCTTACCTCAGGCCCACTACATTAGTACTCTGGGCCCGGGTTAGGTTGAGTTCCTCATGTAATAAAAAAATATGCATTACAAATACGTAGTGTTCATTTGCACTAAATTTTTCTCTTTCCTTTGAGCCTTGTACAGTCGGTCAAAAATATATCAGAACACCTTTTATCATCTTCGTTCCTGGAGTCGCATAAGGAAACCGAAAGTGCTATAAGACTCCTAATATCTACTAGGGTATACTCTCGTTATAACGACAGGGATTTTAGCTCCAGGGGCGTTATACTAAATGGTCGATATATCGAACTCTCCTCTTCCGTTTTTTTTGGGGGGGAGGGAGGAATGCCGATTTTACAAGTTATAGATTTTTACAATTTCAGAAGAAAAACACTTCATCGTTCTTTTAAAACATTTCCATCACAACAGGATGTTTTTCGAGCACATTTTCTTCTATCTAAAAGTGCCTTTTCTAGAAGTGGGAATTTTCCTTCCCTACTCCATCTTCTGTTTGGCGGCGTATCTGTAGCTTACAGTATGGTGTACCTGTTCTTTATCAAGGTAACGAGCGTACTTTAAGAATGTTGAACAGTTTGCCAATCTGTTCTTTTAAATTGATCTAGGATTTTCTTTTTTGTCTCAATGGACAAATCTGAACGCTTAGTCTTGGATAGAGGATGCATCGCTAGCTAAGTGTCAAACAGTTGTCTGGTGTCTACTGAACTAACACATGATTGATACGTAAAGAGAATCCCCAAAATCGTCGAATCGCTCCCCCCAAAAAACCCTCAGCGAAACCTAAATAGCCTCAACGAATCAGGAGACAACGCCGATTGAAGGTCGCTTTAACGAGACTTATCTTTTTACTGTCGTTATATCGATCCTAAAATATCATTACAGCTTTCTAAATTGATCGCTATATCGCAGTGAGTCGTTAAATCGAAGATCGCCGTAAAGCGGGTACATTGCATAAATAAATATTCATTTGATTTTCATGAGGGTCTTCATATTCATTAAATTTTGTATCAACTCAATTATATTAAAAGTTGACACCTATTTTTATTCGAGATTCGGATTCTGTTGGTCAGATTCGTTTTAAATACATTTATTTTAATCAAACCTATGATGAGCTGTGAGTGGTTGAAATTCAGAACTCCTAGTGTTAAATGTGTCTTCCTTATGCCTTTTAAAATAATCATCTGATCAAAGTATCTTTAATGTTATTTTAAACTATTGAATACCCAAAAAAATATTTAAACCTGTTTCAAAGCAATATTTTCTAATTATTATTAAATAATAAATGAATTGAAAAATTATGAATTGAAGCATACATAAATTTCAAGTGAAATTGAATCAACTGTGTCTTAAACCTAGAAGTGCAAAATTTTAGTTTATTGCTTTCAGTGATTTTTGAGGTACCTTGTTAAGAACTGCAACATTTTGACTTAAACTGAGGGTAGTTCTAAAATAGAATTATTCTGCATTCCTTCGGAAGACGCTTATTCTATACGAATTTTATGCTCCAAAATTCACGTCTAGCTATTTTTCAAGTTCAAATTAACTACATAAGAATCTGCTAGTTTATGAAAAATAATGTTTCCGTGTATTAAATTTGTTTCGTAGATGTTTGTGATAAACTAATAACTGTACTCTTCATTTTGTATTCTTTATGTTAATTCAGCAAATATCCGTTCCCGAACACCTATGTCAAAGAGATACGAGATGCAGTCAACAAGTTCTGCACTGGAGCTATTCTCAGTAAATGACAGCAGTAGCTAAAAAGACATTGTTGCATAAAAGCGTAGCATATCAGCCTGCAAGTTTAAAGTTTGCTGTAAACAGTTGCGCCATTATTTGCTCTTAGGTTGCGTCAAGTTATTGCTACAGTTTTACTCACCTTACAGATTCATGACAAGTGGTAAAGGAATAGAACTAAATTTCTCTACAAATGTAATTTTCATGCAGTCAACACAACATAATTTAACTGAATTTCATTATTTGTTTGTTTGAATTATTTAATAGTAACATGTATAAAATTATCAGTCTGAGTCACACTTTTCCGTACTTCCTTCAAATGTACTCGGATGAGCACGCCGTGGCCATTTTGTAGTTTTGTGAGAGATTCATTGATCAAGAGGTCAATTAAACAGAAACTGATTAATTAGCTATACATTAAGGTTTATTTACAGATAGGTTATATATTATAGAAAAGTTTTTAAAGGAATGGGTAATTAAAACTTAAGAATTAATTAACAGAATAAATTATTGTCCAAGAAAAAGCGTCCTCACGAGGCCTTCCCTCTGGTCGCACTCCTCCTTCCTAGAAAAAGAAACCCTTGGTTCTTCCGCACATCTCCGATGGGTCGCACACAAATTGCCAGCTGTCAATGTCTTCAAGTTCCTTGAGACCGGATTGTACAGTCTGATAGGAAGATTTTTCTGAAAATATATATGAATAAAAGTATGTGAAACGAATGTTAACATGAGGTGCTTCATAGTTATCCGTACCTATAAACCAATAACGACTGGATCAATTGACTTGAACCTTAGTATTCGCCGGTATATTGTAATATAAATTCAAAATTTGGTACTATCAATGGAAATTGTGAAATAAATGTGCAATGTAATATGAATACGACCTCTTAAGCAAAATTTATGCAGATATGGATTTATCGAAGATATTTTTTCCTATTGAATGATACATTTGAATTTACTTTACTGTGTATGATGCCCGAATTAAGAAGGGTGATCCGATTTTTATCTGAACATAAATGCTGAACTTGCGACTTTTTAAAGATTGTGAGTAACCTTAGTATCTTAAATTGAAAGGCTTTCAATATGCATTACTTATTAAATATATTTTAAGATTAATATTGCGAATTTAAATATTTACATGGATATTCCAGAGACATTTTTAAACGTACACAGGTAATTATATTTTTTTACCTCTAAAAAGATGGTTGCTTGACAAATGATTCTAAATATTTGTGAAATATTTCCCTAGTTATTAAGAAAAATTACTCCTAACACTCTACTGAAACAGTTAAAATAGAAGACAAAGTTAAATAGAGGGATTAATTTTCATTTATGTATGCAAATGACATTCAACGGCCGTCAGAGGTTCCATAAATACCCAGAGTGGCAGACTAAAATGCATTGAGATATTTTATCACTAAAATGTAATTTGAATTCTTTAAAATTTCATATAAATTTAAAACATATATTAAGTGATATTTATTGCACTAAAGATCGAATTCTAAAATAAAACGAAAACAAACTATGCTAAAAAAATCGCGCATAGGGGATATCTGAGAATAAAGGCTGATATTTGTATCAAATAACTACTTTCTTTTCGGTGCCTTTATTTAAAACGAGTATGTCTGTAAATTTTCGACTGATACATTGTCATTAAATAAGATGACCGAAATTACATTAGTGATCTCGAATAATATTTCGAAAATATTTCTTCAATAGGTTAAGAGCAACGAATGGTCGTTTTATGATTGGTATAGCTAAGAATATGTTATCATGTAATATTTCAATGTTAGCAAATGTTGAGCTAAGCTTGTATATTAGCTTCAGTTCAGTCAACTTTATTCTTAAAAGAGCATTAAATATAATTTTATTCCTTATGCTTATCTGCCTCCTGCCTGGTACCCCGTCACCAGGGATGGGACATTTTCAAATTTCATTATCTTTAGGGCAAGGATGACAAATAATTGATTTGATAATTTGATTCATGGCTAATTTTATTGAAAATAAATACATTTTTTTTCTTGAAAATTCCATTTAGTGGCACGTACAATCAGAAGGAACTTGTTTAAAATTGAATGTCTTCAGTACAGACAAAGCAAAGGTTACAGATTGCCCCTTTTTCAAAAAACGATAGATTTAGCGCTTCTTACAAAGAAAAGCACGGTTTCCAAGAAGCCTTTTGACATATATAATATTTAGGTTGCTTGACTCGTAAAGCGGGCAGCCCCGACTTTCTGTCATTGCAACAAAGAATTTTTATTATTTCAAAGGTCCTAGCTCGGATATTTTCTAACATCAATACTCTTCCAAGATCGGTAAAGTTTAATTTAAAATGTGCTTTGCTCTACTAACTTACATGCAGTTTCAAATCATATCCTTAAACCTCCTTTTTTAATATAGAGATTCAGTTTCTGAATGGAAACCAGATGTTTGTTTTGAATGAGATTAATGATGTTACTTGCCTATTGAGAACAGCTTTCAATAAAACGAATTTTAATTTGAAACATGGAAAAAATGTATGTTTTAACGAGTTTAATAGCTTTGTGAGGGTTACCCATGTCAAAATTTCAAAATGCTTTGAATAATTACAAATTAGATTAGCTACCAGTCTTATTTTAAGAGGTTTTGTACTGTTTTCTTACTTCTTTTTTATAAAACGGAATTTTCTACAACCACATTGTTAAACCAGACTTTTTGAGAAAAGTTGGTCGAAACATACACATGCCGTCAAGAAATGAACACACGACTTGTAATATTGGACACAAAACAAATAATTAAGGCTATAATGGACGTGAATAAATTATGCAAAATTTAATTTCTTATTATCTTTATATCATCTGTTCCAAATATTCTGAAATTATTTATATTTCGGAAAAAATAAATAAGCCCATTTCATAAAGTACCAGCAGAATTACCTGGCGTTGCTCTGGTTGAATTAACCAAATAATGATTGAAAAGTTATCAGACTAATCACTTCTCTTTCATAAAAGATTGCAAGCATCATTTAAATGTACGCAAAATAATTTTTTAACATCGTTTTAACTTTTTCATAGCTTCTACAATTTACTTCGGACGCAAATATGCATACATGATATATCCATCCATATAATTCATTTCATATTCATCGCACTTCTGCTGTAAGACAAACTACAAATGTTTTTATTCTAAGGTGACTACTACAGTAGTCGATTTTGAGAGTGTTGGAGTGGTTAGGAGAGAATATCCCTGTACGTTCATTTTCAGCAAAATTGACGAATTTTTGGCGCATAGTCAGGCTTGCACTTAGTTTTCCTACGAAGTTTTACTTGTGGCATTCTTGCATCTGGTATGCGATGTTATTGAATTTCATCGTAGACAAAACAAACTCAATCTATTACAATTTTTCAAAAAACAGAAGGTTGATTTTATAACGTTTTTAAAAAACAAAATCACTGCTTCCAACGAATGTTTCACATAGTATATCTAAGTTGCGTAAGAACAGCATCAATTTGTAGAGTAAACAACCTCTGTCACTTAAGACAAAAATTTAAATCTTTTAAAAATTCCTTCCTATATTCCTAACTATTTGCTGATATTATTCCAAGATCAGCAAAGTCTTATTTAAAATTCCCTTTACTCCAACAGACATTCAGTTTTAAATCGAATCCTTATGGTACTTTTTAAATCAAGAGATTCGGTTTCTAAATGGAAACCACGTACCTATTTAGAACGATAGATGTAGTTACTTGACTATGGAGTACAGCTGTCAATAACACCCATGAAACATGAAAAATAAAATGTAAATGTAATTGATTTTAATCGTCTTGTGGTGAAAATCTGTCAAAATTTTGAAATATAATTGAACTACAGCGTATGACTACCCCGTTTTAATTTAACGTAACCCATCTTATTTCAAAGTGATTTTTATAACTTTACCGGTCATTTTAAAATGAGAAATTACACAATTTACTAACAAATGTTTTGTTTTCTATATTTTATTTATTTTTATGAAACAGCATTCTACAAACCATTAAGTATTCAACCAGACTTAAAGAAAGTTGATCAAAATATACATACACCGTCAAGAAATTACCCATGTCTAGTGATATTTTGCAGAAAATAAATAATTCATTGAAATTTAACTCCTAAATAATATATCCGCAATATGTAAAATACTGGAACACATAAATACAAACAGAAACAAAATTCCGATCCTTGAAAAAATGCAGAATTCTGAAAAAGAAATATATGTGCAAACGTGTCGAATTTCGACTTCCTGAATATATTCTGAAATAGAACAATTCGACAAAAGACAGTTGAACAATATTGATAAAGAGAATAATGTGATTTACTTACAAGAAGAATACATATTTATAATTCTTGGAAATGCTGAAATATGACCTCAACAATTCGCTGTCAACTCAAATACACAAACACAGAATTCAAAATCAAATTTAAAAATTAGACCTTAATTCTGGCGTTTCCAGATACCGAGTAGCAAAATTACACTTTTATGATCAATGAGTTTTTCATTTGGGCTTTTCGTGTTCCATTACAAAATGTAAGTTGAGTGAAATTAAATATTTTAAGTATTCTTTTATCATAGATCAAATATTCATAAATTATTTATATCATGGTAAGAAATAAAGAGTTAGTTCAAACAATTTAATTTGATTTTGAAATTTTTTTCGAGCAATACTGGTAAAACAATTTTAATGGAAAATATGATTTTCGATCAACACTGGTAAAACAAACTGGGCTGCGTACCGCAATCGTTTTATGCCCAATGTTATTTCTATGGTGATTTCGAATTGTTTTAGCTCCATTCGTACACCTAGGACAAATAGAACGGGGGTTAATATGTAGCCTACGTTACTCTCAGGATTCTAAAGTATAAGTGCGAAATTTTGTGTGGATTGGTCACACGGTGTATATTAGTATAGAGAACAGACAGACACGAAGACACCAACTCTGCTTTATACATACAGTGAATAAAAAAAAGTTTCCGTACGGAAACGAAAACGGCCTATAAAAAATTATTATAATTTCTAAAGAAATATCACCAAAGATTCACAAACTGCACAAGAAACTTATTTCATACTATAGAATGCTTTTCTAACAAAAATTCCTTAATTTTCACAAATAAAAAAGTAATTAATTAAAACTTTGAGAAAAACACAAAATGAAAGGCAAAATAAGTTTCCGTGCGCACAATGCAAATTGATTGGTACGTACATTCTAGCTGTCCCGCATTCAGATATAACTATCTAATGAAAAAGAACTTTAATATAGTGTACGTAATCTCATTTCATACGATTATTATACCAGTAAATCGCCTAAAATGGAAATTCCGATAGCTATTCGCGTGTTGGTGATAAAGTTGAGAAATGACGGTTTATCAATGAGGAAAATATTAGCGAAATAGCAAACAAATCTAAATCTACGGTAAAAATCATTGAAAGTATAATTAGGTAGAAACTGGAAAATAGGAACTGTGATCCGGAAGACCTCAGAAATTGAGCTATATACACCAGGAATATTCTGCGAAAGTTTCGTGATAATACACAAATTATCCGCCACAACGTGCATCCTCGATGAGAACTGATTACAATCTTGAAATATAACCTCAGACTGTAAGGAAAGTAATAAAAAAGGTGGCTACAATGGGCATGCTGCACGTAAGAAGTCACTCATTAACATACTTAACAGAAGAAAGCGTCTTCAGTTTGCAAAAAGGCATGTAAGTAAGCCCTTCACTTTCTCTGATTCTGTACTTTTCAGGGATGAACCAAAATTTTGTCTCTATGGTTCAGATGGACGAGTTATGGCATGGAGAAAACCAAAACACCAAATGCAAACAAAAACGTATGTAGAACTGAAAACACGGTGGAGGAAATGTAAAGGTATGGGGTTACATGAGTTCTTCTGGCGTATATAATTTGTTTTGAAGAAGGTAACATGGATAGCTATGTGTACCTAGACATTTTGAAAGGAAATGTCCTTGCTAGTGCTACGAAATTGTATGCTGGAAGACCATTTATCTTCCAACAGGACAACGATTCAAAACACACTGCAACGTTCTGAAAAAATAATGTCTTTACCATATGTCGCAGCAACTTCACACACAACCATTCTCCTGCTTTAAATCCCATGGAACACTTATGAGAAGAAATCGGTCGTAAACTAAAGAATTATGATACCAGCAGAAAAGATAACTTGAAAGTGTCATTCTGGACGTCTGGAACAAAATTACTCCAGAAACAACAAAAAACGTGTGGGAGTCATGCCTAAACTTCTGAGAGGTCATCAAAGCAAAAAGCAGGTTCAACTGACCATTAAATGATGAAACATGGTGGAGGAATAACATTTAATGAAATATTTTTCACCATACGGAGACTTTTTTGCTTTATATTTGCTACATTTTTATGTTATTGTGAATTATGCATTAAGTTATATTAATACTTTTTGTTTAAATGCAATAGAAACTTTCAATGCAATAATGCTCACCTGTTTTTCCATTTTTATTTCTTCAATAATTATATTCTGCAAATAATAAAGCCATTTATTTCAAATAGTAAGTGCGTACGGAAACTTTTTTACTCACTGTAGATTAGAATTTAAACTCTGAAATAATATTTTTTAGAAAAAATAATTACTTTTCCAATAATGCACTGATGTAAAAAGATTTGAGTTTCACCCTCAATCATAATGCTTAATGTATACATCAGCTTCTCCAACACTGAGACGTTAAGGTTTGTTGAAATACTTGCATAATTACTCAGCGTTTCTCGTGTAGAATTGATTAAACGTTGATTGTAAGTGATCAGAATAATCACTTTTCTGTATAAAATAAAAGTGCAAATATTATTTTAATGAGGGAAAAATAACTTTTTTATATTCCATTTTAATATTTATATACCTCTACGATTTACATTGGGCAAAATACGTATCCTTACTTTATCCACATAAACCGGTCAATTTATTTTACAGTGTTTTTGAAAAACAAAATCAATGTTTCCAACGAATGTTTCAGATAGCAAAGTTACATAAGAATACCTTCTCTCGTAAACAACCTCGACCTTCTGTTACTTAAAACAAAAACTTTGAATTTTTCAAAAGTTATAGTTAGAGTATTTCATGACCGTGATATTATTCCATGATCAGCAAAGTTTATTTAAAAATCACTTTACTCCAACTGGCATGTAGTTTTAAATCGATTCTCTGTAGCACTTTTTTTTGTCAATTCATAGATTTCTTTTCTAAAGAAACTACGCGTCCTTTTTAGAATGATAGATGCCGTTTCTCAACTATTGAATACGGCTTTCAATGCATACCAAATAATATAATCTGATACTTCAAAATAAAAGTAAATTTCACTGATTTTAATTGTCTTGTAATGGACGCCTACGTCAAATTTTTTAAAAAATCGCTGAATCATAACACATGGTTACTCGTCTTAATTTAACTTTACTAGTGTTATTTTAAATAACACCGGTAACTTATTTTTGTAACTTATTTTTTAGAACTTTATTTTAAAATGACTTTATTTTTTAACGTTATACATATATACTATCTTTTTAAAATCAAAACGTTACCGTCTTATTTTAAAAGTTTTATTTGTACGCTTGATTTATTTTTATGAAACGAAAATTTTACAAATCATGTATTAAGGGAATCAATGATTTAAAAGGAAAGTTGGTAGAATTATACACATACCTCCAAGAAAAGAACCCTTGTCTTGTGCGATATTTTCCACAAAATAAACAGTTTGCTAAAATCTAACTCCTAAATGATTTATTTACAACACATAAATAACAGCAGAAGCAGCTTGACGAACAGAAATGAAATTCCGATAATTGGATTTCTAAGTCTGGGGATTTCTGAAAAATGAAAGATGTAAGCAAATGTGTCAGATTTTGCCTTCGAATCTGCTTAAGAAAAAAGCAGTTCGAGATTGCTAAACAATGACAATTTATTTTCTAAAAAAATCGATTCCTAATACTTAGAAATATTCAAATATAACCACTTCATTTTTCTATTTTAACTCAGAATTTATTTATTTACTAGCAGAATTACCCGACCAACTCGGGTTGAATTCGTTAATTGCAGATTGAAAAAGTGACCCAAAATAATCAATTTTCTTTTCCGTAAAAAATATGAACATCATTTAAGGTTTAGGAAAATAAATTTTTTAACACCTTTTCGTCATTTTTATAATATCTATGTAGAAAAGGTAACCAATTACCATTTTTCGAAAAAGGTAGGTCGATTTGACAGAGGTTTTTTTTTTAAAGAAAATCATGGTTTTCAACAAACTTTTAACAGGTGTTGCTTAAATATAACTTCAACTCGTAAAGTAGGCAACAATGACCTTCTATCACTTAAACAAAGAATTTTTAATGCTTCAAAAGAAGTCCTAGTTCAGAGTTTTTCTAACATTAATATTCTTTCGATATCGGAAAAGTTCCATTTAAAATTTCCTTATTATAACATGCATACAGCTTGAAATCGAATCCCTTGAGTGGTTGTTATTGCGTGTGATGCATAGGAATTGCAATTTATTAAAAAATTAACATTTATTAAATTTAAAACCATAGGTAACAGAGCGAAATAAAACTAAAGTCGGCGGGAAAAACAATTGTTATGAAGACATTAATTCGAGATTCTTTTTTATCACGTGATCTCGCATAGTTGCCACATCTTACAACTGTTAAAAATAGAACAAAATTTAAAAACGCAAAATTAATGCGAGCGAAAGAAAAATCAGAAAACAATGTGACTGCACGTGTATAACGAACACGTGTTTCCTTTTCTTTGACCAACTTTAAAGCACGTTTTTCAATTCAGAGATTGTGAATGTAAACCAAGTACAAGTTCATTAAAAATTCTGACATCTGTGATTGCGGATTGGTTGGTGACGCCGATCACTACCTTTTCAGTTGCCCCCACACAGAGGGAAACCACATTACCAAACCCTCAAAAGAAAACCTTCCATTTTGGATGGATAATATTACTAAAAACAAAAATTCAATTTACAATATCAAAAAAATGTGTAGAAGTGGCTGATCGGCTGTGATATAGGGCTCGTTTGTAAACGCGAATAAATCGCACCGCTTGTACGAGTATTCGAACCGAGCGTTCCAAGAGTCTCAGATTTTCTAGTGTGAAAAACAAGCCGTTTCCATGGAAACGAAAAAGAATCGTTCGAAATGAACTGAGATTGTGCTAGGTTTTGTCAGTTTAGAAGTTGGCGACTGAAAAGGTAGATGCAAATGTTGTAATGCATCTCTACTCATGGTTTAGGCTCATTTTCAGATTCAATTTATCAAAAGCAATTGCCAATTACGTGGCGAATGAGACTAAAAAACCCTAATCGTTCGTAAATGCAACTTCAGAACTGGTGAAAAGGAGGTCATGTGACGGATTATTGTTTGGTTTGCACTTTTTTCCAGATAGTTGTTTACGAACGCTGCCATAGTTATCAATTCCAAGTGATACTCTGGGGATGGAGGGGAAAGGAAAATAATTTTTTCTTTGATATTTGAAATGAGATTTAACGTAATATATTACTTCGCCTTTCTAGAGCGTGCTACTATTTTAATTATTTTAAAGATAAGATTTACTTTATATTTTATTTTATGAATATCCCTATTTATGAACATTATATCCCTATGAGGATGTTTTCCTGTTTACTCTCAGAGCTCTATTGATAAATTTTTGAAGAATTTAAATGTAAATATATTTTAGCCATTAAACTGGGGTGTTATTGCCCCGATGGTAATCTTAACCAACAAAAATTCATATCATGTAAATATCCATAGCATAAATTTTAAGAAACGACGAATATAATAATCACGTCGCCCTGTATGCCTCCTTTCGGCCCTCCGACCCCTGAATTCTATTCCTCGTGTTGCTTAATTGTGTGTGTTGTGTTGGGCAATTTCTTTGTATTCTGTTCATGTTTTTGCTGTTATGCTCCAATTTTAATCTTTGACTATTGATGCCTTTTGTTCCGTTTGTGCACTTGTATTTTCCAAATGTTATATTATATGTGATGTCTTTTTTATCTCGGTTTTCTCTCTCTCCGTCCTTCCAATGAAAACTCTAAACCTCTGGTGAGTCGGAGGGACGAGGATACAGTAAGTACCTGTTTATAATGAGAATGATGGTGTTACTTGCATATTGAGAACAGCCTTCAATGAAACCAAGTAATTTTATCTGAAACATGGGAAAGAAATGAAGTTTTAACGAGTTTAATCGTTTTGTGAATGAAACCTATGTCAAACTTTTAAAGTACTTTCTTCTATTCAACGAAATTCTACGACCACGTGTGCTAAACCAAGGACGTTTCAGGAAAGTTAATTGAAATGCACATATGCCATCCAGAAAATAAACACACAGCTATAGCAATATTGGACACAAAATAATTAATATCTACTTTACTCTAGTGCAAAATTAATTGTTTTATTCTGTTTATATATATCATCTATCCCAAATATTCAGAAATTACTGATCTATTGAAAAGAAAAATAAGTGAAGTATTAGAATTTATGTTCCGTAAAAACAATTTTTGGAAAAATAGTTACTTTTTCAGCAATACTGGCGAAACAATCCAACTAATCACAATGCTCAATATATGTTCCAGCTTCTCCAAAACTTCCAAATTATGGTTTATTTAAGTATAAATACTCAATGTTTTAACGTAAAACGCTTAAATATGTAAGCAAAGCAAATTCAAATATTTTATTTAACTAAAGTATGTTTTATAAAATATGTACCATTGTTTTAAAATATATGTGACAAAATTTATGTAATGCACAAACACACAAACATAAAACAGGCATAAAATGGGAAGACGGGCAGATAGACTAACGCAACGAACTTCAGTCACTAAATAAATAGAGGCTTATATACTTCCAAGCAGAGACGTAACTAGGCTAGTTTCCACCCGGGGCAAGAACTCGCCTTGGCGCCCCCCACCGACCAACCAAACGAAAACCCTCCCCGACAACACCTGATATCGCCACCACACATTAATTCCACTAGTCCAAATTTTTTTATTAAACTTAGATGGTAAATGCTTGATTTCAAAGGTAAATAGATTAATTTGCAGCAATTTCATTTTTAGTACAAGATAAAATACCTAATTAATTCTAAGATATTTCATTGTCAAATAATCTAAGAGTAGCATGTTTGGTATATTCTTTCATGCTTACAATCGCTGCAAATTAAATGAAAATGTTTTATCAAATGATATCGGGATATGTGTGGGCTGCATCAAAATCAGCAGATTGTTGCTTTAGAATAGGATATTTAATTATGATAAATACAGAGTCTGTTCGGACATTTTTTGAATGATTTTGATGAGCTGTAAAAAAAATTGTATGCTACGAAATAATTTTATTTTCGCAGCAGTTAAATAGTTGAAGTATAACTTATCGTCTGTTAACTCAGAGTTTTGTTTACTTTCAAAATGGCGCTTTTAAATAAGCAATGGATGGAAGGCTATGTTTCCGCTCTTTCCGAAGAGAATTATGCTTATTCAATTATTCAAAAACGCTGTAAAAGTCATGTTTTTTCTATATCTAAAGGTACTATAAGTAATATTAATGAGAAAGGAATAAACGCTTAAAAGTGGAAAAATACTTCCAAATACGTATCCAAAAAAGAAAAGAATTTCTGAGAATATTTGTGAGGTAAGATCTTTAATTTTAAAAGAGAATCCGCCAAGTCAAAGGGCTATTACAAAGTCATTAAGAGTTCAGTTTCAACTGTAAATAAAAGAATTAGTGATTTGAATCTTAAAAAGGCCAAAAAATACAATGTTCATCGTCTATCTCCACGACATATTGCAGAAAGCAGAACTCGCTGCAGAATTCTGTATGAGAAGCATTTAGCTGGAGAAAGATGGAAAAATGTTGTGATAATAGACGAGGCGTAGGTATATTTAAAAGATTGCAATAAAAAAGAACAATTTATTATCATAAAAGAGGAGGAAAACCTTAAAACGTGGTTCAACTTTGCAACTTTAACGTGAGAACTTTCTCTAAATGATTTATGATTGCTGCCGGTTTTGCATATAATGGAAAATTAAAAGTAAAAAGGAGGAAGAATGTAAAAATCAACTCCCACATATTATCAAGACTCTATTTTATCCCCAATATTCAAAAAATAAATACTATATCTTTACCCAAAGTGCCAACAATCAGTAGAACTGCATCAGGATAAAGCAAGCAGCCACACATCTAAAATCACTTTTAAATTCGTAGAAAAAATGGAAGAAGAAACTGGTATCAAGTCAATAAATACCCTTTATTGATATTCCTGCTAAATCTCCAGATGTCTCACCCTTTTGTGAGAAAGGGTGAGACAAAAGTCCAAAAGCACCTCTTTTGTGCTTTTGGACTTTTAAAAAGAGAATTGTCAAAACGTCGACCGAAAACCATTCAAGGATTTTGGAAAACTGCGGAACAAGAATTAATAACAGATTTTACTCGTTATTATCTTGAGTATTATACTTAGACATTTTTCACAATCTCTTAATCTATTGACAAAATGTGAAAAAAATTAATTTAAACACAGAAAGCTTGAACTAAAACTTAACTTTATGGGCTTTTTTGGCAGTAAACATTTTTACAATGTCCTCAAAAGATAGCTTTGAAGCTAACTTGTGCGCTATTGATATGATGCTTAGATTGGTTAGTCGTTGTTGTCCTGTTAAGTTTCTGAGGTAATTTTTTTATGATCTTTAGTTTGCCAAAACTCCTTTCATTTGAGGCGACTGAGACTGGTATTGTGAGGAAAATTCTCAACGCTGTCGTTATGTTGGTGGACGCGTCTTCAAGTCCGTTCTTTTATATTAACGTCAGATGGTGCAGCCGTTTTCATACTATAGGGCTTAAATCCAAGGCATAATACTTAAAACTCTCCACTTCTATCGCCAGCTAGTCCTTGTCTAAGTCTTCTTTATATGTGGTAGCTAACTCAAGTGCCTGGTTCTTCAATTCTTCTCCATTCATTGTTTCAAACCGAGCTCTATTGAGGAAACCAAAAAACTATTCATGTTTTGAATGACTTAAAACCTTTGCCTCAGTTCAGTCAGAATCCGATCTATTATTTGTATAATCAATAATCTGAACTTTTTTCTTCTGAGAATTCATAACTTTCAACTTCGCCCTTCTCATCAAACCTCCGCTTCTTCCTCCTCCGTACTTCTTTAAAAAGAATATCTGGGTTAAGCTTTCCTGCTATTTTTTCACATATTCTGCATTTAGCTCCTTTTACAGTTTTTGGTTTTTGTAGACTACTAAGTTTTTCCTCTTCATTTTTAATCATACGTAAATATCTATAGTAAAAAAATACTCGGCCAATTTAGCGCCCCCCTCCAATCCGGCGCCCGGGGCAGATGCCCTGTCTGCCCCCTCTAGTTGCGTCTCTGCTTCCAAGTTCCATGGAAGTCTACTAAGCCGTTTGGCCATAGTACGGGCACACACATATATCAGATAGACAGACAGACATAAAGTGTGGAATACTGATTTTGCATTGAATAACCAAAAACGGATAAATAACTTAAAATGAGGCGAAAATACTCAATGTACAAACACTCCCCATTTTTATTTATATCGATTTCGCATGCGCATTTGAAGTTTATGTGCTACATCAGAAATGCTGGCTTTCCTTCTATTGTTCCAGAAAACTTAGAATTCTAAATAAAATTAGAAAATGAAATTTTAATTCTAGTGTTGCCAGATACCGAATATCAAATCAATACTTTTGACTTTTATTGGCAGTTGGTTTTTCGCTTTCGCATTAAATAGACCCGTTTCTTACAAAATGTAAGTTGTTAGGCCAAAATTAAATGTTTTTAATATTTTTATATCAGCAGTGAAATATTTATAAATTATTGATAGTTTGAAAAAGAAAAAAGTTCAAACATAGGTTTTAGAATTGAAATTCTTTAAATCCCCTCTGCACACCTAGGACAAATAGAACGAGGGTTAAAATGTAGCCTATTTAGGTAAATGTAGGTAATGCAGGGTTCTAAATAATAAATGCATAAAATTTGGTGTGGATTGGTCAAACGATGTAAATTTGTAGAGAACAGACAAATTTCAACTCTGATTTTTTTCTATAGATAGTAAGGGGTAAGAGTATTCAGCCAATTTTGCGTGAAACTTGCACAAAAAAAGCAAACACAGGAATGTTAAATAATGTACAGTCTGTTATAGTATTATTTATTCTATAAGAATGATGGTGTTCAAAATTAAGAGAATTTCCATATTTTGTCGAATTTCTTGAAAAGTAGAGAACGAAAGGTAAAACTAATGCTTCCAAACAAAGATTTACAACTTTGTGTGGAATATCTGGAAAGTGAGGATATTCGCCGGAGGGATTGGCCAGCCAGATCTCCAGACCTAAACCCTATAGAGCATGTCTGGGACGCTCTTGGGAGGGCAATTGCAACTCGCCTTCCCCCTCCCAGAACCATACAGGACCTGAAAACAGCGTTGCTGGAGGAGTGGGACCAACTGCCACAGGGACTCATAAACCGCCTCTTTTCCAGAACGAATTCACGTTGTAAGAGCTGTATAACTGTAAGAGGGGACCATATTCCCTATTAACCCATTCTTGGTCGATAATGTAATCTCTGTTTTAGACCTTCCTGCGTTGATGAGTCTTACACACAATCATGCGTGTGTACCATGACTGTTGTATGGTTATTTGTTTTATATTATTACATAACCAATTTCATTAAAATATGTCCAGTAGTTCTGGAGATAATCGCCCAAAAGTAAAAATTATCTTAATTTTGAACACCAGTGCACTTTCTTGAGAAGTGTATTTATTTAAAATTATGTTTAAATGAGCAAGTCACGTTAATAATGCACAAGTTAAGTTAGCTAATGTTTTTATGCCCCAAACATGAGGTGAAATCTAATGAGTGGATCTAAAATTGACATAGCTGGCTTAACTATAAAACTGGGTAATGATAAAATGCTAATATAGAACTGTAAAGGTGAATATTGTTTCACAGTATCTAGAGTTAATAATTTGTGTATTGTAAAAGGTACCATGTGTAAATAATACTACTGTTGAAAGTGCATTTACTATTTCTCTTAACAGAGAATTAGTTTATAGACAATTTTGCCATATTAATACACAATTGTAGAACAATGTTGTCTAACGATACTGTTAGAGATATTGAAAATTTAAGAGGTAAAATTGAATCGTGTGGTACATGTAGAGTGACAAAATCTATTAGAATTGGCTTTAAGGCAAATTAGGGTATTAATACTAAAAGCATGCAAGAAAAGTTCATATAGATGTTTGGTGGAAAAGTCCTGTTAAGTCAACTGGAGGAGCTGAATATTTTTTAAGATCTATTATTGATGATTATTCCAAACAAATTAAGATGTTTACCATAAGACTAAAAAACTGACGGTTTTTGTTGTTTTAAGCAATACTTAGATAAAAATGAGAGGCAATTGAGGTTAAATTGAAATCTGTTCGAACTGACAATTGATTAGCTTTGTTGCATAAATATCGAAGAAAGTTCTTTCGCAATAATGTGTTTTGCAAGAGCGACCTTACAAACTTAAAGCGTACATTTTTAATTTCTGCGTTTCCAATTACTTTCAATATCACCATAGTATTCTTACATTCGGAGGACGAATTAATTTCTGGTTGTATTATAAATGAATTTTGAGTCAACCAATCCTTAACATTTTAATGAATCCTTCCCACGAATTTCAGACGCACGTTGCATTAGAAACATCCCAATGTGTATCACCGAAATTTAACCTGTTAGCAGGTACTTAAATACATCTGTATTGTTCTGTATTCTGACATTTTCAGTATTTGCTTCATTTCTTGATTATTTTTGTGTGTGCTTATTCTCTAATTTAATTGATAACAGGTTAAACAGTGTAGTAATTGGTCTTTGTTTTATACAAAAACAACCCACTTCCATGTAACGTAAAACATTTAACTTTTACTTTTATAACTCAGAATTTTTGCCTCCTTACAATGCATTATTCAATTACTTGAAATTAATGTGTGGACGTTTTGCCAACCTAAATTACAAATGATTTGCCAGAACCGAATTCTAAACAAAGGTCATATTTACTTTTTTATTTCAATACGAGTCATAGATTTAGTAAAGATAAATTTCAACAGTAAAAAACTTGAAAATTACGAGTTGAATGAGATAGAAATGTTATTCATAGATAATTGTGATTAACTGTTGATACCAGCAAACTTCTTATCATAGTGCTGCCATTTTCAAATATAGCTGTCTTCCATGTTCTTATTCTGTAAAGTAGAATGTAATTTCAACACAAATGAATAAAATGAAACAAAATTACCAAAATTCTACACTTAAAATGTTTATATTTTAAATAACATCTCTATTACAACTGGAGAATTAATCAAAAATCATCTCGCAAAAATAAAGAATGATGACAGTAAATACGCAAAATGTACCTTAGAAAAAAAATGTACGGTATTTAAAAAGTTACTGAACATTAGCATTTAAACTTTTGTGTATTTTGTAACTCATGTTAACATTTCTTCCATTACTTATTATTTTATTAAGCCTGGAAGCCTGCCGTAAAAAATTAAAGGTGCCTTTTACATGTTTATAATTTTCTGTATGGCTCTTCCCCTTGGGTAAAATTGAAAATGCATTGTGTTACCCAGTTTTGAAATGAATCTTAATAACGTCAAACTTTTGTAGATAATTATTGCATTAAAATCCAGTTAAAAAAGGTGTAATGGAAAACAAAAAGTTTAATACACTGCCAAAATAAACTAACTAGAGTATTTTCTCGATAGAGTAATATCACAGAAAAATTTACTAACAAAATAAATTGATTCCATAAAATAAATGATTGATATAAAGTTATTGTTAATAAATGATTTTCATAACTTTAAACGTTTTGACAAGCTTAAGAGGATTGTGTTTAGACGTCTGTTCTTAACACTTTTAATTTAAGCAACATTATATTGCTGCAATCTTACACATCCTCTGTCCCCTGACATGAAAACCTCTTCCGAGCTTTTACTTATAACTATGAATACACATGCTCCAAAATACAAACCTTTATATCTATCTGTGAATTATATTTATCTAAAAATTTAGAGTTTCAATACCTAATTTCCAAGAATAGAAACATGTGAGGAATGTGCCAAGAATGGCAAAACATTTAATATTTCTTGGGGACTGAGATCCCTGTAACTACCCCAATTCAATCCCTTACCTTTTAACTCCAATAACTCTGCATTTCATTTCGTACAGTCAATGAGAAGCTCTTATCCATTTCAACGATCTTGATCAGCACTTCAGAGTTCTCCCAAGTGCTCATCCAGATCGAAGCTCAATTTCTTTAAGATTTCAGTCAAACAAATTTACTTTGGACTGGACTTAACCTAGTGACAGAGTGTCTTTTCAACATAAAAAATGAAACCTCGATTCAAAAAACACTGTCAATACATATATTTAGTTCTTTTCTTTTAATCTATCTTCCAAATGATTATGATCCCTAAATACCAAAGCAGGCCCATTTATCAAATGATATACTATCAATACCGGAGACGGAGGTTCCTTCGGGGCCAGATTCTCCATGACCTCATCAACACCAATTAGCATTTCTTGAATTTTTTGTTTTCGTGAGTTAAATTCTTACCAATACATTCTGCAACGCATTCTTCTGCGGTTTTGAAGTTGTTCTTATTCCCTCCACATCCGCCGTAGATGAAAATCATACAGGTTCCGGTAGATGAATCATAGAAGTAACGTGGTATGTAGGCATCGCAAAGTCCGCTGTCTGGATATCTGTTACAGTCCTCTGTGCTCGCTCGCTGAACTCCGACTAATAATAAAAAATGACAAAGAAAAATCAAAAGTAATAAAATGAAATCACACGAAACTGAACAGAATGCACCGTATTGATGCTTTTAAACATAATTAGAGGACTTAAAAGTAGGTTTTTATAATTCTTTATTCTTTGCGCAATACTCTGAATTTCACTGCTCTACTTTGTGCCCTATTATTCGTTAAAATTTGATCTACAAAATTGATTAGAATAAAAAAATATTTAAACTTTAATTAAAATTTATGAAAAGTACTATAAATCCTTATTAAAAATGAATATAATGGAACATTGAAATAAAATAACGTTTGTTTGGAACATTATTGAGGAAATCAAAATTTTCATCATGTTTTCATCAGAAATAATAAATTAAAAAGTGAGAATTCCAAATCTTCCAGACATTTAAAAATAGCTAATATTACAATCATTTTGAATTTCATACTTCTTGAAACATTCTAAATTTTATAAAATTATTTAATGGAAGCTGAATTATAGATCACAGTCAATTCTAAACTTTAAACAATTCCTTATTCACTCACGAAAATTTAAATTATGAATAAACGAAAAGAAACTTTACCACAAATTCTCTCACAATCAGCTAATGTTTCAAAGTTGTTCCCGTTCCCACCGCAGCCACCATAAACGAATTTCTTACATTCGCCAGTGGTCGTGTCATAATAGTATCTTGGGAAGTATGCCAAGCAGTTACCAGACTTAGCAGGCAGTTCGCAAACGTCTAAAGACACATCTATTTGCCCTGAGGATAAAAAGAAGAAATTAGAATTACTTTCTATAAGTGGTATATTCTTTTCTATATTCGATGTAAATATACTCATATTATGCCGAGCTAATCATGAAAATAATTTCTCTAAGTTTGCTCTTTTCAATTTGACGGTTTTGCAGACTGTTTACATATATAGTGTTCCACGAAAGAAAATAAAGCCACTGGGAAATAAGCGAAAAAAATCAAGTGAAAGTACCATAAAAATAGCTCTACGAAACAGCAAGAAGTCCATTTGAAGTTATCCGTTTGGTGTGATGGAATGACATATTTGGCCGAGAAAAGACTAAACATAAGAAAACTATTTCATTTCACAAACAGTATGATCACGTAAGCAACTGTTGCTTTAGTACGATTTGTTTCCAAGCGTTATGAGGCACAATGTATTTTGATATGCTGGATTTTAACAATCGTTAACTTTAAGGACAAAGATATTCTACCTTCTTGACTAACACGACAATATGAGTGGAATTTTCAGTGTAAGAAAATCACCGGAAGATGAAAATTTTACTTCCTGTTACTCGAAACGGGAATGCATACACGAAGCACATTTTACCTTAAAAACACAAGCTGGATTTACATTTAGGTTTACTGAAAATGCCTCATACAGATACCATAATCACTTAAATTTAGGTTACAAAATGTCAATATTGAATTGAAATATCTACATTATATGTTGACAAGATAATATTAACTATAACGAACCGAAACGTGTATGAGTGTTTAAATCTTTTCAAATTTTTAACTCATAATTTGAACCAGCAACATAGAAATGGTGTCACCTCATCAATTTTCAATTATCAATTTATAATTATTTACACTAAATTTGTAGGTTTTCAAAACTTTTGCCTCAGTTTATATTTGCAAAATTAAACAGGAACATTCCCTCCTGAGTTCAAATTTCAAATAATTTAATAACTATGAAAGTTAAAATAATACTTGAAGTAAACGAGTTTTATTCTTAAAATGTTTTTCTACTTAATTTTATTATTCGTTTGATATGCTTCTGCCTTTAATATCTCATTGATTGATTAGGATTAGTACTTCCTTTTGAAAGCTTCGTGAGGAAACACTTTCTGTGGAAGAAAACATATATATTATACAGTTGAGTGATTTCTGTATTATAATACTAAGATTACTTTGAAATTGAATAAGTGAAGAAACTACGCTCACTCGCATTGTGGCAATCGACAGGTAAGACACAACTTCCATCAGATGATTTAACATAACCTTGAGAGCATTGGCAACCAATCACACACATGGCAGGACATATTTTTGGGGTCTATATTATAATAATAATATTAATTACATTAAATTCTCTAACTCATTAGGACCCATCCATAAATATAAGCGATTCAATCCTATTCTAATGCAGTGAATGAATGTATCGGGGTGTTTATTTTGATTTTTATCAGTATCACAATTAAAATTTCTGAAATCACATTTATATTGGAAGGAATTATGTCTGTTTCAAAAGTGATCATCAAAAGTTTATGTATAAAAAATGACTTTATAGAATAATAGACTTGGAATATGAATGCATTCACTAGAATGTGGGATACCTTTCCCCCATATTCAAAACTTATATATTAGAACTGAGAATTCTTTGGGCTGTTGAAAAACTACCAACTTGACCAACTTAAATAATATGAATGCTATATTCACAATAGTTGTAACTAGCAGAATTACCAGCTCGGGTTGAATTGGTTAAACGTTGATTGAAAATGATCAGAATAATCACATTTCTCTGCAATAGAAAAACGAAAGGATAATTAAAGTGACCAAAAATATTATTTTTCAAACTCCTTTTTGTCATTTTTGGAACTTCTACAATTCTACTTTGGACGAAATACGTATTCCAAGATCAGTAGTTTTATTTAAAATTTGCCTTACTCCCACTGTCATGTAGTTTTCAATCGATTCTTTGTGGCATTTTTCTGTCTATTCAGATTGCGCAGTTTCTAAATGGAAACCACGTACTTATTTAGAATGATAAATATAATTTCTTGACTAAGTACAGCTTTCAATATGATTTAATGATAATGCTATAATTTGAAACTTGAACAACAAATTTGTTTTTCTGATGGTATGGTTACCCATCTTAATTTAATGTCATTGGTGTTATTTTCTATTTTAACCCTCTTTTTAAAGTAAGATGTTACCGTCTTATTTTAAAAGGTTTTGTTCTGTACACTTGATTTATTTTTACGAAGTGGAACTCGACAAATCACTATACATGAATCAATGACTTTTATGGAAAGTTTGTTGAAATATACACATACTGAATTGAACCCACGTCTTTAGCGATATTTTGCACAATAACAAATAATTCGTCAAAATAAAACTCCCAAATAATTTATTTACAACATATAAATATAGTATTAGCAACTTAACAAACAGAAAGGGAATTCCGATCCTTGAAAAAAGTTCGATTTCTGAAAAATGAAAGATATGAACAAACGTGTCAGATTTTGACCCAGGAAGGAGGAGGAAAAAAGCAATTAGAGATTGATAAAGGCAATAACAATTTATTTTATATAAGAACAGATTCGTAATACTTAGAAATGTTCAAATATCACCACACCGTTTCACTGTCTTAATTCAGATGCATAAACCCAAAATTCTATATAAAATTTTTAAAAATTAAACATCAATTCTGGTGTTACCAGATACCTAGTAGCGAAATAATACTTTTATTAACGGTCAGTTTTTCGCTTTCGTTTTCGCATTAAGTAGACTCTTCCTTTCAAAATATGTTATGCAAAATGAAACGTTTCTAATATTTTATATCATCATTCAAATATTTATAAATTATTGATATTTGAAAAAGAAATAAAAAATAATTTAATAAGTATTGGAATTGAAATTTTTTAAATGTAATTTTTTTGAGTTCCATAGCGCAATCGTAATAATGCTCAATGTTATTCTTATAGGGATTTAATTGTTTTGAGCCACCTCTGCACACCTAGGACAAATAGAACGGGGTTAATATCTAGCCTATGTTACCTGCAGGGCTCTAAAGAATAAGTGTACCAAATTTGGTGTGAATTGGTCATACGGTGTAGATTTGTATAGAGAACAGACAGAAGCTAAATCTTTTATATACATAGATTGGTGAGGGTAATTCGTATTCTTGCAACCTATATGTAGCAGAGGAATACTGGAATGTAGGTCCTAATACAGTTAAACTAGTAGTTACAAAGGTTAAGTCCTATTATGTTAAAAATGGTTAAATGAGACTAAAATAGATAGTTCTACTAAATATATTAGTAAGAGGGTATGTAGTTTCTTGAACATGACTGAGTGTGCAACCAAGATGGGAAGTGTAACGGTTTTCAATATTAAAAGTTAAACTTATGCAAGTAATTAGAATAAATGTAATGCAAGGAATGTATCCGTATTTTGAATATGATTCGATGGTATTTAAGTGTGAGCAGCTTTTGTCATCTTTTATCGAGGAAAAGGTCTGAAATGCTGAATACCTCCCATGAACTTTTCAACATGAAAAATGAATTAAAATGTTTATTGCTACTCTGTTATATTCTTATAATTTTTTCGTCTAATTTCCTTTCGGATGAGAACATGCAAGTCATGATTTATTCTTATAAAATGACATTTTTATGATTAAAGATGTATAAAAAATCCAAATCACCTCAAAAATCGAAATAAACAAAGTGTTTCGGAAGATAGATAAAGTGTGGCATTTTATAACACTGTACTAAATAAAATCTCTTGTTAGCGAGCTAATTTACATTAGGTAAAGGTAATTTTAAAAATATTTTTTGAAATGAGATCATTGCTTCATTGAGGTGAAAATCCTATTAAATGGGAATTTCGTCTATATTATAGGTGTTATAGTAGTCGTGAATAAGTAACTACTGATACAGGAACTACGTGTAATACATTCAAAAGGTAAGATAAATTCATATTTAAGAACTTACTACTTTCTCCTAAGGCCCCAGCAACGAAACACAGCAGAATAAAGATTTTCATCATGACAAATTGATTCCCTGACTGATCAAGTGAAGAATGGCCAAATCTTTAATTATATGTAGGCAGTTTTTTTTCCTTTAGGATAACAAGTGTCAATTTCTAAGCTGTGAGAATCAACACATGGTACAAGATGATTTCTATTCTCCTATCTTATCCGGTATGTTAAGACGTTTCACAAGTAAAATAAACATATGTTAATGGATTACACATATTATTTTATCGAAGAAATATTAAAACTTGAAAATATATAATAGTGGATGCATTTATACATCTGTTAATTGTATTAAATTTATGTGAAAAATGTTTAGTAAGGAATTAAACAATCATCCAGCTTCACTACTGAATATACTAATTTTATAATACAGAATTGAAAGCAGTTCTGTAGCTGGAAACTGTATAATTATGCTACGATGACAAACATCATAATAACGATTTTCCTAATTTCATTGAAATGCTTATGTAACTAATTGATTTGAATTTCACTGTAGAATTGTACTATTATTACAAATATCAGAATAAATATTTCTCAAATTTCATAGAAACGCTTATGCCCTTAGTATTTGATTCAATTTTCAAGTACTTCCAAAGACTTTTATAGAGGAATGTTTATTTAGATACGAAACATTCATTCAGTTTCATTACTAAATATACTAATTTTATAAAGCATAATTTAATGCAGTTCTGTTTCTGGAAACTGTAGAATTGTGCTGGAACTGTGTTATGATGACTAATAAATTGACGATTTCACTGTAGAATTGTACTGTTATGACGTAAATCACACAATAATAATTTCTGAAATTCCATAGAAACGCTTATGTAACTTAATTATTGATTTGAATTTCAAGTAATTCGAAATTTTTTATAGAGGAATGTTTTGAAGTTCGGAGCGAATTTTGTTAAGATTCTTCACTTTGTAAATTTAGATACACATTATATATAAGTGAAAGTACATTATTTGACTAAAATAATTTATTGTTACTTAGGTTCACTTACTTCCCATAACTATGCGAAATAATTTAGTGTATTGGTGACATTATAAAAATTTGCCACCAAGCACTTCAGTATTTACTCGTATATGTAACATATCCACGGATGTATAATATATGTGACATATCCATGGATATACAAATAAGTTATTTTTACATGTTCCTTTTGACTTATAGTCTGTACTTTTTATCATTGAAACATTGTTCCTTATGACATCAATCACACAAATGTATTTCACTGCCGTAATTGAAGTCGTTGATGTTGCATTTTTAATGAACAGCAGTGAAACAAAACGTTGCTTTAGAAAATAGTTGGGATCATAAGAATCATTAATTCCTTAGTAATGTTTTTATATTAAATATGGTTTCATAGATTGATTAAGGTTTTAGATTTCAAGTTTTACATTAATGTTATAGTTAAATTTTTTTTAACAATTTCAACATTAGGGAAGATTAACAAGTAACCTTGAACATTTTGTTATAGCATGCTATCTCAAAGATTAGTGATCTGTATATGATTTTGAGAAAATATGCTTTCGCTAGTGTGGATTTAAAGAATATTAGCATCCAAATGGAATTTTCCTTGAAAGTTTGAGGAGGAAATAGGACAGTTGTATCTTTCCATTTAAAAAAATTCTAAATTTAAAATACCTCTGTGAAAGATTTTGGAGATACAAATACTTTGTTAATTTTTAAATATATTTACCTCATTGTTGCATTTAATCAAAACGAAAATGTTGCAATTCTAATTGTGAAATGAAATCCGAATTTTTCAATGCTGTGGAAGCATTGATCTATTTCTCGAAGCTGTAATTTTGATAAGCTGTAAAAAAATTATATGCTGCGAAAGAATTTTATTTTCACAGCAGTTAAATAGTTAAAGTATAGCTTATCGTCTGCTAACTCAGAGTTTTGTTTACTTTCAAAATGGCACTTTTAGATAAGCAATGGATCGAAGGCTATGTTTCCTCTCTTTCCGAAGAGAATTATGCTTATTCAATTATTCAAAAACGCTGTAAAAGTCATGGTTTCTCGATATCTAAAGGTACGATAAGCAATATTATTAATGAGAAAGGGAAAAAACGCAAAAGTGGAAAAATACTTCCAAAAAGTATCCAAAAAAGAAAAAAATTCTGAGAATATTTGTAAGGTAAGATCTTTAATTTTAAAAGAGAATCCGCCAAGTCATAGGACTATAGTAAAGTGAGCGTGAGAACTTTCTCTAAGAGATTTATGATTGTTGCCGGTTTTGCATATAATGGAAAATTAAAAGTAAAAATAGGGGGGAAATGTAAAAATCAACTCCCACATATTATCAAGACCATATTTTATCCCCAATATTCAAAAAAGAAATACCATATCTTTACCCACAGTGCCAACAATCAGTAGAACTGCATCAGGGTAAAGCAAGCAGCCACACATCTAAATCGACTATTAAATTCTTGGAGAAAATGGAACAAGAAACTGATATCAAGTCAATACCCTTTACTGATATTCCTGCTAAATGTCCAGATGCTTCACCCATGGACTTTTGTGCTTTTGGACTTTTAAAAGGGCATTATCGAAACGTCGACCGAAAACCATTCAAGGACTGGAAAACTGTGGAACAAGAATGGGACAAAATACCACTGTAGATACTACAAAAGTCATTATTATCACGGAAATTAAGGTGAAAAAAGATAGTTAACAATAAGGGGCTATCAAATGGAACATTTAAAACACAAAAATTTCATGTAAAAAATTGAGCTTCAGTCCATTAAAATCGTTAAAAAACGTCTGAACCGGCTCTGTATTCAGCGAAATTTTTGGCCTTACTGATGTACTATTCGAAATTCTCCAGAAAAAATCACTAGATTTAAACTATTTTGTATCTCAAACAAAATACACTCGCGAGCTATTGAGCTGTAAAAGGGACGATGATGTTTTTAAAACACTGTTTGAAAACACGCGTAAAATTACAGAAATAGTCCAATCCAAACGGAAATATGCCGCTCTTTCACTAGAAACAATTTCTCAAAATTATAAACAGCTATATTTTAAAATTTTAGACCACATTTTTATGGAAATAAACACAAGATTTCAAGATTGCGAAAAACTTCAATTTATTTGTCTTGCTGATACAACGAAATTCGATCAATTTAATTTACATTTTCCATCTCAGGCACTTGAAAATCTTCAACAGCTTTACGGCGATGTTTTTTTAAAAAAAACCAGCGCCTTAGAAATTAATTATGTCTTATATATGCCGATGGAAAATTCAGGAATATATCGACGCAAGAACTTCGAATGCTTGCTTTATGATGGTAAAGAAATTTTCACAGAAGCTTATAATTTTATACTCTCGTCTTAATAATTCCATCTACCAGTGTATCAGTGAAAAGGAGGTTTTCTTGCCTTAAAAGAATAAAAACTCTTACTCAAGAAATACTATTTCGCAAGAGATGCTTTCTTTAGAAAATATTTCTATTCAAAAAGACGTATTAGTGACGCTTATAAAGAAACAGTCATTTTACGATGACATAACAGACAGATTTGCAGCATTAAAGGACAGAAGAATTGATTTAATTTACAGAAAATAGGTAAATCCACATTAACTAATTTTCGTAAATGTAACCTTTTCCTATCACTGGCATAGCCAGGATTTAATTTCGGGGGGGGGGGATGATTCCGGGGATAGGCCTTCTAAAAATAATATAAAAAATAGGATAGCCCTTCTATTTTTTCAACCACGAGCCGCCGCTGAATTTCAGCCAAACTTTCACCAATCATTTCGGCTGCCGTCACGTCGCTATGGCGACAAGCAGAGGAGCAAAATAGGAAAAACCGTGTTTGATTTCACGCTTTCGGTTATTGGCGAAATATCGCATCATTTGGTGACATTTTTTGGTTTGGCGAGAATGGTCGACGGGACCAGCAAAAATAAAGCCATTTTGAGTGAAAATATAAAATTGTTAGAAAGTAAACTTAATATAAAAAATATGGGAAAAGTTAAAAATTAACTTAAATTTTGTAAAATGTTAATGATAGTATTTATTTACATCAGAAAACATATTGATAAACTCAGTAAAAGGTTTTCTGAACTCTTTCCCGAAATTATGTTAATCTTCCTTTAAAGTTTGTTATAAAGTACCACCAGCAGTCAGAGCTGAAATAGTTAAAAATTATATTATGAAGAAATATCCTTTTAGAGAACTCTAATTGGATGTCTATCATCCATTGCTAATCGTAGCAGACCCGACATAGCATATGCAGTGAATGTTATGTCCCAATTTGCAAATGGTTATAATTACCAACACTGGACTATAGTTGTTAACTTAATGAATTATATAATAAATACTAAAGAGCATAAATTAATCTATCAAGTGTAGATTTATCAAATGTTGAAAAATTGTTTCAGTAATATTTTCTGATGCTAACTGGATTAACTGACTAATCGTCATTTAATTAATGGGTACATAATAAGTTTGCTTATGTTTCTTTTACCTGGATATGCAGTAAGTAGAAATGCATAGCTCTGACCAGTATGGAATTGGAATTTATTGCCATGGCAAATACTGTAAAATATTTTTATGGTTTATATAATTTGTGATGGATTAAATGTTGTTAAAATTGCTAAACCAATTTTGTTTTGGTAACCAATCTGCTATTTATTTTTGCAAAAATAGTGTTGAAAACGTAAAAAAGAAGCATATCGACGTTAAATTTCAATTCATCAGACTTCTCAGTGAAGAAAAATTTGAAATTCTATTTATAAACAGCAAATTGCTGCTGATTTTTTGACGAAGTCATTACTGGTTAAAGATTTTAAAAATATTATAGGTAAAATATTTGCTACATTAGAGTATTTCTACACGACCGATTGGGCCGATTGTAGCATAATAAACTTTTATTTTGGTCGATCGAATTAAATTATTTTACTATATTTATCATTCAATCGAATTTAGAAATGTTATTATGCAAATTTTGCGTCATAAAAGCAGATTAATAAACCCATTAGCAGCACAATATTTAATCTGAATGTAAAAGTAATGCCTTGCCTGTTTTCTTACTTGATCTTCTGGATTGTTATGTCCCAAGTTGTGGAATTGGTATTAAACTTAATTTTGATATTTAGCGTCATGTTTCATTCAATGCTAGCAATCTTATCTTGACTGTTAAACGATGGAGGAAAAGAATAAGTAAACATTTCCTTCACTGAAAATATGTAATTCTTTATGAAACACAACAATTCAGGAGAGGCACAAACAAATTAAGACGTGTTAAGAGAAAATTAGCATTCTAGAACTTTATAAAATTCCATTGATCACTTTTTGTGCAGTAGTTTGGATACTTAATGGTGAATTGTTCTTCATTGTATCTAAGAGTTAGTTTCTTTTTTAGAAGTATTAAAACGCCCATTTTGTAGATAACCGAGAACAGTTTAAAATTAATTTTCTAACGAAAATTATGCCCTTCTTAGATCAATCAAAATTGCTATCAAAATGCTGATACATTTTTAATTATTGCATACATTAGGATAACGATCCACCCTACGTTCACATTTCTTAATAGTTCATTAACTTATGTGATAACTTCAAGTGCAAATAGGGAACGATAAAAAGTTAACTTGTAAAAGCAAGATATGTAAATGTTTCGTGATCCCGTCAGGCAACGTATTGAAAAGTTGTTTTTAAAATGTGGTTGTTTACTTTATTTCTAAGTGCTTTAGATAACATGAATAATCGAGTCAAACCATCCCCTTTCGCCGCCCTTCATTTTCCATATAAAAAACCTCTTTAAACTAAATTACTCATTTTATTTGACCTTGTTTAATGAGATGATTTCCACCACTCTATTGGATTGCGAAAGCTAACCTTATTTTTCAAGTGATATCTAACACTGTGAGGGACGAAGCAGCTTAGTTCCTCTTTGATTTCCAATGACATCCGCTTTTGATTGCATACGGTCACACGTGTAAATAATTTTTCAAAATTATTTTCGTGAATCAAATCCAAATATTATTTTATAAGTATTGATAAAGTGTTTTTACTTCTTATTGCCTAATGTAAGGAATTTTCAGGCAAAATAAAGAAATCAGCGAGAAAGTTGTTATTTTAAAAGATATTTAGGAAATTAGGATTGTTTTCAGAAATTTGAAGAGTACACAGCCAGAGAGGCCTCTCCGCCTTCAGTCTAAGTTGTTGCAATATATAAGATTGTATAACGTTAATCACATAATTTATGTGTAAGTTTATTATTGGTATTATTTTCTTTTCTCATTTAGACTGTTCATCACTGTTCGTTTTAGGTTCAACAGTTTATTTACATGTGCTGTTACTTAAGCTTTCTCCTATTTTGACATATCATAATATGTTTTAATAATAAAGTATGATTTAAAAAGTTGCATTTTTGTCTTAACGTAACAAAAATATTTTTGTTCAACATTCACCATCAGTGCATGCTGAATGTCGACATTTGCCGGTGTAAGTGAGAAATAAGGATATTTAGCAAATATTTCGGACATACACCAAGCGACTATGTGAATGCTGACATTCACCGGAGAATGTCGACATTTGCCAGATATCGGTCTTTCACAGTAAGAGAGAGTTTGGAACGGCTCTGAAGGCTCCTTAGCCCAAGAGGCTCGTGGAAGAATGAATAGTTTTCAATGATCTCGCTAGAGGGATTAGGATTAAGAGAAAAATATTGGACCAGGAGATTTAACAAGAAAGTTCATTGGTAGAAATCGGTGGTTTAACGAAGGAGGAATGTGATCTTACATATGCGATTTGAAAGCAGGAGAGTCCGTGGGAGGTCCAAGTTAACGAGACGACTTGAGTTCAAAGGTGAAAGGGGGTGGAAAGATATATTGACCACTTAGATAGGGAGACAAAGACTTGGAGAAAAGGGGACCGCTAAGATACTTATCTGTAGTGAGAATTGTATTTAGGGGGTTAGTTTTAGGTATCGTTTCATATCTCCCCATTTAGAAGGGAAAGTCTTACCTTTTCAGAAAGGCCTTCATTAAATTCTCAACAATACAAAACATACAATGTAACAAAGTTGCAAAATAATATTTCAAACAAATATATATGATACCTAAACACTTGATACACAAATAATACAATATTAATTTACAAATTTCAAATAGATGGTTAATGAAAGTAAAAGCCATCTAGTATAAGGACTTCAAAATTTATCCCTTACACCTACATAAAAGCTTCCATATTTCCTCTACTTAGTGACAATTCTTAAATTTTTCAATTCAAAAAATATTCAAATATTTTTCATGTATTGTATCAAAACTTTCTATGCATGGTGACTGAGGAAATATACAGTATTGTAAGTTTTGGGGATGAACCATGTACGACATCATAATCACATCACTAAACAATTTCTAAATTCATTGTTACAAAAGAAAAACTCTAATGTTCATTCGTTTTTCTTTTGATCTCTTATTCATTAATTTGACGCAACAAAACGTGTGAAAAGGAAGATGAAAAACCCAGGAACTTCGATGTACAATAGGGATGACTTCTCTGTAGCAGTACCCACATGTCAGTGGTGTCTACCTACGAGAGCGTTATTGTAAGTAGGCTAGAAATGAGCTCCGTATCCTTCTAAATGAGTAACTGCTCATTGTAAGCTACTAATTTACATCAAGAATCTTGAAACGTTGAAAATGGGTGTGCTGTGTTGTATGTAATGAAGTTTGGTTTAATCATTTTTTAACTTCAAAATCAATGTATTTTGTGATCAATGTGTGCGTGGAATTTCGTTCATTCATCAGTACAAAATCATTATCAGTACAATTTCATTATCAATCAGTACAAAAATAGAAATAAAATCTACGTGATGAGAGACTGGAATGTTGAGGAAAGTGCTTTCCATCAAAGTGTCCTCGTACGTTGAAAAAAACTAAATTACCCTAAAATCTTTTCATATCATTTGGTAAAAAGTTTAGGACATGTTGCAAGTAAATACAAAAGATAGAAATTTTCGTTGGTTCATCCTTTACTAACACAATAGAATGACTTAAATGACAATGAGTTATTTGAATAAATTTCGTTGCATAACAAAGAACATAGCTCACCATGAAAATAAATTATTTACATTATTTGGCACATTACATTCATGCATCATGTAATAGTATTATTTACATGATGTTTGTCATTACTTCACATCATTATCATATTTTCTTCCATGATGAAAAGATAACTCTAAACATTTTCTTCCACATTTAACGTTTGAATTTCAAAATCGTTTTAAACGAAAAGTAAAGAATTGATGGCAAAACATTTTCTCAGAACTTTGCCAATAACGACAATGCACAAACAGGAAAAATAATTGGACGCGAGAGAAGAAAGACTCTCTACGGGTGATTGCAATAATCGTGACAGGTTAAAGGTCGTAAACAATTGGGCTGAAGAAAGAATGAAATGCAAAGCTGTGGGGGAGAAAATTCTCCCTTTTATGGTGGGGTCGTTTTGTGCAACTCGCTGCTTGTCCGAAAGGAAGTGAAAGTCGTATATTCCGTGCGCGTTAAATTCTCTTTGAATGCGAAAGAGGGCTACTTGGTTTTATGCGAAGATGTGAACTAAGAGTTTTTTGACTTCCCTTAAGAACTGTATTTTAGAAACAGGCACTTTGGCGTTATTAGCAACTCGAATGGTAATTTTACTTTTCCTAATTACAAGAGGAGAAATTTGATAATCAGATGCCGGGTAAAAATGACGTAATCTAGTCGAATGTACTACTTCCGAATCCTTTTTGTGGAGAAGGTTAGGCTTATTCATTTCATAATTTACGTCAGGAAGTTTCTTCAGGATAACGTATGGTCCTGTGAAAGTTGAATTTAATTTTCGACACTATTGGGTAAACAAATTCTTTATACATTAGTCTCCAATTTTAAAATCACTTTTAGTAAAACGGGTGTCATCTTTATTTGAAATCTCATGGAATTTCTTAGTTCTTTCTTCGGCAATTTTTCGGGCCTCTTCAATGACGGATGCAAATTTGGTTCAACTAAAGGTTCATAAGGAAGTTTCCATACATTAAATAAATAGATAGGAACGTAGTAATCGAATAAGGAGTGTTGTTATATTCTTCCGTGACTTGTTAAAGTAATTGGGTCCAAGGAATTATTTATTCAAGCATTCATTTTACATTTCAACCTAGTTATGAGGATTTGGTTGACGCGCTCAGCTTTACAATTAGTTGGGGTCTGTGTGTAGAATTTAGTAATTGAGTAACGTTATATTTTTGCAAGAAATGCTTAAATTTAGGTGACGTGAAGGCTGCATGTCTGTCACTCAGAACTTTCTTTGGAACTTGAATTTGGAATACCTGTTTAAGACAGTTAATATAAGCATCTGATATCACTCGTTTTGAAGGGAATGTCCAAATATATCGTTGCATGATCTGTTAAAATATGTAAGTACATTTTCGGAGAGCCATAGTAGCTTAATCCGCAAACTGTATCCACGGAAATTAATTCGAAAGGTTCATGACTTGTAGGAAGGGATTTTAACAAGTCATATTTCTTTTGTTTTTTTCTTTGTATTTAATTGACGAACTTCAGTGTCGGACATAATTCCTAACATCATTTACTATACCAGGCCAATAATATTGTAGCGATAATAAATTTAATATTGATGACACTCCTAGGTGCCCATACTTGATATGTGCTTTCTCTAACAATTTTGAACGTAGTGAAAATGAAACAACTTTATTCAAACTTTGTTTTCTAATCGTTCAAAGATTATCCAATTTTTGTATTTGCGACTACAAACATTATCATTTTCTTGACACTTTCTTTGAGCTCAGAATGAGTTAATAACTGTGCTCTTGGCAGCACATGATGATTTATGGGGTTCTAGTAGCATTTCAGCTTCTACATTAGTAGATCCCTTTTGTATTTAATTGTAAAATTGTACATAGACAATTTCAGTGACCATCTAAAAACCCTATCGGTTGGGTGTTTAATATTTTTGAGTCAAACCAGGGCAGCATGATCGGTGTAAATAGTAAAGTAATTTCCATGAAGATAGCAGTAAAATTTTTCGAGCCAAACATTCGAATTCTGTTATCGCATAATTTTTCTCGTAAGGTTGTAATTTTCTAGGGTAAAAGGAAACTGGATGTAATGAACCATCTGGATGTTCCTCTTTTCAAATTCCTGAAATTGGTTCTCCTGAGTCATCGGAGTATAAATGGCAGGGGTAGTTCGGGTTATGTAAACTTAACACGGACTTAGAGATTAAAATATCTTTGAGTTTCTTAAATGAGATTTGACATTTTTTCGACCATTGATATTTTACATCTTTTTTAAGAAGGTTGTTCAAAGGGACTCGAATTTTCGCGTAATCTGGTATGTATTTGTTATAGATATTAATACTACCAAGAAATCTTTGCATTTCTTTGGTGCTTCTGGGTGGTTGAAGTTTTTTGATAATTTCGACGTTTATATTGCTTGGTTTGAAAGTACTGTTCTCAATTTCATATCCTAAGAAATTTATTTTTGTTTTTGCAAAGTTGCACTTTGAAAGCTCGAGTTTCACTTTCTCACATATCTCAAAGATGATTTCCAAATGTTCCAGATGTTCTTCATAATTTTGGGAAAATACAATTATGTCATCAAAATAATTTAGGGAAAATTTAATTTGATGCTTATTTAGAATTTGCCTTATGGCACGTTGAAATATTGCCGGAGTGTTTTTCCATCTGAAGGGTAATCGTTTCCATTCGTACAAACCAAAATTTGAGGTAAATGCAAGTTTTTTTTTTGTCTTGATCCGTAATTAATTTTGATGTGCCAGTATCCAGAGGCTAAATCTAGTGTTGAGAATATTTTTGCATGGGACAATTGATTTAATACAGCATCGATACGAGGTATGGGTTCAAAATCTAATCTGTTCTAATAATTTCATTCATTTAGTTTTCGATAATATATATATATATATATATATATATATATATATATATATATATATATATATATATATATATATATATATATATATATACAGGGTTATTCTATGGTCATGGGGAAAACTTGAAGGGGTGGTACAGCTTACTAAAACATACATTTTTCGTATAGGAATGCATGGTCGGAAGTGACGCAAGGAGGCACGAACACAAAAGATGAGACATGAACAGAAAAACGTTGTTTATTTGCAAAATCCTTGCAAAGTGCTTCTTTGCAGCAATGTTTACAATAAATGCTCAAAATTGCGACCACCAACAAACTCGGCAGCTGTGATTGGCTGGCAATGCTGTGGGTAGAGGGCAGTAGTGTGCCTGGCCATCCGTGATCTGATGCATCTGCGGGAAAATGTCACTTGCAATTGTGCTGTCGGCCGTGATGGGAGATTTTACAAATAGTGAAAAGGCGGACATGCATATGATGTACGGTGCTGCTAATGGGAACGGCAGAGCAGCGCTACTGCTGTATCAGGAACGTTTCCCGAACAGGCGTATGCCGAACCACAAAATGTTTGAGCGGTTGCATCGGCACCTTTGTGAAAATGGTTCATTCATCGCCAGCTCTGACGGAAGAACTGGATCAAGAACTGTACGACATCCAAACATGGAAGAAACCATCTTGAACATTGCGGATGAAACACCCCACACAAGTACAAGAGCTATTGCACGTCGTGTACATGTGAGTCAACCCACCGTTTGGAGAGTCTTAAATGAAGAACGTTTACACCCATTCCATATTCAGAGAGTCCAAGCGTTGCAGGCAAGTGATTACCTGCTGCGCGTAGAATTCTGCCAATGGTTCTTCCAGCAGTGTGCGTTGCAGCTGGATTTCCCAGCTTCTGTGGTATTCACAGATGAGGCGACTTTTACACAGGAAGGTGTTTTCAATGTGCACAATACTCATGTGTGGGCAGCAGAAAATCCACACGCTACATGTCCACATGCATTCCTAAAACGCTTCTCTGTGAATGTTTGGTCGGGTGTTGTGAACGATTTCCTCATAGGCTCGTATCTCCTACCAACGCGACTCAATGGCTCACATTATCGTATTTTTCTGGAAGAGGTTTTACCAGAATTGCTGCAAGATGTTCCAACTGTCGTTCGTAATCACATGTGATTTCAGCATGATGGTGCGCCAGCCCATTTCAACGTGGTTGTCCGCAATTACCTAGATGCCAGTTTTGCGGGGCGATGGATTGGGCGTGGTGAACCAGTCCGATGACCACCCCGATCGCCAGATTTATCGAGCATCGATTACTTCTTATGGGGGCATCTGAGGACCATCGTTTATGGGACTCCATTTGACTCAATTGAGGACCTCGTTGCTCGACTATCCATTGCGGCTGCAAGCGTGCGCGAAATGCCTGACATCTTTGGAACTGTTCGCCAATCACTCCTTCGACGCTACCAAGCATGTATTACTGTTGGTGTTCGCAATTTTGAGCATTTATTGTAAACATTGCTGCAAAGAAGCACTTTGCAATGATTTTGTAAATAAGCAATGTTTTTCTGTTTATGTCTCACTTTTTGTGTTCGGGCCTCCACGCGTCACTTCCGACCATACATTCCCATACGAAAAAAATATATGTATATATATATATATATATATATATATATATATATGATAGGGTGATATAGTCACGTGTTCAAAGATATAGGATCCGAGGAAAGAGGTTTTGCGATGCCGCATCACAGAGTTATTTGTTATTTTGACTTCGTGTTCGTAAGTTCACAAATCATGGGGATTTTTTTGTCCATCCAGTGCACGTAGACAACGAGAAATGTGTTTCGACTGTCCTCAATACGAGTAGAGGCCAGCTGTTATCACAGCGATACCTTATGATAAATTTGTTCACAAAGTCTAAATATAGCTGTTCGTCTCCAGCCTGCAGCATCGGTTCTCTATGGAATCGATACAGAAACATGTGGTGTACAGACATCAGACTCTTTACGACCGCAGTTTTCTGAATATCGAGAATTCTAGAAGCTCCTCTTGCAGTTGCCTTATGATCTTGATTAATAATGTTATGCACACATAATTCCGCAACACGTTCAACAGCAAAAGATGGTTGTCCAGCTCGAGGTCTATCTCAAGTGCAATCCGTTTCTTCACATTTTCGCATCAAATCACGTACAGCTCGAACACGGGCCACGTTGTAGATTATGGGTTTCAACGGAAAGCACGCAATGCCTCTGAGGTATTTTGTCCATTAATGTAACAGTGCTTGACCAGGCTCTGTTTAGGGGTCTCATTTGTTCTCCTTTACACAGAGCGTTACAGAATCATTATTTTAATATTATTATGTTGAAATTATAAAAATTTCAACATAATAATGTTAAAATAATTATTCTGCATTGTATTTTTGGAGAAAATTCGTGGTTCTTATATGAATTCTGTATTACTGTAACCTTAAAAGGTCGTGGAAATTAAAAGTTGAAGAATAAAATTTATTGTGATCATCAATCATGCAATATTGATGAATGCGCATTGTTTCACAGAAGTCAACAGTAGTTCTTATGATCTCTCGTTTATACTTATAACTAGAGTTTAGTGATATCGTTGCCTCATCTAACTTAAACATGAACATAGTAACATCAACGAATTAGCTTAAAAATAAGCAGGATTTCGTAACACCATGTTGTTAGTGCAGTTAAAATGTCCTTGGATAGCAGATACAAAGTTATAACGATTAAAGCTGTCAAATGCTCTGTATTATCATTAAATGATTGAAGGGTGACACTTCCATTAAACTATTACAAAACGAGAACGTAGATTACGTAAAGTACTTATTACAGATTTTACATATTTTTCTCAGGGGTTCAAAGAGATAGCGCTTCAAGGAGGAAAGATAATTACAAAAAATTTCTTATCAATACGGCTTAATTTACACTAAACTTAATCTTTTAAAGTTTTTATCATGTTGATGTATAATTATTTCGGAAGGAAATTCGGAGAAAAGTACCAAGGGCAAAACAGGAATAAAAGAGGAGCTCCTTATTCGAACAGCCAGTTCTATAAAGTATAACTATTTCACTTTATAAATTTGAAAGCAAATGGTATAACATGCAGTTAAAGCTACCTTTTCGACGATTAGGTACCTTAACTTGAAATATGTGGCAGGTACCCTTACTGTCCCATATTTCAAGGCAACAAAAATAATATTTTATGAGGTTTTTTGTGTAAACATCAACAATTTGCTGAAGAAGAAAATACATATTTTCGTTAAGAACTAATTTGACTTATTGCCGTTTTGACGATGTGTGACGTTATGTTTTCACATGAGATGGTTTTCCAGAGCAAACCGACGAGACGGTCTGCTAAGATTTTACTTCTCTGTTCAAATTCTCTCGCATGATACCATTGGTAAATGTAATTCATCGCCATTTTGACGACTTTTGGCGCTTAATCTAATTTGTATTGAACAATCAGCAATCATACATCAATTTGGAATTTTTATTGGGTAAGTGCTGAAAGTTAAGTCAGAATATGAACAGGATACACTAATAGCAGAGTTTAGCTTGATTGAAAATGCTCTCACAAGCGACATGCGGAAATTGGATTCGAGTATCGAACCAAATTACTCCATTCTATGGACACTTCTGATGCAATCTTCATTTACCACATTAAAGACGTCATAGCACAAGTTCCTGAATAATGCAATTGATAGTTGTTCCCAGGCAAAACATCGTAGAAAGATAATAACGAGTTGCAATATTTTTAGCTTGGTTTCAAATCCACACATATACTCTCTGCACCCTCCAAAGATCGCTAATCTGTAAAATTTGTTTTGTTTTCAACAAATAAGATTTTCTAGTAATATGCCTAATTTTTGAAAAAGTATGCAGTTAGAAACTTTTAATTTGAAATAGAACGATATCTTCTTTGAGTACATTTTTATTCATAATAAGAACACAACCAACCTGCTGCTTGAAGGTATGACTACATTATCCAATCTTAATTTTTGGAACTCTTGATTGTGTACCTGTCACATATTTTGTGTCATATACATGAATAGAAAATTAGGTTTGGTTTGGCTCTACCATGATTGAAGGCCTACTGGAAAATTCCCGAGAGGCTGGTGCTTCTAGGAGGCTGGTAGATCTTTCAATAGAAAAACAATGTGACATCAAACGAGGAAAGTTTATTTTATACAGTAATTTAGATATCTTTAAAATTCTAAAGACAGGAAACTTATATATCAACAATAAAAATAAGCTATATGCATCATAATACGACTGTGGCGTTAGTTTTCTGTTGTGGATAAATGCAAGGCTGACATGGTTAAACTAAGCGGTTGAATGATGCTAGAAGTTTAGAGGTCTTGATCTAGATAAAGAATGTAGTGATTTGGGAAATCCTTACCATATTTTTTTGGTAAAGGATATATAAATATACCACATCTTTTTTAGTTCAAAAGTATAGACCGTGACAGTTTCTTAGACGTAGTTCTCATTTCGTAAATCACTCTATCTATTCTTGAAATATAACAGATCAATTTGCAATGTATTTTGCTTATATTGAATCCATATATTTGACTATTATGAATAAAAACCTTTTTTTTACAAGTCGACAATCGAAGATGTTTTATTTCATCATTTATATAAAAAATAAAGGCGTCAATTATTTAAAATTGCACATTTTACTTTTAAGAACTAAAAGTGTCTCCCGTTTCCCGAATTGACCCCCTCAGTCCTTCCTTCACTGCGGCGCCCTACGATTATTTTCTTGCTACACGAGACACCAGAAATGTAGGAAAGGGAATAAATTCAACATGAAATATTAAAGCATCGAAATATTTTTTGTGAAGAAAAATTTGGTAAAATATCCTTCATCAGTCTCGTTAGTCGCTGAATGTTGACAATGTTATTCAGTCTTATGAAAGCACGACTCAATCTGTTCGCATAAGATTGTATTTAATCATTTAAAACATCATTTCTTAAAATTAAATTCTTTGGTCCACAGCAACGTAAACGCTTTGAATCCTCATTTGAAAAATTTTGACTTTGGGGAAATGAATTAAAGGCTTAAAAAAGAGGCTCATCAGTCGGAAAGAAAAAATTTTATGTCTACATAATAGGTTTATTGTGTGAAATTAAGTTGTTTTTCTTGAACATTTTTTAAGGATATTTAAGCTATAGAGGATAAAAAAAGACAATTGAGTTGGTGTCGTTGATGGTGATTAACTTTGAAACCAGTGATGCTGCTAATTCAGATAGTGAGTTGGCGCGAGAAAGGACAGTCTAGTGCTGTCTAGTGCTTCTAGTGCCTGGTTGCTGGCGATTGTTATCCTGGGCCAGCGTATCTAGGGGCGAGTTCTAGTATTTAAACGGTCGTTTAGGGTGGTCGTGGGAAAAGGGTAGTTATGTCTGTTTCGAGATGAATTAAAGAATGTGTCTTACTTGAATTATATTGTTCGTGTGTTGGGGAAAATCTCATTTCGAACTGTATTCTGGGATAAGTGATTTTTTAGCAGTCCACGTGTTGAGCGTTCCAAGTGGTAAGTAATGTCTCCAAATTAAGTTATTTTAAGCACAGGTTTCAATACAATTTATAATGTTATGTATTGCCCTGGGGCGTATTGTTTAAGATAGTGGTAAGCAATTGAAATAAGCAAGATGAAATAACCATCGTATGATTTGCATGAAAGGCATTTCTCTCAAGCTAAATATAGGTGGCGGTAATGTTTCTGTGGCGGAGCGTGTTTCCTGTATGTATTCCGAAAGTAACGACACCTGGTTTGTTTTTCAAACACTTTTTCGACATTTCGCCAATTCCAAAGAATGAATTCAAAACGATGAATAATATTATAGTTGATTGGTCAACGCCAATTATAAACGCCGAACGCCCCGTAAACGCCGTTAAGCTACATTTTAAGGTAACCCAGATTCGTATCATGCGAGAGCAATTGAGTAGAAGTAAAATCTTCTCATTCCATCTGGTTTGTTTATACTAAAATCCCTCTCATAACTTGCGATCAAGCAAATGTACTTGTATAATCAATAAGAAACCAAGGATTTCTATTTTCTATTTCTTATTTATACTTATTTTAAAGAACTCGATGAGTGTGGTAACTTTTCCTTGTCTAAATTGAAGACTTTTAACATACTTCTTGTTCTGAAGCATATACATCATAGTTTATTATGGGTTACTAATACTTGATTGAAAATCTTGGGGGTTTCTATCTTTCCTCTAAGATATTTTAAATGATTGAAATAATTCAATTTGCGGGCAATATAAGTACCATAAATCTCATTGCTTGTGCAAGAACAATTATAGCGCTCTCACACAAAACATTTTCTACATAATAATTTGAAAAATTTAAATGCCTAAAATAGGTTTGGATGACAAGTAAATAGTTATGAAGGAAAGTTTGATACCCATACTCATTTTTAGTTTTTAAAAGCAATTTTATCTGTTAGACACATGAAATTAATACATTTGATGTAAAAATAACAGTTGTGAAAGACAGAATCGTAAATAGCTCTAGATTTAAAATAAATTAACTTAGCCACACGTTTTCCTTAAAAATATTTAAGTCACATAGATCGATGTAAATCATCCCTTATGCTCTTCTCCATAGAATTATTTATAAAGGACTTGAAATCAATTGACGTAATAGTAGTCTGAATAGACGGAACGATGGTAGTGAACTATGACGCCAAACGATGGCAGTGAGTCTTTTAAGCTTACTATTGAAAAGTTCTAAGACCAAGAATTTAACTATGGTGAATTTCAATGATAGATGTGTCTTTCCTTCTAGCCAAAAAATTTATTACTTAACGTTTCTATCAATGTTGTAGGTTAAAGGATGTTTTTTTTCTGAGTGTCGTTTGACTAGATACTTCAAGAGAAGAGTCCGAACCTTAACCCTCCTGGTGGTTTATCTTCGTGCAATGATCAGCCTCCTGATGCAAGAGCCTATTCCAAATAGTCGCTAGTTCTAGGCAATTTGTTTTCTTACTTGAATCTTACTTCCACGAAGAGTAATAAGGCAGTTTTATCTCGACGAGATATCTCGTCGCCAGCAAATTTGACCAGATCTTGAACGAGATATCTCGTCGAAACCACATGGAGTGTTAGATAATAGATAAATGACGAAATTTGGAGAAATTTGTATATTTTGATGTCTATAATGTTATGGTATTTACTCTTGATCCTGTTTTAAAACCATTTTGAAGATATTCTTCCTCCGGCTTTATCAAGGAATCGTCATATTTCACAACTCATCACTTTCATTGATAGTTTTAAGAAACATGTACAAAACGTTAACTATTAGACGTTATCAAAATGAATTTATCTTATCTGCAATTTTAGTACATTTTAGCTACCTACATTCTGAATTAATATTTGAAAAAAAATTTTGTAGCAAAAAATCTCAAAATGAGTCGCTCTTAAATTTTCCACTCTAGGTGGCAACCTAGAAAATATGGTTCTGATAGTGCCCAAAGCAGCAAGCCCCTTTCCTCAAAGATATGAGCTTTAGGAGCCGATACGCAACTCGAGTAGTCTTGATGGATACTCAGCAGTCGAAACATCTGACATCCTTCTGTTTAAAAATGATACCGAAAAAGTTAGTTTTCTGTCAGACTCTTCTCTTTTCCAGCACAACTTTCCTTCCGATAAAATTAGAGTGTGCCACAGTTAAAAGGTCATCACATTTAACTCACTTCAGTTTGACCTAAACGCCAATATGTAAAACTGAAATATTATATTAGTAAACTACATAAGTTGTTTCATTTTAGGTTAAATTTGAAGAAATGACAAGTCTGACTGAGGTGTCAATGAAAAGTTATTTACATACTTAAATTTCATCGACCATTGCTTCAGATCCCGAAACCCTCAAACTAAACACATGCAAATGTCTTAAACACGAGCTGTTTATTCAACTTATATATGTCACAAATCGTTAACCCCTAGAAAGTTCAATTTTCTAAAGTTCAACGGTATTAAAAGATTTTGTTTTCGGTAATCCGACACCCTTCCACTAGTGAAACATCAGAAGATATTTGTCACGTTTTTGAAACATAATCCTCGGCGAATTTTTTCGCATAATATCTGGTATGTGTCAGAAAGAAGCTGGAAAATATTCTCATCGAAGTTCTGTTATTGACTGATAAACTAAAGTCAAGGCCTTTTGCTCAATGAAAGTGAACTCAGACTAAACACATTTCATATCGTAGTGCAGTTAATCTCCTTCCAACGCTGTCAATCCACTTAAAATCTACTTCTATTATAAATACTAGAGTTCTATTTGTAACTTTTCTATTTGTTCTGAACCACACGGAACAAATACTAGTGTAACGCATTTCTCCTGTCAAGAAAAGCTTTATAATATTGGAAAATGTGACTGGTATAGGTTAAAAATATGTTTATATTTTTAACATTTATTATTTTATATCCCAAAATTATGTTTTTAAAATTTTCCCAACAAAACATGTCAGTCTGACTTGCCTAAATTACTTATTTCATTGATTATTTTTCATTTTATAATCAATCTTACCGATTTTAATAGCTCATGAATCAGAATGATTTTCAAAATTCCAAAAGAAAAATTATGAGGAATATGCAATATCAATTGGTAAAAGTAGGTACAGTCGCGGAAAAAAAACCGAACCACCTCTCCTCATTCGAGCATTTTGAGCAGTAGAGAAAATTCAGACGACGTTTGACAGAAACTAACGTCTTCTATAAATTCGGTTGCATAAAATTTGCATAAGGGTCCATCTTCATATTAAATTGAGCACCAACTTCATAATTTCCAATAGAAACCCCTATTTCGTAACACAATTTCGAATCTACATCAAAATTTAACTTCAGATACCAGATTTCATGTCATTAGATCTTATCGTTTCGAAGTTATGAGTACAGAAAAATTGGAACTCCTAATGTTAAATCAGTTTCTTAGACTTTTATGGATATCTTAATAAATATTTCTATAGCGCTGATATTTTGTACCATGTTACTGTTAAACAACCCAAACAAAATCCGCCTATTTTATTTTAAGAATAGTTTTATAATAGTTCGGTATACAATAATAATTATTAAATTACTGTTTGAAAAAGTTATGAATTTGAACCTCACTATATTTTGATAGAAATCGATTAGGAATTCTAATATGACCATGCAAATTTCCAGCTCATTCCAATCGTTAGTTTTTGAGTTACATTAAATTTTCCTCATTATTGCTATTTTAGGGGCAACCAAAAGTTTAAAAAAACGTCTGACAAACCACGGATGATAATTTTCGGATCGTTTGTACATGTAATTCTCCAATCGTTTTCATTTGCGTAATAAATATAATAATTCTCAGATCGTTTGACGAGCTGACAAGTACGTTTGAAAGTGTTCAAATTGGAAATTCCGGTAACTATAACTACAATTAATCTCGATCTACAAATAGCGATTTTCGATGTGGAGATGATCCCTGAAATTGACAGCAACTGTAATATGAATTTCTCCGGATATAAAGATAGTAGTCATGAAATTTCATATTTAGGCTAATTTAACGATGCGGAATCTGATTAAGGCATCAAAACAGGGTGTTTCCATTGGAAATTTTATCGTTTGTGCAAAATTTGATATGAAGACGGCCCCTAATGCATTTTTTTGCATTTGAATTTGTAGAGGACGTTATTCCCTATTAAATGCTATCTTTGAATTTGCTCTATGAATAGTGTTCGAAATAAAAGGGGTGGTTCGGGTATTTTTCCGCGATTGTACATCATGTGTAGCAATAGATTTTTTAGCTACTCTGAATTTCTAAATATATACACTGAAGTGCCAGAACAACTGGTACAGACGAGCCTATACAAAATACATATCAACGCCACCTATACACGTCATTGTTTACGTCTGTCAGTGCATGTATAAAATGATAGACATCTGTGGAAGCATCTAGATCTCTTTCCGCCGTGAGAATGGCAAATTTTCACGATTCATGCGATTTTCAGGGTGGTTTAAAAGTTGGAACTCGTGAGACGGGTTATAGTATTTCGGAAGTAGAGGACAAGTTTGTATTTTCCAGTACTACTATTTCAAGGATGTATCGTGACTACAAGAATTCTGGCAAAACATGTAACTTACAACTGCAGTCCGACCGTAAAAAAGACTTTTCTTCTCGACCCTCACCCATCCGACTCACCAGAGGTTTAGAGCGTATTGGAAGGGTGGAGGAAATATCGAGTATCAAGTAAAAGGACTGGATGAACGTGATCAGCGTCGGCTGGCAAGAGTAGTTTTACGCGATAGGGGTGAAACACTACCTGAAGTAGAATCGGAATTCTGGGCCCTCAACAAACATCAGCGTGAGGACTGTGCAAAGTTCTTTCAAAGATATGGGTTTTATGAGCCCACATCCAACTCGAGTAGCCCTGATGGATAATCGCACAGATATGTGCGTCGAGTATCCATCAGGTGCACAGCTATGTGCCTCGCCTGAGCTCGGGAGCACCACCACTCGCCATTTGATAATTGGAAACGAGTTGGATTGTACAGGTTGGTGGTGACTCCGTAATGGTTTGGAATTTGCTTAGCTGGCATTCAATGGGACTCCTTGTACTTCTACAAACGTTTCTGCTTGGTGAATGCTATGCGTGCATCCTTTTTAACGAGTTACACTCCTCCATGTTCTGCGCATAGATATAAAAGTAGAGTGAGCTATGGCAACCCTTTTATCATGTGATCAAAAACAGTAGTCACGTGATCCTTAGATTCTTCTCTCCAACGCGCATATAGTTTGCGCATTCCTTCTTCCATAGCAAATGCATTGAAAGTGAAAGCTAACATGGTTCTATCGTGCTGTGTATATGGATGTAATTCCAAGTTTATCAAAGGTGAAAACATTACATTTCACAGTTGAGCAATTTACGTATATTTTATATTTGTTTTTTTGTGTGTTTTTCAATATTTGCTAGTATGATAAAAATAGATATTCTAACTTTAGAATTGAATTAATAAATACAACCTGCTGGCATTTATCGTTCTAATAAAAAGATTTCATACATTTGCAATCAATATATATCTAAAATAATGTTTAAAATAAAATAACTGGTGTTCGAGTGTGTTTGCTATTATAAATTGTACATTATAATATAAGGGCTTAAAATATTAAAAATAATAAATCGAACTTTAAAAACTTGTGTGAAATCGTTCTCTGTCTTGGCGATTATTTTTTTTGGCGCCAACTAGGAGTACTATATTCTTTCGTATCTTACACGATAAAAATGTTATGAATTGATAACATGAATTTAATTACATTACTTAAATTGTTATTTCTTGCTGAATAAAATTGTTTTGTATCCAACCATCTGTGTAATTACGTAAGAATAATAATTAAAATAAAAGACAACGTTTGAAACTTTTAAGAATTATATATTAAATAAAATCGATTTGTTAAAATAGGATTAAAGCATTTCATAAACCATATTATAAATGTGAACCACATTATGCGCTTTAGGGAATCTTTCTTGTTCAGGTTTTAAAGTATGTGTAAAATCTTTCATTACAAGATTGCATTTGACAAGAGCTTTTCTTTCAAATCATTTTCATTGGAACTATAACTTTATACTGGAAAGGCGGAAAACAAATTGCAGTTCTCTTATGTGAAAAACAAAAACAGTGCTTGAACGGAAATTGAAATACTGTCTACCTGTTTTGACGTATCTTTATTTTTGTTAATGAAGCATGCTATATAACAAATTGGAAAAGCAAACAATTATAGAACGAAATGAAACTTCTTTTGTAATAATTCCAAACAATCCGCGCAGCTGGAAAGTTCGTTTTCTAAAAACATCTGCTTGACATCCTTATTTTTTGCTTCGTATTTAAATAAACCTAACATTAAAATTTAATTATTTTCCACTTCTAAGTCAGTTCTGTCTTTATCTTTTTTAATCTTGAGATAAATCATACTGAATTAGATTGTTTCTAACAATATTTGTGAGCATTTCAATGTTTATATCGTTCTTTGACTCGATGAAAAAGCCTGGTGGTGATAAAAACACATTCCACAGCAAAATGAAATGCTTCACTCTATTGTTTTCTACGTGAAAAGGGGACACTTTTTGATTTTTTCTCTCTAAATAGAGTATTTTAACGAATTAAGTACATTTGTGAAAATTTATGTACACAAAACATGATCCTTAATTGAGCGAAACATTTATCTTCCACAATTTTTTAAGTTGAAAAAAAACCATTTTTTAAAAGCGTTAATTCTGTGATAACTTAAACTTTTAAGGTTCCGTTCCTTAAAACAATAAAAATAATTTTTTTATTTATGATTTTTAGAACTAGAAATAAAACAATTTATATTTACTTCTAATAAGAACTTTTAAAGATGTGTACCTGCTAAAAATTCATTTATTCAGTTCTTATGTATTTAAAGTTATTATTTTGTTCCATTTATTAGTTTTCCCAAAGATGAAGAAAGAAGTTGCCTACATGTTTCTGAGTTTTATTCAGTGGATTTAAAATGTGATGAATGTGACAATAAATTTTATAAGTTTACTGTTTCTTATTTATCTTTCGTATTGAATTCACACACAATAATTAATACAAATTTAATATTAAAAATCCAGCACAGAACTTTTGCGCACAAGTAGTATGGGGGTTCCTTTACCGCTTTTTTCAAGATGACGGCCGTTTGTTTACATTTTGCAGGAGGAACAAGATTTCGTTGGTTTGATAAGGAGTTGGGGATGATTGCTGATAAGGAGAGGGTGATGCCTTGAAGTGGTGACGTCATTGTAAAGACATCGTCGTTTTGTTGGGGTTGTATTGCATGGTAATGAATCACTGGTAGTGCCATCTGGTGGAGAAATTCGAAACCCTATATTTTTAATTAAAAAGTAATTTCGTGGATCCGAGGTCATGTACCTTAACCATTGAGCTATTGGGACTTGTATGAGATGTTTGAATTAATGTAGTGTTTGCTTTCTCTCTCCTTAGGACTTGTACTTTTTCTTGATACTAGGAATGTGTTATGTTTAGAAAAGAGTTTGAGTAATTGCATGGGGGTTTAATAAATGCTTTTACAAAATGACTGGTAGCGCCATCTAGTGATTTTAAAAGTAATTAATCTAAGGAACGAATTGATTTTTTTACTTTATTCATATAGATTAACAAGTTCTCTTGCATAAATTTTCTACTTTTGTTAAATGACTGGTACCGCCATCTAGGGGTTGATTTTGAAACGAATATATTTTATATAATAGTATTGAGATTTTGTTCATGGGTCAAATTTTTATTTTTTAATTCAAAATGATTAGTACCACCATGTAGTGATGGAGTAAATTAGCAACAGAATAATTTAGCTTTATTTTTTAATATTTGATTTAGCTTTTCTTTTTAATTTGATGCGAGGATATATGTATGGAATAAAATTAAGGATTGTCTTAATGCTCTAACGTTGGAACTCGGAAAACACAAGTAATTGAGGCCAACCGATTGTATGCGAAAGATTTTACCCAAGATTTATGATGATCAGATTGAAAGTCTCTGGAACTTGTGAGAAAATGACTAAGGATTATGTTTTGCACGTGTAGGTTAATTAAGATAACAGAAGAAACGAAGTTAAACACGGAGTCACAGATAACGATAGATACTGATTTGATAAATTAGAGGCTTTTAAAAGCATAGTTGGAGCATGAACTTATGTTTCTTGGGTCTTTGAATTACTTTGCTTCTTTGAATTTTTGCCTTCTGCTGTTTTTTAATAAATCATGGATTCTAGTGACATTAGACCTGAAAAGGAAATGTGTGCGTGCAAAGAACAGTGTTTGCAGAAATATTGTAAAGATTCTTTATGTTATGAGTATGGTAAATTGTTTACAGATCGTGAAGGCTGGGCATATTTCCGTCTATTGGAAAATGAATTAACGTATTTAAAGAAAGAGGAAACTACTATAGAAATTTACGGTAAAGAATGTACTGTGCCTCGACAACTTGTAACACACGGAGATATAGGAATAAGCTATACCTTTAGCGGATCTTGTATTGCAGTTAAGCCTTTGTCTCCTTTACTATTGGAAATAAAGGCAGAAGTGGAACGAATAATTGGTGCAAGATTTAATTTTGTGTTGGCAAACCGTTATAAAGATGAGAAGGACTGTATAGGTGCCCATAAAGACAAAGAGAAGGACTTGGATCTCAATGCACCCATAGCATCTGTTTCATTTGGACAGAAAAGGCAATTTGTGTTTTCTAGAAAGAACTACAATTCTTTAAAAATTATTCTGGAAAATGGAAGCTTCCTTGTGATGAAGTCTCCAACAAACCAATTTTGGTTACAAAGCTTGCCCCGTGGGAATGCATCATACCTTAGAATGAACTTAACGTTTCGTAAAATTCTTGTACAAATCAGCGATAAACCACTTATGTGCCCCCGAACTAGAACTCAGTGTCGATAGGGATGTACACTAGACGGTATTTGGAAAACGCTATAATTAATTTGTGTGCTTTTCTGAATATTATTTATATAAATGCTTACATCTTGCTATTTTAAATAAACTTTTGCGTGTCTTACCACATACAATGTATTTTGGATTGTTTTTTATTACATAGTTTTATAAATTGTCTTTTAAAATGTAAGATCTGAAATGAATTTTTTCTTTGCTATAAAGATTTATGTTTTTTAAGTTAGATGTTTTTACTCAAAAATTAATTATACATTAGGTGCTATAACACCTATTTATTGCAGAAATGTTGTTTTAAATAATGTTCACTTCAGTAAGAGTAAAACTTTTGAAACTTTACAAAACCCATACTATAAATACATTTCCTTGTACATTTGAAGAAGTTATAATAGTACTGAAACCATTTACCCTATAAAAACTAAATCAAATGTCATTTTTTAATTAATCTTTCCTTGCATATAATTTTTTACTTTGAATAAATCTTCATAAATTTTAGTGAATTAATTTATGTTATATAGATTTACAAACTGTTTTTTTATGAAAATTTCTTTGATATAAGGATTTTATATTTTAAAAGTTAATATTTATACTAAAAAATTAATTATGTATTAAATACTATTACACATATTTTCAATGTTGAAGATTTTTAGGAAACATTTTATAATTGAAACATATACATTAGATATTATTACAAACATTTAAATGTTGATCGTAAGGGAATATTGAAGATCTTTTTAATGCTTACACCTTGCTATTTTAAATAAACTTTTGTTTGTCTTACCACATACACTGTATTTTAGATTATTTATTTTTATTACATGGTTTTATAAATTTTCTTTTAAAATGCAAGTTCTGAAATGAAATTTTCTTTGATTTTAAGATTTATGTTTTACTCAAAAATTAATTATACATTAGATGCTATAGCAGAATTTTTTTATTGCAGAATTTTTTAAAATATTATACACTTAAGTGAGCGTAAAAGTTTTGAAATTATGCAAGACCCATATTATGAACATGTTTCCTTACACATTTGAAAGCAGTGATGATAGTATTAAAACCATTTATCCTATAAAATCTAAATTAAATATTATTTTTAATTAATCTTTCATTGCATATTATTGTTTACTTTAAATAAATCTTCCTAAATTTTAGTGATTTAATTTATATTATAAAGATTTACAAATTGTTTTTACTGACACTTTCTTTGATGTACGGATTTATATTTTAAAAGTTAAATGATGTTTTTACACAAAAATTAATTATATATCAAATACTATTACACGCATTATAACATTGAAGATTTTTAGAAGAAAACATTTTACAATTGAAATATATACATCAGATATTATTACAAACATTTAAATGCAGATTTGCTTATTATTTTTTAATTTTACAATTAAGACACTTTTAAAAGTTTGATTCTTAAAGTGCGTTTTATGCATAGTAAAAAAAATACTAAAAAAACCTGTAGGGTAAAAATATTTTATACATTAATGTGTGAAACTTTGCACGACCTATACCATGTTTCCTTGCAGCACATTTGAAGTAGTGAAAAATAGTCTATTAAAAATCATTTACCCTTGAAGTTCTAAATTAAATGTTCTTTTTCTTTAATGCTTTTGCAAACCACAGATTGTACTAAATATGAACTTCCTTTTATTTATTTGAAACCTTATTCATATTGTACAGTTTAAATTGCAGAGTAAAATACCAATGCTGCACGTAGTTATGAAGTATTTTACAAGATACTTCATATTGCTCTTTTAATTTTAAATGTAATTTATAACTACGTTAAATGGATAGCATGTGGGTTTTCTGTTTTGAAAATAATGTGGACATTTATGTGCTGCTAAGAAAATTAACTTTTGCCTTTTTTTGATAGTTAATGCATAATCTAAAGATTTACTCACACCGCTGATAGTTTTACCCATGAGCAATATTAAATAACTGAAAATATTAAATATTAAGGAATTTTAAAATTAACAAATATTATTGAAATAATGGATTAAATCTGAATTCTATGTATTCTTAAAACATTCTCTGCAAGAAAAAACAGATACACTTCTAAAACAGATTGAAGGAAGCCACATGGAAACAAAGTTAATGAAAACACTTTTTATAGAAAAAACATAGTTCATATATTTTACAAAAATAATACATTGCAGTGTAAAAAAGAACTTTATTTTTTTATATACTTGCACTTTTTAAGAGACGCATATATCCGACAAGCCAATTATTCGATGCCGCCACCTAAGCTTTTGGGCAAAGTAAATTATTTTTGTGGGTAATTTTAATACTATAAAGTTAGATGTTTTAACACAAAAATTAATTATATATCAAATACTATTACACGTATCATAACATCGAAGATTTTTAGAAAACGTTTAACAATTGAAACATATACATCAGATATTACAAACATTTAAATGCAATTTGCTTTTTTTTTAATATTACAATTGAGACATTTTTAAAAGTTTGATCCTTAAAGTGTGTTTTATGCATAGTAAAAAAAATTATTATAAAAAACCTGTAAGGGTAAAAAGAATTTTATACATAAATTTGTGAAACTTTGCACGACCCATACCATGTTTCCTTGCACATTTGAAGTAGTGAAAAATAGAATTAAAAACCATTTGTCCTTGAAGTTCTAAATTAAAAGTTCTTTTTCTTTAATGCTTTTGCAAACCACAGATTTTACTAAATATGAACTTCCTTTTATTTATTTGAAAACCTTATGCACATCGTACGGTTTAAATTGCACATCAAAATACAAATACTGTACGAAGCTATGAAGTATTTTACAAGATACTTTGTACTGTTTTCTTAATTTTAAATGTTCTACATTGCTATGTTAAATGGATAGTGAGTGGGTTTTCTGTTTTGAAAATAATGTGTGAACATCTGTGCTACTAAGCAAATTATCTTTTGCCCTTTTCTTGATATTTAATGCATAATCTAAATATTTACTCACACCGCTGATAGTTTTACCCATGAGTAAAATTAAATAATAACTGAAAATTTTAAGTATGAATGTGAATTTTAAAATGAACAAATATTATTAAAATAATGGATTAAATCTGAATTCTATGTATTCTTAAAACAATCTCTGCAAAAACCAGCACAGACAATTCTTAAACAGATTGAAGGAAGCCACATGGAAACAAAGTAAATTAGAACACTTTTTAATAGTAAAAAACATTATGATTAATATTTTTTACAAAAAATAATACATTGCAGTGTAGAAAAGAACTTATTTTTACATACTTGCATTTTTTAAGAGACATATTTCCGACAAGCCAATTATTCAATGCCGCCACCTAAGCTTTTGGGCAATGCAAATTATTTTTGTGATGACCACATGATAGTTTTTGGATATCTTTGTTGCTATGCTTAGAGCACATAATGCATCGAATTTGGGACACCCAAATCGTTCAAAGTTGATGTTCTGAAGTCTGCATCTAAGCGTTTCTTTTCCACACAACCACCTTTGTAAGCAATTAGGTACTGAGTGGCCCTCTTGGTCTGCTCGTACAATTCTAAAAGCTTAGAGTCTAGACTTTCTAAGGGAGACACAATTTGCTATGTCATGGGACAGAAATGAAGTGCACATACGTAATATTTAACATATCACAGTTGTACGATCTTTGGCACTAAGTTTATGCTCAGACGATAAGTTAAAACGAATACTTGAAGCTACTTGCGAGTTTTACAGCAATGTATGCGTATTTACGTACTAAGAAACTTTTCTTGAGTCTGAAATCCATCAAAATCCACAATTGCACAAATATTAAGCATTGCTATTGAAAAGCGTTAGCTGTTCTTGGAAAAATAATTGTAAACTGGAGGCCACGAAGAACTGGACTATATAACACCATACACTTACTAATCTTACTATTCAGTAAAGTTAAAATTTATCTTTTGCGTTCCATAGTTACTCACAAAAGATAAGACTAAGTGAAGAATGTACATACTCAGAAAACATGTGTTTGTGATAATGCGCGAAATAAAATTTTATATTGTAATACAAGAAGATTTTAACGAAATGATATACTAAAATGTGCGTGTGATTTTTTTTACTCTACCACGTTTATGCGCTGAATGCAATCCAATTCTACGACTAAACTTGAGCAAAAAAAAAACATAACCAAATATAATTTATAAGAGAAACGTATTTTGACTTTCTTTAAAATGAAAACTTTAAATTATACTGAATTCTCTTGATTCTGCAGTTTTATTTTTTCTAAAATTACATCAACAAATTGAATTATTTATTTGTGGGCACACACAAGTCTTTGCCTTTGTTGTCAGTAGTTAATCAGTAAAAAACTTAAACATAAAAAAATTAAACAGTAAAAAAAGTTAAGCAGTAAAATAAAGTTAAACAGTAACAATAAAAAAGTTAAGCAGTAAAGTAAAAGGTTTTAAAAAAATAATAAAAATAAATATAAATAATTATTTTAAAGTGTGAAATATTTTAAAATATTTTAATAAGCCCCCCCCACTAAAAGAACACTCAAAATGAATATTTAATTCAAGCATTCTTTCTTGCATTTCAGAGTACATTTACACATCTTTCCTAAAGCATTTAGTAACTACTGTTTAAGGCACTCTTTAAAATTCTTTAGCAAATAGGTTTAACAAGTAATGAACAAACGACTAATAGTTAAAATAGTCAATATATTTATAAGGGTGTATAAGTCTTTCCTACACGATTTTTTTCCTTAATAGTCTTAGGATTTTAGAGTCTCAAACTTCCTTACTAATCTTTTTACTGAAGCACTTGTGCCAATTTAATGACTTTTCAACTCAATACCACCCTTTTACAATTGGATTTTCTTCCTCACCATGTTCAGTATATCACTTGAAATTGCATCTACTACATGTACTAATAAATAGACAGTTTAGTAAGAAATGTACGTTTTAATTTTATGTAAAATATTGGTTCGGCACATAGGACACGTTGAAAGACTCTTCGTACATCTCATGCATGTCACCAGATGACCACAAGACTGTAAAGTAGCATTCATTTGTCTTTGTCGTTGTATAAGGGGGTAAAGCTATACATCGTTTTTTTTTATAAAACCATTGGTATTATTGTTGATTTCATCCAGCATCTGTACAATTTCATCTATGGGCTACCAAACATTTTGGATAAAACTTTGTGTTTGTGTCTCACTACATCTTCTTTTTACCAATTTTCAAGCCCTTCGCCACACCAATAGCACCTGATCACGTCCAAGACACCGGTATACAGTCCGTTTTCGGTTAGGTCTCTAATGTCAACGTCTGTGCGTTGGCCAATCTCTAAACGTAGATAGGCGCATAGATATGCTTGGAACTTTTGGTTTCAAATTTGCATAATGTGTCGTTATTCATTTTCCTTAAAACTATATTATGCTCTATTACTCTTAAGTGTAAAATTATGGTGCAGATTGAGTTAAATCCCCATGAAAAAAAGGTTCTTCTCTTAATCAATTTTTAAAAATCTGATACATGTCAAAGATACTAGTTTCCTTTCAACAAAGGCAAAGACTTGTATGTGCCCACAAATAAATAATTCAATTTGTTGATGTAATTTTAGAAAAAATAAAACTGCAGAATCAAGAGAATTCAGTATACTTTAAAGTTTTCATTTTAAAGAAAGTCAAAATACGTTTCTCTTATAAATTATATTTGGTTATGTTTTTTTCCTTGCTCAAGTTTAGTCGTAGAATTGGATTGCATTCAGTGCATAAACGTGGTAGAGTAAAAAAAATCACACGCACATTTAAGTATATCCTTTCGTTAAAATCTTCTTGTATTACAACATAAAATTTTATTTCGCGCATTATCACAAACACATGTTTTCTGAGTATGTACATTCTTCACTTAGTCTTATCTTTTGTGAGTAACTATGGAACGCAAAAGATAAATTTTAACTTTACTGATTAGTATGATTAGTAAGTGTATGGTGTTATATAGTCCAGTTCTTCGTGGCCTCCAGTTTACAATTATTTTTCCAAGAACAGCTAACGCTTTTCAATAGCGATGCTTAATATTTGTGCAATTGTGGATTTTGATGGATTTCAGACTCAAGAAAAGTTTCTTAGTACGTAAATACGCATACATTGCTGTAAAACTCGCAAGTAGCTTCAAGTATTCGTTTTAACTTATCGTCTGAGCATAAACTTAGTGCCAAAGATCGTACAACTGTGATATGTTAAAAATTACGTATGTGCACTTCATTTCTGTCCCATGACATAGCAAATTGTGTCTCCCTTAGAAAGTCTAGACTCTAAGCTTTTAGAATTGTACGAGCAGACCAAGAGGGCCACTCAGTACCTAATTGCTTACAAAGGTGGTTGTGTGGAAAAGAAACGCTTAGATGCAGACTTCAGAACATCAACTTTGAACGATTTGGGTGTCCCAAATTCGATGCATTATGTGCTCTAAGCATAGCAACAAAGATATCCAAAAACTATCATGTGGTCATCACAAAAATAATTTGCATTGCCCAAAAGCTTAGGTGGCGGCATTGAATAATTGGCTTGTCGGAAATATGTCTCTTAAAAAATGCAAGTATGTAAAAATAAGTTCTTTTCTACACTGCAATGTATTATTTTTTGTAAAAAATATTAATCATAATGTTTTTTACTATTAAAAAGTGTTCTAATTTACTTTGTTTCCATGTGGCTTCCTTCAATCTGTTTAAGAATTGTCTGTGCTGGTTTTTGCAGAGATTGTTTTAAGAATACATAGAATTCAGATTTAATCCATTATTTTAATAATATTTGTTCATTTTAAAATTCGCATTAATACTTAAAATTTTCAGTTATTATTTAATTTTACTCATGGGTAAAACTATCAGCGGTGTGAGTAAATATTTAGATTATGCATTAAATATCAAGAAAAGGGCAAAAGATAATTTGCTTAGTAGCACAGATGTTCACACATTATTTTCAAAACAGAAAACCCACTCACTATCCATTTAACATAGCAATGTAGAACATTTAAAATTAAGAAAACAGTACAAAGTATCTTGTAAAATACTTCATAGCTTCGTACAGTATTTGTATTTTGATGTGCAATTTAAACCGTACGATGTGCATAAGGTTTTCAAATAAATAAAAGGAAGTTCATATTTAGTAAAATCTGTGGTTTACAAAAGCATTAAAGAAAAAGAACTTTTAATTTAGAACTTCAAGGACAAATGGTTTTTAATTCTATTTTTCACTACTTCAAATGTGCAAGGAAACATGGTATGGGTCGTGCAAAGTTTCACAAATTAATGTATAAAATTCTTTTTACCCTTACAGGTTTTTTATAATAATTTTTTTACTATGCATAAAACACACTTTAAGGATCAAACTTTTAAAAATGTCTCAATTGTAATATTTAAAAAAAAGCAAATTGCATTTAAATGTTTGTAATATCGGATGTATATGTTTCAATTGTTAAACGTTTTCTAAAAATCTTCGATGTTATAATACGTGTAATAGTATTTGATATATAATTAATTTTTGTGTTAAAACATCTAACTTTTAAAATATAAATCCTTATATCAAAGAAAATTTCGTTAAAAACAGTTTGTAAATCTTTATACTATAAATTAAATCACCAAAATTTATGAAAATTTATTTAAAGTAAAGAATAATTAAAAATAATATTTAATTTAGATTTTACAGGATAAAAGGGTTTTAATACTATTTTTCAGTACTTGAAATGTGTAAGGAAACATGTTCATAATATGGGTCTTGTAAAGTTTCAAAAATTTTAGTGTATAATATTTAAGTGTATTAATTAAAAAAATATGTGCTATAGCGTCTAATGCATAATTATTTTTTGAGTAAAACATAAATCTTAAAATCAAGGAAAATTTCATTACAGATTTTGCATTTTAAAAGAAAATTTACAAGACCATGTAATAAAAAAAACAAATAATCCAAAATACAGTGTATGTGGTAAGACAAGCAAAAGTTTATTTAAAATAGAAAGGTGTAAGCATTAAAAAGATTTCTAATATTGAAGTGTTTGTCATACTATTTAATGTATATGTTTCAATTGTAAAATGTTTTCTAAAAATCTTCAACATTAAAAATATGTGTAATAGTATTTAATATATAATTAATTTTGAGTAAAAACATTAACTTTTAAAATATAAAATCCTTATATTTCATCCAAAAACAGGTTTGTAAATCTATATAATATAAATTAAATCACTAAAATTTATGACGATTTATTCAAAGTAAAAAATAATAAGCAAGGAAAGATTAATTAAAAAATAACATTTAATTTAGATTTATAGGATAAAGGGTTTTTATACTATTATAACTTCTTCAAATGTACAAGAAAACATATTCATAGTATTTGTCTTGTAAAGTTTCAAAAATTTTACTCTTACTTAAGTGTATATTATTTAAAACAAAATTTCTGTTATAAAATAGGTGTTATAGCATCTAATGTATAATTAATTTTTGAGTAAAAACATCTAACTTAAAAAAAAAACATAAATCTATATAGCAAAGAAAAATTTCATTTCAGATCTTGCATTTTAAGACAATTTATAAAACTATGTAATAAAAAACGAACAATCCAAAATACAGTATATGTGGTAAGACACGCTAAAGTTTATTTAAAAACAACAAGATGTAAGCATTTATAAAAATACTATTCAGAAAGGCAAAGATCAATTGCAACGTTGTCCAAATATCGTCTAGAGCAGTGGTGCGCAAACCGTGGGTCGCGACCCCTCTGGGGGTCGCTTGAAAATTTTTGTGGGTCGCCAAATTCAAAGAAATTTATCCGACAATAAAAAATATAAGGCTTTTCTTCAACAAGTATCAGGTACCAGTAAAAGAGTGAAATGAGATTATGTTATTTATCAAAAAAGAACTACATTTTTTACGAAAACAATTGTCTGTATTAGTATAGGACGTGTACTTCGGCAACCGGCAGGCGAACAGACATAGTGATAAAAGATAATTGTCAATTTGAGATCCCTTTACCTGCTCTCCGGTGGGATTCATATGCAACTTGGGTCGGTCTGACGTTTAGCAGTGTCCATCTTCACTACAGCTTTTTCGATCTAGGTGTGCACCCCTGCTATTTAGTCTTTATACTGTGATCACAGCTAGGACCATGCAGTTCTTTCCGTCTGCCACAGTAGTTCGGTTTTGCTGCGTCTTACGTTCATTCAAGTGCATTCTGTAATTCTGTTTATATACTGCTTTTGCTAATTTTAAGTAAACATTTGCAATCGGGTATGTACATAACTTATTTTTTAAGCATACGACAGTTCAGTAGCGTGCTCGGAGGGCAATAATAAACAATTAATTAAAAAATCAATATAGATATTAAAATGTTTATAAAGAAAAACTGTCTTTTTTAAATATTTTGTATTATTTTTTAGTTTTTGATTTTTTCGAAAATCAATTATCATCAACTGATATTTCGTTGGAAACGTTACCAAGGTAGTTACTATTTTAAAACGTGTAAGGGAACAGTGAGTTCTGTTTTTGGATTACAGATGGCTGCTCACTAAACAAAGCCTGCTTTTGCAGTTTAAATGCGAGTACAAATTTAAGATCACAGTAAGATGAATTTTGAAAAATAAACACTAATTGTAATATTTTTAAATATATATTTTCCCATCTTTGGAGCAAGTAATGTTAAACATAATTATATTAAATCACTATAATTAATTTTATACTTGTTTTGTATTTTTTTAAGTTCCAATATTTGTGTGTTATGATTCACTGTAACCTCTGTGTACAATATAGATGTGTGCTCGACTGGCAACACCAGTTGAGATATTTTTTACTTGCCTCGATTACCATGTGTAAATTTTTACTTGAGCGTTGTATTTTTTATTTTAAGTAGCGAGCATGTGCAATTGGTATAAAGAGATGTTTCTCTTATAATTAAGTTTTCTTTTCTTTAATTCTCGTCTGATTAAGCTACAAATAAACATGATTTATACAGAGTAATCACTTACTTTATTTTCTTCCCACGTGGTAGCCGCACGTGATTGAACAAACGCAGATATGAAATATTGTATATTTATAATTTTGTTTTAGTTTTAATACCCTCATGATGGATAAATGGCTAAAAATAGGTACCCAACGTCCAGAAAATGAAAAGAATGACATTACAAATGAGAATGATGGACCAACATCCAATAAACTTAGAAGAACTGTGAATGAATCCAATGGCACTGCTTCTACATCAAAAAATATCGAACGAAATGTGCTGTCTAATAAAAAATTGAGAAAATGTCAAGAAGAGTTTATTAAATATGGATTTACATATTTGCGTTGTTAATGGGAAAGAACATGCGTTGTGTGTTAATTGCAGGGATAAACTAGCAAATGAAAGTATGAAACCTGCTAAATTAAAAAGACATGTGGAAACCAAACAAAGGATTAGCAAATAAATCTGAAACATTTTTTTAAAAAACGAGCTGAAAGTATGAAAAATCAAAATGTATTTTTGAAAAAATACACAATTCCTGAGAAGGCTTTACGGGCATCCTTAGAAGTTTCATATTTAATAGGGAAAAATTTGAAACCACATACAATTGGAGAATCATTCATTCTTCCTTCAGCAATTAAAATGATATCAATTATGCATGGAGAAAAATATGGTAACGATTTAAAAACGATACCATTGTAACGTCTTGGTTCACGGGTAGCTTAGACTAGTTACCATTCAAAAGTATCCGTTTCTAGACTAATGAATTTATTTTACAATTTGTACAAAAGTCGGAAAAATGAATGAAGAGTTTAATGTTAGTTTATTGGAAAGTCCAAAGTTCTATCGAGGCGCTTCTTATGGCTGCTGGCGATCCTCTCCCAAATTGCTCGGAGGAGTCTGATTCAGGCTACGGCGAGCCTTTTCTCAATAAAAATACTCCGATGAGTATAGAGTCCCAGGGCAGGATATCTCAGTCTTTTCCAGTTCGGATGAGATCAATCTCCACTACTCGGATGAGCAGTCGCACAGGTTTCTAGGAGGAGTCTCCTTAACGGCTACGGGCGAGTCTTTCTCAATAAAATACTCAGGCGAGTATAGAATCCCAAGTCGGGATAAATCAGCCTTATCAGTTCTGGTGAACTTTAGATCTCGGTGAAGTCTCCACTACTCGGCGAGTAGCGACACAGGTTACTAGGAGGAGTCTCCTTAACGGCTACGGGCAAGTCTTTCTCAATAAAATACTCAGGCGAGTATAGAATCCCGGGGCCGGATAAATCGGCCTTTACCAACTCGGATGAGCTCTCCCTAAAGATGGCAATCTTTCGCCGACAGTGAACGGGTGTTCACTTCTATCTCCAAAACGGTCTATCTGCTGACCTCTTCTCTCTCTCTCTGCTGTCTTTCCTTGCAATCCTCCTCTCTCTCTTCTGTCTGATTCCCCCTCTCAAGATCTCAAGAACTCTATATCGTTATCGGGTGCTTCTCGACTCCTTTTTCGTTTCGGGTCGGCCTCTCAGTCGGTGCTGGTTGGCTGTTGAAAATCTCACCATCTTCGGACCTTCCAAAATGGCTCTCTCACGTTGGCCTCTCCCCTTGACTTTTACGACAGACTTCGGCGGACTTGAAAGGGGACCGTAAACCCTTGTCGGCAATGGTCATCGTAATTCATCTTCTTCCGTTTTGTCTCGAAATGTCATAGAGAGCGACAGAAAGGCGCCTGCCTTTTGTTTCGAAGTCACCCACGATTTTCGCTACCTGGAGCGTGGTACTGTCGTTAAAAAGATGTTTTCGGGTGGTCTTTTCCTTTCGGCACGATCCGCCGGCAAGATGGTCAGACCCCCTATCTCGACTGCCGTGGTGGTCGTTTTCCTCTTCGGCGCACGATCCGCCGGCAATATTGTCCGTTTCCCTAGCCGCCGTTACACCATTATCAAGAGATACAGTTTCTCGCTGAATTTCCGCCATCTCACGTAATATAGAATCAGTTCTGTTAAGTCGATTACAAAACTCTCCGGTATTTGCTCTACAACTTGACGAAACTACTGACATTTCTAAACTGTCTCAATTAATTGTTTATGTGAGATACGTTTATGAAGAAGACATATAAGAAGAGTTTTTTATGTTGTAAAAAACTGGAAGGAAAAACAAATGGAGAGAAAATATTTGAAATTATTAATAGATATTTTGAAACAAATGACCTTACCAGATAATGAATTAGGTTGGATACGTGATCCATTTTCGTTTGATATTTTTAAATCCAATATATCTTTAAATGAAAAAGAACAGTTAATTGATGTTTCAAGTGACGAAACACTGCGCATTCAATTTAAGTCTCTGTCTTGCCAAAAATTTTGTTTACAGATTGGAAACGGATATGCCGATTTGAAGAAAAAGGCAATTAATATTTTGATTCAGTTTGCATCGACCTACTTACGTGAAACTGGCTTTTCAAAATTAGTTGCCATAAAAACAAAATATCGATCTCGATTGGATCCAGAGGATGACTTACGGCTTGCGATTTCCAATACAGATCCGAACATAGAAGCAATTATGAGCTCTTTGCAAGCGCATACCTCACATTGAATTCTTATGTTGTAAGTTTTTTGAAGTATTTTCCATTAAAATATATATATACCCATATGCATAAATGAAACCATTGCTTCATAAAATTATGTGTTTTATTCCGTACTCTAATAAGGCACAAACATAAGCTCAAATTCCCAAAATAATTCAACTTTAACTATGTTGATGATTAAAAAAAACGTCAATTGTCTATCCAGGGGTCGCGACAAAATAGTACACAAAATTGGGGGCCGGAAATGAAAATAGTTTGCGCACCACTGGTCTAGTGTACGACACTAAGTTCCAGTTCGGGGCACATAAGTGGTTTATTGCTTATTTACGCTAGAATTTTACGAAACGTTAAGTTTATTCTAGGGCATTGATGCATTCCCACGGGGCAAGCTGTGAAACCAAAATTGTTGGATACTTCATCCCAATCAAACTTCCATTTTCCAGAACAATTTGTAAACAATTGTAGTTAGAAAACACAAATTGTCTTTTCTGCCCAAATGAAACAGACGCTATGGGTGCATAAGGTTCCAAGTCCTTCTCGTTGTTTTTATGGGCACCCATGCAGTCCTTACCATCTTTATAACGGTTCACCAACTCAAAATTAAATCTTGCACCAATTATTCGTTCCATTTCTCCTTTATTTCCAATACTAAAGGAGATCAAGGCTTGGCTGTAATAGAAGACCCGCTAAAAGTATAGCTTATTCCTTCGTCTTCGTATGCTACAAGTTGTCAAGGCACAATATATTTTTGACCTAAAATTTCTAAGCTTCGTCTTTTTTTAATACGTTTCCAATCGACGTCGTTTTCCAATCGACGGAAATATGCCAAGCCTTCACGATCTGTAAACAATTTACCATACTCATAACATAAAGAATTGTGAGTAGGCTTTTTCAAATTCAGACTTGGCTTTTTCAAGTTCAGACTTGCTCAATGGAAATAATCGTGACGTCACATCGAAATCTCAGAAGGAAAAAATCCAAGTCCCAAACGTAAACACACTGACGTCACTGGTTATGAATAAAGTAAAAACATTAAGAAATCAATTCGTTCCTTAGATTAATTGCTTTTAAAATCACTAGATGGCGCAACAAGTCATTTTGTAAAAATAGAAAAGTTAATTTTTGCAAGAGATCACACAAATATGTATATTTAAGTAAAATATATATTTAAATCTAATAGAAATAAATTCCTTTAAAAGTAATTGTTACTTCTACCACTAGATGGCTGTACCTGTCGAAATAAAAATAGAAACTTATTTAAAAAACCCACCACAATTGTTAAAAACTATTTTTAAAAATAGCCCATTCCTAATACTAAGCAAAAATACGTCCAAAAGAGAGAGAAACACTACATTAATTCATCACCCATAGCTATCTCACCAATGGAGTAGTGGTAGCGCACTTGACTTCGGATCCTATGGTCCTGGGTTCGAATCCAAGCAATTCCTTTTTAATTAAAAATAATAGGGTTTCGAATTTCTCCACCAGTTCGGAAAAAATTGTTTTTCGATCAACACTGGTAAAGCAACCATAGCTGCCTAAAGCAATCAATCTATGCTCAATGTTATTTCTATGGCAATTTCGAATAGTTTTTAGCCCCCTAGGGCTAATAGAACGTGGGTTAAGAGTTAGCCTATGCTGACCGCGGTGTTCTAAAGTATAAGTGTACGAAATTTGGTGTGGATTGGTCAAACGGTGTAGATTTGTATAGATAATACACACACACATCCTATTTTATATATATAGATACATTTGATTTAGAATCCCATGTTTGTCTATTTGAGTTAACACAGCGAAATGTTGCAGTAATATTTGAGCATTACTAAATTTCATAAATCATTATCGTCTTTATCAATATTTTTCAAATGTCTTTTTTCGAATTGCTCTGTTTCAGAATGCACTCAGGCAATCGAAATTCGACACTGCGTATTTTTCGTTCTTTAGAATTCTGCATTTTTCGCCGGAGTTTCGTTTCTGCTTGTATTTATGTCTTAATCTTTTACATATTGCAATATATTCAGGAATTAAATGTATATATTTACGTCCGAAGTATATTGCAGAAGCTATGAAAAAGTTAAAACGTATTTTCCGTACAACTTAAATGATTGCATTTTTCTGTGAAAAAGTGATTATTCTAATTCACTTTTCAAGCAACATTTAACCATTTCAACCCGAGCAACGCCAGGTAATTGAGCTAGTTATATATATACTATTACACATATTTTAATACTAAAGATTTTTAAAAACATTTTACAATTGAAACATACATTGGATATTATTACAAACATTTACATGCAGATTTGCTTTTTAATTTTACAATTGTGACATTTTTAAAAGTTTGAGTGTGTTTTATGCACAGTAAAAAATGATTATAAAACCTGTAGGAGTAAAAAAAATATTTTTTTTTTGTTTTATTTGAAACTTTGCAAGACCCATACTATGAATATGTTTCCTTGCACATTTGAAGTAGTGAAGAATTGAATTAAAAACCATCTGTTTTTGAAGTTCTAAATTAAATGGTCTTTTTTAAATTTTTTTTACAAACCATACATTTTACTAAACATAAACTTCCTTTTATTTATTTGAAAAACCTTGTACATATTGTAATTTTTAAATTCCAGAGCAAAATGCCAATACTGTATGAAGCTATGAAGTACTATTTTACAAGATACTTTGTACTGTTTTCTTAATTTTAATGTACTACATTGCTATGTTAAATGTATAGTAAGTGGTTTTCCTCTTTTGAAAATAATGTGTGCACATCTGTGCTGCTAATCAAATTATCTTTTGCCCTTTTATTGATATTTAATGCATAATCTAAATATTTACTCACGCCGCTCATAGTTTTACACATGAGTAAAATTAAATAACTGAAAATTTTAAGTATTAATGTGAATCTTAAAATGAACAAATATTATTGAAAAATGGATCAAATCTGAATTACTATACTTAAAAGTGCATGCCATTTTTCTTTTTACTCTACCATGTTGGTGCACTTATTTTGACTTTCTTTAAAGTGAGAACTTTAAAGTATGCTGAATTCTCTTGATTCTGCAAGGTTTTTTTTCTAAAATTACAACAGCAAATTGAATTTGTGGGCACAAGTCTTTGCCTTTGTTGAAAGGAAACTTGTATCTTTGACAAGTATCAGATTTTTAAAAATTGACGAAAATAAACCTTTTTCATGGGATTTAACTCAATCTGCAGTATAATTTTACACTTAAGAGTAACAGAGTATAATATAGTTTTAAGGAAAATGAATAACCATTATGTAAATTTGAAGCCAAAAGTTCCAAACATGTCTATGCTCAATAAACGTCTATCTACGTTTAAATATTAGCCACGCACGGACGTTGACATTGGGAACCTGGGTAGAAACGGATTGTATTATACGGGTGTCTCGGACGTGGTAAGGAGCTATTGGCGGAGAGCTTGAAAATTGGCCAAAAAGAGGATGTAGTGAGACATGATCACAAAGTTTTGTTGGGCTACCAAAATGTTTGGTAGCCCAACAACAACCGATTGTTGACCCTAGACCAAAAAGAACATGCATTGATTAAATTGTACAGGTGTTGGATGAAATCAACAATAATACCAATGTTTTTATAAAACCAGATGTAAAACGTTAGCCCCTCATACAACGACAAGGACGAGTGACTAAAATTTGATCAGAATTGGAAATGCATGATACTTTACAGCCTTGCGGTCATCTGGTGACATGCATGAGATGTACGAAAAGCCTCAACGTGTCCTATGTGCCGAACCAATATTTTACATAAAATTAAAACGTGCATTTGCTACTGAACGTTATCTACTCTTTATTAATACAAGCAGTAGATGCAATTTCAGTGATTTACTGAACACGGTGTGGAAGAATTGTAAAAGGATGGTTTTGAGTTGGAAGTCATGAAAATAACACTTGTGCTACAGTAAAAAAAACTAGTAAGGAAGTTTGAGACTAAAATTCATAAAACTTTTTATCAAGGACTTGTGGAAAAATCGTGTAGGAAAGACATACCCCTTATAAATATATTGGCCATTTTAATTATTTGTTGTTTGCTCATTACATGTTAAATCTATTTACTAGGGAGGAATTTTAAAGTGCCTTAAAAGGGAGTTACTAAATGCTTTAGGAAAGGTGTGTAAATGTACTTTGCAATGCAAGAAAGAATGCTTGAAATGAATATTCATTTTGCTAATTTTTAAGTACTTGTCGATCATCTTGGTACATTGTTTATTTTCTAAATTTAACTTTTTTGTACTTTTAAATCTTAAAAAAAAACGAAGAAAAGTAACCATCTAGAAAGTAAACACCAAATTAGAAAAATATTTTAACATATCTTTTCTCATTAATATTTTTTACCTTTGTCTTTTTTTGTTGAAAAGCATTGTCAAACAAAATTACTATAATTGTTGTGTAGAATATATTTTTGACAACGCTGAATTGAAGAAAAAACAATGTATTGAAAATAAGAATAAGTAACACAGTTAATATATTTGTAACATATCTTACATATATCTCTCTAACAGTATTCAAAATATCTGTCGTATTCAAATTCTCAAAAAAATTGCCTTGCATTATTATGTAATAAAAGTTTAACAGTTTATTGCTATGTCTTAAAAATTAATAGCAAACTCTTTCCAGTTAATAGCACATAAAGCAAGGGTGAAAATTTCGCAAAAGCGTTCGTCAACGCTCATCGTCATACATTTATGTGCAGATTGATTGACAATTTCATTCTTTCAACCTAAGCAATCAAAAAGAATATTTATAGTTTTTGACACAATATCCTTTAGGCACTTGCAGAGAGAAGTTATGACTTCTCTCCAACAATCAGATTTATTGGTATTACCGCAGTAAGGTTTGTAACTTTCACGAGAAAAACCTTTTATGATTTCCAGTTTATTAAGTTTCACATAATATGGCAGCAAATATGTCAAAAGCGATATCTTCAATACATCTAACACATTGCCGTAGATTTCACACAGTTTAAAATACTTGAGTAAGAACTGAAAAGTATAATCTCTTTTCTAAAATACACGGTTGTAAAACTAAGTCCATTTTTCCCACATCAAACACTTTAGAAAGGCAGAGTTATTTTTCTATAACTTTAACGTCGGAGGCAGTTACATAAACGAAATATTTGCTCACCTTTTCCATTAAAAACCCAACCCATAACACTAAAATAAAATTCAAAATTACCAAGTCATAAGCAAGACTTGCGGATGAAGTTAGTCATAAAATGCATTTCTTTTATTTTCGTTCAAAAATTTTTGAAGAAGAGATAAAGATAGAATAAAAACTTATTTTCTAAGATTATATTAACATAGCTTGAGAGTACAAGGTAGAATAGAATACACAAATCAGGAGTAAAGGAGAGGCTGTTCTTAAGTGAAAATAATATGGGTATTAAAAGATAAGTGTTATGGCTAAAAATGTAACAATAAAATAATGTTAGTATGTGCTATCTTATTTAGTCATGGTGAGTTTAATCTTGGACATCTTTTGAAGAGTTATGATGAATTCTGCAAAACTCCCAAAAGAAATTTAACACAAGCTTCAATATTAAAAATTAAAAAGAATTTTCATTTTCACAGCTGCTCCTAATGTTATTAATTCATTACTTTCATTTTTATACTTCTTGACACAGTGTAAAGTGCTGTATAAATTAAATCGTTAGTAAATATACATATATATGGTTCTAAGGGCAAAAATAATTTTAAAAAACTTTCATAAATTTTTAAACACAATGTGCACTTGAAAGTTTTTAAATTATAAGATTTGATTTATTTTGCTGCATTGAGTGGAAAGTATTCAAAAGAACACCTTTTTTCTTTAATCTTGATTAAAATTTCCTTGAAGTGGATTTTTGTCATTTAAGGGATCAGTAGTACACAGAACACAGTTCTTACAAGGAAAAGCATATCATCAATTTTTTAATGAAAATGTCAATAGAGATTGTGACATAAGACAGATTCAAATTTAGTATTTGAAACAAAGTTCTTTCATGAAAATATTATTAAAACTTGTACACTGGAAAATCATTGTGCTAATAGTTCATCTTTATTTAAAAAATATGTGAAATGAAACTAATTTTAATTATTTTTCCACTCAGTCTACTCATTTATAATAAAGAATATTTACTAATATTTTGTAGTGCATTATTTTTAAATTCTTCATGAAAAGTCATTTTTATTTCTAAAATTAAATTATTCCCTATACACATCCCTTAGTTAGGTTTTACATGTAAAATTTAAATTTTAAATTTAACCTCTAATGAAGCTTCAATTACATTTTATTCTTAAATGGCTGACGATAATCTACCATGCAGGTAACATGTATATTCACATGTCACCCAGAAATTGAATATCTTTAGAAAATTATTTTTAACTATAGTATAAAGGCACGTTATTGGAACGCCTTTTTTGTTGAAAGATTACCAACAATAGGAGAATAGATTTTTTAACTAAATGTTGAAGCACTACAAAATTAAATAGGATTCATATATGAATAGATAATTTATCAAATAAAAATTTTTTGAGTAATCCTAAAAATGTCAATTACTGATTTGAAAAATGGTATCTAATATGGAACACCTAAAGAATTTGTCAAACTCATAAAATACATTTATTTAATTAGTGCTTAAGTACAAAGAAATGGTGTTTACGTTTACTTTGAATTGCATTGAACTTTCACAAATTGAAAAACTGTTCAGAATATTTTCAATGTGGCTTTCACAAATCTTTCCACCTCAAATAAAAAAACTCTTATATATATCAATGCTACATTTAATCAGCTTTGTATCTAAAATCGCAAGCAAAGTAGTTTCCGACTAATGGTGTGCATCGGTTGAACAGTTTCTCCATCCGATCTCGGCGAGAGTCACAACAATCAATGCCTGATTTAGACTCTGCCTGGAAGCCTTCTTGAAAAAAGACTAAGCATTCGGATTGCAGTAGGAATTACGGATTTAATTATTACGGAAAATCTGGATTACAAAAAATGAGCATTTGATTAATGCAAACTTAGTTTTATAATAGAATCTAGTATCTAAACGTAAGTAGCAGATGTTATTATTGCGGAGAATAAAGAATATCATACCTCTCCTCACCTTTTATAAAAATTAACCTTACTTTAAATACCCCTTTAAAGATTTTTAGCTAAATAGATACTGGTTTTTTTTATTAAAAGTGTATAAATTTTAACGTTAATGTTTAAAATATATCAATTATGGTATTAGTAATCGAAGTATGCTGGTTCTTAAGATTCTTATTGGTGAGTTATAATAGGTTACCAAAGAGGTAAGAAAATTCGTTTTCAAGAAATGCATCAAAGAAAATTTAAAGCTGCTTTAATAAGTAACATAGAAATAGTTATTTCTGACTCATAGATTAGAATATCGAACTCATCATTTAGTGCATCAGAAAGCGATGCTTGAAAAATTTAGAAAATACATTTTAGTAGTATACAATAGTAAGAAAACGAGTTCAACTAGCAAAGCCTGTTCGTCTTTTAGGCTGTAAAACCATTTTTGGGTTTTTACAGGTAGAAACCCCCAAATTGGGCATTTTTGGGTGTTATAAAATTTGCATATTTTATTCGAGTGTTTCCAAATTATAAAAGCTATGTTAACATATTTGAAACAGACTTAATAGAACTAAATAGGAAACTTAAGAATCCGAGACCTGCTAATGAGACTCAGTATATAAGGATAATCTTTTCTTCTTCAAGTAGGATGAGAATCCTGAGTTCCCAATGTGATCTGATTATAAAGTAATTTCCTGTGTGTGTGATGGTAAATTTAGGGAATCACAGCGGAATCGCATTCAACATCATAAATCAAAACTGTAAGGGATTGGATTTTTAAAAGAGTAATTATTACTGTACTTGTTAGATGGTATTCAATTTTACGGAGCACATTTTTACTGGAGTAGCAACTTTGCAAATGTTAGTTAAATTGCAGTGACCATCAACACAATAGAAATCTGGATTACTGGAAAACGTGACTATCCATTTAACTGTTTGAAGTGATTAAGACCATCCGCACCCTGTGATGTGACTCCGACAAGAAGGCTATCTATCTTTGGTCAGTCGATTCTAGAATAGGTGAGAGGTCGTTAGGAGGAGGGCTGCCATTCGCAAAAGCATGAATGGTAATCGCCGTGTTTGGTTTCCCCCGCAAATTCATTATCACTGCTATCGCTTTTGGAACCAAATGATAAACTTAGAATAAGAATCAGCCCTAAAGAATCTAGTTGTGATAGCACTTTGTTTACGTTCCAACCTAATCATTTTATTAAAAGATACTCATTCAAGATCACATGACTCGACTGTCTTCTCGTGTGTGGGAGCCGGGCTATACTACTACAGTATCTAGAAAAGGAACACCTGGTAAATAAATATAACATAAGGGGAAAGTACAAATGATCTATTGATCGAAATGCTAACCACTCCAGTGTCCCCGTCGGTTATATCGCTTATCATATATTTCTACCTCCTTAGCTGTATAATGAAAAGAGCCCAATGAATATCAACGCAAAGTAACTATCCTAATTAAACCAGGCTGGGAGTCATAAATCGTTTAAGTCAATTTAAGAAAAGTTCGATAAATCAAGTAAGGATTAATCGATTTCTCTGAATTGATCTCTTGATTTCTGAATTTTAAAATTATTTTTCTAGATAAAAATAGTCTTAATTTTAAAGTTCTTATAGAATTGGAAAGCATATATGTATGTATTGGCATATATATTCGACTCATGCGGCCTTGCAGCCGGAACCATCGACTTCTCATGCACCGAACATCGCCATGCAGCACGTGCTCATTGATGTGGATGCAGCAAATACCGACCTGACGTGTGGGTCGGGACAGCAGTAACGTTTAGACCGAGTATATCAGTCTCAGCGTTATACATCAACCAAGTAAAAGCTTACTACAAGCGCACTGGCGACGCACATAGCTAGATCCCACCACCAGCGACAGGAGACCGGCACTTACAAGATAATGGAACACGTAATCAACATGTTCGTCGTTGTCTTCAACATGGTGAGGTAGCTACCTCACAAACTGGACGAAAATTGCGCCTTCAGCGTTATCATAAAGAAACACTTGGTCCTTCTCATTTCATCGCCCTACACTTGCTGTGTATGCTTCCATTTCATCTGTAGAGTACCGTAATTTGTCGCCCAATAAATGATTGCATGCACAACCTCGTTTCATTTCACGCACCACCCACTCGTAGATCTACGTAAAGATATGCACCTGTCTTTTCGGGTCCGAGGGGCTTAAGCTCCCATACACCTACCTACTTAGGTGCGTCTATGCATTAAATAAGGACATATTTGCTTTTTTCGGGTCGGGTGACGTAAGCTCAATTTGAAGCCCCGAAGATGCCTCATGAATTTATAAAGGATATACGTATTTGCTTTTTTATGGGTCTAGGAACTTAAGCCCTCACAGCACTCCACCCCCGCACGTACGCCTATGAATTAAAATGTGATTTTTTTTAAGACTAGAGGGCATATGCTACCCATATCCCCCTTGGTGGATGTTCATATGAATTAATAAAGGCATTTGCTTTATCAGCTATGGGGGTGTTTAAAATCCCAAAGCAACCCCCGTGGGTGCACCTATGCACAGGGTCTTCAGAAAGGCCGTTATGTATTTTCTCCTCAATAACCAATGTCATTTCGATTGGACTATCAGGTCAAAAGACACAGGTGTTTGTGGATATTGTTTACATGATTATATTATTTTCGAATACTTTTTTATTATGAAAAAGTGTATAAAAATTAAATATACACTGTTTTTGTAATTCAAGATTGAATTGGGAGACCTTAAAATCAAAAAAGCCATTCACAGTGGCATATAATATATTATCAGAAAGATTAATACTTTTATCTACAAAATAAGTCCTCTATAAACCGATTGGACTGTTAGATCATACGATATAAGCGTTGATGGGTACAAATTATATGCATGTATTTGGAATACATTTTCACTATGAACCCATACGTGTCCCAACTTAAAATTTTCAGAAAGCAGACAAATAGTGTACGATAAAGAAACATTTTTGGAAAAAAGAATTGGTGAGAAATGCAAAACTCGCATTTCTCTACAAAATCAGGTATTAAATAACTTTTTCTTCATCCCCTCCCAGTATTTGAGCACTTTCGAGGTTCCAATAGACCAGCGTTTCTCAACTTAGAATAATTATTTCTGGTTTAACACACATAGGGCCGCGGTAGCTCAGTTGGAAGAGTAACTGATTAGTAACCGGAAGGTTGCGAGTTCGAAACTCGATCCAATCAAAGGCTGTCGTTACAGGGAGGCTGGTGATTTTTTTTTTGAGTGTATCTCTTTTCATTTACTCGACCTATCACAGACTAGATGCTCGAGGATAAACAATTCGCGAGGCTCCCCGTCGATAACCTGACATCTTTGTCAATGGCGAGATAAGGCTATTCACGCGCTGGTCTTTTTGTAGCACAGAAAATAGGGGATGGAAATCGTAATGGGATTCGGCGATTCTTCAGGAGTTTGAGGTCTGAAAAAATCCGAGCCTTTCGTAACGAGGGAACTCGAAACTTTCGGCCGGTTGGGCTGGTCCCCATATCCAGAGGGTTAATGTGCCAGTCAAGTAAAGGCACTTGCAAAACAATTCAAACCTGCATGTATCCAGTACTTTCACTATTTTTCGAAATGATTCAGTAATATGGTAGATGCTTCATCAAGATGCACTTTCACTGAAATCTATGTTCACAGATATCCAAGTAAATTATGAATAAAGGGGAAAATATGAAATGACAGAAATAAATCTTGACTTCTATGATGGGGTCTTTAAGATGAAAAAAAGCACCTTTTCCTATAACTTCTTTTATAGAGCATGAGATTAAAACTAATAATGCTCAGTGCTCTCAAATGGTAGATTAGCATAGGAAAGAAGTGCGAAATTTCAAAGGATTTGTACAATTAATCCAAACTGCATATCTATCCCTCAAGTGAAGCTGCAATAAAAAGGAATTTTTACAAAATTTTCTTCTGTTCACATGTGAATTCGAACTAGGTTTTAAAATGAAATGAATTGTTTGATCAAAACCCGTTTTTGCTCTACAAAGTAATGTTCAGTAAAAAGTAGTCATCGACTTAGCAAATATTTCACAATTTGATGGATTTTAATTATTTGATGTGTATTTGTTGTATGTTATTGAAAAGTAATTTAATTAAATCAATTTTTGATTGGTTTATTTTAAACCATATATATATATATATATATATATACATATATTTCTCTTTTGTGCATAAATTATGTGATTTTGTGAGCTCGATTTTGAAAAATTATTGCATTGTAAACTTATTAGGTGAGCAGTTTAGTGGATGGCGTTTATATTATTTAGAAATTGTCTGAAAAAAGATTTCTTAATTATATTTGCAAAAAGTAGCTAAAAATAAACAAAACTACCCCAATATATGAAATAAAAATGTGCAGTTATATTTCTTCTCAAAGAATTCAGATTTCGTTAAATCTATGGTTTCGAACACAAACAAAATATGGAAAATATTTAAGACATGTGGCTCAAACTACTAAATTTCAATGCAACTTTTCGATTTATTTTGTTACAAAAAGAGTTCTTTACTCTTGAATCAAGCTTTAAAAGTCATTATTATTTCTAATTTGCAGTTGAACTAATTTCTATTAAATAACTGTTTCTGGGACGATATTTTTCTTCCTTCGCAAAAACTTTGCGAACTTTCCCGAAATTGACCTGGAACGCATTTCATACCACAATTTTAATTTTTTTCAAATCAATTCACTAGTTGATTTTAGCAAAATAATGTTTTTTTATTATTATCCATCCCACATTTTTTATTATTATCCATCCCACAGAGTAAATAGCTACGACTAGAATAGCTACGTAGCTATTTACTTTGATCCATCCATCCATCCCGCGCACTTTGGGTCATAAAACCTAACTTTTCAAGAACGGAAAAATCTTAAAATTGAGGGAAATCGAAGGAAAAATGCTTCTTCATTCCATAAAAAAGGATTGCCTTTTTTGGCAGTTTATGGCAAAGGCAAAATGATTCTAAATATTAAATAGTCGCCAAAAACGCCCTTCGTCCTACGTCACAACTCGTGGCATGCGCAGTATTAGAAGCCAGACTGCATAGAATGGAATTCTTTCGCTGTTGAGACGCTCGTCAAGAAAAGCTGAACGCACCCTTATTTATTAGTTGTCTCCAAAATAATTTGCTTAAAATGCCAACTGAATATCCTGCTGTTCAGAAAGGAATATAGCTCATATCATTAGAGCACAACTCTAAATAAACTAACAAGAACTTTTTACGGATTAGGGCTATAAGGAAAACACGACGGAGAAAAACAAAGTGATTATGCAAACTTCTTTTTAGGTGTGAAAGAGCTACATGATACTTATAAACGAATTTTCAAGGTTCTCGAACTCAATCCGCTGACAGCTACAATCAAGCAGTAAACTCTCTTGTGTAAAAGAAGGGCTGTATTTTCGTCCTTCGTATGAAACGTGATGTGGAATTTGAAAAATATCTCTCTTAAAATCTTATTTACTCAATTCTTTCAAAACAAGTATTTATCCCAGATGCTCATAATGTTCTGTATAATTTTCGAGTTTGCCAACCGCTTCTGTATGGATTTTGGATTTTTGAAGACACCAGGAAAAATAGGTATACAGCCAATATTTTTCGCGAGGTTTTCGGTGGCTACATTTGATGTGAATCTATTAAAGAGTGTGGAATGGTATAAAGAACAGGGACAGACGCTCTCCAACCATATTGTAACCCTATTTATCTTATCAATCGTATCTTATATTTAGAGCAGAAAATCAGTCTGAAGCGTCAAACACTCCCAAAATTCCAGGCAGAAGCTGTGCAAATTTCATGAGCATATGGCGTCAGAATTTGCACAGCTTATTCTGTCTGGAATTTCTAGGCCAATGAAATTACTTTCTGCTTATTACACTCTAGAATTATATCAGCCTTAAAATATTACAACCAGAGAAGCAAAATTTAATGTAGAACATTACTCAAAATTTTATCTCGTCACCTTGTCCTATCGCATTAGTGTGAGTGCATTATGACGATTTTTATAAACTTATTTACTTCATAGGTACATATTCGAAAATATAAACAAATAGTGCATTTTGTACAAAAACAGTTGTGGCCATGATGAAAAACAAGAAATCAATTTTTAATCAAACTCGGATCAAAACAAAAAGCCCCTGTCACTAACCGAGTAGTTCGAAGAGGAAAGAAAGCTCAAAAAGCTGTTCAACAATGGAACGAAACAGTTGAGGAAACCTTTGAATACAGCTAATTTAATATAAAAAGGCTAGCAGAATTTCCCAGTTATTCTGGTTGAAAATTAACTGAAAAGTGATCAGAATAATCACATTTATCTTTTATGGAAAATTGCACATATAAAATAGTTTAACACCATTTCGACATTTTTATAATTTCTGCAATTTACTTTGGGCACATATCGTGCATATGCTATATCCTTTAACTATTTCACATACTTCGAACCCCTGTTGTACGACAAAACTACAAAAGGTGAAACGAAGGGGACTACTATAAAAATCAATTTTGAATTCTTAACACATCCTTAATTTACAGTGCTCGGAGAAACTGAATCGTGGACGCAGCAAGGTGAAAATAGTTTGACTGCGTAGAATTTCCTATTGTATCGGATGATAATTGTCCTGGGCAATGATTTTTCACCAACCGCTAGCTTGCCAATCTTGAATCGCCAAAGCATAGAGCCATTTTTAAAAATTTCGTTTGCCAGCCGCAGAGCATAAATGAAATGAAGAATACGGATGGCAAATGAAATTTTAAAAATGGTTCCATGCTCTGGCGACTCATCACTCATGAAAATGGCTGTTATAATTCTTTATTAAAGAAATAAATTGTTATTGAACTTAAACTGTTTTTTGCTTCAAGTAAAGCTTATCACAAATTTTTGGACACATCTGTCGGTCATTTTTTTATTTAAAAAGTGCTAATTTAAGCCTTAATGTGACCAGAAATCCCCTTATGCTTCTTCGAGTTAGAAATTTTTGTACACTGGAGACTGTTTTGCTTGAATGCAATTTTCCTCCTGAGTCTTAAAATACGAAAGTTTAATAAGAGAGCATAAAATTAAAAAATGTTAAAACAAATTTTTTCACGTGGTAGGACAAAGCTACTTCACGTTTGGGTAGGAAGTTGAACTTACGTCTCGTTGGAACACACCGGGTTATTGGTGACTGTCCGGGATCAATCCCGAAGGGTTTGATCCAAGGATAACACCTCGCAATTTTGACTCATAGGTCACGTATGGACTTGTCTATATTCTATCGTTAAAGAGGTGCATATTGGAAATTAAACACAAGTTAAAAGTTCACATTATAGTAATAGTTATTTAGAAAATGTAGATTCTTCTCTTTCTTAGTTTTAAGGACCGTGGTAGCCCAGTTGGAAGAGCAATGGATTAGTAACCGGAGGGTTGAGAGTTCGAAACTAGGTCCAGTCAAAGACCGTCGTGTACACGGGAGCTGGTGCACATTAAAGCTGTCGTGTCCTCAAAAGTCATCACGTTAGTGAGGTGAGGAAGTTTGGAGAGTGGGGTGTCAACTCAGGTGCTGACCCTCATCATCTGACCCCGTAATCCAAAATTACGAAGCGTTATCCTTGGATCTTTCTCTTAGGGATTCATCCCGGTGTCGGTCGCCAATAGCCCATTGTGTTGCTCCAGTGCGACGTTAATTAACTACCTACCTACCTTTAATTTATATCAAACTACTGTATTAAAACGAATTGTTTAAGTTTGAAGACTTCCCTGCAATTTGTAATTTTGGTAAAAAGAGCTTTTGTATTTCTTCAAAGTGCAAGGAATCGCTTCAGATGATTAGGGTCATTTAAAATGTCTACAATGCGTTTTTAAATAAATTAAACTTCATTAAACATTTACGTATACTTTTATTGAATTTAAACAAGTATTGAGTTTTATTTATCTTCCTTCTACTTGAACACTATTTCAAGATAGTAAAAGTTCGAAGCTGGCCCCATATTTTTCCAAGAATTCGTTTCCAAAAATAAGGTATGTATACTTGATATATTAGCTTGAAAGTCATAGCATTTTATACTTATTCACTAATTTTGAAAATTGCGATCCATCCGACACCTACCTTAATGACATCAATCTGAAAAGGAAGAGGCCGCCGTTGCTCAGTGGATTTGTCCACTACGCTAGCAGTCCGCGAGCTATAGTCGGCGCAGATTCTACTCCTGTAACCATTCTGTGTGTATTTCTCTCTTCTGCGTCAGTAAACATTTCCCTGTTTGTATGTCCATTTGCTTGACGAAAAAAGTGTTGGCCAGAACAGGCTCTTTCGTCATAAAAAACAATTAACCTGAAAACTGAATTTCTAGAAACAAGGCTCGAATACTCTTGCTAAGAGTCATTTACTGTCAAAAGTATTTGCAGAACAATCCTCTTAGTCACCAGATCAATTTTTTTAATTGCTTTTAAGAATCAAGGGATGAAATTTCAGAGAAATTGTAATTTTTTTCACAATTTTTAAAGTTCGACTCTTACAAATGAATCACATCTCATTTAACTAACTTTATTTTTGAATATTTCATTTGGTTATTGCAAAACACTAACGATCCGACTTTAAATAACTTTATTAATTTTTAATTTAAAAACTGTTATAAGTATCACCTGAAATTGAGAAAAAAAGCTTTCATAGCAACACTTTTTAATTTTTATTTGTTCTTTTCATTATTAACGGTATAGATATCAAATTGCACATTTTCCATTTTCCTCGGGCATGAGAGTAGGGAAGGGATGCTGGGACTCCCTCCTCCCTTTGCCCCCTCCCCGCTTCCGAGGTCCCTGTACAAGATTTCCTTAAAATGTAGATTAATGCAGTCGACGATGCTTAGCGTTTAATTTAATTGGCATTGACCAATCAACTGACACAAATCAATTCAAAATTCATTCTTCGGAATTCTATTGGCGATCGACGTGCCGAAATCGTTTTCGAAAAACAAGCCAAGTGATTAAACGTCTGGAATATGTACAGGAAGCACGTTCCTCCACAAAAACACTACCGCCATCTACATCTACTCAGATAAAAAAACAAGTCTTAACGTAGACCATCCACGAGAATCATTTTTAAAATGCGCATGCGCAAATGTTTTATGTATATGGAAGGCGTGGCTTATCTGACGGGAAGGAGTGGAGGCTTATCCCGATTTCGAAAGTATATGAGTATAAAAGCAACAGCGGGAAAATTTTCAGTTTATAAGGGTTACTCTCACTTACAAACTACCTACAAACACTTGAGTCGTGACTCAAATGCTGGAAAATTCAACTAAACGTCAAAACTAAACTAAAACAAAACTAAACTAAACTAAAACAAAACTAAACTAAACTAAACTAAAACTAAACAAAAACTAAAATGCCAAGCGGTAATGTTCACGAGGAAAGTAAACCTACCCCGCCACTGAAACTCTTTGGCTCATGCATCCTATGGTCCCCTGACTGCAAATGCCCGGCGTAACCCTTGACTCCAGATTAACCTGGCAAAAACATATCACCAATATCAGACATAAGTTCTTAGGAGCGCGAAGATTAATTTACCCCCTAATTCATAGGAACTCGAAAATGAATATTAAAAACAAAGTGCTCTTGTACAAGACCATGTTGAGTCCCATAATCACCTACGCTAGTCCTATCTGGGGTTATGCAGCTAAATCTCATGAAAAAACTTGAATCGCTTCAAAATATCATGCTAAGAATGGTCACAGATAGTCCATGGTACTATCGAAATAGCAAAATAAGAGACGAACTTAATATATTCGATACTAAGGAATTTATAAATAAACTGAGCAATAAGTTTTACATTAAAATAAAACTCCACACTAACGGAGGTATACTACAAATACCCAGATATTACTACCATAGACCAGAATAAATAAAAAAACGGCCTAGAGCCACCCGCACCAAATAAAAAACCCTTTTTTATTTTCCTTACTTAACTTCTCCCCCTTCCCTTTTCCATTCCAAAACTGAATTCAGAGTATGCCAATCTTTCGTTATGCACAATTTGTTCCAGTGACATCTGAAAGTATTCGAACAGACACCATCACACTGAAAAGCCTACCCTCAAGACTCCCTATCCACCACTCGAATTCTAAGTCCCAATGCTACCACATTGAATGTTCTGACTTCAAAGATATTATGAGCTCCAAGTAGGGATGGGGATAAAAGAACGAACTGTTCTTTTTCAACTGTTCTTCAAAAAGAACGGGAACAGCCTGTTAACACTTTTCACAAAAACCTGTTCTTGGTTCTTTTTGTAAAAAGAAACATTGCTTTTTTTTATACCATTTTAAACAGGTGGAATTTTGCAGTTCTCTTTTCTCGAATTTTCTAGGTTCGCAAAAATTTTCGTATATTCTAAATTATGCTAAGTCCGAAACACAGCTGTTCATCCTACAGTTCGTGACTCATTGTTTCCTGTTGATTTATTCATCCGTTCTCTGTCTTTAAACCTACTCCCTGCTCTGAGACTACTTCCTATTTGAGAGCAGGAATCAAATTTACGGAAGGAATCGATTCCTGCTCTCGAAACTGATCCGACCCTGTTCTCCGTTCTCGGTGCTGTTTTACTTCCTGTTCGGAAAATTATTCCTGCTCTCAAATTGTTCAGACCCTGTTCTTCGTTCTCAGAGCTGTTCTCCGTTCTCAGAGCAGTTCTCTGTTCTCAGAGCTGTTCTCCGTTCTCAGAGCAGTTCTCTGTTCTCAGAGCAGTTCTCTGTTCTCGATGAACGGTTCGGTGGGGCTGATATCGATGACTGCTCCAGAAAATGTTCTCGACTGAACCAAGCCCCGACGTCTGATGAATTTGCGAGGAGATTAGCGTAATAATTGTGAAATTTTATAATTGTTAGGCAATGACATAATGATGAATTTTTAGTTTTAAACAAATTAAAATTTTTTAAAATATTGCTGATCAAGATTTTGTTGTCCAGCTTTCTCTCTGGTGGTGTCGCCTCTACACGTTCTTAGGATTTGCAATGCTTTTAACTTTATTTTAAAACCCAATTTTACAAAATGGAAAGCAAAATTTCAAATGTGTGGACATATTTCACTGTGAAAAGGAAATTCGGATCGGGTGTCATGCTCTCTATAAGTTGAAAAGGGATCTCATTAAGTCAGGTATTACTATTTTAAATACATCTCGGAAATAAGAATCCCACCATAAAACTAATGTGTTGAAAAGCGAAAGTGATTTTTTGACTTGTATTTTTTATGTTTTAAACGTGTTTAGATAGATCATATAATATTAACCTGTTTTTCAAACTAATTTTACTTTCCAAGTGGTAATCCCGGTATGCGTTTTTTGTGTTTATAATCTTTTATAAAGGGCAACTCCCTATTGCATAACATGATTCAAAATTACCTGGTGTCATCCTCGGATCTTTCTCTTCGGGATGGATCACGGACCGTCGTTTTATTGACTTAAATGACCATTTTTTTTACTTAAAAATGACATTGAAATCTAAAAATTTATTATTTTCGCTTGAGTATTTGTTTTGTCTTAGGCATATCATATCTGTTTGGGAAACTACTTGAGATGGTTCAGATGTGGGACATTATTAGTTGCCACTGGGGAGAGAATTTAAACGTTTCGATTTGCAAGAACGTTTTCCAATTGAGGGAAAAATTCTGAATTTCTTTTCTCAATTACTGATAGTTTGGCGCAGCTTGAATAGACTTGTCCCTTGCACCATAAAAAAATCAATCAACCGATAACAATACGAAGACTCCGAGTCATTTGTATTTTTTTATATATGCACGCCTATACAAAGTACTAACAAAGATGACGTCAACACAAAATTCGGTCCCTGTCTATCGCGAAAACTGCTGGCGCCACATAGTCTACGAGGAGGAACAGGGCTTGCCCATTTCGAGTAGAGAGACATTTGAGAACAGAAGAACAGGTTAAAGAACAGTTCTTTTAAAAAGAACGGAACATCAAAGAACTGTTCGCCGAAAGGAACAGTATTTCCCATCTCTAGCTCCAAGGAACTCCACCCGTTGACGGAGGGCCTTCGGTCCATGAGCTCTGCCCACATCCACCCTCTTCCAGTTATAAAGGTTAGTTCTGAAGTGGAGAAGTCGTGTAATATTTTCTTTTCTTATTAGGGTTATCTAGCACTGACAGAAATTTTGGAATCTGAAGACCAGTGGATTTTTCCTGAGGACTACTTATAAACGCGTCCTTTTTGTCAGCGAAAAAGCTTTCCACAAGAGCAATTTTGCAGTCGGTTTGGAAAATCACTTAAGTATTATGTTTCTTTCATTTCTGAATTACTTCTATTACTCTTAAGTAATAGCATTAGTCTTTCTTAACAGTTATTTAGTGATTATTAACTTGTGTTTCATTTCTTGTTTATTTACATTTATATTAAAAAATTAGTGTTTCTAAAATTTAATTATCTGATATCTAGTATAATTCTGTAAAAATTTTGAATTAGTTTCAAGTGCTTTATCTTTATCATTTGTATATTGTGTTGTATCTTGCATTTGAGTTCGTTGAAATTGTTTACAAAATGTTCTGAATGTCATCGTGTGTATGAATATAAAATCTCTCAAGTAACATTCGAAACTGAGTCATCCAGATCAGGTTCAAAAGATTAAAATTGGTAAAATGAAGTATTCATGTTGCGACAAAACTTATGACAAGAATTTCCATTTGAGACGACAGGAGCATAATGTACATAGGATTGTATATCGAGAGCTGAAGCAAAAGGTGATATTCAGTGTCCAAAATGCTCTTATTCATGCAGTAATCTTAAAATGCTTGCAAATGTATATCTTATCTGATGTACTTTTGTGTTCTGTGTTGTATGTGTTTGTTTCATGGCGTCATGCATTACGAGCTTAGTTTTAGTGTTATGAGATGCCGTCAATCTCGAGATTATATTTAAACGGAACTATTTAGAATTGCAATACCTGAAGATTTAGTCCTATATAGTGATTCATTGTACATATCTTAACTGAAGGGTTTTTGTGCTTGTCATGGGTGTTTTTCTTTGTTATGCTCTTGTGGCTTTATTTTCAATTACCCTTTTTTAATTACGAGTTAGTATTATAACACAGTGTCAATCAAGGGAAGATAATTTCTGGCTTCAGTTCATTAAATTGGTAATATTTTAGTTTAATTTTATTTCCAATTATGTAAAACATGTATCAAACCACAAAGTTGTATTTGTTTGCATTTATATTAATATTGTTTAAATATTTGTATTCATACTATAGGTGACTTTCAATCAATACAATTTAATTAACTGGTGTTTAATCTGTTCTCATTCTTGGCTTTTTGATTTCAGAATATTTTGAAAATCAATTGTGATCTAACAAGATATTGAGAAAAATGAAAGGAAGGTGTTTTGTGACTAGGAGGTCACAGCAGAAGTCTGTGTTGTGATGCATTAAGCTTATTTTAACTTATTTGTTTTCCTGTTTATTGTGTTCTGTACCAGATTTAGCTGTTCATTTTTGTTTTTAGTCATGACAGTTCAATTTTCAACAGTAGCAATCAAATCAAGAGTATTTCTGCCTCTAATCTTGCATCTCAAAGGTAACATTTCTTTTCATTAATTATATTTCGAATTATGTAAACTATGTTTTAAGCCAAAGATGCATTCATTCTATTTACAAAGGCTATTGTTGATCTATTTATGTAAACATAAATGTGTCAATAATTTGCATCAAGGAATCCATTTACAGTAAATACATTGAAATTATTACTGTTTAAAGATGAATTTTTATTCATAAAATAATAGATAACTTTTAATCAATATATATTTTAATCTAAAGCTAGTTTAATGTTGATTTCTCATTAAGCATTTATTGGAATACTTGTGGATATGAATTGAATAAAAGATTGTGGTAGATGGTTTATCAATGAGATGTGGCAGATCAGCAGGTTATCTGTTAAAAACAAGATTAAATGCTTCCACCATTGGGGCCAAAAAGAAACATGGTTTCATTTTCGTCCTGACAAATCAGTCATCGAATTGCTTTTTCAAGATTCCTGATTGTGAAATGTTTGTTTTCTCTTTTCTTTCAGGCTTTTGGAATCTGAGAAAGAGCAGTGGTTTCCCATCTAGCTTGTTCTTTGCTCTATATTTCCCCTCCCTGAAATTTTTTTAATTGAAATGTTTGCAGTTTTCCTAATTTTAAATTTAATTTTTCATACATCTAATATCTAGTTATCCTTTGGCAATAATCAGTTTACAACGTAAACTGGTTGTTAAATTTAGTGGTGGGAACCGCTGCTAAAGAGGATTAGGGTTCTTGGCGATACCTCTATAAAAAAGCGCATCATAATTCCTACCCCATGGTGATGTGGAAATGGAGTCGTTCATTTTAGGACATGTTATAAGTTACAGGATACAATTTTGACTACATTCAAAACATCAAATTGGTGTATTCAGTTATGGAATATACTTGTTCCCATTCTTGGCATTTACAAAATTAACATTTGTCATAAGTTGGAGTCGTAACAAATTTAGATACATGGACTAGAGAGATATGGTTCTAACTTGAATATATGCAAGAGAATGGGAACTTGCAAGTTCATTTTCCGAATTTTAAAAATACCACTTTAGTATTAAAGTGTAAAATGCACTTGGTTTCAAAGTCAAAAGTAACATTCAGATCTTTCCCTCTAGCTCTGGTTGAAGCAAGTTAGAATGTAGCTTCTGCAGAAACAGAAATATTAACCTTTAGGTTACAGCAAGTAGTATTGTTGGACTTTAATTCTAGAACAGCTCGTACAAATGCTGTACCAGAACTCTACTCCTAAGGATGCAGTTTCCATCAATCATAATTCATTAGCTTCCGGGGATTGTCCAAACAGGGTTGGTTCTTCCTTTCGTTAGATAGCAGTCAGTCTGAAAATCGTACTCGTGATCTCTTTCTAGCCAGTGCATTAAGTTTATTTGAAGTATTTTCATGTCTTGGACAATTTATTACAATTTTTATTCTGCCTTCTTACATGTTTGTTTTCAGTTTAAAGCTAATGGAATTAGGATAGGTTTTTAATCTTACTCAAATTAAAGGCTATGAACATGAGATGAGAATTTTAAAATGACTCGTAGTAAATTGTCTCAAATGAATTTCCTTTAAAATTGCAGCACTTTTAGTGATTCTAAAAATGAGTAATGCTTTTTGTAGTAAAACGTCACATATTTAACTTCAAATCTCTAGGCGGCTTGGGTTTCAGAGGGTTAGCCCTCTGAAACCCAAGCCGCCTGAAACGCCATTGCATCCAGGCACTCACTAGCAGCCAGGAAAAGTAATCTGCTTTTCCCCTCTCCCAGTGAGGCGGGTAATTGGTCATCCCCACTCTACAAAGGCTCGTTGAACATCTTGTCACCTGAAGCATTGTTGAATGCACATACATGTTCATCATGTATGTAAGAATACCTTAGGCACTTTAGGATAAGTTTTCATACAGAATCTCTACTTTAGCAAAAGGGATAAAAGCGACATAATTAACAATTAAAGATGTTTATTTACATATAAAGGGGGAATATTTTCAGATTAAAAAGAGTTAACAATTTCACTTCATCGGTTATTCTTAAGACATGGCCGTACACCATCCTCTTCCCGCGTCATCGTTCTGCAACTGTCTCTGGACTCTCTCTGGGAAAATCGTCCTAAGCCAGTCCGTCTAGACTTGGCGGCGCTTCTTCATTTCATGTATTACACACAGGGAGTGGCAGATGGAATGCTGATCTTTAAAATATAACCCACATGAATTAGGGGTTTGATTTCTAACTACATACATCTATTAGTTCAGTTTGCCTGCGGATTGGATAACCTCGTGTAAGATTTTCGAAATGAGACAAAATATACAAAAGACCTAGTGTTGCTGTTTGTAAATTGCAGGTTAAGGGGAATTGAAGCCTGAGATTCTTGAGTGAACAATTGATTTTATATCCATGTCAATTCCTCTTATATACATAACCACGTCCTTTAACCGGTAGTCAGAAATAATTCGAGAAATTCTGAGAATGCCCTGGAGTGGTTGCGTACAATATGCCCTAACCCAATACTCAAAAGAACACAATTCTAAGAATGTATACCATAAGAATGGGAAGTTAGTAGCTGACTTACTTTTTCCCTCATTAGAAAATCCAGTTTCAGTCCCCTTTTCTCTTATAGAATGTGAGTTCATGGATTTCTAACAAAAGGGTAGGAAGTATCCCACACCTTTTCATGTCTTAATACTTGAACTTAAATAGAAAGAAATTCTAAGAATCTGCAAATGATGTGTCGATGTCATTCATATAATCTGCCCTTAAACATTTAAAACCATTTCCAGACCCCTCAGAATGGGAATTATCACGAATTAATAATGGAAGTAACTATCCTGTACTATTTTTTGTGTAACGTAAACACATGCCCATCACTTTCAACCCAGAATTTGACTGAAACACGTTTCACTTGTCTTTTCATGTGAAATTTAAAATCCCATATTTTTTGTTTACGCATTTATAATAGCTGGGACAGATATATGTAAATAGCTCCGAAATTGAATTACGATCTAGAAGTGTTAATTTCGTGACAGTAAGAATGTGGGACATATATTTATAATAAACAAGTTTATCTCGCATATCGGCTTTATACCTCCCACCCCAAGTGCAATACAGTGGAGTATTGTTGTCACTTTCGCACTTAAAAGTTTGCCTATCTTAGAGTTTTTCGGAAAAGATATTGAAAAGTGCCTACAAACCACCAAAGCCTCTATTTCAGGAAGCTATTGGGCAGTGATTCTAGTGAAAGTTCATCGATGTACCTAGATGTTTCAGATCAATTGGAAAATAAAACCATTACCAAACGTTTCACGTAGTTTTGAGATTCTATTTATAAAGAATTACACTGAAAAATGATCATTTCTATCATATTTCATTATTTTTCTGATTTTCTTTTTTAAACGTCAATTTAAAAGAAAAAAAATATTTTTTTACTTTAAAAAAATATGAATTTCTTATACACTGCTTTAAAAATAAAGTAAATAATTACAAACGAATTGCTGATAGCACAACAGAACACATTGTATTCCTGCAGCGAAAGCTTTGAAATAAAAGATATTGGAGGGAAATAAACAAATTAGTTTTTACATTTATTGAAAAAATAGACTTGAAACTTATTCTTAGAATAATGTTTGATCTAACAGAAAAATATTTTCCAAGTTCTATTGTAAATAGTTTCACATTGTTTTAAATTTGCGCTATACTTCATCGAAAGAAAGTGCTCTTACGTGTATGAGTAGTATACGGCCCGTATAAGGGACGGAAGTGACGTCATACCACGTGACCGGAAGTGGGCGGGGTCAAGTGACGTCACATCACGTGAACGGAAGTGGGCGTGTCTGAAGAACGTGACGTATTGTTTGTGTACATTTTGGACGAATTTTTTTTGTCATCGACTTCGTGCAGTCGTTTTGTTTCAAGATGGCGTCGTTTTGTTGGTGTTGCCATGGTGATGAATCACTAGTAGTGCCATCTGGTGGAGAAATTAGAAACCCTATTATTTTTAATTAAAAAGGAATTTCTTGGATTCAGTTTATAATTATTTTTCCAAGAACAGCTAACGCTTTTCAATAGCAATGATTAATATTTGTGCAATTGTGGATTTTGATGGATTTCAGATTCAATAAAGTTTCTTAGTACGTAAATACGCATACATCGCTGTAAAACTCGCAAGTAGCTTCAAGTATTCGTTTTAACTTATCGTCTAAGCATAAACTGAGTGCCAAAGATCGTACAACTGTGTGATATGTTAAAAATTACGTATGTGCACTTCATTTCTGTCCCATGACATAGCAAATTGTGTCTCCCTTAGAAAGTCTAGACTCTAAGCTTTTAGAATATTACGAGCAGACCAAGAGGGTCACTCAGTACCTAATTGCTTACAAAGGTGGTTGTGTGGAAAAGAAACGCTTAGATGCATTGAATATTCCGAATATCAACTTAGAACAATATGGGTTTCCCAAATCGATGCATTTTGTGCTCTAAGTAGCAACAAAGATATCCAAAAACTATAATGTGGTCATCACAAAAATAATTTGCATTGCCCCATAGCTGAGGTGATGGCATTGAATAATTGGCTTGTCGGAAATAGGTCTCTTAAAAAAATGTAAGTATGTAAAAATAAGTTCTTTTTTTACTACAATGTATTATTTTTGTAAAAATATTAATCATAATGTTTTTATTAGTAAAAAGTGTTCTAATTTACTTTGTTTCCATGTGGCTTCCTTCAATCTGTTTAAGAATTGTCTGCTGGATTTGCAGAGATTGTTTTAAGAATACATAGAATTCAGATTTAATTCATTATTTCAATAATTTTTGTTCATTTTAAAATTCACATTAATACTTAAAATTTTCAGTTATTATTTAATTTTACTCATGGGTAAAACTATCAGCGGTGTGAGTAAATATTTAGATTATGCATTAAATATCAAGAAAAGGGCAAAAGTTAATTTGCTTAGCAGCACAGATGTGCACACATTATTTTCAAAAACAGAAAACCCACTTACTATCCATTTAATATAGCAATGTAGAACATTTAAAATTAAGAAAACAGTACAAAGTATCTTGTAAAATACTTCATAGCTTCGTACAGTATTGGTATTTTGCTGTGCAATGTAAATTGTACGATGTGCATAAGGATTTCAAATAAATAAAAGGAAGTTCATATTTAGTAAAATGTGTGGTTTGCAAAAGCATTAAAGAAAAAGAACTTTTAATTTAGATCTTCAAGGACAAATGGTTTTTAATTCTATATTTCACTACTTCAAATGTGCAAGGAAACATGGTATGGGTCTTGTAAAGTTTCAAATTAATGCATAAAATTCTTTTTACTCTTACAGGTTTTTATAATAATTTTTTTACTTTGCATAAAACGCACTTTAAGAACCAAACTTTTAAAAATGTCTCAATTGTAAAATTAAAAAATAAAAAGCAAATTGCATTTAAATGTTTGTAATAATATTTAAAGTATATATTTCAATTGTTAAAAGCTTTCTAAAAATCTTCAATGCAATAGTATGTGCAATAGTATTTGATATATAATTAATTTTTGTGTAAAAAACATCTAACTTTTAAAATATAAATCCCTATATCAAAGAAAATTTCGTTAAAAACAGTTTGTAAATCTTTATAATATAAATAAAATCACTAAAATGAATGAAAATTTATTTAAAGTAAACAATAATATGGAAGGAAAAATTAATTAAAAATAATATTTAATTTATATTTTACAGGATAAAGTGTTTTAATACTATTTTTCACTACTTCAAATGTGTAAGGAAACATGTTCATAATATGGGTCTTGTAAAGTTTCAAAAATTTTACGCTCACTTATGTGTATAATATTAAAAAATTCTGCAATAAAATATGTGCTATAGCATCTAATGTATAATTAATTTTTGAGTAAAACATAAATCTTAAAATCAAGGAAAATTTCATTTCAGATCTTGCATTTTAAAAAGAAAATTTATAAGACCATGTAATAAAAAAAAACCAAATAATCCAAAATACAGTGTATGTGGTAAGACAAGCAAAAGTTTATTTAGAATAGAAAAGGTGTAAGCATTAAAAATATTTCCAATATTCCCTTATGGATCTGCATTTAAGTGTTTGTCATAATATTTAATGTATATGTTTCAATTGTAAAATGTTTTCTAAAAATCTTCAACATTAAAAATATGTGTAATAGTATTTAATATATAATTAATTTTAAGTAAAAACATTAATTTTTAAAATATTAAATCCTTATATTTCATCCAAAAACAGGTTTGTAAATCTATATAATATAAATTAAATCACTAAAATTTATGAAGATTTATTCAAAGTAAAAATAATATGCAAGGAAAGATTAATTAAAAAATAACATTTAATTTAGATTTATAGAATAAATGGTTTTTTTATACTATTATAACTTCTTCAAATGTACAAGAAAACATATTCATAGTATTTGTCTTGTAAAGTTTCAAAAATTTTACTCTTACTTAAGTGTATATTATTTAAAACAAAATTTCTGCTATAAAATAGGTGTTATAGCATCTAATGTATAATTAATTTTTGAGTAAAAACATCTAACTTAAAAAAAAAAAACATAAATCTATATAGCAAAGAAAAATTTCATTTCAGATCTTGCATTTTAAAAGAAAATTTATAAGACCATGTAATAAAAAAAAAACCAAATAATCCAAAATACAGTGTATGTGGTAAGACAAGCAAAAGTTTATTTAGAATAGAAAAGGTGTAAGCATTAAAAAGATTTCCAATATTCCCTTATGGATCTGCATTTAAGTGTTTGTCATAATATTTAATGTATATGTTTCAATTGTAAAATGTTTTCTAAAAATCTTCAACATTAAAAATATGTGTAATAGTATTTAATATATAATTAATTTTAAGTAAAAACATTAATTTTTAAAATATTAAATCCTTATATTTTATCCAAAAACAGGTTTGTAAATCTATATAATATAAATTAAATCACTAAAATTTATGAAGATTTATTCAAAGTAAAAATAATATGCAAGGAAAGATTAATTAAAAAATAACATTTAATTTAGATTTATAGAATAAATGATTTTTTTATACTATTATAACTTCTTCAAATGTACAAGAAAACATATTCATAGTATTTGTCTTGTAAAGTTTCAAAAATTTTACTCTTACTTAAGTGAATATTATTTAAAACAAAATTTCTGCTATAAAATAGGTGTTATAGCATCTAATGTATAATTAATTTTTGAGTAAAAACATCTAACTTAAAAAAAAAACATAAATCTATATAGCAAAGAAAAATTTCGTTTCAGATCTTGCATTTTAAAAGAAAATTTATGAAACCATGTAATAAAAAAACCAAATAATCCAAAATACAGTATATGTGGTAAGACACGCTAAAAATTTATTTAAAAACGAGATGTAAGCATTTATAAAAATACTATTCTGAAAGGCAAAGATCAATTGCAACGTTGTCCAAATATCGTCTAGTGTACGACACTGAGTTCTAGTTCGGGGGCACATAAGTGGTTTATCGCTGCTTTATACAAGAATTTTACGAAACGTTAAGTTTATTCTAGGGCATAATGCATTCCCACGGGGCAAGCTGTGAAACCAAAATTGGTTTGTTGGATACTTCATCTCAAGCAAGCTTCCATTTTCCAGAACAATTTTTAAAGAATTGTAGTTCTTTTCTAGAAAACACAAATTGCCTTTTCTGTCCAAATGAAACAGACGCTATGGGTGCATAAAGTTCCAAGTCCTTCTCGTTGTTTTTATGGGCAACTATGCAGTCCTTACGATCTTTATAACTAACTAACTAACACCAACTCACATTCCCGTGCCTAGTGTCGTGAGACACTGTACCAGTTTAAATAAATGTGGTTGGGATGAATAGAGCATGCCACCGAGGTGACATGTCTATCCAGAATTTAGAGCACGTTACATTTATACATTATTATATCTATACAGTAATTACATCTATATTATACTAAGTTACACTATATACATATATACAACATGAGAGAAGAAAAAAAGTAGGTTTTTCAGTCTCTTTGGATGATCAAGTCCTGATGATTCTCAATGAATCTCATCATGTTAATAATTTTGATCCTCGAGCCCTTGGTAGTAGCAATGTTCCTGAGCCATGCGATTTGAAGGTGGTCGGCAGGCGTCCTCATATGCCATGATGCTGTAAGGGGGCAGACTGTAATGTAATGTAGAGGTGTGCCGATTTCACCACAGGAGCAATTTTCTGAACTGATTTTTTTAAACCTCGTTAGGTAGGATGGAAACGGACCATGCCCTGTGAAGAAGAGTGTCTCTTCCCTGGTCCAACTTGCCGATTTTAGTGACACTCTAGGCAACACATCATGTACCATCCTACCTGTTTCTCCTTCATCCCATTCTTTCTGCCATGCACCAAGTAGCCAGCTAGTGGTTTCCCTCCTGCAATGACTTCTGGGCCATTTCACCCCTTCATCAATGCACTCCGTTGTGGTTGCCTCTTTTGCTAACCTATCTGCTTCTTCGTTTCCTTCATGGCCCGCATGGGCTTTAATCCAGCCTAGACAAATTTCCTTGTTGTTATTTAATAAACATTGTATTCTTCGTGCCAGTGGACTCGGCGTTTTTGGATTTCTAAGTGCCAGGAGACCAGCTCGGCTGTCTGACCAGATCTTTACATTTTTATCTGCTCTTGCTTCTGCCGCTTTTATGGCTGCTAATATCCCATACAGTTCCGCCTGGAAAACGGAGTTGCTGTCCTGCATTCTCGTGAACCATTGCTGGGTTATACGCCCTCCCTGCATAGAACAAAAAGCACTTCCCACTCTATTTTCCATTTTGGAGCCATCGGTGAAGTAGCTTATGCCGGAGTGAGGTACTCCCACTGCTGGGTTTATTCTGTCATATGAAAGAGTTTTAGCTGGATGTACAGACCAACCTATTGCCCTTTCCTCGTAGTCATCTTTGTCATAATTTGCATTTCCAAGCTTTGTACTTATTCTCATTCTCATTTTGACGCACACTGCTTCTTTTTGAAGTGAAAGATGTAGTGGTGGAATTCCCGCAATTGTTTGAAGGGCCAAAGTGGGTGCTGTTCTGTAACTGCCTGTAATTGAGATCAGAAATTTTCGTTGTATCCCATTAAGCTTTCTTATAGTTCGTTGAGTTGGGTTATGACCCCAGACCACTGCACCATGACTCAACATTCTTTCTGTCACTGTTTTGTACAGCAGCTTTCGAAATTTCTGCCCTATTCCCCATCTCGTTCCAGCTATTCTTTGTAGCATTTGAAATTGGAACATGGCTTTTTGTCCTAAAGTCTGTACATGAGCTGCCCAATTTAGCTTCTCGTCTAATGTAAGTCCTAGGTACTTTAAAGTACTAGTTCGTTTAATTCTTTTTTTATTCCAGTAGATGGAAGGTCCTCTCGAAAGATTACTAAGGAGGAGGTACTTAGTTTTTTCTTCGGACACGTTCAGACCTTGCTGATCTGTCCAGGTTTTTAACAGGTCCAGTGCATTTGTGGCTAGCTCACCTAATTTGCGCTCTGATTTTGCCGCGATAATAAAGGCAAAGTCGTCAGCAAATGCTTGCATGTGGACTCCTTCCGGCCATGGTAGAACTAATGCTTCATCGGCCACGATATTCCACAGCACTGGTCCGCTGCACGATCCCTGTGGACAGCCTTTCCCTTGTTCCTTGATTGCTGGACCCTCGCTTGTCATGAGCATGACTTTTCTGTCCTCAAGTACTTTAGCAAGAGTATTTTTAATATTGGAAGGGCATTTAGATTTCGCTAATCTGTTTTTGATGATATTATAGTGAAGATTGTCGAATGCCCCCTCAATATCAACCGACACTACAGCGACATGCAGTTTTTTCTTTTTCTCTTCGTTAATTCTGTTTAGCAAGGTTTCTAGAGCATTGTCAACAGATGAGCCCTCCTTGAATCCAAACTGGAGTGCATGTCTTTCTTTGTTTTCAACTTGATGATAAGTCAACCTTTGTACAAGCAATCTCTCCAAAGCTTTACCCAGAGTTGGAAGAAGAGTAATTGGTCGATATGATTTTATTTCATCGTGTTTTCTTCCTTCCTTGTGGAAAAGAATGATAATTCCTACTTTTAGGGGCTTAGGAAAGGTCGCAAGATTTAGACATTTATTGAAGAAAGCAAATAGAAGTTCTGGAAATTTGTTATTGATAATTTGCAACACGAGATTATCTATACCATCATATCCAGGTGCTTTGCCTTTCGGAAGATAATTGACAGTTCTGTTGACCTCGTCTTTGGAGAAGTCTGGGTCCCTTAGCGCATTAGTGAAATCTTCAATCGTTATACTGTTGCACGATCTTTATAACGCTTCACCAACTCAAAATTAAATCTTGCACCAATTATTCGCTCCATTTCTCCCTTTATTTCCAATACTTTAGGAGATCAAGGCTTGGCTGCAATAGAAGACCCGCTAAAAGTATAGCTTATTCCTTCGTCTTCGTATGCTACAAGTTTACAAGGCACAGTATATTTTTGACCTAAAATTTCTAAATTTCGTCTTTTTTTTAATAAGTTAATTCGTTTTCCAATCGACGGAAATATGCCTAGCCTTCACGATCTGTAAACAATTTACCATACTCATAACATAAAGAATTGTGAGTAGACTTTTTCAAGTTCAGACTTGCTCGATGGACATAATCGTGACGTCACATCGAAATCTCAGAAAGAAAAAAAAATCCAAGTCCCAAACGTAAACACACTGACGTCACTGGTGATGAATAAAGTAAAAGCATTAAGAAATCAATTCGTTCCTTAGATTAATTACTTTTAAAATCACTAGATGGCGCCATAAGTCCTTTTGTAGAAGCATTTATTAAAACCCCTATGCAATTATTCAAACCATTTTCTAAAAATAACCCATTCCTAATACTAAGAAAAAATACAAGTCCAAAAGAGAGAAAAAATCCAACACTACATTAATTCACCATTTTAAGTTAACTCTCTTACAGCCTAACGGATAGCGCGCTTGACTTCTGGTCCTCGGTTCGAATCCAAGAAATTCCTTTTTAATTAAAAATAATAGGGTTTCTAATTTCTCCACCAGATGGCACTACGAGTGATTCATCACCATGGCAACACCAACAAAACGACGCCATCTTGAAACAACTCAACGCCTGCACGAAGTCGATGACAAAAAAAATTCGTCCAAAATGTACACAAACAATACGTCACGTTCTTCAGACACGCCCACTTCCGGTCACGTGATGAGACGTCACTTGGCCCCGCCCACTTCCGGTCACGTGGTATGACGTCACTTCCGTCCCTTATACGGGCCCGTATACTACTTGTATGGATAAAATTGTTTTTCTAACCACAATTTCTTTTGTGTCGATTCTTGTTTTCCTTATAAGTTTAAAAATGTTATGTATTGGATGCCTGACATCAGCAAACATGTCTAATTCCAAATTCGACTTATAAGTTGAAAATGCCACTTATGTACGACCCCGCATCGAAACAAGTGCTGTTTTAGGACCCTGTGTGGGGTCCCAGATGTGGTGTAAAATAAGTTGTAAGAAGGGGAAAGAATTTATTGGCGATTGTACTAATGATACCCGGCCGTTTTGGGTTTTTGATAACATAGTCATGAGATGCGTACGGGTGTCAGAAGGTTAAACAACAAAATTTCAAATTTGTAGTTCTTTACACAGGGTTTCTATACGTAAGCGAATCCAGTTAATATATTAAGATTTTACAAGTTTGGGTGTTTTTATCCAATTGATTGGAATGAAAAGATTTACTCTAAATTAACCTCGAAATGGTATTTTAAAAATTTGAAATTAAGTTTCGTATGGTAAGATACATTGTTTACGATAATAAGCCTAAATTCTTATTAAATTTCAAATTTTATAAGAATTTAGTTTAACCTTCCAAGTGTTTACAACGAAATATCTCAAGATATTGCCCATTTTATGATGACAAGATCAGGTCAGTTTTGCAAATGAAACGTGAAACCTTGTCGACATGACCACCAGGAGGGTTAATACACTACTGTTTGTGAAAATTGCAACACTATGAAAGAATCATCAGAAATAAATTAAATTTATTCCACGTATTACTTATAGTGGTTTAAATAAACGATCCAATTTACAGAGCAATAAAACAAAAATAATGCCGAAAGTAAATATCTTGTGTAGCCGCAACGCGCAGCGATGAGAGCCTGTACACGCCGTGGCATCGAATCATAGATTCTGAATGTTATGCTGAGGAATGGCATTCCAGATGGCCTCTATCTGATGCCAAAGTTCAGCCGTACTCTCTGCCCGACGAGCGGTACGAGTGAGTCGCCGTCTGATGTAATCCCAGACATGCTCAATGGGCGACATATCCGGGGAACGTGCAGGCCATGGAAGAAGCGGAACCTGCCACTGAAGAAGGCTTGTACATTCTGAGCAACATGTGGACGGGCATTGTCTTGCTGAAATACAGCTCCGGGAATGCGTTGCAGGAAGGGTGGGACCTCGGGCTCCACAGCTTTCCTGATGTAGCGCCCGCTATTCAGGGTCCCCACAATTTGGAGTAGGCGGAATCGCCCATGATATCCAACAGCGCCCCAGACCATAACGCCAGGAATTCGTCCAGTATGACGCTGAATAAGACACTCCGGGAGAAGGCGTTCACCTTTGTAGCGTCTGACGAATACGCGCCCATCGTTACAGTCCAGATTATAGCGGGACTCATCTGAGAAGACGACTTGTTGCCAATCGGCACGCCATTGGCTGCGTTGGTAAGCCCATTGTAGCCGGAGGCGTTTGTGGTTCAGCGTCAAGGGAATCCTGCGCAGGGGAATCCTAGCCCATGGCGCAGCAGACGTCGACGAACCGTGAAAGCAGATAATGACACAACTGTAGACGTGCTCCAATGCTGTGCCAACACACGAGAGGACGCTGTACGTTCCGTCACCGCTATGTGGATGAGGTGTCTGTCGTCCTGTGGTGACGTCATATTGCGTGGCCCACTGCCGGGGTTTCGACGCGTCCGGTTCTCCATGGTCCATCTCTTCCACACACACATCATTTTTGTGGCATTACGCCCCGTGCGAGTGGCGATTTCACGATACGAAAGTCCACCCTCACGGAGGCCGATCATTCGGCGCGTTCAAACTCCGTTAGTTGCTCGTATGGCACTCTGTGTTTTTGGCGAGGCATATTGATTTCTAATCAATCATTTACAGCAGTCAAACGATGATACACACATTTTAACGCACCTTTACAGTGCTTTTTATACACGGCTCACTTGGAAGTTTAGAGGGTGTTTCTAGGCCCACACATGCGTGATCGATTTGTAATTCTAATCATTTGCATATCCTAACCTGTTTTGCATTTCCTACAAGTGTTGTTTAATTTGCATGATTCCTTCGGGATGTTGCAATTTTCACAAACAGTAGTGTATGAATGCAGCACTTACGAGTATTACTGTGACTGATTTAAAATAATATTCAAAGAAAGCAATGAAGGAAAATGAAGGCATTAATGTGAATTTTCTAATGTACTCCATGATAAAGAATAATATACTTAAATTCAGTTTCCTTGTAGCAGAGGACTAGAAATAAGTCCTATTTTACTCGTGTTGTCAGTGTCTCACAGAGCAGGTTTATGAACTAAGCGAAATACGTTTATGAAACGATTGAAAATGCATTCCTCCTATATTGTTGTCATTGTAAGAACTCTGTATTGCACAAATTACGAAGCAAAAATTCTGAAATGTTAAAAATTTAATATGTATATCATTATCAATATTAAACATTGGAATTATAAATTTATACTAGTAAAGTACAAGTATAATATGTATTAATTTAATTATCTGAACTTCAATAAGCAGATTTTAATCTTGATAAATATAAATATACTGTATTAAAACATTAAGTGCTGAAATAAGTGCTAACAATCCAAATATTTGAATCCAAGTTGAAGTTGCAAAATCACAAGCCTAGCCCTGTTGAGAGCAGATAGTAAGTACAATTATCAGAGATTAAATTCCACACTTTAACCCTACTTGGTAAGAAATGCATTAGAAGGTAAAAATTTAACATTACATTGCAGATGGGCATTTGTTTACATGTATAAACATGTTGCAAATATTGCTTGTAGCAAAAATTTTATCATGAAGTATAACTCCTACAAGTTACAATTTTCATTTTATAAATAATATTAAACTACCCATTTCAATTTTTGTAAATAAAAAAAAAACTGCTGAACATTTTTTAACTTGTACAAAGCTTTGGCTTTTTTGTAAACAAGAAAATTAAGAAAAGGTAAAAGAAAACTCCTTTAAAATATTACTTACAAAACAGTATGCGAGATACTTGTTTCTTTAGTTATAAATAAATAACAAACAAGCTAAAAATGTTAGTTAAAGTATGTTTCATGGTTTAGGAAAAAGCAGATAAGATTTATAATAGGTTGCATGTTTCAAGCAAACAAACAAAAAATGTTAGTTACAGTGAATATTTACTTTATATTTCATGGTTAAAGAAAAATTTACAATGAAAACATTTAATATTTGTTGCAACAAGCTTAAAAACAACATATTTATTTAGAAATTACATTGACAAAATTGAAATATAGCAGATAATGTAATGAGTTTCTTTGTAATATATTCTGTGAAAATACAACTAAGTATCAAAGAAAACTTTTATTTTCAATAGAACTCAAAAAGATCATTCATGTTACAAATATAAATTTTTTATACAAGCCTTTATACAATTTCAATTCTAAAGCTACCATTCCAGAATTAATGTTACACAACAATGTTGCGTCCATTTCAGTTGAAAGGGATGAAAAGTGTACCTGAAAATTAATGCATTTAGATCAACACAGTAGAAATTAGATCACAGTACCCTACTATGGACTGATAAAACAAAAAACACTAAATTGGTATAAAGTAAAAAATGATTTATTTAGAAATCTTAAAGTGGCAAAAATAATAAACTAAAGATACAAAATATGTCAACAATGTGTTCTTTATTTCACAGTATGAAATGACTGAAAAACCAGATTAGTAATATATTTGTTTAAGCTCATTGATTATTCTCCTATGATATAAATGATTCGATTACATCAGATATTCTATTGAAGATGTGCTTTATGCCTGCAAATTGCTAATATGACAGATAACTTATAAATACAAATATTTCATACCCAATAATTTAATTTAAATACTTCAATAGCATAAAATAATTTCATGAAAATATCAAAAATAGAAGAGAAGAGATGTCACTACATCACATTACATTACTGACTATTGGAACCACTTCCTGAAACAGTTGCTTTACTCTTTTTTCCCAACACAAATGCAGTATACTCTTGTTAGTCATCTGCAATTTAACTACACAGATCTCTGAAATAGTTTAGATATGTAGTATTCTTTAACTAATATAATGAACCCATAAAATGTCAGAATCTCTACTTAAGCAACCTTCTGCAGCATTGACCCAAGCAAAAGTGGCATGAATTTTGTAAACATATTTAAGTAACTAAATGCCCCAAAACACATCTAACAAACCCAAACAATCAATATCTAATTTAAACAATACAGCTGTGATCAACTACATACACATAATTTAATTTTTTTATAATTTTCCATTGGCTTAGTATTTTTAAGTAACAAATTTATGACTTCCACTAATTTAATAAATGCTACAAAAAAATGAAAATTTTCATTTTATGTTTCTGCCCTGATGCTAAACTTGCATGTTGGTTCATAAATTCGAAATCAGCGCCACCAATTGTGGGTCTGGCATTGTAATCTCTAACCAGCCCTTAAGCATTCCCCCACTCATTCACACAAAATCAACTCAAATGACAACTTTCCCTATCCAGAGTATAGTCTGGGTCCCACGAGTTGGCAGTTGAGTCACATGGTCTTGAACAAGTCATTAATTAAATTAGGATACTGACTGCAATGTAAACAAACCATATCTTTTAATGATGTCTTTAGCAAGGATTCTGGTTTTAAGTTTATTGTTCAGAGTCAAAAGTGATAGCAATGATAACATGTTGGTAAAGGAAAACCATTCATGCTTTACATACGCAGCCTTTTCTTGAGCTTTTAAACACTCTTCACACCTTTTCATAAATCGATAGACGCAAGGTTGACACATTACCCCATATATTATAATTACTAAATTCATACTTGATGCACTATTTAGTGTATGCATACTTTGTGTACATGTTAGAAGTTTTGAAATATAAATACATTTGTCGAATTTTATAACCTATTACTTAAACGATAGACTAAAACATGAAGGCAGAACTGCTAATAGTTAGTCATTGGTATTGCTGTTACTGGAACAATTATCTAATTTTAATTTTTAGAAGTTTCTTATTTGTATTGTAAAAAGGTTCATCTAGCTACAAAAAATAACATTCCCACCTTTATAAATTTTTAATTTTGATTCTTAAGTTGATTTTCTTATAAAGAATAAAATACATGGTTTTGTTTCTACTACATCTGTGTAGTTAAAATGAATGATGCAAAACTACACCAGTATTAACCAATCTTGATGAGAACTTTAATTCAGTCGACGTTTTATTCTTTTCCAAAGGATGGTACTCTTACAATCGATTGAGGACGCATTTATTCCAACTTGTATGCTTGATCTCAAGGATCCACAGAAATCGTCAAGGAAGACATTACACGCAAGGGCAGTTTTACTCACACAGAAGGAAAGCACACCCAGGGTTAAGTAACAGGAATCGAACTTGCCCTGCCTAGAACTAAGCCAGTCAACACTTCACATTAGTAAGTCTTTGACATTGAAAAAAAATTCTAATTTCTAGCATTAATCAGAAAAGCATAACATTAGTAGTCGTATGACAATTCTGCTATCACTTTGCACAAACTGAGATGCTGGTTATCAATCAATGCACTCTTAGCAGCTATGTATCACATTAAAATAAAATAGAAAAGTGATTGTAGCCACTATTTGACAATTCCATGCTGCAGAAATACCTAAAGGTCATATTAAATAGTAACTAATTAAGAAGTGAATTATAATTTCACAGAATAGCAACAGATTTTCTTCTGAAAACCGCTCTTTAAGGTCATTTGTTGCTTCACGAGGGCTGATTAGATCGGCACATTCATTTAGTGCAAGTTTTGGCATAACAGTTATGATTTGTAAAAAAACGTTCTACACTCTAGCATAAGTGTTGAGATTTCACATAATTCTTTTAAACTTGACAGCATTCGTGCGCTTAACTCATTTTCTTCATATTACATTTCTAATTATTTAATATCGGTCCCTACTGTTCACTTCTAAATCATTTTGAAAATTTCGTATCGCTGCGTATTACGCCAAGTATCTAATATTGAGTTTGCTTACCTCCACGTTAAAATCAATCTGCTGCTAGTTCTGATATTTTTCCGTACCAAATCGGACACGAATGCTAACCTAAAAACAAAAACACTAGAATTTTTTTGATGCTTTAACGGAGCACATGGCCCCGAAGGGGCCTTAATCTCCAGTGCGGTAGGTAAAAAAACTTGAGATGGAATTTACTTGATATTCGAGAAATTCGGATGTGCTCTCCAATGGGTTGGCGTTCTGAGGCTTGGGGGTGGTTACATTTTGACTGGTGATTTCTTTGCTGTTGTGGTTGGAGTTGCGGTCTTGAGGTGATGTTTGACTGTGATCTTTGTATAGGAGATTATTGTTTGAGTGTGGTTAACTGTTATCGGGGTGATGGGTGATTTCTGGAAGTTGTTGCCTTTCCTTGGGAATTTCTTGCATCCCTTCCAAGATGCGATGTGCCCGGTTTCCTTGCAATTGATGCAGAAGGGGGTCTCTTGTTTCGGACTTGTGCAGTCCCTGGTTTGGTGCTGATTTCCACATCTGAGGCATCTTGGGGTCATGAGGCAGTTTCTAGAACTATGTCCAAAACCGTTACAGTTGAAGCACTGCAGCGGCCTATTTGTACCTCTGTATTTTTCTATGGAGATTATCATATGTAGGCATTCTTTTAGATTGAATACTTTGCTTGTGTCAGGATTTTTGGTTAATTCGAGAAGAAATAACGGATAAGGTTGCTTGTTGTGGGGGCTTAAGAGTTGAAAGATTTTAGTGATCGGGAAGTTTTTGGTCCGTAGGTCTTCAGTGATGGAATCAGGGAGAGTTGACGTGGGAAGGCCTTTCAGCACGACTTTTAAAGGTCTTTCATAATGAGGAGCGATGAGATACCCTTCGATTTTGTTTTCCTGGATGTAGGTGGAGACGTTTTTGTGCTGCGATGGGGTTTTTGTCCTGATATAATGAAATCGTTAGAGAGGTGGCTTTCAATGTAGCTTCCAAATTTTTCCTTGATTTCCTTAAGTATGATCGGGAAGTCCTTAGTGAGTTTGATCATAATGGGATCAATGAACAGGTTAGGATCATGGTCTATAAGCATTTCAAACTTGTTGGTGATTTTGACAGAAGAGGGTGGCGCAGATTCTTGAGGCTTTGCTCGGATCCTCTTCCGGGGATCTGGAAGGAATCCTCTTTGGATGTGGAGAGCTGGGTAGAGGAGGAAAATCCTCTGGATATGTATCCGAGTTGTGTCTTTTGCAGTTAGGTAGTTCCCATTTATCAAAGTCAGTGACGTCTTCCTGCAGCTTCCTTATGAGCTCAGAGTGACTTTCAATGGTTTGGGCATCCTTCGGGTCTTGGAGTTTGACCATCTTTGAGAACTCGAAGAGGGCCAGGCTAAGCTTTTCTTCCCGTCTGCAGATTTCATCGCAAAAGCGTTGATGAATTCGTATTCAGCCGGCCTGCGGAATATCAGAGGATTTGGAGATGGTATCCATACGTTCAGGAGAATTAAGCCTCTTGGCCATATCCGAGGCCGCTAATATAGTGGTGAAAAGTAGTCTTGAGAAAGACTGTTGAGGATCATACGAGAGAGCATCGTCTATCATGAGAGACAAGATCTTGAATGAATGCGAATTGAACACTGGAATTCCCCTCCCCTCATACTTTTATACTCATACTCTCGAAGTCAGGGTAAGATTACTCCCTCCCGTCATATAAGCCCCGCCTTCAGCATACTTAAACAGGTCGCGCATGCACAGTTCAAAAATGGTTCCCAGGGATGGTCTGCGGTAGGATTTGTACGATCCGGGATCAAACCCGAAGGGAAAGATCCAAAGCCGATAAATTGGAATAGAATTTATGTAATTAGTTAATAATCTTAATCACTAGTTAGAGAGGTCTATCGCTGATCTTTTTTATGGTTCAAAATTACGTGGTAATATTCTCGATCTTTCCCTTTGGGTTTGGATCGGGCTACCCACAATTACTACCCACCCTACCATTTACTCTATGGGGCTACCTACCTGATCTTTTAGATCAAGTGTGACCTCGTCATCTGACTGTGGTTCAAAATTACGTGGTGTTGTCCTCGGTTCTTTCCCTTCGGAAGATGATCCATAGAGGAGATATAAAAGTAGAGTGAGCTATGACAACCCTTTCATGTCCACATGATCATGTGACCAAAAAATTAGTCACGTGATCCTTAGACTCTTCTCTCCAACGTGCATATAGTTTGCGCATTCATTCTTCCACAGCAAATGCATTGAAAGTGAAAGATCACATGGTTCTATCGTGCTGTGCATATGAATGTGATTCCAAATTCATCAAAGGTGAAAACATTACATTTCACAGGTGAGCAATTTACGTATATTTTACATTTGTTTTTTGTGTTTTCAATATTTGCTAGTATGATAAAAATAGATATTCTAACTTTGGAATTAATAAATACATCCTGCTGGCATTTCCCGTTCTAATAAAATGATTTCATACATTTGCAATCAATATATATCTAAAATAATGTTTAAAATAAAATAACTGGTGTTCGAGTGTGTATGCTATAAGGGCTTAAAATATTACAAATAATAAATCGAACTTTAAAAACTTGTGCGAAATCGTCCTCTGTCTTGCGATGATTTTTTTGGCGCCAACTAGTAGTACTATATTCTTTCGTATCTTACACGATAAAAATGTTATGAATTGATAATATGAATTTAAGTACATCATTTAAATTGTTATTTTTTGCTAAGTAAAATTGTTTTGTATCCACCCATCTGTGTAATTACATAAAAATAATAAAAAAAAGATAACGTTTGAAACTTTTAAGAATTATATATTAAATAAAATCGATTTGTTAAAAATAGGATTAAGACATTTCATAAACATTTCATAAATATTATAAATATGAACCACATCATGAGCTTTAGGGAATCCTTTTTGTTCATGTTTTAAAGTATGTGTAAAATCTTTCATTACAAGATTGCCATTTGACAAGAGCTTTTCTTTCAAATCATTTTCCTTGGACCTATAACTTTCTACTGGAAAGGTGAAAAACAAAAACAGTGCTTGAACGGAAATTGAAATACTGTCTACCTGTTTTGACGTATCTTTATCCTTATTAATGAGCATGCAATATAGCAAATTGGAAAAGCAACCAATTAGGGAACGAAATGAAATTTCTTTTGTATTAATTCCAAACAATCCGCGTAGCTGGAAAATTCCTTTTCTAAAAACATCTGCTTGACACCCTGGTTTTTTTTGCTTCGTATTTAAATAAACCTAACATTAAAATTTAAGTATTTTCCACTTCTAAGTCAGTTTTGTCTTCATCTTTTTTAATCTTGAGATAAATCATACTGAATTAGATTGTTTCTAACAATATTTGTGAGCATTTCAATGTTTATATCGTTCTTTGACTCGATGAAAAAGCCTGGTGGTGATAAAAACACATTCCACAATGAAATGAAATCCTTCACTCTATTGTTTTCTACCTGAAAAGGGGGGACATTGATTTTTTTTCTTTCTAAATAGAGTATTTTAGCGAATTAAGTATATTTGTGAAAATTTATGTAAACAAAACATGCTCCTCAAGTGAGCAACACATTTACCTTCCACAATTTTTTAAGTTGAGAAAACTAATTTTTAAAAGCTTTTAAATCTGTGATAACTTAAACTTTTAAGGTTCCGCTCCTTAAAACAATAAAAATAATTTTGTATTTATGATTTTTAGAACTATAAGTAAAACAATTTATATTTACTTCTAATAAGAACTTGTAAATATGTGTACCTGCTAAAAATTCATTTATTCAGTTATGTATTTAAAGTTATTATTTTGTTCCATTTATTAGTTTTCCCAAAGATGAAGAAAGAAGATGGCTAATAAATGGCTAGATGTTTCTATGAGTTTTATTCAGTGGATTTAAAATGTGACAATAAATTTTATAACTTTACTGTTTCTTATTTACCTTTCGCATTTATAAAATATTTATTTCACATACACAATAATTAATACAAATTTAATATTAAAAATCCAGCAGAAAACTTTTGCACACACTTAAAATTATAAAATTTGTCATTATTTACTTGATCACTTTGATAAATTTAAAATTCATATAGACACACAGGTGTAACTTATTTAGTTTTTGAACCAAAAAACTAAAATTGGGTAAAATGGCTAACAACTTTAAGTACATAATTTAAAAAAGTTACCTTCCATCTTGTAAACATTATATGTATAACTTTTCACTGTAATAATACTTCTATGCGTAACTGTCTTAAAATAAATTTGCGTTTACAAAAACATAAGCAATTATGTATCCATAATATAAATGAAAGCTTTCAGTGGTGACCCAGACGTGATTTGAGCACTCAACCTTCTTATCTGTTTTCACTATTTTTATTTTATGCAACGGTAAAATATTTATTGAGGCAGTCATTTCTTAACTTGTGCATTTATTTTTCCATTTATTCCAACTCGTGCTAACCTCATTAAGTTTAAAAAAGGAAGTTCGAATTATTTTGTGTTATTAAATCTTTAAGATAATTTTCACACCTAATACAGTTAAAGAAAAATATGTAATATATCGAAATAAAGAAGGTCAGGTTTAGGACAACTTATATTACACAAAATTTTAACCAGTGACGATATACTTGTGAGCATCCCCTAACCCTTTTGACATTTTCTCTTAATATATAATTGCAAAAGGTAACAAGCAGTCCAGCGATAAATTAAACCAACACTATAGGACCGACTTCGACTGCGGGTATGGTAAACTGCGGAGGATTGCATCTGGACTGCAGGCTGGTTAAGCCAATTTGGAGGACCGGGCATGATAAAAAAATATTTGGAGGATTGTATCTGGATTGCTGGCTAGGTAAAACTGTTCTGAGGGCCGTACCTGGACAGCGGGCAAGTTAAACATGTCCAGTATCTAGTCTGCTGTCCTAATAAACATTTGGTGGACTGTATATGGACTGTGGGCCGGGTAAGCATATCCGACGGGGCTTATTCGGCTTGAGGGCCGGTGGTTAAACCTGTCCAGAGGGCCGAATCTAAACTCAGGGCCTGCAATCAATCTATTCACTACAACGTATTTGTCTTATACGTATGGATTTTTGTTGTATACGTGCTAGTGAAACTTGATCTCAATGTGAACTTAAGCTAATTATAACAGCTCAAATTGCTAAAAACATTAAAAAGTTACGCAATTTCAAAAAATATTCAGTAGTATGCGCATTCGCATCGCCTAACCATGTTAAAACGTAACTCAAATTCAATAACTATTCAGTATTTACACATTCGCATCGCTAACTTTTATAAGTAAACGTTATGTCGCCAATAGAAGTGATAAAAAATCAAATCAATCAACCAAGTTGAATTTTCGCATAGCAGTCACGTTTCCTCTAGCGACATCTTGCTCCCACTTTTTGAAGCTCTTCGCAATACGATGCTCAGTCTACTTATATTTACGTCTACGGATGATCTTGGACCGTCGCCAATAGTCCGTTATGTTGCTCTAGTTGGACGTTTATTAAATACCTACCTACCGGATCCTTTTTCATCTCCAAACTTAACTGCAGCTGTAATTGTCCGATAAGGGGTGCCAAAAGTTTCCGCGCCTAATTTTAAAAGCTTTATTACTTCCTAGCGGCGTCCAGTCGGGTTTCATTATATCTTGTAATTCCACTCTTTGTTACCTTCTAAAAGTGCTTAAATTCCGAACAAGAGGAATTTGTTTCTTCTGGTCAAATAAATATTCGTTGTATCTTTATAACTACCGCAATGAAGCAGGTATTAAGAATTGCAAAACTTTCGAATAACGCTATTGTTCCAACCAAAGGATCCAAGTTTGCTGCCGGTTATGATTTATACAGGTATAAAGAATTAGTGTTGCTAGTTTTAAGACTCGAATCCACAACATTTTCTCTGACAATTGATTCTGTTCAGTGTGAATTAATAGAAATTTTGACTTTCGTTTTAAAATAGTGCTTATGAATACACCGTGCCTTCTAAAGGAAAGATTCTTGCCAAGACTGATATTCAAGTAGAAATTCCTTCTGGTCACTATGGTAGAGTTGGTACGTTTAGTCATATTTGCATATGCAAACGTTTTACCTTTTAACAAGCTGTTTTATACACATTTCAAAATATGTATGAACTATCAATATGACATTGTTTGATTTCACATGATCATATATCTTCTATTTTTATTATACTTAATTCTTTTGTGTGTAAATGTTATTTCAAAATGCAATGTAGTTCCATGGCTTTTTTCTTTTCCAGCTCCAAGATCTGGGTTAGCTGTTAAAAATTTCATTGATGTTGGAGGTAATATATTTCTGTTATATAGTAGTCTAAGGTAAATGAAAAGCATTTTCAGTGTGCAAATGTTAAATTTGCTGTGGTTCTGATATTGCTTAGGTTTGATTGTAGTTTTAGAATTTTTGTATCTGAATGTAGCTTCAGAATTCATATGGGTTTACTGTGGCTCAGTGGGTTTTGCTGAGTGCACTAGCAACCTGCGAGTTATCAGGGGCACAGGTTTGATTCTGCTTTGGATGTATTACTTTCTTGTGACAGCTTTCCTTTGTGTATGTTTTTTCTTGATGCTTGGCCAAACATGGTCCTTGCCTTATAAAACCCAACCAATTAAATCAGAATTTATTGAATCGTGTTTCCTTTGAAGGGTAAAAATGTCGAATCTGGGGCATGTTTGTTGCCAAATCAAGATGGCGTCCAAAGCCAGTATGGCTTTGGACGTCATTGCAATTTAAAAAACAGGCTTTCCTTAAAAACAATTTTTGCATAGGGTTGCCATGTTTGGTGGTAAATCGCTAGTGCCCTGGATTTGACATCTCCACCCTTTGAAGTACTTCTTATGTGTGATATACTATTCACTACAACATTTCTACTTAGAAAGTCAGTTTCATGATGCTATGTTGAATGTAATGTAGTTCATTCTACGATTCTCCTTATTTCACTATTGTCGTAATTGTTTGCATTTTCAATTTGGACAGGGCTGCCAAAGCAAATTTTGCTCTATTTTTAAGTAGGTGTATCTCAAGCAAAATAATCTCTAAAGCTTCAAAATTTTGGTAACTTTTCGAAAAAAACTTCTTTTGGAAAATTCTCCAAAGGTAAATTTGATGTTCCTTTTTTGTAACTAAAGCATAAATCCTTGTCACCATCACAAATTTATCTTTTATCAGGGGAAAATGTTTTTCATGTTTAGCGCATTGTAATGGCATAAAGTTTTTGGTAAATCAATGTAAATATTTTCATCACTTCAACAAGGCATGTTTTTAATACAACTCAAGCCAATGTCTTTTTCCTACTTCTGTTCTAAATAGTTTTTTGAAGAACCTGAGCAAAGGTTGTAGTAGCAATTAGTTTAATTTTCTGTTTGCTATTTAAGACAACTTCCGAAAGAGAGTAATATCAAAGTATATGTTTAGACTAAAGGGATAAAATTAGCAGCTATCATTAGATAATTCATAGATTGGTAAATATACATATATTTCCTGAGAATTTCCTTGATTTTGATTATTTTTTGTTCCATGTATTAATTCATTAATTTCAAATTATTTGAAACTTGGATTTCTATCCATATCAAGTTTCTTTCTGAAATATGAAAACCAGAAAAGTAAACTTAATTTTCACCAGCATTCATCCTTTATGTCTTGAAAATTGGGTTTGAACTAGAATATTGCACAAATTAATGACAAGAATGAGAAAGGCAATTTATTATAATTTACATACATTTGACACCATTTAATTATTGCTAAATTGTTAGTACCAAGTGGAGACCAGCTAATCGTGAAATAGCAATAAAAAGCAAGGTTACATTAATTTACCTTTTTTGCAATTACCACCAATTTGGAAATTTTAATATTTTGTATCGGTAAATTTATCATAATGCAATTTTTTTCCTTGAATTCTTTAAAAAAATCCTTGTTTCTGTTTGAGAAGTAACACTTGGAAAATTTAACTGCAATTGGAATGAAGTCTTTAAATTTAAAATAAATTGTTTTCAGTGTTTTTTTATATAAATTGTATTGAGAGAGAAAAAGTACATTTAAGAAAAAATATTTTTTCATAACTCGTCAAAAAAAATTTCAAGGTCTATGGAGACTTAATTTTGCATTAGATTTTCATTTGGAAGGGAAATTGTTAGTAAAGGCATTCAGATGCTCAAAATTAGTGATGCCTCAATCAAAAACTAACATTTTTGGTACACATTAACATCCAACACTAACATTAGTAGTATTTTCAAAAAGCAGAGTTCATGTTTCTTAAAGTTAGATACTCTCATACAATATAAACTTAAAAGCTTATACAAGATAGAAAGTAATACATACAGAAGAGACTTATAAAATATAAATGATTCAATTCTATACTTTTTCTGATTAGATTTTGAACAGACTGACTTTCAAGATTTTGAAGGTGTGATAAATTGTTTAATATCAAAGTAGTTATTGAGTTTAATTTTATAAATAAAGGTGTAGTTTCAGTGATGAGTTTGATTAAATTTATATTTTGGTTGCATTGTATTTATTATTAAAAGTTTAATTTAAATCTGCTTCAAAATGCATCTGAAGCTCTAAATTGACCAAACTAGATTTGGGCTGAATTCTAGTTATACGGTATATTAAAAATATCATTTTCCATGAAATGTACAAAATGTAGACTGAGCTTCTATGAATTGCAGCCAAAATGAATTCTATGAATTGTGCTTTGGTTTTAGAGTGAAAAAGACTTGAATGGGTACCGAGAACCTTCAGCATTGAAAAAGAATATCAGATTGCTAGTCAAACGTTGACACTAAAATGCTTTATTTGTTTTTTGAGTTGGCATCTAGATGAAGTCAGACATCATCAAAAATTCAAGAAATTAGAAAAAATTTGTGGATGTTGAGTCATGTAATAAAAATAAAGGTATCACCTTCCCCTAAAATGAGATGAAAAATAATCTTTTGAAGACAGCTAACTCAGCCATGATTTACCCATAAAATTTAATAAAAGTTCGAACTAATCCATGTTTGGGTGTTTTAAAAAATGTGTATATTATGCACATTTTGCAGGTCTGCTTATCATGATCCCCAAAAATTGGCAATGTTTCCAAGATTAGCAGGCATACTTTTTTCACGGAAGTATTGAATAAACAGCAGTGTGTCTGTTTACTAATGCTGTGTCAATATAGGACAACTAAGTTCCATATTTCAAATCTTTTAATGCATTTTTTTTGGAAACTAAAGATTTGGTGTTATGACCTTTTTAAAATCATCAAGCTTTTCTTGCTTCGAAGAGGTTTCCTGACTGACTAGATTTTGCTCTGAATTTTACCTGTTGGGCACCTGCAAGGCTTACTAAACAACCTAAAAGAGAAGTGACCAAGGTTTACTTTCCATTCATTTGGTCTTAAACAAGTTCATTATGTGCATGCAGTTTTTACATTGTTGTCACTTACTCTGCACATAATCACTATTGTGTTTGCAGCCCTTTGAATAAAAAGTCTAGAACTTAAAGACATGCGATAGTGGCTTGAACACTATGTACTGATGCTAGTCATGATTCACTTGAACATTTCATATTCATTTGGTTAAGTACTTGAAACAATGGACAAACTAAAGTGGTATTTTTATTATAACCTTTGAGCATACTTGGAACTTTCTAAAGCAGGTTGGAAACCTAATTTAAAATTAAGACTAAATTTCTGAAGTATTAAAAATAAACATGCTGTGTGCTTACTTAGCCAGATAAAAACTAAGGATTTTTCTCCTGTGATAATAAAATGTTAATATGAAAAGTTTATAGTTTATTGTGACTTTTCCTTAAGTTTACGTCTTATGAAAATATGCAAATATTCCCAGTTTTATCAAATTAGATTTGTTTATCTTGCTGAACAAACACTTTGAATTTTTGTGGCTTTTGAAGTTTATTACCTAGTATGCAACAAATATTTTTTTATACTTGAATTTATATTCAATCAATATTTCAGCTGGTGTTGTAGATGAAGATTACAGAGGGAATCTTGGTGTAGTACTATTCAATTTTGGATCTGAAGACTTTAAAGGTAAGAGAATAATTAAAAGATATTTTACTATTAGTTCTACAATTTTTATTACCCTTAGTGCAACTACTATTTCACTATTGTTTCGAAACCTCTAAGCTAGAAAACCAAATTTCTACCATTCTAAATTTTATAAATCAATGAATATAATTGTTTTAAAAATCTGGTTTAATAATGGATATACTATATTCACCAGGTTAAGTATTGAATGCATAAATTATCTGTTTTTATAAAATTTCAAAATTATGATTATGCTATGTGTTTTCAAAATTTCTTAAGCATGTTTTATTTTCAGTATTTGGGTTTGTCCAGGAGTATTAATCCTGATGTTAACATAGGTAAAAATGTTAAGTGCTGTCAATATTATGCCATGATATGTAGTTTGATTTATTTTGTGTGTGTTTGAATAAGCTTTACTATACTGGTTTTTACTTTACTTTTCTACCATTCTCTTTGCTTGGAAGTATTTTCATCAATAATTTATATTTGCTTATAATGTTCTTGCTGAATATATCAAAATCACAGATTTTCTTATAACATAAACTATCAGGAATAACCATGAGAAGTAATGAACATATCAATCTGCAATGAGATTGCTTTGCCTTTAAATTTGAACTAATCATTATTAATAATTATAATTGTTTAGTGAATAAAGGTGATCGAATTGCCCAGCTGATTTGTGAAAAAATTTGCTATCCAGAACTAGAAGAAGTTCAGGTAAGTAAAAAAAATACTTCCTACTCCTGAAATTAGTATTTATTGAGTAAGAAGTTTACAGCTAATGAACTTTGTTTTAATTTTCTTAGACATGGAACATGAGGTTATATCAACTATCTCAATATTATGATTTGATTTTATTAAACATTTAAACTTAAACAAAAAAAACAAATTTCAAAATTCAGTCTTAACCCGCGAAAACACGTGCCGGACCTATCAGGCCGGCATGTGTTGATTCATTTTGCATTACACGAACTTAGCACGGGAAACCAGCCCCTTAATGGAATAATTCCAGTTTCACAGTAGCTGCATTCAAGGTCATGTACGTCGCAACCACAGGCATTTCAAGAATCCCCACTGTTTTCTCGGAAAAACGGTGTTTGGACTTTTGAGTGCTCTGGCACTTTCGTTTATGATTGCAAAGGTGAACAGACGGATTGAAAATGTCTCACTACTTGAGCCATGATGATGAGATGAAGAGATTACGGACACTATTAGCTGAAGTGTCAACTGATGAAGAATCCATTAATGAAGAAATTGTTGATGAAGAGCAGTTTAGTGATCATCAGTCAAATTCAGAAGAAGATATTGATTCAAGCAATGAATCAGATATTTTTGAATCTATGGATCGCTATCTTGGTAAAGATAAATTAACAAAATGGAATAAAAAAAAACAAGAAAAAATGTGAGAACTCTTGCTCACGACATCATGACAAAATTGCCCTGAAATGTTGGAGAAGCAAAAGCTGTATCCTCGCCTATAAGTTGGTAATTGCTTATCGACAAAACAATGTCAACTATTGTAGAGTGTACGAATATTTATATTCAATCGATTGCTGGTAATTTTGAACGGGAAAGAGATGCTCGCCCCACAAGTACCTCAGAAGTAAAGGCATTCAGCAGACTTTATTTTTGAGGACTCTAAAAGCTTCTCATGTAAATATGTGTGATGTGTCAGGTACTGGGCCTGACATTTTTCACAGAACTATGTTGTATAAATATTTTTTATTTCTATTGAGGTGTTTGAGATTTGATGATAGAAACCATTCTTCTAGAAGATAATTGGATAAACTTGCTCCTATCAGAAATATTTTCGAAAGATTTCATGCAAATTGCAAAAAACTGTAGTCTTGGTGAATATGTAACAATTGATGAAAAGTTGGAGCCATTTTGAGGAAGATGCTCGTTTCGTCAGTATATCCCTAGTAAACCTGCAAAATATGGACTCAAAATTTTTGCTCTAGTGGATGCAAGAACACTTTATACTTGGAACCTAGAAATTTATGCAGGAGCTCAACCTACAGGTCCATACAGGATAGAAAATGGTCCCGATAAAATTGTCAAGAGATTAGTGAAACCCGTCTTCAATTCAGGTCTAAACCTTACTGTTGACAACTGATGTACCAGTTACAGTTTTGCAAAAGATCTCTTAGAGAAGAAAATTACACTTGTTGGTACTGTTAGAAAAAATAAAAAAAAACTACCAAAAGAATTTATTTGTGGAAAGAATCGAGAAGTGCATTCATCATTATTTGAATTTAAAAAAAACATGACTTTGGTTTCCTATGTGCCAAAGAAAAACAAATGCGTCGTCCTGTTATCTACAATGCATAATGATAGTGCCATTGATAAATCGACAGAAGGAACCAAGAAATCACGAGATTATAACATTTAATAATCGGTACTTACGTATTAACCGCATGCCATTGGGGAATATCAGCCAAGTTTTGTTTCGGGTGGAAAATGTTTAGCAATTGCCCTTAGGATGGCATCAAACATAGCAATATCATTATAAACTGCGAGGTAGGGACTCGAGGTGGTGGCGAGATGTTTTTTATTTCGCCATTTTGCACTTCCCCAGATGCGTTCTATATTCTGTGTGTGCATTCCAGTTTCAGAATCAATGAAATTGTACTTGTGGTTCTTTTAGCAGTGAATATAACCAGATTGTTCCAGTTCTTCCGTCTTATACCCCTTCCAACAGATTTGGCGATTAATCGCTGGCATGCGGTTAATACGTAAGTACCTAATAATCTAACAAAGGGTGCTGCAGATGTAATGGATGAAATGTCATCTACATATTCTGCTAGAATAAGCAAAAGACGGCCCATGGTTGTATTTTTCAGTATATTAAATATTGCAACCATAAATGCCCGAGTACTGCTATTGTCAACAAAAACACCGGCGATTCAATACAGAAAACGAAGTTAGTTTATCAAAGAACTTTTGAAGGATCGCCTTCAAGAAAGAAGTTTGAAACCAATGCTTCCACGTGAAATGCGAGATACTAAACTAGCCAGAGTGAAAATTGTGAAGCACCCCTGGCAAAAAAAAACAAGAGTTCTTCAAGAAAAAGGTGCCATATATGCTCCAGTTCAAAGGAAAGGAAATCATAAATTTGTTGTACTAAGTGGAAAAATGTATGTGGAGAACATAGCAGTGTCCTCTGCAATAAATGTCAGTGAAATGTAAGTTTTATTTTTAATTTATTAATTTAATTTTTGATAAATGAATACTATTTCTAATTTGGGTCTTAAATTTCCTTTTTCAGTATTAATGTGACAATTATAAATTTAAAATGTAAAATTTTAAAAGGCATTTTAAATTTATAATTATGCCACATTTATGATATTGTCATCATTATTTTTAAATGTAGAATTTTAAAAGCGATATTTATCTGAAAAATATTTTTTATTTTATTTTACATATTTGTGTTTTGATTAACTAAATTAATTTTTAACGGTAAAATAAATTTTGTTTGTGTTTTAAGAAAAAATTGCTTCGGGCCTACGAAGCCTGGCACTTTTTCATGTAACAGCAAGTAAGCTGCGTCTCCACGGGTTAGTGTCTGGTGCCAATTAAAAGTGACAACTTTCAAGTTTTAATTGTAGGGTTAAAGCAAGCCTAAAAACTTTATTACAATATTTAAAAGAATTTAGTTGTTTCTAAAGTTTGAATTGAAATGTTGAAAAATGTTTTCTGACACAAGATGCATTTCTAATGTCTGACAATGTGTAGTAGTCTATTAAAAGTCCAGTTTTTAATTAAATCTAGTCTTGATGTGAAACAAATGCTGCCTCCTTTTGAAACAGCTTATAATTTTAAAGTGTTTCTTCAAGTTAATATGAATCACGGCTCCCAAAGGCGACTGAAAGGAAACTGCTATTTTTCAACCTTAGCAATTAAGGGTATTTTGGGCAAAATCGTCTTAAAAGCTCCCATTTTCAAAATTTTGGGCAACTTTTTTGAAAATTCAACGAAAGGAAAGTAACCCTTGTTTTTTAACTAATAAAGGACAAAATATATTTTTCTTTTGTGAAAATTTTCCAAGGGATGCCAATTTCGAAATTTTGGCTTCAAACTGGCAACCATAAAGAAAAAAGTCAGAATCTGGTTGCTTGAGATTGTTATAAAAAACTTTATTAAAAAAAAATATATATATATTTTTTAATTTTAAACTTCAAATTTCTTTACGAGATCTTCAATGCCTATTTCATATTTTCTTAGCACATTTTGTGTTTTAGCTGATTAATTTTGTATCTGAGCAATTAAAATAGGGTTAAAAGACTTACTACTATTTTTATAAATGTATGCTTCTAATGCTACTATTTCACAAATGCTTTGACTGGCAGCCCTGAAATCAAAAATGTTTTATTATACATAATAACTTTGAATATTATAGCTATACTTTTGTATTAATAAGTATATGGTAATGTATTTTGTTATTCCTTTAGAAATTAGAAGAAACTGAAAGGGGTGAAGGTGGATTTGGATCCACTGGGAAAAACTAGCTGCAACAGCTGTTGGTGTAATTTATTTCGTTTTTAATTAACTTATTGTTTTTAGTTTAAAATACATTTGTATAACCTTTTACAATAGTGTGAATAATTCAGGGAAATAAATTGGCTTATTGCTTGATATTGTTATCTTATTCATTTTATTAAACAGCAGACTACCGGTGGGATAAATCAAGAGTTGTGTTTTAATGCCTTTCATTTTTGTATTGAGATTTCATCAGTTTCCACAATTGTTTCCCATCAGCTGATAAAGCTGGATATTCTTTAGTCAGATGATCAAATATTAAGATGCAGCTTGTCTGCTTTTGGACCTTGCGCCATAAAATCCAAACATTAAGATAACCAGAAACAGATAGCTTTAAAATAATGGATTAAACACTGACCAATGCTGTTCCCATATTGTTATTAAATTAAACAAAATGTCTTACTAGTGAATGGATTTGCCATTGAGAAATCCCTTCAAAGTGATTGAAATAAATTGATACTTATTCCTTTTTATAACTGGATCTAAAGACAGGTCTGCTTTAATCCAAATAAAATACATATGTGTTCCTGTAAACCTCTTATACAATCAACAAAGCATCTCAAATGGACTAAGTTTTTGTCTATCTATCCTTGGAATATTTATGGTCCTTGGATATAACTGCTGATATTGAACGAGAGATCTCGTCTAGATGTAACGAGAAAATAGATGTTAAATAAAAATAATGTACACGACCAAATCACTTACAATGGAACGATTTTGTGAAGTAACAGCAAAAATTATAAACATCTTAGAACAAGGGTGAGAAAATGTATCCTATATAAGGGGAAAATTCAAACCAAATTTGATTGTTTTAAAGTATTTTCCAGGGTCTAAATTATGCATTTGTCTGAAAACAGCAATGTTTTTTAAGTGCTCAAGAATTACTGAAAGAGCTAGTAAAAAGGAAGATCAATCATTTTTTTTATTGAAACAAGATAAGGCAAATCATACCTTTTTCTACAGTGGATGCCATATTTAGCCCTTGGAGGAAATGTACAAATGGATTTTACCCTCTCTTCGTAACTTACAATAAATATAAAAATGATAAAGATTTTAATGATAAGAATTTTAGTGACTATTTATGTGTTTCGTTCGTTATAAAATAGGATTAGGAACAGTCGTTTCTGAGGTCGGCCTGTTGCTCGTGTCCTAATCTCGCCAGGCCGACTCTTCTCAAAAACTTAACTTTCTGAAAGAATTTCAAGCACATACACAGAAAGTAAATTTGGATGGTGAATCTTTCACCCATTTCCCTTCATGCCATAATGTTAAATGAGCATTTCAACTGTTTTCAGACTTGATATATTTTACCTGGATGATTATAGAAACTGATTTTCTGATAACTAGCTTCAGCGTGCATTTTTTGAAATCTTGCTTACAAAATCATTTCGGGAAGGATTTGGGTCTTGGCTCCTGAATATATCCCTAATAACCCCGTGTTGCTCCAGTGCAACGTTAATTCAACTACCAATCTGAATACATCCCAGCCTTTGTTCTTTACATGAGAATATGCAAAACCAAACTGCATAATTTAGCTTTTATTGAGTAAGGTTCATTTGACCAGGCATCAGCTGCTTAGGTACGTTTGTCCATTTGGCATCTGCATTAGAAAAAATCTCACTACAATAACTGATAAAGATGGAGTACACAATTTCCGATATATTAACTTACAAGTAACTAATCGAAAAATTTATTGCTGGACATATTGCTTATTTGAAGTTGAAGACAAACTGCAAATGCACACCACTCAGGAACGGTCCCGATCAGGAGAAAAGGTGAAGTTATGGCCATTTTCCATATCCTCGGGCTATTCTAACTACTGGATGCAAATTCAAACTTCATTGAGAAGTCGAGTACTTTTGGAGACGCCTATTGTATCGCAAACAGCATCCAGATCACCAAGCAAACTCAAATTTGCTGTCCCATTATAGTTTCAGCTTTTCGATGTCGATTCAGCTCCTACTAGAACATTTGTGATAGATGGTTTCATCGGAATGATCGTCATCTGACCGTGGTACAAAATTACGTGGTGTTGTCCTCGGATCTTTCCCTTTGGGATTGATCCCGGACCGTCACCAATAGCCCATTGTGTTGCTCCAGTGTGACGTTAATTGAAATACCCTACCCAAATACCCATTATTTTCTAGGGGCCCGGTTGGAAGAGTAACGGATTAGCAACTGGAGGGTTGCGAGTTCGAATCCAGCCAAAACACCGTCGTTTACAAAGGGTGCTGGGGCACGTTATATCTTTCGTGGCCTCAAATGTCTAGGTTGGCGTGTGGAAGTTTGGAAAGGGGTGCCAGCTCAGATGTTGCCTCGTCATCTGACCGTGGTTCAAAATTACGTGTCCTCGGTCTTTCCCTTTGTGATTGATCCCGGACCGTCACCAATAGCCCGTCGTGTTGCTCCAGTGTGACGTTAATTGAAATACCTACCGTGCTACCGCGGCCTCTTCTCATAGTCAAACAATTGACACTAAGGTTCGCACAGGCCAATGTTTATCACGCGATTTTGTGTCCAATTAGCACTTGTATAGCTAAAAATCACTTTCGAATAAGTAACCAATAAATACGGAGTGCCAGCTTGGCAGCCGAGATGTTAGCGCTCTGGCTCTGGGTTCTAATCTCGGTGTAGGCATGGAAGTTCGTAGTAATTTGGTATTGGTATTTTCAATTAACGTCACACTGAAGCAACACAACGGGCTATTGCGTAGTAATTTGGAATCTCTTAAATAGTCCCCATCTAATTAGCTCTTGTATAGCAAAAAATGACGGTACAGCGACAAAATATTTAAAAGATTATTTTATTAAATGACGCTTTTTGAACTTAAATGAATTTTTTAGTTGACCGTAGGAAACATTTTTAAGCAAAAATAATTTAAATGTCGCTAAACACTTTTGGGTAGGTAGTTAATTAATGTCGCACTGGAGCAACATAACGGGCTATTGGCGACGGTCCGGATCAAACCGAAGGGAAAGATTCGAGGACGACATGTAATTTTGAACCACGGTCAGATGACGAAATAATTTTGGGATAAATTTATTTAATAATATATGCATCTTTACCCTATCCCATTGCCGGGGTAGCCCGGTTGGAAGAGACGGATTAGTAACCGGAGGTTGCGAGTTCGAATCCAATCAAAGACCGTCTTATATATGGGAGGCTCGTACGTGGCTTCAAATGACCTCACGTTGGCTTGGTGTGGAAGTTTGTAGTGGGGCCAGCTCAGATGTGACCTCGTCATCTGACACTGGTTCAAAATTACGTGGTACTGTCCTCTGTATAGGTATTTAACGTCGCATTGGAGCAACACAACGGGCTATTGGCGACGGTCCGAGTAGGTAGGGATTTTTTTCGTCACACTGGAGCAACACAACGGGCTATTGGCGACGGTCCGAGTAGGTAGGGATTTTTTTCGTCACACTGGAGCAACACAATGGGCTATTGGCGACGGTCCGGGTAGGTAGGTATTTTTTTCGTCGCACTGGAGCAACACAACGGGCTATTGGTGACGGTCCGGGATCAATCCCAAAGGGAAAGATCCGATGACACCACGTAAGTTTGAACCACTGTCAGATGACGAGGTATTGTCCTCGGATCTTTCCTTTCCGGTTTGAGCCCGAAGTGTTGCTCCAGTGCGACGTTAATTAAAATACCTACCTACCGCTCAATAACACAAGACGATTTCTTTAGTTTTAAAAATGGGTATTCAGCAGTTTTTTAGAGTGGAACTTGAAAAAATGCAGGCAGGGAAATTCAATTAATGTGTGTATTCACTAAATTAGATTATCTTTTATAAATTATTTAACATTTTATGAAAACATTAAATTGGTTTTATATGTGATACTTGCACGAACAGACATAAAAACTGGAAGGAAGACAGACTGATGCTGTGATGTTCAGTTACTATGAGCACTCAAAGTATACAAAATTTCATGAAAATACATTCTGCCGTTTGGGCATAGTGCGGGCACACACATTCAGACACGAAATGCGGAAACCTCTCATTTCGCTTTAAAATGGCCGTAAAGTAATAAATAACTAAAAATGAGGCAAAAAATTCAATGTACAATCACTCCATTTTAATATGAATTTATCCATAGTTATTTTATGTAAGCATGTTTCGTAACATAAATACCGTGGTCCTTTATTCGACCCTGTGACTGGTTATTAAAACCTAAAATAGTTTTTTAATAGGTTCGTAAATCCCGGTTCTTCCTGATAGTCGTCACTGCTCACGCCCTCTTTTATAAGTCTTTGATTTTTTATGGCGTAAGGACCAGGTCTGCCGAGGTAAGGAACACTAAATAAAATCATTCACATAGGGATGTGTCAGAGGAGTGCAGTGCAGAAATGAAACGCTGCAAGCAAATGAACAACAGTTTGACATAAAACTACGTTTTTCTCATTATGTGTGTAACTTGGGAATATTGAACTTCACGAAAAAATGCAACCTACTCTCACCGGTCTGCTCGCAAATGGAGACAGAAAAATAATGAATATACCGTTGGATAGAGGAAGGAACAATACATCAAATAAGATATGGCAAATAACGGTTGAGCCTGAGCGAGCGAAAATGTCCAACAGTTGACTCGTTATCGAGTTGCCATGCTTCCCTTTAAATGTCACTACGTTTGAACCACATGTCGTACCATTGACGCCAGCTTCAGCCCAAAATTCAAGGGGTACTATTCAACTATCTATAGTAAAGTTCGTGCTTTATCAAGAAGTGTTCTATTTGCTCTTTCAGCCACTCCATTACTTCTCGGTGAATAGAATGTAGTCTTTTCATGCTTTATGCCTTTTTGATCCAAGTACAGATACATTTCTTCATTGATGAATTCTGTTCCATTATCTGTCCTTACTCTTTTAACTTTTGTGTTCAGTCCATTTTCTCGCTTCCTTATCAAGACTTCTCTTGCTTCATTTTTTTTTATTTAAAAAACTCAACAGTTTCTTCTTGAAAGCTGATCCACCACTGTCATCATATATTTCTTTCCGCTTAAAGTTGCCACTCTGATTGGACCACACAAATCTATATGTAAGGCTTCAAGGGGTTTTCTGATGTTCCTGAATAGGTGGTGTATGAACAACGTGTCATTTTCCCTCTTATACATGAATCACAACTTTTGATTTCTCCTTCCAGTTTTTCTAGTCCTCGTTCCATTTTATTTGCCAATATCATTTTAAGGTATTCATGATTTAGATGGTCAAGTCTTTTGTGCCACATTTCATAGGAAACTGGTAACTATTGTAACGCGAGATGTCCAGATGACGAGGTTGAGCGGGGCCCGTTTTAATGGCACTTCCTGGAACTGAATGTCCGAGTGATTTCTTGGAATTGCACGTTCTCGAAACTTAGCCTCAAATAAATAGAGGTCTTGTAATTTTAGTTAAATTGTTTTCCACTGTTTCTTTGTTAAATTAACTTCTGTAAGCCCCGTGTTGTACTTCTGTGGTGCACGGGGAGTTTGCTTTTGTTCAATAAAAAAATACAAACATGCGTGACTCGTGAATGACCGATGCGAAGTCGTGTTAAAATAGCTTTTAACCGTCGAGTTAGTGATGGTAGGAGTGAGACGGTCGAATGTTATGGAGCTTTTTGTTGCTTTGAAGAAACAAATTCGGTATTTTATTTGTACAGATATTTTAAAAATCAGAAATTAGCACGTTATCTGGCTGCGTACCTGATAAAAAAAACTTAATGCCTCTTGCATCTCACTCGAGTTGGCTGGGTTGTTCAATGGCCATTAATTACTACACGAGGGGGTCGTGACGAAGCACTAATAATATATGCGTAGAAATCGTTGATATTCTTTCCTTGAAGAGCATCAGGTCTAGTTAGTTTTCTGTGTGTTTGACCTCTTTGTGAGAGTTTAGTTGTGTAGTTAGTAAGTGTTCATTTTTAAAGAGTTGATGTTTGTTCTATTCGTACGTTCGAACCCCCGAACTACTGCGATACATTTCAGAAGAAAAACTTACATTATTGATTGATTCATGTGCTTTTTTTGGTTTTCAAGTCGGTTACTATTTGACTTTTGTAATAAAATTTTTATTTGCTTTATTTTGTATTCTGGGTTATATAAGATAAAGTCCGAATCTGTTTCAATCCTTGTTTGCAAAACGCGACAGAAGTGGGTCAGCGGGAAAAAGACCTAATAAAAAACGAAAATAAAATAAGCATTTTTGATGGACCATAACGCTCTATTGGCGATGGTTTTAAATGAAGACTGGGTGAGCAAACTGTCGTATTTTGCCGACATTTTAGAAAAATGAACGAAACAAATCTATCATTGCAAGGAAAAATTGCCAGTTTTTGATGCAAACGCCAGTGTCTTCTTTTAAGAGGAAACTTATGTATTGGTTGATGAAGTGCGTGGAAAAAGAAGCTGTTGTGAAGTGAAGTAAGCGTGAATGTAACTGTCCAATGAGCGGCGCTGTAAAAAGTGACGTCAGCTTCCGAGCTGAATTTTGTAAGTCAGATTAAGTTTGTTCTCGGCGGTATGTGGTATGTATGTTTTTGTCGTCTGTTAATCTTGTAAATAAAATTATGAATGTTGTGTTAAAAGGCTTTTTGGCTTATTTCCAAATGCACCCGGCATCGGGTAGATGCAGCCCGTGAAGACTTTCTGAACTTATTTTTCTGAACTTGTTTTCTAACATAGTGGTACCCTCGGCGGGACTGGGTGCTTTGGCCATTTAAGAACTTTTGAAAATGAATTTAAATGCTTTAAAAACACAACGAAAAGGGCTGAGAACTGCTTTTTCTCTGAGTTTAAAGAAAATAGAAACGGCATTATCGAAAGAAGTATGTGATTTGAAATCGCTTTCGATTTTGAGAATTCAACTTAGTGATAAGTTTCAGAGACTTGATGTCTGTCAAACTGCTATTTCAAAACAGTTTTTACAGAGTGAAGATGACGAACATTTATTTAATGAAGATTTAGAAGAATCTGAAACTTACAGAGACCGGTACTTAGAGCTATGTGCTCAGGTAGATTTGAAATTGCAAGAAGTCGCTCTGCCGAATGACAATAAGGAAACGAGAAAATTCAAATTGCCAAAGATAGAGCTGAAAAAGTTCAATGGCGAAGCGAAAGAATACCTGACTTTTTGGAGTCAGTTTCAGAAAATACACGACGACAAAAGTATTGCCGATGAGGATAAGATGCAATATTTATTGCAATCTATGGAACCCAAATCGAAAGCAGAACGTTTAGTTCTGAGTTTCCCAGCTACGGCGGCTAATTACCCTAAGGCAATTGAACAATTGAAAGAGCGTTTTGGACGAGAAGATTTGCTTGTGCAAATCTATGTTAGAGATTTGTTAAGCTTAGTTATGAAGAACGCTGCTACCGGAAGAGTGAAGACGGATCTTCCCTCTCTATATGATGAACTGGAAGGAAAGCTGCGAGCATTGGAAAGCTTGGGAAGAACACAAGAAAAGTACGGGGACTTTCTAACGCCGTTAGTGGAGAGTTGCCTTCCAGAAGAAGTGTTAGTGGCTTGGGAAAGAAGTAGAAATCACGACTCGACAGAAACCAAAGGATCTCGAACTTTAGAACATTTGATGAATTTTCTACGACAGGAAGTAAAGGGTGAAGAAATGGTTTTACCTGCCCGGACTGGTTTCGCGCCGCACCAAAGTCATCGAAAGAAGGACTTTATTGAACAGGTAAAACAAGCAGACCTGACAACAGCATCAGCTTTGGTAAGCCTTGTTGATAATTCAGGTAAGAGAATTAATAACTGTATTTTTTGTGATAAGTCTCATCCTAGTGAAAAATGTTTTACCGCGAGGAAAATGACTTTGGCTGCTAAACAACAATTGTTGATGAAAAAAGGTGCATGTTTTTCTTGTTTAAAAAGAGCTGGTCACTTAAGTAAATTTTGTAGTGTAAAAAAGCAATTGAATTGTTCTATTTGTAATAATCCTCATTTTGAAATTATGTGTTCCAAACAAGAAAGAAATGTTGAGCAAAAGAGTGTTCCAAAATCTGAGAGTTCTCTCTCTAATTGTGGCAGAAGCGAAATTGTATTTTTGCAAACTCTTTGCGTACTTATTCGATATCTAGGTCATGAGAAAATTATTCGCGCAATGATTGATACAGGAAGTCAAAGTAGTTACGTAAGCGAAAATGTTATGACTCAGCTTAAAGCATCTCCACTGAGAGACGAAACTGTTATACATGCGCTGTTTGGGGGGGCTGAAACGAAACCAAAACGACATGATGTGTTTTCTGTCGAGGTCAGTAATTTAAAAAGAACTTTTGCTTGTAGTTTTGAAGCTCTTTCTGAAAAAAGGATTTGTGGTTTTATTCCTAAGATTAAAGCTAACGGGATTTTGAATGAATTAAAAGAAAAGAAGATAGATTTTACTGATTCTTTCCGAAAAGAAACCGAAATTAATCTTTTGATTGGTGCAGATGTTGTAGGAAAATTGTTGACAGGAAATTCTGTTGAATTACAGTCTGGCTTAACGGCCGTTGAAACGAAACTTGGATGGACTGTAATTGGAAAACAAAATTCATGTGAGAAAGATAATATTTTGACGACATTATCAATGCATGCAATGAAAGTACCTATAAACAAATTATGGGAACTTGAAATTTTAGGAATATCTGATCCAACCCAAATTGAAATGGAGAAAAGTGATCTTAATTTAAGTGATTTTAATGATAGAATGAAAATTCTTCCCGCTGGAAGATATGAAGTAGAACTTCCATGGAAGTGCAGTTCTGCGAATTTACCTAATAATAAAGAATTAGTCTGGAAGAGACATGAAAAAATGATCAATAGATTTAGATGTGGTGAATTTTTCACCGATTATCAGAAGGTGTTTCAGGAATGGGAAAAATTGAACATAATCGAACGCGTGACAGATTTCGAATTGAATAAAGAATGTCATTATTTATCACACAGGCCAGTGATTAAACTAGATAGTGAAACTACTAAAATCCGTCCGGTTTTTGACGCTTCTGCTGCGGAGAGAGGGAAACCCTCTTTGAACGAATGTTTATTTAAGGGAATTAATCTTATTGAATTGATACCTGATATTCTTGATCGGTTTAGAATGTATCCAATCGGTATAAGTGCGGATATAGAGAAAGCTTTTTTAATGTTGTCTGTTGCACCTAAGGACAGAAATTTTCTTAGGTTTTTTTTCCCATGTTATGAAGGGCAGCTCATTTATAGGCACTGTAGAGTTGTATTTGGAGTCTCTTCTAGCCCTTTTTTGTTGAATGCTTCTATAATGCATATTTTAGACAATTGCCCACCTCAGTATAAAGATGTTGCTCAGAAACTGAAACGTTCATTCTATGTAGACAATTGTGTATCAGGAGTATTTAATACTGATGAATAAGAACGTTTCATTGAGCATGCTAAATTAATTATGTCAAATCAATGTTTTAACTTGCGTGGTTTTGAAAGCAATGTAGCAGGTATAAATGTTGATAAACATTCAGGAGATACTTGCGTTTTAGGGGTAATTTGGAATTTAGATAATGATACCTTGAAGTGTTGCACAGATATGGAAGCATTGACATGTGATACGAAAATCACAAAAAGACTAATTTTTTGATCCTATTGGCTTGTTAACACCAACTACATTGCTTCCGAAGCTATTATTGCAAGACTTGTGGAAGTTGAAAATTGCTTGGGACGATGAATTGTCCCCTAATGATGTAAATACTTTTTTAAAGTGGTTTAAAGATGTCTATGTTTTAAAAGATGTTACTTTACCTCGTTACATGGTAATTAATTCTTCATCTGAACTACATGTCTTTGTGGATGCTAGCAAGGGGGCGTATGCGGCGTGCGTCTTTGTTCGATCAATACTTGATTCTGAAGTAAAAGTAATTCTCGTTAGAGCGAAATCCAGGGTAGCCCCCATGAAACCTTTAAGCATACCTCGTTTAGAACTGATGGCTTGTTGTATAGGTTCTAGACTTGCGAATTCTATTATCAAAGCCCTCAATTTGCCAGACATAAAAATCACATTTTGGTCCGATTCCACCACAGCGCTTTGGTGGATAAGAGAACAAGGCAATTGGTCTGTTTTTGTGAGCAATAGGGTCAGAGAAATTCGTGAGTTGTCGAAAGGTCAGTTATGGAGACATGTTCCAGGAAATATGAATATTGCCGACTTATTATCGCGTGGTTGTTCTTCGCGACAAATGCTCCTTTCTAGATGGTGGGACGGTCCTTCTTGGTTACGAGAAAGCCCTGAGTACTGGCCTGTTGGTGAAATACACTGTCAGTCTGAAGAAGTAGACGTAGAGAGAAAAAAAAATAAAAGTAGTAAATATTGATCTATCAAAAGACGCACCCCCTTGGCATCTAAACAGTGTATCCAGTTATGATAAAATGATTAGAGTATTTGCATGGATATTGAGATTTGTGAATAATTGTAAAGAGGCACATGAGAAATGTAAAAACTATGAACTTTCACAGTCTGAAATTGAAAATGCTGAAAAGAATTTAATTCGTTTAGTTCAAAGACATTATCTGTCTGATGCAAAGTCGTCAAATTTTATTGAAACTTTCATAGATGATGAAGGTATTTTGAGAGTGAAAACCAGAATACTTTATCGAGATGATGATAAATCTTTTCTGTATCCAATATTGTTACCAGATAAATGTGAATTTACTAAATTGTTAATCAGATTTGTACATATAAAAAACTGTCATGCGGGTGTCCAAATGATGCAATGCCTGATAAGAGAAAGATTTTGGATTATCAGGGCTAGGAAAGCTATTAAAAATGTTGTATATAACTGTATTGCTTGTAAACGCTTTAAGGTTAAATCTATGTCAAGCGAACCGACACCTTTACCACCAGACCGAGTTACGGATTGTGCGCCTTTCGAAATTGTGGGAATTGATTTAGCTGGGCCTCTCTTTCTGAAAAATAAAGAAAAAGTGTGGATAGCACTGTTCACTTGTGCCGTGTACCGTGCCATTCACCTTGAACTTGTGAATTCTCTTTCTTCTGACGCTTTTCTATTAGCACTTAGGCGGTTTATCGCTAGACGTGGGCGGCCTAGAACAATTTATAGTGATAACGGAACTAACTTTCGGGGCGCCTCTAATGATCTTTCGAAATTGAATTGGGATGAAATATTAAAAGAAACCAGAACTCCTAAAATACTTTGGAAATTTATTCCACCCACCTCAGCTTGGTGGGGAGGCTGGTGGGAAAGGTTGGTCCGCACTGTAAAAGAACTGTTAAAACGTACTTTGGGTAAATCTGTGTTAACTTATGAAGAACTGAATACTGTGATTTGTGACTGTGAATCTATAATTAATTGTAGACCGTTAACATATGTCTCTGAAAATCCGGAGGAATTGGTTCCTCTGACACCTGCTATGTTTCTTATCGAGACACGGAGTTCCAGTGTTGAGGATATTGACGAATTAGATTCGCGAAATCTTAGGACGAGAATTAAATATAGAAGTAAACTGTTAAATGATCTAAGACAACGTTTTAGAAAAGAGTATTTGAGTCAGTTGGTTCAAAAGCATAATGAAAAGCGATCACGTGAGCCAAGGGTTGGAGAAATAGTTTTAGTGGGAGATGATAACAAAAAACGTTTGTTTTGGCCTTTAGCAAAGATTATTGAGTTGATTCCAGGACGTGATGGAAAGATTCGCACAGTTAAACTTAAAACGCAGCATGGAACAGTTTTACGTCCGATACAGCGTATCTTCCCTTTGGAGATACAGGCAAATGAAACTAATGTAACTGCTGATAAGAAACAGGGTGAAGAGGAATCTAATTCTGATGGCATCTCCTGTCTTAAAAGTACATTAACACCTGATAATATGATAATGAAAAGATACACCTCCTTTGGAAGGTGTGTGAAAGCTCCAAAGAGGCTTGATCTTTTGAATAACATTAGTTATGAGCTTGAGACTCAATCTGAGTCTCAAGGGGGGAGGATGTTGTGAAGTGAAGTAAGCGTGAATGTAACTGTCCAATGAGCGGCGCTGTAAAAAGTGACGTCAGCTTCCGAGCTGAATTTTGTAAGTCAGATTAAGTTTGTTCTCGGCGGTATGTGGTATGTATGTTTTTGTCGTCTGTTAATCTTGTAAATAAAATTATGAATGTTGTGTTAAAAGGCTTTTTGGATTATTTCCAAATGCACCCGCCATCGGGTAGATGCAGCCCGTGAAGACTTTCTGAACTTATTTTTCTGAACTTGTTTTCTAACAGAAGCGATCGATTGCTTCCCCCTACAAAAAGTTTCTTGAATGAAAATAACATCAAGATTTATTCAGACAAATCTCGAAGCTTTGAAAGACTCGTTTGAACATTATTTTCCGACAGCTTAAGATGCTTGATGACTTTAAATGGGTACTGAATGAACTCAGTAGAATATGAGGTCCTCATAGATTTGACATCTCACAGCGAATTCAAAATCGCATTTCAAAACCAGTGTATCGGAGTTTTGCCTGAACATTCGTTCATTGTTCGAAATGCGTTTGAATTGAATTGGATGTAATAATTGGAGGAATTGGGTTTACTGTATGGACCTTATTGTTGCTCTTGTTAGATGTTATTAGGTTACGTGAATTCTTCATTTTCACTACAGTAACACATTTTCATACAGTAAAAAACCTCCGAAACAAATCCTTATGTTTATTAAGATGTTTCACAGTAAGCAGCTAAGCTCATCATTAGGACGCTAATAGCGGCGAGGCAAGAAGTGACAAAAGTAATTAAGTTGACACAAAAATGCACAATGCTGCCGTGGATTAAAAAAAAAGTTCTTTTTTTTATTATTTAAAACATGAAAAATAGAATGAAGTATTTTCAGCGTGATGCGTGACGGCAGTGCGAGATACGATCAGCGAGACTAACAAGTACAACCAACAAACTGTTGCCCTCTATTGTCACTGCTGAACAATTACATTATTTATATTTTCTTATCTTGTCACGACATTACTCCCTTACCAGTAACTAAGTTACGACGTATAGGAAGCATGCAACAGAAAATATCCAGTTCCCAGAATGCACATTATAACAATAACAAGAACTCATTACCTATACCAATACATTTTCTACTAAGCACCCTATATATGAATTAGAAAAATAATAAGAATACCAAACACATTTTAAAGTTAGGTGCTTGGTAACACACAAGTAATAATATCATAGTTTATATTTTTCAGAGTATTATATTCATAGTTTGAAACCTTTGCAATTTATATACAATTCGGATTCAGACTTCTGCTCTTACACTGTGATTACTTGTACATACCACAAGACTAACACCAGTCATAAGCAAATTGAAATTAATTATGCAATTGCCATTATATTAATATGCTACTATATACACAATTACACACACTATAACACTTCTTCAAAACAATAATTAACACATAATGAATTCAAGGGTTGTTAAAACAAGAAAAATTACACAAAAGTAAACAAATACAAAACACTCTAATAGTGAGAAACATTAGATAAGAAAATAAACATTCAATACAATAAACCAAATATAAGCACAAGATATTCTAACAATAGTTAAAGATTACAATAAATAAGTCCTCAGATTTAAGTTTGGAATCTAACTGGAAGTTTTATTTTTCTACCACAACGAGTTTGTGGGGAGTTTAATTTTATCAGTTGTTTCTTGTAAAGATTGATCAGCTGAATTATCATCTGGTAGATCAACAGACACAACTAGCATGTCAAGGTTTGAGCCTATCAATGGAAATTTTAACATCTTTGCCCTAAATTTGCACTGAAAAATATTTATCATGCCTTTCAATAACACAAAAGGGGCCATCGTAAGCTGGCTCCAGTGGTTTTTTAACTCGGTCCACTCTCACAAAAACATGAGAACAGGATGTTAAATCCTGTACAAATATTTTATGTTGTGTATGTTGAGTCTTGATTGGCTTTAACATAGCCATATGCTGTTGTAGAGTATATACAAAGTTGTCAGGTTCTATGTTAACACTAGGGCTGTCAAAAAACTCACCCGGTAGCCTGATATTAGCACCATATATCATTTGGGCTATTGAATGATTGGAATCTTCCCGAATAGCTGCTCTACACCCTAACAGAACTGTAGGAAGTACATCAGTCCATTTAATATTATTGTGCTTTTATAGCTGTCTTTAGGGTTCGATGAAAACGTTCAATCTTTCCATTGCATTGAGGATGGTACGCAGCATTTTAGCACCACAGATGGTAGCCAAGCTTTTAAAAGACTTGTGAAGTAAACTGTCTACCTTGATCAGTAATGATAGTATGAGGAGTTCCAAATCTGCACACCCAGTTTTCATAGAAAGCCTTACTCACCAACTCAGCCGTGATATCCTCAAGTGGAATTACTTCTATCCAACATGAGAATCTATCTATGCATGTCAGGCAATAAACCTTGCCGTTAGAGGGTGGCAAAGGTCCAATGAGGTCAATATGGACAACACTAAAACGAGCATCAGTTTCTGAGAATTCACCAAACTTTGATTTGGTGTCTGGTTACTTTAACCTTTTGACAGTTCACACAGGTTCGTGCCCATTCACTCGTTTGCTTCTTCATTTCTGGCCATGGCCATATAAACCTGGCAGTCATCTGCTTGACAGTGGATCGAATGCCAGGATGGGATAAGCCATGTATTTGCTCAAACATTTTCTTCCGAAAAGGTTTTGGTATGTAAGGCCTTATATTATTCTGTGATGTATCACACCATAAAGGTTTTCCTGATGTCAATACATATTGCTTAAAATTTAGTGAGTTGTTACTATTTATTAGCTCTTTCAATTCTCGATCATCATGTTGTTCTGTTGCCAGTTGATCAAATTCAATTACAGATATCTCCTCAATTCTGGAGAGAGCATCTGTAACAATATTGTCCGTTCTACTATGATTTATGTTTGTTGAAAATTGAGATATATTGTAATTGTCGCAACTGTCTTGGTGAGGCTTTCTCGTTTTTTTGCTTGAATGCGTAAATTAAAGGCTTATGATCTGTAAAAATTTGGAATTCTCGTCCTTCAAGCATGTACTTAAATTGTTTTTCATACAAGTAAATCCCTAACAATTCAGGTCATATGTACTATATCTTCTCTGTTTCATTTAACTTCTTGGAGTAGAATGCTATCGGTGCCCAGTGTCCTTCATACTGTTGTAACACAGACCCTATTGCCCAATCTGAGCCATCAGTGCACAAAGATAATGGACATTCAGGTTCAGGAAAACTTAACAGAGCAGCATTTGCCAAATCCGCCTTACACTTCTGAAATTGTGTTCTTGCTTCTTCAGTCCAGGGGACTTTCCTTCTATCTCTTTTCTTGGCGCCCTTTAGAATTTCATGTAAAATGGCTTGTGTGCAGCGTTTTTTAAATACCTACGAAAAAAATTGATCATACCTAAAAAGGTTCTCAGGTCATGAAGGGTGGACGGCAACTTATAGTCCAAAATTGCTTGAACTTTTACTGGCAGAGGATGCGAACCAGCAGGGGTTAAAAGATGTCCTAAGAACTCTATTTCTTGCACTCCCAAAACTGATTTTGAGATGTTAATACAAAGGCCATCTTTCGCAGTAGGCCTAACAGCACTCTACTTACTGCATGGAGCGGTTTTCCGGCATTTTCCAGCTACATGGAGGCTTGCCTTTTTCAGGAAGGCAATTCTTACCGAATCTGTAATGGTAGTAGCAGAATTTGTCATTTGGCTCGTAGCGCTTCTTGGATCGGTTCCGGCTCTGCTGCCTATTATGTGGACGATGGTGGTCCCGAGAGTTCCTTTGGTTACTCAAGGCGACTACTTGTAACTCTAGGGAAGAGATCTTTGCCATTAGTTCCTCCACCAAATTGGGAGTCTCTGCTGTTGAACAGCAGCTAGGTCTGAAGCTCTTGGATTCATTTCAATAATTTTGTCAGCCATAGTGGCTAACCTCTCCAAAGACTAATACCTCACGATCAGGATATTTCTTACTGAGGTTGGCATCTTCTCCAGCAATACGGTACCTTGTCGGAGAATTCACTCCCTCCGAGGGATCGCATTCTTCTTAGCAGTTGACTCGGCAGCGAATCGCCTAGTTCCAAACCAGTGAGGAGTCTCTTTTATCTTATTTTCGCTCTCCTGGAACGTGTTGAGCAGTCTTTCTTTGGCTTCAGAGTATTTTTCAGTCGTTGGATCTTTAACGATATCACAAATGCTCTCAACAAAACGCGGTTCAAGTTGGGCAACGAGTAGTTGAATTTTGTTTCCTCAGCCTTAATGCCACTGATCTGGAATTGTGTCTCGACTTGGCAGAACCACATTTCGGGTCTATCAACCCAGAAAGGCGGAATTTTAATACTCACGGCACTCGCTTCCACGTGGCTTGCTGTTGAACCTTTCGGATTGTTCGGCGGCATAGCTGGCAAAGTGAAGTCCAAAGTCACCAATGTTTGATGTTGTTCAGATTATTAGGTTGCGTGAATTCTTTATTTTCACTACAGTAACACAATAAAAAAAACCTCCGAAACAAATCCTTGTTTATTAAGACATTTCACAGTAAGCACATCATTAGGACGCTAGCGGCGAGGCAAGAAGTGAAAAAAAGTAATTAAGTTGACACAAAAATGCACAATGCTGCCGTGGATTAAAAAAAATGTGTTTTTTTTTTATTATTTAAAACATGAAAAATAGAATGAAGTATTTTCAGAATGATGCGTGACGGCAGTGCGAGATACGATCAGCGAGACTTCTCTGAGCGAGACTAACAAGTACAACCAACAAACTGTTGCCATCTATTGTCACTGCTGAACAATTACATTTATATTTTCTTATCTTGTCACGACACTCTCACCAATATAAAATCTGTTGTAACGTAAATGGTTTGATTTATTGAACTTCGGAAGAATTTTTATGTATGGCCAAGTTTTGACATTACCATGTGTATTGGTGGTAGTTGAGAATAAATTGAGATATGATAAATTTCAAAGTTTTAAAATATAATTTCATTGCATTGACATTGCGCGATAGTTTAAATATCTCTTTACTATCTATTCCCTCTTCCTCCCCCTGTAACACTAATCCTAAACGTCATTCACCTGTAAAACATAGGGTAGGCCTAAAGGACTCAGCCATAGAAATTGATTCTAAAAAGAGCTCTGCGAGTCAAAAAGGTTGGGAACCTCTAAACCTTGCCGCTATGGGTACCGTCAACAAACTCTTCTCCCCTTCCTACTGAGGCTAGCATCCGATGAAGATAATATGCGCAGTTGGTTTTTGCGCATGGTCTATAATTTTCTCCCTATTTCGTCTCATTTTCCCGCCTTTGTAAAGACACCCTCAAGTTCTTAGACAGCGCTAGGACGTGGCCAACGTAAACGGATCATCTACTCGAGTTGGGCGCAATTTCGCCTTCGTGGCTCCTTTAACTTAGAGCAAAAATTATTTGTATTTTATCGTTAAAAGAAAAATAATCAACTAGTTGACTAATATGGTAATCTAGTTGACCTTATATGGTTGTCTAAAACTAAGCATTAGATTTTCTTTGTTTTCAATCGAACCTCATCTTCCTCAATTATCAATAGTACGCTAACCTGCTGTTAATTACCATTGACTTCTATTGTTGAACTGTAGTATCTTTTAAAACAAAGGAGCAAAAGGACAATATTTCATCGTTGGATATAAATGATAATTATTTTTGAGTAATTTTAATAAATTCGTAAATTTTTTTATAACATGCGTTTTAAAACTAAACATAGGATACCAGAAAAGAGAAAATACATATTTATGTCACTTTTGATTGAAAAAAAACATGAAAAAATCATTCTACAGTTAGCTAATTTCTATATCACACGCATGTGCGAAGACATTAAATACTTCACATGCGACTCTAGTAGCACAGATGTTTAGTACAGTTGTAATTTCTGATCATCCTTACGACTTGTAAGATTAATATAACTTCGCTAATTTAGTTCCTAGTTTTTCTCATGACGTAACACATTTGCAATGTCTCAAATCATTCTTAAAAGTAGACGTGCATTGGACTCAGATGTGAATATTTAAAAATGAAATCATTAATTCATAAATCAAAGATTCAAAGTTAAAATGAAAGAACAGGTCTGGTGAAGCAAAACAAGTAAACAAACCACTACTGAAAATTAATAAACTATCAATGTCAATACGTAAATGTGAGACTATAATTATAAAAATAATACAAATTAATTCATACCTCAGTTATTAGTTCAGTATGTTTCGCATCAATATCGTGTCAAATGAGTTTCTAAGTGATTATGCTAAGTATGTGATAGTAAGTTATCATTTTTGTACACCTCCCATCATGCTATTGAGTTAATTTATTAAATGCTTTCAAAACGGTTATACGATTGTAAAACGCCAGGTTTGTCTTAGATGATTTAAATTGATTCAAAACTCAAAGGAAAATGTAATTGCAGTTGGATAGAATTCGAAACCGTCTTTCCTAGGAACAATTAGCGTAGCTTGCCCGTCCTGTGGGATCCCGTGATTGTATTATTTTTGGGATGAAAGGTGAAAACTTGGAATGCAATTTCTTTTTTTCTTCCAGATTAACCAGCGAAAAATAAAAAAACGCATCCGTTGAGAAAGCTTTTCAATCAAAAATGGAAAGAAAAAGGAAAACTCTGAAGTACTTACAAATGAGACTGGGAAGTAGTCAATATCCTATGTGCCTTTCTTTCGGTAACAACCTTGAAATAAGTTTTAATTCGAAAGGTTTGGAAGGTCATCGACAAAGACAAATTTGGATTCCACCCCCAGCTAAGACTACACGGAAAATACGTACGTGCTGTGAGTACAAATATCCTGATCCTCAAATCATAATGAGCATACCTGGCGATGAGTTTTCATCTCATAACTTACCGTTTATTATTGAGTCTTCCCATCTGGAAAATTTTAAAGCGGTAATTTTTCCAGAACATGGAAAAGTTTCTGTGAAACAAAATAGCACCATTCAGAATGCACGCGGTAATCAAATGAAGAGGACAAGAGATAGTTTTAATACGCAAAAACGTGTACTTGGAGAGGCAGAACGGGTACTAAGTGCTAATGAAAACATGCGAAAGGCTTTGTCTAAAAATGTTATCTTGTTGAAGAAAAACGTGGAAGATATCAATCGAACAATACGTGAAATAGAAAATCAGGACAATATTTTCAAAGAGAAAGTAAGAAACCCTCAAGCTGATATAAATGAATATTGGACACTCAGAAAAGATAACAAACATATTATTTATAAACCGCAAAGAAAGGGAACTGATTTAAAAAGAACGAATACCAAAGATTCCCTACAAAAGGAGCTCAAGAGAGTTGAACACTTACTAGAACACATAAAAACACTGAATGATTCCACAATGGATAAAAACGAGAATTCCTTAAGAACCGAGTTTAAAAAAATGAAAAAGATCGACGATGTATTAAAAAGTATAGAGACGATTGACGAGTATGAAGTGCAAGAAAATACAAATGGACCCTTAACATATCAGCTAAAGAAAGTGAAATCGATTGAAAATGCATCATTAGCATATATAAAACCAATAGATGAGTTTATACCAGAAAAGGAAAACGATAAATGCGAACATGAAGGATTACTAAATGACTCCGATAAGAGTTTAAGAAAGGAACTTGAGAGCATTAAGTCGATTGAAAATTTATCATTAAGAAACTTAAAAACAACAGATGAGTTTACAATAGAAGTGGCAAACAATAGATCTGAACATGAAGGCACAATACACGGCTCCGATAAAAGCACCAGGAGTCTAGAATCTTGCGGAAAATGTATACCAGTTGAAAATTTGATGATGCAACTTGCTGATAATATGAGGAAATCTAAGCAACTACTGGATTCTGTTTACCAACAAGATGGAATAGTTGAATCAATGCAAAATAAGTATATCCAAGGAGTGGAAAAATTATATTACAAGCAGAAAAACATGTTGAATGAACTCTCTCTCTGTCAAACTTCACATAACTCAAGTGAAGGTGGCGTTTTTGAAGAGAAATTTTCTTCTCTAAATGAATGGGATGACGCAAAAGAGTCAAGCCAAGTGCACAAACTTAACAGCTCTCCCGAACTTCGTATATCCAGAGAAAATAGTTTGGAAGAAAAACTGGCACTGACGAATGTAAAGCTTTTAAAACTGAAAAGGAAGCAACAAGAAATGGCTCAGTTGCTATCGAAAGCAGAAGACCAATTCGAACCTCGAAACAAAAGTTACGACGCAACAAATAGTTCAAACATAGATTCAGCTTATGTAACAAAAAACAAAGACGTGTCGAGTTTTGATGAGTCACAAATTACGAGCGATGTTGGCAGATATACTAATAATCCAAATAAATTTGACTGTCAAACAATAATAAAACAAACCGTACGTCGTTTCCCTATAACCGAAGTTAAAACTTCAAAGTCTAATATCTCACCTCCAGTAACACACGTGCTACAAGAAATCAATAAAAACGTTGCTCAATTATTGCCGTCATACAGCCAATGCATATCCTGTGCTGAAAATGAAAATTCTCTTGAGGAAAGCTCACTCGAAGAATCAATTTCTACTTCAGAAGATGAACCAGAAACATTTTACGATGATAGTAAAAAGGAGAAAGAAAATGAATTAAAAGCAACTGCAGATGACATTACACACAACCATAAATATTTAACGAAAGGAAATAAAAAACACTTTAGTTACAAAGATCAATTTAAATCCACAAATGTCAGTGATAAAAGTAAAGATTGCATACATCAATCAAATTCAAGTAAAACTTTTTCCATTCTCCCAGTTCTGTATAAATGCGATTGCTCTGGTTCATGCCATAATGTAAAACATTTTAACCCAGAAGACTTCGATATGTCCAGTTTAGTAAATACTCATATAGATAACCCTCTCGGTAACAAAGATAATTCCAATAGGGAACCTACGTGGATGGAAATGGACTATTCCAAACACAAAAATGCAGATAAGTTGAAAACGTTTCCCTCAGAAAACACCGATGGTCACCAATTTAAAAAAAAAACCACAACAGCCAAAAAGGCTACCGGCCCTTCGTTTCGCGCAGCAGATATAAAACAGTTTACACCCAAGAATATTCATAACAAATCACGAAGGAATCACGTAGATAAAAGCCAAACTGAATTCAACCAAAGTTTAACTGTGCCTTTCACAGGTATTTATCAGTGTCCTGATCCTTGTACAAACCCAAAGCATCTTAAAGATACGCCAATTGATCAGAATAGGTTAAAAAATAACAAAAATGCACAGCATTTTCTTCGGGTCACCAATGGCCTACAAAGATCCTTAACTGATGAAGCCGAATTAAAATCTAAACAAGGAAAATATATTTCAATTCAAACCACAGAACACGATCAGCCTCAAGCAGGCAAAAATATGGAACTATTACCAGATGCGAATCTAGAGAAAAAGCATGTAAAATGTAATTTTAAGAGGAACATGCAACAACTTTTAAATACTCCAAACCCAAACTCTTTCAGTGGGAATGCAGTTAGAACCAAAGCAAAAGATGCTGCGATTCAAAAGTCTGAATTTAATCGATCTCCATCGCAAAGGAAAGATCCATTAGAAATGATCGATGAGAAACTACCAGATTATCGTGATTGGATGATGCACGGACCTTATGACTCAAGTACTCCAAAACAAAATCGAAGGAACAAGCAGAAAACTCAAGATATCAATCACACTATTTCAGAGCTCGATCAATCGCAGTTAATGAAAAATGTCAAATATCTATCAGATAAAAACTACAATAATGCACCATCAGAACATACTGATTGGAAGTCGTATGGTCTTAATACAAGTACTCGAAAACCAAGAGGACGTCACGAGCTTCGAAGTTCAGACAAGACATTTTACAATAATCAACGCCCTGTAAGGATTGAAAATAAAACTGATTCAAAGCAAAAATCTTCAGAAAAATCCAGGTTTAAGGCTCGAACTTCTCAAAACAAAGATGTTCAAAGAATCCATGAAAAAATTGATGAATTGTATGAAGATATTATGTCATGATTGTTGTCGATGGTATCATTATTTAGAAATGAGATTAAATTAAATTATTTCAATCAAATTTGTTGCCAACATCTAAAATATTTCACATGAAATTTCAAGCTATATGAAAGTTTATTTCTGATTTTGCTATCAGAAAAATGGTTGTTATGAACACACACACACATTAACCCTATGGTAATCATTCTTTAACTTTAAACTTAAGAATATACCAAAGTCAAGGTATGTATTTACTCCTTGTACAGAATCATTAAGTCCGGATAGTTGGGTTCAGCTTTTGTTAAATAAGGTTGATTGGACCAAGACAGTATCGATACCAAACCACTACAAACATCCATGCCCAGACAGGGACTCAAATACAGAACATAAATCGCATCGAGAAAATTGCACAATATATAACACACAGGGTGATTAAGAATAAATGTTGAGGTGATATGTAGAACCATACGTCCAATCAGAAAGTGTTCAAATCATAGTTGATTTTGATTCAATCCCTGTTTTGCAAGGGTTATAAATCTATAAAAATATTAAACGTAAAGTTTATGCGAGGCCTACATCAGGAAACTTAAATTAAAAAATCTTCTTACATCTAATGAATAAAAAAAATTATTAGTTTTTGCTCACTTATAGCACTTTATCTGGTGTTGGAGACAACAAATAAATACTACTCTGCAGAACTGCAACATGAGTTTGAGAAATTTCATTAAATAGCAAATTAATCAAGGTACTATTTCATTTTCTCTCTTTTAAGATGCTACCAAATACTTTGGCGATTGACACTGGAATGTTAAAATATTTCCATTAGAAATACTTTTTCTTTCACCATCTTTTTCATTTTTCACTGCTGTGTGTGTTTATAATGAAAGATTTCTAAGTCTCACAGGAGAGCTCAACCACATTGATGTTAAATTTGTTGTTTACAGCAATTAGTTTAGAGTGGGTGAGAGGCCCTTAGGTCGGTGGTTCCCAAACTTTTTCAGTTTATGGCACCCTCAGAAATTTTGAATCATGGTGTCCAAAAACAGAACATACTCCAACCTAACAGCTGCAGTTGGTGCGATTATACTGGTTTAAAAAATAAACGAAACCCATATTTAAAATTTACAAACAATTATGTAAAAAACATAAATTAAGTGAACTATCATTGAATAAAGAAATCACAATACTGCAACAGGTGAGCCCAGTTGTTCACTGCACATCTCAAATCTTGGAATCAAAATGAACAGTCACCCCATTTTCTGTTTCATGTTGATTATTGCAAGATATTGCATTTTATCACAGCAATCACCATAGATATGTCACAAATGGAATTAAGATTCATTGAGCATTTAGCAGTGGATATTCATCCATCTTTTACTGAAATCACCAAACAATTCCATGTTGAAAAGTTCCATCTGTTAATGTCCTTCCCATCATCTCATTGATGGTGTAATGTCGTGAGATAAATTTAAAACGTGGTAACTGAAAACAACTTTAAAACAAACAGCACAATTAATTATATTAATTTAATAGTATTTACAAAGTTAACAATTTAAGGCAATTTCGAAGCTAAATGAAATACAAAATGGTTTCAGTCCCATGGTTTCATTGAAGCAGACCAGCTCTGCATCCATTCTCGTCCAAAATTTCAAAGGTTCTCCCTGAGTACCTTGCTAACGATGCAAGACAGTTAAAAAACAGAGGGACTGCTCGACATTCCTTTATCTCATCTCGTAGTAAACTTGCCAGACTCTTCCCCTCAGGAGGATTCCTCATCAATGGCGAATTAACATTAGAGAGTAATTTCAAGCCCCCAAAGCAGGGAAACCATGACACTACAATGGTCTGATTCCAAAACCGTAGGGACTGCATCATTTCAGGGAAAATATTGAAATATTTTGGGAACCCCATGGTAAGCAAGTCATGGTGCCTCAGGACATAGCGACAAGCAGTTTGAGAACTGCCTTAAGATGTACGTTGAGATGGTTCCTTACTAACCTAGTAATTGTAATAATGTAATAAAACCTTGATATATTTAGTGTCAAGAACAATTCATATAGAATATAAATGACACTGCAAAAGCGAGTACAATCACTCCATAGTACTAGTATGTTTGATTTAAATTAAATGCAGGCAATTCAATGTTTGAAATGAAAAATGCATTAGACACAATTGAGGGCATTGTAGCAAAAGTCTCATTCCATTTTTGTAATTTCGAAAAAAGGAGAGCATAATTTAAATTTCATTCTAAAAGATAACGGCTTTCTTACAATTCTTAAATGTTATGCATTTCTATACAATTCTCATAAAATAAAAACTTGAGTTGTGAAGATTGAAACCCATATCAGCTTGAAAGTTAGCTGCAGCTGTACCAGTTTTTGATTTTCTGGCTCCCAAATTAGATTCTTTATCTTGATTGGCTAGAAAATTAGTTTATATTTTAATTAATATGAGGGTATGCAGATAGTTGGAACACAAGTACACAAGAAAGTTTTTGCTTTACATGAGCTAACAATTTGGTAATGACAAAGTGGCATCAGATCCTTCTACTGCAATGCTTCAATTTTTTCTAAATATTATTGTTTCAAATCTGTTTAATGGTAATTCAACAGTTTAAAAGTGATTAAATATATTGTGAATATGTGTGCTGTCTGTCTACCATATTTGCTTTAGACCATGGGTTCCCTACCTTTTTTTTTGCTTGTGGACCCCTTGAGACCTTACTTTACGCATGTGAACCCCCATATATGCATATGTAATATTCCTAAATGAAATATTTATTTGTAGGTTAGTAAAAGCTAATAATTAAACAATTCTTAATTGAAATATTTATTTGTAAGTTAGTGAAAGATAATAATTAAACAATTCCAATGTAATATAAAAAATGTAAATTACAAATTTTGAAAATTTTAATTTATAAAACTGAAACATTTTTACTTGTAATAACAGAAATAGTAAAAAAATAGGATCCCCAGGGTTCTTAAGTATAAGTGTACCAAATTTGGTGAGGTCAAACGGTGTAGACTTGTATAGAGAACATACAGACAGACACCAACTCTGCTTTATATGTATAGATTATTATTAAATTATTTTATTTATAATATTTTATCATGAACCCCTTAGCTCATATTATGGACCCCCAAAATACAATTTTTTTTCTTGTGGACCCTCTCAAAGCTTCTGTGGACCCCGGTTGGAAAAGGCTGCTTTAGACAGTCTGGACCTGCTGCTAACATTATCCTATTTTCCATAGGGGATGCTTGAAGAAATGTACTCAAATTGTTACATTGGCATTCTTAATGATACTTTAGAAATATATTTGTAATGATTTTTACTTGTAGTCGAGAACTAACTCTTTTCTCCACCAGCATATGGAATAAAATAAAATTGCATCATCCCCAAGTCACCCCAACTCAAAATAAATTAAATGTTTTTATAGACCGCCACCACACAGACCTGGTGTTGGTAGCAGTTCTTGTGGTAGACAGTATAAGGATAGTATTAATACAAAAGAAATAATCCTCAGATATTACTTGGCATAAAACAGAACTATTGTAAAAATTTATTTACATTCAATGTCACTCACAACCATAAGAATGGTTTTAAAACAAATAACAAAAAAAAAAGAAACAACAAATGTGTATATAACCATAAAGCATTTCATCTTCTAAAATAACCTATGTATAGCTCAACTATGATTGGCCATAAAAGTGAAAATGCAGTTCCAGTTAAATTCAAGTTCCACTCATCATATGGAAGTTTTTCATCAGTAGCCTAGATAAAAACAGAATATCAATATAGTATACATTATCTTTCTATATTTATCAGTGAAACCAAAGAGCCACAAATGAAGCATAATTGAAAAATTTAATTTTGAAATTAATAAGGTTATTTTTTTAGTTTTGATTATGAAAGTGATAATGATAAAGCTTTGAAACAAGCATACAAGGTTTTAGTTAACATAAAATTCATGCTTTTAATTGTTCAAAAACATTTCCTCCCTCTTATAAAAATAGTTCATATAGAAAATTGAAAAGGATATTGATTTCTAATATGATCTTTCATGAATGCTATGATTTGAAATTTATAAGAAAAATATCTATTAATTTTACTATATAATATTTGTATATTCTCTATCTTTTAATTCTTGGATTTTTTTAGTAAGGCTTACACAAATTAAGCATTCTTTCTGATTTGTGTAACATAATCATCAACTAGCTATTGCTCTGTAATTACAAAGTTTGGAGGACTACCTAAGAAACAGCTGATTTTAATTTAGTTATGATGGGTAATAGATTAAATGGTTTTTGTAAAAATGAAATAGATACTTTAAAAGTATAGATTTTATGCAATTCCATAAACATGAGGCTGCTTCCAGGATTCTTTGAAATCAAACAAATCTCAGTGTAAATTTGAATTTTCAAGTTACAACATTATCAACCAAAACTTATTTTTGAAATAAAAAGATTGCAATATTTTTATATCATACAGCACAACATGGTATATTCTGTGATGGACTGACTTGGATAATTTGTTCAGGAAATATAACTATCCACCAGTCTCATAGGTTGAAAACTTTGAAATGTCAAAAGTAAAATGTAGTTTTAAATAGTTCGATGCCGATTCTTGATTTCTCATACTGAATGTTTCTTTTTATGTACCAAGAGGTTTCTTGTGCAACTTGATCATTTAATTCAGCAACAACATATCAGTATTGCTACAAATTATAATACAGAATTCTTGATATTGTTGGTTATGATATACTAAATTTCGTTAATTCTTTTAACATTTCATTGCTTTTGAATTGGAAAAGCATTTATATTACTGCATAAAATAAACTCTCCTGTATAAAGTCAAATTATTTTAAGATATTTTTAATGAAAGACCTACAGGCCTCCTGGAACTTCCTGGTGGGTCTGTCCATCACTGGCTATACCAATAGAATAGTATAATTTTAAAATTAAAGTAAAAAATGTTAGCTCACTATACTATCAGCTGGATTGTGTTGCTTGTGAATTGGTTAAAATTAGGGTTTGCAAATTATTGATGTTCTCATTACTGGTAAATGACTGATGAACATTCTCAATTCCAGTTCTTATCAGATTTAAGTTCTAGTTTTTTCTTTAGCGAGCTGTTTAAGAAGCCCACTTCCGAAAGGACAGCAATTACAGTTGTGGTGAAAACAATGATGCATTTCATGAACATGAAAGTATTTGCACAAATGTACTGCACAATTTATTTTCTTCCAAAAATTTGTTTTAAATATGGAAGGAATCAGCATTTACTTCCTACGAAAATTACAAATTAAATCAGGAGTACATAAGCTTTTTGAGCAGTGAGCTACATTTGGACATTTAAAAAAAAAAACTGGCATTCCTGCTTGTGGGTTGCCAATAGTGTTTGTGGGATAGTGTACATCTTGTGGGTTGCCACAAGAAAAAAATCTGTAAGATTTTTAGCAGCATAAAAACCAATGTTGTTCAAAATGATAGAACAAATTGAAGTTTTAATAGATACACCTCACTAATAATTGAAAAATTCTTTCACAATATATGGAAATCTGTTTCCCAAAGTCAATCTGTCAGAAGCAAATTTTTCTGGCTACCCACCAATGAGTTCAAATATTTTATAATATCCAATTCTTTATGGTTTGGCACAACATGGTAGCAAATGCCAAACTTAGTATCATTTACAAATTTTGCACATTGAAAACAAAAATCCGGAAGATATTTTTTTACCATCAGGAAGACCAAGAAAAAGAAGTTTTCCAGAGATTTTCAAAAAAACCCGAAAGAGTTGGCAGGTAAGTACTGGCATCTGAAACTGTCATTCAATAAATTGATCCCTGAAGTATGATTTTAAAAATAAAGCTAAAATAATTAAAATATCATAGCTAAGAAAAACGTAAATGATGTTTAGATAGCTGTATAATTTTCACCAATCTTCAAAACCTTTAAACATATATAATTCATAACTGGCTTTTAAATCCTAGTTTAAATGAGTCCCTTAACACATTTCAGAACATTAAGTTGCAATTCAATAGGTATGTAAGCCTATTAATTTCTTTAATTAAAACAAATATAGTATGTAATATACAAGATTTAAAATCACTATCAACAAAGGATGCTTATAACTTACCCCAAAGTTTGTTGATTCAGCTAAAACATGTAAGTTATCTATTTTGCTCAGAATTCCTTCCATTGTGGTTTGCAAGTTTATAAGTGTCAGAATCAAAATATCTTTTTTTGTCAAGAACGGACAATTTTTATGGCCATTACTAGTCCTAAAAAATTTTGGGGAATTTCTGTCTGTTGCTGGAGAAGTTTCCACATCTAAACACAAAATAAAATATTCAGTTTAACATTTGCAACAAAAATATGATTTTATGGAAAGTGAAAGAAAAAGTTGTACCATCTACAAGTGAAGTTGTTTATCAGGGGTCAATTTAAAGATACCATGACATTACTTTGTGTCAATCTGAAATGTTTATATAGGTTGAGTTTGTTGTTTTATGGTTATTTTATGTAACACAAAGGGTAGTAAAATCAGGACCTATGTCTTAAAGTAAATTCCAAACCACTATGCTCATCCATGCCTTGACTAGGATTCAAGTCCAGATTGTTGTACCAAGGGCCAGAGCACTAACACCTTGGCTGCCAGACCAGCTTAAAATTTTATACAGGAAGCTTCAGAGGAAACATGTTTTTTGAACAGCCAATATGTAGTAACGAGGGAGACAGGTAAGCTCAACTTCTTGTTAACAGGCAGAGTAGCTAATACAATTCTGATAGCCAGTAACCATGTCATCAAAGATGTGAGCATTGTGTGTTTGTCGTCCAGTCATTTTAAAAGTGGTGAATCCACAATTGTTGTTCAGCACCCCTTTTCGATATACAATTTAATATAGGAGTCAAGGAAACAATCCTTATTGTAACATGCTTTTAAGGTGGGTTGAAGCATTTAGAACAAGGTCTGTGATGAAGAGGAAACACCTGGCCTTCCTGCATTTGTGTGTTGCAACGGAAAATGTGAAGAGCTGCTGTTGCGAAGAGCAGTGCGGAATTTCCAGGAGTGCTTACAGAAAGGAAGACGTCACCTGAGGAGTTATTTTAAGGCTTAGATCACAATTTGCAGTCACCTGTGGCACAGTTGAAAGGGCCTTCATCTGAGTAAAATTATGCTATTGATTGGAGGATCTTAAAGGATATCAACAGGATGTTCAAGAAATTTACGAACTCAAAATAATATTCAGCCAGTTCAATACAGTGTTGAAACTAGATGGCACAATGTGTCCATAAAAATAAGTTTTTCTCGCAATTCAAAACTCTATGTATCAGTGAGTGATGTAATTGTAAATGTTGTTGTGTCTTTGCATCTGTTCGTGGTGCCATGTGGTTGCTGGGGAATTTTTCTCTGTATAGCATGAGAGCTATGGAGGTGGACGATAGAATTTGTTCATGCTCTATGTTCTGGTTTTATGTTTACCTGGGTTTTTGCCCCAAAAGTAGAACATTGATGTAATATATGTATATATTTAATGTGAGTAGTTAAGTTAAGGTATGATAATAAATGTTTTACATAGAAGACACAGATGATTTTAATTCATCGAGTTACGTTTTTAAAGGATTAACCTCTCGGCACCAGCACACAGCACTTACCCAGGTAAGAGAAGCCTTTAAGATCCTGAAGAATATTTACTGAACCTTATAGTGAATTTAAGGTGTATCAAATGAATAGTAGACTCACTGGGTCCTTTTAAATCATATAGGTTCCTGCACAGAACGGCCAATGTTGGGTAGACATAACTTAGTTTCTGTTCTGTTAAGTACCCTTTGGTTCTGTTTCGTAGCACAGCTTTCCTCAGAAGAAATGCTTACAGAACCTCTGAATAGGAAGTATATTCGTTATTGAGGACTTGCAATTTAATGGGCACTATACAAAAAATATTTGCAGTTGAAGAAAGAAACTTTAAGCAGTTCATTCCTGAATAAATTCATAAAAGGATTGAATTCTACTTTAATGGATTTGATAGTTTAAAATCCACTTTTTAAAAGCATAACTATTGTATTCATGATTTATTTTCCATTATACCATTTTAACTATTTTAATTTACACAATTAATTTTTAATTTCAAATCATTCTTCTCAGTTAAACATTTAATAATGTATTTTATTATTTTTTTCTTTTTCAATGTACACTGCTGGATATAAAAAAAGCAACAAACAGCCTTGAAATTTAAATGATGTGGAAATCATAGAAGGATATGCAAATGGTTAGCACTGCAGTGTGTATGCAAAACATGTGTGCTAGTCACACCACTTGTAAGTAGTATAAAAAAGGAGCACATAGAACCAGTTTTAAGTATTAGAATTGAATTTTCTGTTTCCATGTGTAGGAAGTTTAATTATGCCTTATCAAAAAATGAGTCACATGAGCACGTTTCTGAGTTTGGCAGTGAAAAAATTGTAGATTATCAAGACTGGATAATCCTCCTGAGAAATCAGTACTCATGTTAGATGAAACCAAGCCAGTGACACAAACATGCAATTGGTGGGTGCAGGAGGAATGAACTGACTGAAGTGAATAATTGCAACAGCCTCGTAACAGCACCTAACAAAACAAGAGGATAGACATCTTGTGAACATGGCTATTATGGAACATACTGCAACATTAAGAACCCAAGCTCAAGAATTAGGGTGTGTTGCACAACCCGTGTCAGCACAATTCAACATTGTCTGCAGTAATGGGGAATTTTCACAAGGCACAATTGCTGTGACTACCTTTGATGCTACAACACAAGCGTCAATAGCAGCAATGGTGCACAAAATGCAAAGCATGGATAAACGAATGGCATAACATTATTTCAGATGAGTCGATTCTGTCTACAGCACCACAATGGGTGTATCCAAGTTTGGTGGCATCATGGTGATACTCTGTCACCTGGCATAATGGTATGGGGTGCCACTGGATTCTACACCAGCCTAGTACACATTGCCGGTACACTCAACTTCAACAGCTCTGAATTTTGGGAGCCTGTTGACTTCACTTAACTTCAGAGCTTGCCTGTTTTCAACAGGATAATGCATGACTATGTGGCATGAAATGTACAACAATTCCTTAATGTTCACCAGGTTCCACTTCTTCCATGGCCACCAATTCATCATATCTGTCGCCCATTGAATACTTTGGGTCAGTGATCACCTGATGACTGTCACACCACAGCCCACCTTTAACTAAGACAAAAAACTGACAATGCATGGAAGCATGGACTGACATACCCAAACACACACACAAAGCCTCTTTGAGATGTGTAGCAGCAGTTATTGTCTCCCATGATATAACACAAAATACTGAATGTTTTGTGTTCTGCAACTCAAATAAAGCTTTAATTTCAATCATTTCACCCCTTAAGTCTTATGTTATATGTATAAATATGGCTTTGATATCTCCTGTCCTTCATGGTGTTGCATTGCCGATTCCCTGTTGATTAAATTGCTTACATCTTTGGTATTTTCATTTAATAAATACCCTATTTAAATAACATATTCATATATAAATTAGAATAAAGTTAAATGGCTGACAAGTCTATTTTAACAGGTCATATTATATATTTTTAGAAATTTTCAAACCAATTTCAAAAAAATTACCTGAAAGATCAGATAAGAGATCAAAATTAGAGATATCACTGGAAGAGCTGGAAGAGGATTCAGAATATGTAGGAATCCTTTCTGAGTAATGGAAACTATGAGACAGTTGACTTTGACCAGATTCTAAGTACAATTTGTTTTCAAAATTAGAAACATCACTGGAAGAACTAGAAGATGGAGAAAATCTAGAAACCATTTCTGGATATTGAAAACTCTCAGACATTTGACTTTGACTGGATTCTTGGTGTAAATTTTTTTCATCTACCTGTAGAAAAAAAAAAGAAAATATACCCTTAAAACAATGACTGTATTTCCAAAAATTTTATAAATAAAATTTTTACATCAGAGAGAAATACAAAATATTACATAATAGTTAAGACAGCTCATAATGAATAATTTGCAAACTCCTTTTAAAGCTGTTCCCATAATGAATACAAAGAACACAAATTTCTGCAAAAATAGCCTAGAGTTTTGAAAGTTTTGTTTGTTTTAAAATTGTCTTATTTTTTACACAAACTTAACTTAAAAATAATACATCAAGGAGAAAATAATCACAAGATAATTACACCAATTCTTTGATGTTAACAGTAACCTACTTGAGCAATTTAGCTTTTAAAGATAACTTTATTAGATACAATTTTAAAATTTCAAACTATTTTATCTTCCTTTTTTCAAAATTGTTCTCTAACGTCTTTGATTTTCCCTGCATAAAGGCAACCAGGGATAGCAGATGCCCTATCTTTTATGCCTCACATGGTTTCTTACTGTGATTGGTTAATGGCATTTATCATGTGCAATGATAAATTCCATTAAAGTGCCTTCAGCACTTTTCTCCCCTACCCATGGCATAGACTGGCATACAATCTAGATAACATGCAGTTGGTCCTTGTGCACGGTTTATTTATTCTCTCCCCTCATTTCCCTGCTTTTGTAAAAGACAGCCTGAAGCTCCAAGACAGAACTTGGATCATTGAGTTGCCAGATAAGGTGTAATAGTATCTTTTGGGCTTCTTTAAAATGTAAAGAGGATTTGTATTTTATTATCTTTGAGGAAAATAAACAATGGTGAATGGAGTTGACATATAAGGTTGTCAAGAGTTAAGCCTAGGATTTTATTTGCTTTCAATCCATTTTCGGCGGTTATCATTGCTATACTACACTATTGATATCCTTAAGTTAGTTTATGTAAACTTGTAAGGTTTAAATTATATATCTTTCAATTTACATAACATTAGGTACAATTCAGTTAATTCCAGTAATTTTGGATACTTTGATTCAATGCAGCAGCAACTATTATGAATTTTAATTGGTAAGTGATTCTAGAATACTTTTCAATTAACTACTGCTTTAATTGAGCAATTGTCTAATCAACCAGAATTGAACGTACTGTGAATTTGACATAAATTAAAACATGGTAATAAAAATTAGTGAATTATTAGTTTTCAGCATTAAGTACATCACAAAGAAAGTTTCTAGTTATTAAAACATAATTACATTCATTTATGAATATAACAGATGAGATAACTTACATTTTTGGACATATGATATAATTCTAAAATAGTGGGAGGATGATAATTTTCTAAAATTGTAGCTGGAGTTGATTTTTCAGTACCCATTCCTGAAACACAAATTAACACATAAATGATAAACATCCTTTCACAAGGTCGATTACTGATTTTCAATTTCATACAGAAATTAAAAATTCAATATTGATACATTTTTTGAAAAATTTAATATTTTTTATACACAATACATGTGAATGAATGCAAATATTTATTTCAATTGTTCATATTATTAAATCAAACAAATTACATTAGTAAATAATATGAAAGTTCAAATTATTTCTCAATGTAAATCTTAAATAAAGTCAGGGCATATTTAAATTAATAAGATTTTTCTGAAATACCTATTCAATGGCAAGTGAAATAATTTGGAATAGGAACTAATTCTTTGTACAGAATTCATTTGATTTCGGAAACTATTCAAACATACTTACAAAGGAAAAGGTGTTAGTACTGTTCCACCCAAATCAATTGATCCAAATTAAATTAAATCTCTATATATAAAGCAGAGTTGGCATCCGTCTGTTCTCTAAACAAATCTACACCGTTTGACCAATCCACACCAAATTTGGTACATATATTCTCTAGAACCTGCAGGGTAACATAGGCTACATATTAACCCCCTTTCTATTTGTCCTAGGTGTGCAGAGGGGGTTAAAAAAAATTTGAAATCCCTATATGAATGACATTGAGTATAAAACGATTGCGGTATGCAACTCAGTTTGTTTTACCAGTATTGATGGAAATACAACTTTCCCAAGTTAATTGTTTCACCTGTATTGCTCAAAATACAATTTTTCCAAAACATTATATTTAAACAATTTAAATTAGATTTTAATATTTATGTTTGAATTAATTTTCTATTTGTTTCCATAATATAAATAATTTATGAATATTTGATCGATGATATAAGGATATTTAAAATATTTAACTTTACATAACTTACATTTTGTAAAGAAACTTGAAAAGTCCAAATGAAAATCGCATTCATCATAAAAGTATAATTCTGCTACTCAGTATCTGTCAACGCCAGAATTAATATTTGAATTTTAGAATTCCATGTTTGTGCATTTGAGTTAAGACAAGGAAATGTTGCGATCATATTTGAGCAATTCTAAGTATTATAAATATGTGTTCTTTTGTAAATAAATCATTATAGTCTCTATCAATATTGTTCAAAAGTCTTTTTTCGAATTGCTCTATTTTTGAATATATTCAGGAAGTTGTAATTTGAAACGCTTGCTCATATCTTTCGTTTTTCAGAATTCTGCATTTTTTTCAAAGACCCGAATTTAATTTGTATTTTTGTGTTCCAATGTTTTACACATTGTTGATATATTATTTAGGAGTTAAATTTTAATTAATTATTCTTATTTCCTGCAAAATATCTATTTCTTATGAAATATCTACTGCAAGGCATGGGTAATTTCTTGGTGGTATATGTATGCATATTTCGATCAACTTTCCTTAAGTCTTTGGTTGAACACGTAATTGTTTGTAGAATTCTGATTCATATAAATAAATAAAATATACTTTTTTACGCAAGGTGTAACTTCTTATTTTAAAATACCGGTAAAGTTAAACTAAAATCATTTAAAATAAGATAGGTTACCTTAAATTAAAAAAGGTAGCATGTTGTAGTTCAAGGATGTTATTAAATTTTTATATAGATTTTCATTACAAGACGTTACAAATCACTTACATTTGTTTATCATGGGTATTATTGAAAGCTGAACTCCATAGTCAAGTAACTACATCTATCATTCTAAATAGGTACTGCTTTCCATTTAGAAACCGAATCTCTGAATTGAAAAAAGTGCTATAAGGATTCGATTTTAAAATGAATGTTTGTTGGAGTAAGGAGAATTTTAAATTTGTCTTTGCTGATCTTGGAATAATATCACAGTTAAGAAGTATTTGAACTAAGATTTCTGAAAAATTGAAATTTTTGCTTTAAATGACAGAAGGTTGAAATTTGCCTGCTTTACAAGTTAAAGCTGTTCTTATGCTGTTAAGCTTAGATACTCATGAAACTTTCGTTGAAAGCAGTGATTTTCTTTTTTGAAAATGCTGTTAAATCGACCTTCTGTTTTTTGAAAAATCATAACCGATTGAGTTTTTTTGCCTACACTGATGATATTTATTTTTAAAACAAACTCTGGAGTTCTATGTGTTGCTGAATGGAATTTTCAAGAAAAAATGTATTAGCTTCAAAATAAATTAATCACGAATAATGTAACAATTCTACTCGCCATCCTTTTATTCAAAAACATGTCATCCCTGTGCAAGAGTTCCACAAGTAAAAAATATTGATAGGAAACTGTGTGCAAGACTGTCAGAAATTCATCACTTTTTATTGAAAATGAACTTAAGGGGCACTCAGAATCACCCCAAAACTCAAAATCGACTTATGGAGTAGTCACCTTAGTATAAACTTTTGCAGTTTGTTTTATAGCAGGAGAATGATGAATGTAAAATGGATGGATATATCATGTATAGTACATATTTACATCCGAAGTGAGTTGCAGAAACTATGAAAAAGTTAAAACAATGTTAACAAGTTATTTTCCATACACTTAAAAGATGCTTGTATTTTCTGTGAAAGAAAAATGAATCTCTTAGTCTGATCACTTTTCAACCAACATTTAACCAATTCAATTTGAGCAACGCCTGGTAATTCTGCTAGTCATTGAATATTTCAATGAGATGTAACCAGAAAATTTATTGATCCTTTATGCTTAAAATTTCTCCATATGATTGCTGTATTACTCAAGAGAATTACTGATACTCAGAAAGCTCAATATGTAACAGCAAGTGCATATGACTTCAATGAGAAAGTAAAAGACAAGTGTGAATTTGGAACAATTCAAAATTTCCGATGCATATTGTTAAAATAAGTAGTAAATGAAGCATTTTTGATTATAAAATTGCATACTACATCGATTTCAATTCACTATTTACAAGAGTGAATTGAATATTTTGATCACTATACTTTTTGTGACTATTACATATATTGTAGAACAAAGGAACAAAAGTTTTATGTAAGAAATATAAAATCAATAACTGAATGCAATTAATAATTCTTTTAATTTAAAATTGGATTGCAGTTTGAATTTAGTGAATGGAAATGTCAGTCACTTGTATACAATTATCACTCAATATTTTATACAGATTAATTTGATTATGTATATAATATTAATATGTTACAGTGAAAGACCGAAATCTGGAGAATGCCGACTTTCACCGGTGAATGTCAACATTCACATAGTCGCTTGGTGTATGTCAGAAATATTTGCTAAATAACCTTATTTCTGACTTACACCGGCAAATGTCGACATTCACCATGCACTAATGGTGAATGTTGAACATGTTGGAGATTTATATTTTCTTCTCCGTATTTCAGTCGCGATAAAACGTCACAAGGGTGACGTAACTTTTTCGCCTCTCTTTCTGAGAGGAGTGACCAAGAACTTAAAACAAACAGTACATTCTAAATGAGAAAAGAAAATAACAGTAATAAAAAACTTACTTAATTATGTGATTCAAATCTTATTTATTGCAACAACTTAAACTATTGACACTTTGAATTGCACAAGAGTCCCTTGCTTTTACAACTGCATTTATTTGTGGAACACTTCCTTTTGCAATGACAGCGTGTATAGCCTTGCCCCCTGCTTCTCGAATTAGCTGCAGCTGCTTCTCTCAGCGACATTTCTTGAAAAGAAATCTCATCTATGGAAAGTAACTTTTCTTTACAAATTACGAACTCATTACGTGTGTAAAGCTGCTTGAGGGTACCATTTTTATTTGCCAGTTTATAGAAGTCGGAGTCTTCTATTCCAACAACTGCTAACACATTTCGGCTATCTGTACGACCACGGTCGACATCAGGGACTTGTATTCATACAGTATCACCAATTTGAGCAGGAGGAAATTGTTTTTGTGAGGTTCGTAACATTTCAGAAAGTATTTTAGAGTACTTTTCTTGACAAAAATAAAAACAATTGTCTTCTCGTTTACCCGCAATTAATGCATTTAACTTTTCAAGAAAAAGATCACGATTCACTGCAGTATCCATTCAGTATAAATTAGGGTATCGGAAAAAAAACCTCGGCTCCTCTCTTTTCGACCTCCACCAGAGCATATCTGTGATTGTCGACATACACCGGTGAGGGTCCGAATGTACAAGAATGTAATGAAATATTCGATCTTTCACCAATGTATTAGGTATGTGTCGACATTCACCGGTGAAAGTCGACATTCTCCAATTTCGGTCTTTCATGGTAACAAATATACATAATTTCTTATTGCTTTTAATATGAATTTTTTTTGTGAAAATCTCAATCTTTAATTAAATATACCATAATAATTTGACAATAAAGAAACTACAATCTCACGTTCTACCTCCAAATTAAGCAGTCCCAATCTAATAAACCCTTGTATTGCAAAAAATGACAGATGAACAAACCTAATAAAGTGCACTACAATATAATTTTACACAAAATAAATCTTCATGAATAATTGATATTTAAAAGGCCACAAATATATTTTATTTCTAAAAAGAAAAATTGTTCATATAACTAATACATACAACTAGCTATCAAATAAAATCACAAAAATCTTTTGCTTTACTTCTTAAAACATTAACAAACACAAATTTACCTTCATTCCTGTGTGAATCTGCCTCTTCAGAAGACACTACTTCATAAAATGATCCCATTAAAGACATAAACTTGGATATTTTCTCATTATAGGACATGGTCTCAATAACCTAAAATAAAAAGATTTTGTAAAAAGCACTATTACATTATCAATACACCAACATTTCTTTGATGCAAATGCCACTTTCATTGTTCATTAATACAACATTAGAAAAAATCGATTTAAAGGAAAAATAATTCATATTTATTGGTAGATTGAATTCAATTTGTGAATTTAATAGATAAAGTGTTTTAATCAAAATGTTTTCAGAGGAAAAAATCATACAAGCAACTGCTTATTTTATTGTGTGTACTTTTTGTGAAACATACATTATACATTGATAAAGGGATATAAAATACATTTGGTATTGGTATATTTAATAAAATACATTTGGGGTACAAAGAAATTTTTCAAGCCAGTGATCAATGGACACATAAAATCTAATAACAGTCAATTTAGTGACATCAGCGTAGTTGAGAAACAGTGTTAAAAAAACTCTTTTTAACAGATAACTGAATACTTTGGATTTTAATGATTGTTAGATTTTAACAAATTACTCAGGCCTGCTCAGAGATTATTGTAATTTCAAAAATAAGTTTACTATGAAATGAATATTTAAGCTAAATAATTTTTTCAAGCTATGATAATCAAATAAAAGAATAGATGAATAAAGTAATATACATAAGGGACAAAATCTGTTGAAGGAGCAACCACTCTCTAATGCTAAGCCCATGATGAAATTTGCAGCTTATTCAAGGTCAATGCAACTATTTTCAGTTTGCTACATTGTTCCCTTAGAACCATAGAAGTAAAATTTAATATAGATTGTTACACAAGAGACCAATCAACACAAAATGTTAAAAGCTGTCACAATCTGGGCAATTGGAAATGGAAAAAAATAAGCATGTGAAGCAGACAAAACTGTTAGACGATGTAATGAAACTGTTGAGGAAATAGACGTGATTTGGTTTGTCTGAAGCAGCAAAAACTCTTGGGTGAAGCTGGTTAGTAAAGCTAGTAACTTATAAACAAATATAACAGTTTCATATTGAAGTTATAACATTTAAAAGTAAAATATAAGTCCATTTTACAATTTATCTTACCTTACTTAATTCTTCAACATAGCCATGCATAGCAACTTCTTTTGGCATATTTCCAAGGTCATGCCAAGCATTCCTGTAAGAAATAGTGGAAAGAGAACTACTTTTCGAGCTGATAACATTAAAAAGAAATTGCATTAAAAAAATATTATAACAATTCATTCAATAGCTTTAAGAACAATCAGACAAACTTTTTAACATTATCTACAATTTTTAAATATGAAAAGCTTCTAGAATCAGTTTCATAAAAATGTTTCAAAAAATTTTTAAATGAAAGCTGATAAAAATGTTAATTTTTATCAGCTTTTCTTAGACCACTAAAGTGTTGCATAACTAAAAATATACATTTTTAGTCATTCGACACTTTAGAACTCACAGGAATTTTGATCCAGGAAGATTTTCATTTAAAAATATTGTAGATAACATTAAAAACTTTATCAAGCTTTTTAGTAATGGCCTAAAATGAAAGGTAAAAGTGAACATTTTTACAAGTTCATCTTAGACCATTAGTGCAGCTATTGAAACATGAGAATAGCAAAACCTAATAAATATATCTTAATGCCATTCATTTTGATAAAAAAAAAACAGTATAAACTTCATTTTCACTAATACAAAACATATTTTCTTAACAGAAATATTTTAATAGACATTACAAAAACATGAAATACATATTCTTTAAATTACCATTTTGCTCGAGATGAAATACTCCAAAAATATGGTTTTGGAATGTTACAAGGACCTTCAACAGCTTGTTTCTCGAAAGCATACAGTTTTAGCATCATTTCATTAGATGGTTCAAAAGTACCTTGGAATGAAGAAAGAAGACTTATTCATAAAGAGGAAAAGATCAAGTTTGTCTCAAAGATTGAAAGTCAGCAAAAATATTTGATGCATCAGAGTATATCATATCACTACCATGGATGGAAACTTGCAAAACTAATAAGTATGTAATTTTTATTTTTCGAAACACAATAAAAGTTACATTTTTATGAGAGAATTTCAAATTTAATTCGTATATTTAGCAAACAAAGGGTAGTTATATCACTATGGAAATACAGAAACTAGTTCAATCCTTTGTGGCAAAACTCATATTTTCAGCTGTTTCTATGTGAAGTTTGAACATGCATGCAGATGTTACAAACTGCCATTTAAAGTTGTCTTCCTCATGAAAGGTAAATAAACTATTCTAATTTGATCAATATTCAATTGTCTATAGATAGTCCAGTTAGAAATAGGAGCAGAAAGTCAGGCATCAATGGTACATTAACATTTTTACTCAGTTGCCAAAATACTCTACTTGGGTGCAATTTCAAAACACTTTGTTTTTGTGGATAAATATACAGTATAATTAATGACTAGGGCCTGGACTTGGATGACTTTGTTTTAATGTGCCATTTGTTTTCATAAAGGACTTTTGTTTGGGTCATTGTTATCACTTACAATAGATTGTTGTATTTACAGATAGATTAGAAAATATTATTATATACAGTAAATGGTTGATTAGTCAAAATTTGCACCATATCATTTTGTTGACAGTAAAATTCAAAGGTAAAATATGACTAACTGCTTATTTTGAACCCTGGATATGTCAATTTTGTTTAAAGCATGAGACTGTATTTTGATATTTTACTATTTCATATAGATTTGTGCCATTCTGCATCAAACTGAATGAGAATCATTAATGTAGCAGTCCTAGACATAAAATTTTGACTTCTGCAATATTGGGTATAAGTAAAAAGTATAAGTCATATTACAAAAGGAACTCAGTATAATAGATTATTGTTATAGTACTAACAGCTCATTTTAGTTACAACAATACAGATCAATTTGAGAGGTAGGTTGAATTCGAAATTGGATGCAAAGCAAAATACTACTATTTGACATCCACAAGACTGATGTAGATGTACATAAAGTGTGGAGGTATAATTTCATTTTAATACATTTCAAATCTGACTGCCATCACTCAGACTGGGTGCCAGGAGCAGTTCTCATGGTTGCCTGACAATAAAAGATTTTAATTTAATAATTTTTATTTAATCTCACCTCTTTTTGTATCAACCAGTTTATATTACAAGATACATGGAATAAAGACATTATCACTCCAATGTTGTCAAGAAAAAATTAAATGAAAGATTGGTTGCTTGGGCTTTATGGCACAAGGGCCATATTTGGTCAAGCTGTGCCAAACAATGTCAAGTAAATGGATATACTCAAAACGAAAGTTTTACTGATACAAAAGAGAGCTATACACCCAGGTAAAAATCAAACCTGCACTGCCTAGAACTCACAGGTTGCTAGCGTAATGAGCAAACCCAGAGACCACATTAAATGAAAAAACAATTTACTCCATTCAATGTTTTTTCTGAAAGATTCATGTCCATACCATACTTTAACTTAGGCTTCAATGTGTGATCAACACAGTAGTAAATGCTGAATTAACTAATCTAACATTTAAATTATTTTTTTTTCACATCATTTCTTGTGTATTTTATATGGCGTGCAAGCATTTTGAAGCAAAATAATTTCACCATAAATACAACAAAATATTAGCAGTTGTAAATTTCAAGAATGATCAATGCAGCATTTTTCTATGGTAAGTTTAGCTTTGAAGGGCTATGGCAGGAACTTGTGAGTAGTACAAAATAGTACCTTGATATGTTGTGCTTCTTGGGATATAAGAAAAAAGAATGACTTAGCAAGGGTATAAAAGGGTTTAATTATACGTAATATAGGTTTTATTGTAATTATGTAAAACTTTAAGTAAAACACAAAATGATAATACAGCTTCTTCAACTAACATTAAATATGGTAAAGTAATTTTAAATGAAGAAATTTCATTTCTTTTTACTAATTCAATTGAGTTTTTTCACATGGCCTGGGTAAGCAAGCACTCAAGTAACTCAATTGTACTCAGAGGCTTGAAATGCTTTTGGGCAGTGGCAGTGGTGGGGAGTGTAGAGAAGATCGCTTATCTATTCGTCAACTGTGAGAATCTTTGTCACTCAGGTTTTGATTCCCTAATTTCCAAAAAACTGGGTCTTTGGTATGAAGTAGAACTGAAAACTACCAAGGTGAAAAAAAATTCTTTTAAACACCTAGAGATTAGTTGCACCCTTTGTAGCAGATGGCACACATGGCATCTCATATAGGTGTAACCTTTATTTATACTGTTCGCATTTTTATTGCCAACTACATCATGTTTTCATTCTGAAGTCCTGATCTCGAGAGTTGTTTAGATTAAAGGCCGTTTCCTATTTTGTTGTCTTCATTTAGTCCTATTCTAACTATTCTGCCTCGTCTAACTTGACGATGTCGGAGATATCCCTGAGAAATTTCACATCTATGAGAAGAGTCAATCAAAAAAGGTGGTTAAGATAACAGCTTGAAGAAAGTGACTCAGTTAACACTTTCAAAGAATCAGACTATCATCTGAGAATTTATCTGCTCCCAGAAACCAAAAACACATCGCGGGACAAGTAAAAGTGAATGAAAAGGCCGAATCCGCAATATAAAATGGGGTTACTGTATTTGCAAGAGTATTTCGAAAAATTATGCAACAAAAACCCTTGAGGTTTCAAATTTTTTCATTTTTTTAAAAAAAATACCTCAAGAAAATCTAATTGGAAAACAACTCACCATCATATGGAATGCTACTAATAACATCAACAGCAGCTCTGAATTTTTCCTCCATTGATTTTAATAGAAATACGTTCCTTCTAATTTTTTCCTGGAAGAACCATTTATATGAGAAGATGCATTGACAAATAGTTTCTGTTTTTGGCTGATTTGGACAGATGTCTTATTTTCGTGCATTAACTGACGTTGTTTATTAAACCGGGCCGCTGAAAATAAACAATAACTAAAGTTAGTACAGTTACAGTTACAAAAAGGAAGACGCATTTCTGTTTATTTGTGAAAAGAACTTGTTTATTATAAGGTAGATAGGTATTTTAATTAACGTCACAGTGGAGAGACACAATGGGCTATTGGTGACGGTCCGGCATCAATCCCAAAGGGAAAGAGTCGAGGACAACACCAAATAATTTTGAACCACGATCAGATGACGAGGCAACACCTGAGCTGGCACCCCATTCTCCAAACTTCCACACCACGCCAACGTGAGGAAAATTGAGGCCACGATAGATTTAACGTGCAACAGGCCCCTTTGTACTCGACGGTGTTTGGCTGGATTTGAACTCGCAACCCTCTGGTTGCTAATCCGTTGCTCTTCAAACTGGGCCACCACTGCCCTGTTTAGTATAAGAATGAGAAACATCTTTTTTAATGTAATAAGCTGGACGATTTATTTATTAAAACCTCTATAAGGTAAATCAAACATTTATTTAAATTCAAGTTTAAAGCAATTCGAAAGTTGAAATTAAATAAGCATATAATGCACAAGAAAGCATAGTACTACTCAACTTAACTTGACCGTTTGTTTATTGAAAATGTAAAACGTGTTTTCATTTACTACCTCTTAGATTTTTGATTGTATTTGAAATATGGGAATAAAGAACAAAGCTGCGATGAAGGGTAAAAAAACGAAACGTTTTAATAAATCCAAAGGGTTAAAAAAATCAAAGAAATCGACATTTCTCGAAAGACGCCATAAAAGTACTACCGATGATTTTCCAAAGGACCAGGAGAGAGACATCGGATCAAATGAGAGTGATAGAATGTCATCTGACTCTACTGATGTTGAAGAAGATTATGAAAAAGCTCCCCGCTTTTCGAAAACCGTAAAAGTCAGGAATCTCCTGCCCTTTAAAAGTAAAGATGGATTAGTGTTCAGATCACAAGTAGTGTTAGAAAACGAGGAGGATGAAGATAATGTACCCACTACTGATGATTCCGGTAAGAAGGCAACTAAAAAGAATTTGGTACAGAATTATGCAGTTCAGCAGAAGTGTTTGAATGATTTAAAACGAAAAGTAGCTCTTTTGTGCACATCTCTTATTGAAAATCCTGAGAATAACATGACTGCATTAAAAGAACTCATTACTATGTTTGAAACTTCTAGCACTCAGATGATTGTAAGCGAAAAAAGAATCCTGGCTCTGTCATTGCTTCATGTCTTTTCCGATATTTTACCGGGTTACAGAATTCGAGTGCAAGAGGATGTAAAGGACAAAAAAGTCAAGTTAAAAAAAGATACTAAGAAATTACTTGGCTATGAGCAAACGCTTTTGAAATGCTACAAGAGGTATATAGATTTGCTGTATGACCTGATCAGAGAAATGAAATCGAAATTGTCATTCTCAACTGTATCTCTTACCAGCAAGAAAGCAGCATATGAGATTGGTGTTGTTGCTGTGAAGTGTATGTGTAAGTTACTCTGCTCCAGATTTAGCTTCAACTTTTACAAAAATATTGCAAATAAATTAGTACCTCTGTCTATAGATGTGGATGAAAATGTTACTGAATTATGCACTCAGGCATTTGAGCGATTGTTCAAAGCAGATAAACTTGGTGAAGCATCATTTGATTTGGTAAAGCAGATAGTCAATGTGGTCAAAGAACGAAAATTTTGCGTGCCTGTAAACTTGCTTCGAACTTTCTTCAGTTTGAATTTAAGAGAGGCTAAACCTGAAGTCAAAAAGACGGACATGCGTAAGGGTAGAAAACAATGGCAAATGATGTCTCGTACAGAGAGGTATGACAAGAAGAAAATAAAAGAGCTCGAAGCTGAGTTGAAAGAAGCCCAAGCATATGAAAGTGTTGAAAATGTTAAAAAATTTCATACAGCCACCCTAAATAAAATGTTTTGGGTCTTTTTCCATATCCTGAAAGATGGCCAAAAGAGATCTTTGATCGCTCCTGCACTGGAGGGTCTCTCTAGATTCGCCTATCTGATTAATTTAGAATTTTTTGATGACCTTAACTCTGTTCTGTGCAGTATGATGGAAAATGGTCAACTGAGTGACATAGAAAAATTACATGGTGTGTATACCTTGTTTACAATTCTTGCAGGGCAGGCTGAATCACTTCAGATTGATCCACACCAGATATACTGTCATATGTACCAAGGATTCTTAAATCTTGGCCACTCTACAGATGTAGAGCACTTTGATCTTGCTCTTAAGTGTTTGGAATTTAATATTCTTAGAAAACAGAAGAAGATATCACACAACAGACTTCTAGCTTTTGCAAAGCGGGTTGGAACAGTCACTTTACAAACACCAATTCATGGAACATTAGGACTGTTGGGTTCTCTTCGAAATATTTTCCTTAATGTAAAAGGCTCTGATATTCTACTGGATTCAGAAAGTTCTCTGGGAAATGGTATTTATTTTCCTGAAATGGAAGATCCAGAACACTGCAACCCTACTTCTACAACTCTGTGGGAGCTTCATTTACTGCGAAAGCATTACAACCCAGCAATACAAATTTACTCGATACACTTGCTCAACAAATGTCCAAATCATGGACGGTTCAACCTTCCTGAGAGGCTTTCTAAATCTTCCCCAGAGGAGATTTTGCATCTTTTTGCTGAAGTGGCTGTGGAAAATAGAATGGACTTTTTAGAAGATGTAGAAGAACCACCCAAGAAAAGAATAAAATTTGACCATCATTCCGCTAAACTATCTTTCGAAGATGACATTGATTTGGAACTTAATTCAGAACTTCTGAAAGATGTAAATATTTTTACTGGCAACTAATTGTTTCTATATTTGCTTGAATTAAACAACATTGGTTTAAAAAAGTATATATTTTATTTTAAACTAAGATTCAATTTAAAAGTATTAATTGATTCAATTGATCTAATTCCATAGATGAATGGAATTGCATGTATTATTGCTAATAGAATTATAAAAAGAGTGCTAATAGCGCAGCCTGACATCCAATAGAAAGTAATCTAGAGGAAATATTGATAGAAAATATTGCCTTCTTAAAAAATTACTTATCAAGCTTAACTACTTTGACAAACACTGAGCCAAGTTGAAAATAAGATTTACTGTCTTTGTAAGTAATGGGCTTTAATTGCTTTGCTGAAATTATAATCTGATGATAAACTCAGGCCCACAATTTGCGCATTGTTTACAAAATCTTGCAATTTCATTGAAGCTATAAGTAATTTAGAAGGTCCATATGTCATCTGAGTAAAAGGAAAAGCCTGGTTCCTTATTCTCAAAAATGACTTGTGCTAAAAATATTAGGAATGTTTTGAATTTAAACCAAAGAAAATTTAAAAGTTTTAAAATTACCTTGTTTTGACAGATCATAGTTACTTCTGCGGCATTGTAACATCTATCTGTTCCTGTACCTTTTTAAAGGGGGTAGGTTTTATGTTTGTCTGGATACACATTCTCTGAAATAATTAGTTAATGTGCTTTACATTTTATCAAATTGTGTCTTATAATAAACCATGTCTATTTTCATTCCCCCATTATTACTATACCACTGATTTTTAACCAGTGTGCCTAATGGATGGTGAATCATTTTTTCTGAAGATATTTTCCCTTTTAATCAGGGTATGCTGATTTAAATCAAAATTTTAAATTTCCTTTTTGTGGTAAGTTTATAAATAATGAAATAATTATGAGAACAAGGTAAATGTTATTTTATTCCAATAAATTAAGAACTATATCAAATAAGTAAAGTACACCTAATTCTGTTTTTACACGATAGATATGTTCCTGAAGAATATGTGTAAAAAAAGACATTGGTATCTATGGAAGAAAAGAAGATTGGTTCCGGATCTAAAAAATCGGTAAAAATAATTTAAAAAAAACCATATGAAAATATTCGTTTTAAGCTTATTATTTTATTTCAACAAAATGCACCTGTAATATGTAATGAAAATGAAAAAAATTCTTCATGAACAAAAAAACCTGTTTTACACATAAAATTTTTTTATTAATTTTCACTTTCTGACAATAAACGGCGCATACGTTTGCGTACGACTGGAATATCACTGCTATCACTAGATTGTGACTGCTATCACTATCACTTTGTTGTGAACATCGTCTTCTTCCTCTATTAATGAAGTTCTTTCTGTGATCTCTTGAGCAAAATCAGCATGAGTTTCCTCTGGTACTGATGTTTCACCGGTTTTACGAACGAATTCAGTTATTAACCGTTGTGTTCGTGTTTTGGTTAGGCTGTTGTATAATTCTCTGTAAGAGGCTGTCAACAACTTCAGTTCACGTTGAAACTTCCCAGCTCGTTCCTCATTAGGGTCATGTTTGACAAAATGATTACCCAATTTTTTGGCCAGTTCCAGACCTTTTATTAAATCTGCATTTAGAACAGGATCATTTTCTTCATTATCACTACGTTCTGTGGGATTAGGAGTCTCAAGGACAACCTCTAATATTTCATCTTCGCTTAAGGCTTTATCGACTAATAATTCATCAATATCTTTAAACGATAGATCATCGAATCCTTCTCCACCAATTGTGTGTGCCATTGTAATGATGTTGGGAAATTCGGTCGTATTAGGGATGATGGGATCTTTGCTTTTTACACATTGTGGCCAAACCGCTTTCCAACACACATTCAAAGTTGCTGGTTTTAATTCAGTTAACGCTAATCCAACTTGATTGATACAATCCATAATTGAGAATTTCTTCCACACATCAATAACTGTTAGTGTTCATCATTCAGTTTGTCCAAAACATGTTGGAATGTTCGTTTTACGTAGTATGTTGTAAATGTCGCAATTATACCTTGGTCTAGCGGTTGTATCAAAGATGTAGTATTAGGTGGCAGAAATAAAATTTGTACGTTTGGGTGTTCCAAGACAGGATGGCCGGGTGCATTGTCAAGAATCAGAATTTTAAATTCAAGACCTTTCACATTCATGTAACGTCTGTTGAACGAAACATTTGTTGAACCATTCTGTAAAGATAGCAGTGATCACCCAGGCCTTCTTGTTTGCCATCCATTGAACAGGCTGTTTACTGATATCTACACCTTTCATTGAACGTGGGTTTAGGGCTTGATTTACCAGCAGTAGTTTCAACATACGATCTCCTGAAGCGTTGAAGCAAAATAATAAGGTCACACGATCCTTAGCTACCTTAAAACCACCAGCAGTTTTCTGCGATTTGGCTACGTACGCGTCTGTTCGGTATTCATTTCCAGAAGAGACCACTTTCATCTGCATTCCACACTTGATCAGGAGTGTATCCTCCATCTTTAATAATTTTAGCAAGTTCCTGCGGGAATACTTTAGCGACCGATTCATCTGCAGATGCAGTTTCACCTTTAATTTTTATATTATGAAGAGCATGCCTTTTAAGAAATCCTGTCATCCAACCTGTACTTGCAGAAAATTCATACTTTCTGTTTAACTGAGATGAAGTGCTTGGCTCCTTTTCTTTAATCTGTATAAATTCTTAGTGCTGTTTGCTTGATGGCATTTCCATCTACTGGTACTCTTTTTTGACTTATCTTCTATCCATATTACCAGAGCCTTTTCCATCTCTTCCTTGACAATATCTCTTGTATATGATGATGAATTAACACTTCCAGAACATACTGACTTCCTAATTGCAGCTTCATTTTTCTTAATTGTTCTTATGGTAGCTTCATGTACACCAAAATGCTTTCCTTCAGACATAGCACCTTGTCCAGTTGTAAGACGACTAAAATTTGAATTTTAAGTTACAAAGAAATCCCTTTCCTTTTCGTTTTGGTAATGGGTGAATTATGTGACATTATATAAGGGGCTACTGAAAACTATCTCAAATTAAAATTAGTAAATAAAGGTTTGAAAAATTTGTAAACTTACAATTTATTGACTTTCGGCAAAATTTATATGTGCACAAATTTCACTATAGATTCTTTCACTTTGAAATAGAGCTACATACTAAATGTCTTCCGAAGATACAATGCACAAATACGGTAGATGTGCACTAATTTCAATAAAAACGTTATGTAATGTATCTAGAGGAAAGCACGCGTTTCAAAACACACTAGCTATTATACATATAGAAAATAGAAATGATCTACTACGGCACAAATAAAATTTTGTTTTCTTAGAATTTAGGCAAAAAAAATTGTTAGAAATTGGATTGGACCGCTTGTTAAATCAAAATGACTCGTGTAAAAAAGAATGAAATATTTGTTTTGAATTCATGTAAAAAAGGTTCGTGCAAAAACAGAATTAAGTGTAGTCTGAAAAAATAATTACACTTAGTCACAATGAAAAAGTTTTCCAATTTTGCATATAAATCTTTAATTGGAATTTTCATTTTTTTTGTGAAATATGTTGGTTAATTTTTATTTAAATTTAATTGGGAAATTTTATGCATTGATCCCTAGGAATTCTTTACACTGCTAGCATAACTATTCTGTATTTGTGGAAGTTTGGAATGTAAAATTTAATTCACCCATCTGATAATTGAATATGTTAAAATAGATTTCAGATTGAAGTGAAAAGCTATTTCAATGATTATGATGATTGATTGCAATGATGGAATTTTTTATTGCAAGCTCAAAATTCCACTCAATTGGCATGTTCTGGGGGAATGCTATTACACTTATACTATGCTGTTCATAAAGAAAAGCACTATTTTCTTTTATGGTATGTATGAACCCTTTATGTGTGCTTGGAATATTACTTAGAGGTACTCAGAGAAAATTTTAAAAATAGGCATATTTGATTTCAATTTATGTATATTTTCATGTCCTATCTCATTCTTTAATTTTTCGTACATTTTTTACAACTTAATACTTTTCGCAACCTAAATATTAATGAGATGTACGATTTTTTGGGTATTAATTACTTCATAAAAATAACTAGAGAATCTACACATGCATAATGCAAAAAATTCTGAAATTTGTCTGATTTGTGAATAATTTTATACAAAACATAAAATGGTGTTAGTGGAATCCCCAATGTTATTTATCTAGGTCCAAAAATTTCATGCCACCAGTTATGGGTTCAAATCAAACCACTCGAGAGCCAAACGGAAAAAACACTGCTTTTGCATGGTATTTGTTGTGCTGTTTTTTATACTCTATCATGTGATTAACTTCCCTAATTGCCACATCGTGTTTTAATCTTTCAAAAATTTACCCTGTCATATTTCCCAATATATTAATGTTATTTATCATAAATATTAATGTTTAACCTAAATCAAAATTATCTAGAAACCACTGATTTGCTTATTTCATCTCTAACAAGTTGAAACTTTTACAGCCAAGGGATTAATTAAAATCTGATTTAAATAAAATAAATCCAATTTTTATGATCTTTTTCAAAAATAAATTATTCTGCTTTTAATTGTTCGATTTTGAATTTTTGACACATGTTCAGAAATAATTTCAAGAAAAATCCTTTGAAGTGAATTTGAGTATTATTTTTTTAATAGTAAGTATCAAATAAATTATTTCAAAAAGATATTTTGTACCAGAAAGTGTAGGTAATTACTATCTTTTTGTTAGTCAATCAAAACTATATCCTTTTTTGGCAGATGGGCAAACAAATTAATGTTTCTGGGGGTCACAGAATCTTAGAAATTAATTATGTGTTCCATGAGATGAAAAAGGCTGAAAATTACTGACAACTAATGGGAAATTAAAAAGATTTTGCTTGTGGTAAAATGGTTTAGTTTTAAAGTGAAACTGAATCGTCAGAAAAAATGAAGGTTTGATGGAGCCTGTTAAATTACATTTAACCATTAACATTTTCTTCATTGTTCACTGCATATTAAAACGGCATGAAGACATAAAAATCGGATTTATTTGATTTAAATCAGATTTAAAAAATTTTAATCAGATTTCAATTAATTCCTTGCCACTAATGCTTTAGCTTGTTAGATATGAGACATTTATAGTTTCTAGATAGTATTGACTTCTGTTAAACATTAATATGCTCTCATGCTCATAAATTAAGGATGACAGTTTGTACAAATTAAGCCTAAAAAGTACAACAAAATTACTGTAAACATAAAGCCTGTTTATTACAAAAAAGGTACAGGACAAAAAATGGTGCGTGTACTACCACAGTACCCAATAAAATAAGGCAAATACTCCCTGGAGCAAACGGAGAATACATGTCTCGTGTAGAAAAACTACACTATACGGTTTGTATGAAGATTAATAGACTATGTTTGTCATGTGTTGCAAGACATTCAGTACAATGTCTGGTCATGCTGAGCACCAAATTATCCAGCTGGTTTTAGGGTAGGCCATCCCACTCTTGAACCAATGCTATGCGAAGTCCAGAATAGACCTTGGAGGTGGATGACGTTCTGCAACTCGTCGCTGAGCACGTCCCATGCATACTCAATCGGGAGAGAAAGCCAGTCATTCCAAACGGGTGATATCCTCTTCAAAGCATTCATCCACGATGATTGCACGGTAAGGACGTTGTCATCCAAAAAGAAAATCTCCGTCATCTTGCGGTGTTGTAATCCGGGGGCGACCTGTGCTGCAGCTTCTACTTACGTTTCCATCCCCTTGGAACCGCTGCCACACCCTCGATATGACACTCTGGGATTCCCAGTTCCTGGGATACTTCCATCTACGTGCGGCCACATTCCAAACGACCGATAACTGCTACGTAAAAAATCGTCCATGTGTGTCCTCTGAGTCAGCTATTCGTCTATGGCAATCTCAGGCTTACACCCCGATTGAGAACTAACTATACATCGTCACAGCAACGATTCTTTTATACACTCCACGGACTGCTCTGTCCCTTATGACGTACTTTCAGCGCCATCTTTTACTTCAGCTTGAAACAAGCACGTTATTCCAGAAGAGATGTGTTGTTCTGTTCCATCAGAAATTCTTGTCCACAATGCACTTTTTTTCTGTGATTCTCAAATATCCTTAATTTATGAACAGGAGTGTATTTGAGGATTTAGAAAATATAGCTGGACAAATTTGTGAAAGATTAAAACAATTAAAATTATCATTGGGCCTTGTTGCTGTCATTTTAATTGTTTTTCATGATACAAATCCTAATTAAAATTCTAAATTAAAAATAATTTCATCAAGGGAGGAAATTTTAATTTAACAAATTTGTAAATCATAATGGAAAAAACAAGTTTTAATTTTCTTAGGCCTTTGTTTCCCAACTTGTTTCAAGTGTAAGTTGAAAATATTCTTTACTGATACAGAAGTGGCTGGTGGTAAGTTGGCTTAATGAATATCTTGTTGGCTACAGACACTAAATTGTAAATGAGTTTCCCCATTCAAAAGGAGATATCTGGAATACAATGTTTTTTGCAAAGTGGAAGTTAAGAAACTTATCTACTTTCTTTTGAATTTTCTTAATTACAGACATGATACTAGATGAATATTTTGCTTTTGCAAATATTAAGAGGTTCTATCTACGCTCAGTCGATTTTCTTCCTAAGGGAATGCAATCTTCTGTGTGTATGACCTCGAATCAGTTTTGATAATTGAATCTTTCCTAGGATTCTGTCAATAGATGCGATTTAGTCTTGTCTTGTGGGGTAAAAGCAATACTTCACTACTAATTACTAAATCTGGTGACACTCAAAAGGTTATGTACAAAGGTTTTATATTCATGAAATATTTTCTATAATTTGCACCAATTTTACATTTTATTTTGTAGAGCCATTCTTCATGAATATGCTTTTTGAAACAGAATTTTGAATACTAAGAAAACTAATTTTTGAAATCTTGGAATGTCCAAATCATATTCCTATGTAAACTTGGATTGATGTCCTCATTTGGTTCAGTTTTGAGCTTTTGCTTCTAGATGTAAGACTCACTCAAACAAACTCAAGTTTCAGTTGTATGTATTTCTAGAGAAGTTACTGATTTTAGTTTTTCTTGATCAAGAGTAAATGAAAATGACGCGTGATTGTATGTTGAAAAGATACTTCAAGGACTTAACTGACAAATTATTTTGATTGATTTCAGTATCAAAGATTTCAAATTTTTTTATTGCAAAAGTAAAATATTTCTTACCGATGAGGAAACATGTAGATACTTTAAAATGATTATTTTTATTGAAACCATAACATTAAAATTTTTTACCACTCATTTGGGAACGGTGAACTCTACTCACTCAACCGTTGAGGTAAGAAATAAGATCAAGACTGAGCATTAAACAATATAGCTCATTGCTCTTAAGATTTCTATTAGTTTATGGAATTAACTCATGCTTTTTTAAAATTTATAGGAATTCCTGTTTCATATGAAAACCATTTGTTTAATTGTTTGGTGACCGTCTTTATTCAATTGTGTTTAACAGTTGACTATGATTTGCAGATTTTGTGCTTCCTGTCCCTTTATGAGATGATTATTAAATCAGAGTCCACATAAAATAGGAGTCTTGCTTATTAATCTTGTATGCTTTTGTGTATCATTGTTTAAAAAGGAATACCTTAAATACAGGTTTTGCAACATTGGTTCATTTTTATCTATCATTGTAAATATACAGATTAAAATTTATGTTTTATAAATATCAAAAGGCAAAATTATTTGAGTAGTAGAAAAGTGCAAAACGTCTGTCAGAATTCGAAAATCATAATTGAACTTAAAGTTTCTAAATATTTTAATTGCTTTAACGTTTTGTAAGTATTGAATATTCATGAAATCTTTCAGTATAGGTCAACAGGGTATTAATATTTTTTACAGATGCTCGATTTAACTTATCTATTATTGACGAGAGTTTGGCGATTTGGAACTTATGCTTTTTGAAATGTAGCCTTTTCTGTTTGAGAAAGGAATTATATTTCCTTTAAAAAAATTCTAAGAATCTCTGAATTGTTCGTGATTGTTCAAAATAAAGAATTTTAAGAGGCTAAAGGTGTTAATTCTGCACCAGATGCTTCATCCAGCTCCAAGCTGTTTCAAAAAGTATATTAGATCACCTTCTAAGTTGTGATAAAAACTCAATTATTTGTCCAAAAATTTGCTTGAAAACAGTATTAGGCCCGTATCTTGTCATGAAAAAGCAGAAAATTTTGCACAATTTTTTTGATAGAAATTAGTCCATACATTTTGACCCATAATGTAAGAAAACATCAAAAGGTTCGGAGGCTATCTCGTGGTATGTGAAAAATAAATGTAAAACATGACATCAATCGCAGCTAATGTCGTCAGTATAGAATATCATGTAGCCGAAAATTACATTTTTCCTTTGCCAATCAGGTGTTCCGAGACTTTTTAACATAGTGTGTGTATCAAATGGGCTGATACTATAGAACACAATTTTTCCCCTCCAGGTGGTTATCTTCGGATTGAAAACTGCCCTATAGTGGCCAGTCTTGTTCGAAAACATGTTCCTAACTATTGTGCTCAAATAATTTTTCTCAAAAGATATTTGTTATTTTAAGGGATCGGATTGGAAAAAATCATTGTTAGAGATAAAAAATTACAAGCGAGATTAATAAGTTGTGTTTATGTTAAATAATAATGGAACTTGATGTAATAAAAATGCAACAGATCATCAGATATAAGTTAATAGTCCAAGTTTGGCTGTACAAAATATATTCGCTTTTTGCTTAGTTCTCTAAAATAAACTCGCACAGAAGCTTGGAAGAAAACTGAAAAAGATTTTATTTGCGTACAAAATATGTAACAAGCACTGGACTGCTGCTCATGTCTCATTTTGAAAATTGCACTTTTAGTGCTACAGGTCAGTTTGTTTTCTTAACCCGTGCAGTAAATGGTTTATTCATCAGTTTCCAGTAAATGATACAAATTATAAGCCACAAAAAGAAGGATGCAATGTAAGTCAGACGTATGATGAACTCTGGAACCCATTTGGCATGTATTGAAGACAAAGAAACACTCATGAATGTCAGGAAATAGTGATCCAGTACGAAATAAGAAATGCAACGTAATAATTCCATCCACGAGGAATATTCACTGAAATACAAGACAGATTCATTGGAAAGCTGAAAATTTAAGTTAATTACGAGGGTATTTCAAAAAGTAAGGTAACAAGAGCTCTGACGGGTGTACAAATTCCCCATGCGAATTAATTATATTAAAAAGAACCGGTAAGTGGGTAAGGAAAAGAAAAAATGTTTTGACAAGACACACGTGCAACTTAAATTTAGTCTACTAAAAAGTATTTACTACATGTGTGTGTGGTGGAGTTGATTTATACTTCTATAAGTACATTGTATTGTAAGTTAATTTTGTAGTAGTGGCTAAATTCACCACGATGTATATATTTGTGCAAGTTAAGCATTAACCTAGATACTTGTATTTCAAGAGAGATCCATCATCTGTCCCGGAATTAGGGCTCGTCATCAGACATGGTACTGGGACCGAGAAGGCTGATGTAAGGGAAGGGGGCCTGATTCTCCAGATCAAACCACATAACAAATCCCTTCAATCTTCTAAAATATAAGAATAGTATATATCTTTCAAAACCGCCGTCTTAATTTTCATTTTAAAGCAGCCTTCATTGGAAGTATAAAGCTGATGACTGGAGTTGTATTCTAGACTAATTGATAGCTCTTCGGTCTTAATTATTGAGTTTTTAAATAAAAATATTGACGATTTTCGTTAATTTTCAATGCCAGTTTTAAAAAAAATTTCTGTATTTAAATTCTAATCTTTTAATAATTATCGAGAACTGAAACCGAAATATTGGTTTTCTATTGTCAATGTTTCTATTGTTTTATTAATGTGGTTTTCTGATTGTAATATTCTAGTAATTATCCTAGTATTTGAGAATACTATTTAGGAATCTGTGTAATTAGCTTTTATGTACAAATTAGAGAATTCGAAATATATATAATCAGTTTGCAAGAAACACATTAAGTCAAAAATTTCAAGATTTGAGTGTATAGCTTTTCTGGACTAGAGCGTGGGGATCTCTAGACTGCTGAAGTCTATTAAGTTACTTTTTCTCTGCATGAAGGTTAGATTTCTTCTAAAGAAACACACTTAATGAGTAAAGTATAGGGAGTACCCCCTCGATTTCTCATGACTATATTTTTTGAGTGTGTTTCACTTGTAAGCCGACGATATATGAACCAGGCTGATATAAGTCAATGCTATGAATATGCAATTAATTTACAAAATGAACACTTTCAATCGATTTTTAGTTTTTATGGTATTGAAATTAAGTAATAGTTGTAAGTTTTAAGGCAGTCACCACAGCAGTTTTACATATTTAATGTTAAAATTTTCAAATAAGACAAAATTAGATAAAATCTAATCTGATCTACAATCCGCTGTGCTGCTCCAGTGCGACGTTAATTAAAATACATACATATCTAATCTAATCTATGGATACTGAAAGACCATTTCGCGTTGATACTCATAATCTTTCTTTTTGTGCATATTTTAGTATATAGACTATTAGATGCTATTTTCAACGATAGATCCAAGGGCACTTCATTTCCAGACTTGAAGTTTTCATGAGATTCCTTTAAGCTATATTATTTATTATTAAAATCGTAATGATGGTTGTTTTTTTATGGCTCAAGGTCTAGATCTGGCCAAGCTGCCCCAAGCAATGTTTTCTTCCCGTTAAGTAAATAGACATGCATACACAAAGAAAGTTATACTAACACAGAAGAGAGAAATACACCAAAGGTGTATTACAGGAATCGAGAAATTGTAATGAAGGCATTATGGAAACCTTAATCATTATAGAAAAGTGCGAAATTTCTTGCTATTTATTTGTCTCGATTGATGAAATTAAATATTTACGTATAGAAAATTTAGAAATGGATTTGGTTTGTCGCTCTACTGTCACTTTTGATACATGAGAATCACCTGAGGTAGGTAATTAATTAATTAACGTCGAACTGGAGCAAAACAACGGGCTATTGAGGACCACTTGAAGTATTTGTTCTAGTTTTATGCACAAATTTTCAAATACGCGCGCGAATACTTTAAGTGATTCGTGTTTTAACCCTCTGGTTATACCGAAGCGGCCGAGATATCTCCGTCCCTTCACTGCGGGTGGGTCAGATTGTTGTGTGCCTCAGAAAAACCCTGACGAAACGGCCCGCATCCATTTAGATTTCCTTCCTCTTCTTTTCCGTCAAAGAGATTTGGGTGTTGAAAGCCTCATCTCCGATGACAGGGATATAGAGGCATCGACCCTCTAATGAAATAAACGGAGCATGTCCGTGCAGCTTTATGTTAGTTCTACCGGTCTCTCGGTTTGAAGATCTGTCACGTGGTTGTGGGAAAAAGCATGAATCCTAAATTATTGATTGGTTAAAGTGATTATCCACCGTAATCAAAACACTAGTCTGCGTTTCGATAGCCAATCGGCTGTCGATTCGCAGGCCCACATGATTTACCCTTCAGAGATCTTATGACAGCGACTCCGCACACATGCTCTATCTATTTCATTAGAAGGTCGAAGTTCTCACGCCTTCTGGAGAAGAGCATCGACACGGTCGTCTCGAGCGCAATCAGTATTTTGGATGACGGGCCGCTTCAGTAACCAGGTGAAAAAACTGTTTCGACGCTCCTTATGCAGGGAGATAAGATTAAGCATTACACAGATTTGTGTTACTAATATAAACTCATTAAAACTACCTATTATCGAGAATCATCCCGATGCACACAAGTGAGAACACGATGTAACTCATCGATCCATAAAACACAGCTACGGGAAGCATCTGTAATGAAAATAATGTTACAATTCATGATTAGACAAATTGAAAACTTTCAGATACAAAAATACAAAGCGTCTCTACCTTTACTTTGAAAGATTTCCTTACTTTGTAAGATTTTAGAATTTTTAAATATCCTTGGACGAGGATGAAGAAGTGCCAGACAAGATAATATTTATACACTGTAGGCAAATGTTTGTCATATTTTTTTGCTGGAGCTTTCAACTGAAAAAGAGGGAAGTTAAGTATACATGCATAAATTAGTTTTTTATTTTTGAGTAATCTTGAAAATATTTATTCTTCTATAGAAAAAATTTGGAAAAAATTAAAAATTTATTTTATGATTTCACTTATAAGTTCACTAATAAGCGATTTTTAGAAGATAAGTTAATTTCAATTTTATAAGTTATTGAATTTTAAAATGAACATTATTTTCAGTATAGAATAAGGATTGTATTCTTTAATCACTATATTAATTGTAAACTGACAGTTCTGTGAAAACCAAATGCAATATTGTTGACTTAAAATAATTTGAAACAGAAATTATTTTATTTAGAATTATTGATTAACAGAGCTACATACGTGTTTAATTTTTAATATTACGGACTATAATTGTGTGGGTCGGTCTTGGCAAGAAAGTGCAAAGCCACATTTTTGGCTAAATTAAACTGACACTGCTATTTGTTTGCTATCATAGTAAGTTGCAATCTGCTGTAAAGAATTTCGTTAGAATGCCAATAGATAGCAGATGTTAGAAATTTTCTTCTTGCCCCGATCTATTCTATAAGTTTCTGGTGGTAAGGAAGTGTCGCATTAGATGTTTAACTATGACAAGTGGGAGACGACTGAAATTTGGTAAATAATCAGAAGATTTGTTTGTAAATGAAGATTTGGATTCTACCTACAGATACTGATGTTTCAATCATTGGAAGTGAGGATGAATAAGTGTTAGCATAATATTTATCCAAAGAATATTAGTTTCTAAGGTTGGTTAGGTTATATTGAATTCTTTTGTTTAAAATAAGTATTTATGAAAACTTTTCGCACTCTCATTAATGAAATTATTATCTTTATAAAAAATGCTTCATTTTTGTGTTTCCTATTTATAATTACTTTCAATGATAATGGAATTATTTTGCTCAATAACCAATGCCTTCCACCTGTATATGATCCTACTGGTTCGGGAAAATGTCATCCAAGATTGTAGTTAGATGACCTTGGGTTTATGAAATAAATCTCGTATAAATATGGAATTTGAGAAACACAAAACACACATACGAAAGGAAAGAAATACAAGTTTTCTCAGCTTGAAACAAAACTACAATATGCTATATAAAAAAAGAAAATTCAGGATATCTTAAAACTTCTTTCTTCATTTCGCCAATTTACCAGTAACAACAAAAGCTTGACCCCTGATCCCCAGAAAACTGGAGAATTTGAGATGACTTGAACCAAATAATACGTATTATTTAAGTGTAGCTAAGTTATTTTGCGTTATTTGATGTATTTTCATTATTGTTCTTACATTATTATGTCTTAAGTGTAAAAGCATGATTCATTTTGAGAAACAATAACGGAAACCCTGCCTTGTTGATTGATTACCTGACACTGAGTTAGAAATAGCATTTATAAGAGTTTTACTGTAAGTAGAATATATAGAATATCTTAAAATATAGAAATATTTTAAAGATAGTTATATTTATTTTGTACAATCGTGAAATTATTCAATATTTGTGATGATTTCAAATAGCAATTATCAAAACACGTTTAAAAATACATAAATACGTTTTTGAATAAAATCACTGTTAGTATTTAGAGTTAAGATAGTGCCAAGCCACTAAATTTTTACGCAATACTTATAAAAATATTTAATCATGAAATATGTATCAAATGTTTAAAAAGTAATGCCATATTAAAATTCAGAACATATGAAATATTAATATGTAGGTAAATACATGAAATATTAATATGTAGATAAATACACTTCATTTTGTTCAATATGGTTTGAAGGTTTTATCAAACTTTGAAACTTATATCTCAAAAAAGAAAATGAGACGGCATTCTCTTGCCCCGATCCCCTCAATTGTGTAATTTACAGCAGTATTAGTTTAAAAATGTATGAGCTGCAGTAAAAATGAATTTATTATCGTCAAACAAATTATCTATGAACCAGATAGCATCCACTGTGTTTTGTGAAATTTTTTCTCTTTGTTGCATATTAAAAGTCTGCGAAGATTTAGTGTTAAAGGAGAAAAGATAGTAGATAAAATAATTCCCATTCGTTAAATTTTTTATATGATAGCATTTGAAAACAAACAGGCTATATTCCTAACAAATTCGAACAAAATCCCTGTCAGGAGGATAGTGGATATATTGTACTCTTTACTACAAAATAATTTCTTCAGCTATTATTTTAGTACGTTTTCATGAAGAGTGTTGAGAAACATTGCTCATATTCAATTGCTGACTGCTGGAATAGAAAATCATTACAAACAGACAAAAAATTATGAGTTCATTAAAAAAGGTTAAAAGTAATTTTAAGAATTAACTTTGTTGACATAGATTAAAAATTTTATCACATGACATAAATAGTACATTCCCATTAAAATACAAATCAATGAAAAATAACAAAATGTGCGATGAAGACTAATTCTGTACCTCAGTAGAAAAAGGGTCATGTTCAAATTCGCTGATATTGAGTTATATCCATAAATTACTTCAAAAGATAATGAAAGTTGTAAGTAGAAAAACAAAATGCCAGTCCTGTCAGTACATTATGAAAGTATCAAAACATTGGAGTGTATTTTTTTGTACGTTATACTAAAAGTAAGAATTGTACAAATTACTGAACTGTGCTGTTATCAAAAATTTGCAAAATGACAGCACTTTTCTACCAAGGTACAGAAAAAAGCTTTACTCATTTTTAACATTCATATAAGGAAAAGAAACAAAATAAATTGATCTTACGTCAGGTATATCTTTGGGATTTCCATGCCAAGGTTGTCCTGGTGACCATCCTGGTCCTTTGAATATTACGGACAGCTTATTATTCCACCCCTTATGATTTCTAACAGCTTTCCACATGTGGATGCAATGATCAAACTGAAGTTGAAAAACGGGATTCAATCATTTCTTTTCTCAACTGGCAAATGGTTAATTGAGTTTCTTCTTACGGTAGAAAGTTTGATGTCCAATTAAATTCATCTTTTAGTTCAAATTTGTATTCATACCTGGATACGAAACGGATCAAAGGATCCGATAGGATGAGTTAGCCCATAAACTATATCTTCTTTCTCGGATTCAAAAGTACCGAAGATCCTATCCCAAATTATAAGAGTGCCTCCAAAGTTTTTATCAATGCAGTTTCTGTTTGCACCTGATAGATTGAAAAAATAATTTTAACAATTTCGCAGATTACGATATAAATAGTGTTTTCATAGCATGCATCATAATCATTTCATAAATGCATAGTGTTTTCCAAAACTTCCTTTAAGGGGAGGTTTGTAACCAAAAATTAAACCGTATTCACATGGATGTATGTCCGTAAACGCACCCGGGTGTACTAGAGGATACACTAGGTTGCACAAATGAAAGTCAGCAAGTTGTGCGAACAACTTTTATTAGCTTTAATTCTACAGTTGCAGAAAGTTTCTACCGTCAACAGTAAGGTACTCCTGACTGGGTTGATGCATGAAATGCCGTACATGTTTGAAAATTCCTGTCTTTTCGCTCACTTGCAGCCTTAACAATGACTCTTGCGATGAGATCAGCTTCGGAGTTAATGGGGCATACACAATGTTTTGAGATATCCCTAGAGGAAGAAATCAATGCATGATAAATCGGGCGATTTTCGGGCATATATTCCCATGTCAATATGGTTTCATTTTGTGTTATTTATTTTTTCTAAAGAATAGAGCCCACAAGGCGCAAATCGTAGCTGAAAAAATGGAGACAGACATTTATTTTGAGTAGCCATGGTAGGATATGTTGAAATCCGTCTGCGGCGTCAACCTTCAATAAAGTTGTGCAGGACGTTTTGAAGCACTCTGTGTAATACTTATTTTTAGTTTCTTAATTTTATAATGTCTAAGATATTTTATTTGATATTTTAAGATATTTTTGTTGTAAAATACATAGCAATTAATGCAACTAATTATCAGTTATAAAAGTATATTAATTAAAAAAGTGCCTTATAAATCCTATATATAAATATATCCTAAACATATATAATTTTATTTCATTTAACCTTACCGTGATGGACTCTGTGATGGCTTGGTGTGTTTAATATATATTCCAGGGGGCCAAGTGATCTTACTAACTAGAGAGGCATTAAAAATTATTAAAATATAGTCATGAATTCAGATATTTTATGTAACAATTGAAATTATAGTAAATTAGCTTACTTCTGTATGTATCCAGAACTGATAAATATAGCTGAACTGTACATGCACTAAGTACATAGCTGGTGATATTACGAAGGCCAGAGGTAAATATAGAATCTAAAAAAATACAGAACCCTGTAAAAATATTTTTCACAGATTTCTGTTGAATTATTCTGTCAGTCAATATTAAGTATCAAATGCAAAATTCATGCAATCATGATTACTTAGGAAGGGAAAATTATGCTTTGAAATTTAATTAAAGCCGTATCGTGTAAAACACATTCTTCTAAAGTCCACAACTTTGCAGATGCTTTTACTCCGCATTAGGTTATTGTGAGAAAGTTATCTTTCGGGAAAGAAGTTAAGGGATTAAAAATAAATATGAGCCGGGAAATAAAAATTAAATTTGAATTTAAAAAATAATTTTTTTAAGTGATATAGTGTTAGATTAATTTGTAAATTTTTTAAGAACATTTAAGTTGATGGGGATAAGAAATAAAAGTGGGGTTTCAAATGGGGGTCGCTGGCGTTGAAATCAGTGACGCTGCCAAGCTAGCTACAAAGCATTTGCAGAAGAAAAAGAAGCGATTCAAGTATCAATTGACTCGAGAAGAGTCATTGACCCCTTATCCTATTTCTTTTCTTGTAAACATGTGTATTAAATTTTTGAAAAACGTAACAAAATCGTATCATTTTTTTTACACAGATTTTGTTCTATCTGCAAGTCAATGGTTTTGATCAGCAGTTTCGAATGCTATTAGCTGCAGAACTAATAAACTGCAAAATAATATACTTAAAGTATATTAGAGTATCTGGTAAGCAGAGAAGAGTTATACACTAGCAGTACCCGCACGGCGTTGCCCATGACATCATTCTTGTTATGTCCTCACTGATTCTGAAAACATTAAAAAGAAAAAAACAATTTTAAGAATGAGTCTCACCACCCGACATGACACAGGCATGTCGCATCATTCCTTCCACCTCACTGATTCTTGCTTAGAGAGCTTCATGATACACTATGTTCAACGTTCTTCCATTTGAAGCTAAGATGTAAAGATTCTCGGCTTTTTCAACTCTTGAACAACCCACATACAAGATCATGGGAGAAACACGGTTTAATGAGATCGAATCCTACAACTTTCAGCGATTGTCCTTGTGCCTTGTTGATGCTCATGGCGAAACTTAAACGAACAGGGAACTGACGGCGTTTAAATTGGAATGGGAGATCCGAAGGGATGATTGGGATCCTAGGAGTGAATACGTCTTCGCCTGCGGTATGTCCAGTCATGATGGGATTCAATAATATTCAGTATCAGTTTCTTGAGATAGCCTTGTTCCATTGCAGAGTGAAGGTGGATGCAGATTTCTGAGAAGCATAATTGGTGCCACAATCTTCAGCTCTAATATGTGCGAGGGTACTCCAGATGGTTCCAATGTGTTCAAAAATTCTGTTGTGTAGTTCACAGCCACATCTATGTCACATGTAGTGTCGATAGATTTGTAAATTTGAATACTACCGGGCAGTTCTTGTAAAAGTTGCTTATTGATCACATTGACATCTTCGTTTCTAGGGGCAAGAATTGCTCTTTGGCACAGCCATGCGTGATCAGTAAAGTGCTGCGCCACAGAAACACCGCCTCTTTCAGCTCTCGTTGAGTTTTCACAATCCTTCCAATGCTTTGCATTGCTATACATCCATCTTCATTATCCGAAGTAACGACACCATTTCATAGTTGAAGTAGGTTATCTGCAAATTGCTGGGCAGAGGGATCACCGTTGACATGAACTCGCATGTTTGTTGATAGTCCAAGTGAATGCCATTCCAAATGTAAGATGATTTAATGAGGCCTGCATTTCATCCGCCCTGGTTTCACGGGGAATAACCGGAAGTGTCTGTCGAAAATCGCCAGCCAACACCATAGTGACGCCTCCCATTCTGTCATTGTTACGTCTGATGTCACGGCTTTTCGGCTTTCTGGGACATAGTACATTCATCCCAGACAATGAGCTTGCAATTCTGTAGAACCTTTGCCTTTCCTGAATTTCTTGAAATGTTACATGTAGGAGTCTCCGTGTTTGACAGATTTAAGGGTAACTTGAAAGCCGAGTGAGCTGTCCTCCCTCCTGCCAATAGAGTTACGGCAATGCCTGATGATGCAGCAGCCAGGGAAATCTCGTTTGTCGCACTTTAGACAAAAGAAGATTGACGAGAAAAGTCTTCCCTGTACCGCCAGGAACATCGAAAAAGAATATGCCACCCCGCCTATCAAAACTGCTCTTGTAATATTGTCAAATGCTTCCTTTTGATTTTGGACCATTTTTGGCTCATTGCCCTCTATGTATGTTGCGAGTACATTCGCGTCATAGTTTCTTTCCATAAGTTCTTCACTCTGTAGGACTGAATCGCAGTTTCGATTGGGTTGCGGTAGTCCAAAGCTTTTTAGGTCCGATCCACCCAACAATTTAACCTTATCCTCAATGTTGATTAGAGCTATGTTGAAGATGTCATCACTGTAGTCCAGATCCATATTCTGCTGCTGTACGCGTGCTTGGTGCAGTATGTCTTTAGACAGGTTCTCTTGTGGTTCACCCATAACTGATCGGGAGAAGACATCGAACATGTTTGTAGCATAAGATCTTTGGCGATAGATATGCAGCTGTTTCTTCCAATGCTTTGTTCCAGTGTTCATCGTTCTCCAGAAGTCCTCTAATCTGGCAAGCCTCTTTGTAAGTTCCGCAGACCCTTCCTTCAAATGTTTTCAAATCTATAAACGATATCGGGCCTCGTACTTCATGCAGCAAGAGTCGCAGGTGAAAGCATTCCGAGTTGGTCGGATGGACTGTGTACACACGGCCTAGTGCATCGCTGGACCTTTTTCCTGCTTGTTCTGGTACAACTTGTCCTTGTTTTTGAAGGTTCCACGTCTTGTTTCCGTTTTTCTAAGTGTAGTACTTTGGTGCCTGGCTGTACAATAGGGTGTGTACAAACTCATCATGGGTGCAAAGTCTGAAGAAAGACGTCAGTGTTGTATCCCGAGGTGCTTGGACATAATGAGCAGTATTTTCTGTCGTGAAGTAGACTCTCTGGCCATTCTCAAGGTGGGTGGATGCTTAGATGAACGACTGTCGGGTGGCGCTCGTGAATTGGGATTTGAGTATTCTCCATACTGCTTCGTTGCTGCTGATATATCTTGCCATTTGATACTGACGAATTTCATTAAGGTCATTCTTTCCACTGGTCAATTCAAACACTGCCATGTCGGATCCTTTGTTAACATACTTACAGATGTACTTTATAGACATTAACATAATTGCAATACTCTACGTTGATATGGGCATTGAACATTTTTGTTAATAGAGGGCAATACGGAACAATCCACGTATTGTCCACTTCTGATCCTCGAAAATTTATGTTTGCAGTAAATCCCCCGTCTTATGATGATCTACGACGATGAAGTGGATATCTGTCTTGTCCTACTTGCGTCTCTTTCAAAAAACGTCGTGGGAATCGCTTTGTGCAAATTCCATCCTTCATGGAGAGAGTGGATTTTGCATCCGCAAGGGCCGTGCACCATCTGCTTCGTTACAATGCAAAAAAGTTCTGGGTCTTCTTGTGGATTAGGGATTTCTGCACTAATAAAGTCATCCACTCTGTGAACGTGTAATGAGTCTTCGAGTCAAATCAGAATGTGCGCATGAGGAAATCCTCAATTCTGCCACTCTATCGTGTACATATGACACTTAACTTCTCCAAAAATCTTTGCCTTTGTGATGAGACTCATGAGTATTTATTGCTTTTGATGAAAGACTCTTGCCAACAAATCATGACGATTCTGTGGGTTTTGCCCAACAAATAGTTCTTGCTGTATCTCTGTCCAGTTTGGATTGCATGTAAAGGTGATGAAGAGGTCTGGTCTACCATAGTTTCTCACGTAGGTCATGGCATCTTGAGTACGCTCGTGCATGTACCTGGAACCCCCAGTAAAGCTGGAAGGCAAGATGATAAACTGACCAATGTCTACAACATTTCCATCGTTCATGACCGCATCCCTCAAATGTGCATACTGTTACACTCTCTCTCAGCGTCCTCTGATTTAGTCGTATGTACAGTAGAGTATATCAACATCCTGTGAGCGTAGAACTGCATAGCAGAAATCTTAATTCCTGTAGTTGGGGATTTGCCTGTCGCGGTTCAAAATTATATCCATTCTACCCCTGCCAAAACATGAGTGGATACTGTAGCGCATCGTAGGACCTGTGCGTATCGGAATTCTCTTGATCGTGCCACTTCTTTCTTTTAAAATTATGTCTCTTGCTCCATGTTCTTCTCCCATCATGATTAAAGCCACTTCTCCTGTTGTTGGTGCATTGAACCGTCTCTCCAGTTCACCATGCAGGGTTTTGTCCGCTAAGATTACCACTTTGAATTCAGGGCTGATCTTATCCATGACCGATTTGTAGCTATGGATGTAAGAGTTGTGATGATCCAGCATATATTGTAACTGAAGTACTATGTCTTGTCTCGTCTGCGGAACGTGTTTGCAACGCTGCTCTGCTTGTTATGTACCATCTACAACCAAATATATTTGCAGAAATTTAGGCTCTTCGTTTGGTAGAGGGTGTAGACTCCCGATGCGGTAATAAACTTGACCCTGAACCTTAAATGTCGGCATGTATCCGGACTCTCTAATTTCTTTTGTCGTGCCGAAAGAGGTCATCTGGAAACAGGAATTGTACCTTCTAATATTTGCCAGGAAATGTTTAGTTTCCGCTGAATCTCCAATCAGTAAAGTACGTAGGGGCTCGGCTGGATCCATTAACCGTGGCAGTTGAACCTTTCCTCCGTTGCAGCACATACCTGGAACTTCACCTTTCCACTTCTTTGCTTCAGTGTTGACATGTTACAGACATTGATCCAATGACGCACGAAAGATCAGATACATAATCTGCGGATGGGTCGTAATTAAAAGCTGCATTCTCTAAATTTCTACAGATGCGCATTCGAGCAGCACTTCTTCCGGTTCTAACTTGCTGTAGTCGTGTTTCTCTTTTTGGGGTGGATTCAACTTCTCTTTGTTTTCTTTTTCTGTCTTCTCGCAGTTGTGTTCGAAGACATTTCTTTTTTCTGGGAGGCTGTGGCATCTTTAAATATCGCTATACTTTTAAAACGTCTTAACGCTAAACCTCACTGATTCCGACAAACAACCTAAATGAATCACAATGTCAGCGAAATCAAAACCAAATTAAACAGCAATAAACAAAATTTCATAAATGATACAAATTCAAAAGTAAGTTATGAAATAAATACTACTGAAATAAAAATGTGATTAAATCTTTAAACATCAATACAAAACAATTAACGAAGTTAATCAAGAACGCTTTCAATACGTTGGATGGGTCCGCTGTTTCAAAACATTAATAGAAGTTAGAATGCGCGTCATGCAAGTCAGATCGGTTTACGCAGATACGTCATTGCGCGATAAGTATCTTTGTCAGATCAATCTGCGTAGATACGTCGTCATGGTGGAGAAGGGACTACGCGCGCAGCACAAAACAATAATTAAATTTTTTTAGATTAAATTTTAAAATTCGGGTTTCGAGGGACATTCAGTCACATTTAGGACTACCTGTGTGCCAAATTTCATGAGTGTAAGTGCTATAGATTCGTCTGGACAGCTCACAAAGACCCACAAACACTTTCTTTTATAATAGTAGAGATTTATCCTTTGTCTTTACCCACACAACTGCGAGTTCATGTTTTCAATTTTCAGAAAATGTGAAACAAACACATTCTATGAAATGAATGAGAAAATAGGTTCAGGTCTTGAAGGTTATCACAAAACAAACACTGACTGAATAAATTCCACATTGATTGAAAAAGAATTTTTTTAAATCAAGTAAACACTAAACACTGTTATTCTTATTTTCTCAAACCAATTACGTAATTTTAAAATAACTTCGGACCAATCAAAACGTAAGCCGAAGATACGGGATGAATCCTCCATAATCATAGTGTCCAAAGCCTTTTCCAGTTACTTCTGATTAAAGGGAGAAGTGCTGAGGACTGTTCCTGAGGCCATTTGGCGGCCCAAATCCTAATATTAACCTTATCAAGTCGCATTCTGAAAAACAGTTCCACTTATCCCGTGTCGGGAGGATTTTCCAGTATACGGATTAAGCCCAGCAAAAACACGTGAGTTATATATCTCCATATACAGATATCTCCATATAGAGAATACAGATTTTGCAGTTCCTTTCATAATTCCTTTTATCAAGTCTGGTCAACCTAATATTGACTGGATCCGAGCGATACTATCATGTTTGAATTTAAGACGTAAATAACCCCCGATTGTTCAACAGATGAAGAAGTGTACTGCAACATATATTGATGTGCACAAAAAGTTAACACGAATGATTTTTCTTTTAAATTAAACTTGACTTACCCACGATGTGAATATTTGTAGGATTGATTGTCTAACATTTGTTGATATGTTGTAATCTTCCGAACTGTGATGCACATGGTGAGTTGCCCATAAAAAGTTAACTTCTGCGACAAAAAGAAACACATGGAAAAATATTAGAAAACATCATTCATTTTTAATTTAAACTTATTCATAATTGATAGAATATAGTACTTAAACCGAAAAACAACATTCTGAACGATAAATTTTTGTTAACCTGTAAGTTACATGCAAACTATATCGGATCGAGTTAGAGTGCTAATAAGGGCAATGGAACATTAGTTAAACTCAAGAACGTGGTACCATCACCAATCGACAGTTTCCATCGCTAAATACCGATAATTTTGGAATATGTTAATCCACGAAAGCCTATGCAAATAGCCTTACGCGGATTGAGTTAGAGTTTTGAACGTATAATCAAGGTACACGTGTCATGTGCATTATGGAATTTGAAATCCGTGTATTTAATACACGAGTTTATGTCCATATTATCGCAATTTCATTGACCTTTTCATATTTTCACGCATTTAGTTACTTTCTAACGTTTTAAACAGTTAAATGTATCTGGTAATCAAACATTTTAAAACATAAAAATACGACAAATACAGATTAAAACAGTCGGTAAATGGTCAATAGCTATTTCGGTGGAGTCAAAAGTCCACTGTCATCAGGACCCGAAATGGACAGATGTCTGTGTATCTACTAAATGTGTCTTGCAATTTTAGCGATGGAAAGGAAAAATAATTCTTATAGGAAGTAAATGGAAAATTTTATTTTATTTATATTTTGAAGAATATATAAATCCCAACTGCTGTTCATGGATTTAAACTAGATTGTCGCAGCAAGTTTCGTAAGTACCCGTGTATTTAAATACATGTTTAGTACGGATCTGTAATTCCGGGTACACGAATTCTTTAGACTACATGGATTGAGATAGATTCATAAATATTTGTGTATCCATGTTAATTAAGTACACGTGAAATCATGATCTCTAATTCATACCATTAATCACAGAAGTGTTATAAAAACACTGTTATATATATTTTATAACAATTAAATGAACTGAACTATGCCTCCTTACCATGAGTAGCTCGATGCATCCAATAATAAGCAAAATCGATTAGCAGGAAGCTAATCCACCACGTATAAGAAGAGTGCCATGGTAAGTCCACAATCCTCCAGTTTGAATAAATATATATGTATACGGCGAATTGCCCTCCAGGGACCAAAATTCTAGAAAAGATGTATTTTCAAAATTTCGCTGGAAGTATAATAAATTTTATATACAATATGATGATTTTGACCATTTTCTCTCTCTTTAAATAACCATTACCTTTTTTTCCAATCAAAGTGAAATAGTAAAATATTTGTAGTCATTTTTGAACCAGTCGGAGTTTCATGCCCCCAATTGAGATGCTCTCTTATACCATAGAATACGGGCCGAAGAGCTATGGAATGTCCGGAAAATGTGAAATGTTTTTATACTGTAAATGCGTGATCTGTTTTCAAAAATAAAAGTTATAAATCTTGTCATTGTGTTTACAATAACAAAGCTTTACTAAGTGACAAAGAAAAGACGAAAAATTTATATGTACATTTGTGCAAGCTAAACATTCAATGTTTGGAACTCATTTCTGTATTTAATTTATCTCTGTCACCTAATCTGGTATTAGAGCCTATTGCCTATTCTGGTACTAGAACCCAGAGTGACGATTGGGGGATTTGAAAGAGTTGCATCGCATTTTCCGTATACTTTGTTCATTTTGTTTCACTGTTAGCTGATCGAAGTAAATTTGTATAATTTATTTCCACTTTAGATTTAAAATTTTCAAGAAACAATGTGGGACACTTTCCCTTATATGATATTAATCTCTAATCCATTAATTCTTTCTCGACAGTAGTTGATATAAAACATTTTTGATTTGGTTGGTTGAAATCACATCTTATATATTCACCTGCCCTGCAACAGTAGCTGCCCTTCAAATCATCTATTACCATCCTGAAGAACAGCTTTACAGAGAGAAAATAATCGACATTGCCTAAGCTGTGCAAAATGCACATGGTGACATCTGACTTAGAAATGGACATTTGGTTGGTTGTTTTGGTTTTATGCCATAAGGGCTGCGTCAAACAACGTCAAATGGAGAATACACATTTAAAGTTTTACTGGCACAAGAGAGAAATGAACCCTGGGAGGAATCGAACCCACTTTTTATTTGGAGAAAAAAGGAATTAAATCATTCTGAATCTAAAATAATATATCCATAGTTTTTACAATCATGGAAATCAGTCTTGATAGAAAAGGAACTTATGCCTCCTACGAAAAGGTGAAATGTTCGACAATCCACACACTTGTCAAAAGTTCAAACTAAACAATTGGAATGAAATAAATATTGCACAATTTAAACAGTTTTATCATTATAAAAACACACCAGTATCATACTTGTGGCACACCGGTTGAAAAATTGCTGCTATAAATCCTTCTCTTTCACTAATTACCTCTCTTGGTAAATAATTTCGAGTATTAATTTTTTATTATAAAGTATCATAAATAATTTCAAAAGATTTTTTAAAAAGCCACTTGTGAGAAAATAGAGTAAGCAATTACTATTACACAATTTTTTGTAAACCAATCAAAATTATACCTGTTTTCATCAGATGGATAAAAGGTTTCCGTGTGCGACAGAATTTTAGTAATCGGTTGTGCGCCGAAGTGTATGAGATTAAAAGGCTTGAAAATCGCTGATCTACATGAATAACTTCTCTACTGCTATTTCAAAACTGGTATTTTCAAATGTGGTAAAGCTTCACGGTAAACTAATGACAATGTGTTGTTTATGAATTATGCATTATATGTAATGATAAGTAACAATTTAAGTGCCCCGTGATTCAGTAACCATTTTATAAAAATAATTTACTTACAAATTTCTCCAATGCGGGTAAGGGAAAACTTAAACTGCACAGTTCTTATTTAGTTTTAATTGAAACAAATGCTAGTTTTTAGGATAAGGAAAGTGATGTGGTGACACTTCTTTCAATTTACCTGACAAAATCGAATAGGATTCCTTGTGATAAGCAAGCAATGGTGTCATTTATCCTCATATAAGACTTTTTCAAGTATTTGCAGATGCATATTTCCAAGAAGAACATGAGAACCAAATCAGGAATTAACTGGGAAAGAAGATATCCATGAGTTTTTTAAATAGATGCAAAACCATTCTAAATTCACATTAGCTTTGTAGCACATGTTGTTAAACATATTTAGTCAAAGCGACAAGAAAGTTATAAATAATTTTAATTTAACCAAATTTGATTTTTATTAAAGTTTTTATCAATAGTATTTTCCAAAACTGCATTTCTTTCTTTATCTGCCAAATTATCCAAAACTGCATTTTCTTTCTTATGCATAACTTTTTTATCTTTCACTCTCTGAAAGTAGATGCAATACAATAAACTAGCCGTCAAGCCGGCTAGCAGCCAGCATCTTGTAAGAGTTCACAAAACAGCTGAATTTTAGCATAAAAACTTGAGTTAATATCTTCGAATGATACAAAATAAAACAAAAATGTAATAAAAATCAAAATTAAGGTCTAATTAACACATTAAATAACATAGTTTCTGTAATCTGAATCTATATACACATCACCGCTCATGGTACTGATTTCATCTTTGCATGTAGTATTGGGGATACAGCATAACCGAGTAATGATTTTATTCTAATATATCATTAATATGAACCTATGTACACAGCCCAAATCACACTACTGATTTCATCTTTGAATGAAGTATGTAGGGTACATAGAACAGAGTATAACAATTTTATGCTGTTATTCTGTTTCTAGAATTTCTCTATAAACACAATTGTATATTTCAATAGTTGGAGACAGATACCGAGTCAAAAGAACGCACTCTAGATAGACCAACATATGGCCATGGCTAAAACTGGCTTTGATAAAGCTAAACATATTTTTCAAAAGTTTGTCCCTGAGATTTATTAATTGTCATCGAAAAAGCTAATCAAATAGGAAACTACGCTTAAACTTAAAAGGCATATTAGCATCTGAGGGAATGAGCTGTATTCGAGGTATGAGGATTGTTTCATTAACATTGTCATCAATTCTTTTTGCTTCAATGATATTTCGTTGCAAGTTGGAAATTAAAGGTCTTGTGCCATTGCACAAACCTTTAGAAGAGGCTAAATTTCTAAGCAACATTATTATGGCTCCTTGCATATCTGTGCATGTGGTGGCATATCTGTTGGCGTTAAACTACACTGCTGGCCACCGTAAATGCAACACCCTGAAGGAAGCAGGCAAATAATAAGAAATTTACAACATGCATTAGCGGAGGTGAGATATGCAAATGATTAGAATTTCAGCGCAGACGCACATCACGCGCGCCTGTGGCGCCACTTCAAAGCGCTATTTAAGGCTTGAAGATTTCGACGATTTCAAGTACGGCAATTGTGTTTTTCTTGTGGTTTTTTCAAAAAAACGATCAATTATGCCTCGTAGAAAACAGCGATCATCTTTTGATCAAGTATCCGAGTTCGACAGAGGAAGGATAGTGGCCTACCGAGATTGTGGATTATCTTTCAGGGAAATCGGTAGTCGTGTTGGACGAAACCAAACAACTGGAATGCGGATATGTGATCGTTGGATGCAGGAGGGTACGACGGACCGACGTGTTCGATCGCATCCACCTCAGTGCACCACTTCACGTGATGACAGGTATATTGTGCGTATGGCAGTGACGGATCGCTCAGCCACATCACGAACCATAGCACAGCACATTCAGTCTGTACCGCATCATCCAGTGTCTGCGCGTACCATTCGACGCCGTTTACAGCAGAGTGGTCTGTCCGCAAGACGTCCATTGCTTCGTCTACCCTTGACGCAGAACCACAGACGTTTCCGCCGCCAATGGTGCGATGAAAGAAGGATGTGGACGGCAGAATGGAATGAAATTGTCTTTACTGACGAGTCACGCTTCTGTCTGCAACACCACGATGGTCGGATTCGAGTCTGGAGACACCGTGGAGAGAGGATGCTGAACAGCTGCGTTATGCACCGCCACACTGGTCCTGCACCGGGTATTATGATATGGGGCGCTATTGGATATCACTCTCGCACTCCTCTAGTACGCATTGCCGGTACTTTAAACAGCCAGCGCTACATCTCCGAGGTGTTGGAGCCAGTTGTCCTTCCTTACCTTCAGGGCTTGCCCACAGCCATATTTCAACAGGATAATGCGCGACCACACGTGGCACGCATTGTCCAAGAGTTCTTCGTCAATCGCCAGATTGAATTGCTTCCCTGGCCAGCTCGCTCTCCGGATCTTTCGCCGATAGAAAACATGTGGGCCATGGTTGCTCAACGGATTGACCCAGAATACATCCCCAGCTGCCACACCAGATCAACTTTGGCAACGTGTGGAAGCTGCTTGGTCTGCTGTACCCCAAGAACACATCCAAAGTCTCTTTGAATCAATGCCGAGGCGTGTGGCAGCGGTGATCTCCAACAATGGCGGCTACTCTGGCTACTGATTTTGGCAGGAACCACACTTCACAGAAGTCTATAAATGTAATCATTTGATACTTGGTCAACATGTTATCTACAAAATAAATTTTGTTGTGATATCTCTTGTCTTTCTTGGTGTTGCAATTTGGGTGGCCAGTAGTGTATTTAGGAATTCCTTGGGGTATGCAAGTTAATATTGCGGATCATCAGTTATGATTTTATCTACACTTTCATAAATAACTTCAGATCTGGCATACAATTTAAAACTTGATGATTGATTTCAATGGACAATTCATTAGTAACTGTAAAAATGGCTCGCCATTCATTCTGTCGAGGTGTGACTTTTATTAAATCTAAATCATTGTATATTTGTCGAACAGGGTCTTGGATAGGAGGATAGCATATTGAGGGCAATTTAACTTTGTATCCATATTTTCATTCTCCAATTTCAAGTAACCAACATGCAAACTCTCTTTCAGTAGCAAAAGCACGCATATTTCTTTTAAGCTGTAGAACGTGAAATTTAAACCAAAGTCTATTTTTTATGCAACTTGCAACGGTTAAAGAGCGTGACCCTCTTAATATCACAGGTAATACTTGTCGGAAATCTCCATCCAGTAAAACAACCTTTCCACCAAATGGTTCATGGCAATTTGATAAGTCTTGAAGTCGGTCAACAGCTAAAAAGGCATGCACATGTGTCATTGGAGCTTCACCCCATAATATGAGTTTAGTTCCAATATTAATTTTGCTTCTGGTGTGTTGGGTTTCAAATTACACGTTGAATTTCCATTCAAAATTAAAGGAATTTCAAAAACCGAGTGAGCCGTTCTCCCCATCTAACAAAGTGGCTGCTATTCTTGTTGATGCAACAGGTGTAGCATGATTCCCTCTTCCTCTGATTGCGTGCAATAATGTTGAATACACAAAAGTTTTCCCTGTTCCTGCAGGTCCGTCTAAAAAGAAACATTTTGGAAGATTGTCTTGATCTGCATATATTGCATTTAGTACGGTTTCAACAACTAATCTTTGTTCGCGTTCAGCTTTTCCATGTTTATTCGAACTTTGATTTGCTCCTGTAAAACATCCCAGGAAGATAGGAGCATTTTAATAGGAAAAGTTAAACCTGGTAATTTAAGCTTCTCCAGACTAAAACCATAAGCTTGGAGAAGTTCATTGATTTCAGCAAGAGCATACTGAGACCCAGTTTCTTTGGAGTATCTGTATACCAAGTCTTCACACGGAGTTTTTATGTTGAGTCCAAAGTTCAGAAACATTTTCAACCTCCCCGAACCCACATATTATAGCAAACAACACTCATAAATGGCTTGGTATTTATGTCTTTGCTGCATCAGCAAGGGTATAATGCCAACGCTGATCTCCTTCAAGAAAACCGAGCTCCTTACATGCTTGTTGGAAATTGTCACATACTATCCCACGAACAGTTTTCAAATCATCAAAATTCACTGCACCAGATTTTCGCAGCGTAGCATTCGAAGACAGTACCTTTCAGTATCCTGCATTGGCATTCTTCCGATAATGTTCTGTACTCCTCGTTGCCTTTTCTTCCAGCTTGTTTCATTTTTGTGAAACACATAATTCTATGAGATGTCAGAGTAATTAAGGTTATGTGCGTCTGTATCAGTACGGTTCAATTGAAACCATGCAGTTAAAGTCGTTTGCTTTACTGATGCCCGTGCAATAGCTTCATTCTCTTGACCTTGATAAAAACTTGCTGCTGTTCGGGCAAATGAACTGCTAGTCTCATAACAGCATGGGGTTTGTTAGACATACTGAACTCATTAAAACGCCTCATAGCTTCGGGAGCACTAGCGTACCTACCATCAAGGAAGGTCAAAATTTCGTCATGATGAATAACATCATCATCCCTTTGCAGTTCAATAGATGCAGCATCATGACCTTTATACACATATTTATAATGATATTTAACGCTCTTTACTGAAGCACGTACTTCAACGTTAATGTGAGCATTAAATTTCTTTAACAACCAAGGATTGTATGGTACAACCCATCTGGTATCTACATCATACCGATCAATTCTCACTGGTTGTATGGATCTTCTTCTATACATAGGGTACCCATTTATATTTTCTTCTGTTGCCTCTTCGATCTCTTTGGGAAATTGTTTGCAGCATACACTGGAATCCTTCATACATGGAGAATTTTTATTTAAGGTACCACAGGGGCCATGGATCATACACTTTGAAACAATTTCGAATAACCTTGGATTGATATTAATGTCGGGCAACTCTACACTAACAAATTGATCGATATCGTCTTTTCGAATCTTTGACCTTGAATCTAAGGTCAATAATATGTGCGCGTGAGGTAAACCACGTTTTTGAAATTCAATGACATATATGTACGCAATAACAATTCCAAATATATTACGCTTTAAAATATCATATAGTAACTGATAATTTCATGTTAAAGACTTGAACAATGATGTCTGGCCTGTTTTCAGGACGTTGAAAATGTTACATAGCATGAAAAATTTCAGGCCACGTTGGATTGCAAATAAATGTAATGAAAAGGTCTGGTCGTCCAAATTTCCTAACCATAGTCATTGCATCTTGATAATTTTGCTACATATAACGTGGGCTTCCTTGGAAAGTTGATGGTACCGATCAGTTTGCCTGTACGCAGACTTTCACTTTGTGCACGAGATTGCAATGCATCTAACAGTCCTCTGTACTGCTCAACTCTTATGTCTTTCTGATTCATACGAATGTAGTTGAGGCAAGAACCTTCAGTTTTCACATATGCATCAACAATATATTAGTGAAACAATTTACCACTGTTGTGTAACAGGTTAAAACCACTGCGCACCGAAAGTCCATAAGTATAATACTGCAGCTGAGTTACCCACATCCGATTTGCAGATCGCCTCTCTTCAACGTGCTCCAGTCCGTCAAACCGACTACATTCTCCTCTTGGGAAAAGCAGAGAATAAACCATAGGGTCAATACAGTGATTCATCGATGAAATGGTTTTGCAACCTGCATCATTTGGATAGATGCAAATATATGCAGGTGGTTCTCCATCATCTCCAACAAATATTGCAGCAATTTCTGTTCTCGAAGTAGGAGCATTGTATCTGCGCATATCTAATTCTGAATACTCCATAAAAATTATTTTAACATTCATGGCAGGATTAAATTCTGTCAACTGATGCATCCGTAAGTATGATTCGGCAAATGGATTTACTTCACGTAATAATGCATCTAGTTTGTCCACTACAGATTGTAAACAGCCTGGGTTGTTTTCAATACAGCAATAGTTTGCCTCGCTAGAATCAAATATGTACAACTGACCATACCCAGGTTTATTATGTTCATTTTTGTACAACGGAGAAACCATGTGGTAGATCTGACCATCAATGAGAAAACAATATGACCTTCTTCCAGGATGTGACTTGATTTCAGCCCCCATCAATGTAAAAACTAAGGTAGCTTTGTATTCTCGGATATGTTGCCGATAGTTTTTGGCTTCAGACGAATTGCCCGACAATAAATCTTTCAACACTTCAGGAGTTTCTGAAAGGGGTTGCAAGCTAATTTTACCATCGTGGCAGCAATTCGTGTATATTTTTTTATTGGAATTTACTTCAAGCTTCCAATAATGTGCACAGCAGAAAGGACACACCTCCGACATGTTTCCAGAGTTATGCTCTTCAACGTCCAAAGTAAGTGCACTACAATCTTTAGGAAGTCGACTCGAGCAACGCCGAAGCCTAATTTCTCATTCCCTGAAACTTTCGTTGCTGCTGCGATTTCTGTCTTGGAGATTTCTAATCGCCCTTCTTTCCGAAAGTTCAACGGTTTCATTGGAATGTCTCGTTCTCTTTCGAGCATTTCTGATAACATTCTGTAGCTCCATAATTGAAATCAAAATATGCTCAAAATTTGAATTCCCGCTACAGATAGAAACTCGAGCGTAGATTTAAGATTGTAGATTGTTGTTTTCCATTTCGTTGCCATTCGGTAATAGACAAATAACCGCGATTTCTGTGCCACGTACTTTAGTGAAATATATATACAGATAACAATGCTTAATCATAGAAATCCTTCATTAACTAAAAAAAAATTAAAAACATCGAAGTAGATGAAAATTATGCATTATGTCCAATCTTTAATGCTATCTAGACTGTTAGATTAATAATTTATTTAACAAACACAGATACACAAATTAGAAACTGCTTTGTAATTTTTTATTAAATAATTTTCATTCTTGACTTTTTAAATACTACTTAAGCAAGTATGTTACATAATTTTTTCATGAAGGATAAATCGAGAGCAACTAAATATTAAAAAATTAACCCTGGAAAGCCGTTTGGTACCAGTGAATGGGTGCAATTTAGGTGTATTCACAATAAAATTGGATTTTACTGCATTAACAACAATCACAATCTACCAAAGGGAAATTGAAATTTGACAAAAAAAATTCCGGCTTTCCCGACTTAACATAATAATGATTTTTCGGTTATAAAGTTGTAGAAATCTGATCCAACTGTGATGCACAGACATAACAAAATGAATGAAAAATATACGTACATTGTTAAAATAATTTGGCACTTCCTTAGCAGTCTCAAAAGTGGTTCTATTGGGACTGACTATATAGAACAAACGACCTAGAGGTTCAAAGTAGCGCAGAACACTCATATTTAAGGAATTCAACCAACGGCAGGAGTCTTGATTTTCATGGAAAAGGAACAAGAATATTTTATTAAATTCCAGTTTCTTAGTGATACATTTAAAAATAATCTTCTTAAAACGGAAACTTTACCTTGAAAATACACGGCTAAGTTTTGAAGTCAAAATACATCATTATTACTAATATTTCCTTCAATTATTTCGATGTTTATAATAAATTTCTATATACTTCTTGATGTATAGACAACATATTTATTTACATTATTGGGAGTACAGATTACAAAAATTTAAGGTACTACGAAAAAAGTGCTTGACAATTCATCAAAAACTCTGGAAAATAACCACATTCTATAAAATTAGAAACCTAATAAAACATGTATTTTAGAAAATTAGAGTAAGGACTTCACAGTAACACCAAACAGTATTGAATTACCATCAAACTGACTAAAGGAATAATTATCAAAAGCTTTCTATCTCCTTTATAATTTTCACGGCAGTTATCAAACTATAAATTTAAAGGTTCTTGGCAGAAGTGGAAGAATTTAAACACAAACTAAAGTGCTCATGAATGGGTATTAAGTTTAACTGTGTTTAAAATTAATATGGATCAGATACGACCGAACTCACAATTAAAAGGTTAAAAAATCAAACTGATTTTGTATATATTTTTAAAATTAATGTGCCCTTCAGAAAGGATTTTCAGTTTGCATTGAGTATTTATTACGTATATGCGTCTATCTCCTTTATAATTTTCACGGCAGTTATCAAACTATAAATTTAAAGGTTCTTGGCAGAAGTGGAAGAATTTAAACACAAACTAAAGTGCTCATGAATGGGTATTAAGTTTAACTGTGTTTAAAATTAATATGGATCAGATACGACCGAACTCACAATTAAAAGGTTAAAAAATCAATCTGATTTTGTATATATTTTTAAAATTAATGTGCCCTTCAGAAAGGATTTTCAGTTTGCATTGAGTATTTATTACGTATATGCGTCTATCTCCTTTATAATTTTCACGGCAGTTATCAAACTATAAATTTAAAGGTTCTTGGCAGAAGTGGAAGAATTTAAACACAAACTAAAGTGCTCATGAATGGGTATTAAGTTTAACTGTGTTTAAAATTAATATGGATCAGATACGACCGAACTCACAATTAAAAGGTTAAAAAATCAATCTGATTTTGTATATATTTTTAAAATTAATGTGCCCTTCAGAAAGGATTTTCAGTTTGCATTGAGTATTTATTACGTATATGCGTCTATCTCCTTTATAATTTTCACGGCAGTTATCAAACTATAAATTTAAAGGTTCTTGGCAGAAGTGGAAGAATTTAAACACAAACTAAAGTGCTCATGAATGGGTATTAAGTTTAACTGTGTTTAAAATTAATATGGATCAGATACGACCGAACTCACAATTAAAAGGTTAAAAAATCAATCTGATTTTGTATATATTTTTTAAATTAATGTGCCCTTCAGAAAGGATTTTCAGTTTGCATTGAGTATTTATTACGTATATGCGTCTATCTCCTTTATAATTTTCACGGCAGTTATCAAACTATAAATTTAAAGGTTCTTGGCAGAAGTGGAAGAATTTAAACACAAACTAAAGTGCTCATGAATGGGTATTAAGTTTAACTGTGTTTAAAATTAATATGGATCAGATACGACCGAACTCACAATTAAAAGGTTAAAAAATCAATCTGATTTTGTATATATTTTTTAAATTAATGTGCCCTTCAGAAAGGATTTTCAGTTTGCATTGAGTATTTATTACGTATATGCGTCTATCTCCTTTATAATTTTCACGGCAGTTATCAAACTATAAATTTAAAGGTTCTTGGCAGAAGTGGAAGAATTTAAACACAAACTAAAGTGCTCATGAATGGGTATTAAGTTTAACTGTGTTTAAAATTAATATGGATCAGATACGACCGAACTCACAATTAAAAGGTTAAAAAATCAATCTGATTTTGTATATATTTTTAAAATTAATGTGCCCTTCAGAAAGGATTTTCAGTTTGCATTGAGTATTTATTACGTATATGCGTCTATCTCCTTTATAATTTTCACGGCAGTTATCAAACTATAAATTTAAAGGTTCTTGGCAGAAGTGGAAGAATTTAAACACAAACTAAAGTGCTCATGAATGGGTATTAAGTTTAACTGTGTTTAAAATTAATATGGATCAGATACGACCGAACTCACAATTAAAAGGTTAAAAAATCAATCTGATTTTGTATATATTTTTAAAATTAATGTGCCCTTCAGAAAGGATTTTCAGTTTGCATTGAGTATTTATTACGTATATGCGTCTATCTCCTTTATAATTTTCACGGCAGTTATCAAACTATAAATTTAAAGGTTCTTGGCAGAAGTGGAAGAATTTAAACACAAACTAAAGTGCTCATGAATGGGTATTAAGTTTAACTGTGTTTAAAATTAATATGGATCAGATACGACCGAACTCACAATTAAAAGGTTAAAAAATCAATCTGATTTTGTATATATTTTTAAAATTAATGTGCCCTTCAGAAAGGATTTTCAGTTTGCATTGAGTATTTATTACGTATATGCGTCTATCTCCTTTATAATTTTCACGGCAGTTATCAAACTATAAATTTAAAGGTTCTTGGCAGAAGTGGAAGAATTTAAACACAAACTAAAGTGCTCATGAATGGGTATTAAGTTTAACTGTGTTTAAAATTAATATGGATCAGATACGACCGAACTCACAATTAAAAGGTTAAAAAATCAATCTGATTTTGTATATATTTTTAAAATTAATGTGCCCTTCAGAAAGGATTTTCAGTTTGCATTGAGTATTTATTACCTATATGCCGAATACACAATTTAATAGTTAAAAAAACCCATACGTTTTGAATTCATTTGGAATGAACTTTGTGATTTGTTAATTAATACTACATTTAACGCCGTAAATGTTATGCCGTATTACTGTTAAAAATAGATAAGATTCATCATCGATTATTAGTGTGTACACGACACTAGGGCATATATGCAGTCTTCTCTAATATCATCTCAAGAGTCAACCAAACTTAATTCATGGCCCAGTTTTATATTTTTACTAGCAGAATTACCAGATCTAACTTAAGTTGAATTGGTTAACTGTAGATTGAAAAAGCGATTAAATAATCACTTTTCTCTTTCGTAGAAAAATGCCAATATCAATTAAGTGCCAGGAAATTGATTTTTAATTGCTTTTAGACATTTTTATAATTTCTACAACTTACTTTGGACGCAAATCTTTCTCTTTTTAGAATACATACAATCCATCCATATATATAACATACTTAACATCCCTATAACCCACTTAACATACACCGCACCCCTGTTGTATGACAAAACTATGAAAGGTGACTACTACAAAAGTCTATTTTGAGGGTTTTTGAGGGGAATTAGGAATGCCCCTTTTAAGTTCGTTTCCTGTAAAAGTGCCATAATTCGTAAAAATGACGAATTTTCGACGATTACTCTGGCTCTCATAGTTTTCTTACTTATATTTTTTGACTTGCGACACACTTGCATCACCTATGCGAAATTTTCGAATTTCACCATCTTTAACGGAAGACTGATAAATAAATTTGATAAGATATCCTTGAAAATTCCATTTCGTGGCACCAGAAGAACCTGTTTCAAAATTGAATGTAGTTAATACAGACAAAGCGAAGGTAACGCATGACTATTTTTCAAAAAGTGGTAGATTAATTTGACAGTTCTCCTTTTGGGAAAAGAAAATCTTTGTTTGCAACGAACTTCTAACTGGTATAAGTTGCTTAAATATAGCGTCAACTGGTAAATTAGATAATCTTGACCTTTTGTAACTACAATAAAGAATTTTTAATAATTCAAATTTTTCTAACGTTTATATTCTTTCAATGTCGGCAAAGTTCAATTTAAAATTTGCTTTTTCCTAACATACATGCAACTTTAAATCGATTCCTTTGTGCAGTTATTGTTGAGTGTGAATAGGAATACAATTTATTAAATAACAAATATTTTTCAAATTTACAGCCACAGAAAAAAATGAAATAAAGTAGGCGGGGAAAAAAGTTGTTCTGAAGATATTCCACACTTTATTTTTATTTATATAGATTTGCAATTTGTATGAAGTCTTTTATTGTTTTCTGAAGATTAAATTTACGTATTCGAAAAGCATATTTTATTAATCTAATTCAGAATTTTTTTTGAATGCAACATATTCACCTTGCATAAAGAAAATATTATATTTGTTGTATTTCACTTAACTTGCGTTTTATAAATAGTATTTTATAGCAATTTTGTTAAATTTATGGAGTTCCCAAATTTTAAAGAGTACCATTTGCTTTTCTATGGGAGAGGAAATAATAAGGCTATAGTAAAATATATACACTAATACCTTTACATACCAATATTCCTTTTATATCTGTCTTTAAAAGAGACGAGTATTTAAATTTCTGGACACTCTAATACAACTAACACTAGCACGCGCTCATGAACTAAGAGACTAAGCTTCAGGCGCGAAACCTGCATCAAGTAATATCAGAAGCTTAGTCAAATCTAACCAAAGTAGGAAATCACATTTATTCAGCAGTCAGTTTCCCTGAGTCTTGGTCGGTTGGTATGATAAGTTTAAGTCGAATATATCGATTTTTCAGACATCATATTTAATCAGCAGTACTTTTTCTGAGACTTACAGCTAAATAACGAAACTTTTGAACAAATAGATCAGGTGATATTTTACCAATCAGTCTATTAAGACTATATAGCATTTCAACGAAGCGTGTATTGTTCATAATTATAGTTTAAAATATAGTATAAATGTGTGAGGTGTTAAAATTCATGTGTCAACGAAAAAAATGAGTAAAGCATGCCTTCTGATTCAAGAGAATTGAAGAATCTATGTGAAAAATGGTGTTAGATAAGTAATCAACTCAATAGACTTTTCAAATTAGTTCTTATTGAATGTGTAATGCAAAATTGCGATATTAAGGAATAACACTAAAAATAATACTAAATTTTTATATTAGGTATACATTTAAATTTATTGAAATTAAAATGAAAATATTTATTTGAAATATTAGTGGCTACTTTTGTATCAGTTTTCTTAACAATGATATATTTTGGGATCGGAAGTAGCTTTATATCATGTGACTAGTAGTGGGTATGGATTTATAATAATAAATTGAGTGTTTCCTCTGATTATTCTACATGAGTTGATTTTTCAGCGTTAGTTATAATATAATGTATAATACAAAAAAATTGGTGTATTAAGGAATGAATGTAAAAAACAATACTCAAATTATATATTAGGTATCTATTTAAATATATTAGAATTAAAATGAAAATATTCCTTTTAAATGTTATTGGCTACTTATGTATAAGTTTTCTTAACAATGATGGAACCGTCATGGTTCAGTGGGTATGTCCACTGCACTAGCATCCTTCGAGTTATAGGCTCGCAGATTCGATTCCTGTCAGGTTCATTCTTGCCTGGGTGTATTTTCCTCTTCTGTGTCAGTAAAACTTTCATTGTATGTGTATGTCTATTACATGATATTACATGTGTCTGGGGTAGCATGGCCAAATATGGCCCTTTCGCCATAAAGCCCTAAAACAACCAATCAGCCATCTTAACACTGATGTATTTGGGGATCGGAAGTAGCTTCATATCATATGACTAGAAGTGGGTACGGATTTATAATAAATAAAGTGTTTCTTTTGATTAATTCTACTTGAGTTGATTTTTCAGTTTGTGAGAACTTGCTTCAGAGGAGAAGCTGTACTTTTGGGGACCTGGAGCATATGAGGCGGATGCTGCCTTCAGCCCAAAACAAAATTTACATATCTACGTAAATAAAAATGTAGTATTTGTAGATTGAATATTTTCATCCTATTTCAAGTTATTTATCCGTTTTGGGATAAATAAATTGAAATGGGATTCTAATGCAAAATCAGTGATTTCAGCGTATGGTGTTTGCCTGTATGTGTGTGCCCGCACTACGTCCAAAGGGCCGGATTATATTTTCATGAAACTTTGCATACTGTGAGTACTAACATTCATTTAGTGACCGAATTTAATAGCGTCAGTCTCTGTCTGTTTTTCCGTTTTATGTCTGCTTTTATGTTTGTGCAAGTATCACATAAAATATGATGAAAATATTTTTCTAAAATGCATATATTTTAACTTAGTGAATACATTATTTGAATTTTCTTGGATAATATTTCTAGGCAAGTTTTGTGCTAGAAAAGCTGAATAACTATACGTAAACCAACCTTAATTAGGCGGATTTGGAGATGCTGGTATGTATGGATGATATATTGAGCATTACTATTATTCATTGTTTTACCAGTACTGCTGAAAAAGTAATTATTTTTCTGAATTTAAATTCTATTTCACTTTTATTTTTGAACTTTTTTCTTTCCGAAATATAAAAAATTTCCAAATATATGGGGCAGATGATATAATGAGATTAGAGTTTGGCAGAAATGGGTTATTTTATTGTTCAATATTGCTGAAGACTCATGTTCATTTCTGTACGGCAGGAGTATATTTCGATTAAGTTTCCTCAAACGCTTCCTTGGTTTAACACACGCTGTTGTAGAATTCCTTATTATAAAAAGAAGTAAAACATACAGCACTAAATCTTTTGAACCAAGACGGGTAGCTAATAGAATATTATTCAAAGTATTTTAACATAGGGTACCTTTACTAAACAATTTTAACCTAAAAAAACTTGCATTTATTTTCCATGCTTCTAACAAAATTACTTGGTTTTATTTAAAACTGCACTCAATAGGCAAGGAACATCATCATTTTCATTCTAAACAGGTACGTAATTGCCATTCAAAACAAAATCTATGGATTGAAAAAAGTGCTTTAAGGTGTAGCAAGATGTAAGGTAACGAAAACTTGTGTTTATTGACCACGTGCAGTAATATAATTTTCTAATTTTTTCACTCGGTATTAATTTCATATTTTAAAATTTTGATCATCGTCTGATTTTTTCGTCACAAATTGTATTTGTATAAACTTTTGTATTTTAAAGATAGCGCAATGAAATGATTCACTTCACACACATGGCAATGGAAAATAATTCTGTCACTGCGTCAAAGTTGAGCTTAAAATTACAAAATATTTTCCTTCCAAAATCCAAAGTTTTCAATTAAATATTTCTGAGACGCCGCCCTTGTGTAAACTGGTGCTAAGGGCTTCGTCCCCTATTGACCCCCTTTATCTACTTTTCTGCCTTGCGTCATTCGAAAAGTTTGTGACCTTGTTGGACTCTTGATGGAATTGAGGGACTCACAGTAGGTATCGAAACATTAACATTAGGCATCAATAATAGAGTATTGTTTATTTATAAACATCGTTGAAACTTCCATAATTTCGTTGCTTTCGGCAATTGCAAGGTTCAAAGGGGTTTTAAAAGCGAAATCGCAAGTTCTATGCTACCGAATTCTACCTTTCTACTCGAAACCCAAAGTAGAGACAGTGCCACTCAGTGGCGGCGTAATCAAACTACAAATGAAATATATAAATTCTCAACAACGGGCAACAGTGAATTATGCCTGGGTCCCGAACTATAATGTACTTCAACGATCGAATTAGTTTTTTTGAACTAATGTTTCAGGCTTTCATAGGTTTTTAAAACACTATACTAGATTTTTATTGCTTTTCATAAAAATACCACTTCAAAGTGCTAGATGAGTTTAATAGAATTTTTTACATTGATATGGGAGGAACAATCCACCACAAAAATTATACTTCAAAATACGGTATTATATTAAAAATATATACATTTCATGGAGGTTTTTTTTTGTGGATTGAAGTTTTTTGCCTTTCCACATTATGTTTAATTAGCTCTCGTGTAACAAAAAATAATCATTCAACCATCTTCACTTTAACCAACCATCATCTACTCTCACTGCATTGGTTATGGTTGTTTTATGTCCTCTGCATCTAAATGTTGCATAAATTATAGTAAGCATTCTTACTTTACCTGTTCTCTCAATAACATACTCCAAACAGTCAATACATGAGGTAGGCACAGATACACATGAAACTAATTATTTTAAGATGCTTAATGACATAGAGCTAAACCAACATAGGATGATGAGATGTGACACGCAATATTATATAATAGAATATTTAGAGAATTATGTAAAAAAGAACAGCGATAAAAGCTTATCCTAAGAGTTCATGTTCTTTCCATGGTTTATAAGAAAGGAAGAAATCGTAATAGAAAACGTGTATACTGGCTGTCTACCATGAGAACTGCTCCCGCCACCAAGTCTGGATGGTGGCAGTCTTTATAGAAATAGTGCTCTTACATGTCGAGTAGTTTAAGAGGTAGTTTACTAGTATAGATCTTCTGGGCGACGAGCAAAAATCACAACAAATATATTTCCAATTCGTCATCAAGAGAGCCGATGTGACAAATTTGAATACATTTAGTCAAGCATTCCCTATGGAAAATAGGATAGTCTGCTTCTATGGCTACAGACAGGGGCAGACTTTGTGTATGGAGCAGTTTTCGTGGTAAAAAGACAGTTTTAGAATTCTGTGAATCATCAGTTTTTGACTGATTCTCTCAAAATATCTCACCAATAGTTTTCAACGGACGAAATTTGAACGTACTGTCTTAAAACGATAGATGGCTCTCTTCAGAACACGAATGGGATTTTTTTTTTGCATGCCATCGTCACAATGCCAAGCTTTTTTTTATCGCAATTGCAATTTTACTCGCAAAAACTCAGGTCTTATGTATGGAACTGGAAATTTTGCAACTTCGTAAGGTCTAATGGCATGACAACACTGAAGCGAATTTATATTGTTAATTTCACCAACAGTACAGTATGTTAGAGAGAGAGAGAGAGTGAAATATTGTTTATTCCTTAAAAAGATATGCGGTGTTAACAAATTGCTGTGAAAGAAATTAAAACCAATGAAATAGGATTAATATGTATATCGGTTGCAAATAAACAATAAGCAGAATAATTTATATTTGAATTCGTTTCAAAATAAATTTATTGAACAGTGAATTTAATTTTAAATGATTTGATAATCGGACAGCACTACAGGTGCAAAGTGTTGAATTTTGAACCATGTTATTTTCCACCATTTAGAATTATGTAGTGTTCAGATGCAGTTTTAGTGATACTTAAAGGTTTGGTGATCTTCTGAAATTGCTCATGATTTTATGTAGGGGTTATCGTATGTCTAATAAGTCTTGTAAAAAATAGTTATAGTTGTTTTAAATTTGGGGTATAGGTATTTAAGATTCAAATCCGATAATCTTGACAATTCAACAAATAAAAATGTGTTTTGAAGTGGTCATCGTATGAATAAATGCCTTTGTAAAAATGTCGTTATCTCCTGTGAAATGATTTATTTCAGTTTCTTTGACAGGTTTTACTTCAAATGCTTACATGACTGACACGCATAACATTTATACACATGAAAGATGCCTTTTATAAAAATATGCAATTACTAAGGCCGTTATGTTATTTGCCTAATACACATATGTAAAAGTATGAAAGTATTTTTTGTGACACAAATGATTGCTTTATTTATCCTATGAATGTTTCAACAGCTTTTTTACTACCCGTTTCTTAGGTTACCGAATTTAAATATTCCATCTGTTTGAGCCCCCAGGGGCACATCTCCTTTAGGTGTGTACGGGTTTCACGAACCTGAGGTACTCTAGTGAACTTTTCTTTTCCCATGGGGTTAAGTGTCTTTAGTAAGCACGAGTGTCGCACTCCCGGGGTACTCAAGCGATCTTTTTCTACTTTCATCCCACTATCCTGTTCCCCAATATCAATTTTTTCTCTTGTCTTGTGTTTGGCGCAGCTTGGCCAAATATAGCCCTTGGCCATAAACCTATAATTTGAACTATAATTTTTCAACGCCTTTGGTTATTTCGTTAAATTTTACAATTGAAGAGAAATTAAATCTACCTTAGAAGAATAAAGGTTAATGCCCAAAAATTCCACGATTTTGAATTATGTCTACAAATTACTTCAAGATAATGAAAGTTATAAAAGAAAAGAGCCAATGTCCTCCGGTCAATACAGTCTGAAGTAATCCAAACATTGGAAAGTTTTTTGAATATTGTATTTAAAATTAAAAAACAAATTATTAAATAAGCTGTTATCAAATATTTTCAAAATGAACATTATCAACAGATTTTTGTAACTTTCCCCCCTTTCTATAAAGTACAGAAATGTTTTCGTACAAAGTTTTAAGCAGATTTCTGATTCGTATTTTACGACGTTACAGATCTGAATTGTGCAAAAAGCGTTTGTTTGTAATGCATTCCTTTCTTGTAATGCATTTAGTTTGGCTACACAGTAGTAAATAATACAATAGCAATATTTTGTGTAAATGCTACAATTAAGAATGGTCTTCCTAATAAAACATACAATAAGGTAATTCCTTACATTTGTATACATTCAAGTAGAAAAACGACTAAACACAACACATTATTCACACGAAAAGATATCAATCAATTTTCTTAGTTAAATAAAGGATGCCATGTAATTTTAACATTGTTGAAGAAGTATCTCATCCAGAAAAGTGCTGAGGCCATGTAAATTAGACGGAAGAGCATTAACAATAAGGGAGGAAATATTTCAACTGTGGAATGAGACGAGCAGTAATTTTCCAATGCAAAAAACAACAGACAACGCAGCAGCTCTGTCCCTGAAGAACTCCTGGGGAAGAAATTTAAGTGGTTTGTAAAAAAGGTCTCCACCAATGGCTGTTGCAGACAGCATCACGGCTAACTGGATTGACGAAAAACCAGTAGCGATTGTCTGGATTTTTGATGTCTATGGGTGCTGTGTTATGGGCTTTAGTTGCTTAGGGCACTGTATGCCGACCATCGTTTAAAGTGAACTAGTAGATGTAAAAGACTATATTTTGTTGACACGAAAACAGGTTGCTTAAACCTTTTTACTTCTACTACATTTCCCTAAAAGTATTGGGTTGATGCAAAAGTTCGTCCCGTTTTAGGCGCTTGCATCGCAAAAACGAAGTGTTATCTATTTCACACGTGTAAAGTTTTGATGTTGTTTGAAAGAAGGAATTTCAGCGAGTAGTTGGGAAAAAAATTGTGTCATTTGGTTGTGTCTTTTAAATTTTTAAGCATTAAAAATGGCAGAAAATAAGGAACATTTTCGACATATTATGCTTTTTTATTTTCGAAAAGGCGAGAATGCTTCGCAGACGCAAACGAAGATATGTGTTGTGTATGGTGAAGGTGCCGTAAGTGGTTCAGAAAGTTTCGTCACCTGGATGAATTCTTTAGCCAGAAACCTCAGAACTTCTATGAGCGCGGGATTATGCAGCTACCGGAGAGATGGAGAAAGGCCATCGAACAGAACGGCACATAATGTATTGATTAATGTAATTTTTAGTAAATAAAATTTTTCTTCAATTTTTGTCAAAAAAGCGGGACGAACTTTTGCATCAACCCAATACTTTATGTTTGCAATGTTTCCTCAAAACATTTTAAAAGAAGGTAGGTGTAAGAAACGAGTAGGGCGGAAAGAATAAGCGAAAATGCTTATAATAAAACTAATAATAAATATGCAATTTTACAATTCCATATCTAATAACATTTTTGCTTATATTTTAGTTCGAATTGGAATTTATGCTGCGTTTTAAATGATATTTAAATTTTTGTACTGTGAGATTATTCATGACTTTTCTATTCAGAGAAACTCTCCTAGTTGCATTTAAAATTGATGTCCCCTTTTTATAAAACTAATTTTATAAAGTCATTTAACTCTAAAATAATATTTACAAGATCTGGAGATCGCAGAAATAATCGCACAACACATTTATATGATATAAATGTTTTCACGATCAATTTTTCTCTGAGTGGCAATGATAAAATAGGGTTGGCATTCAGCTCTTTGTGGCAGAAAAGCTAATGCATGTTTTTCGTCAATCCAGTTAGCCGTGCCTTAACAAAGGAAAAATGCACTTACTCACTAATTTAAAAAAGAAGTTATAAAGAAAATGTTGATTAATATGTCCTTATTTTTAATTTGAAATTGCATTTCACCTGTTTTCAAGAAAATAACCAATGGCTGCCATAGAAAGCACAATAAATGCCGTAAATGCATAGAAAATAGACACCGGAAGTTCCTGAAACATGAAGAAATGTGTTAATTCTTTTGATATATGTTCTAAAAATATTAACTTCATTCAGTGACATTTTTTGTTTCACATAAACTTTTATCATATGTTAACTAATTTTAACTGAAGATTGATAATATTATGATCTTACTTTATGATGTTCATTTACTTGATGAAATATCATGATAAGTAAAGCGGTATGCCAAAATGCATAAGCTTTACTCCAGAGTGGCAACTGAGGGTCATACTTTACGACAGGGTATTTTATCTGAAACAAAGACACCAAAATAGAAATTTATCACTTTATATGTATTGTTAAAAGCCTTCAATTGCGCAGTTGCCGTTCTTTGAATAGTTATTACCTCACAGGTTAAAATCTTGTAAACCTATATCGATAAAAACCAAACGAGGAAAAATGTCTAGTAATTAAACTTTTATATTTTATTTTCAATGCATTTTAGAGATATATCAAGGACGTTATAATCTAAAAGATAATAAAAATAAAGTTATTTTAAAACGAAAAAATTAAGTTCAATTGAAAAACGTGTAGATCATTCAAATTGTTTTCAGTAGAGATATTTAGCTACATATCCATTAAATATGTTGGAAATAAACATTGATTATTTTAGTTATATTTATAGAAAATATCAAATAATTATAAAATAGAAATATATCAAGACAGCGTTTTTTGTCTCTGTAAAGTATTGAAATTTTAAAGATTTTTTATAAGACATATATAAGGGGCACTAAAGTCACCACGAACAACTTGATTTATCTTGATATGAATCACATTTTCAAGCGTGCAGAATTCTGAAATCGTCATTTGAAAAAACTCAAATTTTAACTGGTTAGAGGTTTTCCGTGATAAGCCATTAAGTGCAGGCAAACCACTGCATATCCCAAGTTTCAAGGACGTATTTTGTTAAGTATGTTTGATTTTAGATGGCAAACGTTCTCCAAAAATTCATTTCTTCAGTTTGTATCATAATATACCATCCTAATATATTTAAATAAAAATTACTACGTAATCCGCACAGCAAAACTATCAATATATATTTCTTCTATGTGTGGAAAAGACACGAGTTGGGTTAATTTATAGGTTAAACAGTTATAAACTACAGCATCTCTGCTTCATGCATTTAGAGACTAAACAGGTGAAATGTATATATTAATGCACAGCTACAATCAGATAGTATTGTAGCAGTCTTACTTCAGGTATGTCCTCAGGATTTCCATGCCAGGGATTACCAGGGGACCAACCAGGACCTTTCAGTAGGACAGACATCTTATTCTTCCATCCTTTCATTTCACGAAATGTTTTCCATATATGCTTGAAATGACATAGCTGAAAATAATTTGTTTTTAACGTTTAAAACCATTCAACTTATTTCCAATTTTGTTATAAAAGGTAGTTTGTGAGAAACAGTCAACATTTTGATCTGACTACTAAACTTCTTAAATCGTTTTGAGTACGTCATTCACACACAATATATCACTATATTCTAAAATAGATACCTCATGGTTCGTGTTTTTAAATCAAAGGTATCTTTAAGAATACAGTGAACAAAGAACCAACAAAATCAAAAGTGTAAACCCCGATTAATGCATATCAAATTCCTGCATTGAACTGTAACTATAGTCTGAATCAGAGTGTTTCCCAAACTGTTCCGCGAGATAGATAATTGAGAAAACTGAGTAAAGAAAATATTTTGCGGCAGATTTTCTGTTGCTTTGAAGAGATTTAGGTTTGTTGATGCATCAGGGAAACATACAAAAAACCCAGACAAATGTAAGAATGCAAAGAATAGAAAATGGAAATGCCAAGTAAAGATAATAATTACTTTACTCTGCTTAAGCAAAAATTTCAATTCGTTCAAGAAGTTTTAGTATATTGTTATATGGAAAATTTTGATTTCTACTAATTTAGAGATAAGATTTTGTTTTCAAACTCAATTTCATTAGATAATTGATTAAAATAAATATGTTAATCTATAAAATATTATTATTCTCTCTTCGTGTATTTTTTAATTATTTTCAAAAAAAGGTTTGCTTACCTGAATGTGAGCGAGATTGAAGGAATTGATATTGTGAGTCAAACCGTAGACAACAGTTTCCTTTTCAGCTTGAAAAGTTCCAAACATCCTGTCCCAAATTATAAGCACTCCAGCATAATTTTTGTCGATACAATACTTGTTTCTTCCTAGAAAAAATGTAGAAAAGGTATTTAAAAAATTCTTATAGCTTTCTTAGGAAATTTATAAATATGACACATTACACTATGATACACTATTATAATTGTTTTGCTATACAATACTTACCATGATGTACTCTATGATGACTAGCAGTGTTTAATATATATTCCAAAGGACCAATTGTTTTTATCGCCTGTGATATATATAATAGAAACATAGTTTACTACAAGCATGAAATTGTAAGCTGAATTAATGATGATTACAACTTATATTTGAATTAAAATGTATGATACAAATTTAGATGCTCCTTAAAACCTACCTCCGTGTGAATCCAAAATTGGTAAAGCAAATTTAAATAATTGTGGACTAAATATACACTTGGTGGTATAGCCAACGCCATTGGGAGGTAAAATACCTGAAAAAACATGCATATAAGACGAGGACTAAGAAAGATAAAGTAGAAAATTGTAAATTGAAACTCTTAAGAGGACGAGTATAAAAAGATTACATGACAAACGTGTTCAAATTTGTTTTCTAAATTGCATTGACGATGCAGGTTTTCCTATTTTTAAAAGTCGAAGAAAATTCTGCTTAAAGTCTGACGAATTAGTAACTCCTGTCTATATTTTGAAATTTCTGGAATTGGCTTATTTTGGTTCACGATTGAACAAAGACTGCCCAAATATCCAATGTTCAGTCTCGAGGTTCATATTAGAAATTAAAACAAAATTCCAAGAGGAATTTCGCGAGATTCGAGACTGTCTTAAAACAATCATATGAATTAAATTATAAATTGAATCTAAAAATTAATCCACTAATTCATCTAAAAATAATCCAATTAAGTTATAAATTGAATAAGATTATGAGAACTTAAATTTTTGTGAGTAAACATATGAGTAGTTATGACTACAAAATTTTAAATGCAAATCTGAATCTATTACAAAATGGTGCGATCTAATAAGTTTTTTTTTTTCAGGAAACATTCTGTTTTCTCTAATTTTCTCAAAAAATCTCAAGTTTTCTGTTTTTCTGAACAAACTTGCAGGCCAGACCAAAGGAATAGTTTTTGTCATTCGGTTAATCATTAAAAATTTTTGACTGCCATCCTACAGCAATATAATACAAGGCCCTAACACATATCAAAGGGCGAAATTTACCCTCCACTAGTTCATAGTATCCAAATGAATGTGAACGAAGTTCATTTTTCTAAGAATCTCAAGTCAGACTTTCAGAACCTCAATTGAATATGAGCTCCTATATGTAGGGCAGATGTATTTCTGTATTTCACTTCCAGACGTATACAAACAATTGCAGATGATTTATTGGTATTCATTAAAATGTTACTTTTCTTACCCATTGTAAGGCGTTCAAGGTGGCAGATTGCCTCAAAGCAATGGTTAGGTTATAGTCTTCTGAACTGTGGTGTACTTGATGAGCCGCCCACAAGAAGTTTATTTCTAGATGATTAAAAGAACATTAGTATCTAAGTGGTTCTTTATGAATAAAAATGCATAATTGTTGTTTGACGCGCCTTACCATGGCAGGCTCTGTGAACCCAGTAATACAGAAAGTCTACTACGATGAAACAAATCCACCACGTCCACAGAGAATTCCATGGAAGCGTTATGATTCGCCAATTAGAATAAATGTAAGAATAAAGAAGGAGTCTCCAGCCATAAAATAGCAGCCTGTGGAAAATATTCAAAATTTTGTAATTCATGAATTTAGTTATTATAAAGTTACATAAGTTATCAATATTACATTGTTCAGAGATATCTCGATCCACTAAATATATATGAGTGAAAACTTTACACTTAAAAAAACCCTACAAATAAAAATGGAATGGGTATTTAAATATTGGATTGATCAAGGTTTTTAATAGAATCTTAAAAAGAGCAATTCCCTTCTCCATATATATATTTAATAATTAGTAAAGCTACCCTTAGAATTGCCTTGTTATTTTGCATTTTGCTTCACCTTTGTTCTTGTTATTATTGGGTTCTCTTATTTGATTTTTGTAATGCAAATTCCCAAAAGGAGAGGCAAAAAGTTCCATAACAATTCTTTATTATTTCAATAGACGAGTAGTAACATTATAAGGCGAGGAGGTTGTTTGGGGTTTGGAGTTTGGAATGGTCCTGAGAGCTCCTTAGCCCAAGAGAGCTTAAGTTTCGTTTAATTTGCAAGATTCCTTCATGGTGTTTCAATTTAAACAGTAGTACATATATTAATATCGATTTTCATAACAAAATTACTATCATTACAAACAATTAAATCATCAATTTATCTAAAGGCAGAATTAATTTGTAGACCAAAACTTTTTTCATAATAATGTAGAAATAAATTAGCAAGAATGGATGAAAAATTGGAACCCTGGGGTATACTCTTAACTTGAATAAATAAATAAATATATATATATATATAATAAACAATCAAACTTACAAAATATTAAAAATCAAACGCACAAAACATTAAAACGTAAAGTAACAGAAATGCAGACCAGCAAAAGGTCAAAAATGCAGACAAATAAAAAGTCAAATGTTTAACACGCCATAATACCGGGTATAAAAATAGCCAAACAGAAGCCAGAAAGTAGAACTGTCCATGTATGCGCGCTGAAGCAGCAGACATAGCATGGATAGCAATATAATTCAATATTACAAAACAAAACAAAGAGAAATTTAGGAATTTAAACTTAAGAATAGCAAGAAAATTTCGAAACAAATGAAGAAGTGTTGGTGGATCAGGGCGTAATCAGGGAGGAGCCTGACCCAGTCAACACAATATGGTGTTTTCTGCGTGTGGGCGGCAGATCACCAAAAGTAACCCACACACCCCTCGAAACACCATAAGCAGGAAGGCCAAATTAGAAAATCAAAACCGGGGACATCCAAGGACACACATCAAAGACAAGTACAATACAAAACTGTAGAAGAGAATACAAACTTACCCACATTAATAAACCTCATCTTGACAACAACCCTCCGCAACCTTCATGAGGATCGCCAGCAAATGCCATTCATAGCGCCCAAAAATCATATACATCACAGTTGAGAATTCGGAACTGGAATTCCAATTCCGACTTGGAATTTCGAATCGGTTTATCGGAACCGGAAATCGAAAAGATAGTGTTCAAATCGTCTTTTAATAAATTAACAGTCCTATTATAATTAGTATATCAAATAGAATTGATAGTCAACAGAAAGTCTCCAAAAGAAGCCATTATGGTAAATCATCAGTTAAATAATATTAGTATTTTTAAATTCTTCAAAAATAATCTGATAAAATGTGTGAGGGTATTTATTATTAAGAAGTGTGTTAATGAGATTATTACATTGCAAAAGAAAGTTAGATTTAGAGTTACAAATTTTATTGAAACGTACCAGTTGACTGGCAATTGTAATATAATATATTCTTTTAGAAATATTTGGATTCCAATATATTAATTTAAAAACCGGAAATTCAAAATAATCTCTCTTATAAATATTAATATCACTTTTATTATTTAAAGTGGATATATTCAAGTCTAGAAAGACGGCTTTATAATTATCTGAATTAGTTTTTAATACATATTATTCATCTGGGTATATCGATTTCCATACGTTAGCAAAATTACTATCATTAAGAACAATTAAATCATCAATATATCTAAAGGCAGAATTAATTTGTAGGCAAATTTTTTTTCATAATAATGTAGAAATAAATTAGCAAGAATGGATGAAAAATTTGAACCCTGGGATATACCCTTAACTTGAATAAATAAATGCTCACCGTTAAAAATAAAATTATTAAAGATACAGAATTTACCAAAAATTCGCAATCCTCCAAATCAATAGTAATTAGATTTTTAAAGTCATGATAATAATAGTTTAGTACATCTTTAAATTTGCCCAGTGGTATGCTAGTAAACAGGTCTTTAAAGTCGTAGGTTAATATATTTTTAATATTATTTTTATTAATATAATTTAAAACGTTATTATTATCACCAGTAATCCAGGTGAAATCTTCAATAATGGTATTAAGGATGATTTTTAGATATTTACAAAGATACCGGATTTAATCATAAGAATTTGTACCACAGGTAATAAATCGGAATTTCATTGGATTTTTATGAAATTTAGGTACAATAGTTATATAAAGTAAAATAATATGATGATTAGAAATTTTTAATCTTTTATTCAAATAAATAATTTTTTTGACAATAGTATTATATGTAGATTTGAAGAACTTATAGGTATCAGAATTTTTAAGCTCAGTATCTAGTAAATTAAAATATGTTTTTTTACAGATAATAGAGCATAGTTACCTGGTGCTTTATCTACCGGTATTATTATGAATATATTTTGTAAGTCTTTAATAGCTAGGGCCTTATAGCAATCGGTGTTTTTTTCCAGAAAGTGGGAGTTTTTCATTTATAAAGAATTAAAATAAAAAATTAAAAAAAAACCTGACGATCTGAAATCACAATTTTCGCGCAACAACAAAATTACACAATTAAAATCTCTCGACTATACAACCACGAACGAAGATTTACTATTTAATAATTTTATCCTGATAAATTTTGGGGGTCGCAGTAGCCCGGTTGGTAGAGTGACGGACTGCCAACCAGAGGGTTGTGAGTTCGATCCTCGTCTATGCCATCCAAATACCAACGCGTAAAATAGGGGCTAGTGCACGCAAAATCCGTCGTGGCCTCAAAGTTCTCGCGTTGGTGTGATGTAGAATTGCGGAGAGTGGGGTGCCAGCTCAAGTGTTACTGCGTCATCTGATCTTGTTCCAAATTACGCAGTTTGTCCTCGGATCTTTCTTTCCAGATTGATCCCGGACAATTGCCAATAGCCCATTGTGTTGCTCCAGTGCGACGATAATTAATTTTCCCCTTCCCCTGATAAACTTTGCGCAGACGGGAAAATGTCAGAAACAATGCTCGTGGTTCAGTGGATGATTGGTAGATCAACAGTAAAACTTAAAATTTATTTGTAGACGAATAAGATAAAAGCGTGAATTAAACGTTCTTATAAAATTGAATACGAAATTTGTAGATTAAAACAGGAGCGAAAGTGTCGACCATGCCCACGATCCGGGGCAAAACAGTGGACATTCACTGTGGTTTCGCATGTATGCAAATCCACATTGTGTCGTCACCCTTTACGTATCAGATAAAAACCGCCCGAGCCGGTGTTCATACGGTATGCTGTGAATGAGGAAATGGCGAATTTCACTAATAGTCAGTATTGTGAGATGGTGCTTCTCTATGGCGACCTAACGGACTTGCCGTTCGGTTTCCAAATGGTCCACATCCAATTTCGGCAACCATTGGAAACGTTGTTCGACGTCTCAGAGACGCAGGCAGCACTAGAAGTCGACCTCGTTCGGGCAGACCACGTATGCCTAGTAGAATACCAGCAGAAGACATACTGGCGTACGCTTTAGCCCATCCCTACAGCAGTACTAGACAAATCAGCAACCAGAATGGATTAGTACAAAGCCAAGTATGGCAAATACTGCACGACAATGGTGCACATCCCTACCATGCAATTCCTCAGCAAGGATTGTTACAGGGAGACAAACAGCGACGCTTTGACTGGTGCAATTAGGCATTGAACGAATTGGAGGTTAGGCCCGAATTTTTTCCAAAATAATATGGTCGGACGAGGCTAAGTTTCACCGAAAAGCAATGCTGAACCGACAAAACACCCATTTCTGGCCACTAGAAAATCCCTCATGGGGAGTTTCCGTCAGACAGAAGGTGCAATGGTCCACGAATGCGTGGTGCCGTATTTGGAAGGATCATCTAATAGGACCCGTGTTCTATGACGGTTCACTAAATGGACCGAAATACCTCCAGCTGTTACAGGATGTGTTACCTAACTTTATCGACGATATTCCTCTGCCGTTCTTGTCTTCATTGTGATTCCAACATGATGGCGCCCCGCCGCACAAACCGCACGCAGTGCGACAGTTTCTTAACAACAAATTTGGCCAACAGATAATCGGCTACGGTGGATGTGTTGAATGGCCTCCACGATCACCAGATCTTACCCCACTCTATTTCTTCCTCTGGGGTAACATCAAAGATCGGGTGTATGAAGCTCTGTCGACAAGTTTGCTGGATCTGCGGCAGCGTATCATCGATAGCTGAACTGTCACACAGCAGATGATAAGGAATGTGCATGCTGGCGTGCTTGATCGAATACAAATGTGTATTGCGGCCGATGGTGACCTTTTTGAACACACTCGCCATGTTTTTGTTTAGCAATAAATTTCTTGCTTTTGCTCATTTGTCTTTTACTTTTTTAATGTGCCACACTGAATAACGCGCATTTGTCTCTGACATTTTAGCATCTGATCAAAGTTTATCAGGATAAAATTATTAAATAGTAAATCTTAGTTCGTGGCTGTATAGCCGAGAGTTGTTGAAAGAAATTTGTGACATCGGATCGTCAGGGTTTTTTTTATTTTCCGGAGTGCATTTTTCAGGTATTTTTTACTTTCTTTGTTTGTAACTGTATAACACCGGAGAACACGTTTTTGAATTTCTGGACGACCCCTTTTTCAAGGCATGGAATAGTTCAAATTTCAATCGCAAATATCTCCGTCAATTTTACAGATAACTCCATGAAACCTTTCCCTGTGCTTTTATTATGGTATTGCTCACATTTTCCCAATTGAACTTTTTGGCCGATTTCCTTAAGTTTTCGAGTTATTTTTTTAATTTCCTTATTTCGCCGCAAGGAACGCTGTAAGTTGTCTCAATAAATTCAGCATAGTTACTTTACTATAGGTACACGTTACTTCCTTGACTATGCGAGATGCTGTTTCAAATTTAAAGGACTTAAAGGGACTTTACGGGTCACCCTGTATATATGTCATCATAACAGATCTTATAAGCCTGCATTCGTGACAAGAGTGGTGTAAGGCAACCGGAGAGAATGATCCATTTGTATTGAATATAATATAATATAGGTTCCCCAAATGGAGAGGCAGAAACTATTCTATAACAATTATTTATTACTTCAATTGAAAAGTAGTAACATAAGGCGTGGAGGTTGTTGAGGGTTTGGAGTTTGGAACGGCTCTGAGAGCTCCTTAGCCCAAGAGGCTCGTGAAAAAATGAATAATTTACAATGAATTCGCCAGAGGGATTAGGCTTAAGAGAAATATTATTGGACCAGGGGATTTAACAAGAAAGTTTATATCCGTAGAAGTCAGTCATATATATATATATATATATATATATATATACCTGTTCATCTCTTCATCTGACGGAGAAGTTTCATCATTACTTGCCCACAAACCAGCACCCCCCCACATCTATATATATATATATATAGATGTGGGGGGTGCTGGTTTGTGGGCAAGTAATGATGAAACTTTTAAAAAATAACTAAATTTAATGATGAGATTTATGAATATTTACAATGAATTTGGTTTAGACAATTAAAGTTAAGTGCACAGCACAGACATCATAAACTCCATCGGCGCTCGTGGCCCGTCAACATTACACAGTCTAACGCTACGTCCGTCTTGTAGCTTCGTCGTCTTCCTTCTGTGTCGCTTTTTGACTGCGTTCCTCCAATGCGCGGAATGGCTGCGCAGTGGTCGGAGATGACATCAGCGCAGAGGTGCCCTCTAGTGGCAGTGTGGCAGCTTGGGCACCACACACACACACATATATATATATATATATGTATATGAACGTTGAGTGAGCCCTCTTACTTTATAAAGGAGAGGAAAGCCGGGAATTCACTTAAAAAAGGATGCTGTGAGATTTTTCTGTACTTATGTGAGGCCGGGCCGAAGAGATCAACACAAGTTACCCCCCGAAAACTCAAAGTACTACCAGAAAAAAAAATCATAAAAAATATTACCTGTTACCAAGATTAGGAAGTAAAAGTCAATAGAACAGCCAAAGTGGTACCTTACCGAATGTTCCGCGCAACCCAGGAGAGCAGAACACTGCCAGATCCATCCTATCTAGAATAGCGGATTTAAAAAAGTGCAAGGGGGTGGCTTGGAGATAACATGAAAGATGTGTCCAAGTGAAAGGGAGGGAAGAAAGGGGTAAATTTTAACAAGAAATTAAGATTGTGGCATGGGTGAAGTTGAAGGAATAAAAGAGGGTAAAAGTGAAAAAATAATAATTATGAAATTGCAGCATGACTCCATCTGGTTGTGAAGATAGGAAGGAAAATAAAGATAGAAACTGCTTTTAAATGAGGTTGAAAAGGATTAAAGAAAAACTTTAAAAAGAATTGTTGGAGAAGTTGTTATTTAAGAGTAGTTTTAAGAGTTTTGAGCTGATTATCAATATTAGTTTGGTCCCTGCAAATATGATGAATTCTATAGATTTGATTATAAATTAAGTTTCTGTAGATACTGAAAGAGATATTAGAGTCCCAGTGAACACGCTTGTTAATATTAAATTGAAAGTCATTTCTTTTGTCATAGATATCGGTTGTAGATTTAAAACTGACATCAATATGAATGTCAAGGGAGTTAATAGATAAAGGTGAGCTATTTGGTTTTCTTGAGGATGAATTCAGTGGGATAAATATTTTTCCAACAATAAGTAATTGATCTGAAACATAAAAAGTTTGGGCATTAGAGTTTTAGAGCAGAAAAAATCGTTTTCATTTGATATCCGTTATACCAGACACCAGGTTTGAAGCAGTTAAAGGAAACTAACAATATCTTACTTGGTGACGAACATCACTTAAATTTTAAATTACATGTTTCATTAGTATTATTTTGAATTCTGTATACCCGTAAAGCAAAAAATGAACGTAAAGTGATAAATCAAACTGAATTCTGAATCTTCTTTAAAGTTTGAGCTTGATTAAATTGAGCTACGTTCATTACCATTTTATTTAGCTCTGTTCTGCTGAGGTTTAGGAATTCATCAATTTAAGAATTTGTAGACCTGTTTTTAATGTATTATTGCATGCACACTCACCCAATTGTTTCTTGCAGCAATCCTTGAGAAACTGATACAACCATATCATTGACCCTAACTGTACGTCTTTTCGAGAGTTTCATATAAATGAATTCCGCCGAAAGCAGTAGGATGAAATGTGGAATGGCCTGCAAGCAACAAGGATAAATTTTACTTTTTCTACATGTACTCTGTTTTCATTTTTAATTTGATAGAACTCCTGATAAAATTCAGAGGAAATTATACAAGTTAAAAGTCACGTTTTCGTTAACTTAATGAACTAGCTTATTTCCAAAAAGTATTTGGTTCGAAACCTACAAAAATTGATTTTTCATATAAAGAGGCAGATCAGAGTATATTGACATGTTTCTAGTAATAGAGCGAATCCATGGATGTTATATTTCGTAGAGCCTTAACATGGGGCATAGGATCCACAAGGGTTCATTTGAAAATATAGGAGGGATACTAATCATTGTTCATGAACCTATCTGAAGCGGGAATAAATTTTGTCTGACCATAGAAGAGACTTCGTCATATGTCTTTTTAGAGAGAGTCCATTTCACTCCGGGTAAGATAGCCATCTAGGGTCACAATTGAGAAAGTCCAGCAAACATGTTCTTTTCAGCTTTTGTACTACATCCAATTCAACAGATATTCTTCATTCAAGATTAAATGGGACTCTAAAATGGTGTAATTGAATGTAATTGTAATGTAAAAATTGAATTGAGCAATCTATCTCCCTAAGCTCAGTTGGCACTTTAAAATAAAACAATTGAACCGTCCGATACTACGTGACATAAGAGGGTCCAAGTTTCTTCTCTCTCTAATCCTTACAGTAAATCGAAGAGTGTGGCTTATGAGTGTATGAAAGATTTTTCTGTCAAGCTGTAAGTGGCGGTAGTGTTTTCGCGGCGGAACGTGCTTCATGGAGGTATTCAAGACGCAACGTCACTTGGCTTTTGTTTTCAAATACGATTTCAGATGGTCATCAATAAAAATTCGAACGAATGAATTCCGATGGTCAACTCTAATTCGATTAAACGTCAAACGTCACCAAAACAGCGATAAATTCGATATCGAGGTTTCTTTAAAATACAATTTATCGCTGTTTTGGTGACGTTTTTCGTTTAAAGTAACCTCGAAATGCACACACACAATGAGAGACCATTTGGGAAGCGGAAGAAAAATCTCCATTTTTCGTATAACCATACGTTTTGTTTGTTTACACTATGTACTAAAAATCCCTCTCATAGAAAGAAAGTACAATAACTCTTAGAAATGCAAAATAAAGGATTCAGAAAATACTGTATTCAAAGGGAAAAGAACTGGAGTTCCTCTGAGATTCTAAATAATGCTACTCAGACTAAATACTTAAGTTCAACTGGCTTGTCCTAAAGAGCTGCTGCTACCACTCCCATCTTCATGCTTGTTTGAATGTGGATTTAGTGCTAATTTACTATAGTAAAATAAATTACCAAAACTAATCATGGGGACTTAAGGAAAATTCTAACAATATAAGTGCTTAATTAAAACCATTAGTAATAAACACCGAGCCCAAATACCTCACTAGCTTGAGCTAATCAAACTGATAGACCTTTTTCGTCTGATGTCTGATGAGCATGAATTGCTAACCTGCTTAGTCAACTTTTGACATATTTTTAACCTATTTTACAAATTTAAAGTATATTATTAATTAAATGACTTGTTTCTTGTTTATTTGTAAGTTTTATTACAGCCTTTCAACACCACATTTGTTTTTATATTAATGGAGGACACAAAGCTTTTTGAACTATAAAGGTGGAGTATATGGTACAAAAAAAGTTAAAGAATCACTATTTAAAAAATTTAAGCAAATCAATGAAAAGAGCATAGCATCATTGATCAATTGTGTAATGAGATTAAGGATTCCCATTTCTAAGAGTGAAGAATGATCTCGTCTATGAGGGTCTAAGTCCAAGCTGTTCAAGACCACGTGGAATTGGACATCGCAATCTCTTGAAATAGATACGTGATTAATTGACTTCCTTGCTTATTATTGTTACACTGTTCAAAATATCAAATTTTTGTAAAACAGCAAATTTGAAAGTGACGAGTAAAGTCTGTAACTTCTCTTCAATTCTTTATCATTATAACAAACATCATAAGACATCTTTAGCCCTCTGAGGGATTCACATAAGGCACAATTCCATCTTGTAACCTGTAGTCTTCTCTGCATGACTTCTACCCGATTTTGACCTTCTTGACCAATAGAATATTTTCGAAGGTTTCTATTCTAAGGAAAAACCAATAGCATCTTTCTGAAGACAAAGAATCCATGGATTCTTTAGAAAGATGTGGCTATTAAGTCATTAAGTGTGTTGTGGGGTAAGAGCAACACTACACCACCCGCAAATCTCGCAACGCTCAGAGGGTTAATAGATTAAATTATCCTTTTTTAAAATTTAAGTTATATTATTTAGTTTTTATTTTGAGAAAACCATTGAAATTGCAATACAATATATATGATTAGGAATAAATTCGACAATCGAGTAGACAAATATTAATTTCAATAGTTTACGAAAATCATGAAAAATCTGAGTAATAGCCATATTGCTCATAACTCATCAGAGAAGAGCCATATTGCTCATCTCTATCAAATACTTGCTGCTTCTCTAAATATAGCAGTTTATCATATAAAATTAACAAAATATAATAAACAAACAGTATAAACAAATCGAATAAACATATAATAAACAAATAAAAATATTTTTCTTTTGCTTCCAATATGATTTTTTATATTAATTCTAAAATTTCAACGAAAATGTTTGGAATCATTTTTCCTCGTTCAATCGCTCGTAATTCCTGACATTTAAATTGAAAACTCTTGCTCCATCGGAATACAAAATATATATTTCACAGAAAAAATAATTACTTTTAGGTTATAGTTGGGGACTTCTTCGATGTTTTCAAATGATGTTCGATTTGGACTGACGGTGTAGAACAAAGTCCCAAAATGTTCTAAAAAGCTTAAAGATGCCATTTTCGACCAAAAACTTTAGTCTACGAATTCTACATCCTGAAAAATGAACAAAAATAAATGAAAACCTGTGTAGTTTATTTTTATAAAATTATTTCATGAGCAGACAATAGAAGATATCTGGGATACAAAATTAAAAAATCATATTGTATTATATAAAAAAAGATAATGTATGTATTTAAGAGAAAACTATCCGAACTGAATATAATTCGTATTAAACACCACTTTTGTAGTTTTCGATTAAAATTTGCTAAATATGACAAATATATGTATAGCTATTGTTTAAGGTGGTACAGAAACTGTGTTAACTATTTTTGATCTGAATCCATCTCTCTCCGTGGAGATTTTATCGATAGACATTTGACCCAGAATCCAAATTTTAAGCATTTTCTTCTGAATCATTAGAGAGTTAGGTACTTCATCAATAGAGTTAGGTACTTCACTTTCCATGATTTCATCAATAAACACTAAATTTCCGACTTCTGCATTCAACATGCATCCTCGTATAAGCAACGAAACAACTCCATACCCGAGAGTTGGTATAGTTTGCTGAGGAAGCAGATCACTTTTGGGATCTCGAAGGAAATTCTATTTTTGAATGAAATGACCCGGTTTTCAGATCCAGAATGCGTTCAGAGCCAGTTCAAATAAAAACGAACCATTTGATAAATCTAATTACACTAGTTTACAAGGTTTTTATAACAAGAACAAATTCAGCTGTTTTAAACTAATTTTGGGGTGCTGATTTCCGATCTGACCCAAAAATGTTTTCGCTTTTTCGTAATTGGACATATAATATTTACTATCTTTAAAAATTAGCGCTTTGAGGCATGTAAAACGACATTAGATCTTTTATTTCTATATTTTGCCACCTGACATTTTATGGGTGGCAACACTGATAATTTTACTGGTATAGATATATAACGGAAACCAAACAACCACTTTGTATTTTACATTGAAAAAGAAACACCTGCTGCATATTTGGGAAGAAGATATAGACGCACATGACGATCCTAATTCTATACACACACTCCTAAACACTTCGACGAGCCTTACTTGATTGAACATGAATGATCTCGCTCGAGACCTATGTATTTCCAAACAAGCTGAGTTTTTAGGTTCGCACAAATTAAGCACGTCTAAAAGTACACAAAATGTTAGTCTCTATTTTATTCCATTATGATACTGAATGTCTACTAAATACTGATGAAATGCTAAATAAAAACATACTTCAATCCTTTAGAAATGGTTAGGTCATCAGATTAAGGTTGTAATAGACTGTCTATGTTTTAGAATTAAATTTTCCTCCGGCTTATTTTGCCTACTATATTAACGTGGTGATTGATTTGAAATTTCTCATAAGATTTGCACCTACGAATCCAATTGCACTTAGTCATTTTAACGCCAGTACTTTGTCTTCAAACTATAAAAAATCTACTTCGTAATTTAAATATGCTAAATCATGAAATTTTGTTTTAAAAGAAGTTTTACACAATGTTATTATTTGGTTTAATTACAATTAGAAGCTAATTCCTCGTAATTGACATTACGTTTTGCAATTAACAATATGAAAATTGAAAAATTTATGTGAATAAAAAACAAACAATAATATAAAAATGTAACAGATTGATGTCTTTTAATTTCAATTTTAAAATTTAACAGTAAAAATCGAATTTATGATAAAATATCTATAAATCAGAAGTGTGCGTCACTCCTTATCGTAAATCCATTCACCTTAGCCAAGTGAAAACATTAAGATTTATTTTGAAGCATCGAATAATAAGATTTAGTAAAATTTGAAACCCTTTTTTTCTTTTAATTCCCGTCCGATCTTTACGCTTAATCACATAACACTATGTTACACATTCACACAACACATATTTTCCTCAGTAAGAACAATAGTTCGAAAACTATGTACAGGAAAGGATGAACACAAAACCTACCCCACAATCTATCTTTTACAGGTAATCCGCAACGAGCACAAAGTAATGATACAGCACAAAAGTTAACAGAAGTTAAATATATCAGATAGGATATCCACTCTTTATATATGTTCCTTTATTTAATTACTATCCGCACTATCTGCAAAAGCAACGATTGATTGCCATTCTGTTACTTATTTTAATTTTTTTATCCCTTAAATTGCAAACTTTTCCTCCGAACATCAGCTAAGATAAGCGAATTGGTTTTCGTATCAGATGACAAATGGTAGACTAACCCCGAGGATGAGGCAGTTTCCTTAACTTGTATTACTATGATAAGGTCTTTGTTTAGATGCACCTAAATAGCTTTAACGCTGTGAATGGTCCTTGATGAAATCCATTGAATATAATTGTCAATGCAATTTTCCAAGAAACGATTGGAGATATTATCCAAGAGCTTTAACGAGAGGGTTTCCCCGTGAAATTTTTCTTTATTTCTAATATCCGACCACTGACCTCTTCGACCTCCGGCAATACGAGGGACAAACTGACGACTATTTGTGCAGGAACACTGTAACGTTCATAGTAATGCTCGGATGATGGCCCGATGTCAAAACCTGTATTTCCCCTGATCGATCGTCATAAAATTCGATCTATCTAAAGGGTAGGTCTCTTTCCCGTTCAGATGGATTTTAAGGGGTGCACGACGGCCCCCTCTCCATTAACAAAACTATTCCTCAGTGTCAAACTGGAGGTACAAAAAAGAGATTTCCAACATTCAAACTGTGCGAACGGACTGGTTGGTAGCCGGCCATTTTTGAGTCGATCCCTATTTCCTTTTTTACAGTTCCTTCAACCAAGGGACACAAATCCCGGTACTAGTGTAAATTCCTGTATTTACATAAATAACTCTTTTAATCGTATTTTTGGGCACACCACTCGGCACACTACGTTACAGTACCCAGTGGGTAAGCCACTGCTACTCCTGACAGGGACAATCACCGACATCCATGCGCTTGCAAACCGAGATTCGAAACCGGGACGTACTGGGTGGCAGGCGAAAGCTATGACCACTATACCAGTTAAGCGGCATTATAGAGTAAGCATAGTATATGGGATTAATTTCCTGGGTAAATTAAAAGAAATCTAATACAGTTTTCTCTTGTTATATCACGTCTCCATAAATCACGCAACCTGTTATATCGTTCTTTTTTTGGTCCCTAGAGGAATTTTCGGTATGAAGACAGCAGAGAAATTTCAATCTGATTTTTATAACTGGAAGTTCAATGGTCACTTATTTATAGTTCTATCCTAAACTGAATTGATGAAAACATTTTGGTCCCTCGACATTGTGAACGAGAAGGAATTTCTGTTTACATTATTGATCCATATAAAAGGCACATATGTGCGAGGTGAACTTAATACATTACATAAAATTATAGTAATGCTACAATCATTACACGCAACTGCGTTAAAAGCATGTCATTCTGCATGCTTCGGAATTGACAAAACTTATGAAATTGTAAAAATAGATACTTTTGGCTTGGATTATATGCTGACACAGTCAATTATGTCAAATCATGCGAGACGTGTAAAAATAAAACCAAGTAAATTAAGACCTGCTCCAATAGGAGACACGTGCATATCAAAACATTGGGAGATGTGGTTTCCCATGGTATTATTGGACCATTAAAAATGAACATTGTGTATTACATAAAACTAGGCAATAACAAATCACTTTTCACGGCATATTGAATTGTTCTCAATAACAAACATCAAAGCGCAAACAATTGCAGATTATTATATAAATTATGTAGCAAAATATAGTAAGCCAAAGAAGTTCTCTCGGATAAGGGAACAGAATTCAAATGCGAAATATATGAACAAATTAATCAAAAGATTATTATAAAAACATTGTTTACCTCCACATAAAAACCAAAATCCACGAGTCAAAGAATCTATCACTGGAAAATACAATTTATTCTGTAATGGAGAAAGGAAAAACATTTAACACCGCAATGGAGATGCATCAAGCTATGAACAATGCAACCCAATATCCAGCACATAAATTCCCACTAAATATAACTTTCTTTGGAAAAGAATTGTCAATGGTTTTTAGACAATTGCCCTAAACTTGACCGAACTGACTGGACTTCTTTTACAGCTATTTCGCTAATACGATGAGTTGCTTAAAGAGAATTTATAAAGAATCGAAAGAAAATTTTAAAAAGACGCGGGCAAATCAAAATTATGGGCACCGACAAAAAGCTCAAGATCGTTTAAACCTGGTGATAAAGTCTTTTTATAGGAAAAAAACTATTTCGAACAAAAGTTACTGCGTCACTTATTCGTTTGTAGGGCGTGCGTATCACGGAGTACATGGCCGCGAAGCGGCCTTAACCTCCTATCGATTAGGTTAGTGGAATAACTGAACTTAAAGATTGATTTACCCAGAAATAGTTAATTAATTTGAGAATAAAAATATTTAAACAGAATTAAATTAAGGGAACAATTTGTTTTCAAAGAAATATTCGGACACTTTGGTGGACTCACGTCCATCCTATAAAAACTTAAAAATGCACAAAATCCCGTGGACAAGCTCCTAATTTTAGCAGAAAATATGATCGCAGAAACATAAACTTCATGCAACTTTTTGAAATTTTAAAATTACTGCGTCACTTATATAGTTCATCAAAGAATAAACGCGCAATGATATGTTGTCGCCTGAATAGAAACGAGAAGCGACATCTATCGAGTGAATGTGCAAAGACTCAGGTTCGTCCCTATCCGCACACGCCATTTAATGCAAGGCAAAAGACAACACCTGAGACGCAAGAGATTACTGATCGCAGTAACAAACAAGTACAGAAACACAATTAGATGAAAAGTAGTTTGAATAAACACTCAGTGCTAATCAAGATGATACAATAAAAATATAAAAGCAAATATTGAAATAAACAAATAATAGAAAACATACAAGCCTGACAACGATACCAAATCCCACTCTAATCACGTCTGCACTCGCGTTTCAACTAGGTTTTTTCCTCGTTAGTTACGATTACCGGTTTGGCGCAGTTAAAAGAAAGAGTCCCTTCGAGGATTCTAAGTGTTACCTTCTCTCCTTGTCATGGCTTACGCGTTGGAAGCAGAATTTTCTCTGGGAAATGAATTAATGTCTTGTATTTAAGAACCACATCTTGTCCGGAAACAATTTTAATTCTTGGCCGTAGAGTCACACAGTGATCTTAAAACCTAGAACTGAATTTTGCGTATTCAGTTGTGCAGTTGAATTCGCAAAAGAAAGCAACGAAAGCTAAAAGCATTTTTTTAAGTAATCATCGACAATTAATTTAACCCGTTAAAGGTGATGTGTGCACTTGAGGACATTTTGTTGCATGATATTAAACAATTTTCTCAACGAACTTTCCTTTTGTATGATACAAAGGAACCTCATTTGAGGTCATGGTTGGAGATTCAATAATGTAATTATTGCACAAGGAAGAAGGATAACAATTTTACAACCTGAAGTCGTTTTTACGATTCACTGACACTGCGTATACAAAGATAATAAATTCATTTAAATTATTCAAACATTGGTATTCACTTTCCTTGATTGGCAGATATCTTAACTGAAAATAGCATTCAATGTAATGATATGAGCGTAGTCTTTTTTAACACCCTGAAGGTTGCGGTGGGCTGAAAAAATGATTTTTTAAAATAGCTTTTGGAATAGGATAGGCCTTTAAATAGATGCCCGCATTAAAAAAATATTTAGGATCTTGAGCCTTCTACCGAGCGGTTACAATAATGACAAAATATATTTAAAATGCATTTCCCCTTATAGAGGGGATTGATAAGCTAATAAGATTGTGATTTCGTATTTTAACCAACGTTTCAAATGGAGAATTCAAATCTTGTATAAATTTCAAAACTACATCAACTTTGGAGTTTCTTCGATACCCTTGTCACACTGAAGCTTATGTAAGTTGGTGACCTACAATGCGTATATTTGGATACATAGTACTTGCGACAAGATCAGAAAGGATAGCTTAAACAGTGTCGATAAATCATGGGAAATTTTCCAAAATTTAATCATAAAAATTGTTATTTTGTTCCATTCACTGAGTGATTCAAAAGTCATTTTTTACCGGAGGCCTCTTCACAGTGTTTCAATAACATGCCCTTAGTGCGTTGGCAGTTGAGATTGTTCTTTGGTGGGAGTTTGAAGTTCATCATAGAAGAATACTCTCGGAAAGTTGTCTGTAGGACATCCAAGGTCTCAGAGCTATGATCAACATCCTGGCCCAAAAGATACAATTGTTCTGCTTGATTGAGAGGTGTATCATTAGTCTCAGATTGTTTACCCAGCTGGACAAGATTTTTTGCAGTGCGGTTTTGAGAGCGTTAGCTGTAGAGATTACTGTAGTATTTCAACCAATATAGATTTAGTTATTTAATCATTAAAAGTGATGAAGGGTAAAAGCGCCATACTACATTACTCTGTAATCTCGTGACCCTTGAAAGGTACGTGGTGATGTGAATTCTATCAGATGCTATTTTTTTTAATTGCCCAGGATTTCTTAGTTCTTATTAGTCTCCATGATGATAAGTGATTCTCATCACAAGTGTTAGATTTTTATTTTTCTAAACCGTTTTTATTAAAAAGTATCTTTTAAAATTATTTTCTCTGACACGGATACCACTATTTTAATGTTTGAAATTTCGTCTCAACTTCAGCAGATGCTCATGTACCTTGCACTTTTCATTAAGTTCAATAGCAAAGTAAATGCATTAATGAGAATCAGAGAAGAGGGGAATAGATTAGGAATCTGCTTTGTGAACTATAAATTTTAACTTAGGTACTTGTTAAGTCTCCACGAGACTACGGGAACGAGGCGACCTGAGCCGAATGGAAAAGAGGCTACGAGCTGAGCGGAATCGGAACGAGATATTTTCAAAAATGAACTATAAGGTTTCCTTAGCCTAACGAGAAAGTGGTCCTTCCACAACGATGTTATATTTGTTGTTAATAAACTTGTTTTTTTTATAATGAATTGTGTCAATTAGAATACAGTCCACTACCAGAGCTATCGGCGCAACATTGTGGTCGCATCGTGCGGAGTAAAAATAAAATAACGCAAAATGAGCCAGCTTACGAAACTGAATCGAAAGCGCGGAACCATTAAAGCCAAAGTGCAACGTATGGAGGACTTCCTCGAACTTGAAAGTAAAGAGGATGGTAGCGGAGATCCATGCAGAACGAAGATTGCACTTCAGCAACAGGCGAGCAAAATTGTAGAAATCAAATCTGCAATTACAGAACTTTCCACTGGATATTGTGAGCTACCTGAAGAAGTTAACCTAGAAGACAATCTTGACCAGCTTCAGGACTTGGAGGCAACAGCTGAAGATATAGAGGTACGTCTGAAATACCTTCTTTCGAAATTGACGTTACCTGCTAATGATGCTCAGATAAACTCTAAAATGAACCGAACTTCTTTTAAGATACCCGAGATTCCACTTCCTCAGTTCTCGGGCACTTATGAAGACTGGAGTACATTTAAAGCTCAATTTAATACTCTAATTACTTTAAATGATGGCTTAAGTGATTCCCAAAAATTTCATTATCTACAAGCTCCTCTGAAAGGAGAAAGTAAACTAATTCAAACTGCAGATGATACTTTTCAGTCCTTGTTTACTGAACTCGAGAAAAGGTACGAAAATAAGCGATTCATCGCGGATGTCCATATAAATGGTATAATGAATCTGGAAAAAATAACTCATGAGTCAGGAACGGAACTTCATACATTTCTCAATACTATGTTAAAACATTTGCGAGGATTAAAACTTCTAAATCTTGAGACTAACAAATTGACCGAGTTAATGTTGATTAATATAATTTCTTCGAAATTAGATCGTGAATCACGTAAACAGTACGAGATGTCATTAAAAACAACCGAGTTTCCCGACTGGGAAGAATTCATCAACTTCTTGCAAAAAAGAAAAGTGTTAGAAAATATCCAACGCATCCCTTTCGCTAAGCCTAAAATAGATATAGCTTTCAAACCCAAGCTTAAAGGGCTTATGATAAAATCTAACTCTAAAAGTGCCTGCCCAATCTGTAAAGATAATCACCCGATATATAAATGTAAAATGTTTCACGATTTATCCGTACAAGAAAGAATTAGTGAAATAAAAAAGAAACAACTTTGTTTTAATTGCCTTGAACCTCATCGAGTATCTCAATGTACTAATTCTAAAAAATGCAAATTCTGTGGAAGAGGTCATCATTCTCTGATCCATAGAACGGATTTCGAAAACAGCGAGAATCGAAAAGTCCAAATCAATGTTCCCAAGCAAAGTGTTTATAACATGAGCGAACAGAACTATGACGCCATGAGAGAAGGAAGTTATGAGTCACCATCAGGAACCTTGTTAAGGCCAAGAGGGTCGGAAGAGAATACCAATACTGGGTGTTTCTACACGGGGGATGAAAAAAGATACGTATTCCTGTCAACTGCGATCGTTTACGTTTAAGGGTTGTTGATGGTAGTTCCTTTCCCTTTAGAACTTTGCTTGACGCTGGATCACAGACTAACTTTATTCGTAATGATCTAGTTGATTCTTTGGGCTTAACGAAACAAACAGTAAATGCTCCTATCACGGGTTTGAACAGTTCCTTTTTAACGGTAAGAAGAAAAACCCTCAGCGTTAATATCTAACATAAATGAAGACTTTTATGAAGAAATTGAACTACTAATCGTTCCAAAGGTTACAGATCTTACTCCTTCAAAACCTCTTGATGTGTCTAAGATTAAATTTCCAAGTAATATAACGTATGCGGATCCCCAATTCAATAAACCGGGGAGAATTGACGCATTGTTAGGAGCAGAACTTTTCTATCAATTATTACAAGGTAATCAAATTAAATTAAAAGATGAATCAATAATCCTACAAGAATCGGTATTTGGGTGGATCGTAACGGGAACACTCAAAGATGTAGGGATTTCAAACAATTTACACTGTCATTTCACTAAAAATCAAGTGGAAATGGACCTAAGAAACTTTTGGGAACTTGAATCTTTGGGTATTAGAGACGATCCTAATCGTCACGAGAAAGGTGAGGCACAAAACATAATGAAGTCCGCTAGTATGAACTTGAGGAAGTGGGTTTCGAATGATGCTCTTCTCATGCGCGAATGGGAAAATGAGGAGTTCCTTACTCATCCTCATCATTCAACTACTTCAGAAGTAAACCTGCTCAAGGTTTTAGGGATGTCTTGGGATCCTAATAGAGACATTCTCACAATGGAAATCGAAAGTTTGCTGAATTTCTTGAGTCAGAATAAGAAAACTAAACGCTTCCTGTTACAAACGGCAGGGAGAATCTTTGATCCCCTCGGATTGCTATCTCCATTCACCATCAGAATCAAGTGCCTTTTTCAAGAACTGTGGCTTAGAAAGGTACCATGGGACTCTGAACTTCCAGCAGATATTACTGAGACGTTCCAAAAGTGGTGTTCGGAACTTCAAAGACTTTCTGAGGTGAATGTGCCAAGGAATATACTAGAGCTCTCGGTAGACAATCCCAGTGAAATTGAAATACACACATTTTCAGATGCCAGTAAAAAGGCATATGGTGCGGCAGTTTACTTAAGAGTAAAATCCGAAAATCAGGTGTTAGTGAATCTCGTTGCTTCAAAGAGTCGTGTTGCTCCTCTGAAGAAGATAACCCTGCCAAGGATGGAGTTACTCGGTGCATTGCTTGCTGCTCGTTTAGGTGTAGAAGTTCAGAAAGTTGTAGACCGGAAAAAGCCTTCCACTGCCTACTTTTGGACTGATTCCAAAATAGCTTTATTTTGGATAAAGGGTTCAGTCACCAAGTGGAAACCCTTCGTCGCCAACCGAGTGAAAGAAATACAGTGCTTGACTGATCAAAATTTTTGGATCCATTGCGCCGGCAAAGACAATCCTGCCGATCTTGTGACCCGCGGAGTTAGCATCGAGATTATGCTGAACAGCGAGAAGTGGTGGCATGGTCCTGCCTTTTTGGAGGAAAAAGACTTTGTCCGAGAAGACATTTTCCTTGATGTTGCCACTTTGGACTCAGAGGACTGTTCGCATGAACTTAAAAGACAGCCAGTGAGTGATCTTAGAGAAACATCACAGAACTTTACTTTGACTGAATCCCATACCTTTTTAGAGAGTATTTTGAATGTCAGTAACAATTTCAGTACTATTGTTCGTGTTGTTAGTTTTATTTTTAGGTTTAGCAACAACGTAAGAACGAATAGACGAGTTGGCCCAATAACCTACTAGGAGATGAGGGATTCTGAGGACTTCCTCATACGAGGTGTTCAAGAAGCGGAGTTCTCTACCGAGATGAGAAATTTAAGGAAAGAGCTGCCAATACCACCCAGTAGTAAACTAAAAAATCTTTCCCCCATTTTAGATGATAAAGGTATAATAAGAGTAGGAGGTAGGTTGAACAATTCAGACTTTTAGAGCTGAATCCAATGACTAATGCAAGAATTGGCCAAAAGAGCAATTTTAATTAACACTAAGCACAAGACAAAACAATTACAAGAATAAAGAAACATAAAAAGTAACATCTCGGGGGAACAAAACTTCAGCGCGTCAGTTCTACGCTCGCCTTGGGAAACAACTAGAGAAAAAGGATTCATTCTCTTTCGCGGAGAGTGTGTCACGTGGTCCGCCATCGCCAATCAAGGCGCATATCGCTGAGATACACGTTAAGGGGCTGATGCGTTACAACCTCCCCCTCTGGCTCCGACGACGTCCCGACGAGGAGTCAGCATTACGTGCTTTAGGAGGGCGTCCTCTCTTTCTTAACGGGACCAAAGGAGTACTGTCAGTAGCTTTACATTCCTTGAAAGCTGAAGAGTGATAAACTCCTATAGGTGTGGTTGGATTTTTGGGATCTCCAATTTCATAAGTTGTAGGTGACCGCTGTGTGAGCACCACGTAAGGTCCGTCACGTCGAGGCATGAATTTGGCAGTCCTTTTCTTTTCTGCGTTACTCACAGGGTGCATGGTGACCCAAACGTGATCACCAGTATTGATCCGATGTTCTATAAAAGGGGTAGGCTCTCCCCCTAGCTTGAAGGTAGACTCAAATTTTTCTAACAAACCATTCATTTTTCTGCGCTGATCGGACGTTAAATGTTCTTCATCAGAACGCAGTGAGCTTGGTGATATAGCTTGGCTGTATGAGAGTTGCTGGTTGCAACTTGAACGTTCATCTTCTTCATGAAAATTTCCTTTGTTGCTACAGTTGTCGACAGGCTGTTGACTCTTTACTGGTGGGTCTTCAACAGATAGCAGATATCTTACAGGGATATCTTTCTTGAAACCAATCTTCCAACAGGGATTGTCAGAGAAATGCCAATTTTTGTTCTTCATGTCTAGAACAATTCCGGACTTTTCCAAAAAGTCGGTTCCTAGTAGAGTACGATTCTTTTTTGCATTTGGTAATGCCAGTAAATTCAGCGAGACTGATTTTCCTTCAATCTCTATTTTCACCATGGCGGTGCAAGCCTCTTCAGTTGTTTGACAGCCATTTGCCAAAGTCATTGTTACTACTTCTCTTTGGAACTCTACTCCTCTCTTTTTTAATTGGTGGTACAGGATCTCTCCAGCGACTGTTCTGCTGGCACCACTATCAACACAAACCCTGGCTCTTACTCCCGATATACAGATATCTATTAGCGCTAACGGGGATGCATCGGTGTGACAGGTATACATGCGGATAGAGTTCGCTTGGAATGGCTCCCTTCTTGTCGATGACGAACAGTTTTTGCATTTTGATTTGATGGTTCCTGGTGCTCCACATCCGTAGCACGATATTTCTTTCTTCTCTTCAATACCCCTTGGTGTAATTCTGCCTTGTGAAAAGGAGTCCCTCCTACTTTGACTGAGGACCCCGGGATCCCGCCTACTGTTACTGGGAATCCCTGGCAGACTTTGTCTGTCAACTCTTTGTTCCAATTGTGATTGTTGGGTTCTATAGTAATTTCTATTTTGGAACACGGGTTTTGTTTCATGTTGCTTCGGTGGAAGCTTCTGGTTGACAGTACGTAAGTTGTCGTAACTGTCCATCTTCTCCACTAGGTCAGTTGGGGTGACCCATTCGCTCCATACGTCCAAGAAATGGTTCTTAACCTCTGAAGGAACGCGTTTCTTCATTTGATCCAGGATCATGAGGTCTTTCAATTTCTCAAAATCCGTTATGTTCAATTCTGCTAGCCATGCTTCAAAATAGCTACGCAGTTCAAAATGGAAGTCCTTCCATGTGCTCTCAGGACTTTTCTTGTGAGTTGCGAAGAGTTGTCGCATTCTCTCAGCACTTAATTTAAATCTCTGAAGCAGCATTGTTCTAATGTGATCAAAATCATGAGCCTTGTGCTCTGGTTCTCTGGCGATGAGTTGTGCCACGCTATTAGGTAATAGGCCCAGGAGATAGACAACCCAGTTATGTCTCCCTACTTTAAGAACTTTCATCTGTCGTTCGAATAACTGAAGAAACAATGTCATATCACCATCATTCGGATCAAAATCAGGTAGCAACTTTTTCAAGTTAAAGTTGGGTTGATGGTCTGCAGACAGAGGATTAAAACCAGATACCTGCTCCAATTTCTGAGATTCTACCTGCAGACGGAGTCTTTCCAATTCGTACGCTCTTTCCCGTTCTATTCTTTCTTTTTCTTCTGCTTTCTCTTTTGCACGGTTTTCGCTTATAGACAGAAGCAGATTTTTCGTGAAGTCTTCATCATAACTTTCATCTCCAGTGATAAATCTTTTTATATCAACTACTCTAGCATCAGCAGGTATTTCGATGCCCAGTTCATTCGCCAACTCTATCAGATCACATTTAAGAGCTCTTGCCAAATAAGACATCAAATAAGACATCTTTAGGTTACGAAGTGCACAAAGAATTTTGAATACGAAAGTAAACAAGTTCAGTAAAAAATTTTTTTTAGTATATCCCACACAGTTTGTTTTCAAGAAAAAAAAAATAAATTAATGATAACCACTTCTTATAGGTAGGTAATACTTGTTTAGCATTGTTAAACAAATTACTTTTAAAACATTAACATTTGTCCAATAACACTTAAACACATGTTATTTATGAACATTAAATTCCAAAACACTTTTCAATATTCAAAACCAACACATTAGATAACATTCCACTCGTGAGTTAGTCTTATTTCAATAATACCTCAAAAGAAATAATAAATTCTCGTAATATTTCAAAATTCAAAAAGAATACCAATGCTTAAACAAAATGAATCCATATTTCCTAATATCTAATCCTTAAAGGCATAATATAAACACATTTCTGCGCACGTTGCACTTGATTCATACATATATTAACAAAACCAATAACTCTTAAAAGGAAATCCCAATGTAGCTCAAACACAAAATAAAGAAAAAAAAATCGCTTTAAACATCTAGAAAGATTTTTTTTTAATGCAGCTGGCAGAAAACAGACCTTGAATCTATTGAGTTATGACTCATGAACATGACCGAATCAGAATGCAATCGGTTCTTGCACTTTTGAAACGAAATAACGCTGTAGCTTTCGTTTTTGAACACAATTAATTCACACCACTTATTATTTTTACAAAGTAGCTTATTACAAAATGAATACACATAACGTATTTTCAAAAAAACTTATTCTAGCAGTACACTTAATCAAAACAATACTACTTTGCACTTTTACTTTAAGAACAAAACTTTTCATAAAACACAAATACTTTTCACAAAACACAAATACTTTGCACTTGTGAACCAAAGGAATAATAACATTTAAAGTGATTTCACACTATATTTTAAACAAGAATACTGTTTGAACACAAAACGAAACTTCAAAATTCTGTTGCTGGACACGGGTTGGCCAAATCGAAAGTACTGCTAGACAAGAATGATTTTAAACAAATTAAAATAAACTTATCTCATTCTTCATCACCACTTGGGGATACGAGCATAAGGATGATCCGTGGAAGGGATTTCCACCTATATTCAATAGGATACACCTGGGATGAGGCTTCCTAAAATAGTGAATTCGACGCCGCTGCAGAACACTAAAACCATGGCTTTTCCTACCAGTATGCTAACTCGGGATGAGTTTCTAAACATCAATGAAACACAGGGTGTGTTTTTCTTTCAATACCAACAGTATTGGACTTAGATTCCTGAACAAAAAACGAGTTGTTCCCAAAGGCTTTAATTCGGGCCACAAGATTGGGCGTCAATTTTAGAGCTGAATCCAATGACTAATGCAAGAATTGGCCAAAAGAGCAATTTTAATTAACACTAAGCACAAGACAAAACAATTACAAGAATAAAGAAACATAAAAAGTAACATCTCGGGGGAACAAAACTTCAGCGCGTCAGTTCTACGCTCGCCTTGGGAAACAACTAGAGAAAAAGGGTTCATTCTCTTTCGCGGAGAGTGTGTCACGTGGTCCGCCATCGCCAATCAAGGCGCATATCGCTGAGATACACGTTAAGGGGCTGATGCGTTACAGACCTAAATTTCAATCAAAAACATCCTGCCATATTGCCTTCAAATCATCAACTTACATCCATTATAGTGAAGCATATGCATTTAAAGTTTTTACATGCTGGGCCGCAAACACTACTGTATAATGTTCGTCAAAGGTTCTGGCCATTAAATGGCAGAAATATTTGTAGAAAAATCGTATATAATTGTGTAACGTGCTTCAAAAATAAACCTGTTATGGGAAGCCAAATAATGGGAGATCTTCCCAAAGAAAGGGTAACAACCAATTATCCGTTCAATATTGTCGGAATAGATTTTTGTGGTCCCTTCTGTATAAAATTTAAAAATCAAAGAAAGGATATATTTAACAAAGTATATGTTGCAATATATGTTTGTTTGTGTACTAAAGCTATACATTTAGAATTTGTAACTGATTTAACTTCAACAGCTTTCATTGCCAGCTTAAAAAGATTCTTTGGCCGAAGAGGTAAATGCTCTAAAATACTTAGCGATAATGCCACAAATTTTGTTGGAGCTAGTGAAGAGATTAAAAAATTACACAAAATTGCGCATTGTCCAGATGAAACCTTAGCAAATTACTTTACTGATGAATGCATAGAATGGAAATTTATCCCTCCAAAATCGCCGAACTTCGGTGGTCTTTGGGAAGCCGGGGTCAAGTCATTTAAATTTCATTTGAGGAGGGTCATTGGAAACTCAAGCCTAACTCTTGAGGAATTTCTGACCATAATTTCAGAAATTGAAGGAGTGTTAAATTCCAGATCCCTAACTCCTTTATCATCAGATATCGACAATTTTGAGACCTTAACACCAGGTCATTTTTTAATAGGCAGACCTATAGCATTCATTGTAGAGCCTCAACTTAATGAAATAAATGAGAATAGACTTTCGAAATGGCAAAGAGTTACGAAAATTACTCAACGCATTTGGAAATTATGGAAGCGGAACTATTTAAATAGTTTGCAGGAACGTAGCAAATGGCGTTTTTGTAAAGATAATGTAAAAGTTGGTTCCCTAGTACTAATAAAGGATGAGAATCTTACAGGCACACAGTGGATGACTGGTAGGATTACTGAAGTGTTTTATGGTGCAGATAAAAAAGTTCGAGTTGTAAATTTGTGTCTACCTAATGGTAAGACATTAAAAAGATGTGTTAGGAATATTGCTATTCTTCCAATTGAATAATTGATTGTTATTGTGTTAAGTTCATTTAGTATTTGAAAGTACTTTATTGTGTATTAATTTGTAGAGTTGTATAATTATCATTTGTGTATAATATGTTTAAATTGAAATTTCAATCGCGGGGAGTGTTAAGTCTCCACGAGACTACGGGAACGAGGCGACCTGAGCCGAATGGAAACGAGGCTACGAGCTGAGCGGAATCGGAACGAGATATTTTCAAAAATGAACTATAAGGTTTCCTTAGCCTAACGAGAAAGTGGTCCTTCCACAACGATGTTATATTTGTTGTTAATAAACTTGTTTTTATTATAATGAATTGTGTCAATTAGAATACAGTCCACTACCAGAGCTACCGGCGCAACAGTACTTATGTACTCTGGCCTATTTGTTAAAGTCTATTCCTTGGAATATCATGCCATGAATATCCTTGAAGGTCATGCTTTCCCTGCCTAGCAAACTAGAAAACACAGTAACATCCACCGCGAACAGATATTTTTTCTTCCTTTCACCACTACAATTTAGGATGTCGATTTACAAGACGTTGGTATCAAGTAATTATTCTAAACTGGTGGCAAGAGTTGGATGTCTCAAAGGCGGATATAAAAATAATTTGAGCCCTTGAGCAGCCGATTTAGTCTATTCAGAGAAAGGACATTCACAATCGGGTTACTGCAATATCGCTGATACATTCTAAGGTTGTGTATGAGAATCATAAAAAGTTAATTTTTAATTGTTTCATTTTATTTAAAGTAATATGCTTGCTAATTTTAGTTTTAAAGTTACTGGAAATTTTAAGTTTGTGTTTGTCAATCGATGCAAATCAGTCCTGAACACTTCATAGAATTCATGCACCCGCAATCGACAAACATTGATCCAATCCCTTTATGTAACATTGAAATATTGAATTTCGAAATAAAACATTACTTCTGGAAATAATAAATCCATTGTTCCTAGTATTCATTAAAAAATAGCTCGTATATTTCCATAGATAGAAGCACATACATCAAAAAAGGAAGAATTCATAGGATGGTCATAAGACAAATGAATCGTTTTTTGGTACATACAATCTTAACACTATATCACAACTGAAGCTTTAGCAAAGCGTCAAGAGTAGATAAATTAACCATCCCTAACAAAGAACATGCAATTTTCTCTGACAGCACACCAGTTTTATTAATACCATTAAAAGCCACCTCAAAACAACTCAAGTAATACCGCGAATTAGAAACAAACCAATCCAAGATCGATTGTCATGATGTTAATTTGAATTTTAAGTCATAAAAACCTTATAAGCGAAACCACAGGCAAATTAGGGAAAATAGTAAATACTAACGATATAAAATTAGTATGGATCGAATTGAGATCTCATCCAATAAATTGTTCAAATAGAAAAAGTACTTGAAAAGGAATACAATGCAAATATTAACCAAAAATTTGAACGATCTACAAAGTACGTCATCTGTCACAAAATAGAAAAGAAGATAACAAGGAGCCTATCCAAAATGCCAATCATCCCATCCCTCTTACATGATTCAACCTCGAAGATAAACAAAAGAATATCAATCATACAAAAACTCTCTAGATCATTCTTCATTCTTTAAAAAAGCTTTTCCAAAATGAAAATTAAATCGTGACCTCTGTATCAACTGCGAATCAATATATCAAGAATTTGAAAATAAATCAACTACAGATAATTTGTTCGTTTTAACTGTCAACCTACCAATTTAAACAAGATTAACTGTTTCCACATCCAAAATCCCAAACGCGATGTGAAAGATAGAAACGATGTTAAATAAAACCATAAGTCTCATTGCACACGTGCATAACCTTGAATCTTGAACACGAGTATGAAATTATAAAGTTAAATAACAGCCAGAAATTACAAAATTAAACTATTATCTACGTAGAGATCTTTTCAGTGTCACACAAATTTTAAGAAAAGCTATTGTTTCTCAAGTAATATAACGGGATACAGCATTGTTATGCATGTATCCCGTTTTGGCATTATGAACAATGAATTACTGTTTCTCCTAACTTGATTATGAAAATATTTAAAAATTATTTAAGATATTGAAAACGTAGGCTATTGTTTCTTACTATTATCCTTAACTTTTTCAACTTGCTTAAATTTACCTCGTAGTTTTAATTTCCTGGAATGTTTTGTTCTTCAGAAATCCGATATAATTCGCTTCTCTTTTGGTTTGCCTTTTTTGCTCTTCCTTCAATGCTTTATAAACTGACATGTCGATCAAAACTGAGAAATTTCGTTCTATTTTTAATTAATTATTATTATTATTTGAATTTGTCTCCTCAAAATACCAGGTCTGGATTTGACGTTGAAGCTAATATTGCTCATGTAGATATCTAGATTTGAATTAAGTCAACGGCTGAACTTCCTTGTGGAATTTCAGCATAGAACTGACTGCAGTTTCCTCTTAATTCTGCTACATCTGGTAATTCAAAAACTGGAGAAGGCATATGCATTTGAAGTTACACCTTCCTAAAGGGAACGTATAGTACCTTTTTCATGATGATTTCACTATGTCAGTGATTTTTTGGATTGATTTCTACTTTTAACATCTTACCGGACAGCAATTTTCATTTCCCCTATTAAAATTAGCCCTTTATCCGTTTCTCTGACATAATTGCTAACTACCTTGGTACTTAGTAAAGAAGCAATTTATATGAATCACACTATAATGAAGTGTATAAATATCATCCTATTTATGTGATAAAATTTAATTATGCATTTTCATCTAATTCTATGAGTCAGTATAAAGTATATTTTTAGGCAAAAGGGCATGTTGACTCACTGGGATAACCTACCTCATTGTCATCAACCATGTCACTACATTTTTTTCAACCTTGAACTAAATTACTCTACACTCCTTGTGCAAAACAGAAAATAAAGTCTGAGATAGGGCACCACAACATCTTTGGATTGGTATAGAGGACAAAGACCTGGAGAAATAGCCAACTTCAAGTTATAACGAGAACAGACAGCATTTTCGAGATTAGAACTGGTCAATCCAAAGCAATAAAATATGTGTAAGGAAAAACTAACCTAACTCACAACTATCAGGATAAAAGCATGGCTAATCCTGACCACGTATTGCAGTTTCGGAGAAGAAAATTCATGATGATCCTAGACATCTTTTGGACATTTTTCGAAAGAAAGACATCATGAAACTGATCTAATTTTGATCCGGGAAAAATTATTCCACATATATTTTATTATAGCCGAATTAAAGCTCTGACCAACGGATTTTCAGAATACTACTTGGAAAAATGGAACTTTTATATCGCAGACAAACTAAAAACAATTTATGTGTGAGTGCAAAAGAAAAGATTTAGGCTGGACAAAAATTTGAAAATTCCAAATTGATTGTTTCTTTTATGCTGACGCTGCTATATAATGTTTCGGAGGTATGGTAAAGAACATGCGCGTTCCTCAACGTTTAGCGCCATTCATCAGATAATTTGAAAAGTATCGAGAGCTCACCAAGACGCCCAATTTTCAACTTGTCCTAGTCTTCCTACTATTCAAACATTTGTTTTATCTTTCATAATTTTAAAATACAAATTATCTTTCAGATCTATAATTACTACCCGGATCTTTCATTACTCTCAACGAGACCACTATTCTGTTATTAGACCATTGAAGTCTTTGACCTTCGATCTTACAAGGGGTGAACTGATAGATATTTGTGAGAGAGCCGTTATTACTCCTTGACAGTAACATGCATTTACTTGACGTTGTTTGGCGCAGCTTGGCCAAATATGGCTCTTTCGCCATAAAACCCAACCAACCTACATGAATAATCACCAACATACATGCGCTTTCAAACCGGGATTCGTACAAAGGACCTAATGGGTGGCAGACAAATGCTATGACTAAATACTATGTGGTAAGTGGCTATATAATGGTTAAATATTATGCAGGGAATGAAGATAATCCACTCACAACTATCAGCTACACTGTAATGGTTTGATAATATCTTTGCCGTTTGATGTTTTAGCAGTTTCCAATAATTAAATATAATTTAATGTCACTAGTAGCCATCAGCACACACTGAACGATTGGGTAAATAATAAATACAAACATAAAAAAGAGATTTCTTCTTTATAAGCATGTATTTATTAATTGCTTACCCGATATTCAGCTCAAATTGCCCCAATAACCTGGATTTCTTTTTATGCCATTTTATAGTTTTGTGTTATGGTTAAGTTAAAAAAAATTCATTTAAAATAATTTAAGGATTAAGTATAATTTTATAAAATAGATAGAGATGAATTTCAATGCAAAATGAACTTCAAGCAGAGTTGATAAATTTTTATTCCTTACAAGAATTTACAGCAATACGCAGGCTTACAAATATATACAAGAAGTAAAAAAATCACGTTAAAAAGAGAATGGTGATAACCTACTTAATGCATTTCACAAACTACAAAGCCTATCAGGAAACGAAAACGATTATCTTTTTAAGTTAATACAACTGAAAATTTTAATTTTGCATTAGTTTGTCTTTCACTTGTTAAACCGCCAGTGTTACGCGGAACAGTTTGAGAAACGATGATATAGAGGAATAATACGCTAAAGCTCTTGATAATGTAGACTACCTTAAAGGTACGAGGGTCAGATATGAAACAAATAACTTATATGAATACAGAATTACATGAATAACACATTGAAATGCTTTCACATATACAAGCTTACAAAAATTAAAAAAAAAACACTTTTAATCATTCCACTTTTTTTGGTGCTGGATGTAAAGTAATTGATACACTTTTGATGCAATGTCTCGACCAAAACACAGTCGAAGCTATAAAAGATGTGCGAACCACTGTTTTCAACACCATCTGGAGAGCTGGATCAAAGAAGAGTATCCTTGTGTATGGTAAGAAGAAGTAATCCAGGCCGAAGTATGCAATGCAACGGATCAGCTCCAACCACGAGGCATACATCCTAGCGAAACAAACAATCTTATGTAATGCAAGTTAATTTAAACACGGGGGAATTTACTTTCAACAAAACACAAGTTAAATAATTTCAAATACGAAATAGAATAGAATCCCAGGTGGTTAGAAAAATTCCAAAAACTTCAGTTTTTAAAACATAATTTGTGTTTGAAAAACTTGAGAAGAGTAAGTAAAATAAGTCACACTGATCAAGTTAAAAAAATATAGTAACTCAGCGAAAAATAATAAAAGGATACACCAATGAAATCAGGAAACTCAGCTTCAATAGCCAATATCAACATGAGATGTCTGAATCAAGCTGTACTTAAGCTAAATCTGAATTATTTCACGTAAATTAATATTATAGAAAATAGATATTCTATAAGAAGAAATATTATATTTCGAATTAATCTTGAAACAGAAATATCAATAAGGCTAAGGAAACACTTTTACAACAGGATGAATAATACAGGGAAGAGAAAAAGTTTACAAATGTTATCTTTTGCAGATAACACAAGATAATTTAGCAATTCATGCCCTTATTAAATTCTAGCATTTTATTTTTTATGATAAAAATTCATTCAACCAGAATTTAAAATGTATCTAAAATTAATAATTCAAAGGTAAGACAATGAAGATAGAAATAAATGTTTACCTTCCTTCAAGCAGAATTCCTATCACAGAAAGAGAAAATACTTCGTAAGCAACAGCTCCATATAAAATATCCTTAGGTAGCATCTATGATGAAATTGATACAAATGGTACATGTTATTAAATGGATTTGTGGCATAACAATAACTTTTGATATTAGTAAGATAAGCAACTTTTACCGCATCTGCCTCCATCATTTCAACGTATGCGAGTATAAGTAGAAGACAGTGCCATCCGACGTACAGTTTGCACCATTTCTGTAAAGGCGGATCATATTTCTCCATTGGGGCACTTACCTGTAAAATTAAGAACGGCTGGTTAGTTTCAATTTGTATTACCTGATCACATACAAATAGGTTGAAATGCATTTTATGATAAATAATACACTCATGTCCAAAAGTTAAGCATAATTCGTAAAATACGAAAAAATCGGAGTAAATATGGATACAATGGTTCAAAATCACTTGTAGAGAATTGTGGTTAAACATTGTGCATATGCAAAACAGTTCAGTCGACATGCGCAAAGCACCGGCGCACGTCGGAACGAGTATAAAACGGCCTCAAGCGGCATGGCCAGTTTAGACAGAAATTTCGCAATTGCTGTTGTACGGAGCGTTGTTAACCATCAATAAGGACGAAAGATGTCACAAAGATGCCAACTGGACATATTTGTGAAGGGACGAATTATTAGAAAGCTGGTATCCGGCCGATCCCAAACCGAAGCGTCTCGAATTCTGAATGTGCCTCAGTGATCTCCAAACTGTGGCAGAGGTTTCAAACCACTGGAGATGTTGACGTTTATATATCGGCACTTCATTGTATTTTTAAATAACTCTGCCATGTGGTGTAATGTCGTGGCTGGTGGCGAATGAAAAACAAGTATATTATTTACATAAAAATAAACTTAGTGATTATTTGCACACAAAATTAAAACGCAGCTAGATAGGATAACCAAGTTTCTCATTCAGGCGAGAACCCAGAATTTTTCTTTGGGAGGGATTGAGAAATTGATCATCACAGCACTGATGTTAATTATCTTTTGGAGACTCTTTTATATCGCATCTTCACAATCATCGATCTCTTGATTCAACATTCTTGATTCTACCCGTCTAGAGGTCTAATAAGTTCAAATCTAGCAAAAAGTTGACCGTAGTTACGAATATTTAAGTACCCGGATTATTACATTTTCAATTTAATGAGGGGACTATCATCTGAATGGTACAGGCACCCATCATCCTAATTAATACTGTGGTCCAGACAGCCGGGTGGGTGGGTTTTGAATGTACCGTGAGAAGTCAAGACCCAACCCCAAATTCTAGCACATGTATTCAGATATAACATACTTTTCTCTTCTCTAATTTTGATACTTTGCTTTAAAAATTGAATCAACATATAGTACACTTATTTTAAAAATATTCTAAAAAAAAGAAGGAAACCCCGATTTATCAAGACTAGCTAAGCTATTGATAATATCTATAGCACTTGTTTCGTTTGTAAAATCTCTATATTTCAATTATTTATTAAGTAATAAATAACTGTGTTGGCATCAAATGTTCGCTAAATAATAAATCATACACGAGTTATTAATTAGTCAAATTAAAAGGTTTTTGATCTTGATCATAATGAGAATTTATTTTAAACAGATTTTTCAAAGTTCAAGAATTTTCTTGTGAGTTATATTTTCAGTTGCGTCACTTGTGCTATTGGTGCACATGTTGACGGTATTCAAACTCCGTATTCTAATAGTATTATAGGGTTTTGCTTAATTTTTTCGAATAAATTAATAATATATAAAGGAAACTGAAGATGGAAAACTGAATCTGAAACACATTCCTGTGTAAAAAAATGTTGTCAGTAGCATTATAGCTTTTAGTTATAATTTGCTATAATGCGGCTCCGACGAGAAGGCAATCGACCTTCGATCCGTCGATTTTTGAATAGGAGTGATGGATCGTTAGGAGAAGGGCTGCCATACCAAAAGCATGAATGAAGATGGCCGAGGTTGGTTTCCTCCCGCCAACTCTTTATCACTGCAATCGCTTTCGGAACCGAACGATAAACTTAGAACGAGAATCCGTGCTAAAGACGCCAATTGTGGAAGCGTTTTGTTTGCTTTCCAACCTATCACCTAATTTAAAGAATAAACTCGTTCAAAACCACGTGACTCGACAGTACTCTCGTGGGATCCGGACAGTAGTTGCCCATAGCATAGGGATTTCGGCAATCTTACCTCAGGAATATCTTCGATATATCCATGCCAGGGCGTTCCAGGGTACCATCCAGGACCTTTGAATATGACGGATAATTTATTCTTGAATCCTTCAATGGCCCAAAATGTCCTCAGAATGTGCAGGTAGTGGCACATCTACATGTAACAGTGGTACAATTTGATTAAAAGAATTAAATGAAGAAAACAATAGATGTTAGTCACTGGTTTCACGCTTTCTCTCTTCAGCGTAATAGCTCTTAGCAATAATTAAATGAAACAGTTATTTTTCGTAACATGTTTCAGGAAAAATTCATGAGAGGGATCTTCAGCACAAACAAATAAACCAGATGGGAAACAGAGATTTTATTTCATGTTTCTGGTATAATACCTATCGGGGTTACCTTAAAATGTAGGTTATAACCTATTTAAGACGTTTTGCGTTTGATTTAATTGGCGCTCACCAACCTACTATCATATACATACATCAATTTTGAATTCATTCTTAGGAAATTTTAAAGTCGATGGGCTAAAATCGTATTCGAAAAACGTCTGGAATACTTGCAGGAAATACGTTTCGCTGAAAAACACTACCGCCAACTACATTTAGCTTAACAGGAAAAAGTCTCTCATACAAGTAAATTTATGAATAATTCCATTTTTATCGGGTTTAAAAATCAAATATGAATTTAAAACTTTAAATGAAGAAAAGACTGGCAAGTGGAAATGATCGTCTGAAAATGTAATCAAAATTGTCCATTTGGTACCTGAATGTAAAATGGTTCAAAAGTATTTATAGGATGTGTAAGGCCATATACTACTTCATCTTTCTCTGCTTCAAATGTACCAAATAATCTGTCCCAAATGATAAGAGTCCCTGCATAATTCTTATCAATGCAATACCTGTTTCGACCTGCAAGAAATTTATAAGTCTGATAAACAGCATTACTCGTCATAAATATTGCATTCCGTAACGACAAAACAAAGATGTCTGAATTCCTGAACTTCAAAATGTTCTCTTACGAAGCTTTATTAATTTATTTGTATTATGAACTCACCATGATGCACCCTATGATGACTAGCTGTATTAAGTATGTATTCCAGAGGTCCGAGAGACTGTATTGCCTGTAAAAATATACACGAGACATTTTTAGAATTTCAGAACTGTATTTGCTCCTAGTTGCAAGATAAAGACATAAAATTACAATCCTGCTAAACTATGAAAGAATGAAATGCAAGATTTTTATTTTCTTACCTCAGTATGTATCCAAAACTGATATAGTAAATTAAATTGACTATGCACCACATATACGCTCGGTGGTATGGCCAGCGCCATTGGTAAATAGAATATCTGCAAATAGCACAAGTACACTTTTTATTGCCATCAATCGCATCAGAAAAAAGATTTATTGTTTTCAATTCAGAAATAATGAGAGGGATTTTCAATGTAAAGAAACTGTTGTAAGAGGAGGATTTTACTTCCAGTTATCGAGATAACGGTTACTTTAAAATGCAGCCAATAGACGTCACATTTTGAATAAATACAGGAAACACATTCTACCACAAAACACTAGCGCCATTTACGTTTAGTTTTACAGAAAAAGGATTTCATACGACGATTTTGCCGATGCACTAGTGCAGAGGTTTCCAACCTTTTTGACTCGCGGAGCCCTTTTTAGAATAAATTTCTATGGGGAAGCCACTTCGGCCTACCCTATGTTTTACAAGTTAATGGTGCTTAGGAGTAGTGTTACAGCTGAAGGAAGAGGGGATAGATAGTAAAGAGATATTTAAACAATTGCGCAATGTCAATGCAATGAAATTATATTTTAAAACTTTGAAATTTATCATATCGCAATTTATTCTCAACTACCACCAATACACATGATATGACAAAACTTGGATACATAAAAGTTCTTCCAAAGTTCAATAAATCAAACCATTTGCGTTACAACAGATTTTATATTATTGTTGAGAGCAACACACACACAATAAGGTCCATACAATAAACCCAGTTCTTCCTCCAATTTAATCATTACATCCAATCCAATTCAAATACATATTCGTTCATTACTTGTTATTCGATACTTTTATTATTCATTATAGAAGACAACTATTTAATTTTACTAAAGTACACTGTAGAGCAACAGTAGGCCTAAATTAAGACATAACATAAATTAACGTATAAACGTTTAAGGAGGCCTGTGGGTCTCTGTGTGCATTTTTGGTTGCAGTTTTCTTATTTTATGTATAATTGATAATTACGAAATTCAACTTGGAAAATTTCCGTTCAGAATGCAATTCCTAGTTTTCTTATTTTGATTCTACTTTTTTGTTTCTTATTCTTTATTTAATTTAATTTTTATTTATTTTATTTTCCTGGAGCGGCCGCGGAGCCCCTGGGAAGGTACTCTGAGCCCTTAAGGCTTCGCGGAGCACAGGTTGGGAACCATTGCACTAGGGAATTGAAAATAATATATATGCTATATTTCGGTTCTAGACGCGTCAATAAATTATACGATTATTCTTCTCTAAAATTAAACACAATTGTCTCCAAGGAAATTCCGCTTTTAACTAACAAACTCATAAATTCGATGTATGTCTAAAAAGAATTTATTTTCAAAACACGAGGAGGTCACGAAGAGAGGGTTTTTCTGTGAAGTCAAATAGAGAGGGCGTTAGGTGTTTTGTTAATTTGTGACGTAACTTGGCAAGTTACTCGAATTCAATTTCACTATTGCTTAAATTAAAAATTAACGCTACACATCGTAAAAAATTCGCACAGGAATTTTTGTTTACTTTTGGATGTGGTGAGATGACAATTTCTGATTGAATGCTATAAGAGGAGGCTTTTTCTGCAAAACTAAATGCAGATGGCGCTAGTGATTTTGTGGTAGAATGACTTCCTGTATGTATTCTGTAGTAAAATCCCTGTTTGTTGTAAATTGATGGATACTCAAATAAAACATGACTATTAAAAAATGACCATTGTAAAGCTGGAGGATGAACGAGACGTGCGCTCGCGAAAAGGAAAATAAAATGTACACTTTGTGATTGAAAAACAAACCCTCCCAATTAATAAATCTTGCTTTTAAGATACTTAGGATTATTTAATATAAAAGTATTCAGTACAATTTAAGAAAATGTTGTAAAAATAAATTTTATTTCTTTTACCGAGAGCAAATAACTTTGTACGACAGACTGCCTCAAAGCTGTAGACATGTTGTAATCTTCTGAGCTGTGGTGGACTTGATGAGCCGCCCACAAGAAGTTGATTTCTACAAAAAAATAGTATCATTGTACTGTTTTCGTCATGAAAGTGGTATGACGTGTGAAATACTGTTCATCCCCCACACATATATATTAAGGTATATATTAAGGCACGTTACCAAGGGGATAATTTATTAGCTGGTAAGTCGAGCCGGCTTCTAGGTTACATGGTAAGTTAGTATTTCCACCGGGATAATAAGTTACAGAGATGTAGGCACTGTTGTGTTTTCGGACAATGTGGAAAAAACGCTGTGGATGAAGTTGTTATGCATATATTTTAGTTTTAAGTGAAGAACTTAGGGAAATAGTGAGGGCTATCAGTGAAATAAATGCGAATAATAGTGAATCTAATGGAATACATAATAATGGGTAAAATAATAGAGAAAATATTTTTGAAACTTTATTAATACTGATATCGAACATGAAATCTGCTTCAAAGTTATTGAAAACATTTCAATTAAAACAGACATCCAAGACAAGTAAATAAACAATCATAAATACTGTAGTTGGAACTAAGACGTTAAGTCGAACCAAGGTTACGAAACAATAGAATCGAATCCATGGGAAGAGGGTTTAAGCCCCTAGAGCCGAAAAAGTAAATGTCTCCATATTTAATTCATGGGCTATGTACTGTATTTAAAATATGTTAACTTGTTTTTATAAGTTGGGAACTCATGAATAAAATACGGAAACACACCTTCATAACACCTTAAAGTGCCTGCCTCACATTTGGGGGCATACAACCTATGAAAACCCAAAACGGCTTTAGTGTCTATAAAAGACCTGAAATAACTTGAACTCTACAAAACCTTTTAAACTAAAATATAAATCACAATCTTTAGCACTTTCAAATTCGAAGTTTTCTAAAAATTAAATTCAAAAGAATATATTACGGAAGGTAAAGCTGTTACATATTAGATATAAATGCTTATATGAATCAATAAATAATTACAATGAATTATTAATTTGTGAATAACAATTAATGAATGAAGATTAATGAAGTAGTAATTTGGAACCCCTTTATTTCAAAAGTAATTTTGATTATTTCAATTAATTCTCCTGAAAGGAGTTGCGATACACAGGTACCCCATGAATGTAGTCCGCGAGCCTGAGCAATGCCAGATCGTGGATCACTAGTACTAGACAGAAAAGTAGCCCGGTCGTGAACTCTTGGTGGTTTTATACGGGTAAGCGAGTGGATAGTACGGCTGTTTCCACGGGATACTTCACTTACCGCTAGTATAGCGACTAGTAAACTTTCCCCGTGTAAACGCACGTTTACATACCATGACTTGCTCTGTGCCCCCAGTAGTACAGAAAATCAACAGCAAGGAAGCATATCCACCATGTCCACAATGAATTCCAAGGCAATGTCATGAGCCTCCAGTTATTATAGATGTAGATGTAGGCTCCTATTTTCCAACTTTGCAAGAATATCCTATGATTCAAAAACAGTAATTTTATGGAAACCAAACTCCTTATGTCCTACAATTTTAAGATTTACTGTACATGATAATTTCTTGATTCTGTATCAATAAGGTAGGTAGGTAATTGAATTTACCCAGCACTGGAACAACATAACGGACTATTGGCGACTATCCGGGATCAATCGAAAAGGGAAGATCCCGTATTACACCAAGCCAACTTGAGGACATTTGAGACCACGACAGATTTAACGTGCACTAGTCCCCTCGTACACGACAGTCTTTGGTTGGATCGAGTTTCAAACTCGTAGTCCTCCGGTTGCTACCCCGCGACTCTACCAACTGCACACCTCGAGCGGAGCATGCCCAGAATTTTCAGTCTTGAGATGACGTCATGCCAAATGTTCTGAATTCCATGGAGGCAGACGACAATGACTCCGCCATCCACCTATGATATGTAACTAGCTTTGTACATAATTTGCTATAAATTATTATTCCCCCTACGCTTTTGGTTTAAATCATTAAAATAGTGTTTACCCACGCTGATGCGTTTCCCTGTGTCCTTCACATCCCCATAATAGCAAGTAACAGGGAAAATAGCATTTCAAAGTTTCGCAATTTAAACAGTTTTTTCTTTCCTACAAAATATCTCCCCATCAAGCGGTACTGCAAAGGAATGCGAAGCTACATACCTTTCTGTACATCTGAGAACCAAACAATGTTTATAAATCAATGTTTATAAACAATGTTAATATATGCAGTATCGGTGAAACGTCAGTCTGAGAACAACTTATGAAACTGAAATTGTTTTAAAAGGACTTCTCTGTATCAGCTTCAGGTCTCTTCGTTAGATCAAGAGCTTTGTTAAAATAATGTAGTTGTGGTAAAGAATAAATTTTAAATTAGCTGATAATTAAACCTATAAGGAAAGTAATTTTAACCTCAAAGGCAATTTTATCTATAGAATATTTACTTCGACCTAGATCGAATCACGGAGTATTCGTCTCACATCTTTTACTATTTCTTTTAATGTTACAAGGAGAGCATCGGTAGCCCGGTTGGAAGAGCAACGGACTAGCAACCGGAGGGTTGCAAGTTCGAATCCAACCAAAGAGCGTCGAGTACAAAAGGGGGAGGTGCACGTTAAATCTGTTGTGGCCTCAAATGTCCTCACGTTGGAGTGGTGTGAAAGTTTGGAGAGTGGGGTGCCAGCTTAGGTGTGACCTCGTCATCTGACCGTGGTTCAATATTAAGTGGTGTTGTCCTAGGATCTTTCTCTTCGGGTTTGATCCCGGACCATCGCTAATAGCCCGTTGTGACGTTAATTTAAATACCTACCTAATTTTATAAGGATTTAATTAATATTACCATTTAAAATTTTAGAATATAAAAATCCCGTCTTTAAATTTTAGCACCATCAAAATAGTCGAATAATTCCCCTCATACCCTTCTTAACATCTTACATATCTTTAATCGTATATGGGAGGAACATACTTTCCCTTTGGCTTGGAGACGTGTCTTATTTATACTGTTTCCAAAACCTGAAAAGATCCCACCAACCCGTATAACTATCGATTAATAGCACTCACAACTTTTGGAAAGGATGGTGAATGATCGTCTCATTTACATCCTTGAGACTACTCAGGCTCTGTCACCATTTCCTAGAGGTTTCAGGTCTGGCCTCTCAGCGGTAACATCTTGTCTCTCGAAACTCAAGCTCGCCGTGCGTTCCTATGCCGAAACCATTTGGTTTCCATCTTCTTTGACGGCGCAGCCTGTCCGCTTCTGGACCTTGCGCCATAAAATTCCAAAATCCAATCCATCTTCTTTGACATGAAGAATGCGCATGATCGCACCTGGCGATATGGAATTCTTCGTGATTTGCATTCTCTTGGATTTCGAGGACATCTTACTCAAAAATTTCTAGCGCTGCGTCAGTTGCAAGTGCGTATTGGTTATACTCTTTCTGACTCTCATATCCAAGAGGGCGTACCTCAGGGCAGTGTCCTCAGTGTAACCCTTATTCTACAAAGATAATCAACATCTTAAACCAGTTACTTCCAACTGTCCAGAGTAGCTTATACGTTGATAACCTGAGCATTCACTACCAGGGTCAAGACATGGGGTACATCGAGAGACAACTTCAGCTATCTCAATATGACTCGGTGGAGTGTTGATAAAGGCCTCCGCTTTTCCGCTCAAAAGACATCCTGCATTCATATCTGCCGACATACCGTCGGAACATGCATCCTGACCCAGAGATCTTCCTGGGTGGTAACAGGATTGCAGTGGTGGACAGAGTGAGATTTCTAGGGGTCAGTTTTGACCAGAAATCATCTTCCAAACCGTCGAACAGCTGCAGATGTCTTGCGAGAAGACCTTAATCTTTAAAAAGTACTCTCTAATACATCTTGGGAGACTGAACAACCTCCATGCTTAATATTTATCGATATATAATTCAATCCAGATTAGACTAAGGGTGTGCAGTAGGGTGGGTCACCGTTATATGGAGAAAAAAAAATATGATTTCTATCCGGCACAGCAAGAAAAGGGTGCCAAATAATGTTTTTAGCTCACATAAAATTTGATTACAATGGAATATCGTCTTCTGCCTCCGGATTAACTTTAGAGAACACATTTTGAAAAAAAAAAACTTCTTTTTGATGAGTTGTTATAGTAAGGTTAAAAAAGTTTAAAAATATGTCTAAAACAAATTGAAATTGTATGAATAGCATTTATTTATTCCCAGAAAAAGTTTACAAAAATGACATTTATACTCGTAATATTATATTTCAAATAGCGCGAAAATCCTTCTTGCTATCGTATTTCGGCATGGCTTTTCGAGACTATTTGGTTTTTTATGAAGCCTTCTCTCAGATTTTTTGCACAATGTGGCTGAAGCTTCTGTCAGTCTCGACTGCCCTTTCAACAGCTTGTGTGACAAGGCAGACGTAGTAAAGACAGTTCTGCTTTTTGGGCGACAAGCAATTGGATGTCTTCGTCAGGTACAGGTCATATTGGTGGATCAGATATATTCTCCTGCCAGTTAATGAGATCGGTGTAAGATGATGCATCAAATTTTACAGTAGGAAGTTGAAACAGTCGGAGTCTATTTTCCCGAATGCTGCGGGCTTTCAAAATGCGACGGGCTGCCAGTTCACGGATGTGCTGTTCAGAGTCTGTCAGCATTGCGATCAATAAATTTTCAGGGTGTGCAAAGTAACTGTTTCTTTGAATTACGGGATCTATTTTGGCTTTCAGTTCTATGGGCAATTATCTAGTTGCAGCGATGAGTTTGAACAGGTACAGTGCTCCATCTTTACAGGAAGGGTAAATTTTGATGGCAAACCAGGTTGGAGCGTAAACCTTGACGACATACGTTGCAAGAATTACTAAGTTTTCAAAAGGAGATTCCATCGAAACATACAAACGTAGAATTCGATTAGCACGAGTTAGCCATCGGGCATGAAACATTTTGCCTGGCGATTTGTTTATTAAATCCTTAGGAAATATGCCTGTTGAAACCGCTGAGACTATTCTGTACAAATATATTTGATCTGTGCTAATACCTTGAACAGAAAACTCGGGTAACTCTGTTGAAATACGGTGAAACCGAACGTTTTTCACACATTTCTAGATTTTTGCCGATTCTTCCTGAAAATGTCTTGGGTTCCGATGTGCTGCCATCAATATATAGAAACAAGTGTCGGAACGGTAATTCGTTCATATGCAGTAGGCAGATAATTCACTGTAACGGTTTATCTAACCTTTTTTCAAGCAGACCGTATGACACCTCCATATTTACCAACGTTCACGTTAGTTCCATCACACCCAACTGCCACCAAAGATATTTCTGATTCCAGGAAGAAATCGGTGATTGCTTGTTCTATGCATTCAGATGTGCAAAAAGCTGATGCAATATAACCCAAGAACTTCGACTCTGGTTCCATTATCAATGAAATATGCTCTTCAAGAATGCTGTGTCTATACATCATTCCGTCCTTTTCTGACATAATTAAAGTTTTATCTTTCCGTCCGTCGAAGTATAAAACAGGTATTTGTAGAACTGTCTTGTTCCGCGGCCAATTTTCGTGCTATATTGCGTTTCCGGAGAAGCTTATTTTTATTAATAATTTCCGAAGTGGAAATGTGAAGAACTGCTGAACCAATAGCCGCCCCAGCCCTGTCTGATACACGTTCTTGAAAGTAAAGCATAGACTACTGTATTGTTTGTAACGGTAGGCTTATCGACAGGAGCCGCCGACGTTGAGGCTTGTGACTGGCTGGAATACATCGTCACTGTCCGATTGACTAGATTCAAATAAAGTCGACAAATTAAGCTTCTCTGTGCTTTCTTTTTGAGGCTGAAACTGTGATTTTTGCCTTAGCATTTTTCTTTTCAAATCGTTCGTTACTTTATTCGTTGTAACTATATCTACGGTTCCGATCACCATTCTTCTAGTGGTTCGTTGGTCGATTAGGATGTTTTCATCTCTGACAGGTAATTTTTTGTGTCTGGGACAAAATGCACTCATCGATGTTCTTACACTTGCAGGATGAAATGTCAAACAATACTTTACTGGTACGGCGAAACTCTTCTAATTTCTTCTTTGGTATTTTAGGGTGAGATTTTAAAAGATTTAAGATTTTAGCATTTCAGATGATACGCCTTCAACATCGCTTTCACTCTTTTATATTGGACAGTAGGAATGGAAGCTCTCTTGACCATATTTCTTCAATTTTTACCACGACAATGTCCTCTATTTCCTTATACGTGGGTTCTTTATTAGTTTCATTACCACGTTTTATCTTATGCCGGTTCCACTCATAGAACATCTTCGTAGGTTGGTAACATATTGCATTTAATATCACTTGAATCACCAAACAACGGACATTTTCACTTGAACGAGTACGATCCATGATAAAAATGGCGCAACACAACCTCGCCTTATTGCAGCCGGAGCTATACTGGAAACGTGGGCGGGGCGCGCGCACGCGCAGAGTGTTCCTCGACTCTCCCCCACTCGACCTACACACCCCTAACACCTGCAATCATGACGCATTGTCCATGTATGAAGAAAATAACGTTTATTGGTTGGAACCCTAACTGGAACTTACCTTGGAAAAAAAACGAAACTTTGATATCAATCCGGAGGCAATTAAACTTATCGGAATGTAATATTTCACACATATTATTTTGAGACCATTTAGCATCTTTTTATCGCTGTGCCCCTTAAAAAAAGGAGAAAAAATTAAATGACCCACCCTAGTCTGCAGCCTATGGCTCCGCCTGTCAATATGTGTTACGAAAGCTCGATACTGTGCACCACACAGCACAGGGGATCTTTTCCGGAGCATTTCGCACCGCTCAAAAGCCTGTACTTTGTGTGCCTAACACCACCTTGGGCTTCCATACGTGTTTTGTTGTCGCTACGACTATATTATCGTATCTTGAGTCATCCAACGCATCCACTACGTGATTCATTCCTGGACAGCTCTTATAATCGCATTTCCAGGAATAGAGCTTCCTTTATACCACCTGTTCCGTAATTACGGTAGGTGGCGCTCTTGCGCCAATCAGTTGAACTGTAACAATGGAAGTGCAATGACGCGCTTAAATATCTTGGCCGCATTATGAAGCGGAATTGTATTGTAATTTTAAATGTCACCTTATTAAATTTTTTGTTAAGTTTTAATCTCAGTGAATTTATTGAAATTGGATTCATAAATCTTGACTCTGGACAGCAAAATTTGCAACCTGACTTTTGAAACAGGATATGGACTCTTGAAATCATTAGCTCTCCCACCACCGTTCGGGTTACGCTCGAGAACTGCCCTAGGAGATATGAATATCACGTCAATAAAAGTATCAGAAAGGCCCTTATTTACTGTTTTCCCTTCGAAATCTCAAAAATTATCTTTTTTAAATGCATTTCCCGGGTATGAAAAATCAAATACGGACCCCATAATTTACAATCAACTTTTTATTCCTCATCGTCATTATTTTAGAGACCATCCAGCTATTAATACAGATGGCTCAAAAGCACCCAATTATGCCGGCTGTGCCTTATTTGTGGGTCAACTACTTTTAGCTATTCATTACCATAATTCGTTTCTGTTTTTACAACTGAACTTTTAGCTATTTTTAAAGCACTCGCATATATTTCTAATCTTAGAGCTGGAAATTTTATTTTATATAAAGACTCGAAAAAGTGTCGTGGAGACGTTGACTTAGGACTCTCCAAGACATCCTTTAGCGCATTAAGTTTTAAAAATCCATAACATGCTCATCCGGCTTGGTTTCGGTATAATTTTTTGTTGGTTACTGGGACACATCGGAATTATTGGCAATGAAATGGCCGATGACGCAGCGAAAAATGCAGTGACTCGTTTCAATATACGCATTCCATACGATGACATTCGTTATATTTTACGAGATATATGGAACAAATGGGGCGAAAACTGGAGTGAGCAGAACAACCAATTAACTTGTATAAATTACTAAATTCTATCTACTGTCTAAATTATTTACCTTTTTCAAGTGCATTCTCACTCCCTTTAATTTTTCTCCTCTTATAGCATCTTTATAAACAGTAAATTTTCTATTAATTATGATGTGGAGGTTAGCAGTCAATCTGCCAGGTACTCCGTAATTGATACCGTTCCGTTCCGCTTCCTGAGTATGATACAGGAAATGAAGAAGCGCCACGAAATCTAGCCAGACTGGCGACAGGATTTTCCGAGATTCCAAAAAGACAGTTTCAGAGAATGACGACAGAAGAGGATGGCGTACGGTCATGTCCTGATGATAACGTAATGATTGAGAAACGATGTTTAACCTGTAATTATTCCCCCTTTGCTTTGTAAATAAACGTCTTTATTTCTTAATTATGTCGCTTCTATCCCTTTTGCTAAAATAGAGTTCTACGTATTCTATATGCAAAGTCATCCCAAAGTATTCTACATACATACATGTTATACCCAACAGCTGTTATATATCACTTATACAACATCCGTATCATCAGCATGATTAACTCCTCTTTTAAATTTAGTGTTTATTGTTGATTAGACTATTTCAACATCAATTTATATTGGTTTATAGTATGTCTTGCGTTTGGCGCAGCTTGCCCGTTCTTGGACCTTGCTCCATAAAACCCCAAACAACCAACTAACCTTCTATGTGTTTAGTTGGTTGTTGGATTTTAAAAATCGTAATTTTAAGTAAATCCTTATAAAATTCATGAAAATAGTAAAAAACCGTGAGGTGGACGAACACTTTAGTGACCAACTGTATATTTCCCCCTTAATGGAAGTTGGAAAATTCTTTTACCTTGATAATTCTGATAGCATTCCTTGCGTTATAGATCCAACAGCATCATTGATCCTGAAAGCGGGTTTTTTCTTTAGTCTGAGAATCAACGATTCTAATAAATAAAGGAGTAGGAAATAAGGCACAACCTGGAAAATATAAAATTCACCTAAACTTACAGACCAAATTTTATCAAAATGCAATTAGGAAACTACACTGCTAGCCATCGAAAATGCAACACTATGAAGGAGGCATCTATAGTATTGAAATTTGCACGCTCATGGAAGGATATGTAAACGATTAGAATTGCAGGGGGGGCATATGTGTAAATCATGTGCACTAGTAGGCAATATAATATTAATAATAATAAATAATAATAATATTGCACTGAAGCAACAGAATGGGCTATTCATGTGCGCCAGTAACTCTCCCTATAACAGTATAAAAAGGAGAACAGAGAGCGATTTTGAGAATTGAAATTGTTTTCTCGCTGTTCCTTTGTATAGGGGAGCTTAATTATATTTAATCGAAAAACGCGGAAGTCATACGAGCATGTTTCTGAGTTTGAGAGGAAGAATTGTGGCTTATCAAAACAAGACTGCGGATTACCCTTCCGAGAAATTGATGCCCTTCATGCCAATACTTTTGTCACTCGAGCCCTTGTTAGCTCAGGTGTCGACTTCGTCATCTGACCGTGGTTCAAAATTACGAGGTGTAATCCTCGGATCTTTCCTTCCGTGATTGATCCCGGATAGTCGCCAATAGCCCGTTGTGTTGCTCCAATGTGACGTAAATTCAACTAGTACCTATACAATCTCTAAGAGTATATCCTAATAGATAACAACTAAACATACAATGAGCAATAAAATTTCTTTTACAAGAGAAAAGGAACTTGCGGAACTCGAGATTTATTTACCTGCACAATATAATCAGGAATCTCTTCAAGAGATTCGAATGATGTTGTGTTCGGACTGACAGCGTAGAATAGGTATCCAAATTTTTCTACTTCACCGTAAAAACCCATTTTGTAATATTAGACTTCGTTGTATACTCTGAAAGAAAAAGTACAGTTGTTTGTAGTTTTTTGCTTTAAAAAATTATGCAATAAACTGAGCACAGCATACCAATTAAAAATTGTTTGATAACGAATGCAGTACATTTATAATTTCAATGAAGTTTTAATAAATAATTTATGACTTCAAAAATATTTGATACAATTGAAGTTTCTCATTTTTACCTAGTTTTAGAATTTAGTATTGTAATTATAATTTTTTTAAATTTCAGATGCATCATATACTTTTAGTATTTTGAGATGCTTTAATTATGTGTAACAGGTCGCAAATATAAATCAAACTTGGACATATTAATGAAGTTTCATAGATTTAAAACTAACTATAACTATGGCGCTATATGCAAACTATACACAATGGTGCTCATTCAAGTTGTTCATTTTAACTGCCTTTCTGTTTGTTTATTTTAATCTTTCCGACTGCCTACACCACTTTTACCCCACCTGTGCCTTTAATTTCTGTTATGACAGGTGTGGAATATAATCCTTGTAAATATTCTAGACAATTAAAAAGACATCTCAAGGCCATGAGAAATTGTTTGCTTAAATGTCGTACCATTATATTTTGCTGACTACAAACTCCGATAGAAAAGATAATGAGCCCCGCGTAACAAAAAAAATGAACAGATGACAAACAAACCTTGGTAAGCAAAATTTTATTTAGCGAAGTTCCCCCAAGTATTTTCATAGATCAAATTTTTGCCTTCACTACATAATGAAAAGACAATATTTTAAATAATCTCAGACTTTTCATCGCAAAGAAATTATACGAAGAATTCAAGTAATCAGAGTTGAAAAAACATGAAAAAATAATTTACTTATTTAAAAATTAAATATGTTGAAAGGTATTTAAAAAATTTTGCTTCACAACACGAACAAAGACTTGAGTTGCATAATGATATTCATTTGAGCGATAAAACGAGGTACAATTTATAAAATGGTTGAAGTAACAGAAGGAGAGATGCGAAGGACTCTGAGCCAGAGGGAACATGCTAAAATCAGTACTTGCTCCACATTTATCAGTTATAACTGCTTGCATACGGCGTGACCGATAAAGATTCTGGATGGCTGTCAGTGAAATGTCGTCCCATGCGCACTTACAATTTGTCAGTTGTGACTGAGGGTGACGACATATGAATCAAGTGTTCGATGAGGGACAAATCGGGCTACATGGGGAGGAGCATTGTCCTGTTGAAAGAAGGCTCCAGGTAAGTTCTGTATAAGGGGTAGGACTTCAGGTTTCAAGGCATCTATGATGTACAGCTGACTTTTCATAGTGCCTGCACTCCGTATAAGGCGAGAGAGTAAATGAATACTTATAATTCTTCGACCTCTGTGATGTACCAATGACTGTTCATAGTGCCTGCAATCCCAAAAGGAAGAGGGCATGTGTGTAAAGAAACAGCACCCCAAAACTTTATATTTGGAGTTGACTACTATCCGGACGTCAGGGGTCACGAGATTGTATCTAGACAGAAAACACGATTCTCTTCCATTCAACGTTCCAGTGTCTTCATTTTTGGCACCATTGAAGCCTTTGATGTTAATGGTATATGGTTAACTCTTCTGGTGGTTGCCTCGACTATGCATCTTGTCATTAATAAAATTGACCAGATCTTACTGGACGAGATATCATCATAAACAAAATTGGCAATAACCTGATGAAGAGATTTTGTCATTAGTAAAATTGGTCAGTTCTTGATTAACGAGATTTCTCGTCACCTTAAAAATATCGGTAATATCTTGATGACGAGATATCTTATCGACCACTTGGAGAGTTAAAGGAAATCCCATTAACGACTCCGAGCTACGAGCCCCTCTCTGCAGCAATCGTCGGTGAACAATGCTGGAGACATCGTCTGATGTATTACCATCCTCCGTTTTTTGCTAACGTTGTAGATGCCGCTGTATGATTCGTCACCGTCCTGAGTAGCAAGTGCTCATCTTGCCTTTCTGACTTACAGGAGTGATCCAGATCTTTCATGACGATGCTCTTTCTGTCACCATTGTCTACAAGTACGTATAATTGTACTAGCGTTTTGCCCCCCCCCCCAATGATATAAAATGTCACGATATGTAAAATAGCCTTCTTCAACTAATTCTTCCTCTCTCAAACTCAGGCAACTGTTCAGAATGTTGTCTAGTTTTGAGACGAGGCATGTTATGTACTAACCGAGCAATACCAAAAGAATTCAGATACAATGTTTGGGATTTACTTTTTGAGACCTTTTATATCTTCCCGAATCACATTTCAGTTCGAATTGCAGGAGCATCCTATTTACATACTCGGGAGATCTGCCAAATGGATTTGACAGATGGGTAGTTACAATTTGGTCAATCCAACTCCTTCTTGGTATATTTTCAATGAACTCCAACAGTGTATATCTTATTCTCCTTTCCTTTTTTACAGCCTTTTACTTTTCCGCAATCCTTTAGTATTATAGTCTTGTAACGCATCAGCCCCTTAACGTGTATCTCAGCGATATGCGCCTTGATTGGCGATGGCGGACCACGTGACACACTCTCCGCGAAAGAGAATGAACCATTTTTCTCTAATTGTTTCCCAAGGCGAGCGTAGAACTGACGCGCTGAAGTTTTGTTCCCCCCGAGATGTTACTTTTTATGTTTGTTTATTCTTGTAATTGTTTTGTCTTGTGCTTAATGTTAATTAAAATTGCTCTTTTGGCCAATTCTTGCATTAGTCATTGGATTCAGCTCTAAAATTGACGCCCAATCTTGTGGCCCGAATTAAAGCCTTTGGGAACAACTCGTTTTTTGTTCAGGAATCTAGGTCCAATACTGTTGGTATTGAAAGAAAAACACACCCTGTGTTTCATTGATGTTTAGAAACTCATCCCGAGTTAGCATACTGGTAGGAAAAGCCATGGTTTTAGTGTTCTGCAGCGGCGTCGAACTCACTATTTTAGGAAGCCTCATCCCAGGTGTATCCTATTGAATATAGGTGGAAATCCCTTCCACGGATCATCCTTATGCTCGTATCCCCAAGTGGTGATGAAGAATGAGATAAGTTTATTTTAATTTGTTTAAAATCATTCTTGTCTAGCAGTACTTTCGATTTGGCCAACCCGTGTCCAGCAACAGAATTTTGAAGTTTCGTTTTGTGTTCAAACAGTATTCTTGTTTAAAATATAGTGTGAAATCACTTTAAATGTTATTATTCCTTTGGTTCACAAGTGCAAAGTATTTGTGTTTTGTGAAAAGTATTTGTGTTTTATGAAAAGTTTTGTTCTTAAAGTAAAAGTGCAAAGTAGTATTGTTTTGATTAAGTGTACTGCTAGAATAAGTTTTTTTGAAAATACGTTATGTGTATTCATTTTGTAATAAGCTACTCTGTAAAAATAATAAGTGGTATGAATTAATTGTGTTCAAAAACGAAAGCTACAGCGTTATTTCGTTTTAAAAGTGCAAGAACCGATCGCATTCTGATTCGGTCATGTTCATGAGTCATAACTCAATAGATTCAAGGTCTGTTTTCTGCCAGCTGCATTAAAAAAAAGAGAAAAAAAACCTTTCTAGATGTTTAAAGCGATTTTTTTTCTTTATTTTGTGTTTGAACTACATTGGGATTTCTTTTTGAGAGTTATTGGTTTTGTGAATATATGTATGAATCAAGTGCAACGTGCGCAGAAATTTGTTTATATTATGCCTTTAAGGATTAGATATTAGGAAATATAGATTTCATTCTGTTTAAGCATTGGTGTTTCTTTTTGAATTTTGAAATATTACGAGAATTTATCATTTCTTTTGAAGTATTATTGAAATAAGACTAACTCACGAGTGGAATGTTATCTAGTGTTTTGGAATTTAATGTTCATAAATAACATGTGTTTAAGTGTTATTGGACAAATGTTAATGTTTTAAAAGTAATTTGTTTAACAATGCTGAACAAGTGGTACCTATAAGAAGTGGTCATTATTAATTTAATTTAATTTTTTTTCTTGAAAACAAACTGTGTGAGATATATTTAAAAAATTTTTTACTGAACTTGTTTACTTTCGTATTCAAAATTATTTGTGCACTTCGTAACCTAAAGATGTCTTATTTGGCAAGAGCTCTTAAATGTGACCTGATAGAGTTGGCGAATGAACTCGGCATCGAAATACCTACTGATGCTAGAGTAGTTGATATAAAAAGATTTATCACTGGAGATGAAAGTTATGATGAAGACTTCACGAAAAATCTGCTTCTGTCTGTAAGCGAAAACCGTGCAAAAGAGAAAGCAGAAGAAAAAGAAAGAATAGCACGGGAAAATGAAAGAATAGAACGGGAAAAGGCTGAGGAAAATGAAAGAATAGAACGGGAAAAGGCTGAGGAAAAGGAAAGAATAGAACGGGAAAAGGAAAGAATAGAACGGGAAAATGAAAGAATAGAACGGGAAAGAGCATACGAGTTGGAAAGACTCCGTCTGCAGGTAGAATCTCAGAAATTGGAGCAGGTCTCTGGTTTTAATCCTCTGTCTGCAGACCATCAACCCAACTTTAACTTGAAAAAGTTGCTACCTGATTTTGATCCGAATGATGGTGATATGACATTGTTTCTTCAGTTATTCGAGCGACAGATGAAAGTTCTTAAAGTAGGGAGACATAACTGGGTTGCCTATCTCCTGAGCCTATTACCTAATAGCGTGGCACAACTCATCGCTAGAGAACCAGAACAGAAGGCTCATGATTTTGATCACATTAGAACAATGCTGCTTCAGAGATTTAAATTAAGTGCTGAGAGAATGCGACAGCTCTTCGCAACTCACAAGAAAAGTCCTGAGAGCACATGGAAGGACTTCCATTTTGAACTGCGTAGCTATTTTGAAGCATGGCTAGCAGAATTGAACATAACGGATTTTGAGAAATTGAAAGACCTCATGATCCTGGATCAAATGAAGAAACGCGTTCCTTCAGAGGTTAAGAACCATTTCTTGGACGTATGGAGCGAATGGGTCACCCCAACTGACCTAGTGGAGAAGATGGACAGTTACGACAACTTACGTACTGTCAACCCGAAGCAACATGAAACAAAACCCGTGTTCCAAAAAAGAAATTACTATAGAACCCAACAATCACAATTGGAACAAAGAGATAATAGACAAAGTCTGCCAGGGATTCCCAGTAACAGTAGGCGGGATCCCGGGGTCCTCAGTGAAAGTAGGAGGGACTCCTTTTCACAAGGCAGAATTACACCAAGGGGTATTGAAGAGAAGAAAGAAATATCGTGCTACGGATGTGGAGCACCAGGAACCATCAAATCAAAATGCAAAAACTGTTCGTCATCGACAAGAAGGGAGCCATTCCAAGCGAACTCTATCCGCATGTATACCTGTCACACCGATGCATCCCCGTTAGCGCTAATAGATATCTGTATATCGGGAGTAAGAGCCAGGGTTTGTGTTGATAGTGGTGCCAGCAGAACAGTCGCTGGAGAGATCGTGTACCACCAATTAAAAAAGAGAGGAGTAGAGTTCCAAAGAGAAGTAGTAACAATGACTTTGGCAAATGGCTGTCAAACAACTGAAGAGGCTTGCACCGCCATGGTGACAATACAGATTGAAGGAAAATCAGTCTCGCTGAATTTACTGGCATTACCAAATGCAAAAAAGAATCGTACTCTACTAGGAACCGACTTTTTGGAAAAGTCCGGAATTGTTCTAGACATGAAGAACAAAAATTGGCATTTCTCTGACAATCCCTGTCGGAAGATTGGTTTCAAGAAAGATATCCCTGTAAAATATCTGCTATCTGTTGAAGACCCACCAGTAAAGAGTCAACAGCCTGTCGACAACTGTAGCAACAAAGGAAATTTTCATGAAGAAGATGAACGTTCAAGTTGCAACCAGCAACTCTCATACAGCCAAGCTATATCACCAAGCTCACTGCGTTCTCATGAAGGAGAACATTTAACGTCCGATCAGCGCAGAAAGATGAATGGTTTGTTGGAAAAATTTGAGTCTACCTTCAAGCTAGGGGGAGAGCCTACCCCTTTTATAGAACATCGGATCAATACCGGTGATCACGTTCCAGTAGCGGTGCCACCCTACCGGATGAATCCTGCTAAGAAAGAAATCTTAAAACAAGAATTGGACAAGCTTTTAGCAGAGGGAATAATTGAAGAATGTGAGTCCCCTTATGCGTCTCCAGTGGTACTCATCCCGAAACCCAATGGTGCGATGCGTGTCTGCATAGATTACAGAAAGCTTAATGCTGTCACGGTTGCTGATACTTACCCACTACCTAGAATGGACGATCTCCTAAATGAAGCAAAGCCAACTGCTTATATGTCCACGATCGATCTTCGATCCGGTTACCACCAAGTTAAGGTCCATCCTGATGATCAAGATAAGACGGCTTTTGTGTGTCCATTTGGAACATACCGTTTCTTGAGAATGCCGTTCGGATTACGGAACGCTCCCGCAACATTCCAGAGGTTAATTGATCGTTTCCGAAACGGTCTTGATGATGTATTGACTCTCACTTACCTAGATGATATAATCGTACTGTCAGAGTCATTCGAGAAGCATCTCTTGGATCTCCAGGCTATCTTTGAACGATTGTTACTCTTTAAGCTTAGAGCCAACCGAGAAAAGTGTCACTTTGTGTCTTCTCGAGTGAAGTATTTGGGTTTTTGGATCACGCCAGAAGGAGTTGAAGTGGATCCAGAAAAGGTCTCTTCTGTCCGGAACATCCCATCACCCAAAAATGTGAAAGAAGTGCAATCCTTTCTGCAAACATGTTCATGGTTTCGTAGATATATTCAAAATTTTGCTGACATTTCACGTCCTCTCAGTGAATTGACAAAAAAGAAGAAGCCATGGGAATGGGGATTCGACCAACAACAGGCATTTGAAACCCTTAAAACTTGCCTTGTCACATCTCCTGTGTTAAAGCAAGCAGATGGAACTAAACCCTATACGCTACGAACTGATGCCAGTAGTTATGCTTTGGGTGCTGTGCTTCTTCAGGGAGAGGGATCAAAGGAACATCCAATAGAGTATGCAAGCAGACTACTTAGTCAAGCGGAGCGCAATTATTCTACTACAGAAAGGGAAGCCCTTGCTGTCGTTTGGGCTTTAAGGAAGTTCCGTGGATATTTGGAAGGAGCCGAGGTCACAGTAGCCTCCGACCATCAGCCTCTAAGATGGTTGCTAAGTTTAAAGTCCCCTACCGGACGCCTTGCAAGATGGGCTCTTGAAATCCAATCCTACAACGTAAAAGTGCAGTATATTTCCGGCAAATCTAATGTTATAGCCGATATGCTTTCCCGACCAGTCTGTGAAAACGAGGGTGTTCCTGACTGTGAGGTTAATACTCTCGTTGTGGTCAACATGCCAAACAGAAGTCCGAAAGACATGCGTGAGTCACAGCTTAAAGATGAAAGTTTAAAGAAGATAATAGACAGTTTCGAATCAACCCAAAAGACAGAAGATTATGCTAATTGGACAGAGCGTGGTTTTTTAATGAACAACGGAATATTATACCGATACGCTCCTGACTCTGACGAAGCTCAGTTGGTTGTCCCTACACATGAACGAAACCACATCCTTGAGGAATACCACGATGCTCCTACCGCGGGACACTATGGTGAAGAGGGTACGTATCATCGTATTGCACAAAGATATTACTGGACTGGTATGCGAAAATTCATATCAGAATACATAAAAAATTGTGAAGACTGTGCAAGATACAAAGCTTCAAACCAGAAACCTACTGGACTTCTTAGAACACCTGTGTACAATCAACGGTTTGAAACACTTGCTATTGATTTATTCGGTCCCCTTCCGGAAACAAGTGACGGTAAACGCTGGATCTTCATTGTCGAAGACTGCTGTACAAGATGGGTCGAACTGTTTTCTCTCTGCAACGCATCTGCCAAGGAGTGTGCTGTCACTCTCGTTGAGGAAGTCTTTTTAAGATTCGGACTTCCGAGAAGCGTTATAAGCGACAATGGCACTCAATTTGTAAGTCACACAATGCAAGCTGTTTGTGAGATTCTTGGTGTTAAGCAAGAACTGATACCTGTATATCATCCTCAAGCAAACCCCGTTGAAAGAAAAAATGGGGATTTGAAGCCTCGCTTAGCGATCCTCGTAGGAAATGACCATACGTCATGGCATGAAAAGCTACCAGTGATCCGTTTTGCCATGAATACTGTAAAGTGTTCTTCAACTGGGCAAAGTGCTTCTTTTCTTCAGTTCGGCAGAGAACTTAGAACTGTAGACGACGTACATCGGGACATTCGAGAAATTGCGTCAAATGAAAATTTTATACCGGAGATCACTCCTTACCTAAAAAGATTTGCGGAAAATTGTAAACGGGTACAACTCTTGATCGAAAGAAAACAGGATCAGCGAAAAGTTTACGCTGATCGGCGCAGACAAGCAGGACCTACCTTCAGTCCTGGTGATCACGTTTGGGTCACCATGCACCCTGTGAGTAACGCAGAAAAGAAAAGGACTGCCAAATTCATGCCTCGACGTGACGGACCTTACGTGGTGCTCACTCAACGGTCACCTACAACTTATGAAATTGCAGATCCCAAAAATCCGACCACACCTATAGGAGTTTATCACTCTTCAGCTCTCAAGGCATGTAAAGCTACTGACAGTACTCCAGTGGTCCCACTAAGAAAGAGAGGACGCCCTCCTAAAGCACGTAATGCTGACTCCTCGTCGGAGCCAGAGGGGGAGGTTGTAACGCATCAGCCCCTTAACATGTATCTCAGCGATATGCGCCTTGATTGGCGATGGCGGACCACGTGACACACTCTCCGCGAAAGAGAATGAACCATTTTTCTCTAGTTGTTTCCCAAGGCGAGCGTAGAACTGACGCGCTGAAGTTTTGTTCCCCCGAGATGTTACTTTTTATGTTTGTTTATTCTTGTAATTGTTTTGTCTTGTGCTTAATGTTAATTAAAATTGCTCTTTTGGCCAATTCTTGCATTAGTCATTGGATTCAGCTCTAAAGTCTTTCATTTCCGATTTCTCACATTCCGTTTCAAACCCAAGACTTATAGAATAGAGTACAGGGAGATATGTACCATTAACCTTGACGTGGATCCATCATTACAAAATGTTCGACTACAAAACTAATTTTTTTAATAAAAGGATATAGTATTTAAAATGTATTCGTGTCTTATAAGTTTAAGCGTGATATACGTACAAAAGTCTTCCCTACATTGTTTCCTGTTCACAAGTATCTTGTGAACTGCCATTTTTAAAATTAAAATGTATTCTAAAACAGAGAGGAGGTAATAAATTGACTGACAGAAAATTTAAAAAAAAGTGCGGAAAAGAAACTGCTACGATCTTACTAACCAAGAATTATAATGAAGCTACCAATAAAAGAGTTTGATTAAAAATATTGTATGCAAAGTTCGTTAGTATGAAAGCGTTTCAAAAATTTAATTTTTCATACTCTCGGATCCTAACCAAAAATGGCTTTGCCAACATCGAATAAATGTCATGCAACTGACAAAGTTGGAAGACACGGTTCTTTTAGTTAATATTGTCAGAATCAGCTGATTTCTCCGAATTGTATAAAATTGAAAATTCAACTTTGACATTTTCAAAATATCACACCCACACGAAACCAGTTGTTGGTTACATTTCGCGGCCCAATTTAACTCAAGGTTAATAGAACAAAATATAACCTTGAATTTATAGTGACAGTGATGGATTGACTAATCCATCTTTGTTGCTTTTCTACCTACGTAGATTCCAAATTGTATAGATCAATAGATTGCTTGAAAATTTCCACAAAATGTTTTGCATATTTCAAGAGAAACTATTTCCATATATTTTATTTTTATTCGCGTTCTCTCGTTCATCAAACGTCAGAGACCAGTTTTAGAAGCATTTTTGAAGGATAGAAATTATCTTTTAAAACAGAGTCTACTCTTTCAACACCTTCGGAACCATACGCTCAAGGCCATTTCTGAGTGGTGTGCTGGGAGTGCACGTAGGCAGAAAAAATAAGGGAAGCCGAAAGACACAGGCGCAGTTTGTCTCCAACTTTAAAGAAACAAGTCCAGCAATGCATTTTACGATATTATTATATATTTGTTCGGTCTTTGTAGATTCTTTTTGTCATTGTAATAAAATATACTTTTGAATGTGCACGTTTTGTTCTTAATTTACATTAGTGCACATTCAAAAAGCACTTTATCAAGGGCAGAATGTGCTCAATTGGAGAGTCGACGGGGCTCGAATCCTTGTTAAAATGATGTTGGTACCAAAAAGCTATTAAAACACATTCTGAAGGGCTAGTTATATAAGAGAAAATTGAAGTTTTGCATATTACCTGTATTTTACCAGCGAAGCTTTGATTTGTGTGAACTAGCTTTAGCGAGCATTGATTCCAAACACCAAGAACATTTCGGGGAGGGCTCGAGCCACTTGGGCCCTCTTTTCGCCCCTTATTAGAATACATTCAAGAAAAGTAATATGACTATAAAAACAAAAGTCGAAACTTCATTGAAAATCTGGCTGACATCCAGGTAGGGTGACCAACTTTTGGCCTAAAATTTAAAGGAGACAGTCGCGACAAATTTTGCGCATTTTAGCAGCACGGCATCACTAACAAATGCTCATGGAATGGACAATTTTGAATAAAACAATTAATTTATATTGTATATAATATACAGATCACAATATAAATTCCCCAATTAGCATGTTTTTTAGTCCTAACTTATATGTATTTGTCCACTGATGTTGCAGAATAAGAATTTTTAATCTTGTGCAAATTTGAAACTATTTATAACTGTAGTCATGGACTTTCTAATGAAATAGACGGAGCATTTGTGTGAAGCTTCATGTTATTTCTGCCAATCGCTTGGTTTGTAGATCTGTCACGTGGTTGTGGGGAAGAGCATGAATCCCAATGTGAGACAAATTATTAATTGGTTAAGTGACTATCCAGGGTGATTGAAAATAGTCAGCGCTTCGAAGACCAATCGGTGCAAATCGATTCGCAAGCCCACGTGATTTGCCCTTCTGAGATTTTAGGACAGCGACTCCGTCCACCTGTCCTGTCAATTTCAGTGGAAGGTCAATGACTGTAGCCAATAAATTGCAACCTTTAGCTCTGATTTTATTAGTTATAATCTGCTTCTATTTCTCTGATCAGTCCATTCATTGCTCACCAATTAAAAAACTTCTTAAAAGTATGGGAATTTGAGCATTGGATGCTTAAAACAAAACCTAAGATCAAATAAAAGTCTGGGGCATCAATTTGTAACTTTAAATAATGAAAATATTTAACCAATTTTGTTCTATACTTCTTGTTTGCAATATTCCGCTGTCAATTAGTATATGCTAAACTTTATATCGATTATTATAGGTAATTTTTTTCTATATTTATGGATGAGTGAGTCTAAACTGGGTTGAGGAAAATGGCAGTTTATATCGGAATGTATTTCGCTGGAACAATTTACACAATTTAAATTTCACGATCTTGATTGTTAATAGCACGGCCAAGTTTCGTCCTTGTACCATAAGGACGAAACTCGACCAAACCAACTCGATTGATTGTTAATGATATATCAAAGAAAATAGAAGGTCAGTGCGGGAGCTGGAAGGATTATTAAAAATAGCTCACGCGAGAGTTCCCGGGAAATATGGGAGAATTGGTCACTCTACCCCCGGGGCAGTTCCTGAATGATGTGTTAGGGCGTGAACATGCTCTTGGTCAGGAAAAAGAGGGGCGGACAGTTTAAAACAAAACGGCCAGCACTAAAAACAGTGGTCGAACCATGCGACTGATGCATATGGAAATTATTTATGAATTTGTGCGTATCCTTTAAATGTTCGCTGACATTATCGAAAAGTACTCATCAAGGCGAATTTGAGACATTAGGCTTCTGAGAAGAGAAGAAAGGGATGGGCTTACTAAGGTTTTGCACGTGGGCTGCCGGACCCCTGTAAATGTTAATCACGAGAACCTACTTTCAATATCAATTCTTTAGAAAGAGTATTTACTATTACAGGGAACACCAGATGGCGCCACTAGTAAATAATTAGAGCCTTAAACTTTTATATCTTCGCGTTCTTTCAAGGTTCACAAAGCCAAAACGCTCTTATCGCATGCATCGAAATTACGTTTTGCTAGAACACTCAATTTAACATGAACTAATAGTGAAATATACCTATACTTACATAGTGTTCCGTAATTTTATTCAAATTGGTAAGCTGAAATTCATCCTGTGAACAACGCACTCAGCGCATGTGATTCTACTTCTCTTGTTTATTATTGTGGAAATTGCTCTGTCACGTGTTTCATATCCGGGGAGTGTTCAATTTAATTCTTTTCCAGATGCGTATCTGAACGCCCTCTGTCCTTCCAGCTGACGCAACAGTGCTCTCTTCTAAACAAATTTCAAATGTTTTTTGCTTGAAGTTCTCAAATTGAATTTTACTGTTGGGTTTACTTTATGAATTTCTTCGATGGTATTTTGTTGGGAAGATTGCACTTTTTTCTTTCAATTAGGAACCAAAACATTAATATCGAAAAGAAATGTAAAATGTATGTTTTTATTCAATAGTAATTTTATTTTCTTCCAAATGGCAGTGATAATCGAAACTTTGAGAAATATCGACTTTGATCAGTACTTTAAATTCCTAACTACTAAGAATTATTAGAATCGCTGAGTAATTTGTTTTGCTTGAAATACTTTTGTTTTACTATGGCGTCTTTGGGGATCTTTTGTATAGTTTGTAGGAAGCTTCAGACATAAAAATTAGATTACTTTGCCAGGAACAATTTTTATTTTGCAATCACATCACTGTGGAAGGAGAATAAAAGTGTCCTAAATTTGTTGCTGTGCTGTAACTAAAAAATTATAATTTCAGTAACAAGAAAATATTGTAAATTGAAAGGATTGTTGATATTGGGAGCGAGCGAGAGACATGCTTGTTATAGAATTGAGAACTGAACTTTTACTATCAAGGAAGTACTTAACATGCTCTCAATTTGTCCAAAATGAAATCGCAGTGCCTTGTTAAAAAATAAGAAAAGCCTTTCAAAAATAAGAAAATGAGCCGACAACTAAAGAGTTTAAAAATTAATCTATGTTTTACTAATTGATAATACTGTCGGAATGTTGAGACATGATTTTTGAAAAGGCTTTTATTGCTTGAATCAGTAGGTTCGGAAAAGTGTTAATGAATTCAAACCAACCTGAGCAAAATTGAAAAATCTGGTTTCGTTTTATGAACTTTACCATCTCTACAATAATAAATACTCAGAATTCGAGTAAGTTTGTATGTAATTACCTGTAGTTGTATTTAGAACTCAAGTGCAATGTTTAATTTACCATAAAAAACAACGACCGTTTAATATTTTTTCTTCTCAAGTTTCAGAAATGAGTCAAGAGATTTGTGTAGCATATTTATACCTATCCAAAACTGATAAAAAGTTATTCTTTTTAGTTCTTATTGTTATGAAAGTGAAATAGACAAACCAGGAATTTTTCTTAAGTATATTGTTTTTCATTTAAAAATAGACACTTAGGTTTAGCATATTTTTCACTCGAAGTACATAGGAACCAATTTTGAAGACTATCCTAATAGAAAAAAGGTTAAATGTTAAATTTCACAATACATACTTCGCAAGAAAATTAGAATTCCAGTCATTCGAACACTCATGAAAATACCATTCAATTCAACTTGTAACAGTTTGATTTGTCAATTTTACGCTTGATTTTCAGTAAGCTTTAGTAAGTTTATTTTATATTATGAACCGTATTTCTATCATTCGCATCAATTTTCAGTATGATGGTTTTGATTCTGAAGTTGTGATACTTTTTTTTGTAAATTTTAAGTCGGAATTTTTTATCCTTTGAAAACTCACAAGGATTTGGACTCTTTCACAAATGTAATCAATGGCCACAATTCTGTCCAAAAGTTCAGTCAACTTTCAAATATTTAGAATATAGCTTTCCTCAACAATATTTTTATATTTTAGAAACCTGAGAGACCTAAAAGTTTCCCTTCTTTCAGTTCAAATGGCATATTTCGTAGACAGCTTACCTTTGACAATAACAAACTCAGTAACTTCTAAACATGACAGCGAAAGCTTCTCTCATTCCTTATGATATAGATGTGAACTGTAAGATGGTAGAAAGTGCAGCTTCTGTGAAGTCACAAGCTCAATTCCCGATTCGCATTTGTTTGTAGTACTTCACAGCAGTGTATAAAAATACTTTTGCTTTGAAGCAAGCTTGATTCTTTCCACTAACTGCTACTTTCATAAAACTAAATAGCCTCAAATAGCACTTTCTAAACTCACCCGTAGGAAGCAAAAAAAATTGTTTTTATTAGGTATACACAAAATTTGACACAATAACAAAACTAAGTATTGGAACGGTATAATTGTATTCCAAAGAAGCTTCTGCCATAACGTTCTTCCCAGTAGCCCTCCTTTTCCTCCATAATATCCCCTCCCTCTCTATCAACAAAGTTTCTATATTGCCAATCACGTACTAAAAATTATTTTACTTTTGAAAATCACACATGTGTAGTGGAACAGTACGTTTAAAAGGTAAAAAGAAATCCAAAAATGGAAACAGTTACCTCAAAAATGGAAATCCTGCGACAGAGCTTGTAAAACTGTTGCAACGTGTTTGTTTGAGAGTGTTTACGAAATGTCACGAAGCATCTGCAGTTTGACAGAAAAACGATTGCCCGCCGAGATACAGCTTCACGATGACGCTGTTCAAAAGCTATCTCAACTTCATGGTCGCTATTTTACGTCACAGATTGACTGGGTAATACGACTATGGCGGGTGTAGGAATGAACAAGATAACGCTTCAATATCCTCTCCTATTTAGAGTGTTTAGTTGTAAATGAACTCGCGTCTGAATAGTAATTAATCATTTGAATCTTGGAAAGCAGATTGCGCTTTGTAACGCGAGCAGTCTTTACTCGTTTGATAGAACTTTAAGGTTTCCTCCAGTGAACGTGAAGGAACCGATTTCCTCCATGCTATCGAAGGAATTAAATCTTGGTAATTAAACAATACATTTAACGGAATTGACTAGGATGTCCGGGCTGAATGATGTCCCATGGTCGTAAAAAAACAGAAAAAATTTAAATGCCTAAAATAAACTTTGTCTTTATATCTCAGATTCGTCAAAACCATTCGAATGGATCCGGGTGCTACTTTGACAGGAACAGGATCACTCCTATATGCAACATACCAGACCCTTTACTTTGCAAACCGAACTTTAAACAATACTCAAAGGGGAATACTATAGCAGGTGCAGTCATAAAGGCCTTTGAAACATGGACTAAGGTGAACCCATTGTGGTACATTCAGCTCATAAGAAATTTTAAGAGTTCCAAGAAGAAATGCCGATGGCGGCTGCATCAACTTGTTTGTAAAGCAAGGAAGATTAAAATACATACAAAATTGTTTTATGCTGTTAATTTGCTTTGCATTTAATTGATTTTGTTGGAAATACTGAAGTTCGGAGGAAATTCTTGTACCTTTTTTTATTTCGATTCAGTATAGAATAAATTAATTCGCAAATTGGTGAAAATATTTTTGTTGGAGCCCATGGATGAGAGATTTAACTAACTTGACATTCTTATCAACATCTGGATGCATGATCAAACAAGCATACTACACGGAACAATGAGGAACTAAGTTGTGTAGGATCTTGATGCTGGTGACCAGGGTCCCACATTTCAACTTTGGATCCCTGGATCCGGATGGACAACGGTCCTCAACACCATATCAACCGATTTTCGAATTTTCTCTTCATGGAATTCAGATATATATAACAAATACTCAACATTTAACTTGCATAAATGTGCAGCATTTTCTCTTTTCTTTTGGATACATGCACAACTTTTTACTAAAACAATGAAAGGATTGACTTGAATTTTTTGAACTTAGAAACAGACTGCACATTACAGAACATTCCACATTTCTTGGGCCTCACATAGCTCTCAAACGCTCAGGTACCATGGTACCGACGACGACTCCTATATTGGGTCGGCTGAGCAGGTTACAGATGGTGCCTCACCTCGTGATTTGATTTCACTTTCAAGCAATGGTCAATTACACTCCGGAGGATGAAGTTCTGTGTCTTTGGTTAGAGGGTACTAGGAGAAACGAGTAGCAGTGAGAGACCGGTTAGGAACAAGGTTAATGAGTTAGGAGTATGAATAAACTCCAAAAGGAGTGATTTTTCCCCTTCGATTTCAAAGCGGAGATAAACGGTGGAGAGAGGGAAAGGAGAATTATATAGGAAGGACAGCACGAAGATCCGCCATGCCTCAAGGGTGTGAGAAGAAAAACTTCGTGTGTAGCATGATGTTGCAATTAGAAATCTTATAACGAATTCTGTAATGTAAATAAACATGGGTTCTTATGAATACGTCTTGTGTGTTTATTTTTTGTCGGATTGATGCAAAAGGTCAAGCACGTCTTCAGAAGAAAACACAACTGCAGGAATGTTCACATTTTGAGCACGTTTCAACAAATGGTATTCAATTTTCACCTTTAAAAGTACTCATTGTTGCAGCAAATTTATTTAGTTATTTCGATGAAAGTTTGAAAGCAATTATTGTTTATATATTTATAACTAGTAACAATGGTGTAGCACGACAGAGCAATTTGTGAAATAAGTTTGCATTGGAATACCATGAAACTGGTCACCGAAGAAAATTCACTCAAATAATCTCGAAATTTTAGTACATCAATAATCTATGTCTAACAAGTAAAAAAGGCGAAGAATTACAGAGAAAAACGACTGTTTCAATATAGAATAACAGCAAAATATAAGTCTAAATCTTTTACTTCTGTCTGTGAGTTGATTCTTTGTAATAGTTTTGTGTATGGGAGTCTTGACATGAGAGAAAACTTTTACTTATCATGATCAGAAGACAAACTTCTCTTAAACATAACGAGAAAAAATGTTTCTTTTTATCACCTCGTTAAAATTACAATGCGTGTTTGTTAGCCCCCATTTGCATTTCAATAATTTATTATACTATTACTTATCAGATAAGGGGTTAAAGCAGTCTCGACACTTCCCATTGAAACTGAAATTCGTTCAATTTTTAATTACGGAAAATATGAAATTTTTTATTTAGCGGAATAGAATTCGCTATCTACAGGAACCGAAAAGAAAAACTTTGAAGAATTAACTACGTATGTACACACATCAATATACACCACAGATATTTTGTCTCCGAAAAGTTGAGGAAGCTGAACACCCAAGTACAAGAAAGGAAAACAGAAACATATTTTCAATAATTAGCAGTTCATTATCAAATAAAGTAGTGTCATTCTGACGTTTGGCGTTCATTTTATACAAAACCTATTATGATTATAAGCATCAATTGGAGCACACAAGCAAGCAAAATTCAATGGTAATAATTTGTAGTGTGTAATAAGGGAAAAAGAATTGTATAAAAAATACACTGTTGTTAAAAAATATAGTTCTTTAAAAAAGTTTTAATCAACATTAAAGACAGCCATAATATGCACATACGCAAATAATAAATTCCTATTTAAACAATGAAACAGACACTTGTTTATGAACATCAAGAAACAGTTCCTATTCAAACGACAAAGTAATAAAGAAAAAGTATTGTTGCACTTCGTTTTCTAAAGATTACGCATTGAAAAAAATATTTGGATGCAATGAAAAAAATTAAGCTTTATAACTTACCGATTGGCAAAATATTTCGTCAATGCCAGTGCTAAATGTGAACTTCACAGTATAAAAGGGTCAGATAAAATATAGCTTCATACAGATATGACACATAGATAGTTTTTTTGTTGATGAGGATATGTGGTCTTTTTAAACAACAGTATTGCAGAAAGTGAAAATTCTTGAAACAATCTGTTAAGAGGTCAAAACGATTGTTGAATCGAGTTCCGAACTTTGCTATAGTATCAAATATGAAAACTCGCTTTAAGATATATCGTATCCAACCACACTTTATATTGTTATCATTAATGAATCAGTTTTCCTATAACAGTACCTCACACGGATTTGAATACATAAATAGGAAAATTATCCGTTATACATATACATGTGTGTGAACAGATTACTTAGAATACGTCATTCCGAAGTAATAGCCATTAGATTATAAATATGACCAATCAAAAAGTGTTTACGGTCCATCTTCCCTTTACTGATATTTTTGTTATCACAGTTAAGTTTTTGCATAGGATGTTTGACTTCCTAATCGGTGAATTCATCAAATTCACCGATTAGGGAGTTCAGGATTTTTACATTCAACATTTACCCTGCCTGAAACTGTTAACGTCTTTTATCGCTAAAATTGTGTAAAGTTCCAACATTCTGCGTAGGGAGATCGAATTTCGAGGCAAAATTTTTCTTTAGTTATCCCCGTGTTGGGAGATTAGATGTCATTTTCGCCACATTACAACTTTAAATAGAAATTAACTTTTTAACTCCAAAGGGTCTACAAAAAATCAGATTAATATAAACTATTTTCATAGAATTATTTTGTTACAAGTTAATGTTTATATGGCTTTATGAGAGGGATTTTCAATGTAAACAAACAAACCAGCCGGTCTGCGAAGAGTTTACTTCTGCTGTCCAAATGTTATCACATGATACATATCGGGGTTATCCTAAAATGCAGTTTATCGCAGTTTTGGCATTTAATCTTTATGTCAGAAATGTTTCGTGGAAAAGTGGAGAATAATCCTTGGTAGTATTCAATAAAAAATCCAACTGGCGTCACATTCAGAATACGAACAGGACACATGTATCGCCGTAGAAACATTACCGCCACCTATATTTAACTTAACAAACAATGCCTTGAAATTGAATTAATAACATAAAGCCTATTTAATAACATAAAGCCTATTTAATAACATAAAGCCTTGAAATTGAATTACAGAGTATTTTGAAGAATTTTTTAAAGAACACCGTAAACAGCGTGGGTTGCTGTCAAACTCACTAAACACTGCGAAGAAATGACTTTTCGCGTGCCTTTTTGGTCGACAGTCAACAGTAGCGGCAGCCATCACGCATACAGCTTTTTCATGTGCAATTCTTCATGCAGGATATTGTGCACCAGTTCAGTTAAGAATGTCAACAGTTTCAGTAATATTGCTCACTTTCACTGGGCAATCTTCCATAATAACATGGATTTTTTCAACGATATCCGTCGTGATGACCTTTACTGGGCGTACTTCATTTTCCGTGCATGTTCGACCCTGTTAAACTCATTGATTCAGAAATTAGCAGTCTGCAATGCTGGTACCCCCCCCCTGAGTCCCCATAAATTTCATCCAACTCCACCTTTATCTGGGAGGCAGTCTACTTTGAATAAAAATATTTTATCACTGCACGGAACTCATTTCCCCCCACCCATTTTCGTGGCAGCTGTTACAATGCTTGCTTTAAACGTCTGTAAAACACTAAGTGTCGCATCTGGCTGAAATTTGACCTGATCTTGTTTGAAGAGTGACATCTGGCAACCGTGACGTCATCAAATTAATTAGAGCGCTATCTCAGAAAATTACCAAACTTATCAAACGATCCTCGTATTGCAGAGGCTGATAATTCTCTAAAGTATTATAAAAATTTCCATAAACTTCTCTAATAATTTGAGCAACTGCGATTTGTAGGCGGCTTAGGTTCGATTCCACCCTGGGTGTATTTCTCTTTTGTCAGTAAAACTTTTCCGCGTGTGTATGTTCATTACTTGACGTTGTATTCAATTTCGCGTATTTTGATCAAATATGGCACTTGCGCCATAAATCCCAAAACGAACCAACCAATAATCTGAAGTGATATTTTTGTAAGGCCTATAAAATCCTAGAAACATTGCAAAACCTACTGTAAGATTTTTGCACCATAAATTCTAATGGAGCCAATGATGACTTTCAATATTTCAAAATAAATTTTGCGAAAATAAAATTTCTCTTTCTAAAATTTTATCTTTTGTGGCATCGAAAATTCGAATTTTTTATAACTTTATTATTATACTGTATAAAAAGACATTTTAAGACTCCTATTTTTGAGACCAATGTATTTTTTATGTTACTTTTCACGTTCAGTGCATTTTTATACAGCAAAATCTCTCTAGTGGTCACTTCTTTTTAATGACCCCTTCCTTAAAAGACTCCATTTTCTTGGAACGGAATTTTCGCCCTGATTCAATACTAAAGTTACCTCCCATTCGAAAACCACCAAAATTTATCGGAATTTTATAAGAAAAACCCCCTTCCGTTTCCTAAAATACTGAAGTAAATGAATTGATTAAAGCAAGCAGTTTTAAGATAATTTCTTTTTTTCTCTAAGCTCATGATTTAAAATAAAATTGCAATAATCATATAAAATCAAAGCAAACAGTATATCCCAATTTTAGTCTTTAATGAAACATGTTTATAAAGTTTAGTTAATTGCTTTTTTCTTTACGTAATTTCGATTTGAATATTTTTATCTTTTCAACACCGTATCTGTCCATTATGAGATCAATCTGTGAGCGATCATTATATCACTCAACGCATGAGTGGTTGTTTTAGGGAGGTTTAACTGTATTTAGTTTTGCGAAAAGAAAGTAATAGGTTTTTAAAATTACAAAAAACATTGGTTAAGAAGTAATTTAAATTTTCTTCCGAATACATGTATAGAAAAGATCTACATTTAGTCACAATAATCAGGAACCTTTTTGAAATCTTATATTTTTGAATTGGAGCAGTTGAAATATTTGAAAAAATATTTTCCTTGTCTCAAGCCATAAAACTATCTGAGTTTTAAATGATATATTGATAATAAACTCATTAAATTAGAAGTATGTTTTTCCGACTCAGTTTAAACTTATTAGCAATCCTTTACCTCTCGAGAGGTCACCGTGCTTCATTGGATACGCTCGCAGCGAGTTGTAGACGGCGCAGGTCTATTTATTTCTGGGTGTATTTCTCACTTCTGTGCAAGTAGAACTTTCCTTGCACGTGTATATCCACTTCTTGACGTTGTCTGTCATCTATATACGTCTAGACCTCTTGAATGATTAAAGTTTAACTCTTTTGATAGATTTATTTTCGCGTCGAAAACTGCCCTGTACTGGCCAGCCTCTGGTGCAAAAGCCTGTTCCAAGCTGTCACTAATTCTGGGGAATGGGCAATTTGTTTTTCTTACTTGGATCTTCATTCCCTTTGGAGTAATAGGGCAATTTTGTATCGACGAGATATCTCGTCCTTAGCAAAATTAAACGGATCTTGGACGAGATATCTCGTCGAAACACCTGGAAGGTTGGTGAACAAAAATAAAATAAAGGCATGAACATGTTGATCTTAGACAGTAATAAAAATGAATGATTTAACTGCAATTTTTTCAAACATTTATTTCTAAAATTCTTTACAGATTATATAAACATGCAACAAAATAAGTTGTCCCCTATGGTTAACAATGACATGAAGTAAAAGAGTGAAATATGTAGTTAATAACATAGGATGCGAGTATGAAATATCTGAAGGAACAAAACGCAGTGACGAATAGGCTCGTTACATTGGCCCGGGAAATGTGAATTATCTACCGACCTCGGACCTTTTGAAAACGTTTAAAAGTAAATTATGCCATGTTAAACGAGTTGATGCCTTATAAATGAACTGAATTTGGGCATAGTATTTACTCAAAGGTCGATAATTCGAGTTTGGGTTGAATAATTGTTAGTTAGATCTGTGACCTTTTCCACTGTTTGCACGTGCTAATGCCCAAGTCGAAGAGGATAATTTCAATAATTCTTGACCATTATCCTTGACCATATCACTACTATTTGTTCTCTTTTACTTTTCCGGAAACGCGGCCTCTAAGACACTACTTGACTGCAGGGCCCGCCTTACGAAGTACGGAGCCCAATTGTATCATCTCTGAGGAGTCCCATAAAATATTAAAAGAATTATTAAATAACGCTTTTTGAGATTAAATGAATTGAGTAGTTGACAATAGAAAACATTTTCAAAGTAAAAATAATCGTTTAAATGTGTTGATAAGATTCAGGGATAAAATTATTTCTTACAAAAGCATCTTTTCCCAATCCCATTCATAACGGGACCCCTTGGAGCGTGTGTGGCTCTATTATGAGGGAATTGACTTAGTCATGCTTGAATATATTCTTAAATCCAATCACAATTAGCTATGCCAATAAGTAACAAGCTACTGGATTTAATCATTTACTTCTGTTTTGGTTATTGTCCCAATTAAAGTATTTAAATTTCCGTTGAAAATAAACTCTCATCTTGTCACATCTATAGCATTTTTGCAGTTTCCTTCTGGGAGACTTACCGGCCACCACAAGCACCGGCCTTCAGGGAATTTCCCGGTGGTCATGTCCTTCACTGAACAAACCATGTACTTGGCTTAAAAGTAGACGAAAACTCACATTGCGTTTCGTTCATTATCCAGGAACGAAAAAGTTATCATTAAATTTTCTTAGGTTTTGAATGCAAGGTAATGGTCACTTTGGCGATGCAATGGCTCAACCAAAACACAGTTGAAGTAATGTAAGTGATTCGAACCAATGCTAACAACGCTTGCTGGAATAAAGGATGAAGGATGGTCAATCTTGTGTATGGCAGGAAGAAGTAATCCACTATGAAGTATGTAATGCAGCGAATCAGCTCTAACCACGGCGCGTACACTCTATAAAATGAAATTAAAGAAACAAAAATGAAATCTAACATGAAGAAATGTATCATAATTCTGCCATGCTGTTGAAAAGGCAATACTCTTTTTCGAGTTGACACATCAACCATCTAATTAAATAGACGGAGCATGTGTGCCAAGCTTCATGTTATTTCTTTCAATCGCTTGGTTTATCGCTTCCGGATGAAAGTCATGAGGTATTGAAGGAAGCACGAATCCTAATGTAAGACTCATTGACGAGCGTAATGAAAAACACTCAGTTACTTTTGGATAGCTAATCGGGCCAAGTCGATTCCCAAGCCACTGCTACTTATACTTCTGAGATCTTACGACAACAGACTCCGTCCACGAATGCCGTAAATTTCATTAGGTCGATAAATTGATCGTTATTATATGATGTTTATATGAGTATCTAGTACTTGACAACACACTAGATAAAATTATCATTCAATTATTAATTGAGTGAGATTTTTATCTGTTTAATGACAGAATTATGAGGCATATTATACATGCAGTATTTTAACAACCAATTTAAAAAGAAAATTTCCAGATATTGCCTTCATGACAAGCACGGCAGTACAGGACATTTAAAGTTCGAGAACCGACACATAATTTTCTTAATAAAATAATGTTTCGGTTTTTGGTGATTTTAAAAGTTTAGCGAAATCAAGAGCAAAATGGGGAAGAATTTGTAATTTTCGTTTTCTTCATGCTTCATATTTGGCTATCCTTCATTTCCTCATTGAGAAAAAATTATAAAAAGTGCATTTATCATTGTTGGTTAGGTTCAGGGTGGTTTGGTTTAAGGAGAGTACAGTAATTTTCTTTACTTTTTAGAGAATAGCAATTAGGAAATAAAGATTTATATCAGGAACATTTTTTTTAACCTTACAGGTTACAAGGGCGAATTTGTGAGCCTCTTTGCCCTACCCTGGTGCACCACGGGGTGTTAGTTCATGTTATACTTCACATTCTACTATACATTCTAGGCACAACCCTTTTTGTAGAGACCACACATTCATTCAGGACGGACAAGCATCCATGTTTAACCCCAGATTCGAACCAGGAACTTTTCGATCCACCCAGCCCACTGAGAGATTGATAAACAAATCTGTAATTCAGAGTATTAATTGAAGATATTTCATGAAACGCATGCATTCAAATGAAGCAATAATAATACCACCCCTGCTCAAAATGAATATCTTATTTTACATGGATGTAAAGAAAACTAATCCATCTTGTTAATATCTAGAAAAATGTTACCTTACAGTGGATTAGTTTTCTTTACATCCATGGTACGTCACTATGGTATGTATATGGTAATGAACAAGCTGATCAATTGGCTAAAGATAGAGCATAGTTCTGCAATCTAAGTCCCCTTGCCGCTAAGTAACATACATCAAGAGGCTTCTTTGCTCTTCTATCAAGACTAATTCGATTTGACTGAGATTTTTAAGCTACAAAGAAATGTCTCTAGGAAAGAACTGGAATGTTTCATTGAGAAATAAAGCTCGCAACCCAGGTTCTTGACTAGAGCTATTGGAGTTGCTTGTTTTCGACTTACACCGCATTGCAGTTGTGAAACAAGCTGTCCTCTTTGTTAACTGGATAAAATGACTAGAGACCACCTTAAAAACTGCTCTTTTATTCTTGCAATGCAGTTGCAGACATTGTAGATAGTGTTTTTAAAATATATTTTATCACTTCAGACCTCTATAGAGCTGCTCGCCGACTTGGCTGGAGACGGGCGTAGGATAAAAAGTATTAAAGCGCAGCAGTGGAGAGAGTTGTTTAGCCCTCCAAGTTGCTTCGATGAGATATTTCGTCCATCAAGATCTGACCAATTTCGTTAATGACGAGATATTTCGTCATCAAAATATTGCCGATTATTTTTATGACGACAAGTTCGTTTCAGTTTTTGTCTAATGACCAGATGTATCTCGTCCATCAAGATCTGGTCAGTTTTCTAATGACGTGATACCCCGACGAGTCAACTAACAGGAGGGTTAAGACCTAATATATTATGTCTTAACCCTCCTTATAACACCATATACATGAATTACGACTGACAGACCATGGGACTATGTGTGATACGTTCGAGCTGCGTGAAGGTTTAAGTGAGAAGAGAGAAAAGCATGCACGAAACAAGCAGAGCGCATGAAAGTACGCTATCATCAAATTGATTGGTGGTTGATTCACAGGCTTTTGAGTGGATTGCAACACATCATGAACTAACAATGAATAAGTGCCTGGGAACTCGATGGGGAAACGAGTAGCTAATATAAATGTTAAAGAAAGTTTCTCAGGTTTTATCACGTATACACTATGAAATTTAAGTATAGGAAAGCATTTCAAGGGAAATTTTTTATATTGTGTTATTCAACACATTATGTCATGTAATAGATGGGCAGGGACTTTGACAGGATCTTTGACAAGGCTGTCACAGAACGATATATCTAAACTTAACACGCACATTTAAATTCACGAAGTATTACATAAAAAGGTAGAAAGGATCTTCATTACTGTATGGAATTTCAGGTTAATATAGATTGTTTCGTATGAGCATTTTGCGTTTTACAGCGACTCACTTTTTAAACTTTCCTATCATTCTTCAAAAATTTATCAGTTGATCTGTTGATAGATGCTTTAATCGTCATCCATAAAAGATATCAAGTTCATTGTTTATACACATATGTCCATAAATTAAAGGCTATGCAATCCAAGATGAATCTCGTGCCAAGTACTTGCATCGAATTACCTCAAATGACAAGTGAATATTCCACAAGCTATGTGGAATAAAATAGAAACTACCACATTTGCCTCATGGTTGTTTTCAGGTTTTATATCGCAAGGGCCACATTTGGCCAAGATCCGCCAGACACGACTGAAAATTTCAAGTAAAAAATGTGAAAGGGAAAAAAGAGAGATTAGGGAATAGAAAAGTGGGATGAAAGCAGATAAAAATTGCTTGGTATCCCGGGAGCGCTACACCCGTATTTACTAAAGACAATAAGCCCATGGGAAAAAAAAGATTAGTGATCTTTCTTTCACGAAGTACTTCTAGTGTACTTTGTGTCCTGAAGACCGTACACACTTAAAGATGTGCCCCTGAGGGCTTCTTAATTTTTGGTAATGGTAATTAATTAACGTCAACTGGAGCAACACAACGATCTACCGGCGACGGTCCGGGATTAAATCCCTAGGGAAGGATCCGAAGACAACACCACGTAATTTTGAACTATGGTCAGATGACGAGGTCAACACCTAAGCTGGTTTCTACTCTTCCACACACGTCAACATTTGAGGCCACGACAGATTTAACGTACACCAGCCCCCTTCCTTAATTTTTGAACATGCACTCAGCATCACTAAACTGTAGAAACGAGTCATACCTTCCATCCAGTAGTACCCCAAGAACAGAGAAGGAATATAATTCATAAGCAGTAACTCCATACAAAAGAATCCAAGGCAGGACCTGTAAAAGTAATAAAGCAAGAAAATAAACCCACGAATTAAAGTTATTTTCGTAAATAAATATGAAAGAAACAACGTTAAATTTCGACCCTTACAGCATCACCAACCATCAGTTCAAGATAGCCGAATACAAGCAGAACGAAATGCCCTAAAATGTACATCTTCAGCCACCTAGGTAACGGCGGATCGTATTTCTCGACTGGACCTCTTACCTGAAAAATGAAAAGTAGACGGTGAAATGAATTTTATTAAAAAAGTATTGCGTATTTCATTAAGATTTATTAGTTCAGCTGGGTTAAAATGTTCTTTGTGAATGTTTTTAGCGAAAGTAGTTATTGCAGTTATTGTGTGTAGTGTATCAGGATAATTCTTATAGGCGTAGAATTATTCTAATTCAACACATTAAAAAATTATGATCGTTTTCGCAAATGGAGAAGCCCAATATCTCTAAAATACTATAATTATAAGGTATGTGTGACATATGCGTATGGTTGCAATAGTGAAAAATATGCTTTTTCAAGCAAGTATATGCTTCTCTCAATGTGAGAAACTATATTCTTTCCAGTGGAAACTGAAATCTTAGTTTAATACTGGACCGCTAGACGGCAGAATAGTTTTACAGCATGTAAAGTATTTTCATAGTTATGGAAACTCTAAATCCTTTTGAACTCTAAATGTGACTTTGAGTTGTGCTGATAACCAACTTTCGGCCATGAATTTAAAGGAGATTCGGTCGCTAGAAATGTTGCGCAATTTTAGAGGACCGTCATCATTCCAATAAATGTTCATGGAATGGACAATATTAAACAAAACAACAATTTTACATTGAAAAATAAATTGTATATAATATAATAGATAACAAAACAATTAATTTGCATTATAAAAATATACAGGTCACAATGTAGAATAAAAATTTACAAATTTGCATATTTCTCAGTCCTAACCTATATATGTATTTGTACACAGATGCTGTAGAAATAAGCATCTTTTTATATTGTGTAAATTTCAAAAATTCTTTAAAACTATAGTCAATTAATTATTACCGTTAGGTCTGACTTAATTAGTTTTAGGCTGCTTTAATATCTGTGACCAGTCTCCATTTGCTCATCAGTAAAAAACTCTCTTAGTACGGGCATTTAAGCCTTTTTTTAATGCTTAAAATAGTCTAAGATCTTATTGAAGTTTGGCATATCAATTTGTGCTTGTTTCGTCAATCATTAAAAACATTGAACCAACTTTACTCTATACTTCCTGTTTTCAATCCGGAAACGAATAGTCCGCTATCGATTATTATATGCTAAATTTGATATCGATTATTACAGGTAATTGTTACGATATTCATAGATGAATACCCCTCTAAGTTCAAACAATAATAACTGTTTACAAAGGAGTGTATTTCACGGGAATATTATGTAACTTATCTTTTGCTATTTTGTTTGGGAAATAAACGAGAGAAATAGAAAGTCAATACGGGAACAGGAAGAATTCAGAAAACGTGCTTTAATACGAGTTAGAAGGAAATACGGGAGAGTTGGCCACTCTAGCCACTATAGCAGCTCATGAGCGATATCATGTTTGTTGTTACTTATTCTTTAAGGTCTAACTAAACAGCTAGACCAAATCCATGAGTCCAAACACGTTCACAAACACTAGATCAGGCCTTCCATAGACCTTACCAAACCAACGCAGGTTAAATGACTTGGGGAAGCCTGTTCAGTATTACATTTTAGGCAAGTTGTAAATGCCTTTCGACCCTGAACGAAGGATAGAGATAGGATATACCCGCTCGCTAGTGAGTCGACATCTTCCGTCACCCGTATATTTGTGGGGGCAATTATACAGGTGTATTTATTATTCCAGATATGAGTTGGCGAGGCTCAACAAATTTTATTCTTTGAGCTCTTCTTCATGGCGAAAAGCTCTTAATAGGTAAGTCGGCAAGGTGTGTGAAAAGGCTCGCCATGTATTATATAGTCTGTTCACAATTATTATATTTTAGGTCTTTGAGAACAGAAATCTGATGTGCCAGTTGCAAGTCTAGAAAAGGAAGTCTGACACTTTCTATCATCCGAATTTTTGAGCGAGGTTCCAGGGCGGTCCCTATAGTACCAGATATGAGTTGTCGGGCTCTTCAAATTTTATTTTTTTGATTTAACGAATAACTCTTGATAAGTTAACTTGTAATAATAACTCGGTAAGTGAATGGGCAAAGGGAGTGAAAATTCTCGGCCGTGGAATATTTGGCAATCTATCTGTAATTTCATTAAATTTGATGTCTACATGACGACATGGAACTAGATGTCTACATTGGATATGAATATCTGATTGGAGCACTTCTTAAGCTTGTTTAAGCTTGTCCGCACCAATATTGTTTGTAATTTTCCTCCAGCGACTAAGATTGAATTAAAGTCAAGATTTCTCCTTAACCCTATTAGCATCACGGAATTTCCGAGTAGTGTACAATTGCTTTCACCCCACAACACATATGATTAAATAGCCACATCATTTTTGGTTGAAATACCGGAATTAAAGGGAAACATCTGAAAAGGATTTTATTGGTTAAGAAGTCTAAAACTGGTTAGAAGACACGCAAGGAAGCTAAAGGTTGAATAGTGGTAAATGCACAATGCATGCATGACCATGAGAGGGTTAAGTTCGAAAGCAATACCAGTATCTAGCAAAGTAACTACTTAGGAAATATTAATTACGTAGGAGGAACATATTATGTCAGTGTTGAAGGAAGTATTAATGCATATTTAGGGATATGTAATAGACAATTAAGAGGATACTTTCTACATTTCCCCATCTTTTTTGAATAATTTATGTAGTTAACATGTTTAAAAAATGAAACATTTATTCCCCTTGCTATCTCCTATCTCCTATCCTTGCTATATATATATATATATGTGGTGCCCAGACTGCCACTAGAGGGCACCTCCGCGCTGATGTCATCTCCGACCACTGCGCAGCCATTCCGCGCATTGGAGGAACACAGTCAAAAGCGACACAGAAGGAAGACGACGAAGCTACAAGACGGACGTAGCGTTAGACTGTGCACTGTTGACGGGCGACGAGCGCCGATGGAGTTTATGATGTCTGTGCTGTACACTTAACTTTAATTGTCTCAGTCAAATTCATTGTAAATATTCATAAATCTCATAATTAAATTTAGTTATTCTTTAAAAAGTTTCATCACTACTTGCCCACAAACCAGCACCCCCCCATATATATATATATATATATATATATATATATATATATATATATATATATATATATATATATATATATATATATATATATATATATATATATATATATATATATATATATATATATATATATATATATATATATATATATATATATAATGATAACAGATCTTATAAGAATGCAGTCGTGACGAGAGTGGTATAAGGTAACCGGAGAGAATGATCCATTGGTATTGAGTGTAATGCAGATTCCACAAATGGAGAGGCAGAAAGTTCCATAACAATTCTTTATTAATTCATAGACGAGTAGTTACATCATAAGGTGGTTTGGAGTTTGGAACGGCTCTGAGGGCTCCTTAGCCCAAGAGGTTCGTGAAAGAATAAATAGTTTACAAAGATCTCGCTAGAGGGATTAGGATTAAGAAAAATAATATTGGACCAGGGGATCTAACAAGAAAGTTCATTGGTAGAAGTCGGTGGTTATTGAAGGAGGAATGTAATCTTACATATGCGATTTGAAAGCTGGAGAGTCGGTGGGAGGTCCAAGTTATATATATATATAGAGAGAGAGAGTTTCACTTCGTATGTCTTAAATGTGAGACTTACATCAGGAATGTCTTCTATATTTCCAAGCCATGGTTTACCAGGAGACCAGCCAGGACCTTTGAATATGACTGACAATTTATTCTTCCAACCTTCTAAAGTCCAAAACGACTTCCAAATGTGTATGTAATGATGCAACTATAATAAACAGTGTTATATCTCAATCAGAAACATTAAATGACAGAACAAACATGAAATACTGATTTATTTTGCATTGTGCGTTATTAGAAGTACACTCTGTGCCCAAAACTCGAAACCAATGATCGATCGGAATGAAACTTAGGAGGTATGCACATGGAAAGATAAAGAAATGACCACAATATCAAATCTAGAGGACTTCTTTATTATTGTAGAGTATCAGAAAGATCATAAATTAATGATTTGTAAAGCCCATCTGGCGGCGATACGTCGTGCCGAAACATAGCATGGATGGAGTTAAATAAATCCATTATGTAATCCTGTGACAAATTATGCCAATCATTCTGCAGCTGTTGCTCTAGATCCTTTATATCCAGGGAGTAGTGCAATGGACTGCCTAGAGTAACTCAGACATGCTCAATAGGAGATCTGTACACCTCGTTAAGGGCGTTGATCTTCTGAAATGCTCAGTTTGCATTTCAGAAGGGGGCCGTCATCAAGCCTGTTTTGAGGCCCTGAATGCGGATGTGGTGATTCTGGGAGAGACCCTAAAGTTTTTATTAGCATAAATGCATTGCTTTCGGAAAAGTCATTAGTGGATGTTAAAATCGCATTTGAAGTATTGTAAACGGTGTCGCAAAGAAATGAAACAGTTTAACATTCTCTAAGATAGCGAGCAGTTGGAAATGGGCCTGCTAAACTGGAACGCCAAGGATTCTGGATTTTGACAATTTCTTTGTGAAGGGAAAATTTAGTAAAAATGCCAGTTCAAGAGTAACATGGTAACATTTTGATAAATACATGTCAATACAGATTTGAAAATTTTATACAATGACCTCCGGTATGAAGTTGTTAAAATAATTAATTTTACATTTCATTTCTATTAAGTAGGTACATTTTTTGTAATTCTCATCTCACGATCTGTGTTATTCCGTTTTCGTGAAACTCAAAAATAGCTTAACTAAGGTCCAAATTTTAAAAAAATTATATATTCCTACAAGAACATACTTTTTCTAACCCCAAACCCTATAAATATTCATAAAATAATTTATGCCTCATGCCAAATTTCTCAGTGCCTATACTTAATTCAACATGATTTTGCAACCATTGTTACTATCCGTTGATGATAATAATTTTAATAACTGATTGTATCGCGCAAAATATTTACGAACAGAATACATTATTGGAATCCTTAAGAAAGCATAAAAACATAATTAAATTTGGGTACTTCAGAATTTTAAACTTATAGTAAAACTTAAAACAAAGCCTCAAATTATCCAGGAGATACCAAGTTTTCTGATTTGTACCCTTTAGTATCAGCAAGAATGGCATTGGCTGTATAATTGATAAGGAAAGTTCTGCTAATCTTCCATACCTGAACATAACCGGGTTCAAAAGAGTTCACAGGATGAGTGAGACCATAAGCTATTTTTTCGTCCTCACTTTCTTGTTGAAATGTACCAAAAATCTTATCCCAAATGATGAGAGTGGCTGCATAATTCTTGTCGATACAATATCTGTTTCGTCCTGGAAGAAAAACAGTTTTGAAAACGTATGTTTGAAACACTGTTTAATGATCAAGCGAATTTGTGTGAAAATTTTAAATTTAACGGAATCAAAAATACAACAAAAGAAACGAAAATGAGTTGAAATGTCTGCATCATAGATAGGTATAAAAAGTAAAAATTGTCTACCACGAGAACTGTTCCCGTAAGTATTACGAACTAATATTGTCCCAAAGATCTCTATCAGGTTAAGACCTGAACCGAGTGCTGATAAATCCGTTAATTAATATCCGTTATGATTAGCTTGAAATCGTGTTTTCGTTGATGCAGGTGTCATGCTCTAATACATAAAGCATACCCCTGCTAAAGAATACCCCCACTAAACTGTAGACTAGATTTTTGAGTCCCGTACCATTTGAATTTTTGCCTTCCTTATAGAAAATTAATGAATTAGTGCCATTGAAAGTGTTCCTCCAAGTAGCTCTGTGAATCTAAATTTGATCATAAGGTGAACGGTTGTTATCCGTTTTCGTCACGAGATTTCCTAGTAGTGTAGTTTTGCTTTTCCCCTTCAATACACAAAGTGACTAAATAATCACATTGATTGGTTTAAAGAATCCTAGGAAAGATTAGAAAAGGTCAACACTAGTTAGAAGTCATACAGAGAAGACTGCACGCTGCAAAACGGATATATGCGTGTGAGCCCCTCAAAGTAGTGGTTTCCAAAGTAGGGTCTTCGACAAGGTTCCAGGGAGGTGTGTGCAAAACATGTTTTTCTCACTAGCCAAAACAAAGAATTTTCGAGACAAAATAAAATATTCCATTTTCTGATTCTTTTATGTTCTAAGTTTTAGATTCTAAAATATTTGTAGGAGATTTAAGTATTTTTCGAACTCCAACTAATTTTAATCGAAAAACTAGTTTTAAATTAATCGGTTAATATCTTTAAATCTTGTGTTGTTGGAAATTATTGTTGACTGAATTGAGTGATGAAGATTGCGCATCTGTGTCGAGCATCATTTGCCGCTTTTTGGTTTGCCGCATCATTTGCCGCAGGCTGACTGACAGTAATTTACGCATGTGTAGTGAATGACTTAAGCGTGTTAAAAAATAGATTGCTTGTTTAGGTTTTGTTTCAGTGAAGCGTCCTTCAGAGACAGAACATAATTACTAATTTGCTAGCTAATTCCTAAAAAACAGCTTCATTGTTCACATTAAGATTAAAGTATAATTTGATGCCATCAGAACTTTAAAAATTGTGATCACGAATCCTTGATGTGAAGTTTATCTTACATAATCTATTATTATTTTATAATCTTTAACATAGATCTAAATATTTTACTCCCAATATTAAGGTGAAAAATAGGGATCACTACGGTCTTATGCAGGTTGACATATGCCCATTTAATTTTATAATCTCAAGAGGTCGGCGAAAAAGTTTTAATTTTTAAGGGGCTTGGATCGAAAACTTTGGGAACCACTGCCTCAGAGGGTTAAAATACTTCGTATAAGAAACCTGGATGGCCTCATTACATTAGAAAATAGAAACTCAATTAACAGTTTGAGTGACCATAATATCTCTTGTTCGCGTTACTTATACCCGTGCAGTATATAACAATCTTCAACTTGAAAAGAAAAACTTTTTTTGAAAGCAAGGTGGTACAAATCCTCCTCCTATCTTAGCATTTTGTTGTATGTCTATTACTTGACAATGTCTGTTTTGTGTTTGGCGCAGCTTAGCCAAATATGACCCTTTCGCTTATAAGACCCTCAAACCAATCAACCAACCTTTCTTTACGGCTTCCTCGGATTCAACAATGACCTGTACCCTTTAAGACTGCTGTCACCAGGCTGATTAGCATAACAGCGATAATTAATCTTTCTTCTTTAGAATATAAAATAAAATTTCTTTAGAAACTAAACATTAATGACGCACAAATATCTCTTTTTAGTTATATTCTCGGTCTTCTAGAACGTTTTCGTAAGGAAATCATCACTTTTTGATAAAATTTTGTGAATGAAGGCTCTAGTTTATTCCTATTTCTTTACAATTATTATAAAGAGAATATTTGCTCTAGTTTTAATTTTCTTTCATTTCGTTAGAAAGTTGACTGTGTTCCAATGCAGGAAGTGAATGAATGACGGAAGTTCTGACGGCTTTTGTAAAATGAATGGTACATGCACGTGGGAACAGTATGCTAATGTTTTAATTACTTGTTTATGCGGTTTCTTCATATATTTGTCACTATGAGAGGGATTTTCAGTGGTGACGTTTCGAGTTTAATCTAATCTGCGTTTGTGTGACCAATTTACTATTATACATCAATTCCCAATTCATTCTTTTGAATTGATATTGGTGACGTGCTGCAATCGGAAATCGGAAACAAGACAAGGGACGCGTCAAGTCCGGAATATGTACAAGAACCATGTTCCGCCACAAAAACACCTACCGCCCTCCACATTTAGTTTGACAAAAAAAGAGCTTCTCATATTATAGGACCCAAAATTAAAAATTTTATATTTTTTATTTTCATTTGTACTATAATTGATCTAAATGGATAAAAATAGTTTCGCAATTGAATAATGTATGTTTACTTACAAATTTGCATATCTATATCCGCTTAGATTTGGTTTTGAAAATTGCAGTCTGCATTTGAGACGCATTTCAGAAATAAATTATTGAAATGTTTACTCTCTTACTAATGTCATATCAATGCAGTCACTTACCATGGTGCACCCTATGATGACTTGGTGTATTTAGTATATACTCCAGTGGTCCGAGTGTTTTTATCATCTGTTGAAAATGAAATATTTAGTTGCGCTGCTAAAGTGAAAGTTAGTTTAAAAATTAAAAAAAAATACTTTTCGTTAAAGTGAAATATGGGATCAGTTTTAACATTCTTTACTTACCTCTGTATGCAACCAAAACTGAAAAATTAAATTGAGATGACTGTGCACCAAAAATCCACTTGGTGGCACCAACAATGCCATCGGTAGATTAACAACCTAAACAAATATGCATTCATATTATATATATTGTTAAATACTTTGGGCCATCAAAAATGCAACACCATGGAGGAAACATCCAATAGCCTTGAAATTTACACGATGCATCTATCATGGAAGGATATGCAAAAAAATGAATGGCACTGCCGTGTATTTGCAAATCATATGCACCAAAAACGCCCTTATAAGCAGTATAAAAAGGGATACGGTTTTATGTATTGGAATTGTTTTCTCGCTGTCCTTGGGGAGGGGCTATAGAAAATTTAATTATGCCTCATTGAAAGAAAACACAAACTTCTGCGGCTAAAATGGAGCGTTGAACACTGCCCATGGACAAACGAATAGCGTAACATCGTGTTTTCAGACGAATTTCGATTCTACCTACAACACCACGATGGTCTTATCCGAGTCTGGGGTAGGCTGCATGATTCTTGCATTATGCATCGCCATACCGGTCCACCACCTACTGTTATGGTATGGGGCTCCACTGGATTCTACTCCCACACCTGCCTAGTTTGCATTACCGGTACACTCAACAGCCACAGCTACATCTCTGAAGTTTTGATACTTGTTGTCTACCTAATCCTTAGGCTTGCCTGCGGCCTATTTTCAGCAGGATAATACGTGACCTGTCGCATACAACGTTACAATTCCTCAATGTCCACCAGGTTTCACTTCTTCCATGACCCGCCCGTTCACCAGATCTGTAGTCCATCGAACACATTTGGTTGCTGATCGTCCAACGACTGGCATACCACGGACTACCCGTGGCTACGCTGCCTAAGTATGGAAGCAGCATGCACTGACGTACCCAAAATACACATCCAAAGCCTCTTTCTTCCAATGCCGAGACATGTAGCAACGTTTGTTTCCGCCCAAGGTGGCTACACAAAAGCCGCAAGTAGAACGAAGTTGTAATTTCAATTATTTCACCCTTGTGCCTCGTACTATTTGTGTAATAAATATGGATTTAATATATCTTGTCGTTCATGGTGTCACATTTTCGATGACTAGCAGTGTAGATATTAGTAATCTAAAGAATGGTCCTAGCGTAAGCAGTGAACTTGCAAGCAATTTCGTACTATCATAACGAAGTTGTGTACATCGTATATGACAATTTCTATGGTTGTAAGCGCCACTGTGGTTCAGGGAGTTTGGCCACTGCGCTAGCAGTCTGTGAGCTTAGGTGGCGCAAGTTCGATTCATGTAACTACCCTGGGTGTATTTCTCTCAAAGCAAAATCAGCAAACCCATTATAAGCAAAACGTTTCTTGTGTGTATATCAAAATAGTCCATTTCCTTCACGTTGCGTCTTTTGTTTGGTGCAGCTTGGCCAAATATGACTCTTGCGTCATAAAAATCCAACCAACCATTTACTTCACAGAAAAACATTGCTCGGTCAAATATAATCCTTGTGTCATATTTGGCCAAGCAACCTTGTGCCAAAACTCCAACCAAACATCTCCAGTTGTAACGCTTATTAGTTTTTATTCTAAACTAATGAGACAATTCTTTAAGCCTCATTGAATTCCAGGTTTCAGATACTGATTGGCTTTTATGACGCAAGGGCCTTTGACCAAGCTGCACCAAACGCAAGACATACAACGTCAGATAAATAGACATACACATGTAATGAAAGTTTTATTGACACAGAAGAGGTAGATAGTTGAATTTACGTCGCAATTAAGCAACACAACGTGCCATAGGCGATGATCCGGGATTATTCGTTTGGGGCACTTTTAATGCAAAATCAGTGGTTTCCGGTTTTCGTGTTTGTATGTACTTACAATTAACCATCTACCCGAGAAAAGGTTTCGATCATCTGTTATCCACTTCAATCACAGAAAGGTCGGGTAATTCTGCTAGTACAATATAAAAACTATAATTAATCTCAACACATTAATTAGCAGTAATAATTATACAGAAGCCTAATGGCCAAATTGTTAGCATTCTTGTCCTTTTTAAACAGGATCCGAGTTCGATTACAGGTCTTGGCATAGATGTTCGTAGTGGTTCGGAATTCACTTTAAACCGTAGATCCCGGTCTATTAGCTCTCGTGTAGCAAAAAAAATAACCGTAGAGAGGTAAACCAAACCATTTAGACAACTTACCATAAGTAGATAATTTTGAAAGACAGATAGCCTCAATGCAGTGGCAACGTTGTAATCTTCTGAACTGTGATGCACCTGATGGGCTGCCCACAAAAAGTTGACCTCTAAACGAAAGCATTGTTTTCAATCGAAATGTACAGAAGAAACACACAATTGAAATGAGAATACATTTAATTTGAAACAATTTGGGCCAAATTGAGTTTTTTAATCAGAAATAAATGTATTCAGTTACCATGACAAGCTCTGTGTCCCCAGTAATATAGGAAATCGACCGCCAGGAAACCTAACCACCACGTCCATAGCGAATTCCAAGGCAATGTTACGATTCTCCAGTTATTATAGATGTAGATATAAGCTGCTAACTTCCAACCTTGAAAGAATATCCTGCAGGATAACAAGACATGGAATCAGTGGTGGTAATGGTGATGGTAATTAATGAACGTCGCACTGGAGCAAAACAACATACACTGAATCAGTGAAACACTGAAAGTCAGATACGATAAATAGAACTTTAAACAGGGTATTTCAAAACTTCCTGCACAAGCTTTAAGGGGATAAAGAGAACACAAATTAAACTGTATTCACATGGGGACGTATGTCCGTAAACGCCGCCCGAATTTGCTAGAGGGTGCTGTTGGCCAGTTTGCATTACAATCCAAGCGTCACACTGTCAGAAAGATAGGCAGGTAATTGAATTTACATGGCATTGGGAGAAATACACTCGACTATGGGCGAAGGTCTGAGATCAATCCCGAAGGGAAAGAACCGAGGACAACACCTCCTAATTTTGAATCATGGTCAGATGACGAGGTCAACAACTGAGCTGGCACCCCACTCTCCAAATTTCCACACCACGCCAACGTACACACTGTCAGACATAAAAAAGCTGTTGGTGGTCGCAACTTTTACCACTAGTGAAACTGTAAGTGTACAACTACTGTAAAACTAGGTTTTGCAAAGATGTTGCACATACTTGCTGTCTTTCATTTCTGTACCTTAGTGCCCACACATGCGGGTGGCGTTCACGAACATACATTCCTATGTGAATAGAGCTTAATTTTGTGGTCCCTATCTCCTTCGAAGTTTGTGCAGGACGTGTTGAAACATCCTTTATAGACAGTGTACCCGATTATTTCTGATAATATGTGCATACCTGCCAAGCATGCCTCCAAGAAAAAAATTCGGAAGATCCTTACAACTTAAAAAAATCCGCGTTAATATCAGAAATGAAAATTTCTGAAATAATTCTTAAAATTAAAATAATAATCAAAAGTACCAAGTAAGCGGCAGTTGCGTCAATTGGGCTTAATGAGAGCAACTAAAAACAGAAAAATTACCTTCTTCTCTACTTGTTACTCATGGCAGTTCGAACTCGGAACAGATTAGGCAATATTTCACACAAAATGGTAGACAATATATGCAAAAAAAATAGCAATTAAACTTTTTCTCGATAGTTTTAGAGACATTTTTGTAGGTTTTTTTTTAAATAAATGCCAAAGAAGATTTGCACAACAATCTAGCAACCACTGATCCCGATATTTTTCTTTCATGGTTACCACGGTTGACGCCCAAACTTCGAAATTGCTTTCACTTGACAAATGTGCATATAGTAGTGCAATGTTGTATACTATGGCCTGCCTATAATTATAATTAAAAACTTTAATCTTATTGAAATCTTAGTGATTTTTCATTTGTTTACTTTTCGGAACAATGTTTTTTCATCTGGAACTGTAGTCGGTGCAAAACCGACTTTTCTTCTATCAATTCCTAAGTTAAATGCTCAAATTCCGTACTATGAATTGTCCCTGTGTAGCTATTGGGTAATGTTAGTTTCAATCTTTCCTTCGTTAGGAATGTATTTTACGAATGTGGGTAGTTCTGTCGATGATGTTATTATTTTCTTAACAGTTTCCTTAACAGAAATTGTGTGCACTGTTTACCGATAGTGATGGTAGTAAGCAAACTTATTAACAATTCCGAGGATCAAGTCTAACTAAACTAAAACGACTTGCTAAAAAATCTTAAGTCTTCGTTTATGTTATAACATGAGTCTGAAAATAGGCCGATGTTTAAGCCACTTAAAATTTTTACTAGTGCGAATAAATCGTTAGTGACAATCGGGAGCTTAGTGTCATGTTTTAGTAGATATGATGCAATCACACAATTCGACCGTACTATAATATTCAAATATCTGGGATAAATCAAGCGAAAAACTTCTCCAATCAGAATCAGAGATTTCACTTCAGATGGGACATTTGAAATAAAAATAATGAAACATGCACTTTTTGATTACACTACGTATACTTCAAATTTCACACTTACTTTCGAACTCAAACATTTTTGTGCTCCTTTAAGAATTGGTTAACTATGCAGATTCTAATTTACATTATCAAGGATTTTGACTTTATTGAGAGTATTTACAGTAACAAAGTGCGAATTTGGTGTGGTAAAACTGCAAATAAAGTATAAGTAATCAGTGGTGGAATCACCAAACATCATTACATTACATAACTCCTAGACATTCAGTCATTCAACTTCTGTCTAATATTGCTAAGATTATTCAAGAAGTGAAGATCGACAATAGCCCATTGTGTTGCTCCACTGCGTCATCAATTAACTACCAACTTATCAAAGAGTGAAGATGATACATTTTCAAAACGCCTTGAAAATTCAGATTGAAATAATCCAACTCATATTTCTTCATTTATTGCCCATGTTCGTCAAAATGTTTACACTATCCATGTCCCAGCTATTAGTCTGTCCGTTAAATTGATTACATATATCCAGGTTCCAGGTATAGTCAACGTTCATCATAATGCTTACACCATTCATGTTTAAGTTCAAATAGTAAATTACAATAAATATCAAGATGTATCATACTTCTGATATTTTGAAAAATTGTGCTTACAAATACAATAAGTAAAAATAAATCGTTTTGTTATAGATGAAGACGAAGAAAATACATTTTATTAAAAGCATAATGGCATACAAAATTGTTTCTTACCTTGATAACTCTTGCAGTACTCCATGTGTTATAGATGCCATGGCATCATTTATTCGTAATGGGGTGTTCCTTATTTTCAATAACAGTGCTTCGAGCAAGAACATTAGAAGGAAGTAAGGAACTACCTGGAAGGGGAAAATCAGAGCTCATCTCTAAAGCACAGAAATCACAAGATTTATTATCTTAACTTTCACTTATGATAAATTGCATATTTGAAGAAGTTATGCACTTCGTAACTTCAAGTAATAATAGAAAATGTGCACACTTAGTAGTTATGCTAGAGTTAAAGAGATGGTTGTTAATTAAAGAACACCTTTAAGAGAGACTAGGGTAAGGGGTGAGTAAAATGAGGGTAGTCGAAATACACATACCGTCGGCTTAGAGCAGAAATCCATTAACTGAGATTTGTTCGTAGATATTAAATGCTTATTTTTATGAGGAGAAATATATTGTCATATTGGCATTCTGCTAAAAGATATGTAACTATGTTGAAAAACTAAGTCTTTAAACAGCTAAATAAATAGTCAGTTAAAGAGTTTTTTAAACCGATGATACATTGCTTAAGTCGTACGTTTTTACTAAAAATTTGTAGTTTCCAAAATTTCATGATTGTTTCATATCTGCAAATTTTCCCTTGTTATACGTATATTTGGCTTTATGATTTATTTTATGCTAATGACAACAGTGAAATTTCTCTTGGACAGCTTCATACCACCTGTTATCTTGTTAAACTTCTGCTTGCAATTCATAATAATTGAAGAAATTAATTCCATTGGCCTCAACTCATTGCTCTAGCAACCTGCGAGTTGTTGGTGGCGCAGGTTCGATTCCTCCCTGGGTATATATCTTGTTTTTCTGTGTCAGTAAAACTTTATATGTATATGTCCATTTACTTGACATTGTTTAGCGCAACTTGACCAAGAATGGCCCCTGTGCCATAAATTCAATCAACAACCATTGACTTCACTGTTTATTAAAATGTTCTTTTCTCTTAATTGAAAAGGCATTTTCTTAGCTTTTTGTAATGAGTTTAAATGATCAGAAACCGTAGACCAGTGTTTCATTTCGGAGACTGTAAGGTAAAAGTAGAATGGTTAAGAAAATAAAGAACACCCGATTGGTATTTTAAAAAGTTTCACGTCTATTTGTTTCGTCGCTGAATTATTTTTAAAGTCATTACGTTATCACAAAAATATTTTAAATGATTGCGCTCACCAAACATGTACGACAATTAACAGCATTAGCAAATATTCAAATCTTGTTTCTCAAAATTATATCTTCATTTCTTTGTCACTTTTGAAGCATGCATACTGTATATAGGGAATATGTTGGATAGTTATGGCAGCGTAAATTAATAATCTTTTTGCTTTCATATTTCCTAGTAAATGCTTTTAATTTGATAAACTATTCATTTATCTAATAAGTATTATTTTGATATCACAAAGTATCCTATGCATTTTAATGTCTTATTTGTAAAAATTAAAAAAAATAATAAGAAAAGACAATACGATCGGAGGAGAGAACATTGGACCTCCATAGCCCGCCCCTCCTTCTGGCTACGCCAATGAAATGTGTCAAGGGATAAGTTTATCATATCACTTAATTTATTTTTCGTAAGGTGTCAGAAAGATTTTATTTAATAAAGTTTGTTATTTTACTAAATTAGAAGAGAATTAAGGTTTAAAAATCATTTAAATGATAAAAAAACAATTAAAATAGCTAACCTGAATACTAGACAAAAGCAAGAACAAACTTTGAATCAAACTGTGGCCAATGAGAAGCTTTTTCTTTTAAACTAAATGTAGATGACGCTAGTGTTTAGTGGTAGAACAATGTTTCCTGTTATGTATTCCATGTTGAGTAACTGATATTAAAAGCCTCGTCTTCCGGTGGTTTGTTCATATTGAAAATCCTTCTCATAGCTTTTCAAATGAAGAATCTTTTTAAGAAACAGCAATCTTATAAACAACCTTGAAAGTCAATTTGGAAAATGCAAACCATGCCACCGATTCTAATCCGCAAAATATTTATTGCTAAAAATTCTTGTAAACCAACCTCGAATTGAAATCTGCATCATGCGGTAAAACCTGAAACAGTGTTTTTATTTTTCCATGCAGCATGTAACAACCGTTAACTGGTAGGGACCAAACTTGGAGATACATTAACCCCATCGTTACATCGCATCCCGATATATCGCGCATTCGGCTACATCACTCTTTTTTACTTGTTGCCTGATAACCTGGGGACGCGGTAGTCCAGTTGCAAGAGCAATGTGAGGGTTGCGAGTTCGAAATTCGGTCCAGCCAAAGACAGTCGTGTAAACGGAGCTGGTGCACATTAAATCTGTCGCGGCCTCAAATGTCCTCACGTTGGCGTGGTGCGGAAGTTTGGAGAGTTGGGTGACAGCTTAGGTGTTGTTCTCGTAACCGTGATTCAAAATTACGAGTCTTTGATCTTTTCCTTCGGGATTGATCTCGGACCGTCTCCAATAGCCCATTGTGTTACTCCAGTGCTACGCTAATTAAGTACCTCTATTTATGACTTTTGCGAACAGAGGTGGAAATCTCAATCTTTAGAATGGAGGTTTCAAAGGTCATTTATTTCGTCACCAATTATTTTAATAATTATCGTGCGCCCTGCTGACAATAAAATATAGAAGAGACATATAGACATCGTCAAGTTAGGGTGAGTAAAGGTTCTTCATTGGCCGGACTCTCAATGGAAGGTTTGAAACTCGTTAGTTATGTATGTACACAAATATTCTCCCGTACTGGGGTTTTACATTACATTACATCTTAGGACACAAGTCCGGTGCATTGGTACCGACAACACGATGTCTTTTATCAACATGAAAAGCTATATACATGAAAAATGAATTAAAAGAACAGGAACAATGGATTGCGATTCATAGTCCAATCAAAATTTCCCTAAAACAGTTATCTCTACTACAAAAGAACAAGATGTGTTCCAAAGTCTGGTCTTCAGACAAATAAGACATTTATCTGAATCATCAAGGTGGACAAAGGTCGGCAAGTAGGACTGAGTGACAATATGGCCTATTGTAGCTTTTTCAGCAAAAGCGGCTTTTCTGGAGACCTTTGTAAAATGTATAGTCATTCAGCCCTGTTGAAAGAGAAAAAGGTGCTCATGTACACCAGTGTGATTCAAGGATTCGCACCATTTGGCTTGAGCTTCTAGCTTGTAGTTTCATAATTTAAAATAAAAAACGCGTGGGAAAATTTGTACTTTCTTCTCTACAAAGTCAATTTTTACTGGCCCTTGCTATGTCACGCGATTTCCTTGTCCCTTAAGAAGTGCGATGTATCGAGGGATTACTGAACTACCTTTTTGATTAGAACGGCAAATAGTGCTTTGGTCTCAACTTGTCTTCTACAAATGATGTTTCAAAACCCGCGTCTGGCCTGTGTAACTTATTGAATCACTTTTACAATTTCATTTTACAGATGTTCAACTGATTGAAGATAATTTTAATTCTGTATTACGATTTCCACTACAATGGAGATTGCCTGGATGGATATCATATATAAAGTATCACAAAAGAAAAGAAGTTATAACATATAATAAAATATTATTTACCAGTATGGCATAATCAGGTACATCCTCAAGAGTTTCAAATGAATTTTTGTTAGGACTGACAAAATAGAACAAGTAACCAAATTTTTCCAATTCTTCCATAAAGCCCATCTTGTAATTTTAAATTCGGGTCTCAAAGTTCATAACCTGAAACAGAAGAGAATTAGAAACTAAATAATATTTATAATTTCTTATACTTACTAAATCATAGTTTATTAAACTTTTTTGCTGCAATACCCCCTTTTCAAAGAGGATTTGTTTCGTCCATCCCCTCTGGGAAACTATCTGACCTAATGACAAATTGCAAGTGTAGCTCTGCCCATAATTTTTGAATTTAACCAAAATATTAATGTAGTTGTGCGTGTAACTTTAGAATTTCAAAAAGCTGGTTGGGAAATAAAACAACTTAGAACTGAAATTATAAAACTATTCATTAAAATAAAACAACAAAAAATAAATTGCACATAAACACGCTATATTGCTCACTATTATTAATTAATATCAATCAAATCAGTAAAATTAAAAATAATCACTAATTACTAAAAATAATTAATAATGAGAAATTACTCACAAGTACATACACGCTAAAACTCGCTAGTTACGAAATGTCTTATTTTGAACTATCAGTTGTCACTTGTATTTTACAACATATAATTCAAGAGTTAAAGTTTAAAATCAAGGCTGCTTATTCTCTCATTGAAGGCACCTTTGATTACACAATTTTAAAATGTAAATTAGAGCTACTACCAACACAGATCAGACATTGCAATTTACATATCTCACCGCATTCATATGAAATAGGTAGGCAGTTGAATTAACATCGCAATGAAGTAACACAATGGGCTATTGACGGTCCGGGATCAATCTAGAAGGGAAAGATTCGAAGACACCTCGTAGCTTTGAATCATGATCATATGACGAGGACAATACCTGAGATGGCATCTCGCTCTCCGAACTTCCTCACCAAGCCAACGTGAGAACATTTGAGGTCACGGCTGATTTAACGTGCACCTGCTCTCCCCGTACATTTGATTGGAACGAGTTTCCCTCCTGTTGCTAATACAAAAAAGACTCTACCAATTTGGCTACAAGGGACCCGCAATTACACGAAGACATAAAGTGAAGTCAAAATCCTATTTCTGACACCCTCATACTTTTAACCCTTTATGTAGTTGTCTCGACGAGATATCTCTTCATCAGCAAAACTGAGCAGATCTTGATGAACGAGATATCTCGTCATTAGAAAAGAACTGACCAGATCTTCGTCTCGTCATCATCAAACACACGACAATATGTTGACGAGTCATCTCGTGTTTTGTAAAATCAGTGATCTTGATAGACGAGATATCTCGTCCAAACCACTTGGAGAGTTAACGTCTAAATGAGATGGTTGACGTTGAGCAATAACGTTGAAATCGTGTGTAAAACGATCTCCTCTACCCCGATTTCCTATTTAACTTGCCTAAATTAAAAGTCCATGAAATCGCGAAATATGTTACTTCATGTCTTAAAATGCCAGACGAGAAACGAGTAGTATAAATGAGTGACTGCTGCTTTCAAAAACTCAGAAGGTAGTCAAAGGTAACGTACCTTTTGTATAACGTATTGTTCCTACCCTGATCTGAATTTTGCTTTCTTGGCAGCTGATGTCGCTGAAAAGAGCTGACACATCTAACTATGTAATTTATATTTCATTTCATTGTGTTGCTATATATTCAATGACGACTTTTTTTAATCTTATTTCACTAATTAGAAGCTGTATGTGTTTACAACTAGGATATGAACGAAAAATTACGTGGTAATGGTACGCACATGGTAATGGTAATTAATTAACGTCGCACTGGAGCAAAACAACGGGCTGTTGGCGACGGTCCGGGTTCAATCTCTAATGGAAAGATTCTAGGATAACACCGCGTGATTTTGAACCATGGTAAGATGACCGAGGATAACACCTGAGCTGGCACCCCACTTTCCAAACTTCCACATCACGCTAACGTGAGGACATTTGAGGCCACGACAGATTTAACGTGCACCAGCCCCCGTTTACACGACGGTCTTTGGTCGGACCTAGTTTCGAAATCGCGACCTTCCGATTGCTAATCCGTTACTCTTCCAACCGGGCTACCGCGGTCCTTACTAGCACGATAAAACTATTTACCCACCTGCATTGATGATTAAAAATTGCAAATATGAAGTTCTATAGGTTTTGAGTTTGAATATTTTTTTACTGGAAAAAGAGGAACGGTTAAATACCTTTATGTATCAACTAAGTTTTAATGATAAACTTAAGAGGAAACAATAACTTGAACAAAGGCTTTTACTACTTATATTCACATACTTGATAACTTACCTGTCAATTTGAACGGTTTGGCTGAACGATGTACAGATTTTGGCTGAATTGTACCGTAAGATTGCACGATTTATCGTGGAATTATCAACTTAATTTTGTTTCCAAACGAGATTCGATACAGTGCTTAGAGATGCCAACTGCTACGATTTCTCCGCAGTTACTACTGGAAAACATTCTGTACTAAGGACAGCGGGAAAGTAAATTCTAAGCAGTAAAAAAAATTCCATTCTCGAAAGTTCTTTTTCATTCTAGCTGTTTAGAGGACCTTGCGAAATAAAATTGCAAATCCAATCCAATCTAGGTGTTTAGTGTAGTTTCAGGATAGCTTCTAACAAACAATTTATGTATTTTCAGCCTGCTTAACTGGCAAGAATCAGCAGAAGCGATGGGTGAACCCATTTCCACACGGTTGTGTTATGCAAGTGGCAGCTCTTACAATTAAATCGAGTCTGAATCTAATTTGCTTTCGGTAGTTAAGAATAACGATATAGACCAACTAGCCGATATTAAATAAAATAAATATAAACTAGACAGGTATTGACCTCGTTATCTGACCATGGTTCAAAGTTACAAGGTGCTGTCCTCGGATCTTTTCTTTCGGGATTGATCCAGGACCGTCGCCAATTGCCCGTTGCGTTGCTCCAATGCAAGTAAATTCAACTAACTGCCTAGACTAAACAAGATAAGATTACAGGCATTAAATTATTCGAATTGACAAGAGCAGTTTCACTATTCCTTCTCTCTTAAGTTTTCAGAGATTCGATCTGGTTTGCTTTTTATTTATATCAAATGCTTTCTTTTCTCAAAATCGGAGTGGGGAGGGGTGAAATTGAGCCTTTACAATTTGAAATCCTTAAATTAATTGAATTTTAACGAAACTAATGAATGTTTTAACATTGCCCCAATTCATTTATTTTCGAATGGAAAGTTTTTAATGATGAATGTACATAAATTAACACGATTCCTTTTTTGAGAGGGAAAATCGATCATTCGTCACAAATATGAAACAAGACAATGAGGAAATAATGAATAGTTGTGAAAACAATCGGCGCCCTTTTGACACAAAATATCACCAAATAGAGATAGCATACTGAAATTAAAGCATACTGAAGCCAAGAGCATACTGAAATTAGAATCAGCAAGGTTGTCTTTAAAATAATAAATTGTCATCAGAATGTCTGCTTTGACGCACCTTTTGTTTATTTAGAGCATTTCAATTTTGAAAACTTTCTCAGATATTTTCCGTCACCTTTTAATAGAAACTAAAGTTTTGATGGAAAACTGAGTTTAAATATTTTCCTTTTTAAGATATCCCATTGTGTTATTCCAGTGCGACGTTAATTCAACTACCTGCTTACCTATTTTCATGATAGACGTTGGGGTAGGTAGGCCGTTGAATTAACGTCTCACTGGAGCAACATCACCGTGATCAATCCCGAAGGCAAGCAGATGTTGGGGATTATACCAGATTTGATAACTAATGTGTTTATAAAAATAATTGTGTAGAAGGTAGGTAGAAAGGCATTTAATTAACGTCGTACTGGAGCAACACAAACGGTTTTTGCCGACGGCCCGGGATCAAACCGAAGGGAAAGATCCGAGGACAACAACACGTAATTTTGAACCACGAAGAAATTTAGGATACAGTTGTCGAAATAAAGATCAGTGTTCCGGTTCCCTTTCCTTCTAAAAATTAGCGGGGCCGTCATGGCGCAGTGGGTAGGTATTCCCACTGCGCAAGCAACCTGTAAGTTGTAGGTAGTTAATTAACGTTGTACTGGAGCAGCACAATTGGCTATTACCTGTGAGTTGTAGGCTGCGCACTTGCGATTCTTCTCTGGATGTATTTCTATCTTCTGTGTAAAAACTTTCCTTGTGTGTCTGTCCATTACTTTATTTGGACTTGCCTATCTTGTATTTGGTGCAACATGGCCAAATATGACCCCTGACCATAAAACCCAAACCAACCATTTAAAAATTAGCTAAAGAACATTTTTGAAAACAACTAAATCAGCCACTGTTAACATTCGGCATTATGGTAATATGTAAATAATCAGTAGTTTTGGATTTATATGAATCTGGGTGCTTTAAAATGGTTTCACGAGGCAGCGTATTGTTAGCCCGTAAATATGATTAATTGGTTGGTAGTTGAATTCCCTGATTCTATATTTTTTTATCGGAAATTCGGCAATACAGGGACTTATTCAAAATTAGGATACCTGAGTTCGTTCTGTAAGCAGATTCAGTATGCGCCTTTAACAGATATGCAGAACCGGCAGCGATGTTCCATTCTCATTATGATGGTGTCGATTAACTCAGAGCGCAGAAATGACCATTGTTACTTAAAAGCAGTGGAAAGCCCTTCATGGGGGTCAGTTGAGCGCAACAACACAACCTCAACAGTCTCCTTAGCTCTCAATATACCATCTCAAATATGCTCAATGGGATTGAGGTCAGGAGATTTAGTTGGCCATTCCTTACGTAGAATGATCTCCTAGTGAAGGTACTGTTTCACTAAGCGGGGTCTGTTTAGAGTATTATCATCTTTCAGGATAAAAGAATTACCTATTGCAGTAAGGATGCATATCGTCTCTATATTTTTGTGCATTAGATTATCACTAGGCAGCTCATTGAGGTTCACTTTCAGAAATACCATCCCCCAAACACACACACTGCCTCCACATAACGATAACTTTCACGGACGTTGCTGGAATGATTGCGAGTCCCCGATTCTTTCCAGATGAAAATACATCTGGAATCACTCTGCAAGCTGTCTGGATTCGCCCGTGAAGAGTACAGACCTCCATTTGCTTTCACTGCAACTGACATGCATGATCAATTTAACCTCCTTATAGTGGTGTGAGGTGAGGGTTACAGAAATTGCTGGTTGTCTAGCATATAGACCAACTTCGTGAGGCCTTCTGCGAACAGTTGGAGCTGATATCAGCCTTTCAAAACTGGCAGCAAGAGTAAATCTGTGCCATGACATTCTAGTCCCACAAATTTGCATATTTTATTCCGATGCATCATTACCTTTTATTTCACATCCTAATTGTGCAAATCAATTTATCATTCGACGAGTAATAGCTACTTTTGTGTTTCTCTTTATGGAAATCAGTGTCTATCAGATGCTCTTAATGGTAAGGACGAAAATTCAGTTTTACTAACCAGTCTAACTGACCGGTTTCTAAACTTGAAATATTCGCTGCGTTACAGAATTCTAAGCTGCAATGAATTTTTATTTATGTTCAAACCATTAACATAATTAAAGATTCAGACACATTTTCGAAGCAATAATCAACATGTTACATCGTAGTTGGTCAGTCGTTAACCTTGAGACGTGTTTCGAATGTCCTTTGAAAACTTTTTTCCTCTGGTTCCCAATCGGCTAAATTACTATAATTTTACTTCCTTCTTTGAAACATTCCTATACTATGTATTTGAATGATCTTTCCTTAGCATGTATTCACATATGTACGAAAAAAGTTAATCATTTACAATTAATTCATAGACCTGAAACAATCATTAAACTGGACTGGATTCTGGTTATTCTGACGCAAGGAGAAGGTTTGCCAAATCGTAAAACAAACGAAGTTTTCTTTCTTAGCATTTGTAGATACAGGTCTGTTGCTTTTTGAAGTTCAAAGTCCAATTGTCATCAAAAATAAAAAACGCATGATTTACATGAGCTTTCTAAGATTGTGTTAATCAATTCGAACTAACCTAATACTTTGAGGGAACATCCATTGACTACAGTTGTCGAACGTGCCTTAACTCCAAACGATATCGTTTGAAACACCGAAAAGTGAAGTAACAGATACAGAACATAAAACTATCATATTTAACTATATCCTAACCATGCCATGATTTTTTCATCTGCACAAACCACATCATGTTATAAAGTGTGCCTGCTGTACTGTCTCAGCAACTATTACTGTTTTCAAATGTTGGAAATGGTTTATACCTCCTATAAAAATGCCATAGAATCAAATATAATGAAAGGTCATTGAGGTTGCAAATTAGTATTTCCATGCTTATGTGTTTGAATCAAGAATTCTTGATTCAATTCCTATTAAATTAATAAGAATTCAATGGGTTATACCACAAAAGTATGGTTCTCCATTAGGGATGTCCTATTTTAAAGTCATGCACTGCCAGTTATTAAAATCATCAAATTTATTTTTGCACTTTAGTATTTGTAAACAATTAAAATCTACCAACTTTCTTCTAAACTGTTACCCTTTTTTCAATCTAATTTTTTAGATATAAGCTTTAATGTTCGTTCTATTCAGCTCTGATTCGTCTCCTCAGTCCATTCTAGAAATGAGGCTGCTGATGAGTTCTATACATCCCCTTCCTCTGTTCGTCTTCTGATAATAAACATTTTCTGCTGGGTGCAGCTAAGCCATAAGGAGTCTTCACAAAATGTTCCGTATTGCTCGGTGAGATTTAGATCCGGGAAGCGGACTCCGTCGTTATCCTTCGATTTCAAAAGTGTCTGCACTGATTATGTATAATAATACGATAGGAATTGGGAATCATAATTTCTATAATGAAGATTGAGGACGATAATATGATGACATTGTGTTAATGAAATCCTGTCTTAAAGTGTACAGGTGGGAAGTATTTTTTCCAGAATCCCCAAGGGATCCCTTTTAATAGCATTCTTGAGATTAGTGAAGCTCATATGAGTCAAGTCAACGAAATTGTAGGAATAACTTGCAATCTATTAAGTTGTAATGGTCTAGTGCTTTCTCGACAGATATTAAATCACTCGAAGGACTTGGGTAACATAATGATAAGCCACTTCAAAATTTTCAGGATAGCAATTTTCAAGTTTAAAAGTTCCAAATTATAAATCAAGAGGTCATGATATATTAATCTTTCCAGCATCACGCACTCATTAAAACAATCAAAAATTCTTTTGATCCACTTGAATATTTTCTTTTTTAATTCTTTTTTATTGCGGAACATACTTCTGTGGTTTATCACTGTTTCCCGAAGCTCTTCATTTTAACAACATCGTCATAGGAGACGAAATCTTTGAATTCCCTTAGTGTTGATCTCGAAATATGCAACATTTGTTTCTTTCTGAAGTAGGGAACCGACCTTTATCTAAAAGTTGTCTTTTTAACAGCTTCAAATCCCTAACCAAGTACGCGGCACCAGGTACGCGAATAGAAATAAAAACATTTATCCTAATTTGAACTTCAACGTGTCCACACATTTGGCATTTATACAGTACCAATAGTACATTAGTGAGTGGTTGTTGAGTAATCACTTGAGTGACATCAAGTAATGTCATTGAAAAATGATGGGTGATGGCAAAACCTGTATTCATGTTTGAATTCGTCGTAAGCCCGAATGCATAGCAAATAAAACCTTACTTAGGGTAAGACATCCCAACCTGATATTCTCTTCGAATAAAAACTGAAATTATTGAGCTTTGACCTGATTTAGAACCGACTGTTTATACTGCCCTGTTAGTGAAGAAAACAGTATGTTCAAGTTTACTCTTTAGAGTTGACGGCTGTTAAAATGCTACTAATACAAGTATCGAATACTCTCATGAAGCTAGAAAACAGCTCTCACAACAGTTGGTTGATCGATAACTTTGTTTTTTAGGGTTACATCAGATATTTATGTATTCATGTGCAACAATCGAGATCTCGAAAAGACCCAACTGGAGACTGTCTTTTTTGCTAGCACAGCAATATATTATTAGATGATATGAGATTTGAGAGACAGCTGCTGGCAATAAATGTTCCGTTTGTATGTTTTTCTATTTGTACGTTTTCTGCCGAATGTTCTGCTTCGTTTTTATGAAGCCTTATTTAAGTTTTGAATTTTTCAGCAGCTTTTACCAATTTTACGAATTATGCGTAAGATTTGAAATCGTGTTGCAATATTTGGTGACAAAACTTTAATTGGGGACCTGCGTTGGCATTTTCAAAAACGAATTCTTTTAATATTTATTTTTTGGCTAGTCATTTCATTCAAATCAGTTACAAATAAAGGAGAGCAGCTATCAACAAGAATTAGTCTTCAGTAATGCACATATTACAAAAAAATATACATGTAACAATTGGAGCGATAGCCCAGTCATAGAGTTGCGGATTAGCAACAGAAGGGTTGCAAGTTCGTACCATCGTCCATAACCAGTTGTGTTGCTTCAGTGTGACGTAAATTCACCTACTTACCAACCCAGCAAGTAGCAATCATTAGTATTCAAGGAACTGAGTAGTTAATGATTTAATAGACTAAAATAATGAAAGTCAAGTGATATCAAGGTCATTTTTCAAGACTAGATAACCATCGGTTTTGTGCAATTTTTTGTGGTGGCTATCGACTAACAAGTTTTTCAACTTCGTGATTATCCGTTTGACGTCACAGTTAAAGCAGATGACACTGTTACAGATAATTATAAACCAGCTGAAAAGAAGCAAAATATTTAGCTTTCTCCAATTATATTCAGAGAAAAATCGGGGTAATGTCGTCATCCAATTTTCTTCTTGTACATTAGAATTACCGAGTGTGGTAATATCAAGTGGCTGACAAAGAAACAGCATAGTGGTGTTAATTCATTCAGCAAGATGGAATTCAGTAACAAAATTTTAAAATTTCGTCTTTTTAAAAATTAAAATTTTGACTTGATTCCTTACTCCGTGATAAATTTACTTTTCGTATATTTTGCATGAAATTCTACGAATAATTACGAAAAATATGCATCTGTGCAATTTCGTTGGTTGGAAACGTTTAGGCGAAACGAAAATACGCTTAACGCAAAACAACACACCAGTTGCTTTGTTGGGACAATACCATCCAGATGAGATCAATCAACCCCAAGTGGCGATATTATCCCAGAACTTTTTATCAAAAAATTCCTTTGAACTTTTCCACTGTAGTCTAGTGAATTTACAAAATACTGTTTTATTCCAGAAGTTCCCAAGCAAGTAATTATGTAGAAATAGGGGGAAATCAAATTTTTCCTGGTCTACTGAGTTCATAGTTAAACCCTCCAAATAATGTATAGATCTACCCAAAGATTGACAAAAGCCCTTTACTTTGATAGTACCAGTTCTTCAAACCTCGGATTCTAGACAAATTTTCCGATTCTTTCAAATCAGCTTTGATTTATTTCTTGTCCTAATCAATGGTAGCCACCAAAGAACATGCAAATAAAATAACAAACCTAAGGAGGGCCCTCTGTGATTTTAACAAGTCCACTTGTGAGAGGCGTCTTCTAATCGGAAAAGGAGAAAAACAAATAACTGAAAAAGAAAAAATATCGAATTAAACTCTTTATGTGCGGAATGTGTGTCTTGATCCATTCCGAATAAGACGTCACTTGAATTGTACTTCAAGTATTTACATTCACTCATTTGTTTTATCAACGTTCCTTGCCGTTTTGAAGACGCCTCACAATTAGTGAAAACAGATTGATTTTATCGAATGTGTCAAGTCTTTGTCCCCAGTTCGTCCCTGAATTTCAGGGCTCCTTTCAAAAGTAGTAAATTTCGTTGTATTTTGTATGTAGTATTCATTTTATCAACTAGAGCAAAAATCTGAATTCACAAAAGGCACATGTTTTGTTTTTTCTCTCTAATGTTATCAGTACTGAAAGAGTGAAGAAACTGTTGCGAGATATCACTATCAAGGTTATCTGAAATTTATCTCAAACTGTTCATGCAAATTTCCTTTAGACTGGTATATTCCAATGATGCAATTTTCGTTACAACTGCGATTGGAACTTCATTAGAGCATATTTACGACTGGACACCAAATTCATGTTTAGATAGAAAATTAACAGGAAGAAACGAAACTGTTTCTTGTAAACAATAATTTGCAACAGATGTTGTTTGCATGTCACGAGTTTTATGCATGATTATGAGGCATTAACAAATCTAATCTAGCGAATTAAAAAGACTTTCGTTGTTTCTGAACAGAGACGAAAGCAACACGTTGCATGTATGTATTTCTGTTACATCACTAGTTTATCATCGACCTTCTAATGAAATAGACGGAGTATGAGCTCGCAGCTTCATTCTAGTTCTGCCGGTAGCTCGGATAAAATATATCACGTGGTTTGTGGGAAAAAGTGAATCATAATGTGCGAAAAATTATTGAAATGGTTAAAGTGATTAATTACCCAGAGTGATTAAAAACACTAATCTGCGCTTCGATAACCAATGAGCCCAAGTCGATTCGTAAGCCCACGTGACTTACCCTTCTGAGATCTTACGACAGTGACTCCGCCCACATACTCTGTCTATTTCTTAGTTTGAGAACCGCTACCTCAGCTTATTAATGAATACATGTGTTTTCTGAACACGTATTTTGAAACTTTCAATCGCTTCTCTCTTTGATTGCTCAGTTGCTCAGTTTTTCTATTATCCTCAGTTTAAGACAATGAATCAGAGAATGCGAGGATATGACTAGTTTTGTAGGACCCATTAAAAAATTTTAATGTTCAACAAATTTCCGTGAAATAACGCATTTTCAAATCTCTTCAATAGTTGTAGGCGGCTCAGATTTGATTCTTCCCTGGGTATATTTCTCTTTTCTGTGTGTAAAACTTTCCTTGTGTGTATGTCCATTACTTAATGCTGCCTGTCTTGTGTTTGGCGCAGCATGGTCAAATATGGGTCTTAGCCATAAAAAAAACCAATCCAACCATCCAAACAACAAATTCCTTCAGAATAAATTTCACAGTAAAATAATTGGAAATAAGTAGATTAATAACTGAAAGTGAAATACATTTACAGTGAATTTATTTGTACATGAAAATTCATTATATTGAAAAAAAAATTCATTGCAACTTATATTATTGTACAACTTATATTACACAACTTTTATGAATCGTAGAATCTATAATTTTTTTCTTGTTTGCCTACCTTATCGAATTCTCAACCAGCTAAATTAGCTGATCATGGATTTTTTCTTTGTTTTGTCATGTGATCATCCTTTCGAATCTGAACTGATTAACTATTTAAAAACATTTTAATCCAAATAATATGGAATTTTGTCCTCTATTGGTTCATAGTGAAAGGTTGCAATTTTTCAAAGTATGCATCATGCAGTAATATCTTTGACCCGGGCTCACATTTAGAATCACCTGTTTTGCAATCTGATCGAATGTCTACTTAATCAATTTCATCTTATCTAATCAGTTATTTGTTTGAGTTAAGGACGCTCAGCTGATATATTCTAGGACTAGACAAAAAATACCACCTGTTACATCCAGAGAGCAACAGATCATGGTGAAGATAAGGATTTAAAGCTACCAAATGGAGATAAAGTGTATATTTTATCAATGACTTCCTAAGTAATATCTATCAAAAATGCTGTACAGTGAATTTGTTAGAGTAAATAGAAAACACGCATTGAAATAATCGACCTTCTAATGCAATAGGCAGAGTATGTGCGCGCAGCATCATGCTATTTCTTCCGGTTGCTGGGTTTCAAGATCTGTCACTTGGTTGTGGAAAAAAGCACGAATACTTATGTGAAACAAATAATTGATTGGTTAAAGTGATTATCCAGCGTGATTAAATGCACTAGTCTGCCCTTCGATAACCAATGGGCTCAAGCCGATACATAAGTCCACGTGACTCACCCTTCTGAGATCTTATTACAGCGACTCCGCCAACATGCTCTGTCTATTTCATTAGACAATCGATGATTGAAATAGACGCGAAATGAAAACTGTTATTTTTCAGGCTGTATCTGTTTTGGAACCCTAACGTTTTTAGATTTATATTTACAGCGAATAAGAATTGTAGAAATACTGAATTCATTTATTTATCCTAAGTAGCCGGTTAGTAACAATTTCATAACAAGTTACTTAAAAAGTGTTCTATACATTTGTCATCACAATTTTGATAAGACAGTGGTGTTTATATAGCGTTTCAACAGTTTAAAGCAACTGAAAATAAAACTTTTCCCCCTCAATTCTTTTGTTGAAATTTATTATTACAATTTCAATACTTTTTTTAATCAAAGGAGGATGTAATAACTAACTCTTGACCTATCTGTTTCATTATAAGCTATCGATCGCAAAAATTGACTTTTCTGTATCTATAGTTAAACAGCAGACGTTGTATGTATATAATGTTAAGTAAAAATGTCCTTTTTTAATAAGTTAAAAAGTGCTCTATACATGTCATCACAATTTTGATAAGAGTGGTGTTTATATGGCGTTTCAACAGTTTAAAGCAACTGAAAATAAAACTTTTCCCCCTCAATTCTTTTGTTGAAATTTATTATTACAATTTCAATACTTTTTTTAATCAAAGGAGGATGTAATAACTAACTCTTGACCTATCTGTTTCATTATAAGCTATCGATAGCAAAAATTGACTTTTTCTGTATCTATAGTTAAACAGCAGACGTTGTATGTATATAATGTTAAGTAAAAATGTCCTTTTTTAATAAGTTAAAAAGTGCTCTATACATGTCATCACAATTTTGATAAGAGTGGTGTTTATATGGCGTTTCAACAGTTGTTAGCAAAACCAATTTGTTTCATTCATTTAAAAAATATTTTCATAAATAATATTTGAGATTTTATAATTTTCAATCGCGATGCGATACAAGCTGTGAAATAATACCAAGATTAGTGAAAGAACTGTGGAATATAGCAATTTTAGTACAGTTTTTTTAAATCGCTTGTTTAGAATGTTTTGGAATGATTTATTTGAGACAAAACAATTGTTTTTTTTCTTTCCCCAGTGTCATTTTATTGGTCGTATTACCCTTCAAGCACTAATTGGTGAGAACCTGGTAGTATCTACGTTGCCCTGGTGCACCGTGGGAGATGCTGCCACACCACACCCATCTTAAATTGTGGGAGAAAAGCAGGCCTTTCGGGAGGACTTTGGGGAAGCTGGCGCTCATTTAAGTGTCGTCTTGAAGTAAGCAGGAAACTTCACGACGCAGTAAACCCGACATCCACACTTACAAGATTCGAACTCGTGATCGTTCACTGTACCAGTTTTGTAAGAGAGAAGTCTTTAGCCCTCGGCCACTGATGGGGACAATACAATTGGAACCAACATGGTTTTTGTTTCTTGATTTAATTTTGACTTTACAGAAAATGTCTGAAATTATCTGCAATTTTTAATTTTGTTTCAATCGGTTGGTTGGTTATTTTGGGGTTTTATGGCTCAAGGGGCCATATTTGCCAAACACAAGACAACGTCAAGTAAAAAATGTAAAGGAAAAAGAGGGATTGGGGAACAGTAGTGGGATGAAATCAGAAAAGGATCACTTGGGTGTATCCCTGGAGCGCGACCCCCGTGTTTAGCAAAGACAATTAGCCCATGGGAAAGGAAAAGATCACTCAGGCACCTGGGGTCCGTGAAGCCCATACAAACCTAAAGGAGATATGCCCCTGAGTGCGTTGTTTCAATCAGAAGTGTCTGAAAAGTGCCATGAACTCAATGCAGAAATTTTGATTAAATTCACAATTTAACACAAAATAACTCCGTTGAAGATTTCATAGATTAATATAATGTTAAGCATAAGCTTTTAGGTAGCTTTTGTGATTCTAGGGACAGCGTGTAACTGCAACGATCAAACTATTACTGTGGAAGGGATTTTCAATTAAGGGGAACATAATTTAGGGAAAATAATTTATTCAAAGTCTGCCTATATCTATGAGCGTTAAGTTCCGTCTCATTTTAAACATTACATCAACGTGAGACAGGTTGTCAAGTGGTACTGTTCATGCAAGCTTCCGCATGAACGGGTTGCCAGTTTCATGGTACGGGCCTAATACTGGTAATCAATGTTTGAAAGAGCTGGAAATTTAATTCTAGGAAAACTTTTATGCATTTTATTTGGAGCACGTCATTTATCATTTTAGTACACTAGTGTGTGAACAGGATGTGAGTTAGGGAGAAATATTAATCCATCCAGAAATCCTTCTATTTGTCTATTTGCTGTTATTTTTCTAAACCTTGAATTTCATCGACAAATGATTAATTTTTTATTTTGGAAATGCATTGTATTAATATCTGTCGTATTTTTTTCTACTGAGGTACTAACTACCTTGTATTTGGTTGTGAGTGCCATTTAATCACTAACCACCAACATCAAGAGTCCGCACAAAGATTGCGGAAACAAAAGCAGCAACAGAAAAAACATTTTTATTTTTTAAAACAATCCCGATTTCCATACACAGCATTTCATGATTAGCTGTCATCGTTGTTTGACAGACACCTTCCCGAATGACAGCAGCTGCATCAAGTCAGCATGATGGCTACAAATCACCTCTCTCGTGATCTGCATTTTTCGGGTTCTTTTATACGCTATGGTTAATAGCGACGGTTCTCCGTCTGCTCGTCACCCCTCCTCCTAAAACGCATTCAAACGTAATATTCTTTTGATGCATGCCCTTGAAAAATTATTGTCGTTTCTTTCAACTCAGTGGGCAACATTAGCGGTGTTTTCCTCGTTTCGAAACGAGCTCTTGGGATGGTCGGAATAATTTGCCGCCATAGAGAAAGAAATCAAACAGAAAGAAAAGGACTATGAAAAGAAAATACTTCCCCCAATACCCCATCAACATGCGTTGCTTATCAGGATGCGAAAAAAATAGATAACCTTGAAAATTTCAGCGCGTGGTTAAGAGCTCTACCACATCAATCTTATTCCAGGGGTTGTCTAAAATGATGGCCAGCCAGGGTCACCCCTTCCAACCCAATCATTTAGTCCATTAATTTGTCTTCACGTCACCAACTTGAAGGGAAATCATCAACGAAGTTAGTTTAGCGTGGAAATGACTTCTGAACTCTATGGTCATTTTATCCAACGCAGAATAAGATTGCAATCAGAGAAGTTACAGAAATTTTTACACTTTTCCGAAAATGTTGGTAAGTTTGATTGGCTCATTGTATGTGAACGACAATTTCAAAGGACACTTTTGATTAGGTGTCCTCGAACTTATAGATAGCCGGATCGAGAAAAAAACATTGTTCATATATTCATGAGATAAACCCCCATAGCTAATTACAGATGGGGTAACAATGTTGGGATGGAAATTTATTCATGTACTGTGCATAAATTTCTGCACAAGAGTAATCCAAAACCGGTTTCTAAAGTTCTAATTATTTGAAAGGCCAAATAATCAGAAATAGTAAAAAAGCTAAAGTTTCTAAGATAAAAAGAAACCGTTTTCTACCTTAGATTATCTCGACAGAGATCTCAACGAGTGGCATTACCTTTCTAAACAAATGCAATAATTAATTAATTTAAATTTAAATTTCATAACTTTTTCATCATTGATTATTTTGTAAACGTTTCCGTGGTTTGTAGTTTGGATCAATTGTGGAGTAAATCGCATTCACCACAATGAGAAGTGAGACCTATTTAAATTATTGTACAATATTTCTCACTATAGTCTTGAAATTTCAGAGAGTAGTTCTATCAAAGGAATTATAGCTGTATCAAGAGTAATGCTTTAATAAACAATGAGTAATTTAAAGACTCATTTTTATTCATTCAATTATAATTCTAACAAAATTAACAATCTGATAATTTAAAATATTTAAATTGAATTTTTAGGTTTGTTACTCACTCAGATAGTCATCTATATTCATTGATCAGATGAAGAACTTTCCATTTGACTGTTCTCAATCAAAAACTGTATATAACTGAAGCACTAGGTTTGAGATTTGATCATTCGACCATTGAAACTAATCCTTCTCAAATAACATACACAATGACAATACCAATGATATTTTACGCTTGAATTCCTTAGACAAGGAAATGTATTGTAATTCATATTTCACTTTTGTATTAGTAACTGGCAAAGTTCTTATTGTTGTCTTCTGTCGTAGCAATGCTCCCATAGAAATATTTGACAACTCACGACCATAGATGGTTGCAGAAGACAATTTGAGATACATAAATATTATATTTATGAGATTCATATTTGTGGATTTGCGGTTTGATAATGTCCATTATTGAAGCTCAGATCAGAACGATCATTCGCTTATTGCTGCAAAACTAATCATTCTCTTACCAACTGACATACCCATCTATAACGCTGCTGTACTATTGTACTATTGACTTCTTTCATTGATAATCCCTAGTTTTCATTTCATGCTTTTATTGTTTAAAGGAAGAAAATTCAAAAATTAGTGTATTTATAATCACTGTACGCCCAGTAGGATAGCCAGGGGATTGTGGGGATTTGGAGGGGTCCAGGGGTCCGAACACTTTTTATGTAAAATAAACATCTAGTTGGTTGGGTTGTTATGGCACAAGGGCCATATTTGGCCAAGCTGCAGCAAATAACGTCAAGTAAATGGACATACACACTCAAGGAAAGTTTTACTGACACAGAACATAGAAATACAACCAGGATGGAATCAAATCTGAAAAGTATCAAACCAATGAACTTTGAATACATTTTACAAAAAAGTTTCGCTAAAGGTCTTGTATCGGCCATCAGACTGAATTTTAAAGTAAGGGGTCATTAAAAGCACAGTGAGAAATAACAGTAGAACAAAGATGTACTACTGTTGATAGGAACACTGAAAGGCAGCAGTGGTTGCCAAAAGTTTATAAGGATAATAAACAGTACACAATCAAAACTCAAACCTCGAAATCCCTTTTCAATTTTTGTCACGGTTAAAGAAGTGATGCGATACAAGGATATGAGTATATGTAAGGTGATTATTCAGTGCGATAAAGCTCATAATCATTTTCATATTTCTTAATGAGCGGTTAATTTAATAAACTTTTAATGAATTTAATAATTCTGATTGCATTTTAAGAGTCTAAAAAGTATTCCATGTACTTATAATACTTAATTTATAGAGATGCATATATTATAAAAATAAGACAAACTAATATTTTCTGAGAGCTTGGGCCCCCAGAGCCAGCTTTCTCTCTGGATACGCCGCTGCTGTATAACCATATTTGTGGTACGCAACCAAATCATAAATATGTTCCATACATTCCCTTACAAATCTTTTACCTTAGTTCAGAAAATAATATTTTCATTAATATAAAAATCTGTACAAACATTTTTTTAAAATCTCATCAAAAATACGTATCTACTTTTACAGTAATTTCGCACAACTACAGAGTGTCCTAAAAGTTCCCGTACTGACGATTCGTGAATTTATTATACAAAAACAACAAACTTTAAAACAATTATTTTTATGCTAATAGTGAAAAGCACTTTTAACATAACATAGGAAAAAAAATTTGAACTCACATTTATAACAAATGTTCAAAATGTCCGTCCCTTTCTTGGAGGCAAAGCTGAAGTCGTTTGCGCATATTTTTAGAAACGCGTTTCAAGATGCTGGGAATGACTTCTTGTATCCTTTGAGTAATGGCAATTTTCAGATCATCTATTGTTTGGGGATTATCTTCATAAACTTTGTTCTTTAAATATCCCCACAGAAAAAAGTCAGGGATGCTCAGATCAGGGGAACGAGGTGGTCAAAGATTTCTGGAGATGAGTCGATAGACAAAAAAATCTTGAAGCATGCCATGGTTTCATAACTTGTATGGCAGGTTGCACCGTCTTGTTGGAACCAAGAATCTCGTTCATTCACTTCTAATAATGCAACAAATTGTTGGATGAGTTCTCTGTATACAGTGCCATGAACAGTTGACTGGAAAAGCAGAAGCCCAACAATCCTTTTGCGTGATACGGCACACCAAACGCCAATTTTTTGAGAATGTAAAGTTTCTTACATTAATGAATGGGGATTTGTCGTCGCTCAAATCCGGGAGTTTTGCGCGTTCACATAACCGCTTAAATGAAACCATGTCGCCATTTATGTCGCCAAAATTCTTTATATCTTTCATATGATTTATATTCAAAGCCTCAAGCAGCGCAATTCTCTGAATGCGTGATAAACTCATTTTACAATGAAGAACAAAATGACATGGAACTTTATTATCGCACAACTTGAGCGAGAAGAAAACCAAACGATAAAAATTAAAGAATCCATAAAATTATAAGCAGATGATAAAATTCAATAATTAAAAAAACACGGGCAAATGATTTTTTTCAAGTTGGAGTACGGGAACTTTTAGGACACTGTATGATCCCAACACCCACGCGAGGAATCACCGATATTTGAACAATGAACATCAAGTGAACCGTTTAGGTACTAAATGACAGATCATAGATTGAATGATACTGTTATGGTATCGGAACGCACTTTGCCTCCGTGTTTTTCCACCTGTCAACTGTCAGTGCGAGTTACCTATTGCACCTAACCTTATAGTAAATCATTTATCAAAGGAAATATCCGATGGACTATAGTTGGGCATATTTGTCGATCAATAGCGTAAAATCTGTTCAAATACAATCAACTGCTATTGAATAGAAATTTTAGCCGGTACTTCACAGGTTAACCAATTGGTTAAGAAGTTAAAGGAAATATTTGATGATTTCTAGGTATTTACTTCGTAACACAGCTATGGTTCAAAGTTTGTCAAAAATGTATATAAACACAAATAGAAAAAAAGTTTTTATTATTAATTTCTGATCTGCTCACAGGTAATGTCAGCAAAAAATATTTTGAAAGCTTTATTTTGTGGCCACAACCAAAAATCTAAAAAAACGGTGTGATTTAGGACCACAATTGTTTGAAATTACGGAACTCCCCTTTTTGAAAGGTCGAACACAAAAGACAATTTCGATATGGATAATTCAACTCTCTTCATTATTATGAAAGGTTTATCTCCTAATACCTAAAGATTACTTAGCTCTTATCATCAATCCAGAGCATTGTTGAAGGATCATTGGAGAAACCCTTTCATTGCCTCTCTCGTTACCTGTTAATCCTTTATCACCTTTCAAAAGCTGCTTAGCAAATGAATGCAAATCTACCCCACGTTTTGCATCAGCCTTCGAGGAACGCAAATACGCTAATTTACATTTACCAATGCGTCAGGAGAAAATCCAACAAAAATAAACACCAGCTGCGTAGTGTTTAAACGAATTACTGAGCCATAAAGAACCATTTTAATGGTAACAGTGGCTCGCCGCATATTCACGGAAATTCGCTGATTCGAAAGGGGACCCCATGTCGCTCGCATAGCTCTGAGTTCTTTCGTTTATTTTGTCTGCAGGTATCAATAATTACGGTTGCGCTATTTTCCATAGAATAAGAAACCACAAGAGTCGGTCTCCTGTCGACACTTTAAGTACCATCCGTTCCGGTTTAGAAAAAAGAAGGAAATGATGAATATTGACACTAGAAAGCTTTATTTGTTGAAAGTGTGACAGGAAGGTTCGGTGTGCTTATGAGTGTTTCGGAAATATTTTGTGTTAGTTTTTCTAATTTATGATCGGTCTGTTCTATTTATGGAGGAAATGTATTTTTGAAAACATCACTAGGTCACGTGCAGAGCCATGTATTAGAGGGAATATGCTTATTGGTTACATTTAACAATAAGCGCATCGTTTTAGTGTGAGATACTAAACTGTTCTAACACATTTTTCTATTTTTATTGTAAAGGAAAAAATATCAAGATAAGTACACATACAGGACATAACAGGCCACTCAGAGTTCACGTACCCATTGTAACCTGCTGAGTCTGGTTCGAGGTCAAAGTAAATAGCCACTCTGTAAAATTTTTGGTAATAAAGTCATGAACAAAATATTAATTACTGACCATTCCTGACAACATGTGGTCGAACACGTTGTCATGTTGGAATATAGCATCATGAGTAAGTCTATGGCTCGGAAGGGTATGACTTCTGCCTCTACAATTTCCAGGATGCAGTGTTTGCTATTGAGATGACCCTAAATTCGTAGCAGCCGAGATCACGAATGTTACCCAATGTCGCCCCATAGCATCATGACTGGTATTCCGCTATTATGACGGTCTACAATGCGAAAGATGGCTCCACGATCCCTTTAAATGCGTATGTGGCAATCATTGTAGCCAAGTTGAAGTGGGACTCGTCCAAAAGCACAACATGTTGCCAGTCAGAACGATTTTGTTTGTGTTCACGAGCCCATTGTAGCTTGGCGTACATGGTTCGAGGTCAAGGGAAACAGCCGCAAAGAAATTCGCGCAGCCACTCATGATAGGGCATAAAGCATTTGCCGACGAATTGTGAAAGAAGACAATGCCACGCCTAATGCAGTGCTAACACTTGTGATGAAACTAGACGGTCTGTCACTGTCATGTGAAGGAGATGTCTGTCATCCCGTTGTGTCGTCCCATTTCGTGCCAGATTTTCGATGTGACTGGTTCTCTTCAGTTCATTCCACACGCACAGCACTGTCTTGGCTTTATGTCTCTCCAGAATGTGTAATGAATACTTATTACTGCGTGGTCTCCCAACATACCGTAAAATTTCTTCATCCTTTTCTGAAGTGCTCGAATTTCTCGGCCGTCCCACATCATGCCTGCTGACAAAATTGTGGTTTCGCCTAACCCGCGCGACGGTTCAACCGTTCCTTTCACGATTTTCCATTTCCATTTATAGTCCCATTCGTTAGATGCATGTCAGCTATCTCATAATTCGTGTAACGCTCAATCGTGGGCGAAATTTAAAGATTTGCAATCGTGCCAAGCTCTCTAGCAGACCTACATGCCTCAGTCCCTGAAATACATTCTTTGATAAAAGACGTTGATTTTGATGCACCCTAACACTCTTAAAAGTTTTGTTAGGGAATTTCGAATCCCCCTGTATTTTGTATAGAAGCTACTCAATCCCAATTTCTTCAAATTTATTGCTTAGTTTTTGCATTACAAAAATGTAAAAAAATCCTACACTTCAATAATTCCACTCATGAAAATTACGTTCCAGTTGTATTTCGTAATCGTTCTCTAATAGTTGCATTTCTCATATTTTTATTATTCTTTGGCGCTCTTTAAATGCTTTTTTATTAGATCTGAGGAAATGCAAACTAAAGGAATTATATCTACTAAAAGCTTGAGCTCCACGCAGTAATAACAGACAAATTGCTCATTAAAGTAGAGCCTGGAGGATTGGGAAATGATAGGGCGTAAAAGCATTACCTTGACTAGTCACAAGATGCGGAATGAAAATTAATGTAGACAGGATATTCAGGAACTGATAAAGCAATTAACTAAATAAATTAAATAGCAATTACAATTAACTAAATAAGTTTAAATTCATGCAAATGTGCTAAATTATTGAGAAAGCCAATCTCATTACGTAATTAAAAAGGAGTCTCCAAAATTAAACACTTTAACATTGTATAAATCTAGAGCCTCACTCTACTTAGACCCTCGTGTAGTAAAAAATGAGGTCTTATAATAAATCAAATCCAGGCGCTATAATAAATCAAATCAAATATTCTTAGGGAGCAGAGGAAGGTTCTAAGTGTTTTTAAAAGCCCTTTAAAGTTCTTCAAACGCACAGAAGTTGTATACCTCAAGTGTGCTTCTCTTTTTCGATTTCCATCATACCGTCAATCAATAAAACAAACAACCATCTTCAAATGGTTGCCTTATTTGGTTGATTTTTATGATACAAAGCTCAACAGAAAACAAGTGCAAATTGTACAATAAGAACCACATAAACAAAAACCACAAAAGTTTGATTAATCACTCTATGGTCATTTTTTGCTTCACAGAAAACTATATTGAATATTGTACTATATACTTAAATTGTATTATACACTGAAAATAGGCTTGTCTTTGAAGATTTAGTTTATAAATTTGGAAAATATATCGTCGGTGTAGAGGAAAAACTCATTAACTAACCAAAAAACAATTATACAGCACAAACGTTTAAAGAGTAATAATAGTTTTTAGGTCAAAAATAAAAATTCTAAGCATTTTGAAAATGTTATATTTTTGTTCAAACTGATCAGAATATGATAAAGTCTTCACATCACCGTGAAATTTAGCATTTGTTGTCAAAAAATGCACTTTCCAAAAATGTCAGTTAATGAGTTTCTGCTCTGATCCTACAATATGACCGGGTGCTTACTTTTGGTGATCTTGGTATATTTGGCTACTCATATAATCCTTATATTTATATCTATCCCTCAAGTTGTTTGGGGGCAATTAAAAAATTTATTCCACCAAATGCACTCCTTTCAGAGGCCATTGAGAAATACCAGTCTTGCCTAATAATCCTGACCATGGTAAAAGGTTTGTTTACAGAGGATACCTTGTCAATGAGGTATCACAGGTGATAAGATGACTGATCTGCTGGCCATAAAAGGAGCAGAGATTTCTTAGACATCAAATGCAGATCGCTTATCGTACTATCAAATCAATAATTAAGACAACTTTAAAGATTATCCTTGCAGAACTTTGGGAGAGGAATTCTACAAAAAAAAATGGTGGAACATCTCAGAACTTCCTGATTGGCCAAAGAAGAAAACAGTAGCAGAATTCCTCCTTGCGGTCGCGACTGTCTTGCGTAACTCCTGTTTCCCATTATCTATACTAAACAATCTTTTTTGCAAGGGGATCTTCAGGAGGATACGGACCGTGCACAGCTGCTGCTCTCTTCTACTGCAATGTAGGAGAGATACTGGAAAGCAAAGGTCCGAATGATGGTCCATAAACGTTTTCTGCTGTTGCCATTGGTTTTTATTTGATCTGTTTGACTTCAGTCGGTCTTTTGTAATTGTCACTCGCCATTGAAAATAAAAAAGAGGTTTGGGGTAGCCAAACCATAAAAATATGTTCGGAGCCCGATGGATTCATGTTCCTAGAAGTTTTGCCTCAGCCTTAATCTTAGAATAATAATGTTTTTTGCAGAACAGAGTTTGAAATGTATTTCTCAAGCAGTTTTAAAATTCAAAAAATAGATTGTGTATAAACTTATACCACAAAACTGTGCTCACTTTCCTTTTTTCTCAATCGCAGAATGATAGTGACGATTCTACGACGCATTGCCTACAAAATATTTACTTATGCGATGCATATCAATATTCAATTGCTTAAATTGTTCATCACGCAATGTATTAACGTCCCATTAAAAACACTGATACCGATGATATTTTTCCTGCAATTAAATATTGGCTCATTGCTCATGTTTACGTTACTCGCAATCGGCTTGAGTGGTTGCTCATGAGAACGAAACAGAGTGCGATCCAAGGTAAACGCTCCAACATTATCATAACCCCGTCGATTGTTGATCTCTCTTCCTCTGAAATGTAGACAATCATTCACTCCCACTTCCATGCACGTTATAAAAATAACTCGTTTGTGTAGTCTGTATAAGTGTGCTCAATATTTCTCTTCCGTGATTGTATGGACATTTGGAGTGTTCTGTGTCCGACTATTGTCCATTGTGGAAGAATCTAAATACGGTAGTGTAAATATCAGTTGCGTGTTTTACCTTTTGTTTATTTATGAGCATTCACTTTCTTCTCTGGTGTTTGTTTGGGAAGTAATTAACTTTGATAGTCATGGCATCTTGGGCTTATATGTTAATGCCTTAATCGATTGAAAGGATTCCCCACATATGTTACTCATAAATAGTATTGTAACTTGAGTTGTTTAAGTTTCAGATAGGTATATTGGATTTTAAGGCGTAAAAGCCATATGAGACCGAGCTAAGCTAAATACAAGGCAAACACCATAAAGTTATGGATAAGCACGCACACAAAGAAAGTTTTCCTGACACCGAAGAGAAAAATATACCCAGGATTGCTCACAGAAATCAAACTTGCTCCGCAAATTCAATTCACAGGTTGATAGTTCTGTGTGCAAACATACTGAGCCACCATAAGTTTTGGTAGAAATAATCTTGTTTTGTTATGGTTTAAGGGAGATGGAAATTTTTTCTCTTTCTTGAATTTCGGTTACATTCATTTGTTTTTTATTTTGATTTTAAAGGTAATTAAAGACAACCGATAGACGTCTAACCCTTTCAAGGGTGCCTGACCTCCCACCTTTATAATGATTTTTCTCATGAGAATCCATCCTTCCTCAAGCAAAAGTTAATTTAAATGACACATTTGACTTCCAGAAGCATCAAAAAGTTTCAGCATTACAAGGCAGAATAGATTCTACTCAAAATTTTTTTGAAACACCCTGCTCTTTTAATACTGGAAATAATTAAAAAAATTTTGATCATACGGGAACATTGAATGTCCTTCCTATTGTTAAAAAAATTAAGGCACTAAATTTTTAACATCCAAAATGCATTCATATAGGTCTTTACCCATAGCTTTTTTCTATACATTTTCAGCACAGTACCTTATACAGTGTTGAAACAGAAAACTAATATGCAGTGATGTCACTTTTCCAAGTTGAAAAAAAAACCACTTTTATTTTGAATTCCTGACAAAACTTAGGTTACATATATATATATACGTCATTTACTTTTTTTGTACAATTGAATATTCTAATAGAAACATGAATCAAGACGGCATCAGATAATAGTATAATTTATCTCTAATTAAGTTCTAAATTACAGATGTGTTGACTTCTAAAATATATTTTTGTAATGGAAATTAAGACTATATGGCATGTCATACCTCGACACAGAGCTATTGGGATTGAATTTTCAAAATTAGCATTATGCGTGTTTATGTTCGATCCCTAGATTTGACTATCATATCATTTTTTGGCTTGTTATGATTCTTTTAATTAAGAAATATCTTCACATTACCCTTAAGTACCACAAAGTTTACTGTTAGACCAGGGATGGGCAAACTTTTTCGGTCGCGGGCCAAAAATCGAAAAAAAAAAAGTTTGACGGGCCAAGATAAATTTTTCTAAAATTTTAAAAACAATATACAAGTATTACAATTTAAATATGTTAATGAGATGAATGAAATTGCGATTTCATTTTTAAAAGTTCCTTATATTGAGGTTCGAAGTGAGATGTACTGATTCTAAGGAACGAGGCTAAATGCTCATCTGTCAGTCTACTTCTGAAATAATTCTTTCTAAGGTTCATAGTTGAAAACATTGTTCACATATATAAGATGAAGCAAACATAGCACTGATTTTCTGGGCGTGAGATATTAAATTTGGGAAACTTACTTTCGATAATGATTTGTAAAACTCTAACTTTGGCATATTTAGAAACAGCTGCTTGAGATGATTGTTAGATTGCAACTCAATTAATTCAAGCTGCAAATCTGACCTCACTGCTTCACAATTTACGTTGAAAGGCATGGTAAAAATATCCAATTCTGTTTGAATGGCACTGAAATCTTGAAATCTGCGTTCGAACTCAAAATGCAGTTTTTTCAAGCCATCATAATTCTTAAGCTTCTCTTCATTTACTGAGGGTATTGAATTTAACCTCGAGAAATGAGACAAGTCGTTCTTAGCTAGCTGCCCAGCAAACAGATTAAGTTTTAGTTTAAAAGCTTTGAGATGGGCCCAGATATCGTCGATAAATTGATTTTTCCCTTTGCATTTTGACATTCAAGTTGCTCATATGACAAAGAAGATCTGAAAAATGCAAAGTCCGAAAGCCATTCTGTATCTTCTAACATTTCGCACTCCGCAGAACACTGTTTCTCATGGAAGAACGACACAATGTCGTCTTTCAGCTGCCAAACTCGCTCGAAAACACATCCTGCACTAAGCCACCTTACTTTCGTGTAATACAGTACATCAGAGCATTCAGATTGCACGGACTGAAGAAAATCTCGAAATTGCCTGTGAGTAAGCCAACGAGATCGAATAGTATTTACAAGCTTCACGACTGTATCAAGCACGGGTTTCATATTCAATGCAGATTTACACAGAGCATCTTGATGTATAACACAATGTAGAAAAACAACATTGTTCCCGGGATAGTTTTGATTAAAGAGTCCAAGAAATCCAGATTTTTTCCTGTCATATTTGGTGCTCCATCGGTCGTAATATTACATATATTTGTTATAGGCACTTTCAAAGTTAAAAGCCCTTCCTGAAATTCACGAAAAATATCACATCCCGTTGTAGTTCTCTTTAAAGAACGCATGCACGCCAGTTCCTCGGTAATTTCAAAGTTCTCATCAACACCTCTTATAAATAATACTAATTGAGCAGTATCATTTATATCAATGCTTTCATCCATAGCTATGGAGCATAATTTAAACTGGCCAATCTTTGACTCTAATTGTGATGTCGAATTTTTATCGATGGCTTCGATTCTAGAAGTCACCGTTTTTCGAGATAAGCTTAGTCTCAAAATTATTTTTCTTGTCTGGACATAAAACATCACAAACTTGGAGCATGCATTGTTTAACGAACTCCTTATCACTGAGAGCTTTATTATTTTTAGCAATATTGTATGCTACAATGTAACTTGCATGTGTAGCTGCTTCTTGGATAGTGTTTACCTTCTTGAAAAAATTTTGTCGGCCTGATAATTTTTTACAAAGACTTTCTACATTTTGTTTTCTTTCATATTCGGACATTGCTTCGTAATTGGAATTCTTATGCTTAGATGTGAAATGACGGGAAATGTTATATTCTTTGAAGACTGCTACAGCTTCATTGCAGATGAGACACACTGGTTTATCTTTAACAACTGTAAAAAAATATTTCCAGGTCCATTCATCATTAAAAACACGGCACTCTGAATCAACTTTACGTTTTTTAGTAGCCATTTTGGGGTTGAAATATTTTACGAATAACCCAAACAAGCACTAGCTACGCTATACTTTTTATACTTTCACCACTATTCACAATGATGCTATATGTCCGCAATCAATAATATTAAAACTCGCGCCAAAAGAAAAAGCCGCTGGCTGGAGCTTAAAATGCGCAGTCTGCCACATGTGAGGTCTAATTCACCTATATTGGATTCCCATATGTCTTCTCCCTGAGAAAGAGATAACGCTTGTTGGCGCCAGTCTACAGCTATAACTAACAAAGAACTTCCGCTTTTAACACTTTACCGATTGAAAGCTGTCTGTGCTTGCTATTTCCGTCGATTTATGTTTTGTAGAACAAAAATAGAGAAAGTAAAAAGATCATCAGTCCTTTGAAAAAAAGGAAGAAAAAAATAATATTTAAACAAAGTAGAAAAGGAGATGGATATATAATATATAAATCATATTTTCTTTTAATTTCCGTCGGACCGGCAAATTAAAATTCTATCCGCGGGCCGTAGTTTGCCCATCCCTGTGTTAGACGAATAGATGCAAGAATAAAAAAGCCTAATCAACCAGGAAAGATTATGATTAATATTTTAGTTTCAATTTTCAAGCTAAACTTATAAAGATACTTAAATATTGAAGATAGCACTAAATCATTTAAAATGTTAGATGTCAATTCATAAGAAAAGTTAGCTCAATTTTCTCTTTTAATTTTAGGAAAAGTTTAACACCACAAAGGTATATTCAAAGAAATTTATTGTAGGTGCATTTTAATAATTAGAAAATTCTAACATCTTGACTTACTAGCATTTCCATCTCAAAAACTAAAAAAAGTTTAAAATATCAAACATCTGTATTTTGAGAATATTTTAAGATCAAAGTATTGTTAAATGTTTCATCTTTATATTTTGCTTTTCATAGAGCATAAGTGTACGTCAAGAGAGCCTTTATATAAAGCGCCTGGAACTGGTAGATGAATTCTGATGTATTGCATGATGTGTTTTAATAGGATTCATACTTTTTACGTGAAATTTCTTAAAAGTAATAGTAAAATTATATAAACTGACGTGATTCTATGAACCCCTAACTCAAAATCCTTCTTACCAACAAGAGCTTTGGAATCAGCCTTTTTTTTTATCGCACCATAGAAATTGGTAGGTAAATTCTGATGTACCGCCATGACAAAAATTCATATCTTGTACGTGGAGCAACTAAAAAATGATAAAAATAAAATTCTATAAGCCGAGTTGATTCTATTAACCCCTTTAAAAATACGCCAAATATGACCATCCGTCATACACAATCGATTGGTCATTAGCCATTGTCCACATCTCGCACAGACGCTGAATTCGAAAGTTAATTATATCTCGAATATCAGGTTTAACCGCAAGCCGAAAGTGAAATGGTGTAAACCACCCTTCGCAGTGCCTCTCACTCCAGATTTCTGCTAAAGGTCAGCGCTCCCTTTGGGTTCAACTCTGCTCCTTGGTTCATAGTAAGTTCCGCCTCTGAAGAAACCAGAAGGGACCCAAATACTTTCCCACTCGAGAATTCACGGTGCTCAGAACCCCTATTTGCTCAACCTACTTTCCTTTCACATCACATCATAAACCGCAATCAGGGCCATAAAAAATCCGACGAACTAAGAAATTGTCTGTTGAAATGTGGTAAGGCTTTTGTACCGAATCGCATCGAGGGCCGAAAATCTGAAAATTGACTATTAAACTCAAGCACTAGTCAAATGTAAGAGATTTACAGCATTGGTTTTATTGTTCATTTCATGCTTGGACAGTTTCTTATGGGTAGAAATCATCGAAAAGGGATACTGTACGGGCCAGGATAAACGGCCAGTAATAGCTAATAAATCACAGCGAGCACGAGATCATGTGCATTCGAAATTTGTGCCACAATGTCGGCTGAGTTATTTGTATTTAAGTTTAAAAAATATGTTTCAGAATACTGCGCAATTTCGAGACCAACCTGTAGTGTAATAAAAATATTAGTAAAGTTTTGTCCGTAGATGAAAGTCGTAAGATAACTCAAATGTTTGTATTCAGATTTGGTAACGATAACTCTCTCCTTTCTCTTATAAAGGTTTAGATTTATTTTCTTATTTAAAGCTTAAGGGAAACCAGAAATCTATCTTTATCCAAGTAATACGGTAGAAAAGAACGCCGTTATGATCAAGTCGAGCGCAAAAGAGAAGCTTATAGATCAAAAAGTTTTTACTAACAAATCAAGAGCAAAAGAAAAGCTCGTAGATCAGAAAGTTTAACAAACAAGTAATGAGCAAAAGAAAAGCTTGTAGATCAGAAAGTTTTACAAACACGCAAAAGAAAAACTTTTAGAACAGAAAATTTTACATAACAAGCAAAAGAAAAGCTTGCAGATCAGAAAATTTTACAAACAAATATTGTTCTCTTAATCCTTTGAAATTTCATCACAGAAAAAAGTATTCGAACATTAATGCTAAACTTTTTCAAAACAGTGAAATGTCAAATTGGTTCTTAGAATGCCTCCTTATCTCGATTATTCAAATGGTTTATTAGTTATTGACATAATTTCTAGTCATATTCACTTTGTCAACTTCTCGTCAATTCGCTTTATTGCAACATACCATGGCCTTTTACATTCTTCTGACAGCATTGAAATATGAGTATTTATTTCTTAACTTGGTTGGGTCGTTTTTTATGGCGCAGAGGTCATATTTGACCAAGCTGCACCAAACACAAGGCAGACAGCATCAAGTAATAGACATACACACAAGGAAAGTTTTACTGATACAGAATAAAGAAATGCATTCAGGGTAAGTTACGGGAATCGAACCTGTGTTGCCTACAACTCTTCAGATATTTCATAATGATAGGTGGGTAGGTATTTTAATTAACGTCACACTGGGAGCAACACAACGGGCTATTGGTGACGGTTGGGCAGCAATCCCAAAGGGAAAGATCCGAATTTCATAATGGACAGCAAAATAAAATTGCATCTCAACCTCGGCATAACATTGACATCATATAACTATATCATTGCTCATTGGCATCGGCATAACTGAAGTTCATAAATACAATAAGAAGATTATTCCTTGAAAAACCAAATGTTTTAAAATTGGCTTATTGGGCACATCTGAAGTTCATAAAAAGTTCACAATAAAAAAAACCTTGAAAAGGTCAGATATTTTTTAAATTTGATTATCCAGCACAACTGAACAAATACAGTAAAAAGATTATTCCTTGAAAAGATAAGATTTTTTAAAATTGATTATCATTGGTAGTTAGGTTTAGAACGTAAAAGACCTTGTAGTATATATATATATTAGAAGTAGAGTTAACAGTCGTGTTTAAAATACTTCTTTATTTTTAAAGATAGCTTTTTTCACTGGCATATTTAAAGTTAAATTCTCAAACTGTTTCCCCATTTCCCCTATAATATAGTCACCCGGGAAACGAAAAACTTTCATACTGAATAGGATAGCCGAAGAGTTGCGGGTAAAATCTTCTTTTGAAGGAGCTTATGGAAATTCTAAAATGAACTGTCATTATTCGTAGGTTTGAAGGAATGGTGGACACAGGGAAGTTACAAAATTCAAATAATGGTTCTCTTTGTGAATTTAATTGCGACTGTTCGCTTCTATTTTCTTTTCTGTTCCTTATTGTTATTACATTTGTAATTGTAAACAGATCATTACTATTTATTATGCTTTTAAATTCGAGATATGGTTGTTGCGAAACGTCTCTTGACATAAAAATTATTCAGTGATATCAAATTAACGAGGAAATTAAAATTATTGGAATATTTTATTCGAAAATTCACAACTTCAAGGAAAGCCATTTATAAACCCTGATTTTATTGAGTTTAAAATAGGTAACCACTGTTTGGTAACCTATTCATGAAATGATATACACAACCTTTAATACAAAGACTGATATTGGAACATTTAAACTCTGCACATTCTTACTATTTGGAACTCCAGGTATTCTGAATATCCATAATATTCGGCCAATTTTGTTTATTAATGCCTAATATGTGTTTAATGTAATTGAAATAAAGAAATTTTAATTTTGTTTTATGGGTTCAGAACTTTTAAAAGTAAGCCTACAGTCATCCCAACAAAAACATTCCAAACCGTTGTAGCATAAGAATATTTTTCAAGGGTCTTGTAATTTAGGTTCGTTTTTATCAGAATTGCATAGTCAAAGTGTGCGATTTTGTACCGAAGTTGTCATTTTATCACCTTTAACCTTAAACAAAAAATTATTACAAGAACTTGGCTTTCGATCTTAAGTTAGGGGTTTTGGAATAATTCTATGGCATAAAATTCTTTTCATTCTGACTTTATTCACAATTGCTGTAAGTCGTTCAAAGTTTCACGTTTGATGAATAATTCATTTTAGTTTATCACATTACATTATGTAGGGTTTTCTGTTAACAACTCACCAGATGTTTGCTTTCAATTATTTTTAAAACGTCATGATATTTGATAATAATCTATTGAAAATATGGAATTTTGTTTAACTTATTTTTATTATGCTTTTGGAATTTTCAAAATTACGATACGATTCAGACGATGGATGAAGTCTTAAAAGAAAGGTGCTCATGAATAACTCTCAATCCTGTATACTTTGAGAGTTGTCCTTAAGGCATTTAGCCAGGAGTAAACACTAGGAATTTCTGTTCACGAATTGGAGATGTATTACTAGGAATTAAATCCTACAGCAGTGAGCACTTGGAGTTTACTAAAGCTTCCCTCTGGTGACCTTTAACTCTTCGTTGGTCGCGCTCTGAGTGCTACTCTCACATTTTGTACAAGAGATCAATTTGGAACAAATCCTAGAGACAATAAATTCCAAAAATACAAATATTCTATTGATTCTAAAAGTTAAATAGTGCTATGTTAGAATATATCATATTAGGAACAAATTGAGAACTAACTGTCTTTTACATTCTAATAGCATATTTTTGACGTTTATGGACTTTCCATAAGTATTACTGGTATTGCAATTACACTTTTCCAAATAACTCAATGATACTTGTAAATTCTCGGCCAAATTGTTTTGGAACATTTCTTTTACAAGCGGTTTATTTATGTTTTGTTTACATTTGAGAAAATTATTCTTTATTTCTCCAAAAGCACTTTACAGTTTTGAGTTATCGCCGACGATTGGCTAGTCAGGGCTTCAAGAATGACGAAGATTCGAAATTGAAAATAAGTATCTAATCTCATTTCATAGGTACTTCACTGTTTCAGATTACTAAATACTGACGCGTTTACTTTAAATAAAATATCTGAAGAGGGTTTTTTTTAGCGATACTAGTTGTCAGATCGTGAGAGTTCGAGCTCGCGATTGATGTTTCGATTTATTTTCATTTCAATATTTAGTGTGCATGCTAGCACAATCACTTGCACGCTCCAACACTGGTAAAACAGTGGGAATGTGCACAATGTGATAAAACCTCTCAGGTCACGGTCTAATCACATCACTCCTTTCAAACATTGCTCGAATTGTCGCGACCAATGAATGCTAAAACGCATAACAGTAAAAGGGCATGACGTCCACAGACGCATCTGCAGACTTCCAAAAAACAGATAACTGCAATTCGTCAAAAATGCAAGTATCGTACTTGCAGCTCAGTGGGTTCGTTTCATGACACGTTTCCTGGTTTTAAAGATGACAGCTATCGAGGTTTCTACTCATTTTAATTGGCGGCGGCTTGCAAACCGCATATCACGGGTTCACATTGTTGTTACTCAATGCCTTTGGCTACGACATGTATGTTTAACCCGTCCTTCACGGACTAATTGTAGGAATCGAACGAGTTGTTGGTAATGGGAAACGCGGAAATACGTCAAGGTATTCCAGAGGAGCAGGTGTAACATTACCTTTAATTCTATGACGTGCGGATCTTCAGAAAGGGATTTTAATATCATGCTATGCACGTTAGGTTAGTTTTGACGCTGATAACTTCAATGTTCATGATATCGCAAATTGGAGTTCTGTAAAAAACGTAAATATTTTGGATACTTGTATTTATGAACCTAATGGACAAAAGTATAGAAAATAATATTACATCAGCCTCTTTCGAATTGTTTTGGTTTATGGACACTTTTACCTGACCCCCTCTGAATAATATTACTTTCTTCAAGTGAACATGGGCATCACAACCCCAAGGTACCCTAGAGATCTGTCCTCATTTCCGTTTTACCCTCTCCTTGCTTTCGTCTTCTTTTCCTCCCTTCTTGTCTATGTTTGGCTCAGCTTGGCCCAAATTAAACTTATTGCACTTTGCCGTAAACTAATTGCATTTTAATTAATTTTATCCGTTTGATTATGAAAATTTGCAAAAATGGTAACTAACATTCGTGAACAAAGAAAAATTATTTTAAGCTATGATACTTTTTCAGAAGCGTATAAATATAAGATTTGACAACTTTACTGCAGCATATATTCCAGACTAACTTCTTTCCGAAGTACGAAGACCCGCGACTATTTTATTCCTCACGGAATAGTAATCTTCATTTTGATAATGTGTCTCCTTTTTAAATAAATTCTAAATTTATCATCTCCCAGTGTCAGTTCAACTCCTCTTTCATATTTAAAAAAAGACAGGTGCCTTGACATTATTCTAATTTTCATTTCAGATTCTAAGCTTTCGAAATATAGTAGCTGCCACATCAACCAAATATTCCCTTCAGATTTTAAAGATCATATTAAAGGAATCATTCCATGTCAAGTGGTCCCCATTCGACCTCCCTAGGATTCTGATGAAACTTTCACAGACTGTACCTGCATGAACTTCTGCAGTTTCAGCTCCATTTATAACTTCGTTCAGGCGCCAGCGACATCTTCGTGAACGGAAAACCTATCAATTTTGATACTTCACTGCAACTAATCCAAAATGATATTCTGGTTCAATCGTATGCTTATACCACAGATATAGTACAAATGAAGTTCAAAATGCAATTCTTTTATCACAATAAGCCTTCAAATTTGCTAAAAAGTTTCGTCTGGATCAATTTTTCTCAAACTTTCACAGGTCACAGGTACACAAAAGATTTTGAGAAGCTCAATTCCGTACACATCATGAAGCAGCACTGTTCAAGTAACGTTTTTCCTGTGTATGTATTTACTGAGTTATTCGCCCCATAGTTAAGTTTAAAGTTGTCCCTAAAAGTCAAAATCATCGATTTTTGACCCTCTTGAAAACAACATGCTTCCAATCAATAATTCAATAGTAATTAACATCATTGAAAGGAACATACTAAAACGAATTTAGTGTTATAAATAAGATTGCATGCTAATTTGCAACTTACTTCTTTCAGATAATGAAGGCATTTGTTTCTTCTCTATAAACGTCTGTATTATTTCTCTTGTAAGCTGGTTATAAGCTCCGGCTTCAGCACACCAAATCGAGTCCGTCGTCTAATATTTCCAAAAGAACCATGAACATTATTATTCCGATAACAAATTACAGTCGCAAAGAATCTTTTCGAATGAAAAACAATGTACAGTAATTGAGTCAAAACGTATATTGTTATACATAGATCGTGAAATAATTTTTAAGTCACAAAGTAATTCATTGATTTTTATAAATTTTCTTAGGGTTTAGTCTAGTAATTTACATCATGGTTCACTGTTCATGATTTACGTCATACTTCACATAAGACAGGTAGAAAGAAGCACTGATGTTAGTTGTCTCTAACATTTTGGAAGATAATAACAGGATGGACATAGGTAGAGCAATAACAATCAAATAAAATTAATAATGAATCAATGCTATGGGATGTTTTATTAATTTAGCCAAAAACTGATGAATGGTGTAAGATTAAATCAGTTAAACTTTAAGATAGATATCGTTATTTTAAGCGAATCCATGCAAAGTAAACTTTGTGGGCACTATTGACACTGTCTGGAGGATCCTTAACTTTCGTAACTTTTCCACATATCTTATAATTCTTCGATTAATAGTTTCTTATTTGTTTTATAGCCTCAAATAAAAAATGGATCTATGAACATAAATGCAATTGTTATATTTTCTCCTCCGTTATCACCAACTTCTATATCAGGGGAGGAGAATTCTACGTTGGAAAGTCGCATTACTTAAATTGTAATTAAAGAAACTCACAGTAGTTATGCTTAAAACATAACTACCGTGTACTTAACGTTTTTGTTGGAAAGCATTTGAATATTTGGTTGCAGCATAGAGATCCGTAGTTTCGGTTGATCCTCTAGATGGTTATCCGTTATTTTTAACTTAAGGGCGTCTTGATTTGGGTTAAGTAGGAAAATGTAAATTCACAGGCAAAAAGTGGTTGAAAAATGAAAGCATTTTTCAGGCATGTTGCCGAAGGTGTGGGTATTCTAATGCATTTCTCCATTCTTCAATTGGATCTTTTTTAGCTTATGACTATAGTAGAGCAAATTCAAAGATATCATTAAATAGGGAATAGCTTTCTCAACAAATTCAAATGCAAAATCATTAAATAAGAGACCGTCTTTGCATCAAATTTTACATATACTACAAAATTTCAAATGGCGACACCATGTTTTGATGCCTTAATCAGATTCCAAATCGTCAAATTAGTTTAAATATGAAATTTAAAGAATTTACTATAGTTATATCCAGAGATATTCAATGTTAAAGCCGTTGTCCATTTCAGTGATCATCTACACATTGAAATGTTTTCGAATATTAACTTAATAATTAATATTGCAAACTAAAAATTATTTTAAAACTAAAACATTATGTATATTTTGTTTGGGTACCTTAATAGCAGCATGCTACAAAATATCAGCGATGTAGGAATATTATTTAGTAAGATATCCATAAAAGGCTGGGAAACTGATTTAACATTAGGAGCTCCAAACTTTTTGTATTCATGAATGATATGAAACATGATATCTGAAGTTAAATTATGATATAGATTCGAAATTTTATGTCAAAATAAGGAGTTGCTATTGGAAATTATGAAATTGGTGCTCAATATAATATGAATCGGCGCCTTATGCAAATTTTATGCATACGAATTTATAGAAGACGTTATTCCCTGTCGAATGCCATCTTTGAATTTGTTGTACTGTTAAAATTATTTGAATAAAGAGGGTGGTTTTTTCCACGGCTGTGCATTATTTTTTACAGCCGTTTTGTACAGCTTTATTTTTGGAAACCATCTGAATATTTTGTTGCAGCATTGGGTTTTACACTTTCAGTTGATCCTCTAGTTGAATATCCGTCATTGGGACTTTTGGACGTCTTGATTTGTGTTAGGTAGGAGAATGCAGATTTGCAGGAATGAGTGGTTGGAAAGTAAGATAGCATTTTAGGGGCATAATGCCGAAGCCGTGGATGTTCTACTGCATTTTCTATACTTCAGTTGTATCTTTCTTAGCTTTTAATTTTAAATGTCTTTAAAATGACATCTACTGAGAGCTCAATTTTATTTTCTGTGCAATAAACGCTTCATTTTTTCCTGTCATGAAAGGTGTACCATCTGTACATATACTCACATAACTTACTAAATTCAACACAACTTCACGACAATTATTTTCAAAGTTGTTGAAGATATAATATCTGCTTGTAAGAGTGCCCAAAGCGAATAACTCTATGACCTGCGCCGAGTCACAGTGGTCTTATTTTTAGGTTTTATTGTTGCTTTTGAAAGAATTGCCTTTTATTTTTCTTTTCTTCTTTTAATTTCTGCAATACAACCTTTCGCACCTCTCCCTCCAATTTAAAATATTTGTTATCCTTATGAGTGTTATAATGCTGATAAATATTTAATTTAATTAATGTTGATATTGCAGTATCACCAAACAAGCAAACCATCTTATATTTAGCAGAAACAAGACAATATTGCAATTCCCAATCGCCTTTAAAAATGTTTCCTTCCTTCAGCGTTCTCTTGGTATTTGACATGATGCAGCATAATTAAACAATACTGTTGAACTATGCAATTATTTCGTTGATATTATTTTCCAATTCCACTTCAAACAGAAACATCGTGCACCTTTCCAAAAAGTGATAACATATTGGAGTACTCGACCCCATAAACTCTTGCCAACCAGCCTTGTGCGATAGTGGTTCCAGTCATGCTGGGGAAATTATCAGACATTTTAGAGTCACATTAGAATTAAATCATGAGCATAGCAGCCGTCAATTTAGCTCATATGGCTTACTAATGTTCTAATTGTGCCAGTCAATTTGGCAGGATTATTTCGTTGAAACTTATTTTATTCTTTGATATTTGAAATACGTCCATTTTAAAAATAAAATACAAATATAAAAGACGAACAGAAATTAATAAAAATAAAAAGATTTGTTCTGTAAAATTCGAATTCAGTCAAAAGGCTATAAAGCCACAGGTTACCCACTCCTTTCTGATTTTAGTCATGCAGAGATGAATTCTCTTAAAGACTGCATAATAAAGCAGTATCTTAGCATAGTATGCATTCACTTCCTTACGCTTGAAAGTTACACCACTCTAAAAGTGTTGCAATGTTGGAGCTGAAAATGAAAGTTTTATAAAACGCTCCTTCACTAGCTAACTGTACTTTATCTAGCAGGTACGAAGACATTCGTGAATTATCAAACTGAGTTTATGGATCTTTTTATATTTATATATATTCTTTTTATATATGTTGTTTTGAGAGAGAGAGAGAGAGAGAGAGAGAGAGAGAGAGAGAATTTGTTTTCGAATTTGGAAACAATTTTGCTTTTGCACAAGTTATTGAGAAAAATAACCAACACCAAAAGAAAAAGAATCAAAAAGAATAGATTAAAACTAAAACATATAATGTCGTTGGAACGAGGACTAAGATTTTGAAAAGAACATTGCAATATGCATCAGCTATTCAGTTCATTTCGACTAAATACAACACTTTTGGTAAATAGACAATACTAAAAACCGAATTCTCACAAATATTCCTAGTGGTAGATCAATAATTAGAAAAATCACAGTGACAGAGCAATGAGTATCTTCTTACCTCAGTGGCGGACAGGAAGCACGAGAATCCGATGCAACTCCAAGAAAAATTACCAAGAAAGTGATATCTATTACACTATTCACTGCCGAATCGAATGTGAAGCAAAATGTTTGCCTATATTTGTAATAATCTCTCAACACAAGGCCAGTTCATGATTGGAATAATCAAGAGCCAGTAATACAAAACTTGCCATGCTACAATTACGCAAGGTCAAGTAGATAATGTTTGCTATGTGATACCTCGTAAGCAAGAGCAATAAGAAGTCATACCCTATTGGACGCTGAAATCCACCCTGAGGCTTCTTTAACTTCGTCATGTCTCAATTTTGCATATCCCTTTTTTGCATTTTGCATTTGCTAGACTTTTTTCAAGCAAAGGGTTTCTGGAATGGGTCAGTCCAGTTCCTCCTCAATGAGAAGACTGTGGTAATTTAACTGGCTTAAAGATGGATGGGTTCGATCCCAATCGGTTTTGATCTCAATTTGATCTTGAATCTCAAGAGCAAGAGAGTCTAACCTCTTGGAGAAAAAGTTCTCCATTATAATTCGAAAAACGTTCGCTTTCATTGCCGATGGCTATCTGGATGCGATACGTGGCCCGAAGTTTTTTTTAATCTTGAAGTAACGATTTTCCGTACTTGTTCCAGGAAAGCTCTAATGAGAGAAAGAGTAAAAAAATTGGGATAAAAACCCATTGAAACAGTTCCGTAATCTGACTTTTATGACTCTGGAAATCATCTATGAAAGTATTTTACGTGAGAATCAAGCTCTGAAACGTTTCATGTCGAAAAAACAGCCGTTTTTATAGCAATTAACTAAACTCAGAAGTTTGTAATTTATCTGAAGTTTCATGTAAAGGAAACAACCGGTTTTTCTTATAATTAACTAAACTCAGAAGTATGTAATTTACCTGAAGTTCAAGTGAGAAACTTTTCTGCCGCTATATTGATTGATTAAACCGTTCCATTCAAACTTAATTTTAGTGATTAAAAACTAAAAAAGAGTCATTGATTATAACTTTAGGAGAAAGGTTCCTCTACCAATAGCTGTTTTCCAAACACGGTACATTGTATCGGTCTTTTAAAAATACCCAGCACTTTTTCAGCTTTCTCTTATCTTTGGTTTTTCCTAATAATTGTTTGCACATCGTAGTTTTTGCTTCCAGGTACAATCTGGGATGGCTGGGTGGTCGTTTGGTTAAATTATATAAATTGAAATTAACGTTAATGCTATTTTAAAGCTTTAAAATTCAGGAACACCAATTTCGGGGAACCGAACCTCTTGCCCCTCTGGTAATATTTTATTATTGAGGCTAGAGCCCCAGTAAATAATGATTTGATGTAGAAGGTCTCAGTGGAATCCCTCTGAAAGTCAATTAATTGAAGATAAATCGTTCTGCAGAACTAAAATTGTCTGACAATGTCATTAAATATGTCGTTGCTTCAACTTGTGCCGGTTCAACTTGTTATTTCGACTAGTACTGTCTATGAAACCTCTGGGCAAAATTTTTAAATAATAATATATCTACACTCATGTCCAAAATTATCTTTACATGCATAAAATCACGGATTTCTCAGAAACTGTGAACTATAATTTTATGAATTTGTGCGAAATGATACATAACATCATAACACATAAATACAAAGGAACAAATGTAAGAGCACTGCATATGATATAAAACTGTAGCATGAAACAATAAAAATGGCAATAATATGTAACAAGGAGAGTTCAGAAAAAAAAGAATAACTCAGAAAAAAATTAAGGCTTATGAATTTAATATGGAATGTGATCACCCCTGACGTGTACACACATATCACAATGTATTTTATTGCTGACAATAATGTTGTTAACCACAGATTGAGGAATTAAGTTCCACTCCTCCAGCAATGCGGTCTTCAGAGCATTTATATCTCTAGGAGGAGGATGTCTCCATGCAACTGCTTTTCCAAGGTAGTTCCATAAGTTCTCTATCGGGTTCAGATCAAGAGATTTTGCTGGACACGGTATTCTCTCAATGGCTTCACTTTCAAGGAATTCGTCAACGAGGTTTGCTCGATGTGGACGAGCATTATCATCCATAAATAAAAAGTCAAATCCATATGCACCTCTGAAAAGTCCTACATAAGGTTCTAAGACCTCATCCCCATATCTCTGGCCGGTTACAGATCCGCTGTTGAAAACGTGCAGGGGCGTACGTCCATCGATCATTATTCCTCCCCAAACCATCACACCTGCACTACCGAAACGGTCACGTTCCATAATGTTCGAAGGAACATTTCGCGTTCCTGACTCCTTCGTTTAGAATCCAATGTTAAACTAAACCTCGACTCATCAGTAAAGAGAACATGGGTCCATTGGTGTTCACTCCAGTTCTGATGTTCTTTGCACCAATTAAAGCGATCCCTCTTTTGTTGTGAAGACACTGAAACACATACCCTTGACTTTCTTGCATAAAGGCCTTTTTCATTAAGCCTTCTGTATATAATTTGCCATGATATAACAGTTCCAGTGGTAACTTCAACCTCTGAACTTAACTGCCGAGCAGTAGACTTCCTGTTGCGACGGGCAGTTATTGCCAGATATCGATCTTGAGAAGCAGTTGTTATTCGTTTATGACCTTGTCCAGGCCTTCTTACAACAGTTCCAGAGTTCTGAAATTGTTTCCATAGCGTAGAGACGGTCTATCTTGAAATATTCACACATCTCGCTGCTTCCATGATTGTCTGCCCTGCTTCTAAACGGCCGATAATTCGCCACTTCACAGATTCTTCCAAATGATACTTCGGAGCCATAACAAAGCGTTTTGAGTCCTTACACACTGAAATCAAACGCTGTATTGTAGAAATTCACTCATATATTCACTTTGCGCAAAGCGCTTGATTCACCGTCGGATGACGTAACGCCTTGATTTGCATATCAGAAACCGTTTGATCACTTTTGATTGGATAATACTAATTAAGCTTGTCTTTCACACATTCCCTGAAAAATGGATTACATCGATTGGATATTTTATGGAATATCATTATTTCTGGGTATGTAAAGATAAATTTGGACATGAGTACATAAATGTCGAATACATCGTAAATACACATCTGCAACATAGATGATTTAATATTCTAATTATATAGCTGTGTATTACTCTTATACGCCTAAACTTTCCTATCCTTGTCACTTATATTTATCTATCAATGCATATTATTTATCCCGCGCAATTAAACCACAAGAATATGTAAATGAAGATTCGTTTAAAAAACTTTAAAAGAAAAAAAATGAAACATCGATGAGCATTACTGTTATGCCTATTGTGACGTCAGTAATGATACCACTTTATAACCATGGCAATGCAGTCTGAAGAAATTTGGTAATTTAAAAATCCCCGCTAAGTTCTAAGAAGAGTACTCAAGCAAGCCAACGACTCTGTAACCTTCAGATCTTTAATTTTCCTGAAAATACTTGCGCAATGTAATTTTGGAGAAATTGCTTCTTTTGAAAATGAAATCACCTCTTAATTTATATAAAGATATAATTTTCCTCTTTCACACATCTAGCTGATAATCCAAATTTATCTAAAACTTCCATCGATGTTCGATTGACAGAGAATAAGTGATGACATTAAATCAATTTAGCTGTCAAATTTAAGCATTGCAATTGTTTTAAGCATTGCCCGAGAAAAAGGAAAACTCTTAGGCCCCGTTCACATGAGGCGTTTTCCAACGCGCGTTTTACGTCTAAACTAAACGCGGGTAGCCAAAGTACATAGAATTCTACTGGAGTGTTCACATGCAGAAATCGCGAGAATCCAAGCGCTAGATTGCTTCGGCTCTTCAACAATCTCCGGTCGTTCTCGCGATTTGAAGGCGTTTTGAGAAACATAGGTTTCTTCTGCAGCGTTCACATGACACGCGTTTTGACGGGCGTTAGGCTTTTTAATTCCTCTAATCCAAGTTTCTATCTTCGCGATCGTTAAAGATAGAGTGAAAATTTCAACGGATTTGGAATCTGCGGAAAATTTTACACCAAATCGATACCTGAAATGTGATTTTCTTTAAATAAATATTTTTTCAACTGTAACTTTAATATTTTCGCGATACTCATTTGACGAATATATCCATTACGAACACAAAAGGGAGTATTAATCTCGTTTTTATAGAAAAGATATAGCTTGATTAGAGTATTTTGTCTTAATCCACTGATTTATACTTATGGCCATTAAAAATAGGATGAGAAAATTGAATCGTATTCGATTTATTGAAGAAATTTACCCTGCTTTCACACAAAACTTGCAAAAATTTGATAGTTTATAACTAAAGAGATAGTGGGTAATTTTATTTCTGAGAATAACGTATACCGACAACTGTCCGTTCTAGTTTTCATGTGCGGCAAACGTCTTTAAAATAAATATTAAATAAAATATTCAGTTTAAAAGAGCTAAACTTTAGTTATTTTTTTTATTTTTCCTCAACGGGTTAAATGCGTAAGATAAGTTTCAATTTTCATTCATTTTTCACATCCTCGTGTTACATTGAACTCGATATCACTTTTGAAACTCAACTTAATTTACTGTGAGCGTATTTTTCATAGAATTTATATTTTAATCTTGCAGTTAGTGTTATTACTACTTTAATCAAGATTTTTATATTATATATACGTGTAGACGCAAATTCTATTAGCAATCTCCTGATTTTCGATATATACTGCTTTTTGGTTTTTCTTTGAGATTTTTTTAGTTTTAACAAAATTTTCTCGTTTCATCGTGGGGTTTAATCAAATTTTAGTTAAAATATTTCCCAGTCATTATTCCATTCGTGGTTCCATTTGTGCTACAAAACCCCTGAAAGAGGGTAGGTTGGAGGGTTAGTATTCGTTTCGGATAGTTGGAACTCTGGGAAAATTGTGTTTAAAAATTATAAAACTAATTATTGTTATATGTGTTATTTGTGCTGATACATTAAAATGTTTAGAGATAGGTTTTAAAGAAGTATAGAGATTTATTTCAAGGAAAATTAAATAAAAATTAGCTATAGATCGTAGGAAACACGATAAAACCTGTAAAAATAGCATAAAAAAAGAAAGGTTATCACCAGTGCCGGATTTTGTTTGCGTGTCATCTTTTGATAGTACTTCGTAGACAATGCCATATAAACAGAAATTCCGTTTCCAATTTCCTGGTTCTAGAAATAACGTTTTTTGGGGATATATTTTTACTTTACACTGTCAATTTTAAAATTTTAAGGAAATTCTTTGGTCATTTTCTAATTAGTTTCGTTTTTTATCAAAGTTTTACAGAAATATTCCAATTTTTCTTACGCAGTTTCGCTTTTACGATAAAACGCATTACAAATGACTCATCTGCTAGCCTCTTGAGCCCAAAAAATCCGTGATCACCCCTTAACACAAAACAAATCCCACTTTTTTTTTGGTGGGTGAATCATCGACACTGGAGAGTGAAGATTATAGGGTTTCTTCCTCTAGTCTTGACAGTAAAAAACGAATACTTCAAGATTTTAGAGTTAATGAAAATGTTTAATAATGCCACAATTTGAACTACATAAAGCACTGCTTCTCCGTGATCCGCTGGCTCTTACCGGTTCCTAGGTCCAAAATATCCCGTCATTCGAAAAATTTTGAAAAACGTACGAAAAGCTAACGTTCAAAAATTTACAACCGAGGTTGATGGCATTGGAATCGTATACTACACGTTACGAAAGATTTACCTGTTTAGGTTGTCATTTCTGGTCAGCAAGTCGATTATATTGCTTTTATTTATGTATAAAGGTTGATGTTCAAAAACCCTTTATTCACAGGCAATTAGGGAACGGATGTTTTACAAATCGAAAGAATATCAAATTTTTACGTCGTTTTGAATATTTTTTAGATTATTTTAGGCATTTTATTGCTCATTATACATTTCTAAGTTAACCAAATACAGGCTCTTGTGAATACAAAGAGAAATCAATTTTAGGTTGGGAAAGAAAGATTTTCATCCTACTTTTAAAGGCTGTAAAATTAAAACAGTTGATAAGGGTCAACAAAATATCGTATTAAAGTGACATTCCCTTTAAAAAAATAAGGCAATACTTCCGCTTACGCTTAGTATAACAGGAATATCTGAAAAAAGATTAGTTGCGACTATTGACAAAAAAATAATTTTTTCAAAGAAAAGCATGATTTTGGTATCGATCTAACGTAAAATTTTACGCTGATTTGAAATCCGTTGAAATTTTGGCTCTATCTTTAACCATTCAAAAGATAGAAAGTTGGATTAAGGGAATAAAAAAACATTTTAATGCATAACGGAAACTGACCTTGAAAAGCGCCCAAGTGCTGTTCACATGGTAACGCTCGAAAATTCTTATAAAACGCGCGTTGCAAAAAGTCCATGTGAACGGGGCCTTATTGAGAGTCATCTGCACACAATGGTCAAATTTTTGTGGCATACTTCTGTAACATTTAATGATATAGGGAGTCATCATTAACACCCCCTTTACTGGTACGAGGTACTTTGACAGTACAGCGATACGTCCAGCACATCTTACAACCTGTTGTTTTGCCTCTCATGTAGCGTGTCCAAAAGGCTATTTACCAGCACGATAAAGTCGGGTCACGCTCAGCTAACCTCTGCCGAGAGTGCCGCCATGGTGTTGATACCCTTGCTTGGTCACCAGATCTGTCTCCCATTGAGCATATATGCCTAGACCGTTAATTGTACACACCTCGAAATATAAGGTATCTGGAGCAGAAGCAGCAGAATGCTTGGCTTAATTTACCTCAGGATAACATATGGAGGTCATTTTCTGTGTATTGGTATGTATTGCCACCAGAGAGGGCTTTACAACTTACTAATTTATGACCTTTCTGATATAATTCTATAACGATAAAGTCCTCTATATTTTATATTCTGATCATTTCTTTGTCTTTTCACGTGTACCTAAGCTTCATTCCTATCGAACATTCTTCGGAGTGTTTCGATTCTTTTGACGCGGAGTGTATATATCAAACAACTGAAATGTTACTGGCCACCCATAATTTCCCCCAAGTTGGCGCTCTTTCATTTCTATTATACCATTTTCTTCTAGATATCATCTCATAAATTTAAAACTAAATAGTTTATTTATTTCGATATTTTAACTACTAATACCAACTGCACAAATACAGGTATTGAGTAGGTGCCTTTCGCAACGGACAATTTATTGATGCATTACTCTCTCGGCATTCTTCAATTCTTTTAATGTAATCACTTTCTTCCATTCTTGCATTCTTGAAATATCTCACCTTTATCAAAACATTTTTTCGGGGAACAATTAAAATTTTAGATACCTTGCACGGACTAACGGGATGCTAATTCGTATGAATTAGCAATCGTAAATATTAATTTGTACGTATGTTTACTAGTTTCTTTTCGCTTTAATAGGTAAATAGGCATCTTCACCTTCGGGTAGAAGAAAAAGAAGAGAATGAAGGTGAAAGAGACCGGTATAGAAAGAGAAAGGAAACTTAAGAGCTAGTTTGGCATTTCTTTTCCTCTTCACATTCTCTTCACGTTTTCTGTTTGAAATATTTTTTTTTTCTTGGTAAACAAGATAAATCATTTGATAAAGCACTTCAGCATTCCAGGAAAATCAAACGAAACAACACGAAACAACTTCACCACTATTTTTCCCATATAATATGTGAAAGACCTGTGTTTTTATACCTTTTCTAGGAACGGATCTAATAGAAAATAAAAATTATCTGAATACATTTAATTACGTGCGTCGTCATGTTCAGGCACCTTACATCTGTATTCTTGGGCATAGTATCAGATTAAATTATTATAAATTTTTTCATGAAATAAAAAATATATACAGTCAAACCTCATTAAGATGAACTACTTAATACGAATTACTGATAATATGACCCAAATTCCAATCCTGTATACTCAAATAATGTTAATTCATTCATTTAAGAATTCGGGTTACACTAATCATCAGTTAAGGCAAGCAAATTTTTAAAACTTAAGGGCAGCTGTCTTTTCTCAATTGTATTATCAGAAACATTAATTCATTCCGAAAGTATAGAAGATTTATTTGTGGAAGAGAGTAAAAAAGAAAGAATAAATGAAGATTGCGATGATGAAGAAGGAATAAGCGTGCCTTCTTTAAAAGAAGCTACTGTTGGATAGAAATTATTCACCGCTTTTTGATAGGTATTGAAAATTCATCTGCTCAATTAAACAGCGTTGATAGCAGCAAGATGTTCGTAAAGAATGTCATGAAAAAACAAAACAAAAATTCATAACAGAACTATTTCAAGACAAAAATTGGGTAATCAGAAAACATCTGTGCAATCAAGAATCATCTGTATAATAATTGTGATGAATACCATTTATCTGTGAACCAAGAATTGTATAGTAAGCAATGTAAATGCATTGATATTTTATTTTATTGTTGAAATAATACCTTTTTCTGAATTCGGATAAAACGAACTACGGTTAATATGAATTTTTTCGGTCCCTTGAAATTCGTCTTTTGACGAGGTTTGACCATATTTCAAGCAATCTATGTTTGAATGAGTATAGTAATAAAATAAAATAAAAAATGTCTGTTTTTCTTCGCAAACTGGATAAACCTCAATATGAATGTTATGAAAAGATGTACAAGTTTTTAAACTTAGAAATTGACTTCTTAAATACGGTACAGTGAAGATTTCAACACCAAGACAGCGATTCCCTTAGCCAATAGCTGACATGCGAAAGACCAACAAAATCGGTTCCTCTCAATAACATGCTTTGAATTCTTTAAAAGTTAATTGACATATCAGAGATTAGGCTTGTATATGAATGAATTAAAATATTGAGAACGGCGTGCAAGCGATCTGTGAATTTAATTTTTATTGCAGGCGAGTTGATCGATGTGCTTTGTAATTTTGTATTATCTTTAGTTTTTCTTTAATAAGTGTTTAATTTTTCTAACAAGCGTTCGTCTCCATGTATGCAACTATTTAATGCAATCGTACTGCTATTCTGATAATCCAAAAAGTGAATAGAGTGAGTCTTCATTTCCAAATGAATTAAGGTTGGTTGGTTTCGGATTTTATGGCACAAGGGTCATATTCCGAACGATAAGGACCAACTCGGATCACCAAGCTATCTCTCGACAAAGATAACGAACTAATAAGTGAAAATGAAACAAAAATTCTGTATCATCAGAGGCAGAACTAAAGAGGGTCGAAGCGCTAATATCTTAAGGGGTGGTATATCACAAATATTTGTTTAGAAATGTTCTGATTATTCATGGGAAAAAATGTTATAATTTTATGCACAGTTTTGTCTTTGTCACAGAGGTATCTTTCAGCGATATAAGCGTGCGGATGGTATCAATTACTTAACTTTAGAATACAAAGTTTAAAAGTCAATACTTCCATTCATGTAGTCCCAAGCAATCGTATTATTATTCAGAAAAGAAGGAAAATACAAAGCGGTAATATTTTCTTCTCACACAAAAGCGTGAAAAGACAGACTGAAATAATAAAGGTATTTTCTTAGTTCTGTTCTTTAGATTAGTGTTCTGCAACATTTTAACACTCGCGGACCGGCGAAAATAGGACAAATATTTCGCGGACCGGCGTCAGCCAGAAATAAACACCAATGTAGATAGAATTTTATTTATTAATGTCATAAAATTACAATTTTTGGTTAGTGCGACATCTGCTGTTGCTTCTTTGTAAGCAAATTTGATATACGTGGTTGCAGCGTTGTTTCTGAGACGAAGCGCTGCATTAACATCCATTCGATTTTCCTGTTTGGTTTTATTACTGACATAGTTGAAAAAGTCTTTTCACACAAATAGGAAGTCGAAAAAACGACCAACAATTTGATAGCTTTATAACTCAGAGATTGAAATTCTTTATTGAGGGATATCCAAAATTGAGACATGATTGCATTTTATGTCTGGACCTCAGAAGACAACTCGATCAGCTTTTCTTTCTGACGAGGATCAAGTGCGCATGATTTTATATCTTCCTTAAAAGGGATTATTAATACAGAGGTTACCTTTACGTAGATCTTCATTTTCAGGGAAATAATTATTAAAGTTTTCAGCTAACGCTCTTAAATGTTGGCTTATTATGTTGAACATGACTTTCTGGTTGACATCAACAGCATTCAAAAATACTCCAAAACGTGGAAACATTTCTATATCTTCCTCTTGTACCCGACTATCCCAAAGAGCCAGCTTCTTTTTGAACGCATCCATTTTATTTCTTAGTGTAAAAATATTCGTACAAGACCCCTGAAGAGAAATATTAAGTTCGTTCAGAAGGTTAAATATATCCGCCATATATGCAAGCTTAGCCATCCATTCCTAATTCAACAAAGGCTCTACTACGTCAGATTTTCGCTCTCGCAGAAACTGCTTTACTTCTTCCCTCAATTCGAACAGGCGTGCAAGAACTCTTCCTCTCATGCAGAAGTGATGGTTATCTCACTTCTGCATGGAGTAGATGTTGGTGATGTGAGTTCATACTTTCACACAGTGTCGTGAACGGCCTCGAGTTCGTAGCTCGACTACGAATTGTTAATGATCTTCCCCGCGTCATTCATCACAGTTCAGTAGAAAGCTTCTTTGCAGCTAGATGCTCCCGGTGGATCATACAGTGAGTGAACGAAACTTCTGGGTGTGCTACTTCCTTTATTTTCGCAACTACTCCTGAGCGACGACCAGTCATGCTCGCAGCACCATCCATACACATACCAACGCATTTGCTCCAGTCTAAGCCATGTGCTTGAAAATACTCATCAAGAGTATTAAATATCTCTGAACTAGTTGTCCGTTTAGGTAAATCAAGGCAAAAAGAAGTTTTCCCTTAAGTCTTCATTTTCACCTCACAAAGCAAAGTAGGATAGCATGGTTACTCACTTCAGTTGATTCATCAAGATGAATCGCGAAACATCTCGATTTCTCTATCCCCCTACAACTTGCTTTTCAATATCGATGACCATGTCAACAATTCTCATCTGAATAGTGGTCTCCGAAAGCGGTATAGCCTCTAGTTTTTTAGTGACTTGAGGACTCAAAATTTTTTGTACGACATCTAAGATACAAGGCTTTACTAACTCCTCACCAATAGTAAACGGTTATTTCGTTTCAGCTATTCGAAGAGCAACTAAATAAGAAGCTTGAAGCAGAGACTTGTCACTAGTCGTCATCGTTTCATTTGACTTTTCTGAAGTTTTATCTGGTCACGTAATCTTTTTAAAAAGTCCAGTGGCTTATCAGTGAAATCTCTAAGCTTCGAATGCAAATGACGAGCCAGTTTGGACGGTTTCATAGCGCCATTTGAAAGAACTTCGGAGCATATTACATACAAAGACAGTGACGATAGTTCATTATCAGGGGCTACAATAAAACCAAGCTTTAAATATTCCTTATCGTAATGCCTAACAGTTTCCTTTTCTCTTTTAGGTCTGCATTGCACATTCCGAAATATCAGGATATTTATTTTTCTTTGTTTCTTCTAAACTTGAAGCACTAGTACTCAGCATACTTTCGGCACCATCACTAATTTTCTTCTGAATATTGTCCTTGCCAACTAAAGAAGGTTAGATGATTTTTCTGTTTGACTTTTTTTATCCATTTTGTAGGGTTTCAAATTTTACGAAAGAAATTTGTTTTCCGAAATTCCACAACACAATATTAAAAAACAATATGCACGAGCGCGATAAAGTAAAAATTCTTGCAACGTGTCGTCGACAGGCGAGTTGACGCAATACTGACATTCATCAGCCGTTCACTTCGTCTATACTCGTCACGTGCAACGCCCCGCTCATCTCGAAAAGTGGGAATTCCCCGAATCGTGTAGCGTTTAGTCGGGTGAAAGTATGGAGAAAGCTTTCGCGGACAGGCAATAAATTCTTGCGGACCAGCGCCGGTTGTGTGTGTGTGTGTGAAGACCACTGCTTTATACCCATTAACAATGCTCGTCCTTTTGATAGTTTTTGGGGCATAGCGAATTAAAAATTGCAATCGATATTGTGAACAACGACTTATTAACAAATTAATATGATACTAATTAGCATATTTTAGCTCAATTATTTAAACTGGCTGAACCCGCATGGAAGATATTAAAAAAATGTAATTTAGTTGTGACAGAAAGGTTTAAAAAATGTGGAAAATTGATATACTGGTAGTGCTGATTAGCATTTTAAATCATAAACTTTAAATTTGATTAATTAAGGATAATCAAACACTCTTCAGGTTACAACCTCCAGTCATCGATGCTTAATTTATTTTGTACGTAAAGTTCTCCAGGGATACTCTTTTTTGTTTGTTCATATGTATATAGAAATTAAAGAATTTCTTTGTGCAAAAAGGAGTCATATCTGTAGACAATTGTTGTTTTTGACTTTCGATTATAGAAGTTCAAATTTTTCAGGTGTTGAACAATTGACATGGCGAAGTACCATAGTTAAATACTGGAGATTAATAAATAATTACTGCCTCATTGGAAAATTACTATCTTCATTACAGCAAAAGGCGCGCTTATATACCCGTTTAAGAATTTCCAAAATGGCCCACAATAGTTTAAAATCTATTGTATGAAATTGAATCGTTGGGAACGCTTTCAAGAACATTCTATACTTCTCTAATATTTTATGGAATATTCTAGAAATTTCTAGAATTTTCAGAAATTTTGCTGTGATTTTGCTAAGTAATTAATTGTATTTTTTATAAATTAATTAGCTTTTAAAAGAAGACGATAGAAGTTACATTTTCATATTGTGTATGAATTCTATAATATGAAAATTGTCATGGATTGTCATGTTGGTTGGTTGCTTGGACGTTTTGGGGTTTAATGGTGCAAGGTCCATATTTGGCAAAGCTAGATTGTCATATATAAGACTAAAACATTGCTCAGTTTAGACTAATCTTTTTTATAAACATTTCAACTCACCTTTGTTAGAGCAGTTTGCAATTTTCAAGGTTTTATGTAACATAGTATTTTTAAAACATTTTCGATCATTTTAAAGCATTTGTTATTTTTTATTTATTACTTCTGCATGTTTTCGTGCTTTAAATGTAAACTGAATTTTTGAATGAAACATTGCAATTCTAGATTGATAATATGAACTTCCAGACACCCTTGCTATTCTTTGGTTTTCTCCATATCGTTAGAATACCAAAAGCAAGAGGTCTTCAGCACAAACAAAGCAGACTTTATGTGGAGCCCACTGTTTTTCTTGATCACCGAGTTTCACATCAAAATAGGCGTAGTAAGCCTTTTTTACAAACTCAGTTATGTTCTGCTCCTGTGCTTCTGAATAACAAACTATTCACATATTTAACAACGAGTTTGGATGGTTTATACTTCCTTTAAAAACCAGTTTTGCTTTCTACCTCATAAAAACACATTGTAACATTCAACGTTAAATTCCTAATTTTTAAATAGCTACCACAAAAAATCTTCGCTTCGTTATTCAAACAAATCAACTTCTTAATATTTTTCATATGGTGAAAAATCCAGAAGTGTTGAAGAAAAATGGCTTACATTTTCGGATTATGCATTCAAAATTAAGCTAAAATCACCTAAACAAAAAGAAACAAAAACTACTTTTTCATTGCAGACCTGTGTTGCGAAAAGAATACAATTTGTTCGATTAAAATGTTTGATTTTTATGTGTCTTTGGTTCTTTAAAATTTCATTTACTAACGTGCTCCTGTCTATTTAATTTTGAAATAATTTTTGCTAATATAGAATAAATGTTAAGTTTAATAAAAAGCGAAAAAGCGAGTCATAAGAAAACTAAAATTATTCTACTGACCTGATTCAACTAATGTATATATAATACATCATACTCTGCTTAAAGCGTGTATTTTATTTTTAACATTTTCAAATTCCTCGAAATAGGTAGATGGTTACATTTCCTGAACAGATCTCACGAGCCATTTCGTCACTGCAAAGAAGACCACAAGAGTTTTAATGCCCTTGTCACGCACAAATATATGTTTATAATTTGACAGTCTTTCGAGGAAGGCACACGTGCCTATCAATTCTTGGAATTCGCCTTCCAAAAAACTTTGTTTGTACTTTTGATTTGCATTACTTTGTTTTGCGTTTTGGGGAATTCATTGATGCTCTCCATTATCTCCAAGTATGGAACAAAAGCGTAAATATACATGATGTTCTTATAAAAATAATTCAGTTATAAAACAGAGTATTGACAATTTTTCTCTCAAGTTCAAAGAACAAAAAATTTTAAATTCCAAAAGCTTTTTGTCATCGACTTTCTAATGAAATAGATGGAGCATGTGAGAGCAGCATCAAACTGTTCCTGTCGGTCGGTTTCAAGATCTGTCACGAGGTTGTGGAAAAAAGCATGACTCCTAAATTATTGATTGGTCAAAAGTAATTATCCAAGTTGATTAAAAACACTAGTCTGCACTTCGATAGTCAATCGGCCCAAGATGATTCGTAAGCCCATGTGACTTACCCGTCTGAGATTTTACGTTCACACATCAGAAGGTCGATGCTTCTTATGATCTTGACCATATCTACGAGATCAGATCTCGTGACGATATGCATCACATCACGCGATGAAAAAACCTGCGCTTACTTTCGATACAATCGAGGCAGCTGCGTGCAAAAACCAACTCTTTTTGGTTTATTGATAATCAAATGTCACTAATTTTACATTTGCGATTTTGCTTAGCATTGATGCGTTTCCATCACAGCAGCTTTGTGAAGTGGATAGTAAAAGCTAACAAGTTTCATCTAAGAGTCATACAGGTCATCTTCGTCAATGTTACATGAAAATGGCCGAAGAATGATATTCCGTACGAATATCAGTTTGATCACAAACGGAATTGCACCTGAAACCATTTACTCAATCTTTTCAAACAATGAAGTTCTTTACTGCTCGGTCAAAGCAAACACAGTTTGTAGACCCCCTATTGATCTCTTATCAAATTACACATCAGATTTTCACATCTATAATAACATCTTTCTCTAATAGATTATGAATAAATTTTATTTTCAAATTATTTTTCCATGACCTTTCTTTCAAATAGGAGCTTAAGCCTTGACCTCTGAATTGTATCCTAGGTGGGTATTTCACTGAAAGAAAACGTTAAACCAATAAGAGTAACGTTGCATTCTTCAAAATAAAAGTAAGAGCAAGCCGCTGATTTTTAAGTTTTGCTTGTAAGGTTAAAACATATATGGCAAAAGCTACATCACTCACAGTAAAATCTATTTCATTCAGCTTCAGATATCTATTCAAGTGACTCAAGTGAACTACAAGAAAAGTTACAATATATATTTCATCAGCACATTCAACAAATTTTAAGATAGCAATTATAAAAATACTTGTGTGCTATCTTATATTGAGATAGGGGCCGCGGTATCTTAGTTGGTACATTCACTGATTAACAACCAGAAGGTTGGGAGTTCGAAACTCGATCCAACCAAAGACCGCCGTATACGAGACTAGTGTACGTTAAATCTGTCGTGGCCTCAAATGTACTCACGTTGGCGTGGTATGGACGTTTGTAGAGTGGGGTGCCAGCTCAGGTGTTGTTCTCGTCATCTGACCGTGGTTCAAAATTACGAGGTGTTGTCCTCGGATCTCCTCCTTCCGGATCTATCCAGGACCATCACCAAAAGCCCGTTGTGTTGCTCCAGTGCGACATTAATTCAACTATCTGCCTACGTACCTAGTTATTGATATCATAAATGCTTCCCTATTATTTATTTAACATTTTTGCATCTCTAAGAATAAATATATCTCCTGTTAACAATAGTTAAGAGATATTTTGTATTGTTAAAATTCAATCTATGTTTCTATGCTCTGGTGTTAAAGGAAAAATATTCTAGTTCGAAAAATTGATATGAAACATTCCATGACTGCATTTCAGTTCCATTGAATGACTTCGGAACTGAGAATAACTTTACTCTAGTAAGGTTGATTTTTTTATGGCGCCAATTTGGGTGAGCTGCGCCAAGAAAAAGACAGGCAACTTCAAGTAATGGACAAGCACACGAAAGGAAAATTTTACTAACGCAGAAGAGAGAAATGCACCCATGTAAGTTATAAGAATCGAGCCTCCTACAACTGGCAAGTTGTTGGCGCAGTAGACAAACCCAGTCGCGGTGTCCCCACTCTAACAAGTATATCGAAATAGGCAACTTTTTTATTAAACATTGTGCAAATACTAAGTCTGGCGGGATACTTATTTTATTTTTTCAGTTTTTGTACGAAAGAATTATGTAATCAACGACCTTGAAAACAAACCAGTTTACTTCCAATAGAAAAAATAATGGGGCAATTTTTCTTTTCATCTCTTATTTTATTCACTGACTATTAATTACCTTTAGGAGATAGTTTGGGAATTTCTGATATCTTCCCTCTGACTGGAATATCTAATCCGGTGGAACCGGAGCGGTTTTGCAATAACTAATTCAAATTTTTTTAATTGTAATCGATTTCAGTCCAGTTAAATACGTTGTTTCAGTCTCATCTGTTTTTGTTTCGTTTACAGCAGGCAATGTTTGCTTGTGGTAGTTAAATTGAAACAGAATTGAAGTAACTAAATCTTTACAAGTGTGCGAGCGAAAATAGATCTGACCCGATCTGATGCCGCTTTAAGATGAACAATATTAACAACTAAGCTGAACATTTTAAATGAAGGGGTCTGTGCAACATAGTGATAAATCACAGAAATGTTCCACATTGAAAAAATTTGAAACAAAATATTTAAGGGGATTAAAAGAATTTCTGATTGTTTGAGTGAGTGCATAATACTTAAAGATTTAAAATAACATGATCTCTTGAATGTGGATAAGCCATTATAATTTAAGAAATTTTTGAAACTTGAAAATTGCTCTCCTGAAAATTTGAAAACATGCTGTTCATTGTGCTGCCTAAGAGCTTATTAGAGCTAGAATTAGTCACTGTTAGCATCATAAATTTTAAAATGGAATATTTTTTAATCTTCAACTTGGTATGAGTGCTTGGAAATTATGAATGCCTTTTAGTAAAAATTTTTTCATTTTGTAACTGCACATTTTTCTATCGAACATTTTTTTGAATGGTCACTTGTATCTTTTATGTGTTTGAAGATTTTTTGGACGAATGTTAGCAAAGTTTAGTTTTATAGAAAAATATTTAAAAAATGAAGTATAGAAATGATTTCTTATATTCACATATGATGACATTGTGAAAAGAAAAGGAAGATTTTATGAAATTCTAAAGATTTTTATTTAAAACTCTGAATACTCGTGGAGTTCCCGATTACAGTTGTTACATAGTAATTAAAAATTGAAATTTAATAAATTAATGTTATGAGCTTCATTTATCATTCTCATAAATATAAGTTTAAATTGTAAAATTCAGTGCATGGTATGCTACAAGCGGTGACCGGACGTAATTTGAATACTCTCAATTTTCTAATCTGAAGACCGATGTCTATTCTTTTAAAAAATAACAACTTTTAGTTACAGCGTAACAATTATAACATAATCTAGTACAATTGAAATCCAGAATTGAACGAGCTTAATTTAACTTAAAATTTTAGAATTCCATCAATTTTTTATCTTTTTTGTTCCTTTTCTCCGCGCCATATTTACAACAAAATAAACAAAAAATTATATTCTTTCATCTCGTAAAGGGGCGAGGAACCGTAACGTTAAGGAAACACGTGGCTAAGTCCTCAAGAGCGGCCTTTTGACTGAATCCAAATTTTACAAAATTTATTGATACTTTTTTGATCATCTTTCATAGCTTTTATTTTATTTTTAAAAGAAAAGTATAAAAAATACCAAAGAATAAAACAAGTTTTAACGAAATAATCCTCCCAGATTGACCGGCACAATTATAACATTAGTAAGCCATAAGGGATACATTGATGGCTGCTAAGCTCATGATTTAGTTCTAATGCGACTAAAATATCTGACAACTTCCCCTGCTTGATTGGCGCCATTACCGTACGAGGTTGGTTGGCGAGAGTTTATGGGGGTCGAGAGTACGCCAGTAGTTATCGTTTGACCGTTGAATAGAACTTTTGTTCCGTTTTGAGCGTTTGACCTTCAAACAGAAAAACAATGTACCTTTATGCACTGTGTTTTTGTTTTAAGTGTAATTTATGAATAGGTTGTGAAGCTCGAAAGTATTTTTTTAATTTGTCTGCTTAACAACCCATCTGTCAAAGAAGTCCAAGAGAACGCTGAAGGAAGAAAACATTTTAATGAAGATTGGGAATTGCAATATTATCTTGAGATGATTGCTGATGAGATGATGTGTTTGCTGTGCAATGCTGCAATAACATTAAAGAAATTAAATGTTCATCAGCATTATATAAGGACCACAAATATTTTAAATTAGAGGGAGAGACGAAAAGGTTGTATTGCAGAAATTGAAAGAAGAAAAGCAAAAACAGACAATATTTTCAAGAAGTAATAAAACCTAGAAATAATGCCACTGAATCAATTTATAAAGTAGCTTAAAACTCGGGGGAACGGGAAGTCATTCAGTGATGTGGAAATTGTGAATAAATGCATCGTCAAAGTTGTAGACCCCGATAACGTTTTGAAGTACAAATAACTGCCTCTTTCAAGGAAAACCATAACTGTTCGGCAGCATGATTTAGCCTTCAACTTAGAAGAATAACTTGCAGTACTTCATAAAGAAAATATACATTATTCAATCGTTTTGGTTGAATCAGTTGATACTAGTGACATGGAGCAGGTTTTATAATTCATTCGGTCCATAACAGAAAATGTTCATTTTGATGAGTTATTCACCTTGGACCACTCTTGGGAGCAAGGGTAAGATATATCTAACAACTTTCAAGATAAATGTGAAGTTGGACTGAATTTGATAAATTTAGTGAGTGTGTGTTCAGATAGTGCACTTTCCACACGACAGGAAAATATGAAGGGTTTATTGTACAGATCAATAAGTATTAACAGATCTAGGTACCTCATTTCTTTCCATTGTATCTTGCATCAGCGAAATCTCGGTGCTAAAGCTCTTATTTAAGTGGCATTTTCAAGTTATAAGTATTGTTAACTATATTCGTACATGCAACACAGAATCGTCAGTTTCGTAACATGCTGAAGTTGAACGATGAGATAGGTATTCAGTGTGGATTTGCCTTATCAACTGAAGTGCGTTGGGACAGGTATTAGCCGCCAAAATTTTATCTCTGTGGGTATGTGCGTTAAATTATATGAAGAACAGACTCAACAATGTGAATTATTGAAAGAAGATTTCAATAGGAATGTTACATTCTGTGTGATGTCAAATCAAAACGATTTGAATACTTATTTCTTTATAAAGTAAACTAAGTGTTTATGCAGGTATATGTTCAAAAATTACAATCATTTCGTAAAAGCTATCTTTTTCAAAACACTTCTCCAAAAGGGAATCTCTCTTTTTCGGATGTACATTTCCCTCACTTAGCAAAGGTCATTGATGAGCAGCATGTATATTCGAATGATTTTTAAAGAATATGTAGATATTATAGACCTATTAGTTGGAAAATACAATGAAAGGTTCACTGACTAAGAATCATGACGCCACACTCAAATTAGCGTATCAGCCTCACCTAGTTGATGTCAACCAAGTCACCTAAAGAATTGCAGATGGAATTGAAGGAACTCTCAGTAGATGATATTGTAAGGTCATTTAAAATCAAAAGTTAAGAACAATGCAACTGAAGTATGAAATATGCCCGATAAATGCTATCTTACTTTCCAATCACTCATTCCTGCAAATCTACATTCTCCTACCTAACCCAAATCAAGACGCCCTTAATGACGGATATTCTTCTAGAGAATCAACTGCAAACCTCCATGCTGCAACCAAATATTCAAATGGTTTCCAAAAAGAAAGCAGACACAGCAAAATCTTTAAAATATTAGTTAACTTTAAAATTAAAAATAGGTTTGAATTTTTTGAAATTATTTTTAGTGCATATAGATGTAGAGTTTTACAAATTAATGTACAGTCGTGGAAAAAAATGAACCACCTCTCTTCATTCAAGTAATTTTGACAGCAGAACAAATTAAAAGATGGCTTTTGACAGAGAATAACGACTTCTATAAATTCGTATGCATAAAATATGCATAAGGCGGCATCTTCATATTAAATTGTGCCCCAATTCCATAATTTCCAATAGCAATTCCCTATTTTGACACAAAATTTCGAATCGATATCATAATTTAACTTCAGATACCAAATTTCATGTTATCCATGAATACAGAAAGTTTGGAGTTCCTAATGTTAAATTACTTTCCCAGACTTTTATGGATACCTTCCGAAATAATATTCCTTCAGCGCTGATATTTTGTAGCATGCTGCTATTAAGGTATCCAAACAAAATATACATAATGTCTTTAAATAATTTTTAGTTTGCAATATTAATTATTAAATTAATATTCGAAAAATTATGAATAGGAACATTGATATATTTTGACAGGAATCGATTCAGAAAGACTTAATATTACCATAAAAGAGTTCAGCTCTTTCCTCTGGATAGTTTTTGTGTTAAATTTTCGTCACTAAGGTGATTTAGGGGACATTCAAAAGTTGAAAAATTTATGACAAACCTGAGGAATGTGTAAATTTTTGAAAAATGTTTGGAAATATCCTTTATCTAATAGATACTGCCTTCTACCTGTCATGTGTGGTAGAGCTGAACAATGATGTATCTAATTGTAGAAATGGGCAAAACTATGTTTTTACCCTAACAGTCTTAAAGGCTATTGTTAACATGCGATAACAGTTATTATTAACTGTTATTACAAAAAGCTTATTTAATAGTTACTGAATAAGTTTAACAGTAATCATTAACTCTTAAAAATTGAAGTTGACGGTGAAATCAAACTATAAATATTGATTATCATTCTTTCTAAATCTCTCGTGCATCAAGATCTGGTTAATTTTGCTAATGACGAGATACCTTGTCGAGACAACTACCAAGAGGGTTAAGGTTCTTTGTAATCTTCTTTTAGTGAAGCAACAAATGAGCAGTTCCTGATTAACTACAAATAATCTCGAATCCACGAATATCGACTTTCAATGTGGAGATGATCCCTGAAATGGACAACGGCTTTAACATTAGCGTTGCTCGAAATAAAGGGAGTGGTTCGGTTTTTTTCAACAACTGCACATTTTAGAGTATCACTACTGGAAGTTTCTCGGATGCGGCCTAATTTGATTACAGCTAAATGGATGTGGCCTTTCAAAATAAAAAGGTTAGGCATCGATATTTTTTATTTAAAACGTGATTGAAAACATGGCATCATTTTAGTGTTCGATTGGGCGCCAATTGAGTAACGTGAATTAATAGGCCTAGCTTCGTTTCTTTTTTATGAGTGCTTAATTTGAAGTGTTTAGCTATTACTTTAATGTTTTAAATGATTTTTCTCTTGATACTGTGCTGTGTCTCAAAATGGATAAGTGTTTGAAAACAGGTACTATTATGAGAGCTGCAAATAGCATTGAAATTCAACCCGCTGAATCGGAAGCTGCAAGTACTTCGGAACAGTCTGATGATTTACAAGCGCAAGAGAGCAACAAGCAAGAGAACCACACCAAAGGTGCTCGTCGAAAAAAGAAAATATTGTCATGAAACTTGTCATGGATTTTCAGTAACGGGAGATTAAGACTGTCCAAAACCACTGTGCGTTGTTTGTGGAGAGATTTTATCGAAAGGTGCCATGAAACCATCTTTATTTAATGGGCCATTTAGAGATAAAGAATGCAATTTATAAACATAAAGACGTTAGTTTTCTTTGGCGACTTCAAACTGTCGTAATCTAACATCTTTTGTGTTATCTGCAAACAAAGTTCATTAGAATGTGGTTGAAATATAGTACAGAATAAGTTATCATATTGCTAAAAGCGGTAAAAATCACACAATCGCTGAAAATTTGATATCTCCTTGTATCAAAGATGCTGTTCGTTGTATGTTCGGTGAAGACCATGTCCGAAAAATTAACAATATTCCCTTCTCAAATAATACAGTTTCTCGAAGAATTAACATGTCTGACGACATTGAATCTATAGTAATTGAAAGAATAAAAAACAGTCCCTTCTTTTCAATAAGGGTGGATGAAAGCATTGATGTTTCCGTACTGGCAATTTTGCTTGTTATTGCAAGATATTTAAATGAAAACGTGTTTGAAGAAAATCTTTTACTGTGCTATCCTCTCACTGAAAGATATGCACAGACGAGATTATATTTAATGCCATTCAGTGTTATTTCTGTGAAAAAGGTATTGATTGGACCAATTGCTGTGGCGTTTGCACTGATGGGTTGTCTGGCTGTTATACAGGCTTACGCGGTCGCATCAAAGAAGTAGCTACAAATGTAGCTTGGAGCCATTGCTGTATTCACAGACAAAGCCTAGCGTCCGAACCCCTGACACATTCATTGAAGAAAGTGTTCAATCTGTGAAAGTTGTTAATTTTATTAAGGCCAATTCAACAAATACCAGACTATTGAAGTCTTTGCGTGAAGAGATGGACAGCCTCCACAAAACATTATTTTTGCATACTGAAGTGAGGTGGCTTTCACGAGGAAAAGTACTCATAAGATTGTTTAAATTGAAACATGAAGTTCAACTTTTTTTAAAGACCACCCTTTGCAGTTGAGCTCTAAGTTTCATGAAAGCGAGTGGCTTCAACAGCTTGCATACTTATCCGATATTTTTTCAGAAATAAACTCAACTTAGGATTACAGAACAGTTCTATAACCATCTTTAAGGTGTCTGATAAAATCGAGTCTACGATCAAGAAATTGGATTTTTGGGAATCTTATATCGAAAAAGACCAGTGTGAAGTTTTTGAGACACTTCACAGTTTCTTATCTGAAAACGAACTGAAATTGTCAAAAGAAGTAAAAATAATATAATAGCTCACTTAAAAGGACTTAAGGTGTCCTTCAGACAGTTTTTCCCAAAGGGAAATAGTAAAGATAACTGGATTTCAAATCCATTCGACGAATTGTTCTTTCAACAAGCCGAAAAATTATTATTTCCTGAAAAAGAAATGTTGATTGAACTTTCGACTGATTCTTCTTTACAACCTGATTTCAAAAAAAAGAAATCTCATTAATTTCTGGGTACAGTGAAAGAAGAGTACCAATAACTCAGTCATAAAGCAATTAAATATTAATTGCCTTTCACGAACACAGAGCTTGTCGAAAGAGCGTTCTCGTCTAATGCGTATATTAAGAATAAATATCGAAATAAGCTTGATGCTGCTCCTGACTTGAGATTATGTCTTCATTTGAACCTGATTTTAAAAAACTTAGCTCCATGAAATAAGTTCAAGGATCGCATTGAAATTCTTGAAGGCCACGTTTGAAAACTTGCCTATCAAGTTGAAAAATTGTTGTGAACTTTCATCATAAGTTTGTGATTGAAAATTACCATAATGCTATTTGTTTTGATGTTAGGCTGCTATTTTAAAAAATTATAAAATACAAAATCAAAAATAAAAGCCTATGAGTGTCATCAATTTGAGACGTTTGATTAATTTGCTAGCTAACCTAAGAACATTACTACCTAACTAAAACAAACTTTTTTTACGTAGAGTGTAAAGAGATGGGTGAGAAGGGGGTACTCATAAATGAAAAGTTTTATCAAGGGGTACGGGAGAGAAAAAAGGTTGGGATACGCTGGTCTAGTAGATTCCAAGTGTTTACATTTCTCTTTTCTTCGATTTCCGTTCCAACGTTGTCGAAGATGTGAATTTTACTTGAATTCATTTTATAAAAAAGATCAATATTTTTGGAAGACAGGTAAAATTAATTTAAGCTCAAGGCAAGGAAAACGCTTCATTTTCTTTGCCGACACAACCAGATTTGTTATAGGAATTTAATGAAGTAGTAGTTCTGTACTTGCATGGCCAATTACGTCCATGCAAGAAATAGCATTAGTAAACCTAGAGTGAGAAGTCCTTAACATATTTTTAAAATTTATAAACATATTCAACATGGTTTTGATACAATGTTTTCAAATTTTCTTAATTCGTTTAAAATGTTTTTGATCAGTTAAAATACTTCAAAACAGATAACTTAACTTTAAAGGTTAAAATGTGTCTAGGACGTTTGACACAACCTGCTTTTTTTTAAAGTTTAATTTTCTAAGCATACAAAAGGGCTTCTTAGTTTAATACGGTCAGTGAAAAATTACTTAAAATTGTTGCTAGTAGTCCTCACATAAATATTCTTCCTTGTTTGCTTGAAATCATAACTACAGAAATAGTGGACTATGAACTTGAAGGCAATTTTTCACTGTGTTAGACTTGTCATTTGTGATAATTTGAAGAACGGATATTTCAAATAGTTGCATTAGATGTTAAAATATACCCTGATTAACAACGAAATTCTTAAAAAATTCAACGACTATCGTTATTATTGATACTTCGATTATATTTTATTACTTACTCTGCACATAAAGCAATTACTATCAGATTTAGTTTCGTATTGCTTTGCGAAGTTTAGTTTGATCATTTGAAACGATAGCACAGTTTCGTAATGCTTGATTAAGTCGTTACAAAAAACACAAATATAAATTTAGACCTTTTTCTTTCTGAATCGCACAATGGAATTATATATGTCAGTTCACGTAACATGGAACATCTCAATATCTCAACGGACAGTCATCGAAATCTATCGGAATTTGTATAAAATGTTTCTGTGTTAGAAGGCCCCATATTTTGCTTTGAGCGTTAGTCGAAATTCTGATTTTTGAATAGAAGCATACTTATATTTCGAGGTGATGAAAATATTTTTGAAACTTATTTAAAAAGTAACATAATTTAAAAGAAAATAAGTTTCGAAATATTTTTATTACAATTTATCTTGAAATGCATTTGTTTGTGGATGTTCAACACTAGTTTTTCGTTAGCTTTATTTTTCTTAAATAGCCCGTTGTGCTGCTCCAGTGCGACGTTAATTAAAATACATACATACAAACATTATTTTTCTGAAAACTAATGTAATTTTTCCGTCGTAGCGAAGCACATGTGTACGCAAAACTTCAACTGTGTTCACAACACTTAAACTGTGTACGCAACACCTCAGTTGTACTTAGTAGTATATATGTTACTAAGGTACAATGCATGATGGTGTGTTATTTATTTGTGATATATTACGCAGTTTAGTATTGCTGATGTTATAAACGTATTACACTTCAAGCAGGACTTATAACACATAAAAACATCTATAAATGCACCATTAGGCAAAAAACCTAAATCGACTGAGCTTTTAGATGAAAAGCTGGTGAAATAAGTGTTGGTATGGATATTATTGGAAGGCACAACGTGGACAGGAAAGTTAGCATTTTTTCATTTACATTAGCATTTTTTTATATTAGCATTTTTTCATTCGATGATGCAATACGCAATCCATTTGCGTTCTACGTATATCATTGTAATTAAGCAAATGATACCATTGCCGTCTCCATGTCGTCTCAACAAAAAATACCTGAAAATGCCATAGACCGGTTTCTGACGTCAAAGGAAAGACACCCCATTTGACTAATTTATTTGAATAATTGTGGGAAGGGTATATAGTAATTTAAAGCATCGAATTAGCGAGAACATATTCTAATTTCTAATTTATTGCTTCATATTTGCATGTGTTCAGGAGTACATCTAGGATTTTATTCTGGGGCTACCCAAATATTGTAAGATCTTTCTTTTAGGGGATTGAGGAAAATAATTAAAAATATTTATTAAAACAATAAAATTATGTTCCTAATTAGGGCTCTACTAATATTTATTAATTAATGATTCCCAAAATATATAAGTGATTGTAATTAATTTCTTATTAGATCAATAAACATTTATTTTCATAATTTTGCCTTCGCAATGTATTCATTGATTTTTTTTCAGAAAACGTTTCTAATTAGTAAAATGCAGAAGATTATGACCTATTTTATAAAAAAAAAATTTTCACATATAAGTAAGCCTTTAAATACCAGCATCTATGACATTTCCACAAGAAATATTTTTTAATGAACTAAAACAAACTCCCCGTGCACCACAAAAGTACAACACAGAAGTAAGATAATTTATCAAAGAAACACTGGAAAAAATTTAATTAAAATTACACAAGATTTGATGAACTATAAGGAATATTGCAAACAAAATACGGTACTTTTATCGAGGTATATAAAAAAACTGTATTTCCTAAAAGATGTACTGCACAATGCAACCAGTCTTTTTATAGTTTTTTTGGTTTGGTGTTGGGTAGCCAGCATTTATTAAAATACTAAACTTTTTCATTCCCTTGGAGCTTAGACATTATGATAATAGTTATCTAGGATATTGGAGTTGGCCAAAATAAGCCTACAAAGGTATTTGTAGATTTCATGTCAGTTTAGATATTTTTAAGGCTTTAAAACCGTTTGGGGTCTTTTTAAGGTAGAAACACTCAAATTGGGCATTTTTACGTGTTATAAAATTTGCATATCTTATTCGGGAGTTTCCAAATCATAAAAACATGTTAACGTATTTGAAGCAGACTGAGTAGAATTAAATAGGTAAAAACCTAAAAATCTGAGACCTGTTAATGAGACACAGTAGGGATAATCCTTTTCAAGTGATGTGAGAATCCTCTGAGGTCCCAATGGGATCTGATTATAAAGAAATTTTCTGTGATGATAAATTTAGGGATCACACGGGAACCGCATTCAACACCTTTAATCAGAACTGTAGGGATTATATTTAGCTCTAAACAAGTAATTATTATTTAAAGAGCACATTTTTACTTATGACTAGCAACTTTGCACCTGTCAGTTAAATTAAAGCGACCATCAATACAATAAAAATCTGGATTGCTAGAAAACGGAACGACCATGACTGAGGTGAAATGAATGACTGAAGTGAAAACACCTGAACGCCTTCCATAGAGCGTCTCATAGAAGACAGTCGATCTTATATCAGTAAATATTTGAATAGGTGTGAAAGGTCGTTAGGAGAAGGGCTTGATCAAATTAATCAAATCAACTAAGATCAGTTTTTCACTTTTTTTAAATGTGTGTCTGAGAGAAAAATTGTTTAAAAAAAATAACAATAGTGCAGCAAAACCAAGTACAAAAATTTGGGGAACATCTCAAGGGAAAGAAAAAGGTTTTGAGAAATATTAAAATTTAGAGACGTAGTGAGAATTTTAAAAAATCTTGAAAAAATCGGATAGTGCTCGCATGAAAATGATTTTTTTCTTTTGAAATGTATGTTTCGTGTGTATTAAAATAAGCTACTCCAAACCATTTTGGGGTTAAATTTTTAACAAATAAACTATTGTTCGAGCAGTTATCATGTCCCCTTAATATAAACTACTTGTAGCCTCAATAAAAAATTCATCATATTTTCTTTCGTCATTCTTTTTTAAGCCTCTAAGTGGTTTCGTTAGAGATATATCGTCTATCAAGATCTGACCAATTTTGGTAGTGACGGGACATTTTGTCATTCAGATATTGCCGATTTTTTAATAATGACGAGATCAAGAACTGATCAGGTTTTTTTAATAACGATATATTTCGTTCATCAAGATCTGGTCAGTTTTGCTAATGGCGGGACACCTCGTCAATACAGCTATCATTAGGGTTAAATTTCTTTTGATCTAATTTTACGTGAATAACATAATTTTATAGGAAGGGTAAATTGCATTAGAAGATAGTTGACATAAAACAAGGGCATATCGTCCTGATTTTGCAGTCAAGTAATTCAGGGTGTTTTTATGAAAGAGCACCATTTTGTTTTGGAGTAACTTTAAAACAAAATTTTTATTTGTTTTTACATACTGTTTACTTCATTAATGACAATTTATGGATTATAATATCGTCCAAATGACCGCCTCTAGCCGCGTTGCAAATGTCGGCTTTTCGACCACAATTTCCATTTTCCATTTCCAAGGGGATTTGTTCAATTTCTTCGCGAAGGTTTTGCTTAAGATGTTGAATCGTTGTCGGCTTGTTAGCGTAGACTCCTTCTGTTAAGTAGCCCTAAAGAAAAATATCCGGAGTTTTCAAAACAGGAGGGACTGAGACCAATCGACATCACCGCATTTTAATATTATTCGGCCAGGAAATACGTCCTTTAAAACCCGCATGGTTGCACGAGAAGTATGAGATGTTCCTTCATCTTGTTGAATCCACATGTTGTAAACTTTTGGTTGATCAATTTCAGGCAGAAAGAGATTTTACAACATCGTACAATATCCTTTACAATCGACAGTAACCTCATTTTCATTAGCATCTTCGAAAAAAGAATGGTCTCATAATGCCTCCAAATTCCAAATCCAAATTGCGGATGCAGAAGTCTTTCATGAATTAATCTTGAGTTTTCCTATTCCAATAACAGTTTGTTCACGTATCCACTGACGTCAGAATGAAGCGCAGAAAAAACTGAACAAATCACGGGGTCGAAAGAGTCCATATTTTTGCAGCGTTACCAAAGGAGGTTATTTGTCATTCATTGAGTAACCAATGTGTAAAAAAATATTACAAATGTTTTATTAAAAACTTATTCCTAAAAATTGTGCCCTACCTTAAAACCACCTTATTTATCAAAATAACTTGCGTTTTATTTTTAGTTCTGTCTATTTCTTATATATTTCTTTATTGTCTTAACCTTTTAGCCTATGTAAATGAAGTTAGAGTGTCTTGAACAGGTTAATGTGTAGGGAAGGTCATACAACATAGCACCGTGAGGGACGGGGAAATAAAAATATATACCCTGAAGTAATTTTCAGTTTGAGTTTAACTTTATCTAAAGAAACAGGTGCTAACTTCCGTTACCTTAAACGATGGTTGTTGAATTTCTTCCGCTAAGGAGTTTGGTAGATAAAGCCTGGGGTTAAACACTTTTGTTTCAATAGAACATACACGTGTTTGCAACTGGCTGATTAAGTGAAATACTATTTATAAAATGCAGCTTTTCTATCCCTTTAGGACATTAGGAGAACCTTTTGAACAGTTACTTATAAAGAAGCGGACGGAAACAAAAGCATTGCTTAAGTGTGTTTATGGCGCATGTAAAAAGTGATACAAAGACGGACACTCAAGTTTCAATAAAGCATTTATTGACATGTAGTTAACAATCTGGGTGAAATGACCTGTGAAGAGGACTAGAAAGCTTTCATGAGTAAAAGTGCGGTTCCTTCTAGACAAGATCGCTCCTAAAGGATATCTATCGGTTAAATGCAACCTTTGATTAAGCTCTTTTGCTTAAATATAATATATGTGTTTGCAATCGGTAATTAATTATTTTGTTGAAAAGTTATATATCATCGCTTAGAAATAAATAAAAATTCGAAAAAAGAAAATTTTAAAGGTTTATTTGGAGAAAAAAGAGAATCACAGCAAAGCATAACGGAAGTGAAAAAGAATGATAAATAAATAATATTCAAAGTTATATAAAATAGTAAACATGTTTTAGTATTGGTTTTCAAAGAAGCTTCAAAAAAGTTCTATGACGACATTACCAAAAATACAAATTAAAATGTTTAAATTTAAATGAAAACATAATTAAGGGAAAATATCGTCTGCCATCATAGTGTAATGGAATTTTTGGACATGGAACTCCTTCCGTTTTCTTTCAGTTATTTATCGTCTGCACAGTTCAGTACGTGGCAATTTATAAACTTTTATAAGTTTGTTATATAAGTTACTAGCAGGATTAACAGCGTTACTCGGGTTGAATTGGTTAAACATTATGTGTCCAATAAGCATTATTTCTTTGCGTGAAGGTTAGATTTCTTCTTGAGAAATTTAAGAAACCTTTTCCCCTTTTTCTCAGAATTAAGTTTTTTGATTTAATGTGTTTCACTTGTAAGCCGATGATATAATGTTGATATTGTTCTAAATTAATGCAGCCAAAATCTTAAATATCGAAAAGGTATGTTGGTAATTTGCTAAAAAGCTGTCTAATTTAGCCAAATCCTCTCATTAATGTTCATATTCAGGTGGGCCCTGAAGACTAGTACTTACAGAAGTGAATTACTTACAAACCCTGTTTGATTTGTAGTTTCTTATAATTCATTACCTCTCTTTAAATTTTCATTTTATACATTTAAACTAGTATTATAATGTTTACTATAATATGCCATTTCTATTTATGTATAATACAATAATTAGATTATATCTTTTATCTTTAGCATTGTACTTATTTTCTAATTAACACTTTCTAAATTTTTAAACTCTTAATTAAGAAGTTAATAGGAGTTTATTTTATTTTATTGATATAATGTAAGTATTTAAATATTTGTAACAGTATTGCTAAATATTTGTTTAAATAAATTATTTAGCAAAAAGTGTAGATATTAAAATAAAAGTGTAGATAATCTACCTGTAAGTAAAAAATAATGAAATTTCGTTAGCTAAATAGACTACAAGCTAAATCTGTATCAGTATGAACAACTTATTTTTAAGTGCGACCACTTTAAACATTCACCCTATTAGTGTTTCTTAATTAACTGCAGTTTATTGGATTTAAAATTCCATCTTTTTTGTACATTTTAATTTATGTTTAAGATTTTTGATAACATGATGTTAGTTGATCCTGTATTCAGAACCATTTAAATTTCAAAAAACATTTTGTGCCATCGTTATGAACCAGCGTATTATCCAGACGTTTGTATCTCTTAGTTATACATTTCTGTTCGTCAATCATAAGAATTTCGATTTAGAGGTGTTGAAAATGTCAAAACTTAATTATTGAAAATAAAATTGATAAACGGTAGAACGCGCGCGTTTCTGTGCAGACGTCAGGAGGATGCAAACTGCTGGTCGCCTGGCATAGAGACCAACGTACCTAAGTCTCCTGTAAACAGATTGTGTCTCGAAATTATGACTCCTGTTGCGGCTGTCAGGGATGAACACAATTGTCTGGCAGAACGGTTCCTCTGACGTCATGCAGTTATCGCCAAATATCGGTTTACCGAGTCTGGAGATCACACACTGAGGCACATTCAGGATTCGAGACTCTTCGGTTTGAGATCGACTGGATTCCAGCATTCCAATAATTCGTCCCTTCACAAACATGTCCAGTTGGCATCTTTGTGACATCTTTCGTCCTTATTGATTGCTAACAACGCTCCGTACCACAGCAGTTGCGAAATTTCTGTCTAAAATGGTCATGCCACTCGACGCCGTTTTATACTCATTCCGACGTGCGCCGGTGCTTTGCGCATGTCGACTGAACTGTTTTGCATATGCACAATGTTTTACCTTCGTCCCACGATTCTCCACAAATGATTTTGAACCATTGAATCCATATTTGCTCCGATTTTTTCGCATTTTACGAATAATGCTTAACTTTTGGACACGAGTGTATATATTGTGTCGGTGCGAATGAAATGTCCGATGATAAATAGCTTTGGGAATGACCCCATACAGCTAAAAGTAATTACCTACAAGCTTCCGGCATCTTACGTCACAGAGCTACTATAAATAGCTATCACGCGTGTAAAGTACAATTTCCAGATTTAATGTTTGGGTGTAAGGTGCTTCCAAATTCGACATGGAAAACTCAGATTTGAGAGTCATCTTCCTTTACTAATTTAAACTGAGACATTCTGCCACAGTTGCTGCTCGAAACATTAACACAGCATTCGGGGAGAATACAGCCAATGAACGAACCATTCGGCGATGGTTTGCGAAGTTTCGAAGTGGAGATATGGACCTGAAAAGCGAACCACGTGGTCACCGAGAAGTTGCGGTTTCTGACGATGTTCTGCTAAGTGTGGTTGAAGCTGAACCGCGGAAAACATATCGTGATAGTGGGCGAGCTAGGTGTCCACCACACTCCAATTGTTCGCCGTCTGGCTGCACTAGGTAAGGACAAAAAGATGGATTCTTGCGTGCCTCATGAATTGATAATTGCCAACAAGATTAAACTTTTGGAAGTCTGCATCGCTCCTTTCCAGGAATGAAAGAGGACCTCTACTGCAGCGAATCGTTACCTGCGACAAGAAATGGGTCCTTTATGACAATCGGAAACGATCTGCACAATGGTTGAGCAAAGCAAAGCCTCCTGGACGCCATCCCAAGCCACCCTTACATCCAAGGAAGGTTGTGCTTCTTGTGGTCTACAGATGGAATAATTCATCGCAATTTCCTGCCAAGTGGCCAAACCATCACTTCAGAACGATATTGTGATGAATTACGACAGATGCACGGGAAATTGATGGTGAAACAACCGGCTTTGGTAAACAGACATAGCATTCTCCTCTTGCAAGATATGAAGCGATGCATCATCCCCCTATTCCCCTAACTTGTCACCTACAGATTTTCATCTGTTTCGTCACCTGGATCGCTTTCTGTCGGGCAAACGGTTCACCCAAGATACGGAGATTCACCGTGCAGTTGATGACTTCTTCGCATCCCAGCCACAAGACTTTTTCGTTCCGGGACCATGATCTTGTCAGACAAGTGGCAACAGTGTGTCAATTCATTATTATTATTAGGGAGATAATTTCGAGTAAGTCAGGTACTATATTTTTCAGTTATCGTCATCGAAGTGTGATGATCATTTTCCGGACATTTCATTCGAACCGACCCAATACTATACTATAATGTATTTACTTCCATGTTTGAGAGTGCGAGTTCAAGCTCGCGATTGATGTTTTAATTTACTTTCATTTTAATATGTATTGTTCGTGCTGTTGCTTTCCCGTGCAATTTTAATCTTATCGTTATCCAAATCAGTGTTGAAGCGTGCGAGTTCAAACTCGCTATTGATGTTTCAATTTACTTTCACTTTAATGTATTGTTCGTGCAAATTTTCCTCGCAATTTTGATTTTATCTTTAACCGGAACTGGAATTCTGATTTGGAAAACGATAAAGTTTACAGAATAGAGTTCGTCAGTTCGACGGTTGCTGTAGTAAATATACAGGTGTAATAAACGTCTTGTTTTTAAATGTAGTTGTAATTCCAGTGTATCTTCTACATGTACTACTTAGCAATACAGTCCACTAAAGAAATTTGTAGGACACATGGGTCCTTAAGTAGAATCAACGGCGGACATTTTTGATCCTAGCCGGAGCTTTGTTTCGATAGATCTGCAGTGTTACGTACATTGGAATAAGAATTTTGTAGGGCACTTGGGCTACATTATTAGTTGTGAATTAGAATTTTATCAGTGAACTCCATCGTTAGAATGTGAAGAATGGCTGTTCAAAGAACATTGATCAGAAAACGAGGAAAAGTGCGAAGACTAGTAACCAAGTTAGAACTGCATATTTACATGACACCAATCACAGAGTAAAGAGCATAGCTGTTTACTCTGTGACACCAACCGTCGAACTGAGGTATTCTGTTCTGTAAACTTTATCGCTTTCCAAATCAAAATTCCAATTCCAGTTAAAGATAAAATCAAAATTTACACGAACAATACATATTAAAATTAAAGTAAATTGAAACATCAATCGCGAACTTGTACGCTCCAACACTTCTTTTGCTTTACATGCATTATTCTGTGACGACCACCTAGCCTAAAAATTATGACCGAGGAATATTACAAATTCTCATTCCCATTAGATAGTACAAAGTAGTTAAGAATAGCTAGCTGAACGTCCTCAAAACAGACATGATTTTTACGAAGAATGAAAAAATTGTATTGCCTAGTGAGTATTACAGTGCTAATAACTGTACATCCTATCTGTGTGCTAATAACTGTACATCCTATCTGTGTGCTAATAACTGTACATCCTATCTGTGTGCTAATAACTGTACATCCTATTTGTGTGCTAATAACTGTATACCCTCTCTGTGGAAAAAGCTACATACCCTACTTGTAAAAACTGTATACTATTGTACATGGTCTAGGTTAGGTTCCGAGATGATCCTCTTCAATACAAATACACCAGATAGTGGTAAAGAGACTCATTTTGATAACCACTCGAAAATGTTTTTCCTAATTCGAGAAGATTCTCTCAATCAAAATCAGTTACACAAGATTTGTGTACCCTCTTATAATCTGAGCAATAAAATTATTTTTCAGGAAACTTTCTTGAGCAAAAATTATTTGAAAAATCTACTTGTAACCCAATTTGTCAGAACAATCAATAGTTTACCTCAACCCTTGATATTTTCTTTGTTACATTGTTTTAATGTTCTTATTAGAAGAGAGGGAGAGATTAAAACCTTTTTTAACTATATTCACACAAATAAATTGGTTTGGTTTGAATTTAGGAGTGATTATGAGTATTGTAACCATGTCCAGAATCACCGATGAAAATGTCTTTTCAAATAACACAACCTTCACATCTCCGATAGGAAAGCCAAACTGTGTGGTTGGGTTTTATGCCCAAGAGTCATATTAGGCCATGCTGCGCCAGGCACAGGACAGACAAAATCAAGTAATGGGCATACACAATCAAGGAAAGTTTTACTGACACATAAGAGCGCCCATGGAGGAATTGAACCTGTGCCGCCTACAACTCGTAGAAACCGAACTAAAGAAGAAATATGCAAATTTCATTTTCACGCAAAGGGAGAGCCACTCTAAACTTATTTGCACAAAAAAATTTCGGAGTATTCTAAGCCGTAAATCCAATTACCTGTAGACGAAGCACTCATCAAGTCAATTGGCTTCAAGTAGTTACTCTAACCTTTACCCGTGGAATCTGCTCCCCAATGGATGGTTACATTGAGTTTGCATTGCAAGGGCAATATTTGGCTAAGCTCCGCAAAACCCGAGTCAGACAAGGTCAATGGACAAACACACACAATGAAAGTTTTACTGACACAGAAGAGAGAAATAAACCCAGGGAGGAATCGAACCTCTCCCATAATGTGAAATTTCGTAGGGGCATCTACAGCCCCTACACCCTATTAAGGGTTAAGAATCTGGACCCCGAAAGAAAGGTAGGAAAATCTAAATGACCTTTATTGGAAGGGGCTCTTTGGGTCCCCTTCACTTCTTGGGGACTAACATGTACTTTTGTTGCAATGAGAAAAGCAGACTTGGTAAATGAAGTTCTTACCAAGATCTTTCTCATCTTCTATTGAGAATAGTATGCAGTCTGGAGTGCAGGGTTCTATTGATCCTTTTTTCCATTGTCCTTTTCAGTATTATGTCTCATACCCAGTGGTGCTGTTTGTGTATATAACGGGTTGCAGGAAGTTGGAGAACTGAGATTCTTGAATGAACGTTTGACGTCGAATCGATAAGTTGGCTCCTCATATACATAACCTATTCCCTGAAACAGTAACCAGAAATAATCCAAGAAGTGGTGAGAACATTAGCCGGAGAGTAATCGAGTGCGGTATGTATGTCCTAACCAATTTCAAGGGCCGTAATAGCCCAGTTGGAAGAGCAACGGATTAGCAACCGGAGGTTGCGAGTTCGAAACTCGGTCCAGCCAAAGATCCGTATTCTTAAACTCAAATGAAACGAAATTCTACGAAACTATCAGATATTTATCTACCCTTTAACCTTAAAAACCTTTTCCAGACCCCCTCAGTCTTTCAGAATGAGGGTTCTCGCAAATTTATAACAATAGATGAAAATATCCATCATTCCTCTTTGTGGTACGCAGACTTGGCCATAGCTTTCAGCACGGAATTTGACTAAAGTATATATTTGTATTTTTATGTGAAATTTGATTCCATGATTTTATGTTCCTACGCATACATAATAGCTCGAAAAAAATATTGGGTAGGGAATAGCTCCGAAATTGAATCACAAGCTAGAAATACTGATTTCGCGATACATTAGCAACAGTAGAGTGATAGTTATAATGTGACATTTCTATTAAGCAAATTTTGTTCTCCTGTCGACTTTCTTGCTCCCTAAAAATATGATATAGTGAGGTATTGTTCTGTCACTTTTGCATTCAAAGGTTTGTAATTTAGTGTTTTTAGGAAGAGGTATATTGAAAAGCTCCAACATACCTCCACAACTTCCATATCCTTTCAGGGACATAATTGGTAGTTAATTCTGGTGACATTTCATAAATATATCTCGATTTTTGGGGGTCTACAATTGTAAAGGAAACCATTACCAAAGAATTAACGCTCTTTTGAGATTCTATTATAAGGAATAATTATTTAAAAGGATATATATATATATATATATATATAATTATGTCTAAATTTTAAACGTTGCTTTAAAAATAAAGTAAAGCATTACAAATTAATGCTGACAACACAAAAAAATCATATTGCTGTAGCACGAGCTTTGAAATAAAATTGATTAGGGGGAAATAAAGATACGATATTACCCTTTTAAGACATTTATTGAAAAGAATATGTACTTAAAATTTATTATTATAGAAATGTATTTCTCTAATAGAAAATTGAAAAAAATTACTACTTCCATTATATGTGTAAGTAATTGCACATTGTTGACTTACATTATATTTCACCAAAAGAAAAATGTTCTTACATGATCAGATTAAAAAGGTTTTTCAAATTGCAATTTCTTTTAATTTATGTTTTCCTCATGAGTTAAAAATTTTTGTAATAGATGCCAACATCAGAAAACACGAATATATATATATATATATATATATATATATATATATATATATAATTCCAAATTTGACTTATAAGTAGAAAATAGCACTTTATGTACGGCCCCCATCAAAACAATTAGGGGGGTTAGGACCTGATGTAGAAACTCCTGGTGAGGTGCAAAATAATTTTAAAAGGAGAGATAAAATTGTAGTTGATTGTGCTAATGTTACTAGGACGTTTTGGTTTTTGACGACCTGCTCTCTGACATGCAGACGCATTTCAAATGCGTTTGCATGTCAGAGCATGTCAGAGGGTTAAAGCAAGACGTCTTTTTCCTGAAAATTTTATTTCTTGGCACGTGCAATAACAAAGATCTTTTTTTAAACATGAATGTCTTTAGTATAGACAAAGCAAAGGTTACCGATTACCAGTTTTCACAAAAGATTACTTCGATTTGACAGGTTTTTGAAAGAAATCACTGTTTTCAACGAACTTTTAACAGGTAATTGATTAATAATAGCTTCAACACGTAAGGTAATCAACCTTGACCTCTTCTGTCACTACGACAAAGAATTTCTAATACTTCCAAAAGTTCCTAGTTCTATATTTTCTAACATTAATACTCCAAGATTGGAAAAGTTCATTTAAAATTTACTTTAATCTAGCTTACATGCAGTTTAAAATCGAATCTTTAAAGCATTTTTTAAAAATTTAGATATTCAGTTCATGAATGGAAACCCCATTCATGTTCCAAATTAGAATGATGATGCTATTTGCTTATTGATTATAACTTTCAATTAAACCAAGTAATTTAGTTTGAAACATGGAAAACAAATGTAAGTTTTAATGAATTAATCGTTTTGTAGGCAAACCTGTATCGAAATATTAAAATATTTTGAATGATATCAAATTCGATTAGCTACTAGTCTTGTTTAAAAATGTTTTGTGCTATACATTTTTTCAAGGAATTTTACAACCACATGTGTTAAACTAAGCTGTTTTAGCATGAAACGCGCATACGAATTCAAACATAGGAATGCTAAACAGTTTATCCACTATGTTAGAATTTTTGTTAAATATGCATCATTTTATGAAAATTTAATGAATGTGATACTTGGACAAACACAGCAGACATAAAACGAGAATACAAACTGACGCTGAAAAGTCCAGTCACTAAAGTACTGTGAGCAGTCAAAGTATACAAAATTGAATGAAAATATATCCATCCGTTTGTACGTAGTACGGGCCTACACATACATACAGACACAAAACCCGGAAACCACTGATATTGCATTAAAATGGCACAAAACGGATGAATAACTTGACAGGTAGAAAATATTCAATGGAGAAAATAAACACTGCATCTTTATTTATAGATAACTTTCCGGAAGTATTCAATATATTCTGCTTCGTACAAAGATCATATTTCATGTTCGACGACGTCTTTAACTATTACGTCCTTCTTTTCAAAAGTCACAGTTATTATGCTCGTCCATATTAAACTAATTACGTGACAGATTTTTCCATAATTTCAACTACCCAACATCCATTCAATATAAGTGGTGCTGATAATTTTGTTCTTCTGGAGGATTGCGCATTTGGTGGAAAATAATTTTGCATTGGGTAAAAGTGACATAAAATTCAGTGGTTGTTTCATCCAATCCGATTTTACCCAGGAATTAAATTAATCATCAAATCATTCTGCGAAATATTCATTATTCTTACCACTACCTCTTATTACTTATCCTATACTTATCTTATACTTACCACTTACTTATATCAATGTACTCTCTATTCTCCAAAAGTTTGCTTTCAGAGAATCGACCACGTACTAGTTCACCTTTCAGATCATTGAGGAGATAGGTAAATGGCTTTGTTGAATACCGTTAATAATCACAAAAACCCTTTTCTCTCAGTAGAGCAAATATCCTTTGCGAAATTATTTTTCCTTTGAAATTCTCACATGATCACCGATATGAAAATTGAATTTAGAGTGACTCCCGAAATTGAAGACACACCAAGAAAAAGCCAAAAGATGGATTTTTTTAAAGCCAAAAGATAGAAATGCAATAAAAGGTTCAAAAAGTGTAGATTTCTTAGTTCTTTTTTTCTCAAATTTTCTTTCTTTCTTTTTCTTTTAATTTCTTTAGTTTAGAAAATTTTAAAAAATTGCAAAGCCATCTCAATTTGAAAATTTCTAAAAACTCTCGCGGATATCAATATTCTATACTCATGAATCGCTAATCGAGATGTTTCGACTAACTTTTGAAACAAAAGTGCTACTTTTCATAAACACAAACTAACATCGAAAGTGACAGTCATGCTCATTATGCAATAAAAGAATCTGTACCTAACGTAGTAAGAAGTCGATCAGGAGATCTGCGTGGGAGGATATTCGCCCTATTCTCCACAACGGTGGTCAAGGAGTAAATCGCTGGACGGTATACAGAATATTGACAAATATTTATTACAATATTAAAAAACCCCGGTTCTTTTGGGGGTGTCGTAAGGCTCGCTAAACCTCCTGAAATACATTCCTCCCCCCACTAGCCTTTTGAATTCAAATTTGAACCATCCATGGTAGCAAACTAATACAATGCGACTTGGTTGATTTATACAAATTTTCAAAAGTTTATAAAGGATATAAGTATCTTTTAACGGCTATAGATGTTTTTCGAAAAATGCTTGTGGTGTACCATTAAAATATAAGAATCCATATGCATTTATTGCCGCTTTAAAAAGATCGCATAAGAAAATGAGAGTGAAATGTAAATTACAGACAAGGGTAGAAAATTTTACAATAGAAAAGTATATATCAATCAATCGAAAAAAGCTCCTTTAATGAATTTAAGGCAACAAAATAATGAAAAATAAATTGTTTCGCATTTTTACTTATAGAGGTTCTTATAAATATATCGAAATTTTGAATAAAGTTTTAAGTATCCACAATTGGCAGCATTCAAGGCAATGCTTGATTTGCTCACACCTACTGTGGCGTCTAAAATTGAATTACACCACGAAGAGATTTTTCTTTAAAAGCCCAAAACTCTAATAAATAATAATTTGAAAGCAAAAGAAACCGAAGGTGGCTACTTTTCTGGATAAAGTATTGTTTGATCCAATTTGTGTATCATTTATTTCTATTGATTGAAAAGGCACGAACTTCCTTGGTTACCTGAAACTTTTAAGGATAAGTTTTAAATTTCAAATTTACAAATTTCTAAATCGCAAAATTGAGTATACAAAAAACTTATTTCGAATAGAAACACAATACAAACTTAAAATAGTTTTGCTGCTCATATTTTTGCATATAGAACAGCTTTTAAACCGAGGGGCACTAAATAAAGAACTTGTGTTCTTTTTTTAATATATTTTGTTAAAAGGTACTTATATAGTTTATCAACTTTTGAAAATTTAGATAAATCAACCAAGTTGCATTGTATATGTTCGCTAATACCATGGATAGCACTTTACGCTGTTCAAATTTGAATTTCAAAAGCTTGTGAAGAGTGTTTCTAAAAGCTTTAACGAGAGAGAGAGCCTTACGATACCTCAAAGGAAGCGAAGTTTCCAATATCGCAATAAAATATTTGTTAATATTCTTTTCACCGTCCAGAGATTTATTTCTTGATAACCATTGTGGAGAATAGGGTGAATATCCTCGCTCGCAAGTGATCGACTTCTTACTAAGAAAGGTGTATTCTTTTATTGCATAATCAATTAGCTCTTTCGTTGTTGGTTTTCTGTTTATGTAGCATTTGCTTTAGAAAAGTTTGCTAAAACATCTCTATTAGCGATTCATGTGTGTAGAATATTAATTTTTTCGTGAGAGCTTTTAGAAAATGTTCAAACTGAGATGGCTTTCCAATTTTTTAAATTTTCCATTGCGTAACTGAAATACAGAATCTACGCTTTTTGAACATTTTTTTTTATTTAATCTTAAATCAATTCTAGGTCTTTAATCTAATAATACATACGAGATTTCATTATAGATTATCATTGGAACAAGTTTGGCGTAGGCATGAGGTCAGAGGTGAAGCTCGTCTTTCTGAGACCCGGAGTAAATGAAACTAACTTTACCCTCTGCCCAAAACAAAATTTGCTTTTTCAAACTGAAAGTAAAGTGCATGTAGTTAAACAATTAATATAAATATACAAATTAGTAAAATTTTAATTTGTTACTGTTATTGTTTACAATATTACTTTCTGATTGTAGCTTGTTAATGGGTCTCCCAAGTAGCAAGTAAGAAAAGACTGTTTTGTGGGCTCTGCTTCATTTCTGATTAGTAATACAACTGTAAGGACTACATGAAAGAAAGACGGAGAGCACGAAAACATTCTCCTCACACCCATAATATTTTAAACTATTTCTGTGGCGAGGATTAAATTACACTTACAGTTATGGAACATTTGTTCATTAAAAACCACACAACTGTTAATAAATGTTTGTGAAATTCCGCCCTTTTAAGCATTGGCGCTAGGGGTCACCAACCCTGTTGCCCTTCCTTAGCTTCGTCTCTAGCATTGATGAGGTACAGATGTAGCAATGTCGTCAACAGTGGAATCGGAATCCTCAGGAATTACGTAAGCATTCTCATCGATTTTTTTAAACTTTTTAGTTATCTTCTATAATGCTGATTAGTAGAGGCACGGGAGGCTTGTGCACGGTTCTTTTGATATTTCGTTATCAACTCTTCAAGCGATTTTATTATCATGTCATCTGGTAATTGTTCACGATCCAAAAGTCACAGTCACTTTTTATTTTCAGTTCTTTTTTTCTAGTGATATTTTGATGGGAATTCCTCAGAAATTAATGCCATTCTCTTTCGGACCATGGTAGCCCAGTTGGAAGAGCAATGGATTAGCAGCCGGGGGTTGCGAGTTCGAAACTAAGTTCAGCCAAAGACCGTCGTGTACACAGGGGCTGGTGAACGTTAAATCTGTCGTGGCCTAAAATGTCCTAACGTTGGCGTGGCGTGGAAGTTTGGAGAGTGATTTGCCAGCTCAGGTGTTGTCTTCGTCATCTAACCGTGGCTCAAAATTACTAGGCGTTGTCCTTGGATCTTTCCCTTTCGGATGGATTCAAGACCGTCGCCAATAGCCCGTTACGTTGCTCCAGTGCGGCGTTAATTAACTACACCCCAGTTATTTTCTTTCATATTTTAAAAATAATATACATCAAAATCAAATGATATGAATAATTTCTTTTCCTTTATATGCTTTTTTAAACCAGTAAATTCATCACCGGGAAATATTTTACAACTGTTTTAAATACGTCTTTCAACAGTTTTTCCTAGTATTCTAGAAAATGAGGAAATCGTGGCTGGCAATATTAACGGAAGGAAACCACTGCTTTGATTCAATTAGAAATTTTCTTCTAAAAAATAAGAAATTCATTGAATTACAAGTAATATTTCTAATTGGTGATTTATATTTTTCTCAATTTTTTTAATATTCGCTAGAATATTTCATGCTAAAACATTAAACCAAATTTCGACATATCAATAAAATTTGTGATTTATTTGCATTTTGAAGTAAATATCGTCTACTTAGATTTCGATAGCAGGCGTATGAAAGAATAGCTTTGCTTTACGTTTTTCATTATTTTGGTCTTAAACCAATGTATACAGATGATGTCAGGGAACAAACTATCACGTAGCTTGTAGTCTCCATCAGTCTTCGGATGTAAAACCACAACTAAGTAATTGTATGGCGATGACAGTAACTTTTGTATAAGCATCTTGGGAAAATTGTGAATGTCCAGGGCACAATTGCCTGGTTAAACAATCGATTTGACTTGCATTTCGGATGTTGTTAAATAATATTGGGAATTAAACTAATGTCACACATAATGAACATTGCAGAATAAGTATGATGATAATATTTAAAAAATGCTGTAAACTGCTCTGTAATTGTTTCATTGAGCTGATGCATCAAACTATTTCTCAAGATTAGATTAGTTCCATTGACATACTGCTTGAGGTGGTTTGTCTGGTTCTGACTCACCCGCTGGTGTTAGACGTGTTCTTCAAAAGCACGTTGTGTAGGGGAATATGTTTTTGGTTTGCGTGTTCCTTATCTCTGTGGCCAAGTGTTGAGGCCATTGTGGAAGGTGTATGGGCCTTCATAAAGGAGAGTTTGAAGGCCCTTCTGAAGGGAGACGTCTGGTCTGTGCAGAGCTCCCTCTGTACCACTCTGTACTCTGAATTTATTTTCTTTGTATACAATGCTCTTTTTTGAAGATAGTATTGTAGGTATTCCTTTCCGTAGGGTCCACGGTCCTCTGGTACCTTCTCAGTACTGTTAGTTGTTTTTTACTTGGTTTAATTCGTTTGTCTTGAAGGAGATATTTGTAATTATTGGACTCTTCTTGATTTCGTACATTTGTTTGCAAATCTTTTGTATTATTGCAAGTAGAGAATTAGTGACTATTTCAAATTGATAATTGGTGTTTGCACTGGCATTGATAATTGACGTTTGGACTTGGATGAGTTTTCCGTGGTTTCCATATTTTGTTTCAAATCGTGTGAAGGTGATTGTTGAGAACTGGCAGCTGATGCTAATGAGTATGTACTTACTGTTACTTAGAAAAACGGCCTGCAGGACTGTCGAGGATACTTTCATCGATGGAGTGGGTGTGTTCGAAAGGGTCAAATCTGACCAATCCATAGATTTTTTAAAGTTTGTCTCGGTGTCTTGCTCGTCAAGGAGATGAAGTCCCAGAGAACCAATGTCGTAGAATTCTCTTCCTCCCTGGTCCTCATCTGAGTAGACCCATGTCTGGCTGTGGGCATTCCAATCTGCTGAGATAAGGAAGAGTGCCTTGCAAGTGGAGTGGATGCTTGTGACGTCTTGAAGTATTTACTTGCTCTTTTACTAAGAAACTGTAGGAGACAAGTGTTAACGTTTCGTTGATAGATGATGGGGAAATCCTTATCGTATTTTCAGTACAGTAAGTGACTATTATTTACAAGGTAGGAGAGACGGGATGACGGGAGATTGCTGCTTTCGCATTGAGGGAGGTGATGGTTGCCCATATGTTGAGGATGCCTAATTTTCTTGTCCAGTGCATGTCATTCATGATCTTGAATAATATCGATATTGTATGGACTGTAGTTCGGAGGATTGTCATTGCTGTTTTAGAGTGTTGTAGGTTGATATAGAGTATGTGGAGGGAATTTGAGGGAGTTGTGTATTGCTCTAGTAGGGGTGCAAAGTTAAGCGATCAGATGGATTCTTTTCGGAGCATGATTAATGAAAATTATTTATTGTGTGTCGATTTTGGGAGAAATGGAGTAGGTAGGATGGGCCTCTAGTGTCTGGTGTAATGTGTTTAAATTTCCTCCTAGAGTTTCTTTATTAAGGAAATAGTTGCAGCAGATAGGTAGATCTGACTTTTAATCTTTTGTAAGGTATTTTCCTCCTCAATAGTCACAGTAAGGTCAAAAGGTGCAGAATATTTGTATGTGGCTAAAGCTCTGGCACTTGAAGCATCTTTTGACGTTAATGGCTACTTATAGGTCAGAGACGACTATCCCAGGTTAAGCTATTTTTGTGCTGCATTATTATTTTAAATGCCTGGGGGGAGCAGTCAAGCACCCAGTTTAATTTTCCATCTTTTCTATCGCATCTCCTAGATATTCCCAGTTTCACAAACTTGATATGGGCGTCTTGCAAGGAAATGGCTTTCAAGACGTCCTCACATGAGATGTCGTCCTCTGCTCCATGGAAAATAATCCTTGGGGAGACTTTTTCTTGGAAGTCTGGTGGAAATGCAACGTAATTATGGGAATTTGCAAATCACGTCAATCATTCTCTCAAACAAATTATTACACAATCGAGACTCAAATGTATTCCCTCTTTTCCCTATTCATTTGTCTCATTAAGTGCCTTAAAAGGAGACTTGGCTCTTTCTATGAGGAATACGGGAAAAGTTTAACTATGTACAACATGTGGAAATGGTTATAAAACACTGGATCTTATTTATCTGGGTATAGAAATTTAACGTAATAATTTTGATCGTTTAGGTATTATGCTGTCGGAACTGACAGCCTCCTTCGCTGATAAATATTGATACGATTTGTATTTGAAGTTTTGAGAATTCCTTTTCCGTCATTCATAGTTATCGGACCTTTCATATTGTTGTATTCGCGATAAAACAAAATTATATCTAATGCAAGATTACGAAGTATAAGAAACAGCTTTTAAAGGTATTCTTGATTGAATAAATATGTTCTAAACATGAAATGAGATGCAGACGCTGATATAAGCGATTAATAAAAACAATGGCAAACTTCATACCTTAAAGTTTTTAAAACTCTCTCTTTATCAAATTGCATAGAAAGATATTTATTTTACACATAAAGCCATTCAACAGTATCTTGAATAAATAACTAGTTGGATAACAACATGTATTTGTGCCGTTATCTAAAATTATGAATATTTTTATGAAATTTAACGATGAAAAGAAATTGAGCTGAGACGGTCTAAAAATTTCAACACTTGAATTCAATTGTGGGGTATAAGAGTCCAAGTTATTCTAAGAAAGTACTTCTGTCCTGAAATCCGTTTATTGATCAAAGTCAATGATTGGAAACAACCTTTGGTTTAGGGGAATGATACTTTCACTTGAAAAAAAACATCCATATCTGAAATTAAAAATAACCAGTGCAGGGTTAGAGGTCTGAAAATAAAAAAACTGGTGATAGTGATCTCGAACTTGATATTTTTTGACACAGCCGAAAAAAGCCAGTGATATTCAGAAGATTATGGAAAAGAAGCTAAGTTTTCTCGGCAAACTATGTAGCTTTTTTTATATTGGTTTGTCACCCTAAAGTAATTTTTCGCTACACGAGGGCTAATTTGACCGGAACCTACTGAATTTCTTCAGGCCAAATTAAATTGCTTAAGACTAGGCAAAACGACAGTAGGCTAGTACTAATTTTGGGAATTTTTATTTTGGAGGTGGGGTACAAAGCGGATCCCAGTTGTTTCATGCATGATTCGAAACACTGTTTTTGCTTAAACATTTCATTAGTAATATTATCTGTACTCTCTCTCATTGTTTTGCACAAGTGTATAAAAATGTACCGGTCATTCCATGTCAAATTTCAAAAAAGGGGGTATTTTCAACTCCACCCTCACCGATTTTTTTAAAGCAGTCACATATAAGAAAATGTAAAAGCTTTAACTTCCTACTTGCAAAAGTTTTTTATTTAAATTAATCTTAAATTTAAAATATTCGTCAATTTTTCATGATTTTAGAATCCTTTGTAGTGGCATCAGTTCACGCTAAATTTTAATAATCGTATCTTCAGTTGTGCTGCGCGTGATTTGTTCTCAGCAATAAAAGGGAGATGAGAACGAGCGATTGGAGAAGCTACTCATTTCACTTGTTGGTCGCTAATCGACTATCATGATACTCTGTTTCATCTATTTATCATGGTATTTTATTAAAGTCATGTTTTTACTCAGTTCTTGAACCAGCCGACACATTATAGAGTATAAGTAGCAACCCTAACCTTAGAGTACCTATACCCTAACTCGGCCGTATCTTTGGATGTAATTGTTCAATCGCACTAATTAAAGGTTTATCTTGTTTATAGATGTACAATCTTTCTAATGATGTTCAATATGACCTTCCGAGTGACCTTTCTTGTTTCAAGGTCATTCAATTTGACCTTTGGTCTTGAATTTCAAAAAATATATTTCTGAAAAATATGTCAAAGGCATGTTATTTATCTTTGTTTTCCGAAAGTTTAAAGGTGGGACACGCATAGGCTCGTAATAAAATATTATTCTAAGTAAATAGAAGGATGTAATCAGTACACGTAAATACTTGTATCGTTTGATCTAATTGACCAATCAAGCTCTGGGAAGTTATTTGGAAGAGAAAATATAACCTTTCCAACGATATATTACATGACACTGTGAATGACCTTTTGAATTCATAAGGTCAAGAAATTTGACATTTGACCTTGAATTACAAAAAAATAATAATGTTATGTTTTCTTTTCTTTTTAAAAAGATATGTTAAAGTTACGCTATCTATATTTGAGTACACTTTCTTTGGTAATTGAAGAACAAAGGTCAAATTGTATGATCTTGAAAATAGGGAGGTCACTCAGAAAGTTATGCTATATATCATTAGAAAAGGTTGTACAATTACATACAAAATAAACCCTAATTTAGTGCGATCGAATAATTGCATACAGAGATACAGGCGAGTTAGGGATTCTAGAATCACGAAAAATTGACCAATTTTTTCAAATTTAAAATTACTATAAATGAAAAAACTATTGCAAGTAGAAGGCTAAAATTTTTCAGACTTTCTTATATGTGGCTGACCAACATAATCACCAAGTTTAAAAAAATCAGAGAGGTTTGGATTGTGGGACTGTGTGGTTAGACAGGGACATTGCAGCATTTATGAATGCACGTTGCAAAGTTCTAATCACTCGAGATTTCACTTCTTGTAGTACAATATCATGGAGTCTCTTAAGCTCCAGCCAATAGACTTATTGAGCAATTCGCAAAGCCCTTTGCCGTCTTGCGTGGCCATGTTTACATTAAAATCTCCCAGCTAGGATTATCTTATACTCTAAACTTTTTATCCACTTTTTCTTCCCCGGCTTCCAAGATTTCTTCGGTGGTTGAGTTTGAAGCAAATCGGCAAAACAGCACTGCAAATCTAGCAAAACAGCACTGAAAATCGAACATTTTTCACGAGATATACCGCAGCAACATGAACGCTTACCACGTGATTTGGAAACACCTGAATGTCTCGGACAGAGGTGTGGCTTTTGACGAAAATGGCACCATCATTTGGCACTCTCGTCCTATTCTACCTCGAATGGATTATTACTACACATTTTAAATTCGGGAAAGGTAAAACTCAGTTTCGTATAGTCCACGTTTCGACCAACAGCAGCAAATCGCGAAACATGAAGCTATTGTCACAAACAATATCTTCATAATACGCCAGGAGTGACTGGAATTTGTAACTCTTTGTTGTCTTTCCTGTGAAGAAAGGTGGACATTGAATCAGGTACTGAGGAGATTCGAATCGTACTGTATTTATTCAATTAAATTATCTATTTACATTAGTGTACGTACATTTTATACATGGAACTAAGTAGAGAATATGTCTCTAAAGGGTTTTGTAGAGCGTTAACGTTGAACTAAAGTTTGAGGATAAAACTAGTAGAAATCTTCCATTTTAATTAAAAATAAAAATGCTCTAAACATATTTACAAAGCGTTGCCACAACTAACATTTAAGGAATATAAAGTGAAAAGTATGAACTGACTTTACTGATTTATAACACAAGATACATATGTAGAAAGATTGATACTGTTGAAATGGACCAGTCGATTTTAAGTATGGAAAAAAAGTTTTATCGATCTATGTGCATTTTTAAAATCAGCTACCATCATCCAAAAAGTTAGTTTTCAAATTAATTATCTGTCACGTTGTCAATAAAGAAAATAAAACAAATTTACAAATATCAAAATATGAAATAAAATAAAATTAAATTAAACCTATGGTATCCTTCCACCTTACATTTTACATTGTGGGGTTAAATAAAAGTATTTAAATTATAAACATATTAGTCTAACATCAGATATACTAAATACACTCATGTCAAAATTTATCTTAACATACCCAAAAATAATGATGTTCCATTAAATAAATATACAATCGACGTAATCCATTTTTGCAGGGAATGTGTGAAAGACAAGCCTAATTAGCATTATCCAATCAAAAGTGATCAAACGGTTTCTGATATGCAAATCAAGGCGTTACGTCATCTGACGGTGAATCAAGCGCTTTGCGCAAAGTGAATTTCTGCAATACAGCGTTTGATTTCAGTGTGTAAGGACTCAAAACGGTTTGTTATGGCTCCGAAGTATCATTTGGAAGAATCTGTGAAGTAGCGAATTATCAGCTGTTTAGAAGCAGGGCAGACAATTATGGAAGCAACGAGATGTGTGAATATTTCAAGACAGACAGTCTCTACGCTATGAAATAATTTCAGAACTCTGGAACTATAGTAAGGAGGCCTGGACAAGGTCATAAACGAATACAACTGCTTCTCAAGATCGATATCTGGCAATAACTGCCCGTCGTAACAGTAAGTCTACTGCTCAGCAGTTGAGTTCAGAGGTTGCAGCCGCCACTGGAACTGTTGTATCACGGCAAACTGTATACATAAGGCTTAATGAAAAAGGCCTTTATGCCAGAAAGCCAAAGGTATGTGTTTCACTGTCTTCACAACAAAAGAGGGATCGCTTTAACTGGTGCAAAGAACATCAGAACTGAAGTGAACACCAATGGACCCATATTCACTTTACTGATGAGTCGAGGTTTAGTTTAACATCTGATTCTAAACGTGTTTACATCTGGAGAGAGTCAGGAACGCGAAATCTTCCTTCGAAAATTATGGAACGTGACCGTTTCGGTAGTACAGGTGTGATGGTATGGGGAGGAATAATGATCGATGGACGTACGCCCCTACACGTTTTCAACAGCGGATCTGTGACCGGTCAGAGATATCGGGATGAGGTCTTAGAACCTTATGTAAGACTTTTCAGAGGTGCATATGGATCTGACTTTTTATTTATGGACAATAATGCTCGTCCACATCGAGCAAACCTCGTTGACGAATTCCTTGAAAGTGAAGCCATTGAGAGAATACCGTGTCCAGCAAAATCTCTTGATCTGAACCCGATAGAGAACTTATGGAACTACCTTGGAAAAGCAGTTGCATGGAGACATCCTCCTCCTAGAGATATAAATGCTCTGAAGACCGCATTGCTGGAGGAGTGGAACTTAATTCCTCAAACTGTGGTTAACAACATTAATGCTAGCATTAAAACACGTTGTGATATGTGTGTACACGTCAGGGGAGATCACATTCCATATTAAATTCATAAGCCTTAATTTTTTTCTGAGTTATTCTTTTTTTTTTCTGAACTCTCCTTGTCACATATTATTGCCATTTTTATTGTTTCATGCTCCAGTTTTATATCATATGCAGTGCTCTTAATTTTTTTCCTTTGTATTTATGTGTTATGATGTTATGTATCATTTCACACAAATTCATAAAATTATAGCTCACAGTTTCTGAGAAATCCGTGATTTTATGCATGTAAAGATAATTTTGGACATGAGTGTATATCTAGCATAGTAAAAGTCACAAGCCCAGTTTATCGAGGGCTTCTGATCATTTGTTATCAAATAAAACTCTTGCGTTACATCTTCATGAAGGAAAATTCTATTGCATTCATATGAGTGGAAACATGATGCCAATCTCTTGATTTAATTGTTCGACGAATTTCGTCACATCTGTTTCCAACAGAGCTTTTCCATTTTTCTTAGCTTTTGAGTCGCTTAGTCAGACTGAAGTCCCTTTTTTATCATTTCTCTGTTACTTGATAATTGAGAATGCCTTTCTTTCAGTGGTAATGATACTTCATATCCACCATCAGAGTCGATGGTCATCGTTTCTTTTTCCAAAAACCTTGCATGTTTTAGCAGCTACAGATTCTTTTTATTTGACTTCAGAATCTTGTATTCCGTAGACTTTCTAAACACAAATCTCCTACTTTCAAATTATGCTTACAATGAAATTTGTTTACTGTACTGAAGCTAATTGTTATAATTCTTTGGCCCATGTCACTCCAACTTAATCTTATTTAAATGGTGAACATGTTTCCGTCTAATCTCTCAATCACTCCAGAAGTTAGTTTACTTAAACAACACCTAGCAGTATTTTTATTTCAGGAATGTCTTGTCCAACACGCGAGAGCATAATGTTCTTTCTTTTAAGTAATGCATAATTACTGTCGTGCTTCTAAACGAGGCACAAAACTGCAAATTTTCTCTTATTAAAACATTGATGTAGTAAATTTAAATAAACCCTATTTTAGATTTCATTGAAACATTATATACTTTATGAGTTGATTCCTTAGTTTCTACACCTCCAAAATCGGAGGCAGAAGTGTCGGGTCACAACAGCGCCAAGTCGTAAATACTCAATATTATTTGTTATAATGTCTGAAACTTGTATGATATTGACCGAATAACTCATCTGCAAATGAAATAATAGTTTCAAAACAGACCAAATAATCAAATTATATTGACTTCTAATTGATATTATCGATTTACTTTACTGCATGCTTTTTGTGGTGCTTTGGTCTATTAGGAGCAACGCCCTTGGAAACTACCATTGATTTGAAATATACACGGCACGTTCCATGTTCGAACTGGTACTTCTCTCTCGCTGGCTGAAAATATTCTTTGTAATAACATCTTAGTTTGTTCAAGGATATAATTTCTTTTGTACTTAATACTATTACAGGATTTTTTCTTTTATGAACTACCAACCATTATTACTGTACTTTAAAACTTTAAGCGTATGTATTTTAATTCATACTCGTCATCTGACAGTGGTTCAAAATCACGAGGTGTCCTTGGATCTTCGTCACCAATAGTCCGTTGCATTCCTCCAGAGAGGCGTAAATTCAACAACCTAACTAACCTTTAATTCATAGTAATTAATTCTTATAATTTAAGATACTTATTCCTGTAGAACAATATAACAATTTAGGGTACTTAATTTGCATTGCGAATCTATGTGTGCTATAATATAATAATTGTATCTTTGTGGTTTAATCTATTATGTGATACAAATGGCTCTTGGTACTACTTTGGAAGAGTACAGTCAGATGAATTATTAAGTCCCTTAAGAGTCCTCCATGAACAACCCTAACTTTTTCAAGTGGAAGATTTGAAACGATTTCGTAGACTTGGAAGTCAAATACGGAGCAGATGAGGTGAAAGCAAACCTCCCTAGAGCACCAAACAGTTAGGCGTCAGCAAAATTAAATACGCATTTTTAGAATATGTTTTGTAATGAACTTGTGTAATAAATTTTGGTTGTAATAAACTTTTTGTGTTAAAACGTCTCTCTCAAACACACTATCCCTTTTCTTTTTAATGCGGGGACGAAAGGAGGGTGACTAGTATATAAACCAATTCACTGATGATGATGTGCAATGTTAGGATATTAAAACGATACTTGATACGTTAAGACGCATTGCAAAATACTCCCTGGACAACAAGACTCGAAAACTGGGAACGAAATCAATTCAGGCCAATCCATTTATGTACTAGCTCAGGTGTGACCTCGTCATCTGACCGTGGTTCAAAATTACGTGGTGTTGTCCTCGGATATCCTTCGGGATTGATCCCGGACTGTAGTCAATAGCCCTTTGAGTTGCTCCAGTGCGACTAATACCTAACCTAACCATTTATGTATTTACTATCCAACTCTTACTAAGGTGATATTTGAAGAGAGACAAGCCGTAATATCAATAGCAAAATCCTTGCTGCTGTTAACATTACGACAGCGTGGAATGGTTTATTTTAATTGAAATACTTCAAATACAATGTACCTCAAACATGCATATCTTTCATTGCAAATTATTTAAATAACAGAGCATTTACATTCAACGATGGACTAATTACAATAACCAAGAAAATTTCAATGGGTTCCCCACAGGGTCTTATCTCCGAAACTGTGGATTAACTACTTCTATGACATTACAAATTAATAACAACTCTCATTTGATGACTTTGCGATTGTGACTTGTAATACTCGCAGAGAATTATAAACAAATACTAACTCGCTATTAAACTTAATTAGTATAATTATGCGTTAATTAAGACTAACGATAGCTATGAATAAATGATATGCCATTGTGTTCGAAAAGACTAGGAAACTCAAGAGGAACACATTTTTAAAATTAGCAACCAATCAATTAAAATTACTCCGCATCTAAAGTACTTAGGATTGATACAGATAAAGGGATCACATGGATCCTACGTATAAGTAATTTCACAGACTAATTTTTTATAAGCAGCAGTTTGATAAAATTACAAGTAAAAACAGGGGTACTGATAAAAAACTATTAAAATTTCGGTACCTCAATGTCCTTGAAAAAATTATACTATACAGGGCTGGGGTTTTGGAATTTAACCACAACGCAGATTATTAAACTCAAAAATCCTTACAAATAATATCCTTACTTAAAATATCTAAAGCCTTTGTTACGGCTCCGACAGATGCTCTTAATGTTTAATACTGGTCGTACCTCCACTCTGTGTGAGCCTTTATAATCTACTATATAACTCATTCCAATGCTGGGAAAGGCTACAATTTCGATTGAAGACGCTCCCACTCTAAACGTACTAGACTTCAAAATTTCGCAAAATGTAATTAAAAAATTCTACTAACTGTATAATCATTTTTAGGGATAAAATGTAAATTCACACTATGAAATTTATACGGACGGGTCCAGGGCTGGTGACAATATGAGTCATCTGTGTGTGCATGTTTAATAAAATATACTTAACAAAATCTTCTGTTATAAACTAACAATTTTCAATGCCTTTTTCCAAGCTGAACTCATTTCCATTTCTAAGGCTATTGATTGGATCAAAAAATAAAACAGTTAATATTTTATCAGACAGCAGAAGTGTCATTTTGTCCGTAAAAACCATTTGTAACAACTCACATTTTAAAGTAACATTAAGACAAAAATTTCAACACAGAGAGATCGCTTAGGTTTTGAATGGGTCAAAACCCACGCCGGCATCTATGGTAAAGAGGTAGCTGATCAATTTGCAAAAATTGCTTCTTTATGTGGTAAAGAAGTGGAGGTTCCGATTTCTTATTCCTATTTCAATAATTATCTGAAAGGCAACCTAATCACACAGTGGGAATTAACAATCACAAGGCACAGGGAGTGAAGTCATTCTTACCCAGTGCCAACATCACTCATATTACAAATAGATTTTTGATTCATTCTTTATCTCAAGGGCCATAGTCCGCTTATGTCTTACTTATCAAGATTTCACTTTAAAAATACAGCATTATGCTCTTGCGGTATAATTAGTGGCGCGAACCACTATCTATTCAAATGTAAATTCACAGAACGTCTTCATTTAACAGAACCTAATGACAGTTTGAAACACACATAGACATTGCTTCTGTGTCCGTCGAAATAAATGTTTGTGCAACATCTTATGTTCCTGCTGTTCTCGTTTACTGTCAAAAATAATCTAAATCTCCTACACGACATTGCCGAAAAATCCTACAAAGTGAGGCTTCATAAGAGCTAAATTTGCTGTTCAGTTATTACGGAGATGCGTCAAGATGGTCTACGTAACGACGATTCTACGTAAGAAAGAGGATTGGAAGGCTAATCTCAACGAACATGAGTACCAATTTGATTTAATAAGGCATATTTAGGAAGAGCACGAAAGACAGACATGGTCCACCGACTTTCACTAAAATGTGTAAAAGGAGTGTATGTAATTATTTCAGATACTATTTTGTTTTTTGCTTTATGTATTTATTTAATTTTAGATGTCGATGAGACTTGTCAGTCATACAAGCTGATTTTGACATGCGAGGCATCTTCCGAAGACGGAAGGTCAGGACAGACGCGAATTTGTGGGATTTCGAATATTCATCTATTTGTCACTGATCTCAGTCCTAGTGGATTATTAAATAAATTTGAGATGTAAAAAGTCGCGCTAACGAGCGAGCTGATTGCATGAAATTCGAAAGATGTAAATTCAGATGGTTGGATTGAAAAATGGCCAATTGATAAACGTTGTTTTGTTTCCTTCGAAATGTTTGTTGTATCGTCTTACGTTCCTTCTATTCTTGTATATTGTCAAAACTAATTCAAATCCTCTAGACGACATTACTGAAAAATCTGACGTATGTGTGAATTTCCATATTTCATTATTATGTTCACGTTTACCATTGTATGATGTCTATGCTCACCTCGTCAACTTTATCAGTTAAACTGTTTGTTCTTCGGGATGCAGTGTATTTCTATTTAACCTTATTTTTGTTCATTTTAATCATTTAGTGCATTGTTTACTTATGTATTCTTATTTCATCTACAAAATGTAGACGGCTTTTGTTATTTTGACTGGTCTATAAATCCTGTTTATTCTTATTATTATTGTCATCAGTGTGACAAATTGAAACGCAACTAACAATACGAAATGAAACGATTTACAGCGTAATGAATTAGGAGGGGTCAAGCGGCTACATTGATTGAATATGGGATGAATAGACTTGCTGGCATTGGTCAGAGTATTGGGTATGAAGATGAATTTTATTAGAGGTGGAGAAACCGAGAAAATAGAAAACTGGGAATCTCTTGGGGAGCACCAGATATCTGAAAACACTGAGTGGATGACGGGAAAAGAACCGAGCTCCTTCACAAATCAAAATGAAACCTTAAAAAGTAGTCCCGTAGCATCGTCCTCATCTCGGAGTGCCCTGCATCAGCGACACCCCAGAGTAAGATGCCAGTTGGTTAGTATCATTCTCTCGAACTTCCCATCTACTCATATTTGACACCTCACCATACCTGCCTATATCAATGATGTTACCTCCACAGTAATACTACATGTTACACTAAATATTCACGAACAGTGCTCGTACGATCAGTGTGGGATTCAAATCAGATTTGCATGCGGCATCTTTATTCAATGCAAAGGTAGGTAGATATTTTAATTAACGTCACACTTTAGTAACACAACACTCAATGTAATGGACAATCTTCTGCACATCACTTTCACAACTAATATTACCATTAATGTTTGATTCTTTTGGCGTGACAGAAAACATTTTGTTTCATTTTTCCCAACTTCTTGAGATGCATCAGAAATTTGTAAATTAGGATACATGATAGTAAACCCTTTTTGCACACCACACAAAACTTCACATAAGATTTACATTTTTTTGGAATTGTGACGTGCAATTTTCTCTTTAATTGTCTCTTTTTTGTTTCTATTCTTATATTATAAATTTTGAAGCACTCTTGTGATCAACGAGAGACTTTATCACACCGAATATCTTTTATTTTTCCTTTTACTTCATGGACAAAAAGCTGAAGCAGTTGATCTTTGTTCGTTTTCTTTCCATTTGAAATAAAACTATTTTGTGCTAAGAGTAAACCTTCATTTTCCACTTCTTGCTTTAAAAACTGCCTAAACATTCTAAGTAATTTGATTGATCGCCTATTTTCTTTTCTATAAACGTCGTGATCTATCCCATTCCTTCAGAATATCTGTTGGTAGCAGTGAGTCTACAAGCAGGTAGATTCTACAAACGGGTCATTAAAGCATATTTATCACAAATAACTCCTAGGGTTTCTAATGCTTGCAATTGAGTTCCAAGTTGTTCTTAAAGATGTATTCAATATGTTTGTTTACCATGCCTGTTATTTTACTATAAAAGTTCTCGTACATAAATTTCGATCAGAAATTCTCGCAAAACGTGTTTTCAATTGTTCTATAGCTTTATTATAATTTTCTGCAGATGGAAAATTTTCTATCAACTGCCTAGCTGGGGAACCATCAAAAGTAGCCTGGTAAAGATAATGAAAATTATATTGTCTTCTATGTCTTATCTTCGTGTATTTTTTTAAATTGTCCCCAAAACAAAATCCAGTTCTTCGAATTTCCATCGAAGTACTTCAACTCTAACTTGGGAAATTTAAAATTCTTTTTTCGAACAGATTTATTTTCGTTACCAAATTAAAAATCATCAGTTGCTCTGCAAAAGATACACTCATACATGCATTTCATAGACAGCCTTTCTCATTCTTTCGTCACATCAAATTCTTTGAACTGTCATTCTCCGTTAATGACGTCATTAGAACCATAGCATTTCAAAAACTTTTTATCGAGCTCGAACAAATGTTATATTTTATCCTCTAGAATTTTGAAGGATGTTATCATTTCTTGTCTCAATACCGATTCTTTCAATAGATTTTTAATCCAGTGAATGAATTTGAAAATAAACGGCGCAGCTGCTTTAAGTTGATTTTTTCAATTGCTCCATTTCTTCCAAAACAGCCAAAAACCGGGTCCTTGTCACGGAAGTCACTAGTTGTAGAAAGATTGATGACGATTGAAATGAAAGACCTTTTTTAAATTACGAAATAAAAAGATGTTGTATTGATCAATGTACATCATTTTTAAAACGAGCTACCATCATCCAAAAAATTAGTTTTAGAATTAATTTTCTGTAAGTTGTCAGAACATAGGGGAACAACGAATTTATCTGCCAAAACATAATAAAATTAAACTTGCGACAATATTTATTTTGATCGTGGAGCTTCACGTCGAACTGTTGCCGAAAACAATAACCATAATTTTTTTGCTTTTCGCTAATGTTGGCAGTGGAAAGAGGTAGTTTACTAGCATAGATTCTCTCGGCTACAAGTAAAAATTTCAACAAACATATTTCCAATTCGATACTTTGTGCAGCAATGTGACAAACTTGAAAACCTTTCTTCAAGTACCTCTATGAAAAATAGGGTAAGGTCCGTTTCTACTCCAGCAGACAAGAGCAGAGTTTGTGTTTGGAACAGTTCTCGTGGTAGACAGACAGTACAGACGTGGGTTTGGTTAACAGAAATGGAGTCCTCCCAAAACTATATCGTTAATTTATTTTCTAATTTATTCTGTAGACTCCATTAGAAATTTATTTCAAATCATGTGGTATTCTGGAGAATATTTAATCCCCAAAAGTTGAAAAAATTGTAACTATTAATAATAATTGAAATTGTAAGCTATTAAAAAGTCACTGCCTTCTACATACTTTGTCCTACGTTGAGTATCCGTATTTTTAAAGGTTTCAACAATAGAAGAAAGAACTTAAACGAAAATGCGAAGAAAAAGTTTAATCTAGGAGTCAGTTTTGCAAACATAGAGTCAATTTGACAAAGAACTACGCAAAATGAATAACACGTCTATAAATGTGTTCAGTCTGAATCTTCTGTCAGCATTCTGCCCAAATGTTCAATTTTAAAATACTAAGGAAATTATTCCAATAAAGAAAGAAAATATGTAATAATTACAAAACAAAGTGTAGTCAATTTGACTCCCGTCTATTAACCTATATTAACCTTTGGAACCACCCTGTAGAAGCAGAGTGCTTCCAAACTTCCTACACAAACTTTAAGGGAAGATAGGGAACGCAAAACTAAATCGCCTTCACATAGAGGTGTATGTTCACAAGAGTCACATGGATTTGCTAGAGGGCGCTGGTCCACAATCAGCTTGAGTCATCGTCATTTTAGACGCTGCTTTGTATGGGTTACATATATCATTTCTCGAATACTGAATTGGCTAACGTATACTTATATAGCACTTAGCATATGAGGCAGCAAATGGAAACGGACTAGTCGCTGTGAGATTGTATCACGAACGATACCTCGACAAACTCGTGTCGAATCATCAAACGTTCGCACCGGACAGTGTGAAACCGAAATGTGAAAACTACTGTAAAATTAGGGCTAGTAAAAATGCTGTTTACATGCTTGCTGTCTTCTATTTCTGTGTCTTAGCGTACCCTCCCTCTAGCACATGGGGAACACTTGCGGACATTAATACTCTATCAAGGTTTAATTTTGTGCTCCCTATGCTTTAAAGTTTGCTCGGGATGTACACACATTATATAGACGTACTTATAATGTAACTACGCTGCATAAGCTTTAAATAAAAAAACTTTGTAAATGTTTTAATCATGGTTAAAATTATTAATTTATTCGTGCATTTATGTTATTAATATAAACGATTAATTATTAATAACATGACACAAAATGTTTAATTGAAAAAGCAATGTTTAAAAATTTGATTTTGCTGGAATATGAATTGCTTTTGGTGTTTGTGGTAATGAAACTGCTGAGTTTCGTACTAAAAATTTTGACCACGTAGTCGAGTGGTTAGACCGCTGGTTCTCTGTTCAAGTCAAGGCATGGATATCCGTAGTGGTTCGGAATCCATCTTAAGCCGAAGGTTCCGGTCAAATTAGCCCTTGTGTAACAAAAAAGACCGAAGAGCGGCAAATCAACCTACAAATTTTTAATTGCTATGCTTCTGCGGAATTGCAAACGTTATTCACTTCAAAAAACTATTTCTCATTTATAAGGCAGTCTTGGCACAGTGGGTTTGCCAATTACACTAGCAACCTGCGAGTTATCGACAGTTCAGATTCAATTCATGTAACTTACCCTGGATCGTAAAACAAAAGTAAAATCTCAAGAACATGGTACCAACCCACCTCCAAATTGGCAACTAAAATTTTCTTAACCAAACGGCTATTTGCATAGACCTACGATGGGTTACCAGTTACAAAATTATCTCCAATTGGAGATGGTACCGTGTTCATGACTCTAACCAACGAAACTAGTGTGATGTCCATTACGTGACGGTATCTATCCTGTATCTGGCGCAGCTTGTACAAATATGGCCCTTTAGCTATAAAACCCAACAAAACTATCAATCACATCACGACATAAAGCGCTCTCGCTCTCTGTACTCTCACATGAACAAGGAACAATTTATGTATCCACATATCAATGACGCATGAAAACATTCTCTACAACCAACCTCTAAGCCTTTCGATGTCCCCAACGATTGCTCAACGCGCCATAAAGAAAAGGGAAATTTCAATGTCCCGAGAGCAATTAAGTGAAACCGAAGAAATGGGATCACAGAGGAACGAGAGTGAAATATGGCGCATGCGCACAGGGAAGTACCTGTCTCCCGCTGTTCATTGAAAAGAAAAGGAAGATCCTGCTCCGAGACCAAAAAGAATCGGCTAAGAAATAGAACGCCCTTTAGAGCAGACGGGGATTACAGGGGAACACCGTTACACCATCGAGGCTGCATAAGGAATAATGGAGGCCATAAGGGAAGTGACGAAAAGGTTTGGCTACCTTTTTTATGTAATGGACCCTCGTGCACACAATTATGAAAAAATAGACGATGTTCAGGACTATTACAAAGAGGTAAGAGTTTCTTATATTAAATATTTGATTTATTTGTTTCTATAATTATAGTATGAAAATTTTTTGTGTGAGCATTTTAAAATATTTTCCCTTGCATTACAATAATTCATATGTAAACAAATAGATTTTTGTCTTTTTAAGTTTTATTAACGTCTTTCGAATCATTTAAATTTCTTTATGGTGTACGTTTGTCCTGCTGAGTATTTTTATAAGTTATATTGAAAAAAATAATTTTTGGATAGTTTGTGTTTAATATATGTTTGTATAGATGTAATCCAGAAGTGTTATAGTGTTTTGCATTTAAATATTTTTATTTTCTTAATACAACTGATTTTGAAAAGCATGACCAAATATCTGGTAAAAAATCCAGAGAAGTAAAAGACAATTGTTCAAATTTCCTGATTTTAAGTTATGTCCACCAATAACTTTAAGGTAATGAAAGTTACAATTTGAAAAAGTGTCAGATGTCCTCCTGTCAATTTATTCTGAAAGAATATAATTATTGGAGAAAAAAATTGTAATCTGCATTAAAAATAAAAAATAATGAAAATGACCATATCAATTGTTACCAAAAACTTGCCAAACGGACATTTGTCCCTTTTCTACCATCGGATCTTGATCCCTGACCGCCGCCAATTGTTGCTCCAGTGCGACGTTAATTACCTAACTAACCCTTTCTACCAAGATACGTATATAATCTTCACCCTCAATTTTTCAAATTCTCCATCCATGCTTAAAACATTTAAAAATTTGTTTTGAATGCTTTTCAATAGTCAGTGAAAATCATCCTTTTAATTTTATGAAGGACTGAAAACTACTTTATTGGCACATAATGTAGCACAAGCCTCAGAACAGAGTAGCGATGATTTGAGTCCGCATGTTAGCATTGAAAGTAAAGGTTTACAACCAATGATACGTTTCCCGTTTAGAAATCTACTCATGTTTCTGTGTATCCAAATATTACGAAAAACTTTTAAATAAGCGTATTGAATAAGTTCGAAAAATGTATTGTTTTATGCTTTACTCGTAACATAAATCTCATAGAAAACTGGTTAAATAACAATTTATTCATATAAAAGTAAATCAAAAATGCAATTCTCAGTGGCCACTTAATGAAAAAAATTATATTTATTAAAATAAATGTAGGTGCTTTGGGGATTTTACAGTTTATATACAGTTAAACGTTTTTATTATGAACAGCTCTATAAAATATTTATTGGATAAAAAATGTAATACTGGTGTACAGCAGCATAAATGATTAAACAAATTATTTATGAAGAAATTGCCAGGTTTTAAAATTTCCAATGGCAGAGACTTGACAACTAAAAAAGAAATACAAATAGTAACATACACACAAGTAAAAAGAGTGTCTCATTCGGTCCCTCGCCACCCAATAACGCTTTGCCAATGTAGAGCCACTGAGAGCTCTGCACCAAAGAATGTGGCAGCCAGCTGTCCGTAATGGAATAGTCTCCTCAGAGGGTTTAGTTGGGGCTACACAAAACACCCATGCGAAAGAGATGTGCCGCCAAGCAATCATGGCCAGTGATGAGGCGAAATAACGCGCCTCATTACGAGGCCCAAGAGGGATATTCATGCCATCCAGAATTCCGTAATTGGTAATTAAGACTAAATGGTTTTAAACTATATACTTCGGACTTTTGTTGACATGTCAGCTAAAATGTCGGTATTGTCTACATACTTGTCAATTTACAAAGAATGTTCGCTGTGTCCCAATTTCGATTAACATTAAGTGATGATGCAAGTTGTTTTCTGCATGATGGAATTTTCCCTTTATCATGCATACGAATCATCATACTTCATAAGAACTAAATGAGTAAGGTGTTTGAGAAAAATAGGAGGGTAAAGTCATTGTAGACCATCATTAACTTAACGATAGTCGTAGTAAATAATAAAAGGAACATGTTCTTCGTGGTTGCTTTTCAATGTATAATATTCATTTGGCTATAAACCTGAATGGGTCACATTGGATAATCACATCTGAACAAGCTCCATGGTCTTTTATAAGTTGGTTTGGTTTGTAACTCTTCGGTCTTTTTTTATTACATAAGGGCTAATTTGACCAGAACAAAGGCTTGAAGTGAATTCTGAACCACTAGAAACTCCATTTCCATGGGAAAATGATACGGGGACTCCTCAAGAAGAGGTCACCGGTACCATGATATCCGTACCAAGAGTTGTAAGAGGCCTGGAAAAAGTTAAATGATTTTCGTTCTGTAAGGCGTATTCGTTTTCTTCTGAGTTTAAAACTTATAAATGTTTTCATTAAATTTATAATAAAGCTGATCAAGTGTTTAAAGGAAAAGAAGAGAAAGCATTTTCTCATTTTAAATATTGAGTATTTGGAATATACATTTTTAATTTAATAAAGAGGCCCATATTCTGAATTGATGCTGGAATCTGCCATCTAATTTGAGACCCATACCGCAAATAGGGGGGCTAGAATAAAATAAAAGGTATACAGACGATTACATTGTATATTTTCAAAAGGGATTCTTCGTTCTTCGTCATATAATGTAAAGAGCCTTTTATTTTAAAAATATTTTTCAATCTGCAATATCCTTTACTTTATAATTTTAAAATGTCATACAGTTAATAGTTATAAGCAATAAGTCACTTATAATAAAACTCTTCCGCACAGACTGCTAAGTTCTAACTAGAGTGAGCCTAATGTAAGATAGTCACTAAACCTTGACTGAGAACATGACTCTGGACCTGTATATGAACTCAGTTGAATATTGTGAACCCTATCTTATATAAATTGCAAGTTTGTTTTGCCAGATTTCATATACTTCTGACTAAAATGTTCTGGTGCATATGAAATCACGAGCGAAACATTTGATAGAAAAGCACTAATTAGTTGCGCAAAACTAACTAAATCTAAAATTTGTATGACATACGTTCAGTTTCTTTCATAGGAGCACTGTCAAAAGTACTTAGTCGTTTGGGATTTTCACCCACAGAACTTAGTGCGTGAAAAATTTAAGATACCTGGAAATTTTATTTTATGAACTTTGGACTGAGTAACAAGACCAGGATTGTCTATTAATGAAATATATTTTTGATGGAATCAATCGATCAAAAATTAATAATGTGAACACTTATTCTTATTTTGTAAGGTAAAATATTAGCTCAATAAAAAAATACGAGTTCTCACATGTCATTTCAAAAGTTATTGATTCACTTTATATATTATTAAACTCTTGTTCGGATTCTGATATTCTTCGAAAGGTTTTGAGATATTTACATTCTATGTGTAGGTTCGATTCTCCAATTATGTATACAATTTCATATGAGAATATATCATAATGCACAAGATCAATTTGCTCATTTTAGAAATGAACTGCAAAATTTATCAAAAGTAGCATCAGCATTCAATTTAAATAATAATAAAATACGAATTATCAGTATCACTAAAAATCTACTATTTGACGCCTATTAATTTCCTATCAATTTTCAGTGAGTAATTCGATATCTATCAAAATTGAGAATGAACATATACCTCATCATAATTTTGGGGAGTAAAATTCAAGTAAAAATTTTCTCAACAAGAATTACATCTACTCTTCGATAAAAGAAGTTAAAAAATTTTAACTTCCAAGGTTTTTAACTTTCAAAAATACTTTTTAAAAGCTGCTATCTATCCAAATTAAAACTCTCGTAAAATCGTTCTTCTGTTCGACAGTGCCCTGGTGTGTTATTACAGACGTTTTCTCTTAAACCCCCAAAATGCATCTAATTTTGTTATTTGTGAAGAATATCTTGGAAGAGCACTTTCATCAAATTTTCACACCCAATAATGAGATAAAAATGGTTCCATGGTTCAACAATGCTCTGGTTTGCTTTACGGACGTTTTCTATTAATGCTACAAAATACATTTAACTTTGTTATTTCTTCCGAAGAACATTTCAGAAGGGTACTTTCGACGTATTTTCACACGGGACAGTGAGATAAAAATGGTTCTAAGGTTCAACAATGTCCTGGTGTGTTATTACGAGCGTTTTTTATTGATTCTGAAAAATGCATCTAATTTTGTTACTTTTTCCGGAGAACATTTTAGAAGAGTACTATCTGCAAGTTTTCACAGAGAACAGTGAGATAAAAATGAATCTACGGTTCAACAATGTTCTGGTAGACGTTTTCTATTAATGCAGCAAAATTCATCTAATTTTGTTATTTGTTCCGAGCAACATTTTGGAATACTTTTAATGTTTTCTCGTAGAACAGATAGACAAAAAATGGTTCTAAGGTTCAACCATGTCCAGGTGTGCTATTATAGACGTTTTCTATTAATTCAGAAAAAATGTATTTGACTGTGTTGCTTCTTCAGAAAAACACTTTAGAAGAGTGCTTTCAGCAAGTGTTTTCACTCATAACGGTTGAATTGTAGATTCATTTTTAAATGAATCTACAGTTCAACAATGTCCTGGTAAACGCTATCTATTAATGCTTCAAATTGCATCTAATTTTGTTACTTCTTCCAAAGAACATTTTTAAAATGAACTTAAACCACACTTTCCCCTCACGCAAACAGAAAGACAGGTAGTTTCTACAAGTTTCTCCATAATAGCAACATTATCTTAATCTATTACAGAGATCCCAGTATTTACAAAAGCCAAATTCACCCAAAATTAAAGTAATTAGTGACCTACTTCCAAATGGTTGCATTTGCAACGGGTACAAATGCATTTGAATAGAAAAGAAATAGGCGGAAGTTACACCTTCAAACCACAACTTGGACATCTGAGAAGCTATGAAAAGAAACTTTGCCTCAACGAGGTCTATTATATTTCTGTTTTTACTCGAGTAAATCTTTCGCGTGACTGTAAAATGAAAGGAACTCATTCAACAATATTTTGGCAACCTGCGGATAGAGTATAGGAGACTCATTATCGGTTCATTTTTGTCGTAAGTTTATTTCATGACTTCAAAGACATGTTCTATTTTTTGTATCGCGGTATTCTAGAACGAGGAAAATTGCGTTTTCTTTTGAAATTTCCGAAAAGGTTTAAAGAAAAGAGTATATACGTATTGCCTTTCCTAGACAGTTATTGTTCTGTCGGTAGAAGTAGTTACTCCTGTGTCTACAAAAGGTTATTTATAGCTATTCCTTACAGGCCTTTCGAAAGATTTCGAATTTTTAAATTTGATGTGGAGTATTTTTGAAACATTCGTTGATCTTTCACATGCATTCCATCCATTGAAATCATTTTAGACGCTCAGTGAATTTTTTCTTCATTTTCTTAAAGTCATGTCCCATCAGTGGTCTTTAAAACCAAATCAATTTCAAGTGAAAGAGCCACTATTTCATTTATGTAGAATCTGCAAACTTACATCTTCAATTATAATAGTTGTAAGTATCAATGAAAATAGCTCCAGGGCTTCCACAGGCAAAGCACTTGTGAAAAAGAAGCATTAGAAGCATAAATATTAAAAAATAGTAGCAAATTCTCCTTTTAAACCTTATTTTAGTAGTAATTTTAGTTGCTCAGGCACAAAATGAATTGGCTAAAGCACAAAATGCGCTAATTAAGTATGAAATAGACTTAGAAGATCTCGCCAAGAAATTTAAATTTTAAAATTAAAAAAACAAATATTTTCTTAAAAAGGTTTTCATGACAATCTAGCATCCACAGATTCCGATGTTTTTCTTTCATGGTTGCCACGGATTGGTGCCAAAGCTTTGAAATTACTGTCCCTCGGAAGAAGGGGAAGGACACCTTTTCTTCCTAAAGAAAAATCCAAAAAATATTTTTTCCGCCCTCTATTAGTTAAAAAAGGGACTAAATTTTCGTTGACCTTTGGTGAATTTTCAAAACGCCAAAATTTGAAAATCAGGTGCTTTTGAAAAGACTTTGCTTAAAAAGTCCCTAGTATCCAAGGTTGAAAAATAGTAGCAAAAAGTCGCCTTTTGGTCGCCTGTGGCTGCCCCGTAGATGGGATAAGCTAATCGTACCTAGGATTTTAATCCGAATGCAAAACAAGATTTACTATACATTACTTACCCATTGTTTCCGAAAGTGCACCCTACCGCCCTCTATGCATGCTGGAGGAATTTGGGGGTCCCAGTAGAAATAGCGAGCGTTGAGGAGCAAGAGTGGGCTATTAGATGCTAAAAAGTATCGCCTAAAATGTTATAAGCAAACACTTTCCTCATAGAACGATCAGAACTGGATGGTTTAAACAATAAATTGCACTCGATACAATCGAGAAACCCTAGCTGGAGGCTAAAATGTGGTTTAAAGTGGGCTAATGTTACCCGCACAGGGGCAATATTGCTCCAATTTCGACATTTCCACTGAAATTCTTCGTGTCTACACTATAAAGCAGGGATGGGCAAACTTTTTCGGTCGCGGGCCAAAAATCGAAAAAAAAAAGTTTGGCGGGCCAAGATAAATTTTTCTAAAATTTTAAAAACAATATACAAGTATTACAATTTAAATATGTTAATGAGATGAATGAAATTGCGATTTCATTTTTAAAAGTTCCTTATATTGAGGTTCGAAGTGAGATGTACTGATTCTAAGGAATGAAGCTAAATGCTCATCTGTCAGTCTACTTCTGAAATAATTCTTTCTAAGGTTCATAGTTGAAAACACTTGTTCATATATATAAGATGAAGCAAACATAGCACTGATTTTCTGTGTGTGAGATATTAAATTTGGGAAACTTACTTTCGATAATGATTTGTAAAACTCTAACTTTGGCATATCTAGAAACAGCTGCTTGATTGCAACTCAATTGATTCAAGCTGCAAATCTGACCTCACTGCTTCGCAATTTACGTTGAAAGGCATGGTAAAAAGGTATTCTGTTTGAATGGCACTGAAATCTTGAAATCTGCGTTCGAACTCAAAATGCAGTTTTTTCAAGCCATCTTCATAATTCTTAAGCTTCTCTTCATTTACTGAGGGTATTGAATTTAACCTCGAGAAATGAGACAAGTTGTTCTTAGCTAGCTGCCCAGCAAACAGATTAAGTTTTAGTTTAAAAGCTTTGAGATGGGCCCAGATATTGTCGATAAATTGATTTTTCCCTTGCATCTTGACATTCAAGTTGCTCATATGACAAAGAAGATCTGTGAAAAATGCAAAGTCCGAAAGCCATTCTGTATCTTCTAACATTTCGCACTCCGCAGAACACTGTTTCTCATGGAAGAACGACACAATGTCGTCTTTCAGCTGCCAAACTCGCTCGAAAACACATCCTGCACTAAGTCACCTTACTTTCGTGTAATACAGTACATCAGAGTATTCAGATTGCACGGACTGAAGAAAATCTCGAAATTGCCTGTGAGTAAGCCCACGAGATCGAATAGTATTTACAAGCTTCACGACTGCATCAAGCACGGGTTTCATATTCAATGCAGATTTACACAGAGCATCTTGATGTATAACCCAATGTAGAAAAACAACATTGTTCCCGGGATAGTTTTGATTAAAGGGTCCAAGAAATCCAGATTTTTTTCCTGTCATATTTGGTGCTCCATCGGTCGTAATATTACATATATTTGTTATAGGCAATTTCAAAGTTAAAAGCCCTTCCTGAAATTCACGAAAAATATCACATCCCGTTGTAGTTCCCTTTAAAGAACGCATGCACGCCAGTTCCTCGGTAATTTCAAAGTTCTCATCAACACCTCTTATAAATAATACTAATTGAGCAGTATCATTTATATCAGTGCTTTCATCCATAGCTATGGAGCAAAATTTAAACTGGCCAATCTTTGACTCTAATTGTGATGTCAAATTTTTATCGATGGCTTCGATTCTAGAAGTCACTGTTTTTTGAGATAAGCTTACAGTCTCAAAATTATTTTTCTTGTCTGGACATAAAACATCACAAACTTGGAGCATGCATTGTTTAACGAACTCCCCATCACTGAGAGCTTTATTATTTTTAGCAATATTGTATGCTACAATGTAACTTGCATGTGTAGCTGCTTCTTGGATAGTGTTTACCTTCTTGAAAAAATTTTGTCGGCCTGATAATTTTTTACAAAGACTTTCTACATTTTGTTTTCTTTCATATTCGGACATTGCTTCGTAATTGGAATTCTTATGCTTAGATGTGAAATGACGGGAAATGTTATATTCTTTGAAGACTGCTACAGCTTCATTGCAGATGAGACACACTGGTTTATCTTTAACTGTAAAAAAATATTTCCAGGTCCATTCATCATTAAAAACACGGCACTCTGAATCAACTTTACGTTTTTTAGTAGCCATTTTGGGGTTGAAATATTTTACGAATAACCCAAACAAGCACTAGCTACGCTATACTTTTTATACTTTCACCACTATTCACAATGATGCTATATGTCCGCAATCTTTCCATACGCAATCAATAATATTAAAACTCGCGCCAAAAGAAAAAGCCGCTGGCTGGAGCTTAAAATGCGCAGTCTGCCACATGTGAGGTCTAATTCACCTATATTGGATTCCCATACGTCTGCTCCCCGAGAAAGAGATAACGCTTGTTGGCGCCAGTCTACCAGCTATAACTAACAAAGAACTTCCGCTTTTAACACTTTACCGATTGAAAGCTGTCTGTGCTTGCTATTTCCGTCGATTTACTTTTTGTAGAACAAAAATAGAGAAAGTAAAAAGATCATCAGTCCTTTGAAGAAAAGGAAGAAAAAAATAATATTTAAACAAAGTAGAAAAGGAGATGGATATATAATATATAAATCATATTTTCTTTTAATTTCCGTCGGACCGGCAAATTAAAATTCTATCCGCGGGCCGCATAAAACCTTCCGGCGGGCCGGAGTTGGCCCGCGGGCCGTAGTTTGCCCATCCCTGCTATAAAGGATCTTAGAGAGGGGAGGAGAGGCCTTCTTGAAGAAATTCTAGGTGAATTGGTTCACACGTATGCTCCGCCTCGGGGACAGAAAAATCCGAGTTAGCAACTTGACTAAAAAAAATAGTCAGGTGGAACTCAATCTATCTCTGCGGTTTGAGCAGTGTTTGTGGGTAAAGTGAAAGTACCACCGTAGATATTTTCACTTTTAACAAAAAGAAATGGATGGTGAAAATGGAAATTGGATGACTGAAACGTAAAAGTAATTTGAACAGTTCAAGGTATTAAACCCTTCCCAACTTTTAACGATGGAACATTTCTAACACCTGAATACTGGACAGCATGTATTTACTCTACTTCCTTTGTACATTAACATTTATTTAAATTAAATTTCAAGAATGAAATAGATTTCACTCAAATATACTTTATGGCTTAGATTTAATCAAAGTTTGTTTGACAATTCACATAAAATACCGTTTTCAATGCGAGAGTATTTTTAAAGTCAACATTTCATCAATTTTTGTCAGACGAATGTTTTCAAATCTTTTTGGAAATTCTCGATTTGCAAAATCGTCTTGGATAGTTTAGAATTTGTCATATTTAATTTGTTAACTCACGTTGATATTGGAGTTCACAATTCATAAAAGTTTGTGTCAATACCTTTTTAAAATGTATTGTTTATTCTTTTGGATTATATTGATGAGCAAAACCTCATCGATGTTGGGAAGGGAGTTAAGATTGTCTTAGATCTGAAAAGAAAAGCAAAAATATCCTTATTTATTTCTAATCGAGCATGAAGACGCTTTGAACATTTTCTCCTAGCTTCAAAAAACAAATAATATTTCTCCATCACTTTTTATTCCATTCACAAAAGTAGTACCTCGCATATATGTACAGTCAGTGAACAAAATAAAAAACATTTAATAATATATTTTTATTAGTAAGAGGAATTTTCGGGCTCCTTTTGCCTTTAATAAGTTCCTTTCTTTTTGGAAGCAATCATTGTTTAAATAGTCTCTGATAGCACACTTTTTAACTGCTCTATACTTCTTTATAACAATAATTTTTAAAATCTCGATGCTCCCCTATTTTTATGGTATGCTCGACTCTTACCCGAGGAAAAAACGAGCGACAAATTATTTCGGGCATTATTCATAGCAGAGTAAATTCAAAGGTACCATTAAATAGAACATAATATCACAAATTCACATGCATGAAAATTGTATTAGGGCCGTCTTCTTATCAAATTTGTAATAGCAACACCAAGTTTTTAATCTTTAAACAAATTTTACGTCGTCAAATTAGTCTAAACATCACATTTCATGAATTTGCATAATTGTAATGAATAATTGTAAAATTATAATTAAAATTGTGCCCAAATAGGGAATTGCTATTGAGAAAATGGTGTTTTGCTCCATCTAATATAAAGATAGCCCCTGACGCAAATTTTATACATAGAAATTTGAAGAATGCGTTATTTCTTATCGAATGCTGTCTTTGAATTTGCTCTACTTTTCAAAATGCTGGAATTATAAGGGTTAATTCGGGTTTTTTTTCTTCGACTTTCATCACGAATTACTATCCCATCTCCAAATACAGAGTTTAAGAAATCACTGTAGCCTCTCCAGATTAATAACTTGGGTACGTCCCTGAAAAGAGCAAGCATTTGCATGTAATAAAAATAAGTATAACCCACTATAAACCTGTTGAACTTCTTCCAATCACTTCAATACCCTTTTGTGATGCAAACGAAACAGTCGTCTAACTACACTTCTTGTGAAAGATTTGACAAACGCGTCTAACGCACCTGTCACTTGTCAAAACTATTTTTTCCTATTCTCGTCTCAACCGAAACCATCCCGGTGTCAGTATTCCAATAACCAGGAAAAGGAGGCGAGTGAAACAAAGTCCCCCTTCCATTCTGCCTATCAATTGCGATCTGAAAGGTTCTTGATCCTGCCTCCGATGACCTCAATGTGAAAACCGACTGCCTTGCATTCAAACAGAGAATTTCAAGGTTGAAGAACAAATTGGGTACAACCGGGGAAAGAGGAGGAAGTGGTAAACTACCGCTCCCTTGCTTTGACCTATCTATTTTATAAGCACGAGGTGCTTGACCTTGTTTGAGAGTGGTGATAGCCCAGGATTATCAAATAGCGTGCAGGCTCTCGAGGGATTATGCAGGTGCACTCGCATTTGGTATCCCGATTTGGCAACATTGTGGCCATTGTTCTCTCCTTGTTGTGCTGCTTCAGTGTGAGGTTAATTTGGCTACTTATCTGTTCTCTCCTTTAAAGTTCCTTGATGAAAATTTTTTGGTAATTGAGGTAAACCATCTGAAACGCCACTCGTCTGAGCGGTATAGTTAGCAAAATTCTAAAGATAATTTATTCACAAAAAATGGCAACTTTTACTTGCAGGGAAATTTTACATTAACGAGTTGCAATCCAATCCAAGCACCTCAGACATCTTGAAACTTCTTTGTTTGAAGGACAAACTCCTGCTTTCATTGTTGGCATTGAAAATCAAATGGAAACGTTTTTTGTGTATTTAGCATTGCGTAATCATCATTGTCTTCGCAGAGCACGTGTGCAAGTTTATGTAAAGCCTAGAGGCTCAGAAAAAAAACCCATTGAAGCTGAACATTTTACTTCCCCTCCTCCCCAGTGGAACGAGAGACAGTGTAATGAGTTGTTTCCATATGCGTATGCGCGTACTCTCACCTGCGCATGTATACTCGTTCGTGCTTTAACATAAAATTTACATTGTTTAACATTTTTCTTTCAGCCCGCAGAAATATTTAATTACAGCTTGAATAACTTCTATGTTCGAGGTATCCTTCTGAAATCGGAGAGTTTCGCGAATGTCAACACTGTAATACAAATATTAACATCTCCAGATAAAAGAATTAGGCGTTTATGTTATTTATCGGAAATATAGTGCCATTTGAGTGAACCAAAAATAGTTTCGATATATTAATATTGAGTATTATTTTTTGATTAAACTAAGATTTCTGCAGATTAATTTTCGAAAAGATATCTAAGTTTTAGAAGATAAATGTAAGCAATAAGCAACTATGTGGTCAGTAACAAATTCCAATTCCAATCAATAGTTTGTTTTCAATAATATATCATGTTAGCTCTTTTACAGTTTTCGTTCCTTGTCGAACTAAAGAGGATTGAGTTTATTATCTTTAAAAATTGTCTAGTAGCTAAAAATGCCATTTCAAAGAACAGTGCACAAGTAATTCATACCCTTTGAAAATTCTACAAGGATAATGATTGACTTTCGAATCAGTTTTCCAAACATTTTAATTTAGATGAGGCGTTACTAACAATAATTCCACTACTAACGATAATTCTTTGTAGACTTTAAAGTAGAATAACTAAAAACAGTAAAAAAAAATGTACAGTTCCTAAACAGACAGACCAGGTCTTGACGGGCCTCGAATACGTCAGACTTTTTTCCTAATCCAGCCCCCTTAAAAATGGTTGATGAAAAATTACAAAAATAAAAGTAGGGAACAGGGGGAGTAGGTAGGAGTAGGAAATAAATAAATAAAAATATATTCGAGGAAACTATCTGTAGGTAAGATATGAGCGTGGTTACATTTGTATAGACGATGTAGTCGCTCGTAACATACAAATTATTAATGAATTCAATTTCTACGCATCTTATTTTAGTTATATTCTTTTATAAACGAAGCAATGGAGACTAAAACACAAAGAATAAACTTAGAAATTTATTTTGATTTTGATTGAAATTGTGTTGTTTATGTGAAACCATTGTGCTCCACCGGGTCTATTTTGGACTCTTTTGTGCGTGTTGAAAAGCATCTAACTTTAAAATAACTTATTTTAATCTAAATGAGTTAACTAAACATATAAAATATATCTCTTCTATGGAGTATGAAATAGAAATACGCGCCCCATGTATTTAATGCTTAATTACCCAAATATATATTTCATATATTTTCCTTTGAAATTTTTTTAGCTTTATTATCATACACTGAAGTGTCAGAAAATCTGGTACAGATGAGCAGATTATCACGATTTAAGTGATTTTCAACCCCGTATAATAGTTGGGACTTGTGAGATGGGTCATAGCATTTCGGATGTAGGGAAGCAGTTTGGATTTATTACCATTTCAAGGGTTTACCGTAACTACAAGAATTCTGGCAAGATCTGTAATTTATGACCGCAGTGTGGGTGTAAAAAAACTCTAGGTCAACTTGTCGACTGGCAAAAATCGTTTCACAGGATAAAGTGTACTCCTGCCTCGAATAACATCAGAATTCAATGCTGGGCCCTCGTCAAACTGAATGGGGACTATGCACTCAAAGATATGGGCTTAAATAGCCGACGCCAACTTGAGTAGCCGTGATGAATATTCGACACACAGCTATGCTCCTCGCCAGGGCTCGGGAACACCACCACTGGACTTTTGCTGACTGAAAGCTAGTAGCCTGGTCTGACGAGTCGCGTTTCCAACTATTTTGAGTATATAGAAGGATCTATGTGTAGAGAAAACCCCATGAAGCCATATATTCCGCGTCAACAGGGAATTAATTGTACTTGCAGGTGGTGACTCCGTAATAGTATGGGGTTTGTTTAGCTGATATTCAATGGAACCTTTGTTACGTCTACAAATGTCTGATAGGTAAATGCTATATGTGCATCCTTTCTGACGAGTTACATCCGTTTATATCCTTCGTTTATTCCGATGGGTTTGGGCTCTTCCAACAGGACAATGCGCAGCCACACAAGTCTAGAAACGCCAAATTATGGTTTGAGGAATACTCATATGAGGTTGGAGTATTGCTATTCCTACCTAAGTCATCAGATCTCAACGTTATCGAACGCATCTAGGATGCCATGCAACGCGATGTGGAACACATAAATCCTACACCTCGGAATACAACAGAATTGTGGACCGCTCTGCAGGAAGTATAGCGCTCAATGCCTACAGAATACTACGAGAGATCCACGCCATGTCATATTTCTCCAGTTTAACGCACTCCTGTGGGAGGCCTACCAAGTATTAGACTGGTGTACCAGTTTTTCTGGCACTTCAGTGAAATGCGAACAATGAAAAGTGGTTTTTTAATTTAGAAAACAGACTGCACATTACAATTCATAAAACTTATCACACAATTCGACTCATCCCCTAACCGAACTAAGTGCCCCAGCAACTCTTTGTCTGACTAGCCTTCAAAAGTTACAAAAGATAGCATTTCGTAACTTCATTGCATTTGATCGTTATATCAAATGTATTAAAGTATTGAATAACAGAGCAGTAATGAAAAGCATTTTATTGCATTTGTCGTTAGATCAAGTGTAATAAAAGTTTTCATTAGCTACGATGACATTGTATTATAAAAAATATTTACGTTGAATAAACTCGTGGTACGAGAAGGAGCTCAACAAAAATATTGCTTAATTTTGCCTTGACTGAACGACTCTTGCAAGCCTTGAAAACGAAAAAGAAATCAGAACAATGCTTCTATAAAGCAGCTTTTGTCCTTGAGAAATAGACCTCAAAAAGGGAATATCTTTTCACTATTCCGCGTTGGAACATATACTTGGGGCATTAGAGAATCATTTTGAATACTTCAAAGTGTCATATAAAATTTCAACAAATCTTCCACACTCTATAATGTAATTCTCCTATATTATACAAAATTAAATGTATACTCCAAAAGAATATCCTTAAATTGTTATTTAAAAATCTATTTAAGATTTTAAAATTTCGATATTTTGGTTTGATGTATAATCCATCCTGAGAATCACTTTGAGAGAGAAGTAACATTTTAGAAACAAAGACAAATAAATATAATTCCGAAGCTTTATTATTCTTTGATATTATGCACTCTAGAAATAACCAATACCAGCATGTATCATTCCATATCAAGTTGCAACGTTTGAATCCTTCACTCATTCAACTGCATTCTCCTGAACAGTTCCGCGCAAAATTAGTGGATGCTTTGTAAAATTGCTCATTTTTATATAATACATGGTAAACTTTAACTGCATACGAATTGTCTTACTATCTTCTATTTTGGGATAGATAAGTGGTCATTCTTGTTCTAGTTCCACTTCGCTCCTAGTTATCTGATCTTCAAAGTCGGAACTTCATTCCACGCAAACCATCTTTTGGTCCTAATGGCATATAATTTTCCTAAAAACTTTATCACTCATTTTAGAGTACAGTAAGTAGATACACACAGTGCATTCGATTACAACTCGGATAAGTGTAGCGCTCGAAACTAGGCCATTATAAAACAGGCGTATGCGATGTATACTAATACATAACAAATATATTTCGTTAATTTCCACTTTGTTTTGTGGTTTTTAGTACAGTGGGCCGATTGGTGTGATAAAAATGATACAACCAAAATATAACTCAAATAAAGATTTAATAGATACAGGAATTTATACTATTGAATTCAAAATTTATGGTCTATGGAATACGGGTCCCTCACCTATAAGAGCTGTAAAAAGGAAACTCAAAACTATAGGCGACCTCAAGCCAAAAATACCTCCTTTCAGTTCGAGAGCTGGAAATCTTCTGCCTTCTCATCCCTCCAGTTACCTTGCGCCATAAAACCCAAATATCCATCCCTCCACTTGACACTGAGGAACAGTTAATTAAGAGCCCGGTTGTATATATAGTACACTTAAAAGCATGTGGACTTTTCGTCCACATGATCTTGGGGTGCACCACCGCCAGATCTTCCGGATAGATACTTTGATACGAACGACGGTCAGTGGAAAACCTCCGGTATTGACTTGACCCCCCCTCCCAAATTGTTGCTTTTGACGTTACCATGTTCAACAATTTCAAAATTTTTACCCATATCTACCCAAATCTAGTTGGATCAGTTGAGCCGTTCCACAGAAAAACAGAGGTGGGAGTATTTCAAAGTTCAAGCACAGATATACTTCGAAAAACATGGCGTGAACGGTGAAGTAAAGCGTCAAGTGGGAGCTGTCATTAAGCAGAAAACATATAATAGCAGATGCAAATCATTTTTCAGTTGTGCCCTCCTCCAAAATCTGTTTAAAAACAGTAGCTGTAAGTTCATACTAAAAGGAAAATATATCGAAACAAATTAGCTTTTTGACAATGGAATTCAAAATGTTTTGTCACTGCCTAATATACATCAAATTTATTATGTAATAGCATCATCCCTATAAACCATCATGAGTAGGAAATATTCAGTCAAATGAAAGTACAGAGTTCTATGATTTGACAGGCTAGAAATCTTAAAAACAATATCTATAGTATGAGATATACCAAAAAATTATGTAGGATCATTTGTAATTGTAAGCGTTGAGCAAAAAAGGATGTAAAGCAATTCATAGTGAAAATTTTGTCAGTCTATAATTATGATTTGATAATGATCATTGATAAGAAAAGTGACAATGAACTGCTAGTTTCATTTTAAATCCTATGATTTATCCTGGCGGCTATCAAAACTGATATTCTGAAAACCTTCTAACCTTCATTTTCTCAACTAATGAAGTTCTATCTATGCATTAGTTAGTTAATATATTCATGTATTCTATAAAGAAAAACTAGATTTTTTATTCAATTCAAATCGAAGAGATTAAATTTTTTTATTCTTTGTCGAAATTTTGACATTTTGCGTGTCCCGTTCCGTTACACTCATTAATTGCTTAAAATTTATCGAATTAAAAATTATTTTCTTTGATTTCTTGATATGAATACGAGGCCGCTGTGGTGCAGTTGGTAAAATCGCGGATTAACAACCGGGTGATGCGAGTTCGTAACGCGAACTAACCAAAGACCGTCGTGTGCGTGAGGGCCAGTGCAGGTTAAATCTGTCGTGGCCTTAAATGTTCTCGAGTTGGGGTGGTGAGGAAATTTGGAGAGTGGGGTACTAGCTAAAGTGTTGACCTTTTCTTGTTGTCCATGGTTTAAAATTACGATCTTTCCCTTCGGGATTGATCCCGGACTGTCGCCAATAGCTCATTGCGTTGCTCCAGTGAGACGCGTTAAACTACCTACCTTCCTTGATTTGAATGCATTTAAAAAGCATCAAACCTGAAATAAAGACCTTTAAAATAATTGAAATTACCATTAGGTGTTAAGTAGGAGGAGAAATACACAAACACACATTACTTACTCAAAATATGCCTCTTATCTATTTGTGAGTAGAGCTATCAACGAAACCTAATAATTTAATTTAAAAAACATGCTACTCATGCAGGTTTATGATAGGTTTTCCAATGAAGCTTTCCATAAGTTTGTATATTGATCAAAACACATGGTCTGAGTGTCACGAGATTTCTGATTAGTGTTGTATTGCTTTAACAATTAAAATAACGACATGACTAAATAACAACAGCGATTGGTTGAAAAATCATAGAAAATATTGGTCAAATGGTCAAAACTGTTTAGAAGTTACGCATAGAAGGTTGCAGCTTGCAGAAAGGATATACACGTGCGAACCACTCAAAAAGTTAAGGGACAAACCAAACCCATGCATTTCTCCCGATGACATGTTGAAGTAATGTTTTGAGATGGAGATATAATTCAGAAGCAAAATCACATTTTTAGTGACAAAAGCTGTTCTCCACATGGGTATATTATACAACTCTCTCTCTCTCTTTCCGTGACTTGGAAAGGAAACAATTAAACACGTATCTCATGCAGAACGGATATATGCGTGTGAACCCCAGAAGGTAAAGCGACAAACCAAACCCATACATTTCTTCCGATGACATGTCGAATTATTTTTTTAAGACGAAGACAAAATTCAGTAGTAAAACCTCATTTTTAGCGATAAAATCTTGTTCTCTAAACAAGTGCGTTATACAACTTTCCGTGACTTGAAAAGGAAACAATAAAACAAGTATCTCATTATCGTGCACGGCTCTTAAAGAAATTAGAACTTGTCAAGCGTGACGAAACGGTCACCATTAGACTTCTTTGTAGTGATGCGAAGTGTTTTAAAAGGATCTAAGCTCGGTATGAGTGATTTAGAACAATGAAAAAAGTTTTGTCAGCAGTCCATTTTACATTTGATTTATGAGCAGCAAAACTTTACGGGCGCATATCTTTCATGGGATACGCGATTAGAACTAATAGCGAACAAAAAGTCTGTTTCGTAGATAATTACCTTCTTTTTTGCTCTACATTTAGAAAACTTAATTTTACGTTTCCTGCTTAGAAATACTGCCTATAAATGGCATTTTAATCAGACTTAACTATTTTACTGGATGATTTTCAAGGGAAATTTTTTTGTGGTTTTTGTGGTGGCCACAAATGCAAAAATGCATTTGTGGTTTTTGGTTTGGCCAAAGAATATATTACTAATTTATCGTGACTTCAAGTGTTATATTTAACTCTTTTTATCTACTCAGTGATTGTTTCAGATTGCATGTTGAGGGTGGTAGTGATCCCAATGACTGGCACCCCTCATAAAACAATCTGGTGTTGTTTACACTTTCCCGTTTACAATTTCTGAGGTTAAAAACCAGATGGGGTTTTGAAGGCCGATGTGTTCGATCGAATGTTTTTGGCTGCTGGAATCTCACAATATCCAGATTCAATCTGCATATACTCTGCTGTTCATAGATGTATGAAAAATATTTAATTAAAATTATTTTCTCTGTGCTCTTTGGCTCATAGAGTTTGCTTTGTTAAGAATTGGGTTTTCGCTCCGTTACAGTGGTAAAGGAGAGTCCCAATGAATACCAGGTTTTACTGTTCTTATGTTCATTGACGTAACGTCTGAACTATTGAAATTTGGATGTGCTAAAATTTCCTATTGTAACTATCTAACTAGAGTTTGAGTCGGACATATTGGAAATTACAATTAAGAGTTCTAATCATTGAGCTAGAAACCAATACGATAACAGAAATTGACTAACCTGTAAAGCAAGGCATTACAATAATTTTGGACATCTGTAGGTTTTGCGTGCGTATGCAGGTGGTAAACAAAATAATATGAACACCCATACGAAAACGAGCCATAATTCGTCCTTTCAGAACAATCATGCCACCTAGCACAAAAGTCTGTCACCAAGAGGCCATGAAGGTGGAAGTATCAGTCAATCAGCCGCAGACCTAATGTGAACATTCTTCTAATACATTCAAACGATGCTATGTTTGATCTCTCGACTTCCAAAGAGGTATGATCATCGGAGAGTACCTCGCTGGAGCCTCAGTGACGAAAACAGCCAACCTTGTGGGTGTTTCAAGGAGCACTTTATCAACTGTTGTGACAGCCTACACTAAACCTGGTAAGACGTCATCTTCGAAACAGAACAATGAGCGAAAGTCAAAGTTCACCGCCAAGGATAGACGGGTGTTGAAGGGGATGTGGCCGGAAAACACAAAACAACGGTGTTACAGATAACCTCCATGCGTCTATCTCTCCAGGACCCGTATCAACCGAAAATATCCAACGGGAAATCTGCATACTGCAAACATTCATAGCAGAACATCTATTCCAAAACCATTGGTGACACCGCGTAATCCTCTGAAGCTACGACAATGATGCAGAGATTGGACATAATAGCAGTGGGAACACGTTATCTGGTATGATGAATCTGCATTTACATTATTATGTCTGAACGTGCTTATGTCTTATGACTGAAGCACGCCCGCAGAAGCCTTTCACGTTGCCTTCTTCCTACTGTTCAGCACGAAGAGGCTCTGTGATAGTGTGGGGTGGGATTCGTGTCGTGGTCTGAGACCATTTGTAATCCTGTATGGGAAGATCAAAGCAGTGCATTATCTCAGTATTCTGAGTGATCATCTCCGTCCTATGCTCCAGACTGTGTAACCTGGGTTCAGTAGTAGTTCAGAAGAACAGGAAGTAGCAGTGTAAAAAGTTAATAATTTTTATTTAATTATAATTAACAGGTCATTAGAAAATTCCAAAAATATTTTCGTTCTACATACTTTTAAATGTTAATTGCTTTTTTTTATCTCTTTCTGTAACCATAAAGCAATATAACTACATAAATCAATACATTAACAAAAATCATTTCCAAAACATGCACCAAATTTGTTCTTTCAAATAAAAAATTCTCGTCTTATAAAATATAAATAAGAATTTTTACTTTTCAATAAATATCGTTTGGAAAATATTTTTTTGCTGTTTTACTCATAACACGCCTTTTTTATAATAAGAGTTCCACGAAATATCAATGGGTGGAAAGCCATCACTCTAGCAAATGCCATCACTCTAGGATTAATTGCCGCCAATTTAGAAATATGAACTGTAAACTTTACCATGAAACGAAAAAACCACAGAAATAAATGTGTGCACTTTGTTTATGTTTCTAGGTGCGTCAGAAAAATACAAAATATCAAATTCTATGAAATTAACAAAATGAAAGATTAAATTAGATAAGGTCACGAATATTTTCATATCTGTCAACCACTAAGACAATTTTATGTAGCTTCAATGTAAACTGGACTTCGAGAATCTGGAAAATTTGGTCTTTGTGAATCTTTACGACTGATGTTTTTTCTCCTGAACTCCACATGCACCTTCAAACAACATGTTACTTTATTGCCTTGGAAGCAATGTCAAATTCTTTATAAACTGAATTAAAATAAATTTGATTTCATAAAATAAATCTGATTTCTGATGTGTTTTATTAGATAAGTTTTGCATGCGAATGTATTTAATACACAATTTCTTCAAACAGAACCCACCTCGTAGCAACGAAATAACCAAATTTCATATACTAGGTTACTACAAATGATGGCACATGTAATTGTGGTGTCCGGTTAAAATTTTAGAAAGATTTGCAGTTATCCCTTTCCCCGAGGTACGCTGCTATTTTTAGAAATCAAGTTCCTGTAAATGTAGACTTTCAGACCACTAAAAGGCCCTAATCTAATTAGCCTTCCTGTAGCTAAGGAAGTGACCACAGCACGCCGAAGTATCTCGTAAATTGTGATTTGTAAAATGAATGCTAACCTCTCATCCATTCGCAGTATTTTTTATGCAAACACAGTCAATGAAATCACTTCCTAAAATTACCAAACACACTAATCAAGCTTTAATCAGACATGAATGCCCCCAGTAGCGTTAGGAAACACATCTTAAAAATTTTTATAACTTGGAATTATTTAATACCTTACCGTTGTTCAAGGAACAAGGATAGAGTTATTTTTGTTCATGAGGCGTTTATATGACATTAGAAGATCAAACGCTTTTCAAGAAAAACTGTTGAGAATTGTGAAGTCTTTCTATTATAAGTTAGAGTATTGTAAGGAAAGTAAGACTGTAAAACGGAAATTCAGAACATTTGATTGCTATATATACGTATATTTGATTTAGTTGAAATTGCTATCTCAGATAAAGTAATAAAAGTGAAGTGGAAGAAACAGATTTTTGTTAAAATTATTGCTTTGACTTAAGGCAATAATTGCTCAAATGTTCTTCTTAATTGATTGACATTTTTTTAATTGCATAAAATATTAATTTATTATTTACCAATGTATTAAAAGATATAGCTCCAATTTTCGAAAGGAAAATATAAAAAGATGAAACCAATAATAATTTCCTCGTTCAGATTTAATATTTTTCAGCAATAAGTTATATGCTTGATTAAAATTGAATAAAAATGTTTTAATTCCAAAGGCTTGGATATGGAGAGAAAAATAAGAAAACACACATAAATGATGTTTTTAATGTCCCTTTCGGCATACACCAATTAAAACTTGCACCTAAACAACTTAAAGTGAAAACTCCATGCATTCTGCATGGATATGATCTTCATATACATACAGAATTTTTAAAGCAAAGACGGTGAAGAAGCAACAAAAACGATTTTAAATTTATTAAAGCAACAATATCAAATATCGTCTTCTTATAAGTGAAATACACTGTCAAAATAAGATAAGATTATTTTAGATTTTCTATACCAGAATGTGGTGATCTAGACCTGATGAAGTCCACTAAGTCATTTTTTCTTTGCATGAAGGCTAGATTTCTTGTTGAGAAACGCAGTGAATTAAGCGAAGGGAGTAGAATTTTTTCTCTTCGTTTTCTCAACTGTTTTCTGACCGAGTGTGTTTAACTAGTAAAACGACGTATAATAGAAAAAGTAAAATAATTTCTAAAGTTATTTATAAGTCACATTAAAATATACCATAAAACAAACGCAATGGACATTTTTAGAATGAAATTTATATTTGTTCATCATCAAATTTTCTGTTTTCGCGTTCTTATTTCTCGGTTCTGTTCCTACTTTTTAAATATCTTCGAATTCATCAGAGTTTAGAAATCATAGATTATTGTTTTAACTTGGCATAGCTTACAGAACTAACATAAGTTTATGTAAAAAAATATATATTTATTTATCTCAATGTGACCATTCGAAAAGCACACACTTTTCTATTTCATTGAATACAGCACTTAATGAATGAATTTATCACACAAATAGACGCTTCTTTTATGAATTTTTCATAAAACATAAGAAATTCGAAAGCAGGCTGTTCATTCATCTATTTAAAAAACGAACCGTATCACGTGTGAAACGAAGCTCCACTCGAATGCTGCTTTTTCAAGGTCCATGGTACAGAACGCACTCTGTAAACACGCTTTGATTGATTGAATACGCACTTTCAAAGGAATGAAAAGACAGGTTAATGCTCATTCTTTTTCCAAATACTATGTCTAATTGAGTAAATCTATCTCTCACAAAATATCTACTAATCCAGCTGCTTTTCGACCTTGACCATTTGAAGTTGAATTCATTTCTGATTCTATTGCAACAAAATGATAAAGTGAATTCCAAATTCTATCATTTTTCAATATTTCTTTTTCGAATAGTGTTTTAATGCTTTCTCAGAAGATGAATTGATGTTATAAAAAAATTCTAATACTGAAACTGCAATTTGAATGTTTTCTAAGAACTGGAAAGTTGATCTTAGCATTTGACCGAAGTCGAAAGGTTATGGGAATAGATCTGTATGTAAGCGTATGCTACAATTTAAAACGCATTCACGTTTTTTAGTTACATGTGTTTATCCACATTCAAATCTCCTTTTGTAAAGTGGACGAATATCATATATTTCTATGCGGAACATCAGTCATTTGTAACCATTGTGAAAATGACGGCAGTGTCACAACATCGTGTATAGTTTCTGTTTCGTAAGGTAGATACAAAACAGAAATCGTTTTAATTTCTTATACGTGTGATGCGTTTTAAATATCATACATAGTACTCAAATTTCCTCAAGAAGAAATTGTCTCTACTTTAGGGGCAATACTTTAGGGCTTACTCTGATAAAGATGATGATTCTATGTTGAATGTTTTATTAAGTCTTGTAAATAAAGTAAAATGAGAGTTTTGTAGCTCTGCAGTGATTTTAGTGGGAGACATATTTTCTTATATAAAGAAAGAAATAAGGACTCTCTTTATTGGCAATTTGGTTGAAGCTCAAACTAATTGGCATACTTCGGACAAGAGAATGTGATAAGAATAAAGAGATAAGTTCAAAGAAATTGAAACAAATATTGTAATACCTATTCATATAACTTCGTTAAAAGGAAACATGATACGAAATCAGTAAAACACACAAGATAGTAATAAAATGGCAGTAAAAATGGTCTGATTAAGCTCTTATATTTTCTAATACGGTCCACAATCTTAGCTCCTTTCCTAGAGCAATGCCGTCATCAGGCTCAAAGATACGTTTTGCTTTTCCTTGAAATTAATAAGATACGTTCTATAAAATTAGCGCTCATAAACCTGTAAGGATAATTACAAATAGAAAATGTTTTTTTAAAACTCACTAAGAACGTTAAGTGCCAATAGAGTTTAGCGCAGTTTATTGTTCTTGTCAGTGTTCAAGTGAATAGCTAATATTTGAAGAAAGCCTCTTAGCTTTTCGTTACGCAGATGTGAGTCGAGATTTTCAAGGCCATCTGACCCTTTCACTTTTACTTCCTGAAGTGACCAGTAATCTCATTCGTCTTTCAGACTTGTTCACAGTTGCAAATGATTGAAGAAAAAATAAAAGCACCAACTTCCCAACATGTATTTCAACACCAAAATTACAACACCATGTAATTTTGAACTACTGTCAGATGACGAGATCACATTTAAACTGGCACCCCACTCTCCAAACTTCCACACCACTCCAACGTGAGGACATTTGAGGCCACGTCAGACTTAACGTACACGAGCCCCGATGTACTCGACGTGTCTCCGGTAGCTAATCCGCAACTCTTACAATCGGGCTACCGCGGCCCTCTTAAGATCTCACGAGTGTATGTCACTTAGGCTTGGGAATCCACATGAGTCGATTAGCTATCGAAACGCAAACTGGTGTTTCTCACCAGTCTCGACAGTTTAGCCGTATATTAGGATTCGTGCATTTTCCCATTACCAAGTGACCTTCACCCGAAGATCTTCAAATAGAGGAATCGGGATAACATGAAATTGCACGCACATGCTCCGACTATTTCATGAGATCTGTGCCTATTTGATGATATAATGTTACATAATTTTTTATACATATATAATACTCGTATCTCGCTCGGCTGCTATTAACAGTCGGTTTGTGCATGTGTGAGGATGATAATTTGCATGCAATTTACGTCACTACGCAAACTCGCTTTTGTTACTCTACGTAAGGACGGATGTTCTATCTGTTACATAGCTCCAAAAGTGTCTTATTTGAAAAATGAGTAAAATTTCTTACACCACATCTAGGATATGGATTCTGGTGATTGAGAAAAAGGATAGAAATGAAAAGAGTTTTTAGGCCAAAACAAGCTTTTTAGATTTTGCAAGATTTTTAACAAGCTTAAGCCTTTTGAAGTGCTTATGCTTCAAAACCTATAAAGCTTCGTCTGAACGAAACAGATAATTGGAAGAAAGCTTGGTAGGAAGTTCAATTAACGTCGAACTGAAGCAACACAACGGGCTATTGGCGACGGTTCGAGATCAATCCCGAACGAAACCGAGATAATTCCCGATCCCCTAGTAATTTTGAACCCGGCCAGATGACGAGGTCAACACCTGAGCTGGCTCTCCACTCTCTAAACTTCCACGCCACTCCAACGTGAGGACATTTGAGGCCGCGACTGATTTAACGTGCACCAGCCTTCACGTATACGATTGTCTTGGGTTGGATCGAGTTCCGAACTCGCAACTCTCCGATTACTAATCCGCGACTATATCAACTGGATGATGGGAAGAAATGTAGCAGCAAGTACATGGATAGTTGGAAGATAGCTCTTCCAATACTTAGCACTATGATCTCTCGTCCTAAGTAAAAGCTGATTCTTACACAAAAAAAGGAAAAAGACCCATCCAAATAGGCGTTACGTGTTCTTCAAAGAGTTGACGATAAGTGGCAATTAGTAGTTACTCGAGAGATGAAAAATCAAATTCAATCTTTATAACCTTGAAGGGGAAACACGCTGCTCCATAAAAGTAATAAAGAATTCTCTCCACATTTATCTGGTGGCTACTGTTACATTCCCTACCAGCCAATTGATATGTGGTCCTTTTGCCTCTGGGATTAGGTAATTTCTACTTTAAAACGGTTCCTTTGAATTTGAATGAATACTTGTCCATTAAAATTGGAAATTAATTAAATGGATTGGAGGGTGAATTGATCTCAACCCTTAGAGACCATTTCAACCTGTTGAGTAACTGTCTTTATCAGGACAATTCTGATCCTTGTCTTAGGGGGATGTACATAGTCACTTCTGTAGTTAATTTAGGCTATCTTCTGTTCGACAGGTTCGATATTAATGAGTTTTTAATTGTTAAATGTGGGAAAATGTTTGGACAAGCGGTGCAGTTTAGATCTTAACCTTATGGAGAAATGTTGGCTCCAAGAACAATGGCAGACTGGCGGGATGATCGGTGCCGTAAAATGTGAACATCGACCGGCCTCAGGTGAGGGTTGACTTTGAATTGTTAAAAGTAAAATATGATACATTAAGTAATCTGAGCATACTTATAAATTACGCAGTGATTTTAGATACATTAATTCAAGAAAATAGCACCCCTTTGTCGCTTTTTGAAGAAGGTTTTTACTTCTTTCAGTCAAAATATCAATTCCATATTAGCGAAAGTCATTATAAAATTGATCCAAGTTAGATTTTAAGACTAGATCAATTTTTGAAATGAGAATTATTTTTAAGAATCAGTCATGGTCTATACTTTTGAACTAAAGAAGATGTGGCATGTTACATCCTTCTTTACTAATATATGCTAACATGATTTCTCACATCACTACCATCTTTTCCTAGACCGAAATTTCTAGACTTTTAGCATCGTTTGATAGCTTAATAATACCACTACCAGCCTTGCTTCAAGTACAACACAAAACGAACGCTACGGTCATATAAGATGTACAGATTGATTTTATTATTTTTCTGTTAGTTTACTGCCTTTCTAATTGGAAAAACATTTAAATTACTGCATAAAATAAACTCTCCTTGTCTAACGACACATTCTTTTTTTTATTGAAAGCCCTACTAGCCTCCTAGAAGCACCAGCTTTTTGGTGGAATTTCTCAATGGACCCGTCCGTCAGTGACCAAAAATTATCTACAGTTACTAAAAAACTTTGTGTAACTTAATAACACCCAAATGTGTATTTGGAACATCAAATTATCTATTAGTAATCTTTGAAATTAATATTACCTATGCGTTCTGGTACTGCCATCAATCCTAGAGGGCAGTTCAATAAATTATGGTGCACACATTGAATTTTGTTTTGCATTTCAAATAATATATTTATTTTTGGGCATCCTATTAAAATTTTCGTCCTGGGTTATACAATCTACATGGCTGGCAAAATATATTGATTATAAATGTCGAGTTTACCAAAATTTGTTCTTTTGTGTGTAACAATTGCAATAACTCATTTTGATCAAATAAAACCTTCCTTTAGTTTAAATATTTATACAATATATTTTTGATACTTCTGTGTGCGATACTAGTTCTTATTGTCCTTTACTATTATATAATATCGCAAAAATACTGTGAAATTTCTAAGGGGTTTGTTTTTTTAGCATAACACAAAATTGTTTTAGGTGAATATATTTTTTGTATTAATCCGATATTTTATTGAGACACCATGCTGTAGGAACTTGAATTATTGAATATGTTACTGACAGATAAAAATTGTGAAATTACTCCTTAAAAAGCTATATTTATTTTAAATTTCAGGTGGCTCCTTTGTTTTTTGTGACAGTTTTCTTAGAACAGTTTATACTTTTCTATCAAAAAAGGCCTGTATGGAGGATTACAGATACAATGTCAAACGTGTTCCACGGGTTCCTTATGGAATTTTCAAAGTAAGTCTTTTAACTCACTCTTTTTAATTTGTTTTGTGTAATTCATGTCTTAATTCAAGGTTGCTTGTTATGTTTCTAACTCATTCAGTTGGAATGTTTGAATGAAAAAGAAACAATTCAAACATTTATACACATATTCTGATGATTTTACATGCTCTTAAGCAAATATAACTTCAAAAATACATCTTTACAGAAAATACATTTCATTTTATTTGTTTCATCAAAAAGTAACCCGCACTGTAAAAAATAAAACTAACTTCCCTAATTCAAAATTATTATTTGAATAGCCATTGCGATTTATTTTATGGTTCATCCAATTTAATTCAATTCTAAAAGATAAAAAACCCTAAAGAGGAGAAAACTATGAAAATTCATTCATTTAAAAGAAAATGGGAAATCTAAAATGGTCTTAAGAAATAACCTCGATTAACAATTTATTTGAATATCATTCATTTTTAAATCGATACAATTTTATATTTTATCAATTATAATGCATATAAATGAATGTATTATACTTATGTTAAACAATCACATACAGGTTTCTATTACAAACATGAATTTTTGATTGCTTTTAAAAATACATACAAAAAGTTTATATTCATTTTCATACTCAACTACAATAACCAACTTTTTAGAGCTGTTGTAAGTTTGTGCAATTAATACATGTTTCATGTATATATCCTTACCGATGGAACTAAGCTTTGAATCATTTGTTTTCCAAAATAGTTGTTTCATTGTATTATTTTTAAGAATAAATTTATTTTTATCGTCAAAGGGGAAGGGAACAACTAATTGGCAGTCACGTCTACCGGTCATACTTAATACCGAACAAAACAAAGAATCTAAACATCATACATTATAATTTCTCTAAAGAATACTTTTATTGCAGCATTCTAAAATCATAACTGAGAATAATTTCATAGAAAATTTAAATGTTTAAATACAGATAGCTTTGGTTTGTTTCATGATCAAGGCTAGTCATGAGTAGTGGAATGGACGTATACTTGAATACATAGACTAGGAAAAAACAGGGGCGATAAAATTTAAAAGAAAACGTCCAGTAAATGAAATAAAGGCGACTTCAATTACCAGGTTAACGCTTTAGAATTTAAATGTGATAAAATAAAACATTACTGAATTATTAAGTGTAACTAAGTAGGTAAAGCAGGCAGTTATGAAAGTCAATGTTTTCAGGTTTGCTTAGTGTTGAGATACCTATGAAAGATTATTTTGATCTTAAGTTTAATTTAGATTAGTTTCATTACTTATCAATAGCTATTTATTTGGTTTGTACGAAGGCAGGCAATGAGAATTTTTTTTGGTCAAGTGAAATGTAAGTGGCTGTAGTGTTTCTGCAGCGAAATGTGTTTCATGTAGTACGTATTCCGAACGTGAAGTCACAGGCTTGTTTTTCGAATATTTTCGATTTTTCGAATATTTTCGATTATTCGAATATTTTCGATTATTCGAATATTTTCGAATTTTTCGAAGTGCTGAATACGATTTCAGCACTTCGCCCACAAAAATTCCAAAGAGTGCATTCCGAATTGATTGGCGATAGTTGATTGGTCAAAACCAATTAAATTAAACTCCAAAACGGCAATGAAGTGCATTTTAGAGTAACCCCTATATGTATCATGCAAGAGCATTTGGGTAGCGGAAATACAATCTTCGCTTTTCCTGTGGTTTATTTTTTTTGAAAATCCCTTATAAGTCAGGAACGGTCCTGATCATGAATCGTAAAACATACTTTTCAGTAAAGCATTTTAATATAACTGTTACAGAATCCCTTTCAAAGGAGCTGAAGTGTGGGTGTATGCTTGGATTTTCAAAAACTATAGGATAATAGAATTACCGTGGGACTCACCATGGACATGGATTGCTTGTTGGTTCATCACAGACTTTTGTTACTACTGGATGCACAGAATGATACATCGTAAGTACACAACATATTTTATTTTTATTCGACGCGGAGAGGTTGAGAAAGATGAAACAGTCAATGCTTAAACCCCCCACCCAATACAAGTCGTTTAAAACATTCATCTAGAAATGGAAGGAAGAAATGTTAATATATGACACATTTTTATTCTGATTTTCCCTTCATTCTGTACGAATGATCTTTAATTATTTCAGTTAAGATAGGCCCTTCCAACATAAGAGTCTAACCTACATACCTATACCTTACTTAAAATGCGATTCGTTAAATATTTCGAATTAGTGATGCAGTGTTTTCCTCATATTGTTAAAATATATGTTCAACTTGAGAGTCATATAGATGGCAAAATTTGATGTTTTATGTTCTTTTACAAATATTTACAAGAAATCGGGTTTTTTCAGCTTTAAGTCTATTACAATGATTAAAGGAACAAATCTCTTTTCCATAAGCTTCGGTAAACAGCAAGGACGATAAGAACGCAATAATTATGCGTTTACTGATAACATTATTTGTTTAATTATTTTGCATTCATTTTAAATACAGATTCACTTCAAGAATATAGTGAAAATGCAATGTTGAAGTGCAATTTTCTGATATAAATTGACGTACCAGTACACTAAACACTGAATTCTGACGGTTCACACGAAATTTTAGAAGTTACATTTCAAACTAATGCATGCAATTGTATAGTTTTATACATATTATTCTAAAACAAAGAAATGTTTTTCTTTCTTTATGTATAAATTACGTTGTGCCTAGGATTAAAAAGGCTGAAGACATTTCGATCTGTCATTGCATGAGTACCATTTTGATTTTCTATTTAGATTTCGTATATATGCACCCCTTATTATTATTTTATTCATTCTATTTCATTTTCAGAGGTGAATATACTATGGGCCATTCACGAAACTCATCATACACCCGAAGACATGATGCTTACATCACCAATGAGGAATCACATATTTTTACTCCCTATACATTGGGTGAGAAAATCTTCCCAATTTCTTTCTTTTAAATTCTTCTTTCGAATTTGAAAATTTATCTTGTAATTACTTTTGTCTTTTAAATAAAATAATAACGATAAAAGCATTATTTAAAATGTGCGAAATGGATACTATATCTTCATAATAAAATAATTCATCCTAAAATATTAGGGTTAAATTTATTATTAGGATAAAAGCATTATTTAAAATGTGCGAAATGGATACTATATCTTCATAATAAAATAATTCATTCTAAAATATTAGGGTTAAATTTATTATTAGGATAAAAGCATTATTTAAAATGTGCGAAATGGATACTATATCTTCATAATAAAATAATTCATTCTAAAATATTAGGGTTAAATTTATTTTAAATGATGAAACATAACGCTATTATGTTTCATAATGATGAAATACTAAAAGGTATTGGTATTGGTATTTTTCAATTAACGTCACACTGGAGCAACACAACGGGCTATTGGTGACGGTCCGGGATCAATCCCAAAGGGAAAGATCCGAGGACAACACCACGTAATTTTGAACCACGGTCAGATGACGAGGCAACACCTGAGCTGGCACCCCACTCTCCAAACTTCCACACCACGCCAACGAAATACTAAAAGGAAATCTTTAAGATCAATGCTTGAAAATGCAAATCTCATTTGTGAGAGAGAAACAGATGCTGAAAGAGAGAGAGTTGAAGAGATGGAAAAAATATTTTGCCAACAGAACTTTAGCAATACTCCAGAAACGGTACTTGCATTAATAAGAGTTAACTTAGACTTGTGTATATAGAATATTTCTCTGCATCAGTTTGTTTCTGAACATAGATCAAATGGGGAACAACCATCGTATACTGAATACTTAAAGTATTTTCTCGTAAAAAGCAAAGTATAAGTGTATAACAAACACCTCTACATGCTTTAGAATATTGCGTTAATACCTAATTATCTCCATATGTAACATTTCTGTTTTATTTCAGTTAACATACATGCCAATGGCGCTAGCCATTCCTCCTACAACATATCTTGTACATTACCAAATCAGCATCATTTACCAGTATTGGCTACACTCGGAGGTATTCCAATTGAATTCTGAAATGGAAATGTATTTATAGGTCTGGTCTCTTTTAATTTAATAACGAACTTTTTCCTTTAGGTTATCGACAAATTGCCAGCTCCCCTAGAATATATGTTCAGCACCCCGAGTCATCACAGAGCCCATCATGGTGAGCATTCCCTTAATTTTATTTGCGTTACGATAAAGTACGGGAAATTGTGACATTTTTCATTCAAACCCACATCTGCAGTCTGGGCCACAGTACCAGATTAATTAATGGGTACCAGTACCAGGTTAGATGACGGGACCAAGTACTAATTAAAATTATAGGTCTTTCATTACGTAATAGTTTAAAACAGGCATTTTCACCTATATTATTTATGTGATAGAATTTCTTCAGAAAAATAGGTAAAGAAAACATGACTAGTCTAGCAAACGATAACAGAAGTTCGAATGCTTTATTTTTTAGAATATTAAATACAAGCCATAAGTCATCCATTTTTTATAGTTTAATACCATGGGACGTTCCGTTTTGTTTTGTTGCTGTTGTATATTTAGCCCTCCGTTAGTCGTACTGATCCGGACAGGTGCACTGTGACATTTTTCAACGGTTTTTAGTGTTACGCAGTGAAAAGAGTTTGTACAAAAATCTATTGCTTATAAATTTAAAGAATATTTTTTAATGATTTGTTTCTTAGTATGTTCTAAAATATACTGCGTATTTTTAAATGAATAATTAATGAGTGTCCGTATAATCTAGAACGTTTAAATAAGTGGAATGTATGATTAAAGCTTATTTATTTATAAAATTCTATTTACGTTAATAGATACGTGACTCTAAAATGATGACTTACATCAGGGCTCCCATATGGGGATTCCGATACCATGGTACCACCTAGATGGGGCCCTGCCTTCATTTACGATCATTTTAAAGTCACAATGCGTTGCTGGAGAATCAGCGTACATCAGGGCTCCTATATGGGTTTTTTTGATACCATAGTATTGGGGCAACGTGGTCGAAAAAGTCCCCCGAGAAATATGAAAAGTTTTCGTATAAAGGAATGGGTTTACTTTAACAAAAACATTGAAACATAATTTTATTTCATGAGGGCTCTCATTGAGAGGGCCTGTCGTATAACTTGGCCCGGGATGTAGATGTGGAGAGGCTGTATAAATAAATAACCACATTTATTATCTGTTTTCTTTCAGGGCGAAATCGGCGTTACATAGACAAAAATTTCGGAGGATTTTTGATCATCTGGGATCGCCTATTTGGTACGTTTGAAGCAGAGGATTCAGAGGAAAAGCCCTTGTATGGAGTTACAACACAGATGAAGTCCTTCAACCCTTTGGTCGTCCAGGTAGTTTACATTTATTCGGACATTTTAAAGCTCTATGCTCTATTTCACGTCAAGAAAGTAACTAATGTGGAAAGCAAAAAACTTGTCAAAGCCCTCAAAATGTGATCATTAAGTGATGGCTTACAAGCAAATGGCATTAACTTAATTTTACTCGTTCTTTATAAACACACTTACATTAAATCATTTTGGCACTATCAGATTGGGGTCACACGTTTGAAAATATAGATTAATATTCAATGAAAGTGTGCATTTTTCATAAATATGTATTATTTCATAATTGTAATAGAATTTAAAGATTCATTTTAACAGTGAAAAGAAGTTTTTAAATTGTATTTTTTTAATTCATTTATAAAAATTCTTTTTGAAATACTCTTATGAACGAATGATTGTATGTATTTACAAGAGAATCTCAAACTAACATGTTCCGAGAAGGCTGTATATCTTTCGTTCCTAGAATTGTTATTGCAAAATTAGGAATCTGCTTTACAAAAAAGAATTTCCATGAGATGTTTGCTTACGAACCACTCAGTATGACGTAAATGGAATTCTCAAGGTTAAATACTTCTCAAAGATTCGTCGATCTCTCCAAAATCTATTACATTTTGAGTGCTTTCAAAGTACTCAATTAGAATATAAATACTATTAAAATGTTACTGATGTGTGACATTTGATTTCCTTTTTTTATCTCATTAATTTTTTATCTCTTGTGGCATTCTGGTTCAAGAATGCCGCAAGTTAAAAAATTTTGCTAGGAAAACTGTGATCACTTGACTATTCGCCATCGTCATCTTTACGATTTGAGTTACGGCAAACTTGGGGTTGCATTGGTGTGGAGTTACTTGGGGTTTGTTTATTAGTTTTTTGTTTTATTAGCTTTTTTGCGTTAAAGGTGCCACCCCCTTTTGATAGTTTTCGATATTTTATGTATTGTGATAAAAGTATTGAGTAGCTTTATGAATTTGCTAGATGCTTTTAGAGTACAAATAGCTTCTTGATGATGCTTAGGTTTTAAAAGATAATCACTTTTCAACTGTCTGTCAAAGGAAGAGCAAAGACCGCGCATAACTTTCTGAATCGTGTAACGCATTTTCCACATGCATGCAGTTCAAATAGTTTAATTATCTAAGTGCGTCTATTGAAATCATTGAACCAATTACGTTTATTAAATTTCTACAAGTATGCATGTTTGAGACGTCGTCTACTATTCGCAAACGGGGGCTCAATTAAACTAGTCTACACAGAAATGCATTTTACTACCTAGGAGTCTCGTCAAATACTTACCAGTTTTTGTTGTTGATGCTCAAACATCCGTGAAACAAGATTGGGAGCAAGAGAAATAGTTGAAGCTAAAAGGAAAGAACATTTTCTTTTACTTTATTTTCCGTTATTCTATTAACAAATTATTTATTCTAGAGAGCACTTAGTCGCTTAGTAACAAATCATTCCTTCGCAACTAAGGTGAGAAGAAATCATATGAGATTTATTCATGTTTACATTCGGACTGAATTCAATCTTGCGCATAAATTAAACTTCCATATCAAAGCCTGTTACTTCCGTTACAAGGTCTGTAACATCCATCGATTAAACGATGGATGCTACTCTTACAGAATACAGGGGGCTTGTCATAGTATCGGAAACACTGCACTTCACTCTTATAATTTTGAATACACAAATTAACTACATTGAAAAGTGGAAGATTTAGTCACATTTCTTACCCCGTCATTTTTACATCCACAGAGTATCGAATAAATTGGAAATTTAACAACTTCCACCAAAGAATTTGGTTACATATTATATCATATACAAACAGTTAATGCTTACATTAATAGCAGCTGAAGAGTTGATGAAATCTAAGATATTTGTTTCAATTTAAATTTTGTTAAATTAAACGGAAATCGAAAATATTTCTTTTACAATTACCACGAAAATAGAAATGTATTTCCATAGATCCACATACGTATTGTCAGAGCTTGAGCTGCCTCATGCAAAAGTTCCATTGCGTAAAATAAAGCCAACTTCACTGAAAGTTTCAGTTTCATTAAAGAATCCCCTGTGCCACCTGCTAATCTTCCATACTTTTCTAAACGTCGAAGAAAAGTTCATTTTCGTTTTTAGTTACCTGGTCCACTGAAGGGAGAGTGAGAAAAAGAACTGAAACGATTTCAAGAAATTCTAAAAATAATAAATTAAAATCTACGCGCTGCAGTCACAGTTCGAAGTTGTAAATTTATATTGTAATTGTCTTGTTATTAAAATTTATAGTTTTTAATTAAAGTTATATTAATTTATAATGAATATGTATTATAATGAATATGTTTTATACACAGTTAAACGCGGCCTGTGGCATACCTACAGTATAAGTACTTATGCAATGAAATTTGTGAATGCTTCTTAAAAATGGCGTACTATTACATAAGTAGGTAATATGAGTTCAAAGATAGAAGTAAAAAAATGAATATTAATTTCTTATTTCAATATACCTCTTCCATAAAATATCGTGCAGCTAACTAAATTGTGCAAAATAAATAATTCTTCAAAACTTGCTATCCTACTCATTAACAGGTCTGTGCAAAGTTTGAACAGACAAAATTGCTTTTAAACTAAATGAATTTTGAAGAAATTTTATATCTTAAGCCTTTTTATAACGTTTTTGATACAGTGTCTTTATTAAAGATATAATTTCCTTTATTTTTACATAAGAAGGGATGAGTTTTAAAATAAGAATTTATAAATTATGAAAAGAAAATCTTAAGCATAAATTTTTTTAATCCACCTCAACTACTTTAAAATATTAATCTCGCACTGTTTTTAATGAGAATTCAATTTTCGTTTCTACACTTTTCTTTTAGACTCGCCATTTTGTGACGATATGGAAGAAATTCTGGGAGTACGAAAAAATCGGTGACCGGTTGTCTGTGATCTTCAAAGGTCCAGGATGGTCACCTGGAAAACCATGGGTTGGAAACATTGAAGATATACCACACGTAAGTCAACATTAACCTCTTTTGCTGTCAATTTCAAGAATAATGTATCTCTAGGTAGGGCATAGTTTCCTAAACTTCGCTTTGATCCCGGACCATCGCCAATGATCCGTTGTGTTGCTCTAGTACGGAGTTAATTAACCACCTATCTATCTAAACTTTGCTGGCTCAATCCTTCTCAACAACAATTTTCTTCGGAGATCCCCTCTGGAAAACTTTATCTTAATTAATAGCAAATTGCAGGTACAGCAGTTTTCCTACAACTTTTGAATTTCACCAAAACATTTATATAGCATGCGCAATTTTAGAATTTCAAAAATTAGTTTGGAAATAAAACAACTTGAAACTGAAATTATAAAGCTATTTATTAAAATAAAATTAAAATAAATTTCTCATAAACACACCAGATAGTTCATTATTATAAGTAATTAACATCAATCATGTCAATAAAATTGAAAATAGTCACTAGTGAGAACGATGAGCGCCTAGTAATGTGCTTCCAATTTGTTTATACTGGGCTCTATTTTCGTCAGTAGCATCCTTGAATTTCCACAATCAAAGAACAATTTGCAGTCGGTTTCTCTCTTTAAAGTGAAAAGAATTGGTGACAATGGAACGCTGTAGTGAGTGTTTCTGTAGGGTTAAATAGAAAATAAGTACTTAAAACACTTTTAGGCAAGAAATTCTTTTAGCATCTTATTAGCCTGTATTGATCCTCAACCCCTCCCTATTTCAATTGGGGTCAGCATTACCCTGCCTCAAAGATTACTGCAGCGCCAAGAGGAGGGTAGTAACGTCCACTTTGGAAAACCATGCATTTTGCTATGTAAGCCACCTCTATGAATTTGACCGTATTTGCGTTATTGATGACAGTCTGCTGGTTTTATAGAGACTCCGGATCCATTCAAACCTAGAATGCTCGTATCTCAAGAAAGTCATTTGCTTTCACAATGTAGGGGGACGGGCACTGTAGCCTGGTTGGTAGAGTATCAGATTATCAATTGGAGAGTTACGAGTTCGAAACTCGACCGTCGTGTTGGTGGGGCTGGTGCATGTCAAATCTGTCTGGCCTCAAATAGTCTCATGTTGGCATGGTGTGGAAGTTTGGAGAATGGGTGCTAGCTCAGGTGTTGACCTCGTCATCAGGCCATGGTTAAAAATTACAAGGTGTCCTCTTTTTTTTCTCAGGATTAATCTAGGACCGTCGTCAACAATTCATTTAAATTGCATCAATAAACTTGTTCTGATAGCGTGAAATGTCAGTCAAATGTAACTTTAAAACGAACCATACAGTTTACTTTAAAGCGAAAGACACGTGCAAATTTTGAAACTAAAGTCCAAAAACGAATTGGAGCTTGTCTGTAGTTTCTAAGTTTGATACATAATTTGAACAAAAAAAGATAGAATTTTATATTCAGGCGATTTGCTTGAACTATCTCATGAATGAATGAATGCTTTGTGAATAATTAATTCTACATTGGTTTCATAATTTTTTTTTCTTTGAAATACAGCCTGCTCCAGCTTGGGAAAAGTATGATCCTCAAATGCCCCTGTGGTGCAAATATTATACTGTTCTGCATTTCTCTTTCTTGGTGAATGGTTACATGACTCTAGTCATGAACATGTCGGTAAGACATTTTCATTTTTAATCTTTGCATTATAATTGCATACTTTCATCTCACATCAAATTATTTTACTGCTTGCAAAAGTAACTCTTTATCCTAGATACTAAATTTATTATGCAGACCATTGTTGTTTAATTATATTTATTCTTTTAAAATATCGTATTTGCATTGTTTCATTTTTCAAATGCAAATTAAAACTTTATATTATTCTACAATCTGAGGGTATTTTGTGTGTATTTACAGCTTTAGATCTATTTATAAAGGTGATTTAATGTAGATCAGGAATGCGCAGACCGCGACTCGCGGGCCTCATGCGGCCCTCCGCATGAGGCCCGCATGACAATTTAAAACTTTAACAAGTCGCACTATAGGTAACTTAGATTAAAACGTCGAGTTACGTCACTTCCGAAATAAAGCGAGAAGTACATCATCCGACAAAAACAATAGCGTCCCCTATATTTAGCTTCACAGACAACCCTCTCATAAAATTTCGGTCAATTCAATGCTTGATGAAAAAACTTTTTTTAGAAATCGTTAACACAATAGTGACCAAAAGCTGTTCTGTCTGATGGCTATGCAATATGCAAAACATTAAAAAAAATTTCATTATCTTGAGAGCTCCAAAGTTTAAAAATTTGATAATTTTTTGCGGTATAAAGGACGCAAATTCGATTACTTAATTAAACTTCAAAACTTTTTGAGGGACACTTTTTCCAAGACGTTGATTTTTATGATGGTTTCACAACCAAATTTGTCCAAAACATGGCCTTGAAGGGCTATAGTATTTCAAATTCTGCAGAAGTAACCAATCTGAAGTTGAATCTCTGATGGATGGCTTTCATTTGAAGCGAAAACATTCGTCCGTGGTGTTTATTAGATCTTCTGAATGGCGATACAACTATGAGCTTCAGCAAGAAAAGTATGAGAAGTTTAGTTGCTTGGCCTATCTTTGATTCATCATCAGTTTTGTGTGATAACGCATTAAGATTTTATAAAGTCAAATGACCTAAAGAGCCCTACACCATCTGAAAAATGGTCCCATCTGTGTCTTTCATATCAATCCTATACTCACCAAATATTTAAGGCTTGGATACGAGTATCAATTACAAGTGTCTTCCATGATTGTGTTATACCGCAGATTCAAGCAAACCAAGACGATATCATTACGTAGTTCGGTATCTAAGGCCAAAAGAAACATTAATTATGAACACAAAATCAATAGTTTAAAGGAATGGCTCTTTTCAAGGCCATTTTTCTTTTGAAAAATTGTAGAACATATTAAAATCTTTATTTTGAAAGACGTCTCTTAAAAGGGTTTGAAAATTAACTTAGTAATTGAATTTACATCCTTTATGCAGCAAAATAGCGTCAAATTTTCAAACTTCATGTTCTAGAAGAGCTCTCAAGAAGTTTCAAGCAGTTCAAGTTATTCGCGATTGGCAACTTCCCAAATAAGCGAAAAATTAGAAATTTTAAAACACTGTTAGCGTTATTTTTCGCATTTTTGATTAATGATTTTTTATTTGTACCAGTACCATTAACGCTCTTTGCTTAGAATTATAGAGTTGTTTATTGATCATATTTGCATTTAAAATGGAGAACAAATGGTCTTTAAATAGAAGATTAGTGTTTAACCATCAATGGATTTTCTAATTCATTTCAAAATTTGTAAAACAATAAGCTAATTTTCAAAAATGTCAATAACAGAATACAACTGTGATACTTTGAATTACAGATATAATTCGAAACTTTGAACTTGTAAGACATTTATTGAGCTTTAGAATTGAGCTATTGAGAAAGTGCCTAGCTTAGTTTAGTAAAATTAAGGTTGGTTTTGCTTATGTAATGTAGAACAACGTCTTATGGTATGATACAGATCAGCAGTGGATACGACGACATAATTGTGACTGATTTTAACTCACAATAACTCGGGCTTCTTGGGAGCATGGTTTAGTTTAGTTTAAAAGCGCAATATAGTTTAAAAGTATAGTTTAAAAGCGCAAAGATGACATTTAGCGACATTTATAGATGTGGATGGGGGACAGCGGATCAATTGTAGCTAGTGACAGAGCGCCAAAGTGGATGATCATTTTGGTGTAAGCGCCGCGAGCATACTTCTGTTTTCTTTTTCAATACTAAACTAAAAATGATTGGACATAGATCTTGGTATGTAATTAGTGTTAACAGTGAATTAGTCACTCGAATTGAAAAAAATTACAATAAATATATTTCCTATAAATATTACAATAAATATTTAAATAACTTAATGAACTAGCCGTGTGAATTGAAAAAATTACAATAAACAAATATCACTAGCATCCACTGTGCATTTTATTCACGATCTTTATCATAGACACAAGACAGGACATACGTAGTTAGTTCTGCGTTTAAACACAGCGTGCGAATATACTTGGGCCAATAGGTTTTTTATTATAATTGACACTTGAAGAGAAACAAAAATTGTTCTGATGGAGTTGACGTTCGCGTAAAATTATTTCGACTGGTTATTAAAGAATCTTCTTTTCGTTTTCTTTCTACTTTTGGACATTTGACATTTGAAGAGCAACAAAAATTGTTCTGATGGAGTTGACGTTCACATAAAATTATTTTGATTGGTTATTAAAGAATCTTCTTTTCGTTTGCTTTCTACTTTTAGAGAATACAATACGCTTTTCCTCAACACGTGAATGCTTCGGTAGTCCAATTTCAGGTACATTTTCATCACTTGATAAGGTCAATGTATTCAATTCAATGTATACTTTAAGTATGTGTCCGCACGAAATTTCACTGGCATTTTTCCATATGTACAAAAAATTGACGTTTTCCCTAAATTCATTGCATACGAAATCATAAAATGACTCATTTTCATGTGAATGAGAAGCCTCAAGGTTATTTTAGATGGAGGTTACTTTTCCACTTTCAATGCATTCATAAGTATCAAAGAAATTGAATTGGAAGAATTTTTCAAATAATTACTTTTATTCATAGTACAATCAAACTACTGAAAAAGATTATGCATTTCTTGGGTTTGTGTACGTATGTATTTAGCATTTGTGTATCAGTAATCCAGTCGAGTAATTCAATCAGTAAATTCTTTAGTGAAATTCTCCAATGTATAAACTATCTGAGTTCTGGGTCGCTTACGTTAGCGAAATATGAGAGAAATTATCAGTATAAACAAACGAACAGAAGACGAAGATTTTACTTCCGGTGTCCCCACCATACACACAATATGGATGCGCGTTCTACCACAAAAACTCTAGAGCATCTATATTTAGCTTTATCGAAAGTTTCTAAAACGGAACCAGTCTTCCAAACAGCGATGAGTCGTAAATTAGATAAGTTCTTGATTAATTTGGTGGTTATTTTCTCTAATCACATAATTTATATCTTTTTTGTCCTTTAGCACTTGTCCAAGGGTCTAATTTATACATCAGCTACATATATATCCTACTCGTGTATAACACTGGGTTTTCTACTGGATAACAGGTAAATAGTTTTTTTCCTTTTTATTAGTAAATATGAATTATAGTATTGTTTTGAGAATTACTCATTGATTTGTTATACTATCTGAAAAGTATCTGATAAAAAAAGCCGATTTTAAATGGGAAAATATTTTAAATTCCTTAGTTATACTTTTCATAATGAAAACGCATAGTAGAATTAACATTCATCTTCTGTGTCTCAATGACATTCAAACGAAGAAATCAGATAACTTTTTATGTAAAACTATTCAGATTAACGAAAAAACTAAGAATAATTTCATCGCAGTTCTTAAGTTTCTAAGTCCCGGAAACATATTTAAGTGTATATTTATACATGATTAGTGTACTTAAACGAAACTAATTCCTTTCACGATTTTGTCTGGCTACAATTTGTAAAAATGTACCTCAAAACATTTAAGACAATACTTCAAATACGATTTTGCAAAATCTGAGAACCGCTTTCGGAAAGAACAGAAAATGCAAAGTACATTACAAACTGTGATTGATTAACATTTGTATGGGAGTATGGGGGATTTTAAACTTAGGAGGCGATGCACTCTTATCTGAATCTAATGTTATACAATTAAAATACGCTCCAAAGAACAGTAATATCACTAAGTACAATAAAGCGCAAGCTATATCTGAATAAAGGATTCAAACTGATCGATATGGCATGGTATTTTAATTAACGTCGCACTGGAGCAACACAACGGGCTATTGGTGACTATCCGGGATCAAACCCGAAGGGAAAGATCCAATCAAACTGATCGTAATCTGAATTCATTTTTATTTCCAATGACTAGAACACAATAATTTTTTTCCATTGACGGGTTACTAAATAGGGTTGCCAAGAACAAAAAAGAACATGAACACATATTGATAGAAATAAGAACACAAAACCTTAAACACGATTACACAAGATGGAAAAAAGTCTATTGACCCATTCAGTCTCTTGCTTCCCAGTTGCAATCGTCTTCAACAGATACACGAATACCAGGAAAATGTGGACACTATCCATTTCGATCCCAAGACTGTAAAACTTATAGACAGGATCAGGAACAATGTTTAAAAAATGCAGGTGTTTTGCAAGACACTCATGTCCAGTTAGTATTCTAAATTCAGTCACAGCCTTTTTCCTTGGAAAGTACGAAGTATCGAATACCAGAGACCCATGGTTTCAAAGTGTTTTTCTCAAGTAATTCATTGTAGAAACCTTATCTAAAAGATTATTTGATTGCCAGTTTTAAAGTCTGGAAAGGGAATTGATGTTTGGAAGATAATTGTTTCCCTTTTGATCGGCATTCCCGTTTCCAATTATTCCGCGGTGGCCTGGTCCTCACTGGATGATAATCTCTTTGTTTCCAGTTGAAATATTATTTAGAAGAGCAGAATCTTATTAAAAGAGAAAAATTAGCAAAGCACACAAAGAAAAACAACGAGCAATGGCAATAAAAAGGAATCTGAAAACAAAACGACTCAAATTATGTAGCGTAAAAAGCAAACGAGGAAATTGAAGCAACTACTAACTTCAGTTAAAGAACAAAAGCAAATAAGAATGCTCCAGTGATTCTTGTACATCTGAAACTTTAGAAACAATTTGGATTTCTAAAATAAACTCGCAAAGGCAACTTGTTTCAGTCGTGCAGGAAAGTATACAATTTCAGATTGTACAAAACATCCGGCCCGAACATAGGTCATTCACCAGAGCCATATATTTATATATACACGTGCATTTTTATCTACCTCTCAACATTTGAATTTTCTAAGAAAAATGTTTGTTCGGGCTTCGAAAACTTCTTGTGCTCCCCAGTTCTTCAAGGAAAGAAATGTTCAGTGTTATAAAACAAACCAGATGGAAAACGAGATTTATTACGCTACCCAAATTCTCTCATATGATACAGGGGATTTTTGTTGGAGAACTGCTGAAATCATAGCAGTTCGAAGAAGTAGAGTAACATCAAGTTCAAAATACAGGAAACACGTTCAGCCGCAAAAACATTACTGCCACTTACGCCTAGCTTGACAGAAAAAGCCTCTCTTATTCAGAAAAGTTAATGACATCATTAAATTATAAATAACTACTCTACTAAAACAAATCCCCGTTCTTTCTATTCACTCTGCACTTTAAATAACGAGTAAAAGGAAAGTGCATCTCACGAAGTTTCTGATTTCACATAACATCTGATGCACATATTTTCTCATCAGAATTTCAGATAAATAGCGTTAATATAAAATGTTGATACACAAATATACTCAGCTAGTGTACTGTTTGATTCAGAATGTTGTGGTCAGTATCTTCAGCAACGGAGAGGTCGACCGTGTAATTCCCGAGAAGCTGATGCCTCTAGGACAGTGTTGCAGTGAAAGATTCTTCTGGAATTTGTCATTTTTATTTGTAAAGCGTTTTTATGAATAAACATTTTTAGTTCGAATATTCTGAAGGGAATAATATTTGAATGTGGCGAAAAGCTCAGAACCAGATCGTCTAAACAATATCAGTATACCAAATGCCAGTTACCAATAAGCAAGGAAATATAAAGAAAGTTTTTCCACTTAAATTGAGGATCAAGGCAATCCCCACCCCACCCCTGTATCCAGTTCTCAAATCATTTTCTGAATACTGTTTCTTTGCAATTTCGCATCGCTGTGTAAGTGAAATTTGAAACCCAAGTGGACTTGATTTTTTAAAAGTAATATACCTACAGATTAAAATTTTATTATGAATATGAAGCACTTGACTTTGTTTAATTTTGGTGTTAAGAAATCTCGTATAAAGGTATTTGTAAGGCTACAAATATAAATTTTAAGTGATCAGAATGAGGTATGTCCATAAAAATCAGCTCTAAGTAATTTAATGATGTTGGAAACTACAATGCACTAGAAGATTTCATTAGTCCAGTGATTGACAACTAATTGAAACATATTTTTATACTTCTCAACATGTTACACTGCATGCATAAGTGTTCTAATACTCTTTATGAATATACTATAATTAATACTTATGTTAGTTTAATGTATGAATTTTTCAAAATTTGAAAAAATATTTATTAGTAAATTTGTTGGGACAGTACTCTCGTGTTTTTAAAAAGAATTGACCAGGCCACGATCTCTCAAATGTTGAGTACCATTATTCTTGGAGGCCGGTTGCCCTCGAAATTTTTTTTGACAATAATTTAAATACTTTTCAATTAAAAAGAGAGTAAACTGTGAATAAGTAAATAAAAATAAAATTAGTTTTAAGTAAAAAAGAATATACCTATTCTAATCTCGATTTGTTGTATAGTATTGATTAATTTCATTAACAAATTAATTGCACTCAAAGCAGATCAATTTATCGAAAATAATTAGAAAAATGGTTTATCTACCTTTTCTTCTTTAAAAGTACTTTAAAATTTATTGCCATGCTTCTCTCTTCTTGAGGTAGATCGTTGCATTTCCCGGAATGATCTCCGTTACTGAGCATCTTAATCGCTTTTCAAGGAAAAGTGTTAAAACATTTTTGATACTCCTTTATCAAACATTTTAAAAACCAAAATAATAGAATTTTTATTTTTGAAAGTGATTTTTGAAGATTAAATTACACATGTACACCCGAGAATTTTAGAAGTCGCTGAAATTTTAGCCTTGAATCGCTATTGACATTTACTTTTATTTCAAACCCCGTACTTTCGTTATACAATTTTATTTGTCAACTACATACTTTCTATGTTAACTGCTGTTAAACTAATTACGTATATTCTTTTGCAGCCAGTATGGTCCTCCTTTGGAATTTATGAGATGCATCCTCTATTTTCTGCTTGATAGAATAATTTCTTCGGAAATCAAAACATTCGGAGCCGTACCGGTTATTGTAATGTACCTTTATCGATCTTGGTTTATTTTATCAAATGTCATCTGGATAAGTTTCTATACCTTCCAGAGTCTGCGCAAGGCTTACAAGGAGAAGACTTTGTAAAACAGAACTATTTTTTCATTTACTTAGAAATGTCCAGAAAAGAAGAAAATGTAGCCTCCAAATTATTTCTATACAAATATTTTATAGTATCATGTTCTACATGAATGTACATATGCTGCTAGACTTGGGCTGTAGAATGTTTCAAGAAAGAGATTTTATACATACATATATTTTGTGTACCTCTTGTAACAAATTTCAAAATTAGTAACAAAAAATAATTAAATAACTATATATGTATTATTTTGTTGGAATCAGAATTTGAGCAAATGCTGGATTTATGACTGGAATCAAAACCTGTACAAATCTTTTTCGTAATTAGCCTTCCTTTTGATTCCTTATTATGATCCCATATTATTATATTTTTATAATACTTCTATAACAATTTCAAATGTTTGTTAATAGGCTTTGTTAGCTCTACTCCTTAAATCTATTAAACAAATTGAAAGAGTTAATTTTATGCAAGTGAGTAAAAATTACTAAATACAATAGGGATCGAAGATAAGAGCTCTTAAAATTAATAAAACAAATCGGAAGAAATCCAAAATGAAAATAATAGTAAAGCACCTAAATGAAAATGTGTCTACAAACTAAGAAATTCAATATTCTCATGGTTTTGACAACTGTTTAAGTAAAATAAAAGTCACAATTTTAAGAAAAACTCATGAAATTTACATTTATTTCTGCAAATGAACATTTATTTATTCAACAAATTCTTTGGATGTAAAAGCAGTTTTCTTCTTTTTTCTTCAACCGTGTAGAACAAGTAAATGACTACCGTGTGATTCCTAACAAAATAAAAGGATACTTTCCCAGATGGTTTTATAGCTTTAACATCTTCATATTACTAGAAATAAATTTCATTGAAACATTTGCTATCTATTCAACTAGCTAATCATATACGAGATGTGTAATGCACGAAATAAACTATTTGAAATGGTTCACATTAATTGCTAGCCGTAAATTTATGAATGATACATTTGTTTTGACGAAAACATTTGGATTAAATTATAAGCAGAATCTTGAGCATAACATAATCTGGACTTGTAAATTTTTCGAGTGTGTGTTTCGCAAAGTAAAATATACTTTTGTGTGAAGAGGTAGGGGTTTTAATAAATACTTTTGGTACTGATATGGACCTGCACCAAAGTTGCCATGTAGCTACTCCACACAACGTATAAACAACTATTCTCGATCATTGGATTAAAGCAACAATTTTCAACTTTTTTTTTTTATCTCATGGCACATATAAACTCTAAAATTCTGCGGCACACCAAAAGTATACTGTATTTTTTGCCGATCTGAAAAAAATAGCTATAATTTTGATACATTTTCAAAAAAATAGTAATTACCTACTCATTTTCCACCAAATTGAATTTTTAAAATATCTTTATCAAATAACTTATGATATTTTGGAACAAAAAAAATAATGCTTAGCATTATTTATACTATTATTATTTGAATTATTTGTACTACTTGAAATTATTTGTGAACACACACTTGCCAAAAGTTCAAAACTAAATTGGTGAAATTAAATTAATCTTATACTATTGAAACCGCTTCTTCACCATCGCACATTCTTGCGTTACACCAGTGTGCCGCGGCTCACCGATTGAAAATCGTCGGGCTTAAAACATAAATACTGCATGTTCTGAAACATGCAATCATATCAAAGCTTCTAATGCTAAAGCAACGTCTAAAGGAAATTTTTCAATTCTCAAGGAATGATTCAAGAATTCTTGGAAAAACCTATCATCAAAAATATTTATTCAGGGTAGCTCAATAAATTCTAATGAAGATTTGACTGATATTTTAAAATTAACAAAGATATTTCATTGCATACGCAATCGGTAATTATAATGAAATTGAACAATAGGAATAATAGTTTTCATTTGTTTGTTTAAATTAATATTTAAACTCCTTTATGAAAGAGTATTCTTAGAACAATTACATATGCTAACTGTTGTAAGATATTTTATACCTTTTATTTGTATTGAATACAAAAAGTATGTGTAAAATAAAACTGTAAAAACTTTCATTCAGTGTGTTCATGTCTTCTTATTTAGAGTTATTCATTTGATTAATTTTGAAGGTGTACATGCGAAGACATTTGAAAAATAGTTTAAATTTGACTTCAATTTATGCATTTACACTTAAAGAATTTTAGTGCTTCATATTGCAATCCAAAATTAATTTTTTTGTAATTTCTTACTACCGTTACGATTTCGCTCAAATGCTAGTCTCAGAAGAACCAGAATGAACCAAGGCTCCTTTTGTAATTTGCAAATAAAAAATGTTTCAAGAATTTTTCTAAAATTCTATACTCTTCAAAATAAAAACACTGAACATCATTACATTATACATTACTCATCAATTTGTTATAACAGGCATCAACAAATACTGTCTTAAATTGCCCATATTTTTCTTACGATTTCGTTCAAATGCTAGCCTTAGAATGAACCAAGGCTCCTTTCATAATTTGCAAATAAAAATGGTACCAGAATTTTTCTAAAATTCTACGTTCTCCAAAATTAAAAACACTAAACATCGTTATAGCACTATAGAACATTTATTAGTTTGTTATAACAGGCATCAACGAATACTCTCTTAAATTTCTCATATTCATTCTTAATTATTCCACATATTTTAATATAATCCCAATTGTTCTAGAGGAAACGGTGTAGTTAAAGTCCAAAATACTTGTGTTCAAATTGAAGTTTGACTCACTTTTAAAAATTAAATTTCTTAAAGAGAAAAATACTGTTTTAAATCTGCGTTGCTTTTAATTGCGTCGCTAAAAGGAGTCCTGTAAATATTGGTAAACTAAAATTGGCCACATAACGCGTAATCATCGTTTCATTAAGGCCTGACGCTCACCAGTATCATGCGTTTAAACTCCCTCAATCTTTCCATGCTATCTGATCATCTCTGCCAAAAGAGAAACCTAGAGCAAATATTGCAAAGTGAAAATTACGAAATTTATCACATGACACGCTTTATTCTGCAACTATGAGGAAATATGCTCTTATAAATAATCTTTCTTTAAAAAACAGAGATTATCGTCCAGTGGAAACAAGAATGTCAACTAAAAGGGAACAGCTATCCTCCAAACATGAAGTTCTCAATTCCCTTTCCAGACTGCAAAACTGGCAATCAAATGTTTTTTAGAGAGGTTTTCTCCAAGGAATTACTCTAGAGGCTTATCTTTGTAACCCGCCGCTGAAATTTTAAAAAAATCAAGTGACAGTGCGAATATAAAATGCACCACAAACACCAAGCAAAAGCAATGTTTTCCGTTTTCTTTTATTGAATTCTTTTGATTGATTCGATACTAAACCATTGTGATTTTATACTAAACCATTTTAACGAATGAATTGGCAAAACCAAAAGACCCAGGCATAAATTTCCAGAGAAGTTTTAAAAATAATTAACAAGCATTACGGCCAATCAAAATGAAATAAGTAAAATTACCAATTTCAAAGATTTGAAGGCAAAAGTAGAATGCCTTGGTGTTGCAATAACTCTTCTCTTTTCCTGAAAACAGATTTTTTAAATTTATAATAATTCACTGACACTAGGTACAGATGCGTGCTCTAGTGTTGAGCAATACTATTTCTATTCCATTCGACCTTTATGCCATAAAAAAATCAACCATTTATTCCATTCAGTTATCTTTTAAAGAAACATCAATTCGCTGAAGTAGTACATATAGAGATCTGGATACTTCAAACAGGAAAAACAGCTAAAGCAACATTTAAGGATAGATTCCATAGCGGCAGTTTTAGAGGGATTTTTAGCTATTAGAGGAATTATACATGGCTGATTGAAGGCATTTTAATAAACCCATTATAGATTGTTTTTTAATGTGATTTGTCTTTCGTGAACTAAAACACTGCCACTTAAAAATTTTACAACCCTTTTAAAGCAATACATTACAGTAAAGCATTTGTGGTACAGAGTAGAAACAAATTAAAAATTTAGAAGACAAATTCATGAATGTGCTTTTTCACAATGACAAAATTATCAAACTTCTAAGTTTTAAAAAGTTTTATTTTTAATAAAAAAGCGAAATGTTATCAATGTATATCAAATACTCAAATTTTGTAATGATACTCAAAATGTGTTATACATCGAATTATTTCTTGTTGCAATATAATTTTTTTATATATTACTGCTCACACGAAAATCTTAATTTTTTCCTCAAGTACTTAAGCATCTCTTGTGAACCCTTTGGGTAGTTCTCTGAATTCTTACAAAAGCAAAATTTTCCACTGACCAAGGAAAACTTCAAAACCTTATGGTGGGATTAAGAACAAGTTTCACAGAAGAGGGAGTTTTAATAGAGGGACAGAATTCATAGCGCCATCTATTATCGAATTATGAAAGTTTAACACGTTTTGTAGATAGTATGCGAACAAGTGAACGATGCAGTGCCGGAGTGAGTCTCTAGGGTACAGAAATACAGAAAAGAGCACCAAATTTTTTAATAATGGATGAACTCTTATCTTGAATAAAAAACTGTGCACTCTCAAACACATAAACAAAGTTTGAGCAAAATAAAACAGATTAGAATTTTGAATCATTTTTCAAATAAATATTTTTAATTATGTTAACAAAAAAATTGCTAAAATAATTTATAGAAAGCTAGGACAGTATGGACAGTGTCTACTATTAAAGTTCACAATTTCAACTTACAAAAAACTCACTTTCGAATAAGATTTCTGGAAACTAACTCTGTGTATAATTTAAACAAATATTTTAAAGATACTTTGTAAATCATGCATTTGTTTTTAAATTGAGTGATTATGACATTCTTGTGAAAGGGCATTTTTGACCCAAAGACAAAAGGGTCCCCTCCCTCAGCAAAGTCGATAAGAAAAAATATTAATTGCCATGAATGACAATAGTTATCTTATCCATGATTATGGATTCGTCAAACATACATGAATCAAATAGAAGGGGAGCTCCTTCATCAAACACGCATGAATCAAAGAAGGGACGATAAATCAAATCTATATATACAGCAGAGGTGGCGTCTGTCTGTATGTTCTCTATACAAATCTACATCGTTTAACCAATCCACACCAAATTTGGTACACTTATACTTTAGTACCCTGCGGGTAACGTAGGCTACATATTTCCCCCCTTTTTATTTGTCGTAGGGAGCTAAAAACAATTCGATATCCCCATAGGAATAACATTGAGTATTGCTAGGGGGCACTCTCTCTCGGTCTGGCTGTACAGGTGAAGTCAGAGTCATGGGCATCACCAGCACCAAATTATTGGGGGATGACTCAATAGACCAGGGGTCTAAGGGGGTCCCTCTGGAAAATGTTGAAAAAGTTAAGGACTAGAAACACTTTTAGAGGCATTTTGAATGACTCCGACAGTATTTTAAAGGTACTTAAATCTCCTAAAGCTAGGACTCAAAAAATTCAAATTGTTTTTCAAAAAATATTGGGGGGACGCGTCCCCCCCCCGGCGGTGACTTTCGTGGTCAGAGTTAATATATACAGGAGTCGCCTCTCAAGATGGAGGTTTTTAGAATCTTAGAGTATGATGCAATCGCAGATAGGTAGGTTGCGCTGAAAATCGATCAGTATCATATCGTTTATGTATCCTGTCTGTAAATTGCAGGATGGAATTTTCAAGCAAAATCATAATTGCTTGAAACGTTGATCATGATGGTATCAATATGATTTGTCAGCCTTTCATAATGATGGTGGAATTCCGAAATTCGCATTCCTGGTGCAAGGTGCAACAAATAAAAAATATTGATAAGAAAAAAACTGACTGCAATAATACGATGTATGTCTTTTTTAAAAGAAAATGAACTTAAAAGGGCATTCATAATCACTCAAAATCGACTTTTGTATATAGTCGTCTTGGTACCAATTTTTGTATGTTTGTCTTGGTACCAATTTTTGTATTTTGTATGTTTGTATGTGTAATGGATCTAAAGTATCTAAGTAAAAAAAATCTCAGTTCAAAAAATTATTTTGCGCCAGCTTATTTTTTCTCTATAATTGCATTTTCTATGACAGAAAAGTGATTTTTTGAATCACTTTCAGTCGACGTTTAAGTAATTAAACCCGAGCAACGCCGGGTAAATTCAGCTAGTGAGTGTATATAACTTAAAAAGGTGTCTTCAAAAGTTCAGCTAATGCATTACATTCCAACATTTTTTACGTTAGCTAACCGACAAACAATCCTGTTTAATTTTTATTGCACAAGCCGTTCCTGAGTAGTGCAGTTGGACGTTGTTAAAAAACACTTAACGTTTAGCAAACTAATTTTAATAAATCAAACTTTTAATAAACATTCCCGGCTCTAAATTTTAATTTATATTCATTCGGTCTTTGTAGGTTCTTTCTGTGATTGTAATAAAACTAAAACGTTTGAATCTGCATACTTTGTTCTTAGTACTATATTCCAAAAGCACTCATCACGGGCAGGAATGTTTTGAGGAGGGAGTTCAAGGGGTTCGAATCCTTCCGGAAATGATTTTGAAATTCAAAAGCTACCGAAAACACATGCTGAAGGTAGTTGTATCAGAGAAAATCAAAATTGAAGAAAAATGAGGTAAAATATACGTCTGAATTGGTCAGTAATCTGAAATAATTATAGTAGAACGCAATACTCACATTTAACATTACGGCATGCAGGAAACCGGTAGGAAGAAGACTGGGAGATCGAAATTGTTTTCTGACTTACGAGCTTGAAGAAAATAAAATGCTTTTAAGAAGAGGGAGGTTACTTTCTGAGGTGCATGCCCGGAGGCCGCTCATACCTCAGGAATGGCCCTACGTACTTTGATGGTTGCAAAGATTTAATTTTTTCTTACACAAAGCTGCCACAGTCAAAGCACTTGTGAAATAGTAGCATACATTCTTGGTAGCAAGTCTCTTATACCCTTTAGTAGCAATTTTAGTTGCTCAGATACAAAATGAAGCGGCAAAAGCACAAAATGTGCTAATTAAGTATGAAACAGGTATTGAAGATCTCTCCAAGAAATTAAAATTAAAAAACTAAATATTTCCTTAACATGACAATCTAGCAACCAGATTCTGATGTTTTTCTTTCATGGTTGCCACGGCTTGGCGTCAAAGCTTCAAAATTGCCATTCCTTTGAAAATTTTCCCCCTAAAAAAATCCGAAAAATATTTTTTCCATCCTCTATTAGTTAAAACAGGGACTAAATTTTCGTTGACCTTGGAATATTTTCAAAAAGTAGACAAACTTTTAAAGTGACCAAAATTTTGAAAATAGGAGCTTTTGATACGATTTTGCTTTAAAAGATACCCTTAGTCGCCAAGGTTCAAAAATAGTAGCAAAAAGTTGCCTGTGGCAGTCCTGCTTATAATACAGTATAGTAAATGGAAAAATGAAAGAACACTATGCATGAAGAGAAATAGTTGGCAAAAATGATCCAAAATAACCTTACAAAAAATGATAGAAACAAAAATAATATTTATCATTATTCAGTTGTATTAGGTATAAAGTCTGGTGGTAAATTTTTCCATAAGTGTGAAATCTGGCAAAATTTGTACTGTATTTTAATAGTTGCAAAGATAAAAACTTTAGTATTGGTATAGATACATTTCGGTACATATCACTGCAATGAAAACGACTGGATGTCTCGTAATCTGATCGAACATTTTTGAGCGAAATATTTTCGTTCATTTTTCTAGTATTTTCTGAGCATCGATTTTAATTTTCTATGAAACGGCGCCAGGCCGCTGACGACCAGTTTGTGCAATGAAATAAAATATAGAAAATGAATCAAAAATAAGATTCACGCGATAAATATTTTACTACCGCCAATTCGAATTGTCTTTAATATCAGAAATTGTAATAGTTTTCCGTTGTTACTATGCGCTATCCATGATTCCATAGAATCTAAGGACATTCCGAAGGACTTGGGGGAATGAAAATGCGAAAAAGTTTTATGTATTCATGGCAATTTTACTTCAATTGAGTGTACGGAGGATTAGTATTTATTTAAAAAGGGATTTTTAAACGAAAAATAATGGAAGATGGAAACAGCAGTCTTCAACTAAAAACTTACCTATTAGGGTGTTTATGTGTTTTTCTCAAACTTTTTGTCCAAGAATCTTGTTATTCCTAAAAATTATTGAGGACTCCAAAGGTGCTTTATATGAAATTGTGAGATGTATATGTATAAAAATATATAAGAAAATAAAAATGAGAGCGAAAATTTTAAATATGTATTTCTTTATGATTTAAAAATAATTATAAAGTCATGACAATAGTTACATGGTAACATAAATAATACATTTCTTTGCAAAAGTGATAATTTTCCAAAACAAAGTTAGTGTGAAAAGTGGTCAAATTTTGCAAGTCTAATATTTGCTAAACTCTCCGATGTATTTTTTTCTAGTATTTTCTGAACAACTATATTATTTTCCTTGGAAACGACTCTTTGTGTCGAAAACTGCCCTATAGTGGTATTTTTCATAGGAATGTTTGAAGAAATATATTCAATTTTGTCACATTAACGAATTTTTGACATATAGGAAATATATTTATTTTTTTTACTAGTAATATCCACAGAGCATACAGGGTGTCCCAAAAAGGTTGTTCCGCAACAAAATCATTCTATTTCATGTAATGATATGCGGCAGTTTCGGCACGATTGGCTAGACTTTTTGGTGCTAAAGCTCCCTCTATTAGTTTTCTGTGTTCGCTGCTTGCAACGGGAAACGAAGGACATCTATTTTTAGATTTCAACCGGCAACCCTATAGAGGAAAGGGAATCGCATTTCTAGCTTTTGCTTTCCTTCGGAGCAGACAGTCTAAATGACTCACGACTGATAATGGCGGTGTTTTCATAGCAACTTACGGAATATGCGCAGCTATTTTTCTGCAAAAACTTCCGTGTTAAGCTTTCGCTGTCTACAGTCGAAACCATGGTAAGATATTTTCCGTGTATTGAATAACGCGCTCTGCGAAATTAAATGTGTTCATATTTGTAAGTACTTTAGTAATTTATAAATCGTAAAAGGATAAAAAAGGGAAATTTTACCTAGAAATATTGAAAATGTATATATACAGTGGCTCCCAAAAGTGTTCGTACACTTTAAAAATTTATAGAAAAAGCGCTGTAGCCTGGAATTGAATTCGAATATAAAGTCCAATATTATTTCATATCTCCATGTGATTCTGAATAAAACCTAACATTTTTTTTAAATATTGACTCTTTTTCTTTTTATAAAAATGAAAATGCACGGAGGCAGAGAAAGAACATGTCACAAAAGTGATCGTACACCGAAGAATTTTCGGATAAATTCATAAATAAAATTATTGTTTATCGCTTTTTTTATTTTTGCATTGTGGTGACATTTAAAAAATCGTTTCGCTATCTTTGCTTGCTTACTTCTTAATATTCTATTTATTATTTAAAAACGGCTCGTAGTCGTAAAGAAACAACGAACAGCATTCGAAAATTGATTATTTTTCATCATAGTAGTGGTAAATCAGTTCGGAATATTTCTAAATTAGTAAATTTATCCCATTCTACGGTGAAGTATGTGATAAAACATTTTAAAGAAGAAAATCGGATCGAAAACAAGGTAAGGAAAGGTCGTCCGGCAAAGTTAACTCAACGTGATCAGATTTATAATTAGAAAATTTATGAAAAATCCACGTTTGAGTGCTGTAAAAATTTCTACAGAATTCGCTGAAAAATTTTCTACTTCAATTTCATTTGAAACTGTTCGACGAGTGCTCAGATCAGCTGAATTAAATGGGCGTTCTGCCCGAAAAAAATTTTTTAAGTGCGGAAAATAGAAAGCTTAGGCTTTTCTTCGCAAAATCAATGATAAATAAACCCGAAACGTATTGAAATCATGTCTTATTTGCAGATGAAAGCAAATTTAACATGTTTGCTTCCGATGGGCATATAATTGTATGGAGAAGAAAAAATGAGGAACTTAATCCCAAGAACTTAGTTGGAATATGGCGGTGGAGGTGTCCTTGTGTGGGGGTGCATGTCAGCATCAGGACAAGGTAATTTGGTATTTATTGATGGCACAATGAATCATGCTCTTTATTTAAATATTTTAAAAGACAATTTAAAATTATCAGCCCAAAATTTGGGTATTTGAAACAACTTTGTTTTTACCAAGATAATGATCCTCTCAACGTTCGCCTCTGGTGTCTCTATAATTGTCCACAAGTTCTGAAAACACCACTTCATTCGCCGGATTTAAACCCAATAGAACACATTTGGAGAGAAAAGGAGGTTAGAGTACGAAGACTCGACATTAAAACGAACTAAAAACAGTAATGATTGAAGAATGGAGGAACATTGATGCAGAAATTGCAAAAAACGAGTGAACTCTATTCCCAGACGTTTAAAAGCTGTTGTGGATGCTAAGGATATCCTACTAAGTACTAATTTACCGAAATATTACAATATTTACTAATATATAGAGATTTTTTAAAGTGTACGTAGACTTTAGTGAGGTAACTTTTTTGTTACTTTTTGATTATTGATTTTCCAAAAAAAAAATTTTACTATAATTTTAAAATATTTTATGTAGTTTTGTTAAGAACAAGTTATAGATGTTATTAAAAAATTCCCATTCTGAAATATTAATTTTTATTAATGGATAGAGCAGTATTTCATTGAAATTCTGCTCTATCCATTAATAATATATATATATATATATATATAGTAGTGCAAAAGGGCTTTAAATAATACTGAGAACTTCTCTTAACGATAAAACATTTAATTTTACAATAACAATTAAGGGGAAAGGACAATTACAAACATTTGAAACAACACGAAAAGAGATGGCCGTCTGCCATTGACACGTCTTCTCGGTTCATCGTCTGAAACCGTTCTCCCGTTTGAACGTGCTTGCGACACTTTCAGCGAGAATCGCTCGTTCTAGAATGTTCTCGGAGCTTTCAAGTAGCTCTTGTTCTTCTGGAACGTTCTCACTATTACGTCCACGCGGGTGTTCACCGTTGGTGAATCAGAAGTGGGAAGAGTAGCGGGTAATCACACATCACATACATATATACAGGGTGTCCCAAAAAGATTGTTCCGCAATTTATCTATTTACCATTTGGAGATAGGTAGGCAATGTAAATTGCAAAAGTTCACCACATAAGGTAAGTAATTAAGATATGTGAATAAAATTATCACGTGATAACAATTTAGGCGGATACAGTTTTTAATTTGTATACAACCCCTCTAGATAAAAATCCGAGATAGCAAAAATATTCCTTACCTGTATCCATATCGTTAGTAAAAACCACATTTCTGTAGGTTGAATAGTAACGGAGATATGTACAAGAGTTTCCATTTTAAGGGGCCGTATCTAATTTAGAACGGAAACTGACCCATGGTCGAAAATGAAGAGCTAAGTTCTGCATTGCTACAGATGGAAAACATTTTGAACATGCGCTGTAAATTTCCTTTTACTTTTATTTAAACCATTTTTTCTACAATATTTTTATTAAAGATTACACTGTCTACTATTATTCATTGCGATTTTCATCTGCAGTTGCAATAAATACTACATTACTTTGCACAATGTTGCACTTTATGACCGAAAAAAAATGCTTTTTAGCATTGTGTATACGGTCCCTAATCTGACTGCTTGAACAGCTGTGCACAAGCGGTATAAGTCAACTTTTTGCGTCATTATGCCTCCGTTACTGTTCAACCTACAGAAATGCAGTTTTCTGCTAACGATAGGGATGCAGGTAAGGAACATTTCTGCCAACTCGGATTTTTATCTAGAGGGGCTGTATACAAATTAAAAACTGAATCCGCTTAAATTGTTATCACGTGATAATTTTATTCACATATATTAATTACTTACCTTATTTGGTGCACTTCTGCAATTTACATTGCCTACTATCTCCAAATGGTAAAAAGATAAATTGCGTAACAACCGCATATATATATATATATGAAATACTGAAAAAAGACTTAATTTGAAAAATGAACTTGATGAAAAATGTTGGGGAGGTGGTACATCCCTTCCTTCCCCTGAAAAGCCGCCACTGGGATGAATACATTTCTATCATAGCATTTAAGAGTTTTACAATGTTCATCATTAGAAAATATACCACATCACAACTAATTCCTAAATACATTCCACTCAAGAACCAATTTCGGAATTTCTCAGTTTCCTATCTTATTAACATTTGTTCTGAGAATTTGTGGCACACTTCTATGCAATTGTGCAACCAATTCAAAGATCAGTGGTTGGGCATTAAAAAAAGTCAATTCAATTGTATATAATTACATGCTTGTCTAAAAAAATCAATTTACTTTCTCCTCCATCTTCTGAAGATAGTGTGAACAAAATATATATATATATGGTTCTAAAATATTCGACTAGGTTCTAAAAATACATTTTTATTTCAGTATTGTTATGTTTTGAAGGGAAATTTTTCGTAAAAGCTAACAAGTCTGAATAAAACTCACTCCAATTTTAATAATTGCGATTATTAACTTATTTAGCTCAAAGAAATTTTTCAAGATTACTATCAGTCTACCAGGAGAACTGCCCCAGACACCAAGTCTAAAAGGCGACGGTCGCTAGAGAAACAGCTCGTTCATTTTAAGTACGATTGACCCTCAAGATGTCTTAATAACAAATATATTTCCAATTAGTCATAAAGTGCGCCAATATGACAAACTTGGAAACACTTCTAAAAGCATCCCCCATGGAAAATAAGGTAAGGTCCGTTTCTTCGGCAAAGGACTAGGGCAGACCTAGAGGCTGGAGCAGTTCTGGTAGACATGCTGCATGTACCTTTTAAAATGTAAGAATATTTTATTTTGATTGCTTGCAAAGTTTGATCGCCATATACAGCCAAAACAAACTTTTATAAATTTATAATACAAAAATAAAAAATATTATTTATGCTAACATATCATTCATAACAACATACATTAGAGGAAGGTTTAAGTTTCGTTTCGAGGGAAATTTTTCTAAAATTTCGAAATTTAATTTTTTTCAACGGAATAGATTTTAGCATGCATTCGAAATGTCAATTGTAAAATGTGTTCGTCAACTTCAATGCTTACCCTCAGCATGATGTCGAAATCTACGTTCGTTGTAATATGTTGTCTGACAAGCCTTGGAAATATGAAGCAATGGACGAAGCCACCAAATTTAGACATCGGTTGTGTGCACTACACTGTTTTAATTTCTATGCAGTATTTTACCAAAAAATATTATCTTCATTAAAGAAAAGTTAATGATACCACGCATTAATCAGTAACTCAATTTTGGAAGTGATACGAATTATAATTTCCTCACAGTTCTGATTCACACATCCTGTAGGCATCCATCATTTACTAGATTATTTGCGTTTAATACAAAATCTAATGAGTAACTAAAAACCTGCTTACCTTGTGTTTTATTACAATAAGTTTTAACCCTCTTCACACATATATCCGTTCTAGAACCTAGTCTTCCCTTGTAACCAATTTTGACCTTTACCAATTCCTAGGATTCTTTCAACCAAAAAATCTGGTTGTTTAAACATTTTGTGTGTTGTGGGATAAAAACATCACATTACTTGGAAATGACACTTAGAGAGTGAAGGCTTCGACCTTCTAATGAAATAGACGGAGCATGTGAGCGCAGCTGTATGTTATTTCTGCCGATCGCTTGGTTTGAAGATCTATCACATCATGATTCTGGGAAAAACTATGAATCCCAACGTGCGACAAATTATTGATTGTTTGCAAGCTCATTTGTCTGGGATGAATGTACTATGTCCCACAAAGCAGCATTCGAAGCACTTGATGTCACGTTGAAAGACATCAGACGTAACAATGACAGAACGGGAGGTGTCACTATGGTATTGGCTGGCGACTTTCTACAGACACTTCCGGTTTTTCCCAGTGGAACCAGGGCAGATGAAAGGCAGGCCTGCTTAAAATCATCTTACATTTGGACTATCAATAAACATGCGAGTTCATGTCAACGGTGATCCCTCTGCCCAGCAATTTGCAGATAACCTACTTCAACTAGGAAATGGTGCTGTTACTTCGGATAATGAAGATGGATGTATAGCAATGCAAAGCATTGGAAGGATTGTGAAAACTCAACGAGAGCTGAAAGAGGCGGTGTTTCCAAATGGGGCGCAGCACTTAACTGATCACGCATGGCTGTGCCAAAAAGCAATTCTTGCTCCAAGAAACGAAGATGTCAGTGTCATTAATAAGCAACCTTTAAAAGAATTGTCCGGTAGTGTTCAAATTTACAAATCTATCGACACTACATGTGACACAGATAAGGCTGTGAACGACACAACAGAGTTTTTGAACACATTAGAGCCATCTGGAGTACCCTTGCACATATTAGAGCTGAAGATTGGGGCACCGATTATGCTTCTCAGAAATCTGCATCCACTTTCACTGTAATGGAACAAGACTCTCTATCAAGAAACTGATGCCGAATATTATTGAAGTCACCATCATGACTGGACATGCCGCATGCCAAACTGAACATGCCAAATGGAAGAACATTGAACATAGTGTATCATGAAGCTCTCTAAGCAAGAATCAGTAAGGTGGAAGGAATGAGGCGACATGGCCGTGTCATGTCGGGTGGTGGTGGGACTCATTCTTAAAATTATTGCTTTTTTTTTAATGTTTTCAGAATCAGTGACGATATAACAAGAATGATATCACGGGCAACGCCGTGTGGGCACTGCTAGTATCATACAAAGTCAGAGATAATATATTTTCCATGTGCTCAGCTGCACTAAAATCAATTTTGTTTCTGAAGGAAATGTGAGGATAATCAAAATAATTTTGTTCTAGATTTCGCAGATTTTAAAACTTGTAAACTCGGGGGAAGCTTTTGTTTTTTAAAGCTTATTCAATAAAAATGGGAAGATCTTGCCAATTTTATTTCCGCATCAGCAAAACATATCCCTAAGCGTTTTGACGTGAATACGTCTTTAAAATCAGAACAGTACTCGGGGCATGCATGAAACGTCGAGTTACAAAAAGTGACAACTGTTTTGTCTTATGATATCAGAACTAGAAGAAACATCCAGAAGATAGATACAGAATCATGTAGACAAAGAATGTCCGTACATGACCTTTGGAGTGCGCAGGCACACTGAGCGCTGGAGGGGTCCGCAATATGTCGAAATTCTAAGGTGCTGGGAGAACTATGAGCCAGTGCAACTTTGGATTGAGAGGAGTGAGAACTGCGTAAAGTGGTGTCATTCAAAAGCTACCAAACTGAGCGGCCAATTAATATTGAAAAACACTTATCTTGCACGAAGAAAACTTGGTGGTAATTGAATAGAATTCAAATAAATATAAAATTTTACATGATTTCAGAAACTGGAAGAAACGTTCAGAAGATAAATTTTGCGTCAGGTTGTCAAAACCTTCTAAACAAGTGCGCAAGCACACTGAGCGCGGGGTGCATTCCACAATTCAACATCAGGAATCCATTCACGTCAAAACTACGGGTTGTGTCCTCGACACAGCCTACTAATTATTTTAGATTTGAGCACGGGCGTCACCCCCGGGTTGGACGAGTCCCCTCCCCTAATATTATTTTAAAAAACAACTTGAATTTTTTTAGTCCTAGTTGACAAAAAAATGTGTTTTAAAAACTATTCAATTCGAAATAGTTTCCAGGACCAAACCATGGGTTATTAGGACATAATTCATAATAATTATATGCATTCTGTTGATAATTCTAAATTTTAATATTATATAGCGTTTTTGTGTTTGGTAATTGCGAAATACGCTTTGATTGAGGCTTAATTTGGTATGTTGTAGGAGATTTAAGTTCCTTTAAAATACGGTCGGAGTCATTCAGAATGCCTCAAAAAGTGTTTTTAGTCCTTTATATTTTTCAATATTTCCCAGAGGGACCCCCCCCCTAGACCCCTGGTATCTATTGAGCCATCCCCCAATAATTTGGTGCTGGTGACGCCCATGGATTTAAGTAGTACATTCCAGTTTTCAAGTAGGTTTATTTCAAAAATTACAATCCTTTACATTATAATAAATTCGAATACCTCAAAGAGCAAAGCAATCGATAGCTTAAAATAAATATTAAACAAGAACAAGCCATTGATAATATTTCAATGTCTCTTCCAATGGCGACCGAAGCTTACTTTATACCCTCAATGTAGACTTACCTGTTCAGAAGACAGCAGGTACTCCAAGTCCCTTGCCAGCAATCAGTGTTAGAGCCCATTCTCTTTTCATGAGGGATAAATAATTCAATTATATAGATAATGAGAAACCAACTACGCGTAGAATAATTCAATTTGACTCAATAGTTATATTATGAGCGCCATATCCGAGGAGCCTGAACCCAAGGGCTTCCTGTTATTTTTATGCTTCAGACTCCTCAAATTTGGGGAATAAATATTACAAATATACAGATCACATGGGAAGTGAAATACGTAAGCAAATTTCTTTTTCCATAAACATAATGGATTTTTGGCGTTCCTGAAAAATTAGCATAAAATTAGTACCCAAAACATTTTATACCTGTTCAAATCTTGTAGGTCAAAATATATACCTTAGTTAAGCCTAAATTTGTACTCACACTTAGAGCACAATTGCTCGAGTTAAACTTTGTCATATCGTACCTTGCAGTAATTGTTAGAAAACTTGGTATTCATGCGAAGCAACATTTAGTTGAACTACATTCCAGTAAAGTGTTACACAGTTTGTGGAATAAAATTTGGTTCATATGCTAGAATAATTTGGTTATTATAGTAAGAAACCATGTTTTAGCGTGTGGTTTTAAATGTCATAATACGAAAAGGCTTTACAGAGCAAGAGAAATATTTTAAGAATTTATTCTGTTTAAATTGTGTGGAACAAAGGTATACGGAATTTTCAGAGATTAAAATGAGATATTTCGTGAATATTTTATTGAACAAAAGTGCAATAAAATGCGTCTTTTTTACAGATGAAAATGACAACCTTCGATAATATTTTATTGAACAAAAGTGCAATAAAGTGTGTATTTTTAAGAGATGAAAATGACATCTTTCGTGAATATTTTTGGAGAAAATCAAATTAATAATCGAACAGCAATCCGAATATATGTTCAGTACATTCCCATTTTCTTAAAAATATCAATATTTGTACTTTCGAAAACAGCGAAAAAAGAAACACATATTTTGATCTAGACCTCCAACAAATTTCTGTGAAACTATTAACCAAGGAATATTTTTTTGTATACTACTATTTTAAGGTATGCAACTTTCTTCTACTTTGAAGTATAAAGTAAGTATTGCTTAAAACATTAAAATATTCTAAAACGTTTAAAAAGTGACGATTAAAATAAGTCATATCACGAGTAAATTATGAGAGTTTTTCTGTAATGCAAAGGGCTCTACTGTTTTAGTAAACGTTTTCTGAATTTGGCGTAAATTGGCATGATATTCGAATTCATTTTAACGTTGCTTGTATTAACTGACGCCAAATAATGCCAAAACGGCCAAAAACCAAATTAGTTCTTCAGCAGTACTTTTTCTTCTGTATTGTTTTTGTTTACAAGTCCTCTCCCACACACACAAATTAAAGACAATATTCATACGTGCATCAGTGGTTTTGTCTATTAATTGTCACATAAGATCATCTACTCATGCAACAGTCATACTGTCTCATTAGATAATTAAGGCGTAAAAAATAAATTGATGGCTTTGATATAGCATATTTAACATTACATACACGGAAGAAATAATTTGAAAACATAAATTGCTTCAATATCTTAAACTTTTCATCCAAGACAGAGCATATGATTGATTGCATATAATCAGTGGAAACTTACAAAGAGTAGCAGAAAGCAACACTTACCGAAGACTAATTTGTGACTTCGGATTAATGAGAAAAAATAGGATATTTATATAGAGCATAACACCAACACTTTGCAGAAGAAATAACGAACGATCACATGGATAATTCCCACCTCTAGCTTTAGGAAACATTGAAATAAGGTTCAAATTCGGACTGTCCAAATTGCGAAGGAAAAGTCCTCTTCAAAATGGTTCTTTGTTGTTGTTTTCCTCTTCATAGATAAATCCGCACAAGTACATTCACTTATGTTTCGTTTTGGAAACTCTGCCTTGCATTTCCGCCAATTCTTGTTCTAAAAAGAAATCGGCGTAGTCCATTGCACGGTACACTTTCTTTAAAGTTTTCTTGCGGAAACGGGTGTTTTTAAACTTGGACACATTTTTGAGGAAAGTATCGTATCGCTCAGATTTTTTCCACGAATAATAATATTGCACGATTTCGTGTACGCTTCTAGTTAACACGGCTTTCTGAAGACAACGAAAGTCTTTCCCATGCTTAGCCAGACCATGGTCGAAATGGTAACATTCTTCCTCGGACCAAGAAGAGGAATCTCTTACCGATGACACCGGCAACAATTTGAACCGTCTCAGAGCTTCATCTGTGTCATAATCACATTTGTGCAGCAGAAATAAAGCGCGTTCCTCGTTCAGACCCCGCCATCCATAAGTCTTCATATACTCCAAATAGTTTTTAACGGTCTGCGGTGGTAATATGGCAGGATTCCAGAGCATTCTTTCCATTTCGAATGGTTTAAAATCAACTTCTTGCTTAATTACACAATTCGGAACATCGGCCTGAAATTCTGCTCCGACTCGAGATTTTAGAACAGCTTGTTTCAAACCAGACCGTCTGAGATATCTTTTTGAACGTGAAGACATTTAAAACGAATAAAAATTTGGGTGTTTTATGAGCGAAATGATGGTCGAACGAACAACGAAAGCGGAGAACGAACTCTGACGACGTCTGAATTCTGGATCATAACGGACTAGAATGGTGGACGACGATCAGACTAAGATATAAACGAGTTTTGCGGTTCTAAGAAAAGAGGTTGTTTACCATCCCGACGGCTCAGGCAGACGTCCCGTCGCTTAGGCAACGCACACAAAAAGAACTTTTCGCATTCGTATAAGTGGTCGAATGTTCGTTGCGCATAGCAACAGAGGGGAGGAGAGTAATTTTCTCCTGGTATCACTGCAGTAATGATAGATTACGCAAGACTTCAAAAGTGCTCCACATGAATTTCCCACGAAGAATGTGAAATAGGGTATTATTTTAAACGAATCATAATTTGTTTTTTGCTCTGATGTATTTCAAAAGAATTCTATTTGTGCGAGATGCATTTCTACTGTTCGATAAATATTTTGGTTTATGTTTCGGATGCATTACTTTCCAAATAAAAATGTGTGCCTGATTGCAGTACATACAAAAGTAAAAAATCTGATTATCACGATTCTTGTCCAAAACATCACAAATGAGTTTATTTCAGACAGTAAGTGAAAATATTCACAATTTTTTTTCTGAAAAACAATTTATGAACACTCATCAGTTCGAAGTAATTTTTAAGTGCGGGTAATGTTGCGGGAAAGCAATTGTATTTTAGATTGGAGTTTCAGTTCATTCACCAGGAAGCAAAATATTGCCGAGCTAAGCGTTTTTATCTAATTTCTTCGCACATGAATACTCGATAATATGTTTGGACTTGAACACTTTTTTTAGAATACCCGACCACTGACCTCTTCGACCATCAGTATAACAATGGTCGAACTAACCGCAAATTGTGAATGAGCATCCAATGGGTAAGCTGCTGGAATTCCTAAGAAAGACAATCACCAATACATATGCGCTTTCTCACCAGGGTTCGAACCCGTGACCAACTGGGTGGTAGACAAACGCCCTATACCAGTTAAGCAGCATATTTTTAATGAATTATAGTAATATTAAGCATTCCATTCAAAAGCTAAACTTTAGTTATTTTTTCAGTATCCTCAAAGGGAGGTGTGCAAGATGATTCGAAATTTTCATTCATTTTTACATCCTCGTGCTAAATTAAACTTGACATGACTTTTGAAAGTGAACTTAATAACCGTATGTTTTACTGAGCTTGTTTTTCATAGAATATGTGTAGTGCGGTATCTAGGGTGGGATGAAGATGTGAAGCTGGATGACACGGGGATGACACAACATTTAATTAATCTAAAATTAGATACATAAGAGGTTACATGGATCGCGGCACAGCCTACATGCTGGCACATATATGAGTTGTTGGATGGCGCTCCACCTGCGCGTGGAAGCGTGTCGATCAGTCACTGTCACAACTCTGAGTTAGGAAAAACAGTTACAGTTCTCTCCGCGCACTCGGCGCGACCTCTGGAGACGGTATGGGAGATGGATTCTACGTATATTTTAATCTTACGATTAGTTTATATGAATATAGACTTGACTTCCTACATTGACTAGTTTCTATTCGAAATTGTAAAGTTTTATGTCTTGATTTTGTGTAGAGTATTTTTCATCTTGTGTTTGACACAGCTTGGCCGGCTATGGTCCCTTGCACCACAAAACCCAAACAAACAACTTGCAGTTAATGTTATTACTATTATTATTGTTATAGTTTTTGTGAAATTTTTGTATTATATATTCGTGTAGATAGAAATTGTATTTGCAATCTCCTGATTTTTAATATATACTGTTTCATGGTCATTCTTATCGATATCTGTATTTTATGCTGTATTTAACAAACGTACACCAAATTGAAACCAAGATAATTACAGTATCAGATCACGTGCTTTATGTTGACAAACGCCGGTCATTTTTCCAATAGGCCATTGGATCAATCAAGTGCATTATCAACAATATAAAATTGGGGAACACGAGCAATTTTTCTCCAGTTACAAAACAAACTAGATATTTTTCGTATCCAAGAAACTCACCTCCTTCAATAACTATAACTTTTGTAAAACTGACAGAATTAACCCTGATTATCGCAATTTTGGCGGTACTTGCATTTATGTTAAAAGCAATAACACTCACCATCACATTCCCACTCCTGATACTGTGACATCTTAGCGCCTAAGAGTCTAGGATGCGGGCTGCAGACCCGGAAGTTTCCTGTTAAGAGTCCTTGACTACTGCGCTTGCGCATGCGAAGAGGATGAAAAACAGTTAGCTCACGGATTCCGTCTAGTTGAGACGTCTTGGTAGCAATTCGGATAAATGAAATATGAAATTAAGCATTTTGTTTCGCGTGTCCATTGTCAATCCATATTTTGTCTGTGTAAAAATAAATGTAATTTTTTAATGTCCAAAAAAGTTTGGATTAATTCGTCGAAGACTAGAGTTTTGGTGTCAGAAGGGGGATGAAAGCAGAAAATGCAGGTAGGCCCACCGCTGTATTAAATTAAGTTTGTTAAGGTTCTGGCTTTCCGGAATTAGTGAGGCAAAGAGACTAAATAGTTTTGGTTAAAAAACAGAAATAACTACATTTCCAATTTTATATTGTGATTCTTTCAGCTTTTGTCTTTATGAAAGTTCATAGAATTTGATAGTAAAGTGCATTTGGCATGTTCTATTTAGTAGATATTATCAAGTTGTGATAAAATTAAAGCCAAAAAGTGCCAAATCGAATGTGAACGAAAATTTAAATTTCGTTTTGATTTTACTGAAACTTTGTATGTTTTGTTATTTAATGATTTCAAAATAATCAGATAATTTGAATTACTTATGGTAATTACACATTAGTAAAAGAAAACTAATATTTAATCGCAATTATTTATATTGCATCTTGTTTCTTGCATATGCTATTATATAGTTGAAGATTCTTTTATATTTGAGAAATGTATGTTTGGTATTAAATCTTATCTAGTATTTGAGGCATATTTGGCATTGAGTATATTCTATTTTGTGTAATCATATAGTTTATTAGAAAATATTATTTACGATAACAAAATTGGTATTGAAAAGTAGATTGTGATCATTCTACTATAAGAAATTTGGTTTTAAAACAAAAGTATGTGTTTTTTTTCTTGATGCGAAATAGAAAATAAGAATTACTTTTCGTAGATATAAAAGAAAACACATTTGAATTGAAATTGTTTTACTTTTGGTTTTTTTCCTTATTGGCTCACAGGGAATCGGAATTCATCAGGTCGTTAAATTCGAAAATTTTGGATAGGTTTCCCTAAGTAAATCAGAATTAGACTGAGAAATTGCAAATCATATTTTGATTGCTTACTGACAAGTTGTTTATCAGTCATTGGCTTTTCTTTTTCGTGGGAGAAAAGACCTCCTAGAACTCGCAGATGAACTTGGTGAAAAAGTATCGGATAACTGTAAACTAGTTGAGATACGGAAAATAATCCTAGCCAGTGAACACTATGAAGAGGAAGTTAAAATGTCTTTAACTCGTATTATGGAAGATAGGACAGAGAGAAAGAAACTAAAGAAAAGGAAGAAGTTGCCAGACAGAAAGCAAAAGAAAAGGAAGAATTTGGCAGACAGGAAGCAAAAGAAAAAGAAGAATTTGTCAGACAGAAAGAAAAAGAATTTTCCAGATAGAAAGAGAAAGAAAGGGAAGAACGTATTATTCGAATGGAAGAAATCCCCTTTGAGAAGAAAAAGCTAGAAATGCAAGCTACAAGGGAGCGAGGACTATCTAATAGAGAACGGGTGCCAAATCATAAAATTGAACTCGTCAAAATTGCCCCGAAATTTGAGGAAAAGAAAGATGAAATGGGTCTATATTTAATAAATTTTGAAAGGAGAGCTGAGATGGCAAGTGTGCCTAAAGAAGATTGTGTGCCATATTTACTAAGCGTATTGCCCTCGGAAGTTTCGAGCATGATGGCTAGAGAATCGCCTGAAGATGCAAAGAGTTACGATTGTGTGAAAGACATTATTAAGAGGTACAAAATGAGCTCTGAGAAATTGAAGCAGATGTTTTACCGTCATCAAAAAGTCCCGGATAAAACATGGAGGAGTTACGCTCATGAACTTACAAGCTACTATGATGAATGGGTTTCTGATTTGGAAATCCAAACTCTTGAAGAACTCAGAGACTTGCATATCACTGAGCAAATGAAGAGACGAGTGCCGTCTGAAGTAAAAGAACATTTTCTGGAGGAGTGGATGGACTTAAATTCTCCGTTAGAATTAGCTAAAAAATAGATAAATTTGAAAGCTTGAAGGAGAGTCTTACACCCATAAATACTAAAGGTTCCCAGAATACAGAGAGTATCAAGAAAACATGTTGGTTTTCATAAGTTTAAGGGAGAAAATAAACCCTTTGGGAAAAAGAAGTAAACAGAGAAGATTACAAAGAGAAAATTTTGAACAAAGAAAACTACTTCAATGTTATGAATGCAATTCCTATGATCATCTTAGACCTTAATGTCCTATGTTGAAGAAAACTGAAATCATAGCTGCTAACGAAATTATGGGAAAGGGAATAATAGATTTGATGTCTCCCTACATTAGTGTTGGAACTGTAAATGGATCTCAGATTTCTTACGAGACACAGGAGCCAGCATAGATTTAATTCCCAGGAAGTTTGTAAAGCCCCACATGTTCACCGGTGAACATGTACGGATAGCATCTCCTTTAGCGGATAGTCCTATTTTCTTGCCTATAGCGGAAATAGATATGGAGTGTGAGTTGGGTCATGTTATAACCAAAGCTGCTGTCAAAGATAACTTCCTAGATAAAGAAAGCTACTTACTAAGCAACAAGACAGTTGTACTGATAGAAGATATGAAAAAAGACAAAGACTTTGATACTGAAGTAAAAGACCCTGCAACGCCCAAGTGCCAACGTTCTCCATCTTTAAACGAAACATCGAAAGACGACTGCCCTTGTAACATTAGCAGTTTTAGTCCTAGCAGTGTTACTCCTAAAGAGATTGGAATCGGAAAATTTGTTACGTTATATGGTTTCATACAATGTTACGAATGACGAGCAAGATTGTTTTCACTACAGTCAGTTTTCTGGAAATATTGATAATTTAAAACGTGGGGATGTGCAGTTGGATTTGAAATTACTTATAATCGTCGTACTGGAAAACCAATTGCTAGTTCTGTTTGCAAAATTACTTCTGAAGTTAGTAAAGTAATGTGTGAAGAGATAGTTTCTGGATTTGAAACCACTGAAAAAAGGAAAATACTGAAGGTAGAGTTGCTTATGAAAGTCGTGGCGAACGGCCCTATTCTGCTAAAAATGTTGATGGACGTGTAGAGCTTCATCCTCCTAAAAAGGTCACTTTTAGTATTGCTATTGACAAAAATACAAGAAACCTTAGACCCTATAAAATGCTTTCGGAAAAGCCCTTACCTGTGAGATACCGTGGTGTTATCTGTGCCCTTAAAGGAACATTTGTTTTTTATTAAAAGGGGTGATGTGTGTAAAGGATATGTTTTTCCACTCTAGTAAATGCAAAGTGTTCAAAAATCTTAATCTTGGCGATGATGTTGAATTTGGAATACAGACTCGTAACAACAAGGAAGTTGCTGTAAGTGCAACTAAATTGCCCTTAGGGACAGTGATATTTGAGGACGTTGAAACTAAAAGTTTGGTTGGTGAAATAACTGAATGCTTAGACAAATCTAGAAGTCGTTTGAAGAAAGCATAAAAGTTAGAGATGAAGTTGAATTTACTGTGATTCAGGATTACGAGGTAGTCCATAGAAAAGGAAAACAGCATATAAACACTGACAGTTTAAGTCATACGCTTCACGTACAAAAATAAAATACTACTTTTTGTGTTTGTATTTGATATCTTGCATATATAAAAATAGTTTATTCATAGTGTAAATTGATACATTTACATTGCAAAAAGTGTCAAATTTGAATTGAAAATCTGTAAATATTTTGAAATTGAATTGCTTCTTTATGAATATTACTGAGCAAAATTTTGATTATACTTGGTTAAAATTATGATACATTTTTTAAAATTTAAGTAGGTGGTACAGCCAGGATCTTTAGGGTGTATGGTCTACTTGCATATTGCATTGGGCATGAGATGTTGCTTTAGTGAAAATTCTGTTGCTGCTGTTTTGTATCTTTTTTGCAGGTGTCTGTCTCTGCAGACAAGAATCTTGAAGAGAGAGGAATAGACTGTGACATCTTAGCGCCTATGAGTCTACGATGGCTGGTTGCAGAGCCGGAAGTTTCCTGTTGAGTCCTTGACTACTGCGCTTGCGCATGCGAAGAGGATGAAAAACAGCTCATGGATTCCGTCTAGTTGAGACGTCTTCGTAGCAATTCGGATAAAATTAAATATGAAATTAAGCATTTTGTTTCGCGCGTCCATTGTCAACCTATGTTTTATCTGTGTAAACATAAATGTAATTTTTTAGTGTCCAAAAAATGTTTGGATTAATTCGTCCCAATACCCAACTAATTGAATCCGGCAACAATGTTACCTTCGCTGGTGACTCTTAACACCACTCATACATCGCTTGGAATAATCCCAAATCTAATCAAAGGTGCTTCAAACTCTTTAATTTTATCAAAAATACGAAAAATATTAAAATTATTGCTCCTTCCCACATTATCCACCCATCTCTTAAAATAAATTCTCCTGACACCCTTACAGACTTTGCACTTTTTAAAAATATCCCATATTAACACCAAATTGATACCATCACTGACCTTAACTCAGACCACCTTCCCGTTATCCTCCAACTCGATTTTAACAACATTAATAGAAACTCTCTGAGTACTATTTTACTAACTGGAATAAATATAGAACACTTTAGCATGAGTTTGTATATAGAATAAGTATAACTCTATTTTAGCAAAAGGTATAAAAGCGACATAATTAACAATTAAAGACATTTATTTACAAAGCAAAGGGGGAATAATTACAGGTTAAATATCGTTTTTCAAATATTATAAGTTATCATCAGGCATGTCCGTACGCCATCCTCTTCTCGCGTCATCTCTTGTGTAATTCTCTCTCGCTCTCTGAAATCCCTGGGAAAATCCTAAGTTACCAGACTGGCTAGACTTCGAGGAGCTTCTTCATTTCCAAAATTACACACAGGGAGTGGTAGATGGATTGCTGATCTTTAAAACGGTTCTCACATAAATTCTTAAAAACAACCCCTCCCCCTTAACATTTCTAACAAAATTGATACTGAAAACAAAATTATTTCCCTCACCGATCACATTAATGAAACTATCAATGAAGCTTCTCATCAAAAATTTAAACCAATTCCCATTTTTCGTCCAAAAGAAATTAAACTTAAAAATTATTTCCGTCGTCTTTGGCAACAAAATTTCAATCCCTTGGCCATAAAACCGAAAATTTAATTCATACCCACGTTGAAGAACTCTCACCACCACATCGGAGATTTCTCTATAGAGGAAAATCAGATCTCTTCAAAACAGCAACTACGATCTATCGCTTAAACACCATAAATGGTCCTGCACTTTCTTAACTTCCAAAAGCCGAAGCTATTGCTAACAGTCTTGAGTCCCGATTTCAGCTTAATGGTATTGACAACCCCCAACTTACTCAGCAAATTCACATTGATGTCCAAAATTTTATTATCACCCGTATTAAAAAAAAACTCTGCTAAAGCTTCTGGAATGTTCTATTTTTAAGAATCTTAAACTTAAAAAAGCCCCTGGAAAAGATCATTTCCAGTAAAATGCTTAAACAAATTCCCCTTAAAATTGTTTTTTTACTATGATTATTAATCATTTTGATGAAAAGCATTCCCTTATTTTTGGAAAAGCGCGGTTGTCGTTTCTATTCCTAAGCCAAACTCGAACCTTTCTCAACCTCAAAACTATCGCTCCACTTCTCTTCTCAGTGCCTTCAGTAAAGTTTACGAATATGTTTTCCTTAGTAAATACATTGATTGCCATAACATTATTATCCCTGAACGATTTGGCTTTTGCCGGAAACAGCTCTGTGCACCAACTCCTTAGAGTTACCGAATTTGTCCATCATACACGGACTTTCTAACTCCAAACATACTGGAATTTTATTTTTGGACATCGCTAAGGCCTTTGACCGTATCTGGCACGATGGCCAATCCCATGAACTACTCGAAATCATTCGTAACTTACTTTTATATCGCACCTTCCAAGTTAAAGTTAACCCCGCCCTCTCCATGCAAAGGCATATTAAACCTGGTGTCCCGCAGGGATCCCTCCTTTCGCCCTTCTTTTTCAACATTTACATCAACGATAGTTCCACCGGCCCTCCCTTGCCATCTATGCTGATGATATAGCCATCATGTACCAAAACCTAAATAGACGTTTTCTCGTGAAAAAATTACAAGATTATGTTAACCAACTTCAGCTTTGTTTAACAAACTGGAAAATTAAAATTACTCCCTCAAAATGCGCTCTCCTTATGTTCTTCAATAAATCTGCCCAACTACGAAATATTAAATTTAACGAATCCATCCCCTTTATTAAAATTTATATATCCTTTGACCCCAAACTTACCTTTACGCCCAATATTAAAACTATTAGGAAAAACCCTTGCTCTTAAAAGCACTCTTGGTTCCCTTATTAGTCGTCGTAGTCGTATCTTTGTGAAAAACAAAACTCTCATTTATAAAACTACACTGGCGGGAAAAATTAAAGGAACTACTATAAAACGGTGCTTTACGTTAATTCTATTAAGTGAAGTCCAATGTGAAAGTTAGTTGGTTGGTAACTCAAGGTCAACGTTATCACATCGTCCAATGGGATTCACCTTCGCTACACAGAAATATGCAAGTTTTTGCTCCCGTTCTTTCGGAATGTGTGGAAAGGAGTGTAAGGGGTTGCTTGAAATTCGAATGTCAAGGATTGTACGACTAGTTGGATAAAATTTTCGCGTGTGGTAGGTGGAACATGTCGTTGCGAAGGCATTTGACAGATTGTGAGAAATGGCGTTTAATAGGGAGAATGGAAGGAGGACAGACACTGACACAGGTCTGTAAAGACCTAAAAGTAGCCAAAAGCGTCATGTCAAGAATCTGGAAACGGTTTAAAGACACTGGTGATGTATGCAGACAACCAGGTCAAGGTCGGAAACGTGCCACAACAGACTCTCAACACCGTTATTTGGCAACGATTGGGAAAGAAATGGGCAACTGACGTCAGCCCAGATTTCAAGGGAGTTCGCTGCAGCTACAGGAACTCGACTATCTAGATATACTGTGAGGAACATGCTCTTGAACAAAGTCTCTAATTCTATGGAGTACATTACAAGATTTTTAAACAAAAATACTTCTAATCTTTGTAAATCATATATATAAATTCTTTCATCAAGACATTCTTGCAAATGGGCATTTTTAACAAAAAGAGAAAAAGAACCGAGGCTTGAATCCCCTGAGCCCTCTCCCTTATAGAACTCTCCTATGCCCCTCTTTAATAACCTGTTCATGTAATCCAGATTTGTATTCTGCCATATAAAATTATCATTGCAGTGTGGTTTGCTTTCTATTTGTACCGGCATAAATTTTATTCCTTAAGAGAAATAAACTTTATTTAAATCGGTGCAGGAAATCTTCAAAGTTAAAGATAATATATAATCGATCATTAAAAAATAAATAAGGTAAATGGACCAATAAAGGTAAATTGTTCCTTTTAGTGGTTTTCTTTGTCTCTCCATCTGATTCCCAATACAGACCTCCGAAAAAGCACATTTTACCTGTTAAACGCCAGTTTGATATACTGGAACACTCTTTCTAAATGGCCAAATCCCTTCGGGCAGAATCGAAGCTAGAACTTTTGGGACCTGGGGCAAATGAGACTGATGCCACCTTCAGTGCCAAATCAAATTTGTATACTGCAAATAGATATTAAGTACAATTATTTCAATAATTAGGATAAAATATATTAATTAGTATCATAGGAATTTTGTTAATCAATTTGTTTCTCACAATATTAATTTTACTTCATTATTCACTATGCATCAAAACCAGGAAAATGTCGGGTTTTGTTAACGGCTCCTGTTAATGTGTTTCCAGGACGAAAATCAGAAAAGGCACCCTGTCCTCTTTTGTGCTCTCCAGACGTCTATAAGAGAATTCCTTAGCTTTCTCTCTGCTCGGTTTTGAATAATATTGCAATTGCAAGGGACTACAGAAATAAAAAATTGACTTTTAAACGTTGTATTTTAATAATGGAGAGCGCAAAGCATTAACTTCACTCTCATAGCACTGGGAAATATTTGTAACAAGGACAAAATCGACTCAGGTGATCTCGTAGCCGCAACTACTGATTTCTCGTACACTTGACATAGCCATGATGGATTTAGATACAGCAGGAACCGACCTGATAACTGGGCCGAGTGGGTCAGGACTCCGCAACTCAGTATACCAGCTGCTCCAATTACGAAGCTTATACAAACACGCTGGCGACACATTTTTCTAGACTCACCGCTAGATCCCATTTGAGACTAGTTGGTAGTTGAGTTTACGTCGCACGGAGGCAACACAACGGGCTATTGGTGTCTGTCAGGTATCAATCCCGAAGATGTGGGTACCTCAGTAGGGAGTGTGACCTCCTCGGACACTAATGTACATTCTGCATTCGTTTGCCATGTTTTTCACTAAACTGTTGAGGAGAGCAGTGGAAATATTATCCCATTCTTCTGTCAAAGGAGTTTTCAGGTTCTGTGGAGTTTGGGGAAGGGGGTTCTTAGCGCCACACGCCTACCGAGAACTTCCCAGGTATGCTGTATAGGATTCAAATCTGTAAAGTAAGCAGGCCATGAAATGCGCTCAATATCTTCACTTTCCAGTATCTCAGACACCCAACTGCTGTGTAGACGAGTATTATCATTCATGAAAAAAAGGCCGGACGCATTGCTCCATGGAAAAGACGAATATGGCCCATAAGAATCTTGGTACATCTTTCTGTTGTAACGGAACCTGTCGCAAAAACGTGAAAAGGTGTTCTGCCGCATAGTGCCCACCCATACCATGACCCTTCGACCAAAACGATCAACTTCATGAACGTTCTGTGGGTATGTTAACGACCACCTCGTTCTCTAGTGGTGTGAAAGTTTGGAGAGTGCCAGCTCAGGTGTTGACCTCTTCATCTGACCGTGGTTCAAAATTACGTGGTATTGTCCACGGATCTTTCCCTTCAGGTTTGATCCCGGACCGTCGTCAATAGCCCGTTGTGTTGCTCCAGTGCGACGTTAATTAAAATACCTACCCACCGTTTTGATTGTATAGTCAACCAACTTGACCAACCTTGACCGTATAGTCAACCAACTTGATTGGTTGACGTTAATTAAAATACCTACGTACCGACAATATCCTGATGAGTGTTGCTTTGGTATGACGTTAATGCAACTATCTTCGTACTTATACAATAGTATCCTTTACATATCGTAACGGCACCAGCATCACTCATATGCTTCGCAGTGAAACTTTATTTCTTTACAACTGATAGTTTGGGAGTTGGTGTTATTTTTAGCTATTTTTAGTAAATTTTTTGTTGATTTTCATGTTTATGAAGAATTGAAATTTAAAAGGTAATCATATTCCATCTCTTCATTTGCTCTTTTCTTTTCTTTACTCGAGTCTTCATTTGGCTCTGCTATGCATTTCTTATGTTATATTCGAAGTTCTCAGGTCTAAAAGTATTGATTTACTGATATATTCAAGTTATTTGAAATAGGCCGAAACTTCTTTCGTTGGTTTAAAGCATGTGTTGATAACTTACTAAAAGAAAAAAATCACTTAATCATTGTGCAACAGGAAATGACAGATCAAACAAAAAATATTATTGTGGGTACTATTGACACACATTTTCAAAGGAAATAAGTTCCTTTAAAACACCAAAAATGAGAGTTAAAAAGGAAGCTATTTTGGATTTTATTTAACATGGATTAAATTTTGAGTTGAGCAAAAATTTTTATTTTCTAAGTACTGCTCCAGTTACATGTCTTTACAGTTATTATTTTTTCATTGATTAAAAATTTTCAATCAAAGTCACACATTAGTTTCCATAAATTTAACATTTTTTATGTTAGAAATGCTTTTCTTTTGTCTGAGCTACTTGAATGAATCCTAGTATGACAAACTACACTGCTGGCCACCCAAATTGCAACACCAAGAAAGACAAGAGATATCACAACAAAATTTATTTTGTAGATAACATGTTGACCAAGTATCAAATGATTAAATTTATAGACTTCTGTGAAGTGTGGTTCCTGCCAAAATCAGTAGCCAGAGTAGCCGCCATTGTTGGAGATCACCGCTGCCACACGCCTCGGCATTGATTCAAAGAGACTTTGGATGTGTTCTTGGGGGTACAGCAGACCAAGCAGCTTCCACACGTTGCCAAAGTTGATCTGGTGTGGCAGCTGGGGATGTATTCTGGGTCAATCGTTGAGCAACCATGGACCACATGTTTTCTATCGGCGAAAGATCCGGAGAGCGAGCTGGCCAGGGAATCAATTCAATCTGGCGATTGACGAAGAACCCTTGGACAATGCGTGCCACGTGTGGTCGCGCATTATCCTGTTGAAATATGGCTGTGGGCAAGCCCTGAAGGTAAGGAAGGACAACTGGCTCCAACACCTCGGAGATGTAGCGCTGGCTGTTTAAAGTACCGGCAATGCGTACTAGAGGAGTGCGAGAGTGATATCCAATACCGCCCCATACCATAATACCCGGTGCAGGACCAGTGTGGCGGTGCATAATGCAGCTGTTCAGCATCCTCTCTCCACGGTGTCTCCAGACTCGAATCCGACCATCGTGGTGTTGCAGACAGAAGCGTGACTCGTCAGTAAAGACAATTTCATTCCATTCTGCCGTCCACTTCCTTCTTTCATCGCACCACTGGCGGCGGAAACGTCTGTGGTTCTGCGTCAAGGGTAGACGAAGCAATGGACGTCTTGCGGAAGACCACTCTGCTGTAAACGGCGTCGAATGGTACGCGCAGACACTGGATGAAGCGGTACAGACTGAATGTGCTGTGCTATGGTTCGTGATGTGGCTGAGCGATCCGTCACTGCCATACGCACAATATGCCTGTCATCACGTGAAGTGGTGCACTGAGGTGGATGCGATCGAACACGTCGGTCCGTCGTACCCTCCTGCATCCAACGATCACATATCCGCATTACAGTTGTTTGGTTTCGTCCAACACGACTACCGATTTCCCTGAAAGATAATCCACAATCTCGGTAGGCCACTATCCTTCCTCTGTCGAACTCGGATACTTGATCAAAAGATGATCGCTGTTTTCTACGAGGCATAATTGATCGGTTTTTTTTAAAAACCACAAGAAAAACACAATTGCCGTACTTGAAATCGTCGAAATCTCCAAGCCTAAAATAGCGCTTTGAAGTGGCGCCACAGGCGCGCGTGATGTGCGTCTGCGCTGAAATTCTAATCATTTGCATATCTCACCTCCGCTAATGCATGTTGTAAATTTCATATTATTTGCATGCTTCCTTCAGGGTGTTGCATTTACGGTGGCCAGCAGTGTAGAAGAGCTATAAGTTCTCAACTAAAGTAATATCTATTATTTGTTGACTTCTGCTTTTACAAAAGATATTCATACTGACTATCATGTTTGTTAAAATATTACTTAATACTTTTTGCTAAATAATTTTCAAGGTAAACTTTCCTCTTATTATTAACATCTGAACTTCTCTCTTTTTGCAGCAAGCATAGATCGTATGGGTTGGACTCTTCAGCATTTTAAAATAATTTTTTATTCATTTTTAAGTAAAAGGTAATTTTTTTAGTTTTAGTGATTTTGTTGCACTTTGCTGGCAGAAGATTTATCTACTTATGGTGAGGTTGATGTATTACAATTTTAAAGTCATGCATCAAAACCTAGTTTCTCATGCGAGAAAGAATTAGAGATGAATGATGATCAAACAGAAGTACATACAAATTAGTGTGTGTTGAGTGACTTTTAACTTCACGTAAATGCTAAAATAATATACTCTTTTTCTTATAACAATACCGAAATTATTTCTTAAATTAATTTCCATTCTTAAGATGATATTGCAAATGCTACAAGTCAAGGAAAATGATAATTATTAGTATTCATGTTGTAGAGGAGGGATTTGAAAAGCATTTTAACTCACATGCTTGTTTATTACTTTAGAAAAAAGTGACATTTTCAATTCAAACTCTTCTGTTTATTCTTCAGAAATAGTCTTCAAAAAGCCGACAACAAAAATTTTTTCAAATAAGGGGGGATTGTCTGACTTACTCAATTTCATAGTTAATAAAAGCCTGTGAGCTTTGCTTTGTGCCATTTCTCATATTAATGCACAGTAACCCCTTGAAATATCAGACTTTTAGGAGAGGAAATGATGATATAGTGAAGTGGTTGGAAAACCTTGTTTATTAAAAACAAAGAGGATAACCTACTAATAATAACCTGCTAAAATAAATGGAGATAACCTGTTGGTTTCACTGCGAGGTTTGTGATTTCATTTACATTATTTTAATTTAATTATTTTATATATGTAATAGTACTAATTTAAGTGCATTTTAATTACGTAAAATTTACAATTTTTCGCAATTACATTTTACAATTACCCGGGTTCGGAGAATGGTTCCGTCATAAAAACCAATGCAAGGCGTGTAGGTTCATGTAAGTCAAATTATGACGGTCAATGAAATAAGACATACTTGCCTATGTGGAAATTTCACTCAAAGCCTTGCAAGCTTTAGCCCGAACCAGGCTAAAAACGGTAGGACGAAGAAATAGGGATAAGGCTCTATACGTTCCCCGTTTTAAAGACACCGATTGGGTCCATGTAAGGTCTACCTCCCGTGACATGAACACTGAGAAAACTTACCGACTTGCGGACGGCGAACGATGTCTAATTTTCGCTTTCGCATCCCTGCAGGGATATGAAAACGGAAATTAGATATCGCTTCTCACAGGACCCTGTGAGAAATGATACTCCTAAGAAACTTGTCGAGACCTATGTCAAATTTTTCTCTGGGCGTTTCCTACATCCGCAGTGACTTCAATTAGTCGGAGCGGAGGGGCTGCACCCCCAACTAAGAAGGGTTTCTCTCAGTTGGGATCAGAGACCCTCTGGTTGTGAAAGACTTTTTCTGACAAGCTAAATGTAGGTGGTAATATGCCTGTCTTCCGTCTGGTTGGTTTGTTTACACTGAAAATTCCTCTTATAATGCGGCTCCTCTTATAAATCAATCTTGGGTCAGTTGATTTCTGGAAGCGCGTTGGGAGAAGGTTGCCATACGCAAAAGAATGAATGACGATTGCAGTGTATGTTTTCCACCTGCCAACTCGTTATCAATGCTATCGCTTTCGGCACCGTGCGATAAATTTCGAACCACAATCGGCATCTAAAGACGCCAGTTGTGAAAGGGCTTTGCTTACGTCGTTCCAACCTATCACTTAATTTAAAGAATAGACCAAACGAGGCGAGACAACTGTCGATTCGCGGGAACCGTACTACATTAGTCTAGCTCCGACGAGTTGGCCTTTTATGGTTTGGAACGAGTCTATTTAAATTAGGGAGCAGGTTGAACGTAAGCAATGTGTTCCCACAATTAGAGTCTTTTGCGTGATGTTTGACTCCGAGTTTATTGTTCGATACCGGATACCGGTACAGATTATGAGTTGGTGAAACAAATGATCAGCCATGGCGATCGCGATAACATTTTGCATATGGTAGTATTTTCCCTACGAGCTTAACCACCTCTGTACAAATGGACTTCCCAATGTCATCTGCTTTCTCACCGGAGACGCACTATACATAAAGGGTGCTTAGGGGTGCTGATTTCATACAAATTTGATTCAAAACCCTGTAATTGTGCTAGTAAAGAAAACAAGAGTAATATAAATTCCATTGATCGAATAGTCTTGTAAAGAAAAACAAAAGTAATATAAATTCCATTGATCGAATAGTCTTGTTTAAATATGTACCAGAAAGCAATTTGCTATAAAATACCTAAAATAAAAAATTACGTATTCTCCACCAGAACAAAGGAAACAGAGCTAAGCAACTATTATAATATATAGAAACAATTGCTGCAATTGATGTGTAATCCCTAACTGGAATCCAAGCCTTGGTTCTCAAACACAGATTTTTAATGTAAAGAACATTAAATTAGCTTTAATTTCAGGAAAGTAAAATAAGTTAAAAGCAACATTGAATAAGCTCAAGTGCAGCCTTCTCAAATAGACTTAACCAAGAAAACTTATTTAAAAATTAATAGAGCGCCATCTGGAGGCAAATTAATTTTAATATTCAGATCGAATTATAAGTGATCTGAACACGAAAAAGTTCCTGTTCAGTAGTTAATTTTCTAAGTGCATTCAAATGCGAATACAAAAGCGTAGCCCTGTTTCATACCAATGTGTTTTTAATATACTATTTTGTTAAAAATGTGAAATAAATGGGTACTGATATTAAGAGATATTTTATATTAATATTAAAAGACATGAAAAATTAAGTTATATCGGTTCTGCGTTAAAGAGAAAAGGCAATACGTGTAGAATGATTTTTCCAAACATTTCACTAAAATATTTGTATGCAGAAAACAAATTTGCTCCAGATGTTTAAATGCACTGGATAATGTTGACCATATATACTGGAATATAAATGAAGAAACAGTTTTCTTAAGTTAAATTTTATTTACATTCGAAGATAATTTTTGCATTATACAGTTTCACATGAATCACATAAATCTAAACACACGAATGAATGAAAACAGTTTTAGCATTAATAAGTATCTTGAACATTGTAATCCCTAATTTATATATTTTATAAAATTTTCAAACTTAACAGCTAAAAACAAGTTAAATCTAATCATACCAATTTATATTATATATCTTTCATACAATTTATATTTCAAGACAAAAAATTAAAGAAATAGTTTTATTTTGATTTGTTAAATTTGATGAATTTACATTTTAATTAAAATAATTGCCTAGATTAGCGATGATCAAATCTTTTGAAAGTGCTAGCGATAATGATAAATTTCTGGACTGTAAAAAATGAGTAAATAAATACAAAAGTTTTGTACAAAAAGAAGCCACTAGCTTTTAATGCGCAAATTCATTGTGGGATATATTATTTTGGAAGAAGGATGACGGTACAATCTTTAAAAGACATAAGTTCTTGCAGAGGAGTTAAATTCGGAAAGTTTTCCAAACGCACTTGTAGCAGCAGGTCTAATATTCCGTCCATAAGACGCACTGCATCTTATGGATCTCGTCCAATAGGATCAGTCTACGAATAGTCTTAACCTATCAGCTTCAATCTTGGCAAAAATATATTCTTGTATTTATTGTAGAAAATAAATATTGGTGGCACTTCAAGACTTCCAGCTCGCTTTCTTTTCCTGAAAAGAGGTATAGAATATATAAGTTACCCAAACGACCCTTTCATTGCATTTGTGCTGACATTTCTACTGATATCAATGGATGGCAATATCATAACTCTTTTCATGCTTATTTAAATCCGTTAAGAATCGATAGATGCATTGATATGCACATTTTATACCTCCAAATGGAATAAAATTAGTCAAAAATTATAAAACACCATTTCGTGTACTTCTTACTGGTGCTAATTCTTATTTCCAATACAGTGCGTGGCAAAAAATGCAAACCTCAGTCAAATCTCACCAGTTTCTGGATGTCAACTTTAATTACATTCCATTTACCTGTTCAAAGGCGATTAGGTATCTGTTGACGTCTAAACCTATTTTCACATTGATCGTATTTTCTTTTCTACACTGATTTTTATCCTCTAGATTTCTCATTACCTTCTATGATCAAACTGTTGATTCCATTCGAGTGGCAAGCTCTTCGTGTATACTTATCAGTTTTTTTGTAGCTCAAATCAAGCATATTTAAACGAATAGGAAAATTAGTAACGGTTGATTTTACATGGGTGTTCATATTCATTTGTTTCCATTCACCAATACATAGGTATAGAAAAAAATCGCACGCACACACGCATTTTGAATTTTACATGCGTTGTACTGTATTGTAGTTGTACTATAGTGAAAACCGTCAGTGTAGTGCCCACTTCATCAGCCCTATGGAAAGAAGTCACCTGTATCCAAATATTTTGGGGTGTCTTGACAGGGATGAGGTCTCCAGAACCCTAAATCTGGGCACGAATTAACACGACCTGAAGGGCACCCAAAAGAATAAGGAACTACAGGAATTGTCCTTCCGTTTACAGACCACCCTACAAGGCGACTACGGAGAACAATCGGTGCCGCGGCAGATCCAATAATGGGAAGAATGCGAAGATGCCAAGACTGATTGGTGATGCCTAAGTTTAGTTTCCACATTCGTGGAAAGCGAATCCTGTTTCTGCTGGTCGGGCACGCTGCGTGAATTCTTTGAGGACTTTCTCAATATCCGTAGTGACTTTAATTAATCGGAACGGAGAGACTGAGCCTCCCACTTGAAAAGAAGTGCCTGAAGTTGGCCAGAGAGAGAGAAGATATTAGACTGGGAAAAACGTATGCTCAAAATACTTTTGCCTGTGTTGCTGACAGAGTTTTCAAAACTTCCTTCCATACAGACTTTAAACGGCGGTAGGTAATGTAAAACTTAAACCTTATTCACAAAGGGTTGTATATCCGTAAGCGCCACCTGGAGGCTAGAGGGTGCTGTTTGGCAATGGTCCAGTTCATGCCATCGTTACTTCAGAGCGTACGAGTAACATATATGTGTAATTTCCCGAATGCTTTGTTTGTTGACATGCATAAGGGGCAGACAACGGAAACGTACATGTTGCACATGTTTGTCAATTCATCATCTATATCATTGGTAGTCAACCTGGTCCCTACCGTCCACTAGTGGCGATTCAAGCTTTCATGGTGGGCGGTAGGGCTTTGTCCGATGCTGAAGCTACTTTCCATCATCACCGCGCATCTATGACTCAATTGCAGAGCAGGTTGTACTGCACTGTAGTGCGCATGACGAGGGCAGGGTGTACCAGCGGCTATCACTCAAGTTGAGTTCGTTCCATGGTGGGGCCACTGCGTAGTTAGATTTGTGAAAGTAAGCACGTGCCTACGGCTTCAAACAAGTTTTATAAATTGTGTGAAATTTGTGAGCCCATGTCTCAAAAAAGGGAATACGCTCGTAGCTATTTACCGGAGTATCTGTAGATGGTTTCAGCGAATCTGTTGTAAATAAACAACTCCCAATGTGTTTACTGTCATAAAACATTATTCCATGAAGCATTGCAGCCAAGCCTATTGCGAGAACATCTTGCTACAAAGCATCCAAAAGATAAAGGCAAGTCCATTGAAATTTTCAGGAAATTTATAAAAAATTTCAAAATCGTCCAACAATCCTTGCATCATTTAAGAAACAACATGCAACGAACGAAGATAGATTAACTGCCGCTTATCGCATTTCACAATTAATTGCAAAAGTGATAAAAGTTATAATATTGGAGAAACTTGAATACCCTCTATAAAAGAATTTATCTCAACAGTAATGCATCAGGATATACCTGAAGCTTTAAAAACGTTGCCCCTAAGCGATAGAACACTAAAGTGACGAATTGAAGAAATGGCAGTTAATGTTGAAAATAAACTTATAGGTATTCTCCACAACTCTTCATTTTCTGTACAATTAGACGAGTCTACCATTGCAGATAATAATATTTTATTGATGACATATGTACGTTATTTTGATGACAACAATACATTACGAGAAGAAATGCTATTCGCAATAAATCTCATTACAGATACAAGAGGATTATCAATATTTAATGCTGTGAAATCATACTTTGCAAAAAATAATATACCTTTAAACAATGTTGTTGCATGCGCTACTGATGGAGCACCATCAATGGTAGGTCACTGTCGTGGATTTTTTGCTTACTTGAAGGAAGAAGTGAAAAATGTTTTATGTATTCATTGTGTGGTGCACACATAACATCTTGTAAGAAAACATTTAAGTACAAGTCTCCATTCATCATTAACTATAATAATTAGAGCTGTAAATAAGATAAAATCCAATGCCAAACATGATAGAATGTTTCGACAACTGTGCCAGGACATTAATAAGGAATTTATTAGGTTAATTTTACACACAGAAGTTCGGTGGCTGTCAAAGGGTACATGTTTGTCTCGTTTTGTAGCATTATATGATAATGCCATACATTTTTTTGAAAGTATTAATGAGACCAGTCTCTGTCAACAATTAAAACAGTAAAGAATGATGCCTTTTATTTGGCAGATATTTTCAAGAGATTTAATGAAATCAATTTGCAGCTTCAAAGTGCTAATAAAACTCTTATCAATTGCCAAAATATTGTGTCATTATTTATCGACAAACTTGATCTTCGTTATAATCTATTGAAGAGAGAATTTCATCAGTTTCCCGAATTATCATCTATAAAAGACGATATAACTCCAGAGGAGATTGAGAGATTCATTAGCCACCTTAACGAACTTAAATTGGATATGGAAAAACGATTTGAAGATATTTTCAACTTGAAGATGTATGACTGGACGAAAATTCCTTTTACTGCAAATATTGAGGAGGCTGGTACAATTTGCCAAGAAGAACTATTAAAACTTAGATATGATGAAGAAGTAAGTATAATTTCTATAGTGGTGGATATGAAAACCTATGGCTAAATAAAATAATGCCTGCGTTATATCCAAATACGTGTAAAATGATATTCAATTTATTCATACCTTTCCCTACCTCATATCTTGTAGAATCAGGCTTTAGTGCTGTTAATCATAGTATCACCAAACAGAGAAACCGTCTGAATATTTCCGAAAGAGAACTTCGTTTGTTCCTTGCAAAAATTGAACCAGATATCAAATATTTAGTTTCGCAGCATCAGCCTCAAGGATCTCATTAATAATTAATTAAAGGTCATTTAATAGACTTTATACTTTTATAGTTTTTATATTTAATTTTCTTTTTCTTCAATTTAAACAGCTTCCGCAGGTGCTGTATCGATGGAGATGCAGCATCAAATTAAATTTTCTGTGTATTATAAACATATGCAAAGTATAAATAAAAAGATAAATTTAACTACTTTAGAGCTGAATCCAATGACTAATGCAAGAATTGGCCAAAAGAGCAATTTTAATTAACACTAAGCACAAGACAAAACAATTACAAGAATAAACAAACATAAAAAGTAACATCTCGGGGGGACAAAACCTCAGCGCGTCAGTCCTACGCTGGCCTTGGGAAACAACTAAAGAAAAATTGTTCATTCGCTTTCGCGGAGAGTGTATCACGTGGTCCGCCATCACCAATCAAGGCGCATATCGCTGAGACACACGTTAAGGGGCTGATGCGTTACACTACATATTTTTACTAAACCTCCATTAAAAAATTACGAGTACTTTGCAGTTGCGTTAAATTAAGTTACTGCGGAACCGGTGGGCGGTAAGAAAATTTTATTACCAGCAAAGATACAAAAGTGGGCAGTAGGTATAAAAAGGTTGACTACCCCTGGTCTATACCATCAAGCGTGAATTAGTGTTGGGGTTACAACTTTGATCACCTACTGTGAAACTATACAATTAAGACTATTAAAATTATTGTTCATATACTTGCTTTACGCATCATAGTGTACCTTCTAGCATACCCTTGTGGCACTACCTGGCATACATTCTCTATTTGAATACAGTTTAATTTAGTGTTCCTACCTACCACTAAAGTTCGTACAAGGAGTTTTGAAATAACCTACAGTATTGGAGGGGGGGGGGGTAAATAGCTATTACATACTGGCTTTAAATGTTTGGAATGCACTGACAGATTACTGCCCTATGTAAGTTTTAATTTATTTTTCACATGGTGTCTTTGGAAAAGTATTTTAAAAACCATTGAAGAAAAAAATTTCGCAAAATTAAAAAAGAATGTTCGGACAGACTGCAAATCTATGATGGAAAAGTTAAAAATTAAATTCTTGAATGCTTCATTTAAAGAAAAAGTTCCAATTCTTACATTAGTAACAGATTCGTGGACATTCCAACAAAAAAGACTGTTTAACATCACATAGTATGTAGTAAAAGTAGCATGAAAATTAAAAACTAAAGGGATGTCATCCATTCCAAATGGAAGAAAAGTGTAAAATCTAGTCCTGATACTGTCAAAAAGTTATAACATTTTAGTATGATAGTAAAAGTCGTGTATATCCAAGAAAAAAAGTTTGCATATCTGTTCCTTCTGAAAACGGGAAGGTATTAAAACAAGACTGATTTTGAATAACTTAAAAGAATTGTACATTGTATTCAAGGAACATAATTTAAAATGGGATTTTCTAAATTTTGCTTACTACGACCAAGAGAATCCATGTAAATGACTACATATCATTGTTAAAGAAACTATTTTGTAGAATTGATTCAGAAACATACATGATGCACAGGTATGTGTCCATAGCCTAAAATACTTACGGAATATTTAATGTATAATGATGAATTAGAAATGTGTAGCGAAACTGATGGGACAAAATTAAAAATATTAATAACATCAATAAATACATTGACAATTTGCTTGAAAATCTGTGCTATATGTGCCCATTACTTTACAAAATCTCAAAGCCATTTTTTTAAAAAGCAAGGATGAATTGAGTCTGGATAGTGCTATCATTCATGTATACAACTTTCCATTAAACAGGGTTCCCACTCTTTTTCAAAATAACAAATAAGGAGTTTCTAAGAACTTTCTAAGGACGCAAATAATTTTTATAAGTAATCGAGATATACCAAAAACCATATTGCACCTCCATTATATGAGTCAATTTAGTAGGACAAAAATTAGGGATGCATGCAGGACCGTTGGCAGATTTTTAGTAACTTAAAAGTTAATTTCTTGATGTTGTCTGTTAAATATTATATTGGGTCATCCGGAAAGTTCTGCGTTTTTTTATGATAAATACCAACGAAGCAATACAAAAACTTAAGAAAATGTTATTGAATCACATAAGCACCATTTTGTTCTATGACTTTTTGCCATCTTTCCGGCAGCTGGAAAATTCCTTTTTTAGAAAAGTCATTAGGCTTATTTGTAAAGAAGTTATCGAGGTGCTGTTTGACAGTCTCCAAAGAATTGAACTCCAGGCCGTTCAGAGAATTTTGAAATGACCTGAAGAGGTGAAAATCTGAGGAGGAAAGGTCTGGTGTATATGGGGGATGACACAAAACATCCCAGTCATACACAATAAGTCTTTGTCTGACATTCATTGTCATGCTGGAACACAACACCTCGACGATTGATCAGTTCTGGCCGCTTTGCTTCGATTTCTGCTTTTAATACTGCCATTTGAGAACAGTATTTTTCCGAATTTATTGTCTGATTTTGTGGCAACAATTCATAATGAACAATTCTTTTGTAGTCCCACCATACACAAAGCATTACTTTTTTGGGATGCAGCTCCCCTCTCGATGTTAGTTGGGGAGGTTCATTTGGCTTACCCCATGATCTTTTTCTTGTAACATTATTGTATAGTATCCACTTCTCATCTCCAGTAATGAGCCGTTTCAGAAAAGGAGCTTCTTCATTTCCTTTCAGCAAAGAATCACATGCCGAAATTCGAGCAAGCATATTCTGTTGTGTTAAAGTATGGGGTACCCATACATCGTAACGGATTACATACCCAATCTTCAGATGATCATAAACTGTACTTTTGGAATATTTAGTCTGTGTGATAGTTTCTGAACTGTGTAACGTGGATTTTCAGGGTTGGCATCTTTTAATAGGTCCTCGTTTATAGAGGATGGTCGCCCAGAGCGGCATCATCTTCGAGGCTGAAATTTCCGCGCTTAAATTTATCAAACCGCCTTCGAACTGTGTCATCAGAATCAGCACTTTGTCCATATACAGCACAAATTTTACGAGCAATCTGACTAGCATTTTTTCCTTTCTTAAAATAAAAGAGCATAATATGACGAAAATGAACTTTTTGGTTCTCCATTCTTAGCACTGCAGTGAAACAAAAATTGTGCCACAACACAAGCTAGAATTATGCAGTGAAAGCAGAAAAGACCGAATTTACACATCTGCTTCAATCAAGATCACTCCTTATTAGCGGTAGAAAAATAGTAATAAGAAAGCGCGCTTCGATTTGAAAAACCGCAGAACGTTCCGGATGACCCAATGCATTGTGTGTTTTGAAGTTAACTTTCTAAAAATAATGCACGAAAGAGATGAATGTATCTTACACATATTAAACGCATTAACCCCATTTAACCACAATAAAACTAATTTTTACAATTTTAAGGATGTCATCTCAAGGGGAAAAAGAAATGAAATTCTAAAAATCATTGCATTTTTTTCTAGAAAATAAGAATTTTAATAACAAATTTATTTTACGTTTTAAATACAAATACATTTATCTTGTTAAATATTGTCGCTGAGAAAAAAGTCTTATGAATAAATTTCAACTGATTTGGTTTTTCTTAGAAATTATTTTGTCTAATTTCTTTATTTCATCTACTTTTCCTTTAATTTCTTTTCGTAGTGCATTTGCACTTTTTAAAAGAGAAAAGTCCTCAGATGTTTCAGCCTCATTAGCCAGTTCTTCATCTGACTTTTCCATTCTCATTATATCACCCTCGAGACAAATTCTCTTTGATTTTAAGGAATTAAGTTCTTGTAGCTCGTTTTCTTTTATTATCTAAATTTGTCTTCGCACTTTTGAATTGTTCTTCTAAATGCATAACATATTTCTGCCTTGAAGAAACAAATTTTCTCATTTCTTTAGTAATTACTAAATTTGGAATATCATTAGTATTTTCATAAATAAGTCTGCAATATAAGAGTCTCCTTTTAAATTTTCAACTTCTAAGGACTTGTTGATATTAAATCTACGTTTCACAAGCCTGGCCATGAGATAAGATCATTATGGTTTTCAAAACTTTCTATAGTTTTCCCTTTGTATCATCTATACTAAGAAAGTCATTTAAAAAACTATCAAAACGCATTGTTTTGGATTCAAAATTCTGAAACAATGAAGCGGATTTGAAAACGGTGCTTTCCATAAAATCTTTGAATTGAAGTAATATATCATCACAATCTTTTTCTGAGTAAAGTGCGATAGTACCAGCTTCACGGAGTTCATGCACTTGGTCAGATCTTAACCATACGTCTAGGATCAAGACATGAAGCATTTCGAACAAGCAAATATGCTGCAGATTTAGCTATGAGACAGCATTTGTATAACAAAATTTCTACAATCACGCCGCAAATCAAAGGCAGCACTTTTCCTTTACTATTCTTTCCCCAATGAACCCTATATTGATTTTGTGCATAAGAGAATAACAATTTGTCAGAAAAATAAAATCTGGAAAGCTTCTGAATGGTACTTATATTAATTTTTTCTTCTGGTTTTAGAAGATTAAAGTATTCCACACATTGCTTTGCAAGCTTTAACATATCATCTCCAAAAAAGGCAACAAAGGTTTATCATTTTGATAAAATTCAAGGAATGGTTGCAATAATTTTGCCACAGCTAAGAAAAAATTAAATTTTGCCAGAATTAATTAATCCTTTGTAGCGTCACGTACTGTCAGAAAAGACTTGAAATTTACTTTATTCGAAGAACCCTTTTCTACACTTCTAACATATTTGATAACATCAGTCCAAATTACAATTGCACGTTCTACAACTGGGACATTCTCTAGCCATCTATGACCACAAAATGTTAAGGGCCACCCCTTGACATTAGACAAATTACTGAAACCTTAATAATGCACAGAACATGTTCTTGTTTTTCAAAAATTGTATTTCATTTTGTGAAAATTATTAATTTCTTTGGAAAATGATAGTTGCACACTGCTGCATTATTTTTCATATTAGTACCTAAATAGTTTTGCAATCCATTTGCATCTGAGTTTTTCTATTTATTTTAATTTTCAAAAGAAATTTTTGTTAATTTTCTAATATCGGAGCGAATTTTCGGAGTATAGGCCCTTAAAAATCATTTTGGCCACGTTTTTTTAATTTTATTTTACTAAAAATTTTTCTTACGATTGTAAAACGGATTATGCCTAGCACCATGCATGATTTTAAAAATACATTAGAACCTAAATCCGGATTCACAATCCATTTGCATTCATCCGAGTTTTTTTTATTTTCGTTATCATAAAGAACTTTTGTTTGTTAATTTTCTAATTAAATCGGGGTGCATTTTTGGAATAGGCTCTAAAAATAATTCATTTAGTGAATACATTTGTAATTTTATTTTACATGTAAAAATGATCACTAACGATTGCAAAATGACTAATGCACAGCACATACATCATTTAAAATTATATTCGATGGTTTTACAATCCCCCACTCGCATATTATATATATATATAATAAAATATTTATATATATTTATATATATATATATATATATATATATATATATATATATATATTTCCACATTTTTATGTGTAAAAAATGTGAACAAAAGTTTTCACAACAGCTAACAATCACCAAATAAAACAGTTACCCAATTTACTTACCAGTCATATGAGCTTTAACAGCACTTTCCCCCATTCTTAAAATATAAATTCTTTTTAGCAAACAAGGCATTTTGCTTTATGGCAATCAGTTGAAGCTGCAATCCATTCTCGATACTTTTCATTTGTAGTCCATGAGCTGTTAAAAACGCATTTCCAAGGCATACTTTTTTAGCCCTCCAAGAGCTTCGTCTCCGCATCGAAGTCGGCCCAAAATTGCCACTCCTTATAAGCGGAATCAAGTTGTTTCTCCTCAAAGTTCATTCACGAAGCACCTAATGCAAACCCATCTGCCATGTATTTTGCTTGTGGGGACAATGTGGAAATAAAGATTGTTATTTATGTGCTTTTTATTCAGATGTTTAGAAACTTTGTCATTGTAAAAACTATGTGAAAACATCTGGGAAAAAGCCGATAAACGGGAGAACACAGGAAGCATGAGCAAATCTATCAATGGAAGTCATCTATCTCCCCAGACCCAATGAACTAAATGGTCACTACCCGTCAATCAAGATTGCGGGGTGTCCGCAGACACACACCCCTTCGGAGGGTCAATGAGTGGTCCTTTGTATTCGTTTCTGAAGAGGGGAGGATAAACGTTGTCTCCCAATGAAACCTGCCGTTTCCCGTCCAAGATTAGACAACGAAGCTCGAAAACGGGAGAAATCGGAAAATGGCTGTGCCATCAGAAAAATTTAGTTTTCTAATTTTGGGAAAAATAAGGATTTTAAGGGCTCTTAGAAATTATAGTTAAAAATAAGGAGTTCTTAAGGAGCATGGAAACCCTGTTAAAGGAATACTTTTATCGTAGCAAAATTGAAATTAGGTATTGGACTCACTGCAGGTTAGTAACTGATGGATTTCAGTCAAATTTACAGAAATCTGTTTGAGATTTTGTTTGGATGTTGATTAAATGAGTCACAACGGGTTTGAACTTATACCACTTTAAAAATTTAATGTGTATTTGTGATACCAATTGGGACTATTATAAGTACTTCTGTATTTCAAATATAAGAAACTAAAGTATAAGAATTTTACTCTAATTTCAAAACAATGTACATACACAAGCATAAATGTAAATATATTTAAGGGAAATATTGTAATTAAATGTTATAAAAAGCTTACATTCTGTAAAGTATTTTTAGAAAATAATTTAAATAAAGGAAAGCAATTTTTCTACAATGGATTTTAAAATACTTAAAATATTCCAAAGACACTATGTGAAAAAATGAATTACAAATTACTATAATTTGATATTGTATTTCTATCCAAACATTTGATGTGAGCCTGTTCTGAATTATTACTTGATTTCTGAAATGCATATGCTATCATTAGACTAGCTTTTATTCAAAAACCAAGTTTTCTCTAAATTTTTCTCAGATTAAAATATATTGTTAATTAATACTTCTACAAAGTTTCAGAGAAAAATACAAGGGTTCATTTTTAAAGCCCTTTAAAGTTGACTGTTTTTTTAAAGTGAATTTCACTTTACACGTAAAAAACCCCACTAAAATGTAAAATTGCCAGTTTTTTGTATTTTAAATGTACTGAAATAAATGGCTTCCATTAGGTACCAAAATTACTAAATTTGAATTATCATTTCTTAAATTATGGCTATTTTATACAGCACTGCAAATCAAAGATGGCTGCCATTTTGTGAAATTGACCAATTTTTTAATCCTGTGTAGCAGCTAATAATGAACAAAATATTAAAAAAATTGAAATTTGAGTTTCACTGCCATGTCTAAGGTAAAAATTTGTAAAAAGTTAAACTTTTCCTCAAAATGGGTGTTTTCACATGGAATGACCCTTAAATGTAAAATTACTTCAAAGTATACATAGAAAGATATATTTTGGAGATTTCCTTATAAATAGATGTATATTAATACAAAAATTAGTTATAAATTATTTTTATAATCATTAAATACAAAATTTCTAGAAATGGATAGTAATTACACACTTCTGTTAAGAAAATCATTCTCTATGGAGATATCTCTAAGGATATATGAATTGGGAATCAGCTAAAGTTAAAAGTATCTATAACACATTGATGAAATAATTTGATCTTAATATTTTCTGTATGTATGATAGTTGAATTTTTGTCACTAATAAAGGTTGAATAAATTAAATCTTTGGAATAGGTAATACTTAATACCAAACAATCTCAGAATATCAATTTTGAAACTTATGTACAAAAGTAACTGTTACGTAAAAACAGTGTCTTCAGCTTAAAACAAAAAAATCCACTCTGTATTAGAATAATCTATAAGACAAAGACAAGCATCAATGATAATTTGAATTTTTAAAATTTATTTATACTTTACAGTAATGTCATGCAAGTATACAAATTATTATTTAACAAATAAATTAGTATATTATACAGGATTTGTTTACATAAATATATTTGATGTTGTAATGTTTAAGTTATTTACCTTATAAAGTTATAAACTGGGAATGTATAATAAAATCGAACATTCTTCAGAAAACTAATATAAATGGTTATGTTAGATTACTTTTGTTCCAAGACAGTACTGCTGCAATGTCCGTCCCTCATTTAATTTGGTAAAAAGGACTTTTTCAAAATGCATCTATTAATACAGGGATGGAACAGAACAGCTAATTTGTGAAGCTTGTACCTACAAGGTAACATCCTTTTGTCGGTAACATCACAATCGACAATACCAATATATCTATATTCATTCTGTGTGGATGTAAATAAGTACTACAGGGTTTTCACTCTTCAAGCAACAGAAAAAGCAGATTGATACATTTTATACAGATTGATGCAAATAATCAGTATTTAACATTTGAATGAAAAACATTAAGAAACATTATGAATGTGAAATCAATTAACTAATTTTAACAATGTCAGAAACATTATGCAAATTTTGATACATTAACACCTTAAAGACACTGCTACAGGCTATGGTAAAACAAGCTTAACTTTTTTATTATATTCAAAATTTGACCTATTCGCAGTAGGAAATTATCGTACTTATAAATGAACTCCCCAAGACAGCTAGACAACATATGCAACCGAAAAAATTATTTGACTTTTAGAGTCATGTAGTCCAAATGCAAGAATATGAAGAATGAATGGATAGTGTTTAAATACTTTAAGGTTGATATTAAAAAAATTGAAAAATCAGGTAATTTAAAAAGCAGAAACTGATAAATATATTGCAATTATTTATACTATCATTGCTGAATTGAATTGCACACATTGATTTCTTGGAGGTTTTTGCAGTTTCTGTTGCTTTACAGATGTTAAAATTATGCATAAAAAAGTTCAGTACAAAGGAAAAGTTGAATCAATTTCATCATGCCACGAATATAAGCCACCTTTGATGTCACGCCAAACACAATGAGGGATATACTTTTGTAATACACGTACAACTTTCTGGGAATCATTTCCACGTCTGCAAACAACAAAATTATCTTTGCATCCCTTTTCCTCAATTATATTTCTAAGTTGTGAAAGTGAAATTTCACGTTGAATGTCATTTATTGGTACGTTAATGGAATTTGGCAGGCAACATATATCTCTTTCAATTGAAGAACGCACGTCAATCAAAACATGATTCTTGCCGCTATCTACTAATTTTTTATATTCAGTACAAGAAATTCTTTCAATTTCAGTTAAAATTGACACACTTTCATTTTTATCTGTGGCACGTCTATTGCAAAACACTTCATAGTCTACAAGTTCCTTAACAGTGGGTTGATTTCCACAAACTGCACAATCTGTTTTCTTACTTCGTAACTTAATGACTTTGATATCGGAGCTGAGGCCATCAAACAGTAGTAATTTTCTATAGTAGGAAGGTTCAAGTCCAACAGCTATTTTAATCACTTCCAATGCTTGTAAGCTACCAATAACACCAGTCACAGCCCCAATCACTCCACCTTCGGAGCAATTGATGATAGTATCAGCATTGGGAGGAGTAGGGAATAAGCAGCGGTAACAAGGACCATCTAAATAGTTATAGACAGTCAGTTGTCCTTCAAATCTTAAGGCTGAACCTGATACAAGATATTTGTTAAAGAGTACTGCAGCATCATTTAATAGGTACCTTGTGGGCACATTGTCTGAAGCATCTACAATTATACTGTAAGATTCAATGACTTGTTCAATGTTAGTAGAGTTGAGAAGCATGGGATACACAGTACATTCAATATCAGGATTGATTTTCAACAATGTATGCATCAGAGATTTGCATTTCTCCTGACCGACAGAAAGAACAGTGTGAGCAATTTGACGATGCAGGTTACTTACGTCAACAACATCATGATCGACGATACCGATTCGTCCCACCCCAGCCGCAGCTAAGTATATTCCAACAGGGCAACCAAGTCCACCAGCACCAACGATCAAAACGGCTGTCTTTTTCAACGATAATTGGCCAGACATCCCAATTTCTGGTAGAATGAGCTGTCTGCTGTATCTTGCGATTTCATTCTGAGACAGGATATTAAGAGGTTTTGAAGACGTGCAATCGTTACCAGGAAAACTACTTTTCTCATCTAGCTGAGATTTTAAGTCAGCTAGTTCTTTATTCTTCAGAGCAATAATGTCTTGCAGAGCCTTTATTTCTTCCTCCATTTCAATGAAGAAATAATCACATGCAAACACGTAACGTAGCACTCAATCGTCGTAGATTGTCACTCCCTACTTGCACGCGTTGGAAATTGGTTATTGCGTTTAGCCTTTAGTTACATGTGCTCTTGTTGATGTCGCGCTACAAAATTGGAATTGCGGTTATGTGCTATGCAGTGGTTTATTTATGGCAGTATTGTTTCCGTTTCTAGAATTAGGATTTTCTTGCGTATTCAAACTAGAATATAAGCTCTTAAAAATAAATTAAGCATGGGACATTATTATTTCAATTGCTTTTATGAGTGGTTCCTCAGACTTTAAGAAAGTTATTAGCAAAACGAAATTTCATTTTTTCATCGCCGCGTTTATTGCAAAATAACTTGTTAACAATGAATTTTTTTGGTAACCTATATTTGCAACGAAAGTTATTTCTATGGTATAGACAAACTTAAAAATGAATTACAAGCAGAGGATTGTTTCACACGCCGAAAGAGTGTCCACCCATTCCCGTTCCCCACCACCACCGTCTTTTGAATGTGAAGAAATGAAATACTGTATAGATAGGTGATCGGCGCGGCAGCTTCCGTGCAGGCGTTTGTGTAAAACTAACATTTTAACTTTAATTTCCAACTTCGTTCATCTTTAAATTTTATCTTTGAAAACAGTGCATTTAAATGATACAATTTTCCAAAGATTTTCATCTTCATCAGTGATGCAAAATAAATCTTACTTCGTCTGGTAATAATTAAAAAAAAATCATTATCGATGTATTATGTAAAGTAAGGTTAAAATTAAATGACTTTGTTGTTATATCCTTGAAATTGGATGGAAAAGCACATGCGGGACTGAAATAGTACCTCCTGTCTCATGTTTAAATGCACATGTGTCATCTTCATGAATCTTTTTTAATTATGCCGGTCTCGCCCATTTCCCCGTGCAATGATATGTATCGCACGGTCTACTTTCTTTCAACTATGTTTAAAACGGGTCAAAATGAATAAAAAGATGTGTTCTGTCAAATATTATTTGAAGTTGATACTGATTAATGGTGCGATATTTTCTTTTCCTCTTTACTATTCCTTTTCTGGTTCAAGTATGTTTTACTATCTGACCAAACACCCAAAAGTGCATTTCCTTCATTTTGGATTTGTTATTTTATGTACAAATTTAAGGGTTTCTAAATTTGATTAGACTATTTAGTTTTTTGGTAGTATTTAACGCATTTCTTCCTTTGAAGTCAATTGTTATGGTTTGTTTCGTTGCATTTTGATTAGATAGGGTGTCAATTTTCAGAACTGGAAGGTAATACAATATTAAACCCTTATATTACATTTTCCACTCCCAGTTCTGCAATTTCTTGTAATTTTACTGCAGTTAAAATATTTGTCTCAATATAGTAGATTAAGCATTCATCAATACAAATAATGAAATAAATCTAATTTTTTGTTGCATTATTAATGATAAAAATATGACTAGTTACAAAGAATTGCTTGTTCTGGAATTCAAATATTTTTCATCTGTTAGGGCTGGTTATTTGCTAAGTTTTTTAAGCATGCCAGAGGAAAGGAATGAGTTAGCAGGATAACATTTCTCTGGGAAACTGTCAATTGCTTAAGATAATTAAATTTTGAAAATTGTTCCTTTATATTTCTTATGACACTTATTTTTTTTAGGCATTCTGGAATTTGTTGGGTGTAACAATACTGACTTTTGTAACTCCAGAAAATCAAGAATGCCTTTCATCCCGAGTGTATTTTAAATCCAAAATGTCTGTTTTTCATCCAGCAGCTGAAAACTCCATCTGTTGAGCTAGCAGATATTTTGGAAGTGAGGAGGGCTCTATACTTAGATTTGATATGTATCATAGCTTGTATCCAGCTTCATGGTTTGTAGCCAACCAACCTGGAAAAGCTCCATTTGTTTTTACTTATGGCGATTTATCACTCATTTCTCTTGATCATTTGACAGCCTTTATGCCAACATCTTTACAACAGCAACAACAGCCAGTTTTTGTCGCATCACAAGTCGCTTTCGATGTTCCAAATATGAAGAGGTTACCTGTCAATATGTTGATGCAAAGTATGGAATCTGTGAACAGTTACATGCCTTTTCTCAGGAGACGGAATTTAAATCAGCCTTTATTAGATCGGCAGTTCTCCAAGGAAAGTTTGCTTGAATCGGCTTGTGGGGATAGTGGTGTGTCAAGTTCTCGTTCCTCAACACCATCGTCTGTTGAAACATCGGGAAGCAGCGAACCCCTGAATCTGAATCCAATGTTTGACAGTACAGCGTCATCTGACTCAATGCGTCCTCGGTAATATTTATTATCTTATGATTTGTTCGAAATTTAAGTACAATAGCAAATATCTCTTGGATGCACTGACAAAAATTTAGTTATATTTATGGTCTTGATAAGAGGAATGAATTATTTTTTCTTTCCAAGAAGCAGGGCTTCCATAGATGACAAAAAGGTGACTGATACAATTCTTCCACCTTGGTGACTAAGGGTATCTTAAAACAAAATCATCTTAAACACTCCTATTTTCAAAGTTTGGGTGATTTTCTTTTTGAAAATTTTGGCGACTTGGAAAATTCAAAAATAAGTCAGCAAAAGTTAAGTACCTCCATTTTTTAATCAATATCATGAATCCTTGTTTCAGTCACAAATTCATACCTTCAGCTACATTATTGAAGAAAATGATTTTATGACTGACCTACTGCTTTTCAATGGTATCAAAAGCATTTGGTAAATGGAAACAGTCTAATTGCTTCAAAAAGGCATCCATATAAAAGAGCTTATAGTATTTTTCTGTTAAAGTGAACTGTTAACTAAGTGCCAAGCTACTCCAAACACTTCCTACTTTTTGAAGACACTGCTTCGAGGATGTAGTTGCTGAGAGCAACCAAACTGAGCTTTAAAAGACTAATTTTACTATTTTTAAGAATTTATACTACTAAGAGCTTAGGCTGGTGCAGTCCTGAAGAATAGATCAGATGATTATGGGAATTTAGTAGTATAGTAGTGTCCATTGGGCAAACAATTTTCAAATATTTTTAAATAATGAAACATTGGGTTACCAAGTACTTTAAAATTGTAAATTCGATTTGACAAAGCTTCAGTTTTGAGGATATTTTTGTTGCTAATAATTTAAGTTTTCATCCAGAAATCCCTAGAACCTTTTAGAATCGTATTTTTTGTATAAATTACCGAGTGTTTAGCAAGGTAACCAGGAACACCAGACTATCCAGCTAGGAATTACCAGGGATGTACTTGTTGATCCTCACTTTACCATCCACAGCTTTACTATGCTATCAATTACCGCATTCACAGAAGTTCTCAAGCATAGTAACAGATGTGAGTAAATGAGGGCTATGTTAGTTGTAAAACAAAACTGAGTAATGAAATGTGAAAAGTTTTATGATAAGGCGTTGAAAGATCAAATTTCTGCATAAGATTACTTCTTCGGAGAAATATTCATGGTAGTATTGTGGTGAATTGCAATCCCTTCTATGTCTAGTTATATTTTTATATAGGTTTTATCACTGAAGAATAATGGTAAGCTCAATACGTTTATGTAATAGAACTTTTTTATCATCTTACTTTTTCATGAATGCAGAATATTACATAATCTCAGTCACATTTTGTCCACACAATGTCCCATTTTTGTCTAAAAAATGGTCAGCCTAGTATATATGGAATATGTAACTTGCATGAGGAATAAAAAGAAAATCATGTATATTAGTCTTCAATTACATTGTTTTTGCTATTTTAGATTTTCCAAATATAAATGTTTAATCCAGAGTTAGAAATTAAGTGCAGAATCAGATAGCTAAACATTTCTCCTCAGTAGCAACAAATATTCTACTTGGGTGCTATTTTAAATTTGTTTTGTTTTCATGGATGTGTTTTAATATACAGTGTAGTGACTAAGACCTGGACAATGGATTCTGATGTACAGCACTGATTTGTTGGATTTTATTGTATTAAGAGTATACTTGAGTTAATCAAGTGTAACGGATTCTGCCATATTATTAGTTCTAATTAAGATGATTTATTAGGATATGTGGGGTTATGGTTTTTCTATGTAGTTTAAAAAGATTGCAATTGCTGTTTTAAATTATTTAAAGATTTTTAGATATACCTGTTAAAAATATTAGTTAAAAGTGTTGATTTTAAACTAATCTCTTTATTCCAGGAGAAAATTTGAGCATGGTAATAGTTCTCAGGGACAGAACGTTCATCGGCGATTTCATCACAATCAAAGACGCTTGTCAATTAATTCTAAGATTCCAAGTGGCTGCATTCCTTTTCGAAAAATACCTCTAAATCCCAAGGATGAATGGCACAGAGTAAGTGTAGTTAATTACATATTGGACTTTATTTGTGCAGCTAAATTCTGCATCTTATGAATTAAGAATGAGATATATTTCATTATCAGAAATCTTGTGCATGAATGACAAATATATATTTAAATTTCTTACTGTTTACTGCAATTTACATTTTGTATAAATGTATACATATGAGTGAGTGATATGTGTAAAAAATTTTTTAGTAAATTGAATTTAAATAGCAAAGCTTTTGATTTGCTTTTAAAAACTAAACCAAATCTCATGACTTCCAATTTATTGAAGTAGGGTCTGGTGGGGTAAAGTGGGTAGGTAGTCTATGCAAAAGCTACCTCATTAATTGTAAACCCTGTTTTGATGGAAAGTAAAACTCACAACAATGTATTTTTTAAGTTCTTTAAAAAGTTTTTCAATCAAAATATATGTATGTGTGTGAATGCATGTGTTTGTATGTGTATATATATGTGTGTATGTACAGGGTGACTTTTAATTAACCTACAACTTTTAACTGAAATAACTTCTCAGAGTGTCACTAGATGGCGCTACGAATGCGTTCAGTGAGAGAGGGTATAAAAGGAACTTGTTTCTGTCAGTTTCATGCCATTTTGAAAATGCCTCCCAAAGTGTCTTATTCAACCGAAGATCATATTTTTATTGTGAAAAATTGGTATTTATGTGGTGAAAATGCAACACTATTGCTACGGAAGTGGTCTGCAACATTCAGAAACCGACCTAAGCCTTCTAGAGCAATTGTAAGAGATCTGATAAGAAAATTTGAAAAGTTTGGTTATGTGAAAGATGATCTGAAGGGAAAAGCTGGCACAAAGGTAACTGTTAGAACATCAGAAGTGATTGATACAGCAAGAGCAATCATAGAAGAGCCAAGCACTTCCACTCGTAAACTGGCAAGTCAATTGGATATTAGTCGGAGCACTGCAGCCAAGATAATGAGGAAAGATATCAGACTTTTTCATTACAAGATCCAAACTTTACACTTCATCCGAGATACTGCTATCGCTCAGCGATGGGACTTTGCCAATGAGATATTGGACCTCATCGATACTGGGGAATTGGATCACAAGAAGATATGGCTCTCTGATGAAGCCCATTTCTGGTTGTCTGGTCAGGTGAACAGACAGAATTATCACTTTTCGGGATCCTCCAACCCTGAATTTGTCAACGTAAGACCGTTGCATCCAAAAAGGTAACAGTTTGGGCTGCTCTTTGTGGATCTGAAATTATCGGACCAATTTTCTTTGCATCAACAGTGAAAGCTGACGCCTATGAGGTAATGCTGAGACAGTCCTTTTTCCCTAAAATTCGTAATCTGGGTATGAACACCGGTGAATATTTGTTCATGCAGGACTGTGCCCCTCCACATAGAACACACAGTGTGTTTGACACCATTAACAGTGAGTTTGGAACCCAAGTTATTGCCTGTCAGTACCCAAACAGTTATCCTGGTGCATTGCATTGACCACCTTATTCACCAGATATGAATCCATGTGATTTCTATCTTTGGGATCATCTGAAAGATTTGGTTTACAAGAAGCAGCCAACAGACCTTATTAGCCTCGAAAAGTCCATTACTGACTCATTTGCAAGCATTAAAAATGAAACTCTTGAATTTGTAACTGACAACTTTGTGGCTAGGTTGCACTATTGTATCACCTCTGAAGGTTTTCACTTTGAAAACCTTATCCATTTAATTCCTTTTCCATGTTCTTTTCAATAAAAAACGTTTGTAGTGCTATCTGCAACGACTCAAGAGTTATTTCAGTTAAAAGTTGTAGGTTAATTAAAAGTCACCCTGTATATGTGTATAGGTATAATATTATGGCTACCCCAATTACAGTCGTGCCTTACAGCCCTTAGAGGTTGAGGTTTCAATACCACTGACAATAACATGGAAAGGAATTTCAATATCATGGTACAGGGAAAAACGACTTGCAAAATGTTTTTAAGGTCACATTTCTGTATTGAAATGGTTATGTGAATCATTAAAATTAACCATGTTGTGAAAGAATTTAAGGAAAGTGGTTATATATTATAAATTGACAGGCTATGGAATACAGAATTTTAAGGATAGAAAAGGCATTAATTTCCCAGAATGAAGTTATTTGATATTGTATTGTGTGTCTGGTGCAGCATGGCCAAATATGGCCCTTGCGCCATAAAACCCCAAAAACCAACCAACCCAGATTGAAGTTCAATATGTGTTGTAAGCTTGTCACAAAATAAAGGGGGGGGGGAATCAAGCTTCACAGGAAATAATAACATAAAATTTTCAAGCAACTTACATGCAAGATAAAGTTACTGTTTTCACTTTTAAAAAACCAGAAATTAACCATATTAACAACCCTGTCAACTCCTGTCTATTGATCTTAGAAATGATGCTCAGAATTCATTGAGAGAAAGGGAAAGAGTTCAGAAAAATAGGTGAGGTATTAACAGGCTCAAGCATCATAGAGCATTTATTTCAAGAGACAAGATAGGTATAGCAAAGCAAAAAGAAAAAAATTGAGAACATCAGCTCTAGCTCTTACTGAAAAAAGTTATGGAACCAGAAGAAAATACTGAAGAACCATAGAACAAAATTGACAGCAGCGATATTAAGCAAGGTTCTTGGGTAATATGTAGGTTCAAAAAATCAATTCAACAATTTGTTGAGCAAGTAACAGAAGTCGGGAAAGATTCATTCTTAAAAAATCTAGAGTTAATTGATGGTATATTGTCTAGAAAAGGAGGACATTGGCATTATAGATTTATTATACATACATTGCCATGAAACCTACATTTGATAATCATGGACAGTTTTGATATGTAACCTCTTTCTCAAAATTCATGTTAACATGAATTTTGAATAATAATTCATGTTTTGTATTGTGTAGAATTTTTGACTGTTATTTACAGTGAAATGAACACTCAAACATAGTTCAAATACATCTTGAGCTACAGCATTCATAAATATTACATATTATAAGTTTGGCATTTAGAAGGCCACTAAAATAGTAGCTCATTGAAGAAAGTTAATTTAATTGTAGCTCATTCAACAAAAATTGTTTTTTTTTTATACTTTTATCAATTATTATATTGTGTTAATAATTTTTTTCACCGATACTTACATGTGTAATGTATTTTTAAAATAGGTATTAATGTTATTTCTCTAAATAAAGTGTACCATACATTGTCAACGTTGTTTCTATAGCATTTTATTGCCTGTATTGATTAACTTTGATTTTTAAGACTTGAGTGTTTTCATGACAATTCATATATCTTTAAATTGGGATTTTCTAGGTATCTCTTGGAATTTGGGATCATTATATGAAAACTAGACAAAAAGAAGACATGTATGTGAAGAAAATGAATTTAAGATATGCAGTACATTCTCTCTTAAATCAGATTTTTCCAAGTAAGGTCATACTTTATTAACATTATCTCTAACAAATAGAATCTTTCTTACTATATTGATCTTTAAAATAATGTTAACAATTTTTAGTTAAATTGTGATCATCCTCTCAATTTGGTTTCCCTTCATAACTTTTCTTAATTTCTTGTTAAATTATTTAGATTACAATAAGATGTAATACATGTAAACCAAATAAAGTGTACTAGCAGACACATACATAGCATCTGAGCTAGTTTCTTTATTGTTCATATCTGTTGATGGCTGTCTTTACCCACATTTCATCTTATTTAAATCCTTTTACAATGAATATATGCATCGATATGTGCATTTTATACCTAGAAATTAAATAAAATTAATCAAAAATGCAAAGCATTATTATACTTACTGGTCTTAAAGTGTGTTAAAACACATCAGTCATGACAACAATTAGCTTTTTTAAATGTGTACTTCAATTGCATCCCATTTACCAAGGTGATTTGGAAGTTTTTAACATTTAAATCTTGCTTTATCTCACTTGGCATAGAAAAGTTACTGCAAGTCTATTAGCTCATGTCCTCAAGCTCAGGACTGATTAAATTGACCCGAGTGACAGTTAAGACAGTAGATATGCTTGGGAGAAGCCTGAACCAAGTGTATTTAGACCACATAGGAAAATGCTTGCAATCCAAGTCAATCTTCATTTATTTCAAGTGTCCACTGCAAAGCCTAGACAGCAGTATGGTCTTCTCTTGTCCATTTTACCCAGGGAGGTACTAGGCTGACTGCTGGCATACCAGTCAGGAGTTTGAAGAGTTCTCCAAATTCTGTTTATACACTGATTTGTGATGCAATTTCTTCATAGTAATTTAAAAAAAAGTTTTTACATTTCTCATCTGATTAAAAAATTTTACCTTCATATTTAATTTTTTAACTCATTTTTAACCATTGCATTTCTCTTTTAATGTTGGTCTGGTTATTAATTTGAAGTCTTTTAAATCTATTCTCTAATTTTATTGTCTTGTGTTTAGTGCAGTTTATCCTTTTCTGGATCTTCCGCCATAAAACTCAAATCAACTAACCCGAATTGGCTGATTCTTTTGAAGTTAAGTGGTTATGAATAAAATGAAGACATGTTACTATTAAAAAGGAAAACTTTAAATATATTCATGCACAGTAGGAAAGTAATTTACGAAAAATCCAAAAGGCAAACATTACAAGTTAACAGTGAAGTTGAAACTTAAATTCAAACTGATGGAAGAGCACATCATGTGTAATGTATCCCACATCTTGTATCCTATAACATCCAAACATGCTCATGTTTTGTTTATAATTTCAACAATTTTACATTACTTATATCCATTTGTTGCCATTCACCAATATACAATTACTCAATTTCTGTGCCATGTACATTAGTGAAATATATATAGATGCTTCGATACTTCAGTTGTTTTTAAAATGTATTTTAATAAGAAATTTTAAATAGCTAATTTTTTAAATCCTGAACTTTCATTATGTGGACAGTCAATGTAGTATTTAAGGTATTGGTCCTTTTATTTTCTTTAATCTTTTGAAAGGTGTTATTTTTTGTATCATGTTGGGCCAACCAGTTTGAATTTTTGTATGTTGTCATTATCTCCATTTGAAAATTGGTGCTGGTAATCTGTTCTTTGTTTACCTATAGGCATTCTTTACTTCGGTTCCCATGACTAGGTTGTTTAATGAAGAGCTCTTAATCGTTTTTGTTTATTCTGAATAAAGAAAGGTTTTCACACACTGGCATTGATAATATTAACTAGTTTATTTTAAGATACTATTCAGGACTTTGGCACCTCTGAGTAACCATAACAGGAAATGACATGTGTAGGTTAAGCAAGGTGCTCTAAAACGAAACCTATGCAAACATTCCAGCATCAGATTTGTCAAGTTTACCTACTGCATTTATGGGTGTCGGCGGCTGAACCTGGGCCGAGAAATCTGCTGGACAGGCCTCCATTTGATTATTCTTTTGGGACCAGTGTTAGCACAGGCTTATGTCATTTGCATCTTTCACTCACGCTAGTATTGATGGTGTCGATAACAGGAAGTAACAGGTACAGGTAAAGCAAGGCATGCCAATCACACCAACAGATCATGCAATGAGAATATTCCTGCATGCAATTTGTTGAGTTCAATGCTAGCTGCATTTGCCAGTGTCAGCATCCAGACTGGACTAGATATGAAGTCCATTTTATTATTACATGTATCCGAGGCCAGTGATGGCACCATCTCTGTTTTTGCTGGTGTGTGCGAAAACGGCCTAAGACTGAGGGAATTCTCCGCATTAGAGCTAGTTGTTATGTGAGGAGTACATGGCATTCATGTTTGTTTTGTTCTTTGTGGAAAATGTATTTTTATTTTTGTATTTTTAGATTGTGGCCTGAGAGTTGTTGGGTCATCTGTCAATGGCCTTGGTACCAATAGCAGCGATGTTGATATGTGTCTCATTCTTTCATCAACAATGGAGGTTTGTAATAAGTTAGTAATGGTTGTAAAAAGTATCAGCATTCCCAGTATACTATATTTTTATTTATTCGATCAAAAGCTTCCGTCTTTCTCTTCACTAACTTTTATTATTTGTTGTCCTATGTTAATTTTGATTGAGATTTGTTGTTTTAACCAAAAGAAGTTTCTGTTAAAATTAACAATTTAACTTAAGGAAGTCAAGTATACAAAAATCAAAGAATGTAAAGAAATTGTTTCTTTCCTTGGTTTTTCTTCACAGAACTTCTAATATCTTGCATAGCACTAGAGTTCAGAAATACAAAGTTAGAAAAATACTGAATTTAAAGTATCTGCATAGTTACACTAATATAAAATTATTTTGAATGTTTCTTATTGCCTTCTAAAAAAGTACTTGGAGGTGTATTTTCGAGGGTACGCTGATTTAAATCAAGTGGTTTTTATTAAAAAATCATTGATTTTAATCAAAATTTTAAATTTCATTTTTCTTTCTGTTATATTTGATAATGAGAATGAAATACTGAACAAGATGCATATTATTTTATTCAAATAAGTTAAGGACGCTCGTACTCAGTTCACCCAAAATTATATTGAAAATCATCCTCCCTTTGAAGACAGGTTTTACTGAAACAGTATGTACTGATTGGGATCATAATTACCAGACAAGTATTTTCATCTTGGACCATTGACCAATAGGTGTCACTCACAAGCATGTTCATCAATGTTGGTTTTGTTTTAAATATTCTGTGATTATAATTGCACATGGCCCATTTTAAACCATTCACCATGTGTTGAGTAAAGATGCTTGAAATATATTCACTCAAATTAAAATTGTGGTAACTTGCTTCCTCTTTTAAGGTGTTCTAGTTATTTATTTAGTATTGTAGTCTGTTCATAAAAAATATAAAGACACTTACAACAAAAAAATTTTCTTCAATATCACAAAGCATTCCAATTTTGCACATAAATCTTTAATTGTCAATTTTAATAGTTTCATGTAATTTTGTGTAATATATTGATTAATTTTTATTTCAATTTATTGGGGAAATTTTATGCATTGATCCCTTAGAATTCTTTACCCTGCTAGAATAACTATTCAATATTTATGGAATTGAAATTTGGAATGTAAAAGTTAATTCACTCATCTGATAATTGAGTCAGTATGTTGAGAAAAGATTATGGGTTGAAGCAAAAAGCTTTTGGAATTGATAATTTTTTTATTGCAAGCTCAAAATTCCACTGAATTGGCATTATCTGGGGATGCTTTTATGCTGTTCATAGAGAAAAGCTTTATTTTTTGTTTTATATTTTTACCCTTTTGTGTACTTCGAATATACCTATGAAATACTTGTCAATACTGAAGAATTTGAAAAATAGACATTTGATTTCAAATTTATGTATTTTCATGTCTCATTTTTTACTGTTAACTTACAAAAAGTAACAATTTTTTCACCAATAAGTTATTTTTGCAAGCTAAAAATTAATGAGAAGTTAGGAATTTTTCCAAGATGCAAGTCCCTTTTATTTTATTTTCTATTGGTGACATGATTTTTCTCAAGTAAGTCCTGAACCAATTAATTATTTCATATCAAAATAATTGAAGTAATTCAAAACACACACACACATTTTATTCATATATGATAAATATATAATGCAAAAAAATTCTGAAATTTGTATGATTGAAAAAATTCATAATAGTGTCTAGGATCCTGCAACCTTATTTATCTGGGTCCAAAATATTCACGTCACTGGTTATGGGTTAAACTCAAAGTAATCTAAACTGCTTGAGAACCAGATGGGAAAACATTGCTCATCTTGGCATTTGGGGCACTGTCTATTTACTCTATCATGTGATTTACTTTGCTAATTCCTATGTCTCGTTTTAATCTTTAAAAATTTTACTCGACTACATTTCTTAATACATTATTGTTTTACATAAAAATATTAATGTTTAAATAAATCAAAACTAGAAACTACACTGTAATTTGCTTGTCTCATGTCCAACAATTTTAAACTTGCACGGGCAAAGAATTAATTAAAATCGTAAAAATCTGATTTAAATCAAATAAAATCCGATGTTTTTTTCACACCCTGGTATATTCTAGTCCACTGTTAAAAAAAGGATGATTTGGTCAATGCATATTATATTGGTGTGAACAATACATTTATTCTTACTTCAATAAAAAAAGGTTGATCAGAAGTTTACAAAAATTTTCTTTTGAGAATTTAGCTATCTTTGTGGAGATAACTTGCATGATTACATGACTAGCACTAAGACTTTCCTCAACAAGACATCCTGATAGGTAATAAAAATTAAAAGGCCTCAGAGAACCAGGTTAAAAACAAGATCCTTATTTATACACATTTTACAAAAAGTCATCCTCTCATTGATCACTGAACCTTTTTTTGAACATCACCTGACTCTTTTTTGCCAATAAAAGCGATGTATGATTCATCCCACTGGATATAAAAATTGAACATCAACATTTGATATTTCATATTCATGTTGTACGGTGTCTAAGGTGGTGATGAAGATATGAAGCTGGATGACATGAAGATGAGGACTAACACAACATTTAATTCTAAAAATTATGTACAGAAGATGTTACATGTATAAGTTGTATAGATGGCGCTCCACCTGTACATGAAAGCTTACACAATCACTGTCACAACTCTGAGTTTGAATAGTAAAATTGCAGTTCTGCTCGGTGTGACCTCTGGTGGCAGTATGTACTCTTTAAAATAACTCAATTTTAAGCTCTGGGTCTATGTAATACTAGCTCTAGCCAAATATCTTAAGTTTCTCTTGAAGCTTTTTCCCAGGTATGCCAAATTAGAAAGTTATATTTCCAAAAACTTGTAATTAATGTAAAGTTACATCAAGAATTATGAATAAATCAATTGTACCAATATACTAATTAAATACATCAGTATAATAATTGAACCAAAATCACTCAAATATACTAATAATAATTAAATCAAAAGTTTGAACTGTACCAATAATTAAAAAGAATGAATTGTACCAACATTAAAGTCTAATCAAAATTACAAATTAATCAACTGCATATACTAAAATTTAAACCAATGTAATGAATGACCTCAGCCCCAATTCACTTATAGAAAAGTTATTTAACTAAACTACCACTTGATCTATAAATTAGTCTTGTCCAACTTGTATTTTTCAGATTGATCAGCAGACTGAAGCTATGCATCTCCTACAGTGTGCTCAAAGATTATTAAATCACTGTTGTAAGTATTCCATTATCTTCAATCACTTTTTAAATTTGCTACCAACTGTTTGTGATGTTTAACTAAGAATTACTCATTCCATGAAATAATTGGTTCCAAAATGGCTCTGGGTTTGCCCATTGTTTTAAAATCCTGCGAGTTGTTGGCTGCACAGTTTCGATTCCTGTGATTATCCTGCGAGTAATTCTCTCTTCATTGTTAGTAGAAACTTTTCTTATGTATGTCCATTTACTTGACAGAAAATCGTTGCTTGGTACAGCTTTGCCCCCTTGTGCCATAAAAACTTTCCTACCTTGAAATAAGTTTGTGCATGGACATAGCCTATCATGTGCATACATAGCCTATCTGCCTTAGTCACTACTATCTATTCTGATTGATTGGTGTTATTGTGAACTAATTTTGCAGATGGCTACCTAACAAACCAATTTTCTGGTTTGATTCTGCCAAATTGATTGGATTAGTTAATTAGATGTTGTATAACTTTTATTGCATTGACTTTTCTTAAAAGTACTATTATTTAAGAACAAATGAAACAAACATTACTATGAGCAGTCTTGTTTTAAAACATACTTCATAGTACATATATATTGAGTGTTTTAATTTTAAGATAAGTATTCTTTGCAAATTGGCTGAAAAACAATAGAATTTTCCTTTAAGTCCTTACATTTTATTGAAACTTCTACACTTTTATTCCCATGAATACAGAACTTATGTAAATCCTCGTGTAAATCTATTTATATTTAATATACAAAATAACTTAAAAACACATGCTTTTTGGTTTAATTTCCAGAAAATGGTTTTGATCCTAATTTGAAATTTTATGATAAATTAGATTATAGAAATTTATATTTGTAATTATATATAAATTCACTTTACTGTATGTGAAGTCTTTAAACTGATTAAATGTCCAACGTGTGATACAATCTTATCTGTCAGACACATCTCTAAGGAATACCTAAACTGGTAACATTGAGTATAAACTATGTTTGTACTAAACAATGAACAAAAATGTACCTTAAAATTTAGCAGAAATAAAAATCATAATTTGAAATGGTTTATTTGGACTTGTGTATTTTGCTATAAGAATCCATTTTACTATAAATACTATTGTTTATCAACAATGGTATATATGATTGCTAGAAATGCTTCTGCTAATTCCGATAGTATTGGAAATTAAATTTCATATAGAGAATATGTAATATCAAATTTTCATTTTTAACATCACAATTTAAATTTCGTGTTGAGTTTGTCAATGTATGTTTCATACTTAATTAGCACGTTTTGTGTTTTAGCCAATTCATTTTGTATCTGAGTTACTAAGGGTTTAATAGGAGTTTATTTTTTGTACTATATCCATCCAAAGGTCACCCTTTCATAAAAATAACTCGAGTTTCACTTTTCAAAGAATGTGATTACAGGATTTTGTTTCGTTGGATGCCATTCCATATTGGTATAACTGATAATGAAACAGCTGCAAAAGTATAATGGAGAGTTATTCCTTTATGCTCTATTTTTATCATGGCAATATTCCTGAGATCAACAAACTATGCCACATCTTACCATTTGTGAAGGGATGTAAATTTTATCAAAATAATAGAAAACAAGAAGTCGTTTTAACAAGACTGGATTTTAGCCTCACATTTCTTCTAAAGCCAAGAACCACTAGAAAACTTATTTTCTTTTCTTCCAGACATTTGTTTTATAACTTAATTTAAAAGCTAAATAAGTCTATTTTTTTATGATGTACTTATCTTTGAATAACATTGTGTTTGGCACAGCATAGCTGCTCCGGCTTTTGCGCCATAAACCTATACATAAACCAATCATACTTTTATTGGGTGATCCCTCACGTAAATCTGTTTCTATGATTTGAATTTTTAATGGAATAGAACAATTTGTCTTGCTAATTTTTATGAAATTTTATAATTTACAAATGTATTCTAATGTACTTTATTTTATTACTGATAGTCTGATGCTGCTTGGCCCCACCAGGCCAGGCCTCCTTGCACTATAAAAAAATCTATCTTTAACTTGGTTATTTTTCATGATGGTAACAGTGCTGTCACAGGCGACTTTTTGTTAATATTTATCAACCTTGGCGATTAATGGTACCTTTTTAAGCAAAATTGTCTGATCCAACTAATTTCAAAATTTTGGCAACTTAGTCCTTTTTTACTAATAGTGGATGGAAAAAATATTTTCCAGATTTCTTTTGTAAGAAAATTTTCCAAAGGACGCCAAGTTTCGGCAATCATGAAAACCATTAGAATTTATGGTAGCTAGATTGTTATGAAAACCATGTAGTATAAAATGCAATGCAAAAGTAAAATGAATTTTCCATTTTTTATAATCCTATCAACATTTCTTTTTAGCATTTGTCAAAAGTACAGATCTTATAACTGCAAAAGTTCCGATTTTAAAATTTACTGAAAAGTACAAGTAAGTTAAATTTTACTTTACTAATTCAGGTAGCAAATTTTATTTTCAGAAACTATTTTGATTAATGTTTTATATCATTATTGACATTTGACCAATTCAAATCAAGATCACATACACATTCTGGGTTCCAATAGCAATTATTTCCTTGTGAGATATGCATACCAAGAACTTATATAAATAGATTTTCCTTTGTAGGTTTCCTCTTACAGCTTTGGTATTGTAAATGCAAAGAAAGTATTTAGTTTTAAAACTTAAAAAAACTTGGCTCACTTCACTATAAAAAATGCACTTTCTGTCCTTTAATCACATTACCATGTTATTGTCAATCTTGTTGATGTGGGGGCCTGATTCAAATAAATCTTCAAGAATGTAAGTTTAATCGGGGATTAAACTTACATTCTCAAGGATTTTATTAGCATGGCGTTTTTTGTTAGTACTTTGTTAACAATGCGCGTTTAGCTAGAAATTTCATTGCAATCTCCTGATTCTAGAAATGTAGTTTTTAGGTGATTTTTGGTATTTATGATTTTTTTTAGGGGGCATCTTTAGTTATTTTTCAAGTTTCAGTTTTGTCTGGTTTTAATAAAATTTTTGTTGAAAAATCCCCAAGTTGTAATCTTTCATCCAGTATTTTTACTACAAAGTACACTGCAATTGATTTGTCTTCTTTCTGCCACGATAAATTTGATCTACCCTCAAAACAACTTTTCTCTTGTGGGTGAATCAACACTGTAACGAGGATGGAAATATTTTTCTCTAGGATTGACAAAAAATGAAAGATCACATATTTTAGGATTTCTGAGTTAATTCAATTTTTAAATAATTCTAAAATCTGAACCATCCTGGTAAATCTTTTTGCCAAATCCACAGGCCACCTGTTCCTAAAACAAAAAAACGATCTTGCGAAAAGAAATAGAATAAAATGCCTCACAAAAAAAAAGCACAACTGAGATGGATTGCAGTGATTATTTTGTATTTATATAGAGAGAAGTGCATTAAAATACTTTATTTACAGGCAATTTCAAAAGGACAATATTTTGCTATTAATACTATAACAATAGCCATATAGCTAAGTGTAACAATTAAATTGTTTGTAAGTAAACAATTTAATTGTTTTATTCTTCATTTAGCACTTCAAGGCTTGAAGTGCTAAATGAAGAATAAAAAAAGGCAAGTTTAAGCAAGGCTTGAAGTTTTTATGCTTCTGAAAATTTTTATTATCTTCCACAATAAAAATCATAATTTCAACTAACTCTTCAACCATTAAACTCGGACATTTAAAATGGAGATGAGTTATCACACAGAAGAACTTCCAAATAAAAACTTAACATTTGTACAAAAGTAAACATTTTGTATTAAATTTTGGATATGAGATGAATTTAGCAAAAAATAAGTGAATAGTGATTACTTCATGTTTACATATTACTTGCATTTTTTTGTTTTTATTGAAAGTATAACTCATTTCAATCATTATTTTGATTAAAAAAATGCATGGGTTAATTTACAATGACATGGAAGTTGTACTTTATTTGTGTTATAAATTGAATGTATGTAAATTGTAAAATATTTAATTTCACTATATATTAGCCTAATTTTTCTGTGTTATGTGGACAAATAAGAGTACATAAACTGGCTAAAAATTTCATTTGGATGCACCAAAATCTTTAGGATAGTTTATCAAAATTAGCTATTTCTCTATTGATTTGAAAGCTTAAATGTACTATGTCCCCCTTAGTTAATTTCATAACAATTATACCTGCCAACTATTGCAAATTATAGAATTTCTGATAATTAACTGGAATGGTAGGAGTATTACTGCTGAAACTATTGGTATATTTAAAAATTAGCTTTTAGACTAAACATTTTTGTGCCTTTTCATTACAGTAATATTCAAGTAGACTTGAACATCAATAACACAGTAGGTATTGCAAACACACAACTTCTAGGAGCTTATAGTCAATGTAAGTATAAATGTTTACTTTTTGTAAATTTAAATTTGGTAACATTCATAATGGTTTATTTGTAAGTAATTGTTCTCTTTTTTGTAATCAAGAGGTAAAAAATATTTGAAAAATAAAAATGCAGTGTAATTTCTCTAAATTAGTTTGCCAATTTTCTAAAGTTTCTAGGTGAACAAAATGCATTACAAAATCGTTAAATATGTAGCAAATTCATCAATGAAGAGTTATTTCTAATTGATCTAGATATAATTTATAATAGTATGTAATATTTCTTATGCAGATTTTGCCATAATTCATTATTTTTATAAGATAAAAATAAGCATGGGTCTTAAAAAATGGATTCATTATTGTGAAAAATTAAATTTATACCGTTGCTGTACTACCTTAAACTTTACTGGATTTTTTTCATGCTGCATCAACTAGTAGTGGCATGTTTAGACAATAATGTACTCTGCTTTCCATTTACATCTGGAAAATTGGTATTCATCTGTAGTAATAAATTTCTGAAGTGTTAAGTTATAAGATCAGGTCTCTAGATTTTATCCATCTGTTATTTTTACATTGACTTTTTTGTCTTAGCTTGCTCTATTAGTTTTTATAATGAATGTATTTTTGTTTACTGTGAAACAGAACAGTAAATTAAATTTTCTTTTTAGTGGATTGGAGAGTTCCTCCTTTAATTCTAGTTATTAAAAAGTGGGCTCAGGACTGTAAAATTAATAATGCCAAAGAGATGACCCTTTCTAGTTATTCTCTTGTGTTAATGGTGATGCATTACCTTCAATGTGAGTAATGTACTTTTATCCATCTGTTATATTTCATTTTAAAATATATATATCACAAAAATCTCAATAGTCAATAATCTCTACCATGCTTTTTCATTTGAGTGACAGTATTGTTTCATTACTTTGTTTATATTTCAATTAACAAATTCAATTCCAAAAAATGTAGTGAAATAATCTATTTGATCACTAAATATATCCTTTAAAAATGGTATGCGATTGATTGAAATGAATTATTTTTGGTATTAATTAACTGGGTTAGTAACTTTCTACAACTTTTACTCATTTTGTCAATTCTTGAGGAATATTGACTAGTCACAGTATACTTTTTCAATCAGTAATAGATTAATTAGATCCAAATAGATTTCCAGAAGAAACATTTTTTCATATTTGATTGTGTTGAGTTTTAGAAAAGACTAACGCAAGCAACACATTGATTAGTCCTGCAATGCTAAATTACGTGTGCATGTCTTGTCGCCATACTGCTTCAGTGTATGGCCGGACTAAGTTCACATAAATTTTGTAAAAAATTAATATATACGCTATGAAACACAAATTTGTACATGTTTCTGGGTTAAGAAGTCACGTCATTGAACCATGCTTTCAGATGGTGTAAACATTTTGTAGACTGCAAAAGAATAAATGATTTGAGTGAAAATCTCAGCCACTATCCTCATCCAGCTGAACCTACTGCTCAGTCAGTCAAATTAACCCTTAAATCAAGTTTAAAAAAAATATTTTTTTTGGTTAAAATCATTCATCTAAATAAAAACCGGATTCCTATTTTTTGGTATTGTTTTTACTGTTCATTTCCTTGACTTGTTACCATTGGCAAAAACTTCCAACCCTGTGTCAAACATGATTAAGTGTAATTAAAGAAAATATAATTTATTGTGGTTAAAATTCTTTTTTAATTAATGTGATTTATTTCATTGTTTAACAAGGTTAACTATTTTTTTCTTGCATCACAACAGGTGGATGTGAACCTGCTGTACTACCATGTTTGCAGAAGCTGCAATCTGTAAGTTGACTAGACTATTTTCATTTTATATGGAACTGTTCTGTTAATTTTAAGCTTATATATGCAAATAGAGACGATTTCAGTAGAAAATTAATTCATTTTCTTTAAAGTTAATTTAATCCTAAAACTAATTAAAATTCCAATATTGTTCTTCTAGAACCTAGAGCTCAAATAAAATATTAAATTTCAATTTTTTAGAATTCTACATTTTTTTAACTAAATACTTTAAATATATTCATTATTCAATTTTCACATCTTTATAATAAATGAAGTTAGTAAACTTTTTAAATTGAAAAATGTTTATCCAAGATTTAAGCTGTGGCTATGTTCTCTTTTTGTAGAGACGTTATGAAACTGGTGACTATGGAAAGTGGCTTATTCCATATGGTGATGGCATGAATTTTCGATCAAAAAATACACAATCATTAGGAGGTCTTCTTTATGGGTTTTTTGATTACTATACAGATAAATTTGAGTAAGTAACTGAAATGTATTTTGCCCTATAAGTAATTTATTACATTAGTTAAAACTTTAAATTAATCATTCATTGGTATATTTCAAAATTGCTATTCATGTAGATTATTAGTTAAAACTTTAAATTAATCATTCATTGGTATATTTCAAAATTGCTATTCATTATATCACCAATTTTAATAAACTTCTCAATGCAGTTTTTCAAAAGATGTAATTTCTGTTCGCTTGGGATGCAAACTACCAAAACCGGTTGCTATGAATTTTAGATCTACAAAGAACAAAAGAGGTCACTGGAAATTTATATGTATTGAAGGTAAAGTATAATTTGTATTAAAATATTAAAAATAAAACCAGTGCTATGAGCTGGTATTTAACACCTCCTGGGCAACTCAGTATTTTGTCTTAGTTCTATTTTCCTAAATAATTACAGAATTTATCCCATGATTTTCTTTTTTAGAACCCTTTAATAGAACTAATACAGCATGTGCAGTCTATGATCAAGATTCATTTAATAGAATAATGAGTGCTTTCAAGACTACTTGGCTTCATTTGATGGAGAAAAAAGAAATAGCATCTGTTCTTAGTTCAGCAACTTCTACTTATAAATAAGACTTCTGCGTTCCTGTTTACAAAAAATCTTTAAAAAAATCAAAGTGCTTTGCATCCCTTTTGTTTTGAGTTATTTTGCTGTTCTACCTACTGATATCTACTCAAAGAATCTTTCACGATAATTTATATTTATAAAACTTCTAAATGCTCAAAGCTAATATATAGTATTTCAAATACTTTATTTTGCTTAAGATTGTTATGATAGTATCTTTGAGTGAAGGAGCGTTGAAGAGTGTTCCTAATTTAAAATGCGTGAAGTATGTATTTTATGTAATACCCAGTGATAGATTTTTAATCTCATGATGTCATGCATGAGTTTAAAATAAATCAAAATGTTTTCTGTAACATTGCCTCATGTATTTTCTCAACCTGTATATATGCTATAGTAAATGATAAAAATGTATAACTTTATACTGTTTGTATATTTTACTGTAAGTAGTTTAAAAATAAAGAATTATGGTTTAATAAATTAATGTTTTGTTTTATGCATCAAATATTCCTTTAACTTTAACATCATTCGCCTTGCATAGTAAGATATTTTACTAAACTCGGAACAACAGTTGAATATAATTTTTAGCCTTCAAAATCTTGCCATTCAACTGTACGTGGCTGGCTCTTGTATATTGCCACAGGGTTCCCACACTCTTTATTTTTAGCTATCATTTCTAAGAGCTCTTAAAAACTCCTTATTTTTTCCAAAATTAGAACACTAAATTTTTCTGACAGCAGTCGTTTTCCGATTTCTCCCATTTTTGACGTTCGTTGTCCGATCTTGGACGGGAAACGGCAGGTTTCATTGGGAGACGTTTATCCGCCCCTCTTCAGAAACGAATACAAAGGACCACTCATTGACCCTCCGACGGGGTGTGTCTGCGGACACCCCGCAATCTTGATTGACGGGTAATGACCATTTAGTTCATTGGGGCTGGGGTGATAGATTTGCTCATGCTTCCTGTTCTCGCATTTATCAGCTTTTTCCCAGACGTTTTCATAGTTTTTACAATTACAAAGATTCTAAACATTGTTATTTATGTGCTTTTTCTTCCATCTTTATTTCCACATTGTCCCCACAAGCAAAATACATTGCAGATGGGTTCGCATTAAGTGCTTCATGGGAACAAAGAACTTTGAGGAGAAACAGCTTGATTCCGCTGATAAGGAGTGGCAATATTGGGCACACTTCGATGCGGAGATGAAGCTCTTGCAGGGTTTAAAAAGTGCCTGGGAAATGCGTTTTTAACAGCTAATGGACTACAAATGAAAAGTATCGAGATTGGATTGCAGCTTCAACTGATTGCCAAAAAGAATTTGATATTTTAAGAATGGGGGAAAGTGCTGTTAAGGCTCATGACAGGTAAGTAAATTGAGTAACTCTTTTTTGGTGATTGTTAGCTGTTGTGAAAGTTCTTTTGTTCACATTTTTACACGTAAAATGTGTAAAACAATCAAGTTTTCTAAATGCGTAAATTTATTTATACGTGGTGATATTAGGAAAATGTGCTCCAACATAATTAGCAAATTAAGTAACAAAAACGTTCCTCTTAAAATAGAAAAGATGGATATATGCGAATGGATTGTAAAACCATACTTAGGTTCGAATATAATTTTTAAATGATGTATGTGCTGTGCATTAGTCCTTTTGCAATCATTTTTATATATAAAATAAAATTATACAAATGAATTATTTTTAGAGCCTATTCCAAAAATGCACCCCCCAATTTAATTAGAAAATTAAAGATTCTTTATAACGAAAAAAACAGATGAATGCAAATGGATTGTAAATCCGGATTTAGGTTCTAATGTATTTTTAAAATCATGCATGGTGCTAGGCATAATCCGTTTTACAATCGTAAGAAAAATTTTTAGTAAAATAAAATTAAAAAAACGTGGCCAAAATGATTTTTAAGGGCCTATACTCCGAAAATTCGCTCCGATATTAGAAAATTAACAAAAATTTCTTTTGAAAATTAAAATAAATAGAAAAACTCAGATGCAAATGGATTGCAAAACTATTTAGGTACTAATATGAAAAATAATGCAGCAGTGTGCAACTATCATTTTCCAAAGAAATTAATAATTTTCACAAAATGAAATACAATTTTTGAAAAACAAGAACATGTTCTGTGCATTATTAAGGTTTCAGTAATTTGTCTAATGTCAAGGGGTGGCCCTTAACATTTTGTGGTCATAGATGGCTAGAGAATGTCCCAGTTGTAGAACGTGCAATTGTAATTTGGACTGATGTTATCAAATATGTTAGAAGTGTAGACAAGGGTTCTTCGAATAAAGTAAATTTCAAGTCTTCTGACAGTATGAGATGCTACAAAGGATGAGTTAATTCTGGCAAAATTACTGCAACCATTCCTTGAATTTTATCAAAATGATAAACCATTGTTGCCTTTTTTGGAGATATGTTAAAGCTTGTAAAGCAATGTGTGGAATACTTTAATCTTCTAAAACCAGAAGAAAAAAGTTAATATAAGTACCATGCAGAAGTTTAATGGACAAAGCGCCTTGTGCTGCCTTTGATTTGCGGCATGATTGCAGAAGTTTTGTCATACAAATGCTGTCTCGTGGCTAAATCTGCAGCATATTTGCTTGTTCAAAATGCTTCATGTCTTGATCCTAGACGTATGGTTAAAGATCAGACCAAGTGCATGAACTCCGTGTAGCTTGTACTATCGCACTTTACGCAGAAAAAGATTGTGATATATTACTTCAAAGATTTTATGGAAAGCACCGTTTTCAAATTTGCTTCATTGTTTCAGAATTTTGAACCAAAAACAATGCGTTTAGATAGCTTTTTAAATGACTTTCTAAGTATAGATTATACAGAGAAAACTATGGAAAGTTATGAAAACCATAATGATCTTATCTCATGGCCAGGCTTCTGTGAAATGTGGATTTAATATCAACAAATCCTTAGAAGTTGAAAATTTAAAAGGAGACTCCTATATTGCAGACTTACTTATGAAAATGCTAATGATATTCCAAATTTAGTAATTACTAAAGAAATGAGAAAATTTGTTTCTTCAAAGCAGAAATATGTTATGCATTTAGAAGAACAATCCAAAAGTGTGAAGACAAATTTAGAAAATAAAAGAGAACGAGCTACAAGAACTTAATTCCTTAAAATCAAAGAGAATTTGTCTTAGTGATATAATGAGAATGGAAAAGTCAGCTGAAGAACTGGCTAATGAGGCAGAAGCTTCTGAGGACTTTTCTCTTTTAAAAAGTGCAAATGCACTACGTAAAGAAATTAAAGGCAAAGCAGGTGAAATAAAAGAATTAGACAAAATAATTTCTAAAAAAAAATTAGTTGAAATTTATTCATAAGACTTTTTTCTCAGGGGCAATATTTGACAAGATAAATGTATTTGTATTTAAAACAAAAAATAAATTTGTTATTAAAATTATTTCTTATTTTCTAGAAAAAAAATGCAATGATTTTTAGAATTTCATTTCTTTTTCCCCCTTGAGATGACATCCTTAAAATTATAAAAATTAGTTTTATTGTGATTAAATGGGTTTAATATGTGTAAAATGCATTCATCTCTTTTGTGTATTGTTTTTAGAAAGTTAACTTCGAAACACACAATGTATTTAACAGACATCAAAAAGTTAAACTTTTAAGTTACTATAAATCTGCCAATGGCCCTATTAGATTGACTCATACAATGAAGGTGCAATATGGTTTTTGGTATATCTCGATTAATCCTTATAAAAAAATTATTTGTGTCCTTAAAAACTCCTTATTTCTTATTGAAAAGAGTGGGAACCCTATGCTATATAAGGAATATAGTTTGGCTCTTCTCACAGTAGAAATAATTTCAAAGGGAAAGCAATATTTTCTTCTCACCTATGAAGAAATAGCATTTTTAGCTCTCAAAAATGACTTAGTGTATTAGTACCATCATTTTTCTGTATGGCTAAGGAGGTAGACGATTTATGCTTGTATGGAAATATATGCACATGAAACCAGTACTTTCAAATGCAGTGATTCTCAACTACTATGCCGCGAGATTCTTGAAGTGTGCCGCCACTGCGAATACCCATACATAAGCAACGTCAGACAAGTAGTTCAATTGGTTCAACCTTCCTAGCGGGGACTGGCTGAACCAATGTGTATGACTTATAGTTCTGTACTGGTTCTGGATTTAACCCAAACAAACCTATTTACTACTTTAGTCTACTAGTCGCCTGCTTGATGTGTGCATAGGGTTAGGTTACTACTTATATATTCGCTTTCGCATGTGCAATACCACAATATTGTGTTGTCAAACTTAATTAAAACGGATTCAAAGGTAATATACGATGTCGTTTTTAATAATTTTTGACAAAATTATTTTTATTTTTAAAGAATCTCCTAAAATGGATAAAAAAAGAAAGCTTAACGACGATATTAGCGATCAGGCTAACGAGCCCAGTACAAGTAAAGATGTTTCCTCCGCCAAAAAATGTAATGTTCTTCATAAGTATAATGATGACATCTTAAAATTTGGATTTACATCTATAATGGAAAACGACCAAACTGTTCCCGAGTGTGGTATGTGGTTGTAATTATCAAACAGTGCTATGGTTCGGAGCAAACTCCAAACTCGCTCACTAATCATCCTTCGCTTGCATCAAAAGACAAAAGCTACTTTCAAAAATCATTATCTGCAAGGTCCAAGCAAGTAAAGGTAAAAAAAGCAATTTAGTGTGTCTGAAAAAGCTCAGATAGCTTCTTATGAAGTGGCTGAATTAATTGCTCTTAAATTGAAACCTCATAATTTGGTTGGAGAAATTATATTACCTGCTTGTCGTAAAATTGTAAAAAGAATGATCGGTGAATCAGCAGAAATTGATATTTGTACAATTCCACTTTAAAATAACACAATTCATCGCAGAATTATAGACTTGTCCCAAAACATTGAAGAAAATACTGCTAAAACTTGCAAATTCAAATTTTGCTCTACAAATCGACGAAATAACTGATATTACGGGAAAAGCTCACTTAATTGCATTTGTTCGATTCATTCACGAAAACGATATAATTAATTAATTTTTATGTTGTGAATTATCTGATTTCACAACAGGAAAACATATTTTCATGAAATTAATTCGTATTTACAAGAAATTAAAATTTTGTGGAGTTTGCACTAGCATTTGCACAGATGGTGCTCCGGCTATGACTGGGTCTATAAAAGGATTTGTAGCTCATGTAAGGGAACATAATGCAGATATATTAGTTACCCATGTTTTTTTGCATTGGGAAACACTCATTACAAAACAATTACCATCCAGAATTGAAAATAGTGCTGGAACAATGTGTTAAAAGGATTAATTATATAAAATCAAGACCATTAAAAAGTAGCCTATTTAGTCAACTATGCCAGGCTGTGGAGTCTAAATACGAATCGTTACTGCACACGGAAGTTAGGTGGTTATCCAGAGGTTATTTTATCTCGCGTGCTTGAATTAAAAAAGAGGTAATAATGATTTTGTTGGATGACAAAATATGGTATGCTAAGCTAGCTTACTTATATTTGTTATTTTTAATAACATATATACAAGTATGCTAGGTCCGAAAGAAAATATTTTAAACTCAAATGATAAATTGTTGTGATTTAAAAAAAAGGTACTTTATGGAAGAATAAAGCACAAGGTAGTTTAGAAAAGTTTGAGTCAGTTCTAAGACTTATAAAATAATTCATAAAATAGTTATTGATCATTTGACAATACTAGAGCAAAGAATTGTTCATTACTTTCCAAATTTAATAATAAAAAAATTTGATTGGATTCGAAATCCCTTTGTGATAAACTACATGTCAGTGTATGAATTAACTTTGAAAGAAGAGGAAGAACTAATTTCGGCGTGTAATAACCAAGAATTAATTTCAAAACATTCAGAAGAATCAATTAATTCGCTCTGGATTAATCTTAGATATGATTATCCCACAATATCTCAAAAGACCTTAAGTATGTTATTACAATTTTCCACATCTTATTTGTGCGAATTCGGATTTTCGGCTTTGACCAACATAAACACGAAAAAAAGATCGACTTTTAAATCTGGATCACGAAATGAGAGAGGCATTATCATTTTTACGCCCAAATATAAATGAAGTTATCAAAAACACCAAGCTCAAATTTCGCTTTAAATGTAATTTGTAATTTATCATTAAATAAACATTTTGTTTACTTTGTAATGGAATTTCATTTTATATTTCATTGAAAATTATTATCGTATGCTATTTTTACAAAATATATTTTAGGTACATCAATCAATTAACCAAGTAAAATTCTTTTAAATTTATCTTATTGTTAGTGTGCTGCTAAATTTTTAAATTATTAAAAGTATACCATGATAAAAAAAAGGTTGAGAATCACTGTTCTAACATAAATTGAAGGCCTTGTATGAAAACACAATACTCATCAAAATGGTATGTGCATTATATTAAAAATTTCTACAAGGTTTATGGCCAATCGTTTAAAAATATGCAGCTTTGTATGATCTTTTAATATACCATTGCAAGTGATTGAATCATTACGTTGAAACTGGAAAGTGGGGGCAAAAATACGCGAGTACCAATCATTTCACCTGAGCTCATCTGGAGGAATATATTCTGCAAAGCAAATTATGTATAAATAACATAATATATAAACATTAAAAAAACTGAATACATATAACTAGGGCTAACCAGGACACTCAACAAAAAAATTAGAACCTTCTCCCAAAGGCTATTTTGCATACTTTTAACAGATCAAAGATATCCCATGAATGGGGCACAGGTGAAGAAACTTTCATGGGTGCTATGATTGGATTTCAGATTAGAGGTCCCAACCTTTTTAGAAACAATTTCTATGGCGAAGCCCCTTAGGCATACCTTATATTTTATGTTAATGGTGTTTAGTAGTGTTACAGAGGGAGGAAGAAGGGATAGATTTTTAAACAATTGTGCACTGAAATTATATTTTAAAACTGAAATTTATCATACCTCAACTACCACCAATACATATGATATTGTCAAAATTAGCCATACATAAAAGTTCAATAAATCAAACCATTTGCGTTGCAACAGATTTTATATTGGTGAGAGCAACAATAAGGTCCATACAATAAACAGTTTCTCCAATTTAATCATTACATCCAATTTAAACGCACATATTCGTTCATTACTTGTTATTCAAAATTTTTATTCTTTATAGAAGACAATTCCTCTTTAATTTTACTAAAGCTTTTTCTGAAAACCAATAAAAGCACCTAAATCAATCAATGTAACGTTTTTCTACCGAAAATGTATTGCAGTACTTCGGGGTTCGAACGTACTAGTAAAACAAAGTGCAACACTAAAAAGAAACACTTACTAACTACACAACTAAACACTCACAAAGAGGTCAAATGCACAGAATCGCTACCAAATCACAATGTTATTTATGAAAATTCACTGAAGTGACCGAATCGACTAGCCAGCCTCTATATCGACATAGTTTTGAGAGTGTGTGTGTGTAGTTCCAAGAAATCACTTGGACATTCAGTTCCAGGAAGGGCCATTAGAACACGACAGGCTGGCAACCCGCTCAGCCTTGTCAACTGTCTCGCTCTACAATCTTACAGCTAGTGAGCAGCAGAGTGACCAAACATCTGCTATAGAGGTGCGAAATTCAACTTGGCACATTTCCATTCAGAATGTAATTTCTAGTTTTATATTTTGATTCTAGTTTTTGTTTCTTTTTCATTATTTCATTTAATTTTATTTTATATTCCTGGAGTGGCCAGAGTCCTTCGGGCTTCGCGAAGCACAGGTTGGGAACCACTGTCATAGACAGTAATGACAATTGAAGATTTGTTGTTTGTTTTTAGGTTTTACTGAGTAAGAGCTATATTTGGCCAAGCTGTGTCAAACACATCAAGTAAAAGATGTGAAAGGGGAAAAGAAGGATTTGGTAACAGAGTAGTGGAATGAAAGCAGGGAAAAGATAACTTGGGTTTCTCAGGAACGTGACCCCCACGTTTACTAGACAGTAAACCCCATCCCATGGGATAGAAAAGATCACAAATATACCTCAGGTTCATAAAGCCCATACACGCCTAAAGGAGATGTGTCATTGCTAGTGGTTTATCAGGTGTAAGGAGATCTGAATTGAATGGAACTTAAAATTGCCAAATTATCTGGTCATTGATCATAGCTTTTCAATGAAGGGAAAATGAAGTATGTACTTTCTATATAAAAGTTTTTAAAAAGATTTTAAGCAAATATCAAGGCTTTAAGGGCTCTTAAAAATTAAAATGAAAAATCATGCCTGTGGGAACTAAATCCTAGTGATTTCTTAGTCTTGGGAATTTTACCTAAGTTATTTTCACCCGATGCTCTGCCCTTCTCTAAAAACATTGTCAAATGAAATTACTATTTCCTTATCCTTTAAATAGGACAGTATCATTTCATGTCCTAAAATAGCCTGATCTAATAAATGAAAATTGACTGCAAATTTGCCACATGAAGATAGTATTGGAAGAGGGTAATCCATTTGAAAGAGGGCAGCAGTTGCTACTTAGCAACTGGAGGGTTGAGATCGAAACTCGATTCAACAAGACTCGTGTACATGGGGGGCTGATGCATGTTAAATCTGACATGAGCTCAAATATCCTCAAGTTGGTGTGGCGTAAAAGTTTGGAGTACCAGATCAGGTGTTGACCTCGCCATATGATTATGATTCAAAATTACGTGGTGTTGTCCACATATCTTTCCCTATGGGATTGATCCTGGACCATCACCAATAGCCCATTGTGTTGCTCCAGTGCAAAAGAAATTCAATTACCATTTTAAAACAATCAATTTTGACATTTTTTTCAAACTAAAATAAAATGCATTATGGGATAAGTGGGAGCCAGGTAATCAAACTAAGGCCCTTGATGGAACAAGTGTAAACTGGAGTCATTCATTCTCAATCACAAATTTTTAAAGGAATCATCCTCTTAGAAATAATTTTCTCATTCACCCAGGTTGTCAATTTCCCCAATATATGAATTTCAAACATTTCTTTAGTATTATTTATTTAATAGGTAGACAAATTTTTTAGTTTATGTAAAATAAATTCCAAAGCAATGTATGTGAGAACTAACTGCTTATATATCGTTAAAATATCATCTTTAGTCAATGCATGTGATGAAAATGGAATTTATCCACAAAAAGGTTTCAATTGAGACTTGATTTGCACCTGTTCTGTAGAGTATAAGAAATTTTTATGTATACATGCTAAAATTTAATGCCTATGAGTTATTTTTGTAGTGTTGCAATAAGCAATTAAATCCCAAGATTCTATGTTTTTAATATTTAAACATGAATGATTTATCACTGCAAGCATCTGCATTCAAGGAATAAAATAATGATCACTTATCCTTATATATGCATAATTTGGTATTAGTGAATTAATTTGAGACAAAACTAGCCATGCTTATAGTGTATTAGTTTGAGAGCATATTTGTTAGCCATTTATAAAGTTAATTACTTGAATTAAGGAATCAAAAGCTAAAAAGATTTAATTCCAAGATTTTATGATTACTCCCACGAAGAGAGTCGCTGTATTAAATAAAAATAATATAAGGGCACAAGGAAGAATGCTTGTTCTCACAAAAACGATTTTGATTCTTTTCTGTTAGTGATGCTTAATTTTTAAAAAATTCCATAGAGCAGGAACTCAAAAACTGACATTTTCCCAGGAACACTAAATACTTATTTCCATGATACATTATAATGTTTGAACAAAATATAATTCTATCAAATTTTTCATTTTAATTCAGTGAGTAGTTTAAAAACTAATAGTTAATCTTAAAACAAAAAACCTTGTTTGTTATTTTACGAGTTTCTGCTACAAGCCAATAATTCAGATTTTTGGAAAACTAGCAATTTTAACTCAATCATGTGTGGATACCTTGTTATTAAACATCTCATATATTGATTAAAAGTTCCTTTCTTATATTTATAACATATATACACCATGATTCACAAAAGTTTTTATTTGAAGGAATGACAAAACCCCTTTTCTGATACAATTTAAGCTCATTTCAAGCTTTAAAATGTTGATGCAATTTCGAAAATATTTGGTCAAATTGTAAAGCTTGGAACTACCACCTAAATGCAGCATTTCCGGACACATTCTTAGACAAAAATGTTTATTTTGGGCCCTCTACCACCCTGTAAAGGGTGGCAGAGTTTACTTTTTGAATTGGTTGCTAACTTTCATACTAGTACCTTCAATTTCATAATTTTCATACATCCATCTACGATTTCGACGACATTCATGCCCACATTTTTGCGAGGTACATTTAGAACAAGGCATGAAACATCCGGGACAGTCGATAGTCAAACAATCACACAAATCTTTTTGTGTTTCTTTATGTATTCCACGAGAATCATACTTTGCACCTCTGAATTCTCCTTTCTTAGATCTGAAAGAGTACATCTGATTAAATAGCAAAATTTTACATAATTTTATAAATTTATTGACATCAGTAATCCTTATTAGAAATACTTTTGCTAAAATTTTTTGAAATTTGTATTTTGTTAACTCTCTCGCTGCGTAATTTTTTTTATTGAAATAGGTTCAAAAATTGCGTATTGTTTTATTACATATTTCAAATCTACATATATTTTAGAGTTAAAATATAAAAAAAAATTTTTGTAAGAGTTTTTTTTCAATATAGAATTAGATCATAAAAAAGGTTGTCGGAATATTGAAATTGAAGAATAATCACATAAAAGCAAAATTTTGAAAATTAATCTTGGTTAAATTATGATTTATTTTATGAAATACAAAGGTAAAATGTATATACTAATGAAAATATGCAAAATACTTACAAAACATTTATTAGAAATGAAGCAGGAGCGGGTGGAATATTTTGCATATCAATTTTGCACCAGTGTCGAACGTTTTGAATAGAAAATGAATCTTCAGATTCAACACTATCCGCAGAGGAATCCGAGAAATTTTCATCAGTTTCGCTATAACTATCTTCAATATACTTGAAATCAGAGTCAGAACTGCTATCAGTGTTGGAAATATTGTCAGGAATGTAGGTTATATCACTCGCGAAATGCTTCCTGCCAGGCATCTTTGAGCTTTGAAAAGAGCGCGCAAAATGCTGCAAAAAATGCTTGTATATTTCGCAGAAATATGGACATCTAACGCCATCTGTTAACCCAGATTTGAATAAACAATTAAACATCACAGAAAAGCCAAAACGAAACCATGAACTGGGAAAGAGCGGGTTGCACTTAAATAGACGGCAAAAATGCATCCCTGCGGAAATCGCGGGCTGCGCAAATTTTGCTACTTCTACGTTGCCAGCGGAAATCACTGGATGCGCAGTGAGAGGGTTAATAACACTTTACAACAAAATAAAAGACTGAATACTTATTGTCTGTTCTATTTTTGGTCCCACATAAAAACTCTACTTCTACTTTGTTTCTAAATCTTTTGAATTCATGAGTATTTGGTAATTTATGGTATTTAACTGATGATAGGGTAATTTTCCCTTTGAAACTGCTAAACTAGTATGAATTTTGCATAAAAATTATGGTGTCTACACACTTGATACCACAAATAAAAATTCCAACTACTTGTGAAACTGAATTCAATAAACGCTGCTTATTTTTAATAAACCTTATTTCAATGCAGTATGGCTGAACTTCTGGTGGAGAGTAATACTTAGGCTATGACAGTGGTGTCAACTGCTTAAATATTGTTTGGAGATTCTGGTAAAAAATTTTTGTTAGATAATTTGGATGAATTGAACAAAGAGCAGTCATTTTGAAAATATGGAACAAGTGTAACGAGTTTTGAATCAGTCTGTCAATTTGGAGCAGCCATGATTCAAATTGTTGATATTAAATATTTTGCACATGAGCTAGTCATTTTTGGAAATTTTATGTATTACATTTGTCATTACTTTCCATCATTCATACTATGCATTTCTTCCTTTTTTTCATAACATATGAAATGTTTTCCATAAAGAGAAGCAAATTGCCACGTAATTTTTTCTTCCATAATTCTAACAAACATTGGATACTTTTGTTCAATGCATTGAAATAGCTGGCATGTTATTTTTAAACACAAAAAAAGCCATTTTAACCAGAGGCTAATGCAAATAAATGAAAGTTGGAAAATTTCAAAAAATTATGAAATTCCTAAAGTAAAATATGGACTTTGTGTTACATTACCATATTCAGTGACAAATCAGGTACTAAATTTTTGACACTGCTTGCAAGCTTAAGATGAAAGTTGTCCAAATCGAAATTGGGGAGGAGAGAGAAAAAAGAAAAGGATAAAAAGAAATCTTAGTTGATGAGAAAATATTAATCAATAACATGGAAATCATCAAAACTTAAAAATTTAAAGCAAAAAAGTAGCCAAAACATGATTTTTTTACCACAATCCCAAGTATATTAATTCAAATAGAAACAAAGCCAAGCATGTGTTATGAAACAAATTTACTTTTGAATAATTTAAAAAAATTCAGTCTAAACAAAAATTTGACTTTAGTGCTACCAAATAATTGATATTCTTGATAGCATAATTCAAGCAAAAGATTTTAGCTAAACATTACACTCCTTTCAGCTATAAATAAAAATAATGGAAGACCCAAAATGTAATGTGGTCTTCTATCAGAAATAATCTAATAAATGGGATTTTTAAAATTGTATTGTGGGCCTGTTATACTCATTGATGCTAACCTAAGCAAAAGGAGAATTTCTAAATAGAAAGAAAAAGAAGCTCTTAGCACCATTTAAGAAGTAACTCTTGTAATCAAAGGAGTTAAAGGCTGAATTGAAGAAATGTCAAGATTGTGAAAGCACAGAAATTTAACTGTGAATCCTCAATCACTACACATTTCTTTAAAATTGACAAGCATCTGAAATTTTCAAGAAATTTTGATACATACAGTGGTTCTTGTTTTCGTAACCTCTTGACTTCTCGAGTATTGCTATCAAACCCATCCTGTGATTTCTCATCTGTTCTGAGGCTCCTCCTTTGTTTCTGTATTTAAAAATTAAAAACAGTTCTATGAAGAAATTGCTATATTATATTACTATAAGAATACTTATTTTTTATTAGGTTATTGGATATTTGTCTTTTATTCTATGGTACCCTAAGGTTTGCAAAAGGATGGCGATGCACATTTAATGAAATTTGAAAAATTAAATCTACGAAATTCATCTAAAAAATTGTTATTAAGAGAATATGCGGGTGAGATGTCGAATCCGAGACCGTGGCGATTTGCAAACTAATATTGTTTCTAAGATTGCATCAAATAAAAGAGCACCGAATATTAAATTCAAATCGTAAGCTCGAAGGAACTCAGGACACAAAATATTCCAATTACTTACATTTTTATCGTCTGTCACTCTCTCTCTTAAAGTCATACTACCGTACGAACTGGCCATGATGTATATGGTGATTCAAATATAACTAAATGAGATAACTTTTTAAATTTCCTGAGAACTAGAATTTTCGATTATAAATGCTGGCCAGTCTTCCTTTCTCTGATTAGTTTATGACAAGTAGTTTCTAAGGGATCCGTAAATTTTAAGTACAGTTGTTTTATTTACTGTTTACACGTTCATTTCACTTCACTTTACAGTCTTGAAACGTTTTACTTTTCAATATTCCAGTTACATAAGACCAATATTCATAATAATAGTAATAAAAGCTACTTTGTGATAGCAATAATAATGAAAATAATAATATAATATTCTGAATCGAACGGAAAGCGTGATACTTTGTATTTTATGAAAATCAATAATAACTGTTTTCAAAACTCAAAATTCTACTTATTATTTTTCTTATTTTCTTTCAAATAACATGATTTTCAAAATTAAACGTCCCCCGATAAGTTGAATCCTAGTCGATATTGCTCAATTTTGTTCAATCTGTTTCAACCTGAGATTATTCGACCATGATTGCGGCAGTCAAGTGAAGAATTAAAAGGTCAGGATTTTGTTTTTCTATCTCGCTGCAATCGTCTGTCAGCAGCGCAGCAGTAACAATCAGTTCATTCGGATTTCTTCCACGTTCGGAAAGCTTGTATTTCCCAGAATGGTTGTCCCAGTGGATGTACAAGAATCTAATGAAGAACCCTATTTAATCCTCAGGAGCACCTTTTTGGAGAACTTAAACTCCAATGGGAATTATGGTACGTGATAATTATTTTCATGTTACTCATAAGCTTTCTTCAGAATATATACTATTGAGCATAACTTTTGGTATTAAGTCACAAATGATTGAAACTTTTGTTAGAAAAACTCAAAATAAAAGAATGTCCTCAAGTTTAAAAAACAGTGTTTGTTGTCTCAGTTTCTTTGGAAACAAACTTTTTACTTCGGTTTAATTACTCTGCTCATTTCTATAACAATCTATGAAACGGCTCACGACATTTGTATGAACTTTCTGTTTAAGTATATAACCGAAAATAAGTAAGCATAAAATTTAATTGAGATTTATTTGAACAGGTGAATCCCAAGATTTGACAAAATTCAGCTGTCATAAGAAAACAACTCAAAACATTGAACTAGAGAACACTATTATGTTTAAAAATCCATTTTCATTCAAAGTATTGATGTCTTACTAGTTTGGTTTAAGAAAAAAATAGTTTGTAAATTTTTTAATTTGTTACTTATAATTTATAAGAAACCAAATCAAAGTGACTATTCTTGCATGTTTTTATTAGGTATTTTCTAATTCTGGAAGAGTATATTTAGATTTAAAATAAAAACGGTTCTAAAATTTTAAAACGCGGACTTTCCTACGTTAAAAACCTTTTGCATAGGGTTGCCATAAAGCTGTATCAAAACACTTAGGTTACCATGTTTGGCGATAAATCGCTAGTGCCCCGGATTCGACAACTCCACCTTTGTTTTGATATAGGGATTTATTTGAGCTTGAAGTAGGATTGATTCATGAATTGCTACTTCTGCGTACCTTTTTAAGTACAAAAATTGGTAATAAATGTTGCAAATTCTGTTAAATCAAATCAGGTTTTAGGATCAGTTCAATTGGAAAATTGTTTAACTTATCTTATTCCTGACTAAATTTTAAATGTTCTAAGTACAGTTTTTAACATTTTCCCTGTTTTGTTTTAGAAAGTTCGTATTTGTTATGAAGAAATATTCTGTCGTAAAATAAATGCAAATACTTTTTTGAATTTGGTACAATCACAACTGCCATTCTAGATTCAGTTGTCTAATTTTCTGTTTCTGTACAATGCTCAAAGTTCTAATTTATCACTTGTGAACTATGGATTAGTGTGTCTCCTGCAAAGTGTAAACTGTTTCTGAACTAGAAACAAATAGTCTTCCTATTTGAGAAAATAACAGGTAGCTGTACCACATAATCTGAAATTTTCTAAGGAATTGTGAAATTCAAATGAACTTTAAAACTAATACACACACAATAAAATTGTCAGAGTGACTCATGTGGTCAGAAGAATTACGGTGGTCAATAAATGTTTCATCGATAAATAATTTTTGGTCTTCCACTGTGTAATTAGGAGCCTCTTTTTAAGATGTAAACATTAAAATCACTTCTTGACATCAGTAGTGTAGCATAGTGTTGATAACTGTTCTTGAGATTGGATCAAAAGGAAAAAGATATTCTGCTTTACTTTGGACACCCATAAAAGTAACTCAATTAGTCATTTTTTCTTTTCTGCAAAGACAATATAACAAATACTTTTTATCCCTAAGTTAAAAAGAGCCCAAAAGGTGCAATTGTGGCATCTTTATGGATCATCCAAATGTTGTCTTAGAGCTTGATGAGTCTTTTACAAAGGGACTGGGAAATAAGGAAAGAATGATAGACCATATGCAAAGACCCACTGCACACTAGATACTAGCTTCAGTAGGAAGCATGGAGTAGGAGCAGAGTTCTGAACGTACCCATTGCCCATGATGAACACCATTGTGGGCTTCCATTGATGCTACGCCACTGCATCTTGTAAAGTCCCAATTTATCAGTGCCTGAGTATACAGAAAAGGAGTTAATGGTAAGAATTGTAAATAGTGCTGATTTTGTTGAGAAGTTTCCTTGTACAAACACTTTTGAAGCCATTACAATGGTAATAGGGGATGTAGTGATAGTTACATTTCAGTAGACACAGAGGCCCTAATACTTGGTCAAATGAAAGTTCCCTTATGAAAAAATATGTTCGCAGTACTGCTTTGATTGTAAGACTTTGTGGCAAGCTTATGGCACATTTTTTGGCATGCTTTTTACAGTGAGTTGTGTCAGGCAAAGGCAACCCTGCTTTATTAGGATTATGGCAACCTGTGGTCATTTGAATCTTTTATTTTGATAAATCGTTATATTTTTTATTTTACCATGCCTAAACAACTCTAGTTGGACATTCATACTGTATAGCCTGGTTCCATTAGACTTAAAACTAATAAATTGTTTACTTGGACAAACTTCTATGACAATATTTCGAATAAAGCAGATTTTTTCGTTAAAGTACAGGTAACCCCCGTATAACACGGCAGTTCTATAACACGGATTCACTCTAACACAGTTCGAGAAGTAGGAACATCCCCGTATAACACGGTGCTTTTATAGCACGGATTCACTCTAACACAGTTCGAGAATTGGGAACATCCCCGTATAACACGGTGCTTTTATCGAATGATTGGAACAATGATGTGAAAAGGACGGTATTATGAAATTTTAATTTAAACGGTGTAGAATGGGAATATCCCAAGAACTACATGCGCGGATATTATCTCGAGATAAATTAAATGAAAAGTAACTTAGCTTAGAAGAGATATGGTGTCTCTTGGGGATCCCCACTCGTCATCAAAAAGAAAAAATGGCAAGAACGCTTAACGCATTTCTTTCTCACAAAACTGCAAGTTCGTTGGACTGAGGTGAAAAAAAGAGCGTATTCTTCCTCTCCACGCTTTTTATCAGTTTTTCAGGGGGTCGCAAATCAATCAAGGGAGCTGGACTTCCTGATTCGCTGTTTTTAAACTAGCTCATCTGTAATTTGTTAGACGGACACGTATGGCATGACGTAACTTTCTGGAAGATTCTTAGCATAGTTAATGAGCGTCACTGGAGCGAGGGAGAAAACGGAATTGAGAAATAAATGGCATCACTGATCTTGTGGCTGTCACTCAGAGGATGAGGATATCTTGCCAAAAAGAAAACACCCTCGGTTAATAGTGTTTAGTGATGACGAAGAAAACATTGTTTAATTCATATTACTATGTATTACTTAAGGAAATTTTAATAAAGATATTTGTCTTAATTATGAAAATATAATAGCATGTTTTTTAGTTTTTGGAACCTAACCCCCCTTTTCGTACTAGTTCTTTGTTTCGTATAACACGGATTCACATAACACGGCAATTTTTTGGAACGTAACTCCCGTGTTATGCAGGTTACCTGTAAATTCTTTCCTTATAGCAGAAAAAAGAATCAGTTGTGTGGATTTTTTTCTGTTTTTGAAATTCTTTTAATTATTTTCAGACAAGCCTAAAACGGTGTTTTTCTAAGAAATTCTTCCTTGACAACATAAAAAGCAAGTTAAAGTATTGCCACAAGTCTTTATATCAAAGATGTACCCTAAGTACTTAATAAGCTTTATACCATCACTGTCTTGAGTCACTAGGACACTAACTTGGAGCCTTGATGTTACCAAATATTTTGATGAATTTAGAAACTAACATAAACGAAATAAAAGTTTGGAAAACTTGTCTAAAAATACTTTTTGTGAATTAAGAAAATTGAAATTAGAAAATTTTATCTTAATGAAACCAAATTCGGAAAATGTAGAATTGGATTTGTTCTGTTGAAAACTTTCAACCTATGTATAAAGCATGTCTATTTGTAATCAAATATACTAGAAACATTTAGTTGGCACAAAAAAAAGTATGCTCTTCAAAAATATGAATTTTTGTCATTCTTGGGAAAGGATTTGGTTTTACTATGGAAATGGAGTGAAAACTGGCTTATTTTAGATAAAATAATTTTAAATAGCCTGTGAAAGTGTAATTTTTCTACAACAGTTGAAGGTTTAAATCTAGAACTCCCATTTCGTTATACATTTTAAAATGGCATGGAAAATCTAGAATTGGGAAAAATAAATTGTACTGAAATAGTCTGGAAAAATGTTTTTGTACGTTATTTACTAAAAAAGTTTAACCATTTTTGTGAATGAACCATTTTTTTTTTTACTTTTTCAAGTTTTGTTAATATTATGAGCTTTCTTTTATTAAGGCATCATAAATATCATTTTGTAATAATTAATATACAAATTTTACATTGTTTAATAGTTTTACTTAGCAGCCGGGTAGCTCAGTTACTGATCTGTCATATTTTAATCTGTGGGTACCTTTTGTATAGCAAAAAATGACTTGAAATATATTCTGGAATACCGAATTTCAGTAAATACAATTACTTAAAAAGAACACTTGGTATGAGTGAAATTGGGTAAAATCTAGTATAAGGGCCCCTGGATGTTGATTTTTGTTTTAGTGATTATTAAAATCCTCCAAATGGCTTTTTATCTTTGCAAAGGCAAAATACCCTCAGCTTTTTTTCCTAAATTTTGACTGAATGGGTTATCGTTTTGGCAGCTAGTGGGATAGACTCAGTGGATTATCTAGGAGTGGCTGATGTGCTACATCACTAGAAAAGAAAAATTAAGTCTTCACCAACTTGAAAATATCAATTAAGCGTTGAGTGATTTTCTAAAATTTCTATCATTCTAGTGAAAATTTATATTCATGGGTAGAGATAACTTGAGGTACACTATATTAGTTTCAGTTTAGGTTTTTATATTTCCTTAGATATTTGGTTTGAAAGAATCTGATGGTGTGGGGATAGAGCAATGAAAGGAGTCTTTGGAGTGATTTATCAGTAGTCCACAATTTAAAAGTACGCTGTCATATTGAAAAATAGGGGTGAGAGGCAGGAAAAGGACCTCATGGATTCCTTTCCTGAATCAATGTTCTTTCCAGCTATATGTAATTATTTTTTACATCCTCGGTTTTAAACGGATTTTTTTACTTATGGCCATTAAAATTAATTGTTAATTTATTAACTGATTAATTTTCGGATTAAACATTTTTAGAAATTTGATCGTTCTTCTAAAAGGGATTATTGTAGTCAGTTGTACACACACACAACAAATTTAGTTATGTTAATCCTCATCAGCCCGTCCCAAAGGAAATGTCTATGCAAATGCCCACTGTGATGGATTTAAACCATTAAATTTTCTATAAGCTGTATAAAAAGCTGTTTTCAATCTTGATAAATATGCGATTTTGTATTGATTGGAATCAATTTTAATGCAAACTTGCTTTTGAAGTATTTTTTATTTATCAACTCTCACAGATCTACTTCATACTCTTAAGTTCTCTAGATAAGTTATCGAGCATTCGTTTTAGTTAATTGTTTTGTTTAATTTATAAAGTGCAATTTAGCATGAAAATTTCACAATATAAAGTATATCAGGCTTGAAAAGACGTCATTTGCGGCCCATAATGTAATTTCAGTATGACGGCCCAAATCAAGAAAACATCGTCATTTCTAAGATATAGTATAATGTATTATATTCCAAATTTGGCAATCCAAAGATTCTCAATAACGAGTCATTCCCTAGATGTAAAGTTTAAGAAAATATTACTGAAATACTTTTTCCTTGTACTTAATTTTCGATAGAATCAGGACAGTTCAAAAACGTTTTACACTAAACAGTCATTAAGTATAAAATCATTAAGAATTCACAATTTGTTATTTTTTCATAGTACTCGAATTATTAGCCCTCTTGCAAGTATCAAGCGAAAATTAGTCGAGATTTGTTTGTGCCCAGAAGCGTTTTCAAGATATTTTCTAGAACTCTGGCTCAGGTTAGCTGAATAGGCTCTATAAAACCCTACCAACCAAAACTCACCCTGGCCAGAATCAGTCACTATGTTAAACTTCTGTTTCCATGAGAAAATTACACAAAAGGAAAAAAAAAACATTTGAGCATTTGAATGAAAATCGGTCTCCGCAAAAGACATGATTTCATTTAATTTATATTGTATCAACATTGTTTTCTAAAAAATTCGATTAAAAACTTGCTTCTCAAACGATTCCTCAAGATTTACGTTTATTAATAGGTTGATGATTTTTCTATTAAAAAGTCCACTATTGAGTTATAGGCTAACTTGAATCTTCAAAGACATAATCGTCTGCCAGCACCGTATTGGGGAGGGCTATTGCTAAAAATGTTTTGGGAAACTTCGAGAGGACGATGTTAAAAGGCATAGATTGTTAATGAAAATAAGTATATTGATTTTTGATCGTATTATACATGAGCTTAACACATTTTCAACTGTGCACTTTTGAGGTAGCTTCTGAATATCTAGCCCGCTGTGTCTCCAGTGCGATGTAAATTCTACGAACCAACTTGCATATCTTGAAACTAAAATTCGGCACAAACCTTTCATAAATACATTCTTTAAATTGAATGTTAAAATTCCCCGAAGATTTCGCTGTGGCAAACGAATGTGTTGGAAGTGAACGATGTGTGGAATTCTTTGTAAACAGCTAGTAATCTTTATAATTTTTCATAAGTGCGTAGTGTTCCTCTTAATCTGTATTTCGTCGTTGTTTTACAGACGATATCGATATAGGGACCGCTATGGCTAAGTGGGTTTGCCCACTGCGCTAGCTGCCTGCGAGCTGTAGGCATCGCAGGATCGATTCTTGCAACTATCATGGGAGTATTTCTTTGCGAACTTTTCTGGTGTGTGTATCTGTCCATTTACTTGCAAGAAGAAACTTCGCCAGATCTGGCCCTTGCGCCATAAAAACCAACCAATGTCAATTTGTGATATACATTTACCTGGACACATTCCACCGCAGTGGAGTCCTTCGATGTGTTTGTAGCGGCGATGTGCTTTCTTAAATTAATAAATTGTATGATTTGTGGTCAAAATGGTTTTGAAACATCTATCAAGTCTGTTTTTAAGCCAGTTTCGTGGAATTTTAGAAATGGCCCTGAATTTGGATTAGAGTTTGAAATAAAAAATATATAGCCAATAAGTTGATCAGAATCACAATATTTTAATTTGCTTATCTTTATTTTTTTAGAATTCTATTTTTTCTGGTAACAAAACACTTTTTAATTTTTGGACGTTTAAGAAAAGTGAAATTAGAAGCATTCTATAATTCAGGGCCATATGGGACCCTTGCACCATAAAAATCCAATCAACCAATCTATAAGTCAGACAACCCTGATTTTGTCAAAAATTCAAGCGATTCATTTATACACACAACTTTTGTAACTCTTTTACTTTTAAAGGAAGTTTTGGTAATCTTGCAATGAAAAATTTTGATGCGGAAACCAGTCGGAGGTCGGATACAAATGGTGTGAGATCTGACCTTCTAAATTTTCCTATTTTATCGCGATGGACCTTGAAGACTAAGTGACCAAAGGACGAATATTCAAACTCAAACTGTGATTGACCTTTCTTCTAAACAGTTTTCGTCCACCGTGCGGACGGTGGGTGAAAAAGCTCCGTAAAAATGTTTTATGAAATTTATAAATTGATTTTATGGATAATGCTTGAATTATTACAGCTGCGGATCATCCAACGTATTCAAAGCGCTCTTGATTAACTTTGTTAATGTTCTGTTTGGCAAAATATATATTGCCAATGATTATTAAGGGGATTCATTACCAAAAATTGCTTCCCCCAAGAATTGGATTAATTTTCTTCCATAGATTTGAATTGAATAAAAACGTTCCTCTAAAAATTTCAAAGTATTTTTTCTTCTGTTTTCAGCTCTTTTTCAAAACGCGTCCTATGTCCGTCATTTTGAACCACGCTTGAAGCATTCGTTTTTTTACTGTGACTGAAATAACTATTTTAATCAATTCTCTAGCTGTTTCTACAATTTGTTGAAGAATTTTGAATTTCCTGATTGCTTTAAATTTTTGTGCAATTTTCTCATTGGTTACCATTCATTACGATTTTTACGTTTGTTATTAAGATTACAACATTAAGCGGCATTATAGCACTAATCACGAAGAACAATTTTTGTGCTTCGAAGGAAAAATAAGGAGAAAAATTAAAAACTGAAGAATTCACTTAATAGCCATCAAAGAGTGCTTATAAAATTCATGAAAAGTAATGAGTCAGTAACAAGAGCTAGTTACGAAATAAGCTATCTATTAGCAAAACATTCAAAATCATTCTCCGATGGTTCTTTAATCAAGGAATGTATGATAAAAGCTGCCGAATTCGTCTGTCCAGAAAAGGTAGTCATTTCGAGATATATCATTATCAAGAAATACGGTGGTAGACAGAATTACTGAAATGGCAGATAACGTTAGTTCACAACTACAGGAAATATCTACCAAAGTCCAGTTCTTTTCAATTGCGATTGATGAAAGCACGGATGTGAGAGATGTCCTGAAGAGCTTCTATCTGCTTTTGGAGGAAATAATTGTATTTCTTGAAATGAAAGATGAAAAAAAAAAACGAAAATATATCGATTATAAAAGATCTTTTGTAGGTATAAGATCTGGCATTTTTAACAGATATTACAGGTCATCTGAATAATCTTAATATTACATTGCAAGGCAAAGATAAATTAATAACGAATATGTACGATGCAATAGCAAGTTTTGTACAAAAACTGACTTCGTTTAAAAATCATCTACAAAAAATCGTTTCGACGTATTATCCTACGTGTAAGCAGTTAAAAGCACAAAATCAAAGTTGCTCATTTTCACAATATTGTGGTAAAATTGAAGAAATCAAAAGCGAATTCGATAAACGTTTTAATGATTTCAAAGAGTTACAAAAAAATTTCTTTTTTTATGCCTTTTTCCTTTGAAGTTGAAAATGCTCCCACTTCAATACAACTGGAATTGATTTCCAGAATGATTCGATCTTAAAAGACATATATCGAGAAGTAGGAATTCCCAAAATATATTCTTATTTAGGTGAAAAATACCCGGAAATTAAAAAGTTTGCTGCACAAATTTTTTGCTATTTTGGGAGAACGTACTTGTGTGAGCAACTATTTTCGTCCATGAAATTAAATAAAACGGCCTACAGATCAAGATTATCGGATAAACATCTATCTGCCATAATGAAGATTGTCTGTTCTCAGTCTTTGAATCCACATATTGGAAAACTTAGTAGGAGGAAAGCGCTGGCAAGTTTTCGGTAAAAAAAAATTAATTTTAGTTTTATAAATACATTAAATAAACGTTTAAATAAAAGCAATTATATAGCAATATTATAAATTATTACCCTAAATTCACTTAATTACATAATGTGTTTTAATTATCCTATCCATATTCCTGAATCCTCACTTCAAAATATAATTTTAAGAAAATTTGTAAATGTGATGTGGCCCGCGTGAATCTTACCAGTTGCATCAAATGGCCCGTGTTTTAATTGAGTTTGACACCCCTGGGCTAAGTCAATTTGTGATTTATCCTTCAGAGATCTTACGACTGCGACTCCGCTCACATGATCCGTCTATTTCATTAGAAAGTCGATGCGTGTCGCTTTATATCTATGCAGCTGCGGACCATCCAACGTATTCAAAGCGCTCTTGATTAACCTTGTTAATTTTTTGGATTGCTTTTTGTTTTTGTTTGGGTATTTTTCGCAAATTGTATATAGTGGCTATTTCATAACTTACTTTTGAATTTGTATCATTTCTGCAATTTTGTTTGTTACTGTTTAATTTGATTTGGATTTCGCTGACATTGTGACATTGACTTTTTAAAAGTATATCGTTATATTTAAAGATTGAATCACATTTTTGGATATAATGGATATAATTTTCAACTGCGACAAACCCAACTACAGGAATGCCGTAAACTAAGAAGATTTTTGCTATGCAATTCTACGCTCACAGGATGTGCTCTTCAGTTTTCAAGTGATAAGTTCAAATGATAAGTTGCATCATGAAAATTGCTTTCAATTGTTATATAACCTCCTTTTTTAAGGACATAAATTATGAGTAATTTTTTTTTGAAAACGGTATGAAAATTATTTATCTTGGGATTTTTCGTAATATGATCGATGGTTCTATCTATTCAGAAAAGTCCCACCAGTCTGCTGGAAATCAAGATGTCTTTATGTCTAGCTATTGACTAACAGTAAATGCTAAATATACTCGCGCCTTTTAGAGAACCTTTCTCCTGATACTTTTTATATTGATGCAATAAACTGACTAAAGCCACATATCTTGTATGCTGCCTGATTTGTCTACAATATCAATCCAGAAAAGCTAACTGATTCGTGTACTCCTAGAGATCCATTTTGTCGCGTTGGATCTCTAGTACAAGAATCAGTTTACTATTGAAGAAAGCTTCTTTTAAAGAGAAATTCAATTGTACTCATTGAAGAACGTTTGCCATCGTTTGTGAAATAGCTTCAAAACAATCCTTTCCCATTTGTAGATGACATACTAAATAAACCAAATGAGTAAGACTAGGATTTTGATAATTGCTTTTTTGGAAAGACAAACGGTTTTAACCAATTCTTAACAGGGCCGTGATAGCCCAGTTGGTAGTCGCGGATTACAAACCGGAGGGTTGCGAGTTCGAAACTCGATCTAACTAACCGTCGTGTACGTGGGGCTGCTGCATGTTAAGTCTGTCTTGGCCTTAAATGTCCTCGCGTTGGCATGGTGTAGAAGTTTAGAGAGTGGAATGCCAGCTCAGGTGTCATGATCGTGGTTCAAAATTATGAGATGTTGACCTCGAATCTTTCCCTCCGGGATTGATCCCGGACTTCCACCAATAGCCTGTTGTGTTTTCTCCAGTGCGATGTATATTCATCTACCCAATTGGTAACTCCGAATTGAACTAGACAGCTCGAAACGCACCGGAAAGGAGCTTTACAACAGCGATACGGTAACTGAAATACACTCACTGCCAAAAGTTAAGCACGGAGAGGAAAATGTTAATTTCCCGAAGCCAATCTGAATTGAGAGGCTGCATTTCGCTGCAGAGGTAGATGGAAGTATGCAAATATGTTCTGTAACAGCCAATCTCGGTTTCGTATCGAGAAATATGCAAAAAACGCAGTCGTATAAGCCAGCACTGTGAAGGGTTAGAGGAGTTTCATGTAAGTGCTGATAAAAAGTTTTTAGAACTTTCGTATGATTAGTTTTCAAGACAGACGTGTTTCTATGGCTTCCAGAAGACGAATGGCAGTTAGTGAGCTCTGGCGTTCTGTGGGACGCCTTGAAGCAGGACAATCAATCACAGATGTTGCTCTTTTCTTCGGCGTTCATCATTCCGTCATTTCACGATTATGAAAACAATTCCAAACAGTTGTCCGAAGACCCGTGGCTGGTCGCCCAAGGGTTACGACCCTCGCGGTAGATCGATATATTGCTGCTTTATCCAAGCGGAATCGAAGAGCGACCTCCACACGTATGACATCTATGGTTGCAGCGTCCATTGGTAAGACGATATCTGCCACTACTGTTCGCCGAAGGCTACACATGAATGGACTGTATGCCCGGGTACCGCGAGTTTGTGTTCCTCTATCCTTCTAATCCAGAGGGGCACGATTAAAGTCGGCAATATGTGAATTGGACTGTCTGATTGGGCCAACGTTATGTTCCCGGATGAGTCGAGATTTGCCCTGGAGCCAGATGACAAGCGTGTAAGGGTCTGGAGAGAACAAGGCACACGCAATCGGCCCCAGAACATCGGCGGTCGAGCCGATTTAGGTGGAGTACGCTTTTGGGAGCGTGTGTTATCCCGAGAGCCGAAGAGCCGGATCGGCGGGCCCGGGGGTTATGGCAGTGTTGATGGACTGTCCCCTGGGTCAAGTGAGCTGCAGAAGCCTCCTCGTGGCGGCCGCTGGTAACTGGGCAACCAGGCTAATTTCTGCTAGCATGCGAATTATATCCGTCCGACCTGGGGGTGGCCGGAGAGGGTAGGACGTAGTGAACCCTTTCCCTGCCGGCCATGCTGAGGTAGTTTGCCCTTAGATCTCACGCCTCATCAGCCGGGGTGAGCGCTACTACCTCGGCGGTTACGGCCCCCCAGAGGAGGAGGATGGGCGAAGTGGTGGTTTTGCTGGGGCCATCACGGAGTCGGTGATGTGAGGGGCGTTTGGTCTGATTTCCTGGATCGCCAGACACGGAATTGGGCGCTGATTCAGGCAGCGCCCCTTAGGCCCGCGGCGCTTGAGCGGATAGTTTTTGGGATTGGTCACCCCAGCTCTGCGTATTTTGGGTCGCCCCACCCTCATGTTGTCTGATCAGCAACAACTTATGCGGAATATCTGTCTCTGGTGCCCAATGCGGGATTGGGCTATATATGGGACTAGCCCACTCATATAAGGCGAGAATGGAAGATGTTGGCTACGCCCCTCTCATAGGTTGTGGCGCGTCGGTGAGGGTTCCACCGGAGCATACCTAGTGTCCCTGCTCACCCGACCATGGAAGGTTTGCTGGTTCCCTTCCACGTAATGTGAATGCAGGTCGGGGTTAAAAGACCTTCCAGCAAAGGCACGCCCCTATGAGACGCTGGGAACTTTTCATCTAGCATTGTACGAGTTGAAACATCCAGCAATGTCTCAATTCTAAATTTTTTAGCCAGCTGCATTTTTGCACGTTAGTTTCTTTCATTAAAATTTGATAGGAGCATATTTGCAAAGTCCTCCCTGTATGCTTCGGCGTACAAACAGGGTCGATCCGCAGATTCGCATGAAGCACCCTACTACACCTTCAGTTATTTTGAGGGAGGTTATCTAGATACCCCTCCCTCACGTCTTATTAGACTAATATCTTTTAAATCTCCAAATTGGAGAAGACTGATGTCGACTGTCATTAAGATCTATTGACAATTTGAGTCTCGTTCTAGCTCAGAGAGACCATCGCCTGTCCATTTCATGGGGTCGCCTCCGTTAATCCATAATGGCTTTTGTCGGGGTGGAGGGGGCTGCGCCCCCAACTGGTGGTGGTGGTGGCCCCAGAACATCATCGAGGATCACGCATTCCGAGGTGGAAGCATCATGGTTTGGGCAGGGATTTCGTTGGGATATCGCACCGACCTGCATATCTATAGACGGGGTTCTGTGACGGCTGTCCGGTATCGGGATGGAGTCCTGGAACCCACTGAAATTGTACGCTGCAGCAGTTGGTCCTGCTTTCGTTTTTATGGATGATATCGAGCCAACATCGTCGACGACTACCTGGAGAGGATTGCGCGTATGGATTGGCCGGGGTACTCGCCCGATCTTAATCCCATTGAAAATCTTTGAGATGCCCTCGGCCGTGCTGTGTCCGCACATTTCCCCCCCCCAGCAACTCTCACAGAGTTGCAAACTACTCTACAGGAGAAATGGCGATTACTTGATTCTGGGGTGGTTGATCACCTCATGGAAAGCATGGTCACACGCTGTAAACTTTGTATGAGGATGAGGGGTGGTCACATACCCTATTAATGTCAGTTTTGTTTGTTTTGAATTTAAACATCATTTTGTTAATGACTCCAATATGACTTCATCTTATAATTTATGAAAATTCAATATTATTTTCATCTTTGTATGTAATTCTTTGTTTCGTTTCATGTATAAACATATTTGCTACTTTCCTGCCGCATTTCGTGTCAATCAAAGCTTTACTTGACGATTTTTTTACATTTTACCCCTTCGTGCTTAACTTTTGGCAGTGAGTGTAGATAGAATGCCCAATTGTGCACCTGCCTAGCGATTGTAGTCCATGTACTTCCAACCAGGAATCTGGGTTCATATGTTAGACATAGGATATTACACATGAACAGTAACTGGGCCCATCGCTATCATCAACATGTAAATTTTCAAAAGTATTAAACAATATTAAAAAAACCCTTAAAAACATCTTTTCCAAACTGCCCTAAAAAGTAGAAAATAAATTTTCCCTTCGTACACAAGCTTTTCGTACATATTACTAAAAATAAAAACGAGGGTGCTTTTCACTCGTTCCCTTAACTACTACCATTTTAACTTAGAGGTGCAATGAATGAATTCTTTGTCATAGTAATGTATATTTCATGATGAGTTTTCTAATAAAATTTTATTGAAATTAGTGCCCACGCTTTTATTTAGTCATGTTTATAAAAAAAATTTCGGGAGCTGAAGAAAAATTCATTTTTAGTGCATTTTGAAAGAAAAACTATTTTTGATTAGTTTTAAAATACATTTTTACTGTAAAAATTTTTAAAAAATATAATTTTTAGGTCATATTTTGTTTTTGTGTCAATTTTAGTAGTTTTTTTGGGTCATAAATGCAGTTTATTGTGCATTTTCGGACAATTTTTAGGTCATCTAAATCTTAGTACTACTCATGAGTCTGGACATTGGAGAACTGGAGGAGATGCATGACTAATCATGCTCGATTAACGGGAGATTAATACAATTCAAAATTTATTAAACAATTAAAATAATTCTTTTTTTATTTTTCTCATAAGTAAATGTCCTTGAAGGAAGTACTCCACAGGGTGAGAAGTTGGTCCCTGTCTAATTTGCCTTTGTAGCAATAAAGAAAACTACCACAGCAATAAACCAAAACGAAAATTTACTTGTAGGAAGGAACAAAAGATGAGTGTTTCTACATTTTTCTAGGTCGTTAAAAGTTAAGTGTGGTTTAGTCAATTGAAAAACTTACGATGGGTTGCTTGCTTTTAATTTTCATTAGAAAGGTAAAAATTTGGTTTTATGAAACTTCAGGGGGGAGATGAACGGATGACACATGAGCAAGCTTATCACAAACAAGTATATTTAAAGACTGTTATTTCCTCCAAGATAAGAGTTTGGAATGTATCAGCAAATGATTAGGGTCAACTACTATGTTCTTGTGTATGAAAACAGTAATTCATTCAAAGGATGTTGTATGGATAGGCAGAATTTTAAGGCTGTAGTTTAAATTCCGGGCCCATTTTTCTTTTTGGCAGATCAGTTCGCGACGTTTCTGTCAGCCTATCACTAGTTAGACTAGTCTACCGAGGGCCCAGAGAGCCCTAATTGTTGATTGCGAGTTTTAACCCATTTGTGATTGAGGTGACTTCAGTCCTTTTCATTCTCAGCCCCTGTTACTTAACATTGCATTCAATTCTAACCAAAATATTGATGAAAACTTGCGATTTTCTGTTCTTGTGTCCGAAAATTTTTAATTCATAGCTTTAATTTTTCAATTAAATATTCAAATTTTACGTCAACATATTCTGGCATTTTTTGAAGGAAATTCAAATTGGATGAAATACGAATGCTCGGAGCTTCGTGCTAAATATTCAAAAAGTAGAGCAAGGATACATGAATAAATTGGTGTGAATGACAATATGATCACACACTATGGAACGTAATTCGTATCACAAGTCAAAAACAATTTACCCGAATTATGTGATTTCCATAAATTTTCAGTTTTGTGCATGTAGTACATATGCACAAAAGTACAGATTAATTTGGATGCTAGAGATTTAACTTTTCTCGCCATTCGAATTGGATACGTTGTTGCCAATTTTTTAAAAATAGTATCCATTTGGAAGAATATCTGCGTGCATCGTTGTTTCTTTACTTTTCTTATTTTACAGAAACATCACAACTTATTTTACAAACATCACAAAGGGATATCAGTCAAAGCATTATGTGATTCTTATAGGGCAATTCTTCGCCAGTTTTATGTTTTGAGGATGAAGCTAAAGTGCAATTCTTTGAGAAACGTAGTGAAATTTGTACAAATTGTGAACCAAACAAAATATAGAATACCTTTTCATAGAACATTCGTCTATACAATTTTTAAACAAGGAAATTCGGTTATCTGAAGCTGATAGGTCTGGAAGCAGACGTGATACGTTATAAGATAACTAAGTTACCCATTTTATCTGTTCCAAAGTTATTGTTAACGAATTGTCGCATCACAATTATTTTTGATTCAATGCCGATAGCACAATTGGATATTTAAAAAATCGAACAAATCTTATAATGAGTGAAGGAAGTATGTTACCTCAGATATAAACAACTTGTAAAATTAGAAGTAAAGAACTTAACTTCTCATTGTACAATAGTAAAATCAAATTTAATTATGAACGGTTTGTAAATATTTATGTACAATGCATAAAACATCACAAAGGGATATTTACTTATTCTAGTACATAGTTTCCCAAACTTGTTTGGCTCAACGCCCTCCGCCTGGAAAACTCGCAACTGATAAATTACAAGTGTAGATGTGCCTTAATATTTGAATTTCATCAAAGTATTTATGTAACTGTGTGTAATTCTAGAATTTGAAACGGCTAGTTTGGAAATAAAACAACCTAGTACTAAAATTACAAAGCTGCATATTAAAAAAATAACAAAAATAAATAGCACATGAACATACAATATTGCTCGGTATTAGTAATTAATATCAATCAAATCAGTGAAATTAAAAATCTTTAATGAGTAGGATGAGCCTGGTGTTGTGCTACCAATTAGTCTATATTAGGCTTTATTTTCGTGAGCAGCATTCTTAAATCTCCATGGTCAACTAGTCAGCGTCAAAAGTGAACGTACGCCTTCAAATTGTAAAAATGTAGCTATAAAGTGAACATTTATTAAATATATTAAGTGATAATTTTTCAACATGAAACAATTATATATATATCTTAGAAGCATATTAGTTTAAAATATTTTATATAAATAGGAACGATACATTAAAAAAAAATCTTACAAAAAAAACATAAAATGCGAGTCAAAAGTCATCGTACACCTAAACTTAGAATTTAAAATATAGTAATTAGTTACTGCTTTGAGTCTTTTGGGCACATTAAATGAGCTAGTCATTTTTGCTTCTGTTACCTGGATGGATTGATTTCCACAGCGGCCCTTACGCCGTAAAAAACCAACCAACCTCCACCACACTTGACTGTAGACATTGCTCGGTTGAAAGTCAAAATTTGCAGTCCAAATTTTTGATGACTCAAATTTAGATTCATCAGTAAATAGGACGTTTTCCCACTCTTAATTTCTGCTCAAATGTACTGACTTCTAATAATTGTAAATCTGTATTTCCTTTTCCTTGTAACTTCAGATTCAACTTATTAAAATGTTCGGTTATATCAACCCAAAAACAAAAATTTTGAATCCATTCGGGATTGGTGGAAAGTTGTAAATGTTCTGTGTTGTAATTTTTAGAAGTTAAGAAAGTTATTACTTCTTTCAAACACTCGAGAAACCTTTTTAAAGCTTTTTCTCTTGATAGCCATCTTACAGACTTAAATGTAACCAAATATGTATATTGACTACCTACTTCTAACAATGCATCAAAATGTTTGAGATTCAACGCTTTAGATCGGATGAAATTAATCATTGGTACAACAACGTCCATCACTTTTTCAGGCTGAGGTAATAACCCTAAAGATTTTGCAACTAAAGCTTCTTGATGCAAAATACAATGAAGTAATTTTCATGAGAAATGAGTGGAAAATAATTTAAGACACCCCTTGTTTTTTGCAATCATGGCAGGCGCGCCGTCTGTCTCAATGCATACTATATTATCAATATTTATATTTTTATTCTGTAAACATGTTAGGAGGTTGTCTGAAATATCTTTACCTGTAGTATGTTTTTCAAGTGACAAAACATCAAGGAATTCCTCTTGAATACCGGAAGATTTGATATATTTAACTATGATACATCATTGGGCTATATCAGAAATATCAGTTGATTCATCAACAGCAATAGATATAAATTCAGCAGAATTAATATCCACAATTAGTATATCTGATACTCTTCCCCAGAAATAGTAAGAATTCGTTCCTTTACAGTTAGTTCTAGCTGAAGGGTAAATCTTTTATTTTCTTGCATATATCATCCTTATTTTTCAAATCTTTAAACAGAATTTGAGAGACATTGTACATGCAATTTTTTAGAAATTCGCCATCAGTAAAAGATTTTTCCGCTTTTGCTATTTCCAGGGATAACAAAAACTTGCTTCAGTGGTACTTGACGAATATTTCGTCCAAGATGACAAACTTTGCTGAAGTTGTTTTCTATTGTAATTCTTCAACAGCTTTTCTTCTGTTATCAGGATACGTTTCACTAAAATCTAAATGTTTTATATTACTTGATTTATTAATTTGAAATCGCAAGTGGCAAATTAAACATTGAGGACTTCCATTTACTTCTAAAAATGCAAATTTTTCCGTCCATTATTGAAGCCCCTGTTTTCAGATATTTTTTTTAACTCATTGTATTATAAGGGTTATCACGAATTTGAAGTACTTTAATATAACTGTAGACATAAAATACTAACTAAACTACTCTGTCAATATAATACAAATTAAATTGTGCATAACATATTCTGGCACTATTGACACACTCGTATCCAAAGCACAATCTGAACTGACAATTCTGATGCGGGTACGGTTGGTATAAAAGCAGCGTACGACGAGTATCTCTCTTGCGCTTGCTACACCGACATGTCTTGTTCTTAACGCGCATGCGCTGAGACGGTGATAATGTCGCGAACATTACACTACTAGCACCGTTTTCTATACATACCTTACTTTTTTAAAAATTTACTTTACCTACGCATTATAGATTTTTTTTTTTTTGGGGGGGGGGTAAGTGTGTGTCGGTTATATATATATATATATATATATACTCTGGCCACAGCAGATTTTTATTAAACATTTAAGAGCCGCACTTTTTTCAGCGAAGAGCCGCATGCGGCTCCGGAGTCGCGGATTCCCGACCCCTGTTCTGGCATATCACTCGCGCATTTGATCGTTTTCAGATATCTGATTATTCCGACAAAATGCACAGAAACATGACGATGGCGAAAAATTATTTGAATACTTTTCTTTCACATCAATTTTATTGTGAGTGAATGAAATGCAACTAAATTTTGGCAAAACAGAACAAACTATTAATCTTGGTACAGTGGACTCTTAACCGGCCGCCACTGACCAATTATGTATAGTAAATACAGTAGTCTACAGTAACATGTGTTTAGTTTTTTCCAAAAGGAAGTTCTTCCAGGTTAAGTTTTCTTAATTATACATATATTACAATAAAGTAGGCTATATACTTAGTTTTATTCTAATAAAAACGATTTCGGGAGTGTTTTTTAATGATATTAAGGGAACGACGGTTTAACCGGCCAAAATCGTTATCCGGTCTGGGTCCGGTCCCGAAGTGGCCGATTAAGAGGGAGTCAACTGTATTTATAAATGGTCACTCACTGCTCACATGTTAGTTGATGTGAAATATTACCGTGTCAAAATTTAAATTTCATTCGTGAACAAAAAAAGTTCAAAGTAAAACAGCTTTTGTTCAAGTACTTTTATCCACTTAAAAAAATACTGTGTGAAAAAGAATATATTGCGGCTTAAGATTTGGTGTAAGATTTAATTTTGTGTTGGTGAACCGTTATAAAACGGTTAGGACTGCATAGATGCCCTGATTAGAACATTTGGAAATAAAAATTTATGTCCTGTTACTTTTAATATTGCTACCAACTATTCAAAACTGTTCGTTTTCCGTGTAGATTGAAGATTGCCCTTGAAGAATTATTCAGGCTTTGTTGAACACGGAAAAATATAAGAAATAATATTTTCCTCGTTTTTGTAGTTTTTGATAACCTTAGTTATAATTCAATATAAATAGAATGCTATTCATATGAGACTTCAATTTATTCATCGATTTATCGACAAGTTGCATTGCATAAAAATTTTAAATTTATATTTACTTCTCACAAGTTTCGAACTCGGGTTGTAGAAAAATGTTAAACCTATCCATTTATCATAATTACAGCTTTAAGAAAATGTGGTTTCAGATTGTTAAATGATCAAAACCTCTTAGGGGAGAGAAACTAAACTTTATAACTAAATATGTTTCTGAAAACTGAATTTTTTTAGTCGGCGTATCCGTATTTAAAATTTATTCGTTAGAATATCGTACTTTTCCAATAGGTATAAAAGATATAGATCGTCATTAATTCTAGACGGTTCGACGTAATAATTAACTCGTTTTCGCATCGGCCATTCTCGATTCACCCATAGACCTTTATTGGTCGGTGAAACAGCTGTATCGTGTCAGCATTGCCAACAATCTTACCATAAATCAATTTTAACTTGTACAGGTCTTGGATATCTTTATTAACATTTTTAACCCCATTACCTATTTTATCAGATTTATTGGGTCACCCTTCGCATTTTTCTCTTTTACATTACTCTGGCCTTTTATCACATGTATAAATGCATGATTTTTTTAAAAAATTGCATTTGGTATTTAAATTTTACAATAAACTTAGATGGAGGATATCCAGATAGCGGATATAAAGATTTTTTTAGCCCTTATAATTTCTTTCATGGGGAACCTACAAGCCTTTTATTTTTCTGATGTTTTAACTACACTCACACTAAAAAAGGCTACGCTGCTAGCAGACAGCCTAGAGCAACTTTCAAGAAAATGAAATCGTCGACCCTAACACAGTAAATGTAGTTAATGACACACAAGATGAATTTATTAAATCAACACCTAATGACACTATTGAGCCTGCCAGTCCGTCGGAGGTAATAGACTATATCGGGAAAATAAAACCAAGAAAAGCGCAGGAATAGATTATCCCATCTAACAAAATTATGAAGAATCTACCACTCGAAATAATATTTTTGCTACGCAGCTGATAAATAGCATTTGGTCGCTCAGACTTTTCCCCAACCCTGGAAAACAGCTGTCATTGTCCCAATACTGAAACCGAAAAACCCAACTAAACCAGATAGCTACAGACCTATCAGCTTGCTATCTGTATTCAGCAAAGCAACTGAGTACATTATCGGTATCAGAATGGGAAAATATTACAACGATGTTAAAATTTTAATACCTCAGGCAATTCGATTTCAGAAGACATTTGGTCTACTTCTCATCAACTCTTATGTGCCACAGAATGTATTGATGGGCTGGACACCAATGTAGGGGAGTGCTAGCGCGGTCCACGAAAAGCCAAATTCAATCAATCAACCGTAAAGGTATTTGAATTTCAAATTTCACGACTTTTAAGAGCTCTTAAAATTACATTTTACGTCAAAGTTTGCAAAAACGCATAAAGGTATGAGGGGTTTCAGTGTAAAAACGCATCACCGGAAAACGTGGTTTTTACTTCCTGTTATCAAATACGTAATACATACAGAAAGCATGTTCTATCACAAACCATATCAAGTGCCATCTACATTTAGCTTTATTGAAAGAGTCCGTCATAGAGCAATTTAAAAAATAAATGGATTTGTCAGCGTTTGCTTTTCAAATCGAATCCATATTTGGCCTTTGCGCCATGAAATCCCAAACCAACCCCCCTGTACCTAATTGCCCAATCATACTGAATGAGAACTTATTTTGTAGAAAAATGCACAACCTTTCCAATGACGTATCTTGACCCTTTCTATTTCAAGGTCATTCAGTTTGACCTTTTGATCTACAATTACAAAAAAGTATTTTTTATTCTAATAAAATATATGTTAAAGGTACATTTCTGGTTTCATAGTGGGACATGCATGGGGTTCATGGTTAAAAAAAAAATTTCTGAAACCTTTAAACGAGTTGCTCAATTTGTTGACATTTTTCCACGTTCCTCACGAATTGATAATTTCATTTGAATTCGTTCTGTGATTGGTAATTGTAATGAAGTGAAAGCGCAGTTTTCGATAGATATGTTTTGCTTTTGTTTGGAATATTGTTTCTATGAACCCATGCGTGTCCCAACTTAAAACTTTCAGAAAACGAAGTTAAATAATGTACTTTAAACATATTTTTTTCAGGAAAAATATAATGGTATACTTTTCTGGGGAAAATTCAAGGTCAAAGCATTGAATTCCAAAACCTTCGAGGTAACCTTTCTGATGATATATTATATACTATGAGTGACCTTAAAATCAGAAAGGTCCCTCATACTATCATGTAATCAGAAAGGTTATAACTTTTTCTATAAAATAAGCCCTTTTTCATCTCGATTGGACAGACAGGTCAAAAGGTACAGTTGTTTATGGGTATTGATTACATCTATTTACATCGAATATTTTTTACACTATGAAACCATGCTTGTCCCACTATGAAACTTTCAGAAAGCAAAGACAAAAAAGTGTACCTTTATTATATTTAAAAAATAATAAATACACTTTTTGTAATTGTAGATCAAAGGTCAAATTGAAAAGGTCATGATACTTCATTAGAAAGGTACATTTTTTTACAAAATAAGTTCTCATTCAATATGATTGGACAATTAGGTCCAGAAGTACAGGAGATTTAGCTAGTCTAAATCATGAAAAGTTGCCCAATTTTTCAAACTTAAAATTAATATACATAAAAACCTGCAAGTTGGAAGCTAAAAAGTTCCAGAATTTATGTAGCTGGGAAACAAACTAGCCGAGTTTTAAAAAAAAATCGAAGGGGGTCGGGTTGAAAATGACCCTTATCTGTGCGATTTGACCTGAAATGACTCATATGTTACTTAATGTTATCTGTTGTGTTAGGCGCAACATAGCCCTTGTGCCCTAAAATATCCGACCCAACCATATAATACGTATTGGGATCATGTATACCTTAAGGCCCCGTTCACATTAGGCGTTTTTTACGTCAAAACAAAACGCGGGTAGCCAAAGTACAGAGTTCTACTGGAGTGTTCACACAGAAATCTCGAGAATCCACGCCCTAGATAGCTTCGGCGCTTCGACAATCTCCGGTCGTTCTAGGGATTAGAAGGCACTTGGAGATACATAGGATTATACTTACATAAGGATTGTACCGTTCACATGACAGGCGCCTTAGGGCTTTTTATTCCCCTAGTCCAAGGGGAATAAAAAAGTCCTATCTTCGCGATCATTAAAGATAGAGTGAAAATTTCAACGGATTTGAAATATGCAGAAAATTTTACACTAGATGGATACCTTAAATATGATTTTCTTTAAATAATTTTTCAACTATATTTTCGCGATACGCATTTGACGAATATATTCATTACGAACACAAAAGGGAGTATTCATCTCGTTTTTATAGAAAAGATAACTTGATTGGAGTATTTTGACTTAATCCACTGCTTTATATCTATGACCATTAAAAATAGGATGAGAAAATTTAATCATATTCGATTTATTGAAGAAATTTACCTTCTGCTTTCACACAAAACTTGTAAAAATGTGATAGTTTACAACTAAAGGGATAGTGGGTAATTTTATTTCTGAGATAACGTATACCGACAACTGTCCTTTTTAGTTTTCATGTAAGGCAAACGTCCTTAAAAAATATAGCTACAATTTAAATATTCAATTTAAAAGCTAAACTTTAAAGTTATTTTTTATTTGTCCTCAACGTGAAATACGTAAGATAAGTTTCAATTTTCATTCATTTTTCACATCCTCGTGTTACATTGAACTCGATATCACTTTTGAAAATGAACTTCTCATTTACTGTGAGCTTATTTTTCATAGAATTTGTTTTAATCTTGCAGTTAGTGTTATATTACTACTTTAATCGAAATTTTGACATTATATATGTGAAGTTCAGTGGGAGTGCAAAGGGGCTTTAAAGAACACTGATAACTTCTTTAAACGATAAAACATTTAATTTAGACTAACAATTAAGGACAGTTACAAACATATTTGAAACAACACAAAAAGGAGATGGCCGTCTGCCATTGACACGTCTTATCGGTTCATCGTCTGAAATCATTCTCCCGCTCGAACGTCCTTGCAACACTTTCGGCGGGAATCGCTCGTGTTCTAGAATGTTCTCGGAGCTTTCGGAAGTCGCTCGTGTTCTAGAACAGGGGTCTCCAAACTACGGCCCGCGGAAACCCGGCCGATGCAGCATGCAATATTGGCCCGCCTGACTTCCAGGATTTTTCAATCTGGCCCTCAAGTGAAAAAGTTTGGAGACTACTGTTCCAGAATGTTCCCGGAACTTTCGGAAGTCGCTCGTGTTCTTCTGAAACGTTCTCACTATTAAGTCCACGCTAGTGTTCACCGTTGGTGAATCAGAAGTGGGAAGAGTAGCGGGTAATCACACATCACATATATACGTGTAGACGCAAATTCTATTAGCAATCTCCTGGTTTTCGATCTGTACTGTTTTTTGGTTTTTCTTTGAGATTTTTAACGCAATTTTCTCGTTTCATCGTGGGTTTTAATCAAATTTTAGTTGAAATATTTCCCAGTCGTTATTCCACTCGTGGTTCCATTTGTACTACAAAACCCTGAAAGAGGGTAGGTTGGAGGGTTAGTTTTCGTTTCGGATAGTCTGAACTCAGGGAAAATTGTGTTTAAAAATTAAAAACTAATTATTGTTATGTATGTGTTATTTGTGCTGATACATTAAAATGTTTAGAGATAGGTTTTAAAAAATAGAGATTTATTTGAAGGAAAATTAAATAAAAATTAGCTATAGGGGGATCATAGGAAACACGATAAAACCTGCAAAAATAACAAAAAAAAAAAAAAGAAAGATTATCACCAGTGCCGGATTTTGTTTGCGTGTCATCTTTTGCTAGTACTTCGTAGACAATGCCATATAAACAGAAATTTCGTTCCAATTTCCAGATTCTAGAAATGTAGTTTTTTGGGGGATATATTTTTACTTTATACTGTCAATTTTAAGGAAATTGTTGGTCATTTTCCAGTTTAGTTTTAATCAAAGTTTTATAGAAATATTCACATTTTTCATACGCAGTTTCGCTTTTACGATAAATCACATTACAAATGACTCATCTGCTAGCTTCTTGAGCCCAAAAAATCCGCCCAAAACAAATTCTTACATTTTTTATAGGTGGGTGAATCGTCGACACTGGAGAAGGTTATAGGGCTTTTTTCTCTAGTCTTGACTAGTGATGGGATTATTCGAATACAAAAGGATACTCATGTACTCGATACTTAAAAGTAATCGTACTCGATTCTTTTCCCACTCTACTCTCTTCCACCACTGATTTCTCTGAAATATCAATACAATAATTTTCCGTGCAACGGTCTTATTCCGGACGTCTGGTAATCCAAGAGTTGGTCGGCCTTAATGCCGCCGAGGCTCATGAATTCTCAACGGAAGAATGATCATAGTAGATTAAAATTAATTATATTGAAATGGATCATAAGAAGGAACTATAGAAACGGGAATTTTTTAAGTATTGAATTTTTATTTAAAATGTGGCAATTCTATATTATGATTGAATGTGAGCGGTATTTTTGTCATGCATAAAACCATTTGCAGAAAGTATAAATCAAACTTTATCAAGTTTATTTAAATACTTATATTGAAACTAGTAATATTTTATATCAGACCTTTGGATTCCTTTTTTAGCTTGGCTAATGTCTTGCTGATCATTTAATTATTGAACTGGAGAATTTTCAATTGACTAAACTTGGTTGACATCTATTTTTCTTGAATTTCCAATTGTGTTCTTTTAAAGTATTGTGAGAATCCGAAAATTTTAATATGTAATTGATGTGATTAAGTTAAGGTTATTTAGTTTTTTGTCTCATGTTTATGTTTAGAGCTTATTAAGTTTGTAGCAGTCTTGTTAATTCTTATTTTGGAATGTACAGTAAGGTTTAAAAAGGGAGAAAAATCGGAACTAGAGAAAAACTTTTTTGATACATTATAAAGTATCAAAAAAGTATTCCAGTGTTTGAAAAAGTGTATATAAATGTTATTGACTATGTTCTCAGTAACACAACACTGGTATAAATTACTATAAGTCAAAAATTACAAGGGACATTGGAGAAATAACTTTAAATTACTTTTCTTAAAAGTAAATGTATTCTGAAACACAAGCTATAAATATTTATAAGAGAACATGTGCATTGATTATTATGACTGCATTTTTTATAGATGATTTTGAGCCCGCCGATATTGAACGCATTAGAAATGATGATAACTATTGTAAAAGATTTATGGTGCAGAAAAAGGGAAATATAGAAAATGCCCTTTTAATGGTTGATGAAGCATTGAAATGGCGTAAATCTTTTGGTGTGAAAGGTACGTATTAACCTTTTTAAGAACATTAAAAAAAATTATAGTTTTTTAAAGTTATAAGTAATGACACAGGATGTGTGAAATAAACAAAATTGTTCCGTTTCTTTTCAAATTCCTTGATAATACAAATAAGTTCTGAAGTTTTGGAAATGTTTCAAAGTTACAAAAGATTTCTAAGCTTAGAATTTGTTTGGACTGTAAGTAATTCAATTGGCCCAAAAATTAAGTCTCATGGATGAAAGGTCTAACATATGGTGGGAAAATATTAACTTAAACGTTTTGATCTTGAAAGTAGAAAAAGAATTGTTTTGGGGCCACAAAAACACATTTAAAATATAAATTTTATTTTTAAAGAAAAATTTATTTTAAAAATCAACTATTAAACTGTTATTTTGTTTGAGAAATTCATTGGAGTACAATTGTTGAAACAGTAATCATGGTTGGAATAATTTTCTCAGTGATATAGGTGGTTCAGGTTTGATTCCTGTAACAATGTGAGGCACCTATAATATATGGCAGCAATTATATAGTGTGTATGGTGGTTAGCATAGTATACATGGTGCTGATGTAATCAATTGTGTGATAAACTAAAACAAATATGTAATGATTTTTGCATGCATATTTAAAAATACATATTAACAAAAAACGGAATCTTACTTTCACACGCCTTGACTTAAACATAAATTGATAAGGCTTGAAATGGAGCCATTAGACTTAAGTAGAGCATACTTCAATTAAAAGCAAAAGTGCATGTAAAAATCGCAACACTGTAGATATAAAATTAATGTACAGTATCCAACTGAGATTTGTCATTTCAACACAATTAGAATCCTGTCAAAAGCAATTATGCTTTGGGAAAACAATGCTTCCTTTTTCGGAAAAATAATTATGTAATGAAATATATATATTTATATTTAATGAAACTGAAATGACATTTCCCTAAAATTATAAATAGAGAAAATCACAATACTGAATTAAAAATATTTCTTTTGGTACTCATATTTTGCCTTTACATGGCTTATGGTCAAGCACCCTTGACTGTGGAAGGAGGAACACAAGATTTTTTAATTTCAAAAGTTACAAATATACATATAGTGATTTAGCTAATTGTATATTTGTAACTGGAGACAAGTAAGAAAACACCTGCCTGATGCAACTATCAAAACATTTGTCATCAAAGAATTTTAGCATAAGTTGTAAGCAGGAAGTTGAGGGATATGATACTTAAAATGTGTAGAATGAGTTACAAACTGATTATTAAAGGTAAGCACACACTAGTTCATATTGCATGGATCGTATTTTAGAATTATTTACATTGTTTTAAATGAGACTGCGATCACCCATCTGCATCGTACGTATCGGATGTTAGCAGTCCCGATGAAGATTCTGGAGGGAGAATAAAATATCTTCCTTCTGTACAATGCAGATGACTCATCCGTACCTTATGCACAGTGCGAGTCTTTCTTGAGGTCCTACTGACTCCCTGAATGATGTGTTCTCTATTTAAATGTGATCTCAGGATGTCTAGAGGTGCTTTAAAGGTAAAATCTCACTAAAGGTAAATGCATCGTGTGGGCCATACGAAAGTACTGAAAAACTTGACATCATCATCAACTAAATCACTTAATAACGTATGGTACTTTCCATGAAAGGAAAGGACGTATCACTTACAAAGTGCCTGTTGCGAAGTATCTTACCTCAACATCAAATATGTAAAAATATCTTAATTGGCACTGCATAAAACAGGAATGTAAAATTTACATTTATTTAAAATGCTCTGTGCTTAAAAAACAGTGGATTTTATTTTAAAAAAATTGGGCAAAAGTTAAAAACATTATGCTGTAGTTCAGGTGGTCTCTTTATATTGTGTACCCGCAAGTTCCGTTTCCATTTCTCTTCTGCTATCAAGCAATTGACTACTACTTCTTTCTCACTGTCCATAACACATTTGAGCACAATAAAATTTGTTTTCACATTCAATGTTTACATGAGAATCCTGAGTATTTCTTCTGTCTAAAACTTTCCTTGTGTGTATGTCCATTTACTATATGGTAAAAACATTGATAGGTGCAGACCTGGCGCTTGTGACAAAATACAACATCAGTAATATAGCACTTAATAATACTGCAAGTGATTCCTTATCTTCCTTTCAAATCGAAAGGTGTAGTTTAAATAATTAATATTTTGTTTATTATGAAATGCTTAGCTATTTAGGATGTAATCAAAACTGCTTGTAAACTTTTTGCCTAATCTAGACATCAATTGCTTTTTTTAGATGTTAATATGGCAACACTACCACTTGAGTTTTTCCAAGCAAAAGCTGTTTTTCCATTTAATGAAGATAAAGAAGGAAACCCGATACGTATGATGAACACAAATCTTGTTTTTATAAATTAAAAATATTTGTTAAAAAATAGCTTATATTTTTTCTGGTAATTGTTTGATCTAATCCATCAGATCTTAATTGTTTCATTATCATGAACTCTATATTATAGTTTTTATGATTATAAGTCGTATTCTTAAACCTAAATGATATGTTTACTACATGTTTTTTTTTAAATTGATGTAATATAGTATTGATCATCTGGTACTGGTTATTTTTGTAATGTGATCCTAGTGCTGTAGCTACTCATAAAACAACGATGGCAATAACGAAACCATTCTTGGCTAATCCTAGGTGAGAATGCTATCAAGAAGTATGAGGAAAATAATTGTTATGCCTCTGAAATTGAAACGAGCATTAAAAAAGCAGGAAAGCAATGTGAAGTCCACATACACTCATCCTGTAACTTACAAATTTACTATCAAATACATGTTTTATACTTCGATTATTTCCTTGTCTCTAATTTGTTGCCCTTGGATTTGTCAAGTTACTAGTTTTTAATTGTCTTGAAATTGTTTTTTAGGACTCGTAACAACTTTGTTTTATAGAATATTTTTACCTTAACCCTCCAAAAATTTCCAGAGTGACAAATCATGTCACTTAAACCACAAAGCAGAGAATGCCTCTTAGTTTCATTCTAGAAATAGACATCCTGAATTCAGACTTCCAATTTTCTTTTAATCCAGTTGTGACTGTAATCCTTCAATTCAGAATTAGTGTTCCATGCAAATCCTTTAAATATTACAAATACTTTTTCGACTTAAGAGTAAGTTATGCTTACTGCAAAACCTTTTTTGCTGAGAATTATGATGCAACTTAATAGTGTTTTATTTTCAGTTTTAATTCTTGTAAAGTACCATAAGAAGTCACCTGAATTTGCCACAGAGTTGAGGCGCTTTGTCATTTATTGGGTTGAATTGATGGAAGAACAGACAAATGGAGGGCGAATGACTGTTGTAATGAGTTGTGAAGGAGCTGGCCTGAGTAATTTAGTATGTGATTTTATTGATAATCTTGTAAATCTGATAATATGATTTTTCAAAATTTTTATCCTCATTAAAAGTACTGCCCAAAGCTATATTTTCTCGCCTTTTTCATTCATGAAAAGAATTTGTAAGGCTTCATATTGCTTTGAAGTATATGATTCTTCACATCTACTTCAAATCAAAATCACAATATTTTTATGGCTAACCATTTAAATTTGAATTCCAACATTTATGAGGTCAGAGTAATCAACTTTAAACTCAAATAATATCAAGTTGGTTGCTTGTATGAACCCTATCAATCTAAATTTAACAAATATAAAAATGTGTGTATTAGTTTTAAAATGCATTTTGAAAATGAGGATTATGGATAAATGCTTCAAGGATGTACAAAATGAATATGATGCCTACATAAAACAAATGTATTAAATAAAGTTTTATTCAAAACGCTTAAAATTTAGTTAAGTTTCATATGTAAAAGCCATAAAAATATTCCATTAATGGAAAATATTTTTCTTACTTTAATGGATTTAACTGTTAATACTTTCTATTTTGTTAGTATTTTTTCATCCGATGGGAAATTTAGGTTGCAATCATTTTGAGCCTGCAAATTTGAGCCCTAAATTAACCGAGTACTTTATTTATCAAACATAAGTTATTTTTCAATGTGCCTTTTAAGACTAGAAAAACTATGTTGCAATTTTTGTTTATCCAACTTTGTTTCTTGATTTCAGGATTTAGATCTTATAAAATTTCTTATCACTTTGTTCCGTTCTTATTATCCAGATAATTTAGGTATGTACAAGTTTTAATTTTGCCATCTTTCCTAAAATCACTCAATTCCTTCATTTTATATATTTACTCAGTAGTAAAAGACAGCAGTAATTGTTCTGCTGATTGCTTTAAGCATAGTGTATTTCGTCCTTGTGATAATGAGTAATTTTAATTTTATATTAATCCTTAGTTTTTACTTCACATTAAAAATTAATTGTACTAAATTCCTTAAAATGTTATACAAAACAAGCATGATTTCTAATCAGTTCATATGCATACATTTCTGCCATAAATGTAAAGTTTAAACTTAATTGCAAGGGAAACCAATTTAAGTTTATTGTTAATCAACTATATTTTATTTTTAAACTGTTAAATGGATCATTGTAATTTCATTTGTATATCTTTGCATTCAGTGTGATTGTAATATGAAAAGAGATCGTTTTACTATCTATTTAATCTTTCCTTTACAATGGATAGACTTGGGTATTTGTATCTAGTTTTTTAAGAGTGTTTTAGTCTTTTTATACACACATGCTTGATTTTTGTTTAGAACATTGTTTTGCATTTTCTTTCATTTTTAAGATACTTGAATTTCTATATAGATTGTGTTATCAAATTGGAACACTTAAATAAGCACATTACCTTTAAAAGTGGACAATTTTGTTTGATACTGCTGTAATCTAGTTAGGGTTAAAGAAATTTTTATCGCTTTTGAAAATGGAAGTGAGAAAGGAATCGTCTTGCTTTTTGTTTTCTTAGATTCTTTTAGATCATTTTACATAATAAAGGCTAAAGTTCTCTAAATTTGAAGCTGTTTAATTTATAACTTGGAAAATTTGGGTCGGTTTTATGGGATTTTCCTTCAAACTTCGAAGACAGTATTTTGTTTGTGACCCAATTTTTAAAAATCTTTTTAACAGCATTTTGGGGGGAAATTTTGCATCAACATCCAGTAATATTCATTATACAATTCATTCTTTTCTTACAAATATTAGTACTTTCATTTCTGCCTCCAAACCCAACTCTAAAAGCAGTTAAAGTAAAACAAACATTGCCTGTTGCTGTGCTTCGTTTTCCAATTGTCTTACAGCTGTATCAAGTTATATGTTATTATATTGAGTTATATGAAGTATTTAGAGTTATATGTTGCAGAAAACATTGGAGTGAATGGTTGTCAAGTGCAGCTGGGTCATTCCATGCAAAATGAGCAAATCGGCTGGCTGACATATCACCGATTTTAATAAAAATCAGTTTTTAAATAGGTCACATAGTAATGAGCAACTGAATATTAGGTTTCGGAAATCTATTTTTTTAATTATTGACATTTAAAGTTCAAGGTCACACAAATTTAGATTTTCTGGCACTAAAAGGGACCTGTTTGCGACCCTATATTTCAATAAGTTATTGACACAAATTTAAAATTTTTATATCGTTACATTCTTTAGAAATAGGTTTCAGGAAACTTCAGAATATAATTTAATACCTGTCATTGCTGAATCTGAGAGATCGACGAAAATAGAAATTTTACCAATTTGCTACAAATTTGAAATTGCTCTGGTATCTAGAAATAGAAAGACAATATTAAAAATTATTCTTAATTAAGAGCCTAGAAACAGAAAGACAATATTAAAAATTATTTTTAACGAAGAGTCTTTCCTTAAAAGTTTTAAATGTTTAAGCTTTTTCAAGTATGATTTGATGTCCTGCTTTTATAATTTGCTTCAAAAGTTAAAAACAATTTGGTATTTCACTGTTTATGTGTGGTTTCATTGCTATTTGAAACTAGTAATATGCATAGAATGAAAGGATTTGCTATGATTAGCGACAATAAACATTGGCAGTTAGAGCGATACTGATGGAATATGGTAACCTGTTGTAGACCTAACTGAAAAGTCGTTTGGCGACGAAACTTTCAGTCGCCAATTGATCGATGGGCAAGAATGTGTTTTTGCATTTTACTAATTTTGTGGCTGTTGCTTTGGGACTCAAAATACAATCCTGAATTTTTTTTACAAGTAATAGACATTAAACTATATTCCAAAATATAGTTTTCGTCAGAGCTGTCCTTAATTTCATTTTGTGTGCCTATTTTAAGTGGGAAAACCGTCATTTTATAGTTTTCCTTTGCTGTTTGGAAGATGAAGGAAATAAAAACCGACTTCCAAACTTTAGCAGTAGTTTTATCATACCTAGCACTGTATCTGGTATGAATTTTAATGATGCATTTAATTTCCTTTAGCCCATAGAAACCTTTTTAATTCTATCAAAATCAACTATTTTCCATTTTTCGCTACTAATTTTTAGCTTAAATATGATGTTTAAAATTGTTGCTTCCAAATAGATAAAAAGAGAATTCTTCACAGATTACAAAATATAAAATATTTTTGTCTATGTTAAGTAGATTTTAAGAAAGATCTTCAAACATGCAACATCAAGTGATTTCACAACAGCTCTTCAAAGTTGCAAGTCCTTAAAATGCCTTATACTTCCAAAATATTTAATTTTGTGCCAAAATTCTTTGGATATCGTTAGTTATGCATAAACTTAACCCCTGTAGCAAATTTCATGAAAATCCATCATGTTATGGCCACAGGTTTTTCTGATTTAGCTCATTTCGCATGGAATGACCCAGCTGTGAAGAGTAAATTACATTTACATTGTATATGAGACAATTGTTTTACAACCCTAAGAAATTTCAACACTTCATTTCAAAATTAGCCTTCAATTATCTTCAGGGATTTGTACATTTTGCAAAATTTCATGTTTCTGAAAATTGGAGATTTCTTGTACATGAACTACATTTATTATTGACCAGTTTTGAAACAATAGTGAAACAAGATATAGTACCATATTTGCAATTTGTTCATTACAAATGAAATAATTTTCAAGTAAATATTTTACAGCAAGAAATATATATAAGAATAAATTTGTACATTTTTGTTTAGTTTTATTAATTCATTCTTTTTATTTATGATTATCTACAATAATATCCACTGAAATGCCAGAAAAACTGGTACACCAGTCCAAACTTCTACGACCCATCTCACCAGCTCCAATTATTAAATCACATTGAAAATTGTTTAAACCGTAACTTACCATTCTCATGGCAAATACAGATGCTTGCACAGATATCTATGGTTACATCTGCCATTGAATATATAAACCAAATGACATGCATATGTGGTGTTGCTCTATATTTTGCATAACTCATCTGTACCAGTTTTTGTGGCACTTCAGTGTATAGTTCAATATCTAATACTCCTTGAATTTCTATATATTTCAAGTATTCAGTTTATTACATTTGTGTATTGCTTTATTTTGAAATATATTAGTTAGGTTGGTTGAATTTAAAAAGCTAATTAGTACTTTCTTAAATGTGTTTCTATGGGAGGCTAAATGTTCTGTGAAAGGGATTTTAGTAGTTGAGATTAAAAGATTTGCTTATCCTTGAAGATAAACTTATAAATAAAAATTGCAGAGAGTAGTGATTGTACAGTTTGTTTAGCAGTATCTTTTATATCTGTATTTGTCTAATTACCTCTTGTGTAGCAGAAAATGACCATACAGCAACAAAATCAAACCAAAAGCCTGTTTATAACTTATTGACAAATTGATTGAAATCCACTGCTTTAAGTACAAACCTCCACTGTTTAATGTATAAATAGCCCCAAAAATCTCGAAATTAAATAAATGTGTTTTGTAAATTCTGATGTAAACAATATGCATTTTTACTCAATATTAAATTTTCATTCCTTTCTAGCTCATATACTCATTTATGAAATGCCCTGGATACTGAATCGTAAGTGGTAATTAAGTTTGTTTCAAAATATTTAGTTTCAAATTTAACTTTAAAAGGCTTGATTTGTGAGATTTGATTGAACAAATGAGTATTTCTATTTTGTATCCTTCATCAATTTGTAACTATTATATCTTTTTAAAAATATTTTCAATCATTGAACATCTTTTAGACATTAATTTCACTAAATATATTTAGCTATTTAGTCCCCTCTCTGTAATGCACTAAAATTTGACTTTGCCCATAATTTTTTTATAATAAAGATATGAATTCAAAAGTACTTAACCACAATTCTATTTCTATCAAAAGCCTCATGAAGGATTTTGTGTACTGCTGCTTTGCTTTTTCTTTGTCATCTTACTCTTCTATTTTTCTGCCAAAACGTTAATTTCTTTCTTCATCTGATGAGAATATGTCAGCAAGTACTTTCAGTTGTATGTTGCTTTGATTAATATAGCAAAATATATTCCCACACTTTTAAAAGTACGTACCAGTTCCTTAATTTTGGTTTTCAAAAATAAAGGCCCAGATGAGTGCTTGCTTTTAACATCATTTAAAAGAGGTTTATTTGTAACTTTTTAATTGAAATTGAGCTCTGGCTCTCATTTTTTGACAAATAACCACAGTTGAAGGAGCATTGAACTTTTAAATTATTTTTATTTAATCAATTTATTTTTATCCAATTGGTTCTTTTTCTTTTCAGCTGCTTGGAAAATAATAAAAGCTTGGCTTCCAGAAGATTTTGTTGATAAAATAAAATTTGTAAATAAAACTTCAATTCAAGACTTTGTAGCTGAAGATAATCTTCCTGTATATATGGGTGGAACTGTAAGTATTTTTTAAACTAAAATATGTAGGGGGAAAGAGCCCAAAGTGGATGACAAGATTTTATGAATAAAAACATATTTCACTTGAAAATTTACATTGGTATCCTATACACATGAGAAAGTCAAAATGTAAAAAAAACTTTTTTTGTTTTTCAAATTTTAAAAATTATCCACTTTGACTTCATTGTCTGGTGGAGTAGATGCAAGCAAAGAGTAAAGGGAATCAATCATTGCAAAAGTGTTTATTTTCTGGAACATCTCAAACTAGTAGTTTTCTCGTCACAACTTGTATATTCACATGGCTATTGACGACCATATAAAGGCAATTTTCTCCTTGAAGTCCCTGTCCCATACTTGACATTGTATTGTGTCTGGCGCAGCATGGCCAAATATGACCCTTGCGCCATAAAACCCCAAAACCAACCAACCTAGAAGTCCCCATAATTATTGCATACAATGTGATAGGAAACAGCTCACCTAACCTAATATAAGAGTTTTTTCCTCTAGCTCATTTTTAAAAGTAAGTTTCAAAGTTCTAACATTTCCTTTAGCTTTGATCTCCTTTATATCTTTATTCTTTGGTGTTACCTTGTCTTTTGCTTAAATTGTTCCAATGGAGATGTTAATGTGCATGATTCTATGTAGCTGTTGCCCAAATGGCTGATACCATAAGACCATCTGTCCCCTTCCAAGACGTGGATCATATCATCAAAAATTCATGGCAGAATAAATGGGATATACAGATTCAAAATAAATTATATTCCATTCAACCATATATAAAAAGCTTTAAACCCAATAATTTTAATAGACTTGAAATAAAACTGGCAAGACTTCGTATGGGTCACACATATGTAACTTACAGGCATTTGTTACACTCAGAACCTGCTCTGACATGTCCGGTGTGTGATTCAATCCTATCTGTTAGACACATTTTAAGTGAATGTCCTGATTTTAATGCTATTAGATTCAACCACTTTGGTGCTACTAACCCCAATATTAATGATTTATTAAGTGATCCTCATCCAAATCTGTTTTTATTTATATCAGACATGTGTTTTTATAATTTTATCTAAAAATTGAGTTGAAGTGTTTTTATACTACAGTGCAACTTGGATAAAACGAACGTCTCTAATTCAAAATCGTCGTTAATTCGAAGATTTCTCTTAGTCCCTTGAACTTCTCATTAAATCAATGTTAAAAAATCGTGGATAATTCGAAGTTCAACTTCCTTAATTCAAAGTTTTTATAAAAACTTTCAAACCATAACGACTTTTCGGCCTTTCATCATTAAGAAATCATCGCCGGAATACCCCACCTGTTCGACACATGAAAGCTGAAATCCCCTTCCTGCCACCTGTTCAACACATAACAGCTGAGACCCCCCTTCCCGCCACCTGTTATGTAAGCTACAGTACATGTAATATGTACTGTAGCTTACATAATGTAAATCTTATTTTGTTTACATACATATAATGTTTAAGTCTTTCATACCATGATCTTTCTGAATAAATATTTACTTTTTGACAGAATAATCTTTTCAAGCATTCAGTGGACCTGAAATTAAAGTTAAAAGATGTAACTTTTTTAATTCGAAGTTTTGGATAATTCGAATTTTTTTGTGGTCCCTTCAGCTTCGAATTATCCAAGTTGCACTATATTTTATCTTTGTTAAATTTTGATTGTTAGAATTAATTTTATGGATAAATGACGATAAAAATTTAAAAATTACCGGTAGTTTGGTGCAACTTGACCAAACCTGGCCTTTATGCCATAAAAATTCAATTACTCTGCAGCTGTTGATGGGATTAAGCTACAGGTCCTGGTCTCATTTGTCATTTTATTTTTATATGAAACAAATTCAATATTAAAATATTTTTTAAATCGCCTATTCAAATCTGCATTTCTAATTTATATTTTCGAAAAAGAAAAAATGACTAAATTTTATTTAAAAAATGTCTCCAATTGTAATGTGAGTCAAAGTGGATTATCCCAACTGTTGCTGCTGTTTCACATGGCAGCGTTACAACTGGAAGATGATGTTGATCAGCATTCTCCTGGCCAGTTCAGTCCTGTAAAAGCTTAGTGTCCCATGAACTGATACAGAAACATCCTACACTTTTTAAGCTCCTAAAATAGGACAAACCTGTGCAGCATTGTTTTTCAAATCGAATTCTATTTATGTATGCATGAATAGTCTTGTAATCTGCTACTTTTTGCTTGATTTAAAAGTAAAGTATTTAATTAAAACTAGAGATTTGCTCTATTTAATTTAAAGTGTTTTGTTAACTACAATAAAGGTTACATGTCTTGAAATTTTAACATGTGAAGAATTTGGGAAATACACATTCCAACGAAACGATTTAATACAAGCAATTTATTTGTATGTGTGGCAGTGAGAAATAAAAGCATTGTTGAGCTACCTCTAAATATTACTCATGTGCTTAAATTTGGTCAGTTATTTTTTAGTATGTTGAAACAAAATCAGTGTTTAAGACCACCCTATTTCTCATCTCCAAATTGCTTATTGATTCTGTCTGCTCAGAATTGTCCAATTATGTATTTTCCAACAAATCTGCCCCACATTAGTTGTTTAACTAATTACAAAATATTTCATAGTAGTACTACTCAAGGAATTAAATTTATAATATCTTGATGTCAATTACTTATTCAATTGGATACCTTTTACCTACTTACATGGATATTTTGGTTTTAATTCAAAATTACAAAGGAAATGAGAGGATTGCTGAGTTTCTACACATTTGCTGTATGTATCTATGTACATTTTTGCTGTATGTACATTTGCTGTATGTATCTATGTACATTTTTGCTGTATGTACATTTGCTGTATGTATGCTTGGATGACAAATATTTTATCGCTAAATGCCCTATGTGATTTTAACTTACTCCAATCTCTATTGGTTTATTCAAAAATCATAATTTGCTATAAGAGGCTAGTAAATATTCCTTGGTTCCTGTAAGATCCTGTTACCTTGCTTTTTTTACCAAGTACCACACAACGGACTTGCTATAAAAGGCTATGCAGACGTGTACACAAAACAATTTTTTAAAGCACGCTTTTGGATCTTAACACTCTTCAGGAAAAGAAATTAGAGGACTAACAAAAGATATCTGGATAACAGATTCCTAAATGGGATTTTGTCAGCTAAAAATTTGGCATTGTCATAACATGAAACATTGTAGAGAGAAACATTGTAAACAAGAGTAGTCATTCAAATTCAATGGAATATTGACAAAAAAATCAACCTCAATCGATTCTTAACAGGTAATTGGACATATCCAGGTTGCAAAACAATATTTGGCAGGCATGGTTTCTACCACCATTAAATCTTAATATTTATTTTAAGGCTATTATGTTATACTAATGCTCCATTTCCTATATTAAATAAATTTATATTTAATAACATTTTATTTCATTGTATTTCAATATGCCATGTAAGGTTTAATGCAAAACACAAGAAACTTGGGGAAATTGAGTTATCTTTAAATATTGCTCTGGTTCAAACTTGTATATTTTTTTTATCTAAAAAACATTTAAAAGGGTAAGAGTTATTGTAATTTGAGTAAATTGCTTTTTAAACAGTTTTATAACTGATGTTTCGATACTACAATTATTTCTTAAACCACAGGATATCCATCCCTATAAATGATATTAATATACAAAATGTTTTCATAGAAAGTAAGAAAGCAATCTTTTTCAAAGTTGATTAAATAATTGGTTGTGCAGTGACAATATTAATACACTATACTCTGTCTATGGTATTGCCACATCAGGAATCGATACTGAAGAACATGTCCTCATCCATTTTCCCTTCTATATCCACTGGACGTTTCCTTAATCGATTTTGTTTGCATTTTCATAATTAACTTTACTTGAAAGTGAATTTGTATAATTGAGAATTTGTACCATTCCTTTTTTGCTATTCTATTTTTTTGAAGTTGGGAAAACTAGTTAATTTTAAATTCAATATTCTTTTTTTTTTTTTTCAGAACACAACTGAATATGAACCTCCTACACAAAATGACATTAACAATGCAAAGAATGGAAAACGAGTATGTATAATTTATGAATTGCCTTTTAGGCCTTTTCTTTGTTTCAAGCTATAATATTTATGGAAACTTAATTATTTCTTCAAATCCTAATTCAATTTTGGCAAAGTATGCGTTTGTAAAATATTTTCTGAATTTCAAGTAACCTATCATTCTATTTTTAAATGTAATTTAAAAAAAACTTTTAAGCGTTAATTTTCACATCTTTATACTGAATACACGTATATCTTAATTTGTATAAAATATTTTAAAATGTGTAGTTCCAAAGTAAATAAGTTCAAAGCTTAAAAAACGATTTAATCGGTAGTTGTATCTAGATGAAAATCTGTCTGCCTTTAAGTAATTGTGAAACTTAACCCTCTGAGGGGTATTCAGGCAAAATATGTTCCACAATATGCAGTCTTCCCTGAATGGCTACTAACCAGTTTTGACCTTGACCAATAATATGTTTCCTACAATTTTTTAAACATTAAGTTGAGTAAGGTTAGTCAAGTCTAAATGTGATGTAACGTAAAAGTAATTCTGTACTACTCGGAAATCAATTTTAAAATAATTTCATTTTTGCTTAAAGGTGTTTATATTGTGAAGTATTAGAATGAAAACTTGGTAATGGCCTCAACTAGATAGAGCTAAAGCCCCGAAAAGCAAATATTTCCTTTTTATAATTCATGGGCCAATCCAAGAGGGTGTCATAGGGTTTAGACCACAAAAGAAGCAATATCCTGTTTTGATTCAATACCTTTAATTCATACGTACACCCACAGGAGGAAGCCCCCAGACCTGAAAATGGCAAATTCATCCTTATTGGATTAATTGAATTGTTCTTAAATTATGACTCAATCCATTTCTGACTCCCAGATTGGTTTAATTGGGATAGTTATTTTGTCCCTATTAGGCTTTTTTTCATTGTACTGTAAGTTATGGGGGTAGATATATAACGGATAACCAATGGGGGTCAGCAGTTTGGACAATCGGAAGATCATTTGTACGGGCAATGTCCACAGGAACAATTCTCCTTTATGTTATACTTTTTTACCCTGGGTTCCTTTTCAGGATTGAGTAGTGATAGAAGGCATTCAGGTGCTAAAGATCTTAATCAGTGAGATGGATATAGTTGTTCTGTTTTCCAGTAATCCAGATTTTTATTGTGTTGCCAGTACCTGTTATTTGACTGACAGGTGCAAAGTTACTACTCATTAGTAAAAATGTGCAGGTTAAAGGAAAACATGATCTGACAAGTACAGTAGTAATTACCATTTAGAATTAAACCTAAGGTTGATTTTCTATGTTCTGATTTAAGGTGTTGAGTGCAGTTCTGCTGATTCCTTAAATTTTATCATCTCAGAAAATTATTTTATCATTAGATCACATTGAGTCCTGAGGATTCCCTCACCACTCAAAAAGGGATTATTCCAACTGTATCTCATTAGTATGCCCTGGATTATTTGGTTTTTACCTATTTTATTCTATTAACTCTGTTTCAAATATGTTAACATATTTTTGATTTGGGAGCTAAATAAAATGCAAATTTCGTAACACAAAAATGCTAACTTGGGGTTTCGATCTATAAAAACCCCAAACGGTGTTCCTAAGAAAGGCCTAAAATGACTTGAAATTTAAAATGTACTTTGAATATAGATCAAAATGGTATGGATCTTGTGGTTCGAATTTGGTTTGGGAAAAACTATTATCGTTTAAATGTTTGTCTGTTCAATGACTGCTGGGAATAGGAAGGCCAGCACCCAAGAGCCCTTGTTCTTACTATAACAAATGCTGACATAATGTATTACTGGATAGCAAAATGCAGTTTATTAATGTACTGCATGAAAAATTACAAAAAGAATAGACACTGAAGAAAAAACATTTTGGAATAGCAAAAGAAACTTATCTTTTTAACGTTTTATTTATTTTCTTCGATAACCTCTTGAAATAGGAAGGCCAGCACCAAATAAAGAATTTTATTATTACTAATGATGACATCATGTCTTAAGATCTATCGAAATGAAAACGTTTTATTTTTGTATATTGTTACCCAACACCCAACCAGATATTTACAAGTGAATTTGGAGATTGCTTAAAATCATTTCACCTTCCCTCATTGTAAAGTACATCTTGAAAAAAATTTGCTTCAATCTTATTTAAATGATTAATTGGCAGTTTTATGTAATAAACAAATTAATATTAAGGTTTGTGTGATATGTTGAAGCCTTCATTAATAATATTTTGATGTTATTGGTAAATATTTGTTCTTTAAGTTAATTTTTTGATACCTAGTAAATATTTATAATATAGCTGTATAATATCAACATTTTTATCTGGACTTATCATTTTGAAAATTTGGCATAATTTATTATAACAATATTAACTAGTTTATATAGTACTAGTGTTTTATTTATGAACTAGAAGCCCCACACATAACATCTGAACTAAAATTTCTACTTATATCAATTGATGAGTGTTACTCACTTTTCATGCCTTTGAATCTGTTTATGATCGATGTAAGCATTGATATACTCATTTCATACCTCAAATTGAAATAAAATTAGTCAAAAAATATAGAACATTCTAATATAGAACCTTTATATTGAGGTTAATTATTTCCAATGCAGTGCATGGAAAAAATTTCATCCCTCAGTCATTTTGCTACAATTATCTTTGTCCATTTCAATTGCATCACATTTAGTTGAAAGCCAATTCTGTATATTTTAGCATCTAAACAAATTTTCTCATGCATTCGCATTTCTTTTTTTGTGCTGATTTCTATCTTCCATGTACCTCATTGCTTTCTGTCATCAGACAGCTGAAGAATTGCATTATAACCGCGAACATTACCAAGTGTTTTTACCGAGTATTTTACATCACCATGGCTCAAATCAAGCACAAATGAATCGGCAGAACTAATTGCTGTTGATTTTATGGTTTACTAGCAGAATTATCCAACTTTGCTCGTATTGAATTGGTTAAATGTTGATTAAAAGTAATTCGAAAAATCATTTTTCTGTCAGAAAATGCAAACGAACAAAAAAATTGATAAATAAATTGAAAATAATTTTTTAAACTCTATTTTGACATTTTTATAGCTTCTATAATTTACTTTGGCATGCTAGCTTTGTCCATTCATATAATTCATTTCACATACATTGCAAGTAAGACAAAAGATGATTGTGAGATGACTATTACAGAAGTCAATTTTGAGTTTTACAGGGATGCGATAGTTTTCAATTCCACCATCATTATGAAAGGACGGCAAATCATGTTGATATGATATTCATGATCAATTTCTTTTCAAGCAAATACCTCTTGTGAAATAACAGCTTGTTTTAAAATTAAGTGTCTTTAGTACAGACATAACAAAGTTAATCAATTACAATTTTTTGAAACAGAAGTCAATTGTACAACGTTTTTAGAAAAGAAAACCAATGTTTTCAACAAATGTGTTTCAGATAGCTAAGTTGCATAATAGCTTCAACTTGTAAACTACCTCAATCTTCTGTCACTTGACAAAAACTTTCAACTTTTCAAAAGTTCTTAGAATATTTTATAATAATAATATTCCAAGATTAGCAAAGTTTTAGTTAAAATTTGTTTCACTCCTACTATCATGCAGTTTTAAATCGATTTGTTGTCCATTCAGTCGATTTTTTGTAGATTCAGGTATCCAGTATCTAAATGGAAACTACTTACCTATTCAGAATGCTAGATGTTTCTTGACTATTGAGTACAGCTTTCAATCCAATATAATTTGAAAATGGAGGAACAAATGCTAATTTTACTGATTTTATTTGCCGTGTTATGGAAACCTACATCAACATTAAAAAAAAATCTTTATATTACAACTTATGATTACATGTATATTTTAACCTTATCCGTCTTGTTTTAAAAATAACTTTATTTTAGCATTACCCTCTTTCTAAAGTAAGACATTACCATATTATTTTAAGGTTTTGTTTTTATATGCTGCTTGATTTATTTTTCTGAAACGGAATTCTGCAAACCATGTATTGGGAATCAATGACTTTTATGGAAAGTTTGTCAAAATATGCACATAACCACCAAGAAATGAACCCAATTTTTAAAGATTGTTTTTCCCCAAATAAATAATTTATATTAGAAAATGTAACATTAATTTTGGTGTTTCCAGTGCGAAATAACACTTAACAGTGGATTTTTCGCTTGAGCTTTTCATAATAGAATGGTTTCCTTAGAAAATGTTCGTCATCTGATCGTGGTTCAAAATTTCGTGCTGTTGTACTCGATCTTTCCCTTTGGGTTTGATCCTAGACCGTCACTGTTTCGTCGTTAGCTCAGAAAACACGTGGACTGTAATACACTTTATTTTTAACTCTCAACTCCTTCAAAACTTTGCCTCGCAGGGCACACTTCCTCGTTGGCGTTACGTCACTGTTCGCAACGCCACCTCGCGACAATAGTCTATACACTCCCCACGTTGAAACATGTGGGTTTTCAAACTAAATAACAAACTACAACTCAATTAACAGAAAATTAACACGTACAAATATAATCAAACACATTTCAATACAACTTCTTAAACATGTACAATAAATCAAATACCTTTAAATTTACAATTACCATCATATTTAAGTTTCTAAAGGCAGTATGCAAATATCACGGACATTTCTTTTTAATACATTTCCATTAGGAATTTTGATATCAATGACTCTTACTCTTTGGTCTGAACTTGGGTATATTTTCACTATTCTACCCGGAAGCCATTTAGTGCCAGGTAAATCATTTTTTATCAACACCAATGTTCCACAAGAGACATCGTTTTTACAAAATTTCCATTTGCATCTCTGCTGTAAAGTGTTTAGATAGTCACGCTTCCAAATTTTTATGATTTGTTGCGAGAATTTCGTAATTCTCTGCCATTTGGACAATTTATTTTCAGTAATTAACTGAGGTTCTACAATATTTGATACAGGCCGACCAATCAGGAAATGACCTGGCGTCAATGTTTCAAAATTGTCGAATTCAGGAGATAGGGGTGTAAGGGGTCTCGAATTTAGAACTCCTTCAATTTCTAAAATGACTGTTAGAAATTCTTCTAACGTGAGTCTTGAGTTACCAATGACACGTTTCAAGTGAAACAAAGGATTTCACCCCTGCTTCCCATAAGCCACCAAAATTCGGCAATTTTGGGGGAATGAATTTCCAATCTATACCCTCACAAGTGTAGTAATTTGCCAAGGTTTCATCTGGGCATTTAACTAGACGAAATAATGTTTTCATTTCAGAATTGGCACCTACAAAGTTTGTACCATTATCACTTCGCAAATTTGCCCCTACGACCGAAAAATCGCTTTAAACATGCAATAAATGCATCAGATGTTAAATCGGAAACAAAGTCCAGGTGTAACGCTTTAGTGCATAGGCATACAAATATAGCTACATAAATTTTATTTAGCACACCTTTTCTTTGATTCTTAAACTTAATGAAAAAGGGTCCGCAAAAGTCAACACCAGTGAAATGAAAAGGAAAGGATGATATAACACGCTCACTTGGCAAATCACTCATGATTTGTTTCACTGCAACAGGCTTGTTTTTAAAACAAGTAATACACTCGTGTACTATTTTGCGACACATGTTTCTACCATTTAAAGGCCAGAAATTTTGACGTACATGATATAACAAGGAAGTTGGTCCAACATGCAAATATTTCAAATGAAAATATTTCAAAATAATACTAGTTAATTTATGATTAGCAGGTAACAGCATAGGATGTTTTGCACTAATACTTAAATTAGAATTACTCAAACGTCCACCAATTCTAATAATTTGATCATTATCCAAAAAACAATTTAAGGAATGTAATTTGCCTGTAACAGGCTTACTTTTCTTCAAAGCAATATATTCATACTTGAATTCAGATTGCTGTAATAATCTGATTAAACTTACCTCACCACTTCTCAACTCTTGTGGTGTGAGAGGGCCTTGCCTTTTTTCAGTTGGGTTTCTAAGATTGTATGAAAATCTAAACATATAACTCGCAAAATATGCACATAATTGTTACTTAAATCAAGTAATTTGTTTAAAAGAAAATTATCACAAACATTTAAATTCACTAAACAGTTACTGTTGTCCTTAGATTTTCTTCTTAGTTCTCTTTCAATCTCTTCACATTGGGAGTTACAACTTCCCAATCCTCGGGAACAGGATCACCTGACTCGTGTAAGAACTCGGGTCCATGCCACCAAAGTTCGTTATGGATTAGCTTGTCAGGATCAATACCTCGTGAAATAAGGTCTGCTGGATTTGCAGCGGATGGTACATGACGCCATTGGGTAACAGACGTCAACTCCTGAATTGTGGTAACTCTATTGGCCACGAAAGTTTTGAGATCACAGGGTTTTCTTTGGATCCATGAAAGAACTATCGTGGAATCACTCCAAAGGTAGGTGTACGACACCTTTAGCTTTAAGGCCTTGAGAACTCTATTGATCAGTTTAGCTAGAAGCACGGCAGCACACAGCTCAAGACGAGGGATCGTCACAGGTTTTATGGGTGAAACTCTGGACTTGCTAGCCACTAAACTAACCAATATAGCACCAGTTGAAGAATTTGTCGATCGAAGGTACACCGCGGCACCATACGCTTTCTCTGAGGCATCAGAGAAGCCATGCATCTGGATCGAAGCAGGATGATCTGTTAGGATTCGACGATCGATGTGTAAGGTTTTTATAGCCGCAAGCGCTGCAATGAAATTTCTCCACTCCGTTACCTCAGTCGAAGGCAATGGATCGTTCCAACCCAATTTCAGCAGCCAAAGACGTTGGAGGAATATTTTAGCCCGTGAGATGACTGGTCCCAGAAGACCAAGAGGGTCAAAAATACGAGCTAGAGTAGATAACACAGCTCTCTTAGTGACACCCATATTCTCATCAAGAAGGTTGAACGAGAAATAGTCACTGTGAGGCTTCCAGGAGACACCCAAGGTTTTGGTCTCTTCTGGATGTGCGAACAAATACTCGGCACTTGACTGTATAGACAGTTCAGGACAATTGGCGAACCATTTATGGAGTTCCATTCCACCTCTCTTAAGGATGCCAATTAACTGCTGCTGAAGTACTTTAGTTTGCTGTAGGTCATCACCACCAGTCAGAATGTTGTCCATATACACGTCTGTAACTAGGGTTGACGCTGCTTCAGGAAAATCTTTCCTCTCATCAATAGATAGTTGTTTCAAAGTTCTCATGGCGAGATATGGAGCACTAACTGTCCCGTACGTGACAGTGTTCAGACGATGGTTTTAAGTGGAGCGTCTATTGCGGATTTCCACAAAATCCTCTGCAAATCTTCGTCATCTGACCGTGGTTCAAAATTACGTGGTGTTGTCCTCGGATCTTTCCCTTTGGGATTGATCCCGGACCGTCACCAATAGCCCGTTGTGTTGCTCCAGTGTGACGTTAATTGAAATACCCCCCCCCCTCTGCAAATCTTTGTTCCTCATTAATGAGAATCATTCTGAACATCTTTTTTATGTCTGCCGTAAAAACAAATCGATGTTTTCTAAAACGGCACATGATTGCAAAAAGGTCGTCTTGTATCACGCCTCCATTTAGCTGAATGGAATTTAAAGAATTCTCAGCTGTTGTCACTGTTGATGCGTTAAACACAACTCTCAGCTTGGTTGTTGCACTATCTGCTCTGTAAACGCTGTGATGCGGGATATAATAAGTAACCCGTGGTTGTTGTTCCTCAACTACTTCTGTCATATGACCTAAAGTTTCGTACTCACTTATGAAAGACTTATAAAGACGATAATAGTTAAGATCTCTAGATAGCTTTCTAATCAAAGAGTTTAACCTTTTTTGCGCGATCTCTTTCGATTCCCCTAAACAAGAGGGATCCTCTTTGAGAGGCATTTTCACAATATATCTTCCTTCACTATCTCTCAAATGAGTTCTCGCATAGTGCTCATCACAATATTCAGTTTCTTCGTTTTTTGTTAAGGACTCCTCAACATTTTCCAATTCCCAAAACTTTTGAATTTCTCGCTCTAAGTTTCCCAAATTGCTAACTAAGCCGCAATACGTTCTATTCGTATCAAAGCTATCATACATACTCCCACTCATAGTGTATCCGAAAACCGTATTTTGTAGTATTAATTTGGAATTACAAAGGCTTAATTGCCCACACCTCAAACTCAAAAAAACCCGATCCTAATAATAAATCAATTCTACTAGGTTTATTAAACTCTGGATCAGCCAGATCTACGGTCTTTGGGATATCTAATTTGGAGATATCAATTAACTTCGCGGGAGTTATATGCGTAATTTTAGGCACAATAAGAAACTCTAGTTTTTGCTGGTAACTACCACTTTTATTACTAACAACGACTGATGTTTTGGACTTTACATTTAATGAGGCGCCTGACAAACAAGAAACTGCCACATTAATTTTCTCTTTTGGAATCTGTAAGCACTCAATTAGATTAGTTGTACAGAAATGACTCATTGAACCGCTATCCAGTAAGCAACGGCAAGTAATAAATCGTCCATCTTTACTTTGAACATAAACAATCGCTGTGGAGAGCAAAACAGATTTACGAGTAGCTTGCAAATTTGATGCACCAACGAAAGTTTGATCTACTATGTTTGTTTCGAAAGGAATTGCGTTGGCGTTTAGCCTATTAGCACTCGGAGTCTCAACAACTGGCGCCGATTGATACTCCACTTCAGATCTTTCTTGAAGGACTGGTTTTTTCTCACGCGAAAAATGTAAACTATCATGGTGCTTCTTGTTACACTGCGGACAAGAAGTCGATGATTCACAATTCGAAACCAAATGATTAGCAGAGAGACAATTGAAACAGAGTTTGTTTCTTTTTACAATCTCAAGTCTCTCCTTCACCGATAACCTCTTAAAATTATAGCACTTATGCAAAGGATGAGTTCCTGATTTACACAAATCACATTTTGATGATCTGAAATCTGAAAGGAAAACCTTTGGAACGTGTTTTGAAAACTTATCTGGATGTTTCGGAGGGAAGTACGACGTGCCTCGAGATGAGAAAAAAACGTCACATTCCTTTCCTAACTCTTGTGGTTTCATCCAAGATTCACCTTGTCTAATACGGACATGAGTAGCTGTTTATCTAAAATTTCAAACATTTTATCAGAAACTGTTACCTGTTTTAAGCTTTCAAAATCAGTTACATTTCTCAGCTTAAGATAATAATCGAAATTTGTGGTTAATCTAGAAGCGAATTGCACGTACGTTTCGTTTGATTGGCGATTAGCAAGTTTAAAGTTTTCCAAGCATTTCTGAGGTGTCGGCTCAAACTCTTTTTTAACACGATCGATTTAATTTTTTCATAATCTCTTATTTCATCATCCTTTATATAAACTATAACATTCGAGGCCTTTTCTCCGAGTAAATTAAGTAAAATCTCAGCCTTGAATTGTTTCGGGACACCTTTAGTGTCAAATGCTCTCTCTAATGAATTAAAAAACATACCCCACGCTTCCGGTTTGCTCGGAACTTTAAGGGTCAACGTTCTGATACTTTTTATAATTGAATCCAACGATTCCGAAACTATTAAATTCGAATCCCTATCCACTTTTATCTCAGACTGAGCTTTAGTAAGTTCAAGCTCAGCTTCTATCCTTTGCAACTTAATCTTTTCCAACTCAAGTATATAACTTTCGTCAGCTTTCCGTTCCGAAATTACGGATTCTAATAGATCCTTTACAAATTGGGGATCAGAAATATATTTATGGTTGGCTTTAATTTTATCTTGGATTTCGGTTTTGGTCATTTCATCTGTTATGACCTCACCGAGTTCTTCGGCCACATAATAAAGATCTCTCTTATTTGCTCTAAACATTTTGCAAACTTATTAACAAAATACTCAAGGTAGGGAAAAAAGAGGTACTCACTCAGCGATCCCACTAATAAATTCAGGTATTCACTAAACCCAAAGCTCATGAACAACCAACCACAAGCACTTATTAATTAACACATCACTATGCACATGAAACAGCACACACAGATCCTATAAATCCATAGGACCTCCGATCGCTTGGACCATGTTTCGTCGTTAGCTCAGAAAACACGTGGACTGTAATACACTTTATTTTTAACTCTCAACTCCTTCAAAACTTGGCCTCGCAGGGCACACTTCCTCGTTGGCGTTACGTCACTGTTCGCAACGCCACCTCGCGACAATAGTCTATACAGTCACCAATAACCCGTTGTGTTGCTCCAGTGCAACGTTAATTAAAATACCTACCTAAGAAAATGTAAGTTGTGCAAAATTAAATGTCTTGAATCTTTTCATTATTCAAATACTTATAAATTATTGATATTTTGGAAAAGAAGGAAAAAAATAAGTTCAAACTTTGGAATTTAAATTCTTCAAATATGATTTTTTGGGGGAAAAAATATTTTTCATGAGAACTGATAAAATACTGGGGGTTGCATACGACAATCTTATTTATATTCAAAGTTATTCCTATGGGGATTTTGAATTATTTTTAGCCCCTTCTCCAAACCTAGGACAAATAGAACTGGGGTTAATTTGTAACCTATGTTACCTGCAGGGTTCTAAAGAATAAGTAACAAATTTGGCATGGATTGGTCAAATGGTGTAGATTTGTCTAGAAGACACCAACTCTGCTTTATTTATATGTATAGATATTCGTTTGCCATTCGTCAATTCTTTAATGTTAATTTCTGTGCCACGTATATTTGTAAAATATACATAAATTTATTAAATTCATTTTTACTTAATTTTACCTCTTAATATATCACATGTACCTTTCATCAAATGCTCTTAGATTTAATTGTACTTTGGCACTAAGATCAATTGTCATTAATCATCAATTAGAAGTCCTTTTATTCTATGACAGATTTTTATTTTTTAACTATAGTTCTAAACCTGCCAGTTCTCTGCTTATTCTCTGATGCAATTAATATCTTCCATTCATTTATAAAAATATTATTGGACCTATTCAGAGTATGGCAATATTGACTGGTTTTAGAAAACATGTTTTAAATACTGAAAATTATACAGAAAAGAATTTTTGCTGTAAAAAATTCTTGAAAACGTTTTATGATTTTTAAGTTTCAACCATCAGATTATGTAATCAAATTTTTAAATGATCACAAACTGCTTCTAATATTGATGCTTGAATACCCAGAATTGCTCTTAAAAAAAGCATTTTAGGTTGGAAATAGTCCTAGGGCTTGTTGCATTCACCATTAAAATAATCTCATGACTCACTCTAAAGAATGGACCAACCGTCAACATTTGAACAAAACATTTTTCTCCGATGAGGCATGGTTTTATTTAAGCGGTTATGTGAACACGCAAAACTCCCGCATTTGTGCCATATCACGCAAAAAGATTGTTGGGCCTCTGTTTTTCAAGTCAACTGTTGATGGCAATTCTTGGTTCCAACAAGATGGTGCAACCTGCCATACAAGTTACGAAACCATGGGCATGCTTCAAGATTTTTTTGTCGTCGACTCATCTCGAGAAATTTTTGGCCTCCTCATTCCCCTGATCTGAGCATCCCTGACTTTTTTCTGTGGGGATATTTAAAGAACAAAGTTTATGAAGATAATCCCCAAACAATACATGATCTGAAAATTGCCATTAGTCAAAGGATACAAGTCACTCCCAGCATCTTGAAACGCGTTTCTAAAAATATGCGCAAACGACTTCAGCTTTGCCTCCAAGAAAGGGGCGAACATTTTGAACATTTATTATAAATGTGAGTTCAAATTTTTTTTCCTACGTTATGTTAAAAGTGCTTTTAACCATTAGCATAAAAATAATTGTTTTAAAGTTTGTTGTTTTTGTATAATAAATTCATGAATCGTCAGTACGGGAACTTTTAGGACACTCTGTATTTACATAGATAAATTTTTAAACGATCAAAACCGCCACCAATGCCACAGCCTGTACGATTTGAATACTTCTGAAAGAGGCTAATACGATGTTCAGTCTCTTTCGATCCACTAGACGGCGCTAGTGCATTTTGGTTTACATAATCAACGAATGAGGGTTTGAATCTGAGTGATAAGTGTTTAGTTGATAATATAAAGTTGCGCTGAAACTCGAGTTTCTTATTCAGCCCGAAATCAAAATCAACTCAACTATGATTGCTGTGTCGGTGAGTCAAAACATGCTTATTATTAGGATATAGATTCTCCTGGTTGATCCAGATTCAAATTCATTTATTAGAATCAGATATTACTTGTGTTATATCAGTATTTGTATTAGTTCTGTCCATCGTTAAAGTAATGTTTCGTGTTTTAGTGTATGTAATAAATTTAAAGCAGGGATGGGCAAACTACGGCCCGCTGGAAGGTTTTATGCGGCCCGCGGATAGAATTTTAATTTGCCGGTCCGACGGAAATTAAAAGAAAATATGATTTATATATTATATAACCATCTCCTTTTCTACTTTGTTTAAATATTTTTTTTCTTCCTTTTTTTCAAAGGACTGATGATCTTTTTACTTTCTCTATTTTTGTTCTACAAAACATAAATCGACGGAAATAGCAAGCACAGACAGCTTTCAATCGGTAAAGTGTTAAAAGCGGAAGTTCTTTGTTAGTTATAGCTGTAGACTGGCGCCAACAAGCGTTATCTCTTTCTCGGGGAGCAGACATATGGGAATCCAATATAGGTGAATTAGACCTCACATGTGGCAGACTGCGCATTTTAAGCTCCAGCCAGCGGCTTTTTCTTTTGGCGCGAGTTTTAATATTATTGATTGCGGACATATAGCATCATTGTGAATAGTGGTGAAAGTATAAAAAGTATAGCGTAGCTAGTGCTTGTTTGGGTTATTCGTAAAATATTTCAACCCCAAAATGGCTACTAAAAAACGTAAAGTTGATTCAGAGTGCCGTGTTTTTAATGATGAATGGACCTGGAAATATTTTTTTACAGTTGTTAAAGATAAACCAGTGTGTCTCATCTGCAATGAAGCTGTAGCAGTCTTCAAAGAATATAACATTTCCCGTCATTTCACATCTAAGCATAAGAATTCCAATTACGAAGCAATGTCCGAATATGAAAGAAAACAAAATGTAGAAAGTCTTTGTAAAAAAATTATCAGGCCGACAAAATTTTTTCAAGAAGGTAAACACTATCCAAAAGCAGCTACACATGCAAGTTACATTGTAGCATACAATATTGCTAAAAATAATAAAGCTCTCAGTGATAAGGAGTTCGTTAAACAATGCATGCTCCAAGTTTGTGATGTTTTATGTCCAGACAAGAAAAATAATTTTGAGACTAAGCTTATCTCGAAAAACGGTGACTTCTAGAATCGAAGCCATCGATAAAATTTGACATGACAATTAGAGTCAAAGATTGGCCAATTTAAATTTTGCTCCATAGCTATGGATGAAAGCATTGATATAAATGATACTGCTCAATTAGTATTATTTATAAGAGGTGTTGATGAGAACTTTGAAATTACCGAGGAACTGGCGTGCATGCGTTCTTTAAAGAGAACTACAACGGGATGTGATATTTTTCGTGAATTTCAGGAAGGGCTTTTAACTTTGAAAGTGCCTATAACAAATATGTGTAATATTACGACCGATGGAGCACCAAATATGACAGGAAAAAAATCTGGATTTCTTGGACTCTTTAATCAAAACTATCCCGGGAACAATGTTGTTTTTCTACATTGTGTTATACATCAAGATGCTCTGTGTAAATCTGCATTGAATATGAAACCCGTGCTTGATGCAGTCGTGAAGCTTGTAAATACTATTCGATCTCGTGGGCTACTCACAGGCAATTTTGAGATTTTCTTCAGTCCGTGCAATCTGAATACTCTGTTGTACTGTATTACACGAAAGTAAGGTGGCTTAGTGCAGGATGTGTTTTCGAGCGAGTTTGGCAGCTGAAAGACGACATAGTGTCGTTCTTCCATGAGAAACTGTTCTGTGGAGTGCGAAATGTTAGAAGATACAGAATGGCTTTCGGACTTTGCATTTTTCAGATCTTCTTTGTCATATGAGCAACTTGAATGTCAAGATGCAAGGGAAAAATCAATTTATCAACGATATCTGGGCACATCTCAAAGCTTTTAAACTAAAACCTAATCTGTTTGCTGGGCAGCTAGCTAAGAACGACTTGTCTCATTTCTCGAGGTTAAATTCAATACCCTCAGTAAATGAAGAGAAGCTTAAGAATTATGAAGATGGCTTGAAAAAACTGCATTTTGAGTTTCAAGATTTCAGTGCCATTCAAACAGAATTGGATATTTTTACCATGCCTTTCAACGTAAATTGTGAAGCAGTGAGGTCAGATTTGCAGCTTGAATTAATTGAGTTGCAATCTAACAATCATCTCAAGCAGCTGTTTCTAAATATGCCAAAGTTAGAGTTTTACAAATCATTATCGAAAGTAAGTTTCCCAAATTTAATATCTCACGCCCAGAAAATCAGTGCTATGTTTGCTTCATCTTATATATGTGAACAAGTGTTTTCAACTATGAACCTTAGAAAGAATTATTTCAGAAGTAGACTGACAGATGAGCATTTAGCCTCGTTCCTTAGAATCAGTACATCTCACTTCGAACCTCAATATAAGGAACTTTTAAAAATGAAATCGCAATTTCATTCATCTCATTAACATATTTAAATTGTAATACTTGTATATTGTTTTTAAAATTTTAGAAAAATTTATCTTGGCCCGTCAAACTTTTTTTTTTTCGATTTTTGGCCCGCGACCGAAAAAGTTTGCCCATCCTTGATTTAAAGGAATATATGTTGGTTACAGTTCATTTATTAATCTTAATTCTCAGCATAAAAACAGTCCGTCGGGCCAGAGGCATGGTGACACTGTCGCTTTCGCCATTCGTGATATTAATTCGAACCCGATTCCCACTGCTTTACATTAGTTTATTTTCATTTCTCGACTAGTTCTTTCCCCTCTCGTTAAGTGTTTCTTCTATTCGGTACTGCTTTATTTTCAAATTGCCTAAACCAAAATCGTACCTAGCCTTCAATGAATCTAAGTTTCTTATTAATGTAAAAGAAATAGATAGAAATGTTAATAAAGTAAATCAATTGATTTCAGAAAAGAAATATTCAGTTTTCAAGGAAATTAAATAAAGGTTGACTAATTTGTGTAATTCTATAGAAAGTTGTTTTTATGAATTGATTGAAAATAGTGAATCTTTCTATGATTATACAAATTCAGTAGATAAAGTAATTGATGCTTCAGCAAACATTGAGGCATTTATTGCAATTCATGATTCATGTCTCAAAATGGCTGTTTCAGAATCACCAGCTGCAATTTCTGAAAATAATCTAAATTTACCCAAATTTGATCTTTCACAATTTAGTGAAAATGTGGATGACTGGTTAACCTTTAAAGAAACCTTTCTTTCGGCCATTGATGACAACAAAACCCTCTCAAATTTGCAGAAATTCGAATACTTAGCCGCATCAGTAAAATCGGAGGCAGCCAAATTGATTAAAGGTTTCCCCTTGTCAGGAGAGTATTATAAATAGGCATGGGATACTTTGGAAAACAGATATAACAAAAGGATGTTAGCTTACAATCAATTAAATAAGTTGTTTAACCTTAAATTTTTAAAAATATGTACATATAAGTCTATTTTGGAAATCACTTGCAATGAATCATTGAGAAATCTCGAAACTTTAGGTTTTGAGATTAATTCACTCGTCGATTTAATTCTTGTTTTTTGTTGTTCAAAGTAAATTGGATGACAATATGCGTACCCTTTTTGAATTAACATTACTCAACATTTTCCGAAATTCTCTAAACTGACCTTGGAAAAACAAGCAAGGAGAAATCAAAATGTAAAGGAATCAGATAACAAGATAGATACAAGGTCTAACTTTGTTCCTAAAAGACATGTATCGAACGCTACTTTAGTAAACAACTCAATTGTTAAGCCAGACAATACTTGTTTAATTTGTCAGAGGGTACATCTGATTCATAAGTGTCCGGAATTTCAAAAATTGTCATTGGATCAACGATGGGAATTTATTAAAAATAATAAGCTTTGTATAAATTGCTTTCGCAACAATCATTTGGCAGTAAATTGTTTACTCAGTGTTAGGGGTAAGCAATACAATAAGAAACATCATACCCTTTTGCATCGAAATGTAAAAGAGTCGTGCACTCCGAATGAATGAAATTGATCCGATTTGCTTAGTAAATCAATCTCTTTCCGTTAAAACTACTCAGCACAGCAATTCGCGTAAAAGCAAAATATAATTGGGTCAATTGCCGCGCTCTTGTAGACAGTGGCTCCCAACGAAGTCTTTCTGCGGCCTTTTGTAAAAGATTAAACTTGGTGACAAGGAAAACGAATCATAAAATTAGAGGCACCAATAATTCTATTACTGAGATTTCTTTGAATGAAGTCACATTAACTGCCAAACCTCATTTTAACACAGAAAAATTCGTTATGGATGCCTTAGTCGTAGATAACATAACAATGAATCTGCCTAACTTTTCTCTAAATCAAATATTGTGGCCACATTTGGAAGGACTAAATTTGCCGGATCTACATTTCTACTTAACGAAACCTACAGATGTATTGGTGCAGATGAATTCGACTGATATCTGGTGAAAAAATCATCGGTCCGAAGGGAACGCTCTCTGCAATTAATCCCATTTTGGGATGGTTGCTTTCGGGTCCAATCTATTCAAAAGAAGAAAAGTCATCTGATCAATTTCCATGCTGCGATATTCAGAACTTAACCCAACCCTGCAAAGATTTTGGCAGGTGGAAGCAGTTCCAGAATCATCAATTAAAGATCCCTGTGAAGATGTTTTGAAAACAGTTAGTCGAGACTTAACTGGAAGATGCTTCGTAGACTTGCCGTTCAAATCTAAACTCACATTAGGTGATTCAAAATCACAAGCTTTGAAGCGGTTTCAGTACTTAGAATCAAGATTCAGAAAAAATTCAAATTTCATTATATCCAGTTTATGCAAGAATATATCTCACTGAATCATGGAGTTGGTTCCCGCTTCAGAAGAAAATGCTTCTAGCTTCTACTTACCCCATCATGGAGTCTTGAGGGAAGACAGTCCAACGACAGAGTTACGTGTCTTCGACGCTTCTAAAGATTCGAAAGGGCATTCCTTAAATGACTTCCTTGAAATCGGACTTAAGCTGCTCCCAGAGCTTAGGTTATCTGCTGACATTGAAAAAATGTTCAGACAGATTCTAATTAACCCTAGGCATGCAGATTATTATAATTCTTTTTAGATTCAAGGAAACGCAACCAATCTCAATATATAGGTTGTTTACTGTCACATACGGGACATCCTGCGCTCCTTATTTGGTAGTAAGAACCTTGCAGAGGTTGGCTGAAGACGACAAAATCGAAAACCCTCAAGTATACAAAGTGATAATGGAAAACTTACTTCTACATGGATGATCTTCTCTGCGGCTCCCAGTCTATAGAAGATGCTGAAAATCTGATAGCGGAATTGAATCGTCATGGAGGGCGGAGGCTTTTCCTTGAGAAAGTGGTCTAACATCCCAGATACCATTGCAGCAGTGCCAGAAAATAAGATACAGTAAAGCAGACATCGTAATCCAAGAAGACCAGACGATAAAGCTGTTGGGTTTGGAACTCAACTGATGACACCCTTCAACTGAAAATCAACAAGTCATAACTAAACGCGATCTGCTCTGTCATAGCGAAGACATTCGATCCTTTAGGGTTATTGTCCCAGACTACAATTATTCTGAAGACGATGTTCCAAGAGCTATGGAAGGATGAATTGTCATGGAACGATTTACCCGACCACATTCTGACTTTGGAGAGAATTCGAGTCGCAAATGGAACTCGAAAGAAATCAAACTCCCTCGATATGTGAACACTGATGATCCCCTGAAAGTCGGTTCCAAATCCACGGGTTTTCTGATGCTTCTCAGAAGGCTTATGCATGTATCATATCTCTTGAAGCTCAATACTGCTGGCAACAAAGTCCACCTTCTGGCTGCAAAAACAAAGGTTGCCCCATTATCTCCTGTGACACTACCCAGACTCGAACTCTCAGCTGCTTTATTGCTGTCTCAGTTAACTATGACAGTGATCGAGTCTTTGCCTCTAGAAATCAAAGAAATCCATTTATGGACACTCGCAAATTGCATTGAGTTGGCTGCATTATCCACCTACTAAAGGCAATCCATTCGTCACTAACCGGGTGCACAAGATTAAAGCTCTGGTTCCAAAGGCGAAGTGGCATCATGTAAGTGGGAAATCGAATCCAGCTGACTGCGCGTCAAGAGGAATTCTCCCAGAAAAGTTATTGCACCACAATCTCTGGTGGAGTGACCCTTCCTGGTTATCTGATGAATCATTTCCTGTCTGTCTGTTCCATGTGTAGATCAAGAAGAGACTTTTGAACTTACTCATGCTGTAGAAATCTCAAAAGTGCCAGAGTTTCTTCTCCAATTCTCATCATTTTCAAAGTTATCCAGAGTCGTTTCATTGTGCCTTAGATTTATCCAAAATTGCAGAAAATCTAAGGAAAGTCGCTAGTCCTTTGACAGCCACCTAAATTGATTCATCAGTTCGTCAAATAGTTAAAATCCTTCAAGCTAGTGAGTTTTCAAGTGAAATTAAGCTAATTCAAAACAAATCCCCTTTACCTTCTTCCAGTAAACTTCTAACTCTTAACGTGTTCATCGATAATTCAAATATTCTTCAAGTAGGAGGCAGACTTCTGAGACAACAAAGCCTGACTCAAGATCATAAACACCCGATTTTACTCCCCAAAGCTTTTTTTTCAAACCTAATAATTGAACATTTTCACAAAAGGCATTTTCATGCAGGACCACAGTTGACTCTAATTCGTCAAAAATTTTGGTTTACGAACGGACGATCAGAAATTAGACAAGTTCTCGAATGTATGTTGTGCAAAAAACTAAAAGCTGCAACATGCCAACAAATAATGGCAGATTACCTCTCGAACGTGTAAATCCAACCCGTCCTTTCCAAAAAATTTGGGATTGACTTTTGTGGACCTGTTCTTACAAAATCAAACCTCCCTAGAAGCAGAGTTAAAATCGAATCCTATATTTGTGTAATTGTCTGTATGTGCACAAAGGCCGTACACTTGGACTCTGTTTCTGATCTTTCAATTCAAGCTCTTTTGGCATGCTTCAGCAGATTTGTAAGTCGAAGGGAGCTTCCGTCCGATGTGTTCTCGGATAACGGAAAACTTTGTAGGACTCGCTAACGAACTTAAAAACCTGTTCAGTCTTCTAAAAACTGAAGAAGTTCAACATTAACTTAACAGCAGATTCCCATATACCTCCAAAGTTTGGAGGTATATTGGAATGCTGTTAAGTCTACAAAAACGTTGTTAGAGCCTGTAAATCTGCATTTTTGAACTTTGAGGAATTGACAACTTCTACCAAATAGAGGCTATATTGAACTCTAGGCCTCTATTTCCTATGTCCTCGAATCCATCGGACTTAATAGCATTAACCCCGTGACATTTCTTGATATTGTCTCAACTGCTAGACATTCCAGAGTCAACCAGTAATATCACCTTTAGGCTGAGTCAACGGTGGAAACTCATTCAAGAAATGATATCTCAATTTTGGGACCGCTGATCTTGTGACTATCTGAATCAACTCCAACAGACCTAAATTATGGAGTACTCCTTGTCATGGTCTAAAGTTTAGAGATCTTGTAGCAATTCACGAGTATTCTTTGCCACCTTTAAAATGGCATTTAGGACGTGTGTCCAAAACCTTTCCTGGAGCAGATGGCCATGTCCGCGTGGTCAACCGCAAGACTTCATCTGGGGAGGTGAGGAGACCTGTCTCATAGGTGACTTTACTTCTTCCCGGCCCATGTTCACAGTCTGTCGATCCACTAGACGGCGCTAGTGCATTTTAATTTACATAATCAACGAATGAGGGTTTGTATCTGAGTGATAAGCGTTTATTTGGGAATATAAAGTCGTGCTGAAACTCCCGTTTCTTATTCAGCCCGAAATTAAAATCAACTCAACTGTGATTGCTATGTCGGTGAGTCGAAACATGTTTATTATTCGGATATAGATTCTCGTGGTTGATCCAGATTCAAATTCATTTGTTAGAATCAGATATTACTTGTGTTATATCAGTATTTGTATTAGTTCTGTCCATCGTTAAATTGTAATGTTTCGTGTTTAAGTGTATGTAAAATAAATTTAAAGGAATATATATTGGTTACAGTTCATTTATTAATCTTAATTCTCAACAACTATTCAGTTAATTCCTGGAAGTCTTGATTCTTTCAAAAGCTGCTGCTTTGGAAACTTAAAGCTTTTTTCTTGCTTATTTAACCATGATTTTACTTTAAATTCTATTGCATACTCTTTTATGCCTAATTTTAACAAATGCCTTAAATTTAAACTCTTTGTGTCTGATGACTGGCTTTCCATTAGGTTCATTTCTCTCATAACCCTGAATCACCTAGAAGTATTAAAGGTGTAAGTATTCTGTTTATTCCAATAATTTCGTAATTCCAATGCACTTGTCCCTTATAGCATGTTAATGCAGATTATTACTATTGATACAATTTTATCAGTAATGATTTCAAAATTCACTTTTCTTTAGCATTAAACTTTATTTTTATTCAACTTTAAAAACTTTATTTTCATTCATTTTTATAAATTTGTGTTATTATATTTTTATAAAACTTTATTTTTATTCAGGGGAATGCAAATGGAAATTATTCTAAATAGTATTGGAAATTGTCTTGTACTTTCAGTATTAGCCCTGAAAATGGTACTTTGTAAATCAAACTAGTTTTTACAGCTACACATCTACAATTTTTTAAATGTAGATGTGTAGTTGTAGTTCATTTAGTTGAATGAAATATTTTTAACTAAAAATAGCTCAAAGTAAATTCATTCTTCAGTTAGATTAATACCAGTGTTAGTTTTATACTTAATTATTGAATTGAAAAGACAATTTTTCCATGCTAGTAGAATTTTATTCTTTAAAATTGACTTTTTTTTATCCGTCTTACATCTATTTTATATTTATCCTGAATGAACTTTAAAACAACTCAAGTTTAATTTTAAACTCTTGGTTAATATTTGTATCGTGCTTCTAAAAAATTATATACTAACAATTTGATATTTTGCACCATAATGTCTGATCCCACTATTTCATTCCAAAAACATTCCATCTATTCATGCTTGTTTTGAATTAGTGTAATATCTTTGTTTTTGTAAAGAAAAACGTAATTTAGTAATTAGTATTACTTAGTGAACTATTGAAGAACGTTGGTATGGTTATTTTTTTAAACTCTTATGGTACTTAATTCTTTTTATTTTACTGTCTATTTTTTATTTTTGACATAAGAACTAGCTCTTTGTTTTCAAAAATATGATTTTTAAAACTTTTTTAAAACACAAATTTTGTAAAAATTATTCATAGCTGAAATTGCCCATCTTTCGTTTTAGAATGATTTTAATTCTAGTGTTCCTTTCATGTTTGATAATTCTGCAATTTGACTCAGACTTGCATGACTCTGTTGACAGAAAGTAAATAAACTTTTCTACTTGATTTTAAACAAAACAAATTAATAAGTTTTCAAATGTGTATACTAAAAAGGAATTGAAGCTGTAGTGCATAACAAAGCCATTATTAACAAGCAAATGAAACAAAGGAAAGCAGTGGGAAGAAGTTAAGGCAAATTCATTTGGGGCATTAGTGAAGGTATAGACATTATATAAAGGACTTGACTTGCAGAGCTTGCTTTTGGATGTCAAATCCAAATGTGATTCAGCTGGAAATCTGATAAAAAGTTCTTATTATCTTTTGCAGCCTGTTTTAAACATTTCCATTTCAAAATTAATTTAACTTGCTGTCATGATTAGAAGTAAGGTCTGACTATTCATGACCTAAAATTTCATAAAACACAAGCATTTATGAGAGTAAAATTGCGATTTGACAAATAATTTTTTGTACCCTTTTATCTATTACATTTTTCATTACTCGCCAAATGTCTTAAATATCACCAAAAAACAAACTGTGGAAAATTAAAAGTTTTCGTTTTTTAGTGTTCTAAAAATTGTTTTGCATGTATGTTTCTTACTGAGAATAATTGTTAGCAAGTCACCTCAATTATAAGTAGTCATAATTGCAGTTTTGTAGGAAAAAGTCTAGGATTGATGCCTTGTGCTATACTAAAAAATTGCATTCATGATGGGGCATGAGGTTATTTTCATACACACAGAAAAATTGGTGCCGCTGTTTGACCCTGGATGTATTCAAATGGGAGATTTCAGATGTAGCCCATTCCAACAGATTTGCCAGCATATGGCAGCCTTCGATGAACTCGACAAATCGAATGCTGTAATGTTCTTATTGGTGATCAACACACCTTGCTTACCCTGCACCAGTCATTTCCTGTTTGTTTCCTTTTTAATTTTACATCATTATGTTCCATGTTCTGTTTTCAAACATTTTTGTATTATGTAAATAAAACTATTCAATTTCCTTATTGTTATTGCAACCATTTCCTTTAGAGGAATACATATTCTCATAGTATCAGTGCAGAATACTATTTTCTAATTGTTCTACCAGAAAATCAAATACATTTGTACTCATACGAATTTAGTTGAAAAATTTGGGACTTATCCTTTCTAAATTGTATAAATAGCGTGCAAAAAATTGTCTTCCAAGTATTTTACGTTCAAAAGGGGATGTGCCCAGTATTGTCTTTCGTTTGTGCCTCTTGAATACTTCCTTCTAAGGTACAATAGACCAGAGATAGCATCTGTTGACATCAGCAAACGTCTTTCACACCAACGATCACAGCCAAAAACAAACTAGTTACTGGCAAAACCAGTGTGCAAGATTTCATCAGATTGAGCCAGTGACTGCACCAATTTAGTCGGTGTGTGCAAAAATGCCCTTAAGTTTTTCCAGACTAAAGGGAGTAGGTTGTATCATTGTACACAAATCCATGGTTAAATCTTAAGTTTTTCATGATGTAGGCCCCTAAGTCCTTTTCAAACTGGAGATATTGTTATATATTAGATGCAACATTTCACATGAAATTATTTTAGTTTGGTTGTACTGCAGTGTTGCACATTGAGTACTTTTTACATTTTGCAAAGCACTTACCTCCTCAATTGTATCGGATCTATTTGTATAACTAAGCTTATTTACGACTAAAATTGTTACTCCTTATAGTTACTCTTTTCACTAAAATAATTTACAAAGATGTTGATAATAGGATGCATTGTGTCCCATCTTCTAGTGATCGAAATGAGTTTCATTTATGCAATGAACCAAATAAAATTGAGTGGTACTTTTTGGGGTTGGTCAGCAGTGGGCTGAGCTCCCTGCTTTCATCAATCATGTTAAGTTTTCATCACTGTTGATCTTTCATCTTCACTTACTGCACCTAGATCTTCCTTAGGAAAAGTTCAAGACATGAACTTTATAATGGACATTGATTATCCTAAACATAATTTTTCATGATTTCAACAGTGAGTGCATATTCAGTCCTTATTTTTTATGAACTTAATAGCCATACATTGAAGACACTCTTGTTGTGATCAAAAGAAATATGATTAAGGGAATTAATTTCTGAGCCCATTTTGTATTTAACAGGTAATGTAAGGCTGTCCGTCCAACATATTGTGTGAGACCTTGACGGATTTTTTTCTCCGAGACGATTCATGCGAAACCTCACTTGTTTTTATTTGAGCAATTTGTGCACGACCCCTAAGACTCGCTGGAATCCAGTGAGCGCCCAAGCGTCATCTGTGACATATCTCTAGAAGCTTCCAATAGGTTTCCGACCAATCACGGCATCGCAGCTGCATGACGCGGCGAATTTGAGGTGTCTCGCCCAGTGCGAGATTGACCTTTGTGGAATTCTGTTTGGTCAGTTTGTATTTGTTTATTCCGATAGAGAAGGAAGGACGGGCAACTCAACCTTTGAACTCGGTTATAAATAGCTCGGTGAAGGCCTGACTCACCTAGTGATGGGCAGGATCGAGAACTTTTGAGAATCGATACTTGGTCTTCGAGTACTTTTAAGAATCGAGTAAGTATTCGAATACATATACAAAAACGATTAATCAATAGTAAGAATCGGAGAACTACGATATATAGTACTTCTTTAAAAGTTACAGCTAGTTATCGTGTTGTTTTTGCTATAGTGGTTAGCACTGAATTTGTAACATACCTGTTCACCGTTCGAATCCCCTCCAAGAGGAATTTCTTGGATTGCTTTATTGCAAATAATTTTTGTCAAGACAATCAAATTTATTCTATTTTTTTATATTTTGACCAAGCTGTGATTAAAAAAGAAATTTATTTTTCTTAATTTATTTTTTTTCTTTTCCGAATTATTAAAAATTAATTCCATGTACAAATTGCTGAATTTTCTGGTCACGCATATATTTTCTGCAATTATAAATATGTGTCAAGTATTTTTTATTTTGATTCTACAAATCGTGATTTTTAAATTTTAGTTTTCGTATGGAAAAGATTTGATTTCTACCATATTTTGAGGAAATCGTTAATAATCACTTTTAACAGGGAACGTAGCCAGAATTTGGTACAGCTGTAGTCTCTGCCGCGCGCGGTGGCAACGCGTTTTTTTTTTTTTTGGCGCCGTGTTTGGCGTACTTTTTATGTCGCCACGGAAATCTTCCAACATTGAATATATACTGCATACGTACGGATGAAATATGTAAATCTGAATTAAACAACATTTTGACTAGAAAAACACTGCAAATATGGATTAAATATATGGACTGTAGTTATAAGCGACTCATGCCGGTGAGGGTAACCCATTTTATCTCGAATTTCCAACAGTGAATCTATACCGTACATATGGATGAAATGAATCAAAAAATGTACATAAGTAGAATATAAGTTATTTTTAAAAATACGCGCTCTCCACACCGTGTCCAAACTAAAAAGAACAACCAATGCTGGACAGAACTGGACGCCGGCAAGGTTGCCATAAAAACAGGTTAACCCTAACCAGGAGAAAATATGAGAAAAAAATGGGTTACCATCACCCGGCATGAGTCGCTTATAACTACGCCAAAAGCCGCGCCAAGAGTCGTTGCCACCGCGCGCGGCAGAGACTGCAGCTGTACCTTTTGTCAGATAGTTTTAGAGAATTTTAGTTATTGTCAGATATTTTAAAGGAAATAACAGCCATCTTAAGAATGAAATAACGTTATTTTACTTTTGCAGATATATTTTAAATGTCAGAAATAAAAAAGTTTGAAAATTAAATTAAATTTTTAAAAAATTACGTGTAAATAATAAAAATTAAAAATGTAGTTGAAATTAAAATAGAAAATTTAAAAAAAACTTTCAGCTTGATTTTCAAAAATAAAAGGCAAACCATTATATAATTTACTGATAATTAAGCCTCCTGTTCGGGAAATTGCTTCCAGAAAATTTCAAATCCAATCTCTTAATCGATGGAATTTTTCGACACTCATCACGTGCATTTTCAGGACATGTAAAATTGGAAAAAGCAAAATCAAGACAAGAAACATAACACTAACGAGAACCATTGATACCCCATGCAATGTGACACTGCTACTTAAGATGAATACTCTGGTATTCGAATAGATAGAGTACTTTTGGCATCCGAATACCTAGGATGGGTACTCTTGTAACCGAATACCTTGGATCCGAGTACTTTGGTATTCAAATACTTTGGAAAAGAATCGAATATCCCATTCAACTTTGGAAAAGAATCTAGTACAACGATTACTTTTAAGTATCGAGTACAAGAATACTTTTGTATTCGAATACTCCCATCACTAGACTCACCGATTACATCTGCAGGCAGAGACCACACAGACCTAAGCGTCACTGGAGTATTTCGTTTGGACCCCGATGTCTTTGATTTCAATTCCGATAATTCTATCTCCCCTGCAAATTAACTTGCACTGTCCCTTTTCTGGATCGCGACAATTGTCACCCGATAAGTTGAGTGTTTTGACTCAACTGGATCCCTAATTGTACCACAAGCTACAATAGTTTCTCTAACTTTAATTCTAATTTAACTGGAATATCTCTAATTATGTTCTTTATTATCGTTCCAGCTTTTGTATCCAATTAAGTGGTGATGGGCCTCGGCTCCAGACCCTAATTGACCACCAAAAGATGAAGCGACTCACGAACGCGATCAGCACTGGGAAGGGAGACCGACATAGCTGCTGAATTGCGCACTGAAGCAGCGCCATCTATTGAGCAGCGGAAATATTATGCTTTTTCCAGCACTTTTTAATTCTTTTTTATAATTTATGCAATTTAACTTTATTATTTTTAAAGTTATGACGGAGAGATAAGCTGCTCGCAGTAGGTGCTCCGTAAGTGGTATGTCCCGTCCAGTGACTCACCGATTTATAACAACCGAGTTCAAAGGTTGAGTTGCACCGTCCTTCCTTCTCTATCGGCATAAACAAATACAAACTGACCAAACAGAATTCCACAAAGGTCACCCAATGACCGACTGCTAGTAGACTCAGAGCAACGCCTCACCCTGAACTCTGAAAATCCAATTCCATCCACCGGGCTGAAACGAGCTAATTCCTTTTGTATATTTCTTTCGTACGTATTGGTTAGGTCATGTTCCCCTCTTTATTGACACAATAATCGTCTCGGATGGGAAGTCCACCTGATACACTGAAATGTGGAAGTGTGACTACATTTCTGATATGTGATATGCTTGATCCTTCAAATTTTTAATCTAGATGTCCTTTTCTTTAGTGTTGTGAACCCAGAATTTGTCCTTTTTTATGTGATTGCGATATCTTTGATATTTGGACATGCAATTTAAATGTTTAAAAATAAATGTGTTTGATCTCATTTGTCATGTCGTTTCCTTGCAATAATAGCAATCCCTGTTCACTAGTTTAAGCACAGCACTGCCACACCTTACAGTCAGTAAGAATCTATTTCAGGGGTTATTGCTCACTTCGCATTGTGTTTAAATAAGTAGTCGATGGAAATAAAAACATCACAATACTTTTATACCCCTCTTCTGCATTATTCATTATCCATCATCAATGATTTTTTAGTCTAATAATAAAGAGTTATTTTGAAGTATTTGTTTGCTAATCGTTTTAGATTTCTTTAGCTTACCATCTCTTAACCTCTGAACTTTAAAATTTAAAACAATGTTTTAAAGATGAGAAAGAATAAAAATGCACCTTCAAAGGGTTTAACTCCCTTGAAGGAATGACATGTGGGGAACTAAAAACCATAACATAAAGCATGAAGTTCCTCTCTTAAGTTTATTAAATAAAAATACTTTTACATTTTATTTACCATAATAGATTTGATTCCAAATTATTAGCTTTTGAATAAGTAACCCGTTTCCTGTGCAAGGAATTAAAAAATATATTTATTTCCTATTGTTTTTCCCAGAATTTTTTAACATTTTCGAAAGTTTTCTAAGTGTAAAATGAATTGGTCAGTAACTTGCAAAACTACTGCTTATCTCTAAAGTATATTTGTTATTATATGCTTATGAACTCAATTAATCTCTTCAACTCCTTTAGCTTCAGTGTAACACATTTTGGATGTAATAAAAATGCTATCTTTTATTAAAGGTACCTGATGAGAATGGAATAAACAGACCAAGTGATGTTGTCATTACAGATGACTACACTGTAATAGGCGGAATTCTTAAAATTAGGTCAGTGCTATTTTGTCAATTTTATGCAATCCATTTTGAAATTAAGGAGGATGACATTCATTTTTGAAATTGGATTTTACCTTTTCAGTCCAGCCACTCATCTATTATTTAATCCAAATGACAGTGCATCCAATGATGTTGCAATCACTTTAACTTGTGTGTCTAAAAAAGCTATCTCGTACAAGGTATGGTAATGAATTTTCAACCTTAGTAAAAGGTCCAAGTGGTTTTGCATTTTTAAGGCATTCCTTTATAACTTGATCATTTAATTGTAAAAATTGCAGGTGAAAACAAACAACATTGAAAGCTATAGAGTGAAGCCTTCTTTAGGAATCATTGAGCCTAGTAGTAGTGTGGAGATCAATGTACTTCTTCTTCCAGGTATAGTAAAGAAATAAAAATATTGGATTATATTGGGTAACAAATAATTTTATGATTGTGTTCAAACTTATTGGAAAGGTAACACATGAATCTCTTTAGTGATTAATTATTTTTAACATTTTATATTGAGAATTAGGAATTGTAAAATGTAATCGTGCCTTAATCATTTTATCTTGACACTAAAACATCCATTGGTGTCATTTCAACAGCATAGCGCATTTGCTGTTTTGTCAGATTTGTTTTGACTTAATCATTTTTCTAGATACATACATAGCAGAATTTTTTTGTGTAACTCAATTTAGAAAAATTCTACAGCTAAATTTATTCAGAATTTTGGCTGGTGTAAGGACACCTAGCAGATTTCCGTCTAATTAGCTTATGTTTGTTTAGAAAAGACCATAGAAGTAGTGAAACAAGCAGATTTCTAACTGCAATTTATATATTGCTTCTTGCTTTGTCCTTGAATATATTGGCATACCTTCAAAAGGCAGCAATGGCTGTTCACTTCTAAGTTTGTTTAGATTGTGCACTTGCAAAATTTTTCTGGTGTGATATTTGTTCCTATCAGAAATCAAAACAATAACTCTTGAATCTAAATTCAGAATAAATCGCAAATCTGTATTGAGAACTATCTAAAAATGAATCTGATGGATGGTGAGCTCTACAGTTCTGATTTAGATTCAGATAAAGAAACCGGATTACAAGAAAATGAATCAGAAAATTTTGAAAGTGATATAAAGTGGTTTGAATCTTGCCATCACTTAGAATAATTTTGTATATATAGTTTGGGGTGGAACAAAATTGATAATATATAATGAGTGGTTTTTCTGCCAAAAATATTTTATGTAAAAGTAATGATGCTAATTTTGTCAAGTAAAATGTGAACAAGTCCAAGAGTAATTTGCACCACAATTATACAATAAACATAAGAATCGGTCTAGAAATTGGGGCATAATAGAAGCATACAATGGAAATTCTGTTACATGTTTGATGTAGGAGGTCTTGGGGAACTGATTCACATTTTGTATCCTTGTAAACCAAGCCACCAGAAGCCACAATGGGATAAGCGTGTCTGGTCTTCACATTGGTCAATGTGAAGATGACTGAATTAAGTTGAATAATCATTGTTTTAGAAAAGAATTCATCAGACTGCACTAAATATTTTTGTTCATTTCATTAGTATAACTTGAATATTTAGTAATTTTTGTTATGCTATAAATATGGATATTTTTGTGATTAATACATTCAGTATTTCGTTTGACTCAACTGAATATTTGAATTTTGTTTACAGGTTTCCATCCTCAACCTACTGATAAGTTTTTAATTATGGCAATGGAGATCTCAGATGCGACCCTTTCTATTGCTAATCTGAGTGCGCTTTGGAAATCTTCACCATCAGTTGTTATGTCGGATCATAAGTATGATTATCTTTTTGTTTTTATATTTTTAGACTGAAAGTATTTCTGCAATCTTTTTCCTTTAAGGTAAACTAGCAGACTCACATATAGTCCTCCACTAAATTTTCTTAATTATATCTTGATAGCAAAGTGTCGTCACTCACATTTCATGTCTTATTTCAATCCATTTATAATGAATATAGTATCCATATTCATTCAAAATGAAATGAAATTTTCCAAAAATATGCAACATTTTGTTTACTTTTACTGATGTGCATTTTATTGGAAATAAGAATTAACACCTCAGTCATGTTAGCAGTCAAATTCCGAACATCTTCAATTTTATCCCATTCCTTTGTTCAAATGTGATTCAGCATTTTTTTATGCTAAACCTATTTTTGCTCATTTTCTTTTCTGGGCCGATTTTAATTTTCCAGGTTTCTCATGCTTTCTCTAATCAGGCTGCTTGAGAATTTCATTAGAGTTGCAAGTTCCTTTGTTTAGTTTTAGAAATAGTATGCAGCTCCATAGCTCAAATCAAGCATATTTTAAATAAGCAGCAAAATCGGCATAAGAATCCTATAACGATTTATTTTATATTGCCATTTGACAACAAATGTAAATTTGTGCCATGTACATTAGTGAAATATTTAGAGATGTGCTTCCTTTTTGTTGAATCATTGTTTCTTGTGTACTCTCCTGCTTTTATTTTAATGGTTAATTTTGTATGCATTTTAAAAATTTAATATTTATTGACATGTATAGCAATTTCTGCTATCTTTTATAAAACAAATTAACTTCTAACTTACATGTGGTGCCCACTTTGCAATCTAGATCATTAGCTAAAGGAGGAAATTGCAGCTTCTGTTGTCCGAAGACATGAGACACCCAAAGATAGAAGTCCGACTTTGCCTTATGCCTGCCAGCTTTAGCTGGGCATAATGGAATGACTCTCCAAGAGAAAAATCTCCAGATGTACTTTGGCCATTCTGCCCACCACTACGATGAGGCAGCATAGCAGGACTTGTTGAGATCATATGTTGCTTTGCTGCATGATCAGGAGCAAGTTGCTTCCCTTTTTCTGTTGGAGAGCAAATCTAATTTGTCATGGCATTCATGTGTGACTCTCAAGTTTTCAAAATGTTGCACAAAATTAACACATTTCTCCTATCTCAAAAAATAAGATTAAGGAGCATTTATCTTGTGTATATTTTTTTTAAAGGTGAAATAGTTTTACAAAACAAATTTGCATTCATGTAAAATTATTTTCTGCATTTCTAAAAATACTTTAATATCTTAAATTATTGCATCTTCAGATTAAAATGTCTTGTAAGGACTGATACCCAACCCACTGAAGAATCTGATTTAGAAAAGTCTTTGAGAGGCATCAATGTTATGTTGTCAAGTATTGATAAAAAGGTAAGGACAAATGAATTAACCACGGTTACAGGTTGTATGAAATTATTTCAACTATTAATTTTTCAATTATAAGTGAACATGCATTCAATTGTGTGCAAATATATATATGCAGGTATATTGTTTTGATATTTGGCAATATCAATACAAATATAAAATTTAAATAAGTGTATTGAGAGAAATATATATATTTTAAGTTATTTAGGAATTGGGAATTCCATATTAAATTGTTGTGATCTTTACAATTAATGTTTGCAATAAAAGTAATATTTTATAGTTTTCATTGTTGCATTTGGTATTTTATATTTTGGCGATATTAAGATTCAGTCCTTAATCCTTGTAAAGTATATTTGCCATCTAGTTTTCTAGCCATCATTTGCATGCAACAGAATATTAATAATTTAATTTTTCAATTAAACTTATATGATCTTAGCAGGATAATGACTTTTAATTGAAAGAAATCAATAATTTACTTGTAATGCAAGTGTCATTTAAGTCTCCATCTTGACTTAATCAAAAAATTTATATACAATATGAATTTATTCATAGCATTTGACCAAATAGTAAATTAAACTAATAGGTTTGTATGACTCAGCTTCCAAATTAAAATCTGTGAAAATAGTTTTAAATTTTAAAATATTAAAGCAACTGCTTTTTAAAAGCATCACGTTTAGAGACTAAAATATGTATAATTGTAATGCCGATAATGTATTATAGTGCATATAAGCACACACATTTTCTGACTTGACATGGCATCTCTAAATGTATTACTTAATTGTTTATTAAAATCCTGAATGTTTCATTTTTGTTACAGATTCAATCTTTAGAATCCAAGCAAGCTTCTTTGCTGTTCCGCCAAAATATATCTCTTATCCTTACTTTTTTCTTAATATGCTTATTTTTGTGTCACATGTGCCTACACACAGAAGCTATCTACAGTATTCTATAAAAGCAGGATATAAACTTTATAAAGAATGTTTTGCTCCAAAGCTGAAGCTTTGAATCATAATATGGTTTTCTATATGTTCAGTTTTTTCAAAAGATTGAATGTATGTGTTGAAATATGCATTATGTAAGCTTGTGTGTTTTTAAACATTCCTTGAAATTATTTATTCATACAGTGTTCGATTTTCTGCTTGAAACCTTCAGACAATCACTATTCAGTTAGTAACTAAACTGTATTTGCTTTAATTTTGCAAATGACAACTATTTTCTCGGGTTTTACTAATGAATATTTATCATTTTTACTATTAAATATTTTTTTACATATAGTTAATATTGTAATTGTTTCATTTAATTAAAATATGACCTTAAGACGTAAAAATATTTTTTTCTTTTTATGTTTTTAGGGTATTCTGCCAAATTTCTACTTTATTAATGTTTACATTTTAGCTAATTTTAAAGAGGGATTTGTCTGTACCTGGTTTGTACAGTAATAAGTTGCGTTAATTGTTAAGATTCATTAGAAATGTCTCTTTTTGATGGATTCATAGTATTATAACGACTTTTATTGTATTCTCAGTTTATAATCAAGTTTTATTTTACGAGATTTGTATTTTATATATGTACTTAACATTTTTGAAGCTTATTTATAAAGTTCAAATATTTTCCGGAATATATCTTCTTATTGCTTAACATATGAACAAATTTTACTGTTTTTATAGATTTGTAATATATTAAAATAAAATATTTTTCTAATGTCTTGTATTTTCTTTCACTAAAGTTTTTAAGTTTAGCTATGCAATGAATTTTTTTAATACTGATTAAGGTTTTTGCTTTGCAATTTTATGTGAATTTTTCTTTAATGTGGTGAAATAATATGCATTTACCAGATATTTATAACATTGTAAGAATTAGATGGGTTTTCTCAGCTTCAGAAATTTTCATACCACAGTTTGCAAGTAATAATGTGGGGAAGAGTAAGGTATCAAATTTTAAAAATATTTATGTATGCTTAAACTGGTGTTAATTTTAATTTGCTCAATTTTGACAGATAACTTTATCTTTCTAGATGCTGTTTTAAAATGTATATTGCATCACATAAACGAATGTATAACATGCTAGCATTATTTGAATGAATAGTTCGAAGTTTTAATTTTTTTCTCATTGCAATCTTTATTTTTTAAAAGCAACTCAAGTGGATAATGCAACAAAACATGAATACAATACTCTTTGATGACATTTAAAAATATTTAATGTGATATCTTCCAAAAAAACTTTTTGCTTTGATATTAATTCTTGAAACCGTACATGTTGTATCCTTAAAATTGCAGTCTTTATTTTGTCTTGTTCGGCCATGTGGCCCTTGCACCATATAAATACCAACCAAATTTAAAATTGCAACTACAAGGTTTTCTTTATCTATAGCTTTCGCTCAAAATTGCAAGTAAAGTTTGAAAAAGTTTCGGTTGTCTTTTAAAAGCCTTTGAAATGTTTCTACAAATTTAATTTTTAGAAAACACCCGAAATCAAGATAATGCTATAAAAAGTACAGATCATTTAAAACATTTAATTACATAAGCATTTCCAAATTTCGTTTGGTGTATTAATCTAGGTTCAGCTTAACAAAGAACGGAATACTGAATTTTTCATTAACAAACCGCTAAAGTGATTAAATAACACTGTTCAACACAGATGTCAAATGATAACTTCTCAATTTTTGTATATTTAGAGCACTATTAAAACTAGTCAGTTTTTATTTTCAAATAAGACACTCTTGATATCTAGCTTCACACCAAAATTAAATCATCAGACATTCCAGAACCAACCATCTGTTCTGTCCATGTGGACCAAAGCTTCCCAAACTTTTTGTCTATATGCCCCTTTTCAGATGCAATTTTTTCGATGTCCCTCTTGAAAACTCCATCCCAACTATTAATGAATTGCAAATGTTACTGTTCCCACAATTTTTGAGTTTCACCAAAATATGTAACTCATTTTAGAATTTCAAGAAGTTAGTTTGAAAATGAAGCAACTGGAACTAAAATGTTATAAAAAGCTACTTAAAATAAAATAAACTGCACATGAACACTAGATTGCTCACTTATAAAATCCTGTGATTGTTGGAAATGAACACAAAGACATTAACATGTATTTGCACAAGTTGCTTGTTGTGACCTGTTTTTAGACCTATGGGTTGTAACTTGCATTTTACAATGTATAATTCTTATGACAATGTATCACTGCTTATGTGTCTGAGTAAGTGGAGAAATTTGAAACATTTTTTAACATTTCATTGCCCATTCTTGCAACTCAATGCTCCCTCCAGGGGCAGCATTGTCCACAAGATTCCTTCAGCGGCCACTTCAGAAAATTGGTTTGGACCCTCGTGTGCAAAATAGACTTGATGAGAAACGGATGTTGCTGCAACAGTTGTACTTCAAAATGAAATGCAAGGGTGGGTGGTTCTATTTCCATTTTTAGTGCCAGTGATAGGAAAGCCAACACTTTATTTGGTATTTCACAAACACTGCCTAGGATATACGAAGTCATTAAATAGTTTGTTTTCTGCCATCGCAGCACCTCTAATGAGTTGGTCTGTTACCTATCAGCTTAATTCACAAACGGTTAAAAAAGATGCATATATTTTAACTTATGGGCTTGATCTCAAGGATCCTCTTATCAATCGTCAAATGATGGAAGTATACAAGGAAAGTTTCTGGATACCGTTGAGAGAGAGAGAAATGTATACTCCAGGTAGTTATAGGTTGGTTATGGTGCAAGGCCAGATCTGACCTTGCAGTGTTCCTCCGTGAAGTAAATGGACACAAGGAAATTCACCCAGGATAGTTTCAGGAATCGAATCAGCCGCTTAGAGCTTCCAGGTTACGTAAACCTACTAAGATACCAAGAAAGATGTAAGACGATATCCAAACATGCCTAACGATTCGTGTAGTGCAGGGTAGGTGTTTTAATTAACGTCGCACTGGAGCAACACAACTTGCTATTGGCGACTGTCCGGGATCAATCCCAAAGCGCAAGATCTGAGGACAACACGTAATTTGAACCATGTTCAGATGACGAGGTCACACCTGAGCTGGCACCCCACTCTCCATACTTCCACACTAACGTAGGACATTTGAGGCCACAACAGATTTAACGTGCAGTAGTCCCATTTGTACACGACGGTCTTTGGTTGGATTCGAACTCTCAACCTTCCAGTTCTCTTTCAACCGGGCTACCGCAGCCCCATCTAGTGCAGGGATGGCGAACCTATTGTATGCGTGCCAGAGTTGCCACGTTCGAAAACCTTGCTGACACTTCAGAGATTTTATAAATTTGATTTTAATTGTTGCAATAGTTTAGGTTTTGCACGAAAGAAACCAACCAACAAATACATAGCCTAGTCTCGGATTAAGGATCGGCAGCTGAAAACTACAGCTAATGTTAACATCTAACCATTGGCTGAGGGACAATCATGACTCGGCACACTTTGTTGGGCAGATTGATTGTTGACATCATAAGCAACAACAAAGGAATAGATATTTTCAACAGTTGTAAATGCACTTGCTGAAAGAAATAGATCTTACCAAATTGTGTCATTAACTACTGACGGGTGTTGAAAGTGGTTTTGCCAACTTAATTACCGAATGTATTGGACATATAGTTCTGAGTTTTCATTGCATTATCGTACATCAGGTTTTATGCACAAGGGCTAGTTTTAAGCCATCGGAAGATGCTATGAGCATTGTAATAAGTGGACAATTTTATATCTGCACGCGCTTTAAACAAACGAAAATTTCTGGATGAACTATCCAAGGGATAACTATCAGGTTTTATTTTTAATTTTCAGAGCTATTTATTTCAGTTATGAGTAAAAGGTATCAGGTCGCTCCTCCCCTTCCATTAAAGAATTTATTTTTATCTCATGTCGGAATTTCTTTCGGTTTGGGGGACCACGGTAGCCCGGTTGGAAGAGCGACGGATTAGCAACCGGAGGGTTGCGAGTTCGAATCCAGCCAAAGACCGCTGTGTACAAAGTGGGCTGGTGCACATTGCCGTGGTGTGGAAGTTTGGAGAGTGGGGTGCCAGCTCAGGTAATTGCCTCTTTATCTGACCTTGGTTCCAAATAAGGAGGTGTCCTCGATCTTTCCCTTTGGGATTCATTCCGGACCGTCACCAATAGTCCGTTGTGTTGCCCAGTGTGACGTTAATTAAAATACTACCTACCTTTCGGTTTAGAAAAAATCGTGCAACCTTCGAATTGTAGGTGGCGCAGGTGCATTTTTCCCTGGGTGTATTTCTCTCTTCTGTGTCAGTAAACGCTTTCATTGTGTGTGTCAATTACTTGATATTGTATGTCTTGTGTCAATTACTTGATGTTGTATTGTGTCTGGCGCAGCATAGCCAAATATGGCCCTTGCACCAAAAAACCAACCGATATTCTTCCAATATGTCTGTTATCGAGGAAGACCCAGGATATTAGAAATAAACATCGTGGAAAATACCACGAATTGCTTACAAGGAAAACTTTTTCTAGGATAGAAACTAACGCGTTGACTGGACTTGCATCTTCGTACTCACTAATATCAAGTTTAAGACAATCCAAGAAGAGTAAATTGGACTCCCGAAGTAATGCGTTTTCTATAAAATCCTTTTATCTATCCTTTTACTTTGAAGCATCTTTAAAGATGCTTCAAGAAACAGTAGAGATGACAGTTCAAATTTTGAATAACTCTACCACACAAATTTATGTATTAGCTTTCTGTAGCAATTTGTAGGACGAGTTCTTACCTTTTAATTGCGTAATTATAGCAGATTTTTAATAACGTAATTGTAATATGAAACTTTTATAAACAGTTTAAAATATGTATCATTGTACCAAAGAATTTATTTTGTTAATATTTATCGTCTTTGAGTATACGTATTATGATTTGTATATCATCGTTCACATTTTTGTCAAGAAAATGTCGCAAATTATTAATTTACTTTTGGTTAAATTTTTCTTTGTGAGGGACTGAGAGCGTGACCATAGTACTGATGTAACCCCCTTTCTATTTTTAAAAATCCATATCCTCGTTCAATAGTTTTCACGCTTAGGGCAAGAAGATGGAAAGGCATTTAAAAATTAAAGCTGGAAAGTGTATGGAAACTATTTGGAACAAAATGATCAAAAACTTGATTTGAACAAAATCAGTTTTAGTTAAAAAATTCTTTACCTGCAGAACTGTAAAAAAATACTTGCCTACAGAAACCTTAAAACTGATTCCACAAGGTGAAATAAATTCCATGCCCTTGCTTTTAAAAATTAACAGTTTAAAAATATAACAATGAAATACTTTAAAATATGGTAGATTTTTTTCTATAAAAAATATCGTAATAGATGAACATTTAATTCTTTATTGTTAGGTGTTGGTGAGGCTCATCAGATAATCAGAAAACGAATATGTGAGTAAATAAGCAAAAAATATTAGTCATCGAAGGTTGCGAACTATTGTGTTCTGGGCTTTACATGCTGCTATGCACTTTCACGTTTACTAGAAACTATATTTTAGCATATATTGAAAACTACATTAATTCTGAATATTAAATTTTTTTATGAAAACCATTAAATGTACCCTTTTTTAAATAAGCAAATGTCATTTGGAGTGTAACAAAAATATCTGGAAACTTACCATCTCGTTGAAAATTTGGTGTTTCTTTTCAAAACATGCATTTTAATTTGCAAACTTCAATTACCTCTAATTCTTGAATTTGTTAATTGGAGTTCTGTTCTTTTTCTGTTTACATGTTAGTCTTTATTGTTAGCTTAATTGATTGCATAACTTATTGTTACATGGTAGCAATTGACTGTTCAAGTATCCCTTACCAATGAACAATAGGTTTCGATTGTATAATAACAATAGGAATATTCGATGTATTGCCAAAAAGATTTTCTAACTTATTCCTACGAACTTTTCAGAAAGCTCCCATAATTGCCTAGCGATGTTTTCATCTTTCGCCAAACGAGACGTCCATGTTATCTTGCAATCAACAAAGTACTGCCCCGAAGTCTCTTGTGCTTCCTCTGATACTGCTAAGTAGATGGAAGTTTGGGCTCCGCTTTCAGCACTCTTTAAGAAGAAATAAATAACAGGTACTATTAGGTATTTAATAAACCACTGGCCATTTCTTGCAATAGCTGTCCTCACGCCACCAGGATGCAAAGCGTTCACTGTCACTCCAGTTTCTCGTAACCTCTTTGCCAGCTCTCTGACGAAAAGTACATTGGCCAATTTGGTGCTGCAATAAATCCAATACGGATGCCTCGTGTACTTCTCACAGTTCAAATTATACAAGTCTAAACTTGCCCACCAGTGAGTAACAGACGATACGACTATAATTCGGGAAGGTTTCGACTTTTCCAACAAGTCCATCAAAAGGTGCGTCAGCAAGAAAGGCCCAAAGTGATTTGTCTGAAATTGAAGCTCCAAGTTATCTTGCGTGATGTGTAATCCAGGCGAAGGCGTTACTCCAGCATTATGAATGAGAACATCCAGCCTTTCCTCTGATGCATTCACTAGCGAAGCAAATTGCCTCACTGACACCAGAGACGACAAGTCTAAGTGGTGCACAACAATGTTCTTACTACCCGTCTGGGTAGTTATAATCTTTGCAGCCTCGAGTCCTCGGTCCAGGCTTCTACAGGCCATGATAACTCGAGCTTTTCTTGCAGCTAAGTCTTTGGCGGTTTCGAAACCTATTCCGGAATTAGCACCAGTAACTATCACTACCTTTCCTTCCATTGAATTCTTAGACTGGCAAACACCAGCTGAAAGTTTTAAACATAGTTTTAAGACCAAGAGGAAAGCTATAGGTATGACGATCAATAACAAATCCATAGCTTCTGTTTATCGTGAAAGGTTCTGACTACATCTGATTCTGTTGAAAGTACGCGGTTGAAATTCCACCATGCTGTTTCTGAAATCTTCCAATTCAGGTTAAGTAGACTGCGTGCATTCCTTCCACTTATACACCTTAGACTTTCGCAACTCAATGGCACATACTATTCGTCTAGCGCTTTCTTTAAAATAACGGAACTCCTAAAAGCTTTCGGGTTCCTTATGTAAACTTTTTTTAGGTCATTAGTACATCGAACTTCTATTTCAAGCGTTAGAAAAAGTAGTTTCGGATGCTGGGATGAAAGCGAAATTATGAAGTCACTCAAGTAGAAAATAGGGCATGACTCTACAGGTGATGTTGATTTCTCGCTCCCCATTGACACCTGGGATGTTAGTGATGGGAATACTTTCTAGTGAGTATTTGCTGAAAATATGAGAAGGACGAATTTTCTATGCTTATTTTTGATCTGCTGTATTTGCTACGTACTCAGATGTGTCTACAGAAACTTTTTCTCGTGAAAATGGAGAATTGTCAACTTTTGATTGATTGGTTATATAAATCCGAGAATTTATAAGAACAGCAAATTGATGCTTTTATCAAAAACTGATGCTCGATCAAACATTAACTCGGTCGTTAAGTGTACCTCTACCTTAAGGGGTACCTGTATATTCTAAATCTAAATCGTTCTTGATAATTTCATAAACACCACTGATCTCCTCATTGATGCAAATCTAAAAGATTAAAAATAACAATATAAAGAAATACTTTCCTTCTACAAAGACTGGGCAATATATATCCATCACAAAATTGCAGATTTGAACCTTTGATATGATAATTTTTGTAACAAGTATTCTCATATTTCAGAAATTGAAACAAAAAATCAAGAACTGTGTTTGAAAAAACCTATTTAAATAAAGAAGGTACTACTATTCCACTATTTCATAATCAAGTTATTAGACTTCATTTAGATCTCTTTGAGATGTAATTGGTAGCTGATCGTCGCATTAAGGTAGGTAGGTAGTTAATTAACGTCGCACTGATTCAACACAACGGGCTATTGGTGACGGTCCTGGATCAATCAATCACTAAGGGAAAGAACCAAGGACAACGCCTCGTAATTTTGAATCACAGTCAGATGATTAGGTCATCACTTGAGCTGGCACCCCACTCTCCAAACGTTCACACCACGCCAACTTGAGGATATGTGAGGCCACGACAGATTTAACGTGCACCAGCCCCCGTGTACGTGACGTTCTTTGGATGGACCTAATTTCTAACTCGCAACCTTCCAGTTGCTGATCCATTCCAACTGGGCTACCGCATTACTACTGAGCTACATATTCCTAATATAACTCATTATCTTTGTAAAATTGTAGTCTTTCATTAATTGTTAGGAATATATTGATTTCGTGTGTCCACAGCTGGAGTTGTACCTTCTTTTACTATAAATGCATTCGCCAAGTACAATGAAAGATATCATCAAGCTTGTATAGAGTTTAAGTTGCGAATTTAGGTAGTGTTTTATGTAGCTATTTTAGCATATTTTAATTCAGAAGTTGTCTTCAAGCTTTTTATTGTCTAGTCCAGTTATCTTCACGCTACGTAATTTCGCTAGAGCCCTGGTTGGAAATAATTGTTGTTATAAAAATCATTGTTGATAAAAATAGTTAGTTATATTAATTTAAAAATTATGTATATCATAATTTCTATATATATATATATATATATATATATATATATATATATTATTGACTTAATTTTCTAGTCATTATCAGTTAAAATGGGGCAAGTGCGTTCGCGTGCCCACTTGCGTGAGCCATAAGACGTGTCTGATTAGAGTAAGGACTGCCACCTGCTGGAAATGTTTCAAGGAGCCATAGATTAGTTCCGCCGCTAGAATTTAGAAGTGGACAGACAATGGAGGGCATGAATAAAATGTTGTAATCTTGCCCCACTCAAAATGCTATCATATTGCAAACAAGGTCTGTAGTTAATTAACTTCACTCTGGAGCAACGCAACGGGCTTGGCGACCGTCCGGAATCAATCCCGAAGTGATCCGAGGACAACACCCTGTAATTTTGAACCACGGTCAGATGAGGAGGTCAGCACCTGAGCTAGCTCCTAACTTCCACATCTCGCCAACGTGAGGACATTTGTGGCCACAATAGAAGATTTAACGTGCAACAGCCCCCACGTACATGACGGTCTTTGGTTGGACCTTGTTTCGAAATCACAACCCTCGGCTGTTAGTCCGTTACTCTTTCAACTAGGCTACCAGGGCCCAAACTGCAAACAAGAAAACAGTTCATGGTATACAGGGTGTCCCAAAAAGGTTGTTCCGCAATTTATCTTTTTACCATTTTACTTTTTACCAAAAATGAAGAGATAGGTAGGCAATGTAAATTGCAAAAGTGCACCAAATAAGGTAAGTAATTAAGATATGTGAATAAAATTATCACGTGATAACAATTTAAGCGGATACAGTTTTTAATTTCTATACAACCCCTCTAGATAAAAATCCGAGATAGCAAAAATGTTCCTTACCTGTATCCCTATCGTTAGTAAAAAACCATATTTCTGTAGGTTGAATAGTAACGGAGATACAAGAGTTTCCATTTTAAGAGGGCCGTATCTAATTTAGAACGATGGCCAAAAATGGAGAGCGAAGTTCTGCATTGCTGCAGATGGAAAACATTTTGAACATGCGTTGTAAATTTTCTTTTATTTTTATTTAAACCATTTTTTCTACAATATTTTTATTGAAGATTACATTGTCTACTATTATTCAGTGCGATTTTCATATGCAGTTGCAATACTACATTTGCACAATGTTGCACTTTCTGACCGAAAAAAATGCTTTTTAGCATTGTGTACACGGTCCCTAATCTGACTGCTTGAACAGCTGTGCACAAGCGGTATAAGAACTTTTTTGCGTCATTATGCCTCCGTTACTGTTCAACCTACAGAAATGCAGTTTTCTGCTAACGATAGCAGGTAAGGAACGTTTTTGCTATCTCGGATTTTTATCTAGAGGGGTTGTATAAAAATTAAAAACTGAATCCGCTTAAATTGTTATCACGTGATAATTTTATTCACATATCTTAATTACCTACCTTATTTGGTGTACTTTTGCAATTTACATTGCCTACCTATCTCCAATTGGTAAAAAGATAAATTGCGGAACAACCTTTTTGGGACACCCTGTATACTTGCCTGATTATGTAAATTTCTGCATTGTAAACCTTTTTTTTACAAATGTATTTTAATAATATTATTATCACTAAAATTAATAAATAAAAATGGGGTGATAAATAAGCGAAGAGCATAATTTTGGGTCCAAAAATATTTCCTTTCAGAATATTTTGACTGAGGGGAGGGGTGATACAAAATTTTGAATTACTTTACCTGTGAATATGACAATGATAATGTATGGACGCAATACATTTCTTTACCGACTCAAATTGTGCAAATTTCAAAATTAGGAATATTCATTTTATTAAACATTTGAAATTTGTTGTTAAAATTTTCGCTGCATCATTGTAATGATTCTCTTAATTTAAAAAATGCAAAATGTGAAAGGTTGTACAATTAGGAGAAGGAATGCTGTATTTTGAAAATGTCATTTGTTAAAAATGCTTAGCTTAAATAAAAATACTTGATTCAAGAGTTAAATAATCTGTAATGTATATACTTGTATGAGTAAAATTTCGTAATTCTTGTTGAATATTTTATTCTAAAAAATTGGTTTATATCTCTATAACAAAAGCGATATGATAGATCGTAATAGAAAACGATAAGAGTTGAATTTATACTTGTCTAATATTCAATCATGATTGCTTCTATATTTCTTTGCTAATATAGTTTATATTTGCTTTGTGTATGAATAAAAAGGATCAATTTCCTATGTTCAATTGTTTTTTTGTGTGTTCAATTGATAATTATATTAATTGTATCGATTGATTACGCAATATTTATCACAATATGAGTCACAAAATATGATACGATAGTTAAATTTTTAAATTAAAAAATTTATCCATCACGACTTTTTTTTCTTTGCTTTAAGGAAGAAAACAACTTTTTTTTTGCTTTTTGGAAGATATTTATCTTGTTGAAGAATTTGGGTCAAGGGTTATTGATTTTAAACGAGATAGGTAGGTAGTTGAATTTACGTCGCACTGGAGCAACACAATGGGCTATTGGCGACGGTCCGGAATCAATCACGAAGGGTTTTAAGAGGAATTAAAGAATTGTACTATTGAATTTTTTTAGACAAAGGAAGGTTACATATACGAATACGTTGATTTAGAAAAACCCACGAATAATTTTCGTTTTCGAATGTAACCAGAATATGCATGTCATGAATTGAATAAAACATCTCTATCTGTATTGAAAGTAATACAAAAATATTGCTAATTTTTCTTTGTGCAGACGTTTTCGAATACATTTTTTTGTTAAAACCAGTGAAAAGAAAACGTTCCCTGTTATATTTTAAACAAATAATGTAATAATTATAATAACAAAATTAATATAATGAAACTATTTTAATTGTTAAATATTTTAAAAAATAAATTTCAATAGGTATGAAACTAAAATTTTTGTATTTTTCTGGGGTTTTTTTGCTGAAGTAAAATTCTGCTATTACTAGAATGACCTGATATAATTTTAATGTTTCCATTTTCATCACAAGATCATGTTCTTCAATAGATTGATATCATTGCATATACGGAATTTACAGATTCGAAATATATTCAAAGCTACTTGTTGAAATTGATTATTATTGTTTTATTGCAATCATTAGAATTATAATTTGTTATATCATAAAAATGTAATCACGATTCCTTCATATTATGACACAATCAAATTCTTATCATAATCAAATCGAACAAAAAAGTAAAACTCGATTAACACCAGTGATAAGGATATGCAATGTATACAATTATTTATGTATCGTTTTAGAATTGCATATTAATTATTGAAAGTTTAAAAAATGCATGAGTGACTTACTCTTGTTATTATTTTATTCTTGTTTAAATTTTTAAATAAAAATTTTTATAATAGTGAATTGATTTTGAGAAATGTATAACAATTAAGTGAATGCTATTAAATAAAAAATAGTGTTACGTTAACAGTAATTCAATTGAGTTAATTCTTTTTTTTCTGTACCAGTAATACAAAACGTCTTTAGAGTGAAACCTGAGGAGCATTTTATATATAATCCTTATACTAAACAATAAATTTGTCTCGCCATCTTGTGTGTTTTTAGTTTATCACTCTCAAAAACGGTATTTACAAGAGTAAAGACACTTACATCACGAACATAAGAACACGGATAACATCACTGCTCCACGTTTGTATTGGAATCCATATAATTTGGAATATAAAATAGTTCCAGTTCGCCAAGAGATCAGTGTCATTCATATTTGCTTTCCGAGTCTTATACAGAACATACGATTATTGGGTAATGAAATCCTTATTCGTTTCAATCGCATTATGAACGTATTATTTAGATTTGCTATTTGGTGGACGCACTCATCATTCCACAAGTCGTTCATCTGAAGCTACATAATCGTCGTCCTCCACCAAAGATCCTTTTGCCGGTCCAATATCCTGCTGCCTGGTCAGTTTCGGCCGGGATAGCGACTGCTTGCAGAGATTGAGAGCTTCTGTGTAGGTCGGTGGAGGACAGTCTGTACTGAAACGTCGATTGACTTGAAAGGCATTCCTAGTGGTGGCTCTCATGTCACTTCTACCAGCGTACTGGACTTGTGCTGGCAGTCGGTTCTGCCTAAAAGTTCCCAAAACCTGAGGCAGCATTACCTCTTCCTCCTTCTTAGGAGGTGGTTGATGAGCCGCCTGGTAGAGAGATAGGTTATAGGAGGAGGACGGAGCCGAACTCAGGATAGAACACGCACTGGACATCCGTTTGACAGCCGTGTTGAAGGCAGACTTAAACGATGGCTTCTGGATGTCCACGTAGAGGGCACCACATGCAACCGAGTGTCTCCTTCCGGATGGCTTTCGGTCCTCTCTGGGTTCTAAAGGTCCGAGCAGGTTGTCCAGGGAGTCCGATGACAGCTGGCGGTACATTTTGGCATCCTGGCTGCTACGCCTGCGACGGGTGGGTTGCGGAGATGGCATGGTGCTGTCACTGCTGGAGCTGACGTTCATAGCAGTCTGCCGAACTAATCTATGGCGGAGCATTGCTAATTCAGAATCGATAACGCAATGCGGATTCCATGGGTGGGATTGAAGGTAAATCCTCGACAGCAGAAAATTGTCATCGCATCGCATCTATTAATGACGTAAACAGTTCTTAACGGGATTATGCTTTTGGCAACGGCAGCTAAACCCGTGAACATCTTTCGACTTTTAAAATGTAAGGTTTCTCCTTGGCTCCATATCAGATGCGGTTGGGAGTTGTCGCGAACAGTTTATTTTTTCGGTTCTTTCTCCACATTATCCTTCCTTGTGTATTTTTAGAGAATAAAGTGATTAGATAATAAAACCTATTTAAATATTGTCACCTTTTATATACCACATTTTCTCTTAAATTCATTCTTTTACTTCTAAAACCAGCACAATAAAATCTTTTAAGAACAGCACCTGCGTGTGCATTTAATAACTTGAAATTTTAGATTTGAATTAAAAAAATTATTCCTCGCCCTTCTCTAGTCATCTTATACGTTGTGAGAACCTTTTATTACCTTAAACCTTTTGTAGGGTCTGTATCCCATGATGGAGTTGAGGTACTTCGGTTAGACTTAACTTAAACAATTTTAATTGGCAATAATCAATAACCTGTACCTTTTTGTAAAATATTTTTGCAGAAGGAAAAGTTAAAATTCTGTGTTTTGAAAATGTCTATTTTTAACGTTTGAATTTTAAATACGATACTAATTTATTTGATGCTAGCAAACCTGCGCACAGCACACATCTGTGCTAAACTTTCGTAATTGAATCGTTTATTTCAAAAACACGTCAACAGACATTTTTGAAACAGTACACAGCGGGTTTCTGAAATAAACGATTCAATTGCTTATATCTATTAATGGCAGTGTCGTTACTCACATTTCATACCTTATATCACTACATTAATATTGAACATAAGCATCGATAAGCAAATTTCCTACGCTCAGTGGTAAAAAGTTCAAATTTCAGTCAGGCTACTACAATTGGTTTCAGAATAACTTCACTTGAATCTCATTCACTTGTTCAAAGGTTATTCGATACTTTTTATATCTCTAAACCTGTTTTCCGTATTCATTCATATTTTCTTTTCTTCAGTAATTTTTATCTTCCAGATTTATCATTGCCTTCGGTAATCAATCAGACTACTGAAGAATTTAATTAGAACAGCGAGAGTTCTTCCGTGCAGTTCCAGAAATATTATGCAGCTCAATCGAGATAGCTCAAATCGAGCATATTTAATCTGTGTGGCAAAATTGGCGATTCAATATCGCAGCGGTTGATTTTATATTATTTATACCCGTCATATACCATTTGACAAAAAACGAGTAACATCGGTTTCTGTGCCACTTACGTTAGTAAAAAAGCTTATACTTTGTGTTAATCTCTTTGGCTAGGCCTACATCGGCTATATACGTATATATATAAACATATTACAAGTGTTAGGAACTCAAGTTTTAAGCACATTTATAATTTTAGTCATTTAACATATCTGAAGCTTAAAGAGTAATGGTTAGCGTATAGAAATATTCAGGTAAGTGATGGTATACTCTTTGATTTGATATTCTGATGCCAAGGAGTACTGTATATGGGCGGTGAGAATACGTACATTTTCCCTTAAAAACTAAAAGTGTTAAATTTTGTATAAGCATATTAGGTTCATATAAAATAATAGGTCTTCACCTATAGTTTTCTAACAAAAAAATTGTTTCAGCGTAGTGTCCTATAAAAGTTAATGCCTTAAAATTATATTAAATTTGTGTCCTATGCAGAATTACATATTATTCCAAATTAGTGTAAAAACGGAAATTGGGTGAATCATTAATTTTTGAATGAATTAGTGAAATTAATTGGCGCAATTATTGACACAACTTTGGAGATTTTTTCTGAAACTTCTGAAATATGTAAGCAGTTTTAAATGCTTCACATCAGTAATATTGTTTGATTGATTGGTTTTGATTTTTTATTCAATATTTTTTCAGTAATACGAAGGTCCGCGGTAACCCTGTTGGATCAGCAAAAGGAGAGTTCCCTTTCGGTGAGGCAGCGGTGGAGTCACAGATTAGGAACCGGAGAGTTTAAAGTTCAAAACTCGATTCAACCCAAAACCGTCATGTACGGGGGTACACGTTAAATCTACCGTTGTCTCAAATGTCTTCAGGTTGGAGTGGTATGGAAGTTTGGAGAGTGGAGTGCCAGTTCACGTATTAACCTCGTTTTCTCACCGTAGATCAAAATTACGAAGTGTTGTCCTTGGTTCTTTTCCCTTCGGGATTGATCCTAGACCTTCGTCGAAAGCCCGTTTTGTTGCTCCAGTGCAACGTTAATTCAACTACCTTCCTGCCACTAATACAAAGAATTCATTTTTATGTATTTACAAATGAATTACATGTATTCATTACATGTATTCATTACATGTATTCATTACATGTATTTACAAATGAAAACATATAGTTTGAAATTAGACTCTAAAAAGCGATACACAATGTATGTCGAAGATAATATCTCTATATATATTTCACTAATGTAAGTGGCACTGATATCGATGTTATTTGTTTATTTCGAATGTCAACAACGAAAATAAACAATATAAAAACCATCGTAACGGGATTCATTCGTCAATTTTGCCGCTTAGTTTAAATATGCTTGATTTGAGCTAGGGAGCAAAATAATATTGCTAAAACTACATTGAAGAGCGCGCCACTTTGAAATTCTTCAATGGTCTGAATACTGAAGCAATGAGAAATCTGGAAGATAGAAATCATCACAGGAAAGGAAATGTGAGCGAAAACAGGTTTAGCATCGCAAATTGCAGAATCGCCTTTGAACAAGTGAATGAGATGCAAGTGAAGTGGACATTCAGAATCTAATTATGGTAACACGAGTCAGGTGTACTTTTTTTGCCATGCATTTTATTGGAAATAAGAATTAAAACCAGTAAAAGTAAGCGGAATGCTGTTATAAATTTGTGGATAATTTTATTTCTTTTCGAGATATGAAACCCATTTATTTAACATGGATGCTATTCCATTCATTATAAAGGAATTGAAATAAGGTATTGAAATTTGAGTAGCGATACTCTGCCATCAATAGGATCCATCAATATAAGGAATTAAGAAAGTTTAGCGAAGTTTTGCAGCGGGTCTACTAGCTAGGTATTATTTCAATTATTTTAAGCATTATAGCTGGAAATACAAATGGTACAGAAGTTTCTATATTTTATCTTATAAAATTTCCCCATCTCATAGTAATGGGAATTTCTTAAATGTTGAGTCCTGTTATATTGGTCTCTTTTTACATCTGCATTTATAATTGTTGAAGTTGGTTGCGTTTTTATAGAGCAAGGGCCAAGCTGCGCCAAACACAAGTCAGACAATGTCAAGTGATGGACATACACGTACAAGAAAAGTTTTATTATCAAAGAAGAAAGAAACACACGCATTGTCGAAGAAAAAAGGGTAACATTTTCTGTCTAATTTCTTTTCTCGATCACATAACTGATATAATAAAGCATTCAGGTGCCTGAAATATTGTATAATATTGTTGATAAAATGAATCTTTCACAGAAATGTAAAAGATTAAAATTTTGACATAATTATCCAGTTTTCACTTCAAATAACCATCACTAAAACCCACAAATTCAATATGCATATTCTCCTTCTGCCTTAGTGCTCAAAGTAATTGTTTTTAAACTAAAAGTTTTTGAATTTAGAATATAGTGTTGTTTTTGGTTCTTTTTATCTTCAATGTTAAGATTCAAAGAGAAACAAGTACAGCGGGTGGTCATTATTAGAGCCACCTTTATAAATGAACGAATTTATAGTATTTCAACCATTTATGAAAAAGAAAAACTGGTTGATTGAATTTTTATGGTATATTTGCTATAATAAATTTTAAATAAATAGTTGGTAACGCTGTTGACTTCACAATCTGACATATGAGAAGCCTTTTCTGTCAAGTTAAATAAATATAGGTGTTGGTAATGTTTCTACGGCGATTCGTGTTTCCTTAACGTATACTGAAGTTAGTTTGCTTGTTTTCGAAAAGGATTTCAGCACTTCCCCCGTAAAAGTTCCAAAGAATGAATTCAAATTATTATATGATAGTTGATTGGTTAACACCAATTAGATTAAACGCCAAACGTTGCCGAAACGGCGATAAACTACATTTTAAGGTAACCCCAAAAGGCATCATGCGAGAGCAGAAGTATAGATTTAAATCTAAATCTTCACAGGCAGACCGTCTGGTTTGTTTGTTTACACCGAAAATCCCTCTTACAGTCGCCATCCATTTTTACTCAGAACTGAGAAAACCCCTTTTTACAAACACATAGTGTGACAAATAATTTGATCACTGAATGTGGCATCCGTGATCTTATAGAATTGGAAACAAGACACATCCATGTGATGTAGGATTTTAGTTCAAAATCGTCTAGGCATTTCCTTTACAATAAGCTTATATTTAACATCTTTTAGTAATTATAAACAAACAAAGGTTATTAAATGCCTTCCAGTATTTACTCATGTAAAAATTTACGGAAAAATGATATATTAAATATGCGTTGTACAGGTGTAAATAAAAATAGAGATTAATAATTCAACTCAGAAAATTAAAAGTTTGAAAAGTGTGCTCGATGATTTTTTTATCTTACGCCAGACCTCAGCATTTGCGCCATAAGTTTCTGACTGCCCAATTTTGTCTAGAAACAGAAATAAAATATCTAACACTATCAGCAGTATTATTCACTGCAACTATTGAAGTGGATTCCTCTTAAGGCCAAACTCCAACAAGGTCCCTTAAGGCCATACTCCAATCAAACTCCAACATGCCCTCTATGTTGGCCCAAACTCCAACATAGAGCGCATGTTGGAGTTTGATTAGCCAATTTGGCTAATTGATTTTGTAAGTAAATAATATATAACTCTCATATAACTCTCGGTAGATTCTGAAGAACTCAAAGATGAATACTTTACAAATAATTAACAAAACTTAAAACACTTCATATTTTTATTGAAGGTGAAAGTATGTAAGGATAAACATGACAAATCTTATAGATATACAATTTTTCAGAGTAAAACCAAACAGTACATGTCTAAGTAACAGCAGTTAAGATTCCAAGCCTCAAGTGTATCCGTTCATTTTCTTGGAGAAATGGCCTCTGTCCATCATCACATAAGCATCGGATCGCCCGAACCTCATGTGACCGTAATCGTCATCCTGCCTTTTGACCACGTCGTCCAGCTCGAAATCAGCCATGTCCGTATCCCGAACTGGAAACTCTCCCGAGTCGTCGACTTTGGAATCGGATCGGATCTTCAAGAAACCCGCTCGTAGACCGGAATCCAAGAGGGGACGTGGAACCAGAGGGAAAGTTCTCCAGGTTGAGTCTTTGATTTGTGCTGTAGAACTGGGCTGTAAAGGAAGATAGAGTACCGTTGCTATAAAAATAGCTAGTCTAGCACCTTGCAGCATGGTACTCTTCCGACAATCGTAGAGAGAAATCTATAAAGAAACGGACGAGATTGCAAACAAGTTTTGTATAGTGAAAAATTCAAAACATTCAAGCAGGTAGTTAAGTTATTGAATTTACGTCGCAGTGGAGCAACACAACGGGCTATTGGAGACGGTCTGGTATCGATCCCGAAAGGAAAGATCCAAGGACAACGCTTCGGAATTTTGAACCACGGTCAGAGACTAGGTCAACACCTTCACACTACACCTACGTGACATTTGAGGCCACGACAGATTTAACGTGCACCAGCCTCCACGTCCATCCTCGGTTAGATCGAGTCACAGACTCGCAACCCTCCGGTGGCTAATTCGTGACTGCCAACTGGGATATCGCTCCCTCAAACCTTTCAAAATAACAACACTCATAAAGATTAAAAACTTTGAAAAGCAATTTTAACAATGGATGTTAATGGCCTCAATCATTATTTTTTAATTAAACGAGTGTGTTTTATCTCAATGAACTAAACTTTGCCCCATATAGAGGATAGTTAGTACAGAGCCGTTTAGAGGGGGAGAGCCGTGTAGAGGGAGAGGGCTACAGGGCTTAAGCCCCTCTCTCAGTGGTGGATCACCCCTAGACACGCTCCTATAAAGTTTTGGTTTAGAAGGGCGTCAAAACGCGAAAAATATTGATGTCAAATAAGCATTTTTCAGAAAACTTCCATAGAATGTTTCATTTAATCATTTTTTATTTTCAATTAGTTATTGTTATTAATGCTGAACCTCGGCAGAAAAGGGTCAATGTCCATTTTGCAAGTTTTTGGTAGCACCTTATTTAGTAATTTTTATTAATACAACGTACAAAAATACTTTCCAATATTTTGATACTTTCGTAATATATGGACACTTTTTTCTTTTATAATTTTTTCATTATCTTATGATAATTTTTTCATTATCAGTGATTTGCGGACATAACTCAAAATCGGCAGTGGCCTTTCGAACAGTGACCTTTTCTTTATCAAGGTACAGAATGATGTTTTATATATAATTTAAAATTATAAAAATTTATATTACTATCTATCTATATATATAAAATATGATGTGTGTATGTATGTGTGTATATATGTATATCTATCTATATATATAAAATAGAATGTATGTATGTATGTGTGTATATATGTATATTTTCTATACAAATCTACACCATTTGACCAATCCACACCAAATTTGGTACACTTATACTTAGAACACTGCGGTCAGCATAGGCTAACTCTTAACCCCCGTTCTATTGGCCCTGGGGGGCTAAAAACTATTCGAAATCGCAATAGAAATAACATTGAGCATAGATTGATTGCTTTAGGCAGCGATGGTTGCTTTACCAGTGTTGATCGAAAAACAATTTTTTCCGAAACAAATTAAATTACAGTATTTATGTTTGAACTGACTTTTTAGTTCTTCCCATGATGTAAATAAATTATAGATATTTTATTGATGAAGGAAAGAATATTTTAAAATATTTATGTTTGCAAGGAAATTCAAGGAAAGGTTTTCAGGAGTTCAAGGATTATTTTCAAGAAAAGTTGGTGTATATTTCGACCAACTTTCCTTAAATAATTTATTGAATACGTAATGATTTGTAGAATTCTGTTTCACAAGGCTTTTTAGGTAAGGCGTGCAATTTATTTTAAAATGTCCGGAATAGATACATGTGAATCCTCCGTTGAAAGCAGTGATTTTCTTTCTGAAAAATTCTTTAAAATCGACCTTCTGCTTTTCGAAAAAAATTTATCTATTCAGTTTAATTTGTCTACACCGATTACATTTATTTCTAACCCAAGCACCGTTATTCCGAAAAGCACAAACGAAAAACTCACTGATCATAAAAGCGTAATTTTGCTACTTGGTATCTGGCAGCATCAGAATTAATGTTTACTTTTTTTTATAAAACTTTGTAGAACTTTCTAGAAAGTTGGGGAAACGGAAACTTCCTTGGACTCATGGTGGAGAACATTCCAGCACCCACTCGATTCTTAGCTGGTCGTATTTAAAGGAAGCTAACTCGGTAAGTCTTCCAGTTTATCATCTTTCAGTGAATCTGAGAGTTTTATTTCGCTCTTTTGATTGTAAAAGTGTTTCCTACTTTATTCGACAGTGATAGTGTACATTTTGGATTTATATTTCTAAACGGATGTAAGTACTACATAATTTTATATTCGTTTTTTCAGCTTTTTATTGTATTCTATAATAGATTTCATTGCTCAGTGAGAGTGTGCCTTTTGCTTAATTTTTTAAATAAGTTTAATGGGATCAGAATTAATGCTTTTTTACACCAGAATAAAAGTTTATTTTTTAGTATGATTTAAAATTCTGTGTTTGAGTATTTTGATTGACAACTTTTAAGTAAGGCATTAATATTTTTTATTTGTGTTAAAAGTTTGATATTCCTAAACTGGTGTAAGTACTTCGCAATTTTAAATTTGTTTTACCATTCAGTTTATATTAGCTTTTTATTTTTATTGTGTTCTATAATAGATTTCATTGCTCAGTGAGTGTGCCTTTTGCTTATTTTATGAAATAGCATTTCTTTGTATTCTTTTACAGATTTCTTTGCTGTAGCAATGCCTCCAAGGAAGCGGTAGGCGATCGGCCAAGTGCAGCCAACGGCTAAGATGATGAAAGATGAGCGTAGTCAAGAAACTTCCGAGGAGAGGAATAGAAGACTTGCGATTGCGAGAGAGCTACATCTAGAGTAACAGAGACGGCACAGCAGCGTGAGGCCCGACTACAAGATAAGAGAGATAGAGCTAGTACATCTAGAGCAACAGAGACAGCACAGCAGCGTGAGGCCCGACTATAAGATAAGAGAGATAGAGTCAAATGACGGGAACGTTGAAAACCTCGGTGCCTTAGTCGTACTACCAGCTACATTTACAGGCAGTCCCAGACACATGACACATGCACGAATACACGCAAGATGCTATGACGTACGTGAGGACGTACGGGAGACCAGACTTATTTATCACCTACACCTGCAATCCGACTTGGACGGAGATCAAGGAGGTTCTTACCAAAGGTCAATTAATTACCCAGTGAACGCCACGACTTGATTGCGAGAGTATTTATACAGGAGCAGTTGAAACTGCACTTTGCGCCTCTTTCGTTTTTTAGAATGCATTTTTTCGTCTGAATTTCGTTTCTGTTTATCTTTATGTCTTAATCTTTTACATATTGCAATATATTCAGAAATTAAATGTATATATTTGCGTCCGAAGTATATTGTAGAAGCTATGAAAAAGTTAAAACGTATTTTCCGTACAACTTAAATGATTGTATTTTTCTGTGAAAGAAAAGTGCTTATTCTAATTCACTTTTCAAGCAACATTTAACCATTTCAACCCGAGCAACGCCGGGTAATTCAGCTAGTCTTTTAATAAAATTATTTAATTATATTTTGGTCAACAAACATGAAAATAATCACGAAGAGAGAAGCTGCTGCGCCTATGTCCTCAAAATGACTCGATCCGCCTCTGCACTCCCGTCTTATCTGCAAGTACTCTTTTATAGCATATATTTGGTTCTAGAATTTGAGTAAACCTATGAAATAACCACACTTATTTGACGTTTAATGCCTTCCGAAGTGTCTAAAGTATATATAAAGTAACTTCTGTGAAGGATTATATGGAGAAAGGTGCCTTTTATGACTTTTTACGAGTTCTTAACACGGCCATGGGTGGTCAATACTATGGTACCGGACTCGAGGTCCGGTGAATGTGATAAGCTGTAATGTGCTGTTTGTTTACTGTTTAGAATATTGCAATTCTTTTCAATGTAGCATTTATAACACAGTTGTACAATCAAATTTTAAGCATTGCAAGTGAAATGAAAAATATGCTGAACATATTTGGATCTTTAAATTTGGTTCTCGACCAGTTTCTCATTTCGATTTCAAAGACTGCGCATGTCTATCTATCACTAGAACTGCTCCAGACACCAAGTCTGGGTTGTGGCAGTCGCTATAGAAACAGGGCTTGTTCATTTTGAGTAGGGGTGATTCTCGGGATAATTTGATTTTCTTTTATCTATGGCTAATGTTGGAGCGAAAAGAGGTAATTTGGATTTCAAAGACTGCGCATGTCTATCTATCACTAGAACTGCTCCAGACACTAAGTCTGGGTTGTGGCAGTCGCTATAGAAACAGGGCTTGTTCATTTTGAGTATGGATGATTCTCGGGATAATTTAATTTTCTTTTATCTATGGCTAATGTTGGAGCGAAAAGAGGTAATTTTCTAGTATAAATCATCTCGGCGACAGGTAAAACTCTTAACAAATATATTTTCAAGTTGTCATTAAATGCCCCAATTTGACAAACTTGAATACATTTTTTCAAGCATCCCTATCAAAAATAGCGTGAAGTCCATTTCTAGGGCAACAAGACAGAAGCAGACTTTGTGTATGGAGAAGTTCTCGTAGTACATGGACTCGAGTGGCTCAGAAGTCTCATGGATTTCTTTGTCATGAGATTAAAGATTTAGACAGGATTCACTTTTCCCCCTGTTCCACGCGTCTGTGTCACTAATAATTGGTTTAGGCTTAAGGCATCCTAGTTTACAGTATTGCGTATGGTATACAATTAGTATGTATCATTTTTTCATGCACCCCATTTTCTTCATAATGGCCTCCACATAGGGGTCGTTGGTCTCATGGTTCCGGGGGCCAGAAAATTTGAAATGTTTAAGTAATGTAATAGGAAATATATTTTCCAAGTCATTTACATATTTTTCTCTCTCATTGTATCTATATATATAAAATAGGATGTGTGTGTGTGTGTATGTGTGTGTGTATATATATTTTCTATACAAATCTACACCGTTTGACCAATCCACACCAAATTTGGTACACTTATACTTTAGAACACTGCGGTCAGCATAGACTAACTCTTAACCCCCGTTCTATTGGCCCTGGGGGGCTAAAAACTATTCGAAATCGCAATAGAAATAACATTGAGCATAGATTGATTGCTTTAGCCAGCGATGGTTGCTTTACCACTGTTGATCGAAAAACAATTTTTTCCGAAACAAATTAAATTACAGTATTTATGTTTGAACTGACCTTTTAGTTCTTCCCATGATGTAAATAAATTATAGATATTTTATTGATGAAGGGGGAAAGAATATTTTAAAATATTTATGTTTGCAAGGAAATTCAAGGAAAGGTTTTCAGGAGTTCAAGGATTATTTTCAAGGAAAGTTGGTGTATATTTCGACCAACTTTCCTTAAATAATTTATTGAATACGTAATGATTTGTAGAATTCTGTTTCACGAGGCTTTTTAGGTAAGGCGTGTAACTTATTTTAAAATGTCCGGAATAGATACATGTGAATCCTCCGTTGAAAGCAGTGATTTTCTTTCTGAAAAATTCTGTAAAATCGACCTTCTGCTTTTTGAAAAAAATTTATCTATTCAGTTTAATTTGTCTACACCTATTATATTTATTTCTAAACCAAGCACCGTTATTCCGAAAAGCACAAACGAAAAACTCATTGATCATAAAAGCGTAATTTTGCTACTCGGTATCTGGCTGCACCAGAATTAATGTTTACTTTTTTTATAAAACTTTGTAGAACTTTCTAGAAAGTTGGGGAAACGGAAACTTCCTTGGACTCATGGTGGAGAACTTTCCAGCACCCACTCGATTCTTAGCTGGTCGTATTTAAAGGAAGCTAACTCGGTAAGTCTTCCAGTTTATCATCTTTCAGTAAATCTGGCAGTTTTATTTCGCTCTTTTAGTTGATTGTACATTGTTTTGTATATTCTTTTATTGTTTCCTACTTTATTCGACTATGATAGTGTACATTTTGGATTTATATTTCTAAACTGATGTAAGTACTACATAATTTTATATTAGTTTTTTCGTTAATTTTAGCTTTTATTGTATTCTATAATAGATTTCATTGCTCAGTGAGAGTATGCCTTTTGCTTATTTTATAAAATAGCATTTCTTTGTATTCTTTTACAGATTTCTTTACTGTAGCAATGCCTCCAAGGAAGCGGAAGGCGATCGGCCAAGTGCAGTCAACGGCTAAGATGATGAAAGATGAGCGTAGTCAAGAAACTTCCGAGGAGAGGAATAGAAGACTTGTGATTGCGAGAGAGCTACCACATCTAGAGCAACAGAGACGGCACAGCAGCGTGAGGGCCGACTACGGGATAAGAGAGATAGAGCCAAACGATCACGGACTGCGCACCATTTTAGCTTAGAATTGGAAGAATTCCACTACGATTCACATAAAGACTACTCGCTGCATGCAAGTGTTACCATAGGGAAAATGGAAATGGTTTGTAGTTACTATCAAGCCAAAAAGTTTAAATCAGAGTCTACTGGTATTTGCTGTAAAAATGGAAAAGTTAAACTCTGCCAACTGGAACCACCACCACAAGAACTTTTGACTTACACATCAGGAGATACGTCAGAGTCGAAGCATTTTCTTAGTAACATCAGATAATACAACTCATGTTTCCAAATGACATCATTCGACGCCGCATCAGTTGTTGGACAGCCCGGATTTCCGTCGACATTCAAGGTGCAAGGGCAGATTTACCATAGAGCGGGATCGTTGCTTCCGCTGCCAGATCAACCACCAAAATTTCTACTACAATAAATTTATTCAAAACGAACAAATGGAAACTGATCAGAGGTGCGCCTACATCTCGGGAACAAGACGTCAGATTGTGTTAAACTTACAGAGGATATTTCATGAGCACAATAATCTTATTAAAACGTTTGAAACAGCATTGGAACGTATGCCAACAGATGAATATAAAGTAGTCATAAGAGCAGACCGAAGATCAGCAGGTGAACACGAGCGGCGCTTTAACTCTCCTCAAGCAGATCAAGTCGCGGTGGTTACATCAGGCGATGAGTTCCATCAACGGGATATCGTTATTCAACGACGAGGTGAATCATTGCAGCGCGCATTTCGGAAACACATCGATCTTATGATGCTCTGGAGTACCCAGTGATATTCCCCACGTGGTGAAGATGGATATCATTTTAATCTGAGGCAGATCAACCCAAAAACAGGTGAAACAACGAGCAAGAAAGTTTCAGTGATGGATTTATATGCGTACAGATTAATGGTTCGAGATACTGAGCAGTCCACGTATTGAACTGCAGGCAATTGTTTCATCAGTTCATCGTCGATATGTACACAAAAGTCGAGAGAGAGCGTCTCCTTTACATTCGTCTAAATCAACGTAAACTGAGAGTTGACGAATATATTCACCTGAGAGATGCTGTGGTAAATGACGGGAACGTTGAAAACCTCGGTGCCTTAGTCATCCTACCAGCTACATTTACAGGAGTCCCAGACACATGCGCGAATACACGCAATATGCTATGACGTACGTGAGGACGTACGGGAGACCAGACTTATTTATCACCTTCACCTGCAATCCGACTTGGACGGAGATCAAGGAGGTTCTTACCAATGGTCAATTACCCAGTGAGCGCTACGACTTGATTGCGAGAGTATTTAAACAGAAGCAGTTGAAACTACTGCACTTTGCGCATCTTTCGTTTTTTAGAATTCTGCATTTTTTCGTCGGAATTTCGTTTCTGTTTGTCTTTATGTCTTAATCTTTTACATATTGCAATATATTCAGGAATTGAATGTATATATTTGTGCCCGAAGTATATTGTAGAAGCTTTGAAAAAGTTAAAACGTATTTTCCGTACAACTTAAATGATTGCATTTTTCTGTGAAAGAAAAGTGCTTATTCTAATTCACTTTTCAAGCAACATTTAACCATTTCAACCCGAGCAACGCCGGGTAATTCAGCTAGTTTATAATAAAGCTTCACAAGTATGCGAAGGAAAAGAAGAAAATTTGTAATTGTCAAAGTTTAAACATTGAGTACTTCAAGCGCACGTTTTCAATTTAATGAGGGGGACTGTCATCTGAATTGATACTTTTTTATTTCCATGGCAAAGCAAAGGAGTTATAAAAGGAGACACGAAAACAATACAAATTACAACATCAGAACACGAACGACAAAACAAGAAAAGTTAATGATTGAAGTCATTATCCCAAAAAGTCCTCTAGCTTTCCAGTACCTGGCTATTTCTGAATCAATCTCATACAATGGAACCCATAAACAGAGCCCTCTGTTCACAGGTTCTTTCAGTTCAGTTTCCTTACGGATGGCCATATATTTATCAATTCAGTGGGGGTGCTTCCCAGACAATCATATCCAATCAAAAGACGGAAAGGAGCCACTGTATCATGGTGCGGCCTATCCGGTATATCAACGATATCCTCCCTATTTTAGGGTCGCAGTGGGTTAGCAACCTGCGAGTAGTAGGCTGGGCAAGTTCGTACCAACACCCACGACGATCTTTGTTTGGACAGAGTTTCGAACTCGCAGCCTTCCGGTTACTAATCCGCGACTCTACCAACTGGGCACCGAAACCGTATTCGAAAAACAAGCCAACTGGCGTCGCTCTCAGAACACGTTCAGGAAATATCGTCGCAGAAGCACTACCGCCATATGTATTTAACTTGCCAGAAAATGCGTCTAATACAGACATGCGCAGACCGAGGCCCGCGAGTCTCATGCTGCCCTCCTTTGATTTGCTGGCGGCCCGCCTCACCATACGTTATTTTAACTGTAACAAATCACACGCGATAGGTAATTTAGGTTAAAACTTAGTTGCTAGATAATGCATTAAAATGAGCAAACCTCTTTGGGTCAACATGTATTTGTGAATAAACTTTTTCCGTCATGTTATCAGTTTCACAAAGCGAAAAATTGGAACCGCTTGACTAATAAAAATTTAGAATCAATTTTGCGCTTGGCTACTACAAAAATCGAGCCAAACATTAAACCAATTGTTAAATCAATGTAATGTCACGCATGAGATTAAATTCTTTATTTACTTTTTATTATCTTTATTTTTATAACAATATAAAATATAAATAACATAAATAATAAACACAAACAAATATAAATAAAATAAATGTTATATGATAGATAGCTTTCATGGTTTTTCGGGCGTCTCTCCCACTGTGAATCTATGTGGCCCTTGGTCTTAACGAGTCTGCTCCCTGCTCTAATATGAAGAACTTTAGACACTTTACTACTGTGAATATACATTGAAAAGTGTAGCAATTTACACGCACAAAAATGCTTCGCTTTTTGACTGCTACTAACCTTGCCAATTCTCATCGTACGCATGCGTAGAAGTTGTTCCTATTCTCTCCTGAGTTCCTTCTTTTTATTTAATATTTAATTTCATTTTATTAACTAAAATATTTTTTATTACAATTTGCCTATTTGACAAACAATGAATTTTATAACTAGACATCTTGAAATGTAAGTATTCATTTAAACTCACCGAGCGCTCAGAGCAAGATCCGGTGCTTCGAAAAACGCTTCTGCTTTCAAGGAATGTTTCAAACACCCGAAAGGGATGCTTAGGTTCTGAAATTCCATTCCCTCCCCCTCCAACTTGCAACAGAGCACAGAATTTTTTTTCTTTGTTATCATATAACTCGGAAATATTTACTCATATTTCTTTAAAAATTAAGCAGTATAATAATTAACCAGGGAAAGCCGGAATTGATTTTTTTTTTCAAATTTCAATTTCCTTCTGGTATATTGTTTTTATGTTATTAATGTAGTGAAAACCAATTTTTGTTGTGAATACACCCGGAAGTCTTCCGTCACTCTTATAAAACAACATCTGCTATCAAACTTGAAAAAAATTATATTCATAGGAGGAAATCGTAAATTTCTGAACCCGTTTTCACTGATACAAAAAACGGTACCGCACGCCTTTCCCGGGTTTTAAGGGGATTTTATAATACCTTTAAGCATTCAAATCATGATTAGGCATAAGAAATCAGGATTAAGCATAAAAACTTCATTTCGTCAAAATGATATCTGATAAAGTTTGCTGTGTATCACAATGAAACTTTTAAGGGAACAAACAGTAAGGGACTTTCAAAACTAACTTTTGGAACTATTATCCGATTGTTAAGAAATTTGCACACACTGTTTTTTTACAAAAAAGCCTACATATAAAGTTTGTCCCGAAGATATTAAATCATTCGGAAGTTATTACACAAAACGTGGCCAAAAAGTGTTTGATAAATTAGCTAAAATTGATAGGTCCCATTCGCATTAATTTTCCATGCAGTATCGAAATTTTAATTCACGTAATAGTTTGTATACATATAAATCAAATCAACTCCATTTAGGAAGTGTATCACTCAATTGTGAAACAAAACCATTTTGACTAAAACACATACAATTTTACAAACATTTTAACAGTAGCAAGATTTTAAACCAAAGTTTCAACATTTTGAAGCGTGATAAACTTCTCATTTTTGCACTTAGATATATACAAGATATATTGCAAGAAAATTTTTCAAGTAAATCAATTAAAACCAGATGCTCAGGGAACATTTTGTAACTAGAAGAATATCAAAATATCTGAATCGGAGAAAAACGCGTTTTTGTAATAGACTTAGTATACTCATCTACTATATGCTGTATGTTGTTGCGTAACTTAATCTACAAGTAGAATATTTACTAGGACAACTTGCGAGCAACTTTCCGAGTCAATTCCTGCTTCTATCAAAATAATGATGGAAAAAGGAGTAGTAGTTTTTAAATTAAAACCAAAAATATAACTCAAGTAATACAAAATATGAAATAATCAATTACTATTTCACTTAATTGATTTTTAGCAAAATTTCTCTCACATATTCAAATTTCTGAATAAAACTTTTGTGCAAAATTTTTATTTTTAAGCTCTATGATAGTTTGACTTCATTCCAAATTTTCTCTTAACATTTTAGAGTTATAGTGCACGCAGTTTTAAAAATTTTCATTGAGAAAAATGCGCTTAACGTTTAGCTGACAGGGTTAAAACTGAAATAGGGTAGGTATGTATTTTAATTAACGTCACACTGGAGCAACACAACGGGTTATTACTGAAATAGTGTGTCAGAAAAATCTTAATTGTAAACGAGCTTATGTGAAATTTTTATGCAGTTTGTTTTTACCAGAATCGGGACATTTTAAGCTTTTAAATCTTATCGAAATTGAAAATTGATTTTTTTTGAAGTTTTAAAAGTACTATGCTCCCCCCTTATTATATATAAGTCAGATGCTTCTCTGTCAGCAATTCGTAAACTGTACAATTACAATTTTATAATATTCCACTTATTCAGGCTTTGTAAAACTCAACCTGACACCAACGAGAATATTCTAAGCATAATATGTAATTAGTGTCGCTAGTCTACATTTCGATGCCAGAATACCACTAGGTTATTTATGTAGTCATCTTTTTCTTTTTTTTATATTTCAACTTTTAAGAATCTTGATTGTCCAATGCTTTTTCATGTACGTAATGAGCGAAAGAGTAGTAAAAAGTGCGTGGTAAAAATAAAAATTTTTTAATGCACTCAAATTTTTTTGATTTGTATCGAACAAAAATTTTGAAAGTATCAACTGTAGTAAGCAAATGTCATGCAAGTTTAAAGCATATAATTTAGAATTTGTAAACTTTAAATGGAATTTCGATAGCAATTCTTTTAATCGCTTAAGGAATTTTGTTAATTTACATGTGCTTGCGTCAGGATGATTTTTAACATCTCAAAACTAATTGAAAATAAGCAAGTAAGCAATATTTTATTCACATATGGTAAAAAGAAAAGTATATAATTCTAATTACTTTTAAGATGTGGAATTTGGGCATTCCTTTTGAAAATTAATTTGATAAAGCTATGTTTGCAAGTACACTAAATTTTCTAAAATACTAAGTGACACTAAATTTTCTTGTATTAGTATGTGTGTTTAACTACTCATTAGAAAGCAAACTACAATCGGGGGTTTGGATATAATACATATAATTTACTTCTATATGAAGACTTGTTACTGAGGTATGGAGTGCCCAGAAATGTAACTGCTCTTTAGAATAAATTTATATTTTACTTGTATTACCTCATACAAGTAAAATGCTTGTACCAGCCTATAACAATATTAAAATGTCAATAAATATTACTTGTAATGAGTTTTAGACTGCTTTCAGACACTTAACCTGCGTGATAAATGAAACTTCGATTTGCGCTGATTAAATTGGCACCAATGTGTATTTTTTATTGTTTCTTAATATCTAAGATATTTATGGGTAGTTGATGGTAGTTGAATTAACGTCGCACTGGAGCAACACAGCAGGCTATTGGCGATGGTCCTGAATCAAGGAAAGATTCAAAGGAAGATTCAAGGACACCTCATAATTTTGAACCACGGTCATATGACGAGATTAGCAACCAAGCTGGCACTCTACTCTCCAAATTTCCACACCTCGCCAACGAGGACATTTCAAACCACGACAGATTAAACGTGCATCAGCCCCCATTTACACGATAGTCTTTGGTTAGATCGACTTTCGAATTCCCAACCTTCCGGTTGCTAATCCGCTACCTACCAATGGGGGTATCACTACCCCAATATATTTCGGGGATGTCTAGTCGTGGATCCTCAAGAAAATACAACAAAATACATGTTTGATGACTCATGTCTATCTAGATGAGGAAACGGATTTTTCTATCGTCTTGTCCAATCCCTTTCCATTCAATTCTCATTTAGTACATAGATGAATCATTATCTTACTTTAGCAACCAATTACTAAATGAGCATTTCGTTTGGAAATATATTTGACTATTCTCAGGCCTGTCCACGATTTTTCGATTTACATTAATTAAATATTCATTTGATTATTTTTGTTACTTCAAGTATATTTAGAAGAGTCTCCCTCCTCGTCCATTTGAATACGTAGCTTGCTAATAAGCAGTCATCGTTTATAGGTGTTAAAAACAATAAATGTTTCTTAAATTTTTAAAATTCTTTTATAAACCATGACAAAATGTTGGAAATTTACATTTGAAATTTTTATAATTGTTTTTATATATTTCTTTCTCTCTTCTGTTCTCAAGAAAATTGTAGAAAATGTACTTACCTAGAAACTTTGAAACTGTTTCTCTCAAAATAATCTTAAGCCCCTCTGAGATGTTACCCCCATGAAAGAATTCAGAATACTTCATTTCAAGAGGGGCGGGGCCAAGTTAACGACGTCATATGCTCTCGATCGTGGTGATTGGAGCATAGCTCCCACAATGGAAAACTATGTTTATAGATTTTACTTTTCAACTTTTTAGGGTAAGTACCTTAAGAGGTATTTTCACCATTCGAAAAAATAAGTAAGTATAGAAACTAGTTTGTGGAATGAAGCCGGATTGATTCTAATAACTTTTCAATTTTCACTTTACAAATTGAAAAAGCTCTCACCATCTATGTTCTCTTTTTAAACTAATATAATAAAAGTATGAATGAAAGATGCCAGTGGAAAAAGGAAAGTAGATTAAATTATGGTTAAAAGGAATAAGGGGGTAGCTATTTTTTTAAGCAAATTATATTTAAAGAAAGTCATTTCATTGGTATTAAAGAACTTTATACGGCTATGTATACATCAGATGATTTATATCTTTGTAAACATTTTTGAATTTATTTTAAGTTATTTAGCATTTGGTTTTTCCACAAAAAATGATTTTATTAGATCGAATTTGTATCTAACGAATAAAATTTCGATCCAATCAAATCTTATAATTAGTAGTTTGGGATTGTGCTTGTCCGCCAACCATTATTTATCAATGAGAGACATTTTCTGTCAAGCTAAATGTAGGTGGCGGAACGTGTTTCCTGTACGTGTTACGAACGTGAAATCACTTGGCTTGTTTTTCGAAAAAGCACTTCGCCCATAAAAATTCCAAAGAATGAATTCCAAATTGATATATGATACTCGATTGGTTAACACCAATTAGATTAAAATCCAAACGTTGGTAAAACGGCGATAAACTACATTTTGAGGTAATCCCGATGTGTATCATGCGAGAGCATTTGCACAGCAGAAGCAAAATCCTCGCAGATCATCTAGTTTGCTTGCACTGAAAATCGCTCTCATAGACAACTGGAATGACAAAGTGAACCTGTATTGGGCTGCCGGTAGGATAATTTTCTTTTCACACTCTTCGATATAGTAACAGTAACTAACTATCCTGTATGTACTACATAAAATTTTATATTTCGGTAGTTAGGGCAGGGGGAACAACTTTCGACCACAACATGCACTCAATGTATCATCTCCAACTGTGGAGAGTATTTTTCGAGGGCCTTTGAAGGCTTGGTACCAAATTTGAATTCATAAAGAAAACAAGCCCAAATAATTGACTGACACTTGCATACTGAGATCACTTTTTCAAAACTTCAAATGATTAATTTCCATAAGTGTTATACACCGATAAATTCTCTGTTAAAGAAGCTTTTGTTTAAGGTTACATAATAGCACTTTTTATTGATAGGGAGAGTATATTCAATGTGGCATTGACTAAACCTAGAAACGACTCGAACTTTCTTGTTTACCTGATAGCTGAATAGTATTCGCGGGTAACAAAACAAATGGCTTAAACCGATGGAAGATTACAATGATTTGGAATACCTCGGAGAAGTGGCGTTGCCAGATGGGGAGTTAAGGGGGTCCAAGCTCTCCTCCCTCCCCCAAAGAAGTGTTGGTTTTTATTTTTAAAATATCTACAAATTTGTTCCCCAAATTCAACTTAAAAGGATCGCAACTTTCCAAGCACTAAATGGCCAGAATGGGGTAGACACTACGTTACCCTGAAGCACCAGGGGAGGTGTTGCCTCATTGCACCCACCGTGAACTGTGGGAGGAAAGTGCCTTCCTGGAGGACTTTGGGGAAGCTGGCCAGCATTTAAGTATCGTCTTGATAAAGCCACACTTCAAGTAACTACCTCGACGTCGGTATATACAATATTTCTACAAATAAAACACTTTAAATGCACGAAAACCTTTTTTGCATTCTTCAAATAAAATAATAGAATCTTTTATTTTATAAACTGTTATTTATTAAAATAGTTTTAGGATTTAATATTCATAAAAGTATGAAAGTAATGATTGTTAACATTGCTCTTTTTGCACTGACTGAACTATTTTCTCTTATATTCACATATTACGTATCAGTCCTCCTTCAACAGCAACACAAAAGTTAATTTCCAGAAACAACTTTCGAATGCTATTTTATGTAATTTATTGTTTTACGGAACATTGTTGGCTTCGCTTGTCGCTCTGCGATCATTTTTCACTACACGGAGGATAATTAGATTGGAACTTACACGCAACATTATTGTTCCTTAAATGTACAGGCATTCATGCACTTTGATCCACTAGGATGTGCCATTTTATGCGCTTTCAATAATTCTGTTAAAATTCTTAGTCTGGCAATCGAAAGTAACAATTTAAATAAAACGGCTTAATTTTGCCTGATAATTTAAAATTGTACCTCCCCTCCGAAATAAAATCCCGGTTACGTTACTGTCTGGGAGCAAATAGGTAAACCCTTTAGTACATGGCAGTAAAGTAATACACGTACTTCGGTTTCCACAACCTTGAAAGTAGTATGTGAGGGAGTTTCAATGTAAGCAAACCAGGCGGTCTGCAAAGATTTTACTTCTGCTGTCCAAATGCTACCGCGGTAGCCCTGTTGGAAGAGTTGCGAGCTTGAAACCGATAATCAACCTAATATCGTCGTGTACATGGGGACTGATGTACATCAAATCTGTCGTGACCATAAATGTTCTCACGTTGGTGTGGTGTGGACGTTTGGAGAATGGGGTGTTACCTCAGGTGTTGACCTCATCATCTGACCGTGGTTCAAATTACTAGGTGTTGTCCTCGGGATTAATCCCGGACCATCACCAATAGCCCGTTGTGTTGCTACAGTGCGACGTTAATTCTACTACCTAGCAAATGCTATCGCATGATACATATTGGGGTTACATTAAAATGTAGTCGATTTCTATTTTGGAAGCGTTTAGTTTTTAATTGGTTCTTAAAACAATCAATTATCATTTATCAATTCGGAATTTATTGTTTGGAATTTCTATTGGCGAAGTGATAAAATAATATTCGAGGCAGGTAAGCAGTTGAATTAACGTCGTACTGTACCAACAGGCTACTGGTGACAGTCCGGGATCAATCCCGAAAGGAATGATCCGAGGACGACATCTCGTAATTTTGAACACGGTCAGATGATGAAATCGTATTTGCAGAACAAGCCGACTGACATCACGTTCGAAAACGTACAGGAAATACGTTAAGTAGAAACACTATCACCACCCATATTTAGCTCCACAGAAAATGCCTCTCATACTCTGAACTTGAGACTAAATATAATTTTATATATGAGAGGAATTTTCAGTGTAAACGACGGTCTAGTGTAAACCAGACGGTCTTCGAAAATTTTACTTCTGCTGTTCAAATGCACCAGCGTAATATAATACATATGGGGGATACCTGAAATGTAGTTTTTCGCTTTTGGGGCGACGTTTGACGTTTGATCTAATTGGTGTTGACCAATCAACTATCAAATGTCATTTCGGAATTGATGCTTTGAAATTTTGATGGAAGTGCTGAAATCGTACTCGAAAAAAACTATTCACGTCAAATTCAGAATACATACAGAAAACGTGTATCGCCGCAGAATATATGCGATTATATGCCATTGGATATATATATATATATATATATATATATATATATATATATAAATATATATATATATATATATATATATATATATATATATAATCATTTTGATGGGAAGTGGGTGGATCTTTTAATCTGTGGTATGGATTATGTTCAATGCTTTTCATATAGTGCTATAGGAGAAAAACGAAGATGCACAAAAGAGACGACATATTAAATTCAAACTCAGCATGGAGTTTCTCTCTTAAAATTTCATTTCCCCCTAGCGCATCCTAGAAAACTTCTCTCAAAATGTATACAAGTATGAAGATTAATCATAAAATATGACAAAAAATCACTAAAAGATGGAGAAGGTGATTGGGGTTACAATGCTTCTTTATCCTTATCTAAGTAAAGCTGTTTCTTGTATCGAATTTTACACAAAGAAAGTGATTACTTTATTTATTAGATCGATATCTGATGGGGCTTTATGTATTTCTTTTTACATAAGCAGCTCTTATGTTATACAAAAGAAGACAAATGTCACTATTTCAAAGAAGATCGAATACTATAAAGAAAGAGCACTGTAATAAGCTAACTCCCATTTGTGTTTTTAAAAATTGCATCCTTATGTATAAAAAAAAGCCGTGAGTCTTGTATGGAGGCATTTCTATCCCCAAAATAAATAGAATCAAATTAAACCTAATCTAATAAAAATGTAGCTAAATTTGGATTACTTAAGAGATTATTTTTGAATTCAAGAAATGATTTGAATTTTTCTGTAATAAAGAACCTTTATTTATCCTACGCTCATCGTTGACCGTAGGGACATATGGAGTCTAGTTCTTCGGTATTGGCGAGAAATTTCATAGGTTAATAGGGTTTCATAAGTTCATATGCATTTTCTGTTTTCCTAACTGAAATTCTTATCTAAAGTCCTTTTTTGTATTGAATGGCCTACAGGCCCACTAAAATCACTAGCCTTCCGGGAAGTTCCGGATTCCCGATGGGCCAGTCCGTCACTTTAAAAATCAATGGAGTTTGAAAGCAAACTAATTGTTTAAAGTGTAGATATAACAGCAAACTGACACTCAAAACGCGGAAAAATAAAGAATTTAAACTAAAAATAACTTGGATGCTGCGGTATGTGTACATATTATACTACTTCTCCATCTCCTTGTGTCTTTATCTTTTCCTCTATCTATATTATGCAGCTATGAGAGGCGTTTTCTGTCAAATTAAATATAGATGATGGTAGTGTTTGTTATATGATATATGATAGTGAATTGGTATATGATAATTGATAGGTCAACACCAATTTTATTAAACGTCAAACTTTGCCAAAACGGTAAAAAACGACATTTTAAGGTACCCGATATGTATCATACGAGAGCATTTGGACTGCAGACCCAAACTCTTCGCAGACCAAATGGTTTGTTTGTTTACAGTGAAAATTCTTCTCATTCTTGCGATTTAATTTCATTAGATTTCTACATATATGTGATTTCAATCATGCATTTGTTGATCAAGTTTGTTTCTTTCAACTTGATTCTTATGCATCATAGAAAAAATGGGAATTAGTAAAATATTCTATTATTAGCAAATCTCAGGTGTAATGACAATTAATTTCAAGACTGCATCCTTTTCGGAGGGTGCTGCAGTAGCCCCGTTGGTAGAGTCGCAGATTAGCATCCGGAAAGTTGCGAGTTCGAAACTCGATCCAACCAAAGACCGTCATGTAAGTCGGGATGGTTCAAATTAATTCTGTCGTGGCCTCAAATGTCCTCACGTTAATGTGATGTGGAACTTTGATGAGTGGGGTGCCACCTCAGGTGTTGATCTCGTCATCTGACCGTGGTTCAAAGTTGCGAGATGTTGTCCTGGGATATTTCCCTTTGGGACTGATCCCGAACCGTCTCCGTCAGCCCGTCGTGCTTTTTCAGAGCTTTGTAAATTCAAATACCTACTTACCTATCATTTCGATGACCACGTACAAAAGCATTTGTTTTCTTTAAAAGAATTCTTAATAAATCAGAAACATTTTAGATTAGAATATAGTTTCTCCCATTCACCCTCCAAAATATTTGCATATTTCCTTGATATTTATACTAGTAGTAGTACTTAAAACAATTGTATCATTATAGATTTTTAAAAACCCTCTCGCGTATAAATATACAAAGATCATTAAAATTGCTCCTATGAAGGATAAACTTAATTATTTCTTCAATATTCTGATAAGATTTGACTTTCTTTTGATACACCCGCGAAGTATATTTCTGACTTTCAGTAATATTGCTATGTACTATTCTACATTTGAAGTACTTAAGATGAAAAGAGATTCCAAAGCACATCCAATCTGTAGTATTGATATTCGATTGAAACGTATCGTAAAAATGTTGATAGAAGGCATTTCGGCGTCTTTATAAAAAGTCCATTCTAATAATCAATAAAATATCGATAACTTCAACATTCCATGTAGAGCATATTTTCAGATGTGGATAAATTCAAGTAGGTGTTTTGTAGTATCCTCTCTCTGGGAATTCTCTATGGGAATAAGGGAGAGTGGGATAAAAAATGCCACCATCTTTTGAAAAGATCTTGTGTCTCGTTTAAAAACAGCTATAATGCCCGATTACACTGGTTAATAATTTCATTTTTTTTTACAAAACATGGATGATCGCGCTGACCTAGTTCGATCCACTCACAGTAGTAATTAGTGCACACACACAAAGTAGGTTAGTTCCATATAAATCCATTTTGACTAAGTGATTACCTTAATATCTCTTAAACTATAAATTTACAAAGATTTAATTTACAAAAATGGTTGCATTATTATTCGAAGACGAGATTGTTTTAATTAACGGAACAGGAGCTCGAGCGTCTTGTGTGTGGGAGATCGAAAGGTGAAAACACCCATCACTATAAGGCAATAGCCCTAGCTATTAACGACTTGCAAAATAAATTCATAACTACACCGGTAGATAAAGCATCAGGTAACTATGCAATTATTAGTAGAAAACTATATTTAAATTTGCTATACTGAGCTTACAAATTCTTATACTTATAAGTTCTGCAAATCTACGTATACTATTCTACTATTGTCAAAAATTTATTTCTTTAAATAACAGATTAAAAATTTCTAATTATCATATTATTTTACCATACATAACTATTGTTCCTAAATTTCATAAAAATCCATTTAAATTCCGATTTATTACCTGTGGTACAAATACTTATATGATTAAACTCGGTTTCTTACTTTGTAAATATCTAAAAGTTATCCTTAATACCATTATTGAAGAAGGTTGCACCTGGATTACTAGTGATAATAATGTTTTAAATTATATAAATGAAAATATTAATAATATACTAACCTACGACTTTAAAGACCTATTTACTGGCATACCACTGGGCAAACTTAAAGATGTACTAAATTACTATTATCATGATTTTAAAAATCTAATCACTACTGATTTTGAGGGTTGGGAATTTTTGGTTAACTATTGTATCGTTAATACTTTTATTTTTTACGGTGAGCATTTATTTTTTCAAATTAAGGGTATTATACCCCAGGGTTCCAATTTTTCATCCATTCTTGCTAATTTATTTATACATTATTATGAAAAAAATTTTGCCTACAAATTAATTCTTCCTTTAGAAAAATTGCTGTATCAATCCAAATATTGGTGATTTGATTGTTTTTAATGATAGTAATTTTGTTATGGAAATCGATTTACCCTAATTAATTATATTTATTAAAAACTAATTCAGATAATAATGAAGCCGTCTTTCTAGACTGGATTTATAAATAATCCTTACTTAAATAATAAAACTGATATTAATATTTATTATAAAAGAGATGATTTTGAATTTCCGGTTTTTAAATTAATATATTGGGCTTCTAATATTTCTAAAAAAAGTTTATTATAATGCAATTGCTGGTCAGCTGGTACGTTTCAGTAAAATTTGTAACTCTAAATCTAACTTTCTTTTTCAATGTAATGATCTCAAACATGCTTCGTATTAATAAGTACCCTCACTCTTTTTATGGGATTATTTCTGAAAGATTTAAAAATACTAATATTTATTTAACTAATGATTAACAGTAATGGCTTATTATTTTGGGGACTTGCCTGTTGACTATCAATTCTATTAATTCCAGCAAAAAAAAATTGCTCTGTTAATTTATTAAAATGCTGTAATTGAATACTTTCTTATCGTTTTCCGAATCTGAACTCCAGTTCCGGTAAACCGGTTCAGAATTCCGAGTCGGAATTCCAATTCCGATTTCTTGACTGTTGCATAGTATAACTTTTATGGGTGTTATGAAGGACATTTGCTGGCGGTCATCATGTCGGAAGGACATTTGCGGCGGATTGTTGTCGATTTCGGGTTTGTTAAAGTGGGTAAGTTTGTTTTATCTTCTATAGTTTTGTGTGATTTTGTATTGTGCTTGTCTTTGGTGTGTGTCCTTGGATGTTCCGTGTTGCCTGGACTTCTCTACCTGTTTGACCTTTTGCCTGTTTGACCTTTCTACTTGTAGAGTGTTTGGGGGCTACTTTTGGCGAACTGCCACCCATATGTAGAAACACCATATTGTGTTGACTGGGTCAGGCTCCTCCCTGAAGACTCCCTGATGATCCACCAACACTTATATCACACACACACGCACACGCACATATATATATATATATATATATATATATATATATATATATATGTCGGGATAGGTAGCGGTAGCGTGGAGATCCGAGCTGATCGTCTGAACTTACACCTTGGACCAATCGCCCAACGGAATTGCCATATATTTCCGTTTCCACGGAAATATTTACAAATCTTTATCCATTATGTTGAACCCAGAGTGGAGAAGGAAAATCAACTGCCAATTTTAAGACATCCACATTTATTTAACATTGATATATATGTGGGGCGGTGTCTAGGGTTTACGAAATGATACGGAGATTAGGACTCACACATTTTATTTCTCTACCTAAAAACTATGTACAGCAACCGTTATCACAAATTGATGGAACAGCCTACACGCTGCCACTTGCATTAATTCTGTAAAAAACTGCGCTCGCTCCACCTGCGCGTGGAAGCCTTCAGTTACTAGTTCAAAACTGCGCTCGCTCCACCTGCGCGCGTGGAAGCCTTCAGTTACTAGTTCAATTCTAAATCACTCTCGCTGAGTCAGGAAAATAATTTCTACCAGTCACCGGATTTCAGCGGACACTTTCCGCCGCTCTTTCCGTCTCAGCCAACACCTGCACGTGTGGTTTAGTCGATCATCAGCCGTTTGCACATCCTCACAATATATATATATATATATATATATATATATATATATATATATATATATATATATATGTACAATTCTCACAACAGATAAGTCCCTTAGCAGTCCCTTTTCCACCTGTCTTTGTCTCCCTATCTATGTGGTCAATCCGTCTTGCCATCCCTTGTCACCTTTGAACTCAAGCCATCTCCTTAACTTGGACCTCACAAGGACTCTCCTGCTTTCAAATCGCATATGTAAGATCACATTCCTCCTTCGTTAAACCACCGATTTCTACCAATGAACTTTCTTGTTAGATCTCCTGGTCCAATATTTTTCTCTTAATCCTAATCCCTCTAGTGAGATCATTGAAAACTATTCATTCTTTCACGAGCCTCTTGAGCTAAGGAGCTCTCAAAGCCCTACCAAACTCTCAACCATCACGCCTTATGATGTTACTACTCGTCTACTGAAATAATAAAGAATTGTTATGGAATTTTCTGCCTCTCCATTTGTTACCAATAGATCATTACATCCAATACCAATGGATCATTCTCTCCGGTTGCCTTACACCACTCTTGCTACTCTCGTCATGACTGCAGGCTTATGAGATCTGTTATTATGACAGATTTTAAAATCGACAGGGTGGCAACTTGTGGTTTGGGAACCTCACCTTGAAGTCCAAGTTTTAAGAAATTGAACGAACTCTCATCACTAAACCAAAATGATGTGTAATAGAGATGATTCTACTGCCAGCTATAGTTTCTGAAGAATTTTCGGAAAGAATACTTTCAAAAATAATAGCATTTGATCCAAAAGAAAATTTCGACGTTGAAGCATGGATAAAGTATTTTGAGTTAAAATCACAACTATGCAACTTCAAGAATCGTACTAATCTCCCAATGCTTAAAAGGCGAAGCGTTGAACTTTACTTAAATCATTGTATCGTCGAAACCGAATGGGCTAATATACGTGAAGGACTTATCAACTATTTTCAAGGACCTCTGGTATCTTTTGATACCTTCATCTCCACAACATGCGACAAACCTGGAGACATTGATGCGTACTTCAAAAAGAAATTTGACATTGGTCAACGATTACACCTTTCATACCAAATGCTACTCCAAGGATTTACAAATGGTTTGCCTCGGAATATCAAGGAGTTCATCATCGTAAAGGAATCATCTACCATTACGGAATGTTTAAGAGTTGCTCGCAATTTATGCAGTCCAATACCAATGATGAAGCGAACAATCAACAACGAAATAGCAGAATGGGTGGAGTACCCGTTTCCGCAGCAGTTCCCCGTCCAGAGTTTTAAAGGCAGACTTTATCAAACCTTCTTACAGCCCTTATGCAGTTCCTATAACATTAGCTTACAAACGAGATGAAAACTCCAAAACTCGTTGATGCATCGATTATCGAAAATTAAATGATGCTGTATTGGATCAATTGTCCCATGCAAAAATATTCTCAACACTAGATTTAGCGTCTGGATACTGGCACATCAAAATTAAGGATCAACACATAGAAAAACTTGCATTTACCTCAAATTTTGGTTTGTACGAATGGAAACGATTACCTTTCGGATGGAAAAACGTCCCTGCAATATTTCAACGCGCCATAAGGTAAATTCTAAATAAGCATCAAATTAAATTTGCCCTTAATCATTTTGATTACATAATTGTATTTTCCCAAAATTATGAAGAACATCTGGAACATTTAAAAATCATCTTTGAGATATGTGAGAAAGAGAACGTGAAACTCAAACTTTCAAAATGCAACTTTGCAAAAACGAAAATAAATGTCTTGGGATATGAAATTAAGATATAACCAAGTAATATTAACGTCTAATCTATCTATCTATCTATATATATATATATATATATATATATATATATATATATATATATATATATATATATATATATATATATATATATATATATTGATAGATTAGACGTTAATATTACTTGGTTTATAAGTACTGTTCTTAATTTCATATATATATGAAACGTGTGGTGGAACCTTTCTCCCAGTTCATGTAGTGCTCCTAGGTGATCAGGAAAGAAATCCATATGATCCATATATGGCACTAAAGTTTTTTACAATTCTTGATGTAGTTAGTTTAAATGTAATGTTAGTTTATATGTTAGTAAATGTAGTTGAGGTCTTAAATGTAGGTAGTTTTTCCTTTGTGGTTTCCCAGAAATTCCTTGACCACAGATGACGTGGTGTTGTCCTCGAATCTTTCCTTTCGGGATTAATCCCGGACCATCATCAAATCCAACCAGAGACCGTCGTGTACAAAGGGGGTTGGTGCACGTTAAATATGTCGTGACCTCAAATGTCCTCACGTTGGCGTAGTGTGCAAGTTTGGAGAGTGGGGTGCCAGCTCAAGTATGACCTTGTCATCTGACCGTAGTTCGAAATTACGTGGTGTATTCAATCTTTCCCTTCGGGTTTGATCCCGGACAGTCACCAACAGCATGTTGTGTTGCTCCTGTGTGACGTTAATCAACTACCTTTGAGTTTTACATAACTTAATTTTCGATATTTTCCCTTTAAGTGCAAAAAACCTGGATCAAGTTTGTCCATAGCCTAAACAAAGTTCTTCAGGAGTGAAAACATTTAGTTCAGGCCAATCTTTCCTTCCATAGTGTTCTGCTGTGACCCTACTATTTCGCGTACAAAGACAACAACAATTATGTGTTATGAATAGTAATCTGAGTCGATGGTCAAACTGCGTCGTTGTCTATGTTGAGAAATTCATTTCAATGCAAAACGTCTACTCTAAATTTGAATTTGTAGTTCTATCCTTCACAATTCAATTATCAATATTATCTTCAGTTTCCTTTCTATTAGATTGGTTAGCATATTATCACAGAGGAATACGCATAACTAAAAATAAAAGTTTGGGCGCTTTTCACTCGTTTCCTACTATTAACGTGTTAACTTTTATAGATCCCTCATTTTTCGCTTCCAATAACCTTATAAGTTCTGAAATTTATTATGAATGAACTCTGTCACTGTAATGAATGTTCCACGATGAGTTTCTAAATCAAACATTTTAAATAAAATAAAAACCCACGATTTTATTTTTAATCATGTGTGTATGAAAATGTTTGGAGTATTGAAGAAAAATTTATTTTCTACTTTTCAGTGGATTCTGAAATAAAAGCGTGTTTTTTTAAAACGTTTTTAAATTTATTTTTATATAAAATTTTAATTAAAATCGCATACCATTCATATGTATAAATTTTTGAATTAGAATTTATTTGGTAGCTAGGATTATTGGCAACAGTTCAAAATAAATATTTAAGGGATGAAAAGAGGAATATCCTAAGTTTAACACTTCGCTTTTCACATTTAGTATTTGTTTCATAACAATTAAAGAAATATCAAGCATGAGAATATCTTATAATATAATTTAATTCAAATAAAAATTCAAATAAGAATTCCGTTTCAATTAAAAAATGTAAATAATTTAGAAATCATATAAAGCCTTTTAAATTTTAATATTCAAAAGAACTTTTGAATTTTAGATAATTTGTTGTTTCCTCATTTTTTAATGAACAATGACTTGTCATTGAGTATTAATAGATAGCAATGAAATATGAAGAGACCAATTTATTAAGCACCAAGAATGATTCAAAAAGTGAATGTAACAAATGCTTACTTTTTAAATTGGTTACAAAAAATATTGTTTGTGCTGCAGCATATTTGCGCAATTGCATTCATTATTTAAAAAAGGTATATTTTTGTTCCTCTTATCCCACCTTATATTTTAGTCTACCAGACTAAACCTTCAACTAAGTGCTTTTTATGAAAGGAAATAAACTTCCAATAATAAATAAAATCTTACTTCAGAGAGAAAAAAATATGATTCTAGAAATAGAAAAGTAAATTTGATTTGAGTTATGAATGGATTGCAGAATTGAAAGTAGCATACCAAAAGTTGAGTTACTAGAGTACATGTCTAGAATAAGTTACAAAAATATATACTTATATATCGTAAATTGTGAGGTAGAAATTTTGGAAATCTGAGAAAAAGAAGCTTAGAGGCTACCTTACTAATGTAAATATCCAGATTAGCCTGTACAGATCTGTAGCTACAATTTTCATCAACCGTCCGACAGTAACTTTCAAAGACTGTTTATATGTAAACATATTTGCCATAACAGTTATGTCTCATGCAACTCGTACTGAGATCTCTCTATAGAACTGTTGGATAGAAATGTATGACTTGTTTATTCTGACGAAATATTTCAATACATTTATCTGGTCTGACTTCAGAATTCAGTTTGCTTTAGAGAAAGAAACAATTTGGTATATATTTTGCAAACTTTTTTTATTAATGTTTTAATCTCCTTCCCATACATAAGTGGATTGCATACATAGGTAAATTCAAGATAAATGAGTCATTCAATGTTAAATCACACGAAAAAAGAAATTTTTCAACCCAACCCTCTCTGATGTTTTTAAAACATGACGATTTTATTGCCAAGTCACATAATAAATTCTGAAGAAGTTTAGCTTCCTACTTCCAATAGCTTTTTACTTCTATTAATTTTAAATATGAAAAATTAGGCAATTTTTCATGATTCTAGAATTACTAACTCGCACGAATCTCTAATTAAAATTAAAGGTTATTTTAAAACACCACGAAATGTTATCTAAAACGCATATAAATGTTTTACGTTTATATACGGTCTGTTGTGGGTGCTTTAACGATATTTTAAATAATCAATTTCATGTTATATATAATGCTTGAGTTTCAAGCTTAATCTTATATTTTTATTCGTAACTCTCATTCTTCTACAGATGGATTACTTCTAAGCATTTTTGTTCAGCAAGAAATAAAATTTTAAGTATATGTTTAAGTTCATTTTATAATTTCTCATAACATTGCTTTATCGCATAACGTACTAGACAAAATAAATTATCCGAGTGTTGGCGTGCATGAAAAATAATCGCCAAGATCGAAAATGATTCAACACCGAGTTTTTAAAGTTCGATTTGTTATTTTCATTATTTCAAGTCTTTATCCAGCAGTGTTTATGTAAGCAAACACCACCCGAATAAATGATTTTATTTTAAACATTATTTTATTTTGCATAAACATTGATCACAAATCTAGGAAATATTTTATCATAGAATGGAAAATGTTCGCAAGTTTATAATTTCAAAGCCAGAAATCTACTTTCACTGTACCAGTAAATATCAAAAGAAACTTTATTGTATATAGGGTGAACCAGAGCCAGTAATTGATCAGTTAGTGCTAATTTTTCATGAAATAGTTTCCCTAGAGCTAATTTGCAATTGAATTTTTAAGATCTTTTGTACTTAGTACCTTGTAAAGATGATGATAAAAATGAGCTACAGTACATTTTTTAATAATTGATAGATTTTTTAGAATTTTCACCTGAAAGTTGAAAACAGTGATTAGACCAGTATATATATGAAACGATACCTAAAAATAACCCCCTACCCATCCAGTAATTGATCACTATTTATTTTTCAATTAAAATACAAATTAAAGCATTTGTGTAAATATTTTAGTGATCACCTGTATATTTATTTGAGGCTATCAGAGCAAGAGTGGCCTAACCCACATAAACCCGAAAATGCCAAAATAATTATTTTTGGCACCTACAGTGCGCTCTCTTGTCATTTAATGCGTTTGCAATTTAGATTTTAACCCTCCTCAAATCATATTGTGGATAAATAAAAATATATAAAAAATGGTGCAAAGGAAATCGCGTTTATCTCCATTGGATGTGTTGGTGGGTTAGGTCACTTGCTTTGATAGCCTGATTTGTCTGAAATGTAGCTAGGCTAAATATTTCTTGCATGACATTTTAAGTAAAATTTAGTTTAAGAACAAACTAGAATATTGAGCAAATTATCAAATACTAAACAAGTAAACATGGTAATAATGGTTAGTACTAATATTAAACAAGTAAACTAATTAAAAATTCTAATAAATTAATATTAAACATGTAAGTAAATTTTGCAATAATATTAAACAATTCTGTGGCATTGATTCTAACAAAACAAAGTCTGTCACTGCAAATTCCATCAATTTCTCCAAAACACAACACAAACAAAATCGACATCTTCAGTTTCATCAAACAAATATTATCCGATCCAAACTGCAAAGAATGCATTTTATGTTTTGTAGCAACTATCACATTTACAGCACATGATTTTATACTATATTTGTTTTCGTTTTTACAACTTCCTTCACGTTTTTCACAAATTCATCACCTTTACAGATTAAGTCTTTTGAAGTATTTCCTCTTTTTCAATATCAGTTAGAAATTATTTTTCGTTTGGTTTGAGGTAACCTATCTTGATGACTTTTTTATCTTTTATCTGCTTTTTCTTTCACAATATAATAATCACCTTTTAGATGCAGTTGCATAGGGGATTCTCTCTGTTCCATTTTGATTGAAGTAAGGCTAACTAGGGTATAATCCAGTTGGGTACATGATCCAGAATTAGAATGTAGGACTAACAGAATGTTTAATGTAAATAAAGATACTATACAGATTGTTCCCTTACTAAAAATTTCATTGTTTTTGTATTTGTTCTCAGTGCTTGATCACCTCTTCCAGTAATTGACCAACTGGTCAAATGCTGGATACAGGCTCATTTTTTATATTTAATTTACCCTAAACAATTACCAAGCATTTAATCATCATTAAAAATTTAGCTTCAAATTTAAAATTCAAGTTTTCCTAAAAATCCAGTGACCAAACTGATCGATTACTGAATGCATTCAGTTTGGTCACCAGTGGATTGATCCCCATGTTTAATTAATTAAAATTAAAATTAATTTAGATATGAAAATTACTATGTATACCAAAATTAGTGATATTTATTTACTATTATGCTGAATTTTAGTTCAATATAATAGAATTGAGATGAATTAAGATTGAGACATCACTCCTCAGAACAAGTCCACTATGGAGTAATTTCATAGATCCCAATTATTTGACATCTAACTTTTGTTTTTATTTTTTATCAATAACGAACTAGTGAACCTCTGATTGGTTACCATTTATTTCAGTAATCCATTGGCTATAAAGAAAAAAAACTGAATTTATTGTGGAATAAACTAGTTTGCTTGAGGAGAAATATGAAGTGGTCAACTAGTCACTGATTGGTTAGGACACCCTATAAAGAAATACTTCTTTAAATAAATATAAATTACTCACCTGTGAAATGTAATGTTTCCTCTTCAATAAATTTGTAATTGCATCCATATGCACAGTTCGAATCTTTCCCTTCCAGATTGATTTCTGATCATCGTGGACCCACTGTGTTTGTCCAGTGACACGTAAATTCAACTACCTACCACATGCAAAGCAGGATAGAATCATTTTGAGCTTTCACTTTCATTTATAATGTATTTACTATGGAAGAAAAGATGCGCAAACAATATGCGCGTAGGAAAGGCGAGTCTATTAGGATCATGTTACTACTAGTTTTGGTCACATGATCCTGGATATATTAAAAGGTTATCATGTCTCCTATTTTATATCTCGTCTATGGTCAATTCTCCCCCCCACATATTTGATATCCTTGGACTGTCATCCCATTTTATAGGTCCAAGACTACACCAGTGCTCTGGCAAGACTTAAAAGCAGGCACACAAGATAAATGACTTTTGTGAGAGGAGTTAAGAATCATCCAACTTGTCTATTCTCCACTCCAACAAGTATTTACCATATTTTAGAATGTATTGGTGTCTCTGTCGGAAAGCTCTTGCATAATCAGGAGTTGGTCGTTGTGTGACTCGCACAACATGGTTTTGGACTTCATCTAAATTATACCTTGAACAAAGGGATTAGCAACGAAAATTTTTACGTCAGATGACATAAGCAATCGACTTTCTAATGAAATAGACGGAGCATATGGACGGAGTCGCTGTCGTAAGATCCTAGAAGGGTTATCAACATGGGTTGAGGAATCGAATTGGGCCGATTGGCTATCCAAGCGCAGACTAGGGTTTTTAATCACGCTGGATAATCACTTTAACAAATAAAAAATTTGTCCAACACTACGATTTCAATTTTTCCCCACAACTACGTGACAGATCTTCAAAAACCGAGCAACCGGAAGCAATAGCATGAATCCAAGCGCACATGCTCCGTCTATTTCATTAGAAGGTCGATGAAAAAATACTCCAAACACGATATTCATGCGATGCCGCAAAAGTAATGTTAATTTCTAGAAATCGTTTCCTTTGGTATAGGGCCGCGGTAGCCCGGTTGGAAGAGTAACGGAGCGAGTTGCGAGTTCGAATCCAACCAAAGAGCGTCGTGTACAAAGGGGGCTGGTGCACCTTAAATCTATCGTGGTCTCAAATGTCCTCACGTTGGCGAATAGCCCCTTGTGTTGCTCCAGTGTGACAGTAATTAAAATACCTACCTCACGTTGGCATGGTGTGGAAGTTTGGAGAGTGGGGTGTCAGCTCAGGTGTGACCTCGTCATCTGACCATGATTCAAAATTATGTGGTGTTGTCCTTGGGTCTTTTTCCCTTCGGGGGTTGATCCCGGACCGTTGCCAATAGTCCGTTGTGTGGCTCCAGTGTAATGTTAATTAAAAATACCTACCATACCTTTGGTAAAATTTTACTAAATATTGGGCTACAAAATAAACTCACTGAGCAGACTAATTCATTCACCTATAAGTGTAATTTAAAAAATTGTTTTCGAAATTGGAAATTTTTAAGTTATAAAAGTAATAATTATTGTCACTGCCACGTCGTGTTTTCTTAGAACCTCTGAAAAATTTGATTTAGCTTCAAAATCAAAGAGCTACTCGCTGAGTATTGAAACAAAAAAACTATTCTTTACAGCCAGCAAACATCTCAACTCAGCGTAAGTAAGAACGGTTTGAGAAAATAAACAAACAAGTGAGTAGAAATTTATTATTGCTTTTTCTGTTTCCATTGCAGGTAAAAGTGAATAATTTAATCTGTTAAAAATTATGTTTCTCGCACTGTGATTAGTTTTCATTTCTTTAAAATTCCCATTTTTTAAAAGAAAAGTTAAGCAAAAAAGTTTCTATTTTGTATTTTCTGTTGAATGACTCTGGTTTGAAGTAATTTCTATACGTTCTACACAATACTGTATTCATGAATTATAGGTGGAGATATCAATCTTTCTCCATCTGATGATTGGCTGAATCACAAATACTTAACTTTTACACTTAGGATTGCAGTTTTGCATTACATTATCACTATTTTTCTGTATCCAATATTGCATACAAAAGCCATTATGATCAAGTTCATTTCCCTTTAAATACAGCTTCATAAATTCTGATTGATGTCGTTTGTCTTGACTTTGACGCTGTTGGCCAAACATGGCCCTTGCAACTCAAAAGAAAGCAATCAACCATAAAATTTGGCGTTGGAATTAACCATTGGATTGAACATGTACAACTGACTGTTAGGTACAAAGAAAAATGTTCGGTTCAGTTTGTTTTTCATATTTTCTTATCAATCTTAATCTTAAAATTCTTATTATCAAAATTGTTTCATTATTTTCTGTTTCTCTTTAAGTTGGAGTCTGAAGACAATTTTCATTATTTCACTGCCTCGCCAGAAATGGCATGTTGACAAACACATTCTTCCATGCCTACATTTTTGACCACCAATAAACCACGTCAGAAGCTCTCCCACAAAGTCTATACAGCTGTACTGACTGTAATACACTTGACATCTGAGAACACTGGTGTCCCTCTCAGTGAAAACACTCATATCAACATACCACCAGTCAAGTGTTCCACAGTTTTATTACTCTAGTTGTGTGTTACTAAATATGGCCCTTGTGTCATAACACCCAATCCAACTAACACTTTACATTTTTTATGTATTATACATCATTTTTCTGGTACAATATAATGTATTTTTCTGCTACCTCAGCTTTATTTTTTTACTTTGTGTTTTTAGTACTATTCCCATGAAGAACATAAAATTGACGTTTCACTGTGTTGCAATTCTGTATCATTTGAATTTCGAACAATTTTGCATACTTCACAATCACGTGTTAATCACATTAAAATATTAGACTTTTATTTGCTTGTATTTTTTCAATTAGTTTGATGGGTTTCAATTCTTGATGTTAAAAGTGAGTGAAATAGACACATTTTTATGTCTTTTAATTATATTTATGACTATATTTGGGTTGTATGATATTATAGAACCAGTATGTAAATTAGATTTTCATAATTGCAGTTTGTTGTTTTTCTAATTCATTTTTCTGGTGTATTGCATCTTTTTGCGTCAGCATATGATACGAGAACAAAATGGTGACTCATAGTTAAATTCTTGAATATTAATTATAATATTTCTAACCTTGAGGTTTGAGTATAAGTATATATATATATATATATGTGAGTAACTAAAATCAAGAAAATGTCCTGTTAGAAGTGAATTTTGTTACTTTTTGTTACGAAACAAACATTAAATGTTTTGCTAATACTCTTTCAGGAAGTTCTGCTATGAAAAACTGAATAGCAAGAAAGTTTTTTTATAACTGATGGTAAGCATTCAATATATTTATTCAGTGCCTCTTAAATAGATATATCTGAATTTTAATTATTGTTCACTTTATAGTATTAGCTATCAGTTATTTTATATTTTGCATAATAGTCATTAAAGGGCATAACTTTTAAGTATTTAAATTAAATTTAAGCAAATAAAAAAAATTTCTTTGTGCAATGGTCATTTATGCAACCATATTATAATGAAAGGGATGACTTATGAAGCCTTTCTTCCCCTGCTATAATTTTCCTCAGCTACTTCATTTGCTTGTGCAATGACGTGAAAAGGAGACTAAGAGAACAACTAAAATTTAACTGGAACCTTTGGTAAAATCTTAGTTAATGGTGCAACTTTGGCATGGTTTTAATTTTTTTGCCAAATAGCATTGGCAGACTGAAAAGAATGACTTTCATAATGGTGGACCAAAATATTAATTTTAAGGGGAGTTAGTACCTTTAATTGTAAGGGGAGTTAGTACAAAAATAAAATAAAATTAGTTATCAATCACTGGACTAATGAAATCTTGTTTATTGTGGTTTCTTCGGGCCAATATCACTACATTAATTTGTGCTGATTATTATTGTCATATCCAGTCTGATCACCAGACCCAAGGTACTTAAGTGATCTTTCTTTTCCTGTGAGGTTTACTGTCTTTAATAAACACTAGAGTCGTGCTCCGGTTTGAAGCAAGCGTTCTTCTCTGCTTTCATCCCACTACTCTGTTCCTCAATCTTTCTTCCCTTTCACAACATTTTTTACTTGTCATTATCTTGTGTTTGGTGCATCTTGGCCAAATATGGCCCTTGCATCATAAAATGCCAAAACATTCTGATCACCAAAAATTTATATTTGTTGGATCATAAACACCTTTAATATGAGATTTCTTAACACCAAAATTAAACATGTTCATCCCATGTCTATTATCCATATTAAAATTAAAATCTGTGGGCTTATTACTTTTAAAATCATGTCCCCAAGTTTCAAAACAAAAACTGCAAAAAAACACACAGCACTGCGAATTAAAAAAAATAGTATTCAGTATTAGGTTTGAAAACCAGGCAAACTGCTTGGATTTTTAATTTCACAGTGGGAGTATTTTCTTGGGAGTATTTTCTACATACTTCCTTGCAGATTGGTCACTAACATTTGCTACACGAATGTTATTTAGGTGTTCTGGGTTTGAGCTTTTTGACACATTCACCAAAAATATTTAGAAAACAAGAATTACAAATTTCAGAAAACAAAAATTACTTCTTTCGGCCTAGTAGAATTGATGACAGGGCCTGGTATTAGGCCACGACCCAGTGGTTGTGAAACACTGCTCTCTACCACATGATTTTAGTGGACATTATTCTGGGAATTGCTTAAATGAACATCAGTATAGTCTGACTCCTGCAAGTTGGCAGTCAAGTCAAGTGGTTTTGAATGAGTTTATTAGTTAAATTAGGGGATTGGTGATGGCGCATAAACAAATTGATTCCACAATTGGTATCTTTCACATTGATTACTAAGTTTATAATTTGCTTTCTTTTTCTCTCTCAAATTAACGACAGTATTCACATGTGGTAAGCCTTAAGTGCTTTAAACAATTATCATTATATGTAGAAATTTTTATCATGAATTGAAGCTGTTTAACTCAATTCATTTAGTTGAATTTTGTTGTTTAGTTTGTTAAGCAATGTCTCAATAGATTTAATAAAGGGAAAAAATTGCATGTAAAATGTTAGATTTTTATTTCTAAACTTAAACTTTGAATAAAACAATATTTCCAGTATTCATTATAAAATCTAAACATAAATTCATGTCACAAAAAAGAAGGAGGTAAAAGAAAAATAAATTTAGAGTTACCTTAATTACACAAAACGGTTGAAAAATAATAGACTATAAACACACTTCAAGTTATAAAAGTACAAAAACAAGAAATTCATGTATGTAACAACAAATCCATACTCGATAGCATTGAACATGAGTTTTGAAAGTTGGTAAGGTATAAATCATCTTTGTCTATCACCATACATGCTTCAACTTCTGTTTATGTCAGCTGTTTTCCCTGACTACCTTTCATACTTTTTCATATATCAATTGATCCAAGGTTGAATGCCTTCTGTTAGCTGCACTATAGACTTTTTAGAGAACTGTTTACAAACTTTGATGTGTGGTGTCACTAACAATCAGGTTCAAGACAAGAAGATTTGAAATATGGTTATGGTTTAATTTAACATTTAAAAGAACATAAAATATAAACACAAACAGATATATTTAATATAATCACCAACAGTCAGCACCACTATTAAAATTAGGAAAATTAAAAATTGAGCTATTTTTTTACTATGAAGGGAGTTCTTACTCTCCATCATGCCTGTAAGAAACAGGCCCAAATCTCGCCCTAGCTTCAAGAATTTAATGAATAAAATTACTCTAATTATTCAAATTCAATTTTAAGAAAAGGGACTCAAATTCTAACTCCTAGGCATTCAGTTTTCCTAGAATGTAATACAAGCCTAGTACTGATTTGATTGTTATTCAAATGAGAATTGTTTTCGTGATTGTGTAATTTTCAAATTTAGTTATCAAACTGAGTTTTGTGTATTTCCTTAGTTATTTTGTTCTAAGAAAGCTTATTTCTCTAGATTTAGAATGGCTGGTTTCTTGAGAATTTGCCGACCTCTTTGTAATTTTGCAAATAACATCATCACAGCTCCTAAATGTAAGATTTTTCTACTCGATATTATTGTTCTCCTTGGTTCTCAGAATATTTTTAATATTAGTTACTTTCATCCCCAGATTAAGAAAATTTCAACAAGATTAATTTCTTTGATTATTTTTAGTAATTGAAACTTGAAACAATTTTGCTGTTATAAATTATTTATTCATTGTTATAAACAAATGTATTAGTTCTCAATGCACTTTCAAAATTATACTTTGAGAGAAGTTAACATCTTAAATTTTTACATCCTTCACATGTTTTGTTTGTGTATATGTATTTCTCAAGTTATATCGGAACTTTTTGTTGTACTTGTGTTGTGTATTTTCATAAGATGAAACAATGAAAACTTATTCATTTTACTTTACAAGTAATAGAACAAAAATTTGTGTTAACCATTAAGTAGAGTTGGCGGGTGGTTGTAACCTGAAAATAGCATATGATTATCTTTAAGCTGTTAGTCAAATTTTAAGTTTGTTCTACATATTTAATGACTTTCCTCCGAAACTGAATAAAAAGAATTTTCTAATGTGAATAGTTCACGCAGGTTAGGCTACTTAAAAATATGTTTATACTATAAATCCTATATTTTTTGTTGAATCAGATCAATTCATGGATCCAATCAAACCACCACATGGAGAATATATCACATACTCTGCACTTATGGTATTGGCTAAATAGACCAAACAAAATGGGCAGTAAAATTCTATTTACAAGAACATACATGTCAAAAACAAGGACAATACAAATCTGAAAGTGCTCAACATTATTGGTAATGTTCTTAGTAGTTTCATTTTAAACATGTGAAAATAGTCCAATCTTGGATATATTCTTAACATTAGAGAAGCCTTATCAATTTTTACCTTATCTGACACACTAGTGCTTCCTCACCATTATACATGACCTGAAAGTGCTTAATAAAAAAGTGAGTTCACTGTTCAAAGATAACATATTTAAACTTGTTTTCCTATTGTCGAGTTTGGTCCTGATGATGGTGGCATTACATTCCACTAAAATAACTATAGACCAGTTTTATGATCTCTATTGGTCATGTTTTGAAGTTTTTGCATAGTTTGCTTTATTAAAAACTAATTTAGATGTATAATCGTGTAATCATAGATGTATTTTTTACACAGCTAAATTAGTACAATAATACAAAAGCTTTAAAAACTAAGCTTTACTAAAAATGCATAAGCTTTCTGTGAATGAATGATAATCAAAACATGAACTCCTAAATAAAATAAGCACAAATCTTAAATGGAATGCTAACATTCAGTTCCGAAACATTTTTTATGAAAAAATTAAGTATAACATTTCTTATTTAATAGTCATTGTTAATGATGCTATTACCCCTAAAACAATTATAATTATAGTTAATTGAATTTTTTTCAGTTGATAGTATTTAATTGCTTTCCAAAGGATTGTGTTATTTCAAAAAATTTGTTTTGACTCATAAAGCTTACCAAAATTAAATGCATCTATCAACATTTTACCCTAAACCTTTTAATTCAGATATATAATCAGAAGCAACTCTAGTTAAGACCCAACCTTCTTATGATAGATTTAAACTGGAAATTTGATTTGGTGCATTTGAAAATATGTTTCTTAAATTTATTCTATGAGTGCTTTCCAAATTTTATCTTCCATTGAACAAGACTGTTTCACCAAAAATTTAATATAAAACATCTACTATAACTATTTAGAATATATTTTAAGCAGTATTGCATTGTATTTTTTGAAAATTCATTGTATTACAAAATAAACAGGTGAAATAGGATTTTTAGATATATTTGATTGTTTTGAAACACAGTTGTGGGAAAATTAATCGTTCTTTGATATACTATTACTTGAATTATTCTCAACATACTTATCTTAATCAATCAAGTTAAAACATGTTCATTCTGTATTACATTTATATTTCAATTTAAACCTGGCAGTCATTAATTATATTCATCACAATAGCAGATGCATGAAAACACACTATGTTTTGTGTAATCAAAGTTAATGTTTTCTGAATAAAAAATTTGCCTAAAATATTTGAATTTTCATGCTTCTATTCTGAATTTTATTTGTTTTTGAAAAATTCTATCAATATTTTATGCCATTCTATGCATATTGTCACAGGCAAAAATTTGAAAGCAATGAAGATGTTCCTTATGAAATCATGGAAATCATAATGTAACTTCAAACAAGATTTTTAATAATCCAACTTTATGTCCAGACACCCACTGGAGCAACATGTGTGGCTTGCCAATACGGGAGTCCATTGATATTGCTGCTGAAAATAGAGCCAGATTATGACAGTTAAAATAACAAAGACAGTTTTAAGGATAGTGTCATTCTGCAATTGTTAAAATTGTTTTCTTTTTTATTGACATGGTGTGGAAGTTTGAAGAGTGGGTTGCCGCAGATGTTGACTTCTTCATCTGACCATGATTCAAAACTATGAGGTGTTGTCCTTGGATCTTTCCCCTTCGGGACTGATCCAGGACTATCCCAATAACCTGTTGTGTTGTTCCAGTGCAACGTAAATTCAATGCCAACTGTCTGTAAGCTTTTTTATTTAATGCAGTTATGATTAGAGACTTATTTAAGACTTCTTTTAGAAAAGTAATAATTTTCAGGAATGTTTAACCCTCTGCATACGTCGGGGCAGAATATCGTTTCCTTTGGTTACTGCAGCCGGCCCAGCGACTTTACAGGCAACTTACTGAAACCTGCTGAACCTGCCTTTACAATGCTTTCCCCCAGGAGGAGAGGGAATATGTGTCGTCCCATTATCACCTAATGTGCCGGTTTCTATTGTCGGGTCATGGGTATGGCTAGAAGGGACAGATTCTTCGGGTAAACTGAAAGAGCGGCGGTGACTTTTTAAGTGTATCTCTTTTCATTTACTCAACCTCTCATAGACTAGATTCTCGAGGATAAACAATTTGCGAGGTTCCTCATCGATAACCCTGACATCTTTGTCAACGGAGAGATAAGGCTATTCATATGCGGGTCTCTTTGTAGCACATAAAAGAGGGGATGGAAATCGTAATGGGCCGCGGCGATTCTTCAGGAATTTGAGGTCTGAAAAAATCCCAGCCTTTCATTTCGAGGGGACTCGGAAACTTTCGACCGGTTCAGCGGGTCCCCTTATCCAGAGGGTTAAAATGTGTCATTCAATGACAGAACAAGTAGAAAATGCTTATAGTTTTTGATGTAATCCAATTCAAAGAGCATTGTGAATTATAAGAAAATTGACAATGCCATAAATTTTATCTTTTACCACCAATCATCATTACCAGAGAGAGGAAGTTATCTACTTTTATTTTAGTTATAATTACAGTAATCTCATATTGTGCTTCAATTTATCATGCATTCAACTATAGTGCTGGTATTTACTTGTCGTCCCCTGATGAATTTTTTTGGAAGTAGAGGAATTCGTATGCCTTAGTCTGTTTCCTTAATAGTGGTCTTCAAATCTTTGCTAGTTCTTTGCAGCAAGGGGTTAATTGCAGTTTTCCAATGAACATAAGTGAAATCCTTCAGGAGTACCTCACGGCCTCAAGTTAGACATATGACAAGCACTTTATTTTGTGATATAAAAGGTTATATATAATATGATATACCTTACACAGCAGAGTACGGTAAGGTACAGCCGCAACATCAGCCACCAGAGAAAGAGTGATGTGTGGCTTACTCTCATCTGTGATGTCACACCTTTCGGCATGCACATCGTTATGAAGTACTACAGGAGAGATGGAAATAAGCAATGTATTTTTACAAAGTTAGTTGGGACATTGAGGTTCATCCTTGAACTTTGTAAAGAATGTTGGATGTAAATGATCTGTATTCGAAGCAGCTCAAGATCTTCCTTTTTGGTTAGGGATTAAAAAGAGTTTTGTTATCATTAAAGTGCAGAGAGCAGTCAAAATATAAGTTACACCTATTGATGAGAATAGTGTGCAGTCAGCAGATCTTTGTCATTTTCACTCCTGAGATCCTGTATTGGGGTTTGTGTATATTATAGTTCCAAGTTATAAAGGATGGGAGGTCAAAGCCTGAGGACTGGGACCATGATATTCTTGAGTGAATAATGGACTTTGAATTGATAGGTCAACTCCTATATGCAAAACCACTCCCCCTACCAGTAGCCAATTGTATCCCTAGCCTCACTTTTCTTGCCCCCCACTGTATCACCCCTCATTTTTTCGATATATCAAGGGATATACTGTATTTTAATTTTGTGATTCATTAAAAAATATTTTTAATAGCATTAAGATTTTAACGTGCAAAAAATGATTTCGCCATTTAAAGATTAAATATTAGAACTAGCAATGTGCAAGTTGTAGGCTCTGCAGGTTTGATTCCCATTACTTAACCTGGGTGTATTTCTCTCTTCTGTGTCAATAAAACTTTGCTTGTGTGTATGTCCGTTACTTGACATTGTTTTGAGTTTGGCACAGCTTGGCCAAAGCACCATAAACCTAACCAACCAACCAACTTACAAGATCATTATACTTGTACTGTATATTTTCTTTCAATGCCATTTTCTGGATCTTGTATTATATATGATTTATAATTGCATTTTTTATAGGTTCAAATTTATCTCACGTAGAAAGATTTTCGAAATTAGTGGCTCCCCAGTTCCAGAAGGTTCCTTTCTTGAAGACTACTCCTAAGGTCCTTTCAAACACACCACTTCTTCAGACATTTGATGGCTATTCTATGCCACAGTACAGACACCATTACCATTTCAAACAATGGAGTGAAGATGCCCTGCTCTATCTCTTTCACTTTTCAAAGCCCAAACGAAAACCAAAAAGAAGGCACCCATTGGACAGCTGCTCACAAATGAAAGGAGTTGTTCTCAAGACACTCATTAAAAAGCCTAAGAAACCGAATTCTGCGAATAGAAAATGTGTTCTGGTTCGACTATCCAATGGCAAGGAAGCCACTGCCCATGTTCCTGGCGAAGGGCACAACTTGCAGGAGCATAACATTGTACTCGTCAGATTTGGGCGTGTTAAAGATGTACCAGGATTGAGACTGAAAGTCATTCGTGGTAAATATGATTGTGCCCATATTTCCAAAAAAGGGCCCACTATGCGTAGTTAAATATGGTGTGTAGCTAATGAATTAATAATGCAGTTTGTAATGTCTTTAAATAAAAATATTTAAAATGGCAATATTGTTTAACCCTCCGAGTGTCACAAGATTTCTGAATAGTGTAGCATTGCTTTTCCCCCACAACACATAATGACACAACCACATCTATTGGTAGAAAGTATCCTAGGAAAAATTTTGTTGATCAAGAAAGCCAAAAACTGGTTAGAAGTTTTGCAACCATGCAGGGAAGACTAAGTTATCTTTTGCAACATATCATGTATAAATGATTATACTTGATTTGTTTAATGTGTGCTAGTTTATGCCGAAAAAATTGTAAAACTTTTAACAGCTACGGAATCATTTATGCAGAATTGACAATTTGTAGTTCATTTTGAGATTGTATTGACTGACTACTGAAAAAAGAGGGATTCTTGACAACTTATTTTATCCATAAATATTGTTAACAATTACCGCCTAAATTAAATTATTTTTTAAAGCTATCTGAATAAAGAATGGGTTATCACACACTTTTAACTTTCGATGTTTCAGGGGAGGATTATCTTATGTCATATGTTCAACATGCATGATTCACATTTTACATATTAGTCTAAAGTTTAGCTTATTGTTAATCCTCTTCAGGAATACTTTTGTAAGTAAAATTGTAATTATACAAGAGTTGTCACTTGTTAAACCATGATTAAATTTGTTTGGAAAGTAAACATATATAATGCAAAATAACTTCCCTTTTTTAGAAATCTAATTTAATATTTTAATTTTAGCTAAGACTAGCTGGCTTGCTTGGGTTGAATTGGTTAACTGTAGATTAAAAATGTGACCAGTTAAAACTTTTCTCTTATACAAAAATGCAAATAGTTTTTTATCTAGAAAATAACACTGTTTTAACATTTTTTAAATAATTTCTACAATTTACTTTGGAAGCAAATCATGCACATGCATACATATAATCCATTTTGCATCCCTGCTGTAAGACAGACAAAATTGCAAAAGATGATACTAAGATGACTACTACAAAAGCCGAATTTGAGTTTGGGAGTTATCAATACTCCTTCATAAGTTTGTTTCCTTCAGAATTACCTTAACTGAAATCATAAAAATGACGAATCATCAAATGGTCTTGCACTCTGCTTTCATACCAATATTTTTTTATTTGTGGGTCTCTTGCACCAAGGATGCGGCATTTTTAAATTTCATCATTAATGAAAGAATGACAAATTCATTTAGTAAGATATTTATGATTAATATTTTTTTAAAGAAAAAATATTTTTCTTGAAAATTCCATTTATGTACAAACTTGTTTTAAAATTAAATGTCTTAAACACAGAAAAACAAAGCTGATTACCATTTTTTCAAAAAATGGTACATCAATTTGGCGTCTTCAAAAAAATCACTGTTTTCTCAACGAACTTTTAATAGGTATAAGTTTCTTAAGAATAGCTTCATCACGTAAAGTAGACTAGTTGTGATACTTGCACACACAAAATGGGATGACAGATTGACGATTTGCTGTTACTTTGAGTACTCCAAATGCAAAATTTCGTGAAGATATATCCAGCCATTTGGAGGTAATGCAGGCACACACTTATTGATACTAAACGAGGAAACCACTAATTTAAAATGAACAAAAGTGGATAACTAACTTGAGGTAAGACAAAAAATATTCAATCTACAGAAAACACTTCAATTTTTTTTATTTATATGGATTTGTTTCATCTAAACTTGGTGTGTTTTAAAGAAATATTCAGGAACTAAACTACTTACATGAAGTGACATTAAGTGAACAATGATTTAATCTTCAAATTGTTCTTTTTAACACAATACCAACGAAAATGTAAAAAACTAATTTGGATTGTGACTAAACTAATATGGTTTTCTTTCAGTTAAAATGTTTCAGGTAATTCACATCACTTAACTGGTATCCGGTTTTTTTGGCTGTTCCCACAATTTATCACACTTATCCTTAAAATTCCTACTATTCCTTAAAAATATCTTAAAATTATGAAATCAGAATTTTCAGATAAAATAGTTTTGCAGTTATTTCAGTTTTGGGAAGTTTCAGTTTTTATTAGAATTTGCTTTTGTCCGCTAACTTTCTCGAATAAAATTTGAAGGTATGGATGGAATTTCTTTTTATACCAAATGAAGGCTAATAATTAATTTCAAAAATTTATAAATTATATTTTATAAACTGAAACAAAATGGCAAAACTTATTTGCATTGAAAAGCTTAAATATTTTTTCTTTTATAGGAAGTTAAAAATATCTCAATAGGTTATTAACAGAAAGATATCAATGCCGTTTCTGGCTTTTAGAATTAGACTTTATACTACTTTTTTTACTAAACATTCAGTGCACTATGGCCAATTATGGAGAGTACGGACTACAATGTGTCATTTGAAAAGTTCAAAGAAATATGGGAACTTTTAAAATTAGTAATGATAAATTTTGACTAAAGTGCGTCAGAGTCTAGTTTCAAGAGAACAATTGGTCCATATCAAACCATCTTAAAATTATCGGACTGAAGTATGCATTTTTAGTTGTGCATTTCGTATCTACAAATACGGTCCGAATCGAATATATAGTTTAGATTTTAATGTCAGTTCACAGATCAATTCTGTTACATTTTATTGACTGATCGCTGCATGTTGATAGTATTGGTTTTCAAGTTTCGTTGCATTTGTGTCGCGCGTCTTCAATTATGATTTTATAATTTTTATAACATTCGATTTGGGCGATAACCCTATTGCCTACCTATACGTGAAAAATGTTGAGTCCAAGTGTAACATAATCAATAACTTGCATCTCATGTTTTGCTCTAATTTATTTACTTTTGAAAATTTAGTAATGAGTTTAAAATTACTGTCCCGAGTACTTCAACCGTATCCGTAAGTGAATAAATTTTTAGCTTCCATTTGATACCAAATTCGTTCTGATTTGTTGATAAATTTAGATGATTTTCACTAACACAAGATAGCAAGATTATTCAAAGTAGCTCCTTTTACTGCAAAGGTATATTTGCCCCCAATTTGATAAAAAATTACCCCAAGTAATCGGGTTCAGTTGAATGCAACTTCTTTGTCAATATACATCGCATACAAAAATGTATCTAGAATTTCATGAATGTCTTATTTACGATATTTTTAAAGTATAACCTTGTGATTGAATGTTTCTTTTGTGCTTTAAAAAATTTGGTATTTTTATTCTTAAGTGATTCAACTTATTAAATAGTACCTGAGGCATTCCACTGTCACATGTGACAATCACAGATTTTAGTCATAAAATGGCTGTATCGCGTTATTCTCAGGGCTGCCACATGTGAATTTTGCTGCTATTTTTCAACCTTGGCGACTAGGGGCATTCTTTTTAGCAAAATTCGTCTCAAAAAGCCATTTTTTAAATTTTGACGTCTGAAAATTCATGATCAACGAAATATTTGTCCCTTTTTTAACTTTTCTCGGACAGAATAAATGTTTTTGTTTTGGGAGAAAATTTTCATAGGGGCGTCAATTTCGAAGTTTTGTCGCCAAGTCATGTCAATCATAAAAGAAAAGCATAGGAGTCTGGTTGTTAGATTGTCGTGAAAACCTTATTAAGAAAAATATTTAGTTTTTATTTTTAAAATTCAAATTTCCTGTCGAGATCTTCAACGTCTGTTTCATTCTTAATGCTAATTTTGTATTAGCTGATCCATTTTGTGCCTAAGCTACTAAAATAGGGTTTAAGAAGGTACTTTATTCGTTGGTATTTTTAAGAATGTATGCTACCATTTCACAAATGCTGTAGCAGCCTTTTTCTTTATACAACTTTTGAACATAAATTATCTTTCCTCTAGTAAGATAATCCACATTTTTGGGTACATCTGTTATTTTTTTTCTGTACAAAAAGAGCTAATATAAAGCCGTCAAGTATAGAGCGAAATGTGATGTCTGGTCACATTGAGATGAGTATAAAAATAAAAAATACATTCATTTTCATGACAAATCTAGGAGTGTGTTCCTTGCGTGAAAGTGGAATGTCCCATCTAGAAATGGGTGAGTATAGTTATAGCATAGTAGCAATAGTTATAATTTAGACTACTCTTCATACAGCAAAATGATAAGTTTCTTTTGATAGCCTGATATGTCTAAAAATCAGTCGTTCCTTTTTCATAATTAACTTAGTATTTTGCTTAGGACTTTTATAACAATAGATTTCTTGAAGAGTACATAAGAAAAAGATCAACATTTTGATACAAAACTGTTTGCTTTGCATTACTGTAAACTATGTTTTGGATAGAAGCAGGAGGGATTGGTGTGAGAAAAGCTAAAACATGTACAAATTGTGAAGTTAGAAAAAAATTGCATATTTTATTTCTACCAATGTATTATGAACATGCAGCATAAAAAGAGACATAATTTGTAGTTACAATAATCATGGTCCTTTTTTCTCAATCTGGTCGTTTTTAATCAAACACATAACTGGCAGATATTTGAAATAGAAAATTAACATGTGGCAATTATGAAACACATGAAAGCAAGTCTTTTGATAAAAGGGGGACTCTAAACTGGTACAAATCAAATAGCAAAACTGATTTGCATTTGTATATATATCACAGGTAGCGCAAGTATTGGCTGAGTTCTTTGCTCATATGGACAGTCAGAGCCAATCTGAGTCGCGCATCACATAAACGAAGCTGAATGAAAGGCCGGCATCATGTCTCCATATGAACTACCATTTTCCTCTGTTGTATTGCGTTGACTTAGCGGTGGGATGGCCCTGTCGCTGCGTCCTGGCATGCTCTTGGGCACGACAGAACCGAGTTTATCCGAGGGACTCCCTCGTTGAGAGCAAGCAAGACTAGGTAAAGGAGGCTGCGTCACAGGGTAATCCGGCAACTCGTCCTCGTCGATGGTGGAATAAATATTCTCTTGAGAAACACTGGCTGGGAAACTCATTCGGTCCTCGTGCTGTCCGGGGTACCACTGGGCACTGGTGGGCTTCGGGACATTGTTCCTAGGGGCTGCGAAAGTGGATGGTGGAACGTGCCTTTTACTGTCCGTCAGTGGCTTGGAATGTACTTTGTGGCCCAAAGCGGGTTGTTCTGCCACTCTCTGCGAGGGCGGCATGTAGTTAGCAGTCCTTTCTGGAAGAGGATATGTCGTTGTATTGTGTTGGTGCCCGCGTGGGGCTTGCATAGGGTTCCGTCTCTGCTTCTCAGGCCTATTGGTGTTCATATCCGCGTGTAAGTGCATAGGTTGTCGGGGGTAATTGAAAGAATTGTCACTGGGCATGTCGTTGATCATGTAATCACAGTCCTCCCCGTTCCCTTCGTCGCTGGACACTGGGTCCTTGCATAGGTCGCCCCCTGTGGAGCCTCGCACGCTGCTCGTGGCAGAGCACTGTCCACTGCCCTCCCTGCTGGGGAATTCGGCGAAGTCCTCACCAAAGTCGTCCTCGCTGGTCAGGCTGCGCCCTCCCAGTTTGCCACTGTCTTCGAAGTCCGTCTCGTAGCTCTTTCCGGTGGTCGATTTGTCTCCAGACGGGGCTTGGGACACTTCTTCGTACACTGGGTTGAAGGGCTTCCCACCCATCATGTGCCCTGCGACATCTCGACTTGGATAACAAGGGGTGTGATGCAGGGATGATAGTGGAGGTGCATTCATATCCCCGAGCTTCACATCCAAAATCTGCAAAAATACAGGAATGACCTATGTATTTTCAATTCAGGCATATTAGGATACTACTGTAATATGGATAAAAGTATATATGTACAGGAAAATACATGCAATATTCTCAACCATTATTTAAATCATTACATTCACATGAGAAATACAGTCTAATTTTTTAAGTGAACTTTATTTCTCTACCAAAAACAACAAAATTATTAATTCTAGATCTTGAAAAAATTTGGAAATCCGAAGTGAAGAGAAGTGTCCGGTTAAGTCATTTGGCAATTGAATACCCAAATATGAACAAAAAAAACCCCAAGCATTTTGGAGTAGCAGCAATTCTAAATATCTTCATTACGACTTGCTCCCTACTAATAATACTAACTATACCCTTAAGTACAGCTCAAGCCGAGCCCTAGTTTAAAATATACAAAAAATTAATTTTATCTGAATATCCATTAAATATGTAAATTATCTTCTATCTGTATGCACACGTGTGGTTATGATTTACTGTGAGAACCTCTTTATATTGGTCTTGTATCATCCTATTTGCATCCATCATTAGAAAAATCTACCGAGCCCCCTATAAGTACACTGAGCACGTATCGATTTTGCTTAATGGTTAATACATATTACAAAATCACACATCATACACCATAAAATCTTCAAGTAGAGAGTTCAAAGTTATTGGCAGGAGAGATAAAAACTGAATCCTCTTTATATCTTCCAAAAGCCTCTGATCCCTCCATATATATGAAAATTAATGGAATTAAAAGATGCCAAAGTAGCCATACCTCTAGTGGCATAAGAGTCTGACTTCCAGTAAGATGTCCCTGGGGTATCCTTGTTGGATGGCGATTGATGAGGACATCTTCATATGTTATACCATTTGCAGCACCTAATTCCCCGAGATGACTCTGTTGCTCATTTTTACATGGTAGGAGGTTCTGTACTTTAGTTTTATGTCTGTTGAAAAAAGAAATACAGATTATAGGCAATGTTTATACACAAGGAATTATATAGTTTCGTCATAATATTCAATATTTTATGCGTTGAAAAAAATTCAATAAGTAATCTGAAAGTGTTAATAGTTACCATTTGCATAAACAAGACTGATGGATCTAAAATATTCGTTGTACAAGCCACTTTCATAAAATAACGCATTCCTTATTACAGATGTAACGAATCTCGTAACGAATTACAAAATTTATCTCAGTCAGTCTAAAAGATGTTTCAGCCACCAGCCTACACATTTTTTTCAGCTGTGACGGGCACTAAATTAAAAAAGTTTTGGAAAACTTTATAAAGGGTCATCAAACGAAGTCACGAGCATCAAACGAAAGGTGAAGATCATCACCTTATATCGATATATTATGTACGTAACGAAAATGTAATACATTCAGTTTTTTAAGAGGTTGGACACTATGTGTCACTGCCCATCTATCACCGAGGGTCATACTCGAAATCAGAATATTAAATGAGAATATTTTTCTATCCTCAACCCTTCAGAGGCGGTAGAAAGACATGTCCATGGAAGGGTTAGGATGCAAATCAGATTAATGAAAACAGGGAAGGAAGAATTGAAATTAAATGCTCGTTTTCAGCTAATAAAATGCTTCGTTAACAATTTTTTGATTCGATTTATGAATTATGTACCATGGTACCGGGGCTCGAGAAATGGTGAAAGTTTTTGTACTGCGATGTGCCAGTCGTTTTCTAAGTTTAAAACCTTATAAAATAAACCCAATTAATCCAAATTGAAAAGTTGAGCATCGAGAAACAGTGAGGTTGATTGGTTATTCGGGTTTTATGGCACAAAGTCCAAAGTAGGACAAACTGCACTAAACGTCAGATAAAATAGAAGACAGTCAACTTTAAAATAATAAAATATATAGTTTTTAGGAAGTGTTAAAATTTAACTTGTGGTCCTTGATAAAAATAAAAATGAATTTTAAAAAATTGCAATGGATGTAACGTAACAAATAGTGAGAATCTAAGAGTTGAGATAGAAATTAACACTGAGAACAACGAGATAATAAAAGCAAAAAAGGGGAAAAGAATTCGTTACCAAAGAGGAACACTTAAGACAAAGCACAATAAATATCGAACACGATACTAAACGTCCATAACTTGTCTCTAAATTAGGAAATAAATCAGTTCAGCAGGATGCAACATTATGACAAAAGTCCCTGAGAGGGAAGCGATGAGAAACGTTCTGCCAACCGAAGCAAATAAATATACTTCACGAATAAAGTTGAAAGGTGTAAAAAGAACGAAGCAAAGTTTATTAAAAGCAGTCTGCCGAATAAAATTACGGACGACGCAAAACACCACGTCCATTACCGGGCAGGTAATATGGCCCCGCGAGATATTAAGTTCTGCACAAAAAAACCTTCCCGATGCACGAGTAGGCATTTTCGTCTGCATTCATTCTGAGGAAACGAACAATTTATTCCAATATGCCTTGATAAATATTCATGCATTGATTTTTCCTATTACGCAGAGTTGATCATACATCACCAGAATAATGATGTATGTGCTATGCGTCGTTAATAACTGCGCCTAATAGCTCCCTATATTCCTTTAGTTACGGCTAATAATTAATAAGGAGCGCCACGGTTGGCGTTATTTATTACTATGGGCAGAAAATTAGCGCGGGTGTCTTCTCTTCTTTCTTGGAATTTCCTCAATAGAAGCCGTGTACGATTTATTCCCGGCTATTTGAACATGCCTTTCAATCTCATTAGTCGGAGTTTACATTATTAACTCCACGGAAGGGAATCGAACCTTGTTGGCATATCGTCACTTTTTTTTGCAAAGCTTCGTTAAGCAAATTTGCCTGAATTGCTCAGTTGGATATGCATTTGCATATTTTTTGAGCATGACCATATTCGGCCGCCAGATTGCTGTTTTAAATAGCATAGACACATTTATTTTCCCTATTTTGTTTTCTGTTTCGAGTTTTGCATTTTTTTGTTTAAATAAATAGCAGACTGAGTGATGTACAGGGGATAATAGAAAGGGAAAAATGACAAAATATTACTTACTAATGCTATGAAGAGTATGTTAACTCTGAATGTTTTGTGAAATTTAAAATTAAAAAAATCCTTTCTGTAACTATTTCACGTGTGTGTCGTTCTCCAAAATTATTTCATCACAAAACTTTTGTGATGGAAAGAGTAAATAAGGTAATAGCAAAAAAAGGAAAAAGCAGATTCTAAAACAGTGAGAAGCTGTGGAGAAATCGCGGTAAGTTGTTCACCTGTTGCTTTGAGTTTAGTTGTATGTAGCCTGCTTTGTGTGGAGTTAAGTTGTTGGTTTCGGTCAGTGTCTCGCGGTTTTCCCTCATTTTAGTTGAGTTGTTTTTGTCTGAAACTGAACTAATGACTCAATTCCACTCGAAGCAGGAAGCATGAAACTCAACTCGAAGTAAGAGGTAATCAACTCAACAATTCGATTTCTCCACCGCTACACCACTGTTTAAAGCCCACATTTCCCTTGTTAAATACAATTATTTTTTTGGGGAAAAGAAAATTGCTCAAAATTTCTTCATCTTGAATACAGGAATCGTTAGATAACAAAATCCGTAAGAAAATCCTTTTTATAACAAAGTCCATTCAGACATTTTTTCTTATAGAATAGATTTTTTCGGTTTCATAAGATGATTCAGATCATGACAAATTTTCACTGCTTATCTGATTACTTATGAACTTTGATCGCTGGATTACTGATCTCTTAAACTATTTCCCACGATCTCTAGAGCTAAATCCAAACTAAATAGTTAAACCTCATGCGTAATTGTGTGCGTATATACGAATTTGGGCTAAATGATCAAAATCACAAAAGCATATTTTTATGCAATTTAAATACAAAATTACGCATATTTTGTATTCATGGTTAAGAGCTTATTTCGTTAGCTTTAGGTGCTTCTTCCTGAGGCATTTAATTCTTTCGCGTTTGAAGCTAAATGAAGGTTGGCATGTGACACAAACCGTAAAATGACTATCCAAGGTTGAAACATACTTTATCTTTCATCAAGGATAATCCGTCTGTCATTCAATTATACAATGAACTCAAGTTGTACAATTAAAGTTATCATCAAAAAGGGAAAAAAATCGACAGCTGAAGTTCTAAACTCGTTACGATCAAGCTACGTGTACTTCCCTGAAACAGTACAATCCAAAAAGACCGAACATTCTTCAGACCACGCTTCAATGTCGTTTCGATTAAACGGAAGTCTTTGACTCGTCCTCATGGTCTTTCACAAGAGTTCAAAGGTGAACCGTTCATTGTCCTTAAACGTCGAGTCTCTTTATTCGCATTCTGCCATTATCGCATTTCAAATGGACAGCCGCTGTTTCCTCTTACCGTGAGCAGTGGCTCTGCTAAAGAGTGGCGGATCCGAGAGTTAGTGATTAAAGGGACGGAATTACACAGAAGTATTTATAAAAAAGTGTTTTAGAATTTTAAGCACAATTTTGTCCAAGTGACAGAAGTGCTTTCCTGTGTTACGCGAGTGTGCTTTCTTGCATTCTATCTTTAGAATACAACACTTAAAAATCAATCCATAAAAACTAATAATCTTTCTTTAATCCTTCAAGTTGTTTTGACGAGTATCTCGTCCTTCAAGATTGGATCAATTTTGCTAATGACGAAATATCTCGTCATCTTTGAAGATTTTTTGACGATGACGAGATCACGATCTGGTCAGTTTTTCCTAACGACGAGATAGATCTGGTCAGTTTTTTCTAACGATATATCTCGTCCATTAGGATCTGGTCAGTTTTGCTAATGACGAGATAGTCGTTGAGACAACACCAAGAGGGTTAAAATTGTTTTGGAAAACTAAATGAATCAGAGGGGGGGGGGGCTTAGCAAAAATATATTTCTTAGACAAATAAAACTTCTATCGTAATCGTTAAAAACGTTTTCGTATAATTCAATCAAATGTATGCTTTCCAAGCAGAAAAGTTTATAATTTTAATTGGAAGTGTTTTCACACACACACACACAAGTAAACAAGATCACATATATAAATGCAGATTATTAGCTGTTCTTTTAATTACTTTTTTAAAATTTTGTAATGCAAGTTGCTAGAGACTTACGAAACATCAAAATCTGCCCCTATCGGGTTAACTTTAAAAATATTTTTTCGTTCATCGATAAAAATATCCTCATTTTAAGATTGTGTTATTTAAACAGCTTGTGCACATTGAATCCATGTTTGTGAAAGTAGAATGTTTTGCCAAATTATTATTGACTTTTTAGTGAAAGGACATTTGTTCCGAAAACTCTCATGGAAATTTGAATTTATCAGCTAACCACATATGAAAAATGTACAGTGGAACCTTGATTATTCGAGCTCTGATTGTGCGTGTTATCCGAATCTAGTTTTTTAAAAGCTTTAAATAAAGCTTTGAGCACTACTGTGAGCACTTTGTCCGAGCAAAGAAAGTGCTGCAAAACAGAAGACAGTTAAGGACTTTTTCCAAGAGAGTTTAAAAGGTACGTAACTTACGTTTAGATTTATTGTAAAATTATCACAACGAATGCATACTGTAACGGGAATTCGAGTATTGATAATTCTTAATCCCTTGCTCTATAAATCATTCAGTATTAGTAGTAGTAACATGTAGTATAGTAAATTGTTTCTGCATTTCGTATAGGTTGTTTTGTGTCACTACGTTCATATTATCCGAGTTGCTGGTTATCCGAGGTGGCAGCGGTTCACATTACCTCAGATAATCAAGGTCAGAGGCGAAGCTAGACTTTTTGGCTGAATAACGTTGGTGCCTACCCGTCGAAAACAAATATACGTATCTTATTTGAAGATAATTAAGATAATTTACCAATGCTCCAAAGATTACTTCTATGCAATTAATTATTGACTATACATTTACTAGCAAAAGACGGCGCTTTGCTAATGGGTCTCCAGGACAAAGTAAGAAAGGGCGCCCACTTGGTCATGCTTTGTGCCCTCTAGAAGTTTGCAAAATAATTTTATTATTTATGCAGAGGGAACATAGAACGAATAGACTTTTAAGGCGTTATGTTCTAAAGATGGAATGCATGAAAGCACATTCACTTTACACGCTTAGAACTGGAAAATACTTCTGTGACAAGGACACATGGTTAAAATCATGCCCATTTTTTAAAAACATATCCACAAGAAAAAAAAGCACTTTTTAATAAATATTTCTGTCGCCTCTCTCTCTTTAGATACTGGCACTCGTGACTACCCCTCTGCAAGCCCTTCCTTAGCTAAGCAACTGCATGTTGTACAGTACATTTTGTCTGTATTTCGTATAGGTTGTTTTGTGTTACTATGTTTATTATCCGAGTTTTGGTTGAAGTTGCCTCAGTCACATTGCATCGGAGAATCAAAGTTCTATTGTTCTTTGTGCAATATTACTTCATTTGAGACATTTTGATTGTCCATATATGAAAGGTAGAACCTCCTTCCAAACCTTTCTATCTGTATTAGAGGTTATACCATTAATTCTTCGGTAGACAATATTCTGCAGCCATTTAAAGCCACGAAGGAATTGTTGTTCCTGTAGAAATCTAGGTAAATCACCTTTTGATGCACAATGTTCGTTATCTCTGAATGATATCGATTAAATAACCTACAGTTTTTGTACGAGTTGGGGAGCATGACCTAAAAGTAAACTGTTTGCAACTTGGGCCATCGCTCTACGTTCAGGTAGAGTTCACTTTCCGTAGACGTTAATCTAATTACGCCTCACTCTACTGAGCACACTCCCACCTATTCTAACGACCACACCGGCTGACTTTCAATGTACCTTCCCGCTCCTCGTTATAATTTTTTTTTCTAACCCGACAACCTCTTTCAATTTTTTTTCGTTCATAGAGTGCTGAACCTCTCCCCTATTTGCAGCGAGACGATATTCAATGGGTTAAACGACGCTTGAAAGCTGACTCACGTGCTGGCTTCGGCAGTGAAAGTAGAAAGTCATATGTATTCGAGATGGGGGACTTGTGTTTGGTTGTACATTGATGGGAAAGGGAGATGGTTCCCCGTGAACTCCAGTGATCCTGCAACTCTCAATGCCGAAACCATGCGCACCGCCGTAATAAAAGTTCGGGCGTTCCATTCAAATTGCGCGTCCCTTGAAATTTTGCATTACGCTTTCCTTATATTATGGTGGCATCCATCGGTCTGTATATACAAATCGCTTACTTAGGTCTGGCAATGGATCAATGCAAGTTGGTTTTTTCATTTAGTCGTTCTCTCCCTCTGCGCAAGTTGGCTGCAGATGTTACATCAACAGCGATCGGGGATGACACTTTATCCGCACATTGAGATGGACGAGATATGTCGTCATTGTAAAAAATTGACCCTTGATCTCGTCATCATAAAAAATCGGCAATATCTTTAAGAAATATCTCATCATTCGCCAAATTGGTGATCTTGATGGACGAGATATCTCGTCGAAACCACTTGGAGGGTTAAATTTTGATGAAAATTACATTATATTTTACCTGCCTATGTATTCAGTGAACCAGACCATACAAGATAAAAATTTACTGCAATTTTCTATCACTCCGAACTCCCGCTTTCGTACTTACAAAAGTAGTTGGTCTAGACAAGACATCGTAAAGCTGCCAAGTCTTATATTTATATACGTATCTGAGAAGTATTGGTCTTCCCATTATTGACATACTTGTGAGTTGTAAGCGGCGTAGGTTCGATTCCTTAGCTTACCCTAAATGTATTTCTTTTATGTATCAGTAAAACTTTTATTAACCGTCGCTACTTGAGCTAGGAATAAACGCTCCGCATAAACATTACATTAAAAGAAATGCGATGACTTAAATGTCATTCAGATGGGATGTAGTTGAAATAAATGCTCCGTGTCAACAAGTCACCGAATTCATAACATACATAAGACCAGACACCAGGAATAAAGTAACACTCGACCCCCCTCTTGTGTGTTAGGGACAGAAGAAACATATAATAGCCACCGCCACCAGATCGCAGATTCGACGTGAAAGGTCAAAACTGGGGTCAGTTTAAAAAGCAGTTTTCCTTCGTTCCCCAGACGATTTATATGTGGCGGTGGGGCGCTGCCATTGGGGATGTTCCTTATATCTCTGCTTCGCATTATATTCTATGCAAAACGATCCTCTCTTTCTGAAGCTCTTAATTTTATTCTTCCCTTGTTTCATTATGATGTCCGCTGGCCACAGAGGGGCAATGAATGTGACGGGAAGCGGATCATAGTCAATTTGCCTTGTTTTTCAAATGGACACACTTAAGATCAACCAGCAGCTTTGGACGAGGCATTAAAATGAAATGTTAAATTTGCTCACTAGATGGCACTACCAACTATGAAATTTCAGATGCTTTGAATAAAGTTGGATGTCTCAGCGGGGTAGCCGAAAAGTACTTACTGGCAGTGGCTCACACAGGATAGCAGTCTGGATGGGGGGGGGGGGCTACATTTGCATCGTTTGTGATTTTTGTATGTACTTCTTTCAAGAATACTTTCCAGAGCGTGGTGTGAGTTACATGTTTTGGAGAGTGATCATTATATTATGTATATAATTCTTTAATTACTACTTATTAATATATATTTTCAAAAAAATTATACTAGTTTGTCCAACCCTGCAAATAAATTATGGGTCATTTTAGTAAGAAATAAAAGAAGAGAAATACTTGTTTTTTTGTTGAAGTAACGTTGAAAGGTCAATAATTGAACATGGCTGAAGTAAGGAGAAAGCGTAAAAAGCGAATTAAAACAAGATTTTAAAAGAATAAATAAATTTATTTTAGGTATGGATATTTTTGCTTTTTCACGTCTGAGAGAGGGACTTAAGCTCCCGTAGACCCTCTCTGTATGAACGCCCCAGTTTATTGAAGTCAGCCACACTATCTTGTTACATAAAATTATGGTTATATAGCTGCATAACTTTATGTCCACGAGAAATTATGGGACTCTAATACAAATTTTGATCCCTAGACCACTTCTCCTAGAGTAAATTTTCTCTCAGTGTCCCCCAGCAGCGTCTTCTCTTCCTTTCCAACACTTTCTCCTATACCTTATTCTAAGCTTGAAAGTGGAAGTTCTGAGTTTTCAGAATTATACTATGCCGTGATAGCTGTATATAAGAAGTTAATTACCAAAATTAAAAGAATTGATTATTAATTAATTATAATAATTTATTAATGGTTATTATTAAATGATGACAATTATAATAATTGATTAAAAATTATGATGGTATTATAATAATATATCAGAAAAAGTTAAGGTGCTGACCTTTCACGAAATTTTAATTGTGCATTTTACCGAACACTTTTTTAAATCAAAATCAATAATTTCATGCAAAAAAAGAAACGTGTTGATTACAATCCAACACGTTTTAGGTCTAGACAAACCAAATTAAAAGTAGAGCGATAAATCAAATAAAACCAAGACATTTTTAGGTTGCCCATTTTTCCTGCATAATACTTTTAAAAACCAAGCAGTTCATCAAATCTGACTAAACAGCCGACAAGGTATCCCAGGGGTCCCACACTTTTAGGAAAGGAAAAATTAGGGTCTTTACAAAGGTATTTTACTGCCTTTACAAGGGATTTTACGTATTTTTAAGGCTATGTTTAACATAGATCGAAGTAGATTAACCTGTGAGGTTCTTAAAAACTTTGGAAGAACTTTAAGCAACAACTGAAGATTTTTAAGGACTCTTTAAAACTAAAGTGAAAAATTAGGCCTTTTTAAGACTTCAACAACCATGAATCAATCAGAGTCGTCAAATTAATAGATAATCAGAACTATTTGAGAAATTTGTTTGAAATTTTTCTTAAAACGAGGCTGAATTCTTTAAATATGAAGGATGAAATCCTTTTTCCATAGTATTATTTTTACCGGATATTATTCTATACAGTTTTTGAATAAACATTATTACAGAAGTAACCAACTGATATGTTTCTGTTTCTCCATCTTCATTTACAGAAACTTTTGTACTAAATGTTTACAAAATCTTGCACATGCAGTTAAACTAATAGCAATCAACAATATAATCAAAACATGAGAACAGAACATTGACTTTTAAATTATCCAATTATTGTTTTTCGCACAATTCTTCGCGGACGGAATCGCAAATTTTTTTTCAAAGTTTATTTCATTTAATTTAAATATAATTTTTAAACTAACCCATTTCTCTCCAGTGTCGCAGCTTGGCCAAATATGACCCTTGTGCCCCCCCCCCCCATAAAACCCAATCAAACAACCTCTCCGTGAATGTAAGTTCCCTGTTTTCAAAATAATACGCCAAAATTTTTAAATAGAATTCTAGTTTTACAGTTGCAAAAGTGAAAGTAAGGGTTGAAATTATAAAATATTAGAGTTCCAAGCCTCGTTTTACAACACGAAATATAAAAATACAAATTTTGTCACAAGCAATTTCATTTTTAAAATACTTTAGATGAGCATGTTTAATGAGAAGTCACATTGAATGCACAACAAAGGAATAAATAGAAAAGCATTACGGCTAAGTAACCATTTAAGAAACATGAAATATGAGAACTCATTGCTGTAATAGAAGTGAACGCAGAAAAGCACTTTTCTTATCATACTTTTCTTCAAGAGACATTATAAGAGATATTTAAAAACTTATAAGTGACCATTAAGAAACCGACTCTCCCGCGCACATTCACTCGAGCTGTAGGAGGTTTTAATGGGATGAAGAATGCTCTCGCTTAAACAAGAAAAAATATCGTAACGCATGTTAGGAAGAATATACAATTTATAATTCTTATAGACGCATTTATGAAGTGATATAGAAAAATTGTATTTTTGTAAAGTACAAAGGCGACAGAAACACGAGAAATTGTTTTAACGGAAATTTTTGTTTTGATCAATCACTTTTAAGAACTATTACTGAAAAATTCCTATTTTGTTAATAATTGAATTCTTTTCTTTCATAATTTCATAACTAAATAATTTAGGTAAACTGCTGTTTCGAGTCATGACTTCATGAACCAAGAAACTAATCATTTCTTGGTTCATGAAGTCGCTGAATGTATTTTAATGTTATAAAAGCGTACTTTATGTTTCGAAGGTACTTTATAAATTAAGTTTGAAATGCCTTTCATAATACAACTTTGTTTAGTTCCGGAGATGCAAGCTCCGATTTCACGGTCTTCTTTTCACACGAAATGGAATGGTCAGGAAATAAGAATGAGATAATTCTTTTTTTCTGATACATTGCAAGTTGAAACGTTTTATTCGTAAAGAAAAGATCCTGCTTTTTAAATATACAATGTAGAACATTTAATGAGGTGTTTGAAAATCATTCGAGTATAAGAAAAGGCGCATTTCCACTTTTTAGAACTCTCGTTCATCAATATCCAGACTTCGCGTTGAAAGAATTCTGAAACGTCTATCAATTGTTAGTTACGGAGTGGTGCGAGTGGAACTTCTCTTTTTCCGACCCTAACAGGGTATTTTAAAACACTGCAATCCAGATTTGAACCATCAAACATCCTATTTTTAAAACTGAAATGTTCCCAAAATCAGCGGCTGAAAACTTTTTTTAAGACTAGCTTTTATTATCCAATCAATAATCTTAAATTTATAAAAGCAAATGAAAACATGCACACAAAGACTACGGTTTTTAAAGTTTTGAGCTTTAGTTGAGCTTCAGAAACTGAGACCCACTAAAAGAAATATTACATGCTGTTGCTGAGATCACCTTTCCTACGAAATGGGCAGCAAACCTGTGTCTCTACGGGATGGTAAGAAGAGAAATGGCTAAACTTCCCACCTTCTGGTATAAGATTTAAAAAAGTTAAAGAAAGCAGATATTTTTACTATACAAGTTTCGTCCTTTTGCAAGTTTTTACACTTTTCTAACATTTCATGTTTTGTATTCTTTTTTCTGCTTTGAAACAGATGTCTTTATCGGAACTTCCACTCTCTATTATGCCATCTTAATGCAAGGGCAAACTAGATAGTTCAGGACACTTGATTTAACTCTTTAAATCAACGGGGCGAACTTAATTCGAACTAATTAGAATTGTGATTATCAGTTTAAATTCAAAATTAAAGCAATCGATTCTACTTTCAAAGAGCAATGCAATCTAATTGTAATTTGGAGGATAGAAATTAAGCATACATAACATTCTTCCTGCTATTTAAACGATGTTTTTATGCCTACGGAGGGAAGTCAGAATATACATCTCTAAATCGAGTCTACACCGATGTAGAGTTTTATCATATTGTTTTCAGCTTTATTAATCATTTTTTGATGCTTATAAGATGCATTTTATGTCAAGTTGAATGCAAGTGGTGGTAGTACTGCGGCCAAAGGTGTTTCCTGCAGGTTTTCCGAACATGATATCACGGATTGTTTTTCGAAAACGATTTCAGTACTTAGCCCACAAAAATCCTTAGGAATGAGTTTTGAATTGAATAGTGAATTAGTTAACTTTAATTTTATTAAACGTCAAAGGTCGTCGAAACGGCAAATAACTGCACTTTAAGGTAACTTGGGTAGCGAAAGTAAAATCTTTGCATTCCGTCTGGTTTGTTGTTTATGTTGAGAATCTCTCACAGGTGATAGACTACTCTTAACTACTCTTATTAATTGTCCAATCGATCTTTCACTTTTATTTGTGCGAATAGGGATCTCTGCTGCATTGTTTTGCCCGAGGTGTGTAATGATGAACAAGACGGCCCTGCATTTATTGCCGATTTACTTCTATAACCGCTGTCATACACTGACTTGAAAAACTTAAAGAACGGTAAGGTTTTCAGCTTCTATTTTTCAGTGAAGTAGTCTGGATGAGAGAAAAGGATACAAAGGTACGTAGAGAGTTACTGAACCGAAAAGTAAAACAAAATGACAACAAGAACAGAAGCGAACAGAAAAAATGTTTTGAACTGAAGCGATGGTATTACACTGGGTGCACCCGACAGAAGGGTGACTGAGAAAACTTAAAAAGAGTGGAAGCCTTTGTAAGTTGAAAGACCACCTCGAACACTGATACTTGCACTGCATTTGAATACAGAGAATGTGTATGAGTTCCTGTGGTAGAAAACCATTCCTATGTTAGAACCTCTGCCGTCACGATTCCAAAATTTGAATGTGCACCAGCTTTTCACTGAATATCATCGGTTAAGGAAATCGCCAGTCTGTTTCGCTTAATTTTGATGTTCTAACCTTTAAAAATATGGTGTTCTTTAAGTTTTGTATGCCAGTGTAGCTCAGCATTGCGTAAACAAATTAAAAGAAAATAATTTCAAGACGGAATGGGAAAAAAAGAAAATGCTAGTTGTAAATTAGGTTGTAGCAAGTGCGCCGTCAATCGGTAGTTTCTTTTTCCTGGCCCTAGGCCCTTTGAACAGAATAAATCAAATTATTCCCCACTTTCTGCCCGAAAAAAATGACAACTCTCGGAAAGATAGAGGAAAGAGGTGGATTCCAACCCAGAGGCAGAGGTGTGGTTTGGAGTCCATTAGACAGAGCAACACCTTCAGGCCTCTGCAAGGACCCATTGATTGGCTTTCACGAAAACAGCGTATGCCTTATTAGCTCTCGTAACGGGGAAAAATTCGCCTTCGATTGTAGGAAACTGGCTGATTCGTATGCACACTTATCTTTGATTAATGGCATTTAACCGCTCATTTGGATTTCTCTTCGCTCGTACGGTTGAGATTAGAAATATTGGAAATCGCTCGCACAGCAGAAACGCCAGATTGCAGTCTCGGGAGCTTTTTTCTTCAGGCAATTCGAATCGACGATTTAAAATAGGGTCTTTCGGCTGAGAGAAAAAATCAAAGAGGATCAGACTTGAATCAGAAAATCATAGAGGATTGAGTATTTAACAGCAAAAAAAATCTCGAAAAGGTAATAATTCCCATTATATCAAATAAGATAAATCAGGAGGAGGATAATTATTGTGGTGCATAATGACATACCACGACGTAGACCTAACCTTACTCCAAAGCCAGGCGATGACACATTGAGACAAAAATCACTGCTTTGGTGGTTTCAATCTGACTGTCCTGATTTGTTTTGTCGCTCTAGTCATTGCTGCATAAGGGCACAATGGACTAACTGTCCTGATTTCAGATTGAGTTTATAGAGGACCAGACTATTACATTGAGTATTTGACATCAAAAGAAAAATCCCGAAATAGTAATTATCCCCATTGTGTTAAAATAAGATAAATCAGGAGGAGAATAATTATTGTGGTGCATAATGACATACCACGACGTAGACCTTACCCATACTCCAAGGCCTGGAGATGACACGATGCGAAAATTCAGTTTTGTAGGTTTCAGTCCGACTCTCCTGGTTTGAGTCTTACGTTTATTTTACCCAGTAAAAGGTAGTCAACCTGACATCCTTGTTTCATATTGGTTTTGACTAATGTAAAGAAATTTTCGAAAATTGCCAGAATATGGAATAAAATGAAGTGAACTTTATTGTACCGAAATACATTTACATATCTGATGTCATCTAATGATATTTCAGCATTGTTTGAATTTTTGCATTTTTTTTCGGATCTTACTGCTTCCACTGTCATTTTGTATATAACACTTCACTTCTTGTGACTTCAGACTGTTCTTTCTCGACTTGTCTTCTCCCTTCATACAGAACCATAAAGGTTTCCCAGCTTGCCACAAATGTTATAATGAACAGTCCTATCCAGATCATCTTCTCTCCAGTGTTAAACTGATTAAATAAGAACTTTTTAGACTCTCCTGTTCTCGTTTAGGATTTCCTAAAATTTCCGGATCCATGGACTTGGTTTAGTTAATTCTTTTAGTTCAATTGAGGTAAAAACAGCACTATACACTATGCTGTGATGCTTTCGTGCAGCTTGTTCGTTGTTTGACTTGCGCTGTTAAACCCAACCAACTAATCAACTGTTGACAGTTGAAATGCAATTTTTTAAAATTCCTTTTTTGCGCTCCCAATTACAAGTAAAAAAGTCAAACTTCTAATTACAGTTTACTCATAGACGCGGAATACAAATTTAAATGCTAAAAACCATTCCTATGCAAAACCAAAAATATCCTACGGCGATACATTAAGGCAGTCCATTCTAAACTTAAAACAAATTGCGTTTTAAAAAACCCAAATAACTGCATACAAGTTCAAAGAGGATCAAACACCAATCGCACACAACTCACCAGCCAATTCCCCAACGTTCAATAACACCCCCGGTACAAACTAATCTTAGAAAGTTATAGAAGGAAGATAACAATGGGGTTTAACAAAAAACCTTTTAAGGAGGAATTTAATTACGAAAATAACAGGGATTCCGAAGGCTCGAGATTTCCAGACCCACATTAAAAAATAAAATAAAATATAAAATAAAAAACGAAACAAAATAGAAGTCTCCTCTGGTAATTAACACGTCGCATCAAAAGGCCTGGTATAGGCAGCATCGAGCCTCTCCTTTTCGATTCCTTCTCTCTATCACGACGCTCCTCTTTATTATCAAAGATATATTGAAGGAATGCGAATTTTAAAAAAAATGCATAGATTATGCCCGGAGAAGGACGGTTTGGGAAGAGGAAAGGGACAAAAAGAGAAAAAGCGCCGATTTAATAAAGACTTGTTCGGTAAAAATATACTGCACTTTGCATAGAAGTATTCCTTTCTTTTTATTTATTATTATTATTTTTTCATTTCCTGCAGAAAAAAGATGCTTTTATTGCATCCTGGTAGCAGGCAAATAAAAATAAGAAAGGATGAAACACAGCGCTTTTGAGATGAAATCTATGGAGAGAGAAGTATGGATGAGACGAACTGTGTGCAGATAGATGTTTGATGGCATTGTTGGAGGAACATTCCTTATCGGTCAGACCGGAGAGATGAGTTCGATTAAGCTTTTCGAGGAAAGAAAATGTTTTCGGAAAATTCGGTAGGGTTTTTAATAAAGTTCCTCTTGGGAGTTTGGAAAACAAGTGAAATCGGAATTTTCTCAGACATTGAAAAATGGATACAAGCACAGTAGAGAAATTTAATTTATGAAAAGAATTATAACACAGTGCAAGAATTGATGGACGAAGGTTAATATTTAAAATTTTTTCTTTATCTGAATTTAAAATAATGTATTTTCTTGTAGCATTAATGAAAAATTAGCTTCCAAAAAAGAAAAATCTGATTTCGAGGATTTTTGCTTTATGGATACTTTTAAAGGAACAATTCAAAAGGGATGATTTTTTGTAATAGGAATCAAGAAAATGGAAAATTAAGAGAAGAAAAAGAACCGTCTTACACAGTTGCAATCAACTTAGACAATAGAGAATTTAAGTTTAATTATTTAAACGCTTTCTAAGGACTGAATTAGAACTAAATGTGTTTTTAAAACTAAGATAATTTAAAATAAAACAAAGTTATATATATATAGATTTTTCTACGAACCAAAATCAACAATATATTAAACGAAAAGTTTCTATCAACTTACAATTTTTTAATTAATATTAGGGCCAAAACTAACTACATAATTTATACTAACTATATAATAATAATTTGCACAGTCAAAAACGTATTTCTGACAATAAGACAGATATTATTTTCTATTTTATATCCTTACACGAAACGCTTTCTCCTTGACTTGAATATTTATAAAAAATACTATCAGCATTAAAAATTTTAGTTACTAGACAAAATATATAATCAATTATATACTTTATTTTAAGGAACAGGCTTTTGAGAAGCTGCAGCTTGGATTTAAGAGCAATATACACTTTATTTATATTTTAGATAACTCTTGAGTGTTTCTTATTAGAAAATGCAATAGTCTTTAAAACTTTCAACTCGAATAAATTTTTCTTATTGAATATACTATTTGAGTATATATATTAAGTATTATTTGTGTTATGTATCAATGATCAATCGAATTTTGTGGTCTTGACTTTTCTGCATACTAAATTTAAGATTATTTAAGAATTGAAAAACAATTCTCGTTTAGCGTTTCTACAGTCAGTAAAAGTTATAAAGCTTTACGAATGCTTTTCTTATACATTTGTAAATGTATTATATTTCCAATTTCAGAGTCGTTCGTAAATGATTTGATGTTTTTAGAATTTAAAACAAATTATATTATCGAAACCACCAGAAAACATAACTTTCGGGACGTTGTCAGTCTAAAACTAAAAACCACTACTATTCAACTATACCAGGCTCCACCAATGACTGAGGAGCTAAAGGCGTCGCTCCAAAGAAACTGATAGACTGAAACGCTTGGTTACTAGTTCGAATCTCGTACATGTCTAAGCGGGTTGACTGCTTGAAGTTTCTTGGTTTCTTCAAGACGACAATTAAACGCGGACCAGCTTCCCAAAGTCCTCCAGAAAGAAATGTCCGCCTGGACATTCTTTCCTTTTCACCCGCCGTGAAAGGTGGTTTAATGTCGGTTTGCGACATGGAATTCTCTCCCATGATGCCCTGAGAAAATGCATATTGCCACGTTCTCGGCAAGTGATGCAGAAAAAAATCATACAATCCAAACGCTGGCATTGGGGGAAAAATTCAAACTATGCCTTTTCTGTTAATGTTTTATGTATCTTTTGGTACATTATATTTTATAAATGTTTTTACAGAAACTTTATATACCTGCCATTCGTAGAACAGATGGCAGAGCAATCAAAAACGGATATATAATTTAAATAATTAAAGAACTACCAGTATGCTAAAATATTAAAATTACGCTTCTACATTACAATATTAAAATTACGCTTCTTCTAGGAAAAATAATGACACGTTTAAAAAAATCCTCCCCAAAAATTATATAAAAATTCAATTTCGCTAAAATTTAAAAAAAAATAAGCTTACATATTTGAAAACTATTAAAATAAATATAGGTCTACGGAGAAACCACGTCAACTTCAGGGCTGAGGATACGAAATCAAATAATTACGCCGATATGGTGGATTTCTCAGCTCGGTTAATAACAGCTTTTGCCCCATTCCCTCATAGCATCGTCTCCTTCTCCCTGTTATTATTAATTCCATATGCTTCACTTGATCCAGCTAGGTATATGTGGTAAAAGGGGGAAAAGCAAAGAAATTTCTTAACTTCTGGGGAGATGTTTTCCATTAACGAGTTGGAATCGGCAATCAGAGCGGAAACTTCAAAGGACTTCAAAGTGTTTAGTTTGCGATGAAAGCGGGATTTCTGTCTTTTGCATATGCATCGAATTTATGTTTATAAATAATTCCAAGATGGGTACGGAGGCGCATGTTCTTCTCCCTGTATATTAAGGCGACAGCCGACATGTCTACTAATGGGACACCCAACTCAAAAGAAAGTTTTCAAAGGAAGACGATTTAGTTGCATTGACTAGGACCGCGATTTTCAACAGGAGTGCCACAAGAATGGCACTGGTCTATCTTACGTATGGTGAAGCTGTTAAATTGTATAAATGTATTTCAATTCAACTGTTTGGTTTTAAACTTTTGACAAATGTGTTCACAAATAATTTCAAGTAATTACCCGATGGATAATATTTAACATTATTTATTATTACAAAGTATCATAAATTGCTTCAGAATAATTATTTTAAAAAGCTACTTTAGAACAAAGAAGGTAAAAAAATCTGGCCGAATTGTAAAAGATGTTCGAGGGGCTAAAATAAACAATCTTTATCAAAGAATGTGTGTCCAGAAATCCGCGTTTAGTCAGTCGATAACATCGTTTCTGAGGCGTAAGGCGTCATTCCCCGCTAGTCTTTTCAATGGCATGCACCGCTACACAAATTCGGAAGTTGCACATATGCGCCTGAAGCGAAAACGGACCAGAAGCGCGAGGTTGTACAGGGGTACGGTTGTTCCTGGTTCGAATCCGGGGTAAGGCATGAATGTGTGTCCTCTACAAATTTTCAAAAAACACACACCCACCCACGCGAAAATTGCTGGACTAGGAGACAGATAGAATGGAAATGAGAACATCGTGTGTTTCTCATACTCAGTCGATTGAAGGGCATATACAACATTTAAGGTAAAGAATAAAACCATAAACGTTCGCCAGAAAACATTTCTACACAGCTATTATCCTGATGGGCTACAGACCGTTTTCATATATTTTTAATTGCTTTTCCCGTAGTCCGAACATTTTAAGGTAATCCCGATATGTATTATGCCAAAGCATTTGGATAGCGGAAGAAAATTTTTACTTTCCGTCCTGGTTTGTTTGAACTGAAAATTCCTCATATGAAATAAGTGTATATAAATACTTGTTCTAAAGTTCCGCGTTACAACACCCCTCGACAACATTTACGGCACAAATGAGGCATTTGCTTCAACGTATAACCAATGTGAGACAATGAAAGACTTATTCCACATTTATGCTGACCCCTTTTCTCTCGTAGGGAGCGTATCATTTGGTAAATTATTGCCCGGAAAGTGTCTTACCGAAATCGAATGACCCGTTTTTATTACGAATGATATATGGAAACAAACAGAGCGGATACAGATGCAAGAATAAATGATACACTGTTCTAACACAATGCAAACATTGAAGTGAAGTGTTTGCTTCTTTGGAACGACTTCCTCGTGCTGGAACGGGAGGATCTGCCCAGAATCTAGGACTCAAAGATAACAGGTTTATATAATATATGATTGTGGAAATCGTCAGACACGTAGTGGTATCAAATATGACTGAGTTTATCGAAAACCGCATTGTTGGCGAACGAAAACTCAAGAAAATTGTAATCCGGATTAGCAACAGAATTTTTTTAATGGGTTGCAGTTATTCAGACAGCCACAAAAAGAAATGGACTTTCTTATATTTTAGTTGTTGGCAAACTTGTAGCAATCTTGAAAAGTATGCTTGGTTTTGAATAAACATATTGTATCAATCTTTAATTGCAAATTAATCATTTGATTCTTTCCCTAACAAAAAGAATTAAAAGTTTGAATCGCATTGTTCACATCTTTGCTTATCTGTTTAAATCTAAACTATATTTGAATCTGAAGTGTGTTTGAGTAGGCGTCACCGACTTTAATTTTATTCCAACTCCAATCAATTTCAGAATGAATAAGAATTGGAAAGTATTATATAAAGCGAATTATAAGAAAGCATTGAAACGCAATATAATTAGAAAATATTAAAACGAATTAGAATTGGAAAATATTTGAGCTTAATTAGAATTGTAAAATATATGAACAAAGAATGGGTTGAATTGGAATTGAGTAATATATATTTTGGGAAAGGCCTGAAAACGAATTAAAAAATTTTTCTGAACAAAATAAAAAATATTTTGTTAACAATGACTCGACAGATATTCTCGTAATGAAGATCGATGTAAACTTTTATTCACAAAACACAATCAGAAATAAAATCAAAGCACAGAAAGTATTCCATTCAAATCTATGACCCAAAGGTGCGGGAAAATGTATATCTTATGGGTGCACTTATTTGATAAGCAAAACTCAACATTATGGTGTCATGATGTGTGCGCAAGCAATAAACAATGCTAAAACACACCGATTCTTTCTCGAACTGAACGTTTGAAATTCAAATCTTCGCTTAATTATACGCTTAACTTAAAAATGTATTTGGATTTAAAGTGCGTTTGAATTGGTACCACCGACTTCAATTAACAAGAAATACAATTCCATAAACGAATTAGAATTGGACAATATTAAAACGAATTAGTTGGGAAATATTAGAACTAATTGGAATGAGTCGAATTGGAATTGAACAATATACATTTGAAAAAGAAAACCTTAAGACGAATTTAAAATTTCTTCAGAACAAAATAACAAATATTTATTTGACAGATATTTCTGCAATGAAGATCAATGTAAACTTTTATTCACACAGTTGGAAATAAAATCGAAGCAAAGAAAGTATTTATTCAAATACCTAACCCTATAAGGTTCAGAAAAATGTATATCTAATGGTTGCATGTATTTGATGAACGAAAACTCAACAGTATGCTGTCATGATATGTGTGCAAGCAATAAATAAAATTACAAAATGCAACGCAGCCTTCATCTTCTGAATCATTTAAATAAAAGCGGCACATTCCTTCTGTAATTAGCTGGAGAACTCCCGTACAATGAAACACAGAGCAGAATAATTAATGACTTTATCTGTTGGCAGCCCCATGCGCGTAATTAATTCCCGAATCATGATATAAATCGAAAACGTTTCGACATTGTTGTGATCCGATTCCAATGCTAGTTTGAGATCACGGGGAACGGAACGGTTTCCTAATCAAATGATTTTCTCCAATAGCCTACTGCTTTTACTCCCGAAAGGCCACTTGAAAAATGAACTGCATTAGAGACCAATTATGGGTTAGGAATAATGTTAATGGAAAATCACTCAAATCATATTCATAACAATTAAAGGGCTCCGGGCAATACAGTGATAAACCACAGAAATATATCGTCGGGTTACAAGTGAAACACTAAGTGAAAATTTTCAAGACAAGACTTCTTTAACTTTTTTGGACCAGAATGTGGAAAAAATTTAGACTGGATAAGCCCACTAAGGGATTCATTCTTTGTGTATGAAGGTTAGATTTATTCTTGGTAAACACATTTAGGGAGTAAAGCTTAGAGAGTAGGATTTCCCCCCTCCGTTCTCAGAACTAGGTTTTTGCTTCAAGCCGATGTGTTTAGTGCGTAAGGTAATGGTATGTTCTGTTATAAAAAAAAATTAAAAAACAAAACATTCAAGATGATCGAAAGAATTTTTGATTGTTTGAGGGTTTTGTTTGCGGGTGTGAGCAGGGGAAACACAGACATTTAAAATAAATTGCGTTTATTTAGTTTCCTGAAGACTTAACAAAGAAATCCACTGTCAATAATTCCATACATTAAATATGATTCATCCTGACATCAGTAGGGCCAGACGCCGATAGACACTTAACCCAGGCTAGTGAAATTCACTCACCTCTCGGCAGAAAGTAAATCTATAAGAAAGTCTTTCATAGCTACTTACAAGCTGGCTAGATTTCTCAGCGCATGCCATGAAATGATGTCAAAATGAAATAATATAAAAAAAGAAATCAGCTCCCATGCTACCTAACAAGTTTAATACTTGAAAGCTTAAGAAAACGTGACCTCTTAACACAGTGGATAAACCATTATAATTTCGGGATTTTTTAAAACTCGAAAATTGCTTTCCTGCAAAATTTGATGTGTGGCTTATCACTATGTTGGCCGAAGCCCTTCACAATTGATGACTTCGCCTTTTATCGCGATGCTTATTTTTTGTCTCGTACAGTAGCGAGATTTTGCTGTCAGAATGCAATACATTACTGTTGTGCAATCCTTTGTAATACACAACGCTAAAAAATGAGAAAAAAACTTTATGGGTTACCTATCGTATGAATGCATATTGCAAACAAAAATTCAGTACTTTTAAGATTCTTAAGGGAAGGTGGGATACTGTATATACATCCTCATCTAGAACACTTCTAGACATCAGAATGTCAAATGAGAGGCGGTACGACGCCATATATCCCTCCGATCCTGGAAGGGTTAAATGGAATCTTTACAATCTTGTAATAATTTCTTTAAAATTTCACAAATTGACTGCATTGCATTGCATTTGATAGTATTTTGACAGTTCATTAAGTCTAATTGGCGAAATGTATTTCATTCTAAAATATCAAATATACTCAAGAATCCCAGACCTGTCTATGAAAAGCATTTCTTGTCAAACTAAACGTAGGTAGCGGTAGTATTTCTACGGCGGAATGCGTTTCCTGAACATATTCCAAACAACGTCACTTGGCTTGTTTTTTTAATTCGATTTTAGCACTTCGTCGGCCAACAAAATTGTCAAAGATTTTTCTTTCTAAGGCCCGACCAATCGAACCGTTAGTCATTATGGTACTACAACGGTGGATTTGTGAACCACTCAGAGTTATCCTGGTGGACCATGGAGGGGGTTTCCCGTTACACCTCACGTACATACTACATATAAAAAATCCAAATAATGAATTCCGGATCGATATCCGATAGTTGATTGGTCAACGCCAATTAGATTTAAACGTCACAAAATGGCAAGAAACTGCAATTTAAGGTACCCTCGATGTGTATCATGCGAAAGCATTTAGATAGCGGAAGTAAAATTTTCGAATTCCGTCTAGTTCATTTGTTTGAACTGAAAATCCTTTCATATACATGTTCTTGTCTTTCATGATACACATATACAAGTAGAATAGGAAAAACAATTACAAAATAAAAGGTGAGCTTTAAGATATCAACGTGTAGAGAAGGTTATTTCATGTTGACAAGAATTTACAGGATGTCTAAAGCTTTTTATCTTTGTTGATGGTATCAAATCTTTCCAACACGCAAAGATTTGGACCCATGCAAAGTGACCCAAATGTAAAAAAGAACCCTCTCCATATCATATCCTACATTATAATAGCTGAAAATTAGTTTAGCATAACCTCCATGTCTTGGAGTAGACCTTTTCTAGCACCATGGCAAAAGCACCAACAAATTAACCAAGAAAATAAAAAAAAAATCAAATTACCCAGTCCCCGACATTCGGAAAAAAGTAAGTTGAAAAAAAGTATCAGAGAAATAAAATAGTTAAGTTCCAAGACAAGTTGTTGCTATTACGGCATTTCGAAACTTATTCCGGAAGATGAGCAGGGGACATAGACCCGGTCATTTCCCGGAATGCCACCCGTATAATTTCCTGATAGAAAAAGTGAAAGAACGCTCTTTATATATATCCACAGTACCTTGGGTTTTAAGCCAAGGCTATCCACGAACTATCTCTCCAGATAGCTTCACAAATCGTTAATAGCCAAGTGCGAAATAGGCATCATTTACTCGGCAGGAGGGCAACAATTCGTCCCGAGAAAAGATGGTAGATAGGGAATCTGGCATCGGTGTTTTAATGAACCGACTGAAGGGGAGAATCGTAAAAGTGGGATTTTATGGACTGCCCAAGGAATCGAGATGAAGGGGGGAGGGGACAGGGCGGAATCGATGCTTGCCAGGGTCTATAACGTTGATGGGTGTAATGAATGAATTTGCGTGCGAAGAAGCAGAGCCTTTACGACGGGGCGATTCACTAGGTGATGAGGTAAAAAACAGAGACCGGATACCTTTTGGTTAAGCAAATTACATCATCATTACTTAGCTGAATGCCTGTGGAGGATATTAGCTAAAAACTGACTAGTGCTGATTTCCTAAAACAATCGACTGTGTCGTGGCCGAATTATTAGCTGGGCGGTGTTTTATGTGTTTCTCAAGGGACTCACAACAAAATTGAATACTCTTCCTTTCAGTCTACTGAAAGGAAAGTGCGTACTTAAAATTTAAGCCATGAATTACTTTTGGAAACTTTGAGAACGGGACTTTTTCTTCCGTTAATTGGGTGTTATGGCGCAAGGGCCAAAGCCAAGTAAATGGACCTACCCACAAGGAAAGTTTTGCTAACACTGAAAAGTAACCCCAGGAGGAATCGAACATGCTCCACTTACAAGTCACAGGTTGCTAGAGCAGTTGACAAACCCATTGAACTTCATCTTTATAAACAAAATAATAGTACAAATCGCATTCATGGTTTATCTATGGAACCAGGACCGTTCCTGAGTGGTGCGCTGAGCTTGTTCTCACACATAATCCGAAAAAATGGCGGCCGAAAGACAGACGCAGTATGCCTTCAACATTAAACATCTGAAGAGTTCACACGCATATATACGAGTTCTGCAACCTGCAGTCTTCCCTGCATGATGTCTAACAGTTTTGACCCCGTCTTGACTAATGTAATCTTTCCAAGGGATTCTTTCAATCAAAAGATGTGGTTATTGGTCATCACGTCTTGCACTACTAGGAAATCTCGTGACGCTAGAGGGATAAAGAAACATGTGCAGCATTACATTTTCTGACATTATTAACTTTATGCTTATTCGGTCTTTATGGCGATTTTGCGATTGTAATAAAACTCATGCAGCTAGTTATAGAGGAAATCAAAGTTTAGTACATTACAAGTAAAATGCACGTCTGAATCGTCAATAGTCTCGAAACAGTCGAAAAAATCATTAAATGAAATGTTTATTCAATTTATTATGGCATTTAGGGAACTGGTAGAAAGAAGACAGGGCCATCTGAAATTATTTTCTGAATACCTGCTTGATGAAGGACGTTCTTTTAGAAAATAAAATGTTTTTTATAAGAGGGAGACTTGTTATGGTTTTATACCTCAGGAACTGCCCTGTATGAAACCTAACAGGAAAACAATATTATCTTCAGACGAATTTAGCAGCAATTCAACCTGTTCTCAAAAATTAGACAAATGCATATAACTTCAAAACAGTTAAATAATGACCCCTCATTTTTCACATGAGCAGCACAATAAAACGCAGAATGAAAGCCAATAAATTTTGAAAGCACCAAGCTCAAAACATTGAACTGATACTTGAAAGAACTGCCTTGCTTACATTAAAGTTGGCTAGGGAATTAGTCAGCAACACAGAAGACAATATTAGAATCTTTCAGATATTGCTATATTGCGACGTATTGAATCTTAAATCTCCTATTTAATTTAAGAGGAATAATAAACTTCAATTGAGTGCTGTGGAGATTAGTTAAGAAATAAGTGCTATGTTCTCTTTAGAGTATAAAGACTAGCTCGTGATGCTTTTGTATTTACTTCCACATACTGAGTGTAACTTTACAAAAAAAACCCCGAAATTTACCGATGATATTATCTTCACTCTTCTAAATACATCAAAGGGAGATCGAAAGCACAAGTTTTTTAAAATTCTTCGCTCTCATCAACATGTTGAATGTCACATCCTAAAATTTAAGTTCACGAGATGATTTCAAAATGATACATTAAACACATCTATTTGGGTTTTGAGAAATTCTCTGAAAGACATTCTTGAACAAATAAAGATTTCAGGAAAATAAGCAATAATTCAAAATGTAATTTGGCAAGTTTTCAACTTCAAAAAAGTTTGTTGCAATCGCTTTTCCTATCAAATTCTGAACCACGACCTGCATTTCTTCAAAGCTAAATGAAAATCATCATAATGTCAGTGAAAAAATATTAACATGCCAAACCTCCAATTACTACCTCTGCTCCTGACAAAAACACATTATAGAAAATGAGCACACAAGTCAATTTCGAAGCATGTAAAAAATACTGAAAGCAATTGCATTATCTCGATACCAATAAAAACGCATTTTATCGCTGGAAAATGGGCAGCTTTTTTCTATCTCTCTGGAAGTGCATCACGAATGCTCACCTCATAGATTATAGTGATGAGTATTTTATTGGAAACGATTAGCTTTTAAGAGATAACTTTCGCCTAACATAAACCGAGGGCAGATAGAGAAATTTCATCCAGTTAACTGCAGCCACTTCAATGTTCAAGTTACTAAACAACCCGGTCTATCAAATAAAATATTTATGGAATTAAATATACGCTAGCTATTAGAATAATTAAGGTTTTGGACAACTATCTGATTTTATCGTTTTGAAAGCATTGCATTATTAACAAAGATTGTGTTTAATGGTCTAGTGAATGAAATGAAAAATGAGATCATCAACCTTCGGTCAACCAAATCGTAGACAAAAAGCAGATGACATCCTCACATTCACATGACCTATAGTTTGGAAATATTTTCATTGGTTTATGATTTTAATGTGCTAAAATGTGTTTAACTCCTTTTCTAATTTATCGCTGCGAAAAACTCTTCGAATTTGACAGCCGTGTCTGTATCTTCAAACAAAATCCAAAGTTCGTAGATGAAAAGTTAGTGCACGCATATGGACATCCGTCACTTTCATATGGCTTATAGTTCAGATATTTTTTCATTGGTTTGTGATTTCAAATGTCTTAATTAAACCCCCTTTCCCAAATGTATGGCTGTGTAAAATTCTTGAACTTTGACAGTGGTGTAACTTCGAAACAAAATCCTAAGTTCGCAGAGGTCTATAGTTCAGACCTCTTTCCACAGTACGTGATTTTAAATGTCATAAATTGGTCCTAAAACGTTTCCTAAATCAAAAGCTACGACAAACTTTTATTTAACTTTGATAACGGTGTACCTTTATTTGAAATGGAATCAAAATAGTTACGAAATTTTTATACCGATTTTCAAAAGCTTTTGCCTAATTATTCCAAAAGTATCTTCTTCCTTACAAAATAAAATTAAGACTCCCATATGAGTCACCCCCACTCGAAATGAACAAGCCCTGTTCCTAAAGTGACCATTCAAACTTAGCGTCGGGTATTCTCGTCCTAGACAGAAAGTACTCATTCATTTGGCAAACTGGACAAACCAGCATCTGCCAAGTGAACGTTGGAAGTGTGATGAAATAGAACATTAAAAAAATACAAACGCTTCAGAGACTATGATCTTAGAAATTAAATAAGACTTAAATTACGAAAAGAAAAGAATTTAAATGAATTGATTGTGTATACAAAGAAAGCGTTTTCGAAATTATAATTCTTCAATTTGAAGAAAATTTTCTCAAATTCGAAAATTTTAACACATATCGTCGGCTTAGAGCAGAAGCTCATAAACTGACAATATTTTTTACAGTACAACGTTTTAAATACTCTTTGTTTTAGGCTCAAAAATAAGAATTTTTTAGGATTAAAAATAAGAAATAGTGCTATATTTTTACAGATTACAATACGACAATGTATTTCTCATCATCACGAAAAAGATTTTAATGTCTCCCAAAAAATGCCAGGTGAGGAGCTTCTGTCTAAGCCGACAGTACATTCCGTACCTCATAAGTATACATATTTACTCGAGATTATCGATGCATAAACGTCATGGAAAAAGTAATTGTGAGAGGGATTTTCAGTACAAATAAACGGAGATTCTGCGAAGATTTTACTTCTGTTATCCAAATGCTCTCGCATAATACATATCGGGATTACTTCAAAATGTTGTTAATCGCCGTTTTGGAAACGTTTGACGTTTAATTTAATAGTGTTGATCAATCAACTTCAAGTCTGAATTTATTTTTTGGAAAATTTATTGACGAAGTGCTGAAATAGTATTCGGAAAATAAGCCAAGTAACGTCACGTTCAGGAAACATTACTACCACCTATATTCAGATTAACAAAAAATGCCTCTCATTGTTGGTAATGCAAATAAAATGTTAATGAAATGAATGAAATTTTTTCACCGGTACTTGATGATGCATTAGAGGCTTCTTTTCTTTTTCACCACCAATCACCTTCAATTAAAAACGGTGGATTCATTCTTAACCTTTCGGCATGAAATATTAACGAGATCAAAACTCAGGTGGCAGAGAAGACTCGGGTAACACGGGGGTCTGTGCAGTCACTCCTGATGCGTAACACAGACGAGTGTTTTTTGAAAGGAAATTGGCGTACCCGCTACCAAATGTCGCCACACGTATAAATCACAAGCAGAGGGGGAGAGTAAATGATAGTCCAAAATTTACGTATATTACACATCCATTAGTGTTACTTAATTATACGAATAGCTGTGCAGAAATTCCCCCATAACAATGCCGAAACGCCGTCCGGATTGCTAAACACACCGCCGATGCCGCGGCCTAATGTTCGCATGGCACGCTCGGCCATGCCATATTTTCCCCGACAATAATTAGGCATATTTATGAAACGTGATCCGTTTTTGCAATGAGCCTTTAAGTTACGACTCTGGAGCATTCAAGCTGACAGTCGTAATTTCATTCGGAATTATTGCTATCTGGAAGAATAAGTACACATTTACACACCGGAATTTCATCCCTCCCTCCTGATGGCCGGACCGGACATTTCGGACCGAGTTGTTGTAGGTATTGGAAGGGGGGTCCGACTTCTGTCATAGCAAGTGCCGTGACCAAAGCGATTAGCGAATGGGCTCGTTCGATACCATGACGTCACCGGGTCGGGTTCCATTACTTGCTAGACCCCAGAAGCTCCCTCCTACAATAAATGGACCTCCTCTCTGACATCTCTTCCCTTTTTCTTCCTCAACTGATGACTTCTCTCTCGGATCGTTTCGCTTTTTTTCCCTTTTTATCTTCTCTGGGTTTGAGAGATGTCCACGACGTGACTGCCTGGGAACATAACGGAAGCGAATGTTGAAAATTGATAGGATCCGCGATTTGCGGCTGTCATGACAGCGGCGAGGTCAGCGCGTTGACATGGGGGAATATATTTCACCGAATGCCATCGATTACGCAAATTTTGAATTATTCCCACTCTTCGCGGGCGGTTCCCGAATTTTCAAGAACTTTTGTGATGCTGAACCGTGAAATTTTAGCTCGAGTGGCAATGTAATAATGCAGTCGATCCGTGATACTTTTGTGTTGTGATTGATTGTATCAATGCTTTGACCCAAGAAAAACTGAGGCAAAGATTTCGAAAACAGTTTAGTTATTTAAACGGAATGGGTCAAAGTAATATCAATATTGAAGACAGAAGAAACAATAGTAACAGCAGAACAAACAACACAGTAACAATAGTTTGATTACATATACTCACATTTGCATGTTAGGGTCGCCGTGGCCCAGTGGGGCTAGCAACCTGTGAGTTGTAGGCAGTGCGGGTTCGATTCCTGTAACTTGCTCCAGGTGTGTTTCTCTCTTCTATATTAGTAAGGCTTTTCTTGTGTGTGAGTGTCCGTTCTTGACGTTGTCTGCCCGTGTTTGGAGTAGCATGGCCAAATATGGCACTTGCCTCCATAAAACACAAGCCACCAACACATGCATGTCAATAAGTTTCGAGACAATGTATCATAATTGTCGAGGATGTTTACTTTTAGAGTTCAATAAGTTGTGGTTGTGTAACAGAGGGTAAAAACCTCAGTTGTAGTAAAAGCAAAGTTATAACATCTAGGGCAAGTTTGTAACAGTAAAGACAGTATAGAAATGTATGTAATAGTAAAAACAATGTCACAATTGCAGTGTTATTTAGTCTGGTAGTAACGGATACACAGTGAGTTCATACTGAAATGTCTAGAATACAGTAGAGCACAAGTAACCCCCCCCCCCCCCCCGATTGTTTCCAACATCGAACACCCTTAACAAATGAAAGTAGTACACAAATAAATAAACATAATACGTAACATTGACAAACCATTAAGTCATGCTATTAACATTTGCACGAAACAATTTTTCTCATTTAACACCTATTCCATACAACTAAAATTCTTAATACGAAAACCTAAATTCTTAATACGAAAACCTAAATTATTAAATATGGTCAAATGAGAACATTCATCACTCTCTTCAATTTGATAATAATCAGCATGCTGAAATTCTGGATGCTTACAGGAAGTTCATACATCATCTTATCAATCCGTCTTATTTGAATTGCACCGAAAGCAGGCTGCAAGTAACAGGGACAAGTTAAAGTAAAAGCAAAGCACTCTTTATTATCAATTAATCAAAATCAGGGCATACGCTGTGGGAATAAAATTGGCCAGTACGTCAGGTACAGCATTTTCGAGGTATTTATTTTCCATTCGGTAACGTAAACAGAAAGTGCATAATTATTTTTCATTCCAATAACAATAAAAGATAAATGTCAAGCAATCTCTTAAATAAACAGCCATCCAAATTACAGTACGACGAATACAGCAGCCAGTCAAAAGCGACCCTCCAGCGTTAGTTTTTGAGAGCTCCACCTCTGGCCTGGAGCGATTAGCTATCAGAAGTACTCTCACTTCTAGCATACGCTAATAAACGCCTGTCATCAGCGAGGGTAGTTCTGAAATTGCCATTTTAGCGGCAACTTTTTTTTTGAGACATGATAGCGATGTAATCTCAAACTTGACTTTGTTAACAACCTACTCTTGCCTTCCGGTTATTCAATTTTTGGTTATTCCTTCGCGAACTTTACAAAATCTAAACACAATTCACAAGGATGAGTTCTTGGGTTTTGCAATTAACCCACGTTTCTTTAGGTTTTATAGTTATTCCTAACTGCTCATCAGTTTATTTTCTCACCTCGCGTCAAACACATGACAGACAACACAATAAGAGGAAGAAAAAGCAAAGAGCAGAAGGGTTGCTAGGGTTAAAATGAAAGAGAAAGATCACTCTGGTACTTCGGGGTTGCGATGCCGGGAAACACCTGAAGATGTGCCACTGAGGGCGCTAAACATATACGAGATATTAAAATTGAGATGTGAAATAGGTAAAACTCATTCGGATTAAACTAATGAACATTGCTTCATTTACCTCAAGCATGGCCAAAAAATATTCAAAAGGTATTTTTTAAAAATCGTTTCACACACGGGGCACAAATTTCGATGAAACAGCAAGCACAAACGCCGCTCTGTTTTATTGCCAAATAAATACAAGCATCGCCGAAGTTCACCGTGCTCTGAATAAAGATAAACGAGCGATTTACACCAAACCGCAAAAACACCAACTTGGCAGGGTGGAATATTTTTCATTAAAGAACCCAACAGCGACTCTAAATCAATTTTGACCATTCCCTGTTCCGAAAATTTTCCAACACATTGACAAGAGGGTAGAGAAGAGAGACAGAAAGGGGGTGGAGGCAGAAAGAAATGAAAAGAAAGGGAAGGAAGAGAGAAACGTCAACAACTCTTCGGTGTCAGAAAGCTTTGGACATCTCAATAAAATACCCCGGATCTGGCCAGTTGTTGACAGCCTTCCCAGAGTGGAAGAGGCCGTACTTAATCACAGTACTAATACACGGGTATAAATCAAGCAAACCTAGTGTGTGTACGTGGAATTTTTATTTCGGGAAGTTTTCATGCCGATGCCCCTGAATAGATCGTGCATGACAGTGGGAAAATATTGCCTTACCAACTACAGCATCTGGACTTCGGCCATGCATATTTTAAAACTTATGAGTTCACATCGGCGTTTGGAAGGGTGGAGACTGAATATGCATGGAGGTGTCTTGAAAAAAGGTAAAGAGTAAGGAGAGAACTGAATTGAGCACTTTTTTTGTGTCGTAATCTAAGTTTATGGTATAGATAAATTGAAGTATGAGATTTGTAGATTTCTCACACAGAAAACGAAATTTGCTCACCCTCGCGCTACAGATATATCAAACCCAAAAGTATATTTGGCATTTTCCATCTTTACAAGACGGAGAAATATCAAATTATTGCAAACCTAATTTTTTTCCCTTATATATCTATATACAAAGACAAAATTATACATTTTGTTTATCACTATCAGAAGCTTGACCATAAAGTTCTATCTTAGAAAATTTCGAAAGTTATTTCCGAGAGTTAGGGTAGGTAGTTGAATTAACGTCGCACTGGAGCAAAAGTTATTGGTGACGGGACGGGATTATTCTCAAAGGGAAAGATCGGACCGATAGCTAGGTATTTTAATGAAAAGTGTAGGCTTCTTTATAATTATTCTAATATTTTTACTTACGGATATAGAAATTTATTCTCTACAGGATTGTATTTCTCTGATTATGGTTCCAGTAAATATTTCAAGTAAAAAGCTATCTGAATCCTCTAATATACAAAAATGTCGATTATTCTAAACTTGCAGCTAAGGATCCAATTTCGATCGCTAATGAATTAAATGACCAGGACTTATAAACTTTACAGCAAGAGAGGACATGCTACCAAAATTTATTTTGGAACTTTTTAAGCGATTCAAATCTTAATATTTACTGATATTTTTCGGTAGTGTTCTTCAATTTGTTTCACGACATTAACAAATTTTCATTCTTTTAATAAAATATTTGTTATTAAAAAATATTTTTATTAATTATTTTGTATTATATTGAAGCTATTATAGGCTGGATATAACTTATTAAAGAGCCTATTAGATCGATAGAAAAACCGGATACCATTTTTTCTTTTTGATAAGAGGGAAGACAATACATTGAGGACGATTGTATTTTCTTCATCTGTATATCCAGAGTTGTTGGTAGCTTTCACAAAAAATTCATGTAATTGTTTTTAATTTGATGAAGCAATGCTGGGTTGAAATTACAAATAGACCGGAACAGCCTGTTTCCCAGTGTCGATATTAATATACATTTTCTGATATAATATAAAATTTTCAAAGTATGCCTGCCCATTTGGTCTTCAAATATACCGGCTCATGTAGAAATTTCCACATCCACATCACCAACATAGCCAGTCCGCCCCTACTTTGCAACCAACAACATTTCATTGATAAAGTAAACTAGAGTAAAAGCGCCTTTAAAAATGGGAGAACCCCCCCCCCCCCCCATTGCATTAAAAACATCTTACCGAAATAAATATACCTAACTTTTTCTACTGGGTAAGATGGTTATCCCACCAACACGAATAAGCGAGACTTCGTAGAAAGAGGAAAATATCTCAGTAATAATATATCAATTATTTATTGCTTTTCAGATAATTGAATGCACCTGGACTAGACATTTAAAAATATATACAAGGTGACCTGTAAAGTCCCTTTAAGCCCTTTAACTTTAAAACAGCGTCTCGTATAGTCAAGGAAGTAATGTGTCCCAATAGTAAAGTGACCATGCTGAATTTATTGAGACAGCTTACAGCGCTCCTAGCGGCGAAATAAGGAAGTTAAAAAAAACTCCAAAACTAAAGGAGATCGGCCAAAAAGTTCAATTAGAAAAATGTTCGAAATGCCATAATAAAAGCACAGGAAAAAGTTTCATGGAGTTATCTGTAAAATTCGCGAAGATATTCGTGATAGAAATTTGAACTATTCCATGCCTTGAAAAAGGGGTCGTCCAGAAATTGAAAAACGTGTTCTCCGGTGTTATACAGTTTTTCTGAGTTAAGCAACGACGAATTTAAAAATTCAAACAAAGAAAGTAAAAAAAGATAAATAAAAAAATATCTGAAACGCACTCCGGAAAATAAAAAAAAAACTGACGATCCGAAATCACAAATTTCGCGCAACAACTCTCGGCTAAAACCTCTAGGCTATACAGCCACGAACGCAGATTTACTATTTAATAATTTTATCCTGATAAACTTCGAGCAGATGCGAAAATGTCAGGAACAAATACGCGTTATTCAGTGTGGCACATTGGAAAAGTAAAAGACAGATGAACAAAAGCAAGAAATTTATTGCTAAACAAAAACACGGCGAGTGTGTTCAAAAAGGTCACCATCGGTCATAATACACATTTACTCGTATATTCGATCAAGCACGCCGGCATGCACATTCCTTATTCTGCGGTGTGACAATAGCGCAGCTATCGATGATACGCTGCCGCAAATCCAGCAAAAAATTGTCGACGGAGCTTCATACACCCGATCTTTGATGTAAACCAAGAGGAAGAAATCGAGAGGGGTAAGATCTGGAAAGGGGTAAGAAAAACTGTATAGCACCGGAGAACACGTTTTTGAATTTCTGGACGACCCCCTTTTCAAGGCGTGGAATAGTTCAAATTTCAATCGCGAATATCTCAGCGAATTTTACAGATAACTACATGAAACTTCTTCCTGTGCTTTTATTATGGTATTGCGCACATTTTTCTAATCGAACTTTTTGGCCAATCTCCTTTAGTTTTCGAGTTATTTTTTTAACTTCCTTATTTCGCCGCTAGGAGCGCTGCAAGCTGTCTCAATAAATTCAGCATGGTCACTTTACTAATGGTATATGTTATTTCCTTGACTATACGAAACACTGTTTTAAATTTAAAGGGCTTAAAGGGACTTTACAGGTCACCCTGTATAAGGATGGATAATATATAAATGGATATCTGTAATAAAATTAGCTCATGATTTATATATCATGAACAGTTAATAGGGAAATTGCTACTTTTCTCTTCTATCCCACACTAATGTTATCCGTTCAGATCTGTAAAACAAATAAAATAATCAATATAGCGCTTTGATAATTGTTTGAAACCCGCAAAGCAATTTATCTTTTATTGGAGTTTCCCCTGAAAAAAATGCGTTCAATCAATAGATCTAACCAATTTACGATTTTAGCATATCATTACTTAGATTTGTTGTCTGGTTTGGTTCATCCAACACTTCCCCTTGACAGCAAGGCCATTGGTCGTCGCTATTTTTCAACGCAATTAAATTTTACACTGCCTTTTAACTAACACATCTTGACATCCTTCTCGGAGAATCGTTCTATTAAAAATATTCTCAATTAGGCGCTTCATATATCCACCCTGAGTAGAAAAAATATTTTTGAATTATGAGAAGCTCGATTTTTTTTATCGAAATCGATTACAAAAATAATAATGGTTTTACGAATTTTCCCAGAATTTACACTGCACGCAGAACGGATATATGCGTTCTGCAATCTACAGTTTGCCCTTCATAACTTCTAACTTGTTTTGACCTCCCACCAACAAAATTTTACTGCGATTCTTTCAACCTATATATGTACTTATTTAGACATTATGTGTTGAGAGTTAAATCGACGATGCTTTGGAATCTATACTACGGCAGATGAAACAAACCAAAATCGAATTGCGAACTCGGGGAACAAAACAACTTGGATAATATTGACTTATGTTTTAGATTACAATGTAATGTAGTTACGACACGGGAAACTTTTGAAAGAAAACTGCATTGGACTGGAGAAAAAGTGAACATGTGAATTCTAAGTTGGAAGTTCCGCAAGATTTAATTTAAAATTTAATCTCTCGTGCATTTGACAGTTGAAAGGCTTTTGAAATAAGATATAGAACAAACTATTTAGAGATTTAAAAAAAAGTTGTTCGTAGAGTTTATCAAATCCAAGGATTTTAAATTGAAAATAACTTGTAGGGTTATGTGATGGCCAAGAAAGTCAATACATTAAAAAAAAATTCGTCGAATATCATTTAGCAGATATCTTCACGACAATTTATTATTTTTAGTTGCCCCAGAAATTTTATTTATTAACATTCTTCATGTCTACAAATATTCTCATATGTGCAAGAATGAATAACTAAATTCTTAGAAAAGAGCAGTTAACATTTTTTCGTTTCATAAAAATGGTATCACTCATTAGAATACCATTAAAATGTTATCCATAAATATCCCGCAGTTTTCACTTTAAATACAAACAAAAACTTCTGTTTCTGGACTAAACGGAATATTAGGAAGAGAAGTTTGTAAAAAAAGCCATTTCAATAAATCATGCTATTTCCCACGAGTACGAGTCCGATTTCATTAAATCAGACACCTAATTTTTCTTGACTTTAATTAAATTTCTAAAATGCCGGTTGGCATTAGCTTTATTGATTTTTCAATTAATTAACAATTTACTGTTCATTTAGAACGCACACTCTCGCGTCTACTCTTTCTCGTTGTTGCCACTAATGGAAAAGAAAAATTTGAGAAGAAAAGATAGTTGTGTGGAAGGTTTTTATTTGGATGCTTTTTGAGTTTAATTCAATTTCTTGAAATAAAAATGCACTACGATGTATTGTGAAATGAATTGTTTCTTGAGGTTACGTGTTTCAGACTATTCCTTAAAGAATTTATTGAGAAAGATAAAATAAAATTACACGATATTTATAAAATCCTTATTTTGAAATGTAGCGACAGAGAAGAAATATGAGTCTGGATTACGCGTATAAGTGAATAAAAAATTCTGGTATGAAAGCTTTTAACTGATTTCATGAATTGCCAATTGTCTTTTCAATAATAAGTTCAATTTCAAAAAGGGGAATGGAATAGATTACAAGAAAATATGTAACTTTTTAATGTGTTTTTCACCATTACTTTTTAATCGGTTAGTTTGCGTTCAAGTGGCCTGTAAAATATTGCACAATGAATGTACCGCAAAGTGTTTAAATTTAAAAACAACTAATTACATCTATAAATAAAATATATTACTATAACTTAAAATTATTACTCAAACGGCAATCAAGCACATGAATTAATTACTCGTCAATTTGAATGAAAGATATAACCCATCTTCAGGCTTTTATCTTCAAATGAAATTGAGTATTTTTTATTGGAATAAATAAAGATAAATAAAACACAAGAATGCACTTTGTCACACACACACACACACAAATCGGAAGAGGAACACCGTAAACATTATACTTTACCATTACTTCTGCCATAAATATACAAACTACACTTTTCACTTAATTGGAATCTAACAAAAATAATAATAAAGGAAGTGCAATTTTACCGAACTACATACTGACTCAAAACATTCTCATATTGTTGTATTAGGTTTTAATGTAGACAGCTTCACTCTTCATGTTACGCGTGCAGGAACACATGGAATACCGTTGGTTAATAAACAACACACATTACGGAACACGGACCTAAAATTTTGACAACAAACCAATCAATCTGACATTATTCAGAAAGCGTACAAACGTACAGCGCAATATCTCAATAACCAGAAAAAACAATAATCAGACGGGTTTCTTACTTCAAATATAGCGGTCGTCGTGGCTCAGCGGGTTTGTCCACTGTGCTAGATACCTGTGAGTTGTAGGCTGCGGAGGTTCGACTCCTCCCTGGGTATATTTCACTCTTCTTTGTCAGTAAAACTTTCATTGTGCGTGTTTGTCCATTACTTCACATTGTCTGTGTTGTATTTGGCGCAGTTTGGCTAAATATGGTCCTTGCATCATAAAACAATGCATCCATATTCCAACAATCAGAGATTTATCAACAAACTGTACAAATAAACTTGTACAAATAAATGATGCTTACTGTTGTGTGTAGGAAAATGACTACATACTGACTCAAAACATTCTTAGATTGTAGTACTTGGTTTTGAGCAATAATAGCTTTTTTTCATGTTATGCACGTAGGAGAACATGAAATATCACTGGCTATTAAAAAAAAAATTACGAAACACGGACCTAAAATTTTGAGAAACCAATTTACCTGACATTATTCAGAAAACGTACAAACAGTGCAATATGTCAATAACCAGGATTAAAAACAATAATCAACAGACGAATTCCTTATTCCAACTATCAGAGATTTGTCAACAAACTGACTGCAAATAAGCGATGTTTACAGTTGTGTGTAGGGAAAGATGAAAGAGAAGAGGTTAGGCCTAGAGAAAAAGGTAGAAATATGCTGATATCGCATCTTGTGTTTTTTTTTAAACCGTTGTCGTCCAAGAATGCCTGACCGTCTCGAGAGAGGGCGTGCCCAACACATTTAAGAAAGCCGATCATTTTCTCGACCCTATCACTGTAATCAGCCCCCTTCCCTCTTTCAGTTTCATCTTTCTTTTCCTTAAGACCGGTTTCCAGTGTTAAGTCACCAGGATCTATCTACTGGGTTTAGCAGCACGCAGCAGTTTATTTTTTTTCTGCTGATCAATAGGGGGTTCTTTACAAAATGAATAAATGTATCAGGTAATTGAACACTTCACCCCCAAGATATTTATCGTTTTTAATATCAGACATACAACACAGTTGATTACAATTTAGAAACCATTATGACTTTAAAAATTGTATTTAAATCGGTTGCTTAGTCTGTTTTCTTAAGTCTGTCTGCTAACTTCGTTCTTGATTGGCAAGTTATGTTATAAGCATTTAAACATAAAAAACCTAGTACAGAACCACCATAATTCAGTCTCGAACAACAGACGAAAACAAAAATGTTGATAATGTCTCCTTAGTGGATATCGCCCTGATTTTCCAAGAAGGGAAAGAATAATTGTTTTCATTTTGAACATTTTGTTTAGAAGAATATTTTTAACTTACAATTACTCAGTTATGCGCTTATTACTATGATCAGTGACGTAGCCAGAGGGGGCTTTGGAAACCATAGCCTTCCCACTAAGTGCTAGTTTCGGATTTTAATTTCAAAGGCAGTTGAGTCACGTGGTTTTGAACGAGTCTATTAGTTCAATTAAGAGACTTGTGGAAGCGAAAATGATTCCTTTCCTCAATTGGCGTTTTCAATGCTGATTCTGGCATCGAATTTATTGTTTGATTCCAAATTTGTTTAAGGATTAATCATTCTATGACGATCGCCACACATGTTTCTTTAGCTTCTGAGTACCTATCAGAGACAACCTTTCAACACCTATTCCGAAATCAATTGATCCTAGATCGACCGCCTTCTAGGGGGAGCCGCACAAAAAGAATGCAACGAATACTTATTAAATTAACCTAAGGGTGGTTATTTTCTTGAAGTAAACACGGGTATCATAATCCTGAAGTACCCTAGTGAAGAATCTGTCCTCCCTTTTGTTTTACTTTCGCCTGCCCTTCCTCTTTTTCTCTCTCATTGTGGTATTGATTATTTTATTATGCGTTTTGCAACAAACCAGTTATTAAATTAATCATCAGTATTAAATTTAGTAATTTTCTACGAAATATGAAAGAATGAACGAATGCTTCAAAAGCAATGAAAAGATTAAATGAATTTCAAGAATCAAAATATGAAAAACGTGGTTTATCACTATTGGATCATTCCATGTCAAGTCAACGCAGTACTCAACATAATGTATCCAATTTTAGCAAAAATTGGTGAGAAAGTACTATTTTGGAATTAAACTAAAAATACAAGTTTTTGAAACAATAGTTTGATTCGTTTAAAAAACAATACAAACTGAAAATTTGAATTTGTGTTTTTTTTTTTAACTTTTCCAACAAATTTGCTTTTAATATCTTGCGATATTTCTATGCTGTAAGGCCATTTTTGGTGTCAATTAAAAACTTACTAAACAGGGTTTAAAATTTTATGTAACTTGGCCGCATATTTTTCTGGAAAATTTAAAAAGTAAAATTTTAATTTTTCAAAAACCTAGATTTAAAAAATTCTGAAAAAACATTAAGAGCTCATATCAGTCCAAAAGTTTCAAGTAGAAACTCTGAAAACATTTGAAGATATTAATTACTTTATTTTTGATTGAAAAATCGTTTCCAATTTTTCATCAACCAAATTACATTAATGTCGCCAAGGTGGGTAGACCTGTTGTACTAATTGCACTAGGTTTATCGTTCACGCAACATAGGGGATCCAAATGCTTTCCAAGAGATCTTTATGGAAGATGGTCACAATTCATGTGTCGACTTGAAGAAACCAGGACACTCCAAGCAGCAATTCCGACATCCGAACATGAAAGAATCGTACTCAAAACCAAGTACATTAGTCAACCTCTCTTCAAACACTCTAACACTTTGTTATTTTAACCAATATCTAAGGGGAGGAGAAAGCATGCGTAACAAATATAGAAAATCTATTTTCAGAAAAGTACAAACAAATCCGCCGCGGGGGTACGTACTATTCATGAAAGGCAAAATATTGCTATTCTTATGGATCGTAAGTACACTAAATCACGAAGCAAGCTCAAAATAAACATTAAATAAAATTTGACTTCATTTTCATTGCATACCTTAGATTGGTTCAAATGGTAGAACCCCCACTGAAAGGGTTATAGTCGTCGTTACCATGGTACCGGAAAATGTGAAAAAGTTTTTGTACTCTAATGTGAAATCCACTTTCTATGTTTAAAAGGTCAACAATATTCATTGTATTTGTAATAATAAAGTTTTACAATAAGTGTGCAAAAGAATAACAATAAATGTACATTTTTGCATGTTAAACGATGCACTTCGATACGAATACTTAGGATACAAATGGTATTTCACGAGGGCTTGTCTTAGCTTGGTTTGTCGCTATACGGTCATTTTCAGCTACACGAGGGCTAGTTAGCCCGGGACATACGGATTAAAGTGAATTCCAGATCATACCAAGCATGCATGACGAGACTGGGATTGGAATCCAGAGCCTGTTGGAATCGGGGGCCGGAACGCTATCCGCTCTGCGGAGGGAATTGTCATCTAACCTGATATTGGAGTCTGGTGTGAAGATGGGGAGGGCGGTTTCCAAACGGTGAAATGCTTATAATCTGAGTAATTTTTTACACGCCCCAAGGAAAAAACGTTCTGTGTAGTATCAACACAAAAGGCATACTTTTAGGAAAGGAAAAAACATTTTATCGACACTTGGAACACATTTTTTGCGGTACATTTTTGTAATACATAACAACCAAAGCTCATAAACAGTCACGAAATTACACAGAACCAGAGTTTTACAAGAGAAAAAAGAACCTCTCCTTATAAAAAAATCTCCCCTCATGGGTTGTATAACTGGCGTAATTACAAGCATTCATTCACCGATACTTCTGATAAGAGTTCCATTACAACTCAAAAGTAAAAAAACACCCAAAAAATGTAGTAACCCTTCACCATGAATCTAAGCTCAGAGAAAGAGCTATCCAACCAACAGCTGCTAAAGAGAAACAGAACATGGAGAGTTCATTTTCTGTGCACACTATAAATTCCGGCCTTTCTTTGCATAGCCTCTGAAGTAATTTAAGGCAGAAAGAGATAGAAAAACGAAACGATGCGAAGGCCCTGTGCGTCTACTCTAAGTTTTATAGACGTTACGCACGCAACGATAACTGTAGAATTTTACACACAAACGACCATTAGCCGGAAATGTACGTAGGAGAAAGATTATTTACAATAAGTGCGGCAACCGAAACACAGTTTTATTTTTCCCCTTTCCGCGTTTTATCGTTCTGAGATTTATAGCGGTCGACATCTGTGGGTAGGCAAAAGTTCCCTGCCGAATATCGAACTGTAATATGGTAGTTCTCAAAAGAGAGAGAGCTGCAAGATTTATGATCTAGCGGAAACTTAAGTTTTGCAGATCTCCTTTCCAACAGAGCAGATGATACACTTGATAGAAATCTGGTAGAGATAAAACAACGGAGCCATTTTTTGAGGAACGCTGTACTATATTAGTTCTGCATTTCATTTTTAGCAAGGATATTTACTGCTCTAGGAAGGATGGTTGAATGGTGGTCAGGCATGAATCAGGTTTAATACTTTTCAGAATTTAGAAACTGAATACGAATGACGATGGCATTCGAGCTACGCTGAAGCAGTATCCTAATTTCTGCCCGAAATCCTACACTTTATCTAATAGCAAATATTTTAAGTTTGGGAAACATAAAAAGGACGAATTGCACTTCTTAATTATAAAAATAATTTATTTACATAAAAAACGTTTACATTTTCCATCTGTAGTTACCCATCTCAGCATAAAAAATTGCACCAAGTCTATTAACTCGTGAGACTCAAAACCAGCTCAGGATGGTGAATAAGTCTGAGGGACAGCCAAGACAAAAGATGATGTACTGGAACGAAGACTACACTGAATTATATTTAGAGTATACAGCAAAATGCTTTCAATCCAATTTGATCTTCAATGGTTCAAGTTTCCACAGAAGCCTGGAGACATCAGACAGGTCTTTTCTGCTGCCCATTTTACCCAGGGAGGCACCGGTCTAACAGCAAGTGAACCAGCCATGTGTCGGAGGAGTCCTCCAAATTCTGTTTTACGCAGTTTAATTTTAGAAGCATGATTTTTTCATAGGTAAGTCTGCCGTAAGAAGTTATCTATTGTCCAATTGCTGACATGTTGAAAAGCTTGGATTTTAAAATTTTGTTCGGAAATTTCAGAAGTCCGCTTGTTGTTCAGAAGTTTCTATGTGCGTCACCTAATGTTTCTCAAGATCGAAAACATTGATGTCGTTGCAATTATCAAAAACACTCAGTTTTTTTATTGGTCGTTTACATTTTATTACTGAGGATGGAAGAGAAAGGACCACTGTAAACGACATATAATCTCTGAACCCTGCATCGTATTTGATTTTGTATTTGTAATGCCTCGTGAAAAAGTATCGTATAAGATAGTACGTATTTAAGATTTATTCTATCAGGGTATATACTTGTATGAAAGCACTTCTCCTTCAATACACCCCAGGGTTCACACGGGCTTTAAAATGCCATAAGAAGCCTAATTTTTCATTTTAGTTTTTAAGGACCCTCAAAAAACTTTATTTGCTGAAAGTCCTTAAAATTTTACAAGAGCATTGTACATTTTATTTCACTTGCATTCAAAAATTGAGGTATGATACCCGTCTAAGGTAGCGTCACCAAAAATAGATGGCGTAATATTTATAGGTTAGTTGAAATTGGATGCTTTTAAAACTGTCTTCATGGTTGGTGGAGTTTAATGGCTCAAGGTCTACAGAGTTGTGGCTAACACAAAATAAAATAGTTGTTAAAGTAATGTTTCATACCACTAACAATTTTTGATAAATTCAAATACTGCAGTCATCTAGGTCCGGAAGATTCAAACCCTAGCACTCCTGAAAGTTTCTTAACCAATGCACTCGGCTAATCTATTGCGATGTACATGAAATGTACATCGCAATAGATTAGCCGAGTGCATTGGTGAAAAACACTGAAAATAGCTTTGGCAAGACCTTATAACATTGGTCAACAAATAGCCTTAAAAACATTGAAAATAGCCTTGGTAGGATCTTAAAGTTTTTCTTGTTTGAATTGTGGGAACGCTGCTGGCCAAAACTTCAAAAATTTTCAAGTCACAATGCAAAAGGAATTCCCCAAGTTTAATAATTCCGAGATTCGCGCAGGATAAAATGTTCTCGCGAGTGAAAGTCGAAATCGAAAAAGAATCCGACCCTCTCATCGGTTGAAAACACTGCTGATATTAATTAAGCAAGAACGAAGTGAAGAGACAAGACGGCTTTTCATCCGAACTGAAAGGCTGTGTGAAAACCATGCCACGACACGTGAGTGAGTTTCACCCTCTGCTGGCAAACTAGAAACTTTCTCCGCTTGCTGAGCAAGTGGATGGGGCCCTCTTCCTTCACGCACCGATGTTTATTAGCTGTTAATGTTCACATCCATTTCCAAATGAACACAAAGAAATAACTGATCCCTGGAAAAGGGAAGTAAAAAATAAAGCGAGTCAGATTTTCTCTACATGAGAGGAGAGGCAAAACGATGAGGACGGCTATTTTGCTATCGGTCACGGAACAATTTTCACTTCTCTTTCATTCCAGTTGTCTCTTTTTCGAGTACGAGGAAACGACAAAAACAGGAACTCTTCTGCGGTTGTAAGAAGAAATTCGGAATTCCGTTACGCCATCGCAAACGTGCATTCCTCGTGCTGGAAAACAAGCCAAATTGCGAACGCGAAGATTGAAATCAAAAATTTTAAATCATCGTCTTCCGAGGGATGCAAAAAACACATTACAACGCAGTTACCCCACCTGCTCTTAGTTTCTGATTCGGCGATGTTTACTTTATGTTTCTTTTAGCGTGAATGGAGATTCGTGAAATGGATTGAAGTGATAGATCTTAAGACGAGATAGGTATAGATGGAGTTTTCGTGTCCCGTCTTCTAAACATGATCAATATTCTAAAAAAACTGGATACGGCAGTACACGGTTTTTTCGTTTTTCTTGTTCAATACGTTTGCGCCTCTGATTCTTTGAAGCTTTAAAGAAAATATTTTCAAAATATCTTCTCAACGCTAGACGATATTGCAGAGTTCCTTGCTTTCATTAATATGCTGAAGAACCAAAGAAAAATTTCACCTCTTCATACCGATTCGAATTTGTAAAATAGAATGATGTCTAAAAGTAAGTTTATTTGAATTATATTTTATTCCAAATGTGTGTAAAAAGAAACTGTTCAGCCAACTCTCAACTGTGCCATGTGTATTTATGCATTGGATATTCCAAAATAAATGTACATATTTCTTTGTCACACTTAATTCAAGGCCTTAAAAGGTATTTTTATTTAAATAAAAACTAAAGATCAAATTAGTGCAAACAACAATCGGTAAAACGAATTTTTAAATAATAAAGCTTGTTTAGCGTTCGTTGATCACTCAGAACAAAAATTCATAAAAAAATCTACTATTTTTTCCCGTTTGCGATACATTTATACAAACTGCGATAAAGTAAGAATTACTTTTGCCATCAGAGAACTTTTTTTGTTCGAAAGACTACGGTGGGGTTGGAATAAAAAATTATTTAAACGAAAATATTAATACCTAAGAAACGTTATAAAAAGGAAAAGATAAAAGGAAAGGAGAAAACATCGCTTTATCTACAAAGGGAAAGAGGGTTCTTTACAAAAAATATATCTCAGCAGAGGGATAGGTTCACAAAAAAAATAAAGGGAAACTGAGTCTAGTGATTAAGAACATTTTTTCTTTACTATTCTGCCGATCAAAACCACTTCTCGGTAGTTTTTTTATCCTTAGCGTGAGACAAAATTAATTTTTTACTAAAAAAAGTTCCTAGCCCAAGCCTCAGGCCCTATATTATCTGAATTCTTAGAAGAAAAAATTTCTTCTGTATCACCTTGAATTTTCTGGGTAGAAAAAAAAGTTCCCATTTTAACTCTATTGATTAAAGAGAGAGATTACCAAAAATCGTCCACTGAGTATCACTTTTAAGGGGAGAATCAAAGAGTGAGAGCTGTCTCAATGGATATAATAGCATTTTATGGGGTCTATCTCGAAGAATTACCGTCTTCTTCGAGAATGCATTTTAATGGTCAGCTCACACTTGTGAGTATATTTCGGGGAAACCATTAAATAAAAAAGCAAGTTAAGGACTGAAAAGAAACGCAGAATGAAAAGCATAAGGATGATGAATCCATGATGGACTCAGCAGAGAAATTCAATAAATAAAAGTAAACTTTTTAAATATTTGGCCGTTATTGCTATTGTATTTATCATTTTCTATTAATTTTCCACATTTATATCCTTGGATGATTAAAACCACTTCTAGAAGTCTCTTTTTGTTTGAATAAATCATAAAACTTCATAAACAATTTTCAGACAGTCCTATCAAACAATAATAATTTTCAAAATATTACATTTTATTTGACTATTACAAATTACTATTTACAAATAAATTACACTATTTAAGACTATTTACAAATTACACTATTTACTTTTAAAGCAACGAAATGGCTAGTATTCAATAAACATTGTTTTTCCTTTGTGGAAAAAATACGTGTTAAGCATATACAAACAATATATTCAGTAACAGAAGCTTAAAAAAACAATGCTGAACGAGAACAGTTTGCAGTATGAACTTAAAAAACTATTTCAATGACTAAAAACTTTATAAATTCCTCTAGCAAACTCAACAAAGCATTAAAAAAACTTGTAACGATTAGTCCATAATTAATGTTTACGAAACATTTCTCCTCTTTCATTAAATAAAATAACTGTTGCGTTTCATTATTCAGTTAAAATAAACATTCCTCTAGAATTAAGCACCTATAACATACATATGTCCCGTTTTAAGAGTTACACATTTTAAAGTCACATTCTTAAAATCGGTATCTGATTAGAAACAAATTAACTGAACTTAAAAGAAGTTTACTTTGCAAACGAACTTGAAGCTTACCAAAGCAGAACTGAAGAAAATTTCGTACCTTCTCCAAAAAAAAGAGAGAAACTCAAAATATTTGATTTTTTTTTTCAATCAATGAACCATTCTTGTAACCTCGAATAAATTATGGAAATCAAATCAGGTTTGGTCTGTCGCTCCATTATCATTTTTTCGCTACCCAGTAACTATTAAGACGGGAAACAATGTAGGAAATCAAATCAGAAGATGCCACAAATTTTTAATAACGATATGTACTCAACAAATTTTAAATTAAGAAAATATACATAAAAATATTCAATTTTCTTTTGTCTCTCGGGTGAATTTAACTTTTTAGTTATGCCACATATTTCTAGAGGAAGTGCGATTTATCCTGATATGGATATTGCGAGGAGCTTCAACTCCTAGCAGACTGAATTCATTGGGTAGCAAATCCCTCAAAACCTTTATGGTCAGGGACTGCCCCCTCAAAACAGAAGTTATAAATATTAGGACAAATACTGACAATGTAATAAAACAAAATAAACTGTTTTACAAACATACATATGTATATAATAATCTAGTTACTCCCCATCCCAATAATTTCCTCACAAGTTGGAACCACTGAATATTACTAAGTCGATAACTTCCTGAATGTGGATCAGTTTCTTCCAGACAAAAAATATAAATTTAGATATTTCTATGCGATTCATTCTTATATGGATATTACCATGGGCACACATCAACTACGAAGAGCCAGAATTCTTTGGATCCCCTAAAATTTTTAAAGTAGGGACTGTCCCCTCTCCAAAACAGGAGACAAAGATTACAAATAATATAATATTGGCTAATAATAAATATTGGCATTGTAATATATAACGATAAATACTAATTACTTACTCCCCACTCCCAAAACTTTCCACAAGTTGGAACTCACTAAATATCACTAAGTCAATTCCTCAGTTTCCGCCGACCAATCAGTCTGGTGGTCAAGGTGCTAGCTTACGGATTGAAAGGTTTCTGGTTCGAATCCAGGATAAGGCATTGACGCTCGTCCACCTGGAATTAACGTATGGCTTCTATAAACTGGTTGTGCCTAGAATGTATGTATGTGGGATATTAGAAATTCGTCGTCCAGTGAACGCAGCTGCTATCGAGACGAAAGGGAAATACCTGTGCGTGGTAGATATTTTAATTAACGTCGCACTGGAGCAACACAAAATACCTGCGCCTGACTCATCCAGTAATAACAGGTAGGTAGTTGAATTAACGTGGCACGAACAACACAACGCGGGCTATTGGAGACGGTCCGATCAATCCCGAAGGGAAAGATGTGAGGATAACTCGTAATTTTGAACCAGTCAGATGACGAGGTCCCAAGTAATGTCAAAGATTTACTCCAAATTGGGGATAAAGATATATACAGAACTGGATGATTGAGTAAAAAGCATGGTACGTCAGCTAAGATGTGCACTAACTGCAATTATTCGGACATAAGACGGACCAACTCTGTCAACCCATCTCAGATTTGTAAATAATCTGTATTTAACTCAAATTAAATTCGTTTTTTATTTATTTCTTTACTTACTGAATTATGATCATTATGTGTCTCACATGTATGTGAGGTGGAACACCAGGGTAGCGCAAAGTGGTTCACAAATCCGCCCTTGTAGTGAGTGCCACAATGAATAACGTTCAATTGGCCGGGACATGAGGAAAAAAATAATGATAAATATGGGCTACTTCCTCCCCATCTCAATAATTTCCTGAAGTTGGAGCCCTCTGGCATTACTAAGTCAACAGTTCAACTTCCCGAATATCCATCCCCGCGAATCAACTCCTACCAGACAAAAGTTCTAAATTTAGAATTTAGTGGAACAATGGCTGCGGACATATACCAGTGATTTTACTACTCCTCTCAACGCAATCAGATAGCCAACCTCGGCGAACCCATTGGGATTTGCCGGATACTCATCTCCACGCGCAACGCATGACAGATGTCGCAATTTCTTTCGTTGCCCGTATCAGTCCCATTAACTTGTTGCGCCCAGTCTCCAAATGACGGCATGCTTTTCCAGGAGTGGGGAGCGTGCTATCGTCCCATCGGTCTTCCATCGATAGATGTATCCTGGAGTCGGTAGATGGAGGGTGCGATTTCGTCGGTCTTGTCACGCGAGTCGTTTTCGGTGACATTCTCGCGGGTTCAGCTTTTGGAACGCCGCTGGTTTCCGACGCTTTGACATTTGGAGAGGATGCGCTCCGGCAAGCAAAGGGATGCCATCCACCGAGGAGTAAACAAGAGTTGTTCAGTGAAAAATGGGGTCAGTGACGAGGCTGAGGGACTTGAACCACTACTCTCTCTCTCTATAACAGAAAAATTAAATATTCACCGATTTGAAAACATTTTCAATTGGTGTTCAGAGGATTTGCTAAAGCAATTATTAGCAAATTTCTTTAGAAAGTTAGGCTGGTAGTTGAATTTACGTCGCACTGGAGCAACACAACCGGCTGTTGGCGACTGTCCGGGATCAATCCCGAAGGGAAAGATTCGAAGTTAATACTTCCTATTTTTGAATAAAGTTCACATGACGAGGTCACACCTGAGCTGGCGCCCCACTCTTCAAACTTCCACACCACACCAACGTGAGGATATTTGAGGCCACAACATTGAACGTGAACCCCCACGTACCCGACGGTTTTTGGTTGGATAGAGTTTCGAACTAGCTTACCTCCGGTTGTTTATTCCAACTGGGCCACCGTAAGGCCGAGGCCCAAATGAAAAGTCAGATTCATAGACAAAGTTAATTTAAACTACTTAACATGAATTTTGCCCGGTCCAGCAGTTCCTCCTCCCTTGGGGTTCGATTCTTGTAACTTACACTTGGTGTATTTCATTCTTGTGTCAGGAACCTTGGGTGTGTATGTCCATTACTTGTTGTCTATCTTGTGCTGGGCTCAACTTGACCAAATATGTATCCATTCGCTAAATTCTAATCCAACCAACCGTAGACAAAGTTAATTCAAACTACTCAACATGAGTTTCGCACAGTTCAGCAGTTCCTTTTCGCTTGGAGCTGAAGGAAAAATATCTTACCGTAAGCGAATTAGCTAACCTTAGTTCCGGGGAAAGGGGAGTTAAATTTCAAAAACGTATTTAACAAAAACTAATTTTGCTGAAATAAATTTTTGGCACATTTTGTATTAAAAAATTCCCACACAAAAACGAAGTTTTTATTTTAAATTTTTATGACTCCTCATCTTGCCCCAAAGAGGCGAAGTACAATTGAATATGGGGATCAGCTGTGAATTCAGAAAAATAATTCCTTCTTCTAAATGATTATATCAGTACCATTGCGATGACGACCAATTTCTCAGTCCTTCCCAAAGATTCTGGTTGCGCGCTTGAATGGAGGACTTTGCGTCTTTGTCGTACTGAGTTACATAATCCTAAAATAGTTCTACTTCTTAGCTTTAATGTCTTTCAAAATATACAAAACACTAGATACCAGAAAACAAATAGAAAAAAATAATCAATAACTCTAAATAACTAAATATATTTATCATTCTATTGAATTCCGTTGTTTTGGGACATAAACGGAAGCATTGTGTGATAGCATATATTTATATTAGAAATTTTTTAAAAATTTAATAAACATAGCCTAGATCACACACACAGCGGATTTTTAAATACTATTATTGTTTGCGATAGTGTTTACTAAATAATAGATTTTTAACTGATAGCTAGAATCGACAGCATATTTTTCATGCATTTTCCAATTTCTTTTTCTTGTGTATGAATATAAAATCCATTTAACACACACACAGTACCTGGAATTCAAAATTATATTTTAATTTATAAAAAATAGTTCAGCCGTGTTATGAGTGATTTTGATTAAAAAATAAATCCACTTATAACTATCGACCTTCTGATAAATTAAGACTAAGAATGTGAGCGGAGGCGCTGCAGTAAGATCACAGAAGTGTTGATCATGTGGGTTTGGGTTGGTTGTTTTGGGGTTTTATGGCGCAAGGGCCATAAATTTGGCCATGCTGCACCAGACACAAGATATACAATATCAAGTAATAGACATACACACAATGAAAGTTTTACTGACACAGAAGAGAGAAATACACTTATGTGGGTTTGGGAACTAGTGCATTTATTCACCCTAAATTATGGCATTAATTAGTCCTCCATCAGGATTCGTTCCATCACAATACCACGAGACAGATCTTCAAATGAGCGATCAGTATAGATCTTCTAATGAAATTAATAAAGCATGGAAGCGGAGTCGCTGTCGTAGGATCTTAGAAAGTTAAATCACGTGGGCTTACGAATCGACTTAGCCCATCGATTATCGAAGTGCAGACTAGTGTTTTCAAATCACTCTGGTTAATCATTTTAGCCAATCAGTAATTTGTCCAACATTAGGATAAATACCTTTCCTCACAACCACGTGACGGATTTTCAAACCGAGCGACCGGAAGAAATATGAAGCTGCGTGCACATGCTCCATCTATTTCATTAGAAGGTCGATTCTTATTTTAATACTAGCTGAATTACCCGGCGTTGCTCGGGTTGAAATGGTTAAATGTTGCTTGAAAAGTGAATTAGAATAAGCACTTTTCTTCAACAGAAAAATGCAATCATTTAAGTTGCACGGAAGATACGTTTTAACTTTTTCATAGCTTCTACAATATATTTCGGACGCAAATATATACATTTAATTCCTGAATATATTGCAATATGTAAAAGATTAAGACATAAAGACAAACAGAAACGAAATTCCGACGAAAAAATGCAGAATTCTAAAAACGAAAGATGCGCAAAGTGCAGTTTCAACTGCTTCTGTTTAAATACTCTCGCAATCAAGTCGTGGCGCTCACTGGGTAATTGACCATTGGTAAGAACCTCCTTGATCTCCGTCCAAGTCGGATTGCAGGTGAAGGTGATAAATAAGTCTGGTCTCCCGTACGTCCTCACGTACGTCATAGCATCTTGCGTGTATTCGTGCATGTGTCTGGGACTGCTGTAAATGTAGCTGGTAGTACGACTAAGGCACCGAGGTTTTCAACGTTCCCGTCATCTGACACAGCATCTCTCAGGTGAATATATCAACTTTCAGTTTACGTTGATTTAGACGAATGTAAAGGAGACGCTCACTCTCGACTTTTGCGTACATATAGACGATGAACTGATGAAACAATTGCCTGCAGTTCAATACGTGGTTCTGCTCAGTATCTCGAACCATTAATCTGTACTCATAGAAATCCATCACTGAAACTTTCTTGCTAGTTGTTTCACCTGTTCTTGGGTTGATCTGCCTCAGATTAAAATGATATCCATCTTCACCATGGGGGAATATCACTGGGTATTGCAGAGCATCATAAGATCGATGTGTTTCCGAAATGCGCTGCAATGATTCACCTCGTCTTTCAATAACGATATCCCGTTGATGAAACTCATCTCCTGATATCACCACCGCAACTTGAACTGCTTGAGGAGAGTTAAAGCGCCGCTCGTGTTCACCTGCTGGTCTTTGGTCTGCTCTTATGACTACTTTATATTCATCTGTTGGCATACGTTCCAATGCTGTTTCAAACGTTTTAATAAGATTATTGTGCTCATGAAACATCCTCTGTAAGTTTAACACAATCTGACGTCTTGTTCCCGAGATGTAGGCACACCTCTGATCAGTTTCCATTTGTTCGTTTTGAATAAAATATAGTTGTAGAAATTTTGGTGGTTGATCTGGCAGGGAAGCAACGATTCCGCTCTATAGTAAATCTGCCCTTGCACCTTGAACGTCGATGGAAATCCGGGCTGTCCAACAACTGATGTGGCGCCGAATGATGTCATTTGGAAATATGATTTGTATTTTCCGATGTTACTAAGAAAATACTTCGACTCTGACGTATCTCCTGATGTGTAAGTCAAAATGTCTTGTGGTGGTGGTTCCAGTTGGCAGAGTTTAACTTTTCCATTTTTACAGCAAATACCAGTAAACTCTGATTTAAACTTTTTGGCTTGACTGTAACTACAAACCATTTCCATTTTCCCGATGGTAACACTTGCATGCAGCGAGTAGTCTTTATGTGAATCGTAGTGGAATTCTTCCAATGCTAAGCTAAAATGGTGCGCAGTCCGTGATCGTTTGGCTCTATCTCTCTTATCCTGTAGTCGGGCCTCACATTGCTGTGTCGTCTCTGTTGCTCTAAATATAGTAGCATTATCCCTCTTATCCTGAAGTCGGGCCTCACGCTGCTGTGCCGTCTCTGTTGCTCTAGATGTAGTAGCTCTCTTTCATATCCTGTAGTCGGGCCACACGCTGCTGTGCAGTCTCTGTTGCTCTAGATGTTGTAGCTCTCGCAATCGCAAGTCTTCTATTCCTCTCCTCGGAACTTTCTTGACTACGCTCATCTTTCATCATCTTAGCAGTTGACTGCACTTGGCCGATCGCCTTCCGCTTCCTTGGAGGCATTGCTACAGCAAAGAAATCTGTAAAAGAATACAAAGGAATGCTATTTCATAAAATAAGCAAAAGGCACACCCTCACTGAGTAATGAAATCTATTATAGGATACAATAAAAATAAAAAGCTAATATAAACTAAATGGTAAAACAAATTTAAAATTGCGAAGTACTTACACCAGTTTAAGAATATCAAACTTTTAAAACAAATAAAAAATATTAATGCCTTACTTAAAAGCTGTCAATCAAAATACTCAAACACAGAATTCTAAATCATGCTAAAAAATAAACTTTTATTCTGGTGTAAAAAAAGCATTAATTCTGATCCCATTAAACATATTTAGAAAATTAAGAAAAAGCATTCTCACTGAGCATTGAAATCTATTATAGAATACAAAAAAAGCTAAAATTAACGAAAAAAACGAATATAAAATTATGTAGTACTTACATCCGTTTAGAAGTATAAATCCAAAATGTACACTATCACTGTCGAATAAAGTAGGAAACACTTATACAATCAAAAGAGCGAAATAAAACTGCCAGATTCACTGAAAGATGATAAACTGGAAGACTTACCGAGTTAGCTTCCTTTAAATACGACCAGCTAAGAATCGAGTGGGTGCTGGAATGTCCTCCATCATGAGTCCAAGGAATTTTCCGTTTCCCCAACTTTCTAGAAAGTTCTACAAAGTTTTATAAAAAAAGTAAACATTAATTCTGGTGCTGCCAGATACCGAGTAGCAAAATTACGCTTTCATGATCAATGAGTTTTTCGTTTGTGCTTTTCGGAATAACGGTGCTTGGGTTAGAAATAAATATAATCGGTGTAGACAAATTAAACTGAATAGATAAAATTTTTTCAAAAAGCAGAAGGTCGATTTTAAAGAATTTTTCAGAAAGAAAATCACTGCTTTCAACGGAGGATTCACATGTATCTATTTCGGACATTTTAAAATAAGTTACACGCCTTACCTAAAAAGCCTCGTGAAACAGAATTCTACAAATCATTACGTATTCAATAAATTATTAAAGGAAAGTTGGTCGATATATACACCAACTTTCCTTGAAAATAATCCTTGAACTCCTGAAAACCTTTCCTTGAATTTCCTTGCAAACATAAATATTTTAAAATATTCTTTCCCCCTTCATCAATAAAATATCTATAATTTATTTACATCATGGGAAGAACTAAAAAGTCAGTTCAAACATAAATACTGTAATTTAATTTGTTTCGGAAAAAATTGTTTTTCGATCAACACTGGTAAAGCAACCATCGCTGCCTAAAGCAATCAATCTATGCTCAATGTTATTTCTATGGCGATTTCGAATAGTTTTTAGCCCCCCCCCCAGGGCCAATAGAACGGGGGTTAAGAGTTATACTTTAGAACACTGCGGTCAGCATAGGCTAAGTGTACCAAATTTGGTGTGGATTGGTCAAACGGTGTAGATTTGTATAGAAAATATACCCACACACACATACACACACACATACACACACATCCTATTTTATATACACTGCTGGCCACACAAATTGCAACACCAAGAAAGACAAGAGATATCACAACAAAATTTATTTTGTAGATAACATGTTGACCAAGTATCAAATGATTAAATTTATAGACTTCTGTGAAGTGTGGTTCCTGCCAAAATCAGTAGCCAGAGTAGCCGCCATTGTTGGAGATCACCGCTGCCACACGCCTCGGCATTGATTCAAAGAGACTTTGGATGTGTTCTTGGGGTATAGCAGACCAAGCAGCTTCCACACGTTGCCAAAGTTGATCTGGTGTGGCAGCTGGGGATGTATTCTGGGTCAATCGTTGAGCAACCATGGACCACATGTTTTCTATCGGCGAAAGATCCGGAGAGCGAGCTGGCCAGGGAAGCAATTCAATCTGGCGATTGACGAAGAACCCTTGGACAATGCGTGCCACGTGTGGTCGCGCATTATCCTGTTGAAATATGGCTGTGGGCAAGCCCTGAAGGTAAGGAAGGACAACTGGCTCCAACACCTCGGAGATGTAGCGCTGGCTGTTTAAAGTACCGGCAATGCGTACTAGAGGAGTGCGAGAGTGATATCCAATACCGTCCCATACCATAATACCCGGTGCAGGACCAGTGTGGCGGTGCATAACGCAGCTGTTCAGCATCCTCTCTCCACGGTGTCTCCAGACTCGAATCCGACCATCGTGGTGTTGCAGACAGAAGCGTGACTCGTCAGTAAAGACAATTTCATTCCATTCTGCCGTCCACATCCTTCTTTCATCGCACCATTGGCGGCGGAAACGTCTGTGGTTCTGCGTCAAGGGTAGACGAAGCAATGGACGTCTTGTGGACAGACCACTCTGCTGTAAACGGCGTCGAATGGTACGCGCAGACACTGGATGATGCGGTACAGACTGAATGTGCTGTGCTATGGTTCGTGATGTGGCTGAGCGATCCGTCACTGCCATACGCACAATATGCCTGTCATCACGTGAAGTGGTGCACTGAGGTGGATGCGATTGAACACGTCGGTCCGTCGTACCCTCCTGCATCCAACGATCACATATCCGCATTACAGTTGTTTGGTTTCGTCCAACACGACTACCGATTTCCCTGAAAGATAATCCACAATCTCGGTAGACCACTCTCCTTCCTCTGTCGAACTCGGATACTTGATCAAAAGATGATCGCTGTTTTCTACGAGGCATAATTGATCGTTTTTTTGAAAAAACCACAAGAAAAACACAATTGCCGTACTTGAAATCGTCGAAATCTCCAAGCCTTAAATAGCGCTTTGAAGTGGCGCCACAGGCGCGCGTGATGTGCGTCTGCGCTGAAATTCTAATCATTTGCATATCTCACCTCTGCTAATGCATGTTGTAAATTTCATATTATTTGCATGCTTCCTTCAGGGTGTTGCATTTACGGTGGCCAGCAGTGTATATAGATTTTAAAAGCATTTACAACGAATCATCACATGAAAAATATTTAATTGACTATTATAATAGTCTATCTAAATACTACATTTTTAAACATCTGCATGAAATGAATTTTGCACCGAGACTAAACATATCTCAAAACAGTAACAGAGAATTAACCCACGACGGAGACGGAACTACTAAAAGAATAAAAAATAAGAAAGCGATATATTACAATGGACTGCCATCATTGAAATTCATTCAATGCATCGCTCTCAACCCTCCGTAAATAGCAACATATAAGCAGAATAAAAATTTGAAACAAGAAATAATTCAACTATCGCCAGCATTAAAGCTACTCTTTGTGTTCTGGATGCGATACAAGAGTTGATATCGTGGCAAAGGACGCTGTAAGAATGACGAGAAGAATCGGCCTTTCTTTTGCGCAAGGCAAACTTAAAATACACACATCATTGAACAGATCAAAGGAGCGCTCTTGCAAAATTGAAACGATTCCATTATGTTCCGAGAAATAAGATACACACAATATTGATGAAAAGCAAACAAAGAGTCGAGTAAGAAAGACTTCATCAAGAAGTCTTCATTTGGAACAACACGTGATATGACATGCTTCTCCAAAATCACCGTGATTCATTGGAGCTCTCCCTGAAGTTTTTGCAAGTCGGGGCAATTTTTCTTGAATGTGAAGGTTTTTTACCCTCTAGTTAAAAAGGAAAAGGAAAAAAACTAAAAGCCGAATAGAGAAAAAAAGAAGCGAAAGAGTGTTTCTAATTTTCTTTTTGTTGGTCTCGTTTTTTATTATTTCCTCGGGTTTCATTTCTTCATTAAGCTCTCTGTCCGTCAAGACTGTGTCCAATCATTTGGATAAGTCCCTTTTAATGGTTTTCATCATCATCTTGGCGGAATGGCGCACCTGCCTCGAAAGAAACCAGAATAAATTGCGTCGCATCCATTACGTCCAATAACATGAAAAGACAAGCCCAGCAGCACCACAAAAGGAAAAAAAATCGATAACTACCCAAAGAAACATTCCATCTTAATACCCTTGCAAATCTTGATTCGGTGCATGCGTTCCAAAGAAATGCCCCACTGCTAACATATTCCTTTAAATGCGAACTGAATGAGAAAATACAGTGATGCCATGACTAAGATGTGCAGCAAATGACATATCCCCGATGACACAATTTTAACAAGGCGATCAGATAGATGTAAAAGGAAGCATACAATACTGAGTTAATAAAAAATTAAAGATAAAATTTTTTACTGACAAGAAATACCGAAGCAAAATTTAACTCCCGAAAAAACTGCAAATAGTTATCGTGACAAAATAAATTCATATACTCGTTTATTATTTTAATGAATTTTTTACTTCATTTTCGGAATAGTTTATTTGCAATGCTCAACCATTGACCTCTTGGGCACTACGAAACAACTATTTGTTAAGGTGCATTCAGTGTGTAAGCCACCGTTACTCAAGGTAAGCCACACATTGGTCCAACATCAGTCCTGGGACGACACTTCTCGATCCTCACCCATCCGACTCACCAGAGGTTTAGAGCCTGTATTGGAAGGGTGAGGAAAAGTACTAAATTGGCTAAAATACTCACGCGTGCCGACATGTTTTCTGTACAGAAACGCATTACGCATGCGCATGTTTTGTCATATGCTGCTCCAGTGTGTGGCCGGGTTAACAGGGCCAATCATCAACATCCATGCATTTACAAACCACCGAGATTGAAACCCAGAACCTACTGTGTGGTAGACAAATGCTATGACCACTATACCAGTGAGACGGCAATTTCGTAATAGTAATCTCATTGAATCGTTATTTCTCAAAGAATATTTAATTTGTATTACCTAATAGCCAACCTCGGATCTTTCCCTTTGGGATTGATCCCGGACCGTCACCAATAGCCCATTGTGTTGCTCCAGTGTGACGTTAATTGAAATACCCCCCCCCCCAATAGCCAACCAAATTGCTCTAGCATTATAATGGTTAAAAGGACTGCAGTGCCCCATGTAAAGGATAATCCACAATAGAACACTCCATTACTGATACATTCCAACCTCATACTCAACGTAAATGCCATTATTCTCTGTTTCATCACTGAGTTCTTTTACTTTTCCATCAGTTAGGATATTAAGTGCCGTTGATAGAAAAGAACTTAGAAAGTGCCTTTGTGACCTTTATTCACGAGCAAAATGGGATTTGGAGTTCACTTGAATACTTGAGAATTAAAACAAATGAAGAGATATAAAAGAGAGATAATAAAGTAGAGAGAAAAGGGAGATGTTTTTTTAACACTTTCACACATATCACGTCACAAAACGGTTTTATACGGGACTGCATTACTAAGCGTAATCTACAGCTTTTCTGCACTGTTTAAATATTTAGAAAATTTCGAGTACCGGCTACAAATTAGTGTTAGTACTTTCTAGCTCAGAGTATTTCATGCTCTTCCCATCTAAAAGCAACATCAGAATTTATTGATATAACTACGCTTGTTTTGATTCGATAAAAATACAGACAATTTAACTTTAATATGCAAAGAAAACCAATTAACACTATTGAAAAACTTTAATTTTATTTTTAAAAATTGTCTACTTTACTTTTACTTTACTTTATTAAAAAACTTTAATGAAGGAATTTTTACTTGCATTGACTCACTCTTGCAATAGAAATGAGAAATTTTCTTCACAATATGACCACTAAAGCCAGAAGGGAGTCAGCTAACTTCTTAATAGTAGCTTATGTATTATTAAAGAGTAATTTGTATAAGAAAACGTGAACAACTGGGTTGAAACGTTTCTATCATTTGGGTTAGGCGATAATTATTTGATAAGAGGGCTCTATAAGTTGATTGGATGAAAAACAATAAAAGTCACCAAATTTATGGAAACGACGGGAATTTCTGAAGTACTAGGTATGGAATGGGCAAAATTTGGTTGGCTGCAAACTGGAATGAGGGAAATGAAATACGATTGAAAACTATTTAATTTGGAGGATTTGAAAGGTAAAAGAAAGATTTTAAAGAGTTATTGAGAGAGCATTTTTAAGAGGGAAGGTTCAATATTCCAGAATTCCGTGACTACACGAGGTTGTATAAGAACAAAGGAATCGGTGATGACAGAGTAGAACAAGTGGGACATAGAGATCGAAAACTTTTGTCATTCTCAAATCTCATAATTATATAAATTACGAAATTAGTATGACGAAATCACAACAAAACTGAAAAAGAGCAGAATTAAAATCATGTTGCCAGTTACACCCAAAACAATGAAGTCAGCATGGAACACATTTCAACAACCGCGTTCATAATAACAAACACTTTTTAATGAGGCCAATGAAAGATGGACACGATTTTAACAGGACGGTGATTATTATTCAGAGTATTCTTGAGTGCTTTAAAAAGCAGAAGCACAACAGCTTTGAGTTCTGTTATTCTTTCGACCGTGTCATGGTACTACATGCACTACTTAAACAGCGTTGTAGATTACGCGGATAAACTTTGTGAAACGTAAAGTACACACAAATATGTGAATAAACATATTTGCTAAAGATTCATCGGGTTGTTTCAACTCAGCTGTCACGATACATTTTCATTTTAGAAAGTGCTTTATTCTAATGTGAAAAAAAGTTTTTAGTAAAATATGAAGCAAATCTTCAAACATAATCAACATCTGTACATGTTATTTTACCATATGATAATAAAACAAAAAATTTTAAAAAGCCTTTTAGACATAGTATAACAATCCCCAACAAATATTAAAATAGCATTTGCAAAAATGTAATTTCGTTACATGAAACTACTTTCGTGTTTCTTATTCAAAACTAGTCATTTGTGTAAAAATATAATTTTTTACCAGTTTAGTTCAGGAGTATACAGTGGTGAAAGGTACAAGATAAAGCAAGTTGTAAAAATTATAAAAATGTCCAAACGGAGCTAAAAAATTATTTTCCAGACACTTAAATAATATTTCCATTTTACTACGAAAAAGATGTGATTATTCTTTGGTCACTTTTTCAATCTACCGTTCACCAATTCAACCCAAATTACGCTGGGTAATTCCGATAATAAATAATAAAGCCCAAACCTGGTGTTGCAAGCTATTTGGCCCTTTTCAGATATACAAATAAATGAACAAAACGAAAATGAAACAAGAGTACTAAATATTTCGTTTCACTGGTATGTCCTGCAAAACGGTACCTAAAAACTGCTACACAGTTACACCCCCCATACCCTAATATAGTTTATACATAGAAATGATTATGGTTTAAAGAATCAAGCAAAATAAAAAAATTATAAAGATTATGATATACTGAAAAGTAAACAAGAGTAATGAAACAAGAGTACTAAATATTTCGTTTCACTGGTATGTCCTGCAAAACGGTACCTAAAAACTGCTACACAGTTACACCCCCCATACCCTAATATAGTTTATACATAATCATCATTGAATTAGAGAACAAAAAATGCAGAGCAATATATTTTTTCACAACTCGTATTACGACTCCTAAATTCGTTCACTTAACTGTTCTAAAGTACTAATGTTGTCACAAATGCTGTATCAAATAACGATTTTGCTAAACCTTTTAGAGGCGAAGAGATTCAAATTCAAATCGTGACGTATTTCGGACAACTTGAAGTAAAACTAGTCTTAACAGAGAATGATCCGGCTGCGAAAATAATCGTGTAACGAACTCTACTCTATCTGAATAAAAATACGTGAGCCGGGGTTAATAAATTTGGTTCCATCCAACGATATCTATTATTTTAGAAATGAAGTTATTTTAGAATTTTAGAAGAAAGGAAAGAATTCCTTCCAATAAAATTGTCGGATTGGCCAGAATGAACTTCACTGCGCAAGGGTCAAGAAAATTCTCCCACTTGGAAACGAAAATAGAACAAACACAACAAACCACTTCAGACACATCGTGTGAAAGAAAATAATAGGGAGAAAAAAGGAAATCTCTTGTGAAATAAAAATTTGGAAGCAGGGCTTTGCTTTCCCCCTCCGTGCCGTGAGACTACGTCACGTGACCACGACACTCGATGTGTTCACTAATGATTGTAGTCAGACAAAATGGCGTGTTTTATTTTCCTTTTTTTGTTCGACGAGCGTGCCCGTTAAAAAGTTGAGACGAAAAAGCTACTACTTTCCGCTTTTATTATTTCACCCCAAAACAAAAATTCATTAGGACAAGTAATTGTTAAAACTCAAGCTCCGCTCGTTATCTTTTCAGATCTCAGAATCCATGTAACAGATAAAGAAGGAAAAATAATGACACAAGAAAGCGAGGGGAGGGAGAGACTTCTCAAAATGGCGTTTTGGAATAAAATTGGTTTAACAGCTTCTGCATACCAATGACAACTCGGGTAGGTCAAGATTTTTATCACAACAGTCCCACCGTACATAAATTTTTCTCCCCAGCACAAAACAAACGAAGGTATGTTGACATTCCGTTTGAAATTCTTATCCATGTCGAGGCCGATATTTATCATTCTGACGTAAGACTGGTTTTCGTTGGCGAACGGAGATACGTTTTTCTTTTGGGGAAACGAAAAATCTTGTTTCCAGACTATCACAAAAATCTAGAACGGTAAACTAGCTGTGTAATTGCAACAGCGGATAACGTTTAGACAAGCGTAATAAACCATTCAAAAGAAATTCCGGATTCTTGTTTTTCTGTTGCCTAAAAATGTCTTTACTTTTGCTGCTTTAATTGCAGTTTTAGAAAATAGTGGAAAACCAGCAATGACCTTAAATGCGAGAAGGTCATTAACTCAAAATTATTATAAGAGATTATTTCCCAACACAATTGATTCGTGAAAAAGTTAAATCCATACAATGAGTCCAACTTTGTGATTATGGTTTAAAGAATCAAGCAAAATAAAAAAATTATAAAGATTATGATATACTGAAAAGTATAGGAAAACAAGTAACAACTCTAATTGTACAGAAAATGGTAGATTAATGAGAAGTTAAGAAAATGCTACAAGGAAACCTACATAAGATGTCAAAAATTATAGTTCTATAGGGCATACAACTATAGTTCTCATGCATTCTCAAAAGTGAATTGAAAAAAATGGTCAATGGCTGGAGAATAATTAATCGGATTCTTCCATACATTTTTTCAAAATTGAAACAGTGTTTGTAGTAAAAAATCTTTGAAATTATGTAGAATTCTGTTAGACCATGACGAACGAGAAAAGGTATTAAAAAATGGAGTTTATCGTTCTATGGCCATTTTTGCTATGTGAGGGCCAATTAGACTGATCTAGTTAGAGCGTTAATTTGATGTTAGACTAACTCGGAGATCAACCATATTCATTACTCCTAACTAGTAACTTAAGACTTGTAATTTGTAGTGATCTTCTGAGATAACAAGGTACTCCTGAGGTGAGGTAGAGAACAGCGCTCAGACGGTTACATGGTAAGATATCCTTACACCAATGGATCAAGAACCAAATAGGGAGTTGTCTTTTTTGGAGCTTCACGGACAGTAAAATCTATCATTTACACGTCAAGATTTCACGTGTATTGTCATCTGGACTCAGGTTGCAATCCGTGAGGTAATCAAATCCATTCCACCTGCAATGACAGGTTTGAAAACAGGCCTGGAAGTACTGCACGCGTTAAAAAATTATTGAAGATGCAAAAGTTATTTTTTATTTCGGACACCATCTATCTAAGCTGGGTAAATGTCAGCCAACAGGGCAATAAAAATGTCGATAGAATTTGCTAAATTAACAGAAAATAATTCAACTTCGAATACCAACCAGTCTTTTCAAGATACACTTCAGCAAACAAAAGCCAATTATATAGTGGGAACAGTGGAATTCGGATGAAACGAGACATTTTTAACGTTCCTGAGGTTTTTATTGTAAAAGATAGGATGTGATTCTAATGTTCAACCATGGTCTCCGGTCTCCTTAAGGCATATTTCCACCACTTTGGTTAGAGTGACAGCACAATCAGTGTAAGTGTTTCAATGGGGATCCCTCTTCATTGCTAAACCCCAACTTGAATGCCCGCTATATCAGCGTTATATAGGTAAATGGCCATCAACAAGATTGGTTTGACGTAAACTTCTTTTCTCACATTAAGGCACCCGGACAGGATATGTAAGCTACTGGATCACTTGTCACATGGTCACTCTCGACCCTTATAGTTTATATTCCAATCGTAAATGAATGAACCTTTTCAGTTATCCAAAAGAGGTTTTCCTCTTTTCCAGCTTCTAGAACCCCTGAGACAAAGTATTATTGCCGTGCAGAGAGCTCATTAGGGATAGTGGCAATTAGGTATTCAGTCATAGCTTGTAAGTATGGAACAAACAAATTTTAAATCACTATAACTAAAAACAGTTGATTTATTTGCATTTTTCTTGTCCACGATATATCGCGAGTTTTTTTTGACCCCCTACAAGCGTGATAAACTGAGAGGTTACTTTACAATCTATGCATATATTCAATAACAGCTTGTAAACATGGATCCAACTGAAATTTTAAATCATTACAACATATTTAACTATGTTTACGCCAGCGAAAAAACACTACACGATAATTAAATGCTAAATGCAACAAGGGATTAAGGACAATGTTCATTATTATCAAAAGTAATGCAAACACACAAAACAGACGAGTTATTTTGTAAACCATTGAAGTTTTTCCTAAAATCTCGTGAAGACATTTTTGGAAAAGGGCACATCTGACACAAAGGCAGAAGTGGTAGGGGCTAGGGCTCCTGTAGCCCACCCCGTCTGCAAGTCCTGCACAGAAGATTAATTTCTTGATATTTACTTAAATCATTCTTTTGGGCGTTCTTTTTTTCAAGTAGACTTGGAAAAAAGGAACTCACCTCCACAGGAGGAAGGTAGCTACGAGGACGGCCACGAGCACGACGGATGAACAGACGGCGATGATGGGCAGCGAGGGGAAGGAGGCCCTGTTGAAGTGCGCCCCCATGGGCCCCCCTTCCACCTGGCAGAAGAAGTCGCTAGCCGTGCACACGGAACCTAGCGAGGGCGGCGGCGGCGGGGGCGGCACCAGGAAATTGGCCCACTCGTCGTCCACGGGATCCCAGTCATCTAACGACGGGAGCTCCTCATCCCCTGCCATCACCTGACAGACGGCGGCACGTTAGACGCATTTTCTAGGGGCCTGCAACAAGAGAATTCATACATTAATGGGTTTGTTCGTAAGTGAGCTGTTAGAAAATCTACTTATTTTTTAATACATTCATAACTCATGATAAAGAGCGTTAATGCAGTATTTTGAAAAGAAAACTCTCTGTGTACCTCTACCTCTGAGTACTCCCGCCACTAAGTCTGCGCCAGTCGCCAAACGGGACGTATCCCATTTTACATAGAGGACCTTGAAGAAATGTACGATGGTTCTTTCTTTCCCTACACCAATAAAGATGAAGTTCTAATGGTGTGCATTCCATTAAAACATTTATCCATCATTCTGAGTGTTATAGTTTCTTTGTACATTTTATTTTTTATTTACATAAAAGGTTGTTGTTCCAAGTCTTGTGAAAATGACTCCCTTTACGTTCTTTCCTTACTCCGAAATCTTTTTCACTCCTCTTCACAGGATCCGGATGATCTTCTGACAGGACCACACTGACCATCATGGCCAATGTTTCCCTAATTGAAAGTGTTTAACCATCCAAGTGGTCTCGACGAGATATCTAGTTCATCAAGATGTGACCAATTTTGATACTGACGAGATATCTTGTCATCAAGGTACTAGCGATTTTTTTTATGATGACGAGATCAAGATCTGGTCAGTTTTTATCAATGACGAGGTATCTTGTCCATCAAGATCTGGGTCAGTATTGCTAATGACAAGATACCTCGTCGAGACAACCACCAAGAGGGTTAAGTACTGAAAACGCTCCGAGAAACACCAAAACATTTGAGAAAAAAAAACAATAGAGCCTCCCTCCACAAATGTGTTTTTTAAATTAAAACGCACCACACGAGGTTTACAGAACTTGGTAAAAGCATACACAATATTATGTAAACATTTCAAATGTACATAGAAAACTACTACATAAAGAAAATGAGCACAGTAAAACCAAATAAAAATATTGATTCATTTGAAGAGGAAAACTGCGTCAATAGAAAATCAATCAATGTAAAAATATGTATAAACAAAATATTGAAAAGCGTTGAAAGAATCTTAGTTAGTATTCATAAATTTACGTCGCACTGAAGCAACAAAGCGGAATAACACTTGTAATTTAGAACCAGTCAGAAGAACAAATCTTGATGAGAAAGAAATATATTTGGGAAATCAACGATAAAATCTTAAAAATGCACCAATGGTCGTGCACATACAGAAAATGAAAATATGCTGATCCTCAGAGACGGGAATGAAAGTAAAACACGAATGAACGTAGACAAATTGTTTTACATTTTTAAGACTACGAAGAAACTATTGGTTTTAGATCATAAATTTGTAGTGTTACAAAACATCTAAACAAACAACAAACGGCACAAAACATCAAACATTAAATTGAAATCACAGATTAAAGAATTAGACAATAACCCTAGTATATATATATATAGTAGAAAGTGGAACTCTTCCTGTCAATCAACTGTTCCTGTTCTATCCAAACTTCTGACACACGCACACATATTATATATATATATATATATAATTCAATACCACAAAACAAAAAGATATCCAGGAAATTTAAACACAAGAACACCAAGAAAACTTCGAAAAAATGAAGCGTTGGTGGATGAGGGCGTCATCAGGGAGGAGCCTCAACCAGTCAACACAATATGGCGTTTTCTGGGCGTGGGCGGCAATTAACCAAAAGTAGCCCACACACCCCTCCAAACACCATAAACAGAAAGGCAAAACTAGAAAACAAACTTACCAAATTAATAAACCGCGCAAACTACAAGATCGTCAACAAATGCCATTTATAGCACCCTAAAATCAGAGTTGAGAAATCGGAATCGCAATTCCGATTTCGAACCCGGAAATCGAAAAGATAGTGATCGAATCCTCAGTCAAACAATATTAGCATTTTTAAATCTTTCAAAAATAACCCTATAAAAGGTATTGTTATTGGTAGGTAGGTAGGTATTTTAATTAACGTCACACTGGAGCAACACAACGGGCTATTGTATTGGTATTTATTATTAAGAAGTGTGTCAATGAGATTATTAGATTGCAAAAGAAAATTAGATTTAGAGTTGCAAATTTTATTGAAACGCACTAGTTGACTACCAATTGTATTATAATAAATTCTTTTAGAAATATTAGAAACCCAATATATCAACTAAAAAACCGGAAACCCGAAATCATCTCTTATAAACACCAATATCAGTTCGATCATTCGAAGTGCAAATATTCAGGTCCGAAAGATGGCTTTATTATCTGAATTAGTTTTTATTAAACACAATTCATCGGGGTAAATCGATTTCCACAGGTTAGCAAAATTACTATTATTAAAAACAATCAAATCATCGATATATCTAAAGGCAGAATTAATTTGTAGGCAAAAAATTTTTTCGTAATAATGAAGAAATAAATTAGCAAGAATGGATGAAAATTGGAACTTAACTTGAATAAATAGATGCTCACCGTTAAATACAAAATTATTAAAGATACAGAAGTTAACCAAAAATTCCCAATCCTCAAAATCAATAGTAATCAGATTTTTAGTCATGATAATAGTAGTCAAGTACATCTTTCAGTCTGCCAAGTGGTATGCTAGTAAATAGGTCTTAAGTCGTAGATCAGTATATTATTAATAATTATGTATAGGCGTTCTTCTGTTTACATTTCCGGATATCTTTTTGTTTTGTGATATTGAATTATATTGCTATCCATGTTTGTCTTCAGCGCGCATGCATGGACAGTTCTGCTTTCTGTTCTGTCTTCTGAGGTCGGTTTTCTAGCCATTTGACTTTTTTGGCGTTTTGTTGGTCTGCATTTCTGCTGCTTTGCGTTTTAATGTTCTGTATGATGAATTTTTTTAAAAGCAATTTTAAAAAATTTCCGCCAAAATAAGAATTTTATATTGCTGTTTTTATTATGATTTCTGGGGAAATACTGCTGAGTGCTAGTTTCACGAGAACGAAATTCAAAATTATTAATTTCCAAAGAACAAACTCTCCGGCGAAAACTCCCTGACAGGAAACAATTTTTATTCTAATTGCATTAAATGTGCTTTAATTGTATTACTTCAGTTGTATTAAATGCGTCACCGACAAACACATCTCGCCTTGATTCTACGAATGATATTTTAACAAATAAAAAGAAACTTGATTTCTGTTATCTTCATTCCAATAATCAATTGCTTCAATTTGCCCTCTTGTTTAATTATCTTTACTATTAAATAATCGCAGAGCGAGAAACCAAACCAATCGGAATCAAATCGACTTCAACTTTTGCCCCTGATTTAGAATTGTAGAACACAAAATATTTCACGACTCACTGTAATTTGCGACTTGCCTTGTAAAACAAATAATAACGAAGTCCATTTTAAAGTTACTGGTTATTTCAAATGCTAGAACACAACAACGATTATTTTCACATATTCTGAACTCAGCGAACAATTTTTAAATTTGTTTACATATTGTACGTGTATTTTGGACGACGTGATAAGGCTGGCGTTTCACGAAAAGAATGTGATGTAAAAATGGTATTTTTGTACAATGAACGCGAAAAAATAGTATACGACTGAGCGAGCAGGAAGTGTGATAACGTCCTTTTCTTAGTACTGCTTATCTAATTGAACTGCTTATCTTGAAGTAAAGTCAAGTAAAAAAACGTTAACTGAGTGAACTATGGAAATTGCACTTGTACAATAATTTGGTTTATCTCTCTCTATACGGTCATTTAATATTAACGCTAATTAAGCAAGAGGGCTAATTAAAACAGCAGATTATTGGAATGAGGATAACAGAAATCGTTTCGTGTTTGTACTGAGTGCATGTTATGTAAGTTATTAACCAGAAGGGAGTGAACACATGTGGATAAAACAATATAGTATATCCCCTTATTCAGATAGACATTCTTCCACTAGCATGAAAAGAAATATACCCTGCATATAATCCATTGTGTTTTATTCTTTCAAATAGTGTTCATAGCTACTTGTAAAATATGCTCCCAAATATGGGAATATATCATTTTTATCTTTTCCTTGTTGCTAGAATAACGTGAATTTTTTGTTCTTCCTAAATATATCTATGGAGAGCAATAAAAAGGGCATAAGTCAAAATTGTTCATTTTGGAGGTATTTTACCCAGCATCAGAAAAAAATCATCTTTCGCAAAATCATTGGCCATAAGGGCCATATTTGGTCAAGATGAGTCAAGCAAATGGTTATGTTACACACAAGGAACGTTTTACTGAGACAATAAAGAAAAATACACCCTGGAAGGAATCGAACCTGATAAAAAATGACGATGGAAACAATTCCATTCTTAATACGCACTTTCCAATTCATTAATTCAACAGAAGCACTGAAAAACGCATATAAAAGTTGCTGCTTATTCATGAAGTAAAAGCACAAGGGGGAAAATTATATCCCTTAATAAATTAAAAAAAAACAATAATTAGGATCAGCATTCCATCGACGAAATCAACTAGTTAAATTCAGCCCCGGACACTTCCCATCAGGAGTGGAACAAAGCACCGGGTTCACAAAAGATTATAAACTAACGTTGTTGCACAAACGGAGAAGAAAAAGAAAAGGGCTTACATCCAACACACAATTTTCGAACATTTACATTGTTCCTCGAATAACTATCAGAAAGCCCTCGAAACCGGCTGCCACAGAATAGTTCATTTCCCGGAACTTTAATATTATGCTAATTAGCTGCTGAACGCGCTATTCAGCATGGTGGCGTCAATGGAGGTAAACGCAACTCTAGGAGCGAAAAAACCGCTCCATCGTTCCATGCGGATGGTTTTGCACCCCTTTTGTAAAGTTTTCGCCCGCTCCCCGACTGTCCCCACCCCCATTCCAAAGGTTCTGGACCACAGTCCATTGTTATCGGTAATGATACGTGCCGTTGCTACTTGGAATAACAAAAACAGATCGAGAATAAAAATAAAAGTCGGGAGGGAAAACAAAGGAGGCGGGGGAGAGGGAAAGGTAACAAAGATCTCTCACTTCTCAGAGGATAAAAACTGAGACCTGAGGTTTTCGTCTCTTTTGTGTTAATTATTTCAATTTTAAAACTTCCCTTCGCAAGCAGTGACTATAAACCAGGAGCGCCCCCATTCCTCAGGCCATGTTTTGGGACCCAAATGGTAACATGTTTTGGGACCCGAAATCTAAGAGGGAGCCCGGAAAATGAAAAATGTTTCTGTATTGTTTTCAGTCTATTTTCTGTTAAAAAGTTTTTACATTTTCATTGCGTTTTTACAACAAAGGTGCATAAGTGTTTATATATTTATTCGTACACACTGCCAAACAGATTACTGCATTTACATGACATCTAAATACGATCAAAAGCACAGAATATGCAACAGGCAAATAAAAAAAAATTCCAATTTGCTACATGAACTACATCATATAAATTCAAAACAAAAATTACACAGAACAAAAATGACGCATGAAAGAAAAGAGATTACGATCAAAACATAACCACAGAGGAAAAAAACAAAAAACTCAGTTTTCAAAAGTTCTAAAATATGTTATATCGTTAAAGAAAACATCAAGAGTTGGGGTAAACGATTGATCATTTTGAGAAATTGGACATACAGGTATATGTTGATTTTCCAAATAATTTGTACTGAAAAAAGTGTCTTGAAAAATAATTTTATTACGAGTAGGATATTTATAGAGGGTACATGAATCTCATTGAGTAGGCTGGTACGATTTATTTTTATGTAACCAAGAAAATAAAATTTAAACAGGAAGACAGTTCTGCATTCTAGAGCATAACCGGTTAAACACGTATTGTACAGGATATATTATAGGCAGTACATATTGTACTTGGATCGTAAAAGGAATAGGACAGTTTATTTACACAAAAACCAAGGTTTTTTTAAAAGAAATATGGCTTAGAAATCCATTTCCATTTTTCTCAATATTATAACTAAGATATTTATAAGATGGATTCCAGACAACACAGCCATATTCCATCAAATCGATCTTATTAGAGAATTAAAAAGACAAATAAAAGAAATTTATCTTTTGGTTTATAAAATGACAATTGTATCAAGGAAAAGAAAAGAATATCCATTTATCTTTGTAAGTTATACATTCTTAACTTATGATGCATATTTCTTTCATGGGGGCGTAATTTAAACTCGTATCATCACCAATTTGATACTTCAACTTGGTTCAACTTTGACTCGGAGTAGATACTGAAAATAATGGCAATTACTATGTATTTTAGCAAGGTATTTGTCCCTCCCAAGAGTACAAGGATACTAAAATTAAATTACGCACGACAGAGTTCTCAAGTTATAAAAAAGTTCAAAATTATATATAGACCTTATCTCTCAAGTAGTCGCCTAACAGTTAAATATAGAATTTATTCACTCCCAGAGAGATGTCAATCTTTGGCCAGTAAGTAATAAGATGGTTGATTTTCAGTTACGTTTTAGTAATGATTCGCAGAATGCTTCAGAAATTATTACGTTTATAAACATAAAATTAATAAGTAACTGAGCTTAGTCTGAGATAAGGATCAACGATACATTGCGCTGCTAAGTGACACCTAAAAACACGTATTTCGGTTTGACCTATAGATGACCTATAGCATTATATTGAACGATGTTACTGGATTGGATTCTTGTTCCTAGTTCTCTAACCAGTCTACCATACACCTGCTGTTCAGTTGACCATTTTAGTTGGGTCTCCATCATATGCCCAAAGATACCAGCACAAACTTGCCTATTTGGCTGGAGCTCAAAGGGACACATATTTTGGTATCTACGCATAAAGATCTCTCGTATGCAGCTGTCGCGTCTCAAATATTCGTCAATATAGGCTTAAATATAGCTGTAGTGCAATTCCTTCAAGCTCGCACTTGCTGATGGCCTACGATACCATTGCAAGCTTGTTATCTGGAGCTCAAGGGGATACAAATTTTTGGAATCTACGGGCATAAAGATTTTCGTATTCAGCTGTCGTCTTAAATATTTGTCAATATAGGCTTAAATATAGAGGCAGTGCCAATTCTTCTAGCACATACTCATGATGGCTCAACGAGAAAAGAGCTTGAAACAGGCAAATGTTGCTTCAAGCAATAAAATAAGAGCGAGAGTTTCAAGAGTAAACAGCTTTATCGAATTAAAGCTACTTGCTCTTTGAATGAAATTAAATTTGAAACTTTAGTGCAAAAGGTATTAAAAAAGTGCAAACCAACTTCGTATTCATTGTCACGAACTTCTCTTGGAAACGTAACAATTAATCTCTAAGGTAGCTACTGTTCTGGTGATCGAGCAACTGGTGTTTCGGCTGTCGGTACAACAGGTACCGAGTTCGAATCTAGGTCTGGGGACCTGGTGGTTTTTAATCTATTTCATCTCTGAGTCACTTGTTCTAGTGTAGTGAACAGCAGCAGAGCTATATACCAGACGAACATTAAATGGATTGTATAGCGGATTTGAAGAAATGGAATTGGTCAAATGCCTCATTGATCAATAAAATAGCGAGTAAAGTGAATCTGTAAAGAAAGTTGGAACACTCATTTGTTATTGTAACTTTCTCTGAATTCGAATCGTCTAGTGAGAACTGAATTTGAGAGGAGAAAGTGGAAAGCGAGTCCTGTTGTCGGGACTTCCTGAGATAACTCCTTGGGGACTTTCTCCCAACATCAGAAGCTACTTTGATTAGTCGGAGCGTTGAGGCTACACCAAGACTTGAAGAAGGCATACCCAACAATGATCAACTTGAAATTAATGAGCTTTGCTTTATCTTAAAAATATAAGTTCAAAGCTGTTGGAATTGCTGAGTCCTTCCCAGTTTTGGCCTATGAGTTGAAAACTGCCATGCAGACCCCCACTCGATACTTGTAAACAGACATCAGCATTTTAGAAATCATGCATACTACTTATATTCTACCTAAATATATGCATCCTACTGAAATAGATGCATGCAACTGAGGGACAGGTAAACTTAAGAGCACTTTGTTGCTCAAAACGGCCGTTTCCATTACCGCGTGATCACTTAAGTCAATCCAATTAGTCCCCAGGGGGAGTTTAAAACACCGAAAGATGGTCGAATTTTGGAATCCTTTTCCGATGATGGATAAATCTTTTATATTTTTAGGCTTCATCCCCCTCCCCTTCAAGCCTGTCTTTCAACTTAATAAATAACTCCTCAAAGTCGGGCTGATGGCTGGCACAAGAGATCCGAGAGCCGGCGATCTACTTAGCTTATTAATCCTCTTTATCTACTGCAACGTGATTAATTCGCAGTTATACTTCAGATGTTGCTCTCGTCCTTCTGCCCCTCCCCGTAACTTTTCCACGGAGAGATTCTGCCGACGACAAAAGTTTTCTGGATTTATTATACACCAGGAGAGAAGAGCGAGACAGGGAAATTTTCAGCGCCGGTGCGTTTTAGCCGTTGGCAGTAAAGATGTTTCCTTTCATTAATTCAGAAGGATCGGCTGGGCAATATTGTGATACAGCAGCTCCAGACAAGGGGGAATCCACGGAAGCGTGCGCGCCTAAGATCTTCGGGAGGCTTAAAATTAAAGCTAAGTTAACCGTTTGATTGCGTGAGATAGAAGGCTTCGGGCAATTTATATTCTTCTTTTGGGGAAAACTCCACCCTTGTCTCTTTGTGCCGAGGTAACTCGTTTTGCTTTGAGTAAGCGGGATTAAAGCATGGACAAGTTAATTTGGATGGGACATTGGAATATTTTATGGAAAAAATTAATAGCTTTTGATATGGAAGGTTAATTAACATTTTATCGTTCCTTTGCATGCGTAACGAATCTGCAGTGAACGTTATGGCTTAAAGAATTAAAACTGAAATAAAATATTTAAAGCATAAAAATTGTGCAAGGATTGGTCCTATTTTTTTATCCAGGCTCCGTAACAATAAAATATAATCGAAAAACTTGATGGTTTTGCATAGCGAACATTCCTTTTAACCATGGGGTCACGGTAGCTCAGTTGGTAGAGACGCGCATTAGCAACAGGAAGGTTGCGAGTTTGAAACTCAATCCAACCAAAGACCACCGTGAACATGTGGGATGGTGCATATTAAATCTGTCGTGGCCTCAAATGTTCTCACGTTAGCGTGGGTGTGGAAGTTTGGAGATTGGGTCAGCTGACCTCGTCACCTGACCATGATTCAAAATTATGGGGTGACGTCATCGGGTGTTTCCCTTCGGAATTGATCCCGGACCGTCAACAATAGCCCGTTGTTGATCCAGTGCGACGTAAATTCAACTACCAACCTTTTCCCCCATGATCAGTGTTATTTATTTTTCTATGATTTATTAAATACTTCTATCAAAATCTGTTAGAAAATATATTCAGTGCAATGAGTCATTTGAATAGTTCTTATCATGATTTCAAAAAGAATAGCGAGAATAAAAATAAATTGTTGCTCTGTAAAACTTCATTGATTTTAACGTTCATTCGCAAGTACGTTAAGAGGGTTAATCGCCTCATAGTTGTCTTCATTTAAATTGCTTTAAAGAAAAATGACAGAATATGTAAATTCGAAATTGAAAACAGAATTTGTGTTAATTGAGAGTCAGTTTGAGTTCAAACAATGGAATTTAGAGTGGAAAAAACTTACAATTGGAGTTTGAATGCTCCACCTTTAAAATAGTAGAATAATTTGCATGAAAGATGACAGGCGAAGTAATTTTAAATTACAAAATCCTTTTCAGACAGATTAACCGGTTTTTCTGAGAGAAAATTGTCTTCAATAACAAATAACTTCTCTTCATTTTATTTAAAAACGACTTTCAGAATTTACTTTCAAAGTTTACATTTCTGACTGGTCATTTCTCTTAAACACATTGAAGCAACGACTATACGGGTGGTACAGAGAAAGGTTAGTTAATTGTTTAAGATAATGTAAAAATATGATGACAAAAAGGGTTGCGGATAAAGTAAGATAATACAAAGAATAGCTACAAATAGGATAAAAAAGGCATCTTTTTTTAAATTGTTCAGCGACAAGAGACCAAATCGTGTGAGTGCTTTCAGGGATCATTAATTTCCTACAGCCCTTTCAATTTTTATAAATAACTCATTTGGGTTTCAAATCACGTTTATCAAAATGTTGTTTCATTGAGCAACATTAAAACATGTTGACTTATGTTGAAAATATAAATACATTTAACAAGTCTGGAGACCACTGCCTTAAATTTATTCAACCATCTTGCAATTCAAAAAAAAAATGTGAGTTCTCTTTGAAAAGGAACGGATTTAAAGTCCACTGTCCGTTTGTCAAAAATAAGCAATTTAAATTAACATATGCACGACTTCAAAGATTTTTAGATGTCCCTTATTTTTCAAAGAGAAAAATATATTTAAATTGGATATATATGGTCATGGAAAGTCAGATAATACCAAATAGAATAATTTGAAAATGTGAATTTTGAAAGACTTTCACGTATCGTACATTTCAAAAAGAAATTGAAACCAGATTCGATTCTAGATTCATTCGAAGTAAAAAAATAAAACGTAAGTAGTGCAATACCTCTCCACAAAAAAAGAGAAATGAAGTTATCACGAAATAATATCCATGTGTATAAAACATAAAAAGGCAGGGGCAAAAAAAGTTAAGGAGGGAATCACCTTACATCTAGTTATGCAAATGACAGACGTATAATTTCGCCGAAACCGGTGAAGTGCACTAAAAAACTAACGAAGAATGAAAAGTAATCATCATGGCATGAATTACAGAAGTGCTTTTTCTCTGTCATCGATATGGTTTCCTGTATCAAATGACGGTTATTAGCATAAAACTTAATCAGACCATCCCTCAGCTTATTCATTATCGAAGCTAAAATATTAATCCCACACACATCAATGGAAATTGTGCAGGGTGGACTTTTTGTTTCCCCGTCAAGGGACGATTTGAGGAGCCAAAATTAAGCACTCCCTTGACATCGCTATACTCATTATTGCAGGCTTTAGTATAAAACGGTGCCGCCACCAACCTGATAAGTTGTTCGCTTCGTCTCAATGAAGTGGCCAATTAGAATTTGTATATTCGAACATATTTTCTTTATCACAGGCGCGAGCAGGTAATTTCATATAGAGATGGAGTAAGAAGTTTTACACTTTAATATGACCTTTGATGAATTGCAAGAGATCAAAGACTATTATTCTTTATCTTGCAAACATAAATTAAAGTTCTATATATCGCAGAAAGTTATCTGAAAAATAACATCTATTTATGCATGATGAGTCTTGCCTTCTCTACACTGATCCTCGGTAGCCCAGTTGGTAGAGACACGGATTAGCAACCGGAGTTCGAAACTCGATCCAACCAAAGACCGTCATGTACGTGGGGGCTGATGAACGTTAAATCTATCTTGGCTTCAAATGGCTTTGCGTTGGCGTTGTGTTTATCAATGAAACAAGTAGCAGGCACTTTAAGTCATTCGCCATCTGGCTTCCCAATACTTCTGCATTTCATAGGTTGTCTACTATTACATATAATAGTCAGGAGAGTCAACAATATTGTAATAAAATAAGTGCAAGTAGGCAGTCACGCTCGGTCAGGAAACGAAACTCAGCAACTGAAGCCTTCCTTGGAAAGTCTGGGATGTCACTGGGGGAAAGAAGTCATTCCCAAGATTTATCCCTGGCAGCATTGACAAGTCTTCCTTTTAAGCGGTGTTTGAGCAACTCTTTTATCCAAAGTTTCAAAGTGTGAAAAGACCGAGGGTTTAAGCTTTTGAGTGATCTTGGCGGGGAAGTTTGGAGAATGGGGTGCCAGCTCAGGTGTTCACCTCGTCATCTGACCGTGGTTCAAAATTACTAGATATTGTCCTCGGATCTTTCCCTTAGGGATTGATACCGGATCGTCGAAAATAGCCCGCTGTGTTGATCCAGTGCGACGTAAATTCAACTACCTACCTTCTCTACACTATTAAAGATGACGCCTCTAAAGGTATACACTTTTAGAAAACATTTATTAATCAACTTTAAGTATCAGATTTTTGATACAATATATTTACAGTTTAATTACCAAACAGGGACTCGAATCTCTGGAACATTATTCCCGTTCGCCTCAAGAATATCCCTTGCCCTTCTGTCCGTACCTTGAGTACCCTTTTACCCTCGAAATTCCTATCTTTCTTCGTCGTAGAACCCGGATGACCATTCAAGGACACTTCTGTCTGCAATGTCTGTCTGGGATCAAAAGTTTCATTCCGACCCCAACATTCTTGTCTGGTCCGAAACTTCACACTCAGGTCTTGATTTTGATTTGTCGCTCTACGGTAATCGGCAATTCTTTGCCACCCGAGGACTAACTAGATCTGGATCTACGTGCTAAAATAAATTCCTCGCCATTAAGAACATGCATGCCCTAACAGGGATTGAAATCCAGAGTTGTTGAACCTAGGGTTGATTTGGGGGATTTACTGCCAATGGCCATATTTGGCCAAGCTGCTCCAAACACAATGAAGACAATATCAGGTAATGTTGAACCGAGGGGCAAAGCGCTAACTACTCGGCTACCAGACTGACAAACATATACCTGCATGATCTCTCTTTTCATCATCCACCTGTTGATACAGTCACGTATTAGCAGACGCAGGGTTGCGAGTTCCGAAATTCGATCCAACCTAACACCATCGTGCACATGGGGACTGGTTCACTTCAAATCTGTCGTGGCCTCAAATAAATGTCTTCACGTTGGCGTGGTGTGGAAGTTCGGAGAGTGAGGTGCTGGATCAGGTGTTGACCTCGTCATCTGACCGTGGTTCAAAATGATGAGGTGTTGTAGTCGGATCTTTCTTTTTGGGATTGGTTGCGGGAAGAAGCCATTGTGTTGCATCAATGCTACGTAAATTCAACTACCTTCCAATATTAATTTACGGCTGTATGCATAAAAATACCAGTAAAAACTGATAAAAAGCGCATTTCATAATCGGTAGCAAAAATATAAAACGTACAAACTGTTCTTTTTATGCAGACTGTCACATTATGGTTATTATACAATTTACTCTCACGTTTGTCTATCTTTCAATTAAGCTTCGTATTGATTACCTCTTGAATTTAACGGGTTCAATTGGAAAAAAATATTTATGCTTATCAAACCGCGAAGGAATCACAGGTCAAAACTATCTTTGGTGAATCTGCTTCTGTTCTTAGCAGACGGTAACGTGAACTAACTGTTTCGTTCAGGAATTTAATTTATTTAGATTTTGCACTGTTTTAAATACCCTCCTTGCACCGTGAAAAGAATCATCCATCAGTTCCAGCGACCATTAAACGAAATTCAGCCCTTCACTGTTTGATGATTGAATGAAGAGTTAAATAGGAATTACTGAGGGTAGATAAGTATTGTAATTAACGTCACACAACGGGCTATAAGAAATTACTGAAGCTTGTATTGCCTACATCCTGTTTGGAGAGTGGTCGTTATACCAGTGGTCAGGTTTCACTGAATTCGTAAACATCTCACAAGATCCGCACATAGAGGGGTGGGGTCGCCGGTGTCATGGTACTTAGGGCCCCGTCCAAGCTCCGAGAAAAGTGAAAAGTTTTTTGTTGTCATGGACAATATTTTTAAAATTTTTTAATTAAAAATATGAATTTTCCCATTGCATTCATAATAATTAAGATGTATCTTTTTTCAGTAAAAAATCTGCTTGTCTGAAGCAGCAGAAACTCTCGAACGCTGGATTATCTCTGGATTAATGAAACTTGCTCAAATTATTGTACCTGAAACTTCTAGGTCAGCAAAACTACTTTCAGCTAGCTACGTCGCGTTCCCATCATACGAATTAAAATTTAATATAGGACATTACGCAAGAAGGAAAGATCATTTTTTACTTAAATTCGAATCAACACAAAACATCAAAAAAGTCACCAGCCGAGCAATCGGAAAATGAAAGAACACATGAAAGGGAAGCGGAACTAAGCTCAAAAGCTGTTCGACGACGCAACGAAACTGCTGAGGAAAGAGGAGCGACTTGGTTTGTCTGAAGCAACTAGAACTCTCGAGCGAAGCCGAGTAATTAAGTCAATATATATCATAGACTTCCTAATGAAATAGACGGAGAATGTGCTCGCAGCTTCATGCCATTTCTTCCGGTCGCTTGGTTTGAAGATCTGTCACGTGGTTGTGGGGAAAAGCATGAATCCTAATGTGGGCAAATTATTGATTGGTTGAAGTTGTCATCCAGCGTGATTAAAGCCACTAGTCTGCGCTTCCATAGTTCCATAGCTAATCAGTTCAAGACGTTTCGTAAACTCACGTGACTTACCCTTCGCGACTCCGCCCACATGCTCCGTCTATTTCATTAGAAGGTCGATGGTAAATGTATAAAGTAAAAGACGATTTACATGCTTGTACAAATTAAACATTGAGTACTTGGAATACACATTTATATTTCACTAGGGGCTCTTAGCAGATATCTGAAGAACCTGATTTTCCAATGCAACATGAAACGAAGGATAAAAACAATGAATACCCACTGAGGGACGCGCGCACACGCATATATACGTCCGGCAACGTGCAGTCTTCCTGCGTGGCTTCTGACCAGCTTTGACTTTCGTGACCCATAGCATATTTCCCACAATCCTTTCAACAAATAGTTGTGGTTTTTTAGTCATTAAAATGATGTAGGATAAAAGCAATATTGAACTACTCGGCAATCTCCAGACGTATAGGGGATTAAATAGACAGAAAATGCAATGTGCAATGAAGTAAAAGCGATGACGATGCAACCTTAAAACAAAAAAATCTAGAAAAAGCTAAGAAATGATATTGCCAAGATCTTCCTACGATTCCTTCAACCAATAGTTGTGGTTTCTTAGGTAAGTAAAGATAAGAAACGATATTCCAAGTGTTTCCTTTTCGATTCTTTCAAACAATAGTTGTAGTTTTTAGTCATTAGAAATGATGTAGGATAAAAGCAATATTGCACTACTCCGCAATCTCGTGATGTTTAGAGGATTAACTAGCCAGAAAGTATAATTTTCAATGCAGTAAAAAAAGCAGCGACGACGCAACCTTAAAAAAGAAAACAAAAATCCACAAAAAGTTAAGAAATGATATTGACCAGCATTTCCTACCATTCTTTCGATCAATAGTTGTAGTGTTTCGGGTAACTAAAGATAAGAAACGATATTCCGAGTGTGTTTCCTCTTCTATTCTTTAAAACAATAGTTGTAGTTTTTAGTCATTAAAAATGATGTAGGATAAAAGCAATATTGCACTACTTCGCAATCTCGTGACGTTTAGAGGATTAACTAGCCATAAAGTATAATTTTCAATGCAGTAAAAAAAGCAGCGACGACGTAACCTTAAAAAAGAAAACAAAAATCCCCAAAAAGTTAAGAAATGATATTAACAAGCATTTCCTACCATTCTTTCGATCAATAGTTGTAGTGTTTCAGGTAAGTAAAGATAAGAAACGATATTCCGAGTGTGTTTCCTCTTCTATTCTTTCAAACAATAGTTGTAGTTTTTAGTCATTAAAAATGATGTAGGATAAAAGCAATATTGCACTACTTCGCAATCTCGTGACGTTTAGAGGATTAACTAGCCATAAAGTATAATTTTCAATGCAGTAAAAAAAGCAGCGACGATGCAACCTTAAAAAAGAAAACAAAAATCCCCAAAAAGTTAAGAAATGATATTAACAAGCATTTCCTACCATTCTTTCGATCAATAGTTGTAGTGTTTCAGGTAAGTAAAGATAAGAAACGATATTCCGAGTGTGTTTCCTCTTCTATTCTTTCAAACAATAGTTGTAGTTTTTTAGTCATTAAAAATGATGTAGGGTAAAAGCAATATTGAACTACTTGGCAATCTTGCGACTTTTAGAAGGTTAAATATCAAGAAAATATAATTTGCAATGCAATAAAAAAAAGCAGTTACGACAAGAAAACAAAAACCTTAAGGAAGAAAGCCAAAAAAATCCAGAAAACTGTTAGAAGCGACTTCCGACTCTTCCACAGAACTTCTTTCGAACTCTTCACTCTGCAGTAACGAGATATTTTAAGGACAGGGGGTAAGTTTTATTCCGCTGGGTCAATGCGATTTTAAGAATGCTGGAACAGACCTCAAGAGTGCTTTGCTGACTTTTGCATCGACATCGATTTCGGGAGGTTAGATCTAACACTTTTGAGACTGCAAGCGCCGCTCTAATCCCCTGAAGCCCTTCCTTTACAAACTACATTACAGCTATGGTACTACGTGACCGGGAGATCCGATGGTTGGAACGCGAGCGTTGTAGTAATAAGCGAGTATGGCGCCGGTTCGCTGCAGCAAAACGTCCCGAACAGCGTAATGAAATACTTGTGTTGACCGCACGTTGGCTTTTAATTGTTCCCCAGAGGAGGCTGCTGCGAGAAACCGAGAACGGCGGCAATTAATTGTTCTATAATGAAGAAAGTTATTCATTTCCAAAACCGTTTCAGAGAGGTTGTTGAAGTGTGATTCAAATAAAAAGGTGTACGTGGAAATGGCGCCATCACCTGAATATTATTGGAGGGTGGTGGTATGATGTTCGAGACACCCAGGTCACGGTGAAAAGTAAAATCAACTTTCCACGAGATCTCTGTCTCAGATGTAAATAGTATATATGTAAGGAAACGCTACAAGTGTTTAATTGATTGTAATCCCCTACTCGCCTCAAAATTGGAATTCTGTATTAGACATTTTCTGTCCAGCTAAATATAGGTGGCGATAGTGTCTCTGTGGCGATACTTGTTTCCCGTACGTTTGGCTTGTTTCTCGAATACAATTTCAGAAATATTAATTTAAAGTTTCTTTTAAAAACGCATCAAAAGAGAGAGAGTTGTAATAAAATCACCAGACAGAACAGAATAAAATATTAGACCTCTGAAGGGCGCATCATATATTCCTACTGTAACCTACAGTCTTCCCTCCATGACTTCTACAGTTTCGATCTTTCAGACCAATAGAATGTTTCCTAGGATTTTTTCGACCAATTGATTTGGTTACTTAGTCATTATGTGTGTGTGGTGGGGGTAAAAACAACATTAAACTGTGGGAATCTCGTAACACTCGGAGGGGTTAGGAATTAAACAATGTCACCAATGTAGGGATATCATATAACAAGCTGCAGAATAGCGGGAACATAAATCGGTAAAATTAATCTTGTTCATTGAGGCTACCTTAAAAACTGATGACTGACGTCAGTTTTTATCGAAATGTTAATCAATAATACTCTTGATGGAATATTGAATCGTCCTTACATATCGAGGCAACGAAATCTGAAACAAGAAGCGCAACAAAACAGGTCTTTATGAAACAAAAACCTTCATTCGGGTTCATTCTCACAAGCAAAAATCTGATGTTTTCTGGGGAATTTCAAGTTCCTAAAGTCCCAACCCCAGAAGGACCTACAAACACGCCATACACTGAGAATTACCCGATCGAGTTGAATTAATGTGATATAGATAAATTAGAAATGAACAGAATTGCTTTCTTCTGTGTAGAAAAATATATTATACAAATGTCACAAAGGGTGAGCCCATGTTATTAAATTCCACTTTTTTTACAACAAACACAGCGAAACATGAAACCAGAAGCATCCATTCCGCCAAAACATTCTTTCAAAACAACCAAACGGTAAAAAAATCCATCCAACAAAACAGGTCTTTATGAAACAAAAACCTTCATTCGGGTTCATTCCCACAAGCAAAAATCTGATGTCTTCTGGGAAATTTCAAGTCCCTCAAGCCCTAACCCCCAGAGGACAGTTAAAAACACTATACCAGCTGTCCAAATAACTGAGGAGGGGAATACACGAGGGTTGTTGTTGGGGAGGAAGACGAAAGCGAAAATGTCTTCATTCCGTCGGTCATTATCCGCACGCCGATATTTCAACACCATCTTTCCTCCCCCGACCCTGGAAAGAATTTCACACTTGTCTGTGCATCTCTTCCTCGGTAGCAGACGATATTGTGTTTCAGGGGTTGAGAACAGTGAAGCGTGTTTATGGCTCTTAGAAGATCAGAACGGTTTGAGGGGTGGGGAGAACGAAAGCATTCGAAATCGGAAGAGCAAGGAAGCATCTCTGCCCCAAGTTTTGTTTCCTTTTTGCTCTTTTCCTAGCGGCTGACATCAAAAACATATTTGGAGAGTGATTTCTACAAAGAGAGACTTTTCTTCTTTTGTTTTCTATTTTAGAGTCTTTTATTAGTTTGCTTCATTTTTGGGGACATTAGGCAGGTTTAGTGGTGAATTAGAACTGCTTCCCACCCACACGCAAAACACCAGATTTTGTCATGGTGTTTTCGAATTTTTCAAATAAATCATTACCATTTGATACTTAATTTGGAACATTAAAATTCCGCAGCTTGACCAATTAATATCTGGCATCATTAAAATTCAATAAATCAAAACCATTGAACATGAAAATGCCAGCAGTACATTTATTTACTGAAAAAAGGGTTCAATCTTAGAGAAATTTCACTAGGTTGGAAAGATAAAAGAGGGAACATCACGTGATATCTACTTTCTTTTTACAAAAGGTAGAGGTAAATTTACTCTGAAAATTTGAGCGTTGAATCAACACATTTGAAAAGCAAACTTCCTCCCAAACTTACAAAATTCAAATGACAAAAACCAAGTCGTCAAATAAAGTTGTAAACTAAGAATGCGTTGTGTTGAGAATTTTTTTTAAATATCACATTAGAATCGACAAAATCTAGTAGGTGATGAAAAAGTAGGTATATGATAGCATGCGACAACACAAGGTAACATCTTGCTCTTCATACAATCTGAAAACAGCAGAAAAGCAGACTGAATTTACCTGTATTTTGTATTTCCTTTATTTCTTGGAGATAAAATTAACAGATGATTAGTTCTGTGCAAGGGTCATATTTGGCCAAGCTGAACCAAACACAAGACAGACAACATCAAATAATGGACACAAAAAAAGAGGTTTTTATTGTCACAGAAGAGAAATACACCCAGGGCAAGTTAGAGGGATAGAAGCTACGCGCCAACAGCTCACAGAGCGCAGTGGGAAAAGTCACTGAATCAGGGCAACCTTTAGACTTATCAGAATACCAATTCTCCAGACATAATATCTCAGGGCTTGGTTAATTGAGTTTTATGGGACATTCATTTTTGTCAAAACTGCGCCAAACACGACAGGCAACATTAAGTAATGAGGGGCATTCATACTTAATTAAAGTTTTACTGACATAGAAGAGAGAAATACACTCTGGGTAGGTTGCAGGAATAGAACCTGCAACTCTTACAACTCGCAGATTGAAAGTGCAGAGGGCAAACCTACTGAGCACGCCGGCTCATGGCTTGGAATAAATAAGACGAAGTGATATTTTGTTTCTTTAAAAATAAAAACACAAAATGCGTCACTAAAAAAGACCTTGGAAAATTGGGACTAATTCCCATACCTCTCTGCAATTCGTGAAGCATGTGTTCTCTAGTCGGCGGCGTTCTCAAAAGAACAAAAGGAGGAAAAACCTCGTGACCATTCATCTCCCTAGTTCCCGCCTCTTTTCAGAAATTCAAATGAAACCACAACGTACCTCGTAAATGAATACTAAATCAGGAGAATGGGGCGCCCGAAACGGACTGCAAACGGCCACCTAACAGCAGGAAATGAATGCATGTATATTTCGGATGCCTCGCTTTACCCATCCCGCAGTACCGTTGTTTGTTGTGCTTCAGTGAACAGGGAAAACGATTACCCTTTTCCACGCCACCGTCGCGAGTTTTCGAAATGATCCCCGCACTCGAAAATCTCTCCCGATTCACCACCGTTTTCAAGAATTATTGATGATGGCAAATATACATTCCTTCTGATTCCACGAATTGTGAGCTTTCGGATGTAGTTTAATTGTACACCGCCTGCACGCGATGTCGGCCGGTGGATGCTTATCCATCATGATAATTGTGCGGCCGAGAAAGCCGCGAGGTAAACTGGCAGCAAAAACATTCTTGCGGTGTGACAGTGTAATATGAGGAGGGACTGTTATTTCCGGGGAGGACTGCGGTTATGCAAAAATTAGCAGGTTGCGGTGGTGCAAAAAAAGTGAGTTGATAATGAGATCGGAGCACATCTGATTTTGGAAAACGAAAAACCTCTTCTAACAGTCTCCGATACCAGACACCTTACTTATCTATTATTAAAAGCTTATGTCTTCTAACTTTAAACTGTAGGGAGGGTTGCGAGTTCGAAACTCGATCCGACCAAAGACCGTAGGGTACGTGGAGGCTGGTTCAAGTTAAATCTGCAGTGGCATCAAATGTTCTCACGTTGGCATGGAAGTTTGGAGAGTGTAGTGCCAGCTCAGATGTGATCTCGCCATCTGACCGCGGTTCAAAATTACGTAGTGTCGTCCTCGGATCTTTCCTTTCTGGATTGATCCCGGACCGCCGCCAATAGCCCGTTGGATTGCTCCTGTGCGATGTAAATTCAACTACCTGCAAACTGTCCATCTTAAGCCGTAGGTAGCAAAAAATGGTCGTAGAGCTACAGACCAAACTAGACCAGTCTTCTGTCAGTTTTTCTCTATGCAATTGTTTTTTCTTTTAGCACACTATTTAACAGTGTATGCTGTCACTAAACGTGGAATTTTTAACTATGACAAACCTGGAGTAAAAGTGTCTATGGTCAAGACTGGTAAGGTTTGACAAAATATGTTGAGTTGTTATTTATCTCATTTGGCATACAAAAATTACATCAAGTCTATTAGACCGTTAGACTGACTCGGGAACCAGCTCAGGATGGTGAATAAGCTGGCCTGAGGAGTAGACGAGACAGAAGATGATGTGGTCAGACGAAGCCTGAGTTGAATTGCATTTAGAGCACAGGAGGGAAATGCTTTCAATCCAATACCATCATCATTGGCTTCAAGTATCCACTGCGAAACCTAGAGAGAACAGTCTGGTCTTTCTGCTACCCATTTTACCCAGGAGACACTACGCATGCGTTCCAGTCATAAGTCTGAGAAGACTAAATTCTAATCATAAGCACTTTAATTTTAGAAACGCAAAATATTAGGTATCATTAGATACAGTTAAATAGATATAGTAATTATAACTCTTTGAAAGTTGAAGTTCTGAGCAGCTCTTCACACAAACAATGAGTTAACAAATCTATTTTAATCACACAAATGCATTTTTGAACAAAGCTTCCTGGATTCATTATTGTCTATTTTATAATTTTTTGGTGTACATGACGATCAATACTCAATCAATAGGTTTTCTTAGTATTTCTTAAAGTACTCTTAACTCCGTCGGATCCCCTAAAAGAAAATTATCACGAAGTTACAGAATATAATTGAAACCAGTTCAGGATTGAATACAATATCACTATTTAATGTCGGTATATCATACACAAACGCATATATTAGTATTCAGATAAATGTATCGCTAAAATAACGGATAGCATTTAAAATGCCGAATTTTTGTGACACAACACGGCAATGTCAGAATTAATCAATGACTCAGAGAGTGTAGCCTTCATTAAGTTATTTTTTAAATTACTGCACTCACCTTTATTGTTCAGCTTTATTTTCTTTTTAATTTTTCTTCAAAATTTAGTATAGTAACTGAACCTCTAGTTCAGACCACTAATTCATTAACTTATATTAAATTAAATAAAAATTGCAAAAATTAAAAATTATTGAATTAGAACTGATACAATTCCTTTCGATACGGCCAAAATACTTTTTAAGCCTCACTTCCTAATAATGGTCTAACATTCGAAACCTCAAACAAAGCCCAAATTGAGTCAAAAATAGTACATTTTAGCAGCTCCATCCTCTTTTGCTCTACATTATACCTCATTACGTCAAGTTGCAATAAGAGAACACCTATAGCGCTGCACAGCAGCTGGTAAATAAGAAATCGAATACGTCGTTAACGTCACCCCGCCGCAATAAAAAGCCGTCTTTTAACGTGCATCGACGTTAAGTGGAACATAGGCAAAGGAAACCCACAACAAGCCCTCGGTATTTGGTGGATGCCGACCATCAGGAGGTAAGGAAATAGGGAGCCTTTGAACGCCGTCAATGGGCACAAAGGGTCCGACTGTTAAGGCATTCAAAACCAGGGGTCCCCCTGTAGAGAATGTAAAAATCGGTGCAGCTTTCAGACCAAATGCGATACAAAGGAATATATACGAGGTGGAACATACGAACAGATGCTTGCTTTCCTGCCTGCCCTTTCTCGTCCAACGTTATGCTCTATGCCTTGTGTGTTTTCATGCTGACTACTCGGTGAAATTGCTCGGTGAGTATTCGCGACTTGTCCGCTCGCACAAAAGGCTATCTTGCTTTCACACGATGGGGAAGTATGGGTTTAGGTTTTCAAAAGATTGCAGATGTTTGATCCTTTAGAGTTTTGACAGGTCGTCCATGGGTTTGAAAAGAATCGATCGAATATTCGAAAATGATGCACAGTTCTTAACAGTTAGTTGATCGATTAACTTGGTCAACAACACACCAAAAAAAGGTCAGTGTGTTAGAACTTATTTAGTAATTTAATATTTTTTCTCATCAAAATAGAATTTCATTGACAGAATTAATTGCCGATTCTAAAAAATACTGATTTCATTTTAAAATATACCGCATTCGATGACTAAGGAATTTACATTTCAGAAGGAAAAAAATACCTAGAGTAAAACCTGAGTCCAATAACGTCGAAAGGAAAACTGAACTTATTTCCCTGATAGTTAAGTAATTAAAACAGGACGCATGTGTAACGCAACGTGTCCTGAAAGATTTTGGCAATCTAATTGCTTGTTGACTATTTAAATGTTTTTTTCTAAGGCCGGCTACATACCACTTCGGCCTTCGGCACAACAAGGGGAGAACACGACTATATGTAAAGAACCACTCAGAGAGTAAACGGCCGTTAATCCTAAGGCAGGCCAACATTGGTTCAACATCAGTCCAGTGACATATTATACTGGCTGAAATACGCATACCATTATGTTTTTCGTATAGAAACGGAGTACACATGAGCATGTTTTGTCTATGCGTCTCCACTGTGTGGCCAACTAATAGAGACAATCATCAATATCCAAGCGCTTACAAACAGAGATTCGAACGAGAGATATACTGGGTGGCAGACAGACGCAGTGACCACTTATACCGATTAAGAGGCTTATACCGATTACCGGGGCTTTAAAAAATTTAGACTAAATGAAATTATTTCTATCGAAATTATATGTATAGTTAGAATAAATGTCCGAACAGGTTTAAGTAGAAACCAAAATCATACATAGGGATTCACATGTAAAATTACTCATTACATTAGAATCAGAAGATACTTGATTACTGGAGAAAGATTTGGTTTCTACAAAATTTACAAATGTGTAAAAACGCTTCCAGTTTATACAGGCTATTTACCTAAGGTATTTTATTAATTTCTCCATTTCTTTGAAAAATCAGAACAACCCGTTGTAAAAGATTTCCCCCGAAAATTCAATGTTTTTTAAATAAATATTAGTTATTTAGATTTCGTTGTATTTGAAGCATACTTAAAAATAACAAGGTTTAATTTAGGTTGGATTTTATGACGCAAGATCCAGAAATGAATAAACTGAGCCAAACGCAAGACATAATCCAATAAAAACATATACAAATTCAAACGAACAGCCAATGTAACAATAGATTAAAAAAATTTAAAAACAGCTGAAAATATAATACGATTAGAACACCCAAAAAGATGAAAATAGTAAATAAAGGAATAAAATGGTTTCAACAAAAAGAATCGTAGTTGATAGTTAAAATATGATCATGGAAGAAAAGGTTTAAAACAGATGAGAGCTATACAGTTTTCCGAAATGACCAATAAAAACATTACATGAAATTTGAAAACCCAAACTATATAAAGCATAAAGATTTAAGTGAGGTTCAATAAAAAGTGGATGGGGTTTAAAAATCTGAGGAAAGGAAACTCTGCTTATATATTTCTCTTGAGAACTGAATTGCTACATGGGACACACAGAAGTGTTCCAGAATATATTTGATATAATACGTAAATAAAAAATCTTCCTTGAAATATTAAAGCAGTGGTCTGAACTTTACTATTATGTAAACAAGGAAAGGCAAAAAAAGGGCGTTTCGCTTCATAAAATCAACCAGTAAAACAGTTCTTATCTGTACCAATCACGATGTCATGATTACAGAAAATGAAAGTCACTTTATTCAATTGTTCTTCCTCTACAGAAAAGAATAGCCCATTGCGTTGCTCCATTGCGATGTAAATTCAATTACTTACCCCTTCAGAAAAATATCCAATTATAGGGAACAAAAATAAATTATCCAAAAATGCATAGAAAAAGACACATGCAAATATAGTTAGATAATGGATAAAATAAAACACTTCATTGAAGCAGATTACTTATTAAATTGAAATAATTAAAATATATATATATATATATATATATATATATATATATATATATAGATATATATATATATATATATATATATATATATATATATATATATATATATATATATATATATATATATATATATATATATATAGATATATATATATCAACCTCCAAGAAAGAATTATGCAGTTTAAAAAATCTCTGAAGCAAAATTGTTATATATGTTCTTTTTTAAAGGTTTGACAAAACAATAATGAAATCAATACAAGAAACTAAAAAGGGCGAATCAATTTGATTATGTAGGAGAATGGGAAATTTTTTGTTAAAGCGATGGCTCTAAATGTCTTATGTCTTCGAAGTAATGAAACCGAAATTATTTCAAAATTCAGAAGTATTTGTTCTGGTTATTGGAAATTTTCAAGAAAATCAAGACCCTCATAGTGTTATCGTAATTTAGGAAGCGCCCCCTTCTTCCAGGTCTCAGCTAATAACACAACATCAAGAAAGACACGGAAAAAAAGGAAGGAGCTAATGTTTCCGAGGGCTTTCTCTGGTCAATCCCTTCCTCGTCAAAATGATAACAAAAAGCCACCGACTGTTGTTTTTGCAGGCATTCTTTCCGGAACAACACGAATGGGTAAGAAGTCTCGGTAGCAAACGCCTGCTGAAGGCGAAATGGATTCACCTCGCATAAATGAGTGTAAGGTCGCGGGGAGAATGCAGTTCAAATCCAGTTCATTAAATCAGCGAAGGGTCTTATTTGTGTTCGGTAATCAAATAAAAAGGGATGTTATGTACGAAATATTATCATCCGAGTGTGATAGGAAGAAAAGGGTATTTCGCGGATATTTGCTTCTTGGAATATAAAGCTTAATCCTGTGAATGTCACAAATTTCCGAGCAGAGTAGTATTGCTTTTACTCCACACACACTTAATGAGTAAATAACCACATCTGTTGGTGAAAAAATCCATGGATTCTTCACCAATCATGCCATTCAGGCGGATTGAAATAATAACATCCGACATCCGAAATGTTCAGTGCTTGCCAATTGTTTGACCAATTATTTTTCAAAGGTGAATTCTTAAACACCAGGATATTTCCCCTCGAAAACAATTACTTTCATTCAAATTCAATTTTAAATATGAAATTAAACAAGTTTTTTAATGGAATTTTACAAAAAATTATGTAGAAAATTCCTCTCGGGTATTATTATTTTTCTCTTCGGGATTTATCCCAGACCGTCACCAATAGCCCTATGTTCTGCTCCAGTGCGACATAAATTCAACTACTACTTACCTAACTCGGATATTATCCTTAAATTACTGAAAATAGTTCGGGGTGTTTAAAATTTAAATGTAAACAATTTTCTTAAAAGAAAGAACGCCCTTCATTACAAGGGTGCCTTCAAAAAATAATTTGATGGCTCAGTCTTCTTTCAGCCGGTTCCTTGAATGTCGTAATGTTAAATGAGCATTGTGTTTAATGATTTGTTTTATTGTATTCAAGGGTATATTTTACCTGTTACGTATGAAACTTCAAATTTTCTGTGACATAACTATCTTCAGCACTTGTTTTTGATAACTTTCGAATTTGAAAATAATTTCAGGAAGGATTGAAGCCCCGTTTGGCTCTCCCCTCTAAACATCCCTGTCCTTGAAGAGTGCTTTTTAAATATACTGAAGTAAATTAAGTATAAAATATATGGATTTGGAAGTACATTTTGTTACAATCACAACAAGAACCTATTCTAGTAGATCGAATAAAGTAATAATATGGGGAATGTATTACTGGGTATGTTTATTTAGAGTTGGAGACGTACTGTCTTTTGACCGTCCCTATTTTTTTTGGACTACGTGTAAGTGTACGCTCAGCCATAGAGTAAGTAATAGGATAAAAAGGTAGTATGAAGAGGATGAAAATAGTGAATAATGTTTTAACCTTTTTATGAGCCCAGGATTATGTGACCAAAACTAGTAGTAACTGGACTCAGGCCCGGTGCACACATCCGATTTTTAAACGTACGGTGCCGATACGGCACCGTAAGTTCGGTCTGAGATACAGGAGATCAGATAGTGTAATGCACACATACCACCGGTGACGTTGCGGCGACGTATGTCCACCTTATGTGCAATTTGTGCCATAGTTCCCCACGTCGCCGCACGGCACGCTCCTCCGGTCTTTCAGTACCTTGTTCACTATTGAGCGGTGCTTATATTAAATGTTAAAAATTATTATTAAAGTAAATGCGGCGTATTATTTTACACAAATTATTAATACCTTTATAGTAATGGCGGTAAATTTTGATGATTTGGATATAGAATTGCTTATTGACGAAGTAAAAAGGTATCCTGTGTGAAATATGGAATATCGCTGCAGAAAACTATCATGACCGTACAAAGAAAAGGGGAGCGTGGGTTGGTGTTTGTCGGGTGTTTTGTTTCCAATGGAGGTATGGAGAATCTCATCCAGGTATTTTGAGACATAATCTTCTCTGTAATTTTTCCCGCAAGTTCGTCAAATAATCGAACACTCATTCGGAAGCAATTAAAAAACTTATCTGGGTTTTCTCGTAAATCCGCAAAAAGATGTATTAAATCTACCACTTGTAAGTCTTAAATCAATAAATGGACGTATCCAGTATCGTCTATTTTGTTTCAAAATATATTTTTTGTACACCAATTAAGCAAAACAAACACGTTTCCTTCGATAGACATTCATCGCAACTGGCGGTCAAATGAGTATGGGCGTCATTTCACGGTTGTGTGTGCATAGTTGGTTACGGCGACGTAGCGGCAACGTACGTTTAAAAATCGGATGTGTGCACCGGGCCTTAGACTACTTTCGTCTGGTGGGTGAGACCTAACATTCATCATATGATTGGTCCACGGAACGAGAGACCAATCAAAGTTACCGTGCAATTTGTTGTCGTAATGAGGATTCTATTTTTCAGTTTCTAAAAGTACGAACCCTGATTGATCGCATGAATAACTTTTTTAAATTTTTCATTATATTCAACTCATTTTGAAAGAAAAATTTTAACTGGATTTTAAACTCATTGGGGCAGCTTACAGTTGACGCCCTTGAGCATAAGGTATTAAACAGGTAATAAGCCAGCTAGTAGTGGTAACCAATAATTACACGAACAGATAATAAGGGGATAAATACAGACATTCGTGCGAATTTCAATCTCATATTTTAGTTGAAACAATACCTAGGAGAGGAATTTTTAGTCAACTCGAATATGCAACTGAAATGTTCAATGCTTGCCAATTTTTGACGTTCTTTTTCAAAGGTAATATTCATTTGCCATGAAAATAATAATTTTCATTTAAAACTATCATAGACGGAATTCGTTTTTGTCCAGTAAAATTCACTCCAAAAACACAGAATAAATGTTTTATTTTTCTAGACAAGCAACATTTTTTAAACGCTCTTTTTAAACTACAATTTCTTCCAAGCTCAAAGTAAGCATATTCAACTTTTAGGTAAAAATTGGCGAATTAATCACGTAGCTGTTTATTTTATATTGCTTATATAACAATATAAAATAAACCGCTAAGATATTAATTCAACAATTTTTGCCTCAAAGTTTAAATATGCTTAATTTGAGAGTGCAACTTCATAATACTGCCAGAACTGCATGGAAGAGCCATCGACACATTAAAGAAATTCTTCAGCTGTCTGATTACAATTGTGATAAGATAACTGAGGTGTAAACTTTTTACCACACATTTATTGGAAATAATAATTAATAAGAGTACAAGTACATTAAAAAAATGTAAACAAAATGCTGTTTTATATTTTCGACTAATTTTATTTCATTTGGAGGTATAAAACGTGCATACCGAGGTTTATATTCTTTATAAATGGATTTAAATAAGATAGAAATGTAACAACACTGCCATCAATAGATAATAGCAATTAAGAAACTTTAGCGCAGATGCTATGAGTGGGTCTGCTAGTTTTATTAAATTCGCAAATACAACAATAGTAAAAGTGGAGATTAATAGTCATGGAAAAAAAATTTGGAATATCAGTTTTGACTTCTTAATGTGTACACCCTTTAGCTGAAAAAATACTTCATTGCCTGTTATCGATTAATGTCGTTCAGACGTGGATATTTCCACTGCGCTATTTATTTTCGATGATAGAGCAGAGAAATGAAGGAAAAGCAGTAGTAACTCATTATCGGATTCTTCCATCACTGCGAATGGCTTTAATGAAATTATGAATATTAGTCATTATTGATGTCGTTAATAATGAGATGATCGAACAGAGAATGAATGGCACGTCATTACCGAATCTTCCTTCACGATGGATCGAATGAATATTATTAAGGAAAAAGAATTGCCTTGGCGCTGACAAAACCGGATTTTTAATCCAGAAATTGAGTCCCCTCCCGATTTTGAGTCAGACCGTCTGGTTCACCACTCTGCACACACAATACCCTTTCAATGCTGCTTTGAGACAGCAAAACTGAAGCATTGTCATTTTTGTTTCAACTGCAATTGAACTATGGAAACTAAAATGGATTGATTTCAGCAAAAAGGTACCCATTTTGTGTGTGTGAAAGTATTCTGCCTTTTGCAATACTTTGTAATATTGTGAGTGAAACAAATGTCATTGTTGGATCCTCTAGTTGGATTGGGAAATTTCATTGGATCCCTTTATTAGTGCTTCACAAACAAGATGATGTTTTGTCATGATGGAAATATATAAGATCTCATTCTAAGAGGCCATAATGAACAATCATAATTCAACAAAACATGTTACAGTAGTTGTTTTAGTCTAATTAATTTATATGAAGCAAAAAATGATTGCAAAGATACAAGAATTAAAATCCGACCCACTGCAACTAAACACACATTTTAGTAATATAGTTTAATACCATTGTGCAGACTACTACGTCTCAAAATTAGCATGAATACACATCGAAAATCCGTTATCAAATTAGTCTACCTCAAAGTATGTAGGCTAATTGCTGCTGTGGATTACCATAGGGTTCCATTCGAAAAAACTTTAACTCCACATTTTGATCCTTTTGCAGAATCGCGATGATTATAGTCCCTTTTTCCACATTTTCTTCAAATTTGGCAGACAGAAAAATTTTACTTCCAAGATCATTCCATAAAGCGCAACAACGAGTTTACTTCCTTATACAAACAAATTATCCCTTTTTCTCGAAACCCCAATTATTTACAACCGAAATTATTCAGCAACTGGAATGCAAGTAAGTTTTAAGTTAGTTTGTGAGCAAGTGCTATCCAGAAGAGGTTATCCAAAAAAAATGCACCCTCAAAAACAAGACACAAGTTATATATCAGGGGGAAAATGTACAGAAGTTTCCTTCCGTTTTTTGAGAGTGCACATGTGACAAGAGTAATGGGAATGGGGCAAGGGGAATCCATTTTATGTGATTTGAAATAGAGCACCGAGGAAGAAAGAAAAAAATCTCAAACTGCCCCTCGGGTTGCCATTTCAGTTCCTCCCCTCCATAATCCCCACTGCCATTGTGGAACAGCAGTGAGGCACAAGGGGGCATCCAGCATTCAGCGACCTCCGTGACCCACTAGCGGCATCCCCCGCTCTGAAGGCCGGCAAGGGAGACAGGGATGTGCCAACCCGACACCAATAAATAGCGATTAAGCAATCCGCGTTTCAGAGCGGCCAGATTTACGTTGACACGTTGAGGGAAAGGAATGGTTTCGTTAGTTTTTGTGCGGAACACCGGTGAATGTGGGAGGAGAACGTTAATTTCTCTTGTTGATTCAAGATTTGTCGGTGGATAGTTGGGTTTTATTGCGCAAGGGCCATATTTGACCAAGCTCCATCAAACACAAGACAACGTCAAGTAATGGACATACACATTTAAGAAAAGTTTTACTTCCATATATGAGATAAATGTAAGTTAGTGGAAATTATCGCGGAAGACCACTATAGGAATAGTGTTGCGGGAGAAGTGGAGAAGCCTTCGTTAGTTTTTGTGCGGAACACTAGTAAGTGTGGGAGAACTTTAATTTCTCTTGTTGATCGGATTTTTCTTCTCGGCATTTGTCAATTAAGGTTTTATTTTTCTCTTTAAATTTTTCTTTCCAATGATATACGATTCTTACATTTCTGCTCTCATTTCCTTTGCAATTTTTTCTACATTATGAAAAATTTCTTCAACTCAGCACACTTATTGGCTTATAACTCGGTGGAGATGTCGAATCCGGGACACTAGCGATTTATCGCCAAACATGGTAACCTTGGTGTTTTGATTCAGCTTTATGGCAACCCTATGCAAAAGGTTTTTCGCGTAGGAAAGTCCACGGGTTTTTTTAATGAACATACTGGCTTTGGACGCCATCTTGATTTGGCGACAAAAATTGCTTGGCGACAAACATGCCCCGGATTCTACATCTTTACCTATAACTCTACAAATTTTATTTTATCGGCTATTACTGCAAAATAATATTTTGTATCCTGTTATTCTCTACAAATCGACGCCGATTTTAACGTCCTATCTCTTCGCAATCCAAAGTTACGCTGACCAAACGCCCCGCGGTGTCACCATTTCCAGTGTTCGCTCGCGAGCGCTACCCCTCCTTCTTACCACTGCACATCCCCATCACCCACGTTTTTTGATACGGACATAAACCCTGAAAACAACATTTAAATAATTTGATTATCATATTTACGAGATATAAGTGCGACAAATCTTGCCAATTTTGGTCGCTAGAGTGTTCGTAGGGACAACCTATACCGGACCGAATTTAAAGAAGTATTCAGGTCAAAAATCAGCATTTCCATTTATGAATGCAACGGAAAAGGTAGAATTGAACATTTCAATGAATTAACGAACAAAATTCTCAAAGGCGTCCCAAATCAAAGGAGCAAACACAATATTTCTTATTTAACGAGCGACACGCATTTACTGATTACACACCGATTTATATATTTATTTGCTGTTTCTTTATAGAAAAATATCCAATTACAAGGAATAAAAATATATGATCCAAAAAAATACAAGAACGACACACAAATACAACTATATAAGATGAAACGAAACACTTCTTTGAAGTAGATTACTTACTGAATTGAAATCATTAAAAAAATTATCGACCCCCGAGGAAGGATTATACAGTTTAAAAATCTATTTGAAGCAAAATAGTTACATACATTCATTTTTGAAGGTTTAACAAAAGATAATTTAGTTTTTAATGATATGCCTGGGGATACTAAAATCGATAAAAAAAGAAAAAGGGCGCATCAATTTTGTTATGTAGTAGGTTGTAAAAAATTTTGTTAAAGAAATTTCTCAACGGAGCTTCAAAGTAATGTAACCGAAATGATTTCGCAATTCAGAAGAAAGTACATCTGAAGAATCATATTTCTTAAATTTTCTTTAAATATAATAAATTTTCATACAAAACCAAAAAAACAGAATTTCTGCAAGAGTCATATTAACATATTTTTCGAGTTGACACTCGACTATAAATCAAGGAATTAAATAGTTGAGTCAATTTCAAATTGATTCAACCATTTAAAGACCATGAATATGACTGTTGAAGAAATATGGACATGATAGCAAAATTATTCGATTTGAATAATATAAAATATTCAAAATAAATATCTTCGTGTCAGAATTCGAATGTATATTATATTTTTGTGATATTGTATTAAAATCGAACGAATTAGCCAATTATAGCTCTAATGTCCGTGACACAGTCTAACATGTTCAAATTGAAAAATCGTTAATAATCACCGACCTCCTGCTCCAGATAAACGCCGACACTAAACCTGCAGCGTTGCATCACATATTCACTTTCATTCATTCGAATATGCATTATAATAAATTAATATTCAGTTGATATCTTGGAAAAGATTTTTTTTTGCTTACTTCTCCGTCCACGCAAGATACTAGTTATAGATAACCAACTCGGACTTTCATATCGTCAGAATGATTAATGATCCGGTGGACTGCGGATACTATGGAACTCCCTCATGCGAAGTCATGGAAACATAATTATGCATCATTTAATGTAAACGTGTCGAGCATTAAAATTTGCGCGCAGCTCGACATTAATGCAGTTTCCACTAGAATTATGAACAATCCCCGATATACTGGTTCAATTACAAAAACACCAGTAGTCATCTGACCCCATTGATAAGAACCCCGACAGCGTAAACTACGCTAATTCATACTTTAGAAAAAAGCCGAAATACAATCTCCTGGTTTATCTGAGTAGGTTTTTTAATTTACAGTCTTAAATTGGAGTTTAAGTAAATTTGCGAACATCATTCTATACTCGTACCATTACAAAAACACCAGTAGTTCTTCGGTTCCATTGATAAGGACCAACAGCGTAAACTACGCCAATTCATAATTTAGAGAAAGGCCGAAATACTATAGGTTTAGGTTCTGAGTAGGTTTTTTGATTTGGGGTTTGAGTAAGCTTGCTAACATCCTTCTATACTCGTACCATTACAAAAACACCAGTAGTTCTTCGGTTCCATTGATAAGGACCAACAGCGTAAACTACGCCAATTCATAATTTAGAGAAAGGCCGAAATACTATACCCCTGTTTAGGTTCTGAATAGGTTTTTTGATTTGGGGTTTGAGTAAGCTTGCTAACATCCTTCTATACTCTCGTGCCATTACAAAAATACAATCAATGGAACCAGGAGTTATTGATGGTCCCATTGATAGGGACCGACAACGTAAGCTATGCCAATTCATACTTTAGAAAAAAGACGAACCATTATCCTTAAATTTATCTTTCTAAGTTTTTAATTTATAAAACCCTAAGTAGGAGATTGAATAAGAAAGATGTAAATTTCTCTTTGGGGAGGGGGAGTTGCTTATCATATCTCTAGACTTCACCGTGGCAGCAGTATCATCAGTAATATATGAAATATGTATCATGCTTTGCAATGAAAATTAGCAATTATAAATTCATATAAAACAGTTCTCATATATATTGTGCATGACACGTAGCATAACCTTCAGGTTTATTTCTGCAATCAGTAAATTTCAATTTCCTGAAAACTGAGATTATGAATAGAATATTCTTAAAATTTCTCGTTCTCTAAGGATGCTAACAATTCTACTTGCGAGCATTTGTTCCATTACAAAACCACCGATAGTCATCTACCTCTATTGATAAGATCTGCCAGCGTAATTTACATCAATCCATACTTTAGCTAAAAGACGAACTATCATACCCTAAGTTTATCTTAAATAGAATTTTTAATCTAAGTCTTACATAGGGATAAAGTTTAAGCTTGCATAGATACAGCAAAATAATATTCTGTTGGTGTTTCACCAAATCTTAGCCTGGTGCGAGAGTGCCACATGTCAAAACATATTGGTATGAGAGCTTGAGTATTCGCAGTAATTAGTAATTTTTAAAAATTGAGTAATGGTATTTACAGGAAACTAACTTAAAAGGGGCATTCATAATCCTCCCAAATACAACATCGACTTTTGTAGTAGTCACCTCAGTGACACCCTTTGTAGTTTTGTTAAACAACAGGGATGTGATGTACGTGATTTACATTGTATGTATGGATGAATATGCATGCATACGATTTGAGTTCTAAGTTGAAGTTTGTCTACAATTATAAAAATTACAAAAAAAATACATAAATAAAAATATAAATGTCGAAAAGCAGTTAAAAAATTTTTTTCCTGACGCTTAAATGATGTTGGCAATTTTTTAACGAAAGATAAATTGATTATTCTGGTCCTTTTTTTCAATCTACATTTAACCATATAACCCGAGTAGGTTTGGGCAATTCTGCTAGTATTTATATAAAAAGATAGGGAATAGAAAGGGAAGTTTGACCAATTAACTTTTTGTATATTTAAAATTATTTCTTGGAGAATTAAATATTGAAGTAACGAGTAACGATATTTATATAAAACATGAAAGGAAAATCTTTCTGAGACAGCCATTAATATTTCTGAGAAGCTGTTATCATATAGGATAAGTTTTTGCAACAAGGGACTTCTTTAAAAGCTCTTTTCAGATCATATGAATAAGCATTGTGCATCATAACGATATAACAGCCTGTACGATTAAGAAAAATCGTGCTTCAAACCAGAATTAACAATTTTTCTCAGTGAAAACTTAATTTATAATAAATACAAGGTGGGCATATCGGAAATCATTTACAAGTAACCCTTAAAGCTTACAAAGATATTATCTAAAGAATATTTAAAATCTAAATCCCTCATAACTCATTACTTTTAACACTTGTACAATTATGCAATCTAATTAAACTTGTGAAAGTATTCTAGAGTCCCTTAGTTATTTTCAGTTTCAGATGAGTACTATTAAATACGACCTCAGTACCAAAGAAACCTATTTCAAATAAATAGGTCGGATTCCGATCTAATCACCATTTTACACTTGCTAATAGATATTTCAGCGCTTACCGATACCAATGAAAAGTATCATTGTCAAACTAAATAGTATAAAATTGCCAAGAAGGTACAAAGGAGGGAGCGATGAGAATTTCTGGTGAAAACGTTGCTTCTGAACTATTCATTTCTACCTACCCCATTTGAGGTAAGCTTTGCTCAGCGAGGCAGGAAATTCTCGAAGCTTTTGTCCAAGAACCTCCACCACAAACAATCGCCGCCTTTGTTGACCGGATCCTCAATGCCCTATATTATAAGCACAAACCTCGTCCGTTAGGACGAGGTTTGTGCTTATAATATAGGGCACGTTAGAATGAATTAACGAATTAGGACACGTTAGAATGAATAAACGAAGGAAAATAAAATTAAATCCTGGATATATATGTAAAGTTCCCTCCACACCTTAGACTGATATTTTTTTTATCCCCTGCGATTACTCATGCATTTCTATTTCACTGTCCTTCACCAAAGGTATTTTGGGGCGAAATTTAAATTACGCCTCACGATTATGATTATTATCATTGCCAAATAGTGGGAGGATGATAAGATCCATTTCGAAATGGAAAATATGTACTGTACTTAAATTGCATATTGCGAGTTTAGAATTGGTGTCGTTTCTAATCGTTCCATGAAGCCGGTCAGACATTTGGGCAGTGAAAATGTAAAGTCGACGCCAAGTGTTAATTTCATATCTTAAGAATCCTTGATATTCAAATTGAAAGGGTTTGCTCAGCGAAAGGCTTCAGCTTATTCAGTACTCAATCGTTTTTAAGAACCTTCCAGATGCTTTGGGAATGTTAAATACTCTTATCAGTAAATAGGCATGTAAAATAAACATGAAAATCATAATTATATAGTACTAAAGAGAACGACTGTTGCTAGTCTTAGCTATGCAAAGAAAAACAAACCAAGCCATACGATCATACACTTTTCTTCTGTCTTCGTATAAGGTTTTAAAGAGCATACTACCGTCTTCTGAAATTCGGCGTTTAATTCTATGAAGTTAGGCAAACTCAATGAAACAATTCCAACACTCAATTTAAATGCTCTCGAGACAGTGAAATAAATAATTGTTCTTTGGAATCGAAAGCTAATACTAGGAGTAGACCAATTTAAGTATTGATTCATATAGATTCAAATTTAAGTACTGGTCATATCTCGACCTTCGTCTAAGACGATAACATGTCTATCACATGGGTGGGATAGGAATTATTTCACGCTCAATATGAACTTATGAAGGACCGCTGCGTAAAAAACACCCCTTCATCTATGCTACTTGCATCAATAATTCTTGGTGTCTTATCCATGTTGTCTTGGTGTCTTGTTTGGGCTGAGGGTTGCCAGAGAAAGAAAATGCCAACACTGGATCGCCAAGAGAAACAGGTGTTGAAAAGAGTGAGCGTTTCCGTTGTCGGATTCTAGAGATTTGATGTTGAATCAACAGGCTTTATAAACTTAAGAGATTTTGGTTATGGGAACTATTTAAGCTATTACGTGAATTCCTGTCCAAACGACCAAATGGAACTTTGATCTGTGTGGTAACTGTATACTGAGCCAAGCAACTGTTATTAAAAGGAGTTAAATTTATGTTTAGACTGGTGTTTTATTGCTATGCCGTAAAGTCCACTAGTGTTCATGCTACTGAATTAGAGTCCTTTCTGACCAGTCTCAACAACTCGTAACAGTTCCTATGGCAAGCATGTTGAGGAAGAGGATTTTCATCTTAAAAATGTGATTCAATTCTTAAAGATAATTTTAAAATATTTAATCAGTAGCAGCGTTCAATAGAGCATTATGAATTGGTGAATCGCCTATCTCGTTATAAAGGTAATTACATTTCGAAGGTGACTATACAGTGGTATAACCAGACGTTTCTTTTTCCTCTGCATCCATTAGGGACGACTCTTGAAAAAGGGCCTTCCCATGAGATGGGCGTGGAACTTCAAACCATTAATCTCCAACTCCAGAGCTAGTGCGGCCAAAGAAGCTTGCACATTTAAAAATTAGTTGTCTATTCAGCTCATTCAAAGGTTCAGCTCGAAACTGCAAGCATGACGAATACAAAAGATGTATAAATGGACCTTTCTCTCTTTTCGCTACTTTTAATTCAGCGTTTAAATAGCGAGAGTCTGCGTGCTCGCATCTTAATTTTGAAACTCTTACGCCACCTTCGGTAGAAAAACTCAATAGTTTTCTAGGCATTTAAATTCTGTTTCACTCTTCACGTACATGAGGTTCAATGTTGTATAAAACAAATGCGTATCCTGAATACTATATAGGGGAGGAACCAAAGTTCAAAGCAAAATATTTATGCCGAATGAGCATACGAACCTCATCACATTTTTTAAAGGTTCTTTTATGTTAGATTTGTTTCCAAGCTATGAATTTAAAAAGAATTAATGTAAGCACAAAGTGTGACCATCTTGGTTAATCTTAGAACAGAAATGACAGTACAATGGTTGCCCCAAAATATTTGTATTCACATAGAATAGCTTAACGCAAAGATTCAGATCAAGTTTCTCGAAATTAAATTTTTACTTTCGTGCCACTGTTGAGAAATTGATGCGATTGGTAGATACACGAGAGGATCGTTGTGTCAAAGTAAAAAAATAAATTCCTTAACCATTACTACTGCTTAAAATGAATTAATATTTATTGTGAAACATGAGGCTATTACTTATTTTTAAAAATATGAAACACTATTTTATGCATTTTTATTGATTTGTAAATGTTTAAAAACTAGAAAATAATCCTTTCGGAGAGAACTTGTGCCCCGAGCTTCCCCTCTGGTTATTTCACTGATATAAAAGTTAATAGATTAATATCCACTATGCACATAGACATAAAAAGTAATTCGTACATTCTCTGAAAGATCCATATAATTTTGAATTATAGAAAGAATATTATTAGCAGAAATCAAAAATACTATGCTAAAGAATGAGCAAAAGAAAGAACCCAGTAATTTTTAAATGGTTAGAAATAACAACGGAATCATTCCCAGAATTAAATTAATAAGTATGGGTAATAAACAGAATTGCGAATCAAACAAATAGAAACATGCAGTTTGAAATATTACACTTAAATTACTGTCATTTGCAAAGATGCATTTATTAAAAATTTGTTATCAATATATGGTTACATAGTTATTTTCGTCAATAGCTATCAAGGATTTAGGAAAAAGTTCAAGGAATCAATCAATCGACACTGTTGCATAAATCTTATCTCATTTTCAAAAACTTCCCAAGATAGAATCATGACTTATTCGTAGAAAAAAAGGTGTGATTTTAAAGGAAACACAATATATGTCATTAAAAATTTGTAGCGCCAAAATTCCTTTATTATTGACTTTGAATTGGAGGACATTTTATAGGGAGAAGTCCCCTTCAGAATGGAGAAGTTATAATACCGTTATTGTCTCCATGCGTAGACATAAAGGATCCGTGCATCACAGATTAAGGATCTCTGATCTACAACACATTCTTCCAATAATTTAAGAATTAACACTCGATTCCCACATAAAACGAATGTTAAGCAGCCCGTGACACCACGAGCCATTTACAACCCCAAGATGAGCAGTCCGAATTACAGAAAAGAAATCTCACGTCTTCACCGACAAAACTGCAATAAAGCGCGATGGATATGCACGTTTCCTTCACAATGAACAATAAATCAAATTAGCATTACAATAGGCTGGGTTCTCTGAGGGTTTTTTCAGAGCATCTCGGTTATTTCAATTCCGCTTTCTCAGAAGAATATAGAGGAGGGGAAAAAAATCAACCGGGATGAGGGAAAAAAATTGAACCAAGTGGATCATTAAAATATTATTCCACAACGTGACTTCTTGCTTTTTTGTACCAGTTTCAAGCCCTAGCAGTAGTTTTTCTTCGTTCGCAGCAATTAGTAAAATGCATAAGTTACCGCCATTATTCCCTTTATTTTTTCTACTTACTTCAGCCTCAGGGTTTCACTAATAAAAATGTTGCATATTCATAAGTCTCGCTTCCTTCATAACAGGGAGAATGAGGAAGGAACATTTTTTCTTACCTTTTTACAACCTCCTGGTATGGATGGAGGCATAAAACCCTGTCTCAGAAGAGGTTATAGCTGCATTATGATGGCCATAATGGGGTTTTATTAGCATCCAGCAATTATGAACCACAGTGTTTTTGTGGGGGCTCTCCTCGTCAGTGGAGACAACAATCGGGGCCTTTGTAATTCTCTCTGTTTTTTTTTAGAACAGACAAAGAAATGTCATTTAGAGCGGCGACGGCGAGAATTTTCGTTTCGTTTTCCCGCTTTTCTCGACAGCTCGTTGTGCAGCTAAAAATGAGAATCGTTAGGATAATCACGTAAATATAAACATTAAGGAGAGAGCGAGGGTCGGAATTCTGTTTCGCAACTTAATGAGAAGAGTGAGCAGACTTCGTGGAATTCATTCGAACATTCATTCTGTTTAGTAACGATTTATTTTTAGTGAAAAATATTTGTTTTTTAGAAATCATCGTTAGACACCTTTTACACTGCAATGAGTTTAGAGATAGAGAAGCCACAAAGGTAAATTGGGTTGGTTTGTTTGGGCAGCTTCTATTACTGGACCTTGCGCCAGATCAGATAGTATTTAATAAAAACAGATAAAAACAATTTAAAACAGGCAACCAAACCAACACTAAAAAGTAGATTAAAAACCATGTAGGAACATAACATGAAAATAAAAATTAAACTAATACAATGGAATCAAACACTATGATAACAGTAAATATAAGATATCACATAAATATAAAAGTTGATGAAATATTTCGTTAGATCAATGCATAAATATAAACATTAATGAAAGATAGCGTGAGTAAGAGTTCTGTTTCGCAACTTAATGAGGAGAGCGAGCGCACTTCGTGGAAATTTAGATTTATTTTGTTTAGGAATTATTTATTTTCCGTGGTAAAAATATTTTTTTTAGAGATATCTTTCAACACCATTTATATTGCAATGAGCTTGGAGATGGAGAATTTACGAAGGTAAATGAGACTACTATTGGTTTGTTTGGTTTTCTGATCCAGTGATGAACAAGCTAGGCCAGATAAGATAGAATTCAATAAAAAGAGATAAAAACAATTAAGGACAGGTGTCAAAAACAGCAATAAATAACACAAGATAAGTATATAAAAATCTGCTTGGAAAAATTTCAGACACACACAACGTAGATATTTATAAAAAAATACCACTAGGCTTCGATTTGCTTTTTTTAAACATTTTATTTTATGATTGAGTATTCTCTAGGCATTTGATCTGCAGGCCTGATAAACCTATTCGGAGGGCCGTATCTGGTCTTTGGGCAGGGAAAACCTGTTAGGAGGGAAGTACCTAGTCTGCGGGTCGTCTAAACCTATTTGCTACAACTCCTTTATATTACGTGTACGGGTTTTTGTGGATGCTACTTGATAAATCAAAAGCAGCTAAAAGTAGATTAAAAAGCATGTAGGTACACAATAAAAACATAAATGAAATAAATACACTATAATTAAAATTATGAGAACAGTAATTAATATAAGATTAAAATTTGTCGTCATTAACCTAAAATATAATAAATGGTAGTTTAAAACATGTTGGAGAGAAAAGACTAATAGAAAAACGATAGAATAGTTGAAAGATGAAAAGTGATACAATGTAAGAAAGATTACCTTTTGGAATATGGAGTGAGCCAGTACGTATTTCATATTTATATAAAAATTAGACTTAGAATGAAATTAAATAAATAAAATTTACCAATCTGATTCAACTTAAGAATGTATCATAACTAAACTTGTAGGTAAAAATTAATCCTAATTTAGCAGCACCTTTTAGTACTTATCATTCTCCGGGTCAAACACAGCGTTCAGCTTTCCTTTGTGAAAAATTCTTGTGTGACAAGTCACGAGTTTTTTTCAGTAAAAATGTAATTTCGTTTTAAGAAAGGATAATACAACTTCTCGCTTTTCCCTTTTCAATTAACGAAAGGTAAATAAACCTAAGGGAAAACTTTTAAAACTACATTTTAGTCATGTGGAAGCTTTTCCTATGTTAATTCTACGGGAGTATTTCATTGATATGAAACATAAGACTTTTCCGATTTTAAGTGTAGATACACACAAATGTATTTAGGAGACGTTATAAAGGATTACACAGGATTGGATATCAAGGTAGTGGAAGAATACTTAAATTTAAAATAACTGTAGACGTGGTCAACACATTTAAATTCAATTTAATCCTTCAGTTCAACAATTTACATTATGGATATTAAACATACATATGTTGGATGCATTTGGGGTTAAATTTTGAAATAAGAAAGTCATTATAAATTCTGTTTATCAAACCTGTTATTTATACATACTTCACACAGTATCCAATGGAAATTCAAATGAATTAATATTCTGAAAATATCAAGGGCCCTAAACTACAGCGATAGCCAATCTAACGAAGTGCTTTTGCAACAGCAACACGGTGCATAACATATAAAAGCAATGGTAAGATATCCCCATCCAGGAAATGATTGCAGGTGCAATTCCAAACAACTCGAGTTGATACATTAGTATGCCACAGTGCACGTATTTTAAACTATGAATATCTCGGAAGGTATGCCGCACCGTATGGCCTAATAAATGTCAGATCTAATCTAGCATCCTGAGTTACGGCGGGCACGTAAATGCCTTTTAAATTACTCACAGAGCTCCGAGTTCTGGAAATAGTCGAAACGAGCAGACATTCCAGGCTCATACATTAAACTTCGCGTGTACTATATTTCCGCTAGATTAATCGGAAACTAACTTTGTAATGATTAAGGCAGTTGAAATACTCGACACTTTCGGCCAGTACATTTTCCTCTGTCACTGCTTTACTCGTATTCGCTTGGTTTAAAATCGAGCCCAAGCGAAATAGATACTTTCGAATTTATTTACTGTCTGTAGTACTACTTTCTTGTGAGTGGAATAAATTTACTTTGCACAAAAATACGATATTACTCGGTTTATAGAAAGATATCCGGAGTCAAAGAGCAGAATTTTTTTTCAAATAATAAGAGTCAATCGACTTTAAAGATTATTTTTTTAATTTTGTGGTTGAAAGACACATACACATGGAGTTATCCGAATCTACACATGGTGCAGAAATAATGCTTATCCTATGAACAAACTATTTCGCACAATTCCAATTTTAAAAAATTCTAAAAATTGAATTTTTAAACAGAAAAGTGCACGCAATATGGAACACCACGATATCCCGGCAGGTAATTATCAAAACCTGAATGAAATACTTCTCTGTAAGTAGATTGCCCCCATATTCTGTTATGAGGTCAGTCGAAAATCTATTTTTAGAATAGAACCATTTTTTTGTATCTCGAGGTTCTGAAATCTTTTTGAGGCTCATTTAAAAAAATCAATTATTTAAGAGGAAATACGTTAAAAAATATTTTTATTGAGTGATTTATCATAAAATATGTTTGTGAATGTTCAAAACCAGTTTTCTATTAAATTTATTATTTTTTTCGTAAAACAAGTGTAATTTTTCCATCGAAGCACATGTGCAAACCTTTGATCAAAGCGACACCTTTTGACAACATTCCTTCAAAATATACTGACTAGTAACTATTTCAGCTTGGAGATATTAATTTTATTACTGGTAAAACAGTTCTAAAAATGTGTAGCACAGGGCTGCCACAGCCAAAGCACTTGTTAAATAGTAGCCTAAATTTTTAAAAATGGTAGCACAAAATTCTCCCCTATTTTAATAGTAATTTTAGTTGCTCAGGTGCAAAACGAATTGGCTATAAAGCACAAAGTGTTAAAATTTTGTAAGAAACAGACGTTTTTTGAAGAACTTGCCAAGAAATTTAAATTTCAAAATAAAGAAACTAAACATTTTCTTAATAAGGTTTTCATGACAATCTAGCAACCACAGGTTCCAATATTTTTCTTTCATGGTTGCCACCGCTTGGCGCCAAAACTATAAATTGGCGGTAGAAATTTCTACCTTGGAAAATGTTTTCCCTAAAAAATTTCTCTTCCGCTATAAGTTAAAAAGGGACTAAATTTTCTTTGACCTATTAGAATTTTCGAAAAAAGTCGCCAAAATTTTTGAAAAGTAACCTACATTTTGAAAGTAGGAGTTATTTTTTACTCGAATTTGTTTAAAAATATACCCCTAATCACCAAGGTTGAAAAATAGTAACAAAAATCGCCTTTTCCTGTGACAGCCCTGTTAACATTACAAAACCTCTGTATAAGTTGGACGAGAAAAATATTTAAATTTTTAATTGTTAAACTTACACGGTTCAACAGCTGACATCCTCAGACACTTAATGGTTAAACATGCATGCAAAACTTCCAAAAAAATTATGATTCGTAAGGTGTTGAACCTCATTTCAATCAGCTCTTAAATGAATAGAACTTTTGATCAGTTGATTATGCGTGCTCATACTCTGCGTTTACTCACTCAAGTGGTTGTGTGAATCACTCGAGGATTAAATCAATACAGTTCTGAGTGAATTTCGTGCTACATTCATGACATCCAATTATAGCATGCATAAATTTTTCGAAGCACAAATGGTGTGTGAAAATTTTAAGCAATTCACTTTGACAAAATAAGTTACCGACTAAACTCACAATTCCTGACCAATGTTTACCCATAAATAATTCTGTGGCTTGGTACAAGAAGTGCCAATGTCAAAATTTTTATTTTTGAGATAGTTGAAGTTAAAGATAGAACTGTCGTTGGGCGGTATAATAGATTAAAATGTACCAGTGCAGTGTAGCCAATCTATATTAGATGGAAAAAAATTTCGATGCAAAAAATACCAAAAGTTGAAATTGGTACTTTTATCTCAAATATTGCTTCAGATTTACGAGTCTACGTCATCTTTGGTTTTTGCAAAAAAATATTGATGTTTAATTTTGGCATTGGCACTAATAAGCGTCGATATCTCAGTTACTACTTTGAATTTGACTTTGGCACTTCTTGCACGAAAAATTCAGATGCTAAAAATATGAAAATAGGTTATAACTCATTTTCGCCAGAATTTGACATTGGCACTTATTGCACCATGCCACAAAATTAAATACATTGATCTCTGAAATTTATTAAACATATGGAAGTGAAACATGAATAACCTTAAACAAGTAGACTTGAAAAGCACGAAAAATATTCCATAAGTGATTCGTCTTGTTTTTTCAATTAACAGACTAATAGAAATAGCCATATATCTTGGATTAATATGGTTACCAAATGCTTTCGGGCGTTATAAACATACTGACTAATGAATAAAATGCAATGACGAAGAGAAAATGGAAGCAGTAACGATACGTCTCCCACCAAGACCTCTGTAATTTGACCAAACAGTAGCAAATATTTCGCTCAATTTGATACAAGGGAACGATGATGTCGACTTGGTTGCAAGACTAAAGTAGAGGCGGCTGCTTAATTAAATGCATCCATATAAACCACCGCTTTGTCAACATTAAACCACCGAACGCGTTAAGTAGTCATGTGACCCTTAACACGGATATTAAAAGAGGTCGCCTGCATCCATTTCAAGCTTTTTATATTCTATTTATTCTTGAAAGGTAATTCATTAAGTGGAAGCGCAACCCTTTTCATCTGTGTCCTTTAACATTTTGAAACATTACACTATTACTTAAGTGCACTTCATACAAGTTAGCACACAACACCACAAACAATTAACACAAATGCAGTGCACAGTAACAAATAAAATGTGAACGGATATTGATACTCGGATATCAATCATCTTCACAGCAGATTTTCACCACAGGCTGCAGCTTTTCTTGCATTTCATTTGAAAATGAAATACATTTTCAAATTGAGTAATTCATAAATTTATTATAATTTGTAACAATCAATACAGTATAAACAGGTGTTTTAGATATTAAATCATTCTATTTTCAACTTTTAAAGATATCTTCGACTGGTATATAGTTTCTAGATTTGTGGGTAGAGATTTCTTAGATTTATAAAGATGTATAACTGCTTTCACTGCTAACAACGTGTTAGTGCAGAGAAGCTATTTATCACAGAAAGTTTGACTGCAAAAAGTAAAAAATAAAAGACTTCATTCCTAAAATGTAACTGCCCTTTTTGAATACAATTTTTCACAAACAGTGAAACTCATGTTGGAGACTACCTATTACGTACAAGTAAATATTTTTTTGTGAGTACGGAGAGAGAAAATTTCAGCCACTCTTTGTATACTATTCGAAGCCCACTTGCATTTGCAATTACTTAATAAGAGCATAACTGACATGCATAAAATTAAGAACAACATAATTTAGAGGCTCAGAAGTTTTTACATTGAAGTAGGAAAAGCCTTAATTAAAGAAAAAGATTAATTTATTGTAGTAGAGTTAATATAAGAATGAATAATAATGCAATACGTTTTGTAATATGTATTTAAATTTGAATTTTATAAGATCTAAATTAATTTAATGACTATTGATTTAATTAATTGGGCTAAGCAAATTACCATCGTGGTTAACTACAATACTAGTTTTCTTCAACTTTTATGGTTTATATCCAACGCTCTTTATTCAATAGTTGATTATAATCGCAACGCATCTAAACTTAATAGATAAAATATAATTAAATTATTAAAATTTAATTAATTAAGAATTTTAAAGGTTTTTATTTTTACCACTGAGATTCTATCCCATAACGTTGAGCAAGAAATTATGAAGTTGTCAAGATAATGTGAGTGACCCTTGTGAATACGTTCCGTGGTTGAAAAGAACTGCCCTAAAGCAACCCTAAAACAGATCCATAAGAATAGCTTTAACATTTTTCTAAAGCATAAGTAAAGAAATTAGTTACATATGCATCGGCGTTTTCTTCCAAAATCTAAATCGAATACACTTGTTCCCTCTTTCGTTTTGCTGAACACCCAATTCATTTGAGTGAAACAAAAGAGAAACTCAACTGCACTCGACCTGTCGCCCCGTAAAGTCACAATCCATCAACCAGATGTATTAGAAAAGTTCATTCCGTATTCATGAAAATTCATAACAGAAATTGGTGGAATAAAGTAAAACGGGCAAATAAAAACAGTAACAAAGGAGCTAAACAACGTTTCAATTCCAGAAAAGACGCCGGCTTAAATTTAATTTATCGCTTCTTGATTGGGTGGAATGTAATTGACGGATGAGATCGATTCATCTAAGTCAACGTGTTGCCAAACCGTAGCTCCTTAATTCTTGAGACAGGGACAGCGAGCCGCTGGGAGCATAGATCTTGGGAAAGTTGTTTGGGCAGTCAGTAGGTTGTGACACCTCTATGCAAAACAGGATATTCTCGACGGGCCCCGGGAAGGTACTTAATTGTTTAAACTTTTTTCGCTCTCCTTCGTCTGGTTTCTAATGTCATCTTGTCGCTTTCGACTTGCAGAGGAGTTGACGATGAAAGAATTAATGCATCGCTCGCTCTGTGTATGATTTAAATTATTCCCTTCATCCACTTTCTTCATCCATATTTGAAGGTTTTCAAAGACATCCGCTCGTTTTTGTTTACATTCAAGTCAATCTAAATTTGAGGCGAATTAGCTTTCATGACCTGAGGAGCTTTAGCATTCTTTTGTAATTAGCTTGTTTCTTCCCGGGAAATATTCCGTCGAATCAAACGCAATTACATACCGACAGATAGGGGAAAAATCGAATTTCAGATGCTCCATCCAGCACTTAATGTATGAACATATGTTATCTGCGTAAAGAGTGTGATGAGGGATTGAGAATTAACTCTATGGATTCAATATAAGAAATACCCTAATTATCGTACTTTTACAGTTTAGTTACTTAATGATAGTGTTAGTTTATATGTCTGGCACGATTTTCAACCGGTATGCGGTAAAATGGCCCTGGTGTGCCTAACGGAAGGTGAAACGGATTAAATTGATTGACTTATTTCATTTCAACGGTTTAGTCTTGAACTTTTGACAAGCGTGTTTATTAATCAAGTAATACTCGTATAAATAAAGTTGAGTATTATATTTTATTACAAAGTATAAATTGGTGACAATTGTGCCAAATTAGGCTTTAAGAAAACAATTACCAACAGAAAAAGTAATTCTGTTCTCTATTGTTATGTTTGAACTTGACGAAAACGACCTGACGATATTTTACACAAATGGCACAAAATACATGCAAAAATAAGCATTTAAGCTTTTTTGAATGTTTTTATGTGGTATATTTGTAGGTTTTCTTGGAAATGAGTGCCAAAGAAAGTTTTTACGATTTTCTACCACCCAATGATTCCGATGGTTTGTTTCATGCCACGACTCGGAGCCAAAACTTTTGAAATTGGCATTACAATGGTTAAAAATTTTCACCTTAAAGGAAAATCATGAAAATATTTTTTTCGTCCGGAAGACCAAGCATTTTTTCGGAAGACTTCCGGAAAAGTTGGCAAGAATGCAATATCGTGTCACCATGGATTTCCACGAGGTGGTGCCAAATACCATGGTGCTATTTGAAAATTTCTCACATTGGAAAAGAAAATCCGGTAAATATATTTTCGTCCAGCAAACCCCCCCCCAAAAAGTAGTTTTCCAGAAGACACCCGAAAAATCCCGAAGAGCTGTCACTCATGCTTCATGATATTGTGTGTAAGTATCATTTGAAAATTTCTCACATTGGAAAGAAAAATCCTGTAGATATATTTTCGTCCAGAAGACCCAGAAGATTTCCGGAAAATCAGAGAGAGTTGGCAGGTATGCTATACCCTTTTATGATATTGAGTGTAAGTGTATTGTGTGCAGCATTTGACATCCTTTTTGAACAATAAAATAACTACGTAACTACTAAAGATATGCAATCCATCACTGTAGTGATTTTGATCTGAAAAATAGTATAAGGCAAAGCAGGTAACGCGAACACCTGACTAGCAATTAAAAAATACAGGAGTTGTTATTCAAGCGTATTTCCTGCGGGATGCGAGCACAGGAACACAACAATGCTTAAATACCTCAGAAGTTTCACAAAAAAATACCACTCACCGAAAGGGGGGGAGAGCAATCCTTTCATCCAAAGTTGTTAAACGAAATTTATTTCGAGGCTCCGTAGCAAAAGGACCACTGCGTAACAGCCACTTCTGGAGCTATAAAAAGGGAGGGGGACTATTTTTTCATTCCCAAGATGAAGCTATAACAGATGTTTAAAAAGTTGCTAATTGGGGAAGCGAGAACTGAAGTCCAGTTCAGCTTGCAGAGGTCTCTCATTTCCGCAGTTCGCAAGAGAAGGAATGGGAAAGAAAGAAAAAAAGAACTATTTGAAGAAAAAGGGGAGGAGGGATTGCAAGGAACAGATAGATGGAGAAAAAATCTTCGGGGTTGCGTAAATCCGGAGCTATAATTAGCAAAAGAGAGCGAGAGAGACAGGGACACCTGGCGTAGTTTCATTTCCAACAGACGGAAAACTCAGAGGCGGTTTCGTAATTGCTTTTGAGAGACCGGGATCGAAAACTACACACTGTGATAACCGTGTGGCTTTGTGCAAACACGTCATTAACGTATTTTTGCGAAGGAGCCACACAAATACAAAAAAGCAACACACCGAGAGAGGAGAAATGCATTTTCAAAAAAAAATTATTGAGATTCGAAGTGTCTATACAACTTTACTTTCAGAAACAGGAGTGCAGGTTTCGTAGAATAGCTGGCGCTAAGCATTTAATTGTATGGAGAAATATATAATTAGGAAGAAGAGGGAATAAAATTAGCATACTTCAGACGGGAGCGAGATCAAAGTTCAGATTCGCCTTGTGAACTTGAAACTGGTAGCGATAAACAAAATGGCTGTTTTTGAACTTAGTCTTGTTATTGACACTCAATTTGATTTATATATATTATCGTTAGGCATTTATTTTCTTTCTCCTTCCTAACTTTCTTTTTAAATGTTTTTTGTCAGGAAGTATTAAATTTGATAGACGTTTACAGGCCTTTTCTTGACAGCGGCCAAAGACGAGACTATCTAATACTGAGAACTTTGATTTTTTTAGAGACTTAATTTAAGACTAGACTGAAATTTTTCTTCTATGTATTGCAGTCATTAGAGTTTAATACAAAACAAAGACAACATTCCATTCAACTCTCCACTTAATAGTATTGAACGTTATCTGTGAGTCCAATAAGTGCTTCTTACATTTGCAACACCTGTTGAATGTACTGCTTTCGCAAGATATTTAAGGTAAAAGAAGGATGAGAAAATATAGATGGTTTTGATACCAAAACACTTTTTAGAACTCGCAATAATGGTCACCAAATGCATACTAACTAAATATTAAAATAAAAATTGCATATTTTTAATAGCTGTCAAATTATTATGACCACTAGACCATATTATGTAAAATAACTATCCCTTGATGCCAGATAACTAATCGTTACAAAAAAAGGAATACCAAAGGCATACAAAGACAACTAAAGTGCATTGCTCAAGAAATAATGGACACGATCTGACGGACTTTGAGCGCAGAATGATCGTGGGCGCTCGAAATAAAGACGCGAGCATTAACAAAACGGCTACATTTGTGAATTGTTCGAGAGCAGGCAGCTGTTAAAAGTCTATAGAAAGTGAACCGTCAGAAAAAAAATACTATTTGAGCACAAAGTAACCCAACGGCTATTGGATGCACGAGCAGGTAAACTAGATAAGTTTAACAGATGGGCTACATTCAAACATAAGGATTAAAGACGAAATTTATGAATCCGATATTGGAAAATATTTTCTTGAATTCCTTCAACACTCAGCGAAATTCATGTCAAATTAAGTTATATCATTGTCGTAAACGAAAGTGTCTAAACAAAGTATTAACCAGATGATTATAATATTTGGACATTGTTTAGTCTAGATTTACTCATTCGAAATTTTGTAGCAAAGAAGGTGAAATAATTCAGATGAGATAACCTAAAATCGTGATAAATATTTTACATTTCCAAACAACCTCAATGAAATCTTATTTAGAAGGTTGCGGAACTCAAAACTCACTCAAACAAAACAGATGTTCCTCAAAACTAATACGCAATACATCTTTCTTCACGCTCGAAGTACATTTCGAAGTTGAACTTTGAAGACGGAGACAAATAAAAATAAGTCCATTCAAAAATAATTCTACGAGGACCCTTTGCGCAATATATAAATAATCAAACTTTCATCCGCATAAGAAGCAAGTTGCAGAAATTTTAAACTACCTTAATGGCTTATCACATAGATAACGAAATAATGTTAAAAAGTTCGAGTAAACAATCTCATTCATTCACAAGCGGATGAAAAAGAGTTTGATTTCTCGGAAGATTGATGACAGTCCAGTGTTACACATTTCACAGAAATTAATCTAAAACTTGAAGCAAAATAAACAGTATTAGAAGTTACTTGCAAGGCAGTGTTTGTAAGACAATTAATGGGAGAAAATACACTAGGAGCCATTTATTTTGAATCTCATTTTTCCAAAATAATAATTAACGCGCGATTCAAAGCATAAGATACGTTTTCTTGGGAAAGCTTGTAGTTTTTCTATGTTCAAGTTGAGTCAAATTATTGGGAAACATTACAAGAAGTCGAGAAAAACAAGACTCCATTGTTAATTTCCATTTATGGCATTAAAAATAATGAAATTTACGAAAGAATTAAGTAATCTTGAAATCAATCAAAGCCAACTCAACATTAGAAACATAATCCTTTCTAATGCTGATAAATCACTGAGTTCCTTAAATCTCAACAATTTAAGAATGACTCTAATTCAGACACAAAGTTCTAGAGAATTTCAATAACATAATTCACCAAGCTTCAAAACAAGTTCTTAACTGAACCAAGAAGAAACTTTCAGTTTCCAATGACCCTATGAATACCACGCAACGACCACAACCATTTACGCGTTCATCTGTAGGTATCTTAACTATCGATTGTATGCTAATAGTACAAAGAATGTCATCAATAGAACTCAGAACACGCGTTTCATCACAAAGCATTATTCAATGCCACTGTAACCCTAACTGAGCCGTGCCATAATATACCCCAGCTTTGATTTTTAGTCAGGGTTGTTCCTTTCCGAACCGCGGTCAGTTAATCATGCGGCATCATAAAACTTTTTTGTCGCCATATTATTATTTGAGCACCTGTAATTATCCATCGGAATTACCTGGCTCAAATTATGTTCCACTAGGTGATTAACGTTTGGCGACAATTTACTGCGACATTCGCGGTATCGTATTTTATGTTTGTATATTTTTACCATTATTTTTCAATCGTTTTCGTTTTGTTCGTTATAAGTTCGTTGTACTGTTCGTCTATTGGCCCAGCAACTGAAAAAATATCTACGCCTCTTCCCTGCCCCTTTATCCCTCGGAAACCACTTGATTTGCTGCTGCCGAAGATCATGGTGGTAGAAGTTTTAAGATCCTTCCAGTGACGTTTGTCGAATAATAATGGCCCGAAGAGAGGGCCTCAGAAAGAGTTGCCTTTTTAACTTCGACGATCACGTACGGATGGAAAAGATTGTAACAAATTATTAAGGTAGCAAGTTCCTCTTTCAGGGACTCGAAATGTAATCTTTCTTCACAGAAAACTTTAAAAAAAAATGCATTTTATAAGAGATTATACATGTCGATTACAGAGCCGTTTCTGAGTGGCTATCATTTGCACCTAGTCTAAAAAAGTAGGGGCGGCCAAAAGACAGTATGCCCTTCAGCTTTAAATAAACAATCCAACAATAAATTTTCCGAAATTATTAACTTATTTGTTAGAAAAAGAGTCCGAAGGGTCTTGATTTCGGAATTAAAAAGCTGTCAAAAATACATGCTGAAATTAGTAGTAGTCAGAAAATAGAAGTTTCGCAAAATCATACAAGTAAAATATGCGTTGTAACGTAGTAGGCCGAAGAACAATGACAGCCAAAATACAAGTAAAATAATTATTTATTGAACAGGAATGTACACTATCTGCACAATTAATATAGGGTTTTCTGTCCCTAGGTTCTGGGTGCTTCAAAAAGGGGAAAATAGAATCCACTCAAACGGCCGACACCGAGAGTCAAAATCGTCTCTCTTGCGTTCCACCAGTTGACACTGGGGGACAGATAATTAAGAGGGGACCGTCGTGCACTCCTTCGAAACCATCTGGACGGGAAGGAGATCTTTCTGATAGATAGTTCGATATTTACTGTTGGTGATCAATGTTGACCTCTGACCTCGAGCCCTTACTACGAACGTTAAACGTCAATAGTTTGAAACTTATTTTCTGAATCCGTGCTTGATGCAGGGTGGTCTTTTAGAAAATCAAATGTTTTTGGGAAGAGGAGACGGACTGCTGAGGTTTGCCCATACCTCAAAAATAGCCCTGGACGATAAGTTGAAAAGGTATTGGTTGATGTATTTCTTCATCGCTTCACTAAGCAACTTTAAGGCAATAATTTTTTAAGCTTAAAAAGTTGGAAACATCCTGCTAATTTCATGTCACTCTTAGCACAAAAATAATTGTAATTTTCTTGGATTCAAAGAACAGTACTAATTAGCACCAGCACATGCCCCTGTACCTATTATCGAACGATGCTGAACTAGTAGAGATCTATTAACGTTCACAAAAGGGTCTCAACATAGAGATAAATGTTATTTTTATGGCTTTTTTGTTCTATTTTCGACCCTTATGAACTCCCAAGGCAAATAAATCAAACGGGGGTTAATAAGTAGCCTATATTTTCCGCACAGGTCTAAAGAATAAGTGTACAAATTTGGTTCAGACTATAACAAACAGTTCGTTCATACCATAACTAAATCCTGGTCGGGTTGTTGATCAACAGACATTTTTTGCTCTAAGAGGGCTAATTAAATAAAAGTATAAACCCTGTATCTATTGCTTCAAGAATAAATCAAACATTTAAATTACTCCCACAATACCATAACATTTTAACTTCGTCTTTATTCATATATATTAAGAAAACTAATTTTTAAAGCTTTTACAGATCACATGTATTCATCTTTTTTGTAGGTTTCCCGTTTGAACCATTTTTAGGCAAAAATCACGCAACTTTTTTTAAAATTGTGATATAAATCCTGGATGATAAACAAGGCGTTGCGAACTCTTGATGAAAGAACACCAACGATAGGTTTTTCCACTCCCAATGCAAAAACCACAAAAAATTTTCAGCTAATTTTCCACTCATTGAACGAGAAAAATACCCTAGCAATTACAGCAGAGGACAGTTTTCCCAACTAGTTTCAGTGGAACTGCTTTTTATGAGTCTCGGTCATCGGAAGGAGTGACAAGGCCAGCTCCGGTCCCACATCAACTTCTCTCCGTAATCAATGAGGTCAAGCCCAGGGATAGCAGTGGGGGGACGGAAAAGTAAGATAGTTGGTGAATGACTGCCTAAACAGGTGCGAAATTCATTTTTCACTCCCTAAACTTCTTTGCACCTGCTTCTGCGTTCAGCAAAAGGTATATATTAGAGCGAAGAAAGTGAATCAAGATGTGGCCATTTTCTGTGACTCGAGACAACGCCTCAAGGAGGTCAAATGGAGGTCAGTCGTCAATCTGGAGGTTATTCATTAGGCGTATCCCGAGCAGTTTTAATTAGGAAATAAGAGCGCCCAAACTTATCCAGCAATCAGGTGTTGTTTTTACATGATTCTTCAACAGTGTTGAAAAACAAAAACTGAATGGTTTAAAGCACTATTAAATGAGTGTAGGTATTCCACACCTTTTTATTACGTTACGCACCTGTTATTCTGCCGATGACCTGTAGTGCGTGCAACAAATGAAAAAGTTTTAAAATTTTCAAGATTAAGGTAGCATAAGACATTTTACTATATGACTTTTTTTTTACATAATGTCATTCTTTGACAAGAACAAAAACATTCATATATATGCAAAAACACAAGGTAAAAAGACTCATTTATCGTCGACTTTGAGTAAAACACACTAATTTAAAATTTTCGAGATATGAGTTTTGTAGCTCTTCTAGGACAGAATGTGATCTCTAGACCGGTGAAGTCCTATAAGTCATTTTTTCTTTCACGATAGTTAAATTTCCTCTTGAGAAATACACTTAAGTGAGATTGGCATAGTGAAAAGAATTTTTTCCCTTCGTTTTCTCAGAACTGTTTTTTGACTCTGTTTCACTTGTAAGCCGACGATATTTGCATATGAAACCTCAAGATATGAAGATGCGTTAAGTAAAGGAAAAGTGAAACAAACCGAGAATGTTAGAATTCGAGGTGTTGAAACAGAACACAGATTGTGTGGAAACTAACGGATATCCAATGGGATAACAATTTATTTTGCTAGTTGTAAGTTAAAACATCGTAACTGAAACAGTGCAGCTATGCTAATATTTAGACACGTGTCCTGCACTCATTGGTTTTAATTTACTGTTCAGAGATACGAGGATTAAGAAAGCTAATGACTTAATTGTCCAACACCTGTTATATGTAAATAAACAAACAATGCATCTAATACCGTAGCTCACGAGGCATCAATCAATTTGCCGGTTTTAAATGTTAATTAATTTTGAATCAGCATTAATTGCACCACAATAACTTACCGGTGCTTTATCCCGTTAATAGATTTTGTATCGGGAAACTATCTACCCAGGAAATGAAATGTGGATGGAAAAAATTTAAGAACCAATGCCAAAGAAAATATTTCCATCCTACGTGTCGTAGTCTAAAGTTTACTCAAGTCCACAAAATAAGATATCGGTTAAAGTATTTTAGGACGGAAATTCTCGAATTCTGCAGAATGTTTAGATAGAAAGTTAAAGCAAATCCCGGGAACTAAGGAACCGATTTGGTGGGACTGTAAAAATCGATCAATCAATACATGTTCTGCAAGCGAGGCCCAATTGGTAGAGTCGAGGATTAGAAACAGGAGAGTTGCGAGTTCGAAACCAAAGACCGTCATGTATTTGGGGGCTGATACATGTTAAATCTATCATGGCTTTAAATGTCCTCACGTTGGCGTGGTGTGGAATTTTGGGTTGGCGTGGCGTGGTGTGGAATGGGGTGTCAGCTCAGGTGTTGACCTCGTCATCTGACCGTGGTTCAAAATCACGAGGTATTAGGGATTGTGATCACTTAGGGATTGATCCTGAACCGTCGTCAATACCCCTTTGTGTTGCTCCAGTGTGACGAGAATTCAACAATAATAATAATTCTATATTGTTTTGAATTTCTATTGGCGACGTACTGAAATGGTATTCGATAAACAAGCCAAGTGGCCATCACCGTTCGAATCACGTACATAAAATACCTTTCGCCTAAGAAACAGTACCTTCACCTATATTTAGCTTAACAGAAAATGCCTTTCATAGTGGTCATAGCGTTTGTCTGCCATGCAATAGATCCCTGGTACGAATCGCGGTTTGTAAGGAAATGGATGTTGGTGATTGTCTCGTTAGCGGCTTATCCACTGGGTGCTCTTGCACAAATAGACGCCGATTCGCCCCTTCTAGCACCGAAGAAGTCAGTGGTCAAGCATTAGATGCAGTAATAATAAAACTTCTTTCAAATTACTTTTAAGTGCATCGATTCATTCACTTGTTAAACTTACTTCCATTTATTAAACTTCCATAAACTTACTTGCATTCATTGACCATTTATTAACTTAAAAAATCATCAGAGATTATAAACCAGTGAAATATACTATAGCAGAATGAATAGCTAAAACCTTTTTTTATTCAAGAATCCGTTTTATCGAGACAGTTCCTTAACTACATGCTTGTGTTGCTCCAATGAGACTTAAATTCCACTACCTACCTAATAACATGCTTATAAATAATAATTAACCTGAAAACTCATAGTGGTTGGCTTATGGGAAGAGATTTTTCATCTTTTATAAGTAGTTATCTGCAATTCAGTATTTGACATTAATAGTTTCGTACAAACATAGTTCAGTGAATTTGAATAGACTGACGTAACGTAGAGACTGTGCTAGCAACCTTGAGTTGTAAGCGGCGCAGGTTCAATTCCCGTAACTTATCCTGGGTGTATTTCTCTCTTCTGTATCAGTACAAACGTTCCTTGTGTGTGTGTCCGGTACTTGACGTGGTCTGTACCGGGTCTTGTGCTTGTCTCAGCTTGGTCAAATATACCCTTGCAACATAAAACCAACCCAAGCAACCATCAAATAGACTGTCAACTACAGCATATCACAAGTTGTGAGAGTCGATATTTATATGATCCTTTAATTCGAAAATGCTAATATTAAAAGCAATCAAATTTTGACATCTCGATCTAGAGTGAGTTGAATCCAAGTACGCCTTATATTGTGCATTATTTATCAAATGTTATCCGAAAACAAAACGTTATGTAAATAAATCTTTCTTTTTATTTTATCTCTCCGAATAAATATTTAGTCAAAACCAGGAGCACGAAGCTTTAATTGTTAAAAGGATATTCAATCTTAGCATTAAATGAAATGTATGAGAAACATAAAACTTTCAGATAAATTCATTTCACCAAACATCATGTCTTCATAATCGGAAGAGAGTAAAAAAAGAGAGAAAACACTTATGCCTTCTCTTTTTTTTCTCTCCTTGAAAAAGGAAAATTTCTGCGATGGGATAAAATAAAAGTACTTTCAAATTATGTTATACATATAATGCTTGATAGGAGGGGAAAGAAAAGGGCTTTCAAAACAGAAACGAAAAGAGGCTCGATGTGGGGGGTAAGAGGTATCGATTTGTTGGGGGTGGGAGCGCCCTCATTGGCCGAATGCAAACAACTTTGTCCATCGCTATGGCAACGGAGAGGAACGAAATATCTGCATCAGTCTCAAGAGATATGGGTACAGTATTCTCCGAAAAAAAATTGGCTTCGTTCTCCGAGAAATTTAAAACAAACATTATTTACACATTCTTTGGCAAGTTACAAAACATGATTATAGTAATTTAGTCTTATTCTGACGCTACAGGGGGAAACAAAAGAGACTCACCAAAGTACCCACGATGAGGACAGTGGGTAATTAAAATGATGGATCTGGATGAATTGGTTGCTGTCCCATAGAGAGCGGAAGGTTAAGAAAAGTGGACTTTCGTTATTAACGTAATAGAGTAGTTTTCATAGACTGATGGAACACATTTATGACGTCGGAATGAACTTCGTGAAGTAACAGCCCGAGATCAGGTAAATTCTGAAAAGAATTCAGACAACTGCCATTTTTTTAAATTTATTAGTTTGAGAGAAGCATTAAGGAAAACAAGTTTTAGAACAAAATTTTAAAAAATGTTTTGGAGGAAATGGATGAGTATAGGCGTAAGACAGAACTACTAATTAAGTAAACTTTTGGTGAGGAATTCTAAAACTGACAAAAGTTTACAATGACAAATTTAATATGTATTAAAATTTTCATTAATTACGAATCCGAGGAAGCTTAACTGCTGAGAATAATGCGAATGAAAATTTGGTTGATATGCAGGACGGTTGGACAGTTTGTTCGTAATGAGCTTCAAGATTGGTCAGTCTTTTGATTACCCGAAACAAATTTTGACAATTTAAAAATATTTGAATCATAAGTGTTGGAATAAATAATTTATTGCATCTTACCTTTTAAATTTATTCAAATAAAAAATATGATATTAAAATTTCATTTATATGTACAGGGAAACAAAGCGATTTCAAGAAAAGAATAGTTTTAGCAATTGTTAAAGAAGGTTTGAAGACCTTAGAAAAGTTTAACCACAAATAAACATCAAAACATACAAAAAAGCACTGAACAAAATTCAGAAACAATGAGTGGGCATAATCTTCAACAAATTCCAAGAGTTCATGTTTGTTGTTTTAGAACAAATATTATTTTATATTCGCTTCTAGTTTAAAATGTCAGAATCCAATTAAGCCAGGCAGACAAAAAACAGTAAATAAAAATACTAACAAAATTGCAAGCAACTACTTTATATTGCTGCATAATAAACCAGCATTTACTTCTAAGTAATAAATCCACGAATTTATTTGACAATTGTTTTATTTCTTAAGCAATCATGGTTAGTAGTTTTTACTTAATCATGGGAATAATTTCAGAAATCCAATTTCAAGTTGTTTACGGATTCCTTTACAAATGAGGGAAATATAATAAATCATATTGAAAATACTAAGTCGTGATGAATCCAGTCATATTCCTGCGAATTTGTGCACGATTTAAGGAATATTAAGCGTATTTGATGCGCACGTCAAAGATTTAATCAAAATAACTGTTTTTGAAAATCAAAGTTTTAAAAGTAAATTAAACTATAAATAGGAGGAAAACGTTGGGAAATAGTTTATTTGTATTTTTGTAATAATTTACTTGTTTTAGTATTACATAATGGCCTTTGAAGTTGCATCATTAATGAAAAATAGCTCTTCTTTCTTCTAGGACTACGATAATTTTTGACGTAGTATTGATATTGTGGTTAATTGAGGGCTACGAAATAAAATGCTGCGGAGAAATTCCAAAAGATACCGGATAGAGAAATGAAATGCTTCTATTACTGAGTTAAATACTGTTTTTGTTTAATTAGCAGGTAGGTAGATGCATTTACATCGCATTGGGGCGACACAAGGGGCTGTTTGTGACGGTCCGGGATCAATCTCGAAGGAAAAGATCCTAGGACCACATCTCGTAATCTTGAACCACAATCAGATTACGAGATCAACACCTGAGTTGGCATCTCACTCTCCAAACCTCTATACCACGCCTACGTGAGAACATTTGAGGCCACGACTGATTCAACTTGCACCAATCTCCACGTACACGACGGTCTGTGGTTGGATCAAGTCTCGAACTCACAACCCTCCGGTTGGAAATCCGCAACTCTACCAACTGGGCTACCTTTGTGTAATAGGAGATGGTAAGCTTAATCGATCGTAAGTACACATTGCTCTATTTGATACAAATAGTTAGATTAACAAACACTGATTTCGAACGAATTCGATAAACGTTGCACATAGCATATAATAATGAATTAAAAAGGAAGGCTTTCTAGATTCTCCTTATACCGCCATGTTAGTTAAGACAGTATCTAAATGTTTTCTGGGTAAACGATTATAAAATATGAATAAGTATGATGCCTTGTATAAAGCTAAAAAACAGAAGGGTGCATTTAATCGACAGTTAGTTGACTGTTATGTGACGTTTAAAAGTACGTTCTTATATACGAAGCAATCAACAACCGGTAACCCTAAAGGCCTTACTTTGCCTTATTGACTAGGTTTAACTAAATGTAATTTTTTCGTTAATTATCTTCTGGAGAATATTCTACAAAACGAAAATAATCGAGAATTTTCTTCTAGGGGCATAAAAAATGAAACTATTCCATGCAATATATTTTTAATCTATGAATGAATACATAAATGAAAAAATTACAAGTTTGAAAAGTTTAGTATTTGTAAGGCTAACATCAGAAATAAGGAAAAGAAGTAAATATTTCAGGTATTTTTGTTCTCTACTCTTTTCAATAATACTACTTAACATGACTGTAATGTTGGAAAACAATGCATTTTGGGTAAACTGCATTAGCAACTGATTGGTGGATGGTAATTAACTGGGAAGGCATTAGAGGGAATATCTGTAGTAAATTCAATGCTTCTCACATCACTAGCCAAAGGATATAACTGTTGGAAACACATGGGTCATGGGTTCGCTTGAGTTTAAAAAGAGAATAAACATCAAATTTATTATTAGTTTTACATGTAATTACTTAGTACTTAGTATATAAAAAACATTATTATATATATTAAGTGAAATACAAAATAATGAGGAAAGGTAAGCTCAATTAGTGTTACATTAATTTTGTATTGTATTTTAACTTTTTACTTCATTTCCATGTGATATACGTTACAGACTTCCATTTTATAATAAAAGTAGACAACTCATGTTTTTCCAATAAAAACTGGCAATTATAAATTATTATTTATATATAACAGTGCTTATATATATATATATATATATATAAATAATATTATGTATATATACGTATATGAATGATACATAAAATAAGCTTCAGGTTCATTTCTGCAAATAATGAAATGCAATTTCCAGAAAAATGGGGTTTTAAATAGAAAATTCTCGAATATTCTCCAAATTTCTGTTTGGAGAATTTTCTCTGCTGACAACTCCAGCAATAATTACTTCACATTTTTTAAATACAAAGTCACGGCGAGGAAATGCCCATCGTTTCTGTGAACAAAATAGTCTATAGATACTAAGATAAGCACGCATCAACGCAGCGAGGGGTCCATATATGTAACAGCTTTTTAATAAAACCTCCCTATGCTCTGGGGGAAAAGAGACAGTGCTTCAAACCACAGGCCTTCTACACGAACCTTTTCAAAACCTGTCATCTACACGCAGTTTGAGAGGACTTCTTAGGCATAAGGGTACCATGTGGATTACGGGGAGAAACATTCATTGTTCCTCAGTCAAGAGCTATTGGCCTGCATCCAGGAAAAAAGGCTTGCTTTTAAGAATTCAAAAAGTGAATAACAGAAATAATTTGAAGAGTTGTACATAGAACGTAATTTTTTAATTCATCCGTCAGAATACCTATTTTTTAATACAACGACTTTTAACCCTGAAAGGGGTTCACACGCTTCGATCCGTTCTGCAACCTGTAGTCTTCTATGCATGACTTCTGACCAGTTTTGACCTCTTTGCCCAATAGAATCGTTCCACCAAGCAATGACCAATTATTTAGTCATTATGTGTGTTGTAGAGTAAAAACAATACTACACTACTCAGAAATCTCGTGAAGCTCAAAGGGTTAAACAACTTGAACACTATTTCGCAGCATCTTTTTCAATGAAATATTTAATATTCGTTATGGATACCCAAGATGGGCTAAAACTTTTAGTTTTCCCTAATGTATGTTGAGGAAGCAAAATAAATTTTGACAAGGTATTTAAGTTCAACAACAAAAAATAATTAAAAAATAGGTAACTATTACATATTAGGAATCAACCTAAGAAAATTATAGTCTTACATTAATGCAGACTAGAATAGATATCTATATGTTATTATTATCTGTTAAATTCCAAGTCCCAGTCGAAGGAAAAGCAAACAAATAGAACACACTCTTTTCTTGTTTAAAGTACAGAGAAAGTATCCGCCCGAAAGTCAGTCAAACAGCATTCATCGAAATGACAATTTATTGAATAGCCTTGGGATTTCAAAAAAAGTTTTCAATCCAGTTAGATTTAATCTTATTTTGTTTGATTTAATTGGAATTCACATTCCTTTCCAGATTACTTTTGTTGCCTTAAAAGGAAAGGTTGAAATTTCATATTCATTATGTTTGAATATATACTACTTCTGAGTAAAAATAGGTACTACTTCTGAACTAAAAAGATCTGCAACCATTTAATAACGTTAAATGGTGAAGATTTTATAATTTGGTTTGATGTTTCTTAAAATGATTGGAAACTGATATTTTCCTAAGTTACAATTTTTTCATTTGCGTTTTTAGTAAAAAGTAGGGCTCGCCATTAAAATATTTTTAATGCTAGTAGAAATAAATAGGAAACTAAAAAAGATGGTTGAAAATGGGTCAATAAGAATTCTAAACTATTCCGTGTCCAAAGAATACAGATAATTTTTCCAGAGGTAGATTAGTAGTTGATTTTAAGTCGCATTGGGGTTATTAATTTTTCCAAAGGAAATGTGCCATAAAATAGTCAATCATTGGGATCAAACATGAGAACAAAATCTCAATAGATATGTTGTGTACCTTTTTTTATCGAACTATTCAACTTCTTGATATGTTCTGATCAGGGTTTGAAATCTGCGGAAGTTAGTCATATTTTGCACCTTTAAAATTTGTTTTGACGACCGAATTTTTAGATTCGTCTGCAGTCAGAAATATACTTTGCAAGAGCATTATGGCAATAGAGAGAAATTATTTATTGCACCAAACTTTTTGCAGAAAATTTCTAACCTGATCCTGGTGCATTTGATCATACAGATCGCTTTACCCGTGAGTGCACACGGGAAAAAACTTTCACGATTGTAATGTTTGGGTCTCCAGGAGATAATTTTAAAAACATTAATTTTTAGCTAACCTATAGATATTATGCCTGCAATTTTTGATGACACTTGACCTCAAACGAATATGGTGGACTTACTATGCAGGTGGAATAAAATCTGCATTGTTCTTGTAAAACATAAAGATTTTGGAAACTTTTTAAGGACTTTCAGCAAATACTAAAGTTTTTTCAGAACCCTTAAAAATCAACATGAAAAAATAAGACCTTAAGGTTTTTTAAGGCCTGTGGGAACCCTATCATTGCACTTCTGTTCCTACACATCATAATAATAATTAAAATGTTTCATAGGTCAAAAAGGTTTAACACACGCAATGAAGAAATAAAGGGGAGGGGGTTATCGAAGTTACAAAGTATAACATCCAAAATAATAGCCCAGAGGCCAACAGTATACCTTTTTCCATCACAACTGGTGTTTCCCCCTACCAATCTCATTGAAGTCTTTTGTCACCATTCACTGGGTGTGTAATAATTATACGACTAAACTATCAGACCAGGGGAATATAATTCATTACATCCATCCACGTACTCCTGATGGTTTATTGATAGGAATTTCACGTGACAAAGTTTGAATTTGTGATAGCTCTCTGCCGCCTGAGGTCAAGACTGCTGTTACATATTTGCTCGCTACTTCAGATGGTAATCTCGACAGATTTCCATGTAGACAGCAGCCATTGACCTCGTTTTCTCCTCACTTGTCGTTTTGACCGCAGAGAGCGAAAACGTATTTCAGTCTTCACAGAAGAATGGGGGAATTTTGCGTAACTTAGCGTTACCTAAGCACACATACTTTTACTGCTGACAAGAAACTGTTGATGAATGATAGATTTGAATTGTGTTTCTTGTAATTAAAGTTCTTGATTTTGCGAGGTTTTGATATTGGAAAAAAGACTTTGTATTCCCTATCACACTTGTTAGAAGAAATAATTTGTGAAATTTTCCTGACAAATTGAAAATTTTAAAACCAGTTTTCTGGTCACTTTTATGTGAGATTAATTTATTTGTGCATATCTTCATTCATGTATTTACTACACATATGATGTCATTATTAAACTGTACCTCGAAAGCACAGGATAATGTCACAAAAATAAAACTTTTCGCGATAGCAATTGAAAGTTTTTCTACTTCTCCCACAATTCCTCAATTATTTTTAGAGGCAGATCTTTACGGAATGAGGCAGGGCATAGTGTTGTATATCATTATAAGGAGAAAAAAAGTTGGATAAAATTATAGTAAAAGAAAATTAGACATATCTCATGTGTCCCAGGTACAGAAATAAAAACTGTATTTTACCAATGAAACCACTAATGTTTGAATTACTAATGAAGTTTACCAATGGAGTCTATAATAAAAGAACAAAAAACATCCATTCAAAAAATTAAATTTCCTTTTAACATTATGCAATTTAATTTTTCATATCCTTTAAGGGTTAGCAAATTCAAAACTCATCGTAAAATCGCTCTCCAAAATAAAATTTCACGAAAAGTCATGATTTTAAACTTCCATGGAAGACTAAATTTCAAAAGTACATTTCATAAAGAGCTTATGTATTCTTAGAATAAGACATTTCTCGATATTAAAACTAACTGCGTAAATACAAGAATCAATTAAGCAAAATAAATATCAAACATAATTTGAATAGTTATTTAGTTTGACAAAACTTACTAATTGTTTTTTAGCACAAGGTCCAAGTTTTTGCATAGAGTGAACTCTGAGAATTATGTAGTTTAAATTATACGCGTCAGGAATATGAAAAAACATTCTCACATGAAATGATTTGAAAAAGCTTACTATCATTTCAATGGGTTTAAAAATGAGTTTGAGCTTAGCTAGTGAGTGAGTGAATTGAGTGACTAAATAGTCAAATAATGACAAACTTGTATTAATGTTTTTGACGCATAGCTTGAATTATAATAATTTTGATTATAAAAAACTTTTAAGCAAATGTCGCAAAGCATTGTAGCAAAAACACTTTTATAATCTTCCTATTTTCGTTTATTTAGATTCAACACGTCAGATATCTATATTGACTTATATTTTATAGACAAACAAGTATTTTAATTTCAAGGAATTAAGAAAAACTAATCGTGAAAAATACAAAGACATAAATTCTCAGTAGAGCAGTCATATATCATTTTCTTCCAAACAGACTTTAGGAAAAATGGAAAACATTAAAATTTTTAAGACAAGGGTGGGATAATTATGCACAATCAATGGCGGTTTTTCTTTGCAGAACCATCAAATATTACTCATGATTTTATTCCATTTAATTCGGACCTCATCCATTTCATATAATAGTTAATGTACTTCAATAGGCAAGCCGAAAGCTATATGTCATTATTTAGAAAGATTAAGGTTATTTTAATGATTCCAAGTGATGAATTTATTTTGGTGTTACTTACACGAGTCAACAATCTAATAAACTCTAACAATATAACTATATGATAATATAGTAAGCTACAGGTTTGTGCACATCATCATCAAAACGCATTCTTATCTCAAAAAATAGCCTTAGAGAATGTAAATTAAAATTTGATAAACATAAAGTAAAAAAACTCAACTAATAGTTTTGAGAATTAAAAATAACATTTTAACTTGCAAGTAAAAAGTAATTGACTTTTAATATTATAATTTTAAGAGATACTTGTTGAATGAATCGAGAACAACTTTAACGAATCCTAATTTTCATTAAGAAAAGCATCACTTCCATTTCAGTCATAAACGGGGATAATATCGAAAATAAAGTGTCACCATTTCTCTTCCTCTCTCTCTTTAAAACAAAAGTCCAATCTGCCTCAAAGCTGTCGCATCTCCCAGACTTTTCAAAACTGGTCGCAGAAGTTTAATATTCAACGCAAAAGCATTCATAACACAAGTGGGGGAGCAGAGAAAGAACTGTTTAAAATGCGACGGCGAGTTAAGGGTCATAAATAAAAGACTTTCCAATATCCTCAGAGCCTCACCAACAGCATAAAAATTCCCTTTTATACACTTTTAAACACATTAAAAAATAATATCACGCTTAATAGTAAACTACTGGTAGTATGTGGGCACAGCAACGCCAAGCAAATTCTTTGTCATAAATCTCCGGTCTGCTCTTTATTTATTTTGTGTTTTAGTTGGACGGAAAGAATGTAACCTCATTTGTCTTTTTTCGAGGGCAAAAAGCAAAGGAGACAGTTTCAGGCTCTTAGGGAAGTGCACGTGACAGATTTTTTTTATTTATTTACCCTTTTTTACTCCTTGAAATAAGTTAGGAATTTTATTTCTGATGGAGTTAGTAACTTCGAGGTTTTTTCCCCTCTGACCCACCCCCTTTTCCCAGTGTAACCGTCTCTTTTTTTAAATTGTGGCAGTCGTTAAATCTAAAAATAGAACAACTTGAATCGTTAAATTTTCTGCAGATAGTTGAGACAACTATGTCAGAAACAAAAGGAAATAATTTTCGATAATTAACCGAAATGAAATGATTTATTGCTGCATTAAAGTGACTAAACCCACTCTAGTTTGCCTCTAATTTATCATTTTTGCTTCTACGATTTCTTTTAAAATCAAATTTATATCGAAGTAAATCTAATTAAATGTAAAAAAATCCGGGAAACTGTTAATAAAAACAGACGGGAATCAAATTACCTCCCCCATTGTTTATTGTCTCCAAAGACCACATGACATGATTCCTGCAGTGGAATCATCTCCTCTTCAATTTTACCTATGGATAGATATCATATAGCTTATTATCGCCAAGTCAATCGTTTTTAAAATTAGTTTTGCTTCTTAGAGGAATTTAATTGAATTCGTGTCTGTGAAACTGACTTTGAAAAAATTGTTTACTGGATCGACTTTTTTTATTTCCCGTTCCTTCCGTGGGGCATTGTTTCAAATTGTGGATACTCTGCATAATTCAACATGTTATGCAGCATGTATAAGCAGTAGGTTTTCAATGAATGATTTTGCGCTTTTTGTTCCTTAAAGTCCTGTTTTTAGTCCGAGTAGTCATTTTCGATGCCTAATTTTCCTAAATATTTTCGCTTGTAAGAGTCAATCGTTTATTCTTCCTCTAATCTATCTGTAAATAACAATCTGTATGTTAATGTAAAACAATGACCCAAAACAAAAATAGTTTTTAAAGAGGAAAAAAGTTCCCCAAAAATGCTACTAGTCATCTAAAAATCAGGTGTTAGACTATGACCAAAACAAAACATTTTCCTTAAAAAGAAGACTCCAATATGGAAATAGTTATGAAAGGTCTTAGTAATTACACTTTGTTTATATACATTCAGAGTAACAAAATATATTTTAAAGTTATACCCAAGTAGCACATTTTAGCGATTGAGAGAAAATGTTTAGGCGTTATTGACGCTTAGATTTCTGCTTCTAATTTCTAACGATTTCTGGAATTAAGATGAATTACAAAATTTATCACGTTTCCAAAAGAACTTCAAATGGAGTTTATAATGGGCAAAGTAGAAAATATATCAATGGAGTCATTTTGTCTCTACGTTTGTAAAAGTTTAACTACACTTACGGGTTAAAAACACTTTAAAAAGCATTCATTTTAATTCGAACGATATTTCAAAAACAGTTATACTTGCGGGAAATAAAGGAAAAACTTTATTATAAGGAATAAAAACGTTTGTTTAACCCTCTAAGTCTTACATGATTTTCAAGTAGTGTAGTATTGCTTTTACCCCACAACAAACATAATAATTGAATAACCAAGCCAATTGGTTAGAAGAATCCAAGGTGAGATTCTATTGGTTAGGAAGGTCAAAATTGGTAAGAATATTATAAGGAAAACAGCAGGTTTCAGAGTGGCTATACACGTGTAGGGGTTGCACAAAGGGTTTACTACTTAATGATTTCTCACAAATATTAGCATAGTCAACAGGAAGGTGTAATAGGACTAAAAATCTCTCCTAATGCCATTTAATTTTAAAATAAAATTTATAAAAATATTTTATTTATAGAATGTAATTCTCCTGTAAATCTTTTTCACGAGAATAATAATTAATATTTGTATTTTGTAAACAACAAAAGTTGCACACACAGAATATCATGCTTTCAGTTTTGTTCTCACATCCTATTTTAACCACAACAGTGCTCAGTATTTAATGGATAAACACAAAAAAGAATTCTCAAATATCAGGTCATTTGGACGGGTCCCACTTACAGGGCGGAAGGGGAGAAGGGATTTCGACAGCAACCTCTCCAATACAAAATTTCTGACCACGCTACTTACAAACGATATCACCAATTTACTTTTGTGTACTTAAGTGTTTGAGTAATTGCCAATGCACTAACAGGTCATTAGTATTCGATCTGTTCGATTCTATGCAAAACAGAAGAATCAGGGCCTTGCTAATCACGGGCACTTCCTAGATATGCAAATGTAACGCAAGAACCAATTTCCTTTCCTTTGATGCGTGCTGTCCAGAAATTACACGCACACGAAGCAACTCGTATCAATTTCGCATAACAAGGAACGGTTGAAGAAACGTCCGTTTTGCGACCTTCGTCGCTTGAAAACTCAACACGTCAGGTGGTGCAGGACCCCTCATAGGGAAGGTCGCCGGTACCAGGGCCCGAGGTGATCAAGGGGGTTTGGAAAGTGTGGACGTATTCTGTCTTGCAATGCGCAATCTGTTTTCTAAATTATTTTATTTTCACTGTTATTATAATGAAGCTGTACAAAAGTGCTTAGAATAAAAAGGCAGTATTGTGCAAGTACACATTAGTACTTAGAATATACAATTTTAATTTATTGGTGCTAAGGCTTATCTTCTAAACTGGTACTGGAGCCGGACTGCAGATGTAAGGATTGGACTACCCTAAGGTTAATAGACCCACATCTGCAGTCCAGGCTCATCCTACATACTGGAGGAGGACTGCCGACACCAGGGTGCACGGGTCCAAGGGTTTATGGGGTTCTGGAAATGTGAAAAGTAATTTTTTTACTATGATGAATTACCAGTTTTCTAAGTTTAAAACCGTATATTTTCATTGCATTCATAATAAAAGTATGCAAAGAATAGATACAACATGTGTTTGTGCAATTTAAACTTCGAGTAAGTACTTTGAATTCGAGTAAGTACTTTGAATTCGAGTAAGTACTTTGAATTGAACCTTGAGTATTTATTGAGAGCATTGAAGGGCTCAGGGCAACATATATAGTGATAAGATAAACCAACATAATTTTGGAATTTTTTAAAATTACTAACCAGAAAATTTTGAAAATTGGCTAATCATTATGTTCCCCGAAGCACTTCCTTTTTCAAAAGTTGATCAACAAAGGTACAAAGTAATACATTTGAGCCATGATCGTGATTTGCTTTATGCTTAGAGCAAGTATATCAAAAAAATGCAATTTGTTACATTAATGCTACATTGAGCTAAAAAGAAGCGGCATTTTAACAACATGGGGTTACTATTGTGACATTTGTATAATATTTAGATTTTCATCACAGAAAGATATGAATCTGTCCACTATTCATCTATCTACATCACATTAATTCGACTTCAGCGAGTAATTCTCAGCACCGCATTAGGTTGAGTACATGACAAATTTGAAAAGTGGCCTATCACTATGTCGCCGGGCCCTTCAATTCGTCTTTCTATTTCTTCACAAGGGGCCGCGTCATTTAACTTGGTGCTGGGGGAACGTGCAGAATTTTTCAAAAAACAAAACGGGAATTTATATCACGTCCTTGAATTAGAATGAATGGGCAAAAATAAAAATGAGATTGTCCCTAAAAAAAGCCTTAATGTACGAAAATCAAGCGGGTTAACGAGCCGCCAAATGAGTTGTGCTCTTTTCGCAGAGACGCGGTTAAATTGCTGTTACCTACAGCTTTAGCAGCATGGGATAGGATGAGTTAAATCAGATAGATGCAGAATCGGATGAATAAATGAAGTCATTAGGCTTAAAAGTCGCTTCGTTTTCACGAGAACGAGGGAAACATTTATTTCGCCCTCATCAAGCTGCAAATCAAGAGATGCATGGGATATGCAAGTGCAGATCATTACTGCAGGCAGGACTCGTAACTTCCAATCTAATTTGCGTTAAGCGAATGCAACAATAAATTGAACGAGTTGGCACGAACGGGAAAGCAACAAACTATTTTATTTCGTTATCATGCGAAAGAAAGTTGCTTTGGAAAGAATACATCTGCATACTGAAAACCATGTTTTGGACCTCGGTATTACAAGTATATTGTAAATAACCCTTTCATCCTTAACCCCTGGTGGTTGTCTGTATGAGATATTTCGTCATTAGCAATCTTGATGGACGAGATATCTCGTTATTAAAAAACAGATTTTGGTCTGGTCATAATAAAAAAAATTGGCAATACCTTGATGACGAGATATCTCGTCGCAATCACTTGGAGGGTTAAGCAAAAACATATTTGGGAAATATATTTTACTTAAAAAAGTACAAGTTTCAAATGTTTTTCAAATATTACTAAAGCGTATATTATTTACCATATATTCAATATGGAACAATTTAATTTTCATCAACAGGTATGTTATGGTAAACAAACCACATTTCTCATCAATGAAATCTGAAAACTACAGTATACTTTTATCTATCTATTCATTGTTAAAATATATTTCTATTAAGTGAAGTGTTCCAAGTTAGTAACATTTATCTGAATAAATAAAACAATGTATGTTTAAAATCGAGGCTTAAAACGACCGCATTTTGATATGCTTAACACAAGATATCACAATTCGTGGTTCTAGCATCGTCTCCATAATTTTGAAATTGGCTTTAAGAAATTTAGAAACTAGAATATTGAATATGTAGAATATTCTGCTGTAGTTGATCCGTACGCACCTGCGGAAAAATCGATAAAAATTAATCATACCTATACCATCTAATGATTCATACCAATGAACCAAATAATTTATAAATATAATGTTTCCTCTGTAAATTATTTTCGATTGGGAAATCTCCAAATTCCAAACATACTCGAATACCCGTCTTTAACACCGTGTAAAATTGCCTCTATTAACGAAACTATCTCTAAAGTGATGATTTACACCAAAATAGTACTTAAGAAAGAAAACAGTTACAAAATTCTGCAGTTCAATTCATGTTGACACCCGCATAACTTTTTTGCTACTTAAAAGTGTCTCGAAACCGATTGTAATGACTGCTCTAGTCGAAATCGATTTCAAAACAAAGAATCTGACATCGAAGTAGAGATAACATTGGAAGCACCTTCGAAAAAGGAAAGCTGCACATCAAGTCAACAACCGACAATAGACTCACACTTTAAAACGACATGAGCATGCGTAATGTATGCATTTTCGTTATTTTATGCATATACGCATGTCGTTTTCAGTTCTAAGAAAAGTTATAAGTTCGTGTCATGTCGCTGCCAATGCTTAGAGTAAAATATAAGTGATACAAATCAAGTTTCCATAAAAAGAGGAAATATCAATAAGATGATTATCTGTTTCTTAGACTTCCGTTTAAAAATACCGTTAGAAATGAGGGTGTACATTTTAAATTAAAAATAATGACAACTGAATTTCTTACATCCAGTGGCGGCCATAGTCCATAGGCATGCATATCTATCTTCATGATTATTCTCAAGTTTGTTAACCAAAATATATTGGGATAATTTTATTAAAAATTGTAGACTAAATTTGTATAATTATATAAACTATAAAATTAACAAAAGTAATTAATGATAAATAAATAATAGTACTAAATTAAACATTACATGGACATTTTTCTAAAAAATGCTTATGTGATATCGATATTTTTCCGTTTTGAGGCCTTTCTATACCAAAATACTCTTGGCGCGTGCCTACGCCACTGCTTAAAGCACATACAAAGCCATAAAATAGACGTGAAAAATATTCTAATATAGCACATAATCCTTTTTAAATATTGCGTCATCATCTTCCAACAACCATTATTAAGCGAGAATCATTTGAGAGAGACATGCAACGTAAACACATAAATTCAATTTAAGACAATTTATCTTTTACTTTCAATTTCCAGATCGCACAATACAGATTTGAACACCAACATTCGCAAATAAACACTAAATAGAAATTCGAATAATTCACACTGCGACGCCTGGCAAAACAATAAAAATTGGAAACTCCCTCGCAATCACCATTTCCGTCAGTTTGAATTCTTTTCCGTTAGATCACCAAATAGGACGACGATGGAAGGACAAAAAATCCAATTTCCCTAAATGATATTTTGAAACGTCAAAAGGGAAAAAGGGCACACAAAAATAATTCGGAAAGACGAACGGAGTCGACCGACGATTTTCCCTTTTTGCCCAACTCCCATACAAGTACAAACCATTAGCGTCTAAGCCCTGTGCGTTCCATCAAAATAATTTAAAATCTTTACCCTGTCCCTCTTCTTTTTTTATTTAGGGATTTCTTCCCAGAGCGAGCATTTATGACGGCAAAATAGATGATGGGGCCCGAATTTAAATCGGATATTAATGGTATCCCCCGTTAGGGAGAACATATAGAACCACTATCTGACAGAGCTCGAACGCGAAGCTCTCTCTTTGACCAATTCGGATCTCATTCTATTCAGAGGAAAGGTTGGATAGGGGAAAAGATCCGTGCATTTTCCCCTTCCACTTATGCATTTTCTACCAGAGAACAATCTCAACCTCCAATTTTTCTTGGATTCGGAGAGATTTATTTTAAGCGATATGCTTTCTCCAGATGCAGAAATGTTCTTCCCCAGAGCGGTATGCAAAACAGATAGGAAGAACCCTGAGAAGAATGATTCTTTATCCTAGCTTTGTCATTTTCCACGGTTTCATACGAATGAGATTCCTTCTCGGTGTGTATTAAGTAAATAGTTAAAATCTTATGCTATTCTTTTTTTAATTCAAGAGGTGTTACCATCGTCTAAAAGTTGGAAGAACCGAATAGCACCTCATATTGTTTGTTTATCTTAACACTAAGAAGTTCGCAGGTGTTATTTCATCACCGGAGCGAGTTAGTCGTTTTGATCCTTTGTTTCTGTTTAATTTTGATAATTTTTGCATGACTTTTAACCATTTTACTTGATAAGTATACAGCAGAAATGTGTTCTGTGTAACTCAATATAAAAATTCAAGTAAAATTTACCTAGAACGTCTGCTGAATGTCTTTTCGAAACCAAGCCCATTTTACGGCCTAAGCAGCTTTCGTTCAGCAAAAATTTAACATAAAATAGTAAATCAAGCAGATATCTAACCTCATTTCATTTAATAGTGCTTCTTAATTCTTGTTTATGGGACCTTGAATATTGTGTATTCTATGAGTTTGGCAATCTGTTTACCGTCCTTTCTGCGGCACAAATAATCATAAACTCATGAAAATATAATAAAGTAAGTTTAAAGTTAGCTAAAATAAAAAGTAACGATTTAATTTAGATATAACTATTTTACACATTTTTTACTGGTGTCGAAACGATACCGGCGGATGTTTCAGGGTAACAGGAGTGCCGAACGTTCTAGGTGTTTCCCATTTAAAGGTCAATATGCAAAAAAACATTCTTTTCGGAAAAAAAATTAATGGATGAAGACCTATCATCATATATGAATGTTAGCTCATAGCAAAAATTTAGCACTTTTAGTTTTTTAAGGGATGGTGGAACCCCTTGTCTCACTTTTTGTTTGAATAAGCTTTATGGCGCAAAGACCATATTTTGCTAAGCTTGTCGGTTGAAAGACCATATTTTGCTAAGCTTGTAGGTTGTCTGTCTTGTGTTTGGATACCAAACACAAGACAGACAACCTCAAGAAATGGACATACACACACGAGAAAACTCATCTAGAGGACTCCTAGACATCTGAATACCAAATGAGAAGATATTTATACATCTTAGCAGCCATAATATACCCGAAAGTGTTCATATATCTAACATTAACCCTTTCAAGTAGACCGGACACCAGACGTCCCACCACCGCTGAAAGGGTTAAGCCGCCAGTTGAAGATTAGCACTCCGTCGTCAATGTTTACCAAGCCAACACTAATGAATGTATTTCACACCTTTCCTATTCGAATAAAAAGCAATTAGATCGGAATTTTAAGCAAACTTTGAGAGAATTTAAATTCGGGTATACTCATTCCCAGATGAAAAATAGAAATTCAGTTTTGTAAAATTTTCCCGAACACAGCGTTTCTTGCATTGAAACAAAATTACAACTAAATATCTACCAAAAGTGATAATGGAATCACAACGAGATAATTGAATAGTACTTAATTGAGAAAGTGTGGCATTACATGATACAGCAATGGTCTTAGCAATGACAATGCACCAAAAGCTACAATCCGTACCTTTCAGCAGAACGTTCCGTAGTTTCGAAGTGAGCTTTATCAGCAACCTCTAGAAATGCTCACATTCCATTGCAGTTGACAACTATGATAAAATTTAAATTTCCTTTTGTGATGGTCTGATAGGTATTGTAAATAATGAAGTAACTCTTTTCGAAGTCTCTAGATTCGTAAATCGTTCGTTACTCACTAATAGTAATATTTGAATTAGATCCTCTCTGCCTATGAAGGTATATATTATAAACATATTATTTTCCCCAGATTGTGTTTAAGCACTTCACCAAGGACTATCCACAATCTTATTTCATGAAATTGGAGCAAAGTTAATATGTTAAAAAACAATTGATTGTCCTGAAATCCTAATACAGTTCGCAATAGTGATAGTTTTGTGTTTCAAAGAACCGAACAAAGAAAAAACATTAATCGATCGAATTTAAACTATGATATAATTTTAACAGAAAATGGTAGGTAGGAAGGTATTTAATTAATGTCGCACTAGAGCAACACAACGGGCTATTGGCGACGGTCCGGGATCTACAGAAATTGGAATGGTGAGTACTGAGAGTTGAACTCGAGTGACAATACAATCAAATTGAAGGGTTGATTTCCAAAACCATCTACCTCTTCCATATCAAATTCTTGAAAAATTAGGAGAGTACGACCTTTTAAATATTAGGTAAGTAGTATAATGATAAAGGTTTACATGTTTGTAATGATGCTTCAGACTACTGACTACTGCCATTACTTCAGTGACATTAGGAAAATGATGTTACCGTATTTGGAAATTAGCTCTAACTGGTGCTTGCCATCCCCTCTCTTGTGGTGGGACGTATATTTTTAACCTTCCAAGTGACTTCGACAAGATATCTCGTCCACCAAGAACTGACCAATTTTGTTACTGACGAGATATCTCGTTTCCAATTATTTGATGAGGACGAGATCATCTGGTCAGTTTTCATCTAATGACGACGTCCATTAATATCTGGTCAGTTTTGCTTATGACGAGATACCTCGTTGAGACAACCACCAGGAGGTTGTAAGGATCAAAGGGAGCTGGAAGTAGCCCTCTCGATTCTCGATAAATAATCACATTTGAGAGAATATATCAGATCCTTTTAATAACCCCATCCACATTCCTATATAAATACTATCAAACATTTTACCAGAATTAAAAATCATGGAAGGCAGGTAAACTAGACAACTTTGGCAATAACTCAAAGAATATAAGTAAAATAAGAAGCATGTCGAAAAACTTTCTGTAGATTCTACTGAAAAAGCAGAAAGTAAATTATTTTTTTATTAATGAATATAGTTTTCATTTATGGTCGGATAATTTTTCTCGATCGATTTATTATACTTTCAAAAATTTGCAAACGAAACGTGTAGGATTTAAAAATTCGAGGAAATATGTATACTTAAATCCTTTATTTGAACTTCAATTTTAATACATTTCTAGAAAAATTATCAGCGTACTCTAGATAAATTTGACACAAACATTGAACTGAACACTATATGTACTAACAAATACCATAGATTGAATAGTTTTAAAACCAAAACTGGCTTGGTAGTGTACTAATCTTTAAAAATGATTCCCAAAACCACAAAGCTGCAACAAAGCTTAAATGAATTTTGGAATCTCAATTTTAAACTCTGTTGATTGTAAATCTAACATGGGCAAAGAAAATGGGGAAAGAATATGCAATAGGTCAACAAACACCATAGGATTTTAAGGGATGCAGAGGTAAATTTTATCAAAAGGTGTTGGTTACTTGGATTTTATGGTGCCATAAAGCCCATTATTTGACCGTGCTGCGCCAAACAGAAGACAGACATCGTCGAAAGATGTGTTTTATGTTCGTGTTTAAAGTATAAAGTTGGTCAATATATATCGCCTCAATAATCTGGCGGTCATTATTTAATCGAAATAAAAATGTTTTAAAATCGCGACAATTTTCAATGGTTCTTATGTAGTTTCAGGTGAATCTTCGGCATATCCAGAAAAATCTTTGATATTTTTACCATGTATTAATTTTTTTGTATTAAAATTTGTGTGATCTCTGCAGGCTGAATTTCCAAATATTCTCTGACATAAAAATTAGCAATTATATGTTATATGCACTTTGCATCATTTTTTCACCAGACGTGTTCAATATATTTCACGTGGGGAATTATCAAAACGATTATATAAAACATTGAATTTTTGATGTTTGAAGGTCTGTATGTTAATCAGCATCTAATTGACTTGCAAACTTTCAAATAAATCCATCAAAGGGGGTTTGTGTGGTTTAGTAACGTACACAATGTTTTACTTTTTTAAAAGAATTAGTCAGTGTAAGTTATGTACTCTAATTTAGAAGCATTACTTCCTACAGAATTGCTCAATGTGTAAAGGGGGAAAATAATCGCAAAGGGAAAAATAATTGGAAACCATTAAATGAGGTAATGATATGTGATGTTTGTCGTGCGTGTTATATGACCACCTACAGCATTGTAAACATGCAAACTTTCGAGTAAATTCGTGAATTGGTGCATGCATGGTTTGTAGTAAACATACAACGTGTCACAAAGGGATTTTCAGTTAAACAAACAAACCATTAGAAGACGAGGATTTAACTTCCGGTTACCCAATACAGAATATTAGCAGAAGGCATATCTACCACAAAAATACTAGCGCCATCTACTTTTAGCTTTTCAGAAAAAGCTTCTCACGCATTAATATTCTTCTAATATAAAAGCTTTGAAATAACAAAATACTTTCTTCTGTGTTCGATTTACAACTATATTTTTTCATTGGAAAACTCTCCTATAGTGTTTCTGCTTTTATTTCTTGCCTAAGAGATCGTTTGCGTCTGATATTATTTAAATAAAATGAATTTATCAGCATGTCATACAAAAATGAAACAATATAATGCGTGTTGAATGGAAGCGCTTTCGAAATACGAAAAATTATCCAATTAATTGCTCGAGTAAATAAAATTTTGTAGAATCAGAGTAAGTTCTTTTTTACAAACTTAAATGATATATAACTAATAGCTCTTAACTACTCTTTTGTAACACATTTAAATTTCTAATTCAAGTACATTATTCTTTTATAGTTAGCTTATCAATAACAAAGATAGTATCCTTTGAATAAAAAGACTAACTGATTTTTCTAAAAGTTGTTTACAAAAAATACAATTAATTTATAAGAATATCAATCAATATGTAACAATCGAATCAAAGTTTCGGTTAAGTTAGAACATCATCTTGCAAAACATGTTTTTTAAAAAATACTTGAGAATTGTTCAATAAAAATTGAATCACCACATTTCTCTATGACAGTTCGAAAATAAATGTTTTCGAGAGGTATCCACAGAGGAAAACAGTAGAAAATGGAAGCGAGCGTTAGCTGTGAATAAAAACAGGTATCTAACGAAAAACAACGCACTTGGATTATCTCCTCGCGAAACTTTTCACGGCGGGAATTCGTCGAGAGTCAATTAAAGGAATAAAAGAACACAAAAGCATCTCATGAAACGATGCATATCATGTGAGAGAAGTGACTTACTCGCATGACAATCCTTCCGTCCGCTCCATTTCGCATGATGTTAATCCAACACGCTTTTTCTGAAATCGACCGTCCGACTTGAGCGTGCAGCACGCGCTCCGACGCACGCGATAGTGTGTCCTGCTACGGCGGAGACAGTTGGCTCTCGTTCGGCGGTCGAGACATGGCGGCGATCGCCAGCAGGTCAATACCACACGTTCGAGTTTACGTTTTCACGCCAGACCGGTAGGGTTGCCACAGCGCTTTCAGGGTTGCGTTGGCGTTTAATTAGATCGCCAGCTCTGGAAAACGAGCGCGGCTCTTCCCTTTTACTGATGGGCTTTTTTTTGTGTCGGAAGAAGAAAGTCACGAATTCTCGTGACTGTGAGAATTAAACTTTTGCTTGGAAAATTTTTAATCCAGAACTTGATCTGCTCAAATTAGGAAAAAGCGGTCCGATCTGCTACGGAATCCGCATTAAATTGAATGGGTTTGAAAAGCAATCAAAACCGAGAATAGACTTCCCATTAGATTTGTGAAATTGTGCAAGTTCTTGTTATGCACTATGCAGCATGAAGTACAGTAGTGGAAAAAACTATTGCACCACCTTTTAAATATGTCGATTTTTTAAAGATATTCCAATTACTTTAACATTGCTTAAACTACACTGCTGGCCACCGTAAATGCAACACCCTGAAGGAAGCATGCAAATAATATGAAATTTGCAACATGCATTAGCGGAGGTGAGATATGCAAATGATTAGAATTTCAGCGCAGACGCACATCACGCGCGCCTGTGGCGCCACTTCAAAGCGCTATTTAAGGCTTGGAGATTTCGACGATTTCAAGTACGGCAATTGTGTTTTTCTTGTGGTTTTTTCAAAAAAACGATCAATTATGCCTCGTAGAAAACAGCGATCATCTTTTGATCAAGTATCCGAGTTCGACAGAGGAAGGATAGTGGCCTACCGAGATTGTGGATTATCTTTCAGGGAAATCGGTAGTCGTGTTGGACGAAACCAAACAACTGTAATGCGGATATGTGATCGTTGGATGCAGGAGGGTACGACGGACCGACGTGTTCGATCGCATCCACCTCAGTGCACCACTTCACGTGATGACAGGCATATTGTGCGTATGGCAGTGACGGATCGCTCAGCCACATCACGAACCATAGCACAGTACATTCAGTCTGTACCGCATCATCCAGTGTCTGCGCGTACCATTCGACGCCGTTTACAGCAGAGTGGTCTGTCCGCAAGACGTCCATTGCTTCGTCTACCCTTGACGCAGAACCACAGACGTTTCCGCCGCCAATGGTGCGATGAAAGAAGGATGTGGACGGCAGAATGGAATGAAATTGTCTTTACTGACGAGTCACGCTTCTGTCTGCAACACCACGATGGTCGGATTCGAGTCTGGAGACACCGTGGAGAGAGGATGCTGAACAGCTGCGTTATGCACCGCCACACTGGTCCTGCACCGGGTATTATGGTATGGGGCGGTATTGGATATCACTCTCGCACTCCTCTAGTACGCATTGCCGGTACTTTAAACAGCCAGCGCTACATCTCCGAGGTGTTGGAGCCAGTTGTCCTTCCTTACCTTCAGGGCTTGCCCACAGCCATATTTCAACAGGATAATGCGCGACCACACGTGGCACGCATTGTCCAAGGGTTCTTCGTCAATCGCCAGATTGAATTGCTTCCCTGGCCAGCTCGCTCTCCGGATCTTTCGCCGATAGAAAACATGTGGTCCATGGTTGCTCAACGATTGACCCAGAATACATCCCCAGCTGCCACACCAGATCAACTTTGGCAACGTGTGGAAGCTGCTTGGTCTGCTGTACCCCAAGAACACATCCAAAGTCTCTTTGAATCAATGCCGAGGCGTGTGGCAGCGGTGATCTCCAACAATGGCGGCTACTCTGGCTACTGATTTTGGCAGGAACCACACTTCACAGAAGTCTATAAATTTAATCATTTGATACTTGGTCAACATGTTATCTACAAAATAAATTTTGTTGTGATATCTCTTGTCTTTCTTGGTGTTGCAATTTGGGTGGCCAGCAGTGTATTTGCAAAATATGCAACAGCTACTTTCATACACTTCTTTTCCGATAAGTAAGCAAGAAAACAGCGTGATTGGTTCAGAAAATTAAGCCACGTGAAGTTTTGTGGATCTGAGCTTCCTTAATTGTCTCGACGAGGTATCTCGTTATTAGCAAAAACTGACCAGATCATAATGAACGAAATATCTCATCATTAGAAGAAAACTGGTTAGATCTTGATCTCGTCATCATAAAAAAAATTGACAATATCTTGATGACGAGATATCTCGTTATAAGGAAAAGTAATCAGATTTTGATATACGAGACATCTAGTCGAAACAACTTGGAAGGTTAAAGATTTTACTTTGTGGAGAATTATGTAAATAACAATGATGGAAGATGAATGAGCCATTTAGTTTGTTAGTCTATGGTTAATTTCAGCTACATGAGGCTCAAGGAAGATATTCCTCTCAAGATATTTCAGAGTTCGACTTAATCACTTTTCAATGCCACGGCAATTGAGGATATGGAAAGAAACCGACCCATACTGTGCGATGGACAGGCAGGGCCAGGAAGAAGATATTAATACTGTCCTTTGCTCATTTTAAAGAGATTTATACTTAAGAAAGGTGCTACACTCACTGAACTGAAACTACCTTAAGAAAGTTTAGTTGAACGATCAATAACAACTCACACCGTATGGTACCTACGTATTTGTTTGAGTCTGTGCGCCATTATACGGAGAAGCTATTGTTGACAAAGATGAAGTCAGTTCGTCTTAGCTGTTCAAGAACAAATGAAGGTTCATGGACAACTAAAAGAGGTGATATATTTTCCAATACACAAAGTGTAAGCAAACAAACCAGATGGTCTGAGAAGATTTTATTTTTGCTGTCCAAATGCTTTGGCATGATACATATCGGGGTTACAGTAAAATGTAGTTTTGGCAGCGTTTGACATTTAAACTAATCGGTGTTGACCAATCATCTATCACATATCTATTCGGAATTCATTCTTTGTAATTTTCATTGGCGCAGTGCTGAAATCGTATTCAAAAAACAAGCCAACTGGGGTCACGTTCAGAACTCGTACAGGGAACACGTATTCCCACAGAAACATTACCGTCAATTATATATATATTTCGCTAGACAGGAAACGCATTTCATAAAAGGGTTATGCAATAATTTTCCATTATTGTATATCATGCCTTTGTTTTCCTTCTATAATAATGAATAATGGACAAATGCCAGGCAATATAAAAAATATGCATTTTAGTTGAGATTTTTTTTAATAAAGTTTGCAATTTATCAGATACTTCTCTCGTTCTAATAGAAACACATTTCCACAAAACTTATTTTGATCAATTTACGCATTCATATAGGATCTGCTGCATAAAAATATATTACTTCAAACCTTGCTTCTTGCAATGTTACAAGTTTCTCGTCAAAAAAACTGATATACGTATATGCTCTGTTAAACTTACGCAAAAGAAAGAATTCCTGTTACATAAGAGTATGTGAGAGAATTTGTTTTCGAATGGATAACAGTGGTTGTAAGCTTTTCTCACAATGCATTCGTAGTTTTAAATCCTTCTCAAACGTATTCCTACCTCGATGATTGTGTAATCGTGCGAGAATTTTCTCTTCGCCATTCCTCTTGTTGCTTCATCTTCTGTAATATTGGGATATTTTTAGATCTTGAATTAAAATTCATCCATCTCACTCTCTCAATTTCTGCCTACGTCAAAAATCTATTTTTCAACTCGTGTTCTCGTTCCCACTTTTTCTTTCTCCCGCTTTCTTATTAAAGTCCCTCTCTCCCTTTCCCTCTCGTTCTTTCTCTACTTCTATTTTCTTCACTATCTTTCTTACTCGTGACTCTCACTTTACTAATCTTACTCATACAAGCTGACTCTCATACATACTGTATTTTGTATTTCCTCGCTACAATTTTTTCCATCTTGGTCAATTTGTCTTGAACTATTTTCAATTTTCTTTCTCTCCTTTTTCACAGCACTTTCTTTCACTCTCTCTCACTCCGATTTTTTTCTCTTTCTTTCATTTTCTCTTTCTCTCTTTTTCTCTTCTCATGTACTTTTTACTTTCTCAGATTTCAGCTTGATTTTTCTATATTCCTTACTTTCTGGTCCTACTTTTCATTGTGGTACTTTCTCATTTCATGATCTCCGCCCACTTTCCTTTCCCTTGACTCCAATTTGTATTACTCCTATTGTTTCGTTTTCCCCATCGTTCCTTTATTCTCTTGCTCGCTCTTTTCCTCCTATCATCCACGCTTTTTTCACTGAATGTCTCTTTCAGCAGCATGTTATTTTCTCTCTCTAATATATATATATATATATATATATATATATATATATATATATATATATATATATATATATATATATATATATATATATATATATATATATATATATATATATATATATAATATATAATATATATATATATATAATATGTATATAATATATATATAATATGTATATAATATATATATATAATATATATATAATATGTATATATAATATATATATAATATGTATATAATATATATATATAATATGTATATAATATATATATATATATATATATATATATTAAACAAAACAGTACTATCACACTTTTGCATGAACATATAATATTTCTTTGCAAATAATTGTTTAGAAAAAATGCGAGTATAACTATACAAATTTGACAAACTGAAAATAAAGTGTCGATATTAATGCAAATTTATTCATGTTATTTAAATAACTATTTCGTCAGAAAGGAGTCAAACATGTATTTCGTTTTTTGAAAAACTATTCTTCACCTAAATATATTTATTAAATGTAACGTCACAAGAACACACAAATAAGTAAAATACGATAACAAATCCAAATAATATTGTTAAAACTAATACATTTAAAATAAAAACAATTCATGTTTGGAAGCGGACTTATTTTAAGTATAAAAATGCTAGTGAAATTTCTCATTATTTTTTGCCAAAGTGACGAATTGAATGTACTAAAATAACCTATATAAAGTTGATGTTAATACTCGCTCTTTTGAAATAGTTTTCTGTCACATAAGCATACATTAAATGTGAATCACGATCACTAAAAACAAGATCGAACGAAGCAAACTAAAGAATGTGTAGACGGACTGTGTCTAAAACCACCGAAGAGTTTCTGAATGTAAAAACATAAAACCCAATTGAAATGAGGCATGTGTCAGCTAATATTGGTTGCCTAACGAGAAAACATAAAATAAAAAAATATTTCATATTACAATATGCCTTTTTCACTCATGAGCTAAAACTGAGAATTTCCAGATTGAGGAATGGTCGTATTCTTGGCACTGGTGGTAATGGGAGCATAGATCCGACAACGTGATCGACTACATTTGTTTTAGCATCCTTGTTCAAAGGCGAAGCTACACTTTTGGAAACCTGGAGCAAATGAAATTGCTCCCAGTCCAAAACAAAATGTATATATTTAAAATGAAGACAAAGTATATTTATTCAAAAATTAGGTTAAAGTATACAAACACCTTTTACTAGTACCTTTTAATTACAATTAATTATGGGCAGTGCTTTAAAACAAGCAAAAAAGCAGACTTTTACAATGGCTCCTGTTATTGAATCTCCACGACGGGAGTGAGAAATGGCGTCCCATATCTTGTTTTGTTCTCTCCAAACATGTGTTGGAAATATAATTTTATTTCTTTGTCCTCGCTTTTCTGAATAGTAATACAATTGCACGGGGATACTCGAAAGGAAAAATTGATTTATTAGCGTTGCATTTTAAAAATGGAGTGCATGGCAGCATTCACTTCACACGCAGGGCAATGGAAAATACTTCTGTCTCTAGGACTGTGAATGTGCTTCAAATTGGAAAACAACTCAACTCAACTCCATCATGGAATACTGAGTCGATAAAGGGTTTCCGGTAAAAAAATTCCATAACGTATAAGATGACTAGAAGTGTATGAGGAATAAATTTCTAATTCAAAGCAAACAATTCGATTTGTAAAATGCATACTCTGGTGCTATTCTTAAATCTTTCTTTTTCTGTGAGGGTTACAAGAGACTGAATTTAACCCTCCTGTTGGTTATTTCGACGAGGTATCTTGTCATTAGCAAAAGTGACTATATCTTTATGGACGAGATATCTCGTCATGAAAAGAAAACTGACCGGATATTGATCTCGTCATCATCATAAAATGGGCAGTTTATATCTTGATGACGATATATCTCGTCATCAGCAAAATTGGTCAGATCTTGATGGACGAGACTATCTAGTCGAAACTACTTGGAGGGTTAAGTGTCGTTATTTTTGGTGAAAAGAATTTGGGCGTAAAGAAATTTGTTCACATAAAAGACGACTGAATTTAAACCGGTTGATACAGCTCAAATTACGTGGTGGCCACAAATTGCACGATTTGTATAATTTTATGTTACAGTACGGAGTGAACTTCCAAGCGTTTACGCCAGACGTCATAGCGCTGTGGAGCTGCTTCCTTGATGATGGGTTATGATGGGACAAGTGATAACAAAGTCTCTCCGGGTCTGCTATCATTCCAAAGATGTAGAGATCACTGCTATGTATATTCATTCGAAGTAAATATTTCAAGAACGGGCCGTGGTCCATGTACTAGTGTGAGTCCTGGTGTGGATATGATGTAGACACACACTTTGGAAAAAACATGTTTTCCAAAAGAATCCACAAACTTTTTACTAAATATTTCTGGAACGCCTCCCCCTTGGGAACTGGTTTTGGGGCCTCCTTCCCTATCTCTGCCGCTTTGTTACGACCTTATCTTTTTTAACCGTTTTTTGAAGTTTTTATACAAGTGAATACTATTTAGGCTCAGTTTTTTAACTTTATTATTGCTTACAATACTTGGTTATAATTTACTTGCTTAGAATTTACAAAAAATTACGTATCCCTAAAACCAAAATTCGATTCCTCCCCTTATGTGTGAATAAAACTTTCCTTGTAACTCTATTTACTTGACGTTGTTTCGCATAGCTTGGCCAAATATGGGCCTCAGCCATAAACCCAAAAACAACTCGAAGAAATCCAAGTCCGTAGAAATCTCGCTAAAGTTTGATAACTTGTAGTATACAGAACTTGGATTCTAATTCCATTGTGTTCGCAACAGTCCAAACAAAGGACGTGCACCTCATACGTGTTACAAATCGGAGGTCAACCTAACAAGTAAAAGGCATGAACTCCGCCTTTCGAACATGACGATGTACATAAAAGCTTATACGTAATGGTAAGTTGAAGCCAGAGGGGAACTCAAAGTGACAATATGTGAAAGCTTCCATCCCTATAAACATAGACTTGCTAGAAACAAAAGGAAGTTTTCAATTACTCGAGTCTGATTCAATGACCTTACAAGGATCCCGAGAACACTAGACATCTTAGTTGATGAGAAGAATCCTTAAATGTTTAGAATCAGTTTCCAATTAAATTAATCGTATTTAAAACTTTTGATTTGATTTTAAGGCTTCAGTCTCAGCAATTTATTATTACTTAATGTCCCGAAAAGTCTTTCAGCTTCAACATTGGAGCCAAGTTAGAAAAGCAGTAAGACCCATGTCGATTCTTATATACACTCTGTTCAAAAATCTAAACACCCTGAAGTCAGTATTTGATCGGAATGATATTAACCATGAGTGATGAATATGAAGAGATGATAAAATTATCGCAATATCAAATCTAAAGGACTTTATTTTTTTGTATATATATAGAATCACATTAGAAGATAAGTAAGTACAAAATGTAAAACTTAAAAACAATGATTAATAAAAATTACAAACTTATGAAAAAAATTATCAATAGCCATTTCAGTGGATCAAGACGTCTACCATCATCAATACAGAAGTAAGTCGCAAAAAAAACGCTAGTTTAAATATTTGTATTGTATAATAGTGTTGCCACAACCTCCTTTTTTAACTAAGCCCTTCGAGGCACAAATACATAAGGCTTCTCTGATGTTCAACTCGAGAATAGAACTCGGAGACTGGATTACTTCGCTTGTGATTTATTTGTTTTCGTCTTGTGACTTTTCTGTCGTTGATGGTGGACATCTTGCTTTACCGAAATGGTCACTGACGTTTTTTTAATTAGTCGTTGTTTTGGAGTTTTACATTTTAACCACCAATTTGACTAAGGTTTTCATCTGTTTATCTAGGTTATAAGTTAGTAAGTTGCAAAACTCTCTCTAACAGCGATAATGCTGCTACACTGCTTGGCATGGAGCCAAACAAAACTCTTGAAGTTCGCACCCTTGATCTACAAACATTTTATATTAATTTTTAGAGTAACAAACACCGAAATGGCGTTAAAATCACTATAAAATTAAATTAACAAACTTTTAAGTGTCTGTACTGTCATTATCTCTAACTATTGTATTGATTTATTTTGAGAATTTGTTATTTTGGTCTTAAAGTTGACGCTTAGAAGACAAATTTCTGGCATTTTCTTTTTTTTTATTCCGATAACAAGATGAGCTAACATCGAAATTTGCTAAATTTAAACCGCTCAGATGAACTCAAAAGGATCCCTACGTCATTAAGCACGGAAAGCACACTGAAGAATGGAGCTGCAGTAGTGCAAACCAAAATTTCAGTTGAATAAGATATTTTCGAAAATTTTTCACGCCCCTTCAAAACAACTGACAGTCAAGAAAACAATGGTTCCGAGCGATCATCATCATTTACATGGCTACACTGCGTAGTCATGCCGTTTCCAGATTACGACAATTGTTCAGGGAAGTGGCAAAAAGGACCTCCGGGACTCGTTAAAGTTGGGGAAAGTTTGAAGTGGAGCAACAGTTATTGTCTAAAACGGTGACTCATTAAGTGAATTCAACGCAATGCTGGTATTTCTCAACGTTTAAACATTTGTTTAAGGCTATATCCTTAAGTCAGATGATTTAGATTACGTTATAGTGTAAAGAAAAATCACTTTAGAGACTTCAGTAAAATTGTTTTTACTTTTAGCTTGGTCCTGTTTCGAAGAATTTGATGTTCATACTGATACTGCTGTTGTTAGTTAATTTAAAGGAAGTATTAAATTTCTTTTTGCGATATTTTTGGTGTTTAAAATTGACGCCCTTTCGAACACAAAAAATTAAGTTTCATTGTATTAGGATGTTATAAACGTTATGTTTGATTGCCAATTATTTATCAATGTAATGTTCTTTCATTTTTATTTCCTGAGACTTTCGTTGGAGGGTTACCGTAGTGGCATAGTTTCTAAACAACAAATGCTTAAAATTTAACAAAATTTCACACATGCGAAACTATAAACTGATTATCAAATATGAAATTAAAGAGAACAAATAATATTTTAAAAATTATGGATTCAAATTTTGATAAGTTTCTGTCAGTGGAATTTCTAATTTATGGTTGCATTTTTTTAGGATTTAAAATTCTTGCCCCACCAACAGACACAATTAAAAATAGAGTAACAAAAGTGTGTACGAGGGTCATGAGAGCTGATTCTTCCTAGTGGTGCTTCTGGATAACTGTAGCTAGATGGCTCAGTGAACCGAACATCAGCAGTAGCTGCTGATATCGAGTCCAGTAGTCTCTATAGAGATAGGTTTACTCTGGGGCACCTACTGGTTGTACACATGTATTGAGTTGAGAATCTTATTGGAATAAATGACTGGTCACCTTTAAGTCTGAGACTTGAATTACGTAACCTGAGTAATTTGATTTGAAAATGATTCGTTTTAAAAATATCATTGCCATCTAATTTACGTAAAGGTAAATATTAACGACCAACATTATTTTTTAATCCAATTGCAATATTACAACTAAATCTCTAACAACTTTTTTTGGGAAGAAGAAGCATCATCATTTGTTATGTTCCTTTTACTTTCGATATTATTCATTTAACAATCTGAATTATTTTCATTTACTCGTTTGAAACTTTCTGCACTCACGAAACGAGCCAAACGAGCGATTCCTTGCCAAAACAATCCAACCGGGCGATTCCGTTGTTATCCGGAGCAAAGGGTGCGGGAGGGGGAGAAGAGATAACCCAAGCAGGTAGTGCAGAGAAAACGATAGAGTGGAGGGGCACAGGTTCAAGAATTTTTCCTAATTCATTCGAACTTTGTGGAATTTTATCAGGGATTTGTTTGGAAATAATGTTGAGAAATTTCTGGTATTTTACATAGAAACTTTTTCTAACATTGAATTATTTCGTTGAACTTTTAAAGAATCAAATGTGTTTGTTATTTTGTTATTTTAGCAAACGATGTTTGTAAATTTGTCAAAACTTCAAAAAAATGTTCAAAAATTTTCATTAGTGTTTAATTTTCCATCTGCATTCATCCAGATTTTTAAAACTCTTACAATGATATACCCCTTTCTATATGAATATCACACATGTGAAAGGACCATTGCCATTTTAAACAGACTATACGAATATTTCGGGGGCCCCACTTTTGCACTTTGGGCCCCAGTACGAATAAAGAGTATATATTTCAAATACGCAATGCTGATCCATACAGAAATATATGCATTTTTCTTTTTTGCTTTGAACATGTACAACGTTTTAAAAACACAGTGAACATATTTATTACTTGTTTAACTTCGGAAACAGATTGCATAATACAGATAAAAAACAACTTTTCACTTTTCCCAGGTCCCATATCTTCGGTACCATGTTATATTGGTCACCCCCTCCTATGAAGGGGCCCTTAAGAATCGAGATTATTATATTTATGTGACCACATTTTCTACGAATGTATCATCAAGGGTGAAGTGGGTAGTTGGAAGATAAACGGATCAGCAATCGGAGGGTTGCGTGTGGGAAACTAGGTCCAACCAAAGACCTTCTGTGTGGGGCTGGTGCACGTTAAATCTGTCGTGGCCTCCAATGTCTCACGTTGACGTGGTGTGGAGAGTGGGGTTCCAGATTAGGTGTTGACCTCGTCATCTGACTGTGGTTCTCGGATGTTTCCCTTGGGGATTGATTCCGGACTGTCACCAATAGCATGCTGTATAACTCCAGTGTGACATTAATTAATTACCATTACCAGTATGAAGTCGAGAGATTAGGGATTTTTTCTTTGAAAATAAAAAGTGATATATATTTAGAACTGATATTTCAGCACATGAAAATTTCCAAACATTTAACTTTAGTATCACTTTGCACAAGTTTACATTCTCCCACAAATTTTCTATTTCCTTGAAATTTCTCTTTTGGTGTTGATAATATTTGCTCTCTCGTATCCTTTTGAATGATGTACAGTTGAATTCCTCTTAGAACGGGCACGGTAGAAGTTAGCTGAACCGAACTACACCGTTGTCATAGCAACAGTAAACTGTATTCAGGGCTGTGTGTGTGTGTTTTGCTTTCATTCTCTCTGTCACAAAATTGTCTCCAAAACAAACTCATAACGGAAGACATATAACCGACATGAAATAAAAACCTTTTAAGTCACTACGTCCGGAATATACACAGAAATTAATTAAGCATCATGTCGACGATATGAAACGTAGAAATTTTTAAATAACCGACGTATCGTCGGCTTACAAGTAAAACACACTAAGTCAAAAATTTCAAGATATGAGTTTTTTAGACTGGTGAAGTTTACGAAGTCCTTTTATCTTTGCATGAAGGAGGGTTAGATTCCTTCTAGAGAAACGCACTTAAGGAGTAACGTTAAGTGAATAAAAAATTCCCCCTTCGTTTTCTCAAAACTATGTTTTTATTTGTAAGCCGATGATTTTAAGCATACAAGTACATAGCAAAAAGTTAATTTTTGGCAAGAACTTGAAAATAAATCTAAGTTAAATGTACAAAATGATGTGTTTGCAAACAAATGCGAAAGAAACAAAACTATAGTACATAGGCCCCCTAACAAAGATAATATCTTTCCCTTCGGGATTGATCCCGAATTGTCGTTAATAGTCGTTGTGTTGCTCTAGTGCGACATAAATTCAACTACATACCTACCATAAACTACAACTAGCTGGGCAGGATCTGTCTCTCGGAATCGATTTATCCTGTCCATAAGCATGCGGATTAAAATAATATAAAAGAAAAATAAATTGTTTAAAGATTAATAACCAATATATGGGGGAGGCGTTATGTTAGAAGCTCAACTTCATTCGTCATAAATATTAATCCAAGGTAAAAACAGCGCTATTTTTATCTTTTTGCTTTGGAATGTTATCATTAAAAAAGAAACATAATTTTGGAATATAATTTTTGGTTGAAATAAATTGTACAGCTACAGAGGAAATTTCAATCATTGTTTTTCATATTTGAAGGGACGAGGACAACATAGAGATAAATCACGGAAATAGTTTCCGTTCTCAAAAGAAAAATTAAAAGCAAAATATTCACGAGGATCAAAAGAATTCATGATTGTTTGAAGGAGTTGCGTTATTCTTGAAAGTTGAAGATAATATAACCTCTTGAAAAAATGGATAAGTGAAAAAATGGAACTTTTAAAAATATAAAAGTGACTTATCACTACGTTGCCCGAAGTCCTTCATTTCGTGATTTAAAATGCTCCTTTTTAGGTAAGCGATAGGTTTTAACCTTATTAGGGGTTCACACGTATAATTTCATTCTGCAACCTATAATCTTCCCTGCATGACTTCTAACCAGTTTTGACATTGACGAATAGAATATTTCCAAAGAATTCTATTCTAAGAAAATGGCTAACAGAATCTTATTAAAAGATTCTATTCTAAGGATAAGATCAATATAATCTCTCGAAAGGATTCATTTCAAAGGAATAAACCGATAGAATAATTCCAAAGGATTCAATTCTAAGGGAAAAACAAATAGAATTTTTCGAAAGTTTGAAAAAATCCACGGATTCTTTCACCTAATAGATATTATTTTTGTCATTAAGTATGTAGTGGGAGAAAAAAAAATGCTACACTCTTCGAAAATCTTGTGATGTTCTGGGGAAAAAAACAAATAACTATAGAAAATCAAATATCTCTTTTCGAATCATGCCCACATAGTATTTCGAAGATTCTAATAGATTGAATCCTAATCCTCAAAAAAGATTTTGACGTGATGTATGTGGTACAAAAATACTGTAGTAGTGTAGAGATTATATGGATAACAAAAGATCCAAAGAAAAGAATGCTATTTAAGGAACTTTGGGAATGAAGTAAATTAACCCTCCAAGTGGCTTCGACGAGATATCTCGTGAAAAAGGACCTGACTAATTTTGCTAATGACAAGATATCTCGTCATCAGGCTATTGCCGATTTTTTATGATGACCGGATAAAGATCTGGTCAGTTTTTTTCTAAGGAAGAGATATCTCGTCCATCAAGATCTGGTCAGTTTTGCTAATGATGAGATACCGCTTCGAGACAACCACCAGGAGAGATAGTTTATGTAGCTTTTTCAGTGTTTGTGACTTACAACGATTATAATTTTTAGTGTTAAAAATTTAAGAATATTTGTCAGCAGTTAATGAATATTTCTAGAAGCTTATACAGTGAGTGCGTGAGGGTGTCCATAAATAAATTTAGAAATATTTTAATCTAGCAGAGGACACGTCGTGCATAAACAAGTGAACTTTTCCTTTTCGAATAAAGGCGAATGAACTTATTATAGGAAAGAAAATCGACCGTAGAGCGACAAACCAAACCATTACATGGAAGACTAACCATCATTTTCCCTTTGTTTATATATTATAAGCATACACTAGCAATTTATGAAAGACATTTTTTTTTAATTTCTAACTTCCAAAATGAAATTTCTTTTAATTCTAAAAATGATATGATCGTCTATTAGCGATTCAAATTTCGAATTTGTTTATTTTGTAATTTCCTCACTCAATTCTCTTTTGTTTTGATGCATCACACAAACTAAATATAACTATATATTTTAATCATGCAAAACGTATAAGCTATATATAACAGTGGCGTTGCGTTCATTGAAGCCTTGCATTCCCCGTTGAAAAATATTTGAGTCATCGATTGAATCAAGGAAACATACTGTTAAAAACGAAATTTATTTTTGAAGCAAATCTTAGCAGATATCAATTTCGATTTCAAATTAGCAATTTCTGCTGCACTCTATCCTCGAAACTCTATACGGCCTCCTTGTCATTGAACTGCACAGATGATGCTCGATTGCTTGGACGTTTGTTGATTGCTGTATCTGACTGGTTAGTCGTGTTAGTCATGCACAGTAGGTACCTCTCTCTCTCTCTTTCCACCTTTACCTCTCTCTTCCATTGGTGATAGCTTCAGTCCACCTGATATGCGTAGTTGGTTTTTGCGCACCTATACGACGACTCTATCCTCCTTGTCACCAAAACAGGCTTCAAGATAGCGCATTGTCTTCTCTGTTTAAGCAAAAATCCATACATGTTTGCTGCCAATTTCTTTGTCGAGTTACAGACAATATTCTTTTGTTTCTTGTATCCTATTTATCGAATGTTTGGTTAGTGTTGTAATTTTAGGAGCGATATTTTGTTACCGGATGAAAATATTTTGATTTCATGATCGTTGTACACAATCCTCCTTCGAAGAAATACGTTATACAACCCTTCAAAGTTATGGGCAAAAATCACGTACTGGCATTTCTAACATGGTAACAGAGGTTTGTTTGTCTGACAGGTACAACTGCAAAAAATAGAACTATCCCCTTTTATTTAGGCATAGTTCACAGTAAAACAAATTCAATCTCTGCTTCCCAGTAGTAAATTCTACGCTACGGTACTTATATATCATATGAAACATATATTTATGATCCCCATATTCGTCCATAATTCTTAAGAGCTTACGCTTTTGACGTATGATATAAGTAAATTAACTTAGTTACATGCGTCATAATAAGAAAAATGTATTCAATTGATGCAGTCATTCGAATAAACCATTTTACAATTGATGTATATATTCACGGGGGGGGGGGGGTCGGGAGGTATGAGCCCTCTCTGAAATAATCGTGGTGTTAGAGACAATAAAAAAACATGAATATATAAGATCTACTTGGTGTAAACTTCAACGTAGCTATTTGCGAAAGAGCATGACGGGCTTGGTAAACCTGTTCAGAGGGTCGTATCTGGTTTGAAGACCAGGTAAACCTATCAGGAGAGTCATATCTGGTCTACTGACTGATAAGCTCATCCGGAGGGTCGTATCTGGCTGCGGATCGGGTAAACCTATCCGGAGAGCCGTATCTGCTCTACGGGCAAGTTAAACATAATCCGAGAGCCGTAGCATGTCCGGTTAACCTGCCCGTAAGGTCATATCTGGTCTACGGACCGGGTAAATTATTCAGACAGCCGTATCTACTCTATGGGCCGATTAAATCTAATCCATGAATCGTATCTGGTCTGCGGATCGAGTAAATCTATCCGGAGAGCTAGATTTGGTGTGCGACCTGGTAAGGCCTATCCAAATGGCTGTATGTGGTCTACAGAGCCGAGTAAGCCTAATCCTAGGGTCGTATCTGATCTGCTAGCATTATAAATGTTGGAGGGGTCGTCCCTGGTCTGTGGGCCCCAAAAAATATATGGAAGGCCGTATCTGATCTGTGAGCTGGGTAAACATGTTCGGAGGGCTGTATCTAGTCTTCAGACTTCAGGTAAACCTCTTCGCTACAACTAATTTAACTAACGTGTACAGTTCTTTATTTTGCGTGTACAGTCCTTTATCTTACGAGGGGTTTTTGTGCTCGTTTCCTGAACCCAAACAGGACAATAGCCATTTCGCAAAAGCCAGGTGTAACTCATTCATACTGAATCTAGATCATTCAGCGTAAATTAAAGTTTCACGAATCACAATAATTAGAATACATACACGCATATCGAAAAACACATTAAACGTGATATTCATTCAACATAAGAATTTGATTGGAATAGGGAACAGGGAGAAAACTGGGCCAACCCCTAAAATTATTTTCTTAACACGCTTCTGGATTCTACCAATTTAACACATTTATACTCACCAAAATTGGAACAATTATGATGAATCTGTCTGCTTGGTTGACCTCAATAAGATGCTCTCAAAGATATAACGAAACTACTTTTAAACTAGTATCTGCGCTAAACTTTCTTAATTGCTTATATCTATTAATGCCAAAGTGTCGATACTCAAATTTAATATCTTACTTCAATCCATTTATATTACATCCATATCAATAAATAAATTTCAGTACCTTTAAATGAAATCAATTTATCCCAAAAATATGTAACAGAATTTCCTATACTTTTACTGCTGTTAATTCTTATTTCGAATAAATTGCATGACATAAAGCTACCCTAAGTCATATTTCTACATTTAGATTCTGAAAGTCTACTTCCATTTCATCCCATTTCCTTGCTCAAAGGCACTTTTTGGCGGCACTTTTTGACGCCAAACCTATTTTTGCTCATATTCTCTTTCCTGCACTGATTTCTATCTTCCAGATTTCTCATTGCTTGCTGTAATCAGACAGCTGAAGAATTTCATTTGAGTGGCGAGCTCTTCCATATAAGTTTAGAAATATTATGCAGCTCCAAAAATCAAATCAAGCATAGTTAAACTAAGCGACAAAATTGTCGAATGGATCCCATAATGGTCTATTCTATATTGTTTATATCCATTGCTACCATTCGACAATAAACGAATAATATTGATTTCTGGCCACATACGTTAGTGGGAAAATGCTTATAGATTATAAGCATGACATGAATTCAAAATAATAACATACTTTACATTAAGTAAGAAAAGAACATTTTATTTTGTTACTACATATTAAACAAATATTCAAATTTAATAGTATACAGGTAAAATTAAATCAAATATAAAAGCATACAGGTAAAATTAAATCACATTTTTGCACAAGGTATTTTCCAATCTTACTTGTACAGAAAGAAAACTAGAGAGAATTATTTATTCCAATTCAAATAATTTCATAATGATGGTGGTGATCCTCTTCAGGAAAGAAATGATGGTATGTTTTTTCTCTTATAACAGTGAGCACTGCCAAAGCGAATCCCAACTTAACTTTTCGAAAAATACTAATTGAAAGAAAGTCATACGGGTTACCAGAACCTGGTGGGCATCTCCATACTTCATTTCAAAAAAGAAATTTGATTACTCAAAATTAAGGTTATTGATTACATCAATTCCACACCGATGTAATCAATAACTTGAACAAGTTTTGCATTTTTGAAGCTAGAGATGTAAATTTATCGGGAATAAATAAGTTTTGGAGAATATTCTCCAAGAGGAGACTGATCGAGAATTCTCTTCTAAAAGACACTAAAAAATATCATGCAATATATTTTTTAATCAATGAATGAATACATAATTGAAAAATAATCATATCAATAATCACTCAAAATCATTAAAGTGAAAGCTCTTCCATGTAGTTCTAGCAATATTATGCAGCTCCTGGCTCAAATCATGTATATTTAAATTAGCTTCAAAATTAGCCAAAGAAACACGTAACGGTCGATTTTATATTGTTGCCATTCGACAATAAATAAATAACACCGATTTCTGTGCCCCGTACATTAGTGAAATATTCAGAAAATACAATCACTTTCACAACAGATACCAATACAAATTTTACTTTCTTGGAAACAGTTTTTGGAGAAAACGGTGTATAAGTTCCTTTTCAAACAAGAGAAGTTATTAGCTTGAGGCAATTCCTAAATATCAGTATTGTCTCCTTATCTTTGCAAAAATCTTACCTATGAGTAAGAAAAACTTGTCAAGCTCGGTTTTACAACCCGGATTTATGCTTTCAGTTTTCATTCCCCGCACACCCACGAACTGTGTCTGAGAATGAAAATTAAAAGTGATATGTGACTCTAACTTACGGTATTTTGTTTCTTATCGCGAACGTATGACAAGAAACTAACAGCAAGGATACTGGAAGAATAAGAAATTGCAACTAAGAATTATAAATTTCGATTGAACAAAAAAGATTTTTTGGTCATATACCAAGAAATGATCACATCTTTTACGTTAGGTCAGAGGATTCCCAAAGGAAGTTTCACGCTGCTTTATGTTTGCTGCTTTATGTTTATCAGAGGTTAGGGGTTTCAGTGATTTTAGGGATGTATTTCTAGATAGACTGAGTAAGCTGAAAAATTTGTTTTTTAAGAACAAATTAGTTGGAGATTAGAGGTTTCAGTGACTTCAGAAACGTATTTATAAATAGACTGATTAAGTTGCAAATTCAAGTGCTGCAAATTTTTTTTTACATAGAACAAATTAGATTAAAAATAGATGTTTCAAAGACTTTAGGGACGTATTTCTAGGTGGACTAAGCAAGTTGCAAATTTTAAATGTTACAAAAAACTTTTTTTCAAAGAACATATTAGAGGTCGTAGGTTTCATTGAATTGATGGACATAAATATAGATTGGGAGTAAACTACAAATTTTTGTGCTTCCAAATTTGTTTTTGTTTGTTTGTCTGCCCACTACACCACTCAAGAACGGAGCATAGACATAGGGTTCATACGCATGTACACTGACATGATTGCCCAAATGTTTCAGTAGGCTTGTCAGGTACACTCGGCATAACAAGCCGACTATAGAGCGAATTGTTTTCGAAAAAGTCATCTATAGGTTGACCATATTTTCTTGAGATTAAAGCGACACATTACGGTGGCAAAAACGTTACTGGGGTTAGGTAATATTCCTAAAAAGAAAGACGATAAATTCTTTCTGGAGATCGTCATTCAAAATGCAGTTTCGCCATTGACATTGCAAGGGACGCTTTGACATTCAAAGATAGACTTAAAGCTTTAAGAAATGAGGCTTTGAACAAAATTATGAAGTCTAAGCCGCCGGAATTGAATAATAAAGACACAGGTTTCCATACAGGCAAAACAAAAACTAACGCTACAACACAAGAGACGCTGTGTCTGAGACGCGCAAGTGTTGCTATCATGTATTTTTTCTAAATAAATCACTGCAGATATCGATACATTGTGCGACTGCACTGTTATACAATTCACTGGTATCCATGAGGGAATATTGCTATAATATTATAGGTAAAACGAAAAAAAATTAAGGTAGTAGTTAATTAACGTCGCAGCACTGGAGCAACACAACGGGTTATTGGCAATGGTCTGGGATCAATCCTGAAAGGAAAGATCCAAGGATAACGCCTCGTAACTTTGAACCACGGTCAGATGACGAGAACAACACCTGTGTGTGTGTGAGCTGCCACCCCACTCTCCAAACTTTCCCACCACGCCAATGTGAAGACATTTGAAGTCACGACAGAATTAATGTGCTCCATCCCCCTTTGTGCACGATGGTCCTTGGTTGGATTCGAAAAAAATTTAAGATTAACCAATATTAAAGTATATTTATACAGTTTTTATCAACAATGGGACAAAATCGACAGTTTTATGAGAGAGACGGGGACGAACGGGAAATTTTGGAAAAAAAGGGTACCGTCCTGTTGAAAAGGGTACAAATGGTACTAGTCCTCTATATCGTCAGTTCTATATGTAAAACCCTATCAAAACTGTCTACCAGAGTAAAAAATGTCAGTGTTCGAAAGTGGATGGCAGTTACTCTTTGCACACAAATGTGTTTATTCCAACGAAACTTCTAAAAAACACTTGAAAATGCCACGTAGGATTTTTCATTTCTTTCTCTTTTCCTCCTTACTTGAGACGGGAAATAAAAAGTTCCCCAACTGCGTGTGGCATCAGTCTCGGCTCACGGAATGCAATCTTTCAATTTTGCCGCTCACAGGGCTCCCCTTCCCTCTGGTCAAATTATATGTTATCGCGCTCTCCGAAGTTTTGCCAGAAATAAATTTAATAGCCAGCGTCGATAACACGTTGGTTAAACTATTTCTCTTTAAAAGTCCCTCCGAGCGCTGGTATTAGGGAAATCCGATGATCTCTTCGAAGAATAGGGAAAAACTCCGAAGATTCAGCTCAGATAAACAAGAAATAAGAAAGACTACTTTCTCCCTGATTTTTATTGCAGATAGGAGCTGCACAAGTTTTTGAGCCTCTCTTCGCGCAAACCTCATTTTAAAACTTTTTCTTCCCAACTTTTCTGTTCCATCGCTGGTGCAATTTATAGTCTGCTAAGGTCACAGTTCTCAAGATTTCCGCGTGAATTTGTTTTTCCCCTTTTCCACATCTGGTTTTGACGGGCGTATGTATGTATAAGTGGGCGTTCAGAATTCTTCTTTCTTTTTCTTTTTATTTACTATCATTATTTTGTTCTTTTCATCCCGCGAGGCTCACTAGTCATTCCCTCTATTTTTTTTGGCGGCTCCTACCCCTTGGAAATTTATTCTACGCGGATGTCCTCCCGGTTGAAATCCATAGAAATCATTTAATACAGACAAACGCTGCCCAAAGCACAATCCCATGCTTAAGAATTCCTGTTGAAAGAACGGCGGAGACCAAAAACAACAACCGCAGATTCTTCTAAACTAGTGCCATGTACACTGACATCATTACAATGAATATTACAATCGGCTTGTCAGACGCACTCGGCCTGGAAAAATAAGTCATCTATCATCGTCAGTTCTGGATTCAGGATTTCTAAATACGATAACGGAATGACGTGTTTATTCTTTCTATAATTTGGTATATTCCCATGCGTTTTATGAGTCTAAATACAGGGTTGGGGTATTTTTGAAATGAAATGTGCCCTTATTTGAGAATCCGTAGGATTGAATAAATTAAAATATCGAGTTGAGGGTGAAATGGAACAAATTAGATGGTGGTGAAAAAAATTTTTTTTATGCTTTCGTTTACGGGTTATGTATGAGTTTCGGGGGAGAATATTTTTGCCAACTTGAACTTTCGAGTTAGTTTTGTATGGAAAAATAGCACATCATGTTTTTCATAACACGTGGTGAATCAATCAACAGATTACATATAAAACCAAATTGAACGATTCGTAATGTTGATGAAGAATTTTTCATTCAGAAGTCCTTTTGAGATTATCTAACCTTTCTTTGAACTTTTTAAAGATAAGTTTGAGATAATTTAAACAAACACTAATTGTAACGTAATATTACACTCTAGCAGGATTGAATATGATTAGAAGTGGATCCTTTCAGTCCAGCAGTAAGTCTACACAAACAAAAAGAATTAAAGCGTCGGTCTATTTGCAATTTTTTCGAAAATGAGGTTTAAATTTAATACTGGTCTATATATAGTATTAGGCATCGATTCCTTAATTCCCAAGAAAACCACAAGATGTTGTGGTTGATCAGAATATAATATCATGAAGTCTCACTCACGGATGTTGAAAAACGATTTATGCGAAAACACCAGCCTTCCTTTACTAACTAATTCGTATTTGTTTACGGGGAAGGGAACATAATTGCTAAATCTCGGGCTTGTTGCACTGTGGCCCTTAATTCTTTTCTTTACGTTAAGGGGGCAGTGGACATTCAAAACCACCAAAATCAATAGAAAAATAGACTTTTGTTATTTTAGTAGGAAAAAAACTTTAAAAAAATTAATTGATATCAAATTCTGTGAATAACAAAAAATATTTTACTTACGATCTTTTTTGGCGGAGTTATATATACAAAATCAAATATATTGCAGATGATTTAGTTGAAAATTTTTGGATAATCCTTGAAATCTATTGTATATATCCAAGTGCAAATGAGAAATCATGCTTCCAAATTTTAAGATTTTGTTTTAAAAAGTTGCTTAACCTATGCATTTGTTTTGAACATTTTTATGTGTTTTGTACATATTTTTTATTCACAACTGAGATTTACACTTACCAATTAGAGTTAAGTTAATTTCTATGTATACAAACTATTGTGTTAAAATTTTGACAGTACATGGAAAATCAATGATCATGGAACCTATCAATTTTTGCTAATTTATCAAACATGTTGACCACATTTTATGTAACTTCCGAATGACTTAATATTTTTAGACCAAGCTTTAAATATAGGCATTTTGGTAGTATACAAACAGTCTGCAAATTTCCTAACAATCGGATAGCAGCTGCAAAAGTTTGTTTTGAAAGTCTACTGTCCCCTTAAGATATATTTCACGGCCATAGAAGGAGGGGAAACGGTGAAGCTTTCGCCATGTGGCGTCGATCGTCTCAACGAGCTTAGTAAACAAAACGGTAAACAGAATAAGGTTTCATGTAGCACTTACCTATGAAATTGACATCAGAAAAGTTATTAAGATTTATTTTGCTCCTTCAGTAAAATTAGTTATTCATAGCACAAATCGTTATTCGGCCGAACACTTTATAGTCCATTGCAATTAGGTAAAATAGAAGGAAAAAATTTATAAAGTTAAAATTTTGGTTAAACACTCCTTGGGCCTCCAGGAAATGAAAACCAAAGAGTTCCCTCCCTCGAGGGGGGCTTCCCCCTAAAATTTCGAAAAAGTCAAAGGTTGTATCTTGCTTATAAAACAAGCTATAACTATGATTTGTTTTAAATATAGGTAATTAAGTTTTCTATAAATTATTACATTAGACTTAAGCTTGTATTTGGCATAGTTTTCCTGTTAAAACATATTTTATGAAAAAAATACCAGTAAAATATATATAAATTTAATTTTTTTCTACGATAATTTTTTTATTAAAGCGAACCAAATAAACGTTTTATTGAACTACTAAACTTGAAATGTAAAAAAATAAATAGTATTTAGTCAAACATTGGAAATACCGTACTGTTTTACGTTTTGTTTTACCAGTGCTGCTCTTAAAAGCCTGTTTTTTTTATTTTCGTGCATTTCATTTTGAAAGAGAAGGCATGTAACACAGTTTAAAACCAAAGCTTTACTAAACACCAAACAACACATAACCTTCTCTAAACTGAAAATTTGGAACATAGTCATAAATTAAGAATGAAAATGTATCGGAAGTGTGAAAAAATATTTGGCTACATTTCAATACAAATTATTTTATTTTACAATAATTACATTAAAATGGTTTCTGTCTAGATAATGCAGAATAATGTAACAGTTCTTGCTTTACTATATAATATTATCTTCTTCATCGACGATGTCTATTGCTTCGGTATTAGTACAGCTTTGACCTCGGCAGTTCTTGCATATAATAGTGCAACGCAGGTTAGCTTTCATACACTTGCATTTCCTTCCACAACATTTATTGCATTCACAAGTAATTAGAGACACTGTTTTAGCTGGCGCTGGTCCTTTAGTAGTGAATATGGGCGTCAACGATTTGTTCACTAACTTCCATCCCCAGCCCGATGGGTTCAAACAATCTCCTTACCATGTTTGCACTTGGTGGAATGTGCGACGGGAGTGTTGATGTGCAGCTTCTGTGGTTGGAGGTAACATGGAGAGGACAACAGCAGCACTCGCTTGACCTACTAGTTTATTAAAACAGTCATATCTAATCTTATTTAAAAGCTGCTTTCTTCTTTCTTCGTGTTGTACAATGCGAAATATAAACGAATGAGAAATAACCGTCCATTTTTTTCTTGATAACTTCCGTCACCTTTTTCATTCTCTAAAATAAACTTATTTACAAAACCTGCAACATTTCAGGAACCATCGATTCAACGTTTTCAGTACAATTTGTTATATTTGGGTAGGCTGATGTGTTGTAAACTGTCATGCGGATATCTTCTCTGACTATACTGACTGCGGCTTCGACAATTCTAAGACACTCTTTTTTTTCATTGTCAGCCCGTTCGTTGTACCACTGGTTAATTAGTTTTAAACCACTGTCCCGAAAACAAACAACCGTGAGTTTTTTCCTCATTGTTGCGAGTAGAACTCCATCTCCGTACCGTTCTACTAATTTGTTTTGAAGAGTTTTTGTCATAGAGACTCACTGTGTGGTAGGTTTACTTCAATCTTATGCATCGAATAGTTTAACGTAAATTGACCTCCGATATTTCAATGAAAGTATTGGGTCATCCGGAAAGTTCTGCGGTTTTTCAAATCGAAGTGCGCTTTCTTATTACTATTTTGCTACCGCTGATAAGGCGTGACCTTGATTGAAGCAGATGTGTAAATTCGGTCTTTTCTGCTTTCACTGCATGATTCTAGCTTGTGTTATGGCACAATTTTTGTTTCACTGCAGTGCTAAGAATGGAGAACCAAAATGTTCATTTTCGTCATATTATGCTCTTTTATTTTAAGAAAGGAAAAAATGCTGGTCAGACTGCTCGTAAAATTTGTGCTGTATATGGACAAAGTGCTGTTTCTGATGACACAGTTCGAAGGTGGTTTGATAAATTTAAGCGCGGAAATTTCAGCCTCGAAGATGATGCCGCTCTGGACGACCATCCTCTGTAAACGAGGACCTATTAAAAGATGCCGTCGCTGAAATCCACGTTATACAGTTCAGGAACTATCACACAGGGTAAACATTCCAAAAAGTACAGTTCATGATCATCTGAAGAAGATTGGGCATGTAAGCCGCTACGATGTATGGGTACCCCATACTTTAACACAACAGAATATGCTTGCTCGAATTTCGGCATGTGATTCTTTGCTGAAACGAAATGAAGAAGCTCCTTTTTTGAAACGGCTCATTACTGGAGATGAGAAGTGGATACTATACAATAATGTTACAAGAAAAAGAACATGGGGTAAGCCAAATGAACCTCTCCAAGTAACATCGAGAGGGGGCTGCATCCCAAAAAAGTAATGCTTTGTGTATGGTGGGACTACAAAAAAATTGTTCATTATGAATTGTTGCCACACAATCAGACATTAAATTTGGAAAATTACTGTTCTCAAATGGCAGTATTAAAAGCAGAAATCGAAGCAAAGCGACCAGAACTGACCAAACGTCGAGGTGTTGTCTTCCAGCATGACAATGAATGTCAGACAAAGACTTATTGAGTATGGCTGAGATGTTTTGTGTCAACCCCCATATATACCAGACCTTGTCCCTCAGATTTTCACCTCTTCAGGTCACTTCAAAATTCTCTGGACGGCCTGGAGTTCAATTCTTTGGAGACTGTCAAACAGCACCTCGATAACTTCTTTACAAATAAGCCTAATGACTTTTTTAAAAAAGGAATTTTCCAGCTGCGGGAAAGATGGCAAAAAGTCATAGAACAAAATGGTGCTTATGTGATTCAATAACATTTTCTTAAGTTTTTGTACTGCTTCGTTGGTATTTATCATAAAAAACCGCAGAACTTTCCGGATGACTCAATACAGAGATCTTGAAAAGCTGTATCAAATGTTGCATCTTGAGGGCGGCTCCTTTTTTGGTTACCTGAGGGTTTGGTATCGAATTTAGCACAACAGTCCTTATGATAGCATGCATCTGCTGCTACCAAATCAATAACACTATTTATTCGAGCAGCAACCTGGCGACCCCAGTCGTCATCTCGCAATTGGACCTTTGTTAACAATGAATCTTTTAATGTTAAAGAACGAACTTCATAGACTTCTCTACGCTTTTCGATAGGTTTCTTTTTTCAATTTAAGCATCACATTTTACATTGCATATAAAACAGATTTTATTAAAATTAAGTGTAACAGACGACCGTAAACTCGTACTGTTTTCTGCAGAAGCCTCTTTACAATCACGCTCAATGTTCAGTTCTTTGAGTTTGGCGGATATTAGTAACTTTATAAATAAACATTTGTTATGTTACTACTTTAATAAATGAAAAAATTGAAACAACTACAATTCTGCAATTTCCCTTTTGTTCTTTTCTTCATAAAAATACATTTTTGTAAGAAAATCATGGCCAATACGGAGTTACATATAAAATTATTTATAAAAATAATAATTTATTAGTTAATAAAATAAACATTAGTATTAGTTTTTATTATAAGCTGGGTACGATAATTTTAGGCCCCGTTCACATGAGGCGTTTTCCAACTCCCGTTTTACGTCTAAACAAAACTCGGGGAGCCAAAGTACATAGAGTTCTACTGGAGTGTTCACGTGAGAAATCGCGAAAATCCAAGCGCTAGATAGCTTCGGCACTTCAACAATCTCCGGTCGTTCTCGCGATCAGGCGTTGGAGAAGCATACGTTTCTACTGCACCGTTCACATGACACGCGTTAGGGCTTTTTTATTCCCCTAGTCCAAGTTCCTATCTTCGCGATCGTTAAAGTTAGAGTGAAAATTTCAACGGATTTGAAATCTGCGGAAAATTTTACATTGGAACGATACCTAAAATGTGATGTGATTTTCTGTAAATAAATAATTTTTCAACTGTAACTTTAATATTTTCGCGATACGGATTTGACGAATATATTCATTACGAACACAAAAGGGAGTATTCATCTCGTTTTTATAGAAAAGATATAACTTGATTGGAGTATTTTGTCTTAATCCATTGCTTTATATTTATGGCCATTAAAAATAGGATGAGAATATTTAATCATATTCGATTTATTGAAGAAATTTACCCTGCTTTGACACAAAACTTGCAAAAATGTGATAGTTTATAACAAGAGGATAGTGGGTAATTTTATTTCTGAGAATAACGTATACCGACAACTGTCCGTTCTAGTTTTCATGTGCGGCAAACGTCTTTAAATAAAGCTAAAATTAAATATTCAATTTAAAAGCTAAGCTTTAGTTATTTTTATTTTTCCTCAACGGGTGAAATGCGTGAGATAAGTTTCAATTTTCATTCATTTTTCGCATCCCCGTGTTACATTGAAGTCGATATATCACTTGAAAATGAACTTCTGATTTACTGAACTTAATTTAATGTGAGCTTATTTTTCATAGAATTTATATTTTAATCTTGCAGTTAGTGTTATTACTACTTTAATCGAAATTTTTATATTATACACTGCTGGCCACCGTAAATGCAACACCCTGAAGGAAGCATGCAAATAATATGAAATTTACAACATGCATTAGCGGAGGTGAGATATGCAAATGATTAGAATTTCAGCGCAGACGCACATCACGCGCGCCTGTGGCGCCACTTCAAAGCGCTATTTAAGGCTTGGAGATTTCGACGATTTCAAGTACGGCAATTGTGTTTTTCTTGTGGTTTTTTCAAAAAAACGATCAATTATGCCTCGTAGAAAACAGCGATCATCTTTTGATCATGTATCCGAGTTCGACAGAGGAAGGATAGTGGCCTACCGAGATTGTGGATTATCTTTCAGGGAAATCGGTAGTCGTGTTGGACGAAACCAAACAACTGTAATGCGGATATGTGATCGTTGGATGCAGGAGGGTACGACGGACCGACGTGTTCGATCGCATCCACCTCAGTGCACCACTTCACGTGATGACAGGCATATTGTGCGTATGGCAGTGACGGATCGCTCAGCCACATCACGAACCATAGCACAGCACATTCAGTCTGTACCGCATCATCCAGTGTCTGCGCGTACCATTCGACGCCGTTTACAGCAGAGTGGTCTGTCCGCAAGACGTCCATTGCTTCGTCTACCCTTGACGCAGAACCACAGACGTTTCCGCCGCCAATGGTGCGATGAAAGAAGGATGTGGACGGCAGAATGGAATGAAATTGTCTTTACTGACGAGTCACGCTTCTGTCTGCAACACCACGATGGTCGGATTCGAGTCTGGAGACACCGTGGAGAGAGGATGCTGAACAGCTGCGTTATGCACCGCCACACTGGTCCTGCACCGGGTATTATGGTATGGGGCGGTATTGGATATCACTCTCGCACTCCTCTAGTACGCATTGCCGGTACTTTAAGCAGCCAGCGCTACATCTCCGAGGTGTTGGAGCCAGTTGTCCTTCCTTACCTTCAGGGCTTGCCCACAGCCATTTTTCAACAGGATAATGCGCGACCACACGTGGCACGCATTGTCCAAGGGTTCTTCGTCAATCGCCAGATTGAATTGCTTCCCTGGCCAGCTCGCTCTCCGGATCTTTCGCCGATAGAAAACATGTGGTCCATGGTTGCTCAACGATTGACCCAGAATACATCCCCAGCTGCCACACCAGATCAACTTTGGCAACGTGTGGAAGCTGCTTGGTCTTCTGTACCCCAAGAACACATCCAAAGTCTCTTTGAATCAATGCCGAGGCGTGTGGCAGCGGTGATCTCCAACAATGGCGGCTACTCTGGCTATTGATTTTGGCAGGAACCACACTTCACAGAAGTCTATAAATTTAATCATTTGATACTTGGTCAACATGTTATCTACAAAATAAATTTTGTTGTGATATCTCTTGTCTTTCTTGGTGTTGCAATTTGGGTGGCCAGCAGTGTATATAGGCGTAGATGGGCAAATTCTATTAGCAATCTCCTGGTTTTCGATATGTACTGTTTTTTGGGTTTCCTTTGAGATATATTTAGTTTTAACATGATTTTCTCGTTCCACCGTGGGTTTAATCAAATTTTAGTTGACATATTTCCCAGTCGTTATTCCAGTGCTAAAAAACCACTGAAAGAGGGTAGGTTGGAGGGCTAGTTTTCGTTTCGGATAGTCGGAACTCAGGGAAAATTGTGTTCAAAATAAAAACTAATTATTGTTACATATGTGTTATTTGTGCTGATACATTAAAATGTTTAGAGATAGGTTTTAAAAAATATAGATATTTATTTGAAGGAAAATTAAAATAAAAATTAGCTTTAGATCGTAGGAAACACGATAAAACCTGCAAAAATAACAAAAGAAAAGGTTATCACCAGTGCCGGATTTTGTTTGCGTGTCATCTTTTTGATAGTACTTCGTAGACAATGCCATATAAACAGAAATTTCGTTTCCAATTTCCTGGTTTTAGAAATGTTTCTAGAAAGTGTTTGATATATTTTTATTTTACACTATCAATTTTAAAATTTTAAGGAAATTGTTTGATCATTTCCAGTTAGTTTCGTTTTAATCAAAGTTTTACAGAAATATTCCAATTTTTCATACGCAGTTTCGCTTTTACGATAAAACACATTACAAATGACTCATCTGCTAGCTTCTTGAACCCAAAAAATCTGTGATCACCCTTTAACACAAAACAAATCCTTAATAATATTTATTGGTGGGTGAATCATCGACACTGGAGAGTGAAGGTTATAGAGTTTTCCTCTAGTCTTGACAGTAAAAAACAAATACTTTAGGTTTTTATAGTTAATGAAAATGCTTAATAATGCCACAATTTGAACTACATAAAACACTCTTTCTCTGTGATCCGCTGGCTCATACCGGTTCCTAGGTCCAAAATAATCCCGTCATTCGAAAAATTTTGAAAAACGTACGAAAGGCTAACGTGCAAAAATTTACAACCGAGGTTGATGGCATTGGCATTGCACCGAAACGCATCGTATACTATACGTTACGAAAGATTTACCTGTTTAGTTTGTCACTTCTGGTCAGCAAGTCGATTATATTGAATTTATGTACAAAGATTTAAGTTCAAAAACACTTTATTCACATGCAAATAGGGAACGGATGTTTTACAAATCGAAAGAATATCAAATTTTTATGTCGTTTTGAATATTTTTAGATTATCAGGTATTTTATTGCTCATTAAACATTTCTAAGTTAACCAAATCCAGGCTCTTGTGAATACAGAGAAATTAATTTTAGGTTGGGAAAGAGATTTTCATCCTATTTTTAATGACTAAAATTAAAACAGTTGACAAGGAGCAACAAAATATCTCATTAAAGTGACATTCCCTTTAAAAACAAGGCAATACTTCCGCTTACGCTTACAATAAAGTTTCAAAGAATATCTGAAAAAATATTTATTGCGACTATTGACAAAAAAAATAATTTTTTTCAAAGAAAATCATGATTTTGGTATTGATTTAGCGTAAAATTTTACGCTGATTTAAAATCCGTTGAAATTTTGACTCTATCTTTAACCATTCAAAAGATAGATACTTGGATTAAGGGAATAAAAAAACAATTTAATGCATAACGGAAACTGACCTTGAAAAACGTCCAAGAGGTGTTCACATGATAGCGCTCGAAAATTCTTATCAAACGCGCGTTGGAAAAAGTCCATGTGAACGGGGCCTTACGCTTTGACGGTTTTTGCAAATTCAAGGGGGAGGGGGAACCTCCCCCTTCAGGGATGGAAACTCTTCCGTTCTCATTTCCTTGAAGTCAAAGGAGTATTTGACCAAAGTTTCAAAACTTTATAAATTTTGTCTCCTATTTGCTATTTTTCGGTCTAATTGCAATGGACTATTAACGAATAACCGAATAATGGATAAAATTATAATTGAATATCACAGCGTTTGAGTTTCTATTTATTAATTTCACAAAATTTTCTTTTGTCAAAAGCATTGTATAAAAGACACTGAGTCGGACTTGTGCAGGTGTCGTTCTATAAGTGTGCATGTTTGATTTTGAGGGGCCAACTTTTCTGTTTATAAAAACTTTCCTTTCGTGTGCATGTCTATTACTTGATTGTCTTGTTTTGGGCACAGCTTGGTCAAATATGGCCCTTGCACCATAACAAAATCAACCCAACCAATTAAATTTGAGGAGCCAGCTCGCGTAGCAAAAAATTACCGAAGAGCTACAAACCCATACGCACATCCACAGGAGCTATGGGGGCTTAATCCACAAGACCCGAAAAAATAACAAATATATCTTTTTTAATTCGTGGAAATATCTGCGGGGGAAGGGAGTTCTATAGGGGTTTAAGCCTAGCCCCTAGACTCGTAAAAAACAAATGTATTCTTTTAAATTCATAGGCAACATGCTTTTGGATATCAACATGTCGAGAAGGGTTAAAAGTATTTAAAGCATATGACCTTCGTCTATGATACAAAGTAGTGTACCAAATGCAAAAAAGAGCCAGCCTCTTCACATCACATCCTACATTGTATCATGTCAATAGCCAAGAAATCTTCAATATCACAACACAATAGTTGGAAAATTAATTTTACACAACCTCCATATCTTCGTGTAGAATTTATCCAGTACCATGCGATAAGCATCAATCAGCTAACTTTTTATTTTTCTTTCACTTCAGATGGGCCGATGGGATGTATAGATATATTAATATGTGTTAAACAAATTCATAATCTTCGCATTTACGAGTGAATAATTAATTTTCTAAACTACTATTATTTAAATAAATTACTGTTATTCAATCTAAATAGTATTACAAAAGTTTTATATGCATTTATGATACAGTCAAACCTCGTTAAAAACCTTGGACTATAAAAAAATTCGTATTAACCGTAGTTCATGTTATCCGAATTCGGAAAAAAGCATTATTTCAACAACAAAATAAAATACTAATATGTTTTCAATACTTACTGTACAATTCTTGGCTCACGGATAAATGGTATTCTTGATTACAAAGATTATACAGAGGATTCTTGATTAGACAGATGATTCTTGATGCACCAATAATTCTTCATTACACAGATATTACCTGATTAAGCAATTTTTGTCTTGAAATAGTTCTGTTATCGATTTTTGTGTTTTTCTTTTTTCGTGACATTCTTTTAGAAAATCTTTGATGCGGCCAACGCTGTATAGTTGACTTGATGAATTTTCATTGCCTAACAAAAAGCGGTGAACAATTTCTAAGCCAGCAGTAGCTTGTTTTAAAGAAGGCACGCTTATACCTTCGTCTCCGGATTTTATTCTTTCCTCTTCAGTCTCTTCCACAGTTTCGGAATCACTTAATGTTTCCGATAAAACGATTGAAAAGAATTGCTTGCTCTTAAGTTTCGAAAATTTGTTCGTCTTAACGGGCGATTAGTATAACCCGAACTCTTCTAACAAATGTGTTAATATTATTTGAATGTTCATTTCGGATTGGACTTTAGATCGGATTATCAATAATTCGTATTAAACTAGTTCGTCTCCATGAGGTTTGACTGTATTTCATTTGTAAAACTATAAAAATTGGAAACCAACCATTCCGTGCCCGAAAACCTCCCGTCTGTCTTCACCATTGACGCAGGTCCGTTCCTGAGATATGAGCTGCCCATGTACAAATTTCAGCAAGCCGCCTCCTCTTCTAAAAACATTTAATTTCCAAAAAGAATTCCCTTCCTCAAGCACGCATCCAAAAATAATTTCGTATGCTCTGGTCTTCTTTCTCATGATTATCTAAATGCCATCACGTTAAATGAGAATTGCGTTTACAGATTTTTTTTCGATTGTCTTCAGATTATAGACGAATTCAGTCGTTTTTCTTACCTGTAATTTACGAAACTTCGATTATCCCTGATATAACTAGCTGCACTCTGTCTTCACCTTTCGAGCCCTTGGGCTCTCCCCTCCAAACATCCTTGTCTTTGATGAGTGACTTTTGAATTATACTAATGTAAATAAAAACAAAATATGCATATTAAGAAGTTTTTCTTATTACAATCGCGGATAACAAAAACATAGAGCAAATGTGAAATTAGTAATATCGAAAAACTTATTGATGGGTATATTTATTTAAAGTTGAAGGACATAATGCGCTTGTTTTTTGGTCGTCCTTATTTTTTCCCGACAACGTGTAGGTGCACACCCAGCATGCCACTCGGTGGAATGGCACTACATTGATGATATAGGTTGGGAAATGAGTGAACAAAGAAAACAAACAGTAATTCAGAGAATTTGGAATGTGATGATCGTATTCTTCAATAAAAGGTGTGCTTATTTTCCAGCGGATAGATTCTCATATTTTGAGATACTTGAAATAATGATAATAATTTTATAGAAGGGAATCAGCTGCCTGAGGTAAGGTCTCTTTATGTGCTGACGAATTACTATTTGTTTCTGACATAACTCATAGCGACGTCACTGAATCAGTAACAGACTGACTCGGATAATCGGTCGGGAAAATCTAACCATCTATCGGCCTCAGCTGGGAATGGCTAAAAGCAAAATGTGCAGTTTTAAACAATTTGATGGCATTATAAATAAGGCAATGATTTCAGATAACTTAATTCTCAAGGAAATAGCTCCTTTTCTATTGTCATCTTTTGAAAAGTTTTTCATTTGCTTTAATCAAATTGATGAATTATTATCATGACAATACAAAATTGATCCAAATTAGATTTTAACCCTCCAAGTGTTTCGAAGAGATATTTCGTCCAAGATCTGGTCAATTTTGCCAAAGACGAGATATCTTGTAGAGACAAAACTGCCCGATTACTCCAAAGGGAATGAAGATCCAAGAAGAAAAAAATGTTCCTTGTCCGGAACTTGTGACAGTTTGGAACAGGTTTTTGCAACAGAGGTTGGTCACAACAGGGCAGTTTTCGACACAGCTTTCGAAGATAAACCATCAAGAGGTTAAGATTAGTACAGTTATGAAATGATAATTCATTCGAAGAAACTACCATTGTCCATATACTTCTTTTATTTTGAACTAAAACGCGAGTGGCATACTACACCCTTCCTTATCAATATAGTAGTGATTTTTTATATCACTGATGTGTTCATTTAAATTTTCTGGACAAACCCCTCTAAGCTTCTAGTATAGCCCGCCCGCTTAATTCAACCACGTTCAGCCTTACTTTTAAATTCAACAAAGAATCAACGCTGAAGTAGAATTCGGAGTTGACTTCATTCTTTATCGAAAAAGTACCATCATTCTTATATAAAAACATTTACATTTCTAATTAAAACACATTGTTCCCTTGTCTAATGCCACGCTATTTTTTCTATTGAAAATCTTACCGGTCTAATAAAAGAACCAGCTTTTCAGGTACTTCCTGATTTTAAGTGGACCTATCTGTCACTGCACTGAACATTTTCCCAAACTAAGAATTATCGTTTCAGAATATCGTATACCAAAATCCAGCCATGAAATTTATTAAAGAGAAACCTAAATCGCGATAGGTAGATAATATAAAGGTGTTCGTAGTCATTGAATGAAGTAGATCAATAACAGTTTATTGTAGACTATTGCATAAAAATGTTTTTTTGATTAATTTGTTTTCAATCTTAGTTTATGGTTTATTTTCAAAAATACGCAAGTCATATTAGTTCTTAAATACATTTTTATTGTTTATAAAATACATTAACCCTTAGTGATAATTTGATTGGCTACGCTTAAAGGTTAAATTATTTTTGCAAGTGATAAAAATATATAAGTAAGGACTTCACAATAGAAGGCAAGCAGCCTTCTATTGTGAAGACTATTAGTTTCCGAACTGCTTTTAGCAGTCGCAAAAGAATCCAAACCCCACTGTAACTAATAAATATGTAAAATTAAAAATTTAAAAATAATAAATCTTGGTTTCATTTACAAAATATAATATTGCTTACCTAGATCATTATTTCTCAAAGTAGACGCTACCACTCCCCTGTTGGCGTCGAAGGAATCTTCGGGGTTATGCTGGTCCCAGGGAAAATGGGGAGGGTTTACAGAGCAAAGGTCGGCAATAAGATGCTGGAAAAAAGTGCCCCCTAAAAATGTTTTAAGCAAACACTTTTATCCATTTTACCTTACAGGCACACTAGTGATGAATTGTCACAATAATTATATGTTGCAAAATGCAAATTACAACTGATCGATCTAAAAACGCTGCGACAGGTCTAAGATTAGTTGACTGAAGAGAAGAACCGACTGTAAATAGTTGACTGGATATTTAAGGATGCTTCTGACGAAAGTAGAACCTAATATAGACAAATTGGAAGCACTACCCCAGTGGTTTATCCCTCTTATTTCTGAATATTTTTAATTCTAATGATTTAAATTTTATTAACAAGCAAAATTGTCCGACCTTACTAGGGTTGAATTGGTTAACTATATATTGAAAATGACCAGAAAATAATCACTTTTTCCTTTCGTAGAAAAATTACAAATATTTTAAATGTGAGTAAAATAATTTTTAACACCATTTTGACATTTTTATAATTTCTACAACCTACTTTGGACACAAATTCTATACATGCAAATCCATCCATGTAATACATTTCATATACGTATATCGCACCCATGCTAAAGGTGCAAATTGGCGAAAGGTGAGACACTAAGGTAACTGCTACAAACGACGATTTTGAGGGAGGTTAAGGAATTCCCTTTCTTAAGTTCTATTTCTATAAAATTGCTCAACTCAATTCGTAAAAATGACGAATCTCCTGCGGATACTCTCACATAATTTACCTGCCAATATTTTTTTATTTGTGGCATTGTTTTCGAATTTCGCTACCATTAAGGGAAATATGACAAATTAATTTGATAAGATATTTATCACTAAGTTTGTTTTAAAAGCGAATACACTTTTCTTGAACATTCCGTTTTGTATCACGCGCAATAATAAAAGAACTTGTTTTGAAATTTAATGTCTTCAGTAGTGATAAAGCAAAGGTAACCTATTACCATTTTTTAAATGGTAAATCAATTTGACAGCGTTTCTTCTAAAGAAAATCATTTTTTAAACAAACTTTCCCTATATAAGTGGCTTAAATATAGCTTCAATTCGTAAAATAAGCCACCTTGGCCATCTATCGCTATGACAAAGAATTTATAATATTTCAAAATTCCTAGTTCGGATATTTTTAGTATTAACTTTCCTTCAATAATGGCAAAAATCCACTTAAAACTTGCTTTATTCTAACTTACATGCTGCTTTAAACAAAATATTTTACGGTGGTGTTGCTTGTGATGAAAAGAAATTACAATTTATTAAAATAATAAATATTTAAAACAGAAAAAAAAAAATGTTAGCGGGAAAAGTTCTAAAGATATAAATTCATGATTCTTTTTAATCTCTTAATCTCGTACAGTTGCCACAACTTACAACTAAAAATTAGAATTAAAAAAATACGAAATTAATTCGGAGCGAAAAAAATATTTACTGCACGTGGCAAATGAACACGAGTTTCCGTTTAGTTGCAAAATATCGTCTGTCCCAAATGTTCCCAAATAGTTCTGCAAAAATAGTTTTTTAAAAAGTAATTGATTTTTGAGCAGTACTGGTAAAACAATTTAAGTAATTGCAATGCTCAGTATGCATTCCAGCTTCTCCAAAACTACCAAATTATGGTTGATTTTTAAGTAGAGTTACGTAGATGTTTTAACATGAAACTTGCTTAAATACGTAAGCAAAGGAATTTAAAACAATGCATTCACTACACTAAAATACAGTTTATCAAATGTAGAACATTGCATTAAAATGTGTTGAATAAATTATGTGATACTTGTACGAACACACAGACACAAAATCAAGCATAGAACGGGAAGACGGACAGAGACTAACGCAACCAAGTTCAGTCACTAAATGAATATAAGTACTCACAATATGGAAAGTTTCATGAAAATATATCCAACCGTTTGCACGTAGCACGGGCACACACATACATACAGACAGACAGACACCAAACGCGCAGGAGACGGATTTTGTATCAGAAGGGTCCAAAATGGATAGAAAACTTGAAATGGGTCGAAAATATTCAATGTACAAACAAACACTCCATTCTTATTTATATAGATTACTAATAATAGTTAGCAACATAGTATGTTTATGTGCAATTATTTTTGTTATTTCATTTTAAAAATACGTATATTTATAATTCTAGTTCCAAGTTGTTTTCTTTCCAAACTAGCTTTTCGAAAACTTAAAATCACTCTAAATGTTTTGATGAAATTCAAAATGCAAGGCACAGCTACATTTGCAATTTATTATTAGTTGAGATGCGGTTTTCCAAAGGGAGGCTCCGAAGAAATATGTCTTTAGAAAGGGGGCTTAGAGCCAAAAAGTCTAGGAAACTATGACCTAGATGAAACACAGTTTGGTGTAACTCGAATTTTGGAAAATTTCAAAAACATAATCACTTTAAATTTTATCATTATTTAAAAAAAACATTCAAAAATGTTTTCGAAAAGCAAGGTAACAACCAAGCATATTGGGAAATCTATGTTAACCTCTTTAGACTCGACAGAAGAAATTAGTACTTACAAGATTAAAGGTTTAAATGATTACGGAAACAAATATAGCCAACATTGGCATAGATATTTAAATGGCCTCGCAGTGGAAAAGTCTCACTTTCCTCTACATTCGTGTGATGTCTTAGAAAAAATTAGGGAGTTGAACACCGCATCGCGAAAAAAAAAAAACAATTTGAATTAGAAACTGAAAGCAAATTTTTTGAAAACATATCTTATCTATATAAATAAAAATGGAGTTATTGTTTGTACATTAAATATGTTCGTCCCAATTCTAGTTATTTATCCGTTTTGGGTCATTGTAATGCAAAATCAGTGTTTTCTACCTTTGGTCTACTTGTCTGGCTGTATGTGTGTGCCCGATCAACGTCCAAACGGCAGGGTATATTTTCATGAAACTTTGTATACTGTGAGTGCTCAAACTTATTTAGAGACTGAACCTAACGTCAATCTGTCTGTCTTTACTTTTATATCTATTTTTGTGTTTGTGTTACCCAAGTATCGCATAAAATTTATTCAATTTAATTTCATAAATGGTAAATATTCTATAAAATATATATTAGATTAGGGAATACCCAAGGAAAATATTCTTTGCCTACATTGTTAGGCAAATTTCATGATAATACACGAACAGGTATACCTAAATCAACCTTAATTTGGCAGTTTTGGAGAAGATGGGAGGCAAATTAAGCACACTGGAAATTATTCTGATTGTTTTATCATTATAGCTGGAAAAGCTATTATTTTTCTGAAAATTATTTTTATGGAAGAGATTACAGGGATTACGGAAAGAAAATAAAACAACAATCAATTTTGCACTTGAGAAAGGTAGGAATTAGTTATTTTATGTCCAATATTGCTAAAGACAAGCGTTCATTTTCTGAACATGTGTATATTTCGACCAACTTTCCTCAAAAGTCCTTGGTTTAACACACGTGGGTGTAGAATTGCCTTTCAAGAAAGAACTAAAATATACAGCAAGAAACCTTTTAAACCAAGACTGGTACTGATTGAATTTATTCAAAGTATTTTAAAATTTTGATATAGGTTTCCTTTACAAAACGATTAAACTCATTAAAACATGTATTTCTTTTCCATGTTTCAAATAAAACAACTTGGTTTTATTGAAATCTGCACTCAATAGGCAAGTAACACCATTCTAAACAGGTACTTGTTTCCATTTAAAATTGAATCGCTGAATTGAGAAAAGTGCTTTAAAGTGTAACGAGTGCACAGCGAAACGAAAACTCGTGTTTATTGACCACCGAGCAGTGAAATTATTTTCTGATATTTCGGTCGGAATTAATTTCTCATTTCAAAATTTGTTCTATTTTTAATTTTAAGTTTGGGGCAACTATACGAGCTCACGTGATAGAAAAAAATCGTGAATTAATATAATCTTTAGATCAACTTTCCCCTTCGACTTTACCTCAGTTTTATTTCGCACTGATTTCTGTTGGTGTAAAGAGCCGCGGTAGCCCAGTTGGAAGAGTAACGGATTAGCACCAGGAGGATTGCTAGTTGAATTCGCAGTCCAGTCAAAGACGTCGTGTACAAGGGGGCTAGTGCATGTAAAATCTGTTGTGGCCTCAAATGTCCTTACGTTGGCGCGGTGTAGAGAGTGGGGTGCCAGCTCAGGTGTTATCATCGCCATCTGAACATGGTTCAAAATTACGAGGTGTTGTTCTTTAATCTTTCCCTTAGGAATAGATCCTGAACCGTCACCAATAGCCTTTTGTGTTGCTCTACTGCAACATTAATTCCCTACCAACCTACCTGTGATTTAAATTTAACAAATATTTATTTTTTAAGGAATTGTAATTCCTTTTCATCCTAGGAACCAACAGCCTCACAAAGGAGATTCGATTTGAAACTGCATGTAAATAAGAATAATAAAATTTTTACATGGAACTCTGCTGATATTGAAAGATTATTAACGTTAGAAAAAACTCTAATTAGGATCTTTTAATATTTTCGAGGTATTAAAAATTCTTTGCCATAATGACAGAAGGTCAAGGTTGCCTACCTAACGAATTGAAGCTATATTTTAGCAACTTACACCTGTTAGAAGTTCGTTGAAAACAGTGATTAAAAAAGGCACAGTCAAATCTAGTTATCTTTTAACTATGTAAATTCGGTATATATTGCTTTTAAGACACATTTTTCGCTTTTTTTAATGACCCAGACCACCCAGCCTACCAACAAGGCTTTAAGGTCGGACAAGGGACTTGACTCCACAGGAGCCAGCACTGGAATTTATTTGGATGAATGTATATTCATTTAAAAATGTTACATACAGAAATATTTACAATCATCAGTACAGGATAATAAAAAAATTAAAGCTTCAGAGATACATACCTCTTTCAAAATGACAAAATTTTGAATAAAGACAAGGGTAAATGCCAAAACTTAATTGATTACTATACATTTAAACATGCACATAAAATTTTTTGAGGAAAGACGAATGCCAAAGCTTAATTACTATACATTTAAAACTTATAAATAAAAATTTAAAAAGAGATTAACACAAATGAAAAGCATTCGAACAGAATAGGCATACATTTTAATAAACGACATTGTTAGAAGCAAATACAGATAAGATATTCTAATGGGATAAATATGTACAATTTTGAGAGATCTCCACCTCAGTCTCCAATCCAAGGCTTACAACACTCTGTCCGAGGCAGCAGAAGCGACTTGTACACACTCGCGAATCCGCCAGAAACTGTTATTAATAAGATTATTTTGTTAGTAATTTATTTTCCGATGTATGTTGAGTAAGTAGGAATTCTTTTGTGAGTCTACAGACGAACACGTAGTGGTCAGCATCGCGCCCACCACCACACGGACAAAGGGCAGTTTGTTTAATCCTAAATCTATTGTACTTAGATACGATAGGAGTGGGCCGTGGTCTGTGAAAATGAATATTAAATACCTATTTGAGAGAAAAAGTTAGGATTGGGGATTTTCAAGAATGTATAAGTTCTGCTCTCTGTGGTACCTTGCTCCCACACTAATTTTCCGGTAGATATTACATTGACTTTAATTGTTCGGATGATTAGACAGGTCAGAGAGAGATTTACCTATCCATATCAGTTAACGGTACTTTTCCGTTAGCCGGGCGCAAATGTCGCCAATTGTGAACCAAACGCGAGCCAAGTCGCCAAGCGAAGCGAATGACAAAACAGTCAACGGAGTAAAAGTCGAAAACGTTCAACTATAAACAAATATTAAATAAGCAAAACAAGTTCAACTATAAACAAATATTAATAAATAGTATAAAGAAATATTGATAAATAATAATAACAAATAATAAACAAATAATAAATAATAAACAAATAATAATAATAAATAATAAACAAATAATAAATAATAATAACTATAAACAAATATTAATTAATAGTAAGCAAAACAAGTTCAACTATAAACAAATATTAATAAATAATAATAATAAATAATAAATAAATAATAATAACTATAAACAAATATTAATAAATAGTAATGAATTCAGAGAATAGAGCACATGGTCCCAAACGAACATTCCCCTTATGGTTGTAAGAAATTTGGTGGAATTCTACATTATTTGGCGATTTTTCGCTTGCGCCCGGCTAACGGAAAAGTACCCAGTTAACATTAACCCGGCACACACTAGATCAGGTGTTGACCTAGTCATCTGACCAAGGTTCAAAATTACGAGGGGTTGCCTCGGATCTTTCTCTTCTGGATTGATCCCGGACCGTCGCTAATAGCCCGTTGTGTTGCTCCAGTTTGACGTTTATTCAACTACATACCAACCGGCCACACACTGGAGCAGGATGCGACAAAACATATGCGACGAAACGATGTGCGCATACGTACTCTGTTTTTCTGTGCCTAAAACATGTCGATACGTGTGCGTATTTCAGCCAATTAAGTGTCACATGACTCATGTTGGACCAATGTGTGTCTTGCCTTAGATTACGAAGCTTAGATTACGAGACATAAAAGCACATTTCCTTTCCGAAGCTTAGACGCTCCCCAAATTAAATTAATCCATTGACGAAGCATGATTGAACAAAACAAAACTTTACCCACAAAGAAAATTATCAACGTTTTCATTTACGTTTCCCCCTTCTAAGACGCATGTCGCAAATGCAAACTCTGGATTCTTTTTGATGTCCCCGCTGTCTAAAGAAGCCACTTCTCGACGTCGGCTTCACACCTTGGGCACTGCAAACTTCTATTGACAACCCTCCTCGTATACAAAAACGAGAATATAGACAGGCGCATAAGCAGCAGGGAGCATGTTCCGAGTTCAGAGATGAATCCGCGAAGTAAATATTTGAATAAAGTACATGATGGATCTTCTTTTGTAGGACTGTCACCAAAAAAACCCCAAAGACCAGAAGACGATGATGGAGCATCTATCTCCCGAATGCTTTTTATGCTTTTCTTTTCCTCTCTGTTGTCTCTGAGGACGTGCTTAGGAACTTTGTGTACCCAAAATCAGAATAGTACGGTACCCGGAATCTCGAATCTTTGTTTTTGGCGTGCTGTCCGAGTTCCCATTGTAGTTTATTCCCCTAATAATAGCATATTAATCCTAATTATTGTGATTTACGGTCTTTAAACGTTCTCAAAGCATCCGATCTTAGTGCGAGGGTATAATTCAACACAAAGTAGTTAAACGTGGAGGCTTTTTCCCACCAGAAACTAGTTTTGACCCTCAATAAACCGGTCTTCGAATTCTTCGTCGCTAGGAACTGTTATTAATGTCGATACTAAAACAGTAGCTCCGCTTCTTCCAGGAAATCGAACATCCTCAGTTGAACTTGAGAATATGCCCTGCCATTCCATAAGTGCAGGGTACGTGGACGATTTACGCAAATGAAGTGTTTTTATGGAAACCGCCATTTTTATTCATGTACAGTAAGATGATAGGGTTAAGGAATCTTTATTTTCTTACATCGTTATAAATTAATATTAGATGATAAAAAATAAATCAGTTACCATAATAATTTGCAATGGAATAGATTTTTTATCTCCTTGTTTTATCGTGAAAGGAGAAATGGAAATACCCGAATAACAGACTCAATTCGTTTAATGATGTTATGCTTGAACTTATAGTAGCCCTGTGTGGCGCTCTTTAAATTAAACGATTAAAATATATTTTTAATTCAAAATTTTTATTAAAAACACTTGTTAGTTTAAAAATTTAAATTCCAGATTATAAAAAAAGATAAAACTATATAAAAATTCGCCAGTCAAGTAATCTCTGATAGTCGTTCCTCTCAAGTTCAGAGATATATATTACAACCAGCATACTCGCGCATAGCATCTGCACTAAACTTTCTTAATTGCTTATATCAGGGGTGTCAAACTCAATTAAAACACGGGCCATTTAATGCAACTGGTAAGATTCACGCGGGCCACATCACATTTACAAATTTTCTTAAAATTATATTTTGAAGTTAGGATTCAGGAATATGGATAGGATAGTTATAACACATTAATATAATTAAGTGAATTTAGGGTAATAATTTATAATATTGCTATATAATTGCTTTTATTTAAACGTTTATTTAATTTAATGTATTTATAAAACTAAAATTATTTTTTTTTACCGGAAACTTGCCAGCGATTTCCTAATACTAGTTTCCAATACCTGGATTCAAAGACTGTGAACAGACAATCTTCATTATGGCAGATAGATGTTTAGCAGTTAATCTTGATCTGTAGGCCGTTTTATTTAATTTCATGGACGAAAATAGTTGCTCACACATTTTTAACATGACGAAATTGTGTGTACGGTATTGCCTCGACCTCCCCTAAGTGCTATTTTCTTCATAACATACTGTCCTGTTTTCATTTTATTTCAGAGCAACGTGGGCCACAAAAAATTACCTCGGGGGCTACATGCGGCCCGCGGGCCGCCAGTTTGACACCCCTGACTTATATGTATTGTAAATAATTTCCGCTTTCGTTAATAAATTGTAAATCCTATTCACTACATATAACTACCACACTCTAATAAAGGAACACAATTATTAAATACACAATTTTACAAATGTAAATAAATTTAATATTTTACATTTTTGTAAAATTTAAAATTTTAGTATGAAGGAAAAGTCTCTAGAGTGTGCCAATGTTACCAGAAATCATAGAATAGTTCAGACTATGCATAGAGCTGTGGAAAAGCCTTGTGTGTCATTTAAAAACAAAAGCGTTTCCAAAAATTATCATACAATGATTAAAAATGTTTTTAAAACTAATTAAACCACTTACCTTAATTACAGTTATTGCTCGAAAAATATCAAATTGAAAATCCAGAAATACATCTTAAAACAGATTTTAAAAAAGCTTCGAACGAAAACTAATGAGTGTATCTGCTTTTTCACTACAAAATACACTGCTGGCCAACGTAAATGCAACACCCTAAAGGAAGCATGCAAATAATATGAAATTTACAACATGCATTAGCGGAGGTGAGATATGCAAATGATTAGAATTTCAGCGCAGACGCACATCACGCGCGCCTGTGGCGCCACTTCAAAGCGCTATTTAAGGCTTGGAGATTTCGACGATTTCAAGTACGGCAATTGTGTTTTTCTTGTGGTTTTTAAAAAAAAAACGATCAATTATGCCTCGTAGAAAACAGCGATCATCTTTTGATCAAGTATCCGAGTTCGACAGAGGAAGGATAGTGGCCTACCGAGATTGTGGATTATCTTTCAGGGAAATCGGTAGTCGTGTTGGACGAAACCAAACAATTGTAATGCGGATATGTGATCGTTGGATGCAGGAGGGTACGACGGACCGACGTGTTCGATCGCATCCACCTCAGTGCACCACTTCACGTGATGACAGGCATATTGTGCGTATGGCAGTGACGGATCGCTCAGCCACATCACGAACCATAGCACAGCACATTCAGTCTGTACCGCATCATCCAGTGTCTGCGCGTACCATTCGACGCCGTTTACAGCAGAGTGGTCTGTCCGCAAGACGTCCATTGCTTCGTCTACCCTTGACGCAGAACCACAGACGTTTCCGCCGCCAATGGTGCGATGAAAGAAGGATGTGGACGGCAGAATGGAATGAAATTGTCTTTACTGACGAGTCACGCTTCTGTCTGCAACACCACGATGGTCGGATTTGAGTCTGGAGACACCGTGGAGAGAGGATGCTGAACAGCTGCGTTATGCACCGCCACACTGGTCCTGCACCGGGTATTATGGTATGGGGCGGTATTGGATATCACTCTCGCACTCCTCTAGTACGCATTGCCGGTACTTTAAACAGCCAGCGCTACATCTCCGAGGTGTTGGAGCCAGTTGTCCTTCCTTACCTTCAGGGCTTGCCCACAGCCATATTTCAACAGGATAATGCGCGACCACACGTGGCACGCATTGTCCAAGGGTTCTTCGTCAATCGCCAGATTGAATTGCTTCCATGGCCAGCTCGCTCTCCGGATCTTTCGCCGATAGAAAACATGTGGTCCATGGTTGCTCAACGATTGACCCAGAATACATCCCCAGCTGCCACACCAGATCAACTTTGGCAACGTGTGGAAGCTGCTTGGTCTGCTGTACCCCAAGAACACATCCAAAGTCTCTTTGAATCAATGCCGAGGCGTGTGGCAGCGGTGATCTCCAACAATGGCGGCTACTCTGGCTACTGATTTTGGCAGGAACCACACTTCACAGAAGTCTATAAATTTAATCATTTGATACTTGGTCAACATGTTATCTACAAAATAAATTTTGTTGTGATATCTCTTGTCTTTCTTGGTGTTGCAATTTGGGTGGCCAGCAGTGTAGATTCTTGGACTCAAATTTAAAAAGCAAACGGCTAAATAAATATCAAGGTTGCCATATTAGTTACCAGTCCTATTTTAAAAGGTTTTGTGCTGTATATTTTATTTATAATGTTTTATTCTTTTCATATCGTGTCTCAATATTCAGAATTTTTTAATGTTTCGCAAAGAAAAAATAGGGCCCACAATAAATTAAGTATTAGAATTTAAATTCCATAAAAATAGTTTTGGGAAAAATAATTGATTTTCAGCAGCACTGGTAAAAACAATCCAAGTATATATATAATTGCAATGCTCAACATACTTTCCAGCAACTCCAAAACTACCAAATTATGATTGATTTAAGTATAATTACTCAGATGTTTTAACATGGAACTTGCTTAAATATTCACACAAAAACATTTTAAATAATGCATTCACTAAAATAAATTATGATATATTTAATATAGAACATTACATTAAAATACGTTGAAAACTTTTTATGTGATACTTGTACAACTACACACAGACAAAAAATCGAACAGAACGGGAAGACGAACAGACAGACTTACGCAACTAAGTTCAGTTCTCTAAATGAATGTAAGTACTGGCAGTATTCAAAACTTCAGGAAAATATATTTAACCGTTTGAATGCTGTAAGAGCACACTCCTACAGACAGACAGATGGATAAACACCAAACGCACAAGAGACGGATTTTGCATCAGAAGTACCCAAAACGGATAAAAAAACTTGAAATGGGTCGAAAATCTTCAATGCACAAACACTTCATTCTTATTTATATAGACTAGCAAAATTGCCCGACCTTACTCGGGTTGAATTGGTCAACTATATATTGAAAGTGACCAGAAAATAATCACTTTACTCATTCGTAGAAAAATATCAATCACTTAAGTATGAGTAAAATAATTTTTTAACAACGTTTCGACATTCAAATCCATCCACGTAATACATTTCACATATATCGCACCCCTGCTAAAGGTACAAATTGGCGAAAGGTGACATTAAGGTAACTGCAACAAAAGACGATTTTGATGGAGGATTAGGAATTCCCTTTCTTAAGTTCTATTCCTGTAAAATTGCTCAACTCAATGCGTAAAAATGACGAATCTACTGTGGATACTCTCTCACATAATTTACCTGCCAATATTTTTTTATTTGTGGCACTATTGTTATATATTGTGGTAAGTTTGTTTTAAAAGAATACTTTTTCTTGAAAATTCCGTTTTGTGGCACGCGCAATAATAAAAGAACTTGTTTTGAAATTTAATGTCTTCAGTAGTGATAAAGCAAAGGTAACCTATTACCATTTTTTAAATGGCAAATCAATTTGACAGCGTTTCTTCTAAAGAAAATAATTTTTTAAACAAACTTTCCCTATATAAGTTGCTTAAATATAGCTTCAATTCGTAAAATAAGCCACCTTGGCCATCTATCGCTATGACAAAGAATTTGTAATATTTCAAAATTCCTAGTTAGGATATTTTTAGCATTAACTTTCCTTCAATAATGGCAAAAATCCACTTAAAATTTGCTTTATTCTAACTTACATGCTGCTTTAAACAAAATATTTTACGGTGGTGTTGCTTGTGATGAAAAGGAATTACAATTTATTAAAATAATAAATATTTAAAACAGAAAAAACAAAATAAATGTTAGCGGGAAAAAGTTTTAAAGATATAAATTCATGACTCTTTTTAATCTCTTAATCTCATACAGTTGCCACAACTTACAACTAAAAATTAGAATTTAAAAATACGAAATTAATTCGGAGCAAAAAAATATCACTGCGCGTGGCAAACGAACACGAGTTTCCGTTTTTTTGCAAAATATTGTCTGTCCCAAATGTTCGGAAATAGTTTATATTTTGCAAAGAAAATAAATAAGACTCAAAATAAAAAAGTATTTAAATTTAAATTCTGTAAAAATAGTTTTAAAATTTTTGTCGGCAGTACTGGTAAAACTAGTTAAGTAATTGCAATGCTCAATATGCATTCCAGCTTCTCCAAAACTACCAAATTATGGTTGATTTTTAAGTAGAGTTACTCAGATGTTTCATCATGAAACTTGCTTAAATACGTAAGCAAAGGAATTTAAATAATGCATTCACTACACTAAAATATGGTTTATCAAATTTAAGACATTGCATTTAAATGTTGTGAATAAATCTTATGTGATACTAGTACAAACATGCAGACACAAAATCGAACATAGAACCGGATGACAGACAGAAAGACTTACGCAACCAATTTCAGTCACTAAATGAATGTAAGTACTGAAGTTTCATGAAAATATATTCAACCGTTTGTACGTAGCATGGGCACACACATACAGACAGATGGACAGACAAACAGACACCAAACTCGAAAGAGACGGATTTTGCATCACAAGAGTCCAAAACAGAGAGAAAACTTGAAATGTGTCGAAAATATTCAATATACAAACAAACACTCCGATCTTATTTATATAGATAAATTACATCGCAAAAGAACGCCTCAGTTTGATGGCAAAAGTTAGACTCTGAACGTCCACTTCTACTTCATCCCATTCCCTCGTTCAAAGGCGATTCGGCATTTTTTGACCTCAAACTTATTTTCGCTCTCTCACCTATTTTCTTTCCTGTAGTGAGATTTATATTCCAGATTTCTCATTGCTTTCTGCAATCAGACTTCTGAAGAATTTCATTGGAGTATTAAATTATTTATTGTTATTTATTATTATTTAATTATGAATGATTTTTACAACTTTTAGAGTTGATATTCAAGCACATTTAAATGGAGTGAAACTGGTGAAGCTTAGTTAATTTGAGGACGTAGAAACGTAAAAATAAATAGAGCTGATGCAAGAAATAAACATAGTGCATGCCTAAGTATATAATTTATATTTTATTGAGGGCTAGAAAGAAAAATCTCAAACTCTCTGGGCAATGGTAAACAGATGTAACATAAAAAGCACTATGCTATCTTAAAAGGTACATATATATTATTGGAAATTAATTAGTTTTAAATAAATATTTTAACAGTTACGTTGCTTGAAGTCATTAATAATTGCAAAACGGGATGAAAACAGAAATTGAAACAACTGGAATTGGTTATAAAATTTATAACCCCTTTACTAATTTCAAAAATTATGATATCTATATAAAAAGAATGCATTTGTTTGTTAAGAGGTTTTGCTTTGAGTCTAAGGGTTATTAGAATTTATTGATTGGAAGGTTGGAAATTTGTTTTGAGGCCAATAGTTCAAGAGAAAAGGGGTTCTGACTGTTTTTATAAAAGCGACGGGACATGATTGCCTAGCCATCCATATAAAATAAATTTGAAAATTTAAACAGTCCTACATGTCCCCTTTTCATCAAGGGGGAATTGATCAATGCTGACCATCTCCACGCCTGTTGAGCCAAGACTGGAAGAACTATTTCCTCGGTATTGGGAGTCTAGAGATTTTGTCCTCATAGTTGTTTTTTTTAATTGTTTTTATCTGTATAGCCTTATTCCGATGGTTTAATGAAAATGTACCGTGTTCTATATTTTCTATTGTACCTTCTATTGTGTATAGCTAGGGTGTGTGCTAATGATGTTTGTAGCGACTGCTGTATTGGAAATAAAAACCATCTGTTTGTTAAGAATTGAATAGCTTGATTCCAAACAATTATAGATCCAGAGCTTTCATTTTTTTTATACCGGTTGAAATTTACTAAACTTACATATGATAAAAAGTAAAATAAAATCATGCACTGTAGATATGTAATTTTGAATGAAAATAATTGTTCATGCGTTGTTTAAAATAAACTTAAGCAATATAAAATTCAAACCTAACGTATATTTAGAAAATATATATGCCATCCTTTGAAAATAAATGATTAATTTAGTAACTTCAAATAATGAGAAAAATTGATGTTTTGTTTGATAGTTTGAGAGCAACTCATACCTTTGATGAAGGATGAATAGATAACAATGAAAGAATATTGAACCTTAAGCACAGCCTGAAAACATCAGAAACCTAACATGATTGAAACTTCTCTGCTTTAATTTACATACTTCGAAGAAAGCTATTACATCAATCCAAAACTAAACATTTTTCATAAACCCAAATGTAACATTTTGTTATTGGAATAAATCTAATAAAAGAAATGGTCATATTCTCTAATTACAACTTGACGTTAGGAAAGGAGAGATTATATATTAAATAGGGTAAAACGGACAGGCTTGTGAATTCTAAAATCCTCAGAAACCTAACATCATGTAAACTTCTCTGCTCAATTTGCGTACTCGAAGAAAGTTGTGTAAAGGTTATTACATAAATCCAAAACTAGACATTTTTCCTAAACACAAATGTAACATTTTGTTATTGGAATAAAACTAATAAAAGAAATGGCCATATTCCCTAATTACCATCGACCTTCTAATGTGGGCGGAGTCGTTGTCGTAATATCTCTGGAGGGTAAATCACGTGGGCTTACGAATCGACTTAGCCGATTGGCTATCGAAGCGCAGACTAGTGTTTTTAATCATGGTGTGTAATCACTTTAACCAATCATTAACCTTTAAGATTCATGCTTTTTCCCACAACCACGTGACAGATCTTCAAACCGAGTGACCGGAAAAATAACAAAAAACTCCGTGCACATGCTCTGTCTATTTCATTAGAAGGTTGATGCTGATTACAGCTTAACGTCATAGAAGGAGAGATTACATTTCAAATTGAGTAAAACCATAGACGTGAAATATAAGTAGACTGAGCATCGCATTGAGAAGAGCTTCAAAAAGTGGGAGCAACATGTCGTTAGTAGTCACGTGACTGCTACGCGAAAATTCAGCTTGGTTGAGTGATTTTATTTTTTATCGCTTCTCTTGGCGACATTTACTTATAAAAAGTTAGCAATGCGAATGTGTATAATACTGAATAGTTCTTGAATTTGAGTTACGTTTTAACATTGTTAGGTGATACGAATGTGCATACTACTGAATATTTATTGAATTTGTGTTACTTTTAAATGTCTTTAGCTATTTGAGTTGTTATATAATTAGCTGAGAGAGAGAAGTACTCGTTGGGATCACTAGCACGTATAGAAAAACCGTAAGCGTAAGATACATAGGTTGTAATGAATAGATTGATATCAGGCCCGGAGTCCAGATACGGCCCACCAAATATTTTTATCAGGCCCGCAGACCAGGCCGGGCCTTCTAGATCAGTTTAAACAACCCGCAGTTCAGATACGGATTTGCGTACAGATTTGGATCCGGTTTCTGGTATGCAGACCTGGACCCGGTCTGCATACCAGAAACCGATACGGCCCTCCAAATTTTTACCGCAGTTCAAACACGACTCTTCGGACAGGTTTACCTGGCCCACAGTCCAAATACGATTATCCAAATATTTTTATTAGGACCGCACACCAGATATACCCGAAAGGTTTAACCTGCCCACTATCCAGATACGGCCCTCATGATAATTTTACCTAGCCCGCAATCCAGACACAGTCCTCCAAATATTTTTTATCAGATCCGGTCCTCCAAATCAGTTTCACCAGCCTGCAGTTCAGATACGGTCCTCCGCACAGGTTTACCTGACCCGCAGTTGAGATCTGCCCAGTAGTGCCGGTTTGATTTATCGCTCGACTATTACCTTTGCTATTGTATATTAAGAGCACATGTCAAAGGGATTAGGGGATGTTCCCAAGTATTTCGTCACTAATTAAAATTTTGTATATTTGTAAATTTTAAGAGAGTTGTCCTAAACCTGACGTTCTTTAATTAATTCACTATGTTATATATTTTTTCTTTTACCTGTATTAGATGTTGGGTAAATTAATTAAAAGACTTTATAGCAGAAAATAATCCAAACTTCCTTGTTTAAATTTAATGAGGGTAACAGAAGTTGGAATAAATTGAAAAATAAATGCATATTTGGAAATGACTGTTTCAATAATTATTTTACTGATGCAGTCATAACCAATAATAAATGTAGTGAAAACATAAATAAAAAGTGTGAAAACAGATAAAGCTGCATATTCAAATCAATTCAAGGTCACCACTGAAAGATTTCATTTATATTATGGATCCTTAATTGTTTATGTTTTCGTAAACGCAAATTTATTTTAGGACAGTTACACATAAAAATATTAACATGAAAAATTATACATACAATCTTTACAAAATGGAAGGTAATTTTTTTAACCATATACTTAAAGTTCTTAGCTATTTTGCCCAATTTTAAATTTCTGGTTCAGAAACTAAATAAGTTACACCCGTGTGTCTAAACCTATATTTTAAATTTACCACAGTGATCATATAAATAACTCTTGACAATTTTTATGATTTTAAGTGTGTGCAAAAGTACTGTGCAGGACTTTTAATACTTAATTTCTGTTACTTATTGTGCGTGAAATCAATATTTTATAAATACGAAAGATAAATAAGAAATGATAAACTTATAAAATTTATTATAACATTCATCACACTTTAAATCCACTGAATAAAACTCAGAAACATGTAGCCATTTACTTTCCATCTTCTTTCTTCATCTTTGGGAAAACTAATAAATGGAACAAAAGAATAATTTCAAATACATAAGAACTGAATAAATGAATTTTTAGCAGGTACACACCTTTAAAAGCTCTTGTTACAAGTAAATATAAATTGTTTTACTTATAGTTCTAAAAATCATAAATACAAAATTATGTTTATAGTTTGAAGGACAATACCCTTAAGAGTTTAAGTTATCACAAATTAATTAATGCTTTAAGAAAATTGTTTTTTTTTTTCAGCTTAAAAAATTGTAAGAAATAAATCTTCGCTCGATTGAGGAGCATGTTTTATGTGTGCATAGATTTTCAAATATATTTAATTCGTTCAAATACTCTACTTAGAGAGAAGAAATCAGTGTCCCCTTTTGGGGTCGAAAACAAAAGTGTGAAAGATTTCACTTCGCTGAAGGATGTGTTTTTATCACCACCAAGCTTATTTATCGGGTTAAAGAACGATATAAACATTGAAATGTTCAGAAATATTCTTCGAAACAATCTAATTCAGTATGATTTTTCTCAAGATTAAAACATATAAGGAATAAAGATGAAACTGGTTTAAAGTGGAAAATAATTAAATTTTAATGTTAGGTTTATTTAAACACTAAGCAAAAAAAAATTAGGATGTTAAGCAGATGTTTTTACAAAAGGAACTTTTCCAGCTGCGTGGATTGTTTGGAATTAGTACAAAAGAAGTTTAATTTCGTTCCCTAATTTTTTGCTTTCCCAATTTGCTATATTGTATGCTTTATTAATAAGAATAAAAATACGCCAAAACAGATACAGTATTTCAATTTCCGTTCAAGCACTGTTTTTGTTTTTCACACAAGGGAACGGTAATTTGTTTTTAGCCATTCCAGTAGAAAGTTATATTTTCAAGGAAAATTATTTGAAAGAAAAGCTTTTTTATCCAATGCAATCTTATAATGAAATATTTTACATATATTTTAAAACATGAACAAAAAGGTTCCATAAAGCGCATAAATGTGGTTCACATTTGTAATACGGTTTATGAAATGATTTAATCCTATTTTTAACAAACCGATTTTATTTTATTTATAATTCTTAAAGGTTTCAAAATTTATCTTTTATTTTAATTACTATTCTTATATAATTCCACAGATGAATGCTGAACATTTCTTGCTGAACAAAACAATTTTGTTCAGCAAGAAATAACAGTTTAAATTATGTACTTTCGTTCATGTTTTCAATTCAACATTTTTATCGTATAAGACTCGAAAGAATATAGTGCTCCTAGTTGGCGCCAAAGAAAATCATCGCCAAGACAGAGAACGATTTCACACAATTTTTTAAAGTTTGATTTTTTTTAAATATTTTAAGCCCTTATAGATGTACAATTTACGATAATAAACACACTAGAACACGGTTATTTATAAAAACATTATTTTAGATATATATTGATTGCAAATCTATGAAATTTTTTATAGAACGAAATGCCAACAGGTTTTATTAAGAATTCCAAAGTTAGAACATCTATTTTTATCATACTAGCGTAGCAAATACTGAAAAATACAAAAACAAATGTAAAATGCAAGTAAATCGCTCACCTTTGAAAGTAACGTTTCCTCCTTTAATAAATTTGGAAAAGCATCCATATGCACAGCACGATAGAGCCATGTCAGCTTTCACTTTCAATGCATTTGTTATGGAAGAAGGAATGCGCAAACTATATGCGCGTTGGAGAGAAGTCTAAGAATCACGTGACTACTGTTTTTGATTACATGATCATGTGGACATAAAAGGGTTGCCATAGCTCACTCTACTTTTATATCTCCTCTATGGGTAAAACACACAGGTTTGTGAATTCAAGCATGAAAATTACGGACATACGGTAAGGACTGTTCCTCGGTTTGAACAGAAACAAGCAGCCGTCCTTCTCAAATACATTTAATGTTCCACATAAATAGCTCTTGATAAATAATGGTGAAAATTTAAATTAAACAAGATCAGTATACTCAAATATCATAGGTATATTTATTGTAATCCGAACCAAACCTAAAAATACGTTGGCTTTAATAACTATATCCACTCATGGATAAAAAATAAATGATACCTTAGTTGGTAAAATTTTACTAACAGTCTCATCATTGAAAACACCTTTAACTGTCTTTAAAGTTGGCCACCCCAGGGCCCTGTTATGGGGGATGTCGCTGTAACAGAACTCGAAGACAAAAGGGGCCCCGATCAGTAGTGTTGAGTAATATTTACAAGTAGGGATGCCAGAATTGAATTTTCTCTACCTTAAACAATGTGCGTGTTTGATTTTTTCCGCAGCAGTGCATCTAGTCAGTCAAGAAAACTTCTCGTAACTATCATAAAATGTGAGTACATGGTTTTTGCTCGCAATTTGAAGGATTGTGAGGGTCTTGTTTTTAAAAGAACGGAATTCTTCGTAGGATACATTGGTGTACAAAATCCTTATAAAAATCTAATCAATTTTCATCCCCCAGTATAAAACTTCTTTATAACATCGCAACACTAGCAAAACATTCGATAAATAGGACACAAGGAATAAAAGATATTGCTTGTAACTCGACAACGAACTATGCAGTAAACGTGCATGAATTTTATTTTCAACTAACAAAATTGCCCGACCTCACTCGGGTTGAATTGGTTAACTATATATTGAAAATGACCGGAAAATAATCACTTTCCTATTTCGAAGAAAAATGCCAAATCATTTAAGTATGAGTAAAATAATTTTTTAACACCTTTTCGACATTTTTATAATTTCTACAACCTACTTTGGACACAAATTCTATACATGCAAATCCATCCATGTAATACATTTCATATATATCGCACCCATGCTAAAGGTGCAAATTGACACTAAGGTAGCTGCTACGAAAGACGACTTTGAGAGAGGTTAAGGAATTCCCTTTCTTAAGTTCTATTCCTGTAAAATTGATCAACTCAATTCGTAAAATGACGAATCTACTGCGGATACTCTCACATAATTTACCTGCCAATATTTTTTATTTGTGGCATTGTTTTCGAATTTCGCTACCATTAAGGGAAAGGTGACTAATTTGATAAGATATTTATCTCTAAGTTTGTTTTAAAACGTTTGTTCTTGTTACGTTTATCTTGACAATTCCGTTTCGTGGCACGTGCAATAATAAAAGAACTTGTTTTAAAATTTAATGTCTTCAGTAGTGATAAAGCAAAGGTAACCTATTACCATTTTTTTAAATGGTAAATCAATTTGACAGCGTTTCTTCTAAAGAAAATAATTTTTTAAACAAACTTTCCCTATATAAGTTGCTTAAATATAGCTTCAATTCGTAAAATAAGCCACCTTGGCCATCTATCGCTATGACAAAGAATTTATAATATTTCAAAATTCCTAGTTCGGATATTTTTAGCATTAACTTTCCTTCAATAATGGCAAAAATCCACTTAAAATTTGCTTTATTCTAACTTACATGCTGCTTTAAACAAAATATTTTACGGTGGTGTTGCTTGTGATGAAAAGGAATTACAATTTATTAAAATAATAAATATTTAAAACAGAAAAAACAAAATAAATGTTAGCGGGAAAAAGTTCTAAAGATATAAATTCATGATTCTTTTTAATCTCTTAATCTCGTACAGTTGCCACAATTTACAACTAAAAATTAGAATTTAAAAATACGAAATTAATTCGAAGAAAAATATCACTGCGCGTGGCAAACAAATACGAGTTTCCGTTTTGTTGCAAAATATCGTCTTTCTCGAATGTTCGGAAATAGTTTATATTTCGCAAAGAAAATAAATAATGGATCAAAATAAAAAAGTATTTGAATTAAAATTCTGTAAAAATAATTTTTTTTTAAATAATTGATTTTTCAGCAGTACTGGTAAAACAATTTAAGTAATTATAATGTTCAATATGCATTCCACTTCTCCAAAACTACCATTATTATTTAGTCTATTATTATTTAGATAGATTCCAAGGTTATAGAGGCAGTGCATTTTGCAGTTTAGACAAAAGACAGTGCTGTCTTAAAGTGTGGTTCGGTGACAAGGCAGCCACAAGAGTCGTCGCATAGATCATACGCAAGGACCAACTGCGCACATTCTGACTGAACTGTGCTATTGAGCATCCAATTTGATACTGGTGCCCCGTCATCTAATTTGGTACTGGGGACCGGAAGGCAGATGGAAAGGCAGTACTGTTCTACCCTTATTTTTCCTGCAAATGCATGGGGATCTCGTGACTCACTGGGGTTTCCCGCCAGCAACCTGTGATTTGTAGGCGGCACAGGTTCAATTCCTACCTTGGTACATTTCTCTCTTCTGTGTCAGTAAAGCTTTCCTCGTGTGTGTATGTCCATTTATTTGAAGTTTCATTTGTTGAAGATTGAATTTGCTTGGCCAAATATGGCTCGTGTCTTAAAACCCAATCCAATCAATTAGACAACCTGCAAATACACACCCAACATATCACTCAGGAACACGGTCTGACTAGACTCCCACAGTCTGAATATAGTACTCTCAGCAGTGATAAAATATACAATTTGAGTGGACAGAGTCTGTTCCGACAAGACATGCCTACGGTATCGTTAATTCTATAGCGTCAGATTCATTCGATTTAAAATTCACCGAGGGGTTCTAAGAAAATAAAACAAACCGCCCTCTTCGAAAATATGCTTGCATAATTACATAAAGCACGACATTTTTCGCAGTTCTGTAAATCCGCACAACGTCCTTTAGTTATTATGCCTCCCGCTGTCACTGAAATGAAATTTTGGTTCCAAATCTGCATCGGAATGCTGTCTCACAAATAAGGGTCGTTTGGTTTTGGGAGGTCTAAGGGTTATTTAAATTTCGGCTACATGAGACAGCACGCAAGCTCATGTGCGGCTGGCTTCCTTGATAAATCGTTTCTACTGACTGAATAATGGAAAAGTGCCTTCCTGAAAAGTTTCCAGACGCTCACAGGAAAAGTTTTGGGACGCCACGTGCCAATTAATTTGACCATTCTTTTCGTTCTCCTCCAAGGTAGGAAATGAAGACAAGAGAAAATAACCGAAGGGCATATTTCTACAGAAAGAGAAATTATTAGTCACTAATGCTGCAGATTTGACTTTTAATGCCTTTTTCTTTCTCGACCACCACGGTACTGTATACATCGTACAAAACCTGAGAATTATAATGTGTAGGTTCTTAGAAATTCGCTTTAGAAATATTTCTCCTAATTCGTATCTGGAAAAAATGCGATCCTTTTGAGGAGTGATATTTATCATTCAGTTTAGTGATGTCAAGGTGGTTCTGATTGGAGGGAGATTATGCAAGACCTTATCAATCACCTTCACCAGAAGTAAGATATTAATAAAATATTAGATAAGATTAAAAAGTAGGATATTAGTGGTCTTACAAGATGATTTTAGGTATGTGATATTGCGCGCGCGATAGCTTTAACTGCAAAGACATTCTTTTGCAGATCCTTATATCAGTAGTGTAGCGTAACATTGATGCTTGGGGATACCGAGATTGGATCGAGAGCAATAATACAAATATTATGCACAGCTTTAGACAACATTAATCCTCCAAGTGGTTTTGACGAGATACCTCGTCTAATGACAAGATATCTTGTCCATCAAGATCTGGTCAGTTTTGCTAATGTCTAGACAACCACCAGGAGGGTTAAAGCCACCGTATTTCCATTCAGAGTAGTTTATCTCTTTCGCAGATAAAAAAAATTTAAAGCCCGTGGTTAAAAAGGAGCCCAATCTTGAAAACTGTATTTGGATGAGTCAAACGCTGTCTTAGAGTTTGATGAGTCTTTTACAAAGACAGGAAAATGAGGAGAAAATGATAAACCATGCGGCAAGCACCCACTGCTCATATTATGTCGAGTGGATGCTTTTGCCTCAATCGGAGGCATGGGGAAGAAGGGAAAAGTCTGTGTTGAACATGCCCAAAGATTGCCACATTGACAAAGATCAATAACCAATCAAGTTAGAAACCATTTGAAGTTGAAATAATCGGCCGCATTCCCTGGTTGGCTTCTTGCTGTGAAAATAATTTTTTCTTCTAGAAACTGATGTAACTCAGATTTACTTTAAAAATAGTTGCTTTTGCTTCATGTTTTTTGGCCATCGAATTTTTTTATCAGGAGATATCAGGCTTCTGAGTTTCTATGGACCCTACGCCACTGCCTTATATGTATTTTCAGAAGAAAAAGCATTTCCTTTTGAAAAAAATGTGTTGCACAAAAATACACAAACGTTTCAATTGCAATCACATTCGTTTTATATGTATTCTTACCTGTTTCTCAATTAGGAATTAAAAGTTGTAGAAGAAATTGATATAAGGCGGAAGTATGGTCCGACTCGTTCGAGAACGCAGTTGGGTCACATGGTTTGAACGAGTCTATTAGTTGAATTAGGGGACTTCTGGTGGAAATGTAAACAAATCCCTTCCTCAATTGGCGTCTTTAATGCTGATTCTGACACCGAATTCATCGTTCGATTCAAAGTTCGCGAGGGTTAAATCATCTATGGCGATCGGTGCACTGTTTCTTAGGCTTCTGCCTGTCATTATCCGAGACAACCTTCCATACCTATTCAGAAATTAACTGACCCAAGATCGGTTGTCTTCTCGCGGGAGCTGTGTTTTACATTTAATTAAAAACGAGACAATAAATGACGAACAAATTAATACTCTATTTTCTGATGTTCAGTACGAAGTTCATAGAGCTTTTACGAACCACAAGTTTCTGGGTCTACCAAATCTCCGTTTTCAGAAAATAGAGATCTCATTGTCACTTATCAAACTTTCTGTTTAGAGTTGACTTTTGATCTTTGGTTTGTTTACTCGACATATGGTGTAGTTGATAAACAAATGCTTGAAGCTCTCGCGAACTCCTCCAAGTTAGTCTCTGCCTCCTTTCCTGGGGCCCCCTGAACGAACTGCTGTCCATTGTCACGAGTAGGGTGGTCCTATTTTTTTTAAAACTCGGTGAGCGGGAAAACTGAAGAGGCCAACGGCGGAAGATACGTTCGTGATAACAAGTTGATGAAGTGAGGCAATTCGTCTTCTAAAATTGGGATACAGTTTTATTATCGCTGGAGTGTTTGTAAGAAAGTATGGCATTTACATCAAAATATTTTCTCCAAAACTAATGTTATCAAAAATCATTAGAAAAACTGGGTAAGGAAATCAGCGACTTACTTTTCAGTAGTAGGTATACACAAAAAGCATAGATAATTTTCAGAATAAATATTACTTCTATCAAATTTAAGCATAAAATGTAAAAAATATAAGGCAGCACGAATATGAATAAACAACGCAAAATTGCACTCTGCGTTGTTTGGTATTACAGTATTTGTTCTTTCTCGAATTGAAAAATTTACAGCTTATCTGATTCATAACCATGTCTCTTCGTGGACTCCATTTGTGTTTAGGGCAGTAGCACCACGACCTATAAGGACACTATTTGATCTACAATCGGAATGGTCTTTTATTTCCTCATGCAGAGCTTCGAATTGCCTGACATTGCGTAGGTTCATACAACAAATTAAGATTTTGGGCTGATCATCCATTACCCTTAGAGCCATCAGGAGTTTTATTTTCAATGACTATATTTTCAAAAATTTCCAATTTTGTCTTCCGGGCAACACAGCATCTTGAAAGGAAGATTAGACGTCCAAGTGACGTAAGTAGCTATAAACATCACTTTTGTAAATAAATTGCAACAGAAAATTCCTCTACAATGAAAATATATCTTTAATCGAACGTATAGTTTCACTTGATCAAAGTTTGAAACCGCTAGCTAGTTATTCGACAGATATAAAATGAAAGAAAACCTTCTGTAGTGGATTTGTTTACTTACAACAATGTTTTGATAAATACGAAAAAGTAATTTTTATGTTCATCTTTTTTATTTTAAAACATTAAATAAATTTATTGTCCTGTATAGCAATTATATTATTTACTAAACAGAAAGTGGAAATATTTCCGTTGTTTGTCTCCATTGTCGAAGTAAGAAGTTTGAAAAAATTTAAAATTAATGAGATGCAATGTCTAACTTTAAAAGGTTATTTGCTTTGCAGGTTAATTCAAAATTCCCTGGCAGAAGTTTAAGAAGTGGCACCAAAATAAACATTTCCTTTTTGGTCAAAGAATGTATATCCGCAACAGTTGCGTGTAGACGCTTACACAAGAATCGGTCAGAAAGAAAAACACAATTTTTATTTACACTATTCTACAGTAATTGCTAAAAGATTGCAGCATATTTCCAAAGAAATCAGGTATTTCGTGAACAGACGGGCAATAGCGACAGGAACTCTTGCGACTAGGTCCTCATTGGAATCAATGGAAGTCTCGTACACAAGGCTCTTCAGGTATTCCCATAGGAAGAAATCGAGGCATGTCAAATCGGGCCATCGTGATGGTCAAGCGACTGATCCACCATAAGTCCTCAAAAGTGGGATTCAAATCATTACGCCTAGCTAGTGTGCTGGCACCCCATGAATGTTTAAACTCCATTCACCGTTAAACAAGCACAGGAATATCGTTCATTAACTCTGTCAACGTTAGTTCAAGAAATTAGTGTTAAGTTCGCAGGGGCTTGAGACTTTATAGCCCTCATATCTACACGATCCTGGTCCTACTACCACGTTTTGTACTTTTCCAACTATTTTGTAGGTTTTTTTTCGCATGCCTGATAAAAAATTCACTCTGCAGAGAAGACCTAACAAAATGAGGGTGTTTTCTACGGTAAAAAAGAATAACAGTCTGTGCTGAGTGAAATGATAATTACCAATAAATGATACCATTCTACTCTAAACATCAAAAATAGAGGGGCGGCAATTTAAAATAACTTTTTATTACGGTAGTAAAAACAAATCTCTGGACATATAGGGTATGAATTCAGAAATGTTGTAACAATGTACAGAACTTGCAAATACATCAATTCGTGAGGGAAATTACGGATAATTGAATAATGTTCAAAACAATTTAGAACGTGTATATCTTCAAAGTTTAAGAGGTTATTCTCACCTGACGAGTCATTTCCAAGCCCACCCTTGCGGTGTTGGTGAAAAGCGCGCCATACCGCAGATGTGCAATTATTTCTCAGGTATACACCTCTACCCAAGCGGCCAGTGTAAACATTTCCGGATACATCAACGATTCCACTGCGTTTAGGATTCTAAAAAGAGTTCAGAAGCAAGATATTAAAAAGAAGTAAAGGAAGAAAAGAGAAAACAAGCAAGAAAAGAGAATAATGGCAAAAGAGACGGTCAACAAAGATGTGGTTGCTGTTAAGAGTGGGCTCAGAGAACAGGTTTTTTGGCTCAAAAATCGGAGATTACAATAGAATTGCCGAGGATGATGGTTGGTGTCTGCAATTCTTCATCGCTCATTTTATTTTTCTATTTAACTATTATCATTCATTTTTAAAAAGAATTATAATGTAAGCAATTTGGTAGCGTTGGGAAAGGGTGGATACTGAGTTCTGGAAGAGGGGGGGAGGAATTCTACCTTAACTAACAAAAGAAAGAGGACCTGAGGTGAGATAAGTGCTGAATAATATTAGAAAGCTGTTCAACTTAAGTGCTGGGGTGAATTCTTTTGACATTAGGAGGCGATAAATACGACCTGAATTTGCTAAACGCTAATGTGAATAATGATCATATTTTTGATTTGTGGACAGGAATGGTGCTAGTAGTATGCCGCGACCTAAGCAATTGCCTAGAGAGGAAAATTATTACTGGGATCGGAGCTATATAAGCAACCACATTTGTTCTTAAAATAGCACAAAAATGCATTCTTGTGCATACAACGAAACCTTAAGATATTACTTAGACAAATCGTCTTATATTATGTAGTTACATTTTCTATTCTTTGCGAAATGTATTTCGAGAAATAATTGGGTGAAATCTGCAAAAGAATCTCATTGCTTTTAGTAAAGCTTCTTATGTTTTCTCCCAGTATTTCTCTATACCCGTTAAGCCACTAATGTTTATGGATTCATCAAAAAGTATGTCTCCCCACAGTTTATAATGCTCTAGCCAACAAGCGTTCTCAATGGCTGAAAATTTTTGGAAAGTACATATCGACACAAATAGTATGCCAAAATAATCTACAAAAAAGTGCATCCCTTTAGCGTTAGAATTCTTTACATTACTTTCCCGTCAATATTAGATTTTTTCGATATTATAACTTTTAAATACAAATAACATGCAGGAGAAAACATTTCACAGTATCGAAGCTAAAAGAAATGATGAATCAAAATATTGGCTGTTTCATTGAGTGGATAAAATGTTGAATACAATTGTTTCGACACGAGAACGTCTTGAAAGAAAACGAGAGTGCAAGATGTTGGGGACATTAATCTAGTTCCTTTGAGAAAAACATATTTTTATAAAATGACGATTGATTTTTGTACTGAAATCTAAACAGTAATCACCTTTGTGTAGCAATAAGACTACAAAATTGATATACATTTATTTGTAGAAATGAAAAGAATAATTTCGATCATATATTCGCTAATTTATCGAATTTTATGGAATTATGGAGAAGTAAAAAATACAACCCCATTATTCAAATCTATTTGAAATGAAATTCAATAAAATAAAATGTTAATGTAAAGTTACAGATTAATAAAATATGGAACTCAACTTCGAAAATGATAATCGAAGATTAAATTTCATTTATCTTCTCACAAGAAAGTCAAAGAATGACTTTTAATATCAGAAGACGTCAACGGAATTCTTTGCAAAGCAAGTCAAGTAAAAGAGAAAGCTCAGGAATAGAAGGCGCACAAGTCGTTATTCATTCAAATTAAGATGCTGTCCAAGAGAAAAAGAATAATTCATTCGTATTAGTTATTCTTGCTGCCGGAATAGCCTTGTCTGAAACCATAATTACATTCGCTATCAACTAGAAAACTAGTAATTTCATTTATGACGCTAGCATTATTGATTCGAAGGATTGCCTCCATTCATAAATGATCTATAAATATTTTTGCTTGATTTATCATGCTTTCAACGATGTAACAATTCCCGCTTTTAATTCTTCTGTTCTTGAACACTCAGGTGGAATTAGTTAGATGGGAAACCGATAAATCAAATTAACGAGGTATCAGTCCAATTCTGTTATCAGGTGACATTTTGAGAACTCAGTTCACTGATAATAAAGTGTACAAAGGAGCACTGAAATGTTTACGAAAGTAGATAGCAATGTCAGCTTCAATACACTAAATTGAAGTTCAGACGAACATAGACTTACCACGTGAAAGTTTGGAGTAAACATGCAATATTAATTTCATGAATAAAACAAATGAACTTATGGTGACAGAACGTCAAAGTGGGAAGTTATGTAAAATGGTGATCATCTGTTGATATATGCAGTTCATTGAAAATGCAACATCAACAGACTTGAGCAATATCAATGAAATTCAATTTGTGTGTCCATCTTTAGCTGTTATAACAACTTGCACACTGTGTGACATCAACCGATAAAGATTCTGAACTGCTGTTTGTGAAATGTATGTTCCACGCAGATTCAACACGCATCCTCAATTCATCAGATGAAGTCATCATGGAGATGATTCATCAGTACGAATCAATTTTCGAGCTATCCTATCACACACATTTTCGATGGGGGACGAATCGAGCGACCGAGCAGACCAAGGAAGAAGTGTTACTTGTTGGTCAAAGAAACGTTGGACACCTCGGGCTATATAAGGATGAGCAATGTCCTATGGAAAGATAGCTTCAGGGAAGGTCTGCATGAGGGGTAATACTTCTGGTTCTAAGACCTCTGGAACGTATTTCTGAATGTTCATTAAACCTGCGATTCGTATAACGAGAAAGCGTGAATGAAATAAAATAGCACCCCAAACCATTACGCTTGGAGTAGGACAACTATGGCGATCTGCAATCCAGATGCTGTTTCCCACTGTATCTGCAAATCGGGCAGCAAATGGATCATGAGATTATTTCTAGACTAGCTAGGAACTACCATCTGCCAAATTTTCGGTCAATTCAACAACTCTTTCTCTGTGTTGCATTTACAGTGAACATCATCTATATACCCAACCAATGGCAGAGCTACTAAAAGTGCCGGTTTTAACCCTCCAAGTGTTTGAATGAGATATCTCATCCAAGATCTGGTCAATTCTTCTAAGGACGAGACAAAACTGTCCTTATACTTTAAGGGAATGAAGATCCAAGTAGGAAAAACAAATTGTTCCTGGACCAGAACTGGTAACAGCTTAGAACAGGTTTTTGCACCAGTGGCTAGTCACTATTAGTCAATTTTAAACGCGAAGATAAGCCACCAAGAGGGTTACGAAACTGGTAGATTGAAGCGCTTGGTTATGAGTTCGAATCTTCTATGTATCCGAAGTCGGGTTGTGGCTGTTTGAATTTTCTTGATTCTTCAAGACGACACGTAAATGCGGCCCAGCTTCGTCAAAGTCCTCATAAATTCATCAAATGGCCAGTATATCCAATGCGAAGGACCTATGTTTCGCTGCCCCGCCTTCACATCGGACATACTCGCTTAACTCATCGTTATCAATAGTAGGGAGGACGTCACCCCATGTGTCAATCTTGTTCAACTTTCTTCACTGTTCATCACGCTCCTATTGCTTTCCCTCTTTACAATCCTCATCGTATCGAATTCTTCATGAGCACAAACCTAAATTTACAGGATTTGATTGGAGAAAATCCTCATTCAAAATTTATCTGCTTTGTTACGATCCATAGTTTTTAAATATCACATCTGGTTATTTTTTATAAATTAAATCACTCCTTTTTCAAAATTTGTATGCATGCAATTAAATTTCTACATAGGACTCAATTCTTGATTTCTCATATTTCGGCCTCCAGCTTCACGCTGCTGTATTTAACTTTACAATCTTGTGTCGGGCGCAGATTGTCCTGTTTTGGACGTTGCGCAATAAAATCCAAATTACAATACAATCCCAAAAGTCCTCCAGGAAGGCATATCCCACATAGTTCATGGCATGTACAGTGTGATAGCATCTTCTATGGTGCCCCTTGGTAACACAGACTGCCACGTCCTCACCAATTGAAGGATCATACGATCCATAAGCTGGCATTGAGCAAACAATATTAGTATAAGACTAGGGCCCGTCATTAGGGTCTGGTACTACTGGGTCCCGGATGCTGGAAGGACCCGAATCTGTAACCAACATACCATCCCCTTTGTTCATAATTAACAACTACAGAAACACAAAAAATTAGTTGAATAAAAGAGCGAATGTCATCGCTGTCATGATAGATTAAAGATGGGACAAAACAGACACTATTTAAACATAAATCTTGTCAAGTTCTGTTGATTTTCAGTAAAAAAAACCCGAGTCGGATAAATACTTTCTTGAAAGACACATTCGTCACCGGCTTAAAGCTCACTGAAAAATCTCGTGTGATTGCTGATGTCTTCCAAAATTCAGAGGCCAGTCACACTCAGATCCTAAGTCTAAAAAAGCGCTGGCATTCATTAGTTTTTCAGCGTGTATCTAAACTTAGAAGAAATGAGACGTTACAGATGGTCAGGCCATTTATCTTGAAGGGATCGTTCTCACTCTCATTACGACTTCCGTGCTGTTGAGAATTTCCTATCAACGCTCACAAAATGAGCTGATTGTGTCATTTCCCACCAGAATATAACGATTTGTTTTCGAAGAGGAAACGTTCCTCATCGACGATGGAGGATGCTTCTTCGCTTCCGTTGGGCCCGTTATCGAGCGATGCTGAGATAAATACCAACTCTTTCAACGTGGAACTATGTTAATATTCTGACACAGTTCGTTAAATCAAGATATTTTCAAAATTTTGTGTCCAGTGCCCTGTCGCCTCTGAAATCACTTCTATTCAAACACATTTGATTTTGTTGAGCGATTGATTCTTAGTCTGGTTTGATGTAAGTACGGTCACTTTTTGCTTCACGGGGACTAATTCGAACGGTACCTACTATCCAGAGTAGATTCCGAACCATTAAGATCTATGCCCTTACCGGGTTTCGAACTCAGATCCTGTTGAACCGTGGGTTGATTCTTATAATCGGCGATTCGAAGGTCGTTAGATTTTTTTTATGGTGCAAGGGCCAGATAAGGCCAAGCAATTTTTTTACACACAAAAGAAGTTTATTGACACAGAAGAGAAAATATATTCAGAGTAGTTACAAGGATCGAAACTCCGTCACCTTCATCTCGCAGCATGGTAGCGCAGTGGGCAAACCAACTGAGCCACGGATTAGGCGATTCGCAATGTAGACTTTTTATGAAATCAAGCAGAGGACGGCTCAAAATTTATTGTAGGAAATTTGAAAGCACTATGTAAAAATTGAAAAAAATTTAATTAATACTTTTCTTCAGTTTGTTTCACCTTAATAACTTTTGAAAATTTATTTTATAATTTAATAAAAAATGTGTATTTTTTAAAAAATTTATTTTTTACTTTAAAAATATTATATTAAACTGATTATAGGCTGTATAGAACTAATAGAAAAGTCGGATAAGTGGACAGAAAGACTGGACCGATAAGTTTTTAGTGTTGGGAAAATTCCACATTCAATTTTTTTATCTTCATCGCACACATAGAACTGCCGATAGTTTCCAAAAATAATGCATAATTTTCTTTAATTTGATGAAGCGATATAAGGCCGAATGAAAATGATAAATGGGTCGACCAGCTTGTTTTCTCGAATGCTTTTATTGATTGAAAAAATGATAAACTTTGGTAAATTTTCTAAAGATATAAATTTTCTCAAGTATAATGACCTCCTATTCAGCCACTGAATACACTGGCCAATGTTTATTTCCAAGTCCGACCACTGACCGCTCGGGCTTCGGCACAAGGAGCGAAATAACGACTATTTGTGAAGGAACCCTTAATGAGTGAGCTGCCGCTACTCCTAGCAAGAACAAACATCCATGCGCTTACAAACCGGGATTCGAACCCGCGACATACTGGGTGGCAGACAAACGCTATGGCCATTATACCAGCAGGGGTACTCTGGCTAATGTTGTCCACATCCACAAAGCCAATCTGCTCCGGAAGTTAAGTCTCCAGTGCGAAGTAAATTCAGCTACCATATATCTGAAATCAAGTACTTTAAATGACAGTATGGCCCAGTTGGTAGAGTCGCGGATAAGCAACTGGATGGTTACGAGTTCGAAATTCTATCTAACCAAAGATCGTAGCAAAGGTGGGGACTGGTACACGTTAAATCTGTCGTGGCCTCAAATATCCTCACATGGGCTTGGTGTGGAAGTTTGGAGAGTGGGGTGCCAGCTCAGGTGTTGACCTTGTCATCTGACTGTAGTACAAAAAAACAAGGTGTTGTCCCTGTAGGATTGATCTCGCGCGGCGTTTGGGCAATATAACTTTGGATTGCGAAGAGATAGGACGTTGAAATTGGTATCAATATGTAGAGAATATCAGGATCTGCAATATTATGAAGCAAAAATGACTGATAAAATAAAATTTATGAACTTATAACCCAATAATTTTTTCCTAAATTAAGAAAATTTTCATAATGTCCTAAAAAATTGTAAAGAAAATATGAACAGAAATGTAAGAAACGTATATCACTGGTAAAAAAAATTCAATAGGAATCAGAAAAGCCTAAATTGTCTAATAATGAAGTAGGTAATTAATTAATGCCGCACTGGTGCAACACAATGGGCTATTGGTGACGGTCCTGGGTCAATCCCGAAGTGTCTTATACTGAACGGTGCAGATTGTATAGAGAGCGAAAGAAAGCTGAGGGCGTCAACGCCCGCGCAAGTATAACCGAGTGAGCCGCCGCCTGAATCGATGGATATTGATTTGGGATACGATAACTTTGAAAGATTCTATCAGGAAAATTGTAACTAATGTGATTCCAGATATCAATGTACCCATTATGCTTACTGATGGTTTCAAGAGGCCGTCGTGGCTCAGTATGTCCACTGCGCTAGCAACCTTCGAGTTGTAAGCGGCGTAGGTTCGATTCGTCAGGTACATTCCTCCCTGGGTGTATTTCTCTCTTCTGTGTTAGTAAAAGCTTTCATGTGTGAGTCTATTACTTGATACTGTATGTCTTGTGTCTGGCGCAGCATGGCCAAATGCGGCCCTTGCGCCATAAAACCCCCAGACAACCGGTGATTTCAATGTCGATGTTACTCAAGACAAATTGCTTATAAACAATGACGTGAGTTCAACTAGAAGTACTACATTGCAGACTACTCTGGGCAACACTTGCATAGATTTAATCTTTGTAAGGAACATTGATGTAAATAGTATGCCATATGCGCCTTACTTCTCTATCACCGACCTTTAAAATATAAAACTACTAACAGAATTACCCGGAGTTGCTCGGGTTGAATTAATTAAATGTTGATTGAAAAGTGATCAAACTAATCACTTCTCTTTCTTAAAAGAATACAAGCATCATTTAAGTGTACGGAAAATATTTTTTTAATGTCTTAACTTCTTCATAGCTTCTAAATTTACTTCGGACGCAAATGTGTAGTATACATGATATATCCATCCATGTAATCCATTTCATATTCATCGCAAATTCATTCAAATCTTTGAATATTCATTCAAAGCAGCCCCCCAATCGATTACAACTTTTCAAAAAACAGGTCGATTTTACAGCGCGTTTTAAAAAGAAAATCACTGCTTCCAACAAATGTTTCATATGTATCTAAATTGCGTAAGAACAGCTTCAATTTGTAGAGTAAGCAACCTCGACCTTCTGTCACTTAAAACAAAAAATTTCAATTTTTCAAAATTCTTAACTGTGATATTATTCCAAGATCAGGCAATCATTTAAAATTCCCTTTACTCCAACAAACATTCAAATTTTAAATCGAATCCTTGTGGTGCTTCGGTTTCTAAATGGAAACCAAGTACCTATTTAGAATGATAGATATGACTATGGAGTGCAGTTTTCAATAACACTCATGATACATGAAAAACAAATATAAATTTAATTGATTTTAATCGTCTTGTAATGAAAATCTTGTCAAATTTTGAAATATATTTGAACTAGAACATACGACTACCCGTTTTAATTTAACGTAACCCATCTTATTTAAAGTGATTTTTTTAACTTTACCGGCCATTTTAAAATAAGAAATTACACACCTTACTTAAAAATGTTTTGTTTTGTATATTTTATGAAACAGCATTCTAGAAACCATTACATATTCAACCGGACTTAAGAAAGTAGGTCGAAATATACATATAACGCCAAGAAATTGCACGTCTGATATTTTGCAATAAATAAATAAACCATTAAAATATTTAACTCCTAAATAATATATCTGCAATATATGTAAAATACTGGAACACATAAATACAAACAGAAACGAAATCCCGATCCTTGAAAGAATGCAGAATTCTGAAAAAAAATTTGTGCAAACGTCGAAATTTTGACTTTCTAAATATATTCTTGAATAGAACAATTCGACAAAAGACTTTTGAACAATATTTATAGACAATGTTTTATTTACAAGAAATTGTATTTATAATACTTGGAAATGCTCAAATATGACCGCAACATTTCACTGTCAACTCAAATACACAAACACAGAATTCTAAATCAAATTACAAAATTAAACATTAATTTCTGGCGTTGCCAGATACCTAGTAGCAAAATTAAGCTTTTATGATCAATGCGTTTTTCGCTTGGGATTTTCGTATTCCATTACAAAATATAAGTTATGTTAGATTAAATATATTTTAAATTTCCTTATATCATCAATCAAATATTCATAAATTATTTATATCATGGCAAGAAATAAAAAGTAAGTTCAAATAAAAAGTTTAATTTGTTTTGGAAAAAATTATTTTTCGAGCAATACTGATAAAATAATTTTATTGGAAAAGTTGTTTTTCTATCATTATGGGTAAAACAAACTGAGCTGCGTATAGTAATCGTTTTATACACAATGTTTTTTCTATTGCGATTTCGAATTGCTTTTAGTCCCTTTTGCACACCTAGGTCAAATAGAATGGGGATTAATAACCTACGTTAATAATATGGGGATAATTGTAACCTATGTTACCCGCAGGGTTTTAAAGTACAAGTGTACCGATTTTGGTGTGGATTGGTCAAACGGTGTAGATTTGTAGAGAACAGACAGACGCCCAACTCTGCTTTATATAGATTCTTCACTTATAACCACCCAAGACTTTATTCATTTATATCTTACCCTTCCTCTAACACAAAGACGTATTCGCCTTAAAAGATTGCGGTTGTCTCCATAAACAACCCACCCCATTTTCTTATAAAAATATCGTCGTTTTTTTTTTCAAAACTTATTAAGTCTTGAAATCAAAATTTTTCAGGAATGATAAAAAAAAACGATACCAAATAGTAGACCAGTTATAATTAGTTGATTGGTAGTTTTATTTTCGTCGCACTGGAGCAGCACAATTGGTGACGGTCCAGAATCAATCCCAAAGATAGACCAGCTATGACACGAGATTTAAAAATTGCCGATAGAGGGCTTTATAACTGATGTAGACAGGAGCTTTTGAAACAAGTTTAGTAAGTATATTTGTAATTAAATAATGTTGACCACATAAATAAAAGTAATCGGAGGTTTTGAGAGTGAAATGACGACATTTTGAGAGGATTAAATGTATCAGGGCAAATTACGTGTTGTCCACGTTTTTCCCTTCGGGGTTGCTCCCGGACTGTCGTCAATAGCCCGTTGTGTTGCTCTAGTACGATGTTAATTACCATTACCAGTATCAGGGCAAAAGGGTTGGTTAGGTTTTATGGCGCCAAGAGAGGGTATTAAGGGCAGTCCAGTTTCAACTTACAAAGAACATATACTTGAACAAAGCTATGAACATAGAAATTCTATTGACAATAAAGGATTTTAAGCATGACTATATTTTTTTAACTCATGTTATTCATCTATTTTAGGATTGATATTCTTGCAAAAGAACACGTTCGACAGAGAAAAAGGTCAAGAACGTGGTCACCTGTAGCCCTCCTGCTCTGAACGATCCTGGTGTCATACCTTTTCTAATTCTAAGCACAAAAAACGAATTGGTGGGTTGTGTCGAGGACAACAAACCGTAGTTTTGATGAGTACTTGTGCCTGATGTTGGAATGAATGAAAGACATAGGAAGTTTGAACGATTGTTTATTTGAATATTCAACAATTCATTTAGTTTGAACGAAGTGCAGTTTGATATTAAGATTGAAAGATAATTTTATTGAAAGGCCTGTGATTGGTAGCGTTATTCGATAGCTTTCGGTGACACCACCTATGCAGTCCTCCACACAATCCAGTTACACTGGCCCAATGCTCACACAGCACAATAAAATTTCGACATATTAGACCCCCTCCGCGAGTCCAGTGCGTCTGCGCACTTGATCATGTCAGGAACGGACATCCTTTGTTTACACCCTATATTTATATCTGGATCTTCCTAATTCTGAAATCATAATCCAAAACAGTTGCAATGCTCGACTTTTCATGCATGCCCCAGTACCGTTCCGATTTTAAAGACGCATTCACGTAAAAAGAGGCGAATAGTAAATTCAGACTAAAAGTGTAAGACTTGAATAAAACTATTTATTTCGATTATCACACCATTGCAATGGATAAAACCCGCGATTTGTCAGCTTAACTTTCAGCTCCCAGTTTAAATGCACAGAAGCTGTGAAATAGGAAGCTGTTTATCCACTTCGAAAATTTCAATAGGAGTGGTGACGCGTTGTTTAAAAGGACTGTCAAGATGAAAGGAAGAAACATTTGCGCTGTTACACAATGCAGACGCCAAGTGTAAACAGTTTATAAGAAATGTCACGTGTTCCAGGGAATCTTTTATCTTTGCTAAGTTGTGATATGGCTAGGAGACATGCAGTGCAGACACAAATTAAGCGAAAACTTTTTATGGCGGGTGGGGTAAAATGACGCGTATAAAATTTTATTTACGTATATTATTCTTGAAATATTTCAGATATTTATAAACAATAGGCGCGGAGCGTACATAAGTGTAGGATCTGGGGTCAGTACGTCTATTCCCACATCAATAAAACTTATTTCTAAAAGGCTTCCATCTCATCTCAACGAATATATCACAAATGTTCATCTAAATTGGGGATACAGACCGCGATGCTCGTTGATTTGCTGGCGGCCCGCATTACCCATGTTATTTGAAGTTGAACTTTCATTGTGTCGATAAAAACAATTGTAAATTTGCTAGTTAATACATTAAAACGCACAAGTCTCTTTGGTTCAACATATATCTGTGAACAAACTATTTTCAGTCATGAATATTAACAAATCGAAAAATAGGGGGGATTTCAATTAACGTCACACTGGAGCAACACAATGGGCTATTGGTGACGGTCCGGGATCGATTCCAAAGGGAAAGATCCGAGGACACCACGTAATTTTGAACCACGGTCAGATGACGAGGCAACACATGAGCTGGCACCCCACGCCAACGTGAGGACATTTGAGGCCACGACAGATTTAACGTGCACCAGCCCCCTTTGTACACGACGGTGTTTGGCTGGATTCGAACTCGCAACCCTTCGGTTGCAAGTCCGTTACTCTTCCAACCGGGCCCATCGAAAAATAGGAACCGCTTGACTGATGAAACTTTAGAATCGATTTTGAGCTTGGCAATAAATCACATCAAATTAAATTATTTACTTCTCTCTTTGCAACAATGATATAAATAAAATAGCGTGATAGGATAACTCTTGTTTTTGGTGGTCCTTGGTCTTAATGAGTCTGCACATCCCTGATTTAAATTATATATTATATGTGAATTACCTCCCCCGAATATAAGAAATCCAGAGCAGCAGTTGCCCAAAATGAATACTTATAGTTTGATCATGACACTATCTTATAGTGCATCGAAACTTTCTCGAAACGATTTTCTACATTCATGCTTTGGCATGGTGACGAAGATATGATGTTTGCAAGCATCAAAGTAAATGTAAATAATTGCAATTTTTTATTAGCCAGCTAATTTTCAAGGGAGATTAAAAGCTTCCATGAAGAAAGATGCTTCATGGAAAAATTTGGAGATCAAAAAGTCAAAGGAGAACGAAATATTTTAATCCATATAATTTTGACTGTCTGAGATAAAGTCAAGATGATGAATTATCAAGAACAAACATTTCAATTGGAATTGAACTAGTGTATATACCCTATTTCAAAAACTTAAATACTTGAACTAGAGGAAGTCGGGGCAAGAGTGCAATTTCATTTTTACTAGAGAAAAAGCAATTTAAAAGTTTGTCTAGTATTACTATTTTATGTGCACTGAATGGTGTGCATACTGACATTACTTTAAAAATATGATTGTCTTAAATTTCGTTAATAATGTAAGAGGCATTGTATCAGATGGCTAAATAAAAAACTATACGGCTTGGCCCTAAAAATAACAGTAATAACACTATACTGTAAAAATTTATGTATTTTGCAATATTGTATTGAAAATTATTAAACGAAAACAGAACAAACATCACAGATTTATGCAAAATTTATCTGTATCTTTAAAACTATGCATACACATCTGCACTTCTATGCAATCGCATAAGGATAGCATCATCGCTCATAAAGTCTGCAGTAAAGCTTCACCAGATAATGCTAAAAGGGAAAGCCGAAAAAAATTGTCTATCTTACTAAAATTAATTCATGAATATACAGCTAAAAGTAAAATTTTATTCCATTCGAGATAAATTCTAATTTTTAATATCATAGCTTACTTTTTCCTTAAGTCCTTTAGACTCATTCTTTAACATTTAGCACACCATATTTAGATTTATTGGTTTAAATGTTGAAAATGGAAAACCACTGAACTAGTGTCGGAGTATATAAAAACACGGTAAAACACACATAATTGTACATGTTTTACAAATTGCATGTGTAGTAGCTAATTTAAAATGTTGTAGCTTGTTTGACAATCACCACCATATCTGATAGAAAATAAATATCCGTGAAGACTGATACATGCCACCTTCATCAATAGGATCAGAATAATCTTTGAACAAATTTCTGTAGAATTATTATTTATAACCTTACAGGTACCTTAACCTAAAAAATAAATGTTTTCAGAAGATACTAATTTCATAGTATTTTTAAAAATTGTATATTTATATTAACTGTTCATGTCAACATTCACTATTAAGTAAAACTTGAGCTATCTTATTACTGTTAAATGGAAAGTCATTTGATTTCGAATGTGTTCTAGGCTAGCAAGGTTTGTAAAACTAATTTAAAAGATCATTGACTTTGAATTTTTGATTGGGTTGACTAGTAATTCTTTACTCCAACAGAAGTCTGCATGGCTTTAGTTAATATAGTTGACTGAAAATGAATGATTTTCTTTTATTTTGAATGAGATTTTATATTCTTATATTTTGAATTCAATGTTTAGAAACCTGATGATTTATGTGAGATTTCTTTAGATACTAGTTTTACAAACAGTATCTAGATAAAGCTAAAAAGTAAGTAAAAAATTGATTTCTAGATGCTAAAAATTTTCCTTTTCCTCAAGTGAAAAAAAGAAAAAAATCTAATAAATAAATTTTTTAATTCAAGTACTTTTCAAGTTATTTCATCATCTGGGTAGGTATTTAATTAATGTCGCACTGGAACAACACAAAGGCTATTGGCGACAGTCCGGGATCAAACCTGAAGGGTTTCGTCATCTTGGAGAAAGCATCCATAGAATATTGAATGTAAATTTATATTTCAAGTATTACATAAATTAAACTTCAATTTAATCCAGATTCCCATAGATTAAACTGAACTCAAAGGTGAATTCCAATATTCACTATATCTCTGGTTACAGGAAGTTTTTACATTCATGAAAACAATACTATTCAGTGTGACTTCGTAACATAACAAAAAACATTCACAGCACATTGTTACAAAATGTGATTTGATTCTAACATTATTAAGTTTTGCACAATAATGCAAAAAATTTGCTGGTTGAAAGGGCAAGGATAAATTAAGGTTTGGCATTGAGTAATAAACAATCAATGCAATTAATAAACAATATTTGCAATTTTTAATAATTAATAATCAATATTTTATGAAAATATTTGTTTCCAATTCTTAGTACAGGAATAAAAATGTATTCACTTTTAAAAATAGGTTGGTTGTTTTTTTTTCGAGGTTTTATGGCGCAAGGGCCATATTTGGCCATGTTGCGCCAGACACAATGCAATATCAATTAATTGACAAGACATACAATATCAAGTAATTGACACACACAGTGAAAGCTTTTAATGACAGAGAAGAGAGAAATACACCCAGGGAAGAATGCACCTAGCAGGAATCAAACCTGCGCTGCCTACAACTCGAAGGTTGCTAACACAGTGGGCATACCCACTGAGCCACGATGGCCCCTTTAAAAATAGGACCAGAACTGAAAAAATTTCTTTTATATATATATATATATTTATTTACAAAACAAAATACATGTCATCTAATTGGCAAAACTTTATGTGTAGATTTGTAGCACAGATTATTATTATCTATAGCAGCTCCATTCTGCTCAGAGATGCCATTCAGCTGTAAGTCCTCTGCTGATATACATTTTCTTTCACAATCAAGAGACACTGAGTTATCGGTTTCATTTAAAGTGTCAGATTCTATATATTTTACGAGTCCCATTTTTATTGTTGCCGCTAATGCAGCTGCTTGTTCAGCATTTTTCTTATTTTTTTCACTGAAAAGATAAGGAGAAACATTGAGAATATAAAAGGGGAATATTTATGTTATGTAAAATAAATATGAAACTAGGAAGTTAGAAACTAAATAGTAACACTTACAGACACCGACTTGTGTATTTTTTGCCATTTACAGAGACAATTGACTGAAAACTTTTTTCAAACTGCTCCTGTTTAAAAATAAAGAGTAATAATTTAGATATGTTAGTTTCAACCGACATAAGTGACCTAAAAATTTTTTGAATAAAGCTAATAATTTCTAAAAATCGTAACTTTTCTTCTAAAGTATTTTGAAAAGTAAGGTAAAAATATATTAATGTATAAAAAAGAAAATTTTCAGCTTACAGTTTGATATACAGGCTGCTCTAGTTTTTGATTTTTGGCCCAATTCCATAACACACTTTTAGGAAGATCGTCCACTTCAAACTTAGATCTGAAAAATGAAAATAAAAAGTAAATATTGGGTATATTTTAAAAAATATTACTTGCTATCCCTGCAATGATTCCATACTACCAACCTCCAAGAAAAATCCGGAAGATTTGGCAACCATTGTGCCAAATTGGGTTTTATGAAAGTAATTTGAAACAGAAAAAGTAATCCTGCTCTTTACTGTAATATGCTTGGTAATAGTTAGAACTTGGCACAACAGATTTTGTGATATTATTCAAAAGGATGCCAAATATATGCAGAAATGAGCAAGTAACTTTTCCTTGAGTATTTTAGAGGTAGTGTTTTTTCTTGACAATTAGTGCCAAAGATTTTTACGACAATCTGGCAACCACTGATTCCGATGTTTTTCTTTCATGATTGTTATGGCTTGGTGCCAAAACTTTGAAATTGGCATCACTTGAAAATTTTCTTCCAAAAGAAATATTTAAAAGATTTTTCTTACTGGAAGACCAGGAAATCAAGTATTTTTCCGAAATACTTCCAAAGAATCCAGAAAATCTGGCGGGTATGTGATTCATGCACATCAATTAATAACTACAATCATTCAATTTTCATATAAATTACTTTTACTGAGTGAGGAAAATATTTTTACTCTAATTCATATAATTTATGCTATATCTCTATCTATAATATATATGCATGAAAATTAATAGTGTCAGATAATATAATATTTAATAATCTATTGATTGCTTGAGAACTCTTTATTCTAAAAGCTAAAACATGGTAACACTGCTTGAGAACTAGTATCTAAAAAATTCATCTTCAAAAACTAATTACAGAATCAATTTATACAAAAGGAATAAGTAATGCTGAAAATGTCTTACCGAATAAACTTTACATCTTCTTCATGGATACTATCATCATTTACACGTCTCCTCTTTAAGGCAACTTGCAGTTCAACATCTCTATCTTGAAGTCTCTTTAACTTTTCAGCTTTAAAACTCCTTTCAAGGACTTTTTTCTTTAACAAATCACTTAAGTTCCATAAATCACTGTTCATTACATATCAAGAAAAAACAATATAGAATTAGTTAGCAAATGGAAAAAATCTACTATAACACAGGTCTGCAAAATTAAATTTCAGAAAGGTTGTGTGAAATTTTTTTGGATATTGATACTTACACATATAAACGTTATCCAAAATGTTTTTCAAACATTTCTATCATGTCACATTTCCCCCCAAAACCAGTTTCAAGTTACATATTCAACGTCTTAGGTGAAAAATGTAAATGCTATTCAAATTATTATTTCTATATTGTTTTTGTCAATATCATTGTTGCATTTTTTCATGCCTAAGAGGGAAATAACATAAATTGATTGATACCTTGCATAAAATTTGCTATTTTTTTCTCCCTTTGATTTTTATATCCAAACCAACATTTCTTGGTATGATCTTTGTGTACTGCTTCGAGTCCCATCTAACAGTACCTACAGTAATCCACCATGATGCTAACATCCCCTTGATCCCCATGGAAAGGAGGTCCTTGGTACCTCCTTTCCATGTTCTAAATATTTTAGTGGAATCTTTTGCCTTAATCCTCACTCATAGCTACCCTCCTTGTACGATTGATTGAATTTTTATGGCACAAGGGCCAGCTTTGGCCAAGCCCTCCTTGTACGAAATCCAAGTGTCACTCTGATGTTCATGACCACTTCCAACTCTGAATTAGATAATATTACTCCTTCAATTTTGCATCTAATAAGGTTGGCAACTTACTAACTAGGTACAAAGTAATTTCCATCCTAAGATAAGGCCTTGACAAACTGTTTCATCAGTCCAAACTTGATATGATGAGGTGGTAATATTACTTTCTCTGGGTTAAATATATATATAAGTTGGGTTAAATTACATTCTTGGTACCAGGTTATAAGGTGTGCCTGAATTAGCATTCCTTTTGAACATAAAGTATATTCTTCACTTCACCGCTTGGCTATCCCACTTGCAGAGAAAATATGGATACTTTTATCGAGAAAACTAGTTTAGTTTTCTCAATAAAAAGTATCCCAGTTTAGTTTACAAAGTTTAACTAGTTTAGTTTACAAAGTTTAACTAGTTTAGTTCACATTGTCAAATCACTTCATTAACATCAAACTCATCTCGGTAATTTCAATTTTTCTGCATATTGTTATACATTTTGGTGAGTTTTCTTTTGACGAAAATTTCTTTTTTCCCAAACACAAGCTATATTCAGGATCTGGTACTAACAATAACATGAAATAAAATATTTGAAAGATCTAGATATGAAATAACATGAAACCATGTATTTGCATACATTACTAAAAAATGTCCAATTCTCAAAGGGTTTATAGCCATGTAAACAGAGAACAAATCAAATAATTCATTTTCAAACATACCATATAATCTCCATTTGTTGTGCAGCGAGAAGCTGTTTGCCTCTTTCAGACTCTTGAAGTGAACCAAGTATTTGCTGAATGCAATACTTAGTATTCCAAACATTATTATCATACTCAACAGCCTAAAATTGAATTTATAGTCAGAAACATTTTGAATGCAAAAATTTTTACAAATGAAAAGTTATGTAAGATTCAAATTTAACATTAAATAGCTAGATTAAATAAAATAATTTAAAAAGTAAATCTTACATATGTAATGTATTTTACAATAACATCATCCATAGGCAATTTTCCACTTTTACAGAAAATAGAACAGTTTGATTCAGCTTGGCGTGCAATCATTACGGACGAAGCTTTGGTTGCTTTTCTAAAAACTTCAATATCTTCATAGGTTTCAAGCTCACCAGATCCACCACTAAAAACATTACACAAAACTAAGAGACACTCCATAATTAAAATATAATATGTTTGACAAAGCACTTCCAATGATTAGTGAGCAGCATATTTTTAACAGAATGTTTAGGTGGGAGTTTTGGGTCTATCAAGTATTCTAGTACACTTAAATGTGCATACAGATATGACAAAGTTATTTTCAAATATTCGCCATAAAAAGCTTAATTTGAGGTGTGCTTTTGTTTTACTTTCTTCATTAATCCTTATGCATTCACTACAGATGAAAACTCTAATTTGAAAAGGTAGACCAAATTAATCCTCATATCGATCAGAAAATAATTTTCAACAGTGTGCCATGACACTGGTGTGCTGCAAGAATGACATTAGTGTGCCTTACAGATGGTAAAGTGGTTAAAATTATGTAAGATTTATTTCATAAGTGTATTAATAGTTTTGAGTATTATTTGTTTATTACCCAGCATCATAAATAAATTATTTCAAAAAAAAATTTAAAACTTATTCAGAGGAAAAGGGGTATGTAATTACTATTATTTTTTGTAAACCAATCAAAATTGAGCCAAATTTTTCATGAGATCAGAAAAATAATGTGTATTTTTTGGTGTGCCACAGAATTTTAGTAATTATTTTATGTATGCCATGAGGATGAAAATTGCTGATATAGATAATGGCTGAGGATGAATGCCATCCAAGAACATATCAGGTTTTACTGTTCAAAAAGGCAGTTCCACATCGCAGGTATCACAAAATATTCCTTAGGTGTTTACAAAACAGCAATAGATCAAGTTTTAGTAATTAATTTCCTATGATCATGGAGTCAACATTTTGCAGGATTGTTAGAAGAAAGTTAATGGCATTCAAAATTATAGCCCTTTCTCCTTACAAGTCCAAAGTGCTGAAACACTTGAAAAATAGTTTCTGAAAGCATTTTACAGGTAAATTAAAATGTACTCAATGTTATTGAATACATCTGGGATGCCATGCCAATACACTGTGGAACACAGAAATCCAACAACTCAGAATACAACAGAAGTATGAATCACTTCGCAGGAAGAATGGTGTTCAAAAGTGTTATCAAATTTCAATGCCTATAGAACATTTCTACAACCTCGTAGAGTTCAAGCCCCATCATATTTCTGCAGTTCTACGCTCCCGTAGGTCACCTAAGTATTAGACTGGTATACCAGTTTTTCTGTCACTTTAGTGTGTATTGAAAAGTTATATTATAGGCATAACCAAACTTGTCCGATAGTATGTTACAAAGAATCTTTATGTTGTTTGCAGCATTCAATGTATCGCTTCCGAGGTGAAGCTTATTTACACCTACATAGAAAATGAAGCTTCAAACCATTTGGTTGGATGGATCAGACAGTTCCGCTAATGCAATTGGGATCGAAGGGACAGACTAGATTCCAAAATTTATTTAAATACTAACTGAAAATTTTGACTGTCTCATCTTAAAAATTCACTTAAACTGCTTAACATTTTGTTTTTATCCATTTAATTAATAATCATTTAAAATTAATTAATGGTATTATAATTTAACTAATGAACTATTATTCTGATAATACTCAAAAGAGAATATCATTTGGAAAACGTTTTCATTGAAAACTATAAATTTTGTAAATGTTTTGATAGCCCTCAAGCGTTCTGCAGAATGGTACGTTTTCTTAATTCAACAATGCACATATACACAATCATAATCATAAAGGTTAAAGTTAAATTTCATGGAAAATACCCTCTTTTCAGTTAGTTTTGGTTCTAGCCTTATGTTCTTTTAAAATGCACACACACAAGCAGGCTATCTTAATCAATAGTACCTTCTTCATAAGATGGTCTGCAGACAGATCCAAAACAACTAAGTAGTTACTTAATAGTGCCAGTTATTTGTCATTCAAATACACTTTCCCAAGTCAGTGCCACGTACGTTATTGGATGAGGGAATCCTATTTCTAAGCAAAAATATCTTCACAATGATAGAATTGATATTTTCTTTCTTTCATTTGTACAGTGTTATTAGTTTTTTTTCAATTTCTTCAATAGCCATGATATTGAAAATTGATTAAACTCATCTCTGCAATATCCTTGTGCAGCAAAAAGACTAGTGACAGATCACTGTCATTCGTAGTCATCATCACTGTCATTTCAACAGATGTCTTAAGTAGTGAAATCACTTAAGAGTGCTCACAACTTTGAAGGCTGACTAATCTACTGAACCAATAACACCTTTCACGTGCTTACACATTGGTAATATATAATTGGTATAATATAATAGCTCTCACATATGATGTAATACTTTATGGTTGTGATACAATAATTTGTGCATAATTCAAAATTGTGACACATTTATAGAGTGATGCAATAATTTTTCACACTACTCTTTTTCTGATGCAAGAACTGTTCACATATCAATTTAGTATATATACTCAAATATATTTTTTTGATTAATTTATGAGTGCTAGTGAAACCATAACAGCTAAAAATTACACTTCATAAACCAGTACATAAATTAAGTGTCTGAATCTCAGAAACTAATTTACTATTTTTTTACAAGATTGAATCTTATGATTTTTCAGATAAATTGAACATTTGAACTTACTTAGCTATTACAGGAATTGATAAAGCTTCAGATATAGCTTTTATGACATAATTTCGATTTTTATGCTGGGGTCTTTCTCCCATAATTCTACCATGCACAGCTATTGCAGCCACTCCTGTACTCTCAATGAGTTTTGCTAACTCCAATGTCTTTTCTAACTATAAAGAGGAAAATGAATAAGTTTGCAGTTTTAAAAATAACTATGTATTCCAACATATGAAAAAATAATAAAAATAGGATTATTTAATTTAAATCAGATTTTCATGATTTTAATTATTCCCTTGCCTGTATAAGTTTAAACTTGTTGAACATGACATGAGACATGCAGATCAGTGTAGTTTCTAGATAGTTTTGATTTATGTCAAACATTAATATTTATGATTAACATTATGTATTAGGAAATACAGGAGGGAAATTTTGTGAAAGGTTACAACGCTATATAGGAATTAGCAAAGCTAATCACACGATAGAGTAAATAGAACAGCACAACAAATTTCATCCATAAGCAATGTTTTCCCATATGGCTCTTGAGCAGCTTAGATTAGTTTGATTTTAACTTAGAACCAGTGGCATGAAATTGTTTGGACCTAGATAAATAAGTTTTCAGGATCCCACAAACATACATATAAAATTAATAAAAAATCAGACAAATTTCAGAATTTTTTGCATTATATATTTATCATATATGGATGAAATGCATATAATTTCTTTAGTTATTTTTATATAAAGTAATTAATTGATTAGTCCTATTTTTGAGAAAAAATCCTGTCCCCAATACAATCTCTACTATTATAAAAGGACGTGTTTGTATGTGCGGTGTCCAGACGAATCTATAGCACTTACAGCCATGAAATTCGGCACACAGGCAGTCCTAAAGGTGACTGAATGTCCCTCAAAGCCCGAATTCTAAAATTTAATCTAGAAAATTTTATAATTAATTTATTGGCATATTTTTTGTATTATTTGGTTTCCTAAGAATGGCAACAGTGTGAAAGGGATCCCACAGCTTCTGCTCTTGGCAATAAACCAAGACTGTTTTGAAATTGTTCATCAAATGTACTCAAAGCGCTCTGGAATCACGATTTTTATTTCAGTAGTGGTTATTTCATAACTTAATTTTGAATTTGTTTAATCTCATTTTTATTTCAGGCAGAGGTGGACGATCACCAATTGTGAGTACAAACTATTAACCCTAATTACATTCAACTTTTGTTTGGGTATTTTTCGCAAATATAATGTTTGTGTTAATAAATTACATGAAATGAAGTAACAGTGTTTATTATTGTTTAATCAATGTACATCTCATTCCTATCTTCAAAATTAAGGTAATTACAGCCCACTTTCATTGTTAAATTGGCACTTTCAAAAACCTCCTCTAATTACATTAAACTTTTAAAAAATTTTGTATTAATTTCTGTTTTCTTTTGGGTATTTTTCGCAAATAGTATAATGTTTGTGTTAATAAATTACATGAAATGAAGAAACAGTGTTTATTTGGTTTTGATTTCGCTGACATTGTGATTCATTTAGGTTGTTTGTCGGAATCAGTGAGGTGACATAACCAGACTTTTTAAAAGTATAGCATTATTTAAAAATTCAATCACATTTTATTTCAGTAGTGGTTATTTCATAACTTACTTTTGAATTTGTATAATTTCTGTAATTTTAATCTCGTGTTTATTTCAGGCAAATAACTACATTATTTTGGTTTAGCATTAAATTTAAAGATGTCCCAGCCTCCCAGAAAAAAGAAACGTCTTCAAACAAAACAGCGCTATAACAGAGAAAGGAATCAAAGAGAAGCTGAATCCACCCCAGAAAGAGAAACAAGACTGTGAGAGAACAGAGAAAGAGAACAAAGAAGAGAAGCTGAATCCACCCCAGGAAGAGAAACAAGACTACAGCAAGTTAGAACTGGAAGAAGTGCTGCTCGAATGCACACCTGTAGAAATTTAGAGAATGCAGCTTTTAATTACGACCCATCAGCAGATTATGTATATGATGCTTTGTGCGTCATTGGATCAATGTCTGTAACATGTCAACACTGTGAAGCAAAGAAGTGGAAAGGTGAAGTTCCAGGTATGTGCTGCAAAGGAGGAAAGGTTCAACTGCCACGGTTAATGGATCCAGTCGAGCCCCTACGTACTTTACAGATTGGAGATTAAGCAGAAGCCAAACATTTCCTGGGAAATATTAGAAGGTACAATTCCTGTTTCCAGATGACCTCTTTCAGCACGACCAAAGAAATTAGAGAGTCCGGATACATGCCGACATTTAAGGTTCAGGATCAAGTTTATCACCGCCATTGGGAGTCTACATCCTCTACCAAACAAAGAGCCTAAATTTCTGTAAATATATTTTGTTGTAGATGGTACACAACAAGCAGAGTAGTGTCGCAAACACGTTCTGCAGATCAGACAAGACAGTACTTCAGTTACAATATATGCTGGATCATCACAACTCTTACATCCACTGATTCAAATCGACCATGGATAAGATCAGCCCTGAATTCAAAGTGGTAATCTTAGAGGACAAAACCCCACATGAGAGGTGGTTCAATGCACTAACAGAAGTGGTTTTAATCATGGTGGGAGAACAACATGGAACAAGAGACATAGTTTTAGAAGAAAGAAGTCCATCAAGAACCATCAAGAGAATTCCCGAAACGCACAGGTCCTACGATACGCTACAGTATCGACTCATGTTTTGGCAGGGGGAGGATGGATATAATTTTGAACTGCGAGAAACAAACTTAACTACAGGAATGTCACTAAGATTTCTGCTACGCAGTTCTACACTAACAGGATATGCTCTTCAAATTTCAACTTTTTTTTAGAAGCAAAGACCTGTTCCATTAATTTATTGTTGACATGTATGTCAAGATTGAATCGGAAAGGCAGTTGTACATTACTAAATCAGAGGATGCTGAGAGTGAAACAGTATGCACATTTGAGGGATGCAGTCATGAAAGATGGAAATGTTGCAGACATTGGCCAGTTGATCATCTTGCCTTCCAGCTTTACTGGGGGTCCCAGGTACATGCACGAGCGTACTCAAGATGCCATGACCTACGTGAGAAATTATGGTAGACCGGACCTCTTCATCGCTTTTACATGCAATCCAAACTGGACAGAGATACAGCAAGAACTATTTGTTGGGCAGAAACCACAGGATTGTCATGATTTGTAGGCAAAAATCTTTCACCAAAAGCAAAAAGCACTGATGAGTCTCATCACAAAGGCAAAGATTTTTGGAGAAGTTAAGTGTCATATGTACACAAGAGTGGCAGAAGCGAGGACTTCCTCATGCCCAAATTCTGATTTGGCTCAAAGATTCATTAGACGTTCAGAGTGGATGACTTTATCAGTGAAGAAATCCCTAATCCACAAGACCCAGAACTTTTTGCATCATTATGAAGCAAATGGTGCACTTCCCCTGCGGATGCATAAATCCACTCTCCATGCATGAAAGATGGAATTTGCACAAAACGATTCCCACACTGTTTTTTGAAAGAGACGCAAACAGGACGAGACGGATATCCACTTTATCGTCGTAGATCAGCACAAGATGGAGGATTTACTGCAAACATAAATTTTCGAGGATCAGAAGTGTCTGTGGACAATACGTGGATTGTTCCGTATTGCCCTCTATTAACAAAAATTTTCAATGCGCATATCAACGTAGAGTATTGCAATTCTGTAAAGTCTATAAAGTACATCTGTAAGTATGTTAACAAAGGATCTGACATGGCTGTGTTTGAATTGACCAGTGGAGAAAATGACCTTATGAAATTCGTCAGTATCAAAATAGGAAGATATATCATCAGCAACGAAGCAGTATGGAGAACACTCAATTTCCCAATTCACGAGCGCCACCCCACAGTTATTCATCTACCACCTTGAGAATTGCCAGTCTACTTCATGACAGAAAATGCTGCTCAACATGTCCAAGCACCTCAGGAAACAACACTGACGTCTTTCTTCAGACTTTGCACCCAAGATGAGTTTGCATGCATCCTATTGTACAACCAAGTACCAAAGTACTACACTTGGAAAAAAAAGAAACAAGACATGGAACCTTCGAAAACAAGGACAAGTTGTACCAGGACAAGCAGGAATAAGGTCTAGCAATGCACTAGGCCATGTGTACTCCGTCCATCCGACCAACTCCAAATGCTTTCACCTATGACTCCTGCTGCATTAAGTACGAGGTCTAATGTCATTTATAGATTTGAGAACATTTGAAGGGTCTGTGGAACTTACAAAGAGGCTTGCCAGCTTAGAGGACTTCTAGAGAATGATGAACACTGGAACAAAGCATTGGAAGAAGCAGCTGCATCTCGATCGACAAAGATTTTACGTAATCTGTTTGCTGTTATGCTACAAACATGCTCAATGTCTTCAGATCAGTTATGGAGAACCTGTCTGAAGACATACTGCACCAAGCATTCAGTGTACAGCAGCAGAATATGGATCTGGACTAGAGATGACATCTTCAACATAGCTCTAATCTATATTGAGGATAAGATTATATTGTTGGGTGGATCGGACCTAAAAAGCTTTGGACTACAGCAACACAATCGAAACTGCAATTCAGTCCTACTGAGTGAAGAACTTATGGAAAGAAACTATGACACGAGTGTACTCACAACATACATAGAGGAGAATGAGCCCAAAATGGTCCAAGATCAAAAGGAAGCATTTGACAATATTACATTAGCAGTTTTTGATAGTGGGGTGGCATATTCTTTTTGGATGCTCCTGGCGGAACAGGGAAGACTTCTCATCAATCTTCTTTTGGCTAAAGTGCGACACAGAAACGAGATTGTCCTGACTGTTGCTTCATCAGTCATTGCCGCAACTCTATTGACAGGGGGAGGACAGCTGACTCGGCTTTCAAGATACCCTTAAATCTGGCAAACGTGGAAACTCCTACATGTAACATTTCAAGAAATTCAAGAAAGGTAAAGATTCTACAGGATTGCAAGTTCATTGTCTGGGATGAATGTACTATATCCCACAAAGCCGCATTTGAAGCACTTGATGTCACGTTGAAAGATATCAGACGTAACAATGACAGAATGGGAGGTGTCACTATGGTATTGGCTGGCGACTTTTGACAGACAACACTTCCAGTTATTCCCAGTGGAACCAGGGCGGGTGAAATGCAGGTCTGATTAAAATCATCTTACATTTGGACTATCAACAAACATGCAAATTCATGTCACTGGTGATCCCTTTGCCCAGCAATTTGCAGATAACCTACTACACCTAGGAAATGGGCTGTTGCTTCGGATAATCAAGATGGATGTATAGCAATGCAAAGCACTGGAAGGATTGTGAAAACTCAATGAGAGCTGAAAGAGGCAGTGTTTCCAAATGTGGCACAGCACTTTAATGATCACACACGGCTGTGCCAAAGAGCAATTCCTGCCTCAAGAAACGAAGATGTCAATGTCATCAATAATCAACTTTTACAAGAATTGCCCAGTAGTGTTCAAATTTACAAATCTATCGACACTACATATGGCACAGATGAGGCTGTGAAGTACACAACAGTTTTTGAACACATTGGAGCCATCTGGAATACCCTCGCACATATTAGAGCTGAAGATTGCGGCACCGATTATGCTTCTCAGAAATCTGCATTCACCTTCACTGCAATGGAACATGACTCTATCAAGAAACTTATGCTGAATATTATTAAAGCTACCATCATGACTGGACATGTCGCAGGCGAAGACATATTCATTCCTAGGATCCCAATCATCCCTTCGGATCTCCCATTCCAATTTAAACGACGTCAGTTCCCTGTTGGTTTAGATTTCGTCATGAGCATCAACAAGGCACAAGGACAATCGCTGACAGTTGTAGGACTCGATCTCATTAAACCGTGTTTCTCCCATGGTCAACTGTATGTGGGTTGTTCAAGAGTTGAAAAAGCCGAGAATCTTTACATCCTAGCTCCAAATGGAAGAACATTCAGTATAGTGTATCATGAAGCTCTCTAAGCAAGGATCAGTTACGTGGAAGGAATGAGGCGACATGCTCGTGTCATGTCGGGTGGTGGTGGGACTCATTCTTAAAATTATTGCCTTTTCTTTTTAATGTTTTCAGAATCAGTGAGGACGTAACAAGAATGATGGTCATGGGCAACACCATGCAGGTAATGCTAGTATAAAATAAAACAAACTTGCAATAAAATTCATGAAAAAATGTCTACATCTCAGATATATTTAGCTTGCAAAAAGTATAGTGAAAAATTGTTATTTGTAAGGAAATAGTAAAAAATAAGACATGAAAATATACATAAATTGAAATGAAATATGCCAATTTTTCATATTTTCTCTGAGCATTGATAAGTTTTCAAAGTTATATTCCAAGTACACAAAAGGGTTAATAGTATTCCTCAAGAACACGCCAATTGAGTGAAATTTTTATCTTAAAAATGATCAACATCTATTTTGTTAACATATTCATTCAATTATCAGATGGGCGTATTAACTCTTTTACATTTCTAATTTCAATTCCATAAATACATATTGTTTATTATGTTAGCAGTGTAAAGAATTCCTATTGATCAATGCATAAAATTTCCCAATTAAATTTAAATAAAAATTAACCAACATTACACAAACAAAATGAAAATATTTAAATTTCCAATAAAAAAGATTTATGTTCAATATTGGAATGCTCTTGCGATACTGAAGAAACGTTTTCATTGTGACTAAGTGTCTTTATTTTTTTCATAAATAGACTACTTAACTTATTTGAATAAAATAACATGCATCTTGTGTTCAGTTATTTCATTTTCAATATTAATGAACTTAATACAGAAAAGAAAATGGAAATTAAAAATTTGATTTAAATCAATGATTTTTTAAAAATAAAAACTTGATTTAAATCAGCATACCCTGATGCATTCTTTAATGATTACAAAATGTGACATTGTTTTTGTAAAAATTGAAGAGAGTAAAAAACAAAATTGTTTTGCCTTTTTATGTATGGCAATAGAATTGTTTTAACTAGATAATGATTGCAACTTTTCCAAGTACAAAGCTAACATGAACAGTAAAAGTAACAGATAATCTTAATTATCTATAGATGTTTAAAGGGGAAACAACATATTTTAATCTATGCTTGACTGAATAAAATAAATATTATTTAACAATTGAACAGAGGAAAAAATCAAGAACTAATTTACCTCAGGCAATACTCTAATTTTGCATGTAACTGGACATGAAAGACCTTGAGTTAGAGTTGTAAGTATGTCTTGCACTTTGCTGGGTTGAGTTAATAATGCAGCTCCCATACCACCCTATATTGAAATCAAAGGACTCAAATAAAATTTTGTTTAGGTAAGAGATAAATATAAATAAAATAAGTTTATCAATAAAATTTGAACTTACTTTAATTGAAAACTCTTTTGGGCAACCCATATTAACATCAATCCCAGACACATCTTTTTCCCTATAAATATTTTATTCTTTAATTATACTAAATGATTAACATTTAATCATAAAAGTAATAAATTTCAATTTTGAAAATGAGTGAACACAATTTTAACTTTTGAGACATTGAAATTAAAAAGATGCCTTTTGGAGTGGCACTCAACAATTTATTGTTTATAATGATCTCAGTATTTAAAATTTAAGAAAAAAAATCAGCAATGTTCATGGTTTGAATGGGATCCATTACCTATTTTAATAAACGATCTCACATTAAAGAATGTGCTTTAATTAAGATTTTGTCATCACAACATGACACTTGTGGTTAGGAAAAATAGAACAAAAATTGTATTTGATTCTTGTTTAATTCATGCTTTTTATTATCTTTTTCTTTAATATGAAGTTTGGAATATATGCAATAAATTTGACTTTACATATTAAAACTTAAGTCTTTAAGATGTACAATACTAAAAGCTAATAGTTCTGTCATTCAACTATTCGAGACAGATGCCTCATCTCTGTACCTAAAATGCAATGCCTTTATAAGTTTTAACCATGTCATTCACCAAATAAACTATCAAAAACATTCTTACACCATTTTAGCTGCCCTCAAAGCTCTTTCAGCAGATGCAGTACCCTGAAATAAACACAAGTTGAATGAGAACAAATTGATCTGTAATTATGATAATTTGTTAAACAATGTAGTATATTGCATGAATATACAATTTGGTACAGATGTAGTATAGGTCATTTATGGCGCTGTTTTATTTGGTGTTTTTTTTCCGGATTTATGTAGTTTCAGGCGCAACCCCCCCTTCTCATTTCTTAGGTTGGTTAATACGATTTTTTAAACATTTCTGCCGATATTTGATTTCTTTCGCATTTGTGTGGCTGCTTTGAATTTTGTAATTTAAATGGGTTTTTTAATCAAGATTTATATTTAGTTAAGATTTACATTTTTAATCCAGATTTATATATTTAATCCAGATTTGTTTTTAATCAAAATGTCTAATAAAATTAAGATTCATATATTGTGTTTATTTTACATGTTACATTTTAAGATGTTAATATACTATATGTTGTTTCATTTTTAATATTTTTAATTATGTTGTGTTTATTAATTAATCAAATTTAATATTTAATCAAGGTGAATGTGCAATAAAAGACAACTTTAAATTCGAAAAATTCATCCATGCAAATAAGCATCTGCAAAATGTAATCAGCACAAAAGATGCCAAAATACAACTCCCATATTTTGCTCGATTTGGAATCGAACCCCTAAAATTGTTAAAAAAAAGGTTTTCAATTCCAAAAATTCTTCCGTGCAAAAGATGCAAATATACAACCCACACATTTTGCTCGATTTGGAGCTGACCAAAATGGTTTCCAAGAACCAAAACACACCAAATGACCTATACTACATCTGTTCCAGAGCAGGATAAATAAAACATATAAAGGGTGATAAAGAAATTATATTATCCATCTCACAAATGATCTTAACTGAAAAGGTTCTATTCTTCTCACTTTATAGTTTTGAAATTTACATCACACAAGAATATTAATTTAAACTTGGGAAACAGCAACAATATTTCTAAAAATTAATTTTCAAAAACAATATTTTTCGAAAAATATTTAATTAGGACATGTTTGGAACTTTTACACTTGGAGATAGTTAAGTTTTGACATTTACATAATTTTGGAGGCTGCTGAATTGTTTAGATTTAATGTTAATACTCACTTTTTAGAACTCTGAAGCATGGAAAAACTTTAAAAGTAACTTTTAGTTAAACCTTAGTTAGATTATTGACAGTGCTTAAAAGTTTCTAAATAGAACAAGAAATTAAATCCAACTTTTCATAAACATGTTATGTAAATATGACATGTTTCATAAACATGTCATATTTATATAACCTTGACTTTTATAAGCATAGACATACTTTCAAAAATATCAGAATCTAATTTAGTCGAGAAAGATGTATCTTCACACTTATTAAATTATTTATTTAATATAAAATAGTGTTGTAATTTTGAATGCTACAAAAGATTCCAAATATCTAAAAAGATAATCTACAAAGTTTATGCATACCAGCTGCAGAACAAGATTTGGTTTCTCTTTTTCACAGGTTCGAAAAACAACATTTTGATCTTCATCTATAAAATCTACAGTGTTCAAAACATCTGAAAAAGCATTATTTCAAAATTAAAATAGAATACACACATACAAATATTTGCAAGTACAATAGAACCTTAATTTAAGGAATTCCTCAAGTTTATTAGTGAAATTGAGTCCTCATTTGTTGAATCAGGGTTTAACTGAACACATATAGTAAAATATTAAGTTGAATCTTAGATAACAGTGCAGCCTTGGCATGATTTCATTTTTGTTGTCACTAATGTAAAATGGCAATGGTTAGCACTCTTACAAGCCCACTTGGCAAACTTTGGCAGCTGCAATTTTTTAAAATCAAAGCTTCTCAAATAGTTTAAATCTGCTATGGCTAGTTTATTGTTTCTTTACTTTTGAAGATACATATGGATATAGTTTAAAATACTTACTGTTTTCTACTCTTTGACATTTTAAAAGTCTAAAATCAATCATTTCCTGCAAAATAAATAATTATATTAAAGATAACAAAAGGATTACATTAGAAACATGTTGCATCTTTCCACAATACAGCATATGCTTTTCAAGATAAAAAGTATGTTAGTTATGAAAAGTATTAGGAAGTATAAAAGTAATAAATCAACATAATGAATAGTAAATATTGTAAAACCCACAAAAATATAAACAAATGAAATAAACTATTTAAATTGCAGTCTTCAAAAATAGCAATTTTATAAAACATTTCAAAACTTACTGTACAATGTTTCAGAAAACTTAAATTTGTTATTTGATGTGTTTATAATCACTTCCAGAAGTTAGCTTTAAGTAGTACATGGAAACATGTGCACAAAATGAAAACCTGAAACACAACAATGGTCAAGAAAGTAGAGGTAATAGCAAAACCCTAGTACAAAATACACGCCTTTATTAAGAAATTAAGTAAGACATCAAGCACTGTAAAGGCAACAACCACTATTACTTTCTCCTGGCCTATCTCCAATCAAATATTCTAACTTTCCTTTGAGCCTTCTAACCCATACCCACTCAGTATGGTAGTATTAAAAGCAGCTTTCAGCAAGTGTGAAACATGAGCAGTTCTATTTCTTTTAGATTGTGGTGAACCAGATCATATCTAGAATGCAAATGCATCTGCAATATCTATTTTGCACTGATCGTCAGAGCAGTTTTTGCTCTGAATAAGATCAGAAAAGAAAAGTCAGATGTTGACAGCTAGTGTTCATCTAGCATTGTAATTCTTAAATTCTAAATAAACTAAATATGGAACATGTGACTATATATACAGAAGTACAGCCATATCCTTGCATGTTCTCAACTTATCAACTAGTGATAACACCTGCCAAATTCAGTCACTGCTAAATTCTGGTGAACTTAACCACAATTACAAAAATTAACTTGCATCCATCACAAAGTACTTTTGGGTAGAAAAAGTTGTCCTTTCAAGTCCTGCTAAAAGATTTACTTGCCATGTTATAAATATTTTACAAGACATTTTTAAAACAGAATTAAGGCTTGAAGAATTAATTATCCTGCAATTTAGACATCACACAATATTCTTGAATTTATTTTTGTATCTGTTTTGCAGGAGTAGGAATTATTTTTAGTTAATGCCTTAAAAATAACTTTGGGTTAAATTTAATGGTCTGATCAAACATTTTTCATGAAGAGCACTATTAAAGGAGATAGCACTGGTTAGGTTTGTTATATGCTTTGATAATTATTTACAACACAAGAGCTAATTAAATAAGGCTTAAGACATATTTCTAAATACTAAGAACATCCACAAATAGATTGGATTTCGAACCCAGAATTGAGGACATCGAGTGCTAGCCACTCAGTTATCAGGTTAGTGGGGTAGGATTGAGAAGATGGAAGTCACTTAGAATTCAATTTTTTCAGAGACAATGCAAAGAAAACTGCAAATTAAACTATCAATTACATGAAAAGCACAGTTAATCTGTATATACACATTTCACAAATCATCTTTTTACAACCATTTACTTTTCTACACTAATTTACATATTTTACATCACTTAACAAAAAAACTTTTTACTTCAGTATACACAATATCTGCTCCAAATTCCAGCGCTAGCAAACGCATTGGTAAAGTTCCTACTCTCACCATGGGTGCCAGAATAACTTTATCAGAGTATGTCAGCATGTTTTTGCTTTTCTTTAAAAGTGAAGCAAATAGTTCGGTAAACAGAAAATTTGATAATCCGTATCGTCTGTTAGAAAATGAATTTAACTGCAATCAAACAGTGCATTGCATAAATTTCTATGTAAAAATGCCTCGTATTTACACCCAACACGTTTCATAATACGTGCAGACGAAAACTTACAATAATAAATAGGTAAGTGATGCCACTCGCTTAACTTTATCGAAGATTAAAAACATATTTATTTTTAATTTGCATTTAATTTTAAGAACCATGGAAAATTTTTGATAAGCAACGAGAATTCCGAATGTTTAAAAAGATGTCTGTAATTTATTTATATGTGTGAATTTAAAAAGTATGACATCATTTCTATTATGGTCACAAGCTCTGGTCACAAGTGAGACCGGTCACAAGGCAATGCGGTTGCACTATTATTGTCTGTTTCGCATCTCGTCTGCTCTCTGAGTTGATTGTTCTGTTTTAGAGGTTCAAACAACTACGTTATTGCGGGAAAATAAGTTTTTTGGGATTTGTGTTTAAATGTATTTTTAGTAATGTAAGTACCTATTCAGCTATAAAGATTGCATAAAAGTCAAATTGTTATTTTACGGATTTATTTTATCGCAGTTAAAATAATTCTATTGAGCTGGATTCTAAAAAAGCTGTAAGAGAATTATGATCGATCGCACTATTAATATCCATATGTAAAATATTTTATTCAATAATTCCTCAAAAGTTTAGGAGCATGAGAGCGCATTTAATTTTATGCCGACATTTGCAAGCGTTTATGCTCGCAGTTATTGATAACAAAGAAATTCCCGATGTTTTTGTATTTATATTTAGTTCAGATGATTATCGTTATTGTGAATTTTTTTCTTTTTTAAAATATCTTTTTAACCAGAGCATTCACAACGGAAAATATGTTAACCATTTGCAATACTATATATTTACATCGGAAATTTTTTTTCGAAAATTTATGTGTTGTATGGAATGAATGGTGAGCGGCAACATGCTTACTTATTATATAGGTAATATCTGACTATTTTGGATGGAGTTGACGAAATTTTATTTATCAAATCAAATGTATACTCTATTAAAATTTCGCTTGCTTAAAATTTTCTGCACATTTCCATTCTATATATGCATTTGGCTATGTGTTATTAAAACTGAATATCATATTTTTAGCTTAGGATTGAATGAGAAAATTTCACCATGGGTAGCTCTTCCAGCAAATTTCGGAAGTATCTGCAAAATGGTGACGAATATGCTGCTCTTCAGACTTTTCAGAATTCCACTGAGTTGCAACATAACTTGGATCCAAACTCCTCATATGGGGATTCTTTGAAGCATAATACTCCTCTACATTTGGCAGCTCAACATGCTATGAAACCTTTACTTCGGTAAAAATAAGTTTAACAGTTCGGGTTATCTTTTATATTTGGAAAGCATAAATGAAAAAGCTGGTAAAAATTATTTCATTTAAAATTTTATAACAGGAAAAATTCTATTGCATTTCTTGTTTTAAAAGTGGTCAGCAGAATTTACTCAAAATTCTATGACAGACATTTGGAGAATTTCCTGTTGAACATCATGACAGTACTAACTTCTAACTTCTACACATTTTCTGGTTTTTAATTGTTTAGCTTTTCTTTTTTTCAAAGTGAATTTGAATTTCTCAAAATGGACTTTTTCCAAACACAAGTATTATTCTCAACCATACAGTTCTCAAATCTTGGTTGTGACATTTCACAAATTAACGATTTAATTTATTTTGCATAGGTATAAAGTACACACATAAATACCACATATTTTTGAGTAAAGGTCTTTTAAAATTTTTGTTCAGGATAAAAAATTCCCAAATTAAACTGTCCTTTTACTAAAATACCCTACTATTAATGTAAACAGTATTTTGTTAGAATGGGGAGGAGTTATTATTTGATCTTTTACTAATGTGGTATGTGCTACTGAAAACAAGGATGTTGGAAATGTTAGCTAGGATGAAAGCATTAAAGAACTAGTATAATGCCACCATTTTTCTGTAGTAGTGATGTTCAGATCACGAATTTCTATTTGTACTTTCAAGGGAAAATTATATTTACTTTAGTTTTCTTTTTTATACAGGCACTCCTCACTTAACTGAGTTCCATTCCCATGACTGAATTGTTAAGTGAGGAGCTTAATCATTTTTATTTATTCTGAATGAAGAATAGGTCTTAAGGCATTTTCACACAAAATGGAGCTGGTGTTGGAACCATACTATTGGTGTCTTTCACACATCTTAGCATATTTATGTGTTGACAATTGCAAGTGGCAGGTTAAATAGGGCATACATGTAATGAGAACATTCCGGCATCAGATTTGTCAAGTTCAACACAAACTGCATTTTGCTAGTGTTGGTGGCTAGACCCGCAAATCTGTCAGATCGGGTTACATGTAAAATCATCCATTTGATTACATTGTATCTTATGCCAGAGTTGACATTTCTTACTGTTTCAGCGGGGTGTGAAAATATTCTGACTGAGAAAGCGTATTCTTCACACTGCAGTTTGTTGTTAAACAGGTAGATCGTTAAGTGAGGAGTGCCTGTATTTAATTTATTGAGGTTTCATTGAATTGGCTGCTTTGAAAGGTTTTTCCTGCTGATGCTTGTTTATGTAGAACTGATAAAGCCAATGCACCTACAGCTGTAATTTTTTACAACCCTGATAAATTTTAAGTTAATCACTTCTCTTATAGTGAGTAGATGGTCTTTAATTTTTTGCTCTATTATTTCAAGATTATTTATTGAAGCAACTTGATTGTGATTTTGTGTTACACAATTATTGTTTTTATCTTCAATGTGATTCTTTTATTACTTAGGCTATTTTTAACAGAGTTGAAAGGTAATCCTAATAAGCAAAATGTTCAGGGTGAAACACCATTGCATTTAGTGTGTCAAGGGGACTTGAGAAGAGGTTTGATGAATCAAGAAAGGCGAGCTGTTTGTTTGAATTTAATTCTGCAGTGGAAAAAAGAACCAGATAATGCAGAAAAAATTCAACTTGATTGTGTTGATTATGTATGTGTATTCTTGAATCAAAATGCATATTTTTTATTAAAAGTTTCAGTTATAATATTTATTTTTAAATTAAAACAATTCAATAGCAATCCAAATTTTGATTTTAATTTGAACTGTAGAATAAATTTTCTGTTCACTTTATTTATGAAAAACAGTTGTTTTATTTGATTGAATCTATTTTATGATATTCATTTGGAAAATACTGGGAATTATATCAGATTTAAACATTTCATTTTTAGCAAAATATTTACAGGTGTATGATAACAGATACCTCAACTTGTATCAATTTGTAACTTAAATATTTTGGTAAAGTTTGCTTCCAAACTAAGAAAATTGGTCGAGTATTATTATTTAAAAAAAAGAAGTGTTTTAAGAATTTTTATTTTATCAAAATTGCCCCTTTGAAAAATGGCAGAATTTTAAAATCGTACTAACTTATGAAATTTTCTCAACAAACTCCAATTAGTTCAATGATTACTTTAAGTCTGGATTTTGAAAAATGGAAATAAATATCAGTCACATGAAGTTTCTGTTTTACCTTTAATTTATTTACTATTGTCTTTTTGATATCAAATCTTTATTGAATGCATAATCAAAGTATATTTTTACTATATTTATATTCTTTATTCACTCTTACAGGAAGGTAACACAGCTTTGCATTATGCAGCGGCATCTGGTCTAAAAAATTGTGTGGAGGTAACACACACTCTTATATTAGCAGTAACAAACTGAAAATCTGGTTTTATAATTTAAAGTTAAAATTTAATTTTAAAAATCTTGGTTTTTATTCCATTTGTACTTATAGATTCTTGTATCTCATGGTACCCCTTTATTCATTGAAAACAAATCTTCTGAAACAGCCTGTGATCTTGCTGAGAAAAATAAACATGAAGATATTGCCCAATACTTAGAGGCTAAGATGCTATTTTATGTTAGTGTTTTGTTATAATTCAATTTTCAAAAATATGACAATATTTTTGCCTTTGTTTAATGTTGAAATTTTGTTAGTCAGATACCTGTGAAAGCATTCCACTTTCTTCTGAAGAAGATTCTAACAATGAGGTATTTCCTTTTTCTTGTAATATTTTCCATTTCTAGAAGTTCTCCTACAATAACTAAAATTGTATAAATAAAACTCTTCTTCAGGAAGTGCGTGGATTGAGAGCTCAAGATTTACAAGAAGCAAAAGATCAACTTCTTGTTGAAACAAGTGATATGTTTCATGTTCCCCTATTTACAGCTGAAGTTTTGCTACGCAAATATGGTAGTATATTTTAGTATATCAAGTAAAATAGGTTTTGGGTCGAAGTATAAATATATTAAACAGACATATATATATTTTTATTGTGTGCAATTCCTCAACTCAAAAGTTGAATTTTTTAATGTTTCAGAGATTAAAATTCTTAATTGTGACATAGACATCTGCATATCATTCAGTTTCAATACCATACTCTTGAAACTTGAAAATCTGAATTGATGTGCTTAGGCATGCACAATTCATGATCCTACGAATCTTTGATATAAAAATTGATGACTTGATCATTTGTGATTTCATTTAGTTCCATGCCAAAGATGCAATAGTTTGAAAGATTCAAATTCAGTGGATGGAATGATATTATTTCCTTTTTCTTGAGCTTACTGTCAAATAAAATTTGGACTTAAATGAAAACTTGAACCGAAATGCTTATTCACCGAGAACTACTCAAAAGTATAGTTTCTACAGAATTCGCAATCTTATGTGCAAAACTGTCTATTTATTCTCCTGTCTGATATCCAATAAAATCTGTCTAGAATGCTTTTGAAAGATATGTGCATAGGAAATCACCATTTCAAACTTTTTAGGACCTCAAAACCAGAAAACTAGATGAATGGGGTAAAATACTGATTGTATGTCTTCTGGACAGCATTCTAAATAGATGCAAATTATTTATAGCGTTTGAGCATGCTACTCTCCCTAGTGATTGTATAAAATCTGTTGGCATTCATGTGGAGGAATGCATTTTCACAACATGATGCTGTATTCACACTCTTGACCATGAGCAAATTATCATATTGAGGGTGAATCCATTCAAATTGAAGCAAAAAAAAGTGAAATGTTTGCCTAACCATCTTCGATTTAAAAAAAATTCTTTATGTGGTGGTCAATGGGATATGTTGAACTATGGCACATTCATTTTTTGATTGGAAATGAGACTTTTGAAAGGTGGCAAAAATATTGAATTTTGTTTAGATTGTTGCTTGGCATTTGAAATTTTGCCGTGCTTAAACTTATAGTGATAAGCTTGTTTTCTTGTGATAATTAAATGTACTGTTTTTACTTATAAGTAAACAAATGTCTTGAAGTAGATTAGTTTTTAACAATTTGTCACAGAACATGCAGAAGTTTCATCAAGATTAAAAAAAGTTAAAATTCTGAAACTTTGTATAAGTTTATTAGAGTGTTGTTAATATAGTCTACAAAGCTAATGCAGTTTCTCAAATATTGATTTTTAACAGCCTTCATCATAAAATATCAATGAAATTTCGACCTCTAATGCATACTCAAACTGAGCCAACAGTATTCCTCTATTCAATTAAGTACTCGAATCCCCAGGCCCACAGCTCAAAACGCCTTTCTCAATGCTTTATTTTAACACAATTCATTATTTCTGTACCTATGTCAATATAGTGTATAAGGGTTTTGGTGGTTCTAAAATGCTTCAGTAAATAGTTTTCTAAAGAAATCATTCAATATCTATTTCCAATTATTTACTGGGAAAAACATTTGGATCACACTACTTCCAGGCCTTTTGCTTGCATTGAAATTTTCACTTGGTCATTAATGCATCACCTGCTGCAACAAATGATAAAATAAAGTTACAAGATATATATTCTAAGGGACTGTTGATTGCTTTCATCTAACACACAGCTGAATCTACCCAGCTGCTAATGTGGGGGAAGATTGTTTACACAGTGAAAGAAATTTTAACTTTGTCTGATTAAAGTTTATTTTAAATCATTTAGTTATACTCAATTACTCAATTCATTCTTGGATTTGTGTATAGGTTTATGATGTAAGGACCATAAGTCATTCTGGAATATTGGGAAATTAATCTCAAACAAATCTATATGGTAAGTTAAATGCAATTTCAAGGATTCAGAAGAGATAAATAAATTAAATGTACTATTGCAGAGGAAGGAATATGAAAATTTTCCTCTAATATTAAAAGTAGTTTTTAAGTAACTAACAAGTTCACTCCCATTGGAAGTTCCACAATGGTGCTTGCAAATAACAAAATCGGCCTCTGATCATATGCAAAAATTGGGTATCTGAGTTTTGTGACATGAGAATGCCAAGAATCGAAGAGGATTGAAAATCAGTTATTTATGAATAAGTCCAAACTTGAAATGTTCATTTATTGAAATATTTGCTGAATACTTTCTTGGGAGTTTGTTGTGGCAAAAAGGACAGACTGAACATTACCAAATTTCTCAATTTATTTTTATCAACATACTAATATTCTAATTTACAACTTATAGTTTTAAACAACAGATACTTATTTACATCTGTGAGCATATTGTCTTTTTACAGGGAATTTATCATGCACTTGGATTTTTGTATTTCCAAAGGGCTTTTGATGCTAGTTCATACTTTTCTGATCATGTTAGATTTTCAGATCAGTATCATTTCACAAAATAATTTATATAAGCTTAAGTATTTAAAAACTACAAAAAGTGCTTGCACACTGATAGCCTATTTATATAGGAAATTAGAAAAATAATCAGATTAAAAAATTTTAGTGAACTGAATTTAAAATTGATCAAATTAAAAAAAAATCCATATTTTCTTCACTATTTTAAATTTTACTAATGAAATTAATATAAATATTTGTTTCAAAGTTTCACACTTTTACTGTAAAAAGAAACAAAATTGAATTGTCTTAAAAGATTTTAGGAGATGAAATTTTTAAATAGGTAATGTATGCTTAGAAAAGTAAAATTTAATTTGTGATATCACTTTTGGACCTACATATATCTCAAAGAAAATGTTATTTTATTATAAAAACATGTTGATGCAAGGTGGCTCAAAATATACCTGTATGCAAAATATCATTCGATTTGAAAGTGATGAGGTGTACAGCCATGTCTGGATTTGAATGGATTCACTCATTAGGCAAAAACATCCGAGTGCCTCTTTAGATAAAATATTACTTTTGCTGGAATGGTATCCACTAACAATTGTGTCAAAAGATGCTCTTTCTTAATTCTAAGGGTTGGCCTGGCTGAGTGGGTTTGCCCTCTCTCTCTCTGTACTAACAACCTGTAAGTTGTAGTCAGTGCAGGTTCAATTGGCTTGGGTGTATTTCTCTCTTTTATGTTAGTGGGTATGTGTATATTTATTTGATATTATTTAGACAACTATGGCTCTTGTACTCTATAACGCCCCCCCCCAAAAAAAAAAAATACCAACCATACTCTAAATTCTAAGAGAAACTGATAAAAATCAAAAGATGTCTTTTCTCTCTGATGCTAACAGAAATTATTAACGACGAGCTGAGCTATAATGTATAAAACTGGTACTTGCATGTTTTATAAAACATTTAATTTCTCTTCAAAAAATAAAACACTTTGATTTCATATGTATTTTGTTCATATTACATGTTTCATGTATAAAATTCAAAAGAAATTGTACTGTTTGAAAATATCCATTTTATATTCATGAGTCTGAAGTTCAAATTTAAATAATAATTTAAATTTAATGCATGATTAATATAACCCAAGATTAGCCAACTTATTTTTTGTAAAAAAATAGTAAATTAAAAATAATATATACTTAAGTTCAACATACACCTGAGTATTTACTATTTTTGTTGGAAACCTTTTTTGAAGATTACTGGTATATTCAGAATTCATTAGTGTTCATATTCACCGTAATGCACTCTTAAATTAACTTTTATTTTTAAAATTGTTGCATTTGAATATTTGTATTAAACTTCGATAGAATGGTCCAGACAGGCTCTTTTGGATACTTGGATGAAAGATCCTATTGCTTGTTGTAAAGAGGTTGGAATAGCTCCTCCATCCAGTGCTCTGAAGTTTTCTCCGACTCAAGACACTTTTAAGAAGTGCTGTGAACAGATTCAAAATGAATATCAGAATGAAACTTTAAACAGTCCATCAAAATCCATTGTTGTAAAAGAAGAGCTTATGGTAACATGTTTGTGCATTCACAATACTATTCATCTATTATATCAGCTTTGCATTGATGACATTTACAATTGCAGTATTGTGCATGCAAATAAGATGTTTGTTGTGACATTGAAATAAGAGTTACTTTATAAGTTTTTCCTAATAGAAAATAAAACAAATCAACTAAAAAGGAGTAAGAATCACCAAGTTACTCAAAAGTTACTTTTATTAAGTATAAGTTCAAAAAGATTCATAGATTCCAATTAATTTCCCCAGTGTGTGAAATTTCATTATTTGGAGCTAATTCTTTATCTAAATTACTCAGTATTGAGTTTTTTCATCATTCTTTCCTAACTTTTGAACTCGCTTATTTTAAAAAGTGTTGGAGCTTATTTGTTGGTATTTATTAAAATCTGACAATGAATTTTAAAAGAAGGTTTAAATATTAAATGTTTTCAATCAAATTGGGTAAAGGACTATCGATTAAAGTAAATATTACTTTGAATGCTTTTGTTAGAAATAACATTCAAGGATATTTCATTGCTAATTTTAATTACAATTTGCCGTTTTTCTTTTGCAAAATATTTTGCATTGGGGACATCTAGTATCACTTTTAAAAATTTAATTTTTCATAGCTTCCTAATACAAAAGATTAACTTGTTTTTATTAAAATTGTAGGATATATACTATGTATTTTATTCAAGAAATTTAGTAAATCAATTACCAAATTTGGGTAACAAAAGAATATATTTTCTTGCAAATTTGAAAATCAATTTATGGATTAAGTCAATTTATGGATGTATGATTTATGGTTGCTTAAATCAAAATGTTTGTAGCTAGATTATTGATGCCTTATAATTCTAAATTTTTTTATTTATGTTGATTTGTGTAACAGCATATTTTATTATGACTTACATATCAACAAATATTCATTTATTATATCTTCAAAAACTTATTTGATCATAATTATAAAAGGCCCTTTGTTGACACTCAATAAATCAATTCAAATCAAAGTTTTGTGTGTACTTTATCTTAATTTTATTTTGGAAGGTATATTTTGTTTTCCAAATGTATTGATATTTTTTTTATTTTATTTCAGTGTGCTATTTGTACCTTGAGCATATCTGCTGATGATACCATACAGATCCCTTGCACCCACTTATTTTGCAAAACATGTTGGGAAATGTAAGAAATTTAAAGATTATATTAGTTAATTTCATTGTGAGATTTAAGAAATTTTTAAGATAAAGATATTTAATAGGTTATCAATCTAACTCTGCTTTTATGGAGTCAATATTAGAACCAAGTCTAAAATTGGAATGTATTTGTTAGTAAGACAAATGAATAGCAGAAAACTATATAAAATTATTTTATACACACCTACAACAATTGTCACATGCATTTTAGTAAACAAAATAATTAGTAGTGAATTTTAAAAATAAATATGTGCCTCTAACTATGATTGACAAGTTGAATGACATGATAAATGAAAACAAAATCAAAGTGTTGAAAAATTGTTTAGACTCTAAAACCTATTTTCAGCTATAGCTCTTATTATTTAACTTCTCCAACTCATAATTGCAATATAGTTCAGCTGTCGTGAGTTGACATTCAAGTCATGTGGTTTTGAACGAGTGTTTTAGTTAAATACGGGGACCGTTAGTATGACGTAAACAACACAATTGGAGTCTTTAGACCAGATTCTGGTTATAAGTATAACTTATGGTGCCAAAAGCGACTGGAGTGATAATGTGGTGTCGGGAAAACTAAACACAGCAATCACCATTTGTGCTTTTGCATTTGGCTGCCTTATAACAAGGTTTCACACCCTTTCAAAAATAAACTGACCCAAGGTCGATTGCTTTCTCATCAGAGCCACACTATACCCTAATTGCACCACTGCATGGAAAAATATTAACAAAGCTAAAATTAGCCCTGAAAAATAGCTACAGACCTTGCTTTTCCAGGCAACTCATTGAATTAATGAAAATAGATTGAAACCAAAAAGTAAAAGTGATACGAGAAAATTAGTTTTCATTATATAAATACAAAAATTTCTCCTATACTAAGCTTTCTATGGTTATATTGTCATCTATTAGAAATCTTAGGAACTATTGATATTCCATTGTAGTTGGCAAATAAGCTATTTACTCATTAAAAGTCAAATAACTATGAGGTAAAATAGCCTTAAAATATAATTTAGTTACAACTATCACTTAAATGGAGAAATAAAAATAAAAGCAGGCTATCACAATAAATAGCATTATTTTCTAAGCCAGAACACTAATTGTTACATTCAGTAGTTTCGGCTATTCTGTCTGCAATTCTGAAATTAGATATCAGAATCCATAGAAACTAAGGATATTCCTGGAAGTAATAGAAACAAAATGGAAATTTTAAGGTGCTTGAAGATAATTCTTATCATTGATCCAAAACAATTTGATAAATAGTAATCTCAAAAAGAATTTCAATTGCTCACATCTCAGAAATCTTATATATAAGTTTTATCCACTAATGAATATCATGAAAAATAGTTAGAAAAAAAATAGTAAAGAAACCTCCCTGCATACTTGACAAATATAGAAATATAATTAGATCTTGCATTTCCCTTAAAATTTAAAAATACAATTGCAAAATTAAAAATGCATCCAATTCAAACTTTATCTGCAATTGTTAGAATGGCATTTAAAAAAATTTAATTTGTAAATTTTTAGCTGAAAATTCAAGCTTTAAGGTAAGAAGTTTTTATGCACATTACTTACTTTTAAATTTTAATTTCATTTAGATATCTCACTGCTAAAATTAAGATTGGAGAGGCACATAATATTTTATGCCCTGCTTTTGACTGCTCTTTTGTAATTCCTGTTGACGTTATAGAAAAACTTGTGTCTACTGATATGGTGAAAAGATACTTGCAATTTGACATCAAGGTTTGTATTAAACAAAGTAATTTTATTATATTCAGTATGTGATCATATTTTTATTATAGTAGTTAATCTAAAGTAAGGTAAATCTGTTCTAGGCATTTGTTGAAAGTAACCCTACTATGAAGTGGTGCCCCTATCCAGGTTGTGCTAGGGCTGTTAAACTTCCTGATATAGAAAAAACAAATGATGAAATTCTGGCTATATCATTTAGTACACCTCCATCATTATCCCATTCCGTTGATTGTGGCAATGGACATTATTTTTGTTGGTATGTTTAAAATAATGGTAGAACACTGCCTACCACAAGAACTGCTGAAGACAGAACAACTGCAGCTGTTTTCATAGAAACATTTTATTTAGGGGATTCTTGAAGCATTTGAGTTTGTCATATTAGCACACTTAGCAACTATTGGCTCTCCTTGCATCTGTGAAGTAAGAGGATACACGATTTCAAGGGGCTACATTAAAAAAAAGAAATACAAATATGAAGAAATGTATAAAAACTTAAATAATAAGCAATAAAAAGCATGATATGCGATTCGGGAAACATGTGATACTGTCACAAAACCAAGAAGATAAATGGCAAATAAACCACTGTTCCAACCAAACCATCCACTGCCAAATTCACCAAAATATCATCACTCATCCCCTCAAAATGAGACTTGTTTCTGACCACCAGTACAAAGACTGTCTGGTGCAGTTCTTGTGATAGACAAATAGTATATACACTGCATTTACTTGTCTAATATCTTATGTATAAAAACAAGGGAAGTTATGGTAAATATACAGGCATGTATTCATAAAATTATTTTGAGGACTCAGCCACCTTGGTCTCAGTTCCTCATTTTGATCAAATTGCAGTATCAAACATGGCAATTTCCTTACATCTATGATTTTTAACTGTTCAGATATGTTTACTTATATTTTACTTACCTGTGCAAAATAAAGGAAATTTTTATATAGATTGATTCAACATGTAACATGATTCACCCTGAATATAATAAGTAGTTGTAATGAATGCTTAATCCCTAAAATAAATGGTTTAAGACGTACCACATTATGTGGGTGTATATTGACACAAATCATCCATAACGACTTGGTCAAGACTTAGCTGATAGATGTTTAGAGGAATTCAGAATTGAAAGAATTAAACCACTAATGTGATTCTATTTCAAGAATAGCTGATATTTTCAGAAATAATCAAACAACGTACGAGAAATTGTCTCCTTGACGAATAAAGAAGCAAAATGTTCTTCCACTTTTTGTAATGTTGAAGTTATGCAAGGACTTCCAAGATGCATGTAGTGCTATAAAAATTATTTTCCATGCATATTAACTGATTTATTTTCTTGTTTTTTTACATTGTGATTTGTTTGATATAACTAAAATATAAATTTAAAGAGCAGAATTTTAAAATGTATGCTTTAATATTTTGTAGGGGCCATGGGGTTGCCCGGCTGGGAGAGTAACCGATTAGTAACTGGACGGTTGTGAGTTTGAATCTAACCAAAGACCTTCGTGTACAAAGGGGGCTGGTGCATGTTAAATCCATCGCTGCCTCAAATGTCCTCACGCTGGCGGGGTGTGGAAGTTTCTCGAGTGGGGTGCCAGCTCAGGTGTGACCTCGTCGTCTGACCGTGGTTCAAAATTACGTGGTGTTCTTGAATCTTTCCCTTTCGGTTTAATCCCGGACTGTCACCAATAGCCCATTGTGTTGCTCCAGTGTGACGTTAATTAAAATACCTACCTAATATTTTGTGAAATGTTTTATTTAAAAATTCTAGATTTTTCATATAGTTTTTCACACCAGTCTCCTTATTTTACTTTTTTACAAGTACCTTATTTCTGAAAATATTCTGCTGAACTTTTTAAATAGTTTTATGTGTTAACTAATACTAAAAAGTTGTATTGATTTTTTTGTTTTCAATATTGTGTGCTGTAGGGAATGTTTGGGAGAAGCTCATGCTCCTTGTGGTTGTGAAAAATGGCAAGAATGGCACAAAAAAGTTGCCGAGATAAAACCCCAAGAATGTATGTAAAAGATATTAATTTTATTCTTGTATTTTAATTTAATGGAAAATTTCTTACATGAATATTTTGTTTAGTTTAGGCTTTGTGTATGTTAAAGAAACTTAAAAGAGTGCTAAAAAACAATTCTAACTTCTGAAAACTGCTAAAGTATCGAGTTCAGTAATTGATTAATGTGTTATTTTGATTTATATTTACTTTTTGAATAAGTTTTCATGATTCATAGACATATAGGATGCAAATTTCTTTCAATGAAAGATAAATAAGAAAGTTTTAGCAGCATTGATATTGTGTAGGAAACTCCTGAATAGAAGTTGAATAACAATTGTTATTGAAAATAAAATGATCCCAAGATAATTAAAAAGTTAAATTTTTCATAAAGTTTAAGACTCTTTATATTTTTGATATAGAAATTATATTACATCATCTGTATAAAGGTATTTTTAAAGATAATTATTAGTAAGAATTGTGCAATTAATTATGTAATTTATTGCAATAATTCACAATGTTAACTGTTGTGTATGAAGCATTTGCTGGAATAAAAAAATTCTATACGAATACATAAATTGATAAAAAATGCTTTATAAAACCTGACGAAAATAAATATATTTAAAAGCATGTAAAATTGATTATGATAGGGTCATTAGTGAATAAGAAATGATAGATCTTGTATCAATTTAAACTACTTTAATTTATAAGTCTAGTTTTGTATCAAAAGCATGCACATTAGCAGCATTACATTATTAATTAATTCTGTTGTCAAGTTAACTTCTAATAACATTTAAGCATTCCATTTTTTAAGAAGCTTAATAAGTATTGTATACAGTTTTAGGAGTTGTAGCTGTATTATCTGTTTTAACAATTTTTCCTAAATTGAATGCTTATTTATAAAATATATTTCAAGCTTAGAATTGTGGCTTTTAAAAGGATAGAAAATCTTTAGCATTTCAGAATTGTAGAAAACATTTGTTAAAGGCTAAATTTATAAATGACTTAATGAATTAGCTTATAATTAGGGAACAATTCAGGCAGCTTTTTCTGTATATCAAGATTTAACCTTAAACTTGTAGAAGCTATTTATAAATGTTCAAGTTAAATATACTTTTAAATAATTTATACAAAAAGGAAAAATACAGACTCAGTAATGTTTTACTTTTTGTTTTAAATTTTTTTTATTAATTTACTATTGTAATAAATATTTATATTTTTATAATTTTTACATGCATACTTTGAAAAACAAACATTCCCAAATTCGGATTATATTCTGCTTTGACTAATCTAAATAAAAGTAATCTTTCATGACATGTAATATACTTGTTTGTCTGTATTTTAGTAAAAAGTACATACTCTGAGTCAGAGAAAGCTGAAAATTCTCTATGGATGGTTACACATTCAAAACCTTGTCCAAACTGTAAAAGTCCAATTCAGCGTAATGAAGGTTGTAACCATATGAAATGTTCAAAAGTACGTATTTTTCATTTAATCTGTTTAAACTTTTAAGTGGGCTTTACAACTTGCTAATTTATGATCTTTCTGATGTAATTCTACAATAATAGAATCCTAGATTTTATGTGATCGTTTCCTATTTCTTCATGCACATCACACATGCCAAGTTTCATTCCACTCGAACACTGGCTTCAGGCTATTTTGATTTTTTTTGTCAGATTGTATTTTGAATCTACTAATAAATATGTATATTACATGCTTTTTTCATCAATTGTTTCAATTGTTATTTATTAAGTATTTTTATAAAAAGCGTATACAAATTTTATTTTCTGTAAAAAATGTTTAATTTTTTAAACTTACTAATCCAGTCTTGAGTAGATATTGATGTTATTCATATCACTTATTTTTATTTTATTCCATATAGTGTAAACATGATTTTTGTTGGGTGTGCCTCGATCCTTGGAAGAAACATAACCTCTCTACAGGAGGCTTTTTCCGTTGCAATCGTCATGATGCTGTAAAACTTGCTGAAGTGAAAACTGAGGAATTGATTAATGAGGTATGTTTTAAACTAGTCTATTCTTTAAATGATTATTGAAAATAAGCAATGCAAATTTGAAGTACTATAATGAGAATTAACCTAAGAATGACAACTTGTTAAATGGATGTATTGAAGTTTTTTATTGAACTGTGCATAAAAAATACTGATTTTGAAATTTTGTATAACTTCATATTATTTTTTTAATTGAGAAATTAAATCTAAAATATTCAAGTTCCTGAAAATAATTATCTTTTAGCATTAAGGTGTTGGTTTAATGAAATGTTTGGTAGTTATACTATTGTTTTATGTTGATTTCTAACTGTAAGTCAAAAAGATTTCAATACGGTATTATAAGTTAAGCATTTATTGTATTATGTTTAGGCTACAGAGCATAATAAGCATATGCAAGAATTAAAAAGATTTCTACTGTACTTTACAAGATATCAGAATCATGAAAATAGGTACAAAGTAAGTATTTGCAAATTGTATGGTTTATATGTATGCATTTTTTTATTAAAATATAAAGAAAAATTGCTATTACGGTTCTTAACCATGAATAGCAAAATCCAAACAAAATTTCATGTGATTTCATACATATTTAATGAATTCTTCGCATTTTGAATTTTGTAAATACTGGAAAAAATGGAGCAGAGGAAAATGCTATTTAATTTTTAAAGAAACAATTACTGCAATATTTGTTACAACATACTGTAAATAATATGCTTTATTTATACACTAGCCGTACCAGCACGGTGTTGTCTGACATCATTCTTGTTTGTCATCACTAATTCTGAAAACATTAAAAAGAAAAAACAATAATTTTAAGAATGAATTCCACCACTGCCCGACTTGGCATGGGCATGTCGCCTCATTCCTTCTACCTTGCTGATTCTTGCTTAGAGAGGTTCATGATACACTGTGTTGAATGTTCTTCCATTTGGAGCTAGGATGTTAAGATTCTCGGCTTTTCCAACTCTTGAACAACCTACATACAATTGACCGTGGGAGAAACACGGTTTAATAAGATTGAATCCTACAACTTTCAGTGATTGTCCTTGTGCCTTGTTGATGCTCATGGTGAAACTTAAACGAACAGGGAACTGATGTCGTTTAAATTGGAATGGGAGATCCGAAGGGATGATTGGGATCTTAGAAATGAATACATCTTCGCCTGCGGCACGTCCAGTCATTATGGTGGCTTCATTAATATTTGGCATCAGTTTCTTGGTAGAGAGTCTTGTTCCATTGCAGAGTGAGGTGGATGCAGATTTCTGAGAAGCATAATTGGTGCCCCAATATCTTGCTGTAATATGTGCGAGGGTACTCCAGATGGCTCCAATGTGTTCAAAAACTCTTGTGTAGTTCACAGCCTCATCTGTGTCACATGTAGTGTCGATAGATTTGTATTAAACAAATACAGAAATTATACAAATTCAAAAGTAAGTTATGAAAAAACCACTACTAAAATAAAAATGTGATTGAATCTTTAAATATAACGCTATTCTTTTAAAAAGTCTTGTTATATCACCTCACTGATTCTGATAAGCAACCTAAATTAATCACAATGTCGGCGAAATCAAAACCAAGTTAAACAGTAATAAACACTGTTACTTCATTTCATGTAATGTAGTTATTTACCTAAAATAAAAATGAGATTAAAATTGCAGAAATTATACAAATTCAAATGTAAGTTATGAAATAACTACTGAAATAAAAATGTGATTCAATCTTTAAATATAACGCTATATTTAAAAAGTCTTGTTACCTCACTGATTACGACAAACAACGTAAATGAATCACAATGTCAGCGAAATCAAAGCCAAATTAAACAGTAATAAACACTTCTTTTCGTGTAATTTATTAACTGAGTTGCAGAAAATTTCTTGATGGTAGGAACTTGGCACTTGGAGTTGAACATGTAGGGGGGTGGAGCTTCAGTTGTTTGCTTTTCATTGGTGGTATGAAAAAAGGACAAAACAGTGACAATATAGAGAAACCAGAGTTTCAGAATTTAAAAGCTGCATAAAATCAATTAAATGTTAAAAAATAATTGTGTTGAATTCAAAAAATAAAAGGATAAAGTAAAAGTAAGTATAGAAAAAAATTGGAAAGATTAGAGTATATTTACTATTTTAAAAAATATAGAGGCGAAAAATAAAAATTATCCTTCGGCTGGGTCCGAACTCGGGAGGTCTCCCTCCAAAGCACTAACGATGACTTCAGTACATCGCTTTACCCACTACATCATCATTTCAATGTGAGGAGTGTTTTTAGTGAAGAGATAGCATGCGCAATAGTATTTGTCAGATCGGTCTGCACAAATACGTCATAGTGGAAGATGCAGCACAAAATATTAATTAAACAATTTTCTCGATTAAATTTTAAAATTCAGGCTTCGAAGGAGATTCAGTCACTTTTAGGGCTACCTATGTGCCAAATTTCATGGCTGTAAGTGCTATAGATTCGTCTGGACACTGCACACAGACACACACAAACACTTCCTTTTATAATAGTAGATACATAAATATTTTTATGTACTAATGATCCAAAGTATCTTTGTCGCTGTTCATTGCACCATTTGTTGAAGATTGGTAGACAGAGCATTAGTATATATGTTCAAGCCTTCAATTGCTGAGTTTCTCCTGAATGCAATCAGGGGTACTCTGGATTCCATTACAACAGAAAGTCAGTGCAAAGAAAATTGGAATTTACATAATTTCGTATATATCATCATCTTGGAGCAGAAAATTATTTGACAAAAAAAGCAAATTTTACAGCAGACGATTAGATTAACTTAATTTTTAGGTCAAATAGAAATTAGAAACATTTTGACAGTAGAGATCATTATATTTTCAGTTATATTTTCTTTCAAACCGAATACAATATGACAATTTATTTCTCATCATGAAAATAAATATTTAGTGTCAAAAATGCTTATCCTAAAAATGTCAGTTAATGAGTTTGCTCAAAGTGGATTACGTTTTCATCCTAAATTATTTAACTCAGTTTTTGACCTGGAATTTCTTTGTAGTTCAAAACTTTTCAAATTTAATCTAATCTAATATCTTGATACAAAATTTATTTCATATATTTAGGTATATATATCTTTAAGTTCTAAGTTTCTAAAAAATTCACATATAAATGCATTAATACATGGATGAAAGATCTTTTATGCATGTGGATGTAGGTATATATATCTCATTCATGTGTGTTTGTATTGATTTATTTTTAGTTTGAAGAGCAATTTATGAAAACCATACATGACAAGATTAGCATTTTAACTACAAATATGTTCACTGAACCCTCAAATCAAACTGATTTATCATTTTTGGAAAAAGCAATTTACGAACTTCTACGAGCAAGGCGCATATTATGTGGTACATATGTCTATGGGTATTATCTTGAAGATAACGATTACAATACTACAATTTTTGAATTCTTACAGGTAAATATTTCTGTATGAAATTATTTATTAAGTAAATTTTACCTTTAGATAAACTAAAATGAATTTCAATAAAAACTCACACCAGTTAAATGATAAAACAGAAAATAAATACAATAATATGTGAGCTCTTCAATTAAAATACTTTTTAGTTCTATTTTGTTATTAAATACATTTTGAGAGATATTGAAATTAATTTTTTTGACTGGAGGAAACTGACTGTCTAGCTTATAGCTCAAATGGAATATTTGCATAATATGCTAATGTGAATGTTTAGAAAATTTTCATTTGTGTACTGTAGTTTGCACAATTGTTTATTGTTAGATTATTAAATATTGTAATAATTAAAGATTTGTCTAAAAATAATGTTACTTCATTGAGGATAAGTTAATTATTGATAATGTTTTTTATAGTGTAATTTTTACACTTAACAAAAATAAATTCTCTCATCAAAATCATTTTTATTTAGAATATTAGTAGTTTGGCTATCTTAAACTGATACATTTTGTGATAAGTATTTTTAAGCAACAACTAACATTCAATTAATTAAGATTGATTGAGCATTTACATTTTATCATGGATTTTGCAGACTGAGCTTGAAGAATCCACAGGAAAATTAGCTGAAGCTTTTATTCGCACATATATTCAAACTCCTCAATCAAAAATTATCCAACTGGTAGCAAATGTGAAAAGAAATCGACAGGATCTCTTAAATGTTGTGAATAAGGGCCTCATACCACCTGAAACACCTCCAAGTATGAGGAAAAGACGTCGTCATCAGTTACCTGGCTTAATGGGACTAGATCCAATCGACGATGTTAGTATTTTCAGAGTTTATAAATATCCTTAACTAAGTTTCTCAGCCCCATGTTCCATACAGTATAAACAAAGTCATTTAATTTTATAATAATTGAATAAATATATTTAATGAATTCTTAATAATAGACTCCTTCAAAAATATGTTCATTAATATCATAGTCAAATTAATTATTAATGGATGTTTAGTCACTAAATGCTTTTTTTCTAATTCCTGGCCAATTGAACATTATTCATTATGGCCTTGGTACACCATGGAGGGTGTAACATTACATCTCGCTACATAACTCACATTCTAGGCACAATCCGTTTATAGGGATTATATCACATTTTAAGACATAAACATCAATGAACTACCTCGGATTTTAACCAGGAACCTTTCAATTCAGAAGCCAGCATCTTGACCACTTGACCGATTGGTCGGCTTTACTATAAATGTAAGGGTTAAGGTTAAAAAATTAATGGGACAAATTATCCTAAAAGACAATTGTTTTATACATAAAATTAGAACTATATGGCTACATGTTCAGTTTTTACTTATTTCAGGTTTTCATCTTAAATTGGTATAAAATAACCATCTGTGAAAAGTGATTGAGCATGATCTTACAATAGATTTTAGCTCTCACTAGAGAATGCTTAGAATTTAATAAAATGTAGGCTAGTGTTCATAATAACTTAAACATATTTTCATTAATTACATCACAATATTTTATTTATTTCATCCTTCTTTGTTTTTGCTTTAAAATAGATATACAATAGTAATATTTAAAGTAATTTTATTTAGAGATTAGGAAATGGCTGCTTTTTGTGATACATTGAAACAATAAATGAATGATAATTTGTTATATTTAACCCTTTCTTGGGTCATTTGTGTCTGAAATTTCTTACGGGTATTTTTTAATACTATTATTAACACAATGATGTTTAAGGAGTTTCCTTCCCCCACATTTTAGAATGTATTGGTGTCAGCTCCTGGATAAACAGGAGTTGGTCTCTGCAACTTGTACAACTTGACCTAGGTTATGCCTTGATCAAGGGGATTAGCAACAACATACATTTAAGGAAAGATAATTTAATTTTTGAATCTGTTCATAATAAACTTTTGTGAATGGGAAGTATTCTTGCCATGGTACATTTTGTGGTTTCATAGAGCACTTGCATACAAACTATAGTTTTTAAAATATATTCAATTTTGTAAACCATTTCAAGTATAAAGAAATGGTACTTGTCATGTAATGTTGCGAAACGGGCTTCAATGCATAAGTTTATCACATTCTGAGCATATGTGTTGTGCTCTTTTCTCTGACTTTTTGGCTACTCTACCTGCATTGATTGCAGCTTATCAATGTTGACCAATGATTTATCTACAATGTTTAAATTCATCATCAAATTCAACACATCTTTTTGCTTAAAAGATACTGACATTCCACCTCTTTCTTTAGGAATATCTTATTAGCCAAACACTAAAATGTTATGCAAGTGGTTAGCTGGTCACTAATCTTTTTGTTCACTTGCTGCAATATATAAAACTTGTTACACTAGCAGCATCAAGCAAAAAATATAATATGGTGCCATGTTTTATTGAAAGACAAAACACACAATTTACATTAATTTCTTTAGTTGCTTTTATTTACTAGTATTTCTAAATTATATATTCTAATTCAAATCTCAGTTGGTTTTATATATGGCGAGATACAACTAGAAAAGTAGTTGATTCGAAATGTTCTGCTATACATGATATATGCTAATCTAATTTTTATATATACAATATTTTACTTAAATTTGGTAGAATTTTTCAATGTGCAGCAGCTAAGAAACTACTAATGTGACAACAGTTACTGAATCTTAAATGTAGTAATTTTTTGAATCATGTTCCTTGTCAAAAACAAATAACAACTCCAAATTTAAATAGGAATCAAAAATTCCTATTTTTTGATGATTTCACAAAAGTGTAATTTGAGGGAACAGGAAGTGCATCTTTCCACTGTCCCAAAAATATTAAGATATTTAATGCTCATAATAAAAACAAATTAACTTTTGGTACAAAAATCATAAAATGGTTATTTTCTCTACTTTTGTATCTTGAAAATTTCCCAAGTGTTGCACATCCATATTTAATGATTTTTGAACCATAGAAGCATATATAAAGAATAAAATTTGGGATCATGAATTATTTAGATTATTGTTTAGACCAAGTGAATCATTGTGTTTTGATTTTCAAGAAATTCAGGGAAATTTTGTTTGATTTTCACAATGTTAATAGGATTAATATATTTGTCACATATTTTTATTGCATATAAATAAGTTTTGGTAAGCTGGAATTAAATGTTTTACAAAGAATGCTACTTAAATATTTATAAAATAATTTATTTTGTATTATGCTACATTTTTGTATTAAGACCTTGTATAACACTTCTAATGCACTTTTTTTTGCGTAGCCCTTGCTATCCCAAGCTATCTTAGATTCTCTAGAAAGTATAGATCCCAATGATCCATGGGTTATTAATCAGCATGGTAAACATACTAACGTTGCAGCTGTTTGTGATTGGCCAGATTATGATAGTGACGGAGAAGATGTTCCTACAAATCCCATTTTGTCTTCAGTGTTAGGTAAAAAAACTGTTTTGTTTATTTTAAGAGTAAGAAACTGGGAATGAATGCAGTTTTACATGAATCTGATTATACTGTTTTTAAAAACGAACTCAAACCTACCATTAATCTTTTCTACATTCATGCTTCTTTTCATGATCTGGAAATATTTTTCATAGGATCATAGGCCTTTTTTTAAATAAATGAATTTTTATTAAAATTAATAATGAAAACTTTTTATAGTTAGTAGTAATTGGTTAAACTTTTTGTAAAATGATAGTATGAGCTTTTTATTAACTCTTTGTATTAAATAACTTCCAAATATATTTAGTACTGCTCTTTCCGAGGAAATACAAACCGTATAAACCAGATATTTGAATAATAAAAAGTTACCAATTTGTTGCATACATATACATTCTCATATTTTATCTTAAAAATTTTGTAATCATATAAAACTCTTATTTCCGAGAAATCTTACATTCTAACAAAATTTCTAGTAAAAGGCTTCAAATTAGAATAATTTTAACATGTTAACTTAATGTCATTCAGGGTTGGTCATAGTCATGGTTTGATTTTCCATTGTATTTGTTGTAACAAGAATCTACACTATCTCAGTAAAAAAATGCTTTCATCATTACTGAGATTTCTGGAAAACTACAGAACATTTTATTAGTCATCAACAAGACCTGAAGTATTTGTTTCAACACAGGTGCCTGTTCAGAAGAGGTGGGAAAGTGGTCATCAAAAGGAATTATTCAGCTATTGCTTATTAGAGAAACTAATTAAAAATTACAATAAATAATAAATTCATGAATAAAATAAAAATAAATGTATTAATCAATAAACTAGTTAAGTAATAAATTAAAACCAAACAAAGTGATATGAAATAAAATAAAAACATATTTAGCAAATAAGTTATCATGAGAAAATAATTGACATTGTATACTATAGATTTCTCTTTTATTCATTTTTGAAGTTGCACACTAATAAAGCCATCCATACACCAATTTAAATACATCATGTTTTATTTTCTTCAAATTGTTCCAAATTTAACACAAATAAGTTTAAATTAATCATATTCTGACAAGTTTTGTTTTCAATTTTTTTTATTATGTTCTAATAATACATGTCTTTAATTTAAATTTTACATTAACTTTTATATTTCCCATGTTTTCAATACTTTTAGAGGAGTAGTAATACTACAATATTTTTAAAGGAATATGTTCACGTGATGGTTGTAATAGACCTAGAGCCAAAAATCAGAGAACTGGAGAAATACATGAGTTTTGTTCATTATCCTGCAAGCATTGGAAAGTTTTAAAAGGATCTGGTATTTATGTTTTTATTTGATTTTGCTTATATTGATAATGATTCTGATAATTTAAAATCTGTTTTGGTGTTTATAAGGCATTCATATTTAAGTTTCTTTTGTACTAATAGAGAAATAACTCATTAGCCATTTTATTAGGTTATGAAAATATCTCTAGAGATCCATGAAATTTGATTCAAGAAAGCAGCTCTTTTTGATATTTCAAGGAAAAAATTCATAATTTGAGAAATATTTGTTCAATTGTGTATACTCAAAACTAAAATACAAGAAATCTAGTTATGGAAAGTGCAAAAATGTATGCAATTTTCTTAGTTCTAATTGAGGCCATCATGGCTCAGTGGGTATGCCCACTACGCTAGCAACCTTTGAGTTGTAGACGGCGCAGGTTCGATCCCTGTCAGGTACATTCCTCCCTGGGTGTATTTCTCTCTTCTGTGTCAGTAAAACTTTCATTGTTTGTCTGTCTATTACCTGATATTGTGTATCTTATGTCTGGCGCAGCATGGCCAAATATGGCCCTTGCACCACAAAACACCAAAATCAACCAACCATCTAGTTCTAATTCGATAGTCCAGGTATAAAATAATTTCAATAGGTGTACTATTCATTTCTGTGCTATGTTTAACAAGAGACGTAGTTTAACATATTTAATTGGATGTTTAAGGTATGTTATGTATGATGTTTAGTATATTTTTTAACTTTCTAGTTCTTATTCTAAACAGTTTATGCTACCTCAGTGTATTTCTGATATATTAAAGGAGTGTATAGGGTTGAGAGATGAGTCACACAAGTACAAGTTTTGATTCTCAATTTTTAGATGTGTATTTTAGTGTAATTAAATAGTGAAATGAATATTATCAAATAAAAAAATACAGAAATGAAACATTTAAAATAATTCAAGAAAAATGTCCTACATTTAAAAAGAAATATAGATTATTATATTTACATTTTTGATTCATCTGAGTTAACAATTTAAAAAATATTTTTTTAAATACGCTGTTCATTTTAATTAATATAAAGTTCATTAAAATAAATTAGTTTTGATTTAAAAGTAGGATTTATATAATTATTATTGTAAAATAAATAACAGAATTTTTAAATTTTGTAATTGTACAACACATTTTGTTATGGAATGTATAAAATTACCAGCATAGTACCAGAAATGTAGTTGCATAGCTCTATCGTGTAAAAGTAATTCAAAGTATATTTATGTGCTACATGTTGTACTAATTTAATAAAAATGTTTTTGATAATCGATTAATTAGAAAATATTTACAAATAGCTTATCACACATATTTAGATACAAATAAAGTTACTGCTGTAATGGACCCAGCAATAGAAAGCCTGATTGCTCTTGAATTATCCAAGTTGCTAATTACTGAAACGAATCCTGATGATTTAAATTCTGTGATTAGGTGAGAATGTTCAAGCTTTATATTTTGAAAACTTTGTTCTTAGGTATTTTTTTGTTAGGTTCAAGCTGATTTGTAATGTAGTAACCACCTAAAAACTAATTTTCAGATGTGACATGGAATTTAAAAACTAATAATTTTTGTTTATTTCCAGATTGTGATTTATTATACAATTTGACTAATTTAAAATACATGTCCAAATTGCCATCCACGTATAAAATTGGTGTTTATTGTGAAACACATTATGTAAACCTTTTCTTTTAACAAAAATTACTGTATAAACGATATATTTTTTGGAAATTTATGTTCAACTTTTGTACCATGGAATGCAATTTTCTAGTATCATTACAGAGGTGTTTTCCAAAAGGTTTTTGAGATGTTTTATGGGTGTAAGTATAAATAACCTTATTGCTTAATCTTAAGTTTAATTGGAACACAGCACCAAAGATATTTGTCATAAAAGTTCACTGGAAGGCCATATGCCTTTTAAGCGGGAACTCCCTCGGATTGGATTTATTTTTCTGATCTTCTGTATTTCTAAAAGCACTATGCTTTCAAATCAAAAGATTCTAAATGTCAAAACATTTAACATCAGTTGTGTTTTTTGATAATATTAATACAAATCTGCTCCCAAATTCTTCAAAGTTGCTTGAAATTAACAAAATGCATGCCCCAATACTACACTTCTTCCAACTTTGCAGAGTTGCTTTTCCATTTCATATCAGATTGCTCCAAATTGTCAAAATATCTGCTCTTCAAGGTGCTCAAACTGTACACAAGCATATAACTATCATGATGCTGTAAACTATGTTCTTATATATAATTATTTCTCCAAATTTAGCTGTGTAATAAAAGTAATTTCTTTAAAAGTGGACACTTAAAATAATTTCATTCTGTCCGTAATGCATTTTTGATTGTAGTAAGTTTTTTCACTATTTTAGTTTGTATGAAAATCATTATTTTCTTTTCACAAATAGCAATGAGACTGGTTCAGAAGGTACAAATGCGCAATTTGAAAATGGTGAGTAACTTTTAGATTCAAATCATTGTGATTTTATATTACCAGCTCCAATGTTTACTTGATGAAATAACATACAATATTTATGACAGCATTAACTTTAATGTTTTAAAACTAAAAATGTTTCTCTTTAAATATAGGTTTTGCAAATTATAATAGAATCTGAACCTGTAGTAGAACCTGAATCTTTAATATTTACTCTTTAAAGGATCAATATTGAAGAACTAAGTAGGAAACAATATTTAGGGGAAGATAAAATTTGACTTTTAAACTTAGAAAACAGTGCTCTACTTTCAAAGATATATAACACTGTTATATATCTTTGAAAGTAGAGCACTCCATTAGTAAGAACAATAGAAAAATTACAAAAACAACATTCATAATTTTAATTTTTGGAAATACATTTACCAAAATCAATCTCAACATTTTACAAACAGAACAAGTAAAGCTATTTTTGAGGTATATGTGCACAGAGATATCATTTCTTACACCATAAATTAAATAAAGAGTTTTTTCTGCATGAATAAATGTTTTTATATGAGAAATATTTACAAATGACACTACTTGATCAAGAAGAGAGATTAATTCTAAAATTTAATTTTACATTGCAATATCAAACCTTGCGACCTTGTATCAAGCACATTGTAAGAATTCATAAGCCATTTTTAATGTTTCATTTTAAAATGTGACGAATTGTTATCCTTGATAAATAACGCACATGTGATAATGGATCTCTATTATTTAAAAGCTTCCACGTACATTTATATTACTCGAAATATATCAAAACCTGACCATATTTCACATAGCTGTTTATATCTAAAATTAATTTTTGAAGGAAGATATTTTCTGAATTTTCATTATCACTTAACTCAGTCTTCAGTAATTAATCTTAATTTTTATAAATTTTCATCCTGCATTCTTTCTGAGAAAAGCATGTTTGCTTTTCTGATGGTATCCAATAGGCTCATAACCATATAGAGAAAGATTTCAATTCACTTTAAAAATCAATTTTAGGATTGTATCATAGATAAGTGAAAGACATCTTAAATGATCTTCTGAATTTTATCAAGTGAAATCAATATGCTCGCTCGTCTCCAACATTTAGATCCAATTAGTATTCTAATAAGAGTGACATACATATGTTTAAAGAATGATTGAAAAATTATCTTCATAGAAAATATTTTTGGGTAGATATTTTAATTAATGTCACCTTGGAGCAACACAACGAGCTATTGATAGTCTGAGATTAGTCCCAAAGGGAAAGATCTGAGAATTCTGCGGGAAACACAGGTTATATATTAATCCCGTTTGGATTTGTACTAAAGGGGTCTAAAATTAATTCCAAATCCCCATAGGAATAACATTGAATATTTTTACGAACACTGTCAGGCCAATTCAAATTTTGTATGTTTATCCTGCAGGAAATATTAACCCGCTATATATTAACGCCATTCTAGGTCTTAGGTCTTTAGAAGGGGTCTAAAACCTCATCGAAATACCCATAGGAATAACATTGAGTAATATTATGATAAATTAAAATCAATTCAACTCGAGCAATGCCAGGTAATTTAGCTAGTTATATATAGAGAAAAGTTTATTGTAAATCAGGTATTACACTTATTGTTTGAATTTGTTTGTTAAAAGAGAAATAGATAAGTTTACATTTATTCATATATACTTTAGTGCATTGTTTTATAGTTCATACAGCTTTTAAAAAGCTATTTTTGATGCACAAATAATAGAAGTATACATTCGTTCTGCTTTTGAAAGAAAATGCTAAACCAAAATTTACCTTTTGTAACTAGATTGCGAATTTGTCCTTGTGTAAAAGCTATCCTAAATGTTTTGAACAATGAATAACAAGGCAAAATATATATAGTCAATTGCCGAGAAAAATTCATTTACCTACTTTACAGTACCCACAGCTTTTCAAAGTTGCAAAATATTTTTTTTATATATTCATTAAACTATAATAAAAACAAAATTTCCTAAAAGTAAATGACAAAATATTGGGTGATAAAGATACAGCCCAACCAGATGCAATATACCCGTTTTTTTCTCCTTAACTTGCATCTCCCACCTTGCTTAGGGGTGATGTTGCTCAAATTGACACTCGATCCACTATAGAGCAATGAAGCTTTAAGACCACCCGTGAAAGAAGGGAAAATGGGCCAATCCACTTCACAGCCACACTAGTAAACAAACCTTGGGACACAACTACCAATCTTTCATCTGCCTCCAGATTCAGAGGGTTAAGTATTGTACCCTTTATACTAGAAAATGGAATAGCTGCATTATTGTTTTAATTAAAATTTTTGTAATTTTACAGTACAGTAAGTTTTTTTATGTATGAATAAGACTCCTAATGGACTGTTATGCTTACATGACTAATTAAAATAATATAAAGGCTAATTTCCTTTAAATTCTAACCCTTGGGCATTCAATTTCTACTGTTAAAGGTAAAGCAAATAATTAAAAAAAGACTTCTAAAACCATTATTTTAAACTCTACAAATACAGAAAATCTGTCTTTTATTAGTGATTTAATAGTGAGATACGCAGATGTGAAAAGGTTATAAAATATTGTAGTAGAGCTAAATACATATGTCAATGGTGGGCAAATGTGGCTTTCAGAGCAGCATGCAGCTCTTTGTTGAGTCAAGTGCAGCTTCCATTGAAAATTGAAATCAGTTTTTTTTATTATTTGAGAACTTTTTTACTGAAAAGTAACTAATATTTTGTTATATGGGGGGGATTTTATGTTGTGCTTCTTTTTTTGTCTAGATATAGTAAAAAAAAATAATGAAACATTGTTTTCGTTTTTATTTTCACATTTTCACTCTCTTTAAAATTATTCAAAACAAAAACTGAATTTGAATGTCCTTAGTTCTTTTTAAATAGTTTTTTTTGTGCAACTTTGTGGGTGGTCGTATATTTCAGTTATATACTCATATCTTGATACTACGGATTTCGGAAGCAGCTGACTCAATTTGAAAGTCCTGCGCACTACGGATGAAGTTGTGGCAACACTGGACATGATCCACTGCTTCGAGAACTGATCACTAGTTGGCAGGGGGTCACTTTGTTTACATCAGTGTAACAACACATGTAGCTCGTTGCTCCATTAGTCCGTAGTACCGAGGTATGAGTAGTTTTCCTATTTCATGTTTTTTCAAAAAATCTGTTAAGATTTTTTTTTTATTAAGCAATTTAAACTTATTAACGATGTGTAATTTTTCCTCTGCATAAATTTATTTATTTTGTTTCAATTTCAGACTTTGGAAATAAATTTACTAAATTTTTTGTTAACATGACCTCAGAAACATCAAAAAACGAAAATACAAACTAGAAAATAGAACCTTTCAAGAAGAATGGGTAGAAAATTTTGCTTTTATTGACAATAATGGAAAGTTATGTTTTATTTGTAAAGTTACAATTGCAAACTACAAAGTAAGCAATTTACGTTCACATTACAAAGTAAGTCATACCCACTTTTCAACTCAATATCCACTCAATTCAAAATTGCGAACAGAGAAACTTAAGTCATTGCAATCAGGTCTTCAAAAGCAAAAAGGACTCTTGTCTTTTATTCGCGAAGATGACAGCCAACGAAGCTAGTTTTCTGATAGCTTGGAATATTGCTCATGCCAAATGTCCATTTAGAGAAGGGGAATTTATTAAAAAAAACTTGGAAAAGTGGTTAAAATTTTGGATTCAGATAATACAAAACTGCATAAATTGATCGCACAGGTTCCTATGTCACGCCATACAATTGAACATCGTAATTGTGAAATTTGTAAGAATGTTGAAAATAGTTTGATGCATGATTTGAAAAATTATACAGCATTCAGTTTAGCTCTTGTCGACGAGTCTACAGACATTCAGGATGTTCCACAATTGGTCGTTTTTGTCTGCTATGTATCTGTAGACGTAAATATGAAGGAAGAAATGTTAGACACATAGTAGCTCTTATTGAAACAACTTGTGGTATCGATGTCAGAAATGCACTTGATCAAGTAATGAACAGGTTTGAATTGCCTCTAGATAAACTTGTAAGTGTTGCGACTGACGGAGCGCTTTTAATGATAGGGTGAAACCAAGGTCTCATTGGTCTTTTAAACAACGATCCTAAAATTCCACATTTTTTACCTCTTCACTGCATAATTCACCGCGAGCATCTCATAGTGAAGTATTTAAAATATGAAAATGTGTGGAAGATTGTTTTGGAGATAGTGAATTTAATTAGAACAAATGCCAAAAACACTCAATTTAAGAACTTTTTAGAAGAGTTATGAGTAAATGACGAAACAGATGAATTGCCCAGTGATCTCTCCTTATGGTATTATTATATTATATAAGATGGCTGTGAACTTACAATGTTTCGAGCCATTTCGTTGATCTAAATCCTATCATAACATTTACAAAAGAAAAAATACTCAGAATTAGAAAATGAAACTTGACTTTCTGAACTTAATGTTCCATACAGACATTATGGAACATTTGCAAACATTTAATTTGGCTTTACAAGGAAAGGAAAAAATGATTATTGATTTGTTACAAACTGTATTTAGTTTTGAAGCTAAACTTCGACTTTTTTTATACGATATTAAGTCCAAAATATTTAATCATTTTCCATGAGTAAAAACAAATATAATTAATATTAAAGAAAAGTTAGATGAATACAAAGTCAAATTGGAAGAATTGCAAGCAGATTTAAAACAGATTTGAAGATTTGAAAAGTTTTAAATCTATATTTACATATTTTGTAAACCCATTTATTTGTGGTATTATTAAAGACGGATTTTCAGCTTCTGAAATAATACTTGTTGAAAAAGCAGCTGCAGAATCAAAATATCTACAGAAAGCTGCTTGCTGTCTAATTTCAATTTTTGGTACAACATATTGCTGTGAATCTTTGTACTCCATAATGAAGTTCATGTGAAGTCGATATATCATTCACAGTTGGCCAATCAGCATCTCACAGTATTGCTGTTAACAGCTTTAACATATATGCCAAATTTCAAAGATTTGACCAAAGGTCTTCGTTAAATGTTATATTTATTAATGCATTTTTATTATATTTTATTTGTATTTAATTTTGAAGTAATTATTTTGTATTTTCTCTTAATTATATTTTCTTATATATGTATACTTTACATAGCACTTAAGACTTGTGTAGAATATGTCATCGTACTAATTAAATAAAATAAAATTTGATTTGTGTACTTAATGCTATGGTGCAGCTCTTTATAATATGTGAAAAAAACCGTCATGCTGCTCTCATTAACCTCATGCGTGCCCACCCCTGACATAAGTATTAAGCATCCTAATATTGACTAGTATTACTAACTCGAACGTTTGATGACATGTGTGTTTTGTTTTGCATCTGTGTTAAGGACATTTCTGTATGATTTAAAGAATTATTTATTTACTTTTGTGAATGACAATGTATTAGTGAATATCAAGATTGTATTTGCAGATGCACATTCTAATGTTGAAGTGAAAAATGAGCCTGAAGTTAGAGAAGAAAACTGTGATACATTTTCACCTTTGTTGGAGAGTAATGAAGAAAGTCCTCAGATTTTCAACAATGCTCCTCAAGAAGCCTCTTTAAACTTTTACTTAAAAAACTCAGAGGAAGACTCAAGAAACCTCAATTCGCAAGTAAATAACAGTTTTTCTAAAACAGAAAAAGAGCTTTTCAAGAATCTCAAAATGGTCACTGAGAAATTTTTAGCGAGTTGCGAAAATCCAACTGATCCTAAAGAGAGTATATCTTAAAAACAACATTTATTTTCTACTAACAAACCAGCTTTTAACAAAGGCTTAACAAAAATGAAACTAATATTAAAATATTGTTTAAGATTTGCTGATTATCAGGGACCAGATTTTGATGACCTAAATATGTATAAAAATTACCTATAAAACAATGTAATGTGTATAACTTGGCCAAATATGGTCCTTGCATCGTAAAATCTAAAAACAATCAATCAACCAAAATGTTAAAAAATTACTCAAATGTTTAATGATTTTTGATGTACCAAATATTTCCTATTATAAATAAAATGTGTAAATAAAATATTTTTTCACACTTTTCCAGTTACAATAAAAAGGCATTTAAGTTTAAAGTTGTGTTTCACACAAGTGATTTGAGTTTTATGGTACAAGATCCAAAAATGGATCGGATGCACCCACACCCAAATTTGAATTATCTTGACCAACCTAACAAAAAAAAATTGAGACCCTCAGTTTTTATTTGAGAGTTGTGTTGCAAGTGTTCACTCAACTTCAAAAGTTCAGGAATCGCTTACTGTTCAGGTAAGTTCATAGTAAGATTGATATGGTGGTTCACACAAAACCACTTATACTCCTATGCTTTTTGAATACTTTTGCAGGACTGCTATTTTCCCTGGTTATTAGATAGCCCTCACTCATCCTACTCCGCCACTAGTAAAGCATAAAGGTTTTGTTTTGCATAAGAGTAGATCACAGATGGGGAAAAAACAAGCAGCTGTCTCATTTGTTATGCATTTGTAATAAGAACAAAATCACAGATGAAAAATTTGTTTGAATACAGCTTATAAAGTTATCTTAAATTTTCAAGTGTGTGTGACCCCAAATTTATAAAAATTCAAATCCAATGACCTATAAAGATCCTACATTTCCAGAATCGAGATTGCCTGTTAGATTTCTAGTCTTTGTTTATTAGATGCTGGCAATAGACTGATTTTGATGACGTCATCAAAATCTGGGCCTGCTGTCACCATTCTGCTTTGAAAAATAACTTGATGAGTATGGGTTAACAATACTCACGCCATTTGCAAGATTGTAATTTATTACATTAATCAAAGATAGCCATTTCATTGTTTTCAACTTTACCTTTGATTATTTAAGCACTATTAAATTAGTGCACAAACTCAGAAAAATTCAGGAGCTAAAATACTACCCAGTACAATTTTGAAAAAATTGTACTGGGTAGTATTTTACTCAAGTTTGTAGTTTTGTACTCAACACTTTTAAATGTATTTTATACAAACTGATAATGTGTTTTTCTAAATGGCTGCTTTAAGTTCTTGGGATATGCAAGCAATGTATAATTTGATTTATGCTGAAAATAAATTCAATGTGAATTAGTATAAAGCCATCAATAAAATTGCAGTTGAATTGTATTATTGTAGGTGATATATGTGATACATATCTTATTTAAAATGGTAGACTGCAATACTACTTCAAAACTTAATTCAAGATTTTTCAGTACTTTTTGTATTATACAAAATAACTAGTATTTTGAAAATGTAACTTCATTGAAAAGAATATTTGATAAATACTTTTAGAAATGTAGCTTAGTATGCTGAAAATTGGTATTTTATGCTTGCAATTAGTCCAACATCCGGTGATATTAAGTCTTTTATACGTATTTTTATGTGTACAAGATCTACATAATCATTCATTTTGAAGCAGTACGATATATTTTTCATATTTCTTGAAATTCTAATATTTCATTATCATTTCAGTTTTTTCTTGTTAAAGAATGAATGGCTTTTGGATAAGCTATTTTCCCAAATGTTATATGCATTATTCAATCATTGTCTTCCGTTCTTAAAATCTTGCGAAAAATGCCTTTTAAAACATTAATGAGTGTCAAATATTCTTTTAAATGATGATTGCTGAATAGAGCATATTACAAAGTATACTAAGCTGATGAAAAATAAATATTCAAGTGTTTTCATGTATTTATGTATGAACTTATTTTTATTGTTCAAATATATAAACCTGTAAAGATGGTATTTTGCATAAATTTAGATTACGTTAATATTTTATACTATCAAAACTCTTTGAGGAAAACAATCTCATTTACTTTTTATCTTCATTATTTGCTCTAAAAATGCATTTTGAATAAAGTACTATATTCTCCATTAAATTGTCATGCTTTTCCAACTAATTAGGATAAATGGAAATAAGGACAAAATGTTCCACTGCTTATCTGAATAAAATTCTTTTAATTAATATTTTTCTCGATGCATTTTTTGTGCTGCGTTGACATAATATTTTCTTTTCTGTTATTTTTTATTTCAAACTACTTAAAGCATTGCTACTTTGCATAAATACTTGACATATTTTATGTATACACTAAGTGACCACAATATAGAATAAAAATTTACTTGTTTCTTAGTTGTAATCTATATTTTTGTCCATTGTGAAGCTGCAGCACTAAGCATTTTTATCTCCTACAAATTTCAAATTCTTTACAACTACAGTCAATTGCTACAATTAGCCTGACTTAATTAGTTCTAAGCTGCCTTGATTTCTTTGATCAGTCCATTCATTGCTCATCAGTGAAAAACCGTTTCTAGACAGCATTTAAGCCTAGGATGCTTAAAACAAAGCCTAATGTCTTATGGTTTGGCACATCAATTTTTTCTCAAATCTGAAAATTTTGTTTTATGCTTCCTGTTTACAATTCAGAAGTGAATAGTTCAGTATCAATCAGCATATGCTAAACTTTATATAGATTATTATAAGTAATTTTTTGGATATTTATGGATGAGTATCTAAGTGTAAACTGTTGGCAGTTTTTATTGGAATGTGTTTGGTGGAAATACAGTATAATTTAAATTTTACTATACTGATTGTTTGATATATACAGGAGAAGTACAAGGCCAATATGGGAGTCAGGAGGATCCGAAAAATTAGCTCTAATACAGGAATTCACAGCAAATACAGGAGAGTTGGTCACTCTAGATAGGCCTATACCTGAAGGGGGTATGTTGCATCTTAATGGAACTCCTTCCTGTAAGAGAATAAAAATTTACATGTTTCATAATCCTAACCTATATGTATTTGTCCACTGGTGCTGCAGAACTAAGCATTTTTCTTATCTCATGCAAATTTTTCATCACTATCTTCATATAGTCATGACTTAGTTCCAGGAATATGCTGAGTTAATCTTACTTCCTTAGTCTCCAGATCTCATTGGGATGAGATGGAGTGGAGACAGAATGTGACACAATCCAATTTACTGCAATTGGACAAAGTCAACTATCATACAGGCTAATTTCTGTATAATAGTTGACTTTGGGGGAATCAATATGTTTGTATATCAAAAAGAGGTTCAATAAGATACTAGAGAGGTTTTTGCAATAAAAGGACCCACTAAGTGTATACTTTAATTAGTGGAAGTATTTATCCAATTAGAGAAATTTGCAGCATTTGACTCTTTAGTATGATTTGTTAAACTAAATTGATATTAGCATCAAATTTTAATCTAGCAACAATTTTTAAACCATTTTTTAAAATTCAGTCAATTTATATATTGCTGTAAATTCAAGAAGGTGCATTAAAAAAATCCTTTCAGATATTACATTGGGAGTTTATACTTTTTCTCGAAATTTATAGATCATAAAATGTTTCTTACAGCTGAGATTTTATTAAATGGTAGTTTATGAAAAATTCCACTTTTTGTAAATTGAGATTTTTAATGTTGACTGTTGTATATGGTATTAATATAAATGTTTTAGATGGATACATTATGTGAATTTGTATATGTAGTCTTCTATGTCATAGATTTTTATACAAAGCTATTACTCATGTTTTTATTCACAATGTTATCTTAAAAAATGTTTTTCAATATAATTTCATATCTTATAGCTACAATTTTTAAAGTAACAAATAAAGGTATGAAATGCTTTGGTGATGATTTTATTATAATTTACAGCATGCCAAGGTTTACAAAACAATCTAAAATTTCCTTTATGTGTAACATTAAATTAGACATGACATTCAAATAAGACAAAAATCAAACTTAATAAAAAGAACTCAATATCCTTTAAATAAATAGAATTAAAATTACCTCAGTTAATATTTTTTGTATTTAGGATCTGCAGAAGTAATCTATAAGGTAATAAATGCGATTAGGTAAGTTGGAAAAGCACCCATTAATTTTATACAGGAAAATTCCAAGACCTTAAATTGGTGAGAGTGATCAGATTAAATCAGTCGTTTACATATGTTCAGCAAATCGGATATACTTGCTGGTGTTATTCTGTTAAAATTATTTAAAATGTACTGTTAATAAATAAAAATATTAAAGATGGTTAGAATTATTTGCATTATTTAGAAATGAAAATTGTATTTTTTGTTTAAACACAAATATGTCCTAACCTTACTCAAAATAAAAATTGATTCTAGCATTAAAAGCTTTATTTCAAAACAATGAGAATGATATATTTGAAGAGTCTAAAACTACATATACAAATGGTCTGCATTTTCCATAAATTCTATAGTACTTGCTAGGTGTAAAACAAAGTAATATTTTTCTTAAATGATTGGTTATTTTGAGAACATAAATTTTAAAATTAATTTTTGCTAAACCCAGTGTTGCCAACAAGAAAAAACAAGATACGGAAAAATGAGAAGTACACATGCAATCTTATTCCTGCTTCACAAACATGTTCTTGAATAACTAATAGAACAGTTATTCTTTCCAGAAAAATAATTATTGGATTGATCAGGTACACCTTTAGAGAAATAGCAATTTTTACACTGTTAATCGACAATATAAATTTTCTATATTTTTGCTTTAAAATATTTAACACAGCATAATCTACTTATAAAAGTAATCTATATTTAGAAAGCTTTCCTTAACAGTGAAATTCAGTGATGGTATGTACAGTAGTCCAAAAGTCAGGAAATTTGAAAATGTCATTCAGGTATGTAAAAAATATTTTATTTATATAAGATGCAAAAAAATCCTAACAGTAACTAGAGCTGTAAATACAAATTACAGTATCAAATGTACCTGAGGACATGTGTACAAAGTGGAAAAAGGTTTTAATGCTTGAATAATTTACCTGTTTTCGAAGTAAATCATGATGCATTTATGCCAGTTTACTCATATTGTCATTATGATCGTAATTGTTGCAGAGGAAATGAAAGTCCATTTAACTTGCTGTTGTGAGATTCTGATAATTTTCTGGCATATAGGTAAACAATTTGAACCAGAGAATATCCGTAGCACTATCATCCAAAATGCACATTCAACTGCTCGTGAGCTTCACAGGCACACACCTCATTCTACGATCTCATTTGCATACAACTGTTGCAGCAAACTGGTTTTGTATTTTGCATAGCACCAATTGCATTTATTTCTTGTTTTGTGATCCTAATTACATATTTTATCATTTCCTTGCATTTGATTCCATATTCTGACTTTTGAATCATACAGAATAAACTTTCCATTTTCCCAGATTAGTAATGTATTCACATTTTGAGTGTGAAGGCTATCAGGTTAGAATGAGTATTCCGAGTTTTTCTTTGTGATGATTTTAAAAGTAATCTTCCATGTATTGCTCATTGATGATGGTATTTACATATCTATTTCTTTAAGCTTGATTAGTTTTTGAAGACAGCTTATGAAGGAAAACCAACTTAAATAATAAACAGCTCAACGATAAATAATTATTGGAAATTCAAAACACTGGAACTCATTTACTATAACAATTGTGTTTGTTTCTTGAATTTGTCACTGTCAGAGGAATTAAGATATTTTATAAAGAATAAAAGCTTAAAGTTAAAACTTTTTCGAGGCATGAAATTATCAAATTTAATTTTCTGAGTACTTCAAGTGTGGAAGATTCGACTATTTTGCTGGGTAATGTAAATTTGTGGCATTTCATGTGTCATAAACCTGTTAGGACATCAGTCTAAATAATTCTGTTGGGATAATTTCCTTTTTTGTTTGATGGATATAAGTTTAGAATGTGATATTTTGACTTTTATCTATATAAATCTTGTATTTGGTATTTTCCACCAATAGTTATTTAGTATGAAGGAAATCTGTTTCGATTGATTTAGAAAATAAAATACAGAAAAACCTCAAGTCGTCGCTATAGGAATCAAGTAACCACATAATATACTCGTACGTTACAGTAGCAATTGTATAAATTAATGGAAGCAATAAAAATGTAAATGATAAAAAAAGTTAACTTTAACCTCTTTTGAGCTTTATTTGAACATTCTTTAAGCTTTAATACTATTTTACATATGTAATATAATGCCAAGTACTTGTCTAATTTTGACTGAAAGGAACTGTCAGTACAAATAACTTTCTCTAAAATACTTAACTTTCAAGTTAATCTATTATCCTTGAACTGATGTAACATAATGTAAAATTGTTGCTAAGGCGCTTCAAGAACATGCATTTTATTAGATAGTGAAAGAATTTCCTCACTTGCATTTCCCCACTTTTCTAAAAATTCCGTTGTTAAATCTTTTATGGTTGCTTGAAAACACTGCTTATGTTTTTATTGAGATCTAGTCATTTATATGACAGGAATAGTATATCCACTTTCTTAGATTTCAAATTCAATAAAGAATCATGGTGTCCTTATATATATTTAGGAACTAAATTCCAACTTCTGTGAACATAATTAACTACATCTAAAATGAACAGTTCAAACTGTTTAGTACCACAATTTTCACCAAGAGCTTTTATCAAATCTTTAGTAAGCAATTTTTCGTATACATGTTTAAATTCACAAATAACAATTTAGACAAGGGGTTGAAGAAGTATGGTTATGTTCTGTGGCAGATATATCACTGATTGTTTTTAAATTTTCTACATGAATGTAGGCAGGGCAATTGCCCACAATAAAAGCAACATTTTTCTGGTGTAAAAATTGTCTTGTACCCTTTCTAGAGTAGTTATCAGGGCTAGCATTTGAATTTGCGACAAGTAAACAGGTTTAATTATATCTATGAGCTAGACGGGTCTGAAGAAATATGTCAAGTTAGGGGTTTTAATGTAACTTAAAACGTTTACATTGAAAAATAAATTTGAGACAATTATATAGATATTCAGAAAATTTATATGCACGTAGATAGCCCAACTGCATTGCCCATAACATCATTCTTATTTGTCCTCACTGATTCTAAAAACATTAAAAAGAAAAAACAATTTTAAGAATGAGTCCCACCACCACCTGACATGACACGAGGATGACGCTTCATTCCTTCCACCTCACTGATTCTTGCTTAGAGAGCTTCAAGATACTGTTTAATGTTCTTCCATTTGGAGCTAGGATAAAAAGATTCTCTGCTTTTCCAACCCACATACAGTTGACCATGGAAGAAACAGTTTAATGAGATCAAGTCCAGTCATGATGGTGGCTTCAATAATATTCAGCATCAGTTTCTTGTTCCATTGCAGAGTGAGGTGGATGCAGATTTCTGAGAAGCATAATCGGTGCCCCAATTTCTAGCTGTAATATGTTCGAGAGTTCTCCAGATGGCTCCAATGTGTTCAAAAACTGTTGTGTAGTTCACAGCCTCATCTGTGTCACATGTAATATCGATAGATTTGTATTATACAAATACAGAAATTATACAAATTCAAAAGTAAGTTATGAAATAACCACTACTGAAATAAAAATGTGATTGAATCTTTAAATATAACGCTATACTTTTAAAAAGTCTTGTTATGTCACCTCAGATTCCAACAAACAACATCAATGAATCGCAATGTCAGTGAAATCAAAACCAAATTAAGCAGTAAAACACTTCATTTCATGTAATTTATGAACCGAGTTGCAGAAAATTTCTTGATTGTAGATACTTGGCACTTGGAGTTGAACATGTAGGGGGAGCTTCAGTGGTGGTATGAAAAAGGACAAAACAGTGACAATACAGAGAAACCAGTTTCAGAATTGAAAAAGCTGCATAAAATCAATTAAATTTTTAAAAATAATTGTGTTGAATTTAAAAAATGGAAGGAGTATATTAACTATTTAAAAAAATATAGAGACAAAAAATAAAAATTATCCGTCGGACGGGTTCGAACTTGGGTCTCCCACCAAAGCACTAACCGCGACTTCATTACGCCATCATTTCAATGTGAGGAGGGGTGTTTTTAGTGAAGAGATAGTATGCGCGATAAGTATTTGCTGGATCGGTCTGCACAGATACGTCAGTGGAGTAGGGGCTAAACGTGCAGCACAAAATATTAATTTTAAAAAATTTTCTAGATTAAATTTTAAAATTCAGGCTTTGAGGGACATTCAGTCACCTTTAGGACTACCTGTGTGCCGAATTTCATGGCTGTAAGTGCTATAGATTCTGTCTGGACACTGCACACACACAAACACTTCCTTTTATAATAGTAGATGGCTAAGTGTCATTACTCGCATTTCTTTTCTTCCATCCATATTCACATACATGGCTTTCATGTCCCTAAATAGAATAAAATTAGCCAAAAATATATAAACAGGATTTTATACTTTACTGGTGTTAATTCTTTTTTCCAATAAACTGCATGACAAAAAAGAACACCTCAGTCATGTTACAATTAGATTCGGAACATCTACTTCAATTTCATTCCCAATCCTTTTTCAAAGGTGATTCGCCATTTTTTGGATGCTAAAGCTATTCGTACATTCCAAATTTCTCACTGCTTTCTGTAATCAGACTGCTGAAGAATTTCATTAGAGTGACCTGCTGTTCCATGTAATTTTAGAAACATGCATCTGCAGATCAAATCAAGTATAGTTAAACTAAGTGGCTAAATTCTCGAATTAATCCCATAATGGTTGATTTTATATTGTTTGTATCCATTGTTGCCATTCGACAATAAGCGAATATTTTTTTGGCCACATATGTTAGTAAAGTACATATAGATTATAAGCATGGCATGAATTCAAAATAACATATTTTACATTAAGAAAAGAATATTTTATTTTGTTACTACACATTAAAGATTTCAAACATAATAATATACAGGTAAAATTAAATCCAAATATTTTGCACAAGGTATTTTTCAATCAAGTTAAGGAGGAAAACTGTAGAACTATAAATTTCAACTTAAATAATTTCCTAATGATGGTGGTGTTCCTCTTCAGGAAAGAAATGATGGTATGTTTTCTCTCCTATGACAGTGAGAACTGCCAAAACAAATCCCAACTTAACTTTTCGTGTAAAAGCAACTTTTAAAAAGCCATATGGGTTTCCAGAACCAGGTGGGTATCTCCATACTTCGTTTCTATAAAAGAAATTAAAAATAACCAAAAGCTTAAAAATATACATCTAAAGCTAACATTAAAAATAAAGAAAAAATTAACATTTAAGTTATTTTTGTACTCTGCACTTCTCAACAACTTTGCTCAAAATGTGAAGAATCTAGTTTGACAATGTGTAGTTATTTTCAAGTTCATTCAAAGAATTAGTTTTTAATATAACCCTCAAAACTAGTTTAATATGTGGGCTATACATAGTATATTAAACTGAATTATATGCTGAAATATGGGGTATGTGTTGCTTATATCTCTAGACTTCACTGTGGCAGCATAATATATGAAAAATGTATAATGGTTTTCTATAAAAACTAATTATAAACAATTTTTATAAAAAACAGTGCTTATATTGTGAATGAAACAAAACTTCAGGCTCATTTCTGCTATTAATAAATTGCAATTCCCTGAAAAATGAAGTTTTAAATACACTGCTGGGCATTGAAAATACAATACAAATGCAATGAAGCATCCAATAGTCTTGAAATTTGCACAATGTGTTGATTATGGAAGGATATGCATATGATGTGCCCCCCTACCTCTGTAAGCAGTATAAAAAGGGAAAGCAGAGCCAGTTTTAAGCATGGGAATTGTGTTTCCTTGATGTTCCTGTGTATAAAGAGCTTAATTATGTCTTGTCGAAAAATATGGCAGTCAAATGAGCACGCTTCTAACAGAGAAAGAATTGTGGCTTATTGAAGCTGCAGATCATCCTTCCAAGAAATTGGTGCTGATGTTGGACGAAATCAGGCCCCAATGCAAATATGGAATCTGGGTGCAGGAAGGATGAACTGACTGCCATGAATGGCTGTAGCAGCCTCATCAGACCACCAAATGAGAGGACAGACATCTTGTGTGCACAAGGCTATTAAGGATCATACTACATCTAGAATCCTAGCTAAAGAGTTAGAGTGTGCTGCACAACAACCTGTGTCAGCATGTACAATTCGATTATCTGTAAAAAGTGGGGAATTTATTCAAGGCGTCCATTGCTGCAACTACCTTTGACTACACAACAAGCATCTGCGACTGCAATAGTGCATAGAACACAGCACATGGATAAATGAATGGTATGACATCGTCTTTTCAGACGAATTGTGATTCTGTCTACAGCACCACTGGTGGCACTACAGTGACAGACAGCAGGACTCTTGCATTATACATTGCCATACTGGTCTGTTAACTGGCATTATGACATGAGGCGCCATTAAATTCTACTCCCACACCTGCCTAGTACGCATTGACAATACACTCAACAGCCACAGCTACATCTCTGAAGTTTGGGAGTCTGTTGTCCCTTATTTTCAGGGCTTGCCTGAGAACAGGTTTCTCTCTCAACAGGGCAATGCACAATGTCCTCCATATATAACAGGTTTAATTTCTTCCATGGCTTGCCCACTCACCAAATCTGTTGCCCATTGAACTTATCTGATCAATGATCACCCAATGACTGGCACACCATACACCAGATGAACTTTGGCAGTTTGTGAAAGCAGCATGGCTGACATACCAAAAACTTCTTTCAATGTCAAGACGTGTATCAGCAGTTATTGCTGACACGTCCATGATGGCTTCAAAATATTTCGCATTCTGCAAGTTGAACAGCGCTGTAATTTCAATCATTTCACCCTTGTGCCTATGTTATTTGTATAATAAATATGGTTTTGATATTTGTTGTCCTTAATGGATCTGCATTTTGGATAGCCAGTTGTGTAGAAAATTCTTGAATATTCTCCAAATTTTAAGGTTTGGAGAATATTCTTTGCAAACACTAATTGAAACAATTTTCAATATTAATAATGGATAGGTTTGAACTGCAAAAATCTAAATATTCAGTTGAATAAATCCTGATATTCCAGGCGTATTTTAAAGTTTTTATATTTGTAAATTAATATTTGTAAATGAAATGCATTATGAAGATGCAAGCTAAAACTAGTTACAAAATATTTTTCCAAACATTTAACATTCAAAATGCAATTGTTACAAGTACTTCGAAATTTCAAAATTACAGCTACATAAAAAATTTAATCAATAATGCTTTTATATACAGTATTAACTTAAAAAGAAACAAGTCAAAATATCCTTCACCCCTCCTTTGGACTCATTTGCTTTCATATGAAACTAGATAATGCTTTCAGGAGTAAGTTTGGTTCAGAAATCAGTTACAAGTAGTTTTTCAATATATAAATGATCACAAATGAATTTTTAAACACAGCACAAATTGAGGATAAGCTTAAGGAAAACACATCAGAATTATACACAGGAAATATTTATTGATTTGGAATGAACTTTAGAAGCAGATCTTGTAGCAAGAAATATGAAACACATTTTGGAATAAGGAAGAATTACATTAATATATTCGAGTAGTGAGAAAGTGTAATTTTTGCTTTAGATCAAGAGCTCTAACAGGAATTATAAGTCGATGGGATATTCTTTTGTCAAAAATTTATTTATTTGATCATGAAATTAAAATACAAAACATAATTTTTATTTTACGGTAAACACCTCATAACTGGTAGGAAAGGAATTTAGTTTAATGACAACTACCAAGCTCATGGCTAATAGCAGTCACAATAAACTACTTTTACATTCCCTTTATCAAACATGTATTTTAATTTCTGATTATTTCAAAACAAGTGATTTTTAGTTGATAGAAAAGATCTTCAAGGGAAAAAAATATACATTTTGATGTTGGGAATAAATAAAAAAACAGTCAATTACTGAAAAAACTGTTAGCTTGATACCGGAAACAGCAACTGGTTGTAAAATCCTTTGTATTATTTTCAGTCTTTGACAAGCTCGTGTAAAACAGTGCAACTTTGTCTACCAAAAAGTACTTTCTGGTGGAGTTGGGTTACACTGCTATATATACTATTGTATTGTAAATTAATTTTTGTAGTGGTGGCTAAGTTCGCCACAATGTTACACTGAAGCTGTACAGGAAAGATTTAGGGAAATACTTTATAAGCTTTAATTTATTCAAGAATGTTTAACACTTTCAAGTACTAGAAATGAATTTTCTTCTGTTGTCAGACTAAATACATCAAAACTATCTTTAACAATGGTTATAATTTAGCAAAGCACACGGTTGCACTTGTCATGCAAAAAGTTTTGCGTACATTTACCTATCGCTATCCGTTATTAGATATCAGTGCTTGATGAGGATGGGTTTACAGTCGATATATGGTCATACTTTTGCTACTCGAAAGTACTTGATGGAAAATTCTGCTGTATTTTTACAAGTAAATTTTTAAAAGCCAATTACACCACAGATCACGAAGAGTTGAGAAAGAAATTTTTCGTCTGCTTTTTCCCAACACAAAAGTTTGAAATGTAATAGGAATAATTTAAGATAAATAAAACAAACCTTAGCCAAGGATCTTTGAGGCCATGCTGTGCAAGCATTCTTTGTGTTTTCATTAAAGGTGGACAATCCTCAACTTTGTAAATTCTGTAATCAGGAATTTTAGGGGGTGTAACATGACCACCGCCACCCATTTCTGATTTTAAATTGTTATAGTTTGAACCAAATTGATGTGGAACCGTACGATCAACAGATGAAGGTTATGTTATGTTTATTGCCAAATTCTAGTTGCCATCTTCATTCTCTTTTTTAAAATAATTTTACGTCGGCATTATACTAGGAAACTATATTTGATATTCTAGACTAAAAAAATACAGCAGAGATGTCAGTAATTTTGATGAAACCCTTCACTTTTTCCAACATTCAATTTTCTGAAGAAATATCAGAGAAAATAAATTTTCACTTTGATATTATTCACTGTGTGTTGTGACTGGTAGGTTGGTTTTGGTGTTTTATGACGCAAGGGCCATATCTGGTCATGCTGCGCCAGACACAGGATATACGACATCAAGTAATAGACAGACACACACACAATAAAAGTTTTGCTAACACAGAAGAGAGAAATACACCCAAGGAGGAATGCACCTGATAGGAATCGAACCTGTGCCGCCTACAACTCGAAGTTTGCTAGCGCAGTGGGCATATCCATTGAACCACGACGGCCCCATGATATTTTTGATTTTCAATAAACGTCGTACTGGAGCAACACACCGGGCTGTTGGCGATAATCCGGGATCAACACAACGTAATTTTGAACCATGGTCAGATGACGTGATCACACCTGAGCTGGCACCCTACTCTCCAAACTTCCACACCACGCCAACGTGAGGACATTTGAGGCCAAGACAGATTTAACGTGCGCCAGCCCTCTTTGTACACGACAGTCTTTGGTTGGATTCGAACTCGCAACCTTCTGATTGCTAATCTGCTTCATTTCCAACTGGGCTACCGATATGTTGCTCCAGTGTGATGTTAATTGAAATACCTACGTACTTACTAACCGGGCGGGCTACCGTGGCTCTAGTTTGGTTTTGAGGTTGGTAGGCAGGTATTTAATTAATATCGAACTGGGCAACATAACGGGCTATTGGCGAAGGTCCGGGATCAAACCCTAAAGGAAAGATCCGAGGACAACACCACTTAATTTTGAACAACGGTCAGATGACGAGGTCCCACCTGAGCTGGCACCCCACTCTACACACCACGACAACATAAAGACATTTGATTCCCCGACAGATTTAACGTGCACCAGCCCCTTTCGTACACGACGGTCTTGATGTTGGCATATGTTGTGTATTAGCATTTATGTAACTTCAAGTAGCAAAAGGTTTTGAATTGTAGATCATGTGACCGAGATCGGACAACTAGTAAAATAGTCTACTGCGTTCTTCCTGACTCGACGCTTCTTTCTCTAGACTTGTAAGCGATACATAACATTTATTGGCGACGAGGATGGGGTCCCAAGTTTAACGCATCACAAGTCTCAATGCTGCGCCCACCAATCGGCCCTAGTTTGCAGCCAAAAAGAGTTAGTGAAGAAACAGGAATTTTCAAACGAAAGCGAAACTCGTCTATCGAAACGTTTACAACGATGCTGAACTATTGAGGTACTTTGATGTGAGTACGCTTTTCTTGTTTTCTGACTTTTTGTGAATTTTTGCAATCTCCGAATTTACAATGACCACTTTTGGAAGCTTAGAACCCTTTGACATAACTGATCCATCAGCTTGGGATTCTTACCATGACCGTTTGGAATGCTTTCTACAAGCTAACGATGTAACTGATGTTCAGAAGAAGCGTGCTGTATTTTTGAATGTTTGTGGGGCCAAGATGTACGCAATTATCCGCTCTCTTGTGTCGCCCGAAAGTCCTAGTGCTATGACTTACGATGAGCTGATAGAACTCTGCAAATCACACTTTGCACCCAGGCCATCCGAAATATTCCAGAGGTTCTTGTTCTACCGAAGAAACCAGCACCCAAGAGAAAGTGTCGCTGCATTTATCGCAGAGTTATGGAAGCTGTCAGAACACTATAACTTTGGAATATCATTAAGTGTTATGCTGCGAGACAGACTGGTGTGTGGCTTGAAAGATGAGGCTCTTCAACGACGCTTACTGGCTGAAACATCTCTCAGCTTCGCACAAGCTCACGAAAGGGCGCTTGCTGCTGAAACCGCCAATCTTCATGTGAGGGAGATAAGAGGATCCGATTCTACATCTGTCATGCCTCTTCAAAAGTAACATCGTAAGCAGCACTTTAATGCCAACAAAGGTGAACACCAGCAACAAAAATGCTCCGATTGTGGGGCAAATCACCCAAGGACCCATTGCAGAGTGTTATCTTTGTAAAATGAAAAGGTCACATTCAGAAAGTATGCATGAATACTAAAACAAACTCCTCCAAAAAGAAAGCCTTTCATGGTTAAAATAAAGACACACATGCTATAGAAACTGAAGAGTTGGATGATTTTCATTTGAAGTATTTTCATATTAATACTATAGAAAGCTCAAACATGAAAATAACAGTCTTCATAAATGACTCACTATGCACCATGGAGGTTGATTCTGGAGCCAAGATATCCATCATTGATAAAGGCACATTTGATAACCTATATCTTCACAGTTCTCCATCTCTTGCAAAGCATCCATTTGTCGTGAAAGACTATAATCAGAAACCTGTTGAAATTTTAGGACAGTGCATGGTCAATGTCGAATATGTTTCATTTGACGGATAACCTCCACTTTCGATTGCTAAGAAACAGCGTCTAGGACTTCTAGGATTAAACTGTTTTCAACCTCTATTAATCAAAGTGACAGGAATCTATAACATAGGAAATTCAACATTAGATGAGGTCTCGTGTGAGTTTCCTGACGTATTCAAGGAAGAATTGGGAAGTTTTAAAAGCATTCCAATAGAACTACATTTAGATCCCACAGTGCGTCCAATTAAATCGAAGGCAAGAACTGTACCATTTGCTCTGAGACCTAAAATTGAGAAAGAATTGCAACGATTACAGACCAAAAGGAGTTCTTGAATCTGTGAACTATTCAGAATGGACAACACCAGTTGTTCCTGTCCTTAAAGCTAATGGTGAAATTAGGTTGTGTGGAGATTACAAATGCACAGTAAACAAGGCATTAGGAAATCATCCTTATCCTGTTCCTGCTGTTAACCAAATTCTTGCCGAACTGACGGAAAGTCGCCATTCTATCAAACTTGATCTGTCCACAATTATCTCTATGGTCACAAGTTTGAAATTCATACTGACCATAAACCACTGTTGGGACTGTTGACTCGTGAAAAACCTACACCATCTATGTTATCACCAAGGATGCAGCGTTGGTCTTTAACACTAAGTTTCTACGATTACAATCTTGTGTACAAGCCAGGAAAGGCAATTTCTAACGCAGACGAACTTCGTTTGCGCACCCGCAGAGTGTAAAGGATAACCTATCAGTAGTATTACCATGCTAACTGGCTCACTTTTAAGGTGTGCTAACAGCTGGCTCACTTTTAAGGTGTGCTAACAGCTGACTCATTTTTAAGGTGTGCTAACAGCTGGCTCACTTTTAAAGTGTGCTAATAGCTGGCTCACTTTTAAAGTGTGCTAATAACTGGCTCACTTTGAAGGTGTGTTAATATCTGACTCACTTTTAAGGTGTGCTAATATCTGGCTCACTTTGAAGGTGTGTTAATATCTGACTCACTTTGATCATGTAAACAACTGGCTCACTTTTAAGGTGTGCTAATAGCTGGCTCACTTTTAAGGTGTGCTAATATCTGGCTCACTTTGAAGGCGTGTTAATATCTAGCTCACTTTGACCATGCTAACAACTGGCTCACTTTTAAGGTGTACTAACATCTGACTCACTCGAAACGAGAAAGCAATAAAATATGTACCTCCCATTGTTGAAAAACTTATATACTTAAAACTTCCCATTAAAGGAAGAACCAATTGTAGAAAACCATCGCTTTGTTTAACTAAAACGTTTTTCTTTGTTTTAAGCGAGGTTTTTCGACATGCTACTTTTCTAATACATTGTATTTACGCAATTTTTTAACATCAACGGGGACATTACCAGCTAAAATATTCAAACATATCTCACTCAAAGATAGCATTTGCGATTTATTTGCATTTTTAAAAGTATTCTTCTTTGCTTAGGTGAAGACTCCAAGAGAAATTTCAAAAACTGTAATTCTGTTTGATTCTCTTCATTTTGGTCTATAACCTTGAGGAAACAAACCATCTCTAGTCTGTGCTCTTCCTGTGTCAGAGGATGCAAATCTACACATAAATACCCATATGGTGAAACTGTCGCTTTTATATATGCGTCCACCATAAACTGAGAATTGCATGGATACAGCTGACGAGCAAAACAATTGATTTGACTCGTGTCTCGAGAGTTTTTAAACAAAATAATGTAATGTGAGTTTAAACTGATATCGCGAATTGCTTTACATTTGGAGAAAAAATTTTGTAACAAAAGTATAACGCTTATATTGCGATAATGAGATACCACAGTAAACAACTCTGAAATATTTTCATTCAAACGATGCATCAGATCATCGATAACAATTAAGTCGACATCAGTAGTATGGTTTTGATGGCTACCATATGATGGTTGTAAAAAAAGTGTTTCAATCAAAAACGAGAGACCTTGTGAGTTTTCACTCTCTCAATCTCAGAGCGAAATAAAATCACGATTGGTTTACTTTTAAGCGAAAGAAGCGATGTTGGCGGATGAATTCAACATACAAGTAACCTTGTCTGATTCCGCTCGCCAATGTCAGATAGAAACAATGAAGTGAAAGCTGAATGACGAGTTAAAGTTGTTTGATGATGAAAGAATTCATTTACATCCATCGAAGATGTTGACTCATTATCATCCGAAATAAAATTATTGTGCAGCAGTGTTAATATGTAGGATCGAACATGAAACTTAAATAAACATTGGTCGAATTGTTCATGGTTTAGACAACTCGAGCAATGTTTACTTGCATGACAATGTCTAAATAAATGTAATGAAGTTTTTTTTTGTAAAACTGAGAAGTTACAAAAAAGAAATTTGATTACAGTGTTTTTACGTTCCTATATAAATACATATTGCTATCATCATTTTGCCATTTTAGAATGAATATTACAAGAGTAAAGTTGATAGATTTAGAGGAGAATAAGTTATATACAACTTATTTTTCACTGATATCTTAAAATAATTACAAAAGATGAATGATAGAAAGAGAATAACCAAATTAAAAGTTATAAGTGTTTCCATTGTGGCTTTGATCATCACATCAGTACTTTTAGTAATATTGATAAAACACTATCATAGAAATACATATGAGGACATAGATTTGAGTAATTCTACATGTTTTTACTCAGAACACTTAGGAAGACGTTTATATTTCATGTTTGCTTTAAAGATAAACTCAAAGTGTATGACATCAGATATTTTTGGAAAGAAACACATGCTAATATAAAACCAATGGTTATTGGAGTACAGTTGACTGAAGACGAGTTTAAACAAGTTTGTAGACAATGTACAAGTTAATTCACCCGAGTTCGTGTATTGTAGCAGCTCCAAGCCAATCAGGAAAATCAAACCTCGTTAGACGTATGATAGAGCGTAATGTTTATGATTATGATTTTAAATGTGTAAAATGGTGTTATTCTGTGTTCCAACCATGGTTTCTTGAAGAGAAGGAAATTGATTTCATTCAAGGTTTACCAGAAACTTATCCAAGTGGATCGCTAATAGTAATTGATGATTTGATGAATAACTTAAATGAGAAAATTGCCGAGTTGTTTACAGTAGGTTCTCATCATCGGAATATCAGTGTTATTTTAATCTTACAAAATCTCTTCCCACGAAATAAAGTAATGCGTGATATAAGTCTAAACACATTACATTATACTATTTTAAAATAATCGAGATTTGAATCAAGTTTGTTGTTTTTCTAGACAAATTTACGAAAACAAATCATCGTTCTTTATGGATGCAAATAAAAGAGCAACTTCAAAGCCTTATGGTTATTTAGTGATAGATCTTCATCTACGAACACCAGAAGAACATCGTTTTCGAGAGAATTTGTTTCCCGATTCCAATGGTCTTTATTGGGTGTATTTACCTATAAAATGAAGAATATTATCAAACATTATCATTTGTTGAAATTATTGGCCACTGCAACTCCTACACAAAAGAGAGCTATTTTACAAACTGCTGATAAAAGTCAAATACACTGTTTATGTGAAATCTGTTTGAACTTGTTAGCAGGGAATTTACCTGTTAATATTAACAAATTACGTAAATTTAAAACATCTATACGAAAAATAGCTAACAAAAAACTGTCCTTGAATAATAAAAGAAAGGAACTCATAAATCAAACAGGAGGTTTTCTACCCATAATTTTACCAGCTATTCTCTCAGCCTTAGCTGGTTTTGCTGGGAAAGCGTTAGGGAAACGAATTTAAATTAGTGAAATATTCCACTCGAAGAATGTCTCGAAGAATGGCTCTTGTTCCTGAAGAATTAGCTGCAGCGTATCATCCTAAAGTACCTGAAGTGCAAATAGAAGATGACGTAACGAGTTTGCTTGAACGAAATCATTTACCAGATGATATGAAAGCAAAATTATTAAGTTAACTTCTTTTGAAATATCAACATGTTATAAATGAACCTAAAGAACCATTACGTGTTGCTATTGAAGAACAGAAAGAAAAGACACAAGCATTTGAAAATAGTAGTGACAAAAATATCTTGTCTCATATTTTATCTGTTCCTCGGAATTTTAAAAAATTTATTCCTCCTATTGCTGAGAAACTAAGTACACGTAACTACACTTGGAATGAACAAGGTGAATTGATTAAAGATAAGATTATCAAAAACATAAATGTTGTTGATTTATTTTCGTACCTAATGAGAAATGTTAAAAAGAGTGTGGAACCAGATAATTTTCCTATTTTTTGGAAGGCTATAAAAGAAATAAATATTCCGAGTCAATGGATTGGTAATCAAAAATTATTTCAGAATTCTGAATCAGAGCTAGACATCGATAGAGTGCAAAATAAAATAAATCTGGAATCTTTAGATTCGGATTTTTTGTCTGAAAATAAAAAGAAAAAACTGCGTGAGAAGAAAACATGGAAACAATATTAGAGAATCAACTTATTACGATTTCAAAAACCCAGCTTCATTTGGTGGGGTGAAACAACTTTCATCAATAACCAAAGTACCGTATCAGAAAACAAAATGGTGGTTAATGACTCGATACATACACTTTGCACAAACCGATTCGGAATAAATTTTTTCGAAGATCAACGATTTCACATGGTATAAATGATTTATGGCAATGTGATCTTGTTGATTTACAACATTTTGCTAAAAGTAACAATGGTATAAAGTACTTACCATAATTGATGTATTTTCGAAGCATGCATATGTAATACCCCTCAAAAGTAAAACTGGTGTTGCTGTTAAAATAGCTTTCGAAAATCTATTGCAAAGAGTTAAACCTAAAAATATTCAAAGTGATAAAGGAAAGGAGTTTTATAACAACCAACTTCAATCTCTGTTTAAAAATCACAATATTAATCATTATTCTGCTGAAGGTGACCATAAGGCTAGTGTTGTTGAGAGGTTTAACAGAACATTGAGAAATAAAATGTTCAGAGTTTTTACATATAGAAAATCTTATAAATATGAAGATGTTTTACAATCACTTGTGAAGACATATAATAACAGTGAACATCGCAGTATTGGTATTGCGCCATCAAAAGTCACTCGTGAATTAGAACCACAAATATTTAAGAAACTGTATGGTTATATAGTTAAGAACTCTAAATATTCTTTTAATGATGGTGATTTAGTGAGAATTTCGAAAACAAAGAAGCTTTTCATCGAGGTTATTTTCCTGGTTGGTCAAATGAAGTTTTTAAAATAAACAAACGTGTTTCATCTTTTCCAAACACGTATGAACTAGAATATCTGAAAGGAGACCCTATAAAAGGACGATTTTATGTTAAGGAGTTTCAAAGCTTTGTCAAAGAATTACAGACTTTTGGAACGTAGAAAAAGTGCTCAAAACTAAGGGTTCAGGAAGTAAGAGAGAGTATTTCGTGAAGTTGCAAGGATTTGACGATCGATTTAATTCGTGGGTTAAATCATCATGGATGAAATGATGTCTGATTTCTACGTTACGTTACCGAGCAACTCAAGTATGCATTATTTTCCACAAAATACTCAAGCATCATTTCGAACAAAACTTGCTCGAACCATAATACTTAGTGGTATGTGGGAAGTAGGTTTATCAGAAATTTTTGTTCCTCGAACATGGTTTAACATCGGAAATCATAATAATAAGTATTCAGTAACTTACGAAGAAATAGAACCTGAAGAGAAAGCTTTTCTTGAATATAATATTACATTTAAAATCGAACAAGGAAATCAAAATAATCAAGTAATAGACATGATCAATGAAAATATTGAAGATAAATGTGGAAAAAATGTGGTTTTAACATTGGACAAAAAAAATATCAACATAACTCTCGCTCGCGATTAGGAACTTCATATTAGGCAGAGGAGGCCCCGAAATTGCTGTATATGTTAAGTTTACCAATCGAAGATAGAATAATAAAATTTTCGGAAAGCTTTTTATTTAGAAAGCAATTGAAGACCTTAAACTATAATTTTTTCAAAATTATACACAATCATCCAAAAAGACATTTTATAATACGAATAACAAAATTTTCTAAGGATCAAGACCTAAATTCTATGCATCTTGAACTTTTTCAACATATTAATTATAATCTAATACAGACTGGAATTGGAGGAGCGGCGGAATTCATATTCAATTTTAATGAAAATAAAGTAGAAATCATAGTTAAAAAAAAATGTTGAACTTGAGTTTCGATTAATCTATGCCCCAAATTTCATGAGAATGTTGAATATGACTATAAAGATACTGTTTTAACAAGTAAAACTTTTCATGATTTTCAAAAACTTGATAGACCTCCATTGAACAAATACTTTCGCGTAAGCATTGAAGATAAGACTATAGTTACAAAAAAAGTTAGAGAAACCACTCACTTAAATCTAGAAGTTGGATTGTATAAAAACGCACAAGAGTTGTTTGATTCTTTCAAGCATCTTAAATTTAATTATTTACCGAATAATAAAGTAAAACTTTATGTACCTAACATTTCAAACGTACATTTTCAAGATGGATTGAAAGATATGTTAGGTTTTAAAAATTCTATGATTGCCGGAGGAACACATATCGCTGATTATCCCTTAGAATAAGAAGATGGTGGAATAACTGAAATATATGTTTATTCTGATATTATTGAGTCGCATTTTGTGGAGGATACGATTGCTCCTTTGCTTCGCATCATTCCAGTGTTATCAACAAAGGCGGATCAAATAGTGATAAATTATCAAAGACCTCTATATTTTCCACTTCGTAAAAATTATATAGATTGTATTGAAATCGAATTAAAAAGCAGTTCTAGAGATGGAATAATATTTACTGGAGGAAAATCATTTTTAGTACTTTCGCTCCGACGCAGAACAATATAAGAAAGCTTGGTAATGCAATTTAGATCATTTGGTTACTGGATTTAAACGAAGATGCAGTTAGATCAAGAAGCTTGTGATAACTACTATTGTCAGCAAGTAGGCGGTGGTGGATTATATTTTCAAGGTGTAGGTCATCAAAGAGGATATGGACTCTTTTCAAATTTACTATGGCAATTAAAGCTGGAAAATATTTAGGGAAACATTTACTAACTACTGAATCAAAAGTGATGTCAGATGTAGCTTCAGGGTCACGATTTAAAGATTCTGGCGAAATTCAGATCTCGTGAAACATCTAAACAAATCAAGGATGATATTATCCACAAAATTCAAAGCGGTTCAGGTATAAAAAGAAAGAAATTCTGCAATAACAATCATTCAAAACGTGTGAAGCGCAGTCGACAGAAGGTTATAGAATCTAACATTTTTTCATAATGGATCCGCGAGCATGTGCCTGCATAAAAAGCGAGTTGGACCTATTTTCCGTTTCACCAGTACAACTTGCAGTAGATGACTCTTCGTTTACTGAAATTCATCCTGTTGCAGCGTTGAGTGAAAAATCACAAATAGAATTTTATGTAACTGGTAGTGGAGAGCATTATATTGATCTAGCACATACACTTCTTCATTTACAAGTGAAAGTTAAAAAGAAAAATGGAGCGGCACTGTCAGCTGCAGATAAAGTTACACCTATCAATTATATTCTTAATACACTGTTTTCTGAATGTGCGGTAACATTGAATGATAAACAAGTCTCATCTCAAGCTAACTATGCATACCGATGTATTTTGGATGCATTACTTTTTTCGCCTAACTCAGTACAAAAGTCAATGTTGACTTCCAGTCTGTTCTACAAAGACACAGCATCCAAACACGATGTAACTGATCCAGAGGGAGACAACGTTGGTTTGAAAACTAGAAATAGCTTTTCTAAAGAGAGTAAAATTATGGATTTAATAGGACCATTGCATTTTGATTTAGCGACTCAACCTAAATTGCTCCTTAATGGTGTAAATATACGAATCAAACTTGAAAGAAACAAAGATTCTTTTGCGTTAATATCGGCGGCTCAAGACTACAAAATTGTTATACAACATGCATCATTGTTTATCAGAAAAGTTAAAGTGGCTCCATCAATAGTAATTGCTCATGAAGTTGCACTAAGTAAAGGAGTCGCAAAAATTCCAATTCACCGAACAGAAGCGAAATCCTTTGCACTATCTTCTGGTCTTCAATCACTAATGCTTTCTAATGCATTCATAGGACAATTACCAACTCGACTTATCATGGGTTTGGTATCCAATAACGCATTTAACGGAGATTTTGCTAAAAATTCTTTCAATCTTAATCATTATAATTTATCGTATCTATCTGTTTTGTTTAGAGGGGAATCGAATGAATCCATCAAAACCTCTTCAACCAAAATTTAATAATACAAATAGTTACTCTCGAAGTTATATGAGCTTGTTTACCGATTTAGGTCGATACCATAAGGATCAAGATATCAACATCAGTTATAGTGAATATAAAGAAGGATACACTTTATATTCTTTTGATTTGACTCCCGATTTTAGTGCAGATGATATGTATCAATATTTCATTATTAAATACTGTTTATTTATAAAGATGGAAAAGGATGGAGCTTAGCGACACACGCCTTTCATGAGCACACAGCTACCTAAGATGAAAAACAACAACAACGAGTGAGTTACATGCTGTTGTCAGATACCAGGATAGTACAAATATAAATTATAGGTTATAGGGTGACATTGTGACAAATAAGAATTAAACTTGATACTCCCTCCAATTCTTACCTGTCAAAAATACAATACAAAAATATTGGTTAATAGCACACAGTAAAATTGAGAAATAATAACAAAAAGTTCAACACTTATCAACACAGTTTATAAGAGTTCTCAGTTCATGGAAATTGTCCCTAGGCAAAGCTTTTGTAAAAATATCTGCCAACTGTTCCTTGGTGTTTACATATTTGATATCGACAGTTTTGTCATTGTACTTTTCTCTTATGAAATGAAATTTAACATCTATGTGTTTAGTACGTTTATGATAGATAGGATTTTTAATTAATTTAATTGCACTTTGGTTATCGATATTTAAAGGAATACTTTTAGCACATGATGTTTCACCTATGTCACACAACAGCTGTCGAAGCCATATTATTTCTTTGACAGCAGTAGATGCTGCTATATACTCCGATTCTGTAGCAGACGTTGACACAGATGCTTGTCTACTCGTGCTCCATGTGACAGCACCACTTGACAATAGGAACACATATCCGGTGGTAGATCTCCTGGTATCTAGGTCGCCTGCGAAGTCCGCATCAGAGTAACCTATGAGATTGAGACCTTCGGGATCAGCCACATACAAGATACCATGATGAGAAGTTGCCTTTAAGTACTTCATTATCCTTTTGACAGCATTCCAATGACAATAACTGTAGCTGTTCTGGAATCTGCTAACAAGGTTCACAGCGTAAGTTATGTCGGGACGTGTTGTAGCCGACAGAAACATCAACGAACCAACAGCCTCACGATAGGGTGTCTGTGTCCTGTGGAATCGCGTCAGGATCGGAGGGAAGGGTAACATTCGGATCTGCAGGAACACTAACTGGATTGCAGTCCTCAAGATGGAACTTCTGCAGGAGCTTCTTTATGTAGGCTTGTGAATGGATAAAAATTGAACCGTCATCATGTTGATCAATTTCTATGCCAATGAAGCAACTTGATCTGCAGATGGTAGCTTCAAAGTTCTTGTTCATATTCTCCATTATGTTGTCCAATATTCCGACATCTTCACATAGAAGGAGGATATCGTCAACATACAAGATGAGAAGTACCCTCTTGTCCTGGAAAATCCCATGAAACAGACAAGGGTCAGCGGCACTCTGTTTAAATCCAAAGTTCAACAAGAAATCAGAAAATTTTCGGTTCCAACACCTTGAAGACTGCTTTAGACCATATAGTGATTTTCTAAGTTTACACACCAGGTCCGGATCAATCACCAAACCTGGAGGAGGTTGCATGTAGATCTCCTCTTTGATGTCTCCATGTAAAAATGCAGTTTTTATGTCACATTGCAATATTTTGAGCTTGTTTTGGGCAGCAATTGCCAAGATGATCCTTAAGGTATCATACCTTGATGTAGGTGAAAACGTCTCGTTATAGTCTACTCCCTCCATTTGTGAGAACCCCTTAGCACACAAACGGGCCTTAAAACGCTCTATCTCTCCATTGGGTAGGTACTTAATATTGAAGACCCACTTGCATCCGATCACGTTCTTTCCTTCTGGGTAAGGTGTTAAATCCCATGTGTTGTTCCTTTCGAGAGATCCCAGCTCTTCTTCTATGGCACGCTTCCACTCATCAGATTGGTCAGAGGTAACAGCCTCTTCAAAGGTTCTTGATATTTCAGCAATGTTTATTTCGTACCGAGCTGGCTTTCTCAGTAGGTTCCTTGGGCGAAGACCATGCTCATCTGCTTCAGGTGTTGGAAGACTGTCAGTTGGCTCTTGATTGTCTGTTACGTCCTGTTCACTTTCAGTAGCAGTGATCTCAACACGAGAAGTTGGCAATGGAATAGGTGAGTGAGGATAAGAGATGTCTTCATTAATGGTTACATCTCTGGACACCTTTACAGTCCTTGTGTTGGGATCAAACAGTCTATAGTTCTTGGAGTCTCTTTCATAACCCACAAAGATCATTTTCTTGCTCTTTGGAGCTAGCTTTCTTCGAAGGGCATCGGGAATGTGCATGTACGCATCACTTCCAAAGATTCGAAGATGATTCAGCATAGACATCTTTCCTGTCCATAGCTGGAAAGGAGTGGAGTCTGGCGCTTGAGTGGTGGGGGTCCTGTTGAGGATGTAAACGGCAGTGTTCACGGCTTCTGCCCAGAGATACAAGGGCAGATCCCTGGAGTGCAGCATGGATCTGGCACTCTCTACTATGGTACGAAGATCCCTCTCAGATCTTCCATTTTGCTGAGGGGTGTAGGGTGCCGTTGTCTCAAATTCAATGCCTTTACTTTTGAGATAGTCATTGAAGTTCAGGTTGGTGTATTCTGTACCGTTATCTACCCTTAGACTCCTTACATCATGTCCAAATTTGTTGTGACACAGCTGAACAAATTCTTTAAACATTTTGAGGGTATCGATCTTGTGTTTTATAAATCTCACCACTCGGAAACCACTGTAGTCGTCTTTAAAGAGTACAAAGTATTTTTCACCTCCAAGAGATTGTGTTGACATAGGTCCACAGACATCACTGTAAATGAGCTCTCCAGGTTTGGTAGCCTTGTGGTCCCTCTGTCGGAAGGGAAATCTATGTTGTTTGCCATATTGGCATCCTTCACAGAAAAACTGTTATTTAGTTGAAAAATCTATCTTTTCAATCACACCCTTTTGACTTAACTCATAGAGGGATTTGAGGTTGAGATGACCAGTCCTTTCGTGCCACAGCTTTAGGCTATCTTTGGCGGCAGCATGAGCCTCATAGGATCCAGCACATCTGAACAGCATGATATAGAGGTTGTTGCTGGAACGTACAGCTGTTCCAACCAATTCGTTGTCCTCGTGGATTTTTGCACTGTCAAGGGATTTGGTGATACTCATTCCTTTGCTGGCAATCACACCCTCAGAAAGAAGATTTCTTTTGAGGTCAGGCACGTAGAGGACATTGTGAATGGCACCTTTTTGCCATTTTCCAGCGATGAACTTTTCAATATTGATGTTACCTTTGCCCTTGATTGGTAACTCTTGGTTGTTTCCAAGACGAATGCTCTCCTTTGTGTCACACTGAGTGATGGTCTCAAACATCTTAAGGTCATGGCACATGTGGGCAGATGCCCCATTATCAAGAATCCATTGATCTTCAGCACATTCCAGCATTTGGTTTTCTTCTGCTGTGAAAGCACTGTATCTGTCTTTGTTGAATACAACTCCTTGCCCTCTAGGCTTGGACCTGCAGTGGCGGGCAAAGTGTCCTTTCTTGTGACAGTTGTAACACGTTATTCTTGATTTATCAGTCACTTTTCTTTGTGCCGGTGGTTCTTGATGAGCAGCAGGTTTTTGGGTTCTAGAAGTGAGAAGAGCTACATCAGCTTCCTCGCTCTGTCTTAAGGACATCTCCTCATCAATCAATCTGGCTGTGAGGTTGTTCATGGTTTGTCTCTTTTCATCGAGTGACATCCACGCTTGTCGGAAGTTCCGGTATTTCGGCGGGAGAGTTCCAAGTATTTTGGCGATGACCATGTTGTCGCCAATCCTTTCACCACAGTCCAGGATTTGGTTGGCAAGGTTTTCAACTCGAGAGATGTACTGCATCACATTCTCGTTGGACTCCATTTTGAGCTGATGAAACTTGTCAAGCAACAACATTTTGTTGTACTCTGATTTCATTTTGTAGACTGAGTCCAGCTTTAAAAGCATGTCGCGTGATGAAGCACAGCTTTCGATCAGGGTGATTTGCGAGAAATCCATGGCCGACGAAATGGTAAACATCGCTACGGCGTCATCACGTTCCCATTTCTCTCGATCGGCTCCGTCGGTCAACGGCCGCTCCCTCGTTCCGTTTACAATGGAGAAAACTCCTTTGGCTTTCAACGCGCACGTGATTTGGAATCTCCATTGCGAGTAGTTCTGTCCGTTGAACTTATTTATAGACGAAACATCAACACCAGCCATTTCCAAGTTCCAAGGTTGCGTTTGAGCAAGAGTCCGCAGGTTATTTCAGCAACGAATGCTTTAGTTATCGGCGCGTTGATCTGGGCCCATAACCTATCAATATTTCATTATTAAATACCGTTTATTTATAAAGATGGAAAAGGATGGAGCTTGGCGACATATGCCTTTCATGAGCACACAGCTACCTAAGATGAAAAACAACAACAACGAGTGAGTTACATGCTGTTGCCAGATACCAGGATAGTACAAATATAAATTATAGGTTATAGGGTGACATTGTGACAAATAAGAATTAAACTTGATAATATGCATGCGAGTATCTTAAAGAATGGTAATTTAACTATTGATATGAAATTTAGCAAATCGTTACCTGAAACCGTGAATCTAATAGTCTATGCTGAATACAGAAACATCATAGCAATAGATAAAGCTAGAGGTGTTTATACTGATTACTAATTGATAGCATAACTTTATGTAGATTAGCATGCAGTGATTCTGTCCTTCACACAAAATTCGGAGGAGTTTACGCTTCTGATGAACTTCCTCCAAACCGTGAGGAACATTCAAGTTTCATTGTAAATTTAGATCCTAAATCAAAGCCAGGAAGTCATTGGGTAGCAATAATATTTAGAAATATTAAATATTATTATTTTTGTAGCTATGCATCGGCTCCTGAGAACAAAGATATTTTAAACTTTAATCAGAATAATTCAAATGACTTTAAATGGAACAGAAATCGATATCAAAGTCTGTTATCATATACATGCGGTCACTTTTGTCTTTTCTTTTTGTATAAATTCGTAAGAAATCAACTTTTATCACCTCTGCTTTCTACTAAAATCGAAAGCAACGAAAAGTTTATTAAAACATTTATCGAAAAAACGTTTAAGTTGCAGAACTGTTGTTTTTTACCATCTTCATTGCAATCGTGTCAAGCATATAACTTCAAGAGAAATATAAAATAAAGCAAAATGAAAAGTTCTAACCATTTAATTAAAAGATTCAGAATGAAACATGTCTTTGACTAACATATGTATATCAAGTTATAACAAGTTTAAACTTGTTTAAATTAATTTTTGAGTTTGACCTTCATCTAATCTATAAAATGAAAAACTGTTCTCGATCATTTCTTGATGACTTGTGTACAAGCAGCTACAACATATCAAATGGATACAACTGAGCAAATGGATTGTAAAATGAAAATCGGATACTTTAAAGTTCTCACCAACAACGAAATTGTGCGAAAACTTCACAGTGTTTCACCGATTCATTATCGACAAACATTTGATTGTAAAACAAATTAACTGTGGTTCGAACTTACAACTGAAGTGATGAATTCCGAAAAATGAATATTGGATATTTGTAAAGTTCTAACCATCAACGAAATTGTGTGAAAACTTCATAAGCCGTCTTGCCTTGTTCATCAAGGTGCCTGATGGGAGTTTTTCCTGTTTTCCTCCAATTCGTGTAAAGTTCTAAGCATCAATGAAATTGTGTGAGAACTTCATAAGCCGTCTTGTCTGTTCATCAAGGTGCCTGATAGGAGTTTTTCCTGGTTTCCTCCCATTCGAAACACAAATGTGAGGCAGTTACATCCAGGAAGTTTTTGTGCATATTCATATTTTGTAACAAATTCGTATGTAATACAAATGGATTTGAAAATGAACTTGTTTATTTTCACTTTTTGCGTTACGTTTTATTTGTGTGTATGTGCTTACTTTTATAAAAAAATGGAATTTTGTTTCATTAATAATCGTAAAGTTTAAGATGTTTCACCTTAAAGAAGAATTTATACAATATTTATACCCACGTAAAAACAAAATATCAATTATTATACAAGGCTATGGATCACATATAAGCACATATGTTGTCTTGTAATTTGTTGATCAAACAACAGGATTGCATTTAATGGGAAAACACGATTGACTCATTTCAATTCTTCTCTTCACTAAAAGTGAAGGCTGCGATGTTAATATAAAATAGCATTTGGGTTTTCCAGAAAATTCACATGTAGTAAGCAATCTTATAACCTTCAGAACTTTATATATATACATATATGAAACCTTCATCTCAACTTTTTCCGAATAGACACATGATGTGTTTGTTAAATCAATCTGATCATCATATTTACAGTTATCGCTATTGTAAAAGACACAAAGAAATGCTACAATAGCAAAAATACTAATAACAGCTAAACTCAATTCCAGCATATATCTCTGTTTAAATGTAAGTGAAAGAATAAACATTTTACTCAATTAGTTGTCTCTATCTCATAACGCGTTGAATACCATAACGACAAATGGAAAATGATGCTCATCAGGTTTGGGCATCTTCCTTTAGAATCACAGAGAGCATTCAACCTTAGTTCATAACGACCCGAATCGCGATGTGAAAATCCTTTTCTATCTACCCCATGAGGTAGGCTTTATAATTATCAACTGCTTTCTCGTTTTGACCTTTCCAACTCCTACCTCCTCTAAGCTTATTTCTGCCTCCCGCATACTTACGCAGCGAAGACCTTCGCTAACTTTCTCCTCTCTCCATCCAAATACATCGCACTCCGAGGTAGACCAGTTGTTTGCACGCCGTTCAAAGTGAGTCAGATATTAACTCACCTTCAAAGTGAGCCAGATATTAGCACACCTTGAAAGTGAGCCAGCTATTAGCACACCTTGAAAGTGAGCCAGTTGTTAGCATGGTAATACTACTCCTATCACCCATGGAAATCTTACTACTGGAAGCACTGTACAAACCACCTCTCCAAGCCAAAGATATCGTCCGAATGACTGCACATGATCCTGTTCTTTCACGAGTGCTCAATTGGGTATGGAGGGGATGGCCAACAGAGAAGCCAAGGGAAGAATTTGCTCCATTCTTCCAGAGAAAACTTGAACTTTCGGTTCACAAGGGTTGTTTACTCTGGGGATGCAGAGTTGTGTTACCTACGAAAGCTCAAGATCAAATGCTGGCTACTCTTCATGATTCTCATCAAGGAATTGTGCGCACCAAAGCCCTTGCCCGCAGTTATGTATGGAGGCCAGGGATGGAAAAAGAGATTGAAGACACTGTGAATGCTTGTGATATTTGTCAACAGACTAGACATGCACCACCTAAAACATCCATAACGTGGGAATGGACAAAGAAACCTTGGTCAAGACAGCACATTAATCACAATGGCCTTTCCAGGGAGCATTGTTCCTGATTGTTGTGGATTCATACTCCAAATGGTTGGAGGTATTCAAAGTTCAATCAACCGATTCCAAGTGTACAATTTGAGTACTGAGAAAGCTTTCAGTACGCACGGAATACCCGATACCATTTTTTCAGATGACGGCACAGGATTTACCTCATCAAAATTTCAAGAGTTCATTGAAAATAATGGCATTCGGCACATCCTGATTCCACCTAGACATCCATCATCAAATGGTCAAGCAGAACGGATGGTCCAAACTACAAAAGATTCTCTACGACAAATTATCTCGGGGAATTAGAACTTGAGATTAGCATCGTTTTTATTAGCACAACATGCTACTCCTAACACTTCCACAGGAGTTTCTCCTGCTGAACTGTTAATGAACCGTCGTTTGAGGACATGCTTGGATAAATTGCATCCAGATTTTCCTGAGTCTATGCAAGATAAAAATACTGCAGCTAGATTTCGAGTGTTTGCACCCTTGGATCCTATATATTCTCGAGGGTTTCTCCCACATGCTAAATGGGTACCAGCAGCCATAACTGAAGTAATAGGATTAACTAGGTATAAAGAAGTGCAGGTGCTAGGTGCAGACAAATCGAGGAATTGTTTGGAAACGTCACATCGATCAACTTAGAAGACGCCAAGATGTTTCTGAGAATACCAGAGTCCGATGGCAGCTTGTGGACTCCTACCAATAATCCATCACCAGTGATCCTGGACGTTCCATCAGACGGGCACAAAGATTCAGAATCAGTTGGAGCAGCCACTGACCCTCCGGACACTTCGACTGTGGATGAACAGCCCAAGCCCATTCCAGGCCTGCCTTACCGTCAAGACCTAATAGGAGCAAACACCCACCTACCTGGTTAAAGGACTACACTACCTATGGGGAGGAATGTTGTGTATTAGCATTTATGTAACTTTAAGTGGCAACGGATTTTGAATTGTAGATCATGTGACCGAGATCGGATAACTAATAAAATGGTGAACTACTGTGTTCTTACTGACTCGACGCTTCTTTCTCTAGACTTGTAAGCGATACATAACATTATGGTATTTTAATTAACGTCGCACTGGAGCAACACAACGGATTTTGATGTTGGATTGTTCCAAGCAAGCTATTTTCAACAGGTGTGCCACACCACAAGAATGGCGCTATTAGTTTTTTGCAAATTAATCAAAATTATACCTAATTTTTGTAAAAGGTACAGTGGCTTCTGAAATTTAGAAAAACCATGAAGAGATATTTTTAAAAGCCCATAATTCTGAAAAAAATGAACTACGTTTTTATAGGAATCATTAAATACGTATATATATATATATATATATATATATATATATATATATATATATATATATATATATATATATATATATATATATATATATATATATATATATATATATATATATATATATATATATTTTAGAATATATAAGACAAAAAAAAATTCCATAAATACTATAATATTTTTAAAGGTAGGTAGGTATTTTAATTAACGTCGCACTGGAGCAACACAACGGGCTATTGGCGACTGTCGGGGATCAAACCCGAAGGGAAAGTTTCGAGTACAACACCACTTAACTTTGAACCACAGTTAGATGACGAGGTCCCATCTGAGCTGGCACCCCACTCTACACACCACTCCAACGTGAGAACATTTGAGGCAACGACAGATTTAATGTGCACCAGCCCCTTTGTACATGTTGGTTTGTGGCTGGATTTGAACTCGTAACCCTCCGGTTGGTAATCCGTTACTCTTCCAACCGGGCTACTTGATTCCGGACTGTCTAGCCCGTGTTTTGCTCCAGTGCGATGTTATTTAAATACCTACCTATCTAACTTGGCTACCGCGGCCCCGGTTTATATGTCAAATATTTGCAATATTCGAGCTCAGGAAACTGAGTATACACCTAGCCTATAAAGAACAGAAACATAATAAAAACGTAAAATAAATTTCGTTGAGGATATTTTTGCATATAAAACAGCTTGTTACTTTTTCTGAATATTTTCCCCATTTCTCTCATAGAATTATCAATTTTGTAACATAGAATTTTGTAAATTTGCTCTTCAAAATCTAGGTTTAAAAGAAGCTAATATGAAATTAATTTTAGCCCAATATGTTTCTAAATGTGTGTTTTACCATTCTTCTAAAAATTAAATCAAAATTATTATTTGTTACAGAGTTTTGGGCTTTGAAAAATGTCTTCATGGTGTATACTCAAACTCAATTTGGGAAGTTTCAAATTCAGAAAAATACACCTAAGTGGGCCCTGAAGGCAATGCTGACCCCAGTTAAATAGTCGGCGTTGAGGATTAAGAAAGGGCAATAAGATGCTGACAAAATTTGTTGCCTAAAATGCTTTAAACAAATACTTATCCACTTGACTACAGCCATTCACTACAGTGATGGATTGTTATACGCTGTAAAATGCGTTACAACTGATCGGTGTAAAAAGCAAGGTGGCAGGTCGTAACAAGCAAGGATTAGCACGTATATATGTGCACGCATTTCCATTACCTTCTATTAAAATAGACAGAGCAGGTGGGCGGAATAGCTGCCGTAAGATCTCAGAAGGGTAAAACACGTAGGCTTGCGAATCGACAGACTGATTGGCTATTGAAGCACAGACTAGTGCTTTTAATCACGCCGGATAATCACTTTAACCAATCAATAATTTGTCCCACATTTAGGAATCATGCTTTTCCCCACAACCAGACTTAGACCGATTGGCTATTGAAGCACAGACTAGTGCTTTTAATCACGCCGGATAATCACTTTAACCAATCAATAATTTGTCCCACATTTAGGAATCATGCTTTTCCCCACAACCAGACTTAGACCGATTGGCTATTGAAGCACAGACTAGTGCTTTTAATCACGCCGGATAATCACTTTAACCAATCAATAATTTGTCCCACATTTAGGAATCATGCTTTTCCCCACAACCAAGTGACAGATCTTTGTACCGAGCGATCGAAAGAAATACTATGAAGCTGCACGCACACATTCCGTCTTATTCCATTTCATTAGAAGGTCGATTATTGAAACCGGTGATGCCAACAGCTCAGCTACTAGTTGAGATAGAGTTTTTTAGAGGGGAGGCCGAAAGAAATGTCCGTTTGGTTGAGATTTTTTAATGGTGCAAGGGTAATGTCTGAAAAAGAGGCATTGGGTAAAAAATTTGGAAATCTGTACTTTAAATTAGCGATTTTCAACCGATGTGCAGCTAGATGATGTGCCTTATCTTTTAAATTGTGAAAAGTTTCGAACTTTTGATAGGTGTATTCACAAATAATTAGTTTAAAAGCAAACATTCAACAAACAATACTACTTTATTTTGGCCGATTACAAGAAAAAAAAATAATCGAAGCAATGTTTCTTTTTACCACGTCTTATTTAGGGAATCACTTTTCCGCAATGAATGTTAAGAACAAAAATAATTGCAGCTGGAAACCCTGGAAGATTCAAAAGTGTGCCTTTCCAACTTTTGACCTAGCACAAACCTTTGTAAAAACAACCCATCAAACTCGGGTATCTTAATAAATATTTAATTCATGTAAATTAAGTTGAATAAAAATTGTTTCGAATAGTTTTTATATTTTTTATTACAAAGTAGATAAAAAAATGTTTCAAAAATACCTTTAAAAGTCACTGGAGAAAAAAGGGTTGGTAATTACTATTATTATTTTTTGAAAATCGATCTATTATACCTACTATTTGTCAGATCGTCAAGAGATGAAAAACATTTTTCTGTGTGCCACAGAAATTTAGTAATTAGTTTGTGTGTAGCATGAGATGAAAAAGGTTGAAAATCGCTGTTCTAAGCATTCATTGTTTTATCTTTACGATGCAATGGTTGATTATGGGAGGACTCTTCAGTGCAAACAATCAGAAACTACAGAGAAGAAAACATAAAAATGGAGGAGAAAACTCCCGGTTTAAAAACTAATTTGATTTGTCACTGTTTTGGCGATGTGTGTGTTAGGTGTTAAAAAAATATAATTTGATGATGCACACGGGACAATTCACAAGTCTTAAGTTCTCACTTTCACTATTACTGGAAACGTCACTGAGTGGAACTTTTTGTGAATATGTAGGTAAGTTACATTCTGTTTATCAATCACAAAAACGGGAACTTAAATTAATTTAGAAAATATAAAATTATAAATATAGTGCGATTTAAGAGAAAATCGACTTTTCAAAGGCATTGTCTTCGATTTCTTTTTTTGTGTGATTCTGTAAAAGGTAGATAAGAAAAAAGTAATGTTACTTGTTAGATATTTCACTTGACTATTGTATAAGTTATTCTTACTTTTGAAAACTTTTAAGATAAAAAGAAATCAAAACGAAATTTATGCAAAATTTTTCATCGCTAGAAACCCTACTTTGGCGTTATGTTCTTCAGAATGTGTATTAGTGATGACTTTAATACACCATTTGACTACAGAATACATTTTAACAAAATCAGCATGAAAACAAGTAAATTATTGTAAATTTAAATGCTCATAAAGTGCAGCATTTTGTTGTATTCTGTCTTTCAGAAATTATAACACAATTTTAAAAATGTATATGCTTTAAGTAGAGAAAGAAAATTTAATTATAATATATCAACTTTAAAAAATATCAAATATTAGAAATCTACTATGAAGCATGACCCAGGTTTCGAACTCTCCCCAAACTTTGATTGTGTAACTCTCCAGAGTTACACAATTAAAAATTGGAGTTAAAATTATTTTAATCAGCATAAAATAAATATCATTGGTTATACAAGTAACATACGTACACAATAATATACGTAGATATATCTGAAAACAGTTGGAAAAAATTATCCAAGATGTTCGTAACATCTGTCATTCGATCGAGATAAGGAATCAAATGAGAGAAAAGATTGGAACTCCTAAATTATTTTCTCAATACTTTCCTGGGATGAATTAAAGGAAAAAAGTGAAAAGCATAAATACTAAGAGAATTCGGGAAGTTTAACTTACGTCGCACACATTGGCCAATGGGCGTATTGGCAACGGTCCGGGATCAATCCCGAATTGAAAGATTCGAAGACAACACCTCGTAGTTTTGCCAATAATAAAACAACCAGCCACCCTGTAGGTGGCTGGTTGTTTTTTGGGGTTTTATGGTATAAGGGCTATATTTGGTCATGCTGAGACAGACACAAGATAGGAAATGTCAAATAATGGATATACGCAGACAAGAAAAGTTTTACTGATGCAGAAGAGAGAAATACACCCAGGGAGTAATCGAACCTGACAGGAATCTAATCTACTGGGTGGCAGACGATGACCATAATACCATTTAGACAGTGCTTTTAGAAACTACATATGCGAATACCACAATGAAGTTCAACGTGCTCTGTGAGCCCGAGACAATGTAACACTTTAAAATCATCAAACATATTTAATTTGCTCGTAAACTTACAATTAGGAACAGCATATCAGAGCAAGCTTTTTTACAATACTGTATGGAAATATGAATCCCTGTCCCATATTACTTCACAATTTAGAAACTGAAGGTCTGTGAAAGACTTTCAGAAATTAAGAATAAAGGCTGTGAACTAAATACATAAAATATATTGTCTTGGCAGTACTTTGCATCACATCATACAAGAATGTAGTAGATGAACAGAGGATGTGCAAGTCATGCAATAGTACTATGAGAAAATCCTATAAAACCCCCATAAATTCAAAATGAGGCATTGTTAAATTTGCATCTAAAACTTTTTTGTATGTGATACAAGGAATTATAACCTCTCGCAATAGCACAGATATCATAAATGGGCATTGTTAAGAAAAACATAAAATCTTCTCTCAACCCTAACATTCATAGTTTAGAATGCTAAGACAGAAACAAGAGATGAAACCTTGAATAATGATGGTTAGGAACTTGATAATCGAATGTAGTCTGATATGATGTATACACTATCGTGAGGAATGATGGTAACCATTTGAAACTTATAGGATATGCTGAACAGAGTATGAAATGCAAATGATTAGAATTACAGTGTAGTTGCGCGCGCATGTATGGGCCAAGCATCGTTCCCTGAGCTATCGAGGTATCGATAGAGAGGTGTTGAAGAGTCACACAAGTCGTGTATTGTGAACAGTTAGTTGAAAAAGTTTTTCAAGTATCACTATGCCTCGTCGACGACAAAGGGCGCAATATGAACAAACGACAGAGTTCGAACGATGACGCATTATCTACCTGCGTGCAGGTGAATTTTCTTATTCGCGATATTGCTGCTCGAACGGAACATAACGCCACGATAGTGATGCGTGTGTGAAAGCAGTGGACTGAAGAGAACCGGACCCATCGAAAATCTTGCAGTAGAAAATTAAATGTGGCAACTTCAATAGAGAACTAACTGCAGGCAATCTTTTGTGGAAACTTCCCTTGACATTGAACCATCGTCGCTTCATGCTACACTAGGCAACTGAACACAGGAAATGACGTGCTCACTGGCAGCATGCCGTGTTTTCGGACGTGTCCTGATTCATCTTGGCCTACAATGATGAGGGTCATAATGTTCGAATGTAGGAGTAACGTTATGGGGCGCCATTGTCTAACATTTGCAATTTCGGATGCTACGAATGCAGGGTAATCTTAACAGTAGAATTTACATCAAAGAAATTGTAGATACAGAAGTCATGCCTTCCATCAGAGCACTTCTGACGCTATATTCCAGCAGGACAATGTCCAACCACATGTTGCCAAGAATGTTAAAGCTTTTTTCTTAGCATGCCCAGTACCGCTTCTTCCAGGGCTCCACGTTCGCCAAACATTCATGCCTACTGAACATGTCTGGGATATGGTCACTAGCCAATTAGCCCGTCAAAGTCCTCCAGCATCCAGTATCAATAAATTGTGGACTCACATATAAGCAGCCTGTTAAGCAATCCCCGAGAACACACCCAAAGCCTTTGATTCGATCCTACGAGCAACCTTTAAAGCGGCTCGTAGAGATTTCACAACATAGCTATTTTTTCAGGTTACAATTGCTGTATCGCTTTGAAAGTTTAACCATTTATGTACTGTAATATCAGTAACATGTGATGTAAATTTCATCCTAATCATATGATTCTTTCACGATGATGTAATTTTCACAAACAGTAGTGTATATACAAGTGTGTTCACATCAAAGGTTATGAAGTACTGGTTATGGAATTTCCAAGACGAGAAAGTGACCAGCAAAGAAGAATCCAAGTTCTACATTTTCCATTGTCATCTGACCATGGTTTAAAATTGCGAGATATTATCCTGGGATCTTTCCCTCCGGAATTGATCCCGGATCGCTGAAAATAGCACGTTGTGTTGCTCCAGTGCAACGTTAATTCAACTACCTACCTGCCTACCTACAAGCATTTTTAAAAATTAATCAACTGGGCAGTGAAAAGTATACTTTGACTATTTCTACGAATTATGGGGTCCGTCGAGGTGGCCACCCACTGCGCTGGCAATCTGCGAGTTGTAGGCGGTGCAAGTTCGATTCCTCCATGGATGTATTTCTCTCTTGTGTCAGTTAAACCTTCGTTGTGTGTGTCTATTACTTGATATTGTCTGTCTTGTGTCTGGCGCAACATGGTCAGATATGGCCCTTGCGCCATAAAACCCTACTAACCACTACGAATTATTCATCAATGTACTTAATTATGCTAATCCTCTCTTTGAACCATGATTAAAAAAATAGTATTTTCCATCTTTATGTGTTACTGAAATGGAAAAAATGATATTGTGTTTATAGCCCAATATTCCATTGAAGATTTTTATTCAAATTTTGTTATGTTTGACACCAAGCAAATTAAAAGTAACAAAACCCCTTCAGATGAAACGAATTTCGTTTTTCAATTAAACACGGGATATACACTTAGACCTTGTAATCCTCTGAGGGCTTCACACTCATACCTACGTTCTGCACCTGTCCTGAATGACTTCTAATCAGTTTTGACTTCTTGACCTATATAATATTTCCTAGGATTCTTTCAACCAATAGGTATGGTTGTTTAGTCATTCTGTGTGTGTTGTGAGGAAAAAGCAATACTACACTACTCGGAAATCTCGTGACGCTCAGAGGGTAAAATACCCCATTTTTAACTTTTTAAAATTAAATACTTTCAGTTATGATTGTAAGGGTGTTGATTTTTTGCTGATTTCGCCAAGTCTGCGCCAAATACTTAGTAGTTCATTTTGTTGTTTTATAAGAAGCCAGGGACAATTTTCTAAAGTTGGCGTCGCTTGTTTGTTGCCTTCTTGATGCTGTTCGAGGTTTGGTTGGCTGGATTGGGTTTTCTGACTCAAGGACCATGATTGGGAAATCTGCGCCAAGCAACGTCAAGTAAATGGACACACACACAAGGAAAGTTTTACTGTCATTTAAGAGAGAAGTATACCCAGGGAGGAATCGAACTTACGCCGCCTACATCTCGCAGGCTGCTAGAGCATTGGATAAACACTGAGCCACGCTCGAGATATGGGAGTGAAATGTTTAATAAAGTCTCATAAAGTTCCAGTAAGAAAAAGATAATTATTTAGAACTTATCTCCGTATTGATTTCAATAGTTAGTGAAATTTAAATTTAAATTACGATGCCTTACTATTGAAGGAGACAAGCGTTTCCGTGTACTTTTCAATAATTGTGTCTAGTTTGATTTCAACTTACTATTCTTGGTCATAATCTACCATTCATTGTTCTATTCTTCATTCAAAAAATGGAGTAAGTGTTTGCCATTAAGGATCAGTAATCATCGAATGTGGCAAATGTGTTGTCAGTTAGTGGAACAGTCGCTGACTCTCTTTCAGTTTTCCTGACAAAGGAAGCAATTTTGAGTCGCACTTTTCCCAAGGAATGGGTCGATTTTGAGTAATCGGAAGACCATGATAACACTTCTCCATTTGCAGTTCGTATTAAAAAGAGATTCACTGTACCTTTGTCGGATCTCTATGAGGGGAATTTTTAGTGTAAACAAACAAACCAGAAGGTCTCAAAAGATTTGACTTCCAAATGCTATCGCATGGCATATATATCGAAGTTATCTTTAAAGGTAGTTTATCACTGCTTTGGAAACATTTAGTGTTGAGAGAGTCCAATCAACTATCATATATCTATCTATTCGGTATTATTCCTTTGAAATTTTATTCGCGAGGTGCTGAAATCGCAAGCTAACTGATGTCACGTTCAGAATCCTTAAAGGAACTTATCGCTCCAGAAACATCTCCACCACCTGTTTTTAGCTTGACAGAAAATGCCTCTCATACGTTGCTGACCATCAGTCGAATATATTCCTTACCTTATATAGTTGTGAAGGTGTTGAAGAGTTTTACTTTGGAAAAACTCAGATCACTGTTATGCCTAGGTCGTGAGAAAATAGTTGCTGTTGCAATCCATGTTTTACGGACGTGTAGGAAAAATGTGTTTCTATTGTAGAGTATATGGAATGACTCTAAAAGCTTTGGATGATCTACAGATCAGATTAAAGCCCATTTTGACAATCGTGAGAAAATTATTTGAGAGTACCCGAAGTAAGGAATTATCTTGCTGTCGAGCTCACTTTGAAAAGTTGTCCTTTTTCTAGTCAAATCGGCAGAACTCTTGAGACGGATTACATCAATGTTTACTAGATCATCCAGACCATCCAGTAAAAGGAAAACGATTCAGTATAAGGATCTACGATTGCGTCAGGCGTATTATTGGAACACGCAGCGTTCTCGAAAGGACGGCGGAAAAATCAAGTTCCTCTTCCTCGTTAGTCTTCTACGTAAACGTAACACAAATATTATATTTTCACGTTTCAAAATCGCAATTTAAAATTTTTAAATTGAAAACAAGGGTATTGAGCTGAGACTATGTAAAGACATCGAAGGTTAAATAAGTTCATTTTACATTTGCTTAATAATAAACATATTAGAAGCATTTTCTGTCAAGTGAAATGTAGGTGGCAATAATGTTTCAGCGGCGATACATGTTTGAATACGTGAGTGTACGTATTCCAAACGTGACATCACTTGCCGTGTTTTTCGATTGCGATTTCAGCATTTCGCCAATAAAATTTCCAAAAAATAAATTCCGAATTGAAACATGACAGTTGTTTGATCAACGCCAAAAGCTACCAAAACGACCTGTCCGAAAACGAAATGGCCGATAAACCACTTATTTTAAGGTAACTCCGATATGCATCATGTGAGAGTATTTGGGTTAAGGAAGTATGATCTTCGCCTTCAGTCTGGTTTATTTACTTACAGTGAAAAACTCTAATACGAAATATTATTTAATCACCATTAAAATATTCATTGTTACATTTGAATGTAGAACTAATAAATTCAGTAAATGATTTCATACAGCTAGTAGCTATATATTTTCCCTTTCCTTTTTTGTGCTCTCCCATAGGTAATAAAAAACATTCTTCATACAATCAGACTTTAAATCTCAACTGAAGCTTCTTTGTATCTAAATTTATCTACAGTTTTAAGTTCTCCCTGTCTGATAATACAAAATCAAATATTAAACCTATCTCAACTTTTCCTGTGGTGATAAATTACTCAGAAAAATAACTCTCTCCTCTCCAGGTAATTGGAATCGGAACTTACTGTATGGAACAATTTCCCATTCTTCGAACAATATATATTTTCTGCATGAAACACTCTACTACTCTATTTTTCTTTTCTCCAGAACCCCAGCGGAGCAACCTCATATGTCAGCAAAAAAGTCTTCACTTTCTAGCCATGGGGAAGAACATTTCATGACGAAGTTTTATTCTCTGAACTACTTTTTTGTCTGGTTTGAATGGAATGCGATGTTTATATTAATTCCTTTGGTTGGCAGCGGAATGTAAAATCGTTTGGAAAAGCACAATGAGATTGTGGATTTTTACAGTGCAGTTTATTTGTTTTTACTTGAAATGGTTTTGATTGAATGGAGATTTTGTGTTTTGCGAAGAAATCATTTTGCCCGTAAAGGGCAGCTGGTTCTTTCAGAATTTATAAATGTGATGACTTTTTCTGTTGCTTTTAGCTAAAAATCTGAACGTATTGTTTAGTTTAGAGACTAAGTTAATTGGGATTTTGTTTAGTGCATTGACTATCATTTTTCGAATACATTATATATTTCGTATATTCTTTAAATTTATCTGAATTTTTTCTGTAGCAGTTTGAAATTAAAGTCATTAAAAGTTCTTAGAAAATTTTATATCACTGCATGAACCTTTTTTGTCGCCCTATCTACACACACTCATTAACTTTAAGGCACGGCATAACAATATCTTTTTAATGGAAGAATACGTTTAGAATTTTATATGAAGTGGGGTCACAAAAGTATTCACACACTTCAAGTTTATCACTATTTTCATGAATTTTATAAGGATGTAATTAAAATTACGCATACAAGAAACTTGAGTAAAATAAGCTGAAATCAGAGTTCGGTCAGTGCAATCTTTTCATCTGTCAAATTCAGAGATACTATGAAATTATCTGGGGATGTGTAGGGGAAGGTGTTGTAGAGGTACAAAATTTTATTTTGAATTTTCTAATTTTTTCTATCGAAGTTAGAAGGGTTTGCTGCTACTCATGTAGAACTAGAGGTATTTTGCTACCTATTTCTTATTTTAGTGGTGGCTATTTTCGTTTTTATTAATATGAAAAATAGAAAATTGTTAACCTCTTCCACTGTCCCTTGGTAAGACCCCCTCCATACCTAGGTACAGGGGGTATTATATCTAAAGACAGGCCCAGAAAGCGGAGTAAAACTTTAAACAATTTTTCAGCTCAAACTTTTATTGAACAAGGTTATTGAAAAATCAAGAATTTTATTCACCAAAAATTAAGATTATTTACAAAAATATCAAGTACTTTTGCAAAAATAATATCAAAAGGCTTAGATTTTACTTAAAAGCTTCAGACTTAAATTTTACTACAAAATCACAGCTCAGTGAAATTTTTTTTCATGGTCACAATTCTTCATTAACAATAAATCACAGTGAAGGAACTAGTATTTTTCTTAACATGTCACTTTTGAGTGCATCAAAAATGTCAAAACCTTACACAAACGACCTTATCCTACTACAAAACTGGTAAAAGAAACAGGAAACTGAAGTTTTTTATCATTTCTGACTGTCCCACCAATCGCTGTGGGGACTGGTAACTTGCAAACTATGTCGGTATCTCCAATCTCATACTCAACATTACTGTCGTCAATAAATTTAGGTTTACCATCCCCTGTCGAAATCTTTTCCAAGTAGCGGATGTTATATGAAGTTAAGTCAACCTTAGAAGTTATTATTGCCACAAAATATTTAAGAGATCTTTTTTCTCTTACAGCTGCAATAATATAATCGCCAACAGCTAAATCATTTACATCCAACAACCTTTGTTTTTGCTCCTCCTCAAACTGTTCATCAATAATTTGCTCCGATGAATTGTCAAGCAGTTGCCTTTTTGGCTTTTTGCAACTTCTTCCTTGTGTTCGCTTATGTGTAAGGAGCCTTCTTTCTCCTTTTCAGCTGTAACTCTTCTATGGCATTCTTCTCGGGAGTGTCAGTGAGAACACGAGATTTCCCTTTTTGAACTTGTTTACCGGGATCATTCTTCCTTGCTGGCGCTTTTGGGATGTGGTCTAACCATGTCCGGTGTCAAAATTTGTGTAGAGGTCGAGGGTCCAGGTTGAGATGAAAGGCTTGTTGGAATTGGACCCCTTCCCCCCGATGTGATTCCACCAACTTGTTTGATTCCTCGGGTAGCAAAAACTTTTGGAGGGTTGTGCACTGTAGACAATCCAGTTTCATCAACATTCCATATGAAACTTGTATCATAATCGTGGCGCGACGAAACGCCTTCATAGTTGTCAAAATATTTTGCAACATTTACTTTATTAAATGCAGTTGCACGCGATAAGCTTGTAGCCTCCGCTGAACGCAGCGAGATTCCTTTATTCCTTGCTCGAAACCCTCGAAGCCACTGCTCTCCTGCCTTCTGAGCGAGATCCCAAGACTCAGGATATTTTACTCCGTTCGCTTTTGCGTACTCCCATGCCAACCGCAGAACGTCGTTCCCTGTAAATCCATAATGAAGTTTTGAATACTGTATCAAGTATTTTGCAAGGCTTTTCTCGTGTTCCTCTGAAAATACTAATTTCACTTGGTAACGTGGATCATAAGAAACAGTATCTTCTCCTGATGACTTGAACTCTTTTACTCGACGATTTTTTGAAGCGCAGATTTCACCACTTTGTATTTTCCAGCAGTTTGCCTTAACGACAGTCTCTGCAACGTCCATCACGGCTTGTTCAAAATTCTCTCTGCTAGGCCCAGGTCTCGCATTGTTACTTTTTGGTCGAGGCATGTTGCTTGTACAATTCTGGAACAAAAAACGCATCAAATTAGAAGAATTCGAATTTTCAAAAACAGCCGGAGGAAGGCCTTTTCCATTCCGAGATGTTAGGGTGAACATGTTGCAGATAAATGTCAAAATGTTAACAATAAATTTTTGTTTTACATAAGCACATACTAAATCATTTTACCTATGAATTATATTACATTCTGAAAATTTCAAAGTAGCTTGGAAATAGATCATTGACGTTCCGTTGTTGTACCTAGGGACAGTCGTATTTTGTCCCTAGGTATTTGTAACACTTTTGCCTGTCATACCTAGGGACAAAATACGACTGTCCCTAGGTATGACAGGCAAAAGTGTTCCTTGGTATAACAGCTGGCAATTTGAATTCAATCGCCATATCGCAGGGTTGAAGTTGGGTGAACGATCCAAAAAAATACGAACTAACTCTTGAAAAGCAGTAGAATTGATTGCTAAACCGTGTGTTTGTAAAGTACACTGAAGAATGATGAAAAATCGAGAAAACTACTTCAAAATCAAATAGTAGCAAAGATAGAAAAATGCAAAATACGACTTACCCCTGTTGAAGTCGCCACCTTCAAACAACATGAGCTACTGATGGCATACTAGCCCAGTGTTACCAACCTGTTCAAACGAAATTCCCTCCTCTCCTATTTTTTACAGCGACTGTCCCTAGGTACGACTGTATCTTAGGTACACCACTCTCCCCAATCGGCAGCTGAAGTTGATGCAATTGAATTTATTTATTTGTAGTACTAAGGTTCACTATGCATACATTGATTTTTCAAAAGAAATTTGAAAACTTTGAGTGGTAAATTTTAATAAGTGTACAGATTTTAGTCCACTATGACAGTTTTTGGCATAAAATTAAAGAAATCCATTACAAATCAGTCTTAACAGATTCATTCCGCTTGAAAAAATAAAGGCTTGGTGAAATCAACGAACAATGATACAAAGAAAATGTAAGACTGGTAGTTCATTATCGACAGCTGCATAAACAATAGTTTGTACGAATTAAGTTATTACGTTTGTTGAACTAAATGTTGTTCGACTACAGAAGTCTTACAAAAATTTTGAACTAAAAAAATGTGAAGGAATGTAAAGGTCCAATGACTGTTAACGGACTTAAAACCTATTATAGCGTTTCGAAGAAACTGGTACCATGGAAGATCGTAGTCGCGTAGAAGCAGACCGAAATTACCAGGGATCGTGCTATTAATATAGCATATCAAATGGAGGCTCTTGCAGTAGAATCAATGAGCAGTATATGCACTGCACCGGAAATAGCCAGAAACACGGGTTACACCCAAAACAAGTGTGCTACGCTTCGTGCATTGCGCTTTAAATTTGTACCCGTACAAACTGCAATATCTTCATCAGCTGAAACCAAGTGATGTTGCGAAGTGGTAAGAATTCACTCAGTGGGCTCTGATTGAGGATGATCCACAGTGGCTTTTTACCATCTTTTGGACAGATAAAGCCAATTTTTCCTTTCGCAGGACAGTTAATAGGCATAACTGTAGAATTTGGGCGAAGGAAAATCCACACGCGCATAAGAGCCGTTAAGTGCTCTGCCACACACTGTATGGTATGACTTCATTGCAAGCGTCGTTATTGGACCCATGTGAAACAAGAGGATGGTGGACTTCCACAGTAAATGGACATTGTTACCTGAAAATGCTTAGATTACGTTGTGCCATTCTTGCGTGTGCGGAATCTTTTAAAGATCACGTTCATGAAAGACAGGTCACCTCCACATGCAACATCTCCTGTGAAGCAGTTTTGATCAATAAGTATGATCAAGAACGACAAATTAGCCGATTTTGTGAAAATGCACCAGCCTACGGTCTCCGAACTTGAAAAATGCAGATTTCTGACTATAGGGCTACCTAAAATCTCGAGTGTATACAAGGAGCCCATCTTCCTTGGCTTATTTGAAAGATGCCATCCTCCGTGAGATCACTGCCATAGACCCTGATATGCCTTCAGCATCTGTGAGCTTTATGACAATGCTTGCACAATGTCCTTGGTTACGGTGGTGGACATATTGAACAACTTCTATTATAAGATGTTCACAAATGCAAATTCATAAATGCTACCACAATCTTAACTGCTTATTTCCAAGTTATCCTGGTTAAGTGATAGTAATAACGCCATCTATCGGTGAAAATGTAAACTATTTTTATCCCTCCAAAAATTTGACTCCACGACAAGCCTTTTGGTACAAACAGCACTCAATACGACAATTTGTTGATTTTGTATGATTTTTCGAAAAGTCTTCAAATTTATGGGACACCCTGTACTTGAAAAGATAAAGAACAGATCACCATATCAAGTCTAGAGTACTCTTCTTTTTAGTTTCATTAGAAAAGTCATAGATTAATAAGTTGCATAGCCTCTTCTGATGGCTATAGTATATGTCAATATATGGTGTGACATGCAGTCAAACTAAATCCTAATGCTATTCTATGGAAAATTATGCTAAGCATTCTTCAACTGCTTCTTCAGAACTCTTATATTCCGAGGTGGTGCAATTGACGGTCTAGAAAATCCTAGACATGCTCAGTGGGAGAAAGATTAAGGTAATTCGCTGGCCAACGAAGAATTTCAACATAACGGAGGCACTCCTAGGAGAGGCTATCCGGATGTGGGCGGGCGTTATCATGCTGGTAAATAGCCCCTTGTACACATGACATGAAAGACAAAACAACGGGTTTCAGGATCTACTAGAAGCCCATTCTGTTTACTATTGAGCGGCAAATTTCTGTACCTCCTTGTGTAATGGTGGGGGAGTCGACTTACGACAGTCGGTAATGGTACACGGTAGTTTGATGGCTCAGCAATGCGTCCAGCTGATCGTACAATCTTCTATTTTGCCTCTTGTGGCACATTTCTTGGGCCGCCCTGGCTCATTGGGTTTGCCTGCATAGCAACCTATGAGTTGTAGGCGGCGCAATTTCGATTCTTGTAACTTACCCTGGGTTATATTGTGAAACTTTCTTGTTCTTCTTGTATATGATATTTTAGTTGACGTTGCCTGTATTGCGTTTGGAACAACTTGGCTAAATATGGTCCCTGCGCCCTATATAGACCAACCAAAATGGTTACAAAACATCAATAACATTAAAAATAAGCGATATAAGCTGAAATAGCTCTCTAAAACCATTTGATATAACGACCAAAGAGAGCATTGACGCAAAAAATCATCACAACCAAACACTTGACACAATGGCATTTCAATAAGCTGCGTGCGGAATCAAACCATAGGTATTGACCTCGTCATTTGACTGTGGTTCAAAATTAAGAGGTGTTGTACTCGGATCTTTCGCTTCGGTATTGATCCCGGACCGTTGCCAATAGTCCGTTGTGTTGATCCAGTGCGACGTAAATTCAACTATCTTTGTGTTGGAATCAAATCCACAATCTCTACATATTGCTCGGAATAGAAGTCTGTGTGACCGTAGACACACTAAACCAGAGAGACACTCCATCAAAAGTGCAAAAAAATTCTTTTTCTTTAAAAAGATTTTAAAGAAAATCCTTCGAATCATTCATACTATATCGGCTATCTTTCGTTAAATCTTTCGACATGACACTACCAGGAAAACACTAACACTCCCTGTCCTATCGCAACTAAAGAAATAAAAACTTGTTTTTGAAGATCTTGTCACTGATTTGAACTCAAAACATTTTCTACTACACAATTCAGGCAAAAGTGAAGTACTAAATTGCTAATAGAGAGAGTAGTTCCGCTTCAGAAGGACACAATAGTTTCCAAACAAATAAACCAAAACTTCGAAGCTTTTCCTCAAAGCGTGTTTTTTTATCACTTACACCATTTTGTTTCTAACCCTCTCAATTGCACAGAAGTCCATGAAATCTCATGGGAACTATACTAGTCAAAAATAAATCTCATTGTATCGTCAGCTGTAAAAACAAACCAAATAGAAGCAAAAGCAGTAGGTGAAAGATAGATGATTAGAAATGGATTAGCTTAGATGGATGGAGTAAAAATATATTTAATATTCATCTGAGCTGCTTTTGTTTACTTTCATAAAATGATTATGTATTGGGACGTAAATAGAAACGGCAACTAATTTTTTGATGCGCTAACTTTAATTAGTTTTCTATTCCATTCAGTGATATGAGTTAAATACGTTTCTTCCTACTTTTCAGAAGTTTATTACCTACTTTCAGATTACCAATTAAAATTCAGAGTATTCAGCACGATTCAGAATTCCCACAAGAGTTAATGGTACCGGGGTCCGAAGTCAAAGGGGACTCCAGAAAATGAGGTAATTTTTGTACTGTAAGACAGTCCATTTTCTAGGTTCAAAAACTTAAAAATATCTTCGTTGAGTTTATAACACTATTGGTGTACAATTGAAAAAGAAAACAGAAGATAATTTATTTATTCGAATTAAACATTGACTGTGGTCTTAATATTGGGGTCTACATATTTTTATTTCACGAGGACCCCTCATCTAACAGTATTAGGACCCGGAATATAGATTGAGATATCTCTAGATTTTCAAATATGCACCACCTTCCATTAACAACTCAGAATTCGAAGTTTGAACAATAGATGGCGCTGTTAATTTCATCTTTGAGTCTAAGGACTAGCCCCCCCCAAGATCGATTTGATTAATCTTTCTAGATCAGAGTTATCTTAAGTCTTAAAAATTAGCAAGATCGCTCCCAAGAGCGCAGTTTGTTTTTATTTGATGATGTAAAATACAAATCCGTTACTTTGCAGGCTACATTACATAGTGCCATCATAAAATGTATTTTCTTTCGCAAGAAAATTGAATTTGAAATGGAACCAAACCGAAGAATTAAAATTAATGATATTTTACTAGAAATTAACGAAAACACTATTGATGCATACACTCAGAAGTTCGATGATTTTGTAAATTTATTGTTACATTTAACTGAAACTTTACACGGCGTTTAATTTTCCGTTAAGGATTTGCTTCGCTAGATTTGAATAAAATACTCCAAATAATCACTTTAAAATATCGTTCGCTTCTTTTTTTTATTTTAATCTAATCGTCTATGCAACATCAATTCTAGCTTGTATCAAATTAAACTGTTCATATTTAACAGCTAGATAATACATATTTTCTATTATTTTTCGTTTTGTTGACAAATATTTTTTTCTCATCTAAAAAAATGAATAATGCATTCTCATTCGAAAATGTGTGTGGATTCTTTAGTAAATTTACTATTAAAAGTCATTCATTAACACTAAAAGCAATACAAATATAATTTTTAAAAGAATGACGATTTGAAATTTTATTGTGTTGGATCCCTGAACACGTGTGCATTCAATGTAACAAGATATCAGATAGGGCACCAAAAAGCGCAAAAATGATTTTAAATCCAAAGGTAGTGCAAGATATAAACTATGTTTTAAAACAAGCAATACATTCATCCTGGCCAGACTACATGGAATCTTGAAATCCAACACAAACTCTAAGTAATGCCGTAACCAATAAAGACATTTCATAAAAGAAATCTGAATAGGAATCATCAAGTAAAATTACAAGGCTTCATATCGGCATACTTTGTTGTTATACATTTATAGTTATTTGTTGTACGGAGAACCTACCTGTTGCATTATGTTCATTTTGCAGCCCCGTTTTGTCAATAAAATGTATTTTAGCTTAATTTTCAACAATTACAGATTAAACCAATTTGGAGTTTCTAGTTCTACCCTAAAGGATCCATTGATGGATCTGTACCTCATAAATTTATTCTTATTCATCCATGGCATTGGTCTTGAAAACTATATTTAGATTTTATAATTGGTCTAATTCTAATAGCCCAACCAACCACTTCGATTTCACATTCGAGTGGTTTCGCTTATGTAGCATTCGTTATTTATATTTTACAAATGCAAATAAGGGAAAAAGAATTTGAAAGTATTACACCTTGGGATATAATCAGGGCTTGTTTAACATTTGCCATCAGTGTAGATTCACACTTGCCTATGAACCCTCCACCAATAAAGTTTACGGCTACACCACTGTGCCGTACTACTTTCTGCATTGTTTTTTTAACTTTCAGTGAACTAATTACTAATTACAATCACCTCAGTGAACTAATTACTAAGTTTGGCTTATTTTTAAAGCACAATTTGAATTATTATTTAAATTTTCCGTTTCTCCCTGCCAATAGCCCGTTGTGTTGTTTCAGTGTGACGTTAATTGAAAATACCAATACCGTTTCTCGCTGCGAAAAATCTCAATTTGCCTCTGTCGGCCCCGGCTTGCTCAAAGTACGGCATTTGATGCACCATCGACAAATATGTCTTGATCAAACCGACTTCGTTCTTTGCGGAAAGCAAAGAACACATTTTTTCATTTAATTATTTCTTTAATTTAATCTTTAAATTTTTTCTTTACTGTGAATGCAATGTTGAAGGAATTGTGAACTTAGCCGGCTCTACAAAAAATATTTTACAATACAGTAGCATATATAGTAGTGAATTTATATATACTACTGGTATTGAAAATTAATTTTGAACTATTTTACACCATGAAGTACTTTTTAGTAGACAAAATTGCACTGACTTTCACAGTGGCGCAGCTAGACTTTTTTGAGACCGGGGCGAATGATGCTGATGCGGCTCTTCGTCCGAAACAAAAAATTTTAAGTATTAAAAATGTAAAAGTAATCTATTAAAATAGTACAGATAAATTATACAAATGAGTGTTATATTAAATCAATTGTCAAATCAATCAATTGCAAATCAATTGTCAATTTTAGCTAGTCGCTTTTTAAAAATACGATGATTTAATGCAGAGCATAATACAAAAAAATTGTGATCTTAAAGGAATTTTGCTTGTGCCAAAACATTTGATTTTTGTAGTTTCTGTCTTATAGGGAAACGTCTAGTGTAATTATTTAATTAGCACTGCGGCAATGGTGGGCAATTTACTTGGTGTTCAAGCACGTATCACATCACGAACAAAAAAGTGGAAAATATAAAATTTACCACATTGCTGTAATAAAAAAACTTAAAATTAATTTAATTACTTATTTTAATTACGTTTGTATCATTTACTCAAAAAATTGTGTAATATACTTTTTCTCTCAATAACAGATAACCAAACGCTAATTGCGCGGTAGAATTCTTTTTGTGAAAAAACAAATATTAGTTGTTTTAGTTGTACTACACACAATTAAAACTGAATAACAATAGATGTCACAAATGCCAGTATTCAATACTTTATTCTGTAAATCATAATAAAATTATTCGCATAATATAATTATAATTTCATGATAGAATGTCTTAGTGGGAAAACAGTATACAAATCTTATATCTTGTTAAAATTGGTTTGAGGTCTGTCTACAGTTTATTAAATGTTATAGAATTATTTCGATTACTTGAGTTACATTTAAATTCGAGTTATTTCGAAAAAATACCATCATAGGTTCCTTCGAAAGAGCTACAATCATATTTTATACCAAACAAATTCTATAATCAGACATTTAAATTCAAAAATTAATCTAATTGAAACGCAATTTATTTTTGACTTTTTAAGCAATTCTTAGCATTGACTTTTTAGATTCACCTAGTTACAATTAACTATTTTGAAAAATATCATAAATGCATATGTATTAAGCACAGAAAGTTAAAGGGTTTGGAACGGAACAAAGTTAAACAAGAAACGGAGTTGTCGGTAAATATACACTGGTGTTCAAAATTAAGAGAATTTGCATATTTTGCCGAATTTCTCGAAAAGTACTGAACGAAAGCTAATGCTTCCAAACAAACATGCAAATCTTTAGTGTTGAATACGTAAGCGTACACGTGCGTGTGGGCGGTGCATTTAGAGGAAAAAGCTTTCTACGTGCACGTGACAATTTCCTTTCTTCGTTCGCTCGTACACCTCGGTGAATTTCGTGGTGGTTTTTTGCAACATTCGTTGAAATTCAAAAGCTAACAGCTAAAATGAGTAACCACCAACGCTTGGATGATGGAATGAGATGGCGAATCGTCGAGAGACTGGAAGCAGGGCAGTCTTAAGTACAGATTGCTAGAGACTTGAATGTAAAGCCCAGCGTAGTGTCCTATTTATGGAAACAGTTTAAGGATACCGGATGTGTAGAGAGAAAGCCTGGGCACGGTCGTCCAAGAGCCACGACGGCCAATGAAGACAGTATTTGTCTATTACAGCGAGGCGTAACAGGAGTGCAAGAGCTTCTCAGCTCTCTTGTGACCTTAATGCGGCCCCAGAAGCCGAGTTTTAAGGGTTACTGTTTCCATAAGGCTACATGAGAAAGGTCTGTTTGCAATACCTGTTGTTTGCTACAGAAGTGAACGGGACGTTCACTTCGGTGTACAGGAGAGCCTGTTTAACATGGTGCAGGGAACATCGACTTTGAACCAGGGATCAGTGGGGGGACCGTTCTATTCACTGATGAGTCCCGGTTCAGCCTAAGCACTGATTCTCGACGTAAGTTCATCTGGAGAGAATCAGGAACCCGTTACCTGTCCTCCAACATCCGAGAAAGAGACTACCACTATGACAGAGAGTCACTGGGCAGGCATCATGTTGGATGGGCGCGCAGACCTCCATGTCTTCGACAGAGACTCTGTGACTGCTGTGAGGTATAGAGATGAGATCTTGGAGCCCTATGTTCGGCCTTTTCAGGTGTGCAGTTGGCCCTGATTTCATTTTTATGGATGACAACGCTCGTCCACATATGGCTCATCTGGTCGACGAATATCTGGAAAGTGAGGATGTTTGCCGGATGGATTGGCCAGCCAGATCACCAGACCTAAACCCTATAGAGCATATCTGGGGCGCTCTTGGGAGGGCAATTGAAACTCACTTTCCCCTTCCCAGAACCATCCAGGACCTGAAAACTGTGTTGCTGGAGGAGTGGCATCGACTGCCACAAAGACTCATAAACTGCCTGATTTCCAGTATGAATTTATGTTGTGAGAGCTGTATAACTGTAAGAGGGGACCATACCCCTCTTACCCATTTTTGTGTCGATATTGTAACCTATGTTTTAGACCTTCCTGCTATGATGAGTCTTATGCACGATCATGCGTGTGTATCATAACTGTTGTATGGTTATTTATTTTGTATTATTTCAACCTATGCACATAACTAATTTCATTTAAATATATCCAGTAGTTTGGGAGATAATCGCCCAAAAGTGAAAATTCTCTTAATTTTGAACACCAATGTACTTTCAAGAGTACCCAATATTCCTTTAATCAGATAAAAAAACGTAACATGTCCAAGTTTGTGTCCAGATTACATGAAAAGGAGCTATATCCCTTTCACCATCTGACCAGATTTAATAGTCAATGATATATATGGTAATAGTGTTAACAAACCAAACAAATTTATGTTGCCAAAATCGTTGCCTAATTCATAAAGCGTGAAATTGTTTCAAATTGCATATTTTACTTTCAACAAATCAGTCTTCCCCACTTAAGGACTGCAGATGACTACATTTTCCTCGGTCGGCCATCTGAGCCAGTCCGTCGCTGAGGGCTTCACTATTCGTTGCTACTCAGCCTTATTTTAACAAACTGCCGGTTGCACTCAGATTCGGTTGCTAAAGGCGACAGAGAACAATCAAACGCTCGCAATCATCTATTGCACGGTCTTGCATACGGAAGTAAACGCGTGATCTTAATACAGCTCTCACGCTCCCGAAATTGGCAATCAGTCAACTAGAGGTAGCATCTATCGAATTCAACCACTCAAAATTCTGGAGGGGAAGTATTGTGATGAATTTATCCACCTATTAGCTTAACAATTATCCACCAATTAGCTACAACAATTAGCTTAAAATACAGTGTATAGTATATGTAGCAGTGTAGCCAACTCCATCACAAAGTACTTTTTGGTAGACAAAGTTGTATTGTATTTCACATGTTCTGGTAAAGAACGAAGGAACTTGTTAGCTGTGTTTCGGGTTGTCAATCAAAGCAGTAAGCAATTGCCCATAACACGCTAGATTCCATCTTCAGCTATTGGAGAGAAAAGTCGACAAAAATCTAGAAGTAGAGAACGGTATGGCGAGATTCCAAAGTACTTTTGTGACTATAAAATAGGAAAAGAATTTCGCCATTTAAGTAATCTTTAAATGAGGAGCCGTCTCATTTCAGAAATCTCGTAGTCGCTTTCCTTCGTAATTCAACCAAATAGGCTTTCCCGTGATTCCTTTAATTTTTCTCAAAAATTTGAAATTCTGTTCATCGTATGTGCAGAGCAATTTAAGTAAAGGCATTATTGTAGTCGGGAAATGTTCTCTAGAGTTTGAATTAGATTACTACCATTAATCTATTCTTATGCCTTTAGAGTAGGTTTTATAATATACGAAGCATTGATACTATAAAATGGGGGCGAATAAATATATCAGCTAAATTTTTTAAGCATTTGTTTGATAAAAATCGCTTTTAAAACCTCTTGACAATTGTTGATGAATAATGGGACAATAACTAAGTAATAGTTTTCAAAATCACCTTCTAGAACTAATTATATAGCAGTCTAAGGTCAATTGATAATTTAGGTCAATTAGGGTCAATTTAGGTCAATTGATATTTTACACTAAGGACATGATATTTCAGAATAGATAACCACTTTTTGATTTATCGTGTCTTTTAAAAGTAATAATTTTTGAAAACATTTGATTGGTTGTAATATAGGGGAAGGATTTTTAATGTAAACAAATAAACCACTGGAAGTCGAGGATATTACTTCCGGAATACGCGCAGAAAGCAGGTTCAACTACAAAACACTAGCGCCATCTGCATTTAGCTTTACAGAAAAAGCCACTCATAATGTACCTTAGCTCTAGCTTTGCTGTGGCGCCGTTCGATTGTGTGGAGTAGGTAAATGAAGATTTTAATTCAGCACAACACAAAGATGTTTCCTTGTTAAATATTTCTGTCAAGGGATCTTTTAGAGTTTACAATTTTTATTATCAGTAAGAGTTCCTATTTATTTCGAATAAACGTTCCCTTTGCCTGCCCATTTGATATTCATTGTGCTTTTAATTTAGATGTAAAGAAGGTATGACAGGGGGTGTTTTATCGAAACGTAACCCTTCTGATGTCAAGAGTTATTGGAATAAGAAATCCAATTCTCACGCAAACAATCACTTTCGTCCTCAATGGTGACCTGGACGTGATCTGCGCCCGCATTTACCTCCTAGCTCTAGACAGCTGAAGATCAGTGAGCGCAGTCGCACTACTTATAAATTCTTGCAACACGATTAGTTTCCTTGTAAAGTATAATGCAAACGTTTAGTTTAAAAACAATTTTATCCTTGACTTCCATCATACTTTAATAAAACTCTCCGGTGAGGGCCGGATGGTTTCGAATTCTGCACTTGCCATATTTTACAGAATTTCCGAGATTTTGAATAACGACGATTCATTTCAGATAATAGTCCTTTTAGCATGCGGAAATAGAAGTTTCCACAGTAGTTGGTGTATCATCAAATAATATGCTTCTTGAAATATTAGCCAGACTTTCCTTTTCAAAATAAGCTAGTTGAAATTTCGAAATGTTGAGGAAGTTTCGAGAGACGAGAGGTATATTTTATTTCATCTCGATCGGAAGAGAGGCTACTAACGTTTCATGCATCATTATTCCCTTATTTTACCGCAGAGAGCTCGGTAAAATATTTTGCAGTGTTAACTTTCGTTATTAGCAAATTCTCATCAAATGTGCCGGATTTCAGACTTGTGCTTGTTTCAAAAGACTTCCTCGGCGAAATGAAGCGCGTGGAGCGGATACAACCAATTTCGGTCTCTTGAGAAATTGGATTCCTTCATTTCTTATCGGTTAGAAACACTAGTCGTTTTTTAATCCAAAACAGGGATGAAAAATGATCGAGGTAGTGGTGCTAACTTGGGGAGTTGCTTCATATATATTATGTACTAGCAAAATTACCCGGAGTTACTCGGGCTAAATTGATTGTAATATTATTCAATGTATTCCTATGGGGATTTCGAATTGTTTTTAGACCTTTGAGCAGATCCAGGACAAAGCAAACGGGCAAATTTGGAAAACTTATGTGTTTGAACCTTGCTGGAAACATAGGCTATGTATTAACATAGCCTATGTTTCCAGCAAGGTTCAAAAACATAAGTTTTCCAAATTTCCTTTGAATTGGTCAAACAGTGATCGCAATGCTACTTAATGTTATTCATATGGAGATTTCGAATTGTTTTTAGCCCCCTCTGCAGATCCAGGACAAATTCCCCGATCGGAAGTTAATATATAGCCTAAGTTTCCCTCAGGATTCTAAAACATAAGTGTACCAAATTTGATATGAATTGGTCAAACAGTCATCGCAAAGATACTCAATGTTATTTATATGGGGATTTCGAATTGTTTTAAGCCCCTTCTGAAGACCCGGGACAAATCGAACAAGAGAACTATGTTCTCAAAGAATTCTGAAGAATGTCTGCCAAATTTGCGTGGATTGCTCAAGCAGTGTAAATTTGTGCATACTGCTGACCGACAGACGCTAAATCTGTTTTATATAATATCTATGTATCTATATATTATATAGATGAGTGTTTTCGGAACTATTTATTTCGTTTCTGAATTTCATTAGACTATATTATCTGCATACTTATACCCCATGTTTTTGAGGAATAGGCCGAACTTTAAACCTCTGTGGGGTTTACATGTATATATCTGTTTTAGTATCTGCATGACTTTTTGCCATCTTTGACCTTGACTAATAGAACTTTCCTATAGGATACTTTCAACGAATAGATGTGATTATTTAGTTATTATGTGTGCGTTGTGTGGTTTAGCAATATTACACTACTTGGAAATCTCGTGATGCCCAGAGGGTTAAAAATACTGGGGTTGGTCAAGGGATTCTAGCGTCTAATAGTTGGAGATCCTGTGTCCTGACACGAGAGGGATTTTCTATGTAAACAAACAAACCAGACGGAAAACGATGATTTCCTGTTACCCAATGCTCTGGAATGATACACTGGGGTTTGCTTAAAATATAGTTTAACTCCATTTTGGCCACGTTTGGCGTTTAAACTAATTTGTGTTGATCAATCAACTATCATATAACGATTCGGAATTCATTATTTGAAACTTTTATCTGCGAAATGCTGATATCGTTTTGGAAGTACAGACTACGTACGTAAGGAAGATACAATGTTTCCAGAGAATGGTCCTTCTATACGGGCAACAGACAAAAGTGTCTCGAAAAGCTCTCCTTCCCTTATTTATATATTTTCTCTCCAGGACATTACCAGAAAATAGCAATTCCAATCCAGCCTAATAGCCCGTTGTGTTGCTCAAGTGTGACTTTAATTCAACTATCAACAACCAATCAGTTGCCAATCCAGTCTTCTAGGAAGCCTGATTTATCTCTCCGTTAGAGAATATTTATAACCTTAAAAGTATCCATAGTCTCAGAATATTTGCTGTATTATATACATAATTGATTCGGCATTTCAGAGAAAAATGTGTTTGAAATCTTAAGGTCTTGAATCTCCTAAGCTCTTCACTTCCCTATGTTTCAATTGGAGAACAAAGTGAGTATAGTTGTTTTGTCTTGGTATACTTACGTTCACTAGTTTGTAAAAGAGTTTTCGATGTGTCCCGGTACGTGAAGGGAAAACAAATAAATGTCACGCGATCTGTTTCCTTGAAGCATTGAGTGTGCTGTTTGTAAAGCCGATCAAAAGGAACCAGTGCAAGTTTCAAAGAGTATCCATCAAAGAGAATGTTTCCAGAGAGTGGTCCATACGGGCAACAGGCAAAAGTGTCTCGAAAGGCTTTCCTTTCCCTTGTTTATATATTTTCTCTCCAGAACCGTACCAGAAAATAGCAATTCCAATCCAGCCTTTGCAGGAAACCTAATTTATGCGTTGTCGTTAAAAAACCTGCTGAAGCAAGATAAGGGAGAGAGGCGATTGCAAATTTATTTGTGCGTCGTACGGTAAGGACGTATGTTTACCACTTCCCTTCTTCTCGCCTTCTTGAACGCATCGTCATGAATATTTATGCGTTCACTGCGGTTGTTAAAAACATGGGAGAAAATTTAAAAATACGTCCGGGGATTTTTTCACTCCTCTTTTTTGTTGATGAGGAGATATTCTCCTCCATTTTTTAACTTCTTTGTGGGACCGCCTAAAAACGCGACTGAAACTCACTCCCTGGAAATGAGATGTGACCACAAATTTATTGAGGCTGCTTGTTCTTGTTCGAATGAAATTTCCCAGTAATCATTTCAGTGAATCGGAAGATGAAGACGACATATATTTTCATAAATATGCAATTTGTTAAATGAGATCTTCATTGGTAAAAGTCTTTGAAGAAATATCTCATAGGAAAAGGAAATAAGAGGAAACACACATTTATTTTTTACAACCAAAAGACGAGAGGCCGAAATTGCATTAAATCTAATTTCATTCGCTTTTTTGAAGGGATCTTGACTTTGAGATTCGATCAATATTTATGGTTCCCTAATTGTAACTTATTTGCAATTAAACCTTTTTCCTTTAGAGTTCTCACAATGTGTCTACAATTGTTTAAGATTGATAGGAATTTCTCTCACAAACAATAAAACACCCGTTATTAAATTGGAATGAATTTAATAAAACATTAGAGAAAAGTGGGTTACTTCAATTTCTAAAGAACTTTTTTCATTTTCGTATAAACTATACATATTGCTTTCCTCACTTCACAAGTATTCGTTCTTTTTTCAGAACTACAGATTTAACCATTTCAGGGACGATGGGACTCTTGGCCTCCATCCACTTGAAATGGTTAAGGTTAGGCATATAAATAGTTTAGGTATATTAAGGCAGCCTGTTTCATAATTTCACACAACTATGCTTCAAACACTCGCACCCACGAAATCACCGATATTTGAAATATGATGAACACTTGTGAACAGTTTAGGTACTAAATGACAGAAAATAGATTGAATGGCAGTGTTAAGATAGTGGAACGCACTTTGCCCACCATGTTTTTACTTTACAATTGTCAGCAGGAGTTATATATTGCACATATCTTAGTGCAAAACATTCTTTCTACTCTGGTTCTTTATAGATTTTTTAATACCTTTCAAATGAAGTGGTTTCGCCACGAAACCTCACTTAAAAATTTTTTTTAGCCCAATTGTACAGTCGTTTTTTCGGGAAACCACGCGACAGGTGCTCGATAGTACCGCCATCTGTCGATCAATAGTGTAAAATTTGTTTCAATACAATCTACGGCTACTCGGATAGAAATTTTAGCCGGTACTTCACCAAGTTGATCAAGATATTCTGTGCTTGAAAAGGTTAAAGGAAATATTTGATGATCTCTTGTTTACTTCATAACACACAACTATTGTCCAAAGTTTGTCAAAAATATTTATAAACACATATAGAATAACAAAAGGTGTAAATGATCACCTTTGTCAAAAATGTTTATAAACACATAGAACAACAAAAGATGAAAAGAACATCTTTCTGATATTTCTGCAGGTAATATCAACAAAAAAATCTATAGAAAAGTTTTGTTTTAGAAGTAACAAAAAATCTAAAAAATGGTGTGAGTTGGGGCCATAGTTGAGTGAAATTATGATACATAAATATTTTGATGTCCAGAAGTGCTCTAAATGGGAGCTGAGACATAGGTTGCCCCATCTTCCCTTAATAAATATAAAAAAAACTAAATTTTTATATTATATTACATTGAAGTAAAAGGAAATTAACAGATTTCTTTTAGTGGAAAGTGGAGTTCGACAGGGTTGTGTCATGTCAGGTCTTTTTATTATCATTGTTGACTGGATCATGATAACAACTTTTAGAAATCAAAGAAGAGGAATAAGATGGAATTTTACATCTGTTTTGGAGGATCTAGATTTTGCAGACGATATTGCCATGTTGTTGTCCAGGTTGAGAGATTTAAACTAAAACAGATGTCTTTTCAGAAAATGCTAAACTAGTGGGACTAAAAATCAATCAGAATAAAACAAAAGTCCTTAGAATTAACGAAAAATCTAGCACTCCCATCAAGGTGCAAAATAACTCGATAGAAGATGTAAGCACCTTTTCATATCTGGGAGCAACAATAAATAAAAATGGTGGTACTGATGAAGATATTGATCTTAGAATTTCAAAAGCTCGCAACTGTTTTAAGAATCTTAATAAATAGTTGAAAGCAACTAATATACATATAAAAACCAAATTAAATCTGTACAAATCACTAGTACTTTCAGTTCTCTTATACTGTTCTGAAACATGGAAAATTACCAAAACACAGTGCAATAAACTAAATGTTTTTCAAAATAAATGTTTAATAATTATCGTAAAGATTTTTTGGCCATACTGCATTTCAAATAAAGAATTATGAAATAAGCAAAATTTAATGAAATAAGAAATTGAATCAAATTTAGACGTTGGAAGTTCACAGGACACATTTTAAGTATGAACAGGGAAAGTATTCCTAAAATAGCATTGACAGGACCCCTGATGGAAAGAGAAAGCGTGGACATCCCCGTTTGACCGGCGACGTATGATGGAACAAGAGAGAAGTGAGGCTGGATGGGCGAGCTGGTATGAAGCTACACTTGCTGCATCGGACAGGAAACTTTGGCGATATAGATTGAAGACCTTATGTGTCCCTAGGCACTAGGAAGAACTATGCGCTATCATTACGAAATACCTTTCGGACCACGTTGGTACTACCCGTCTTTCTAGGTATATCGTCCTATATATCCGGTTCTATGTCCCCCTCAGCTAGATCAAAATAATTAAATACACAATAAGTATGGGCCATATATAATTAAAAGTCATATAATTGAAGCATATTTAATTCATTGGTAAGTAGTTACAGACTGACAAAGAGCTTGAGGGTCATACAGACCCCTTCAATCTTTCTTGTGTTAACTATGCATTAACTTACGGGGTTCTATTGTAATTAAGTAAAAATACATATTAATCAAAAACCGCGGATAAATCCTCTTTAAATGCAATATTCAAAACTGTAAAATAATTTGAAAACAAATTCCATCTCATCCACTCTTTCCAGACACTGAAATCTTTTTTTACCAACTCAGTTGAGCCTTTTCACGGAACCTGGAATAAATGCACTCGCGTAACTACTGTTGTCACAGAAGCTCGAAAAGCCTTAGGCTGCTCATGAGGGGAGTGTATAGGGGCTGACCTGTCTATCCGATGTTAATTACACTTTCAAGAATCTCCTTGGTCTCGGGTCTTAGACAGTCAGGTTTCGACTGCCCTTCCTTCCTTTCGCCAGCGACCCTAGGTCTTTGGCATGAGGTGGTAAAACTGAAAAGGACAATGGAGGAAAAATAATTCATTCTTCAGTTCTTGTATGGCATTTTAAGGGCCTTTAGTTGCCTACAGAACACACGGTCTCTTCAATAGGTGTAAGCATTATTTACAGTATTTTTTATTGAACAAAAGCAAACTCCCTTTGCACCACATAAGTACAACACGGGGCTTATAGAAATTACGTAGTTGATTAATCAAAGAAACAGTTGAAAATAAAATTTAACTAAAATTGCAAGATTTGATGAACTTAATAAATGAAAAGAAAAGCAGATTAGATCCAACAAAAACATTTGAGTACCCCTGGCCGTGTTTTACCCACCTCAAATAATTTTGATGGTATCTATTTATACTATTCGCATAATTTTTCATGTCAACACCACGTTTTCGTTCCCAAGCAGTAAATATGATCTTAAGAGCCGTTTTGAATAGATGCTGTTTATGAAGATTAGAGGTGTTGAATTCCTTTTGGTGTCCGTTGATGAACTTCAACAATCCCTCCTCGCCTAACTTGATGTTGTTGGTTGTTTAGTAGAACGCGTGAAAGACAGTGCAACTTCGTCTATCAAAAAGTACTACACTGTGGAGTTAGGTTACAATAAACTACTATATTGTAAGTTAATTTTTATAGTTGTGGCTAATTTCACTACCACATCTAAGTTCACCCCTATAGAGTTTTAGCAAAGCCTGAATTCGATAGATGATACTATCGTATACCGTATGCGTGGTCTTGCATTAGATTATTGCGACCTTTGACGGTCCTGTGTTGCTTTTAGCAGCGGAATCTAAGTGCAACCGGAAGTTTGTTGAAATGCTGAACGGCAAAGAATAGTGAAGTTCTCAGTGACGAGCAGGCTCAGATGGCCGGCAGGGGAAAATGTAGCTATTTACCATCCATAAGTGAGGAAGACTGATTTGTTAAAAATAAAATATACGATTTTAATAATTCAATTCTAATACGATTACAATTCTACGCCTTATAAATTAAGCAATGATTTTAGCAATGTTAATTCAAGGAAATAGTAATTTTTCAAATGTCACCTTGTGAAAGAAGATATAAAATTGATCCAATTTTAAGCCTAGGAAGATCATTGAAATTATAATTATTTCAAAGAAACTGCCATAATCTATACGTTTGAACTAAAGAATGTGGCACATCTACACCTCGCCGTGTGAAGTGAAGGCTGAGTAGCAACGAAGTGTGAAGCCGTGATATGAATAGGAACAGTATCTGTTATCACAGGACTTCAGATAGTTGTTGGAAGTGATTTGCAGAGCAACGACAACTCAACTCTTTATCGTGGACCATCCATCGAAGTGTACTCCGACTGAGCAAACGCCATCTGGCTTATTTGTGGAAGAGCGCGTGTTCAAATCATATCTAACAGACACGAATTTAGTAGGACACGTGAAAGAGTACTTCACCAAAAAGTACTTCACGGTAGAGTTAGGTTACACAGCTATATATACTACTATATTGTAAGTTAATTTTTGTACTGGTACTAAGTTCACCACAGTAGCTATACTTGAGGGATTTCACATCGTGTGAGCAGTCAGATAGGTAAGTAATTGAATTTGCGTCGCACTTGACTAACACAACGGGCTATTACGGGGGAAAGATTCGAGAACACCTCGTAATTTGAACCACGGTCAGATGACGAAGACCTGAGCTGGCACCCCTCTCTAAACTTCCACTTCATGCCAACTTGAGGACATATGAGATCACGCCAGATTTAACGTGCACCAGCCCCCATGTAAATGACAGTCTTTGGTTGGATCGAGTTTCGAATTCGCGACCCTCCGCTTGTTAATCTGTGACTCTACCTACTGGGCCAGTACGAACAGAGTCAGAGTCCATGGAAAAAGACGGTTAAGACCATTCAGCAAGTTAGCTAACAATTAAAAAAAATCACTTTTGAAAATTCCTTTTTTTCAGAAACCATCCTCGGGGACAAATAAAAAAGTGCAATATAGAAAAATGTGCTATATATATCGAGACGCGATGCATCGAAGTGCGATATTACGAAGTGTGTGTGTGTTATTGAATCACTATTTACTTATAACTTGATCCAACATAATTTGGATGAATTAAAACCGTCTCATGATAGATATACTTGGTTCAGGTGTAGAAAAGATGATGTAATATCACATTGTGCATTTAATATATTCTGGAAAGGAGGACTGAAAAAAATGAAATATATTTCTAAGATCATCAGAATATTTGATACATTTTATAATAAACTAGCAGAATTACCGGGCGATGCTTGGGTTGAATTGGTTAAATGTTGATTCTATTTCATAGAAAAATGCAAGCATCATTTAAGTGTACAGAAATTATTTTTTTAACATCATTTTAACTTTTTCATAGCTTCTACAATTTACTTCGGACGCAAATATGTATACATAATATATCCATCCATATAATCCATTTCATATTCATCACACTCTTGCTGTAAGACAAACTACAAAAGCTTTTCTGAGATGATTTCAGAAGTCAATTTTGAGTTTTGGAGTGATTACGAATGCCAATTAAGTTCATTTTCAGTAAAAATGAGGAACTTTCAGCGTATAGTCTTGCACTCAGTTTTCTAATCAATATTTATTATTTGTGGTACCCTTGCACCATAGATTCGACGTTTTCGAATTAACATTATCATTGTGAGAGGATGGCAAATTAAACTGTTACGGCATTTGTGATTAATTTATTTTGAAGCACACATTTTTTTCTTGAAAATTCTATTCAGCCGGACGTGGAATAACGGAGATTGTTTAAAACAAATGTCATCAGTGCAGACAAAGCAAACTCAATCGATTACACTTTTTACAAAATCACTGCTTTCAATGAATGCTTCTCAGGTACCTAAGTTGTATACGAACAGTTTCAACTTCAAGTAAGCAACCTCGACCTTCTGCCACTTAAGACAAAAAATTTCTGTTTTTCAACAGTCCTAGTTTACATACTTCCTTACAATGATATTATTCCAAGATCAACAAAGTTTTTTTTTTTAATTCGCTTTCCTCTAACAGAAAAAACTAGTTTTAAATCGAATCCTTAAGGTAAATTGAGACTCAGTTTCTATATGGAAACCACGTATATATTTAGAATGATAGATGTAGTTACTTGACTATGGAGTACAGCTTTCAATAATACCCATGAAACATCAAAAACAAATGTAAATTAAATTGATTTTAATCGTCTTGTAAAGAAAATATGTCAAAATTTAGAAATATCAGAACTACAACGTATGGCTACCCGTTTTGATTTAACGTAACATATCTTATTTTAGAATAACTTTATTTTAACTTTACCAGTCATTTTAAAATAAGAAGTTATATATCGATACCTTACTTAAAAGGTTTTCATTTATTTTTATGAAACAGAGTTCTACAAACTATAACATATTTAACCAAAGACTTAAGGTAGGTAGGTATTTTAATTAACATCACACTGGATCAACACAACGGGCTATTGGTGACGGTCTGGGATCAATCTCAAAGAAAAATCTCCGCCAAAGACTCAAGGAAAGTTCGTCGAAATATACATATACAGCCAGGAAATTATCCATGTCTAGTGCCATTTGGCAGAAAATAAAAATAATCCAACACAATTTAACTCCTGAATAATATATTTAATATAGAAAGTAATGGAAATACTTTCATAATAATAATAATAACACATAAATACAAACAGAAACGAAATTCTGGTCATTGAAAAATGTAGAATTCTGAAATACGAAAGATCGGAACAAGCGTGTCGAATTTCAACGTCATGAGAATATTCTGCAATAGAGAAATTCGAAAAAGACGCTTGAAAAATATTGATAGACAATAACGAATTATTTACAAAAAGAACACAAATTTACAAAACTTAGAAATTCTCAAATATGACCCCAACATTTCTGTCTTAACTCAAAATACACAAACACGGAATTCTAAATCTAATTTATAAAATAAAACATTAATTCTGGCGTTGTCAGATACCGAATTATAAAATTACGCTTTTTATCATAAATGAGTTTTGTTTTGACTTTTCGTGTTCCATTATAAAATTGCAAGTTATGTAAAATTAAGTATTTTAAATATCCATTTTTCATCATTCAAATATTTCTAAATTATTTTATATTGTGGAAAGAAATAAAAAAAATCAGTTCAAACATAATTAGAATTTTAAATTGTTTAAATGTAACGTTTCGGAAAAAAATGTTTTTCGAGCAATACTCTTGAAACAATTTTATTAGAAAATTTGATTTTCGATCAATTCTGGTAAAACAAACTGAGCTGCGTACCACAATCGTTTTATGCTCAATGTTATTCGTATGGCAATTTCAAATTGTTTTTATCCCCCTCTGCACATCTAGGTTAGAAAAATGGGGGTTAATATGTAGCCTACATTACCCGCACGGTTCCCAAGTATGTGTACGAGGTTTGGATTTGGTTTGGATTGGTCAAGCGGTGTAGATTTGTATAGAGAACATACAGACAGACGTCAACTCTGTTTTATATGTATAGATTTCTACGTGACAGTTACGCATTCAACATTTTCTGCACCTTTCATAGAAGTTTCATTCTAAATCTGATACAGAAACAACATTTATTATTGGATAATAGGTTTCAAATTATATGTGCTTAAAACGTCATAATGTACTATAAATGATAAAAATACATAACATTAAATATCAAGGAAACCTTTTATTTGAACATACTGCTGCATTCAGTCATGTTAGTAGACATATATTTATTTTGTACCTGATTAGGTGTTAGTATTAATTATCACAATACTTTGAAATGCCAGTAGTGACTAAAAAATTCGACTAAAATTCGACGATTCATTGAATGCAATATTCAATTCTATGAAATTTATAACTGCAATTCTCATCAGTGTTTATTAACTCGAAAATGAAATTAATATACATTTTAATTGATTTTGTCATCAACACTAATTAGATATCTTTAATGGATTTCTAAATTTATCTGATAACAAAAATATCTCTATCATTAATTTAATCTCCCAAACTAAAACACTTCATCTGCTGCTTGTACGAAAACTACAAGTATTTTTTGCCCAATCCTTTTTGATTTTGCATTTACTCAAGCACTCCTGATTAAAAAGTTCCATTGTGCTCACAGAATGGGGGAAATCGTGTGTTAATTAATTATTCCTGTCCAAACCCTGATACGCCACAGACAGATGACAACGTTGTAATCCGAAAGTCACATGAAGCAAGAAGGAAAAAATCCCGAAGAAGCCACTCACAAATAAAAACCAGACACAAAAACGTCTTATTCCACTTCTAACCCAAGTGGTAATTTCTCGGAAGGAATATCTTAAAAGCGTTAAAGTGATTTTCCTTCAATAGAATTTTGTGCGATGAATTAAGGTCCTCCGCGATCGTTGCTTTGTTGTCCTAACGGAAAAGCTGCGAACAATTCATCTCCCTTAATTCCTCTCTATTGTTTTCTAAATTATCTTTTATCCGGCACAACGAACGACTCGCATAAGCGAACTCGAGACGAATTTATCTCTGTCTAAAATTGGAGAGGGCCCTGTGCATTGTGTGTAATGAATATTTATCAGAGGGAGCTTCTACGTCTAATCCCCCGTGTACACCGGTGGGACAGAGCCTTGCTTTCTGAAGATGATCAGTATTGTAAGTAAACCTCATGCAACGGGATATTTCCCAAGTGAGCGGGTTTAAGAACTTTACCGTCTTTTCAGAAGCCGTTGCTTTACTTCCAGAAGCAAGGGGTGAGGGATTTTCATCAAATGAGACATGCTTTCGAGTGCCATCTCAGCAGCAATGACTTTCTCATAGAGTACAAACCAGTAGCTCCTGCTTGACGAAATTATTGGGGGATGAGAAAGTATAAGATAATACTTGCGTCACATATACTGCTGTGTTAGTCTAAGAAATATTGTGAACTTAGCCACCACTACCAAAAATAATTTACAATACGATAGTATATACAGCAATGCCACCCAATTCCACTATGAAACACTTTTTGGAAGGCAAAGTTGCATTGTCTTTCAAGTCTTGCTAAATTAGTGACTGGCGGATGTGATTATGAACACAAATCGCTTCCAACACTGTTTGAATTCCTGTGATAACAAATACTGATTCTATTCTTATAACGGCTTCACCCTTCGTTGCTACTCAGCCTTCTCTTCATCCGGCGCTTCACATTTGGCTGCTGAAGACAGCACAGGATAGTCATCGCTCGCGATCATTCATTACATGACCACACAACCCATGATCTTGATACAGTTCTCACGGCTTCATGCAACTGGTAGTTTGTAAAATAGTGGTAATACCTATCGAATTCAGTCATTGCTAGATTCTGGAGGGAGATTATTGTGCAACTTAGCCAACATTACAAAAATTAATTGCAATACAATAGAATATACAAATTACAATATAGTGCAGGTCAACTCCACCACACGTGAAGTACTTTTTGATAGACAAAGTTGCACTGTCTTTCACACATCTTTCTAACGAAACCAAGAAACCTCGAATCCAAGCAACCAAGAGTCTCTCGAAGTCTGATCTTTTCGAGTTGATGGTTGTTAAATGTTGCGTATATAAGTTTCTTATTCTTAACAGCGCTCTTAATAACAGCTTGATCCCTCAATAAGCTGCTTATTGAGTATGCTCAAACTGTTTTCTGGTTTTATTAGGAATCAAGTAATTTTATAAGCAGCTTCCTACCAATTTTTAATTATTGCCGTCCTTCCTAAAGACGCTGCTTCACTTCCAGCTGAAAGAGGAGGGATTTTCATCAAATAAGACATGCCTTCGAGGGTCATTTCAGTCGACAGTGATATTCTTATAGAGTATAGACCAGTAGCCCCAACTTAAAGAAATTATTGGGGGATGAGCAAGTAAGATCATAGTTGTGTCATACAATATACTGCTGTGTTATTCTAAGAGGTATCTTCAAGAGAGTATCTTAAAGTTTGATCGTTCCGAAGTGATGATTGTTATATGATGCATACGTAAGTTTCTTATTCTTCCAGACTTTATAACAGTTTGATCCCTAAACCAGCTGTTGGATGAGAATGCTCAAACTGTTTTCAAGCTTTACAAGGCATTAAATACTTTCATACGCAGCATTTTAGCAACTGCTAACCCTAAAGAACAAACTTGGAGATATTGCCTTCTTGACAAGCACTGCTGGGCATCTACTTGTTTTCGAAACAATTTATTTTGATAATACATTTAATTACCTATTATTTGTATATTTGTAAAATTTTTCCCTTATGTTTGAGAGGCCAGGCTCCAAACATAAAAATATTCGAACGGTTCAGCGCAAGGTCTTAGTTGTAACCCTTTCTACATGATGCGGAGGCCATGCGACCTATTAAGTTTCCTCAATGTACTAGTATAATTACATGTTTCGATATTAGCTGCAGTCTTATTTATTATTTTTATAAACGTTTTTATTGAAGACTTGAAAATATTAATTGCTTAAAAAGTGTTTTGTGAATACAGGTGAGACCAGAAAATAGATAAATAATATATTCACTGCGAAATATTATTAATTTAGGGATCTCCTTACTGTGGAAGGAGCCTTAGAGACAAGCCTTACGGTCTCGAAAACCATGAACGCAATTATAAAACATTATGGATGAATACCTGAAATCTACACAGTTTCACCTACAATTATTGATAATTTGGTTTAGAAAGATGAATTCATTGATTTTAATGAAGATGCTGTGGATTTACTACACATAAAATAAATTATGGTTATAAAAGAGCTCAGCGGTGAGCAGCGCATTCACAAGCATAAATACTTTTCTTATTAATGCACGACTTCCTAACTAAAAACAGTAACGTATTTAAAATACTTGTTTTTGCAATGAATTTTTATGATAATCGTTTAGTGTAGTTAATTGACCTGAATCCAAAAGGTTATAAGATACCTTATGGAAAGTATGCTCTAGAAGCTTATACTAAATTCAGTATACTTGAGTAACTTAATTGCCTTGTTCAAATAGTACAACTTTTCCTGAAAACCTTAAACGAGTTACAGGGTTATTTGCCTTGTTAATTATTTTCAAAGAAACGACAATGTATGTAAATTAAGATTGCTCCAGAATAAGAAAAGAACTGGTGTTTGCGTTTGGTTAACTTTTTTAACAAGGAATTTACTGTTTCTCTTGACTTAAATATCAATTCATAATTGCTCTGAATAAGAGGTAGGAGATTGAAATTTGCCCTACCCAAAATCAGGATTTTCTGGTTACAAGATTAGAGGAAGTCAGAAATAGTGGTTTAATTGAAGAAGTACTCTCTGAATAAAATGTAAACGTCAGATATGCCCACATGTGAAATACTACAGGAACAATAGAATTATTTTAGATGAAGCATTCTAAATAAAAATAAAAATAGATCTGTTATACACAATTATCTGTATTATTACTAGCTTTTCCACTTTTTAAAGCATACACATTATTCTGTATGCTTTAAAAAGTGGAAAAGCTAGTAAAGAAAACGACCAATGGAAATGTTAATTAATTTAAAAGATAAATATCTGATAAAACAAGAACATAAAATCATATACGTAACTGTTAAAATTCTATTGCCAGAATATTCTAAAGGAAAAATAATAGAAACTTTTATAGTCAACCTAAATAGAATAGCTTTTAAAAGTGGATGAGCTTTTAACGCACACTTTTTATAAAACATGTATTATTTGTTTTCAATAGAAATACCAATTTGGTGAGACTGTTTCATCCGCGATTGTTTGTCTGGAAGCTAAAAGTTTTGTTATTAATGATGCTAAGTTCTTGATTCCCTTTAAGATGGAACGCGTATCTATCTCGAGGGTCAATGCACCTCACATTGCCAATAGAAATGGTTTTAAAAACTATCATGGAACATCAGAAAAAAGAACATTCATTTGTCATGACAATGGAGACATCACCATTAAATTCAAATGGATTACATAAAAAAATAAGACTATTGTAGAAATGGGTTCTTATTGGAAAAACAAAAATTTAAATTGCACATTTGAACATCTAAAAGCTTGGTATTATTTAATTTATCGTTCAGTTTTCAGTCACAAAACTTTAAGAACCACTTAGCGTTTTTAGGATTTTTAATTCCAGACGTCTGCGAATTTTTAGTTCCCGGAAAAACAGGCTGGTAAACCCAAGATAAATATACCTAAATAAATAAATATATACCTGGGTATCTTAAAATTCACTTTTTATACAAGCAAGCTGTCACCGTATTTTAATATATACGGTGCGTCTCGGCGATAAGGAAGGATTTCCTTTGAGTATTATAAATAAAAGGAATTGGAAAGCGAGAAATCGATAACTTAATCAATTTAGGAGTTCTCGTGCTTTCGCATTCTTCAATTTTGATTACGAAGGGATAAAAAGAAAATATTTTTGATAATGGTGTGTCTATCTGAACGCGCAAGGTGACATATTCGAAGTTCAACGAGACGATGTCTTTCACAAATTTTTAGAAGCATCGGGACAGGAAAGTTGTGAGATAACAAAGGATAATTTAAATTTATTTTTCTTGTCATCTTTTGAGAACTTGATCCAGAAGATAAAATCGATTGGAATGGCCACATGAAAATCAATTTGAAGTTTGCGGAAGAGCAGACCTTTGATGAAATTTCGAACAAAAGATTTCTGGTTTAACAGTGTGCTCGTTTAAGTGCTAATAAATCAGCAAAAGGACTTAAAATATAAGTAAGTTAAGATTTTAAATCTTTTTTGTTCAATGAAAAAAAAGCCTCATTTCTGTGTAAGATAATGTTCCCAGATATACTATATAAAATAAGGGGAATTTATCTGAAAAACAACAAAACAAAATTCAAGCAAGGACTTGCGATGTAGTTGATACAACTAAATGGACTGTATAATTAAAAACTTATTTATTTACAACAAATCTAAATACATAAAAAGAGGTCCTGGCTCTAAAATAATGCTTCCGTGAGTCAAATACAAATAACTCGCGCTAAAGAATAGAGATCGATGTAAAACTAGTCGAAAAATTCTAACTGACGAAAAGAAAACGTTCTAAAGATATCTTCTGAGTGTTGCCACTACGGGATGTCTAAAGAATAAAACAAAATGAATTAAAATGTAAACTGACTGTTGCCATTTCTGGTGCCTAAATAATAAAAGAAATTTAATTCAAATGCAAACTGACCTTAGTTCTTTATGAGCCAAGACATTTATGATAAAACGCATGCGCAAACGATAATTACTTGACATGCGGGCAGACTTTTTAAAACTCTTTCTTGTAGTCGCATTAGTTGTTTATATTCTTATTGAAACAATAATCTTTCAACATAATTATGTGCAAAATATTTGTCATATATATTTTTTAAATCGGTAAGTCGGTCGATCGGTAGGTGGGTTAGGTAGTTGAATTTACGTCACACTGGAATGGGCTATTGGCGACGGTTCGGAATAAATCTCGAAGTGAAAGATCCGGGACAACACATCGTAATTGTGAACCACCGTAAGATTATGAGAGTCGATTTGGATGTACTGAAGACGTTTCATTTTTATCCAAGCATTTCTTCACTTCACATGGTGCTATATGAAATATTTAATGGAAAACTGTTTTAAAGAAAGAATCATTAATATCATTTCAAATGAATTTCCTATCCGTTTATTAGAAAAGTGATGTTAATGGAATCCGAAAACATGTGGAATGGATAATACGGGTGGATGTAGCTTGTTTAACTTTTAAAGGCCTGTATCTTTTTACACATTTCTTTGAAATGGACTTAATAAATCTCACAAAATGAAAAGTAAAACGTATGTGGCCACCATATCATCACAACTTTAAGTGCAAGTACTTAATGGTTAAGTATTTCCATCTAAAGAAAATTGTGGAAATTCTTAAAATAATGAAATGGAATTATAAAACTACTTTCTTTAGACATTTAAGTGATATTTACATATGATATGAAAAGATAAGTACTTATTCTCTGATATTTTTCAATCTCTCTCTCTATTTTTAAATAATTTAACTTGAGAGGCGCTGGGTAATATTGCAATAAAAAATATTAATATATTTTTGTATGTGAAATGCGAGTGTTTTTTTAATTTCTTCTGATCAACGTGTAAGGCATTCTTATTCCAAAATTATATATAGCATTCATTGTTCTTTTACACCTGACTATCACCACAAAGGCATTGCCTCCTAAAGGAGATGTCTATTAGTCTAGGGGCAGTGATAGTAGGTGATAATGAAAGGCTTTTTCTGTAGATGGCGTTAGTGTTTTCTATGAAACGTGTTTCCTGCACGTATTCCGGAAATGACGTCACTTGATTACATTCATTGACCTTCTAATGAAATAGATAAAGCATGTGGACGAAGTTGCTGCTGTAAGTTCATTGAAGGTTAAGTCACACGCGGGCTTATGAATCGACGTGGGACGATTGGCTATGGAAATGCAGACTAGTGTTTTTAATCAAGTGGGATACTTTCTTTAAACAATTAATAACATGTACCACATTAGGAATTTTGCTTTTTCCCACAATCAAGTGACAGATATTCAAACCGAGCGATCAGCAGAAAAAACACGAAGCTGCGCGTAAGTGCTCCATCTGTTGCTAGAAGGTCGATGGCCCAACATTCTGAGATAACTCAGTTACCTACTGAGCAAGAGCATTAATAAATGGAAATAAATTTGTCGTCTTCCAGTGGTTTGCTTATTTGTACTAAAAATCTCTCTCATAAGCTATTCAAATTTTAATTTATTATACTCCATTGTTTGTGTATGAGTATTGCACCTGAATGTCAGTTAAAATCTTGTGGGTTCAAAATTTAGGAAATAAAATTTAAAACAGTTCTAATTTCAAAAAAATTCTCGTCTTGCATAAGAGTGTGATGTATGTGAAATGGATAATATGGATGGATAAAGCAAGCATATTTTTTTCCTCCAAAGTAAATTTTAAAAGCTATGAAATGCGAAAGGGAGTTTAAAAAACTATTTTCCGCTCACTTATTGATTTCTATATTTGCATTTTTCTATGACAGAGAAAAGTGATTTTTCGGATCAATTTCAGTCAACGTTTAACCAATTTAACCTGAGCAATGCCGGGTAATTTTGCTAGTGATTATTACATTGAAGTTTATACGTTTTGAGAATGGGAAATGGGAATTACAACCATATGCAGTGATAGTATGAAGACCTCAGCTACTTTTTAAATACCCAAGAAAGTAATGTAAAGTAAAAATGATCTTTAAGGTACTATTTCCTATAACTTTTTTGCAATAATATAAAATCTGACTAGTTGTTATTTGCTCATTGCCGACGAATTTTATAAAATTTATTCCCATTTCTATGCTAATATATGAAAAATTGATTCCATTTTCTCTAAAAAAAAATTCAGGCTTGCTGATTTTAATAGGGAAAAATTGACACCAGGTAAATGATAATAAATTTCAGGTATACTTTAACTTATACCAGCAGACTGGTATAGTCTGTCAAGTTGTTTACATGGTTTTGAACGAGTCTTCTTGTTAAATAAAGGGCAGGTTAACAACAAAACGCAGGTTTCAACAATTGGTGTTATAAGAGTGGATTCTGGGTTCGAGTTTATTGTTCGATGCTGCAAGCGAAAGCAATAATTACGAGTTGGCGAAATAATCACCTATGGGGATCACTTTACATGAATTTTCTTATGGCAGCCAGCCCTTTTATTAGCTAGCTTACTACCTTCCTTGAAATGGATCCCCCTCAGATCATTTGCCTTACCACAACCACACAATACAAATCGATTTTTATTTACTTGTATCTGCCAATTTCGTTTAACGCAAAAAAAAATGTACTGACTGGAAAAAAAAACCAGTAATGACTAAACCAGTAATTTCAAACCCAACTATGTTTTTCATTATCCTAAAAAATAAAGTTGTTTGTGTAGCCACACGAATTAATATTTATGAACATAAAAACAACCTTGCGTAACAACTCCGATGTAAATTCTGCTAATAAGTTTTTCTTTCCAAAACAACTTTTGCCATATTTCTACTCTCTTAATTCATAATTTCCCCTCAGAGAGAAAATAATTTAAAATAGTCTGCACTCCTAACCTTTCAGGAAGAATTTTAAATAGCAGATTCTTGCTTTTATATTAATGCACATTGCCTAGAAAGACTTTACGGCGACACTTACTAGCGATAGTGGCAACAGAGTGAAGCATTTATCTCCAAAAAGTACTTGTTACTTTATTTTTCTTTCCTGAGCCTCTTCGGGTACTGATTAAATTCTCCACAAATGGGACCATTTCATCCCAGTAATAGGAGGTTATTCCGTCATGGAATAAATCATGGTTTTAAAATTTGTTTTCTTCCGTAAGTCGCCCAGGGATAACTCTGGGTTTTACGGCAAGAATGAGTCTGAGAATGGTTTTCCTATCAGATTGATAAATAGAAGATCTCAGTTTTGAGAATACTCCTTTTAGAGCTCTTGTGATCGAGGCCTTTTTTTCTAACCAGTTCCATATAAATTACCTTGCTCCAAAGATCACTACAAATAGTCATAGAAGATTGATACAAAGATAAACTCGGATAAGGCAAACTTCGAATTATAAAATAATTTGGGAGATGCAGATTGTTATCTGCTACTCATTTCGATTGCAATTGTTCTGAAATAAAACCGTTTCTGGGGTTTATAGGGTAGTACCGTTTTCTTAGCTGAAATTTATTTTGATTGAAAGCAGATTCTTGAATTACAAAGCACACACAAGTTCTAAAGAAAGACTAACTCTAAAATCTCGCACATTTTTAAGTTTGGTGGGTTGGATTTTATGGAGCAAAGGCCATATTTGGCCATGCTGTGCCAAACACAAGATAGACGACATCAAGTAATGGACATACACAAGAAAAGTTTAATAGCACAGAAGAGAAATATATCCAGTGTGCAATCGATCCTTCGCCGCCTAGAACTCGCAAGTTGCGAACGAAGTGGGCACACAGAGCCACGATGGCCTCTAGCACATTTTTAAGAGATATTTATCTAGTTTATCTGTAATTTAAGCCATATCCCAAATATGCGGTTGGCTAATCCGTTGGGTACAAGGGCCATATTTGGGAAATCTGCTCCAAACATCAATAAATGATCATACACTCAAAAGTAAAGTTTTACCGACACAGGAGATCTAAATACTCCCAGGGAGGAATCGAACCTGCGCCATCTACAACTAGCTCAGATTGCTAACTTCGTTAGCAAACTCACCAAGCTACTACAAATATGCGGATTATGAAGAAAAGTTCAGTTAAACATATAAATTTTGATTCCGATATTTTCTTAAAAACACCTACAGGATTGTAAGAATCTCACAAAGAGAGATCGTTGAATTTTTTTACCGAACTCAAATTATGAACATGATTTCTGGCACATGAAACAACGACGGCTAATTATTTTCCCGGCTAAATTTAACTAAGCAAACGGAATTGTTTTAACAATCTTAGTTTATGCAATGAAACAAGTTGGGGAATTTCCCAATATCCGTAGTGAATTTAATTAGTCGGAGCGGAGGAAATCACCTCCTTAGAAGAAATTAGGCACATCGTGACCAAATTTGTCGTAATTGGTTATGTAACATTACCCCGAATATTTTTAATACAAACAGGCAGTTTGCAGACAGATTGGTAGACACATGAACTTTGTTGTATGCTGCAGTTTAAGCTTGTCATAACGTAAACTCATTTTACCCGTATTGATGACATTCACTGTGTATGTATTGACAGAATGAGTTACATTTAGTCTTGTGATAGAATTACTGTCTAACTGAGTTGTGTTTGGCATTGTCATTCTGCAAGGGGGCTCTTAAATCTTTCTGATACCTTAAAAATTGTGCATGAGAAATTGATATTTAATGCTGAGTGGGATGAATTCCACAAATACGTACTTTGGCTGTTATGTTGTGATCCAGATAATGAAAAGGACCCTGTACGATGACAAAAAAATCAGCGCTCTGACGTGTTGAAAATATTGGAGCGTACATAAAAAACCATCCTCTGTAATCTATATATATATATATATATATATATATATATATATATATATATATATATATATATATATATATATATATATATATATATATATATATATATATATATATATATATATATATATATATATATATATATATATATATATATATATATAAAGCAGAGTTGGCGTCTGTCTATTTGTCTTTCTGTCTGTGTCTGTTCTCTATACAAATCTACACCGTTTGAGCAATCCAAATTTGGTACTCATAATCTTTAGACCCCTGTTGGTAACGTCATCGACCTTAAAATGAAATAGTCGGAGCATGTGCCCGCAGCGTCGTGCTATTTATTCCAGTTGTTCTGTTTGAAGATCTGTCACGTGGTTGTGGGTAAAAGCATGAATCCTAAATTATTGATTGGATAAAGTGATTTTCCACCGTGATCACAAACACTAGTCTGCGTTTAAATAGCCAATAGGCTAAGTCGATTCGTGATCTTCAGAGAGCTTACGACAGCAACACAGCCCACTTGCTCCGTCTATTTCATTAGAAGATCGATGGGTAACGTAGACTACATATCAACGTCCGTTCTCTTTAACCTAGGTGTGCAGGGGAGGCTAAAAACAATTTGAAATCGCCATAGGAATAAGATTGGATATAAAACCATATGGGGTACGCAACTCAATTTGAGTTGCCAGTATTGATCGATTGAATTTTCCAATAAAATTGTTTTACAAGTGCTGCTCGAAAAACACTCTTTTTACATTCCCCATTTACAAATATTAAAAAAATTCATTTACAAATATTAAAAACAAATATTTGATTGATGAAAAATAGATACTATTAAAAATATTTAATTTTACACAACTTAAATTTTGTAATGGAACACGAAAAGCCCAAACGAAAAAAATCATTGATCATAAAAGCGTAATTTTGCTACTCGGTATCTGGCAACGCCAGATTAAATGCTTTATTTTTTAATTTGATTTAGAATTCAGTGTTTGTGTATTTGAGTTAATACCGAAATGTTGCGATCATATTTGAGCATTTCCAAGTATTTTAAATATGCGTTCTTTTTGTAAATAAATCATTGTTGTCTTTATCAATATTGTTTAAAATTCTTTTTTTCGAATTGTTCTATTTCAGAATATACTCAGGAAATAGAATTTCCTGAAATAGTTTCCTCATATGTCTCTTTTTCAGAATTCTGCATTTCTTCAATGATCGGAATTTCGTTACTGTTTGTATTTGTGTTCCAGTATTTTAAAAATTGCAGATATATTATTTAGGAGTTAAATTTAACTGAATTATTTTTATTTTCTGCCAAATATCAGTAGACATGTGCAATTTCTTGGCGGTATATGCATATTTCAACCAACTTTCCTTGAGTTTTTGGTTAAACACGTTAGGGTTTGTAGAATTCTGTTTCATAAAAATAAATGGAAACTTTTTTAACTAAGGTGAACTTCTTATTTTAAAATGACCAGTAAAGTTTTAAAAAATTCACTTTAAAATAAGATGGATTACGTTAAATTAAAATGGGTAGCCATACGTTGTAGTTTAAATATATTTCAAAATTTTGACATTTTCATTACAAAACGATTAAAATCAATTACATTTACATTTGTTTTTCAAGGGTATTATTGAAAAATATACTCCATAGTCAATTATCGACATCTATTATTCTAAATAGGAAAGTGGTTTCCATTTAGAAACCGAATCTCTGAATTTAAAAAGTACCAAAAGGATTCGATTTAAAACTGAATGTCTGTTGGAGTAAAGTGAATTTTAAATAAGACTGCTGATCTTGGAACAATATCAGTTAGAAATTTTGAAAAATTGAAATTGTTTAAGTAACTTGTCGAGGTTTCTTTACAAATTGAAGCTGTTCTTACGCAACTTAGATACGTGTGAAACATTCGTTTGACGTGGCGCTGAAAGGAATTTTCAAGGTAATGGTAATGGTAATTAATTAACGTCGCACTGGAGAAACACAACGGGATATCGGCGACGGTCCAGGATCAATCCCAAGGGAAAGATAAGAGGTCAACACTACGTAATTTTGAACTACAGTCAGATGAAGGAATTTTCAAGAAAAAAGTGGGCTTGCTTTTGCTTCAAAATAAATTAATCAAGAATGCCGTAACAATTCAATTTACCATCATTTCATATTGATGATGAAATTCGAAAACATCGCATACCTAGTGCAAGAATGTCAAGAGTAAAATATATTCATAGGAAAACTGAGTGCCAGACTATACGACGAAAATTCGCCATTTTTACTGAAAATGAACGTAGGGGGGTATTCGTAATCACTCCAAAACTCAAAATCGACTTCTGCAGTGGTCACCTTAGAAAAAACCCTTCTGTACTTTGTCTTTGACAGTAGAAGTACGATGAATATGAAATGTCTGGTGCAGCACAACGAAATATGACCCTTGCGCCATAAAACCCGAACAAAACAAATCAAATCAACCCATCATACATGGGATTCGATTCTTGTAACTACTTGCTTGGGCGCATTTCTCTCTTTGTGTCAGTTAAACGTCATTCAATGTCCATTGCTCGATGTTATTTGTCTTGTGTTTGGCGCAACATGGCCAAATACGGCCTCTTGCGTCATAAAACCAAACCAACTTACAAACATGGTTTCAGACTGGTTAGAGTAGAGGAGCTAATGGTCCTCAGTTAGAATCAAATCCCAACTTTGTTACTTCCCCTTTCTCTTTTTTTAAAACAATTTTACCTTGCTTTATTGAATTACCTTGACATACTGAAAAAATGAAATACATGTATACAAATTTATTTTCGCTATTACAAATATTCGGTTTAATATCTCCAAAATAATATTTGGATTCCATTTAATGCTAATTCTACCCCATCCCCAAGGGGAAAAATGCCGTTGCTTATTTGCTATATTCAGACTGAAATCGTAGTGACTGACAATCAAATCAAATGTGTATCGCAAATACATACTCTAGGCAGTCAATATCTCGAGAGCTAGTGCTCTTATATATTGCCTCTCTGACTTTGTAAATATCGTCTTTCGTAAAATCTAACAACAGTAGTTTATTGGATTTTCAAATCTTCCTGAAGATGAATTGCATTACCATTTCACGTACTCCTGCTTGCTTTGGAGCTACTGCTATAACACTGAACTATTGAATAGGAGTATCGATCAATTCTACAAAGTGCTTTTTCTCGCGCTTGACGTCCTGACATCCATATAAGACGAGGAAGCTTTTGGAGTTCAGAAAAAATTTACAAGTGTGAAATATTTTTAGATTGTAGTTTTCTTAAAGTATAACACAAATGTTTTGTACAATCAATTAAGATATTTATGATATTAAAAAATGATGCATTAAAAGGATATGAGAGGGATTTTCAGTGTAAACAAACCAGACGAAAAATGAACTTTACTTCCTCCATTCAATGCCCTCGCATGATACATACGGAGCTTTTCACCGTTTTGGTAACATTTGGTGTTTAGTTTAATTGGCGTTGAACAATCAACTATCAGAAATCAATTAGGAATTCATTCCTCGCAATTTTTACTAGCGACATGCTGAAATTGTATTAAAAAAACCAAGTGCGTCACTTCCTGACCCAGTTGGAAGAGACACGAATTAACAAGTGGAAGGATGCGAATTCAAAACTCGATCCAACCAAAGACTGTCATGTACATGGGGACTGGTACACGTTAAATCTACCGTGGTCTCAAATGTCCTCACGTTGGCATGATGTGGAAATTTAGAGAGTGGTGTGCCAGCTCACGTGTGACCTCGTCATCTGACCGTGGTTCAAAATTACGTGTCCTCGGTCTTTCCCTTTGGGATTGATCCCGGACCGTCGCCAATAGCCCATTGTGCTGCTCCAGTGCGACGCTAATTAAATACCTACCTACCTTATTAATATAACTTTTCAAACAAGTACAAGACTAAAGCTATGGCTGAAAGTACAATATTCTATTGGACATAATTTGTGCATATCTGGACAATAAACTGCTTGGAGTTCTGAAAAATGTAACTGTGGAACATTCTTAGACTGTAGCTTTTATAAAACGATTAAAAATAATGTATAATTTATAAAAACACTTTGGATTAAAAGTACCGTCATTGAGTTACCGTCAAAGTAAGTAATATTTGAAACATGAGATATTGAAAAATTGGTGTAATTGCACCTAAAAACTGAGGACTACTAAAATGACTCAATTGTTAGTATTGTTCTCGTTTAAAGATAAATTTCTCCACATAGTAATGATTTATAGATTGAAAAATTCAGTTTTATTTTTTAAATATAATGTACGAACATTTCTGATAAGCACATTGTAGTATAAAACAACTATTCAAACAATCAAAAACATTACAAAGTAAATATTATTGATATGTTTCTGAAATGTTCTACATATTGTGTTGTCATTCCGACAAATAAATTGGATCTTTCCCTTTGGGATTAATCCCAGATAGTCGCCAATAACTCCAGTGCGAGGCAAATTTAATTACCCCTACCTACCAATAAATCCAAGATTTATTGGTATAAATATTTATTGGAAAATGTCTGGAACAGAAAGTCCAATGTCGAGTTTTGTTCCCGAATTCTTAATTTTTTTCTATTGCTTGAACAGTATAGGTGATTTCTAACTCGAGGCCATATACTCTTTCTATATATTTCATGTTTAACATAGTTTATTTTAAATAAATACAATTAAAGCTAAGCTTTTTGAAGACTACGCACCAAAATGGCGAAACAGACTAATTATCGATTCGGTCAAACAATTACTATGAGAATTTTTCCATAGAGGAAATATAAAAGTAGAGTGAACAATATTAATTTTTTTATGTGCCCAGGGTCATGTGACCAAAATTAGTGCTAATGTGACCCTAAGACTACTTTTCTCTGTCGGGTGGGAAGAAACATTCATCATTTGATTGATCCACGGGACGAGAGAAGACGACCATTCATTGATTCATCATCTGATTGGTCAATACGACATAATAGTAGACTGACAATTCACCATTTATGGTGCCACTCTATAAAATTGCGTATTCACACGTTTATCCTGTAATACGATGTTATATCGCCAAAAGAGGCAATAAGATGCCAAATCGGCCAACCAAATCAATTTTCACAGGGCAATCACGCGACTACTAGTCGACATGTTGGTCACACTTTTTGAAGGTCCTCTCAATAGCAATGCTCAGTGTACAGATATTTAAAGTCTAAGTTTTTCAGTGTAAACATAAACAAACCATTGAAAGATTATTCAGGTTGATAATTAATTTGATTTATCGTCGTTTCGACTATGTTTCCTGGTGGCCCTCTGACACTAAATTATTCGTGTGGAACAATATGAGCCAGACTGCATCGAGCAGCCATTTGCCACACTATTGGACATGTTTTTCTTTAAATAAAATAGAAGACTAAAAATAGTAGATTTACAATTAATTTCAGTAGATGGGGTTTTTCTGTAGAGGTAGAAGGTAAAGAGCTCGAACAGGTCTTCTACTAAAAACATTAGCGCTCTCTAGAAAAATGGCGCTAGTGTTTTGGAAATCTGTGTGACAACTTATGACACAACTTTGTATACCCCTCGAATGTAATTTCAGCCTATCATTTATATTAAACATAAATCAAATTACTTCTCATTCGGAAGAATTGTTTCTTCTTGCGCAAGTTTGGTTATATTTATACTGGAAAACTCTCATGAGCAACATGCATTCGAGTTACAATATCACGTTACGTCACCTACGAGATGAAATAAGTACTTACAAGCACAAAACACTAGCGTCTACTATATTTAGTTTTTCAGAAAATCTCTTCTTATGGAACTAATAATTAATTCAAATGACCTAAATTGATGATGAATGAGTCACAACCACATTTTACTTTCCTGAGAATTCCTAGGATCAATTTCCATAAAAGTGGAAAAAAATAATCAGCTCTGAATCCCGGGAGATAAATATTGATTTCCCGAGATTCCCAGAGATTCTTGATTAAATTCTAAGGTCTTTGAATTTCAATCTTTATGCGAACTTTGTATTTCCATAAGTCATAGCGTTCAAAGATAAGCATTCAGCTTTCGAATTGAGCATTGATTTTGCATAGTTGACAACCATGTGTTTATTAGAATTGCAGTCGAAATTGAATTTCATTAATAAATAAATTAATATAGAGTTCTTAGCAACACACACATTAACTTACAGATTTAATTATATATTTTTTAGCATAGCGGTATATTTTTAGCATAGCATGACTGAAAGTATAGTGAAAGTATACTGACTTTCGCATAGTACATGCATGACTTTTCTCTACGAAAAAGGAATTTTTTTAAATTGCAGAAGTGCGAAAATTCTCACAAAATTATCTGATTTTCCTTATGTTCTAATATTCTTATTGAAAGATATTAGGGAGTATAATGATGCTATGGCTTTTATTTTATAGGTCCCGAAAATAAGATCTATCCTTAGATGAGGCTATATTATTTCTGGAAAAAGTGATCAAATCCACCACAAGCTTAGAAGTCTTCAATTATCATGATACACTTGATTGATATTTTAATTTAACAAAATAACTCAGGAATGTTTCTATGCTGGGACTAACTAATGGTTAAATTCCCTACAGGCTCAGGAATCTTCGATTGTCCTAAACTTTTATTTCTAAAGCTTTTACATTTATTAAATTAGGCTCGTTAAATTGATATTTTTATTTAACACGATAAATGTAAAATGTGTTTATGCTATAATGCATTATGTTTCACATGTAGTAAGCGAAGCGAGCATGGCTCGGGTCACTCACCAAACAGGAATTGCATAGGAAAGTTGGAAGTTGGCGAGAGAGAGATGCACACTTAAAATTTTACGTATTACGAAAACAAATGATTAGTTTACGAAACACTTTGCAAAATAATTATAAAATTTAAGCAAGAAGAGAATTGGTAAAATTAAAAATTCGCCTATGTGTAAGCGGTTTTTCTGTGTAAAAAACAAAACTTCCGCTATCCAAATGCCCTCGCATAATACTTATCAGGGCACATAATATGTGGTTTATCGTCCTTTCGTCAACGTTTGACACTTAATATAATTGCCGTTGACCAATAAATTATTATATATCAATACAGAATTCATTCTTCAGAATTTTTATTGGTAAAGTACTGAATTTGTATTTATAAAACAAGCCGTGACGTCACGCTTAGAATAGACGCAGAAAAATTACCGCCATTTATATTTAGCTTGACAGAAAATTCATCTCATAGCCAACCACTGTTCTTTCTACTGTGCAAATAGATTTTGAAATTAGGCACATGGATGGAGATTAAACCAGTTTAGCAATTTCTCTCATGCTCCAAAGAGGCATCTGACTGAAGGGTCAAATTTTGTCTATGGTTCTCTTTTTGATCATTATAATATCACTGAAGGAAGTAGTAATGGAAAAGGCTGCTAATTATAACTAACGCGTAATACACCTTCAGCAGTGCCCTTTCGTTGTTTCAAATATGACCACGCTGTCGGATGTAGAGGAATAAATACGTGACTCATATTTCCGATAGAAAAGGTTACTTCCCTAATTACGCCAAATATGAAAAATGTTTGCCTATTATAACAAAAAGTCTTCTGTTTCAATATATAGCCTATAAATTTATAGACAAAAAAGTAATGAATTCAAGGCTTAAAAGATAAATACTTTTTTCATCGAATTACCATACATATTCTCTCTTTCAAAGTAATTTTTCTAATTGGTTAAGTGGCTAAGTGGTTTCTCCCACTGCGTTAGCAGCCTGAGTACACAGTGGCACAGGTTCGATTTCTGTAACCCCTGAGTGCATTTCTCTCTCCCATATCAATGAAATTTTCCTTCTGTGTATATCTATTCACTTGCAATGCTACACTACTGGGAAATCTTGTGACCTTCAGACCATGCGTTTTGATCATTATAGAAACTTATCGAAAACTTCATTAGAAAACAGATCATGAACACACACACACACAAGCGGTCGCAAAAGACGCGGGGACGTTGTAACCCAGTTGGTAGAGTCGCGGATTAGCAACCAGATTGTTGCGAGTTCGAAACTCGATTCAACCAAAGACTGTCGGGTGCATGGGGACGTGTACGCTAAATCCATCTTGAAATGAAATGTCCCCATTTTAGCGTGGTGTGGAAGCTTGGAGAGTGGGGTGCCAGACCAGGTGTCGACCTCGCCATATGATCATGGTTTAGAAATGCGAGTTGTTGTCTTCGGACTTTTCTCTTCGGGATTGATCCCGGACTTTCGCCAATAGTCCGTTGTGTTGCTACAGCGATAATTAACTACTTATCATTTACTGGACTGGAAAATATTGATTGGCCAGATCTTGCACCATAAAAATAGCAACCTATCATTTACGCTTAACCTTTTATATTTATTACAGAAGTTTAAATCTACACGATATCTTTGGATAATTACTAATTAATCTAAGCTGAAAGAGTTATATGTGCAGTCTAATGTGTAGTAGTTTTCTAATACATCCAATTATAAATAGTTTACGCTTAAGAAATTAAAATATTTGATTAAAGAAACAATCTTCTACTTGTTTTTATTCACAAATTGAAAAAACAATATTCTTGTTTTGGTAACTTCGTATCTACAAAACGGTAAAAATTTGAGCGAAAACATTTTTAATCTGATCGAACTAAAGAGCAGTTTGATATTTTAATGATGGAAACTCTGTAAGGTATTTCACCACGATATAGCGTGACCAAATCACTTAAATCCTCGGTAGCAGATAAATCTTAAGTGCCAGGCAGAGTATCTTTTTAAATATCGATTTCCTTTATTAGAAAGAAGTTTAAGCATAGGTATAAAGTTACGGAAAACAAAACGGGTATTTGTCAGTAAACACATACTTTTGAAGTATGATGTATGCGTTCTCTGACTATAAAGACTATCTAAATCTCGAAAATATTTATAGAAGCAGCAGCAATTAATTAATCAGGTAAATTTGATTTCGACTTTCAGTAAAGTATTTATCATTTGGTTAAATATTTTTTAATATTTCCATACATCTGCATGATGCGTATGTACATATTTTTCACTAATTCTTACATTTACGAGTTTGTTTCTACACTTGACATATCTAAATCTTGAAATCACTTTTTATGATTTTGCCTATCTTTTCCAGATAAGATTAATTATTTCGATAATGTAAATTCTCGTATTTGCGAATTATATTTATTGCATAAGTATAGATTGTATGTAGTATGAATTTACTATTTACTGAATCCACACGATTAGTATGTATATAAATATTTTTAACTAGAAGACCCATGCATAGCATCCGTGCTAAAATTTCTTAATTGTTAATATCTATTCATGGTTAAGTCGTTACTCGCATTTAATATTTTAATTAAATTCATTTGCGATGTTAGTGCATCATATTCACATTTACCTTCAAATGAAATAAAATTATCCAACTATATTGAACAGCATTTCGTGTATTCATTGGTGTTAATTCGTATTTCTAATATAGCCAAAAGTAATTTTTTTATAGTTTGTAATAAATAAATAAAATATAAAAACAAAGTTTGTAATAAATAAATAAAATATAAAAAACAAAGTTTGTAATAAATAAATAAAATATATAAACCAAAGTTTGTAATAAATAAAATATATAAACCAAAGTTTGTAATAAATAAAATATATAAACAAAAGTTTTCTAATATAGCCAAAGGTTTACACCTCATCATGTTATCCTTATTTAGCTTCTGAGCTTCCACTTCAATTTCATCCCATTCACTTGATCAAAGGCTATTCGCATTCTTTGATGCTAAACCTATTTTCGTGCTCGCTCACACTTTCTTTTCTGCGCTTATTTCTATTTTCGAGATTTCTCATTGTTTTCTATAATAAGACTTCGAAGAATTTCATTAGAGTGACGAGCTCTTCCTTGTAGTTTTAGTCATTTTATTCAGCTCCATAGCGCATATTTAAACTTAACAGGGCAGAATTGGCGAATAAATCCCGTAGCCGTTGATTTTACATTATATATATATAAAATAAACAATCAATCATTCAAACATACAGAACATTAAAACGCAAAGCAGCATAAATGCAGACCAGCAAAATTCCTGGATATCTTTTTGTTTTGTGATATATATATATATATATATATATATATATATATATATATATATATATATATATATATATATATATATATTACAATTGATTAGCCAATCATATGCTCGTTGTGACGTATAAAGATTTATTTTAATTCTTTAAGTAAGCAAACTTACGTTTTTTCGACTAAAGTAAGTACTTAGAATTGCTTAAAAAATCTTTCCAGACGTTTTAAATTGTTCATTAAAATTAAATATACCCAAACGAATGACATTAATCTTTTGAAGCAATCATTCTTACAGTGATTTGTAATAAAAAGATACGTCTTCAGAACTATTTGAAGAAAAAGAGTTAATTTTTTGTGGCCCATTTTCACTTCTGAACTTTTCTGCTGTCTTTTCCTTTCTACTTTAGTTTTTAATATGCGAAGACAATTTTTTATCCAAGATATTTTTAAAAACATGCTTCAATAAAAATATAAGCTTAAGTTTTAATTTAAAAATGTCCTCTATATTCGAAATCAAAACCTTCCTATCGCGGATCGTTTTCTTTTTTTTAGTCAGATGAAAATTCGGAAAATATTAGTTCATAGATGAATTGAATATATTTTCTTTTCCTTCTCCACTCTTTTTTCTCAAACTTTTCATATCACGAAAGCAAAGTTTTCATAAACGTTTTTCATCTACAAGAAAGGGATACGGAGACATAAAAAACCCACACTCCGAAAAGATTCAATTAAGATAACCATGCATTTATTGCTACTCAGACGGAAAGATTTAGAAAACTAGATTCCCATGCCTTGAGAATTATTGAAGAAAGCTTCTTCTTTCATCAGTTTAAATCCGTTGTGTTTATAACTTGAATGTTATTTTTACTGTACGAATATAACTGTACGAATCTGGATCGAAAATTGCTTTTCCAATAAAGGGAAAAAAGATTTCTCACAAATGAGACGTTGTTTAAAATGACTATTCATATCAGAATCATTTGCTGAAACAGGAAAAATTTACATTTTTATTCAATGAAATGAGCAATGCAAGCGATCATAGAACCAAACGAGTTTTGTACAGGAATAAAGAGGCAATTTCAATTTCTTTCCAAACGGAAATGGATTGTTTCAAATATTCCGTGCAAAAACTGTTGGTCATTTGTTAATTTACGTTCATTTTTCATCTGCCTGACTAAAATTCAATATCTGGATTAGAAAATATGTATAGATGAAAGAACTGTGTGTGCTGAAAGCATTTTGCAATATTTATGAAGGAATAGAGTGAGTACATTTGATTTAGAGTAAATTTCAAGAATTTTATCGGTATATGAAGAAATGTATGGTAATTAAAATAATTGACTACAACAAATATAATATAATCAAGACAATGGCGTTTAAACTAATAACTATTTCTCTTTGACGATAATGACATTTGGACTGCGCTTTGAGCTTAATTTATTTTTTTGGATTTTCAGTCAAAACAGAAAACATCTGATCCATGCCATGGCTAACTGGATTGCTTGTAGACTTGGAAAAACTTGTGACATATCTCTAATTGACGGTACGGCCTTACTTTTAGTCGCCGCTGCCGAAACAGATGGCTGCCAAGTCTTGTCACTCTTCCTGGTGGAATGAGATAAACTCCACCAGGAATGAAGAATGTATCACTCATACAATCACCAAACTAACTCCACCTCAAGGCCATAACCATCAACAAGAGGTTAACCAAAATTGGAGAAGTGACTATTCGAATTTCGAATAATAACTACTCCAGGTTTGATGCGCCAAACTTGGTTCCAAGTTGTCTATGAGCGACTGTGGATTGTAATCACGAAGATAGTTGCTTAGAACACTGTAAGCCGACCCCAGTTTTACAAATTCCGGTTAGACTCATGAACATGGTAACAACGCCAATTAGCGATAATTTTGGATTATGGTATAATCCGACGTAGGTTATCTGTATACGCTTCTACTTACGCACAAGTTGAAGGCATCCAATACGATGGCCTATCCAAATGTGATAAGTTTGGCAACTAAAATTTTCGTTGCCAATTGGGTGAGGGGCTGGTTTCGTGTTCGAGTTTTACCGCGATTACCAAAGGATATGGAAAGATATACATTTTGAGACAGTAACAAGAAATTTACTCGAATCAGTTATTTCACTCCATTTATGAAACTCAAATATTATATTACGTAATTACTTCACAACAAACAAAGTACACATTACAAACTATTTACAGTTACTGTTTCAACTTGAATAGCCTTTGGAATGAATCGTTTATTTATATTCTCTTCAAATGAAAACGATCTGTCGTCAACAAAACGTTGTCACAAATGTACGAAATGTACTGAGCTTCAGCTGAAATATGGACATTTTGTGAAGGGTTCATTAGGAGTAAGTGGCAAGCCAATTTAGTGCTCCAGTTTCCTCTTGTCTCACAAATGGGCTTTAGTGGCGGGTAATTATGAGTGCATAATCAAACTCATCCACTTTTTGGTTGTTATCAAGGTGTTTTGGGAGAGAGAACGAAAAATAACTTGTTGGTTATGTAGAAAAATCGTCAGAAATAGGATTTGGCCTAGATGAGAGGACAGTTAGGAAGCTTACATTCAAGTATGCAGAAAGTTTGGGTACTAAAAACCTATTTACCTAAGAGCTATAATTAAAAGAAATGCACTTATGATAATTTAAGATGAACCAAGAGCAGACAAAAATTTATATGAAGTGAACTTTAACAGATGCATTTAATATTGGGAGGATTATGGTTCTGCTAAAAAGAATCTGTGATTGTATTGAATGTGTAAATTGAAAATTATGGCTTCATGAAAGTTGTACCTTATATGGAAAAAATTATGATTGTGGGAAAAATACAATATATAAAGACATTAAATAACTAAAACGTTACTATTAATTCATCATTTTAAACAAATTTATAGTATTTATTCATGGTATGAGTTTTCAAAAGTGCACCATCATACCTTCAACGTTAGCGTAGAAATGGCGCAATGACATGTTTTTCCCAAAAGCTTTTTTAAATTGTTATTCTAATTTTTAGCAAACATCCTTTACATATTTCGTCAATAAAATAATGTACTTTTGAATAAAAAAAGTTTTCGGATATTTATATCTAGAATTCAAAGGAGCTGATATTCTTGAAAGTGTGTCATCACTCTCACCTCTTAACCCCGAGAAAAATTAAAATTAGACTTTTCTTTTACGGATTTTCTTCTTTCATGCAATTAGAGAAGTTCAGGAAAAGGGATGTCTTTAAAGTTCTCTGGAGAGGTAGGTAGATAGGGATTTTGAATTTACGTCACACTGTAGCAACACAATGGGCTATTGGTGACTATCCGGGATCAATCCTAAGGGAAAGATGGAAGGACAACACCTCGTAATTTTGAACCACTGTCAGATAACGAGGTCTACATCTGAGCTAGCATCCCACTCTAAAACTTCCACGCCACAGCAACTTGAGACATTTGAGGCCACGACAGATTTAACATGCACCAGCCCCCAAGTGCGCAACGGTCTTTGGTTGGATAGGGCTTTGAACTCGCAACCCTCCCGTTTCTAATCCGTAACTCTACCAACTACACCGAGGCCCCTTTCCGGATAGGAAGATTCTTGATCTATCCATAGATCGCGGTTGTTAAGAGGGTGCTTCGTGGTAATGCTGTTTTTCTACAAGGACAGATCGGACATTTCTGGTAGATTCTATGTGGATAATCACATAAAATCTGCATGTTTTGTATCGAATAGCTTTTTGAGCTTAATTTCTCTTAACGTGCGTGTGTTCTGTACTCTTTCGATTGCTCGGTTCATGCCATCTTTTGGCGTTTTGTGTTGAGTTCGATTAAAATTTGGCCTATCTTGCGTAGTATTCTAGATTGAATTTTATTTCTATGGTTCTAAGGGGGAGCAATATAGCGAGTTCAAAATAGCTCCTTCAACCTAGAAATTTCAGGCAGAATAAACTGTGCAAATTTCCTGTCGTCAGAGATCAGAATTTGAGTGATTTTGCTCCTTCAAATCAAGATTTTTTGCTTTACATATAAGATAACAGTTATAAGTGTGAATTGGATAATATATTTCTTCAATTTCATTCAATATTTATAATTCTATGTATTCGGAGAATTTATTGCACCATAACAATACCGAGTGAGAAAGTAAGAAAAACTATTTCAATTTAATAATTCATTTAATGTGCATCTGGTTCTAATATTTCTACCATATAGTAAACTGTGACTCTGGGTGAAATTTTGGGCAGTGAGAAGCCTTTTGTGAACAAAATGCTAATAGAATATTTCTTTTAATAAACCCATGTCCAAAAATTGATAATCATACTAAATTCGTATCAAGCAAGGTCACCTAATCTCAATCCAATAGACAATGTTTGGTAGGCTCTAAGACGTCGCACTGCAACTTACACAACACCCCAAGGACCGCATACGAGCAGATAAGTTCTCTAGTGTTCAAATAGAACTCCTTGCCACAGGAAGTGGTTCAAAATCACGAGGCGTTGTCCTTGGATCTTTCCCTTCGTGATTGATACCGGACCGTCTCCAATAGCCCTTTGTTTTGCTCCAGTGCGACGTTGATTAACTACCTACCTTGCCACAGGAACTCTTGAACAGCCCTGTGGAAACTATGTTTGCATGTTGTAAGACCTGCATTGGTGTTAGAAGACAGTATATTTTTAATTAGGTTGTAATTAACAGGGCAAAAAATGCCTTTTTTTGCAATAAATAACCCCTACAATATGTTCAAATAAACATTATTTGTAGTTTCCAGTAGCACCACGAGGCACATAGTGCAACATTGATTTGTCATTTGAGATACTTCGGTACGGATACTTGGCACGGGATTAATTTCAGATTGCATTATGCCTAACTTTAGGACAAATGTGTAAATATAAGCAATTTTAGCTTTTAACCCCTAAATATAAGCAATTTTAGCTTTTAATCCCTAAATATAAGCAATTTTAGCTTTTAAAACCCATGCATTGCATTATGTATTTGTTTCTCATGTATTTCTTTTGCCAGTTTAGCCATTATAGTAGTACAGAGTTTGTTGTTGAGTTAGTATAATAAAACGTGCTATTTTAGTGATATCTATTTATAGTTCTAACCGTAGTTTTTCAATCAATCCAATGCTTATCGGTTTAGAAAGAACCTCTTTCCACAATACCATCAATGCTTTTAGCAATACTCCTCGCTGGAACAAAATGTACGAAACACGTTTTTGTTTCTCACGTAAAGGCATTGATTGAGCTAGTGTTTTTTATATGGTTTGCACCGTTTTAGTCCTGGAGAAGGTCGTAAGAAAAAAGAAAGTGCAGAATGTATTTTACGATCTCCTTACGACCAGGAGAAGCAGGAAATTCCTTTCAGATAGGCTGAAAGACTTCAGCTTTCGTAATCCATCTACATGTTTACTCCATCTCAGTAATAATCTGCTTTGACGTAAAACTTTTCATATAGAATTAGATAGTACGTTACCAGCATAATATTTGATTTGTGTTGTTACATACTTTATTATTACGAACGAATGGTAGGTAGGTGAATTAACATATCACTGGAGCAACAGAGCGGGCTATTGACGACTGTCTAGAATCGAAAGGAAAGGATAACACCACGTAATTTTGAACCACGGTCAGATAGCACTGTCAACACCTGAGCTAACACCCCACTCTCCAAACTTTCACACCACGCCAACGTGAGGACATTTGAGGCCACCACAGATTTAACATGCACGAATGGAATTTCCATACAATCAAGTGTTGTAGTCGTGTTCATTTCTGAGTCAGATGGATCTCGCCGTGTGCATGCGATGTCGATTATAGCAGAAGCAACACATACCACCTATTTATGCGTAAATATTATGCAGAAGAATTTTACAGAAGGTATTTTACTTCCTATCAAATGGTGCCTTTGAATATGCTCTACTATGAATGATGCAAAATGATGAGGGGTGGTTGGTCCATTTCCTGCAGTTTTACATTACGTATTTTATGCATGGATGTACATTTATTTTAAATTTAGAAGTAAAGGAAGTTGAGCTAATATACACTTTATATGATGCTTTCACATCAAGGAATTCAACAGAAAGTTTCAAGTCAATAGAAACTTTGAACGTTTTAAACATTTCTTACTCAAAGAGTAAAACAAATAGTTCACAATAAATGTAAGGAAAATAATCTCATGAGAAAAACTTACGCCTCACATGCTCCTCCTATTGAGACTTTAAATTTTAAACTTTCTCAATATACTCAACTTTCTTTAAATAAATGGTTATTCAGAATAAACTTAAGCTTTTAAGTCAGAATTTGGGCTAGATGCAATACGCTATGAAACCCCCCGACAAAAAACTAGTTCAGATGAGAAGACCACAAACTTAAAAACACGTTTTTGAATTCGGAATACTTTTTGGAAAAGCGAGGTTTTCAATTTATGTTATTAAAGTTAAAGCGAATAAGATCCCCGCTCCCTACAAAAATAATCTTTCTTCAGAGATAATCGCAAGTTTCTATTACATCGTCTAGAAAATTTCATTTTATTTACCAGATAAACTGGATTTACACAAACACCTCAGCGTAATTCATCTTTTTAAAGTTTACTTATTATATTTAACGAAAATCTGCTTCTTTTCACGATTGGGATACTTGCTTAAAAAACCGAAATCAAAGTGAATTACTTCAAATGAGATTTGTTGCCCATTTGTGCATGAAGAACAATAAATGTTGTAGTAATTAGTATAAAATAGTTCTTTATTATGCTTGATTTTAAACTTTTGCAGGCTGTTGCCGTACGTGCGCCACTGAAGAGGGCGAAAATGTTCACGCATGCGCAATACCCGAGCCGACTGAGCCCAACTGCAGTTGATTACTAGACGCTGTAAAGTTAGCAGCATTAACCAGAAGTGGGTAATTAATATTTATATCGACACCCACAATTGCCTCAACTCATTAATGTTCAGCTGTCTTTGTATGTTGTACGGAATATGTGTGTCGTCCTTTTAAATAAAAAGCAGAAAAGACAGCTGTGCAGTGCAGGATTTACGTATAAGCTACACAAATTATAGCTTAGGGCCCCCACTTTTTTGGGGGCCCCCAAAAAAATTGTCCGAGTGAGCAATTGTCATATATACTTAAATATACTGCAGCATTATTTGTCCCAATGCCCCACTTTCGGATTTTGTTAAAGGTTCCAGGGATATGTTCGATCATTTTGAAGAAAAAGCAAAGGAAAAATTGCCTGATGTTGATTACAAGAAAAGCAGATATAGAAGAAGGCATATCAATGATGAGGAAAATGATGCTTTAGGGAACGTTGAGCCAAGAGACAAGTTCAGAATCAAAACATTTATACCTGTGATGGATGCATTAGAGTCAAGTCTGGCACAGAGGGCCTCAATATACAATGACGCTGCAAAAGTTTTCATTCTTAACAAAATTAGAAGCTACAGAAGAAGAGATTCGTGAAGGAGTTAGTGCTTTATGCCAAACATATCCTGAAGATGTGGACATGAATCTTCTAGGAGAAGTCAAGCATTTTCATCAATATGTTAGACATAGTCAAGCTTATGGTTCAGCGGAACATGATAGTCTAACACATCAGGATCTGTATAGGGTAATATGTAACGATCGTGTCCAATCAGCATTCCCTAATGTAGAAGCAATTTTGAGATTGTTTCTTAGTATGATGGTTGCAAATTGCTCTGGAGAAATATCTTTTTCTCAGCTGAAGAGGATAAAAAATGAATTTAGAACAGCAATGACTCAAGATACATTATGTTCCCTCAGTCTCATGTGCATAGAAAGTGACAAACTACGCAGTTTATCATTTGATGATGTCATCAGTGACTTTGCTCTGGCAAAGGCAAGAAAGAAAATATTTTAGTTTAATATAATTCCTTATAACATGTTTCAAGAGATTAGATAATAAGCCTTTGTAAATTGTGCCTTTTAAAAGAACTTTTGGTTTCTTTTTACCAGAGTTTGCATTTTTAAGTTTGTTATGAATAAAAATGATTTTAAGTTAAAGATTTATTATTTCACTATCCATATACTTCTTAATTGTTTTTCAGTTTAACCCTCTAGGCATCCGAAAATCATATTTGGCACCGACATATAATATCTGGACTTATAAAGGGCCCCATATCTCAAATAGCTTAGGGCCTTATCAAGTCTAAATCCGGCCCTGCAGCTGTGGTCCGCCGAACTTTATTTTATGCTTTTTTGAAAAGGTGAACGCATCACTTGGTCCCGTCAGAACCGGAACCAGAACTCAGCAAAATGGATACCATAGAAAAACTCGTAAAAGCGAAAACTTCCTTAAAAGGAAGTATTACTAGAATTGAAAACTTTGTTGATAAAGTGTCTACAGACAGAAATAAAACGGAACTTGATTGAAATTGAAGAAAATAGATCAGCTGTAGCAAAAAGTTGATAAACTGAAACAATAGAAACAATACTCCTTCTGCATAGAAAAAGCCCCAGCACCTGAATTAATAGAATTTCAGGATGATATAGAACAGTGTGAACTACGCCTTGAAGATTTAGAGGTAAAGATTAAGCTCTTTATTAATTCTAATAAGAAATGCGAGTTCTGTGACTGAAGTTGACGAAAAACAAACTGAAACTTTGCTAATTAAAACTAAAATTCCACCTGTTGTGCTTCCCACATTTACGGGAAAATATGAACATTTTAGTGCATTCAAAAATCAATTTGATGATTTGATAACGTCGAACGATCAACTGTCACTCACAGAAATTATATTATTTAAATTCGTGTCTCGTAGAAGTTAAAGAATTTGCATCTACTTTCGATTCATTTTCTTCCTTAGGCCCCGTTCACATGGACTTTTTGCAACGCGCGTTTGAAAAGAATTTTCGAGCGTTACCATGTGAACAGCACTTGGGCGCTTTTCAAGGTCAGTTTCCATTATGCATTAAAATGTTTTTTTATTCCCTTAATCCAACTTTCTATCTTTTGAATGGTTAAAGATAGAGCCAAAATTTCAACGGATTTCAAATCAGCGTAAAATTTTACGTTAGATCGATACCAAAATCATGCTTTTCTTTGAAAAAATTATTTTTTTTGTCAATAGTCGCAATTAATCTTTTTTCAGATATTCCTGTTATACTAAGCGTAAGCGGAAGTATTGCCATATTTTTAAAGGGAATGTCACTTTAATACGATATTTTGTTGCCCCTTATCAACTGTTTTAATTTTACAGCCTTTAAAAGTAGGATGAAAATCTTTCTTTCCCAACCTAAAATTCATTTCTCTGTATTCACAAGAGCCTGTATTTGGTTAACTTAGAAATGTTTAATGAGCAATAAAATGCCTAAAATAATCTAAAAAATATTCAAAACGACGTAAAAATTTGATATTCTTTCGATTTGTAAAACATCAGTTCCCTAATTGCCTGTGAATAAAGTGTTTTTGAACTTCAACCTTTATACATAAATAAATGCAATATAATCGACTTGCTGACCAGAAATGACAACCTAAACAGGTAAATCTTTCGTAGCGTGTAGTATACGATTCCAATGCCATCAACCTCGGTTGTAAATTTTTGAACGTTAGCTTTTCGTACGTTTTTCAAAATTTTTCGAATGACGGGTTATTTTGGACCTAGGAACCGGTAAGAGCCAGCGGATCACGGAGAAGCAGTGCTTTATGTAGTTCAAATTGTGGCATTATTAAACATTTTCATTAACTCTAAAACCTTAAAGTATTCGTTTTTTACTGTCAAGACTAGAGGAAGAAACCCTATAATCTCCAGTGTCGATGATTCACCCACCAAAAAAAAAGTAGGATTTGTTTTGTGTTAAGGGGTGATCACGGATTTTTTGAGCTCAAGAAGCTAGCAGATGAATCATTTGTAATGCGTTTTATCGTAAAAGCTAAACTGCGTAAGAAAAATTGGAATATTTCTGTAAAACTTTGATAAAAAACGAAACTAATTAGAAAATGACCAAAGAATTTCCTTAAAATTTTAAAATTGACAGTGTAAAGTAAAAATATATCCCCAAAAAACGTTACTTCTAGAACCAGGAAATTGGAAACGGAATTTCTGTTTGTATGGCACTGTCTACGAAGTACTATCAAAAGATGACACGCAAACAAAATCCGGCACTGGTGATAACCTTTCTTTTTTATGCTATTTTTGCAGGTTTTATCGTGTTTCCTACGATCTATAGCTAATTTTTATTTAATTTTCCTTCAAATAAATCTCTATACTTCTTTAAAACCTATCTCTAAACATTTTAATGTATCAGCACAAATAACACATATAACAATAATTAGTTTTTTAATTTTTAAACACAATTTTCCCAGAGTTCCAACTATCCGAAACGAATACTAACCCTCCAACCTACCCTCTTTCAGGGGTTTTGTAGCACAAATGGAACCACGCATGGAATAATGACTGGGAAATATTTTAACTAAAATTTGATTAAACCCCACGATGAAACGAGAAAATTTTGTTAAAACTAAAAAATCTCAAAGAAAAACCAAAAAGCAGTATATATCGAAAATCAGGAGATTGCTAATAGAATTTGCGTCTACACGTATATATAATATAAAAATTTTGATTAAAGTAGTAATAACACTAACTGCAAGATTAAAATATAAATTCTATGAAAAATATGCTCACAGTAAATTAAGTTGATTTTCAAAAGTGATATCGAGTTCAATGTAACACGAGGATGTGAAAAATGAATGAAAATTGAAACTTATCTTACGCATTTCACCCGTTGAGGAAAAATATAAAAAAACTAAAGTTTAGCTCTTTTAAACTGAATATTTTATTTAAGCTTTATTTTAAAGACGTTTGCCGCACATGAAAACTAGAACGGACAGTTGTCGGTATACGTTATTCTCAGAAATAAAATTACCCACTATCCTCTTTAGTTAAAAACTATCAAATTTTTGCAAGTTTTGTGTGAAAGCAGAGTAAATTTCTTCAGTAAATCGAATACGATTCAATTTTCTCATCCTATTTTTAATGGCCATAAATATAAATCAGTGGATTAAGACAAAATACTCCAATCAAGTTATATCTTTTCTATAAAAACGAGATTAATACTCCCTTTTGTGTTCGTAATGGATATATTCGTCAAATGAGTATCGCGCAAATATTAAAGTTACAGTTGAAAAATTATTTATATAAAGAAAATCACATTTCAGGTATCGATCTGGTGTAAAATTTTCCGCAGATTTCAAATCCGTTGAAATTTTCACTCTATCTTTAACGATCGCGAAGATAGAAACTTGGATTAGAGGAATTAAAAAGCCTAACGCCCGTCAAAACGCGTGTCATGTGAACGCTGCAGAAGAAACCTATGCTTCTCAAAACGCCTTCAAATCGCGAGAACGACCGGAGATTGTTGAAGCGCCGAAGCAATCTAGCGCTTGGATTCTCGCGATTTCTGCATGTGAACACTCCAGTAGAATTCTATGTACTTTGGCTACCCGCGTTTTGTTTAGACGTAAAACGCGCGTTGGAAAACGCCTCATGTGAACGGGGCCTTATACAAAGCCCTTGAATCGCGATATGACAATCAACGGTTAATTGTTGATGTTCATATTCAATCTATTTTGAACTTTAAGAAAATAGAACGTGAGAATGCACAAGAAATTCGCGCCATGATCGATTGCATCCAAAAGAATTTAGGCGCTTTAAAGATGCTAAAGTATGAACAAAATGATTTACTTAACATTTTTCTGCTAAATATTATGCTTAAAAATTAGATAAAAAATCCAGAAAGAACTTTGAATTGTTACAAAAACCTAAAGAGATCCCTTCCTTTGATCAATTCATGACCTTTTTAGAACAACGTGAAATAGTCTTGTTAGCTGTAGACAGGAATTCTATTCCCGAAGGAAAAACGATGATGAGAAAATCCTTTAATTTTGTTTCCAAATTCAAAACTCTATTGGTTAATCAAAACAATGAAAATAAAAGCTGTATAATTTGTTTTGAAAAGAATCCTCATCTTGTTTTCAGATGTGCAAAATTTCTACAATATTCCCTCCGAAAAAAATTCGAACTTGTGAAGTTTCATAAGCTTTGGGAACTGTGCTTACGAAAAAATCACGAAAAAATGAGTGCCGTTCGAATTATTTATGTAGCTGCGGTGGAAAGCATTCTAAATCAATTTGTAGACATGCTGACGCTAGTGTGAAAGGCGCCGGTCGAAAGTAAACACGTGTCCGCAGCGGATTCAGAAATGAAAAATCAAAACGAAAGCTCATCATAAATTCTTCCACTTTCCAAAACACTGTTTTAACAAGTATCTCTAATCATAATAAAAAGAGTGTTTTATTATCTACGGGTATAATTTGGTTGCAAAATAAAGATGGAACATTAATAAAATGTAGATGTATTTTTGATAGCGCGTCAAATGTTAATATATTGTCCAGAAAAACGAGTGATTTCCTTGGTATTAGATTAGAAAAAGTACAAACTTCGGTTTTTGGATTAAATTCAACAAAACAAAATTTGAAAAGGAAATTGACGACTTTCATCTCGAATGAAAACGGAAGTTTTGTGGAACCTATTGAGCTCATAGTTACTGACAAGATTACGGGGTTGACGCCCTAGTGTTAATTTAGATATTTCAAAAATAAAAATTCCTGAAATTTTGAAATTAGCTGATCCTTGTTTTTTCGAAGCCAAAGAGATTCATGCGTTTTTAAATGCAGATATTTTTTGTCGAATAATGAAAGATAATCTTTACAAAGTGAATGAAGAATTACTGTTTAAGGAAACTAATTTGGTTGGATCGCGGGTGGAAGACTCGACGAAATCAAAACTAATGATGTGGCATCATAGACGATAGTTCTATAGACGACACTTTGAAACAATTTTTTGAACTCGAATGTCTTGGTATAAAAGATGATCCTTGCTTTCGTGAAGACGATCAGGCCATGGAAATCTTTGAACAGTCAGATACAATAAAGGGCGATATACAGTGGGATTGCCATTTCGTAAAGATTGGAAACAATTATCAGATAATCTTCCGGTAGCAAAACAGCGATTCCATAGTTTGTGGAGAAGGTTTAAAAAAATTCGGAACTTTATTCACAGTGCACAGAAATTATTCAGGATTATTTAAATCAAGGAATAGTTTAGAAGGTCGAAAATTCTAAAATAAAGACAAACCAACATATTATTTGCCTCACCAAGCCGTAAAAAAGGAAGGTCGGGTTTCAACTACAACACGTATAGTATTTGACTCAGCATCGCACCAGACTAATGAGTTGTCCTTAAACAACTGCTTGTGGCAGGGTCCCAACTTATATCCAAACCTACTAGATGTGCTTATCAACTTTAGACTTAATCGAATTGCAATATCATCTGATATACATCAAGCCTTCCTTCAAATTTGCCTGGAAGACAACGATAAAGATGCTGTACATTTTTTGTGGACTGACTGTAATCCTCGTATTGATAAAAGGCCAAACCTGCAAATATATCGTTTCAACAGGGTACCCTTTGGGGTCAACGCTAGCCCGTTCCTGTTAGCGGCTACTGTTAAACATCACATTGATAAGTAGTGTAAAGATGAGTTTTGCACAGCTGTACAACATCTAGATTCTTTTATGTACGTTGATGATTGGATCACAGGACAAGACACTCGTGAAGAGGCACTTTTTATTTCCAGCTGTGCCAAAAATATCATGAAAGAAGCAGGGATGGTGATGCGAAAATGGATCTCCAATGACGCTACGTTGATGAGTCAGTGGGCTGCAGAAGGTTTCGAGACATATCCAGTTGAAAATTCTGTCAGCTTGGGAACTAACAAGACAAAAGTATTGGGTATGGCTTGGCAAACTCAAGAAGATTGTCTGACCATGGACACAAAAGGTCTACTAGAATTCATTTCGGGCAATGAAAACACTAAAAGATTTCTTTTGCAAACCATTGGGAAAATCTATGACCCGTTGGGTTTGCTTACCCCCTTTACAATAAGAATGAAATGCCTCATTCAGGAACTCTGGTCGAGAAAAATCACATGGGATGAAATTTTACCTCCAGAGATTAAAGAAAAGTGGTTGAATTGGTGCAAGGAGCTGCCACTCTTAAATGAGCTCAGAGTCCCAAGATTGGTACTAGATTCTACCAAAGAAGAAAATGACATCATAGAAATCCATACCTTTTGTGACGCTTCCAAACTTGCATATGGAGCTTCAGTTTATTTGAAAGTTAAAAAACAAAGTAAGGTACTTGTAAACCTCGTCACCTTTACCACCACCATCTGACTTTAGAAGTCAGAGTAGCACCATTAAAGAGTGTTACGTTATCTCGGCTCGAGCTTCTGGGTGCTTTGGCAGCAGCTCGCTTGAGTTCAAAGGTTCAAGAAATCATCAGTCAGAAAAGGCACTGCACTGTGTTTCATTGGACAGACTCCAAAATTGTTTTATTTTGGTTCAAAGGGTCTTCAAAAAGGTGGACGCAATTCGTGGCGAATCGAGTCGAGGAAATCACAAGGTTGACAGATCCCGATACGTGGTATCACTGTGCCGGAAAGGACAATCCTTCAGACCTCTTGTCCAAGGGTCTTAAAGCTGAATCGCTTCTACATAATGAAAAATGGTGGAATGGACCTTTCTTCTTACAATCTGATGATGAGTGTCCAGTACCGAATGAAGAAGAGTACTTACCAGAACTAAAATCTAAAGACTAATGAAAGCACTTTATTGACTTTAAATTCTGAAAACGCAATTTTCGATTATCTAGTTAACCGTAATAGCAAATTTTTAACTATAGTTCGAATTCTGAGTTTTCTTTTTAGGTTTGTGAATAATTGTAGGAACCCTAAAAATAAGAGACAAGGTCCCCTGGGATCGGATGAGATGTCTGAAGCTGGGGTGTTTTTAGTCAAACAACTTCAAAGTGAGGAATTGTCTGCAGAAATATCAGCCCTCAAGTCCAGTGGTAGTATTCCAAATAAAAGCAAGATTTTAAATTTATCACCAATTTTAGACAGTAAAGGTATCTTAAGGGTAGGGGGCAGACTAGAGAATTCTCAGCTGTCATATTCAAGTAAACACCCTATATTACTCCCCTCGAAAGGTAAGTTAACTGAAATTATCGTAAGATATTATCATGAAAAGTATTTTCATCTTGGACCTCAACATTTACTTTTTCAGGTTAGGCAAAAATATTGGCCCATTCATGGAAGAAATTTGTGCAAAAAAATCCTGCACAATTGTGTCATTTGCTTTAAAGCTAATCCCAATGAGTGCTCACAAAAAATGGGCAATTTGCCAATGCAGAGAATAACACCCGATAAAGTTTTTAATTCGACTGGAATTGATTTATGCTGGCCATTCTTAATCAAAAACAGATATCAGAGAAAAGGTCCCGAAATTAAAGTTTATGTTTGTGTATTGGCGAGGTGTATGTATAGTGACAAAAGTCATACACCTCGAAATAATCAGTGATTTAACTTCACAAGCTCTAATAAACACACTGAAAAGATTTATTTCGAGAAGGGGAAAATGCCATAAAATATTATCGGATAATGGGACAAACATGGTAGGGTCTAATAGAGAACTTAGAGCCCTATTTAGATTTGTTCAAGAAAAAGAGTAATCTTTATTTGCCTTTTTCGCGGAAGAAAACAGCATTCCCCAAGAAGTCCGAATTGGAGAGGCCTCTGGGAGGCAAACATAAAGGCATTTAAATATCACTTCAAACGCGTTGCTGGGAATTCAAAATTTACTTATGAAGAGCTGCTAACTCTCGTGACTCAGATAGAAGCTGTTTTGAATTCTCGCCCGCTTACCCCTCTCTCGGCCGATGTTGACGACTTGGAGGTGCTGACGCCGGCACATTTCCAGATAGAAAGGCCGATGACGGCCATAGTCGAACCGTCTCTAACTAATATTGAGACAAATCGCCGTAATGCTTGGCAGAGAATTACAAAATCGGTACAAACAATCTGGAAAAGATGGAGCCTCTCATATTTGAATAGTCTACAACAAATGAAGGAATGGGTAGTTGATAAAAAAATCTAAAATAGGGGACATGGTTTTGATAAGGGAAGAAAATCTCCCACCATATAAATGGTTATTGGGAAGAATGATAGCCATATATCCGGGACAGGATAGAGAAGTACGAGTTGTTGACGTGAAAACCAGTAAGGGAGTTTATAAAAGGTCCATCTCCAGATTGAGTGTACTGCCTATTGAAAAATAAATGTATTGTTTTCGGATAATAATAATATTTGTTCTTTATGAAAATTTTCTAGTGCTTAAGTGTATACTGTTTATCTTACTATTGTGATTATAGTGATTATAGTGATTAGTTATTGTTTATTAGTTTACATTTGATTATAACTGAAATTTAAGCATTCATTTATGTTTAGACTTATACTATATACAAAATAGAATTTTTAAGTTCTTGCATGAGAACATGGCAAGGCCGGGCGGAATGTTGCCGCACGTACGCCACTGAAGAGAGGCGAAAATGTTCACGCATGCGCAATACCCGAGCCGACTGAGCCCAACTGCAGTTGACTACTAGACGCTGCAAAGTTAGCAGCATTAACCAGAAGTGGGTAATTAATATTTATATCGACACCCACAATTGCTTCAACTTATTAATTTTCAGCTGTCTTTGTATGTTGTACGGAATATGTGTGTTGTCCTTTTAAATAAAAAGCAGAAAAGATAGCTGTGGTCCGTCGAACTTTATTTTATGCGTTTTTAAAAGGTGAACGCATCACAGGTTAATTGTATGTATATATATATATATATATATATATATATATATATATATATATATATATATATATATATATATATATATATATATATATATATATATATATATATATATATATATATATTGTGGTGATGGTCTATATATATATATATATATATATATATATATATATGATATTGTAATTCGAGATTCATATGCAAATCTTTCTTCGAATGGTAATTATTTTTACGAAGAAAATTTGATGCAAGTTTCATGGTTCATCTGTGTGATAAATAATATATTTAAACAATTGATAATACAAACCCTACTGAATATTAGTTTTAATATTCGAATATCATCCATCTATAAAATCAAAATTCAACAATTTAAACTCACTTCATGTATGTTTTGATTAATCTCAGCTTCCTGGAGTTTTGCTTTTTAAGAATCAGTCATAATAATCATAATCCTACGTTTTCTTTTCATGGTTATTCATTTTGTCCCATCTTAAACATTTATATACTCATTTGTACTCTTACTAAAAAATGCTACCTTATGAAGTATCGAAAGAGTGCATAATTAAGAAACAAAATTGATTGACAATGTGATTATTTTCTGATTGATTTACATTTGGATATTTTTTAGGGTTTATCAAAAACTTTTATTTAGAATTCAGAATAAAGTTTAAGACGGGTTTTCTACAATAGCCCAGAATGGTTTCAGGCTTTCTTGTTTTTTATCTTAATTTATTTTTAATTTTGTAGTTTATTTTTTATTATCTTTATCTATTTTTATAACAATCCTATATTAAATGTAGATATACTCATTATACGGTAGAATATGATAAAAAAGAAGTGAGTAATGAAAGACAATATTGATGTGATATGACAATCACATAAAAGTTTGTATACAAAATGAAAGAACATGATTTGATTTATAATTTGTTTATTATACTTTTAAGGTAAATTGCTATATTTGTAAGAATTTAAAATAAAATTTATACAATAACAACTTTTAAATAATATATAAACATAAATACACACAGCTTTCTGAAGTTAAGAACATACACAATCTTAAATACCAATTGAAAAATCATTAAAGCATAAGCAAACAAGATTTGAATGTTTCACCTGCTCACAGAATAGATTTATAGTTTGTTGTCGAAATTTTTATGAACGTAAATATTACCACGATTTGATAAATGTATTATTGTGTAATACATGTTACATTATTTGTCACACAATATCAAATTTGATCTACCCAAAGCTTGAAGAATATTACAGCATTACTTGCTTGGTCACAGTTCCAATCACGTGAATATGTAATATTCTTTATAAATGTATAAAAGCAACTTTTTTAATCAAACCTTATTTGATTGATTTATTTCTTGAATAAGATTTTAAAAGTTATAATGGTGCTAAGAATTTATTGAATTATCTTGTACTTTAATAAAGACACACAGGAATAAAATGCATGGTATAGAGTTTCAATATAGAAAGTTGGAGGCTCTGGAATTCTAAATATTCAATTTGAATTTCGAGAAACTTCGGTATGACTTATAATTAAGTATGTTAAATTTATTTGATTAAATTTAATACTCATTGAATGAATTAAAAATAAGAAAAACCTGCTATTTTAGTGAAATTATACATCAGAGTTTATTGCTGAATACAAAACTTTTATTCATATCATTATTAAGACTTGTATGTTGACCCTATATATATATATATTTAAGAGCTGTTAATTTGAACAACTTCTTTTTAATTTCTAAATGTTTTCTGTCCATTAGTCTTGGGAAAATCGCAAAGTGTGAAAGATTAGTCTAAGTTGCAATACATTGAAATAAATATAACTTCTGGTTTCAGGTACATGTATATGGAGGATTTGATGAGTACTTTTATGTATGCACAATATAACGACCAGAACAGGAAAATGTAAGAATAAAGTATTTTACAAAATCATTTTTTAAAAATAGAACATAATTCTAGTCCATCTCAGGAGTGATAAATTTCTCTAACTCCTTTGAGTTTAAACTAGTTCTATAGCATAATTCGAGACAAATTTGAAAATCTTACTCAATAGTACATATATACATAGTAGTAATAGGTATAAATACCTTAGCTGCACTTGTTTTTCAAAACTATTCTATATTTGTACTATTAGTTTTTATATAGGAAGAAAATTTCGATTTTCATTAGTTTTTCTCTTTTAGGGCAACCGGAATTCTATCGTTATAGGTATATGATTATTAGGGATAATGTGAATTTCACAAATTCTTTTCTTCTGCTCGCTCTAATTGAAAAGAAAGTAATAGACTACTAATAATAATACGTAAATAAGAATAATACTTTAGCCTGAGTATTTAAAATCTGTACTTTCAAATGTTATCTGCGAAACTAAACATGTATACTAAAAATATTTATAAACAAATTAAATCTGTATCACTGATACACGTTTATTACTATAAAATGATCTGGACGAAAATAATTGAATTCGAAAGACATATTGACGTGTCTAAAGATTAAATGAGGATTTGCAGAAAAAAATATGTAAAAAGGGAATAAGATATGGTACTTAAATATAAAACCTGATATTCTTTGGGTTATATATAACAAATAAATGTTAAATCATTTCAGGCAAATAATCTGAGTTTGCTGCTTATTTCATACCTCGTATTATATACTTTGTAAAGCTTTATCTGGCATAGGCATTTTCGGTCAATGAACACAGCAGTCGACGTTTCTATGCAGGATGAGGTGGTAGGCAAGAGAATTTCATGCTAAGAGGGTCCTTGGATTGTTAAAATTGCTAATACTTTTACTACGGTATTTTTTAAATCTATTATGATATAATTTTTAGCTATCAGATTCTCATTGCACTATTAAGAAATTGTTAGCTGCCGAAGGATGATCAGGTTTGTTCCGAATTTCTTGTTCGACGAATCCGATTTTTCTCTGTATTTGCTTCAGGCATCACTCTTGAAGGCTCAAATATTTTCTTACATCTAAGTATTTGATTTCATTATTTCACATTCGTCCCTTGTCTTTCAATAAAAGCTATCATTTTACCTCTTCATTCCTGGAATACCCATTTGGGTACATTAAAAGAAAAGCTGCTTTTTACTCTCAAAAAGTTAAAGTATATTCATTAATTCCTTTTGTCCTCATTCAGCTACAACCTAAAGTGCTGACACATGGAGCAAATGCTCCAAGTGGGTTACGTATGCATTTCTGGACATGATTTTTAGCCATTATATATTGTTAAAAAATAATATACAATGGTTTGTACCATTTCTGAGTATCATTTTAAGTACCCTAAATAAATTATGAAGTAATTTATGTAAGGAGGATTTTTCTGGGAACTGAAGAGGCTAAGAAGTTATTGTTAGCTGCCGATGGATAGTGAGGTTTTTGTCCGACTAGTCCAATTATTCACGGTATTTGCTACAGGCTCCATTTTTTCAGCAGGGCTACAATATTTCCTAATCTATATCTTAAGTTTAGATTACATATTCGTGCATATGTCCATTACCTTCAATAAAAGCATTCAATTTGACTCAAACCATGAGGTACGGTGCCGATCACAACGACATAAGGGGACATCATCAAGGTCATCGCGAAGACAGTGAAGTAGATCAGGGTTTAAATAAATGATTAAATCATATCTTTTGAGGAGGGTGTTTTTGGGGGACTGAAGAGGTTAAGTCATTGTTAGCTGCCGAAGGATAATCACATTCCTAAATTCTTGTCCGACGAATCCAATTATTCACGGTATTTGCCATGGCTTCATTTTTTTCTGGAGGGCTCCGATATTTTCTAATCCTGTATCTAAGTGCCTGGTTATATATTCGTATACCAGTCCGCTTCCTTTCAGTAAAAGCACCCAATTCGAAACTCAAGCCATGAGGTGCGGTGCTGATCCCAGCGACAGCACTGTCGAGGCCACCGTGAAGACCGTGAAGCTGATGAGGCATATGCGGTCGACGACCATAGCGGCGAACTGCCAGTCGGACACGACGTCCGAGTCCGCGTCGTCCTTCCTCATCTTGGCCGTGATCACCTTAAGCTCCTTGAGGATGGCGGACAGCTCTGCGTCGGCGTGCATGCAGCTGTAGACCATGGAGCCGTGGTGCGAGCCGACGTTGGCGTAGTTCCGGTCCCTCTGCACTGCGGGGGACGAGGATGCCGTGGCGGGGTCCTCGGCACCACTGGCCGCCCCGCCGCCGTCCAGGATGTTGGTGAGCAGGCTGCGCGAGGAGCGTTCTTTCAGCTCCATCTCGCTCACCTTTGTGCTGCGGAAGAGGTCCCGCCTGGTCACTTTGTGCCCAGGCCGCTGCATTCTGAGTAACCACGGTAGCCATAGCAGGAATATTTTTTTGATCTGTAGGGGAACAATGGCAAACAATTAATAAACGGTGCTCATTCTGAATAAGCAACAATATTTTAAGATTCTACTTCAACTCCAATCGGTTCTAGTTCGGTGGATGATCCCGGACCGTCGTCAATAGCCCGCTGTGTTGCTCCAGTGCTACGTTAATTAAGTACCTATCAATCGGTTCTAGTGCAGGGTGCTGGCTTCTGGATCAAAATCTTCCTGGTTCCAATCTGGGGTAAGGTATGGTTGTTTGCTCGACTGGAATGAATGTGTGGCCTCTATATAAGCTGGTTGCGCCTAGAATATGTTGTATATGTATGAGGTGCTGGCTTCTGAATCGAAAGGTTCCTGGTTCCAATCCGGGGTCAGGTATGAGTGTTTGCCCGACTGGAATGAATGTGTGGTCTCTCTATGAGCTGGTTATGCCTAGAATGTGTCGTGTGTATGTGAGGTGTAACGTGAACTCGCACCAGGTATAACACCAGTGATGCACCAGGGTTCAAAGTGATTTACAAGTCCGCACTTGTAATGACATAACGAATAATCTTCAATTGGCGAGGCATTAGAAAAAGTATAAGTGGAGGTGGAACATCGAGCATCCCATCTGCTTAAAATGGTTGAAACAAGATGTATCGAAGCCACGTACCACATTTCCTTTCATTTCTAATGCTCGACCACTAACCTCTATGGCCTTAGGCACTAACAAGGAGAGAACTGACTGCTATTTGTGAAGGAGGACACTGTGGGTAAGCCACCCTTACTTGTTACAGGGACAATCACTACATCCATACGCTTAAAAACTGGCATTCGAACCCGAGACCCAGTGCCATGACCACTATATCAGTTAGGTGGAATTTAGACACCTCTATTGAGAATTAACTTTATTTATAGTCGTATATATAACCATGCATATTTTCTGGTAGCTTGAAGTTACTTTATCTTTTTATGCTCTGTTACATTGGTGACCCTGTTAGTTTATGTGAATATTCCTTTATTCGATATTCTGATGTCTAAGAGTGCTCTAGATGGGCAGTGGAAGGTCTCACACCTCTTAAAACTACTAAAAATCTTTGTTGTGTTCGAATTACATTCATGTAACGTAATGATATAATGTGTGTGCGTGATCCATATAATTCATTCGTAAAGTTATTTGTTTCAAAAACATTTTTTTAACACAGTACCTTTCAAAGGATTATTCAATTATTGTAAAAAAAGTTTTCTTGTTCTCCGAATTCTAGTAAGGTGCATACTAAATTAGACAAGAAATCACGAGATATTGATAGTACATATAGCATTTCGAGTTAATGAGACGATCACTACCTCGTTGAACTCAAGCTGTTTACCCGTCGTTCTTTCAGAACTTGGCCTCTGTGCCGTCAATATCTTCCTATTTCACAAGAGGGTGTTTGTTTGCACTTCAAGATCGCAGATACCTAGTTTGAGGTTGCTCCAGTTATAGGGAGAAGGCTCAATACGGTCCCTTTCTAAGTCCCCACAAGGATAAACATGTTCTAGTTTAACTTTCTTACTGCTTCCAACAGCATATTTGCCAGTTAGGAAGTAATGTAACTGCTATGTCAACACAGTTTGTATTCAAACCTCTCCCCAAAGCACGCTGGTTCATTGAATGAACTCGAAATTGATCCCTGACAGTCGTCAATAGTCCCTTCGTATTACTTTCATAGACGTGAAATACGTAGAAGTAGACTAAGCATTGCTATTGAGGGGAGCAACAAAAAGTGTGACCAACATGTCAACTAGTAGTCACGTGATTGCTCTGTGTAAAAGTGATTTGGTTGGCAGATTTGGTATCTTATCGCCCCTTTGGGCGATACATCTTATGACAGGGTAGATGTGTGAATCCGTATTTTTATAGTGTGCCAAAAGTTGTGAAATCGTCAGTGTTTTACTACGTCACGCGGACCAATCAGATGATGAATAAATGGACGGGGCGCCTTCTCCCGTCTAGTGGACCAATCAGATGATGAATGTCCATTTCCATCCGGAAGACGAAAGTTCTAAGTACATGTTACTACTAGTTTTGGTAGGCATACAAAAAGGCATACCATTGCTTAATCTACTTTTGATTCCTCTATGGTTACTTCAGTGCAACGTAAATTCAACTACCTACCTACCTCATTACATGAACCTTCCCTCTATTTACTCGTCATCTTGCCGTGGTTCGAAATTGCGTGGTGTTGTCCTCGAATCTTTCCCTTCGGGTTTGATCAGAGACCTTCGACAATAGCCCGTTGTGTTGTTCCAGTGCAACGTTAATTAAAATATCTACCTACCCTCGCATTCACTGTAATTCTAGATTCTTAAGGGGGATTAGCCTCGATCTTTAAATCAAAAGCTTTTGTTCTCTTTTAATGTAGTCAATTAAATAGTTCTCTAGTTAGTTGATCACTAGTTTGAGGATAAAGACGTAAAGCTTCTATAGATCAATCAGAACACACGAAATTTGATTTTAATGTTTTGGATTGGTTAAAAAACCACAGGAAAACTTACCAGCTTTTTAAGATCCGAAATTTTAAATTCTGGTATTATTCTGAGTTAATTTATTTTCAAAATAATTATTGAAAAGTAAACAAAATGGTAACAGTTCAATGTGTTTTGACAAGCAGTTTTTCATGGACAAGATACAGTTTGAACTTTAATGGACCTGTAAATAATATATATTGGAATTTTACGAGAGTATATACAAATATATGTAATAAATGTAAATAGAACTAGAATTAAATGAGAATTTCTTCATTTGATGCATAGTTTTTGATTTGTTGCCAAAAATATTTTCAAGACTTTAGGTAAGATAATTTTTGAAAAGTTGGCAGTTATACAATAGTAGGCGAAAATATTTATGAAAGTTGCAGCAGGGCAAAGAACAAAGAAAGTGATTAAGGTCATGAATATAACTATTTGTCAATGGTAACGATATACATATATGTAAATTTTCTTGATGTCTGTTATTTGCATAACGGAACGAAGTATGAGGGATTTTCAATTGCAAAGAACGAATCCCAGACGGAAAACTGATATTTTGCTTCCTCTAGCCAAATGCTCTCGTATGACACATATCGAAATTACCTTACAATTTAGTTCATCAACGTTTTGGTACGTTTGGCTTTTTAATATAATTGGTGTTGACTGATATCAAGTTTTATTTTTCAATTCTGAATTCTATCTTGGTTATTTAGCTATTCTCGTTAACAGATTCGAGGTCGTCGATTAGCAACGTACTAAAATCGCATTTTGAAATACAAGTAAAGTGGCGTCACATCTGGAATGTGTACAGTAAACACGTTCGAATGCAAAAACCTACATCTGGTTTATCACGTTTCATTTCATAGTATAGATAAAATCATAACCTTGTCATTGAGGTCTGGTAGCCGAGTAGTTAGCACTCTAGCATTCGGTTTTACATTCTCTAGGTTCGAATCCCTTTATGGGCATGGATGATCGTAGTGGTTTGGAATCCTCTTTATGAGCCGTAAGTCTCGGTCTAATTAGCCCTCGTATAGAAAAAGGTAGCCTTAGAGCTGCTAATCAAACCATTCTCTCAATGAATTCGGTCAACTTTTATTCAGAAATGTAACACACATTGCTGCAAATAAATAACCAAAGAAAGCAACGGCTCTATTAAGAAAACATTAATCTGCAAGTCGTTTCGATTCCGATCAGATTTCGAAGCTAACCCATTATAGATGGTAAATTACCCGGAGTGAACACCCAATAAAGCTCAAAAACGATAATATTAACAAATTGCCCCTTAAAAAGGAAAACCTTAGTGGAAGACTTTATTCACGTGCTTCTAAACAAGCTACTTAAAAACATTTATCAATAACCGTTAGACATTCGATTAAGAGTTTGCAACGAAAACTGCTATTGAGGCAAATTATCAGAAGTGTTTAACTTGTGCCGGAGCGCCGTTAAAGTGCAAAGTAAATTAGAAAATAACGACGCTTGTTGCAAAATATATTAAAGAACATTTATTTTCGAAATTTCAAAGATGCCCTTTGGGTGCAGCTGAAATTATTTGCTGAGTGCAGGAAGCCTCTGCAGCTGGAACGGAGCGCTGTTTTTAATTACTACTCCGGTTTGCTTTACCAGTAGGAAGAAATCTTAAAAGGCCCATCCGCATTTTTGCGGCAGGTAAACAATTTGGAAAGGAAATTTTTTTGCCGGTATTTGCAAAAATCTGAACATTTTTTTAATTTCTGAAATTATAATTAATTTGGGGAACCTCGGCTGTGAGTTTTCGCTGAGTTTTGCTTGGGTTGGAAATGAGGACAGCGAGCGTACATCCCGCACAAAATAAATATTTTAGGATATTTTTAATTATAAAACTCTTGGCTGGCAGAATACTGTGGAAACGAAAGTTTTATTTTTCAGATTAAAATAATTATTTTTATTTGAGAGCAAATATGTTTCAATGAATATGAATACCCTAGGTTAAATGCAGGTAAAAAAATCAATTGAAAGTGCATAGGCGAAATTCATATACATCGGGCTGCTTACAAAGCTCGGAACTTTAATTGTTGCATTTATTTTATTTGAAATATCTTTTTTATTGCTTACCTGGTGCTGTTTAAGAAAATGGGACAAGAATAAAAATCTAATCATCTGGGAGTGCTCATTTTTTACTATTGAAGCAAATCTAACATGTTATTCAGAGAAGAAATGGCTTTTCAAGCCTTCGGGTGTACAAGGGATTGAGATACATGTCGTTCTCTCATTAGTGGTTGTTGTCTGTATGCTGTTGACATAAAAAAATTTACAGTTTTACACCACTGTTTTAAAAATATTAGCTTTAATGTTTCTAATGCATGGAGTTTAAAGATTCAAGACTGCCGCAAACTGCTCTGGCAAGACTTAGAAGCGGGCACACAAGATATATAACATTTGCATGGAAATAAGAACTTTACAACTTTTCCATGAACCGCAACCCCAGGAACTCCTTCCCATACATTATTTATATCGGTGTCTGTGAGTATTAGTTGAATTTAAGTCGCACTAGAGCAACAAAATTGGAGACGATCTGGAGGTGACGCTATTATAGACGGTCTGGGATCAATCTCGAAGAGAAAGATTAGAGGACAACACTTCGAAATTTTGAACCACGACCAAATGACGTCAACATTTGAACTGGTACGCCACTCTCCAAACTTCCGCACTACTCCAACGTGATGGGTTTCTGCGGGACCGCTCTTGAACAGGAGTTGGTCGAGGTGCGACTTCTAAAGCATGGTATTTTGAACTTGGTCTAGGGTATACTTTGATGCTGAATAACATATTTATTAAGTGATGAGAACAAGATTGCCTTTAGTAAAATGAAGGTATTTAGAATCCGATCGTCATACATTTGCTGGGCAAACCTCAATCAATTTTGGTACAAATACTATTTGGATCATGGATTTTTGATTTCTAAAATAGCTCAGATTTTCAACACCAGTGAAACAAATAGCACTATAAGCTCATTTTCAGAGCAAATTTTGTTTAAAAAGTGTAGAAAGTTGACATTTTACAGTAACTTATTTTGACATCACTTACAGATGTGGTTAATGTTTCCCTTACTCGTGTTCCGAAAACTGCATTCCTTAAACTGAATTTTATACTGCAGAAAGTAGAAGGTTTTAATTGATTTGTCTGATATGAACCTTTATTCAATCCTTTAAAGTGACTAAATTATCTTTGGTACATCTGCATATATACATGATATCTTTTGTATAGAAAAATGACAGATATACTCTCAAATTTGGATAAGCTTACTTAAAGGGAAGATTATTTTAATTGTATCACACACACACACACGCACACGCACATATATATATATACATGTATGTGTATGTGTACATCCTCCAATGACTAAAATCTGTGTGTGATAATTTCATATGACAGTGGAATGCCCCTATTACAGATTCTGGCAAATAAAGACTTAGTTTCAGAATATGTAAAGTTTTAAGTTACATATTATTATACATTTAAAATTTCTCTCCATTTAAGTTATGCTTCTCAATAAAAGTTATTTTTAAAACTAATATAGTCTTAAAAAATTACAAAATATGGAGTCTCGAATATATATTATTCCATTAGAAATTATAGCTTCAAAGAAAGCAGTTTTAAGATTACAGACACGAATTTGTCTAGAGATTATTTTCAAGGCACCAACCAAGGGGAGTTTCAACACAAAGTAAAAAGTAAATTCCTAACTTCAGTGGAGTGGAAAGGAGAAGCCACCCAGTTCCTCTTTTTCATAACCGAAATACTTGTAAGCATAAATAACCCCTGATAAGGTACTCCATGGAGAATTCTATACTGATGCCGACTGCTTTTCTTGCGGTTGATTTTGTGTGGTTTATATCCATTTGTTTACATCCTCCAATGTACAAATAATGTATCAATGCTACGTTTGAGAAATCGATGATTTAACTTTAATAACATGACGTTGAAGTGGTCAAACAACCAGTCCCAAGTACAACCCTTTTAACATTTAAGTAAATATTGGCGGTATCACGCCAAAGACAAGAGACTGCAAAATCGTTATTTCAGGAAAACATGGTAACAAAAGGATTTGTTGAAAATGTAAGTATACATTTTAATTGCTTAGGCTTCTAATTAAAATTGTTTTGGCATGGCATAAAGCAACTAATGAGTATAAAATTACCAAAATTGCTGATTCGTGTGTTTAGTGTGGTGCCGACGATATTTGTTGCTCTTATTTAATAAATAAAACATTATCCGCTAATTATCTATCTATTAAAATTTAGGTAATCTTAAAACAATTTAATTACTGGACAATCATGGTTTACACCATATATCTGGAAAATGGTTTTAGAGGCTTTTCGCATCGTCTATAATCATCGACCTTAAAATGAAATAGAAGGAGCACGTGCCCGCAGCTTCATGTTATTTCTTCCAGTTGCTCGGTTTAAAGAAATGTCACGTGTTTGTAGGCAAGAGCAGGAATCCTAAATTATTGATTGGCTAAAGTGATTATCCACCGTGATCAAAAACACTAGTCTTGCGCTTCCATAGCCAATTGGCTAAGTCGATTTGTGATTTACCCTTCAGAGATCTTACGATAGCGACTCCACCCAAATGATCCGTCTATTTCATTAGAAGGTCGATGTCTATAATTGATGGATATATCAACGGATAGTTTTGTATATTTTGAAAATGACGAATAAAATTAATTTATCGTTTACAAATAATGACGTTTACGTGTTTGTGGGCAAGAGCAGGAATCCTAAATTGTTGATTGGCTAAAGCGATTATCCACCGTGATCAAAAACACTAGTCCTGCGCTTCCATAGCCAATTGGCTAAGTCGATTTGTGATTTACCCTTCAGAGATTTTACGATAGCGACTCCACCCAAATGATCCGTCTATTTCATTAGAAGGTCGATGTCTATAATCGATGGATATATCAACGGATAGTTTTGTATATTTTGAAAATGACGAATAAAATTAATTTATCGTTTACAAATAATGAAAGGAAACATTACTCAAATAAGGAAATATTACACTTTTCAAATTCTATCAAATATCCTTTGCTGTGTATTAGGAAGTAGTGCTATGACAGGATTTTTAGTGTTTAAAGTAAACAAACTACCGGGAAAGCACACTTCCGGTTAAAAGCTAATTTGATTTATCACAGATTTGAAGATATTTGGCGTTAATTTTTAAAGTAAGTAACATGTTGAAATTGTATTATATTAACATGCCAAATTTCACCACAAGTTTCGAAAGAGGTTTCCAAAACATGCGTCCTCTGTGCGGAAGAATAACATGCCCGCAGCTTCATGTTATTTCTTCCAGTTGCTCGGTTTAAAGAAATGTCACGTGTTTGTGGGCAAGAGCAGGAATTCTAAATTATTGATTAGCTAAAGTGATTATCCACCGTGATCAAAAACACTAGTCTTGCGCTTCCATAGCCAATTGGCTAAGTCGATTTGTGATTTACCCTTCAGAGATCTTACGATAGCGACTCCACCCAAATGATCCGTCTATTTCATTAGAAGGTCGATGTCTATAATTGATGGATATATCAGCGGATAGTTTTGTATATTTTGAAAATGACGAATAAAATTAATTTACCGTTTACAAATAATGAAAGGAAACATTACTCAAATAAGGAAATATTACACTTTTCAAATTCTATCAAATATCCTTTGCTGTGTATTAGGAAGTAGTGCTATGACAGGATTTTTAGTGTTTAAAGTAAACAAACTACCGGGAAAGAACACTTCCGGTTAAAAGCTAATTTGATTTATCGCCGTTTTGAAGATATTTGGCGTTAATTTTTAAAGTAAGTAACATGTTGAAATTGTATTATATTAACATGCCAAATTTCACCACAAGTTTCGAAAGAGGTTTCCAAAACATGCGTCCTCTGTATCTAGCTTTACGGAAAAATTATCATTGGATACGTCTTTCGGCTTTTACATATTTTATTTTTAGAATAAGTACTGCTACACAATGTGAAATTAAATTCATACTTTAAAAATATTGCACATTTTAGTATGGCAAATAATTATTTCTGCTTTAAATTTTGAATATGCTATTATCATTTGTCAATTGCATTTATTTACTAGCATTTGGCAGTTTATAATTTATGAGAGGCATTTTCTGTCAAGACAAATATAGGTGGTTTTGGAACAATAGAAGGAAAACCAGAACCAATGTTGTAGCATAAAATTCAAATGTGCATACGAAATAAATAAATAAATATAGGTAGTGGTACTTTTTCTTTGGCAATACGTGTTTCCTATACTTATTTTGCATCGAATAATCTGCTACTAATGAAATAGACGATTCATGTGGGCGGAGTCGCTATCGTAAGATCTCTGAAGGGTTAATCAAGTGATCTAACGAAGCTACGTAGCCGATTGGCTATGGAAACGAAGATTAGTGATTTTGATCACGGTGGATAATCACTTTAACCAATCAATAATTTAGGATTCATGCTTTTACCCACAATCATGTGACAGATCTTCAAGCCTAACAACTGGAAGAAATAAAATATAGCTGTGGTCACATGCTCCGTCTACTTCATTTTAAGGTCGACGTTATTTTGAACGTGATGTCATTTGTCTTGCTTTTCGAATACGATTTCAGCACTTTGCTAATAGATACAATTTCGAAAGAATAAATTCCGAATTGATATATGATAGTTGATTGGTCAACACTAATTTGATTAAACGTCAAACTACATTTTAAGGTAACCCGATTCGTATCAGAGAGAGCATTTGCACAGCAAAAGTAAAATCTTCTCAGACCGCCTGATTTGTTTGTAACACTAAAAATTCCTCTTCCAACAAGAGTTATAGGAATTTTATTTAAGAATTTTTGAAAAACACTTTTCGCAGTTTCATCAATATTAAATGCTATTTACTAAAGATGAAATAAATAAGTTTTCAAAAAGGTTTTAAATGTAAGCAATATTTTTATTGCTTATTAGTTCATATACTATCTAGGCATCATATACATTACATGTCTTGAAAAGAGTAATCAAGTTGAGAAAAACGAAGGAAAGCCGAAGGAACATTTTTCAATAATGTATGCGAACGTTAGATAGTAAGAATACAAGAAAAACAATATTTAGTGTTTCAAAACTTGCTGAAGGTCTTAGAAAACTCTGAAACAAATACGCATTCAATGGAAGCATCGCTATTTGCAAAACTCACATCAGAACAGTAGCAGTTTGAGGTATGTAGTTGGATTTTCGTCGAACCAGAGCAGAACAAACAGAACGGGCTACAAGAGACGGTCTGGGATCAATCCCAAAGGGAAAGATCAGAGGACAACTCGTAAATTTGAACCACGGGCAGATGACAAGGTCAATATCCGAACTGGCGTCCCACTATCCAAACTTACAAACCATGCCAATGTAAAGACATTTGAGATCTCTAGAGATTTTACGTGCACTAGCTCATGAGAGTATTGGTAGGATCGAATTTCAACTCTCCGATTGCTGATCCGCGACTCTACCAACTGGTCTATCGCGGTCCCCAATAGTTTGCGAAAAGCAACAAAAAATGATTCTCAGAATTCGAAATCCACTGTAAAACACTCTTTAGTAGATTAGGTATATGTATAGTAATCCATAGTCGAGGGAAAACTACATTTTATGGAAAAAATATGAATCATGTGTATATTGACATTCTGAAAAGAAATAATATTAAAAGTACAAGAAAAATTGGAAGGGAAAGTGACATTTATTTACTTTCAAAATGGCATAAAGCTTGGATTACTTGGATACTTACAAGCATAAAGCTTGGATTGTGAGATTTTTGTTGCTATAAAACAGCTCCCACATCATGGAAATACCACCCGAGCTCTCAGACTTTATTGTTATTGAAAAGTTTAAATTAGATTTAGGGTACACCATTTTGAGCAAAAACAATTTACAACTGGCTTTAATGCAAGTGCGGGCCGAAATTGGGACTGCTTATCTTAAAATTTAGTTGATAAAATCCTAAACGACTTTTAGAAGTCAAAACACAACGCACAATAGTACTAAATGATAATTATTTTCCTATTTGAAGTACTTTTAAATGCCTTAAATGCAAGTGTCCGGTTTCTATTTTAAGATAAAAATTTGTAGTTGCATTTTTGCTTCATTTATTTTTATAAATTATCATAAGATTGTGACTATAATATTGGAAAATGAAATAAATAAAATTTTACTTTGTTGAAAAACTTTAGGAATGTTTTGTTCAGCATTTACAACTTTTTCAATAAGGTATCCACTTTTCCCTTTGATTCACTGTACATAAAACACGGGTATGTGTATGAGACAGTAAAAGTTTAAAAAGACGAAATTTAATAGAAATATAGAGCTATCGTGGCCTCAAATGTCCTCACGTTGGCGTGGTGTGGAAGTTTGGAGTGTAGGGAGCGAGCTCAGGTGTTGACCTCGTTATATGACCGTGGTTTAAAAATACGAGGGGTGTTGTCCTAGGATCTTTCCCTTTGGGATTGATACCGGACTTTCACCAAATAGGCGTTGTGTTGCTCCAGTGCGATGTAAACTAAACTACTTACTATTTACTTGACGAAAAAATATTGCTTGGCGCAGCTTGATTAGATCCGCCCCTTGCACCATAAAAAAACCTACCACTAACACTTAACCTTTTATATTTAATAGAATAGTCATTTTGTATCTAACGTGATATACACAAAAGGTAGCAGAAAACACGTACATGTCTCTTTTATTGTTTTGTATACCTGGAATTATTTAAATTTTAGGGTTTTTAAGGCCTGTCGAGGCTCTTTCTGAAAGTTTTCTCTTGCTTGACGAATTGTTTCTTTTTTATGGCTGAGGAAGTACAAGTAAAATTAAAAAAAGAATCTCAAATAAGGTATAATTTTCACCAACACATAAAAATGGCATTCTTACTATAATCATTTCATTAACAGTACTCCCAAAGGAGTGGACAATGACGAACATATTAAGTGATCTTTCACACAATATGAACAAAACACAGTGAAATAAATGACACAGAGAACATGATCAGTGTTTTAAATCAGTTTATTTAACTTCATAACATAACTGAAGCTTTATTAAAACGCCTTTATTTGTCTTAAAATCTATACTAGGATTCATGTTAGCACCATTTTAAATACGGTACATCATTTTTACACGTAATTACAAAAGACGAAAAATATGACAAGACTACAGTCGAACGGATTAAAAATCAAATTATCTCAACTTTCCAAAAATGCAAACAGCCAACCTTGATCTAACAAACAACATTTCAATGCGTTTAGAATTTCGTAAAAGAGATTATCTCCTTGAAACGGGTGTCCACTTATTTTTTCTTCTTTTATTAAAAAAGATTTTCTTTTTTCTCTCTGCGTTGCAGTGTCCTCTGCAGTACTCAAGGAAAAAAGTGCTCGGTAGTATTCATTATTCTATCAAAGGACTGATGATGTGAGACATTTCGAGTATTAATGTGTAGTTAGAATGTCAAAACACGTGCCTACGTCGGTGCCTACTGGTTTCATCGTCGCGCGTCTGTGTAAGCTTTGCGCGTTAATTCCGCGTCACGCACGCGCTGTTCTTTCGCGTCTAGCGTTTTCGCACCTTCGCGCTTACACTACATTCGCGCGAGATTCGTTGGAACTACAAGAAATCGCGACTGATAATCCGCGTTTTAAGTATATTTATTTACACTAAGTAGCTTCCCGCAGCTGCGAATGAATAGCATATAGTCCCTCTATAGTTCTTCCTAAGTTCAAAACGTCCCTTATCAAGTCAGTCTTTTTGTTTGTCGTAAATTAAAAAAGCGTTTCCTCTGAAGAGTTATGGATTCTGGATGATAACGTTCTTCAAGGTTTTTCGTGCGGAATAGCTGTGTCGCTATGTCAATAAGTAATCAACCGGGTGCCTAATTTATGTGCCAGTGTTGTCGGAAGAGTGGAGGATCATTCGCGAAATGAACGAGTGTGTGTGCGGGTGAGGTTTGTGTGCCAAAATATTAATTTTATTCGTAACTTAAAGCATTTTGAACTGAAATGTTTCGGCCTGGCTACGTTGCTACATCTTTCATGGATATGTTACTTGAAAACTGCGATTGTGATTTTAATGGTATCTTGTGCAGAGTAAGCCAGTATTATTTGGATTTCTCTGAATGACGGGAGGTAGACCGCTGAGCAGAGATTTCTAATTACTGTCAATGTTGATACTTTGGACATTTAAACCACTCGATTACAGTTGAATCGCACTGGATTGAATGGAATCGTAAAATCCTTTTGGTGAGACATTATCGTAGTTCCTGAATGTTGATATATAACGTTACGTTTTAGTAGTCTTATTAGAATGCGTGAGAATAATGCTATGGATGTATGGTTTTTCGATTGACTAGGGTTCGTTATAATTATGCTTAATAAACAAAATCGATTTGTTATTACAGGAGAGGCACTGAATAAGAATGACTAATTAATAAACATTTGATTTCAAAAACAACATTGAATTTAACGGCAAAAATTTTCTGTAAAACGATTAACTAGGATATACTGTACAGAGTTTAGGAACTGAAGAACTAAACCTTTTAGAACTCAAAATGTTGGTATTTGTTCCCGATCTACGATATGAGATTTCACGATTCATTCCTTATGAGAAAAAATTTGTGATTCTGTATGATTCTAAGTCCTTTGATTAAATTACTTTCTATCATGGTGATAAGAGTAAGTATAATTATAATGAATGTTCATTATAATTACTCTAAACGCGTGTATAAAATCTGCTTTTTTAAGTTGATTTAAACATAAGGGAGCAGCGCCATTTTGTGGAAAATCCTCCACTAATCGCTGCACTGGCTTTCGATTAGGAAGCAATCAATGAGAAATAATACATATTTTTCTTCTCTATCGTACATTATATACCATCACGAGTGTTAGCAGTCAGTTCAATAATTAGTCTAAAGTCAAACTCTCATACATGGCATCCTGAAAAGAATAAGAAAGTGAGCGTTTCTCACGAAGAAATTAATCTACATTTAACGGGAATTATGTGTTAAAACTGAGACAGACTTGGTTATGTATAGTGTTGTTATCATTAAGAATGAATCAAATCTTTCTGTATAATGTCAGAAATTCAGGAAATGCAAAAGTCTCTATACACTACTCATACAGTTTGACTTCAATCAGCTAGGTAAAGGATTCTGGGGATAAGGATGTGATATAGAGCCTGGAATTTTCCCTACGTATCTAAATTAGTTAAGCAAGTAAGTAATCCTTTCCTTACAAACTGCTTCAAAAGCTCAATGTATTTTATTTAGAAATAAAGTTATATTAATGATTATTAATGTAAGAACACTGAGAACGTATTAAAATCAATGAAGATAAGTGGTAAAAGGATTATGATGTGTAAGTTTGTATCAGATAACAAAACAAAATAAAGCTTTGCTCCGTTTGTTGTATATTCATTCCTAGCATTATTGGAAATAAATTTAGTAGCAAAGTTAATTACTGCAAGTCTCCAAAGTTATTTAATTATTTGTATTAATGTGTCGTTGGACAATTTGTAAAATACATGAAACTTGAGCAATTTTTTTGAAGAAAACCGATAAAGTTTAAAAGTATCTGATTATGAAAAGTTTAAATTATTATATTTATATTATGAATTATTTGAATGTCTTGTTAATAATTCTGACGAAACTGAAAGGATTGAACAGACAACAATATTTAATGCTTAAAAATTTTTTTAAGGGAACAATTCTTAAATACTTAAAAGATTATTTTATCTAGAAATTGCGTTTTGATTTAACATATAAGGGTAAAATAATTTCAATTTCAATTCAAAACAATTATTTATCAAACAATAAAAGAGATTTAACTTCTTTGAACATCACTGAAATCGTTTTGTTGACCAGAATTACGCTGTAATGTGTATAATTGGAAGTAAAAATATCTATAGCATTTTTTAACTCTTCATTAATAAATAGTTGATCATACATTAGTAAAATTTTGTCATTAAATTAAATGCAATGGATAATTTAAGCAACTCTGCGATAAGAAACATTCGTTCATTTCACTAGCTGTTATTAGCAATTATTGATGGGTTGAGAATCATAGTGGTGTAAGTCAAAAATAACTTGAGAAATTCAAACTCTTGCTTTAGCGCTAATAAAAATCTATAATCTTTTACAATTGTTTTTGTCTTTATAAATTTTGTAACACAACATCTTCCAATTAAATGTATAACAATTAAAAATAATTTCAAATTTAATAATAAATATTATTAGTGATTTGAGTTGACTGAGACAAAAATGAAATACGAAAAGAATTAAGACTAAAAAACAAAACCTTAATGATGTTTGTAGATCGCAATATTTTTGTAGGATCAAGATGGCCATAATGGTTTTTAAAAACTTTATTGGCAGAGAGAAGACCAATACTTCAACATTTTTTGAACTTTTGATTTCGTAAAACTGATAAAGAACTAAAAAAGTATTTTAGAAGAAAAAGCCCCTTTTCAAAGAAATTAATTGCAGGTAATAATTAAAACACAATGATTCGAAACAAAGAATGGTGTTGAATTCTGAAATCATGGGTAAATTTAATTTTATTTTTTGGGACTCACACCACTGTGATTCGTAACCCTTCAATTAGCTCTTTTAAGAGTTTTTTCTTCTGTAACCTAAAATAATACTTTTTCTGAAATTAACTTTTATTCTTTCAGACAAATCCTATTAATGGCTGTGTTTGCAGATCACAATACTTTTTTATTCATGTATAATAATTCATTCTTTAAAATTTCGATAAAAATGTTAAGCTTAAAATGTTTTGTTTAATTTTTAAAACACAACTTTTAAATCCGAAATCTGTAACACAAATCCATCATTAATTTTATTTCGGAAAAGTTAAATTAATTTACTGTGATACAGTGAGCTTTTGATGGTATATTCAACTCATTTATTGTGGTTTGTTATCCTTCGATAATACCAGTTTAACTATAGTGGCGGTAGCTTTCTGCAATAGTGGTCTAACTGACACATTATCAATCCTGCCAATCAGTGATTACTTTTATTAACATATGAGAAATATAGAACTTTTTAAATATCTGTTTTTCGATATGTATTAAGAAATATTGAATTTTGACCACAGAATCCCAATATTGTAACTATTAGGCAAGTCACACATTGTTTCAATATATGTCCTATGACACTAAATTTGCTGAAATATGCATGAGTACCGACATGCTTTCTGTACAGAAACAGAGTACGCACGTGCAAGTCATATCTTATGCTGTTCCAGTGTGTAGCCGGGATTATTGAAGGGTGTATATTAGTTAAAATCAATAACTTTTTTGCTGTAGGAAGATATTTTGGGATTTTCTCTTGTAAATTTTTCCTTAAACTTTATAAAGTGGCTTAAATTTCTTAGTCGCAATTATGCACTTTGATTGAAACTTTTACCTCGATATTTAAAGTAATTTTATCAGGCAGTTATATAATATTGTAAGATTCGTTAGATATAGTTATTTTATTTTATTACTGAAATAATTTAGGAATTATCTGTATATTTAAATAGTATTATTGTTTAATCATGTAATATATGATGTAATATCTATTGGTAAATAACACACAAGTTTTTAAATGCTTTGAAGAAAATTTGATGTGGCTTTAAGAAGGATGCCATGTCAGAAGACCCCTATTATGAGAAGATTAATAAATGCATTTTAGCCCTAAGTATAGGTAATTTAAAAGGATTATTGAAATATATTTACAATACTCGAGTACAGTTTGCTTTATCTTCGTGTATAATAGTATCTACTATATACAGGGAAATATTTTTGTGAGTCTGTAACTTAAACACTCGTCCATTAGACTGAACGTATGCCATTCGTTGATTTGTTAGAATTTGTTCATCAAAGGAAATATAGTCTTCACATCGGCTTCTTTAAAACGCCAAAATATTCTACTTGTGCTCACGAAATCTGAGCAGTCGCAATCTTATAGTAACAAACATGGCTATAGACCGTACCAAAATCTGCCATATGATGAACAATTCTAAGTACTTAAGAAAGTTGCATAAAGGTATTCCTGTAACCTACTACTTTGTTCATTATTTGGCGAATCATTACAAACGGAATTGGTTCATCAAAGGAAGAATGCAGTACTTCTCATCGGCTTCTTTAAACGTCAAAAATATTGCACTAGAATGCATCGAATTTGATCAGTCGCAATTATGGAATAGCAAATATATTAAAGAATGTACCGGAATCTGCCACATGATGAACAATTCTAAACACTTAAGAAAGTTGCATAAGGGTATTTCAGTACGCCGTTACTTTGTTCATTATTTCACAAATAATGTATTCCGATTTGGTTAAGGTTTTAAGGAATTTTAGTCTTTGTCATGCTTTTCATGGTATCAATTTCCAAATTTAAGAGAGTATAAATATAATGTATAATGTCTATACATATTTTTGATAAAATTATAGTTCTATAAAGATTTGTTTTTCAAAATTCTGTGCGCTTACAATTTTTTGGATACCTACGCAGCCAAAATGGAAGTTTTCTCACAAATATTTGTTAGTTTTTATACCTAAAACTTTAAAGTGGTTAAAAGTGAAGCGACCTTCATAGAAATTGCGGACAGGAAATAAAAAATAAGAGCATTTTATCCGCGAAAATCAGCAACCAAGGAAAACTAATATCGCACCACAAATGTAAAGTCATTACTTTGAAATTGGAATGAACCATTCAACATGAATTGTTCTTACATGTGCCATACTTTCGATTCATTAGAATCTGTTAAAATTTAGTTGTAATGAATGATAGGCAATTCGAATATTACCGTTTGGTACATGGTGACCTAACCAAAGAATTACGATTCTAATTATTGTTAAGCCAACTTTTGGAACTTAACTTCTTTGTTTTTATTACATGAAATTATTCATTTGAACGATTAGACTTAAATTCTTTTGCTGTATTGAATATTTCTGAAATAGTTTTAAGTTTCATTAAATTGCGTGTGGCGTTTACAAGCTACGATGCAAAGGAGTAGAAGTGGAATTTTAAGATGTTGCATCGAAGTGCATGGCAGTGAAATTGAGTGCGGATCGTGTTTATGGCAGACATGTATTTCAAACCCATCCTGCATTAGCGTTGCCTAATTCTATTCTTTCAAGGCAAAAATGTACATGAATCGAAACTCCTTTGATTCTAAGCTTCGTAAACGGTTTTCTAGTTATTTTTGTAGTGGAAATAAAATATTCAGCCGAACCACATATTTCGGACTCGTTTTTTGTCACATATTTAGAATACGCATTTCCTGCTCTATGTGATGCTTTAAAAAGGAAATAATATAGAATTATTCAGATATATATTCTTTAACTTTGCTCGTTGTCGCGTAGTGATATGGTTGTGAGAAAGTCAGTTGCATGTCTCTCATCGGTATTTATTTACTTAAATATATTGGATGGTATGATGTGCCTAAATTTCGAGCCCCCGCACTGATTCGTGTTTCTTTTTTCCAGCAAGAGCGTAAATTTAAATCAAGATATCTACAAACGGTGTTATATAGTAGATTTCTTTATATCTGAAGCATTATAGTATGAAAATTACTACAACGCTTTTACCTACATTTATCTATAGATACGATTGGGTCTTTTCTGCATTATTATTTTTATCAAGGTACAGGTTTGAGGGTAGTTTGAAACAAGGAGAAATATATTTAAGCGGTTATTAATATCGAATGGAGTGTGTGAACGTTTTTCATTTTCGTACAAATTGTATCTAGTAAACTGATTTGCTTAAGGATAAAAAAAAGATTTTATAATTTTGTTCCTTTTTTTAATTTGATTGTCATTAAGTCAACTTTATTGTAGAAATAGGGATTTGCTTTAGATAATTCAAGATTGATTTTCTGAATGATCTTTTAGTTTCTTACCAGTTCTGATAATCCGAATGGCAATCTATGATTTTAGAGTAATAGTAAATTTTTTAAATTTTGGTTTTACAAAACACTTATTTCGAGAGTATTGTTTGTTAACGTCTAATACAAATATGTATAATCCTGAGTTTTATTCTAAATGTAACTGTTAAACGCTTAGTAGACCAACCATCATAGATAGCGGAACACAAGCTATTATACTTTGTTTGAAGTTTCAAATAACACAGTTCATTTACACGAACGAACTTTACACTTATAAATATTTATGTAAAAAAATCCTTGATATTTACTTCGAAAGCAAACTAGTAAACCTGTCACGTAGTCGTCGCCGTGACTTAGTTGTTCTAAAGCAATTTGGATTTGTTTGAAGTTTCTAATTATTCTAATTACCAATCGTTCTTCCTAAAAGAAGCTAAGCATTTAACGGTTGCATCGATTTAATCTATGAAATTAAGCAAAAGAGCAGCGTTCCTCCAAGACAATGAAGGGAACGCCGTTTTAGTCGCGTCGGTTTGTTTTTGTACGTCTCTTGAGCTGATTATTTGACCGTTTTCTTCTACGTTGCAAATTCGTTAGCTGTGCATTGATGACCCGACCATAGCAGTGGCAATCAGGTGTTATTATCGGGTGTGTAATGTGTCGTAGTCACTCTCACGAAAAAATCGCTTTCCTCACGCTACAAGGTGGGGGGCCTGAAATATAGTCGCGCAGGTGGACAGGATGGTGAAGAGGGTGAATCCGAACAGGCAGATCCGGTCGACGACCATGCCCGCGAACTTCCAGTCGGAGATGACCTCCTGGTTCTCATCCTCTTCGCGCATTCTCCTAGTGATGAAACGCAGTTCTCTGAGAATGCTCTGCAGCTCCCTTTGCGTGCTGAGGCATGGGTGGTAGAGGGGAGTCTCGTCCCCCGACCCCCCTCCCGCCCCGGCACGGCCCCCGCTGACCGTGTGCACGTAACCCCCTCCGGAAGTGCTGTTCTGCTGGCGGAAATCGTCATCCATGTCCAGGACATTGGCCAGCAGGCTTCTGGAGGATCGCTCTTTCAACTCGAGCTCCTTCATCTTGGAGCTCATGAAGAGGTGCTTGCGCGTGATCTTCTTTCCCGGTCGACTCATTCGGAGGATAAACGGTAGCCATGTCAAGAAGATTGTCTTCACCTGGAACGAAAAAAGAGCATTCAACACCCCACTTCAACAGCGACATCAATCGTTCAACATAAACACAATAAAATACAGTAGAGTCTCTATGTAACGGACCCGATCTAACCCCCTCGAGGCAAAAAAAACAACAACCAACCATGTAACGAAGGCTCAAATGTTTACTAAAATTTTACTAAATTAGAATTCCTTACGAAATGATTTTCTAAGATTAGTGTTGATAGTTTTTTTTCACAATTTAAACTGAGCATTGAGAGGGATTTTCAGTGTATACAAACCAACCAGACGAAATGCGAAGATCTTACTTCCCCTTCCCAAATGCTCTTGTACGATACATATCAGGGTTAGTTAAAATGTATCTTGTAATATATCGACGATTGAAATACCTCGTGCATATAAAATCGTATTGTTGTTGACTTAATAAACTATAGTAATCTATAAATGTAGTAGAGTGGCAACACTCATAGCGACGAGCAAAGTTTGGAATAAATATGGAATAAGATGTAGTTGTTTTATGATAAAATGGTTTTTCTGATTATCGAAATATATTTTATGGCGACGTTTAGCATTTAATCTAATTAGGGTTGACCAATGAATTATCATAGATCAATTTTGAATTCATGCTTCGGTATTTTAGAAGGTAAAGTCTAAAGTCATATTCGAAAAGCAAGGAAAGTGACGTCTCGTTCTAAATATGTACAGAAAATACGTTCGATCGCAGAAACACTATCGCCACTTACATTTATCTTGACAGAAAATGCCTATCGTACCCGTTTTCAAATTTGTAATCAGGCATTTATCTATGAATATGAAAACACGCTTAGAAAAAGGCAACGTTTTAGTATTCAAAATTGTTTGATTGTTATAAACATAAAAGCCGCCTATCTGGTTATTGGTCGTAGCGTCTGTTTGCCATCCAGTCCGAGGTTCGAATCTTGAACCCTTTTGTAAGCACATGGTTGTTTGTAATGTTAGGAGTAACGGTGGCTTACTCACTAGGTACTCCTTCAAAAATAGTTGCCTGGTCGCCCCTTGTAGTGCCGAAGGCAGAAGAGGTCAGTGGTCGGACATTAAAAGCAAGTTAGATCATTATACGACAAATAAAAACGCTGATACCAGCTGACCAACAACACTATTAGACGAAGAACACCTGTGCTCTCATGGGTCCCCGACTTCCAAGCCCCCTTCAACTACAAAAAGGTTCTGCGAACTCACTGCTCTTCACTTCCCTCAAATTCGCCGGAGATGGAGGGTTTTCGGCCCAGGTTCTCACTCCAAACATCTACTCTTCAAGCTTTAAAAACTATATAAACAAAAAACTATTTGATGGTTGTCAAAAGAGATAAAAATAATCTCCACGCGATGTGCAGTTCTCTGGATGAGCGAATTCTTTCTAAGGGATGAAACCCGTTATTGTCTACTAGAGGGTTTCTAGCTTTCCGTTAGTAGCTGCTCTTAGAATGGGGCAGATTTTATTGCACACATTTTCTTTCTGTAGTGATATCCGCTACTGTAAAGTGGCGACTGATATTTCTTTAATGACAGTAGATAGTATATCATGAAAGGAGCCAACAGTTATAACTCTAGTGATCCAATCATGGTCTTCTGATAGTAAAACAATCGGTTTAATTTTATCTCTACGATTTGAAAGTAGGTAATAGGTAGGTCTGCCGATAAGTGGTAAGTCTAAAATGAATTTCCTGGAAATCTCGAAGAAAATAAAAATGATGCTTTGTGGGAGAAAACTTCGTTAAATAGAAATTTGCTTCTTGGAATGTGGATTTTATTTCATGTTTAGTATCCGATATTTTGAGACCCCGTGAAAATATTCATTGAATAGAAAAATTTCTGTAATAGAAATTCGTTACATAGAGACTCAACTGTATCGCCAAAATCCGTCTTAAAAAGTAATCAAAAAGCTTATATAGAACCTCCAATTCCTAAAGCTGGCAATGGAAGAATAGCAGAGTGCAAAAAAGCTCCGAAGCATGGAATGTTTCATAAATGAAATTTAAAATAGTTATGTCTAAATGTAAAAGGAAATGGCATGAGATTGTTAGAATTCAAAAATGTAATACTTTAATAAATGCAGAATTGTATAAAACAGAAAAATAATGTCTTAAGGAACGACAGCTGTAGAAAATTTTGTACAATTGTTTTCAGGATAATCATTGTTCGGGTCAGGCTAAATAAATTGTATTACTGTAATGTGTACTGATTTTCAGTGGGGTGCCAAAGTAAAGATTGGAAAGGATATTGAATAAGACATTCAATTTTGAATAGCAGGAAAATCATTATTAGTTTGGAGGTGAATACAGAATATGATACAGAATATTTTCATTTATATACGAGTACATAGAAAATGGTTCTTATGAATTTTGACTTTTTTGTTAATTTATTTTTGAAAATGTTAGGTCTATAGCATAATACCATGAGGCTTCTATCTCTGAAATTGATTCTTCATAACAATAGTAATAATAGTCTTAAACTACCTACGTTAATCAAAATTTGGTTACGATCATTGGTACTTTCATTATTTTCCTCTGAAAGGTACAATGGAAATGTCAAGCAACTAAAACTGACTATAATAAATGCAAATTTGGAAATCCTCCTCACATAATTATTTTTATTAATTAGTTATTGACTTAAGTGTGCTATGGCAAATTTGCTTTCTTTTCATTTTATCCCAAATTCTATGTATGGGATTACACAGTAAGTACACCTTTATTGTCAATGTAGAAAATGAATCTTTGCTAAATACACGCTTTGAGTATCCTTTTTTATTTCAATTAGTTTTTAATTAATTAGTTTTTAATTAATTAGTTTTTGGTTTGAAAAAGTAATAGAGCTATGTTACTATTAAAACGGATACAATAGTAAAGGAAATGGCTGTTGATGCTTTTTTTCTAAATTTCATAATTTTATTTGTCGATTTCAGAAAGTAATACATGGAATTTTTTAAAATAAAAAATATGTAAATTTAAAAAATGTGAAATGTATTGTTGTTTACCGACTACAAAATTGTGGAATATGTTTTTATGATGAACTGTGGTTCAGTGCTGGAATACATTTTTATGAAAAATCTTAAGAGAACTCTCTTAAATGTTCATAAAGTAACAAATTATTTTCAATAACATACACAATCAATTCGTAACTTTCTGTTTACGTACAGTATTATGATAAATAATCCGTTAGTAAAAGGTATTCAAATTATTAAATATAGAATGAATGGCATGGTATATTATATTGTTATGTAAATTTTCAAGGGTAGGTACGAATATAAGACACAGGACAAAACTTATCCAATGTCCTAGGGGATAAAATGATAAAAAGGAAAATGAACATATTCATAAAATACCTTCACAATTAAAGAATAAATATTTATTCTCTACACTTTTTTATTCCACATGTGATATTAACATATGAATGTATGTTATTAAAATAAAAAAATCAGAAACGTAAATTGTTTGTTAGGTTTTCTTTTCAAAATTCAATGTACATGCGACAGATATCAGAATTTAGTTGAATTTCATAATTGAACATTCTCTAAAAATGAAGATATAGAAACTAAATAAAAGAACAGTAAGCTAATAAATATATTTTAATTTCTAGCATTTAAACTACAAAAAAGTTTAAAAAATTGTGATAAATTCGTATATACTTAAAATGTAACAAACATTGTTTTCAATCAAAATGAATTAGGCAATTATCTAATTCCCTCTTTATGATAAATGTTCCAAGCAAAGAACGTAGACATTTCCTTCTTATTTATGCTAATTTGAAACAAGGGATGATGTTACTTTATATCTCAAATTGATATTGCTCATGATATTATCTGGTTTTTCTTTATATTAATAATTATAGTTTCACCCTAGGGAATAGCCGTAAAATTGTGTCTGTTTTAAAAATATTTTCTCGAAATAAAACTATTGAGTTGAAGTTATACATCTGTGTATATACGTATCTTATTATACATTCTTCATGAAAAGAATGTAGGGAAAATAAAGGAGTTTTATTTGAAAAAATAGATTGCCGAATTTCTCATTAATCCAAAAGAAATGAGGTTCATATTGGATCAAATTTTTCAGCGTTTCATTTTTTTTAATTCCTGGAAAAGGAATGACCTCTCTTGGAAAAGATTAAAGAATTACATGCGTATCATATTAATCCACTGAAAGTTGTATAAAAATGCAGAATACAAGATTTTTCAGGCTCGTCTGAAAGTAGTCTATTATATTTGAGTTTGTAAAACTGTTTTCAAAAATAATTTTCTTAATCATTAAACCTTTCTCTCTTTGGAAAAATCACAAACGGAAATTAAAGAATATAAAATAATTAAATATAATATATTGTCCTTTTATATATTTCAATTTGTTTATTTTTCATTAAGAATTTTATATATTTCCGTCTACAAATAAGAACCTTATTCAATCTAGTTCTATCCCAATCCAACAAATCCATATTGCTAAACAATTCGATAATAAAGCTTAAGGAAAAATAAGAATTTCGTCGGTCAACCATTTTGAGCAGTATTTATGGAAGCTTTTATCATTTCTACTATGCAACAAATAAGCTGAATTAACAAGTCACACCTGGCCACTTAGCTGCTTAAACTAATCTAGTTGAAATAACCGACTATAATTTTCATTAGATAAAGTCAAAGGGATTCTGTTTAGTATCGGAATAACTGATGGTTTTAAGAGATATGTATCACACTAAATGAGATGGAAGTTATGCATATAGAAAAGTGATATTTTTGCGTGTTATGTATCGCTGACCGCAAATTTATATTAATGAATGCTTAAACTAATGTGTGGGGATGTTAGTTCATTAACACAACTGCTTCAAGTCAAACATGATGTGTAGAAATGAAAATCCAGGATTGTTGTAATTATTCCTTAAAAGCGTTGTTAATATTTGAATTCATACTAGTTGGTATTAATTCAAATATTCGTGTTAACTAGATTGTGATTAAAACTATTAACATGAAAATATGTGTTAAGACAGATGTAGTGGGTTTATTATGTGAAAGCAGTTTCTTTTGTTCACGCTTGTGCACTGCTTTGTCGTTCTACGGTTATTTTTTGGTACACGAGAGCATTCTCTGGTATATACTATAAATTAAATATGACTTATCCAGAGAGAACAGGTCCAAGATACTATGATGCTTTATACATACAATAGAACCTCGAGTATCCAATTTCTAATTCACTGAGTGTTCGTGCTACCCGAGCCGAATTTGATACCAAGTTTTTTAAAGCTTTAAATAAAACTTCGAGCACGAGTGTGCGCACGTTGTCCAAACAGGTAAGAAAGTGTTATGAAACAGACCATTAAGGACTTTTTCATGAGATTTTAAAAGGTTCATAACATGTTCAGATATATTGTAAAATCATCACATAACTACATACTACGACAGAAATCTGAGTATGCATTATTCTTAGTACTATCTTTATGAATCTTTCAGTAGCAGTAGTAACAACATGTAGTAAAGTAAATATTTTTTTACATTTCGTCTAGGCTGTTTTATATTACTACGTCCGTATTATCAGAGTTTTTGGTTATTCGAGGTGACCTCGATTCACGTTACCTCGGATAATCAAGGTTCCTCTAGTATATTTGGAAATTGCGAGAACCTCTACTTTTAAAATGTGATATTTTAATTTTTATTTCTTGAAAAGAAATCTTACTGAAAAGCGGATGTTGAAGTTACGATTTTGAATTCGGTACTGGTACAATAAATTATAACAAAAAGACGATTTAATTGTGTAAAGGTAAAGTTCCTGGAACTGTTTATTTGTTTAAAGTATTGAAAAATTGTAAGAATTTCAATATTATTTATTTCCGTACAAATACATTCTGAAAAGCTACGTGCTTTGATTGATATGGATACAAGAATTATTACATGATCTATCTCATGCTCAGTAAAGAAGTTATTAGCTGATATGGATGTTCATCTCATTCATTACACCAATTAATAAATGTAACATAAACAAATTACACGATATGTAATTGTGATAAAACAATGGTCATGAGGCTAAATGTTACTACATCGGATATCATAAATTTTAATATAAAGTTTATTACACAAATGATTTAACGTATTAGTATTTAAAAAAATCACTAGTTTTGCTTGTTTTAAAAATGCCAGAGATTTGTAAAATTATGGTATTTGACATAATTTTTTCTCTTACCAATCGTCATCTTGAACTTTAACGTTTTAAAAACAAAAACGTTACGTTAATTTATGAATATTTATAAATAACGATGAAATGCTTTTTCAGTCATAGGTATGATATTTCAATTAAGGGAAATAAGTAATTAGATAATTTTCTGTTTAATTAACTGAAAATGAATTAACTAAAAGCAATTCATTTACCAATGTTTTATATTAATTACAGTTTTTTAGAGACTTTTTAAAAATTATCTTGCTTTCTGATGTCTGGAATTAGTATTTTGAAAAGTAATTTAGTTTAATAATATTGCTATGAAAAACTTTTTCATTTTGTCACATTTGGGGCTTAAAATAATTTATAATGTGAAAGTAAAAATAATTACGTTTATAAATGAATAAAGTTTCTTTTAAATTTAATCTCTTTTCAAATTTCGGTCCCTTGTATATATTTACATATTGCTGTAAAAGCTCTCTAGGTTATAATGTAAAAATATAATATTTTGGAGAATGAAAATTAGTGATTCAAATGCATTATAATTATAAAAGTAAAATGTTTAGAATCTGAACTTCAACTGTCTTAATAAAATTTAAAAATTCTTCAAATACATTAAGTTAATTATTCATGCAAATATGCATTGGCGACATGTGATCATTTTAAAAAAGTAAGTAAATTTTACTTGCAGTGCCCCATGTTCACACAAAGTAAACACAAAACATTATATTTTAAAATTTAAATAATCGTAAACTACTTACGCTATGAATTACATTTGTTTAACTATGTTAAAATTATCTTTAACATTTTATTTTTCATGTTAATTTATTCAAATCATTACAATAAAAGTAGGTAGAATATAATCACATTCCAGCATTTCTTCTTCAGATTAAGTATAAGCTTAAATGCCAGGCAAGATAGGAATTACTTTTAACTAAATTTAAAAATAATATGTAAATGTATGTATCTGCACCCATAGAGTAATTTGAAATTACTTTAACCCCGTCAAATGGTTTAATCCTTAATATGTAAATTCTGAGATAAATCAACGGATCTATCTTGCGAGGCTATTCATAGTTTCTAAGCTTCTGAAGAGAGTATTGTGTTAAATATGTTCACTTGAGGTATTGCCTTACATCATGCAAGAACAATATTATGCCTGAACGACTTTATAAAAGCTTATTCTTTCTTTACAATGAGTAATATATTCACAAAATTGTTCAATATACCACTAAAAGTAATGCTAAAGATAAAAATGTTTATGCACGAGATTTACTAGAAGTAGGCTACATAAGAATATATTTATATCAAAGTTACTGCAAAAATAAAGTGAGTAGGTTTTCATATCAGTCAAAAGAGAAGCGACTTTGACTGTATACGAAAGTAATACTTGATTTTTATTGCTTTGAATACATTTGAGAATTGAATATCGGTAATAGGCCTCTATCGTGAAAGTCCTGATGTAACAAAAAGTAACTGCTGAAGGATAAAGCAAATATAACTATAAAATTATGTGTAAATTTAGAATTAATAGTAAATTTAAAAGCAATCAATACACAAACAATTTATTTCGTATACTATACTGTTTTGTTAATATTCCGTAAGTTCTGAGAAAAATTTATATTGGTTGATTACATGATTTCCGAGAACTCGATAAACTCTACAAATATGTAATGTCAAAGAAATAAATTTCATTCAAACAACATTTTGTAAATAATTTTGCCAAATAGAATTTCAGATGTTAAGAAAAGAGCACTTCGACTAATAAAATTCAATTGGAACAACGTATGGAATTTAAGCATAAATGAGCAGCATAAGAATTGAAGAAACGACGATGCTGAAATTGGTGATGGAATGAATGTATTAGAACTTATTTCATGTAGTATATATATATTCGCCTTCAATAATACACTCCTTTCAGCTTTTGAACAAACATTTTAAACACCTGTACCAAACATAATATTTCACTAACATTTTTAAAATTTTAAAATTATATTAGTAACGATAAAAAGGAGTAATAGAAAAGGGTAGAATTGATGTATTATAACAATGTAAATGGGTTTTGAAAACGCATGCAAATTCAAAGTAATTTATCCGTGTTAATTTCTTACATTAAAAGTACCATTCAATTTTGTTTAAAAAGTTCATTGTTTTCCCTAATTAGACTAGAAATGGATCTATGGTACTTATAATTTAAATTAACAGTTTACTTTATCATTTCTAAATAACATATTCTCTCCCAGGAATTGAAGATTCCACTTATTAAGGGCCTATGACATATCAAAATTTAAAAGAACCTTTTCGCAAGTATTTGGGAACCCACACTTTAAATAATTTTTAAGTTCAAAATTTGCATTCGCAATACGCACTAAAGTTGAATGAGATACGAGTTTATAAGTGTCTTTCGTAAATATTAAATGATTAAATAGCCACTTCATTTTTGTATGCATTTGTATTCGAATTTGTATTAGGATGTATGCATATTAAATATATAATGACCACAGCCGTACTATTTAGTTACCAGCCCAGCTATAATTTTAGTTTAGTGAATAGCTATTCAGATAAAATATCATCTACAAACATAATGATATGAAGATCAATAGAAGTATTAGATATAACATTAAGAGTATATTATTCTCACTATTTTAGTTTTAATTTAGTTTACTTCCGATACACTACCGAAATGAAACAGATGAGGAGTAATGCATAAATACAATAGAAAGGAAAGTTTTGGCAAATTGCTTGATGCAGCCAATGCGGAAAAAATGTATTAATTTCGAATGAAAGATTCCTATTTTCTCGTGTGTTGGTTTGGCATATTATTTGGTCATGAATTTTTAAAACATATTTAGTTTTTCATTTACAGTAAAACGTTGACTTGCGGTTAATAAATGTGGCATTTGAATATTTGTCATACTTTTAAACACTAGAACTTTAAAGAAATTCAGTTCGCATTCGGGATAGTATCCAAAGAATTAACAACCAATGCAACTGTAGAGAAAAGGGAAACTGAATTTCCTTCCAAAGACAACATAAAGCGAAATTTAACTTCGCTAAAATGTAAAAAAAGAAGGTAGCTGTAGTTAGTGTAGAAATTCAATTCACATTTTAAAAACAATAACTCATTATTAAGGGCTGAATACTTATTCTGATTTGTTGAAAATTTCGAAACTTATTACTCAGCCAAAACAAGTAATTCCTTAAATAAACTTCTCTTCGGGATTGATCCCGGACTGTCACCAATAGCCTATTGTGTTGCTTCAATGCAACGTTAATTCAACTAACTACCTAACCTTAAATAAGCTTGTTTTCAAAGCAAAGGTTAAAATAAGCATGTATATATAAATGCTTTCTTAAATTATATTACTCAAACTAATGTAGGTTACGTTTGAATTTTTGAAATTGATACCATGTATTTTTTGAATACCTGGTTTTATAGTTTCTTACTTTCTGAGAGGCTTGAGTTTTTACAATTTAAGGAAAATTTGGAATTTAAATATATATTGATAGCGAGAGCAATGTTTAACAAACAAGTTAAGGGGAAAATATACATATGCAATAACTCAAAGGTGCTAAAATAAATTATTTAATGACTAATGATGTGACGAATATAGATATAACAATCAGAACTGCACAAAAAATATTTCGTCCAATAACAAATGAAACACACAAAGCCAAAACTTTCTTCACACAAGATAAATTTTTAGCTTTTCTATACCATAATGTGGTGATCTTTAGACTAGTGAAGTGTTTGTGTGTCAAGTGTCATTTTTTTCTTTACATGGTTAGATTTCTTCTTGAAAAGAACGTTCAGTGAGTAAAATGTTTTCTCTTTCGTTTTCTCAAAATTATTTTTTGACACAGTGTAGGCCGACGATTTAATATTCGTTTTGAATGTCAGGAAAATATTTAAGTTGCGGATCAATTATATTAATTATGCATTGCATATTTCAGCTATTTCCGGTGTGACAAAAAATAGACTGCACACATTTTGACCTCATTAAACAGTAACAACTTAATTCGTTTATTCACGTATCGGAATAGTGAATTCAACTGTAAGTCATTCGTTATGAATGTACGCACAACCAAGATTGTTGAAAAATAGTAAATAATTTAAAGTATTAAAAGTGATTTAAAAATAAATAAATTTATCGAAAAGGGATATCACGAAATGTATAAATTCTTGCACAATCAATTCTACATAATAGACAATTATATTCTCTACTTTAATTCATTGCGTTTAATAAGACAAAGCTAAGACAATTTTTGTTGCATATAAATTAGTTTTCCTTTATTATGTAAACCAAAAATGCTCTAATTTGATTATAATAAGGAATATCCGAATCTATGATAAAGTTGCAGACAAAGCATCTGAAATCTTTTCCAAGAATAATGAAATGGAAATAGCAACACATATTGAATCTTCAAAAGTTATTTGCATTTCTAGGAAACGACAGATCTAACCTTATTTTTGTTCAATTTCTAATTAACTTTCTGCCACAACGACGCTTATTTTTATGTAATGTTATCAATTATAAGTACGGCTCCTTAAAGTTAATTCTATGTACGCTTAATTAGTGGAAATAAAAACTACAAGTCATTCATCAAATGGTTTTATCATCAGTTTGTAAGCAAGGAATAACCATAAAACTATGAATATCATTAAAACGCTTATACTTAAAGTATTTCAGTCTTTCTAGAACCTCCATGTTAGATGCTTACTTAGAAAGTGAGGCATCAATATCTCATATTTGGACACGAAATGTACTCTTAATACTGTTACCCTTTATATTTAAATTTTGATATTAAATACTAAGAACGAGTAGAACACAAGAATTCTTAATCATTAAAACTCAATATTAAGCACAGAATAATTCACTCCTTTTCTAGATAAAACCCTCCAAGATGAAGAATTAAGCTATCTCTCCCCGGCTGCATTACCGCCGAAACAAAAAATAATGAATTTCTTCGAATATAGACTGCTTCTACATGCAGCACTGACTCTACTGGAATCTACAGCTGCTAAAGCTTTACAGCATGTAGAAGTATGTACAATATTTAGCCTTTTTACACATAAAACTCGAAAGTCAATTTTTTCGGTATCCTGGTATTGCAGCCTGTGTGTGATGTATTAATAAGAAACTTTCAATGACACAAAAAGGGAAGATGAAAATATTTTCCCATTAAGCTAAAAAACATGTTCAAACTTGAAATAATCAATGCAGTTGTTGTCAAAAAGTAAAAAAGCAATGTCCACACATTTTATGTATATTTTATTATGCAAAAATACAAAATCTGTGTCACACATTTTCTATTATATGAAGCCCAATAAAGCGAGCTCAGTTTGTGCCATTCATCTCAATAGTGAACGGCAATAATGTCACGTGTACACATGGAGAAACTTTGAACTACCACGTGTACATATGACTAAATGAAAAATGCAGAAATTATTTTCATATAGGTACCGGATCTACCCAGTCCTGATTATGTCTATACATAATGGAGTAAATATATATTGAGTTTAAATTCAAGTTATAACAGCAAGATTACGTTTAATATTGATGAACTGGATTAAAAAACGGAGGAACACTTCTGTTTTATGAAGTTTCTAAATTATGCTTATATATGTTTAAGCAAAGGATCATGAATGCATCAGACATTATTTTTCAGGAATTTTACAGAAAGTTCAAACCTGTGATTAACTTTCAAAACATTATTTGTATTGCATTGAGTGCTCTACTAACTTTAATTGTTTTACTTAACTTGTGTGATAACTAATAATAATTAAACCTAATTTTAAGACATTTTTCAATTTAAAAAGTGATTGATCAGGCAGTAAAAATTATTTTCTGTTAGATTCCAGTTTCATTCTAATAAAATTAGTTTGTGATTAAATATTACTTAATTTTATAATTGAATTCCATAATTAACCTTCTGAGGGTCAAGCACGCATTATCCCACCATGTAACCTGCACTGCATGACATTTAACCAGTTTTAAATTTATTGGTTAAGAAAATCTCTTCTAACCAATAGAAATAGCTATTTATTAATTAAATGTGTTATTAAGTAAAAGCAATAGTTCTCTTCTCGGAAGTTTAGTAACTTTCAGAGGATTAAGACTAATTTTGAAGGAGGACATGGTGTTCGCGCGCCGTGAGTATCTCCGTAACAGTTGTTGGTGCCACTCTTTAATTGGCGCAACTTTTCATGTACTGAGAAAACGTCAAAAAATTGCCAACTTCTCATTTATGTCTGATCTCTTTACGAGATAGGATATCGCCAGCGTTCCTTTCCAGGAACCACTTTCTGTGTACTTAGGCTAGCACAGTAATTCTCTGTGTATAGTATAGCAATTTGAATCAATGTCAATAAATATAGCTACAGTCCACTAAAGTTTTCTTTTTGTGTGAGCCATGACAACATGCTAGGATGAACTTTGAAGCGAGCTCAGTTCCAACCATTGAAATGTTTGTCAAACATCTCATTTTATCAGAAAAATCATGTATTTAAAGCATTTAAATAAATCATTGTAAAATAAAAAGGAATCATTATATAATTATAACATTAATATTAGATGAGATAAATTATAATTAGAATAAACACAATAATATTAGTTATTTTAGTATTGAAAATATTTTTAAACGTACACCGAATCAAGTTCCCAATTTTTTCAACGGTCTATAACCTATCATTTGGAAACTTCATGAAACAGAAAATGATCCCTTATTCCTCAGTATGCTACTTTATAGCTAGCAAATACTCTTATTACATACAATAAAGAAACTTTATGACGAGATTGTTGAAAAATTCTTTCTATAAATTCTCTACATTTCTAAAGCTTTATAATCTTAGTTTCTATAATTAATAGATCATAATAAAACTATTGTAGAGTATAAGCATATCGTACCCAAACCTTTTAAGCACATGTGGTGCTCATTTGATTTCAGGATTATTCGCAAAACAGTCACTAAACAATAGCTACATATGTGAATTACACTAGAGTTGTTACAGCTAATAACCTAACTGTACGTATACTTGTATATGAGCGAATGACACGTGTTTACATTTCTTTATTATATATCAGTATACATCAATAAAATATGAAAATTTTTTAACATTTCGAAATATGTGTGATAAAATATTTAAATAAAATTTATTTGATATTTATATATTTATACGGTCCCAATAAACTCTTAGTGATATGCGCTTCAAAAAGTTGAGCAATATACATATAAGTTTTGACGACATTGTTATTTTAGTACAAAAGATATGTCTATTTTAGGATATGATTTCTTTGAATAAGAGATAGGTCTAATCATTTGTAATAGATTTGGCACATATTGTCATATATATCACACGAAAATTTTGTATTATTATGCTTGATTTAAATTGATTATGCGTGCAAAGTGATCATATTATCAAATATTTTAATGTAAATATATAGCTTCAAAAACGATATTCGTCTAAGGTAGATTATTTAGAAAATAACTTTTCTTTTATCAGTTAGGTTACAAGTTAGGACAAAATTATCCTTTATACCAATAAATCTCGAATCTCTCTAATCCATCGATATCCATTTATATTTACTTTCTCTTAATATTAATAAATACTCTATTGATATTTTTGCATGAGTTATGTAGTTGGTTCTAAACTTTATATAGGAAAGCATTTAGTTTTGAAAGGTATTAAACGTACTAACAGGACGTCTGGAAAGTAATGTTTGAATGTAAAAGACCGCCAAGAGTTATGTATATCACAAACTCGCTAATTAAGTAAATGAATTTGTGATAACATTGTATTTTTAATAAATACTTTTGATTTGTATTTCGGATTTAAATTCTTTGTAATGCAAGGAACGATATGCAGTTGGGGAAAGCCAATAAACTTCGTATAAAACATGAATAAAATATTTAAATAAGTGTCAGTTCAATATATAGAGATTGCAGCACCTGAATTGCTATCAACAAATCATGTTGGAGAATATCAACATCTATAGAATGTTTGTAGCTAGTTCACATGCCTGATGTGAAGATCAAAAGGGAGGAAATATTGTAATTCCAAGTAATATATATGTATACATATACATATATATATATGTATATACATATATATATACATATATATGTATATATATATGTATAAATATATATATATATATATATACATATATATATATATATATATATATATATATATATATATATATATATATATATATATATATATATATATATATATATATATATATATATATATATATATATATATATATATATATAGTTTAGGGAATTAATCAGGGAGAGTTAGGGGGGATTTTTAGAATTCTGTTTCGCATTTACTGCTAGCACTGAAGTCATGCGATTCACGAAAAAAAGACCCCATTAGGTAAATGTATCTACGCTAAAAATTCAATACATGAGAACCATAACTAACATGAGTCATTACAAGGCAAACAGCATATTTATCCCCTTAAGTGGATTGATATTATTTATGGCAGTGTCGTTGCGAAATTTATGAGTAATCATACGAATTTTAAATAAAAAAGTATCTCCGAAAGGAATGAAAAGTAATTTTTTTTTACAAATAAGCAAATTTACAAACAAATTTAAAAAAAGAATTAAAAATGCGATTTGCCTTTTTACCACTAAATTCTTTAATGGTCTGAACCATTTGTATGTGATTAAACTTTTTTATTCATTCCAGCAATATTGATTTGAACGAAATGAATGTTATCGAACTTCACGAGGATAAAAAATTGAAGGTGTATTTTTAAAAATAAAAATTTAAAACTTTGTTTTTACTATGACATTTCTAGAATAAGAACGAAAAATGTGCCTCCCTTAATAAACATTAAGCTATAAATTTTTACGTTGTGTCATTGCATTTGCACTAAAGAGAATTCTTATAAGTATAAAGCAATGGATTAAGTTATTCTACTTTCAAAACATTTCGTAAAAGAAAGGAAATTCATCAATCAAAATATAGATCAAAGAAAAAGATCTACTTTGTAAAAAAAATTTCGATAAAACCTATAGTTATCAAATAGAGTAAAAGAAATAATTTTGAGTTTACTTAAATATTATTTCAATTAAGAGAGAACCAAATGTTATAAAATACGAATTTTTAAAAATTCACATGAAGAAAGCCCCCAAACCAAATATAGTATAGAAATGTTTCAGTTTTCCAAGAAATTCTTGATGTAGAATGCTGTAAAAATACATATAAGTTGTGTTATGGTACTATTTAGTTTCGCTTTGACAACATTTCATCAACATGCGAAATGTAAAGTAAAAGTTCCATTGCATTTAAATGGAAATCTCATAAATATACTTTACAGAAATAAAGTTGAAGTGTTTTCTACAGTTATTCTTGTTGTAACAAATTTAATTGCAGCAAAATTACCGTAATAAAGTAATGATACTTTGGTTGAACATGAATTGGAATATATGATGTTCGTCATTTTATATCGAACGAAAGCAAAACCTTTTATGAACCCACTCATTAATGTAATTTCTTCTGTAAAAGGTCATTCCAGATCACATCCAGCAAACCTATGATTCCACTATTGCATGATATTTATTGAAATGTAATAGGAATTATATTTTTCATTTGAAGTTCTCTGTTTCAAGCACTGATCCATACTCCACTCTACTCTATTTTATAAAATTAATTTCAAAAGCGCGATCGAATTTTGCTATATGTAGTACTGAAAGATATTGCTTGTTGATTTGAGAGATTGAAGATAATTTATTGCACACTATCCTCCGATTTTCTATTTCCGTATACAAGAGATCACGTTATTCTGCAACCCGCTGTTTGTCTACAAATCCCAAAGTATTGTTCCACTTTGAACAAAATGGTTTGAAGAATCTCGCATCCAACGAGAATCTCGAGTTAGCTTTAGGATCTGCTCCGTTTAGCCAAACGCAACTTCACGTAGTTTCTCAGAGATTGAAACAGGAAAATCAAAGCAAAGAATCAATCTTGGTGCATGTTAGGCCACTGCCGATCAATTTTTCGTTCGCTGCTTTGGAATGAATGAAGATACCATTTAACTTTTCGTCAAACATAAACACTTCCTCACCCACCAAAAATTAAAAAGGGTGAAGTGTTTGTCCCAAACAGCTACAGGATCATCCTATGGTATCAGCAGCTCGAATGTCGGCCAAGGCAGTTCGTTACAACAAGAATAGACTGTCGTAACAATAAAAGAGAATTTCATTAAGAAAGTTCATTAGATATTCCTTAGCGCAGCATCGTCATCAGGCCATCAGGTGTGGCGCCGAAAAGAGGCATACGCAAGTGGAGATAACCGTGAAGGCCGTGAAGATGATGAGACAGACCCTGTCCACCACCATTCCCGCGAACTTCCACTCCGAGATAATGTCCTGAGTGGAATCGTCGTCGCGCATGCGCTTCGTGATGAAGCGCACCTCGCGCAAGATGGCCGACAGTTCCCTCTGGTAGCTCAAGCAAGAGGTGGTCGGGTTGGCCGCGCTGTGAAGGGTGGTGGGAGTCCCCTCAACGCTGGGCCCAATGAGCTGGACATAGCCACTGGAGGACGCGTCGCCTGCCGCAGTCGCAGAGGAGGCACCAGCATTGCTATTGTGGCCACGCTGAGGTCGAAAGTCATCGTCAATGTCCAGAACGTTGGCCAGAAGGCTCTTGGACGAGCGTTCCTTGAGATCGGGTGCGGAAGACCTCGAGGACCGCCCTCCAGAGGCGGTAAAGGGAGGAGACGCTTTGAAGCGGGCACTTATCTTGGCGGGACGGTGCATTCGCAAGATCCAAGGAAGCCACAGAAGAAATATACTCCTGATCTGGGGTGAGAAGAAAACAGGATGCATTGGGTGAAGACATTTGTGTCATTTGATTTTGTTTCATGCAGAGAATGAGTTTGAATACACAGCACATTCTTGCCACACTTTTGACAGCCATCACACATTCTTCTATCATTTAAACGTCTTCGATTCTAAAACTTTTTTTAATCATACATCTTCTTTGTTCGCTGAAGATGGTTTCCTTTAACTTGCTATGGAAGCAAACTTTCATACCAAGTGATCCCTGGCCAAGATTGCAATCAGTACAGAGTTGACTTAATTATGCCATTCTCCCTTGTCATAATTTAATATCGCTAATACGATTGCTTCGGTTTTAATCATGTCATTAATCCATATTCTGCAATGTTAATGCACGAAGATCGTGCTAATATCATTTTTAGATTAAAAGCTAACTGTTTACAATTCTATTCGGTTATTTTGTCTGCATATTCACATCAAGCTTTCTGTTAAGTTGACTAGTAAATAATTCTTCTGTATTAATCAACATTTACTCTTCATTCATCATTCACTTATACATATTGTTTTATCACAGACAGTACAAGATAAAAATTACACACAATAACACAACCACTTTCTACTTTTCCAACTATTTCTATGCGCTATACATATTTATAACAGATTTTGCGAACTGCATGCAGAAACTAATCTATGCTTCATTGTTCGCCAAATCAAGCCTATGACACAGCTAAAATTTCCACAACTATTCTATTACGCAAATTGTTGTTTTCAAATGTTCCGCCATCTTGATTTCTTTTATAATAGTATATTTTTTCTAGTAATTTCAAAATGCCTATTTGTTCATCGTGAAAACTGATTTCGAATATGGTAAGAACATTTTCCATTTTTATAGATGAACAGGAATGTCAAATACCATATAAAAACCGTGTCTTACACTCAAAGAATGTACTTCCGTTTTCATGCAAACACCGAAACAATTTTTCACATTTTGATTAAAGCAATCCTGAATTATTCTTCTCATGTACGCAATCACAGTGCACAGTTACAATGAATATTGATACTTCTAACAAATTCGCGCACAATTATTCAAAACACCACTTGAAAATAAAGAAACATATAAAAGACCGATAATTTTTTCATCTATAGATAAATCTTTACTAAACGTAAATACTTAAAATTAATACGTCAGGTAATTTAAATAACTGGTTTCTTTGTTTACCAACTAGAAAAATGATCACATGAATGAAACATCTATTCTGCACAAATAGCTCTGTGATACATCGAAATACAAAACAATCAATATTATATGAAGGCGTACTTAGCATTACAATAATATACAATCCAAGTAACAAATATCCTCTTAAAATTTTTCACTACCACAAAATGCTGATACCTTAAGTCTTCCATACCTTTATTTATTCAAACAGCATTTGTTCGTGAAATTTTACAATCAATGGAAATAAAAAACACTGAATGGAAATCGAGGAAACTGAGAATCTAGTGATACTTATAAATTGCTATTAACAACATCCAACAAATAGTTCGCTCATGTAACATGCTCTTAGAGAAGCGTGTTTAAACCATCTGTTCCTTTGACAAGCATAATTATTTTCAGAGTGCACAGCTAAATCTCTTTAATTGCTCATAAAATTAGTCTTATGTTATTTATTTAACTCTGAAAATCCTTATTCTAACTGAAGTGATACAATTAGATATTTCGCCTCCGCACAGAAACTTGTTTCGGATAATAGTTAATTAATAAAAAAAATTATTTTATTAAGCATATTCACACTCTCCAACTAATCATGTAAAAAAATGTTAATACTTGGGTTCAAAACATGTCCCTAAAGATGTATCTGACACATTTGCCGCTCACAAATAAAAAAGTAATTTTCTCTAAAAAGTAATATATAAATATTTATAGTCGTAATTTTTAAAAGTATATTGTTAAAAAGGATTGTTTGCTTTAGGCACGCATAATAGAGTGAGTGAAATGAGAAAAAAAGAAGGATAAAAATATTTTAATGTCTTCAGATTTTACCCGAGAATTCAAATTTGTTTTATTACCCTTTGAGATTTCAACTACAACGTCAATGGCTTAAAGATTCATTAAAACGATTTTTCAAAGGACGTTAAACCTTATAAAATATTCTTTCGTTTTGAACAGTTTTCATTTTTCGGTAAGTAACTCAATGGCGTATTTCAATACGATTATTTTAAAATTACGGTTCCTAGAGATAAATATTTCAACATAATATGTCATATTAAGCTCAGGAGAATAAGAACTGTTTCGTAATGACTTCCACTATTTTTTCAATCGTTTATACTAGACAGAATTTGTTACCAAGGGAACTGAGTTCCAATATTCGTAAGGAGTGGTTTGGTTTATTAACCCTCCAAGTGGTATTGACGAGATATCTCGTATACCGAGATCCGGCAAAATTTTTTAATGGCGTAATATCTAGTCCATTACGATTTGGTCAGTTTTGATAATATCGAGGCAAAACTGCCCTACTCCAAGGGGAAGATACAAGTAGGAAAAACAAATTGTCTCTTCCAGATCTGGTGACAATTTGGAACAGGTGCTGGCCACGACAGGGTAGTTTTCGACACGAAGATAACCCCCGGGAGGGTTAAAAAAGGTAATTAGTTTCAGTATGGTTATCAAAACTGATGTTGAAAATTAAGCCAAGGACTTATTTTGCACCTTTTCCATAAACCAGTTTTAAAGTAATTGTGAAATAGTATTTCATTGAATAATATTTCATTTTTATTCGAAGTTTAATGCATGACATTACAAAGAGACGTTATATTTAATGGGAGACGAAAGAGATTTTTTTTTATTCATACACATCTCAGATTTGCATATCATCACAGAGCAAAATAGAAAATACTATTTGTTCTCATACATTTTAACAAATATAACTCGATAATCATCGTTCTAGATGAAATTAACAACATACATTTTTATTTATATTATGAATGGGCTTAGCAGCGTATCCATAAGTCGGTATAATAAATCCGTAAGCCGTTATAATTAGCCTTCATATAGGGTTACACATGACAGTAGAGCGACAAACGAAATCAAACTTACTGAACTAAACAATTTGTTGAATTTTACTATTTACTCAAAAAATGTAATAGATTGGGAAATGAAATTTTATGCACACACATAAAACTGCACAATGAGATGCAGAATCACAACTTTAACATTAAACGAACTTAAAGGGGAAAACACTCATTCAAGTTGCGCATACTCACTACGCCTCGTACAAGTAGCATATAAAGTTGATACAGGAGTTTGGCTCTAGCATTCAAATTGATTCAAAGAACAACTTCGGTTCATTACAATGCATTTCGGTTCAACCAATTCATTTCAAACTATTTAATTATCGTTATTTTCGATTAAACAGTTAATGAAATTAGACAACATTCCCCATCATACTGTCGGAGATCGTGCCAGGCACAGAGAGTGAAACAGAAAGTGGAAATATTCAATGCCAAGAACATGCAGATTAACGTGAACTGGAGCAAGAGATTCAGTGCAAACCTGGACAAATCGTTGAACATCTCAAATAGGACTTTTTGCCTTCTGTAACTTATCAACAATCAACAATAAATTTCTAATTTTTTTTTGCAAAAACGTATTGGATCATAGAAAATATTTCGATATGATGAAAAGGCTAATTAGTCAAATGAGCTTGTTATTTCGGTGAACAAAACCATGGGGATCAATGATTAGGTGACCAATTTCCCTCTAAATCAAATACGATTGCAAATTTCAGTGTGATTCTATGCATAGAGGGTCAAGGAAACAGTTATTTCATGGTTAATGGTGATATTGTGAACCAAGTATTGAAATGCCTTCATCAATCTTTGATACGAAAAAAACAATTCGTGGAATCTGCAATCTAGTACGCACATTCAAATTATACATTTACAAAAAAATGTAAAAACTGAATTTTTGATAGAATGAAGACTGGTAGTAACGGTCAAGCTCACACACAAATGCAAGCATCACAGGAAAAATTAATGACGATATGCATAATTTAGTAACTCTCCAGAAAAGTAGACTACAATAAAATTTACCTACTGCCATTCTTTATTTGTTTCTTATCTGGCTAAGAGTAATACGACCTACAGGAAGATGTTCCTGTGTTACATCATCATTTCACTTATAAAATTAATACATGAAGAAAAACCGAGTGATAAAACGAATCATTGATCAAGTGAATCCACATACGACATCTTTTGTCCAATCCTCATCCATCCAATTTTGAAAAAAAAAACTTTTTCGTAGTCGCACAATAAATTCCATGGGAGTATGTAGTACTTCATATATATAATATCAATACAACTCAAAATAGGAGAGAAGTATCACATCCATATGGGGTTTAGTTGCAATCGATGTAGATTATTTTAACAGTTGAAAGGACAACACATAAATCTCGACAGTTAGATTTCGGAGCTATCGACACCACGTTTGAATTTGCGTGATATATAAAATTCTTATTCGTTTGGGACTGTACATTAAACTAAATAAGCTGCTTTGTTTTAGTTATTGCGCTTGGAAAAATATCAATCACAGTTCAAGGACAATAGTGATTGGGATCAAATATTCAGCAGACTCAAAAAGACTGATAGATCCAGTTAGTTATAAAAATCAACAACTTCATTCCTGCCCTTGGATTTCTTGTTGCCGGTCAGGGGCTTGCCTACTGCACTAGCTGCCAGGGAAGTGTCTGAGGCTCAAGTTCGATTACTGTATCTATTCTAGGTGTATTTCTATCTTCTTTATCTTCTGTCAGTAAAGCTTTTCTTGTGTGCGTGTACGCCCATTTACCTGACCGAAAAAATATCGCTTGACCAGATCTGGCCCTTGTGCCATAAAAAGCCCTAAGCCTTTAGATTTCTCAATGCTTGCGGTGTATTTAGCAAAAAATAAATCAGTTTTGTACTCTGTATTTATACGATGAATACACACTATTGGTAAACACATTTGACATTTAATATCATATGTGATATGAAGTAACCTTAGAGACATTAGATGTTTTGTATGGAGTTTCATCAGTGACAGAATTAACGTTATTTGAAAAAATATTTTTTATGCCCAGAAATGCTTTGTATTGGGTTTAACTGTAATTGGTTTTTGAAAAGAATAAACTAAATTTATGAAATTATTTTTTTGACTGCAAATTATTTGAACTGTAATTAGTAATAGTTTTTCTGGGGAAAAATGCGATAGAATCTCGTTCTATTTTAAGTCAATTAATAAATTAATACTTTTAAACTACTTTGGGAGAATTAATTAAAGGGGATCTCATTTGATAAATGAGCCCATCGAAACACTTTACTTTTTAGCAGTTTAAAGTGCACAAGAAAAGTTTTTGGAACAGAGGTGTCATTATAGGTACAAGAAAAGATTTATGATTAAGAGCCTGAAAAAAGATTTATGAATCAAATAAAATCCATTGCTAGACGGAATACCTAATTAATTAAGGCTGAGATATCTGGAGAGTTTCTTTGATAACTTAAATTCGTTATAGAATCTAAATTAATTTGGATTTTTTCCTTTCTAATAGCTCTAAATTTTTTATTATGTATATCGATTTCATTACCCCAACAATTTCATGGAAGTGCTATCCAATTTTTCTTTTAAAGGGATGCAATAAGCCATTAGTTAAGTGACATTAATTAAAATTCAAAAATAAAATATTGAAAGTGATCTTACGATACATTGCAGTATTTCCAAGCAGAGACAGTAGCTCATTCTAGTTTAAAACGAGGTAAACTAATAGTTGCTTGGGTACAGAGTGATTCGAAATTCTTCAAAGGGCAATAGGGTGCATTAAAATAAATATTTGTTTTTGTCAAAGAATGTGTCTACAAACGTGGGGAGGTGTTGGAGGGAGCTGTTTGGCTCGCTTGCAAATCTTTCTTTATAGGAAACCTCGTCATTCGCGACGCTGATTTCGCACTAGATGAAGTATTATACTGATACCGAGATGACGGACTCATGTCAGCATGCATAATGCGGTTCGGCTAAGAATGTCGAGCACTCCAAAAGTGGAAAATGTTCTACGAGGAGGTTGAGAGGAATCCTGGTACACGCATGTGAGCTGTTGCACTTAGCCTAGGTGTGGATCAATCCATCGCATGGATGATTTTTCAGGAGAAGCAATTACATACCTTCCATTTCAATAGTTCCGACATTAAAACTTGAGGATTATACTCTGTACGTAGAGTTCGTTCTTGGTTTCTACAGCAGGGCACACAGCAGTCAAATTTTTCAATACGCATGATCTTTACAGATGAACCCTCAGTTACAAGTGAAGGAGTGTTAAATGTGCACAATGATTATGTTTGGGCATATAGCAATCCGCCTGGCCACATGCTTACCAACAATGATTTTCTCTCAATGGTTGCATGAGTATCGTCAACGACTTTTTGATTGGACTACTGCGATTTTCGATTGCGGCATATCGACTCAACAGACGGCTATATCGCGTATTTTTACGTTTCCAAAGCTAATGAGCGATATTCCTGTATCTCTTCGTTGTCGAATGTGGTTTCAATACGATGGGGTGCCATCACACTTTAGCTATGTTCGTAATGATTTAGACACCACTTTTTGGGAATTGACTGAGGCAGACCTGTCGCTTGATCCCCCACAGTTACCTCATTTAACATGTTTTGATTTTTTATGGGGATACTTGAAGAGCCTCTTATACGAGAATACCTTAGACTCCAATGCCACAAGTGCTTCTGTTGCTGCTACAACTGTTCGCGAAATTCATGGTGTCTTTGAAAACGTACGGCAATTAATGCGTCGATGCTGTTAGGCATGTATTACTGCTGGTGTTCGCTCCTTTGAGAAATTACTGTAGAATACTGTAAATAAAAATTGTGTTTCACTTTCTGACCAATTCTTGTGTTAGCTTCTACACGCAACTGTTGCGGATATGCATTCTTCGACAAGAAATGTTTATTTTGATGCACACTGCCACCATTAAAGTTTGGCCCTGGATTTTCGAATCATCCTGTGTATACAAAGCAGTTGGGTACAAAATTTTACCTTTGTACCTTATCGAATATTTTATTAAAATGTTCCACAGAATTACTAGACATTATTTTGTTTCTTTTCATATATGAAAAAAGAGTATAGTCTTAATTATGTTCAAATAAGGCTAGCATATTTGCTATATTACAGACAAAGAATATTGAAGAGCTAACAATTTACCAAGTTTTTTTAATAAAACCAGATTTTGCTATCAGATTTAGATTAAACTAAACATCCCATCTAGGATTTTTTTCAATTTCTGTAAAACATCACCCAATTTGAGATTGTTTTATTCCAATAATTTTAGGTATGCATTCAAAAGTTACCTATGTTTGATGTTTTACTTTTTTTATAGGAAAAAGTAGGCTATATATATGTACTAATCTTAATTCCGTCTTCTTCGGGTACATGTAACAAACAATATATAAAGATATTACAAATAAAATATAATTTTGCACGATTTAAGCAACATGTTATTGAAGTGTTCAAATTTATGCCTAAGTCAAGAGATATTTCTGGACAGTTGAGGTTTATGTAAGTTTAAAAAGCATCTCTTTCAAGAAGTCATTTATAGACAAAGCTTCATGTCAAATAATGTGTATAAGAGAATGGTGACAACCTGCTTTAGATCTTTGAGGTCACGAAAAAATATTTTGAGAGGTAATCGGTCATTTCAAACAAAAAGAAGAGTCAATGGATGGTAAATTCAATTGCCATATGGGTTTCCACATATAATATTTCATACCACAAAGACGAATATGGACAGCGAAGTAACTGGTAATTGATTAACAAAATAAACGCATTATTATTGCAAAAGCAGTGTAATGAATTACTAAGCAAGAGGTAGAGTTAATGTGAATAAGTTTTCTAAAATGGCACACTCACTGAACTCCGTCATCATTACAATTGCAGATTAAGCTATTGCAAATAAAAACATATTCGGGTTAACCTTTCTTTGTATAAAAGAATCTTCCTGAAGGCGACTTTTAAGACTGATGTGATCCTTTAGTGAAGAAAGAGTGCAGTAAATATCGAATGCAGTCTTCTGGAATTTCCATATGCCACTTTTTATAACCAGTTTGTTCATCATGTGACATTAACTGCAACTTGCAAATGAAGACCAGCTCAATCTCTTTGAAGCAGCTGCTGGGAAACTATTTTCTATCATTGGAAGATTAAAAGCACTGCTCTTTTATATTCAAATGAATTGAAATCGGGTATAACATTGATGTGTTTGATCTTTAAAAGATTACAATTTTCAAGAATTCAATAAATTTTCCATCATTCTTGGATTCAATGATTCTCACTTTGTAAGAACTCTCTCAAGAAAATATTAAAAAACCCTACAGCTACTACAGTATATTTATCGCTATAAGCCCTTTCAAAGTCAAGGTGAGAGGTACGTTCGGTGATAAATATGTACATATATATGTATATGTATGTATGTATATGTATATATATATATATATATATATATATATATGTATATATATATATATATATATATATATATATATATATATGTATATATACATATATATATATACATATATATACATATATATATATTTCAAGGACTAAGTGTTTCACACGACTAATATTATAATATTATAATTAGCTAAAATGATTTTGCACTTCAAATAGCTGCAAATTCCTCACAAGAAAAATTACTATGCATGTAACTGGATGACCGCTTGAATTTCTATTATACTTTGGATGTTCCAAGCTTATTTTTTCAAATATGAAAAAAGGACAAGTCATATTCACTAAGCTAGAGGGAGACAGCAATACCTAAATACCTAAAAGGAATAATCAAGTATGTCCTTCAAACTTTCGAAAGTAATAATGTGATGAAAAATAACTTTCTCAGTATCCATCATTTACCTCTATCTTTGCATATCAGTTTAAGTGCTACAAAAATACCTTTCACTTGTTCATATATTTTTCTTAATATCTTTTAATTTATTTGTATTTGTACGAGGATTTTTATTTTTTCCCAATTTCAGTGTATGATCCTTCAAGCACCGTTTGGTGAGAGAGCGTGGTCGTCTGTCCGTTAACCCGGACACCTTGGCACGTGCTGTGAACCACCGTGAACTGTGGGTTAGGACATGGCTTCCTGGAGGACTTTGGGGAAGCTGGCCCGCATATATACAAGAATGAGTTAGATATTGATATTAATGTTTCTGTATTTATTTAGATTTCAGATTTGTATATCTGTTAAATACCATCTGCTTTGAAATTTCTGAAATCTATTAGAAGTTTGATAAAGTTGCAGCTTATAACAAGTTTCTTATGAAGCGCCAAGATCTAACAAACAAACACATGTTTCCAGACCAATTGCCTAAAATATAATTCGTTTGGTTTCTGGCATTCAGTTACTGTAAATTGCTATGTAAACAACATGAATATAAAAATATCACCATAGTATGATTTTCTTGACTAGTCGAGATGACCAATATAGTATCGTATGAATGGTGATGTACGATACGATCACAATTAGAATCTCTTTGGCAGTTACAATTTGATGACCTAATGAACATAATATTCTAAGTACTAATGCTTCTTAATGTTTTAATCTTCAATAACATCTGTTCGGAATCAACTTATTTTGAACTTGATTTCATAATTATTCGTTACATACAAAAGTACTGGATTTTCAAATAGTGTTTTTCCCGAACAATGAAACAAATCGTAAGAATATTATCAATGCTTTTACATCATAACATTTCAAAATTTTAAAGCACTAGAATATTTAAAAGGCTTATTCAAACGCTCCATAAAAGTTCTAACGAACATTGTTACCATCGAAGTAACCAATTGCACTCTTTTAAAATGTAAACCTAGAAGTTCCTAGTAGTAGCTTTAGTCATGTTTTGAAAACAGTGATTCCAGATTTTTGAAAATAATGGTAATAACAAACTGATACATAAACTGAACAGAATAACAGTGTTAATGAACGCGGTATCAAAAACTGTATACATTAGAATGTATAATTTAATAAAAATACTCGGTTGTTTCTGGAAACAATGGTAGGAAATTATTTCAAACTGGAGTTGACATATGAGGGACTACTTGAAAAGCTCAACTCAGTAAATTTGGGTCAATGCTGACGTCATTATGATGAGTCACAGTTGCTAAAGTTGCACTGATTTTTATGATTCTTCTGATCAAAAACTTCAGTCGGGTGTCTGTGATCTAGCGTGGAATAGATTTTGTGATACACTGTTGTTTGTCAAAATCGAGGAAAGATAATCTGGTTCTATTCGCTCGATGTCTTAACCATATGACACTGGAAAATAGAAATGTTATCTCTCTGCTTTAACATACATGATTAATGTAGGTAAAGAAAATAATAGATTGAGATTTGATTCACCATGTTTAAAATGCGAAAGAGAAATCTAATTTGAAGACCTCATAAGAACAGTTTGTAAGTAATATGGAATCACAGCAAACATGTCTACTAAGAACGATAGCTGCTAACATGTGTAAAATATTTGACATCTGTGAATTTATTTGGTTATGAAAAATATGGGTTCTTGGGACTTGAGCTACTTTAAAGAGCAAACTGATATTCTGAATCAAGTTTAAAACAAAATACTATGAAAAGTCAAATACAAGGATAGTTAATTACGCGTGAACTTTCCTTGTACATAATGTGTTTTGTTGCTTATGATTTTTCAGTTCTATATGTGAAATTATTATAATGAAAAAAAACAAACAAATTAACCAAATTTGTAAACAAGTGAAATATCAGAAAAAATCGAAAAATAGTTTCAAACTGTTATGTGTTTAAGTTCATTTTATGTGCTACGAATTTCAGCATTGATTTATAACGGATATTTAAATCTTCGGAAACCCATACGAAAATCATTTGAATAATTCTTACCCCATTTTTTATTCGTTTAATATTAAATTGCAACCAATATTCCTTTCGTATTAAAATTGAGTTTTTAAGTATATGTAAAATATTATTTATGCTCTAAAAATTACAATAAGATTGTTGACCAAAAGTTAAGCAAGCTTGTAAAAGCATAAAAACTTAAGAACTAAAATAAATAGAAGAAATAAACTGATGATGAATCCTGGCTATGAACAGTATCTTATTATATATTTCACTAATGTACGTGGCACAGAAATAGACGTTATTGGTATAGTGACGAATGACAACAAATAGATAACAACAATGCAAAATTAACCACTTCAGGATTTTTGCACTTAGCTTGAATATGATTGATTTGAGCTACATAGCTATGCAATATTGCTAATACTCTACGGAAGAACTCGCCTCTTTAATGAAATTCTCCAGCAGTCTAATGACAGAAAGCAAGGAGAAAGTTGGAAGGCAGAAATCAGGGTAGGAAAGAAACTAATGCTAACGATAGATATGAGCAATTAAGAAACTAGCGCATATCCTATGCTCGGGGTTGTAAGTAAACTTTAATTCACACTTGAACCAATCTATGAACTTTCAAATCTCATCTGGATGCAGATATATCGAATTTGATTATCTTCTTTCATTCCTAAGCAAGTCTAGTTAATCTTCCTGGTGTGGCAAAGTCTTCTTAGGGTAACAAATCAAACTAATCATTTCCAAGAAATTGCAAATGTGGCTTCTTGTTGTTAATCACAAACTAAATGCCAGACATTAAACAAAGCCCGGTTAATTCATTTACAGGATTTTACAGAGGGTTTCAAGCACAAGGAGCTAAACTTCGACAAGTTCAAACTCATAAAGACTCCAATAAGTACACATACCAAAATAATCAATTGTTCAAAAGACTTATTGCACATGTCGTACGAAAATGTCTGCCACATAACTCACTGCGGAGTTTACAGCCATTTCCAGTGAGAGTGAGTTTCATGACAAACTGCTTTCCAGAGGTCCATAGCAAATAGACCCTATGCCAAACTCGTTAAGAAATTCACATTGTGTGGATCCGTGTAAACGGGAGTTCGAGTTTAATAACTGAGTCAAGAACATCTTAACTGAACTCTGATTTTTTATACTAATGTACTGATGAGTTCAGATTCAGCTTACACATTGATTTTCGTGGAACAGTGCTTTGTTGGAAAAATTCCTTTAAATCCCAATAAAATCAAGTAAAGGGACCAATTTGAAGAGATTGTGTCATGGTAGAGTCAGACATGCTGATTTGGTACAGAGCTGCGCATCTTAGATAGACTAATGATGTTTAGAGGCATAAATACGAGGTAGTTGAATCTCATGCTGCATGTGATTTGAACGTCATGTTGAAAGGTTCGAAAAAACAATTCTTATCAGAGCAGGCTGCTTGAGACAAAGAACACAGAATAAAATTTAAATTGCATACATATAATATATCTGTAAAATAAGACATAGGCATATTTCAAGCTTAGGAGGAAGAAATGGGAGGATTCACATGACTTTTCCTCGCAAGGGGTCACCATGGATCAAGAGTATTCGGCCAATGGGGGCCCCTTGCTTGGACATGAGGAGAGGGTAAAGGAGGTAGACCACACAGTATAGGAAAATACCAGAAGGTTGGAAAAAACGTGTGATTCCATATGAAGATGAAGGCCGATACAATGAATAACTAGGCAAATAAAAATGTAGAGTAACTTTAATAAAAATTCAATAAACGTAATATGCTGGCAAGATACTAGTGCTTTGCCTCAAATAAATGCCACCAAATAAAGCGGTGATTGTAGTTTTTAAAGTTTATTTTAGAACGGAAATTCGGAGTTTACGGTACGTTGTCCATACAGTTTGTGTAAACAGTACACAGCAGGTGTGTAGAAATAAATGATTTACAGTAAGATTGCGTTCCTGTGTTCCCCACAGTAATACTTAGTGTACCGATCTGTTCCAATAAAATCAAGAAGATATTAAAAACTGCTCACTAATTGTATCTCTAAATTAGTGAGCAGTTTTTAATATCTTCACGAAGTCCAGAACGTGAATGAATTGAATAACGTTATTATTTTAGAGATGTAGTGGATCCAAAGAGAGAGTTTTATCGATAATGCATATCTTATGAAATCCAGATGGTTGATGACTTTCTCAAAGCATTGATATCGAACAGTTTCTTGAAAGATTTCTAGATACCATTCGATAGAGTATGCCTAATGAACATTAAAAAGATCAATCGTATGACACTCTCTCTCTCTCTCCTCTTCTCTCTCTTACACCAAGAAATCAATCAAAAGAGGTTCGAATATATTTTACTCAGGGAAAGAGCTTGTTTACTTACAGAGCTTTTGAACTTTTGAACAACTTTATATAATCATGAAAAGTTGATGCAAGACTTATATGTCTACAAACTGTGTTGTTGTAACTTATTCCTTAAGGTCTAGCTAAGCAGCTAGACCAAGTCCATAAGTCCGAACACGCTCAAAAAGACCAGCACTAGATCAGAACTTCCCTCCCTTGGAAGACCAATGCAAGCAAGATGACTTGGAGAGGCTTGTTCAATGTTACATTTTAGGCAAGTTGGAAAAAGCTTGTGTCCGCTTATGAAGGATAGAGATCTGATGTGCCCGCTCAAGTGTCTAGAAAGTACAGGGGCTAAAAACTTGTAACAACTCATGCTTGATCAAAATGTCACATTTCTTTTTCTGTTTTTTTTCACATAAAAAATCATGTTTTTTAGTTCCCTTAAATTGATATATTTATTTACTCTGGTGTATATGTAGAATATTATGGAATGATCATATTGAGTTTGTGGAGTATAGAACGGTCATTACAGCAGCTGGCTTGTAAAATTGATTGACATTGATTTTTGTTTGTGAATTGAATATTGATTGTTCTCAACATTTAGACAGCATACTGCATTTATATTTACTATATATATACTTATGTATGTATCAAAATTTCAACATTTTGATGAAATTTTAATTTTACTAAGGAAGATTTCTGAAATGCATTTGAGAAAATAAAAACAAAATGCCAATCTTCTGACTCTGGGCATATAAATGTATTTATTAATGCAATATGCAAATGCTCATAATTTTCTAAACGATATGTAATTCATTGATATTTAAAAATGTTCAGGAACTTATAGAGAACAAATAAAAAGTGTCAAATATCTAAGTTAGGAATTTATTATATTCGTTTACATTTTTTAAAATTTTTATATGAGGAAGAAAAATAAGCGACTGTGAAATATATATGAACAGTGACATCAATATTATCAATAATTCGATACCTTGTATCAGTCCTATCTATATTCCCTTAGGTGAAGTATAACAATGATACTTTTTGTATAGCTTCTAAATTCATCAAGCTCTCATTTTTACAAAATTTTAACCACTTTTAAAGAAACTTCTTATTCTAATTTGGTCTTTCCAACGAAATATATTTATGTATGAATCTTTTAAAACAATAAACATCTATAATTATACAACAATCTTGCATCATGCACAGTGAAAAATGTAACTGAAAATGTATGCATGCTTCTTGTGCAAACAAGAAATTAAATTCACATAATTTGTTGTTCTAGGCTTTTAAGAACCTAAAGACAAGATCTAAAATTTTAGCAGATGAGTTTGTCTCAAAATTTAAAATTCAGGAACTATATATGTGGTCACATTTATTACAAGGAAATGTTAGTTACAAACTATATATTATAAACTTAACAATGGCTTAAAACGAGAGGAATTTAAAATTTTGATAAATTTTTTAAAACTTATATATGAAAATATTTTGATTGACTTTTAGGAATAAAATGAAAAGATGTAAGTAAAATCATACTTATATGTGATCTTTTTGTTGAAGAAATGGGAATGAATATTTAAGAGCGATTTTATTCAAATCGGATGAAACGAAATGTTCTCGTAAACACTTACAGAAATATTTGCTATGATCTAAAATAAGGTAATATGGAATTGTAGAAAAATATTTTATAACAGTTCAACGCAAGAGTAGGTATGTATTACTTATTTAAGATATTCTTGATTCCAAGAAGTGTCTTTAATAAAATAAATGCATTAAATTTAGTCCTTTTACATACCCTAGACAATGATGTTTGTGTGTTGTATTTCAAATTACTTTTTTACATAACTTATAATACAACTTTATTTCATGATTCTAGAGTTGCTAGATCCAATTTCATGGTGTCTTCTATACACATGAAATGCAATAATCATAAAATAATAAATAAATAAAAATACATAAGATATAAATATGATCTTTAACTTGTTAGCAAATTACTAATGAAAGGTAGATCATACGAATAAATAGAAGCTTTGGATACTTTGTATTTAACTTAATTTTTATACACACCTGTATTTTTACCTGTATGAAAAATTCATCAACTTAGAAATGCACTTGATTTATTTGTTTGGTTTAAGGAATTTTGTTAAAGATTTGTGAATAAACTATTAGCTGACAATAAAAATTGTGAACCGAACATGTTCTCCAATTACTTTTACAATCTTAAAAAGTATGTAACATACAATAAAAACTCGTAAGAAATCAATTAGAATACTCAATACATATTAAGGGATCATGTTAAAAATATTTTATAGCTTCAAATATATTTTGCTTTTACACTACGTCAGGTAAGCTCGTGTAGTCTGCATTTTATCAGACTTGTAAAATAAGCACAATTTTCGAAAAAGGGTTTCATCTTTAGCTAATTGCCTTTGAGTGACTTTACATTTGGCTACAATTTTATGATTTCATAGCTGACCATACCAGTGTGTTCAACTTCTAGTTTACACAAGAAACAATTGGCACTTGATCATGCACAGTCAAACATCCATGCTAAAGACATGCAGCTTTTGGACAGCCGTGAACACCTCATGCAAATCAGCAAGCTTGGGGAAGGGAACAGAAAAAAGAAAACGAATCATGTGACACTTACCATATGCGGCAGGAGTCTGCAGGGATGACTCGCAAAAATAATGAATTGGTTGAGAAGACAGTCGGGTGTAGAGAAACATACATAGATACACAGAAGTAGAAGAGCGCCATTCAATTCTACTTTAACGGACTACGAGGTTAGACACCACACAACAAAACATAACCGGAAAGGACACATAGATATATAAACACATCATGGCATTAAAACACATCAAAACACCAAAAGGAAAGAAAAGTTGAGGACGCGTTTTCGATTTCTTGACTTGATGTGGCTTCACTTGATATGTTTGGACGTATGAGTTCATTTTTGTTCTGATTAAACGACTTCGGAACGCGGGTACACATGCATATAGTTCTTGTTATAAAAGTGTGTAAAGAGTACGATTTGCAAGAGCATTTCTGAATAAGGATATAAAAATAAGTTTAGCTTTTCCTAATAAAAGTTGTTTGTAGAGTGAATTATGGATGGAATTTAGTTTAGCTTTATTGTCACAAGGATTTGGAAACGTTTAGCTTCCATTTTTACAACATTGAGAACTATTAATACAAAAGAAATACATACATCTTTGATCTGTGAAACATTTCTTATAATGTTTAATATTATTTGGTAATTTTTAAATAAAGATTAGAATATTTTAATGATACGTGTTATGTAATAAAGTAGAAATAGACTTATATATGGATGCTAAAGAACAATCTTATGCTTGTCTTCATCTCTTATCAGGAATTATAAATTTCTTTCTTTAACATACTTGCTTTAATATCATATGCGGAATAGAAAGATGCACGAAAGTAATTACATTGTAAACATTGCGTGCATATTCACAAATTATGAAACGAAGAAACAATTAGGAAGATTCAAACTTTTATCCAAAGTAACGTTGTAATAAAGTTGGATGTAATTCAACATAACAATATAAGCATGCTTTATCTTCAACCGAGTCTGAAAGTGATGACTCAGAATATTCTGTAAGACATAACGTCATTGACTTTAATTTGTAATAATACATAGAAATACGTGTATGAATTGATATTGATGACTTATATGACTCAAAGTTAGTTTTAGTTCAGTCTTAATTATGTCTTTTGTAATTATACACTTAATTACTTTAAATTACAGAATATAAAATTGAATAATTCATTTCATCATGTTCAAAGAAAACTTTTTTGAATGTTATATATTCTTCGATGCCTTTACTTGGTTTTAACTTTCAATGTGGTGCATAAAGTAATTTACACACAAAATTACAGTGCCAATAAATTAAAATAAATTAACCCCAGCTTTCTTGAATTTTGATAAAAGCACTGAAGCAGCAGTCAAATACATGTTAGATGAAATACCAACTATCACATTTCGAAATGTCCATGAAATTGCCACATGAAATTAATTTATTCTTAGTGGACAAAGTAAAACTGGAATTCATTTTTCATAAGAGTTTGATAGATATTAGTTGAAAATGACGTCTTCATTCATCTTGCGTGACCGACAAAAAGCAATTTTCGGTACAAATGTGCGTATGATTTAGAAGCAATTTATTTCGAGCCAAGTCAGTCAAAAAATGTTTACAAGAATAACATTTGCTTGAACAAAAGAAATAGAGCAGAAAATGTCAGATAAGAGAGCCGTAATAAATGATAGCTATTTTAAAACTTCAGTTTTCTTTCCTAGCATTGTAGCATTTCTTTCGTTTTTTGCAATGCATAATTTCCAATGTATATTCATTGTTAATTATTTTAAAATCGATATTCTTTGAAAATCATTCTAGAAGAAAAATGTACTTATGGAAATCTGGTTTTCCGTGTAGATAACACTTGACAGAACTGCAAATTAATATACAAATATCAGCGTGTTTTGAAATCTTTACTCTGAATTTGAGAATGTAGCACCAGCAATTCTTTTACTTTGAATTTCAAAGGAAAATTAATACAAAACAAAGAATTTTTTTGTTAAGAACGAAATATAAACAATTTACACTTGTACTCTAAGATTTAATTTGTGTACATGAATTTAATGATATTTATGATTTAATATTTCACGATTTTAGGTTGATATGTAAATTCTTTTACATTCAAAGATGCAAAGACGTTCAATTCATGATTTCATTGGAATTTTTTCGTATTGAGAATTACAAGATTATTGCATTTGATTGTTATTTTCAAAATGTATATACTAATGAAATATTGATGAGGATTTTTTTCCGCGTAAGTGATGTATTAAATTATTAACGCAGCGCTTAAATGCATATTGAGAAGTCAGATTAATTTTTAAGCACCTTTCGAATTTTCAATAAACACAAAGTATGAGATTACAATAATTTGTGAATGTAAGTATACCTGCATATGCAAGAAACTAAATAACATTTACAGCATATGTAGTATTTTTTTCTATATGTGAAATCGTGACTTATGCGATCAAACTCTTTCAAGATTTTATTTCATAGTAAACTAATTTGTGTTCTTGTATTTTGAAGATTTGTCAAAAATTAAAAAATAGCTGTCGGTTAAGAGATAAACAGTTTCCAGGGGATAAATAATTTCAAAGGAAGTTATTATATTTTTGATGGTAAGAAATAAATGCGAACCTCTTCAAATTTCAAGTCAAACCTCGGTTTTTTATTCTAGAAATTGAATGAATCTGTGAAATGCATTTCAAAGTGTGCTATAACAGTTAAAACTTTGTGTACTGCAAAAATCTATTTTATTGAGAATAACAGCACAATTATTTTTTACCACTTCTTTTCAACACATAACTGAGTGTCTTTATGAATAAAACTTTACTTTTAAAATTACTCTATATTATTATGTTGTGTTTACAATGAGTAACTTTTTAACGTTAGTCTATGACCTTGTTTATTACAAATAAATTGTATTTTCTCTCCCAGTTCCTAAAGCGAAACGCTGGCATCTTCTCTCAGTAATGTAAGAAATAAACAAACTCCAGCAAGCATTGTTCTTAAATAAAAAAATACACCATCCTTAGAAAACTAACGAGAAAAGAAAACGGTGTCTCGGATATTTGAGTGAGGAAGGTAAACTTTATATAATAACAGACGAAAAATGCACAGAATAAACTAGCGGATCAAAATAAAACTGCTTCGTTTTTTTCAGTTTCAAAATACGTAAAAAATGAGCACAGCATATTGTGAACATACAACCTACTATCCTTGTTGTCTGAGCTCATTACTTATTGTCAAACAATCTTTTTTCTTTCAATAAATGTCCTCTTTAACGTCGTCGCCCCCAGCTATATCATTTTTTGAACGATTTTTTCGGCAAAACCTTAATGAGAAAAGATTGTTGCGCACATCAAAGGAAAATCTGAAGTACTTTGAAAAAGTGAAGCACAACAATTCTCTTGTGTCTGCTTAGCTTCAGAAATGTTTTACTCAGCTAGGACAACTCTTTTATAACATGTGAACCACATAGAGGAATGAAGGTGTTTTTTGAATTTAATATTTATCTATACAAAATATGTAGATTTTTCAATGAAAACAAGCACTTACCTTACGTATATGAAACTTATAAGTTACTTTATAAGGAAGTAAAGGAAATATAGCTATGTATTTGATGATTTAACGTTTAAAAAAGTTTCCAAAACGTTAAAATTGTTTCCAAAACTTTTTCTTGCTCCATGGAAAAACACAACTAACAAATAGTTTTTCCCTCAGAATTATAATTTAGGATAAAAAATTATCTAGAAGTTAAAAGTGCAAATTTCTAAATCAGAAAAAGTAATTTCAAGCTATTTAAGGAGAAATAGGTGGACAAATTTCAACTGGTATGTTTTATGTTTATGAAATCACTTACATCTACCCGATGTAAACTATCTATCAACGTTAACATACCAGATACCAGTTCAAAAATTACTCGATGAAAGATATATTATATAAAATGAGAAACTATTGCCATTTGTTTGACAATCATTTGAAGTAATGGTGATAATGAGTCTTAAAAACTGAACCTTTATTTGAAAGATTTATTGTTTACTTAAAATGTATTTCCCCATTCTCGAAAACAAAACAAAAATGGATGAAATATTTTACCAATACATTCTTGCTGAATTTAGAATTAACGTAGTATACAGCAAAGTTCAGAATATTACTCATCGATATTTTTCAGAATCGTAAAAGGAAGAAAAATTAATTCGCAAGGACGTTTAAAAATCAAAATTGTAGCAAGAAAAACCTTGACTCATTTTTGTATGCGGTATTCAGTAACTATTTAATGTTTGAAAGTAAACAAATATGTTTAATTTTTATAAGTTGAATTGCTTTACATTTCTTAGACAGTGCTTTGATAATATATTCCACATAAGAACATTTCTTTGAATGAACATTCTTAACAATATAAAATGCAGCAGCTTTTATGACCTGTGTTAAGAAAAACAAGTTCTGAAATTTTTGAGTAATATACAAGGAACTACAACATTGTATGCAATTCCTTAACATATGAATGAAAAATATATTAACATAGTGAGTCATGTATGAAACAAAGTTTCACGACATGCATAACAAATTATATGTAGCTTTGAAAATTAAAATGAATTTATTTACGTCCCTAGTTTTGTACTTTTCATAACAATGTGGGTCAAATGTTATTTAAAATTTACTGTTATCTGAATGAAATGGAACACTTATGATAGCATCCTTTACGGAATATATTTGCAGAAAAAGTAACCTAATAGATTTAATTTTTTAAATCAGAATAAATTTAAATTTTGAATTATAAATTTTTTTATAGGTTTCAAAAACTCAAAAAGAGGTGCATTAAAAATAAAGTTTATAAAATAAGTTTGATGTAATAAAAGTGTAGCTTGTAAAAATAAGGACAAGGACAAATGCATGTATCGTGAAAACTATCTTTTTATTTTAAATATACTTCAAAATTTTGTAAAAGTAAAACCAGCATTTTTATCCATATAATAATATTTGATATACCGTCCAGAATAGCTTCTGAAACATTGTATGCATTAAAAAGTAGCCATATTTAAAAATAATTTTTATATTTATGTTGTTAATTTATTTTGTTTTCCACTGTGTCTTTGTTAAATCAACTTACTTCTGTAAGCCCCGTGTTGTACTTCTGTGGTGCACGGGGAGTTTGCTTTTGTTCAATAAAAAAAAATTATTTTGGTAGCAAACCAGGTTATTCGTACAACTTATATTCTGCGAAAACATTGGAGTAAACAAAGATGCATTGTTCATAAAACAAAAGCTTGATTATAATAAATATTTTAGTCTTAAGGTAATTTATTTTTTTCTAAACTTAATTTTAATGGTTATTTCTAAATTTTGCAATGTAATAGAAAGAAATTGTAATTATCTTTCCGTTAGAAAATGTGCACTATCTATGACATTTTACTATTTTTATATTTTAAGCATTCTTAAGGAGTCATTCCAATATTACCTAAACGTTTTAAAGAAAGAACATTATAGAGCTAAATCTAAGTTGACTGTTAAGAAAAATACTTACATATTCAGGCATTTCGTGCGTGTCCGAATTTCTGTGATGATAGTTTAGGACAACGACCGTCATGACAACTGAGAATGCCACCATTATCATTATACATGCGAAATATGTTCCTATAATTCAAAATGAACATTAATCATTCACGAATAAAATATTCTACTTCTATATAAACAATATTTAATATAATATACTGAAATGTGAATTTCACTTTCAATCGTAATGTTTTTACACAAAACTCACAAACACTTATGCTACCATTTACATAGTGATTTAAGAATCTTTTAAATGCAAATTGAAAATTTTTGTAGGGGTATTATATGAAAAACAAATATAACAAATCACCACCATTATCAAAATACTTCACAAAGGTAATGAAATTTTTTTTAATACTTCAGTCTGAGTAGTGTAATTTTAATCTCCCTTTTCAGATTTTTGCGAAACATTGATTTTACCAACTTTCCACGTATTTTAATTATTTTTTAATTCGTTTAAAATATTAACACATTTATTTATCAATATTTATATTTACTAAGAATGTGAATTGTATTATTGAAGTACAAATTTCCTATTTTTGAATATGCAATTGCCAATAATACATACTATTAGTTGTAAATACGTTTGTACACGATTTTGATTGAAATGCTCAATCGATGAATGCATTCAGGACATTTAAAGTTATTCACACAAACGATGTTTTTATTTAACAGTTCGTATCTTTGTTACAAATCCGAAACATTTAGAAGCAACTTTAATAAAAAGAAATATAACAGAGACAATCCTAATTCTAGAATTTATAATTTTCATTAAATATAAAGGGAAATTTAAATCTCCTTTTTTAGTTTTATGTAAAAATGTATGGGAAAACCTTTGACTTTAATAAAAATTCCTTTTTTAATAAGTAAAGCACCAACTATTTTATTTTTGGATGAAGTATTAATATTTTTAAAGTCACAAAAATACAATTTCAAGAAATGCTTTTCATGGAAGTTGAAAATGGCTCTAGATTAAAAAAGCTTTTAAAAGATTATTGTCTCGTTACATATTTGATGAACATTTTTTTAAATAAAAATGGTTTAGCGCATTAATGAAAAAAAATTCTGAGTAAATTTACGAATAGCTTTTAAAGAAAGGTTAAGATAAAAAAATCACTTGTAAAGTAACGAAATCTTACTAAATAGCCATTTCTATATTTCTTGGTATAATGAAATTTTTTTGCTCTAAGTTTTACAATTATTTGAATAAAAGTTAATTTAGATAAACACAGAACATACATGGTGAATATTGTTTTTCCTCATCATGTATACAAACTGTAAAAATGATGCATATTTTTTAAAAGTAACTAACTTTTAATTTGCTTCAGTATTTTACTTTACGAAACTACCCATGAAAAATCTGAAGTTATTCAGTATGAATATGAGGCTACATTCGCACACAAAAAATTAAAAATAAGATCACACATACTATTTTAAGTGACATTTCTTCAGACTTAGACGAAAACATTAGTACCAATTTATACTTCTTATTTGCTACTTAAGCACAGATCTTTCATTCGCTGATAAAGTGTGATCTTATTTTCTGTAATAACCATTTAAAAACAGAAACACAAATAACATCTATGGCTACTTTAACATGCATTGGACATGCAGGAACACCAAGGGTTAACATTTAGAAGTACAAACCATGCTGTTAAAGCAAACATTCTGGGAAGTCTAGCACTCTACTGCATATCCATCTGTTTGTCGCCAGAGTTTGTTGTCAAGAAGTGACGGCTTAATTTCTTAAGTCTGGATAATGAATACATTATAACTGGGTTGGAGAATATAGAAATGATCCTTTAAACATTTAAACACTATTCGAATAAAATCCAGTTATCCCTTGTAGTACTTTGAAAACTGATTTAAATGAGACTGAATTATCTTTTAAATCTGATTCTTTATCAGTGACTGTAAAAGAAAGTAACACCGTACTTGTATGCTTTACCCGATAATACCACTTTTCGTACATACAAAAAATATTAAGTAAAAACAACATACAATGAATTAATTATCTTAAACCAGGAGATACAGGAGAAACTATTTCGTTTAAATTGAATGTATTACATGTGTTGAATGAAGTAAGGAAAGTGAACCATGTTTTCTTTTCAACAAAAAGCAATAGCTATCTTAGCGTGAGAACCAACTAAATTTTTCGTTTAGAAATTTCAATTTATTTCCAATTTGAGCTACGATGATTACTTAAGAACGTTTTTCTATTTTTATACTTTCTGATGTAAGTTTAGCTGTATATAAATGTTGTACTTAATGATGGATTTGTATGTTATTTGAGTTTGTGTCTTTTTTATTAAACGTGATCAAGCCACACTTATCTTAAGGTTCAGGATATACATCCCGTGCTGCTGCAGATTTTCGTTTCCAAATGAATGCATATAGCTAAAATTGGATACGAGTCCCATTTTATACAATTTCTTTCAATTTTCACCGAACTAATACTGAGAACTCCTCCCCACAATTTTAGACTACTAAAATATTTCTTTTATAATATTCTAATTTAAATATTTTAATGATAAAATTTCATTCCATATAAAAATATTATTTAATGATAAAACAATGCAACTTTTTTAATCTCAGAATATTGTTTAATTTTTTTAAATAAGGTTTAAACATCTTAGCGTGATGACGTCAAATTAAACAAGGTAAACAAACTTATAGGATTGGTGCGTAATATCCATGACTAGAGCTATTGGTACAGCTACAAGGGATAGTTTTGTGTATTCAAACGCGCACTATAATAATTTATTTGCGCAAGACAAAAATGGATGAAGGAAGGAGTAAGCGTCTGCCTTGGTCATATATGTGCAAGTGAAGATTTAACTGGGAATGACACTGATAGAGATCAATAATGTATGTGAAATTTATAAAGTTTAAAATAGATTTGGAATTTTATGTTTAAATTAACAACGTTTTCCAAAACAAAATTTTCATGTGCAATGGTCATCCCATTCTACCTGAAAGTTTTGGTTTTAACTATAGATTTTACTATATGTGAAATTTGTTACATTACAGAAATGTTTTGATTCATGATTTTTTTAAATCATAACTGTCCTCTTTCAAGTTCGCTTCTAAACAAAACAAATGAAAAAGTAATTACGTATATTTTGTTCTTTGGTCTGTGTGCATTAAAAAGAAAGTAATTTCTGAAAATGGAATTACAATTGAAAATAAATTAATTTACAGGTTTGACTACTTTATCGTAAAGCTTAACAGCTATTCTCTTAAAATAGTAGTAGTCAAATATCACATCTGTTTCAGTATAGTAGTTGGTACTACCGAAAAGAAATGTAAGCAATTAGGGCAATGGAAGTTAATATGGAACACCGCATTTTAAAAGATTGTAAAAAGTAGAGGGAATGGGTTTTTCTTTTGAATGAATCTAACCCCAAATCATGACAAAATTAACTAGGATTCATGTAAAAATATATAATTTGGTAACCGTAAAATCATTTTGAATTATGCTACACTAAATAAAAATATATAAAAATCGTTGATTTGAAAAATAGTATCTAATATGGAACCTCACACAGAATTTCTTATAAACCCACAAAAAACTTATAATTATATATTAAAAATGTATAGCTAATAAGTGCTTGCTACCAAGAAATACCTTTCATGCTTTTTAATTCACTTTTATAATTACAATAAACTTCTTTTAAGCATTGGAAAAATTCTGAATATTTTCAGTTCTGCCATTCTAACTATATAATTTCTCCTCAAATGAAAAATCTCTCATCCATATCAATGCTACATTCAACCACCGTTATATATAAACTCTCAGGCAATGTAGGTTTTTACCTAAGGGTGCATTTATTGATTTTGGTTGTTCAATTTCACCGTCTGATCGTAGTCAGCGTATCGATTACCATACTTTGTCTCATTATTTTCTTTCTATAGGTGCAATTTGAACTTCCATAGATGCAAATAATATAAACTACATAATATATAAATTAAATAGTTTAAGTAGAATTCATATTACTAGAAGATAAAACGTGTGGGAATCACGTAAAAAACTATTGGATGGAGTCTCGAAATTATCGATGGATATAGTAGACAAAACTCAATTCTCGGAATTTGAGCGAAAAATACTGATTAATTAATTTTTAATTAATTAAAAACACCCATATCCCATAGAGAAGGTTTTCTACAACATGAAAGTTCAATTATTTTCATGATGTATTTCAGAATATGGAAAATGCCCCAATGTGGAACATGTTCTATGTTAAGTACACATTTGCTTGTATGGAAAGTTGCACTTGTTTAAATGAAAGCAATTTTTTAATCGAAAACAGTATTGCGAATTCGGAAACAACGTATTTTATGATAAATCACGCAATAAAAATATTTGTGAATTTTTCTCCTAAGTATTTGACTTTTTAAATATGGTTCTAAAATATTTTTGACTATCGGCAATAGAAAATGCTCCAATTAAATAAAAAGATTCCCTACCGATGCCCAGAACAGGATATGGGCACCTTTTCCCAAGCATTTATGAATAAACAGAAGCATTTCCTGCAAATTCCGATATAGATAATTAACTTTCGAGACATTACGGTGTTCCATATTACGTGCACTTACTATATAGCTTAATTAAGTATTCTTTTAATGTCATTAATACTTTTTTCTCATCCCGGATCTAAATTAAATCAGTTACATCATGTTCTTCCTGCGAAGAATGTCCAAAAGATGTCTCCTTCCATAACATCCCGAAACACTACAGTACATGCTAAAGACTAGCTAAGCAGTTATTTAATAGTTGTAGTAGTCAGGGTAAATATTTTTCCTGCCATCTTCATTATAAATAGCTGTGATGATAAGGAAATTTACTTCTATTAACTTTTTCTCCTGTTTTAAAAATATTTATATTTTGCATTCAAACTTTGCTTTTTAAAACATTGTAAAGTGGATCAGAAGGGAAAATATTTTTCCCTTTTTAAAATAAATCATAAAACTTTCAAAATTCAATAAAAGTATATAATTTTGTATCTAATTTTAAATAACATTCCGCGTTTAATCCTCTGAGTGTCGCAAGACATGCGAGTAGTGTAGAATTGCTTTTACCCCACGAAACCTTTAATAACTAAATATCCACATCTTTCTAAAGAATCCATAGATTCTTCCAACCTTTAGAAATATTCTATTGTTCTTCTCCTTAGAATATAATCTTTTGGAACGATTCTATTGGTCGTCATATCCTAGGAATATAGAATACCATAGATAGATTCAATTTCTCATTTCCTTATAATAAAATCGTTTCTCATTTCCTTATAATAAAGAATCTCAATAAAAACGATAATAGTACTTATTCTGTAGAATAGAATCGTTTGCAAAGTTTCTATTGCTTCTTTCATTAGGAGATAATACTTTGAAAATATTCTATTGCTCTTTTCTTTGAATAGAAACCTTTGCAACAAATATATTAGTCCTTTTTATAGAATAAAATCTCTTGGAAAGATTACACTGCTCATTTCCTTAAAATAAAATCCTTTGGAAAAATTCTATTTTAAGGAAATGAGCAATTGGCCAAGAAGGTCAAAATTGGTTAGAAGTCATGCAGAAAGAATACCTGTTGCAAGACGGATTTATGCGTGTGAACCCCTCAGAGGATTAAAGACTGATTTAAAAAAATATTTTTTGTTAAAGATTATTTATTGTTATAATCAGAACAACCGAAGGTATAATTTCGAGTATTGGTCGAACTTATAACTTAAAGGGGATAGTGAACTTTTGAGCAAACTTTTGATGTTATGATCCGATTGTTATACGATTTCATAGACTATATGTTTTTCACTAAAAGGTTTGTGTATGAAGTGTCGTCCAAAAATATGAAGTTGTGCTCGTTATACGTAGTCAAAATTTTCGATAAATTTGAAAAAATTGATTGGTCTCAAGCACATTAATTTTCCCTGTGTATTGTAAAAATCTTTATTCGTGATTTAGTTTCTATACATATAAATCAAATCAATTCTACTTGGCCAAGTGTATCATTCAATTGTAAATCTAAAACACCTAACATTTTGCAAAAAAGCATAGATTAAGCAACATTTAAAATTGAAATTTCAAAAAAAAACATGATGTACTTCTAATTTGCACTTAGATACATACAATCGCTTCAATGGATTATCCTCAAAATTTTAAGGAACTATGGAAAACTAATGCGCAGGGACAATTCGGAATCAGAATAATGTCAAAGAATCTCAATAAAAATATGGTATTTATTTAAAAAATTTATATAGTAGACCTACTATACTAATAAACCAATATTTTATGTCGCTGCCAATGTAACACCAACGATCAAAAACGATCGTAATTGAAAAATTATTTTTGCTATCTATAGTTCATTAACTTTTAAATGAAATAATAATCGATTTTTATAATTTTGAAAGTTTACTATTCCCTTAAGTCGCCTAATAGTTCGTGAACTTATAAATATAGTATTTATTATGTAGTATAAATATATAGTATTTATTTTTATAAAATTTATATAGTAGACCTACCAAGGTAATCTACCATATATTTTATGTTGCTGCCAATGCAACTCCAACGATCAAAAACGATCGAATTGAAAAATTATTTTGCTATCTATAGTTTCTCTCATTAATTTTTAAACTATAAATAAAATAATTGATTTTTGATCCATTTTGGTGGTTTTGTAAGTTTATTGTTTCCTTAAGTCGCCTAATGGTTTGTGAACATTTACAGAATTCAAACTGACTGGAGTAAAAGAAACAACTTCGGGCTTATAAAAATTTCCAGAAAATCCATTGGACGCGAATTTTCCTTTCTTACTCCATCGAAATTTCCTTCCAGAGTCATCAAGATTCTGGGTGATGTTTTCGCCATATTTTCTTTCGAATTCCACTGGCCATGGAAGTGAAGGAAATAGTCTGCGAGCAAATGGAAATGCTTTTTTCCTTCACCGATCGGCTTGCCACCTCACGTATCGGTAATGAAATCGGACTTTCTCGGGGTCAGATCGGGAGCGATACAAGTTTTCCTGATTGAGCTGTGACCGCTGTTGCAATATTTCTCCACTTGACGAAACCGGTCACGGGCAGTCTGTGAAAGCGATCTCGTCGGAAAGAATTCTCCCCGACTTCGTCTAATAACCATTTGTCTTACTTTAGAAAGATAGAGCTGGATGTGTTCTTGTTTTGACGAACTTTCGACAAAACTTTTGCGGGAAGGAGCTAACGAGAATGTGTAGGTTCTTGCGTGCAGATATTCTCTTTGGCAATAGAAGAACAGGAAAGAACAATAAAAGTTTATTTTTATTTAAACATTATTAATATTCCATGAATGCCAAGAATCGTTTTGTTCCGAATTTTTTTGTGGAGCATCTATTGATTCATGGTTTCTTAATCTAATTTTTGTTACCTCGGCCATCATGGCTTAGTGGGAATGTCCACCGCGCTAGCAACTCGTGAATTGTAGGAGGCGCAGGTTCGATTCATCCCTGGGTGTATTTCTCTCTTCTGTGTCAGCAAAATTTCCCTTGTGTGTATACGTCCATTACTTGTGCCTGCAGGCGCAGCATGGCCACATATCGCTCCTGTACCATGGAAATCCAACCAACCTTTTTGTTACCACATAGCAAAATTATATCAATAAAGATAAATTTAATTCTGAAAGTGAGATACGTAGGTGGGTAGTTGAATTTACGTCACAGTGGAGCAATACAACGGCCTATTGACGACCGTTCGGAATCAATCCCGAAGGAAAAGATCCGAGAACAACACCTCGTAATTTTGAACCACGGTCAGATAACAATTGAAACTAAGAAAATTCGACTAAATCTAATAACCTTTTGTCTTACGTTAGAAAGATTGAGGGAACACGGAAGTGTAAAGATAAATTTAATTCTGATCAATAAAGATGAATTTAATTCTGAAAGTAAGGTAGGTAGGTAGATAGTCAAATTTAAGTGGCACCGGAGCAACATAATGGGCTATCGACGATCTCGGATCAATCCCGAAGGGAAAGCAACACCTTGTAATTTTAAATCACGGTCAGATGATGATGAAATTAAGGAAATTTGACAATCTAATAACAATTTTTCTTACTTTAGATAGATGCAAGGGAACGTGGATGCTTTTTTTCTTTTGATATACTTTTGACAAGCAAGAAAGAGCTAGAATGTGCAGATTATTGCTTGAAAATATTATCTTAGGCAATAGAAGAATAGGAAAGCGTGTTAAAAGTTAATTTTTACTTAAACAATATTAATATTCCATTAAAATTGTGGAACATCTATTGATTTATTATTTTACATTTCCTTTTCGTTGCCACATAGTAAAAGAATATTATTGAAGATAAATATATAAATTTAATTCTGAAACTGAGGAAATTAAAACATTAATAAAAATCGTTTGTAGAAACACACATCAAATTTGTACTTTAAATGAATAATTATCGTCTGGTAAAATATAAATCATAATTTTTACTTTCTAATTAATATTTTTGGAACAAGCTTTATATTAACGTTACCTTATTTTGGTACTTTATTGATAACAAATGATAGGACTTAAGTTGGATAACTTTTACAGATCCTCAACGGACGGTCCTAAGTATCTCACAAATACTCTTTGTTTCTGTACACACTAGCAGAATTACCAGGTTATGCTAGGGTTGAATTGGTTAAACGTTGTTTGAATTTTTAATCCAAATAATTACTTTTCTCTCATAGAAAAGGCAAATATAGAAACAAACTTGACTTAAACAAGCTTTATTTTAACGTTACCCTATTTTTAAAGTACGACGTTACAGTCTTATTTTAAAAGGTTTTGTTTTGTTTACGTGATTGTCTTTTACGAAACGAAACTACAATCATATTCTATTGAACCAATGACTTTTATGGATAGTTGGTCGATATATACACAAGCCACTGAGAATTGAACCCGTCTTTGGAGATATTTTGTGCGAAATGAATAATTCGTTAAATTTAACTCCTAAGTACTTTATTTACAACCCATAAAACATTGGAACACTTAAATGTTAGAAATGTTCACATATTTCAGTATAAATCATAATATCTTAACTCAGATACATAAACTCAGAATTGTACATAAAATTAGAAAGTGGAACATTAATTCTGGCGTTTGTGTACACATGGGCGTAGAAGATGTTTAAATTTTGACTATTGAATAGGAAGAACTAATTTTGTTCAAAATTTAAAATTGTGCATGGTTTAGAGTTAAGAAAAAATGTTAAATGCTTTTATTTCTTTTGGTTACAATATTGAGACAGCTTTAGTTTTTAGGTTGAAGAGGTTCAAATTTACAATATTGTTATCTGCAGGAGAAGAAATTAAGTACAATTTTGGTTATTAGCTTCTCATCTAATCCCGATTTTAAAATGTTTCTACAAACCTTTGAAAGCAATTCATGCAGATAATGTTAGTTTAGAACGTATATAGTAGACATCAATTGCTTGAAAAGTAAGTTTGGCTTCACTGATTCATTTTATGAATGCTTAACTTGTGGTTGGTTGTTCACCAGTATATTTTCGTTTGGGTATCCATACATTTGTAAATATTTTTAATACTTCAATTCGTTAAACGCTTAATAATAATGCTATAATTGTTTCAATAATTTCTTTCAATATATATATATATATATAAATAAATAAATAAATTTAATACTTTAATTCTTTTAATAATACTTTTACTCTTTTAATAATATTTAATGTATACATTTTCTTTCAACAATACTTTATTTCTTTTAATAATAATTGAATGCTAACATTAGCATTTTGGTTATTTCAATAATGCTTCAATTTTTTCCATAATACTTCAATACATAATATACTTTCGATATTTTTCCCTTTTTTTTCAATAATACACTTTTATTTGTTTCATAATATTTTAATTATTTCAATAATATATTTTAATCTTTTCTCAATATTTTAATTCTTTCAATACTATATTTTAATCCTTTCTCAATATTTTTTCAACAATACTTTAATTCTTCCAATAATTTCTTCCGATAATACTTTAAAAATTCTTTCAATAATCCTTTAATTTTCTTTCAATAATACTTTAATCCTTTCAATAGTATTTTAGTTCTTTCAGTCATACTTACATTCTTTCCATAATATACTTTAATTCTTTTGATATTTCCTTTCAATAATATACTTTAATTCATTCAATCATTTCTTCCAATATAATACTTTAATTCTTTTAATAATAATTAAATTCTTTCAATAATCTATATACTTTAATTCTTTCGATATTTCCTTTCAATAATATACTTTAAGTCTTTCGATATTTCCTTTCAATAACATACTTTAATTTTTTCGTTCAATAATTTCTTTAAATAATACCTTAATTCTTCCAAAATCATCTTTCAACACACACCATAAGACTTTTAGAACACTAATACCGAACTGGTCTACTAGTCTTTTACGAGTGAACCATTTGTCAAAAGGTGAAACCAGAAACCTCATATTTTTCATATGAAATTTCAAGCAAACACTGCTGAAAATTATAGCACGCAGAAAAGTTTAATAGCAGCTCTCTCAAGAATGAACAAGACTAAAGAAACCTCTTACTTCTTTAAATGGCTTACTGAAATTAAAAAATAATGGGGCAAACAATGATTTCTGTTGGGTACTATAGAAGAATACGATTACTAGGTAAAGTGTATTTTAGGAATAGAAACAATTGGGCTTTAACAACGATAATTATTTTGATGTAAAGAAACTATATAGTAGTTTAAGAGTAAATTTATAAAGTAAAGACATAAAGAGCAAGTTTAAAAATGTCAGACCTTTGTTTCTATTAGTGTTAATTACAATACTTTCAATATAAATAACGGAAATAAAAATCAAAGCATGATTTACAAATTTTGTTCAAAATTGTGTTTTTTAAACGATTCATATTTATTATATTTACCATTTTCTACTGACCAGATGTTTGGAATAAAGAATGCTTTAGAACTTTTATGAATAAAAAAGATTTAAATCATATAAAGAAATAGTTACCAATACACTTGTGCAAGCATGTTCCTCAATTGTCTTCTAATTTTTTGTAAAGTTAATAGATCAGATAATAAAGTAACATAACACCATTAAAACCGATTTTTCATTAAAATTATTGATTTCTAAATATTTAAACAAAATTAAATAATTCGTTTTCTATTTATGTACCCTAAAAGGCGACGTTGTAACTGAGCATTTTCTAGAATAAAAATATCTTTCGTTCATTTCTGAGAGTGGCACAAACAGTGACGTATGCTTAGTTTTCATTATTCATGAGGGAAGAATTTAGGCAATTACAGCTACCAACAAAGGCAGTAAAATAACGCATTTATTTTGAGACAAAAGATAAACCGTTTTTAATTTTCTGCTTAACAGATCCATAGGATCGTGTTGCTTTGACATGGGGAGAGGGTAAAAATAAATATGAACGCGAAATAATTGATTGCACATCGTTGGCGGGCATTGTTTCGGCCGACATGCATTAAAACTCTTTCTCTCATGAGACTGAACCATACTAATAGCGCTGGCCTTGTTCTCGGGCTATTATACTAATCACAACACTGCATTATTGGATGGTGAGGTACACAACCCAATCTCTTATTATATTTAAGGTGATAAACTGAAAACAATTTTTCAAAAACTTCCCAGTGCTTTACTAAATGTCGTTATGAAGTTTCAGTAGCTTCTAAGGGATGGGAGGTTTATCAATTACTGCTGTGTTAGATGGATAGTTTCGATTTTGTTGAAGGTGCTGATGTACATTTGTTTGGTCCAATAAATTTATCTCAATCTTAATTCTTTGAGCGTCACAAGATTTCCGAGAAGAGTATTATTGATTTTACCTCACAACACAGCTAACTAAATAACTATATCTTTTGGCTGTAAGAATCCTAGGAAAGATTCTGTTGGTCAAAATTGGCTCGAAGTGATGCAAGGAAGACTGCAGGTCTCATAATGGCTATATGTGTGTGAACCCATCAAAGGGTTGCGAAAACACATGGATCAGGTTCAATGCTCTTTCGAAATTATAAAAAGTATTTGTTTACCTAGTCCTCTTGTTTTCAGAAAAGACAAATATTAACAATTTACCCGATGATATTAGTTTTCATAATAGTTACTAGATACGAAAAATTTGTTGGAGATTAAATAAAATAAATTTAGCGGGGATCTCTTTGAGAAATATGGGATCCAATACATCTTTAAGTATTCAAGGATTTCAGTGATAATAGACTAACGTGATTACACATGATTTCAGTTCTTAGAGAAAGGAAATAACTAAATTGGAAGCTTTTCTATGGGAAAGGAACCAATTACCTTTCGAATGCTATATCAACATTGTATCCTTCGACGTAAAAGATTAAATTGATGTCCTTAAAGAGTAACTTTAGAAACTGGAACACAAATTACAACATGTCTAAATTTCTCAATTGCTTGCTTCCTATATATCACAATTGCAAGTTTTCACTGATAATACAGGAGTGTAGAAAGGTAAAACTTGATTTATATATTTTCTTCGGGATGTTTCCTAGAAAATTTATTCGAAGGTTGAGAACAGGTTTTATTCTTTTAAGCTGATATACTTCATGACACAAAGTATATTTGAGTTTCTGAATAAAGATTGAAAATAGAAGTTAGCTATTATTTAATCCTCATAAAAGCAGCGCAAAGATGATCGTCAAATATCTCGATTTTTTATATTAAGCTAAAAACAAAGCATCCATTAAAACCAGTTAAAGTTGGATTTTTTTGTTTAAAATGATTGGTAAAGTGTTTGAACATAACTTTTAATATTTTATTTACCTTATATACATGTACTATAAAAAAGAACATATTTGCACAAATTGTTTTACTACATAATTTGTAGCATATTGTGTTTTAAAGTGCTAAAGTAGACTAACAAGAAATAAAACGTTAATGAATAAAATCAATATTTAAATAAAAATGCTGTTTCACCCTCAAATAAATCCTGTAGTGTGTTATATAATTACTGCCTTAAGTAGGTCATTTTTACAGAATAGGATGATTTTTAGATTGTGAATTTCTTGACCTAAGTGGTCTTTGAGTACTTGTATAACAATTACTTCAAAACTAATCTATTGATTAGATTCTTTAAACGTGAAAGATAAATATTTTTTTATGTTTTTTAAAAGGCTCATCAATATCACTTTGTATGTGAAATAATCTTATACATTATCTTCGAAGAGATGAATTTTTCAGTCTGTGTAAAAGTGTTCTTTATTCTGTGAGCATAAATCGGATATGAAGCAGGACTTACTTTTCCAAAACAGTAAAAGAGAAAATAACGTTTTTAAATTCGCGTGATTCTAATTTTTTCATCGTTTATGTTAAAAATTGTTTTTGAAGAATTCGTTAAACAAAAACTTAGAAATATTTATGAGTAAATAACCATTTAAATGTTCCCTGCATGGAACATACTTGATGAACGAGTTTTTAAAATTGAAAATGAGCTCTTTCAGACTTAACTAAACAACAAAACAAATCCAACTTCTTATTTAATTTTAATTTTCTACCTCATAGACTTGAAAAGTTAAATAGTATAAAAATACTTTCTGAAATTAAGTTATGCTTCAATGTACAAATCGGGCAAAGTAATACAATATGTAAAGACCTCTTTTTAGAAATTAAAATAAATTTCATTCAAAATTCACGATGCAATCAATCAATTGAAATACAACCAATCAAATTAAATTAAATCAATTCAGAAATTACAATTATTGATTGCAACCACAAAATAAGAATATGTGTGAGAATGAAAATGCAAAAATCCATCATGAGAAATACTAGTCTTATGAATTTGTAGCAGAATGCAAAGGAAACTTCCATTCAATTTGATATCTGGACGCTATTTATCTTTCTAGATAAATATTTCCGTAAAATGGATATGTAGCAAATGACAAATACCTTTTCGTTTATCAATTTATTTTTCCTACTGTGTCATGAAAATAGAACAAAGGTGAAAAAAAACACCCTTAAATCTCTAGTCCCCACGCCAAGCTTTTTTCATCATCAGTGGGAGCTGCGTGGCATTTATCACAACAATATCGCTTTTGATATCTTCCTTTGTTCAGAGCTCTTGTGTTTCAGATTTAATGGAACTTTTTTGGTTCATTCTTTTCGTTGAAAAATTTTAAGGATCTCCCCTTTTTCGTAAAACCAGATTCTGGGGATTCCAATTGGCGATTACTAAAGGAACTCTAGAGCTTTTCTCTTGAGAATAGAATAATGGAGAAACTGTGGATTTAGTACATCAGGAAGCTTTTAAAGATTGTGTCCTGAAATTTGGTATTAAAAAATTGTGCTTTGGTTGTACATCGCTATTCAATCGCGATCATTCTTTATACAAATCGGTATGCATGTAGTTTTGGTTACGCGGTTAAATAAATGCTGGTAAAAATTATCTTTAATTATGTTAACCACAATGGCTCTAAATTGATGTTATTGAGGCTAGGATTTGAAATCGAAAGTGATTTTATACTAAATTGTAAATTATGTATTGATTTGAGGATTGAATTCAAATATATCATCAATAAATCATAAAAAAGGTCACATTCATAACATTATCGTATCGAATGTATGGATTAAATATGTTGTTTGGTTGCTTTGTGATTTTATGGCGCTAGGGCCATGCTTTGCCAAGCTGCGCCAAACGCAAGACAGACGACAAGTAATGTACATGAAAGAAGGAAAGAGGGGAATGGAGAGGCAATGGGAGGAGAGAAGAAAATATCTTTTGGGTGTACGGGAGCACGTCTCCGTTTAAATATGCTACACACGAGTAGATGCATATAAAAGAAGGTATGTATTTAAAATTAATCAATGTTTTTCAAATAAAATAAAGTTTATTAGGTATCTTTGTTTTTTAAAGTTTCATAATGTGACACGCATGGGTTCACAGTTGAAAAATATTTGAAATAAATAGATTTAATAAATATCCATAATTACCTTTATCTTTTTACCTGTTTGTCCAATCGAGATGAAAGAGTGCTTATTTCGTTGAAAAACGTATATCCTTTCTGATGATATATTACATGATATATTTTAAGAAAAAATAATGAACTATTTTTTTTGAAATTCAAGGTCAGACTTGAATTTCAAAACCTTCAGGGTAACCTTTCTGATGATATATTGCATGATACTCTGAGTGACCTGAAAATCAGAGTCACTCATAGTATCATGTAATATATCATCAGAAAGTATACCTTTTTTTATAAAATAAGCCCTCTTTTATCTTGATTGGACAAACAGGTCAAAAGATACAGGTGTTTATGGGTACTGATTACATACTTCTATTTACTTCGAATATTTTGTAGCTATGAAGCCATGCGTGTACTACTATGAAACTTTCAGAAAGCGAAGATAAATAGTATATATGCCTTTAATATATATTTTTTCGAAAAAAATAGAAAATGCACTTTTTTGTAATCGTAGGTCAAAAGTCAAATTGAATGACTTTGAAATTAAAAAGGTAACTTAAAAGGTCGTATCATACGTCATTAGAAAGGTTGTACATTTTTCTACAAAATGAGCTCTCTTTCAGTATGATTGGACAATTAGGTCTAGAGGTACATGAGATTTAGTGAACTAAAATCATGAAAAATTGCCCAATTTTTCAAACTTAAAACTAATATACATAAAAAGCTATTGCAAGTTGTAAGCTAAAAATTTATAGAATTTCTTATATATGGCTGGTAAACAAATTAGCCGAGTTTTAAAAAAATTGGAGGTGATCGGGTTGTGGACTGTGCGGTTTGAAATGGAATGATCCAAACAATGCTTATTTTTTTAATTACAATTTTAATAATTTCTTGAAATTCCATTAACATATTTACTACGAATGTGGTTTAAGAATGTAATCAGTGTATGAGTATATCTAGTAATACATATCCCATCTAAAATAAAAAATGTATGAAAATATTAAACATTTTGAATATCTTTCCTCGTATACCTTGTAGAATCAACCATATTCAACACCTACTGCACCACCAGTAACCTAACAACTCATAAGATAGTTTTCAATAATATTATAACAAAAATAGAATGATGTGACAAATTATAATCCCCTCTTTTAAGATTTTAAGAATGTATTGAAAGAAAAGGGCTTGAGTTTCAATTGCGTGGGATTAGAAGCAGTTTAAAGTAAAAGTTGTCAGTAGTTTTATAAAATTAAGTATTTTAAAAATACGTACATATTATCAACATGTTTAAGTGCTTAAAAATTATAACGAGCATTGCACAACTTAGGGTTATGAGTTGAAGAAATTCTCTTACTTAACATCAATTTATTTTTGAGTTAGAACAAAAAGCAAACATGAAACAATATGCATACAAGTACAGCATTACTCTTCAATTTACTAAATATTTTAAAACTTGTTTAAATGTGTAAGGAGATGAGATATAAAATAGGGAAAATGACATAAAACTATTTTTAAGGAAGGATTTTGCCATTTTGCCCTATTGAGGATCTTGTAGTGATCTTATCACTTTTTTGGAACTTCACCTTCGTATTTCTTTAGTCATATAAAAACATCTAAGGGACAAATATTTAATTTTTAGAAGTTCAACATCACATTCATAACATTATCATGCATTAGGTGGATGTAACAAGTAACACATAGGCTAAAGTTAGAAGTAAGCGAATTTTGTCGACACAGCATTTGAATTTTAATGAAAGTATTTAAGAGGGATCGCATCAATTTTAAATTTAAGAATCTTCAGGATATGTTGATTCGTTGATTCTATCAATAGTGATATTGCACCTTGGTAATAGTGAACAGCCACCAAAGTATAACAATCGAATTTAAGTTAAAAATACTATTATATATTATAGTTTTCGAAATTTATTCAAAGGTCTTGGTTTAATAGTCTAATAAATGACATTCTAAAATTTTGAAATCCATATCTTTTATATCGGTTTAAATGTATAGAACGTATTTAAATTCTAATAGTTATTCATTAGTTAGCATGTTAAAAGCTTTTAATATGTTAAACTTATCAACGCGTTACTGTTTTTCGAAATAAAAAATAAGTTTATATTATCGAAATCCACAACCTTAATAAACCACAACATTAAGTAATAATTTGAAAATTTCGACAGAAGAGGTATATCTCATTATTTATTTTTATACATAAATATTAAGTATTATATAGTAATTATTTATTTTTTGCACGGAAGATGATTTATCATCCTTTCAATATATAGACATTTAAATTTATATGAATAAAAACATTTTCTTTTTTTTTCTTATTCCATTCTCTTATAATGACCATTGCATAAGAGTACTGATTTATATATGCGTCATATATTGCCAAACCCTCTCATTGGTTGTCTCGACGTGGTTTCTCACCATTAGCAGAACTGACTAGATCTTGATGGACAAGATATCCCGTCATTAGAAGAAAACTGACCAGATCTTGATCCCGTCATCGTCAAAAAATTGACTATTTCTTGATGAGATAACTCGTCATTAGCAAAATTGGCCAGATCTTGATGGACAAGATATCTCGTCGAAACCACTCGAGGGTTAATCAGGTTGATATTTCATTAAAATCAGACAGGTTGACCGATTGACATTTCTCATAAGATTCTTTTAGCATCTTTCGATTGGAAAATGTTTTAAGCAACAGAAAGCGAATTGGTTTTCGAATATTGGTTTTCATGGCCGAATCGAGTTTGCTGCCTCTTGTCAAGGGAAATTACGGGCGTTTACCCTAAATGGTGAAATATATTCTAAGGGGCTTTGAATCAAATGCTGTGGCGTTGAGGTAGAATAGAGAACGATAGAGCGATCTAGGGTAGAGAGGAAGGTAAGTGCGGGCAGATAGGGGGTTTCGGTTGCACATATACGAGCGCACCTATGATGGAGACTGCATCTGAAGAAGGAGGCAAGGTTTCCGTCACGAGCATTTGGAACACACTCAGAGACAAGAGGATTGTTACACCTGAAACGATCAGCAGATCTCTTCAGAAGCTTCTTTACAAACAGAAACACATTCACAACAAGCAACACTACGATGAACTGGATCTCACACAGGAGGAGCGCTTCTTTTCCACACCCCAACATACATATTTGATTTGAAAATTGGGAAGAAAACTTAAGATCCCAATTCAACTCTTTCGTGTTACATTAAATAGTTGAACTTTGAGAGTTTTTCAGAGATTGACGTTTACTCATTAAGTTTAATAACGTTTTACTATTGAAGATGAAATTTAAACAGAACAGTGACTAAGATATAGAGAAACGTTATTTTTAATTTAAATATTGTAATTTATCAATCTCTAGAAGATGTTTGAAAATGTGAATAATATTGGACTCTAAGAGTCTAATAAAGTAATTAAATAGTAATTCGTTATTTCTTGTTATGTAACGACCGTGTAAAGCTAAAAATTAGGAACCCAAACTTCAATGAACTACGCAAAGAAAGTATGCCTATAATAAATTTCGAAATCAAATTGACTGCTAAAGATCTTAAATACAAGGGTTAAAAAGTATTTATATACTTTGATGGAAATCGTATTACCTGCTTTGAATAAAATTTTTTTTTCTTTTGAATTAAAATTGAAATAGTTTTAATGATGCAAAATATCAATAATATCACTACAGAATTCATTGATGTGAACTAAATTTGCTCCAACTGCATGAAAATTAAAACTGTGTACTCTATTATATGTAAATGCATCCTTATCCAATATTTAGAGTATCAAATCAGTTGCTACAATTAACAAGCCTGTTTAAGTATCGGAATTAGCACCTGCACCTTAGATATAATTACCAAATAAGTATAGATAACAATTCATTTTTCAATTATCTAAATGATTTAAATAAGGCTTTAACCAAGAAAAAGTATCAGTACTTGGTAATAAAAATGTACATTCTCTTCTGTTAAGTTCCTATACATTATACCATAATATTTTTGTTGCATTGATGTATTATTGAATCCTTCAATTATAATACTTTTTGTTCTCATTCGCATACAAATTTTTTGCATAGATCAAGCATATATAAAAAGGCCATTCAAAAACAGACAAATTCACTACATAAAATAGTGTAATATTGACATCATCTTATGAAGAAAGCAATATTACATGTCTTACATACGAATAATCTGTTCATCGAAACCACTGATAAAGCAGTAGTTTCAATCAGAAACACACAGAGGAGAAATCATCAATTGCATTTTATTAAGTCTATAAAAAAGGATTCGTCTGCTTTTTAATGAAAACTTTTCATCTGTAAACAATATACGACTGGAGCTGATATTTTTTGGGTTCGGGATAAATTCGAAAAGAGAGAAACAGTGATACAAAAGTATCATAGATACTTTCCGTACTATTAAGAATTCCGCGAGTTTATTGGAATCCAGACGTTCTCTTCCACAATTTTATTTGCGCTAAAGATTGATCCAAACCTCTACACGAAACGGGTGGTTGTTTGCTCTTAGAAGAGCTTGCATTACGTTTCCCCTCCGTGAGAGATCCACTTCACCACTGGAAATGAAACTACAAATGCCTCCAGGTGCAATGTACAATAAAAGTCATATACAACAGCGTGCCAGCGTGCCAAAAAAACTACACCAAATACGAATCATAACAACGTGCAGAGGGGGAAGTAATATGTGTGTTTGGTTTCTTTTAGGTTCGCACCTATGATTGAGACTGCGTCGGATGTGGGTGGCATCGTTTCAGCTAACTGTAGAAGAAAGACGGTCAAGGACAGAAGAATCGTGACACCTGAAGGAATTGGAAAGCAAGTCACATTGCATTAGTCAGTTTATCCACTTTCAACACACTAGGCTCCGTGCACAACTCGCCGTTGTATGAGGACTATTGAGATCAGTTCCTTTCCCGTCAGAAACTATCAGCAGTTCACCAATGTTTAATATCATGAAAATAGTTTTTTCATAAAAGATGGAGATCATCATTTTTATTTTTCTGGGTAGCATATCATTCAAATGAACGTATTAAACAGTCAAACATTGATATGATTTTGGTTATTTATTTTTGTATATGTACTCCTGCCAACCTCCAAGGAAGAAAATGCAGAAGATTTTTACTATAAAAAGCCAACGCACCCCTGCCGGAAATGAAAAGTGTCTAATACAATTATTGGAATAAAAATAATTAAAAATGCCAAATTAGTGACAATTGCGCTCAATTGGGCTTTATGAAAGCAATTCAAAGCAGAAAAAGTAACCCTGATCTCTATTACGGTTATATACTTGGCGATAGTGATTGAATTCGGCGAAATTGATTTGGCGATATTTTACACAAAATGGCTCCAAATATATTAAAAAAAAAGTGATTCTTGGGTGTTTTAACTGTATATGTTTTTTAGAGTCAAAGTAGGTTTACAAGGCAATCTATGATTCTGATGGTTTTCTTTCATGGTTACAATGGCTTGACGCTAAAACTTCGAAATTGGCGTCACTTGAAAAAGTTCTCCCTAATGAAAAATCGGAATTTTTATCCTTTCGGAAGACCAGAAAACTTAATGTTTTTCAATAAGATTTCAAGAATATCCGGAAAAGTTGGCAGGCACTTATATGCGCTTTTATAACCTTAACGTTTGAAACATCGGACATTAAACTTATAATCTTAAATATTCTCATTTGCGAACTTAAAAAATGTCTTAAGATTTTATCTTTCTTGCTTTTCGTTTGTAATACTTGCTTTGATTTTGTAGCATTTTTATTTTATGTCTAAATAATGTTACCGTCAAAAAAAGTATCTCTTTAAAGGACATGTGTAACAGAAGTCGAATCACCAAGGTGACCAGCATAGGTTCTAATATCTCGTGACTGGTTAAATCCGAAACTTCTTTTCAGAAAACTGCATCTCGGTTTCTCAATAATAATTTTTTTACATTAATTTATTCGAAAATATTTACATCAGACATGTTACTTCAAATGAATTCGAATGAATGAATTTTCATTCAGAATAAAATTAGTATTATTACTTGCTTCTTGCTTGTTCTGTGCCAATAGAATGCTCGAACACCTGATTTAGTATTGCTGAACTATTTCTGATGTAAACAAGAAAAAAATATTGAGGGTTTACTAAAAATACCCTATGAAATAGTCCTCATACATACTTGCGAGTATAACGATATAAAATACATTCACTACAATCAAATTTAAATCCTTAATTTAAGAATTAAAGGATAAATAAAAATCACACAAGCGATGATTTCTTTTAAATTTAGGCTAAAATTGATCCATTTGTAGATTCAAATCCAGAATTTTATGGCATAAATTCATTATATTATGAATGAAATTCATTTATTTAACAAAATTTAATTATCACATGATGCATTAAATAATTTCATATAAGTTTCAAATAGGAAAGGATATAATAAGTATTTTATAATTTGAAAAGTTTCGAGTAAAATTATTAAAAATTAAAATATTTAACATTATTATTTAGTACCACCTTGATATACTTACAGAAAAACAATATAAAATATACATTACATAACATCATACACCTATTTAGCAATAACTATTTAAAAGTTTTATTTGAAATGTTAGAAAATCTGAAATAGTAAAATTAAAAAATATAGGAAAATATTTTTGTAAAATACTGAATTTTTAGTTGAAGTTATTACAATTAGAGAAAAATAAATCTTTTGTGAAACTTAAATTTTTTTCAGTTTCTTAAGTTGTTTTTTAAGAAATTACTCATGGGATGCAATGGTTGTACAACTCAAAAATCACTTTACTTTTGGAGATTAATGGATTCTATGTTTTCACTGAAATGGAAATCCATTGATTAGTATCAATTAGTAGAAAAAGTATTAATCATTAACTAAATTAATGAACTATAATCATTAGTCATTAACTAAGTCAAAAATAATAAATATTAGTCATTAATATAATCTTAGTAAACATTCAATTAAAGAAGTGTAATTATTTCCGATATTGACACTTTTAGATATTACGAAATCGTATTTTTGAGTTGTGGGATTATTACATCTCATTAACGAAATTTTCTGAAAAATGTTTAACCATGATTTGTAGAAATGTACTTGCTAAAATATAAAACTTAATGAAAATAGAACATCATAAATGTCAATTTGCTGATAATTTAAACCAGGCATCTTTTATACTAGGGGAGGATCAGCAGGAATATATCAGCATGGGGGAATCTTGTATAAACTTAAGAATTAAGAATATCATTAAGAAATCAGAAAATAGATAAATATTTTATTAAGTTAATACTTAAATATTTAACAATCAAAGGTAGTTTTAAAAGACTAAGAACAATCATTTGTATTTACACAGAAATATATTAATTAGTAGAAAATAATTAGAATATTCTCTCAGTGAAATTATTAACAGCTAAGCAGATTATCTACGGTAACATAGAAATTTCATTAAGGACTCCAGCATAAAAGAGCTGGTGAAATATCGACTTTTAAAGGGTTAAAGAAAATATAGGAGAATTTGGAAGGATGTTGACATGGAATGAAATGATCTTCACTTAACTTAGCATCCATCGTAATTAGATTTTTAGGGGCTCTGCTTTGACTTAAGAGCTCATGACAGGGGAATAGAGTTTAAAACAATTCCAGGGATTAGACAAACTGAAGATGCATTAATTTTACCTAGGGGGAACACATTTTAAATGAGAAATAATCAGGTTAAACTGGATTGTTCTATTATTGTTTCCAAACCTACAAAGTGTTTTGTAGAATTAATGAGATAATATTTAGCAGTCAGGTTTTCTAGCTCTTGTTGATTAAAACAACGAATTAGTAAAATAATAACACTTTGTCTAACAATCGGTTAACAAAACAATGCATATGAGGCAATAAAGTGAATAATTAGCTGATAAGTTTAAGATAAACTTATATTGTAAAAATATGAATATCAAATACTTCAAGAAAAATTCTAAGCTTAAAATGTTGAATAGAAGAATTAATAAGAAAATTAAAATGAGGTGAAATTCAGTTATTGGTACGGATGTATTAGTTCACAAAATATACTTTGGAAAATATTTTATTTGAATATTATTTTTAAAAAATGCTTTTAGTGACTTGTGATACAGTTTATGATGAGTGTAGATTTTTGAACATTTTCAACTTTATTATGTTAGATTTCAGTTTTTAGATGTTTCAATTTTGTTTAATATTTATGAGTACTTTTAAACTGGACATTTTCTAACGAAATAAAGATAACTTAATTTATTTAGATTTTTGAACGAATCCAATGCGGTTTATTAAAAACTACGCACAGTGGTGGTATATTACCGGATTTTGAGGCGATCGAAATATTTTACTTCTTCGTCTCATTTTAGTTTAGGATTCTCTTTTAGACTGAATCACATTTAGGAGGCATTAAAATTCAACTCGCGTGGGTTCTTAAGTGTCGTTTTCCAGGATAGGAATTGCATTTGAAGCATTAAATAAAGATTGAAAGAGCTCGAACTAAGATATCTGGCCAAATTCCAGATATTTAATGTTACTGCTGATAATTTAGCGAATAGATGAAATACCCGAGAATGTCCATACACTCAAAGATAAAATGTTAAAACTAGAGACGTATTCAGTCATCCATTTGAATGTTTATTTTAGCAGGACAGAAGATGCAACAACTTTAACTCATCGTATCATTGAAAATATTCCCGAATGATACCTTAACTATCTCGTATTGCTAACATTAGACATAACTGATTTGGCTCATGGGCATTTAGATTTCAAGCATCTATTTATGGAATTATTAGCTGGTTGTACAAAGAATAAATTAGAATTTAATGAATGTTGGTTGATTTTTAATTTATAATACTTATTTTGGCTAGTCGGATTTGTTTCACTTAAGGATTATTCGATTGAATACAGCTGTATTGCTACGCTAGACATGATTGATTTGGTTAATGGGCAAACATTTAGATTTTAAGCGCCTATTTATGGAACTTAGTTGGGATACATAGAATAAATTTCAATTTAAGGAATTGGCTTATTTCGAAATCCATGACACTACTGTGATTTTTAGCTTAATATATTTGCTTATGCACGGTGTTAGCTCAAATTCAGTAAGTTAAATAATTGGAACGATTCAAAAAGATTCTTTTTAAATATGTATATTTATTTTTATGAGCCTGAAAATTCCAAAACTGAATTTAAATTATTAAATCAATCAAGATTAACATTTACTACATTTTGCTAGCCCGATACATATACTAATACTAACTTTGAATGCCTGACACTAATACTAATACTAACTCAGAATGCCATTATACTCCGGCTTCGAAACATATTTCTGACACATGTCGAACCCATTTTCTATATAAGTTGTACAAGTATATTTATTTTTATGATCGTAAGTATAAAGGAAATAAGGTATGTATGAAGTAAGATCAAATCATCGGCTTACAAGTGAAACATACCAAGTCAAAAATTTCAAGGTATTCGTATTTATAGATTTTCCAATAAAGAATTTGGTGACATTTAATTAAGACTGATGAAGTTCACTATTTAATTTGCATGAAATTTAGATTTATCCTTGAGAAACACTCAGTGGATATACCATATGGTGTAGAATATTTTACCTTCTTTCTCTCAGAAATGTTTTTCGACCTAGTGTTTCAGTTGTAAGCTGACGATATGTACTTTACCATACATCATACACAGTATATCATATAAAAGTTAAAATACATTTATTTTTATACAAACTAAGATGAAAATTTAAACCTAAATTAATCAAAGTTAACTTTTCCAAACTCTTTGGAATTCCTGATTAATGCAGGAAACCTCATGCAGATATTTCGAAGAACATTATAATGTGATTAAAGAACACAGAGAAAACACTAATGAATTAATAAATGAAAAGAACAACCAACCGAGGGTTAGTTTTTCTCCCGAGTCCGGTGGCAGGGTGAAACCTAGAAGGGTCATGGAGGAGATGAGAACACAGGGGATGATGAGATTAAATCCATAGTAGAGGGTTCTCCTCCGAATATGGATTGTGAAGGTGATGTCGACGTAAGGCTCCGGACAACACGCATAAAAAATCTCGTTTCTCACTCCTGGAAGGCCTGTAACAACAATCAGTTACCTTTTGCTACAGCAGTTTGTCTACAGTTTTTCAGATTTCATAGATTTTATTACAAATATTTGATACGTGGCCGTGCATGAGATAGTAACTTATTTGTTATAACCATCTCACATATTAGGATACCTATTGTCTATCTTGAGTACTGATGACAAGCGAAAATCTAAACAAATTTATTTCCGATTTGTCATTAAGTGCGCCATTGTAATAAATTTGATTACAGTTCTTCAAGCATCTCCCATGAAAAATAGGATAAGGTTTGTTTAATCAGACTTTTTGTCTGGAACAATTCTCGTGTTAGACAGACTACATGTCATATCAATACATCAGAAGGGATAGATTAATAACAAAGGAATTTAGAGAATCCGTTACCTTTTGCTGCAACGGTTTGTCTACAGTTCTTTCAGATTTCATAGACTTTATTACAAAGGTTTGATACGTGGCCGTGCATGAGATAGTTACTTATTTTTAAAACCATATTACATATATTCGGATACCTATTGATTGTCTACCACGAGAACTGACGGCATATGAAAATCTAAACAAATTTATTTTCAGTGTCATCATGTGTACCAATATGACAAACTTGATTACAGTACTTTAATAATCCCCTATGGAAAGAAGGACACAAGGCTTGTTTCCTCAGACTTTTTGGTCTGGAACTTTTCTTGTGCTAGACAGACTACATATCATATCAATGCTTCAGAAGAGATAGATAAATAACAAAGGAATTTCGAGAAACAGTTTTTCTTGGATGGAAAAACATTTTAAAATTACTTATCTACTTAAGTCAGTCAAGATACGTCGCTTTATATGCTTGTGTAATTTCCTAATTTAAAATTAGTCTATTGAGGGGAAAACAGATATATAAAGAGCTTAAGTGAAATTTTCAAGTACTAATAAGGTTGGCTTGAAAAATGGGATTAACTTTGGATCTCCTCTGAAATGAAATCATGCCTACACAACAAACCATGAATGAATAACAAAGGCAATGTTACTAATATTTAAAAACACTAGCAGTTATGTTATGAAAATATGTACGTTTAATAGTTTAATTATAATATTCCAGTCAGATTCTGACGGTAGGCTGAAAGAAGTAATAGAATTCAGTTATTGTATCAGTTGCAATAAAAGGCAGAATAAAATTCATTTTCTGTATCGTCTGCTACTACCAAATTTCAGTGGAAATTACACTTGTATAAAAACTTGTCACACAAATCGATCTTTAATATATTATTTCAAAATGTGTTTAATTTTCTCACAGCTATTCAACTTTTCTGTATTGCATGATTAGGTAAAAATTGAATGCAGAATGTATAAAACTAAAATTAATTCCTTTCTGATTTACGGAATACATACGAGCTTACTGTCTATCGAAATTAGATTATTTTTTAGTGAGATACAGAAAGTAGAGAGTCCCTTTAAATTCATTGATTTAAAAATCAATACTAAGGCTAAGTTGATACGTTTTTTAATTTTATACTTATCTCACTAAAGGGATTTCAGACTTGCAATTCTTTTGTATTTACTTCAACGCGATTTATCTGAAGCGTTAAAGAGATAACCTGGATTATATTTTGTTGGCAAATTTAAGTAAGATCGATTTGCTTCTCGAGAAACTTGCAAATTCTATCTGTGTACCCTGCAGCATTAAAGATTCACGTGTTCTCTAATCACGGCCCATCTTCTTAAGGGAATTCGAACAATGTTACTTTATTATTGCAGCAAAAAATAGGCTTAACGAAAAGGGGTTCATCAGCAAAATGTTTAATCAATAAATTCGATTTTTAGAGACATTTGTTTTACTTTTAATTTGGAGAAGCTTGAAAGGGTGATACTGCATCATAAAACCCTTTAGTGAGAAAATTTACAATGCTGGCCATCGAAATTGCAACATTATGAAGAACAGGATATATCAAAACCATAGTTATACAAATAACATAGGCACAGGGGGAAATGATTGAAATTACAGCTCCTCGACTTGAGAAACACGAAGAAATCAGTATTTGTGTAGCTGTATAACTGCTGGCATACTTCTTGAAATTGAAAGAAAGAGGCTTTGTATTTGTGTTTGGGTTATATCAATTCATGCTGTTTCCACGTTGTCAAAGTTCATTTTGTGTAGCCGGCGGGTGGTCTGTGGTGGACTATTCGTTAGTCGATCATCGACCAGACGTGTTCGATGAGACAGATCTGGTGAACGGGCAGGGCATAGAAGGAGTGAAACCTGGTGGACATTGAGGAAATATTGTACGTTTTTGCCACTTGCGGTCGTGCATTATCCTGCTGCAAACTCCTACAGACAAACCCTGAAGATAAGAGAAGACAGCACGTTCGAAACCTTCAGAGATGTGGCGGTGTTTGTTGTGCGTATCGGCAATGTGTACTAGGCGGGTGCGGAAGTAGAATCCAATGGCACCAAATACCATAACGCCTGGTGACAGACCGATATGGCGATGCATAATGCAAGAGTCATGTAGTCTGTCACCAAGATGCCGCCAGAATGGTTGCGACCATCGAAGCGCTTTGTCCTAATTCATACTCGTCTGAAAAGGCGATGTCATTCGTTTGTACATGAGCTGCATTCAACGTACCATTGCATCCACAGACCCTTGTGGTGTAAGATAAGTAAAAGGTAGTCCCAGCATTGCTTCCTTTAAATAATTGCCCGCTGCTACAGGCTACGTTGAATCGTACGTGCTGACACTGTTGTGCAACAAATCTTAATTCTTGAACTAGGTTTCTTGATATTGCAGTACGATCCGTAATAGCCACAAGATTTCTGTCCTCTTGTTCGCTGGTGTGACGAGGCTTACATTGGTCAGTTCGTCCCTCCTGCACCCATCGATACCATATTCACATCACTGTGGCTGGATTCCATCCAACGCGAACACTGATGTCTCGGAAGTACAATCTGCAGTCTCAATCAGCCACAATTTTTTCTCTATTAAACTCGGAAACGCGCTCGTATGACTGCCTTATGTTTCAATTAGGTATAATTAAGCTTCCTAAACACAGGAACAGCGAGAAACAAGACTTATAATACTTAAAACCAGCTCTGTCTTCTCTTTTTTATATTGCTTACAAGGGGTGATATTGGCACACATGATTTGCATTTACCTGCAGTGCTATTGATCTGCATATCTTTCCTTGATCTATGCATCGTGCTAATTTCTAAGACTGATTATTGGATGTATCATGAATTCACGGTGTTTCATTTTCGATGTCCAGCCTGCATTATAAAGTTAAACACATTACATTGATCAACACTATTATTTAATTAATGTGAAATTATCAAGTAGGTTTTATTGTTATGGTTTATTAAATACAACATTCACATTTCTTATATGGATAATAAACTTATACTGAAGAATTCATTTTCGTATCATTCCCCTCAACCTAAGCAAAATTTAATATGATGATTGAAGAAAGTTTTCCTGTTTTTTAATAATATAAAACTCTTAAGGTCACTAGATTTTCGAGTAGTGTAGTATTGCTTTCCCCAACAACACACATAATGATTAAATAACAACATCTATCGCTTGAAAGAATCTTAGGAAATATTATATTGGCCAAGAAGGCAAAACTGGTTAGAAATCATGCAAGGAAAACTGCTGGTTGCAGAACAGACATATGCACATGAGCCCCTCAGAGGGTGAATGGTAATTTAGGTCTAATTTAAACCCTCGAAATCAGTGATTACATTGAACTTCTTATTTGATAATCAGAAAGAGTGAAAATTAAAAAGGCATTTTGTATGAATAAATCATCAAATGTTTTTCGATAATTCAAACTTTATTAAACCTCTGAGGGGCAAATGCATGCTTCGCATGCAAATATTCGTTCTGCAACTTGCAGTCTTGCCTGCATGACTTCTAACCAGCTTTGACCTTCTAAACCAATAGAATCTTTCCAGGACTCTTTAAACCAATTGATGTGAATATTGGTTTGATGTGAATATTGAGAATTGATGTGAATATTGAGTCATTATGTGTGTTGTGGAGTAAAGCAATACTACACTTCTCGGAAATCTCGTGACGCTCAGTCGGTTGATGATTACGAATATTGTCGTTGAATGGAGTCATATAAATTTAGCCAAGTTACAAGAAATAGTGTATGTCAATGTTCTGTGTCAAAGTTGCTAGGTAAATGCCATACTGGGAAAGATATCGGGTGTTGAAAAGAAAACCACTTACCAATCAGGATCCACTCGCCATTAGTGATGTACGTGGAGAGGTCCCCTCCTTCCTCGCTGGCTAGTCTGAGGTCCAGCTGGAAGCCATCGTAGGTCCAAGACCCGAATTTCATCTCACATTTTTGGTCATCGAAGGGGAACCATGTGATGTCGATTTTACACGTACTCTTGAATATTCCGGGCGGGATATATGTGCAGCTACCGTTGTTCCTCACTACGACATTCGTTGGGAAAGTACTGTCGATCTTTTCGTCGGCGCTGAAACAAAGAGAATAGATGGATAAGTCAGCTGTTTGGTTTAAAATGTAGCATAAACATAATTCATTCGAGGTTTTATTGAAAATGTAAATGAAAAGTACGTAATGAACCAGATAACTATGAAAGTTAGGAGCTGGAATGGTAAGAAAGGTTTCACAAAATCCTATAGTCTCTTCAATGAGCTTTGCAGTGTCACAGTGATGGGCAAAATCAACTCACTCAATTTTGGCGAGAGGTCGTAGATCTTAAACCCTGAATTATTAACCAACAATTGCTTTGGTACATGAACAAGTAAATCAGTAACAGACTTTGGTTACAGGAATGAAATTTATTGGCCAAGAAGCTTGTGGTACAAGTTATAACCAATTACAATTATGAGAGGCTTTTTCGTCAAGCTGTAGTCAGGTTTTTTCGTCAAGTATTAGTGTTATTCGGTGGCATTTGTTTGTGCTGCAGAACGTGCTTTCTGCACGTATTGCAGACTTGACGTCATGTGGTTTGTTTTTCGAATACGATTTCAGAACATCGTCAATAGAAAATTCAAAGAATTATGATACAGGATAGTTAATTAATCAATACCAATTAGATCAATCGTCAACTATCTCTAAACTAGCCACAAATTACATATTTTAAGATAACCCCTATAAGCTGAGAGCATTTTGGTAACAAGGACTAAAATCTCCGTCTTCTGTCTGGTTTGCTTGCTTACACTAAAATTCCTTAGATCTGCAAATGTAGAAAAATAATCTAAAATCAGCTTTTTGTGACAGGTTATCCAAGGAATACCGTTCAATGTTTCGATACGCATTCACAATTCTTAAACGATGCTAGACGAGCCTCTTTCATATACGAATTGTTGTGTTCAAAAACGTCATCACTCCTTCAAATTGTAATTGACGCCCGATTAAACAACATAAAAGACAATGGTTATGACATATCTAGTCAGATATGAATGAGAAATAATGATGATGTGATGTATCATTTGATGACGTAATATTGCTTCTTTTTCTTACCGCTATACAAATTCTCTTCGCAGGGTCATTTCGTACATGTGTGAGAATGATTAGTTGCATTAAATTTGCATCACTACGATAGCGTATTACTGTTGCACTTTTGTTTACTATGGTCTTTCGATGTAACAATAAAAAAAATCAAAATGAAGTAAATACGAAGTGGAATAAGTAGATAAAACCAATATCTTGCAAAACGAATACTCGTTGTCTATTTTTCTGGTTCATCATGAATATAGAATAAAAGAAACATTTTAGAACTATGCGTCCTATCCCATCACAAAAGGTGGAACTGTAGATGCCACAATCTCATACATCTTATTTCAGAAAAATCAGTCATCCTACCTCATTCTCGTGCCCATAAACAAAGTACCCAGGAGATGACAGGTTTGGCAGTTATATTTTATGACTGTTTTATTCTTTCAGTGTCGTAAACAACAAGATTTATCACACTAATCTATTTTGTATCGAAAAAGTTTTGCATTTACTCTTTGTCATTGCACGTCTTTCGGGAATAATTTTTCTAAACGATTGAAAGATTGAGTTTCTAGGATGTTACAGATTTTCAGCTTTCGGTATCTGCAAATGCGTTTAGTTGCAATCTTCGTAAGACTATACAATGAATAAACAGGTGTTAACCTCGTCATCTGACCGTGATTCAAAATTACGTGGCTCTGTCCTCGGGTCTTTCCCTTCCGGATTGATCCCGGACCGTCGCCAATAACCCGTTGTGTTGCTCCAGTGTGACGTTAATTATCTACCTACCAATCTACCTACAATGGTAGGTATGGTACTTTTAATTAGCGTCATTAACTGGAGCAACACAACGGGCTATTGGCGACGGTCCGTGATCAAACCCGAAGAGAAAGGTCCGAGGACAACACCATGTAATTTAGAACCACGATCAGATGACGAGGTCACACCTGAGCTGGCAACCTACTCTCCAAACTTCCACCCCACCCCAACGTAAGGACATTTGAGGCCCACGACAGATTTAACGTGCACCCTTTGTACACGATGATGGGTTGTACTTTGGTTGGATTCGAACTCGCAACCCTTCGTCTGCTAATCTGTTTCTCTTCCAACCAGGCTACCACGACTCTTACCTACAATGAATAAAGCATAAATTTGTGTACAATTCAAAGATGTATGTTTCACGAGCATTTTCTTTTATTTAAATTAAATTCTTGAGATAAGCTACATTAAGTTTATTGAGAAAAACAGACTTATCTGAAGATAACAATTAAATGAATACTTATGTATAAAATCACAATTCAGAAGTAGTTATTTAAACTTGGCCACACGATGAATAATATCTTCGCTATAGTTTAACAATATAGAGAAATCATTTGAAAGTATTGCGAAGAGAGAGAGAGAGAGAGAAACTCAATTTCACAAACTTAATTAAACTATTGTAAATATTTAACCAAAAATATTATTAGCAATCAGTTTTGTCAGATATTGAATAAAAAAAGTATTATCGTGTACATCCCATTGTGAGTAAAAAATGTGGATGGTTAAAGCCATGTAAAGAAAAAAAGTAAACAGATTAAAAAAATGACGTTTAAGTCTGTTTAGATCTATTTTATACAAATTAGTTTTAATTTTGAAATCAAAGTAAACTAGCGAGCTTTTACCGTATTTAATGTGATTTGATGTACACAAAACCGGATTTCAAAATGATACATTGAATGAGTTATTTAAGTAGTATCTTAGAAGTAGGCACTATTTTTAAATTACTAATACTACAATGTTCCATTCAAAAATACTAGTAAAATGTATTTTTGACACTTTTCAGAATGATTTTGAAATGAACTTTAACTAGATATTTAAAGGCTTTTGAATTAAACATTCACCAATTCAGGTTTCAGAATTATTTTCATTCATTTCACATAAAATTAGTCATATCCCATGAAAAAAAGATACGTTCCTTTTGATTGGGAGTGAATAAATGCACTCTCAATGTAGGTTTTCAATTTGGACAGCCATTTAAACTTAAATGCTAGTATTCTGATTTTATTATGGTATTGGGGATTGAGGTCTAAGGGGGCAGGAAATATGAAAATTCCTATATCGCATTCAATTATCCACCTGCTTTTATGTTTAAAAATATTTCCATTGTGCTTATAATAAAATTGTATACGGGTTCAAAGGGAAGTGGACCAACCTATGTCAAGCTAAATGTAGGAGGCGGTATGTTTCTGGAGGGGAAATGTGTTCGTAGAACGAATTCCGAACATGACGTCACTTGATTTTTTTCCGAATACGATTTCAGAACTTCGCAAGTAAAATCTCCACATAATGAATTCCGAAATGATATATGATAATTTGTTGGTCAATGGCAGTAAGATTAAATGATAAATATCACTAAAACGGTGATAAATTTCCGTATATAGGTTTAATCTAGGGTACCCCCGATATACAGGGTGATCATAAAGTGGCTTACCCTATATACAAGCCCTTAGCTACCCCAATTTTCAACGATTTGGAATGAAAAGATTCACAGACGTCAAAATATGCGCTCGAAAATTATGTTAATAACAAGAATAGAGCTCTCATGGTTACAGATGCAATTAACAAATTTCAAAAATTTCGAATAGCAAAATTCAATTTTTTTGTCACAAAGTGACCTGCATAGTGAAAAAACCAAAATGGTTTGAAATTTTATCTTTAGTTTTAACAATGACCACAGAACTCTGTGGAAGAAGATGCGATGAAAACAGTGGGTGTTTCTATTCGAAATTTGTTAACTATATCTAATCGTGAGAGTTCCATTCTTGTCATTTACATAGCTCTCGAATGCATACCTTGAAATTTCTAAATCTCAAGTAAATAATAATTACAAGCTCAATATAATTTAATCAATATAAATAATAATACACACAAAATAATTTCAGCAATATAGTTTGATTCTTACTGTGTAAGGATTAAAAATTGCTGATTCCCAGCATATCCTTTTTATAGTTGTAAGCATAAAAAATGCTCAAAAATGTTTGTTTAAAACTAAAATTATTTTTTATACTTTTTTATTTATGAAGAGTTAATTTTTTAATTTTGTGATTTCTTTAAATATAAATTACATTTTTGATAGAAAGTCCAAGAAGAATTTTTCCATTTATACAATACAGAGAAATCTATTTCCCGATACACATAGAAAACCAAACATCCTTGCTCCCCAACTCGAGTAAATTGACTATTCACTGTGAAAATTTTAAAATTCAGTTTTTGGAAGTCTGAAGTAAAACATGCTGTTTACGAAAAAGTTGGTATCTTTTCTAGGAGTATCCTTTAGCTTAAGAAAACCTAATACAGTGCCGACTGTTGTTTAAATTCTTGATATTGAGAAAGGATTTGTATCCAGAAAGATATTTGCTTCCCTCCAGCGATACTGGAGTAGAGCAATGTATTTTAAATGTCAAATATTTGTTGTTATTCAAAGTTCACAGAAAGTTAGAAGTAAATATATTCGGGGCATATATTTAAAGATTGCGATGCTAGGAAATTCAAGTAGTATGTCAAGAAAGCTGGCTTTGTTAAGGAATAAGGTGGTATACAAAAATATCACAAAACAAAATATTTTATGAGGAATGTTAACATGTATATGGGGATATTGTAGTTCTTTTTAGGTTTAGGTTTCGAGGCTATATTCGTACATCAATGGGTACCGTGGATAAAAAAAACTGAGATGTCGATGGTGAGGTAAGAATATTTCGGATCAATATCACTTACATCTTTTCAGATAAAATGATTTTCGAATGAAATTGATTATATAACGGTAAAATTGCTGGAATAGCAAAAATAATTGTGGGAATACCTGCAACCTTGTATTAAAAGTTCAGAGAAGAATTTTGTACTGCTTTTCTACATTAAACAAAACAATAAACTGGCCTAGTGCATTTAGAACCCAGGCTAGTTTAAAAAGAAAATTAATCTGCCCTTGAAAGGAACATTTGCGAACAGTAGATCACCCCTTTGTTTCTGTAAGTTATGAAATCAAATGGTATTCCCTAGTCTTAAGAGTTATCAAATGAGTAGAACAGATTTATCAACTAAAATTAAATCATTGCCTTAGAGGGTATCTCTGTCATAAGCAACGAAAAGGATGATCTTTCAGCCAAGATGTAGTACAAACCTCTCTCGTTTATAAGCCTTTTAACTCTATGAATATTATTGTTGATTAGGGATAGTTTAAAAGCAAGAATTAACGCTCCAAGTGTTTCAAATAGATATCTAGTCCATCAAGACCTAACCAATTTAACTAATGATGAGATATATTCAGTAGATCTCAAGCCTTTCAGCGATACAGGCAACGAAAAGGCTGTAATAATGCCATTGGAAATTGTTGTCGACAGGAGAAATTATGTTGACACTTACGCTAGTTACTTCACAACTTAATTCTCAAACCATGCATTTAAACAGAATTTGTGGTGCTATAATAGATTATGCCTTGTTTAATTGCTTAAAGTGTTATTTGATTGAGTTCTACTAAATTATTCTAAACGTGATGGAACCCTTAAAGTTTCATAAAAATACGAGAGATTTTCTGAGTAAACAAACCAGACGGAAAATGGTGATTTTACGTACTGTTATCCAGATGCTCTCGCATGAAACGTAACGGGGAGTCTTAAAAAGTAGTTTATCGCCATTTTGGCGTTTAATGTGGTTGGTATTGACCAATTACTTATCACATAATTTATGATTCAGTCTTTCTATTGGTGACATGCTGAAATTATTACAAAGCAAACAAGGACGTATTCCACTTCCGGAATACGTACGGGAAGCACATTACACCACATAAACACAACTACCTCCTACATTTATCTTGACTGGAAAATCCCTTCATACGTACAATTAAACAATGAAAAAGAACACACATAGCGATTCCTTTAGAAATGAGGCGTTATAATATGTTAACTCTTAGGGGCAGAATAACTGGTACAGCATAATACCAGAAAATTATTGAATAGAACAACAATGATACTAATTGCTACTTTACACCAGTACACTTTCGGAACGTACCTATTTGGGGTACTACCATTGGGTTTTACATGCTTGTATAGTTTCATAATATGAGAATGTAAAAACAATGCACATTAAGGGATTAGAGCACTGGGAGATCGAAGTTATTTGTCTACTGCATGCTTCCAACCTGTATTTCGAGAAATATTAGAATTCTGAGACGATAATACAGCAGGGAAAATAAAAATAAATTTGAAAATCCTTTGATTTTCTTGAAAATTTAATTTTTTTATCACAATTAAATTTGTTTTCATAGAAACTTTTATTTGGAGATAACTTAATCTTATTAATTGAAACAGATTTTAACTAAGAATTAAAAAGACAAGACGGGGACAGTTACTAATGAGAATATTAATATATGAATGAATGACTAATATATTTGGATAGGATGAGGCTTTGTTAAATTAAAGAAAATGAGGTTATTACACAATATTCAAAGTAACCCAACGACTACCTCATTCTCTAAACAAATATTTCTTTATGATTTATCCTTCTGAGATAGTAAAAGTCAGAAACCCCTCTGAATTTAAAGTTGTAGAAAAACAACCTAATTCAAATCACAAATCATTGTAATACCCACAAAGTGCATTATTTTATTATTTTTACATGATGCAATTATGGAAACGTTTAAATTCGTTAAGAACAGCAGGTTTTATTGCAAAGCTCTGACAGCCTGGTCAATAATTATCAGAAACTATAAAACTAAAGAATATTTTAAAACGTTCAAACTGTTTGAAAGATATCATTAAAGGTACCCAAAAATTAGAAAAGGAGGTTATTTGCTATTTTCTTTGGGCTTTAAGCAATCATTTCCTTTCCTTGCCTAAAAATTTAATATTAACTGAAAACGCTTCATGATCTGTTATTAACAAGACATTTCTAGAACATAAAATAAACATTATTAAAAATATAACTACATGTTCTAAAATTGAGCACTTGCAGCTAAGGGGGTATTTCCCAGTGACTGATGATCAGGATATTGCAACCCGGCTGCAATACCGCCATAAATAAAAAATAATTTATATTAGTTTTATGTGTAAAAAAAACTGTAAATACATGTTTCTGTATGCTGAAAAATTGCCCTCTACTGGAGTCTACAGTTGTATCAATTTTGCTCACTTAGTCTTTTTACACATAAAAGTAGGAACAAAATTTTCACAAGTACAACAGTCTTCCGATTATCTGTAATGGTTTACTATCCTGAACGCACAAGAAAAGCTTCGAAGGGCTTAAATGTGTTACCTACAACGTACTTGTGTGAAACTGCATTCTCCCAGTCCACGTAATTGAAATCCAGGTTAAGAACGTGATAGTGACTTAATATTGAGATCATCAGACATTAAACCGAAGATTGCTTACTTAATTGCTAAAATGCAGCCTCCATTGTTCACATTAAAATTAAAATACATATTTTGACCTTTTAATATCATAATTTTCCAGTTGAGAGCCTATTAATTTTAATACATTTTAATTAAGAAATAATATGTATTGTACTGTTCATTTTATTTGAGAACTAATTTTTCTTTGCTTCAAAACTGTAAATTGTTAATTACTGATCCTTAATGGTGACGCTTTAACATTTTATAATCTAGTTAACATAGATCCAAATATTTTACTCCCTGTAATAAGGCCTCTCAGAGGCACATGTTCTTTAGGTGTTACAAGATTCATAGACCTGAGGTACTCTAGTGATCTTTTCTTTTATCGTAGGGTTTACTGGTCTTTAGTAAACACGGGGTACTTTCATTCCGCTACTATGTTCCCCAATCCCTCTTTTCCAACCCTTTCATTGCATTTTATACTTTGTGTTTGACGCAGATTGCCAAATATGGCCCTTGCGCCATGAAACCTAAAAACAACCAACCAACCTTGTAACAAGGTGGAAAATTTGGATCGTTATGGATATATGCAGGTCTACATATGCCCTATTTAATTTTACAACTTCAAGGGGTTCGTGAAAAATCTTAATTTTGAAAAGGTCCTGGGCCTTAAAAGTTTGGGAATAACTGGTTTATACCATTCAATAGTGAAGTGGACTGGGCTGTATCGTAGTTTTCTAATAATAATAACCTATTTGAACTGCGTGATGTGTGTTTACTAGTCCAATAGTGGCAAAGTGAACTACTTCTATCGTTCATTCGTCAGAGACAGAAATATATGGGGCCTGCAAATGAGCTTTCTAACTTTGGAGGGTGTTTAAGATTATTAATTCTTCGCATCAATCGAATCATTAACATGTTATAGAGTATGATTTTGCTATCCAAAATTTATTTATTTGAAGTATATTTTAGAGTACGGTACTCGAGACTGGTTTTAGAAGGACCTCTCCAAGAGTTATGTAAACTGTAGATACAATGCAGCCCAACTATAATCATAAGGAATATAAAATATGCTTAGTGTCTACTTTATTTTGTCGAAATCGTGTAAGTAAATAATGGGATAGTTTTTGAATGGGATGAAGAATAAATATTTCTGGATGAAGCAAGAAGAAAACATCAAATACATTTGTATTTGTGATTCTTAAAAAATCGGATAAATTAAATGAGGATATTTTTTACTACTTATAAAAAGCTACGGGCAAGTTTCCATAGCCACATCCGAAAGTCTCCTTGACACGAAGTTGCATGTACCCAACATGACTAAAATACAGCCTCGTGAGCTTGTGTCATGAGATTCCTTAGTGAAGCCTACTGCGCATGGTCATACGAAAGGACCGATCAATGCGGAGCTATATTACCTAACCATAATATTTAATCGTGATACATATTATATAAAATCATATACTCAAGTTAAATTTGGGTCCGCCGTGTCTCAGTCTGTCGGCCCACTGCGTTGGTAGCTAGGAGCTGTAGATGACATAAGTTTGATTTCTGTAACTGTCCTAGATGTATTTTTCTCCTCTGTGTCAGTAAACACTTTCCTTGTGTGTTTACTATTTACACGACTAGGGGGCTGGTTCAAGTTAAACCTATAGTGGCCTTCAATGTCCTCACACTGTCGTGGTGTGAAAGTTTGAAAAGAGGGGTGCCAGTTCAGGTGTTAACCTCCTCAGTTGACATTGGTTTAAAATTATGAGGTGTTGTCTTCGGATCTTTCCCTTCGGGATTGATCCCAGACCGTCACAAATAGCTCGTCGTGTTGATCAGTGCGACGAAATTCAACTACCCATCATTTATTAAAGAAATTTTTTGCTTAGTGCAGCTTGGTGATATCTGGCCTTTGGGCCATAAGAAACCAATTAACCTAATTATAATTTTATAGTCATATTGTTTTACTCCAAGAACACCCCTTAGACATGCAATACCCTCTGTATCAGCATTTCTTCAGTGAAAACATTAAAGCTTGTACGTGAACCATGCATCAGGTTCCTATCTTTGACGTCATCTGACCGTGGATCGAAATTACAAGGTATTGTCCTCAGATCCTTTCGAAATTGATCCCGGACGTCACCAATAGCCCTTTGGGTTTCTCTAGTGTGACGTTAATTCAACTACTTATCAATGCACCTACCTATCTATCTTTGAAATAAGCATTGCGAAACTTTAACCAGTCATGCCTATGGAGGGTTCAACATTCTTCCGTTTGAGTCAAAAAAGCAGTATTTTCATATGAGGATAATTGGAATAAACGATTGGTATACACCGTTCTACCAGTATATGATGATTGCTAATACTATAGAACAGTATGATAACGCAAACAACTGTTGATTAAGTGCGCTCTGCTATCTAGCGTTATAAGATAATAAATACTTATATACGCATAATATAGTAACCTTTAACCTTAAACGACATGCTTGGAGATATTACTTTCTTGGTTGTTTAATGGCGCAAGGGTTATATTTGGTCAAGCAATGTCAAACACAAGACAGACAACATCATGTAATTGACATACACACAAGGAAAATTTTAATGACACAGAAAAGGATAAATACAACCAGGCAAGAATCGAATCTTCGCCGCCTCAACTCACATTTTGCTAGCGCAATGCGCCACTGAGACAAGATGGCTCCTACTATTTTATAAAGTAGTACGATAGTATTAAAAGGTTTAGAGCCAAATAGAATCTATATCATATCTTCGCCTAATATGACACAGACTCAAATCCACCACTGCCTTATAAATTGATAATTTGATATAAGATTGTTCAATTGTAGAAAACAGCTTGAAAAACTTTCCTTTGAATTTAAAACCACCCCTGATCAAATTCATTGTTCATAATCGCCTAACCTAGTGAATATTTCAGTTTAACCCTTATCATCAAAATATTAATATGTGTATTTCCGGCATTTTAGTCATTTTAAGTAAATGCCATAATACCCTGCATTATATCTCGGTTTATAAACGAGAGGGACCCCATCGCATAATCAAACATGGTGAAATAGAAATTCCCTATCTATAAGAGTGCTATCAAACCCTTTAAATTAAAATAGCTTTCAATTGCGATCCTCAGATTCCTTCAACTGATCCGAAGTTCGAATAGTTCACGTTGAGGTAAACTTAATTAATTTCGAAAACGTTGGCTGTCGTGCATTTAGAATTTCTAAAAATAACTATACATTTTCAAATTACAATCACATATTTTATTTTTTCAGTAGATACTTTTCTTGTTGCTAATGAAAGGGACTAACTATTTCGGGAAAATGGGCTTCCTTAAAACTAATAACTAAACAATTTCTTAGTAACCAATTAACCTTTAGTAGTGAGTTTAAGGTATTGTTTTTAAAAACTCTGAAAGAATGACTGTATAGTTCTGAGAGTAAGCAAGATATAAGTATCAGCATAGAAAAATAAAAATAGGCTACTAATGACTATAGATGAAATTTAAGGAAGAAATGTCACATAGAAATGTGCAAATATTTTATATCAAAATCTAAACACTGAAGTAGCAGTCACTTTATTGTAACTAAAGATACAAGTCTTAGAGGATTGAACTGTGCTGGTGCTCCTTCATGAAATTGTTGACTAACCAAAATGGTTCAGGGGGCCGTGGCAGTCCAGTTGGAAGAGCAACGAGTTAGCAGCCGGAGAGTTGCGAGTTATAAACTCGGTCCAGCTAAAGACCGTCATGTACAAGAGTCTGGTGTACGTTAAATCTGTAGTGGCCTCAAATGTCCTCACGTTGACTTGGTGTGGAAGTTTGGAGAGTGGGATGCCAGCTCAGGTGTTGACCTCCTCAGTTGACAGTGGTTTAAAATTAACTGGTGTTGTCCTCTGATCTTTTGCTTCTGGATTGAACCCGGACCGTCGCCAATAGCCCGTTTTGTTACTCCAATTCAACGTTATTTAACTACCTACTTAACAAAATGGTCCAGTCCCCTAGAACCTGTGCTCATGATGGTACGTATTTAACATTCTACATATGGATATTTAGGGATAATAAAGAGACTTAATTCAGTGTTTAGATTTCGATATAAAACATTTGCACATTTCTACAGGATATTCTTTCCTTAAATTTCAATCTATACTCACTAGTAGCTAGCCCTGTAGTTACCCATGTGTATGAATTGAGATTGAAAATTAAAATTTAGCTAGACCCCAAAACTCCAATTCAATGTTACTCCAATTCAACGTTATTTAACTACCTACTTAACAAAATGGTCCAGTTCCCTAGAACCTGTGCTCATGATGGTACGTATTTAACATTCTACACATGGATATTTAGGGATAATAAAGAGACTTAATTCAGTGTTTAGATTTCGATATAAAACATTTGCACATTTCTACAGGATATTCTTTCCTTAAATTTCAATCTATACTCACTAGTAGCTAGCCCTGTAGTTATCCATGTGTATGAATTGAGATTGAAAATTTAAATTTAGCTAGACCCCAAAATAAATTCTGTTTTGTTTCTAATCCAGGTGTTCCGTGTCTTTTGTCAGTATAAGCTAGGGTAACCTCCTAGCGTTCAGATAGAATTCATTAAGTGTATGGATTGAAATGATTAGCATAATTACTTTATCTCACTAGTAAAATCATGTAATTATCATTTTAATTAGCTACGGGGATTGAAATCGTCACAGAGATCCTGACAGGTGAAGACCTTGAGATACCTTGGCTTCAGAGGTAGGTGGAAATAAACTACAACACCATCGAGAATATTCATTAGTTGAAGGTGGTGAACGGTTTTCTATTGGCAGTGACTTTGAAGAGAGCATGTTCAATCACTTCGTTATCGATGTGACGGGGCAAGTCAAGACAACGAATTTCCACCTACATTTGGTTTATTGTAGAGATTTGTTGCTTTATATTCTACTTAATCATAACCTAACTAATGCAGTGGCAGGAAACTCCCTCGAAAATCTTTCCTATTTATGGAGGCCCACCCTTTCTTCAGTTTTACGAAACTTTTAACGAATATATTTAAAAAAAATTTAACACGCATTTTAAATGAAGGCTTTCCGAAGTTGGTTTATAATTAAGGAAGATAGGGCAAAGTCAGCACATCCCAGATTCTAGGAGGTGTTGGCAAAGCGGACTACTTAAGCACTGTCGATTTGTCACTATCAATTTGGATGAAACATTCTTCAAAACAATACATATTTAATTTATGCAATACGAATAAAAATCAATTTAATATAATACCATAATATTCAGGAAATATAGTAGTTCAACTAAATCCTAAAAGTAATCTGCTTTGTTCCAAATGCCTATGGCAAATTTTTTGGTTAGGTTTTTATAGCGCAAGAGTGACATTTGGCTAAGCTGTGCTAAACACAACACAGACAGCATCAAGTTATGGACATACACACACAAAAAAAGTCTTACTAATACAGAAGAGGAAAATACACCAGGGTAAATTACGTACGTCGCTTACAACTCGTAGATTATCAGATGGAGGCAAATTGGTCCATTTTGATGATGGTAAGTTCATAGCACCACTATCTATATATATTGCTCAAATTATCCCTATAATGACGTGTTCAAAGAGTACATATGTGTGAGTGTGAAAAAAAACAGAGAGGTAAGTATTGTTAGCACTCAAAATTATTACAAGTTCCCTTCACTCATCTATGTACAAAAAAATGGAGACCAAAATTATTTATAAAAGTACTAGTATACATTTACATTAAATTACAAAATATTGTGTACTTTTGCACTACTTGAATTACAATTTAAGTCATTCTACAGCGCCATTGACCATATTATATATAATACGACGCAAATATATTCCACTACTCTACAACATGATTTTTAATTTGTTGTTAGAAAAATACAGTGTTAAAATAATTAATGCAACATTTTCCTTAGAATGGAACGTACGTATCAATTACAGAATACTTTACTGAAAATCAGCGTACCTCCGCATCATAATTAATATAAAATTTTATTATTAATTGAACATTGTTATGAGAGAGAAATTAGAGAAAGGACGTTAAACACTTGATTAATAGGAAGATAGCTAAGATAAAGGATGTAATTTAAAGTAATTTATACAATTAGGAGTTCAATTCACGTTCTAACAGCTCCACTTTTATCGCTCTAACATGCAAATAAAAGCTGGTGTGCTATTAACTTTGTGGCCCTAACTGCATAGTCAGACTGTTTTGTTCTTATAATAGCCGATTCTTGGAAGATAGTTACAAGGGTTCAAGTATGCAAAAGTACACTTCACCCTAGTGATCCTCTTAGCATTGACTTTCCCGATCTATAGTCGAGAATAAGCCCATGCACTATCCACTTAACCAAATTAACAGATTCGGCGTAACTGAACCTGAAAACTGGTTCATTGCTAATGAGTGTGTTAAATTGTTTGGTAACACCAGCAAACCATTAGCAGGCGTGATTAAATTAGGCATATCTCAACTTCTCTCAAATTATGATGATTATTTGCGTTTCTATCATAATTATATTTCCATAAAAAATTCATATATGAAATAAAAAAATGGTGGTGTTCCAGTTTGGCGCATCCGAAATGGTTTTTCGTGAGTAAAGTCTTATAAAATAAGAACATGCGAAATCTAATTATAGAATAAAATATTCTTGTAAGGCTTTTCTAAGCTAATTAAAAAATTGGTGCGCTTCGAAGCTTTCACTTTTATTTTCGAGAAATTGTAAATTTTTAGAACCAAAACTACTTCTATTTATTAAGTAGATTACTATAAAACTATTACAACTGTGTTAAAATAAAATATACCAGGAATAATATCTCATGCTAAACAATTTTCTTTGCTCTGCTTATATTTTTCTAGTTTACAAAATATTTCACAACGTTTAGTATCTTTAGGTAGGTATTTTAATTAACGTTGCACTGGAGCAACACAACGGCATTAGTAGTATTTTTAGGAACATAGTTCAAATTATCAAATCGTTGAAATTATTTTTATAACATTAATGGTATCATGGCTCTCCTAAACGAACATAAAATGTTTTGTTTTACTGATAGATTCGAAGATATATTTGCTCAAATTTTATGCAATGCTCCGATTTCAGTTGGATGCCCTGAACACAAACATAATGAACAAAATATATCTGCATCCATAAACAACTAAATAACTTAATTATCAGAAATCCCAACTAAACAGTTTTTCAATTTTTTTCTTGAGATTCTCTTGGAATAATTGGATATATATATATATATATATATATTTAAATTTTAGAATAAAATTATTTCAACCAACAATTTCGTTAGTTTTCAGAGAAATATATACTGTTTCTTTAACATTAACTTTTAAAAACATTTAAGTTTTATAAATTCAAGAAATTACATAATCGTAAGATTTGTCCGTTTTTAATTTTGGTTAATTGATAAAATTAAAAGCTTTCTTTTCAATCAAAATATACCTTGATATAATTTTCAGAGATACAGATTTCATCATACTGCTTACAACTAATACTTTCATTTTTAGTTCTTTAAAATATACAAAACAGAAAAATCTTCAAGTTGTCACGTTGATTCTTCGAAAATGATAAGAATTTATCTGAGTAAAAATTATTAATCAAGAAACTATATTTCCTAATAAACATTTACGTTAACGATGGCTTCAATGTCTTGTAGTTTAGAAGATATTTAAATTGAAGGAGAGTCAAGCAACACTGTGTTGAACAAAGCATTTTATCGTTTTCTAAAAAAGACAAAAACAATAAAATATGGAAATTATTCGTGAATATTCATCCATTTCACTAAATGTTTAACAAACCAAGCACATATAATCGAGTCTTTTAATTTGTCTATTTGTTTCTGTTGGTTGGTTTTTTTATGGCCCAAGGGCCAGATCTATCCAATCTGCGCTTCGCAGTTTTTCTGTTAAGTGAATGAATGTACACACACAGAAGGAAAATTTTACTGATACAGTAGAGAGAACGAAACACAGAGTAGTTACAGGGAATCAAACTTGCGCTTTCAACAGCTCGCAGGCATCTAGCACAGTGGAGTATGTGTTTCAGAGCATTCAAAGTGCCACACAGTTTTAGTAGCACTTCTATGCGTTCTCAAATCATAAAGTTTTGACAGAACTGGATTTCAACCCGAGGCCATGAGAGCAAAAATAACTTAACTGCAAAAATGGCGTGTGTTTCTTAGGCTGTTCACGCACTCATGTAAAATAAAAAATCTGCTATGCACGAAAATTTTAATGTTCTGCTGATATCGGAGTAAAATGCTAAACGCATTGGGTCCGGTTTTATTTCATTTTTGTATTTGCTTCTAATGTGTCGAATACTTCGAGTGCAGAAAGAGAAAATATTGAAAAACCCTAAGCCACATCTTTGACAATATTTGATCTGTTAGGGCAAGTAAAGTGTAGTTATAATTTTCATTTGAGTCATAGTTTTATAGCAAAATTAACGAATTTGCCTTATGAGTTGATTTTACGGTTAAAATTTCTACAGGATGGTCGTCGCATGTATAGACATGGAATCAATTTCAGGATTTGCACTGGGCGATATTCTCCCAAGATATAACACTGTCTACATAAAAAAGCAGATCAAGCCAAAAAGTAAGTAACAATTTATCACTTAATCAGAATTAGCATTTTCTTGAAAAGTGATTGCGGAGGTTTTCTTTTTAGTAGAAAGGCAATTTTGGTTTGGAAATTATTCGTATTGCCCTCCATAATGTTTAAACCTCATTGAAGATACTAGAATGTATATTTTACAATTGTTTTACTTTTAAATCAAAACCACTCTGATTTTTTTTCAAAAATCATTATCTCTAGAAATCTACTTCATTTCATCACTTCTCATTTTTACTCTGATCTAAACATCCCTTAGTTCTTTCTTATTTAGGTTTTATTCTCCCAAAAGGTTGAATCAGGACAAAGAACTTTGAACAAAATAAATATCTTATAAATACTTTGATTAGTTTCAAAAATAGACATTTCTCTAAGAATCAAACTCAAGTTACGGATGTATTTTGAAACTATCCTTTCCTGGAAAATTTAATTTATTAGCTAAATTATTGTTTTACGACAAACGGACATGATAAATATCAGAGCAATTTGCAAGTGCTGGTATGATTTTCTCGTACCAGATATTATTCAGTAGTGTTAAGTCTGAATTCATATGCTGCTTGCATCGGTTGTTACATAAATTCATTTAATTTTTGGACGTTTCAAAATAATCTGACCTAAACCCTCTATAAGCTTCCATCAGCTTGTCATTTGGGAACACAGTTTCTCGTATATTTGCAACATCATGTATTTATTATATCACAATAATTACGATTAATACGCATTCCATACACAAAATCTGCTAGTGCACAATAAATACACCTCATCGTCAAATTATGTAAAATTGTACATTTTATGTCGAGAAAATAAATCAAATTGAATTTTGATGCAACACAGTAGAGCAAAAAGTGTCAAAACATTTCCAATGAAGAGGATATCAAACAAAATAACATATTTTGGTACCTTACCTTCCTGGTGGTTTATGCTCACGTCGAAAACTGCTTTGTTGTGACCAACCTCATGGGCAAAAACCTGTTCCAGTCACCAGTTCTGGGCATGAAGCAATTTGTTTTTCCTACTTTAATCTTCATTTCCCCTTGAACTTGGGTAATTTTGTCTCGACGAAATATTATGTCATTAGCAAAATTAACCATCTTGTAGTATTTTAATTGTAGTATTGCAGTATTTAAACCAAGTAGGTATTTTAATTAACGTCACACTGTGGAGCAATACAACAGGCTATTGGTGACGGTCCGGGATCAATCCCGAAGGAAAAGGGGGGGGGGGTATTTCAATTAACGTCACACTGTAGCAACACAACGGGCTATTGGTGACGGTCCGGGATCAATCCCAAAGGGAAAGATCCGAGGACAACACCACGTAATTTTGAACCATGGTCAGATGACGAGTTAACACCTGAGCTGGCACCCCACTCTCCAAACTTCCACAACACACCAACGTGATGACATTTGGGGCCACAACGGATTTAGCGTGCACCAGCCCCCTTTGTACACGTAGGTCTTTGGTTGGACTCGCAACCCTCCGATTGCTAATTCGTTATTTTTCCATCCGGGCTACCACGGCCCAACCATCTTGGAGGAGGTATCTTGTTGAAACACTTGGAGGGTTAAAATGGCACCAAATAATACTTTTAAAACACCAATACTTCTACTCTACAAAAGTTACTTTTAATTCCAATCAACTTCAATACAATACAAAAGGAAACAAAATTTTATAACTTAATAGCAAAGAAAACAGTATTGCTTTTTAAACCTTCAGAAATAAGACATGTTTTCGAAATAAATTTTATTTTTAAATTAAAAAAGAAATATTAGCAAAAAAATTATAAAATAAGTCTTTATGAATATAATTTATAATAGAAAAAGCAATCATCATCTGCAATTGTGATATGTTTGGTTGCGTTTGTGCACTATATAGTTAGTGCTATTACTATTGCAATATTTTAATGTAAATATTAACAATTTTTTACTCAGTCTTAAATATAAATTTATGTGGTGTCAGAGGTAAGATTTTGTTCTTTTAGCTTTGCATTTGAATATAAATTCAAACTGTTCAATGTGAAAGGTTAATCGATTAATAGGGTTCCAGAAAAGGTTTTTAATATTTAGAGATGAGTTAAAAGCATCATATGAGTTCTGTTTTTAAATCCAGAAAGAAATTCAGTACTTAGATCAATTTGGCTGTGTATAAGAATTTGTTTATAAATTCCTTCACAAAATAAAAATATATTTCGCTTTCTTTATTTCATTGATTGATGTCTCCAGTAGACATAAACAGACATAAACATTTTAAACTTTATACAATAAAGTCATTGGTATGTTGAGCAATCCGAAGGAGTGTTAAACATTAGATATGTAATTCGAAATGTTTCGTGATCATTCCAAATTAGCTCCAGTTTTGTCCAAGATCAGCTATAACTGTGGAAATATAACAGTTCACATTTGACACACTTTTATATGCGCATTCAACCGATAGTCTGTAAAAAATTATTTAGGATTGTAAACACCAATTTTTGTAGGATGATTTGCAGCTTTCATGCGATTTTGAAAACGGATAATACCATTAATATACAGTGGCTCTCAAAGATGAGTATGTATAATGAAGAGATTTCCTTAAAAGCCTAAAACAGTGGCAAGAAATAATTTGAACTTAACTTTATAGGAATGTAAAATACACATTTAAAAAAGTATTAAGCTAAAAAGCAATACCATATTCGCTATAGTATTTTTAAAAATGGTCTTAAATGTTGAAAAATGGTTACAATATTCTATACCACAATATCACAAAATTGAGTATGCACCCAGGCTGCTTCATTCAGAAACAATCCACAACAAAAATGCAACACAATAAAACATGCATTTTTGCATGTAGAACACAGCTTCTAAATTGAGGTGAATTGAGTTAACAAGATTTTGTGTTATTTTCTTAGAAAATTTGGCCGTTTTTTTTCTTATAAAATAGTTCTTCAGTGCTCGGAATATCATGATGTTTAACCACATTTTCCCAATGTGACCACAGAATTCCAAGCCCATTGAGGCTCTGAGCTTTGGGAGTATATAGTTGCTATTTAAAGCGCTGCAGAAACTTCAATTTAGTTTTTTTTTGCTTTGTTCCTCTTCTCTTTATGTGGAGACATTATCTATAAGCACCAAAACTTGACTCTGAATCCAAATTTTGAGCACTTTCTTTTGAATTGTGATTGAGGGAGTTAAACATTTCCCTTTTCTCTATTGTTTCATCAATAAAAACTAAATTTTCCACATCTCCACAATCCATACAAGCACCAAACACATACATTCCTCGTAGTGTACCTTGGATGTGGATACCTTTTAGGTTATGATGAACATATATAATCGTTCACTACCTCCAAAAACTTAACGCAATTTTTAGCTCAGAAAAAAGTTCAGTGTTTATCGTGAAGTGTTTCATAAAATGTTTCCGTGTTTTGTAAAACAAGCAACTTCGACCTCTGTCACTTAAGACAAAAAATTTCAATTTTTCAAAAATCCTAATTCGAATATTTTTATAGCATCAAGGATCAGCAAAGTTTTATTAAAAATTCGCTTTACTTCAACGGACACGAAGTTTTAAATCGAATCTTTGAGGCACTTTTTTCAATTGAGTTTCTAAAGTATTGAGTTTCGGAGTATAGAGTTTTCAAAATGAAACCACATACCTATTTAAAATGATAGATATAGTTACTTGGCTACCTAATACAGATCTCCCAATAAAATCCAACAATATAATTTCAAACATGAAAAATAAAAGTTTAACTGATTTTAATCGTTTTCTATTGGAAACAGGTCAAAATTAAAAAAAAATTGAATTAAAAACATTTAAAAATTGAAAGAACACATAAATACAACTATAGAAACTCTATAAAAAGAAATAAAATTTCGGTTATTAAGAAATATAAAATTCCAAAAAACAAAGGTATGTGCAAAAAGAGTCGGATTTCGACTTTAGATCTACTCAGAAGAGAAAAATTCGAAAGACTTTTTGTACAATGTTTTGTATAAAGACAGCAACAATTTATTTAAAAAAGAATACATACAATAGATTACAAAAACATCCGTCCACCTCAACGTTTTTTATTATTTTCATAGTTTTTATAAAGATGTAGTTGAAATTACGATTTAAAATTTCACCATACAAAAGCTGTCTTTCTTTTGATTTATATTCATATTTTTACAGTTGCAACCGTGATTTTGTAAATTGCTATCATCAAATGTTTATAAATAATCTTTTTTCGGTATTTCACAATTAAATTTAGCCATGGAAGTCTTTTATATTTTGTACAACTCATTAAAAGTAATAAGCTTAGCACGTAAGGAATAAATGTGCCTGAGGTGTAAAATTTTCTTGGTTGCGAGGTAAAATCCCATTAAATTGAAAGTTACGTACAGAATAATTTATAAATACAAAAATAATGAGGTTTTAAGCAAATTAAATGCGATTATGAAACCGGATTTATTTAGTATTTATTAATACATTAGTAGTGCTCAGGGGCGTACAGCTTATGTACTAGGAAGGTTCTGCATTTCAATTGCAAGAGCAATTTAGTACATAAGAGATTTATCTCCAGTCTAAATATCACTCCCCTCTTTTACAATTTTTTACCTCTTAGAAATAGAGAATTTCTAAATATATTCTTATATTTTCATGGCGCAATATATCGTTTCGCATAAATCTTCAACACAATTAGCATTTTTAATAGCAATAATGCTATTAAAAGAATTGGATTATTCGATATCTGAGATTTAAGGTCTAGTAATTACATTAAAAATTTACAAATCTTAAGAATGTTTAAAATTATATTTCTTTCTGAAATAAACATTAACGTTTTATCCTTCTTATAACCGTTTCAAAAATGACAAATCAAATAAATTAGGTATAAAATACAACTGTACTTCAAATTTTAAACAATCACAACCCCTTGGACAATGATAAATAAGACTATTTTCAAGGCTAATATAAACTTAATTACATGAATGAATTTACTAACAGAAATGTATAAAATTTATTCATTTTTCATTCTCTCACCTCCCCAATGTGGACATTATCTATAGACAGAAAATTTGATCCAAATCTAAAACTCGAGCACTTTTCTTTGAATTATTATTTAAACCTCTAAGGAGTTCATACGCATTTACCCATTCTGTACTCTGCAGTCTTCCTGCATGACCTGTAACCAGTTTCGTTCTTGACCAATAAAATATTTTCTGCGATTCTTTCAACCAATCGATGTGTTATTGTGGGATAAAAGCAATACACTATACTCAACTGGGGAATCTTGTGATGCTGGGATGGTAAATAGGTTAAAGTATTTCACTTTTTGATTTCATCAATGGAAACTAAATTTTCAATCTCTTCTGCCAATATACAAGCATCGAAACACCTCCATTCTTGAGAGTAAGAATAGTGTGCTGAGGGAGCACTTCGTTTTTAGGGTTCCGATAAACTTATAAAACATTATCACGAAACTTTGAATTTTCTTTCTGTGCTAAAAACTAGCACCTCCTATGGTGCCTCGGGGTAACACAAAAGACTTGTGATGCTCGTAGGGTAAATAGGTAAAAGTATTTCAGTGTTCTTTAAATTTTTCTCCACGTTCTTGCCGATTAGTGCTTGAAAGATCACGTGATCCATAATCTGACATTGAAAAAACTGCTTTATGTTTTTCGAGATGATGGCCTTTGGTATATAGCTTGAATGCATATTTTCTAGTTCCATATAATAAAGTAGATAGAATTATCTAAAACGAACAATGTAGTAGACTATGATAAAATTCAAACTGACAAAATGTCGTTCCAGTTTAGAAGGAAATACCTCAAAGTTTGAGTTTAAAACTCATCTCCTGTTAAAATAATGTGTGTGAAGGTATTCGATACCTCATAACGGCTAGAGAATATAACACAATCAACAGATAGTTTAGTTTTCATAACGTTATTAAATATACTTACAGTATGTAACAATTTTCAAGTCGAGAAGATCACATTTGGAGGCACAACCTTTTTACACTAGCACAGAACACCGTGTAGCTGAAGTGCAATACACATATCACCAAAAAGAAGAGACCTTTCTGGTTATCCCAACATTGCTCTAGATTTCGACCGATGACCAGTTGCCAACATTTGGGGATTGAAACACAATGATTGGACACCAATTCAAGATGCATCCTGCATTTAAGATGTATTTTGAACTATTCCTTAGATATTGAGATAGAGTAATGTAATCTAGAAGTAGGATCTTTTCGCTTCTTACTGAGCCTGAATTCAACTCTTGAGACCTAGTCTCAGGAGACAGAGAGTTGATAATCACTTGCGCTCCTTCAAAATTATTCAGCCGAATCAAAGTGACCCAAACGGTTCATCGATCAGTCTCCGGAATTCCGAGACAATTGAATAGGATGAGAATCTCTTACAATGGTACTAGAATTCCGCCAATTGTATTCTTGCCATCCAATCTCATGCAACGATGTTTCCGATGACTCGAATTCATCGTTTCAGCTCAAATTGTTTAGTGCTCAATGCCTTTACAGATTTGATGTTATTCTCAAGAAATTTTGTATCAAGTAGTGTTATAAATTATTGGCTTCCTTTGTCTGACATTTTAATTCTAGTGAGAAACTAATCCTCCAAGCGTCACGAGATTTCTGAGTAGTGTATTGATTTTCTCTCACAACACACATAATGACTATGTAACTAGATCTATAGGTTGATAGGTAAGATTATATTGGTCAAGAAAGCCAAAACTAGTTAGAAGTCATGCAGGGAACTTGTCCGAATGCCTTGTGTTAATTTAATTCATGAATATTTTATACGTACAAGGCATGGTAAATTTAGCCTAGAATTTGTACAAGTGTGTATCTTAATTTTAGTGTGTCTAAATATTAATACAAATTCAAAGTTTAAACAAACTTTTTCTACGGCAAAATATATGCTAGGACCTTGGATTTAACTCTTTGAAGGGTACTATGCCAAGAGAAAAGCTTTTTGAAAAATTAATAGAATAATTCTTTTTAATTTATGGGTAAAGACCTATCACCTATAAAAATGTACGAGTATTTTATACAGTGAAGTTTAGTTTTAGAAGTTTTTAAGAGGTCGTGGAACTCTTTATTTCTCATTATTTATATCTTTGTTTTTTAAAGCCTTAATTATCTAGAATATTTATATACATACACTTAACTCTTTCAGAGATTGTGGGATGAAAAAAGTCCCACCACCCTGAAAGAGTTCAAAACGTTTCACGGAATACTTCCGATATAAGATATATTTTGTATTTGAATATTAATGTGTAGTAACTCATAGTTCAATGGGCTTGAGACGGTTATTGGAAGTGATTGGCATCGTGTTGGCAATTCGTCTGTTCAGTGGACCCAAGGCTACTTAAGGGGTCGCCTCTACTAGCCTTGCAGTGGACCATCTATTGAAGTGCGTGACAATTGTTGCGAGCGCCATCTGGTATTTGTAGTCATCAGACTTGTTTCTGAAAACTCGAGTGTTTATAATCTCGCTCAGGCCTCTCATTTAGCAAGACGCGAAAGACAGAGAAACTTTGTCTTCCAAAAAGTAAATGGTGAAAATAAGTTACACTGATATACTGATTGTGTAGGTATTATTATATTGTGGATAAATTCACTACTGTTCTAAGGACAAATGAAGCTTATTTCTTGAACTTGAGAATAAAAAGTGTAAATATTTAAATAAATAGTATACTTGAATACTGTATTCTAATTCTGATTATGCTCCATTTATTTTTTTATTTACTTCGAACAGTTTAAATACAATTAAAACAACACAATTTATATTTTTTTTATCAAATAAGATGTTGTTTTCACAATATAGCGTGAATAATTTAATAAGAAATTGAAAATGTGTTAAGTATCAATACAGATTATTTTTTTGGGAAAATATGTGTAAAGAATTTTGAGTGATAAATGATATAAGGAATTACCAGCCACCACAAAAAATCCGGATAGACTTGATTATACCGTGATTCTTCCTAGAGTATTGACTATTCCTAGTTGTACCGATATTTTGCAGCCATATATCAAATTTTCGATATTTTGGGGGATATTTGTAATGTAACGTAAATTCTCACACATGGAAACATTTTCCGAGTACGGAAAAGAATTAATACGATTTTAATGCAGGATATACTCGCACAGAATATACAAATTTTAGGTAATTTCTTGGAGATATAGGTTCTGGTTTTCCAAGCATGGGATTCCAGTTTTAAACCTTAGCACGTTCACTAAAAGCGGAAACGTGCATAGGATGGAATCACTCAAGCACGTTTGAACTTATATGCGCAAATGGCCCAAACGGATGTATAGATCCTTTGAAATCTCTGTGAAACACGCGTTATACGCATTCCATAGTACAGGAATCAAAGGTGGGATGAAACGTTTCATGGAAACTGTTTCAGTTGTTTCACTAGAACCTACCAAAGCAGTAAAGAGAGAATGGATATCTCAGGAAGTGTTATGCACCTATTTGAACACGCTTGATTAAAATTAACCCCTAAACCATCTAACATCTCTCTCTCTCTCTGAGTCGCTTTCACGTACTGCTTATCATAATATCTCCACGGGAATCTGAATGTAAATTATCTGCTTATAGATATATTTAATGTATCGTGAAATATACTACTTTGAAATTTGTATATATTTGTCATATCTGACCGGTGGGTCGGAAAAAATCTTTCCTGAGGCTGTTTCTGGCCGGCTAAACATTTTCGGAGAGCCGTATCTCACCTGGGAGCCTGATAAAACCATTTCCAGGGTCACATCTAGGCTACGGACCAGGTGAACCAGTCCGGAGGGCCGTATCCCAACTGCAGACCTGAAAACCCTTTTCGAAGAGCCGCATCTGTGCACGGCGGGCCCTGTACACCTATTCAGAGATCCGTAACTGGCTTGCAGGAAGATTAAATATATCTGGAGGGGCTTATTGGTCTGAAGGCCTGATAACAATATTTGGTGGACTGTATCTGGTATAAGATCTATCTATTCTCTACAATTTATTTATCCTATGCGTACGGTACTGTATCTTATGCTTGCCTTTTTTATGCTGATGGACTGGTTGAGCCTGATTCCGACGAGAAGAGGATCTTGCGATACAAAACCCAAAACAACCAATCAACCAACCAATGAGAACAACAGCTATTTCTCAAATAGATAATATAAAAAAAAGTAGGGGCCACTTTTAAGAGAAATATTTTGAGTTTTTCTGTACTTGTGTGGAGCTGAGGGAATTGAGTGTACAAAAGTTACCACCACCCCCCAAAAAAACTCAAATTTTGGAGACAAAAAAATAAAAAGCACAAAATAACAATAAATAAAACTAACCTTTATGCAGCTATTACAAGCTAAAGCAACTTTTAGGCTGACATCAGTACTACGTCACATCGTCAAAATAATGTAGAAAGGCTGTTCCCAAACCGACAAAAAGAGTTATAACCCCAAACCCAAACAAAAGATTCAATTGTCAAAAACATAAGATAATCCTTTTACTAAAATATATAAACTATTTTTCACTACTTTCATTTTATGTGCCATTCTTTACACAAGCAACCGGAGGTTTGCGAGTTCGAAACTCGACTCAAAGACCTTAGTGTATGTAAGGACGTTAAATCTGTCGTTGCCTTAAATGCCCTCACGTTGGCGTGGAGTTGAAGTTTGGAGAGTGGGGTGTCAGTTCAAGTGTTGACTTCGTCATTTTACCGAGGCTCAAAATTACGAGGTGTTGTCCTCGGATCTTTCCATTCGGGAATGATCACGGAACGTCACCAATAGTCCGTTGGGTACGTTGGGACCTACCTATTTTATATAGTAATTACTATCGGGGAGATTGGATAATAGAAATCATATTTGGATTTGAAAAGATATTTAAGTGTATGTCTAAAGTGGAACTTCTCTAGTTGTAGAAGTAAAAAATCATCAAGGATCAAATGGATATTTCCTGGTGATCCAATGAGACTTTTTAGCTTGGATGGCCGTACCTCATCTTGATCTACGCAAATGTGACTATATCTGTATATTTGGATGTAAATAAAATTTCTGTTGCTAATTGGCATACGCGAACCCCATGGAACTAACTTGCTAGTATTAAGTAGAAAATAATTTCTTTTGTCTCAAATATCAATAAATAAATTAATTTGTGAATGTAAGTTAAGATAGTGGAGAGAGGTAAACTGTTTTTATGAGTTGATTCAGTAGGATAAATTTCTTTCCTAAAATCAAAGAAACCAAGTGAATTGAAAAAAAAAACAGGTGATCAATGAATGCAACGAAAAGACAACATATTAAGGAGTATTGCTCTTACAACAAAAATGGAAGTAGATGATAGTTAAAATGCTGGAAAATAAAGAGGCCTGTAGACTACCCTATATTTTTAGGAATTGGTGTTTGTAAATTAACTTGTATCAGAAATAGAGTTCCGTAACATAAAAACATAAAAACAAACATGATATCATTATAATTTAAAAAAAGCTTTTAGAATATAAAGCTGATAACCAAAATTTTTAAATATAAATTTTATTCTTCCATCTTTCTGATAGCAATTGGTATACAAAACATAAAAATAGTAATTAAAATAAAATAAAAATATATAAAAAATTCTTCTCTCCATATACTTAGCAAAAGGGATTATTTAAAAAATGTTTATAATTTTGGAGATTTTTGTTTGCGTTAATTTCGTAATAAATTTCGTCTTTTCAATTTGGCAACAGTCTTCCTGCATTATCCCTGGGTCGTTCTTCATGTGGTATGTTGAAAGGGTTTCCTCCATTTTTGTGTTTTCGGAGGGTAATTTGTACATTTATTTTCGCCTCTGCTCCATACAGCACAGAAAAAATCCAATTTATTTCTCTTTCTCTTCTCGCACTTTATTCCACTTGAAAAAGTAAGTGGCTCACTTTCATTTAATTCTTATTCATGATTTTATGTCTTTTATTTTTGCTAGCTATTACTGCATTACTATATCGTCTTGTTTCGTACTATATCCTCATCCTCTAAGCACCATTCGATGAGTGGTATGTTACTTTTGTTTTGTATTGTTATGTTTTGTTGCTGTTTTTAATTTAATTTCTTTGGACTTTTCATCGAAAACGTGTTCTAGTCAATCCAATTAGTTATTCCAATTCATAATTAATTCTTGAATTATGAAAAATTCTTCCTGAATATAGATAAATACATCCTGAATATAAATAAAATATCAAATACATCCTGATAAATACAGTATTTGAATGTTAGTCTACACTGAGAGAGGTATACACACAAGCATCTATCTGTTCTGCAACATGAAGAAACCTGATTATCTTAACCAATAAATGTGATTATTTTGTCATTCTGTGTGTTATTGGGTAATATCAACACTACACTATTCATAAATCTCATGACACTCAGAGGGTTACATTTATAAATGAAGATATAGAATTTAGAAAGCGTTTTTGAAGATCACTCAATTAAATAATACAAAAATTATAAATCATGTATGTTTCCAAACTGTATATTGAAGTGAATTTGTGAGGAACTGCAATTACTTTTTTAGATATAGCTTATTTTAATAGGTATGAACTGAAGAAACTTTTACCTTAAAGAACTCCTTAAATTAAAACATAAATGAAGTTTAAAGAAACAACACCAAAGCTATTGGCCCCTAGCTAAATTGTATGTACTACTACAATTAGCTCGCTTAAGTTGGCAATCCGAATAGCATGTTTCATCAATACACTAAAGATAGGAAGAAACTCATTTCCACATGTGCAAATAATCCAGATTGGCGCTGCTGTTTATTGAATAAATCCTGTATCTGATGGCCCAAACGCAAAGAAGATGAGCCTGAGAAAGCGAAAGGCCTGGATGGAAGTTCGGAGGAGTCAGGGGATAGACATTTGATCATTTCCGGTGCGAATGGGTGCTCAGCACAAATGGGGTGTTCCATAGGTAGCAATCACCGGTATAAAGAACATCTCGTCATCAAAAGATTCAGCACAAGAGAGAATAAGAAAACTTGCTCTCTCCTATAGTGTTTGATATTGCTCCCCAATGCGATATCTTATCTTATGCGAGGTAATGTTTTTTCAGGCGTTGTATTCGATATTAACTTTCTGCGGTTGTACTATGTGTGTAGCAATATTAATATTGCAATATTTATTTCTGATTGTGTGTTTGATATCAAATAATTGCACGCAAACGAGAGATATCGAGGATAAGTTCCCCTCAATTGCTTAAACATCTATGAGAAGATTTTCAGTGTAAAAAACAAACCAGACGGAAAATGGAGGTTTCACTTATACTGTCCAAATGTTCTCGCATGATATTTATCGGAGATACATTAAAATGTAGTTTATCGTCATTTTGGAAACGTTTGAAGTGTGATCTAATGGATGCTGGTAAATCAACTAGTTTATCAATTCGGATTCTATTCTTTGAAAATTTTAGTGTCGAAGTACTGAAATCCTATTCTAAAAACAAGCCAACATGTGTCACGTAAGTATGCGTACACGAAACATATATTGCCACAGAAACACTACCACCACCTACATTTTGCTTGGCAGAAAACGTCTCTCACATTTACTGCCCTGTTGAAGGAAAAATGGCCTTAAACTTATCAGCTATCGTTATAGTTTCGAATTAGTAAATGGTGTCAAGATGGATTTTGATTGCAGCTTGAGACTTTGGCTATCAAAATATTTGTAATAAGTTCTTTCTAAATTTTAATAAGTTGAGCTGTCATACATTTTAAATTTCAGTTATCTAGGGAGTCCAAAGTTATGGTCTTTTTATCTTAGAAAGTTACAGAATTCAGACACTATAAGAGGGTAGGTAAATTTTTGTACATCTGCTTACAGACAGCACTTGTGCATTCGTTTCTTGAGCTATAAAAATAAAATGGCAAATTGTCAGAGAATTGTAATTTGTGTGGCAGTCTTTGTGTCTCAGATGATAGTATAAATAGCTCTGTTCTCGGTATTAACATAATAGTAAATTATAACATTAATATTCCTTATTTAAAGAAATTTCCGAAATAATGGATCAGAACCCTCCAGTAAACCTGGGAGAACCCTACAAGAAAAATAATTCCCTATTGCGAATTAAAATTCATACGAATTGATAGGGTTTAAGCCAAGCACAGGAGTGGGCGGCTCAATGTTTTAAAAGTAGACTACGAAGAAATTGCACGGGAAATGTCACATAGGAGCCCACGTAAATTATACCAAAAAAGCTGATACATTTACTATTACCTTGAGCAACAGCAATATACTTTTTATCCTGATACCTTTTACATCCACATCGAATCCAGATTCTTCGATATTTTTAGGAAATGATAAACCTCTCTCTGGGGCTTGCAAATTTCTCACATTCTCGTTATAGGGTTTTTTGCTGGTTTTAAGTTCTAGTTTTTCTCGTTAGTGAACTGTGTTTAGGTACATTTCCTAAAGACAGCAAGTGCTGTTGTGATGAAGATAAAAAGAGGAAACTTTTCGTAGCATATAATAGTTGCTTAAATTCATTTTGCAACTTATTTCCTTCCAAAAAGTCATCTGAAATAAGGAAGCAACAGTTTTGCCTTTCAGCAAAAAAGTTAAATTTAAGGACCCTTGGTTTAAATCGACGAATTAAAACCAAGGGTCCTTAAATGCATTGAGCAGATGACCATATTGGGAGATTGAATAAGCGTACTACTAGTATTCGATAGAAATTCCAAATAATGCCGTCATATAAATTGATCTCTGAAGTATGATCTTAAAAATAAAGCTACAATAATAATAAAATATAGGTAAGAAAAGCGGTATAATGAATCTTCTGTAACCTTTATTCACACCAATCTCCAAACCCTGTAAAAGTCGCTAATGAATTACCCATTAAGTGAGTTTAGGATTTAAAAAACGAAGAATCATTACCGTTTTTTGGGACGCATTTTTCTCTTCTGTGTCAGTAAAAACTCACTTTTCTCGTGTTTGTGTGTTCATTACTTCACATTGTCTGTCTTGTGATTGACTCAGCTTTACCAAATATGGCCCTTGGGACATAAAAATTCCAAACAAATCAACCATTACCGGTTTTTACAGTCTAAACTTCGATTTTAATTAGATGTAACTCAATGGTTTGATTTGATTTGTTACTGTATGGTAATTTATTTTGATACTTTTGGTCTTATTAGACCGAGAACTACCGTAATCTAACGACCCATCTAGATAATAGCGGTTCCCAATGTGGGGTTCGCGACAGGGTTTCAGAGAATCCGTGATAAATATTATTTCATTAATCAAAATAGAGAACTTTCTATAAAAATAAATATTCCATTAGGTTCTCAGATTCTCTTGTGTTTGAAAAAACGTTGTTCCAAAAGTGATAATAAAAATGTCTATTATATGTTCTGAAAATAAGAAACTGAAGTTGTAGCTAAGGGAGTATTTCCAACTGGCTGATAATCGTAATATCACATTCCGGTTAAAGTATCGTCAAATAAAAAATAATTTCTAGTTTTATGCATGGAAAGACTAAATACATGCTTCCGCATGCTGCAAAACTGTTCTAACTGCTCTACTGTTGTCTACAGTTATGGCGATTTTGCAGCAAGCAGAAACATATATTTAGTCTTCCTACACATAAAACTAGAAATAATTTTTATTTGACGGTATTGCAGCTGGAGTGCGATCTGTGGATAATGCATCTATTTGCTGATGGGCTATCAACCAACCTACAAGAACATTCTTTGACAGATCTTTCAACTAAAATTTAAATTCATTACAATTAAAGCATTCTCAAGTGCAACTAACGTTTGGTTATCTGTAATGAATGGATATCCTGAATTCGCAAATAAAGCTAGGAAGTGTTTAACTCGTTTCCCAGTTGCTTGAAACTGCGTTAAACCAGTTCACTTATTTGAAATCTAAGTTAAGAAATATACTTGAAGTTGGAGTAAAAAACTTCTTAGAGCATTGTGTATGAAGTTATCAGACACTGAACCAAAAATTATTGAGCTGATTGTTAAAAGTAATCGTTATTCACATTAAGATAATAACATATATTTTGATCCTATTAATGTACTAAGTTTGCTTAGTTGAGAGCTATTTAATTTCAATACAATTTCGTTAATAAGTAAAAGTTTTTATAACATTAATTGTTTATTTCTTTTCCAGAACTCTATTTGTTGTTTCACGATTTTGAACTGTTATCACTAATCTTTAACGTAATGTTTTAATAAGTCAAAATCTGTTTAATACAGATCTAAATATTTTACTTTTTACATTAAGGTGAAAAATTCGGATAATTTTGGATTTATGCAGGCTTTTTCCTATAGGCCATATTTAATTTCATAATCTTAAGGGTTTGGTAAAAATGTTCAATTTTCAAGGGGATCATTGGATTGAAAAGTTTAGATACAACGTACCTGGATAATAACAAGCACTTTTATGAAAACGTGAATTTTAACACTGCTGTGACGTAACTTTCACTATATTCTTCTCCTTTTAACAACACGTATTTGTCATAGTCCTAAGTGATATCAATAGCCAGTTGTGTTGCTCCAGTGTGAGTGTACATCAGATGATAAGTGGTGTGAAATTAACTTACTTTTTGCACATTGAAGATCTAGTTCATTTTCTTCATGCAGAACCTATCGATTCTTACTGATTATTTACCCCAGTTGCAAAATTTGTTGAGTTGAAAGTGGAAGATATTCAGTCCTTTTTTTAAAAAGGAGGCTACATCCCACTGTGAACAAATGTTCTCTGGCTACTGTTTTTCCCATACAGTGAATAGATCGAGATAGACCATTTCTGGATCTAACACGAACGCCTGATACGTTATTTTTGAGTTTCTGGGGATTTAAATACCAAATTTATAGAACAAAATTCAAAAGTTTGAAGAAACAAAAAATAATTTGTGAATGCCTTTTCTACTGTGAATACGCACGCATTGCATCAGATGTGAGAAATCGTGTCTAGTTTGGATATTCTCCAAGTAAGAACGGAATACATTTAGAATGCATAATATACATCAGTAACAATTCAGTTTATATATAATGTGCTGTTGGATTTATTGTAGGTATTTCTGAAGTATTCTAGGATAAAACTATATACTTAAAGATAAGAAATTATTACTGTTTCCAGTTTAAAAAAAGCCACTCAGTGAAACTAAGATTGAAACATAAAACCACTTTTTCGATTATCTTGAAAATTTACATACAAAACAAGTTGTTTCTTTCTTTAGACACGTTGCATATGGTCCAATTGGAACTTCCGGAGCATAATGCAATATCATCTACATGCTCAGACAATCACCGTAAGCCACATAAAATTTCTTTTAACAAATGGAGCAGCCACGGTGAATATCACCGCGAGATTGTAAACGACATCTTAGTGATTCAATTACTTTGGGAACTTAGAAATCATTCCGAGCTAGTTAGAATCATGTGGTTCATAGACGCTTGTCTGCATTCAGGAAAATCGCATTTCCTCATCTTGGTGTGTCAATTTCAGTTTTACGTTTTGAGGGTACGTTTTGATTTTAAGTGTTGATTTCCTTTTTCTGACGCTGTGTTATTGTAATCGGAATTTCAGTGCCTCGTTTGGTTTGAATAACATAACCCACACCATATGTGTAGAGCATGTGATATATTAACCACATTTTTGGTGGTCGGAATTTATTCGTTATTTTAAATTTGAGATCTACGATTTGTTGACTTTGACAAAGAATTGCATTAAACCATTTTTTCTTTTAACAGTAGAATATTATTAAATACTTGATGGCCTGGCCGTGGGCACTTCTTTGATTCCGATTTCATGCGAGCATGTGTTATGCAGAACTTTGAAGTGAATTTATTTAAACATATTCAATGTTTATGCTAGCTTCGATATGTTGACGACACTTTTATTTTATGGCACAAAAGGTTGAAGGTATCAATGACTTTCTAACTTTAGTAATCTTACTCGACTTGCATATTTAATTATTCATATTTTAATCAAAAGATAACCAAACCTTACCTTTTTAGGACGTTTTGGCCACTAAGAATAGGCCAATAAGAATTTGGTGTAAGTCAGTTTTCCACACGCGTTTTTCGAAAAAGTTTTCCTGTGTCTACACACCCATTTCAAATCAATGTCTTCACCAGAAACAAAAGGTGGTAGCCTTTTATACATATGTTTTTAGAGCCATACAATTGTGCTAATTGCTTGACTATTTCTCCAGGAAGATCTGAACTTTTTACGCAACGTAGCTTTTGACAGAGGGTTCAACCCCTGCATCATTGACCAGGACTTCCATAAACTTAATCGACCGCCACCCAATAGTTCTTTAACACAAGCTCAACTTAAAATGGATTCCAATCTTATTACTCTTCTCCACTTAAGTTACGAAATTGCAAAAACTCTCAAACGATTTGATTTGAGAGTTTTTCCAGTAAAAAGATCCATTTTCAATCTGTTAACCCTCCAAACCATCTCGCCCATCAAGACATGACTAATTTTGCTAATAACGAGATATCTCGTCAACAAGATATTGCCGATGTTTTGATGATGACGTGATCAAGATCTGGTCAGTTTTCCCCTAAAGATGAGATATCTAGTTCATCAAATCTGGTCAAATCTTGATCTTGTCAGTTTTGCTGCCACCACCAGGAGTGTATAAGATACCATATAGATATAACCACCAAAGAAGTGGTGAATGTATCAAATACCATGCACACGTGAGTTATGTTGGTCAAACCAAACAATGAAATTCCGGTTAAAACACATGCGACCTGTAAAAAGTAAGGAATTCATCAAATCTGCCATCCTCAACACTATTAGATTTCTCACCACTTTGATTTCAAACTGGCGAAAGTGGTCCAATCTTTGTGATATTTTCTAGACTTAAACAATAGAGAAGTCATATTTATTTTTAAGTTATCTAACACACTGGTGAGTGATACTAGAGTTTTTTCACCTTTGCAAACGGTCTGGAAGGACTTAATTGAAAAAGAGAGTGGTAGCCAACACAATTATAGGGTGATATATATTTAATCTCGTTTTCCCTCACGTTGTTTACTTTCGCCCTGATGATGGAGCACATTTTGCTCTACGAAATAGCTATGGACAATTTTATCGCCTGTTTTTATGTTTATTGGTCATATGGTAGGTAGATATTTAATAAACGTCGCATTGGAGCAACACAACGGGCTATTGGCGAAGGGTCCGGGATCAACCCCCGAAGGGAAAGATCCGAGGACAACACCACGTAATTTGGAACCACCAAGGTGTTTAATGAATCATCAATGATTCAAAAATTAAAGTTTTCTTGTAAAATTATATCTTGTACTATTTCCTCGGACTTTTTATTCTACAGACAAGATATATCGAAAAAGTGAAATATAAGTAAAGGCACATACGATTGTATTTGATATTTTACATAGCTGTTGTTAACATGCAAAATATTTATGTCATACATACCAATATCCCATAACAATAACGGCTGTGTTGCTCTAGAGCAACGTAAATTCAACTACCTGCCCATAACCATAACACAGCAAGCACACAAGATGCCGGCTTGATATTGGAATTCAATTGGATTATCGTTATGGGAAATACTATAGAGCTATGACGGCGAAGATAAATCTTGGTTGCATCGCCACCTTAAAATGTATATACCATACATATGTCATTTTTGATACCTCTATATCATATAATCATAAAGGTATCAAAAATGACATATTGGGATCAGGCTGTCTTATGAAAACCTGCCAAACGGTTGTACGAGTAGACTCAGTTCTTCAGTAGAAATAAAATAAAATTTTCTAAGGATAAAAGGGCAGGAAAATAGTGGAATATTTTATATGCTTGTGCACGCATGCTAATGGAGCTAAAAGATAGTTTGACAGGGATAAACTAAGATAGTTTTGCACGCTCAAAATTAATTAATGGAAGTAAATGCAACCGCGATTAATTTGTAGCTTAATCCTACGCAAAATATCTTATGTAAAGATTCTTACAATTATACTGTAAAGTCAGACACGTATGTATTCGTAAATCTAAATGTTCATTGTATCTTTTGAAAGTAATGCCTTTTATTTTGAATGTCATTCCTTCAGCAATTTTTTTGGAAAAAACTTCAATAGTTTTATCTCATAAATAACATAGAATAATAGGTTTTTGGGCACATCAAATACGGGAGTTATGAGGGTATTAGCTCTATTTAAGTGATTAGTCTCATCGCTCTATGAGAAGGATTATATGTAAAGCTAAACACATAGATGGCGCTAGTGTTTTGCTGAATTTCTTCGTAACTTGTGGAGTAACTTGGCATGTTACTTGAATGCAATTTCAGCAAGTCGTTTATATTAAAAATTAAAGTCATGCATTTCCTAAACACCGATAAATCAACTAAGTTCTTAATTGGAAGGCATATTTCTCCCCGCAGCTTGTTTATGTTTACATTGAAAAACGCCTCCTCATAGAATTTTCAAACGCCTTATACACGATACATACAAAGGAATGCTTAGACAATTGTTTTCTCTTCATTATCACCAAAAACAAATTACGACAAAAAATTTCTCGTAAGAGAAAAAAATGTAAGATTTTTTGCTTCTTCCCATACTAATGTGCGAGATAAGTGAAATCAATGTGATTCGGAATGTGCACTATTAGTGCTAGAATTTGTTATTTCCTATTCCATTTACTGCATCAGAAGCTATTCCTTTTGTTTCGGATTTTCAATAAATGCTTCCTTCTTTTCATGTCAGTCATTTCGTTCTTTCGTGTAAAATAATCTTTCCAGGATTAACTTTAATGAGAACTTCTCAATAAAACTGTCTAACTCAAAATTCCTTCAAGTATAATTTCACACTACAACGCATAATTTATTTTTGCTGCATGTATCAGTCCTAGCCTTTTAGAATGCTTCGTAGGATTCCTTCCCCGTCTGAAAGTTGGAGATTTTCGAGTAATGCAGTATTGCTTTTCTCCATAACACACATATATAGACTAAGCATCCTTATCTATTGGTTGAAAGAAAGATTCTATTGGTATTTCCGATTATTATAGTACTGCTTTTTCCCCATATCGACTAAATAACCTCATTTATTGATTGAAAGAATCCTAAGAAAGATACTATTGGGGAAAAAAGGTCAAAACTGGTTAGAAGTGATGCAGGGAAGACTACAGGTAGCACAACGGATATATACGTGTGAACCACTCAGAGTATTAATCAAGCGTTTTCAAATCAATGTTTATTCAAGGAAACAAACATTTCATATTGTATAAAACGCAGCTGAACCCCTTGGAGTTTTAGCAAAGCATATACAAATACCGTGGTAAAAATGTTCTGGCCGAAGGTTAAAATATTTCTTGTTTCAAGGTTAATATTAATTAAATTGTGTGAATGTTACCAAAGATACTTTAAAAACTACAAGATTCTACTTTGAATTAAATCATAATTATGGAGTCAAGGGATTTATTATAAATATAAAATTTATTTTTATAATGATAATCAATTTTATACTAATAATAACAGCTTTTATATTTATACTAACTGCTTTTATTTATAGTGTAAAAATAGAAAAAAATGTCAACTTACGTTTTAATGAACAGTGTAAAACATTCTGGTTTTTATAGGTAGGTAGCTTAATTTACGTCACACTGGAGCAAACAGGTTAATTTTTGGGGTTGGGTAAATTCTTCTTGCGTGTGGTTTAAATCAGCTTAAATAAAAATTTGCTTACACTATGGTATCCTGGCAGATGCTTACATCTCGCTGTTTCTCCAAATATGTAAGGTTAAGGTTGGTTTGAGTACAATATCTTGGTTGGTAGATTTGTATATGCAGCTGATGCAATATGCTGGTACTGAATTGCAACTACAAAATCTGTTCAGTGTGTAAACCTTGCAGTAAAGGCCACCTGAACTAAGTAGTGCTTCCTCTATCAGATACAAACGTATTTAATACTTTTTTAAATTCACTGTACACATTTTCAGATTTACAATTCATCACCGGGCGTAGTGAGTTTAACGGATACCTACACAGATTTCAACTGTCTTCAAGCGAGCAGTGCATTTGTGGCAATAGTTGAGGACACTATCTGCTCTTCGACTGCTTGAACCATACTGAGCAAGAGATCCTCTAAAAATAGTTGCAAAAAATATTCCATACTTTAGTATCCAGTCGCTGAGAACTGTGGTTCATCTTGTCCTGTTTAAGACCTTGTGCCATAAAATTCAAAATCCAATCCCTTCGGACGGTTAGGTCAAAGAAGGCTTTTGTCGTGTTCTGTAAATTTGTATAATTATATAATCATATTTCGTTTCTTTGTTGTACTATAATTCTCATTTTTATGCTTACTCTACCTAGGCTCTGTGATGCACTTTAAGGAAAATTTTTTGTTCCTATATAAAAATATATATATATATATATATATATATATATATATATATATATATATATATATATGCAGCGCACATTTCGCAAACGTTTTCGCAGAAACCTCAATTTTACTCCATGGAAACTCATTTGCGAAGCGCTACACCTAACCTATAGCCTTTCAGTCATTAAATGTGTTGTACAAATAAAAACACTAGTATACCTCTCGTAAATCTTATGAAGGTCGGAGGATTTAGTATGACATTGGCACGATTGTTCCGATGATTGTTGATGAGTTCAACTCGTCACGAGTAATTAATTAAAATGAGCTCCACGACCCTTTTGAACTCACTTTTTGAACATTATAAGAAAATGTTTTACGACACCTTTTTGTACTCCTTTATGACTGCCATATTTCATTCTACATATTCCATATTTCATTCTATATATTCCGTATTTTATTCTATATATTTCATATTTCACAATACATTCCATATTTCATTATATATATTCCATATTTTATTCCTATATTTCATGTTTCATTCTCTATACATTCCATATTTCATTCTATACTTATCTTCATTGTATGTATTTTTTACTGTTAATCTCATATTTAATAAAGCTTTAAAAATAAATTGCGAATCTAAGAATAAAGGAATGCTGAAGTTTGTGAATACCCCAAAGAGTGAAATTATTTATTTTGAAATTTAATGTGTTTAACTTATTTGTTTGGTTGACTGCCCACGTCATAACGCTTTAACCCTCTTGGTGATTGTGTCGACGAGGTATCTCGTTATTAGCAAAACTGAGCAAATCTTGATGAAAGAGATGACTTTTCAATAGAAGAAAATTGACCAAATCTTGATTTCTTTATCATAAAAAAATTGGAAATATTTTAATGACGAGATATATCTTTATTACAAAATTGGTCAGATCTTGATGGATGAGATATGACGTCGAAACCACTTGGAGGGTTACATATTTACCTTCTGGGGTAATAGAGCATGTGCGTACGACTTCATGTTATTTCTTCAGGTTTGAAGACATACGGATGAAGACGACGTGGTATTGGAAGAAAGCACAAATCAAATTTAAGATTAATTGATGACGTGATGAAAAACACGAGTTTGTTCAAAGACTATTCATTATTTTTTGACGCCTAGACCTATTTTCCAGTTCTGACATTTTCTTTGCGAAAATTTTTATCTTCCAGATTTCCCGTCTCCTTCTGTTATCAGACTTCTGGAGAGTTTCGTTAGAGTGGCGAGCTCTTCTGTATACTTTTAGCAATATTATGCAGATCCATAGCTCAAGTAAAGCATACTCAAACTAAGCGGCAAAATTAGAGAAATGAATTCCCAAACGGTCGATTTCATTTTGTTTGTACCAGTTGTTGCCATTTGACTGCAAATACTTTTTTAGACCTCTTTGTAGGAAAAACTACGGACCAAATCGCAACCAAATTTTGTATGCATATTTCCTGAGTATGCAGTTCTAATTTCTGAAGGAAAAAATTAGTTCACATTTCTGCCGCTTGGTTGAAATTTGGACCTGCGTTTAAAGTAATCTGCATATTGCCGAACTCATCCAACAATAATAGTCTAGAAAAGAGTGAGCGTGTTAACCTTATTGCAATCACAAGTGGAAATTAAATTAATTACAGATATCGGCGACCTCGTCCTGGTTGTACAGAAAAAATTACTGTCTGTTCAAAACGCAAGATCATATTCCGAAGATTAGACATTGTCAGTGGACCTTTAGGTAAGCCTTTTGCATGCCGAAATTCCTTACGTACAGCAGAAACATTGCTGTTTCTTTAATATATACGGGTTTAACAAGTAACGCGCGATCCAGTAAGGTGAGCTCCATGACCCTAAGATAGAGTCGTCAATTTGTGAAAAATGCTGTTAGATATTAGATAAGTTTGGCAATGAACAAATTACCTGAACCGCAGAGCCAAATTTCCCCCTAGTGGTTGAAATTCGAACTGTTTTTTCTTCTACAGAAATCAAACCCGCATACTCAAGTATATGTTCAAAATGTGGTTGCGATTCGCTCAGTAGTTTTTCCTACAGAGATGTCTAAACACCTCTTGTTTAATTTGGATCTCTTTATGTATTCCTTTTTAAACTAGGATCACCTTGTACTTTAAATGACGAAGGAAACACATTATTTAAAACTTCAAATCAAAACTTCAAAAAAAGCAGCAGATGCTCTCAATTAAAAGCAGTTTATGCAAAATTATTATTTAAAAAAGCGAAAATTCGGGATAGTTAGAAGTTGCCTATAAGAAGTTTGCTTCTGAGAAATTTAACACGGAGGAATGCAGAGCCATCAAGACCTAAGCTGTACTCTGATACAAGTAAGTAAAGAAGGGTTTTGAAGCTGATTGCGCATTCCATGAATCGGAAAGAAGTAATCGGAAACATGCTATTACGACAGCATCTTCAATGCAGTCCTGAAATAGCCCAGTAGTTAATACTTTGCCGGTAAATACTTTATTTGATGGTGCAAGAATTTTTGAGGGAAATAGCAGTTCTTGAATGGATCATTAGAATTTCGGAGTAAGTTAAAACTATTTCTTTCTGATGAGATCATCAGAGATACTAACTAAAGATGTTGAAGAGTTCTTTAAACCGAATTCTTTGAAAGGTAAAATTTAACAAACTTTCAAAGTGAAAAAAATGTTCTTTATAATTTATATTTCTGTTTATTAAAGAATTTAATGGGGCACTGTAACTATGCATCTAGGTTAATTTAATCTTAAAACAAAAGTAAAAGGGAAGAGGACTAGAAAGTGTATTTCTTATTAAATTGGCTTATATCCTTGATTCTGCTTGTCTTGTTCAATATAAGAACATATTTGTTGTACAAATGGTACATAATAAGCGTTGGATTAATTTATTTGACTAGTATACTTTGTATTATAATATTTATTAAATTTCTAAACTGAAACAGCATTTTCCAAACTTTCAACGACAGTTTTCTGAATATTTTAAAGTTACGAGCGATACTTTTTTCTTTTGAGTTTTTCTTGCATGTAATACCCTCCCCATATAATTATATAGCCATATATTTATATATCCTACCATTCTATCGATTTTTACACGGAAAAAACAAAGTTCAAGCTCTTGATATCAGTAAGCTAAGTAGTTTAACGACAATTTTTCTTACTAGAGGCAATTTATAGAAATTGACAAATATGCAACTTTATTCTACTTTTAAGTTTTAAGCCTCATTTCTCGTTTAAGTATTAACTCATTATTGATAATATTTGTGTTGCGCATTGTACCAGCAAGGATTATTTTCAGTTTTCTTTAAATATTAGAACTTTACAAGATTTCAGTATTTGTGATTTATGAAATTTTGCTAGACTAGAGTATAATGAAATAAATTGATGTCTGTTTCAAAGAAAATTTAAATTGGAAGGCTTTTGCCAAATGTGGATTGTTATTAAGTAGATGTGCATAGAAAAATGAATTTTCGTACTTCAAAAATACTTTTAAAGAATTTAATACATTTCAAACAAAAACTGTGTATAACTACTTTAGCGCTTAAATAAAAATTGAAGACAATATATCGGTGAAACTTCATCTATGTACATCACTTTGAAGTTTGCACATGAATATCTGCAAGAATAATTAGTTGGTAGTGAGTTTTAATTTTTTAATTTAAGCACTGTTATCTGACAGATACACCATGCTTACTCGAATATGATCTTAAAATTTCTTCTAAAGTTAGAAACTTTTTAAAAAACCTTTTTTGATACAATGCTTTGCTTCACGTTATTTTGAATACAAATCAAATTTTCTTTTCGCTTCGTTTACTTTTTATCTGCCATATATACAACTATTTATCATGTAGATTTCACGATCTTTGTATCTCAAATATAATGTGCAAAGTATGATTAGGCCACCGAGCGTCATGAGATTTCCGAGTATAGTATCCTTTTACCCGACAACACGCATAGTGACTAAACAAACCAGCTATTGGTTAAAAGTATCTTAAGAAAAATTAATGTGATCAAGAGGGTCAAAACTGATTAGAAATCACGAGTACTGCGAATCCCTCACGACATCTCAGGTTAAATTATTAAAATTCGGGTAAAATTATTATGAAGTTCATGCGAACCCCTCATGGTTAAATTCTTAAAATACTAGAAAGCTGTAGTGCCTGCTCGCTCGCCAACCTCCCAAGGATAGATGAACAATTTTTATTGATGCACTACGCGAAATATGCAGACCTCGCTCGTCAAAGGCTGAGACAGACTGGCCCTAGCTTCAAAAACTTCTTACAAATATTTTGTAAGAAATCTCCCATCAATATAAGAAATATAGTTTGAATAAATGACACATTGGGGTGCAAAGTAGATTTACCTCCTCGTGGTACACACCACTGAACAACGTTTATATACGGCAGTGGTTTATGATTTTAGGCATGCGTTTTCCCGACCCTGTGATGTTCTGCTTTGTCGGAAATTAATCCGATTTTTGATGCTGAAAGACAAACAAGTTGTTCTAGAATGGATTCCTGGTCATTGCTCCATCTCGTCTAGAAATTAGAATTTTTTTTTTTGTGTGTCAAGAGTTTAACGAACATGAGAGCACACAGGCTAGATAGAATTCAAGGGATCATTTAGTAAAAGGGATTTTCGAACAGCGTTGGATTACCATCGAAATTATGAAAATAGTTTTCTTCCGATGATGCAAGCAAGGAGAAAGAAATAAAGAAAAAATAAAAGTGGATGGAGTTTATGGAAAAAAATAATTTTCTTCGAGCTTTTGAGAGACTGAAGGGGATTAGGGTTACTTTAGAGTAATAGGTTTTATTTTAATCCTTTAAAAATAAAACAAATGAAATTACAAAAGGTTGAAGACCTTTTTTATTTTTCCTCACTTTTGTTATTATGAGAGGTTGCTGCAGTGAAATTTGTCAAAATAGTCGTAAATGGTAATGTTCCAAAACCACCACCTGGGGTCAGTGGGTTTGGGTTTTGCACTAGCAACTTTCGAATTGTAGGCAACGGAGGTTCGATTCCTATAACTTACGGGAATGAACAAACCTATTTCTTTTCTGGGAAAGGTGCTGCATTACTACAACCATCATACTCTGATACGTCTTACCGTTTTATAAAGCTATACATAAAACAAATTATAAATGTGAAAACAGTGGCAGGATAAAGTGAGAACAAACAATTGTAAAATGGAAGTTGTCATTGGTATACCAGATAGGCCACGTCATGAGACATTGGCTCTGTTCGGGCATTCCACAGGACATCACTATCTGGGAAAGCAATTCCACGGAATTATGTTATGATCATCTGCATTGTGGACTATGTGAACTGAAAGAACCTGAAAAAACAAAGCCCATCTGCATTGCTGTGGTATTGACTCTGAGACAGCCAGGCGATCTAGAGACCACGTGAGGCAATGACTTCTGCCATTAACTTTTCTTGTTTTGTTGTCTGGGATTATTTGTTTGTACTATTTTTGTGTCTACTTTTGCTACTACTTGCACCGCCGCAGGAAATTAAAATAAATCGAATCTGTTGAGAGACTTACGGAGGTAAAAGCCTTTGCGACGTTCTATTCTTTAATATATTGCAGACAACTTTAAATAACTTGGATCTAAATCAGCGAAATCAAATCAACTTCAATAACGAAGATATGACAACTGTGTAAAAATTTAGAACTTCATTTAATTCAAATTGGACACATTCCTTTCTGTTCTGTCCCTTCTTTACCTTTCACAGAATGTAATATTTGACAGCACAATGCAAATTTGAAGTTACTCTCGGTATATTTTGTTTTAAATCCGGCGAAAAGATTATTTGAGTATTTTGCAAAACCCATTTGCAAAATCTATTTTAGCAAAATGTGAGCGGCCAATTGGATTTGCTAGATAAATCATATGATGCTTGATCAAGTCATTGCAAACAACACACGCAAATTATGCCTTTTTTCGGTGCCACATAAAGTGGATTTTATGGGTGGAGTCACAGTCGTCAGATCTCGGAATGAAAAGTCACGTGGGCTTACGAATCGAGTTGGACCGATTGGCTATCGAAGTTAAGTGTTAGAAGACTAGTGTTTTTAATTACGCTGGTTAATAACTTTAAACAATCAATAATTTGTCCAACATTATGATTCTTGCTTTTTTCCACAACCACGTGACAGATATTTAAAGCGAGTTTCCTGTAGAAATAGCATGAAGCTGAGTGCACATACTCCATCTATTTTTCATTACAAGGTTCAATTTAATCGAATACAGTAATCTACAAATATTTCATCTAATAATCTACAAATATTTCATTATAATGTCGATGCAAAACTGGGCATAACGTAAGGGAATAACTTTTTATACTATATCATTGGTTCAGGTTCGATTTAAATTATCCTCGTTCTATCATTGGTAAAAGTTATATTTAAATGCTTTCACCAGAAATTGCTCGTACAAAATAAATAAATTTTTAATCAAGTAAGTAAACGAGTGTAATATTTATGGTAACATAGTAGATAGCTAAAGCGATATTTATATACAAACTTGGTGAAAACGCGCATGCGATAGTATAATTAGATTATTAATATAAGTATATAATTTTCATATTTGTAAATGCCAATAATATATGTTTAACTTTTCACTTTCATTTCGAATTATTAATTAAGATGTAGTTTTATTCAGTTTTGTATTACTGAGTTTTTGTGAGATTATTACTGAGACTGAGATGTATTTTGGAGTTGTGAGATTTATTAATTGACTTATTATTCTGAATGTTTTGAGATTCAGGGACAATGAAACATGAAAAGTATATTTCAATGCTCCCTCATTCCTTACGATTACTACGTGGAAGATAATAATTAGCACTGGAATAGCAATAAGTTATTTCCAGAAACCGTTGTATTTTTATTTCAACGAGCCCTCATAGCTAGTATATGTATAAGCAAGAAGAAATCACTCTCTGCATTGATGAGTGCATTTTTATTTCTATTTTAACTCTCCCATGATTTGTTAGTGTTTTTTTAGGTAAAAAAGCGACTGTTATCTCAAGATACACTGAGTCTTTTAACTAGTTTCAAGTATTTTTAAACTAGTTTTTGAAGAAAATATTTTTTAAAATTTTATTTATATTTTTAATTTGAAAGTTGCTTGGAATTTTCGAATAGCACATTAAAAAGGAAAGTAAAATGAAAAAAAAAATCAATTTGAGAGCACAATAGAAAGTATCGGATACAAAACTGTCACGTGGCAGATTGTAAAAGGGAATCAGTATACAACGGCAGGTCGCAGGACTTTCAAGAGCTTTATTTTGCTTTATATCTTTAATAGATCTTTTTCCACTCTTGTGAGCTCACTCGCATTTTTCCCAGCCTCTTCTCCAAAACAAAAAAAAATAGTGCATATATTTTGATAAACAAAAGTATTTATTTTTTCGCATCCCCAATATATTCTTTCGACAAATAGAAAACTCACGCTTTTGAAAGCGCAGCTGACGGGTTTTCTAAAGAGACAATACTTCACCCCTAGAAGGTTCTAAAATACAAAAAAATCTCTTGAATTTATTCCCCAAAGGGAAAATTTCCCCCTCTTTTTTGCTTAAGAGGAAGTCGGGAGAAAAGTTCTGAACGAGTCATGGAGAAAGAGGTAAAAAAGAAACTTGCGATGTCATCAGAAAAATATTCTCTTAACGATAGATTGAAAAATACGAAGTATGATATAAGCATCGAACAGAAATAAAAACCGTTGGTGAAGGCGTGGAATAAATGGGCCCTGAAGAAACGATAAAGGAAATGAATGAAAACTTGAGCTCAGTTGCGATTAAAGACGTAATACAAACTCTATGAGCTGGGTGTAAAATTTCTTCTTCTTAATAGCAGATGGGGTAATCCCAGAGAAAATTAGAATCAACAATCTAATATATATATATACTGGGGTTCTCTTTCAACAATCTGAGATCAGTCGTCTAGAAATTAGAATTTTATCTTATGCGTCAAGAGTTCTGTTTACGAACATAAGAGCACAGAGCACAGGCTAGAAGGAATTCAAGGGATCCTTTAGTAAAAGAAATTTTCGAACAGCATTGGATTCCCATCAAAATTATAAAAATAGTTTTCTCTGGATTGCACAAGTAGGAAAAGGAATAAAAAAAGTGTGAATGGAGTTTATGGGAAAAATAATTTTCGTCAGAGTTTTTGAGAGACTGAAGGGATTATGGTTATTTGGGAGTAATAGATTGTATTTTAATCATTCAAAAAACTAATGGAATTACAAAACGTTGAAATATTTTAATTCTTCTTCATCTTTGTTAATATGAGAGGTTGCTGCCATGAAATGTCTCATAATAGTCTCAAATGGTAAAGTTCCAAAACCACCACCTGGGGTCGGAGGGTTTGCCCACTGCGATAACAACTTGCGAATTGTAAGGGGCTGATGTTCGATTCCTGTAACTTACCCTGGATACATTTCTCTCTTCTGTGTCAGTAAAGACTTTCCTTCTGTGTGTGTAAAAATTTCTTGAAAAATTCTCACAAAATCCAATCTTGTGTTTGGAGCAGCTTGACTAATTATGGCTTTTCCGCAATAAAACCCAACCAAATACCTAAAACCACCATTCTGACTTTGTGATCCATGGTGGATGTTCGTGGTAATTCTAAATCTAATTTAATGGGGGCTCATTACCAAAAATTTCTCACAAAACTACATTTTTCTGATCTCAAATAATTGTATTAAAAACATTCTGATAAAATCTGAGAACTGTTTATTGACTTTTCATTCTATTCTCACAAATCATTCCATTAAAATCACGTCCATTGAAATCAGAAAATAAGGTAGGTAATTGAATTTTACTTCGCATTGGAGCATTACAACGGGCTATTACAACAATCCGGAATCAATCCTGAAGGGGAAAAATCTAAAGACAACATTTTGTAATTTTGAGCCATAATAAGGTGTCGAAGTCAACACCTTAGCTGGCACCCCACTATCCAAATTTTCATTCTACGCCAACGTGAGGACATTTGAGTCCACGACAGATTTAACTCGCTCCAGCCTCTATGTACACAACGTCTTTGGTTGGGTAGAGTTTTGAACTCTGAACCCTAAGGTTGATAATCCATGACTCTACCAAATTGACCTTCAAAATTCAACTTTCAACTGGGGAAACATTCAGAAAATAAGCTCCACGAATCAGAATTAACTACTTTACTGTGACTAATAAATTCTCATAAATTCTTTATCCATTTCTTTCTGATTTTCCTTGGTTGCCCTTAAATTTTACTGTGGATTTAGCAATCTTTGTATACCTTGATTTCGGTTATTTTTAATTGTTTACTCATTTTAGATGATATCAAATTTAAAATAGTTACAGCGATAGTTAAAGAAAAACAGAAACAGTTAAATAAAATTCAGATATGCGCAAAACTATTTTCACATGTAACATTCAAATGTCGAATTTCAATTTTCTGGAAAGCGTATAAAATTGGCTCAATTAAAGCGAGTGAAAGATAAAAAGAGGGGAAAGTACATAAGAAAATTCGTATGAATGTTTTTAATTTTTTAAGTCAATAAAATTAGTGCATGGAAAGTTTTGAGCTTGTTCTGAGAAATATTAATGTCTTCCTTTTTACTAACTTTAAACAGCTTTTCAATATGCAAAGTCTTTATTTGCCTATGTATTTAATTGTTTTTGTGCTTTCATATTCATGGTTGATAATCATAAGTACTTATTTATCTAATTTACTATATTCAAATACATTTTTGAGTTGAACATAAAAGCAAAAAAGTAGTTCCAACTTTTTAAGTATCCTTACGCTATAGATTACAGGGCCGCGGTAGCCCGGTTGGAAGAGTAACGGATTAGCAACCGGGGGGTTGCTAGTTTGAATCCAACCAAACGGCTGTCGTGTACAAAGCGGGCTGGTGCGCGTTAAATCTGTCGTGGCCTCAAATGTCCTCACGTTGTCAGGGTGTAGAAGTTTGGAGAGAGGGATGCCAGCTCAGGTGTTGCCTCACCATCTGACCGTGGTTCAAAATTACGGGGTGTTGTCCTCGAATCTTTCCCTTTGGAATTGATCCCTGACCGTCACCAATAGCCAGCTGTGTTGCTCCAGTGTGACGTTAATTAAAATACCTGCCTAGTTATAGATTACAACCTAATTATCGCACTTAAACAAAATAGATACTAAGCTATAAGCCAATTAACCTAAACATCAGATTGCTTATTCGCAAATTGTAAACAAAAAGCAACCTATGCCAGTTTTGTAGGTTTGTTCCTCAACCACCATTCAAGACCAACGGTATTTGGAAGAGTTTAAAGACGGAAGTGTATATAAATTTGTGTTACCAATTTTACTTTTCTAAGCTCTTCTAAAAAGTATACACAGAAAAGGGCAAATCAGAATGGCTGACGAGAAATTTGATTCATGCTTTGGGATTCATTTGATTTTGGGATCGGTTCATTGTAAGATGCGCACATTTAAAATGTCTTGAATTTTGTTTATGTCGATTTGAGATGATGGAATTTGTTTTGAACCATAGTCTTATTCGTTTTTTAAAAAATTACAATAATTTAAATACCAAAAAAAGAATCAATCTCCATTTAACTAAAACGTTTAAAACATTCAACATTCATGCTTGATATGTTCGATTCGTCAATTAGTAATGAGACTAGTTGGACCATATAGCATGAGAGAAACATTTGAATTTACAAGGACAATTTATTCCTTCTAATTAGAAGCAATGATTTAAACTATCCCAGTGTCATGATTTTATTCATTTGTATATATTAATGAATTTATTCACTGAGGCTATAAATTGTATCAATTCTCCCATTCTTAATTAGCTGTACATTTTAATACATGTAATCTAATTCCTTTTTTAAATTTCATACTGCTATTGCTACTTAACACGAAGTTTTAAAAACATTTTGTGTCAGTTTTCTTAGAAGGAGCCCTATTGTCGAAACATTTAATAACATACATTCAGAAAGAGAACTTTATCAAAACTATGTAGAGAAGAAAATTTGTTTTATTGATTGAAAAAGTAGGTTTTTCTTGTGATTTTAGTAGGTTTCAAAATTCCAGAACACATAAACGGTATTCAAGAAAGGAAACAAAACGTTTACGAAACAGAGTGAAACTTCTTTTATTTTGAACGATTACTCTTTTTCAGTTTTGTTAACTGACTGAAGTGTTTTTATGATACCTGAACTAACAAACTGCTATAAATTAACATTCTAAGTAAACGCGGATGCTTAACTTTATAAACTTCAAGCAGACAATGAAAAATGATTCAATTTTTTTTTTGTTTTCCTCGCAAACAAAAGACAATTCAGACTTGGAGGACATTCTTACGTAATTATGTACCGTGCTTTAAATTGAATTAGAAACTCATTATATTATATACAAAACTCAGAAGGTTCTCTTTTATTTACAAGGAATTTCTCTTAGCAAATACTGTCATACTTCATTAGGCTTTCAAAGTGACATCAGTACTAGCTTTACTTATTTTTATTTTACAATCAAAATTTTAAGCTTTCCTTTGAAAGCTGAACTGTCAAAATGTATTTATTTTGTGGGAAATGCATTCACTTTTGACAACATAAACTTTGTAGCATAGGGTAAATTTTAATGTGGGCACTTCAAATGGAGGGGGTAAATAGTTCTTTTAACTATTAGTCAAGTTCAAGGCATTTTGATGATGATAGATTATTCCAAAGAAATGTAAAACCTGAAGTGATTTTACTTTAAAAAATAGTTAAAATACGAATTAAAGATAAAAAATTTATTAGTTTTTGGCCTTTATTTTGTTTTTAACTCAAAACTTCGAATTTTAAAAACAATAAAAGCCAGTCTTTTATAGTATTATATTCTTTAAAGTGGATGATAAGAAAGTTATGTGAACCATTGAGCTTAATCGGTATTTATAAAACAAAAAATTACACTTAATAATTATTAATAATAGTAAATCTACAGATCATTTTTGAAATATAGTAAGCCTTATATAAATTTAATTTTTCCGGATATTGCTGTATAGTGATTACATCCGTTTTTAGTAGAAAACTATGTTTTTTTATATTGTTTATGATACCAGGTTGGCAACAAAAATCAACCATTTTTCAAATGGCATTTCATTTCCAATTTTTTATTCAAGTTATCCAATTTAGTTCTTTATGTGTATCGCTCACTGGATTATACCTTTCGTCATCTTTCGAGGAATTTATAAACATTCTTCCAAGTATGTGAGTCATTCCAATTCTATAGGATTCTATAGAATTTGATCCATAAAAATTGTCTATATTTGATCCATATAGATTGTGTATATTTGATCCATATAGATTGTCTATATGGATCAATATAATCCATATAGATTGCTATATTTGATCTATATAGATTGTTATTCCAATTCTATAGGAAAACTTTCTTTGGATAGACTATTCTGGAAAAACAGTCTATCCAAAGGAAGTCTTTGGAAGTATATTTAACGTAGAATTGGCATGAACGTTTTTCAATCAAGAAATTACTGGAGGCTGGAAAAGTGGTGGTAGAACGATGGTTTAAGGCCGAGGGCAGTGGTTGTCAAATTTTTCATCCTTGAAAATAGATGGGCAAATGTTGTCTTGATGAAAACTTCTTCCTGATCGCTTCTGCTTCGTTGTTGTCTTTAATTGCTTTAAGCACTCATATGACGCATCATAAATATGGTTTAGTTAAGTGGCAACAGTTCAAAGTAGATGGATCTCATTTACTTTGAATTAATTTTTGGTGAAAATTCTACTTCTTCGCAATCCACACACAATGATCAGACATACGACGCGAGCAATTAACATGGTCATGCGTGATCCGTTTCTGTGAAGAAAATACGGAGGTACGCATGCCCATTTCAACTTATTTTATGTCGTAATATGGATGTTGGAAAAATGGGTAGTTTGATTTAGGGTTTCTTCTAGACTGAATCATCTGCATGATTTTTAAGACCACCAACACTTTTCATCCCCAGTCACAACTACACTCAGAAACAATTCCAAGTGGTGACGACTCACAAACGAAGTTCATGACATTCATTCTTTTCCGAAAAGTTTCTTCAGAGAGTTTGTGTGGCATTTATTTTCCCGATATGATAATGTATTCGATGGTTTTTGAAGGACCGTAAACTGTCATGTGACTTGTATGATTAAGTTTTACCCAAATCGTTAACATCTAACATGGGAGTTTACTCCACCCTTGTCCTCAGGAGGCTATTGTAAAGTGTCTCTGATCGCACGTATCGAAATAGGTCACAGAGGTATAATTATCAGTAACACGAACCAGACGGTGTGCAGGTAGTTGAATTAACATCGCAATGGAGCAACACAGTTGGTGACGATCCGAAATCAATTCCGTAGGGAAAGGTCCGAGGACAACACCCACCTTGTAATTTTGAACCATGGTCAGATGACGCAAACCAGACGGAAAAATTGAAGATTTTACTTCTACTACTCAAATACTCCATTGACACTCATTGGGATGACCTTAAAATATAGTTTATCCCCATTTTGGTGACGCTTGGCTTTTAATCTAATTGGTGTTGACCAATGAACTATCATACATCAATTCGGAATTCATTCTTTGGAAACTTTATTGTCGAAGTTTTGAAATTGTATTCAAGAAGCAAGCCAACTGACGTCAAGTTCCGAATGGACACAAAAACGCGTATCTCAGCAAAAGCACTACAGCTATCTACATTCAGCTCGTTAGAAAAATGCCTTTCATAGACATCATGATCACTTTTCTAGCTTCTTTGATTACGGTTTGCTTTTTTTAAAAACATAAACCGTAAAATATACCGAATAGACCCAAACGCTTAATTTTAATTGGTTTATTAAGGAATCTAGTTCCATTACTTTTCCTAAATTCTCATAATAACTAATAATTATAAACAATATGGATCTACGTATTTGAGAAATTGGAATTTTGTGTTTTAATAAGGGAGTAAGATTTTTATAACAAACTAATGATTTACCTCTACAATAGAGTTAGTATTTAATGAATTGTTTTGAAAATTCATTAACTTACCGCATCCTATTAATTCCTTATAATCTGGGCTAATTAGCCCTCGTAAAAGAAGAGCGACACAAATAGAATCATATCATTATTAACGTTTCGTACATATTACTTCCTCATTACCAAAAAATTGTGATAGGCAACAAAGAGAAAAGGAAATTTTAAATGAGTCATCTTTCCTGCTTTAAAATTAATTATTTTGTACGAGAACACGGGGAATCATTTATTTAATAATCTTTTGAAATATTCAATAACATCGTATCCAAATCTTACTCTGAATTATGTCTTACCTCTCTTGCTGTGTTTTCTCTAATTATCTGATTTATCATGCATTTCTCTTATCTAGACTAAATTTTAGTTTGCATAACTTTTATGTGTATGAATTTAATTAAAATCCGTGGCAAAATGTGATGTAAATCAGGGAGCGAATCGTACACTTATTTAAGAAATCCTTTGGCTGATATATTGAAAAGCAACATATTTCCTTAAAAATATTCAATACTATATGGTTACAATTGAGTGTATTCTGTGTTCTTACTGTGTTTCATTAATATATTTCAATTATTAATTAATTCCAGTTGTTAATAGCCACTTTAGATCAGTGAATATAGTTTTGCGACTTTAAAGTTAAGCATTTCTCTTATTAAAGAGAGCCATTATTTAAAATTATTGCTTATGGATACTATAAGCATTCGAACATGATAATTTAATGTGGATACATTTAATTTTCGGTCAAGTGGCCAAAAGTTTTAGGAATACTATTTGAGATTATGATTCTAAATTCTATGCTTAACACTTAGTTGCGCAATATTTTTCTATTCTATTACTTCCGTTATTGTTAATTCTAAGCATTTAAGTATTGCAAAATATAATTCATTCCAGAAGAGTTCAAAGGAAAGATACATGATGAAGTAAAAGACATTGGAATCGGAGTTTAATTTGAATTTATATTTTTGAGCCTTCAGTTTACATTAACAAGTTTACTAGTTGATACTTGTACGATACAACAGGGTGCATAGAAAATAAAATAAAGGATGTTTGAGTTGAGAACTAGCAGCTTTTCTTAACATTCTGAGAGCAAAATGAGAATATAACAAATGGATATATATAGAGCCAGACATTCTTTTCCCGTTGTAGGCTAAATTAAAATTCATCACTCTTATCGATTTGACCATGAGCTTTTTTTATTCATTTGCTAACTTACTTATTGTTTTGTACTTCTGCTTGTACCACCATAATAACGAATTATGGCGCATTTTAACCTGTTTTTATAAACTTATATTTAAAAGTAGTCATCAGTAGTAGAAAAGTAAACCTTACATTTTCCATCCTTAAATCTACAGCTTTAATCTGCAGCTACTCAGTCTATATAGAAAAATGATACCCTAAAAATTTTATACATTCTAGCAAATTAGTGTAGTGTTGAAATATTGCAGGCTAGTGCAATATGGTTATGGTTCAAAAGTAACTGCGCCATAATGTGGTGTGAAATATTCTCAGCATGGTGTTATACGTGTTGCAAATCATGAGAGATTTTGGATTAAAAATATCTCAAATTTTGTCCTACTTAGAGATACGGCACTGTATAAATATAATCCCTGAAATACCTTTTTGAGTCGGGACTAGAATTTTTAAAGTCAACCTATTTCTCACATTTTCTTTTCTGCTCTGATTTTTATCTAGCAGATTACTCATTGCCAAGACTGTAAAAATAGTTTTATCTGACCAAAGATATCTGTAATTTTCACAAGCTCCATAGCTGATATAAAAAATATTTAAACTAAGCAGCAAAATTGATCGTAACAGATATTTTTATAGAGTTTATTCCGTTTATTGCTATCGATAATGTACAAATAATGCCGATTTCTGTGCCACGTATGTTAGGGAAAAATTCACTCTGTGCCAAAGAATTCCAAACACACCAAGCCGAGCAAAATGAAATTTAGTATGTGCGATGTACATGAAGAGATGAAGAAATTATTACAATATCAATTTAGAGGACTATTATTGTAGAATTACATCGGAAAGGTCATAAATTAATAAGCTGTATATTCCCTACTGTCGACGATAAATTGATGCATTTTAACAATGCTTTTAAAAATAAATGTTTAAAAGTAATCATTCTCCTTTCAGTAAAACACCTCACATTTTCCCTATTTAGAATAATGACACACAACACGTGTTAATGAAGTTTAGTATGTGCGATGTAAGTGAAGAGATAAAGAAATGATCACAGTATCAAATTTAGAGGACTATTATGGTAGAATTACATCAGAAACGCCATAAATTAATAAGTTGTATATTTCCCCTGGCTGCGATAAATGCCAATATACGGTGCTGAAATGACTGAATTGGAGTCTTTATGCTATACTGCAGCAAATTATGAGAAGAATTTTGCAGCTACTGCTCCAGATAATTTATGTTCCAGATATGGTGCAATTGAAGGTTTAGCATATCCCAGACATGATCAAAGGGATACATATCTGGGATTTCCTTGGCCAAGGAAGGGATTCAACACCACTAAGTCACTCTTGGGAAATGCGAGCAGTATGTGACAGTATGTTATCGTGCTGGTAAATAGCTCCTCGCTCCCATGAATTGAAAGGAAAAACAAGTCGCAGTATCTGTTTAACGTATCACTGTGGACCTAACTATAACTAACCTCAAACTACCTTGTATCACTACTAGAATAAACAGGCTGTCGTAAGTGATGACTCCCCACACCATTACACTAAGAATTACTGAGGAGACCCGCTTGATAATAAATTAATAATGATAGCTCTGCCCTGGTCTAAACCACACGCGAATACGACAATCATTCACCCCAAGGCAGAAGCGGGATTCGCCCTTGCCTTACCATTCCTGTCCACAACTTTTGGGCACGGTACCACTACAGAAGCAGTCTGCGATGTATGGCAGTCAAAGACAGACGTCTTAATGAGCGTCGTTCCTGTGGTTATGCCTCATCCCGGCATCTTGCAAAGATTTGTAATGCTACAGGGTGCTGCATAGCTCACGATATGCATCGTTGGATGGTCGATAAGGAAGTTGTTTGAGCAGTTTTAGCTTGTCTCAATATAAGCATATCCTCTTTCGCATTTGTTCTTCTGTGACGACTAGAGCCATCGGGCAACTTGTCATGACATTCGGTGTACTTCCCAGATGACGGGCGATTTGTTGACAAGACCAACCTGCTTCCATCAGGTTGCGACCTATTTCAAAATCAACCCCACAATGCGACCCCTTTCAAAATCGTTTAGTTGAGTATACCATGTTCGAGGCGTTGTCCAACCATTCTTGGTCATAACTCACGGCAATTTGACGACAACACCAAACCTAAGTATTTACAGCAAGCATATGACACCCGTGCTCAGTTTTTGATTTCGCATCCATTGGCGCTGAAATTTAATCATTTGCATCTCTTGTACAGATGATTTTACATACCAAATTCTATGGTTATCGATAAATGTTTCTGGGTGTTTTGATTTTTTGGTCAGTTCAAAATCGTTCAGTTGAGTATAGCATGTTCTTATACGTTGTCCAGTCATTCTTGGACGCAACTAATGGCAATTCGAAAATACCAAACCCGAATATTCACAGCGAGCCGTTGATACCTGTCTAAAAACCCCAGGTTTGTGCTTTCATGTTTATTGACGCTGAAACACTAATCATTTGCATGTCTGATACAGAGGATTTTGCATACCGAATTTCATGGTTATCGATGAATGTTTCTGGGTGTTTTGATTTTTTTGTGCAGTGAATATAGGGAGATCTCATAATCTTTCTTTCAGGTGATAGCTGTAAGAGGAGAAGGTTACTAAACTAAATATGATGAAAAAATGCACATCCACTTACCTATTGTACATTAGGACGTCTGGTTTCCAAATTTTGTGCGGAGGTATTCTAAGGTCTTGTATGCCTCCAAACTCTGAGGCGTTCCACCTGAGATTCACGTCAACCCACTCCTACGTTGCATAACACAACAGGTAAGACAAAACATCTCTCACATTTCAAATGTTAAGAAGAAGCTATCTACAGAAACTAGATATATACTGGTTTAATGTCAAGAAAATCAATCATTTCGGAGATTGCAGTAAAATCTTTTATATTGCTAGTTAAATTAATGTATTTTTAAATAAAAAATTAGCTTTGTTACGTTCTTAAGAGGCTCATCTTTTAACAAATTTGCAAGGAGCTTATATAAATGATAAAAATTGGATTAAAATTTGGGTTTGTGACACAAGGTACAAAAACAGAGAAGTTGTAAAAGTTAGATTACTTAATATTTTGCGTATTTTTTCAAAACTTTCAGTTATGAATATTCAAATTACATACAAAAAATTTTAATGCAATCTGATGGTAAGAAAATGAAATTATATTAATACAGATAATTATGTAGTATTGCTGTTTTATATTTTAAATATGCATTTAAAACTTTTTTAAATTAAAAGCTTTCAGAAATTATTTTAAGTACTTATATTCTTACTGAATCAATTTCAAGAGAGTGATTAACACTGGTAAGGGACATTTACTATTAAAATTTGAATACACAACAGTTAATGCTAATGAAGCATATTGATAAAAAAACTGAATTTCGTTGTAACACTGAGAATGACTATCAACTCAGAGTCAAAAAATTAAAAAGTGTGTAAAATGAATAATATAAACAATTACCTCTTCTTGGAGGTGATTAAATTAATTAGGAATGTTTCCATTCAAAATTTATGCATGGTATAAAACCCATAGAGCATTCCTTGTTTAAAGATGACTTTTAACTTAAGTTATTGCATGTCATATTAACTCGTCAAAATTGATCAGAGTAATTTCACTATGAATATTTTAGAAATCTGGCAGTAAACACCTTAATAATGAGTAACTCTGTAATTTAGAGTGTACAGAAAAATTGCATTTTCAGCAGTTCAAATAAAAACACTTGAAGTCATTAACGAAGCAATCAGGATACTAAAAGTGGCATGCTGCTTTGTAAATCATACAAACTTTTGATATTTTCAACAAGAATTATGTTTATTATTTGTTTAATTAAATTATTTAAAAACTTCCATAAAATAACATAATTTCTTTCTTTCAGACATATTTCCATGCAAAAATAATGCAACTATCATATTTTTTATATTTTTGAAATAAAAAAAGATCAAAAATAAATTTATTAGTAATCAACACAAATATTTTATCTATACACGTCATTAAACTTTAAAGCTGTGTATTGTTTGGAAATAATTTCAGAATAATTTTAATTTTTCAACAATCCGTTACAGATAATGTAGAATTTTTTCTTATAATTTTAGATTTGCATATGATTTTCAGGAACTCTGTTGGTTTACTACTTGTAAAAATGTGTTTACATAAATTTAAAATATTAATTCAAAATATGTACATTTATATAAATGCGTATATATGGATACGCATGAAGAGTTTAGTTTAAATACAATATTTAAAAAAATTGTATAGAAAATTAATTAAGCAATTATGCAAAAGTTAAGTGTTAAATATTAACATACAGAATCAAAATGAGATCGTACTCATTCAAAATATTTCAATTAATCATAAAAGTCGTTGCTATGTTTTATTAATTTTGGGGATATGTGAGATTAATGGTTATGATTTTTGTATTTTCTATAGAGGTTGAATAAGAATGAAAAAGCTTTAAGATAAAGTTATATTAATTAACTTACTGTGATACGAAACTAAATATTCTGGAAATCTGAAATGATTCGCAAGTAAAAATAGACAATTTTTAATTACTGTTGGAAGATCAATAATTTTCTTGTTTGAACTAATTTTAATACAAAAATTCTTTTTTATTGCTTAAAAATTATAAAATTATGTGTAGAAAGACGCGTGAAAGATCGAAATTTATTCGTTAACTTGAAATCGTATACTGAACTGAAATAATAACTTTAGTTCGATTTTTAGATCTTTATCTGAGTGTTTTTCTTAGTCGCATCGCGTTATATTAAAGAATAGCTCTCGCATTGGATTATACTATTCGTTTTTAACTAGAGTAACTGTTTAAATTATGATTATATTAAGACAAATAAATTAATAAAATTATTTTGTAGTTACTAGTATTAGTAGAAGAAATATATTGAAAATGGATTTGAACTCAATAAAGCTAATCGGTTTAGCCATTTGCAAATTTGTAATGACAATATTGCAAACCACTGATGGTATCATTTGATAAAAAAAAATTCATTAATCTACTTTGTGATTAATGAAAATTTGTATTCTTTTATCATTACTATTTGTACTAAAGACATGAAACATTTACATTTACTTGTACATTTCTGACCCCAGTTAATATCCTCGTCCGTTTTACATGGGAGTTAAAAAATTTTCAAATTCTATTGCATTTCAAATTTTATTGCATCTTACAATAACTTTATTTCTGTCATCTGAAGATATTTTTATCTACTTTACATTACGATGACAGATAAAAAATAATTTCTAATATTATTTCCTGCGTAATATTTTCTTTCTGGATTTTTATTGATATGTTTATAGAAATTGGAAGATACTTTATCGTTATTAAATTATGCATTCCAAAAGGAAACTTTCCTGAATCATATCTCGAATTCGAAACGGCCTTTTTATATTTTTTATTTATTAAAATCAGGAAAGATGTTTTGGCATTTTGACACCGCATTCTGATTTCACGATTCCGCTTTTACGGATTGCTTTCTACACTCCATAAACTCCTCCAATTCCGGGAAAAAATACCTTTTATTCCAAATTAAGGAACGCGTTACGGTTATTTTGAATGAGTGCGATTACCACAAGGTAAGAAAAATATGAAAACTTTTATGAATGAATACATGATGTAAATTGGTGAAGATGATGAAGGTAAGAGGTTATCGAGCATTTCGCATGCATGGGTGGTAGAGAGTAGAGTGAGAGAGTGATAGTGCAGAAAATGAGTAAGCAGAATTTCATGCAGCCACGATCACGGAGAAAAAAACTGAAGTGAAGTAAGAGTGCCCATGCAGAGGATGAAAGAAGTGAAGTGATAAAAATGTGCGACAGGCAGACAGTAGAGTGCTTTAAACGAAATTATGAGGTGAAAGGTCAGGACTTAGTTAAAGTGGCAAGGGGTGTGGGACTTTTGATTTAAAAACAACTTCTCGTTTGCTTGAATTGTTATTTAAGCTCATTTAAATGTTGTTTCTGTTTAAAATCAGGTTGGAATCGTTCAGGAATGTTCATGTTCATTTATTCGCCTCTTTTGCGACAAAACATTTCTGAGTATTCATATAAATATATCTAGCGTATACAAATATTACTAAATGTAGTGCAAGTGCTTGTTTCTTAGAGATAGAGTTCTTAGGATTTCAGAAAAAACTGAAAGCAGATGGTGGGGTATATAACCATTATTGACTAAGACTTGCAGGGTTAATTTTTATATTCTCTTTCAAAGAAAAGTTATTTAAATTGTATGTAAAAAGTAACATGTATACGGTTATCATTTTCAGTCATGATGGAGGTAGGAGTGTAAATTCGTTTACATTAAAATTACTGCTTAAGATAAAACGTTTGATTTTAAACTAATTTTAAACATTTAAATATCATTTACATTTATTGTTTGTATGTGATTGTGAAATGCGAAACGGGAATTTGTATACAGTAGAAAAATAGACCTTTAAACTGGCAACTCAGTACTTTCAGAAAAGAAATCAATGCAAATAACTTCTTTCATTAGTTCATTTGTTCTGTTTATAAACATCTTAATCAGATGAAATAGAGCTAGCTGTATGAATAATCTTAAAAAAATGTTTTGCTTAACCATTTCAAAATTATTTACACCGATTTTATTTCAAATCAAGTAAAAACAAAGTATTGGACAAATTAAATAACATCTTATGAACTATTAATCTTTTCATCGATCCATTTGTGCTTTGAAGCATAATTGCCAATGAACAGTAATAATTTAGTACAACCATTAATTTCGTAATTGTTTAAGTGTTACATTATGTTCTAGGAATAAGTATTCATTAATTAACTTTAATTTAATCCCGTATTAATTATTTTTATTTTATAGATGTGTTGCTATTATTACTTATCTAATTTTGCATAAAACAGTTCACCTACCCTTGGACCGTGAGACTATTTTGTTTACAAATGTATATGTAATTGTATACATTCGGCAAAGTATTAATATTGCTCTATTTTAATTTTCCTTTGTGAATAATTTGAGCTAAAACCGATAGGAAATTGGGCAGTTAAAGTTAATTATTTATGGTATTAATTTCTCTAAATTAATACATCCATTTCATAAAAATAACTTTGGTTTGTTTAAAATTTTAAATTGTTAAAAAAAATTTAAATTTAAGACTTAAAAAGCAAAGTATATTAAACGTTTTCAATACTTTTTTTACAGGGGATATCATTTAGCCCCCACTTTTGTGATGAATAAAATTTAGAAAAAACCCTCAATACTTCGGTTCACATCATTAAAAGTAAATGGGTTGGCTTTTACAATACTCCAAATGCAAAGGAGATTATTTGGTAATGAATCGGAGAAAAAGCTTGTTTTCTCTCTGTCCTCAATTTTGATTTTTGTAGGGACTAAGTAAAGTTTTATTATCACTTGAAAATAACTTTTTTATAGTACGAGAGAAAAAAAAACTGAGCTTAAAAAATAATTTTCCTGAAACAATTAGTAGGCGACCTAAATGTTTTTCCGATGCTACAATGTTAAAAATGCCCACAAGCATTTCGTTAGGCTCCTCTACTAATGGATGTGGAAATAAATTACGAGCGACACAATCCAAATTAATTACGCCAAAAACGAAAGCGAAATAAGAAATATTTATGTTATTTGAAATCCTATGAAAGTTCTTAGAGTAATTGCCGTTCTCGTTTGCCTCAAGCCACAGCAAGTCTGTTGCCAATGTGACTCAAACGAAGGCAATTAATTATGTTCTGTCATTTTATATGAAATTCTTACCCGCACACGCTTTGTACTGTGGATAGGAATAAGTTTCTAGAGGAAATAATATCTCTGAATGATTGATCATTAAAAATCGTTTCTTTGAATCATTCTTGAACATTCGGGTTAAAAGTTTTCCGAATTTAAACAATAAGGTTAATATTTTCGTTATTTATTAAAAAGTGTTCACATTTAAATCAGAAACGAGAAACGTTAGCATAAAATATCGTTATTGAGATTTGAAGTTATAGTGTTTGAATGAATTATAAGTTTCAAATTAGCATTGTTGCTAAATGCTTACATTAGTTATTCCATTAAATTCATTATTTCATTATTCAAAAAAAATAGTGTCCTTTCAATTAAAATTATATCTCCTCTGTACACTATCAATATTCTTTATTCCAAAATTTAAACGAATAATCGGAGAAATATTTTTCTCACCTTTTAAAACTAAAGTAGTATTACATTTTTAAAAACCTTGTGCTTTTAGAAGTCTGTATTTTTTATTATAATTTGATCTGAAATACTTTATTGCCCAAATTTTGAACATTTTAAAATTCACATTTCGCAATATTAATGAATACCCAGCTGCTTGAAATGTATGTAAAAAATATTGAAAATGATTAAGCTATATTTTTAAAACGATAGTTTCGAAAGAAACATTTTATCTCACTGTATTACCTTCTTTAATAAAATTGAAAAAACTGAGAATTCAAAACAAAGTGACATTGAAATAAATTCATTAACTTTTGGAAGTATTTCCTAATATACTTAAAAATTGTTTACGTGTCTGAAAAATGTGTTTTTATTAATAGTACTTCTTGTATTCTGGATAACATTTGAATATATATAGTTTTTAAGGAATATACAATTGCCTTTTATTACATTTGGTAAACTCTCAGTTTCAAACTATGTAATTATTATAGTAATTTATATCAAAATTTTGAAAACATAAATATTTATAAGTTCATAATACATTATTTCTATTTGCTACGAAGAAAGAATAATAATTGCATATAATTTTTCTTCTCGTTTATTAAATCTCATTACTAAGATAGAATTCCTTGAAACAATTAAGAAAATAATTACTTTTATGTGTTCATTGTTTAGATTTATAAAGCAATTATATTATTTGTATATGTTTGTGTGTGATACTAATATGATCTACTAACTATAGTTGTTATTGATTATTCCATTAAACAGACTTTCTTAAATTTAAATAATCTCTTTAAGAGTAGTATGCCAGTGTTTTGATTTTAATAAGACTCTTTTAATTACATATGTGTGTATCAAAAGTATATTAAGTTATTTTGAATTCTATTGTATTGTTTGTGGAAAAGAACGGGATTCTATTTTTGCTATATATACGAGCAAACAATTTTAAATTTTAAGCAATTTTAAATACTACATCTAAAGCGCGATTTGAAAAAATGATTTCTGAACCTTTGATTCTCACAGAATAATGTACAAAGTGTTTGTACCTCAATATGCATGCTTTAATTATGATACTATTTATATTCTAGCAAATAAAGTAATTATTTTCTTTTTCTCCAGCAAATATAACCGAAAAGTACTGCAAAAATGTTACTTTAATTATCCTCGCACATGCAAAACTTTTATATCTAAGAAGTGTAAATTGCTTACTACGTGTTCGTTTTCCATTAGTTCATGCATTAATGCTTTTGCTATCTAAATCTGTAAAAATGCTTCAGCTGTACTCTTGTTTCTAATAACCATATCACGTTTCAAAGCGAATCGGCATGAAGCTAGATTTTAAGCAATTTCAGAGTGAATTGACTTCACCTAAAATAGCCCTAGCATGCAAGAAATCCATGCCTAATATCGGTTATAAGATTCACTCGGCTTATTCAATATAGGCCGTATTGTTTATTGGGTTTCGTCCTTAGCTGATTTGCAAGAGGCTAAAATAAACTAGGATGCCACCATGCATTTGATAACGAGAGGGCCGGATTAGGCTTGGCAAAGAGGATAAATTAAGTTGATGTTAAAATAGATTCTTTTGAATCCGAAGCTTAAAGATTCATTTGAATCTTTTTAGAGTACTTAGTATATCTGATCAAGTATTAGGAGATAGTCATCTTTTAAAATCTGAGGCTTGTTCTCAGACGTAATGCCACTTAAAACTGCAGATCTTTTAAAAGTGCTTTCAACTTGGTTTATCCTCCAGTTTGAGCTGTTGTATCGATCATTACAAACTTACCAATTTTAACCAGATATTTGAAATAATTTGTTGGTTCTTTTCGTCCTATAAGAGGGGAAATGAAAAAAAGAATATAAAATAGAGAATCATTCCAAAACACACAAACTTTTTTGTTAACAAGCACACAGTTGCTATTGTGCAGGCCTGAAAAATTGGGAACGCAAAAAATTATAAATAAACAGGGAAAGTGGAAAATTGGGTCTCAACAGGAGTAGAACTAAAGAAACAGCTGGTTTCTATAGATTTGCATAGTGGATGAAGGACGAAATAGATTGCTTTTCGTTTTTGGATCCATTATAATGGATATAATTTTCTTCACTATTTAAACCAGGTTTGAAATTCTCTTCAGAATCTTTAATTTCTTTGCTGTTGTCAGGTGCAAACTATTTTCCTAAATCCACTTTGCGTACATGTAAATAGTGATAGCGTTAAGGATCAGGTTTTGGTTCTGTCGTTTTTGGCTAAAAAGTTCGATTCGCCTTTTGTGTGTTTCCACTTTTATAATGAAACAACTTACCAGATTTAACCATACGTTTGACACTACAATTTGATTCTTTTCATCCTGAAGGTGCAAAGAAAAAACAAGAAAAAAGTATCAAAAACATTTTAAGAAGGGAAAAAGATATGTGTGTCTTGCCTGCAAAATAATGCAAAATAGATTCGATTCTGCTACTGTTCCTTTTATTATTTTCAAAATGAAAAATATTCTTTCATCAATTATTTCAGTCACATAAACTACTCCAAACTACGTTTTTACATTTATTTACTTTTGTGAATGCTATTAACTGAATTTGATTCGTGAAATAGAATAATCATTAAGTGGAAACATAGCGCGATTACATTTGATTTCATAAATAAATAAATATGTCATAAAATACGACAATATTGCAGAAAATTTGAAATTTAATCGAACAAATCTAGCAACTTTTATCTTTATTAAAAGAGGTGATATTTACATAATTCCCACTGGTTGGAGGAGAATAATTTATAAGTACTAAGTAAAGTGTTACGAAAGTAAATTGAAAATTCAGAAGAATTTTTAAAATTTCTTTAATAACAATGAGAATGAATAACAAAATAGGAACGGATACTACTTTTATATAGCTAAAGCAAAATTATTGCTCCGTTTCCACCCTTAAGCATCTAAATCACCAAACGAATCAGTAGCTAATACCTTTCATTTGAATTTTTCATAATAGTTTCATAATTTTAATTGTTCAATTTTTAAAAAATCTATCGAAGGGAAAAATTTAGTGTTGAAAACTGAAAAAGTTTAAAAACAGTTAATTTCAAGGAACTTCATATGGGATTTATTCATGAATTAAAACACTTAAATCATTAAAATATATACCAGATAATGTATAATTAATAATATATAAGCATATAATACGAAAAGCATAAGTCCTATAAGTAAAATATATAAAAGTGCATAAATGGTGAGTAAAAGCGTCATAAAATACCGCTGACAAGAAAAAGCAATTTTTCCATTTTTAAATACATGAATATGTTGAACAATAAACAACAAACATTGAAAATAACATTGAAATTTCAAATTCGCTTCTCAAAACAACCATACAATTGTGAATCTTAGGTAGTAAAAGTAATCACATCTTTATTAGTTTTACTAAATGTTTGGAGCTTTCAGAAAAAAAAATCTTTATACAACATAAATATAAAAATTCAAAATGAACAAAGGTTTTTTTTCTGAACAAACTCCACTCTTTACTAACACTTTCACCTTATTATATATTGGCTAGAGTATACTCCTACAAATAACAGAGCTTTGTCTGATTTAACTCTTGGAAGCCCTTGTGAATGAATATAATAAAAACATACTATAAAACCAGAAACAGATTAAAATATTTAACAAACCGATATATAGAGCAAAGTAAACCTTTTTATATGTACAATAGTTTTTATTCACAAAATACAGTGTTATAATAAAATTGTAACTGATATTTCACATAAAAATATTTAATCTGTTTTCCATGAGAAGGAGATGAATATCTATAGAAATTGCTAAACTTAATTATATCTCAAAGAATAAATACATATATACATAACTTTGTAAAAGATATAATTAAATGTATGCATTCCTCATTTTTATAGCATTTTAAAATACTTTGCATTCGTGGATCACAAAGTAGTACAATAATCGATGCTAAAAATTTTCTTTGGTTTTTCAGCATTTTTAACTTTAAATACTAGCGTTAAAAGCTAAAATTTTTAAGAAAATACAGAACTAGAAATATTCGTATATTATAAAAAGTATTTGAATAATCATAAGATAAGATTTTTCTACAAAATGATTTCATAGAAGTAAATACTCTAATACAATTGCATTTCATAGATATTCTTGCAGAACATTTATCCTTAAAAAGTGATTTAAAAGGTTCACTAAACACAAAATAATGTTAGTATTCTTTCTAATTTATGCTATGACTTAGATACAAGTCCAAGGTACATAAAAGGAATAAGCATTCGTTTGTGTAAACTACACCATTTGTACCACATCGTATTTGTAATAAGTACCACTTCTTAATAGAACAAGTTTAAAAATAACAGTGATGCAGAATTACAATAGTTCATATGTATTGTAACTAAATAGAATTTACAAACGGTATTGAAAAGGAACTCAAAATACCTAAATCTACTAACTGTTTATACTTATCAAAAGAATTTTCAGTGATAAAGCTTTAGTAAAAATGTTATTTTAATTCTAAATTTCAATAGATCGAAAATTAGATATTCTTGCAGAACATTTTCCCTTAGAAAAAAACCCAGATTAATTTAGAGGATTAGACTAAACGTAAAATAATGTTAGTGTTCTCTCTAATGTACACGAATTTAGATAAATTTCCAAAGGAAAAACATTTTAGGAAAATGTACCTTTTGTACTACATCACGTTTTGAATAAATATCACTTCTTAGTAGAATGTGTTTAAGAAAACATATTGAAGCATAATTAGTATAGTTTATATTCATAGTTACTGCATCCGAGTTACAATTTAAAAACGTTTTTGGAAATGAACCCAAAATTCACAAATCCTACGAACAGTTCATATTTCTTATTTAATAGAATTTTACCAAATGAAGCTTTAATAAAAGCGTTACTTTAAATTTTTTATATACTTCCCCCTAAGGGAATTATAACAAATAAACTTAAGTACATCGTCAGCTTACAGCAGAAACTCACTAACATTTTTTGAAGTCACTAATAGAGTATTTGCATGATGAGAAGTACATAGTCATATTGTAATCTGTTTAAAAGATATGTAATACTATCAAAATGTTTATTACTTTTACTTTTTGGCCTAAAACGAAGATGGCTTTTAAACAGCTGTACAGTAAAAAATATGTTTCTAAGTTAATGCGGTTTTGTTCTACGCTATATTTTTAAAAACTTTTTATTTTAAAATACATCAAAGTAAGTAAAATGGAAAAGATAAAACTCCCACAAAATATTTAATATCCATTTGAACCCAGTTTGAAAAACACTAGTAAAACCGAAATTTCGCGTAATAAAATAACAGTGTAAAATATTTAAAAAGACTCACAAAAACGAAAGTTAAACTCTTCCTGGAACTGATCAGGCAGTGATTGAAATGCTGCCCACACTAATTTTTTCTGGGAAACGATAAATGTCTGGGAATCTATCAAAAGTTCAGTGCTTCAGTAGGAAAAGGCTTTGGGGAGGCAGAGATAAACTTTCCTGCTTCCCCAAACACCATCACGAAAATGAAATTTCCGGAAGATAATCTTTCGTCTATCGGGTCACTTTAGAGGACGTAATTTGTATCAAGAACTGCTAACCCGAAAACATATGGCTCCACAAAGTGGCAATACTTTAAGGCTGAAAGCAACCATTAAAGCTTTATTGGGGCATTTGAAGGGGAAAGGTTCCTTCAAAAAGGCCTCTCTCTACTAAATAAACCTCAAACTCTTTCTGTGGAAAGACAGGCGTTTCAAGCCATTAGTTGAATATAACTGATGTAATCTTAAAGATATATACTTAATGTAATTCTAATTGACGTGAAACTGAATAGTAATCTACAACAGAGAGGCATGCCTTGATAGCATAAGAAACACATATCCCATAAAATTTAAAAAATATAGTTTATATATATTTGAATGTAACGTAGGTTGGTTGGGTTTTATAGCGCAAACACCATATTTGGTTAAACTTCGTCAAACAATGTCAAATGGACACACACAAGAAAAAAATTACTGATACTAAAAAGAGAAATACACCCAGGGAGGAATCGAACCTGTGCGGCCTACACGGAGGTTGCTAAAGTAAATGGGAAAATCTTTGGAGTCACATGAGAGTCTAAGAAAATCTTTTTTTTTAATTAAAAAATAAAGGTCCTCACATCAATAAGTATAACATCAATAAGTATAACATCAATAAGTATTTTGATTACTGTTTCTCTATAAAAAAATTCATATTGATTGTTAAAATACAATTTATAATTTCAGGTTATGCTATCCGATAAAAAAGTATTCCACATATACAAAAGATTTTAACAATACTTGTTTAATATATAGTACTTGGAAGAGTATTGAAAGTATCCTCATATTGATCGATGAACCAAAATGTTAACCCTCCAAGTGGTTTTGACGAGATATCTCATTCATCAAGATCTGATCAATTGTGTTAATGACGAGATGTCACGTCATCAAGGTATTGCTGATTTTTTACGATGACGAGGGTTAAAGTAGCACCTCCTGAGCCCTAAAGTCAATTATTGTGGCAGTTTTATCCTTACCATTGTCTTGTAGTTACAGTGATGTTAGTCTACCTACTTTCTAGTTTATCCACTGATGTCAGTGCTAGAAGTAGCTTATTATTAGGATGTCAAAAGTTTTAAGAATAGACAATAATTAAAATTATATTTAGTTGCACAAAGGTGAAGAGGCATCTCATACCTATTTATGTATCAAGCATACTGGAAATTCGTTACTTAAAAAATCCTTTTCTCAATTTAAATTAAAAAACGTAATAAGCATAAAATGAGCGGTAGTATATTTACAGCGATAATCGATAATTATAGCAATAAGTATGCAGGAAGCATAGCATTTATTACGTTACTATTTAAAATAAAGTTAAAAATCTAGTTAAAATCTGAATTATATAAAAGCTTCATACAGCGAATAAGATTTGAAACGTAAGCAATCTAGACCATTTCGCGGATGAATATCTGCAACATCGCCATAACTAAAAACATTTGTTTTCTCAACGAAAACATGTTGGTTTCGTGGATGTGTAAATTCGTTTAAATGAACATCAACTATTTTTGATTTGAATGTCTTTATTAATCATTTTTTGAAGGTTTTGTAATTAATTCAATCACTATTTATTTATAATACAACGAATCCCTCACTTCTGTAAGAGTATAATTTGTGTATCAATTGACTAAACCTAAACTTCAAAGGTAGAATTCCTTTGAGAATTCTCTTGCGTGTTTATCTCTAATCTAAACGCAAATACTATTAAGACGATTCCTACAAGTTGTTTCTATCTCGAATTTCCGAGTTAACATGGGTATCATGAGAATTCCGTATCATTTAGAGGCAAAAGAGACGTGAATAAGTAACTTGTTTTGGTTCAATTTAAAATAAACATCACACAATTTATTTGTGGAGGGCATAAGGGAACACAGTGCAAATAGATGAAGGTTAAGATATAAATTAACTTATATATTTACTTAAATCGTATTCAAATGTAAGAACAGTTCCTCATTTGATGCGAAGGAAGGGGTATTTTCAATGTCAGACGTGCTATTTTTATTTTCTCCGTTTACAGTTTCCAAAATGTGTCTAATTTATATATATATATATATATATATATATATATATATATATATATATATATATATATATATATATGTGTGTGTGTGTGTGTGTGTGTGTGTGAAATGTTCTCAAATCGAATATTAAATATTTAGTTATAAAATGATGTTTTAGAGAATTATAATTAGTTTAAATTATTCCTTGTCAGTTTCGAAGAAAGTTATGAAAATTTATTTATTCATTAATAATCTATCATAATTGTTAACAGCGATTCACAAATAGATACAAAGTTTTGAATAATGTTTATAAATTTAGAGAATTGTTAGTTCAGAAATTACATATTTTGAAAACTGTTTTACTTAAAATGTTTTATTTTAACATTTTCAAGAACATGAAGAAATAAATCTTGGAACATTTTTCAGTAGTAATCTGGTCACAGTAATTTTAAAAATGCTGTGATATTCGCTTTCTCAATTAAATGACATGTAATTGCTATATTGTTAGGATTACGAAACATTTGAAAGCAAAATTTCTTCACTCAAGTATTTGTATCAGAAAAATGTTCTTCAATAATCTGCTCCATTTATACTCGCATTATAACGAAAATTCAATTTGGTCGTCTAGTTATGAATAAACTAAAACTTAGACGCTCAAATGAATACTGAAAGGGTAGAAGTGAACTTTACACGTAAATATGAAACAAAATATTTTCGTTTCAAATATTCGGTTGTCTGAACGAACAAGATTTAGAAAAATAATAGAAATGAAGTATTCTAAGCATTTACATACGATTCCACCACATTGGGAACATCAAAAGATAAAGTGTTGTGAAGTGGATTAATAACAAGCTTTTTTAACATTTCTCTCCAAATCAATCAGGAGGATGATTGTCATGAAAAAGCAACCCCAAAATGGCATATCTCCGAACTGTTCAAAAATGGCGGAAAAGAGCATTAAAATGCAAGCATTAACCGATAACATTTAAGTCTGCATATTTTCGTCGATGCAACATTTATTACGAACGATGAAGATTTTCGAATACAGTAGCACACAAGGGAATTTTTTCAGAGTCTAAACAATTCTCGGCGTGTTACGGAGCTTAAGGCTCGCAAAAAGGGAACTTTCCTCTACTCGGCGCGAGCATTCGGAATAATTCATCGATACAAAAAATGCTGGAGTATGCTTCTACGTATTATGCAAAATTCTGAGCACACGTCTTTCCCTATGTGCCTTTCATCTCTCCTCCCATTTACATTTGGAAAGCAGCCGTTCTCTTTTTTTCTCCAGGATTTTACTCCTTCAAGTTTTGAATCGAGCTTTCTCTCTTGTTTGCTTTTTTGTGCTGCCTTTCTACATTGGCTGCTTGTTTATTTCATGCGGAAATACCCAAGAGAGGTTCCCAGAGAAGATTTCGCCGGCTGCTGGAAGAATCTTGGATTCTTCATATCCTTGTACCCGACTAATTTCTTACGTTGCTTTGTAAAGCGTTTAAGTGAATTACTTAGCATTGTTTCGACAATGGTAAAAAGACGACGTATCGTAAAGTATTTGATTCTAAAACGAGGGCGAGAAAATACACGATACTCAATGTAACTATAAACTTTATTTAAAAGTAGAAGTAGACAATAACATTTTTATCATATCTCTTTTATTTCCAATGCACTTTTATGTTTTAAGCACCATTTTTGGTTAAGGGGACACAGTACCTTTTGAACAACTTGTTTTGATTTTATTTTACAACAAAATTGTTTATTGTACCTTTTTATAATACATATAAAATATACATCACAAAAAAACTTTTTAAGTAAAAATAATTAAAAATTCAGTTTAAAAAATATTTGAACATTTTAATTTCCTACTCCTAAAAAGTTTAATTTGTTCTTTATTTTCCTTGAAAAGTTTTCCTGAACTTTGTGCACGGACTTGCATGTGATACTGCTTTATTTTTTACAAGTATTTTTTAAGACATTATCGAAAACAGTCATACTTGATTTTAGAGCAATTAAAAAGATATATATTAATCTTAATTCTTATTCTGTGTACGAAGTTATCAAATGCATCATAAAAATAACTACTAAATGTTTTAAATCAATATAATAATTTTAAATACATTATAATCATGAAAAACACAAAGCTGAGGAAAACTACTATAATTTAACCCTCTGTGCGTCACAAGATTTCCGAGTAATGTAATATTGCTTTTACCCCTCAATACACATAAGAATTAAATTACAATATACACTACCTGACATTGAAAATGCAACACCGAGAAGGAGTGCGCAGAACTGGATGAAATTTACAGGGTAGACGCAGCTCACCGAGATATGTAAATGATGCAAACTGCGCAGCTGTCCCGCGCACGGCGAGTGAAAAACCAGGGAAGGAACCTGCAAAAGTGGTCAGTTTCGCGCCGCTCTGTTTACCAGGTAAATCAAGTTGTAATTTGTTTTTGTGTCTCAGAGGAAACGTCTAGTAGCGGAGAATGCCAGGACGCCGCCAATCAAGACAGTTCCATCAAACAGACGACTTCACGAGAGGTATGGTGATTGGCCTCAGAAGGGCAGGTTGGTCCATACGTCAAATCTCAGCAGATACCCACCTACACGCGTCCACGGTGCACCGGTTGTGGCACAGATGGATGGACCAAGGGAATGTGGCACGTTTGAGGGGTTCCGGTGCAGCCAGAGTGACGTCAGCACGCGTGGACCGACGCATCTGCCGGCAAGCATCGGCGGCCCCGCAAGCTACGTCTGTCGCTCTTTTGCAGCATGTGCAGGACACCCTTGATGCTCCCATATCGTCCAGGACCATTAGCCGCCGATTGATCGCTGGCGGCCTGCACTCATGGCGCCCGTCGAGACGACTACCATTGACCCTACAGTACAGACGTCTCCGTTTGCAATGGTGTCGGGATAGAGCCACATGGACGACGGAATGGCACAGGGTGGTGTTCTCAGACGAGTCACGCTTCTGTTTTAGCAATGAACAGTCTCCGTGTACGAGTCTGGCGCCGACGTGGTGACAGGCCAATCCGGCCATATCTGTGGAACGCCATACCGCGAGACAACGCGGTATAATGGTTTGGGGCGCCATCGCCTACGATAGCAGGTCACCTCTGGTCCGTATTCAGGGCACTATGACGGCCCAACGATACGTGGATGACGTGCTGCAGCCGGTGATACTACCTTTCCTCCAAGGGATGCCCAATGCCATTTTCCAGCAGGATAACGCCCGGCCGCACACGGCACGCATCAATCAACATGCCCTGCAAGGTACCCAGGTGCTTCCCTGGCCAGCTGTCTCCCCTGATCTCTCACCTATCGAACATTTCTGGAACGTCATTGGACGTCGCTTGCATGCGTTGCCACCGGCAAGTTCAGAAGACGAACTCTGGCAAATGGTTGACAGGAATGGGCAGCCATCCCTCAGGACACCATCCGCACGCTCATTGCGTCTGTACCTAGACGTGTTGCTGCCTGTATCGCCGCTCGCGGTGGTCCTACAACCTACTGATCAGACGTTCTTGCTGCTCAGTGGCAAGGTGTATAATGTTGCAATAAAGATCACTTATTGCTCGTTGCTGTCTCTCTCTGTTTGCCAAATTTCATCACTTTCTGCCAACTCCTTCTTGGTGTTGCATTTTCAATGTCAGGTAGTGTATATTGGTTGTAAGAAACCTAGGGAAGATTCTATTGGTAAAAAAGGTCAAATCTGGTAGAGGTCATGGCAGGGAAGGCTGCAGCTTGCATGGTGGAATAATGCGTGCGAACCCCCTTCAGAGTTAGACATTTTCACTCCTGATGTTCTATGGAAAAACTTTAATACTCGCTAATTAATGTAGACTATGAAAATTTTCCCATATTCTTTAAAGGTGTACAATTAATATTCGCACATTTTTAGGGCACTGTGTCTCCTTAAAGTTACCTCTTTCCTCAGTTCTTGTCCGAGGTCAATGAATAACTGACTATTGACTTGTCATTTCAATAATCACTGTTTGTTTAAATGAATGATGTTCGATGAGCTGTCATCGATGTCGTTATTTGTGGGTGCAGTAATTCTTTCAAGTGTAGCACTTGTGCAACAGTTTTTGAATTTTTCAGCCGACACGCTTCTGTACAACATCGTTCCCAAACTGTAAGGGAGGACAAAACAACGGATCACTGAGCGTTTTACTTTGATGAAAACGGAAAGCCGAACAGCCATGGTTAACGTCACGGCAGAGACTAATGACCTAGCAACTTCAAATCTGGACACTTTTCGTGTTTCAATATTAAGTATAAAATAATTTTATTTAAAAATAATAACACATACTAATCATGAAAGTATGTGTAAAGCATCAAGTTAGATAATTGTAATTTATGTAGCGTCACTTAAATAGCAAGAACTAGGTAAGTCAATAAATGATGTATATTGAGTTACTTAATTGATAAATCTGAGATCATGAAGAATGTAATGCAAGAACTAAATACCTTTTTACCGCTTAAGCTTTATATACCGGTTAATGAAAAATGTATGTATATATGAAGCACTGAAATCTCAAACCCCGAAAAATTTAGTTACCTGATTCATGAATTCTGGTGACGATTTAATCTGTAATGCAGAATAATCCAAGATTTTAACTATGCCTGAATTATTAGTCTAGCAAAGAATAATAAAGGTCGTATGCATACCCTTGATTCAACACTAATAAAACAGCATAAAAACTTTATTTCCCCAGCAATACATTCTGTAAATGGGTAGGATAATACTGAATGAATAAAGGTATCAATATCAGATGCCAGAAAACACAAACGTATATACAAAGACCATGTTGACGTAACTAATTCCATTGAAAATTTCACAGAATCCTAGCTAATTGAATACCTTTCAGTCATTGTAGAGCTTACCTTGCAAAATGAACACCGAGTACTGCAACCAGAAGGAATCGCTTCAACAAGCCCACGGATGGTCCTGTGGCTGCATCAGAATACCGAAGCACGGGTTAATCTAGGCGAAACACTGTGAACCATTTCCAATCTCATTACCACTCACTGACTAAGTACAACGTCAGCGACTCGATTAGCGACGGAACTTGCTACGTCTAATACAAATCCCATTCACAGCAGAATCAGTGCAGTTTAATACGGACAGGGAGTAGTAAACATGATCTAAATAGCTGTGAGGTGTGCAGAATTTAGATTGGATTTTAGATAGAGACCATTGCCTAGCCTGTCCCTTGGGGCTACTTTTCTCGGGTTTGGTAAAGAAGGCCATGAATGGATTGCATGCTTTTTTCTAAATACCGCAACAACTACATATTGTTATTTATTACATACATCAAGCTCTCCATAAAAGTAGAGCTGTATACACAGCTACAGTAGAATGTAGTTCCACATTCATTAGTCTTGAAAGTATTTATAGTTGGTCCTATTTTTTGCCACTCTATCTAATTTAACCCTTTCTCTTATTTTTCCAAACTTTTCAACTTGAATTATAATAATTAGCATTAGTTAAATTGTTATCCTAATGTTTCATTCTGATTTTCTTGAAACAAGTTTTAACCTTCTGAGCTTCACGGGATTTTCAATTAGTGTAATGAATTTATCTTATGCAATATTACGCTTACTTACATTAAGAGACTAGATAACCAAATCCCTTGTTTGAAGGAATTCTACACAAGAATTTATTAGTAATAGGGTCAAAACTGATTAAAAGTCATGCACAAAAGACTGACAATTTCCGAACTAATATTTGAATACTTATCAAACTCCTTTCCACCATCATTATTTCATATTTTTAAGCTTATTATCATACTCCCAAAAACACAAAAATAAATAATTCATGTACATGGCATGTTCACCTTTCAGAGGGTTAATATGTAATGAATTATTTATTTTTGTGTTTTGGGAGTATGATAATAAGCTTAAAAATATGAAATAATGATGGTGGAAAGGAGTTTGATAAGCATTCAAATATTAGTTTATTCTGGTACATAAACTAAAAAGGACATTGTTCCTTTCACTGTCATTATAATCATATTAACCCATCCACTTGGTTTCGACAAGATCTAGATCTGACCAATTTTGCTAATGACGAGATACCTCGTCAACATATTGCCGATTTATTGATGACAAGATCAAGATATGGTCAGTTTTTCTAATGACGAGACATCTCGTCTATTAAGAACTGGTGAGTTTTGCTAATGACAAGACTTCTCGCCGAGGCAACCGCGAGTAGAGTTAAAGCATTTTAAAGGTGTTTTCTTAAAATTTTCCTTTACATAAAATATTTTTGCAGTATGCATAAGTACTATGAAATAAGTATTTGAAGATACTTAATTAGGAATTTGGAAATTGGTAATAAAGGTATCTCTTTTAGCAATTAGAGTTTAAGAAACAGTAGAAATAAATAACATAATCATTATTAATAGAACTTTGTTAGTGTCCTCACACAGAACTAAGAATTCCAAACAAAATTTTTAAGTTGATTCAACTCAGGTCCGAGATCAATTTCAAAACTCAAGATTTATGCGTGTTTAGCTTAGGGTTATTAAAGTTTCTTGACTGCTTTGAACGAGTATATAATTAAAACGTGAAGGTAACTTGCTATGTACTCGCCAAGCCAAACCTAAACAGTGTGGACACTAGAGTGAGAGGGACTCAAAGTCATCAAACTAATTAAGCTTGTTAACTCGGCTATAATTTTGAATAATGAAGATAACCTTAAAAGTACTTATGTGCTTAAATGACTTATGAAGAGATCCATGTTTTGATTTTAATTCCGTCTTTCTGTAAGTATATATTTATTAGTTCATAGTATTTGATTGAAATAAATTTGATGCGATAAATATGGATTATGCATGAAATGATTCGAAATATTACACTATTACAATCGTAGAATATAAATTTAAAAAAGATGAAGGGAAAAACATGGATGACAAAAAAGTATAACCTATTCGTGAAAGATTTACAAGATGACGTATGGTATTTAGACAGTCATCTAAAATATTTACTATAAACTCCAACAACATTACACTATAAATTGGAAACAAACCCTTATCGTGACCGGACAATTCCCATGAGATATTCTTGGCATGAAACAATCTCATTTCCCGTTAACAATTAATTAGTTTTTCATACAACAAAGAGTCCTATTCAGTGAGTATTACGGTTAATGGTATCTGACTGGAAACATTAGTCGCGCTGAAAAGAATTAATACACTTCTAAGTAATTGCCTTTTCGCCATAATAGTGCAGTTAAATTTCGTTTCGTGGAACATTTAATACCATTAAGGGTAAGCATTCAAAAAGCTGCATCATCAAATGAAATTCCAATCCGTGTATTTCCAACTTTAAAGGAAGGCTTGAATCTTCGGTTGACGTTAGTATAAATATTACCCGGGCTCGCCAAACTGAGCCCCACGGGCCGTATTACCCCGGAAGGCTAGTTACATTTGAGGCCACTATAAAAATTGAAAGCAAATTAAACAGATATAGTAATAAAATAAAGAGAAACGTAATATATGAAGCACTTTATCTATCTATCTTGTAGATGCTTTTGATATTTTTCAAAGTGAATTTAGAAGGCAGTTTTCGGAAAATTCAAGCGACTCAGCCAGCATTGAAATAGACCTAAAACTTAGTGTTCCCAAGGGAATAGATTCGCATAAAATTTATATTATAAGACGAATGAAATATATTTTTACTAAACTTGATTTTTTTGTTAATTTGAAATATTTTTATATACAGACAACGGAAAATTGTACTTCGTCAAGTTGGCCAACAGAACTATTTGAATTGGCCAGATCTGGATATAATCACCTCCACAACACGATTCCTTTTTCAAATGGATTGTGACCATATGATTCAGTGACCATATAACGTTGCAACAATCTTATCGTGACCTACAGAGAAGCACTTAACTACTTGACAGCAATAATATCGTTACGGGTGATTTCATACTTTTCAATACCAGTTTAGAAGAAAGTTTTCGAAGAAAACAGGCGATTCAGTCATCATTTAAGTATATCTAAAATTAGGGGTCGTTAAGAAAAACAAACATTTATAAAATTTATGTTATAATACGAGTGAAAAATAAATTTTACGGAACTAGATTAGTCTAAAATTTAAAACGCTGTTTTATTGGTGACCACCAAGAAATTCATAGCTCGTCAAGGAAACCCACAGAGCAATTTGAGTTTGCCAAGCCTGGATATCACCCCCTCCACTTACCTCCTTCCTTTTTCAACTCAGTGGCTGGCTAATCCATGTGGCGACGTGACAATCCCCTCATGACCTATGGGGGAACACTTTACCACTTGACCTAACAATAATATTTTCTCTCGAGACAGACACTCTGGACACGGTCCTCTCTCCACTGACCGAAAATGAATTCTTCGACCCCATCGATCAAGCCGATGATATGTAGGACGACAAAGCAGATATTTCACCCTTATTAAAACTGAAAATGCCCCGGACATAAATCTACTTCCGTATCCGATTGTAGGAAGGGATCACCAAGAACGGAAGAAAAAACCTGATACGGTTGGGGAATCTAATGTTGAGGGTGGGAAGAAGAGGTATTGCTGTCTTGCGATGTACATTTAGCTTACCGTTTGCCCTTAAGCCTTAGGGAAATCAACGGCGTAGAGAAGAGGTGGAAGGGAATGTTGTGCAGAGACTAAAGCCTCGGGAAACAACGGCAATAAAGAAGAAATCTGTTCCTTATCTTTGTAATGACATTTCGTCGATGGAAGACAACGGGTACATGTAATAAGGGCATTACAAAAGCCGCAGGGTATATGCGGAAGTGCTAATGTGGGATGAATCAGCACAACAGAGAATTTGAGTCTCGTATGGAATTACGGGGCACTTGACATTTGCGTCTGATGTGTCAAGAATTATGTGCTCTTAATTTTCTCTGAACTCGTGATGGGTGCATCTTTTAGAAACGATTTTTTGCTTTATGGGGATTTTTTCATTCATTCTATCTCTCTATTTTCTCTAACGTCTTTAAAGGGAAAAGATGTTTTCAATATTCCAGTATATAAAAATGCTAGTTTTTTTATGGAAACTCTCTTTTAAGGTAATTTCATTTTTAGAATTCTTATTGTTGTGCATTAAGGATTTTCTGTTATGTTGAATATGTACCTCATTATGAATACCATTTTCTTTAAAATATAAATCATATCATGAATTCTTTATTAATTGAACCACCTTCTGAGCGTCACGAAATTTTCAGGTAGTATAATATTTCTTTCCCTCACAGAATCAATAAATAACCAAATATATGGTTTGAAAAAATTCTAGGAAAGATTCTATTGGATTAAGAAAGTCAAATCTGATTGGATAAGGTTTAAACACTTCATTTCTAAAAGGATTTTATCAGTTTTTGTAAAAAGAACCTATGAAAGTTATAAACCAGAAAAATACAGTGTAACATACTTTATTACAAATCTATAAAATGATTTATTCAAAGGAACACTTAAAAATTAATATTTTTTATTTAAAGGTAAAAGGCTTTACTATTTGGAATTTGCCAGTGATTGAAGCATCAGTATGTCTAATTTTGTCATTACCGGTTCTTTAAATAATGAATTTTTCAATGCTTAACTGTTACGAATTCCAATCAAAGTATATTTTGTTGAGACTCCATTTACATAATACGGTAATATTCCAATAGCATAATTCAAATTACAGAAAACTGCACTGAAAATGTGAGACGCACAAGAAAAGAGAAACTTATTTATAGAATCTAATTAAGCACACCGATTTTAACAATTTTAGAGAATTATAAGTGAAGACCATTTAGCACACGGCGCTAAAATCGTGTTTGATAATATAACAGAGAAGAAATGAGTAATAAGGGACCATTAACAACTGAAGAGAGCATTAAAACTTGCTAGACTCTCCGGTCTATATTTGTTTGGATTAAAGTTTTAGGAGTACTTGCATACTTTAATTTAAATATAGCATGTGCTCTCAAATTTTCAATCCAAGCAAGGAGATTGACGCTTCTAGCGAAATTCAAAGTGTGTCGAAATATGTTAATACCCACTTCATATTTATCTCTAAAACATTTCTGACTAAGGTTAGATATTACGTTTCAGTTTTGTACTTTTAATTACATAAAATGGAAATTATAGAAAGTGAATAGTGCAATTTGAAAGTACATAATTTGTGAGACAAATATTAAAATTAAATTAAAAACTTTGATTAAACAACACGTAATAACTAGGTTGTTCTTTAAAATGCATTTAAAAACTATTAAATTGAATAAAGCATAAAATAAATTTTCTATCCGAATTCAAACTCTATGTAGTGACCACGGTAGCACAATTGGTAGAGTCACGGATTTGCAACCGAAAGATTGAGAATTCGAAACAGGATCCAACCAAAGATCGTCGTGTACGTGGGGACTGGTGCACGTTAAATCTGTCGCGGCCTCAAAGGTCTTTACGTTGGTGTGGTGTGGAAGTTTGGAGAGTGGGGTGCTAGCTTAGCTTTGTCAGGTGTTGACCTCGTCATCTGACCGTGGTTCAAAATTACGAGGTGTTGTCCTCACATCTTTTCCTTTGGGATTGATTCCGGACAGTCGTCAATACCCCGTTGTTTTGCTTCAGTGCAACGTAAATTCAACTATCTACCTATCAAGCTCAAAGTGGAATTTAGTTTTTGCGGAAACATCTTCCAGTATAGAAAAACATTAAATAATTCTTCGTTTATTTACCTTGTTCAAAGAATCTGTTCGTCAACCAAAAAAATTAAGATTATAGAAAAGAGAACAAAGACAAAGAAATGCTGCACTTAATAATTGTGGAAAAAATAAAATAAAATAAAATCTAATTTAGCTTTATAAAAACAATATTTAAATAAGCATTTTTATTCTACACTTTACCTGGGAAATCTGAAAACAAAGTATCCTTTTTCGAAAAAATACTTCTGTAGCACGTTTGTGTGAATGTAAATACCCGAAAATAATTGTGACGTCTTTTTATGAAAAATGCTTTTATTATAAATTATAACTCATTTTTTCAATTTGAAGCGAGTTTTTCACTTATATTAACAATTCAATAGCCTTTTAGTTTCCTTAAACGAAATTTAAAGTTAAACTCCAAACCAATTAATTTTATTTTTTACACATAGGGTAGATACCATTCATATCTCTTTGAACTCAGTGACATTTCACTCCTCCACTGCAAAAGTGACTACTCAGTGTACGTCACTGCAAATGTGACTGCTCATTGTATCAATGCAAAAGTGATTACTTAATGAACATCACTTCAAAAGTGGCTACTCAATGTACATCACTGCAAAAGTGACTACTTAGTACACGTCACTTCAAAAGTGATTATTCAGTGTACGTCACTGCAAAAGGGACTGCTCAGTGTACGTCATTTTAAAAGTGACTACTCTATGTACACCAGTGTAAAAGTGACTACTCAATGTACGTCAATTCTGAGGAGGTGTAAAATAAAATTCAGGCACTGCTAATGTATTTAAAAGAAAGTTCATACAACTTTAAATTTCGTAGAACTACCTTTCTACACTATATGTAGTTTAATATATTTTTAAATGTTGTGATAAGAAAATTCTCAACCATTGAGAAACAATCCAATATGAACGGGCATTAACCATTAGTATATTGGCGTCACTTTCAGAAAGGAGAATAATGAGAAGTAATTTAAAATAAAAGTGTTAATATATTAAATTCCATGTTACTGAAATAACAAAATGCAGAAAAATTCCAAAATATGCAGAAACTATTTCACAAGCAAGGAGAATATACTTTCAAGTTAAAGAACTATGAAATGGGAAAGAACTATCTATTTGGGATTCCAGTAAGAACCTGTAATTGTATAGAGAGATTATGTAAGCATTATTTAAAAATTAATCTATATATTAATACGTCAAGAAAAAACTTTGTACCCCTTTTTAAGCACATTGCGCGCACGGAGAAGTATGAGGTTTGGCATAATTAAAGTTCATATGGAGAAGGAGTGCAGAAAGATAAAATTAATGTATAATATGCGTTACAAATATATTAAATTAAACAAAATAAAACATTCATTCTTTACGTTCATATACTGTAATCTATATATTAATACGTGAAGAAAAAATTTTGTACCCCTTTTTAAGCACATTGCGCGAACGGAGGAGTATGAGATTTGGCATAATTTGCCACCACTTAAGTTAGTATTGAAAGTTAATTGCATCGTTTTGCTGATCAGAAACTTAAATACAAAGGAAGCATTAGTCAATGGAACAAGAATGCGCATCAAATTTATGCATCGTAATACTATTGATTGCGAAGTTTTAACTGGAACCGCACGCAATAAGAGAATTTTGATTCCACGTATAAATTTAACATATTCCGGAACTATTTTACCATTTAACTTTCAAAGAACTCAATTTCTTATTATACCTGCATTTGTGATGACAATAAATAAGTCTCAAGGACAAACATTCGAAAAAATTTTCGGAATTTTATTGAGGCAGCCAGTTTTTACACATGGTCAATTGTACGTCGCAGCAAGTAGAGTTCGATCATTCGATGGTTTGAGATTTTATATTTCAGAATATAACGGTCAAGGGCATTTAACAAACGATGAAAGAATTTTTGCAAAAAATATCGTCTACACAGAAGTTTTGAATCATTAAATTCATTGTCAAACTATTTCAAGTTCAATGGACAATATTTGTTTTTTTAACCACCCGGTTTTTTTGTTTCAATAAAAAATATATAAAAAAATACGAAGCACGTATTCCTTATTTCATTTTTTGGATTTATTTTTTATTTAAATTTTATATAATTTGAAAAAGATATGCAAATTAACTGTGTAGCCTTGGAGAAACCTGTGGCCAGTATAGCAATAAAAAAACCCCAAGAAAATGTCAAACAACGCGTTATTGTTTTTTAGATATGGCTTAACCAAGCTATACCGCATTTTTTCTATGACATATTTGTACATGCTCGCAGCTTACGTAGTAGAACAAAATTCAAAAAAATTATATGCAATGAATATAGAGGTATACTCTTTGACAAAAGAACCTTATTAACGTACAAACTTAAAAATTAAATGAATTATGGTCGAATTTCGACCACTGGGCGACCACTAGTTTATGTAAATACTTAAAAGTGCATAAATATATTTTAAAACCGTATACTTTTATTTTAATAGATACTGATAAAGATGAAATCAATATTTAAATATATTAACGCAATTAGTATCAACTATGATACCTCTTTTCTATGTACCAGTTGTACGAAACCAAGATGGTTTGCAATTATATTAGAAACACACATAGAATTGGTTCTAGGTTTCTATTTGCATTTAGTGGATCATGAAATATATCTTCATGAAAATGTTTATTTCTATGAAGCAGGTCATTAGACACAAATCCTTCAGACAACTCTCTTGATGAAAATACTCGTTTAATTTAATAAATTGATAAGAATTATTTTGAGATATTTTATTTATGAGTTACTTAAAATAAATCATATATAATTAAAAAACACACACCGCTGTACCGCTATTTAGGATTTTACCAAAACATTACCTAATTTGATATTAAAACATTTTCGCTGTATTGATGGTATTTTTATTTACGCGGATGACTTTGGTCTATTTTTACTGTCAATTAATGCATAGTTCAGGCAACACACCCAATAGGTTGCTTCAGTGACTTGAGATATCATGTTTATCTTTTATGTAAAAATTATGTTATTTATTTTCAAATTTTGTCATGAATATTTAGTCATACAAATAACGAAACGTTCAAGAAAAGATTTTAAGGGGGTCCGGGACTCAAAATTCTAAAATCTTCAATTTTAAAGTTTTTGTTCTGAAATTTTTTCTGTAGGTATACATTGTATTTTGCAATTATAATAACTATTTTATATTTTCAAAACTTCAAAATCTTTTTATTAAAATTAAAAAATTATAAAATTTTGACGTTGGACAAAATTGATATATCTTAAAATATTTTATAACAAATCACTTCATTTTTGCACTAATTGACTTCTAAAAGTTCATACTTTAAACTGTCATCGTGATTTTTGGTTAAAACAGAAAAAATTTAAAAAAAAATATTTTGTTCAAAAACTACATAAAACACATAATATACAAAGTTCGAAAAATTATAGAAAAAATAATTATATATATATACACAATTGCTGAAAACAAATTAAAGAAATATATTTGAAAAGTAATTGTAGAAAATTTCATTCATTTATGACAAGTAGTTTTAAAATTATATCCATTTTTCACTATCGAAATCCCATTTAACAGAAAAGGAGAAAAAGAGCTTTTAAAATTATGAAAATATTCAAGTTATTAAAAAGTACTTTTGCATACTTTATGTTTGTTTAAAATCCTCCTGGATAGTATTGTGTATTACTTCTTAGTTTTACTGCTTCATTTAATTTAATTTTAGAAAGTTGGACCTTTTTCCAATACCTTTTAAAAGTATTTGTGGGCTTCATCGTCGCTTTCCTGAACCGCCTACAGTCCTTTATGGAAAGCGTTATTGAATTATATTGATAGTACAGAAAATTCGAAAACGTGCAAATTCAACAATAAAAACAGTGAGAATATTACGATAATCAATTCAGATCACTTCAAAAGTGTTCGTAGCGTAGTTTATTTGAGTTAGAAAAAAATAGAGCTGAAACAGTAGAAAGTAGACTCCAAAACAGTTTGTTTACATTATCTGATGGGTGAGGCTCGTTTTTGATTTGCAGCTGTCATGTCATAAAAAGCCGAATATTTCCGGTTCTACTGATGGTAGAAACAGAATGTAGGTGTTATTTTATTCAGAAATATCTATATTATTTTTTAAGATAATAATTTTTTTTTTACTTTTTTTCATATTTTGAGTCCCAGACCCCCTTAAAATAACCTGTTTTAAAAATAATTACTAAATTAGTGAATTGAAGTGTCTACATATTTTACCAAGATAGAAATTACGTATATACATGCCTGCAGGATCTACTAAGGCATGTCATTTTATCGGTGCGATCCAATGTACACATTCATTCAAGGTATCAAGAATTTCAATCCAAAAATCCCCGCAACACACACCCAAAGCCATTGGTATGCGGGGTCCAAAAACCAATTTCCCGAACGGATCAAAAATCTTTGCATTTTACGATCCAACTCATTACTCGGGACTGCGTGCCGCTCTCATGATCATGAAGTTATTCCACTTGCACACACGACAAAATCCTGTGACAGCCGCCGTGATAAATAATGTCCACATCGAATAAAAACTCAGTTTGGAAAGTCCATGCCCGGACCATAAGAAAGTTTGGTGGATGATGGATAGCAACCCTTCATCACAATGACCATTTCAGATTGGACCACAATCAATCAATATCCGTTCCCCCTTTGAAAAATTTATTTTTCTTTTGGATACGTGTCTTGGACTTCTCAGAAAGTTCCATTTCAGAATTTCGTCCCGGAGAGGATTAATTGTTGCTATCACCGCAAGATGTCACTGACAGTCAATGATCATAAATTCCTTGCCTCCGGGAAGTTTATACATAAAAACATATATTTCACTACAGATGAATACTGATTTTTTTCATACCTCAAACTTCTGCTGATATGTGGAGTAAAAAGTATATCGGGCATTGGCAGATTGTTTGGATTGTTGCATTTGATATTTAAATTTATTCATGTGACATCATCAGACATACTGAGTTTAGTTTGAGTAATTAATCCGATTTCAAATTTCATTTGTAAGGAATATCTAAAAAAAGTAACGCAAACGAAACTGAAGCTAAAATGTTTATTTCTCATGTAATAAAAAGAGGGAATTTTAAGCTAACAAAAGTTGCTTCTAGAAATTTTTTTCTTTGTTTCATTTAGAAGAAAATAAGTTTGCCATCGCGTGCGTAATTGTGATTAAGCACTATTCTCCATTGTGCTATGGTTGGCGCAGCTTGTCCTTTATTGGACCTTGCACTATAAAACCCAGTAAACAAACAATCAATCACTGTGCTATGGCAGGGCTTTGTAGGAATGTAGTTTTTCTTTAAAAAACAATAATCGAGCCACATGTAATTAAATTAAATGTTAAATTGAATTAATTGATAAGAGCAATAAAAACATTCATTAGATCAAATTATGTATACGCATACTATTTTTTCACATGAATAGTTTTTCCAAGAAAGCAAATTTTGAAATATATAGTTGTTATGTATGCTATTTAAATATAAATAAAATTCATGAATGTAAAAGTATGATGATCACGCCTTTAACTCTAAATTGTATCTTACAATTTCAAATAATTTTTTACTTTTCAAATACTGTTTTTTAACCAATGCTGGCCAATTTGAACTTATTAGAAGGCTTTTAGTCATTACAACATTACACGGGTGGAATTTTGAACCACTTGGCTTTACCCTAGTGCATCACGGTAGGTGGGTTCACATTGCACCTCACATACAAACCACTCATTCAAGTCACAAACTCTTTAAAGAAAGGCTACACATTCATACCCAACGGACAAACATCCATTCCTTTTTCCTGGATTTTAACCAGGAATCTTTCTATCTAGAAGCCAGCACAATGCTTTTTAAGTATAAATGTTGTTCTGAAAATTTCAGATTTTAGTTAAGGTCTGGTTATCGATGTAACCTTAGTTAAAATATACATTGCTAGCCAATGAAATTCACTAAGACAAGAGAAATGAAATTCATAATTATCGAACACACTCTTTTTGGATTATTTTTGTAGGAAGTCAACATGTAATTGATTTCATTTTGATCCCGGAATTAGAAAGAAACAGCTTAGGTGGTACAAGGATATAATAATCAAAACCACAACTTGATTCTAAATAATCTCTATTTTATACCTTTACAAAGGGTTTCAATAGCAGTTTCTACACAATCTGGCACTGAAAGTATGAGGTGGCGGATGTGTTAGCTCATCAAGTTTATTGCTAAAGTTAATCAGCGTTAACTACTGGTGGTGCACAATGTGCTACTCGTCATGAGACCATGATAACATGCTTTCAATAGGGAAAAATCTGGTAAATGCGCAAGCCAAGGAAGTTGTGGAACATGGTGGCTATACAGGAGTTTTTCGACAATGTATGCTACATGTGGTAACGCATTATCATGTTTCTAAATTGCACCAGAGTAGCTTTGAAGATAAGGTACTAGAGACACTACAACACCCCAGTTATGCAACACTACTTGGTCACAGTATCGGTAACTCGTACGAGGCTAGACAAGGAGTATAATCTAAAGACAGGCACCTCTTATCATAACATATGGTATCGGACCTGTATAACGCTTTACTAAGCAGGCCTCATTGAGACTGTCTCTACGGTGCAGTACCACTAGACACGTATTCGTCCACCTGAGTATGTTGCATACTGAATCAAGAATCGTCTGAAAAGATGGTACACTTCCATTTACTCATCCAAGTGTGACGTGTTTGGTACTATAGTCCTGTGTTGGAGTGTTAATTGTAGTCGAAGCAATGGACTCTTAGCAAAGACGCCCCAGTGCTGCTATAGACGACATCTAACAGTACGTGCGGACACTAGTTGATGTGAAATACCTTAACTGTAGAGTGTAAGGTGGGGGCGTACGGTCATTTAGAGTCATGTGCACAAGGTGCCTGTCCTCTCATTTGCTTACATCACAGGGCTATTGAGATGTCTCACGTCGGTGCACTTGAACCTCTTCTATAAACTAATGCCTTATTCTCGTCAGTGTGACCGCATTTCACCCAACATGAACCCCAATATCTCGATAAGATAGTCCGAATTTTCATAATTCCTCAATAGGCCAACTATCAAAATCTGAAACTTGCTCATATGGCTTTTTGATAGGACATTTTTGATTATTAAGAGAGAAAGTACAATTCCAGTGCTTTACACCTGGTCTTTATATGCTCTTTTTTGTAACTTTAAAGGGGCGCTACTTTCACACATAATCTGCATACACGCCCCACTTATGACCACTTCCATAGTCTCCCTGTTCTATCAATCCTAAAATATCCTGGCCAATCTTATGCATCCTTCTTGGTGTTATAATATTAGCCAGTAGTGTAGTTTCAATATCCAGACTAAGGATATGGGAAAATCTTGATGATCTTTATAAAAGGAAGATTAGAGTCAGTCTATATCAAATGAATTTCGATATGCGAATGCAAAGTTATAATGAATGAAATTAAACAAACATTTAAATTCTAATAAGAACAAAAGGGTAGTAACACTTGATCTATAGAAAATACATTTTGATAGAATTTCAAGACTGAAAATAATTTAAAACTAAGAAACAATTTACCAAAGTAAAGCTTGTTACCTCGTATTTTATATTTATTTTCAAAACATTCGTGTATACTCAAAAACGTATTATACTCAGCTATGCACGACAGCTTCAGCTATCTTGTTAAGAAATTTATCGAAGAAAAATATACTTAGTATGGTTTGGTAATGCAAAAGTATAGAATTAAAATTTTAACTATAATCGTGTTTCTAGTTTTTGCAAATACTTAATAATTGGAAGAGTTTTTTAAACTGACAAAACGAAAGCATACCCATGTTAAATATTTTACCTTTTAAAATGTTAACTCATTTAAAACAACCTCATTTAAAACAACCATATAAAAAGCCACTCGCATTTTACTCAAGTCAAAATTAAAACTAATCCAAGGAAAAATAACTTTCAAAACGGAACGCTGTTTCAACTCAACTTCCAAAGCAAAAACAAAAAATCTGATACGCAATCGGCGTACTTTCAAAGAAAAATCGGGCAACGAAACTAAATTTCTCGAAATCGTATTGTTCGTTTTGGGGAGAACGAAAAAATAGAAAAGCTTCGAGTACCAATATAAAAACACTACATGCAAAAACCCCTCTTCGAAAAAAAATAACAATAAAAGGATCAATTTTCCCTTAGTGTCGGAAGCAACAATATCACCGTAGATAAAAACGAAATAGAACTGGAGCCAAAGAAGAAAAAACTGCAAGAGAAACAAAGGAAAACATCAAAGAAAAAGAACACATTATTTTTTCCACCTCCTCTCTCGCCTTCGTCTACCGATTGCCTCTTGGAGCTCATTACCATTTCTATTAACGTTCACAACTGATCCTGGTGCCTCCCATGCATCTCACCATCCACCCCCATAGCAGACCAAAGGTAAGTTAGAAGATATTGATCCATCCCTGGTAGCCAATCAGCTTAAAGCAGCCTTCCAACGGTCATTTTTTTCAGCCCCACTCTAAAAACCTCTGCAAGTCTCATTTTATACCACCTCGAATTAGGCCGGCTATTTTCATAGTCGTTGGAGGCACACCTAAATGTAAAAGGACTTATCAGATATTTTCCTTTTTTATCTCCAAGGCCTTCCTCTTTCGGTATCTTGACTTGTTAAGGAGGCTATCACTTATGACAATGTGATAAGATTCTTCCACCCCCTCTACGTTTTTTCCCTACAGACGGAAATGGGCTATTCGTGATAAAAGCCCTCCCGATAAAGGGAGCCATAAATTGCCTATGCTAAATTTTTTTCGCCTAATACTACAAATGGGTAGTGGGCATTATTAAATGAAACATCTTTGTTCTGTACGCTCTTGTAAGGCGACGTCTGTTTTATTTCGCGAATTATGTCCATGTGTTTCGGTGCTGGAGTGCTTCTTCAGTTCTCGTTCATCAGTAAGAAAGTAACTGCTTTCGTTTCTGGTGTGAGGAAGGATGTTATTTCCCGCTTCAGAAACTACCGAAGGAGGATTCTTCATCAGGTTTGAACAATTTAGTATACTGACCCGTAAATCTGAAACTTTTTATGGATGTCGGCAAGAAATGCATGATGGGATTTAGTTTGATTTGTTTACTCGTTGAAATAAAATACTCTTCAACGTTCCATTTCATTAGTTGTTTCATTTAACGACCAGGATGCTGATCCGTAAGTACTGACATGAATTTATGTTATGTGTTCATAGAATCAGAAGGACTATATCATCTTGAAAGAACATTGAGATCCCTGAGTGACCAGGTTGCCTTGTATTGGATCCCCGTCTATTGTAGTACCCAGTTCAACGAAATGGCTGAGTTCTTGGTATAATATGGAAGCTCTGTCCTCCAAAACCTTCCAGGTGAAACTTTCCATGTGTGTATGTCCATTATTTGACGTTGTCTCCCTTGTGTTTGGCACAGTTTAGCCAAATACGGTCCCTGCTTCATAACATCCAACGCACTAACTAAAGCTTTCTAGAAATTTGTCCCTTATTTGGTCCAATTGCTAACCACGAGGAATTTCAACCCAAGTATGAAATCTAGACGTTCCCAAGTCTCAAATGGTAAGATTATGAGAGAGTTATGGAAGAAAGGTATGGAGGCCTCTCGTTGAGTGTTGGCTCGATTCCTCAAGTTCTACGGCAGTTGCCCATTTAAGATGTTTAACGTGTTATGACTGTTGGTCTACCCATCTCATTTACATCGGCTTTCCCGATTCTTCCTTTTATTTCGTATGCAATTCCAGACAAGTTGTTCAAAACGCTTATTATTTGGACGTGTGCATAGTACTTAAAGACTGTAATAGACTTGTGCAAAAGTACCGGAGAGCACATAATCAAATGACATCCAAGCCAATGTTCGCCAACAACACATCATATGTTGATTGCTTTTCTTGCACTCATTTCGAAGTTTTTAGTGAAACTTAGGAAATTCTAATAAACATTAAATTTCAAAAAATGGTTAGAAAATGTTGGAAAAGTTATAAAACAAATTATTTACAGTAAATCTGTATTTGATATGCTATCACAAGTTAGGTATCCCTATTGTTAAAAAATAGATAATACACTATGAAAAAGAAAGAAAATATAATTCGATGTATATTAATTTCTTAGTTGGAGTTTCATATTTATGCAGAGCATTTGGACTCCGTTAAGTGCAACTCGAATTTTAGGAACAAAATTATCTCAACTTTAAACACATTTGTTCTCTCATGATAAATAATTTCGACCTGAAGAGTCGGCATTTGAGTCACGCGAGTTTGAACTAATCTTTTCGTTGGATTAGGTGACAGGTTAGACGTAAACAATGCTTTCCATGAATCCCATCTTTAGATCGTGTTCTTGTTCCGAAATTGTCGGTCCGTGCCGGAAGCGACAGCAATCATTACGGGTTGACGAAACAAATAATCACCAATGTCGATTGCCAAACATGATTTTTCGGGACCAGAACTTTTGGACGGTCTATCTCAGACTAGACCAAATGGGACAAGAGAACACTACGAGAGGGATTTTTAGTAAGTAAAATAAAACAAAAATAGATCTGTGTAGATTTTACTACCGCTTCCCAAATGCTCTCGCATAATACATATCGGAGTTATCGTAAAATGTAATTTATCGCAATTTCAGCAACGTTTGGCGTTTAATGTAATTGGTGTTAACCAATCAACTATCATACATGAAATCGAAATTCATTCTTTAAATTTTTTTGCCAAAGTGCTGAAATTGTATTTGAAAAACAAGCCTATTGACGTCACTTTCACAATACACACAGGAAGCCCTTTAGGATGTACCATAGAAACACAATCATCACCTGCATTTAGCTTGACAGCAAACGTATCTCATGTCTGCTTTTACTTTCGCATTATTTGTATTTTTGTTTAAAAACAATACACTTATAAAATCATGAATAATATCGAAAGTTGCGTTATCTGAAGGAGTATTAAAATGTATTATTATTTTATCGAGTAGTAAAGCCCTTTGTGTTGTCGATGTCTTGCATTCCGATGATGCAAGAAGTCAGCACTCGTAGCTATTTATCCGAAATCGATGCTTTGTCTTAATTTAATTGGGAATTTTCTGCAAGTTTCGTATAGAAGAGACATTTTTTTCTCCTCGATCTTCGCTTCTTTCTTTGGGGAAAATCTCAGTCGGTGTTATAAGAGGAAAGAAAGGGGGAGGAGAGAAAGTAATCGAAGGGCAGCAAAAGAGTGGGACAAGAAAGAAAACGATGAGACTGTCACAGAATCGTGATTGTGCTTTCTGTTTACACAAGTCTCCGAAATCAGTGTGAAGATTTCTTCGTCTCTATTAAAGTTCCGGCGTTGATTGCTTTTGTCTGACTTGGGTCCATTCATCCGTTTTTGCACTCAAGGTGATCGGTCTTGATTATATGAGCTATGTTAAATGAAATAAAGTGTGGTAATAATATAATACGTAGGAATTTTAGTTTACTTTTCACTGGGGGCAATAAAATGGGCTATTAGTGACGGTCCGGGATCAGTCCCGAAGGGAAAGGACCGAGGATAACACGTCAGCATTTTGAACCAAGGTCAGGTGACGTGGTCAACAACTGAGCTGGCACCCCACTCTCCAAACTTCCACACCACGTCAACGCGAGAACATTTGATGCCATAACAGATTTAACGTGTACCAGTCCCCACGTACTCAACGGTCTTTGGTTGGATCTAATTTCGAACTACCAACCCTCCAGTTTGTAATCCGAGCCTATACCAACTGGGCTACCACAGTCCGACAGTATAATAGTACATCATAAAAATTAAATGCGCGATTATTATATTAAAGTACACTAATGTTCATAATAAAGATAATTTTGATATTTTGCCGAATTTCTCGAAAATTACTGAACAGAAGGTAAAACTAATGCTTTCAAACAAAGATGCAAATCTTTAGTGTCGAATACGTTAGCGTACACGTGCATGTGGGCGGTGCATTTATAGGAGCAGGCTTTCTAAGCGCACGTGATAATTTCCGTTCTTCTTTTGCTCGCACACCTCGGCGAATTTCGTGTTCGCAAATATTCGGCGAAATTCAAAAGCAAACAGTTAAAATGAATAACCACCAACGTATGGATTATGGAATGAGGTGGTGAATCGTCGGGAGACTGGAAGCAGGGCAGTCTCAAGTGCAGATTGATAGACTTGAATGCAACTCCCAGCGTCGTGTCCAACTTACGGAAACAGTTTAAGGATACCGGATCCGCAGAGAAAATTTCGGGGCTAGGAAGTCCAAGAGCCACGACGGCCAATGAAGATCGACATTTGTCTATTACAGCGAGACGTAACAGGAGTGGAACAGCTTCTCAGCTCTCTCGTGACCTTAATGCGGCAACAGGAAGCCGAGTTTCAAGGGTTACTGTTTCCAGAAGGCAACATGATAGAGGACTGTTTCCAAGAAGACCTGCTGTTTGCGTCCCGCTCACTTCTGCACACAAGAGAGCCCATTTAGCATGGTGCAGAGAACATAGACTTTGGACCAGGGAGCAGTGGGAGACCGTTCTATTCACTGATGAGTCCCGGTTCAGACTAACCACTTGTTCTCGACGTACATTCATCTGGAGAGAACCAGGGATCCGCTACCTGTCTTCCAACATCCAAGAAAGAGATCACTATAGCAGCGGAGGTTTGATGGTCTGGGCAGGCATCATGTTGGATGGACGCACAGACCTCCATGTCTTTCACAGAGGCTCTGTGACTGCTGTGAGGTATAGGGATGAGATCTTTTAGCCCTATGTTCGCCTTTTCAGGGGTGCAGTTGGCCCTGATTTCATTTTATGGACGACAACGCTCGTCCTCATAGGGCTTCTCTAGTCGACAAATATCTGGAAAGTGAGGATATTCGCGAGATAGATTGGCTAGCCAGATCACCAGACCTAAACCCTATGGAGCATATCTGGGACGCTCTTAGGAGGGCAATTGCAACTCATCTTCCCCCTCTCAGAACCATCCAGGACCTGAAAACAGTGTTGTTGGAGGAGTGGGACCGACTGCCACAGGGACTCATAAACTGCCTCATTTCCAGTATCAATTCACGCTGTGAGAGCTGTATAACTGTAAGAGGAGACCATACCCCTATTAACCAATTTTTTGTGTCAATATTGTAACCTATGTTTTAGACCTTCCTGCGCAGATGAATCTTACGCACGATCATGTTTATGTACGATAAATATTGTATGGTTATTTTTTGTATTATTTCAACCTATGTACGCAACTAATTTCATTAAAATATGTTCAGTAGTTCTGGAGATAATCGCCCAAAAGTGAAAATTCTCCTATTTTGAACACCAGTGTATAAACGATTGTTCAAAACACTGTCTGAAGCAAATTTGTTAGTAATATCTACATCTGAGTGAAATCGTTTCTTTCATTATTTTTGTTGCCGATTTTAGTTCTGTATTTAGACATTCAGGAACTCCTACTCTTAATTGTTTGTTTTCATTCATTTTAGTTTTAAGTACACAACAAATATCAGGAAGATTTAAATTTAGAAAATATCGGAAACATTAAAATCGTAAGCTTCGGAGAAAGAGGTTAAGATTTATATTATTTCGAAGAATTTAGGTTAAAAAAGTGAACTATCACAACGAATTTTCATCTTTCAGAATGCAGATATCCGCAAATTTAAGAGCCAGGGAGTAGTGATTTAGTTTGATTATATGTTGACTTTGATGCTTATTGCAATCAGAATTATATGTTTATTCATTAGCTGTTATCAGAAATACTTAGCAGGAGATTAAAAATATTATTTAGATAAATTACACAATCTTCTGTGTACTATTATTAAATTCCCTTTAACGTATTTTGTTTTTTAACGTACGAGAATAATGAATAGATTCGTAACTAATGAACTCTATTATGCGAATTAATATGAATTCTTGCTTTTAGGTATACGGTACTATATCTTCAGTTAAGTTGCTTTAATTGCTCAATTTCCACGGTAATGAGATCAAGATCAAAATATTTCATTTTAACAGAAAACTATGCTAATGACTCGAAGTTTAATGGAGTTTTTATACCGATTGCTTTAATTGCATACTATGAGTCCCTTAAGTGCATTTTAAAAGGTAAGCAACTTTACTTCATGATCATAATTGCTTGTTAAATTTAATTAAAAATCAGAAATTATATGGATAGCAATACTCCTTTCTCTCATTGCCACATATTATAAATAAAGTGAGGAATTCATTTAGTTCTTATCAAACTAAATACATAATTTCATTGAATTTTTATTACACTAAATCTTTGGTTTTGAATATAGTTTAAGAATGATTCAAAGATTACGTACTAATACTTCTTAGAATGGGTGGGCTTTTTTTTGACAGCAATGCATTGGCAATGACTTCATGCAACATTATAACTAAAACACTGGTTTACTAATTTCTTTATTTTTAATCAAATGTGTAAGTAAAAACACAATTGCTTAAAAAATATTACTGCATTTTATATTCATGATGTGGGAATTTTTCCAAAAACCATATTTAGCGATAGATTAATTCATTTACAAATTTTCATATATCATGGCCTTAATTTGCTTATAATAAGCGATCATTATGATAAAAATAATCACAATATCTGTGATAATAATTACATATTATTGCAAAATATAATGTACACTATAAGTACAGTGCATACCCCCACTATAAGTATCTATGTATACCACAAAACTAGCAGCTAGTAAACCAGTGATTTTGTAATGTTTCCCGTCAAAAAGTGCCCACTCCTTCTTCAGAGTATTTCTACGTAAGCTTTAAATCATTCTTAAACCAGCTATATTCAAAATTAAAGATTTGATTCAGTAGAAATTCGAATAAAGTACTCATTGAATTCTTCACTTTATCTATAAGATGTTGAAATAATTGCACATTTGATACTAATTACTGATTTGATTATTAACATAAGATATTCCATTTTTAAGTGCTTCAATCCAGTAATATCACCAAATATATACCAACATTTTTATATATTTTATGCAGAATAAATCATTTTATAAATTGAGATTTGTCATTAGAACATTCATCACGTTTTAAACGTCTAAATAAAGAAGACATATTTTTTTGCATGAAATATTAAATCAATATTGTTTCAAAACATTTGTGCTTAAACACAGACTAATTATGTTAACAAGCCTTGCCGTTGAATTAAAATCCTTGATGGGAATATTGACGTCAGAATCTGTTGAACAAATTAAAAACCACAATAAATCATGAGAAGATGGTAAATAATTTCTTTATATTTTTGCTCGTATTTAAAAACACACTATAAAATTCCACAAAATACTTCTGATATGGAGTCATCGAAAATCGCATAAATTGCTCTAGTTAATAGTCGCAGCCTAGCCGATGCCAAGATTTTTACTCCAAGCTTCTCATGGCCTTTTATGTGGCCAAAATCAAAAAGTAAAGATAGTCGAAAACCCTCCCGAAAAAATTCTAAACTTGAATCAAGAGAGAGAACTCTACAATTAAATAAAATAAACGATTAATGCTCCACCTCAGAACATCATTAAATCTCATCAATTCAGACATTAGCTCGCCAAATTACACAACATATGGCGCCTTGAGATATGGGTAGCTTAATAGATTCTATTTTGTTTAATTAACATCAGATCTGAGGAACACTCGCCTGCAAGACAGAAGACGAAAAATGCAAAAATGCGAACTGGGAGAAGGAAAAAAATACGTAGAAGCTCCCTTTGAAACGCATCTCTGAGAACGCTAATTAGTTGAAGCGTGAAATTAGTTTTTTACTCTGAATAAATTTGCGGTTATTCGAGTTTTCTTTTCTTTTACTAACCTACTAGTCTTTAGTTGCGTGGGCGGCATGGGGAAGGATTGTTGTTAATATGATAATACCCTTATGTTAAGAAGTCTATGCATATTTTAGCGGTACACTGAGTAGGTAGTTGCGACTAATGATATTATTTTTCTTGTCGTGGCAATGGAATATTCGAAAATATTGTTTTAAATATGTATAAAACAGGGTTATGCTTCCTCTTTAATGAAGGATGATATGTCACCGTTTAGTTACTTTGTTGTTACACTCAGAAGATTTTAATTTATTAACGCTGCTGAAGCCAAAATGTGCATGTGTGATTAGCCACTTCCTATACTGTTGAATATTGTATTGACAATACATTATTCAAGAGTATACATACAATCGATTACGAATACGATACAACAACATACAATACGATTATGGTCGAAATGTGACAAACAGCAGGTGTGTGTCGCTGAGAAGGATTTTTTTTCAAGCTAAATGTAGGTGGCCATAGTGTCTCGGGGACGATACGTGTTTCCTATACATGTTCCGAGAGTGACATCAGTTGGTCCTCTATCCGAATACGATTTCAGGACTCCGTCGATATAAATTCCAAAGAAGGAATTCCGAATTGATACACGATAGCTGATTGGTCAACACTGATTAAATTAAACCGAAAACAGCCAAAACGGAGATAAATTACAGTTGAAGGTAAACGTAATATGTATCTTAAGATAGCATTTGGGCAACGGAAGCAAAATCGTCACTTTCATCTGATGTGTTTGTTTACACTGACAATGTCTCTCACACACCATTCCTCTATGGATGATAGCTAGTATTCTACACAGATAATAAGTACATTTCCTACACTATTGAATATGGTATTAACTTAATACTTTGGTAGGTGCGGTCGAAATGTGACACAAATAGGAGCGGTGTATATCTATACACCGCTCCTATTTGTACGGTGTTGTTTCGGGGTTCATATTTATAATATAAATCTACAAATGCATTTTACAATATTGGACGAGTATCTTACTCTATGATGTAAAATAGGAAAGCTGAAAACAACACATCCTCTATGCAAGAAACCGTAACTGTAAATTAGAGGTTAATAAAGTACACAAGGTGATCAAGGCCGATACACTTAATACCATAACATTTTCAGAAAACAATAGGCAGGAATATATAAAAATCAGACTATTGTATTTTGCAATTCAGTATTATTTAAGTTATCGGAAAATAAAATGTGAATATTTTAATTTTTGTGTGTGTTCCTTTATTATAAATAAATTATGCATCTCATTGCATATTTAATATAAATTATCAGATTCAATTTTTTTATCAATGAAATGCGCACCAATCCACAATTAATATGTAATGTATAATTTTAAGTTTGAAGAAAGTTTATATATTTTTATTTTAATCATATTACAATTCATAATCGTGGTGTTTTAATATAATTGCAATGTTTATTCTTTTTTCTTCGTTGAAACGACTAAAATTTTTCTTGCATTTAAGCATTATAATTAAATATAGAAATAAAGTTCTCTTAAATTCTTTTATGAAAAGTGGAAATCATTTTAAGCTTACGAATGTTTAGGTAATTGATCAGTTCATAGCGATGAAAAGTATGGATGCTTCATGACGCAGATAAAGTACTTGGTTTAACCGATATATGTTATAGTTAAAATGTATTTTTCACATGACATTCACTATTTCGGTATAATAGCAATCTCAATCTTCTCTGGCCTTCTGAGCGCCGTGAGATTTGCAAGAAATGTAGTGTTGCCCCACAACACATTAAATGACTGAATAACTATATCTTTCTAAAGAGTCCATGGTTTCTTTCAACCTTTAGAAAGATTCTATTGATTTTTCCCGCAGAATAACGTTTTGGAACAATTCTATTGGTCCTTTCCTTAGAATAGAATCCTTTGGAACAATTCTATTGGCCCGTTCTTATAGAATAGAATCCTTTTGAAATATTCAGTTGCTCCTTTGCTTAGAACAGAATAATTTTGGAAAGATTTTATTGGTCTTTTCCGTAGATATCCTTTTTTTCTTTGGTCTTTTCCTTAGACAACACTCTTCGTGGATCATTTTTCAAGGGTAAGATTATTTGCAATCACTCACATTATATTAATTTAACGTACCTATGTTTTTGAAAATACTGATTATTAATCTTTACAACACACAGAATTCTCATTCTTGTGCTGCTAACTAAAGCAAAAAAGACCACTTATATAGAAAATAAGAATTTAGGAATACAACATATACGTAACAGAAGTAAAGTAACGTAATTCACAATATTTCTAGGAACTGTAAATGATTCGAATTATTATCCTTTTCAAAAACCAAACTGTTAGTTTCATATGGAATCACAAACACTAAAAAATCGCATTCTTACAAAGCATCCTGCAATTCAAATTAAAAGTTACGTGTTTCGCCGTTTGAAAGAAGATATAATTATTCCATCAACGTACGTACTGAGTTATAAAGGGCTATTTCGCGCTCCAGTACGTAAACCGTCTTACTTATAAAACGGATCAAAAAATATATTTGCAACATTAATTATAAAAACACAAGAATTCAGGCTTTCAAAATTAACAAAAAGAAAGAAAACACTGGAAATGAGTTGTGATCCACCTGATACGCCGTCCTGTAATTACATAGACGGTTCAGAAAAAGTCATCCCGATTTCTTTTAAACAAGTCGGCGCAATCAAAATAAAAAAAATCCTTACGCTGCACATTCACGAGCGAGTGAGCATTTAGAACCATTTTATCCAATGAATGAAACGGCTAATGATTTGGTAGCGAAGAAAAGAAATACGACTCTTCGAAATCTCAAGACAAAATTTCTTTTTGAAGTTGAGAGGTCAAGCGGAAAGGACCGAACAATGCGTTTTTTGTCCATCTTTTGAGTTCCGGAAAAATGAAAGTAAAATGAAATTCTAGCCCTTTTCGCCCACCATAGAAAAATCCACTATCTTTATTTCCTTTTCTTATATGTCGTTGTATTTTTTGGAAATCGCTTAGATATAATGTTTTAAGGTTTTTAAATTTTAAAACAACGCGTTTTTAATTCTCTGCTGTTTTTAAAAATCAAAATATGCTTCTGATTAGATAAATTTTTATGTACTTTTTGTTATTTGGTAAACCTATATACTATTTCGTTATAATCGCCATTAGTTTTCTATATGCATTTTATAATATAATTTAAGGGTAGGTAGTGATAAGCTACAGGAATATATGCTATGCAATGGAAATAATAAAACCTCTGAAGGGTTCATGTACGTATATTGTAAGGTCCATCGTAACGGCTCGTGTTCAGTGGTCAACACTTTCACCACTGATCGCCTGTCATAAATCCCGTACTATCTATAGGGGTGGTCTCCTTCCCGTCCAGATGGTCTTTAAGAGGTGCACGACGGCTCCCAAGGATTAAGCTGTCCCCAGGGAAATAGAGGGACGAAACAAAAGATTTCCAGTACTCGAACTTAGCAGAGGTGTGTTTTTTTGGCACTCGGTCGACGGTCAGTCCCTATTGCACCCCAACAACCAAGGGACACAAATCCCTCATTAATTTTGTAAATAATATAAATTTTTGTGTTTTAAAATATATATCTAGTTTAATTGTATTTTCACTGCGTCGTTGTTTGTTCTTGACTATGTTACGATATCCATTCTGAAAACTAGTCTTCCCTGCACGACTTCTTACCAGTTTTCACCTTTGTCTAGTGCGATGTAGTGGGTTTCAGTAAGTGCACTGTATAAATGAAACGTCTTTATTTATAAAATTCTATGTACACAGAAATAAAGATTCCATGAGGAGCGATGTCATTAGTCCGTACAGAGTTCGCTAAGGCATAAAGATCGGAATACAGATAGTCAAAGAATTTTTAACTTGAACAGTTCAAACGATTGCAAGAACCCAAATTCTAAAGATATCTTTTTAAATATTGTCACAACTGGCGCCTAAAGAATAGAAACAAAAATAAAAAGCTGCAAAAGATTCTTAATTATTCGTGATATCAATGCTCGCGCTTAAACGATAATCATTTGGCATTCACGTCCAAATAACTTTCTTGATGAATAGAATATTTCTAGAATTCTTTCGACCAATCTATGTGGTTATTTTATCATGGATCTTGCGGTGTAAAAGCAATGCTACACTACTCTGAAATCCAGCGATGCTCAGAGGGTTTAAAATAAAATATTAAAGAGGATCAAAAGAATTTCTGATTGGGGGTTTGAATAATTGCTTAGCAGTTGAAAGTTTAAGATAACGTGACCCTTGAATAATGGATAAGCCATTATAATTTTGGAATTTTTGAAATTTGAAAAGTGTGACTGATCCTTTTGTTGTCTGAAGCCCTTCAATTGAAATGAAGACACTTATATAAATTTTCGAACTTTGAAAGTCACTTAAGATGAATTGTGGTTTAAAAAGCATATGCAAAGGGGATAAATTTTCTAATATTTCATTAGTTACGCAACAGATAATCGTCCTTATTTATGTATTGTCCAACGACAACGTATGTGAACAAATAAAGTGAACCTCTGCGAAATTTAATCTCTAATATTGCCAGGTTGTTCAAACATGCTTGATTTGAGTTATAGAGCTACAAATTTTAGAAATGAAGAATCCGATATCTCTGCGTTAGTTGAATTTAGTCTAATAAAAGAAAAGGATAAAGAGAATGTAAACGAAAAGGCTTAGGCGTTGTTAAGCAATGAATCTTTCAACCAAATAAACATGCTGCAATTAAATTTTACGACGTTTTGGAGCGTAAAACATGACTCGGTGGGTATTTTATTCCATTTTTGAACAAGGGGTCAGTAGAAATATGTGCGGAATGTTTTCTTTTTATCAATTTCATGCATTCAGAGTTATGAAATGTGCATACAAATACTTATAATAAAACGGGTTAATTCAAATGTAGCATGGGTTGCAATGATTGCATATGTGTATAGATTTAATTATTCAGCTTCTCTTTCAAAAATGATTATTTTCATCTGTTATTATGACGCATATTTCCTCATTCATCTTTCGGTTTTAGAAATTTTACTTTATTGATAACTGTTATTAGCCGTCGGATGCTAGCCGGCTACTACTAATAATGATTCTATTTTATGTGTTATTTATTCAATGGGTACGACGATTTCTGTAGAACATGGTAACAGACGATCAATATATACTTGAAAATCTCACATTATTTAAAAATAAGAATCAAATTGGCTGGGTTATATATTTCCAGACAGTAGGAACTCAGTAAATACGGCCTCTGAGTATAACATTTATAATGAATTTTTCCTTCAGCATCTTTACCACGCTCTTCATACACTAAATAAACACATACATAGACAAATTTATTTTCTATCCATTGGGAGTTAGAAATAATACTTATGGGTAATTGGTAATTAAATTAACGTCGTACTGGAGAACACAACAGCTTATTGAAGACGGTCCGGGATCAATCCCCAAGAGAAAGATCCACCGACAGCACTATGCAATTTTGAACCACTGTCAGATGACGAAGTCAACACCTGAGCTGGCACCCCACTCTCCAAACTTCCACACCATGTCAACGTGAGGACATTTCAGGGCACAGCATATTTAACATGTACCAGCCCCTACATACAATACGGTCTATGATTGGATCGAGTTTCGAACTCACAATCCTGCGGTTGTTAATCCGATACTCTTTCAACCGGGCTACCGCGGCCCAATTTATACAGGGAAAACCTAAAAGAGCATGGAGTGGTGAAGGTAGTTCTTGGTTACATAATGACTATAAAGCACTGTTGATTTTTGTGTAATCAGATTTAAAATATGCGGAACTCTACAACATCTTAAAGTTTCTGTAGAAAGTAAAAGAAAAACACTGTATGTAGCAGATGAATCCTTGTTACGTTAAAAAACAATGTTTTAGTGAAAATGCTAAGTATTTTCTAATCTTCACTATTGGATACTTTTTAAGTAACTGATCTATGAAGAATTAAGTAAAAAATGAAATTAATGATCTTTCGTAAGAACATGATTAATCGTCCTTAAACGACGGGAAAAACGATCGAATTAACGTGAAATGTATTGTTATCTATAAAAAATTACAATAAAAATATAATGAATCCTTAAAAACCATTTTTCGACCTGCTTCCGAAGTTGTTTAATGATTTTATTTTGCTAGGTTTTAAGTGTGGCGGAATTCCATTGAGAGTATTAGAACTATTATAAAAAAGTATAAAGAACTATTTTAGACACTATTATACTAATCTTAAAATAAATGAAGTCAAATTTCATGCTACTAATGCAAGAGTGCTATCTATTGGACATTTCTCTTTATGGTTGTATTAATAAACACCATTTTAAGGTATACTCGCAAAATGGTTGCTTAATTTGATTTGGATACTCTTTCGTATGTTGATCATATGTATAAAGTGGATGACTAAGGTAGGTATTGCGTGTGGAAGTATGAAATATTATTTATCAATGTCAACATTGTATTTTATAATTGAGGGGGTTACAACTTAAAGCTACTGGAAAAGCATATGGTACCATATCTTACTACAAACATAAAATCACCGGCTTACAAGTGGGAAAACTATGCCAGATGTTCGAGCCGTGTGAAAATGGAGCAACTAGTGTGGATTGTCTGTCTAATTGCAGTGGAAAAACTGCCAGACTAAATTGACAGGATGCATTGATGTCTTAAGGTGTGTTCGCTATCTTCCTACATCAGAGTGCCAGACATTTGCAAGCTGGAGTTTGTTCCGTACTACCATTCCCAGTGGCCTGCGTTGTGATGAGCAACTCAGCGGTTTCTCAAGGTTCGAATAAAAAATTTATTGACATTAATATATTTACAAGTTAGCTGGAGACTACAAAAAATGAGCAGGCAATTTCATTGACCTACATATTGCGCATCCCTTATTAGAGAAATGCATCGACCTTTTTTAAAATGGAAGTGATTACATAAGAGAAGGAAATCGCCTGCGCGCGGAGGAACTGTGGCGCCTAGCAGAGGAAAAGGGTAATTTATTACTTTTTCTTCTTTATACTCAACTGCGAACGATATTCAGCATTCTGATTAGTTCCGGATGCGAATATGTTGGCGGGTGGAAGAAATGTAAACTCAAGTCAACAATAACAACGAATTTAATAAAGTTATTTAAAAGTCATACATGTGCCGTGCACAAATGTCAAAACAGAAGTCCTTTTAGCTGCATCCAAGGCGAGTGGCGTGAGCATTATTCTAGGAGCAGAGAGCTAATGAAATTTGATCCCCGTTGCAAAATACACGCTGTTCTTATTTTTAACAACCAATTGCAGGAACCCAAACAAGGAAAAATATCTTTCAAATATGAAGCAGAACTATGTTCTGATTCAAGCTCATTCGCTGAGCCTTTTCGTAAAACCAGGTGCAAATGATTTTAACGATATAAATTAAATAAAATTAAACTAATTGTGCGCTCCAACAGAAAGAATATTTCATTTCTGTTCCTTTTTCAAATTGTATAATTTGTTCAAAAATGGATGATGTACTTGATCACAGACTAAATACCTGATTATGTGTGAATAAAAAAATTCTAATGTTCTTTTTTGTTCAAATAATTTTTCAGACTACAGATATCAACAATTTTCTAAATAATAAATCGAAAGGGCTTGTTTTGGAATATTTTCGTATTTTTAAAAAGCATTCACTTTAAAAAGAATCAACTAAAATTGAAGAAACAAGTTCGCACATTAGTAAAATTTTATAATTCACAAATGGCTTTCATAAATTAAGGTTCTTTTTAATTTCATAAGACTAAACTTGAAATGGGTCGAAAATATTCAATGTACATACAAACACTCCATTCTTTTATATACAGATTATAGATAGATTCAAGTCTAAGAAGTAGGCTTTATTATTTTCTAAATTTCTTTTTGAATTTTTGAAATCCATAAATCCCGAAAAATTGTGCTAATCAATTGATTGAGCAAACTGCTTTTCTGCTTAGTGTTTTTTAATTGCATGTAATTCTGTTGTGTTTACTGTATCAAACAGGAAAGCCTACAACTATGAAAAGCGATTTTGTTACCATTTCGTAATTAGACATACTTGCACGAGTAGGTGCTTGGCTTTATTGTATTCTGCCCATTATTGCATTAATTATATGCAGTAATAATCAGAATGTGTTATATTCCCTTTACTCCGATTTTGGTTTTGTTAATGGCATTTAGATATAAGGTTTAAGTTCAAACATCTTAAAAATCTGTGCAATTCGAAGATAACTGTACAAATTCTAAAATGAGGTATTTTCGAATTGAAATAAGTAAAAATTATTAAAAAAGTGAAAACATTTTGGTGAAAAATGAAATATTGATCTTAATGTTTATATCTTACAAAGACAGCCTTCAGCTCTCTAGGGGTCTAATTAGCCACCGCATAGCGTAGAACGACCATAAAAGCACGAAACAAATCAGAGGAATTATCTACATAGAATAACCTAAATTCCTATATTAAAGTGGAGTGGTCTTTTGTAGCTAAGCGTTTAAAACAGGAGGATCGTTTTGTAAACGGAGCTAAGATTCCTACGCTTAGTTATAAATTAGAATGAAAAGTTCATAGACAACATACTCTGTTTTTCAAAATTGATTAAATAAAAGCGAAGACAAGATATCCTGCATGATATTAAATTATTCAGGATGCTATCAACTTTTCCATAAGTTAGTTGGAGGTACAATTTTATCTTTTACATATTCATGAAATTTTAATTGCGTCCCAAGTTCTATTTTACACTTTATATACGTTTTATCTGAAATCAACTGTATTCTTGTGGAGAACTGAAGGTAGGTAGGTATTTTAATTAGGGTCGCACTGGAGCAAAGCAACGGGATATTGGCGACGGTCCGGTATCAATCCCGATGGAAATGATCCGAGGACAATGCAACGTAATTTTGAATCACATGTGAACTGAAGAGCGGTTGAAATAAAATTAAGCTCTTACCATGGAATTTCTGTCTAGTTATCACCAGATATTTATATCTGTATACCGATACAAATATCGAAACAAACACAAATAATTGATGTTTGTAAAAGTTCAGAAATCATCATTATGTAAGATTTAAAATCCCTCCTTCATTTGGGGACACTTCGGGTTTGATCCCCGATCATCGCCAATAGCCCGCTGTGTTGCTCCAGTGTGGCGTTAATTAACTACCTACCTACCATTAGACACATATTTTTTAGTCAACTAAAAAAAATTTGCGATGTTTTAAAGAAATGAAAAAAAAAGAAAATTTACAGATCCATCCATTCCGCTATTTTCAAGTCAATCCGCATCAGTACTATAATTAGTTTAACACCTTCAGTACTTTCTTGTCTTGATCAGTTCCACAAACGGTGCAATTATTGAATTTTTAAAATTTGTGTCCTAATGAATTTCCTTATTTTGCAAAAATATACTGCTTGGTCAATTGTTTCTAAGTATTCTCCACATAAGTAAAGTTATTGCTTGTTATGAAACCTAGCTTAATAAATTATAATGCAGTAGTATTTATTATTTATAAAAAAGATCAGACTTGAACAAAAACTCCAATATGGAGTAGATATTTAGAACTATAATTGATTTGTCTCGTAAGGGATATTTAGTAATTCTTACAAAGTACTAGAATTTTGTACAAATAAATGTTATGAAATATTATTACATACCCTATTTTAACTTATTCAGACGTTAAAGCACCATACTTATTCAAAAGTAAAAAATTCTCTGATATCACTGTTATAGACACGTACACGCATGGATTAATTTTGAGTTTCTTTCCAAAAATTGAAAAACGCTACATAACAACTTACACGATGTCATCTGTACAGACAAGGTTTTGATTCGAAAGAAAAACGCAGCAAAAACCACCACGCAACTGAAAGAATCTCATCACTTCCTTAAAACAAAAAAAACTCGATAAAATTGAGAAAGAACATGGAAAAGGGCCTTTAGTGAGAAATGATTTTCGGTTTGCAAACAACAATAGAAAAAATCCGAAATAATACAAAAATGATAAAGAAAGGGAAAGAAATTGAATCCTTTTTCGGGCCATTCATCACATCTTAATGCCAGCGCCAGGTGTCACTGACACGCGATTAAGTCTTTTGTCCTTGTAAAGAAAAGTACGAGATCGACATTTAACAAGCACAGTTAAATTTCTGATGAATAACGTTCTGCCACATTGGAATTTGAAATTAGTCACTCCTCGCACGAGACTTTCCATGCCTTTTGTTTCCTAAAACTCTACATTTACCTGGGCTTCGGATTTCGATTTGTAAATTGAATTTACGATTGCGTTTTTCTACAAATTGAGTTCCAGACTGAACTTTAAAACTAAACTCAATTTTATTCGTGCTTACTTATGATCCGCTTCATTGCACCTATTATTTAAAAAATCATTTTGTATGTGTGTTTTCCCTTCGTCTACTCATGAGAGTACATCCTTTAAATTCAGTTTTTTCATTTTCGAAGACATTATGAACATCGTAGGTTCAGAAATGAGGTTCGTTGCAATTTTTATCATAATCATTATGTGGGACGTAAAATTCATTAACTCACAGATCATTCATTAACTCACAGACCATTTCAATAATATTATACAGAGTGCATAGTAAAGTCCTTATACACACCCACTTAATTGTCGAACACAGATAGCTACAATTATGAAAATGATGTATGGGTAAAATAAAGTGACTAATGCGCGACATGAAGAGATTGCTTTTAGCTTGTAAATTAGTACTTCTATCTCGAATGGTATGCCAGATATGGAAAAGAAGTAGTACTTTACAAAGCGATCATTACCGATATAGTGCTAAATGACACCCTATGTTCATGAATAAGTATGAATAGAAAGCATGAAATGATAATTTGTCTGTATTCGATATTAAATTTTACTAAAGAGAAAAAAATAAGGGATATAAGTAGTGAGCTGAAAACAGCTGCGTTGATCTAGAAATTCCAGACATAATAAGCTGTGTAAATTTCACGACGCCAGGGCTCAGAGTTTCGTAGTTTTTGCTGCTTCAGAGAAGTAAATTTTCTGCTTTATACAGTAGAATATTGATTATCAGAGCTCTAATTAACCGTGTTCGTGTTATCGAGACGAATTTGATCAAGTTTTTTTAACTTTAAATAAAACTTTGAACACAAGTGTGCACACTTTCTCTTTGACTGAAATAGTTTAAAGGGCAGATGATTCGTTGGTTGGTTTGGGTTTTATAGCACGAGGTCCAAAAACAGATGAACTGCTCCAAACAAAACGCACAAAAATTCAATAAAACTATATTTGATAGGTAGGTATTTAATTAACCTTGCACTGGATCGTCACAACGGGCTATTAGAAAAATATATTTGAAAATATCAGATTAAGAATCAGACCAACATTAAAAGCGTGATAAACCTCTCTTAAATTTACAACATGAAAAAATGAGCACTTCAAATATGAAAAAGTAAATATAATAAAAACAATTCATCAGCATGAAAAATAAATATTTGTTTAAAATGTATTGATGTTAAAAATGGAATGATGCAGTTTCCTTGTGTAAAAGTGCTACAAAACAGAGGATCGTTAGAGAACTTTTCCAAGACAAGAGTTATAAAGATACGTCCCTAAAGTTAAGATTTATTGTAAAATTATCACACGAAATACTTAATGTGACATACATATAGATTATTCCTAATCCTCGCCTTATGAATATTTCAATAATAGTAAAATATAGTTGCGAGAGACAGTAAGAGTGATGTGTAAATGACAAAAGAAAAAGATAATAGCGCAGGCGACGAAAATGATAATTATGCAGAAAACCAAAAGTTGATTTCAACCATTGAACTCCATTCATTCATACGATCCTATTCATTCCACTGAATTTCATTCAATGACTTCTACCACTCCAAAACAGATGACCTCAAGAAAGGGTTTACTGGTTAGCCGAAGGTGCTTCTACATTATAGAACACTGATATGAAACTACGGGTAGGTATCATCCCAACCGATATTTTAATGTTGCGACGACCACAGCACCTGGCGAGAAAGTGCTACGAAACAGAAGGTTGTTAAGGACATTTACCAAGAGAGTTTTGAATGTACGTAACTCATGTACAGATTTTACAATAAATGCCATAAATCCGAGTATAGATTATCTTAATCCTTTCTTTATGATTCTTCCAGTAGCAGTACTGGTAACATGTGCTTCAGTAAATATTCTGAATAACTTATAGGGTGTTTTGTCCGTATTGCCTTCTCGGTATTTGAGGTGGTCTCGGTCCGCATTACCACGGATAATCAAGGTTCTACTGTTTATGATCCTTGATGATGAGATTCAGAAAACGGACCCTATTTTCGAATAAAGTTCATCTTAAACTCGGCTTTCTCATCTATTGGTCAGAAGCAGTCTCTCCCCACACACGGCAACGATCCATCAGCACCCATAAATCACGTGACTCGTAACGAACCAGTAATAACAGGTTGCAAATCGTTATTGGAGGAAGCTAAAAATCCAGCTCACCGGAAACATGCATCCGAAATGCGGATCTCAGTTCATTAGATTGGACAGAATTACTCGTACCGGCTGCAGCAGCCGGAGGGAGGGATGGAACGGCTGGAATTTTCGAACTCTTTTGAGGAATGCGCGTGCTCCGAAATGAAATGAAATGAATTGAATGAAAGGCACCTCCGCGTATAATCTCCAAGTAGGTGACCTGCATGCCATTATAAATTGATGGTTCGGAATTATTGAATTCCCAACTCCGAAACAGTTGACCTCAGGAAAGGGTTTACTGGCTAGCCGAACGTGCACCTTCTACGGTGTAGCAATTTTCCAATTAAAGACGCCAGGTGGTGTTTCTGGGAGTCAAAAGTCGTTAAGCTTCTAAATGGATGGTTGCAAACCGCGCTATTCACCCTACGCCGAAGAAATGGGTTATGCCTGATGAATTTAAATGAGACATTTAAGACTTTTAAGGAGAGACAAACAATTTTATAATATATGCTAAAGTGAAAACATGACTTTTTTGTTGATAATTCACTATAAAATACAGTTCCACTTTTGTAATCTGTATTACCTCCGCACTAAAAGAATTTTGTCTTTATTAGTTTAGTAGAAAATACATGATTTACAGTAGAACCTTCATAATCCGAGCTTCAATTAACCGAGGATCCGTGTTACCCGATCCAAATTTATACTGAGTTTCCTTGCTTTATGATCTTTCAGTAGCAGTAGAAGTAGCATGTAGTGCAATATTTTTTATATGTATCTCTTATAGGTTGTTTTGTGCTACTACCTCAGCATTATATGAGTTTACTGGTTATCCGAGGTGGCCTTGGTTCCCATTTCTTCGAATAATCATGGTTCTACTTTAACAATTTTCAACTATGTTAGGAATATTCTCATCATTTTGATTTTGCACATGCAAAAAGCATCAAATTTTTTAAATATATTCTTCAGTTCAACACTAAAAAAGCCATATCAGTTTTTACTTTATCAAGCACATTAGTTAATGATAGTAGGTCGTCTTTGCATGCATATGGTCAGGAAGGGCTTAGTTGAGCTAGCTTTTAATTGCAAGGACAGAAAAAACATCTATTAACACCCTTGTGACATATAGTGATACATGAAGTTAGAGCATAGAAGCAAAAAGTACTTAAAAGATCAACAGAATCCAGCTGATTCAAAAGTTCTCGAGCATTCCAATAATGTGCATGGACGCCTTTACTTGATAATTCCATTGTAAAAGGTGGCCACAGTCCAAATCAACTACCCCTCTATCTACACAGGACATACTTCGGGGTACCACAGATTCCAAAACGATGTAAGTGCTTGGTTAGGTAATCATACCTTGGCACTAATCTAAAAGTCGCTACCGCTATATAGCAAAGGTAAATAATAGAGATATAAATTGACCCCTACCACTTATTATATTTTGCGTTCTCTGCCACTATATTTATATCTGTTTCTTAATATATTTTTGATTATTATAACTGAAGATCTCCATAGTGCTGACAAGTCTGAAGGTTGTGTACCCTTTTCGGACAGTCAGTCAAACATCCCATTTCCATAAATACCAAAGTGAGAGGGGATCCATTGCAGAACAACTTCAATTCCACGTGATAAGTGAATGAAGTTAACACGATTGAAGGGGGTAAGTAGGTAATTAATTGCCTTCGTTCTGAAGCAACACAACGAGCTATTGGCGACGGACCAGGATCAATCCCGAAGGGAAAGATCCAAGGACAACGTCTTGTAATTTTCAACGAGGTCAATACCTGGGTTGGCACCCCACTCTCCAAACTTGCACATCAGGCCAACGTGAGGACATTAAAGGCCGTGAAAAATTTAACATTCAACAGCCCCCGTGTACACGACGGTCTTTGGCTGGACCGTGTTTCGAACACTCAACTCTCCAGTTGCTTATCCGTTGCCCTTCCAACTGGGCTACCGCCCCCCCCCCCCCGATTGAAGGGGATTATCTAATTTTGAGTTTTCCTTTTGTAATTTGTTTTAGTCCTGTGGATGATGGATGTGCGGTTCCGTTGAAATGGCCATTGCCTAATTTTGTTCGTTTTTGATATCTTTATTTGGCCTTAATATGGCTGGACGACATATCCCTCACGGAGCACCCTCTGCAAAGCAGCTCATTTCCACATCAGAAAAAGATAAAAATTTAAAATAAGTACTAATAACACAAGGGTGGGTGACTTTAATAAAAATGTCGATCTAGGGTCAGAAAAACTTAAATGCTAATGAGAACCATAAGCCCCGCCCAGTCGCCAAAGAGAAGAGAGGTCACCCTCCCATCTACTGCGACTGCAGGTGCTTAGGTTTTAGGTGGAAAAGTTGATACTGGGACGAATCCCCTATGTTGCTGAACACTCGCACAGAAGAGTGTTAGCATGATAAATGATAGGAAAGGCAATTAAACTTAAGAAAAATTACAGTTAACAGATTAAAATTTAACTTTAAAAGTGATACAATTAGTGGTCCTACCCAGTCCGTAAACAGCCCTAATTATTGGTGTACAGAAAAGTCAAAGCAAAAAAGGGAAAATTAATTGGAGAGTGAATAAATGGAATTGAAGTCATAGACTTCAGGGTTCAAGTTTAAATTTGATCATCCAAGAAACTTAAGGAATATTTGAAGAAAACCTAGAATAGTTGCAATTCAATTCACAAGACTTTCCTATCGCACCTAATCTTCATTTAACAACGGGGGAGGGAGAAATATCTGTGATGTTGAATTTTAACAAAACGATTGAACTGAGAGTGGAAAATAAAGGAATTAAAATAAGGACACTGAAGAATTTTAGGAGGAATAAAAAGGAAAAGGGGAGTGTTGTGGATCCCAAAACATGCAAAAAAGTTTTGTTTTTTATCTGTATTGCCTTAATGTATCAATCAATACATTAATGCTTATTTATTAAGACTTTCCTGAATAAAATTCTTTTATTCTGAACACCTCTCAAGTATCTACAAAAGTTTCTAACAAATTGACCAAGCAGAAGGGAATATAAATTCGTACTTTTTCAAAACCTTTTATTTCAGAATTCCAAACTTTATAGAGGGGATGATGGATTGCAGCGTCAATCTCAACTTTTATCTAGAATAAAATTCTCTACCAATAAAGCAGCAACAAAGTTCAATTCACATGATTGCTTCTGAATTGAAAAACGACAACCCTGGGTTTCAACATTTGTACAGCATGTATTCTACTATAACTTGACTTTACTCACGTTTGTACAGATATAAATGCAGTGTATTCATCAAAATATAGAAGGTAATCGGTTTATAATTTAATGAGGATATTAGATCTGTGAATGGCAATGTTTTATTTTTAAATATTTTCAGGGTGATACAACTTACCTACATTTACTTGCAAAATAACTATTTAATATATATTTGCTCAAAATCAAAATACTTCCGTTTAAATAACTAATAATATTTTCTCCTCTTAATTTCAAAATAGAAAGTAGACTGAAATAACGTTATACTCGATATTACGGTGCAAGAAAATTTAATTTAAGGGCTTTAGAATATAATTCTAGGGATATGATATTTACATATAAACTAAAGATTAATGTCAATTATATCGTTTAAATTTATTTAATTATTTTAGAATTTAATATTGTTGGGGCTCACACAAAAATTCAAATTTTAGTGTTGCAATTATATTTATTTACATTGATTATTGTACTATCCTAAATACACAAAGAGTTGTACAATCCTAACTAATAATCTACTATCTATACTAAGTACTATGTTGTACTATCTATACTAAGTACACGAAATAACTGTACTATCCTAAGTACATTAAAGAGTTGTACTATGCTAAAGTACACAAGGAATGGTTCCTGGAACAGCTCTGGCGATATTGTCTCATCGCGTCAAGAGATCAGACACAAACGTAGAAATTTGCAACGTTCTAGTGCTTGCTCAGTACATGAAAAGTTACGCCAATCAAGGAGTAGTGCCAACAACGTCACGGAGATACGCACAGATATAGTAAAATGTGACGGTCAAATTACTCCTCTTGCAAAACGTTACCGTAGAACGCAGCCAAAACTTAATCTTATAATGTAAAAAGTAAATTGCATTTCAAAACAGTTAATCGTCTGTTAATTTTTCGAGTCTTTAGTTCAAGACAAATTCTTATCTTTAAGCTTTTAAATTCAACTTGAAATGTAAATGAAAGCTTTTGTGTACATAATGAGCTTGATACCATGGAATTCGGAAATCTCGAGTGTCTCAAGGTTACATACTTTCTAAAATTTATTATTCAATTTCTCTAAAGTGAAAGAGATTGTGCTAATTGTCGAGTGATTAATGACGAATAAACTAATTAAGAGCTGATCTACATTCAATCATTTGTTAAATAGCATCGATAATTACGTTTTGTGACTAGGGTCTAGAATATAAGGGAACCCGACTAATGACTGAATCTCAAAGCCATCTTATTTATTCAAATAAGGGATTAGCATCTGAAAAGAGTATTTCTACAATCACATTGAAAACAAAATCTTCATTAAACTGATTAAATGTGCATAATCGAGCGTGTATAAGCAACATTAGTCCAATAATCAAAGTTTAGGTTGCTGCGAGACAGTTAGGACAGCAAAAGAGAATTTATCCAATAAACGCCCTCTTGGTAATGTCCTTAACTACTCCTGTTACAGAAGACTGGATTGCGTGCTCTTATAGGCTGGTAGAGAATGTGCTCAATGGACTCTTTACGGTTCGTGGTACGGGATGTTGGATGTCTCTGATGCAAAGTGATTACTATTTAATAAGCGATGCGTGTTACCAATGGTTGCGTGAAATTACAGTGCGGAATCTTTTAACAAATCGGTGGGATTTCGTGACCGGCAACGAGACAAAGTTTGAGTTTGGATGGTGCTTTTAAATACACTGTTCGGCAATAGGAGTGTATTACTTTTGCGTGCGGGTCATGTATGAAGAAGAGGTTTTTCGAATGATGACAAGTTGTAAACTACAATCCACAATATGGCATTGAAAAAATTCTTGGGCCTTCCACTATCACGTATGGGACAGTCACACGCAGATTTGAGTGATAACAATGACTGTATCATTTGTTATTATTTATGATTCTAAAACTTTTTGAACTTAAACTACTCACATGTCCAAAAATTAAGGACAATATTGCATTAGAATCAAGCAAAGTCACCTGATTTCAATGTATTTTAGATACTCTCGGACTTCGCATTGCACCCTACGCAACACCACAACAACCGTACAAGAGCAAAGACATGCTCTAGTGTACGAATGGGACTTATTGTCCCAGGAACTCTTGGACAGCCTAGTAGAGAGTATGTCTGCGTATTGTAAGGCCTTCATTAGGCTTAGAGACCAAAACATTCTCTAGTAGGTTGCTTTTTAGGTCAAAACAAATTTTTTCGCAATAACTGAAAACTTACAATGAGTTCACCTAGGCATTTTTCTCATTTCTTTTAGTTTCCAGTAGCACCACGAGACATGTGGGTATTCGTATTTTATTTGATATAGCATGTGAAATATTCATTTGTCATTTGCTTTATTTCGGTGCAGGTACTTGGCAGGGGATTCATCTCGGATTGCATTGCCATTAATTTTTAAACTTGTGTGTATCTTCCCTTCAAGAAATATATCCCAAATTTTCGGGCATATCTGTAAATTTTTCTATACAAAAAGAGCTAATATGAAACCTTTACGTATGGGACATCTCCAATCACCTAACCTTTTTGTATAGAAAAAGAGAGATATTTCAAAAACATTCGGAATAAGCTTCCTAGAAGGGAAGATAATTTAAGATAAAAATATTTTTGATTAATAAAAAATAAAAGATACAACCATTTTCATGACTAAAATCTGCGTGTGTACGTGGCATTGGAATGTTCCTCGATATAAATTGCAATACACTAAAAATTTAATTTATCATATGCTAGTATGTTGCTTGACCCTCCAAGTGGTTTCCACGAGATATCTCGTACATCAAGATCTGACCAATTTTAACTAATGACGAGTTATATTTTCATCAAGACTGCAGATTTTTGATGATGACGAAATCAAGATCTGGTCAGTTTTGTTAAAGATTAGATACTTCGTCGAGAAAACCACCAGGAGGGTGATAAACAAAACCTAGATTATCTATTCGTTAACATAACTATATAACAGTTTATGTAAACTTCAAAAGCTTTTTATATTACAGAAAAAAGCAATCACTTAACGACTGACTTCTTATACAAGATAATTTTTTTGGTTTGGGATGTTTCGGTGGAGTTTTTAAATTCACTTTCCAGCAATAATAGTATTTCTTTTGAATGGTAGGTTGCATTTTTAGAAAAGTATTGTTCAATTGTGACAAGATAAAAGTGTTTTCAGTAAAATTTAAATGTGTGTATGTTGGTATGTTGTTTTATACAATAAACGTAAAATAGATTGTTTATATTTGAACCTAAATGAAATTACATTTAATGAAGGGTTCTAAATCTAACAATATGACGAACAGTTACTTCATGACTAATTACTAAATTAAGCAGTCCGGTTTTTGGCTGTTTCGATGGAGTTTTTAAATCCACCTTAAGGCAACATTAGTATTTATTATTTTGAATGTAGATCATATTATTAGAAAAGGATTTAATATGATGACAGAATACATTTTAGATTACTTAAACCATATTACCTTTATTAATGTATTCAAAATATTTTATTATAAAAATAAACAATAATTACATGACTGATTTCTAAAATAAGCAATCGTTTATTAAATGGTAACTTATCATTGTGGGTTAAATTCAATAAACTAAATGCAATAAATAGAATTCATAGATGATTAAATAATTTTTATACTGATATTTGATATTCAGGAATGAACAGCCTAGGAATGTTGTGAACAAATTTGCTACATCATTGAATTACATCCTTCATTGAACATGCAACTTTAAAGCGATCATCCCAAAATGATATCGGTTTAATGCAATGGGTAATAATTTATATCTTCCGTTCTTGGACATGCACTCAATAATACTTTCGTTATTGATTGCCAGTTGAAACTTCCGGGGAAACTCAAATTCACTCTGGCTGCATCAAAGTGACAGAGTCCCATAAATCAATGTAAAATTTGTATCGATTATGCTGCGGAAAATAATGTATAAAGCAATAATTACTTTATACAAATATATTTAAGTGGAATTTTAGATGGGGAGATCATTTTCCGCGAGGGATCTTTTGAATTTCTTTCCAGTTCTATCGAATTTTATTCTTTTATATGAATTTTATACAACAAATCTTTTGCTGCATTGTTTTGAATGGGAAATTTCGTACGATGAGTATTCTGAAGTAAATATGCATGCACTGATAGTCAACATTTTTTCATGGAAGGCCTAATGTTAAGAAAACCTATTCAAACCTCGTTCTTTTAAGGACTGCTTACGTACTCATCATATGAAATGAATGCATTAAATATCATAGCTCCTTCTGTTTTTTTATGGTTTTAGTGAAGATAAAGTGTTTTCGTATTAGACTTTTATTCAGGCAACTCATGAAACATTTCTCATTTTAGAAACAAGTAAAGGATATACCAGATAAAATAATAAATAGAGGATGCTTAAAATCGTGGTTCAATACATCATGAGGTCTTCCTGCATTTGATCATGAAGAAATTTTTTCTAGAAGGAGTTAGTAAATAATTTAGGGCTGCGGTAGCCCAGTTGAGATTCGCGGATAAGCAACCGGAGGGTTGCAAGTTTGAAACTCGATCCAACGAAAAACCGTCGTGTACGTGGGGATGGTGCATGTTAAATCTGTCTAGTCACGAATGTCCACACGTTGGCGGGGCGTGGAAGTTTGGAGAGTGGGGTGACAGCTCAGGTGTTGACCTCGTCATCTGACCGTGATTCAAAATTACGAAGTGGTCTCCTCGGATCTTCTTTCTCTTGGTATTGATTCTGGATAGTCGCCAATAGCCCGTTGTGTTGCTCCAGTGCAACTTAAATGCAACTACCTAACCTATATAACTTAACAAATAATTAAGCTATTCTAGCTTCTTTTAAATATAAAAACTCGAAGGATAATTCGTAAATTATCTTCACCTGATTAGAATCTATAAGCACAAAGTTAAAATTGCTCCAGTGCACATTCCAAGGAAATATCGTTAGAACGACAATTGATGGACAGTTTTTATTGTGCTCTATGATAATTTCATTTTAGTTGGAATGGGATGAAAAGATATTGCATCCGAAAACAAAACTATTTTTAACCTTTTATTTTATTTAAGCTTTAAAGATGCAATAAGTATGCTTTTGAGTGTAAAGTAAATCATAGAAAGAATAATGATAATAATAAAGAATAAGGACTTTTATTCAATTTTATAAATGTTACACAATTGTCTATAATTTGAGAAAAACTCAGAACTTATGCATGAGAAAGGTTTAACAAAAACGGTCCTAAATCCAGAAGGATGAAGAAATGTTTGATGCTTGAAGAAATGCTTTCATGTATGTGACTATTGTCGAACTTTCACTAATGGAGAATAAATTTGTGCTAAAATTTTTATTATCAAAATCTATGTCTTAAGATTTATATTTAAACTACCTCTTTCCTTCATCAATATTGCGAAAAATAAAATACTTCAAGAGTAGGGATGGGGAAAAAAGAACGAACTGTTCTTTTTCACCTGTTCTTCAAAAAGAAAGGGAACAGCCTGTTCCCACTTTTCACATAAACCTGTTCTCGATTCTTTTTGTTAAAAGAAACATTGCAATTTTTTTATACTTCGATTTTAAACAGGTGGGAATTTTGCAGTTATCTTTTCTCGAATTTTCTAAGTTCGCAAAAATGTTCGTTTATTCTAAATTATGGTAAGTCCGAAACACAGCTGTTGATCCTACAGTTCGTGACTCACTGTTTCCTGTTGATTCATTCATCCGTTCCCTGTCGATACACCTACTCCCTGCTCTGAGACTACTTCCTGTTTGAGAGCAGGAATCAAATTTACCGAAGGAATCGATTCCTGCTCTCAAACTGATCCGACCCTGTTCTCCGTTCTCGGAGTTCTTTTACTTCCTGTTCGGAAAATGATTCATGCTCTCAAATTGTTCCGAACCTGTTCTCCGTTTTCGGAGCTGTTCTCCGTTCTCAGAGCAGTTCTCTGATCTCGGAGCTGTTCTCCGTTCTCAGAGCAGATCTCAGAGCTGTTCTCAGAGCAGTTCTCTGTTCTCGATGAACGGTTCGCGGAGCTGTTCTCGACTGAACCAAGCCCCGAAGTCTGATGAATTTGTAAGTAGATTAGCGTAACAATTGTGAAATTTTATAATTGTTAGGCAATGACATAATGATGAATTTTTAGTTTTAAACAAATTAATTTTTTTTTTAATATTGCTGATCAAGATTTTGCTGTCCAGCTTTCTCTCTGGTGGTGTCGCCTCTACTCGTTCTTAGGATTTGCAATGCTTTTAACTTTATTTTAAAACCAAATTTTACAAAATGTAAGGCAAAATTTCAAATGTGTGGACATATTTCACTGTGAAAAGGAAATTCGGATCGGGTGTGTCATGCTCTCTATAAGTTGAAAAGGTATCTTATTAAGTCAGGTATTACGATTTTAAAGACATCTCGGAAATAAGAATCCCACCATAAAACTAATGTGTTGAAAAGCGAAAGTGATTTTTTGACTTGCATTTTTTGTTATAAGCGTGTTTAGATGGATCATATAATATTAACCTGTTTTTCAAACCAATTTTACTTTCCAAGTGGTAATCCCGGAATGCGTTTTTTGTGTTTATAATATTTTATAAAGGGCAACTCCCTATTGCATGACGTGATTCAAAATTACCTGGTGTTGTCCTCGGATCTTTCTTTTCGGGATGGATCATGGACTGTCGTTTTATTGACTTAAATGACCATTTTGTTGACTTAAAAATAACATTAAAATCTAAAAAATTATTACTTTCGCTTGCGTATTTGTTTTGTCCTAGGCACCTCATATCTGTTTGGGAAACTACTTGAGATGATTCAGATGTGGGACATTATTAGTTGCCACTAGGGAGAGAATTTAAACGTTTCGATTTGCAAGAACGTTTTCCAATTTACGGAAAAATTCTGATTTTCTTTTCTCAATTACTGACAGTTTGGAGCAGCTTGAATCGACTTTCCCCTTGCGCCATAAAAAAATCAATCAACCGATAACAATACGAAGACGAGTCATTTGTATTTTTTTATATATGCATGCCTATATACAAAGTACTAACAAAGATGACGTCAACAAAATTCGGTCCCTGTCAATCGCGAAAACTGCGGGCGCCACATAGTCTACGAGGAGGAATAGGGCTTGCACATTTCGAGTAGAGACATTTGAGAACAGGTTAAGGAACAGTTCTTTTAAAAAGAACGGAATATCGAAGAACTGTTTGCCGAAAAGAACAGTATTTCCCATCCCTATTCAAGAGTCACCCCTACTTACAAAATGAACGAGCGCTGTTTCTATAGCGACCGACAGCACCAAGACTAGGTGTCGGGAACAGTTGTCATGGTTGGCAGACAGTACATGATCCCTAATAACCATTATTTTGAGAATAGTTCTAAAAAGTAAGAGATAAAATAAAAGTTCAGACTGCTTTAGGTTGTAAGAGGAATAAAACAAATTTTGTTGTTTTGCAAAACAGTACATCACAATATATCTATTTCTGTACGTATGCTTATGCTGACTGCAAGTATTTGACACTATGTACGCGCAAACAACGAAAAATGTAAAAACTATCTCAAGATAATAAACTATTACAAGCGATATATCAATGCCACGAACTCTGAGAGTTGAGAAATAGAAAGTTATTAATATGAAAGATATATTTCTCATGTACAAAAGGGGAACAACATATTATGTTTTACTATTTTTTAAATGTTCTTTCAGAACTGATAATAAATTGTCGAGCATTGCGGTCATCCGATGAAAAATTATTGCATTCTTACGTGTAACATGTTGACGGGTATTTAAATCTTCTGGAGGGTCCTCTAAATTTATGTATCAGCAAAGTATCCAAATCCTTGCACGCCGGTTTACTACGTGAAGTGTTTGGTCATAAAATACGTTATCTCTGACATTGAATTTTCGAACGACACATCAAATCACGAGTGGTTTGAATACGGAGATACCTGATATAAGTCAGTTTAATGATTTTGTAGATAAGGGTTTCGACCGCTGATTTTTCGTGGTTTCTATCGATATTACAGATATCGAGTCGGGTGTTAGTTTTTCGCTTTTGAGAGAAGTTAGTTGGGCTTTGCCGAAAAATGATTTGATGTTCCCCAAGTCGGATACATTTTTAAATCATATAAAACATTATGAAAAAGTTTAGAGATAATTAAATATTTGGTTATTTAAAAAATATTTTCATTTTTGAGCTCAGTTCGCTATTATGTCAACTGAATCGTTTCTATAGTCATATCTGTTTACTAGTATTTGTATTGACTATTAAAACAGAGTTTTTAAACATGTTGATGTACAATGGTATCTTGACGAATATGATAATTGCAGGGTACAATTTACAAAATAATGTATTCAACTTTTTTTTAAATAATAGTCCAGCACTATTCCCTTTCATGCAATTATACATTATTTAATAAAATTGAATGTCCTACTTCGTAAAGTTAGGATAATAGCCTCAAAGCATGAAAAATAGAAGAGTTCTTATTGTTCAATGCTTTATAAAGTGGAATAGTTTATGCACCTGAAATGTTCTTCGATATGTTTGAACGATTATCAATTAAACAAAGTACATGTCATTTGGAAAGTATTTTAATTTTTAACAAAAGCAAAACAGCTTAGTCTTAACGTGTGTATTAGCGTCTACTTCTCGAAAACGCCGTGCTAATGTTTTAGAAATTATCACACCATCTTGCTGAAAGTAGGGCAGATAACTCCCATCCTTAGTAATAAACAATATGAGGATGGCCAATAAGAACACACTCTGGTTAGTTGGTTTGGTGGGTTTTCTGTAACAAGGGCCTTATTTGCCCAATCTGTGTAAAACACAAGACAGGCAGCCTTAAGTTTTGGACACACTCACAAGGAAAGTTTTACTGATACAGAAGAAAGAAATACACCAATACCACAATGATTCAAACTTGAGCCGTTTACGAATCGCAGGCTGCTAGCTCAGTGGTCGAACCCACTGAGCCATGGCTGCCCTTTAAACCCACTCTGAGAAGAGTTACTTTTAAGTGGACAGCCTCATCACCTCTTTTGAGCATTGAGTACAGGAGAAAACATTCTTTAAAAGATGCGGAGTTATTTTCTGCAATTTCAATTAAAATCTTCATTATTTAGTTTAAAGCAATTTTAAACCTGCTGAACATGATCTACCACTGTGTACGAATCTCAGTGGTATAAAATTTTAGTGAATCTACCATAGACGCCTGATTAGTCTCACGGAATTTACTTCCACAGACTATGTCGCAAAAATAAAAAATTTCAGGAGAGCAGTTTAAAAGTTTTTTCAAGTTCTTATCTCTCTTACTTCCCATTCTTGCTCAATTATTTTTAAGAGGAGACAGATTATTTTATATATTTTGACTACAGAGACATAGTGTTGAATACCCATAGAAAGGGTAAAACAAGTTGGAATAGGTTATTGTAAGAAGTGTATTAAAAAATTGGACATAGCGTCATACCTCTTAGGTACAGATATGACTTCGAATGCAATTGTTATAGTGATTTTCCATAATTGTACTCTAGGTGTATCGTATATTGCATGTTTTCTTTATCTAGCAGGTTAGGCTGTAAGAATTGATGAGGTGGTCACGGAGGGGAGATACCTTCATGCCAGATTTACTGTCGAGAACGAAAGGGACATTTTTAACGAGTAGAGATCCCTGAAGAGAGAGAAAGACAGAAGTAGCTGGGATTTAGAGGATATAGGACGAAGGTTACGGCGCAAAAGGGAATCCCTGACAGAGGTTGGAGTGGTGAGGACAGCTACCTGGCATATTGCAGGAGATAAGACGAGAATAACGGAGTAATCCTGCCAGAATCTCCTATTCTTTGTATAGGTCTATTGAAATAGAATGAGGTATCTAAGATTTGAACTATCATACTCTTCGTCCCCTCGATATCTTGTTCCTTTTATCATCTTCAAGGTTGAAGAGATCACCCCTTTCTATCACCTTTTAAATTCATTCCACAATAACTTAGATAAATAAAACTCGGCCTTCTTAAATAAATGGTATATTTAAATTGAACCCCGATGTAGTTCTTAAAATCTTCAAAACACAACGCAATGGAAATTTTACCGGATCTTCAACGAACTAAGTTCCTGAATCAGCGCAACACAATTGCCGTTTCGATGACAGAAAATAGCTTCGCCGGGTACCCGAAATAACCATCCGAATCATTGCAGACGCGAAACAAAACTTCTGATGTAAATGCACATCCAAGTACTGCTCATTTCTATCAATCAGCCTCAAGCACGCTCGTACCTAATGGATCATGCAGCAACATTCCTATTAATAAGCCTCGCTATCTGATCTTGCTCTTTCGAAGAGAAAACGCAGCTCATAACAATTGACGGTCAATTTGCAATCTTCCCCCTTCTCAGCTAAACTCCCGGCCATTCTGCTCTCTGGCGCACACTACACCACTTTATAAACGAAGTGCACTAGACTGTCAGACGATATCACGCAGCCTCGATGACGTGAAACATTGTAGGGGGAAGGGACTTTTCACCACCGGACATCGGGGAGGGATGGTGCCGCTTCATGGCAGGGCATGGTGCAGGGGGAAAATGGAGACTGATACTTCGACGTCAAGGGGGAGAGGGGGGAACGGATGCACAGTCGTTTCTCGATGGTTCTAATGAAGAGAAGAATGGAAATGAGCCCCCAAACATAATATGCAATTAATTAGCCTCGTCTGATGAATGGTGGAACGCTGATAGCTGCGGACCCAGGGACACAAGTCTAATTCTCGCAGGAATGTGTTTAGGTAGCTTCCGCCTTTGTTGAAGGATGGCCGGACTCTGGGAAGATTACAAAGGGCGCTTTGTGGGATTTCATTCTTGATTGTGGGGATGCCGTGCTTGAAATCAGTCATGCGTTGCTTGGGGAAGATCGGATTATCGTCCAAAGGTTATGGGATAAGATATTTTAAATCGTGTTGGAGAGTAGATTCAGATATTAGGTATTAACCCTTCAATGTGTTTCGATGAAATATCTCATCTATCAAGATTTGACTGATTTTGCTAATCACGAGATATCTCGTCATTAACATACTGCCCATTTTTTTGATGATGGCGAGATCAAGATCTGGTCAGTTTCGCTAATGACGAGATATTTAGTCCATCAAGATCTGGCCAGTTTCACTAATGACGAGATGCCTCATCAGGACAACCATCAGGAAGATCAATACTTAAGTCACCAACAAAATGTTTAAAGTATTGTTAAACGACGTAAATCAAGACGGTTACAACTAAGAATTAACTTGAAAACATTCTCTGCTGTTAGTTTAAGAACAATTTTTAAATCAGCTGTTTCGTATACGATGGATGTTTTTTCAGCGCAAGGGTTGTTTCTAGACATGCTGAGTTAAATACAAGCAACGCCAACATTTGCGGTAGAATTAAGGAACGTACTGTCGTGATCCATCGGAAAAAATTCACAAAATATACAAGACTCCAACCATTCCGCTATTTCTTCCATGTCTGAAAATGAAACCCTTAAGAACGAAATATTTTTTTGACTGAATCACGATTTCAGGTGATGTTAATTGCACAAATATATTTAGTTATGAATAATATCTTTTTCTGTGTAGTCTTTAGACTCTGTTCAGAACAGTACTACACGAGTATTTTAATACATGGGAAAATACATGGTATTGATTAATTTTGCTAAGATAATCTTGCACCATTTTGCGAACAGTAGTTATCCGTTTACTGTAAAAATAAATGTTAGTCAAACTGTAAAAATAAATGTTAGTCAAACTGTAAAAATAAATGTTAGTCAAACTGTAAAAATAAATGTTAGTCAAACTGTAAAAATAAATGTTAGTCAAACTGTAAAAATAAATGTTAGTCAAACTGTAAAAATGAAAAGGCTTAGAATATTTTCATTTACTCCCTATAAAAGTTATTTATAACTTCCATCTCTAAAATTGTATACAAAACGATTCAACTGTTTAAAAGTTAGATGGTTACAAATTGAGTGAAAAATGGTGTAAATTCAATGAAATTTCGAGATTATTCCAAATTAACTCCTCGAAATCTGATCGTGAAGTAAAAAAATACAAGGATAACAAAACCCGTAAATGTTCGTGTATTAAAGACATAGCCGTGAAGTGAAATCCGTGTATACGGATAGTAAATATCTGTGTATTAAACACAAAAGTTTTAAATTCCTTACATAAGTGACTAAGACCGAAAAAATTATGTTTAGCTATCGACATTGGTGGTTATTTGTTTCGTCACCCCGTAATCACTGTTATCGCTTCAGGCACGGACTGAAAAACTCGGAGTAGAATTTGCGCTAAAGTTGGGATTTGTGGAAACGCATTGTTTACGTTCAACCTGTGACCTAATCTAACGAAAAGATGGTAATGGTAATTAATTAACGTCGTACTAGAGCAACACAACGGGCTATTGACAACGGTGCAGGATCAATCCCAAAGGGAAAGGTCGGAGGACAACACCAAGCAATTTTGAACCACCGTCAGATGACGAGGCAACACCTGAGCTGACACCCCACTCTCCAAGCTTCCACACCACGCCAACGTGAGGACATTGGAGGCTATGACAGATTTAACGTGCACCCCTTTGTACACGACGGTCGACTCGCAACCCTCCGGTTGCAAGTCCGTTACTCTTCCAACTGGGCCACCACGGCCCAATCTAACGTAAAGACTCGTTCACTCACGTGACTCAAATGCCAACTCTTCAGGTCAGGACTATTCATCATTAGAAAACAAATGTGTTTAATACTTATTCAAAACTGTTCTCTAAATTTTAACCTTCTGGTGGTTGTCTCAACGAGATATCTCGTCGTTAGCAATATTGGCCAGATCTTGACGAAGGGCATACCTCGTCATTAGAAGAAAACTGACCAGATCGTAATCTCATCATAAAAAAATCGGCTATATCCTGATGACGAAATATTTCGTCATTAGCAAAATTAGCCAGATCTTGATTGGCGAGATATCTCATCGAAACTATTTGGAGGGTTGATGATCACGATTTAAATATGGTCGACTGAGTGCAGTGAATTTCTGAGATAATAGTAGCTTTTTGTCTCAACAAAACGCTAATAAAACATTGAAATAGTGAAATAGAAAAACAATGTAAGCACTTCGGATACTGACTTCCTTATACTTGCATATCTAATAAGCTAATTTCTCGTTAAAATGTTACGTACCTTGATTGTGGGACTTACGTGAGTATACATAGTGTACATGAAAAGAAAAGGAAAAAGGAACAGAAGAAAATTGATTTGAATTTAAAACTTAAAATCACCATATTACCTGACGATTATTTATAACCATAACGGCCATAAGTTTAAGAATTTAGGTATCTAGGCTCAATTGTTACTGAAAATAATGACATTATGCTTGAAATAAAACAGAGGTTAATGCAGGAAATCGGAGCTTTTTCGCGCTACAAAAAATAATAAGATCTAGAGCAATTGCGAAGAAGACAAAGTTAATAATATATAAAACTATCATTAAGCCATGTAGTAATATATGGATCGGAGACAAACTCAAAAACATGAAAAAACGTTGATAACTTGGGAGAGAAAGATCTGAGAGCCATATTTGGACCAATCAAAGAAGGCGATGTGTGGTGAAGGAGATACAATCATGAAATCCAAAAATTATATAGAGAAAAATATATCATAAATTTGATAAAATCAAAAAGAATCCAATGGTTGGGACACATGGAGAGAATGTATAACAACCAAGGCACGAAAAGATATTTAAGAATCAGTGTCAAAGCCAGAGGAGGCCGAGGAAAAGATGGCGTGAGAAGGTCGAAAAAGACCTACCTAAATAACATGAAAATAAAAAATTGGTGAACTAAGGTCCAAGACAGAGCGCATTGGAGCCGTATCGTTAGGGAGGCCAAGGTTCAACATGGACTGTAGTGCCGGGGAGTTAATTTATAACAACCGTGAACGACTATTTTGGGTAAAAAATTCTACAAAACTTAGAACTGTAGAAATTACATCAAAGCGCGCCGTATCTACCAGATAACAGTGATTAACTAAAAACTGCCTTATGTGAGGGGTCGTGGCAGCAAAGTTGGTAGAGTCGCTGATTAGCAACAGGAGGGTTGCGAGCAGATAAACTACCTGGAGGTTTAAGTGCTGAAGTGGTATCTCTCAAATTCTGCTCGGTTAATGCATGTACATGTACATTAGACTTCTTTTGAGGATTATTCTTTACTGATTCTGATATGACAGACTTCTCAATGTGTTTATAATGGTACATTAACCACTTAACGCATTTACCCGTGTTTGACACGGGCGAAAGTTACCGGCAAATTTGCACATGCCCGTGTCTCACACGGGCGCTCTTCCGTTTTAGTAAAAATAGATAGGCTAGATTAAACTTATACCAAATATGGCATAAACGTATTTATCATAGATGATTTACCACTTATTTATAGATGGATATTAAACTTATTTACCGTAGATGGCACCACTATGCACCATTTTTGTAAACCAAGTGGTGCATTTTGATGATTAGCTATAAGTTTGTTAGGAATTCTTTGTTATAAAGCAGTTGTTAGGTGTCTAAAAGGTAATATATCCATTTTTATTACGTTAAATATCATAAAAGTAAACAGTTAACCATAAATTAATTTTTACTAAGTGTTTTTGTAACTTGTTTAGAAAAAGTTATCTGATAATGAGCGACTGTGACGATTTTGAATATGCCAATTTATAAGAAAGTTTCAGCGATGAAAGTGATGATCTCTTGAGTGATGGAAGTGAATCTGAAGTTAATATTTTATTATTATTAATATTTTAAAATTCAAAATAAACATGTAATCAAATCGTTTACACTTTGTATAATAATTTTTTTATAACTTTTACCCCACCCCCCGCAACTGAAATCGCAAAAGATAACTTACACTATACCTATATATATATTAATTTTCTGTCAAAAAAAAACTCGATCATTTTTTACCAGTTTTTCCGAAAAAAACTCGTGCTTTAAGTGGTTAAAATATTTTATTTCAAATACTACTTATTTCTTAATGTCAAATGTTTCGTTGTTTAAATCATTCAAAACGATGTTTTAAATCATTGGGACTGATGTTTGATACTTAAACTGTTCAAAATAACTAAAGTCACCCAAAAAACATATTTTAAAATTAAAAAGTAGACGAGAATACCCTTAAAATCAGAATTTTGTTTAAGTGCTTGCTGATGAACAAAACAGATAATTCGACTGGAAATTACGAGACGTTTCTCAACGGTAAGGGGCGATGCTTTTTAATTTATTTATTCAACCCAATCAAAAATTTTCACGTCCTTCATGGGACATTTAAATTCCAAATTCCTTTCTAACGGCTTAAGAACTAACTATAACAAAGCCATTAAAAGAAGAGAATTAATATGGAAAATCCGTGATCTTTGATGACTGGAGTTATAGAAATAAATCTTGCATGAACCCTTGCAATCTGTTACATCCGATCCCCTTCTTGAAATCTAGACGAAGAAAAAGTATTCCCCGTCTAGACTGAGACTGCTGGGACATATAATTACGTCTAGACATTCAAACCATGGGATTTTCTTGGAAATAATTCATATATTATACAATAGTTTATAGCTAAATCACGGTATGAAAACCAATCACTTTGAAATAAGTTAAAACTCTATATTAAAATTTTAAAATGCATCATACACTACGGAATCAACATAAATAAATTGTCCGGGTGGTTTATATGCTCTGATTGATAGGACTATATGCTCACAAGGTATGTTTCAACGTAGTTACTGAATATCTCTAGGTCTATTTCACTAACGTACGTGGCACGGATATCTACGTTATTTATTCATTGTTGAGAGGCAACAACGGAGATATAAAGAATATAAAATCGACAGTTAATCAACTTTTGCCACTTAGTTAAAATATGCTTTATTTGAGATTTGGAGCTGCATAATATTGCTAAAACTACACAGAAAGCTCGCCACCGATGAAATTCTCCAGCAGTCTTTTTACAAAACGCAATATGAAATCTGGGAAATGGAAATCAGCGCAAAACAAAAATTTGAGCAAATATAGGTTTAGCGTCAAAAAATGGCGAATCGCCCCTGAACAAGGGAATGTGATGAAATTGAGGTTCAAATTCTAACTATAGTACCATGACTGAGGTGTGTGTTTTACCATGCATTTCATTAGAAACAATAATTATAAGAGTTGCTGCGCCAAAAAGTGCTGTTACATATTTTTGAGTAATTTTTCTTCATTTAGAGATACGAAATTCATTTATTAACCCTCCAAGTGTTTCGACGAGATAGCTTGATCGAAGATCTGGTCAATTTTGCTAGGGTCGTGACATCTTGTTGAGACAAAACTGCTCTATTACTCCAAAGGGGAATAAAAACCCAAGTAGGAAAAACAAATTGTCCCTTGCCCAGAACTATTGACAGGTTTAGAACAGGTTTTTGCACCAGAAGGTGAGCACTACAGAGCAGTTTTCGACACGAAGATAAACGACCAGGAGTATTAATATGAATGCTATATCCATTATAAATGAATTGAAATAAGTTATGAAATGTGAGTAGAGACTCCTTGTCATCAATAGGTCTAAGAAATTAAGTCAGTTTAAATTAGATGCTATGTGAGGGTCTGCTAGTTTACAGTACCATTACATGAACAGGATTTCTTAAATGTACAGGGTGCTTACTGTGAAGTCCTTATACACCTACGTAACTGTTAACGCAGATAGTTGCAATTATGAAAGTCATGTATAGGTATAGTAAAGTGATTATGCGTTACAAGATGAGATTGCTTGCAATGCTCCAATGTCCAGACATCAGGAAATTAGTGTTTCCAATGTCGAAAACTATACAAGATACAGATAAAAAATCACTTACAAAGTTGTAGAGTATCACCGATTTAGTACGAAATGACGCCATGAGTACATGAATAGCGTGAATGGAAAACGTGAAATACCAATTTGCTGGTAATTGATTTCCGTCAATGTTGCATCTCCACTCGCATAAGATTCGAGATAGGAACGTTAATTTCTAATTTTTACTGCTAGTGGAGAAACAAGCGGTATCGTGTTGGCGCATAGTAATTTATTATACCTATATAGCACTTTCATAACTATATCTATCTGCTTTCGACAGTTACGTGAGTGTATAAGGTCTTTAGTAGTAGAGCATGCACCTTGTATATTTTAACTAACGGGAAATTAAACTGTTCTCTCTACGTAGTAAGTTAATCAATACTGAAAAAGAAAAGAGTCAAGATTGATACCATAAAAGATAATTTTAGTTATTCCTTACGGAAAAAGTTAGCAATGTCGTAAAAATTAATTTTCATAAATTATATTTCAAACTCAGGAGGAATGAGATATGTCAATACGAATTTAGTTATTTGTCAGTGACTTACGTAGATAGATAGTCAACACGTAATAAGGTATATTAAGGAAATCAACAAATCCGCCATTGCTCAACACTAGGGAATTTCACCACCAATTTGATTTCAACCAACAGCAAGTGACCAATTTTCCTATTCCCTAGTTAAACATCAGAGAATCCATATATATTTTTACGTTGTTCATATATATTTTTACGTTACACCGGTGAATGACATTAGGGCTTTTCCACCCTTACACGCTAACTGAAAAGGCTCAATTAAAAAAGCGAGCTGTAACAATGCTATTCTAGGATAAAAAAATTTTAAACTCGTGTTTCCTCTCGTCTACTTCTGCCATGATAATGGTGGACGTTTTGCTCCTTTGAAGTAGTTATTGACCCTTTTATTCATAAGTTTTAATCTTTGTCATATTTTGAAGTTTTCAATTTTTACTAATTACTTATGTATTCGAATACAAAAATACAATAATTGCAATAGTATTAGAATACAAATATTGAATAGAAACCCACAAGCTTTTAAGTTATCACCTTCAAACACTAGGTGACACATTTTTCAAACGTTTCATAGTTACGTGTCATTAAATGAGATACATGTCCTTCGAGAAGAGTACAATTGGAATGAAAATTTTGTGTGACATTAAAACAATTAAAACCATACGTTTTACTGGCATACTAAATGCCAACTCCTGTTATGTGACTTATAAAGATTGTTAAATTATGAAGAATGCTTTCTGGATACTATTTTTTTAATTCCTTCGTCGAGGCCAGTTTTTCCTTAAACTGTGTTGGAAAGGGATATGTGTTCTGCAAGAACTGGACAATAGAATTGAAAAACCTATTTAACATTCAAACCATTTCCATAAATTTTACCAACAAATCAAATACCAACTATTACCCATAGTTATATATTCTATGGACTATAATTTCATCTTCTAAAATTGTGACAAATGCATTCAGGTCTCAATGTAACAGGGCGTTTTTAGCACTCTATTGCCAATACATTTTTCTTTAAAATTAATGTCATTAAAAGATATATACGTTCTACAAGAACAGTACAATTAAATTGAAAGACATATCAACACTAACCCATTTTCATTATTCTGGAATATCAAACACCAACTGTGACCCATAGTTATGTCAGTGGTATTCTATAGATTTCACCGTTTCTTCACAAATTGAGACGAATGCTTTAAGGTCTCAATGTAACTTAGGGTATTTAAGCACTCTATTGTCTTCAAACTTAGTGTCATTAAAAAGATATATGTTCTGCAAGAACAGTACATTTGAATTGAAAAATCTATTTGGCATTCAAACCATTTCCATAAATTTTACTAACAAATCAAATACCAACTATGACCCATAGTTATGTATTCCATAGACTTTATCGTTCCATCTTCAAACATTGAGATGAATGCTTTCAGCGTGCTTAATGTCTTTTAAACACTCCATTGTTAATACGTTTTTCTATAAATTTAGTGTCATTAAAGGGAATATACGTTCTACAAGAACAATACAATCAAATTGAAAAACTTATACGAACTTAACTAACTCAGTTTCATAAATTATACTGGCATCTCAAACACCAATTGTAACCCACACATATATCAGTTGCACTATTCTATTGGGTATACCAAAGGGAGCTGCTGTGGCTGGAGAGGTCTTGATAGTGGAGCCCAGAGATGAATGGCACGCTCGGATTGTGCTGTGCCGCCACGACACTTCCTAGTGGCATCTTAGCAATTCCTACTAATCGTCATCATTGCCAGAGCTGCCACTAGCGAGTGTCAGGGCGGCTGGAAGACGAGCGGTACCAATATCCTTTGGATGGTCTTCGTTTCCCTTTTTCTGCTAGAGCAGTTAGGGATCGTTCCTGGATTGCCGAAGGAGACACATTCGTCTTGATAAACCATTTTGGAATCTATTCTAATACTTTGGGAAAAGTTTTGTTCTTTCGATATCTGTATGATGAGTCAAAGTGAAAACCGGACATACCTTACGATTGGGAAATTTCAAACGGGTAAATATTCCTTCAAAACTGAATTATTGAGTTAGGTATATAGTTGACGTCGCGCTGTAAAAGGGTATTAATAAATATATGGAGGAAAAATCCTTATCAATGGAGACTTAATATTGAAATCGTTTTTGTGGTTAATTCAAGAATAAAATATTTGATTATTCCAACAAATTATCTCAAAATAGAAATTGTAAAGTCGTGTATATATTCAGATTTCCTTATAAGTATATTGTTTGTAAGATTCATGGCATAGGGCATAAAAGAGATCGAATTTATTAATTTATTTTGTTTTTCAGATATTTAGACGCATTAAGACCTAATATGATGGATCACTATAATAATATTTATATTCGTTAGCTTATAATTTGCCAAGAATTGTAAAATTATTTACAAAAGTCCAATTGTGTTCAAAGGCATTGTAAATTTTAAAAGGAATAATAAAATTGGAAGTTCCTAATTTTTTTCCGTATTTACCAATGTTTCTCGTATCAGGTTTTCATTTTGACTTAGTGATTCGAATTATAAACAGTTTGAAAAATATCGAAGGTTCAAACTGAGTAGCATGACACCTCAATTTAAAATATTTGAAAACATGCTCTTTTCACGGAGGGTTGGTTTTAATTCATAAGCACTGTATTGTTTAAGGAGTTGTATCGAAAGTACAAATATAAATGTTTACGAAACACAATAGGATTCACAAATGTCAGAAAATTTCTAAATTGAGCAGAGATTTGTTAAATATAGATTTTCTTGCTGGATATGTTAAAAAAACTGATACCTTCAAGATAAATGTAACTGAGATAAAAAATGTGTCATTTTCAAAATGAAGTTCTGTTTTAGCATATTTTTAATTTATTTAAACATTAGTTATTAATTCTCTGAAACTTTTGAATTATTTGTGAAGCATGCGATTAATTTCAATTTTAGATGATCATATCTTTTCAGAATTTATTTGGCCTTAATATTTAATGATATTCATGATGATACTTTATTTATATTGATTAAATATGATCTATTACATATTTTAAGCTAATAAGGGTGAGAAAAGAATTGAGAATTGTTATTTAGTGTAATGTATGACATTTTATAAGAAAAATTCTCCTTTACTTGCAAGAACTAAATACAGATGGTATGAAAATCATTGATTGGCTGAACCGAAAATTGCTTTAAAAGTTTTACTTTAAAGGAAATATGCACTTTGAAAATCGAAACATTGAGCTTTGAAGCCGAGGATTTAAATTTCATTGATATTACATTTCTTTCGATAAGAACTTAATAACAAAAATATTATACATAATTGTTATGAAATCAAGCAATTGAGCTTTGAAGCTGAGGATTTAAATTTCATTGATGTTATATCTCCGTCGAAGAGATTTGAATAACAAAATATTATGTAATATTCGAAGAAGATGTGAATGTTCTTACATCACTTTCACACAAAGCATTTCTAAATACTCAAATTACATTCAAATACTTCCACTGCCTTTACTTTTCTAAACTTTATTTCATATGTAAATAAAACGTAAGTCCAAATTTAATTCACACTTAAAGGGTGTTCAATTAATATTCTTTAGATTCATATTTGGTTTCGTTCCACCTCTCATTCTATAAAAAAATAAGTAATGAAAGTGAATTAAAAAATTCCAATATCTTTGTCACTTTAGTTTAGAACTCACCAATAAATTCATATAAGAAAGTGGTTTAATATTTAATTTGATTTCTCACACATGACACGAGTTCGGGGAAAACTTTAAAGGCCAATCATATTTGACATTCGGGACTAATGTGAAGGAAATGAGTTTTCTTTGAGAGTTGTATGTGACAGCCGGATTAAAATGATAAAATATTGGGAATCGATTCGATATCTTCTTTTGAATTAAATGAGATGTACTTAAGATATTAATTTAGTCTGCGAAAACAAAATAAAAAAATAAGCTATGAATTTATTGAAACTGATGAGTTCAAGTGAATTCATTTGGAATGATGAAACCTGACACTTTTAAAGTGTGTTTTGAAATGAAAGTGTTTTTAAATCATGAATTCTTTACAGTTTCGCCATTGGAGAGCTTTAAGTAATATTGCTTATACAGAGTAAATGCTTTCCTGCCCAGTATAAAGATATATGTAGACATGAAGACACAAGTAAAATTACATAATTTTTATATTATATGTTTTAAAATGAAACAATCGAAATATTTTAAATAATTAAATCTATTAAAATCTTATCGTTTTATTTTTTATTACTTTATATATTAGATTTGAAGTAACTGAATAGGCTAAAAATAGATCTTATTTCCTTCTTGAAATAACTATAGAAAAACAAGTGTATTTCTTACATTTCTAACAAATTAGTATTTCTTCCAATTGTTTAATGTTTTATAACTAATTTTGGAACAGGATTATTGCTTATTAACGAATGCTTTATATAAAATTTCGTCTGAATTCGGTTCTAATTTTGAAGTGAACTCAAGTAAATCGTTATCATCACAAATGTCATTAAAATTTTCCAGGTACGATTTTAAATGCAGTTGAATTGTCCAAGAGTGTCATGCTTTGTATATTATTATAAAAAATCTTTATATGTATTCTATAAACTTTATTAGAACTACACAAAAATTTTAAGTCAGCGGAAAAAATTAAATATTAAAAATTTTAAATATATATTTGCTTCAAATTGAAAGATTCGTTCTCTTCGAATCGATGATTCAGTCTTTTCTTTCATGTTTGTTTAACTACTGAAATCTGTATCAATGAACTTAAGATATTAATAAGAATTGATTTGGAGAGGGTGTTTTATTTCGAAAACTGTTTTTATACTGTTTAGCACACTTATAAATACTAAACAGTGCAATCTGATTAAATGATATAGTAGTGAAAGAGTTGTATTGAAGTAGGTCTATAATAATACAACTGTTGTAGTACTAATCTTAGTGCAAATTAATCAATTTTCTGTAGTGGAAAGCTGTATTCAAATGTGTATATAATATTACAAGTTGCTGACTTTTTTTCGTATTAGCTGTTCTTTATATCCTTGTTTTTAATAAGTGGGTTATGGAAATAGAATCACAGATAAAGTAAATGAAAATCTAATGAACTCATGAAGCTCAAATTAAAGTAAAAAATATTTACTGAAAGACTTAAATTTCTAACTACTTGCTGAAGTATTTATATTCTTCACTCATAAGGTTTTCTAGCCTATTGGATGAGGAAAATAAAGTTTAATAGTTTTTTTGTCCTTTAATATGTTTGATGGAAAATTTTCTCATTGGGAAATCCCTCAGCCGGTTGTTTTAGAACCAATTCATCTAATTAAGTACGAGAAAAATGTGAAAAAGCTTTTTCAGAAAGTGTTTTAAGGACGGTAGTAAGATGAACAATAAAGTTGGCCTTGATTTTGTTTCATTTGAAAACGAATGCGGCTTTTATAAACATCGTTTCCGGAATGAATGCACTATCTTTCAAGCAGAATTGCTTTGTATTAATCTAACAGTTAAGTGGTTTAAAGAAAATGGAAATTATTGTTAAAGGTACCTTTCTCTTTCCTCTTACATTTACTGAAGAATATTGCAAGCACAGAAAAATTAGTTGTTGAAACACGCTTTTAACAACTAGTTCTCTTAAAAATAGGGAATTGAGATTTTCTTTGCCTATGTGCGTGGACACTCTGGGATTTACGGGAATGAAAGAGCTAATTTTTTAGCGAAAGAAGCTTTGAATTTAGCAGTTGATGTAAATGTTAATATTCCTAAGTGTTACTTGAAAGCCTCATGTTATGAAAAGCTTTTCGCTAAGTGGAACGAAGAGTATGTCTCGTTTAAAAAAGCTGGCCACACCAAAATTTTTTTTCTACTATTCAGCATAGATTGAACTCAGAATTATTTTTCTTCGCAAACTTCAAAATTACACAATTTTTATCTGGCCTTGGAAATTTCGCTAAATAACTTTATAGGTTTCATCTTCGGACTAATGATATGTGCGAGTGTTCTAAAAAGCGGCCACAAGATGTGGAGCATTTTCTTTTCAGTTATCATGCATTTGAAAATTCAAGAATGTGCCTTCAAAGTGATTTGAGAACATTAGGTAAAGCATGGCCAGTGAAACTCAATGTTTTTGTTAAATCTAATCTGCTTTTCTACTCATTTTTAAGTTAATCAAATTTTATAATTTTAGTTAAATTGTTTTCCACTGCTTCTTTGTTAATTCCAACTTACTTCTGTAAGTCCCATGTTGTACTTATCTGGTGCAAGGGGAGTTTGCTTTTGATAAAAAAAAAGTTTTTTGTCCTCTAATATGTTTAATATTTTTAGTCACTTGACGAAAATCGTAAACTTTTAATCTGTTATAGGAAACTAAGATTAAAATATGAGGGCATTAGCTTAGCTTTAATTTAAATGCTATAATTGTATTCTAAATGAAATCATTAAATCAAAAAACGTTCGTCATGGGGATAATTGAAAACATGCCGTGTTTAACCCAAAATTACAATAATTAGAAAGTAACAAAATTGAGAACCAGGTCAGTTTCAAAGCAAACACTTATTTCATTATCAACAACGAAAGTTTACTTTAGCAGTTTCAAGATTTTATATCCCATTATACCTGAAGAAAAAGTAATAAGATTATTATATAGTTATTGTCTTTTACTATAATATATTTCTTTTTGCTACAATTCCCTGTAGTTCTCATTAATAGAATAAAAGGTTACATCTATAGAAAATATAAAGCTTTATGGAATAACTAAATCCTTTCCCAAATCTATTAAAATAGTTTTTGATGTCTGATGAGAGGATTTAAGTCGGTTTAAGTTCAACTCTAAAACTTACTTTAGTAAAGCTTATAAAACAAATTAATCCACGACAATCTAAATAGTATAAAAGTTTGTTGATTCTTATTGCATCTAGTTTAATATTCGTATGATGGTTTCGGTGTTTTCATGTTCAATGGAAAGTTTAGGTACATTGGAGATGACTAAACTATATGATATGAAAATTGTAACAAAATAATTTATAGAAATTAGTGTTGATCTTTTTGAACTCTTATTAAATTTTTTAAAGGTGGATTTAGCTTAGCTTTTAAGCTCTTTCTATCTTAAAATAACTTTTGATTTTGTAATGATTAGATTGGTGAATTTTCCTAAGCTACTATTTTAAAGTAACGTCAGGAATTGTTTATAATATTAAAACATTGTTAATTAATATTTCTTATATCGTTATTTATCGTTAACAAAAGCGAAAGGAAACAGGTTGTTCAACATATCAACACTTATGATGTTTTTCTTGATGATATAAAATATTTAATATTATATAAGCAAAAAATGGATTGAAAGGCATGAATTGCTTTAAATTCTGCGTTCTCACATAGTGATTCAATATTTGTCTTATAAAGTTGAAACATAATCTTTTCAAGTCCCATATAAGTTTTCCATATTGAAAATGATAAATCATGATACTTACTGTGTTGAAATGCTTGCAAGTATTTTACTCAGAAAATAAAATTTGAATCAAAGTTGTTTCACAAAACATTACAAAATTCTTACAACTTCAAGAAACACAGAATAGAATTATGAAGTTACGTAAGACAGATAAAAAGAATTACAATGCAATTCCTAGTAAATGCACAGACAATAAAAAGTATCACTAAATTTAAAATTGTTACTGACAATTTCAGAAAAATAGCAACAAAATAGCAACTATGAATTTTCCAAATTTCAGTTTTTTCTGGAGATTCCATTTTTAATTTCTATATTCAGATAAATATAACTTAAACAATTCACTCGTTTCAAAATACTGATTTTCTAGAAATTAGAATGTATACAAAATCTCTATGTATAAATGGAATAAACTGTCACAATTAATTTTTCAAATACTTAAGGAAAAGAATAATAAATCCTTGGGATTATACTACGATAGCAGTCCTACAAATTGACTTTATATTGCATATTATTGTTGTGATACATTTTAAATCTATGAATATATTTTCACATGGCACTATGAATGAAAAAGTAAACCGCATAGGAAGGTATGCCGAATAATTTGACGAACACATGCACAGCATAAATTTTTCGATATATAATGATTCTAATAATTCCATTTGATTCAAGGAAAAACTACATAAATTCAAACTGATTGGTTATTGCTTTGCTATATATAGAAGACACAATTTCAAAACATTACAATTAAAATTACGTACACACACATCTTAGGCATTTTCTAAAATAAATAATTTTATTTTCATATAATTTTTAAAAGGGACTTTCGATATATTATAAGTTTTTGAAGATGCGTTTTACTTACATTACATGGAAACTTAGTCTTAAGAATTTAAGTTTAAATATGTAATGATTTTATCAAATTAGACATTTTTAGGTTTTTAGAACCTATGAAGCAAATTTTACTTCGTATGCATTTAATAAGCGATACTCTTCAAATGAAATCTCAGTTTTTCGAAATTTGAAGCATTTTACTAACGATAAATATTTGGCCTTTTTAGAAAAAGGTGAGTGGACTTCGAAATTTTTTGAAAATACAAAAGTTGACAGATATTTAAAACTATATCAATCTCCAAGAATAACTTACAATCTTAGCATATCAATTGCAGAATTTTCAAATTGTAGTTCTTGCTGGAGATCCCATTTACAATTTCTATTTTCAGAACAAAACTTAGCACAAATATTTCATTTGTCTAACAAAAAATAATTTACTTCAATATACTTAATTTCAACTAACGAAAATTAATTTGTATTTTCAGGTAATATACCTGGGGACTTAAAATAAGTACAAGAAACTGAAAAGGCGGATCAATTTTGTTATGTAGGAGGTTGTGAACAATTTTTAGAAAATTTTGTTCCATTCTCCTACTTAACAAAACTAATTCGCCCTTTTTAGTTTCTTGTATTTGTTTTAATCTCCACAGGTATATAACCAGAAACTAAATTACTTTTTAGTTAAACCTTTAAAATAGAATAAATATAACAATTTTGCTTCAAATGAATTTTTTCAAACTATAATTATTTCTCGGAGGTTGATACATTTTTTGATGATTTCAATTCGATTTAGAATTCTGCTTTAGTGAAGTGTTTTGTCTTATCTCCTAACTCTATTTTTGTATGTCTTGTTTCTACCATTTCTTCGGGATCACATATTTTTTTGTTCTCTGCAATTTGATAAATTTGTGTAGAGAAAAACAATGAATTAAATAAAAATAAATCAAATAAATAATAAAAAGTAACTTTTGATCCTTTGGAACTTCTCCGCGTGTGTTCTGTGGTGTTCGTTAAATTATTCTGAAGTTGCAGACACAGAGAAAAGTTGGTGGGAAGGTTGACAACTTACCACGTCAATGATTTGCTGAAGGGTGAGGCCGAAGCTGAGCAGGAGGGGCTCTGATTCGTTGGCGACGGGTCTTTCGAGGACGTTGTAATCATTGAGAAGCTTGTTGAGGAGTCGTTTCTCATGCGGACCTTGCTCCGATTCTGCAACAAATAAAAACGACATAAGACCACTACAAAAATAATTCCCAAGGCGATCTGATGCTGAAACATTATCCACAAACAGAAAAAGTGATTTGAGGTGGGTATATTTTGAAAATTAAGGACGCAACATTGCATAGAATTCTCGCAATTCATACAGTTGATGTCCTCTTTTACGAAACCCGAGGCACAGAGGAAAGTATCTAAGAGGTAAGGTAGTTAATTAACGTCCTACTGGAGCAACACAACGGGCCATTGGCGACGACCCGGGATCAATCCGTAAGGGATAGATATAAGGAGAAATCCTCGTAATTTTGAACCACGGTCAGATGACGAGAACAACACAGCTGGCACACCCCATTCCTCAAACTTCCACACCACGCCAACATGAGGACATCTGAGGCCACAACACATTTAACGTGCACCAATTCCCGGAAAGAGTCTAAAAATAAGAAGTTAGTTTCACCCTCTGAGGGATGCACACGGCATTTATATATTCAGAAACCTACAATCCTTCCTGCATGACATTTTACCAGTCTTGATCAATAGAATCTACAACGATTCTTTCAAATAATAGATGTGATTATTTAGTCATTGTGTGTGTGTTGTGAGTTGAAAACAACTCTACACTACTCGGAAATCTGATGACGTTCAGACAGATATGTATTAACTTACTTGAAAAATGTTTTTTTTGTGTGTCTTAGTTATCTTATAAAAATGAAATGTTTCTCAAATCCAAAAAAAGCAATACTGCACTACACGAAATTTTTTTTCGTACCGCTCAAACTGTTAAAGGGAAATTTAAATTTGTTATGATTTTGATGGTCTTGACTTGGTTTGTCGATCTACCTTAATGTTTCACTATACGAGGGTATTTAGATACGAATGGATCAAAGTTAATAAAATCGTAAAGGTACTTAAAACAGTTCATTGAAAGAGGAATCGACTGTGCGGTAGTTTTTCATACTCAGAATTTATATTATAGCACTCCATTTATCTATTTTTATAGAAATCAGTTTTCACTCGATTGTAAAATGTCAAAACTCATTTAGTGTTTAGCATAACTAAACTAAACTTGGTACATTTGTACTTATTTCTTAAATTCTATCAACAAATTTGTGATGTGTAATACACTAAAAATCGGCATTTCTAAGGATTCAACTTGACAAAATTATTATTTTTATGGGTTTGGTTACATATTTTAATATTTCGGTAGATAAAGGATTCACACACACACATAAATCGCTTTGGTAAAGTTTCAGAATTCCATTTAATGTTTCAAAAAATATATTGTTTTGCATAATCAGAAATTAATAATCAGACTAATGAAGAAACCATAAATACTGTAACAATGATTATTTACCAATATTTTTCAATAAAAATTCAATATTAAATATATTTTTGTCACTAATTCTCTAAGAATAATTATTAGATCGCAAATTTTAGGAAAATTAGTTATTAGTAATTACTTACAAAGTGAAATTTTAGCATCTTAACAGTTAAATTTCAATTATATCTTATCTTGAGTTTTTTGTGTATAAGACAAGTTATTTACTGTTTAAGAATAAAATACCATAGGTTGAAATTTATTGTTTAATGCAATTTGCTGTAGTTAAAACATGCTCCGCTCCAGTAAGGGTTGCTGTTGTATACAGTATACTTATAGTGGTATATTACAAAGGTATAGAAGGGGTATAAACACGTGGTTTTAGTTCAATTATTCAGTATAATTTAGTTTAATAGAAAATAATGTAAGTCAACCGTTTAGGACTTTTTAAATGAAAACAGGTAAAAGAAGATGTATTTTTTTAATTATGTAACTAACTAATTTCTATCGTGCTTCTTACGACATTTAATGTTAAACAAAAGATGAATTTTGATCAAAAAATATTTTTAAAGAAAAATCTTGCATTCAGTTGTTTTGAACTTTCACTCTCTAAATAATACTTACAAACTGTTAATTTCAAGATTTAGACGTTTGTTTTGTTCTGCAATTTTTATCAAACAGGGAATGTTTTTAATCTTAAGTTGAGAAATTTTGCATGAAAATGTCCTCCGTTGAATTATCGTATTTATTAAAATTGTCCAAGTCTATGCTACTTTACAGAATTTCAAGCCTTTTTTTAATGTTAGAAAATATTCGTGATTCACAAAGCTTATAATTAAAAGCAACCCATGAAAAGTACATATATTTTTCTGCAATCACTTCTATAAAAGTATCGCTTAAATTGCATTCATTAACAATAAAAACAAACGAAATTTTTCCAAACATGTCTTTTCCAATCAAAAAGTTGCGACGGCTGCAAAAAAGGAGCTTTTAATTTCTCATTAAGGAAATTTTTCAAGAGTTCTTAAGTTTTAATATACTCCAAGTGAAGTCTTCTTTCTTCTAAATCTGTTTCTGAACGCTTCTCTCAAAGAAAGTGGTGAAGTTAAGTTTAATCCTTACTAATTGTATGCAGATTAGTTTTCTTTTAGCTCTGGGCACGAAAAGGGAGGAAAAGTTTTCACTGTAAACGAAGCGGCTAAGAATTTTAGAGGAAAGGAGCATCAAGTTTGAAGCTGTGGAAGTAATCCATTGGCTTCTAAGAATTTTTTCCCACCTCATTTAAAATTAAAAAAAGAATGCTATTTTTATTGAAAACCATAATTTTCTTTGAAAAAGGTTGAAAGAGAAAAATGTTCATAACCGGTTTCCATTATTAAAATTATTTTAAATTTTAAATTTGTTTGAAATTTTTAAGCTACAGTAAAATATTTATCAAATTAGGAAGGAAAGATTTCACTGTAAAAGAAGCTGATAAGAATTTTAGGGGAAATGAGCATCAAGTTTGAAACCATGGAAGTGATCTTAGGGCAATTAATAATTTTTTTCTATCCCACTTAAATTTTTAAAATAAATGCTATTTTATTGAAAACCATAGGTTTCTTGAAAAAAGGTAAAAACTTCTTGTAAACAGTTTCCACTATTAAAATTTGTGACAGTTTAATAGTAAAAATTTGTTAAGTTCGTCCATTTTTTGATTTGAAATCGTTTTGAAATTTTTACACAATTGAATGCAGTACAACAGAAATCTTTTCATGAAGTTTCCATGAATTTTCTCATTTTTATTTATTTGTGCTAAATGTGTGGCAGGAAACATGTACATGATTAGAACATTTTATCTTTTCAGAAATTGACATAAAGAGATAAATATCATTTGAAAAATACTGAGACAATCACGTTTTAAGTTGGGAAAAGACAGAATAATCACTCGTGTGATACAAAAACAATCATTTGAAATTATTAAAAGCTTTATAATATTGCATTTTTTTCCCTTTGAGAAACATAATAAAGTACATTATTTATCTGAGTACTTTATAACAGTGAATATTTGGAAAAATAATATGTCATTGATTTTGTTCACTAAAATGCATGGAAGAAAAACACCAGTGTTTAGAAACCAACGAAGTTTTCTTTTCAAAATAAATCGCAAACAAATAGAGAAATCCATGCAGCATGGGTGGTCATCTTGTTAGTCATTTCCATTGTATCATAGGTATAGGGAAATTAATGTTCACTGCAACAGTATGTCTTCGAGATGTAAGACTAAAAACTCGAAGGTCTGCTGTCTACATCATCTATTCAGAACTCAATAGGAAATACATTTCCATTTGTGTCATATTGTCAGAAATCAGACGAAGCAACAGAGGAACAATGCGGGATTCACAGATGAGAGCCAATGCAGTCTTCCTATAGATTTTACATAAAAGTCAAGTGATAAACTTGAAAATGGTTCGTGGAACCATCGCGTGAGTGTGCGGAAAGATATGTTGCTACTAGGGTCTTGGTGAAGGAAGGCATCATGATTTATAAACTCTGCACGATTAATGGTGAAACGGGATTTGTATGGCGAATGATATTATAACTAAGTTCGTGAACGTCATGTACAATTGATCTGTGGTACTATAAGCGAAGAATAGCGATGATGATGGCAATGCAACCTCATAAAGGAGCATTACAGGTACACCTAGAGATCGAGGATACTAATGCTCCTTTTCATGTGAAGATAATGAGTAATGAAATGGTGAACGAAATTGCTAAGGCCATACATAACTTAAATTTACCCGAAGAAAGACTCATTGTGCAAAAAAATGAAGTTTGGGATATTTCACCACAACACCAATGGTATAGAGAACAAAGACCTGGTGAATTAGCCAACTTCAAGTTATGTAGAGAAAAACTGACTGCTTTATCAAGATTTAGATGGGTTCACAGTAGTTTAGAGAGTTTACACACTGCGCTAGCAACCTGTGAGTTGTAGGGGGAGCAGGTTCAATTTCTCACTGGTGTATACTTCTCCTCTGTTCTTGTAATTCTTTTCTTTTGTGTGTGTATATCTATTTATTTGACGTTGTTTTGGACAACACGGCCGAGTATGACTCTTGAACCATGAAAACCAACTAACGAAGATTTAGAAGTGGTCATATGAAAGCTATAATATATGTGACAGGAAATAAGATTTACCCTGACTGTCATAACTGCCAGGGTAACAGAATGGCTTGTCCTGACCACGTAATGACGGGTTGTCAATGAAGGATATTCATGATTGTCCAAGACTTCGTTTGGGAATTTTTTGCATTGGGAACATCATGGAGCGGATCTAATTTTTATTTCCGGATAAAAAATATATTAATCATTGACTATTCAGACTACTAAATCCCGTTGAATACGCTTGACATATCGATGTTCTACTTTCCTCCAGAATATGAGGATTGCATGATTGTGATATGAAGGAAAACTGGCATCTTTTTACCTTGGAACACTTGGATGCTCTAATGCTTAGAGAACAACGTCATTGTGCATCACAATTTGGACATAAATATTTTATACTGACTTTTATTTCTGCTTATTATAGGTGCTAAGGCCATGCTAATATGGAGTAGATATCAGTTTCTCAACTAGTAAGTTTATCGAAAACTTCGCACCCAACTTATAACTCAATTCTGTCAACATTTCTAATTTTTGATCAACTAGAAATTTTATTTATGCGTAATTTGTAAGACACTTTAATATTATGATACAAATTTATTTTCATAAAAAACATTTTTCATGCAAAAGCAAAAAATGTTGCTATTTTAAGTATCTGGATGGATTTACTAAATGATTTTTATATTTATAACTGTATTTCAGTATCAATATCAAATAGCAAAAATGCTTTATCTTTTCAAAAATATCACAAAGTCGCAGTCAATAAAAACCCTGACGTATAATTTAATTAAAAAGCAGGAACAAACTCTCTTAAAGTTGAAGTAAAATTCCTTATATCGCCTTAGAAGTTACTCCCAAGTTTTATAAATATACATATTCTAAGTCAAAACAATCATCTTTTCTAAAAATAATGACTTTATTTATCAAAGAGAACACAAGACAAAAATAATTAACTGATTTAGAAAAATAGAACTGAAACTCTCTTTGAAAGCGAGTAGAAATATACATATGCAAATGAAGTCAAACGAGAGACAAGAATGACGCGGTAAAAAATCATCAGATTAACACCTAACGACCATATAATAGCATGGTTAGTGACAACAGAAATCTCGTGTATTGTACAATTTCCTCTTCATTGAGCTGTTTATTCTGTTTCCGGACTACATAATTTTTTATACATCCTTTTCAACTTTTCTCATCAAGCTTTAAATTATAAAAGAAACTAACTGTTAAAACTGCAGCTAAATTTTCATCATATTTGAAATGCTCCTTTTTAGCAGTGCATTAGAAAAGAAATGTATGCATTATACATGTCGACTGAAGCAGGATCATTAGAGCAAGGAAGTAAGAGAAAAACAGGATATTATAAGAGTGGGTAAATACTAAAACCCACTAAAAAGGAAAAACTCTCGATGTGTACCATGCTTTATGCTTCAGGCGATGAGTTGGATGCATTAAAGGCTTTTTAATTGCATTTTCCCTTGAAATCCTTTTGTCAGAAAGTTTGCGGGAAACTTTCTGATTAAAGCTTTAGACTTCTTTTTTCATTGAAAAATGTTCTTCGGGTTTTAAAAGTTGTTGGATGCACTTTCGGAAGAGTTAGTTTTCCCAAGATTTATGATTTACTTTTGAGATTGTGTGGTTTTCTTGTGCAGTGACGCCTTTGTCGTAATTAGGAGAAAAAAGTAATGATCTTAATATCATTCTTTTGTGGGCCATTATAGGACTGAGAAGCATTTAAATGGGCTTGTTAATAATTTCAGCGAGTTGTCTTTTTAAAAAGCGTTTTACCTTAGTACATTTATAGTTTTGTCTTTTTTGGACTATCGTCAAATATTATAGTTTGTTCATTAACAAAAAAAATCGTTGAAGTAATTTACTTTTGTTTAAAACTGTACCCAGAGTGAATTGTTCAAACTAAATCTGTTCATTAATTTTATTATGCTAAATGTTTGTTTTCCTAATGCCCGGACAAATGAGCATTACTTATTATGGCTCAAGGTTGGATTTTTGAATCACTTTACATTACCCTGGTGAACCAAAACAGTTGAGTTCAGTTACACATCCAAACCAACCACACATTTTAGGCAAATCCGTTTATGAACAGGCCACACTTTCATTTCAGACTGACAAATATCCATGTCTTACCCCGAATTAAAACCAGGATCCTTTCGATCCAACATAGAATCTAACATAAGTGTTACTCAAGTTATATATAATTCATGGTACTTTCTGTTCTAAATTTGTAAGAATTTTTGGAACTTAATTTGCTTATTTTAATTTAATAAAAGAAGGTTTTAAACTTTCGTTCATTCCGAATAAATATAAATATCTTTCAAATTAAAAATCCATTAAAAACAAAATAATTTTCAGACGAGGTTTTATTTTAAAAATAGTAGTAGTTCCCAATGCTTTCTCTGGTAAATTAATTCAGTTTCAAGGTATTATGATATTCGTGTACAACATAAATGTGCTAATAGGCATAAATGCGCTATTATTATCTAAAAGTTACAGTTGATTTAGACTAAATTCAGTTCAAAATTATTCATGATGTTTGGGAAAGGAGAATAATGAATAAATATCAGATTAGAAAAGCTAATCTTTGTTGAAAGTGATGTAATGAAGCATACAAGAATAATTTCTGTTTAAAATTTTATTTATTTTTCATAATTTTTGTAAATTGAAATGAAATTATTAATAAATATCTGAAGTTAGAAAAGTAAGAGCTTATCAGAACGTGTGGTTGTGAATTTTTGTTGCACTAAGATAACGTTATCCTAAGACCAAGAATTGTGGAAAATAAATACAAACATTTTTTGTTGGAATTAGCCATTTATTACCATTTATTTACATTTACTTTTTAAATACCTCATGATGAATTGAAATGAGATGCTGAATAAATTCATGAATTGTAAAGATTGCATTGAATGAAAAAAAGAGCAGAGAATATGTTAATATTTTTAGGTTTAGCATTAAATGTTTATTCTCTTATTTACTTTACCTTTAAAAAACATTTGGTATATTGAAACAGAACATCAAAATAAACGGCCAAGGTTTGAAAAATACTGATACAAAGTGAGTCAAAAAATGTTTTACTCTTCAAGTGAATATTTTACTATTTTATTTCAAGTTTAAAACAAAGGCACAGTCAAAAAGTCACATTTCAAAAGCGATAAAAAAGCCATTTATACCATCAAAGTCAAAGATATGGAAGACAAAAAAATTTAAGTATCGTTATCCGTTTTCATATTTCTGAAAGACATTTCTAAATTTAAAGAAACGAAAAATACTTATAAATAAAACTGTCTTTCGTTCTACTCTCTTGAAACAAAAAGACTTATTATTTTCCGAGCTTATATAGCCTTTAGTGTCAAATTCTTCGATCTCCCATCTCTGTAAATAGCCTACGTTTTAAAGAAAAACCCTTTTAGATTGAATTGTCACCTGTCGTCTAGTTTGACGACTAAAGTATCAGCCGTCCACTACTTCCCTTGACAATTTCATTTCTTTCAAGTCGGGAAACAGAAAAAGATATGTCTCTTCAGAAAATATATAAAATTCATTGTGCGCACTGAATTTCCGTTCACCTTGAAATTTTAATACTGTTATATTTTCATGAAACTTTGTGTAGATTCTTCTAGTTCTATTCTTTTGAATGAAATATGGAAAAAAGATAAAAATGGAAAGTATTAGTTTTATAAAAATTTATTTCAATCCAAGGAAAGAACTCCTTTTGATTTTGAACTTTAAAACTACATCCCAATTTCCAGAAAAAATAAAATTCATATAAATCGGATTATCCTCTAAAAGCCATGAGATTTCCGAGTAGTGTAGTATTGCTTTTACTCCACAACATAAATAACGACTAAATAATCACATCTATTGGTTGAAAAAATCTTAGGAGGACTATTGGTCAAGACAGTCAGAACTAGTGAGAAGTCATGTAAAGAAGACTACAGGATGCAGAATGGCGTGTGTATCGCTCAGATGGGTAAAGGGCGGTGGATTCTACAAATGTATAAGTATTTTCAGCTTTTTCTGCAGTACCTTGTTTGTAACTAATGGTATAGTATCCTTCTATAATCAATCATTTGAATTCATCCCCACCTGAATTCAAGAACTTGGTAACACAATTTATTGTTTTTTGAGATAATGGAAAAAACAGTTTCCTATGTACCTCAATGTTTCATACATACCTATATTTTTCACTACCGATAGATAGAACCTAAATGCTCAAAGAGTTATCCATTCTTGCATTAGATTCTGTATGATCTTAGCTTTGCTAATTTAAGAACTCAAAATACACCATGTTTTGAGTTTTCTAGCTCTTGCATTCCGGTGACGATTTGAAAACGATTAATAAAATTTATCGTGCGTATTTAAGAATACCATCATAAGATTTATTTACTGCGAATAATGAATTTCAAAAATTATTTAACAAAATCCATCCTATGCCAATTCCTCGATTACATTTGGTTTAAATTGAAATTTAAGTATCGATATTTCAGCATTCTATATCCTATTAAAATAGGTGTTATTTGGAAGTAATCCAATATAAAATAATGCATTGAGAATTAATCTAACATTAAAAATAATAATAGAGTGAAAATATTGGATTGAAAATAATGTATTTAAGATTGAATTACATATACAAATAAACACTAAGAAAACATAAGAGCATTCAAATGACATTAGTGTACTTAATATGCTCCAAAATTTAGAAGTCTCCTTAAAGTCATGTAATCAGCAATATCAATTCGAGTTTCATTATAAATGGAAACAGAATTTTAAATTTAAAATAACAAGTATTTTTTCCTTATTCGCGCTTTCTAGTTTATACCATTTCAAGTTTTCATAGTTCTTTTTTCCAATCGATTATATCGAATTTTTCAGAATGCACTATTCACTTGAAAAATGTTTTTATACGTGCTTTAATCTCTTGCTTTTAATGTCAAGTTGACTTAGCGGATAGAAGATAAGGACATAACAATTTTTTACAAATGTATGCAATAGTGAAACAGTACATTCGTTCCCAAATTTTATCTTTTACTTTTCTCCCTTTTTTAAAAATAAAACTGCACCGTTGAATATTTAATAAATACTATTACTTGCCATTAACTTCCAAGGCATGTTTTGCTGTCTCAAAATGAAAAAGAAAAACGTTCTAATAAAATCGTATTAGTTTTCTCCACATTGCAAAGTATAAATATCTACTTTTTCTTTTGAAAAGCATAAGTAAGTACCACAAGAATATTAAAAACTATAAGTGCTTTATCAATAAAACATATTGTAAATATGTTTTATAACCTAAAACATATTTACAATATGTGTGTGTTTTAGGTTATAAGATAAATAAGACTTTCTTTTAGTTTTAGTTCCGTATTAGTTATAAGCCGCCTCATGGTCAAGGATGCAAAATTGGCGTTTTGAGATTCTTCACTGAGACTATTGTTTGAAAATTATTAACAATTCATTTGAAGAGATAACGAAAATGCTAATAATAAAACAATTAATAATTATTTCATTTAGATGTTCAATTGTAACAGTTCCAGGAACAAAACTTTCCATACATTAAGATTTAAAATCAATGCAATTCATTTTGAAGTTAACAAATGCGGTCAATATACATTTAAAATTTAATGAAAATATCTATATTTCATAATATTTGAATTTATCAATATTTGTTTAGAAATGTATTTAGTAGTGTAACAGTTTGGAGCACTTTACTTTAAATCCTTTAAAGAAAAAATGCCTAAAAGATATGCAGATCTAATTTAAGACAGTTGCTGTAAGGTTACATATTCAAAGATCATAGTATCTCTGAATTTGACAGAGCGGATATTACCCTGATTGAACTCTGATTTAAGCTCCTTACACTTAAATTACTTCTTACTTGCATACATATCCAGAAACATTAAATAAGATTTAAAATTGATTGAAAACACTTCAATTCATCATTGAATATCACGTTTAAATTTGAAGAAAGCTCAAATCAAAGTTTGGTCAATGGCCAATGTCTAATGCGGAGAATATTAGGTAATGATACAAGTATGTGTATCGGCAGCTGGAGTTGGTGTACTTAAATTTATAATTAATACTAAGGCTAAATATGCATACATTGATTTTTTATAAAGAAGTTTTAAACTTTTTGGTGGTAAATTTGAAGTACAGATTTTAATCTACCAAGCCAGTAATTCAAAAAGTAATAATTTGTACACAAAGGTATGGTTGATATATAAAATATCAAAAGGACAAAAGGTTTTGTCCCATTTTAAAGATTTGTATCCTATGTACTTTTATGAGGAAATCTGGAGAAATCATACATTTTTTAAATCATAAAGTAGCGATGTACATTAAAAATCTATCCTCCGACAGAATAGAATGAAATTGATTCAAGTTTAACCAGATACCTGGTGTTAACAATATTTAGACTTAAAACCATCAAAGTAAGAAAAAATACAAAACATAATATTGTAGACATTGATTTTCACGTTTTTATTTAACATTTGTACTTTTTACAGGAGGTAACCGAATACTTTTGAGCGACAAATTTCATGGGTTAAGTTACATGTCAAATCTTTTTAGCAAAACTTTTTACTATTATTCTATTATTTTGAAGGGAGGCTAAAATAGAAAGACAAACACTTTATGTGCTAAATTTTTAAATCGTAATTTTCACTAAATTCTTATAAAAATTCGTGAAAATAGTAAAAAACGTGAGATGGACGAATAGTTTTTTAACCCACTGTAAGTTGATTAACAAAACAGGTTGCAATTTAATTTTTTGTTTCTTTTACGTTGAAAATTATGTGTGGTGTGGATTTTATTTACATCCTATATACAGAAAAACAAACGTAATATTGTATCCTATTACACCTTTGAAGGCTATCATGCTACATTTGAGAAAATTTTACACAAAATCTTATAAAAAAGGAGTAAGTATTAAATATAAACAGGAGGTAAAATGTCAGTAAAATGTTTATGTCTCTTAACCTTTTGTTTCTGTTTCTGTCTTTAAACAAGAGAAAAATGATTAGTATGAATTTTTGTATAAGGTATTGATATTCACATTTAGAGAAATCAATTACTTTAGTCTCAACGTCAAAGAATGCGACAATTTATCATTCTTTCCCCCATTTTGTTAGAACCATATGCCAGTTTAAAATGTGATTTATATGTTGTGAAAAATAAAAAAATATTTTTTGCTCAATCAATTTTATGTGAAGGAAATGGAACGCGCTCACAATCCACTTTAAAATAGAAAAAGGAATAAAAAGTCTAAATTAATTAATTCACATTCATTACTCAGTTAATTATTTTTGGACAGTGAAAACGTTCCTAACCAATCAATATTTTCTTTGATAAATATCAAAACGGTGAAGAATAAAATATGCTCTTACAGAAAAAAATAATTTTGAATTTAAAACCTGTCTGGAAATAATAGAAAATCGTTAAAAGGAGAGAAGCGAAATTCCAAAAAATTCTTTTTCCCTTTTTTACGATACCAATTATCCGTTACTCTTAAATGAAAAGAAAACACATTTGTTAATAGCTTCGGCATTTACTTTTCAAATTCTATATTTATTTATGTATAGATATGTACTATATTTTCTTCATAAAAATACATGAGAGAAATCATTTCTGCCCAGCTAAGTATAGATGGTGGTAATGTTTCTGCTGTGATTCATGGTTCCTGTACGAATTCTGAACGTGATTCTTTTGTTTTGGTTCTCTTGTTTAATAGGATACTATTTCAGCACTTCACCAACAAAAATTTCAAAGAACGAATTTATATTGATAGTTGATTGATCAACACCAATTAAATTAAACGCCAAACGTTGCCGAAATAGCAATAAAATACATTCTAAGGTAACCCTGATATGTATTATGCTATAGGATTTGTACAGCAAAAGTAAAATGTTCGCAGACTGGCTTGTGTTTGGTTTCTTTGACAATGCCTCTCATAGTTGTTTCATATTTCTACTTTCAGTGCCAACATCGAAGATCATTTAGATTTTTATCATGTTACGTAGTATATTTATAATTCAAATATGGCCTGTTTATAAAATATTAGTTGTGTATAATAAACTAAAGCATAAATCTTATGTAACAATACTCAGAGCAGTTTGGAATAAACATGTAATAAATGCGTTGTTTCGTGATAAAATGGTTGTCTTGATTATTGTAGATAACATGTTGTTATCTAGATTTCATCTGATTGGAAGTGCTTAGCTATCGAATTAAATAATTACATTCGAAAGTGATAGAGTGATTGCTATTTACTACATCAAAATATTAAAAGATTGATGTTAAACATGTACAAATGCATTTATGGAATTACAAAGAATCTAAAACGACATAAGATGTATTGATATTTAAGCAAAATTTATCTTCCATTATCCGTAATTTTACGACTGTTTGCTAAGAATTATAGTACCTATTATCAAGTTGCTTCTTGGGGATTTACTGGTTTATTTTATATTTTTATTGCACTCTCGTATTGTGGTATTAAGCAGAATTTTTTTAAGTTTAAAATTTAATAATGAAAATTTGCACAGGTACTCGTATGCCTTTCTAGTGTAACTTTTTTTTTACTGGCTTGTGCTGATAGGAAGGAAATAATAACATATTGTGTAATAAAACCGTCAGAATTTTTAGAATCCATTTTCTTAAAATTAATTGTTTGCTGATGTATATAACACTTTTATAAACAAATATACTTTTAAAATGATCAATACTTTTTCTCCTCTTTCTACCCCGTATGTTAACATTACTTAAATTATAAAAGTTGTTTGAATTGCAAGATGCACAAAATAGTTTTTACTTAATGATAATGTTGTAATATATTAAGAATATTATCAATGCTACTAAAACAAGCCAAAAGAGGAGCCAAGAATTCATAATAGTACGAGCATGACTCATTAACACTCAATTTATAACGTACACTAATTTTTCTTTCAAGTGAAGCAATGTTTCCATTTTCTCTTAATTTTGGTTACTGAAAATACTGTATACGAGATTAATATAAAATATTAATTAATATTATTTAATATTATTATAACGATGTAATAATTGATATTCTTCCGAACATTTATCAAAAAGCACGATTTTGCTAGTTCAAGCGTATATCATTTGCAAGCAGTGCATATTCAAATGTCTGGTTTATTGTACTATTTAAATATCTTAAAATGCTTTAATTGATACTTTTAGATCATATAAAGTGAAGTAATAAATGGGGAAAATATATTAAATGTATTATAAATAATTTATAATTTTTGTTCCTTGAAATTTATATCGAAAGACTATTCCTAAGAGTATTTGAAAAACTTTCGTACATATTCCCTGTCAAAAGTAGCTTGGTGTTAACTTATTAATAGCATAATAATAAAATAGTACTAATTTGTCAAATTGGACTCTTTTAGTGTGAAATTATGTGCCGAAACTGAAATTAATAGTAATATGAATGTCTTAGAGTTTGAATGACGCAATTGTCCTATTTGTTTTAAGAATTCTCCCTTGTTTATTAGTGTTTCATTATAATATTTGTTCATTTTCATCATCAAGAAACTGGCAATATGTAAAGTAATATACAATTTGATGGATGATCCAAATATTTTAATAATATAGTTGCTTAATAAAGGCACTAAACAATGTATAGGCGAAATTATTTAAAAAACTATCATTTCTCATTTCTGTCTCAGTCTACACAATAAAGCTGGCAGGTTGTAACTTAAACGAATGACAAATTGGAGTCCTTATTCTGGCAAAAAAGAATGAACCACGATCTTTAAGAAAGATAAATACTTGCTCCTAAACCCCGTTACCGCCTCCAGTGGCATTCAAAGCGATGTTTATCATGCCACATTTTAATAATGAATACACACTCCTTCATATCTGTGTCTTTCGAAGGAAAACTAATATTCTTAAAAATTTCCCAAAGGGTTGGTGAACGAGAATATTCGTTATCGTCATCACGACAAAACTCAACGTCAATCCATTCACCGTGTCTCTTTCTTCAAAGAGAATTTCACTAATGCATTCTTTAATTTATTATTAATGATAGAGTAAGTTCCTAGTTCGGAATTCTTCGAAGTCCCTCCGGCGGGCCCTTAATTCAAAATTAGTTCCATGTTTTGCCGAAAATTCGTTAGTCCTTTGATTACTGGAGTGCTTGATTTCCTTTGAATGGATTAAAGGCGCGCGAGGCTCTTTTGGAAGAACGAGTTCTGCGCCATTTTTGCATTTGAGCGTGAAGTTTTCTTTCGGAGTTTTAAACATGTGCCGTTTAACTGCTGTCCGGAGCGTTTTGTTACTCATTTTTTATACAGATATTTGATTGATTACGCATGAATTGCAAAAGAAACTAAGTATTTTTGTTCTTTGACCAGGATAACTCCCTACAAATGTCTAAAATGAAAAACTCACAAGAAGATTTGGGAAAAAACGATAAAAAAATTGTACGTTATTAGTTATCTTCATTCGTATGAGTTAAAACCTTAAAAGTTTAAGATATTTAGTTGTTTGGTTTGTTTGGGTTTTATGACTCAAGGTCGAAACAAAGCTAATTGGAAACATTTCGTAAGATTTCTAATTTATGTCCAAAGCTAAAAAAAATCAGCGTTTAAATTTTTTGACGTGAATACGTCTTTAAAATCGGAAGAGTACTGGGAGTCATGCATGAAAAGTCGAGCATTACGAAAAGTGTTACAACTGTTTTGTCTCATGATTTCAGAACTAGAAGAAATATCGGAAGATAAATATATCGTCGTGTAGACAAAGGATGTTCGTTCCTAACGTGACCGAGTGTGCATGCACACTGAGTGTGGACTCAGTGTGGAGACATATTCATAATTAATTAGAGATAATTTAATCAGACATAATTTAATCAGACATAATTTAATCAGACATAATTTAATCATAATTATTTCAGATATAATTTCAACATAGTGTGGAGAGAAGTTCACACTAGGTCGAAATTTTACGGTCCTGGGCGAGCTTTGGGCCATTGTAACTTTGTATTTCTTGGAGTGAGGACTGCGCAAGTGATGTCATTAGAAAAAAAGGTAATGGACATTACAATCACAGGCTTTTGATCAATAATATTCATGATAAACAATCCTTTAAATTTCCAGTGACTGCTTCATTCATTCTACAATTCAACATCATGCCCGAGTATTCAAGTCAAATAATGGTTTGTGTCCTCGACCCAACCTTTTTAATTAAAATTTTTTTCACTCGTAAGTATTGTTTATTTTTTCGATGCGTTGCATAATATGTGTGCTTGATTTTCTTTGAATGGATTAGACACTCCAGAGACTTTTGGATGAATGAAATCTGCGCCTTTTTTGCATTTGAGAATGATTTTCTTTCGGAGGTTTTTGACATGTGCTGTTTTATAACCGTTTAGATAATTTTGTTATTAATTTTTTGTAGGTAGTTGCATTTCTAACGCGCGAATTGTATTAGAAGCTAATAAGCGTTTTTGTTATTTTAGATGGGGATAACTTCATGGAAATGTTCACAATCCAGGAAATGGACACATTTCGATAAATAATTAAGAAACATATTATTATCTACAGTTATTTATGTAAATTAGTGTTATAAACTCAAGGCATTTTAGAGGCATTTCTTTTGAAGATTTCAACATTCAAAATAATCAAGATTTTTACTTTTTAATAGCAAATTCAATAACATTTTTTAATGTAAAGAAATTTTGTAATCTGTTTAAGTCACGTTATTTTTCAAACATAATATATACTTCATGTAGAAAATTACGGTACACAAAAATTGCAGTTAGGATTCGGAACATTTTCCCAAATAATTTTAAACTCAAGCAATGCAGAATTTTAACTGAGTGGGATTTTAAAATTCAATTTGACACGCACAGGTGAAAATGTCATGCTAAATCTATACTAATGCAAAAAAGAGTTGGAGTCTGTCTTTCTTTCTGTCTGTCTGTTCTCTAGACAAATCTACACTGTTTGACCAATTTACACGAAATTTGATACATATATTTTTTAGAACCCTGCGGATAACGTAGGCTACATTTTAACCCCCGTTCTCTTTAACCTAGGAATGAAGAGGAGACGAAAAACAATTATCGAAATTGCCATAGGAATAACAGTCAGCATAAAACAATTAAGGTACGCAACTCAGTTTGTTTTACCAGTATTGAATGAAAATCAAATTTTGCAATAAAATTGCTTTACCAGTATTGCTCGAAAAACAATTTTTTCCAAAACATTATATTTAAACAATTTAAAATTCTAATTATGTTTGAACTGATTTTTTATTTCCTTGCATAATATAAATAATTCATGAATATTTGATTGATGAAAATGGATATTTAAAATACTTAATGGTACACAATTTATATTTTGTAATGGAACACAAAAAGCCCAAATGAAAAATTCATTGATCATAAAAGCGTAATTTTGTTATTCGGTATCTGGCAACAGAAGATAATTAATGTTTTATTTTATAAATTTGATTTAGAACTCTGTGTTTGTGTATTTTAGTTAAGACAGTGAAATATAACGGTGACATTTGAGCATTTCTAAGTTAAATAAATATATAAGTTCTTATTGTAAATAAATCATTATTGTCTTTATCAATATTGTTCAAACGTCTCTTTTCGAATTGCTTTATTTCAGAATATACTCAGGAAGTCAAAATTCGATACGCTTGCTCATATCTTTCATTTCTCAGAATTCTGCAGTTCTCAATGACCGAAATTTTGTTTCTGTTTGTAGTTATGCGTTCCAGTACTTTACATATTGCAGATATGTTCTTTATGACTTAAATTTTAATGAATTATTTTTATTTTCTGCAATATATCTCTATGGTAATTTTTGGTGGTATATGTAATTTCAACCAACTTTCCAGTGTTTGGTTGAATACGTAATGGTATGCAGAATTCTGTTTCATAAAAATAAATAAAATATACAAAACCGTTTTAAGTAAGGTGTATAACTTCTTCTTCTTTAAAATGATCGGTAAAGTTAAAATAAAAATATTTTAAATGAGATAGGTTACTTTAGATCAAAAAGGGTTATCGATACATTGTAGGTCAAAGATATTTCTAAATTGACTTCTGAAGTCACCTTAGAAAAAAGTTATAGTGTGTCTTACAGCAGGAGTGCGATGAATATAAAATGGTTTATTGGATGGAGACATCATGTATTCGTATTTGCGTTCGAAGTAAATTGTAGAATCTATGAAAAAGTTAAAACGATGTTAAAGAATTATTTTCCGTACACTTAAATGATGTTTGCATTTTTCAATGAAAGAAAAGTGACCAGTCTAATCAATCAACGTTTAACCAATTCAACCCAAGCAACGACCGGTAATTTTGCTTGGATTTACTAAAGTAAAGCAGAGATAAAAATAGAGTTCATAAATACAGGAAATACACTGCTGGCCACCCAAATTGCAACACCAAGAAAGACAAGAGATATCACAACAAAATTTATTTTGTAGATAACATGTTGACCAAGTATCAAATGATTAAATTTATAGACTTCTGTGAAGTGTGGTTCCTGCCAAAATCAGTAGCCAGAGTAGCCGCCATTGTTGGAGATCACCGCTGCCACACGCCTCGGCATTGATTCAAAGAGACTTTGGATGTGTTCTTGGGGTACAGCAGACCAAGCAGCTTCCACACGTTGCCAAAGTTGATCTGGTGTGGCAGCTGGGGATGTATTCTGGGTCAATCGTTGAGCAACCATGGACCAGATGTTTTCTATCGGCGAAAGATCCGGAGAGCGAGCTGGCCAGGGAAGCAATTCAATCTGGCGATTGACGAAGAACCCTTGGACCATGCGTGCCACGTGTGGTCGCGCATTATCCTGTTGAAATATGGCTGTGGGCAAGCCCTGAAGGTAAGGAAGGACAACTGGCTCCAACACCTCGGAGATGTAGCGCTGGCTGTTTAAAGTACCGGCAATGCGTACTAGAGGAGTGCGAGAGTGATATCCAATACCGCCCCATACCATAATACCCGGTGCAGGACCAGTGTGGCGGTGCATAACGCAGCTGTTCAGCATCCTCTCTCCACGGTGTCTCCAGACTCGAATCCGACCATCGTGGTGTTGCAGACAGAAGCGTGACTCGTCAGTAAAGACAATTTCATTCCATTCTGCCGTCCACATCCTTCTTTCATCGCACCATTGGCGGCGGAAACGTCTGTGGTTCTGCGTCAAGGGTAGACGAAGCAATGGACGTCTTGCGGACAGACCACTCTGCTGTAAACGGCGTCGAATGGTACGCGCAGACACTGGATGATGCGGTACAGACTGAATGTGCTGTGCTATGGTTCGTGATGTGGCTGAGCGATCCGTCACTGCCATACGCACAATATGCCTGTCATCACGTGAAGTGGTGCACTGAGGTGGATGCGATCGAACACGTCGGTCCGTCGTACCCTCCTGCATCCAACGATCACATATCCGCATTACAGTTGTTTGGTTTCGTCCAACACGACTACCGATTTCCCTGAAAGATAATCCACAATCTCGGTAGGCCACTATCCTTCCTCTGTCGAACTCGGATACTTGATAAAAAGATGATCGCTGTTTTCTACGAGGCATAATTGATCGTTTTTTTGAAAAAACCACAAGAAAAACACAATTGCCGTACTTGAAATCGTCGAAATCTCCAAGCCTTAAATAGCGCTTTGAAGTGGCGCCACAGGCGCGCGTGATGTGAGTCTGCGCTGAAATTCTAATCATTTGCATATCTCACTTCCGCTAATGCATGTTGTAAATTTCATATTATTTGCATGCTTCCTTCAGGGTGTTGCATTTACGGTGGCCAGCAGTGTATATGTTGAAAACGCTGACAAGAAGAGAGAGAGAGTAGTATTGGAAGCATCAAATTGTGTCACTTTCTTATTTCTCTTAAGGAAATTCTTTTACTTTTTATCGAAATGTTACTTAAAATGCATGATTGATACTGCTTATAAAATACGCAGTATAGATCTTTATACATTTATAAAAATTATCTACGTTATATACATATCTTTCGTCTTTAAACTGATAATCTAATATCATTTTACCTTATTACTTTGATGAAAGGTATGTGAAGAGAAATATACATGGGAAATGATGAAACTAGCAAAAGTAGCCTCCAGTGAATGCTAATCTCCAAATAAAATACGATATCGAGCTTTCATATTGGGGAAAAGAAATTCTGCACTTCAAAGAAAAAGTAATCGAATAATTTTGTAAAAGGAAAAGTAACGGAAGTTCTAAAATATGAGACACATTTTTGCCATCTCTAAGCTTGTTCCAGGAACTCTCATTCAAATAAAACGAGAGTTCCAAAGTCACAAACTTAGCGTAACAACGTCATCTGCGACTGCGAGGCAAAATTATTCCGTTGAAAGACGAAATACGAGCAATTTTTTCATTCATGCAAATGGTAATAGCTTTCCCCTAACGCCATTTTCGAATGCATCTTTGACGTTTTATATGCGAAGAGACAGTTACGTTATCATGAATTTCCCTCTGGGTGAAAAAACTTTACTCCCTTGTGGATGCCGGGGGGAAGAAATTTAATAAGAAATAAAAGGAGAGAATTCTCCGATCTTTCATTTGTGTGAGAAGGATTTGTTTTAAATTCCCAGCGACATGAACCGCTTTCCATTTGAGATTCTCGTGAAGGATATTGAGCGAAACGCAAAATACTATAACATTTTCTAATATAGGGAAGGAATCTAAATAATTCCCGTTTATAATAAAGATGATGTATCGCGAAAAGAAAAATACGAACCTATAACTATTTGTTGTATCTCAATTTGATATTTATTTGTGAAACTAGTGTACTTTTAAACACTGTTAAGCCTTAATTCTAATATTTATAATGCACGCACAATCCCTTTTTATTTGTGAATGTAGTTTAAATTATGCTCCTGAAAACTGTAACCATAATATGGAATATGAGAGGCAGCTGCAATTGAAGAAATAATATGGAGTGTGAAAGAAAGGTGTTCTCCATATTCTTTGTAGTTTTGTTCCAAACTTAATCTATTAGTAAATGTCTAAGTGTGTTCGTCCTCATGTGTGCAATTGAAAATGGGGACAAATTAGATCGAGCCAAGGGAAAACGAAAAATAAAGAACTAACTATCAAGTTAGAAGTCGATTTTTCTCCTAAATTAAGAACCAAAAGCAAAATTCTATTATCTGGTAGACGAGGGCACTTTTTTCTGACGACAAATTTTGTGAAGCAACATTATCATTTCGTCGACACCATTTTTTCGTTTTGAATCAATTGTACACCAGAAAATATCTTATCAAACGTCTGATATGATTCTCCATAGTAAATGAACAGGCAGTCTGATAATTAAAATGGTTTCATAAAAAAACGTTCAGCATCCAGTAATCCTGTGTTTACTGATATTGTTAGTACCTTAATGATTAATCAACAGTTAAATGTTAAATATACTGTTCTTTCAAATGCTTTTATACGAGTGAATTTTGAACTTTTAATATTCAAGTTAATTAATATTAGTTTTGAGTAGAATCTAATCAAGCGGCTGTGTACCTAATTAACTGTAATACTTTATTTGTTCCCTCAATAATCCGTCTATTCTAAAATTTCTACAGTACTTCTGGAGTACCCTAGTGATCTGTTTTAGGTCCCTTACGTTTTATTTTATTTATCAACGATTTGTCCTTTATATTTGATTTAAGTATTTCTTTGCAGATGATCTTAAAATTTATAAATATCTTTCAACATATGATGATTGCGAAATGTTGCAGGTTGAACTCGACTGAGTGATTGTTGTGTCCGGGATAGTCACAGAGGCGTTGTTAAGGCGGCGCGACATGGGCGCCAATGTCTAAAGGGACGGCCCGTCTGAAATATTTATTTAAAAGTTTTGTATTTTTTCTTTTGAAAAGTGATTTATAACTTTAAGCACAATTTTTCGTAGTCACAGAAGTACCGTCTAGTGCTATTTGTGTGCAGTGTAGGCTTTCATGAACTCCATCTATTGGGAAAAGGGAGAATAGTCAAAGCCATACAGCAATATATCTATCTTGTCACAAACTTCTGGAGGGGACACGGTAGAGTTGCGGATTAGCTACAGGAAGGTTGCGAATTAGAAACCCGATCAAACCAAAGGCAGTCGGGCACACGGGGGCTGGTACACGTTAAATATGTCGTGGCCTCAAATGTCTTCAATTTGGCAGGGTGTGGAAGTTTGGAGAGTTGGGAACCAGCTCAGGTGTTGACCTGACCGTGGTTAAAAGTGCATTGTCCTTGGATCTTCCATTTCAGGATTGATCCCGGGTCGTCACCAATAGCCCGTTGTGTTGTTCCAGTGCGATGTTAATTAACTACCTACCATACAATTTAATATAATTTTGTAGTATTCAGTTCATATTGTACGTATTAGATTAATATGCATACTGCATTCGCACTGGTGTATAAGATGGCGCGCACTAGATAAATGTAAAAATGTCTGTCACAGAGAATTTAAATAAATTTGTTTGCTCGAAAAATAAAGATGGCATGATTTAAATGTTCCGTGTTATCAAAGGGCAGAGTGATTCGTAATTTATTTAGCTAAATTGACTACAAATGTGTCTTTTCGTCCAGAACGCGTAGCATGACGATATTAATCTCTTCTGAAAAGACATTTTAGAAGTCAAATGGAGCTTTAGTTTTTAGCAATTTCTCCCTTCTGAAAGACCCACTAACGATCATTTGAAAGAAAATGTGAAACTTCGTATATTTTTATTTCTGACAAGGGCCATCGACGTGACATTCCAGCTGACGTATATGTTCAAATTAAAAGGCAGGGGAGACTATGTAAAGTGGTTGGAAACGACCCTGGAAAACGTCGTTATTTTTTATCAGAAAATAACACCTTCCCGAGAATCGCTAAGCCAGCCGAGAAATTTTCATTTTTGGAATCGTAAAAGCAGTCCACTTTTCTTTCATAGACCATTGCGCAGGCGAATGAGAAAAGAGGGAAGCTTTTGCTTGTTTTCAGAAATGAAATGTTTCATCTTCAAAAAATGAGACAATTTTTTGTAAGAGCGGGATTTTTGAGATCTTCGAGGTCTGGTTAATGCGGATTCAAACAAATGTGGTATTTATGGTTGTAAAAATTTTAATTTTCCTCATCATTGATTCGATATGCTTCTGAATGAAAGTAAATAAAACTTTCAAATAAGTTTTTAATAGTATTATAATAAAAGAATGTTCAAGCATTTTGAAATTTAACCATTATTGTGTCGTCTAGAAAATAAGAAAGCAATTATTCAAAAATTGCTTTCAAATTAAGACTTCTTTACGTTTAAGAATTCTATGAAAAATGTATATAATTTCGCTTTAAATTATTTTGAATATTTAAAAATGCTTTCTATGTTTTTGTGGAGATATACACACATGGATTTAATGACTGAACGACAGGAGCATGCGTTAGAGTATGAGCAAAACTTCCGGTCTAGCTACGCCATGCTCACATGACTAATGACTGAACAAGTGGATCGTACACAAGGGCATGTGCAGAACTTCTGGCCATAGCCACGCCTAGTACACATGACTAATGACTAAACAATTGCAGCATGCGTAAGGGGCATGTGCAGAACTTCTGGCCTGAACTACGTCATGCGCACATGACAAATGTCTAAACAATTGGAGCATGCGCAGAACTTCCGAACTGAGCTACTGCATGCACACGTGACGAATAACTGAAAGAGTGGAGCATGCCCCAGGGCATACGAGAACTTCCTTATTTAACACTGCAAAGTAATTGTTGGACTATTTTGTGGCAAAAGCAAATATTTATTCTGCCCTATTCTAAATGTACCCATTGGAATATTTATAAAATACAATTCATTATGGATCGATTCACTAGTATGTGTTTACAACCTGTACTTTCAACTATGTATGTTTCGAAGGATCATTACCAACAATACTTGAATTAAAAATCCACATTTAGTGTATTATTGATGAGAATATTTTGGTTGCATATTGATGAGTAGCCAATTAATATTATTCTAATTAATTCTATCTGAGATGAATGTTGTAAAACTCATTGTCCAAATAGTAAACTGCTCGTGTAATTACACTTCGATAATTAGCAAATATGTGCACCTGGGTAAGATACAAGATTAAAAAAATTCCATACGTACATTGAAATTAAATATCCATTCACACATTAAATTATATTAGAGGTTTCATAAGAAGATCAGTATAACTAATAGTAACTAATAACGTCAATAAATTAGTTATAAATAATATCAATAAACTAATAGAGCAACTAAGAATATTAATAAACCAATAGAAAATTAGTAATTAAATAAAACATTCATCTGTACCAAAACTTCCATCCACACAGTAACTTGCATTGGAGCGTTCTTTAGAATAACAGTTTACTTATATATTGGTAGGCTTATATTCAATAATATATAATGAAACTAATATTCACTAAGATATAACTAAACTGATATTAAATGAGATATAATTAAACTTATATTCAATAAGATATAATTAAACTGATTTTTTAAGAATGTTCGAATGTTCATAGGCTCTGACTTTTCACTATGCAATGGAATATTCAAATAGTACCATATTTTATGTGAAATAAAAAATATATAAGCTACTTTTGAAACTACTCTCATCAACCATAAATGTGTATCCTTAATATATGAAAATAGTTTAGCTTCATATCAGCATTCTACCAGAAGCAATATTGGGTAGACTCCAACTTTTCCTTCATTGTTTTATTCGATTTTAGAGGAATCTAATAAAACTCATTGCCCGAATAATAAACTACTCATGTAAATAAGACTCAATAACCAGAACTATGCACTTTTGAGCACAGAACAAGACGCAAAAATTTCCTTTCGTTCAGTTAACTAATATTCTTAAGAATGCTCCATTGTAAGAAAAGTAGTTCAACAACGTATTTCCAAAAGACCGGAGCACCACTTTTAGGATTCCCGAGCCGACCATTTTGAACCTGATCCTTCTATTCACGCACAAGCAACAGACATCTTCTATGTCCAAAAATGTGTTCCATGCGTTCATCATTAAGAGGTGAACTACCACTCTCCGAGGCTCTTCCAGGGACCAATTAAGCCACAGTTCAGTGGAAGAACAAAAGAGATGGAAGAAAATGGTGGATGAACTCAACTGTTTCAGTTGCTTCAAGTTTCATTTAGGCTTAAGATTGGAGGCCTCTTACCTTCTTCTCCAGAACAGTTTTCTTTCTCTTCTTTTGCTTCTTCCCTGATTTCTTTAATCCTGTGTTTTATGCTGGGGATTGTATTTTTTTTGGGCAGTTCAGACTTTAATAGTGTTTTCTGAATGGTATTTTTTCTGAACTTCCGCTGTATCCAGAAGTTTCAGGTGGAAGATAGCTTTCAACAATGCTACCAACTATACTCCTTTCAAATTTATAATTGATTTTCTTGTAGAAAAAGTTATTAGTTCTAAGATCGTTCGCTGGGGAAGTTTCGTTTTTTACTGTTGTTCTGGGGCGTCGAGTTTCCTGCTCGGCTAAATATTTTTTTATAGCAGATAAAAAGTAATCTGCCCATTTTTGAAAAAAATATATTGTGTTATCCTATTTGTTTTTATCAACAAAAATTTGTACAAGCATATTTAAACACTGTAGTAAAGTATCTTAGTTTCCCATACGATCAGCGCATCCAAAAGTTCGAAGTAGCTGTAATGTCACCAACAGAAATCTTGAAACCCATATATTTTTAAAATTTTAAAACCTTTTTCTAATTCCCGACCAAATGATATTATTCATTAGGGCACTACAAGGGATTTGTGTACCACTTTGCTTTACCCGGTACGCTAAGGGTGTGGGTCTTACGTTATACTCACATACATAAACGACACGTTTTAGATACAACTCATTTATATAGGTTGCACGTTCATTTCAGACGGACCAACATCCATGCCTTACCCCGGATTGAAGCAAGAAACCTCTGGATCAAAAAGCCAGAACCCTGACCTCTAGATCGATTGCTCGAAAATTATTAAAACCTACAACGACTATTTTCAACCCTATGTAAAAAGTTTTAATGTCCAATTGTAATGCAAAATAGTTATTAGCATAAATATACTTCTAGAAATTTTTTCAAGATAATATATTAATCATTATTTACACAATTTTCACGCATGCAATACTTTTTGAAGATGTAAAGTATTCCTTATATCTTTCTAATAGCAGTTTGTTTTTATCATAACTAAGAAGTTAGTGTAACGTTATTAGAAAAAAATGTAAATATTTTTTCCAATTATTTCTATTAAATTTCTGAGATCTCTGGTTTCTTCAATTTTGTCTGTTTTAATTTCTAGACTACGATAATAAAGACCAAGTTTTCAAGTTTAATCCCAGGAGCAAACTGCCTAAAACCAACGAATGTATAGAATATAGATTACAACCAACGAATATAGACACTTTTATGTATTATGAAATTAAGGAAATTCGATATATTATGAGATTAAGGAAATTCGATATATTATGAGATTAAAACACAAAACCCTCTTTTCTCATTTCAAGATCTAGTATATTTTAAATTTTTGTCTATAATGGTAAGATAAATCAAATTAAAGAAACATACACTTCCTTTTTATGAATGCCCTTATAATTCTGGTTTCGTCTAAGATCGTTTACAATTTTGGTTTAAATTGTCATTACAAAAAATAAATGAAACGATGCAATAAATTTCTAGCGTACACATCATGCAATTTTCATAACATAAATTTTAAATTTTTATTAAACTTATAAGAAGTTTTGTTTTATATTTTAGGTTTCATTAAGCAGTCTGAATATTCATTATACTTTTAAGGGTCTTTTATAGAGAACTTTTAAAAGTTTTATGGTGGTTGTAAGATAATAAACGTGGTATATCTGAATTTGGGAGACATAGGTGGCCTTTAGACCATACGTAACTCCCACTATTTGACGTGCGAGCAAAATACATTAGTGCAAAATATGCACATTTATAATGTATTCTAAGGTTTAAACTTTTTATTTTTATATAGTTGCATTCATTATTTTATTCTTTGTCATTTTTATTCGATGTTTACTACTGCTAGTCTGGGTGGAGGGGACTACCCTCCAATTAAGAAAAAGAAAGGATCATGAAGCGTGCCAAAAAACTGTGCATGTAAGATAAAGGACTTGTAGTGAATAGGTTTATCAGGCCCGGCCAGATACGGCCCTCCGAATAGGTTTTCCAGGTTCAAAGATGTTAGCAACAAACCTATCCAATTATCATAGAACGAATTTTGATTACCTTTAAACGAACTTCCTACCTTACGAACTTTCCCTAGTTCTTGTGAATTCGTAAAAAAGAACGTTGACTGTATAAAATAACGATATAAGTAATAGTCTGTATTTCATTAATTTATGTATCACTTTGTCAAGAGAATAAAGCAAGAAAACTGCATATAACCATTCGATTTACTCCCCATGCCTCACTGGGGACCTTAATCATGTATATTACAGAGGCCAAATGTGCCATTTCTGAGAAATTATCAGAGCAGGAACACCGGCCAGCATCCAGGTGTGCTCTCCACTCTAGTGTTCTTTAAAAGACATCGCATAAGCAGAACAAACAAGTGATGTTTCTCAACTGAATCCATCAGCCATGGTTTCAGGTAGAATCCATCAGCCATGGTAGAATCCATCAGCTATAGGTTTTTCTGAATCCATCAGCCATGGTAACCAAAATATATTTTATTTCAATGTAAAAATTATACAACACAATTGGTAAATCATTTTCATTTCCAGGGGTGAACAATACACGGCCAGCAAAAGCCTCACATCTATTAACGATGGACTAGACTACAGAAAATTGTTTCAAATTTAGTCAATTTTTAAAAATATTTTTGAAGAAATACGAAGAAAAAGGTGTAAGTTGGGTTCTAAGGTGATAAAGACCTTATTATTAAAGACATCACATTATATGTCTGAGATGGCGAAGTTTTCACTAGAAGGACTAAGGACTATTATTTCTCGGATCAGGTGTGTACCCACCTCCAACTGGACACAATAGATCTTTAATATTCCACAATGTAAGACGAAATTTTGCTAAATTGATTTTTACCAAAACGTGGAGAAAGGTAGGTTTAAAAATTTGATAGCGACTACCAGGGAAGTATTAGACATGTGTGGAAGCACACTGGCGTGAGAAGAAATTCTTTAAATTACGAACTAAATTAAGTGTAAATTACGGGATAATTCAACTATTATCACTCCAACCGGCAGCAGTGCTGCCAAGCCTTTCTATGTATACTACATTTTTCTCTTAGGACAAAGTACGCAGAAGCCATATATGGATAAACAGTTTATTAACAGACAACACCAGAATTTACGGTATAGTTGAGAAATAATAACATAGAGCTACATAATAGAGCGTCAAAACAGAGACAAAAGCGCCTGGTGATATGCATGTTTAACACAAGGCGGCTCACTCACTAATATTCCATTAAGTTTTAAGGTAAAGTTCACCAGTTAGTGAATACTCCAACATATTCTTGGAATAATTGTTGCTAAGAAACGAGAATTTGGGAGATATCAGGATTTCTGCAACAGATCTCCCGACTACATTTTTGTAGATTTATTTATGAAAAAATGTAACATGCCACATTGAAATTTAACCCTCCTAGTGGTGTCTCGACGAAGTATCCCGTCATTATCAAAACTGACCAGATCTTGATGGACGAGATATCTCGTCATTAGAAGAAAATTGACCAGGTTTCGATCTCATCATCATAAAAAAATCGGTAATATTTTGATGAATAGGTATCTTGTCATTAGAAAAATTGGTCGGATCTTGATGGAGTGATGGAGAGACTTGATCGTCGAAATATCTTGGAAAGTTAATAGATAATCCCCCTAAAAACAGATTATTGTTGTCAGTTCCCTCTTGACTAATACCAACTCCCGTCTTAAAAATTATTCACTTGGCCCCCGTGTTCTCCATAATCTTTCACCATCCGGCCAGTAACACTCGTGAAGTTGCGCAATACCCTTGAACTTAACTTGATAAATGCTTGTAGTTACTTACCACTGTTAGCATCAGTAAGAAGCAAGATAAGTTAGCACACTAATCAGTATGAATTGCGGTATATGAAAGGATTCCGTCATGCTCTCAAACTCAGTGTAGGGAATGATTTATCCCGGCACTTATTTCTTATCATCCTTCACGCTTACGACGATTTGGCTGCTGCGGGGTTTGAAAAATGACTCTGCGGGGGTCACGTGCCCTGCACTCAGGGTGGACACATTTCAGAGTTCCTGAAATATTTTATGAATAAACAACGGAACGCTTTCGCTCCGGAGCAAAATATTTGGGGACTAGACAAGAAAAGGAAGAAAGATCGATTTTTCCTTATCTGGCCTCAGCTGGGATCGGCATTCTGGATATCGGACTCATGTTCTGAAATTCCAATATTTATGGTCCGTTATGTCAAAAGAGAATTTTGAGGAAACCGATAGATTCAGTTGAGAAATATCATTTGTTTGTCCTGCCTGTTCGATGCCAGTTTCTTTTAAAGAACACGCTGGGATGGAGAGCACACCCGAATGCTGGTTGGAGCCTTCGCTCTCATAACTTCTCAAAAATGGCACATTTGGTCGCTGTAATACACATGATTAAGTTCCCCAGTGAGGCATGGGGAGTACATGGAATGTTTTTGTTCAGTTTCCTTGCTTTATTCTCTTTCGTATCTCTCCGTTCGATAGAACGAAATTATGATTGCCTTCTGCATATCTTTGATTTATTTTGTGATTTGAAATATTGTGCTTTTTGAATCCGGTTATTCTTGGTATATATTCAAAGTGATACATAAATTAATAAAATTACTGGCTATACTCTGTCTAAATTTTATACAATTGACGTTCTTTTTTACGATTACACTAGGGGACCTAGGAAAAATTCGTAAGATAGAAATTTCGTGTAAAAGGAATCAATGTTCGATCATGGATAGGTTTGCTGAAAGGATCTTTGGGCCTGGTAAATCTATTCGGTTAATGTTACTGGTCTAATGATCTCTAATGAATTCGAATTCATCTGGGAGATGCGTCGTAGCCTGCAATCGTACATACCATGAAAAGAATCGCCTACTTAACCACATAGACAGGTGTCCGACGTCGAGAATCCTATGCGTAGAGATTGTACAGATGCCTCTTAAGATCAGATTTGGGAAAAATTAACGTATAAAACGCCCCTCTTCATATGCTCTCCACCTCAATTCTCAATTTAAAAGAATGTCCTTTAGGACTCTAGTGATGGTCTTCTGTGATCTCTGCATTCTTAACCCTCCTGGTGGTTGCCTCGAAGAGGTGTCTCGCTACCAGCAAAACTGACCAGATCTTAATGGACGATATATCTCATCATTAGAAAACTGACCAGATCTTAATGGACGATATATCTCATCATTAGAAAACTGACCAGATCTTAATGGACGATATATCTCGTCATTAGAAAAAATTTACCAGATCTTGATCTCGTCTTCATCAAAAAATCGATAGTATCTTGATGATGAGGTATCTCTACATTAGCAAAATTGGTCAGATCTTTATGGACGAGATATCTCTTTGAAACCACTAGACGGGTTAAGCTCACGACCTCTTGGTGGCCTGTTTGACTGCATTTTAAGCCGCCTTGTTTCCAAGGTAGCATACTAGAGCCTTCATCCAATGCAGGTGCTCTCCCTGGCATCCCACGACTGTTTAGTACAAGACTTGATTCTATTCACCAGTGGATTAGTATTGTTCGGGTCTTTTAGAGTCGTAATGCGGAGAAACTGTCTGAGAAAATATGTGTAATTTTTTCTGCATGGCTTATCAATTTGGCTACATGAGTTTGAGAAAATAGATTCGTAGTAAACTGTTACAAAGGTGGATCCAAACATGCCGTCTGATTTGAGAAGATTGGGTAAAACATGACCACACACACACAGTGAAACTCAATGTTTTTGTTAAATCTAATCTGTTTTTCTACTAATTTGTTTTCATCAAATCTTCTAATTTTGGTTAAATTTTTCCCCACTGTTTCTTTGTTAAATCAACTTATTTCTGTAAGCCCCTTGTTGCACTTCTGCGGTGCACGAGGAGTTTGCTTTTGTTCAATAAAGAAAAACATGCCGTCTATGTCCGAACCATCTGCGTATAGTTCTATCTCTACCATCCGGAGGTGAAACATCGAAAGGCACGCACATGCGTTCTACAGGGTAGATTCTGAAAACATCGATCTTCCTTTCGAAAAATGACGGATGGATCATTTCCCCATCAACTACAACCGATTCGATTTTTGTGAGGATGAAGCGGGAGTATACAATCATTACTTTAAAATCCAGCAACATAGTTCTGGTAAGGACTTGCATTTCCCTCTTTGACATTGTACGGAAACACCTTGTAAAGATCACCTCAATCAGTACAACGCCTAATAGCATACAGTTAGCATACCTATAGTTTGGATACATTGATGGGGTAATATTTATTCAATTATTGTGTCCCATCGAAGGATCATTTTGATATTCCGTTTCGTTGTAAACAAGTATCGGCGATTTCTAAAACTTCGATTATCAAACTAAAATTTCGAAAATCAATTTTTGATAAACTAGATGATGGAAATCCTCCTTTTCATAGCGGAAAGTAAACGAAGGGCCTTTGGTCCAGAAAAGTTGTTGGATCGCAATTAAATATTTAAAAATTAACTAACCTTGTTTATTCAGAGAAATCTAATTACAGAAACTGACAGCTCAGATTTCCGTAAATAGAGAAAGTCATTGACAAACTAAAACTTCCTTTAAGTTTGATCTTGCTCTTTCGGTCGAGTATGAAAGGAATTAATATTATAAATTGCATTAATGCTTCAGGCGATGGCCACTAATTAAGCTGTCACCGAAGTTGATATTTAATATTAATTGAATAATCGAATGAAAGAGTTTGTTGAGTGTGCTTGAAAAGAAGCTTCAAAACCGCCCCTTTAAAGTATAGGTGTTTTTAAAATTTCGTTTTGTGTATCGATGTGAAAGTTTTATGCATTGAGGCTCTTTTAGTTATGGTTAAAATTTGGAGTATGAACACAGTTTTTTAATGAAGATTAATTAAAGTTTGCTCAAGTAATTTTGAGCGACAAACTATTTTTTGTTTTTGTGGGCATAAGAGAGAAAACCACAAGTACACGAATGTTATCCGACCTTTCAAATTAAAATAATTAGATTAGATATACATTACATTTCAGATATTTCCCTTTGAAATGCGATGTGAATTTAAAAATACTATTTTCTTTTATCTGTATAGTCCGCCTTTTGAAAAATGTAAACACATCAGAAAATGTGTGTGACTTTCCATGATTTTCCTATTTATACATTAGATAGAACTTTGGTCAGACTCTATTTTAGTTATAAATTTGAAATGAGTCTGAATGAGAGTTTTACTAATTTATAAGAATTATTTTGCAAGACTAACATACTTACGAAGACCATTCATGCATATGGTATGCTCATTAAATGTGTGCATGAATACGCTCACACTAACATATAAGGCTGAGCATAAGGTTTGCGATTAAATATCTAAGACTAAATATACCTAAGATGGCATTTCAAGCACCGAATGCAAGAGTGATGCATGCTATAATTTTTAAATAATAAAGGAGTTTACTCACATATACATAAATAATAAATAAAAGAACGAAAGACTTTATGGAGTAACCAGATTTAAGGAACCCTTCCCCCCCTAAGCGTTTTAACAATAAATAAAATTCAATCTACACTGAAGTGCAAAACTTAAGGAACACCATTAATTTTAAAGGTTACAACCTCAAAATAAAACAAAACAGCTTGTGGCGATTTGTATAACCGAGAATATTCAGTAGAGAGCTGGTGTATGCTAAAATTTTGGAATCATGACGTCAAAGGTTCTAACAAAGGAATGGGTTCTGTTACCACAGAAACTCATTCACATCGTCATTCTCTGAATACAAATGTGGTGTACAGGCTGTATTGGTGTTCGAGGTGACCTGTGATCTTTTTTAAGTTTTCACAATTACCCCTCTGTTGCATGGCACTCAGTGCAGTTACACCACTTCAGTTCCAAGACTTTTTTACTGCTCGCTTCTGTTTTTGTTAGAATTTCGGTTTTACTCATCGATTCAGTAGCTCTCGACGTACCTTTTGCATCATATCCCCACATCCAGGACATTTCACTATAAAGTAGCTGCTGGAAACCTTACTGTTCCTGAAATTTTTTTCTCAGTGTATTACACGAGTAATAAATTTTCTAAAAACAATTCCCCACTTTTCTATTAGTGGCACAGTTTTTCTCAAAACCTACAATGTTTAAATGATTATTTATTAAACAATAATAAAAGGTTGTACAATAGATATGCTATGTAAAATATGGAGCTCTTGTATGACACACTTTTGAGTACATACAAAATTAATATATGACATCCGTCGAGTCTCATAATCTTATCTACGCCTAAAATTTTCATACCTCTTTCTACGGTTAATGCATAGATATAAAAATTCTACACCTTTTAGTCACAATAACCCGTTCTGACCATACGTAAAATGGAATAATGGATATCCTTATGAAATAAGGAATATATGTAATAATATTCCTAATAATATGTATATGTGCTATGTATATACGTATAAAATGTACATTACCCCTATGTACATTACTTCCTGTTCCTCAGTCAACTATTGTCTAATATTGCAGTCTGATAGCAGTATTCTAATTATTTTCAGTATATAATAATGTTTGCACACGGGAAATGACTACATTCAAGTTCTTGATAAAAACAACTTCAGATACTTCGCTTTGATTTATTCTTTTGTGTACCTTCTAGCTGCAGACTTGTTTTGTTATCGCGATTGCTATTTGTATACAATAATGTTACGGCTACAGCTATTAATAGGTCCCTATTTTGACTCTCGGGGTGGTTTTCTCGAAGAGATGTCAGGTCATTAGCAAAACTGACCAGATCTTGGTGAACGAGATATCTCGTCAGTGGAAGCTAAACGGATCTTAATCTAAAAAAACGGCAATATCTTGCTGACGAGTTATCTCGTTATAAGCAAAATTGGTCAAATCCTGATAGACGATATATCTCGTCGAAACCACTTGGAGGGTTTAAGCTTATTTTTATGTGTATTTTAAAAGTAATTATATTGAAGCGCGCACAAAAGCAAAGCTGGAAAGCAATCTCCTCATTCTGGAAAATTAGAAAGCTTATAAAATATTAATCTTATACTTTTAATGACATCCAAGTAACTTGTGTGTGGTGTTCTTGCAAATCTTTTGGACACCTATTCACTGCCACTTCATTGTGGCGTTGGCTGTCCTCATTCCTGCTTCATGGTGTATCCGATTTAGTGGGTGACATAATGACGGAAAACGTTCCACCGAACTCAGACATCTGAACAGAAATCGATTCGTGTCGCAACACAAATGCTAGCGCGGTCGACATCTGAGCTGGTACTTCGTTGCATGGCGCTCCAGTTTTTTTGTGTGGAACTTTTTGTCTTTCCGGATGATCTGAACTGATTTATAGTTCTGTGTAAGTCATCCGGCGATGCAAGTTATTGATTCGGTTACAGATAAAGAAGCAAACAACATTGATTTAAGTCCCTAGAATAATATTAAATTCAAGCTCGTGAGCATTATTGACGTGAATAATAGTAGAATTTATTCGTAAATATTTGGTTTTACGTATTGAACTTAAGTTTGTGCGTATTCATTATGTAAATAAATTATAATATTTAATCAAAGGGATTTTCAGATAAACTACCACAGCAGATGGGAGGAGAGGAATTTACTTCCTGTTACCCAAGCTTCGCGTGATATACATCGGAGTTACCTTAAAATGTGGTTCATCACTATTTTGACGATGTTTGTATTGAATCTAACTGCCGCTGACCAATTATTTTTGATGAATAAATTAGGAATTCCAATTTAAGGAATTTGCATTGGCGAATTGCTGATATTGTTTTCGAAAAACAAGTTGATGAAGTGACGTCCTGAAAAGCACAGGAAGCCACGCTCCACCAGAAAACTCTACCGCCACCTGCATTTAATTTGACCAAAACATAGGACAACACGAGCAGATTTGTTTATTAATCAGTACAGAAATATTTCTAAATCAGCCCTGTTTTTCTCAGTATAGTCGATGATGATCGGAAAATGTGTCCAAAACTTACACGTCTCCGCCAATTTGGTAGGTAAGTATTTAATTAACGTCGCACCGGAGCAACACAACGGACTATTGGCGACGGTCCCTGATGAATCCAGAAGGGAAAGATCCTATGACAACACCACGTAGTTTTGAGCCACGGCCAGAAGACGACGTCACACCTGAACTGGCACTTCACTTTCCAAACTTCCACACTACACCAACGTGAGGATATTTGAGGCCACGACAGATTTAACGTGCACCAGCCCCCTTTGTACACGACGGTCTTTGGTTGGATTCGAACTCCCAACCCTCCGATTGCTAGTTCGTTACTCTTCCAACAGGGTTACTGCGGCCTTTTTCCGCCAATTTGGCTAATTCTTCTGTGTTTGAAAATTACAACCCATAGTAGGGCGTATCAATTTTTTAAACTCCATAAATAATAAAAATTGAAGAGTTAGAATAAAAGGCAAGTTAGCTTTATGCCCTGAAAAATCATTTGCATTAAAATTTTTTCGAAAAAGTTAAAGTTAAAAACTATTGAGAAGAAAGTGTTGAAATATACTCCTTAGGTACGAAAGAACCACAAAACGAAGTTGGAGAATATCGCATAACTTAAAAATGTTTGCAAATCATTCAAACGAATAATTTTTGGAGCTCTCACCAACTCAATGGTTAATGAAGGGTAATTTACAGTCAAGAAAAAGAAGTCAAATAATACTGTCAGAAGCATCAAACTTATAGTATCATGGTGCTTAGGGAAGTAGAGACGTATACTTATTAGAGAATCGCTGGGGTAAATGTAAATCCTTGAAGCCATGAATACTATTATAAGTTGTCTTCAAGAAGATGTCTTATAGTGAATAGTAAGAGAGAAAGTGTGACAACTGAGATTAATCGTACAGAAATACGCCAGAAGAGAGTTCAACAATGTAAAGTTGAGTCTATTTTGAGACAGATCCTCAAGGGAGTAATTATGCTTAAAAAGGGATTTATCAACCAATAAATATGATGGTATTGGAAGAATTTATGACTTAGAATAAAAAACAAATTGTGGATGCTAGGTAATAAATAATAACTTGATTTATCATTTTGAAAGAAAAAATTAACTATTTATTTCGAAATTTACAAAAATGAGATTTCATAATTTTGTGGATACGACCTTTTTTACAAATAACATGAATCCGTGATAATGAAATACGTTTTTTAAGAAAAAGTTTACACTGATGTAAACTAGAATAAAAAAACTTATATCGATAGGAGTAATATGTTCCTTATCACACGTATAAAGATATTGCTATATGCTACGACAAATTCTCGGATAAATTACGCGTTGTGTTTAATTATCCACTTTGTGAATGAAATAACTTTTGGAATCCCCTACCAACCTTCATTAAATAAATACTGGCATGATCACAATAGTTTAGAGGCAAAGCAGTTGCTTTCAATGTGATCATTGGATAAGAGATTTTATGCATTTCATTAGGTCCAGTAGTGTTATGTGATTGTTTATGTTGATTTTATCAATTTCATTAGTTCCAGAAATGTTATGTGATTTTCATATATAAACGGATGATTATAGACCAAAAATTAAATCCCGAAAAGTACCAGAGGATATTATTGAAGTAATTTCTTTTCTTTTAGCAGCAACACTTAAAAATACTGATTTAAAATACGAATCATAACACTCTTACTAAATTTTAAATGCGTAATCCACGATTCAACAAGCGTAGATGATAGAAAATACGCTTTATCAGAAGTTTGTTTCCAGAATGAAATTGAAAAATTGGAGAAAACCAAATTATAATCGTAGAGTTCTAGGATATAATTGAAATAAATCGAAACTTCTTGGAAAATGCATTTTGGAAATTTAATTCAAAGCAACGACAGAAGAAACTTGAAATTTTCTCTGAAAGAGAAGTTATTAAAATGCATCCACAATATGCAATCCAATTATATATTTCACACTTAAGTTTGAAGTTTTTTGTCTGAATATTCCGGAAAGAAAACTGGATATGTATTCACTACATACATTCGTCGAAGCAAATATAAGAACTGCATCCTATCTGTTTATAATCATTTATAAAGAATAACTTTTTATACGTCTGCAAATAATTTTATCAGAAATATTACTAGATATTACAAATTGCAAACATTTTTCAAATTCATGATTGTCTTTAATTTATACAATATAAAATCGTTACAATAATCTGCAGTAAATGTCTGAAAATAGTCCATTCTTGTGTGTTCATTGCAATAGAACAAAATATTCCAAAATAATCATTTAGCTATAGTGTCATTCGCACTGTCCTTAAAAGGTTAAGCACGGAAAGAATAAATACGGCACAGTTTTTAAAGTTCAATACCGAAGATCTAATTTGCACATTTTAATACTTGGGTCTAAGCCAAATGCAATTCGACACATGTTTCGATATTTGCATTTTCTCCTAGAAGACAACTACTTTTGTACAATAAAATAATTTAAGTAGATATTTAAATATTTGCTGTACATTTGTAGGGCGATGCAAGAATATTCGTTTTTAAAGATTTTTATCATTATTCGTGATTTTTCTGTTTGTTACTACCGTTTTATTAAAATTATAGCTAATAAGTAGTATAGAGTAAATAGAAGTATATACCAGTACAGAGAACTAGTATAATAAATATACAGACAGCAAGGTATTATCGTTACCATAACAATACAATACTAATTTTTACGTGAGTCCGAGACTTCGATTTCAAGGTCTACCCTAAAAACAATGGTCATCAAGTTAAAACTAAGGAAAACAAAAACAATCGACTAGCAGGTATACAAAAAACAAGATGGGAAAACGATAGAACTGAAAACGTAAAATGGAACTCGCAATTTTAACTTAGAAACCGAAAGTGTTGCGACTCATGAAAGTTAAATTTCTCAAATACTTTGTTTAACTAGGCTAGTAGTGCGATTATCAACTCCTTTACTTAACCGCTCATAACGCAACATCTGTACCTTACGTTATCTAACCTAGGGCTAGGCAAACATTTTGTAAACATGTAAGCTGACTGATTTTAACTTGATACAAACACAATATTAATTTGAATGCAAACTTATAATGTAACTAACATCCTTCAATTTATTGTCCAAATGTTTCAACTTACTCAATGATTTTCATTTAATGTTGATTTTATGGCTGATTGATCATAAATATTAACATCTATATACTAACAATCCTAGATATTCATTGTCATATAGTGGAATCAGATCTACAGCTTTACAACTTTACAAATTATAACTTTTGATTCATCACAGCCTGCAGTAGATCATCAACATACAGAACCATTATTATTATCTTACTGAGCTTGGTCCTTTTCACTAAGATGCACTCTTCACTATTATTTTGCTGAAAATTTAACAGAAAATCAAAACAAATGAATCTTTTAAACCTGGGAGCTTATCTTAGCCTATATGAACTTTTTAAAATCTTACATACTCAACCAGTGTTATCGTTATATTTCGTAGGTTGCTCCAAAAAGATCCTTTCATCCATTTCATCATTTAAGAAAGCTGTTTTGACATCTGATTCAAAGATGTTAAATTCCTTTTAAAGAATAATAGCAAGAACAAGTCTAAGTGAGGACATGCTGACGACTGGCGCATAGATCGTAAGGTAAGCAATACCTGGTCTTTGCTGGAAACCACTGTCGTGCTTTATAGACACCATACTTTTTTCTTCCCAATATCTTGCACCCACTTGCAAGATATTGTTTCTTTTCATTTTCGGTAAATTTTGGCAAATTCCAACAACTTCTAGATTCCGTTCCTATACATTGAAAAAATTTGTTAATTCATAGCTTTCCTCCAAGTGACTTTCCCTTCTACAAGTAGTTTTTAGGATATCGAATCCAAGTTTGTTGTTAAGGCTTCATGTATATAATAATCATTTAGTTTAGAAGGTAGCTTGATCTCTTTCTTTGGTCTTGTAGCTTTATCATTTGTTTCTGTTGCTATCTACATCATTTTCAAGTAATGCATATACATGTAACACCCACTTTCTTCCCTTCATTGAATTTCACATCGCAAGAGATCATAACACATTTTGCATCTGAATCGAAAAGGCGATGACCCATATATGAATAGCCCACAAAGATAATCTTTTGGGATTCGGGATCAAGCTTTTTTCTCTGGCTATAAGGAATTCGTATACAAGCATCACATCCAAAATCCTTGATGATATCAAGATCAGGTGACCTTTTCAGACAAACAATAATAATAAGGCATCTTCCAATGTCCACAAGATGAAACCTGTACAGATTCACTTGATTAAAAATGTGACCTAATCTGGCCTTGACTGCAAAGTGACGACTGGTCGATAGACCCTCTCAAAGTATGATCATTAGTTTCCTTCGACAATTTGAAATGGTCACCAGGAATCGCACTCCAGGAATCCTAGCACTTCTGTCTGATTTGATTCTTGATCCTCCTCAAACTCCCGGTGAGTAATTCTCGTTGCAATAATAGCTAATGTAAAAATTGTAAATGCCAGAAATGCTTCCTAAAATTTGAATTCTTACAAAATGCCCCCAAACTGTTCTGAATGGAATCAACTGGTGTTTATTTGATTTAAGTTAACTGAAGTAAAAGTTCCATCTAATCAGCTAGGCTATAGACATAAAGATCATTTGCAATTTTATTGCAAGTTTACAGAAGTTACAAATCTTTCGATTACATTTCTACTCAGAAGTAGCATGGTTAGAAATAGACAGTTAGAAGCTCTTTGATCGATCATAGTTAAAAGTATTTTTATCTCAAAGAATTATTTTCATAGTTAAAAATTTTGACACTTAAACCTCGAATTCATTATTACATTACGATAAATTTAACTAAACTCCCCATAAGAAATATATTAAAATATACTCGGAAATAATGACGATTAACTATTCCAGCACTATCACAAACATTTTTAGCGTGCATTAAAAGACAAAAGTTGTTCCAGAAAGTAACGAGACGAGCTATAAACTAATTTTAATGATCCTCAACAGCCCCCTCGAGTATTGATTGGCCTCGAGACTTCCGGGCGATACAGACGCCTCCATCCGTCAGTACAGAACAATGTAAACGGTCCTTAAAGACACACCACTCGTTTCTTAAATACTCTGATGGTGCGGGAGAATATCTACAGAAGGAAGCTGCTTGAATGAGACATCACGGCCATACCTTTCACCAGAGAGAAAAGTTGTGGGTCGGGATGCCTTTGTGCTTCTGGATTTGCTGTCACCATCCTCTCTCGCAGTTCATATCCTCCTGTCTCTTTAATTGCCGACGCGAGATCCAAACTCCCTCTCTTGGGTCAAAAGTCAAGGGAGTAGTTAATGAGGAAGGGTCTCTTTTATGACTTCGAAGCTCGGGCAGACTCGTAAATGTCTTTAGGAGTTTGTTTCGTCTCTTCCTGTCTTGGCTTGCAAACACCCCGTGGTTGGGGCTTTGGAGATCTGTTTCTTGGTGTGAAGTTGTTGGGAGTTTGCTTTTTATTTTGCGGTTTGAGGTGATTTTGTACTTGTTGGTATGCCTGTCTCGAAAGAATTAATTGTATTTTTTAAATGTCAGCTTTGATGTGATTCGGGTATGACAAATCTACGCTTGTTTGGGGAAAATGATGTGCTTTGTGCCAAGCTATTAATGATGTGTCGACCTAACAAAGTAAATAAGTGCACGTAATAAAATAAAATTGCATAAATCTTTTTTTTTAGGTTTTGACAGAAGACAGAAGGTTATTAATTTCTTGCAGTCCAGTAGAAGTACGATTAGCATACAATTATTATAAAAGAGGATGAATTTATGTAAAAAGAAATATTGAATTTTTAAAAATAAAATTAATTGCAGATAGCTATAAAAACTTATTGAAGCTCTGCAAGACTCGTAAATTTCTTTAGGAGTTTGTTTCGTCTTTTCCTGTTTTGGCATACAAAGACCTCGTGGTTGGGGATTCAGAAATCATTCTTGGGTGTGAAGTTAGTTTGACTCTTATTTGCTTTTGTTTTGGGGCTTTGGGTGATTTTGAACTTGTTGGTATGCCTGTCTGGAAATGATTTTATGTCGGTTTTGATGTGATTCATGCATGACAAATCTACGTGTGGCTTAGGAAAATAGCTTCCTTTATATCAAGTAATTTAGTACTATGTGTTGACTTACAATACGTGTATGCATCAAAAATCAAAATAGCATAAAGCTTTAAAAATATTATTAAATTGTGTTTTCAACAGTCATTTGAACATTAGTCTTCATGGCACTACAAGGGCGGAGAATTGACTTTCTCTGGCAAATGTCAAATATAAAGGAGTACGTTTTTACACTGGATACTTACAATGAAAACTTGAAGCCCGAATGGAATGTAAAAATAAAATTTACTCTGTAACAGAACATCAGTGTTTCTTCTCTTCTCCCCAATCCGAACGAGTAACTGTTTATCAGCTGTTTCCAAGGATGCATGTTCGTGCTCTCTTCTGCGCATGTGCCCCGTTTGAAAGTGCTAGTATCTGTTTTCTGTTCCGTTTGAAAGCGAGAGCGTCTGTTGTGTTAAGTGAGAGTACAGTCGTTTTCTGTAGACCGTTTTTGAGATGTATACTGTTACGTTTCTTGTCTGTAAATAAATGTTGTGTCTCGCCCTGAGATTTGATTTTTATATAGCTGGCCTGATAAGTATGCTTTACATTAATATAGAACGATAAACAAGAGCTTTCAATTGGAACAAAACACATAGCTTCTACTCTAGGAATAAACAAGCGCACAGAAAAATGAAAGGCATGGTGCTTCACAAGAAAATAAAAAAGTTTCATCTGTTACAAATTGTGATGCAGCGCCATCTCTTGATCATACGGGAATCATTACAAGAAATTATACAAGGCTACTATACTTACAGTATGTTTCTTATTTTTCCAAAAAAATGTGGAAATAGTTCGAACTATTATTAACAAAATGATAGTAGAATAAATCCGTATATTCGAAAAGGCTTATTTGTTGTATGAACTGAATAAGCAATTGAAACTATATTGTAGACGACCATAAAACTGACGTTGGATGACGTCTAATTATTCGCAACCAATGACAGCCTTCAATGCATCTATACACCCCACGAAACGTGATAGCAAGCAATTACCAATATGAGAGGTTTTTCCACTCATTGTCAACAACATTCTGAAAAATGTTTCTTTTATCGTCTGCCTCATTAGCAATTGTTAGTTTTCTTTATCAAAGTTCCATTGGTCGCTTCGAAGTATTTAACTGCAGGAATAATTAAAGAAAACTTCAAGTTTCCAACTTTAAGTGATGCGTAAAGGCAAAAAAAAAGTCGCCCATAACTCCTTTCAGAATTGAGAGTTGTGGAATGAGACCTCACTCTTTTTTCACTCCATAAACCGGCGAAAAAAAGGTGCCAGACTTCCCCGATTCCCCGCCATTAGAGGCAAATAAATAGCAATAAGAGATGAAGAGTCAGCCGTCTAATTATTTTTCCTGGAGAGAGATGTGAGTTTGGCAGAAGTTTTCGTTCCGAAGTGGACACATGTTCGCGATCGATCCCGTTTACGGGAGCGTAAAATATAGGTTTTTGGGAGGCGGTTTTGGAAAAGTGGAAAGACGGGAAATTGCACTTCCCAGGGCGGTCAAGCGTGGTGATTTTTCGTTCCGGGGAACTTTCTTTCCAGGCTTTAACGCAGTTGCGACGGAGTTGCATATTAGAGGGCTTTGAGGCTAAGAGGAGTGCGGGTATCAGTTTTCTGACGGTGTTATTAAATGGCGCAACTGCGTCGTGAGTTTTACAAGTACTTTTTTCTGAGGAATATGCGACATGTTTCATATGTCGGTTGTAAGGAATACTTTGTTTCCCATTACTGTTTCATTTCATTTTTGTTGAATTTCATCTTTTGAGGAGTAAAAAATATTGTTATTCAATGAAAATCAATTAACTATGCGATTAACTTGCATGAAAGCTGTTATTCCAGAGTATATGAAAATTATCGTTCGAGCTAGGGCATTGATATCTTGACTTGAGAAAAATTAACCCATCTGATGGTTTATCTTCGCGTTGAAAACTGCTATGTAGTATCCAGCCTCTTGTTCAAAAACTTCTTCCAAACTGTCACTAGTTCTGGACAAGGGGCAATTTGTTTTTCCTACTTGGATATTCATTATCCATGGAGTAATAGTGGCTTTGTCGTGACTAGATATATCGACCTTGGCAAAATTTACCAGATTTTAGACGAGATATCTCATCCAAACACTTGGAGGGATAAGAATCGTTTGCAGTTTTTATTGGGGCTGTTCGGGATTTACTGCAAAATAGTTGGCAACTGCTAGTTTTAGCCAATATGGTTTGGATATAAGCAATCACCCCGTATTTGCTGATTGTGACCAATCGGGAAATCCTTGTAACACAATTCGGTTGCTTTTTACCAGTAGACAACTTCTGGGTATTTCAATGTTCTCCAAAATATCTATGTTCTATAAATTATACAAATAACTATGGAATAATGTAATATGTTTAGCCTTGAATTAAATTCCACTTCCAAAAACTTAATACGTTTAGTTTAAAAAATAGTGTAATGCTCTATTTTTTAACTAATTGTTATGTGGTTCTTACACTATTTATGAGAACCTTAAAATCTCTGATTTAACTCATTACTATCACATACGCGCTTGACATAATTGTTTTTGAAAAGAAGTATTTATTTTAAAACACTTATATTATTTAAAAGTACCAATCTTTCAAATTCCTCACCAATTCAATGATCAAAAATAAAAATATTTGTACGTAAAAAAAAGTCTGGAATTTGTGTAAACGAAACGATCATTATTGAAATTTCTCATGTTTGAACAAATAATGTTCAGGATTAAAATAATCACAATTTTGTGTAAATCGTAATATTGCTATTTGATATAATCTGAAGCGTTGGCAATTTTGATTTGAAGTTGGCTTAAAACATCTCATGCAATCAATTGTGCGTTATCAATTGGTACGATCTTTTCTTTGTTATCTGAGTAGATCGAAGTTTTCCACACCGAAGCCAGGAACCACAAAATCGAAACTTTGGTTGTCAATTGTTTTATCACCCTACCAATTGTTACAACGCTTGATTATTATCTTTATATTTCAAAGTTTTCCGCAATGAAGCTAAGGACAACGAAAATGAAACTGGGTAGAAATTGTTCTATCAACATGCCAATTGATACAATACTTTTCTTGGTTGTTATCTGAACAATTCGAAAATTCTCAGGACAAAGTAAAGGACCACAAACATGAAACTTTTGGTACAATTGTTCTACAGACTTCCAATTGTTACATTTTCTTGATTGTTATCTGAATAGTTTGAAATATCCCAGAAAACGAAGAGAAAGACCACAAAAATAAAACTGCGCGTCACTTGTTTTATCATCCTACCAATTGTTAGAACGCTTTACTTGATTGTTTTCTCTGTAGTTCGACGGTTTTCCGCAACCAAGTAAAGGACCACAAAAACAAAACTATAAGTAGCCATTGTTGTAACTATAATCTTTACACAAATCTTGATTGTTATTTGAATAGTTAAGAATTTACCATAATAAAGGACTACAAACATGAAACTGTTGATATCAATTGTTCTACAAACCACCCAATTATTACAAACATTTTCTTGATTGTTATATAAAGAGTTCCAATACGAAGTGAAAAGATCACAAAACAAAACCTTGTGCGTCAATTGTTTTACCCTCCGACCAATTGTTACGGCGCTTTACTTGATTGTTATCTTTATAGTTCGACAGTTTTCCGCAACCAAGTTAAGGAGCACAAAAATAAAACTTTAGGTATCCATCGTTCTACCAATCGTTGCACCACTCCTTGATTGTTATCTGAATAGTTTTAAGTTTCCCAGGATAAAGTAAAGGACCACAAAAATGAAACTGGTCACATCTCCTTCGCTTTGCTTGAGAACCTCTATTTCTTCGTAACAACCGATTTTTTTGGAAGAATGCCTCACCAAGGAAGGCCAATCTCTGCTGTTTACGGCACTCGAAACTTAATAACTCGGCAAAAAGCAAAGACCAAACTTGTTTCATGCTCAAATTCAAACAAAAAGGGACTTTTCCAGGCTGTTATCATCCTCTCGGTTGACTGAAGCGGAAATTACAGAACCCGAAGAACTTTATGTGCCGCTTTATCTCTCTGTTAATGATAATCGAAAGAAGGGGTGGCATAAAAACACCGGATGCGGAGCATTTCCAACGGATTAGCGTCTTCATTGTCACAGGAGTGTCAAAACGTATCATCTCTGCCACTTCAATCCCTCAGGCATTCCGCGTTTAATCGTCTTTACCTGAAAGTCGTTTTTTGGTTGTTGCTCCACTCTGTCCCTTTTCCAGGCACTGCTAATATTCCGTTCTTGATTGCCTTTATGATCGAAAAGGGCTGATGAGTTTGGCGAACAAACTACCCGTGCCATTGTTGTCTTATCTTTGGAAGCCTATAACGGAGCAGGGTTCTGGGGAAAAGAGACGGGTCGTAATATGAATCCCCGCCCTGGAGGTAAAATATGCTCTCATTTGTTGAAATGGTTTTTCACGGATTTTTTTTATCTGTGTTGATAAAAATGCATAAAAGTAGCACCTTCCGTTGTACGTCTATTGCAGCGTTGTCCTAGTAGGATGAGATTTTGAATGTCAACGCGTTTGTTATGTACTGTGGTTTTAAGGAAGCGGATAATACTAGCATTTCTTAAGTCAACAATGCACATTTACAATAAAATAAGTACTATAAGAATTTTTTATTTTCAGTTTACCTTGTCAGGAAACAGTATATTCGCAATGAGATTCTCATTATTCCGTTTTTCTTTTCATATACAATTTTGTAGACATGAGTCCTAAAGTAATCATTTGGGTTTAAACGCGTCAAGTATTTTTTCTAGATTTATAACTTAGTTGTTCCGCTTCATCCAATACGTAAAACACACCTTATGATATATGAACTGAATATCGGGAGGAACTTTGGATAGTTTGTTTACTATTTAGAATTAATTCAGTTGTTTAGGTTTCTTAAATGATCCACTAGTCAACATTGTAGTCCATCTCTTAGCTGACTTTTATAGAAAATTATGAATAGAACATATTCATAATCTGGAATAAAATGATTCGATGAAACTGGATGTGTTTTCATCATTCTGTTTCTGTTTTATTTACAATTTTGTTTAGACACAAATTTGAAAGTAATTTCGTTTTAAACAAATCAAATTTGTTTTCTAAGTGTATGACTTAATTTTTCAGCTATATCCGTTATGTTAAACACGTTTTAAGATGTATGAATTGAAAATAGGGAAGAACGTAAGGAAATTTGTTTACAAATTACAATGCATTCAATTGTTATTGCTTAACTAATCCATTAGTCAATTTTTTTCATCTCTTAAAGAACTTTTATAAAAAATGATGAATACAACATATTGTTCAGTGAACTGATGTTACGAGAACAAAATACAACTCATGAATGTAGATGAATTAAAGAGAACAGTTTACAATATTTCTATATTTCTTTCGTACGAAGAAATAACTTTTCAATTTTTTTATACTCCCAAAATTGCATTTTAAAAAGAAAACATATTTGTTTTAAAATGTTTCTTGAATAATACTAGCGAAACGTAGTGCTACTTTATAAATATAGACTCATATTTATATATAGGAACTATAATCAAATATGACATTGTCTTTAGTACAAATAAAAATGTCGCACTAAATTTACTCTAAGATGAATCGACACTGCATCGGTATTTCAAGAACAAAGAGCCATGAAGATAGAGAGCAAAAATTATTTTTGCAGAAAACCCGAACTGAATTAAACAGGTCTCCAACAATGACTGATTTGCATGCCTTTCAATTACAGCGCGTGGCTTACTTCCAACTACCAAACAAAGCGAGAAAGCAAACACATCCCACTATAGAAGCAAACTAAAAACACATCCCGTCCACGGCATCCTTTACCACATTAGAGCAGCTCAAAAGCACATTACTGGCTGCTCCAAGTCAGAGAATACAAAGTCATTTACATAAAGCCCAAAACCATGGCACATCCGAATCCCAGTGGATCCCCCAAATCAGTTAGGGCTGTGCAAGATCAGGGATCACGTCTGGAATCCCTGATTGGAAGAGCTTTGGAGGAAGAAAAGTCTGGCCAAGAATCTTAATGACCGGGTCACGTTTTTTAGACGGGATCCGAGATTTATTGGAAATGCAACAGAAGATCGATTTGATTCCAATCAGGGTAGACAGTCCTCTGCTGGTGTGCAAAGTGGAGACTGATAGAGTAGAATACGTGTCTTGTGCCATAACCAATGGAAATGAGCCCTACACCGACTCTTTTTACTTCTAGTAAGTGATATTAGATATTTCTGCACTTTTCTAACTATCTCGTCTGTCTGGAAAAACGGATTTTGGTTTGCCTGAGGACACCTGATTAAAATGCATACCGATGATTCGAAGTTACATGAAGAAGTTTGAAAGTTTTGTGGGAGAACGTTCATCTTAGAAACTTTTTCTGTCGAATTATAGAAGTACAGATGTGAATAGAGATTAGTTTAATTGAATATGCGGCTATAAAGGACTCGAAAGTAGAGCCACTCATATCTTTTTTTCTGAAGTGCGTTTTAGTAGCCAGTTGATGCTTTCATGTTTTTGAATATTTTACGTTTATAAACTTTCTTCCAAAGCCGTAAATTTAATATCTATATTTACAGATATTAATTCGTTTACTGTTGTTAAATAATTAAAAGTATAACTCGATTTTGGTTGCATATCGTCGGCATTCAAGTGAAACACACTAAGTCAAAATTTTCAAATTTAGGTTTTTAGTTTTTCTAAATCGGAATTTGATCTTTAGACTGATGAAGTTCAATAAGTCATTCTTCTTTGTATGAAGGTTATTCTCTATGCACGTACAAAACGCACTTGAGAAGCACATAAATGAATACATGTACATTATTTATTAATTAGTTGCTATAGCAATACATAATCATAATAAAAGAACTCTTCTATGAATAATTGATAAATTGAATTTCACAATGCGCAATAAATAATTGTTAAAAATGGTAAAATTACAATTTTAATTGCCTTTTAGCTTTCCCATAAATGTGTTTTTGACTTGGTGTGTTTTACTTGTAATCCGACGATAGATAGAAATCAAAACGAATAGAAATATTAAAAATTACATACATTTATTCACTTTAGCATTTTTTTAATACACAGATAGAGGTGACACGGTGACGCTTTTAAGCGAATGCACTAAAAAGGAGTTTTTGAAAACTTTGTGGGAATTTGAAACTATATTTATATAATTATTTCCTTTCTTCAAAAAGAAACGAACTTTTTGTAAAACAAATCTCACATCTGAAAACTCTGATTTAAAGCTAGACCCACTGGAGACTTGCCAGAAACTGTATCTATGAAGAGGAATAGTGTCACAAGCTGTCTTATACACGAATGTCATTATTCTAAATCACGGCAACAATCTAACTTAACAATTCAGCGTAATGTAATTAGGATTTGTAGAGAACTTAGCCACCACTACAAAATTAACTTACAGTACAGAAATACATATTGCAGTACAACTAATATCTCAACAGTATACTTTTCGGTAGACTGGTCGACTTGAAATTGCATTGTTTTGGTGCATTGGTTTTTGTGGACGTGATTAAGACCAGATACACTGCAGATGGTGTTCTGATATGAATGCCAGGTTCGGTTTGGTTTGTCGCTTTACGGTCATCTTTTGCTTCAGAAAGATAAGTATATGTGGAAGAGTAACGCTAGTGACACTCGAGTGTTCGTAGTTTTAAATATGCAGATTTTTGTACAATAGTATGAATCTTTTGTTCAACTGGATGTACGCACTCCATCTAGCTGTAATATTACTTTGTACTCGCAGTCAGAATTATGTTAAATTTTAAGTTGTTTTAATAAATATTGTTAACATTTTAGTTTTTCTAAGTTAATCTGAGTCTTGGTAACTCTATAATACTCCCCAATACATGCCATATGGCGAACTTAGATGAATTGTCCATGATGAACAGTTGAATTGAAAATGCGAAGCAAATCAATTTCCAACTGTCTGAAGCATTGTGATAGCAGCCACTGCTTCAATTGTTACCCCAGATTCACTCTTCGTTGTCATTCAGCTTCTTTTCAAAACAGCTGGCGTGCACTCAATCGGCTGCTAAATTCAACACAGGATAGTGGAATGGTAGCAATCAATGCACTACTTGCTTGCATAAGAAAATGCAAGCAATCTCAACCTTGAATAACTTTTCGGCAGAATAAAGTTTCACTGTCTTGGCACACTATACCTCGGATTTTATTTTATATCTCCTGAAACTTTTCATTTTGATATGCGACAGTGTTCTAAAGATGTAATATGCACTATATTCATAAATGAACGCGTTAGAAACTTCCATTGCTGCCTGCCGTTGATTCTACATAAAGACCAAGTGCTCTACAAGTTTCTAAAGTGGACTGTATTGCGAAATTGCATGTAAACGCTACACTGGAATTTAAAGTTACAAAATCAAACAATACATTTGTTAAAACTGCATAATTACATGACAAAGACTACTCTGAAACTGAAGAACTGAGTTCTGAAAACTAACTTCATAGTTCTTCTAAATCGGAATTCCAATTCCGAATAAAGATAAAATCAAAACTTCGTCAGAAATTTGCACGTGCAATTAATAAATTAAAATAACAATAGCGAGCTTGATCTCGCACGCTCCAACAATTACCATTTGATGACTTATAACAGTAAATTTTATATAAAAGCATTTCACGACTACATTTCGATTAAAATAAGCGTCTTAATTTCACCACATATTACCCAATTATTTGCTTTGATAACTTTTTCAAAGCTGCTCAACCACATCGCGCCACTGCACTTTTAAGATAAAAATGTCTAAACCAGTGACGGAAATCAAATTAAAAGGCCCATGACGGGGTCCTTGTGGAAACAAGCCTCAATCAAAAGCGGCATGCAAAAGAACTTTAACGAGTTCTTAAAAAGACACGGCCCCATTCGGAGAGACGGGTATTTGGTTAAAACATTTCCACTTAGGTATTTCGGTTACTGATGCGTGACATTCTTGAATCGATGGCATTCCTGGTATTCGGTACAAAACTATTTTTAAAGTTGAAGTCTTTGCATTTCATAAGCGCGAGCATGAAAGAATTCAATTCCCCGAAGGGAACGTTTTTGTTTATTGTTTTTTAGGGACTCAACCAGGTAGAGAGCAAAAAAAACGAAGTTTGTGAGTAAATGTATACTGTTTTTAAATCAGGGTTGGCGACTTCTTTTTATAAATATATTTCAGCGATTGTAACTAAGTGGTTGTTGGTTTATGTAGATCAGCGATTTTCAACCGCTGTGCCGTAGCACTTTGGTGTGCCCCAAGAATAGCACTACAGATGGTGAAAAGGCTTAAATTGAGTAAAATTTGTTGTTCCTCGGTTTAGTTTTGAAATTTTAACAAGTGTGTTCAAAAATAATTTCAATAACCTTATTTTCAATTGCTCGTATAAATAACCTTGAGCATTATTTTTTCTATTACAAAGTATCATAAATAAATTGTTTCTCAAGAATGTTTAAAAAGTCACTTTGGAGTAAACAGTGGGGGAGGTACTTACTATTGTTATTTTTGGGAATCAAAGTTATATCTTTGTCTTCCCAGATCGTCAAAAAATATATTTTACGGTGTGCAGAATTTTAGTAATTAGTTTATGTGCCATGAGATGAGAATGGCTGAAAATCGCTGATGTAGATGCGCTAATTGTCTAGCAATATATTTATACGTATTATGGTTAATATCTTTTAATTTGCATATAAACATAAATATATATTTCTAGACAAAATAGCAATATATAATCTAGCTATATGTATTTATTGAGAAATATGTATTTTTTCTATAGAAATTTAGTATGAAATGTTACGATTTTCAGTTATTAGGATGTTTTGAACGCCTCATAATTTTTATTTGCAATTGTTATATTTATCTTTAAGTATTAGATTATGTTAAAATGAGGAGTAAAATTCAGTTAGGGGAACAGTACAGGGAACACAAATGTATCAATCTTGTGATAATTTGCCCTCTGCAAATTATTTTACTTTCTTTGAGTTTTTAAAAGTTTCTAGGACGTTTTCTAGTTTTTCCAAGATTGAAGAAATCATTCATACACACAAAACTTTTCAATTTCGTTCTTCACTTATTAATTTTTAATGAAACTTGCTTGGGGGAATTTAAAACACACACGTAACATCAGTTTGTTTGATACGAAACTTAATTCCGTTAAAGTTTCAATTTATTGTTTCATTTACAGAGCAACATTAAATTTCGATATTTTGCATTTAAATTGGAGTCAATAGTTTTTCAGGCTAACAACTTAAAAAATATGTAAGTTATAATAGTCTAGGTAGGTAGTTAACGTCACACTGGAGCAAAACAACGGGCTATTGGTGACGGTCAGGGCTCCATTCCGAAGGTAAAGATCCAAGGACAACGCCTAGTAATTTTGAACCACGGTCAGATGATGTGAACAACACCTCAACTGGCTCCCCACTCTCCAAACTTCTGCACCACACCCGCGTGTAGACATTAGAGGCCATGACAGGTTTAATGTGCACTAGCCCCCGTGTACACGACGATCTTTGGCTGGACCGAGTTTCGTACTCGCAACCCTCGGTTGCTAATCCCTTGCTCTTCCAACTGTGCTATATAATATATCTAGAGAATTTTCAATTGAAAATTTAAATTTCGTATTTCTTTTGTCTGTAAATAATTTCTATCTAGTGTTTAAATTCCGTATTGCATCTCTTGTCTGCAAATATTTCCTATCGAGAAAATTTTATTAATAATAATATCGATAATCAATAATAATAAAAATATTTTTTCCTAGTCTAGTTCAATGTTAATAGGTGTGAGACCTTCGGAGGCCATATAGAAGCATATCACGGGCTAGATTCGGCTGTCAGCCGTGTGTTTTGTCCCCTTGTATCTCTTTTTTTACAGAAATTCCTATCGCAAACAAGGTCATTGAGTGAATATCCAATTTCAGCAGCAATTCATTACACTGTAAAAGGTTTAATTGTCCCTCTTGAATCTAGTGCTTTATAGAAGCAGATTGCTATCGCAATTTGGGATGTAGGTGCAGGGCTATTTGCTCTGAGCATTTGCAGTTTATCACTTCGCAGTTTGCAGCATTTCCGTAGTAGAGGCTATAGTAAATTTAATAGTGCCGTAGGCTGATACCATTTGTTCTGTGCATATGCGGGACATTTTCTGTAAAGCCAAATGTAGGTGGTTGTAGTGTTTCTTCGGCGGAACGTGTTTCCTGTAAGTATTCTAAACGTGAAGTCACTTGACTTGTTTTTCGAATACGATTTAGGTACGTCTCCAATAAAAATTCCAAAGAATGAATAAGAATTGTTACATGATTGGTCAACACCAATTAGATTAAATGCCAAACGTCGCCAGAATGGCGATAAACTAGATTTTAAGGATATGTATCATATATCATAAACTAGATTTAAACTAGATTTAAACCGATATTTATCATGAAGGAGCATTTGAATAGTGGAAATAAAATCGTCAGTACACAATTGTTAAATACACAATTTCACAAATGTCAAAACAAATTTCAAAATGTCACGTTTAACATTTTACACTTGTAGAATGTAAGTAATATAGAAAAAAAACATCTAGAGTGTGTCAATGTTACCCATAATGCATTGAATAGTTCAGCCTATGCACACGAATTCCTTTTATGTCATTTAAAACAAAATCATTTCCCAAAATTATACAATGATTAAAAATGTTTTAAAACTAATTAAACCATTACTTACCTTGATTACAGTTATTGAACGAAAAACATTAAATTGAAAATCCAGAAATACATCTTAAAACAGATTTTTAAAAAGCTTCGAACGAAAAGTAATAAATGTATCGGTGTTTCACTATAAAATAGATTCTTGGAATATTTAAACTTGGAATATTTGGACTAACATTTAAAAAAGCAAATGGTTAAAAAAATACCAAGGTTGCCACATTAGCTAACAGTCCTATTTTAAAAGGTTTTGTTCTGTATATTTTATTTATGTTTTATTCTCTTTATCGTCTGTCTCAAATATTCAGAATATTTTGTATTTCTTAAAAAAACAAATAAGGCTCAAAATAAAGTATTATAATTTAAATTCCGTAAAAATAGTTTTTTGAAAAATAATTGATTTTTCAGCAGCACTGGTAAAACAATCCAAGTAATTACATGCTTAATATACCTTCCAGCTACTCCAAAATTACCAAATTATGGTTGATTTAAGTACTTACTCAGATGTTTTAACATGGAACTTACCTAAATATGTAAGCAAAGAAAGTTCAAATAATGTATTCACTAAACTCAAATATGGAGATTAAATATAAATTATTTAGTTAAAACGTTGAATAAATTTTATGTGATACTTGTGTAAACGCAGACACAATACTACATAATACCCACAGACATAGACACGAACATAGAACGGGAAGGCGGACAAACAGACTTACGCAACCAAGTTCAGTCACTAAATGAATGTAAGTACGCACATTATGCAAAGTTTCATGAAAATATGTTCAATCGTTTGAACGTAGTATGGGAACACACATAAATACACACAGCCAGACACAAAACGGGCAAGAGATGGATTTAACATCAGACGGGCCCAAAACAGAAAACTTGAAATGGATCGAACATATTCAATGTACAAACGAACACTGCATTTTTATTTACATATAGATAACGTTGATTACTATTTGCTTATTACTATATTCCCTTTTCTCATGCTTTGCTGTTTGCTGTGTTTCCCTTTTCCAAATAATCCATTACATTTCCGTCCTTCGAATTTTTAATTATTTCGGCTCGAGAACATTTTGAATTGCATTTCTTCTTACATAACTTTGCATACATTTTAATTGCATATTAGAATGATTGTTTTGAATACATTTTAACTCTACTGTCCACTATATTCCTTATGTTACATAATGGAAAAAGAGCATTTCACATGAACTTAAGAGTACTAAAATGAAAAATATAATAATACATCTGAGTTGTGTTTCCAGCATAATTCTAAAAGTGAAAAATAAAATACAACCGTTTTAAAATTAATAATAGTTTCGTGTGATGGTATTTGGAATTCTTTTAAAACAGCAGACAAAAGTAAGAACCCAAAGAAACAAAATGTAATACAAAAGTTTTTCAAATACCGTCTCGTAAAAATACATGCAAGAATATTTAATTTCAAGAAGCATTAGAATTTACTTACAGCTATATTTTCTCTTCTGCGTTTCATCAATCGTAATAACTAGAATAAAATTTACAGATGACGCAAAGAATATTTTCCTTGTCATCTCATTCGAATTCCACTCAATTTCCGGGGTCGGAAATTATCTATTTCTCATTAGTACTATCATCACAAAGTCGATCCATTTAATATTCACGTCAAATTTCTTTGAATTGAGCTGCTAAGCTAGTCGAAGTTTTTCTAAAAGTGATTTTTTAAAACTTTGCGTTCTTAGATGAGAATCTTTTTTTCTTTCTCAATGACAGTTTTCACTGCTTTTTCCTAGCTTATTTGAAATCGATTTATCGATTTAAAATGGGACATTGACTTCCTTTATGCTTTTCAATAAATGTAAAAGTTAGAGATAAGATATTTGCTTTGGTTTAAATTGAATTTAGTAATGTAATTACTTACCAATATTAGAAATTTTACATAGATATGATTGGCAATTTAAAAAGAATCAAGTGGACCTCTAGTTTGGATGGTAAAAAATTTGAAAAAAAAAGAGACTAATAACCCTTTTCCCCTTATTTTATCTACAACATTCGTTTTACTGTTAAAATACGGGATAATGCTTCTTTTGGTAAAATGGCTTATTAACTAGGGGCAAATACGTAATAATAAAAAAATTTGAAGGACGAAATGGAATATTCTTTATCAAGAAAATAATTGAACATTTGTGAGAGATAACATTAATATCAAGTGATACTTGTTATGAAACTGAAACTTTAATATCACAATTGGATATCGTTGAGGTACTGCCGTAATGGTCATAGCATTTATTTCCCTCCCAGTAGGTCGCGGGTTCGAATCTCGGTCTGTAAGCGGATGAATGTTATTGATTCTCCCTCTTGGGATTAACGGCAGTTTGCAACTGGGTGTCTCCACAGATTTGCTTCTTTAGTATCGATGCCAGCATAAATCAGTGGATTATAGAATTACAAGAAAAAAATGTTATTACAAAATTCACACTTTAGAAGAAATCATTAACTTATATTGAAACTAACGAAGGTAAAAATTGTTTTTCAATGCATAAAGGAGGCATCAGTTAACAATTTAATGTTCTTAGGTTATTTCGATAGAAAATATCCTTGCTTAAAATGTGTCGGCGAAGAAATTAGATAGCTGATGGTACGAGGAATTAATAATATTTAGTTACTGATACGTTAATGTTTTGAATAGTAAATTTTAAATTGCGTTTCAAGAGAAATCAAGAAAATGCTTATTGTGCTTTAATAATATGGAACGAGCAAAAATCATAATCGTATGAAGATTGTATTCTGGAAAATTACAGGATTATAAAGCCGAATACGAAGTTTGTAAATTTATAATAAAGCATTTAGAAGTATTGTATAGCTTTTAAATTTTTAACTATTAGTTCAATTTAGAGTTACCAAGAAAATTAAATTGTTTTTAGCCCCTTATACATTTCAATTCATAATATTTCTCAGCTTGTTTGTAATTACAAGTATATAATAAAATTATTAATTATGTGAATACGAATATAATTATTTCAACAGTACTAAGTTGTACATAAATCTTAAAATAAATTACTGTGTTAAATAAATAAATTAAAAAACATTTATGTTCCGAGGTTTAAAATATTTTTTGGAGATATTTGCAGTAAAAAAATCATGTTGTTTTCGTGTTATTACCATAATAATTAATGTAATAAAATGTTAATGTTTTTTAATGTAATAAAATCATATATGAAAAACTCGCCCCTCCCCAAAGAAACATAACGTTACCGTATTTATTTCATTTCTGTATAATTAATGATGATCAAGACATAAAAATGTAATTTTTATTACCTTTTTACTGATTAAACATAATTTAACAGCTTTATTTGAACTATGAACTAAGATCAAACAACTATAAAATTTGTTTCCAAAACATTCAATTTTATCTCTCTAGCTATAGAAAGCCCCTATACGCAAATATTTTACTTTAATTTTTATAAGCCATTAATTAAAACAAACAAAAAGTAAATCTAAAATCAGAATATTAAAGCAATATACCCAGGAAACTAGGAAATGCATTTTTCCTTCACTTAGGTAAGGAGAGGTATTAAGAGAATTAAAACTTCTTTTAAAGAACTGCAAAGATAATTAAGTCACAATTAATTATATATAAGGAAGAAATAATGATATGTGAAACAACCTGCTGCCTCCTAACTAGTATGAAACCAGTCCTATTGAACTTTTAATACTTTTATTATTAAAAGATAAGGGAATAAAAAAAAATGAGGTGATGAATGAAAATTTCCCAGTTAATCAGAAATTACTTATACGAATGCTTTGCGATAAATATATCACAGGTTCATTCATATTAGAAATTCGTAGGGGAAATAATAAAAATTTCTTATTATTGATTTTTCTAATTGAAATTCATAAACTGCCCCAAAATGCATGTAATGATTATTGTTATATATTTGGAGTAAAATTTTAATGATTTATCGTAGAGTAATATTTATATTATTGTATTAAATAAAGTTTTGATTAAGTAATAGGTAGGATTTCCCATTTTAGACTTTTAAGGAAAGTACTTTTTTTGAACGGAGCCTACAGGAAAGGTATTGAGAAATCAATTCAACATGATTATAAACAAATCATTAGTTGATAAATGATAAAGGTTGGTAATTTTACGAAATACCATTTGTTAAAAAAACTGATGGAAAGTCCGTATCTGATTTTGAACCACCTCTCAAAAATTGACCAGACTGATAGATTCACAGAAGTGGAAGAGGGATATAATTGATAAAAATATATGTTTCATATGTCAATAAATCTTACTGGTAAAATAATCACACTAACGGATAGTTACATGTTAATGTCTACAAAATTTGACTAATTTAAAATTCAGGACTGGAGACTATTTTTTCCATGGCAGCTTGTGAATCGTATGACTCTTTAAGATTTAATTGGTGAGAACGCGAGTAGTCTCAGCGTTACCCGGGGACATTATGGGAGGTGCTACCACATCACACCCACCGAAACTATGAGAGAAAGTGCTTTCCTAGAGGGCTTTGTAGAATTTGGCCTACATTTACGGGTCGTCTTGAAGAAACCAGGAAGCTTCAAGCAGCCTACTCGACTTCGGCACAAGCTTGATTCAAAATGTAACCAGGGGCTTCAATCTACCAATTTTTTTAAGATCGTCTCCTGTATCTGCTCGAACAAATCTATGAAAAGGAATATTTTGTATTTTTAGAAAAGGCTTTTTGATTTGTGAAACTTTCAAAATGATTTGTTACCGTATCTAAAACAATTTTGCAATTGTTAGTGTATGCCTACAACTAACACTTGCGGAACTAACGGTTTTTTAAAGACATTCTAAGGCACTTTGTAGGAACAAAGATTATAACTACAATCTAGAAGCTTTTTATATACAGCCTCTTTTTAAATTTCTTGTACAAAGGGAATGTAGGGATCACAAAATTTTAACCTTATTCACATAGGTAAATATGTCCTCAAGTATATACGGTTGCGATAGAAGGTGCAATAAGGTGTAGAAAGAAAAAACAAGTTTATGAACAGCATTGTTACTAGCCCTAATGTTACAGGTTCACAGTGATTTTTACATCATTCCATAGAATGTTTATGTGCCACACAGCCTAATGCAAAAGCGTAAATGCAATTGTTTGGTATTCGGCTAACTTCTATCGGAGTACCATTCACGATACTATCTCACAATGGTTCTTCCGTTTCCGTTAGCTACACTATAACCTCTGAATGTCAGACATCTCAACAATCGTGAAATAATACACGACAATGTCCCAAACTGTCTAACATCTACGTTGTAAAACCACACCTCTGACAAATCCAGATGGTACTTGCAGACAAACATCTCTATACGAATGCGTTTCATTTTGTATTCCCAGCCTCCCCTTAAACTTGGTATAGGAAATTTTGAAATACCCTGTACAGTGTATATTGGCACTATGTTAAATTTTAACGCTTAGAACAAAATAGCTCACCCAAAATTAAAATGCAAATTTCTCACCAATGCATCGTTCTATATAAGTTCCGGTTCGAAGTCACCATAAAAAGAGTATGGAATCGCAAGGGAAAACCGAAGAGGTTATTTCAAACATTCAACTTCAAGGATTTATAAGGCACACACTCCAAAAGTATAGCTCCGCACAATATCCTCTTTCACGAAGATTCCAAAATGTAACTCAACTGAAACAAAAGGTACATCAATGAAAAGGAAGCTTTCCCAGAGAACATTTTGATCAAAGCTGGCTTAAGCTTCACCAGGCGACAAAATCCTCTGCCGGCAGTTCTTCCCCTTTAAATACAGGGTTTAGAATATACTACAGTGGGCGTTAAAGAAAAGTAACTAATTTAACAGGATGGACACAAGCTTTGAAATAACTTTGAAAAGCCGCGCCAACCTTTCCTTTTGAGCGTCGTTAGAGAGGCGGCCATATTTAACAGAGATCCATTCCGTCTGCCATTAAAAGCAGAGGTTTATGCTATGACTGGTCACATTCCCTCCTGCTTTATCCACCTCATTTGGGGGCGGGGAAAGGGCGGCTTAATTGCGGAGCATCTCGCAGTTTTCCACATTTTGGCGCTGTTTCCCTTGATTAACGCAAACCTCGTAAGAGGATGGACGACCGTTAGTTATGCTACATAAAAAAGGATGAAAGTTATTTCCCCCGCCTCGGTTGAGGCTTTTGTGACTGAAGTGGACGATTAAAATCACTCCGTTTTGTTTCGGATCTTCGGAAGGAATTCCTCGGAGAAAAGTATTCGAAGTGAATTAATTGGAGGAAGAGAAATACCCGTGTTGAAGTACCCTATTATGCATTTCATTCAAAATAAAATTTCATTCGGCTTCTTTAAGAATTATAAACGAAGTATATCTTTGTACAAAGGTACCCTTTTAGAAGGGGTTTTAGCTCCTTGTGTGAAGTTATAGTACAGTAATAAAACATACTTGTTATTAAATGGCTCATGAGAGAGAATCTCGTATGATACATATCGGGGTTACTTTATGTAGTTTACTGCCATTTTGGAAACGTTTGACGTTCAATCTAATTGGCGTTGATCTTTCAACTATCATATTTCAATTGGAATTTTTATGGTCGAAGTGTTGAAATAGTATTCTAAAAACCAGACAATTGTCGTCACTTTCGGAATACGTACGGGAAACACGTTCGGTCTTAGAAATACTACCGTCACCTATGTTTTGTTTACAGAAAATGTCTCATAAAGAATTGATATGATGGTTGAAATCTTGGTTGATTTTTAGAGCAAACGTGGAACTCACTGCAAGCAACCAAGAATATAAAACCATAATTTAATAGCTAGTTCGTTTATATTTAAAAGACTGAACTTTTAAATGGAGCAGAACTTATTGACTTTGAATTTTTCTTCCTGATAGTAGGCATAAGTTTCCCACCAGCGTTTAGCAACAAAGATAAACATAAAATTTTAGATAAATTCGTGTTTATGATTGATAAATAGTTTCTCTTTGAGTTTCTTATACCCAGTCTTCTATTTAAGTCTTTCGATGCAGAGTATAAGGATGGAGAAGCACTATCATTAACTAGTGTTTAAGTTAAAATTGATATGGTCTCAGTAATATATAACTGAAAATAATTTTCGGAAACTGGATTTATATAACGTGTTGAACATAAATAGGATGATAGTTTCCAAACAGCATTTACCAATACCCGATCTATTAGTTTAATTTTAACATATTTTGAAAAGAGAATTTAAAAGAAGTCTACCAGCGTACACTACTTTTATGTATTAACTCTAAGCATTAGAGCAAAATGTTACTATACAATATGTGAACTACTCTCAATCAGCATTCATTATTAGCACGTAACTAAATCCTATAGACTAGTTATTCGGCAAAATGTTACTTTAAACAATGTGAACCACACTCAATCGCTTATTAATTCTACCGCATTAATCTTCAAGCCCAAATGATACTAGGGAAACATGATCATTCTTAATCAACGCACACCAATCCCATGCATTGCAGTCGTCCAACCAAAATGTTACTATGAACCATTCCCAATTAATATCCACCACTAGCACATATTAATCCTACGTATTAATGTCCTTCAGCTCAACTTCAGCTTGCTATGAACCGTTTTTAATCAGAGTACACTTCTACCATGCATTAATCCTAGGCATTAATGTCGTCCATCCAAAATGTTACTTATAATTCTCACTCAACGTACAGCACTAGGCCGCATTAATCCTAAGCATTAGAATCACCCTGCCAAAACGTTACATCTACAATATGTGAACCATTCTCAATTAGCGTATACCACTAGCAAGTATATCAATCCTATGAATTAAAGTCATTCGGAAAAATGTTACTGTGAACCATTCTCAATCAGGATACACCTTTACCATGTAATAATCATCCCGTGCATTAGTCATTCAGCAAAATGTTACTATGAACCATTCTGAATCAGAACGCACCTCTACCACGCATTAATCCAACTCATTAGTGTCACCCTTCCAAAATGATATTGTAAACCATTCTCAATCAAAGTGCACCAGCAGCAAGCATTAATCCTACGCATTAGAGTCATCAGCCAAAATGTAACTTACACAATATGTGAAACATTCTGAATCAACCTACACCACTAGCCCGCATCAAGCCCATGCATTAGAGTCATTCAGAAAAATGTTACTTCTAACCTATGTGAGCCACTCTCAACCAATGCACATAGCTGGTATCACGTATCAATTTCCCATTCCCAAACAAAAAAAAAACACCGGATTCCAGTCCACCTAACTAAACAACTTGTTTATCTAAGCCTTTTCCCGAAGACCTGCGATGAATCCTATAATGACGCTGACTTCTCGGAGAAAAGCGTTTGGCTGTTACAACCTCTCCCAGATCGATAGTCGTTAATAATACCTCACCATCCTGGCAGGCTCCCGTTCGAAATTTATCCGATAATTTGCACTCACCGAATCCTATCTCAATCCGGGAGCCGCAGTCTGCCCCATCGATTAAGCCGAGGACACAGCTCCTGCCGGACAAGGCGTCTCAAGGAAGATGCTCCCACCAGATCAGGACCCGATTGAATTTATCCCCTTTCCAATATATCGGGAGGGAAGAATCCTTTTGCTAATGCACTGGGCTCAATGGAGTCTAATGAAGAGGGTTTGCCTTTTGTGTAAAAGAGAGATTCAGATTCAAGTCCGCCAGTCATAGAGATTGCGCTGGTGCGAGTTGAATGGGAGTTTTTGTTTGGGTATGTCTTGTCTGCTGTATTTTTCACTTCGGTTTATCGATTGGGGGCAAATGTAACTGTGGGTACCCGCTCCTTTTATTATTCTGGTGGGGATGTAATAACATTTATTGTGTTCTAGTAAAGGTTTTAAATGTTTGAGGTTGATGAGGTTTTCCAGAATAAATCAATTCTGGGTGTTTTGGAGAGGCTTAACATAACAAAATACATGCTGTAAGTGTGATTCAGAGTCCTGTAAGAAATTCAGATTTGAGCCGCCAGACATCGTAGACCTAGCAGTGATTGGGAGTAATAGTTCTCATTTGGCTGCCTTGTCTGCAACATTGTTTTCAGATAGGTTTATCAACTGAGGACAAATGCAGGGGAAATTGGGTAACATAGACTATAGGAAATGATTGATCTACCATTCCATCCTCGAATTTTCATACATAATATATAATAATTTCCCTATATATTCCATAAATATTCTCTAGTGCTTTGCTAATTGGAGAAAATTAAAAAATGTAGCAAGCTTGCAACTCTCTTAAGTAGAAGCAAACAGTCGACTTATTTCCATCAACTAGTTTAAATAAGTGCTGAAAAATTTAGCTTTAAGTGTTTTTCAAACTAAAGCATAAATAGCTTTGAATTTTGTAAAACTTTCTCAGATAAAGTATTTGATATCAAAACAAGGAGGTGGAATGTAACTAATGCGGAACTAATTAGGCTTTGATTCTGGACATCAATTTTGTACGAGGAATTAGGGGTAAAATAACCATATGATTTTCTTTACAAAATGGCCATGTAAGGAGAATTAATTCATTCCATGTTCCAGAGAAGGTATACCACTACAATATTTATTGTTTATTGGTGATAATGTTGTTAATTACAAAATTAATATATATACAAGTGATAATTGTGTTAATTACCATATTTGCTTATATAAATGAAATGATAAAAATATATTATCAGAGAGAATAAAAATTTTAATCAGAGAGAATTTTTACTGACCCGTATTCTTGAATGAGCTTTTAAAAATAATGTATTAAATATATAAAACTTGTGTATTGTATACTATAACTAATATATTTATATTCAGCATGACAGTATATCCTATATTCAATGTATCATATGAATTTATAAATATAAAAATAAAATTATTAAATAGTTTTAAAACATGGTCAAGGCTCCACAAGGTTCTCTAACAATCCGTCCCTATTTCTTTTGTTCAACTGGAGGTAGTGTGAAATAACATTTATTGTGCTCTAGCTAAGATTTTGAAAGTTTAAGGTTGAAGAGGCTTCCTCAATAATTCAATTGTGAATACTTTGTGGAAGCTGATCTTCAAGAAATACGTGCTGTTGAAATTATTAAGAGCATTGTAGATAAAATATTTAACTCTTCCGTTATATGAATCACCACCTTTTACAGAAAATAATATATTCCCCTCCTACTTATCTTGTATCAGGTTTATCCAGTAAGTAGCCAATTTAATCGGATAAATAACTTCAATTATATTCATACTTAAATTGTAGTTGAATATATTTATTACAAAATAGGTAGTATAATATCTAATTAAATATTGTAAAATAAGTTTAAATTTCAGTCTGGTTATTCCTTGGAGAGCACCTAAAATTTGTTTTACCTGACGAACATTTAAATTAGACTTTTAGCGATATCCTGACACAACTACGAATACATACTACACAATGCTTTTAGAACATTAAAATTCAATCAATATGCTTCGAGTTTGTACTAATTACAACTGAATTATATATATATACATATATATACATACATATATATATATATATATATATATATATATATATATATATATATATATATATATATATATATATATATATATATATATATATATATATATATATATATATATATATATAACTGAGAGACCAGTATACTTATCTTTATATTTTCATTTAATTTCTAAAATCTTTTCCACGTACGAAATACATAATTAGGCGTAAATAATAATATTTCGTTACCACCTTCATTTATATCAGCAAATTTAATCGAAACATATGGAGCGAACATTAAATGATTGAAAAATAGAATTTTGCTTTCACAGATTTTAGGAATTTTCTTGAGTGAATCGTGAAACACATGTTTTACACGGGTAAAATTAACCCAAATAAGTATTTTTCATTGACATGTTGAAAGAATTATAATAAATAAGATCAAACAGGCTGTACTATAATTCTCTTCCTATCCTTATGAAATGAACAAGATTTCTGAAGAAAGTTGGACCTCCACTTCAATCTTGGAATATTTATTAAAATGAAATATTTTTGAAACAGTCATCCCTTTAAAAAATGATGAATGAAAAGGCTAAAACTCTTCCTCTCAAAGCAATTTATTTTGGGGAAGGTATTGTATTTTTAAGAATAATAATTTACTAAATGCATACTTTAATTAATATTAATTGTTTCTTCATACTATAATGCATATTATTTTGAGTTATTTTTATTGTTAAGGAAAATAACAATAGCTTAGTTTTAAGCATATTAATTTATCTTAAATAGTATATTAAAGTAATCCAGATATTAAAAGGACCTACTTAAATAAAAGCAAGAGCTATTTTATGACATAGAAAAGTATATGCTCGTGATTACATGTATTTTGACATATAAGCCTATGCTTTAGGGATTATGCAGTATTGTCTAGGTAAAATATAGAAAATTTAAGGAAAAATAGAAAATTCTTTGTCCAACAGAGAATTTTACGGTATTTAACTTTATAAAACATTAACAAACGAAATTTTCTGTTTATAAACTTTGTAATACGCATTTAAATAAGAATGTCATTACTTCGAGTTAAAAAAATCAAATTTGAATACCATACATGTTAAAATGTTTAGTCGCGTTGATAGACAAGTAGAATTACTGAACGATTTTCTAAAATCAAATATGTTAACAGGGTATGAAAATAAAACCATTTTTATATATGGATAAGCTTGACATATACTATATCAAAATACAGAACCACTGAATTAAAATTTCAAACTTCATCCTCTTCCAACAGTTTGGAAAAATAACTTTTCCGTAACGAATAAAAGTACTTAAAAGAAAGAAGCCACTTAAAGCACACCAAAAATAGGTAGCTCCGAAGCCATACGGCTATCCGTGCTTTCAGGCTCCACGAATTCCACCACGGAGCCGTTATTGCGAACTCGAATACTGCCCCGAAACACCACACAAATATTTTTCTTCGAATTCCTGGGCTTCCATTTTCCATTCCTAATAGCTCTACAGTGTTTAATCAAGGTGCGGTCCGTCCAGGAAGTGATGAACTGAAACCTACGATGATTAAACTACGTTGCGAGGGGTCGGCTACAAAATGCAAACTCTACTCAGCAGGGTTATGAAGATTATTAATCCTACTCCTCTCTTGTTTAAATTGTGCTAGTTGTAGGGGACACAGGTACTATTCCTACCCGGTTTATTTCTTTCTGTGTAAGTAAAATATTCCTCGTGTGTATGTCCATTTTTTGAAGCGTCTTTTGTTTGGTACAGCATAAACAGATATGGTTCTTACGCTATAAAATTCAACCCAACCAACGAAACAACTTAACAACCCTGTTTAAATTATTTAATGTGTTCCAATAGAAAATTTTCACCCCATCTCTTTATTGCCAATGTATTTTTAATTTTCTTTCTAACTGATCATGGGTATCCTTACTTTCTTAAAATCCACAGATTCCAAATTAAAAGCACTTTTATTTGTCGCTGTGGTAAAGTGGGTGATGCCGATTACTATGTGTTTGTCTGCAGGTTTCCAAAAGAGTTTCATAAAGATTTAGAGCATGGCCAAATATGGCCCTTGCTGTATAAAATTCGACCCAACCAACCAAACAATCAAACAACCTTGTTTAAATTGTTTCACGTATTCTTATCAAAGATTTTAACTTTGATTCAAAATTTTTATCACAATTATATTTTTAATTTTCTTTTTAACTGGATATGGCTCCTTTCTTTCTTATCTCCATAGATTCAGAATTAAAAGTACTCCTATCTGTTTCAGTGGCGAAGTGGGCGATGCCAACCACTAAGTATTCTCCTATAGTTTTTCTAAAGATTTTCATATTTCTAAACCAACAGCTCAATGGCTTCTAAATATTATGAAGGACAAACTTTCACTACGGCAAATACGTGAGTGTGTCTTCGCCACAGTGAACGAATAATAATAAAGTTTAGTTTGAGGGCTCTCTTCTCGTACACAATTGGGTAACTACACTTAATGTGTTTTATATTAATGTGTTTTGTCTTTATACGTTTAATGCAAGTATTCTCTAATCTTTTATGTAAATATCTTCCAATTTTGTAAAAAACACTTTTACGAATTTTTTCACTTTCTTGTATTTCCGCCAATGCCTTATGTATGTAGGATGTTTCGTATATCATATTTTGCCTCATCTACTATATCATGTCATGCAGGAAGTGCTTGTATTCCCACTTTTGTAAGATATTTTGTTTCAAGTGTGTCACGTTTCCCTTTGCCTGGCTTTGAACCCTTTGCTGATAAGCTGGATGACTTGGGTCGTTAAAATGTAGAATAGTTATAAAACTTATGTTAGTCAACGAATGCACATAATTTCCACTCCAGCAACTTTTTATGACGTATGTTGGAAGGAAAAAAGAGTAATTAACCCTCCAAGTGGTTTCGACGAGATATCTAGTCATCAAGATATTGCCGACTTCTTTATGATAACACATCAAGATCTGATCAATTTTTCTTTAAATGAGATATCTCGTCCACTAATATCTGGTCGGTTTTGCAAACGATGAATGCAACGAGATACCTCTTCGGTTTACCACCAGGAAAGTTAATGGAATAAGCAGATGCTAAATTGATTATTAATTTCCTGAGGTAGTGTAACTGTCATTGATAAGGTATAAAAGGTGATAATTATGAATACATCGTGAATTACCGTGATTTAAAAAAGCTATGATACTAGTGAATCTGATACCTTAAAAATTAAACTGTGATTAAAAAATAAGCTGTGATAGATTTTATTATGTGCATTTAGTATGTGATCTGAGAGATAATAATTAAGGAATAAAAACATGAAAGTGACATAGGGTAAATGGATATTTTTAACGTCTCACTGGAGCAACACAACGGGCTATTGGTGACGGTCCGGAATTAATCTCAAAGGGTAAGAACCGAGGTCACACCACGTAATTTTGAGCCACGGTCAGATGACGAGGTCACACTTGAGATGGCACCCCACTCTCCAAACATCCATACCTCGCCAAAAAGTGACATAGGGAAAACAACGGGTTTCAGATTGTTTGCATTCTTTTCATCAATTTTCAATCAAACAATTTCAAAATTGAGAAAATATATTTTTATTTTCTTAATATATTTCATACATTACTTATAGAAGCTTATTAAAGCTTTTCAATTTGTTGTGAAATAAAGCAAAGTGAATCTTAGTAATTATGATCATAAAAATTGTGTATAAAATGGAATTTAGTTGAAAAGTTCTATGTCGTCATTTTTAGAGAATTTAGTTTGACCTCAATCAATTTGAAACACAATGTAATAGAGGGCTTATGAGTCTTCATAATGAAAATTAAAGCACTACAGGAGTTCATTTTAACTAATTCTGAAAATTCTTAACACGTTATCCTGAATTACTTTCAACAGCAAAACATACTTATTTATTATCAGTAATGAAGGTTCTTCCCAATCGTGATAAATATCTTACTAATTCATGACAGTAATTAAATTATATATGATTTCTATGTACATACCTTTTTTCTACAAACCTAACATTATTCTTCTGTTAGCTATCGAACAGAATTTAAATTTGCACAGTAAATTAGTCCAAATTACACTAGACTCAACTATCCTTTTAAAAAGTTTCGATCACAGAAAGGATTTACAAGTTAAAGCTCGCGAATTAAATTACCCAACGAAATCCAATAATGCTTCGTTATTTTAGGATGAAGGATTCTTGGAAATAATTAAAACAAATCATAATGTGTGTGAAGAGATAGAAATAATACTTTTACCGTTTTAGGTTCTTTTAAGCAAAACACTTTAGTTTATTAAGATGCACACAATATAATTATTTATTAAATAAATATCGTGAATTTTTCGAAGCTATAGTTAATATTTTAATGTTTAAAACCGATTATCTTCCGTATACAGACAGTTCACTTACTCATAATTAAAATAAATGCTCACCCAGGAAGAGTACGAAACCATTCCTTCGCTTAATAAAAGCACTACGAAAATGTATTATGTACTTTGTCATAAATTATTAAAATAATATCCGGGTAACCATAGAGAACGCCGTGGAAGTATTTCACTAAATGCATTATAAACAATTAAGCGAAAACAGAACTGCAACCTGTGTCTTAATAATCCATCCAAACACAAACAAAGCCGCACCACCGAAGGACCTTAAAATATTCAAACTTTTAAGTGACTTTCAGAATACCTTGAAACCTTAAGTGGAAGCAGCCAAGAAGTCAATTCATTCTCCCGCATTCCAGAGATGTTAGAGGGGAACTCTGGCATAAACTCGTGTTTAGTATGTGTGTGTGTTTGGTGAGAGGACGATGCATCACTCGCTTCGCCCATGAAAGAGGTTCTTCTTATGGGCGCGATAAATCACATGCGGTCCTTTGAAGCTCTGAAAATACCATTTCGACTCTTAAGTGCTTCATTAACTAGATGTGAGATGAGTGAATACTTCTAACCGTCCTCAAAGTGAGTTATAAGGCTTTTGATTGATAAATCGACAAATAGAAACTTGATTATCCGTTCTCCGATTAACCGAGGATCTGTGTTAGACGAGTCGAATTTGATACTGAGTTTTTTAACTTAATGTTAAATCTGTAAGTGATTTCGACGAAATATCTCGTTCGTCAAATCTTACTTATTTTACTAATGATGACATATCTCGTCATCAAGATGCTGCCAATTTTTTATGATGACGAGATCAAGATCTGGTAAGTCTTCTAATGACGAGATATCTCGTCCGTTAAGATCTGGCCAGTTTTGACCTATTTTAATGAGTGGCGAGATGCTTCGCCAACCACCAGAATGGTTAAAGTTTCGAGCACGAGAATGCGTAATTTGTCCTTGTTTAGTCTGGTATGGCAGACAGATAATTCGTTTAAGTTCTATGGCGCCCAATCCAAAATGGATAAGATTGACAATGCTTAGTTGGCTAATTTTCTTTAAATTCAGGAAAAAAGAATGTAAGCGAAATAAGAAGAAAAAGATGAAAGTTGAGTTCTTAGAAGATGAAAGCAGGGTCATTATTTGTTTTTCTTAGAGGGACTAAGGACCAGCATTTCTTGGACGAGATATAAATCAACCGACAAATGGACACAATTGATCTTTAATGTTCAACGATATAGGACAAAATTTAAAGAATTTTGCTAAATAGATTTCTACCAAAGAGAGTGTTAACAAATTTGATAGCGATTGACCAGGAAATATTAAACATATTTAGAAATACATTTGTGCCATGTACATTGTGCTGTTTTTAAATCATGAACCAAATTGAATATAGGAGAACCTTGACTATTCGGCTTCTGAGTAACCGAATATCCGTGTTAACCAACCCGAATTCGATGCCGAGTTTTTTTAAAACCTTAAATAAGACTTAGACCATGGGTATGCTAACTTTGTCTTTGACTGTTCTGGCTTAGCGGGCAGAAGATTGATTTGGGGTTTTATGGCGCAAGAACCAAAACTTGATAAGCTGCGAAACACAAGTCAAAATAAATTTCTATATAAATAAATTTAAACCAATAAAAAACAAAATAAACACATCAAAACATCTTATGATCGACATGAAAAAGTACAATTTAAAATGCATTTATGCGAAAGATGAAATGATGAATTTTGCTCGTACTTATTTAAGAATTTAAAAGGTACGTAACTCCGCAGATTAACTGTAAAATTATAATTGTGATTTTATATAAATTAACCACGTGAAATTGAGTCTCATGAAGCAAAGCCAGCAATAAAAATTTGTTTTAAATGCAAATACTTTCAATAGAAAATTCAGAGTTAACGTAGTTTTACAGACTGCATCTCAAACGTGTATCAGGAATGCATCGAATATTTCAATCTAAGAATTACCTTTCGTTTTCCTTTATCCGAATGACAAATTTAAACACGCTGTTAGGCTACAAAAAAAAAATACGCAAGAACTACGCTTCGTAAAAATAATCCCACCCTCCTTTGAATCCCCAAAGCAACTAGCAGCTGGAACGCAGTCGAATACTTTTCTGCCGCCATTCGAAATACTAAGAAGCAAACTAAACAGATGGAACATTTCCCCTCCCAGCGATGCCAGATCCTTAGGATTTGAAATTGAAATACAAGAAAACCGTTTTTCTGCACTTTACTTCAACAGTTCTTTTTCATCGCTTCCAACGGCCACTGTTGCCAGCCATCAAGATATAAAAATAAATAAATACAAATCGCTTGCAACACGAACGCATAGTGCTAAAGGATAAAGGAAATACTTTCAGGAACACGTGTATATGTATCAATTCGCACACAGTGTATACCTGAGCTTAAGAAATGCAGTCTCCGCCGATTGCGAAGAAAACTAAGAAAATTGTAAATGTATCGCAGTGCCTTTCAGGATTTGGGGATCTGATGAAACCCAGCATTGAAACATTTAAGGTAGGTTTTATGAGAGGGATTTCCCGTATTTTCGAATAAATCGGATGGAAAGTGAAGATTTTCATTTACCCTAATGCTCTCGCATGATATATATTGGGGTTAACTTAAAATGTAGTAATATTGGCGTGTAATCTAATTGACGGTGACAAAATAAATAAAGTATCCAATTTGTAATTCATTCTTTGGAATTTGTATTGGCGACGTGCTGAAATCGTATACGAAAAGCAAGCCAAGTGACCCCACGTTCGAAATACGTAGCGAAAACACATTCAGCTGTAGAAACACTACCGTCATCTGCCCATTTATCTGGTCAGAAAATTCCTCTCATAGATCAGGTCTGCTTTACAGATCGAAAAACGTTTGAAAATTCATTGCATATACTTTAACTGTATCGAGATCATCTTTCACCTTTTAAAATTTAAGAATCAATATGCATCGCGCGCGTTTAATTTATAAAAAAATTCATCTTTTGTTCTGCCACTTACGATAAAACTGCTTCATTTAAGTTATTTACCTCAGTAAGGTTTTCTTTATATTTATAAATATTCAAAATATAGTTACAAAAATTCAAACATATATATATATATATATATATATATATATATATATATATATATACGTTCATTCACATTTTGCAGGATTACTTAAAGGAAGGAAACAATATTTTGTTGACAAGGCTTTATTTTACCAATTACTAAAAACATTTTTTAAGAAATAAAGTTATCTGAAAAAAAAACTTTTAGCATTTCTTTTTATTTTCTTATTTTTAATTTGCTACATAGGTTTTTATGTATTAGAAGGTATGAATAGTGTTATTAAATGAAATAAATATTAAAATAAAGATAGTTCAAGTGTGCATTTAAGATAAAAATCTCGCACAATTAAGTATGGTTTAAAAGCATAATAAAAATTATTTTCTCCAAAAAGTGTAACAAACTATATTCTTTTATCAACAGATGTAAAAAAATCTAATTGCAAAATACCCTTATGTACTTTGGATGATTTAGAAAAAAATATGAAAATGTCATGGACAAAACAGTAAATGCTTTCTTATTTAAAAAATATTTTTAATTGAAAATATTGTAATTATTACTTTCAAGATACCTGTAAAAAGTACTAAAATAGTTCATGGATTTGTGAGAGTATAAAATAATAAATTTTCTGAATTAAAATTTATTTGAAGAATGTTGAATGCAAAACCCTACGTTTGGAAATAAAATTATATTGGAAAAGATGCACAGGAAATGTCATATAGAGAAGCAGGAATACCTTGTCAAAATACGTCTCGCATTGACTTGACATCATTATGGGACATAAATAAAATTCAAATATCCTTTTCCGTATATTTTCCCTCAAGAAATGCTTGAACAAATGCGATTCTGTAGTTTTCAGTGTTTTGTTATGTTATGTGTACATGATCTATAAATGGTTTTTACAAATATCCTCAAAAGAAAACAAATCTGTTGTATGAAAGGTATTGGTAGTTGACAAAAGATTGAGTTGATGAAGTGGTTTCGACGAGGTATCTCGTCTATCAAGATCTAACTAATTTTGCTACTGATGGCATATCTCGTTATCAAGATGGTGCCGATTTTTTAGTGACTATCAAGATTTGCTAATGATGAGATATCTCGCCGAGACCACCAGAATTGTTAAAAATGTATAATTCACCCATCTCATTTTTACCCACCTGGTGATTGTCTGGACGAGGTATCTCGTCGTTAGCAAAACTGACAAACCCTTGATGGACGAGACATCTCGTCATTAGCAAAATTGGCCAGATCTTGATGGACGAGATATCTCATAACACAAAACCACTTGGTGGGTTAAGAAAATATAAGGTACTAGTATTTCTGTGTTGTTCTAATTGATTTGAAGCATAATAAACTTGCTTTTCACTACCGGCAAAACGGTCTAATGATCAGGGTGCTTGCTTCCTGATCGAAAGGTTCTTGTTCGAACACGGGGTAAGGCAGGGATGTCTGTCTGTCTGGAATGAATGTATATAGCCTCTCTATAAATGGGTTGTACTGAGAATGTGTGGTTTGTTTGTGAGGTGTAACGTGAACCCACCCACGTGAAGCACCAGGGTAAAGCAAAGTGGAGAACAAATCCGCCCTTGTAGTGCCATAATGAGTAATATAGAATTAGTCAGAAATTATAAAAACCTGTTTCTATAAAGTTGGAAAAACTGGAATATAATATGGGGTAGTAAAGTGGATATTAAGTTGCACTATTTATTACTATCCATTTCAAAAAGTTGAGAAATTAGGATGCAATAGGGTGTAGCAATCCACATTGCACAGTTACACTATTTATCATCATTCGTTGCACTATATCTTTCACCAAAGTAAATTTAAAATAATACGAATACTTTAGAAGTTGAATCGTTGAATGTTTTCTTTATGAAATGAAATTCAAATTGCATTTTAAAATAATTACTGTTTTTAACAGATGGAAAATAATTATTCATTTAATTCCATTTTGCATGTTACTACGTGAACATAACACATAAAATTTTCAACAAAGACGGCTATTTATGTGTGTCTAATGTAGATCATTTATTATTCCTTGATTGTAAATGAACTTTGTTTTGTTGATGAAAGAAACTTAAATAAGTGATCTCGTTTACATAGGCATTTTGACCATGTTCTGCACATAATTATCAAGATCAAGGAAAACGGAATAAAAAAAGATGATCACGCAATAACTTTCATTTAAATTCGATAAATATTGATGAGTTCCAATACTCATTAAAAAGTAACATTTGTAACTACAATAAGAGTAAACTACACATCGAAAACATTAACTAAAGAAAAACATCAATAATTCTTTGAAAACAATATTTTGAATTTTACGTCATATTTTGTGGTAGGCTTCAAAAGTTTGAAAATTACCTGCATTCTCAACACACCGGTAAATTACCTTCAAAAATTTTTAAAAACTGTTTTCATCGGTTTTTAACCCACGAAGAGCTTTCATGAATCTATTCTTTCTGCAACATGCAATATTCTCTGCATGACTTCAAACCAGTTTTGACCTTTGGTATTTCAATACATGAGGTTTCAAAACTCAGTTCGCAAAGAACAACGTCTCTAACAATGACTGGAGAGATAATAAATTGCATTTCGTAACAGCCGTCTTAGTAAAGTAGCTAGCAAAATTCGACTGATATTTCACTGTTGACTTTTTTAAAATTAGAGAACTAGTAGAGCGGAAGAAATGAGCAAAATCTAAAAAGAAATGAGATTTTGAAAGTATTTTAGGATACCAGTATCTATTTCACGTAGCGGTACTACTCATTATCTACGAAACCGGTATTTCAATACTGGGGTTTTCAAACCCCAGTTTCCAAAGAAAAGTGTCTCTAACCATGACTCTTAAAGGTAATAGATTGCATTCTGTAGCAGCTACCTCTACAGCCATGTCCTAGTAAAGTGGCTAACAAACTTTTCCTCATTAAAGTTAACTTAAGCCCGGCTCTTTGACAAGGCTTCTGGATAATTAATCATGTACAGTCGCGCTCCTGATTGCACTCCTCAGTGAAGTGGACTAATGCTCTGACATTTACAAGTGCAATAACAGCCGACTTCCGTTTCTTAGCGAGTGCACATTTCGTTAATATATATGTTTAATAAAACGAATCTGTCGAGGGCCATCGAACACTGAACGGGTGTCAAAATTAAAAGGTAATGATAGGAAATGGCTATTAATGACTCAATTTTATCCCTTAATTATCCCATTTAACTTGTATGAGTCATAATTTAGACGATCATTATTACAAACATTTCATTTGTTTCCGATTGTTTTCGAGAGTTCGATCTTGTTTGGGGCCATTTTCTTGCAGCCGTCGTTATTTAAATGGAAACCTTTTCTTAACGCCGCGTTGTAAAACACCATTAGATATATTGCACTGGTGTTTTAAATGAGTTTTTGTAATGGTGCGGGAACGACTGGCTTTGCATCAATCATTGGTGAATCGTATAAATATAAAATACAAATGTTTCTTCGTTGTCTTAATACTTTACTTAACGCTACATTGAAAGTACTTGATTTCAAATAAAATATGGGCAAATTATGTGGACATCAATAAGGGTTTAAAAATCTGTAACCCTTATTTTTAATGAATAGAAAAATAGAATAAAACAAGACATATGGTTGGAAATTATCTCGGAAACAGATAAAAAAATTATCGAAATGGAAACAGAATATATAAATTATCGAAATTATCTTGGAAATAGAAAATATAAATTATCGAAATTATCTTGGAAACAGAACATATAAATTATCGAAATTATCTTGGAAACAGAACATCTAAATTATCTAGGAAGCAGAATATACGAATATAAAGTTATTTTTGTTATGATATATTTCAATATAAAATGTATCGATTTAAAATGTGGAACAAATTAAATTTAATGAAAAAGGTTAAAAGAAAAAGGTTTTTAATAATTATAACTTAGCGTTTTAAATTAATTATATGAGAATGGTAATCAAGATCCTTGTCTATTGAAGAATGAAATGAGTAACGGTATCACACGTTAATTATTACAAACATCGCACTTGTTTCCGATTGTTTCGAGAGATTTATATTGAAGACCCTGCCTGTTAAAGCATTCGTAGTAATTTAAATGGGACATTCGTAGTAGTTTAAATGGAAATTATTTCTGTTATATGCTGATGTATCGCTAAACATCATTAAATATATAGCTCTATTGTTTTAAATGAGTTTATGTAATAGTTTGGAAACGCGACAGGTATTGCATTAAATACTGGTGAATCGTAGAGGGATAAGAAAGGATACCCAAGTTCTTTTTTTTTATCTTAAGGTTTAACATACCCACACATTATAAGCACTTAATTTCAATTTTGGGCATTTGCCCAGTTTACTTTAAAAATTTATATATAACCTTACTTGTAATATAGTATTAATAGAATATTTACCAGAAATAACTTCTGAGCCTTTGACATATCTTTAAATTACATATGAATGCAACGAAAAATGGCAGATATATGAACCTATGCTTATTACAGACTGAGATGTTGAATGATTTTACATATTTTTTGGCAAACTGAAACTAATTCTAAAATTAGCCTTTTTATGGCATCTTCATGCATTTGTCATTTTTTTAATATTTTTCAGTCATTATTTTGTATATTGACGTTTAGAAGGAAAAGGGTTTTACAAGTGAAAAAAAAGCAATTTTTGCCTCTATCGGGGAAAATCTTCCTTTGATGAAATTTGAGAAGACTTAACAAGGGGAAGAGGTAGTACGGTTAAACTGTGCTTTTGTGATTTCAATAGAAATGAAAATTCGCTTTTTAACGTTTCAATCTCACTTTCCGTTTCGCAGAGAAATTTCAAAATTAGATTGTTACAAGCTATTTACATTATTTAAATATATATTTTTTTATTTTGTGGGTTGTTTAACTTTGCTGTTAATGCATTCTGGCTGCTTCATTTGGTCATATATGTGTTTCTATAGGACATGTTTTGTATTTTAGGTTATCAAAATCGTAGCTAATATTTTTCCTTTCACTATACGTTAATTTTTTACTAATATTTTACCTTTCGCTATACTCCTTCCAAATATATATGTGAAATACAGAATATTTTGCAAAATTATGTAAATAAGTAAATCAAAACGTTGGCTGGTTATTTTAATGCTTGAGTTAGGATTTAAGTTGAGTTGAAATTTTCTGGTGCAAGGTTCAAAATTAGTTGTGCCTAACACAAGACCAAATAAGAAATAGCAACTGAATATGTATGCAACTGATTCAGTGTCCTATTAAAATTGTAAGACAAGTGGTCGAAATAATAATTAAAATTCAGATGCTTTAATCAATGGTAAATATATTGATAGATGACATACAAGTGATAAATATGATTAAATATTTTTAATGCAGCTAATAGGATGTTCATAGAAAAAAAAGATGTTTGTGTTAGGAAACGGTAAAAATTTAATAACTGGACAAGTTTTAAACTGGAAAATTTTACTATTCCAAACCCACACATGCTATTTCTAAACACATGTTGAATATGCAACATATTTTACCGAAGTATATTTATGCATCACTTTATTTAGTATGAATAAAATATGAATGCTGCCATATTGGTGCTCACAAATATAATCCTTTTATTAATAAATTTCAAAGTTTTACCCACACATAAGAAACCAACGAACGCTCTATGAGATTATTTCACAAACGTCTAACATAACTGCAAACTATTCTTTTACAATTTGCTTCAAGTCGCCCAACTCTCTGACATTAGAGAACCGACAGTTCCACTGTATAAAAAACGAAGTTAAGTTCCATTCCTTCAAGCAAGTAAGGTACTTCAGTAGAAGAAAACTTTAATTTTCGCAAGAAGTGGAGAGAAAATTCTTGGAGTATGAAATCCTCGGGGGAGGCCTATCTCGTAGAAGCGCAAGACTAAAGAAATTGGAAATAATCTCATTTTATTGGAAAGTCTTTCAGCTCACAGGGGGATGAAAGGTAAAGCTATATTTGATTTACTTCACCGCTACAAAACCACTTTCTGTTTCGCCGACTCTTCTCTTAATTTAGAGTACCTTACCTTTTGAATAAATTATGACTATGTGATTTTTTGAGTTTGGAATCAACACCAGTGAATGCGGAATTAAGAAGGTAGAGTCTTACCTATAATTCTGTTTCAATAAAGCAAAATACTCTCATGCTCCTATCAGAAAGAGTTTTGGGTTCAGTTTGAGTGTTGGAAAAGTGTCGCGTGAGTTTTGTCTGGAATTGAATAACTTGTTTCGCGAATTAATTCATTGGTTGTGAGTGAAGACTCTATAACAATATTTTAAAATAGACTTTTAATTCAAGAATTGCCAATTTGGTGTGGTAAGGGTGAAAGAGAAATTGGTTTTATATTCTTCTAGGCTGAAAAGTATTACGGCAAATATCACTGTACTATAGTTGGAGATCATTATTTAAATATAGTATAATATCGATGTGATATGGCTATATGAACGTTAAAAGATATCAGGTCCTTTAAAGAGTCGTGTTTTCGTGCATCATAAGAAACATACGAATGCGTACCTAAAATTGTTTTATATTAAAGAACAATCAATCGTAAAATTAGTATGTTGTTGGTTTAGAGTAGGAATTCATTAACCGGCAAATTTTTTTTATTTACTTTACAGCTGTTCAAAGAGTAACTACTAGTTTTTAGATTAAAAAAGCAATTATGAGCAGTTTGATAGTGTTATATATCTTTTTAACAGATTACATTGGTCGATGTATTCCTCATCATCATGAAAATAAGCATTTAATGACTAAAAAATAATTCCAGTTAATGACTTTAAGGATGTAATTCAGTTTACTTTTATCATATGAACGTAAAAGTAAACGATTGTTTTGCTGTAAAAAAATTAAATATGTGAATGTATTAATCGCATAGATATAACATATACACTTATTTCTAGATCAAATCTTATTTTACAAGCTATACTTTAAAATTCTGTGCTAATGTTTAAAAGTTTGCCATTGTGTAGTTTTGAATTCAAAGTCTTAAGAGTAAATTAGGATACCATTATAGCTTTCTAAGCAAAGGGGCTTCAATTGCAACTCCATTCAACATTTTTGCACCTTTTTTTATCGGAACGATTTGCGAAAGCATACATAAATTTAAAATAATTTATTTTAACCTCTGAAGTCTCGAGATTTCCAAGTAGTGTAATATTGCTTTTATCCCATGACGCTCTGAAGGATTAAATAACCATATCTATTGGTTGAAAGAATCCATGGATTCTTGAACGTTTGGATATATTCTATTGGTCCTTTCATTAGTATAGAATCCTTTGGAACTATTCTAAAGACCCATTCTGTAGAATGGAATACTTTGAAAAGATTCTATTCCTACTTTCCTTAGAATACAATCCGTTGGAACAATTTTATTGATCCTTTCCTTAGAATAGAATCCTTTGGAAAAATGCATAGCTCCTTTCCTTAGAATAGAGCCCTTTGGAATGATTCTACAATTCTTTTACTTATAATAAAATTCTGTGGAAAGTTTCTATTGACCCATTCTGTAGAATAGAACCATTTGAAAAGACTATTGTTACTCTCCATAGAATCCTTTGGAACGATTCTATTGCTTCTCTCCTTAGAATAGATGGGCCGTCGTGGCTTAGTGGATGTGCCCATTGTGCTAGCAACCTACGAGTTGTAGGAGGCACATTTTCAATTCCTCGCTGGATGTATTCCTCTCTTCTGTACAAATAAAACTTTCTTTGTGTGTTTGTCCAATGCTTGATGATACCTGTATTGTGTTTGGAGCAGCACGGCCAAACATCGCCTTTGCGCCATAAAAAAAGCCCAACCAATCTTTGAATAGAATCCCTTAGAAATATTCTAAGGGATTCTATTGATAATAACTACTCATAAACTCAGAATAGAAACTTTTGGAAAGATTTTATTAGCCCATTATGTAGAATATAATTATTTTTAAGATTCGATTACAGAAGTAATGTAGGGAAGGCTAAAGGTTGACAGATTCACTTATGCGTGTGATCCCCTCTTAGGGTTAATGCTGTTACCGATCAAATGAAATATATGAAATAACTTCATATGAAATAACATTCATTGTTCATTTTAGCAAATATGACGTATAAATATCTTTCCATACCTAGTAAAACAAGAATTGTTTGTGATTGAATTGCTCTAAGATATGGAATATTATGTGAACAAAAAACTGTACTTTAAAATCCACTTAAAATACACATGCAGTATAATGTTATTCCTCAAGATTTCCAGTTAAGTTAACTACCTGAAATAGTCAATAAGTCATTGTAAAAATAATATACAACGCAAAGCAGGCAATTGCGAGAAAAATTCAAATTACCAAAGGATTTAAGAGTACAAATCATATTAAATCTTGCCCTTGCTATTTCATAAAACATAATTAACATCAAATTTTTTTACTTTATTGAAGAAAAGAGAACATAAACGTCATGTTAGAAAACCTGTAACTCAAAACAAACGAGATGCTTTTGGAAATAATAAAATATATGCTCGAGTAATTTAAATGTATTGAAATTTTGAAATGCAATATAAGTTAAAGATAGTATTATTAATTTGACTTAACAAATATTGGAGTAAACTGTATCGATAAAAACCAAACAGAATTCATAAGATGCTCTGGTGTGGTAGCTTTTTAGGACAGTCCTCCATTTTCTCATGGTATCTCACAGATGTTTTATGGGAATTGGCATGAATCCAGGTCAAATCATGAATGGGGTAAGTTTTCTTACGTATAGTATCTACATAAGAAGAAAATTACAGCCATCAGAGAAGGATTTTAAATTAGTTTCTTTGCAAGTGTGTATTTTCTATTGTAAATGGATATTTCATTTTGTCCTCTTCCACCTATTTGCGGTGCAATCTCATTTGTATTTAGCTTAGGAGTTTTTATTTTATCGGATTTTGCAATAAGTGATGGAAAGTTCCGTTTATTTATAGTTTACCTCTTTTTTTTAATTCAAACTTTCGGATTTTTGTGCATTTTTGAGATCGAAATAAAAACCACTAATGTAAAGACATGAACAAATGTAGAAAAAACCCAATGTGACGTGCACAAAACTGGAATAAATTAATGACACATATATCTGTCCTGTATTAATAGAATGGTATGTAAAACACAAAAGAAGGTAGTTGGATTTGCGTCGCACTGGTGCAACGTAACACAACGGGCTGTTGGCAACGGACCGGGATCAATCCCGAAAGAAAAGATCAGACAACAAACACTTCGTAAATTTGAACCCCGGTCAGATACCGAGATCAACACCTTAGCTGGCACACCACTCTCTAAATTTCCAGATCACGCCAATGTAAGGAGATTTGAGGCCACGACAGATTTAATGTGCACCAGCTTCCATGTACGCTGTGGTCTGGTTGAGTCGAGTTCCAAACTAGTAACCCTCCGGTCGCTTGTCCAAGTGTCTATTAACTGGGCTACTGTTGCCCTTTTGATATTGTGAATGCTGCCTACATAGTATACAGGTCATGGTGTTTGTCTGCCAACCAATAGGTCCTGTGTTCGAATCTCAGTATGTATGGATGAGTTGGATGTTCGTGATTGTACTGTTAACGCAACAGCGGCTTACCCACTGGGTTCTCTCTCAGAAATAGCGGCTAGTTCGTCCCTTGTAATGCCGAAGGGACCAGTGGTCAGTCATTTAAATTAATGTGAATACCGTATTAAATCAATTTGTCCTCTATATTTTAGGATACGCTGCGGAAATTCAGAATTGTAAATGCAGCGAATTATGTGGATGAATGGAACATGTATATCTAACGAGACTAGAAATTTAACTGGGCTAGAAAACTTAAATTAAAATAAACTAGTAAACTAAAACAATTTAAATACATAATTATTAAATTATTTTCTGCTCGCTTATATAATAGTTACCTTTTTCTATGAAAGAGAGAAGCAATTATCCCGAGCCATTTAATCGACGTGGAATTATTTCAACCCGAACCACGCTGGATAATTCTGCTTGTACCGAAATAAAATTAAAAATTAACTTTAAAAATTTATTAAAACGTAACTTTACTCCTCAATCTGAACAAAACTTACACTAAAAAGCAGTCACCCTAGTTCACAATTCGAGTCAGAAGTCCCCAACAATTCGACTACTTAATCGTGCTCATCCCCAGTCTTGTTAAGCAAACCGAGAAAAAGCATTATTTCAACGAGGAATAATTTCTGTTTGAAAAATCCCAGCCTCTTCCCACCCGCATAGTCCTCCCCAACCCATACATCGCAACGTTAGGGGAAGGCAAGGGATTAATTCATCACAGCAAGTCTCGAATACGCGCACAAGATGTTTCTTCAACCTAAGCAAATTACATCGCGTCCAATCTCAGATGCGTATACTGTCTGCCTCCGAAAACTAAAGGAAGGACGAGTGAAGTCCTATGATTAAGAAGCCTGCTTCAAGAGATATCTCGAACTTAATGAGAAAGGTAAACGGTTCGGTCCCGCTAATTGCTGCGCATTTGTTCTGCTGGAAAAGTTAATGAGAGGAACTCATTAAGGTAGGGCTGCTGTGGGCTCATGTAGAAATAAAAGAATCTAGCGCCGGAGCTTTATTGAATTATTTTAATGTTGAAGGTTTGTAATCCCCGCTCTGAAATTAACGGAATATACACTCATTTTTCAACTCAAGCTGACCGAGCTCTGTTCGGGTCTTGTGTGAGCTTATGTGCTGAAGATTCTGTCACTCATTGTCTTCGATGCGGATGATTAAGTTTCACCGCAAATTGAAAGAAAGGAGGAAGGTTTTAGAGGGTTCCATGTATAATGATACCTTTGTTGAAATATATTGTGTGGTCTTAAGAAAGATTTAGCTTCTAAAATGAATACATGGTGGGAGGCATATCTAATTGTCACAAAGTCTACTACTAAAATTCAACAGTGATCGTCACAATCTTGTTAATATATAGCAATTTAGCAACCAAATTTATGCTCCTTTACTATGTTATAGAGCATTGGAGTAATTTTTTAAATAAAATTATGATTGAAATTTTTATTAAATGGGGATAAAAAATTTGTTTCGCCATTTTTAGCTCTTTGATTTGTTGCTCTAAGGTCATTTATTGCTAAGATAAGGACGTCGTTCAATGTTGAAATATAGTGTGTGGTCTTTAAAAAGATTACTTTTAAAACTAATATATTCAGGCAGTCATACCTGATTGGCTCAAAGGGTACTCGGTAAAATTCAACAAGTGATAGTCACTATGTTCATCAATTTTTTAGCAATTTAGCAAACAAATTTATGCTACTTCACTATGTAATAGAATTAGATTACTGTTTTAAGAAACATTATGATTGAAATATATATTAGATGAGGGTAAAAAGTATATTTTGCCATTTTGGATCCCTTGTGTGTTTACTCTATGGTTATTTAGTGCTAAAGTGTAGCTGCTGTGTATTGTTGAAATATATTTTGTGTGATATTAGGAAGGATTGATTAAAAATATACATTATTGGAGGCTCATTGGGACGAACTGGACCAAGAGGTTTGGTAAGAGCAGCACAGCCAAAATGCAATTAAGATTGATTAGATATGAATTTAGACAAATTACATTTGATGTTTAAATTATATTCTATAGAATACAGGTATCTGGGTCCGTCGAGTGTGGGCTCTGTAAAAAGGCATTAAGATGCTAAGGAATCACAACTTAAGACGGGACCAGCGTCATAAATACCTCTTCATATTGAGAGTTCGAAGTCTTCACTCATTCTTCACACACAGTTGGGAACACTGAGGTACAGTTGATTAAAGAGGGGGCACTCCTTCAAACCATCTGGAAGTTGAAGATCTCTCAGACAGATACGTTGAGATTCTCGACTGGTGGTCAGTAGAACATTTGTTGGTGTTGACTCCTAACCCTAAGCTGTTGCTATGGACGTTACAATATATCTGATTGGCTCAACAATTCTTAGCAATTCTACTTAGCAACCAAATTTATGTTCGTTTTCTACATTATAGCAGGGTATTAATTTTTAAAGCAAAATTACGATTAAAATATGTTAGATGAGAGTAAAATTTATATCATGCATTTCGGGGCTTGGTTTTATTTGGTGTGTTGCTCAATGACCATTTTTTGCTACACGTGACTAATTAGGTGGGCAGGGCCTTTAGATGTAGGTGGAAAATCATTTAAATATATTCTGAGGACTTAATTTTTAATGTTCTAATTTTTTAAGCAAGAAAGGATATTTAAGTATTTGGAGTGTTTATTGCTATTCCTAATTATAAATACATTAAGTAATTTGGTAGGTGGGTAATTGAATTTACGTCCCACTGCAGCAAAACAACAGGTTATGGCGACGGTCCGGGATCAATCCCAATGGGTAAAATCTAAAATAAGTAGTTTCGAAAAGAAATATTGTAATTGAAAGTAGCTCGTATTATTTGAAAACAGGAGTTTGTACGTATTTTCTAAAGAAATGAATTAATATACAGTGGCTCCCAAAAGTATTCGTACACTTTAAAAATTTGTAGAAAAAGCGCTGTAGCTTGGAATTGAAGTCCAATATTTTTTCATATCATCTCCATGTGATTTTGAATAAAACCTAAGATTCTTTAAAAAAATATTGACTCATTTTCTTTTTATAAAAATGAAAATGCAAGGAGGCAGAGAAAGAAAACGCCACAAAAGTGATCGTACACCGAAACATTTTCGGATAAATTCATAAATAAAATTATCGTTCATCGCTTTTTTTATTTTTGCATTGTGGTGACATTTAAAAAGTTGCTTGGTTTTAATCTTTGCTTGCTTAGTTCGTAATATTCTATTTATTATTTAAAAATGGCTCGTAGTCGTAAGGAAACAACGAACAGCATTCGAAAATTGATTATTTTTCATCATAGTAGTGGCAAATTAGTTCGGAATATCTCTAAATTAGTAAATTTATCCCATTCTACCGTGCAGTATGTGATAAAACGCTTTAAAGAAGAAAATCGGATCGAAAACAAGGTAAGGAAAGGTCGTCCGGCAAAGTTAACTCAACGTGATCAGAGATTTCTTGTTAGAAAATTTGTGAAAAATCCACGTTTGAGTGCTGTAAAAATTTCTACAGAATTTACTGAAAAATTTTCTACTTCAATTTCATCTGAAATTGTTCGACGAGTGCTCAGATCAGCTGGATTAAATGGGCGTTCTGCCTGAAGGAAATTTTTTGTAAGTGCGAAAAATAGAAAGCTTAGGCTTTCCTTCGCAAAATCAATGATAAATAAACCCGAAACGTATTGGAATCATGTCTTATTTGCAGATGAAAGCAAATTTAACATGTTTGGTTCCGATGGGCGTATAATTGTATGTAGAAGAATGAGGAGCTTAACCCCAAGAACTTAGTTGGAACAGTAAAACATGGCGGTGGAGGTGTCCTAGTGTGGGGGTGCATGTCAGCATCAGGACTAGGTAATTTGGTATTTATTGATGGCATAATAAATATATATATATATATATACGTTTTTTAAACAATATTTTTTACACTTCCAAAATTCATTACATCTATGTATAATATCCCTTTAGATTTATATCTATGCTTCAAGCCAAATATCTACTTTGAAAGCATGCAATATACTACGCTTTTAGATCAGTCTCATAATTAATTTCTAACATATATTTTTTATTCATTTAATCCTTGCTCAAGGTTATGAATGTTATTATGCAAAACCTTGGTTACATTATTTATTCTTGAATAAAATTATCTACACGAGTATTTCATTCAACTGCTTATTAAAACTAGAACAAGGATGTAAATATTTTTATTTTACCTCATTACATTTTTTACGAATAATTTTTTATTTACAATATTTTTAATTCTATAACTCTTTTTGGTCTAACTAAAAAAATCTTAATAATTCCCACATATAATCTTAAGCATGCTTTACTTGAGGTTTAAACTTTTTAGTTTGACTCTTTAAAACAGTACATAAAAATAAGTCACAGATTGTAGAGGTAAGGATGAATTGGTACTTGAAACAAAACAAATCTTTTCTCTCATGCATATAATACAAATTTAATTTAAATTGTTATGCACATGAATAATTTAGGAAAGGCTTTTAATATAGTCTGGCATTTTAATAATTTATTAATAATACCATAGCTAATAATAACTAAGAAGTTATTTGGTAATTTTAATTAACTAAACATTTAATACGATTGTTATCTAAAATCTACATTCATTATCATTATCAACTCTTCAAGTACAAATACAATACTTTATTAAAACAGTTTTCTACAACATCAGTTTACAAACCTTGGAAGATTATTAACGAAATGTAACTTAATTAAAATTGCAACTTTATGCAAACACTAATTAATAACAACAGCTTCTTTTCGGAGATTAACTGTACGTATTGATAAAACTGACTTCCAGGGAAGTGCTTCGATTTTAATAACGCTTCTAATGTGTAGTAGACCATAACAATAGCAGTGTAAAATATCTCTCAATACCATAGGCTACAACTCATTCAGCACTTGCTTATGATATAAATTCTTTAAAAGTATTTTCTCAAGATTGATGAGGCAATCTACTTCGACGTCTAAAAGATTCAATAAGTTGGCGAATAACTCACTCTCAACAAAGGAAATTCAATTTTTACTGGAAACAATTCCATTGTTTATTTTATTCTCTTGCGTTTCCTGTCACCCGAAAGCTTCGGGCGCAACATAATACGTTAAGATTGAGTCTCCAAAGCAGCTTTATCCGAAAAAGAACTGTGTTTCCTTGTTTCTTTCCAATACTCTTCCATTTCTGGTCAAAGAACAATTCTTTCGATCTCTGGAGATTGAATATGGTACCATACATACTATATGGCAATACTATATATGTATGGTGTAAGAGAGATTGGATTTTATGTACTTTGGTTACCATACATCAAAGAAGAATCAGAAAAGATGATACTTAAAAATCTAATTGGGAGAACGTTTTGAATTTTAGTGTAAACGTTAAACAATAAATCTAACAATAAGTTTAACGTTAAATAATAAGTGTAAATTGAAACTTTAAACAATAAGTTGTTACATAATAAGTCTAAATTGTAACGTTAGACAATAAGATGTTAAATAATAAGTCTAAAAATAGTAACACAAGATTTATTTTTATGGAAAATTCGATGATACAGAAACTTGTCCTAAAATAAGGTACCTGAGTTGAATGGATAACAGCTCTAATATGGAGTGTGATCACTTCTAACAGAGAGATTGGATTTTGTATACACTGGTTACCATACATCAAGGAAAAGTAAAAAGTCACGATACTTAAAATCTAATTGGTAGAATTGCATGAAATTTGGTGTAAACGTGAATTAAATAAAGTTTAAAACAGTAACACAAGATTTTTTTATGGGGGAAAATTTGATGATACAGGAATTTGTACAAAAAATAGGATACTTAAGTTGAATGTGAGAACAATTGCAATACTGTGTATAATACTAAACTGTGTTCAATACTGTAATCTCTTTCAATTCTTTCTTGTTATATAGGAGATTTTCTATTATTATTGATTATCCATTTCTTATATTCATAAGCATCTAGGATGCAACAGTGCTAAAATGTATCTTTTTAAGTATAAGAGATTTGAAACCTTAACCAAACTGGTAGTCAAAGTCTAAAAGCCTCAAAAATGATTAATAAATATAAAACCAAGGTAATAAAATCGTCTAGAACTGTGGTCCCCAATCCACCAACCCAGGGGTCAGAGACAAGGTTCCAGGGTCCTCGGAAGCTTCCCTAGCTAAAATAGAGAACTTACAAGAAAAATATATTATTTTCTATAAATTTTGTTGTCTTCTAAATGTATAAATGTTTTTTGTGTTCTAAAATATAAATTTTGAATCTGAAACAATTAAGATATTGTAGTATTTTTAGAGCTCCTACTACTTTTAATTGTAAAACTAATTTTAAACTAATAGTTTTAATAATGTCTTTAAATCTTGCATTGCAGGAGATTATTGTCTGCCAAATTAAGTGATGTAGACGTCAGCACAGCACTTACAATATTTGGTGTGGCGCCAAACAGGTAAGTCACTAGTTTGCAATCATTTAACCACGTGTAGCCACTGCAGCGTGTTATAAAATGGATCGTTGTCTTAGATTTTGATTCTGTGAAAAGTCCTTCAGAGAATGAACATAGATCTAAATATTTTACTTCCTATATTAAGGTAAAAAGTAGGACATAGTGTTATGTTTAGTCTACATATACAAAATCAATCAAAACGTTCACCATCATCTGAACCAAATCAAGATCCTTATTTTGGCTTGGATGATGGTGGACGTTTTATTCCATTGAAATAACAGCACATAAATTTTATAATCTTAATTTAACATTTATTAATCTTGTTTTAACATTTATTAGTAGTTTATTGAAACTATTAGGTGTTCACTGAATCTATTTTAACCCTCATAGTGGTTGTCTTGATGAGATATCTCGTCTTTAGCAAAACTAAGCAAATCTTGATGGATGAAATAATATTTCGTCATTAGAAAATCTGACGTGATCGATCTTGATCTCGTCATCATAAAGAATGGCAATAACTTCATTATTCGTCATTTATTTGGCATTATTGATGACGAGATACCTCATCATTAGCATAATTAATCAGATCTTGATGGACCAGATATTTAGTCGTAACCGCTTATAAGGTTAATTCGATGTGATTATGAATAGCCTTAATCTCGTATCCTATAAAATTGTCCTAATCTATGAAGTAAAGCTTGAGTTTCAATTTCAACTTAAGAAAATATATCAAAAGGTAATATATTAATAACACTAAATTTTCACACTTGAAATATACTTTTATGTTTCATTTTGTATCAAAATCTTTAAATTCCGATTACTCCTAATTAAAGTACATGAATTTCTTTGAGTGCCTTTGCTTACTTCCGAACTAAATTCCTTTCCTCCCGTCCTTACCTTCGTTAAAAAGAGTTGCAACCAGCATAAAATAAAAGGACAGGAAAACATTTATTTTGTGAAATATTTTATGATAAACAAAAGCAGAACTGCTTCCAGGGTTTGGCTTCGAATAAATAGCGATCTGTTCTAAAGGAACTTGGCTCATGAAGTGCCTAGAGCATTGTAAAAGCGTCCGAGTAGAGCACTGACTTTGGTGGAATAGTTTTTGTGCAGGGCATATAATTGAACTTCACGTACATTCTTCTTTCCCGTCACAAAACGAAGGGAAGCGCATTTATAAAGCTTTATCAATTCTATAAAATTCACGGTGCGAACTCTGAATCATTTGTTATGCCAAAAGCTCAGGATTTATGATTTGGTTTTTACTTTCTTTTGTACGAAGTATATATTTTTGAAAATCAGAATTTTGAATATGAATTGCTTGTGTTTTTTCCTGATCCTTTTTTGACGTGTGTTGGTAAGCCTGCTTTTAAATAAAATTATTGTTCGATGCTTCGTTCACGAAAGCAGCATTTTATTCAAGTTATTAGGTGTTTAATATTTCTATTGTGATTGCAATATTAACTTTAACCGAAAATATATTTTATGTATGGCATCCCAATAATAACAACCAGATTAAACTCATATATATTTATATATGTGCATCTGCATGTACTGTAATCCTTCGGTATGAGAGATGTTTTCATTGTAAACTTAAACAAACTGCGGAAGAAATTCTTTCAATATTTCTATAAAATGCTTCTAAAGAAATTTTAGAGACACTGCATGTTTACCTTCTTTTTATCCTCGGTATGATGAGTCTAAAAACCGTGATTGTGTAAAATCTTTTGTGTATTGTGAGTGGAACTACCAGCAGTATTTATATTTCATTATTTTACTTTTAGTCTGTTTTTGATGTAGGATCGTTCAGAAAAGCATTCTTTTTGACTTTGCGATGCGATGGTTTACTATGGAAGAGTTTTTCAGGGTAAGCATAAACAAACTGCAGAGCAGAAAATGTATTAAAAAGGAGGAGAAAACATAACAAACTGGAGAAGAAAACATTACAAACAGGAAAAGAAAAAATTATTTAGAGAACTAATTTGATTTATAGTCATCCTGACGATGTTTAGCATTGATTTTTGATAAAAGTGACATGCTGAAATTGCGTATAAGTTGCATGCCAATTACTTGGCAAGTTATGAAAGTCCTTACCAAAACACTTGCGACCTCTGTATTTGGCTGTACTTACTAAACCTAAGCATTTTCTGCAGGCAATAAAAAGTATGACGGATAAAAAGAGTGATAAATCAAGGGGAACTATGTATCGAGGACTAAGAAAAAATTGCTTGATAGAGATATTTAAAGTATAAGGTATATCTTTTTATATAATCATGCTTTTTTAAATCAAAATTATGTAAAACTACAAATTGAACACAAAATTGATTGTAAAAATTTTGAAGCAATACCAATAGCTGTATAATATTTTTGAAAATGAAAATTCCTTCTCATAAGCACTTTCTGGACATCGAATTATTTTTTATCAATTCAACTTGAAATAATGAAAAAATTGACCGTTTAACTCCCAATTCTAAATAAAAGATTGTGATTTCATCTGCTGTTTGCAAATCAAAAATTCAACAGGCAACGAAAACAGCTATATAGCTAAATGCAAGTTACAACAAAGAGTTACATTAACCTCTGACAGTCATACTACCCAAAACGGCTCTTCATTATAGACATCCAACTACCGACCTAGCCAGTACGAAATCTTTATCAGCATTTCTTCCCCTGTGTCTGTGTGGAGAGTAATTGGCTCGTTCCTACTCTACAAGGGATACTTGTTCACCCACTTATCCTTTGAAGGAGTGTTAAATAGGCATAGATGGATAATTTATAAAACAAGAGAGGTAAAGAAAATTAATGGGTATATAAGGTAGTTAATTAACGCCGCACTGGAGCAAGACAACTCGCTATTGGCGACGGTCCGGAATCAATATCGAAGAAAAGGGGCCAACATCTGAGCTGGCACTCCACTCTCCAAACTTCCACATCACACCAATATGAGGACATTTGAGGCCACGACATATTTAACGTGCTCTATACCCCACGTACACGACGGTCTTGGTTGGACCGAGTTTCGACATCGTACCCCTGTAGTTGCTAGTCCGTTACTCTTTCAACTGAGCTACAGCGGCCCGAAAATTAGTAGGAGGTATACAATCCATTGTTTAATTTGCTTTGAAAGGGTGGAAACGCATATTATTTTGAAGAGAAATTATCTCCTTTTAAATTTTCTAAATCAAATGCATATGGAATGTTTTCATTTTGTCTAATTCAAACGGATATGTTGTTTTCGTATTTTCTAAATAAAACCAATATGGAAGGTTTGCATGTTTTCCAATTCTAATCAAACGTTAGTTCTCAAAAACATTCTGTGCATACTAAGTAGTGTCGTAGTGTCATCACAAACACATTAAAAAGAAACCGTTACTCGCAAAACTCCCAACTTCCAATAAAATATTGAATAAAACACAGCCTAAACTCTTCTTCGATGTTAATATAGATATATATTCAAAGTGAGAGGGCAGAGAGGGAATTCCCAATGGAATTTTGAATCGAAATATGCTCGAATAGAAACAAAGAAGGGAACATAAAAAAATCTATCTTCACTCGCAAGCGCCCGTAAAATGAATTTGATGGGCGGATGAACTCTGACGGCGTCAGAAAGAACGATTTTTATGGCCTTGGAATGGATTTAAGAACCTATATTGAATTATATGTCCTATTACTTTTTGTGGATGAGAGAATTTTTATGGTAAATAGATAATAGATGAAAGGAACTTTGTAGTACATGTGCAAAATGGAAGGCCGATCAGGCTTTGAAGCTCAAACTAAATCTTCGGAAGCTCAAAATTGCATGGAACGCTTAAAATTATGTGATGAGACTGTTTATGGTTTTATTAATTCTTTTGGGGATAGTTATGAATGGAATTCGTGCCAGCAAGCCCCTCGTGATTGGTTATGTCCTTTCAGCTGCATTGTTCAGTTCAATAAAATAGGTCTGAGCAGTATCATAGGAAAACAAATCCCTGGAATTGAATAGATCGAATAGTAAAGCCACGCGTGAAAATGAAGCATTAGATGATTTTACGAATTAAAAAAGGTTCATGACTTGTCTTAATCAAAATTCTTCATATTTGTGATTTAAGCAAAAAATTTCGAACTACGGAATACAAAATAACAGAATACAATTCCCAGAAGAGTCTTTTTCTGTTAAGCTAAATGTAGGTGGTTGTAGTGTTTTTGCGGCGAATGCGTGTTTCCGGCGAGTATTCCAAATGTGAAGTCACTTGTCTTGCTTTTTATATGATTTCAGCACTTCGCCAATAAACATTCCAAGGATAAAATTCTGAACTGATATATTATAAACGTCAAACGGCGAAAAAAAATTTAAGGTTGTGCCATACTAGAGAATTGGATAGCTGAAGTGAAATCTCCGTTTTCCTGCTGGTTTGTTTACTAATATTGAAAACTCTTTTATAAGACTTTTGGGAACTAAACATATCTATGATAATTTACCTATATTTCACAAAAAATAGTCATAATTGTCAATGATATTAATTTTCAAAATTGCAGCTATTTATTTTTATATGGTTAATCTATTTTAACTTCTATGTGCGAATCTTAATTATTACTCCAAACTGTATATTGTTTTCTTGCATTTTAAATAATTTCATATGCACATATAAAGTAGTTCGTTGAGATTATGTCGCGTTATAGTACTTTAGAAACTTATTTTTCTAATGTTTCTAAGTAGCTATCATGTTTTGAGCCTTATTTGTTCGACATTCCGTTGCAAAACGATGAGTCAATATTCTGAGCATTAAACTTTCAGCTTCTCCCCATTGCAGATGTTCCGAATATTGTCTTTTTTGTATTTTCAGGAAACTGAGATAGGGGAGTGAACTAGTTGCTCCTATGTATGTAATAATATTTATATATAAGTCGTATTATTTATATATCTACGTATTTTATCAAAATAAGCTTAATTGTTTGTCAAGCTATTAGATTCATTTGAATACATCCACAACCCAATAGTTTGGATTCCCAAAGGCTCAAGTGTGGAGCCCGAAAGTATTAACCTTTCGTTGTGAGTGAATGCTTGCTTGATTTGATAGAGTAAATGTAACACTTTAAGCAGTCTAGATTTAAGTAGATATAGCTTTTAATAGATAAATAGTCTAGATTTTAAGTAGGTGTCACACTATTTAATAGAAAAATGGTCTACTCTAGACAACCTAGATTTTAAGTAGGTATAACCCTTTTTAATACTCAAAAGAGTGCAATCTAGATTATCTAGATATTTAATAGATATAGCACTGTTTAATAAGCAGAGTGTAGTCCAGATAGTCTATTTTAAATTGGTATAACGCTATTTTATAGGCAAGATAGTCTAGATCAGAGGTAGTCAACCTTTTTATACCTACCGCCCACTTTTGTATCTTTGTTGGTAGTAAAATTTTCTTACCGCCCACAGGTTCCTCAGTAACTTAATTTAGCGCAACTGCAAAGTACTCGTAATTTTTGAGTGGCGGTTTAGTAAAAATATGCAGTTAAATTTATCTTTTTATTTATACTTTGCATATGTTTATAATACACAGAAAATTTAATTTGATGCTGCATTTCTGCATCTCCATTGATACAGTGCCTACTAGTGCGGAAGCTGCTTAAATTGAACAAAAAGAAAATTAAATATAAAAACTATAAAAGTATAAAGTCTATTAAATGATCTTTAATTAATTATTAATGAGATCCTTGAGGCTGATGCTGCGAAACTGGATATTTGATATCTGGTTCAATTTTCGTAAGATACAAACGAAGGTCTCCTCTTTCGGAAATATTCAGACGTTTTCTCTGGTGATAATATGATTAACAGCACTAAAGCCTGATTCTACAAGATATGAGGTAGGGAAGGTATTAATAAATTGAATATAATTTTCCCATATTTGGATATAACGCAGGCATTTTTTATTTAGCCATAGGTTTTCATATCCACCACTATCGAAATTATATTTACTCTCTTCATCATATTTAACAGTTCTTCTTGGCAAGTTGTACCAGCTTCCTCAATATTTGCAGTAAAAGGATTATTCATCCAGTCATACACTTTCAAGTTCAAAACATCTTCAAATCGTTTTTCCATATCCAATTTAAGTTTGTTAAGGTGTCTACTGAATTTTTCAATCTCCTCTGGAGTTACACCCACCATCTTTTATAGATGATAATTTGGGAAACTGATGAAATTCTCTCTTCAATAGATTATAATGAATAAGATCAAGTTTGTCGATAAATAACGACACAGTATTTTTGCAATTGATAAGAGTTTTATTAGCTCTTTGAAGCTGCAAATTGATTTCATTAAATCTCTTGAAAATATCTGCCAAATAAAAAGCATCATTCTTTACTGTTTTTAATTGTTGACCGATTGGTCTCATTAATACTTTCAAAAAATTGTATGACACTTTCATATAACGAGACAAACATGTACCCTTTGACAGCCACCGAACTTCTGTGTGTAAAAGTAACCTAATAAATTCCGCATTATTGTTTGTCCTGGCACAGCTGTCGAAGCATTCTATCATGTTTGGCATTGGATTTGATCTTGTTTACAACTCTAATTATTATAGTTAATAATGAATGGAGACTTGTACTTAAATGTTTTCCTACAAGATGTTGTCTGTGCAACACACAATGAAGACATAAAACAATTGGCACTTATTCCTTCAAATAAGCAACAGATCCACGATAGCGACCTTCCATTGATGGTGCTCCATCAGTAGCGCATACAACAATATTGTTCAAAGGTATATTATTTTTGCAAAGTATGATTTCACAGCATTAAGTATTGATAATCCTCTTGTGTCTGTAATGAGATTTATTGCGAATAGTATTTCTTCTCGTAATGTATTGTTTTCATCAAAATAACGTACATATGTCATCAATAAAATATTATTATCTGCAATGGTAGACTCGTCCAATTGTATAGAAAATGAAGAGTTTTGGAGAATACCTATAAGTTTATTTTCAACATTAACTGTCATTCCTTCAATTCGTCACTTTAGTGTTTTATCGCTTAGGGGCAACATTTTTAAAGCTTCAGGTATATCCTGATACATTACTGTTGAGATAAATTCTTTTATAGAGGGTATTATTAAAGTTTCTCCAATATTATAGCTTTTACCACTTTTTGCAATTAATTGTGAAATGCGATAAGCGGCAGTTAATCCATCTTCGTTCGTTGCATATTGTTTCTTAAATGATGCAAGGATTGTTGGATGATCTGGAAGTTTGTTTATATATATATTTATATTTCCTGAAAATATTCAATGGACTTGCCTTTATCTTTTAGATGCTTTGTAGCAAGATGTTCTCTCAATCGACTTGGCTTCATTGCTTCATTGGATAATGTTTTATGACACAGTAAACACATTGGGAATTGTTTATTTACAACAGATTCGAAGAAACCCATCTTCAAGTACTCCGGTAAATAGCCACGAGCGTATTTCATTTTTTTTGGACATAGGCTCAAAATATTTCACACAATTTATAAAACTTTTTTGAAGCCGTGGCACGTGCTTACTTTCACAAATCTACGTACTGGCCCCACCATAAAACGAACTCAACTTGAGTGATGGCCGCTGGTACACCCCGCCTTCGTCATGCGCACTACAGTGCAGTACAACCTGCTCTGTCATTGGGTCATAGATGCGCAGTGATAACGGAAAGTATCTTCAGCATCGGAGAAAGCCCCTACCGACCACCATGAAAGCTTGAATCGCCCACTAGTGGGCGGTAGGGACTTGGTTGACTACCACTGGTCTAGATGGTTTGAATTTTAAATGAAATGACACTATATGTTAGGCAAAGAGTCTAATCTAGATGGTTTGAATTTTAAATAGAATAACATTATATATTAAGCAAAGAATCTAGTAGATATAACATTATTTAATAGGCAACTATATGTGAAAGATATATTTCAATTTAAGAGTTAACAATTTAAATCTAGCGAACATTCGTGTAACTTTATGATCTTTCTTCATGAGGGTCCTTAAGAGTACAATAGAATGCAGATAGAATTTAATCAAATTCTTAACTTACTTTTGCCTCTACCCCTTTCATGCAGAAATGGAAGTACAATTTTAAAAGTATGTAATCCAGACATCCTTTGTTATTTCCATAGTAGTGAAGAAAACCACCGAAAAGGGAAAGCCCGCGTTTCAGTCTACGTAAGCCCTTTATTTTTTCCAGCTGATTTTATTGTGTTAGACCTAACAATTGCCGATGTGAACTTGTATTTAAGGAACTTTAAGTTACAAATTCCCAAGACTATTCTATAGACTGTTCTCAGGATACCGAGGTGTGCACAAGTCATTGCCAAAAATTTTCTTTACTCCCCGCAAAGGAATAGCATTCTCTGATGATGCATTTTAATGCTGTCCTTTTTGGGTTTTAATTCTGCTTAACACAGTATATAGGCAATTTTAGATGTTTCCATAAAATATTTATAAATAGCCGCACAAATGATTCAGAAAAAATTCTTGCTGGAAAAGTTGGAATAAAATAAATAGCCTTTTCAAGGCTTCAAGAGAAATGAAGTGCAATACGTAGAACACAGCTTCAACATTAAGTAGCTTTTTTCTATTTAAACTCCTCCTCTTGTAAAAATTTCTTTTCTTAGAGAAGTATTATCTTTTCTTTCTAGAACAAAAGCGATATTTTATATTTTGATTTCGAAGCCCTGTTTCTTCATTTTCTTTTATTTAGAATGAGGATTCAGAGAAGTTGGGATGTCTTCTTTTGGTTTCTTCTTGAATCAAATTGAAAGTGAGTTTCAGTCATTTTAATTCATTTTAATGACTCAACTTTTTTTTATTCCAAACATCTTTTTGTGCTTTCTTGAAAGATTAAAAATATTTCATTCGCAAATGAGTTAATCAATTGCAAATTTGCGAGAAAAGTAAAATTGTTTTTGAAACTTTAATCCGTAGAACAAAAGAAACAACAGAGCTATTGTATTGAAATTCTAATTTATTTGTCGTCATCTGATCATGGTTCAAAATTACGAGGTTTAGTCCTCGAATTTTTACCATCGAGATTAATCCCGGACCGTCGCCTATTGTGTTGCTTCTGTTGAAAGTAAAAATTCAACTACCCTTCTAATTTTTTGTATAAAATACAATTTTGTGTTCTGCAATAAAATGTTCTAATCGATAATTTTTAAAACGAATGCTCGGTATGCTTACAATTTATTATACAAATTTAACAAATGAATAATTTTGTTTTAGCATCTCTTATTAAGAAGATTATTATTATCATAAGAGATTCTTAAAATGACTTAAAACTTTTGTACTATTTTCAGTATCCTCCACACAAATACTTTAATTTCCCATGTGGTGGCATCAGTCCCCGCATAAAAATAACTCGCGTGACTCTGGCAACGGACTAAATTCAAATTGTCATGTTTTTTCAGTTGTGCTGCGCTTGCGCGCTGCGCATAGGTATATCGTTTGTTTATAGCACTAAAAAGAAGATTGAGATTATTAAAACGAGCTGTTAAGTCTTCACTTTGCTTGTTATTAATCATCGTTATGGTTGCAGCTGGTTACAGGAAATTATGCTTGTAGACTAATCGGCATAGTATGTTTATTTAACATTTGATTAATTTTTATTAAATTACTATTTTTACCTCCTTCTCTATTCATTGAACCAGTCAACACCTTCATATGGTATATGAGAATTAACATCCTCACATACCTATACACCCTTAAGTAAAAGTTTAATATATACTTCAATTTCACTCTTTTATCTATGATAACTAGATTAATTTTTTTCGTAAGGATTTTCTGTTACAATGATCATTTCTGAGGTAATCCCTTGATTTATCAATGCCATTGATTCGAAGAGAGGATTTTTCTACACCAAACATGGAAATTATTTGCTGTAAAACCCAATAAATAGACATTATTTCTCCCACACAACAATGTTAAGTCTTGAAAATATACAAAAATTCTTCAGGTGCGGAAAACGATCATTCATAATTAACGCTTACACAATATTCAGTTACATTTTTAAATGTAATTTGCATTGTACACATAATTTAGGTGAAACTTTTCAATTTAATTGTTAGATTACGTTCTTCGTCTTAGGGACAAATTCTCTCTGAAGTAAAGGAAGTCACAGAGCTATGCGATCATGAAGATATGTCATTAAATTATATTACAGGTATCTCTAGTCAGTCTTATTACGACACTATCTCAAACTTCTCGTTTTGCAATCGTATTTTATTACTCAAAAGCCACCGTTATCTCTAAAATAAAATAATCTGTTTCATTTTGAACTAAGTTCATCTATCTTTGTAAAAATTCTTTAGTTTCAATCTATTAACGTTAGTTAACACTTCAAGTGCTTTCGACGAGATATCTTGTCAATAAATATCAGACCAATTTTCTAATGACGTGATATCTCGTCATCAATATATTATATATTTTGTGATCAAGATATGGTCAGTTTTTTCTAAGTTCTCGTCCATCAAGATCTGGTCAATTTTGCTTATGACGAGATACCTTCTCAAAAGAACCACCAGGAAGTTAAAGATCAATTGCAGTGGTTCAACCATTCAACTCTCGAAACTTTTTATTGTGGTTCTATAATGCGTAATCCTGTAATAATGCTCGTGATGGCATCCAAAATACCAGGATAATAACAAAGTGCATACGTTTTAAAATTTTCATATCATTCTCTGTAAATTATGTTTCAATTACTGTACACTTAAATGATAATGCAAAGCTATACAGACGAAATTAAAACTGTAACATATAAATGAACATAATTATTTAGTTTTAAGAAAAGACAAAATTTTAGAACACTTTAATATTTAGTTTTAAGCCCTGACTTACAATTGGTTGGCAACATGATCACTAGCAGTTAATAAAGTCTACAGAACTGTATACATTTAATTATTCTTAATAAATACTATCATTGTCATTTAATTAGTTTCCATCTAAAAGACAATGATGCAATCAATAGGATGCAAATGAAATCCCATCAATACCAAATTTGAATATTTTTACGGAAATAAAAGGTTAAGGACATAAGATTGATGGGTTGAGTTTTTATTGTTCAAGGACTATATTTGAGCAAGCTGTGCCAAACATGAGACATAATACAGTTTCAAGTAAGGGACACACACACAAGGAATCTTTTACTGATACAGGAGAGAAAAACAACCATGGTAAATTACAGGAATCGTACATGCATCACTTACTACTAGCAGATTGCTAGAGCAATGGTTAAAACCACTGATCCATTAAAGACATAAGGACATTATTCTACAAGTGTGTGTTCTGAAGTAATAAACAATCCTTAGCTAGATCGTACACCAAAGATTATCAATACCCTTAGCAATTAATCGCATCGACATATTTTTTTAAGTAAATAACTCCAATCTCGAACTTTACAACTCCCTTAATTAATCAAGGTTAATTATCAAACGCATTGGACAAATAAAAAATATCCCAAGCTGATGGAGGGAAAAATGACCACCTTCAACAACCACCATAATCCAATTGGAAGCCGATCCATTAAAATCTAATAGCAAATCCCGCAATCGATAGATACAAAATTTGCATAATTACTCTTTTCAACGCATCTTTTCCCCAGATGAAGAAGATACACCTGAAAATACATCTCTTCAGGGACGCTCGTTTCACCCGACAACAAAATTACACCCGAATCCCCTCAATCAGATACGTTCCGTGCTCTGCGAGCTATTAAGGAAGATCGAATCCTTCTCGATCCATCGATCAAAGAACGAGCTTTGGGGGATCCTTGGCTCCATGATCACGCGATGGAGTTATACTTCCAACCAATGAAATCGACTTATTCGATATTTCCCAAGGTGCTTTCAAATCTGATTCCGGTCGACACAAAAGCAATTAATGACCCTGAGAACTGCCTCAGAGACAAGAAAGCTCATTTTTATCTATCTTTTCTATGGTGGTTTTCTACGGGACTGTTGGAAAGTGATACTAAATTAAGTCAAATGGATTGTAAACCGTTGGGTCTGTTGAATTTGTTATAAAAACGATAGTGTTATTCGTGTTCAGAATGACTGAATGAAATTTATATTGAAAAGGGATACTACATTAATATTGTTTCGAGTTAGAAACTTATGAAATTTACCTTCTGAAAAATATTAAAGCATAGAAGTACGAAAGAAATGGTTCGAAGGTGAATATATTTTATACTTTTGTTCAGACGTATTGTCAAAAAAGTAGTAATTCCAAGTTTCGTCTTTAGAATTACCGATTATTAAAACGCTGCCGCATATAAAAGTATCTAATACTTAACACAATGAAAATATCATCACTCAACCAACTACTGATTAAATTTGTTCTGTTTTTAAGCATCATAATGTATTAGATACTTTTATAAGGAAAGTTGAAATCGAGAATTCAAGAAGACCAATTTTGGAAGTATTGCAGTCTTGAATGACACAAAAATTTTATGTTCGAAAGTTTCGGGATCATGCTTTGTGGTAAATACTATACCAATGTAGAACGAATTGGACACGATATAGATGTAACCACAATCGGTATTGTTATAGCAACATAGCTTAAGAGCAAAATCGACTTACATTGGGTTTTATTGTTCAAGGAAAGGGTTAACTTCTATTTTTCTGTTTGTGAGGTTGAGCATGGTAAGACCGTTTCTTCACTCTGAAGCTTGATGTTTTCCTGAGAGAGTATGTTAATAATATTGTTTATAAAAACCTTTGCATCTTACAAAGACCCTAAAAACCCAAAATGTTATGGTAAAATCTGTTACAGCGCAAATACAGGATTATGGAAAAACAGTATTACGTATTAAATAACACGAAAGGCGTGTAGATTGAAATTATTCATTTGAAATTGATGCATTCTACTGCAAAGATACTTCAGGCAATAAAAAAAAATCAGTTACACATTTATGTTTGGTAAATATTTTTATTTTTATGTCACCGGTTTGAAAATTACAGGTCAAAGAACTTCGAAAGCAGTATTTATTCCCATGCGTTTTATGTATTTAAGAATCTCTTGAAGCTTTTGTCTCCCCAAAGCATGTTTTTTGTTACATACTGTTCACATATACTGCCATAACTATTTATTTTTCCAAGATCAGGAAATAAGGATGATTACTTCGTTACTGAAGTAAAATAACGTATGGTTTGAAAATTAATGTAGCTGATAATTTTATTATTCTCTGCTGAGAACGGAATATCAGCCTAGCTGATATAAATCAGCAAGTTGAAACTTCACTATATGTGTGATATATGATATATCACACACAAGGATTCATTCAACAAAAAACAAAGGAACAGAAAATAATTGCTATTTATGGCAGATAGCAAATTTCTAATAAAATGGTACACTTTATCTTGCTGGACAAACGCCCTTTCCCGTCAATAGACTAGCGCTATCGGTTGATACGTAAGCTCTTTCCGTCGGTGCCTAAGTATTCTTAAATCCCTTTTCACTGTTCAAAGTTATAAAATAATTCTGTCACAAAGACAGAAGATCAACAAGAGTTGCGACAGTAGAAACATCGTCAATAGCCGTTCCATCCTACCCGTATCCCAATAAAAGAACGAATCTCTAATCCTCCGAGGGGACTTTTTCACTTCCTGTCCAGTCTACTCCCAGAGATCCTCGAATTTCCAGACAGATCCTTTTAATGGACGTTAGAATCTCCCTGTTCCTGCCCAGAGGATTTTGGGTAAGAATTTTTTGGGGTATCTTTCTTTCCTTCCTCTTGCTATTTCTCTCTGTCTCTTGTGACTTCTACGTGGAAGGGAATAAAGTAAAAAGGGCCCTAGAATTTTTATCGCAGAATAAATTCTGGTATTCAGAATCCATATCCAAACAGAATGAACGTGGTTGTTCTGCAATCGGGCTGGTAAGAAATTTTAATCACTCAGAGAAATTATGATGATGAATTTGGACAAAATTTGCATTGATGAGCTTAGTCGACAGACAGTTGATTAGCAGATTAAATCCCTACTGTAATATTCAGTCATCTATTCAATATTCAGTATTCAGAACGATTAATCGTTTGATATTTCAGGAGGAATTCATAATAATTAATGATGTTTTTCAAAATCTATATTATCAACAGTATCTTGATAGAAAAAGGGCCAATCTCCATTTTACAAGTTTTTGATATAGCACCTGATTTAGTAGTTTTATTTTTAATGCAGAGTACATAAATATATATATATATATATAGTTTGCAATAGTTTGCAACTATATATATATATATATATATATATATATATATATAGTTTTTTTGTGATTTTTTTCCCGTGATACATGTAGAGGAGGACATTTACATTTTCTATAATAATTTTCTTTGCCTTGAGGTAATTTGTGGACATAACTCAAAATCAGCGGATTCGGACATTGACCCTTCTTTTACCAAGGTACAGAACTGCACACTAATATAATCTAAAATTTTCCTAGACGGCAGACAATGGATTCGTCGATTGAATCCCTAAACCCTACTCCCATTGTATTTCTGTATCAGTAAATCTTCCTGTGTGTATGTCCTTGGCCAAAATACGACCTTAGTGCCAAAACCCAATTATATATATATATATATATATATATATATATATATATATATATATATATATATATATATATATATATATATATATATATATATATAGGGTTGGTGGTTGGTTAATTGGGTTTTGGCACTAAGGTCATATAAGACCTAGATTCTAAGATGGTAATCGCATATTTAGATGTGGTTTGTTATATTACGCGTTTACAGACATAATCAAAAGGACAACACCATTACTATTTCCTAATTTGTCTTGCGCAAATTCTATTTCAAGCTTATTTTCGAAACTTGTCATATTCTGTAAATTAATCCGATAATAATGTAGAAGAGAGGTTAATCTCAAATCACATAGTGAAATCCCACTGCTTTAGACAGCGGCTACTGCTGCATCACGTGTTGACTATCCATACTTTTAAACAACCGCCTCCTTGGTTTAGTGGTCATGGCGTTTGCCATCCAGTGGGTCCGGATTCAATTTCTTATTTGTACGCACTTGGATATTGGTGATTGTCCCTGTTGGTAGCAACTGTAGCACTGGGGTAGGTAGCTGAATTTATATCGCATTGGAGCAACAATGTGATGTATACAAAACTAGAAAATCAATGACACATATCATCGGCTTAGAGCAGACACTCACTAACTGACAAAAAATAAATTTTATAGAACAGACGATTAAAGACTGACTATTAATTTTTGGGCCAAAAATTAAAATTATTAATTTTCTGGTAGTTTTATATTTTCCTTCAAACCGAATGCAATATGACAGTTTATTGCTCATCATTATGAAAATAATTATTTCGTGTCAAAAAATGCCTTTCCTAAAAATGTCAGTTAATGAGTTTCTGCTTCAAGCCAACGATATATCTGTCAGTTATTAATAGAACAGTATGTAAGGCATAAAAGTAGGTAGTTGAATTTGGGTGGCAATGGAACAAACCAACACAATGGACCGGGATCAATCCCGATATCTACTAGGGAATCCTCATAAATAGCCACCAGTTCAGCCTCTATATTGCCCAAGGCAGAAAATTTCAGTCGTTGGGCATTGCAAAAAATATAAACAAAGAATCGCAATAAAAAAAGTTTCTTTTAAAAAACTTAAAAAGCCATGAATCATTGAAAAGTATAACAGGTTAGACACAACTCATGTATTGAGGCAATTTAAAAGCTATTTGAATTTTAAAAGTCAGATAAATGTCCTATTGCCTACAGTTCTTTTCTTCCGCATCTGTTCACTTGCAGGCAATAATAATGATAATGTTTTGAATTATGCCAATAGCTATATTTTCCAACGCTGTTAAATCCATCAAGAATAAATGGTAAAAATCAAAGCAAGGTATTTATCTATGCGTAAATAAATAAGATTCCAAAGAGGTAACCATAAAAATAAAACTTTTCTAAGGAGACAGTCGCGCAGTTCTTTGACGGGTCCTCGTTTCTTATCAACGTGAAGTAGTTAAAAGTTTGTCACCAGGCTCAAACTGCGATGTTCGGCCATTAAAAGATTTTTATAAATATTCATAGTTTGTGTCGGAGATACGCCGAGCCCGAAATGACATCACGAAAACATAAAATATAGAGGAATACCGGTGTTCGACACTCTCGCTGCCCATCTTTATGACCATCATAAATATTTAACGCAGTCACTGTGGGTCTTCTTTTGAAAAGAAGCCGCGTTTTGCCGAGAGTTTTGCCTCTTAAGAAATCGCGTGAACCCCTTTCAGCTCAACCAAAGGGTGAGGTGTTTTAAAGAGCAGCTTTGGCCCCTGAAAAAACTCTCTTTTGGGGAGTGTTTAGAAATGCAACGCATCACCTTTATGTTTGAAAATGATCGGTCGCTTTCAGTTTTATTGTGAAATCTCTTTATTAAGATATGTTAACTGCTTTGTGGTATATTCCTTCACATAAATAATTTAGCGAATTTGTTTTTGTTATTCAAATTCATTTCAAAATGCAGCAGATTGTGTGTAAAATAGAAATTGAAGCAGATTATAAACGCGAAACAGAGCTAGAGTGTTATCAGAAAAAAATTCCGTCTAAATGACTTCCGGCTTCGGTGAGAAAGTAGATGACCTTGGAGAAAGTCGATACTTCTTTTCTTTACAGGAAGTGTGGGTAAAATAGCCAGGAAAAAGGGTTCCCATACGCTAAATAAGGTGTGGCGACCGTCATAGTTGATTCGCGAATTCGTCTGCTATCGCTTTTGGCACCGAATGATAAACTTGGAGCCAGAAATCCAGCTAAAGACAAACTGTGATAAAGCATTATTTACGATGAACATTGTCCCTAATTTAGCAAGTAAACTAGTTTAAAATCACATGATTTCAAATACCAACTCTTCGCAAGAGCAAATTTGTTCGGATATGGGCAAAACTGCAATCAGGCAACTAAGAAAATTCGTGACGTTTTATCAAATATACGTAGATAAATGATACATAAAGAGGATGAAACAATATTTCCTTCAGAAAAGTAGTCACCATCGGCTTTTATTTCCTTTCTCCAACAATTTAACAACTTTTCCATAGAAGTTTTCCTTTTTGGTATCAAAAGAGTTCTTCAACTCTCTTTCGACGTCTTGTCGATTTTGTAATTACTGATTTCTTAAATGCTTGTCTATTGCCAAAAAATGACGATAGTCGAAGATGAGATGTCTGGGGAATATGGGAATGGGATGAAATTCCCAACCGGGTCCCTTAATCATTTCCTTGGTCGCACTTACCTTGTGTGGTCTGCCATTGTCCTGGTGGAAGAAAACTTTCTCTATTAACCAATGCTGGCTGTTTCTGAGTTAATGTAACTGAAACTCTTTGGAACTACGTTGATTAGACTTGGGATATAATGGTTTCCTCATTGAGTAGACGCTAAATATGACTAATCTCGGTGGTAGTCAACCTAAAACAAAGGAGCATCTTTTGATGGTGAATACTAGGATTTGCCGTGAATCTTTTGGTGATGACTAATGGTGAGACAATTTTATGCTTGTGAGTAGTGTATTGTATCTATTTTTCATCGCATGTAAATACGCGATCCCTGAGAACAAATGGTTTACCTCTCGAGCCTGTTGGTTGCTCTCTGTTTGTAAGGAACTTGATCAGCTTCCATGGTTTTCCAAGCCTATGCAAATGGGTGAGGATGTTTTCACAGATCACATCACAGTGTCTTACCAGTTTTTGACAAGTTTGACTTGATATTGTTCTTCAGCTTTGCATCATAGAGACCCGATGGTCTGCCAGAACGATGTATATCTTCAAGAAGCTCATCAACAGATGCAAATTTGTGGAACTATTTTTGATCACAACGTTCAGTCACTGCATCAACTCCAAATGGGGGGGGCATTCTTAGAGCAGCCTTTCTGAAGCCCTGGTCTTCAATTCGAATTCACAAAATAAACAAGTCCGAATGATTGATTTTCAGTGATACTGAGATTACTTTTCCAAAACTTTTAAATTACTAATTTCCATAAGAGTTAGATACCAGTAAATTATCTCTTAATTAAGCTTACATACTCACACTTTTAAATGATAGAGTGAGCACATGTATAGTTTGAAATAGCAAAACCTAGAAACTGTATTAACTTTCTTGGTTACCTAATATTTTACCATAACAGTCTTAACAGTTATTGATAATTTGCAATAACAGTTATTATTGACTGCTAATGTTTACAGTTAATAACTAGCACTAATAGTTAGTTAATAATTTTAAAGATTTGTTAACTGTTAGTTATAAACGTTGGCAGTTAATTAAAAAATTACTAATCTTTCAATGTAATTTAAAAAATTATTTTAGTAATCCTGAACATTTTTAAGAATTCTAATTAAAATAAATGTCTATTTGTTTATAATAAATAACAAAATATAAATAAAAATGGGTCTTGCCAAATATGAAAACGCCGGTTTTCTCCAAATGATGAGCATGGCAAAATCATTCGAACGCGTTGAAACTAAGCTCTTGTAGTCAATTCTACTCTTATAATGAATGCTGCTTTCTGTACATAAGAATTGAAATATGCTATTAATACTTTTTATGCAACAAAGCTTTTGACTGCATTTCGTGTGTTGAATAACATATAAATATTGTATATGTGATATAAGTCAGAGGTAGGTAGGTAGGTAATTAACGTCTAACTGGAGCAGTTCTGTTGGTGACGCTCCGGGATCAATCCCCAAGGGAAAGATCCAGGGATAACACCACTTAATTTTGAACCACGGTAAGATGACGAGGTTAACACCTGAGCTGTCCCCCACTCTCCAAACTTCCACCCCAAGCGAACATGAAAACATTTGAGGCCACGACAGATTTAACGTGCACCAGCCACCATATACACGACGGTCTTTTCGAACTCGCAATCTTCCGATTGCTAATCCGTTACTCTTCCAACCGGACTACCTTGACACCAATTTATAAAGGGGTTATTCTAAACATGCACTACTTGATAGATAATACTTCGCACCTACAAGAGATGGAACGAAACGTAAAACAGCCTACAGAAGTAAGTTTTAAATAGATTGGCTTAATACCATATAATGGCTGTACTATATTACTCACAATATGTGACTACCATTTCGAGCGATATATACGAATTGCCATTGTACCTATAATTAAATATATATAATTACCTATAATAATGGTACAACCTTAAGAAATTCCACCAATTGTTTCCATTTCAAGGAAACTAATGAAGGCTTTAATTAAACAACCAGTATTGATCTAATGTTCTGAAATAGGGAATCCTTATTAAAGAAATTCGATGACATTATCTGTGCTTTTTAGTGCTTTATCTTGATTCAGAATATATTTTGAAGATAAGGTAACAACGGTAACTTTTCTTTGAGTAATTACTAAACGTAATTAAAAAGGGCTTCAAAAACAGTAAGATTAGGGTTTAATGGCAGCTTAGTTAAGAAATTAAAATGCTCAGTGTAAGCTACACAGAAAAGAAAAGCTATGTAATCAACGATGAGGGTTGTTTGTATAAGCTGCGTTCACTTGAAAAATATTGGGTTCTCTTATTATATTCATACTATCGAATAGTTAAAGCGAATAGATTAATGTAACAGGTGTTCCCTTTATACTCTATAAAAATAAGTTCTCGAAGTTAATTGAAAAACAAACATTTAATTAAATGAGATAAGGAAAGATTTTTCTCATTTTACATCTCGGGGAGATGGTCGGATTGCAAATAGAGCATCAATTATCGATTGTATCTCGATTTAATGATGCTGCAAAAGGCTTCTTCATTTCTTTTATAAAAAAGAATCTTATATACTTGTTATCCGACTCTGATCAAATGAAGTCTCTCCGATACGATGAGATGACGAGATCATTAGGTTGAAAAGATCATTTTTGGTCATTATAATTAAATTGTGAACTCTAATTAATTCTGAATACGAAGCTTTTCCATTGAGATCAAATTATCAGTAAGGAGTACATTAATTTAATTATAGGTCAAGTTGCTTTGAAATGAATTTAAACGTTAATATTTAATTGGAAGGGCTGAAATAGTTGAGAATATATGGAGTTGCAATTATTTTCATATTTTTGATATGAATTATGAGTGAATATGTGGGAAAAGCATTGATTATTCAGATTCGGAAAATAATTCTTATTTTAGCTCTCTGAGCATCTCGAGATTTCCGAGTTGTGTATTATTGCTTTAACCCCACAATACGCATAATGACTAAATAACCACATCAATTCGATGAAAGAATCCTATGAAAAATTCATTTGATCAAGAATGTCAAAATTGGTTGGAAGTCATTCAGGGAAGACTGCTGGTTACAGAAAGAATGTATGCGGAAGAACCCCAGAGCGTTAAAAACGTATATTCCATAAAAACATTTTCGAAGTAAAGTAATAGGGGCAGTAATGCAAACTCTAAATCATTCTTTTTATGAAGTAATACATGTCATTTATTAAATTCAAATAAATAAATTCAAATTCTGGTAAAAAGATAGTATATTCTTTTGACAGCTAAATTGAATCAACTTCTTTCGACCCACAATAATATTGGTAAACAATATGGGCCGATTCTGAGATATCAACTACCCACTTGCAAACCCCAACCCCCTCTTCTCTAAAGCATTCATTTTTCAAAGCCAACCGCACTTGATGGATGGGTTTTGAATATCCCAGTAGAAATTAAGAACAGAATGTATAGATTTTCAAGTACTATTACAATGGCAAAAAAATACTAACAAAGACGAATGCGTTTGAAAAACAATAATATCGGGAAAATTATTGATGGACATTTTTGTTAAGCCCTCCCTGTGGTTTATTTTCTAGTTGAAAACTGCTCTCAAGCGGCCAGCCTTATCATACAAAACCTATTATGAATTGTCACCAGTTCTGGTCAAGGGGTAATTTGTTTTCCTACTTGAACCATCATTCGCCTTTGAGTTTTGCGTCAACGATGTATCTTGTCATTAGCGGAATTGATCAGATCTTGAAAGCCGCTGTTATTTTTTCTGAAGATTTACAGGTACACACCCATCACACCACTAAGGAACAGTCAAACAAACAGCATTGTAAAATAAGCAGTAAGCAGTATTGTTGAAATTGTAAGAAAAGTTTCCAATTCTTTCCATTTTGTCACAATTAACATCTCCCCCATTCAAGTTACCTCCCTAACACCGTCCACTGGTTAATATTACATAATATTAAGTGAGTGCTACAATAACTCATAGAGGCTGGATTTTATTCGTCTTCAAAGGCAATAGATGGCGCAGCCTACGTACTAGAAGCACTAAAATCAATTAAGGGAAATAATTGATCAAGCAATTAGCGAAACCGGGTATTAAGTGAGAAAAGTAACGACCTGATCGGTTGGGGTGACTTGCAAAAAACCACTGATAGATTCACGAAATAAAGAATAAAAACTACTGGAGAAATGATAGTTTAATGACCAAGCTGCTTCGTAGAGTTCTGGTTGACTGAATTTAGGGACCACCAATAATAAGCAGTTTTCTAGTACTCATGGGAAATGTCAGGGCTTCTCTGTAATTTATGTCAGAAATAGCTAACTAGTAAAACATCAATGACATGTATCGAATGTGGTTTCCTCTTTTTCTTTGTATAACCAATTTCTTTTACTTTGAAAGGGATATACATTTTGGGCATCGGAATAAGACTAAACTTAAAATAATGAAATCGGCTAACAATAAAATTATTGTTCGATATTTTTATAAAATGCCAGGCATACAATACAGGTACTGAAAAGATTAAAACCAAATTACTCAGTTTATGTGTATTTACATTTTTACTAGTTTGCGATTTCTAAACGACAAAACTTAATTTTACTAGGCAATCCCTGTGTGGAAAAGTGAAATATTCATTTGGAAATTTTCCAATTCGTCTCTTCAAGGAATACAAATATCGCTTCGTGTATTGTACTCTGATAATATGGCAGTGAAACATTAAAGAAGTAGTGTGACCTATATAATGTATTATGATAAAATAGAAGCATATGTAACCAATGTAATGTATTTATCTGGATCAATTGAACTTCCTTTGCGAGTATTATACAAGCATTTAAGTTTACCCTCCAGGTGGCTTATTTTCGGTTTGCAAACAGCCAGTCTTTGGTGCAAAATCCTGTTCCATACTGTCACCAGTTCTGCGCAAAGGATCATTTGTTTTCTCTACTTGGATCTTCATTCCCTAGACGTAATAATACATTTTTGTCTGGACGAGATATCTCGTTCTTAACAAAATTTGCCAAATCTTGAACGAGATATCTCATCGAAACACTTGGAGGGTTAATTCATAAACTGGTCGGTGACCAAGATGTTAAATAAAATCCTCTTAATACCTGTTTTTTGCGTTTGCTTTGCGTTCAGTCAACCAATCAACGAAAAAAAGAGCAATGATTGATTGAGCTCTTATTGTTTTTGTTGTCGCTGGTTGGATTACTAATAAGGAGTACAAATGCGTCAGTGTAAATCCTGTCTAGCCCTATCTCGCTGAGAATTTAACTTTTCGAGTTTATTCCACATGAGATGCACATAAATATAGTCATCAGGGTCAAACTTCTTGATAATGTATTTTTCTGTACAGATGTCTTGCACTCACTTGTAGCGTAGAGTAACATTTATAACTGGGAGTGCCAAGACTAAATCGAAAGCAAAACGAAATCTCATTCTTAGCTTTAAACGACCTTATAAGTCAACTAGGTTTCCTGTTGTTTTCTTTTTCACAAAGATAATAAAATGCAAATCAATTTTAGCTCTAAGTTTAAAAGTAGTCTAAACGGCGCACTTACGTTTAATCCTGGCAAGCATGAGGAATGTCAAGAACTTGCTTGTCTTAGGGCTTGAGCTTGAGCTTGAAGCTGTCTTTTACAAAGGTGGGAACATGAGTGACCAGGGAGAGAACTACAGACCATGAACAAGGACCCATTCTCACTCAGTGGTTAAAAATTAAAAAGTGATTTATTTCGATAAAAAATGATAGCCCAGTATGATTACCAATTATCGATTACGGACCCCTGAGGGATATTTCCTGAGCTGCTAGAAGAAAAGAAATGTACAAAACGACCACCAGGGCATGAGAAGATTGCAAGGTCATAAATTTTAATGGAATGGTCAGACTTCTGATACAAGAATGCCACCATATAAAATTATAGAAGGCGCCGGCGTGGTTCAGTGGGTATGCCCAATGCACTAGCAACCTGCAAGTTGTATGCTGCGGAAGTTAGATCCCTGCCACTCTGGGTGTATTTCTCTCTTATGTGACAGTAAAGATTTTAATGTGTGTGTATGTCTATTACTTGATATTGTATGCTTTGTGTCTGGCACAGCATGACAAAAATGGCCCTAGCGTTATAACCCCCCTCAAAAAGTTATAAAGAAGCCAATTTCTGAAAATTCTATTTCGAAATGATAAACAATTATAAATAGGATGAATAACCATCTGATGACGTTCACACATTTTTATCCGTATCGAAACCTGCAGTCTTTCCTGCATGAAAACCGACCAGTTTTGACTTTCTTCACCAATAGAATCTTTCTTTGGATTCCTTCAACTGTCAAAACTTGGTTATCATTATGCATGTTGCAAGGTAAAAGCAATGCTACATAACTCAGAAATATCGTGACTCTCAGAGGGTTATGGTTGGTTAGGTTTTACGATACAAGGGAGATGTTTTACCATGCTACGATAAACACAAGATAAAAAAACGTCAAGTAATAGGCATGCACGCATAAGGAAAGTTTTCCTGACACAAGAGAGAAATACACCCATGATAAGTTACAGGAATCGAACGTGTGTCACCTAATTTTCTAACGTAATCGGTAAACTACTGAGCCCCGGATACATTAAGAAATCTTACGAGATTTCATTACGTACATCATCAGTAATTACAGTAATGGATGGAAAATGCAATTGATATTATAAATAGAAATGATATGCCATTTCCTTAAATATTATTCCACAAATGCTCGAGTCGAAATCTTTCAACCTACATCTGACTTGAATTTCATGTTCAATAGATGGGGTTCTCCACGTTTACTTTTGCATGATATCATCCGAACTTCCATTCCAGTTACGATGCGAAATGTATATATTTTTTAGGATTACGCTGCGGAATAGCTTTGAGAACCCAATTTTCACTCGAAATATCCTCCCTACATCATATATCCTCCGTTTTATATTGAAGTCGCACATGGTGCTGAATGGCCATCAAATACCGGCTTCTAGAAATAGAACCTTGATATGGCTTGAACCTCAAGGCTTCCTGTTATTTATTTATTCGCACATAGGTCAGTGGAGCGGGAAATTGAGAGCGCTTTTGAATAGAATTCCATAAAGGTGCTTGGAATGCATAAGTGTATTATTATCAAAAGTATGTGTGAAATGAATTACCTCTGGTAAAGATAAAGTATGCAGTTATGATGCATCGGTTAGGTTAGGTAGTAGGTAATTCTAAAATTATGTTGTTTCTAAAAAAACGCATGCACATATTTTTTAGAAACAACGCAGGTATGAATATGATAAAAAGATGCTATTTATATAGTTTCTGGAACATGATACTGGAAACGTTTTCATCACAAAACCGGTCCGGTATAACTCAAATTCATATTTCTTATTCTATTCCCTAATTCATCTTTTTTCCCTTTCAAGACATTTTTTACTTGAAGTTGTCTGTCTTGTGTTTGGCGAGGCCAGGCCAAGTATCACCACGGTTCGAAGAACTTCTTGTGTACGTGGTCCGAGTAAACAACATTTGAAATTGAAACTTGCGACGATAGAGGTTGATGTCTCTGACATCATTGTCCGTCTTCGCCTTTATTGTTCAGCCACATAGTGCCGGCTACAAACGACGGCCAATAGAAATTGGAAGTGAACACTCTAAGCTGGAGCGCTGTTTGTAAGTCCGAGCGGTCGTTAAAGAGGTAGGTTGTTAAGTGAGGCATGCAGGTTTTTAAAAGGTTTCATCATCGAATTTGTTGGCTAAATATGGCCCTTGCGCCATAAAATCCCAACAAACCAACCATCGAATTTGTGTTTAGTGTAGCTTTGCATCACTTTAATCACAACCAGCTCATCATTTCATAATTTTTGGCTTATCATTTCTAATAAGTACATATGTGTTCTCACTGTATCGCTCCCCTCTGAATATCTCTTTTTCTTGTTCACCAAGAAGCGTGATATATCGAGGGGTAATCTCTAAGTTTTGGAGGAGGGAGTTTGGTTTTGCCTGTTTAAACCCATATAAGGATAATGTTATTATGTTACTTCTGCTAGATAAGTGAATAAAAATTAGTTGAGGTTTGAAAGTTTTAGAAAGTTTTTTGACATAACAATGTTTTTTTTACATTGATATGGATGTCAAAGAGTTAGGTAATTGAAATTGTCTACTTATCAACAGGTGATAAATAGGACCCTCGTTACTTGAGACAACAGTCAGGTGTGGGTCTTGAACTTCTCGATGATTCTGTTCCATCCTGACCTGCTATTGGCAATAGTTCTCCAGTTCTTTGCATTAAAATGCCAAATGCCTTGTCTACACAATTAATCCATCTAAGCTTTGGTCTCCCTCTAGGTCTAACCTCAATTGGACTGGCCAAACATATTCTAGAGATAAAACAACCTTTTTATCCTCTCAATGGGGAAATAACGGGAATTAAATTTCACAATAACATGCAATCCATTCTCGCACCTACTGCGCGCAAATCAAATATTTGTATGTCCTGATTGCATCAAGCATTCGATTGATACGCACAGCCCATCTCATTCTATATGATTTCATGTACTCAACAATTAAAGGTTCTTTGTATAAATGATATAACTAGAAATTAAACCTTCGCCTCACAATAGTACATTTCAGCAAGCAAAACAAAATGTTACGTTGCCTCAATTGTGGAAAAAATACTGGATTTTCAAATTTCACAGATATAGCCTTAGTCTTATTTAATCTAAAAGTCTACATTACAGGGATTATTATTACACAAGGTCGGGAAAGCACTATGGAAAAACAATCGCTATATTGGCAGCATTGGTGCTTATTAAAAAGAGACTTATTGAAAAGGAAGAATTGTTCGCAACAAATAAAGTAAATTCCTCATACACATATTTAATATCGATCCCACTTTTTCATAAAGAAGGGGAGACAAACAAAATCACTCCTGGTGCTGTATTTGTTTTCAGGATTTAGATTGCAGACCTCGGAAGACCGTTTTTTGTGTTTCGCAGCTGATTCACTAACGCAGTATTCGTCACCATTTCGCATTTTCATTAATTTCCCAAATGAGCTATTTCCTGCTGATCAATTTTAGTAGCGGAAGTTCTTTCTAATAAATTACGCACTGCGATTAATCTCGTTGGATTATTGATTTACATTGTTAAGAAGAATCAAGTAAGAAACTGCGAATAGTTTTTCTTTTCTCCGCATTGCGCTATTTTGGTATATTTGTTTGATTAATAGAATAGGTTTCACAGAAAATTTTATGCTGTTATTGAAAACAGTAAACTAACTATCAAATCTCAAAATAGGGGTACTTAAAGGCAACAAAATGTTTATTTCGTCTTTTTTCTTGTTTTATTAAATTAAGAAGAATAGAGCTCTGTATTCTTAAGAAATGTGATCTAAGGAAATGAGATTTATTTTTAAATGTACACAAACAATTTTCTTTTATAATACAAAAGAGTAGTGATCAATTTGCTAAATAATTTGTGCTTTTTATATTTGATGCAGCAAGAAATATCGATGAATCTTATGAAAGACATGGAATCGTGTTGAACTTTTTTCTATAAGTGATGTTATTATATTGGATTTCTATGTTTCCAATCTATTTTCATGATAATAATGTGAACTTATGTTTTTTCAGATAGTATAATGAGCATACGAGTGCAGGAATAATACTATTTTAAAATGAATAAAAAAGTACAATGACATTAGAAATAAAGTTTCAATAAAGCAAAATCAAGAAATAAGTGATACTATAAATTAGGGAGTAACTTTAATTAAATGTTTTTATGCGTATTGAAAGAAGAATTGATGACGCAAACGCTGGCAGATAGCACAAACGTAAACGCTCTTTGTATCTTATATGTAGCTAGTAGATAACTGCGTATATTTTCCATATTTTACGTAAATGTGTATTTAGCTGTAAGGAGATACTTAATGGCCGTCATTTCAACCCTATACTCGTGATAACTGAATATACGTGAAAATTCAAACTCACATATTCCACAGTTAAAATTATAATTTCAATGTGTGTCTGCTGTCTCGTATCAAACTAATCATCGAATCATATTGTCTTCCAATTTCTTAAGCACAAACCGAAAGAACAGATCCTGGATGGTAAACCCTCGGGTAATATATCTCAGAAAAAGGAAGAATATACCTATTTTTCAATAAAGTACAACCTGACCGCCAATACCTAAAAGGCGCTTGTTGCATTTTTTAAAGGTCATGGTCTTCGATTCATATCTCTTCAGATTGCACCACATCGACTAGTGTGTAGTACAGCTCACGCGAGAAGGTAGTTGGGTGACGTGGTTTTGTCCGAGTCTATTATTTGAATTAGGGGAATGGTAGAAATGTAAAGAAATTCCTTCCTCAATTGGTATCTTTAGGGCTGGTTTTGGCACCCAGTTTATTATTCGATTTCCAAAGTTGACTAGGAATAAGCCATCTATGGCGATCGCCACGTCTGTTCCTTTCGCTGCTGAGATTGCAGTCTTTATCCCAGACAACCTTCAACACCTATTCAGAAATCCTGACTCAAGGTCGTCCACCTTTTCGCGGGAGCAACACCTATAGTTCCCTTTAGACATTTCCTTTATTCAAAAGAAATAAAAACGATTAAGCTTCCTATTATCTACCAATTCGCTTAACAACTTGGTTGTAGCATATCGGTCGTTAAGTGAGGAATGTATGTTATGATAAGTATGGAAGAATATGTTTGAATAAGTGTTCATTCTCATCCATAATTTCGGGGTCGCGGTAACCCGTTTGATAGAGTGGAAGATTAGCAAAGTTGGCGGGGGATAAACCATCTATGTTTCTTTGGATTCAGTGCAGGAAATCACTTATCCGAGACAACCTTTCACACCTATTCAGAAATCAGCTGATCGAAGGCCTTCTCGGGGAAGTCGCGCTATAACTGTGAAGAAAGGAACCCAAATCATTACGCACTTCCCTCCCTCTCATCCAAATGATCCAGACCACTATTCCGGCATAAATATTTCTGGGCAAATGGCAGAAGGACATAACACAGAGCAAAGAGGTTCATTACCGGCTTAGTAAGCTGGTTCACTTCTTGGAAGCTAAGGAAGAAATATCCTCGGGAAGAATCTATTGGTTCCCTTACTGAGAATTCTTGGATCCATTGTGCACTTTTAGCAACTCCACCATGGGGAGATTTACATCTAACTGTTTCCACTACGCCCTGTGGGTTAAATCACCGTAAGCCCTCCAAGGTTTGACACCTCAAAGTGGCTATTGTATTGTATTGAGTCGTTAAGATAAACATGAATACCATGCCGTTGGCCATTTAATGAAATAGATGGAGAACGTGGAAGGAGAATTGTGGTAATATCTCAGAAATGGGGATCACGTGGGCTTGGGAATCGACTTGGGTCGATTGAATAACGAAGCACAAACTAGTCAATACCACGCTCGTCTAATAGTCCGAAGTTAGGATTCGTGCTTCCTTCCAATACCACAGCCTTTCGTCCGGAGATATTCAGAGTGATCAGAAAAAATAGCATGAAGCTCCGTACACATGCTCCTATTTCACTAGAAGGTTGATGTACCATGCTTATACATCCACTAGCAAAATCATTTCCTTATTCTTAGAGTATTTATACTCTGGGTGTGCTGCTCTTTTTTGTGTCAGTCCATACAAATGTGTGTCGTCTCAAAACAACAAATTCGGCCAGAACACTATACTTGACCGCCCACATTTTACCCAGAAAATATGACAGTCACATTGCGATTCTGAAAGACGAACGGACGATACTGATAAAATAGCTACCACAAAATAATATCCAGAACCATACACACTGAGTGTTGCTTCTTCTGTTGAAAGGAAAAGCGCTAACAGAGGGAAAGAATAACTTTCTGGCCTATCCTTCCAAGCGTACAATAAATACGACTCTAACCATGAACGATTTCGCGAGGGGAAAAGGAACACAATAATGCGCATGCGAGGAGGCAGAAATGGATGTTACAAACAATTTCAAAACGGTATCTTTTCCCGAAGAGCAATTTGAAGTTGTGTTTATTTTGCGTTCTGTTTTTCATTTCGACATCAAAATCGTTTCTCTTTGGGAATAAATGATGCGCATATTGTTCTGCGTTGAATCTCGCATGCGCCTTCTGAGTATCTTGTGCTTTCCCCCTTATTATTTCTTCTCAAAATATACATCGGGATTTCGAGTAATGGACCAAAGCTTGGGACAATATCTCCCGTGAAGAGGTCCCATCTTCTTGCCTTTAATATGCATCCTCCAGGAACTTCTGATGCAAAATAAAAATCCCTCGTATTGCACTCCACTTTTGATTTTCCCTTGCACGACATAAACATGTTTGTTAAATTCCATCGCACGCGGGAAACATCCAAGTCTGTATTAAAACACTGCCGAGGAGCTTTCTCTGCAGTCCGACTCCAGATGTCTTTGAACATTTTATGCAAAACGAGTATTTTAAAAGAATATTCTGCACAATTTTTTCAAAGCCCCAAAAGCATAAATTGCATCACGTAAACTAATGTACATGGTCAAATGAAACTTTTAGCATAATTTATATGTTATCTTTGCTATATAACACTATAGTTTGTGGAATATAAATAACAATTTTATTAATTATGTGGAAATAAAATAATAAGTTTAATTAATTTGCACATGATTAGTTCATTGCATAAATATTTATCAGTGCATCTTACAATGTGCAGCTTTGCCAAATATGGCCCTTGCACCATAAAACCCAAAACCAACTAACCAATTTACACTGAATGCATAAAATATTAAAGTAATGATTGTAATGTGTTGTTTGCAATGAGACATGTTCAAATTAATGATATTCATTTACACATTTGATTAAGTTTGTTATTTACATATTAATGATTTTTATTTCATTTTAAAGTGCTAAGATGTTCCTAAACTTTACATAAAATCCTTCAGTTTTCTAAACTTTCGCGCATTCGTTTTTAAAATTTCAGTTATTTGTATATTTATTTCTCACAAGTCGTTTTTACTATAATCTGAGAAAACTTATTCCAATTTTAAAAGTATTTGAACAATCGCTTCTTCCTTTGCTTCGATTTTTCCCTGAGCACTTGACTTTTTACGCCTCTGCGCTTAGAACTTGACTGTTATAGATGCAGTCAGTTAAAAGAACGGACCTTCAACTGTCGACGATCTGTCAGCAATGTTGATGAGATACTTATCAACTTCTATTTGTGTCGGCGATTTAAGGTTAGATATTTTAGTGTGTACCTTAAATATCTTATCAAAAATCTCTTGTTGATATTTAGCAAAGGTGTAGCAAATTATAACCCTCTGAGAGATTCGTACCCTTCTGCCTGACTTCCAAACAATTTTGATCTCTTTGACCTATAGAATCTTTCCTGTATTTATTTCAAATCAACACATGTGGATATTTGGATATTTCAATTAACGTCACACTGGAGCAACACAATGGGCTATTGGTGACGGTCCGGGATCAATCCCAAAGGGAAAGATCCGAGGACAACACCACGTAATTTTGAACCACGGTCAGATGACGAGGCAACACCTGAGCTGGCACCCCACTCTCCAAACTTCCACACCACGCCAACGTGAGGACATTTGAGGCCACGACAGATTTAACGTGCACCAGCCCCCTTTGTACACGACGGTGTTTGGCTGGATTCGAACTCGCAACCCTTCGGTTGCTAGTTCGTTACTCTTCCAACCGGGCCACCGCGGCCCTATTTCAAATCAACACATGTGAAAATGTAATCACTATGCGTGTTATGGGGGGAAAGTAATACTACTCTACACGGAAATTTCGTGACACTTAGATGGATGAAGATTTATTATGTGTGTTTTTTCACTTCATTCATTAGTTATGTTAATTCACTTCACTCATTCATTATGTGTGTTTGTTCAAAAAGAAATAGTGAGCTGCTGAAGTTTTTTTTTTGAAAGATACTTTTTATTTATAGTTACCCTTTCGAACCAACTGTTTCGAAAATTAACTCCGGCCAATTTAAAATGAATGCCGTGTGGTGACATTCATTAAAGAATAGTCCCAATGTAATCCAAGCATGTCGTAAGAGGCGACTAAAATGGATACCCAGTGCCTGGGGGTATAGCCGTGTACCCCTGTCTCCAGGAGGTTTACAAATATGGAGGACTGGTCCGCCAGGTTGGACGAGGGACTAACAACCCCTGTCTGGAAAAAACCATTGTTACGAAATCACTAACAAGACAAGCAAAGTAGACTGTCAAAATAGGCGATAGAACTGGATTTCGGAAACGGACTAAAGATTTTAGATTTGGGACCTAGAATGTGTTGAGCTTATTTCGCTCTGGTGCAGTGAAACAACTGCTGGGGCAGCTGTGTAAATATGGGTTAGATATATTGGCAATACAAGAAATAGATGGGCAAAGAGAGCAATGTTGCTGAATTTGGTGTATACACGATTTTAAACAGTGCACGTTCTGTTGTAGATTCCCACGGCTTTGTGGAAAAAAGAGAAATAGGGAAAGAAATAATTGATTTTTGAGCAGTAGGTGAGAGAATTTGTATAAGATTAAGGGCAAAATTCTTTAATATGACCTTGTTCAGTGTACATGCACCGACTGAAGATGCCGAGGAAGAACAGAAGAATGAATTTTATGAAAGATTGGATATAGAAATACTAAATGTACCTAGACATGACGTTAAATTGTTCTGAGAGACTTAAATGCAAAAATAGGCACAGAGGCCTCATTTAGACCTACAATAGGATGGTTTAGCTTACATGATAATAGCAATGAAATTGGAGTAAGGGCCGTTGTCAAAGTCTTCGGATTAGAAATTAATGTAGGAAAGAATAAATTTAAGTAATGGATTGCAAGGGAAGTGAGGAAGATACAGAGCTTAGGATAAATGATACAGTTAAGTTTAAAAGAGTTAATGAATTTAGGTATCTAGGCTCAATTGTTACTCAAAATAATGATATTATGCCTGAACTAAAACAGATTCTTAGTGCAAAAAATCGGAGCTTTTTCGCGCTGCAAAAAATAGTAAGATCTAAAGCAATTGCGAGGAAGACAAAGCTTATAATGTATAAAACTATCATTAAACCAACAGTAATATATGGATCGGAGACATGGACTTTGACTCAAAAGCATGAAAAAATTTTGATAACTTAGGAGAGAAAGATCTTGAGAGCCATATTTGGACCAATCAAAGAAGGCGATGTGTGGAGAAGGAGATGCAATCATGAAATCCAAAAATTATATAGAGAAACAAATATCATAAAATTTATAAAAATCAAAAAGAATCCAATGGTTGGGACACATGGAGAGAATGGGTAACAACCGAGGCACAAAAAGATATTTAAGCATCAGTGTCAAGACCAGTGAAAACCGGAAAGGCCGAGGAAAAGATGGCGTGAGGAGGTGGAAAAGACCTCAAAAGCATGAAAATAAAATATTGGTGGACTGAAGTCTAAGACAGGTCGCTTTGGAGTCGTATCGTTAGGGAGGTCAAGGTTCAACATGGACTGCACTGCCGGGTAGTTAGTTAATTTAAAGTGAAGGTTGTGAATTAATACTTCACATAAATACTACGTAAAGTTATATTTTTAAGTGTACAAAACTTTTCTGATCATTAAAACACAAAAACGTAGCAAAACGCATTAACAGACCAATTGTGTTTGTTGTTTAAACACTTAATGAATCCTACGAAATTTACACGCGTGGAGATATTCGTGAATTCTTCAGATTTACTTGTCAATAGAGACCATTTTCACTGCATTATATATATATATATATATATATATATATATATATATTCTAAATACTATGACTGTATGTTTGTTTTATGAAAAACCCAAATTCGAAAACTCCTTGCATATATAATTTAGAGTGTATAATTTGAAACAAATGTTTCGTCATAGAAAATATTCCCTTCACAGGGAGGTTGGGAAAGTCTTACTTTTTTCCTATTTTGGTAGAATTCTCTGAATAAATTTCGAACAAATTTATTCTAAAACTGAATATGCAAGTCTTCTGTCAAAAGTTACTCAGCATCACATCCGAAATTAGTTACTTGTGAATTCTTCTGTTACAAATTAGACAGAGAATAATACAGTAACAATGTTTCTGTTTAAAAATAACTCACAAGCGATAACATGCTGAATACATTTGCATTTTCTCGCATATCATTATTTTTAATGCTTCAGCGTACTATTTTTAATGTTTCTGAAAATCATTAGCTTTCTTTGGGTGTATGAATAAACATATACTAAATAAAACTTAAAAGCGTGTCATCTCTTCTTGATTAGTTTGAAATATTTTGAAATTCATTAAACTTATGTTATCAATTCTAGAAAAAGGTTAAGGTATCACGGAATTAAACACTGAGCAATTGTCTTTGTTTTCTTAACCCAAGCTTTATTCTTAGGATAGCAACATGGCGGTGAACGAAGAAGACGAGTTTTACGATCAATGTTGCAAAACTGGAAACTGCCATTTTTCCAAAGTGCAATATGAATCAGCAGATCCCAGATGATGCAAGAAGGGCATGGGGTGAGTTAAAAGTTCTTGTTGTGAAGCATGTTGAATATATTAAGTCTTCGCATTTTTGAGAAGCTTGTAAAGAAAGTTTAATGGAATGTGTGAAGGTCAACCAGAGGTCATTTGCAAATGTTGTGGCGCCATCTGTACCCGACAATCGAAATTATTCGGATTATTGTATTATTGTTAGTGCAGATAATTGTACATCTGGTGACGTTAAAAAGATTATTAAAATTGAAATAGATCCGAGGAAAAATAAGTTTCGAGTTCGCCACATGAAGACTATCGGTAATAATAAAGTTCTAATCAAATGTGTTTCAGGATCTGATAAAGAAAAATTATTCTCTGCTATACAAGAGGATTCAACTGTTCTTAAACCTTCACTCCCGAAGCGTAGAAACCCAACACTTGTAGTAAAAAATATTCCAAATGATGTAAAAAATGAAGAACTTTTAGAGATTATTGCTGATCAAAATCCTGAAATCATTGTTTCGGATGAGTTTTGGAAGGAAGCTAAAGTTCGTTTCACTTTGAAGCAATTTCAATATGAGAGAAGTATGGTGATTGAAGTGCATCCTGTTATGCGTAAATGTATTTTAAAGAATTCCATGAAAGTTATATGGAATTCGCATAAGGTTGAGGACTTTATTGTGCTAAATAGACGTTTTTCATGTCTGGGATATAATGGCAGAGGTTCTGAGTGTAGGAATACACTAACTTGCTATCATTGCGCTGGCGAACATAAAAGTTCCCACTGTAATAAGAATATAAAGTTTACTATGATGGTGGAGCAGAACTTGTTAAGACTGCTATCATTATTCGTGGTGACTGTTTCTCCTCTTTCCTGGATATAAATAACACCGATTATAAAGTTGTTCTTGATCTTTGTTATTATGATTTAACGAAAGTCTCAAACATTTTAATTTCCAAGAAGTCAAGTCATTTTTTGTGTGGAATGGATTCAAATAGCAAGTCATAAATTTGGCATAGCCCTATTTCTGACGGTAGAGGTACGAAGATTTGTGATTTCTTAAGTGCAAATCAGATGTTTGTTATTAATGAAGATCGTGGTCCTACATTCAGCTCAACACAGGGTTTTAGTTACATTGATATTACATTTTGTAGCTTGGGACTTCTTCGGTATGTTCAGAATTGGGATATCTCTGAGGAGGATTCTCTCTCGGACCACAAAATGATTACTTTTGAATTTGATATGTCTATTCCAAATGTGTTTCATTCTTCGCGTTCTTTTAATTTTACTAGAGCAAATTGGTCTTTATTTGCTGACTTATGTATCAGTGAACTGTATGATTTATATCTTCTTGGAGAGTGTTCCGATAAATTCACTTTGGAAAGGATAGTTAATAATTTTACTTCTGTACTTTTCAAATTGCCATAGCATCTATCCCAAATAAAAAAGGTAATCAAGAGAGTTCCCTGGAGGCCATAGAAATTGAGTGTATGAGAAAACATGGGAATGCTGCAAGACGCAGATATCAAAGGGAACAAAATGTTATTGTGAAATAAATCTGTAAAGCTAAGTATATGGATTTGCAACACAAATATAAGGTAAAATTGTCAGATGTCAAGCTGAACTCTTGGAGATAATTCTTTCAAATATAAATGTCCACAATGTTTGGAAGAATATACATAAGTACGGTGTTAAAATCACCTTCATGAAGAAAGTAGAGATTTCTGGAATTAAACTTCCAAATGGGGTTGCTACCTCGTGTTTGAAACTATTTCTGCTGTGATGACAGTGTTTTCCAGCTGATAATGAAAGTGACGATGATAATGTTCACAGAACTATGCGTTCTGAATTGCAAAGACCATATTCGTTTGCTGAAGATTGTCCTTTTACTACCTCTGAAATAGAGTCCATCATTAAAAACTTAAAAGAAATAAAACTCCTGGACCGAACAGACGCAGGTTGAGGAAGATTCAACGGAGAATCCTTCTGCGTCTTGTCAGAGGTTATTGAACTTTAAGTTATGAAGCAACCTTTGTGCTATAGCCGGAGTTCCACCTTTAGACTTGGAAATTGAGTGCAAAAATAAATTGTATACTTCGATTTTAAATGATTTTAAGATGGACTGTGTTGATGGAAAATTGCCTCTCTGCGACATCCCTCATCCGGCTGTTTTAAAACCAATTCATCTAATTAAGTATGAGAAAATGTGGAGAAGCTTTTTCAGAAAGTCTGTTTTACGGACGGTAGTAAGATGAACAACAAACTTGGCCTTGTTTTAATTTTATTTGAAGACAACTTCGAATGCGGCTTTTATAAACATCGTATCTTGAATGAATGCACTATCTTTCAAGCAGAATTGTTTCGTATTATTCTCGCAGTTAAGTGGTTTAAAGAAAATGAAAATTTTGTTCAAAGTACCTTATTTGTAGCGATTCTCTTTCCTCTTTACATTTACTGAAGAATATTGTAAACACAGAAAAATTAGTTGTTGAAACGCTTTTAACAACTAGTTCTCTTAAAAATTGAGGAATTGAGATTTTCTTTGCCTATTTGCGTGGACACTGTGGAATTTACGGGAATGAAAGAGCTGATTTTAGCAATTGATGTAAATTGTAACATTCCTGTGTTACTTGAAAGCCTTATATTATGACAAGCTTATTGCTAAGTGGAACGAATAGTATGTCTCATCTGAGAAAGCTGGCCACACCAACATTTTTTTTCCTACTATTAAGCATAGATTGAACTCAGAATTATTTTTCGTCACGAACTTCAAAATTACACAATTTTTATCTGGCCATGGAAATTTTGCGAAATATCTATAGGTTTCATCTTCGTACTAATGTTATGTGCGAGTGTTCTAAAAAGCAGCCACAAGATGGGGAGCATTTGCTTTTTAGTTGTCCTGCATTTAAAAATTCAAGAATGTGCCTACAAAATGATTTGAGAAAATTAGGTAAAACATGACCAGTGAAACTTAATGTTCTTGTTAAATCTAATCTGCTTTTCTACTCATTTGGCAATTTCATAAAACCTTGTAATATTAGTTAAATTGTTTTCCACTGTTTCTTTGTTAAATCAACTTACTTCTGTAAGCGCCTTGTTGGACTTCTGTGGTGCACGAGGAGTTTGCTTTTGTTCAATAAAAAAACTTTATTCTTAAGCTCAAGCTTATAAGTGTATTAAATTCAAAAACACTTTTAATCTCATATGTCGAAATATAAATTTAGGTCTTATATTTTTTCATATTTGCTTTTCAAATTTATTACTTTTATATAAAAGTAACACACACACAAACTTAAAAAGGCATTAATATCTTGGTGTTTTCCAAATGAGATAAATATCAGTCTAACGATATAAAAAAAATACATTGGAAACCATTCTGTCTGAAACAGCTTGTTTCGTTTTCACAAAATTTTGCTTTTTGACTTGTGTAATACACATTTTCCTGAGAGGGATATTTATGGATAATTTTTTCTTCGCATATTACTTATTATTTCAAATCAAAGGTTTAAAAAATCTGAGAAAAATAAAATTCCAAAAATGTTTTAGATGAAAAATGCTTATTTTACATTTTTCTTAATTTCTCCCCTAAAATTATAAAAATAAATGTTGAATAAAAAATAATTTTTGGAACACAAAATAAATTATGTTCATTTCAGTCAAATATACTATAATAATTATGGGCACATAGCTTTAAAAAATTCCATGCACAATGTTCTATTATGAAAGGTAATAAGAGTTCTTTAGAAGTTCATGATTCTTCTATAAAATCTAGGTTTGACTTCGTTCGATTTGTCACTTTACGATAATCTTTTGCAACACAAATTATAAAATCTGGAAGTCTTTCATCTCAAAATGTTTTCTAGAACTGAATTATCATGGATATAAGACTAATGGAAATAGGTTTACCTAAAGTAGCTAATTGTTTTCTACTTTAAAATTGAAATAGATTGTGAAATGCATTCTAATTGGGCAGTATTTTTAATAAATTTTTATTTCAGCGTGTACTAATGCGATGCATTAAATATTCTTTATTTATAAACAAATTAACAAATCTAATTCAAAAATATAAAAAGAAACATTGATCGATATTTAGCACGAGTAACTAGCTGCGCTTTACCAACGCAAGCTATAACGCACATAATAATTCGTCTCTGAAAATTAAATACACATTTTAAAAACCTTGAAATGCATTCTTGAAAAGGAAAAACTTCTTCGTTCTTTTTATGACACCGCGACTTAGATTCAAATGAATCCAAACACTAAATTAAGTATGAATAACCTATTGCTCTTTTTCTCCAAATCAAAGTACATTGTGTAATACACCCTTAGCCAATCAGCCAGCTCGAGGGACGCGCCAATTTTAATCAATCATTAAAATGCATCCTAATTTCGTCTCCAAGCTATTTCTCCATCTGCTTTGAATGCCCGGAAGGGCTACCCAGTGTCTGTTCTGCTGCATATAGGGTTTCTCATTCACAGAAGCTGAGATTGAGGAGAGATAGTTAGCGAGTTAATAGAAGCTGCGTCTTGATACGTGGCTGTCAATTAGACTGTTGCATCAGATTGTATCATGCCATGATCAAAATGGATGCATTGGAATTCGATACCTCCAGGTGTTTACGCCCTTTCGCCTTGGTGCATTATTAAATGTAATTTCTGATAGGGAGTTAGCAGTTGGATTGGTAGAAGGAATATTGTTGGCTTACATCGCTTTGCTGATTATGTAGCTGAAGAGGAACGTAGAGGACGGATGGTCGAAAGCTGTATTGTGCGAATGAAGAAATTTATATTCCCAACAAATGAGCAATGATTGATAGTATACAAAATAAAATACAAACCCGAGTTTCAAAGTATGTTTGAACATTTTGATGAATCCTCAAAATCTAATAGAAATATTTATATTTCTTCCGCTACAGAAGTTCAGTATCTTAAAATGCAGGTATTTTAATTATTTTGTGTAGTTATACTGTCTCACAATAATTAAAATTTGAAGGAAGAAAATTTAATGATTTATTTGGTCATTATTAAAGGTATAACCATCAAGCAGGAAAGCATAACAGAAGAAAAAGTGAAATGGAATGATAAATAAATGCTAATCAACGTTAATTGAGAGATTTTCAGTGTCTGAACAAACCATACTGAAAGCGAAGATTGTTTCTACTGCAAAAAATGCTCTCTTTCGGGGTTATCTTAAATGTAGTTCATCACCCTTTTGGCAACGTTTAGCTTTTAATCTAATTAGAGTTGACCAATCAACTATAAAATATATCAATTCGGAATTCCTTCTCTTGCATTTTTAATGGAGAAGCGCTGAAACCGTGATTGATCTAAAACTAAGCCAAGTGACTCCACGTTAGAAATACGTGTAGAGAACACTTTCCGCCACAAAAACACTACCGCCATCTAAATTTAGCTCGACAGAAAATGCCTCTCTTGGATGAATCCTTATAAACAAATTCTTTTGTTCTTCGAATTATAAAGAACGAAAAATAGTTGTTCAAACTCTTTTTATTCTCTATTAGTTTTATTGGTGAACATATAAATATTAAAGTAATAAATATCACTATAGTATATTTGGTAGAAAAAATATCTACAAAAATAAATATAGATAATTTTTAAATAAAAAAATACCCTAAAATCGTACTAATGAAATCATTTTTGTTTGTCGGCAGTATTACTCTTCTCCTGACTACTGATAACTACAATCTCTTAGCACATTTAATTTATTACTGTCTGCTCATACATTGCAAACATCAAGCAACAAGCTATTTTTATTACTGCTCCAATAACTTTTGAAGTAAAGAAGGAAGAGAATAAAATGCATGGCACTGATAGTAACTCTCGTCCTCACAGCATCTCTTGAAGCAAACTCAAGCAATTTGAAGGAAATCCAAAACATCCACCTAGTCACTTTCCTATCTTGTTTTCACAGGGTTTTGACAAAGTCATCAGTCTACTTCACGTTTTTGTTTCACTTATCACTCCACGGTGAGACCTCTTAACCACAGACGCAGTACACAGCGTCGTAGATGATCTCATAAACATTGCTTAATATAGCGTGAAGGACTTATAAGACTGCGCAGCGCACTGGGTTCGTCGTGCCTAACGCTCCAAATCTACAACAGCCACTGCATGGAAAAAAGAACCATTTACCAGCCATTTTTCAAGGGCCGTTAAGTAGATAGCGTCCCCTCGTCCTTTCTTTGGATGGAGGTTTTCAGCTTCTCTTCTCTAAGGAAGAAGATTGAAATGTAGTTTGGGGGCGGCTTTGGGTGGCTGAAATATTGAATTCAGTCTCAACCATTCAGCAGTATCTTACATAGATTTATTTTCTCCTAATTTGTAGCAATTTATTTAGTTAAATGCTAGTGAGTGTGGGTGTGTTTGCTTGTTTTTAATAGGCCATTTGTTGTATAGAGGTTCTGATTTTCAGTGTCCAATTGTATAAACTCTAGCTAGATCTGCACAGATTTACCTGAAGTAAACAAGTATATAGCGTCCTCTCGTGGTTTCTTTGTATTGAGGTTTCCAGATTTTCTTCTCTAGGGAAGGAGATTGAAATGTAGTTTGGGGGAGGCATTGTGGCTGAAATATTGAATTCAATCTCAACTCTAGCAGTACCTTACAGATACTTAGTTTTTCCTAGTTTGAAGTCATTCAGTTAGTTAATAAATGCTGGTGTGTGTGTTTTCTTGTCTTCAATAGATTATTTTTCTTCATTGGTACTCTGGTTTTGAAGTTCTCCACTTTTATAGACTCTAGCTACTGTTGGACACTTTTCATGAAGTCAACAGCAATATTATCTTAATCAAAAAGCTTTTATAGCGTCCACTTACAAGTGAAATACATTAGATCAAAGAACATAGAAACTGAAGTGAGAAAAGTCTACTCCCTAAGTGTGTGTTTCTCAAGAAAAAACGTAACATTCATGCGAGGAAAAGATAACTCAATAGATTTCACCACTCTAAAGGTCATCACATTCTGGTCTAAAAAACCAAAAGTTTCATACCTCGAAACTTTTGTATATATATAAGTTTCAAAAGTTTCCTATACGAGTAGCTGAATTCAAACCATGAAGCACATAAGCCCGTTTCAAAAACTAAATTTCTCTTCCTAGATAAAGCAGATAACTTCCTTCTCGTTCATGCAAAAAATATGTTTAGTTCTGATAGAACAGTCAGTTTGTAGAGTAGGACTACGATTTGTAAATCGAAGAGTTGAAATGAGCTAGTCGAATACTGTTTCAAAGCATCATCCAGATGAAGTGCGATATTGCTAAAAGTGTTGATCAATTCATAAGAAAACTATTTTTTAAATGTTCAGTTCAAACCACTGCGAAATGTTCTTCGTATATTTGAATAGACCTATCTATTCAAGAGCTTTAACACAATATCACGTGCAGTCGTGTTGCGCTAACGATTGTTCAGATAAACCACGATATCGTCAAAAATGTTCACCAGTTCACAAGAAAGCTAATATGCTAGCAGGATTACTGTTCGGCACGTGTTTTTGACAGTATAATAATTTCAATCGGGACAAATTTTTGTCACAGGCTATCGGAGTAAGTCAACCCATCCTTTCATGGAGTTAAACGTAGTCTGACATCAAAAGAAAAAACTATCCCTAACTTGCGTTGCTTTTATTCACCTTAAAATGCAATAGAATGCTTGTGGGAAACCCAAGCACATGTTCACCGACAGGCATCACGGTAACTCTTATTCGAAGCACTCAAAAGGAGCAGCGTTCTCGTTTTTTAAAATGCAAACGCCAACGGATAGGCGGGCAGACATTATGGTAACGTTAAATGATCGTTTTATCACCATGCTTGAGTATATTCTGTGTGGAAGGAGGTATGGCAACATTAGATCTGTTGTAAAACTGGAGAAGAGAAAAATTGTCGAGGACACTTTAAGCAACACGCAAGCTGTGGCGAGCAAAACTACCGCCATGGCGTGATAAGAAACAATTAAAGAAAAACTTTTGGGAAAGATATTTGTTTTTCTCTTGCGTCTTGATGCGAATTTTTTTATTTTTCACGAGCGCTATCACGCCAGGTGCATAACACTTAATACTGCTATCTTAAAGTTACTTTAAACTTTAGTTTTTTTACGTAGGACTACCTCCGTGGACAGTATGGGTCAATTTACGGTCTACCGCTTGATACAAAAATGGGTCCACATTGAAATCGTTATATCCTTAAAAATACGTGTCATTCGTAATCATATTAGCATATTCGTATGCAACATGGAGTCCAATCAGCATATTGTGTAAATATATCGTATGCCTGAAGCTCCCTTTTCTCCCCATGGATGACGGAATGATGCATTACTTCTGGGTGTACTGCCACGTTTGATTCAGTCTATTTCGGCAACAATGAGAGCAACACGGCTGTATGTAGTATCATTTTAAAGCTCTTGACGAGTTCTAATAAAATATGCGAACATTTTGCAGTGATTTGAAATGAATATTTTCAAAAGTGCTTTCTTTTGAACCGGTGACTTTTGACAATATCGTGGTTTATCTGGACAATCGTGAGCGCAACACGACTGTACGTGGTATCGTCTTAATGTTCTCGACGAGAACTATTCAAATATATGAATAACATAAACAAAGTAGTTGGTAAGTAAGTAGTTGAATTAACGTCGCACTGAAGCAACACAACGGGCTATTGACGAGGGTACGGGATCAATCCTAGGGCAGCAATTAGTAATTTTGAACAATAGTCAGATGACAAGGTCAACACCTGAGCTGGTACCCCACTCTCCAAATTTCCACACCACATTAACGTGAGGATATTTGAGGCCACGACAGATTCAACGTGCACCAACCCTTACAAACACGATGGCATTTGTTTAAATCGAGTTTCAAACTCACAACCCTTCGGTTGCTAATCCCCTACTTTTCCAACCAGTTTACCTCGGCTCTCATAAACAAGGATGATGATACGATTGCACGACGGTAAACTAATTGTAGTCATCAAAGCATATAAGAATCAATGACTAATTTGAATTTATTTTATACATTTTTCATTTTCTTTCCCTGTTCAATACGCTTCAGTAATTCATTTAATCAGACCGAAAAGTTCCGACAACGATTTGCATTGAGTCAGTTGGAATACATATAACAGTTCTCGTAGAATACTTTTCTAAATATTCGTACTTTATGTTTCGAGATACTGAAATGTCTGTTCTTTGACTTCTTTTACCCACTTTAATTCTCTTACATGCAAAGGGTCGTATGTGAAGATGCTATTGGTAATCGTATGTGAAAGTTATGCTGTGGCCTGAGAATCAATGTGCATTTGCTATGGTAATTGTATGTGAATTTCTATAGCATGAGTATGTGAATTTGGTTGTAGTAATCGTATGTGAATTGCTATGCTATGGTAAGTGAATCATATGTACAGTTGCAATAGTAATCGTATGTAAATCATAACTGCATTTGCTATAGTAATCATTTGAATCATCTTTATTTGCTATAGCAATCGTATGTGAATTGATATACTATGGTATGCATATGCACACATGCTGTAGTAATCGTAAGTGAATTGCTTTGCTATGTGAATCACATGTGCATTTGCTGTAATAATCGTATCTGAATTAGGCTCCACGTGTATGGCGTGTTACCAAATGATGCAAATGGCCTAACTACCTTCGTTGTGATCAATGAGTTTTCAATCTTTCCTCTAAGAAGTGTTTTTTGTCTTAGACCAAAAACGACTATGTGAAGTCATCGGTCTAAGTACGACTGTCAATATCTAGTATTATCATTATTGCGAGATTACTTTTAAATGAATCATCAATAATTTATCACACCGTTTAACACCTTTTGAACTTTAAGGAAATAAAAAGAAACAATATATTTATGGTATTTCTTAAAATAATGGTGCAGCGTTTCATAAATATTTGCAGTTTTAAAAGAAATATGTTAGTGTTAAGAGATTCATGTCTTTTCATTAATTATTCGGCTTAACACCATTAAGTTGTTTTCCAGAATATCTTAACTTGTTAATTGTTGAAAGTTCTGTGAGAATTTCTGAATATTTTTGTTGCTCCATGTTATATCAAGAGGAAAATTCATAACTAATTTTTCAAACAAATATCGCCTTCTTTTCAGGCTGTTCCTAAAGCATTTGGGCTTGTTGCCAAAATCTTTTATGTGAATTCTACGCATATTTCTTTCGAACTAAAATTTGTGAGGCATTCTGAAGAAATAAGAGAAACTTTGGACAGTGAGCAAAAATGAAAATATCTTTCTTTCTCTTATTATGCATTCCGTCCCATCCTTCTGTGAGCCACAAGCTCCATTAAATTCTAGGAGTTGGTGGAATAATATGATGAGCGTGTGTATTTTTCGGAAACAAATTGCTACTGCAGGCTGAAGTATGCTGAAACACATAGCAAGCGCTTTTTTCATCTGTAACTAAAGTGAGACTTGTTAAAATGGTATTTTTTACTTTGTAACTGCGATTTAGAGCTCAAAGTCACGAAATGTGCTATATATACAATTGAAGGAATTCCACTGTTTTTACACAATACCAAAGTTTGAAATGTTTAGATATACTAGATTGTCAATAGGGAGGAGCAAAAAAATTGGTCGAAATCAGTATAGTTTGAGTGAACAGTACAGAAGTGAAAACACAAGAAAGTCATCATTTATATAATAAAAAACCGATAAAACAAATTATTTTCAGAAATTTCATTGAGAGAGTTTGAATTTGAGAAATATTGCCATTTTGATAAATACGAGGTATGACTTTCAAAAAACCGGATTAGTGCTATAAAATCTTTTATTGGTTTTCTTTCACAATTTTAACATTATCCTCCTCAATATACTCCCCCATGATCCCTACACCATGTGAATTTTCCATTGGTCAAAGTAGTGCTGTAAATCATTTTCTGAAAGCATGTTCATGGTCTCCGTCGCTTTTTCTTTCACAGCTTCTATTGTCTCAAATCTGGTTCCTTTCAGTGCTGATTTGACTTTGGGAAATAGAAAAAGTCACACGGGGCGAGATCCGGTGAATAGGGTGGATGGTCTAACACAGGGATCCCATGCTTGGCCAAAAACCTCTTGACAGATAGTGCAGTGTGGGCCGGAGCGTTGTCCTGATGAACAAACCATGACTTGTTTTTCCACAATTCAGGTCGTCGTCTTCTTACGCGTTCACGAAGGGTTGTCAGGACCTCAATGTAGTAATGCTGGTTCACAGTTTGACCTTCAGGTCCCATGAATGTCAAAAAAAGCAATCATCATTGCTTTGAATTTTGATTTGCTCATTCGAGCTTTCTTTTGTCTCGGTGAACTGGGGCTCTTCCAAAACATTGATTGGCGCTTAGCCTCGGGATCGTACGTAAAAAACAAGGATTCATCACAATTTATCACCCTCTCTAAGAATTTAGGGTCCCTTTGAATGTTTTCCAAAGTGTCAGCACAAATGTTCATTCGAGATTCCTTTTGTTCGAGTGTGAGGTTCTTCGGTACCATTTTCGAACACACTTTCTTTATGTTAAAACTTTCGTGCAAAATCTGCCGAACACTTTCTTTGTCGATTCCTATGAATTCAGCAACAGCGAGAATACTTAACCGACGGTTTTTTTTTTCGGATCAACTCACCGATTTCTTTAATGTTTGCGTCCGTTTTTGACGTGCAAGGTTGTCCTGGGCGTGGGTCGTCTGCGATCTCTTCTCGACCCTCTTTGAACCACTCAAAAACCTGAGTGCGTGATAAACTCTCCGTATACTCCTTTCAATAAGTATAAGTTCCTGTGGCAGATTTTCCGAGTTTCACATTGAAGCGTTGCTCTACTTGAACACAACATTTTTCCGACGGCGCACAGATGTAAGGTCAACGTTGAACGAAGGCCACTGCCCAACTGAGCGACGCGCAACCTTAACGGTGACTGCAATAGGGGAATATCACGTGACACGCTCGTGAGCCGTTCGACCTTGACACGCTCACCGATTGTCTGCAGAACGATCAGTCCGGTTTTTTTATAGCCACACCTCGTATTGTTGCGGACATTTTTACTTTGCACATTAAATTTTTCACCAGAATATTAAATGAAGAATATATAAAATGTTTAAAATGCATTACCTTCATAATTGATATAAGACAAATTAATTAGAAGTAAATAATAAATAACCAATTACTTGTTTGATGAATCGAAAAGATTAGATTTAACATGTAACATTTTATCGGGTGAAAACACTACCTCTTAAAATTTGTTGCTGTACAGAAACAGCCATAACATGAAGGGTTTTTTTTAACTTGAAATGCCCTAATAATGATATTTTTCATTGGTTTATCCATTACGTGCTGTCACTAAGTAATTTTATCGAATATTGTGGAACTTTTGCAGAATAAATTTGTCTTTTGCAAAAATATCATTTATTTCTAAAATGTTTGTTTAGCGTACATAGGGATTGCGATTTTTTTAAATACGACGCGAATCTCTATTCCTCATTTGCCGTACCTATATTTCCGAGAGACTTGTAGAATTGTAAGACACTCTTTGAAAAGATAAAACGTATGACTAAAATTAATTATTTTGAACTTAGCCTAGCAGTAACAGAAAATTGAACATCAAGTTAATTACAAATGAATAGTGTTTACTGAGCTATGTTATATGGATTCACCGAATCGTTTTGTTACATAGCAACTATACATATTACATAGTTGCTATCTTTTATTTCTTGGAGACGTGTCCTTTTAGGAGATTGGTTTTATTTTGTCTGCTGTATCTCTCCTTAAAGTTTGAACAGGAAGTTTCGAAACACTTTGTAAATATGCCCTCTTGTCATATAATGCCTCAATATATATTAGCTACATCGCTAATTTTGGTGTCCACAACTTTTGCTGTACTGTTACTGGTAAAAGCATTTCGGATTTGAATTTTGTAAATCTGAGCATTACTTAATTTTAGTTCAAAAACAAGCAATCATAGGAACAAAGCAAAACTAATAGGAAAAACAAGGGGCTGACATGACTAGCAAAGAAAATATAGTGAGACTTGAAAAATAACAAAATAGGTTTTGATAAGTCGACTCATTTCCCTGAATTTTGCGAAGGATTCGCAGATTGATACTTTCTTCATTTTGAAAGGACTCAGCGAAAAAGAACCAGATTCCTAAAATCACATCTGTCACATTCTTTGCCTTTGTGTATTCATTGGCGTGAACTGATTCGAGTATGATACTCGGAATCATCTTCATTCTTTCACCACATTGATCAAATTGGGTCTATTGCGTATGTGTGTTTATTTATACTTGTTTGTTTGTTCCCATCATCCGTCTATGCTCTGACCGCAATTCCAATTGTCTTTGGATTTATCCATCCGCGTGAACTGATGGAAAAAAGACGCTTGGAAAAAGGAAACAACGAAAAGAAACCTAACTGAAGTAAACAAAAACATTGGCCCACACAACAATTGAAATGTTGTCTCTAGAGGGCTGTGTTAAAAAACCTCCTATTCTACAGGGATGCAGTTGTAATCAATCTCTTCACCAGCACAGCTACTCTGTTTTTTTTCTTTCTTCACACTAGTCTTAAATCAACTCTATCTCAGCTTGCGTTGGTTGTTTATTTGCTGGGAGCGATTTTTTTCAGTTCTTTACTAACCACCCAAGATTTGGGCAGACTGCTAGTTAGGTTGCGTGAATGGAGTTCAAGAGCTGCAATGTTGTGGAGGGAAATTAATGCTTCGGAGAGATTTCGCGAGAGCGTAGATGTTTTTTTGCTGACACATTTCTTCTAAAAAGTAATTTCTGAAAGCATTGAAGGCTTAAGAACCGCTGCACCGAATCATTTATTTTAAGTAAGGGGTATAAAGATTTCTCGTTTAACAAGTAAGAATAAACAAAATGTAACTTACATTCGTCGGCTTACAAATGAAACGCACTAAGCCAAAGTTCTGAGAAAAAGAAGGGGAAATTATTCTAATTTCCAAGCAATATGCAAAAATTTTAATTTTATCATTTCAAAAATTATTTATTACTCTTTGCTTCTAGTCAACTTATTAATTATTCATAGAAGAGTATTTTAATCATGATTGTGTACTGCTATAGCAAAGTGTTAATAGAAAATTATAAATTTTATAAATTTATTCATTTGTCTGTTTCTCAAGGGTATTTCCTTAATGTATTCCTCAAGAAGAAATTTAACCTTGATGCAATTAAACAATGGCATATTGGACTTCACTAACTAAAGATCATCACATTCTGGTCTGGAAAAACTAAAAGTTCATGTTTGACAATTTTGACTTAGTGTGTTTCACTTGTATGCCGATAATATGCTTCAATTGTCCTTGAATATAGTATTCAATTGATAAACTCGAATTATTCAACTTTGGGTGTTACACAATTTTGCAATACATTTAACAATTATTAAGTAGTCGATTTGATGCCCTAAAAGATACCTTTAGTCCCTAATTAGAACTCCGATAATGCATAAATAGACACAATATATAGAGAAGAATGTTTATATACTTAGTACAGTTCCAATTTGTTTATGTTTAGCAAGTAATTTGATGAATTAATATTTTCTGCACATTTCTTTGGAAGAGAAATATTTTTAAATAAATTTCAAGATTCAGAACCAATTATTTTTATATATTGATAACATCTTAAAAGAAAATTTAGACACCCAGCAAAGTGCCGAAATAAACTATACCTTCAAATCAAGGTATATACTAGAGCAGTGGTTTCCAAAGTGGGGTCTGCTGACTGCCAGGGGTCGGCGACAAGGTTTTAAGGGGTAATGACGATATTTGCTAGCCAAAATAAAGAACTTCCAAGAAAAAATATTATATAATTTTCTTCGATTCTTTTATGTTCTAAAATCTGAATTTTAGAATCTAAAAAAATACCAGGAGATTACAGTATTAACGATGTTAAATAGACTTGAAGATGATAATGGTTTAACCCTCCTGGTTGTTTATTTACGCATCAAAAATGCCCTGTGGTGTCCAGCCTCTAATGCAGATACCTGATTCATAATGTCATCAGTTCTAGGTAAAAGGAGAAGCTTGGAGTAATATGGCAGTTTTGTATCTACGAGGTATGTCGTCATTCGCAAAACCAACCAGATCTTGATAGACGAGATATCTTGTCACTAGCAAAATTGAGCATATCTTGGATGAAATATCTCGCCAAAACCACTTTGAGGGCTAAGTTGAAATTATCCGATATTAATCCAAACATCGATGAGATAATTGCTAATAAGCAGCTTCACTGTTCATATTAAGATTAAGATACATAATTTGATGTCATTAATAACACAATTTTCAAGTGAAATGCCTTTTGATTCTAAAATACTTTAATTAATGAATAAGGTTTCGTATACTATTTTCTGTTTATTTTATTTCAGAACTCTTTTGTTTTAGAACTTTAACCTGTCAATCACGAATCCTTGATATGAAGTTTTAACGTTTCGTAATCTATTTAACATATATCTAGATATCCCCCAATATTAAGGTTAACCGTAAGAATCTCTAAGGTCTTATGCATGTCTCATATACTCTATTTAACTTTAAAATTTTAAGGGATTTGCGAAAAATTGTAACTTTCAAGAGGGTCTTTGAATGAAAAATTTGAGAACCTCTGTACTAAATCTCTAAATAAGCATGCCTAAATTGGAGTTTGGGATCTCAAAAAAAGTAAAAATCTTACATTTTTATTGCATTCAAACTTCAGGTTTATTTTTATTTTCTTTTATCTTGAAAATATGCTCACATACGTTATCGATTGGTTTTAAGAGTCGGGACCTAGAAACTATAAACGGTATGTTATAGAAAAGCTGACAATTTTAATTTCGGGAACTTAGAATTGCAGAAACTAAGACTGAAGTTTTGTATAACAACGTGAAAGACAAAAACTTAGTACATAACATTTACAGAGGTTATTTTTGCATTCTAATAGCACACAAAAGGCACACTACATTTCAAATAACACTTATTCTTATAGAAGAAAATAAAAATTCTTTGGTTAGCAGTTTTTGATATGACGAAAGTTTTAAAGCTAAGCAATAGAAATAGAAATTCAAAAACGACACTTGCGTAAAAGACAGTCCCTGTTTAAATTCAGAAACTTTCGACAGTTATAAATGAGAAAAACATCTAGTAAAATTTGCGCCTTTTTTCTTAGACTCCGCTTTATAAGACCTCGAAGAAATGACAAGAATATTAATATTTTGAACAAAAGCAATTGTATTCCTTATTTTCGTATCTTGGGAGAGTATTTTTTGCTTGTTTTAGTCAGCACAAATATCAAAAATACAAGTTTAGCCTTGTAATCTTGACAGTTATTTCCTTTTATGTTTGATATATTTCTTTTGCAGTGGGAATGGAAATCGGATCATAGTTTAACTGTTACGTTATTTTCGGAAATATATCACATAATTGTACTCGATTCAAAAAGAAATTTGTTTTGTAGACAGGAATAAGTTTTTCATTGGGGTTAATGAGTCATCACTAACAACATAATAAAAGAAAGAATAGATATGCAGGAGGATTTATCAAATACTAAAGTATACAAATAATGAAGTTGCTGTAAGTAAAAAAATAGAAATTTTAACTTGATATATTCTAATGCTACACTTAAGTAACAGCTAGAAGAAATATGTTTTCGTTATCACATTTAAGGCAATAACACATGCTACAACGTTGTCATTTAATTTTTTGAATATATTATGAAACAATTTGGAATATAAATCATGAATAACTATTATTTAAGCCCTATATTGTTTGCATGCAAATAGCCTGTGTTTTAGAATTCAAAATCTTATAACGAAGAGTTCACATACATTTTAATGTAATTAAAATTGTATTTCTGGTAACAGATGATAAAATCATGCCTAAATAATATAACACTTATAAAATTAATTATTTAAATAATTTTTGTTCCAGAGAATTTAAACTGATGGCTGAATAATAAATTTAAACATATCTTACACATTGGTAGATGATACCTTCAGAGAGAATGGAACTTACCTAAAAAACAAAAAATAACTTAGTGATGCACAAATAAGCAAAACTATAAAAATACAAAGAGAAACCCATAAGAAAATATTTTCAACTTAAAGAAAGTGAAGCAGATTATTAAGCACACACAGTTATCGTTCCATAAGATAGTTTATTAATTTTAATAGTAGATAATACGTTTATACAACATTGTTTAAAAACAATGAAAGCTCTTTCTATTACAGTAAGTCGTTTTAAGATCTTTTACATATATATAAAAATGTCTCAGTTATGTGGTTTACTTCAATTTCACTGAAACTAAGAGATTTATTCAATAACAACAAAAGCATCTGATTGAAACAAGTATAATGTTTTAAATTCATGGAATATTTTTATATGCATCGGATAGGAACTTAAGCGTTTCGACGCTTATACTGCTTATAATGGTATTCGAGACTGAGTATAAATGGCATGTTATCGTTTTCGAGCGTGACCATGCATCAAACTGTCTTGTTTCCGCAGCAATGTACGCAAATGGGTTTATCGGAAATTGCAAACACTTTTCAGGATTTATTACCACCTTTCATTTCCTACAGTATGGATGCAAGTATAGATTTTTCTTTCTGTATTGGAATATTTCTCCAGCTATCTCCCCAGATTCGGATTATCTCAGACCCCCAACCAATGCTGCTGTGTATTAAAGAGAACAACAATACACAATGCCTTAGATTGTTCCACCAGAAACTCCCCGATCTGCGTTGCTCGCTTCCGAGATTCACCCCATGATGATTGAACCTAACACTAAAACAAAGAAAGTGCAAAGAGAATATACAAGTATGTGCAATTATGATATGCTGGCCTTCCGCGGCCGAGAATCAACACCATAAACAGAGTTCCCCGAAAAAACCATCAGGTGTCCAACAAGAAAAGCCAGCAGTGATTCTGGGAGCTTAAAAAACTAATCAACATCCAAGGTAGACTACTAAACCGGCAAAATTTCATAATAGGCACGGAGTCACCCTTGGCGGAATATATTGGAAGATTCGGTTCATTTTACTGTCCCTCATCTTCAGTACACTTGGTTTTATGGAGCAAGAGCCATATTTGTGACCAGATTTGGTGACGCTGTGCCAAACAACGTTAAGTAAAGGGATATATACACACAAGGAAAGCTTTAATGACACAGATAGAAATATACCCAGGGACGAATCGAACCTGAGCCACCTACAACTTGCAGATCACTTCTTAGGAGAAGCAGTGTAACACAAAATGATATAGTTCGAGTCACACATGGGCCATGGTACATCGGTTGGAAGAGTAGCAGCGTAGCAACCGGAGGGTTGCGAGTTCGAAACTAGATCCAATCAAAGACCGTCGTTTACATGGGGACTGATGCATGTTAAATCTGCCGGGGCCTCAAATGTCCTCGCGTTAGCGTGGTGTGGAAGCTTGGAGAGGGGGTGCCAGCTCAGGTGTTGACTTCGTCATTTTGCCATGGTTCAGAATTGCGAGGTATTATGCTTGAATATTTCACTTTGAGGTTGATCCAGGACCTTAGTCAACAGCTCGTTGAGTTGTTCCAGTGCAACGTTAATGCAACCACCAACTACCACCGAGTCACACATGGTATGCGAACAAAATATCACATTTCGAAAAGATAAAACCACACGGCTCTCATAAGCGACGCTACTTAAAACGGCGAAAGCACCCATTTGTGAGAACATTTAGCGATACCATCGCCGAAAAATAACTCCCAATCAGTTTAAATTAATTCATTTCATCGACGATCTATGCTAAAGCTTCTTAATATGACCATTAGGCTGCTCAAACAGCCCGCAGCCTTTCCTTCCAGCAGCAATTCACAAGCTGCCGGGTCCAAAACCGTCCCCCAGAACATCGTCCGATCTCGTAAAAGGAGGCAATTCACTACAGGCCCCATCGTTGGAATTTAGAGACTCTTCGATTTTTATCTGACAGCCACCGTGGTACTACTGAAAAGTAACTTCTAAGATCAGATTCTGCCCTTGGAATCAATAGCTTTCCGTTCCCAATGACTCCCCAAGGGGTAGTATAAAAGACGTTTTGCTTTGCTTCCACCAGTAACGACTCGTATGGTTGGAGGAGGGTAACACGCCATCCTAGCGTCTGTGAACGTTATCCGGTTAATGAGATGAGCCCGAAATGTGCGAATGGGCCTTTGAAATAAGGATTTTAATGCATCTCCAGTCGGATGTTAAGCACTTAAACTTATGTCGAGGTGTCAGGTAGTCGAAAGGCTTAATGCATCACGTCAGGGGTTTAATCAAAAGGGAGGGTCTCGGTGCCTTTAGCACATTTGAAAAGGCTATTTTATTCAGCATTTCAATGGAATCTACGAGCAAATTGATTCAGTGAACCAAGAAATAATTAACGGTCAAACGACGCGTACATATTCTAAGAGGTCACTAGATATGAATTCAGGATTCTATGATGTCAGAATTTTATTACTCATGTTTGGTGCATAGTATAAAATTCTATGCAAATTTCGAGGTTAAAATTCTATGTAAATCATGCAATTTAACTTAGAAATAACATGTATGTGTCCTAAGCTATACTAAGAGGCCACTAGGCATGAATTTAGGATTCCATGGAGTCTAAATTTTATTTCTGATATTCAGTGCATAAGATAAAATTCCGCGCAAATTTGAAAGTTGAAATTTCAAGTAAGCCATGAAATTGAACCCAAAAATAACGTGTTTGTATTCTACATCAGAAAGAGGCCACTAGATAAGAATTTAGGATTCAATTTAGGCTAATATTTATTACTCATGTTCTGTGTTTAACGTAAAATTCTATATAAATTTCCAAATTAAAATTTTGAATAAGCCATGAAATAAAATGTTAAAACAACATGTACGTTATCTAACCCAAACTTAAAGACCATTAGATATAAATTTGCACATTCTTTGGTGTCTAAATTCCATTACACATGCTCAATGCTTAACATAAAATTTCAATGCAGATTTTGAAGCTGAAATAAAGAATAAACAATGAAGTTAAATGAAAAATAAACGTTATTATTGGTATTCTAAGCGCAAAGAAGAAACTATTAGTTATGAATTGAATAATAGGTTTATATATGTAATATAATAAGCCTTTATATATCATTTTAGCTTAATGCAGTTACCTCAGGATGGAAGTGATTGCATTTGAATTTGTGTAATTTCAAAGTAAAAAGTAGGTTTTAAAAGCAAAGTAAAAAAATTTGTTTTCTGAACATTTATTATAAACATATTAAGTGTCGGTAGTGGTTTGAAAATATTCCGAAGTTACTATTGTATTATAGTAATGGATCGTTATTAAAACTATTAAAAATTAACTTTCATAAATCCCAAGACTGAAAACAAGAAATGAAACTGAGTAAACTTTTAGCGGATTATCAAAGACATTCGTTTCATGATGTTTTAAAACATAAATTCCAACTAAATTTTATTTGAATTGGAAAAGGAAATAAAACATTTAATTTCTGAAATATTGAAAATTGTATAATCCTAGGCTTTATCCACTGCTTTATTTATAGTAATAGTCAATAGTGTAAAAGTTATAAAATGACTAGTAAAGATAAAAAATGATAGAACTGACCTATAGCTATTTTGATAGAACAAAACATTCACCATGATCAGAAACAAAATAAACAATAAGAAAATCTCAAGTTTATAACAGTGAAGATATGAGTGCTTCCCCTCCTAGTACTACCTTTGCACCTGGCCTTGTAAAGATTTTATTGAACAAGCGAATGGGGCAATATTGTTCAAAGATAACATTCAAACTCGAGTTTTTCCTTTTGTTAATTTTAGTCCTATTGTAATGGGCATTTTGTTCCAGGTAATCGCTTAGATCAATTTTATCATTTGGTTTTTATCTTAGAGGGTTAAAAATGTTAAATAAGCATTTGTAACCCTATGTGGGATTCACACACACATATATATCCATTCAGCAATCTTCAGTCCCTGCATGACTTCTAACCAATTTTGACCTTCTTGAGCGATAGAATCTTTTGAAGGATTATTTTAATCAATAGATGCCGTTATGTAGTAAAAGTAATACTACAATAGAGAGGGCTTAAAAGGCCCAGAGAGTTAAAGCTTCTAGACTATTAATAACTAGTTTTATCTAAGGTTTCTATCTTTTACCCTATTTAAAGCGATACTCTTGAATTAGGTTTAAAATAACTGGAACACAATCTTAGTAGACGTAATTAATTGAACGCGTGCGTACAAGCTTAATTACATATACAATTCTAGGATTAATTATATATGCAGCTGTGGATTAATTATATGTGTGTATTTAAGGAATGAATTAATAGCATTTCGTGTTTGTGTATGGACATTAATCCGGAATATGGTGAATAGTAGTTACATGCCTATGTATGAAGATCAATAAGCACGGAAAATCGCTGAGTTAATATTATCAAATTAATCAACCAGCATATTAGTAATACGATTTTCAATACTTGTGCATATAATACGCATCATCGATCGATATTACACTTTTAGTTTAAAATAGTATGCAACAGATCGGGTCGAGTGGTACACTTGATATAACTGTTGTGAATGCAGAGATAGAGACGCAATCTTGTGCAACAAATAATTTATTTCTATGCATAAATACAGTGCACTATTTATGTTTATACAGATTGTATGGACATAGTTCAGACCAGGCGCAGGAAGATTATCCAGCATATTAGGTTCATAGAATTTTGATTAAAGTTGCGTTATAATTTTCTCAACCTAGTTATCATTGAATCAGTAGACATTTTCATAAGGAATCACCTTCGTACAACCATCGACCTTCTAATGAAATAGACGGAGTGTGTGCACACAGCTTCATGTTATTTCTGCCGTCACTTGGTTTGAAGATCGATCGTCTTGATCTGAAGAACGCGATTATAGGAAAAAGCATGGAACCTAACTTATTGATTGGCTGAATTGATTATCCACCTTGATCATAAACACTACTCTGCGCCTCGACAGCCAATAGGTTAAGTCGATTCGTATACCCTAGTGATTTACCCTTCAGAGATCTTAGGATAGCGACTCCTATGTCTATTCATTAAAAGGTTCAAAACAGGTGTTATGCGTACAACCGGATCACACCTGTTTTTCAACCTTTCTGTCCCTGGTCTTTTCCTAGACTGTCCCGTCTCGGTCCTTTTCATCATGTCTAAAGAGTCCAGAATTGACTGAATCTTCTAGACCAGGGGTTCTCAAACTTTTTAAATTTTGTACCACATAAATAAGAATCAAAAATATATATACCATCATAAAGGCTTTTTCCTATTATAAATCAATGCATCCTAAATGGAGTGTTTATAATCAAATAATAAAACATTTAAATTTATATTATTCAATTATATTCGTAAATGAAGCTTTTATATTATAATGAAATATAAATATACTGTATATTGTAGTAAATAGTGGGTAATAATACATAATAGCAAATATTACGATTTATTATTGATGAGGATTAATGCGACGCGAATGATCCTGTTTCATTGTAACCAATTTCGATATGTCGGGCTTTATCTTCATTAATTTCAAGCGTAAGTTAGGTTCAACTTGCAACCGTGTCCTATATTTTTTTAATTAATAGCATGGCTGAAAATCCAGTTTCGCAAAGATATGATGTGTTGAAAGGCATTAAAAATTGTATCGCTTTGTCCGAAATATACTTATATTCATCCCTTCTTTTTAACCAAAAATTGCATGTTATCTTTTTTGAACTCATTCATGAGATTTCTGTCGCATGAATTATCTAAAAGCTGATCTCTTTCTTGAACTGAAATATTATCTAGCATGAAATCCGAAATAGAAAACGAATCTTATCCAACTTTCATTTTCTAAATTTTGAGGAAAATAGGAATGAAAATTGTTAACAAGTCCTATGCAGTGTTTTTCTATATCTTCAATTAGTTGTTCAGTCAGTGTCAGATTATTAGTGAGATATTCTTCTAATGTTGGTAATGAAGCAACTTTCTTGTGCTTTTCACGTCCTTAATTATGTATTCTAAGTTTTTCACAGCTGCATTTATTTTGTCATGTGCAGTAAAGACAGTTATATTGGAACCTGGTAAACTAGAATTCAGTTCCGTTCAATTTTCCAAAAATATCGGACAAATACGCTAAACGTGATAGCCAGATTTCATCAATAAAGCAATGACGGAGTTCAAATTTGGATTTTGTCAGGAATACTTGGGCCTCTGAACGTAATTCGAAGAGTCTAGTTAAAACATTTCCCCTTGACAACCACCGCGCTTCAGTGTGTCAAAGGAGTTTATTGTGGTAACTACCCATTTCATTGCACAAAATTGTAAACAGTCGTGAATTTAAAGGCCCGTCATTTAATAAAATTCACTATATTCACAGATTGATCTAAAACAGTCTTTAGTCCTGTGGGCATTGTTTTGGTAGCTAATGCTTCACGATGTATGCTGCAATGTGTGAACTTAGCATCTGGTGCAACTTCTTTAATTTTGGTGAAAACTCCTCCATGACAACCTGTTATTGAACGTGCACCATCAGCACACACTCCTACACATTTTTTCCAATTTATTTCATGGCCAGTGATAAACTCATTAATTTTCTTAAAAATCTCATCCGCTGTAGTATGGTTTGGAAGAGGCTCACAAAATAAGAATTCTTCATCCATAACTTGTTCTCTTTCATATCGAATGTAAGCCATCAACTGTGCAAAGTTGGTTACGTCTACTACTCGTTTCAATATTAACCCATTCATGATTTTTTTCTTTTATTCAAATGTTCCCAAACATAGGAAAAAATACTAAAAAAAATTGATAAATACTAAAAATATTGATAATACAAAAAATTATCCCATAGTTCGTGATGTATCAAATTTGATACATTGATTTAAATGCCAAAAAAGTAAATAATAATTCAAATTAATGACTTTAAAAATATTTAATGAAAAATACTTACTTCAACACTGTTAAAACTATTTTTAAAAAAAAGAAATACTGATTTGATGAATTTTACTATTTCTTAAAAAATGCTTATTAGTCAAAAACTCAGTCACAGTACAATGTTAAGTAAATGGCTTAGTTACAAAAAAATGCCAGGAATAATTGGAAGGAAATTGATGGATTTAGCAAGAGCCCCCTACTGTAGTTAGTAGGAAACAATTTCATTAAAAAAATATCAATAGATAGCGGAAAGATGAAAAAATCTGCTATGTATCAGATATGATACACTATGCACGTAAGGATTTGAACATTCATTTAAATCTTCTGTGTAAAAATTGAACCACCAAAATAATGTAATGTACCATTAGTGGCAAATGTACCATAGTTTGAGAAACCCTGTTCTAGATCCATAGTACCCTTTTGCGAGGAAAAGTGATGTGAATCCTCAAAGTGTAAAAACAGCGTTTTGTCGCTGTCTTCTATCTAAAATCGAATCTTCGACATCGTAAAGTTAGCTCAATTTTTATATAAAGGATATGAAAAATCACTGTGGGGCAGGTGGTTTCACGGTATAACGTAACAAAAAACCGATTTCAAGGTATTCTTTCCAGAGAAATATCGGAGGTGCTAGCTTTGATGAAATATAATTTGGACAACTAAGGAATAGGCTTTACTGATCTAAGTTTGAGGGCATTGGAGTTGTAAATCCACAAGAAATTACTTTAAGAACCACCCGTTTGATAAATCGTGGAAGGAGTGTGTAACATCTGCGGTACAAAACGATCCATCACAGGGTCATTAATTCTGAGTTTGGAGTCCCAGTCTCTTCCCCATTCCATGCTCTAAGTAGTAAATGAAACTCCGTCAGAACAAATGTAGGAAAAAATGTATTATCGCGCTTCTCAGCACTGGGGACTGGTGCTTTTTCAATTTCTCGATCTACATCCAACGTTATCGTTTTACCGTTAAAACTAATTATCAACCCTCTGAGTGTCGCGAGGTTTCTGAGTAATGCAGTATTTCTTTTACCTGTCAACATACATAATGTATAATCAATCACATCTATTGGTTCAATGATTCTATTGGTCATGTCATTAGACTAAGATCCTTTGGAAGTATTCTATTGATCCATTCTATTTAATAGAATTCGTTGGAAAGATTCTATTGGTCATTACCTTAGAATTGAATCTTTTGGGAAATTCTATTGGTTCTTTCCTTGGAATAGAATCTTTGGAAATATTACATAGCTTCTTTACTATGTAATAGAATCATTTGGAAAGATGCTATTGGTCCTCTCCTGCAGTGTAATCTTCTGGAAATATTCTACTGGTTCTTTTCTTAGATTGAATCTTCTGGAAAGATTTTATTGATCCTTTCCTTGGAATAGAATCACTTGGTAAGATTTTTTCGTCTTTTCCTTAGAATAGAATCTCCTGGAAATATTCTGGTCATTTTCTTATAATAGAAACCTTTAAACAGATTCCATCATTGGAAATATTCTATTGCTCAAGAAGGCCCAAATTGGTTAGAAGTCACGCAAGGAAGACTGCAGGCTGCAAGACATAGTTATGCCCTCAGAGGTATAATTGTTGAGAATACATTTTCATAACATTATTCTTATACTTAATAAATATTTTTGAGTATCGTTAATTATATTCACACAATCAACCCATGTCCACATTGTTAGTTTATTGCAAAAGAGTGTTGTGTGCATACAGAGATGCTACACTAGCCATGTATTCACTTTATTTCTGATATATATATAATAAACTATCCTTACAACCACTTAGTAGTAATAAATTAAAACACATGTTCTCAGTGATTCTATGACCCCCAATTTGTCAATAGAAGTAAAAAAACTTTCCAAAACTATGAGTCAAATTGCTCTATTCATAAGAGTAATGATGACTAGACTAGTGGGTGCCAAAGGGTTAAGAAAAAGTCTGTGCATAGTGCATGTTAATTTTTCTTTTGGTAATTTTTACTCTTTTAAAAACTTTATACAAAATAATTGCTTCGCATATAATAAATCATAGAACATTATTTTGCTTATAATGTAAATGAAAAATATATGAATCTGTGCACATATTTATATTGTGAGAAGGATACATAAATAGTTTAAGGCTGTATAGTTTCAAAATAACGCATTTTTTTTAATCAACTATATTTTCCTATTTAAATATAAATCTGATTACATACTAATATCCACGTTTAGAAGTAGAAACGAAATCACCTATATAGTCAATGTAGATATTTGTATTTTGAAAACAATACTACGTTTTTTTTTTAATTTCATGTCTACTATATAATCTAAAGGAAATAGACATGGAATAAAAGCTAGAAAAAACGAGTAACAATTGATTGAACGGTAGACAAACTTCTTTAAGAAAGTTCTATACAAAAAATAATACATGTTCCCCAATATCTCCTTTCCGGTCAAATAAATAAGGCACCTCCTCGAGTATACAATATGAAATGTATTTATGTTTGGGAATTTTCTCTCAAATATATCAAACTAGGTGTAAAGTCCATTGAAGTAAGAATACAACGAGCTCTAGAAATTCCTTATTGCTATGCAATAAGGGATTTATAGAGTTTGCTTATTATTACCTTTTGTGGAGTAATCAAAAATAATGAGTACTCATTGAAATATATCCTTGATATGCCTCATTGTTCATGCATATAAATTTGAAAGTGCAACACAATTCAAAATACTCAAGAGAATGTAAGTAGATAAATAAATCTCAGTTCAAAAATACATCTCCAGTCTCAGTAATGATCTCTCAAAAACGTGGAAATGAATTAAACTCATTGCTCGAAACTACATCTCAATGAAAAATTCCGTTAGAGGAACGTGCAAAAATAAAAGAACTTGTTATAAAATTTAACGTCTACAATACAGATGAAGCAAAGGTAATCTATTACCGTTTTCCAAAAACAGGTACGTCGATTTGACAGGGTTTTTTTAAAAAGGAAATAACTGTTTTCAACAAACATCTAACGGGTTTTTTAAAAAGGAAATAACTGTTTTCAACAAATATCTAACGGGTATAAGTTGTAATATTTTGTCTAATCGATTTTGAAATCATTTATATGGAATCACTTGCATACATATGTATGTCAAATAGTTCAGTCCATTATGATATATTTATATTTAAGCTTAACTGTAGTAAAAAAGATGAAAATTTTCCGAGCAATGATTAATCACGATTTAAATTGCATCGACAAAGTTATTAGTCATTGTTTTGAAGGCTTCTCAACTTTTACTACCAAACATAATTGGCCTTGAATCGAGAATGATTCTACTCCAAACTCAATTCCTTTTTCACTAATAAACTTACATTCTTGCCAAACCAAAAGGTTAAATCATGCCTTATTAATTTTGTACAGCAAGTTAAAGGTAACATCTTAGGGTGAAAAATTCAATCCCCTTGCGCTTTATTTCAAGGGACATTACTTAGTTAAATATGGCTATAAAAACTAGAATCCTATCTTATTAGCACTAAGTAAGCTTATTGAAGTATTAACGGGTATAATGAATTTTCGTTACTTAAAAGATTAAAATAAAGCAAGGGAATGAAGTCCGCCTTTTCCACCAGTTCCTTCATTAAAAGCCATTTTAAGGAACTGCTAATGCAACTACGGTCTTCCAATCCTTGACACTAATCTTTTCTGAAAATACCGAAAATACTTTTCACAAACAAATAAAACTGGGACGAGGGGAATTGTGATTTATTTCCCTCCCTGACATATGCTGGACGCCAGGGCAATCAATCTTTTATTCATAATTCTAAAAGTGCCACTTCAGTGTCAATAAAGCAAGTCATCGATATTAATTCTGAAAAATAAATTTTCGCTCCTCTCTCTCTTTTCGGCGATCGAAATCACCCTCCGCACGATGTGCAGCACTTAATTTTGATTTTGATGGATCAGCATTCAGTTTGGCCACCTCTTGGAATGTTGAATTTTCGTTAATGGACACGCATTTTTCCTGCCTATATGTTTTTTCAGGTGGAGGTGCGAAGTGAAGCTAGCTCTAAATGTATGAATTAAGATAAGGTTTCAAGAAACTAATACTTTATAATACAATTTAATTGAATGGAAGTTTTATGTGAGACATTGTTATATTCGTATAAGTAGAGTTTTATGCAATAAATAAAGCGCCGTGAATGTAAGTTCTGATGATAATTAGGAAAATTACATTTGATGAAACAATCATATTGTTTCAAAAAGAAAATATAAGCATATATTAACCCTCCTAGTGGTTTCGACGATATATCTCGTTCATCAAGATCTGATCAATTTTAATAATGACGGAATATCTCGTCATCGAGATATTGCCGATTTTCTTATGGTGACGAAATCAAGATCTAGTCAGGTCTTTTCTAATGACAAGATATCTCGTCCATCAAGATGTGTTAAGTTTTTCTGATGACGAGACACCTCAACCAGATAACCACCATGAGGAATAATCAAATCAAATTACTTCCTCTACTCTACTTCTAAGAAGGACGAAATTATTTTGACATATTTCGTGCAACCAGTGTGTATATGCGTAAATAGAAATGCAGCATCCATGGTGCTTAGAAAAATAAGCAATCTGAGATAACAATGTATTCTGTACTGAAACGTAAGGTGTTTCAAATGTTAATGTTAAAAACTAGGAATATTTGTTAGAATATTTTTGGGTAAATTCTCTTGTACGAAAAATAATTGTTTCGTGAAATTTACATAATATTTTGAAAATTATGAAATGTTAAAAAATATTATGAAATGTTTCTCGAAAATGCATGCGTCACATGAAAATTATTTTCTCTGCAATTTTTAATGATCGGCCATGATTGATGCGAATACTGCAGAAACTAATACCTCTATTAAGAGCACAACGTGTATGACATGTTTTGATTTAATATGAATTTGTGAAAAATTTAGTTGAACCGTATACGTGTTAATAAATGAAATACAATAATATTTTTAATTATTTATCCTGCTAATATGTAGTTACAAGTTAAATTTTTAAATGTAAAAAACTATTGAAAAATAGGTACATTATATTTCACCCTAGGGTCTCCTAGCATTTGATTCTGTTCGGTATCAGAATATTTTTATACCTTCTGCAGAATCCATTGTCCAGTGGAAGTAGCGAGGGTTTTCTAACACTGAATTGTTTTACTACAAACATTGGTATCTTGTTGTCTGTAATTGGATGTAGTTCAAAGAACTCAAAGCAAACCTACAAGCTTCGAAATTCGAGAAAAACAAAGCAATTACCTAATACTGTAAACAAGATTGTTTTCGCTTCGACAATTTATTTCCATTTGTAGCAATATTGTTTCAAGACAACTGCAGGATACTTGATTTAGTAGAACATTATTTTAAAAAGATAATTACAACTCCAAGCTTAAATGACCATCCTCCATTTTAAGTATGTCTAAGATTTGTAAGAAATTAAAATTTACTAGCAAAATTACCCGGCGTTACTCGGGTTGAATTGGTTAACTAACTTCCGGTTTTGTTGAAAAACTGTAATTCTTATTCTTCACATATAACTACCACACCCTAATAAAAGTATACAATTGCTAAATACACAATTTCACAAATGTAAATAAATGTCATTTTTAACATTTTACATTTTTGTCGAAATTAAATTTTTAGTAAGACGGAAAAGTCTCTAGAGTGCCAATGTTGCCCAGAATGCATAGAATAGTTCAGAGTATGCATATAAATGCCTTGTATGTCATTTAAAAACAACAAAAGCGTGTCCCAAAATTATCATACAATGGTTAAAAATGTTTTAAAAACTAATTAAACCATTACTTTCCTTGATTACAGTTATTGAACGAAAAACATCAAATTGAAAATCCAGAAATACATCTTAAAATAGATTTAAAAAAAAGCTCCGAACGAAAAATAATGAATATATCTATTTTTTCACTACAAAATAGATTCTTGGAATATAACAGAAGAAAATTAAAAAAAAGCAATGATTAAAAAATACCAAGGTTTCCATATTAGCTACCAGTCCTATTTTGTTTTATTCTCTTTATCAGAAGTTTTTCATATTTCGTAAAGAAAAAATAAGGCTCAAAATAAAGTATTATAATTTAAATTCTGTAAAAATAGTTTTTGGAAAAGTAATTGATTTTTCAACAGTACTGGTAAAACAATACAAGTAATTGCATGATAAATATACCAGTTACTCCAAAATTACCAAATTATGGTTGATTTAAGTATAGTTGCTCAGATGTTTTAGCACGAAACTTACCTAAATATGTAAGCAAAGGAATATAAAATAACGTATTCACTAAACTAAAATATAGTGTATAAGATATAGAACATTGCAATGAAGTATGCTGGATAAATTTTATGTGATACTTGTGCAAACACAGACACAAAATCAGACATAGAGCAAAAAGACGGACAACCAGACTTACGCAATTAAGTTCAGTCACTAAATGAATGTACTCACAGTATGCAAAGTTTCATGAAAATGTATTCAATCGTTTGGACGTATCACAGGCACACATATTCATACATACAGACAGACACTAAATGCGCAAGAGAAGGATTTTGCATCAGAAGGACCCAAAATGGATAGAAAACTTGAATTGGGCCGAAAATATTCAATGTAAAACAAACACTCCATTCTTATTTATATAGATAATTCACATTATTATCATAACTATTTTGGGTTTAGAAAACGGCTACACTTCTTAGTTATTCATAAAAATAAAATACAAATATCCATAAAATTGGGCTTCGGAAATGAAAAAAAAATGAAAAGGAAATATGGAAGAAGACCAAAAAATATCCGATTGTTTGAATGAATGATCGAAATTTGAAAGTTTAAGTTAACATGATCTCCTTAAACAGTAGATGAACTATTCAAATTTTGAAATTTTTTTAACTTGAAAACTTCTCATCTGAAAAATTTGAAGTTGGATTATCATTGCCAGAAGCCCTTCAATTACACTTAACGAATATATAAATAGAGAAATCGAAAGTAAAAATGTACAAAAAATTTCGATACAATATTTGATATCCATAATTCAAAATTTAATTCAATTTTTTTTATTCTTGAATTGCCATGCAAATTTTGATTTTTAAAAGTGATAATGTTAGTAAAATGAAAATACATTCATCATAAGTTGGGTTTTATGAACTCATTGGATGTTTTAATTTTACTTAAGATCTTAAAATTTAAAACTCAGTAAAAATTTTAATCTTTTGCTTACAAACAATTCTCTTATTTAATTAAAGATTTTGTGAACACGTATTTGATTCTTATATTAAATTCTTGTAGATTTACGTAAAATATTATCTACTATATAATAATGGAATACTTATTGGTTTTTATAATATTTATCTAGATACATAATTTTATTATTTCCATCAATATTTTAAACATTTCTATAAAATTTTATTTACTCCATGGCATTTAAATACTTGTAGGTAATTTTTATTATTTACCTAGATGTATGCTTTTTTTATTTTATACAACCTCTTAACCCCCAACGAAATTCAAATACTAAATATTTGTCTCCTAATTCGCTTAAAATATTCAACTTACCAGAATACAACCGATCCCACACGAGTTCCCATTCTCTGTGTAAAGAGTTCACCCACGCAGATTTACTTCAAACACAAGGATGTGGAAATATGACTGAGCAAATATTAATTTCCATTTCAAATTAATACTGTGAGAGATCCAGAGCAGTAAAGCAAACAAGGAAAGCCCACACTAAAACCCTCCCCACATTTCGACAAAATCGAAAAGACATTTAAAATAATATTTTCCTACCCTAACTAAAAAGAACGGAATTTAATCCCTAACTCTCTCCGAGCAGAATTTCGAGCTGTAAAAAGCATAGTAGGACGCAAATCATGTCCTAGAGATGAAAAATGCGGCGTTATTCAACAAGTCGCGGAGAAACCGAGCTCTAGAGCTCGTTCTATGTGCGCATGTTCGAACGTTTTCCCGCCCTGGTGCTCCCATCGGAAATTCCACCCATTCAGTGTCATTTTGCATTCTTTTTTTTCTTTTCCAGGTGCAGTTTTTCCGTGTGATTATATTCGGTTTCTCAGTCGAAAGAGATGTTGGATACGAGAGGGTCGGTTCCTGCACACATTCCCAATTCTGGATTTCCCCCATTTCTACCTTTTTCCTTCATGGGGCATCACTTTGATTTAAAAGAACTCTGGGATGAAGAGGAGATGGCATAAGTGTATTCATAGCGTTGGCTTATTTTTCGATTTCCGGTATTTCAGGAATGGTTTTTATTTATTTTTTTTCAGTGGAGAACAATTTTTGATATTCACAGCATAAATACTGGAAAGGGGTTTATATGTTTTTCATAAGTGAAAATCCATCATTGTTAAGTCACTCAAAAGCCCTATTTCATATATCTGTAAGCACGTAACTCCTCTTGGGTCATGAAAGCATTATTCTACCATGAAAACTGCAATCTCTCTGCATGACTTCTAACTAATTTCAGATGTCTTGACCAATAGAATCCTACAGTAGTAGGATAAACCAATAGAATCCTACCAATAGCAGGATAAACCAATAGAATCCTACCAATAGCAGGATAAACCAATAGAATCCTACCAATAGCAGGATAAACCAATAGAATCCTACCAATAGTAGGGTTCTGTTGGTTTATTTTACACTGCAACACACATAATGACTATTTATTCATTATGTGTGTTGTAGGGTAAAATAAATATTACACTACTGGGAAATCTCGTAAAGTTCAGAGGGTTAAAATACACAATTGGATCTAAATGAATAATTGAAGAAACTCTCGTTTTTATTAACCCTCCTGATGGTTGTCTCGTCAAAATATCTCATCATTAACAAAACTGACCAGATATTGATGGACGAGATATCTCTCCATTAGAAAAAAACTGACTAGATCTTGATCATGTCATCACCAAGAAATCAGCAATATCTCGGCTATCATCGTAAGAAAAATTTGTCAGATTTTGATGGACGAGATATACGTCGAAACTACTTGGAGGGTCAAGATTGCATTCTTTTTTAGTTTACGACGCATATTCATACAGGGGTCTTAGCTTTTAACATTGATAAAAAATTATCTTTATACAAACTAGATTATTTTTTAATTATGAAGTAATTTAACTGTAATATTTCATCACACACATTCCCAATATAAATTATCTGCGCATTGTTCTCTAAATGTTCCCCCTTTTCGTCATTGATGGATATCACGATTTTCTAAATGTTACTCACACAAAGGAGATCATAATTCCTATATCGCAATTTCTTAATATCTACAAAAATAAATCTAATTTATATTCAATCTTATGATGAATTTGATTTAGTCACAATTATGTAAAAAATTTATTTGAACTAGTTTTCCTATTGTACAGCAGATTCACAAAACTTATTATTCTTTGTAATAATAATGGACTTAATTGTGTATCCAAATATTTCAACTCATCTACTTTATCATAGTACTGAAGTTCTTAGGTATTAAAATGCACTAATTTTGGAATATATTTAATAAATAAATCATATAAACACTATAATTTAAGAAACAAATTATAATAATTTTCCTTGACATTCGAAAAATTATCTGAATGTTTTTGAACCGTCCGATAAGCTGATAAACAGTTATGTATTAAAAAAAATTTTATTTTCATCTTGGCAGGTATAAATTAAATCCATGAAACGTAGCCACTCAAATTTCATGGTAAGTGTTGAACATAATGTTCTGTTTAAAATACCAAAGTAGAATTGCTATTATAACAATACTGAGAAATAAACAATCATTTTAAATGTTAACCATTAAATTTTTCTCAAAGCATTTTGCTTAATTATTTGTTTATTTATAAACATCTGCAAAAATATATTAGTAACATATTAACGTTACGGATAATAAGATTAATCAACCATGTTAAAAGATGTTATATTTTTCCAATTCAACAATGAGTTTTGCATTTACTCAGAGAAAAATTGGAGAATTAAGATTTCAAGTTGAAAATGAGTGTTTCAGTTTCATAGGAATGCTTATTAGTAATTGCTTTTCAGAAATACAAATCATATGGGACTTACGAAAGGAATTGTCTAGCATAACTTATAGAAAATTAAAATACAACGAATGTTGAAATATTTTTCTGACATGAGATGTATTTCATTGAAAGAATGTATCAAGCATTAGCGTGTATGGAAAGTCTGATTAAAGAAATTTATTGAACCAGAAAAACAGCCTTGGGGATAATATCCTAAATTAATTATACTTAATTTATTTAACAAAATGTTGAAAATATTAAAGGATAACCCAAATTATGAACTTTTCTGCCATAGGAAGATTAGACAGTGTTACGAGTTAATAAAAATATTTACATATGTATTCTATCACTTCATATTTACTTGAAAAGTTTTCTAATTGACAAGGCTAAGTCAGCACTATAATTTAGAAAGCAAGCCTTCCAGAACCTACAAAATGGAATTTTTAATACTGGCATTTTATAGAATTATACCTTGAAAAAACATTTCTATGTACATTTTTCTTTCTATTTTTGTATAACACTGCAGATTTACTTGAAAATGTTTGGATGATTTACATAGCTAAGCCCCCAGTATAATTTCGAAAGTCCAAGTCTTCCATATATTTACAAACGGAAATTTTTAATACAAAAAGTTTTAGACTTATCCTCTGAAAACATTTATTTTAGAACATTTTCCGGGAAGATGCACTACTGCAATTTCCGAAAATGTCCACTCATAAGTTTCACATCTATACATGACACATAAATGGATTCCAAATCCCTTAAAAACAATTGGTATACTTTCTTTCTACGTAATAAAAAGGTGAACTGGTAGGTTGCTAAATGTAACTGGAATACATCAGCAAATCTCAGAAAATGTTCCTCTTTCAACAGGAGGTATAAAATGTCAAACTGCAAACTTGGGACACCAGTCAACGTATATTCCAGTGTAAATCCTCGAAGAGGGATATCTTTCTAGGGAAGGCTTCCTATTTGGAGTTTTATCAGAACACTTTCCTCCTTTATTGAGGCTATCTGATGTCGTGTCATGAGCAAAAGGTCGAAATGGTCTGGTGGAGCTTTTAGAGGAGGAACGAGATCTCTCGTAGCTATTTCCAGGGACTTTTTTTTGCTGTAAGTCTTTTTGGCAACTTTTAAAAACTTGCGTCGTAAAGTATAGCATAGCAGTTTAAAGATGGGATGGTTTCGCTGTTGATTTGTTTTAAAAATTTCAGGAACCTACAGCACATTTTTACATTTATACGAATTTCGTTTTTATTTTGGCCGGGTGTATTGACCTAGGATATCCCATCTTTACATTTTACGGCAGATAAATGCCGTGGAATATTTATCTCTTTAATTCTATGAGGTTCCTTCGGGTTTGATCCCGGACAGTCGCCAATTTGAAAGGACGAACTTATGGTGAATACTGTTTGCACTCAGTTTTCTTATCAACATTTTGACTCGTGGCGGTTTTCATCAGGGATTCGATATTTTCGAATTTTGCCGTCATTAACGAAATTATGACAAATTAATTTGATATGATATTCATGATATATTTCTCTTTAAGCAAATGCACTTATTGGAACACAATATAAGTTTCACTGATGTCTCGTGCAAATTATTTCTTTTCCTTGGCCAACGTACTTGAAAAGGGCATTCATTTTTAGGCTTTTCACTTATTTTAATATATTTATAAAACTCACAAATTTGGAAATCGAAGCCAGAGGTGCACATACTTAGTATAGGTGAGCTACCTTTGTCAAAAGTTTAGGTTTCTTTGAGAAGTTTTCTTTTTGCAATGCGAATGACAGACATCTTACATTTCGTTTTATTTAAATAGATGAATTATTGTTATTTTTCAATATACGTCGTTTACTTTACAATAATTTACTTTACGTTTACTTTATATTGCAATGGTGTACAATTCTTAGTGTTACAACTTGTTTATGTACTGGATGTGGTAAATAAGGTCCTCAGATACGCGTACTACTGAATTATTGAATCTACAAAACATTTTAAGCTCGAATGAAATATCACTCTGCTTTCATTTTCTTAAAAGCATAAAGCATTCCTCACACCTAAATTTTATGCGGTAAGATTTCGAGGAAAAGTTAATGCTGTCGTAAACAATAATCAACTCTTACGATCTACATTAAATTTGTCAAACTAAATGACTACATTAGTTGTTTAGAATTTTAGAAAGCCTATCATTTCCAATCGCTAAGTCATAATTTAAGGCACATACCGAATTCTTCATAATATAACATGATTATGCAATTATTATGTAATCACACACATATATTCTAAGTAACACTCGAAACCTTTAAACAATTAAAGTCTTGACTTACTTTTTTGAGAAAAATTAGGAAAAACTTTCTTTTGAGTAAGATTTCGAGAAAATGTTAATACCATCATAAGCAACAATAAACTCTTACGATCTATATTAAATTTATCAAACTGAATGACAACATTAGTCGTTTCGAATTTTGGAAAGTCTAACATTTCCAATCGCTAACAGTCACTCCTTAAGCCACATACCGAATACTTCATAATATAACGTGATTACGCAATTAACATTTCCTCCTGTAGGCACAGTCATCTCCAGGCGCAAACATGACACTTTAGTCAGTCATATTAGTAGTTTGAATTACGTCTAATCACAGGCAGAAATTGTGCCTTGCTGAGTGGATTTGCATGGAACTGGGAGGAACTACCATCGCTTTCAGGCATTGGCGTGGGATGCTTCTACTAAATTAGGAATGAAAATATGAGATAAAGCTACTAATGACCGGGCAGGCTTTGGTTTGAAATGTCTTCATTTGTAGTAATCTTTTAGTTGAAATCATGTTTATTTTCATTGTGTTTTTAACTAACATCCTATGTGGTATAGATCTCTCATTTTGTATTGTACACATATACTTTAACCCTCCAAATGGATTCGACGAGATATATCATCCATCCTGATTTGGCCAATTTTGCTAACGACGAGATATCTCGTCATCAGGATATTGCCTATTTTTTGATGATGAGGAGATCAATATCCGGTAAGTTTTTCTGGTGACGAGATATCTCGTCCATCAATATCTGATCAGTTTTACTAATGACGAAATACCTCGTCGAGACAACCACTAGGATTGGTTGTGAAAGCTATTTTGCACACACATTCATCTGTTTGATATGAAATTTCCTTTTTCGGAATGCTCCCAAACTTACAAATACCTGTTTTACTTAACTTAGGGATGGTTTTATTCATCATTTACTATAAACTATTAAAAACAGTTTTATAACTCAATAAAGTTTTATGAATTTAAAGTTGCAGTACTCCCTTAAGATTATTTCCCTCAAATCATGTGAAAGTAAATTTGATTGGGATAACCTACTTTTGACCACTGCAACAGTTAAGCAAAGCATGTAAATAACTACAATTTCACGATAGTTCTTATGATCGTATCATATCATGGATTACATATGTTTGCATTCTAGTAAATATTTCTAATCGCATAGATTTAATAAAATATAATTTCAGCTTTTCTTAAATGAAAATGAAAATCTTCGTTTTCCTCTTCAAACATATTAAGTTTCTAAAATACAATTGTATATTTATTGAATATTTTGTATAGTCTAAAAGATAACCATTTAATGACAACAGTAGCGATTAAAAGGTATAGTTAAAGCAAATTAGGCCTACCATTTTGATAGTTCATGTTTATTTCACGTGTGTGTATCCTAAATTAATTTTTCTGTAAATGAAAAAATTAACAAATCATAACTGATTTCAACTAAGATTCTTATTCTTTTTACTTAAAAAGTATTGAAACTACTGAAATATAAATAATAGTGTAACTTCTAAACTTCAGATTCATTTTTACATCGATTTTGAAATTATTCATCTATATTACTTAGTTCTGTATCACATTATCTAATTCAACTTAGCACTAGCTGTGGTTTAACCTTGTCACCTTTTAAACATACCATTCAGATATGTTTTGACTAAAAAATAACAAAAATTATAATAGTTCAAAGAGGTGTCATGAAGTAGCCATCCAGCCATTCTGACACAAGCCTTAGTAACAGTAGTTGCCATAAATAACTGAATTCGTCGGTAGTAAAACAAACCCCTTTAAAATATTTATCTGTAATGATAATTATTGCGAGATTAATGCTGTTTATTGCATTAAAGAAATACAAGCTCATATTTTATTTGAGTTTATTTGAGAATTTGTTAATATCTCTTGGAGAGGTTATAAATCAAACTACACTTCTTCAGTTGATACCTCTTCAAAGTCTTTATTACCAACGTACTCATTTTTGGGATTTTAATGAGATTTATTTTCTTGAATACCCCAAATCAATTCCCCAGGAAACTCAATTTCAATGAGCATTTTTAAAAATATTTCACAGGGATAGAAGGCCTCCGAGAATGAACCATTCTCTATTTTCACCGTTCAGTTCTTTCGAAAGCTGTTGTTAGTTGCTATGCACAGCATATTATACGCTTATTTTTATCCTGCCCATTCTTTCTTCAGGCAATATCCTGTCTTACCAGCTGTGCCAACCTGCTGAAAGTATTCGATGCAAACATCTTATAGCCTTCGGATATTTCCTCTGGCCATTCTTTCTTTTCTTTGCTATTTAATATACGAAAAACGCAGCTCTAAGTTTAGCTTACAGTCAAAGACAAGAAGTATTTCAAATCTGCTTATGTGGTGGGCAGATAGAACGTTTTCAGTCCAATGGTTTCAAAGGGCCCTTTAAATTGTAGTTGCACAATTGTCAATGACCTTTGAAATTTGGTTATAAATGTAAATAGATTGATTACTTTTGAACATGCATTCTTTTGGAAGAAAATTTCTGATCAAATCTATCAATGTCGCGCGTACTACATTTAAGCCAGAAGACAAAGCCTTTTGTAAAAGATAACGATATTATTTCTATCACATCTGGGATATCATGCAAAAGTACTATTTTACACTATATTATAGAGCTAAATTACAAATGCTTCTACAGCTCCAAGTCAAAATATAAATATAACAGAAGAAATCAACATTGAATGAAGTGTTTTTTTATTTTGTATTGCTGATAGAAAAATATTTTCATAACATAAAACCTTTTGCTGTTCAAATCTAGAGTTTGCATTAAAGTTCTGAAATTATATTACAAATTAAAATGAGAAAATTGACCTTAGAAGAAAACCAAGAGTCGAATAAAATGTTACCTGATTTAAAATAATATAATACTCGGTGATAGATGCAAATATTTGTCCAAAATTCAGAAATTAATAATTGTTTAGTATTATGCAGCATATTAAGCACCACCCTTAGCTTTATTAACAACCCCCAATTGATTTGGTATGTTAATTACAGGCTGCTCTATTCTGTTTGTCCAGATATGCTCATATGAATTTCATTCTGAACAAAAGATCTATTTTGTTTGTTGATCCGATTTCTTGGAGTTTATGCCTTCATTATTCACAAATAGGTTTAAATCTTGCGACTTTTCCGTCTAGGAAACTATGTTGATTTGACGCTATTTGAGCCAGTCTTTGGAATATGATAAGAGGCAAAGTCCTTTTGAAAGAATTAATCATCCTCACATAAATTGAACCCGATTGAGAATTTATAGTAATACAGAGTAAACTTAGAAAAATTACCCCAACAAACAAAACAGATCTTGTGTCCAATTTAAAATTCATTTGGGCATAGCTGGACAAACAAGACAGAGCCACTTGTAATTAACATGCAAAATCAATTGGAGGCTATTATTAAAGCTAAATGTGATGCTGCTTAATTCTAAAGAATTATGTATTTCGGTATCTTAAACAAATATATGTTGTATCATGGAATATTCCAATATTTTGAAACAGTAAAAGTTTGTTCTAATTTTTATTTTCTTCAAGTGTCAATTGTCCTTTTAATTTATTATACATGTTCATAACTTTTATATAAAAAAGTTCTAAAACTCTGCAGATTTAAACAATATCGTTTTATGACATGCAAAGTTTTGTATCGGTAATACAAAAGAAACCATTTCATTCAAAATGTATTTCTTTGATTATTTCAATATTTTGACTTGGAACTGTATATTACAGATGCTAAAAAATGAATTTGAAATGGTGTACTCCAAGCATATCTAACAAGTAGTATACATAAATATATTTTTGTATACTACGGTTACTACTACCTTGGTATGATTCTAAAATAAAATTTTAGAATCATACCAAGGTTAAATTAAAAATATATATTTACGAGCTGATTACACTGTATCTTGGTAGAAAAGGAGACCAATGTCAATTCTACAAACCTGATTTAGTAATTATCATAATTTTAATTTTTAATACAGCGTATAATAAATAATTTCCAATGCTTTGATTGTTTCATTAAACAGGGAGACATAAGCACTTTTTCTATTACGACTTTCATTACCTTGGAGTGATTTGTGAACATAACCCAATATCATCGAATTCGGGAATTGGTCAATATTCTACCAACGTGCAGAATAATTGTTCATTATTTTTAAGTTAAAACACCCATCTTTCTTCTTACACGCTATTTATTAGCTTTCTCTCAGTTCAAACTTAAGTTGATTTTTCTCACACAAGAGTTTTTCCACTGTCAAAGCAACCGAGCAATATGGTGTGTGTGTATCTATGGAAAACTCTTCTTAGTGAGTAGATTTCTGATTTTTGTTGTTTCTCATCTAACGTCGAGGTGTGTAATGTGCCAAGGATTGAATGGCATGGGGGTAGTTAGAAATGTCATGTCACTAACTTTACAGCACCCAGTGTCAAGGGGTAGTCAAGATGTCAAAGGGAGTTGTTGAAAAATACCATGTCGTTAGCGTTACACTTCTGGACACCTGGACAAACTCAATTTTATTTAAGACATTCATCCCTCTATGGTTTTTTAGTCTGAAAATTTTCATTTAGATGTTAGTGATGTACCTAACTATGTGTGTAATATCCTATGTCCCACACGTGAAGCGAGTTTGATGTCTGAAACAGTGATTTGGTGCAATAATGTACAAGTGTAATATAAAAGTGCATTAAAAAAAACTTTTCAGTAACACTCTTTTATTTCAGAATTCACTGAAAAGCAGAAAATAAATTTGTTTATTACTTGAAAAAATTGTCACACATATATGATTAAGAATAAAAGCAAGGGTGCATTTTACGCGTTCCTTAACCACTAACATTTTCCTTTCTATCGTTAGCTTCTAATAATCTTAGTTTTGAAATTTACTAATTTACTATGAATGAAAGTTTTCACAGCAATGAATATTCCATGATGAGTTTCCAAATATTGAAATCTAAAACACGACCCAAAGTTTTTATTTTTAATCACATTTGTGTGAAAATGCTTTTGATACTGAAAAAAAATATTTTCTAGTTTTTAGTATATTTTGGAATAAAAGGGTGTTTTTATTTTCAATATATTTTATTATGTTTTCTATTGCAAAATAATTTTCTTTTATTTATTTTCTATACTAATAAAATAATTTCCCGGGGAATTTCACCTTATTACTTAGGATAATAATTCAATAAAATATCTGCAAAACGAAATCAAGCTTAAAGAAAGCAGATTTATGGTTCGAAGATAACAGTTTCGAAACCTAAAGAATAACAATTTCTACTATCACCATCTCACTCGATGTCGACATTACTTTTACAATTATTTTCTTAAATGTAAGTGGCTATTGGGGGCTACGAACTAGCGCATAGAACCAACATCGATTGATTCGTTTGCCAATATATATGTGAAGAATAAACTTCGATACTAAGTAACTATTTACTTAATGGACCCAATATCCTCTTAAACTATTGGAGTAACAGACGGTCCAAAACTTTAACCCGCATCCAAACGCATTACGAATTCCGATACATTTTTCAATGGAACCTAAAATTTTTAAAATATTGATTTTAAGATTTTTAGAGATTTGGATAATCTAATTTAGGTTTTGCCATTGATATTTTAGTTTTGTTTCAACCCCTGTTATGAGTTTTAAAAATATCAATAAAACTTATGGTAAACTATTCCTTCGAGGAATACACAAGCATCATAGATTATATTGAAACCATATTGTTACTGCAGAGTGCGACTCACTTATTTTTACAAATTTTAAGGGAAAAGATTTAGAATTTTGCGGTGTTCTGGTTATTATTACATAAAATGTTAATATTAATGTAATACTAAATCAGTATGTAAAAGCGCAAAGCTACTTGAGTAAGAGATTTTCAGTGCAAACAAACAAGACAGAAGACGGGGATTTTACTTTCTGTTACCCATATGCTCTCGCATGATACAAATCGGGATTACCTTGAAATGTTGCTTATCGTCGTTTTGGAGAGCTCTGGCGTTTAATTTAAATGACGTTGACTAATTAAGTATTATATATAAATTCAGAATTCGTTCTTTGGAATTTTTATTGGCGACTTGCTGAAATCTCATTTAAAACAGGCCAGGTGGTATCAAGTCCGGAACAAGGACAAAAAGTACGCTCTTCCACAAATATGCTACCTGCACCTACATTTAGTTTGATAGAAAAACCTTATTGCATGAAAATATTTGTAACTGATACCTTCAGTACTTTTTGAGAAAAAGTACGGAGAATTTAAGGAAACCAACATGATAGGTATTAGGTTCCTCTTAAGTATTGAACTAACCAGCTGTTCAATACTTACTAACTGACGGTCCAAAGGTTTAACCCACATCCAACCGAATTACTAATTTCACTACAATACTTTATTAGGAGCACTTAACCTCAACAACGAGGTGAATCTCCATCCAAACAGAACAGATTGAAACACAAGCAAGAAAATCGGCCAATCTAATGTCTTCAGTATATTCTGAGAAACGTTACAATGAAATTATGCAATCCAACATTGCCGCTATAAGGCCAGTCTAGCGCCTTTTTAGTATTGGACTAACCGACGCCGGCGGTCCAAAAGTTACCCGCATCCAAACGCATTACGAATTCCACTACATTCCTTCAATAGCAGCTCTTAACCTCCAAAACAGGGTGAATCTCCACCGAAACAGTACAGAACGAAACAAAGGCAGGCAAATCGATCGAGAATGTAGCTAAAAAGAACCCATATATATTCTGGAGGATATCATCTGTCATAACCTAAGGCTGATGGATGGGGCTATGAGACCCTATCACGTGGTTTATTCAACCTTCCTCGCTGCAACTTTAGTTCCTCTCTCGTCGCGCATCCGATTTCGGGTTGTTCCAAGAACTTTCCAAGAAGGCGGCCCCGGTGTAAGGAAACCATTTTCTCGAGCTTCTCTGAATAATATATTTTGAGGAAATATCGCCCGGGTGCCAGGCAGTGACAGCATATGGACAGTGTATGAGTGGGAGAACTTCATCTTCTCGGGTTGGGAGACGTGACGGACGGATGTTCCGAATATTTTATCATCGGATCTTGTTATAGATGTGTATGTGTAATAAATGGGAATGTGTTGTTTACGGTTGGATTTTGGTTACTTTGCATGCAAATAAAGTTTGAGGCAGTCAAATTGCGTCCTGATTAGATTTTCCCCACTGAAAACAGTTGCAGCAATATGCTGAAAAGTTTTTGCCAATTTTTCATTGTTTATGTTGAATAGATCATGTATCACAAAATAAATATTTAACTAATTCCATCTCAGAAGAAACCTCTCAACCCTGCGAGGTGTACATATGTCAGTCTTCCTGCACATTTTTAATCTTTCCTGTATGATTTCTAATGAGCAATAGAATCAACTATTTTACCCCTCCTCGTGGTTTCTCGACGAAGTATCTTCATTTTCAAAACTAACCAGATCTTGATGATCGAGATATCTCGTCATTTGTAAAAAGCTAACCAGATCTTGGTCTCGTCATTATAAAAAAATCGACAGTATTTTGATGACTAGATATCTCGTGATTAGCAAAATTTTCTAGATCTTGGTGGACGTGATATCTCGTCGAAAGCACCTGAAGGGTTAAATGCACATAAAAATTTTCAGACGTTATAAATGCTTCAGATAAATAAGAAAAGCATCATTATCTTCTTTCAGAATATATGCACGTATTACAATAGCTTTAAAGTTATACTACTATACCAGGAAAGAGTATGTTTATCAAGCAGGTCAAAACGATTTTAGAAATCATACAAGGAAGTCTTCAGGTTGCAGAACGGATACATACAAATGAACCCCATCAGCTAATTAAATAATAAAATAAAGTTTAAATATTTGTTTTGTGTTTTGTCTACTTCTATCCCACGTGTCTAACTATAATAATTTTTGTTGTAGACAATAAACATTGTTGTAGATTGGCATGAAATATAATAGGTCGTTGTGCTGCTCCAGTGCGATGTTAATTCAACTACCCACCGACTCATGAAATATATTGTCTATTTGCAAAAATAGCCAGCTGTGAAAAAGTGAAACCAGATTAAATCATCCAAGAGACTTACAATATTTCCAAATAAACGTACAGCAATAATACTTAATCACCAAATTAATGGATCATAAACTCCAAATTAATGACTAGATTTAACGCTGTATTTGTTATGTCCCGCCTCATTTAAGATAAAACTGTATCTAAATATAAAGCCATTTCCTTTTTTAAGTCACATCGAATGACGGCTACAGTAAAGCAATCTCGCTCCCTACGGTTCAAGCCCTCATTTAAAAAAGGAACATTTACACGTTCTCAAGATTCTCGAACAATAAATACTTCATATCGGATGAACCTAGCCAAGCCATACATTCTCGAAAATCGGAAACTTCCATCCCTTTGTGATCGGAAAATCGAATGGAAGCCCTAGCCGTCATCAGCAGAAGTGTGGGATGATAGATAGAGACATTATCTTTTCCGGATACTTTCTCATATCATCAGCGGAGGACTCAGACCTACAGCTTCTGTAACAGTCTTTTGTTAGATCTTTTATCCGTTCCTCCGTTTGAGGGGGCGTTAAAATGCACCGCGGGGTGTCCACAGTGCCTGAGAAATATGTTTGTGAAACCACAGAGTCCCTTCAAAAGCTGTGTTTTCCAGGACGTTTTATTTGTAACTGTGGAAAGAATGGCTTTAGGCTGTACCGATGGATTCAATGTGTGAATGTATGATTCCGGACTGGTTTGTTCAACTGAGACTAAGGACTTCATTCCAGAAAGTTGTACTGGAGAAATTTATTTAGTATTTTAATGTGATAGTATTTTTTTTTCATAATTTGGAATCCAGCATTTCTCGCTTTGTACTTTGTACATTTTATTTACTCGAATAAAGTGAATAAGGGATCTAAAGTATTAAACTTGTTGCAAACGTCTTTCTAAGAGAGGAATTTTCAGTGTTAACAAATAAATCAAAAGAAATGTGAAGATTTTACTTCCGCTACCCAAATTTTCTCGCATGATACGTATCGACGTTACCTTTACCCTCCTGATGTTTGTCTCGACGAGGTGTCACGCCATTAGCAAGACTGACCAGATCTGGATAGACGAGATACCTCGTCCATAGGAAAAAACTGACCACATTTGTTCACGTCGTGATAAGAAGAAAAAAAAATACGCTTCCTGTGTCCCACCTTTTTTGATTTCTTAAGGCTGGGTATATAAACGTTTTAGGCATATTAAGACTGATAATGTATGTAAATATTCTCCTGTTGATATTTTGATGTAAGGGAGTGCTGTGGATGGGTAGTATGATATTAAATGTTCCACCAAACAGTAAAAATTGTAAAAAATTGTTACATCTAAAATTCGTCACATCAGATGTAAAGTGACTCGTCCTCATGTCTTCATCCATGATTTTATTTTCAGAAAATATTTTTAGCATAGTGACTTTTAAGGGGTTAAGAGTTTAAAAGTAAAACAAGAAAGCAAGAAACATGAAAACATACAAGAAACAAGAACACGTGATATACGCAGCAATAATACTAGTAGGTTACAAATAAAATTTAGATATAAAAGCATTGCCACTAAAGAGGTTTTGTATTTCAAAACATACACATATTCCAAAGTAGCGATATTACTTTTTCCTGGAATACTAATTTATTCGAATCACACCTATCAAGTTAAAATTTTTGATTACCACATGAAATCCACCCAGTATAAAATAAAAATCTGTGATAATACTTGTCGATATTCTTTTGACTTTTGTGAATAAGTGAGTAGAAAGAGTTTAAGCAAATGTTTCGAAGTCAAATTAAAAGGTTTATTAATTTCATATTCAAATGAAATTGACTTAAAAAAAGCAGGATCAGATTGCTTAAGACTTGGAAGACATTTAATTTGCATAAACACTTCAAGAATTTTAATTTGATTTGAAGATACTTCTAGGTAATACAATTGCCCGAAAATAATTCGTTATCAATCATACAAATTATCATTATTCTTTGTCTCAAATTAATGAGAATTCGAGACAAATGCAATACAATGGCTTTACTTTAGATTTTATAAATATCCAATTACAAACATGATTGAAAACTAGAGATCCTTAATATTTTTATTGAATATCAAATTAGAAGTAATGAATATGATTTACATTTCAATTGTCTGAATATTAATGGAGTGTAAAATACTGTTAATTCATGAGTGTAATGAGTTGATAATTCCTTTTAAAACAAATTAATTCATTTCAGACTTGTTCTGCTGTGAAAAACTGAAGGTATGAAGTGCAGTTCGTTAATTGAGAAGTAGAAAATCAATTAAACACCTTTTGTCTCAGAATGAAGTATAAAACATACTTCAGTTTGTGAAAATTAGTATAATTCACAAAATCTTTCCTTTTTTACCGTTGCTTATTTTCATGAAATATATATCCTTATTAATTGGGTTTGACCTTATATTTCTGGATAAAAAAATGGCCAGGCACTTGAATTTACGTCATTCGCAATCTGGGTTCCCAATAATTCAGTACTAAATTTAAGTGGAGCGTACATGTCTAAGTGTTGAGCAGTCATAGATTGTCTATTACATAAAATACAGTCAGTAGTCTGCAATATTACAATAAAATAAGTGTGCACACAGTAAGTCATGCCCAGATAGGGAACGAAACTCAAAAACTGAAGCCTGGGACGACGACACTGGAAGAAAGAAGGCATTTACAAGATTTATTCTTGGTGGTCGCGGTGTCTAAGCAACTCTTTTATCCAAAGTTGAGAAGCGTGAAAAGACAGGGGTTTACGGCTTTTGGGTGATATTGGTTACTTCTTCGGTGAGATTGTACGCTCTTTCATTTCCAGGTAAGTCACAATAAGCCGGGACCCATTGAATCACCACCCAGCTTAGCTTATCAAGGAGTGATTTGCATTGCATAACTAGTGGACAATCTCTGACTGAATTTGAAGAGACCCCTCGAGGAAGAGATCTTTCTCTTCCTCGGCCTCAAGCAGTTTTAGTTTTTAACTTCGTGTCTCTCAGCCAGAAAACCTCGAGTTTCAGGAATCGTAAGCTATGAGGAATAACTGACCCAGTGGAACCGGGTGACCTCTTTTAATGAAGTGGTGTACTGTGAGCTAAAACGGTATCCTTATTCTTTGACCCAAAGCCATATTCTCTATGCCACTGGTTCCCAAACTTTGGATCCCCTTGAAAATTAAAATTTTTTGCGACAGTTAGAAATTATAAAATTAAGTGGAGCACATAAGACCAGCATAAATTCATTGTGATCTTTGTTTTGCACTTTAACATTGGGATAAAAATGTTTAGATCTTTGTTAAATAGATTATAAAACGTTATAACTTCAAATTAAGTATTAGTGATGATATTTTAAAGTTCTGAAACAGAAAAACTAGAGTTCTAAAATAAAAGAAACAGTAATAATAAATATTATTAAAATCACTTAATGACATCGTATATACTTTAATCTTAATGTTGAAACAATAGCTCATCAATGTTTAGTTTTATGACTTATAATTTCAATATTAAGTAATTCGGAACTTCAAGTCAATTTCAAACCATTAAATACTGGATTATCCTATTTTATATTTTTATTCTGTTTCATACTTTAAAATTTAGATTTTAGAACATAAAAGAATCGGAGAAAATGATGATTTTTTTAAAATTTTTTCTTGCAAGTTCTTTGGCTTTGTTTAGTAAAGTATTGTATGTTTTCTACAAAATCCCAGAAACCTTGTCGCGGACCCCTGGGTGACTCCATATTAGGAACCACTGCTCTATGCCCTTCACGTCCAAATTATCCGAAGCTCTGAAGTGGAGTGCAGTGATTCTAACTTTGTCTTGTCGTGCAGCCTTAGTATATCTTTCAGAGTGCATTCTTCAACTTTGTAAAACATAATCCTGTGTATTTTTTATTCAAGTTGAGGGATTCATTAACAAATTGTTTCCAGTAGCCAAAGAGGACACAAGGTGCAGTCTCAGGCTTTGAACTTCATTGCACTTCAATAACTTAGTGTCTCATTTAGACAACATCTGGTTGGTAAATGTCTTTTATAAGCGATTATTTAGATTTGATCTTAGTAAGAACAACTCGTTCGTAGCCTTTAATCTGTCCATTCTCTTAGCCTTATCAGCACGTTTCCCACCTATTGTTCTCGATGTTTCAGAATTTTCTTGTTAAGCTTCGGTAATTTCATGTAAGCAATGTCCAGTCGTGGTGTCGGTTTCCCTTCACCCTCCTCCTCCCCCTTCGCCCCCTTACCACTTAATACTTTACCTATCTTGGTTGTTTTTTTATTTCTTGAGGCCTAGCTCTAAAAAGTAACTAAACCAAACCTGAGTCAACACTTTAAGGAAATCTGATACGAGGTCTGCTTTAGAAAATATTTTCCTTAAGCAACCACACAGATAAGATTAAAAAGCGTATTCGTAATCGTTTATCTAGAGTTAATGAACCACCAATGATTAAGCCTTTTAATATCTCTATAGTAAATAAACCGTTTGACTAAATGGAAGTATTTTCACTCTAAGAAAAAATATTGTTGTTCCAACACCATTCCATAACGTTGAAGAAAACACCATTTTCTCGATATTTCTTCGTTATTTCTAAAGTCTTGTCAAATTAACTGTTCCGGAGTACAGTATTATGTATTGTGTTTGTATTTTCCTGCTAAACCTAGTAATGAAGCTGGTCCGTTTCTCCACCCTGCGCCATAACACATAAAATCCAAATCCCTCCAAACCAAATTCTTCAACACAGGCCACTATCTCTTCACCTTGAGAGGTAGTAGGTCCCGATGCAATTAAGCCTCGTCTCCCAAAGAATGACAGTAGAGCAACACATCAAACATTAAGAAGCTAGTGTATCCAAAAGTGCACTCATATGACCTACTGGATGTGTTGTACACCATGTATATTCATATCTAAAAATTATTCGTATCCTTAAAGATCCTGTTAACTAATACCTCTGATTTGAAATACTGGATGATATTAAAAGGGAATTGGTATTATTTAAAATGAATCTTTATATATACAGTTAAGTACTATATATATATTAAGTATAAAACTCTAGATGCGGCATTGATTTTCTCATTCATAGAAATTATATAGTTCCTCACAAATTATTTGCTAATAATGTCACACAATCTAGCTCATTTCTCAACAGTTATTTATAATATAATTAGGATAAAAACTGGAAGAACTCCAAAGTATCTATGTATTTAACTTTAACGTTTCAAATTAAAATGAACCTCCTAAATTTATATCAACAAATAACCAGAATTAAAAGAAACATCATAGAACCATGTAGTTTAAAATAATATTTTAACTGGAGCTTTTCAAAAGATGTTTTATAGATTTATATGAGATGCAAATGTTTTGATAGTATTAGGTTTTTGACAAATTTTAAATTGTATATTCAATCGATGCAATGACGTTTCACATTTAAATTCTTCAAAACTATAGCTTTTAAGATTAATTTATTCATTGATTCTTTTTAATCTAGAATAAATATAACGGTGCATGTCATATAAATGATAAGCAGTATGGCAACACGATTATTCTCAGTTATAAGCCCAAAACATAATATAAACACATTTAATATCATTTTTATAATAAATCTTGATCCCAAAGCAAATGTATCACCGAATCAAGCCATTAATAACAAATTCTTAGAATATTGGAAAAAATCCCCGCAGTCTGGAATCTGAAAGAATCACCATGGCAACCAAACAATTAAATTAAGGCCTCCCTTATTTTCAGTAGCTTGTCAAACTTTAATTTAATACGTATCACCATAGCAACGTTTTTTGAAGATAAGAAACGACACACGGAAGAAGACCACGCACTTCGAGATCATGGCCTTAAACATAGAAAGAGCCCTCCACTTTGCAAAATAGGTCCTATAAACTTTCGTAACGGGGATTTTAAGCTAGGATGCTGACACGTGTACAAAGATGCTTAGCGAATTTCTCGCTATACTGAATTATTCAGGAAAAACGGGAGAACTTAGTTTGAGAGTAACCAAAACTTTCCCCTTTTCCTGAAGGAGATATTTTTATAGCTGGAGGTGGTCTCCTGTTAAGAACATCTCTAGTATTATTATCCCAGGAGCGATATGAAGTAAATAGGATTCTGTTTGCGAAATTAAATATTTAATGGACATTTCATGGCGATTATTAAACTTTCTTTTGATAGTGGGCTCTCCAAGAGAAATTACATGTCTAAGAGTGTTTGCTATCGCTAAGAAATTAGTATTTGGAAACATTAATTTTTTAATAACGCCTTTAAATCATTTTATAGGTCTCTGAAGGTTTTGTGGGGAATGATGGAAGAAACTTTGTTAATGCTGACGATTAATTATCCTGATAAAGGTTACAAAGAGTTCTGTTGCAGCAGATAAATTAAAATGTCAACTTAAGTTCATAAAATAGTTTTGTTGCATAAATAAAGCTTCAGCAATATCCATAAAAAGACATTTTAAAATATAAACTGCCCTTGTGCCCATCTGTTCGCTATAAGTTTAGTAATTTCTTTTAAAGGTTTATTTATTCGCATAAATGGATACGAATCGTATCATACAAATTTAGAAGGGAATTTCAGCTGGAATTTAAAAAATATGATTTAAATGTGTGAACAAGAAAGAACTAGGAAAAATTTTTATGCGTTAAAATTAATGAATTTTATATAGCAATATAAGTAAACTAAAATTAGCAAAAGGGTTACTGACACCATAGAGCGAAAGATTTATTTTGTTATCCTATTATAATATACAATCATCTGCATTAATTGATTGCAATGTCACCACTCCCTTCCATGCATTATTTAAATTCGTTTACAATCGATTACTTCAGTGTCTTCTATAAAATTACTTACATGTAAAACTTTTAATAAAGTTATGTATAATTTTAATAAAGTTATGTATAATTTTAATAAAGTTATGTATAATTTAATAAAGTATACATTTTAATAAAGTATATCATCAATATAAAAGAACCAAATAATGAAATAATAATCAAATAACCAAATAACCATCAAATAAGAGTAAAAATATTACCCGTTACCAAGGATAGGAAGGAAAAATCAAAAAGGAAAGAAAAATCATAAAAAATATTACCTGTTGGCTGTTAGGCCAACAGGTAATATTTTTTATGATTTTTCTTTCCGGTAGTACTATGAGTTTTCGGAGGGTAACTTGTGTTGATCTCTTCGGCCCGGCCTCACACTAGTAGAGAAAAAAGAAAAAACTCAAAGCATCCCTTTATAAGTGAATCCCGGATTTGCTCCCCTGGATAAAGTAAGCGGGCTCACACGACACACACACACACACACACACACACACACACACACACACACACACACACACACACACACATATATAATATAAGGGGTGATATTATATATATATATAATATCACCCCTTAGCGGTTCCCCTTTTATCCCAGTCTTTGTCTCCCTATCTAAGTGGTCAATATCTTGCCAACCCCTTTCACCTTTGAACTCAACCGTCTCGTTAACTGGTCCTCCCACGGACTTATCTTGCGACTCCCTTTCACCTTTGAACTCAAGCCGCCTCGTTAACTCGGACCTCCCAAGGACTCTCCTGCTTTCAAATCGCATATGTAAGATCACATTCCTCCTTCGTAAAACCATCGACTTCTACCAATGAACTTTCTTGTTAAATCCCCTGGTCCAATAATATTTTACTTAATCCTAATCCCTCTAGCGAGATCTTTGTAAACTATTTATTCTTTCACGAGCCTCTTGGGCTAAGGAGCCCTCAGAGCCGTTCCAAACCCTCAACAACCTCATGATGTAACTACTCGTCTACTGAAATAATAAAGAATTGTTGTGGAATCTGCACTACACGCAATAACAATGGATCATTCTCTCCGGTTGCCTTATACCACTCTTGCCCCTCTCGTCACTGCAGGCTTATGCATATATATATATATATATATATATATATATATTTAAAAAGACAAAGGTGTTAATTTTAAGAATATTTCAGAAATTGAAGCGGTGTTGGTAGATCAGGACGTCATGAGCCCTGATGACTCCCTGATCCACTATAACTTTATTAAAAAGTTTACATATCAGTAATTTCATAGAAGAAACAGATATAATACCTGTTCTAACAAAAGTAATCGATTTCCAGCAAAATAAATTTGAATTATCTTGTCTAGTTGCTTTTACGATAATTATGTGAATATGCCTAGTGGTTTAAGATTAAACATAACATATTAACGTAAAGCGAAAATCCAATTACTTTCGGTGCAAAAAAGTGAGAGCCTTCTGAAAAAAATAATAGATGCATTTTCTTAAAGCTTCACAGTTTTTTTTATCAACATAATTAAAAGAGGAAACATAATTTCTCCGAAAAATTTTAATGAAAATGTTTCGACATTTTTATTGGATTAGAATTTGCCACATGCAAACGGAATTTAAGAATCTACGTACGCATTAAAAAATCATTTTAAGGAGTGGTTCTGAGAGTTGCATCATGACATACTAGAAAAACTGAGAAAGTGTTCCAATCTTTTGAAACCTTGCAACTTTTTAACAGATATCTTAATGTGAAAAATTGGAGGAAATTAATGAATTGTGTCACGAAATACTCTGCTAATAGGAATTATGGTTTTATTATTGTTATTTACTATTAAAGCATTCTTCAAGATAGGTTCTAAGAAATCGATATCGTTAATTGTTGACATATACTAATACATTGGGATTAGGTTTGTTCTATCACCTTTTAATATCAATACCATTCCTAATAAGCATTATGTCTACATAATTTGGTTTGAAAGCTTTTTCCAAGGCTAGATTATGGATTGTATGACCCGTCAAACCCAAATTGTCAGTCTTTGCTTTACCTTGAGCTACCATGGGCAAGCAAATCACCAAATCGTACCCTCTGTTAATTGAAGTTTTCTAGGACATACCATCCTAGAATACTTCAAGGAAGCTTGCCTGCGTTTACGTGTCGTCTTGAGGAAAGCAGTGAACTTCTAGTAGCTAATCAGACTGATATTTAACCTTTTGGAGTGGCCTGCATTAAAATGTTTATCGAAAAAAAACGTTATGGGTGAATATCTGTCACCTTATATGACTATATTTTGCACATGAAACACACATTGATACTTTTAAGTTTTTAACTGGAGGTGGGTCACTATATGTCCTACCTCAGTATATATTCTACTACTAGCTATTAATCTTTCAGAGTTTTAACTTACTAGAATTATAGAACATTACTGCTTACTAGTAATATTCTACAATTCTACATTAACTCTTTCAGAGTTTCATTTAATAAATGCTTTATGATTTGATACTAGTGTTTCGATTCAAAATGCTCTTACAGATTAGGTTTCTCTAAATGGCTATTACTATTGAAACCATCCTCTCCCCCAACTGCACCATCAGGCGCAATGTGACCAGAAACGGAATAGAGAATAACTCAGATGTTATTAAATGCTATTAAAACTAGATTCTATTAAAACCATCCTCAATGCTACTCTCAAACTGCACCATAACACGTGAAGTGATCACAAATGGAACAGTGAATAATCTAGAAATTTTTGACAACAAAATCAAGCGCATAAAACACAAATTTGGATTAAGAGGACATGGAACACCGTATATTTCACCTCATGTATTCCATATATTAACCTTTTCAGTGTTTCTACATACTATAATCAGTGAATGTTTCTACATACTAGAATCAGTGAATGTTTCTACATACTAGAATCAGTGAATGTTTCTACATACTAGAATTAGAAATTATTCATTATTAGGATTAGATAATATTTCTACATATTAGCACTAACCCTTGCAGAGTTTAATTTAATAAACCTTTAGGTATGGTTTTGGAACTAGCGTTGACGTCAAAACACTATTACTACAGATTAGGTTTACGTAAAGGGCATTTACTATTGGAACCATTGTCAATGCTTCCCCAACTAGACGCAAAGTGGCCAGAACGAAACAAAGAATAATTCAGAAACTTCGGACATAGAAAAGAACCACAGGTCTGGTGGAATCTGGCTGTCACTGCAGCTCCACAGCCATGGCTGATCTGAAATCATTTCGCGAATGGTGTCTGTCGCCAACATTTGTTCCGATTACAGTACAGAGCAGGATATTTCCAAAAGAAAGGAATGTTTCTACATACTAGCACTAAATCGTTCATAGAGTTTCATTTAATAAATCTTTCGGAAATGAATTTTAAATTAATGTTATGTGTCAAAATACTATCACTACAAATTAGGTTTCCCTAAACGGCGTTTGCTATTGAAACCATCCTAAATGCTACCCCCAAACTGCAACACAAGACGTGAAGCGATAATAAACGCAACAGCGAATAATTTAGAAAAATTTTAAACATAGCAAAAACTCACAAGCATGAACACAAATTTGGAATTTTAAAGTTTTTAGGAGCTGGCAGGACACCGTATGTTCCACCTCCTCATATATTCTACATAACCGATATTAACTTTTTCAGAGAGTTCCTAGATACTAGAATCAGAAAGAATATTTGCATATATTAGAATTAGAGATTAATTTTTCATATTAGGATTAGAGAATATATTCTACATACTAGCCCTAAACCTTTCAGTTTCATTTAATAAACCCTTAGGTATAATTTTAAAACTAGCGTTGGCGTCAAAACACTGCTACTGCAGATTAGGTTTATCTAAACGGAATTTACTATTGAAACTGTACTCAATGCTTCCCCCAACTAGACGCAAAGTGACCAGAACGGAACAACGAAAATTCATAAACTTCGGATATAGAAAAGATCCGGTGGAAATTGTTAAACCGAGTCGTATGTTCCACCTCGTCTTTTATGTTCTATACACTAAGAGAGGAGACACTGTTTGTCCAGCTTCTCTTGTATATTCTACTTACTAGCTATTGTCCTTTTCAGAAAGTTTCTCTAAACTAAAATTAGAGATATTTGTATATACTATTAGAATTAGAGATTATTTCTTCATATTAGAAATAGAGAATATTTCTTCTTAGAGAATATTTCTTCATATTAGAAATGGAGAATATTTCTTCTTACTTCAATTAGAGAATATTTCTACATTTAGTACTAACCCTTTCAGAGAATTTCATTTAATAAATCTTTAGAGAGAGGTATGATTTTAAACTAGCGTTGTAGTTAAGGCACTGTGACTTCAGATTAGGTTTCTCTAAACGGCACTTACTATTGAAACCATCGTCAACGTTTCTCACAACTACACCACCAGACGCAAAGCGATCAGAAACGGAACAGCGAATAATTCAGAAACTTCGGACATAGAAAAGAACCACAGGTCTGGTGGAATCTGGCTCTCTCTGCAGCTCCAGCCATGGCTGATCTGAAATCGTTTCGCGAATGGTGTCTGAGTCGCCAACATTTGTTCCGATTCCAGCTTGTGAGCAGGCTTGTGCCGGAATCGTGGATTGTTGCAAGTAGATAGCAGCTGGAAAGAGTTGGGGACGAGGGATTCAACGCTTCGTTGCAATCGTTTATCTAAACAGCCCTCTTGGTGTTTAGGAAGCCGAAATAATCGGAATAGGAAGGAGGACGATTTATCGTTTTCGCATTCGGGTAGCTTTTCTCGGCGATTCGTTTGTGGAGGGAACATTTTGCATTCCGCTCCACTGTGTTCCTAAGATTACTTGGCATGGTAATTCTTGCGGAAGTCAATTAAAAACGATGTCTTAATGATTGTGGAAATTCTGTGTAGAGAAGAATAAATTTATTCCGATGCTATGCGTAGTTGGAACTTGGAGCCATAAGTCTTCATTAAAATTATTTGTTTTGGTATTCTAAGAATAGATTAACTACTGAAGTGCCATTCCATCTGGCATTTCCTGTTCACTGGATAGCATAATTTAGTTTATTTTCGTTATCGTTTATAAATGAAGGATTCTTTCTAGTATGGTAATGTTAGTTGTGTTTTATTATGTTATAACTAATTTTCTGCGAAGAGTGTTAAAAGGTCGGATTTATAAATTACAACATTCTTTGGGTATCAGTAAATTACCGGAGCTCCCATGACTCATATTGTTTTGCCCACTGCACTAGCTATTTCTGAATTTTAGGAGGGGCATGCTCGGTTAATCCTGGGTGTATTTCTGTGTCAGTAAAACATTCCTTAGGTATCCATATCAATTACTTGACGTTTTCTGTCTTGTGTTTGCCCAGCTCCTGATACCAAATATGCCTCTGGAGTAAAAATCCAACCAACCAGGAAATTAGACAGTTCTCAAAATTGGTTTTTCGTTTTACTTTTTTTTATAAAATTAAGCACTGAGTGTACATTTGGTACTTTATTATAGTACTAGGTTTGTACTTAACCATCAAATAAAAAGAAATAAAATATGAAAGGCTATCAAGGATATTGACAGATAATTTCATGATATTTTGCGTACTGAGTACAGGAGCATCATTATGACGATATCGTTAACAGCGACATGTAGGCGGAATTGCATTATTTTTCCATAAAGTGTATGTATGAATCCAAAATGAATTCTGAAGTTATTTTTAATTTTGGAATAACGATCTCTTTTAACATAAATTATTAAAACAATAAGAAAATAATTTTTTGTGAATGTAGTATTTCTTAACTGATGGTTATTTGATTTCAGATCTCTTGTCAAAATTACTGTTCAGATGAGATTCTGATAACAGTATGTACCATACTGTGGGCATTACTCGCTAATGTCTTTGAGCAAATGGATCTCTGAAGTAACATCTTAAAATTACAATAGAAATAAAGTCCATTTAAAAACTGCACTGATTAAAAAACGGTATTGATATTTCGGTGACGGTAATTCTCACAAAACCATTTTTATTGCATTTTTAATTGCCAGTTTTCAAACACTATTCCAATGGCATCAACTTATGTAAAAAGAATTGAGTCAATCATTAGTCTTGAAAACAGCATGCATTACCTTCTAATTTCTATATACTATCAAATTCTCACTAAAAGAATATAATGCATGCTATTTTCCAAGAGTACCAATTAACTCAAATTATGGTTATCTTGCAGCATTACTACAAGCCAAATGAATTGAAATTTGGTATATGCCATCCGAATGAATTTAGAAAGAAACCAACTATAAATTTAATAACGTATTCGTGTATAATTATGTTGAATGTTATTTTCCTTCAGTAATTAATTTAAAAATTCCTGCAGGTCATTAATTTAAAAATGCGGAGAAGTGCTTTTAACGATATTGTTATGTATAGCACCTACGCGTTTACTAATTTAAACACGAAAAGACTGGTAAAACGAGACAATCCGTTGGCTGCGCTACTAGGCTGCATCAACTCTGGTGCTCGCTTGTGCAGAATACAAAAAACCTTAGAATTATAAAAAAAATAATCGAATGACCTTTTTTATACTTGTGCGCGCATCTTTGTTTTCCTGTGTTGAAATATAACCTTTCATACAAAGGTTGGAGTTGTCATTTATTATTCATGAAACAACTGCAAAAAAACCATCTGAAAGTCCACATCATTATGAACATGTTTAAATAAGTTGATATAAAACAGTTGATACCAAATATCACTACACCGAAATAATATCCAATTGACGACTTATTCATTTTTCATATTTAAATCCTTTTTCGTCGTATTTTCAATACGAGCTAAATTAAATATATAATTCTACCCATAAAATACATCACAATAAGCACAAATGTTTAAGATGTGGCCATATATAACTGTTAGACAATTACTGAACTGTAATTGGATAAAATAGAGACAGTTTCTGAATTACATTATTCCTCAAGGTAATTTGGTACTTTATTTATTATACAAAGCCGATAAGTCCAATAACACCACTTATTAAACCTTTTAATACTATGATAAAGGATCTATTTCTTTCAAGATTTGGTTTACAGAAAAATAAATCCGGTCTTTTCAAAGAAATGTTATCGCCTGAATTATACATTCCTGAATTGTACAAGATGCATTTCTTCTGAAAGTTTATAAAATTCTGAAATCTACCCTATTAAAAATAAAACATTGTTCCCTTGAAAAGAAATAGTTCAAAACAAAATTGGATTCCATCTTTCTCGAGAACAATAAAAACAAACGTATGTCTTATCCATCCATCTTGATGCGCTTAGGAAATCTTGGAGACATTAAAGCATCACTGAGTCACAGTGCCAAGGTCTAACACAATGGACCCTCTTGTCATTGAAATGCTCGATGAGGACTGAAATTGCCGCAGTCAGTTTCCCCTGAAGAGAGGAGACCCTAACCGTATCAAAGCAACGGAACTTTAAAAAAAGCTTCTTAGCCGCAAATCTTCTACTTCAACAGACAGAAACACCAATTTTACTCATTTTTCTGCGAGAACTTCTTCGTTATCTGCAAGAAGCCGACCCGAAAAACCAGAGCGAGAGAGAGAAGATGTACATTCCAAGCGTCAAATGTAATTCCCAAAGAAATGTATCTTAACAGAAAAGGAAAGATAGAATGAGAAGTAGGAAGGAAAGAGGGGAAAAGACTTTCTTGACGGATGATTGGACGTAACTGATGATAACTGCTGGAAACCTTTTTCTACCTTTTTTTCTCCTTCTCTCTCTGCTTCTCTTTGCTAGTTTCTTTTCTTTGCTCCCTACCTCGTAACCTTTTTTGAGAAGGTATCTTCTGATATCGAATGTATTTTTTTCTCTATCTCGGTCAACTTCGCTTCGCCCACTGCGGGTACTATTTATCTCTCTCGATAACACACACCTACCGAGCACCAGATATATGGTATTTATATGAATATCTGCGAATCTCTACGTATTGATTTCTTTTCTGATTTTTTTCAAAAGAACTTAATAATTGCAGAAAAATTCTTAGGCAACGGTGATATTGAACCTAATCACATTGTTTGGAGTATTTTCAATAAGTGTTAGCTATTATGCTGTCATGTTAGTCAAGAAGACTACTTCCAAATAGGACCGGTGACGAATTACCAGATTAGGAGATTGGTGAGAATTACCTTATCCGATAAACTATAAACCTTTTCTAAGCAATGATATTTTATTATCATTTTAACTTTACTTTTAAGATCTACATTAGGGATCAATTTACCGAAGGAAGTAGTTGCAAATGCCGCTGTATACCAACAATGGTACACTTTTCAAAATCGAAATGTGGTCCTTTTTTTCAATAAGTTTAAATTCCTGGTTTAATTCAGCATTTTGTATCTTCTTTAAAAGAAAAACTTATTGCTTTCCTATTTTAAATGAATTTTCGGAAGGAAATACATTGCGTAGCAAGTTTTCGCATATACGAGTATTTACGTGTTAACAAAGAATTGCGTCTTATTGCCTTCAGCACAACAGCAATTTCAATCGTTATCGGAAATGTGGTTAAAAACAACTATCTGAAGAACAAACTAGAATTTCAAATCAATAAAACTACCTGCATCGGTAATTTACAGGTAATAAAAATGTCGAAATTTGCAACTCCTATTTCCAAGTTTGTACAGAAACCTCAGAAGACTGTTGAAATGGGACATGCTTAAGCATGTTATGTCTCAGAGATAACAGTTGGGTTTTAATTAGAAAAAAACACTAAAAAAGTGCTGCAGAATTAAAATACAAACATATATACATCCGTTCTGCAATCTTGCATGATTCTAACCAATTTTGACCTTCTTGCATAGTTCCAAGGTTTCTATCAACTAATATAGATGTGATTATATAGTCATTAAATGTATGATTCAAGGTAAAAAATTGCGGCACTACAAGGAAATATGACTTCAGAGGGTTAAAAGTTTAGATACATATTATGAAACTAATACGGGTTGTAATGTATTTGAAATATAAGAAAACAAAAAAACGATGAATTTGAATCCGATCTATTTAAAACATTCTATTAGATCCGGAAAACTGATTGTTTTGAAAAAAATATGTATTCTAAAAGAAATAATAAACCTTCACCAGTAGACGCGGTGTTTCTCTCGAGTAAGATTTCTATAACTAAACACTTGTCTTAAATCTTTAAGTTCGAAGCATAAATGGAGTTTCAACGATTATAGTAAGCATAGATAACGATTATAGTAAGCATAGATAACGATTATAGGAAGCATATGAAATGATTATAGGAAGCATACATAACGATTATAGGAAGCATAGATAACTATTATAGGAAGCATATGTAACGATTATAGGAAGCATAGATAACGATTATAGGAAGCATGTGTAACGATTATAGGAAGCATAGATAACGATTATAGGAAGCATAGATAACGATTATAGGAAACATAGATAACAATTATAGGAAGCATAGATAACGATTATAGGAAGCATAAATAACGATTATAGGAAGCGTGGATAACGATTATAGGAAGCATATGTAACGATTATAGGAAGCATAGATAACGATTATAGTATCAGTATTTTTCTGATTTCAGTCAAAAATTGGGTCATGGACCATAAGCATCCTCAAAATTATTCTTAAAGAATAAAAATTACGCATTAAGTCAGAAGCAGCAGCTTCAACTTACTTCTAACACTTTACACTGAGTGGGGTAGTTTATTTCAATAAATTACACTATTTGAACGTTCTAATTGCTTGCTTTAGAGCTAGATCCTGATTTAAACCACAATTTGTTTCATTCAATATGGGGGGCAAGCATAATTAGTCAAAAGTCAGGAAAGACAGTAATAGACGGTAGAAAAGCATTGGATTAAAGTGTAATTTGTTACTATAAAAGTCACTTTGGACGTGTTGGAAGTGGTTAACCCTCCTGGTGGTTATTCGACGATGTACCTCGTCAATAGCAAAATTTACCAGATCTTGATGTGCAAGATAACTCTTCATCAAAAACAATCTAACCAGATCTTGATATTGTCATCACAAAAATAGGCAATATCTTAATGACAAGATATCCCGTCGTTAGCAAAATCGGTCAAATTGATGGGCGAGATATCTGAAAACACTTGGATTTATTAAGCATACTAATTTTCTATATGAGGTAATATTTAATCGGTGTTTGATATTTTCATTCCAAACATGCTATTACAATAAAAAATAGCACAGTAAAGTCAGTGGTTAGATAGGCAGGGAGTGTGAATTTGCGGTCACACTGGGGGAGCAACACACGGGCTACTGGGCGAGTGTCCGGGATCAATCCGAGAACACAACACATCGTCATTTTGAAACACGGTCAGATGATGAGGTCTTCACCTGAGCTGGCACCCCATTCTTCAAACTTCCATACCACTCCAATGTGTGAGCATTTGAAGCCACGGCAGATTTAACTTACACGTACACGACGATCTTTGGTTGGATCGATTCGAATTCGCAACCGTCTAGTTGCTAATCCGTTACTCTAGCACTGGGCTACCACTGCCTCGTAAAATAAGAGTGAAACGGATAATAGAATTTCATTTTCTGTAGAAATTAATGGGAGATTAGAATATTTTTCTCCCGCTGAAGTTGTAATTATATATGATATTGACCAGATTGAATATTGTAAAAAATTGTATCATAATAAAATCATAGCCTGTTCATATTCTATACAATCGAGCTGAAATTTGAATTTATGATTGTTTAGTATCAACTGCATCTTAACTAAATAACTCAAGACAATACAAATGCTTCTGAAATTTAAAAAAAATGTCAATTCAACAGGGTGATTCAATCGGGACTTTACCCCACTCCCAATAAAAAGAGCTATAATTTTGAAAAAGGAAAACATTTTGAGCTGAAATTTGAATACAAAGTTCTTTACCTCTTCACAATCACATCGATATCACAGAAGATGCTGAATGTCTGCCATTAGGCATTCACAGATCAACTTGTACATATTGTCAAGTGTATGCTTCAGAATTTTGGTATTTATTGTTTCAATTTCTTGTGTGATGTTTTTCAGATGTTAAATAGTCCTAGATTTTATCCGGCACTTTGTGTTTATTGAAATTTCATGTTAAATATGTTTTCCCGATTAGAAAATTAAAGTGTTTTTTCCGTGTTGTCCCAAGAGAATCCCCTCGTAGATTGTTGTAGCATGCTAAGTACGAATACATATATGAAATATGTAATTGGCTTTTATGTTGAAGATCCCCGTGGCCTACAATAAAGAGCCATTGTGAAATTCACGTTCTAAACTTGAAATATTGATATCTTGTATCTGAAAGTAGTCATAAACTATTGCAGGTATTACTAAACCGGATCTAATATAGCATTTCTATTGTCCTATTCAGGTTTAGCACCTAGAAAATAATAAGACGCGGTCAATTTTTTAATCTAAGAAGTACAGTTTTTGACAAATTGGTACTACAGTGTGAGTATTGTATTCTCGTTTTATTTTCGGTAACTAATATATTTAGTTGACAGTTCCATTTTTTACCGTCATGTTAATATTTTTATTTAATGAAATGATTTGATTCATGAATAGTGTTCGATTGTGAACAAACACAAATAAAAAATTCTCGTTTTATTCGTGAGTATTGTATTCTCGTTTTATTTTCGGTAACTAATATATTTAGTTGACAGTTCCATTTTTTACCGTCATGTTAATATTTTTATTTAATGAAATGATTTGATTCATGAATAGTGTTCGATTGTGAACAAACACAAATAAAAAATTCCTTTTAATGTGGTAAGATTTCATTCAATAATATATAAAATGACTTACTTTCTGAAGTTTCTTAACCGTTTTCTTCGAAGATAAACTTTTAAGTATAAAATAATATTTACAATAGCAACTATTGTATATTATATTCCGTACTTCGTTTGATATTTTGTGGTACATTTCAATTTAAAGTTTCTTTTTTAATCCTACGTGAGTCTAGCCTCTCGGCTATTAGTCGATGAGCAACCCAATAAACGTCTTAAGTTATAATTGATTCCATAAAACCACTGGCATTTGAAGACGGTTTTGTCATAAATTTTAGTCAATCTTTGATGTTATCTCCAGTCCTGTCATCCAGTCCACAAGGAGGATAGATAACTGATATTTCTACACCAATACGTTGTAAGTGTCTTTGTAAGTAGTCATATACGATAAGAAATCTAAAACAAGCTATTCCAATAGTTCAGTAAAAAAGCAATACGTTTCACTTTATACTTAATTGTTGTGAAATCCTACCTTGAAATATCCATTTGCTTTATGAAAACTCTATCTCTCAGAACTTATGACGAAGCACGTTTCCCAAACAGAAGTAAAATGTTGAGAGAAAGTCAAATACACTCCAAGCATTTATTCAGAATAGCAAGCAGTTTATTAACAAAAGCTAATATTTACAAGTTTTGAAAAATCGTATGAAGTGGATAAATTTCAAACACTTATCACAGAGTAAAATTATTCAAGCAAGCATTGAAATGAAATTGGAAATGACTCAATTGAAAGTATTTTACGTTTGAATTATTCCATTGGAACTGTGATTTGTTTATTTATGATGTTGACAACATCAAAGCTGATTTGATTTCATCAGCTGAATAAAAGTTTTCCCACTATTAAGGATTCTAAATTAGTCGCCATTTTAGAGAAATAGTGTTTAGGCTTACATTGATGCAATATTTTAAAACACCGATTTCCTTTCTTTTCGTCTTAAGACACTCATAAACTAATTACTGAAATTCTGTGGCACACCTTAAATATATTATGTTTTCTGACTATCTGAAAAAAGGTAGGTATAATTTTGATTGATTTAAAAAAGGATAATATTGATTACCTCCTCCATTTGCTTCAAAGTATTTTTTTAAAAAGTGAAACAATTTATTTATTATACTTTGTAATTAATCCAACAAGTGATTTCGACGAGATATCTTGCCCAATAAGATCAGACCAATTTTGCTAATAACGAGATATCTCGTCATCAATATATTACCGATTTTATGTGATGACGAGATCAAGGTCTGGTCAGTTTTCTTCCAATGATCGTCATCACGTTTTCTACCAATGCCGAGATATCTCATCCAACAAAATCTGGTCAGTTTTGCAAATGACGAAATGCCTCTTCTAGACAACTATCAGGAGGGTTAAAAGAGCAATACTCAAAATTAATTATATGGGTATTTTTTGTGAACACATGTGTAAAAAGTTCAAACCTAAGCCGTTCAAATAAAATAAACACAATTTAAACTGTTTCACTATTCATAAGGCGCACCAGAGCCATTCGTGCGGCCCACCGGTTAAAAATGGCTACTTTTGGCTACGGAGACAACCAGTAATTATATAATTACTAATCACGCAGATCCGAGAGTTTAATTATAAAATACTTTTTATATTTACCTCTACACTTTTTCTAAATAAAAAAACTAGGGTTACTCAATCCTTCATTTTTTTCCTTCATTTTACTTTACTGAAATCTGTTCTTTTTCCGTTTCAGTAGTCGTGAACCCCTTTCAAAGGGAAGAAATAAACCATTTATTCTTTCTACAGCTGCAACTTTTTACCTTTTTTCTCTTTCCCATTTTACCCCGACTTGAAGATATATATCTTAGAAGGTCTTTTATGGCGAATGGTTCGAAAAGCCAACTGTTTTGAAGAATGGAAAGCTAAAAGAGTTGGATTTATGCCTTTCATGTGCTTTTTAGCGTTCTCTATCCACGTTTCTGAAAGACACATTTTAAAGGCATTTCATAAAGTAGATTTCGTTTTTCCCTCCACCGTAATGTGATGTAGGTCATTTAACAGAACACTGGATGACACAGCTTCTAATATGTGTTAATAGTCACCAGCTGCTTTTTACGAACAGCTTTTCATAAACCCGATGACAAGCCAATATTTTATTATAGCAATTTTCTCTTCCTTATAATACTGAGTCAGATATGTGTTACTTCAATATTTTAAGTGCAAATTTTTATCGTAAAATTTAGAAATGAACGCAAATGTCTCTATATTTGTTATGCAACGCTTTTAGAAAAAATTTGATCTCATACAAAATTGAGGATAATTATTTATGATTAATAAATGCAACCGATGTTTAGTGAAAAGCATTCCATTCATATTTCTAATTTCTGTGTCTACAGATGTTAACTGTTATTTTGCAATGACACGGTTATTTAAGCTGATATTAGAATAACAGACCATCTCTACTAAATAACGAATCTGAACAGAGTGGTGCCTGTTTCTAATATATTACCTTATTCGCTAAAAAAGCTGTTAAAACTTTGTGAGATGCACATGGAAAAGAAAAACTGGTTGAGCTTGGAAGGATAGATGGGCACTATAAATGTGAATACACGAGAAATGTAGACTTAGAGTAGATGTAGAAAGCAAAAAATGGGTAGTAATTCAAAATTGGTTTTGATACATATTAAACCAATAAAGTATGAGTCAATAAGTTCCGAAATGTAGCCATAAACTTTATTTCAATGAAAATTGACAAGTCACAATGACATCTGTTTTTAACATAGTCCCCTTTCTTTGCAACGCACTTGTTGAAGTTTGTTTTCACTCAGTAGCTTCAAATTAAAGATAATTGAACGAAAAAGTTATAGTAATTTATGTTTGATTCATTTTGTTGTTACTTATCTGCTTGGTTACGGTATAGCCTAGATCAAGTCCAAAAGACCGTGTTGCACAAGTCGTACAGCGACCAACTCCTAGTCATACAGGAGCTTTCCCATCGACACACCAATACATTTTTAAATATGGAAAGGATTTGCAATAGTTGTGGAGCATGAACAAGTTTAATAGTTCTTAACTCCACTCACAAAAGTCATGTACCAAGTGCTCCTGTTTCTAAGTCTAGCCAGAGATGTCTCGTGCAATAAGAAGCAATGACAGTCCAGGGTGATTTACGGGAGAGATGAATACCAATGGAGGGGAACTAAAAATTTGGGGGAAGTTCAGATCACGTTTTGTGATTTTTCGATTTGTGTAAGGAGTATATTTCCGCGGAAATAATATCTCTATTTCTTGGGATGATCCTCACGAAACCCTCCTCTGCCAACAAATATATCATTGCTAAATAAACGAACGTACGTAAGATGGTATCCAATGCAAACAAATAGAACCCATGCTCCTCTTCAGACATGAGTAGAATAATATCTAGGCTAGCTTTGTTCAAAATGTTGGCCAGGATTTAAGATGCTGTATTTCATTACTTTTTCTTATTAGATTTATCCTATCATTAATGTATTCTTTTCTGTCAGAAGCTAAATATAATATATAAACCCAATTTAAATTTTCGGAAATTTTTAAATAATCGCATTGTTATAGCAATACACACAGAAGCACATGTAGACACGGGGAAATAATAGAACCTTTCAGTTCAAAGTATTCTAATTTAAAATGAGTTACAACACGTTGAGAATTCTCAGACGAATTACTTTTACTTTTCAAAGTTTGTCTATTTCGTATAGAAATGAAAAAAAAAGATTTTCCACCAAAAACAGATCGAAATTTTCAATCTCTTAGATCCATGATTCTCACACAGGGCGTAATCTTCACAGGGATGTAATTTAAATACACATGTGTAGGGGACAGTTTGAAAATAGCACTAGAAATTTTTTCATTTAGTTGCGAAAATAGAAAGGTGAAGTGTTTTAAAATTCTTGCTTTGTTACACTGTTACATCGAACATTGTTTTTATTCGTTATTTAGTGCAAATGTTTGGTAGATTTGGATCAGTTTGGTATTGACTTTTAAAGGCTGAATCTAACCAAAATTGGTACAAGAAATCAAAGTTGTAGTGAAACCACCAATCTCAAGAATCTCACGAACATGAGATAATGAGATTGATGGATATTTTTTCTTGACTTTTGAATGTTCATGTTTTTTTCTCAAAATTTTTTATCAAGATTAATTCGAATCTTTACTAATAATGAAAATTTAAAGTGATATTGTTTTATATTGATGGTTTCATCAAATGTTTTGAAAAATTGTAATGTAATGCATGTACACAAAAGATTCAGATTCAAAGACTCCGACTATCGATTTTCAACCATTTTTATCTCATAACACTCATAAACTAATTACTAAAATTGTTCTGCACACCTAAACATATGTTACTTTTTTGCCGATCTGACAAAAAGAAATAGGTATTATTTTGTTTATTACCAAAAATATACAACTACCTCCCTCTTTACTCCAAAGTGACTTTTTAAATATATTTTTGTAACAATTTTTATAATGCTTTGCAAAATAAATAACACTAAAACTCAGCTATATGGGTATTACTTGAAATTATTTGTGAACCCAATTGTCAAAAGCTCAAAACAAAACCGTTAAATTGATATTGTTCTTTCACAATTTAAACAGGCACTCCGATTTGAAATCGCAGTCTCTGACCAAAGCAGACTGTCAAAAAATACAATCCATTTCGAAATGCAAAAAAATTCAACACGAATGCAAAAAAATTCAACACGAATGCAAAAATTTCCTTTAAAATAGTTGGGAATTAATAGCCGTTTTGAAAAAAAAACAAGAATGCTACCAGATACCTTTTTACAAGGAATGGTAAATCTGAAGTGAAAAATAAAAAAAGAATCACACTCATGCAAAGACAAGAATATCCTGAGGGCACCGATGTTTTTACTGTGATATTTTGAGACGTCTTCATGTATTCTCTTCGGGAGAAATCTCTCTAACAGTAAAAAAGAAATCCTGCCTCTTTATGATGCTATAACAGAGGGATCTGAGACTATCCAGCCTGGTCTCGGGCCTGATCAGAATGAATAAAAAACTTGCAAAAATCGCTTTCTCCCAAAAGACTTTGGTGTAAAAAAATCACACTTTCCCTCTATACCGGGAATACTTTTTTCTGACTGTCTCTGAGGCATTTTCTTTTTTCTCCCTATACATTGGAGGAGTAAAGGTTATAACTCAGCTGTATTTTATTGCTCACCGAGACGCCATCTAAGTTTCGGGCAGTTTTTACTCCTCAAATTTATGCGTATTCCTCCGTTGATGTCGAGCAATGAAAATCTGGAATAAACGCTGAAGCACACTTTTCTCGAATTTTCGCTCAGTCTGGTTTCATCCTAGTACTTCCCTTTCGCAAGTATTAACATGTTAAATGATTGGGATTATTTTTTCTGCTACATTTAGGGTGTTGAATGTTTTCCATTCATCCATGACCATGAGGTATTTATTCAAGCGGGAAAGAGTTAATTGTTTTACAACGAAAAGGGGGCCATTGTAAAATTTGCTTAAAGTTCAGAGAATATTTCTATTTATCTCTGATTTAAATATACGACGTTTCATAGTATTTCTGTCTTGGTAACAATTGATTACTTAAAATAGTTATGCCTATAATTATAACACCCAGTTCAAAGGAGTTATGTGGGATTTCGTGTTTTGCAAGACTTTGAAAGACTGGGGCATATATATCTATTACCCATTACTTGATTTGACTCCTTTTCGAACTAAATTATTCATTTATTGGAAACTAATTTCAAAAAGTAGTTTTTTGCTTTTGTTGAGATACAAAATTCTGCCTGCTTACAACATATAAAACATGTTTTATTACTCCTGTGGATTATTAATAAGTTATGTGATAAGAATTTAAGGAAGCGTATAGTTGGACCGCTTATTTATTTGATTCTATTTTTTTCACCGACGCGAATCATTTGTCCTGAATGACACATATTTTGGAAGGACAATCTTTTAACGAAAAGAGGAATTGGATTTGATTTGTGATTAATGAGAGAAACTGCTAGCTGCAATGCTACAGTCAATGAAAAATTATGAAAAATAATTTTTTTATAAATATTAAAAGGTATTACCTAATTGTAGGAGATTGATTCAACCAATTATATAATATATGTGTCGCACTGTTTATCAAAAAATGGTATAAGAATCAGTGTCAATAATTAAGATCATTAATCGGTCACATAAAAATCTAAAAACTTTCTTCTTTTCGTATTACAGATTATTGATCGTACGATCCTTCAAGCATTAATTGGCGAGAACCTGTCAATGGGAGGTGCTACCACATCGCAACAACCATGAACAGTATGGGGAAATGTCTTCCTGCAGTGCTTTGGGAAATTTGTTCCACATTTACTTGTCTTGTAGAAAGCAAGAAACTTCTAGTAGCCAATCCTTTTTCTGAACGAAGGAGATCTGAAATCGTAACTTTTCAGTCTATCAGTTTGTTAAGAGTGACGCCTTTCGCTTCTAGACTAATGGTGGGGTTTGGTTACAAAGTATTGCTTGGCATTTTGGTGTTGTTTCTCTGTATGGGTAAATTCCTTCTTGAAGAAACAATGAAACTATTAAAGTCAAGCAGACTTCATCATAAACAAGATTTTCTTTGCGAGATATATCGGATGAAACCTAATGTAGCTAATATTAGCTACATTAGGCAATATACATTATACAATAATAAACAAGCATGATGAGAAACACTCATTTGTCATAGCCAATCCCCAAGTCGATTCCTAATCTCGCGTGACTTCCCTTCTAAGGTCATATGACAGTGACTCCGACCACATTTCTGTTCATTTCATTAGGAGATCGATGCCTTTTACTATGCACAGGTTTTTTTTAGAATTCACCCTTTCATGGGATTTGCATGGAAAACAAACCTTAAGAACACAATCGGATTAAAACCCACCGCAGCTGTGAGTTTAGACAAAACAACTCTAAAAAATAATTCGAGTGTCTCCCTTGTGTTCCATATATTCCCAACCAGTGTTTTGGCAAGTGCAAGAGTTCCTACCTTATCGACTGCAAGAAGAATTGTCGCAACCATTATTATCCTTTCTTTTCTTCTAGCGCGCTTTTTTGGATTTCTTGTTGTTCCGTCTGCCTTATCCCAGATAAAATAAAGGATGTTATAACTCCACTGCAGCAGCTTTGTGTCGTACTGAGGCAACATAAAAACCGCTTAAGCCCTGAGTTATTTTTTGTTGTGTTTCCGAATAAATGACAGGTGGAGGGAAAATGTGAGCGGAGTCGATATTGTCGATAGCAGATATTTGCGCAGACTTGGATCCCGACGACTTGTTTGCCTTAAGAGGTGTATGCGGTGGCTGCGCAGTTGGTGATTTAAGACCGACTTCAAATGTGATTAAAAAGATTTCCTGTCGCTTTGAAGTACACGATGATATTTTTCTAAGGCAAAGGAAGTGATATAAAATCCATACTAGGTTTCTTTTCATCGAGGATTTAGGTTTAGAGGTTTAGGACGTAAAAATGCTACATTCATGTTTAGAATTTTATGATATCATCAGATCAATGACAATTTTTAGAAAGTATCCAAACGAGAACATTTCAAATGAAATTTTATTAAGGTATGCAGAATTTAATGCAAGCAAGGAATAGTATAAAAGTGAATTTTTGAAGAGATTTTATTCATTAATGGCATCCATAAATTTTGAATAACTTGTACTTCTGAATAATCTATACTAATTTTGCGAACAAACTACTGAATTTAAAAATCTGAAATTTGTACATACACAAAACACGAGGAAAAATTTGAGTCGATAAAATCCAAAAAACTATCTAACCAGTTATTTGTTCCCAAAGAATCAGAGAAGAAATCTCTTACTAAAGTAGCTCACCCAAGAATTGTAAAATTATACCTCAACAAAATCACTGTGCATAATTAGACTGTGGGAAATACAATCTGGTTGGGAGTTACATGATGAGCATTTAACAGTTAGTTTCATTTTAACTCAAAGTTCCTTTTAATGATGTTTCGATTTTCAGTTCTAGTTTATTCCTTAGAGTGCTGTTTAAAAAAAAATTTTAAATGACAGCAATTGTGGTGAAAACAATACGACACATTTTTTTGTAACATGTAAACACAATCTGTCCACTGTGTACAAAACGCAGCACTCTGAAGTCAGAGTTCGATCGAAATGAAGCTGTTTAATGTATCACAGAAGAAACATAGTCATCACTTTTTAAATAAAATTACTTGCTTCTTCTCATTACAATGCACTTATTTATCAGAGTAAAGGATATATTTTTGCTTATATTCTCAGAAAAGAAGATTGCATTTCTTTTTTTAATATTCAAGTTTAGCATCAACTGATTTGCTTTCAGTCATTTGATTGTGCTTGCTGCTTATTTTGTATCCACCCTATACCAAAAATATAAAAATAACCACAAGACTTGGTTCGATCGAGATGAAATTTAACATGTGTGATGTACATGAAGAGATAAAGATCTGATCAGAAAATCAAATCTATAAGACTCCGTATTACTTCAGAAGAGAAGAGAGTTCAGTTCAGAAATGTGCATCAGAAAGATTAAAATTTGTAAGTTGTAGCGCATAGATACATGCCAATATATAGTATGGTATAGAGTCAAACAAAAGCCTTATGCTGTCCTCCAGAAAATTATGCAAAGCATTTGCATCTGCTGTTCCCGATTCCTCATATACCGAGATTGGTGCAATTGACGGTATATCATACTCAATGGGGGACAGATCTAAGAGCAATAGCTGCAGGATGCTTGGCCTACTTTGCCATTTGATAGTATACGGACTCCATTTGACTCCATGTCACGCCGTATATCGGCATGGATCGCCTCCAGAAGGGACTTTACAACTTGCTAGTTTATGAACTTTCTGATAATAAATATTCATATTTCTACTATGAAATATGCATCTAGGGTAATAAATAGTAGAAATTAGTATATTGCCCGCATCGCATTAATGTAACCCAAAGTTAAGGCTAATATAGACCAATTAGTTATGTGATTAAGCTCGAATTTGTGTTTATCTAAAATTTATGTTAAATGAATGAACTATTTCACAAATCTAAATAACATGTTCCAAAGGCCGAATACTGATTCGAATTATTTCTTATGCGCCTTTCACTTGCTTGATTACAAAAATTCAGTACGGCAATGCAATTATTAACCATAATTTATTACATAACATTCTGTTGCAAAGCCAGGTTTACTATAGCAGTTATCACATAAGGTATCATTTAAATGTTCGAATGTTTTTTAAAGAAATATTTTTATTCAGAGTCTACTTTCACCATTCAGGTTCAGCAAAAGCAAGAATTGGTAATTTATGTATCCGTCAAAGCAAAGTGAAAAATAAAATAAATTAACTCAGAACAACTACTAGTTAAAAAGAAAAATTAAGGAACTTGCAGATGCAAAAAAAAGAAACACTCAACAAAATTGTAAACTTAAACCTCAAAAGAGTCACATATTTTGTCAAAGAAAAATAGAATGTAACTGATCAAAGTAGTTGCATTCATTGATAGATATTAAATTGTTGATGTTACGTTTGAACCAGTTTCTTGAGGAAAAGTAATATAGTCTGAATAAATTAAACCAAAATTACCAGTCATATTTTTCTAGTTGAATAAAATCGAGCATTATCATTTCTTAAACCAATGTAAAATTTTATATCATATCAAAACATAAAAATCTGATAATTCAAGGGCATTATAAACTTTTCCTGAAATGTTGGAGTCCACTGGATTCAGTTTCGATGGTCTTGAAAAAATAAATAATCTAAACCAAAAGAACCAGAAATATTTACTAGTTGAATAAAATCGAGCAGCACCACTTCTTAACCCAATGTAAAATTTTATATCATGTCAAAACTATCTTTTGATAATTCCAAGGGCATTAAACTTTTTTCTAAAACGTTGTAGTCCACTGGATTCTGTTCCGATGCTCTTGAAAAAATTTAAGGTAACTTTTTGTATCGTATCTAAAAAGGATCCGAAGTTATCGACATGAGAAAGGGAAACGTCCCATCGGAAAATCTCCTATAATGGTTCAAGGGACTCTTGATCCCCTTTGATATATGAACTCATGAACGTAGGCTGACTTAACGTGAAACCCTGCCGGTTTCTTTCTGGTTCCCTATGCAGTGGACGGAAATACCTCAGTCAGTGGATTTGTCAGAAGCGGTCTTTCCGTGTCCCTTTTCCAAATCCGGGCAATTAAAAGTAAGGAATAAATAGAATCTGGCGTTTTTTCTTGTTCTAAGGAAAGTAATCGAAGTGCTTTGAAGGTATAAGAATTTGGGAAGTTATCTAAGGTTGATCGAGACGCATTTGTTAGAAAATTCTGAAGATGTGTCGTTCTGGTGAGCGAAGCTTTGATCGAATAGTCTGTAGTTCTTTTGATAGAACGTCTGGATACTCGTTTTATAAAGTGATATATTTGGTGTTAAATATCACCGTCGTATTTTAATATAAATAATTTTTATACTACACGATTCCCTATTGATTGACTTAGCTCTGTATGTTTGTCCACTTTAGAGGCAGTGTCTCTGGGAGTATTTCTGTCTTCTGTACCAGTAAAACTTTTCTTGTGTGCATGTGTCTATTTACTTGACGTTGTTTGGTGCAGCTTGGGCAATTATAGCCCTTGCGCCATACAACCCGACTAACCCAATTTCTGGATACTCGGGTTCTTAAATATTGCCATCATATGTTAATATAAATATTTTTTGTACTACATTCTATCCTATTGGTCGCAGTGGCTCGGTGTGTTTGTTCACTTCGCAGGAGGCGCCCGTGCGATTTGTCCCTGGGCGTATTTCTCTCTTTTGTGTGAAGGACACTTTCATTGTGTGTCCGTTTACTTGACGTTTTTTGGCGCAATTTTTCCAATTATTGCCCTTGCTCCATACAACCCAACAAACTACGATTCAATTTCCTACGTAGGAAGAAATGCGTATAACGCTTATAAGATCATATGATGGAACGAACTAAATATAGAAAAATGTTAGTATACTAATACCAAGGTATGTAATCTATAGATTGCATAAACCCAAGGTATGTACTCAATTTTCTTATATAATCATACATATACAAGGTATATGTATGATTATATAAGAAAATGTAAAACAAAGGGAGAGAAACATTTTATGATTTCTCAGCTTATAGGTTTATAAAGCGAGCAAGCAAGTACAGGATTATATATTTCATTTATTAAGTATATATCATGAATCGACTCCTCTAGTTCGATTGTCAGATTTGTTTATAAGCAGCAATTTCATTTAAAATTATTCTGTAAGTGAAAAATATTTAAATTAAAAACAAATGACAATAAATGAAACATGATTATCTGGATATAGGATTGAGACTGTTTGAAGACATTAATACTGAAAGAAAAATTAATTTAATTGAATAAAGGGATCAACATCGCACATTTAGGGTTAATTTTATCCACTTTCTGTCGTAAATATGAGTGACTTATAATGTCATGAAATATGTTAATATTTCTATATTTATTATATATAAATTGAAGCATTTATGCGAATATTTTAGCATTTAAGTTATGCCATGTGACTTAATTTTTAACGTATATCATAGAATCCATTTCAAATGGGAATAGAATTAGCTTTTCATATATTATCTTTAGATTTAAATATTAAAACTGAATAAAACTTTAATTTTGGTCACCGATTGGTTCAAGATAAGTGGAAAATTACTTGTTCTTGTTAAATACTTCCAATCCAATTATTCTTAAGACACAAATTCCATGTATGTGAGTTGAACTCTTGTTTGTTTGAAAACAAACTATAAATCCTGCTCATTTGGTGATACAAAGCTTTTCAATATCCTTATCATTTATGTAAATTATATATCAAATATTACAGTATTCCTTCATAGTATACATATCCTCTGAATCCCCAGATCTTGAAAGGAGCTGGTTTATTTTAAAACTCATGTTAGTCAGATAGCTTAGTTTGTCTTTAGTCTATAAGCATACGTAGCATTATTGAGACACGAAATCCACGTATAACTGTTATTTCGTTTGAAAACTGCACCCACTACATCCATCCTCATAGTATGCTCTACAATCATTTATATAAATCCTACGAATCCCCAATACTTGAAAGGAGCTGGTTTATTTTAAAACTCATGTTAGTCAGATAGCTTAGTTTGTCTTTAGTCTATAAGCATACGTAGCATTATTGAGACACGAAATCCACGTATAACTGTTATTTCGTTTGAAAACTGCACCCACTACATCCATCCTCATAGTATGCTCTACAATCATTTATATAAATCCTACGAATCCCCAATACTTGAAAGGAGCTGGTTTATTTTAAAACTCATGTTAGTCAGATAGCTTAGTTTGTCTTTAGTCTATAAGCATACGTAGCATTATTGAGACACGAAATCCACGTATAACTGTTATTTCGTTTGAAAACTGCACCCACTACATCCATCCTCTCATAGAGTATGCTCTACAATCATTTATATAAATCCTACGAATCCCCACTACTTGAAAGGAGCTGGTTTATTTTAAAACTCATGTTAGTCAGATAGCTTAGTTTGTCTTTAGTCTGTAAGCATACGTAGCATTATTGAGACACGAAATCCACGTATAACTGTTATTTCGTTTGAAAACTGCACCCACTACATCCATCCTCATAGTATGCTCTACAATCATTTATATAAATCCTACGAATCCCCAATACTTGAGAGGAGCAGGCCTATTTTAAAACTCATCTTAAGGGCATGTTCTCGAGTCCTAGAACATACGTAGCGTGACGGAAGCTCCGGGGAATTCCCACCAAATTCGCCTATTCCGAATGTAAACTTCCTCCAGAAACTCCATTACGAACTGGGTAAACACGTATTGTAAGGGCCACCATCACTTAAGATTTACGCCAAACCCCCGGCCCAAGTCGGCCGTTGCCTCATCGCCATGCAACGAAGCACGGGCATATGATAAAGATAATGACCGAGATCTGGCACGATCAAATCTTAAGCTAAACTCCTACAAAGAGCTATGTTAATGGACCTGCTGCGGCAATCGAAAAGCGCCGAAGTTTATATCGGAGGCTCTTCGTGTCTTCGTTCAGGGAAAGCAGTCATTTGTTTGTCTCAGTCCGAGTTTGGGGGAAAGAGGGACACTCTTGATTTCTACGGCTATGAGAACTCATTTGCTTTAATGGTTTTAATGGAGGTTGGATGAAAATCCTTCTTGTTCAATCGCTTTCACAGCAAAAGCGTACCCTTTTCTAAGTCTCGTTAGAGGTTTCGCGGGTATAAATGATAATAGCTTGTGCATTTGTGCGTTGTGAAAAGAAGTAGGGTGCGTTATCGTTTTCGCTTTTCTTATCGAGGTAAGTTTGGTTGGAATTTTGAATAGCCATCGTTAGCTGGAAATAACTACAATTAATATGCTTGGTGGTTTGATAGTTGTTAAAAAATCTACACAAATGTGAGTTTGTTCATTTTGTTAAGTCCCCAGTTTTACTTTGCATATTATTTTCCTCGAATTTGTATAACGAAAAGAAAATCCAATTTAGTTAATCAATATAAAAAATATCTTAAATATGCTGCGGAATTAGAAATAATTTTAATACGAGTAAATTCAGAATCATGAAAATTTCTGAAAAGAATTCAAAAAGGTTGAAAAGTAATCCTCTGAGAATCATTCCACTACTTAGACTGCAGTTTTTCTTCATGACCTAACCAGTTAGACTTTTTGACAAATGGAATTCCATAGGATTATTTCAACCACTTTTATTCTATTTAGTCAGTATGTGTTTTTAGGGGTAAAAGCAATATTCACTACTAGGCATATTTACTACTAGGACAATCAGAAGTTTAAGATTATCTTTAAGTCACAAACAATACAGAATAGTAATTTCTCATGGTAAATATAAAGTTACAATAAAATTATGAAATTTCAATACAAAAATCTGAAAAATTGGAGAGAGAAATGTTTTACTTGAATGTAAATGGAAAAAAGTTGAAATAGTCTCATCTTTCTTTTTCACTGATGAAATGCTGACATCTGCTAATAATAATCAGAATCGTAAAATATTTTTTTGTCACAGACGAATGTTTGTAAAATTTATTTCGGTGAAAAGCTGAAAATGTAATTTTATCATATATTTTCACAATATGCAACGTCTACTACCCCCTTAAGTATTTAATCAATAAGCAGTTATTAATAAAAGGAATTTGCTATTAAACATCAGCAGAAATTTTCACACGAAGAAAAAGTGTCTAACAAAGTTAAAAATTACACATTCAATAAGGAATGTAATTAATAAAATATAGAGTTCTATTATATAGTAACTTATGTATAATAGTGTTACAGGCATTTGTGTCCTCCAGGTCTGTAAAATTAGCCAAGGTTTCTTTTACAAAAACAATGTTATCCTCAAGGAAACAGCCCACTCCATTAACTTGTCTCCATTGCCAATCAATCTAACATGTTAGATAAAAGATATCACCCAACAACTGTGGTGTTCTCGATTGACCGATCATGTGACCGGTCAATTTCACGCGCCTGACCCACTCTATTTATACGAAGTGACCACAAGCGAGGAAGAAAAAGCAACGCCTGTCATAGTTTCGTAACTACTCGGAACAGAGGACATTCACAAAATTGCAGGCTTGTTTTCTTTCGCTGTAAATAACCCTCCACTCAGTATACTGGACTGGGATTGACAGATTCGAGATTTCTATTTGCTTCTAAAAGATTGCTCTGCTCCTTGTTTGTTTTTAGCTGTAAATACTTATGAGTTCAATTTGTTGTTCCCTAGTTTTTGTCTGCGTAGTTGCTTTAGATAGAATGTATTAGATCTTCAGAAAAGTGAAGCGTGGTAGATTATTGTTTTGTTAATGCTGGAGGCTGCATGGAGAAAATATTGATAACAAAAGGGTTTTCAAATATTCTAGAGTTAGAATCGTAAACAAATAGCAGTCAAGAAATATCATTTCTATAAAATATTAGAGGTAGCCGGTTGGAAGAGTAACGGAATAGCAATCGGAGGGGTGCGAGTTTGAAATTCGGTACAACCAAAGACTGTCGTGTACACGGGGCTGATGCAATTTAAATCTGTCGTAGGCTCAAATGATTGGCGTGATGTGGAAATTTGGAGAGTGGGGTGCAAGTTAAGATGTGATTCTCATCATCTGACTGTGCTTCGAAATTGCGAGGTGTTGTCCTTGGATCTTTCGCTTAGGGATTGATTCCGGACCGTTGCCAATAGCCCGTTGTGTTGCTCCAGTGTGACGTTAATTAATTACCTACCTCTCTTGGCACAGTCGTGGAGTAGCAACTGGAGGAATATGAGTTCGCAACTCGATCTAGCCGAAGACCGTCCTGTCCGTGGAAGCTGGTGGATGTTAAAATTTTCGTGGCTCCAAATGTCTTGATGATGGTGAGGTGTGGAAGTTTGGAGAGTGGATTACTAAATCAGGTATTGGACTTGTCATCTGACCGTTCTTCGAGGTTACTAGGTATTATTCTTCGATCTTTCCCTTTCATTGTTTTGCTCCAGTGCGACGTAAGTTCAACTCTCTTATTCCCAGATTATGAATATTACGTGAGAAACTTTTATGTTTGATTTTTGCTTCATAGGTGATTCTTTCAACAAGCTGTTCTGCATAAAAATAAATCAAAGATATATTTTTAGGTTGTTTACTTTAAAAAAAACATAAAACCAGAGCTTTTTTATTTAAGGTTTTAAATTATTTTGTTGCACATATGCTTCTTAAACTTATTTCATAAGCTCCCAAATCTAAACCGCTTTATGAAGATCCCCATAGAGGTGAATTTTTAAATCTCGTATCTCACAATTGGTCTACAGTTTGACATCTAGTTTATTATTGCTTCTGAAAAAGTTGGATTTCACGATATTTTGAAAGTCACGATATTTGAAAACGAAATATACCTTAATGCATTATCCATTTTTAAGAAATGTGTTACTCAAACATTACTTTATATGGGTTAGTGACCATAACAATTTTATAATTATAATAATTTTGCTAGTACTTTATGCTTTTAATGAATGGAATTTATTTCATAGTTAACGTGCTTTCTACTTTTTATGAATGAAAAAACTTGAGGGGAACAGAAATTAATTTATCCCTCTAAGGGGTTCACACGCACATATCCGCACCGCCAAACGCAGTCTCCCCTGCATAACTTCCAATTAGTTGACCAATAGAAACTCTCCCGGGATTCTTTTCACCAATAGACGTAGCTATTCAGTCATTATGGGTGTAGTGGGGAAAAAGCAATACTACATTTCTCTGAAATCTCGTGACTTTGACAGAGTTAACTCTCCAAGGTGTTGAGGGGACACGGTTGTCTGGACGAGATAACTCGTCCTTTGCAAAACTGACCAAATCTTGATGAACGAGATATCTCGTCATTAGAAGGAAACTGAACAGATCTTGACATCGTAATCAGAAGGAAATCGTTAATATCTTGATGACGAGATATCTTGTCATTAGCAAAATTGGCCAGATCTTGATGGACGAGATATCTCGACGTTAGCAAAATTGGTCAGATCTAGATGAACGAGATATCTCGTCGAAATCACTTGGAAAGTTCAGAAAATTACAACTATTAAACTACGTTCTCTGGAAATGGTAAAAAATATGAAGTAAAAAAGATTTACATAGGCATTATCGAACAATTGGAGCAAAGTATTCATGAATTTGAACATATTGTGTTCTTTGAAACAATTTTCAAACACTTGACATAAACTGTCAAATATATCCTTCAGTTCTATAATAATAGGCCGGGTTCTTTGGATCTATATTTAAAGTTCAGACAAAGAGGGCTTTGAGGTTTGAGCTAAGAGATATGACATTCTGCGAAAGTGAATTTGTGAAAAAGTACGATCTGTCATTCATTCTCAAAGACAGCATGACTTCATTTCTAATAGTTGCAGAAATAAATATAACGCAGACAAAGCGCATTTGAAAAGTACACATAATATCTGAAGGCTTTAAATGAAAATTGACAAAAATATCTATTTATTTTATCAATAGAAAACTGCATCTCGAAATTAGAGTAAGATATAAACATAAATTTGTACAATAAAAGTAGATTGTTTTCTACACATAATAAAATAGAGAATAATCCCATTCATTTCATAGCTTTCGCAATATTTCCGTCAAATTTATATTCCGATTCTTAAGAAACACCATGTAGTCTGATAAAATTCATTTCTTAAATAGATTGATTATTTTCAAATTACGGCCTCTGTCCATTCAATACGATAAAAAATCAACATTTCATCGCATACAAGAAAACACTCTTCAAAACTATACAGTACTGGTTTCAGATGCATATTACCCAGCTGATATAAAACCAAAAAACAAGCAATCCCATTTCTGAAAGTAGAAATAGGGAATCCTTCGACGAAACACTGAGTTTGTTTCGATAAAACAAAAAATGGAATTCAATTTATTTGGAGTATGCCTTTTTAACCCTAGAGACAAAAAGCGCTATTCTATTCTCAGAAATTTCGAATGAAGGAAATTCTTCAAGAATTTAAATTTATTTTCGCTCAGTCCAGGCAAACAAAGATATTTTTTATTCGTAATTTTGTTTGAAGTAAAACACTTTCCATTAGCTTATACTGCCTTTCAATTACAAAACCATTCTAGTGTTTACGTATTGTATTTAGCGTTAAAAGGAAATGAAAATGTTTTGAAATATCTAGTTGCTTGAGTTACTGTATTTTAGATGCTTTTTATTTTGTAGCATATAAACGTTATGTTAGAAGCATATATACGTAGTATTGAAGCAAAGGAATGCATATTTTAATGTTAGCTTATTGATTTTACGTTTATATATTCGAGAATTTTATTTACTTTTAATGATAGTACGTATTTGATGAATATTGTATATAGCCCTCTGTGGGTTTTGCACACATATATCCGTTTTGAAATCTGCAGTGTTCATTGCTTGTCTTTTAGCCAATTTTGACCATCCTGACCAATGAAACCTTTCCTAGAATTCGTTCAATCGATATATGTGATAATTTAGTCATTGCATGTGTTGTGGGGGGAAAATACTGTGCACTACCCGGAAATCCCATGACTCAGTTTACATAACTTATGTAAACTGAGTCATATATGATCTCATTAAATAACAACACTAGTTAAAACCTCCAAGACTATAGAAATTTTATAAATCTCTTTGGTATTTGCAATTACAAAATATGTAAAATGTATTTCGACGTGCTGAATGAATTATGAAAAAGAAAGTAAAAAAATTGCCATTAAAGTTAGTTATTTCTATGGACTTCAAGGATACTAAACAAGTGTTTAAAGTATGTCTGAAAAAGTCAAAATGTAAGTATGTTTGCTGATTAAAAAAGTATCCAAATATCATAATTTAAACAGATTTTTAAAATAAATAGCATTTTTGAATGAAAATGTTTTATCTACTACAAACCGGAAATATTCAAGGGATTACAAGCATGTAGTTGTTTAAAATAGTAAATTATACTAATCTGTTTTTAAATTTAATAACTTTTAAATAAGTGTGTATATTAATCTTATGCAATAGGATGATAATTTATGTTAATTAAGTTTATTTAAAGAAAAAATGATGGGATTAAACAATTTAGATACATATTTTTAAAAGTTACACAAAACGACCTAAATATAAGAATCCACGATTGGGTATTCAAACATTTTTTACTAAGTCCAGGTTGGTGGGTAGTTAATTAACGCCGCACTGGATCAATATAACGGGCTATTGGCGACGGTCCGGGATCAACACCAAAAGTTATGGAAATGTGGCAATCTCTGTTGAAAGTAAGGCCTTATTCAAAGTTGATTCAGTTGCCAAAGAGAAAGTTTTAAGTTAAAATGACAACTGCACCATTTTTCATCGAAACAGTATTCTCATTAAGAATTGTTATCGCAGTTATTAAGGATTATTATCTCTCTCCAACTTCTCTTGAATAGATTACTTTGCACGAGTTTAGTGAAGTGTGTGAATTACAGCGAGCGAATTTTTAAAGTAGATATCTCTCGGAGTCTCATTTTGGGAACAGATTAATACCACTTCCTTGTCAGCTAATTTATCGATCTTTAAATCTTTATCTAAATTGTAAACTCATTTTGGAGTCGGGAGAGAGAAAAGCTTTCTGGGTGCATGACTGTTTTAATATGTGTGGATGATTTGGAAATGCTTATCCAAATAAAATGTGTTGATTATTTTGCGCACGTCTGTTGTATAACCAACTAATAAAATCCATCAAAAGAATTTTGAAATATTTATTTGAACAATTACTTAGGTCTGTTGAATTTATGCTCAGTTTACTGACTATCTACTGATGTATTTTTGAAACTTGTATTTTTGAGAATATACAACAGCTAAAACTTTTTTCTTGTTTGATCAAGTTACGTATTTGATAAGAACGATAAGAACATGTTTCGAATTTCTTTACGATTGGTAAATTAACTTTTGTGTTGCAAAAGTGACATTACAGTTACAACTAAAACCCTTCATATAAATAGATAAATGAATGCAATTTTTAAAAGCAAATGAAAAACGAAAGTGAACTTCAAAACTGAAGTTTAAATACTAGTAGCTGGTAATACAATAGTTAGCGATCTGACCTTCGGATCGACAGGGTTTGAAATTTTGTTCGGTCATGGACACTAGTAGTGATTTGGAATCCACTTTAAGCAGTAGATCCCAGTATAATTAGTAATAATTAGCGAAAACCAAATAGTAGCTTCCGATCTAATAGTAGCTATCGTGTGGCAAAAAATGACAGTTGAGTGACAAAACAAACCGAATAGTAGATCACTGTCTAATGAGCTATCGTTCAATACTCGCCTTCAATTTTTACAGGAAATTTTGAAAAACACTGTTTAGGTATCTTGTAAAAACAATCTATGTTATTTTTTAATCGATAGCACCACAGCCAACACAAGAGGTAATTTTTTCATCGCAAAAAGGTAGCAGTTGTCTCATAAACGTCGTAGTAACTGAAATATACCAACAATTATGCCTTCATCGCATCTTTTATGCCACGAGTTGGAAACGCCTCTTTTCGTCCCAAAACTAGAGACATCTCAAATGCATCGTTTATGTTTCTATCTTAGGGCAGATTATTAAGATAACAGCGTTTACCACAGCTTCTCCGCTGTTCACTAATTGTGCTCCAATGTTTACTAAATGCTGATCGTCTCATTTGTGATGCAAAGAACGTAAATATGACAGGGAGAAAAAGGTAAATAACATCTGATCACCATATTCGCTTACATATGTGATACCTATTGATTATCGTCAACGCATCTTAAATACGTGGCTATGCTACTTAAGATAGATTTTGATTTTCCTTATCTTGTTTGATATGTTAAACAGAATTGTTTTGATTGCAAGTATAAGGCTGCAATATTGCATCTCAATGTATATCTTTTAGACTAAACATTCTGAAGATGTAACTAATAAAAACTACGAGATTTACTTGTAAGTTTTATAAAATGTTCTTAAATTCAAACTAATTTTCTTTGTTAAAGTGAAAGGCCAATATTAGATTCATATTTTTGAAGGTTAACTTTCAAACGAGAGGCTTTTTATCACAATTTATATTCATAAATATCATCGATTTCTAACGTGACAGAATTTAAATAAGTCCTTATTCTTTTGTTTGAGTCGATTTTTAGTTACATTTTAGAAATTGACCTAATCGCCGACTTCGTGAGTTGCGACATCTGATTTACGTGTTGTCAAAATACCTGAAGACGCTTGCTTTCACACTATTGTCAAATCTAAAAGCTTAATTTTAATCAAGAGTATTATTTATCTAATATTTATAAGTCATAGGAGTCATATTAACAATAAATATTTATTGATATACACCGAAACTTTATACAAAGTTTCAGATGCACGTTTATTCGTCTTTCCTAGAAATTTAAAACATTAAATCCCTTCTATGTTTAATTATAAAACGTATAGCAGTTACGAATGAGCGGAAACCACTTAATCAGGTCATAATTACCAGAGAGCTGCGCAAGAGCAATTAACACACACGAGGAGTTAGAGAACACATCACAATTGCATAATATTAATTTCGTGTAGCAGAAATTTTTATTTGGGAAATTACTCTGCTGAAGAATATAGTTCAATATTTTACGATATTCCATCACAAATGAAGTGCTTCGAAAATTTTATGATAGGAAAGGCTTCAGAAGAATTTGTGATTAACAAAATTTGCGAGTGGGTGGTATTCATTTATAAGTTTTCTACGTGTTGGATACTTCATTCATCTGAATCTAAGAGAAAAATATTTAATTATACAGATGATTAATTTCCATTTTAGAGTTTTTTATCGTATGTATGCGATATAAAGGAGTACTAAAATTTTATTAAAAAATAGCATGGAACTGTGGTTACATTCGAAGTTTCAATGTGTGCAGCATGGTTTTATTGTGTTTTACATTTAACTAACAATATGTGTCATTTTATAAGGTTTCAAGCAGCGTGCTTCATGCAGGAAATAATAATTCCAGTTCATACCCTCTAGCTCTGATCACAGTCGTTATTCTTCTAGGCATAAATTGTCCAAGGTCTTTGAACCGGTGCACGAGTATCAGCTTATGCTGACATAATTAGTGATTCTTAAAAGTAATAAAATGGATGGTGGCGTTTCTTAGCTTCGAATGGATCGTTCCACTTCGTCCCACAAATTTTGAAGGGATTGAGATCAGGTGATTGACTCGGCCAATGAAGCAAAGGGAATTCAGAATCACGTTCACTGAGCTAGTTTAAGAAAAACCGAGTAGGGTTACAGAATTCATTATTCTATTGAAAGTGGCCATCTGTTTGATAATACTTAAAAATATAAGCATTGTGCTTTGAAGAAATTATAATGTGTTTAGATTCTGAATTCAGTAAATCTATGTACACAATAAAAATTTTATGAAGCGCAAATAAAATTAAGATAACATTAAAAACAGGGAATTTATAATAAAAACCGATTAATTATCCAGTATGCTATTGTTTGCTATTTATTTGGTTTAAAATGCTACCGGTATGTACAAATTACACAGACAAGTTATTTGTGTTACCAATTAACGGAATTGAAACCAAGTTAATTATTCAAAGCTTGATTATACTGTGTCATGAGCATGCAAGCAGTCTCACTTTAAACATGACACGTTATTTTAGGCTTTTTCATTGCCTTTTTATCACTTATTTTATTCTCGTTACAATTATACTATGTGCATATTGACTGACATTAGCTCAAATTTTAAGTACAAAACATATTTTCATACCTCACACAGCAGTATTGCGATGAAATATTTGAATAAATATTACAAGTGCATTATTTACGGACTAAAAGCTAATTTCCCAAACTGCGCTTTTTACGGATATACAGCACAATATAAATACTTCATACTAAGCTTCAATCCATTATCTTAAAGAGCTGTAAAAGGATAGAGAAAATGGATTACTTCCTTATACATGACACACAGAAGCAGCCATTATCATCTTATGGATTGAAATAATAGGATCTGCAAGACCTCCATTATCGTAGCTAATAATCCCTCCAGTTTGTCTAAGATACAAAACAAAGATTTTCTATGTGAAAAGTAATTATTTTGGTATAAAAGATGCGGAAATATTTCACGATTATCGAGGAAATTTTAAATGTGTTATGTTTTACTTTTAAGGATTGATTCCATAAAGGATATTTAAAATTTATTAATGTACAATATATTTCGTTAATATTTATATTAGTACGACTATATTTAAAGATGTATCGTAAATGTACAGAGTTAGTATTTTTCCATCTGTTCCATTATATTTTGATTTCTTTTGGACTTCCTCGTGTGTCTACTTAATCTCTAAATTTATATTGAATTACATTAAATAAATTAATATATTTGTTTGATTTTAAACTTAATGTTAGCATTGGCAAATATTTCTATGTGGGTTAATAAAACGTAGATCATATATTATGACACGAAAAACTGCAATGATACTTCAGGGAACCTTACATTTCAAGCTCATACATTCATTCTAAAAGTAAAACTAACATATTTTTGCTTGATCCTCCAAGTATCTTGACGAGATATCTCGTCCAAGATCTTATAAATTTTTCTAAGGACGAAATATCTCGTCGAAACCAAACTACTCTATTATTCCAAGGGAATGAAGATCCAAGAAGGAAAAACACTTTCCCTTCCCTTACCCAGAACTGGTGACAGTTTGGAACAGGTTTTTGCACACTACTGAACACTACAGGAGAGCTTCCAACCCGAAGGAAAACCACCAGGAGGGTTAAAAAAACTGTAGACTAAGATTTTACTGAGCTGGATCTCTGATTATGTGGCATTCAAGGTAAAGAGAAGGCGAACAAAGCACAGCAATATTTTCAAATCCAAAAATACCAGTGCAAGATATACTAGACTGCTTTAAAACAAGTAAATTAATTCATTCTGGCAGACAACTTGAAATCAAGAAACCCCAAACAAACTCTATGTCATACAGGCGTAGGTAAAGTAAACACAACAAATTTTAGTAGGAATGTAGTTAAAGACTTCGTATTTGAAATTTTACGCATAAATATAAAAACGATTAGATCAAAGACATTTAGGCAAAACGGTTGTCTGTGGATGTTTTGGAAAGAGTTCGAGAAGCCTGTTGTAAATAGGTTTCATCGATGTGAGATGTGATTCACTGACCATCAGTGAATACCATGCATTATGCTGTTCAATTATTTTAACATTTAAATTATCTTAGAATCGTATAATACGTTATATTATGCCACCACATTAACGAGGATAATCGTGTTGGTTGGTTTGGGTTTTGTGGCATAAAGGCCATATTTAGCCAAGCTGTGCCATACACAAGGCAGACAACTTCAATGGATGAAAACACAATAGGAAATATTTACTGACACAGAAGATAAATGCTTCTAGGATAAGTTACAGCAGTCAAACCTGCACCGCTAGCTACTCGCAGGTTGCTTTCGCAGTGGACAAATTCAGAGTCACGGCGGTCCGTTGATGATCGGGAGTAGACTATATGTGGAACATAAATGCTCATGATTTTTTCAGTGTAAATTTTAAAAACATCTTTCCAATGCAGCAAAATGTAGAAAATTGACTCAAATTGAAAGCAAGATGTGCATGCTATGAAACACTTTCGCTGCAACATATGATGGGGCATATTTGATATTCAAAGTCCACGGCTCTTACCTGAGATCTTGTCATTTCCTGAACTCTCGTAACTGGCAGTTTTCCCTTTAAAAATTTGCATCGAATTGCAGTCACCGTTTTTTATCAATACCGGAAGATAAGAAAAAATCCTATCCTCCTACGTACGGAATGGAAGTAAATTGTATCCCGAGATCTCGAGTTTCCATCTTGTCAGTTACGACGTATTTCGGGATAAAAAGGATATTACGGAAGGATTCCGTATTTTTACTCGCAGTTTAAACGCGATGCAGCGTATGTTATGTATGCATGGCTTAAGGGGAAGAAGAGATAGCTTCTAAATTGAGGTTTCAGTTAAATATTGTAACATATTGCCTTTCTCCGAGAGGCTAAAGTAATACGATATAGCTTGTTTTATTAAATGAATGCAAAAAACGTACTTGGTATAGATAAGCGTATTCAAGCAACAGACTGATCGAGTGATATGAGATGGGGTTTTTGAACATGCAGTAATAAGTCTTGCATTTTTCAAACATTTATGCTTCAAACATCCAAGGAATATATGATGTATCTAAGAATTTAGGGAATCAAGAAAGTGCATATTAAAACTCTACTCCAATCTTTAACATTAACAACTTAAAGAATTGAATAGCAAAAAACTCAAATGAGAAGATAAAACCTGGAATTATCAGATTTTATTCATTAAAAATAAATTATACTTCCTCTGTCTTATAAGTGTCCCATTTAAACTTGAATTTTGTTATGAATTAGTTGTCCCAGGTTACAATTTACTTCCATTCCATCCGTATGAGGATAGGATTTTTTTCTTATCTTCCGGAATTGATAAAAAACGGTGACTGTAACTTCGATGCAAATTTATAAAAAAGGATGGATAAGAAAAATATTTTCTAGTATATTGAAAAGTTTGTTTTTATAACATGGCTAGATATTACATTTTAAGACAATGTTTGACATTTAAAATGTAGCTTCATGATTACACTTGGAAGGCTCTTTTTTACATCTCAGTTTTTTCTGTCTTCGTGTGTACAATTTTGTATCCCATATTCTCATTGATTGATGTAAATTTCACCAATCAGCATAGGAATACTACCGAATACATTTACAACATCAGGAATGATCAAAGTGCTGCATTCCGTGAATAGAAATGGCGCAGTGTACTCCAGTATTAGTAATAAAAATGCAAGTCTACTCATACGAAACAAACCAATAGCTAATTTGTAGAAAACATCAGCCAATTTGTAGAAACAAAGAACCAATTTACTTTTGTTTGTGAACAATCATACATCTTTTTTATGAGTAATATACATTCTATACGTTCTCAATATTGATATAATATTTTTTTACTTTCTATTTATTTATTTACTTTTTGTATTTGAAAAACATTTGTTTATTCTACCTTTTGTTACAATTATGTTGTTGAAAACATGCTTTTAATTGCTTGTTAATATGGATGACTAATTTTTATTATGGGTTTAATTCAATTAAATCCTTCCACTTATATTTTTATATTTAAGGCTTTCTATCATATTTAACATCTATACAGTGTTGGAATTGCATTTTTAAATCCTAGATTTGGCGCAGCTTGTTTTTTGGAACTTGTGCCATAAAATTCATGCGCCCAACCATCACCGCACATAGTTCTTTGTCCTTACAAGAAATACTGCAGTGTTATCTGACGCATCTGAATAGGAAGGTGTACAAAATAGCACATACAATGCTGAAAGTTGTCTACCGTTGGACATCGTGAAACGAAAACAACCTCTTTTGATTTAGAGATCCAAGTTAAAAAAGAAAATATGGTGAAAAAGTGTTGCTCACTGTCTCTTTTTGATGGGAACGAGAGAACATTTTGCAAAAGAATATCTTACACTTAGGATAAGTGTTTAGGATCACATTTTGTATTGTCTACAGAAAGCATGTATGAAACAAGATCTGCGTGGAGGAATAACGTAAATTAATTTAAATTTAAATTTAACAAAGTTAACTTTACAAAATGGATATTTTTCCTCTGAACGGCTGAGATCTGAATAAATTATTCAAACTAATTGTTTTCATTTCTATTTCCTCGTTTCGATTTCCCCTAAAGTTTGCATGGCTCGTTACTTAAGAAAAGTATCATCTCATTTACCCACTCATGTGTAATTTAACCCACAAATTAGGTTGATTTAACTACACAAATGATGATGGAAGACAATGAAAGAAACTCAAAATTGATGATATTTACTAGATAATGCGGTGTAATGTTTTTTATATCCAATTATCTTCTTGACTGTTGCTTCGTAACATCTCTAGCATTTTACGATGCTTACTTTCTTTATCTTGTTAATTTTTATGTGGATTGTCAGACACGTTTTAAATCCACTTTAGTGTCATTAAGCGATCATTGCATTTCGTATTTGTACTACATTGTTAAAGACATGGTGAAAACCAGATATGTTAATTGCATATCACTGTCAAGGGTTGTATAGAAAATTACATGACTTTTGTATAACTTTGATTATGTTTGAATTTTTGATTATACTTCTTGTCTCGTGTAAGACTACATATTAAAGCAAGAATGGAATCAATTGAGATGAGCACAGATGAGTGATGAGTTTATCCTATTTTATAGAACCCTAGTTCATTCAAGCTTCTAAAATTAGATAATTTTATAAATTTCCCTTCATGTCCAGAATAATGTTCTATTAAGTGAGATTAACTACAGTTATAAACATTTTAAACGAAATCTGTGAATGTATTTTTTAAAGATAATGTTGGAACTGGACATGAGCCAGATAATAATTTTAACTGTTTCAACGTTTAATACTGAAAGTTGACACCATTGATATAATAAATAATAGCACCAATGTGAATCACAAGCTGATAAATCTTAAACGTTTCTCTTTATCAACTGTGAGGATTCATTGACAGACCCTCAATTATCCCTCCCAAAGGCAAACCCGCCGACAGGTCGTAAAAAAGCCGGACAATACATTTCCATCTCTCTGGCGCCAGACGGTCGGGACTTGGATCGAAGAGGACAAAAGGAGATTCGTTCCGTAAAAGAGCCCAGGTGTTTAGGAGTGCACCTGCCAGGTGATTAAGTCCACCTGCTAGGTAATCAAGCCACCTGCGCTAAGTAGCTGATCCCATTTTACGTCAGAGAGTCTCTACCGAATCAGCAACCTCAAAAATGAGCAAAGTAAAAACGAACCAATTAAAAGTAAGAACCAATCAAGAACGAACGAATCGGGAACCACCAGCGAACAAAGGCTGGGAGGTTTCAAAAGGAAAAGTAGGGAGTCGAATCGTCAGTTCTTGCCTGTGATCTCGTTCGAGAGGCTTAACTCAGCGACCCTTCGAGCGGTCACTCCTTTGGGAGAAAATACATTTCTTGAAGACGGTTCTCTCAACCTGAGAGGACGCGTTCTTGTAGCCTGGCGTAGGCTGCCCATTTCGAGTTCTTGCCTGTGATCTCGTTCGAGAGGCTTAACTCAGCGACCCTTCGAGCGGTCACTCCTTAGGGAGAAAATATATTTTTTGAAGACGGTTCTCTCAACCTGAGAGGACGCGTTCTTGTAGCCGGCGTAGGCTACCCATCTCGAGTCTTGTTTGTTTCCCGAGCTAACGTCTTAGCTCAGTGACCCTTTGAGCGGTCAACCCCATTAAGGAGCTCTTACTAATTTGGAAGACGGTTCTCTCACCCTGAGAGGACGCGTTCTTGTAGCCTGGCGTAGGCTGCCTATCTCGAGTTCCTGCTTATTTCTCGTTCGAGACTTGAACCAGCGACCCCAGCGGAGCCGTGCCTGTCTTGTGCCGATCCGACGACCCCAGCGGAGCCGTGCTGTCTTGTACTGACCCGACGACCCCAGTGGAGCCGATCCCTGATTGTGCCGAGCCGACGACCTGCGGAGAGTTCGGTACCGACTTCTCGTCCGGCAGTGAACCTGCCTTGTCCTGTCGTCCAGTGAGGATCCAGTGCTGATCTGGTGAAATCGTCACCCGACGAGTAGAGTTTCATCTAGAGACTGTTGAGATACCTTTCTCCAACTCAGAGACTTTCGTACGTCCTGAGATTTCGACACCCTGTCGCATCCAGTTAGCAGAGGCGTGAAAGTGTCGTGTAAATAGATTCTAATATAGTCAAGACATTGTTTTAAATAAAATTATCGTTTGTTATTTAAGCTAGACTGTTCTCTGTAGATTTGAATCTACCACGCTACTCAGAGAATCACTACAGTCTACTTAAATTATTGGTGGCAGCAGGTGGGATTGTTAGCCATTAAATAAAAAATTGGCAACCACACCTTTTGCGTAGTAAGCCCACCCAGGATTTATTACGTGAGGACATCCAGTCCAGAGGCAAACTCAAGAAGAGTTGTGAAGTGAGAAAAAGCAGAACCATCCAGAACTGCTACAACGTGAAGGACATCCTGTCCAGTGTTGAAAAAAGTGTTAGTGTGCCAGTGAAAGAAAAAAAAACGAACGCCCGTCTGACATCCCAACAGAGGCAGAGCAGAGACCTGTCGCAAAAGCAGAGCCAGTCGTCAGACAAGGTAAGCTTGGCATTTCTTTAGAGGCAATTTAATAGATTATTGTTTTAAATTGTTGAGAAAAAAAACTGTTGTGAAGAGTGTTTAAATTTTTAAATTGATTTAATTGTGGAATCCATTCTAAAGAAATTCTGATTACTAGTGTATGCAAAGTCGCGGAAACGTTAGGATTTAATAATTGCAGTAAATTTGTAGTGAAGATTTGGAAATTGTCAGTTTAGCAATTGCTCGAATAAGTTCCAGGGCTGTGGATGATCTGGTACCTTTAGCACATAGTTAAATTAACTTAGATTGTGAAGTATCTACGCAATTGTGAACTACCTAGTCAAGTTGAATGAAATTTAGTGAACTTGTAGTAGAGATTATTATTGTGTATTATTTTAAGTAAAAATATTTTAATATTGCATGAGTCTGGAAAATAGTTAAGGCTTAGGAAATTGACTGCATTGTGTATTATTATTTTATGTGTGTATTGTTATTTGAAAATTGAAGTTCAGAATAGTTGGTGATTGAATTTTGTAATTGTGTCACTGGGAAAATTTAGTGTAGAACCATGGCGTTTTTAACTAAGCAGAAAAAGGTAGACTTGCAGAAATTAGCATACGAGTTTAATGTTGAGTTTGGTTCCGACGATCGAATCATCGATCTAGCAAGGAAAATACAGGGATGCAATGATTTTAGCGAGGAGAGCGCTAAAGATATGATAGTTAATATCATAGAAGAGAGGAAATTGGCCGAGGCTAGAGAAGAGAGGAAATTGGCCGAGGCTAGAGAAGAGAGGGAATTGGCTAAGGAAGAGGAAAAATTAGCTAAGGAAGAGGAAAAATTAGCTGCGGAAAGGGCTTTCGAACTAGAGAAGCTAAGATTACAACAATCGGGAGAAGTAAATAGTTTAAGTTCGTCTAGCCATGATAGCGGGAAACCGTCTAAAAACATTAAATCAGTCATGCAAAAGTTTGATGCTGACAAAATAGATATGGCCTTGTTCTTAACTCTTTTTGAACGCCAGAGTAGAAAATTAAAAATCGAGTATGACGAATTGGTCTCACAGCTGCTTAGTCTGTTGCCGATTGAAATCGCGGAGATTATTATTCGTGAACCCGAGGAATTGAGTGATGATTATGATCATGTAAAGTCCGTACTTCTCGCTAGATTCAAGCTTAGCGCAGAATCCTTTAGATGCAAATTTCAAACGCATCAGAGACAAAATGGCTCTTTATGGAAGGACATGATCTTCGAACTAAGAAGCTATCTAGAAGGGTGGCTTAGCGGAATCCAAGTTGAGGATTTTGATTCTCTTAAGAATCTGATGATCGCTGATCAAATGAAAAGAAGGGTACCGGCCGACATAAAGGACCACTTTATTGATCAATGGGGCGAGTTGACCGAACCGAGCGCATTGGCTGAGAAGCTAGACGCGTACGAGTCAACCCGTCGAGTCAAGAAACAGGTGTTCTCCAAACTACCGGAGAAAAGGGCTCTCGACCGCCCAAAACCTATTGAAAAGCCGAATCAGGGAAAGAAATTCGGGGGGGAGAAAAATCACGGAAAGGACTGGAGATCGGGAAGTAAGGGAACCAACACAGAATGGCGGACAAGGGAATTTGAGAAACGTAGTGGCCCCGTTTGTTTTAATTGTAACTTACCTGGTCATATACGCCCTCAATGCCCCGAGTTAAAGAAAGTAGCGGAACCCTTAAATAATCTTGCTACGAGCGCAAATTTTGCTCCCTCATTTGAGCCTTATTTAAGCAAGGCCAAAATAAATGATGTTGACATGGTATTGCTGCGTGATTCAGGAACAACCATTGACCTGGGACCCCTAGACTTGGTGAAACCTGAGGATTTTACAGGCGAGCACATTTGGGTTAAGCAACCTCTGGACAACCACTTCAAGTGCCTACCTTTGGCAAGAATTAAAATCGAAAGTCCAGAACTCGGCGTAATTAGAACTAAGGCAGCAATTGTAGGTAAATCCGTCGAAATGCGACATTACCTCTTAGGAAATTCCACCCAGGAATTAATTGAATCGCAGAGAGTAAAACCAGAACTGGTAAACGCGATTATGACTAGGAGTCAAACCAAACGTCTGAGCCCTGAACAGACTGTAGTTGAGGAAAACCAGACAGAAATAGATCCACTTGAGGTAACGGAACCTGAAAATGAACTAGAGGACGAAAATTTGGGGATAGAGTTACCACCCTTACAGGAAAATTCGGAAATCGAATTAGTAGGCATTCACGCTGAAACTTTTGCCAAGGAACAGCAGAATTGTCCCGAACTCAAATCTATTTGGGATAAGGTCAGGCAAAATAAAACGAGTGAGTTCGTGATTGAAAAAGAGCTACTCTTTAGGCAGTCTAAGGATCATCGAGGCGAAGAGCGGAGGCAGCTATTAATACCCGCTATATATAAAAATAAAATTTTAAGCCTTTGTCATGATGGGTTCGGATCCCACATGGGCAATACGAAAACTAAAGATAAGCTGTTGCGCTATTATTTCTGGCCCCAGTGTATTAAGGAGATCGAGGAATATGTGAAATCGTGCGATGCTTGTCAGAAAGTCGGGAAATCCTCGGAACAAAAGAGAGCGCCCCTTAAGTTAGTGCCCGTGATCACCGAAGTGTTCGCGAAGATGAATATAGACATTGTGGGTCCCTTGCCAATATCACCGAAAGGGAACAAATATCTCCTGACGGCTATTTGCCTTGCTTCCAAATACCCGGAAGCTATTCCTTTATCAGCAGTGAACTCAGAAACCGTCACTGATGCCTTGCTTGCTATCTTTAGTAGAATAGGTTTCCCCAAAGAACTACAACTGGACAATGCTACGTATTTCACTAGCAACCTCACAACTACCTTCTTTGAGAGGTTTGGGATTAAGGTGGTGCGTAGTTCGATCTATCATCCGCAAACGAACCCGGTGGAACGGTTCCACCGGACCCTAAAGAGACTTTTGAAAGCGATGTGCCTGGAGCTAAAAGAAAATTGGGAGGACGTACTTCCATCGGCTCTCTTGGCTTTGCGGAACGTCACCCATGCGTCAACCGGTTTTAGCCCCGCAGAGCTAATTTACGGGAAGAATTTGAGAATGCCCGAATCCATTTTATTTGACAAATGGTGCCAAAGTCCCCCATGTGAAGACATTGTCACGGAGTACGTATTCCAGTTGATAAATCGATTGCGACGGTGTCAACAGGTAGCCACCGCAACCGAAACGGACGCAAAAGTTAAAAGGAAGTCGTACTACGACAAAGGATCGGTGAAGCGCGAGTTTAAAGTAGGCGATCGCGTCTTAGTATTGTCATCTTGCCAACAAACAAAATTCGCCGTAAAATGGGTTGGTCCGGGAACTATAGAGAAACAGCTTTCGGAGACCAATTACGTTGTTAAGATGCCAGGGAAGGTAGAGAAGGTACGAGTGTACCACATTAACTTATTAAAGCCATACCACCAGCGGATGGAAAGCGTAAATGTTTTGATGAGCGAAGTATTCTCTCACGACACCGTAGAATCTGATTTGGATATTCAGTATCCTATCGCAGATCCGAATATTTTTGATTTCGGAGAGGTAGTGAAAAACAGTAAATTGGAAGAGCGATGCACGCAGGATCAAATCAATGAACTTGGGAAATTGTTAAAATCCCATAGGCAATTATTTTCAAATGATCCCGGTAGGACGAATCTTATCGAACATGATATCGATTTAATTAGTGACAAACCCATTAGATCGAAACCCTACCGCACCTCTCCTAGACAAACGGAAATCCTCAAGTCAGAAATTAAGAGGATGTTGGATTTAAAAATCATTGAGATCGGGGAGTCCGATTACACTTCCCCTATGATTTTAGTAGAGAGTCCAGGACGTGACCCTCGCCCTTGTGTCGATTATCGTCGATTAAATTCCATCATTAGGACGGAATATTATCCACTGCCTAATATGGACGAGCGAATCGAACAAGTGGCAGCCGCAAAATATATAACGGTCATAGATCTGACCAAGGGATATTGGCAGATACCCTTGAGTCTTAAGGCACAAAGATTGGCCGCTTTCGTGACTCCATTCGGGTCATATAGACCACTAGTTCTTCCGTTCGGACTAGTAAACGCGCCATATTGCTTCTCAAAATTCATGGCTCAACTCTTACAAGGGTTAGATGAATTTTGTGTACCCTACTTAGACGATGTAGCTATATTTTCGCAAACTTGGGAGGAACACATCAAACATCTCGATGTGGTTCTTAAGAAAATCACGTATGCGAAATTAACAATTAAACCTGCCAAATGCAAGTTCGCACAGAGCAGTGTCAAATATTTGGGACATATGGTAGGGAGTGGATGTAGAACTCCGACTGAGGCGAAAATCCAAGCGGTAGTTGATTTCCCCACACCCAGGAATAAAACACAGATCAGACAATTTTTAGGTTTGAGTGGATATTACGCCCGGTATATCCAAAATTATGCCATAATAGCCGAGCCATTAACGAGGGCATTAAAAGGAAAGAATAGAAGGGAGGAGGTAGAGTGGTCCACGGAATGCGACTCAGCTTTCCGAGAGCTGAAAACGAAACTCACTGAGAAGCCGGTGTTGTACGCCCCAGACTTCTCAAAGGAATTTATCCTCCAAACTGACGCTTCCAACCAAGGAATCGGGGTAATCATGGCACAAAAAGGGCCAGATAAAGTTGATCACCCGATATTATATTTAAGCCGGAAGTTTACCGACACAGAAAAGGAATTCTGCACTACCGAAAAAGAATGCGCAGGCATTATTTACGCAATTAAAAAGCTGCGGCATTACTTGGACGGACAACGCTTCACTATTGAAACGGACCACAATCCGTTAGTATTTTTAAAGAATAACTCCGGGAATAACCCGAGATTGATGAGGTGGGCGTTGGCTTTACAGCCCTTCAATTACCAGATCATCCATAGGGCTGGGAAGGACAACCAACATGCAGATTGTCTGAGCAGAATGCTGTCGGAAAATTAAATAATACCAAAAGTACCGATTTAAATTGTACATAAACCCCAGTATTTGATTGAACTTATGTGATAAAATATAATTGTATCACAAGAGTAGGATGTAAGAGTATTGTAAATAGTAGATGTAACTTGAAATTTAAGTGTTGAAATCATGTTAAAATTTTGTATATAAATTCTTAAAATTGTTGCCTCTAATGATGTGTCGAGTTGCCATGTCTAACCCTTGCCTTATAGATTTTGCCATACCACAAAATCTTTCTTAGGGGGGAGGGGTTGTGAGGATTCATTGACAGACCCTCAATTATCCCTCCCAAAGGCAAACCCGCCGACAGGTCGTAAAAAAGCCGGACAATACATTTCCATCTCTCTGGCGCCAGACGGTCGGGACTTGGATCGAAGAGGACAAAAGGAGATTCGTTCCGTAAAAGAGCCCAGGTGTTTAGGAGTGCACCTGCCAGGTGATTAAGTCCACCTGCTAGGTAATCAAGCCACCTGCGCTAAGTAGCTGATCCCATTTTACGTCAGAGAGTCTCTACCGAATCAGCAACCTCAAAAATGAGCAAAGTAAAAACGAACCAATTAAAAGTAAGAACCAATCAAGAACGAACGAATCGGGAACCACCAGCGAACAAAGGCTGGGAGGTTTCAAAAGGAAAAGTAGGGAGTCGAATCGTCAGTTCTTGCCTGTGATCTCGTTCGAGAGGCTTAACTCAGCGACCCTTCGAGCGGTCACTCCTTTGGGAGAAAATACATTTCTTGAAGACGGTTCTCTCAACCTGAGAGGACGCGTTCTTGTAGCCTGGCGTAGGCTGCCCATTTCGAGTTCTTGCCTGTGATCTCGTTCGAGAGGCTTAACTCAGCGACCCTTCGAGCGGTCACTCCTTAGGGAGAAAATATATTTTTTGAAGACGGTTCTCTCAACCTGAGAGGACGCGTTCTTGTAGCCGGCGTAGGCTACCCATCTCGAGTCTTGTTTGTTTCCCGAGCTAACGTCTTAGCTCAGTGACCCTTTGAGCGGTCAACCCCATTAAGGAGCTCTTACTAATTTGGAAGACGGTTCTCTCACCCTGAGAGGACGCGTTCTTGTAGCCTGGCGTAGGCTGCCTATCTCGAGTTCCTGCTTATTTCTCGTTCGAGACTTGAACCAGCGACCCCAGCGGAGCCGTGCCTGTCTTGTGCCGATCCGACGACCCCAGCGGAGCCGTGCTGTCTTGTACTGACCCGACGACCCCAGTGGAGCCGATCCCTGATTGTGCCGAGCCGACGACCTGCGGAGAGTTCGGTACCGACTTCTCGTCCGGCAGTGAACCTGCCTTGTCCTGTCGTCCAGTGAGGATCCAGTGCTGATCTGGTGAAATCGTCACCCGACGAGTAGAGTTTCATCTAGAGACTGTTGAGATACCTTTCTCCAACTCAGAGACTTTCGTACGTCCTGAGATTTCGACACCCTGTCGCATCCAGTTAGCAGAGGCGTGAAAGTGTCGTGTAAATAGATTCTAATATAGTCAAGACATTGTTTTAAATAAAATTATCGTTTGTTATTTAAGCTAGACTGTTCTCTGTAGATTTGAATCTACCACGCTACTCAGAGAATCACTACACAACTTAGAGAGAAAATGTTTTGAATTTAATGTTAATTTTAGCATAATTTTATGTAAATTCAGCAGCATATTATGTAATTTGAATTTAAAAATTATGAGATATTTTTGTTGTTTTTATTTGGTAATTCAAACAAAAATTAGTTTTCTCAAGTTGATTTCACGAATCAATTTTGATCTAATATGAATATAAAAGGAAATAAATGAAAATTTTAGAATTTAATGAATTATGAATAATTATTTCATTAATAATGAATGCCATTATCGATTTCCCCTGATGATGATTTGTAGTCGTAAAATATTTTTGAGTATAAACATCATCATAATTCAATACAATGGCATATTTTCGACAGAAAAAGTAGAATCGTTGATGCCACAGACTAGAATTACTAATCAATGTCATCAATAATCAATCAGGTAGGTAGGTATTTTAATTAACGTCGCACTGGAGCAACACAACGGGCTATTGGTAACGGTCCTGGATCAACCCTCGAATACAAATCAATCAGACATTAGACTCATTACTTATGGACTTGAGTTTTCAGATGTTTTTTAAGTAGATTTACTTCTTCAAATTTTGCAGTTCTATCCAAAGCATTCTTAAATTCGAAGCAGTGATGTAAAAACACTTAATAGTTTTGTTTGTATCGGCGTCTTTATCCTTAATGGAACCTTATCCTGTAGAAAATCATGATCTGTGGTTCGACTTCTGAGATTTTTGTAATGAATTACATACTACAAAGTCGATATCGCTAAAAAGGTAGTAAAATATACGTATTACATCATTCTTTAAATAAGTAAGTTGTGGTAGTACTTTCGATGAATAGTTTTCTGATGTAAGATCCTCTATGAAGACATTTCAATCTAAAAAAATAGAATGTGTTTACAACCAAAAAATTAAAAACATTACATCCTAACTGTTTGTTTAAAAATGAATGTGAGCTGTAAGATGTCATTTTAACTTTTGAATTAGAACACACACAATTTCATACAATCTCTCAGAAGTTTTAATTGATTCTTTAAAATAAATATTTTCTAAAATAAATAAGCAGTTATTTCAATTGTTTGTTTGTCAAACTCACACCAGTATTTGGGAAAATTGCAAATTCTATAATGAACTAATTCAGGGTTGAATGTAAAGAGTAAAATAAATTATTCACAAGGTACAAATTGATTTCTTGGAATAAGGCTGTTTGGATTTATAAATATTTTATGCTGCTTTATAATTTTCACTCCCCGATTCTATGACTAGAATAATGCACACATTTATCGATATTAAATATTCATAATATGCAAGTACCATTCGAAATTCAACTTAGGACAATGGATTTATAAAATGGTTTGTAACAATATTATTCACTATGGCTGTATCCTATAGCTGTTTTAACCCTCTGGATACGGGGACCTGCTTAACTGGCCGAAAGTTTCGAATCCTCTCGTTATGAAATGCTCGGATTCTTTCAGACCTCAAACTCCTGAAGAATCGCTGAAGCCCATTACGATTTACATCCCCTATTTTCTGTGCTACAAAGAGACCCGCGCGTGAATAGCCTTATCTCCCCGTTGACAAAGATATTAGGGTTATCAACAGGGAGCCTTGCAAATTGTTTATCCTCGAGCATCTAGTCTGTAAGAGGTTAATGAAAAGATATATACTTAAAAAGTTACGCCCGCCCTTTCAGTTTACCCGGGAAGAATCTGTCCCTTCTAGGCATACCCACGATCCGACAAAAGAAACCGGCACATTAGGTGATAATGGGACGACCCATATTCCCTCTCCTCCTGGGGGAAAGCCTTGTAAAGGCCGTTTCGGCCGGTTTCAGTAAGTTGCCTGTAAAGCCGTTGGGCTGGTTGCCGTAACCAAAGAAGGAAACGATATTTTGCCCCGACGTATGCATAGGGTTAAGGAATACATCTTGTGAACGCCTGCAATTAATAATGCTTAATTGAATTCATTTTACTTGCATTAATTTTACTTATTGACTTCCTTACTTTATTAAACCAAAAATAAATGTAACCCATTCGGCTACCATAAATGTCTTCCACTTGCAATCCAGGTATTTTTCCCATAAATATAAAAATCAAAGGCTTTATATACATAATTTTTTTCAAATTCTAAAATAACTTCTCTAATAATCAATAATTAAAACATCAAAATATGTCTAAAAAAGTGCATTTGTCGCTTTTTCAGTCTTACTCCTTGAACTACCAGGTTGTCTTTAACAATTTAATATGTATTTGTAACTTTGTTTTTAGATTTTACTTATTTCATTACTAATTCAATAAAGCTAATTTCATGTTTGTTAGTTGCATATCGATATCATGAAAAAGCTCGCTCCCATGAGGAGTAAAAACAGCTTTAAAAAGAAATACGCATACACTGACAAAATCGTTGAAGAATAGTGAAAATGGAAGATATACTCCAATCATCCCAAAAGTTAAAATATAGTTATAACCCCAAAGGGGTTACAATATAGTCTTTCCAAAAAGTTAAAATATAGTTATAACCCCAAAGGGGTTACAATATAGTCTTTCCAAAAAGTTAAAATATAACTGTAGAGACATTTTAGGCAAACGAAATGATCATATCGTTTGGAGCATTTGAAACTGTGTGTTTCATAACAAAATATATCTTTGCCCTTGAGGAAAACCTTTGGTAACAGCTGACCACCCACTATATATAAACTATGGAAACACATTATGACAGAGGAATTCAAAAGCATTTCAATAGAAACTCCCACAGATGGCATACGAACTAACCGATTTACATCCAATAATAAACATACGGGCACCATCGTGGCTCAGTGGCTATACCCACTGCTCCAGCAACCTTCGAGTTGTAGACGGCACAGGTTCGATTCCTGTCAGGTGTATTCCTCCATAGGTGTATTTCTCTCTTATCTGTCAGTAAAAACTTCCATTGTGTGTATGTCTATTACTTGATATTGTATGTCTTGTGTCTGGCTCAGCATAGGAAAATTTGGCCCTTGCGTCATAAAACTCCAAGCAATCCGTAGGCTGTTAAACCATCATTTTGGTCAATGTAGATAGTCTGTATTTACGTGGCCTTGAAACAACATACTGGCTACTGACTACGGTTTGGGATCAATCCCGGATGGAAAGATTCGGGGACAATACTTCGTGAATTTGAATCACGTTCAGTTGACACATTTGGGCCAAAATATAACCTTTTATTTTTGAGTCAATTTTGTTAAATACTACAATCAACCATCTGAATTATTTTATCCCACAATTTTATTAGATGATTGTGAGCATTAGACATCACCGCCGATGCCATTCGAGCCAACCCATTTTTTATCCAACGACCTCTTTCCCGGTGTCGCATCCCATGTGAAAAATGGGGCTAATTTAGCCGGGTAACGAAGCCAAATAAATATTCCCCTCCATTAAATAAAGGCGAGTGAAATGCATGTGAGAGCATCGCGGGCAGCAAAAAAGAAGACGCCTACCCAGGGGCATAAATAAAAGTCGTTCGCAAGAAGCCCCGGCGAGTCCCCGCCTCGGAGAGCCCTTGCAGATAAATGGAAATCTAAAGCCGGCCTTCCCCACAGTTCTGCTAATGATTCAGGTAGGTGGTCAGATGGAATGAAGCAAGAGAATAAAGGAGACGGCAAAAACAAAGAAGGCGAAAAAGCAGAGCGGTGAATCTGTTGCCTAATAAGATAACAAGTTGATAAAGGGCAAGTGGATGAGATTTATTTGAACAATTAAGAGGCTACAAGGAAGAGATTCTGATAATACTTGCATCGGAAATGAGATTTAATTACGTATTTACAAGTTTTAAGTTTTGGGATGATCGTGGCTAATGGCTGCCCATATCAGGCGGTGAATTTCAAATGAAGGACATCGGAAACATGCGTTCGGTGTAAATTTTAATTAGCAGAAATCTTTGAAGAAAGCGATGTTCTTACATAAAAAGAGATAAAAAACAGTATATTTAAATATATTTAGCATTTAACTGAATTACGCGTTTGCTATGAGAAAAAGGTTAGTTTAGATATCTTTTATGATAAGCTCTATTTGTATTGCAACTAGGATATGGGGATTTCAAATATTATAATTTCAAAACCATTGAACTGTTCGTCATTTTTCAAACAACGGTTTTCAAAATTTTCTTTTCGTCAATTTATGGAGCAAGTTTTTCTTTATATTGTCTGCTTATTTTGTTTCTAATTTTGTGTAAATGTCCAAAGAATGTAGTCTAATACGTGATTTTTGTGTACTGATGGATAATTCTTAAGCCTCAAGGCCTATTATAGACTTATTAAGGATATTGGAAAAGTATTTTTATTTCATCCATGAAATTTGAAATGTAAAGACAGTTTTAAAATTTAGATATAATCTTAGGTATTAATTGGCATTTGTAAACGTTTCTTCTGAAAAAGAGTCTTAAAAATATTTTTACTCAACATTTCTTCGCAAACAAAATTATTTCTTCTCTTTATCACAACTTTATGATTAAGAGATACAATCACTACTTTAATTTATGTTAGTATGCTATTACATATACAACTCGTTTTTGTTATTTTTGCAGCTAGTATAGTGAATGGTTTGCTTGCAGTCTAAAACTAAAAAATTTTCAACTTACTCTGATCACACAGTACACTATAAATGAAGAACGTAATATATTTTTGAAAAGCTATATATTAATTGATTTCTTTGTGTGTATTGTGAGGTTCTCCGTCAAGACGCTGAGGAATGTCGGCCAGAAGGAACCATTTGATCCGAAAGGGATTTAGGTGTCCTTAGATGGTCATCAGAGTGTTGTGAAGAGGAGGGAAAAGAATTGCGTGGTTAAAAGGGGTATTCGCGGGTTGGACACCGACATAGTGAAGGTTTTTTGATGTCATGTCCCAAAAGACTGGGAACGCCTGATTTGTTGTAAATATAAAATATGTAAATAGCATATATGATACTCTGAGTGATAAATAAGTGTTTTAAAAAGTGGTAGTATAAGAAAAGGAAAGAACCGTCAAAGGTATTTTCTTGACATGCATAAAGATTAGAATTACCTAATAATTCTAACCTTTTTCCACGCCAAGCAGTTCTTAGAACTTTTCAGAGATGGCATGTGACTCAAATATTTTTTACTATAAGTTCTAAAATTAATATCACAGCAATTTTTAAGTTTTTATACCCTCTACGATAAAATAAAACATGGAATATTACTGGCAATATAGGGCCATTTTGTATCCCATGCAAAATGGGACTAATCCTGAAAGAATATTAGAAACCAATCAAACATTCCATGATGCTTAATTAAATGTACTAATAAACAAAATTAGTTTTATGAAACTAAAATCTTAAAAGCTTACATTATACAGGTATTCCAATATAAAAATATACGTGTTCAAGAAAGTGAAAACGATTGAGTACAATCTGAGTAGATCTCCTAGTTGGTCATTTTTTGAAAATTGCTTTGGGGTCGACTAGGAGAGAAGCCTTTTTGAAGGAAAATGTGAATTTCGCTTTCTTGGGGTGAGAGGTATTATTCTGGAGGCTTGTGGATGTTTGAAGGAAGTGTCGTCTGATTCTGGTCAAGAATCTTTATGGCACTATGATAAGAACATAGAATTAAGCCTCCTGCTGATGGTCTCGACTGGGTATCTCATCATTAGTAAAACTGACTAGATCTTGATAGACGAGATATCTCGTCATTAGAAGAAAACTGACCAGATCTTAACCTCGTCATAAAAAATCGGCAATATCTCGAAAACGAGATGTCTTGTAGAACCGCTTGGAGGATTAAGACTGAATGCCTCGTAATTGTCTGTCGCAGCTTGGCCAAATATGGCTCCTTGCGCCATAAAACCCAACAAACAACAAGTATTAAATTATTGAGATTACTAAATATATAAAAACCTCTAACGCCCGCTCTGATTATTATTCATATTTAAAGACATAAAAATCCAGTGATGACTAATCAGGTAATGACTAAGTTTTTGCTTCATTTCTCTAGTTGATAATTTATTCTAGTGAACAGAATCTTTGGAAAGCGACTTGGATTTCACACATTTAATGCATGTCTTATAAAAAGCGTCACGTACGTTTCATTTCGCATACATAAAAGTAAATTCTTCTTAATTAAATTAATAAAGCCGTACTACAGCAGGAATAAAAATATGCATTTAATTACCCGACATAACTTGCCTCAGAGCAGACATCTTTAATGAGCTGCTTTTTGCGGAGCCCAGCTCCAGCCGCTATTTTTCGGGGCTTAAAACACAGAGCCTTTCTTAATCTTAATATGATTAGAATAACAGTTTTTAATTTGTTTTAGACAGGAAAAGTGCAAGAAGTTTAGAAATCTGCTCACAATGGAAAAAGGAACGGTAGCAAGAATAAAAATAAGAAGTCTATAATTCTTCCCTAATCCCCGAATTCTTTCAGTAAAAATTCTCTCCTTACCTCGTTTCTGAGAAACACCCTTAACGGAGCTGAAGGCCGTAAAATGAATAGCTTAGTTGAAAACCCCCTTATGCACCATCTATTCTTTCAAAAAATCTATTTTCACTATAGACCCTATAAAAGGCCTGATAATTTAAAGGCTCTTTTTTTCACAAAAAAAATGGATTGACGTTACAAAATATGCACTTTTTTGCTGAAGAATGGAAATTTTTCTCATATTTCTTCATTTCTATCCAAACCCTTTTTGTGTTAAAGATTTATGTTTATAGATCATAGTATGGAAAAATAAAAGGTTTCACTGTAATCTATTGATGTAGATACGATAAAAATTTACTTCCTTTTTTAGGTCGTCTATCAACAATATTCTCAAAACTTCGAAAACACGAATCATCGGAATTTAAGATAAATGCATCGAATGATTCTTGAAGTTATTGAATGTTATGCCTGTATATAAATTTAGATGGTATTTTTAGCTTTATATTGCACCTGATTTATATGTGGCTCAGAATATATCTTGAAGGCCTAGCAGCCAAGTCGTTAGCGCTCTGGTTCATGGTATAAAAGAATTGAGGTTCGAATACCAGTTGGGCATGGATGTTTGTTATGATCAGAATCCACCTTGAGTCATACGTATTGGTCCAATTAACAAGCCATTCTTAGAATAAGTCTTAGAGAGCTTCAGATCAAACCGTTCTCAGATTATATCTTAGCGAGTGTTAAGCCAAACCATTATCAGAATAGGTCCTCGAGAGCGTTAAATCGAACCATTCTCATAGCATGTCTTAGAGAGTGTCAATCCAAGGAATCTTTACAATCTTACCAAAGCATCAACATGTTATAGGAGGCCAAACCAGACCATTTTCAAAACATGTCTTAGAAAGCGTCAAACCAGGCCGTTCTCAGAACATGTCTTGGCGAGCATCAAACCAGGTCATTCTCAGAACCTGTCTTGGAAAGCGTCAAACCAAGTCATTTTCAGAACATGTTTTGGAGAGCATCAAATCAAGCCATCCTCAAAATATTTCGGGAGAGAGAACATTAAATGGTATTAAATTTTTCTATCTGTATGCAGGACTAATGTATGATATGAGAACAAAATAGAGTTGTAATGTTTAGACAGGAGTTAAATGGGAGTCCCGGTCTTAGATCTAACTTCTAAATTTATTCCAGTAGAAATTTGACAGCTGTTTAAATGGTTTTTGAACGAAATCAAGGCGGAAAAAGAACCAAGATAGTATGGAAAATATTGAAACGCTCAGTTCCATAACAGTCATTTCTCATATTGAGAGAAGTTTTCTATCTATCTGAGGATTTCCCGTTGTACGGTTGCTTCACATTTCGTTCCCAGAAAATGGCTTCAGCGAGAATTTATCCGCCATATCGTTTGGAGGCTTTGAATCGATGGGAAACGAAGAAGAAACATTTTGTTTTCCTTTGTGCTTATAACAAATGGACTACAGAGAAACAGGTTTTTTTCGTTACTCCCAGTGTAAAAACTCGTACTAAAATTCCGTTCTTTGGTAACCGAAAACTGAAACAAATAAAAGAAGCTTAAAAGTTCCATAATATCGATCAGCAGTCCTTCCCCGTGATCAGCAATATATATTCCAATGTTTAGTTTTATTTCTGAATTCGTTTTGTTGTTTATGTTCAACAAGGTAGCCTCAAACTGTCTGAAGCTATTTGAGGCAACACACTTTTTCGATAAGTTGTAAAACTGTCGGAATATTTTTTGTTAGGCTCTACCACTTTATAGAAATGAAGTGCTAAAGCATTCGATGGTTCTTGCGAGACATCTAATTTATACTGAGTCTTTCAACGTAAACAAAAAAAAACTAATGAAGAAGAAAAATACTTCTGGTTAAGAATAAATTGATTTACCGCCATTTTGACGGTATAGCATTAATTTTTATGATTCATTCTTGAGTGGCAAGTTGAAATTGCATTCGAGAAGCATGCCAAGTTATTTCTACAGATTACGAAAGAGGTTACCAAAATACTAGCGCCCTCTATATTTAGGTTCACTAAGAAACCCTCCGATAAAAGCAACGGCATTTCACTGAAATAGGAACATAACCGTAAAACTGTTAAATCAATATATTTAATAATTTTTCCTCTATAAATGCTGACAATAATCACTTCTATGAATAACTGACAGAAAATGCATTGCTCAAAAAGTTATTGTTATTTGTTTCCTTTATGGAGAAAAGATGTTCGAATAAATTAATTAATATAATGCTAATTCTCGTTCCTCACATTAACGAGAACAATTTAGACAGAAACGAAATAAATCACTTTTATAATTAATTGCAACATTTTAAACACAATATATAGGAAATATAATTTTTAGGTACAGTTCGATCAAAACTGAAATATCAGTGAAATGTCAAGAAAGTTGAGACACTCATTAGCAGCTGTGTTACCTTGGGTATTGGAGATTTCTTCCATGAACCACCATAGTGAGTCAACAGACTTGGGTCAACACATTAAAATGCATAGCAAATTCAAAGCTGGATAGTTGGAGTGAAATAGCTGCGAACTATAAACTTGAGTTAGAATTCTGAAGTTTAATTTAACAATGTAGTATAAATTACTTGGATATATTATGGTGCTCTAAGCACTTTAAATTACTACGCATATATTACTTTAATATAAGATTTAGTTTCATTTAAACAGGGAGTCTATTATTAAAGTTCACTTATTCTAAGTAGTATACAGCAAAAACTATATATCAGAATATCGTCAAATTTTCAGTACGTATGAACCACGGGAAACAAATTCAGGGAAAAATTAATTAAAAGAAACAGACCATCAGGTGGAGTTTTACAATTTCATTTTGTCCATTAAAATGGCAGTACAACAGTGATTCTGGTACAGATTATCAAACATTTTCAATATGTTGACCCTCATTATTTGCTCCCATATGGAATAGCATGTTCAACAGTTGAACGCAAGGTCCAAATGGAAATGTTTAGCATGGAACATGATATATTTTCTTTAAGATCTGAGCTTCACTGACGGTGCCATGACATTTGACATCATTTACTGTTCCATTTTTGATGCTACATTTTCAACGACATTGTTTTTTTTTATCAAATTTTAGGATAAGTTTTCATAATCCCTTCATAAATATCGGACTTTTTGGAAGATTTTCAGCAACCTAAATCCCCGCAATGGTTCTGATGATGAATTTGCGTTGCGTTTTCATAAAACAACTTCGTAAGCAACTAACGTTCTCGTAAGTTTGACGTCATTTTCAGTTTAAGTTAAAATGAGAATGAAAAGGCTTCTAAGGATGTTGTTTAAATATTGGTAAGAGGGCTGAAGTACTGAAGTAAATTTGCATACATGATACCATACAAGAAAAATGCCCCTCGTGGTTACTTTTTGAACGAATATTTTTGGCATTAATTTTCTTCCCATGGCCTCATTAAAGCGTACGAAAAACGTGGCGACATTCCTACAAGTAGTTTCTGAGCAAACATCTCTGATAACATTGAGATGCCCCATATATGATGGCTTGATATTGGCTCTTTTTATAGCAACAGTAAAAAACTCAGGCTATTTTCCTTTCACAAGTCCATTGGTGTAAAGAAAACATACTGAGCTTTTCGATAGTGTGATAAAATGGTCTTTTCAATAATCAGTGAATAATTTTTAAATCAAAATCCCTGCAATTGCCATTCATATAGGACACTAATGAACTTACATAATCATTAAGCATAATGAAACACCATAAGAAGGAGTATTCAATACATAATTTATATTAAAACACTAAGAACAAGTAAAATAAATACTATTTCTCCAGTAGATTTGAGGGAATTTAGATTTAAATCAGCAATATTAATATAAGAAAATATCAAATCACTAATTTCAAATTCAAGTATTGCATGAGTAATACTATGCCGAAAGCACGATCACTTCACAACATATTTTCTTAATGTTCATAGTGATGTGATTTATCACTCTCCGTGATACTTTCAGTCACCTCTTATAAACGGAAAAGCGGTCTAAATAAGTAACATTGAATACATGATTTATTAAAACACAAATAGAATTTTTCCCGGAAGATTGAAATTTAAGTCAGCAATATATCGATATCGAATTATACAGAATAACTCATTAAAGTATGTGCTCATTAAAGTAACTCACTCATTCAAGTATTAAGTGAGGAATACTATGCACAAAGCACGATCACTTCACAATATATTTCCTTAATGTTCATCGTGATGTGGTTTACCACTCTTAGTGGTACTTTCAGTCACCTCTTACAAACTGAAACGCCGTCTAAAAAGTAACGTTGAATGCGTGATTTATTAAAACATCAGAATAAACGGAATAGAATTTTTCCAGAAGCTTGAGATTTAGATTCATATCAGTAATATTGATACCGAATAATAATAAATCGCTAATTTTAAATTCAAATATTACGTGAGGAATACTAAACAGAAAGCACGATCATTCAACAACATATTTCCTTAACGTTCATCTGATGTGATTTATCACTCTTGGTGGTACTTTCAGTCGCCTCTTAGCAACTCAAACCATCGCTGTTTAATCCATTTTTCTTGCACAACACACTCCTTTAATCCACCTATACCCATGCAATGTTGCTCTCCGGTAGCCTCCACTGGATCTTCTCTGCAATATCCGAATCACAACGTCGTTCCTTCCCCCGCAATTACCCGGGTATATTCAACATTAAACGATGCTGGAGAGCTTTTATATCCCCGAATTTATGGCAAAAGGGCCTGCTGATGCTGTTGTACATGCAGTGCTGCTGATCGAATGCTCAATGGCACGGTAAGCAAAGGCGAAAGGAGAATTAAACGGAGCTTGCTTATCGCGGAGTAATCTGTTAGAATAGGATCGTGCATTTTTATGGGTTAGGGAAGCTGTGTGGTACACAGAAGACTTCATCGGCTTGGTTAGGAAAACGAAATGCTTATTGAAATTAACTGAATTAATCGTGGGTTGTTATCGAATTTTGATGATGGAGTCGAATTAAATTCTTTTGTATTTTATATTATAGATGGGATTAAGCATCGGTTTACTTGCTCAGGATTTGTTCTAAAAAATGCGATGATTTGTAAATATTGAAATGTTGGGTCAGCAAACGAAACCTTTTGTAAAAGGAGCAACATTTCTATGTATATATTCATTCAGCACAACCACATTAATTAACACAATTTAAAGATTATCGATAAGTGATGATTTCCTTCACTCAACATTTTAACGGATTTCAAATCACCATATTCAAATGTCAGGAATTTATTTTCCAGTTCCCTGTAAAACTAAATACATACGATTTTTTCAACAATTCTAGAAGACAGCTTAAAGTGTAATTTTGTTTAGAGTAAAGGGCAGGTATTAATTATAAACATATAACGTTACATATTTACACGATATAAAACATATAACATTACTTTTAATCTATGTCTGTGTATACTCTTCAGAATGCGATATTTAGAATACACTTTTATTGTATTCTCAATATTTTGATTGACTTAACTTTAGATGTCCTTGAAATCATTTTTTTAAAAAGAAAGCCCATTGCCATGAGTATTTAAGTGTTTAAGAAACTAATTTCACTTTAAATAGTCATACTCGTCAGAGTAGTGGTATCAGTAATTTTATTTCTCGTTTTTTTAAATTAAAAAAAGTAGATCTAACTGTAACTCAAAAGAATAAAAGGCGCACTTTCGATTCCCCCTTGGATGTATGTCTCTCTTCTGTCAATTACGTGAGGTTGTCTGTCTTGTGTAAGAGCAGCATGGCCAAATATGGCCTTTGCGCCATAAAACCCAAACAATAAACCAACTAAAGGAATAAAACTTTTCATTTTCATGAAGAGAAAAGATAGATTAAACTTAATTTCAATAAGTGTATTCCCTCAATACTCGTAATGCGTAAGTTTTAAATGGTTGCAAGACCAATACATATACACAAGACCAACCAATATTATAGTTTCTATGCAATATGAACCATGCGCATCTAAAAAAGACATTATTATCGTAACAAATAGCTTTAATAAGTGAAGGGTTTTATTTTATTTTAAATTATGGACACTCAAGTAAATTCTTAAGCAACTTTCTTTATTAGCCTAATGAGTGATCATACAACCACAAAACAAGAAGCAAGAAATTTCAAAGTTTGGAAACTCGAATCAGGTTGATAGTCTTTCAAATCGAGTACAGGAAACAACTACAAATTTAAGGTTAACAATTTCTAAGCAACTACAGTTCCATTGACCATTTAAAGGCTTGGTCGTAAATTCAAGATAACCGAATTACCACTTAGTGCCAATATTGGCCACTCCTCGGTAATAGCACATAAGTACTTTTCCCAATACATCCCCAGAAGAAGTGGGCCATCAAAGTGATTTCGACCAACCCTTTCCAAGGACCATAAGCACTTGCGGCATTGCGGACCACCCTCCGCACATTACGCAAGCGGGAAGAACTCCAGGACTGGAGAATACTTCCAATATTAAACACTGCCCATAGCAGAAGGTAGTAATTACTCATTACAGCGGAAAGGTAAGGAAGGCCTGAAGCGGATCGTTTCCTGACAAGAGGACTGGATTGGTATTAATATGGATGGTGGCAAATATCCAAGTGTACGGTAAATACGGATCTGGGGACGAGCACAATCTTCGCGTACACCGTCTCTGATAATTTCACTCCTGGTTAATTCATCGTGCGTCCCTTATCCGGCATGGAATGCACTTAGCCCCGGAACACTCGTGGATATCGCAAAAGCTTTACGGCCTTGGATGTTATGTAAATTATGGTATGCGCGGTATCAGCTCTTGTAAATATTTGGATAAAGTTGAATTAATTGGTTGATCATGCCACTTCAACCAATGCGTATTGATTGCAGCAAATAAATTTGCCGCGTTCATAATAGGCTTCACTTTTGGGATGTGTATGTGCTTTGATTTTCACTGCATGGAAAATGCGCAGGTAAAAACACAAAATTTTAGAGATGAAGGTCATCGGGCACCACAGCCACAGAAATATATAGTCGGCTTATAAGTGAAACACAGTCAACATTTCAAGGTATCAGTTGTTTAAACCAGAATGTGATCTCTAGACTGATAATATTTTTTCTTTATATGAATGCTAGGTTTTTTTCTTGAGAAACACTCTTAGTGAGTAAAGCTCAGGGAGTAGAATCCTCCTTCGTTTTCACAGAACAATCTTCTGACTAGTGTTTCACTTATAAGACAACCATATTTTCCGTAACGAAAAAATTTAGAAACAAATATTCAAGAGGATAAAAAAAATTTCTGATTGATTGTTTGAAGGAGTGTAAGTTTAAGATAACATGACCACTCGAATAACGGATAAACCATTATGATTTCGAATTTTTTTTTACCTTGAAAATTAATCTGAAAAACTTGAAGAGTGACTTATTATTATGTTTAATCCATGTATATAGAGTCTGACATATTAAACGGGCATTTAGTGAATGCGTTAAGATTTATTTAATGTCTGTTGGAAGGAAACCATTCATTTCAAATAATACATCAGGTAAGAATCAATTTTTTTTGTTATACTTTTTAAAGATAATTTTCCTATTATACTGTTTAAAGATAATTTCTCAGAACTGGACGTCTTGACTCTTCATGCGATTTCAGAGTTACCTTCTAGAAGCCATTTTATCCGAAATTAAAAAATCACTCATTGACTCAATAACCACATCAATTAATTGAAAGAATACTGGGGAAGATTATATTTCTCATGAAGATCAGAACGGGTTAAAGTCATGCAGTGAAGACAGGAGGCTCCAGATCGGATATATGCATTTGAACCCCTCAGAGGGTTAAAGGAGATACTCTTGAAAGTTATTGCTTAATGCAAAATTAAAAACTAAACTAAAATTAGGCATAGTAACAAATATTTTGATATTCGTAATATAGTTGGTTTAATAAATATTACAATAAACAAATAGGTAAAATCAACTGAAATACCGTGTTTTAAAATACTTGATTAGGAATCTTTGAAGTAAATAGGAATTTTCAGTCTCATCTAGTCTGCAACAAAGTATTCACAAGTATTCACTTAATATTTACAGATTGCACATAGTTAAATCATGTTACCACTCTAACAACTCACGGAATGGCAAATAATTTTACTTTTAGGAACAACTTCGAAAAGATTCATTCAATACAAGAAATCAGTTCAGAATCTGCCATTGAGTTACATCCTAATATGACTCAGAAAAATTTCCCCTTACAAACACTCAAGATGGTATCAATCTTTCTCTCTTGAATGGTATTTACTCTTGTCTTCAAGTAGACAACTGGCATAGAGATTTGATGATCGCTCAAGATAGAAGTAAAAAAGAATAAAGCGTAAAAAAGAATAAAGCGTAAAAAAGAAGCCTTGTCGTAACTTACGCCACTGCCACTACATCACATAATAATCCGTCGCAGTCACTCAAAAGTGGGGCAAGTAATGGAACAAACGACATTTTGACATTGAAAATACTCCTCGGATATTGAATCTCCCAAGTATGACTAATAATGTTTGAAAGAAATGTGAATTTTCATACTTTTATCCAGTCTGTGACAACTATTCTCTCAGCATTGGCAGATTGCACGTAGTTAAATTATGCTGTCACTGTAACAACTGATAGAAAGACAAATAATTTTAATTAACAACTTCAAAGAGATTCAATACAAAAAATTGAGTACAGAATCAGCCTTTGGGTTCCATTATAATATGACAAATTTCCCCATACAAATTCCCAAGATATTATCAATCTTCCTCTCGTGAATGTTATTTACTCTTGTTTTGAAATAGACAACTGGCATGCAAATTTGACGGTCTGTTAAGAAAGGAGAAAAAAAGAATAAAGCGCAAAAAAGAAGCTTCGTCGTAACAGTCCAGCACTGCCGTTACACCACAGAGTAATCCCTCGCAGTCACTCAAAACCGGGGTAATTACGGGAACAGGCGACATTTTGAAATTGAAAATCCTCCTCGGGTATTGAGTCTCCCCCCTACAACTTAATCTCTGAGCACGATGGCATCCATCAGTGACTGCAAGTAGGTCAAATAAAAAAAATAATATGGCTCAAGAAAGTTTGAAGGAGAAGAAAGTAGTACAGCTACACTCCATGTAAGATGGAGGGGAAAAATAAAAACCAGGAGCATCTCACATTGTTACATTTTTGTCTTCTTTGTTGGAATGGGGATCTGTGCCTTTTTGGCCGCGTTTCAGGAACTGTAGGCAGACGCATTTATCAAACTCATCGACTCTGGAGATGGCATTGTTTTATAGACTCGCATTGGCTTTGAAGTCCTTGCACTGCTTCCTGATGACTACCTGATGTGCAACCAATCCATTAATCTCGCACCCGTTGAGAATGTTGAGCTTCCGTTTCAATACCCAATGCACTAATGCAGAGGTTCAAGCATTTTTATGAGTCTTGCTTGAGAGTAAAAAACTAAACGGAACTACGATCATGTATTTGGTATCCGTAATACGGAGTGCCCAAACAATTTTGCTTTATGTCATTTATTCCAAAAGTACTAGATTCATGCTACCTGTGGGTATGAAGTATGGATCAATCCGGTATTTATATCATTTTTCCTAATGACCGGTCAATTGCACATAACATAAAATGGCACATAAGGGTGAATTAATGAAACACTTTGATTTCCCCTGGTGCACCACCACGCATTGGGTTCACGTTACACCTCACATACATACCACACATTCTAGGCACAATTCGTTTATATATAGATAAGGTACACATTCATTCCAGACTGTCAAGAATCCATGCATTACTCCGGATTTGAATCAGGAAACTTTCGATTCAAAAGTCTATCCTGATCACTAAACTCATTGGTCGGCGGCAGTTATCCCTGTATTTGCAGAGACGTTTGATTTTTATTCTACTTTAATTCCTATATTGGCAAAAGAAAGAATTGGCAGAAACTCTTTCCCATTTCTACGATGTCCTCAAACTGAAAGTTCATCGGGAAACACGTTAGAAAGAGTGATATATTTATCGAAGAAAGGTACCAGTGGTTATTATTTGAGTCCCACTTAAAGAAAGAGAGAAAATGTAACTACGACCATACATTAAGTATTCGCAATGTGGAGTAGCCAAACAATTGTGTTTTATGTCATTTATTCCAAAATATTAGTATTCATACTATCTGTGTGTATGAAGTATGGAGCAATTCTTTATCCATATATTAGCAGCGATATTTGATTCTTATTCCAAGTTAATACCTACATTGGCAAAATGATGGTTTAGAAAACAGCATTTTTTTTCTCATCGATACTTTCGAGATACCCAGATATTTTTAATGAATTCAATTCAGAATAAATAGACTGAAATGTCCTTTGCTACCCACAAACTGAAAATTCATTGGGAAACAAGCAAACAAGAGCAATACATTGAGGCTAGATACAACAAGTGTTTACTATTAATACTGATTTATATTATATTCTTATATTGGCAAAGAGAGATTTCAGAATGTAGAGTACAATTGAGGTTATCAGAGCAAGAGTGCTAACCCACAAAAATCCGAAAATGCCAAAATAATTATTTTTTGCACCTACAGTCACTCTCTTGGAATTTAATGCGTTTGCAATATAGATTTTAACCTTCCTCAAATCATATTGTGTATAAATAAAAATATATAAAAAGTGGTGCCAAGAAAATCGCATTTATCTCCATTGGGTATATTGCTGGGTTAGGCCACTCTTGCTTTGACAGTCTCAATTCTTGCCTGATGTGATACATAACTAATATTGGATATTGTAGCACATATGTAAGCAAAGGAGTGAGCAGGGCGCCTTATAATCGTAAGGTATGGTGGAAGAAATATTATTTTACTAAATGTCTATTTAGAAATATAATTCATAAAATGTAAAATGAGATTAACTTTTAGTTATTTGTTACTTGCTTCAGGAAGAATAAGGACTTATTTTTTTTGGAGGTAGATGATAAAATACTTCTGTGTTATCTTATAGTCATAAATTTGTTCTCTAGATAAAGTAAATCGAATGGATTATAGACATTAAATTTGAATATTAAAACATACTTGTATGACATACTTGTTTCGGGGAAGGGAAGGAATTTTTTCTCTAAAGGTAGAGGATAGACTGATTTTGTTCTCTTACATCATCAATTTAACATTTAGTACATCTACGTCATCTACTACCATCTACGTCAATTTAAGCTCTAGACAAAGTGAATTATTGAAATTGAATAAGTTTGAACGTTGAATCATATTCATACGACATACTTTTGAGAATAAAAATTAAAATTCTGTTTTCCCAAAATTTCTGTTACTAAAGGAATAAATAGTTAACTTCGATTAAAAATAAATTATAAATTCAAAGACAGAGCAGGTGTAGTTATAATCAAAATTTTTAGGCTTTGGTATATATGAGCACTATTACCACTGTTACTATTACCACCATTAAACACTTTTCTAGCTTTTCATAAAGTTTCATAGAAATGGCCTACTTCTAGTTTGGTATTCTGAACATAATTTGTACGGAACTTTCAATCTTGCTATTTATTCTTGCAATGAACTCTTAGCTACAATTAAAAGAATCAAGGCCAATCAAGGGAATTGTTTGTTTGTCCCTCTAAGATAATTTTAGCTACTCTAGTGAAAATTAAATCAGTGAGACTTATTTCATTTATCAATTAGAAAATTTTCTGAATACGTCACATGAACAAAACTGAGTTAAATAACAAATAATTTAACTTATGCAGAAATAATAATGTGAAACACTTCAGCTAAGGGATTTAGGATGTTAAAGCTAGTATGTGGGATTAAGTGCATTTAGAAATGAGTTATCTGTTAATCTTCACACGCATAATATATACGGTATATATAAATGTATATATATATATATATATATATATATATGATTAATTTATGTTTAGTGATCCATCCTCTGGTAAAACATGTCAAGGAAAAGAGCAAAAATTAATATATGGACCTTTTTAATCATTTCTAAGTAGAATTTAGAAGCAAGTTTATAGATTAAACTGTAATTATAAAATCATAGAATGTATTACGGGTTTAAAATAGTGTGTCTTTATAAATTTAAGAAGAATTACCCTCCTCAAATCTATGATATATTTTAAACAAATATTTATGTCATGCAGTAAAATATTTTAAAACTTAGAATCACTTGAATGAAATCCATATTTTCCCGAAATAATAATTACAGTTATAATCGACTTTACCAGTTTCTGAAGAATTACACTTGAAAAAAGAGGAAAAGTTAAATGCTCTCTCAAATCTCAGTAATACCTGAACGATCCATTTTGATAAAACTTAAAAATTCATACTCTAGAGAAAACCAGCATGAAATTTTTATTCTGATGTTTGTAACAAACCTCAATTTAAGAGTAAAAGTCAAACTCCTTTCAACCTCAAAATCCTTCGAGCAGCCCAATTAATTCAACGTCCGCTAATAGTCCGCACCTCTGATCCATCATATCAAGGAAACACGAAAAAATGTAATCACGACTATTTTCCTATTCCAATTAATTAAATCCCGGAAATCATCAACATTTTGTTTTATGTTGTGATTTGTTTCTTCAGTAAAACTGCTTCAGGATGGATTTAGTACTCTCTAGAATTGCTTTCGGTTCTTTAAAAAATTTATGCGGTGTTGACTTAAAAATATTTTTTTTATCTTCTTTCCTGTACATTGATATATTAAACCTAGGACTGTTTTTTATTCTTGCATCACCATGGTGATAATGGGCATGAAAATGTTTGGAAACGGTAATTAATTACTTCCACCCCTCATAAATTCGGATGTTTCAGTGTTTGTTTGGAAATGGGTTAATTTTTCTTATTTGCTATCTTCCGATTTAACACATACGCGTTTATTCTTAATAGTGCGTTTCTAAGTTTCAGTTTTCAGTTGGATGCTTGAAAATGTTTTCAAAAAATTAATACTTCAGAACACTACACTTGATGTTTAATCTCAATAACCCATATAAAAATAATTATAATTATTTACAGTTAAACTGCTATCAAAACTTTAAAGTGTATTCAAATTGTTCAAAGTAAAAGCAGTATATCAAAATAGCTGATAATGTCCACTAATAATTAATCTCTTACACCTATGCATTTATCTGATACTTTATCGTAAATTATAGCCTGATATTCAAACATATTACAGTTCAATAAACCGTCTGCTTACAAGTAAAACACACTTTCAAAATTTTCAATATAGTTTTTTAGACCAGAATGTGGTTATCTTTCGACTAATGAAATCCACTAAGTCACTCTTTCTATGCATGGAGATTAGATTTCTTAAGAAATCTAACCTCCATGTGAGTTTACTTAGTAAGTAAAATTACACCCCCTCGTTTTCTCAGAACTATGTTTTTTGACTTAGTGTGTTTTACTTGTAAGCTGAAGTACAATTTCCGCTATATTGAGAGTTTCATTCTATTTTCTTACAATTGTTATGGTGTGAATACTCTATTAATTTCCACTATAGATATTTCGGCGTTGATCCCGAATCGTAACCAATAGCGTGTTGTGTTGCTCAAATGCGACGTTAATTAACTACCTACCACTGTAGATATATTCGTAATTTTATTATTACCTGTTATGATAAAATCGTTACACAACATTTATAACATGTATACTGATATTGTTAGTCATGTTATAATAATTTTCAATTGTACATTTTTACTGGAAGTTGGTTGGTTGGGTCTTACAGCCCAAGGTCAAGCAACATCAAACACAAGACAAACGACGTGGAATAATGGACATACACAAGGACATGTCTTACTGACAATGGAGAAATACACCCAGAGTACGTTTGAATAGAAGAAAGAAAAATAAAACAAACGAACATTTCTTGAAGAGTGTTAAGAAAACATTTTAGAAATTAAAGTAAATATGGATTTCGGGCGCGATATATGCTACTTGGATTTAAATACTCGTATTATATTTTTCCACAATTGAATAAGTAATGAAGCTATATCAAACCTAACCTAACTGTACACAACTTATTAAAAAAACGATAACTTAAGAGGCTTGGAACAAAAACAGTATGAAAGTAACTATAAATGAAATGAAATTATCTTCTATTACTTATGTGCAGATTGAAACTGTATGAGGCTTACATCTACACTAAATATTTAACTGAAAATAGGTAAAATTTAATTATGTTTAATGCTGTTAATGGCTTTTGTATTTAATAGCATGTGTGGCTGGTGTATTTTTCCACAACAAAAATAACGTCCAATGGAATGCTGAAAATGCAATGAAATTCTGTTCGATTATTTATGTGCAGACTGAAACTGCATGATTCTTGAATGTACAGTATGTATTTAGCCGAAAGGAAATTGAAACTATAGTTTTTTAATGGTTCAATTAGCAATTTTCATTAAATGTGTGTACACCCAGTAGCCTCAAAATAATACCACAAGTAGAAAAGCATCGGGCTCCGTGACCTTTCAGAAAGTTCTTTTCGTCGTTGCTAATGTCAGCTGGATAGATAGTATCGGAACAACGCTGCCAAATCGCACTTCAGTCTCATTCTATGTCTGACACATCGCCAACTCATTTCCCTTTGACTAACTGATAACTATATGGAAGCTTTACAGCTTCGGTCATGTATAGAAAACGTACTGGTAAGATATTCTGCTCACTCATGTTGGCGAATTTCACTCACGTACACAGAGCAATATGTCAGTACTTATATTATAGTAAAACGCTTATGGATTATATCAGCGACTTTCTCATCCATCCATAATTACTGAAGTTCTGCAGCACATCAAAAAGCATATTTTTTTGACGATCTGACGAAAACTAAGCACGATTTTGATTCATTTACAAAAAATAATAGTAATTACCTACACCTCTTTTACACACCAACATGACTTTCAAAAATATTTTTGAAAAATTTATATTATAATTAAACGATACCGGAGTATACTAGAGATTTTCAGCCTTTGTCATCCATGGCACACATAAGTTAATAACAGAAATTCTGCGGCACGCGAAAAAGTATATTTTTTGACGATCTAAAAAAATAGGTATGGTGTTTTGATTTATAAAAATTAATAATAATTACTTACCCCTTTTGTACCAAAATGGCTTTCTAAAAATATTTTTTAAACAATTTATTAAAATTTTGTAATAAAACCTTTACTCAAAATGTTTCATTATATTTTTCTAATTATTTCAAGTAATACATTATCTCATAATGTATTACTTGAAATAATTTCTGAAGAGAGATGTCAAATGTTCAAAACTAAACACTTGAAATGAAATTAATCTTGCACAATTCATACCATTTCACCATCCGTAGGACACAACAGTACCATTCTTGAGGCCCACCTGTTGAAAATCGCACTCTAACCTCTTTCGGATATACAATATTATAATTTTGTACCTTAGTAGAAAAAGGACTAATGTTCGTTTTTGATACTAAATTTTTGCTAAGCCCTGATTAGTAATTTTTATTTACTTTTAATTTTTAATGCAGCGTACAAAAAATATTCTCCGATGTTTTGATTATCTCATAATGTATTGACAGGAGGATATTGACACGCTTTCTATAATAATTTTCATTTCCTTGAAGTGATTTGCGAACATAACTCAAATTCAAGGAAATTCGACCCTTTTCTACCAAGGTAAAAAATCATCACTGTACGTTTTAAAATCCATACTTACAATGTAAATTAATGGAAAGTTAATCAACTTTTAACCCACGGAGGGATTACCACGCATATATCCGTTCTGGAACATGCAATCGTCCCTGTTTGACTTTCGAGCAGTTTTGACCGCATATCAATAAAATCTTTCATAGATTATTTAAACAAATGGATATGGCTATTTAGCCATTAAATTCATTGTGGGGTAAAGCAATACTACAGGAAAATCTCATGACATTTAGTTGGTTAAATAAAAAATCGAAATATGCTGAAAATTTCTAATTTACAACTCTAAATCAACATCTTTACTATTATTTTTAAAGCCTCGTAATTTTATTTTTATAGGCAATTCATTAGTTTCTTTTGCTAACTGCTTCACTTAAGTGTAAATATATGGCATGTCATTGGGAAGAATTCTCAGCTCAATACACGTTTTCAATTTCAGGTAAGAAGCAATTTTCCTTTGATAGGAATGTTAATGTGACTTCTTTGTTGACCCTCTGAGAATTTTCGAGTGTGTTGTGATGCCTCTACCCACAATACACACTAAGCAACAATATCTAGTGGAATCAATTAATTATTCCAACCTTTAGAAAGATTATATTGCTTCTTTCCGTAGAAGAGAATCCTTTGGAAAGATTATATTGAAGCTAAAAGCATAATTGGAATAAGCATAAAATTCTTCCTTTCCTTAAAATAAATTCTTTTAGTAGGATTCTACTGCTCCTTTCCTTATAATATAATGCTTTGGAAATATTCTGTTGTTCCTTTCTTTAGAGTAGATTCCTTTGGAAAGATTCTATTGCTTTTTTCCTTGGAAATGAATCCGTTGTAAAGATTGGAAATATTCTATTGTTCCTTTCTTTACAATGTATTCTTTGGAAAGATTCTATTGCTCTTTTCCTTGGAAAAGAGCAATAGAATCTTTCCAATAATAATAATAATAATAGAATCTGGTATTTTGGAAAAGAACCCTTTGAAAAGATTCTATTGCTCTTTTCCTTGGAAATGAATCCTTCTAAAAGATTATATTGCTCTTTTCCTTGGAAATGAATCCTTCTAAAAGATTCTATTGCTCTTTTCCTTGGAAATGAATCCTTCTAAAAGATTCTATTGGCCAAAATAGTTAAAACTGATTAGAAATCATTCACTCGAGGAAGACTGTAGATTGCGAGATGGAATTATGCGTGTGAACCCCCCAGAGGGTTAAATTGTAATAGATTCGTTTTCAGGATCAAGTGTGTGGTACTTCAAAAATAAAGTAATAAACATTAAGGGTTTCGGAATAAGAAGAAGAATACGCTTCCCGAAAATTCTATTTCTTCCAAAGAAATAAGCATTAAAATAAACGACACGCACAACTATATCCTCAACTTGAATAGAATCCCCTCTTTTGCTGGGGAATAATCACTAGGAAAATTTACGGTGTATAACTTATCTGGGATTCTCAAGAGACTTGTCCGCGTCTCGTTAGGGAATAAAAGCCTTACAAGAGAAATGAAACAGGACCATATTTCTGTTCGTTTTTTGTCAGCGGAACACTCGGCTTTTTTTTGTTTGTAGGAGAAGCGCATCGTGAATGGGATTCACGAAATTATATTATTCTGCCTTGCATACTGCAGAACATTTTATGTTTGTGTACTGAGATTACTTTTGATTTGGAGGAAATGGAAACTCGCAATCTTAATATTTATCCCTGCATTAGAGAGACAAATAAAATAAAACAGGCTGGAGTGGTTTTTGTCAAAGGGGATATATTAATATTTTTGCATTGGGATCAAAAGCTCATGCGATATTTCAGATTCGCAGGAAATGATTCAGTCAAAAGAAGTATTTTAATGGTCTTTTCGGTTGGGCACAATCGATGAAATAATTTTGACAGAAGCGAGAGCTCACTCTTGGCAGTTCTCATTCAAATTATTTGGAATGAAAAGATTTTGCACGAAACGGACATACAAAGAAATTTCTCTCATTTATTTAACTTTGGATCAACAGATTTCCTTTTCTGTCTGAGAAACAACCCGTTTTGAAATGAAATAAAAATTTCATTTTTATTACGCTGACTGATCCCAAAAACTTTCAATGATAGTGCATGACGTTTATGCTTATGAAAGGCTTTTTCTGTCAAGCTAAACGTAAGTGGTGGTAGTGTTTCTGTAGCCGGAACGTATTGTCTATTCTGAGCGTAAGGTCATTTGGCTACTTTTTTCGAATACGATTTCAGCACATGAAAATCCAAAGAATTAATTCCGAATGGATATATGATAAGGAGTTGAGTGTAAACGCCATCTAGATCAAACTTCCAATTTAATCGATATACTACATTTTAAAGAAGCCCCTTTATGTGTATCATACGAGGGAATTTGGGTAACCCAAAGTATAATCTCTGTTCTTGTACTGAAAATCCCACCAACCCTCTGTTTCACAGATATAACAAATTTTCTGGCTAAAGTGTTATTGAATATTCTTTAAATTTAAAAAATAATGATTACTAGTTAAAATTGTTTCTTCTCGCATGGTTGTTAATAAGCATAGTGGTAACAAATATGACATCATAGGTTTCTTCTGTTATTAAAAAAAATTACTGTTTTTCTTTTCTTTACACATGCATTGAGAAAATGGTGAAACATTAAAAAATAATTGCAATTTTGCATATATATATTTCATACTTCTAATGCGTATGAAATGATGGAATTATTACAAATTGCTTGCAAAAGATTTTTTTTTCAAAGCATTATTGCCCCTTAACCGTTATTTTTATCCTTACAGTTCTATCAATCATACACATGAAGCACGTTTTTTTCTACTAATAAATCTATTGAAGATGTTTTACAGAAATTAGTTTCATACCATTCCTTATAATATCCTAATAATAATATTATCGAATGTACTTATGAGGCATTGGGATTTTTATCTAAGAAGCCTCAAAGTGTGGAAGTATTAATTCAACGAGTTTTTAACTGTTACTTATTTAAATACATGAAAGTACTAACGTCGTATGTAGATTTTTAGAAAATATTATCAGTGATGTATTCTAATAAAAAGTCAATTATTATAAAGCATCTAAACATAATTTTAACTTCGACTCTGTAGTCCGACTCCGCTTAGTATATTTCTCATTACTAACCACTACATGATATATAATCCTTCAAAAGGCACTATACTGGCAAAAGCTTTCCTAAAAAGACCTTACATGAATGTATTTTGCACGCAACAAAAATTTACTTTTTTATGGGTTAATGAACTCCCATATATCTCACCGTCCATCGAGAAAACTCCTAAATTTCAGAATATCGTATTTGAGAATATTTATATACAGTGACAGACATAATATAACTAGAATAATTATATACCTAGCTCTGAAAATTTTAACCCTCCTGCTTCGCTTCAAACACTATGATTACACCTCAACTTCACTTCAAACACTTGACCACTACAAACATGTAGTGGTCAGCTTCTGGTACAAAAACCTGAGACTGTCCAGACTGTCACCAGTTCTGTGCAAGGGGCAATTGGTTTTTCCTGCTTGGAGTTTAAGTCTCCTTTGGAGTAATAAGGTAGTTTTGTCTCGAGCTGGTATCTCGTCATTAGCGCAACTGACTAGATCTAGATGGACGAGATATCTCGTCGAAACACTTGGAGGATCAAAGAGATGGGGTAATTCTTGAAAGGAACAATAATCCGACTTCAAGATTTATTTATCTCCATTAACCTCACAGTAATAGGCATCGAATTTTATATGCAGCAGTAAAACAAAAATAATATTGGGGCACAGGATTTCAGGTACTGCTACGGTCGTGAAACAACCTAAATCACACATGATTTAAGGTGTAATTTATTTATTTTATTTTATTGTTACCCATTTTGAATATATCAATTTAATGATTTTTAAGAAAAATTGAAACTCTTTAAAATTACTATATTATGTCTAAAAATATTATTATGCCTGTAAAATTACTATGTTAATTTATGTGTCACTAGCCCTCTAAATGTCACTAAAATTCCGAGTAGTGCAGTAGTGCTTTTACTTTACATCCCATTTAATGACTAAATTTCAAAATCTATTGGTTGAAAGAATCAGGCTAGGAAATATTCTATTGCCCAGAAGGTCAAAACTGGTTAGAAGTCATACAGGAGACTGCAGAATGCCGAACGTAAATATGCGTGTGCACCCTTCAGAAAGCTAGTTTGTAAAGTATTAACTTTTATTTACATTAAAATTTTCCGAAGATGTGAGTAATTCCGTAATAAGCATTTCCACAAACACCTATCTCAGATTCATTTTAAACATGCGTTATTCAACTAACCTGAGTGAAAAACTAAATGAAATGTGGTATTAAGTTTCAATTAAAAAGTTGAAAAGTAGTATAGTATTTTCTACCTTTTTAGTTCCAATTTTTATATTTCAAACGTTTCATAAATACCTTCGCGCTTTAAGTTGTGATTTAGTCTTAAATATTTGAACTCAAATTGATTTCATTACTTATGTTGAAACCTGTTTATAACATATAAATCCAAAAGGCAAATCATCTTTCGTTACACATTATCATTATCCTTTTTTCAGGGCCTTTCTAGTGCAAATCAAATAGATATGGACACACCACCGATTCGACGAATATTTGGTGATAAAACCTGAACAAAAGAGAGAGGGATAGAGAGAGAGTGGTACTTCCTGTAGTACAATGTCCAAAGAATTGAGAGATCTAATCATGTCTTTAGTTTCGCGTTGTAACTACTGTAATCCTGTTCTGTATTACAGTAATTGCTGGGTTAGAAGACGCTAACTCAAAGACGAAAAGATTCGGTGAAAAATGTCCGCCTTGTCCGCCCATTACTGCGGGATGACGATGACTGATTTGTAAAAGCCGTGTTCGCCGCCAAGTAATTTAGTTAAGTATAAAAACAGAAAAAGTTACATCTAGTTCATTTTATTAAATTTTCTGTTCTCCCCGTGTCTAACAGTCGGGAGGTCTTTTATTATTTTAAGAATAGTTCGGTATTGTGAAACACTAGAAAGAGAGGGTCATTTACTGAAATTCTGAGTGTAATCTCAGTTGTAATGGGCATAAATCTATTTCTTAAAATTAAATAAGGAAAATGTTATTCAGTTCAAAATGTATATCGGACTGGTAAGTGAAATTTAGGAAAAATGTAATTTGATATCATCTGTTATAAATAAAAACACAAATTGAAAAATGGGGCATGCAAGACAAGAGGGTTGATTATCTACTATTAATTTGTTAAGTAAGATTGATTAGTTAGAGTAATTAGTCGGTATAATATTTTCTCATTTTCGTATTCTTTAATAACTTTTATTTTACCTGTTTCATTTGAAACTTAATTTTTATTCATTTACTTATTTTTATACTTTGGCAAAGATATGTTCCAATTATATTCATGTGTTTCTGTGATATTTGGGTGGTTATACTTGAGGTCAACTTAACTTGGCTTTTTGAGTACCCTACAGATTGGTAAATATATTATAAAGAAAATATAAATGGGCTGTTCTGATTTTCTAATTTAGATTCTTCCACTAAGTATGTAGCATGTACGATCGCGGCAAAAGAGAGATAACTAATTGCTTTTCAAGATTGCCATGCTTTGAGTAATTATCGCTTAAATGCTAAATTCAGTTTGTTTGTTTTATCGATAGCTTTTATGTTTGTATGGGGTCTATCATTTAAATAATTGCGAACAGAACAATCTAAATGCTACTCCGGTTTATTAGTTCTGAACGAGCGGGACTCTTAACCACTCTTCCGGCTGAAATAACAGCCAACTATAAAATTATCGGGAAAATTATGTGCCAATGCAATATTTCTTTCGGTTTCGTATTTAGGGTTGTTATAAAAGAAAAGTAAACGAGATCTTTCTCTTTTAGAAGGTGCTGACCGCAGATTAAAGAATTGGTCATTGGTTAAAGAAATTATGGCATGATACTGTAAAATAAAATAAAATCATTAAAGCGTTTGATTTGAAAGTATTCCATAATTTGAAATTGTATGCAAAATTGTATTCACTACTGAGATAAATTTGTTATATTCCAGGAACTCTATTTTTAACCGAATGATCCACTTTCTAGTATAAACTTGCATGATCAAGTTAAGTTGACCTGAACTAATAGTTAATGCTAATTGCATTAGATTATATTTAGTTATATAAAATAATCTTGCGAACACTTAATACGATTAAGATAATTGAAGTACATTTAAAAGTAATGTGTATTTTAAAACACAATGTACTTGAATGATAACTCGTTAAGAAAGTCTTATTGAACAGCATTTTTAATTTTACAATCGCGTTGCTTTACAAAATATCCGCTATTGAACTTTAGTGAGATTATCTCTGATGATGAAATGGGGTATTGAATATGGCATGGTTTCTTCAATATTGTCTTAAGATTGAAACTATTTTGCCTTTTTGAAAACTACTGGAAGCCTAATAAGGGCTACATGAATGTATGACCATATATTTAATATAAATATCAAAATTATATACGAATTAAGATTAGAAAATTGACTACTCAAACGAAATGCAACTACAAGCATTCCATTTTTTACGTTGTTTCAATTAAATAAGCGTCTATATTCTTACTGAACTCAAAATCCATTTCAATATTCAGGATTACTAAAATTAAAATTGTTCCATTAAATATTTAGTGGTTACCAAAGCTTTTGCTTATTAATATCACAAAGAACTCTTATGCTCTATACCCTAAATAACGAGATATTGATTGCTCTCACATCTCAACAAAATATATGTCACTTTATCTCAAACCTTTACATTTAAATCATTTATGACTTGGACTCAAAAATCTTTACAGTACAATACAATAAGAATAAGTGCGACACGATATTTCATGATATTTTTCACAAGGCCTGAAAGTTTTATAAAATGCATTATGAAACTATGACACTCGAGTGCAAAATACCAATAAGAAGAAACAGTGTACTCTGCGACAAAACTGCAAGTGACAATTTATATTTTAAGTTTCTAAGTACACAGAGAGTATTAAAGGATTTTACTTTCGTCTGACTAATTTTCCCAATACATCAATTGATACAATGGCTTGTCTGTGTTTTGTTCTACTATATTATGCTTACGCTTATTACGGTTTATGAGAGATTCATATTAGTCTTTTGAAAAACCAAATTTTAAAGAATTTTCCAAGTAATGATTTCGAAAATAAAATCTCGAAAGTAAATTGATTGTATTACTTGTTCGAGTGTGCTTACATGTTTTATGATTCATTCTATTTTCTTACCACACATTTTTCTTCTTTTCATACTTTCTTGTTCGTGATCTTATAAGATACTAATGTTTATAGAGAAAGAATAATTATGATATATGAAAATACTTTTAGCAATCACATTTAAAATTAACAAAAATGTTTCAACTTCAAAGGATTGAGACATCCTATGCACACCTTGATCTATTGTCCATTAATACTTAAAATTTCGTAGTTTGTATTCTTTTAAAACCACACTGATACAAGTTTTTTGTTTACTTTATAAATATTTTCAATCAAATGCAAATAATTTTCATATCAAACAATAATTTAGAAAACGACTGGTTATTATTTTAACTTCCGGAATGGTTGAATCAAAATTGAGGTTCTAGCTTAAGAAACAGGGAATTGGATTTCAATTTATTTTCACATTGAAAGCAAAAGAAAAATAACATATTCGTAGTTCTATTACATATTGTACAAAATTATTTTGTTCCTTCCAACTGATATTTGGCTGATTCATATCTTAAATTTAAAAAACAATTTTTTTTTATAAGCACTTCACTTTAAAGCTAAATTCCAATCTATATTTCATGACAATAATTAAACAAATTGAGGCACATATGATGGAATTTCCTTACTTTAATACTACAATTCAGATAATATTAATGATAAATAAATGTTATAATTATTTCTTTAATTATTTTTACATATTATTTTCGAAATTAGGCTTACCAGACTTTCTATTAAGATATGTGAATCCATTTTTTATAAAGTTATCTAGAGATTAGATACCAACTCAATTTACAGCTTCATTCAGTAGAAGCTACATAATGTATTACTACTCTTGAAAAAGTAAATTTTCTTCATAAGAGTTTTGAATTTTTTCGGTTTAATAAATTAAGGATTTGAATCAATGAAAGTTCTAAATATTAATTAGTTCATTGGATAACTTTATTAAACACGTATTTATAAGTAAATATGTTGTAAGGATAGGGATAATAAACAGAAATAACTTTAAAAATTTATTTGCGTTATTTTGAAGAATAGTTTATAACTAATTTACTTTCAAAACAGCAGTCAGAGAGTTCCATTTGAACATATATCGCAATAAATGAAACTTCAGAACATAATTTTTAATGAAATAAATAGCAAAATAATGCTTTTAATATCAGATTTTAATTTAAAAGTATACAAATTTTGATATAAGTATGCTTCCAAATATCCGTTAATGTTTTTCTTTGTGTTTATTCAAATCGGATTGTGAGAATTTTAAAGTTTATCAGTTCTTGCACAATCTTCGTTTTTTTTTAATTTGAAAGTTATGTGAATTTTATTAATTTTCATGGAGTATTTATTATAATATTTAATTTTGTGTGCATTATTAGTTGGTTAAATTTACTAAACAAGTTGGGACACATTAACTATTTTTCACAACTATTGAAATATAAACTTTTGCATTATTATATGCATTATGGTATCTTAATGTTACCGGTAGATACAGTTTAATGTATGCAATACTTATTCCATTTATGGTATTCACTTCGAATGTGAGTACAGTAAATAATGAGCATTATATGAGGTTATGAACAATAGCATATTAAAAAACAATTATGAAAGCATATATACCTTTGCTTTCACTTTATTTAATATAATTTGAGATTTTTATGGAACAATGGAAAACTAAATATGCAATTCCATATTTTTGCAACGGATTCGAGTAAAGGAATTTTACTTACCTAATGGAAGACATAGAATGATGAGAGAGAAGAATAGCTGAGCACAGATTGCGCTGTTCTCCATCTTCACATTCGATGGCGATCCGGCTCAACAGTCCCGCAAAATGACCATCACCAATATTCAAACAAGTTGTTGGGGGATTTTCGGCTGGCTTAGGGATTTCTCCGCTGGATCATCAAAGGGAAAATCGCGATTTGTATCTGCTTTCTTCTCTATAAGAATTGGAGACAGTACAGTCTTACATTCTGGGGGGTTGAACAATTGCTATATTTCTTTTTGGCTGCTGAAAATTTTCATTCAATGATATTTTTACCGTCGAAATGACCTACACCGTGTTACAGTCCCATTTTCGACCTGTCGGGCAAGGAACAAAATGATCGCTGCTGAAAAGCTGCGAATGTGGATAAGCTGCGTGTTTTGATGTTATCATCAATTAAGGGACCCTGCACTGAAGCAGGGACGTCACGTAGAAGGAAATCATGTTCCTCCTGTTGATTTTCTATCCGAAAATTGAGAGTTCCCGAAGCTGGTAGAGTCTAGAAACTAAATCTGCAATCTTAAGAAACCATGTCATATCAGTAAACACAAAAGAATGATCATGACAAGCCAAGGTATCATTTTTGTGCTTAGATTCGGATGATATTAGATCTAGGATCGAAAAGGAAGAGATTTAGAGTGATTTTTCGCTAAGATTCTAATTGAAAAGTACCTGGGCAGTGAGAATTATTTTTGTTTCTGAAAAAAGAGCGAGATAGTGGAAACCTACGGAGATTAAGCTTCCAGACGAGAGATTCTTATTTGAGTCCAGTAAATCCCAGAGCGTTATGATGTGCTGAAGTAAAATTTATCTCGTCGAGAACCTTCAAGTTATTTCGAGATTAGACGAAGGGCAAAAACTAATGCAAGCTGGTGTGGTTAGCTTCGAAAGTTTCTACTCATTAGAAATATTTTGAAGAAGTTTATGGATCTTTTGGGAGACCATGTGCATTATTATTCTTCAAACGTTCTTATCAGCATGATATGGCAAGAAGAAAAAATTGTTGGTAGATGTAGAGCGTGACGAGAGACTACGCTGCTTACGACGTACTTTATAGTTATCCATTGTGATAATTGAAGAATGAGTTCTAGTATGTATAATAGCACTTCACTAAGTAGAGACAAAATCTACAGCCACACAGTACAATCAAACATTAAATAAAAAGAAACCTAAAAGATATCTAGAAGGGGAGAAGGAATCATTAGTAGTTGTAATATTTTTCCATTAAACCTTCGTTGTGTTATACTAAGAAGAGAGTCAGTTCTCCACAGAGCCGTGATTGTTTTTAGTTCAGTTTTCGCAAGAAACAACAACAAAAAAGATTTCCTAAGACTCCAAATTTCCACTCGCTGGCACTCTAGGATGGTATGCCGACATGTTCCATCGGGGTTCGAGTCTCCTGGAGCGTGTTGATTTGAGTCGTTCCGAACCCGCCCACCCTCCGATCAAGATTATCAGGTGGGGAAGAGTGGTCCGCCCTTCCGAGTCGTGGTCGGCCCAGTCTCATGGGGCGCCAAGTTCGATGGTAAAGTGGGGGGAGGGCCCGCCTGATGCTCGAGCGACCAGCACGACTCTCACTCTCCGAATCCTCCTCAGCCTGTCCGGCTCTTTGCTCCGCTGTCCCGATCCTGGAACGTTGCCGAGGCCCCCTTTCGGTGTCCCTTTCCCCGACCCCTATCTGGAGAAACAGGCCCCCCTGCGCCTGCGCGGATCAGAGTCCCGGCGCATGCGCAGGAGGCGCCTTCCTCGAACACCCCCGCACAAGCATCTCCGCACTTTTTTGCGTCGACCATCCCCCCTCTCCGAATCTTGGGATGGTTGTCAGATCTAGTTGAAATTAATTAAGCCTTAACGTCGACGACTAGGATTTCGCCCGTTGCTGCGTTTAACTTAAGGGATTTCAATTTGCTGCTTTTCCGGGGGATCTGGATGTTAAATCGGGAGCGTTTTCCGGAGCGGGAGAGGATTTGTTTTGTTTTTATGTCCGGGATATCTTCCGCAGTGCTTCTCGTTCCGGATCTTGCCATATGGGGTGGATCGCACGTTTCTGTGGGGATGAATTTCAAAATAATTCATTCATGTAGGCCAGGAATGAATCTATATCCAATAAGATGTTTTATACTTCTCTGTGTTCTTGAAATAACCGTTACGACGAAACTTGGAAATGAGATGCAAATAAAATGTGACATCAGAGTTGGTTGCTTTGCAGTTTTATGTTGCCCTTGCGCCACAAGGGCAACATTTGGCCAAGCTGCGCCAAACACACGACAGACAAATTCAAGTAAAAAATGTCGTGAAAGAGAAAAAAAGTTTGGGGAATAAAATAATGGGATAAAAGCAGAAAAGATCGCTTGGGTATCCAGGGTACACACACCCATGTTTACTAAAGACAGTATGAACCTCATGAGAAACGAAAAGATCAGATCGATTGAGTGCCTCGGGTCCGTGAAGTCCATACACACCTAAAGGAGATGTATCCCTGAGGGTATGTAACTTCATGGAAAGCAACTTTAAAAATATTACAAAGAGTTAAGAATTTTTAATCCAGATTCCTCATTTGGCAACGTAATTACATCAATCCTTCACTATGTTACATTATTGCTCTGAACCGTCTATATCTTGAAGGCAAATTACACACCTAGCATTAGATAAAACAGCTCTAAAGGTATCAGTGTGTTCTAAGCAGTATCAGTAGTGTTCTTAGTGTAATTAAGGGTAGGTTTAACAGTGTTCTGTGTCTATACATCTAAGCGCCTAAATTTTCACGTACATATTCACAAAATAACCATCGTTACATAACTTGAGTATTATATTCTAAAAACGAGTGAATTCTTTTAAATTCTTTTGAATTCGTTTGAAATAATATCTATTAATAGTTAATGGACATGGTCTACATTACATATGATATTGTTTTTCTGTAAATCTAAGTACAAAGGGCGCTGGTGTTTAGTCACCTCCCCTTTCGTAACTTGTAGCGTTTAACTTAGCATGTTACTCGAAAGTAATATCGGTTTTAGAAAAAAATTAACACCAAACATAGCCAATTCAAATTAGCTCCTTTTAGGAAGTATTTTTTTCGCTACCTCTAGTTTTATTGTTTACACTGAAAAATCCACTCATATAACTGCATTAATACACTTTCTTGCTCTAAGCCAGCTATATTATAGGGAAATTAATTTACTTAACATTGTACAAATATGCTTAAGTTCGCTGCTTAAAATGGGTGAAAGCACTTTTAAGGAGACATGAAGAAATCATTCACAAAACATCTATCTAAACTATGTGAGTTAATGTTTGGGACACGTTTGTGGATTTTAGATAATGAAAAATTTTATGATGTTTCACGTATTCTATAAAATATTATCAAACAACACCAAACAACCAACGATATTTCTTTTACTTGAATTTGTTTGCAAAATCAATGGATTCAGAATTGTGCCCACGTAAACTTTACTATTAAAACACATCTTTACAAATATAAAAATGTTATTAAACTGGTGACAAATGGTATTCAATCATGTTTTTCTAAATTAAATTTTCTTTTGTTATGACAACCGTTGTGTTTTAAAAAGTAAATCATGAGATGGAATATATCCCTCAGTTCTGTCAAAAACGTCTTAAGAAGAAACACGCATAGTACCTAATATGAGTTTAATTGCAATGTTTGTTTTGAATGTAGTAAACGGCAAAAAATATGCTAGGCATCATCCCGTTTTGTAAGACTTAACAAACCCTTTAATAATATGGATTAGTTTCATTTACTATGTCACTCGGAAATAAATTACGTGTCGCAATTCCTTTTTCCTGACAGTCTTGATGGTAGATATGAACGGCATGAATATTTTTTGGAAAAAAGTATATTACATTAATTAAATGCTCAAAATGGCATAATGTTTTAATGAACACTTGGAGTAATTTACCAGTTTTTTCTTGACCCAGCAAAACTGACCACATCTGGAAGGACGAGATATCTTGTCCATCATACAAAAACTGACCAGGTTTTGGACGAGATATCTCGTCAAACACTTGGAGAGTTAAATTAAAATTAGTATTGTGAATACCGAATGCTGAAACGGTAATTTGCAGGAGTGAATAATTTTTGTTTATGTGAACAATTTGTGAGGCATAATGATATGACAATCATATATCCGAAATTTCAGAAAATGTATGGATGATATATGATACTCTGAAAATCTGAAGTAATCCACGTAAACTTTTTAAATTTAATGTAGTTACATAATGAGATATAATGGGAGAGTATATTTCATGTCCATTATTTCTATTATAAAGTTTAACGTATAAATGATCGTATAATTTTAGATATCGTTTATAAAAGGGACTTAAGAATATCTCATTTGTATTTAACCTCACAGAATTTTGTATGGAACTTTACCATCACCTAGGTAAGTATTTTAATTTATGTCGCACTGGAGCAACACAAGGATCTATTGATAACGGTCCACGATAAATCCCGAAATGATATATCCTAGGGAAAGACCTGGTAATTTTGAACCACGGTCAGAATACGAACCATGATCTAGGAAAAATATTAGTGTTTGTTAGACGTTTCGATTTTAGATTTCAAAGAATTTTAAAATGTGTTACTTCGCAATGATTACCAGTTTTAAAAGTTTAAATTATGTTTTCCAACCAACAATTGAAGAACGTTTCGGATAGTCATTTTCTTTCAAACCTTACTCTAAATTTGACCTAGTTAAACACATGTATCACAAGAATAGTTTTCAATGAAAAAAGGAAGCGATGGCACTCAGAAAATGCATGTTAAACGCATTGGATGCTTATATTTAGCATACATATCATAAACTTTTGTTTTAAAATTAACGGTAATATTTTACAAATGTTGATTCAGTGTCATAAAATAATTTTCAGACATTAAAATGGTATTTACCTTTTTATATGCAGACCTAGCTTTCGGAACACAAACTTTCTTGTGAATACTATCACAAAGAAGCAATTTTAATTTTGTTTTTATCAAATGAAATTAACGACAATGATATCATTTCAAATGTTCAATTTCACGAAATAAAAGGTTTAAAATTATATTCTACTAAATTGTGGATATTTTATATCAATTACTGTTAATTTAGGTTTTAGTTGATTGTGTACTACCCGACCACTGACTGTAATACTCATTGAACCGACATTAAACCTTTGTGGCAGATGCTGAGCTTATCAACTGCAATTTTATCAGGATTAAGCATTTAAAATATGCCTTATTGAATATTTTTTAGCTCTGAATACTTCAGCTTCTTTCTTGTGCTATTTGTATTTGTAAAGGACAATATTGAATTGAGTCCAATGATGTTTTACCTGCAATTGTAACTTATTTAAAAAGGAAAGCTTAGTTGTCATCCTTTATTTTCTTTGCGAAAAGTATTTTTAGTAAAAGTATTCCAAGAAACTTCGCTTAGCAAAACAATTTCTTGACTATATTCAATTACCTCCCAGATGGAATGAATATTCAAAGATCAATATCACCAACCAGTTCAGCAATGATTTCTGACTGTTTTATTTGAAGTAATTGTCTACATTCATTAAATAAAATCTGTAGTTCAAATACATATTTACAATTAGCTATTACATCACATAAACTTATTATTCCGATAAATAATTGAAAATCTAGCGATTTTTCCTTGTGTGATCAAGAATGATCTTTTGACTATACTAAAGTGTTCAAGGCTTTAATTTTTTCAAAATATAGAAGGTATAAAAAAAGAATAGTGTTCAGATGTTTCAATTTTGCCCAAGTTGCATATTTTTGTTTATATTATGAAAAGGAAAATCATAATTATAATTATTAGTATATTACAAGGTTATAATATTGCAACGTGCAGAATTATGTTAACGATAAATAAATGAAGGTGTCAAAAATGTCATTCGATTTTAATAGACGATATTTTTTTCATTAAAATGTGTACATTTGACTTTGTATTTTTGGTAGGTTTGGAATATTTTGTAGAATATTCAAAAAGCTTCTTGTAATGAATAATCAAAATATATAAAACTGTTTTTATTATCCTTTTTTCGTTGATTATCATTTATTTATGAATTGCACTACTACTGTCGTGCTTTGCTGTGTTTTTCTTTTCTCAATTAATATTCACATTTTCTTCCTTCGAAGTCTTAATTATTTCTTGTGTGCACGATATTACTATGTATTATACTTAAAAAGAGAACAGTTTTTCAGCCTCACAGAAAACGTTTGATTTCATTGGCGTTGGCCATTCAACGATATTATTTCAATTCAAAATTCCTTCTCTGGAATTTTTATTGGTGAAGTCCTCAAAACGTATTCGAAAAACAAGCCAACTGACGTTACGTTCAGAATATGTACAAGAAACACTACCACCATCTACATATGTCTCGACAGAAAATGCCTCTCATAAAGTCTATAGATTTATATCGATAAATCAATACTTTATTTCATTTCATTACAGACATTTTATTATTCCTTGCCTGCAATACTTCGGCTGAAATTTGTTGTTAAGCACTCATTGTAGTTCACTTGATGCTTTCATTCCTGTTAATTAAATGAAACATGGTATGCTCCTTTCGTTGATTAACAAGCAGAAATAGCACACATAAATCGCAATATATTGATTCGCGTTATGTTTATCCATTTAGAAAGAGTATAGTCATAATGACGTATCCCCTTACTATATCACTGTAGAGCTAATTTAAGGGTAGTCATCATGAACGTATTTAACATCTTATATATATGCATATTAGTATCAGATTTTCGTATTTATAATACATGAAGAAAACAACTCGATGTACAATTTTAAAAACACATTCGATAATGAATCTCGTATCATGGCGTAAGTTTAATCCATGCGAACATAGCACATTAATGTGAAATATAAGCTATTACCTTAACTACCCTGCGTAATTACTCTCTTCAATCCAATTAAAACTTGCTTCCGATTCCGAAGCGCTTACGTAGTCGTTAAACGGAAGTATTAGCTTCGAATTCATAATATTTCTAGATTATTCGGTTAAAGAGAAGTATACCTAAGATATTTTTCATTTTGCCCTTCTCAAAACGACGTACAATTCTGAATTCCAAATACTATCCCCCAACGAAACATTTAAAATAATAGTCGTGGATGCGAGTTGGTATAGAATAAAATGGCTCTGGGAAAGTCTCATTTGAAGTAGAAACAGAAGAAATGTATGTGAAGTTAAAGTTTCCATTACTAATGAGAAGGTGGCTTTTAAGAAAATACGTTACACAGAAACTCATATATAGTATAAATATATCCTCTTCGGTTCTTTAAATTTAGATTTTACCATGCATTTCCAGATATGTTCTTCAATGAATCTGTTGAGAAATTTTAATCGATTCTATTTTAAAAGTAAAGTATTACTTTTTAAAGTAAATCCTAAACCTCGAAGGTTTGCAAAACGAATGCTCGAAGTTTTTGAACTTGCATTTTGTAATAATAGTTATAAGAATTCATTTTGATGTAAAGCATTTCACAAATTTATAATCTGAACTACGAGACGCTTTAAAACAAGATGTGGGTTTGAAAGATTTTTACAAGTTATGGTGCTAAAACACTTACATTTATAATTGCAGAAGCTGTTTTGAAAATTAGATAACAAGAAAAATCAATGTAATATCACTTACAAAAACAGTACTCGGTAATTAGCTTACATACATACCTAAGGAAACAAAAGTTAGTTATATCTTAGAAAAGAAAAATATTCTGTTCAAAAATACATAGAATAATACGAATGCTAGAAAGAAAAGTTGGGGGTAACTTAATACAAAATTCAATAAAACATATACCGACCCAGTATTCTACTACCACAGAGTTCGTGGTTTCTTGCGTAACTATTTCCAAAAAAGTGAACTAGTGAATACTTCAAGCATGCTCGTTGAAGGAGTAGTTGGACTTAAAATATCCGTTTTCTATATCTGAGATAATCTTCAAGTGACTGCAATCCCAACAAATACAACTTTTCTTAAAAGCAATCAGAGTAATTCCGAAAAAAAGATGAAAGCTAAATCAAATTTAAAACAGATTTACTGGACACAATTTTTTTTCGAATAACTAAACGAAATTCCAAAACTACTTATGCTGAAAAGAAGATGGTGTCTTATAAAAGAAGTTCTCGAGTGCTTCACGAAGAAGTAATGTTATCTGATTTTTGTGAAATATCATCAAAAGTTTATGGGCATATCAATAATCGTTTCGTTACCTTTGTTGCAAGATGTCAGAAACGTTAAAATATTAAGTAAATAAATTATTTGTATCATAGGTTTTTATACTCACACGGTCACTAACATATTAAACATTAAAGTGAAGCTCCGGGCAGCATAGTGATAAGTCACCAAATGAAAATTCCTTAATGGAAAATTTAAACAAAATATTAAAGAGGATTGAAATAAATCTGATTGTTTGAATTCCTGCATAATGCTTGAAAGTTTAAGATAGTATAAACTTCTGAGTAGTATATACACCATTATAATTCTAGAATTTCTTGAAAATTGTCATCCGAAAAAGTTAGTTGAAAAGTGACATCATTATGTAAAAATTAAAACAAAATATGACAAAGCTATATAGCTATTTCAGCTATTGGCCATTTCCAATAGCTATCCTGTGATGATGGAGCAAAACATCCATCATCATCAGGATAGAAGTGACTTCACTCTTGTCCTGATGATGGAGGTGTTGCTCCATCGAAATAGCTATTGACTATTTTTCAGATGTTCTTAATATTAGTTTTTTACATTTTAAATTTTTGCTACCAGTTTCACTACTTCTTCATCTGTTTATCATTATGTCGCTTGAAGCCCTTCATATACTTCAATTAAAAATGTTTCAAGACACATATCAGTTCCTTTCTTTAGTAAATTAAGAATTTAAACATGAATGCTGCAAATATGAAATTAAAATGATGCAACAAAACGACAAGCTAAACGAAACATAGTATGGATTCAATTATAAAAATATTCGCTACCCGAGTTACTACATTTATCTTAGCATAATGAAATAGTCCTAAGTTGCGAAAGACAATCAGTTGAGTTAACACAAACAGTGTAAATCTAGAAACACATTCCATCCTTCAATCAACAGAAATGAAGTGTAATAATTGTTGGTCCCCTAGCTAGTGCAAGCTAGTGATAAACTTTCGAGAAGTAAGACTCACCGATTTCTCTTCGTCATTAGGCTTGTTGATCGTTAATCCACTTCAACTATCCCAACACCTCATTTGGTGTGTTGATGGCACAGCGTCGAGGATGAACACAATCGTCATATCACTAGCAGGTTTCTCTTTCATCAAATCTCTCTTTTCCTTCAACTCTCCCGTGCTTCTGAAAGCAGTGAAAATAAGGAGAGATCACCTCTTTTAGACTTTTGCTTTCCTTCTTATTTCGTTGGGTTGAAGAGACTTAGGAGTTCTTTCAAGTGAATTAATTGGGTAGTTAGCGAAGACTTGCATTAAGTTCTGTTCTATTAGGTGTGATTGGTGGCATAAAAATAAGTTGTAAGACAACCTGTTTTAAAATAATTGAAAATTAATGAGAAAGTAATTTTATATAGTATGCAACGAAACAAATTATCTGTAACAAAATAAGTTAAGTACAGATTTAAAAAATTGACTTTGCACAGACTTCAAAATTCCTAATAATTAGCACACACATTTAGCGCCAAATTTCGAATCTATATCAAAATTCAACAGCGAATACAAAGTTCAATTCATTTGGTTAAGCTATTTCTGGATTATGAGTAGGGGAAATTTAGAGCATTTAATGTTAAATTAGTATCCCGACTTTATTCATCTTTCTAAATAACCTTCCTACGAAGTGATTTTTTTACTTTATTACTAAAGCTACAAAAAACTATAAATTTTAATTACGACAGTGAAATGTGCAAAATATTTTTTTACCATTAACTGCGACTAACTAGAACTAGATACTAGAACTGCGAATACACGAACTTGCTTATTTTACTTGCATTTTTAGAATATCAAAAACATTTCAGTTCCTTTTTTCCTCATCATTATTAAAGAACCGAGACAAAATCTAAGTAATACTTCGTTTTTTAAAGCTAAATTTAGTATACAAAATGAATCGCACAAATTAAAAATGTCAACCTTAATATATTTTGATAGAAATCGATTCGGATGGACATTTTACAGGATGATGCAAAATTTCAACTCTTCCCTCAAAAATGAAATGTAGCACTAACCTATTTTGTCAGATATGATTTTCATTTCTTTTTAAGAAAATGGAATTTGTGTTTATTACATTTGAAAATCTACCGGAAGGAAAATCAAGAGTCAAGAATAAAAAAGTGAATATAAAAGAAGAGAGTTGAGACAGCCACCAAGATTGTTCAAGAAAAAGAGAGAATTCCACTAAAAATTCTGAAAACAGTACTTTGACCTTTTTAGGAGACTAATGTACGATGGCAGGAAACCAACTCCAAATTATACGCAAAATAATTATTAACTGGTCATGGGCAAAATTTCTACCAGAATCAATCTGAATTTTTGACGTAGTGTTTTGAAGGTATCACGGTGAATCCATATTAGAAATTAATTTGAGAAGAGTAAATCCCCCAAACACGTCAAAAATTCATTATTTAAGGAAAAATTCATTATTTAACGACTTTCTAAGGTTCAGCTGAGCAAGAATTTTCCTGTTCGTGGTAAATAAACATTAATGAAGTATATCCTCCCGCTTGTGGCCTCTTCCTAATTCTTACAAAAAATAATAGAAAATTACCAAACTGAAAACGAAACGTAAAATAAAAACATAATGGCGGCTTAAAAGCGAAACGCACAAAGTCAAAAAACACAGTTCTGAGAAAACTTTACCAGTCTAAATATAACCATATTCTGGTCTAGAAAAACTAAACAGATCATATATTGAAAAATTCTTACAGTGTGCTTCAACGATAATAAGCTTGAAATGCTATTTAAATTAACATCTACGTGAAATTAAATGCAATTCGTACATAAAATCTTAATTTTGTCTCTGAAAAACATTTTTAATAGAATTAGTTTATAGACAAGGGAGGAAATAAACACAACTGAACTAGTTTCAGTGAGTTGCAGCTACGGGAATGTATATGCCTTGAAAATCTTTCGTATTTAGTATAATGCATCGATAATATGGTTGTTGATTGAAGTACTTTATATCTACATCTTGCTCGATAGCGATTTGTAGAAATATCTAGAAATTTCGACTATGAAATGCTTTCGGGAACATCTGCTATTTTGGGTTGAACTTTGCTCTTTGCAACGAGGTACTTATTGAGGTTTCATATCATCGACGTTTGATCAAGTGCAGAACGTTTCGAAATGAAACCTTTATAGCTAAAGCATGACAGTTTAGAAATAACGGCAAGCTGATTTGGTAAGTTGTGTTATTACCAAAACAGGCTACTTGCCTATTAAGTTTTGTTTAAAATTTTGATTATGTTAATTAATCAATAATGCTATTTGTATAAATAAAAACTTTAATTTTATAATATGTTACTGTTTGGGTAAACTATGTTATCGAAGCATTTCATTTTCAAAAAGCGGACTGTAAATGCTAAAACTAAAAAATGAGAAATAAATAAACTATAATTTACAACACATTCTACTATTCCTGTTGATCTTTCTAGATCTTTATTAGATCTTTCTCCCGGACAGTAGGCAATGGCCCATTATGTTGTTCTAGTGCGACGTAAATCTAACTACCAGCTACCTCACCATAATTGGCACGACAGCCCTTTGTGAGCCTTTGCCTTTTTCAGTTTTCTCCAGACTACCCTCTCTCCAGCCGTGGATCTCCAGTTCTTGACTTTCATGACACTAAAGTTCGAATCCAGACAGTCCGTCCATCTCTTTTTTGGCCTACCCCTTTGTCTTTCACAAAAGGGACTACATTAAAAACTTTCAATGGCGTTCTCTCTGCATCCATTCTCAAAAGATGACCTGCCCATCTCATTCAGTTCAATTTTACAAATTTTACTGTCTTCATTTTCAAAAAGTTTGTATAATTCAAAATTGTATCTCCTTCGCCAAATATCATTATCAAGGACACCACCAAAGATGGCCCTAAAACTCTCCTTTCAAAAATTGCCAAAGCTCTCTCTTCCCTTGTTGACAATGACCATGTTTCAGAGACATAGGTTAATACTGGTCTTATGAGAATTGTACAGCAAGATTTTTGTTTTTCTTTTGATGAGGTAAGATTTTAGATGGCTTCTTAGTCCATAGAAACAGTGATTAGCCGTAATAATTCTTTTCCTGATTTCAGGGTCAATTTCAGATCCCAAGTAATTAAATTTTTTTTGCAGATTCTTTTCTGATGCCTCGAAAGATTCCTTCAGCGTATTTGCAGATCTTGCGATTTTGTCTATATCATCAGCAGATGCTAAAATCTGTATAGACTTGTTAAAAATAGTTCCTCTTGTACAAGTATAACTGTATATACTATACAAGTATCCCTGATAATGATAACCCTCTCCAGGGCTATGTTAAATAGTAGATATGAAAGATCATATACTTGCCTAATTTTATTAAAGATCTCAAAGGGCTTGGACAATTCTCCTTGAATACGTACCATAGACAAAGTACCTGTAAAGGTAAATTTCACAAGATTAATTAGCATTTTTACACATCAGTCTAACAAGGCTTTTTGCAACTCTGATCTATCTGTACTGTTATATACTGCCCTAAAATCTATGAACAGGTGGTGTATTTCTATTCCATATTCCCTACATTTCTCTAGAATTTGTCTCAATGTAAAAACCTGATTAACCGTAGATCGTCCTTTTCGAAAGCCACACTGATAATCTCCAGAGATTATTTACGATAGGCAACAAACGGTTAAATAGGATGTTTGAAAACACTTTATGCATAGTAAACTTATTTTTTGTATTTATCACATTTTAAAACATCTCCCTTTTTATGTATAGGGTACAAAATACCAAGTTTCCATTCAGCAGGCAGGGTCTCTTTTTCCCATATTAAAAGTATAATTTCAAAAATTATTGTAGTCAGTTTGTTTCCAGCATATTTTATCAATTCAGGTTGTATTGCATCTGGACCTACTGCTTTGTTATTTTTCAATTTATCAATAACACATTGGACTTTCAATGGTTGGAATATCAATCAAATCTTTTTCATCATAACTTGCACTACCAGCTACCTACCTCTACCATATTACACGCTATAAACCTTTTTGTAGTCGCCAAGCCACATTCAAGTTCAAAATTGTGTGAATTTAAATTTAGGGCTCTGACATTCGTTGTGAGCAATCACTTCTATTCAACAACTGGTGCTACAAACAGCGGCAAATAGAAACTGGGCCTGAAAATTCCTCTCATACTTTAGATTTACCAATGTTTTACACGTTACTAGTGAGTAATACTTACTATATATTATTAACTTCTTACTTGGGTAGGTAGTTGAATCGATACGTCGCATTGGAGCTACACAACGGGCTATTGGTGACGATCAAAGATCATCCCCAAGGAAAAGATCCTAAGGCGACACTTCGTAATTTTGAACCACTGTCAGATGACGAGGTCAATACCTGAGCTTGCACCCCACTCCAAACTTCCAGACCACGCCAACTTATATTTGAGACGAATCTTTCCCTTCGGGATAGACCTCAGGTCGTATGCAATAGCCCGTTGTGTTGCATCATTGCGACATAAATTCAACTACCTACTTTAATTGTGAGCCCAGTCCCTCCGTCCTGACCCACTGAAGTGACTACTATTACGGGAAGGCCCAAAAGGTATATATTAGTGACTGTATGTTATTCTGAATTAATTTATTTTACCCCAACACATTTCACCTCAAAGCTGATATAATGAGCAAGAAAAGCTTTTATTGCTCTGCAACAAAGGAATTTTCATGAAGTTGGGCAGCAAAATATTTTCACGGCCCATTAATCTTGGCAGTTAAAGGAACGATCAATCATGAGTAGTCTTGTCTCTCGTCATGTATCCGAGAGGTGACCGGTCAAAGATTATAGGGTTGTCGTCACATCTGTTTTTCTCCAACACGAAATTCCCCTCTCTGAGGGGTCCTTTTCACTTTGACAAAGACGGATTCGAAGAATTTCATTATGAATAAAAGCCTCTATATTCACCTCCGGAGTGTGAGTACGTCGATCTCTATGATTCTGGTTTAATTTCGGAAATAAAAGCCATTTTCTTCAAGAAAAACAAAATAGAAGACTCTAGTAGATCAATCATAATACAATGATGACCATCTGATTAAATTGCTCAACTACTTCTACTTCAATAGGAATGAATGTGCAGTCTTAAACCTCGGAAGTTTCACATCAGCATGTATTCTAACCAGTTTTGACCTTCTTGACCGGTAGAATGTCCTAGGATTCTTTTAGCCAATACATATGGTTATTTAGTCATAATGTTGCTGTGGGGGTGTGCTCGGAAATCTAGTGAAGTTCAGAGAATTAAACAAAAGGATATTGTACCTTAAATAAGTTTCACGATTTTCAAGTTTAGCAATTGAATCTTATATTTGGAGTTGAACTTTTGAAATTTCTGTAAATGAAAATTATCAATAAAAAATTGTTAATATTTTTAGAGGTAGGTAGTTAATTAACGTCACACTGGAGCAACACAACGGACTATTGGTGACGGTCCGGGATCAACCCCAAAGGGGTAGTCCAACCGGGCTACCGCGGCCCCAATATTTTTAGAGAAAATCCCATTTAACGTGTCTTACGTGGTGTGATCCTAGGATCTTTCCCTTCGTGTTTGATCCGGATCGTCGCCAATAGCCCGTTGTGTTGTTCCCGTGCGACGTTAATTAAATACCTACCCATTTAATGTTAAGCACAATTATTTATTTCTTACAAAAAAAAGAAATCAATGGACTGATAGATGATACCTAATGTTTTCCATTGTTATCTCTATCATTATTCTACTTAAGAAGTAAATATACCTATGTTTTGGTAATTGTTTTTTGTTTGAACACACAAAGGTTTGTGCATACATACCAACAGAGAAAGGCTCGTTCTTAGGTGAACCAATGAAAGAATAAAATCCAAAACTATTATTCTCCCTGACATGATGCTGACACATTCAAATTTTCCGATGAATCAAATCAAATTCATAAAACGTCGAGACCATCTACTTTTTTCGGAAGTATTTTCCCTTCACGACAACACTCCGCGTCAATTTAGAAAAAGTCGTTTAAATTCAGTACTCTCCTCAAAGTTCAGACAAATCTAGCGTTTTGAGGTTAAACCTCCAATGAGTTAAACACCTAATGAAAGCCATTTTCTTCAAGAAAAACCACGGGGGAACCTCTTACCTTTGAAAAACCTCTGAGAGGTTCACATTTATCTGTTCTACAACCTACAATCTTCCCTGCATGACTTCAAACCAGTTTTGATCTTCTTGACCAATCAAATCACATCTAGGATTATTTCAACCAATACATGCGGTTATTTAGTCATTTTTCGTGATATGGCTCTTGTTACACTCAAAGAGTAATATGTTTAGTACAAATATAGGGCAAATGTTTCACGTATTATTAAATTAACGTATTTTTGTTCTTTTTTCACATTACACATCTTTCCTCTAAAAATCCAATTGATGATTGATTACCCATTTGTTTGTTATGAATGTAACTCTTGGTAGCACAACTTGTTTGTACTTTTAGAGTACGAACTTGAAACCTCTAATCTCATTTTTTTCGTTAAATGCCAGTGAGAAAGTTTGTTTTCCGCAATAATAGCCATATTTTTTTAATGAATGTAACATTTGAAAGCTAAGCTTAAATTTTCCTTTAAGGTGCGAATTTGGAACTCCTCAACTCGTTAGTTTTTATTTAATTCCAGTAAGAACGTTTTTTTTTGCTGTCGGCACATTTTATTAGCTAATAGGCAGCGTTGTTCAACCTTTTTTTATCTCGACTTACTTAAACTAATTTCTAAAATTCTACGGCACTTTAAAAAGTAAATTGCATTTTGCGCCGATCTGACACAAAAATGGGCATAGTTTTGATAAATTTATAAAAACAATAATAGTAATTACCTATCCCCTACTTTTCCTTCCAAATGCCTTTTTGAGAAACAATTTATGTATGATACTTTGTAATAAAAAATGAATACTCAAAATTATTTATTCGGGTGTAAAAATACGACTATTACTTGAAAATTATTTGTGTGTGTGTGTGTGTGAACACATTTGTCAAAAGTCAAATACCAAACCCCCTTTAAAATGAAATAAAATCTCTTACACACTTTAAACAGTTTTCCATCAGTAAGACGCACCTGTTGAAAATCCCCCATTAGAGGAATAGCCTGAAGCTTTATCTAACCCTTTGTGGGTTATTTTGTCTTTAAATGTGGTGTGGGGTATAAGTAATAGTACATAATTCGGCTATCTCGCTCAACTCTCTCAGAGGGATAGATTTTCCAAGAATATACAGAAGAGACCTCTATCCAAGTCAAGTAAGAATAGCGAAAGTACAGATGTTTTTCATCACCAGAGATTGGTGATCCATGAATATAGGATTACCAGCTGGTTTACTTTAAGAAGTTTGACCGCTTTCATCTGTTTCTCGTAGATCATACCGAAAAGAAAGTTTAAAACTTTAAAACCTGGGAAATTGGCACATATCTATACATACGGCGCTTACATTCACAACATGTGGAAACCTTTTTCAGCAAAACACAATCCATTTCTAAGCACAGATATGGGAATCATCAAAAGAAACGTGAAGCAAGAGCATCGCATAAGTCTTCTAAGTATCCAATTCGTAAAACAAAGCCACGTTCGAAAAAGAGTACTTCTGGTCTATGCGTGATAAGGTTTTAAAAAGTTCCAGGCATCAACTTCCCTCTTTGTCTTTGGCGTACTAAAAATCATTCTCCTTTATCGGTGGTATAAGAAGAGAGAGAGCTTCTTTTCTCCCCCACAAGTCAAAACAGAAACACACCGAAGGGAGTTTCAATTTTTTTCTATATCTGAAGCATATATTCTTGCATTTTTTACTCTCCTTTATCCATTTCTCTGTGAGAAACAGGAAGGAATATACTTGCGAGCTGGGCTTGATTTATGGGGAGACTCCATTTATTACCTTACGGATATGTATCTGAAAGTTGTTTTCGTTTCATCTTTTTTTATTTTGCATAAATAGCAGTAAAAGGTGTATAATGTACTTGCAAAATAACCTTTGGTTATTTGCTATACTTAATGAAGTTGTGGTATGATTGCTTTATAGCTATGGAAATATGCAATAGGAATATTTATATATCTCTTATTAACCATTGGCATAAAAGGTTTTAATTGACAAAATTTCAATACACTATTGATCAAAACATATTTATAGTAATGTATAATATGTTGAAAAAAATAAAACAGTTGTGAACAAGTACTTGCAATATTAAATGTGTAATGAACATTATAAATACAAACATATTGTAGCATGTTAGTTTGGGATAAAGCCTGTTATTTAGAATAGTTTAAAAGAATTCACACATAATTTATTACAATATGAAAATATATTTAGAATAATAAAGAATACTCTTAACTATTAGCATAAAAATGTTAATTGGCAAAATTTGAGTATTCTAGTGATCAATAGATTTTGCTAATCATGTTTTATGGGTTGCGGTTACGACTGTTGAAAAAATAAAACAATTGTGAACAATAAATATTTGCAATGATATTAAATATGTAATGCACACACATATTCTGGATTCAAACATGTACTATGACAGTTTGGGATAAAGCCTGCTATTTAGAATAAAGTAAATTATGTAATACAGATAATGTATTATGTAATACGAGATAATCAGATAGTTTCATCAGTTGGGTAAATATTTCTTACCGAGTTTGAATTTAAATTTCTGAAAAGATAGAAAACCACACAACTTAAAAAAATATAAGGTAAAAACTGATTGGATATTTGGTTACAACATTCCTTTTCATGATTCACTTTCTGTGTTATTATGATGTAAAGAAAATATAAAATGTTAAAAAATGTCCTTGAATTACTGAAAAAATATTTCTATTGAAGATAGGCGCTATACTTGGTAGGCGGCTTGTAGTGCTATTGTATGATATTCAATTCATATGAAGTTTTATTTTGCAAGCTATCAAATAATTGTGAATTATTAATTTTATAGCGTACTTTTTAGTGCATTGTATTTTTGTAATGCAATTTAAAATTATAAAGTAAAACATTTTTCCCATTTCGAAAAAGCTTCAGAGTGCTAATTCCAGTTAGTGCTAACACACTGAAACAGGAAAACACATACAAATTTGACCCCTCACCCAGATTAGCCCCCAAACACATTTTGAAAGAATGATGATTTTCGGAAACGTGAGTGGGTTTAATCGTTTCTCAACTACTGCAATGCTAAATTATGTAAGCATTTTTTGTCTAGGTTCACAAAAGTTTGAAGGCAAACGAATTATTATTTCTAACTCTTATACTAATAACATTTCAAATTGCTCATTAAAAGAAGGATTTTCGGTGTAAACAAACAAAACAGATGGGCGACGGATATTTTACATCCTGTTAGACAAATGCTCTCTAATGCTACATATTGATATATTGGCGTTGCCTTAAAATGTAGTTTATAGCCGGTTTGATGACTTTTAGTGTTTAATCTTATTACTGACCAATTAACTATCATTTTTCAATTCGAAATTGAATATTTGGGCTTTCTATTGGAGATACAGAAATCGTATTCGAAGAACAAGCCAATTGACCTAAGGTCCAAAATACATACATGAAGCACTTTCCAATAAAACACTCTCGCCACCTACATTTATCTTAACAGAAAAACAATCATAAACCCATTAGATTGTTATTTAAATATTTCAAATTTATTATGTCTTTTATCTATTTTTCAAGACAATAGCTTAAACACTGAATAGTAAGGATAATAATCACTTACTTCCACAAATATGTGCAAGAAATGGTGAACAAATAAAACGGGAAATCAATGTTGATCCTCATATGACATTTGATTCAATGACTAGCTTGCGTTAAAATTAAATTTAGTTGCACAGAAAAAGCTTTGGGCACATACATACCTGCGTGTGACAAATTTTTATATATAACATGTTTTAAAGTGAAGAACTATTTCTGTATTGAGAATACAATTTAAAATAGAAGTAGAGTAGTAAGTACGGAGTATACATATTTCAAGTAATGCAGGAAATACCAAATGTGAAGCAATATTTATAAATATATGTATGAAATTGTGTCGAAAGTTTTATTTACTAAAGTGTATGGTAAATAATTCTAAACGTCTGTCTATATTTCCATACTAAAATATAGGTATATCTATGCTTCCTAGTAAAGTAGTTCTTCAAACTAAAAGCTCATCCTTCTGAATAAAATAAACTGTGCCAGTTGAGATCCAACATTCTAAAACCTATACTCTATTAGTGAAAAGAGTATTTTCCTCTAAATTATCTTTAACACTTCAAGTGCCTTCGACGAGATATCTCGTCTATCAAGATCTGATCAATTTTTCTTATGACGTGATATGTCATCATCAAGATGTCGATTTTTTGCTGATGAAGAGATTAAAATCTGGTCAGTTTTCTTCTAATGACGAAATATCTCGTACATCATCTAGTCAATTTTGTTAATGAGAGATACCTCGTTGAGACAACCACCATTGCATTAATTGTTCGGTAAGGTTTAGCTCTCCGTTAGTCTCACTGGTCTGAGTGAGACTAACGGGGCACGTTGACTTTTTCAATGTTGCGCGATATAACGAATAACTGTAAATACGTATTATTTATAAATTAGAATAAAATATTTTTTAATTTTATTTTTAGTATATCCTAAAATGTACTACGTATTTTTCAATTATTAACGCATGTGTAAGTATGAAAGATACCGTCAATCAACTCACAGATGCATCTCGATCTCATTCATTAATAGACATGTGACTAATGGAGGATTAATTATACATACTTTGTCACGAAACACCAGACCATATTGTGTAGGAAATTTCTTGATTCTCCAAATTTTAAACTCATATTTTTGAATTAAATAAATCAGGTGCCAAATTCTGAGATTCAACATTTTAAATCTATAATCCAATTTTGAAGGGAGTATTTTCATACAACTAAATTTCACCTAAATTGGTTACTGGATGGTGTGGTTTTGATGATACATATTTTACTACAAACACCAAACCATAGAGTTGGAAATTTCTTGGATCTTTCTGTTCTGAATTCATCATTTTTAATAAAATTAATCAGATTCCGAGATTCAACATTCTAAAACCTTCTACCTAATTTCGAAGGAAATATTTTCATACGACAAAATTTTACCTAAAACAATTATTGGTTGATGCAGTTTTAATGATAGAAAATTTATGACGAAGCACCAAGTCGTGTTGAGTTGGAGTTTCTCAGATTAAACTCTTGCAGAGAAGCACTGCTTGCTCAAACACGCAGTTGAACTTCACTAATGCCATCGATTAAACCAATAAACGTCTGGTATTATACTCCTGGAGAGCACATAGGGAATTCGTCACGTTTTACCCTTACGATCCCTTCAATCGTTGAATTAATTTCTCCATAGGCAGGAAGCGGCTTTTAAAATCCATATTAATTAAACTTTCATTGAGCTTTAATTAATATGGATGCATCCGTGTAACTTACTCTTGAAGCTATGTAAATTAAGCAACCTGTACACACAAAACACCAAAAAACATTTTTAAAATTATGAAATCATTTAGTACTTTGCGTGAAATAAATCAAGAGATTTCGCCAGGTATATTGATTTTTAATTGATATAAATGATAAACTTTCCACATTTTAGAAATGTTTAATTACGTTACTGTACACTACTGCTATACATTAATGTTGTACTACTGTTGTACTATTGTATACAACTATTGTATATACTACTATACACTATTGCTATACAGCTGTTATACTATTGCTATACTTACTGTTATACATTATAGTTATATAATTGTTATGAATTATTGTAATACACACTGTTTTACATTATTTTTTAATTTAAATTATATGAATTTTATGCATTATTGTTTTACTATGTGACAGTTATACATTCTTGTTATACTACTATTATACACACGGATGTACAATATTCTTTAATATGAAAATCTTGTCATCTATTGTCTTAATTACCTATAATTTATTTTGCTTAGAAAATTAAAATAAAAATGCTTTGAAATTCGTAAGGTATTTATTAGCACTTTTAATAGCACAAATTAAATTTACCCCACCAAACAAAGTATTACTTCTTGTATTACATTTGACAAAAATTTTACCCATTCACATGTATTTCTAAATGTTTTAAATTACTACAGATGATGATTTTATCATAACAAAGAAATTTGGAAATGAGAGATTGAAGGATTCGGAGGAACATAATGACAAGATACAACGGTTAATATATTCCGCAATGAAAAAAATTATAAAAAACCAGAATATTCAAGAGAATCAAAGAATTTCTTGATTATTTGAATGAGTCTAATACATGTAAGTTGAACTCTCAGAGGAGTTCACAGTATATATGTTCTTCATCCTGCAGTCTTCAATGTCTTATCAATTTTAACCTTGACCAAAACAATCTTTTCTAGGATTTTTTTCAACCTATAGATGTAGTTAGTTATGTGTGTTATGGGGAAAGAGCAGTACTATACTATTAGGAAATTTCGCGACGCTCAGAGGGTTGGAATAACATGACCTCTTAAATAGTGGATAAACCATTATAATTCTGTAATTTTTAAAACTCGAAAACTGCTCTTCTAAAAATTTTTTAAACTGTTGCTTATCATTATTTAGCCACAGTCTCAATTCAAATATTAGCACAAAACAACCGTCTATTTGATCAGGAAGTACGTGTCTGTAATGACCTTAAGTGCACAATTTCTCACGTGCACTTTGAAACGTAAGAGGAGATGTAGCTTTCGCCTTTCGGATTACTAAAAGACAAGTCCCGTTTGTCTTCAACCCAATTCATATAAAAACGCTTTAACGACTTCACGTCCCACAAAACAAAGATGTCTTCGTATTGCTTAGTATCGTAGTGTCATAGCCATCTGTCACCTTAAGCCAGTCATCCTATAGTATGGCTTATTTTCTTGTTTCTGAGAATAAACAGTTCCAGTGAAGATAACGCATAAAAAATGTTCACCATATGCCAGAGGGAATTGAAATGGGTTGTCGTGGATTTCAAATATTTTCTACCGTAAATATAAATTTTATGAAAAGAGTCTGTTTTATCTTTAAATCTTTACAATGATACAGGCAAATTGTAGGTTATCATATGCTGCCTTTTGTAGCTGTGCGCATTTTTTTGTGAAAATGTCGCAAAATATTTATGACTCATCAACATTTTTCAGTTACATAAATATATTTCAATTTTGCATTAAAATATATCTTTTATACTGCTTTCAAAACAGTTATGGTCATGTTAGCTTAGAAAAAAATGGCTAATAATAGTCATTTCAGTTTTACGAGTGTTTTTGTTTTCTAGTATGTTTGTGATGGTAAGTGCTCATAATGTTGAAACCCAACCTCTCGACAAGCACTAATCAAAATTTATTGGAGGTTGCATAAAATACTTCTATGACATTCATATTCTGCATTAAATTCTATTCATAATTTGCATTCCTAACCACTAAAGGCATTCATATTCTGTTTTCTGCCTCGGAAATCCATTTTTAAATGAATGCTTTTTTTTGTATTTCGAGTGACTTTAAATGGTATTTTAAAGGTTCATTTGGAAAAGCTATTGATTTTACAGAAAATTAGTTAAAATATTTTTGTCTCGTTTTTCATAAAGTACATTTGTTTGTGAATGTTTAATACCAGTTTTCTATTAAATTTATTTTTAAACAAATGCGACTTTCTGTAATGCGTACGAAACGTTTCCGTAAGCACGAAATAGGAGCTTTTTCTATATTGTATCCATCTTCCATATTCTGAAAATAATAAAGAAAACTGTCTGTATGGAAAATGAGTGTTTTTAATTAATTACAAGTTAAATATTCAGTATTTTACTGAACAATTACTTTGTAATTAATTGCCAAACTCGGAAAATTGAGTTTGGCTGAAATATTATATCTATGAAAGATTTCAAGATTCCGTTCAATATTTTCTTCTGCGAACTTCCCAGTCACTCACACGCCTTTTAGTAATATTGATTCTACTGTACATGATTTAAATATATTGACAAGCAGACAATAAATAGAAAAGTTTGCAGACGATGATGCAAACTGTTATGACGATAAATATAAGAGTTCCAAGTTAAAAAATGCCATTTGACTTTGATTTCAGACGATATTTTTCCAATTAAATTTAAACAATTTATTTTGTATTTTTGCTAACGGCATCCTAGAACTTCCTACAAGCTTCTTATAACCAATCCTAAAGCATCAAACAATTCTTACAATTTCATTTAACGTTGATGATTGGATTCCATTTCTGTTCTGCTTTGTTATATTTCTCTTTCCTCAAATAAACCTTTCAAAATTTATTTTTTGAATTTTCAATTACTTCTACCCGATATATATTATGTACTAGTTTAATAATAATATTGTTGTTTGCATAATGGAAATAATATTGTTGTTTGCATTTTGGAAACTCAAATTGTACTTGTTAAAAGAAGAGACTAAATATGATTGTTGCATGTGCTGGCAAGATCGGACAGCATACTTTTGAATAACAGAATCCGCAAATACCCCGTTAGATAGAAAACATACGTTGCCTGGGATTTAGATGTAAAGCTAATTACTATAGTATTGGTATGGATAAGTATTTTTCTCCTATACCTTTGGACCTAATAGTCTAATCATACTGAATGAGAGCTCATTTTGTAGAACAATGTGCAATCTTTCTGAAATGACGTATCGTGTGACCTTTTAAGTGACCTCTTAAATTTTAAGGTCCTTTAATTTGATCTTTGACCTACAATTACAAAATATGGGTATTTTTTATTTTTTGTAAAAGATATATATTAAAAGTATTATATATTAAGTCTATTGATCTTTGATTTCTAAAAGTTTCATAGTGGAAGCACGCATAGGTTCATAATTAAAAAAACATTCAGAGTAAATAGAAGTATGTAATCAGTACCCATAAACACCTGTATCTTTTGACCTGTTTGTCCCATCGAGATGAAAGAGGACTTATTTTATAGAAAAGGTATAACCTTTCTGATGATACATTATTACATGATGCTATGAGTTATCTTAATCATTTTAAGAGCACCGATTTGACCTTTGACCTACAGTAACAATAAAGTATACTTTTTATTTTTTCTAAAAAATATATGTTAAAGGTACACATTGCTTTCTGAAAGCTTCATAGTGGGACACGCATGGATTGCAATCCTTAAATGGATTGCAGCAATACATCTTGTTATTTAATTCAGTCATCCAAATAGTTAAGAAATTTAAATAGGAAAAATATTCAAAACTGAAAGGTAAAAAAGATATGTTAATGTTCGACTAATTTAACGATTCTTGCCTTATTTTAATCGTAGCAAAAAATATTCCAATATCCAGTCGAGTTCTGAAATTGCTTCCAATTAATGGGCTACGGCAAGAATCAGAATTGCGAACAAACGTTCTACAGTTACAAGTAGAACAAACATTTTTTAACTCCTAACCGAAACCTCCCCGGGAGGTCTTTGGGAAATATGCCGCATCTTCCTAAAGACCTTTCACCGAGTTGAAAGTTTTTCCACATTCCACACAATTTGGTAACTTTATTCGAATTCATTCTGCGATTGGTAATTGTGATTAAGTAAAAGCGCAGTTTTTGATAGATATGTTTTATTGTTTTTATTTGGAATATTGCTTCTCTATGACTCCATGCGTGTCACAACTTGAAACTTTCAGAAAACGAAGTTAAATGATGTATTTTAACGTATTTTTAGGAAAAAATAATGATGTACTTTTTAGAAATTCAAGGTCAAAGTCTTGAATTTCAAAATCTTCAATGTAACCTTTCTGATAATAATATATTGCATGATACTATGAGTGATCTTAAAATCAGATATGTCAATCCTAGTATCATATAATATATCATCAGAGACTTTTTTCAATAAAATAAGTCCTCTTTTATCTCGATTGAAAAACAGGTAAAAAAATACAGGTGTTTATGTGTACTGATTACATACTTCTATTTACTCTAAATATTTTTTAACTATAAACCTTTCGTGTCCCCACTATGAAACTTTCAGAAAGCAAAGATAAATAGTGTAACTTTAACGTATATTTTTTAGAAAAAAATAGAAAATACACCCCTTTTGTAATTGTAGGTCAAAGATCTTTAAAATTGAAAAAGCCCTTTAAAAGGTCATACCATACGTCAGTAGAAAGATTGTATATTTTTCTACAAAATAAGCTGCCATTCAGTATGATTGGGAATTAGATCCAGATGTACAGAAGATTTAATAAGTCTAAAATCATGAAAAAATGCCCAATTTTTCAAATTTAAAATTAATATACATAAAAAAACTATGGCAAGTTGGAAGCTAAAATATCCAGAATTTCTTATATATAGCTGGGAAACAAATTATCCGAGTTTTAAAAAAATCGGAGGGTTTGGGGACCCATTTATTTCTGTTTACTTGAGGTGTATGTATACACTAGAATATACTTTTTTTAAATTTTGACTTTAAAAATTCATTTTTTTACAAACATCATTAGTTTGTGCTTAAACTAATTTTAGCGTAAAAAATTCTGATTATGCTACTCATTAATTATCTAATTTAGACATAATTAGCTAATTGGCATGTTTTTTAATCAGTGATATCTCAAATTCTAATGTGTTCAGAAGGACAATTCCTGTTAGAAATTATTCCTAATATTATTTTTCATGTTTTGATCCTCCATCAAGTTGCTAGAGGCAACACGTTCTTTTTTGCAATTTTTTTTACGAAGGAAGTCTAAAAAATGAAGATTTTTTCAGGAATTTCAACACTTAAAACTCAACTAAAAATTCATTTCTTAACCAATAACTTCGACTGAGGGTCAAAATATCCACTATATTATATAGATTATAATGACACAAAAGTAGTTATAATAGATCGATTCATTGTTGAGTTATCACTGTTCGAAAGAAGCATCCTATTCTAAAAATATAGTTCTTCAGAAATCGAGTTTAAAGTTTTGGAAACCTGTTTGTCTATGGTGACAGTACCTATCCCAAACCCTTGTAACTTGAAAACTATTTCGAATATTTGCAAGATCTTGGTATCGTTTGAAAGCTAAGGGATTGGACAATATTTTGAATTATTGAAAAATCGATCGATATTTTGATCAATTTTCGTGATTTCTAGTGTATACATACACCTTAATCGCTAATTAAATATATATTTTTACAAAAAGTTATATATTCTTCACTTTTTTCACACACTTCTTTGTGACCGCGACAAAATCTTTAGGTGTTCCATATTAGATACCTTTTATGTAAACCATTTTGACTTTTTAAATTTTTTTAGCATAACTTGAAAAATTGAAAAGTTTGAAATTTGTTTTATATTGTTCTCAGTTAATTTTGTCTGCATTGGCGTTGATTCATAAAAAATCATTCCGGTACCTTTCGCAATCTTTTAAAATCAGGTGCTTCATATTCGTTGCGCAATTTGTATGAATGAACCAAGAACTTGATGTACAGTATATATAAATATGTATATATCGATAGTAAACGAATTTTTAAGTTTAGCTTTGAGAAAAATATGCTCTTTTTTTCATCAGAAAAGTAATTGCTTCTATCCAGGACTCAATAACCTGCTTTATCGTAGACCTACAAAAAATCGTTGGATTTTATGCCATGTTCATAACTCAAGTCACTTAACTTCACTACCTTAAAGTGTTTCGAGATACGTTCCCCTCATTTGAATAGCAGTAAATGTGATTGAATGTGACTACGCCAAAATCAATACTTGTTTCCCCAAAATATTAATTAAATATTTTTATTTTTAATTAGATATTAATTGGGTAATCACTTCTATGAAGAAATGCAGATAATAATCTGTAAAGCACTTTGCTAATTACTTCGCACTGACATTGTTTTTATAAATGAAATTATTCAGATTGTTAGAAAACGTCATTGCCTAAATAAACAGGTGCATTATTGTGTCGTGGGATCCTTCCTTATCTTAACTTAAAGTTGCTATATAGGAAGCAGTAGTGTTTTTGCATCAAAACGTGTTTCTTGTACGTTTTCCAGACTGACGTTATGTGGTTCGTTTTTCGAATACGATTTCAGTACTTCACCAATAAAAATTCCAAAGAAAGATTTCGGAATTTATATATAATGCAAGTCAATTAATCACCTACAGTTGCATTTAATGTTAAACGTCGCCAAAACGAAGATAAACTATATTCTAGATAACTCCAATATGCATCATGCGAGTGCATTTGGGTAACAAGTAGTAAAATCTCGGTCTTCCGCGCCTGGTTTTTGCTTACACTAAAAATATCTCACACAGATGGCTATATAAAAATGAATATACTCAATGGTTATGGAACATATAATAAATATATGTGAGAAAGATATGCAATAAAATATGACTAGTCACCTAAAAATCGCCCTTCAGTTTATTAAATCGGTGTGAAAACTCTATGATTGGCAATTCAATGCAGCATCCATTTTATAATTATGAGTGTCAAGCATTTACCATTAAGATGTAATACTCTAATGGTAAATAATCCATCAAGTACTCTCTCAGCGAAAGTATACGGCTTCATTATAGCCATTTCAGAAAGAAAAATACTTGAATTCAAAATCTCGCTGAACTTTAGACTTGAATTTTGGTGCTCAGTTTATAAGAGGGAAGCTTTATTTTGTTGGTGTGTTGATGTTTGATTCTGTCTGCCAAGTTAAATAAATAAAGCAATGGGATATAAACATTTACCGAAACCGTGCCGGGAATTTGGATTATTTTGAACTTTTCCACGAAATTCTGCGGATTGAGTTACCAACTTAACTTTCAAATTACATCCATAAGCAAACGTCCGGGTATTTTAATAGGATTTTAACACACATGTAATAACATTAATATATTCTCGATTTAATGGAGAAACGTAAACAAAAATAGGCTATTTTTACAATCTACGACTTCAATGTTAATATCATTGTGGAACTCAAAATCTCTGAGATTTGTAAGATAATTTTATTTTACAGACAACTTAATTTATTCTTATACGCATGGAGCATTTATTGAGATAATTTTGTTCACAACTTTTTTAAGTATTGGAAATACTCTTGTATTGTCAATTATATTTCTTTTGATTTGTGTATTTTTATTATTTGTGTATATTTTTAATCTCCGTTCTTCACTAAGGATGTTTATCCATTGGAGTCTGCAGTGGAAATAAAAAAAATTCTCAATTTCATTGTCTTCGTTAAAGTTGATTGGTTGCTTCCTTTATGGCGCAAGAGCCAGATCTGGCCAAGCTGCAGCAAGTAATGTTTTTTCGTCTTGAATTAGGGCTTAGAATTCATGTAATTGATTACGTTTTGACAGTTCCATAGTAAATACGTCCCTATACTTAATGCTCTTAAGGTAAAGAAGCTGAATTGGTAAATATACTTAACTGTTGAATGTATATAATTGTAGTTGCCATATGATTGTGGGTCTTATAGCAGTGTGATGCACCCTTCTATATAAAATAATTTTTGTTTTTAGTTATTTTCGTTGTGATGATAATCATTTTGAAATTATTTTTTCATGGAACACAATGCTCTACTGAAGCAAATTTAAAAATGAACTATGTTCCTTGAGTGTATATTCGTTTGTTTATGTAGTTTCCAAAGATTGCTTCCGTTTCAAACAATGAGCAGTGTTTGATAAGTATTTTTATCTTCAGTTATCATTATTTTTGTACGTCTTTGCTTGCATTCGAAATTTAGATTCATTTCTAAATGCGTTTTTCAATTGAAAGACAATAATCCTATATTTTCTGAATTATAGTTGTTTAAATGTGTTTGTATTTAAACAACACATCGCAGTATTTCCAAAGCAATTCCACGATGGATTTGTTTTTATATTGGTGAATGGCAGCAAACGGAAATATGCAGTGTAAAATAGTATAAAATCAACTGCTCATGAACCAATTTTGTCGTTTAGTTTAAATTTTCTTGATTTGGACTAGGGAGCTGTATGTTTAACGTTTCCCAGGGAAGGTCCCAAATTTGCGAAGTTTAAACCATCTATGGCGATTGCCGCACATGTTTCTTTAGCTTCTGCGTATGCCAGCTCTTATCCAAGACAACCTTTCACAACTATTCTGAAATCAATTGACCCAAAGGCTGACTGCCTTCTCGAGGGAGCCTAACTATTAGTAATTATCTATTGTATTTGTTAAGTGCGTTATTAAGAACTAAGGGGTATGCTCTGCACCGTCTATTTCAATTAATATAGTTATTACAGAATTGTTTTTTACATTAACTAAAGACAGCCACAAACCCACGGCAACAACCGAGTTAAGAAAATGGCTGTGTTTATGTCCAATGGAATTAAACCCATGAGATATTTTTGAAGACCCGTTGCCCTGGTTAAAGTCTAGACATTCTGAAAGATGGCGAGTGCGTTAGAGCTCAACTCTACTGTTGTAATTCTGATTACTGGAACACACGCGATCATCTCTACGGCTGCTGCATTGCGTAAGAGATTGATCAGCATGCAGAACATAGGCATCATAATCACAGGTAGAAGCAGAGTTGGCAGAAATTTTCAAGACACACTACTATTTCAAACGTTATCTCTTCATAGGAGAATTCAAGGCAGTTAAGACATTACATGCTGTTTAGCACATCTGCTATCTTTTTTTTTTATGTTGAAGCGTGATAGTGTTGCGTGATAAAGGGCCTTTATGAAAGATAATTTTTAAAGCATAGCACGTGTATTCATTTATAGAATACAAGGCAGTTATACTTTGCGTATCAACTTATTATTGTTTTAAATTTAAACAAATATTTAAATTATCTCAGAGTATTAAAGAGTTTTAAGCGTCCCATTATATATATATATATATATATAGTAGTGTGTATAGTATATATATATATATATATATATATATATATAGTAGTGTGTATAGTATATATATATTTCTTTATCCTTGTATAAAGTGATAAAGTGCGTAGAAATAAAATATCAAATTTTAAGTATTTAATGTCTGTGACTCTCTTTTCCTGATGTATTTTCAATAAAGTTGTAATTTAAAAACTAAACATGCAACCAAAAGATCTTTGAAATATTAATCACTATTGTAGAACAGTGATTAACATCTAATTTGTATTTGTCCCACCTTAACTTGATTTCTTGTCTTCTACTTCTAATACACTGGTATATACTTCTAATATACTGATGATATATACTTCTAATATACTGAAGATATATACTTATAGTATACTGATTATCTAATTAACCATACTGTAGCACAAACCAGCTTTAGAGTGACGAGCCAAACCAAATTCAATGAAATCTCAAATGGATCACTGTGATTAAGAAAATAATGATAATATAAATGTCATGATCAGCTATAATGCTGTTCCCTAGTGAGGAAGAGGATTTAAGATGAATTGTAACTGTTCGAGATTTATTAAAAAGGTTGTACACGCAGATAGTTAGCCTAACAATTTCAGTAGCCATCTGAATTTATAAATCATATACTACAGATATTGCTGCACAAGTTTTATAGTTTCCTTAATTTTTTTTAATCTTCTAAAATTATTTCCTGTCTTTAAGAGTACCTTTGATCTTTCGTTATTCAAAAACCAAATTGCCCTGCATAGGCTTTAGTATAAAACACATACCGAGAATATTCTACAGAATATATGTAGACTTTCTTGAAGTTATTATTATTAAACTATAAAGAGTCAGATTCACTTAGATTTGGTTGGCAAAAAAGATGGAAGAAAAATCTACTTTTCTCGAATTGGGTGGTAAAGAAAAGGAGCGATATTCTCCTTTTGATATACATCGGTTCGCTTTCAGACGTCCAAATTTATTCTAAGCTACTTACATAAAGAGAAGGGCTTGACTATAAAGCTTAAGTTTTACTTACCCGAATATTCTGAATGAATGTTTACTATAAGATCGATGTAAAACAAAACCTCCTGAATGGAGCTTTTTATTATATAGAGAACTATAAGCCTTCAAAAGCTATGTATAAATTTGGCACTTACAAAATTTATGAAAGGTTTCATAGTATAGATACATACTTTTTAGATGTAATTCTATATTGTAAATTTATTATTTATGTTACATGATGAAGAATAAGAATATATTTTATTGCCATGCATGTAAATCACATGTTTTCCGTTATAAAAGTCAGTCGTCGTTGAAGTCAAAGTTATTTCTTGAACTATTTTAAATTGTAATAAATTTCTAAATCCTGTAATTATTGATTTTCGTTAAAAAAGTATTCTATAATTTTATGCTGTAAATACATTTTATGATAATGACAAAAATTTAGTGTCTTTAAAGATAATGTTTCATGTCTAAATATTGATGAACTGCTGTGAATATCCTTCAATTTATCAAATATTTCAATTAAACAGAAATTAAAGAGCGAATTTCGGGCATTGAGCAGCAATGGTAATCCTAATGGCTAAAGAGTAACCAGACATGCTTCATAGGGTTTAACTCTGGAGAAGTACTTGGCCATTCTATCTTAAGAATAGCCTTATCTTGGTTAAAAAATCTGGTTCAATTGAGCGTTGTAGATCTTAAAAATGAATTGAAACCCATTTGAACTCCCAGAAAGCCTCATATAGGTTTTATGAATACGTTTCCTATAATGCCTGTCATAGTGCACCCTCCAAGATTTGAAAGAGGTATAGTCATCCAACATGATGACACTCCACATCATGATTCTATCATCATCAATTCTAACCCATCCCCAGATGAATGACGTCTTAATTCACAGCTTTCACCTGAAACGGCATATCAGAAGAAGCAACGCCAAGAACAACTAAGAACATGAACAAATACATACATGTAATGAAGATTCATAAATGATTAGTTGATGAAGTCTGTTGCTTTTTCTCTCATATCTCTATGGCTACTTTTATTCTTGTACATATAACATACTAATACGGAGAGAAGTAAACTTAACCACTCAATTTAAGCTTTGTGATAGATAATATTGCACTACACCTCCAAAAATATGTAGGATAGGAAATTATCGATTCTATTCAATTGCTATACACATTTGAAAGTACTCAATCGGTTGTAAATCTTAAAATAAATGATACTCAATGTATGTGTACAAATCAATATTATACAGGAAGAGTCCAATTGCAATGGAGGCAATTATCAGCCTCTCAACCACACATTATAGTAAAGACCAAGAAATACAAAACGATTGATTGAAGTCAAAATGGACTCGTGGTTTTGGTCATAAAATCAAAATTAACGCTTGGGGTTAACCGGGAGGAGAACTTTAATACCAAGAAGGGAATTTAAATTATCGTTCTTGCGTTTAAAGAAAGGAAGAAAAGAGGGCACAACCCATAGAGCCAAGGAGAACTCGTAAAAAGTCAGAGAGTGTGTGGTAAAAATATGAAAATTACTGCAAAATTGTAGTAATTCGTTCAATATGAACTTTGAAGATTTGGATTCGCATTTCTCCCTCATCCTATTTAGATTTGCAATGAATATTAATTAATTGATTCAGAATTGTATCGAATAATTTGTATGGACTTTTAGAATTAAAAATGTGATGTTTCCATTGGGTTATTTTGCTTACAAAATGCAATTAATTACCATAACAGCTTATATAATATATAAAAATTAATGTTGGATAGGAAACGTTCAATGTCCAATATATATCTTAAAGTCCTAAACTGAAAACCCTGAATACCATGAGGCAACAAAAAGGCAAAAATTCCGTATCATGGAATCAAATAAATATATCCATGTTTCTCAGCCCTGCTACAGGTAAAATAGAAAAAAAATTGCCAGCCAAACACGAAACAGGAGATTCTCTGAAAACAAATTGCCGAAACAACGAACGCCTCAAAACTGATAGTAATAGTAGTCTTGATTCTTAACAGAGCCATCGCCGGCGTAAGGGGAACTTTACGGATAAATTCCAGGCTAAGTCTCGCTGAAGCGGTAGGGGAAGTCAAAGGGAAAAAATAAGGACTACGGGTCTTTTAAGAGCTCCTAGGCCGTTTCTTTCCCCTCGTCTCCCCTGATCTCTTCGCTCACTCACGTATTTTTACGGGGGCCTATTGTTCAGTTTGAAAGTTTATACAAGACAGCAGAAGTTCTTTTTTCTGAGCTGCTCTTTTTGATGGAGAACATTTGTTATTCCAAAGAACGTTTTAACCCTTGTTTGTTGTTCCTTAAGTAAACGTGGTTCGGGTAAAATGCTGCAGGAGTTTTCCCTTTGCTTAATCTACACCGTAAAGACTAGGTAAATCCCGGTGGAATTGTTCCTTCCATCGGCATTAACCGTTTCTTGGAAAAGCTAACCAGAAAGGTTGGGAAGAAGAGCAAATTAAGTCACGGAGTTAACTGGGGGAGGTAACTCAAAAGCATTGACCCCGAAATGTATTTTGTCTACAACCATCTCTTGAGGGATACAGTCTGAGTCAAACAGCAGTGGAGTTAATATTTATTTTAATATTCAAAAAGTCGTATAAACATTTAAAAGCAAAATGGTTACTATAATGGTTTTTATCTAACCGCAATCATTATTCAACAGATTGTTTACGTTTCACATGATATGTTATTTTTAGTAACAAAGTAAACATGGATGGAGGAGGATATCATGGAAGGAGCCACAGATGTCAGTCCAAAAATGCAAAGTAGCAAGAGGACTCTAGATGCATTTGTTCTGAAAAAGGTTCTGTTCTTATATAATATTTTTTCAGTAATGGCGCATAGTATATTAAGTTACCGGGAACTTGAACACTTCGAAATACTGAAGTGTCCAAATTCAAATTATAAATACAGTGAATGAAGATAAAAATAACGAAATTTCGGAACAAAACAAAAAAGGTATTTTCTTTATGCAGAGTGCCCACTAGCAAAGGGCGACACACTGCACCTGTGGTACCTCATGGAAGTAAGTAAAATAAATAATGTGAAACAGTATAATTTCCTTTTACCAAATAATTTATTCAGGGTTGCGGTCTAGTAAGTCTTGAATGTGATTCATTTTGTAACACTATCCTTAGAAGCATTTATACTATTAAGTTCATCACAATGCAATCAATATAAGACTTAAGCTCCAACATTTATGGAACTGAGCAAACACAATAAAATACATAATATAACAATACAATAAATCATAATACATTAAACCGCTATAGAATTTATTTGAATGTCAGCAGTATTTTTATTAGAAATATTGAGTTATTAGATACTTAAAATTATAACTATCAAAGAAATGAGAACAACAAAAATACTTTTTCCGCAAGCAGACTTTCCAGTTTTCTACAGAAATCATTGGACAATAAATTACCTTACTTTCTCCTTGTAAAAGATATGACACTTCACGTTTGATACAGAAATTAACAGTTTATAAGGTTTTTAAACTAATAGAATACAGTATTGGGGAAAGAATAAAATTCGTAAATATCAATGCATAGAAAATTGTCAATATACGCAACAGTGGCACAACATAAAAAATCGCATTTTGATATAAAAAAGGCTTAAAGTTTGCATTACATGAAAATTCATAATATACAGTAAAGCACTTGTGTCATGTAGAGGTCCAGGATTAAATAAAGATATTTGCTAGTTTGCTGGTGGAAATAATGTAGTTCCCACATTGAAACATGTATAGCCCCACCATTGGTTGAGTGCCTAAAGGCGTAACTCTTAAGAAGAAACTGGTAGGTTGACTGAAGTCTTGCTTACTAGTTGATCGAATATCGTATTTGCGGAAGTCGGATTGGGTGTTCGAAGTTTCCTTGTTTCTTAAAGACAACTCGGGTTTGATACCGGACCATCACCAATAGCCGTTGTGTTACTTCAGTGCTACGTTAATTAAAATACCCACCTACTTACCTTAAAGACAATTCGAAAATGCAGGCTAGCTTCCACAAAGTACTCCAGGAAGATATGTATCCTCATTGGATGCAATGTGGGGACTCCTGGATGCCATTGAGACCCCTTCTCGTCAACGATTGCTTACATGATTATTCATCGATAATCTGTCAATATAAATAAACATTTAGACCTGTATTTACTGCAAAAATCATATTTATTGAGTTGTTCCACTATTTCAGTTCGTGAGAGATTTGTACAAAAGAGAAAATTTAGAAACTTTTGTGACAAAAATAAACTACGCTTCCAGCTTTGTAAGCATTAAATATTAATATTAAAACAACTATGTAGTAATTCATGAAAATACTTTACAGGTTTCTTATGTGTGCCTCTAAAATAATCCAATTGCAAACTCACGTTTAGATATGCAATACATGAGTCCATGAGCGATATCTGCAAGCGACTATTAAACTTTCTATGACAAAAATGAACTACGCTTCAAGCTTTAGAAACATTAAAATTAAAGCAACTGTGTGGTAATTCATGAAAACACTTCGCAGGTTTCTTTTATGTGCTCCTAAACTGATTACACCCAATCCAATTACAAACTAACGTTTACATATGCAATACATATGCCAATGAGTATGTACAAAAGATATTAATAAACTTTCTATGACAAAAATAAACCACGCTTCAAGCTTTGGAAACATTAAAATTAAAGCAACTGTGTAGTAATTCATGAAAACACTTCGCAGGTTTCTTTTATGTGCTCCTAAACTGATTACACCCAATCCAATTACAAACTAACGTTTACATATGCAATACATATGCCAATGAGTATGTACAAAAGATATTAATAAACTTTCTATGACAAAAATAAACCACGCTTCAAGCTTTGGAAACATTAAAATTAAAGCAACTGTGTAGTAATTCAGGAAAACACTTTGCAGGTTTCTTCTAAACTGATTCCTCCCAATCCAATTGCAAACTCACGTTTAGATATGCATTACCAAACACGTAAACGCGTTACTATGTGAGTTTAATTGAAGGAATGAATAGGGGTGGGCACACACACATCAACAGTACCCTAACCGTTTCGGTTATTTAAATAACTTATTTAAATACCTCTCCCTTATTGCACTCAGGGGTCCATTCCAAGCTCTCAGTGTTATGCTGATTAGAGAGGGAATTTCCAGGTCTGCAATGTATGCACATTTTTAGTGGCAGTTTCCCTTCCAATATCTATCTTGACTAGCCGTCGACATGAGATAGCTCTCGCATTTATTTGCATCCGATTTTCTTCTTGAAATTTATGTTTTCCTTCGAAACTATGCTCGAGATTGCTTATAAATAATGCAAACTGCTCTGGGCTGTCTCGCGTTTAAATGCGAAGGAAATTTGAATCCCGTTTTCGAGGGGTGCCTTCGAGCGGAGTTTTGACGAAAGTACACCCTTCTTTTTCCTTTATTAAGTGCTTCCAGTTACCTGGCAATTGTTACTGGAATCCGTTGTAGCAGTAAACTATTGAATTGCAGCTAAATAACTATTGGATGGAAAGCTTAATTTTCAAGCTGCTCTGGAGATGCTATCGGTTACATTTTCATATTTTGTCCTGGGCATATGAAATTAGATTCATTAATTCAGTGGAGAATCTTTTTATATCCAACCCGCGCACATCATCTACGCTGAAATTTCTCACTTATACTAATTGCGTTTTCATGCCTAATTTAAATCCGTTTATAATCAATCTAAGCATTTATATGCAATGCCTCAAAATGGAATAAAATAAGTGACACATATAACAGCATTTCGTGAACTTCTTACTAGGGTTAATTCTTATTTCAAATGAAGTTGGGCAAAAAGTCCATACTTACGTCATGTTAGCACAATTTGGTTTTGGAAGTCCACTTCAATTGCATATCATTTACTCGAAAGGCGATTCGGCATATTTTAACATCTAAACCTATTTTCTCATTCATTCACATCTTCTCTCCTCTGGTTTCTATCTCCGAGATTCCTCATTGCCTTCAGTCATCGGAGGAATGAGGAATTTCGGATAGAGCGGCCACCTTTTCCTAGAATCTTTTAACCGTTTTCTATAGCTATATAGCTGAAATCAAGAACGCAGAGAAGAATCGGTTGGTTGAACGAATCCTATGAAAGGTTTTTATTGGTCAAGAAGATCAAATCTGGTTAGAAGTCATGGCAGGAAAAACTACAGTTGCAGAACGGAACAATACGTATTTACATAACCCTTAGAGGGTTAATAGGAATGAAAAGTTATTTTCGATGTTACTTTCCCTATAGGTAAAACGATAACAATTAAACCACGTGTTCCCTTTTTGTTTCGGTAGCAGTATATTTTTAATGATCAACTTATTTTCCCTGTTCTAAATAATACATACTATGTATAATATATTAAAATATATTTTATCAGTTATAAATTGCTGATAGCCCATGCATTAGGAAGTGTTCCATCGATTCAAATTGCTTTAAGTTCTATTTTGATCAGTGGCGCTGACATATAACATAGCAGTGAATCCCCACCCACTGTGATGTTCATGAAAATGAATTGGGGGTACCTTATCTAAGGCCTGTTCTGAATCACCCCATCCATGTCCTGCCATTGAGTACCATGCAGTAAAAGGAATTGTAAATGCAAAAAGCAAACATTCCCGGTTTTATATCTACAAAGATATAACTAAAGCGGACAATCGGAACTGTTTCCTAGGTCTCAGTTGCCAAAGGATCTACAGAGAGCTATAGGAGTCGCTTGTTTTCATGTTATGACTGGACACTACTACCAGTAAAATCATCTATACAGAATTCAACTGTCAGATTCTCCAGATTGCCTTCTATGTGGCCTTTGTGACATGACAGAAACCCACCCCAATAGTTGCCTTGATCTTATTGACTTCGCCCCCTCTGGGGAACATCTTCGTTAGGTGTGTATGGGCTTCATCTAAAGAAGATGTGTCCCCGAAGTACCCTAGTGATCAATTCTTTTCTCATGGGATTCATAGGCAGTAAACCTCATTTGGAAACTTATGAAACCCATGGGTTTCTCATGGGGTTTACTGCCCATGAACTGAAGACCGAGTTCACCGAAGTACCTTAGTGATCTATTCTTTTTTCATGAGGTTTACTGCCTCCGGTAAACATGGGAGGGGGCTGTCGAGACCCCAGGACACACAAGCTATCTTTCTTTGCTTAGCTCCATCCTTTCTTTTCACAATTACTTGACATCTATCTTGTGTTTGGCGCAGCTTGAGCAGATATGGCCCTTGCACCGAAAAACCTAAACCAATTTACTGACGCCGCAGTGAATAATACTGCCGATGTACTTTCGAATTTTATTTCTATTTCAAGACTGTATTGGGCTGCCACACAAAGACTTATGGTGAAACCTCCGACGTCTGGCGTGAGATAAAAAAGGAAAGGTATGAATAAAATTCATGTTTATAAAATATTGAATGTTTTAAAATTATTTTTATAGGAGCTCTTTATTACCGTCTGTGACATGTTGAAAGCATATCGCACCTACTCAAGAAAAGTGGCGTAACTCAAAGTGACTTTATTTTTCGAGTAACTAACAATTTTAGTAAACGCAAACAAACCTTGGAAATCAAATCCGTTACTAATGCTTAACAAAGATATGAAGTATAAAATTTTCAAGCTGAAAATTAATATGCTAAGGATATTCGATCTTCTTTTATATTTACATTTATGACTTATGTCACTCGTCTTCAAAAGGTGTCATAGAATATCATGATAAAATTTTCATATGCATGCCATCAGTAAAATATTTTATCAACAAACCTTAAATATAAATTAAAAACGTAAATCTCAAGGTGCTACAATGTCTTCAGAATTTTCCAATTTATGTAAGCACATTTATATAGCCCCATTTTAATACCCAACGAACAAGTAATGTTCTAAAAAGAACATATTTAACGTTCTTAGGTGTCTAGCTTCTTTTCTTAAAATACATTTCCATTTAAATACTTACTAAGTTTGCACAACTTTTAGTGCGAGAGATAAAATTGAATGTCAACAGTCAGTACTATTTTAAATATCCCAGCGAAAATTTAGCTACTGTGTATAGAAATAATAATTAATGAACAATAACGGCCATTTAATTTCTTTTCTCCAGTTACCTTATGGTTGACGTGATTATGGGGTGATTACTTTTTATACCGTCTGTTCGAAAGCTTTCAACAAGAAAAGTTTAATTATTGTATTTTTAAATTCTTAGAAAAAATATGCGTTCGTACAATACAGTGTTTCAATATCTAGTCAGATAATCATTATCTTGTTAAATAGAAGTGTGTAATTATCATGCTCTTAAATTCTTGTAAAAATACATGCACTTTCAATATTAGTAAAAACAATGTTGCTTTAAAACAGATAAGTACTTGAAATTCAGATATCTGGAACTCTATTAACGATACCGGGTTCAATTTCTTTTGCTGTTAAATGAGTAACAGTTTTGAAATTCCTTAAAACCTATCTTTATGTTAAATGGGATCAATAAAGATGAAATTAGGCTCGGTGGTATTACAACATTACCTGCAAGTAAGCAATATATCGTTCATTTGCAGCATCCCAGCAACTAATTACTTCGTAGTTAGTTAAGAATTAATTTAGAATTGATGAGAGAGAGAACAACACTCATAATTTTCATCTATGTTAACAATGATTGTTTTTAAACTTAGCTAAAATATGACCAAAAGAGAAGCTCAAGGCAAATAGTGTGGAACTTTCAATTACACTGGTGTACTCCGGAATCGTTTTTTTTTCAACGGGAATCGTGGATGTGCTTATATATTTCCGAAAGATCTCGACACCTTTTCTGCCAAAGTTAGAATGTGCCGTTTTGTCATTTATGTCAACATTTATGTCATTTATGTCCGCAGTGCTGATAAATGTGTAAAACATAAGGTGATAAAAAGTTTTGTAAAATGTTGTTGATGCTTTTTCTATTGTGCTAAATAAATTCTACACCAAGACATGGCGGCTGTGCAGAATTAATTTTTAGGTATTGTTTTATTTTTTCAGCTATTTCAAAATTAAAGTTTCAGCTATTGGAGAAGATTTCATGGCTATTGACATGGCTATTGACATGGACGATTGTTCAACCAATGGACTTAGAACCAAGGACTATCTGCCAAGGGTGGACCCCGACTTCCTCATCACGGATCGCTACTTGACATGGTTTTTGACCGGCCATGGTCCTTTTGCGGCCTACCTCTGCAGGTTTCATCTTCGCAACGATGATTTGTGTGTCTGCGGTGGGGTGGGGGATGCCGACCATTATCTCTTCGACTGCCTGGTTACGCGGGACCATCACATAACTAGGCCGAGTATTGATTCTAAACCTACATGGCTAAAAAACATTATTAATAATAAAATCTCGGCCTATAGAATTAGGTCCTGCGTCCTGGCGGCCGCGGGGGTGGTGGACGGCCCCTCTGCGCCCTAGCTGATGGTGCGGCCCGGTGCTTGCTGCTCCCTTATTTTAATGTAGGGGCTGTTGCACTAAGTGCCAGCCCATTTTAAATTTTTAACTTTTGTATATATTCATTGCCTTTTAATTTTGTAATTTTAAATTCATTCATTTGATATTTTATCCACTTGTTTAATTTTAATTCATTGTGTGTTTTAGTTCTGCTTTTGTATTTTTAGTTATTCTGCTTTTACTATTTTGTACTTATTGTGGTTGTCTTTTATATTTTAAATGTATTTTAACTGTATATCTTGTATTATTATTTCTTGTGTTTAATTTATATGTAATATTTGTCTCTTGTTTGTATTGTTGTTCCCTGTAAACTACATTATATTTAAATAAACGCTGTCCTGGTGTTGGGTCCGTTGGACTGCTGTGGTGGAAGTCCTCACCTCCGGGCCACACATAACGCTCTAAACTTAACGGTGAGTGGGCCCGGAGAGTGTCTTCCAGGCTATTGACATGGATGCGATGTAGGATGTGATGTGAAAAGGCTGGTTCTTTTTTGCATTTGATGCATGATGCCCAGTGCGAAATCTTGTCAACAGGAAAAAACCTTCCTCGACATGTTGAGATATTAAAGCTCATACTGCGATTCGACCATGAACCCATAAAGGGAAGGTACAGTTTTTCTATAAAGGTTGAATTTTAAGCTGGACAGATGGTCTTCCTCTGAGAGGGCAATATAACTTTCTCTGTTTCTAGGTAACTCCTTTGCTCCAGATTTTATAATCAGCTGTTTCATTCCCTGGGATGCCAATGTGAGAAGGGATTCATTAAAAAGTAATATTGGTTTCTTGTGAAATGTAGTAAAACGTTTGACTGAAAAAAGAACGTTCGAACACAACTTGTTCTGCATTGGAGAGAACTGTCGCAGAGAAATTCTGAAAGGACTATGTGACTTAACCCCGATTAACTGTTTTTAAAATCCTTTTTATGTGTAATGCGTTTCATGTTCAAAGAAAACTTCGCAATGTCGTTACCAATTTTATTACCGGATTTGAATTCAAAGGTATGTTTGTGATATAGAAGATAAATTACTAATATTAGGCATGATTTTCTAATAAAGTATCTCAAAAATCCCTCTCAAGATTGAAATTAAGGCCAAGACAAAATTATGCAATATAGTTTGATTGGGTTTTATGGAAAAAGGGTCATATTTGGCCAACTTGAACCAAACATAAGGCAGAAGAAGTCAATGGACATACACACACAAGAAAAGTTTTCCTGACACGGAAGGCTTGGCCAAATATGTCTCTTGCGAAAAACTCGAAAACAACCAACAGCCAACCTGACAAGGAAGAGTTCAGGAAGAAATTATAAGAATGAGTGAAGTGACCCGGAAGAAACAGGAATCGAACCTGCGCCGCCTGTGACTCGCAGATTGCGAGAAAATTGGGCAAATCAGCGGGACCCCAAAATATTCTAGGAAAAAGAAATCACGAAATTGAGTATACACAGTAATCAAGAAAAGTTTATCTGCCACTTATTTTCTTGTACAACTTTTACAAAATTTTGTTGTTGATCCTTAATAAATATAATGTACAATATAGAACTCGTTTCCGGCAATTTTATTAAAAAATTAAGTTCAAATTAGCTATAAAATGGAGACGAACGGAATTTAGTTATGAAACGATCGAAAGAAAAGCACATTTTAAGAAGTTGCTTCTTTGATTAGACAGATATCACGGAATTCATAAAATCATCTAGAAACATCGATAAATAGGATAACTTACGAATATTTGAATATGGCCTAACCAATAATCATCAATAAACAAAAAGAACAATAATTCACACCATCTGAAAGCACTTGAACAACTATCAGAAACTTCTTGCATAACTTTATCAGTGATTGACAGATATCTTTCTGTCGAAACCGTTTGCATGGTTCGTCAGAAAGCAAACTATAATGGCTGTATTAGCAAAGAAAATCATTCTAAGATGCTTTAATTTGCTAAAAATAATGTTTCAGGCACAGGATTAACAATGATATGTCTGTTAGTCATGCGTATCCTTGTTATTTCAATGAACAAAACATGTTTTTTGTACCTTTACTTTGATAATATACTTTCCAAACTACTTTCCACAATCCTTTTTATTAATATCGTTTCTAAACATTTTATGATACCTGAAGTCAAAATTTCCGTATTAAAGAATGGAAAGGCTAAATGTGTATACTTGAGAATCTTTTCAAATGAGGAAAGCGAAATATGGCCGTGAAAGCTGGTCGTATTTCAAAGACAGATTGTGCATGGACGTATGAAATAAAGGTTTGACATGAAGATGTATATGACAATACTCAATTGAATAGGCATTATTTCCAATACTCAATTGAATAGGCATTATTTCCAATTAAAAATGTATTGTTCCCCTGAACAATACATTTTTAAGGGGGTCTGGGACTCAAAATATGAACAAAAGTCAAAAAAAAGTTTTTATTATCTTAAAAAATAATATAGATATTTCTGAATAAAATAACACCTACATTTTGTTTCTACCATCAGTATTCGACTTTTTATAACACGACAGCTGCAAATCAAATGAGCCTCACCCATCACATAATGTAAACAAACTGTTTTGGAGTCTACTTTCTAATGTTTCAGCTCTATTTTTTTCTAACTCAAATAAACTACACTACGAACACTTTTGAAGTGATCTGAATTGATTATCGTAAATATTCTCACTGTTTTTATTGCTGAATTTGCACGTTTTTGAATTTTCTGTACTATCAATATACTTCAATAACGCTTTCCATAAAGGACTGTAGGAGGTTCAGAAAAGCGACGATGAAGTCCACAAATACTTTTAAAAGGTATAGAAAAAAGGTCCAACTTGCTAAAATTAAATTAAATGAAGCAGTAAAACTAAGAAGTAATACACAATACTATCCAGGAGGATTTTAAACAAACATAAAGTATGCAAAAGTGCTTTTTAATAACTTGAATATTTTCATAATTTTAAACGCTCTTTTTCTCTTTTTCTGTTAAATGGGATTTCGATAGAGAAAAATGGATATAACTTAAAAACTACTTGTCATAAATGAATGAAATTTTCTACAATTACTTTTCAAATATATTTCTTTAATTTGTCGTCAGCAATTGTGTATATATATATATATATATATATTACTTTTTTCTATAATTTTTCGAACTTTGTATACTTTGTGTTTTATGTAGTTTTTAAACAAAATATATTTTTTAATTTTTTCTAACTGTTTTAACCTGAAATCACGAAGACAGTTTAAAGTATGAACTTTTAGGAGTCAATTAGTGCAAAAATGAAGTGATTTGTTATAAAATATTTCAAGATATATCAATTTTGCCCAACGTCAAAATTTTTCAATTTTTTAATTTTAATAAAAAAAATTTGAAGTTTTGGAAATATAAAGTAGTTATTATAATTGCAAAATACAATGTATACCTAAAGAAAAAATTTCAGAACAAAACCTTTAAAATTGAAGATTTTAGAATTTTGAGTCCCGGACCCCCTTAATTGGTAATAATGTTATATTCTTGTCATGGCAGCAAAGCGGTATTTCATTACCCTTACCCTTGAAAGAACGATGAAGTTAAAATATGTAATGCATTATGTTAAAAGAAATAAATGCACAGAAAATGGAAGAGGGTTAAAATTTTTATTGCTGCTTTTTAAATTATATGAATTATTCTTTCAATTTTCTTTAAATAAGAAAAGTAAAAGAAATGGTAATAATATGACCCCATACTCCATCCGTTAACAAATCAACTTCCAAAGTTTTTGTAAGAAATTTTTATACGAAATTTGATGGAATATCGTTGTTAATGTAGGTTTCGTTGACTAACTCATGGAGTTTTGGAGCGTTGAAACCATGTTGGACATAACCATTTTTTCCAAACGAATTAACTTCTTCCTACTGCTCGAATAATTCTTGCTCTGTTCTTACTCAAAGAATATAGGCACTTGAAGCGGACAAAGCTTAAAAAGCTGATTGATGTCGCTTCGAAAATGTTGAGGAAACACAGACGTGACCTGCTTTTTCTGAACCATTAAAAACTCTCAGTTTTACTTCTCAGACGAAGCTGGGTAGTAAAGCTACTACCTTATAAGGCTAGAAAATTATTAGAACGCGCAATCAACAATTGAATAAATGATGATATTTTATTGCTAGATGTTATCAGATATATACTCAGCGTATAACCATATTCAACCCGTAGTGCCTAAACTTTTAGATACTGTTTTTTCTCAACCCGCCAGTATATAACCAGTTACGATTTGGAAAACCTAAAGGTTAGCCATTTTATCATATTTCTAAATCGCATTTGAACGGTAGGTTGGTAGTTGAATTAATCCTGCTGGTGGTGTATCTACGCGTCCAAGAACCCCTCTAGTGGCCAGCCTCTAATATAAAACTTGTTTAAACTGTCACCAGTTCTAGTAAGGGACAATTTGTTTTTCCTACTTGGATTCTTCATTCCCTTGAAGTAATAGGGCAATTTTGCCTAGAAGAGCTATCTCGTCATTAGGAAAATAAACCAGATCTTGTGTGAGATATTTCGCCGAAACCACTTGCAGTGTTAACTTCGCATTAGAGCAACACTATCCAAGGACAACAAACACCTCGTAATTTTTAGCCAAGATCAGATGACGAGGTCAGCACCTGAGCTAGCACCCCACTCTCAAAATTTCCACATCAACGAGAGAACATTTGAAGCAACTACAGATTTAACGCGCACCGACCCCCGCACACGACGGTCTTTGTTCGGATGGACTTTAGACCTCTTCCGCTACTCTAGCAATTGGGCTACCACATCCCTTCGCATTCAAACGAAAGACAGAAACTTTCGAAGAAAAATCTGCTTAAAACGCCCTAACAGTATATTTATAACTTATTCTTCCACGGTATTTCTAGCAAGGGAATAAATTTATGAGTGCTGTCATAATTAACTACAAACAATTAGGTTCGACAGGCTTTGAAATCATGAAGATTATTATGTCTATCCTCCCACGCGAGTAGAAATCAGAATTTCGCAACCTTATTTTCTCTATTGCTCAGCAGTAATTAATTAACGCCGAATGAAAAACAAAATCCTGGGCTTTCAGCACAGGAATATGCCCATCGCGTTTATATACATTGCATTAATTTTAGTTCTTGATAAGGAGATCGATCAATATTCGAAGCTGATGTTAATTAAAGGATTTTGAGCGTTCCCTGCTTTTGTAGTCAAAGAACGAGCTCAGATCATAAGTAAAGATGCTTTTTGTTGCGGGACTCGGTACATTGTTGTTTTTAAGTGAGAAGTGAGACAAGATTTGGGGGAAACTTTTAGACATGGGATGTGAAGTTTTTAATAAACTCATTATTGGAACACATAAACGCGTGTTTTGTGAAATGTTTTTGGATTTAACAGTCAGTCTATTTTTGTTTTATGTAACACTTGGGAATAAAATACAAAAGTAATTTTTATAAATTTATTCGTTGGGGTATGTTGTGTTAGCTGTTTTAGAAGTTTTCAAGAAAAAAGGACATCTGTTATCTAAGATGGATTGCTTCAGCGTTCAAATTAAAAGTTTCAGACATTTTATATCATATTACATTTAGTATAAAATAACTTTATTCCAAACTTGTTTTGGTGAAAAATAACATATTGAAAGTTTTCAAACTTTGGTAGAATCACCATGACTCGGTCCACTGCGAACTTTCTTTGTATAATGTCCATTAAAATTGGAATTCGCAACAAAATTTATGTAATTTTATGAAATTAACTCATAGGTTGCAACAATGGCACAACTCAAAAAATCATGTTTTGATACAAACCAGATTTGAAATTTTCATTTCTGTGTAAATACACAACGTGCTGCAAAGAACTTTTGACATCCATCGATCCAGTATTGAAGTGTAAGTGTTGCCAATATTCAGCTGGAAAGATTGGTAGAGCATAATCCTTTCGACATCAAACATTGACACATTGAGACACGTGCTTCAAAAAGTTTTTTGGTTTGGGGGATTTTTATGGCGCAAGGGCCATATTTGGACATGTTGCGCCAGACACGATGTATAATATCAAGTAATAGACATACAATGAAAGTTTTGTTGACACAGAAGATAGAAATACACTCAAGGAGGAATGCACGTGACAGGAATCGAACCTGCGCTGTCTACAACTCGAAGGTAGCTAGCGCAGTGGGCATACCCACTGAGCCACGATGGCCTCAAAGATATTTTAGTAAATTGGAAAAGCAAAATTTAAAATTACATTATTCATGTGCTGCAATTGTTGTACAATCCAAAAGACTTTTCGATTGTACAACAATTGCAGCATATGAATAATGTAATTTTAAAGTCGAACCTAAATTTCTTACTTTGCTATAAAAAGGACCAATGTCCAAATTTTCTGATTGTGAGTTATATTCAAAAATCACTTCAAGGTTATCAAAGTTATAATAGAAAAGGTGCCAATGTCCGCTTGTCAATACATAATGAAAGAATAGAAGAGTGGAAAGTATTTTTTGTACGGTATAATAAAGATTCAAAAATAAAATTACTACATCAAGTTTCATCAAAGACTGCCAAAATGGACATTAGCCTTTTTTCTACCAAGGTGCAGATTAACTATCTGGGAGAAAAAAGTAGTTTCGTCATTAAACAACTTAATTTTCAAACATTGGATGAAAAAGCAACTGCAAAAATAATGTAAAACCAACCCCTTTATTAATGATCTTCTCTTAAGGAAACGAGTCTTCTTACCTTTGAAACATGTCTCATTAAAACAGCCATACATAAATATTTTTTAAATATTTCATTAGTTCTTTGCTAAACTCTGATAATTTTGATTTTATTTTATGGAGAAATGCGAAACCCAAATCCTAACGGAAACTGAAAATTTTGAGTTCATTATTAATGAAGTAATTCATCTAAAGCATTGCTACAGTATCCCACTTCGTGTGTTACTTCTTTTTCTCTTAAATTCTCGAAACCAAAAATTCACTTTTACCTCATTAATTATAACTCACCATTAAAACACATCTAGTTCTTGCTGCTAGTACAGACCCAGAGCGAAACTTATTTGCTTCAAGAGTTCCAACCAATTTCCATATACATTATACCAATTATTTCACCATACATTAATCACTGCGAGTTCTGTGGCTGGGAAATATTTTAAACTCAGTATTAATATTTATTTTTTTCTGCCGCTAGTATTTTCAATCCTGGTAAAGGAAAAGCGTTTCTACTTTTGTTTTTCCTAAGCAGTTTAGAAATATTAAATTACTTATGAACACGTATAGGAAGGATATTTCTAACTAGATTTTTTCCTGTATCTCAGCTAACTGTACAAAAACTAATTAGTTAAAGTTGTGAAATCGGTGAATTGGGAAATCAGCTATAAAAATGTAAGGATAATCAAAGTATATTTTCCACTACGTATTTTAAAAATGCTCGTCCAAATTCCGAATTGTTAAGATTCCATTCAGCAAATTAGTTCAAATTTAAAATGAAATTTAGAGTTCAATCAGTTGTTTTTGTAATTATTTAACCTTTTATAATGAATTTGAAGATATATGTTGAAATATAATCTCGTATTGAAATAAACATTGTATCGTATTGTATGTCTCGTATGTATATTGCTAACTATACGTTTCTAACTAATAGTCAGAAATGGAAGATAATTTCGTTTAGACTATATGATTATTGAATTTACAACCAACAAAAGTTCAGAATTAAAAATGGCGAGAAAGCGTCAAGTGTATTTATTTATATTTATATATAAACATTATTATACGTGAAATAGAATAAAAAACATTTATGGAAACATTTTAAATTAATCATTAATGTATTCTTGGTGATTTTTATGTTACACTTGCTTAACCCTTCTGGTGGTTGTTTCGGCATTAGCAAAACTGACCAGATCTTGATTGACGAGAAATCTTGTCATTACAAAAACTGACCTGGTCTTGATCTCATCATAATCAAAAGACGGCAATATCTTCATCATTCGGAATTCAATCGTTTTGATGACGTGGTACATCGTCATTAGTAAAATTGGTCAGATCTTGATGGACGAGATATCTCGACGAAACCACTTGGGGGGGGGGCTTATGCCCAAGTGATCCTATGGCCACCATTTAGCTAAACAAGACCATAGAGTGACAAAACAAACTAACCAATCTAATACCCAATCTCTTCCAGATAAAACCTCGCCATGAAAGAAGATTATATATTGCGACTGGTTCTGAATCTCTGTGTGTCAACGTTAATCTTTATTCTAGTATACTAGAGCTTGCTTCATTAAACGGCAAACATGTAGCAATCGAATATTATCCCACAATGCCTCGTTCTATTTCCCTTTTTAATAGAACATATATATTCTTCCTCATAATTTCTGAAACATGGACTATTATTTCTTTTACTTACTCAAATGATACCACTTTAACTCCTTTCGTACCCAGTAGTGCACCTAAATACCCCAATCATTCTAAATTACCAAAGTGATATAATTAATTTTTAACATAGTTTAGCTAAAATAAAATGTTTTTGAGTTGATGTAATCTTTTCTTACATGATGGCACATATATTTACCACATAAACCCATTCGGAACACATATCTACCAAACTTCAGCTACCCCAAGAAATAATTCTATTTTATAACCAGAATCTCTAATTTGACATCCATTGGATTAAATTTTTCTATATTTGATCCGATGAATAAAATTTATTTTCACTGACAAATGTTTACTGCACCATAAACAAACTCAGTTGAAAGAATTTAAATATTCGTTAAATGCTTTATGCGTATGGAAAGGCGAAATTTTCTTTAGAATGATTCCTTTGCTTTGCTGTTATCGAACGAAAATGCACATTTAAGAGACATTAAATGTAAACTAAAGCCAAAAATGCAAGATTATGTAAATTCAATAATGGAAATACAAAATCGTAATGATATGGGAATATTCAGTTTTGTATTAAGGATTTAAAGTTTTCGCATGAATATGAGTATTTTGAAAATTGTGTTAAATTCTGTGTCCATAAGAAACGAATTAACATTCCTTTAAAAACAATCATCGTAAAACTGAATAGAACAAGTGAAGAATTTTAATTCCCTGAATGCATTATTCAACCATGCAGCCTGTAGTTTGATCTGCATGACTTCTAACCAGTTTAGGCTTCTTGAACAATATAATTCTTTCTAAAATTCTTTCAACCAATATAAATGGCTATTTAACCATATATGTTGTAGGGTAAAATCAAAAGTACATTACACCTAAGTCTCGTGAATATCAGAGGGTAAAATATGATAATGGTTCATTTCGTAACGTCACGTAATTTTGTTTTTCTTATTTATTCCATGTCATTTCCAGCCAATAGAAACGACGAACAATTTTTTCGAACTACTTTTCCAATTTCTTTTAACCTTCTGAGGGGTTCATATGCATATATCCGTTCTGTAACCGGCAGTCTTTCGTGCAGGACTTCCAGTCAGTTTTGACTTTCTTGACCGATTTCTAAACTATAGTTTAAGAAATACATAAAAATTTAAAATTATTCTAATTTATATAATTTATTTTAGAACTTAATCTATCTCCTCCGAGAGTGATATAGGTCAGCAGACTGCAATCTCCAGATTGGCCAGAGGACATTTGAGATCCATTTAATTTAATCTTGATTTTAAGGTTTTCCAAACCTGTCGGAAATACGTTATGGAGCAAGCCTCTCCTAGTCACCTCCTAACTTGTCTGGGTGTACAGGGAGGTTATGTATTTTAATCCTATGATTGTCCTGGACTTTTTGAAGGTGTATGATTTCACAGACTTGGTCTGGCTCGTTTAAATTGAGTATAAGAGGATAACAACACACATAGCTCCATCTAAAAAGGTAAAGCTTCATACTACTAACATATATTTGTATAAACGCTCCTGGTGGATTATATTCAAGTGAAATTTGCCCTATAGTGGCCAGCCTCTAAAGCAAAAATCTTTCAAATTATCACTAGTTTTGGGAAATAGATAATTTGTTTTTCCCACTCAGATTTTCCTTCCCTTATAGTAATAGGGCAGTTTTGTGTCAACGAGATATCACGTCATTAGCAAAACTGGCCAAATCTCGATGGACAAGATATCTTGTATAGATCAAATGGAGTGTACATATACTACAATCATCTTTTGATTACTTTGATCATTCTTAAAATTATATTCAAATTATGAGATCAGACAATAACAAATTAAACATAAATTATGTATACAATTGTTTAAAAATTGTTTAGCGATTTACTAATTTTTCGGGATGATAATTCTAAAACATAAACGTTAAGAATCGTTTGTTTTGATTTTCGTTTAAACATGACATTAGATAGTTTACAATTCATATAAAGTAACCGTTAGTGGAATAAAAACAATAATTATCCTTTCAAATTGTAATAATATTCTCTGTATTTTTACTAATAAATATTAGAATCAAGTGAACTGTAAGTAATAAACTTCCTTTCTAGTTTTTCTTTCTCTTAAATTCTATGAATAAATCAATTATCGGTTTTACAAGTACTTTCAAATGGTTACATTTGTATAAAACTGCCTTTTTCGTTCCAAAATTGATAACATTTTCTCCTTTCATCTCTGGTTTTATCTCAATTTCATCTTTAATGCCACGAATTTTTTTTTACCTGAACCCTTGAAATATACTTCATTCTCAGAAAAATACAAGGTGGATATCTGACTTAAAATCTATCAAATAACAGAGAAAACACGATAAAAACATCGCACGCGAAGGGGAGTATCTTTTTTTCACTCGATACATCACTTGAATCCGTAATTCTGCAACGACGGCGTAAAATGAAATGAAATGAAACGATTCAAAAAGAAATTAATGCCTTTTGCCGAATCTCTTATCACTGTGACACTTGAATAAGCACTTAAAAAGCCTTAACATGGCAACTCCAAAATGCTGAAATGTCGTAAAAAACTCTTTTGAAAGTGCACACAGGAAACGTATCGTGCAATTTGTTAATGTATCTCTAGAGATTTAGCTGAGAGTAGCCACTTTCGATCACGAAAATTTGAAAACTTTTTTCTCTTCAGTGTGCACTAGAAATATACCCATCAACTATTTGTTTGACTCAAACACGTTTTTTTGTCAATAAAAACATTTGCTCTTCTATTATAAAAATGGTGTTTTTTCGCAATTGTAAACAATTTTGTCAAGCTGATATTTTTTTTCATTGTTTGTGTAATAGAATGTGAGTTCGATCCTTAAGTGTCGATGTCGGTTTGGCTACTTGCAGTTTCTTGGTTTCTTCAAGTCGTCCAGCTTCCTCAAAAGCATTTAGCCACAAAGGGATTAACAATTAACCCAGTTCGAACGGAAGTATGCCGGATCTAACCAACCTTGCAACATGAATCGGACCTGGTTAACACCAAATTAAGAATATTAATGTGATGAAAATGATTAATTTAGACGCATTCTGACTAGGCCTGTGCAAACGGGTATATGTGAACCATGTAAAATGGTGTGTATTGATGGTATATATACTCGTGTAACCCATATCAATGCCACTGATCGAAGACATGCAGTAACAGACCTTGTACTTCGAGAATGATTAATCCTTTTGGAAGTAAAGTAATCTGGTTTTAACAAAGTGATAACTAATCAAAATAAGTAATTGGGGATAGTAACCCTCCTGGAGATTGACTCGATGATGTATCTCGTCATTAGCAAAACTGACTAGATCTTGATCTAGTCATCATCAACAAATCGGCAATATCTTGACGAGATATCTCGTCATTAGCAAAATTCGTCAGGTCTTAAAGAACGAGAAATCTCATCGAAACCACTCGGATGTGTAGAAGTTAATTTTGACGCATTCGAGCCAGGCCTGTTCAAACGAGTTATTATCTTATATCGGGTACCAGGTTTTAAATTCTATCTCTATCTTGGCGTACGCTGGTCTTATGATATGAACTCGTATTAGCCAAATTTCTACTGAACATTAATGCCAAGAACTATACTGCCAATTTAATTAAACACATATCCTATTTCAGAAAAAAAGAAGCTACTTTTGTACTCGTTCTCGAACCTATGTAATTAAAATATAAATTAAACGCCTTCAAATCAAATTAGCATCATTTACTAAATGAGTTTCGGGAAGATGAGTCACTTGATTTTGGACCAGTCTATGTATTGAATTAGGTGACCGGTTGGAAAATAAATAACGCGCTTCCGCGATTAGAGTCAAACTCAAATTCAGGCTCTGAGTTTGCCGTTCAATGCGGAAGAAAACAGCGAGTAGGTGATAACTATGAAAATAATTGATTTAATCGATTGTCGTACATCTTTTGCGTATGACTGCCTTTTAACTTAGCAAGATCCACCTTTCTAGACCTTTCTAGAAGTGGACTTACCCTCTAGAAGTGGCCTTTCTAGAAGTGGACTTACCCTCGGTTATCTGGCACATAGTCAAATCCACATTGCATATATAGTATAATATGTGGTGAGCACTGGGCAGGAAAAGTACAAAAGAGTATAATGACTAGTCTTTGGCCATTTAAAATGATTGTGTAAAGGTATGTTTTAAAACCATCACACAATCCGAAAATGGCAAAAAATTAATTGAATTAGATAAATTCACAGATCATGAATATATCTACCTATATTTAAGTATATGAGCACTGGTGATGAAAAACAGCCCACAACCATATTCCTCTAGTTCCCTGAGCATAAACGTTTTATAAATTTTAAGGATTCCATCCAATTGTAACCTAAAGCTTCAGCAATCAATTACTAGACGCAGATGGTTCGGTAGATGTAGAGGTACTTGTCTGAAGTACCCAAGAATCGCTACCCTCTTGCATCCAACTTCCTGTTGTGGAGAATCCTCTATTATACTTTTGTTTTTCATCTTCATATTTCTTCCTCTTCAAAAAGTTTCATTCACACGCATCGTTTCCACAGGAAGATATAAAAAAGGAGTTGAAGTGTTTATTTTCTATCTTCGTCAGTTGGTAAATAGAGTGAAACTAATTTAATTCGTAAAATCGATTAATTTTGTGGGAAGCAAATTTATGACCATTACCCCTTTTTAATTATGTGACATGAATGACTTCTTAAAAATAAATATTACAGTATTGTTTTCAATTTATTTTATGCAAAAAATGCACTTTATCATGTTCCTAACAAGCACAAAAATATTATAATTAGATTGAAGTACGCTAGATGGATCTCGTATTTAAAAATATGCGTAATAATCTATTTACTAATTGCTTTCAGTTAAGAAAATAGAAACGAAATTGTAAATAAGTACTTCATGGGAGATTTGGAATCAATATGTTGTGTTTTAACTACAACACTACTTTTGAAATTCTCATATATTTACAGTGAAAAAGAAATACATATATTAAATCAAGCGAAATATCTACATTATTTGGCTGCACATGTGTAAAAGACCAAATATAAATTTTTCCAGATATTTCCTTGCTTGTTAAAATCAAAATATACATGTTTTCTAAAGCATGCATAAAACCCAACAATTTTCAGTAGCAGTAGACATGGACTAAAAATCTGTATTGAGGATATATCTTTGGTCTATCAATATTTTCATCATCTTTTCACAAAAGTAATCAAATAAATAGAAAATAAGTAATTTAATAAAACTATTCTGAAGAGAATTTTCAATTTTTGCATAATTCCTTGATATTTACACTATTATCTATAATGTTTAGTCATACCTTGTTTAGAATTTGAAATTGTATCGATCATTCAGCGTACTTAATACTCACTCGAGAGATAGTATTGTAAGGGTATAAAATTATTTTCATCAACTGCTTTGACGCATTAAACTATGTAACTTAAATTAAACGAAGTTCTATAAGTGTAAATGTTTCTTGATCAAAAGTGTCGCTTCCTAATTGCTTCGCATGTAATTGATGAAAACAAACTATTATTGGCTATAATTAATGGCATTCTATTCTTTCAATTCTGAATTTTGTTTTGCATAAGCAAATCATTCATACCTATGCAAAAATATTCTTACAAAAGCGTTATTTTACGGAACATAGCATGCCTATATCAGAGTACGTTGAAAATGGAGTTTGTTCTCTAACATAATAATGCATTGTTATTTAAAATATTATCATCTAGTCATTCATTGTTTAGAATTTCAATGTGTATTGCTCATAGAGCATACCTAACGTCATATGCACATAAGTAATATGGTCTTACAAGGCCATAGTAATAGAAGTAGACCCACCTCCTACCTACTCACCGTAAAGTTTAGAGCATTTAATGGTAGGAAGGGAAACATAAAACGAGCCATTTCCATCAACTGTTTGGAAATAATAATATATTTAACCGAAATTAAACGAAGTTCTGTAAGTGCAAACAATTATTGTGCGCGTGTGATCCAAATTAGTATTTCCTGATTGTTTGTAGATGAATTAACTAGTACTGATCCCAACTAACGGCCCTTTCTTTTAAATTTTATTTCAGTTATCAATCATCGTACTACATAAATGTTCTTATGAAAGCTGCACTTGCAAAGACTTAAATGCGTTACCTTATGGAACAATGCATCTTTAACTGGAATAAGATCTTTGGCCAAAACAATTTTTTTTTACTTTCCCCTAACATAACTCCTTGATTGTTAAACCCAAACTAGTAATGAGGAGTTTTTTCCGTTGCAAAAAGGTAGCATCTGTCTCATACACGTCGTGACAACAGAAATATACCAACAACTATGTCCTTATCCCATCTTATATGCCCAGCGCTGCAAACGCATCTAGTCATCACAAAATACCACCACTAAAGACGTGGCAAATACATTGTTTATTGTTTCGATCTTAAGGCCAAACTTTTAAGATAGCAGTGTTTATCACAGTTTCTCCGCTGTCCACTAATTGAGTTGCTCGTCTCATTTTCGATGCAAACAGTGTAAATGATAAGGAGAAAATAGTAGTATGCCATTGATATCTAAGCGTCTTATTCGCATACCTATGAGATAGATATCGATTACCGTCAACACATCTTAAATGTGTTGACTGTCTTAGTTTCTGTGTTACTTTGGACTGTTATAATTTTATCGTCAATAGTTTGGAATCTGAGCTTGTATTAATCTTTCAGCATAAGTAATACACACTTTCCTAATTTTGTCTTACAATGGCATCAAATCATTTTCATTAACTGTTTGGAATAAAAATTTCATTAACTGTTTGGAAATAAAAATCTATGTAGCCTAAACAAAGATCGAAGAAGGCGTGATCAAAAGTGATACTTCTTGATTATTTCGTATTTAATTGATAAATTAATTCTTACTGATCCCAATTAATGACCCTCTTTCGAATTTGATTTCACAGATCAATCATCGTAACTTCTATATAAATGCTCTTCTCACAAAAGCTGCAATTGCAAGGAACTAAAGACTGCAACGGATTACCTTATGGAACACTGCATCCTTAACTCGAAATGAGGTCTTTAATCACATATCCACTGGAATCAAATACAATGGGCCCTTTACCTTGATAATTCAATTCCCTGCAACGATCTATTCACTCCCTGCAGAAACTGAATATCCATAATCTAGGGTATGGCGTTTACTCAATGTCTTGCAATCACGAGTGATAAATAGGAGCTTCAGATTGTTTCCCATTTAGGTCAGGAGACGAAATGCATTTGTCAGGTACACAAATCATATCGAGAGATGAGATGTGTGTAATGGCTTGGATCCTGGGACAATGATTGTGTTTCAGTTACCTTTCTACGAGTCCTGACACATATTTCTCAGGATTTGTTGCTTTTCATTTTGTTTCCGAAATAAGTTTTCTTTTGAAAAAACTTTCTTTCTTGTTGCAGACGACCGATGGATACTTTTTGAGATTAGAATTTTTAGGTTGGGAAAATTGTACTCCAGATCAGATTGATTAATGCTGGTTCATTCGATCACGATTAGATGATGTAGGAAGCAATTGTCTCAATATGCTATTGTGTTTTCAAATTCGTCCATTTTTCTTCTCATTCTCATTTCTTCTCTTCTCATTCTCTCTCTAAATTAATATATATATATATATATATATATATATATATATTATATATATATTATATATATATATATATATTATATATATAATTTAATAATACCAAACAATGGGAAATTTAGGGATTTGAATTTAAAAGTACCAGAAATTTTTTTTCGAAAGAATGAAGAAGTGTTGGTGTATCAGGACATCACCAGGGAGGAGCCTGATCCAGTCAACACAAAATTTGGTGTTTTCTGCGTGTGGGTGGCTGTTCGCCGAAATTAGACCACACACCCCTCCAAACACCACAAGTAGAAATCAAAATTAAAAAAACAAAACAGGCAAAAGGTAAAAGGATAGTACTGTTTCCTGGCTTCTATATATATATATATATATATATATATATATATATATATATATATATATATATATATATATATATATATATCCCTTATATCCCTTCGAACCCCTTTATATATATATATATATATATATATATATATATATATATATATATATATATATATATATATATATATATATATATATATATATATATATATATATATATATATATATATATATATATATATATATATATATATATATATATATATATATATATATATATATATATATATATATATATATAAAGGGGAGCAAAGCCAGGAATTCACTTGAGATATTTTTTTTATTTGTGGTGATGGTCTCTCTATCTCTATATATATGCATCTTATCGTTTTCCGAGTCTGAATTCAAGTTGCGGTTGACGGTTGAAATTAGTATCATGTTTGCGCGAGAAAGTTGCGCAAATGATATATACGAACATGAAAATAAATTGGCCTATCAATCGCGAGTACGAATTAGCACGCTCCAACATACTATTAATGTGGTGTGATGGAACGCTTTTCACCGTGGCACTCTGGGTATATTTTGACTTGCTGGATTTATGATTCTTAACTATGTTATACAGAATAATTTTTGTGGGCGTTATAAATGGCATTTGTTGGTGATCCTCATGCGAGTTGGGGCGGGTTTTGTCGATCTGAAGTTTGTTAATTTGGGTAAGTTTATACTCTCTTCTATGTTTTGTATGATATTGTGTTGTGCTTGTCTTTAGTGTGTTTTCTTGGTTATTCCGTATTGCCTAGACTTCTCTTCCTGTTTGACCTTTTACTTGTTTTGCCTTTCTACTTGTGGTGTTTGGAGGGGTATGTGGGCTAATTTCGGCGAACTGCCACCCACACACAGAAAACACCATATTGTGTTGACTGGATCAGGCTCCTCCCTGATGACGCCCTGATCCACCACTTCTTTTTCGAAATTCTCTTGGTACTCTTAAATTTAAATTCCTAAATTTCTCTTTGTTGATATTGGGTTATTGAGTGATATATGTATACGTATATTGAGTGATCTGTAAATGCAGCCAATAGTTTTCGGGTTATTTGCTTTTTAACAGCAAATATTACTATTCTATTTGCTTAGTTTTGAATGTTTATAGTTTACTAATGTGTATCAAATATGATTTTTGGTAAAATTCGTATTTGAACCAAATATTTTTGTTTTTAAGACATCTTTCCCAGTCGAATATATATTTATATACCACATTTATACCAAGTACCAGATTCCGAAAACTATTGAACTCCGGAAATATAACTACTTAATGTAGGGATTTTATCCCAAATCGTATAGTTAAGGCACGGTTCTGTAGGAAATGTCAAAAATGCATTGAAAATTCCTACAAGATTTATTTGAAAGACGTCGTTTGATACCTCTTGGACTGAAGAGTTAAACTGAAGTGAAGAGACAAGTTAGTGAATTTTTGGCCTTCCCTACTATTTCATTCTTCGTCGCTATTTACAGAAGTGTCTCAGGTGCCATTTCAAAAAGTGACGGGCCTTAGTGACCTTACCCTTAACGATATTCCCCCAAGAATCTTACTAAATTTCTTTTTCTCTCTATTCCTCCACACTGTGGTTGGATTATATTATTTTTGTTCAAAAGTACGTAGCAGTGCAGTTCCAAATTAAGCATACGTCTTTGATTTTACTTTTGAACATTAAAAAACCATAAAATGTAATAACGTTGGCTTATTCTATAGTCCATATAGCATCTGGTTTTATACCATGTTCTTCGTACCATTACACTACTGAAGTTGGTACCATTCGTCTTGCATATAACATTCCTTTGGATGAGTTCTTCTAAAATATGTAATTAAAAAAATACGAATAAGACTGAGAGAGAGAGAGAGTCTCTCATCAACTGATTTATTCCAGATTACTACCAACACTTGACTCTGCAAAATGGATTAAAAATGTTTAATAATTTAAGGTAGCATGGTGACATAATTAAGGTGAAGAAGTGCAGATTATATTGATCATTGCGTAAACGCACTAAACAAACGTAAATTAATTTTTTGTTTAGCAAACAAATTTTAAGATAATTTCAAGTTAATGATACTATAAAAGAAATATGGCAATATCCTGCCTTTAAAACTTTAAGTTGGTATTATCAATGTGAAATATTAATAACAAAATATATTCTCAAAGATGAATATTATAGAGCTTCATCAGATTGTGAAACTACACAAAAGCTCCAGATAATAGTTATAGGTCTAAAACAGTGTGAACAACTATACAAAAAAATTATATCTAATGAATAATTTAACATGATTTAAAGAAATTATCCTTAGAAAATGATAATCCTTGATTGACATTTCATGAGATAGAGCACTATCGAAGGCTATAGTGTTTTTGCGGTAGAACACGTGCTTCCTGTACGCATTCCGGACTGGGTAAACGAAAGTAAAATCTTAGTCTTCCAGTGGTTTGTTTATATTCAATAAAAATATCTCTCATAGATGGTACATAAATGCATTTCATGTGCATATATGGTTTATAATAACCATATATGGTTTATGATAAACCATATATGGTTTATGATAAACCATATATGGTTATGATAAACCATATATGGTTTATCATAACCTCCTCAACTATCATAACCAAAGAACATGTTAAGAGAAAACTTGTATATAAAAATTGGACTTTTAACAACAGCTTTCAAGGACAAACAGCGAGACATTACGGACGAAACTTACAATAAATTGTTTGGGAGTACGCTTTAAATTGTTAATTATGGCATACCAAAAAGGAGAATGACTTACTAGTATTACTAATTTTCGTAATACGGAAAAGTAAGTATCGGAGTGTCTGTATAGGTTGGTAAGGAAATATATTTCCCTTTCCATATCTCCAAAGAGTTTGATACAAATATATTAATAATATAATATATAGATGCAACTACGATAAGATATATAGAATATAATGCTTAGATAACATAAGCACATGTAAATAAATCCCGAGACATATTTCTTTTTACATATTGCATTTATATTCGCTATATTTACGCCTTGGTCGAGTTCCCAGGCAGACTCATTAATTCAATGTCATTGCATTCTTCTCTCAGGAACCTTTGAACCAACATCCAATTTGGATGATCGGGCACTTAATGCGCTATGATTGCCATTTCACGCATATATTTTTCTCTCTACAGACTTCCTTGCATCTTAGACTTCTCACCCCTGGAGCCACTATTGCTGATTCATGTACCAATAGTGCCCCCAGTTAGATGAAAAGCAATTAGCTGAAAAGCTGACAAGATATCTCGTCATTCGACGACTGGAAAGAGTATATACGTTAAAAGAATACATGATAAAAACAAGCAAGTTACACCATAGCGTTACGAGTAAACTGGTCAACAATTCAAAAAGTAAAATTCCAGATGCTTGGGAAAATATCCATGAAGAACGATATTCTTGGTTACATAGCTTCATGCAAAACTCTCGGAGTTGTCACTACAACTACCAGAGTCAACTAGTCTCAGCAGGCAACTAGTTTTAATAAGATCAATGTTTCAAAATTTATTGAAAACTTTATCAATGTGTTCACAAAACTAACACAATCACACACTATAGTTCCGAGTGACGTGAGACACCGTACCTATTTAAGTGAGTGTGGTGGAATGAAGAGAGAATGTGAAGGAGGTTGTAGGTCTAAACAGAATGGTTATGTTATATTGCATATAATTACATTATATCAGGCAATCTTATACTATATAATATATACAACATCCATATTAAAGTCTATATCTTAGAATTATCAAATCCTACTGAGTCTATAAATTTCACTTTGCCAATAATTTTGATCCTCGAACCCTTGTTGAAGCAATGTCCCTTATCCATGTGATTTTAACGTAGTCGACAAGTGTTTTCGTGTCTCATGATGCTGTAAGGGAGCAGACTGTTACAGTGCAGATGCGTGCCAACTTTACCACAGAAGCAATTGTTTGCCCAAATTTATATTTTTAAATCCCTTCAGGTAGGATGGAAATGTACCCTGTCCTATAAAGAAGAGCTCTGTGGTCCAACCTCCTGATTTAGTGCTACTCTTGGCAACACCTTATGAACCGCACTGCCTATTTCCCCTCATCTCATTAACTTTGCCACATACCGAGTATCTAACAAGTGGTTTCCTACCTACAATGACTCTGATCCATTTCACCTATTCATCTATTGATACATGTTCAGTTTGGGCTATCTCTTTGGCTTATGTATCTGCTTCTTTTATCATGATCATGTCTAGGTAAATTTCCTTGTTGGTAAAAAATGGGAGCTGTTCACCAAACACAACTTCAGATTAAAATTCAATTTCGAACATCGATGAAACTGGCCTTACCAAACCTAAAAACAAACCAAATAAATCATTGAATCCAAAGGCAAAAATCTGGTAGGAAAAATTGCATCTGGTGACGAACGAAATGAGACTGACAGTCTGTTGTTAAAGAAAACAATTCACAATCATATTTCTCCTTTCATAGTCTCTACCCCCCAAAAATAAGGCATAATAAAGAATAATACACCAGGAATCACTGATATAACTGATGATAATAGCTGGATGACTGTGCCAAACTTAAAATGCTTACATTTCAACAGTAATACCACCACCGTCAAAGTAACAACAAAGGATTAGGTGTTTGTAAATTTTGTGTCTGAAAAAAATGCATCGCTTGTTGACCAAATTAAAAGAGAAACCAGAAGCGATTTAGTGATAAAGTTCTCAGAAAAAAAAAGGAGATGGCAAGACAGAGCTTGAAAACGAAGATTGTGGAGAAGTAGAATGGTAACAAATAACTATAAAGTAACCTTTATCTTACATTTTAATCTTCTAGTAAACATGTATATTGTTTTGTTTTCCAAAACCTTTACAAAGCTTCAAGGTAGAGTGATCCATCAACAAATGTTAAAATATGCCAATGTGTTTTTGCAAAACTGCAAGTTTAACATATGCTTTTGATTGTTTCACTATTTTTAGAGAAGAGTTCGTTTATTTTTGTTATGTGACGCTGTTTTCTAGATTTACAAAGTATAAAGGATGATTATGTTCCTATATATCATGTTAAATACATTTTCCTTTCAAGAATTGGTTACTGTTTTATGTGTGTGGGTGGCGTCGACTTTATAATCATTTAGAATTTATTTTTATTCCTGAAAGGAGTAAAGGGGTCGCCTTGACTCAGTGAGTTTGCCCATTGCACCAGCAATCTGCTAGTTGTAGGCTGTTTAATCAAACCAATGGGACGTTTGTATTCTGGATCAAAACTCTCAAATCCTGTAATCGAGTCTCCCACAAATGGGGAGACCATTGCTTTTCCCTGGACTGTGTGTTTCTTTTACATCGTTGTTCCTGTAAAAGATATACGAAAAGAATCATGAGAGTGCTATAAGTATATACATGGTACCTTGAAAGCAACACAAGAATCTGGTTAAATATTTACAATTATAACTAAAACATAAAATAGGGACCACGAAAATAGTACTTGTTCAAGTCTATCCTTCCAGCCTATCGTTATTAGATAACATGCAATCCTAAAACTCGGTAATTTTAAATTATTGATGGTACTTATAAAATGGTGGCTCATCAGTTGAATATTTTAGCTTATTTACAGAAAATACCATTTCTTATTACCATATGCCTCAAATAATGTCGAGCACTCTGCTTTGAACGATGCGCAAAACGCAAATTACAAAATCAATACCCGCATGACCCAACGGAAAGTTTATTCCACACCAGCAATTTCTCACAGAATTGACTTTCAACTAACACACAACACATTTATTCTGAACCGGCTCTCGAATTAATAAATACGTGTGCCGTAATTGATTTTCCTTCGGTATCTGTGCCACACTGCTTGAGAATCAAATCATATCCCTTCCAGGCGAAAAGGAAACAAAAAGCTCCGCATTGGGCAGCGGACTGGACGGACAGAGGCAAGAAGAAAACGGCGCATCGAACTGGCCGTCCGAATAAGTATGGTCACAGACGGTTGCTTAGACGAGGTATAAAGGCAGCGAGACATAAATAAAAGCACGAGAGAAAAACCGACAGTCGGCAATATGTCCCTCCGATTCATTCTGACGCCTGTAGAAAGAGAATCAGTGAGGCTGAGCAGATGGAAAAGACGTCTGGAAACGCCCTTGTCCACTGTTCTAATGGCAGTTTATTTCATTACGGATCGCTTGGGTTTCCCTCCCCTGCCCTGCTGTTCACCGTTCAATCGGCCAGAAGGCCGCTCCTTTCAAACGAAATGAGAAAAAGCAGCACTTATCGTTATAACTTCTAGCGGTCGTAAGATTTCCTATTTGGAAATCTCCATCGAACTTCACACTCTTAGAAAACGGGTTTTCTTTATGTGATATATTTGTATAAATACATATTGGTGTGGAGATGATGGTTGGTTCTCCCACGCAGATATTTATCGAAGAATTATTGTACCCTCCGAGTGTTTTCGACGAGATATCTCGTCCATCAAGATCAGACCAATTTTGCTAATGGCGAGATATCTCGTCATCAAAATCTTGCCGATTTTTTTTATGATAACGTGATCAAGATATGGTCAGTTTTTTCTAATGACCAGATATCCCGTCCATCTAGTCAGTTTTTTCTAAAGACGAGATACCTCGTCAAGACAACAACCAGGAAGGTTAAGAAACTCTCGTTTGTGATCCTCCAAGTGGTTTCGACGAGATATCTCGTCCCTCAAGATCTGACCAAATTGTCTAATGACGAGATATCTCGTCGTCAACATATTGCCGATTTTTTATGATCCCTATGATCTGGTCAATTTTCTTCTAATGACGAGATACCTCGTCCATTAAGATGTGGCCAATTTTGCTAATGACGAGATGTCTCGTTCACCAAGTTCTGGTCCAATTTGCTAATGACAATATATCTCGTCATCAAGATGAGGTCAGTTTTGCTAATGCTGAGATACCGTGTCGAGACAACCACCAGGACGGTTAACACTAGGTTTAATGCCAGACTTTTCACGGGATTTTTAGCAGCGTCAAACAAATCAAGTCGCCCTTCTTTTTCCACAGCAGTTTCGTTGTGTTGGCGAAGACTTTTCTGAGCTTTGTCCGTTTCACATGCTTGTGCTCTTACTTCTTTCGATTACTCGTGACAGCTTTGGCGGATTCGAGATTGATTAAAAATTGGTCTCTGAAATGTTAAATTTTACTTCTGTGATTCTAAGGCAACGGGCGTAGCTTGTCCACTATTGGTCCTTGCTCCATAAAACCCAAATCAACCAAACAATCTAAGGAAACGACATAGCTGAAAATAGTTGCGTTGACCTAGAATTTTCCAGACAGAATAAGCAGTACACGTTTCATGACGCCAGAGCTCAACATTCAAGAATTCTTTCTGCTTAAGACAAACGGATCGTCTGCTTTATGTATAAGATGTATCATTGATTCTCAAATTCAAATTTACTAAGAGCGGTAATCTTTCGAATCGGGAAAAAATAAACTGCCCTATCTCGTTTGTCCCGGGTGAGACGCAAATTTCTTGGTAGATAAATCTGAGGACATCGTTAATCATCTTAATTCATTTTCAAGTGAAGGGACGGTTGTTAGATTTTGTAACAAATTCTACTGAACAGAAAACACACACGCGAAAAGTCGTTAATTTTTTTTATAGAGTTTTCAAGTTTTTCTTTGTTATGCCGAGCTGTCCAAGTTGATGAGACAGTTTTTTATGTAAACATAAACAACCGGGGAAGAAAAATAGTTCCACCTAATTTGTTTTATTTGTTTGACAAACTTTGGAGCTAATTTTTAATTAATACTACACCTGCAATTTTATTTGAGTAACATGCCAAATTACAACATAAATTACAAAATACTAGCGCCCTTTGTATTTTTTATTGCGATGCACGAGACCTTGTAATTAGCTTTACAGAAAAATTTCATCACAATGAGGCTGAAAACTGAAGCGGGCATTCCATTGTAAGGTTTGGGACTATCACAAATATATATTACTCGTAAAAATAAGTGCATCTTTTATTATTATTTATTAATTCAAAAAACGTTTTGAACTTATCTTTCCTTCAAGTTAACTCGTTCCAAATTTTTGGGTACATCTGACGTTTTTTCTATACAAAAACAGCTATTATCAAGACTTCACAAATGGGATATCTGTGGTCACATTGAGACGGGTGCAAAGCCCGTCTGCTGCAAAATTTACGTTACTGAAATCATAAATACGACAAACCTACGGTTTGAACATGGTTTAAAACATGTAAAATGTTTCGATGAAAACCGTAGTTTTCAGTTGTAGCACTCTTGTACTGTGGTTCAATACACTATTGATCCTAAAACGAAAATATAAAACAAACCATCTACGGTTAAGGACAAATCAGGATTAAATATAGTTAGAGACTCATCAAAAGGTTAGATACATCAATACTCCCTCACCAAAGCTCCTATACAAATTCTTTCTCCCATTACATTAATGCCCATATCCTTACTGAAACGACGATCCTCGATCAAACTCTCAAATCTGAAAAACAACGCTTTAAACTTTAATCGAAAAATTCCAGGGAAAGAATATTCACTTAACCATCCGACAGGAATCGATAAAGAGCAAACAAAACAAACCGATCCAACATCGGAGGAAAGATAGAAAATTATAATACTTGATACAGAGAAGTATGAAAGAGAGAAAAAATGGATCCCTCGCCTCATCTTTGGTAAACTGGGAGAATTCCCTTTCGCCGACCTCCTTCCTACAAGAGAAGAGTAAACACATCAGATAGGCCACTTGACATAATCTGGATTTCATGAACATAGGAAACTGCTGGATGGAAAGGAGGGCTGTTTCTCGATCAGAGGAGTTTGTGCTCGCGGGGGTATGGGTGGGGTCTCATCACCACTTTCCAACTAGTCACTTCCTTTCCGCCTCAATCACATCGGCACTTCGAGATTTTATTAATTTCCGGCCGCGAGGCGAGCCTCTTTCACTTTGCGGTCACCGGGTGGGTTTGAGGAATATCGATAACGAACTTTACGCTCGATTTTTGCAAGCGGAGATGGAGTTGGAGATATTTTTTGCGAAACGGATGAGTTGGGATACTTTTTCTAAACTTTTAGTAGGTAGTTGAACTTAAGTCGCACCGGAGCAACACAACGGGCTACTGGCGACTTCTAGGATCAATTCCGTAGGGAAAGATCCGAGGTACCTCGAAATTTTGAACCACGGATATTTTGGACAATTTTGGAGTCAATGCCAATTCTGCATTCATTTAGCTTCTCCAGTGCTCCCCATAATAGGTACTAAGAAGGTTTATTTCAATCTATTTATTTTTTAGACTATACAGGCTATATCTCGTCTATCAAGGTCTGATCAATTTTGCTGACGAAGAGATGACTCATCATCAAGATATTACCGATTTTTTGATGATAACGAGATCGCGAGATCTGGTCAGCTCTTTTATCCTTATGGCGAGATATCTCGTCCATCAACATCTAGAGTTTTATTAATAATGAGATACCTCATCGAGGCAACCACCAGGACAGTTAAGGAAGGTGGTATTGGGTGAAATTGAACCTATAATACCTCATAATGTTTTGATCTGTGTCATCGTTAAATTCTAAATTTTTTCTGTTTAATAACGTCCAATATAGGTAGATTGAGTAGATAGTTGAATTTTATGTCTCATTGGAACAATACTACAGGCTATTTGCGACGGTACAGGATCCATCCGAGGATAACAAATCGTAATTTTGAACCACGGTCAGATGACGAGGTCAACACCCACGCTCTCCAAACTTCCACACCACGCCAACGTGAGGACATTTGTGGTCACAACAGATTTAACATGCATCAGCCCCACGTACACGACGGTTGTTGGTTGGACCGAGTCCCGAACTCGCAATCCTCCGATTGGTAATCTCAACTGGGCTTCCGAGACCCTTTCTAAGGTTTAGGAGAGTTGATTTCTAATTTTTGGTATTTCATGTTGAAACAAAATCAGATCCATACTTTTAAACAGGCTTAGAATCCAAAGTGCATATTTAAGAGTGTTAATATACGGAATTGTTTGTAATGAAAAATAAATACATATTTTTCTTCGCCCGACCACTGATATCTTCTGCAGTACAGGAAATATTTTTAAAGGAGCACCTACTGGGTATGCAGATGTTATTCCTAACAGGTGCAATCAAATATCCATGAGCTTGGAAGCCGAGATTAGTAAAAGGGACCAGTCAAATGGGTGACAGATAAATGCTGTGATCATCATACTAATTAGGTTGCTGGAAAATAAATGTGTTTAATACTGTTTTATAAATATTTTTTCAGGTGCTTTCCAGACCCCTTCTTTTTCTTCAACTATTCGAGGACGATATATAAGCATTTTTCATGAGTTAAAAAGTTTTAAGAGGACATACATATAGACCAGCCGAGATTATCATGACATTCTTACGGTAGCCGTATGGACCAACTCAGCCAGAGCGAAGTATTTTCAGTTTACGTTCACAGTTATGAAAAATTAATTTTTCGTTATCGCCTTCTACAGAAGCTCATATGAGTTAACACACTAGTGCATAGTATCTATTCGCTAAAGTTTATTTATATTAGCGGAAATGTGGTTACCAACATTTCATTCCTTACTTAAATCCTTTTTTAATGAATATAAGCGTCGATATTCACGTTTCTGTGTAAAATCAAATGAATCTCGAACATAAAATCAGCATTTCATACAGTCTTATCGGAGTTGAATCTTATTTCCAATAAAGTGCTTGACTAAAAATTCACATATCAGTTTTGTTACCAAAATACCCATTCACTTGTTTGAAGGAGATTCTATATTCTTTCACGCCTAAACCTATTTATACTTTGGTCACTCACTTCACCGTTGATGTTCAATAAATATTTCCATCTAAAACTCAACATCTTCCCCCATTTTCAAAGTAATACACTTAGCCCGCTTTATTTATAAACTTTCGCAATCTTACCCACCCTCTTACGAATCTGTTCACTTATACTCTGCCTTAGATATTTTTCCTAGTTAAAATCACCTTGCATCGAAAACCTTTTAGCATGCGACAAATTGATCGCGTATACGAGAGCCTGTTTAAGAAAAGAAAAGCTTAAATAAAAAATAATAATGAATTTTGCAATATGTTCATCGATTGCGATTTATTTTTTAATAAAGAAAGGAACTAATAATTTCTTGGAAGAACTTAATGAAAATAAAGGAGGAGAGGACTTTCCTGATAAAGGAAGAACTTTCTTGATATTCTATGTAACTTTTATCTCTGTACGTTCCCCAAACTTAATTTGTCTTTTATAAATAGCACTGTAAGAAACCATGATGTTCCTAAAACAAGAAAATGACTACGCTTCAGAAAGGACACTACTTTTAGAAAATACGAATGCTTATTGAATTTGACTCAATATTATTATAGCTCCTGTTATACTTGTATTAATTACTCATGTGTACTTTCTAAACAAAATAATTTATAACATACTCGGGTACAAAAGTGTTAAGATGCACTTCCTAAATAAAATTATAAAATATATAATCAGAATAGGTATATTTTTAAACGTGCAAAAATGCCATCAAGTATGGTACTTGTCGAAAGTTGGTCAATTTGCTTTATATGCAAAAATATGATGGATTAATTTATAGAAATTTCTGTAAAAATGATTTGATTAATACAATCAATAAAATTTAAGAGCGTTTAAATTAGATCCAGCATTAAATCAGCGAATCATTTTAAAATTGAATCTACTGTGATGTTGTAGTGAGTAAAACTAACTCACAAACATCTCCACGGTATTTTTTACTTAATAGAAAACATGGCTAACCTAAACTAGGTTCCTCTTTAGAGCTACATGACATTAAAAATGGGATAGGTTTTTGTACACAAAAAGTGCTCGTAATTGTTTTTATTGTCCTTACTTAAAGAAAACATGGATATTTTGAAGTGTTAAGACTGGAGATAAAATTAGTGCTGAAAAAATAAATTCTTAGCCAACCCTAAAATAGGTTTAGAGGACAAAAAATATAGAATCGCTTTTAAACAAGCGATGAGATGAAACCGAAGTTCGGATTGACTTTCGAAAGCTAATTGTGATGATTAAGGTACGAATCTTTTTATTATTCGCTTTATTGGAAATAAGAATTAATAACCTTTGCAATATGTAAACAAAATGCTGTTTTATATTTTGTATTAATTTCATTTCACTTGGAGGTATGAAGTGTGCGCATTGATGTTTATATTCATTGTTAATTTATTTAAACAAGGCAAGAAAGGAGATTAATAACATCACCATCAACAGAAATGAGCAATTAAGAAACAAGCCCAGATGCTATGCATGGATCCACTAGTTTCTATTAAATTCGAAGTTCGTTATTAGATGCTGTGCATTTTTGGTGTGAATCAGTCTCAGCTTCTTTGTTTTTCCGAGACAAAAAAGAAAAGATGACATCGCCTATCCAAAGAGCGGGAAATTGATACGGATCTCGCTCTAATAGCCTTTTCTTTACCCAATTAACATCCATGGTTAGTCTGCAGGAGGGTTTACCCTGCCCGTGAAACAGAGGACTCCTAATTCCGTGTGCTCTTACTCGACGAAACGTGACTTGTGTGGTCGAGTAACCGAAGTGGAGTCATGGGACGATGTCTGCCATCCCCGAATTCATGTAACGTTTCCAGTGCTCCCCATGATAGGTAATAAGACAGTTTATATCATAAATGTTAAGGAAGCTTGTGTTGGGTCAAATTGACGCTATAATACCTCATATTATGGCTTTATCTTTGTCATCGTTAAGAGTATTGGATTGTGTTCTGTTTAATAACGTCTATTCTAGAGAGAACTTACTGTGTTTTTAAGACCTAAGAGTTAACTGAATGCCAAATTTAGTTTGAATTTAAAAAGAAGCATTATAAACTTGGAGTTCAATACGTTTAAAAATATGTTTGTGTGGATTTTAATTTTAATAAAAAGTGTACGGAAATTTTACTTAAGTGGAACTGAATATTTTACTGGAGAGATAAGAAATAATGTGAAATATTTTGTGCAAAAAATGTGTTAATACAGTATTACTTATTTTAGATTTAATAAAAATAACTTCATTTCATTCAATTAAAATGGAATGTGTTCATAAATTTGCACTTTCTATGGAACTACTTTTTGCTAATTCGTTTTACGTATGTATTTTTATTTCCGGTGACATGATTACTAAGACTACTGGTGCTAAAATTACAACGAATATGAAATAAACAAAAAATAACTGAAGAGCAATTACAGAAACAGTCTATAAGCCCCATGTGGTCCCTGGCTACCCAAAAACGATCGAAAGTTCTTAATGAGTTCAGGCAACGAAGTAGGCAATTACCGTAATTTTATAAATTACATATAACGGGTTTGTGCTTCGTTCTTAAAAGCCCTTTATAAGAATGATCTAATACCCCTTAACGCATATTAAAATATTACTGTTATTTTCATTATTGTTACATGCGATATACTGGTTAGCGTCGAACATATTTTACAACGATCTGTCTAATTTGACAAAGGTCTATAGATGTAGTGCAATTTGCTAAAAATGTACTATTAAAAATTTCTATCTTTATCATAATAAGAGTGTATTTTAAGTATAGTTTTATGGATACAAAATTCATGTTTTTCTAAAGTAATCTTCCAAGCGTTTGGACGAGATATCCCGTGCAGGAATTTCAAAATTAACTAGACTAAACTTAAATAGTTCAAACTTCAACTGATTAATAATTTAGCATTCAAATATCATTTTTATAGAGCTCATTGAGCTGCGTGTCAAAGTAACATTTCATTGCAATATGCCTTTTGTTATAAATAAATATGAATGCTATGAAAATCATTTTGGTTTAAAATGTCTTCAACTCATTAAAGAATTTCTATTATTACTCTATCATTAAAACGTTAGCGAAAATTTACATGATAGGAAAATAAGGCTTACTATTCTTTATATCAAGCTTTCGTAACACCTTTTTTCTGCTTCATTGGTTTTGAATTCTAATGGAAAATATTGTCCGAATTTTTTCCAAAAATGATTATCTTTAACATATATTAATGAACCCCAGTAAAATATTTAAAAAGGGTTTGGAAATATACTTTATAGAATACTATTTATGTTTGTTTTATAATGATTTCCTAATAACAACCGTTATGTAATTTCTCTAAAAGCATTGCGGAATACCGTTTACCAAACATTATGCAAAAATATCAAATTCTTATGAACCATGGTATTTTTAAAACCATCTACTTATTTGAATTGCTTCTTCAAAATTAGAACGCTTGGCAATTTTCTTTCTGATAGCAATATAATTGTTCAAATATAAGCATTCGTGTATAAACATGCAATTTAAAGTTTTAATTTTATATTTTTGATGCCCAAATAATGAGTTTTAGTATAAATGATAAAAAGAGGAAATTGTTATAAATGTCAAAGCATTTATTTTATAGAAGGATGTGTATTGGGAAATTCCGTTGATTTCTTGTTTATTTGAAAAGTTTAGAAAAACGTTTTACTTTTTATATTACGTTATTGTCGATATTCAGTTAAATACAAGATTTAAAAATCTTTAAAACAACGAGCATCTATGAGATGAACAATTTATATTTCTATCTAGTCACACACACATATATATATATATATATATATATATATATATATATATATATATATATATATATATATATATATATATATATATATATATATATATATATATATATATATATATATATATATATATATATATATATATATATATATATATATATATATATATATATATATATATATATATAACAAATGAGTGAGATTCGCCACACTCATCAGATTCCTCATTCAAAAATCTAAAACAACTACAAACATGTATATTTTGAAAACAGTTGTTTAAACAAATTTATTCAAATGTACACAATCGCAGTCCACACAGTAAAATCATTTCGAGAAACAAACTGGACCAAAACATGCATCGTCCCTGGTCATAAAATAGGTTGAATCATCCAGCTGAAGCACTTCGAAAAACAATCATTCAATTGTTTAATCAGCTGCTTTCTCTTTTGATAATATTTTTCAATGTCCCCCTGGAGCTGAATTGCAAATTCTCTAGTTTACTGTGGTAGTAAGGAGGAGCTAAACTCCACCCTTCCATGATATATTCATCATTTCTGATGATTGGCGACATGGTTGAGTAATTCTTGAAATTAAATACGGGTGCATTCCATTGGTTTTGTAAAGTAATGTACAGTTATTAGGTGACGTACTCAGTTTATTTTTGAATGAAGTTTTAATATATGCGCTTTCAGATTTAAACTCGGAGACTAGAATTCGGTCGATTATAACTTTATAAGCCTTAAAATTCTGTTCCTAGTAAATTTGCTGTGATTTTATAAAAAGTGAGCTAACTGAATAATTCGAAAACTTCCTAAAATAAATATTATCTTTTATTCTTGCATAAAACTAGTTATTAAAACTTAACAAACTTAATCATCAAACTTGAAATAACTTGAAAATATCTCATAAACGATAACTGTTAATTGTTAATAATAAGTTTTTCACGAACAAATGGGAAATGTAGAAATACAAGTATTCCCGTGATATTTACATATTAAGTGACACTTTTTACGTGAATTCGATTTAAAATCGGAACGGTAATGGGGGCTTGCATGAAAGGTCTACTGATACAACTGTTTTGTCTTATGATTTCAGAACTAGAAAAAACACTCAGAAGATCAATATATAACGTCGTATAGACAAAGGATGTCCGGACCTGACATAACCTTCGAACCGAGTGCGAAAGCGTAGTGGGGATCCATAATATGTTGAAAATCTACGTTGCTGTGGGCCAGTGTATTGTGTGGAATGAGAACTGCATAAGTGGTGTCATTCGAAAGCTACCGAACTACACTACAATCATAGGTATTTAATCAATAAAAATATCCTTCAATACTAATACCAACCTTCAATTTAATCGTTCAAGTTGTGAATTAATTGTTGAATATTCAGAATAAACAATCGTTCTAACTTACTATGTCTGCTTCATTCATTCTACAGTCCAACATCAAGTCCGAGTATTCTCATTAAAAATATGGTTTGTGTCCTCGACACAACCTACCAACTTTATTCATAGATTTCGTAACAATAAATTTTAAGTTAGGTATTTGTAAGAGTTAAAATTTTTGAAGGTAATAATTTGAGAATAATTTTGCAGTGCTTGCCGTTAAAATGCAGAAAGATGTCCACCTTAAAGACACAACGTTGTAGCAAGCTCAATTCAGTAATTCATCAACTGGCATTTTTTTGGAGACACTATGAATGATTATATTCATTCTGATGCGAAATTGCAGTCTTACTCTTAGGTTATTTTTTAACTAAAAACAAATGTTTTAGCTTTAAACAACTCAAAAGTAAAACATTCCTTTTGTCAGTTGATGTGTTTCTGCTCTAAGCCGATGCTGTGTGTTATACATTTATGTCTTACCATGTGATCCTTGTGGTCACACATTTAATTGCTACCATTTATCCCTGTAGTCACACATTTAATTGTAGCCATGTCATCTTGTGGTCACACTGCAAAATCTGCACCTGTCTAAGTAACCCCTCCTGAAGTAAAATATGACCACAAAGCGATAAAACAAAAGAAACTAATCGAAAATGTGTCTGAGCAACACCGTTCTACTGAATATTCGGATGTTACTCATGTACATATTAGTAAGTGGAAAATTGTAATATTAAGAATTACTAACGTCCTATGGATTTGAGACACTTAAAAATATAGATAGTATTTTGCTATTACGGGCTAACTTACTATTCTTGTATTTCTCAAGCAAAGGAATCATCCATCTGTGATCATATCTAATAGCATAATTTGAGTACCACTCCGACTAAACTGCTTCATTTGAAGCATTAATAACTTCTTTTGCCTTAAACAATTCAAAAATTAAGCACCATACTTACCAGCGAGGAACTACAACGAATTAAACGATAAGACACACTATTCTAAACACTTAACGTAACACAGATTGTAAAAACAATTTTATTACAATAAAAGTTGACTCATCCGTTCTAAGAGCAAGTAAACAAAATAGCATTTTCTGATAAAACTATTGTCTAAAAGGCTGACATTCAGAATTTAATTTCAATTACTGTGTAATGCGATTGATAGTGTTAATGGAGTACTTATACTTTTTTCATTAAAAGCCTAATTATTTCAGTTCTTCCGAGGACTTTTGATTCTTGATCATTAAAGTGATGGAGTGGGGAAAAAATCTCTAATCTTATTAACCCATCACAGGTGACATCAAGCAGCTGCACGACCGGCAAAGAAAGGAGCAGTCCTACTTTTTCGTAAATAACATATACAATCGAGTAATTTAATTTACATTTCTGCTTTGAAATTAACGATTCTAACTTTCCTTGGTCAAAAAGGCTCTATCAAATTAAGGCCGGTTGGAAAGTAAAAGATGCGAACGAGTTCTTCTGAAATCACAAGGATTAAAAATGTAATCAGTTCGAATTCTAAAAAGAGCGTCCATTCGTTTCGCTCTCCTTGTCATACATAAATACGTCCTTAATTGCGTTACTAGTTAGACATTGAAAACATCACCTGGTTAATCGATGAAAGCAATTTCATGCCTTTTGAGGTGTGATACTCGGTTTCACATGGTATAATTATATCCATTTTAAAATATAATTTAATTAAATTTATTCGATTGAATATTATACTATTAAAATATTTCTATGACGCCGAACCCTAATCTCAAGAAATCTTAAGACAAAGCGTTTGGTTATGTAAATCTTTTGTATTTAATTAAGTAATCAATTAATGAAATACAATGGCCGCCTTTCAGTATAGCATCGAGTTATTAAATCATATCCTACTTCAAAACCCATAATTGAAAGAGTGGATTATTATTCCCACTAGAAACTTTCTATACGTACTTATTCTCAAAGATGAATAAACTAATAAATTTTGCTTAAATGAATTTTCTTACCTTTCGAAAGTAGAGGTTTTAGTTTAAAAGTACGTGTTTTCAAAAGCTAAATAATATTCCGATTTCAAAATTATCGGATGTCAATTTTTAATATTGGAAATTTTTATCAGAACATTAAAATAAATCTCAAAATTTAAGACAAAATTGAGTAAAAATTAATGAAACTTATTAAGTGAGAGTTCTTTCTTTGGGTACGTGGGAAAAAGTCTATTTCCCTAATACAAATTCTTAATTGTTTTATTATAGCCATTTGTGTTCCTCGAATTCAACATTTATTTTACCACCTACCTACGTACCTTTTTATTTTTTACATGCTGAAGACTGGACAAAAGATGAACAAATCTAGTGGATCATCAAATCTAGGCATAGAGAAGAGTTTCGTAGTACTTCATGCGGTACGGGGAAATAAAGCTGTTTTGACTATAGACGAAGCTAGTTGGAAAATTTACGGTAATGTAACTGAATATTAAAAATAAAATGTTGATAAAATAAGGATACAAGGGACATATGAGGATAAAATTAACGCTTAAAATATGTCTAAATTATGTGTGTTGTTATTCTTCATTTCACATCTTAGATTTGTAGATCATATTTATTAGAACTAGCTTATTTTGTAAAATTGTTTTCGAATATTTTTTTTGACTTCATGCATCGTCTTTGTGTAGCATGCTTTAAGATTTTACATGATTTTGATGTACCTGTCTTTTTAAATTTTATTTATTGAAATAAAATTGGTAAATTGTGAGCTGTGTAAAATAATGGAGTATAAAGTGAACTCCTTACACTAAGATTCGTTATCAGTGACTTATTTTTAGATAGTCATTTTGATATTTTTACAAATCTATTACTAAGTTTTTAATCACTTGTAATTATAGCTCCTTTTTAAACAATTACCAACAACAACCCCCCATAAATACCGAATTTCAAATATAAAAATTTCTAAATAAAATTTAAGTTTTGCATATTTTATGTAATAAAATATAAACAAACCAAGAGTCTGATGGCATAAGATATTTTTATGGGAACAAGTAATTGGTTTGACTTCAGAATTCCACCCGTATATACACTATAATACAATTCAACCTTATTTCATGATTCCTGAGCTGCTAACTCCGATTGCACGGTGTCTTATACACATGAAATGCAATGGCCATAAATACAAAATATATGAATTAGATACAAACAGAAAAATAGACTGTGGATTGCACAATTTTGTTAAATGTCCTGAAAAACTCTTCTTCGGTGCAGGGAAATAAAATATGATTCAATATCTCTTTTCAATGGAGCCATCAGGATATTTGTTCGAGTCCACAGGATGGAACCTGAACAATTAAGCTTGAATGACTATGCGACCAATTCTGGTCTTGACGGCAAATGTTGTTAAAAGGCGAGGGACTTTCGTAAAATAAGCAAAATTAAAATAAGCAAAATCAAAATAAGCAATGGAAACAACATAGATGTCGACTTGATACAGTACTTTTCTAGGTATCACAACTGAGACTAAAATCAGTTTTGATCTTGCTTTACTCCTTGAGAATTAAGTTAAAGGCAAAGGAACTGGTACCGATTTTGAAGACAATTTAGACAAGTTGCTTGCCATTTCCTTTCTATGGACCCCACAGTGAACTGAAATCCACTGCAAAGTGATCTTCCAATCCCCGTAAATATAAACAGTTATATCTTTGTAGAAAGAAAAATCAATAGCGCTTCATCTTGAAATTTACTTGGGTTTGCCACACACCGATAATTTTTTCCCACCCTATTGTGAACAAGACCGGGACCTATGGTTCGAATTTCATCTTCAATGAAACATTACTACTTCATAAAAAATAAATTGAAGGACAGAAGTCTTCTCTAGAGAGTGAAAATCGTCCACCTATAAAGGTTTACATTCAAACCGTTGTGCCCTATTTGCCCTCCAACAAAGCACAAAACAGTAACTTCCCGCAAGACCCGTAGCGGAAATACACGTCGATTTACTTCACAAATGTTTCGGAAAGAAGGGCAAAAAAGGGGAATCAGGAAAGCAGTGCCCCATTTCGCTAATGCTATTGCTTCGGATCTCATCAACGTTGTGAACAGCCTTTGGGGTAAATTATCGGAAGAGTTTACCTTGAAATAGGAGATCATGAGTGTTGAAGAGAGCAGCCTAATTGAGATAGTACGCAGGGGCATTCCGTTTTGTTTTGTTTTAACCGATCGATGTTTATTTGGCAGATTTGCATGCAAGGACCTCTAAAAATCTTTCTAATCAACCCGTGATCGAAATATGCAAACTGATTTGACATTATTCACAGTAATGATCCTGTTCTGTTAAAACATTGTCTATCCTCACCAGGGAAAGGTATTGTCAGTTATGTCTTATTAAAGGATTCCAAATTTAAAAAGAAAAATACGTTTATTAACATAGGTATAATAGAAAAACAACAACAAACATTATTTCTAGCAAATTTCGAGTAGATTGCTGGAGAGAAACTACAAGGTATCAGTGTTTTAGAGAGACGCTTTTTGAAAAGTAATAAACGATGTTCTAACTATGCATTTAATTTTGTAGACGTCTAACTGTTTGATGCTCTAGGTTTGGAGGCTTGCTTTCACCTAACTTGCTGTAGTATAGTAATACATCACTCTACACAACACATTAAGAGCCATTGATGAGTATTCTCTCTCAAACGTTTTCCGTAACTGTACCTTTCATTGCATTTATAATATCTGACCTAAGAGTGTCAGCACATTTCTGACAAGATTTCTGTTGCTTTTACCCATCTTTAATAGTTAACTAATCACACCTATTGATTGAAAGAATTCTAACTAGATAAAGCCGGTCAATGTACTTCCAAGACCCTTGAGGCAGATCTTCCTTGGAAACCTGTCAAAAACGTTTTTAGTTGTATTTTTAAATATATTCTTGTCACACCAAAGTTAACAAATTTATTCAATTCAGTGATGCATATTTATGACATTCATCAAAAATAGATAATAAATCTGTCTACAATTCTCTAAAATATGTAGCACAGAAATCGATATTATTTGTATATTGGCGAATGGAATCAAACGGATATAAACAGGAACAAAATCAACTGTTAAAGGATTAATTCACCAATTTTGTCCCTTAACTTAAATACGTTTGGTTTGAGCTTCTTGGCTGAATGATATTGCTAAAACAACAAGGAAGAGTTCATCACTCTAATGAAATTCTTTAGGAATCTGATTACAGAAAACGATGATAAATCAAGAAGATAAGAACAGAAAAGAAAATAGGAGCGTAAAAGCAAAAATAGATTTTGTCAAAAATTCTGAATCGCCTTTAGCAAGAGAAGGGGAATTGAAGTAAACGCTAAGAAGCTAATTGGCAATATATAGCTTCTGAACTTCTAATTGTGGTGATATTTAACTCCTGACCTAATAACTGAGATGTGTACTTTTCCCATACACTGTATTGGGGAAAACATAAGAAGTACACGAAATGTAACTTTATATTTCTGATTACTTTTGTTTAATTTTTTGGGATGAAATCTTGCTATCGGTGCTTACCTTCATTATAAATGAATTTAAATAAGCTAAGAAATTATGGGTAACGATATTGTTATCAATAATCATGAAATTTAACAATAGGTGTATTATTTTAAGATATAATTGAAATATTTCCAACAAAATATGTTGGAATACATGCTTTATCAAATAGTTTCTTCAATTTTCGAAGTATGACGAAACGTTTTAGATATGTTCGAAAATATCACGCAATTACTTAAGTTACATACAAGTTATATATCATGTCTAAGCAATTCCTTCTGCATATATATTATATATATAGCAGAAAAAGATAATATATACCCAAAACTGCAGGAAATTTTCATAATTTAGGAGTTGACATGGAAAAGCATGTAAGTCACAAAAACTAAATTTTAAGGGACAAGCAAAAATAGTTTGTGAGCCTGTTAAAAAGGAATTATATTTGTATAAACTAAAAGAGATGCAGAAACTAAACTATTTCTTCTACCGTCTTACTGGCTTTACCATGACACTGGCATGGGTTCTTACTATCTTATGCGCCAAGAAACTAATTTTCGATCTTTTTGTGACTTACATGCTTTTCCATGTCAACGTCTCAATTGATTATGGTATATGGCATCTTTTATGTCTGAGAATTTGATTCTCTGTAATTAGCTTTTCAACCAATTTCTATAACTTTATTTCCTAAAATTTAGTAACTGGAGCTTCGAAGATAAATCTTAAGTTGTTACAAAGTTTGAAATAACATAGCTGAAGAAAATGTTATTCGCTGGTAAGCAACTTTACTTTACTATGCTAGATTTCTAAAAAAATTTGTAAGAATGAACTTTAACACTGTTACAAAATATTTCTTTTATATTTGTAACTCTAATACGTGCTGCTGACATTCTTATATTTTGTGCATACCCTCAAAAATTGGAATACAGCCAGTTGAAGAGAACAGAAATATGCTTTTCTGTCAATGTGTTTACGTTCATAAGATTCAGTAATTGTCTACTATGATAAAGCATTAAGATTTAACGACGATATACAGATTTTATGGCAAATATTATGCCTTTTTTCAAGCTTTACACTTTCGGAATTTGTGAAATGTGGTAAAACTTTCTAAATTTTTAGTTTAAGAGAAGGAATTTTTCACAACACATATAAAATGCATTTATCACCAAGCTTTTCTCAATAAATTATAAAAATAATTAATTACATTAAAAATTACATATCTTTTCAAGAAACTTTAAACAGTCTCATACATAATAATTTTTGTTTGAAATATGATTCTTTTAACACGGTCGTAAATTGTAATGAAAGTTTTCATTACTTTATTAAAAGATAAAAATTTGTATCATCTCGAATGTACCACTTTTCAGGAATTTCCTTTAGAAGGTTGTGCTATACATGAGGAAACAATCATAAGATTTTATTTATCTAAATGCGGTTACACCTAAATAAATTTATATCCTTTCAGATAACAGTATGCTATAGATGTAATGTAGCCTTCTCCAAGTCTTTGATATAAAGATTGATTTTATTAATACGTGATAATGCTAGAATGCGTCCTCAAACTTAAGTGCAAAACAAATTCAAAATATTTGTTGGATTCCTACAATTTCAGAAAAAATTCAAACTGAGCTCTGTAAAAGAGATGGTTAATGAAATAAAAACACCCTTCTATTCGCTAATTGGTTAAAACGTCCTTTTCCTAATTGCTATCGTAAAAAGTGCTCTAATTTTAGGGCTCTTCATTTGTTTCAACGAAATTTATTCCTTAAAAATTTAGTGACTGGAATTAATGTGGTTCAGTTTACATTCATTTAGAATTTAAATAGATTCAAATGAAGCGTATCTTTTAATTTTTTCAGTCTCTTTCTCAAGTTATTAAAAATTTAAGTGCAATGCCTATACGATATACAAAATCCTTAAGTCTTTTTGCCTGATTTTATAAATGTCTATGCTACTAAATATTACAATTTAAAAAAGTCCCCCAGTTTTGTAAGAACACTTAGATATATGTCCTGATATTACAACAATGCCCATAACAATTCATAATTTTTAGAATTCATAACGTTTTTTTTCTGCTTCCATAGATAGGAACAGATGAAACCAAGATAGATGACTACTTTTTACTCAGTAGATATTTATCAGGTTTGATATACAAATACCTTGACTGGTTTTGTTTTATGACGCAAGTGTCATTTTTGGTACAGTTACGTTAAACACAAGACATACGAGTACAAAGTCAACTTGATGGACATACACACACAAGAAACATTTTACAGACACAGACGAAAAACATACCCAGGATAAGTTACATACATCGAAAACGCCCTACCTACTACTCAGGTTGCTAGCGCAGTGGGCAAACTTACTGAGCCACATACCCTTATTGGAGTTTATAGATTATATACTTAAGCGATAAATACATTTATTTTCCAAGTAGTCATTCTTAATATGCACAACTCTGTAGTACAACATAAGCTACAAATGACAGCAAGACAAGTAATCGTAATACAAAAATGTTCTATACTAATAAATTGTTGAGAAAACTACCTTTGTGATTGGAACAAATCATGAAATCTATTTAATTTGACATAACATAAATTATAATAGTTAATAGTAATTGCGAATTCAACATCCAACAAATAACTTAGCCGCGGTACCACAGTTGATAGAGTCGCGGATTAGAAACCGGGAGGTTGCGAGTTCGAAACTCAATCCAAGCAAAGACAGTCGTGTACGTGGGGGATGGTGCACGTTAAATCTGTAGTGATATAAAATTTACTCACGCAGTGTAGAAGTTTGGAGAGTGGAATACCTGCTCAGTTGTTGAGCTCGTCATCTGACCGTGATTCAAAATTGCGAGATCGGATTGATCCCGAACCGTCACCAATAGCTCTTTGTGTTCATAGACGCGCAATATAAGTATACTGATTATTGTTATTGAGAGGAGCTTCAAAAAATGTGACCAACATCTCGACTGGTAGTCACGTGACTGCTCTGTGAATTTTTCACAGAGCAATCACGTTCTTTCGCCGTTCGGCATCTTATTGCCCCATTTGGTGACATAATATCTTATGACAGGGCAGATATGTGAATGCGCATTTCTACAGAGTGAAGAAAAAAATGGTGAAATCACCAAAGGGAACTATTATCTCGTGTGGAACAATCAGGTGATGAATAAATGGATGAGTGTCTTCTCCCGTCCCATGGACCAATCAGATAATGAATTCTCATTTCAACACTGCGGACGAAAGTAGTCTAAGGGTCGCGTTACTACGAAATGGTCACATGACCCTGGACACAAAAAAAACGTTACTATCGCTCATTCTACTTTTATATTTCTTCTATGGTTGTGTTGCTCCCACTGTGACGTAAATTCAACTATATAACTACCAACAAATAACCATAAAACAAGTAATCGCTATTTAATAAAAAAACGAAAACTTCATATTAATAAATTGTTTATAAGGATTAGCAATAAAAATATAAACAGATGAGTAAACATATGAAGTTTATTTACTTTGATTTAAAGATTATAAGTTGTGATGTTCAACTCATTTCAAACGCAGATTGAATTATTTATCTGCATTCATAAGGACAGTAAAGACTTTTAGCCTCCAGCCGTAAAGCTTTATATCACAGTTTTAAAAGATAAGGGTCAAGATACCTAGTGAGAAACTCAAATACACAACTTTTACAATCGACCTCGAACATGGTACCACAGTTTTTTACGCTACCTTTCCCAACAGCGTTTGTGAGATAGTTTGAAGTTACTGCTCAGTTGCAATGGAGCAGGAAAAAACGATGGTGCCTTAAATTGGCGACTTTTGCCTCCTAACCTTCACGTAAATCCATTTTATAGGCTCTGCTTTATTACTTTCAGCGCGTCTGAACTTTTTTGTTTGTTGGATTTTTACACATTTCTTTCTTAATCTTACAGCTGCGAGCAAGTTTTGCCGAAGCCACAGCTGACGTTAAGAGATTTTTCCGGGTTTAGCGAAAACAGGAGGGACTATTGGGTTCATGATCCGATTATTGTAAGAGAATTGCTTCTTCCACAAAATTCCAAGGCGAGCATTTTGAATACGTAATAGTGTGTATACTGGATAGAGTAAACGCTGAGGGCATTACAGGACATATGGGTTTACTCTTTTGATGGGATCTATTTTTCAGCTTTTTATGCTATTTCTTTATATAAACGTATTTCTGAATGAAGCAACAAAAATATAACATTTTATAATCACGCCAATGTGATAACTAGATCTAAAGTCAAAGAATAATTTGAATTTGCATAGACAAGGTTTATAAGTACTTAAAGGGTTTTTGTGATAATATTTTTTCTTGGGCCGAATTTTATAATATATAGCAGTGATTCTCAACCTTTTTTTTGTCGCGGCACATTTTTAACGATTTCAAAATTTGGCGGCACACAAAGAAAAAGATAAGTTTAAAAGATGTTTACTTACCTATAATACACTGTGTAAAATAGTTTATGATAATAATTGTGAATGTAAAATAAAATAATATAATATGTACTACAAAAAACAACAGTACGTTTATTAAGGGATTAATTACAAGGTAATAATAAGAATACTTTTAATGAGAAATTTGAGCTTGATGTTTTTTGATAATTTCTGTTAGTAAAAAGAGAAAATAAAACTATTCTCATACTTCTTTTTCACTTCCTTTATACATTATTTGATTGAGGGGTGGAGGTGGGGATACTGGGAACACTTGAAATTTCTTCACGTTGGGGCGAATATTTCACTTTATGAAAGGTCACAGTTATCGAAGATAAAAACAGTTAAAAATATGGTATTTAACTGTAAAAACAACAGTTTTCTTTTACAGTGTACTTTTCTTTAATTTAAACAAACTTTACTCTTAATAAAAAAAAGCATTGCAATTTTTACTATATACATTTCTAAAATTTGGCGGCACACTCTAAGAATTTGGCGGCACACAAAAGTGCCGCGGCACAGTGGTTGAGAATCACTGATATAGAGAAATAAAAATGTGGGCTGATAGTTGAATTTGCGGCGACGTGCTTTCAACGACATTGATATGTATATCACCTTCTCGTTTTCTAGATTAAACACTGAAAAATGGTAAAACGAGACGATCAATTAGTGTCGCGATTGCGGAGCATCAACTCTGGCGAGGGTTCGGACACGATAATCTTACAATTCTAAAAATAAATTTATCGTACATCGTTGTTTTTTCGTTGAAATATAAATTCTTGTACAGAAGTTGGAATTGCCTTTTATTCTCTACCTAAATATGATGCCTGCATATTGGTGTCACACTGGAGCAACACAACGGCCTATTGGCGATGGTCAGGATCAATCCCGAAGGTAGAATATCATCTCGTGATTCAGATAGCGAGCTCAACACCTGAGCCGGTATCCCACTCTCCAAACTTTCCCACCACGTAAGGACATTTCAGGACACGACATATTTAACATACTAAAGCCTCATGTACTCGAAGGTCTTTTGTTTGCATCGAGTTTTGAATTCGAAACCATCCTTTTGCTAATTCGCGACTATACCAACTGGTAAAAGTTAACATGACCCCAGTAAAATGTAGGAAAAAAAGGATATCGTTAACGATAAAAACTTATGTGTGAAATGAAGAAGTTAGCTGATTCTGAACCTGATCTCCGTATCATCATTATACAGCATGATGCAACTAGCATCTTTTTAAAACCTTGGTTGGAATGTTTAGACCCTCTTTGGATTCTCAAATCCAATTTTAATAGGAATGTTGCGAAAAAATCAATTTCAGCAGAACTTTAATTCCTATTTTTAAGGCTGTGTAAAATTCAAAGTATCCTGATTCCAAATTATTCTAAAAATAAACTGACTTAAAAAGGAGTGGTTGAGTTTCCTCACACATTTCAATTAATGATGTTGAGAAGAAAGATATAGAAATGGTCATTAGAGTTCTTAAAGACTACAATTTTAAGTAAAGGTAATGATGCGAAACGGTATTACATTCGAGGACAAATTAGAAATGAAGAATTATTTTCTTCAAAATTAAGTTCTTTCGTTGTTCTCCTTAGGGACTTGGTAAGTAGCAAGCACAGTACACAGTTCTGAGGTAGAGTGTCATTTGGGCATAAATTATACGGATATGAAAGAAACGATTCGGTGAAGTACTTGAATTTTCGTACTGCTAACATTAAATCCCAATGAATTGAACTTTAAAATAATATTTTTGCTAAAATGTGGTATACAACAGACACCAATTATTTTTAATAAATTTTTTAATCCATGAAGATTTTCGCAGGCAAAAACCAAATAATTGCAAAATGTAAATGAATACAACTTAAACCGTAAGTGCTCATTTTGGGATTTGTTGGTTGTGTAATTAGAATTTTAATATAAACCATTTTAAGCCTCAATTCATGTGAGGGACAGAGTTTAGTCTATACAGTTGCGGCACATGATGTGTTCTAATCCTACTGAATTTTAGGGCGATCGATGACAATTGCTGAAACAATTTCTGAACCCGAGTAAAACATTAATTCAAAGAAACTGGAATTTAACACTCCAAAGTTTTGACGAGGTATATCGTCCAATATCTGGTCAATTTTGCTGTGGGCGTGATATCGGGTCTAGACAAAACTGCCTTAGTACTCCAAGAGAGAAGGAAAATCCAAGAGAGTAGAAAAACAAATTGTCCCTTTTCCAGAACTGGTGATAGTTTGGAACAGGTTTTTATACCAGGGGCTAGTACATGGCAATTTATGACTCGAAGATAACCACCACATTGGGTTGAATGCTGTTTCTTTAGTTTGGTGTTACTTTAAAGCAATCTTTAAAATACTATTCACTCTTGGATGAATCATTGACTGCAACACAATCTCCGGGGTAGTTGCCAAACCATATATATCTATTTACCAGATGTGCTTTCCACTTTTCATGCTTTTCTAGTTGTCTGGTAAAATGTACCTATTTATTAAGCATTGTTTAATTTGGATCGAATTGCAAGCCGTTGTGTGCGACAAATTACACATTCAAGTAGAAAGCAAATTACTTCATATAGCTTTGAAGCATTTGAAATTTAACTATGTAATATTTTACCTGAAGAATTTGTTTAAAGCATGTAGCATTTTTTATGTCAGTTGAGAAGTCGAAAATTCACTTATATCCAAGAGAACAAAAATAATAGCACTTAAATTCGAAAAAAATCCTTTTTGATGCAGACGTTTGCATTTAAATGACTAAAATTTGTGATGACAAATCCTGAATGTAGTAGTTCACCACCCATTCTGAGGGGGCTATTTAATAATCGGTCTCTAAAATACTTCTGGTCCAAATTGCACGGACTTCTAATAGAAACAATAAACTTAATCGATAATTAAATTCGAAGTTAGATATAGAAAAAGCAAAAAAGTATTAAATGTTCTCAGGAAGCTTTTAATAAAAGTTTATCTAAGCAAAACTATCATAGTACGAATCTGAGAGCGGCTGATAGACAACAGGGGCAATAAACAAATTTTCAACTAGGTTGTCACTAAATACTTAAATAAGATTATGGTATCTAAAGAGGAATCGAAATAATTAGTACTCCAGCAATAGCAAAACGTAGAAAATATGGAAAAACTACTTCATCATGTAATGGAAATATCTTTTGGTTATGTGAAGACAATTGTAAATCGGTACTGACAGCACAGCGTAGCAAAAAAATGGCTAATATTTTTAACTGTAATCTGTGGATCATTACGGAACTATTTTTTATAGAATTCCGATTGCTACTAATTATATGAATAATATTAATCTGTGAAAAACGAAAAATTATGACTTAAAATCTATAAATATTAATGGTTTCAGTTTTGTTTTCGGAAGCCTACATAAATGAGCATAATTATTTGCTTTATTGATGGAATTTATAATGCAACGTGTGGAAAGAAAAAAAGGAAGTTTACCCCAAAATCTATAAATTTACGCATAAAAATCTTGTTTTATAATTTAAGATAGAGTAATTACCCTAGTACTACAGAGTAATTCGGAGAGTTGAATCGGAAATTTACATCTTTCCACCGAATATATAGTTTCTTGAAACTTTTGGACCGAACCCAACTGGACCATGTAAAACAATTCAGTTAATTGCATCATTAGTCCTAAGAAAGATAATGAAATACTAAAAAAACAGACTTAGAGTGACTTGACCTAGTAGGCACTTACTTAATGAAAACGCCGAGAAAGAATTATCACAAACCAAATTCGTCCATTATAGAAAGTATCTTGCGTAAATTACAGCAAGAATGGAAAAAAAGACATTTTCTAAATAAAAGATGCATTTTGCGCAAAAGTAAAGTAGTTTTTATTCCTCACTGAAGGAAAAGCACTCCATGTCAAGGAAGAGAAGTGTGTGCTTCTAAAAAAGCAATAAGATAAATTACGTATGGAACATTCTGCACTTTACTTTCTTTTCTTATGAAATGCATGTGTTTCCATTTGTATTGCTGAGAATAGGTCGCAGTTAAATTTATTCTAGCTTATTGAGATCGGTAGGATTAATATTTATGATTATGGTTTTTGCTTCAGTTACCAAAGACCATCATGTACACGGGGGCTGGAGCATGTTAAATTTGTCGTAGCCTCAAATGTCTTCACGTTAGCGTGGGTGTGGAAGTTTGGCGATTGGGATGCCAGCTGACCTCGTCATCTGACCGTGGTTCAAAATTACGTGGCGTTGTCCTCGATTCTTTCCCTTGGGGATTCTTCCCGGACCTTCACCAATAACCCGTTGTGTTGCTTCAGTGCGACGTTAATTAATTACCATCGTCATTATCTTCAGCTACCACATAAGATATATTATAAAAATCAACTTGCTGCAACTCGTTGGATCAAAAGAAAAACAAGAGATTTTGTAATACTAACACGATAATTTTATTTTTTAATATGTTTTTTGTACAAAAGTTAGAAATACATCCAGTGAGTTTTGAAACTGAACCGTCTATAACTTGCAGGTTGCTAGTGCAGTGCGCAAAACCCACTGAGCCATGGCTACCCCTTAATGTTTGTTATGTTTGTTAGATCGGGACTGGAATATATGGATTATTTTTGTTATGAATACTGTATCATAAATATTGTAAAGAGTAGGGAATAAGTTTTTGTAATACATGTATTTTAAGAATTATTTTGAATTTTCAGGTGTAGAGGAATCTTTTTAATTGAGAGAACATTTCGGATGTATTACTTTACAGCACATTAGAGGCATTGTTATAACAAAATATATTTTACAACAATAGAATTGATTCGTTCTTTTTAATAGCTTGTGTTGATTTTAGCTTCCCCAAATATATCACTAGAAACGGAAACGTATTTTCTGTTAAACCCTTTAAAATGCGTGTAAGAATTCTGTTGAAAACATTTTTTTAATTGTGCAATTCTTCCTCGGGAGTTGATATATTTTTTCATGATTTCAATTTAATAAGGAATTTGTTGGAATGATGTTTATAGTTTTTATGTGTTTATCTAGCTGTATTTGTTTTTTCCTTAGGTTTATTGGATTGTATATTTATTGTTTCTTTGAAATATATATATATATATATATATATATATTTCTGTGGAGAAACTGCCTTCTAAGTAGATAATTAAAATACAGCGTAATATTTTTTATCTTGAGTAAGTAGAAAAAGATTCAGATATTACTAAAACAAAGTGTACAGTTTTTATGAAAGGCAATTAAAATGAATCAAAACAATGCGTGTAATTCGAATCATCATTAAAGCATAAATTGCTTATACTCTTCTTAAATCCACATTAAAACAAAATACTTACACATTAAAACAAAACATTTACTCTAAAATGAGTTTTAACAGTTTTCAATTCATGGGTACTATCTCATAACTTATTAGATACTCAGACTGTTTTGGGGTTTCGGAACATTTCAAAAAGTTTTCATATTTAAATTTAAAACACTGCAGATGGTTTAGGTTGAAATATCGAAAGGATGAAAGCCACTAGCCTTGTTATTCCGGTGGCTCACTGAGATTGAGTTGTATCATGTGAAAATACAATATTACGTAATATTGCATGTTCCTACAAATATATCATATGCCAAATTATTTAAGCAACTTATGATGTTTTTATTTTCCTTTTGCCCACAATTAATGCAGATGGAGTATAATTTCTGTTGCCTAATTTTGATACATGATTAAGATATTTGATTAGAAGTAACTAACTTACAACCAATTACATAGGTTTAATACTTATTCAAATATTAAAAATAACAATCAGCAAAAATAATATGAAAGAAATGGTGTTATAATATTGTCTTAAATTACTAATATTCAAAACAATTCTTTCCTGCTTCGCAATCACATGTTTCATTTTCTTATTGTAAAAATACTTTCTCTCATGAAGAATTCTAATACTTAAAATGAAACTTAAGCGTAATAAAATTATCTTTCGAAATTAATGTGCTGTTTTATTTCCGAAACTGCTATCAGTTTATTAGGAAAATCTGAAAATGAAATTAAATGCAGATTTAAAGCATCATTCTTTTATATTAGGAGAATGGATTGGCATATGAAATCCTGCAGTCTAAAACACGTTTCGTTGTCATGTCTATCAAATCATCATTTCCTCAAATTATCATAATCTTTTCCATGTCGTGATCAGTATAATTAAGAGTATAAAAACCAAATATAGTATTTAAGTATTAAATTAAAACTAGTAAATTTGCAATTCAAGGAACTCTTTTCTAATGAATCTCTCAGAGTATTTTTCTTGTAAAATTGAAATCACCCAAAAGGAAACATAATCACTATAATCTAGTATGGTTGCAAGAAAAAATTACAACATATTATTTCTAAGTCGTCAATTTATAAATACATTTGTATAAAACTTGGTTACAGCCAATATTAGATCATATAATAATTTTAAAACTATTTTAAGCACACAGTTCATAGAATTCATGAATTGTTTTTAAGCACAAACAGTATACAATCCCCATTTACCCCAGCAATAAAAATTATAATTTCTTTTTTATATTAAGACATTCAACCGATAGTGCACAATCAATTGAAATTAATTGCAGAAAGCAAAGGGTTATAAACTAATATTTCCTATCCTGGTTGATTAATTTCCATAATTCATCTGATTTGAGCAGCAAACAAAAGTAAAACATATTGAATATTTAAAATTTATTCTCTGATTTCTATAATTAAGCACTTTACATAATAAATGGGTTTAGCAATGCTTTAGAATAACATAATGCACCAATATAATTCTTGGCTAATGCTTCCACTCTTTTAGAATCCTCCACAAATAAGAATTCGCAGACATTTCGTTACACCACTTCCTAAGCAAATGCAATTATATTGGAATCTGGGAAGTTCCCTCGAAAACTAAACCTACCAACTTACATTTCATCGGAAAGGGAGTAAATAAAGTTTGGGAGATTATTATGAAACCTTGACAAGGGAAGGGAGTTGGCTGTGCATATAAATTCAACAACCAGGTGGTGTATACAGTTATAAGCAGAGTTCTCATTTAGTACGGAAATTACTAAACAGGATATGCAACAACTTTGTGAAACAGAGGGGGATGAGGTTGGAAATAACGGTTAATGTGGTTAGCCGTAATCAATGTCTATCATTATCGAGAACAAAATTAAGTTACAATCTTGAAAATTTTAACGCTTTTGATCTTTAGAGAAGTTGAACTAAGCTTCGAACAGAAAAATAACAAAATATTCTAGATTTTTCTATCAATAGCTAAGAGTACTTTAAAATATTATGAATTTTTACTGGCAGTTTTGTTGTCAATTTTAGGTTTCGTTGATATACTTCATATTCTCATACCAAAAACAATTTAAAGGTATTATGCTGTTCAAGAAAATATACATTCCTTTTTTATAATTACATAATAATTAGCTTATTATATATACAATCCGTATACCGTTTGCATATAATTTTCATCTTTCATGAACCTTTAAGGCTTAAGAACCGATAATTAATACCTGTAAAAACCCGTTTAGAAATTTAGTAAGAATCACCTTCATCGAAACACAATTACTAGTTTTCTCGATCACTAAATTTAAATAATAATCGTATTATTTGCTTTATGTTTTTAGAATCTTTCTTCAGGGATCAATTTATACAACGCCACTACCGTTGTGAAAGCATATACCGTAAGTATGGGACATCATGGTGACTGAAATCTAATAACAGTAATTTTTGCCTTGAGGTCTTATGCAAGCAGTTTGGAACTGCCCCATATCCCCCAAAACCTATTACCTTTTATTTTTATTGTTTTCATGATTAATGTGAAAGAAGGGTTACTGTTACAGAATTAAAACATACTTCCATTCTCTTTGGTTATTTGTACATGTACATACTTACGGAAAAGAAGGGCCGTGGTAGCCTAATTTGGTAGAGTTGCGGATTAGCAATCGGAGGGCTGCGAGTTCAAAATTCGATCCATAGACCGTCGTGTATGTAGGATTGGTGCATATTAATCGCTGTCTTGGCCTCAAATGTCTTCACGTTGACATGGTGTGGAAATTTGGAGAGTGGAGTGCCAGATCAGGTGTTGACCTCGTCACCTGACCTTGGTTCAGATAATGTGCTTGGGTTTCTTGGAGCTTTCCCTTCGGGATTGATCCCAAACCGTTGCCAATAGTCCGTTGTTTTACTCCAGTGTGACAAATTCAACTACAGATCGATCAGAAAATACGATATCGACTGTGTTTCGCATTAAAAAATGTTGTCATGATGATACTCCTGTATGCAGTATACACTTATTGAGATTATATTACATTTTCCCCTCACACATTTCAGCTCAGATGTGACCTCATCATCTGACCGTGGTACGCGGTGTTTTCCTTGGTTCTTTCCCTTCGGGTTTGATCCCGGATCGTCTCTAATAGTCCTCTGTTTTGCTCCGTTGCGACGTTTATTAAAATACCTACCTACCCCTCACGCATTTGAAAGGTTTTTCATTAAATGTAGTACGAAACTAATCTTCAAGTCCTATATTTACGCCTCCTGTTTCTAGACCTAAACCAAAAGTAAAACTGTTGGGAACTGGCAAACAGACATTTTCGTATACTACCTATGTAACTTCATAATGTAAATAAGAAGTGTTTTACTTTTTAGAAGTGGAAAAATTATACATATTTTTGTAATTACATTTTGATGAGAAGAACTATAAACGCAATAACAATTATTAAAATTTTCGTACTCTTCCAAACCAAAGAAATGGAAAATTTTTAATTTAATAATGTTTATTTACTTAGCGACATTAAAGATCCAATCCAATTACATCACAAATAGAAAACTCAAAAGATATAGATAACATATTTAACAACTTGCAAACGTTCCTTCGAATAACAGTAACAAATTTGTAATAGATGAAACTGATCAAAATAACTATAAAAAGAAGTTATTAAATCGGAAAAGCTTCATTATAAATATAAATGGAGTGTTTGTACATTGATTATTTTCGACTCATTTCAAGTTTTCTATCCTTTTTGTGCTCGTCTGATACAAAACCCGGCTCTTGTGCGTTTGGTGTCTGTTTGTCCATCTGTCTGTCTGTACGTATGTATGTGTGACCATATCACATCCAAATGGTTGCATAGATTCTCATGAAATGTTGCGTACTGTGAGTACTTACACTCATTTAGTGACTGAAGTTGGTTGCGTTAGTCTGTCCGTCTTCCGTTCTGTCTGATTTTGTGTCTGTGTGTTTATAAAAGTATCACAAAAATTTATTCACCAAATTTTAACGCAATGTTCTATATTGGATAACCCATGTTTTAGTTTAGTGAATACATCATTAAAAATTCCCTTGCTTACATATTTAGGCAAGTTTCATTTTAAAACATTTGAGTAACTATACTTAATTCAACCATAATTTAGAAGTTTTGGAGTAGCTGAAAGGTATATTGAGTGTTGCAATTACTTGTAATGTTTTACCAGTACAGTGAAAAAAATTACCTTTCAAAAACCTATTTTTACGGAATTTAAATTCTAATGCTTGTAATTCGAGCTTTATTTATTTTCTTTGAAAATATGAACAATTTTGGAATATGTGGGACAGACGATATTTTGCAGCGAATGGGAACTCGTGTTTATTTGTCACGTGCAGTGATATTTTCTGTTTTTTCGCTTGGAATTAATTTCGTATTTTTAAATTTTGCCTAATGTTTCGTTGCAAGTTGTGTCAACTGTGCAAGATCGGGAGATAAAAAAGAATCACGAATTTATATCTTTAGAACACCATTTTCCGCCAACTTTTATTTTGTTTCATTTCGCTGTATTCTTCTTCTCTATATTAAATATTTATTATTTTGATAAATTCTATTTCCTTTTCATCACACGCAACACCGCCCCAAAGAATTCGATTCAAAGGGCATGTAGATTAGAATAAAGCAAAATTTAAGTGTAATTTTCCCATTATTGAAAGAACGTTAATGTGAAAAAAATTTGAACTATGACTTTTGAAGTATTACAAATTCTTTGTCATAGCGACAGAAAGTGAAGGTAGCTTATTTTACGAATTGAAGCTGTATTTAAGCACCTTATATAAGGAAAGTTTGCTAAAACAATGATTTTCTTTAGAGCAAACATTGTCAAATCAAATGTAACCTATTACCATTCAAATAAAAGGTAATAAGTTACCTTTGCTTTGTCTGTATTGAATACATTCAATTATGAAATAAATTTTTGTATTATTTTAAATATTATAGCACGTGCCACAAAACGGAATTTTCAAGTAAAAACGGATTTGCTTTTGAAACAAACTTAGCGATAAATATCTTATGAAATTAATTTTTCATCTTTCCCTTAATGGTGGCGAAATTCGAAAATTTTGCAAGTCTGATTCAAAAGAGCAGCGAGTCAAAAAAGTAGTGGGTTAACTATGAGTGCGAAAGTATTCACTGCAGATTTGTCACTTTTGTTAATTGAGTTTAGCAATTTTACAGGAAAAGGACTTAAGAAAGGAAATTCATAATCCTCCCTCAAAATCGTCTTTTGTAGTAGTTACCTAAGTGTGTCACCTTTCATCAGTTTGAATCTTCAGCAGGGGTGCGATATATGTGAAATGTATTACATGGTGGATATGCATATGTAGGATTTGTTTAATTTAAAAAATGTCGAAAAGGTGTTACAAAATTATTTTACTCACACTTAAATGATTTGCCATTTTCCTTCGAAAGAGAAAAGTGCTCATTCTGATCACTTTTTCAAACTATAGTTAACCAATTCAACCAGAGTGAGATGAGGTACTTTCTGCTAGTTCTTAATATAATTTCAACGAGAGAAAGGAATTTTAGATAAAACATATCTTACTGTGAATATCGATATAAAACTGAACGTTGGATAGTAATTCTGGACAGTCAATATAATTATCCAAAAGTTTGAAGAAAAAAGTTAAATATACGAGTAAAATAATCATGTGTTTTTCTAAAGAAATTAAGCTAAACGAACTTCAGACATGGATTTCAGTATCCAATGAAATCGGTCTTAAAAAGTATGGAAATTTAAAGAAAACGATGGATATATTTTTGAAAACTGTATTATTCTAAAATCACAATATTAACCCTCCTGGTGGTTGTCTCGACGAGGTATCTCACCATTAGCATCTCGTCTTTCATTGCATTAGGGTCAAAAGTACTTGATGTAAGATCTTGATGGAACGAGGTATCTCTTCATTAGAAGAAAACTTATCAATTTCAATCTCGTCGTCATAAAAAATCGACAGTATCTTAACGGCAAGATATCTTGTCATTAGCAAAATTGGTCAGATCTTGATGAACGAGATATCTCGTCGAAACCACTTGGAGGGTTAAAGTTTGATAAGGTTTAAAGCTAAAAAGTGAAGTTTTAAATTCAACCTAATGCGAGTAACTAAGTTCCGAACCTTTTTCAACTTAGCGTTAACACTTCAGAAACAACTCCCTTGTTGATGGATGAACAAGATAGTAAATATACAACTTACCTGCGTGTAAATGATATGTGTGATTAATATTCATTAATTTTGTAAAATTATGGCATTTATATTTAATGTAAAATGATGGCATTTTTATTATTTAGTGTATATTTTATGTCAGATTTAATTTAATATTCATCAATATTCCACCTCCAGCTCTAATTACGCCATAGGTAAAAGTTAGTAGAAATAAAGATGTAAAATTACTCTTCGTAAGTGCACCTGATATGTAACCTCCATCAAGCAACATTGGGGCAAGAACTTCACTCTCGGATAACGAGTGTTTCGAAATGAAGGCCGATTAAAGTTCCATGCATGTTGACGTTATTGCCTCATTTCGTAAATCGTAATGATCATTTTAATATCGATTCCAAAATAGAATGCTTTGATAAATTACCGATCGATTTCAGCTAAAGCGTCACTCCCGGTTAGCTCTTTAATACTCGTTTGCAGGTCATTAAAATATCCTAGATATCTGAATTTCTTAGAGTAATGGATACTTTTTTAGAGCTGCTACAAAACAAGCAGCTGTGCTGAACATTTATTTCGATACATTTGCTGTAAGATTTAATACTAAAACCATTGAATCAATAGTGCTATTGAAAAATACAAAAACGGTTGCGAAATAACAAGGGAATGGTAGACAAGAGTAAGCAAATACAATATTGTCAGGTAGAAATAATTAAAAATCGAAAGAAAAAAATTAATGGTTTATTTGGAGAAAGAAGAAACAGCAAAACAAAACAGAAGTGGAAAAGTGATAAATAAATATTTATATATATAAAATTGCAAACATCATTTCAACTTTTAGGATTCACTGCAAGATGCTTGTAGGACCTTCTACGATGTCATTACCAAAACTACAAACTTTAATGAAAACTATTTGCGAAAAAATATCGTCTGTCATCAAAGAATAATGGCTTAAAAAAGGAACTGTTTCAGTTTCTTTCAATTATTTATCTTATGCACAGTTCTGTAGGCCATATTATATATTACTATTAGATATCAGACTACATTTTCAGATCTTTTTTAGTACATTTAAGTATTGTGTTCACACAATTTATTTCTACGTGCAGACAAAATGTACGAATTTTAAATCAGATCAGATACACTTTCTAAAGTTTCTGTGGTTAAAGCGACCAAATTCGTTTCTTTTTAAGAGGCAGTCTAGTTATGATTTCATATGTAAAGCATGGCCGAACGTCATCGACGAAGAATTGTAAATTTACGAAATTCAAAGACAAAAATCAAAGAATTTCTCTAAAATTTGAATACTTAACTACAAAGGTATTATATCTCACATTCTAAGGACAGTTTTTCGATAAAACTATTCTCCGCAAACTTCATATGTTCAACGTATCGCATTTAGAATATTAATAAGAGTTCCATTGCATAAAGAAACGCAGATCAGCAAAAAGGGTAAATAAGCTAGCGACAGCTAGTGTGTTGAAATGGGGAATACTCATCGATGAGTCATGATTGGTAATATTTGAAACCAAAGGACGGCTTTTAGGCTTTGGAAGTCTACAGAGAACAGTCAAGAGGGCTTTTAGTAAATTTTAAAATACGGGAGTACTTTTGTATTATGTCCTACCTCTACATACTCGATTGAGTTACAGCTGGAAAACATTTCAAATTTCAAAGCACCAGGTAATCAAAAGCCCCATCAATTCAATCTTTGTAAGATGACCATCAATATTATGCCTCCATATCTGCTTTCCTGCTTTGAGCGGCTCAGTTAGTTGATTTAATCATCATGGAACGGCAGCATCACATGGCAATTTTCAAGTTCAGAGACCGATTCCACCTTTAAATACCACTGACCCAAAAAGCAAGTGTTTAAATGGAAAAGCGGTTACCCAAGAACGATTTCACCCTTTAATTCTCTGAGCGTCACGAGATTTCCGAGTAGCGCAATATTACTTTCGCCCAGACACATTTAATGACTAAATAGACACATCTATTATTTGAAAGAATGCTAGGAAAGATTCTATTGGTTAAGAAACCTTGTTAGATGTCATGTAGGGAAGTCTGCAGTCGGCAGTACCGATATATGCATGTGAACCCCTCAGATGGTTAAGCTGTAGATGGTTATGACGAAAATGTTTATATATTTAACCTTAATCCTTTCAAGGAGAGGGAGACGCGAGACGTCCTGTGGTCCTTGAATGATTTCAGAATATCAGAAAATTGTACTACTATTAAAAATGTATAAAACCTATAATAAAAGCTAAAGTTTACCTCATATCTTAAGTCTTTCTAGGATATCCATTTGAGAAACTGAGATTCTTACTCAATGGGGATGTTTGTAACTGCAGTTTGTGTGAGTATGTCTTATTCTCCATTTAATTCCTCATGCTTGGAATAGTAACAATCCGATTGATTAGTAATACCTTCTTAGCATTTATATACCATGAAACTGAATTTTAGTACATCAAACATTTTAAAGAAATTTATAAAATCATTATGATGTCGTAATAGAGAATAAAATCCACTTAAAATGATAAGTTATCATCTCTAGATAAAATACGTATTTAAATTCTCCTCGAATAATAATCTAAAGCATCATAATATTCTGTAAAGTTACGGGTATTTGGTAAAATTTTAGTGAGGGCTTATCTAAAAACTTTTTATAGGATATTTTTGTCATTAGATAAAGTTTTGAAGCAAAAATCTTTCATGATATCGATTAGTGTCCTCACAAATTGAATGCAAGTAACCAATTTATTTTTACTTCGATAAACATGTCTAACTCGTTAGACGAGAGCTTATGGAAAAAACTAGTGTATCGCAGTCCATAATTTTTGATATCTAGTCAAAATAGCTCTTCTATTAAGTAAAGTAACTGATAGTCAAGTAGAAATAAAGCAATTCATTAGTTCTTTTCAAATACGACAAAGATCAATCCACACAATGTTACGAAATTATTACTTACTAAAGCGATCAACTTGGATGGATGGTTATGTTCTAAAATAAATATGTAAGGTTCATTTTTAAAACAAAATTTACTTATCATCTTACACATGTGTGTGTGATGTGTAAATGTGTGTGAATGTGTGTTAGATGTGTGTGAATAAGAAAATATCAAACATGATCTAAAAAAAATAATACTCAAACACAAAAAGTTTTTAAGTTTTTTACTATGTATTTTTCAAAGGTATAGGCTTTGAAAAAGGTATGTATTATTCTTACCAAAGAAAAGCCAGTGTGCTCTTCCCCATTCCACAAACACTTTTCCCAATGAAAAATATTTATATTATTCATTCTTACTGTATTCATGGATATATTAATGCCTTTAGGGTGGAAATATCGCTGAATGTTTAATCGAATGAACTCTTGTGTTGACTTATAATTTTGCGGAGAAAGATTTCACAGAACTTCCACATCTGACACTCAGGCTCAAAACGTGCAATTTGGTATATGAATAATTGAACATTTCTACTTCAGTACTGTGATGAAAAAGGTATTTACTTCCAATGATGAATTAAAAACCTTTTCATTTGTGATGCATAACTTACGAGAAAAAACTTTTTTTCATTATTTACTCATGCATTTATTCATTTAATTAATCGCATTTCCATCGAAGTTGATTGATTAAATAAACTGATAAATGTGAAATGAAAATGTTTCTCAAACCGCATCAATTTCTTTTAGTATTGTGAAATATTTGCCGAATTGTGAATGCAGAGTACATTATTTCAAACTTTAATTGGTTTTTGTACCATCGAATCTCGCTTAATTAATTCCAACAGTATTCGATGTGGTCTCCTGAGATGCAATTTTTAATCAAATTTCCATGTACCCTCTTATTGCTTTCCGGTATGATGTCCTTGAAGAGTGATATAATTTATTTTTGTCGAAGTTATTTGTGCTTAGTTGCATTTATGAAAAGCAAGATATTATTGCGACGGTCTCTATTTCATTATTCAAAGATCCATTATTTTACTTTCGTGATTTCTGATTGATATGCAAATAAAAATTTAACTTCTAAACATAAAGGCGTGCGAATGTAACAATTACAAAAATGAATTTTAATCATTTCACATAACAATTTTTTCCATACAAGATTTATAACCAATTTGAGAACATTAAATAGTTTTTAATGTATTTAATGTGTGATACGATCCCACACACACATTAACTGCATTGAATAGCGTAAAGCTAGTGTATGAAAAGAAAACTATCATTGCTCATACATCACTTCAGCCTAAGACATAAATAGGACCACGGTAGCCCCGTTGGAAGAGTATTGGATTAGCAACCGGAAGGTTGCGAGTTCGAATCCAACCAAAGACCATCGTGTACAAAGGGGATGGTGCACGTTAAATCTGTCGTAGCCTTAAATGTCATCACGTTGGTGTGGTGTGAAAGTTTGGAGAGTGGGATGCCAACTCAGTTGTTACCTCGTCATCTGACCGTGGTTTAAAATTATGTGATGTTGTCCTAGGATCTTTCCCTTTGGGATTGATCCCGGACCGTCATCAATAACCCGTGTGTTGTTCCTGTATGACGTTAAATGAAACACCTACCTACCCTAAAACTTAAATCATAACTCTATTTCTACTAGCAGAAGGATGAAGACGTAATATGTGTGATAGTTTAGTTCAGGATATTACTTGTATTTTGATGTGCAAAAAATATTTTATTTCAGATATCGTTAACGATAAACTCCAGGGTATCACTAACTTGGTAGACAAAACGTTACTCTCTTTTGATAATTATTGAGGAATTCTCTGAGAAAAAGTAAGAAAGGTCAATTAAATATTAAAGTATTTTTAAGTACATGGAACAATTTTTATAAACTCCCCAAACCAAAGCTCTTAGAGGTAATCTAAAACGAGTCAATACATTAAGTTTGAAATATATTCAAATGTTGCTGAAGTGGAACAGTTCAGTAAATTAACTGAGCATTTTTCTGAAAAGGACCACCGCGGAAAAGTTGAATTTATATAATTAAAGTTCCCTATTTTCCTAGGAATAGTTGAATGTAATATTTACCTTTTTACATTAAAATAGTGAATGAAAATGGAATTATCTGTAAAACTGCTGAATATATATAGAGAATTCCGCTTTTACACAACTTCTGAACTAAAATTATGAAGTTTCTGTTGATGTGATTATATTGATATAATTTGCTACATATATGGATACATATTGAATTTTTTTATCATAATTTGTCTCATCAAATTAGTTCTATCTTAATATTAAGATATATTCATACATAGTCAAATAGTTAAAATATGTCTGATTTATATTGAAAAGTATGCAGTTAAGAGAGTAGTTTTGCAATTTATGCAACCTGTAATTCGACAAAAGAAGTTTCTACTAAGGCAAAGATTTAAACAAAGCCTCTAAAATGATGTTGAATTGATAGATCTTTAATATAGCTCCAATTTCAGATAATATATAACTTATATTGTATTAGTAAATAAAAAAATTCATGAACTTCAATAACAATAAGAATATTGCAAATTATTGTAGATAAATTAAAAATAAATTTCCCTGAGATTAGAAGTTGAAACAAATTAGAATGTTATGACTTTATATAACATTAGGTGGCCATTAGATCTTCATACTTTATACAGCAAGTTAACTTAAATTAGCTATTTCCCATAAACAATTTTGATACAATTAATACATTTTTAAAATTGCATTTTTAACTCACTGTTTTTATGTATTTGACGAGAGTATCTTCTAGATTATATGTAATCATAATCTGAGTGCATAATGAGGATTACCTATACCATTTGGATCAAGCAGGTGTTCTAATTTTGAAAACTGACAATGACAAAATTAAAATACATTATTTATACTAAGTAGATTTTGATGAGAAATAATTCAAACTTAAATCCAAAGTTGTAACAATAAGATCATGTGAATTCATTTTTTAAATTTAACAATTAGTAGAGATTTATCCTAAATATGTCCAAATCCTGTGAAATCAGTACTTAAAGCTATCTTATTTCTATAATGAAGAACATTCATGTTATTTAAACTTTCTTTCGAAATACAACAAAAATGAATCAGCTATGGTGCTTCTTAAGTTTAGGTACATCAATTACATTAGTACTAAAGAAAACTTTTCGCTATGAAAATAACTGTGTACAAAATACTTTAAAAGAAAGCAATTTATCTTTTTCAAAGTTCACATCATCAACTAGAATTACAAGTTCCTTGACAGTAAACAAAAACTTTAACTGTAGTTTCTAGATTTTTATGATATTCATCAACAAATCTAGTATTAAATAGGGAATGAATGCTCAAAGCAAAATGTCGAAGAGTTGTGGTTTTCTAAATTGTGAAAATGCAAAAAATGCAAATAAGTGCTATTTTTCTCATATCAAATACTTGTTTGTACTGTCTAAACTAAACTCTAAATCGCATAATTGAGCTTATGATTTACTGTGATGAAGAACTCTATGCTCTAGTACATTCTTTGTAGATTGTTAGTATACTAAATATGCCTTGGGGGAACATGAGTAATCCATCTATCTAATGATATATTTCAAACTAAATTGTGAATTATTATGCTTCTTTCAGATATGCCAGGTGTGAAATTTATTACAATTTGAATTTGCTCTTTCCTAATGAATACGACCTTTCTAGTGGGTAGAAGAATTGATACAGATTTCATCAAACTTTAAAAATTTTTTGAACTGTAACATGAAAAATTTTACCTCAACAGAGGATAAAGTTATTATTTGACGAATGAGTTACTTAAATCGTAAGTTTTAATGAATGTGTAATAAATATGTAAAATATATACTATTCTGTGCTACACTACAATGTATTTATCTACAAAAATGTTCATTGAATATATCCTAAACATAGAATAAAGTCCTCTGTATTCTGGCCTCACATAAAAAATGATTAGCCCTCTTATATAAAAAAATGATGGTGAAACGATGAACAATTTATTATGAAAGAATTAAAAATTGATTTCCTTGAGATTAGAATTCAAATATCTGAATTTACCGTAGTTTAAGCAATTTAAGATGTGATGCATCTGTACTCACAAAACAGAACTCTGAGGTAAATAATGAACGAGGTATTCAGATGAATACAAAATTGCCAAGTTTTTATTCTACTTTTATAAACAAGGTTTTAAGCAGATGCATCAACAAGAAATGAAGTCACCAAAGGATTCAAAATGCCAGAACCCTCAGAATACAATCTGTGTTTTCGTTAGCATTCTTTTAACACCAAGGTACAGAGAAAGACGACAAAGATAAATAAATATGGAAGTCACATCAGAAGTTTTCCCTTTTCCGGCTGATACCGGTATCAGTTCCAAGAGCGTCTGAAAAGAGGTCATTTGGGCGTGAAAGATAGCCCTGGAAAAGGAAATTCTATACCCAACTGTAATAAAGGCGGCAACTTCAATGATTTATCCCTGGCCAGCAGTTCGGATGGGTCAATCAAGGCCAGCAGGTGGACGATACTCCCATCAACCCTCTTTACTTGGTGGATAATTGTTTGTTCGATCATTGATCCAGTCCCTTAGTTCTTTTTATCACCCAAAGAATGTGGGAGTCTTTACTTTTTGTTTCTCAGCTTTCGTATATTTGAGTGAAACTATGGCATGGGACATTTCAGTTTAGTACTGCACTTAACAAATACTTACGTGACACAGAAGTGTTAAAACACATGGCCGGTGTTTGAGAGTAGCGAGATGTAAACCTTTAACAGGTACAGAAGTGCGGGCTGAATGGTTATGCCCTGTTCAGAAGTGTGATTTCGTGGGTTTTGAGAGTTGCCTGCAGGTGGTGTCAGATTGCAATGCACTGTTACGGATTAGTGCCGTAAACTTGGGCTGAGTTTCTTTTATAGTTGTAGAGTAGAAATAAAAGTGGTGTTTTTCTGTTTCTACTGCGATCTCGTTTTTTGCGCTACCAAAATAATATGGTCAAATGAAAGCACAGATAGACAAACATTTATAAAAGTTTGAAATATAACATGAAAATAAGTTATGTAGATCTGAATGTATATAAGTTCACATAAGAGTAGCTCTATGCTATTTTAATTTGGCGTTTAAATATAAAAAAAATCTGTTTCAGTAAATCCCGATCATAAAAATATATTTCCAGGGTTTATTTCGATGAAGATAAAGCTCCTGGGAGATATGGGTGGCAACACTATTTTTCAGACTCATAAAGTATTATTAATTAATAAAATCGTTGTCAATATATTTAACAATCTATGAATTACTTAATCATTGAATGCATTTTATTCGATGAGCTAAAGTTCTTATTTCTCCACTCACATTTCATGTAGGTTGTACTTCCTTTTATAGTTAAATAAAATAGTAATAAATTTACTAAGCAGTAAGACAGTATTTATTTATATTTTTTCTAATCAAGTTTGTTGTGCAACACATCAAGCGGTTCAGGGCTCCTGTAAATCGGATATTGAGTACATTTTAACATGATAGCAAAGCTGTGTGTGGTCACACGACTCATGAGTATTAGTGCATCATTATTTAGAAAAAAAAACGAATGTGCAGTACTTATCAGAAAACTACTATTTTAATGAATTATAATTGTTGCTTCAATCTTTGTTCATAACTACTAGTAACAATCTACGTTATTATCAATCAAAAACTACCCACATTTAACTACAAAATATGCAGTTTCCTTCAATCCCGTAGTAAATTATATTTCAAATACGCATTTCAAACACTGATGCATTTGTTCAGCTACTTCATGATGCTCATTACACTTAACCCCATTACCAATTCATTTAAAACACTGTAAGCAATTAGACTCAAATAGAAAGTAAGCATGCATCGCGTTTTTTAATGTAAAAAATAAAAAAAACATCTATACCCAAATTATCGAAAAAACTATTCAAGAACATTGGTGCAATCACTGCATCATTTCCTTTCAGTCTACTTTATAGGTGTACCATAAGTTTAGCAGAAAGTAAACATAAAGAATAAGTGATGCTATTAAGTAACTAAAACTAAAATGGAGATGATTAATTCAACGCTATTTGCTCTACCGTTCGAGTCATTAACGTAAACATTATTTTGCATAGTTTGAAAGGTAACGATACAACCTCCAACGAGCATTAGCGACGGATAATTCTCACAAAATCTCATTTTTCACGGAATAATTCCCAGTACTTTTCTCTGAAATTGTAGCAAGTATTACAAACACAAATGGCCATACAGTAATTTCACTGAAAATGCCAATATCTCAAACATAATCCACGGAATTTATTACTTTTTTTTGCTATTTATCTGAAAAATAGTGTTCATTTAACCGTCATAAAACTGTGCTGTATTCATCTTAATTAAACCAAGTTTTCTCTTTTAGCTTTTATTCTCAATAAAAGACATGCAAACTTTGTAGCTGGAGGGCTATTGCATCTCGGATAACTGTCTGAATCTAGCATTAAGACAGAAAACATGTTTATTGAGTTAAACAAACATGTATCATCTACCTATTTTTAAAATGATGTACTTAAACATATAAATACTCGTTCAATTTATAATGTTTATCGTTTTTAAACATTCAGTTAAATTATTTCGTTTCTTATAATTAACGTTAACCATCTTGGTGGCTATCTCGACGAGGTACCTCGTCATTATCAAAACTGACCAGATCTTGAGGCGATATTTCGTCATTAAAAGAAAACTGATCAGATTTTGGTATCGTCATCATAAAAAAATTGGCAATATCTTAATGACGAGATACCTAGTCATTGGCAAAATTGGTCAGATCTTGGTGGACGAGATATCTCGTCAAAACCACTTGGAAGGTTAAGATATTACAATAAGTGACCATAATATTTGGTAATATTCCATACATAAATATGGAATATATCAAAGATTTTATTTTAATTTTGTAAAAAATAACCATAGAAAACATGATTTCAATTAATGGGACTTTTGCCCAGGATGATTAGTTGTAGTGATATATTTTGCTAACTAAACTTCGTAAACAAAATTTTTACACGCATAATGCTGAAATTTCTGAAAAACAAGTTATCCATAATCCAAAAGTTATTACGTGGGCGAGTGTGAAGATGTAGGCAATAAATTATTGAAACAAATGAAGTGAATACAGATCAAAATTTTTGAGTATGTAATCCACATTTCTGACACTAACAAGAGGCAGAATAAATGAAAGAACATACCTTTACCATGACAGAGAAAGGTATGGGCCTCTGACACTAAAAAGTAATGTTTTCCTGCGAAAGTTCAACTATTAAAATGAATATTTATGCTTATTTTGAATAAAGTTTGCGCAACACTTAAGCGGTCCAAAAACTTCTTTTGTTTAGCAAAAGTGAAACAGAGGTTGATAACAACATCTTAAAGCATATTACAAAAATGGCAATTAGTAAGGATATAAGTAAATTTTACAATGAATACAGACCTGATTGTGGTCACACGACTCACAAACATTAGTGAATCATTATTTGAAAAGCTAATGTACTCTAAGCATTTTTATATCTTCTAACTAATACACAAATGAATCTGAAATATTTAAATAAAAGGAGGATCCTGTTTACTACTTTAAATTTAAGTTATATATGCGACACTAAGAAGGAAGTATTTGGCGATGCATAATGCTTTCTTTGGTGTTTACTAACAACTTGAGACATTTTCACATCACTGAAGTACCTTTTACAATGTCTTATGCAACATGGATTGTATTTAAAACAAATAAGGTTGACAGCATTAAAAAAAATTTGTACAATAAAAAATGATAAATGTTACGCTTATATAAAACTCTATTTTGAATAGAAAGAGCTCTTGGTGGATACATTGCTTATCTTTTAAATTTTACTATGTATCTATTTTTTCTAGACAAATGTTACTCTTATTCATACAAAATAAACGCATGAGTAAAGCTTTTACAACTGTTACTTACTGGAAATTTACCAATATCTCACACTTATATCACATGTGTGTGTGTGTGAATGGATGCCATAAAAGTTTAACACAAAATCTCTTTCTTTAGGGCATCGTAAATAACATTCGAAGATGAGTAAGGAAAACTAAAGATGACATAATGGTACATATACAATCTTTCATGGATCGTAGCATAATTAAGGGTAATATTTAACATTTGATGGTCATTAATTTGAACAAATGTAAATAAGTAGTCTGTTTGAAATTGTTTAAATTATTATTATTAACGGTTAAATATGATTTAAATATTTCATCTGGTTTCTCTGAACATTTGTTACGGAGAACTTAAATATTCGTTATGAGAAACGGAATACAAAATTTGTTAAAAGTAATTTTGTATATTATAGTATATATTTTATTGTATATTACATAGTATTTTACTGAATATTACATAGTATTTTACTGTATACTATATAGTACTTTAATATTATAGCATTATATAGTATTTTACTGTACATTATAATATTTGTAATTTATAAAATATAAATAAAAATGAATAATTTATAATTGTTATGCACTTGTGATAAGAATTCAATATTATTTTCTCATGTTTACAAATTCATATTTAATGAGTGAATGAGTATAAGAGCGTCAGTAAATATCTTATTATAAAACCAAAGGTTCACACACAATTTTTGTCATACAATACACTGTGAAAATAAGCTTTAAGTATTAGACACATTTGCGTTTAATCATCTGTTTAAATATTTCATTCTCATGTAATATCTGTTTACAAGTCCAAACATTAAACTTAAAAAAGGAAATTTGCACTTGCTTACGTAATAGTTTGCCTTATAACGGTCATTTCTTTACTAGTTTTCGCAACAAGAAAACTCTAGAAAATAAGAAAAAATTTACTTATCTCCATTCTTTCCACCGTAATTGGAAGGATATGGCACAGCTGCGCCGTTTGAGAACAAAGAAAGTTCCAATTCGCCACTTCTGCGTAATCACCATCTTAACTGTTGATTGAGTTTTGACTTTATTTAGTTCATCAAGGGCAATTTATGACAAAATGGGATACTGCTTTTTATTCACTCTAAATAGCTTTTGTTGCAGATACGTTAAAAGTTGAGAAGGCTTAATCTCTGACAGATATTTCCAGTTTAACGGCACTTCTTTCACCGAACTTGCACTGAAAGGTTATATAGATAGTCATCTTACTTTGGAGTAATAGTACTCTTTAGGTAATTTGTAACATTATGTTTTATATTCCAACGAAGTTACTGTAAGTATTTCATAATTTTGAATTTAAGAAAAATTCATAAGTTTAATAATAAGTCATACTCAGAAATTAAACAAAGAAAAAACAGTTGATTGGTTGATTTGGGGGTTTATGGCACAAGGCCATATTTGGTCATGCTGCGCCAGACGCAATATAATATCAAGTAATTGACACAAGATATACAATATCATCAAGTAACCGACTCATACACAGTGAAAGCTTTACTGACACAGAAGAGAGAAATACACCCAGGGAGGAATGCATCTGGCAGGAATCGAACCTGCGCCGCCTATAACTCGAAGGTTGCAAAAGCAGTGGGCATACCCATAGTACGCAGAGCCACGACGACCCCCCAAAAAAACAGTAGCAGCTCAGTACAAATCTGAATCATAATTCAAGCATCTTTATGTAAATCGCGCGATCTGTGGTGAGATTTCAAATTAATAACACTGGTCAGCAATATTTCTTAAATTGACGAAAACGGAATTTTTACATGCATTCATTCCATCAAGAATTACTTTTGGGTAAACTAAATACTATATAATTGTGTAGTAGAACATAACAAATATTTATAAAACAAACACAATGGAACAATAGATGCATCAGTGTATGAAACAAATACACAATTATACATTAAATTTGTGCAAAGAGACAGTTGATTTTCTCAGATGATTAAATTACTTTTCGTATCCGGGAATCTTTCTGATTTTGGGGTTTCCTTTTATTTGGCAGCGAGTTACCATCTTGAAAATATCACTTTAAAAGAATTTGTCGTATTCGTCTTTAATATACATGATTTTATGATAAAAATCCAATCTTTGAAACTATGAGCTTTTCTGAAACTTTCATCTCATGCGACAAGGAAAGAGATGGACAACCTTCCGCCTTCTGGCGTAGGATAAAAATGTTTTTAATATGCGGATTATTAAGTTACTTATATTTAGTAAGTTGCACATTTTTTCAGTTATTTTTACAAGAATTTTTTACGAACTACATTAAGAGTCATGCGGTTGGAATATACTCATTTTGCCCCAAAAAGAGGGCATAAACATCATGAATAGAAACATCTCATCCAAAGTATTCTCTAGAATTTCTCAAGAAGGTCAACCTTCCTCTGGTTACATTAACAGCTGCTCTTAGGATGCAGCTGTCTCTGAGCAGTTTCGTTTAAAGGGTAAAGATATGTATGTCACCGATAGGTGTTGAAACCCTCAGATATCCTGAAACTGGTCTTGTGGTGACCATTTCGCTTGTTCGGAAAGGATGATACAATGAGAAATGGCCACCGTGGAATAGACAAAACAAATTCCCACAGACGTCTAGTACAGCTAAGCTATGAGTATCCCAAAGGGGTGATTCTATTCAGATTGTTCTGGCGTATTCTTTGGGTCACTGGAAGAAAGATAACAGTCTACATTTCTACAAAACTGTTCTTGTCATAAAAGCCTTAGAAGGAAGTTCTTAGCGAACTTTTATTTTGCCAACTTGAAAAGATTGTTACTATTTGTGTTTCACCAATTTCAGTGTTTTGTATATTCCCTTCAAAAACGCATTAATGTTTGCTGAATAGAATCCGTGTATATTTCCTTTACCTTAAAAAGTGAGTATGAACGTACTTTACTGTAATAGTACATATCGTCGGCTTACATCAAACACACTAGTCAAAAACACTTCTGTGAAAACCAAACGTGAAAAAATTCTACTCACTGGTTACTCTCACTAAGTGCGTTTCTCCCCAAGAAAAAATCTAACCTTCATACAAAGAAAAAATAAGCAAATTGCACTTCCCCAGTCTAAAGATCACCACATTCTAGTTTAGAAAAAGGTAAAAATACAACTCATTTCCTCATAAAAAAACTCAACTAAATTTCATAACTATAATCCCTTGATCAGCAGCATCTTGTCATCTGAAGAGCTATAAATTGTATTAAATGACTTTGAACCAGCTAAAGCTCCTGGTCCTGATAGCATCCATGGAAAAATTATTGTAAATCTTTGCCAAAAGGAAAAAAAAATATTACTTGACTTTTCAACTTATCTTATGATAGTGGTAGATATCCCAGGGACTGGAAGCAGGCTTTGGTCGTTCCTATCCCGAAACCGAATAAAGACACTAGTTTCCTAGGTAATTTTTGTCCTGTATCACTCACTACTATATCTTGTAAACTCCTTGAAAAATTTATTCTAAGAATCCCATTTCATCTTTCTAATAAAGATCTACTTCCTCAGGAGCAATGAGTAGTAGAAGCGGTCATAGTACTAGTGGCCAAATCCCGCTGTTTTCTCAACTCGCAAGAGATGCTCAAAACAAACAAGATACATCATAAGTTTGCAGTTATTCTTTCTCGATCTATCGAAAGCTTTCGACAAGGTCTGAAAAATGAAACATCACTAAATTATTTAAGATTTTAAAATTGAGGATAAGGCAAACGGATTACCATGAAACATGACACAAAAGTACTAAGTACCAAACACCTGATACTTACGTTTGACACCCCTGAATTACCACAATTTGTTAAAGCCGCTTATTTACACTGCCCTGTCCGACTTTACGTTGCAAATCCTATACGCTGCTTCCAGTACCAACAATTCGGAAGACCCATGAATTTCATGAACCCACTCGGACACTCCATTCACTGGTCCTAGCCATTTGTTCTCCTTCTCTTATGCCGTTGTTGAGTTTTGCAATTGGGAGTGATTTACACAGTAGTGATCACTCCCACCTTTTCGTTTCGCATGTCAGTAGCAGTAGAGTGAGACAACGTCCACCTACCTTTTTTTAACCATCGAGTGAATTGGGATGCATTCTCACAACTTGCGGTGATTACGGAAACAATTGTCAACTGTAATGATATAAATGAGACAGTCAAAAATGTCACCGATGTCATAATAGAAGTTGCCGATATCACCATCCCAAAGAGTTCCTCTAAGTCACACAGACTTTGTAAGCCATTGTGGAACCAAGCCTGCAAATCTTCTTACAAGAATCAAAGAAAATTATGAAACGTATGAACTTCCAACTTCGTCGCATTTAAAAGGGCTAAGGCATTTGCTCGGAAGATTCGGCGTCAAAGCCAGAGGGAATCTTGAACGAGATACGTCTCTTCGATAACATCGTCAACATCGAGCAAGCAGTTGTGGAGGAAGGTTAAAGCAGTCAATGGACTATATCAATAATTTTCCCTCCGGAAATTAGAATCCAGGGCTGCAGTGTACTCCTCCCCGAATGACATTGTCAACGCCATAGGAGAGACTTGCAAACTTGTCCAGCTCGGACTCTTATATTCCTGCTTTTCAAGCGACTAAGAGCTGAGCTGAGAAAATACCAATCAGGTTTAATAACAAAAGCACTCTCCAATACAACTGTGAACTCACGATGTTCGAATTGAAAATGGCGTTATCTTTAGCAAATAATACCAGTAGTGGGCCGGATGGAATTACATACCTTATGTGTGTGTATCGAAACTTGCCTCCAGATTCACTGTCCAACATTCTCTGTTTATTCAATAAAATCTGGAGAGAGCACACTTATCCTGCTTTGTGGCAGGAAAGCATAGTGATTCCAATCTTGAAGCCCGGAAAGGACCCCAAAGACCCTCTGAGTTACCGCTCAATTGCACTAACGAGCTGCCTGTGTAAGACCCTCTGAGTTACCGCTCAATTGCACTAACGAGCTGCCTGTGTAAGACCCTCTGAGTTACCGCTCAATTGCACTAACGAGCTGCCTGTGTAAGACCCTCTGAGTTACCGCTCAATTGCACTAACGAGCTGCCTGTGTAAGACCCTCTGAGTTACCGCTCAATTGCACTAACGAGCTGCCTGTGTAAGACCCTCTGAGTTACCGCTCAATTGCACTAACGAGCTGCCTGTGTAAGACCCTCTGAGTTACCGCTCAATTGCACTAACGAGCTGCCTGTGTAAGACCCTCTGAGTTACCGCTCAATTGCACTAACGAGCTGCCTGTGTAAGACCCTCTGAGTTACCGCTCAATTGCACTAACGAGCTGCCTGTGTAAGACCCTCTGAGTTACCGCTCAATTGCACTAACGAGCTGCCTGTGTAAGACCCTCTGAGTTACCGCTCAATTGCACTAACGAGCTGCCTGTGTAAGACCCTCTGAGTTACCGCTCAATTGCACTAACGAGCTGCCTGTGTAAGACCCTCTGAGTTACCGCTCAATTGCACTAACGAGCTGCCTGTGTAAGACCCTCTGAGTTACCGCTCAATTGCACTAACGAGCTGCCTGTGTAAGACCCTAGAAGGTATGGTCGATTCCCGTCGTGTTTATATATTGGAGAAGAACAAATGCTTTCCCCCTCAACAGAGTGGCTTCCAAAGAGGAAGATCCACTCTAGATAATATCATTTATCTTGAGCAACAAATTCGCAATGCTTTTGTGAGGAGGAATCATTTAGTTTCAATTTTTTCGATATCGATAAGGCATATGACCGTACATGGCTATACGGTATCCTCCGAAACATGTCCGACTTGGGTTTAAGAGGAAATCAGCTTATTTTTAAAAACTTTTTAACCTTTCGTTCTTTTAGAGTCCGCCTCTTATCCGTACTATCTAGTCCTTTTATTACAACACGAGGGAGTTCCTCAGAGAAGTGTTTTAAGTGTTACACTTTTTACACATTTCAATAACATCATTAACTCGCTTCAACCATCTGTTCATGGCTTTTTGTATGTTGACGTCTTGCAGATATCTTGCCAGGGATCCGACATGTGATTGATAGAACGGCAGCTTCGAACCACCGTTAACAACTTAGTCAAGTGGTGTGATCAAAATGGTCAAACACTGTCCCCTATCAAGAGTGGTTGTGTCCACTTTTGCAGAAAGCAAGGCATACATCCTGACCCCGTTATCCACATTCGCAACTTGCCAATACCAGTTGTCGACATGATAAGATTCCTCGGAGTAATATTCGACCGTAAACTCACCTTCCTTCCATATATCTTGCAAGTACGTCGGAAGTGTGAGAAATCACTCGACATTCTCAAGGTCCTATCCAGCACATCTTGGGAGCGGATCGAACGTCACTGCTCCGAGTGTATCAATCTATTATCTTATCCCGTATCGACTACGGTTCTGTTGTGTATGGCACAGCGAATGCATCAAATTTATGCAAACTGGACACTCCACCACTCTGCTTTCAGGATATGTTCTGGGGCATTCCGTACATCACCTGTTCACAGTCTATATGTAGAATGCCATCAGCTCCCACTTGACTTATGGTGCAAGAAGTGATCTGCGAACTATTATTTTAAAGTCCTATCAACGCCATCTCATCCTTGGAAGAACATGACTCTTGGCACAAGCTTGAACCGCCTTTATTATTCTTGCCCTTCAAATATACGCCCATATATGGAAAGGGCTCAGTCCATCATTACTGACTTAAACTTGCATGACATCACGTCCCACTGTAACGATGGCTATAAATTTCCGCCTTGGATTTTCCCATCTGCCAAGATTATCAAACCCTTTGAGATGTATTCGAAATCTGACACAGCTCCAACTGCTTTTCAGCAGTTATTCACCTCACATCTCTGTCAATATAACACCTATATACCATTTTTTACAGATGGGTCTAAGGGGGGTGGGATATATCGGTTGTGGAAGAATCGTATTCCAAGACATCACCTGCAATTACAACCTTCATAATTCCTGCTTCGTATATACTGCTGAAGCAATGGCAATATACTGTGCCCTTCGACGAATACCTACTAATACCCACCGTAAATTCTGCATGTACACAGACAGCATGAGTGTTTTGCAACAGTTTGAGCATAACGTGATGTAAACTGCCATCTAATTGTGTCAGATATTTTCCACACCTTTTGTACATTAAGCAACAAGGGTTTTGATATTATATTTTCTTGGGTCCCTAGCCATTTTGGCATAAAAGGTAATGAGCTTGCCAACGATGCTGCAAAACGTGCATCTGTTCCGTTACAACAAGCCATTCCTTTATCTGACCTTAAGATGTCTATAAAACACTTCACTCACTCTTTGTGGCAAGAGTCATAGAATCTGCAAGTCGCCAACAAATTACATTCATTTAAACTAGTCATTCATCAGTGGCCAGTAGTCCCAAATGCACAGATGTAAAATTGACCCACCTTCGGTATGGGCACACGCGTTTCACCCATCGCCATATATTGCTAGGGGAACGAGCTCCTCTGTATGGAACGTGTAGTATACCTTTTACTGTTCATCATATTTTGATTGACTGCCCTGATTTAACTCAACATCGCCATAGATTTTTAGAAACACAATTTTAAACTTGAAAGACTTAATTGGTAACACTCATCCAAATATTTTTGCCCTTTTACATTCCATTAGTTTTCTTAACTGTATATAATATTTTTTATTTCTTCATGTCTTTCACATCTCAAAATACCTTTTATTGTTGATCGACGTTTAATACATGGATTTTCTTACTCATTTTAGTTTAATTTTTAAATCAACATTTATTCTCAAGACAATTTTTTTACTATTTTCTTGAGGCATTTTCATTAAAATTGCTCAATTAAACCATTGCTTATGCCTTAACAATTTCGCTTCTGATTTTGATTATTTTACTATTATTTTATCTATACAACGATTTTATTATTTATCTTGCGTTTGGCGCATCTTGTCCGTTTTTGGAACTTGTGCCATTAAACCCAACCAACCGACCAGGAAGATTTAATCGGACCAGGAGATTCACGACATCGGACTTCAAAATTCATTTAAAATTGGAAAAATCTACATAGGTTGAAAAGAAGTACTATTGATAGGGCTGATAATCTAAGCCTTTTAAACGTAACTGTAGAACATTGTTATTTAATACCTTGTATATCTCCAATTGATTTTCTTCGTAGTGCCTTTTTCATACAGAGCTATTTACACTAATAAACAAAAACTCAGAAATTCCAGAATACTTAAAGAAGTTGGCTTCAGAAGTAATTGGCAACATTCCTAAGAACGTTATACAGATGGTAGCCGGAATGTGAAAGGCAACACTGGAAGTGGTGTACTTTTCAAATTCGCGAATGTCTCGAGTTAACTAAAAAGACGAAACCACTGCAAGCTGAATTATTTGCTATTAATTAAGCCTTAAAACTCCTTGTTTTTCCAAATCTTAATAATAGCTGAATCTCAACTGACAATCCTAGCTTAGTTCAAGAGCTCGTAAGAAATTGCATTGCTGTTAGAGATAGTCTTGAAATCGCACAAAAATTGAAAAACATGCCATCTCAAATCGAAATCCATTTGCGATGGATACCATCCCACAGTGATATCAAAGAAAATGGCATTGTTGACAGACTGACCAAGGAAGGTTCTTCAGATGCCCTTGGAATGTGCCCTGATTCTCTTACTTCGCATAAATTCTTCTCCACAGCAAAGATTTTAAATAATGCAATGTGGCGAATTCTTCCCAATCATGACTGGTATCCATGAAATATTTCGGATCTATCCTTGAATTACAAAAGAGAAGGACTCAAACGGTTAATCTAGTTTCCGAAGTGGGCATCTTAGGAGAATGTAATTCCTAAATGGACAAACATCTTTTCAAAATTGTCCTAAGTGCAAAGGGAACACAACACACCTCTAATGGTCACATTATTTTTTGTATTGGAGAGATTATTCTTCAGATTTATAACACAATCCTGAGGACAATATAATTACTTTGAGAATGAATGACTTATTGGACTCAGTCTAGTTCAACCAGGAGGAATGAGAAACAACAAACAAAAAACTCACACCTCAAAAATTTTGATTTAGTGTATATCTCTTATAAGCCGACTACAATATAAGTAGTAAGTTAAATAACGTATATTATAGATTGTACAGGAATTTACAGCTTACAGTAAATATGAAGTGTAAGCTGGTAAATTCCTGTTAATCAGACCGATGCAATCTTTCGACCAGAATAATGTTACCGATCTGTTGTTGGGTACTGCTGAGAGGAAATGCAATTAATTCGTCGTCATTGAAAGAGAAATAATTGAAAATATGCAAATGTCCGCACTGCAAGGATTAAATCCCGAACAATTGACTGTTCACTCGACACATGGAATAAATTTTCCCTTCAATGCTGTCTGTCATGCAGATGTATTCCAGCATGGAAGCAACGGCTTTACTTAATTTGTAGCTGATGTAATGTTTCATTATGTAAACCGCAAAATCACAGCATCATTTGTTGGCAAAGAAAAATGAACTAAATGCACCCATGTCGCAATAAACAGTTTGGTATAATTTTACAGTAATACATTTTTGATTAAAACATTAATCCGTGCTTTAAAATTATTTATTGTAAGACAGGTAACTTAACAATCAACTTGGAATACGAATGCAGTTACAATATTTCTGACATTTTTAACAGTGTAAGCAGTGTAGCTGTAGCTTTGTCTACCAAAAAGTAATACTTCATGGTGGACATGGTTACAGTGCTACACCATCGACTCAATAACTAAAAAACAAATTTTTTATATTACATATGTTTTAAATACCGGCTGTTAGTTTTTAGGTCAAGGATTATAAACATTTTGATAGTATTATATAACTTTTAAACAGAGACATGCCATAACTGTATGACAATATATTTCTTATATTCATGAAAATAAGCATTTCTTGTCTCGGAAAAAGTTAATGAGTTTCTGTTCTGAGTCGACGATCTATGCTATTGTATTGTAAAGTATGTTTTATAGGTGATTAAGTTCACCACAATACTCACTCCCCAGAATTTAGCAAATGGCTGCATTCGATAGATGCTAACATTAGTTGATAGATTGTAGGTTATTTGAAACCACGTGAGCTGGTATTAAGATCACAGGTGTATTTCCGTATGCGTGGTCATGCGATGGACGATTGAGACCATGTCCTGTATTGCAGCAATTGTAGCAGCGGAGTTTGAGACGCTGTGTGGTGAGAAGGCTGAGCGACCAAGAAAAGTGAAACCATGATCGGAATAGAACCATTGACTGTTATCACAGGTTTAAGACAGTTGTTGGACGTCATTGGTATCACATTTGCAATGCAACTGTTCACGGTGGATCATCCGTCAAAGTGAGTGCGGATTGTTGCGATCGCCACATACTATTTGTCAGAATCGCGATCAAGCTTGTTTTTGAAAGTGTGCTTATTCATAACTAAGTCCACCAGTCACTTATCTAGAAGGGCGTGTGAAGTCAGTGCAAATTTCTCTATCCAAAAGTACTTCATGGTAGAGATGGGTTACAGTGCTATACATGAACTGTACTGCAAGTTAATTTTTATAGTGCAGGCTAAGTTCGACACACATTTCAAAGAGGCTATATAATTAGGCTTAAATATTACTCTTATTAAGAACATTTACTGTCACTTATCGTGATTAAAAATAATTAATTACCAAGGATGAATATTTACGTACAAATTATTTTTAAGTTCGACTGTTTCAAAGAAGAGAAAAAACTAAACTTTATTAGGATTTCGTGAAACATTTTATTTCAACTGTAGTATACAACACATTAAAATTGCATTTAACGTATCTGACTTGTTTACATTACTGTAGTTTACCTCGTAACGCCATAAATGAAACATACATTTGCAATGGATTCCTTCTGATGTGGACCTTCTGATGTGAAATGGCAGGGAGTTTGACAATAGGGGGTCATTGCAGTCACACACCTCTCAAACTTTCTGCGAAAAAAGAAACTTCAGAACGATATCTCTTGGAAAATTCTCCCGTCCATAGCTGGTCTGAGAGAAAACACCTTTAAGGTGCCCTCAAATTCGAGGGTGATAGCAGTAAGAAAACTAACATCTCCAGACTGAACAGTGGACATTTGTGATCAGTTTCATTTGATCACGGTATTAAAGTATTCCCGACCTGTCGGAAATGCAATATGGATAGCGCCTGTCCTGGTCACCTCCTTGATTGCCTGAGGCTGACCAGGGAGGATTTGTATATTAATCCTATGTTTGTCTTGGACTTTTTGAAGGTGCTTGAATTCATGGACTTGGTCTAACAAGTTATACCAAATAGAATAAGATACAAAACAACAACATTGTAACTTTCAATGAAATAAAAGGACAGATTGATGTGTAATCTATGTAAATAAAAGTGGTATTCGTTTGAACGTTGAATATTTACTCCCAGTTCAAATTTCATTTTGGGTCATTTTGAAGGAAAATCAGTGGTTGGTTTCCGCGTTTGTGTCTGGCACTTCATTTGTCTATGTGTGCCCGCACTGCGTTCAAACAACTGAATATGTTTTCATAAAATTTTCTATTGTTTAAGTACAAAATCACTTACTATCATTTAGTGATGTAATTAACAACATTAGTATGACTGCCTGTCTTTTCATTTTATGTCTGTTTTTGTGTTTATTTGTACATATATCCCATAAAGTTTATTCAATATAATTTCATAAAATGTTTTATAAGTTATGAAATATATTTTAGCTTAGAGATACATTATTTAAATTTCTTTTGCCTACCATTTTTGTTAAGTTCGACCCTAAATCATTTAAATGTCTACTTAAATCAAGCTTAATTTGGAAGATTTGGAGAAGTTGTATATAAATTAAGCATTGCTTTTACTCGAATTGTTTTACCAGTACACTTGCAAATCAATTATTTTTCCTAAAATCATTTTTACGGAATTTCAGCTCTAATACTTTATTTTGAGGTTTGTTTTTCTTTGAGAAACATAAAATCTTCCGAATATTTGAAACAGATGATATAAAGAAAATAAACCTTAAATTTTGCTCTAAAGCAAGGGACAAATTAGCTATTTTATATTCAATATTGATAAGGACGTGCGCTCATTTCTGGACGGAATATGTGCATTTTGATCACCAACTTTCCTCAAAGTCCTTAATTTAACACACACGTGGCTGTAGAATTTCGTTTTATGAAAAGATAAATAAATATGCAGAACAAAACCTTTTGAACCAAGACTGGTATTAATTGAATTTATTCAAAGTATTTCAAAACGCATGCTTTTTCATATTTAAAATAAAATTATTTGTTGTTATTGAAAGCTGCCTTCAATAGGCAAGTAACGCTATCATTCTTATTCTCATTGTGTACTTAGTTTCCATTCACTAAATCTATGATTGAAAAAGTGCCTTAAAAGTTTGATTTGAAACTGCATGCAAATTAGAGTAAAAAAATTATATGGCACTTTGCCGATTTGAAAGAATATTACTGTTAGAATAAATATTTGAACTGGGACATTTGAAATATTAAAAATTCTTTATCATAGTGACAGGTCAAGGTTGCCTACTTTATGAGAATGCTGTATTAAAGTCACTTATACTTGTTGAAAGGTTTTGGAAACAGTGATAAAAAAACGCTATCAAATCTATCTAGTAATTTTTTGAACATACGACAATCGGTTACCTTTGCTTTGTCTGTACTGAAAACATTCGAAATTTAAAACAAGTTCTTTTGTTATTGCATTTGTCACTAAATAGAATTTTCAAGAAAAAATGCATTTGCTATAAAAATTATGCATTACTATCTTATAAAATTAATTTGACGTCCTTCCCTTGGAGATGATGAAATTAGAAACTGGTGCAAGAATGCTACAAGTCAAAAATGTTGGAAGGAAACTATGTGAACTAGAGTATTAGCCTTAGCTTCGTCACTTTTGAGACTTAAGGAGAGTCAATTTTACAGGAAACGAACATAAGAAGAGATATTCATAATCACACTCGAACTCGAATTGGCTTTTGTAGTAGTAACCTTATCTTTTGTAATTTTGTCTTACAAAAAGGAAGCGATGTATGTTAAATGGATTATTTGATGGATATACAGTGGGTCACAAATGTAGTCGTCCACTTCACGTTTTTTACTATTTTCTTGAATTTTATAAAGATTTAGTAAAAATTAAGATTTAAAATTTTACCACCTAAAAGCTCTGTCTTTCTATTTTAACCTCCCATTAAAATAATTGTATAGTTATTAAAATTCTTGATGAAATATTTCAAATATAATGTGACCGATGAAATCAGACACAAAAAGTTATTCAGCCCCATACCATAAAAAATACAAGTGTTAAACAAAAACATGAAAATTGGTAGCTATAACTTTTTATATTTTGTCTTACACTCTTTAGATTGTTTAAGACTGAATATCATTCTTTGACCAAGTATTTGGTCAAACTGAAACCAATTTCATTCCTTTCTCCTTGAAGATAAATTTTCAACGGATTTCACTATTTTATGACAGAAAAAATGAAATTTCTTCGTGAAGGTAATAATAGAAAAAAATCTTTAAGGTGTATGTATACACTAGAAATCACGAAATTTGACCAAAATATCAATCTATTTTTTAATAATTCAAAATATTGTCCAACCCCTTAACTTTCAAACGATACCATGATCTTGCAAATATTCGAAATAGTTTTCAAGTTACAAGGGTTTGGGTTAGGTACTGTCACCATAGACAAACACGTTTCCAAAACTTTAAACTCGATTTCTGAATAACTATGTTTTTGCAATAGAATGCTTCTTCCGAACAGTGATAACTCAAAAATGAATTGAGCTATTGTAATTACTTTTGTATCATTATAATCTATATAATATAGTGGATGTTTTGACCCTCAGTCGAAGCTATTGGTTAAGAAATTAATTTTTAGTTGATTTTTAAATGTTGAAATTCCTGAAAAAAATCTTGATTTTTTAGACTTCCTACGTGAAAAAATTGTAAAAAAGAATGTAATCCCTCTAGAAAATTGATGGAGGGTTAAAACATGAAAAATAATATTAGGAATAATTTACAATAGGAATTGTCTTTCTAAACACATTAGAATTTGAGATATTACTGTTAAAAACATGCTAATTAGCTAATTATATCAAAATTAGATAATTAATGAGTAGCTTAATCAGAATTTTTCACACTAAAATGAGTTTAAGCAGAAACCAATGACCTATTGTAAAAAATTGGATTTTTAAAGCCAAAATTTAAAAAAAAATGTTCTAGTGTATACATGCACTTAAGCTGAGGCCAGATTTTCAGCAGTTTCGATCTTTTATATACCAACTACACCTTTGTATGAAAATCACTTCTTTTTTAATTAATGCCATGGTAGACCAAAATTTGTACTTTAATTCAAATTTACCAAATCAATATATTCATATTGAATATTAAAATTTAAGTATATCTTACCCATCTCCCCACATATAACGGAATCTAGCGGAATACAATGAAATGCGTTCTAGAGGAATACAATGAAATGCGTTCGAGTTTGGCCAGATACTTGGTACAATAATGATATTTATCCTTAAAACAATCTAATGTGCAAGACTAAATTTAAAAACTTCTTGCAGGCGTTGATTTTCACGTTCTTGTTTAACATTTTGTACTTTTTACGGTAGGTTACCGAGTATTTTCGTGTCTGATTTCAAAGGATGCGTTACATATTAAATATTTATCCAAACTGTGAGCATGTGCAAGCGCTCCGTGAATTTAATTCTTATTACGCGCATGAAACTGCTACTAAAACACTGGTAAACGTTGTTGTGTCTTAATATCATGTTTATTAAGCACGTGAAAACAATGATAATAGTGAAAGTACTTTTAATTTTGCTCGTGCAAAGTGTAATCATGATATGAAATGTGATGAAGAAAACTAATTTGAAATTTGGAAGCAATGGAGGATAGAACAAAAGAGTTAATCCGTGTTCCTTGAAGTTCTGTATCTTCCTGAGTTTATTAATAAAGGTTTAATACTTTCTAACAAGTGCTCGTCTCCATGTGTGCAACTAAAGAGGTAATCTTCAACTATTTAACCCTCCAAGTGGTTTCCACAAGATATCTTGTCCATCAGGATCTGACTAATTTTATTAATAACGAGATATCAAGATACTACCGATTAATTTATGCAGAGATCAAGATCTGGTTAGTTTTCTAATAACTAGATATTTTGTCTGTCGGATTTGCTAATGACAAGGTATTTTGGTACATTCAAGGTACCGCGTCAAAACACCAGGAGGGTTAATGAAATCCTACTGATAATCTGATCACCTGAGAAGTTTCCAGAGAGAGTATTCATCTTCAAGGTGAATTGAAACCACCTCGGATGACCAAGCTTTCTCCCCACATAAATATTGGCAGTGGTGAGATGCCAATCTCTGACATAAACTTTTAATAATTATTCGATCATTTTGATTGAAGGCTAAAAAGAAAGACAACAATTTTATGTAGTAAATTTTTAAATCTTAGTTTTAATTGCATCCATATAAAATTTGTAAAAATAGTAAAAAACGTGAGATGGACGAATTGTGACGTACTATAAATGAATACAATTTGCGTCCAAATTAAGTTGGGTAATTATTCTAGTATTTTATAACATCAAAAACTATTTTTAATGTTTTTGAATTTTGTGAATGAAAAGGTCAGTTCTTTGAAGTCAAAATAATATTTAGCTTGCACTCTTTTAGAAGCAAACATAGCGAAGTAGAATTTATTTAGTTATAGAATAGTGAAAAATAACCGTTATCTAGTGATAGTACGTCTCTAAAATGAACTATAGATAATACTTTTCCAAATATCTCTACACGACTATTTTCGAATTGCTTTTCCATTTAGTTTTTTTCCCATATTCATAGTTAATATAAATTTCAATGTACACATAAGGATACTTTTAAGACTTTAAGAGTAAAATCTATCTCCAGTATCTCTAAGAGCAAGATACCTGATTTGTTTCATCAATTCAACTAATTTAATAAGTGTTTTTTGTAAGTATTTACTATTATTACATGAATATTATTTATTCTCGTTTGTAGTAGAGATTTCTTACATCTATTGATAAACAGTTACATTACGAGTTAAGTTACATTATCAATTTAATATTTAATTTTTATCCGTTTTTCGAAGTTTGGGGTTATCTAATTTTTACGCATTTGTTGTATTTCTTTAATATATCTTCGGCATCATGCCAAAGCTACGAAACCTACACATTTTCTTTAGCGAGAATTTTCTGGACTATTATTCGATGCTATGTAGCATACCAAACGCTCAAGTTCTAATTTATTGTGTAAACAACCTAAAGTACTACCTAACTTTCAACCATAACTATTATTACATACAACGCTATACTTCGAACGCATTTTTTCTAGAAACAGCATTCTTTCTTTGGAGTGTTATCGACGATGTTATTGGGAATATAAATATTTCGAGAGTTAAATAATAGAGGATTCTCTGAAGATCAAAAACGGTAAGGGTGTGATTTATGCTGTTAGAATTTTTCGGGATAATATGATTTTGAAGTCTAAAACTGGAATATTATTTTCCTATTTCTTAGATGATCACTATAATGAGAAAACTTCCTGTTCATTCGTCATCTGACCATGGTATAAAATTACGAGGTGTTGTCCTCAGATCATTCTCTTCAGGATTGATCCCGGACCGTCACCAATAACCCATTGTGTTATTTTAGTGCAGTGGTTCTTAACCTAGGGTGTATGCACCCCTGGGGGTGCGAGAAAGAATTTCCAGGGGCGCGAGAACCCCTCTAAGTTTTCAATGGGAACAACCGCCTGATCACCTGTGAGAAACTAGCGAATGCTACGTCGACTTTTGGGACCCCCTCCTCTCTACCTTTGCCTCGCCCACTGAGGTATTATTTTTCAATAAATAAATTACCTTGCAATAGACGTAATTTCCTAAATAAATAGAAACACATTTTTCAAGCGGGTGCGAGAACTTATTTTTTTAGATTCAAAGCGGTGCCGATCACTAAACAGGTTAAGAACTACTGCTCTAGTGCGACGCAAATTCAACTACCTACCTATTTACCCTGTTCAAATGTTTTTTCCCATATTTTCTACATTTCAAGTAATACATGTTTTAAATCTACTTTCTGTCGGTAAATATTTTGTTTTTCCGTTTTATCTATTTTTTCTGGGTCATGTAGCCGTGTCTGTTGACCTTGCATCAGAAAACTCAAAACCGAGCAACCTGTTTTCCAGACTGAACATTTATTTCAACAGTGCCCGACCACTGACCTATCTGCATTCGAGACTACAGGAAGAAAACTGACGAATAATTGTAAAGGAACACCCAAAGAGTGAGTCGCAGCCACTCATAACAGAGGAACTAATCACAACATCCATGTGTTCACGAACACCCGATCCCTGTGTCAGACAAGCGATATGGCCACTATACCGTTAGCCGTCTTAAAAACTAAACATAAAAACTACTGCTGTCCCATGAAATTGTGCTGCATAAAAGTGATTTTCTGCCGTCGTCATATAGTAGTTGGCGGTAGCGTTTCTGAGGCGATACCCGTTTCCTGTACGTATTCTGAGTGTGACGTCAATTGACTTTATTTTCGAATACGATTTCAGCACTTCTCCAATAGAAATTCTAAACAATAAATTCCGAATCGATAGATGATATTTGATTGGACAACGCCAAGTAGACCAAACGCCGAACGAGCCTGAAACGGAGGTAAACTACACTTTAAAGTAACCCCGATATGCATCAACTCAAGAGGATTCGGACAGTAGAAGTAAAATCTTCATAGACAGTCTAGTTTGTTTGCAATCTCTGAAAACCCCTCTCATAAGCAATTCAAATAATCCATCACTGTTCTATGGTAAGTAAAATAGAAAGAAGTTCCGAATTCCGACTCTGTCCCACCAAACAATTTCTACTTTAACAGCATCCTCTCTTCCTGTTGAGAAGTCAAGAAAGAAAGAAAATCATCCCCACGTCCAGTCTACGGGTTAATCAACGGCGTTTAAACACGGAACTAAAATGTCTCCGAATTTTTGGCTTTCGCTGAACTCTGCAAACACGCCAAAAGACTTCATATTGATTCTGTGATACCAAGCAGAAATCTCCCCGCCATCCTAACAGAAAAGAGGATTCGAATTGTATCCGAGTGTAGAGGAGGCACTGTTCTGGGTGGGGAGCAGCTAATCAAACAATTAAATTTAGTGGAAGGGTTTCTGGAATTGGGAAGGGGTTCTTAATGAAATTAACTCGGCCTTCCATGTTCTTTGTTTTATTGCAACATCCGGTCGACGATGCTTCCGAGTAAGTATTTCTTCGTATGATTTCGACGTCCCTAACGGTTATTTCTGGAATTAGGGAATGTAAGGGATGTTAGCTTGATGAAACCATCCACATCCCTTACATGTGTTTATTTGACTGAGGACGGAGGAGTAATGACTGGTTATTTGGGATGATTTTCGTTCGCTGGTTTTGCTTGTGTAAATGTTTATAATTACAACTTATTTCCTAATTAAATTGTCGTGTGCTGACAAAAATCAAAAGTGTAAAATGTGATAAGCAGTTTATCTTTGTTAGATAGGAATTAGTTTCATCGGAATAGCTCTAGATATAAATAGGGGAAGCCCCTTTAATTTGTACGAGGAATGACTTAGACCAGTGGTGTCTTCGGATCCACATAAAAGATAGCGCCCCCTCTTAAGCAGGAAACCCATTACAAACGGTTGGTTCATCTTACCTCAGCACGCTTCGGCCCGCTACCCATAGGCGTTAACCCACTACGAACTGTCAGTTCGGCTCGTCTCATCTCAGCACAGATCGGCACGCCTTAGCTCAGTGTATATATAATGGGTACTTTGAATAGCCTATAATTATACATATGATTTAATCTAAAGACTGCATAATAGTCATCTAAAATCAAAGATGTCCCCTTACATGTGTTTATTTGACTGAAGATGGAGTAATGATTGGTTATTTGGGATGATTTTCGCTCGCCGGTTTTGCTTGTGTAAATGTTTGATTGCAACCTATTTCCTAATTTAATTGCCCTGTCCTGACAAACTTCAAAAATGCAAAATATGATAAGTAGTTTATCTTTGTTGAATAGGCATCAGTTTCCTCGGAATAGCTCTAGATATAAATAGGGGAAGACCCTTTAATTTGGACCAGGAATGACTTAGATCAGTGGTGTTTTCGGAGTCAGATAAAAGAGAGCGCCCCCTCTTAAGCAAGAAACCCATTACGAAAGACCGATTGGATAATATACATAATGGAGGTTTTGAAACCCCTACTATACATTATACATGTGATTTAATATAAAGACTATAGTAATCAATTAAAGTTAAAGATATCATTCAAAAGAAGTGTATAAATTTATAGATGAGTAGGCGGGAAATCTATATAAATATAATATGGAGTGTTCGATTGTGCCCCCATTGAATATTTTCGACTTATTTTCAGGTTTTCTATCCGTTTTGGGCCCATCTGATGTCAAATCCATCTCTTGCACGTTTGGTGTCTGTCTGTCCATCTGTGAGTATGTATGTGTGTGCCCGTATTACGTCCAAACGGTTGAATATATTTTCTTGAAACTTTGCATACTGCGAGTACTTCATTCATTTAGTGATTGCACTTGGTTGTAAGTCTGTATGTCCGTCTTCTCGTTCTACGTTCGATTTTGTGTCTGTGTTTATGTACAAGTATCATATCAAGTTTATTTAGTATATTTTAAGGCAATGTTCTATACTTGATACACCATATTTTAGTTTAGTGAATACATTATTTCAAATTTGTTTGCTTACATATCTAGGCAAGTTTCATGTTAAAATATCTGAGTAACTGTACTCAAATAAACCATAATTTCATAGTTTTGGAGTAGCTGGAAGGTATATAGAGCATTGCAATTACTTGTTTTGTTTTACCAGTGCTGTGAAAAATAAATTATTTTTCCAACAATTTTACAGAATTTGAATTCTAATAATTTATTTATTCTGAGTCTTATTTTTTCTTTACGAAGTATAAATTTTTTTGAATACTTTAGACAGACGGTGTGGAGATTAAAACATTATAAATAAAATATAGGGAACAAAACCTTTTAAAATAAGACTGGTAGCTAATATGACAATCTTGGTATTTTTTTAATCGTTTGCTGTTTTAAATTTGTGTCCGTTATATTTCAAGAACCTATTTTGTAGTGAAAAACCAGATACGTTTATTACTTTTCGTTCGAAGCTTTTTTAAATCTGTTTTAAGATGCATTTCTGGGTTTTCAATTTGATGTTTTTCGTTCAATAACTGTAATCAAGATAAGAATGTTTTAATTAGTTTTAAAAACATTTTTAATCATTGTATGATAATTTTGGGAAACGCTTTTGTTTTTAAAGGACATACAAAGCATTTATATGCATACTCTGAACTATTCTATCCATTTTGGGTAACATTGGCACAATCTAGAGATTTTTCTTTCTTATTAAAAATTTAAATTCTACAAAAATATAAAATGTTAAATATGATATTTATTTACAGTTGTGAAAATTTGTATTCAACAATTGTGTACCTTTATCAGAGTGAGGTAGTTGTTACATGTATTGAATAAGAATTACAATTTATTAACGAAAGCGGTAACCAATTCAACCCAAGTAACGTCGGGTAATTATGCTAGTTAAAAATATGAAGAGAAAACCTGGGGCTCACAGTGGAACAGGACAGTTGAAATGCTTTTCAGAGAAACAGGACAGAATCCCTTCCTATAAAACATTGAATTGTGAATTCCGACTTTGAAAAGAATTCTACATTTTTGAAAAGTCAGATGTTCTAAGAATGTTCTACTTGCTTCGTGTCACCCAGTCTCTTCGATTAATTCCATGAGCACATGCCCCACAGTTGCATTTTCGTGTTCGACATGTTTGAAACAATAATATATTAAATACATCTTCTTCCACGATGTTTAAACGAACAAGAGGAGTGTTTTGATTCCGATTGACTCTGATTCTGTTGGCGACGTTCCGTTGGAGATGAACAGCCAAGACAAAAAGAATGCAAGAGAAAGGATTCCGGACGAAATCGTGCTGAGCTGAGCCAACCGTTCGTAATGGGTTACCTTCCATAGAAATCATTTGTAAGCAAATTGGTCGACCTGAGCCGAGCCGAACCGGCCGTTTGTAATGGATTACTTGTTTCAGAGTGAGTGATTATTAACTACTTCCAGGACTTGTTCCATAGATTTTTGTCATTTGAATGCGAACAACTGGGGTAAAATCGATTTTATTTTAAATTGCAATATATCACGAGAACTGCTCCCGACAAAAGGTCGGCCTCTGTCTGTTGCCGCAGAAACGGAACTTACCATATTTCCCATAGGAGGTGATTGAAGAAGTGTGTTTTCGAGTGTGTCATGTTGTCGTACATAGTGACAAATTGGAAAAACATTTGCTAGTAGAGTTGAGATTTTTGATAGAAGCCGAGATTATCTGTACTATTAAACTACCTCTTTCTGCCGCCAAAATTCACGAAAAAATGAATAAAATCAAGTCCTTCCTAGTCAACCCAACTCAAAATGAAAGAGCCCTGTTTCTATAGCGACTTCCACCATTCATGGTGTCGGGAACAGTTCTAATGACAATACAAGTGTATTGTATTTACAACCTTTGTACCTTGCATTAAAAACATTTTATACATGCTTTCCAAAACAATTCTTAAGGAAAGATTTTTTTGCATTTAAATTTCAAATATGTTTCAATACTTAAAGAGTTCTATACCTTAATTTGTAATTTTGAAAAATTGCCTTGTAATTGACAAGTTTGACACTCTGGTCGTCATTATCATAGTTTTGCATGTTTCTATGCTTCCAGTCTCTTCTTCTTGTGATAATATGACATGAGTTCAATGTAGAAAATTTACTGTATGAAAGATAATTTAATCTTTAAGATTTTTCACTAATCTGCAGTTCTAGTTTGGGCTATAATTCAACCATCAGAGAGGCACACGCATATATTCGTTCTTCAATCCCCAATCTTTCTGCAGGATTCTACCCAGCTTTAACCTCCTTGACCAACAGAATCTTACCTAGAATTTCGTGAACCAATCGATGTGTTTATCTAAATATTGAATGTATAATGCAGGTTAGCAGAACTACACTACTCGTAAATTTTGTGACGCTAAGAGGGCTAATGCACATTCTGGCAAAAATAATATATCGAAACACCCACAAAATTTAATCGATAACCACGTAATTCGGTATTAAAAAACCTTTGCACCTGAAATGCAATTGATTAATTTTGAAATCAAATAATTAAATTTAAAACCATAGCACAAATGAAACTATCAATTTATTATGTAATAAACTGAAGCAAGCTATTTCAACTCAAGGTGACAGTAGACTTTCAAAATCACCAAAATCGTTCGAAAAATCAATTTTTGAATTTTAATGTTAAAAATTAATTGATATCAAACTCAGGAATTTTTCAGCTGTGGCCATTTTTGATGGAGTTAAATATACAGCAGCACGAATGAAAAGCATAAAAGTACAGTAAGTCTACAAAAACCCGTTTATCGACAGATTTATATTATTCTGATTTCAAAATATTCCTTGCACATCTGGTTTTAATTGGTTTACTTGAAATGTTTTATGAATAATCTTTTAAATCTCTTGTATATATCTAATTACAAATGATAAATTCATCATGCTTCCAAATTTTGAAATTTTGATTTAAAATGTTGCTTAAAGTATACTTCTTTCATAAAATTTTAGATATTTTTAATAAAAAAATGTTCTGCTTACCAAACTGAGCGATACACTTGCCAAATGGAATAAATTTGATTTATATGTTTACAAAGCATTCCATGAATTAAAATTTTGACAATACATGGAAAATTAATGCATATGGTACCTATCAATATTTGGTAATTTCAAAATTTTTTACCGAGTTTTATGTAATAACTTCTGAAAGTCTGAATATTTTGGGATCAAATTTTATGCATCGGATTTTTAGTTGAAAATAAACAGTTTGTACAAATTTCATAACAATTGTATAGTAAATGTAAAAGTTGGTTTTGAAAAACCCACTGTCCCCTTAAGCAAACTGCTGACATTTAGGTAAAAATATGAAACTTGAAATGATGTAGTATGCAAATCTAACGTCTAAGAGGAAAGTAATTTATTTCAAACAGCTATTTTTTTCCATTTTGTTTTAGTTTACTTGATACACAACATAACGGTAAAGGTCGCATATCAATATGAATGATCTCATTGTGTCTCCATTCCAAGATAAGTTGGATTATACGCATAACGATACCAGTTGCACTCTTTTATAGAAAATAGTTATTTTTAATAAAATTTACAGAATGAAATCTGATTCTAATTCTATTCTAAATACATTCTAAGCGAGGTAAATTCTAAGAATACACTAACAGAATTTATGTGTAGAAAACATGTGGACGAATGCACGGTAATCAGCTTGCCACGGTTAAAAAAATAAGTAAAACTGTTTGAAAAAGTACTTAATAGGCAAATTAGAATATGTACAAACTCTGCCACGTTGATTCGTTGTTAACTTAGACTTCCAGCACTAATAGAATCCATGCACAGAAAATATATATACGAATCAGCTTAACACGGTGAAAACAAATAAAATCGTTTGAAAAAGCACTTAATAGCAAATGAGAATATGTACAATCTATGCCGACTTGATTCATTGTTGACTTAAACTTCTCTTACTGCCAGAACTATTTTAAACACGTTTCTCAGTTCAGTTGAAGAGCAAACCACTGTTCCCCAAAATGCAGACATTTTCTACAAATTAGGGCGTGCTGTCAGCCCAAGTAGTGACTAACGAATGAAATAGTCAGGGAACAAAGTTTGGTAACTATTGCAGTATCTTCTCGGTCTGATATATTATGAATGTACAATTGATTAAACTTCCTCTCCAATGCGAAATTCCTGTCGTTTCAGTCTTGGTTTTCTACTGTAAATGCTTAAAGGTTATTAGGAAACCGTTTTATTACACGAAAACGTCCTTAAGGAAGACTAGCTGAGACTGCAACAATACTCAACAAGAAATCAATTTGACTCAACGTCAAATTTGGTATTTAGATTAGTTTTTAATATTATTTAAAATTATTTTAATCTATCAAATAGTCATTTTTATGAACAATGTTTCTAAAAGAGTGTTTATGCTGTAGAAATTTTTCAAATAACAGAAAAATATTTTTGATTCGATCTGTCTCTGAGGGACAGCTCCTGGATAAATGGGAGTTGGTCGTTGTGCAACTTGAAAAATATGGTCCTTTTGAACTTTGTCTAGGTTTCATCTTGATCAAGGGGATTAGTAACAGCGGCAAAGTGTATTCTAGGGTTCTAGAAAGCGAAATCGCAGCATGACAATCTTAAATTTAAATGTGAACTTTTAAAATAAGTGCACGAAAATAACTAGCTATATAAATTAGACTATAGAACAGATGCAATAATATATAAACTTATGGTTTCAGATGATTGATTAAAATTTTCATGGTATTATTATATAATGAGATATGAAAAATAAATATAATCAAAGTTAAAATAAAGTGCAAAAAGCAGAAAAAGACATACGCAATAGGGAATGTAAATAAATGTTAACAAACAGTTAGTTCTTAGCTATTTCAATCATTTTCTAGTTTTACAAGAGAAAATAAAAGTATTTATTTTTAGTCAACGGAATTTTCTAGTCCAAATGGAGTGTTATAAGAGTTATTCAGCAGTTATTTCTGGATTTTCTGAAATTGGCACACATAGATGGTTAGAAGTATTTATTTATGGAACATTCGAACACCAATGCAATAATTGTTTAGTTTGATTGCAATTTGTGTACGAATTGAACATTTAGTCTTAAATTACTACATTATATTAGACTGAAAGTAATACGAAAAACAATATGTAATTACTTTATTCTTAAGTGTCTAATTAACTGTTATTTTCACCCAATAGGGTAACATTAAATCTTAATAAAAACAAGTTCATTAAAAACGGTATCTAACAATCCTTGAGAGAATGCTTAGGATCACTTGACCTTGAGTTCAGTTGATAATTATATGAATGGAATTTGCATCTATTTAAATGTTTTATAAACATATTTGGACGTTGTGATATAAACTGCTTTACCGATAAAACTCTTTGTATTTTTGGTAGAAATAAGTTGTGCAATCAGTATGCTTCTCTCAAGAAGATATTAATGTTGATTTTCATAACATAATATAATTTTTTTTCTTGTAAGGATAATTTTATTGCATTACAGTAAAAGGAAAAGAAAATGCTGTATTCCTTTCTGAAATACAAATCAATCCGAAAAGAAATTTTTGTATTCTCATAGAGATTTCTGCTCCTTAAGTTTTTCAGGGTTAGCGGTTTTAAAAATGAGCATCATTAATATTACACCAAAAGTCGATTTAGCAATGTATCAATCAATAGGCAAATAGAGAATTATTAATTATCCTCTATTAACATTAATCACACAGAATAATAACTAAATGAGAACATTTTAGGAGATCAATACAATCTGAAAACGCAAATATTTAAAATAAGAAAACCCAGAACGTAGTAGAACGGTTAAGTTTTGAAAAAAATAAATTTATTCTTGCTAACAAAAAATAACTTTTAAAATATGTAATGAACTAGATTTAATAAGTTCGACTCTTTGAGACGAACAAACCAGACTACAATTTAAAACAATCAATGTCATTATTCTCACTTCAACATAAACAATTATTCTGACGTATTAAAATAATTTAAATGCTAGCAAATGAAAGTGACAGGAAACGTGAAACCTGTCAAAATCTATGTTACAATGCAAATTCCTGAAACTATGTTATTAAGTTCAAAAGGAGACTCAGAAAAGTAAATAACAAAGAAAGTATGTGCTGAAAGACACCCAGTGACGAATTAAACCAATCTCTCTAATGGTCACTCAGTTAGCGCATTTGTCAACGATTTCAAAGAGCATAGGATCTCCTGGACTAAAGATTTATTCCATTAGGGTTAACACAAAGCGAATGATTCAGGACTGACTTTCAGAAAAAACTTTTTCCGTTTGACAGATGCAGCGTGTCCTCTGCAAAGACTGTTTCTCACATCTGATGGATGGTGCTATTTGGTTTTATCAGCTACACTGTGAAAGAATTATTCCGGAGACGTTAAAGTGTAGGATTCTTTTACATGGCAGCACTTCCACTGAAAGGTAGAGTTATTTAAGAATCTCGAAAGTTTGAATGCTTATAGTGTTTTGTAGTATAATTTTTAAATATTGAGCTTGGTTGGAAGGTTTCCTATTGCGTTTGAATGTGAAGAAACCTTTATTAATCAATTATAGAAACTCAACAATGACACGTGTACAGTGGAGTATATACAATACAGCTTTATTGTGTGATTCCAGTGCTGCTAACTCCGATTTCGTGGTGTCTTCCATAGACATCAAATGCAATGGTCATAAAATACGAATGGAAAAAATAGACGGTGAATTGCAGAATCTTGTCAAATGTTTTCTGTAAAAGTTATCACCGGTGCAGGAAAATAAACTATGCTCCAGTCTCCTTTTCTATTGAGCAATCAGTGGATTTGTTCGAGTCCACAAAATAGAACCTGTGCAAATAATCTTGTATGACTCAGTAATTAATTCTGGCCTTGGTTGGAATTAAATGTCTCCACTGAGCAAACAAGTCCGTGTTCACAAGATGGAACATGTGCAAGTAAGATATGGCAACTATATGACCAATTCCGGCCTTGGCTGTGAATATGGCTACAAGGTGAACGACTTTCGTAAAAAAGACAAGGTCATAAGGCTGCTGAAGGGAACAAAATAGAGGGCGACTCGCTCCAGTTGGCATGATACCTGATAATGATCTGGTGTCACACCAACTGTATCTAAAATAGGTTTTGATATTGCTTAGGCTTCTCGAGAGCAACGTTCAAGGCAAGGTAACTAAACCCGATTTTAAAGACGATTTGCTCAATTTATCTGCTATTTCGTCGCCATGAACCCCATAGCGCTCAGGAATCCACTGAAAGTGACGTCCTTATCTTTTAATTTGTAAATGGGATTTCTAATTTCTTTATTTCGGAAAAAATAGCTACTTGATCTGTTCTTATAGGCATTGGAGAGACCCCATATAATCGGGTAAAATGTAAATATTTTCAAAACTATGAGGTAGACAATTTTTTTACTTGAAAATATTCTTCAAATTCTTTATAATATAAATGCCATCGATGGCAGCTTTATATTGAGGACTATCTTGTGATCGACTATCAACTTACAGACGAACTGAATGGAGATTGGCTCAGGGTATATGCGAATGTCAGATGTCCAGGAATTCATGTTCATTTTAATTCTCCGCCCTGGAAACTCTTTGCAAAAGGAGTCGGAAACATTAAATGCGGACTCTGATTCATTAAAAAAAGTGATCTGATTAGTTTCAATTGTAGAGTTAAATGATTGCAACTTATTTTCACCACACTAGTCTGAAAACAACTATAAACAATTAAAATTCTAATAACAGTTTGTAAAGGGACCGTTTTCGTAGTTTTGGTGACTTGGTATAAAAGTCATACTGAACATCAAAAAAATGTCATTTACAAAGTTGTGAACATCACCAATTTAGCCCGAAATGATATCCGTTGTGAAGTTTGTACATTCCTTCCCGTATGGCGCATAGGATGATTCCTCTGCCTGGGAAAGTCATAAGTACCGTTGGTAGTTCCGGTGTGAAAACCTGCGCGATAGACTCGAGTCATCAACGAGTGGTGGATTTTGTAGCGCCTTCTACTAGTCCCCATCACTCTCGTAGAGCTGACGGCTATGCTGGTATTCCACTCCTTATGTCACTAGTACCATTTGCGAGCTACGTTACGAGCCTCACCTTTCACTTTTCGCTCTTCCACTCACACGCACGAGCAAGACGCTCGGTCTCTTGCTCCGTTAATAAAAATAACTTGGTCGAATAATAATGCAAACTTTTTGTGAATTACAGCTTTGTAAATTCATAGTTTAAGACATTAAAGTAAACTAGTGGCCGCCAGTGGTCGAAATTCGACCATAATTCATTTAATTTTTAAGTTTGAACGTTAATAAGGTTCTTTTGTCAAAGAGTATACCTCTATATTCATTGCATATACTTTTTTGAATTTTGTTCTATTACGTAGGCTGCGAGCATGTACAAATACGTCATAGGAAAAATGCGGTATACCTTGGTTAAGCCATATCTAAAAAACAATAACGCGTTGTTTGATATTTTCTTGGTTTTTTTTATTGCTATACTGGCCACAGGTTTCGCCAAGGCTACACAGTTAATTTGCCTATCTTTTTCAAATTATATAAAATTTAAATAAAAAATAAGTCCAAAAAATGAAATAAGGAATACGTGCTTCGCATTTTTTTATATATTTTTTATTGAAACAAAAAAAAACGGGTGGTTAAAAAAAATAAATGTTGTCCATTGAACTTGAAATAGTTCGACAATGAATTTAATGATTCAAAACTTCTGTGTAGACGATGTTTTTTGTAAAAACTCTTTCATCGTTTGCTAAATACCCTTGACCGTTATATTCTGAAATATAAAATCTCAAACCATCGAATGATGGAACTCTACTTGCTGCGACGTACAATTGACCATGTGTAAAAACTGGCTGCCTCAATAAAATTCCAATTTTTTCGAATGTTTGTCCTTTAGACTTATTTATTGTCATCCAAATGCAGTTATAATTAGAAATTGAGTTCTTTGAAATTTAAATGGTAAAATAGTTCCGGAATATGTTAAATTTATACGTGGAATCAAAATTCTCTTATTGCGTGCGGTTCCAGTTAAAACTTCGCAATCAATAGTATTACGATGCATAAATTTGATGCGCATTCTTGTCCCATTGACTAATGCTTCCTTTGTATTTAAGTTTCTGATCAGCAAAACGATGCAATTAACTTTCAATACTAACTTATGTGGTGGCAAATTATGCCAAATCTCATACTCCTCCGTGCGCGCAATGTGCTTCAAAAGGGGTACAAAGTTTTTTCTTCACGTATTAATATATAGATTATTTAGCCAAAATGAATTGATCTGGAACTGATTTACTCTTAGTGTGTATAAATTACTATTGTGAGTGGATCGAACTAGGTCAGCTCGACTAACGAGATTTATCTATTTTTATTTATTTATTTTTTGTGGTGAACTTGTAGTCAAGCATGTAACTTCGAGTGAAAGAAATAGCTCTTCCATCATTTTACGAAACCACAAAGAGCTACCACAAAGTAAAAATTGCATCACAAATATATAAACGATAATGAGCATACCCACGATGCTGAGTTGGGGTTGAATACTTTCTCCAGAGAGAAGATACTATGTATCACGTGAAATGCAATGATTGTTTCCCGATATGGATACAATAGAACTTGTGTAGGATATACTATGGAAGACTAATTGAATCGTGTTATCATCCAATAAGAACTATTCTGAAGGAATAATTGATCCTCTAAAGAGATGGGCTTATTCCCTCAGATTTCTTATGATACCAGATACAAACCTTAGTTCTTCTGAGTCAGGTGATCCATTGTTATGAAAAAATTCTATCAGCTATTTATGCATTTTATAAACTAAACTTACAATAAACTGAATGCTTTAAATGTTTTAATTAAAGTTATAACATTTTTCAGTAATTACTTTATTCTTGCTCATGTTGTGACATGTTATGACTGCAATATTCTGACAAACATAGCGCCAAGTGATATGCTATTATGAAATATTCAAACGTATTTTGATTTTAAGTTTCCAGTCGTAGTGTATAGACTTTTACGAATATTAAAATCAATATTCAAATTCTTTTCCATTCTCAGTAATTAAAAGAATAATACTCAAGATTTTTCAGAACTGGAAGAGAGATGCACAAAAACTTTTCTGAAAACTGAAATAACTTGTATTTGATAGCTCTTTGAAGCACAAATTCCAAATTAATTGGAAACCCAAGAGCCATGGAACTCGCTTTTTTTTTCTTTTCCTACACTTTTCCTTGTAATTTGAAATGGAAAAAAATATTCGGTTCAGAATTACTGTAATTACATTTTTACTTCTTTTAAAACGGATAAAATGAAATAGTTTTTCTTTCTTTTATGCGGAGATTGTTTCTTTTCGTTGATTATTGCTAGAAGTTCTATTTAATGATAACGAATTATGGGATTTTCTTTTACTGTGGTAGGATTCTCTGGGTGAAATCTCAACTTAGATCATGGACAAATATTTTCTTTGGGTTACAGTATTCGTTTTAATGCTGTCATTTGTAAAATAAAAAGCCTTTAGTTCCTAGAAATACTTTAAAAATAATAAATGGATGATGAAATTCCATAAAAAGTGAGCATATGAAAGGAAAGAAACATGATTCTTTTAAGTGATTATATAGAGATAATTATTCATTTACTTATATAACATAATAAACAAGAATTTATAGTTTTTACATAACCCTCTAAGATTTCTGAGAATTGTACTATGTTATCTTAAGCTACAATAAGCATAATGACTCAATAGCTATAGGTTGAAAGAATCTTAAAAAGATGCTATTGGTTTCTGCAGGTTACTGAAAATGGTTACTGAAGGTTGTATAGTGAAATAATGTGTGTATATCCCCAGAATGTTCTAACTCGAATGATTTTTTAAGGTACTACTTAAATCTAACTAAATATTATTATACGAAAGCAGACATTATTCTTTTACTCAGCAATGTAATATTTTGCGGGGAAAAAATTCATTAGCACAACGGTAGGTAGGTATTTTAATTAACGTCACACTGGAGCAACACAACGGGCCATTGGCGACGGCCCGGGATCAAACCCGACAACTCCAAGGGAAAGATCCGAGAAAAACACCACGTAATTTTGAACTACCGTCAGATAACGAGTATTGTAAGGTAGGTACGTATTTTAATTAACGTCACACTGCAGCCACACAACGGTTATTGGTGACGGTCAGGGATCAATCCCAAAAAGAAAGCCCGAGGACAACACCACGTAATTTTGAATCACGGTCAGATGACGAGGCAACACCTGATCTGGCACCCCACTCTCCAAACCTCCACGCCAACGTGAGGACATTTGAGGCCACGAAAGATTTAACGTGCACCAGCCCCCTTTGTACACGACTGGATTCGAACACGCTATCCTCCGGTGGCTAATCAGTTACTCTTCCATGCAGATATTTTAATTAACGGCACTGGAACAACACAACGGGGTATTGGCGATGGCTCTGGATCAAACCCAAAGGGAAATATCCGAGGACAACATCACGTAATTTTGAACCACGGTCAGATGATGAGGTCACACCTTAGCTGGCACCTCACTCTCCAAACTTACACATCACACCAACTTGATTGCCACAACGGAAAAGTAATGGCACACACAATCCTGCTATTTAGAAATAATATTGTGTATAGAATGAAAGAATAGATATTTTAACTTCAATAACTAAAAGTAGGAAAGGGACACGCAGTTTTGCATTTAAAAATTATCAAAATCAAAACTCAATCCCAAAATTCATGTTCAGTGCACAAAAAATTGTTAAATGTCTGTTTTCTTATTTTAAGCAACTATTTTATCAGAAAGTTTTCTCTTCCTCATGTTACATTAGTACGTCCACGGATTCGTTTTCCAAACGTTGGTCAAACCCCATTATTTCTACCTTTTGATCTTTCCAGAGAATTTTGTTAAACGGCCTCTTTTAATAAGCTGTGTATAATACTTATTCATTTTGCTTTGTGCTCTGAATACTTTTTTACCTTTTTAAAACACACAGTTAAACTATAAATAAATCTTATATTAAACACCCAGGTTATAAACAAGTTATTGGTAATTGTGAAGTATGAAATTTTTGATATATTTCTGTTTTTATCGGCTGTCCTTCGAAGTTTCGATTATTAGATTGATCACTCCTCCTAATATTCACATTTATAACCAAAACATTATCGCAAAAGAAAACTATCATTAACACCACATTAAACATAATTAATCCAAATTAGAAGTCATACAAATAGGACGCACTTTCGGATTGCATACATTTCGAAAATAAAAATTCTACCAATTACTCTATCATATATTTAGCATACTTAGGCATACAATAAATATTGTATTGAGAACATACTATATTTGTACATTGAGAATTAGTTATTTTAATGAAATATTGCTGGACTACATTTCGTGTAGTATTTAATCCTGTTTTTGTCGTAATTATCCAGATATTGAGAGGACAAGCAATTACGTAAAAAAACTCAAATAAAATCAAAGCAACTTAAGGTTTCATAACAATAATGCAAATCGGGTTTGGAAACAATTGGCATGAACTTAAGTCACGAAAGGCATGGCTTATGGTATGTACTGTAAGCCACCATATCGGAAAAATAATCGCTATTACATATATTTCTCCTTTTCTTCTCTATAACTAATTTTGTAAGTAGTATGAACTGAATTATTACTCTTATACTATTGAATGTGTGCTTGACGATCATTGAAATAAAAGTAAATATTCAACATCTGGTACAAAACTATGCACATTCGAACTAGAGTCAGTCGTATGGCTCTTTTTATGGTCCCATATATCCATCTCACCCAAATATGAATTCTCCAAGTAGTATTCCTGAAATTCAACCCCTTAAATTGAACAAGTCAGAGAGATTATCATTCATCTATCTCCAACCGTCCACTACGAGACAGATTTCCTCCTGGGCTGAAAAACAGTCACTTCAAAACTTTCTGAAATTCTTTCGGCCGTATGGGAGCTGCCATCGTAAAATAATCGTTATCGCATTTATTTTCAACTTTTCCTATGCAAAGTTATATAAACAGGATGGAATAGGCTAGATTTATACGATATAGATACTTACGGTATCTATATCGTATAAATACTAGCCTATTCCATCGATTTTGTTTAAGGTGACAGTAGACAGTCAAAATCACCAAAATTGAACAAAAGATGAATTTTTTTAGTTTAAAGGTTAATCTATATATATAAAATAGGATGTGTGTGTATATTTTCTATACAAATCTACACCGTTGGCCAATCCACACCAAATTTGGTATACTCATACTTTAGAACACTGCGGTCAGCATAGGCTAACTCTTAACCCACGTTCTATTGGCCCTAGGGGGCTAAAAACTATTCGAAATCGCCATAGAAATAACATTGAGCATAGATTGATTGCTTTAGGCAGCTATGGTTGTTTTACCAGTGTTGATCAAAAAAAAAATTTTCCGAAACAAATTAAATTACAATACTTATGTTTGAACTCACTTTTTAGTTCTTCCCATGATGTAAATAAATTATAGATATTTTATTGATTAAGAAAGAATATTTTAAAATATTTATTTTTGCAAGGAAATTCAAGGAAAGGTTTTCAGGAGTTCAAGGGTGATTTTCAAGTTGGTGTATATTTCGACCAACTTTCCTTAAATAATTTATTGAATACATAATGATTTGTAGAATTATGTTTCACTAGTGGTCGCCCAGTGGTCGAAATTCGACCATAATTCATTTAACTTTTAAGTTTGAACGTTAATAAGGTTCTTTTGTCAAAGAGTATACCTCTATATTCATTGCATATAATTTTTTTGAATTTTGTTCTATTACGTAGGCTGCGAGCATGTACAAATACGTCAAGGAAAAATGCAGTATAGCTTGGTTAAGCCATATCTAAAAAACAATAACGCGTTGTTTGACATTTTCTTGGGTTTTTTTGTTGCTATAGTGGCCACAGGTTTCGCCAAGGCTACACAGTTAATTTCCCTATCTTTTTCAAATTATATAAAATTTAAATAAAAAATAAATCCAAAAACTGAAAAATGAAGTAAGGAATACGTGCTTCGCATTTTTATATATATTTTTTATTGAAACAAAACAAAACCGGTGGTTAGAAAAATAAATGTTGTCCATTGAACTTGAAATAGTTCGACAATGAATTTAATGATTCAAAACTTCTGTGTAGACGATGTTTTTTGTAAAAACTCTTTCATCGTTTGCTAAATGCCTTTGACCGTTATATTCTGAAATATAAAATCTCAAACCATCGAATGATCGAACTCTACTTACTGCGACGTACAATTGACCATGTGTAAAAATTGGCTGCCTCAATAAAATTCCAATTTTTTCGAATGTTTGTCCTTGAGACTTATTTATTGTCATCGGAAATGCAGGTATAATTAGAAATTGAGTTCTTTGAAAGTTAAATAGTAAAATAGTTCCGGAATATGTTCAATTTATACGTGGAATCAAAATTCTCTTATTGCGTGCGGTTCCAGTTAAAACTTCGCAATCAATAGTATTACGATGCATGAATTTGATGCGCATTCTTGTTCCATTGACTAATGCTTCCTTTGTATTTAAGTTTCTGATCAGCAAAACGATGCAATTAACTTTCAATACTAACTTATGTGGCGGCAAATTATGCCAAATCTCATACTCCTCCGTGCGCGCAATGTGCTAAAAAGGGTACGAAGTTTTTCTTCACGTATTAATATATAGATTACAGTATATGAACGTAAACAATGTATGTTTTATTTTGTTTAATTTAATATATTTGTAACGCATATTATACACTGCTGGCCACTCAAATTGCAACACCAACAAAGACAAGAGATATCACAACAAAATTTATTTTGTAGATAACATTTTGACCAAGTATCAAATGATTAAATTTAGACTTCTGTGAAGTGTGGTTCCTGCCAAAATCAGTAGCCAGAGTAGCCGCCATTGTTGGAGATCACCGCTGCCACACGTCTCGGCATTGATTCAAAGAGACTTTGAATGTGTTCTTGGGGTACAGCAGACCAAGCAGCTTCCACACGTTGCCAAAGTTGATCTGGTGTGGCAGCTGGGGATGTATTCTGGGTCAATCGTTGAGCAACCATGGACCACATGTTTTCTATCGGCGAAAGATCCGGAGAGCGAGCTGGCCAGGGAAGCAATTCAATCTGGCGATTGACGAAGAACCCTTGGACAATGCGTGCCACGTGTGGTCGCGCATTATCCTGTTGAAATATGGCTGTGGGCAAGCCCTGAAGGTAAGGAAGGACAACTGGCTCCAACACCTCGGAGATGTAGCGCTGGCTGTTTAAAGTACCGGCAATGCGTACTAGAGGAGTGCGAGAGTGATATCCAATACCGCCCCATACCATAATACCCGGTGCAGGACCAGTGTGGCGGTGCATAACGCAGCTGTTCAGCATCCTCTCTCCACGGTGTCTCCAGACTCGAATCCGACCATCGTGGTGTTGCAGACAGAAGCGTGACTCGTCAGTAAAGACAATTTCATTCCATTCTGCCGTCCACATCCTTCTTTCATCGCACCATTGGCGGCGGAAACGTCTGTGGTTCTGCGTCAAGGGTAGACGAAGCAATGGACGTCTTGCGGACAGACCACTCTGCTGTAAACGGCGTCGAATGGTACGCGCAGACACTGGATGATGCGGTACAGACTGAATGTGCTGTGCTATGGTTCGTGATGTGGCTGAGCGATCCGTCACTGCCATACGCACAATATGCCTGTCATCACGTGAAGTGGTGCACTGAGGTGGATGCGATCGAACACGTCGGTCCGTCGTACCCTCCTGCATCCAACGATCACATATCCGCATTACAGTTGTTTGGTTTCGTCCAACACGACTACCGATTTCCCTGAAAGATAATCCACAATCTCGGTAGGCCACTATCCTTCCTCTGTCGAACTCGGATACTCGATCAAAAGATTATCGCTGTTTTCTACGAGGCATAATGGATCGTTTATTTGAAAAAACCACAAGAAAAACACAATTGCCGTACTTGAAATCGTCGAAATCTCCAAGCCTTAAATAGCGCTTTGAAGTGGCGCCACAGGCGCGCGTGATGTGCGTCTGCGCTGAAATTCTAATCATTTGCATATCTCACCTCCGCTAATGCATGTTGTAAATTTCATATTATTTGCATGCTTCCTTCAGGGTGTTGCATTTACGCGGTGGCCAGTAGTGTACATTAATTTGATCTTTCTGCACTCCTTCATATGAACTTTAATTATGCCAAATCTCTTACTCCTCCGTGCGCGCAATGTGCTTAAAAAGGGGTACAAAGTTTTTTCATCATGTTTTAATATATAGATAAGCTTTTTAGGTAAGGCGTGTAACTTTTTTTAAAATGTCCGGAATAGTTACATGTGAATCCTCCGTTGAAAGCAGTGATTTTCTTTCTTAAAAATTCTGTAAAAACGACCTTCTGCTTTTTTTAAATTTTATCTATTCAGTTTAATTTGTCTACACCGATTACATTTATTTTTAACCCAAGCACCGTTATTCCGAAAAGCACAAACGAAAAACTCATTGATCATAAAAGCGTAATTTTGCTACTCGGTATCTGGCAGCACCAGAATTAATGTTTACTTTTTTTATAAAACTTTGTAGAACTTTCTAGAAAGTTGGGGAAACTGAAACTTCCTTGGACTCATGATGGAGAACATTCCAGCACCCACTCGATTCTTAGCTGGTCGTATTTAAAGAAGCTAACTCGGTAAGTCTTCTAGTTTATCATCTTTCAGTGAATCTGACAGTTTTATTTCGCTCTTTTAGTTGATTGTATAAGTGTTTCCTACTTTATTTGACAGTGATAGTGTACATTTTGGATTTATATTTCTAAACTGGTGTAAGTACTTCATAATTTTAAATTTGTTTTTTCGTTAATTTTAGCTTTTTACTGTATTCTATAATACAATAAAAAGTATAATATGAAAATACAATAATAATATTATTGTATTTTCATAGCTCAGTGAGAGTGTGCCTTTTGCTTAATTTTTTAAATAGATTTAATGGGGGATCATAATTAATGCTTTTTTACATCAGAATTAAAGTTTATTTTTTATTATGATTTAGAATTCTGTGTTTGAATATTTTGATTGACACCTTTTAAGTAAGGCATTGATATTTTTTTATTTGTGTTAAAATTTGATATTCCTAAACTGATGTAAGTACTTCACAATTCTAAATTTGTTTTACCATTCAGTTTATATTAGCTTTTTACTGTATTCTATAATAGATTTCATTGCTCACTGAGAGTGTGCCTTTTGCTTATTTTATGAAATAGCTTTTTTTTGCATTTTTTACAGATTTCTTTGCTGTAGCAATGCCTCCAAGGAAGCGGAAGGCGATCGGCCAAGTGCAGTCAACGGCTACGATGATTAAAGATGAGCGTAGTCAAGAAACTTGCGAGGAGAGGAATAGAAGATTTGAGATTTTGCGAGAGAGAGCTACTACATTTAGATCAACAGAGACGGCACAGCAGCGTGAGGCCCGACTATAGGATAAGAGGGATAGAGCTACTACATATAAAGCAACAGAGACGGCACAGCGTGAGGCCCGACTTCAGATAAGAGGGATAGAGCTACTACATTTAGAGCAACAGAGACGGCAGAGCAGCGTGAGGCCCGACTTCAGGATAAGAGGGATAGAACTATTACATTTAGAGCAACAAAGTGATTATTCGAATTCACTTTTCAAGCAACATTTAACCATTTCAACTCGAGCAACGCCGGGTAATTCATCTAGTTGATAGATAAAATATATAAGAAACAATAATTTTTAATTAGCATCATTTTAACGGAGTTGAATTGACCCAACATAAAAAGTATAATACATAAGTATGGTAGATCTACATAAACGTTGTTCTCTCCTATTAAAATTTTTTTTGGCATTCTTCTGATTACAGACTCTTCTTGCGTATTAGTTTTTTATTTCCTTACAACTTGTTTTGGACAATACTTGTAATATGTTATGTATGTATCTAGTGCAAATGGGAAAGTCATCATGCTTCCTAGTTTTTTAAAGTTAGGTTTAAAATGTTACTTGACATTTTAGAGGTGTTTCAGTACTAAAATCATTTTAGTCTTTCAGTTAAAAGATGCACTTTCCAAATGGAATTAATTTTATTTATATTTTTAGATATTATTATGTAAATTAAAATAATGACAATACATGGATCCATATAACTATCAGAGTTTACTAATTTGTCAAAACGTTTGACCAAATACTATGTAACAACTTCCGTACAACTTCATATTTTGGATCATACTTCAAACATAAACTCTTTAGTCCAAAACAGTCTATGCAAATTTACAATTGAGTCAGAACTTCAAAAGTTGTTTTGAAAGTCCACTATCTATATTTTGCAATTTGTGCATGTGTAATCTAAGAATTTACTTGATCAAAAATATTAGCAATCTGCACTCTTGTAGCATATATTTTATGATACAAATTACCAACATCAGAGAACTTTGAAATACATTTATCAAATATATTTCAAAACAAAATCCTGCAATAATGTGAATTTAATCTTTACAGGCTAGCAGAAGTCTTATGAAATGCTATTTAAAACAAATATTTAATGCGGCGTGGGCTTAGAAGACAGTGAATAAGGAATAAAACTCATGTTTCCCTAAATGATGAACAAATCATCGGAAAAAGGCAAGATTGAATAAATTTTCTGAATTGCTCTATCGTTCCCGATGCTTCGTAAACAGAAGTAGTCGATAATCGTTTTCCAATACCTTGGCAATAAATTATATTTTTGTTGCTATTTTTCTTCGATATATTCCGAAACTCTATCAATCTGTTTAGTTCCGTCAGAAATATTTCTTGTAAATATCCCTTACAAAATGGCCATTTTTCAGTATTATCTTTATTACATCCGCTAATAAGTTTATATTCATTTATAATAAGTAATGATATATTAGTAAATGGGCTGCAATGATAAATTAAAATTTGTAAATATTGGAAACATCAGACCTTGCACTTAACGATCTTGGACTAAAAGAAAAGGGTGTAACCTGTTTCAATTTTAAAATGTTTTCTCTATTCAAACGTTTCACGACCTTAATTCGTTTATCTTAAATTGAATTTAAGGATACTAGTTCTGTGTTTACGTAATTTAGGCTATCGGGTTTTAGTAATTCTAAATTGGGTATCTGAAATTCTTTGAACAAGTCGTTACACAACTTTGAGTTTAATTTTATTCAATTTATCAACAACAGTTTATATTAATTCAATCGTGCATAAATCGTGTATTAATATTAATTAAATTATTGTATCAATTTAAGTTTAATTTATTCTATTTATTAGTGGTAATTTATGTCAATTAAATTATGTTCAATAAACTTAAAATGACTACATTAATAAATAAGTTAACATTTGTTCAATTTATTATTTGAATTATTAGTTTTTCTTCGATTTATCCCATGTCAGTAACTAACACCTCGTCTATGAAAGAGGTAAGAGTGGAATTCTCAAATTATCCAGGCATATAGAAGGATCATACTCAGACAAATCAAAACGGAGTTTAACAGACCTCGTCAATTGACCGTGGTTCAAAATAACGTGCTGTCCTCGGTTCTTTCCCTTTGAGATTGATCCCGGAATGTCACCAATAGCCCGTTGTGTTGCTCCAGTGTGACGTTAATTAAAATACCTACCTACCACACTCATCAAACAGAATGTACAACCCGAATCATGATATCATGAATCGATTGTAACCTCAAAATATTGTCCCGAGGTCCCTAATCTGTAAAACATTTATGAGTGCTTTTTGCATTTAGAAAAATAGCTAACTCCAAATATTCAAAACTGGCTTGGGACTGATTGAAAAAACACATGAACAATCCAGAATTTTTATATAAGGGTACTTCTCACTTAACGACCGCTTTCCATTCATACGACTTGTTCGTTGAGCGAATCGGTCGCTAATCAAGGAACAATCGTTTCTGTTTATTCTGAACAAAGGAAAGAACTAAAGAAACGGTGTCAATAGTCAGTTTGTTTCAGGGGACTACCCAGAACTTGAGCACCGCTGAGTTATCATTACAGACAATGGCAGGCGTAAAGTAAGCAAGGCGCATCGATCACCGACAGAACATGTAATGAGAACATTTCAGCTTCCAATTTGTTGAGTTTGACTTTTACATCATTTGCCTGTGTCGCTGGACCGGGTAACGTGGAAATTCTCAATTTGATAACAATGTGTCCGAGGCCAGTGTTGGCAACAGTTTTGCCAGTTTGTTTGAAAATGGCCTGAGAGGGGATTCCCGAGACTCAGGCTGGAGAACTGGTCGTATGTTCGAGCCGTCCTTAAACAGGTAGGTTGTCAAGTGAGGAGCATTATACTAATAAAATCTTTGAAAATTAGTGTAGGCAGTACGAATCGTTGAATTCCTTCTCCAGATCAGTAGATTTCAATTCAACAAAGCAATGTAAAGTTATGGGGACAGCTTAACCCTCCTGGTGGTTGTCTGTACCAGGTATCTCATCATTAGCAAAACTGACCAAATCTCGATGGACGAGATATCTCGTCATCAGAAAAAAAATTGACCAAATCTTGATCTCGGCATCATCCCAAAATCTGCAATATCTTGATGACGATATATATCGTCATTAGTCATTAGCAATGTTAGTTAGATCTTGATGGATGAGATATCCCGTCAAAACCAATTGGAGGGTTAATCACCACATAATGGAAACTTCGACAGTTATTGATGAATGCTTAGAAGGTTCTTGCTAAGCAGCGCCACAAGACAGGTTTATCAATTTATAGCAACAGTATACCCTAAGGCCAATGAGTTATTTCATTAAGAAAAACCTCAGTCATAAGATTCGTACAATCATAATCAGATTCCAGTAATAAGGCAGCTAGTTTGTTTTGGTTCTTTGCATAATATCCAGTTCTAATCTTATGCATCAGGATGAGATGGAGAAGTAAACAGAGAATGCTTGTGCCACCATGTAATTTACAGCAGTTGAGGAAGCAAATGTGACAATGATTCTCTAGGGGGAATTAATTCCATTTCTAATTAATATTGCTTTTGCTGCAAAAAGGAATTCCAACAAGGTTCTTGGTCTAATAATGTAGTCACTCTGTGTACATAGATTTTAAGAGAAAAGTAAAAATGTACTCTAGTGAATAAATTATTATTTCTCAGTTCTTTCTTGTATAAAATATTTTGAGGTGATAGAATAATACTACAAGTTCCGATCCAAATTTTAACCAGTATATCCTTAAAAACACCGATAACAGCTTTCCAAAAGTTTTAATTTGTAGAACACTGTATTTACGTATAAAAATCAGGACGGATTACTTACAAATGATTAATGAAGTATCATCCGTTCCTAAATCTTTATTTTTCACATATTTAAGTTTTTAGGTTTAAAAATTTTAATATGAGTAAATGTTCAGACTGCAATGTTTTTAATGCTAGTAATGAAATTTTTTGTGTAAAATCTTGACGGTATGTAATGCTACTTACACAATGCGAAGACATAAACACAATATAAGAACAAAATTCAATAAAGAAATTTCGTTTAATGCGCTTTACTTCGCCTAGAAACTTCGTACTCAGACATTTCCTCGCCAAATGTAATGCCTAAATTATTTGAGGACAACAGAAATTCATCACCAAAGACATTAGCAGTCATTAAATGTTCGGTCCATTTAAGTAAGGAGAAATATACTTTGCTCAGGGTTCTGTACCGTGGTACAACGCCGCTAGAAAATGGCGAAATAGTTGCAGACGCTGACGGAGAAGGTACTTTAGAATGAAAGGCGGTAATTATTTTATAAACAAAACATTTCTTCCGAAATCCATAAGAGAGTTGGAAATCATCCAAGAGTGGGGTACGGTGTTTCCTAACAAAACACGAAGAAATAAACGAATAAATAATCTCTCTCTTAGAAAGAGGTAGGGAAAAGGAATTTTGTGCTTAATACGGGGGACATAGCAGTACCTTCCATTTGCTGCTATTAGCATACGTAAGTGATATGGTGCAAGGTACGCAGAAAGGCTTCAACTTTTCAATAAAATCTCACTTAGCACTCGGACTTTACAGGCGTTAACGCGCATGATTATACTAAATGTCTGCTCATTCGTAACATAGTGTTATTTAATGCAAATTTTGTAGATGTTTTGGCAGATATACGTTGGGGATATTGGAATTTGACGAGGAAAAATTTATATTTGTATTAGTTATTACTATGCATTCGAAAACATAATTATATGCCAGTTACTAAGATTTTTTTAAATAGAATTTCAAATATTGAGAAATTTCAACGCAATTAGTTTCCAAATTACCATACATTTGTAGGATTATAGAATTATATTAAAGGTTTTACTGTTCAGAGTAAGTTCATTAATAACTAGTGCTGTGCTTAGGATTCAAGTTCTTTGTCTAAGGAGTACATGGATTTTAAGAGAAGCTTCCAAATTACTCTAGTGAATTGAATAAATTTGAATCTCTCTTATTTCTTGCATGAAATATTCTGGCGTGATATCAAAATGCAAATTCCGATCCAAATTGTAATCGGTATATACCTATGTATCTGTTGTAGAAGTCTATTTATTGATTAAATAAAAAAATATTTTAGCTAATTGCTTTCTCAAAGAATATGGATACAAATGATTGGAGTCAATTTATATTGGTGCATATTAGAGCTATGCTCAACTACACTTTAAAAATATGTTATTTCGATATTCGTAGAACAAATTAGAACCATTCCATTAACAACAGAACAAACCTAAAACTAGAACTGGTCAATAATTTTAAACTTATTTTTATAACATGGATAAAATAAGGTTTTCTTATTTGTTTTAGGGTGCTGAATTCAAACATGACTGTAAAAATAATCATCAAGTAAAACTATTTAAGTATTATCAATTTCTGTTTCAAAATATGCATATAAAAATATTTTCCTGCCTTGGAAAGTGGAAGCAAGTGTCATATTTTAACAAATTTCCAGATAAAACTGAGCTTCAAATTGTTCCTTAGTGGAGCATCTATTTTTCTTTTCAGCTATAAATTTTCAATTTTAAAATTATAAAATTCACATATTCACATATCATTACATGAGACAGCAAAATAATTAGAATAAACGCGCATTAATGCAAAACTAAATTTACACATTCATACTTGTATATCTATACAAGTAGTTGAGTTTCCTCCTATGTGTCGTGTTGTCCCCCTCCATCAAGAGCCAACAGTAATATCACTCATCCATTAAAGGATCCCACTTGCTTTGATACTTCGTAGTTCGGATATCTTTGTAGAACCTATCTCTTTATTCATAGCTGACTTCTCCTAGGTTGTCAGGAAAGAAATCCAGATGATAATCTAGGAAATATAATTTTAAGAACATTTGACACCGAAGGTTTTTATAGTTCTTGAGAAGGTATTGCATGAGATGTCGGTAGTTTTCCTCTGTGGTTCCCCAGAAATTCCTTGACGACAGATATGAATGATTGCCATGCCACATGCTTGCTGTTTAGCTTTTCTGTGAAAACAGAATCATTCAGGAATCCGCTTGTCTGAGGACAAGCGAATATTCTTTCTTTGAATTTTGCATCACTTAACTTTGGAAATTATTCTTCTAAGCGTAAGACCCGAACCAAATTTGCCCACAGTTTTCGCAAAGTATTTATTTTGTAAGTTTGGTATGAAGGGGTGGAAGCAAAAGAACAGAGGAAATAACTAGATGCTTGCGATGAATGTTACTCTCCCCAGGAGTGAGAATATTTAGTTTAGGTCAGAATTTACTTTCATATGTTCTGCCTGTGACCTTACTATCCCATATACAAAGAGAAAAACAAAATTTCATGAAACAAATTTGAAGCCCGAGCACAAGAGTGATATCGTTTTCAAATTACCGTATATTTAAAAGAGTCAGATTTCATTGCAATGAGAAACTTTTCCATGCTTTCGTAAGTCTTAGTTCCTACAAGATGAGTCTTACCATCATGAGATATTCCCAGATCTGCCATCAGCCCTGACATACCTGAAAAACCCATAGCGTCCTGCATTCCATATAGAAGGGAAATAGAATCAATTTATAGTTCTGAACTCTTGTATTCTGATAGATAGTTCCACTCTTGATATCCAAAGGCTCAGCTTGTTTGGAAAGACGTAAGTCTCGAAAGAGATCATTCAGTTCATGTGTCAATCAAATTGGGATCGTCTAAGTGTTTCGGAGTATGTTTAGGATATGTATATGTGTGTGTAGGATTAGGATTTCATATACGTCCATCTCTTTTTTCACAAACATAGATCACGTGTTTCTCTTTGAATGAAAATACGATTACCGTTTGGTTTTGGTGACTTATTCTCTACTAGTGAACGAATCAGTGTTGCCACCCTTAAAATACCTGGTGACTAAATATAAACATGTCTAAATATTTTTACATGTCTAAATAAGCTAATTTCAAAACCTAGCAAATATTAGTGCCTAATAACAAAAAAATTGACTTGGTGGTCATTTTTTATGGTCAGATCCCCAAAATATGATAAAAACAGCTAAATGTGTTCAAGTTATAAATACCTTGTTAATAGTGTAATTAATCTAGTGTCACTCAATCTGTTGAGTCCTACTATAAATGATGCGTTTTATTTCTTATTGATCAAAATGGTTACTCTTGTTGTACAGTTACTACGTAATCGTACAATGTGTATATTTTATTGGAATTTACAAAATAATTAAAGTAAATGGGTGTCGGTTTAATTTTTTGCCTCTTGAATTTAAGAATGAAAAAAACTTTATCACACTTTATTATAAGCTACTTCCTGAAAATCAAACCACCACTAAAGAGCTAGCTGTATTGCAAGCAGACACGGCTAAAGCAAGCTGTTGATAAAAAAGGACCTTCACAGAAAGTCTGCATTACTTTATCATGGCAACGCAAAAGTGGGTGTTGTCGTGATGAAGTTCACAAACACAAGTTCACAAAAATCATTAGCATGTGATGAAGTTCACATGCACAAGTTCACAACGTACGCTGTAAAATTTAAGACTATTTGAATGGGAAATTATGACTCATCCACATATTGCCCTGATCTGGCACTGTCAATTTATTATCTGTTTTAAACCTTCAAAACCACCTTAATAGAAAACTTTTGATTTCGAAATATAATGTTCGAGGAGAACTCGATTCATGTTTGGGATTAAAACACAAGAGCTTCTATCCCCACACATGGTATTGAAAATTTAAAATTAACCCTCCAAGTGTTTCGACGAGATATCTTGTCGATCAAGAAATGACCAATTTTGATAATGACGATATATCTCGCCATCAAGATATTTTCGATTTCTTTTATGATTAAGATATGGCCAGTTTATACTAATGACGAGATTACTCTTCCATCAATATCTTGTCAGTTTTGCTAATAACGAGATACCTCGTTGAGACAACCACCAGGAGGGAAAAGAGGGGAGAAAGTTGTAAATAATACTGTAAATATATCGCAAAGTTGTATGTGTTTCCTGCGTTTATTTTAAAACTTACTCTAAAAACCGCATCAGTTTTGTTGCCCATAAAAAGTGCATAATTATAAATCAAATTTTAACATTTGATGAAATATGAATATTGAAATTGAAAATTCATTTGATAACTTATCTAAAAAAGGAATCTAATTAGGAAATAGTTTTCTACCTGGCAGTAGTGAACAAAGAAGAATGAAATAAAACAAACCAAATGCACTAACATAAATTAAATATAGATGGAAATAGTTGTGTTGCTCCAATGCGACTTTGATTCAATACCTACCTAACACGGATGGAAATAAAATCATGAACACAATGCAAAATATAATATTGCTATTAAACATAACAGTAGCATGTGTGTGTTGATGCTTTTAAATTATTCAGACATGTTTAAAAGTATCGCCTGTTACACAGCAGTTTTGTTGCGCCTATGAAGACTTTTTGAGTTTTGTCTTTTTCACGTGCTTGTGTTCTTTCCTCTTCAGATTGACCGGAACTTGATAGCTTTTGTGTCGATTCGAATTTGATTGAAAATTGGTCTCTTTCGATATGTTCTATACTAAATTCTACTGCTAAGAGAACAACGTGTGCTGAAAATGGCTGCGTTGACCTAGAAACTAGGCAAAATAAGATGTGCGAATTCCATGACACCAGAGATAGCATTAGTAAGTTTTTGCTGACTTGAGACAGATTCCCTGCTTTATATATATAAAACTTTTAACAGAGTAAAATCGGAAACTTTCTATAACAAATTAGTGGACGGCAATCGATATATCTATCCTTCAAAATAGCCTAAGCGTTCTAAATACTTTTATAAATCATACTTAATATCTCACTTTTTATAAAAACGATCGCCTTAAATAAAACATCTGCAGGAACGTAAGTTTTTCTTCAAAACAAGAGTGAGACATGTTTAGTTTTCCTTGTCTAATGGAAAGATCAATAGATATTACCCCCAGATTCTGATTACTTTCTTTTCGTTCACTCCTCGCGCCAAGATTATTTCAAGTTATTTGAACGTACCCTTAAGTACAGAAAAAGAAGTTTTAAGCTGTGTTTGCGAAACATAAATGATTTTCTACTGTTACTGTACGGAACAAAATGAAGAAAGAGAGGGAGCATTACATCGCAAATTACTTTGATGATTTAGAGCGGGAGTAACCGATCTTCCAGCAAAGAGAATATGGAGATGAGGTATTTTGTTTTTATTTTAAATTTAAACGGACTCGACGAAAAGCAGGCTCCGGAGTTTATTAAATTATAAAGTAATTTAAAGAAAGACTATGCCTGGGTTCTGAAAATGGAGCTCGGAGATATTATCTGGAAGGAAAACAAATTTTATTAGAAGTACTACATTGTTTCTGCATGTTTCAAAATAGAAGATTGAGTGTTACGCACATTGTTTTTAACGCCATACTCTCATATTGGAATTTCTTGGTCGTGTAAGGAAGAATTTCGTTACACTATCACAGAGAATTTTCTGTGTCGATAATATTTGAAGTGTTCTGGGCGACGTAGTAATAAGCCACAGAATGAAAATTCTGTAAAGAAAAAAAAATCAAAACAAGGAATTAAAGATGATCAAAAATGAATATATGATTGCTTCTTGGATGTGTAAGAAATTCTTTAAATTTTAAGATAACATGACCTCTTAAATAATGGATAAGTCATTTCAATTTTGGAATTTTAAAACTTGGAAAATCGCTAGTCTGAAAGATTTGAAAAGTGGCTTTTCATCATGTTATCTTCATGCATTTCATTTCACAGATTACTATTATCCATTATAATGTCAATTTATCATTCACGAATAAAAATTTAGTACTGTGACATTCATAATAAACCAAAGTATAGTTCCTGTAAGGGAGGTGTTGCGATTCCTTTCTGGTGTATTTCTTTCTTCTGTGTTAGTAAAATGTTCCTCGTGTGTACATGACCCATTGGCGTTGTTTGCTGTAGCTTGACCAAATATGAACCCTAGAGGCTTAAAAATCGCACCAAAAGTATTAAATTAATAAAACGTTATCGTTTAAAAATATATATGCTTTTAAAAATAAGTTTTTTTGGATTTGCGGAGGTGTTTATTGATATACAAGCATTAGAATATTAATGTAGGCTCCGTTTTTAGCCATGAAAGTTATTCTGTCTAGCCTATCAAAATACTTTTCGTTAAGTTTATCAGATTTTCAATCTTCACGTAGACAGGCCATACATTGTCCTTCAAATAAATAACAATTATTTCTACTGATGGAAAATTCTGTCTATTTGTCTGAATTGGTCTTCAAATTCATTGATTCCAGTGCCGTCATAGTGATCTAATCTAAATCGTTGTTTTCTTCCGAATTACTAACGATATCATTGGGAGCATCGAATTCTAAATTATCAGGACTTTAGTACTTTAGCTATCATTACTTTCCTCTTCAGACGAAAGACTGGAGAGACCCATTATAGCAATCAAGAAGTGGAAGAATTTTCGTACGATAACAACTCTATAAGGCAGGCTATTCGTGGCTCTAACCATTGAAAGTGAGGATTCATTTTCATCTAGCACTTTCTCTAATACGGTGATATTGCAGCAACGAGAACGCAAAAGGAGATGTAGAAAATAAAAATACGATGGTGTATTCTTGGATATTTTCATCAACATTTTTTTAAAAATACTAGCATGCAAACATATAGAATCTGCGCAAAAGTTTTAACGGTAGTGTCCTTACTCCCATTTCATACCTTATTTAAATCCATTTGTTATCAGCATAAGCATTGATTTGCTAATTTTACACGTCCTAAGGATATAAAATTAATAAGAAATATTAAACGCATTTTAATTACATTTTTCAAGTGTACCCTTTCTAGTGTTAATTTTTATTTCCAATAAAATGCATGGTAAAAAAGTTCACATTTCAGTGATGGTACCACAATTAGCTTCTGAACCGTTTGTCTGTTTGTATCTGTAAAATAGAGTACTGGTTGTAATGTACAATATAATTTAGTTTATATTCACAGAAAGTTTGAGAATGGATTGGATTGAATTGGATTTGGAGTGTTATAGGGCACTAAAGTTTGAAAATGCATAATGGGCTTTCAAGTATTTTAAACCTTATCATTAAGTTGTCATTTATCTTTTGATATTTTATTTAAACACAATTTTAAGCATTTCTAATAAAGATAACGAAAAAGAAGTTGTTTAAATAATTCGTCCCACTCATATGTCTGAGTGAGTCAACAATTTATCTTTGTTTTAATAGAGTATAAACTTTTTTAAATGACTTATACGATAATTTTGTATCTTTGGTTAAGTGCATGATCACAAAGTTATACAAATATATCTTCGAATTTTAAAACATTTATTTCAAAATTTTAATGATTTGCATTAACGATTGCTTTACGATTTTAAATTGTAACTCCTCATTTTGTGAGAGAAATGCATTTCTAAAGCATTTTTATCTAGAAAACACAGTAAAATGTAAAACATTTTTGTTTGCTCTTTGAAAAATGATTATAAAAAATAAATCTTGAAACTGAATGCCTGTTCCTCTCAATGAAAATATTCTTTCATATCTCTACTCAGTAAAAGCTAGTTGTTGTTATAAGTACTGAGCAGTTATTTTCAAAAGATGATGTTCCCATAGCTTGAATTTGCTTACTATCTGTAAGAAAATTATTACTAACTATGCAATTAATTGGTAAAATTAAGTATAATCTTTTATTGTAGCGAGTATAATTTCGAATGAAATCAATTGTTTGTGAAAATTTGAAACTAGATACCAAAACTATAAAAATGAAAAACTAAAATTGTGTTTTGGAAATACTGATATGTCATCCTTTGAAACTAATCTATCAATTGTCAAAGGTTTTATTAGCAGTCATAGCCTCTGAAATCACTGCCAGTCAAATCTGGATGTGATAATTCCTTTTAATGTCTTCCAATTGAAGAGTAAAACTAATACCTACAATAATGGACTCGGTCATTAAAGTATAATACAATGTTTAATTAAGTAAGGAGATCGTAAATTTTGCACAGTACCTAAGCATAAAACCACAAGTTTGAAAGATCTTGAATGAGACAGGATTTAGATAGTACTATTGTACTATACCTTTAGCAAAAATTCTCAATCGAAGAAGACCCAAATCTCTCCCGTCTTAAAGAGATTACTTAATTTCTACAAGACCACCGGAGTTAATTACAAGAGTAGTCATGAATTTTTAAAACAGTTTTATCTGGAAAACCTTTTAACAAGATCTAAAGCTTTCAAAGCATTTGTTGTTTGCAGTTTTAATATTAACTTTAAAAATAAATCTTAAAACTGAATAAAGCTTCTTCGCAATTAATATTCATTCGTCTCTGCTCACTGAAAACTCTCTGCTATTATTATTTGACAATATTTAACGTTCACAACCGTTGTACATTAAATGAAATCATTTTTGTCACAAATCAAATTTAACCGTTGTCCATTACACGAACTAAAATTAAGGTCTGTCATTAATCTGGGTCTAAAATTTTCATTCCAAAATATCTATACCAAACAATTCCGCTTCAAAGAGCAAAACTAATACCTAAAGAAAATGAACTTGGCCATCGAAGTGTATTATATTAGCTGACGAAGTGCATCGGAATCAAAATATGAAGTTAAATTTCCTAAACGACGGAAGCATAAAACAGCACAAGTCAAAAGACTCTACATTGTTTGCATTATCCCGCTCGCAAAAATCCGTCTCCATCGAAGACCCACCCCTCCCTATCTCGAAGAGACCACTTCACTTCTACAAGACCCAGGGAGTTAATTATAAGAGTGGTCTATTAGCAACACGACTCCGCAATTAAAATCTTCCTTTAATGGAGCAGTTTCGGCGAAAATGTTGCCCTGGCGTTATTCGAGTCGCATTTAATAGAAGAGATGCTGCTGCCAGAATAAAGATTTTTGATTAGGATATTCTTGATAGGCTGGTTGCGCCTTTGGATCCTGGCCTTGCCGTCTTGGAGAGGAAGGATGAGTGGGTGCCCTGTCTTTGACAGGCATGTCTGAGGGGAGGATGAAAAATTGGTCTGTTATTATTAAAAGGCTCCTCTTCTGGTGGATATTTGCTTTTGATACTGCTGTTCAGCGTCTGATGTGTGTCTGCGGAAAATGGAGATGATTTGTTGCTTGTGGGGAGGGAGGGTTAGCAAATTATTTTTTATGTACAGTCATTAACCTTGTAATTGGTTTTGACGAGATACCTCGTCCATCAAGATCTCACCATATTTGCTTATGATGATGTATCTCATCAGGAGATATTGCCGATTCTCTATGATTACGAGATAAAGATAGTGTCATCGAAACTGTAAATAAATAACACATTTGTGAAATTAGCACCAATAGACAAAACACCAGCATAATATCCAGACTAAGAACAGGACATTTTAAAGGAATGAAAATTAACAGTGATGGAACCAGAACGTATAGACATTTTAATTGGTATGTATTGTTTGCACGTTGAACTCATACCTTATCATATATTGACCTACCCTGCAATAGTAGCTCCTTTTAAACCATCGATTATCATTCTGAAGAACAGATTTATAGCGAGGACATAATCGACATTGCCAAAGCTTTGAAAAATGTCATCTCACTCAGAAATGGACATATCGATCTTCTGATGTCAAGATCTAATTATTAGATACCTCATGAAGACAACCGCCAGGAGGGTTAAAATATAAAATGTCAATTTTATTTAAAGTTATATTTGTGGGCTTGTATGAATTTTATTCTCAGAAATTGAAAACAACTAAAGAAAATTATTTTGTTCCTCTGCGTTGAATTCAACGATTGAAATACATCGTTATAATGATTTAATTTTTGTAGTTTATCTTTTTATTCTTCGATAGTTCTCACGATGGTCGAACTTACACAAAATTCAGAATTTGTTTTTGTCTTGGCAGTTACATAAAAAAATATTGTTAACATAATGTTGTGCATTGATAATTTGTTTTTCAGATGGCAAGTTTCATCAGATGAAGAGCAATATGTTTTGGGGGATTAATTTAAATGATTAATTTAAATTGAAAAAATTAATAATCAAACCTAGGCACCCGGATAGGCGTTTTCAAGACTCAATCCTATATGAGACGCTGTTGTATAATACATCATTAGCATTCTTTGCAAAATCATTTCATCGGTCATTCTAGGAACACATTTAAATTCATTCTCAAAATGAAATGATCAGTTTATATTCGCCGATTTTCGTAAGCATTGAACAAAACAATAGGACTCGAATACCATCATGTAATCAAAATACATTGTGGTTACCCGACCACCGCCGAGGTATCTCATTAATGAGAACTGCAGTTCAAAATATATGAAACACAATACAAAATAAAAAAAATGACTCCCTCTAGTTATTGGACGGTGTTAATCCATTGATTTCAAATTCAGCCCATTCTCTAATTCATGCATCCTCTGATATACAAATATTGTTAGTATAAAATTGTATATTCATGACTTGATTTTCAGATGGCAAGTTTTATCGGACGACAAGCAATACTTTATGGGAAAAATAAATCATTTAAATTAAAAAAGTGAAAAATCAAGCCTATACAGCCGAATATGTTTTAATCTCAAGCCTACGCGAGACGCTGTTGCAAGATACATCATTAGTATTCTTTGTAAAACCATTTTATCGGTCATTCTAGCAACATATTTAAATTCATTCTCAAAATGAAATGATCCAGTTTGAACTGTTTTCCGTAAGCTTTGAACAAAACAATAGATCTGAAATCCATCATATAGTCAAAATGCATTTGGGTTATCCGAGGTATCTCATTAATGCGAACTGCAGTTCCAAATATGAAACACAATACAAATAAAAAAATGACTCCCGCTAGTTATTGGACGGGGTTAATCCCTTGATTTCAAATTCAGCCCATCCTCTAATTTATGCATCCCCTGATATACATCAATTGCGTAAAGCCGCCCACTCCAACCACCGGCGGAGAAGTTCAGAAATTCTATTACATGGCGCAGTAGATCGGGATGATGAGCACGTTCAAAAGGAGAAATTAAATACCATAAAGTGGAGGGCATTAGGCAGCATAAAGTTCGGGCCCAAGATCAAAAGTGCCGAATCGGCGCAATTTAAATGGAAATTCAGACCCTCATGACTTTAAAAGAGATCCCTGGAAGTGGAGGAAAAAGTTTGGCACGGTTTATTCCTCAACAAACAGTAGGTATCTTGAGTAAAAGGCAACTGCATCGATGTTTGTAACGAAACTGTATAATGATACCGCACCCATACATTTGTAATTAGTTCCTGTTTCGCTCAAAATAGCTATTTCTTTCTAAAATGCATTTGCATTGACATGTTGGCTTATTATGTGTTGAATTGTAGGTTAATGAGGTTTTATTCTTAACTTATTGGGTAACCTGTTGAGAGTTACAAAATTAGGGAATTGTGTTAGTACTGCTTTTACCTTACATTTAATAACTAAATAATACCACATCTGTGGTTGTAGACTAAAAGTCTCATCGTTTTAGAGTTGGGAATTTTCTTGAATTTTAGTCGTTATAGCAGTAATAATAATTATAAAGCTAAGAAAAATCGACAAATCTTAATATTCGGAGGCTCACGATATTTCCGAGTAGTGCAGTATTGGTTTTACCCCACAACCCATGTAATGTCTTAATAACTACATCTTTTGGTTGAAAATAATCTAGAAAAATTCCATTAATCGAAAAGGCCAAAACTGGTTAGAAGTAATGTATTGAAGACTACAGGTTCTAGAATAGATATACGTGAGCATTCCTCAAAATATTAAAACCTGTGAAGCTCATCGGTTTTGAAGTTTAACGCTCCAAGTGGTTACCACTAAATATCTCGTCTATTAAGATCTGATCAATTTTGCTAATGACGATATATCTCATCAAGATATTTCCGATTTTTTTATGAATGCGAGATCTAGATATGATCAGTTTTTCTAATGACCAGATATTTCGTCCATCAAGATCTGGTCAATTTTGCTAATGACGAGATATCTCGTCCACCAGGATGGTTAAAGACGTTAAAATTAAGGAAGTATGTTTTATGTTTAAAAGTTATTTGGCATTCCAAATGCATAAAGGTTAATTAAGTTCAACATATGATCAAGTGATATTTCCTCAGATTTTATATTGTTCTTAATATAAAGATTGATGACAATTTTGTTTAAAGCTTATTTATTTGCTATCAGAATATCCATATAAAGAACTCGATGCCCGAAATGTTAAATCTTGAAGCTATGGCAATTCATATAAATGTTACATCTTATTGCTACTTTGCATTCCTAAGTGAACTTGACAAGATAACGACACATTACAAAATCATTAACTATTTTCAAATCTCCAACGGGAACTTAATTATAGAATTCCAAATTTGAATATTCTGTTTATCTACATCCAGAAGAATGAATACTGTATTAGTAATTATGATCAACGAAATAATATTTTCCTCGGTATGGTGACATCTGTGTCCTGATTCTCGGCCTCAAATGCTAAAATATTACTGAAAGAGAAGCTCAGGTCATATGGTACGAATCTTGAAATTGCACTGGTGTACAGCGGTAACTTTACTCTTCAATAGGAACCGAATGACCATATCTACGTATTTCAGAAAGTTCTCCAGAAATATTGTCGCTTTTCATGCCGAAGCTAGAATACTCCATATTATCATTCAGGTCTATTAGCACAGATTCCACCTTGCTGATTCCGATCAATGTTTCGTTTCCCTGAAGAAAAGAGACTTTAGAGTGCATTTCATTTGTTTATTTTTATACTTTTTAATGTGTATTTCGTCTTATGCTTATAGAAGATTTTGTGATGTTGGTGCCAATAGACCGGACTAATGTACTAAGATGTAATTCAGCGCGTACTTGTTATATTTATGAAAAAATATTATGCTGCCTATTATGATATAATAGTAAAATAACTGGAACCAACAAGCATAATATTTTAATGAAATATTCTTGGTAATCAGAAATTTAGATACTCCATTGTACAGACTATAGATAATTCCATTCTGGAATTATGTATTATCCGCAGATTCAGATAGAATATTACGTGCCTTTAATATTAGTTTTGAAGAATAATTTTGTATATTAGGTTAATTTTCTTTCAATCAATATTGTAACATTGAAATTCTAAAACACATAAAGTGATTCCGTGGGTTTGTCCTCTTCGCTAGCAACCTACGAGTTGTAGGCGATACAAGTTCAATACTTCCCTTGGTGTATTTCTCACTTCTGTGTCAGTTAAATATTCATTCTGTGTGTGTCTCTTTACTTGACGTTGTTCATCACAGCTTGGCCACATATGATCCTTGAGCCATAAAACTCAATCAACCAAGAAATAGAACCTTATGCATGCCAAACCACTGAAATGAGATGGTACTTTTACCATGCAATAAATGAGCAGCATTACTTTTTATTTCGCAACTTTGGGGACTTTTGAAGCTAACCAGCGCTAACATGTTATCATTACTATCTATTTTACAGTCCGTAATACTTGCCAGTCATCTATCGGGAATCGAAAATCCCACCTGAAATGCTTCAGCTGCAATAAATATCAAACTCCGCCGCTCAGGGAATGCCGGTTGACAGTTAAAGGAAAAATAAAAGCATGTTACCGTTTCTCTACCTTCTATTTAATACCACTCTCAACTGTGCCAAGAGGTAAGAAGGGAGAAATCATAACTTCCAGACCAACATAAAAGTTACTGCACGAAGAGATCTAAAATATCGCAGGCACCAACTTCCGACGCCAGTTTTTGATTCATTTTTTCCCTTTCTTCTTTACACCACCCACACTACACCAAAAGAATTCGGAGCAGTAAAGTCACCAGGTAGAATGAAATAAACAGTTATAAACAAAAGTACACTTTCGCCATTCCGATGTCTGCTCTGTCGCGTTTAGTTTTTATAGCGCATCGTGACAGAACCTAGTACGGTGGAATGCTTTCAAGTGTTTGATAAAATAGTGCCAATGGAGGGAATGCTACTTATAGTTTATTTTGTTATGTTTCATTGAACGTTTTTTGCGGGGATTTGCTTACGGGTTTTAGCACAGCGTATCGTCCAAGTCCTTTATGGGAAATACTAGGAAGGGATTCTACACAAATGAAATCGAGATCTTTTGTACTTGGATTGCTGTATACACTCGGGCATTGCATCCGGGTTAGTTTCCAAATTGTTTGTCTACTGATGGCAGTGACTCACATATGATACATTTAAATCTATTTATGTATTTAGCATCTATATGCATATTAAATATCGCCTAATGGCTTGTTGTAGAAGTTTCCTCATGTTGGAGCGGTATGAAAGTTTGGAAGTGAGGTGTCAGCTCAGGTGTTATCTCATCTGAGGGTGGTTCAAAATTACGAGGCGTTGTTCTTGGATATTTCTCTTCGGGATTGATCCCGAACCCTCACCAATAGCCCATTGTGTTGCTCTAGTGTGACCTGACATTAATTAAATACCTACCGCATCTCCTAATGAAATAAAAATATGAAGTAACATTTAATACTTCTTACTGGTGTTAATTCGTATATCTACTAATTGCATGGCAAAAAGTGCTCACCTTTGAAATCTTACCACAATTTGCTTCCGAATGTTCATTACATTTGCATCCCATTCACTCGATTATAAGTGATTCTGCACTTTTTGATGTCGAGACCTATTTTCTTTTGGGCAGTGGTAGCCCGGTTGGAAGAGTAACGGATTAGCAACCGGGAGGGTTGCGAGTTCGAATCCAACCAAAGACCGTCTTGCACAAAACAGGCTGGTGCACGTTAAATCTGTCGTGACCTCAAATGGCCTCACGTTGGCGTGGTGTGGAGGTTTGGAGAGAGGGGAGCCAGCTCATGTATTATCTCGTCATCTGACCGTGGTTCAAAATTACGTGGCGTTGTCCTCGGATCTTTCCCTTGAGGATTGATCCCGGGCTGTCGCCAATAGCCCGTTGTCCAAGCTGATATCCAATGCGACATTAATTAAAGTACCTACCTACCTATTTGCTTTTGACGCCGAAGCCGTTTTCTTTTCTCTGCAATGATTTCTATCCTATGTATATATTTCCCATTTCCTTCAGTAATCAGACTTTTACAGAGTTTCTTTAAAGTGTCGTCCTCTTCCGTCTAGTTTTAGCAAATATTATGAAGCTCCATTACCAAAATCAAACTTGTTTAAACTAAGCGGCAAAATTGTCTAACAAATCCCGGAATGGTTGAATTTAAATCGTTTATTGAAGTATAATTGGAAATGACAAGTAGAGATCGAATAATTATAAATTAATCAAAAGAATATGAAAAAATTGTCTCCAATATTTGAATTAAAATAATGATTGATTATAATAAATTAATCGAAAATGTAAATAGATAACTTCAATCTTATTCCCAAGACCATTTTGAGCATTATAGGTAATTGAAGTACTTCGTAACTGAAATAATACCATAACAAGGTGTATAACCTACCTCTCATTAATTATAAAACAGTAATTGAAGTACATAGAGGACATGAAATACATATTGCATAAGGAGACTCATGACCTATATCTCTCACTAACTAAAGAGAGAAACATACATATACATTATAAGATGATTCGCCATTTAAAGGAAACTGCATAAGAGCGATACATTGGCTACAGAGAACAGAAGTATAATACACTCATGTCCAAATTTATCTTTACATACCCAAAAATAATGATATTCCATGAAATATCCAATTGATGTAGTCCATTTTTGCAGGGAATGTATGAAAGACAAGCCTAATTAGCATTATCCAATCAAAAGTGATCAAACGGTTTCTGATATACAAATCAAAGCGTTACGTCATCCGACGGTGAATCAAGCGCTTTGCGCAAAGTGAATATCTGAATGAATTTCTGCAATACAGCGTTTGATTTCAGTGTGTAAGGACTCAAAACGGTTTGTTATGGCTCCGAAGTATCATTTGGAAAAATCTGTGAAGTGGTGAATTATCGGCCGTTTAGAAGCAGGGCAGACAATCATGGAAGCAGCGAGATGTGTGAATATTTCAAGACAGTTTTCGCTATGGAAACAATTTCAGAACTCTGGAACTGTTGTCAGGAGGCCTGGACAAGGTCGTAAACGAATAACAACTGCTCTCAAGATCGATATCTGGCAATAACTGCCCGTCGTAACAGGAAGTCTACTGCTCGGCAGTTAAGTACAGAGGTTGCAGCCGTCACTGGAACTGTTGTATCACGGCAAAATGTATACAGAAGGCTTAATGAAAAAGGCCTTTATGCCACAAAGCCATGGGTATGTGTTTCACTGTCTTCACAACATAAGGTGGATCGCTTTAATTGGTGCAAAGAACATCAGAACTGGAGTGAACACGAATGGACCTATGTTCTCTTTACTGATGAGTCTATGTTTCGTTTAACATCTGATTCTAAACGTGTTTACATCTGGAGGGAGTCAGGAACGCGAAATCTTCCTTCGAACATTATGGAACGTGACCGTTTCGGTAGTGCAAGTCTGATAGTATGGGGAGGAATAATGATCGATGGACGTACTCCCCTACACGGTTTCAACAGTGAATCTGTGACCGGTTAGAGATATTGGGATGATGTCAGAAACTTATGTAAGACTTTTCTGAGGTGCATATGGATCTGACTTTTTATTTATGGACGATAATTCTCGTCCACATCGAGCAAATCTCGTTGACGAATTCCTTGAAAGTGAAGCCATTGAGCGAATACCGAGGCCAGCAAAATCTAATGATCTGAACCCGATAGAGAACTTATGGGACTACCTTGGAAAAGCAGTTGCATTGAGACATCCTCCTCCTAGAGATATAAATGTCCTGAAGACCGCATTGCTGGAGGAGTGAAACTTAATTCCCCAAACTGTGGTTAACAACATTATTGCCAGCATTGAAACACGTTGTGATATGTGTGTACACGTTACGGGAGATCACATTCCATATTAAATTCATAAGCCTTAATTCTTTTCTAAGTTATTATTTATTATCTGAACTCTCCTTTTCACATATTATTGCCATTTTTATTGTTTCATGCTACAGTTTTATATCATATGCAGTGCTCTTAAATTTTTTTCCTTTGTGTTTATGTGCTATGATGTTATGTATCATTTCACACAAATTCATAAAATTACAGCTCACAGTTTCTGAGAAATCCGTGATTTTATGTATGTAAAGATAATTTTGGACATGAGTGTATTTAATAGTCTGAAATTTGGCATGCATCTTTTATACTTTTAGAATAATAGCATCAGATTACTTAAGATTCTTCACCAAGTAATAATCACTTATAATTTTCTCATAATTTTTGAGTATAAACATTTGAAGACCTATAAATCTAATTTAGCCCATTTTTAGATTTTCTAGTAAATCTAACGAATTAACTAATATATCTAACGAATTAACTAGCAAATCTAACGAATTAACTAGTAAGTCCATTAAACATTATGAATTACAGCATTTAGATTATGAATTTAAACATGAGAAAATGGAAAGTATCGCTTTTAAATATTAAACCTAATAAAACTATAATCTAAATAAAAATGGAGTGTTTGTACATTGACATGTCAGTCTGTATGTCTTCCCGTCTTATATCTGCTTCTGTTTATTATGGCTACGCAGATGTATCGTAATTAATTTACTTGCAATAAAATTTACTTAAAATACCTTAAAACCAAAAAATACTGATATTTGAACTGAAATTTTAGGAATTGGCACGTTAAATGATGCTATTATTTAAATTTGTTAGAATTTAAAACTGTATTACATATCCTGGTATGCCCAACATGGCAGGTAGAAAGGAATATTCAAACACTTAAATTTGAATTATCATGTAATTTAAATTTTGAATGTCATGAAATTTAAATATAAATATATAACTTAAATGTAACATTTAGCAATTTAATGTAATAAAAAACGAAAACTTTTGAACATTAAAACTTTTACAATATTTATCCCATTTTACGAAGGATCGATAGATTAGAGTGTGGTAATGATTGTTAGAGATAGATTAATCTCTTTCAATTCAATTTCTGCTTTTTATATTATCAACTACGATACAGTCGTAATTGATTGATTGTTGAGTTGGGTATGATCAAGTAAAGTACTTATCTTGAAAATTATTTTAAAACATCATTTATATTCTGCAGTTTGATAATTTAATGGTGAAATTGTGAAATGGCCTATAATATTATGTTCCCTTTTACGTTATTTATACGCCCTCTATGGATGAAGCATCTGAGTATATCATTACGGAATCTGGAAATATCATTACATAATGTAAGCAGTATTGTGATCTTTAAAGAATTGACCCAAAAAACCATGAATGATTATTAACCATTCGATTGAAGCGATACGACCATACGATAATGGATGTAAGATGGCATACTTAATTTTGTGTGCAATATAATGAAATTAAAAGATTCAATATTTCTCAAAACTGATATTACATATTTCATCTTGTCTCATATTATAGATACTAATAGCTATTTTTACTTTAGACTTATCTTAGAAGCTCATTAAGATGGAAAGTGTATGCAGCCGTACGTTTTATATTGAAAATAGAACTTAACCCTCCAAGTAGTTGCGACGAGATATCTCGTCATCAAGATATTGCCAATTTTTTAAGATGACATGATTTGGTCAGTTTTTTCTAAAGAAGATGTCGTCCTTTAAGATTTGGTCTATTTTCTTCTAAGAACTAGATAACTCGTTCATCAAGATTTGGTCCGTTTTGCAAATGACTAGTTACCTCGTAGATACAAAAAACAAGGGGGTTAATATGCTTGTAATAATATTATGCCAAGAAATTAATTTCATGTGAGTGTATGATTAACTTTTATTGCTCTGTAACTTACTAATAGTAAAATGGTTAGAGTATCGCGAAAGTATATTAGAAACACAAATTAATGTAGACGTCTTTGAAATGTGCTGGACATTGTTAGCTTTGGTAATTATTGCAAAGTTTACAGATTCCTTTACTGTAAGACCCAAGATGATAAGACATCTAAAGTGTAGTAACGCATTCCTTTTCACTTCATGTCAACACTCTAGACTAGATATAAAATATGGGTAGAGTATTCAGGTCTATTTTCAGAAAATCAAAAGGTTAAAAATATCACCCTTTTACTAAATATAACTTCTGAATTTCAAATATTTATAAAGCTTCGGTACATAATATGAGCTAGAACTGTTTCCTACTTCAGTTCAGCAATGAAATATGTTTTGCAATTTATGCTTTGCATTTGATACATGGTGACATATTAAAGATTCGTTGACTTTTACATAAGACCGTTTAAGACCAAGTCCATTGTAATTCTTTGAACAATATAGTATTTTACTACAATAACCGTAAGTGTAGATATAAATTTATGTTAGAAGTTCGTTCACAAACATGGTGTCCAAACTACTCCTTGTTTCTGTGATCAAGTAAAACTTTGAAATCACTGCATTGATCATCTTCATTGTAGTTCTTAATTTGTGTTTTGAAAACTTCATTTCAAATTTATTATGGAAACGTGATATTCCAAACCGGTAAACTATCATATAACTGAGGACCTGTTTGCTTCCGCTAACAATCCATCGATATTAGTAAACACTATTCATTAGTTTGGGATCCAGGCTCGTTTCATTCCCCTCGCGCGCCTGAAAAATTTGGCAAGTATTTTATTTAATAAAATCTTACGGTTTTCTGCACAATTAAATACATTTAAATGTACAAAAAACACGCGTGAGCTTAATATAACGGAGCAGGGGTCAACACATACACCCTACCTCGAGCATGAACAGAAAGTCTATCTTTTCTCGCGCATTTTTCTCCCCACACTCTACCGTAGCCTTTCGGTTGCACTTAGGAGTGGTGATCCCTTTCGAAATTGGACTCCGAAGTCCTAAGACCTTGAGGCCATACACAGAAATACACTTAAAAGTATACAAAAATATCAATAATTCATTCATATAAAACTGCACGAAAAACGCTTATCAAAGTTTACCAAAAATTGTCTTTGACATGAGCAATGTCTAATCAGCCAAGTTATAGACGAATGATTTCACACTAGTGAAGTTCAAGCTAATTCTTCCCAAAGTTTACCAAAAATTGTCTTTGACATGAGCAATGTCTAATCAATCAAGTTAAGGACGAATGATTTCACACTAGTGAAGTTCAAGATAATTCTTCCCTTCAATGCATGCATTGCTCGAGAGTCGAATTAAACTAGACAGTGCTTCTACATGTGGAATATGGACGATGTTGTAGATCGTAGTTCTGCAGAGCTAGAGCCCATCTTTGAAGTTTGTTCTGTGGCGATGAATTACAGAGGAAGGATAATGGATTGTGGTCTGAAATCACAGTTATTTTCGTCCCGAAAATCCATTCCTCAAACTTTTTCAGTCCAAACATGATTGCATAAGCTTAAAACAGTTGTTGAGTTATTTTTGTTTCAATTTGATGAAATGTCATCTGATTAAAACCACTGAGCTTTGAAGACAGCACGTTTATTTCTATAGTAGATTGACATTACAATTAAATACATTTAATATGTACAAAAACACGTAAGTTCAACATAACGGAGCAAGGGACAACACATCCACCCTGCCTCGAACACTAACAGGAAGTCCCTCTTTTCCTGCGCACTTTTTTTCTCCACACCCTTCTGTAGCCTTTCGATTGCAATTAGGGGTGGTGATCTCACAATCTTGATAAAATGGTGTATGATCTTATATGATACATCTCTTGATATAATGTTGTATGATCTTATATGATGCATCTCTTGCATGTATAAGCTTGATACATAATATATCTCTTGATATATGGTTAATATCTCCAATACCTGAACGTAAAATCCATACATTTCTTTCTGCATTTATTAAATTATCTTTCTGAAATTGACGCTTTTTATTAAATAAATATTTATCAAATGTTTACAGATAACATTTTTGGAAGTTATTAATAAACTGATTTCGTGTTTTCTCTCTCACTCTTCACTTTTCAGAACTTTCCTCTAATGATGCATTTGGTAGTTTATTATATCTTTGCTCATTAGAAGTATAATACCTGACTCGGAATACGACACAAAATAATTTTTTTAAATATGAATTTAAAATTGATGATTGTATTTGCTTTGTTCTAAATCCTGTGATAACTTTTTGTTTCTCATCAGCAGATTTGATCCACGAATGGAGTCTCTGCGAAATAAAATGAAAACATCGCAACTCATTTGTGGCATCACATATATTAGGCACCATGGAGCCAATATTACTCCTAGCAATATCCTTTCGGAAAGTCGTATGTTGGATATTTGACATTTTTTGTGACTTACTCGATTTCTGATAGTAATTGGGAAAAATAAATCTGCTTTATTTCGTCGACGTTTGATAAATAAACAATTTCTGCCTAATCTTTACGATGAAACCCAATATAGCGATAAGAAAAAGAAATTTATACTTTAGAACCATCATTATAAAAGTTATTTCTTTCCTAAGGAATCTATTTTCTCTGATATTTTTAGTAATTAGAAAAATTTTCAGACAGACTGTCTCATGAGAAATTTTTAAAGTACTTGCGCTAATTAAAATAAAGCGCATTCCATGCCTATTTCGGGCTTGACTATTCCCACTTTAATAAATAACGTATCCATCTGTGCACTCAACGAAACCAAGCTGTTTATAATGAAGTACATAATGTTCTTGCTATTTTTACTAACACAGCAAATAGACCATGAAGTGAGCACTTGAAATTTTGACGCAAGGCTTCATTGCAAACATAATTTTATTTTTTTCAAGCATGCATATTTGAGGTTTTGAGCGCATCATGAATATAAAATTAAAGCTTTCAATATCTTATGTCTTTTAAAAATAAGTATAGTTTACAAAAACATATTGACGTTTTTTCTGAAACAATTATATAAACGTAATTAATTGAATGTGTATGTTTCTATAATGAAGGTAATTTTCACAAAGATATTAAAAGACACTTCTGTTCAAGGTAAAATTTCATAAGTTGCTTTAGTAGACTAAAAAATTAATGAACATACAGCTATTGATAATATAACTTTATTTCTCCAAACATATAGAACATTTTAAATATATTACAACGTTGATATTGTGAAAGCTTTTATTTTATTCAGAAACATAAAATCAGAACTATAAAATCAAGAATTTATTTTAAAAATAGTCTATGTTTGAATGAGAGAAGAAGTTACCAAGGAGAGATAGTTTCCTCTTTAAAAAATAATCGTACCTGGAGATAAATTATTTCACCTGTGAACTTTTTCATCTTTAGGGGGCAGTGGGTGAAACGAGAAATGCTAAATCCAGATGTTGCCATGCAAAAAATACAAATTAGGCCTATTCTCTTAATACGCAAGAGAAATAAATAGAGGGAATGTTAGAATACAAATGAGTTTTTGAATAAAAGATAGATAAATACAGTTTATTCAAAAATAACATTTTTACTCTACTGAGATATTCTCAAAATTTCGTAACTGCACTAAAATTTAATAACCAACTTAATTCCACTATCACATACTTTGTAATAAATCAGAAACCAATCGTTACATAAAATGTTACATACAGAAATATTAAAGCAGTTAAAGTATATAAGAAAAAACATTCTGTGACATAAAAACTCAATTAAATGAAGTTAATAAAAATAAAGTAAGCACTAGATGAACACACAAATACAACACTATAATTGCTTTTAAACAATAATTAAACTTCTTAAACAGTGTGTTAATGGGAAAACACTAAATTTTTAATGAATTTATTTTGAAAACGAAAATTTTGAATAATAACTAAATCAAAATACAGCGGTCAAACAATTTCTGAAAACTATGTACATCCTATTTCCAGCATTCTTTGATCTTCAAATGCAGAAGCGCAGCCCAATTTTTCACGGAAAGTATCCATAATGCAGCTAAGGAGATCTTTCATTTTTACTTCCAAAGAAAAAGCAACTTTCAAGCATCCCAGCGTGAAAATAGCCCTAGTCCACAGCCCATTACTCAGTTTCCTCAGCACATTTGAGACAAAATTTGGCAGCGACATCCCAAACATATGGTCGAGGATTCAAACAAAAATTATACAGCTTCCAGAAGAAAAGTAGGAATAAATTCTTTATCTTAAGGGTACCATTCGTATCCGAGCGGTTTACCTTCATGCTAAAGCTCCCAGAGGAGTCTGTAAGCAATTTGTCAACCCCGTACGTATATTTATTTATGTGTAAGAAAAAGGCCTAGTTTTACTACATACCTTATATAAAAAATAGCTAGTAAAAGTAAGGCAATTTGGTCCGGCCCATCGATTTGGTGGGAAAACTTGTGGTGTGGATGGGAGATCTTTGAGCATGTTTTATCATAGCTCATGTTATCCCTGTCTCTCTTTCTCTGACATAAAAGAAATTAGCTTCTATTATTGCAGATATCCTTGAATGGTATTACCAACTAAATGGAAAATAGAGTTTAAAAACAGTTAAACACCAGTTTGGGAGAATATTGAGAATTACCTTTACCAAAGTATCTTACCGATTTTATTAGTTATGATATTTTATTACTGTTCCTTAAGGCTGAAACATAAATCAGATGCAACTTCAATGCACCCACGTGAATAACTCATGTTATTCCTGTCTCCATTTCGCTGACATGAAAGAAAGCTTCTATTATTGCTAGATATTCCTGTACCATTGGATGCTAAAATCCACTGAATGCAAAATAGACTTCGAAAACAGATAAACACCACTTTTCAAAGAATATTGAGAATTACCTTTACCGAAGAATCATTACCGATTTTATTAGTTATGTATTTCACTAATGTTTCTTAAGATTAGAACATCAATCAGATGTAATTCGAAAGTACAAACTTGAAACCTTCGAATTCAATAACAAAGGTAAAAAAAAACTCAGGAGTTCAGAATCTTTCATCTCGATAGAAATTTATTTCAAATAATTTTAACAGGACAATGTTCCACATTAAAATTCAGGTGCGGAGCCATTGCTTTTCATCCATCCTCCAAAAACTCCAAGGCAAATCTATATGAATAAATAAATAAGGGAGTGTTTGTTTGTACATTGAATATTTTCGTCTCATTTCAAGTTTTCCATCCGTTTTGGACCCTTCTGATCGAAAATCCGTCTCTTGCGCTTTTGGTGTGTCTCTATCTGTCTGTATGTGTGTGTCCGTACTACGTCCAAACGGTTGAATATATTTTCATGAAACTTTGCATACTGTAAGTTCTTACATTCATTTAGTGACTGAACTTAGTTTCATAAGTCTATCTGTCCGTCTTCCTGTTCTATGTTTGATTTTTGTGTTTGTGTGTTTGTACCAGTATCACATAAGATTTGTTAAACATATTTTAATTTATTGTTTCATATTTATACACCATATTTTAATTTAGCGAATGCATTATTTGACATTTATTTGCTTACATATTTACACAAGTTTCAAGTTAAAACATCTGAGTAACTATACTTAAATCAATGATAATTTGGTAGTTTTGGAGTAGATGGGAGGTAAATGAAGCATTGCAATTACTTGGATTGTTTTATCAGTGCTGCTGAAATATCAATTATTTTCCAAAACTATTCTTACGGAATTTAAATTCTAATAGCTTATTTATTTCAAGTCTTACACTTTTTCTTTACGAAAGATAAAAAAATTCTGGATATTTGGGACAGATGATAAAGAGAAAAACTATTCAGAACAAAACGTTTTAAGATAGGACTGGTAGCTAATATGGCAGTCTTGGTATTTTTTTAATCGTTTGCTTTTTTAAATTTGTGTCCGTTATATTCCAAGAATCTATTTGGTAGTGAAGAAAACAGATGCATTCATTACTTTTCGTTCGAGGCTTTTTTAAAATCTGTTTTTAGATGTATTTCTGGATTTTTAATTTGATGTTTTTCGTTCAATAACTGCAATGAAAGTAAATAATGGTTTAATTAGTTTTAAACACATTTTTAATCATTGTATGATAATTTTGGGAGACGCTTTTGTTTTTAAATGACATACAAGGCATTTATATGCATACTCTGAACTGTTTTATGCATTCTGGGTAACATTGGCACTCTAGCCTCAAATAATTTCCATCCGATCTGGTTATCCATGAGCACGAGAATTTCTGGGCGATATACTCAATCCCTCTTAATTACTAGCTCTTTTGTTCCAAACTTTAGACATCTTTTAAGGTCGTATTGTGAGATATAACACACGAATTGTGAATACGAAAAATGAACTAATTGCGAATAAGTAAATCATTGACATTGGCAACTTACCTCTATTTCCCCGTTTGTCTCAAAAGGCTAGGTGAATAATCCGGAAGCTCATTTATGGCGACATACAATAAACGCTGAGCAATTTTCATAATATACATTGAGAAAAACATAATACGCTACCAGATATCAACTTGAGATCCATAAATACGATGAAGTTCAGAGTTTTGGTGGAGGGGGTGAAGTTCAAAAAATCCCCAAACATGCCTGTTATCACTTGATCCCGGACCGTCTCCAATAGTCCTTAGTATTGCTCCAGTGTGACGTTAATTAGCTACCTACCTACCAACCTTTCAGCATTTCAGCCAGAATGACCCCGTAGCTCTACCCTTCTCTTAGAACTCACCAAGTGAAAAGAAAGTCTTGGTTCTAAGTAGGAAATATTCTGCTTGTACAGTTTTTGTGGAACTAGTCACCTTCCCACATTGACCTAAAAGTCGATGTGGAGTGCTTCTTTTCGATCAGGAAGTCTACGAATTCAATTCAAGGACCGAGTTCCGTCACTTGTAACTAAGGATATCCCTAGACTGGACCATTAATTATGTTACAAACTTTATAGTATTCCATTAATTTGTAATTAATACTTAAATTTAACTTTTCCCCTACACTCAGTTCTTAGTATTTCAATTCTAACTTGCTCCATGTAAGAGAACCGGCAGTGCCGGAGGTGACACCCAACCCTGACATCGAAAGTTAAGTATCTTCGGTAGCGGGTAGAACTTAGGAGGGTGACTACTTGATAGTCTGCTGACTCTCGAAGATGTGCATTTAATTTTTGTACATTTGATAAATTATGTTATTCAGCACCTTACAAGTCAAATTTTTTTTTCATTCATGATCTTAACTTTATGATTTTTTTCTCTTTTATGATAAGGTGATAAGCTGCTGCGAAGCGGATACTCCTTAGGTGATATGTCCAGTTCAATCGAACTCTCGTAGAACAATTGTTCGCAATTCTTTCCACGTGGCTCTCTCTGCCATTACGCAACAATTATTACCTTCGCTTTATCTTTATATGTGTTAAACTCATTCTTCTGGTATCAAACACGTCAGTAGTAGTATATGCCGTTAGAGTGGGCCAGGAATCTAGTTTGAACGGTTATGTTTGCAATGATGTCTTAAAAGTTAAATAAGATAGTTATGCTCTTGAGTAACAAGCATTGCTCTTAAATAATATTTTCTGGGTATTTAAATGAACGTTCAAATCGTACATCTATTTTAGAAGTTGCATTGGGAAATTCTTTACAGACTTCGTTTTTACAACCCCACCTTGTTTTGGGTCAACGTACGAACATCTTGTCAGCCTGAACATGTCATCTCATGATGGGAGTATTTTTCTGTGACAAAATAGCTATTCTTAGCAAGTATTGATACTATTCTACACTATACTCTTAAACATTTGATTTTTTTTAAATTGAACGCTATAGTACAAAACCAATACCTTCTAATATTAATTCCTAATTGCTTAGAACCGTAAACAATTTAACATTCTCATTGTAATATTCATGCAAGTACCTCGAAAATAATAAAGGGTGACTTTTTATCTTAAAAGCTTAAACGTTTGTAAAAATTTGTGGTAAAGAGTTATTTTACTCAAACTACGATATTTACTATTACGTTTAGCATATTTAACACAGCAGTTTTTCAAAAATAGCGTACTGTTGAAATACAAAAATTACTGTTGAAATACAAAGCGTACTGTTGATATAAAGATTGGTCCCTCAAGATAACACCTGATTCACGGTATTTGAAACGAAAAGGCAAATTAATTCGAAACAGAGCTCCTAATTTTTTCTGCATGAAATGTTCACTAGGAGTAAATATATTTCTTAAGTATCGCCCCTAATTCAAAGCAAACTGAAAGAGTATACTGTGTCTTAGTTCGGAATCCTTTATATGGAACTCCCACAGGTATTACAGACCAGATACAGTTCTCAGCAGAACATTCGGAATAAGTCTGGTAACATAAGTATTAATTTAATTAGGATATATAGCCTCTTTCATTCGAAATGTACTTCATTAATTTCATTTTGCTTTGTTCATTTTGCGAAGCAACGTAATAAAGGAGATGAATAGGTTATGATTCTTCCGCTAATGGCAATTACAGCCAAAATTTAATTCCAACGGGAATTACTGCACTACTTTATCGTTTCTCGAGACTTTAGTGCAACATATAGAAAGAATGCATCTATCGAACCATACATAATTAATCTAATAATGTAAGATTCCCAACTAAGTATTTGTATTGTTTCATGTTGAATTCGCGCATATTTCTCTCTAGCTTTTGTACACCAAAAAGTAGATTTCAGAAAAATCTTGTCTTGCCGAATACTAAATGAAAGTTCTTAGTATATCCTAAGATTGCAACGCTTTGTTTTCATTTGATATTTATCAGGTTTTTATGGTAATATATCAAGTTTCAATTCCGTTTGAGGACCTTCGAATATTATTTAAAATATGTCTTATGTTTAATAACATTTAAATGATTATACATCGGCACCAAAAAACTATTTCATTAACTTACTATGATGCAGTAGATATAACAGCCTGATTAAAATAAATTTCGCAATTTTCATACTATTTACAGTTATTATATCATTAGGGTAAGTGTCAACTTGTAATATAGAATGTTTCTTTGGGGTGATTTGATAAAGACCAACCTATCTATTGAAGAAGACTCAAACTGACATGATTCCTGTCGATCTCTCATACCCAATACTTTTTAGTATTTTGCGCGCATCATAAGTAGTTATTGTTGGTCTGATTTCTTGGGAGATTTTGTTTTAAACTGTAGATTCTGGTCAAATTTGTTGTCATGTAGTCAACAATCACCTTTGAATAACAAAACTGGCCACTCCTATACTATGCTAGGAATTCAGTTCATGAACGGACATCTAAACAGAAGTTGTCGACACCTCAATAGTCATTCCCATTTCTTGAAGGTAGCCTTTCTCAATATCTAAGAGAAGCAACTCGCACAATCAACAAGGGAGAAATGTAATGGTTTATGACTCTTGAATCTTCCAGTCTGTATGCAGTTCAAATAATTGTGGGTGAAGAGGGAAGGTTGTGGACCTTCCATGAAATTTGTAATGTGTTGAACAAATTCTGTTGTCTTTGACCCTTGAACCTTCTGATCTCATCATATGCAATTCGAATAAGTATGGTTGAAGGTTGGAGACATTCCATGACGATTTGTAATGGGCTGACCAAAATCTGTAGTCTGACTTTTGAATCTTCTGGTCGAATTGTATGCAGTTCGAATAATTATGTTTGAAGAGGAAAGGTTGTAGACCTTCCATGAAGATTTGTAATGTACTGAACAAATTTGCTCATTAATTGGATTTCATTGGATATGAATCCCTTTTATCTTCAAGTTAGACGATTTAATTGCTACTTAAGCAGTTTGCACATGAATCAATATATATGGAAACCAAATCTGTGTTTTATAAATTCACCTTTCGATCATGTAAAAAGAAAACTATTCCTTTCATAGAAGTAGAAACTCGGTGATGTGCAACTGAAAACAAATAGAATCACTCTTCTTTATTCGCACGTTGCTAATAGTAGATCAAATTCAGAGGTACCATAAATTAGGAAATAGTGTCAACTATTAATTTGCATAAGGGTCAGTTGTCATGTCAAAAATTGTGCACTACCGTCATAATTTCCAATGGGACCATCCAATTTTGACGACAAATTTCGAATCTATATAAAAATTTAGCCATTCATTTAATTAATAGTTTGGTTCAGTTGCTTTGGTATTATGAGCATGGAAAATTTAAATCCCTTAGTGTTAAATTAACTTCTCAGACTTTTATTCATATCTTCTCAAATAATAATGACGAAAATTTACAATACGCTACTTTTGAAGAACCGAAACAAATAAGTATTTGGAAAAAGTGATGAATAGCAACCTTGATATATTTTTGATTGAGATTGATTCAGGATTTTTGATGTGATCTTCCAAAATTTCATATCCTTCTTGCCTACAGAAGTCATTAAGAAGTTATTTCTTTTTACAAAAATACCTAAAAGCTGCTAGCATTAAATGGACAAAAAGTAACAAACCATAGGAAGGAAAGAGCTGAAGTTTTGTACCAATCGAAAATATTAGGCGTGATAGGAATATCATTTCGGAATATATAACTCAAGAAAGCCAAGTGAGCATTGAATGCTCCAAGTTTTAAATACTCATAATCCAGAAACTTAAAGACGAAATGACTGGATACTTGGTATTTGAAGTTGAATTTTGAAAACTATTGCAAATGTGATATCAAAATTGGATTTTTTCATTGAAAATTTTGAAACTGATGTGTAATTTGATATGAGACCAGTTCATTATGCAATTTTTTGCATAAAAAATTTTAGAAAAGTTATTCCTGGTTGAATGTGCTCTACTATAAACGACGCTCAAATAAGAGGAGGTGGTTTGATTTTCTCCGCAACAGTACATATGTGCTGTATTGTTTATTTAAAAGTAAGTTAGTTTGTAATCAATTTACTTTAAATTAATTGTATTCATATATTCCCCAATATTACACAGAAAACGTACTATAGATTACAAGGAAAAGAGAGGTATTCAGGGTGTTATACTATTGTTTAATTTAAAAAATAATCTTCTAAGATTCAACAAATTTTAGAGTTCACAAAAGTTACGTGAATAAGAAATTCATCAACTGCATTCTATATTTCTCCTTAATTCACTTTATATATTTGTTAAAAAATAAACACACTTATTGTGTTTCAAATTAAACATGTTTGTATCTCACAGTAGCAGTCGTGAGCTATTTCAATGTCCGGCTTTTAGAACTCACTCTTATTATGTTTCTGAATAATAGTACTATCTGTTAAATGTATACAATACTTTCAGAAACAAATGATGATAAAAAAAATTCTCAGACATAATGAATAATGATACTAAAGAGTCACATTGGCTATCAAATGGATTGGTATAGAATACTGGCAAAAGTTTATTTTGAGTAAGCAAAAGAAAACTAAAACAAATAAATAAACCTCAGTGACATTTGAACAAAAGATTTAAAATTTATCAAAGAAAAACCAAACCAACCGCAATTCTGACAGGAAAGTTTCACTGTAACAAATCTTTCAATGTCTGATTTTTTTAGCCTCTCGTGTTATTAATCTGTTAGCAAGATTTTTCTTCTGTGTTTTGGATCAGATAGAAAAAGTAATTTTTAAGAACCTAGAAGATCTGGAACATTACTTGAGGGGGCAACCAGGCAACAAAGTTACAACAGTTTTTAAAGATTTAATAAAACGTATTGCATTCTGATGCAACTATGATATCACTTTAAAAAGATGCTGATACTTTGTAAAAATTGTTTTTTACTATTCAAGGCGCTAGGAAGATAAAGTTTAACTAACCGACCTTGATATTACACATGACTGTAAAAGCATTTTTCCGAATTTTACTATCATCTATAAGGGCCACGGTAGCCCGGTTGGATGAGTAACGAACTAGCAACCGGAGGTTTGGGAATTCGAATCCAACCAAAGACAATCGTGTACAAAGGGGCTGGTGCACGTTAAATCTATCGTGGCCTCAAATGTCCTCATGTTGGCATGTTGTGGAAGTTTGGAGAGTGGCTTAGGGGTTACCTCGTCATCTGACCGTGATTCAAAATCACGTGGTATTGTCCTCGGGCTTTTCCTTCGGGTTACGCCAATAGCTCGTTGTGTTGCTCTAGTGCGACGTTAATTAAATATCTACCTACGTATCAGCTATATCAAATGTATCAAAACGTCAGAAGAATTAATTTATTTCGTAAATTCTTAGAGAAGCTGAGCTCCTCTCTTTTGGCATTCCGCTGCAACTCTCAGATTCAGTAGCGACATAGTTCGTTGAAAATGTAATACTCTACAGAACAGCTTAAATTTATTTTTCGAATACGAATTCGAAACTGCTAATCGCATTTGGTTTTGTTCAAAATCCGGTGTAGACTCCATCGGAAATTTTGATCTGCGAACGATGTGGAATGATGTTTCATCTAGTCGTTGCCATGTAACAAATACAAATGGCATTTTTTTGCGCAGCGTAAGAGAAATTTATGTATAGATAGGTGGCAATACTCATAAGGGTGAGCTTGAAAAATCAAAATTCGCATAAACAAATTCTAATAGTGCAAACGATTTGAGCGATCTCCTCAAAAGAACTATGTATTTCGTTTTCGAAATTTAAATAATATTTTAATGAAGGGATCGGCGCATTTAGATATGTATTTGTGAGGGATTTTTAGTGTAAAGAAACAAACCAAAGGGTTTATAGTTACAATTAACTATCGTACATCAATTCGGAATTTATTCTTTGGAATTTTCATAGGCGAAGTACTATAATCGTATTCGGAAAACAAGCCAATGACGACCCGTTTAGAATAGCTACAGGAAACACGTTCGCGGCAGAAACACTACCCCCACCCATATTTAACTTGACAGAAAATGCCTCTCACATAAATAAATGTAATACGACCTAATTCGAGAACTTCAACCGTTGTGGTAGTTGAAATTCTCGAATTACGTCTTTCAGGTCTTCAGGGGTCTGAAATTGCTAAAGCCAAGAGATTATCACACAAGCAGCGTTAAAGTGGCCTAGGAGAATGGCTTTCACTCAGACTTAAGAAAATCCAGTTAGTGTCAAACATAAAAACAAACTTAGTCTAGCATCTATACAAATGACCACATACCGAAAGTTTGCCTCAGGACGATTTACCAGAACAAACACACTTATGTGGAAGTTTCTACGCGTTTTTTTTCGAGATGTGAACTATTTATCATGCAATATACAGTTCTGTCTTCTTTTAGTGCTTTTTGAAATAATCCAGAACTCAACATGGAGAGCGCATTCTTTCTCTCTTATCCATCTGTGGAAAGTTCTTAACGTCTGAGAGGTTTGTAATCTAACTTAAAGAGTTCATGGCGGACATGACTCATCGTGATACGAGAGTGAATCATTTCAATTATCCACAGTATTATGTGGAGCCTTTATATAATACGAGGTTTGTTCAAAAAATATCCGACCATAATTTTTTGTGCGTAAACAAATGAAGCTAGGGAGGCGTGGTTTGGTGCACGTATGAAGGAGATACTAATGCGCATGCTTGAATTTTTTCCTGCCTGCAGAAGCTGTCAGTGGCCGGCAGATCGCCGATGAGTGAGGAAGTGTAAATGTGCGCCGTCGTATTTTCGTTTTTGACAAAATGACAGAAAAAGAACAACGCTACTGCATTAAATTTTCTGTAAAGTTTGGCGATTCCCAAGTGGAAACGATCCCCAAGATTCAACAAGCCTTCCTGGACGAAGCAATGGGCACCACACAGATAAAGGAGTGGTACAACCGCTTCCAAGATGGCTGCACATCAGTGGAGAGTAAAGCACGTTCTGGTAGGCCCTCAACATCCAGAAATGGGATCGTCATTGACCAAGTGAGGACCCTGGTGATGTAGGATCGTCGAATTACGATCAGGGAACTTGCAGACGAGGCGAGCATCAGCATTGAATCCGTTCATTCCATTTTGACTGATGATTTGGTCTTCAGGAGAATCTCAGGGAAGTTCTTGCCAAAGCTGCTAAAGATCGAGCAGAAGCAACCGTTTGAAGATCGCACAGGACATGCTGGAGACTGTGAACAGTGATCCCAACTTCCTCAACGCAGTGATCACTAGTGACCTGGGTTTATGGGTACGACCCAGAAACCAAGTTGCAGTCATCACAATGGAAGCATCCAACATCCCGAGGCCATAAAAAGCAAGGCAGGTCAGCAGCAATGTCAAAGTCATGCTGACCGTCTTCTTTGACTCCAGTGGCTTGGTTCATCACGAGTACGCACCACACGGCTCAACCATCACCAAGAAGGCTACAAAGAGGTTCTGCGTCGCCTTCGTGACTCTGTGAGACGTAAGCGGCCGGACACATATGAGCAGCGGCCAATTGGCAGCTCCATCATGATAACGCACCCGTCCATTCTTCACATTTGATAGTTTCCTGGCCAAACTCAACACACCTGTGCTTCGTCAAGCTCCCTACTCTCCCAGCATGGCTCCGTGTGACTTCTGGCTTTTCACCAAGCTGAAAATGCCCCTGAAAGGGACCAGATTTCAGTCCTAAGAAGATATGCAGAATGCGACGAACCAGCTGCGCGCAATCTCAAAAGAGGCGTTCCAGCGCTGCTTCAGACAGTGGCAGAACCATTGGAGAAGTGTGTGGCAGACCATGGGGACTACTTGAAGGCGATTAGTGTAAGATTGTTGGATCTGAAAACGAGTATTTTTTTATGAATAAAGTTCGGATATTTTTTTAACAAACCTCGTATATCTACATTTGAGTGTGGCTAGAGAATTACGGAAGAGGATTTTCTAGGATATTAACTGTTGGAAAAAGACAGAGAATCAGTGATAATAATTTCACCCAATCAAAAAGCTCTTAGTATTGAGTCATTCCAAAAGTAAAACGATTTGTACAATTAGTTTTAAAATAACGCGAAAAAAAGCACATTTACAACTTTTAACTAAGATAAATTTTGCAATATTATTTACAGATTGTTCCCATCTTAATTGTGCATTTTCGATACCTTGATGATAGAAACTCTTGTGTTTAATCCCAAGAGTGAAACAAGCTCTTTTCGGACAACATATTTAGGAATTCAAATATTTTCCATTGAGGTTGTTTTGAAGGTTTCCAGAAAGATAATAATCTGAAGATGCCAGATCAGGAGTGCAAGAAGTCTTCATTTCTATTCAAATTGACTTCATTTTTGCAGCATTTCTAGTGACGTATCTCGTCATGCTTTGTCATGATGAAAAAACATGCCCTTTCTTGATGCTCGTTTTCTTACATGGCTTTTTTTAGCCATGTGAGGTGTTCGCAATGCAGGTCTTAATTATGCTTGGCCATGCCAGGTTTGATTATCAGAAAATAGTTCATAACAGATAACTTTTGGTGTATCGTTGGGTTACTGCGAAAACAAGACAACTGCATTATTTTCTTTTTAAGTACTTTCACACATCAGTGTGAGTAGTATGTTCTGCGTAAACAAAAAACTATACTACGAAGCTTAACCTATAGAGTAGATGTGCAGCAGAAATAGTTTTCAGCACGTTTATATATGTGTAAAAGTGTACATTACTCAAAAAAGGAAGAATGCAGTTGGCTTGTTTTGCAGGAAACTGACGAAACGTTTATTTTTTCACTATTAAAGTAAGTAGTCGACACACAAATACTTAAAACACTTTGCAAATTCGAATAAAGCCTACACATTGAAAGACAACGGCCAAAACTTAGCATCACTCATTTTAATCAATAAGAAAAAAACGCATTACTAATGAAATCACCCAATATTTTGTAAGTTCGTTAAATTTTTTAATTTCGTAACGAGCTTTGAAACCCTAACGGACGAGCTCAATTTCCCTATTGATTGTAGGATTCGGTTCAAACCACTGCTATTTAGATTTCACTGGATGGCTGTGTTATCCTAATTTCCTGATATCAATGCTCTCGCCAGACACCATTGTGAGAGATCTCTTGTGCTTCCCAAATCCGTTTCCCAGGATCATGGATAGTCCTCAATGGGAGAGTGAAGAACCTAGTTAAGTGCATCAACTACCACTAGTATTTTGAACTATCCTCTCTTGTCGGCTGGACCAAAATTAGACCAAACCACAGCTTAAACCAAGGATGAGTGTTACAATTGTCAGAAAATTCTTGTACGGTTTCTTGGTTCCTGTATACAATAAAAAGATGTTATTAACTGTGCTATCTTGCACTCATACAATGTTAGGTCTCTTCACAATTCTGCTTTTCAATACATCAATCACGTTCTCTTTCATTGTCCGCATGGTTCCAAGCGTAAAAGATTAGCAACCAGAGGGTTGCGAGTTCGAAACTTGGTCGAACCAAAGACCATCGTGTACGCGGGGTCTGGTGCACGTTAAATTTGTCGTGACCACAAATGTATTTACGTTGGCATGGTGTGGAAGTTTGGAGAATGCAGTGCCAGCTCAGGTGTTGACCTCGTCATCTGACCGTGGTTCAAAATTGCGTGTTGACCTCGGATCTTATCTTACACTTTCTATTGATCCCTGACCGTAGACAACAGTCTGTTATGATGCTCCAGTGCAACGTTAATTACTTACCTTTTATTATCCATCACTTAATCGTGAAAGAATATTTCTCTTTTAACTTGCAACTCTTCTCTTGGGTACTCTTAACCACTCTAGTATAATCTGCTTCTTACTAATAACTATTTCTCTACATTTAAGAAGAGTGTTTCCCGAATAACTTTTTATACAAATTTTGTCACTGTTAGTAACTTATCTGATCTATACATGTACTACTTGTGTGGTGCATGTAGAAATAAAATTATTTAAAGAAAATTATGTTTTCCATCCACATTCATAGTTCACAGATCATTAAATAAACGCCTATTTTAAGTAATGGTCAAATCTGATATGAGTAATGTTGATCTGTACTCAACTCTGAAGAATTTCTTGAAGGTTGGTAATGATGCTTTTCGTTTAGGTCACTTTAACGTTGTCCGTGCAAAACACACTTGACCTGACTATGTTGTACAGAAAGGTCTAAACATCAGATTTCGAGTATTTCAACCGACTGTCCTTTCACTAAGATATACAAATTTGAAAAACGAAATAAATAAGTTCCTCTTACGTGAGCAGTCAAACCTTTTAGCTTTATTTTGGGAAATTTCGATATTTCTCGGCTCACCCTAATGCTCATTCGTAGGTTGACAAACTTTTTTTAATTCTATGTCCATCTCCGGCCTCTACAAGGAGTTCAATAGTCGTCTGTACTGATAAAATCTCAAAACACAATTTACAGTATTTGAAACTGAATTATCAAAAATTTTAGGGCAGTTCTTGTGGTCGTGTTTAGTAATATTATCTAGTTCGCAATAAATACAAATATCTGGTTTTGCTACTCAAATACGATGTAAGTGCCGTATTGGACACTACTATAAGCAAAGTCGTATTTGTAGAAAGTCAGGTCCTGAAAGAAATCGAAAGTAAGCAACTCCGATAGCTCTGGGGGTAATAATCTGGGATACGAGCTTTAAGGTTGAAAAACTTCCAGCAAACTTAAAGGCAAAGTGCCACATTAGGGGCTGCCTTGTTGGAAGATTGTGGTGTGTAAATTCACATTAGATTCTCTCGTAACGAAACTGTATAAGATTTGGTTGAGGGTAAGGAAATAGTGGTGTGTGCACAAAGGTCTTAGTTCCTCGAAAGGAATAATGTGGGTCTATTTGCATCGACGAAAATGAGGACAAACCCTTCTCTGATGAATGTGTTTATGCACCATTTAACGAAGTATTTCCAATGTCTTAAAAATAGAGAACTGCATAACACTATTCTTAAGATGTGAGCCTTTCTTTTAGCACACAATAGACTTAATCATAATAGAATAACATATATGGCAAATAAGCAAAGAAATGGTGATCCAGTTCAAACAACTTTAGTAATACAGAAGGGCTTTATTACTGAAGTCATTGGTGTGAAATTCCTTGTTTGAGCAAGGTGAAAGATATTTTATACTAAGAAGATATTAAGTGGCATTATTTTTATATATACGTTATAAAATTTGCCTTCTTCATATAGATTTATTTCTCCAGAATCTAAGCGATCGATTGCCTTCAAATTTAGCTCAAAATTTGATTCCTCTTTAAGAAATGTAATTAAAATTTTTGAAAACATATTAACGTTTCGTAAACATAGCTGCATTTTAATGTACACCACTTTAAACTTAGGTTTAAAAGGTTTTTAAAGACAATATATATACTCTTTTATTCTACCTTCCTGAAAAGTCACATTTCAACCCACAATCCAGACTGATTTCATATACATAATATAATATTTCCTCAACTATTACTTTGGCATTTAAAACTAGATAGAAACATCGCTCTTATAGGACAGAATGCAGTCAAACAATGACTCAGTGTAATTGAGTCCATTTTGCAGAAATATAATTTGCAGCTAGTACAGGAAGCGCTGAGAGGGCATCTTCTGGCGTATGTTCAGGTATGCTGAAGTTTTAATCTGCATGCAACGTTTGATGTGTCTAATTGAACATATGACACGATTTTATCGCCAACTTAGGCAGACTAATTGAGAAGCCATGAAGATCTTGTCGGTTCCGCGTCGCTTCGCTTCAACTATTGCAGATAATAATTAATATCGATTTACTGCACCATAACGAAGCATCTTGCTTTCTTGGAAAAGTTTTGGGGACTTTTTTCCAGAAAAAGGTTTTATGAGGGGCTTGATACAAGATACTAATTATATCGGGTAACGTAGAGATGGGATTTAGTAATATTTCATTCATGATGGGATGGATTGGGGAATAGAATGAAACATATTAAATTCTATTTATGGTATTATTTTTTCTGTGGATTTCAAATTAGATCATTCATGATACTAAGTGTTTGTGGGATTAAATTACTAATATTAAATTCTATTTATGGTATTATTTTTTCTGTGGATTTCAAATTAGATCATTCATGATACTAAGTGTTTGTGGGATTAAATTACTTAGTTGTTTAACAGGGAATTCCTAGTGCGTAATAGAGTATTCACGTTAGATTTAAATGAATAACAAACCTTCAAAGCAACGACTTACAAAAATATAAAACTTAGATCAGATAGTCAATGACCATTTGCAGGGAGCAAGATATCCACATTATCAGGACAGAATTGACGAAGGTTTTCATCTGTTTGTCTACAGTCTTTTCTGTTTTTGATCTTTGTTAGTGGTTGTTTTGAATATTTTTCATTTTTTACTACCGATTTGACTAAGGTTTCCATCTCTTTATTTAATAAACCAATATTCTGATAAAAAAGAAACAAATTGCGATCAATATTGAAATTGGACAAACATATTTCAATCGTTCCTTTTACTCCTATACGCACATTCATTTTAATTTGCACATAGTTTAATGGTACTGTAAATGTACGAATAATAAAACTGGGAGCAATTTTAAGTGGAAGTATAATTTAAAAATTTTCTTTTAAAAGTATAAAAAGCCAGTTTGTGTTTCCAAACGTTATTAAAAAAGTATTATTATTTATATTTTTTGTTAAAATCAACGTGCTGTTAATGGTATGAATGATTAAAAGATAGGAAAACAATTCTTCAGCATATATTTTTTAAGTAGAAAAGTTATCATGAAGTAAGTATATTTTACATGCAATTCCACTACGCTTTTTGAGATATTAAATTGTTTACAGGACAAAGAAAAATAACTATATTTCTAAAGAGCCCCTTAGACTCCAACGCAGAAATAAGTTTTATTTGTAGTGAATTTATAAGCATTAGTCGAGATTGAAGTAAATTCTGTTTGTATTAGAACATGAAAAGCAATTTCTACTTTTTACAAGTATAAAATCTGTTAAATATCTAATATCATTAAATAACTAAAATGTGTTTTGTATAAATTTTCTTATCAAATTTTGACAATGAGAAAATTTTGACCTAAATTTTTCTGCAAAAATTAACGAATCAAATCAGTTGGGGTGTTTTTAAAATCCTTCAACGACTAGCTTTGAAAACCATTGATAAAATGTTTCATATACGCAATTAAAAATATGCGTGAACCATCAACTTGGGTGGCTTTGCTCTCTTTAAAAAAATGATTCAAGGACTTATAGTTACAAAAGTGAGAGACTGCTAGAGGTCATTAGTTGGAGACTCTCCTCCTCCCAACTCACCGAAAGGTTAAGAGTTCTTTGTGGGAGGAGGGAGAGGTCATTAGTTGTCTCTTGGCCATTCTCTGGAAGACAATCTATTTTGATGGCATGCATCCTGATGTGTTGTCAGTTCTCACAGCTGATTTTCAGACGCCGTTTCTAATCAAGGATTTTAAGTCCCTTCAAACTTTCGTATGTATAGCTTAACATATTACCTGGTGATATCAATTGGATACATTTATTATTCACGTATGTAATGAAGGTTAAAAGGAAACTATAGCCATTTTTTAAAATATCATCAGAAAAAATATGGCTTTGGGCAATGTCACTCCGTAATTCAGAATAATTTGTAGGTAGACTGCCCATCAGATATTTAGCCTTCATATGATTATTTACCAAATGTCTAATGACTGTATTGACAATGTTAACCATGTTTTAAACTTTATATTAATTTATACCACTTATTAATTTATGGCACGTTCCGGCTTCAGGAAGTGCAGGATCGTCTATCTCCATAGAAATTCAATATTGCAACGAATCCCAAGTGCTACAGTACAGGACGGACAACAAGCCCATAGCGGTACGCTTCTCTCATAATTACTGGAATGTAGATCTGAGTCCACCCTTGCACTATAAAATCCCACCCAATCACCAACCCTAAGAGCACCTCAAAGAAAAATAGATGTTCCTGCAGGACAATCCATATCAGCGACAGATCTAGATCCCAATAATTCGTATGGCTCTGTTTCAAGTGTTTTACCACTCAGAGCATCGGCAGAAAAAGAAAGCATCAAACTACTAGAGGAATCATTGACGAAGATGACTTTACAGTGAAAGATTGTATCAGCTCCAACACTACAAATGGTGATGATGAACAAACAGGATGAAGCCACTGGAGTTGAGAATGAACAGTGAAAGACATTCAAAGATGAATATTTTCTGTTCCTTAGATTTTTTAGAAAGAAATCTGTGAAATACATTATAGATAGGGCACAAGTAATTAATGTATGTCAAGTGGATAATGTAGATATTTCTTGTTTGGGAACAAATTATAAAGAAAAATCGTTCGTTTCCAGATAAAACTGACAAATCAAGTATCCCCACATCTGATATAGTGTACACTTTCCCGCACTGAGGAAAGATGTATTTACCATTTGAAAAGTGATTTGTCAGCCTCTTTTACGCTCTTCTCTCGCTTCTTGAGTTTAAACTAATATTTGAATTTTTTTGCTATCCTTTGTGCAATTTGAAACCTACCTACTTAAAACCTACAAAAAAGATATTTTGTTGATATTTTTCTTCAAATATACCAAAACTGTAGAGGGCAACAAGGGCAAACACTTAACTGAGCGTAGTCACCCCTATTTGCTGGTAGCTTTGCGTATCCGGTTTTTGATTTTTCAACTGGAAGGTGTTTGAGCAAAATAAATATATATAAACTGAATCAACTCTACTTATTATACTACTAAACTGAATCAACTCTACTACTACATCTGAGCGATGTCTAAATTTTCGATTTCACACCCAGTGAATACCAGTAAAAATTTGTCGAGACCTCTGACATGTTTTCGTTTTCCTCGGGGCCTTCCCTACATCAGTAGCGACTCAGGTAGTCAGAGCGAAGTGACTGCTTCCCCTACTAAGAAGAAACCACGTAATGCAAATGTTTTTTTTGGAAGGACCAACCAGGATTTTTAGGATCAAAGTTTAAAAGTGGACAAAGTCACTCCATTCGAAAGTACTTATCAAGTTCACAATACCCCAAGAGACGTACATTTAAAAATAATCAAAGCTCAAAGCTCAAAATTCCGTATTAAAAAAATTGAAAATGAGAAATTTTAATTTAAGAAAAACTACTGTTTTTGTTCAACTGGGTTTCCCATGCATGAGATCGGTAACGTGTTTATTTTACCTCGATAAATCAACTGATTTTCTTCCGAAATTTCCTTACGAAATTCGTATGATAAAATAAATCTTTTAAGCAAAGCTTCAGAATTAGTTTTCGTATTTGTTGTTACACAATCTGTCTTAAATCAACAATAGAATGATTATACCTACTACCGAAACTCAAGTGTTTTTCAGAATAGTTTATTATAGTTTACAGAAGTTTTATGATCGAAAATACACTGCTGGCCACCCAAATTGCAACACCAAGAAAGACAAGAGATATCACAACAAAATTTATTTTGTAGATAACATGTTGACCAAGTATCAAATGATTAAATTTATAGACTTCTGTGAAGTGTGGTTCCTGCCAAAATCAGTAGCCAGAGTAGCCGCCATTGTTGGAGATCACCGCTGCCACACGCCTCGGCATTGATTCAAAGAGACTTTGGATGTGTTCTTGGGGTGCAGCAGACCAAGCAGCTTCCACACGTTGCCAAAGTTGATGTGGTGTGGCAGCTGGGGATGTATTCTGGGTCAATCGTTGAGCAACCATGGACCACATGTTTTCTATCGGCGAAAGATCCGGAGAGCAAGCTGGCCAGGGAAGCAATTCAATCTGGCGATTGACGAAGAACCCTTGGACAATGCGTGCCACGTGTGGTCGCGCATTATCCTGTTGAAATATGGCTGTGGGCAAGCCCTGAAGGTAAGGAAGGACAACTGGCTCCAACACCTCGGAGATGTAGCGCTGGCTGTTTAAAGTACCGGCAATGCGTACTAGAGGAGTGCGAGAGTGATATCCAATACCGCCCCATACCATAATACCCGGTGCAGGACCAGTGTGGCGGTGCATAACGCAGCTGTTCAGCATCCTCTCTCCACGGTGTCTCCAGACTCGAATCCGACCATCGTGGTGTTGCAGACAGAAGCGTGACTCGTCAGTAAAGACAATTTCATTCCATTCTGCCGTCCACATCCTTCTTTCATCGCACCATTGGCGGCGGAAACGTCTGTGGTTCTGCGTCAAGGGTAGACGAAGCAATGGACGTCTTGCGGACAGACCACTCTGCTGTAAACGGCGTCGAATGGTACGCGCAGACACTGGATGATGCGGTACAGACTGAATGTGCTGTGCTATGGTTCGTGATGTGGCTGAGCGATCCGTCACTGCCATACGCACAATATGCCTGTCATCACGTGAAGTGGTGCACTGAGGTGGATGCGATCGAACACGTCGGTCCGTCGTACCCTCCTGCATCCAACGATCACATATCCGCATTACAGTTGTTTGGTTTCGTCCAACACGACTACCGATTTCCCTGAAAGATAATCCACAATCTCGGTAGGCCACTATCCTTCCTCTGTCGAACTCGGATACTTGATCAAAAGATGATCGCTGTTTTCTACGAGGCATAATGGATCGTTTTTTTGAAAAAACCACAAGAAAAACACAATTGCCGTACTTGAAATCGTCGAAATCTCCAAGCCTTAAATAGCGCTTTGAAGTGGCGCCACAGGCGCGCGTGATGTGCGTCTGCGCTGAAATTCTAGTCATTTGCATATCTCACCTCCGCTAATGCATGTTGTAAATTTCATATTATTTGCATGCTTCCTTCAGGGTGTTGCATTTACGGTGGCCAGCAGTGTAGATCAGCCATAAATGACTGAAGAGGACTAGAAATCATTAGAAAAAGTGACTATGTTATTTGAAACAGTTCTTCAATAACTTAAATTTAAAATGAGAATGCTTGGAATTATATGTGTATTATAACTTTTCGTGAAACAAGAAATAAAGTATTCATCTTTAAAATTTATTCAACATATAGTACGGGCTCAACTATTCTTGAAATACCGTCTAAAACAGTACACCACAACTTTTCACATGATTTTTTGATTAAAAATTTGGTTTAAAAAAGTTCAAAATATAACCTATATTACATTCTCAAAATTCATATTTAAAATTATGCATACTAGGCAGTTTTAAATACACGTTTTAGTGTTAGTTAAACGTTTAAGGTAACGTTTTAAGTGCTTTTATAATAAATCTTTACCGATATACCTGGTTCTTCAAAAAGCACACAATAAATAGCGCAGTCAGGTGATCGGAATGGTCAAGTGTCTGGAAAAAACGGTTGATGGTTTGTCGATCCGTATATTGCTTAGTTAGCAAAATTTTGACACAACTGTGAATGAGTAGTTACACTTTGTAGAGTAGAATATAGCATGAAGACATCCGAATTGTTGCAGTTTGGTGATACGGAATTTGCCAATATTTTATATCTTGTATAGCCTTTTCCTGCAACACTGCAGGCATTGCCTTTGTACATGTAGACATAAAATTTTTTAAAAAGATTGATACTTAAAACAACTCTATAAAACTGCTTTTATAGAGTTGTAAACTTGATACAAAAAATTCAAATTATTGCTACAATGGCATCTAGTAACGAGTAAATATTATTTTTTTCAATAAGTACAGAGTTCATCTTTGAAATATGCTGTGTCCAAATGAGTTTAATTGAGACATCACTCTAGATACCTCTATGGGCCAGGGTGGCTTAGTGGATTTCCCACTGCTCTATTCATCTAGTAGCCTGCGAGTTGTACGTACATGGCATTGGTTCAATTCCTTCCTGAGTGTATTCCTCTCTTCTGTGTTAGTTCCAACTGTCTTTGCATGTGTGTGTCCATGTTTTGACTATCTGTCTTATGTTTGGCACAGTTTGGCCAAATAGGGCCCCATAAAAATCAAACCAACCAACCAGATCTCTTTAAATAAAAATATTTATTTTGTAATAGCTTTATACTATATCTGTACCTTAGTAGAAAAGGGCCAATGTCCATTTTACAAGATTTTGATAACCCCTGATTTAGAAATTATTATTACTCTTTTTAATCTTTAATACAGCGTACAAAAATATTTCCCAATGTTTCAATTATTTCATAATGACATTCACAAGACGACATTGGCCCTGTTTTCTATTTTAATTTTCATTACTTTGAAGTTATTTGTGGTCTAAAACTCGAAATCATCGAATTTGGACATCGTACTTTTTTGCCAAGGTACATATATATAATTATTACCTTATTTGATGACATAAATAAAGTGAATAATTAACAGACTTTCGTCGGAAGCAGCCTCTGCCTTGGCACTTTAATCTTCCCAAAAGCATAATAGCACTTACAAAAATTCTAATGCCACTCCAATTACCTCTCTGAAAGTGACACTTCAGTTTAACATCTCCCTTCACCAATGATTTACTCACCAAGCGAAAACCGCCTTCGCGAGAGATCAATGAAAATGAATGGTTGAGCAATTCCTCACATAGCTCATGAAGTGAGGAAAAGACCCCAAACTGAAGAAGCAGGAGGGAAAAGATCACATCTCTCATTATTAGTGCAAGAAGTGTGTCATTCCGAATTCTGTCGGATCTCGATGGAATGACAGAGCGAGCTCATAAAATACGAATTCTCGTCCACGCTCAAAAAGGGGAACAATAAAAGAAAAAGAAAACCCGCGGCGTATGGATGTTTGTCTTGTGTGTAAGTACGAGTTACGACTCGGAGAGATTGCGAAATATCCCGGGTACATACGAAAAACTCCCTTTTAATAAAAAGAATGACTCCTTCAGAATTTCCCCTGGGTTATGTGTTTCATCACTAAAATAAATCGTAGTTAGACTCGGAAGGAAGCGGATGGTACGCAATACTTGCGTATGGCTTTCTTTCAAATTGAAAAGGCCTATTCATCTGTGGAATGGGAGTATTTTGTTCGGGAGAATTTTTCGCTCTGTTTCTTTATGATGGAATCGCAGAGAGAATTATGGGAGGATGGGCAAAAACTAACTCTTGCACGGAAAATGAAGGGAAAGGTGTAATTGCAAAAAGCTGCAATGTTTCGGCAATAACTTTGGTAACCATAAAAGAGATCATAAACTTGGAGGATGAAGTGGCCATAAATATAAGTTATGAAAAATAATTACACGTCTTTATATACGGAATATTTCATTATATCGTGTAAAGAGCGTGACAGGGGCATTACTTGTTGTTTATTTACAGACTACGTATATACAGTAAGGTAGTTCGAAAAAATTTAAATTTGCTGAAACAATTTCCATTTGCGATAAAGATTTGGCAAGTTTTGTTTTAATGTTTGACACGAATCCGACTTTCCAGTGCTCTACGAATTCTTGTGGGTAAGTAGTTAATTAACGTCGCACTGTCCGCAATCAGTCCTGAAGTGAAAGATGCGAGGACAGCACCTTGTAATTTTGAACCACGGTCAGATGACGAGGTCAACACCTGAACTGTCGCTCTTTTCTCCAAGCTTCAACACCACGTCAACAGTTCTTATTACGCTGGAACGAGAAAATATGGAGTGGTACGGAAAACCAAAACCCCAGAATTCTAGAACTTCAACCACCGGTTCCTTCATTAAGATATTATTTAATTTTGAAAACAGTACTTTCATCGGTTTAGAGCATATCATTAACTGGCAAAACATTTTTGTATTGTATAACTGTTTAAACTACAATTATTATATCAAAAATGAAATTATAAGTATTTTGATAGCGTTGTAAATCCTAATAGATCACAACATGATAATGCATTTTCCATCTTACTGAAAATAAGGATTTAGTGTCTCCGACAAAAATCCAGTTAATGAGTTCGTCCTCTAAGCCGACAATATTTTTTTACTGGGGTGATCAGTTGCACTGTTTTCGCAGTTAGTAATTGTTCAAGGGAATTTTGATTCTTTCGGCTTACCCCAATATTGAGCATATTTCGAGCTACTTTAATTAATGTTATTAAATTTATGTAACTGTGATGCTCTGAGTAATAATTCATGATAATTTAACTGTGTTCTTTTTGCAGCAAAGTTAGCAATTATACAAATCCTTCGTTGTTCAAAATTGTTTTCTTCTACAAATTTAACAATTTTATTTATACTCAACTTTATCACTTCCGAGATGATACAAAAAATAATAATCTATAATGAAGTAAACGAGTTTTCTTAAATAATATTTTTACTCATATACAAAATTTTTTTATATCTTCCATCAAAATATACCCATTTAAATACATTGAAACAATCATTAAGTGAATGCTTTTTTCTGCAAACTTATGCTTTTTACAACCATCCTAAATGTATGACAATTAAAAAAATGGTTCCGTTCTATAATTATTCTTAAATCATAAAGAAAATTGTAGATATTTAAAATTTGTTGCATACTATTAAATTTATCATAAAAAAGTAACGGTTTTTTAGTTTTCGGTTTTTTTAATTTTCAATTAGAATAAGGCTTTTATAATATTACGAAGTATTACACTAGACTACAGATCATTATTTAAATTATCGCATACAAACACTGCTTTTTCGTTACATTTTGAAAATAAAAATACAAAAATGTATACAAGTAAACACTAATGTACAGTTTTAACAAATTAATATTTTTCTGCTCTAAACTGTAAAAATTTACTTTTTATACAAGCTAAATTATTTTAAGACTTGAATTATCAAAAAATGTTAATTACCTGTTTTTCTGATCGAATATAATTTTTCCTGTAACTAGACGTCAATATTTAATTTACTTTTATGTACACATACAATAAATATTTAGACTGAGACCAGGAAACGTAATCTCTAACATCTGGTAACAAAATAACAGTCGTTAATTGTTATTTTTCATGTAATACGCCTTTCTAATCGGAACAGTAATGAAGGCATGCATGAAACCTCGAGCGTTACAAATTAACGTTACAATTGTTACAAGAAACATCCAGAAGATAACTAAATAAGTCAGGTACGGACATCCTATAAATAAAAGGATGTCCGTACCTGACATGACCTTCAAACCAAATTGGCAGGCTCACTGAGAGTGGGGGAGGGGGTCGGCAATATGTCGAAATTCTACGGTGCTGGGCGAGCTTTGGGTCAGTGTAACTTTGGATTGCGATGAGTGAGGACCGCTTAAGTTGTGTCATTCGAAAGCTACCAAGCTACGCTACAATAACAGACCTATAATCAATAAAACTATCTTTCAATATTGACATCAAATTGAAATTTAATCGTTCAAAGTGTAAATTAACTGTTGGGTATTCACATAATAAACAATCAATCTTCATTCATTCCACAATCCACCATCAGGACCGAGTATTCACGTCAAAATTATGGTCTGTGTCCTCGACAAAACCTTCCATTTTTTGTTTCATTCGAACAGCTAAATGTGCCTTTCAAGTCTTAGTACCATAACGTCAATACCAATGTTCTGGAAATGTTTACTAAATTGCTATATATATCGTATTTATAAATGTAGTCGAAGAATAACCATTTGAATGTAGTTCACCTCTCACAGAAAAGCAGAAAAAATAATTTGGCATTTATTTCACTCCAAGCGAGAAAAATATTTTAGTATTTTTTTCATCCGTTTATGTTCCACTTTACAAGATAGGAAGAGGAAAAATTGTCTACTCTCGTATCTTATGCTCACGTCCTTTCTCGCCTCTTCTCGTCACGAACGAGATCTCATGGGTAAAATAACAGGTGCGAATGGTGGGAAATAGAATTTATAGGCAATACCGAAAGTAAAAGATGCTGTAAATTTTTATAAACTGTGAGACAATATGTGCGATATCAGTTTTGAGTGTCGAAAAGTGGGTCTCATGTCAGAGGCCACGTAAGGAAAAGTACAGATTTCGTTTTTTTCTCGACGTTTTAAAGCTTAAAATAAGCGGAAAGTATGAAATATGATTTCCTGGTCCTTGGAATCGCTTACAACTTACCCAGCAAGGAAAACTTCATGGAATAAAAATTCATTCGTCTGTCCATCTGGTATTTCGTGAACCTGGTCCATCAATCTGAAATAAAAAATTTTGTAATCATAAATAGTTGAATAAAGCGATTAAAAAATAAATATGATTAGTTTGAAATTTAGCTTTACAATATTTTTATTTCGCGTGTCAAAATAAACACAATGCTTTCAAAGTCAACTTAAAATTTCCAGATATTAATTCGTTCGCAAAATATTGAGAATTTGTCAATACTGGTGCTCATTTTTATATTTTAGGAAATATATTTACAATGTATAATTCTTAATACGCTTTGCCAATGTTTTCATTTTATACCTTTGTTTGATTATTCTATTCTATTATTTGATTGTTTCGCTTTTATTTTATTCTCTTGATTTGATTACGTTATTTTCTAGGTTTGTTATAGAGGCATAAAATGTTCTGTGGATTTGGTTTTAATTTACTTAGTCATTTGTAATTATGCATTGTGTAAAGGATTGTCATTACATCGAATAAAGATACAGTATACAAGTCTGATTTGAGCTCCACACTAATCATACACGCACTAAGTTCATGGATATTTCATGTAATATACAGTATGGTAGCATCATGATTACAGAAAAGTATGGTGAGGGGTCATATAAGTGTGTCGGTGGGAAATTCAAGAGAATGGTACTCACCGACTGGTCTTTAGCACTGGGTGCTGGGATGTTCCTGATTCAGGCCACGCTGAGATGAGGACGAAGCTATAGGGCCAGGAATCACTTTTTAGCTTTCATTTTGGTTTGTAGAAGAGCGTTCTTTTCCCTTCATCCACTCTCAGCATTTTTCAAATCATTGGTGCTCTCCCGAGAGATTCCCAGTTTTATATCTTGTCGGTTGCTCCATCCCTATAAAATCCAACTTCTTACCCGATGCTCTGCCGATGCCAGCAAGTCCACTCAACCCTTTTTCTGTCGCTGTGGCTGCTTGACCCCTCCCAATTCATTATACTGTAAATTGTCCCATTTCGTATTGTTTGTTGCTTTTCAACTTGTCACACTATGGTGACGAATTTAGTGATTGGTTATTACTCGATTCTGCAAGCATTGTGAATTATCTCTAATTTAATCTCCACCCCTCTATCTCTAATTGAAAGATATTTCAATTAGAGATAGAGGGGAGGAGGAGAGGGGAGCTTACTTTACTATCTCCTTATATTACAAACAAAATTTCTTATATTTCATACAAAAAGTTTAACAATGGCTGAATGTACAATAACTACATATAAAATGTTTTTTATTTTTATTCATTATGTATGGTGAATTAATACACATTTTATAGATTATATATCTCCTCAATTTTTAAGTGAAGATTCAGTTTTACCACATAAAATTAACTTTTGATACATCGATTTTTTAATTTTTAATCTTGAAGCACATTAACGTTTTACATTAAAGTGGTAAAATTTGGGGTATTTGTTCTGGTTCTATGTATTCGAAAAACGTAATTCTTTGAGTAATATTAGAAATGATATGTTTATATAGACTCGCATCGCTTTCGATATGTCGGTAATTCAGTGTATGGCAATTAAGAAGTGTATACAATGATTCATGTTGGTATGTAAGTGTAAGTTTTTAGTTAGATATGTTTATGATATTTTTTAAACTCAGTTCAATTATAATGTTGTCTATAGAAAGCTACGATGCTGAACTCAACGACATTATTCTTAATACTTTAAGCAACGCTCAACAATAAATTGAGTACGTCATTACTGTGAAGATGCAGGCCTTCAAAGAATTAGACAGTCCATGTAAGTGAAGACCCGGTCATGAAATTCCAGTAGTTAAGAACACGTGGTCTTGGGCACTAACATTTAATATGGAAGTCTCACAGCTCTGAACTAATAAGTACGTGTGACGTCAAAATAACTGCTGTGAAAAAATGGAGACGTCCCAATACCACGTGACAGTCTTGGATCTGTTCAAAGCAAGCTGTTAGGAGATACAACATCGCTGAATGCACATGTTCTATCAACCCCATTAACCCTCCAAGTAGTTTCGATGAGATATCTCGTCTATCAAGATCCGATCAGTTTTACTAATGGCGAGATATCTTGCCCATCAAGACCTGATCAGTTTTACTAATGACGAGATACCTCGCCGAGTTAACCACCAGTGTTAAGAAGGTTGATATAGAAGGTGGCATTAATGGGACTTTCCCTATATGCGAGCCCCTAGGGACCTCAGTTTTCAACTAATCAGATTGAAGCTTGAGATTTAGAGGATTGAAAGTATGCGCTTTAGAATTTGTAAATAACAAGAATCGAGCTCTCACGGATATGGAAACAATTAACGAATTTCGAAAACTTCCAATAGCAACACTTACTTTTAATCGCAATATGATCGGCACAGTAAAAAAACAAAACAGTCCTTGAAATAGTACCGCTAGCTTTGAAAACGACTTCACTGTCAAAGATGAGTGAAAACGTCAAAAGAAGCAAGAGAGACAAGCAGCAGAGATAATGCATGTAACTTGCATAAATCACAAGCACCTATCAAAAAACGCCAATTGACACTAGCATTTGTAATAGAGGTTAAATGTTGTGGTTTCTTGTTGCTTCCTTCCTCTTTTATCATTCCGAATCATCTTTGACAGTGCTCTTGCATGGTCTTTTAGAGCAAATTTCAACGACGTTTTTGGTTTTTTACTGTGCGGATCACATTGTGATAAAAAAATTGGGTGTTGCTATTCGAAAGTTGTAAATTGTATCCTTAACCGTGGGTACTGGATTCTTGTTATTTACGTAACTCTCAAGCGAATACCTTGAAATTTCAAATTTCATTCCGATTCACTGAAAATTGCAATTTTAGGGGTTACATACAAGAAGTTACTTTATGATCACCCTGTATATTGAATTAACTGCAATGGGAAATCAAAGTTATCGCCTATGTATATGATTTCTTTTATTCTGTGCTTCCAAGAATAAGGCTGCAACAGTTAATTAAGTGAATATTTGCCCAAAATTATTCCCACTTGCACAATTTATTTAAGTTTCTATAATTCTCTAAAATATTCAAATTTCTTATAATTAAGTACATTAAAATAAATTGCTATCCTCCGAAAGATGTAGGAAACATATTTTTCTTTGTTATTAAATGATAATTTGTTCGCTCTTGTTTATTTGTAGAATGCTTTCTGCTTGATTATTAATGTAAAATTAATTAAAAATTCAATTTAATAAGTTTTGCAAAATGTGCATTACTCCTCAGTAATCACTCCCCCAAACATTCAATATCCCGCAAAGACCTTTAAAAGTGGTGATAAATATTTTTCATCGATTGGGGGGATATCACCGCTTTAATTGAAGTCCCAGTCTAAAAACCATTCGACATTTCAATTCAAATATGGAAAACTCAGAATAACATTTCAAAATCTTTTAAGAGATACAAAGTAACCGAATGGAAGAGTCCGACCCTTACAGAACTGGCATTTCCAGGTGGTGTAAGAGTGAGTCAGATTGTAATTAATATGTCCTTTCTATACGCCAGCCAAGTCCACGAAAAGAAAATGGCGAATTCAGGTAAAAGCGACGCAGATGGTTCTGATTCGCTTCATACGTAGAAATTCTTTAATGCTGATTCACCAGTTATCGGATCTGGAACTAATTATCTCAGCCCACCTCTGTAATTCGTAATCGAATTACACGCAGCTGCTGTAGGACGGAACTAGAGGCGAATGCGACAAACGTTACTTTCAGTTAAATAAGCCGTACGATAAAATCAAATTTTCCTTCCATTTCTTTTATTATTCTATAATCCACAGCCATTTCTTTCATTCGTTGAAATGGCAGTCTAAAAAATGTAATTAATTTTCTAGCGAGGCTGTGGCAATAGTTGAGAGGTTTTCTAATTTTATTTAATGCTCGTTGCACTGAAGCGGTGTATTTTTGCAAGGGAATTGTGTTTCGTTTTTTGTTCGAATGATTTTTTTTCTTTCCCATCAAGCGATTTTTTTTCTTCATATTCTTCCTTTGATATGTGTTTGTGGTTTATTTTTACTTTTATCCCTACTGGCTATTATATTCACGCTCTGTGGAGCATAAAATTATGAAAAATGGGTGGTATAAATATTATTTAAGGTTAAACTGTTGAAAGTGAGAAGGAAATATTTTGTTTTATTGTTTAAATGCATGAGATTATGTGTCAGAGTTTTATAATAAGAATCTACAGTATGGGGTGGTTTTTATCTTAAATTGCAGACCTAGTGTATAAAAGAGACACAGAAAAATAGCAATATCATCGTTACCATTTCAAAATCGAATTACTTTTGAAATATTTTTCTGATTTTACGCTCGAAATAACACTGCAAAATGACAAATAAATTATTTCGTGTTTTCCCCCTCTCAGACTTTTAGGCTAGCTAGTGTTACCCTACCAACTTCACTTTTTTCACTTCCAACTCGATCTTTCTGTTCAGAAGCGATTACTCACCATAAATTGCAAAATATTTCCTTTCTAAAATTAAAGAGACGACTTGGAAGCGGTGGTTGTTTATTTACTTTAAATAGTTCTGCTGCACTAACGCTGGCGGCTGAAAGTAATCATAAATTTCATTTTTCCACGGCTTTCCGAAACACTGGGTGGGAAAACGTTACGATTTTTCTTCTTGTTTTCGGTATTCGGCTAAATTAACATGGAGCTCTGGAAACGAAAAATATTAACTAGGAATAGTTCTGTTTCCTAAAGGTTAGTAAAATCTTCATTAAATCACAAGGAATTCGTAAGATTCTTTAACTTCAAGTTCAAAATTAAAACCTCCCCCCTCGGGATTTACTTCTTTCAGTAAATACAAGCATCAAAATCCCGAAATACACTAATGGTGTCTTCTCTCTTGTGTTTTACCCTTCGCCTACCTCATTTCTAGTACATTTATACTCTTATTCATTTGTTTCTCCCTCATTGTGGTTCTTTCGAGGTGAGGGTTCCTCTCGATAAGCTTTACGCAGATTGATTGCTCTCAGCTTCACCTGGGGGCTAAACCACCTACATATTCGTTTTTTAAATTTTATATAATGTTTTTTCTATCATAAATTTTAGAGCACACCACATTTCATCTATTTTATAAGAACAATACCATCCAAATACACTGCTGGCCACCCAAATTGCAACACCAAGAAAGACAAGAGATATCACAACAAAATTTATTTTGTAGATAACATGTTGACCAAATATCAAATGATTAAATTTATAGACTTCTGTGAAGTGTGGTTCCTGCCAAAATCAGTAGCCAGAGTAGCTGCCATTGTTGGAGATCACCGCTGCCACACGCCTCGGCATTGATTCAAAGAGACTTTGGATGTGTTCTTGGGATACAGCAGACCAAGCAGCTTCCACACCTTGCCAAAGTTGATCTGGTGTGGCAGCTGGGGATGTATTCTGGGTCAATCGTTGAGCAACCATGGACCACATGTTTTCTATCGGCGAAAGATCCGGAGAGCGAGCTGGCCAGGGAAGCAATTCAATCTGGAGATTGACGAAGTACCCTTGGACAATGCGTGCCACGTGTGGTCGCGCATTATCCTGTTGATATATGGCTGTGGGCAAGCCCTGAAGGTAAGGAAGGACAACTGGCTCCAACACCTCGGAGATGTAGCGCTGGCTGTTTAAAGTACCGGTAATGCGTACTAGAGGAGTGCGAGAGTGATATCCAATACCGCCCCATACCATAATACCCGGTGCAGGACCAGTGTGGCGGTGCATAACGCAGCTGTTCAGCATCCTCTCTCCACGGTGTCTCCAGACTCGAATCCGAACATCGTGGTGTTGCAGACAGAAGAGTGACTCGTCAGTAAAGACAATTTCATTCCATTCTGCCGTCCACATCCTTCTTTCATCGCACCATTGGCGGCGGAAACGTCTGTGGTTCTGCGTCAAGGGTAGACGAAGCAATGGACGTCTTGCGGACAGACCACTCTGCTGTAAATGGCGTCGAATGGTACGCGCAGACACTGAATGATGCGGTACAGACTGAATGTGCTGTGCTGTGGTTCGTGATGTGGCTGAGCGATCCGTCACTGCCATACGCACAATATGCCTGTCATCACGTGAAGTGGTGCACTGAGGTGGATTGCGATCGAACACGTCGGTCCGTCGTACCCTCCTGCATCCAACGATCACATATCCGCATTACAGTTGTTTGGTTTCGTCCAACACGACTACCGATTTCCCTGAAAGATAATCCACAATCTCGGTAGGCCACTATCCTTCCTATGTCGAACTCGGATACTTGATCAAAAGATGATCGCTGTTTTCTACGAGGCATAATTGATCGTTTTTTTTAAAAAAACCACAAGAAAAACACAATTGCCGTACTTGAAATCGTCGAAATCTCCAAGCCTTAAATAGCGCTTTGAAGTGGCGCCACAGGCGTGCGTGATGTGCGTCTGCGCTGAAATTCTAATCATTTGCATATCTCACCTCCGCTAATGCATGTTGTAAATTTCATATTATTTGCATGCTTCCTTCAGGGTGTTGCATTTACGGTGGCCAGCAGTGTAATTTGAATTACCATTTTGCTATTTTTTACATTATGACGTCATATTTTAACATACAATATATGTTTTTACCTTTTGGATGGGTGCTTCACTTATATGTTAACTCTCCTTTTGGTTGTCTAGACAAGCACGGGATATTAAATCCTCTTACAAAGAACAGTGTCTCGCTATTATGATTTCACCTGCAGTTTAAGTTTGATCAGCGTGCGAACTATCAAAGAGAATAAAATGATAAACAATCTACAAAAAATGAAATCAGAATAAGGATCTATTTCAATTATCAAACACAACGCCAGAGGAATAAGATAATTTCTTTTGGTTATTTTCAACTTCATTGAGAATAAAATCCATGCAAGTTCACAAATATAACTACTAAAATTGAAATATTTGATATTTTAACTCTCCTAGTGGCTGTCTCAATGAGGTATCTCGTCATCAGCAACACTAACCAGATCTTGACAGACGAGATGTCTCGTCAATAGAGAAAAACAGATCTTGATCTCGTCATCATCGAGAAATTAGCAATATCTTGATGACGAGATTTCTCGTCAGTAGCAAAATTGATCAGATCTTGATAGACGATACATCTCGTCGAAACTTCTTGGAGGTTAATGTATCTGCATGATTTTGAATGTTGGTTTCGCTGCTAATTTGAATATTTTGTCTGTTTATAACTTGCGTTTGGGATATTGACCTGTTTAGGACCTAGCACCAAAGCAACGAACCAACCATCTAAATTAAAACAAGCAAAATTGGGCTTTGAACTACTTCATGATAAACTATCAAAATACAGTTAGAAGTTTAAATTCACAGATTTGAAGTAACACAACATTAAAATCTTTTTAATTTTAGCAATTCAAACAATGAAAGAATTTCTTTAACAGTTGATGTAAAAGCTAAATAGTATATTTGCTAGTTTAATTTACACATTCACAAGACCCAGACTATTCGGAAATGTAAATTCACCCTAAATTTAATAAAAACATAAAATGCCGAAAATATTTGTGAAATAGATTTAAAATTTGAAATTTAAAAAGTGAAACAATTTTTGAAATAACTATTTTAAACTCAAAATTCTTAATACATCTTTTCTGAAACAAGTACATTAAACTCTAAATACATTTCATGTAAATTGAAATTTACAATTTACTTTAACAATTTAAAATACGGAAAAACGAAAGCAAAAATGATTGTATTATCGAAAATAAAACACAAGCAATTTTTGGAATGTACTTTAAGCTCCTGACATGTCTGTTCATTTCACAGAAGTTTAAATTCACTTTAGTTCTCCAAGCTAGAGGACGAGCTATTTCGTCTATCAACATCTGACCAATTTTGCCAATAACGAGATATCTCGTCATCAATATATTGCTGATTTTTTACGATCACGAGATATCTCGTCCATCAAGATCCGGTAAGTTTTACTAATGACGAGAAACCTCGTCGAGACAATACCACGAGGGTTAAATATTTAGACTATTCAAAGATTAAAAATACGTTTGCATATAACAGTTTAAAACTGAAATAAACTTTACAATATATATTTCAACCGCTAAATAAAATCCCCGGAGTACTTGAATTTTCATGGGGATACAAGTAATAAGAAAGTCTTGTTCCGGTAAGAATCTTCCCGTGAATTCACAGGTAGTGGTATTGTAGTTGACTCATTCATCACAGTAAGTGGATTACACAAATTTAATTATCCACTTAAAAGCCTGAATACTCATGTAGCCGTTATACTGAGTGGCCAAACTATTATAACCACACACCATTTTAAGTAAAATAGTAAATGCTCTAGATAATGTTGACGGGTGAAATGGATGAACTGGCATGAAACGGAAAGGAAGAAGGAATTATTTCTACAGCGAGTATTAATATTGAGGAAAATAACAGAATGTTGCAGTGTTGGGGAAAGTTAAATCTGATTCATGATTGAAAATTGATGATTAAAAAGTTGTCATGACTAATGAGTAAAACGATTGATTAGTTCCACATTAACTAATGATTGATTTGGTTTTAATCAAGTAATCATAACTAAAAATTATGATTGAAATTATATCTCCATTCAACATTCTGAATCAAGTAAAAATATTGTCTGAAGTTTTGCAGCAAAATACCTACCTACCCACATGCTGAAGAGGGAAATTACAATAAAAAGAAAAAGAGGATAACATAATAATAATAGTTGTTGATTAATGTTTGGCAGTGTAATAAATTCACGTAATACAACAAAAATAATCAAATTACAAAAAGATGAATCAAAGAATCAAATATGTTGGTTGAATTAACTTATATAATATCTTTTTATTCTTATGAAATTATTTCATGAATTAATACCCTCACGGCACATCATTTTTAAGTGTGTACTGGCATCACAACCTTGATATACCCGAGTGATCTGTCCTTGTCTATGTTTTACCCACGTCAACCCTTCTGCTTGTTGTCTTGTTTTCCTTCCTCGTTCTTGTCTTGTATTTGGTGTAGCTAGGCGAAATACAGCTCTTACGCCATAAAACCCCCAAACCAGTCAATCTTGAAATAATTTTTAAACGATTTTCATATAACTTGCTTCTCTAACATATTGTCGGATAGATTATGAAATTTTAGTAGATTTAGTCATTGTTGCAAAGAAAAATATTCCTTCTACGGGTTCGGGTGATGAATTAGTAGTAGACCCACCTCCTACCTACTCACCGTGAGGTTTAGAGCATTTAATGGTAGGAGGGGATGTGATGAATTAGTAGTCATCACCCTTTCCTGAATCATAAATCGGTTTTGAATCGATTCGCGATTTGAGACAATCGTGCAAATTGAAAGTAAAACCTATCGCCAATATAATTTTTATACCTCTATATTGATTTATTTATGATTATGACTAATTTTTCAGTCATGATTAACTTTAGTCATGATTGAAAATTTAGTTAACTAATGAAACGACAGAAAAAATAAGTTGATAACGTCCAACACTGATATGTTGAATTCACGAAGCAATAAACGTGGTTATGAATGTGGTGGGAGTACCATAAAACAACGGATTCCTACCGACATTATCAGTGCCCAAACCGAGACAAATTTAAGCTACGTAAAGCTCAAAAGATGTTTCAAATGTACTAATGGATGTATACTCTTTATAACCATTCCATATAACGGAATGAGACAGAGAAGATATTTCTATTCCTATGTATAATTTGCATCTTTAAGCTTTCGTAATTATTTTAACGGCTTTTATTAAATGTTTGATGCTTTGCAAAGCATCTAAATATGAAAATAAATTTATTTTGCTTTTCAAGTAATTACTGAATGTGATGGAACAGGACACACAAAATGCTGAAATTTTGACAAAGAACGCTTAATCTCTGAGAAATGTTTCTAGTTTGCATTTACAGGATACAAAATGTATTGACTAAATTCAGATATAATGTTATTAGTTGAAAAAATTCTTTTATTAGAATCAAATAAGCGCGGCACGCAACGGGACATACTATGTGACGGAATGGGGCATCTTCAATACAAAGGTAAAATTTTCCACTGTTTCACTGAAGTAAATTAAGCAAACATCTCATAAAACAGAAAATTCAAGAAATAATAATTTTATTTAGAAGATTCGTGTTTATAATGATTTGTAAAGGAAGCAGAAAGTTCAAATCTCAAGACGAGACACAGTAGGCTTTCCTCGCAAATAAAAGTCCAATCTCAGGACGAGATGTAACATTTATTACACTGCACGACAAACAAACGGTTACACACCAGGAGATCAACAGAACAACTCAAACCACAAGTCTAAAAGCTGTAGCAACTATTTTCTGCGCATTAAAAATGCCTCATATTACTTACAACTTATTATACAGAGAAAATATTTACAACTTATAAATCAATCAGATTTCATCTCAAGGAAGGACACGTGCCCTTTGCAACATGACCGAGACGAAATCCGACTCCTCGAGACGGATGGAAAGGATCATAACAGTCCAGAATCTTTGGAATATCAGTTTTGATAACCAGGTAAAGCGGAAACGTTTTTCTTTTTCGGTGGTAAAAAGGTTCTTCGGAATATCAGTTTTAATAACCAGGTAAGGCGGTAACGGTTTTCCTTTTTCCCTAGTTTCACTTTTTCGCTTGTTGCAAGTAAAACCTGATACCTTTCTTCGATTGAATGTTTTCAACACCTGTTGGTGTATGGGTATAGTGGTTTTGCATGATGCCTTGAATGTCATGAAGATCAAGGGTTTTCAATTAAATTATTTAAGAGGTGTTCTGTTTCTTTTTCTATTTTTCTTTTGGTTGAAAATTATAGTTGTGGGGTAGTAATAATTTTTCACAGCTGCTCAATGATTATCATAAGTAGATATACGTTTTCTACTCAAAATAGCAGTTTGCGCACGTGTCACATTATTTCGCCACTGGCATCCTCTACTTTATACTAGCTATGTATTGCAAAATAATTCCACTTTAAAAAAAGTTTAATTTTTTCCTGAATGAATGTCACTATATATATAAAACATATGTCTGCTTAAACTGAAGAACAACTCCTTTGGAAATAAATTTACAGCCTATTTTATGGCGAAAGATTTCCTACATAATTATCAGATCATCGAACAGAAAAACTATTTATAGCATATTTCATCAGTGAATTGTTTACTATTGCAAAACAGTAAAGAATCTGAATACATTAAACTACTGTGAATTGTTCCCCTGCTAGTATACTGAATAAGGTTAGCCTTTACTTCTACTGAATGAAAGAGTTAACCGTACGTTCGTAATGGTTGTATCTTTACTTTGATGCATGTTGTGTAAGATTTTGGATATAGATCATTCAACGTTAAAATTTTGTTTCAGATCTTTATATTTTCATTTTCTATTTCTGTCTTTTACAGAAAATTTAGATTCTTTACTATGGTCATCATTTCGTTTTTTGATCTTTACCTGACATACCAATTTTACAGGCTGTCTCTCTGAATCCATGTCTCTTTCTGAGTCTCATATTCCTCTGTATTTGTTCTCAACCACTTTCATCTGACTATCTCTCTTTGTACAGCTATTTTACCCATTTCGTTTCTTTGTTTTTGCAATACTCAAACAAAACCGAGCGAAATATAAAGTGTACATATCTAAGATTTACATGAGACGGAATGGGACATTGTTTCAGCAATTAATAAATAATAATAAATTAACACATCTGTAAAAACCATTACTATTTTACTACCATCATAAACGTAACTTTATATTTTAAAAGAAGGGGAAACGTCTTCTCTGAATTGTGTAAAGTTCAACAATAAAATTGAAATTTTCATGTTTAGTGACGGAATGGTTCATTTAATGTCTCTGTAAAACAACTCATTATAAAGTAAATTTATTATGTAAGGAAGTTAATGGAACTGTACACATTTACAGAATAGTTCTTTCTACACAGTTTAAAACAATTTACACAGCATTAGAACCAAATTAACGGGTGATAAAAGACTAAAATAGCTATCTGTTCTCATGCCATCAATGGAGAAGGTGTTGCTGTTTCAAGAGTCAATTTTATGAGCTATATTAAGTGTTACCAGATATAATTTCACAAACTTCATTACCTTATATTATTTTTGCTTCAACAAACTGAAAAATTGATTACAATAACACAATTTGAAGTATCAAGTAGTCTGTTGATGTTTACGTGGAATAGACCTTTAGTATTTTTGCAGTATTTTTACTGCACGGTCAAGGGAGATCTTTTGCTCAAAGTGCTTAATATACTTAAAAAACTTCAGAGTTCCATAGGCCTTCTTCTCCAAGAACTCAAGGACCTTTATAACTATTACATCAGTGTATGGGAGGATTGTAATGAGAGTAGGAAAACCACGATTAGTCACTTCTCAGAAAATATATTTTCATTTACTAAACTTTAAATTTAATACACAAAATCTAATTTTTATTTATTAAAAATTTCCAGATTTTTAAAATTCATTGCGAAGTTTACATCTATGTATACCCAAAACCTAAATTCATTATAACAAATATTCATAGGTCGATTATTTATTCATCAGGTAATAGCAACTCTCACCATGACTTAATTCGAATTAATAGGAAATAGAACTACGTTATAACGTCACAAGAAACGACACAATATATGACTTACGTTACTGTACCTATAAGAAATTGGGAGGGGTTAAACAATAAAAATAATTGATTATGGACTGAGTGAACTTCATTGAGGGGGAAGCTGGCAAGAAGAGTCTTCGAATCTTTCGGGGTAATGAACAAGCACCTTGTGGACGACGGGAGAGCATCATCTGTGATGCACGAGCAGATTGATGAACCAAAATGTTAAAGCAGCACCTCCCGACACCCCCATCATTTCTGGAACATCGCAACCGGAATCTACTGCACCCAAACGCCCAAAGGCCAAAGACCAAAGTTTATGAGTACCACTCTCCTATACAAACTTGCTATTAATTCACCTAACACAACAGTAATCCCCCTCCATGATATTACTACTGTGCAATTAATATGGACTATTATTGCACTGAATTTTTCAATGATCACTTCTATTGAATATAAATATAAATTGTTATTCAAGATATTTCCCTTAGAGTTAAAGATACTTTTAATAATATGTACATAAATTTGTAATGAATAAAGATTCACTTATAACTCTTCACATGTACGTGTCTATGACAGTGTGACTTATTTGTAATCCATTCTATCACCTCTAAATGTAAATTTTGAATCAAGGACATAACCAAGAACCCGTTCGGTGGTGTATTATTATTTTTCATCTTGCACAACTCTACCATATCTATCAGCACACGTGAAGTATCTTATATAAGTAATATCAATTGGAACCATTTACATACACACAGGCTTAATACCCTCTCGTACAAGCGTCACACACGCTTCTGTCAATGATGAGGTATTATATAACATCTAAGACGTCACAAACACAGCTAGTATCATCTACTGGTCAAATGTACAGTTAACAGTTCAATGGCGTGGAACTCATATTTAAAAATCGTACAATCGGCCATGCTGATTTATCACTGGCCTCAGACTTTTAAAGCCTTTATCAGGCCCTTTATCACTGACAACACAAAATATTATACAACATGCTAATTAGAAAAATATTACGCACAATACAAATTAGAAAATATTTCAGAACATGACGAAAAGTGGCTTAATTTTCAAGCGCAATGACACTTTTTCATTGTATTAACATGAGCAAATGCTAAACCCTGAGATAGTCCAAAAATACCACACAAGAAATTCAAAACAATAGAATGATAAATACGAATTCCAAATACAAAATATAGAGGAACAACAAAAAATACAATATGAGAGTTATGATTCTGAAACTATTTGTGAGAAAGGTTTCATTATTTCATTCAGTACATACATTCAAACACTTATAAAATCGATGCTTTTCATTAACAAATCTGCTGTGGGGGTTACTTTCTTTAAATAAATTTATTGTTGTTCCATATTTAAAAATCCTAGCATCATAAAAACCACGAGCATCATAACCCCGGGTTACCTTAGTGGTCTCTCCTTTCTTACCCTCCTTCTTTTTGCTTTTTTCCTCTTTCCTTGCTTACTTTACATTGTACGTCTTGTGTTTGGCTCAGCTTGGCTAAATATGGTCCTTGCATCATAAAACCCAAAGTAATAAACTAATCATTAAGAAATCTAAATATTCAACTAAATTGCTGTTCCCAGAACAGAAATTTTCTGATCAATTGAAAATAGTCCTCAAATGATGCATGGTCCTTAACATTCAGATTCTAAGTATTAAATTTCAATTTCTGATGTTGACGAAGCAATTATCATTTAAATTCCTAATTTTGCAGTGAAATATGCAATATTTATTTGATTCAACTGTAAAAATATGTGAGAGTTTCACTGCTTCTCAAAAATTTGATCGTCCTAACTATCTCCGTAAATATTTTCTAAGAAATGTAGTATGTGTGAAATATTTTGTTTTTGCGATTTTATTCAACTGATTTTTCCTTTACATACATTCCTTTAATATATATGAAAGGAATATATGTAAAGGTAAATTTCGAATTATTTTGGTATAATGACATAATATCAACGACTTGCAAGTGAAAAACACTAAATCAAAATCATTCGCACATTCCATCCACTAAGTAATTTTTTTTGTTTTTTATGAAGGTTAGATTTCTCTTCTTGAGAACGCATTTAGCACGTTTATCTGAGAGAATAGAATTTTATTCTTCGTTTTTTCATAATTGTATTTTGATTTAATGCATTTTACTTGTAAGTCGACGATATAATGATTTCCTTTTTCTTAATTATGAATTTTCAAACTGATAGCAAAGTCTTGGTCCTAAATAATTCACACTGAAATCAAAATTTTTTTTAAATCTTCGAATTAACCAAATAAATAAACTACTTCAGACCAAACGCTATGTTTATATTTTTGCAAAAATATGTACTATATTGAATCTATTTCTTTATTCAGTTCCTTTATCTTCCAATTAATTTTTAAAGTAAATATTTTATATTTATTATTGTAACCCTTCGAACTAAAGTTTTAATTAAAGTTTAAAATTTCCTTGCCGGTCGAAAGAGGTAGTATTTTCAATCATGGCTAAGAAACTTTTATTACTACATAAGTAAAAAAATTCAGCTTTTCAGCTGGAAAAATATTAGAAAGAATTTCGTTTCATAGCAGTGACGTAAGTCGCGCATTAGATTGGATACTTCGTTATAAGATATCCTTTGCTGCGAGATCTTCGACTTAATAAAAGGCTTTACACTGAGGCGTGCGAATCGTAGATTGAACCACTTAAAAATGAAATGGGAGGAAACGTAAACTTCCATGTGTCGAAATTAAGCCTACATTTAATAAAGTACTTTACATTAAATACAGGTACTAAAATTTTTGCTTGTAGCTGAATTGGGTCAGGTTTCAAGGATTTAATTGAGTTGGTTCAGAAAATCTTGAAAACAGAAGGTTACTAATTTGTGTTTAAAATATGTGTATGGAACATTATACTCTTTATAACGCTAAAATTTAAGTAATTTTAAATTGGAAACAAAATGTTTTGTCTATCGGAAATGTAGCAATTATTAAGTACGGACAAATATAACGCTATTGACAGGTCAATTCTACAAAAATTGAGTTATCTAAAGGAACTTTTTAAATGCTTTCATCCGTTTACCTTAGATATAGATTGCAGCTACGATGGAGAACACGAAATTGTTTGTCATAGCATTGATATTTACAATACATGACTATTTTTAAGTTAGTATCGATTTAGTTTTGAAAAATTTGTATAGAAACGTAATCGTTTCATGCCTAGATGAGTAAGTTGAATGATTGTTCCATCTGAACAATTTTTAAAGTATATGCAATCCAGTAGTGAAATAATTAATGTTGATAAGTGGAGGCTTAGAACAAATTTTTAGTTTAGAAAACTGACATAATAAATTCTATAGTTGATGGCAAATCATGTCTAGCTGCTATATATGAACACTGAAACTGCACAATTGCTTCCATGATGCTATTCATAACGAATTCATCATTCAATGAAAGGAAATTAATAATGATGATTTTGTGATAAAATGTTACTAAATAAAATGCTTATTTATGTCCATAATTAAAGCGCGCTTAAAGTTTCAAGTAAATGAAATTTTGACGCAATTGTAATTAAAAAGCAGCCATAAAAAAAAAGAAATAAATCGTGATATATGAAACACGGAATATTTTTTAATATGAAAATATTTTTTTTAATTCAAAGATGTAATGCTGGGACATAAACTGCAGAAAGGATAAATGAATAAAATACTTAATAAAGTATGGAGAGAGAGAAAAATCACCATATAGTCATCAAATTAAATCCGAATTATGTTATGAGGTAATGATTTGTGTTATAGTGCAGAAGACGAGCACAGGTTATTTAGAATGCTTCTACTTTTGTTCAGGAAAAAAACGGTGAACTTTTATAGAATACCATGTATCAGTTTTGAATTATAAGCAACATAATTAATACACATAAATCATAACTTTTCACAAATAATATTCTTAACTACATGATCTGCAGAAATAGAAATAAGAAATTATTTTTTATTATTCAGAGATAATAATATAGAAACTTGATATAAAATAAATAAATATATTACGATCAATCCCGCATCTAAAATCTTCCGGGAGCATAAATTGTAATATCGCAGAGATCTGTTAGCTGAGAATATTTTCAAATATCCTCCAAGCAGAAACATTCAAGAATTTGAGAACATTCAAGAATTTCTATTCAAAATATCATTTTTTAGGATATTACACTTTATTAATTGCAAAATATTAGTTGTATTCATAATATGTACTATATATACTATATACACTGTTTTAAAAAAATTCTTTATAACTAGCAAGCCAGGTGGTATCTGACATAGAACGCGTCACTTTGAATTTTTGTTTTTCCTCTGCACAATGGTACAGAGGCATTTTTAACATTCTCTCTTGGAGAATATTCTGAAGATTATTCTGCAAAAGATCAGTACCGAGAAATTTAACCTCTAATTTCTCATATAAAGATTATGAGGCACACGTATCACTGAATTTTTTTCCTCTGCACAAAGGCAGGGGGAGAAGCCTTTTTAACATTCTCTCCTGGAGAATATTCTGCAGAAATATTCTCCTAAAGACAAGTAACCAGAATTTTTTTCTCTCATGTGTCTCTATCATGTATATAAAGATTTCTGTGGTGCACAAGTCACTTGTTTTATTTCCCCTGCACAAAGGCACAGGGGCGTTCTTGTTCTCCATTTGTTGGGTGCGTGATAATGGTATCAATAAATTATCTTTTTCTGATAGCTTTTAGTGAATTATCTTAACCCTCCTGGTGGTTCACTCGAAGAGCTATCTCGTCATTTGAAAAAATCTGTCCAGATCTCGATCTTGTCATCACCATGAATCGGCAATATCTTGATGACGAGATATCTTGTCAGTAGCAAAATTGATCAGATGTCGATGGACGATATATTTCACCAAAACCATTTGGAGGGTTAAAGACCATCATCCCTAAACATTCTTGATTATTTGCTTAGAGCCATATTTAACGCTGCAAAGATATAAAACGTTAGCATTTTCTTAGATCCTATAAAAACAAGCAATTTTAAATAAAGATATGATCCTTCTTCTGCGCCTATTTGCATGAGCCTATAAAATACCGTATAAATCTATTAAGAAAATTTTATTAACCATGTCGTACTTCAAAAAGTTCGATCCCTGATGCGTCTATTTTTCAATTTGATGAACAGGCTGGAACATAAACTGCATCGTTAACTTTTATCTGTAGTCACATAAATTAAGGATCCTCTTATGCCTTTCATATTTGATGTAGTATTGTAAATTGTAATTTCCAGGCCATTGCGTTTGAACCAGGCTGTTTATGTATGGTTTATATTTGTGTCAGTAAAGAAATATTTATCTTTGAGATTTAAATTATGTAGTATCAAAATGAGCTAGAACTGGGTTAATGTCCCGATTCTCAGCATTAAATGAACTATAACGACGAGTCCTCTGTAGTTATTTGGATATGAGATAGGATGGACATTATAAATGGATGAAAAAGATAATGTGACAAGTTCACGATATTATTCTTATCGTGAAAAATGTAACTGCTCAAATTTGCGTCGGGCTATCGCTTATGATTCAGAATGTGTGAGTAGTGCAGTAAATTATTCTGAAACTTTATTGCTTGTTGAATATTTATGCGTGGTGTTGTAAGTAATGTCTAACAAAAGGTTTAAAAACAACACATACAGTGTGAGAAACGCAATAAAAGCAGTGAGAAATGCAAACTGTTGTCTTAAAATGTAATGATATATATGCAAAATGTAATGATATATTTTCAAAACATATTACAGCTGAAAGGTTGGTATTGGTAGTTAACGTCACACTGGAGCAATCAAAGGTCGATTGGCGACGATCCGGGATCAGTCCCGAAGAAAAAGATTCAAGGAAAACGCCTCGAAATTTTGAATTATGGCCAGGTGACGAGAACAACCAGGTGACGAGCTGGCATCCCGCTCTCCAAATTTCCACATCATGACAACGTGAGGACATTTGAGGCCACAAGAGATTTAGCGTGCACCGGCCCCGGTGTGCACGACGGTATTTGGCTGGACTTAGTTTCGAACTCGCAACCCTCCGGTTGCTAGTTCGTTGTTCTTCCGATTGGACTACCGCGGCCGGCTACAACTATAAGTTTATTTGTTGGAACTCGAGTTCACTTTTTGAACCAATGATTCAAGGTAATATGCTTCAATAAAACCACCTATTAATCTTCTGAGGGGTTCACAAGTATACTCACGTTCGGTAACCTGCAGTTTTTCCTTAATGACTTCTAACTAGTATTGATCTTGACCATTACGATGTTTTCTGAGATCAGCCGAAAGAGGTGATGATTTAGACATTATGTGTGTTACGGGGAAGAAGCTACACTACGGTACTCCGAAATCTAGTGAAACGTGTTAAAATAGGAAACAACTTTTGAACCTTCAAGGATGCTGATCAGTTATTATTTGGAGCACTTTTCGGAGGAGAGTAATTTGGAGCAAGAGTAATGAGTTTCGGAGCAAGCATTTTGTCAACTTGGGACAACTTTAAAGCATTTTGGAGTAGATTTATGCAAACTTTTAGCAAAGAAGAAAAGTTTGGTGTGAGGGGAAAGCACCCCTAGGCTCTACATTTTGTTTCTGCTTGGTTTCAGTCCATAGTTGGTGCTACAATTTGGCGATAGTTAATACAAAATGGCGCCAAACATTCAAATATTTAGAATTATTTAAGCTACGATTTAATTTTTTCTATTGCAATTTCATTGATACATTTTTGTGCAAATAATCGATAAAATGTATTGAATCAAACTTCTCATCTCAGAATTCATTGAAGCGTTTGGCACAGAATTAACACTCATGAAACCTTAAGATAATTAAATTTTCGACTTTTGCTCACAAAAGTTGTAATTAACCTAGAACAGAAATCTTTATGCACAGATTTTTCAAAACTATATGAAATATACTGCTTGTCCACTGAAACGGCAAGAGTGTATTACTTGATTGATTTGTGAACGTTGTGAAGGAATTTGTCAGTCCAGATGGCGCTGCCTCCAACCACGACTATTTTTTGTCCTCCTTTGATAAGAAACCAATTTCGATTTTAGGATTTTGTAGATTTCTTGTCATCCTGTGATGCCTTGTAATGTGATCGTTCACTAAATTTTGTTTAAAAACAGCATCTTCTGATTGAACTTTGTAACTTATTGTTGATTTCATTGCAAATGTCAGAAACCAAACCACCAATTGATATGTCGAATTATGACTTTTAGTTTCAATGCATACGACTATTACTTCATAAATCGCTATGGCTTAAGCTTTGAAGACTCCAATTGTCTCATGATGACAAAATTACAGGGAATTTTGCAGTCAAGCATCTCTGAAGTTTCTCCCTTTTCCCAGCATAAAATTCGCCTGAGATGATGTGAATGATTTTGTGCTTTATCATATAATGTTTTGGATCTCCGTAGCTCAGTGGGTTTGCCCTCCACTCGAGCAATCTGCGAGATGTAGATGGCGCAGGTGCGATTCCTGTCAGGTTTAATTTATTTCTCCCTGGAAATGTTTCTCACTTCTGAATCAGTTCGTCCCTTAACTACCTAACCCTAACCTCTTCTGAATCAGAAGCAACGTTCATTGTGTGTATATACATTTGCTTGACGTTGTTCGGCGTAGCTTGGCCAAACATGTCAATTGGCCTTTAAACCCAACCAACCATCATATGTATGTTTAATCGCAGATGCATTTGCTAAAACCATTTCACTGGTTTATTTGGAAATCAAATGCTTTTTTACATATTTTACATACTCCTAAGCATTTGAATAACACATTTCTTCCAAAGATGTATCTACTATAAGTATATATTAAACAATATTCTGTATTATACTCAAAAGTTCGACTACATAAACGTATCCAATATTGAATGGTTACAAAGAAACATTAAAGAAGGACGCGATGTACTTTAGCTGATGGGAATGAGACAAGCTGTTAAATATGAAGGATTCTATGCTATGCTCTCTGCACCTTAGATAAATTGATAGGGAAAAAATGAATTTTTGAAGAACATAGACACGCACACAAAATCCATTAAATTTGGCATACTTTTTTGCTTTGACACAGAAACACCAATGTTTACAAGAAAATGGTATGCTTTACATGCAGGCTTTTTTGATAGAAACTGCATTGAAAAACACGATTTTTTATGGTCGTATTTGTGAGAAAACAAATTTTTGCAGAGCTCCCAGTCTTTTTTGTTCAGTAATAAAATTCCCTAATTTTTATATAACGTTAGGATGAAAGGGGGAGAAAGATATGGAGACTTATAAAAGACATTTTTTTGAAGACCCCACTACATTTTTAAAGTAACGTAATGAGATAAAATATCTGACCTTTTTTATTGAAGTTCCTTTACTTGCATTTCGACAGCAAAGATACGGCGACAAACAAGACAATGAGTGCGAAAAAAAAATGAAATAACCCTTTAGACGCAACAACGGAAATGAATTTTTTTCTCCCTTTATAGTTTCCTTTTAGAATGATTTTTTGGTTCTACAAAAAACGAAAAGAAATTATAACAAATGAAAACCATCTTCTTTCAGTATTTGCTGCCGAAAGAGGATAAATACAGAAGCAAACAACTCAACTCTTTTTGATATTCCTGTTGTTTAAAAAATATTCTTTTTTGTGCACGTACTTTTTTACAGAAAATTTTTTTGAGTCTCGCTCACTTTCTTTGCCGGCCTAAGGGGGAGAGACTCGGGATTTAAAATATAACGAAGATTTTTAGAGGCCTTTAGTTTTCTTTCTGCAAATGGAACAAAACGATGTTGCAATGCTACAGGATGGAAGAATTCACAGAAAGTAAAGAAAATGGGCTAGTATAAGAGGCATTTTCCGTCAAGCTAAATGTAGATGGCGATAGTGTTCTTGTATGTAAGAATTTCAAACGTGACATTACTTGACTTGTTTTTCGAATACGATTTCAGCATTTCTCCAACTAAATTCCAAAGAATGAATTCCGAATTGATGTATGATAGTTGATTAGTTAACGCTAATTATATTTAACACCAACAGTTACCCATACGGCAATAAACAATAAACTACGTTTGAAGGTAACAGCAATATGTATCATGCTATAACATAAAAGAACCGGAAGTGAAATCTTCCACAACATCTTATTTTTTGTTTGTTTGTTTACCCCGAAAACAAATTAGGTTGAGATGTTTTAAACTAGTCTCCAGACCTGAGATTATGGATGATCGTAAATGCTAGTGGAAGGAATTAGAGGATTACTGTCAAACTAAATGTAGGTGGTGGTAGTTCTTCTACGTGGAACGTGCTTCCTGTACGTTTTCTTAACACGGTTTCAGTTCTTCGCCATTAAAAATGCCAAAAAATGGATTTTGAATTAATATATGATAGTTGATTGGTTGTCGCCAATCAGTTTAAACTCCAAACGTAGCAAAAAGGGCGACAAACAGCATTTTAAGATAGTCTTGAAACGTATCATTCGTGACCGTTTGGGTAGCGGAGGTAAATATTAGTTGTATTTGGTTTATTTGTCTCTTAAAATCCTTCTCAAAGGTAAACCAGAATTTTACTCAAGAATTCAACAGTCAGATAGATTGGGGGAATAATTTTTAACCAATACACTTACTTGTACGTATATCTGCGTTTCTTCGACATGATTACACTTCGTTAAAAAGTAAAATGAAATTATTTACAAAGCTGAGTAGCTTAGCGATTTCGTCGACCATTAAAGGATATATTCTTAGAATATAGCATTATCAACAGAAAAGAAACATTAACACAATTGGCAATATAGTAATTAAGAAAATATTATTGATATAAGCTGTAGAGATCTGGTCTTACTTAGTATGAGAGTTTACTAAGCGATACGTAAGAGAGAATTACCACAAGCATGAAACGTCTGTAGTATTACAGATGGAATTGATAAAGTAGCTCTCTCAAATGTGGTCTTTAATTTCTTTTTAACGAAAAAAATATCAACCAAGTTTATGATATACATTTATGGAGAATACATTTTCGAGCTTCGTTTTTCGTCTTTTTGAAGGACTTTTATACAGTATTTTAAAATGATAAACATAAATAATAAAAATTTCAAGAAAATGAAGGTACGTTTATCGAAATACAAACGTAAATCATCTAGTGTAATTGCCAATTGAAACACTAAAAATCAACGTTCTCATATTATAGAGGAGAAAATTTATATATGTATAACACATGCTTTGTAGTGAATGAAATTTCATACGCAGTTCTGCAAATTTCAAATTGCAATACAAAAGCTACGGTTAGATCTGCCTAAAAGTCGTAAAATAGTTTGTCAAAATGATTAATAGCGATGGCTTATCGTTTCAGTTCAATTCCAAAAAAAGAAAAGCGTATCCCTGCCAAATGTTATTTTCAACTTAAGTGTCATAAATTTATCTCGAACTATTTTTAAAATTGATGGAACTTCTTTATGTAAAGGTTGAATCGAAAGCATTGAACACATGACCATGAACATTACAGCCAGCTAACGGACTTTGAAATTATTAGCTTGCAGCGACTGAGTGGTAATCCTTTAGTTAGGTACACATTTCCAAGGGAACTATAAATGCAATTCAACGTTATTTAGAGTACTCCTTAGCAAAAGACGCTTACAGAGTTACTTGGGATTCCTCAACGTGATGAACTTTTACTTCGGCAACAAGGAGTAATTAATCCAAACTAGTAGACCCGCAAATAGCATTCGAGCTGAAGTTTCTAAATTGTTTGTCTATTGGAAGCACAATGATACTCACATCTGATACCTATTTAAATTCATTTACAATGAATATATACATTCAAATTAATAAAAATATAAAGCATTATTGTATATTACTTACTGATGATAATAATTCACATTCAAAATAACTGCATAACAAAAGTACACACCTGTCGTGTTAAGATTACCTCCTCAACGTTAACTTGAATTGCATCTCATTCTCTTGTTCCAAGGTTGTTTGTTATGTTTTGATGTCTAGCCCTAATTGAAGTTCGCTGATAGTTTCTTTTCAGCGGTGATTTTTATTTTATAAATTTCACATTGCCTTCCGTAATAAGACTGCTGAACAGTTTCATTACAGAGGCGAGCTCTTCTGAGTAGTTAAACCTTCCAAGTAGTTTCGACGAGATATCTCGCTCATCAAGATCTGAACAATTTTGCAAATGAGGAGATATCTCGTCCATCAAGATTGGCCAGTTTTGCTAATGACGAGATGTCTCGTCCATCAAGGTTGGTCAGTTTCGCTAATGACGAGATACCTTGTCGGTACAACCACCACGAGTGTTAAACAACATTACGAAACTCCATTGCTGAAATCAAACATGTTTAAACTAAACAGAAAAAATTTATTAATGCATCTCGTAGTGGTTAGACTATTTATATCCGTTCGTGAGCATTCTCTGGTTATTCAACTAATGTCGACTGTGTCCCCCCACATACGTGGTGAAATATATACTATAGATTTATACAAGCTGAATTACCAGGTGCTTCTTGGGTTGAATTGGTTAAATATTGACTGAAAAGTGATTAAACTAATGACTTTTCTTTCATAGAAAAATGCAGACATCATTTAAGTGTACGGAAAATAACCTTTTAACATAGTTTTAACTTTTCCATGGCTCTTACAATTTACTTCGGAAGAAAATATGTATACCATGATATAACAATCCATATATTTCATTTAATATTCATCGTATATCTGCTATAAGACAAACTAAAGAAATTTTTTCTAAGGTGACTACTTCAGAAGTCGATTTAGAAATATCTTTGAAGTACAAAGTATGGCTACCCGTTTTAATTTAACGTAAACTATCTAATTTAAAAATAACTTTTTTTAACTTTCCGGTCATTTTAAAATAAGAAGTTACACACCTTACTTAAAAAGGTTTTGTTTTGTATATTTTATTTATTTCTATGAAACAGAATTCTACAAACCATTTTAAGTGTTCAACCAAGGACTTAAGGAAAGTTGGTCGAAATAAACGTATTCGCCAAGAAATTACCAATAACCATTTGATATTTGCAAGAAATAAAAATAATTCATTAAAATTTAATATACAAACACGGAATTTTAAATCTAAATGTAGAAATCAGAGTTTACGTTTGTCTGTCTGTTTTCCATACAAACCTACACCGTTTAACTAATCCATACCCAATTTGGTACACATATTCTTCAGAACCCTTGAGGTAACATAGGCTAAAATTATCCCCGTTCTATTTAACCTAGGTGTGCAGAGTGGGCTGAAAACAATTCGAAATTGCCATAGCAATTACGTTGAGCATAAAACTATTGCGGTACTCAACTCAGTTTGTTTTACCAATATTGAGTGAAAATCAAATTTTCCAATACAATTATTTTACCAATATTGCACAAAAATTTATTTTTTCCAAAACATTGTATTTAAACAATTTAAATTCTAATTATATTTGAACTGATTTTTTATTTCTTTCCATAATATAAATAATTTAGGAATGTTTGAATGATGAAAAATGGATATTTAAAATACTTAATTTTGCAAAACTTACATTTTGTAATGGAACACAAAAAGCCCAAACGAAAAACACATTGATCATAAAAGCGTAATTTTGCTAACTCGGTACCTGGCAGCGCCAGAATAAATGTTTTATTTTATAAATTTGATTTATAACTCTGTATTTGAGTTACGACAGCGAAATATAGCCGTGATATATTTGAGCATTTCTAAGTACTCTAAATATGAGTTCTTTTGTAAATAAATCATTTTCTCTATCAATATCAAACGACTTTTTTCGAATAGCTTTATTATAGAATATACTCAGGAAGTCAAAATTTGACACGCTTTTTTCAGAATTCTGCAGTTTTCAATGACCGGAATTTCGTTTTTGTTTTTATTTATGTGTTCTAGTATTTTCCATGTTACAATAATTTTAACGAATTATTTTTATCTGCAAAATATCACTGGACCTGGGTAATTTCTGTTTGTATTTATGTGTTTCAGTATTTTCAATATAATAGATATATTATTTAGGATTTAAATTTTAATGAATTATTTTTGTTTATTTTCTGCAAAATATCACTAGACCTGGGTAATTTCTAGGTGGTATATGTAGTATATTTCGACCAACTTTACTTAAGGTTGGTGGAATTGTTTCAAAAATAAATGAAGACCTTTTTAAGTAAGGTAACTTATTTTAAAATGACCGGTAAAGTTACAATAAAATTATTTTAAAGTAATATAAGTTACGTTAATTTAAATCGGGTAGCGATGCGTTGTCGTTCATGGATATTTCTAAATTTTGACAAAGATTTTCGTTACATAACGATTGAAATCAATTAAATTTACATTTGTTTTTCATGTTTCATAGATATTATCGAAAGCTGTACTTCATTGTCAAGTAACTACATCTATCATCTAAATAGGTCCGTGATTTACTAATAGAAACTGAATCTCAATTGAAAAAGTACCATAAGGATTCGATTTAAAATTGAATTTCTGTTGGAGTAAAGCAAATTTTAAATAAGACTACTAATCTTGGAATAATATCACAGTAAGGAAGCATTTGAACTGGACTTTTAAAAAATTGAAATCTTTAGTCTTAAGTGACAGAAGGTAGAGGTTGTTTACTTGAAGTTGACGCTGTTATCAATTTAAGTATCTGTGAAACATTCGTTGAAAGCAGTGATTTTGTAAAATTTGTAGTCGATTGAGTTTGCTTTGTCTACACTGATGACGTTTTTAAAACAAGCTCCTGTATTCCACATGCCACTGAATAGAAGTTTAAAGAAAAAGATGTGTTTGATTCAAAATAAATTAATCACGAATGCCTAAACAATTTAATTTACTCAAAATCAGCAGGAATGTAATGAATATAAAATCGGTTATATGGATGGATATATCATGTATACATATTTACGTTCAAGTAAATTGCAGAAGCTATCATAGAGTTAAAACGATGTTAAAAAATTATTTTTCTATGAAATAGAAGGGATTAGTCTGATCACTTTTCAATCAACATTTAACCAATTCAACCCGAGCAGCGCAGGGTAATTCTGCTACATTAATTCTGAGGTGTTAGATATGGAACAGCAAAATTACGCTTTTATGATCATAGTTTTTCGTGTTTTATTACAAAATTTAAATTATTTAAAATGAAATATTTTAAATATATTTTTTAATCAATCAAATATTCATATATGTAAGGTTTGTTTCGTGTGATTCCACAAAAGAACAGTCAATGAAAATGACAATCACTGTTTATTTGGACGGACACAACGAAGAGACATAGTATACATACAAGTTACATTGAGAAAAAGCACAGCACCAGTTTCACACGCCCGCACACACGAACGTTCCTTACAGAAGTAACGTAATGTCACGCAGTCGCGCTACGTCACAAGCATAGTGCTGCCATCTGGAGACCATTTACAACAATCCTACATAAATTATTAATGTTATGGGAAGAAATAAAAAAATCACTTCAATATATCAAGTATTATAATTTAATTTGTTATGGAAAAACTTGTTTTTCGAGCAATACTGTTAAAGAAAAACTAAGTTGCATGTAGCAATCGTTTTATACTCAATATATTCCAATTGTGATTTTGAATTGTTTTTAGCCCCCTCTGCTCACCTAGGTTAAATATAACGGGGGAGTTAATATGGTAGCCTACGTTTCCCGCAGGGTTCTAAAGTATAAGTGTACCAAATTTGATATGAAATGGCTTATTAATTAACTTGCGGAAATAGTGTAGCTTTTATAGCGACTGATTACCACTGATTTCCAGCCCGTTACTTCAACCTGTCTGATATCTGATAGAAAACTTATGGTACACCATACCTGCCAACACACAAAAATCCGGAAAGTTTTTACGACATAAAGAGCAATGCTGATGCTCAATATTAACATGCATTAACTTTCGCAATTAAGCAATTGTACACACTTCTTTCAGAATGATATATGCAGAAAGTTCTTTTTTAAGCAATCAAGTTAGCCAATCAAAACATGCTTAAAAATAGTTAAACAAAAATTCAAAACACCAGATTAAGTGAGCCAAATTGGCATTTCAAAACAAAAAGTAACCTTAATCTCTACTATAGTAATTCACTTGGCGGAACTTCGAATTTGGCGTAACCGATTTGGCAATATTTTAACACAACATGGCGCCAAATATATGCAAAAATAAGCAATTTAACTTTCTCTTAAGTGTTTGGGGTATATTCAAACTTAAAAAAATTCTTAAAAATTAATGCTAAAGAAGGTTTTCACGATAATCCCGCAATCACTGGTTCCTACTTTTGTTTATTATGTTTTTCACAGCTTTGTGACAACACTTCGAAATTAGCGTTACGTGAAAATTTTCTCCATAAAGAAAGAACCAACAAATATTTTTTTTCCGTCTGGAAGACTTCTGCAATGGGAAAAATTGGCTGGTATGGTACACCAATGAACATCTAGAATACTGCAGGTACAATAACACAGATATTCAGAATTCACAGCTTCCTTTGCTCCGTTTAAAATTAGAAGAAAATAACAAGAAGAACGCCATTACTAACAAGCGAACTCCCATAATTATCAATTACCTTAATTTTTATGCTCTATGGTTTTATATAACTATCATATTTCTTTATGGCTTTTCGTCCAAAATCTTTAATTAAAAAGTAAACTTTCGTGTGTTTCGCTAATAACTTCGAAATGTTTTCTTACATGTAGCATAATATACATCGAGCTTAAAGCAATACAAATAGTCACAGATTAAGTTAAAGGAAAATAATCCTTCGAGATCTGGAATGAAATTATACTAATTACTGAAACAGAATATTGTGAATATTATAAAAATTTCTAAAGGAGAAAGTAATTGGAATAATAACATTTTTCTTAGTATTTCAAACAACAGATATAATGAATACTTTTTAATTACAAATGAAATAATATGATTAAATTTAAAATTAATAGCTTGAACCACGGAAACTAATTTCAAAACTTAATTTATTAAAATTCAATCTCCAAGTACGATTGATGCATTTACATATCTATAATAAAGTTAAAACAATTATAACACAAAATCTTTATAATTATGTGTATCAAATCAATATTAAAGATAGAACTAATAAAATATGCATCAATTCAAAAGTTCAGCTCAACAAAAGTTTATTCAAGGCAATTAAGTGCTCTATTCATTTTTTAACATACCAAAATGTCATCTCTTCGCGCAAATTGATACGGTTGCTATTCCGTTGCTGCTTCCGTTGGAAAAGCAACGGAATAGCAACCGGAGCGTTCCAAGTACGAAACTAGGTTCAACGAAAGACCATCATGTACACGGGGACGGGTGCACGTTATATCTGTCGTGGCATCAAATGTCTTCACGTTGACGCGGTGAAAGTTTGGAAAGTGGGGTGTGCCAGCTCAGGTGTTGTTCTCATCATCTGACCGTGGTTTACGAGGTGTAGTCCTTGGACCTTTAGGATTGATCCCGGACCGTCACCAATAACCCGTTGTGTTGGTCCAGTGCGACGTTACTTAACTACCTATCAACCAACCTACCCAATATGATTCATTTTTCAGTGAATTGCAATTTCGCAGTTGTCTTCAGTAGGTTTTTGTACACTGGGTTCAAATAAAATTAAAAACTTACAAATGTATTACAAGATATATAAACTAAAGCAAATTATATTAGCATAAGAATTTTTTTAAATTGAATTTTTAACAGTATTTTTATCTCATTTTTAAGGACTGCTAACCACTTTCAATCCACGCATTATAAATTGGTATATAACAATAGACAACCAGTGTATCAAAATCTCTGCGTACTTTACTTAGTACGAAGATACAAGTCCAGACGTTTTCATGAAGACGCATCTATTTATTATGCCTTTGATATTATTCACATAAAGCCAAATAAGCTTTGCTTTGAGTTTCATCCTACTCTCAACAGTTCGCCTACGTTTTTCCTGGAATCCTATATATGGTAAGACATATCTTGATGGGATAGAAACCATAGTAGTGAATGGAAGATGTTTGCTCGGCACAAATAAAAAGAAATGTTGGGCTTCGGTCTATATAGAAACCCCGTCTCGGATATTTTTACGAATACGAGGAAACCAGGATATTCTGTAAGTCAGATATTATTGATACTAAGCAGCAGGGGCTTCATAGTTGCCAAGATGTGAGTCAAGAGATCGTTTTTGGAGTCTGTGCTTTCTATTTTTTATGATTCTGATATTAGTTAAACGATTTACTATTTTTGAAAGGTCTTATAGATGTAATTCTGTGTTTGGAATTTCTTGGGGAATAAAAGCAATTCTATTTTTACTTTCGAATCATGTTCTCAAGGGTAACATAAGTATATATTTTTATCGTTTTAAATTTATGGTACCTTATTTTGAATTTGTATTCGATTAGACTCAAGAACACGTCCATGGCAAATAGCGATAATTTGGTAATATGGTAACCCGTAATTTACCATATTCCAAAATTAAGTATATGTGTTTCCCCTTTAATGCAAATAAGACATCCAATATGGTGGCCTATTCATCGCCAAATGGCTATTTGGAAGCTATTCAAACCAATTTGGTGAGGGGCCGGTAGCATGTTCTTGAGTTTTACCTTGTGCTCTACATTAGTATATTGAATCATATTGAACCTTTTAAAAAAGTATTTACAAACAAAATAGTACACACCTATAATACATGAAGGCGTGGAATAAAAGTAAACATCGATTAGTGTAAAATTGATTGTAATGTATAAAGAGCAAATGTTAATAAGTGATGATTGTATTTTACATTTTTATATGAGTTACGAAAGCAATCAAAATCAAATAAGACTGAAATACTATCTAAATCTGTTAACATAAACATTGCAAGTAGTTTGATCAACGAAGGAGAAATGCCAGTTAATATTATATTTCTGTTATTAATATTTTGAGCAGCGGCAATTTCAATAAAAGGAGTGTGCTCAAATAGTATTTACGAAATGATTGGCAATCAGGAGACAAATAAATATTCTGATTAATAAGAAAGTAACTAGAAAAATTAGGCAAGTATAAAATGTAAGGAGTATTTATGAAACAAATTGAATTTATAGATAAGAAAAAAGATCTGACTTAAAAAAAATTGAAATATAAATTTATAGTTTAATTTACATGGTTTCAAATTATACGATATGCGGTAAAGGATAATTTAGATGATTCATGGGAGAAAATTGTTGTATGATAAAATTAATGTAGATTAAAATAATAATTTTATTAAATCAATATTTAAGATAATGTATTTAAATATAAAAATTATAAAATATGTATTTCAGATGCTATTGATCCCGTTAATATATATAGGTACTCTCTAGAGCTTTAAACGTATACATATGTAGAAAGGTCGTTTAGCAGTGTTATGTTTTTAAATTTGTACTTAAATACAATCTAATTAACGAGAATTTATTTAATCTGGAATGCAAATGAAAACAGTAATGTTTTTAAAATAAGTGTTTTAAGGCATTTTCAACATCCAATATCTTGTATGTAACCGGAAGTTTTAACAAATAAAAAACATATAGTAAAATAACAAAAAATATGTAATAAAATAATAAAAATACAAGAAAAAAGTTACAGTTTTCATAATTGATCGATGATTAAATAAAATCTTCTACACAACACTCGCATTTTCCATTGCATAATTTCAAAATTAATAGTATCTTTGCATAATTGTCTTTTAGATTACCCTCTTGGTTCTTGATGAGGTATCTAGTCATTAATAACTGACCAGATCTTGATAGGCGAGATATCTCGTCATTAGCAAAACTGACCAGAACTTGATGGACGATATATCTCGTCATTAGAAGAAAACTAACCAAATCTTGATAAAAAAAAATCAGCAATATCTTGATGATAGGGTATCTCGTCATTACAAAACTGACTAGATGTTGATGGATGAGATATCTCGAAGAGTATTAACCAAATCTTGATCTACTCATCATCAAGAAATCGGTAATATCTTTATGACGAAATATCTTGTCATTTGAAAAATACGGACCAGATTTTGATCTCGTCATTATAAAAAAATTGGCAATATTTTGTTGGCGAAATATCTCATTAGAAAATTTGGTCAAATCTCGATGGACGAGATATCTCGAAGGAACCACTTAAGGGTTAAGAAAAGAGGTATCCACAATGTACTGACGATGAAGTGCTTAAGCGCTTGTGGTATGAAAAAGCCTGAAAGGACATTTTTTTGTCCAGTGTTTCAATGCTTTTTTATTTCTTGTTTAAAATGTTTATGCTTATAGAATTGTGACAGATAAGAAACGTTTAAAGTGAAGATAATTGAAAGTTAAATATCGCACTATCCTCTCACTAAGTCGTCTAGAAAGTAAGAGGGGTAAATATTATTCCGGTTAGACTGTTAAATTGAGGTAGTAACTAAGAGCACACATTGTACAACACATGCACTATCTCTATGACATTAAGATTTTAATAAATTAGTGAAACCTGAAGATATAGGTATTGCTGTAAAACATATTTAATGACTGGTATGTATTCAATAAGTTTGCAGATTTATTGTCTAAATTAATTTTGATAGCTGCAGATTATTTATTCATTTTAGATTGTAAAAATTTACCGGTAATCTTTCTCCAAAACTCAGCTAGAAATTGTGTTTATTGCATTGCGCCATTTTTAACGTTTATATAACTAAGCCTTTTACAAACATACTGATTCAAGGGAGTTTTCCCAGTGATGATTCATGCTTATTAGAATGAATTCCAATCAGAGTGTTTGAAGACTTCTAAAACTCAACAATGTTTTTATTATTAAAGTTGCCAATCGAAAGTATTTTTCAAATAGTAGTTGTCTGCAAAAAGCACGTTTTTAATGTTATTCGTAGACAGTATGAAGATTTTTTTAAACAGTGTCTACCTTGTAAAATAGGTAGACATTTCTTTAAAAATCACTACGATGCTTTCTTAGGTAATAATATGTAGAATGTTTATGCAAAAATATTCTAGAGCTACGCAGTTCAAAATATTTCAGGTGGAATTTGCTCACCATATGTCATAAATTTAAGTTTCGATCATCCATTTTTCTCGGTTCTTGAATCGCTAGCAGTTAACTATAAAGAGTCTTTAGAGAAAGTAATAGTTAATATTATAAAAGAAATATGTCATATTTCGTTCAGATCAATGATTTTGATTTAATTCAGAAATATGTATTTCGAACGGATTACATATGATCATAAGCATGTTACTTGTATTTGCGAGAAGAGTTAGCAGTGAGAAGAGTTAGCAGTTAGAAGAGTTAGCAGTGAAAAATATACAGCGTTTCATTAGAACAGATAAATGCAAATTATTGAAATTACATGTATATTTACCAACTACGAGACAAAAGTAATTCTGATAACATTCAATCCAGAACGAATGAATTCAACTAATATTTAACTGAATTTATTTTTAAATTGTCCTTTCTTTCTGTATGTACTTTTAGGACAAGAATAGTTAAATTTATTCATTTCTATTTTAAATGTAATCCTAAATTCTAAATTTGGGGAAATTTTCGCAAAAGTACCCCTACACCACCTTATCTCAAAATTTTAATTAAGTTTGTATTCCAATTGAACTCTCTTTAAGAAGTCTTCGCACGCATGCACCAACGGAAAATAACTTAATAAAACACATCCCTATGCGATTGAACCTATCCTGCACACTTTTATTCCGTATATAATTGCACAAAACCAATAAAAGAATGCAGCAGATGAAACAAAGATGAAAATTTAGAACCCTAATTAAAAAGTAGCATGCATTGTTTGATTCAAATTAAACGAAATAAATCAACAACTCAAATCGAATCTCGTAACGAAAGTCCGAAATCCTTTTCTTTAATACACAATATTCTCTGTCCTTGATCGAATTCGAATACACAACCTAAACTTTAGCTTAAAGTTATTGCATTCCTCATTAAGAGCGTGTGCCTTCTCCAAATTTCATGATTGTGCACCACCTTTCACATGGTCTACTTGTCATTCCGCACTTACTTTTCGCTCTCTCCTGACCTTAACCCCGCATCTCGTCATCTCATTCCCTGGGTCCGCTAAATGGACTTCATAAAGTAGTTCATATATTCATAAAGTCGGGATATTATGTGTCAATAAATTAGGCCTTTTAGGTCAACCACTAGGTTCATTACTGCTTCTTTTCAATACGAATTTACAAATATTTTACAAAACTAATGAGTCAGATTTTCATAAAATATATCTCTATAAGAGATATGAAAACGTCATTTTTGAATTTACGTCATTCATCACATTAAACAAGAGGTAATTGCATTTTAGACGGTGTCTTTATAAGACACCGTCTTATAAAGACACCGTTTAGTTTAAATAGTTTTAAATAGTTTCTTTCAAAACCAATGAAAAAAATCAATGTCTCAAATATATTTCTTCTAATCTTTTACAAACCAAATATTATCTTAAATCAGCAGAAAGGATCTATCTTATAATGACACCGTCTTAAATTTTAATCATCCCTTGTTAATTTGACATAACTCATCTTGAACAAACTTCCCAAAACTTCACCAATGATATTCATTCATCAAAAATCACTCTATCTCCCCGAGAATGTATAAAATCCACATACTTTTATCCCAAGATGACTTACCTAATAACACAAATCAGATAAGACGATTCAAAAGATAACGATAAAATGAAGATTAGGAAAGAAACAAAAGATATTAATAATTTCTTTGGAAATAGATCAACAGACCTTATAATGACATTGTCTTGTCTTACAATTTAATTAACTCTTGTTATTCTGAAAAAACTTATCTAGAACAAACTTTCGAACACTTCACCAATGATATCCACTCATCATCATCCCTGCTACCTCTTCAAGAATGCATAAACTTCACACAATTTTATTCAAAGATGACCTACATAAAAACGTAAGCCTGATAAGACAATTAAGCTAATTCAGAAGATGAAGATAAAATGAAGATTAGATAAAAATAAAAAGGATTAATGGTTTCTTTCAAAACCAGAAGAAAATCAACATTTCTTCAACTATATATATATATATATATATATATATGTATATATATATATGTATATATATATATATATGTATATATATATATATATATGTATATATATATATATATGTATATATATATATATATATATATCGACTAATCTTTCACAAGACTAATATTATCTTGGATTGGCGAAAAGGATTTATCTTACGATGGCACCGTCTTAAAATTTAATTAAGCCTCCTTATTAATATGATGAAACGTATATTGAGCAAACCTCAAACCTTCACCAACGATAAAATAATAACTCAGCACTGCATCCCTCTGCGAATGTGCCAATACCCTTCACACTTTTATCCTATAGTTACCTACATAACAACACGAATTTGATAAGACAAATTTAGAATATGAAGACAAAATGATAAAAGATTAGAAAAAATAAAAAATGTTATTTGTTTCATTCAAAACCAGGACATAAACAACATTTTAACAATATATCTACTAATTTTTTGCAAAACTAATATTATGTTAAATCGGCAAAAAAGATCTGTCTTATAATGACATCGTCTCGTCTTAAAATTTAATTAACTCTTCTTGTTAATATAATAAAAAGTGTGTTGAGCAGATTTCCCAAAAATTCACGGGGATCGTGGCTCAGTGGATTTTCTTATTGCGTTGGCATACTGCGAAGTTTCGATTCCTCCATGGGTGTTATTCTCTCTTTTGTGCCAGTAAAGATTTGCTTGTGTGTATATACATTTCCTTGCCACTAGTTGGCGTAGCTTGTCCAAATGTGGTCCTTGCTCCATGAAACCCAATCGATTCAAAACTTCACTAATAAAATAATATCTCTGTACTCTACGAATGATCGATTCCACACACTTTTATCCCAAGGTGAACTACGTTACAGAAATCCTATAAAAACGAACTCAGAAGATGAAGATAAGTAAAGGATTAGAAAATAAAACAGGATATTAATAATTTCCTTCAAAACCAACAAAATAAATCAAGTTTATATCTACTAATCCTTTACGAAACTAATATTATATTAGTTCGGAAAAAGCTATCTCACAACCCCAATGGTTGGGATTCGTCGATCGTCTTAACCCTTCATGTGGTTTTGACGAGGTATCTCGTCCATCAAGATGTAACCAATTTTGCTAATGACAAGATATATCGTCAAGATGTCGTTTTTTATGAATGATGACGAGATAAATATCTAGTCAATTTTCTGCTAATGGCGAGATATCTCCTCCATGAAGATCTGTTAATGTGTTTGGTAACAACGAGATACATCGCCAACACAACCACTAGGAGGGTTAAAGAATTTTTAACCCGGGAAAGCCCTTTGCTACCAGCGAAAATAGTTTCAGAAATCTACAATTTCCACCTATGAATATCAATTTTTTCCGTTTGATAGGAAATGTCATTTTTATCAGAGAGTGAAGGAAGTCATCTAAGTGTATTTGCACTAAAAACTATCTTTTACTACATTAATAGCATAAAAACAATATACTAAAAGGAAATAGAAATTTCAAAAAATAAATTAATTCCGGCTTTCCCGGGTTAACTCTGTTATGATGAAACGGATCTTAAACAGACTTCCCAAACCCTCACCGATGTTAAAATAATAACTCAGCAATGCTCTGCATCCAATGTGCCAATGCCCTCCACACGTTTATTCCAAGGTGACCTACCTAACAACACAAATCCGATAAGACGAATTACTCAAAAGCAGCTATAACTGCTCGCATTCAATCGCACCTCCTCTCGGAAGCGATTTCGTTATGAATGTGACGACGCCTCCTCATAAGGAAACAATGCAGCACCCAGATCGATATCGCTGTCGTGCTGGAGATACAGCTGTTCCCTGACAGCCACGCTTCTTAGACATACGGAGGCTCACGGAACCGGTTAATTTAGAAATAACTATGGGAAACGACAGTGAGGCATTTCTAGCATTCGGTAAGATTGCAGCCATCATAGCTGTGGGGTGGGATTACGGATTCATCAGTGAGACTTGGGTTCTCTTAGAGCGGCGCATTAGAGCTCCGGTCTAGGCTGTAATCTGAGAACATATCGCGAGGCATTTTCAGAGGAGTCTTCAGGTTTAGTTGGATGAGGCTTTTAAAAATGTGATATGGATAAGGCGAATAATTTATTGACTTTTAATAATATTTTTGCGGGGAAGAATGGGTATTTTTCAGCAACGATCTGTAGCAGCCTGAGGAGGTTTATGGAATTTAAATTACTTTGTGTCATACACGATGTCGTGCAATGTGTATAAGGCGGTTGGTTGGGTTTTATGGAACAACGAACATATTTGCACTAGAGCCAAACAACGTCCAGTAAGTGATCATAAGTGCACAAGGAAAGCTTTAACTGACACTAAAAGAAGTACACCCAGGGATAAGGTGGATAATTTATTAACTTCTAGTCTCCTTTTACGTTGAAGATCGCATATTTTACAATAATTGTATGTAGCAGCTTGAAAAAGTTTATAGAACTTATATTTATATTGTGTATTACATGATATAGCGTGATAACATTGTCGTGCTGTCTAGGTACGGCTCTTCCCTGACAGCCACTCTTCGTAGACATACGAAATCTCATGAAACCGGTTAATTTAGAAACATCCTATGGGAAACAACGGAGAGGTATTTCTAACATTAGATACGATAGGAGCCCTCATAGCTGTGGGATTACGGATTCATCAGTGGGATTTGGGCTCACTTACATTCGCATTAGGATCCCGGCAAGCCTGTAATCTTAGAGCATATTACTAGACATTTTCTGAAGAATTCCCCGCTTTTGTTGGATGGGGCTTTTAGAACAGTGATGTGTAAGGCGGATAATTTATTTATTTTTAAGATTTTTGTACGGGAAAGAATGTATAATTTTCATTAACGGTATGAAGCAGCCAAAAAGTTGATAGAACTCATATTTACATTGTATGTTACCCAGTATTGTACGACATGGATAAGGCAGTTAGTTGGATTCTATATGGCGCAAGGGCCATATTTGGCCAAGATGTGCCAGATAACTTCAAACAAATGGACATAAACATGGAAGGAAAGCTTTCACTGACACGGAAGTGGGGAATGCATCCAAGGAGTGGATAAGATAGATAATTTATTAAATCCTGTTTATTATTCTTATTATATATTATTATTTTTGTCAATTAAGATATGTATCAGCATGAGGTTTATAGAACTCATATTTACATTGTTATGAGTTCTCATTTAGTGTCGTTGCTCTACGGACAATTTATGCTATACGACATATTTACATGAATCAGAATCCTGTTGTTCCGGAAGAAAAGTTTTGCTTTTGCCACTCTCTGCTCAATTTTTTGTTAAACCAGGCCTAATTAGACAAGAACTCACGCTTTAAAATGAATTCCGAATTAATACGACCTACAAGTTGTAGGCGGCACAGATTATATTCCTGTCACCTGTGTGTATTTCTTTTTCTGTGTCAGAAAAGTATTCCTTGCGTGTGTATGACTTGGTTGTCTTATGTTTGGTGCAACTTAGCCAATTATAGCCCTTGCGACATAAAACACAACCAGTAAACGAATCATGAACATGCATGCTATGACACTGACACCTAAAGATCTTCAGATAGCAGTGAATCGGACAGGAATTCGAACCCGGAGTCTGTTGAACCGATGTCCAGAACACTAACCACTCAGATACCAGGCTGGACCAGAGAGAACTTATGTTATGAATTTGAAATATGTGTTATTTTTGCGAGTGTTTTTATATTTTCAATTAAACCAAGTCCCGAAGGGATACGCGGGATGGTGCGCGTTTAATGTGTCGTCACCTCAAATGTATTCATGTAGGCACGTCCTCACATTTGGAAATTGGAGGGTGAGCTCAGGTGTTGACTTCGTCATCTGACCATGGTTCAGAATTACGAGGTGTTGTCCTTGGATGTTTCTAGTTGGGATTGATACCGGACCGTCATCAATATCTTGTCGTGTGTCTCCATTGTGATGGGGATTCAACTACCTATGGGAGAGGATGAAACCATTATTAAAGAATGATTTTAAATTATACGGAAAATCACACCGCGCAATAAGTGAAAACTTATACATCAGACAGATCTCTTAATATCTAGGCCTCAGTGAATTAGCCCACTGCTATAGCATCATGCGAGTTGTAGGCAGTGCATGCAGCTTTCCTTTTATGTGTATGTTCATTAGTTGACGTTGTACGCATTGTGTTTGGCGGAGTTTGGCCAACTATGGCCTCTTGAGCTATAAAACCATCACTTAACATCTAGAAACATTGTTTTTCTGGGGGGTCTATGGCGCAAAGATCATATTTCATCAAGCTGCTCCAAACAACGGCAAGTAGAAGGGCACACACAAGGAAAGCCTCTGGCATAGAAAAGAGATAATTCCACCCAAGGAAGCATCTCAAACCTTCAACTTGCAGGCTGCTAGCTCAGCTTTTTTGAAGTACATGACTCAAAGTGAAAAACTACATTATTTCAAGCAGCACAGTGGCAAATCTCTACATTCAATATCGCTAGATGGAATAAGTGTCTTACAGCATGCTAAGTGTATGTTCATAATAATACGTGTGCAAAAGAGGCCTTATTTATACTTGATGTGTGGCGACGAATCTGGGAAACAGATCAACAGAATTCCGACTCTCAAATCAAGTTCGACGATTAAAAATGCAAATGCTTTCAACGGATTTCAAACAAACCAGATGCGATGAATACTTTTAGATTTAAATTTAAGCTTTGAAGTCAAGTATAGTGCGGCTCCGACGAGAGAGACAGACGACCTTGGGTCAGTCGATTTTTGAATAGGTGTGAAGGGTCGTTAGTAGGAGGGCTGCCATACTCAAAAGCATGAAGGGTGATCGCCTTTGGGTGGTTTCCCCCCACCAACTCACCCAACCCCATAACCCCCGCCACTTCTATCGCTTATGGCATCGCTTATGGGACCAAAATCTGCCCTCAAGATGCCATTTGCGTGGAAGCGCTTTGTCAACGTTCCAGCCTATCACCTTATTTGAAAGTGATAGGTTGGAACAAAACCAAGTGATTTGTCTGCCTTTTCACCAGTTGCCTATATTAGAGTTATAACGAACAAAAGAAAAAACAGCTAGCAACTGAATCTTATAGTGTGTTTAGTTTGTTTTGTCGCTCCATTGTCATATTTTGCTACACAAGGGCTAATAACAGTAGAACACTATTTTTAGAAATTAAAAATTAAATGAAATAATTCGTGAAAGTGGAAATCTGTGAAAGGTAAGAGGAAAATACTAAAGAATTTAATTAAGGAAATAATTCAGATTTCATTGGAGTCCTGGTGTTTTAGTAAATTTGATGACCTGATCAGAATACTACCAATTATTAAAAACTATCTGCGATGCATGGAAGAATGATGACGTAATGACTTCCTCCATGGGTTTCTCCTAGGATCGAAACATCCTGCTTTCTGGATATATCGTCGGCTTACAAGTGAAATCCACTAAGTCAACTTTTTCAATATATGAGTTTTCTAGCTTTTTCAGATCAGAATGTGGTAATATTTAGAATGGTGAAGCCTATACTAAGTTATTTTTTCCTTTGCATCAAGGTTAGACTTCTCTAAAGAAAGTCATTTAGTGAATTTAGCTAGTGAGTAGAATTTCTTCCCCTTCTTTTTCTCAAAATTATCCTTTTCGATTTGTTTTGTTTCACTTGTAAGACGATGACATGGTTAGTACCTTGAAACAGTAAACGTGTAGATACGTTTCTTTCCGCACTTACAATACAACACTAATTTATAGTTCTTAAATTAATAAGTTTTTATTTCACAAAATATTTGTAAAACGTTTTCACACTGCAAACCTGTGCAGTGAGAATAGTTCTCTCAACAAACCAATGTAGATTGCTCAGCAATCTTTGGGGATACGTGAGAGGTAACTATCACAGGTTGGAGCCCTCTAATAACTATTAACTTCTTGTGATAATTAATTTCACGATTGTTTAATTTCTTCAGCAAAATTGAGTAAATTTTAGTATTTCATTAAACCTGGTACTGAACGTTTTAAAAGAAACTCAGTACATTTTGTGAAGGGTATATAATGTTTACAGATACCTCCAAAATATTTCTATCCGCGTAAATAGATATTTTTCAAATCATTTGTGTTAAACTAGGCCTAGTTATATGTAGGTACGTATTCAATTAACGTCGTACTGGAGCAACACAATGGGCTATTGGCGACGGTCCGGCATCAATCCTTACAGAGGCCCAGTTAGAAAAGAAAGTTATCGATTGATTTATACAGGCCATTCTAAAATCAGAAATCACGTAAGATCTCAGTAAATTCAAGTTAATAAAGAAACAAACTTGTATGTACTTGAACTTCAGGAGCTATGTTAATTTTTTTAATTTCTACCTCGTCCCCTATAGTCAGCGTGAGTTAATCGTTATACTGGATCAGAAAAATTGGAAAACGGCAGTTGGGAGTGATTATAATTTAATACTACTTTTAACAACTTTGGAAACTATAGAACACACCTAGACGAGTCTTTCCATTTATTCGCAAACTGTGCCAAGTTTTCTCAAGTTATCAGTGAAACTTCCAAATTATGTTAGTTTTGTCCAGGTAATCTTGCAACCGCAGCGTTGTAACACATCTCTTCCTTTCTAATTGGTATATTTCCTCAAGTAATTGGGAGGATCGACAATTGAAAATACTATCTGATGTTGGCATATTAAAATTAAAAGTTTCATATTGATTAAAATGTTGAATGCTAGAGTGCTATATGGAGATTCCTGTCAATAGGGTTTCTAATTGGGTTGCGTCTCTAATATAGACTACAGGTTTTGTACATAAAAGCACTGCGAAAATTTCGTTCGATCAGAAATTAAATTTGAGCACAATTTTAACAAACTACAAATCAAGATCGGCATTCCGAGTGCTCAAACTAATTTCTGCAAATTGAGACTGAATTGGTCCAAAATATATTTCTCTAGAATGTATTTTTCCACATATTCTTGGTTTTGAAGTTAAAGTAGATTCTAAAATATTCGTTGAGACTCTATAAAAGTTAATTCACTTCTCCAAAATTTTATTCGTCGCCAATGGACCATTGTGTTGTTTCAGTGTGACGTTAATTAACTACCTACCTAACAAGATACTTGTTTTTCTTTTCTTTTTTTTAAATAAAATGCAGTATCAGTTTTAAAAATCATCATAATTATGTCACAATCACTACAAAAAGTTTCAATAATCATCAAATGCATAGTTGTTTGGAATAACTTAGTATACGAAAAATGATATCTTATACCTCCTTTCTCAAAAAATCGAGTAGACTGTTGGAGCCGCAAGGTTCTGAATTTACTACAAATTCAGTAGTAAATTCAGTGTTTATCAAAAATTTACGAGTTGATCTTCCGCTTAGAGTACGTTAGATGCATTTCTTGGATTTTCGATGTGTATATGCCAACATTGCGGAATTTTTCAACTGCGACCCTAAGTTTTATAAAATATACTGTAATATAATTAACTTCTTATGTCTTAAATCAACAGATCTTGCCATTAGCTATCATTTGAGACCAATTTCGACGTCTTAGCTCTTTGCAGTCTCGAGTTATATTGATTTGAAGTTTACGCGGTGCAGCGGCAAGTTCCCACAAATCTACCATTCCCCTCCCTGCTTATCACGGCACGCTAACTGAAGGTCCCTAACACGTCTTTGTTCCCTCAGCTATCGAGGTTTGCGAGTTCGATTCCAGCCAAAGACCATCGTACAAAGGGGGATGATGCACGTTAAATCTGTTGTGGCCTTAAATGTCCTCACGTTGGCGTGGTGTGGAAGTATGGAGAAGTATGGTGCCAGCTCATGTGTGACCTCGTCATCTGACCGTGGTTCAAAATTACGTCGTGTTGTCCTCCGTTCTTTCCCTTATCCCGGAGCGTCGCCCGTTGTATTGCTCCAGTGAGACGTTAATTAAAATACCTACCATACCTACCTCAGCTATCGATTGGCACGAGATTGGTTTGGTTCGCGTTGATAATAGAGAAATTATTAGACCTAACTGGATGACCATTTTTGGTAACTCATCTTTCCACACTGGCCGCCTAGTACTGGTCTGAGTTCGTCGAAAACTTCAAAAACAGAAGATTCACGATAATGCAAGATTCGAAGTATCTTGTGAAGCGACTGACTTTGCTTCTACGCTTTTACTTAGTTTTGCACGACTGTCCAATTGCGATTCTTAGAATAAATGTTTAATATAATTATCAGATTTAAAATTACCGTTGTTTATAAATTACTCCTATTCCATGATGAAATGCAAAATGTTAACATATTTATAAAGTGAAGTTTGGATTTTACAGCTTTGTTTCGTTTGTGAACGTGCTATTTTATGCTTAGAGAACTATTCTCCACACGTGTGCCTTGAAGCACTCCGCCATTCTAAGCTAAATGTTTGTCCAGGGAATTAGAAGCACACCGCGTTGATGGGACTGCGTCTAACCATGGGACAATGCATGCAAACCAGTGACAGACACTGCAGTGACACAGCGTGTAATTATTGTACTGCTCAACTCTAGCCCTGTAGAATTTCCGACCAACGTTGTCGATCCCGTGCGGTTATTATAGCTGTGTAAATGTCACTTCAATCAACGTTTGTGAATCCGTTATGAAATTCATAGGAGTAAATGGTTCCGTTTCCTATATGAGAAAAATATATACCATGAAATTCAGTGGCGCGGCCAAGATTTTATCACAGATAAGGCCCAAAAGTACAATTGAAATTTACTGCGCAAAGTTCTTATCACTTTTTAATTATCTTTTTATATTATTTTTGATTGCCAGACTAAGTTCTTTCAAATGGATCCCTGTAAACGAGAGTGTATAAAATGTGACATGTCTCCGTTGATCTGAATAACTGTATAGGTTGTACTTTAAATACAAAGAAATTCATTAAATACACCCATGTCCAAAATTATCTTTACATGTAAAAAATCCCGGATTTCTCAGAAAATATGAATTACAATTTCATGAATATATCTGAAATGATACATAACATCATAACACATAAATACAAAGGACAAAATTTAAGATCATTGCATATGATATAAAACTGTTGCATGAAACAATAAAAATGGCAATAATATGTGAAAGGAGTGTTCAGACAAAAAAGAATAACTCAGAAAAAAATTAAGGCTTATGAATTTAATATGGAATGTGATCTCCCCTGACGTGTACACACATATCACAACGTGTTTTAATGCTGACAATAATGTTGTTAACCACAGTTTGGGGAATTAAGTTCCACTCCTCCAGCAATGCGGTTTTCAGAGCATTTATATCTCTAGGAGGAGGATGTCTCCGTGCAACTGCTTTTCCAAGGTAGTCACATAAGTTCTTTATCGGGTTCAGATCAGGAGATTTTGCTGGCCATGGTATTCGCTCAATGGCTTCGCTTTCAAGGAATTCATCAACGAGGTTTGCTCGATGTGGACGAGCATTATCGTCCATAAATAAAAATCAGATATATATAAACCTTTGAAAGACTTACATAAGGTTCTAAGACCTCATCCCGATATATCTGACCGGTCACAGATCCGCTGTTCAAACCGTGTAGGGGAGTACGTCCATCGATCATTATTCCTCCCCATACCATCACACCTGCGCTACCAAAACGGTCACGTTCCATCATGTTCGAAGGGAGATTTCACGTTCCTGACTCCCTCCAGATGTACACACGTTTAGAATCAGATGTTAAACTAAACCTCGACTCATCAGTAAAGAGAACATGGATCCACTGGTATTCACTCCAGTTCTGATTTTCTTTGCACCAATTAAAGCGATTTCTCTTTTGTTGTGAAGACAGTGAAACACATACCATTGGCTTTCTGGCATAAAGGCCTTTTTTATTAAGCCTTCTATATACAGCTTGCCGTGATACAACAGTTCCAGTGGCGGCTGCAACCTCTGAACTCAACTGGCGAGCAGTAGACTTCCTGTTACGACGGGCAGTTATTGTCCGATATCGATCTTAAGAAGCAGTTATTATTCGTTTACGACTTTGTCCAGGCCTCCTTACAACATTTACAGAGTTCTGAAATTGTTTCCATAGCGTAGAGACTGTCTGTCTTGAAATATTCACACATCTCGCTGCTTCCATGATCGTCTGCCCTGCTTCTAAACGGCCGATAATTCGCCACTTCACAGATTCTTCCAAATGATACTTCGGAGCCTTAACAAACCGTTTTGAGTCCTTACACACTGAAATCAAACGCTGTATTGCAGAAATTCATTCAGATATTCACTTTACCCAAAGCGCTTGATTCACCGTCGGATGAAGTAACGCCTTGATTTACATATCAGAAACCGTTTGATCTCTTTTGATTGGATAATGCTAATTAGGCTTGTCTCTCACACATTCCCTGCAAAAATGGATTTCATCGATTGGATATTTCATGGAATATCATTATTTTTGGGTATGTAAAGATAAATTTGGACATGAGTGTATTAACCATCCAAGTGCTTTCCACCTGTCCATCAAGATTGACCTATTTTGCTGATGACCAGATATCTCGTCATCAAGATATTGCCAATTTTTTATTATACGATCAAGATCTGTTAGCTTTCTTCTAGTGAAGAGATATCTTGTCCATCAGCATCTCATCAGTTTTGATAATAACAAAATGCCACGACGAAACAACCACCAGGAAGGTCAAACAAATATTCACATCTTCTTTCTGAATATTTACATTTTATTTTTGAATCACTCTCGAGGGGTTTGATCGGTAAGAGATCTTTAAATATATAAGAATATTAAGTCAGCACAGAAAAAGTGGTGTCCACAATCATTGCTTTCATCCTTCATCCACCCATCAAACCCTGCCATGCTACGTCACGGGGGGAGGTGTAATCATTGAGCAGAATGGATGAAGTCCGTATAGAGCTTTTTGTACTGATAGGGTCATTCAAGGCCTGAAGGCATCCCAATATGCCCATCTAAATCTAGCAGGAAAAGGGGCAAAGTCGAATTTCTACCTTCAGGTGCTCCAGGACTCGAGTCTTTCAAAAGTCGCTCATATTTCCTCTTTATCAGAAGTCAGTCAAGCTTAAGACGTACTATAATCATAAAGATATTCATATCCAATGGATTCCATCTCATGTAGACCACAAATATAGTGAAATTTTGGGTAGATTTGCCAAGGAGTCCACTGCCGAGTCTTTTCACACACCTTGTCCATTAACTATTCAAGAGTTATTCACCGTAAAAAAGAGCTCAAATAAAATTGGAAGAGTTCCGACAGCTCAGATCTGTTGCCTTAAAGACAACCCTGAAGCCTCGCTCAAATATGCGGTTGACAGGTGTCAGACTGCCCTTTGTAGACTTTTGAGGGCATATTAGATCTCTATCCTTTGTTAAGGGCCATAAGGCATTTTCAACTTGCCTAAAATGTAACACTGAATATAAGTCTCCTTAGGTCATCATTTGTTCTGCTTTGGTCTGAAAAGAAAGGATCTCTATGAAAATTCCGATCTAGTGTTGAATGTTTTTAGCGAATTCATACTCGTGGACTTAATCTTGCTACTTAGTTATGCATTAACCCTCCAAGTGGCATCAACGAGAGTCTAGCTATTTAGTTATGCCTTAACCCTCCAAGTAGCATCAACGAGATATCTTGTCATCAAGATCTGACCAAATTTGTTAATAGTTAATAGTTTGTTATATCTTGTCGTCAAGATATTGCCGATTTTTTATGATGAGATCAAGACCTTGTTGGTTTTCTCTTAATGACGAGATATCTCGTCCATCAGGATTTGACCAGTTTTTCTAATGGTCAGATACCTCGTCAAGATAACCACCAGGAGGATTAAGGAATAAGTTACAACATACTTCGTAATGAATATTAGATAATTCGACTATTTTATTGTATAACAGGATATCATGGAAACAATTTAATTTTAATAAGGGATAAGAGAAAAAACTTTCAGTTCATTTTAAGGAACAAACTGCTAAGTGAATTCGTTCATCACTGAGCTACGGATTTTATTACCTTATCTTCTTTTGAAATCTATACCGTTGAAACCAAAGACACCAGATAAAATTACACTCCCAATGCTAAAATAAAAAGCAGGTTTTCTTAATCAAAAGAAGTCTTCAGATTTCTCCCCCTCTTTAGGCATTCCCTAACATGGAACAGTCGTGCATCCATTTCTATTCATGAAAAAGGGAACTTTATTTTATACTGAATGTCTTTGACACTCAACTTCTCCTTTGAAAGAAAACGGTCGAAATATCTGAAAATGACAAGTTCTTTTTTATACATATAACTTCTCAGCTCATTTTGGAAAAAACTGTTCGAAAGTAAATTCGTCAATCTCTGGACTAAGAATTCTATTAGGTACTCTTGAAATATATGCCGTTGAAACCAGACAGCGACACCGGATAATAAATAAAAAATGCAAAATCATTAAATAGCAAATGCTTTACACATAACTTCTCAGCTCATTTTTAAAACGTTAACCTTCTCAGCGTAACGACTGCCGATTATAATCACTTTTCTCCACAGCGACTAAATAACCACATGTATTGGTTGAAAAAATCTTAGGGAACACTATTGGTCAAAAAGGTCACAACCGGTTAGAAGTCAAACAGGAAAGATTGCAGTTTGTAAAACTGATATTTGCGTGTGAACCTCTGGGAGGATTAATCGTCTGAATATATACTTTCTGTAACCTACAACTTTCCCTGTATGATTTTTAACCCTCCAAGTGCTTTCGACGAGATATCTCGTCCATGGAGATCGGATCAATTTTACTAATCACGAGATATCTCGTCAAGATATTGCTCCTTTTTTTATGATCACGGGATTAAGATCTAGTCAGTTTTCTTTTACTGACGGGACATATCGTCCATCAAGATCTGGTGTTTCTTCTAATGATGACATATCTGATCAAGACAACCACCAGAAGTATTAAACAGCTTTTACCTTGATCAATAGAATGCTCCCTAAGATTCTTTTCACCAATAGGTATGTTTTTTTTGTCATTAAACGCGATGTAGGGTAAAAACAATACTACTGGGAAATCTTGTGACGATCAGAGGGTTAAGAGAATTCGTAAATATCAGCTACAATTTCTATTATCTCAATATCTCCTGATATCTACACTGATGAAACCAGACCGGATTAAAATTACGATCCCAATGCACAAAAATAAAACTTTTCTTAATCAAACGAAGTCTTCAGACATCTCCCTCTGCTCATTCATCCCCCAAACATGGCACAGTCGTGCATCCATTGCTATTCATGAAAAAGGGAACTTTCTTTCATCCCGAATGTCTTTGACACACAACTTCTTTGAAAGAAAACGGACGAAATATCTCTGTTTCCCCAAGAGAGAGTATTGCACTCAAACTAAAGTGCCATTCACTCCGAAAGGCAAACGAAACAAAGAATGGTTTCCCCAAGTGAAAAAGATTATTAAATCCTGAAATGAGAGTTGGCGGATACGTGGCGCTGGAGTGTAATGCAGCTTAAGGTTTAATACCATGACGGCAATAACAGTTCTCGTCGGGGGATGGGATACGAGTTCTTTGTATCCTTGGGATTATTTCTATCACCACGCGAGTACAAATTTTAGAGAATTGCGAAAGAAACGCACCATGAGAGGTAAAAATTCACGCAGAGAGTTGTAAAAGTCATCAGCAGTTTGCTGCTTCCACGCAAACTCGTGCGATTGTCGGAAATGCCAACATATTGCTCAGGAGTGGTAATTTCGGCTGAAAGCGGGACGAGTGTGTTGGAACAAGTGCCTTTATTTCTTTTCGGGAAACAATGGGAGTGGATCACGGATATTTCCCGTTTTTAGGAAAGATCTGTAAAGGTATGGTAACGAGGAACTTCTATTATGGATTTGGTAAACTTTCTGGAAAGCATCTTCTCAAAGATTTAACATCCAGTCGTATAGCAGAAATCAATAGCTCATCACTTAAATTACCACAACATGCAGATTAAACCGTCTTTTGTAATACATATGCATAACCAAAGTCAATTAAATTACGTCTATCTTGTTAACCACCAAATGTTCGTCAAGAAAATTGGATAGTAATGGATCATTCTGGAAATTATTTACAGTGAGGAAGTTATAGTTTCGGTAAACTAAGTTTGCAATACCACTTAAATGTTAAGATGGAAAGAAAAAGGTAATATCGCATAAAATATACAATAATTCATTAATATGTGCTATTAGTTTTAATTTTTTTATTTGAACATTTTTCATTATGGCAATACAAAGACGGATTTGTGAACCACTTTGCGTTCCCCTCATGTTCCACAGAGGGTGAGCACACGTTATACCTTGCATATATGTCATACAGTAGAGGCGCAACCCATTTAGAGAGGTCACCATTCATTCTAGATGAACAAACATCCATGCCTAACACATGACCAGTGTATCGTCATGGTTCCCCTCTCTTCCATGAACTCGCCGTCGATGAGGGAAGAGGCTGGTAAGTTTATGATAGATGGGGCAAAGGAATGTCTTGCAGCCCCTCGTTTTTGAACTGTCGAGCGTCGTTTACAAGATTCGGGAGGAGAGGCAACGCTGAGTTCTGAACCCTCGGCAGGAAAGAACAATTTGATATTTGGACGTGAACGGACGCAGAGCTGGTCGGCTCCGATGACATCGCGGGACTGAAACAAATTTGCTTTTTACTCATTCAACCTCAAAATTGCCTCAAATTATTAACTTTGTAAATAATGTTAAATATCTAATTAAATGTGTTGTCGTCTTAAAGCTGTTTTTAATTGACTAAATTCCACCCGCCACTTTAATTTATCTCATGACGTTACAGCACGCCATTTCGGTGCGCAGCGGAGGGATAAGAATCTTCATCAATTGTCTGAGGTTTCAGTCCCTTTTGCGTTGTTCTCAAGTTTCTTAGTGATCACCCTGACCTAAAGAACATTTTCTTTTCTCAATTGTTTGATGGTCACCCTGACCTAAAGAACTGCTTCGATTGTTGATGGTCAACCTGACCTAAAGAACGTTTTCTTATTTCGATTTTTTTATGGTTACCCTGACCAAAAGAGGCAGTATTTTTCGATTTTTGACGGTCACCCCGACCTATAGTGTAATTCACCTCCAATAGCATCCCGACATACTAGTGAACATCCAGTTCCCGATCTGATGATGCTGTCGTGCAGAGTTCGCGTCGTTACATCTATGGCTTATTCCTTGACCAATTCGACGTGTTTGTGCTTAAATAATATTCTTCGAGGAAAGAGTGTGTGTGCGTTTTGTGGAACAAGTCATTCTCCTAATCGACTACCAGATATCACGTCAAATCAGATAAGTACCTTTGTCATAGCATTGGTTGTGATTAAATTTCATTGCAGTAATTTATTTCAAATTCTAGTAAATTGTTAAAGTTTAGAACAGTTCATTTACTTGTTGGGGAATATTACTTCAATATTATATTACTTTTTTTGCAATTGAACTCAAATTTATTTTGATACTGACATTGTTGAATCATAATGCTGAGTATTTTTTATTCCAATTGTATTGATTTATGTGTCAAAAAATTTTTTAAGTGTGTTATTACAATTCAATTTGAAAATTTTTAAAATTCCATTTTTGAATAAAGTAAAGAAAGATGATCTTATACAGAGTACAGACCGGCCAACGAAATGTTGGCAACTGTTGGCAAAACGATGAAGGATGTTGGCAACGTATTTGTTGGGCACAGCAACTTGCATCTGGATACATATTTTCAACAGTGCTACGCGTCTAAACCAAAACCAAATGCGCCTCCAAGCCAAACTCAGTTCTGAAGTAAAATTGTACCAGCTCCCCTTTTACTTTTATCTAAAATTTTCTTCCGTTCCCGGCTATATTGAGTTTTTAGGGACTTAATTTTCCTGGATATTTCATCCACATTTGTGTTAAAGTGCGAAGCCATTTTCGACATTTCATCAAAATTTAGGTTTCTATCTCGGTATTCCTTGCATCTAATGTCCCACAATGCGGGAGCAGTTTTAAGCATTTCTATTAGCTCTACCACTAGCTCTTTGGTCCATATCATGTTTGCTGCAAAAGATAGGCAATGAACTACATTCTAAAATTTTAAAAATAATAAAACTATGCACAAATAATAACGTACCTACTAGATGTAATAGGAGCCTAATGAAATCTCACTATGGTTTGACGCCACTTGTTGATAACACCGTCCAGACTGAACGATGCTCTCCATTTGAAATGGAGAACATGGATGCAAGCAACAGACAACAAATTTCCTTGATGTCATGCCGCCCGATGTTGACGAGTATCCATCAATTTGTTGTAAGTTGACTGAATACATGTTGACGACACCAATATCAACATGTTGCTAACATTTTGTTAGCAACATGTTGATATTGGTGTCGTCAACATGTGTGTGTGTGTGTGTATTCAGTCAACTTACGGTCTGTACTTACCTTTAGAGTTCCTGCAGAAAAGTTGGGTGAATCAGTTTCTCCTGAATTACGCATTGCAGAACTGAACGCATAATTTTAGAAAGTAGGGAATATGAGGAAAATTCTATTAAAGATTTATTGGAGAATATTATTACAGAACGCGTAACGAATACAGAGTGGATCAAAAAAGGCAAATAGAATATGAGCTGGAGAAATTAAGATTAGAAACCTCAAAGTATGCAAATTCAAATCAGTCCATCCACACTGCTTCTAATGAAGGGCGGACACACTGCCCAAATATTAAAAATATAATTCCCAAATTTCATTCGAAAAAGGAGAGATTAGTTTGTAAAAGTGATAAAAGTGAATGGATATCACATCTGATTTCATTGTTACCGCTAGATATAGTGCAACTTATTTCGCGTGAATCCTGCCGACGCGGAAAATTACGAGTACATAAAAAATTATTGGTAAAAAGATTTAAGTTAAGTGCAGAAAATTTTAGAAAAAAATTCATCCAACACCAAAAACGGGAAGAAATTACGTGGAAAGACTGTTTGAATTAAAAATCTATTTTAAAGAATGGATTGCGGGATTAGATATTCAGGATTTTGACAGCTTAAAAGATTTAATTATAGCGGATCAAATGAAAAAACGGGTACTCCCCGCTATTAAAGATAATTTCTTAGATGATTGATGAACCGCCACGTCTTCCCAAAACTAGCTGAAATGCTGGATAATTACGAGGACGTTAGAAAACTCAAAAATCCCAGTTCCGACGAAATGCAACTTATCAACAGCAAATTAAACTAGGAGCCCATTTTCAAAAGAGTAGCCTCCGATTTCATAAACCGAATGTAAGAGCCGATGATTGCTTTGAAAGACGAAGGATACCGAGATGTTTCGTTTAAACAGCACTCAGCATCTTCGGCCCGTATGTCCAATTAACAATAAAGAGCACCGACGACCCATTGAAACTGAAAATAATTAGAAAGATTCGGAAAAGGAGGTTGATTCAATGCGTCCTTTACATGTCGTGGTTTAGTGAATGGCCGAGAAATGAACATTTTGGATGGCACGGGCTCGACAATTGATTTGATCTGTCAGAAATGTGAGGCCAGATGCCTTCACAGGTGAACATGTTTGGTTGCAAACCCCCTTGGATGCAAATCAGATATGTTTACCTCTTGCCTTGGTTGTTAAAGAGGAGAAATTTGGCAAGGTGAGAACTAAAGCCGCCGTAATTGGAAATCAGCTAGATATGGGTCGTTACTTATTAGAGAATAAAACCGCCGAGCTTATACAAGAACGGACTGGAAATGATTTTTCCGGAAGGGAATCCCTAAATGCCATCCAAACCTTCAGACGAGAGAAATAGAGGTCTAAAAACTCGGAGAATCAGGAAAGGACAATACAGAGAGATGCTAATGAAAATGCCGAGGAGGCGATTATGTTGAGCAGAGTACTGAGGAGCAAATAGAAATTCCAGACGCGGAAAACAACGCCCCAGAGTTATCTTTAATTAAGAAAAGTCACGAAGATTTTAAAAGAGGCCACGAAATAGTTTAGGTTTAAAGGATATGTTTGATTTTGTGCAAGAGAATGTTCCAACTTCGAAAAAGGAGTCATATAGCATTAAAAGCAAGATGTTATTAAAACAACCAGAAGATAGCTTGGGCACTATAAAGAAATTATTAGTCATCGAGGAAACGCAGGATAACATCTGTCACGAAGATTCGTTAGCACCTTTTGGTAGCCCTAAATCCAAAGATAAACTATCGAGGTATTTTTATTCGATAATTCCAGGCTGTTTTAAAGACATGGAAGACTTTGTCCCGACATTTGACCAGTGCCTAAAGGCTGGGAAAACCAATGAAAAGAAAAAGGTGCCACTTAAATAGCACATGTGATTCAGAAAGTTTTTCAAAATTGCACGCCGATGCCATTGTTCTACTTTCTAAGAGTGAAGTTGAGAAACGTGTCTCGAATTTCTTAATGGATGTATATTAGAGAGATAGCTAGAAGTTACTGCGATGAGTGACATCAGTTTTTGATACCAGAGCCCTACTTGTGATACCGGATACAACTTTGTGTTTCCCTCATGTTCCACAGAGGGTAAGCTCACGTTATACTTTGCACACATATCATACAATAGAGGCACAATCCATTTAGAGAGAAGTCACCCATTCATTCTAGATGAACAAACATCCATGCCTTACACGTGGTCAGTGTAGCGTCATGGTTCCCCTTTCTTACATGAATTCGCCGTCAATGAGGGAAGAGGCTGGCAAGTTATGACCGGATGAGGTAAAGGGATGTCTTGTAGCCTTGTTTTGAACTGTCGAGCGTCGTTAACAAGGTACTGGAGAAGAGGCGATGCTGAGTTCTGGACGTGAACAGACGCAGAACTGGTCACCGCGGGATTGAAACTATTTTGTTTTTTACTCATTTAGCCTCGAAATTGCCTTAAATTGTTAACTTTGTAAATAAAGTCAAATATCTAATTAAATGTGTTGTATGTCTTAAAACTGTTTTTAATTAACTAAAATTCCCTCGCCATTTACATTTATCTCACGACGTTACACCAGGAACCTTTCGATCCAGAAATGTAAGATCAAAATGTGTACAATCGGAGGAAAGAAGGAACTACACTCTCTTATTTCGGGCACTATTTATGGCAGAGTAAATTCAGAGGTACCATTCAATAGCGAATAACGTTATCTGGAATTTTATATTAAAAATTAGTAGCGTGAGGAGCCGTCTTTACATATAATTTTGCATAAAGAACAAAATTTCCAGTGGCAAAACCAGATTTTGGTGCCTAAAACAAATTCAACATCATTTAATTAATCCAAATATGAATTTTCATGAATTCGCTATTGTTACATCCTGAGATATTCATTATTAAATACGTTGTCCATTTCTGAATCATCTCCACATTAAAAGACGTAATCGTAGGTCGAGATTATTTCTAGCTAATCAGGAACTGTTCATTTTATATTTGAAAGAAAAATGACTACGAAGAACCTTAAAATATAGAATCATTCCTTTCATAACTTGGTACATAAAAACATTCTTTACTTAGCATTGTACATAACATTTACGATTAAACTGGCTCATTCTATGGAAGGATTTTATTGATCTAGAAAATCAAAACTGGGGATTTGAAGTCATGCAGGGAAAACTGTACATTGCAAGGTGGAATTATACGTGTGAACACTTCAGAAGATACAAAGTCATCTTTTCTTTCATGTAGCTCCCTATACACGCATTATTTTCATGCAGTCCATTGCATTCGTATTACTATTAGGAAAAGAGAAAACATTTGTCACTGAAATGAAGAGCACAAAACAAAGAAAAGTGCACCTTTCCTTATTTCCTTTCTTAACACTCATTAACAGGAGCTACTACCAAAGCTCCTTTGCTAATTTTTATGTATCAATGAAAATTGCAAACAAAAATTAATATTGGAAAAATGGTAATTTTTATAAACAATATACGAATTAGTATATTTTATACACTATTTTAATCATATACCTTATTTTAATCATATACCCCAAACGAGGAGATATATCGTCCATCAATATTGGATAATAATGCTTGGTAATGTTTTGATAATAATGCTTGGTAATGCTTTGATAATAATGCTTGGTAATGCTTTGATAATAATGCTTGGTAATGCTTTGATAATAATGCTTGGTAATGCTTTGATAATAATGAAATATTTGATAATAATGTTTGGTAATGCTTTGATAATAATGAAATATTTGATAATAATGCTTGGTAATGCTTTGATAAAAATGAAATATTTGATAATAATGCTTGGTAATGCTTTGATAAAAATGCTTGGCAATGACGAGATGCCTCGTCATTACCAAGCATTGGCAAACTTGGTAAAAAAATTAGCAATATATTGATGACGAGATGCTTCGTCATCAAGATATTAACAATAATTTTATGATCATGAGACCTCGATCTGGTCAGTTTTTTTCAAATGACGAGACTTCTCGTCCATCAAAAACTGGTCACTTTATAAAAACAAGATACCTCGTCGGGGAAACCACACTGAAAAATGTTATTCGTGGATGGAGATTAATTGTAGTTATAACTACTTGAATTTAAAATTTGAACACTATTTCAAATGTATTTGTTAGCCTCGTGCAAACGATCCGGGAATAATGTTTATTATGAAAGTGGAAATGATTCGAGAGTTATTATTATAGTTATTACGCAAGTGCAAACGATCCGAGAATTATTATACATATTATACAAACTGAAACGATAATATTGTGAATTGTAACCATGATTAAATGTGACAAAAGGAGGATTTGGGAATTGAAAACAATTCGAAATGGAGAGATAGAGTGTTGATCGATGTTCTGTATAATTTTATATCGTCTTTAGTGTTCTTAATAAACATTAATTTTTTAATTTAGCGTTCGTCGCCATGTATGCAACCAAAAAGACTACCTACAATTATTTAATGCCAATCGAACTGATATTCCGATCATTCAAAAAGTGAATAGATTATGTCATTCAATTGATCATTGATTATTAAATTCATTATACGACTTATAACTGGTAAAATGCTATGTATTTTAGATTACATAAATGAACTTCCCAACCATTTTTTTTTAATTAAACATTTGTCAGGTTTGACAGACGTTTTTTAAACTTTTGGTTGCTCTCTAAAATCATCGTCATAATGAGCAAAATTTAATATAAAGCAAAAACTAACGATTGAAATAAGCTGAAATTTTGCATGGTCATATTAGAAGTCCTTCTGAATCGATTTCTATCAAAATCTAATAAGGTTCCAATTCATAATTTTTTCAAACATTAATTTAATAATTATTATTGCCTATTAAAACCTATTTTTAAAATAAAATATTAGGTGGAATTTTTTGAGATGTTTAACAGTAACATGGTACAAAATATCAGCGCTATAGGAATATTATTTACGAAGATATCCCTAGAAGTCTGAGAAACTGATTTAACATTAGAAACTCCAATCTTTCTATAACCTCGAAACGGTAAGGCCTAATGACATGGAATTTGGTATCTGAAGTTAAATTTTTATATAGATTCAAAATTGGTGCGTCGAAATAGGGAGTTTCTACAGGAAATTATGAAGTTGGTGCTCATTTTAATATGAAGACGGCCTCTTATGCAGATTTTATGCATTTGAATTTATAGAAGACGTTAGTTCCTGTCGACCGCCATCTTTGAATTTTCTCTACTGTTAAAATTGCTCGAATGAAGAGGGGTGTTTCGTTTTTTATTCCGCGACTGTACATCATATTAGTACATGTTTCATAGGTATAGGTTTCACAATTTCATAGAGAGGTACATATTTCAGAGGTGCATAATCTGAAATCAAGTCAATCGGTTTGAATGTTCTTTTATTTATAATATTTTCAAGTGACAACCCAACTTTCGTTGTTTTGATATTTAAAATTTCATGAACGAAGAACGGAGCTTTTGAAAAATAAATTTAGTTTAAGCTTCATATTAAAAAAAAAGAAAAAAAATTAACTCACTTTCCATTCACAAATATTTCAAGTGTAGTCGTAAATATATTTCAATCACAAAAAATATTTTCTTTGAGATTTAGTTTTGTGAGAGGAGGGATAAACAGTTTTTGCACATACCACATGGATAAACTGAAACTATTTGCAGCAAATAAATTATTTCTTAATATAAACAGAGTACATAGAAAGTATAATAGTCCTATTAAAAAGTCCGAATTATACCTTTTTGGATAAAAATTTCCTATCCATTTTCAAACAAACTGTATTCTCAGAAAATCCATGTGATAAAATTTTTCATAATTTCTAGTACCTAAAGTGTGAAAAGGCATATGCATTCCTGGAATGGTTATCCGTTCAGAAATAATTTTATCAAATGACATTTTTTCAAAGGGAGAAAGCGATCAACGAATTTGGAAATTCTTACGCTGCTTTGGAATTCTCTAAGCAATAGCGGAAATTCTGATAAAATCCCTAATTTTTTCCCTGAATCGCTTTGAAATTTGAAAATAAGGATGCAGTATTCTCTCTTTTCTTTCACGCGTTTAAGTAGCTGAAAGGTTCTAGTCATTTTCCCTTGATCTGTAGTTCTATTTATTAAATCATAGAAAAGGTTACTTTCAATAACAGGTTTTCAGAAACCTTTCTTCAAAGTACATTAAATATTAAAAACTACTTGATAATAAAATTTCAAGGTATCGTAAGAAACAGAAAACGAAAATTTAAATTTCTCGTTGAAGTCTATTAGAAATATGCATTCTACTTCAATTTAATTCTTTCTTACTCTTTATTGGCTGGAATGTGTACACAGTTCCTTCTATACAAAGAATACAAAGTAGTCCCCGTTGCGTCAGTGACATCTATCTTTCTTGTAGTTCTTGCAATAACTCAAGCATATGCCTGACACAGTAGACAAAGGTAAGATATTATTTGAACCTATTTAAAAGGGATTTTATCCGAGAATATTGCCTAACAGAGACAATTAAATTTTATAAATCTGAAAGTTTCTATTCATAGTTATTCCCATAAATATAGGACACTGTTATTTGATTATTTACTGTTATTTGAGAAATTACAATTGGAAACAGTATTTTTACTAGTACATTAAATTTCCCTATTGTATTTCCGTACCTTTTAGAAAAAGGACCAATATTCAAATTCGATGACTTTGAGTATGTCTACAAATCACTTCAATCTAATGAAAGTTATAGAAGAAAAAAAATTCCAATATCCTCATGTCAATACATTATTAATGAATTAAAACATTGGAAAGTATTTTTTGTACTCCGCATTAAAGTTTAAAGAAATGATAATTACTTAATCAGTTGTCACCCAAAACTTGCAAAATAGACATTGGCTCTTTTTTACGTAAGTTCAGATTCATACTGATAAATTATAATGCGATAAAATAGTATTTATAATTTTTAATTCGTATGTTACTTGAAGCGTAATATTTTAATTGCCTGTTTATGAGAGGTATTTTCTGTCAAGCTATATGTAGGTGGTGGTTATGGTTTTGCAGCAATACGTGCTAGCTGCACGTTCTTTGAAAGTGACATCAGTTGGCTTGCTTTTCGAATACTATTTCAGTACTTCACCAGTACAAATTGATATATGACAGTTGATTGGTCAACGCTGATTTGATTGCCAAAATGTCGATAAACTACATTTTTGGTAATCCCGACATGTATTAGATTATAACATTATTTGGAGATCAGAAGTAAAATCTTTTGATTTGTTTGTTGTTACTAAAAATTCCTCTCAGAATATTTTTATTTTAAAAAATTGTGCGTACAATTTTATTTAGCATATAATTGAGGAAAACATTTTATTTAATTAGCAATTTGCATATAATTAGGCACAATGTGATAGCAAATAATTTAAGATGCATTTGTAATTAATTGAAATACTTTACAATTAAAAACATTTTAGTGAATTAAAACTCCAAACGTATTTTAAGATCCAATTCATAATCTCAATCAGCAAATTCTTTGTCATAAACATCGTCGTTTTAAGTATAATTAAAAAGATATTTTCCTTTAAATTGTCTTGAGAGTCTTGACAGTATACTTTTTTTATTAATGCCTTATTTTTCTATAAACAAGCTTTCATATTTTAAACAAAAATAGAAATAAATCCATTCAAGTGAAAACTATATCTTTCGTCAAATAAAATATGTTTAATGTATTAAATGTTAATCTCGTATACGTACGAGACATTTCATTTAATCTTCCCTTAGCTGATTCATCTTTTCCCCAAATTAGGACACAATTTGTAGTTTTAAATTTTAAACAAAGATAAAATAAATCCAAATGTTCTTATTCTTTCGTCAATAAAATATGTTTGATGTGTTCAATATTAATCTCGTATGTGTGTACGTGTAGAAGACGTTTCATTCAATCTTCGTAACTGCTTCATATTTTCCCTAAATTAGTGCAAACCATGAAAATGCACTCGTTTCATAAACGTCCTACAATGTTTCAAGTCGTATGCAAATGGGGAATATGTCCAATTTTACTTTTGTCTTTGAATCCAACAAAATACATTCATGAATTATTGGAAATCCATTAAAATAAATATAATCCATTTTTTTGTTCCAATAAGACTAAATCCATTAAACCTAAGAGACCAATATCACTTTTAAAATATCGATTAAGAGAAGCAATATCTTTCCAGAGATAGCATCTGTGGCTCTGATGAAATATTAATAATTTCGGCATTAATCATCGGCGAATGACACTTAGAAGAAAGCAAACCAGAATCCGTAGAATTGATTAACGTTTCAGAGTTTTCAAAAGTTTGGAGGGAAGACATGATCTTAGAAAATTAAGGTGAAATGTCGCAGAGAACTTTGAGATAACATAATGTTCCCTTCACTTGGTATCTACAAATTATGTGATTCTAGAAGCAAATTGGAAAAACAAATAATAAAAAAATGCATATACGACAGCATGAAATGCAACAAAGTGAATGAATCATAAATCTGAGTTTACATTTTTAATACAAAAATATAATTATTCACTTGAGAGAAAATTTCTTGCATTAAGGAAATGAATAAAACCAAAGATTTCTTTCGAAATACGTAATTCAAAATAATATTATTTTTGAATATAATGTTCCTAATTATATTCCATTGAATTTAATAGTCTTAATTATATTCTTTTTAAGTAAAATATGTAATGATATTCTAAATACCATTCTAAAGATAATATTTAGAGCATTACAATAAAGTTCTGTATTCTAAATTTCTTAATAACATTCCACTAAATAAAATTGATCATGCAAAACTATAACATATATTTTTTGATTCTTTAACTTCAAATGTGGAATTGATTAACTTTTGTTTGAAGATTTAAATCAGATATCACGTTTAGAAAAATATGCAAGTAACGCAATCCTCTTTAAAATAAATTCATAATTCCAGAACCAAAAATTTCTCGCTTTAATATTCTTGTAATTTCATTCAGTCACCATATACAACTAATCATGATAAAATATTAATTACTTATTATCGCATTTTTGTACTTATTTCTGCGGTCTTACTTATTATTACATCCATTAAAGTACATTAAGTGACTGAGCATGTCATGTTACAATAAGCTTCTGAAACTCCACTTAAAAGCATCCCATTCAGTAAAGCGATTAGGTATTGTTTTAACATCTGAAGCTATTTTCAAGCTCATTCACTGATTTATATCTTACAGATTTCTCATTGCCTTCTGTAATCAGACTGCTCGAAAGTTTCATTAGAATGGCGAGTTCTTTCGTAGAGTTTTAGCAACATTACGCAGCTCTTTAGATCAAATTATCCCTCTTATTTAGTTTTTTAGCTTATTAGCTTTTTTGTATTCTTTTACAGATTTCTTTGCTGTAGCAATGCCTGAAAGGAAGCGGAAGGCCATCGGCCAAGTGCAGTCAACGGCTAAGATGATGAAAGATAAGCGTAGTCAAGAAACTTCCGAGGAGAGGAATAGAAGACGCGATTGCGAGAGAGAGAGCTACTACATTTAGAGCAACAGAGACGGCACAGCAGCGTGAGGCCCGACTTTAGGATAAGAGGGATAGAGCTACTACCTTTAGAGAAACAGAGACGGCACAGCAGCTTCAGGCCCGACTACAGGATACGAGAGATAGAGCCAAACGATCACGGACTGCGCACCATTTTAGCTTAGCATTGGAAGGATTCCACTACGATTCACACAAAGACTACTCGCTGCATGCAAGTGTTACCATCGGGAAAATGGAAATGGTTTGTAGTTACTGTCAAGCCAAAAAGTTTAAATCAGAGTCTACTGGTATTTGCTGTAAAAATGGAAAAGTTAAACTCTGCCAACTGGAACCACCACCACAAGAACTTTTGACGTACACATCAGGAAATACGTCAGAGTCGAAGCATTTTCTTAGTAACATCAGAAAATACAACTCATGTTTCCAAATGACATCATTCGGCGCCACATCAGCTGTTGGACAGCCCGGATTTCCGTCGACATTCAAAGTGCATGGGCAGATTTACCATAGAGCGGGATCGTTCTTTCCGCTGCCACATCAACCACCAAAATTTCTACAACTATATTTTAATCAAAACGAACAAATGGAAACTGATCAGAGGTGCGCTCACATCTCGGGAACAAGACGTCAGACTTTGTTAAACTTACAGAGGATGTTTCATGAGCACAATAATCTTATTAAAACGTTTGAAACAGCATTGGAACGTATGTCAACAGATGAATATAAAGTAGTCATAAGAGCAGACCCAAGACCAGCAGGCGAACACGAGGCGAAGATGGATATAATTTTAATCTGAGGCAGATCAACCCAAGAACAGCTGATAAAACCAGCAAGAAAGATTCAACGATGGATTTCTATGCGTACAGATTAATGGTTCGAGAGACTGAGCAGAACCACGTATTGAACTGCAGGCACTTGTTTCATCAGTTCATCGTTGATATGTACGCAAAAGTCGAGAGTGAGCGTCTCCTTTACATTCGTCTAAATCAACGTAAACTGAGAGTTGACGAATATATTAGCCTGAGAGATGCTGTGGCAAATGACGGGAACGTTGAAAACCTCGGTGCCTTAATCATACTACCAGCTACATTTACAGGCAGTCCCTGACACATGCACGAATACATGCAAGTTGCTATGACGTACGTGAGGGCGTACGGGAGACCAGACTTATTTATCAACGTTAACTTGCAATCCGACTTGGAAGAAGATCAAGGAGGTTCTTACCAATGGTAAATTACCCAGTGAGCGCAGTGACTTGATTGCGAGAGTATTTAAACAGAAGCAGCTGAAACTGATTGACATTATAACAAAGGGCCTAACTAACTAACTAACACCAACACACATTCCCGTGCCTAGTGTCGTGAGACACTGTACCAGTTTAAATAAATGTGGTTGGGATGAATAGAGCATGCCACCGAGGTGACATGTCTATCCAGAATTTAGAGCACGTTACATTTATACATTATTATATCTATACAGTAATTACATCTATATTATACTAAGTTACACTATATACATATATACAACATGAGAGAAGAAAAAAGTAGGTTTTTCAGTCTCTTTGGATGATCAAGTCCTGATGATTCTCAATGAATCTCATCATGTTAATAATTTTGATCCTCGAGCCCTTGGTAGTAGCAATGTTCCTGAGCCATGCGATTTGAAGGTGGTCGGCAGGCGTCCTCATATGCCATGATGCTGTAAGGGGGCAGACTGTGATGTAATGTAGGCCGAGATGCTGGATGTACACGATTGAATGGCAAAAGCGAGGGCTGCCACACTTGCACAATTTGATCTGGTTGGCGGACAAAATTCAGTCCACTCAAATCCATGATGTATATCTACTGAGTTGCCTGACCCGGAACAAGATCCCGAACTTTTTGCAGTGGTAACGAAAAACATGATCCACGGACTGTGTGGAAATCTCAATCCCATCTCTCCGTGTATGAAGGACGGAAAATGTACCAAGAAATACCCTAGAAAATGATTAAAGAGACACAAACCGGAAATGACGGCTATCCCCTGCACAGACGGCGGGCTCCGGAAGATGGATTGTTCACGACGAAACTAACGATACGCAGCAACGCAGAAATAAAAATCGTCAATAGGTGGGTTATGCCGTTTTCGTCGCTGCTGTCGAAAATGTTTCGGGCACACATCAACGTGGAGTACTGCAACAGTGTGAAATCGATTAAATATGTGTGCAAGTATGTCAACAAAGGAAGTGATATGGCTGTTTTCGGCATCAGTGACGAGAGATCGAACGATGAAGTGACGCGGTATCAGTTGGGAAGATACCTCAGCAGTAACGAGGCAGTTTGGCGAATACTGGGTTTTTCGATTCACGAAAGACACCCTACTGTTGTTCACCTCAGCTTCCATTTAGAAAAGAGAGTTTATTTCACACCACAGAGCGCCCCTAGAGTGATTGATCAGCCACCAAACACGACTTTGACGGCATTCTTTCAACTATGCCAGCAGGATCCTTTTGCGAGGACTTTGTTGTATCCTGAGATACCTCGATATTACACATGGAATGCATCGAGGAAAGTTTTCTGTAGAAGAAAATTTGGCCAGCCCGTCCCTGATGATGCAGTCGCGAGTGACGCCTTGGATCGAGTGTACAGTGTTCACCCCAACAACGCCGAATGCTATTTCCTTAGGATGCTTCTTCACTCGGTACGAGGACCGAGATCTTCCGCAGAGATGAGAAGGGTAAACGACCAAGTATGCCAGACATTTAGAGAGGCCTGTCAGAAGTTGGGTTTGTTGGAAGGTGACCAGCACTGGGATGACACGTTGCGAGAAGCCGAATTGATCTCCCTACCAGAGCAAATCAGAAACCTGTTTGCTATAATATTGACTACATGCAGTCCATCGAATCCAAACACTTTATGGGAAAAGTATAAGGAGGCCCTGAGTGAGGATATACTCGCCAAAGTCCGGAGAGGAACCTCGACATTGGAAATCGCGTTTGATCCGGATATTTTCAACGAGGCTTTGGTTATTCTTGAGGACAAATGTGTGGTCATGACAAGTAAAACATTACTGCAATTGGGCCTGCCTGCACCAGTACGAAATCGACGAGACGTACTTCGGGCGGATTACGTGCGAGAAACGAACTACGACTTCGAAGAGCTGAGTGCATACGTCGCGGACAAGAAGCCACTTTTGAATCGAGATCAGAAAAACGCATACCAAATTATCATGGATCAGGCAGCAAAATAAGGTGGTACATTTTTCTCGATGCTTCTGTGGGCACAGGGAAAACATTCTTGACTAATATAATACTGGCCGAAATCAGGACTCGGGGAGAAGTTGCTCTTGCCATCGCCTCTTCGGGAATTGCGGCGACGTTAATGGAAGGAGGGAGGATGGCCCATTCTCTGCACTTAAGTTGCCACTTGGCATCGCCAGGCTGGAAAATCCTACCTGCAACATAAGCATGGCAAGTGGTCGGGCGCAGGCGCTCGAGACTTGCAAATTAATCGTGTTGGACGAATGCCCCATGGCTCACAAGAAAGCTCTCGAGACCCGACGTCACTCTCAGAGGTCTGAGAGGAAACGACAACCTGATGGGAAGAGCTCTGGTACTCCTCTGTGGAGACTTTCGTCAAACTGCCCGTCATCCCGAATTCGACGCGGGCCGATGACATCCATGCATGTTTGAAACATTCGTTTTTGCGTTTTTGTGGAGACGTGCGAAAGATAACTTTGAAGCAAAACATGAGAATACATCTGGGGATGAGAGTGCTCAAATTTTCTCAGACAAACTACTGGAGATCGGAGAAGGTAGATTGGCAGTCGAGTCTTCTGGCAGGATTAAATTCCCATCCGATTTTTGTAATCTGGTGTCGTCCATCGCAGAGCTGATAGATGCAGTCCATCCGTCTGTTTCCCAAAACTATCACGATTTGAACTGGTTGCGAGAGAGGGCCATTCTTTCTGCTAAAAATGAAGACGTCCGCGACATAAACAATCAAATACTTGTCATGTTACCAGGCGTGGTCACTGAATACAAGTCCATCGATACCATAGTAGATGCCGATGAGGTCGTCAATTTCCCTCCAGAGTTCCTGAACTTGATCCGGCTGGATTGCCATCATATCGTCTTTTACTTAAAGTGGGATCTCCAGTTATTTTACTGCGGAACCTCGACCCGCCAAAACTTTGCAACTTCAAGAGGCTGTGTCAAGAAGCTGCTGGGCAATGTAATGGAAGTGACTATCTTGACAGGAAAGGGAGATGGTGCAACATATTTTATCCCACGGATACCACTCATTCCGATGGATCTCCCTTTCGACTTTAAGATATTGCAGTTTCCAGTGAGACTTGCGTTCTTGATCACGATTAACAAGTCGCAGGGGCAGTCTATCAAGTACTGTGGAGTGGATTTGAGATCGCCGTGTTTCCCCCACGGACAACTTTATGTTGGTTGCTAGAGGGTGGGTTCACACAACAATTTATTTATTCTTGCTCCAGGAGGTGAAACTAAAAATGTTGTGTATAATTAAGTTTTGTGTTAAATTTATATTGCACTGAATTTGTAAAATATTTTACTTTACGTGTGTACTGTACTTATACTTTTAAAAACCTGTTAATGTAATTACTCTGATTTTACACTATAGATTTATTTGATTCATTTTCCTGTCTAATAGAAGATTGGGATAAATACTAGGGCAAAGCTATGTTTCGGTCATGTTTGAGCTAATTCTAATTGATTGTATAAGTATTTCCTACTTTATTTGATAGGTGTAATGTGCATTATTGAATTAAAGTTCATTATTATTATTTTATTTCTACGAGTTTTATATTTTTACATGAATATTATGAATATTTGATTGATAAAAAAGATATTTAAAATATTTCATTTTTCATAATTTACATTTTGTATTGGAACATGAAAAACTTCAATTCATTAATCATAAAAGCGTAATTTTGTTATTTTAGATTTGGCAAACCAGAATTAATGTTTTATTATTTTATAAATTTGATTTAGAATCCCTTATTGAGTTAACACAGCGAAATGTTGCAGTATTTGAGCATTACTAAATTTCATAAATCATTATCGTCTTTATCAATATTTTTCAAATGTCTTTTTCCGAATTGCTCTATTTCAGAATATACTCAAGCAGTCGAAATTCGACCATTTGCGCATCTTTCGTTTTTTAGAATTCTACACTTTTTCGTCGGAATTTCGTTTCTGTTTGTATTTGTCTTAATCTTTTACATATTGCAATATATTCAGGAATTAAATGTATGTATTTGCGTCCGTAGTATATTGTAGAAGCTATGAAAAAGTTAAAACGTATTTTCCGTACAACTTATATGATTGCATTTTTCTGTGAAAGAAAAGTGATTTTTCTAATTCACTTTTCAAGCAACATTTAACCATTTCAACCCGAGCATCGCCGGGTAATTCGGCGAGTTCAGATACATATTCCTTAAGAAATATTTTCTGCGACCAGTCTCAAATCACGTATCTATTATATCATTTGATTTTCATCAATCATTAAATTCCTCATGCGAATTTCAACAAAAAATGAGAATGGAATTAAAGGCAAAAGTTCTTTTAGATTCGGGAATACATATGCTAATTGCATCTTATAGGGGTTTTTAGCAGCACTCTTTCTTAGTAACTTAACTAGTAAGACGCCCTTACATTAGTCTTGATGTTTTGACAGATACGATACCATCATTTGTGCCATGTAAGGAAAATTTAAAAAATTAAAGGATTGAAATTTCATTTTAGTTCGTACATTAAATATTGTTTTTAGTTTTTTAATCAGTTATATTGAGAGGTGTGATATAAGGAAATTGTTTAAATTTCATGAATTAGTTCATGGCTTTAACAGTTCAGGATTTTAAAACTTTTGTTGGTAGATTGATTCAACAAAAATATGAGTGCATAATGTTTTGTGTCACTCCAAATGTCTAACGCAACACAAGTCAATTTTATTGTATAACTCAGAAAATGTGTATGGTTGTATCTGTTACTGATGCCAAAAGTTACACATTCACACTCATAATAAACAATGCCTTCCAAAACAAAACTTAGGATGCGTTAGAGGGATTTTCTGTGTAGAAAAAACAAATTAGATGGAAAACGATTTTACTTCATATTACTCATATGCCCTCAAATAATACATATACGATGTTTCCTTATAATGTGAGGGCCGCGGTGGCCCGGTTGGAAGAGTAACGAACTAGCAACCGAAGGGTTGCGAGTTCGAATCCAGCCAAACACCGTCGTGTACAAAGGGGGCTGGTGCACGTTAAATCTGTCGTGGCCTCAAATGTCCTCACGTTGGCGTGGTGTGGAAGTTTGGAGAGTGGGGTGCCAGCTCAGGTGTTGCCTCGTCATCTGACCGTGGTTCAAAATTACGTGGTGTTGTCCTCGGATCTTTCCCTTTGGGATTGATCCCGGACCGTCACCAATAGCCCATTGTGTTGCTCCAGTGTGACGTTAATTGAAATACCCCCCCCCCCTTATAATGTGGTTTATCGTCGTTTGGCGTTTGATTCAAATTGCGATGGCCTATCAACTACCATACATAAATTCGAATTTCATTCTTTGGAAATTTTATTGACTACGTGCTGAAATCGTATTCGAAAAACAAGTCAAGTGATACCACACCCAGAATACAGAAAGCATCTAACACCACCTGTATTTAACTTGAAAGAAAAAGCCTCTCATAGCATTTAGTTAATTATACTTAGACGATAGAATTTTTCTTTGCGATGTCAGCTACTCTAACTCGGAGTTTAATGAGGAAATATAAAATACTAAAATTTATCCTCCTCTAAAACTTTCATATTTATTATTGCGTCAAATTGTCTTCAAATACCAACTTAATTCCTAGACATAAAATTGTCTTGAAAATGTAATATGCGAAAAGGCTTATATATAAACTACCTGGTAAACCTCTCCTCTGAAGATTTATCATCTGCTTTAATTAACCTTACTACAAAAAAATCGACCGTCATGCGACAAACTAATCTTAAATATTTGGTACCGTCTTACTGACTGTAATTCTTTTTCTAAAAAACTTTTATTTCTGTTAATATATGCGTACATAATTCTTTTATGCCATATTCTCATCGATCATCAAGTATCAAACTAAACTTGAATGTTTGGTGTTATCCTAACGGCTATAATTCTTTTTCTAAAGAACTTTTATTTCTGTAAATGTATGGGGATTTTCAGCGTTAATAAACAAACGCGACGAAAAGCGGAGATTTTACTTTCTGCTACCCAAATGCTCTAGTATGATAATATCGGAGTTACCTTTAAATGTAGTTTATAGCAGTTATCGCGACGTTTGCCGTTTAATCTAATTGGTGTTGATCAATCAATTGTAATACACCAATTCGAAGTTTACTCTTTGGAATTTTTATTGCCGAAGTGCGGAATTGTATTAAGAAACAAGTCAAGTAATTTCATGTTCAGAATACGTACAAACACGTATTGCCACCAAAACGCTTCCGCCACCTATATTTAGCTTGACAGAAAATACCTCGTTACGATTCTGTTAAATCATATTCCCATCGACCGTTAAGTAGCAATCTAAACCAGAATATTTGGTGTCGTCTTAATGGTTTGAAATATTTTTCTAAAGAACTTTTATTTCAATATATGTATACGTATACTATTCTGTTATAATCTCATCGATAAAATCAGGGAATCTTGGTTGTATTTCTCCATTTTAAGTAAAAACGTTTCGGTGGTTTTTTAGAACTCTATTTACGGAATCAAAATTCTTCTTACCTTCAATGTCGATGCTTTCATGAAAGTCAGCGAATTTTTTAACAAAACAACATACAACAAATGATACTTCTAACAGTGTCTCTTCTGTACTGGATACTTCTTCCTGTTTTCAGTTTAGAAAAAACACATTGTAGTTTTTCGTTTCTTCATATTATCTGCAGTACTTAATAGAATTTCACGCTACGAAAACCAGACTGCTAATTTAATTGATTTTACTGTGGGAGAATTGTTCCATTTTCAAGCATCTAGAACCAATTAAGCAATCAGCTTTGTCGTTTCTTCAGTCAATTTAAATAAACATCTAGTCTAAAAAACGGATTACTTACTTAAGTGATTTTACTCAGTAAGAAGGTGGATTGTTTCATTTTTCAAGTATCTAGAATCAATTATGTAGTCATCCTTGTAGTTTCTTCAGCAGTCAATTTAAATCAGCGTCTAATCTTATCACATCTAAATACATAAATGTTTATTTTATCAGCAAATCATTTTAACCTAGAACATTCGAAACTTGAAAAGCTTCTTCATAGCTGAGAAGTTAGTGCTCTGTCAAAATTCAACCTGTTAGAATTCTTGTGTTTTCATGGGTTTTCGATGTGGTTCGGAATTTACTTTCAACTGAAGCCCTGATCAATACTGCCTCAACGTTGCAAAAAATGACAACTGTGATAAATGGAACTTAATCCAAAGTTGAAAATCCTATCTCAAGGTGGGAAAGCTTTGAAGGTTGAATGGTTTTCAAATATAATAATTTATAAATGATTAATTCATGTACAAATTCTGTTCAAGGTGAAATTAGTTTTTATATGGAATTTACCTATCGTTTCACTAAAAACTCTCAAAGTTACCTCACCGTTTAACCTTCCATGAAACTTCTGAATTACGTGTTATTTTCAAGAACATCTGAGAAATCTTCCAAGTGATTTCGACGAGATATCTCGTCCATCAAGATTTGACCAATTTTTCTAGTGACAAGATATATTGTCCATCAATATATGGTCAGTTTTGATAATGAAGAGAAACCTTGTTGAGACAACCAGCAGGAGGGTTACTCAAATTTTTGATAATGAACATTGGTACTGGAAGTAATTTTTAATATTGTACACTAAATTTCCATATTTAATACTAACATATACATACTTATATGCTATGACAAGAAACTACAAGTTTTGTTTATTTGTGGCTTAATTCACTGGCATTATAGGCTACCTGTATTTAAAATTCAAACTTTATCTGCATAATTTAATAGTGGTTAAATAATAGTATAAGATTTTATATAAGAATTATATTATACCTAGAAGATTAAATTTTATTAAATTCTAAGGGGTATGTCAGATATTATATTACAACAAATGGTGCAGATTTTTAAGTTTTGAAATAGCACACTCAACGCATTTTTTAAATTCTTGGCTTTCGCACTTTTAAACAATTAGCTACATTAAAATGCCCCCCTTTTTCGAAGCACTAAGGCAATTTAAGGTGCACAATAATTTTAAGGGGCAAAAAAATATATTTATTAGTTTTGGATAAATGTTCCATAAATTAAAAAAATGCATCTTTGGTTTTTATATGGCTGAAATGTTGTTTTTCTATAGTCAACGATCGGTACTTCCTGCAAAACATAAAATCTAATGAAATGTCTTTTATCAGTTCACTTTTAGAAATCTAAAATTCTGTGATAAGATGATATCACATTATTTTCTTGTGTTTAAAATCTCATAAGAATGTTTATTGTTAGAAAGTAATCATCCATATTCTGTGAGGAATTATTATTCTTTTAATTTAATGTAAGGTTGACTTCTGCTTTTAATTTTATGCAACACTATTAAAACACCGCGTAAGATAGAGTACATAATTCAACAATATTTATGAAGAATTATTCAGTCTTCATAGTTTTCTTTCTTCCTTTTATTAGCAATGCAAATTAGTTTTGTAACTTTTGTTTCACATTCGTGCTACAAGGTTATGATAAAAATACTGATTCATGTATTATAAATATGTAGAATATGCATAGCAACTATAATCCGAAATGTTAATTAAAATATTTATCATTTTTAATGTATACTTTATTTTCCAGATGTAACAGTTTGTATTGCACACACAGTGGAGTTTTTTCCTTGGTTATTCATAAACTATTTTTATGTTTATTTTTTAAGAAACGTAACACACACAATCACATTTTTATTCATAAAAAGTAGTTGTAAATTAATTTCACATATTTTCACTAATTAAGAAGATGGCGAAGGAGATAAAAGTGTTACATATGGTTATGTGCAAATCCACACAGCCTATTATACAAATTTAAAAATGTATTTCTCATGATACATGTATAAGAAAGATTATAACAGCAACATGCTATTTGATGTAAGAAATGAAAATTTCAAAGAAAATTAAATTGTTAAAATCCGAGTATTGAACACGAGAGGGTAAAAAAAGTTAATTATATAACTACTTGATAATTATTAATTTAATTACTTAATTGATGAGTTACAATGATTAGTTCATTAATGTTTTAGATCTAAGTATTAGTAACTTAGTTGGTAAGTGAAGTGAACTATTTGACTACTAGGATTAGTTGGTATGTGAAGTGAAGTTAACTATTTGACTACTCGATTAATTAGTGAAGTGAAATTAACTAGGTGATTACTAGACTAGCTGATACGTGAAGTGAAGTTGACAAGTTGAATACCAATTAAATTGAGAAGACGCTATAATTAACTTCAATGTAAGCTATGATTAGGAGAAAATGGGTCTTCACACACACAAAACTTTCAGCCTTCATATTTCGGTAATGAGATTGTTCGAAAAATTGAGGAAAAGAGCATTATAATAATGTTACATACTCCCCTTAAATATTAGAATTAATTATTTGATACCTTACTTAATATATTACGTAAACCATACTAAATTTCCCTAATTTACATGATAAGTGTTTGTCCTTTTGTCAATGTACTACATATGTTACATATTGTTATAGCAGTTGAGAAAGGGAGATGATTTCGATTTTATAATGCCTTAACCTAACAACAATTACTAATGATTTCAGGGAAACTGTATGCTAACTATAAACTACATATAATTAACTAAACTATATACATTTCCATGAATTAACTACATGGCTCCTATTGTTTTATAAATATAACTACCAGCCTAAGATATCGCTTAAATCATTGCTACAATGAAAATATTTTTATCTCTATGGAAACCAAGCCACAAATCAGACTACAACAGACTCATAAAATGAAATTAATTCATAATCATTACTCACCGTACACATCGACGGATTGTGAATCCAGATTTATTATGAATATTTTCTTTTTCCGCGTCGTCTGTGTGTGGAAATGAATTCTCATTTGTGACGATATGAGCGGTCTGCATTAAGCTATCTTGGGCGAAGAAAAGCTCTAATCTCGCTCAAATGAATACGCGAACAGCTATTTATGGGATCCTCTGGGTATTGTGAGGTTCTCTTGGAAATCACAATGTATTATCCCCCAAAGTAAGAGTCGTGCCTACTCTCCTTATCACTTTAGTTCACGTACTGCATAAATGATCTTACATTATCACACTGGAAGAGGACTAATAACAACTGAAAAGGAGAGTAACCATTTAAATTCTCCCTTTTATAAAGAGCTAATGGCTATACTTAATTTCTCAACGATCGGAGGAACAATGCCCCAAGCAAAGTGAACAATGATCCCGAAATATATCGGGCGAGTTACACGAGATCTACTTGCGCCTTGTGTAATGGAGTAATGCGTAATAACGAGGGGATTAAAATTAAATAACATTATATTAGATTAGTTGCAGATATCACTGTTTTGGTGTTGCGACATAGGATTGTATGTGAAATATACAGCATTTACAAATGTAAAGCAAAAGATGTATGCGGAGTGTTGTTTACTATGTAACTTATCGCAGAATTCTGTTTAATAGAGCAAAACATTAACGTTTGTATATTTCAAATAATAATTTTTTTAAACTTTTAAAATTTATTTTATACCATACGAGCAACTAAAAAGGGTTTAAATGATTATTGCATAAAGTGATAGTCCCGAGTGATCAAAATTTATAATAACCTCTTTTCGAGATAACAGATTTATAATATGATTCTCTTATTTTCACTTATCAAAATAATTTATTACGTTAGAAATTCTAATTTTGTACTGAATAATGGAAATGTTTAATCACACACTATTTACATACTTTTGCCCTTTTATATTTGTCTTAAATATTAGATGGACAAAAAATATATTTCAGATTAACCATATTAAAAGTAAGTAGAAAATATATTAAACATTTGAGTGATTAACAAATTTCAGTCCCTATTACATATTTTTTGTCCAAAGTAAGATTCAGAATCAATATCGTACGTTCTAGTCATCTTAAGTAGTTTTTAGATTTGTAAATTTTCGATGATTCAGTATCGGTTTGCTGTGTTGCTCTACTGTCACTTTTGTTACAGAAGGGCTAAAATGACAAGGATTTTTATGACTACTTGAATTTTCTTGGACTAAAGGTTACAATAGTCGATGACTTAACTCAGTTATGTGCAAGTCCCCCTTCATTAGCAAAACAAAATCAACTTAATAATCCAAATTTCGATAATCTGGATTGTCAATAAATCGCTACGATAACAAATACTGGATAAAATGGGCTCTCCAAACTATGAAACTAAATGTAAATGTTTTTTAAGTAAAGACTAGTTAATTTACAATCCAACAGCTAATAATTAGTAGCCCTGGATACATGTTATTTAACCACTTCAAAACTCCTACGTTATAACTGGTATTTATAACATGAAAGTTGGTAACATAAAACATTTTGAAAAGTATATTTTATGCAGAGCATTTTAAGTCTGTAGCATAAGAATTCAATGTTAGATATATCAAATAATTTCTAATTTGAAATACTTTAGTTTTCATCTGAAGCATTCGAATGCCATAATTCAATGCTTAAGCATTTGACTTGGCAATTAGACAGAAATGTAGAATTCAAAATCCTTTTCCACCAAAGGCTAACAGCATATGATAATCAGTTTTGATTAAAACATCGGCCCTTTTCAAGAAGTATTTAAGCATTAAACAATGCGCTTCTAAGCGACTACTACATACGCGTAAATAGCATACATAACATCAAATCTGTAGAAAACTATTTGAAATCGATGGCACTCCTCAAGGCATTTCTATCCCAAGGTTGGACTTATCAGATTCATAAATCAAGCTAGGCAACTATGTTTGACTTAAGCTACTCTCACTTGAACACCTCCAGAGACCTTAAATCTGAAATGTCTTACTTACAGTTTTCTCTGTTTATTATGTCCCAGGGCAAAATCGGGAGAGAATTGAATTTCAGCAAAAATTAGCATTTAGCTAATTATTTAGAGGAAGTGTCACTCCCCTGGAGCTCCGAAAGAATACTAAAATTGGTCCCTGGTAAAAGTGGAGCGAAACTAATTTCAAGTTAAACGTAATTGCAGTCACGCGGGATTGGAAAGGGACATTTTTGCTTGGAAGAACGGAAGCTGCAGTGCCAAATTGCCTGCGATCAGAACATTTCTCTGAAGATAGTTAACTTTTCTGTTTTGTATTTTTCACACGTTTTACTTTGTTACTTTGTTCAGAGATTGTTGCTATCTTGTTTCCATAGCATGCTCATGAAATTTATTGCTATAGATGGAACAGTACCGATTCTACTATATTTTAAGTCATTTTAAATAATGCTTTTAAAAAGTACAAGATCATTTATACAGGGTGTGTCTAAAGGTCTTAGACAAACTTTAAAAGTAGGTCAGGAATACCCAAACGGAATACCAGGAACGTATAGCCGGAAACGTTCCCGTGAGTTGCTAGAATTTCTGGAAGAATAAAAAATAAAGAAATACAAGTAAGGTATAAACATGTTTATAACAACATGTTACGATTGCTTCTGCATGGCAGGGCTGCGTGTCTTCCAGTCCCAACAATGGCTGTTTATTGAGAATGATCCCCTTTCATACAATCTGTGGTGCAAACAATTAATGATGGGGCACACATCTGTTTGGGAACCGTTCACGGTACAATCGCACGGTGGCCCACCCGTTTCAATTCGCTAAGTGCATATCTGCAACTTCAGAATTACTGTACCAATGCATCCTACTCCTGCAAAGTCAACGACTGGACCGACTGTGGCTTGCACTGCCCAATTCAATTTCTAGAAAACAACGAACTCTGGCACACTCTCACGGCGTTTGCGCCAGTATGTTCCAATGTAAATATGGTTTGCTTTAGTATTCCTGACCAACCTTTAAAGTTTGCTTAAGACCTTTTGAATCATCTTATATATCTATATCATGGGCCGCTGTAGTCCAATTGGAAGAGTCGCGGATTAGCGATCAGAGGGTTGCGAGTTCAAAACTCAATTCAACCAAACACCGCCGAGAGCTGCTGCACGTTAAATCTGTCGTGGTCTCAAATATCCTCAGGTTGGCGTGGTGTGGAATTTCGGAGAGGGTTGCCAGCTCAGGTGTTAACTATGTCATCTGACTCTGTTTCAAATTACGAGGTATTGTCCTAGGGTCTTTCCCTTCGTGATTGATACCGGAACGTCGCCAATAGCCCGTTCTGTTGCTTAAGTTAGTTCAACTACCTACGTAACTTAATATTTTCTTATATATATGGTTGGCTTTGAGTTTTATGACGTAAGGGTCATATTTGACCAAGCTTACCATATTGACTAGCCAAACAACGTCAAGTAATACAAATACACATGCAAAGAAAGTTTTACTGATACAGAAGAGAGAAAAATACCCAGGGAGTAATCGAACCGGTGCCGCCTTCAGCTCGCAGGTTTTTAACGCAGTGGACAAACCCACTGAGTCATGGTGACCCTTGTTCTATTTATGCTTAGAACTATGTGTCGCAGAATGGAAAGTCTGAAGTAAATGACTAGCGAGTAATGCACCACGAAAACAAAGTCCTGAAAGTAATAAGATGAAGAACTGTTTCATACTGTTGTTGGAGGCTTATACCTAATATGCCGTGCCAATACAATTTTTAGGTATTACCCTCTTTATCAATTGACAAAATATCAATTGACTAGCGAGTAATGCACCACGAAAACAAAGTCCTGAAAGTAATAAGATGAAGAACTGTTTCATACTGTTGTTGGAGGCTTATACCTAATATGCCGTGCCAATACAATTTTTAGGTATTACCCTCTTTATCAATTGACAAAATATCAATTGACTAGCGAGTAATGCACCACGAAAACAAAGTCCTGAAAGTAATAAGATGAAGAACTGTTTCATACTGTTGTTGGAGGCTTATACCTAATATGCCGTGCCAATACAATTTTTAGGTATTACCCTCTTTATCAATTGACAAAATATCAATTGACTAGCGAGTAATGCACCACGAAAACAAAGTCCTGAAAGTAATAAGATGAAGAACTGTTTCATACTGTTGTTGGAGGCTTATACCTAATATGCCGTGCCAATACAATTTTTAGGTATTACCCTCTTTATCAATTGACAAAATATCAATTGACTAGCGAGTAATGCACCACGAAAACAAAGTCCTGAAAGTAATAAGATGAAGAACTGTTTCATACTGTTGTTGGAGGCTTATACCTAATATGCCGTGCCAATACAATTTTTAGGTATTACCCTCTTTATCAATTGACAAAATATCAATTGACTAGCGAGTAATGCACCACGAAAACAAAGTTCTGATAGTAATAAGGCGAAGAACTGTTTCATACTGTTGTTGGAGGCTTATACCTAATATGCCGTGCCAATACAATTTTTAGGCATTACCCTCTTTATTTCAAGGAAAAATTGATGGGGCCTAAAGAGCAAACTCTGCATCTATCTTAAAGTTCGCAAAAATGTTAAATTTCTAGCCTTTTTCAAATATTTGGTCTAAAATGAAAGGGTATCAGAACAAAATAAAAAGTAATTTGATTGATTACTTATATTCTCCCAAAATGAGATGAAGCAAGACTTGAGCTCAAAGGTTAACATCATCACAATAAATCATCCACTTTTTTAAAAATAGATACTTTTTCTTTGCAAACTTTTTAAATACTGATGTTCCATGGTTTTATTTCATTACTCTGGGGATTTTTATTAAGAAAAACACTTTATTAGTCTCATAAATGCTGGGTTTTTTCAGTTTTTTAACGATATCAGAAAAAAATGCGAGAAAATAATTAAAAAGACTAATGTATACATTTACAAAACCACTTATGCTGTTATGACTCCAATTAATCTAATAAATATCTTCTATAAAACCTTTTTTCTTAATGAAACTGATATAAAGCAAATTTCTAACCGAATAAAATGCATTGATCCAACTAAGAGATAGAATCCTAAGAGCAATAATTAAACCTTCAGCGCGAAAGGAAAACCAATAACTTTAACTGCAAACTTTATACGACATCATTTGTCACGTACAATTCATTTTTCATCCTGACAAATCATTTTCCCAATATTTTCAATTGATATGATCGTTCGGGGACAGTCGCTTGGGGAAAGAGAATTCTTCATGAGGAAAGCTATTCAAACATCTCGCCGTTGCATTCACTAGCCCAGTAGTTTTGTACAAAATATGGCAATCCTTCTTCCACTTGCATACTTTTTAGCTCCATTCGAAACAATTGAGATTCACTAATTTATAGGCGACTCGCAATTTAAGTAAATATACGTTTTTGAAAAGTAACACAAGTAAGGGGTATATGGTATCTTCGTATATTTGCATATTTTTTGCAATTTGTGATTTTTTCTTATAAAGTGTGGTTCGCGGCAACTCAGTTGGGAGAGTAACAGATTAGTATTCGGAGGGTTGCGAGTTCGATACTCGGTTCAATCAAAGTGAAAATAGTGTTTTTGCGGCGGAACGGGGCTTCCTGAGCGTATTCTGGACATGAGGTCCCGATTTGTTTTTCGAATGCAATTTCGTCAACGCTTCAAAAGAATGAATTACGAATTGGTGACCATGATGGTTGATTGGTCAACTCCAATTAGATTAACTGCCAACGTTGCTAAGACGGTGATAAACTACGTTTTAAAGTAACCCCGATATGTATTAGGTATATTTGGGTAGCTAAATTAAATCACCGTTTTCCTTCTGGTTTGTTTGATTACACTGAAAATCCCTATTATAGTAAATTATGAATTCTTTCCGAATGGGGAGATACTTGACGTCAGACACTTATTATAGATAAGTGGGTGACTCTCTACCTAAATGCTGGACTTTGGATACCAATTAGCTGGAATACAAGCTTACGGCGCACCTTCGTCAAGGTAGGCAGGTAGATAGTAGTTGAACTTACGTCGCCCTGGAGCAACACACTACTGGCAATGGTCCGGAATCAATCAAGAAGGGAGAGATCGAAGGAGAACACCTTGTAATTTTAAACCACGGTCAGATGACAAGGTTAAAACGTGAGCCCCCACTCTCCAAACTTCTACACCATGCCAACGTGAGGACATTTGAAGCCACTATAGATTTAACGTGCACCCCCACGTACACGATGGTTTTTGGTTGGATCTAGTTTTGAACTCGTAACCCTCCGGTTGCTAATTTGCGACTCTAACAACTGGGTTACGACGGCCCTTTGTCGTCAATGACTTGAATTCTTGAGAGATAAGAGATTAACTTGAGGAATAAATAATGGCAACACAACAGATCAGGAAATGCAAATAGTGATATAAAACAATCCATCCCAATCTGCAATTGCATCATTTGTTCTCAGACTTGTACGGGCTTTGATCTCAAGAAACTCCTTCAAATTTGCATCAGATCGAATTATAAACACTCATCCATGATTTAAGCTTAAACATACGATCATGGATCAGAGTCACCAGGAATTCTTCATCTTTATTTTGATTCCAAAAGGTCCTACTTCTGTAATTTTAATAAATTTAATATAACTAGTAGACCCTCGCATAGGATCTGAGATAAAGTTCTTAAATTGCTTGCATTTATTGATGGCAATATCCTTTATCACATTTCATATTTTCGTTGTAAATCCATTTACAGCGAATATATGGATCAATATGGACATCTCATACATCAAAATGACATGAAATTAACTAAAAATATAATCCAACAATTCAAGTACTTACTGGTTTTACTTATTCCTACTTTCAATTAAGTGGATGGCAGAAAGTTCACACTCCAGTCATGCCACAATTAGTTTCTGAACGTCCATTTCAATTGCATTCCATTGACCAAAGCGATCCGATATTTTTAACACCTAAACCTATTTTCCTGTTTGCTCGCATTTTCTTTCTTACGCTGATTTCTATCTTCAAGGTTCCTCATTTTCTTCTATAATCAGACTGCAGGAGAATTTCATTAGAGCGGAGAGCTCGTTCTAAGGGTTTTAGAAATATTATACAGCTGGGACATGGTCACAATTTTTACAGCTACTTGATACATGGGTGCTTCCTCTATTATGCTTATTACTATGCAATAATTTCGAATAAAGGGAAAATAAAAAATAAAGAACCGTGTACCAAAACATGACCACATATGAAAATCTAAGTTGAATTTAAAAGATGAAAATCACTCCCAATGATCTAACTTTTATCTAAATCCTTAAAAACATTTGTAATATAAAACCTATTAGATTACTGTCACGTTTGTGTAGCTCAAACCAAGCATATTTAAATTAAGCGGCAAAATCCCGTAGTGGTTGAATTTACATTGTCTATATCCATTTGCTGCCATTCGACAATATGCAAATATTGTTAGTGATTGATGTAATCTCTCTCATTGCATTAGTTTTAAATTTAAAAGTAACTTCACAAAGAGTTAAGCTTGTACAGAGTGTCCTAAAAGTTCCCGTACTGACGATTCGTGAATTTATTATACAAAAAAAACTTTAAAACAATTATTTTTATGCTATTGGTGAAAAGCACTTTTAACATAACGTAGAAAAAAATGTGAACTCACATTTATAATAAATGTTCAAAATGACCGCCCCTTTCTTGGACGCAAAGCTGAAGTCGCGTTTGCGCATATTTTTAGAAACGCGTTTCAAGATGCTTTGAGTGACTTGTATCCTTTGAGTAATGGCAATTTCAGATCATCTATTGTTTGGGGATTATCTCATTAAACTTTGTTCTTTAAATATCCCCACAGAAAAAGTCAAAGATGCTCAGATCAGGGGAACGAGGTGGCAAAGATTTCTTGAGATGAGTCGATCGACCAAAAAAATCTTGAAGCATGCCCATGGTTTCATAACTTGCATGGCAGGTTGCACCGTCTTGTTGGAACCAAGAATATCGTTCATTCACATCTAATAATGCAACAAATTGTTGGATAAGTTCTCTGTATACAGTGCCATCAACAGTTGACTCGAAAAACAGAGGCCCAAGAATCCTTTTGCGTGATACTGCACACCAAACGCCAATTTTCTGAGAATGTAAAGGTTTTTGCATTAATGAATGGGGATTTGTCGTCGCCCAAATGCGGGAGTTTTGCGCGTTCATATAACCGCTTAAATGAAACCATGCTTCATCGGAGAAAAGTATTTTGTCCAAAATGTTGATGTTGCGAATAAATCTCCGGAACCATCGGCAATAATAAATCCGCTTCTCATTGTCCGGTTGCTTTGGCTCCTGTAACATTTTTACACGATAAGCACGAAAATGAAAAGCTTTTAAAGCCTTATGTGTCCATCCACATGATGCGCCCATTTGTTGCGACAAACGCCTCACGGATTGATGAGGAGATTGTGCAAGAAATTCAACGAAGGGTAATGCAAAGTCTGGTGTCCACTCCTGTGTTTGTCTTCCACCGAACCTGTCTCACGAAATCGCCGAACGAGTTGATAAAGCGTATCTTTACTCGGTATTGCATCTTCTGGATATTTATGTCGCCAAAATTCTTTGCATCTTTCATATGATTTACATTCAAAATAAGCCTCAAGCAGCGCAATTCTCTGAATGCGTGATTAACTCATTTTGCAATGAACAAAATGACATGGAAATTTATTATTATAGCACAACTTGGAGCGAGAAGAAAACCAAACGATAAAAATTAAAGAATCCATAAAATTATAAGCAGACGTTAAAATTCAATAATTAAGAAAAACACGGGCAAATTATTTTTTTAAAGTTGTAGTACGGGAACTTTTAGGACACTCTGTATATTAGTTACATATTAATACGAAGTTCCGTATTGCAGACTAAAATTGCATCGCAATAAAAAATAATTATATCACATTACATAGTGCTTACAAATAAGTACTAACAGTTAATTTTATTCATGGTTTCGATGTTGAAATCTTGTGTTCAAAATTAAAATTGCATCACGATCACAATTTTCCCAACGACCTGACACATGGGTGTCTCCTTAATCAGGCTTATTACTATGCAAATTAGGTAGGTATGAAACGAAAGTCACACTGAAGCAACACAACGGACGATTGATCCGGGATCAATCCCCGATGGAAAAATCCGAGGACAACACCAAGTAATTTTAACTACGGTCAGATGACGGGGTGAACACCTGACCTGGCCACCCCACTCCCCAAACTTCCACTCCACGTCAGCGTGAGGACATTTGAAGCCACTACAGATTTAATTTGCACCAGCTTCTATGTACACAACGGTGTTTGGTTGGACTTAGTTTTGAACTCCCAACCCTACGGTTGTTTTCCAACTGGACTACGACGGCCCTAGTATGCAAGGATTTCGAATAAAGTTAAAAGAAAAAATACGTTTTATAATGACGAGTACTCAAAAATCACCACATATGAAAATCTAAGTCGAATTTAAAAGATCCCAACAATCAAAATTTTTCTAAATCTTTAAAACCTTTTATAATATTATACCTCTATATTCATTCAGTCTAAGTGAATATTACTTTTGAGGACAGTTGGTAATTTACATGACCTCCATGTCAGTTGTGTGAAAGAAAACATAACTTGCAAATATTTCCTTATAACAGAAGAGATCACATGTATTATTCATAAGTTATACAACCAAAAAAACTTCATAGGAGAGAAAATTTCTCCCTTATGCATAATTAGTAGATTTAAAAATTTGTGCTCTCTTATACTTTTCACCTGATTAACATTTTTCCAAGTAAATTCATTACTTGAAAATCATTCTCCGTTCTCAGAATAACTTACCGCAGCAAAGAAAGAAAAATATGCATCACACCTTTTTCCCCCCTCAAAAAAATATTCATAAAAATCATGAAACATACCTTAGACCCCATACTTAATGATGTAATTTAAAATCCTCCTAGAAGAAGCCGATGTTAAAGAACCTGCTTTGAGTATTCAGTCTAACGAGCTCTTTCGAACACAAAAGATTTGAGCGTCGTAATACGAGTTTTTTAACGTAAATAATAGGCTCCGTTTTACGTCGTCTAGAGTGAAATTCGTTTCTTTTCACGAGCGACGCAGAAGCAAAAACAAAGGAACGTGTATTCTTTTAAGTTGAAAATGATGCGCCAAATTTCGTAAATTTGACTGTTGTGAGGAAAATTGAAGGTATCAACGTAGCAGTTTAAAATAGGTATGGAAAAAACTGGAAGAAATGCTGGCCAAAAATCTGCTGTTTTTTTAATAGGATGGTACTGCCAGCGTTTTTGAAATTTGCTTTGCTTTTACTACTCACGTTCTGGTTATTTAGTATGGGAGACACCTTCTCACTCTTAAATTGGGTTTATGGTAATAAATTGAAATACGTATAAACTGTTTTGTATAAAGTTAGTAAAATTACATAATCCTTGTTGTACCTCCAAAAAGGGTTGAATGTAAATTTTATTATGTGAGGCTGCTAGAAAATTGTATATTTGACCCTTTTCCCTGGAGCGTAAATGATTAATAAACACAACACATCCCGTATAAATATATTTTTCAGAACAAAGATTTTATTAACTGCAATAAAATATTGCGTAAGCTAAAATTTTAATATCTCGCAGAAAGTTTTTCATTATTTCTTGGAATGCGTTTTTTAAACTGTCCAGAAATTACTTTCAATCACATTAATAAGGTATCTGAAGTTTTTCAAAACCTAATATGCAACAAAACGTTTCCAACTGTACACAAATAATTTATTGCTTCGTATCTCTGAAGTCTAAACTGCCAGAAAGAGTAAACAAGGGAAATTAAACTTGACTACAACTGCCAGCATCAGAATTCCTTATTATATCTTGGTGCATGAGTTCTGTGCATTGACATCGACTTCGTGATATCTTCTATAAGCAAGAAACGCAATATGCATAAAATTTTTATAGAAAAACAGGCACAGTGGGGGGGGGGGATTTTGAGTCTTATAGTTCAGTCGAACTTTTCCTGAAACTGTTATCTCCAGTTCAGAACAAGACCTGCTCCGAAGTCTTTGTTTTTTAGGCAAAAAAGAATCAGCAAGATGAAATCTGTATTTAGATCCGGAAGAAGACAAAGTCCTACAAATACCTGCTTTATACTTCGACGGACGGAACGATAAAACTTCAATTATATCAGAGAAGGACGGAATAATGTATAGACAGAGCATTCTTGAAGAGCATATTGATAATGGAACCAAAATTATACTAGCTTTGACAGCAATGGTGACTATAAGAATTTCTTAAGAAATATTTAAATTTACATTCCTAGTAAAATAGTACAAATAGTCAATTCCTATCGTAATGGATATATCAAAAGATTACGTTTGAATATGTGAAAAAGATCCCGCAATACGCCTGATAGTTATATGGATAGTTTATAGTAAAGATGAAATCTTCTAATTTGATAGGTAATTTTGATAAATATCAGGAGTGAAAGGTTTCTTTTTTCTATGAACATAGCTCATTGAACAATGAAGCATCACAGAATATTCGTTTTCCACACAAATCCCCCTTAGGCAACTAGACGTGTTTATGCGGCTCTTTCATGGCTGATTTCTCTTTTAAGAAACCTTTTCCTTTTGTTTGATGTGGGATCAATAAATCACAGTAAAAAGTAATTTACTAGTTGACTAAATTCGCAACCGACAGTTCCTACATTCGTTTCACCGGAGGGTTGCGAGTTCGAAACTCCGTACAGCCAAAAACTGTCGTGTGCTTGGGGGCAGGAGCAAATCTGTCGTGGCCTCAAATTTCCACACATTGGGGTGGAGTGGAAGTTTGGAAAAAGTACTAGCTCAGGTGCTGGCCTAGTCATCTGACCGTGGTTCAAAATTACGGGGTGTCCTTGGATTCAAAAACGTGAAATATTTGATGGGCGGGAATAACATTACAAGTCAGTTGGGATGTGCACAATTACCTCGGTACGAACACTACAACTTAATTTTGTCACAGGGCCACATCCAAAATTTCTCCTAAGGAGAAATTTTTTTCCCTTCTTTTCCCTCCTTTTTCCCCCAAGATATAATATCAGACATAAGGTGCAGAACTGATTTTATAAATTTTATTCAATCACAATATGGAATATTGGAATTTTAAATGTTTTTTGTTCTCAAAAATGTCATTTTTTGACTTGTACTGTTATTCCCAACCATCAAAGAAATGTAAGTAGACTGAGCATTGCTGTTGAGAAGAGCTTCAAAAAGTGTAACTAACATGTCGACTAGTAGTCACGTGACTGCTCTGTAAAAGTTTACTTGGTTGGCTGATTTGGCATGTTATTGCATTGTTGGAGATATAACATCTTATGACAGGGTAGATGTGGGAATGCGTATTTCAATAGAGTGGCGACAGAAATATTGAAATCGCCAATGTCTACTAAGTCGGTGGACCAATCAGATCATGAGTCAATGGTTAGGGGTCTTCTCCCGTCCCGTGGACCAATCAAATTATGAAAGTTTGTTTCAACCAGCAGACGAAAGAAGTCTAAGGGTCATGTTACAACTAGTTTTGGTCACATGATCCTGGACACACAAAAGGTTATTATTGCTCTCTTTTCTTTTATACTTCCTCTATGATCGGAAGTTTCTCCTTCGAGATTGATCCCGGACCGCCACCAATACCCTTTGTGTTGCTCTAGAGTGACGTAATTACAATTATCTATCTTCCTAATCCCGTTCAACTTAATCCTGAGTCTTGAACTAACAGATAGCTTTTTTAACCTAATGAGATACTTTTTTCTTGTTTTCCTATTAAATAGTTTCGTCATCTGACCGTGGTTCAAAATCACGAGGTATTGTCTTCGGATCTTTTCCTTCAGAATTAATCCCGGACCATCGACAATAGTCCGTTATCTTGCTCCTCTGTGATGTTAATTCAACTACCTTCCTACCTACCTAATAAATAGCTATATTTATTTCCATTATTTAAATTCTCACAAAGCAAATAACACACATCTTTTTTTACGCTAAGTTAACTTAGTAATGCAGAATTGGTACTGCTTAGAATATTTTTAAATGGAGAGTTATAAAAAATTCATTTTCCATTTTTAAATGAATATATGATACAATTATCTACGTTCATGAAATGCTTGAATAGATTGAGAGTCAAATATCGAACTGAATACATTTGAAAACTGCAATAAAAAGAAATAAGAAGAAATTGCACTTCTGGACAGTTTTTTGTTTGATTGTAGTTTATTACATATTTTTAACAGCTTATTCAATGGAATTATTTAAAAACTACATATATTACATCAAAACAAAGTTTCACAGGAGGAGAATCGTTATTCTAAAAATGCATGGACCAACGGTAACAAAAACAAATGCTAACAGTACCTAAAATATATTTCACTATAACTCACTACTTAACTCAATTTACTAAAAAAGAAGGAGCCAAAAATGCCGAAACAATCACACGAAATTTACAATCGCCATCAGGAAAATTCGAACTAATTGTTTCAAAACTGCATTTTATTTTGTAAGCATAATTTGATTTCGACACCGTAATGTCGGCTAATTGCGCCCATCCACTGTTCTTCCATATTACCTCAACTCGTTCGCTCCCTGAATAAAAAGAGGGCAAAAACGGTACTACAGAAATGATTACACGCTCTTTAAATCATCGTTTTTAGCCATTTGCGTAAGCAGCCGCGCAGAGCGAAAAGGCTTAATTAGGGAAAATCTAAAAACGCTCCTCTAAGTGTCCAATTAGTTTCAATGACTTAAGTCCCCATACGCTTCAGATGTTCATGATGATTAATTTAACTGCAAAACTCAAGTATCCAGGAAGAAAGTATAAATTTTTTAGGGCTTGAATAATTTCCTTATCATCTTCCACATTTTCAAATTATAATTTCTCTAGAGGGGGATTTTTAGCATAATTTAAGACACGTTCTTGAGCCATGGGTGGATTTAATTGCCCGCATAAAATTTCTAAATATTTTCTTCCTGCTAAAATATCCGCTTAGAAGTTTTTTTCATGTTTGTTGGTATAACTTCTTAGGAAATGTCAAGTGTAAACCAATTTCGTCTTTAAAGCCAAACGTTAGACACTAGTCGCATTCATGAACATATTAATGAATATTTCAGTACATTTATTTTTCATATTCCCTTAGCTAACATTACTTATGCATCAAAGATGTTATAGTATTAAAATAAGTGCTTTGACTAGCAGATAAATAAGGTAAGTGCACGTAATACGAAACAGTACATAATATGGAACACCACGATATCTCAAACGGTAATTATCAAACAAATTCAACAGGAATTTTTGCATAAAATGCATTTCTGTTAAGAAGGCACCCATTTTTGTTTTGAGGCTCAGTCGAGTATCCATTTTTAAAATAGAAGCATATTTTTATTTCGAGGCGCCAAAAATATTTTAAAGAATTACTCAAAAAGCCAATTATTTTAGAGAAATAAGTTCATAAACATTTTATTTCATAAATCATTGAACAATGTGTTTGATTGTAAATGTTATTAGTTTTCTGTAAAATTTACTTTTATCTTAAAACAAGTGTAACTTTTCCGTCGAAGCACATGTCTATGTATATGGAACACCTCTAGCTGTAGGCAATATGGAGTAAGTTACGTATTGGTTAGTGCAATTTAGTGCCATTAGTGCATTTTCCATGTTCTCAAACATGTTTTGAAAATCCTCTTGGAAAAACTTTTTAAATTTTTAATGTTTGTTCAATTATCTATTCACACATGAATCGCAGTTAATTTTATGGTAATTTTAGTTAGATTCATTGAAAACAACTCATTCCCCAACTTTTGGCAATATTTTAAAATTTGGTGTTCCATATCACGCTCTTAACCATATACATACATATAAAGCTATTAGCAATCATAATTTAGTTTATCAAACATTGTTAATATAATCTTTGAGACTAGTTACTTTTAATATCAATTTAGAAAATATATAATAATTTTAAAATGTACATCCATGAGAATTGTATCTTGTCTTTCAATTCCATACAGAAGTAAAAACATGATGCTGGGTTTTCAATATATTTTCATTATAACGACACTAATTTTAGCAACATTTTATCAAGAGTTTATTAACAATAAATTGAGACGAAATTCGGGATCACCGGTGCTGTTTTAAAATGTCTCGGTGAATTGTCATTTTAACAATAGTCACTCGCCTTTGTGAAAGGACGACTTTACGAGTGCTACAAACATCTGTTACCATCAAGAACAGCGATCAGTTCGCGTGTAACACTAGAGCGATCGTTTTTGATCTTTTCAATCCATTCATAGTCACCCAGTGGCGGCAAAACACTATTCCCGAACTGTACTGAAAGTTTTCGTTAAATTTCGGCCCCCTCATACAGGCTTTTACTCCACGAAAAATGAATCAATGAATGTTGCTCTTTAGTGCAAATTGAAAGCAGAGCGGCCATTATTATGGTCATGGCAGCAAAAATAAAACTAACCTAGAAATTTTAAACCTGGGATTAGGTTGGGTTATTTTATTTTTATGGCACAAGGGCAATATTTGTGTATCACACACAAGACAGAGTAAGTAATAAACATACACACAAGGAAAGTTTTAATGACACAGAAGAGAGAAATACATCCAGGGAGAAATCGAACCTGCGCCGCCTACAACTCTCAAGTTCATATTCACTGAGCCCAATGATTCTACTTCAAACCTGGTCTATTCGTCATATGACCATTGTTCAAAGTTACGAGATGTTGTCCTAGAATAGCCCGTTGTATTGCTCCAGTTCGACGCTAATTCAACAACCTACCTACCTCAAATCTGGTAACGGACGGTAATGATAAGACAGGAACCTCGCCTGCAGATGTGCTTCAAAACTACACTGCTGACAACAGAAACACAAATGCATACCGATAGATACTTATACCCTCGTATAATTTATTTTATAAGGGGTCGTATGTGCATTAAAATAAGAAATGAATCCTTATCTTTAACTGTTAATAAAATTATGAACAAAAATCTAAATTTCATGACGTGTTAATTGCCTTTTATGTAGGTAATTCTATTTTGACGAGACAATAATGTTTTAGGGAACAAGTATGAAGTAAATTGCAAATTTAATGACAGTGCAGTATTATATGTTGAGATGATATGCCTTAGCACTGTGGCGACATACACTGAAATTTTAAATATGATATCTAAATATATATATTTCCATTGAAAGATTAAATGTTTTATTTGACTATTTAAATATATGGCTGCATTTTTCTAATTGAAATAGTCTTGATAGACTTCCTATATAAAAAGTTGTATTTACGTAAACTTCTACCAAGTTAAACAATTGTTTATGAATATCCAATCACGTGTAAAAGAAATGATGTATCCCATATATATACCTGACTTGAACATTTTCCTTATTTCATATATGCTTCTATGATGAACGCATGTGAAATATGCTTCTGCGACTAACGGTGAAAAAGAAATTCGCAGTAACATCCAATCTAAACCTCGTTATCAAGTGAAAATACTTTCCCAACAATAAAATTCAAAGTAATTTTTATGTTCAAAGTACATCACTCTTAGAGCTTCATTACACTGATAAAAACGAAATTAAAAGAACCCTATTTACTAGTAAATGGTGATGAAAATAAATGCCATCAGTAGAATAGGATCTCATTTTTCAAATACTTCCCTCTTGCAAGATAACACAATACAATAGATTGGCTGTATCCTAATTATAAGGCAGTTTAAATGTTATTACAGAGAGTTCAGTTTTTCTTGAGAAAGTTTGGATGAAAGATCAATAGGATTTCCACATTATGTTGCAGTTATATAAACATACCTTTGGGTTTGAATGTTCCTAAATTCATATATTGACAAACTATTTTATGCATCACGATTTTCTTTATCATCTGCTGGTTTGTTTAATTACTCTGTGTTTGTAAGACCTTTCACGATTCATTAATCAAGGTAATTCTAATAAAACTCTAAAATTCGTCTAATAAAATAAATTTCATCTTTAGTATTTGCTAAGACAGTAATAAAATATTTATTAGTTTACATCATAATGTTTTAAATGAGTCATCAATTTTATTTTTAAAGTAACATTTCGTCCATTAAAAATACCATCCTATCTCCAGTACACGCTATTTAATTATGTTAAGATGGTTTGAAAAATAAGAAATTTGACCACGATTGACTCTTATAAAAGAACAATGCAAATAATCAAAATCGTTATATTGAAGCATGAGGAGTTTCCTGTGGAATGCAAATGGAACTAATTACAAAATTTATATTCGATGAATAGGTAGTAAATTTATGGTATCAAGGAACATACCTGCAAACCATTTCTAAGAGATTTTGAGGAATTTGAATGTCTTATCAGTTTCTTTTTTTATTCACGTTCCCATGTAAAAATTAGTGAATCTTCCCTCTCCAACAAATCCGTATAGACCTTGGCCTAACTTAACTTGATGAATGACTTGGTTCCTCGTACAGAGGGCTTAAACATGTGCATTGTCTCTTTATCAAAAGATCCAGTCATGCATGGCACCTATCCAACTTCCAAGTAATGTAGTGAAAGTTTGTAGGGCGAAATAGTTACATGTTTCTGAAGCATATATTAGAAACTGAGGGTGAGGAAAACAGAATGAATGTCTTCTTAAGGCTAAGTGTAACAGAATAGAATATTTTCATTGTTTTGTTTGGGAGACGAGAACGAAAGATATTTCAGATTCAGTGAGCTGTATTGCTGCATTTAAGATTTTATATGGGGCTTAGTAGAATGGTTGAAGCTGTAGATAACTAGAACTGCACAAACGAACGAATTAAACTCCAAGATATAGGTAATTGAATTTTGCCTATTTTAGATGTACTCTGCTTATCAAGTTTATAGATTCAACAAATTAACTGTTGCATTATATGTTTTAAATTACTTTATGTATTATAACCGACGTCAACGTATTCGTTGTTTTAATTTTCTTAGAATAATATAGTTTTAGTTTTGTGAGCAATAGAAACTTCATTTTTCAAAAATAATGAAGTTTTAAATTCGAATAATGAAGTTTCTAAAAAGACATTATACGCAAGTATAATGCTTCTATAAAGAAACATTATACACAAACATAACGTTGTGACATTTCAATGTTCATCGGTTCATTGTAAATGTTTATCTTGGTTTACCTATACATCAGTTTTGGTTCATAGTAAGACAATATACCTAATTCAATGCCTAATAACCTAACTTTACACCCATATGTGTGAGCAGAATTTCCTCTGATATCAAGGTAAGTTTTCGAGCTCTTTCGCTTAAATTAAAGTAAAGATGTTTCAAATTTAAACTATAAATCATCCCATATAATATATACACTACTGTTTGTGAAAATTGCAACACCATGAAGGAATCGTGCAAATTAAACGAATCTTGCAGGAAATGCAAAACAGGTTAGGATATACAAATGATTAGAATTACAAAGCGATCAGACATGTATGGGCCGCGCGATAAACACCCTCCAAACTTCCAAGTGAGCCGTGTATAAAAACCACTGTAAAGGTGCGTTAAAATGTGTATGTCGTCGTTTGACTGCTGTAAATGATTGATTAGAAGTCAATATGCCTCGCCAAAAACGCAGTGTACCATACAAGCAACTAACGTTCGAACGGGGCCGCATGATAGGCCTCCGTGAGGGTGTACTTTCGTATCGTGAAATCGCCACTAGCAAGGGGCGTAATGTCACAACAGTGATGCGTGTGTGGAAGAGATAGACCATGGAGAACCGGACAATTCGAAACTCCGGCAGTGGGCCACGCAATATGACGTCACAATGGGACGACAGGCACCTCATTCGCATGGGGATGACGGACCGTACAGCGTCCTCTCGTGCGTTAGCACAACATTGGAGCACATCTACAGCTGTGTCATTGTCTGCCCCCACGGTTCGTCGACGTCTGCTGCTCCATGGACTACGTTCAAGGATTCCCCTGTATATGATTCCTTTGACTCTGAACCATCGACACCTCCGGCTACAATGGGCACACCAACACCGCCAATTTTAGGGCCGATTGGCAACAAGTCTTCTTCTCAGATGTGTTGCGCTACAATCTGGACAATAACGATGGACGCGTACTCGTCAGACGCTACAGGCGTGAAAGCCGTCTCCCGGAGTGCTTTATTCAGCGTCATATTGGACAAACGCCTGGCGTTATGGTTTGGGGCGCTATTGGATATCACGGACGATACCGCCTACTCCAAATTGCGGGGACCCTGAAAGCGGGCACTTCATCAGGGAAGTTGTAGAGCCCGACGTCCCACCACTCCTGCAACGCATTCCTGGAGTTGTATTTCAGCAAGACGGAGCCCGTTCACATGTTGCTCGGAATGTACAAGCCTTCTTCAGTGCACGACAGGTTCCTCTTCTTCCATGGCCTGCACGTTCCCCGGATATGTCGCCCATTGAGCATGTCTCGGATTACATTGGATGGCGACTCACTTGTACCGCTCGTCGGACAGGGAGTACGGCTGAAATTTCTCATCAGATAGAGGCCATCTGCAATGCCATTCCTCAGCATGACATTCAGAATCTGTATGATTCGATGTCTCATCATACAGGCTCTCATCGCTGCTCGTGGCGACTGTACAAAATATTGATTTTCGGCATAATTTTTTTTATTGCTCTAAATTTGATCGTTTTTTTTAAACCACTATAAGTAATACGTGGAATAAATTTCATTTATTTCTGATGATTCTTTCATAGTGTTGCAATTTTCACAAACAGTAGTGCATACATAGAGATAGTATATATCGTACTCAAAAGGAAAGTCAAGTACCTACATCTTAAATCTAATATGTGTAGAGTTCACCACTGTCATATTTTCATTAAGAACTATTTATTTTTACTACTTGGAGCTATTGTCAAACAATTGTTGAACGTATGTTTATGCATTTATTAAATAGGAAAACTTTAAGCAATCATTTGTGAAGTGATTACTTTTTAACATCATGGTTTACCAACACGATTGAAGGTGATCAACACAGTCGCACATCAGCTCTACAGAACAGCAGACTCTCGCCATAGTACATAAATCTTCTGAAAGAAAATTTCCTTACCTTACCTTTCAATTTTTGTGCGGTGTACTATGTACATATTTGTAGAGAGTTCGAAGGGATGGCGTATGAGTTATGTTTACTTTACTGCTTTACTGTCATATTTATTTAAGGTGATTGGCATTTCCTTGGTTTCTTTGGTAAAAAATATTCAGTTATCGATCATTCGCTTGCTTTGGAAGTTAAGATCATAGAGATGGAACTCAATATACCAACCGTGTAGTCAGTAGTAGGGAAAATACACATTATGGATTCTTTAACCTCTTATAACTTACTACACAGCGATTTTAAGTTGGGTGCAATACAATCTAACTGAAAATAATTCTGTGGTCAGTAAACATTAAAATAATTTTCTCCGTAAATTTTAAAATAAATTTATATTTAGAGTTATAACTAAAATCTTCGAATATCTGTTAGGCGAATATATCATATATTTGTTCTTGACCAAATGTTTTCGAAAGGATAGAACGATGTCCGAATTCTAACATGTTCGTTTTGAATCAAAATATTTTATGGATGGTCGGTACTTATATTGCTAGCATGCGTGATTATCAACATGGTCAGCAAATACTAGGGGCTTGAGCCCCTTGGATCCCTTAATATTTTCAAGTATGGATCCCGTTTCCCTCAAACACGAGGGATATATATCATAGATATACATGCAAAAAGGGTAGCTAAATACGAAGGATCACTCAATCTCTCTCCCTAGATTGTATGGCCGTATATGAGGAGACAGGAACTCTAACTACTAGGTCTGAGCCCGCTCAAACAGGAGGATAAATATACAGATAATATGAGAATACAAACATTACTCCAGGGGAGACTCCGTGTCTATCCTTGTGAGAATTTACTGGTTTAGTGGTCTCCTTTAGAAGTTGATTAGTTTCTTCCACTCACAGAATCACTGCTGGTTTTTTGTTGCAAATCTGTTGATTGTTTGGGCTGCGTGTTCTATGAAATTATTTGTCATGGGAGTCCAAACTGTCTATAATTTTGCTTACGTTTTCATTGCGCTTCCTATGTTTCAGTGCTAACTTCAGCCTTCCTGAAGTGGATCTTGGAAGCGAGTAACGCAGGTGGTGTGAGCTTGTGAGGGCAAAATCTACTTCACACTTCATTGGTTTTACCTTTAACACACAGGAGACTTGTTTGACTTGTGACAATCTGAATTTGTGGAGATAGCTGAAGAATAGGCCACGACCTGCGTTACATACTGGGTAAAATATTCATAGTTGATTCGGGTAAATATGCAGGCATTTGATCTCAATCATTAGATCTTATGATTGCAATATCAAAAGGCAGATAGCATAGATAGTCTGATAGTAGAGTCCCTGTTCGTATTCTTATGAGTATTTACCCACTGATAGGTTTCTCTGGGAATGAGTCTGCCGGTCCTATATTTAAGAGATTAAAATTATCACATATGTTTTCAAAGTAAAATCGCCAGGGATCCCTTTATGATATTACAGGCTCTCATTAAAGAAAGTGTCCAATTGTCAATGTGATCTAAGGTAGTATACGAAGGCTGGCAAATATTTACAACTCTCCAAGACTGCGCGTTGCTATGGAGTCCTGACCCCGAGAGGGGTCACCCTGGCTCAGAGGGTTTGTCCACTGAGGGATGTATTTCTCTTCTATATCTATAGGTGTATTTCTCTTTGACAGTAACAATTTCCTTGTAATACCTATATCCATTTAATTGACGTTGTCTTGTGCAGCTTGGCAAAATATGGCCATTTCGTCGTAAAACCTAACCTCAACCAACCAATCTGATCCCGAGATTCCAGGGTCACCGTCAATTTTTAAATGTTGGTCTTGCACAGTTTATCCCCGATGACCAAGCTTAGCCATCCTCCTATCGGCTGCCCCCAACTCCTGCTGCCAATACCACCATAACTAAAATAATAAATTCTAGTTTGATGTGCAGAAAGACTAAACATACGTTTGTGTATGCCTCTAAACTTCCCTCTATTGAAACTTCAACTGCCTTCTACTAGAATTTAAAGTTCTAACAGTTTTTCAACATGCAGAAGCATGTGTATCCAACTACTTCAACAATTACACAATGCATTGAAACAATACAAATAATATTCAAACATACACACAACGATTCTTTCTACATGTAGAACCATAAACTTTTTTAGATATGACCGTATTGCAGCTCGGTATGAGATACAAGGAGACAGGGGCCCCAACTTCTAGGGATCTGAACTTCTTGAAATATGGAAACAATATGGTCAGCTTACAAGTAAAACTCTCCATGTCAAAATTTTCGAGATATGGCGCTTTTTGCTTTTCTGAACCAGAGTGCGATGATTTTTAGACTAAGTCCACTAAGTTATTTTTCTTTGCATAGAAGTTGGATTTCTTGAAAAACACGAGTAGTTAGAATTTTTCCCCTTCGTTTTTTCAGGACTGTGTTTTTTAACTACTGTTTTTTAACTTTATGTTTTCCCTTGAAAGAAGATATGCAAGAAAGGGTATAAACGAATACTAATTGTTCCGAAAACATACACATAATATATGAAACAACCCGGATTGGCCTCGAGCCCCCCAAAATTTCCCCAAGTTGTTGTTCATTCACAGTTCTTATCAAGGTCTTATCTGCATGCAGCTTAAGGAGAATCTCTTTTGTTCCTAATTCTAATCCCTTATTCTAAAAATCTTTTTTTTGCACTCACACCGAAAGCCCTTGCATAGTGAAAAAGCAGATAGCACTAACAAGTCATGCAAGTTAAACAAGCTCATTTAATTTGGTCAGCTTCTACCTTTTAAATTGAATATCTATATCATCCAGCCTTGAAAAGCCCTGTCAGCAAGTCATTAAAGATACTTTTTTATAAGGAATAAGAAAGGAAAAAGTTTGGAAAAAAGATAAAAGGAAAAAAATTAGCAAACAGTGTAAAAAGTCTTAACACACTTTTATCTTCACTGTATCCCCCCTTTTTTTACTCTTATCCTTATACGTCTTCCAGAAAATGAATATTTTCTTTGCTGACATTTTTCTTCTGGCGTTGTTTCAATAGGGAATATGTGGGAACTCTTATAGTAATGAATAAAATAAACGTAGAAGTGGATAGAGGTAATTTATTCCAGGCGCATATTTTATATCCATAAAGAAATTCATTCATTTTGCACAGAAACTCAATATATTGATCGAGGGAATGTGTGATTGAATTAGTTGTAGGTAGTAAATTGAAAAACCCTCGAGTTTTCATCTTTTCTGTATAATCTTATTTTTATGTTTGAAAACCCATGAATAACATATGAATTGAAGTGTTTACGAGATTTACACTGAAGACATCGATATATATATATTGAGATACACATAAATTATGTATATGTCATTCTATTTCAACAATGTAATGTTATACGTGAAGCACATTTTTCGCATATTTTGACGGTAAATTCATGATGACTTGAGTGTAAGATTCATATTCAATTTTTCAAACCACCATGAAATGTGTGTATTGAAGATTTGTTAGAATTATGTAGTGTAAGATGAAAAAACATAACCGGCTATCTGTTTTATTAATGCACCCAAAATACTCGTATAGAACTTTTCCAAGTATGTTCTTCAAATTGCGCAATGTAAAAAACTTCATTCTTCCATAATTCATTCGTTTCATATACGTTGGTGAATGAAATAAAATTCCAATATTTTTAATGCAACTTTGTATTCTTTTGTACTGATAACAACGGAATAATTTTTATGCATCAAAACCATTTGGTAAAATCCCTCAAATAAAACAATTCAACTCTATCTTCAAAACGATTTACTTCTATGTCAGAATATATATATTTATATATCTATGCATATATATACATACATATAATTCAATATTACGAAACAAAGATAAATTTAGGAATTTAAACTTAATACCAAGAAAATTTCGAAAACATCTTGATGGATCAGGGCGAAAATCGCGAAATTTTCGAAATATTGATTTTTTGATTTTTGATATTGATTTTGAAATTCGACTTTTTTTCGAAATTTTCTTGGTATTCTTAAGTTTAAATTCCTAAATTTCTCTTTGCTTTGTTTTGTAATATTGAATTATATTGCTATCCATGCTATGTCTGCAGCTTCAGCGCGCATACATGGGTATACTTCAGCGCGCATACCAGAGCATATTTTTATACCCCGGTATTTTGACTTTTTAGCCTTTTGGCTTTTTAGCCATTTGGCTTTTTGCTTGTCTGCATTTTTGACCTTTTGCTTGTCTGCATTTTTGACCTTTTGCTTGTCTGCATTTTTGACCTTTTGCTTGTCTGCATTTCTGTTACTTTACGTTTTAGCATTTTGTATGTTTGATTTTTAATATTTTGTAAGTTTGATTGTTTATTATTACATATACATGTACATATATACATATATACTTATATGTATGCATATATATACATGTATATACACATTTGTAAATAGATGTATACCACTAGCTTACTCGGCCATAGTATGTCTATGCGCAAAAGCCGCAAGACAGTATGGCCGATTAAGCTAGTGGTAATCCAAATAAAGAAAATTATAGGGAAATCTTAAGGAATATTTTAAAGATTAAGTGGGTGGAGTGTTTTCTACGTAGCAGCATGCTAAAAATTGCTCATAGACTCCCCAAGCACCATATTAAAAAATAAGTCAAAAACAAAGCAACCAATCTACATATAAAAAGTTAAAACACCACAGATTAAAAACAAACATAATGCCAAACCGTTCAACACCCAGCATGACGAATAAAAGAGAGAAAAACTTACCCAACATTACCCAACATTGCGCTAGCAAGTTCCACCCCGCATGAAAACAAATCAAAAATGACATTTGATGAAAATGCCGGGGAATAGATGAGCGTAAGGATTCTTTCAAGAGTTTAAGAGGCATGTAAATCGCTTCCATATTTACTGCAAAATTGTCACACTAAATACAAAGAAAAGCAGCACTACGATACGATAACACATTGAACTTTATTAATAAAAGCTATTCATTTCAAATCTGTTTTAAGATTGAAATTAGTTCTTTATGAAATGAATATTTTAACCTAATATATATCGTTAATAACACGCCAAAGGCACCAATCTGCATTTTGGCGATTTTCACCTAACTGCATTTTTAGAGTCACCATTTAATGTTTCGTGCAATGAGACACCTACGAATCATTTTGATTCTTAGTGGAAATGCCGATTTTCATGAGAAAACAACCTTTGCGTCGTAACTCGATTTTTCCGAAGCATCAAAACTTTGAACGCGTTTTCGTTGAAACGTCAATTTTACAGATTCGTCTTGGGCGTCATGGCAACGATATGTATTCCTCTCATTGCACATTACAAATATGAGAAGGAATGTTCAATTTATCTTTGATGACGAAATCGGTAATAAATACATTAGAACCCTGACTATTCGAGTGTCCGTATTATTCGAACCCACTTCGATATCGAGGTTTTTTAAGCTTTAAGTATTTCAGGCAATAGAGTGCGCACTTTGATCAAAGATGAGACAATACTGGGGAACAGTTGACCGCTATGGACACTTTTAAGGGAGTTTAAAAGGTCGCGTCCACATTTATTGTAAAATTATCACGATAAATTCATACTGTGATACAAATCCTAATATAGATTAGTATTAATCCTTGCTTTATCATTTTTAGTCGCAGTAATAGTAACAAGCGGTACAATATTTTTTCTATTTCATATCTGCCTTTTGTGTTCCTACGCCCGTATTATCCGAGGTCGACTTGGTTCGGATAATCAAGGTTCATACGCACGTTAATTTCCTCTTTATCACACTCCCTTTGAACCTTCATTTGATTATTGGTGTCTCCACATTAATTGTAATTACTTTCTCAGGCTATCTTTGATTACACCCTTAGTCCCGTATACATCTTTAAGATCTTTAAGGACGTATATTCTTTTAAGTCGTGGTCATCACCATATATGGTGGTCAAAGTCGAGCTGTCTGATGTAACGGGCGTAGGCTCATGTCTGAAAATTAGAGTAGAACATTAGTTATCCGATATAATGTGGACCAAAAGCCACCTCGGATAAGGAAGTAGTAACACGAAACAGTCCATACAAAATACAGAAAACGTTTCTGGGCTACATAATACTACTACTGAAAGATTCATCAATCAAGGATTAATAATAATCTGTACTCAGATTTGAGAACCTATGTGTATTTATTGTGATAATTGTACAGTAAATTTGGTAGGTATGTAGGTATTTAATTAGCGTCGCACTGGAGTAACAGTTGGTTATTTACAACGGGTTACTTACACAGTAAATTTGGACGTGAGTTCAGTACTGTTTTAAACTCTCTTGAAAAGTTCTTAATGATCTGTTTTCACAACTCTTTCTCGCCTACTTGAACAAAGTGTTCATTCTTGTTCTCGAAGCTTTATTTAAAGCTTTTAAAAACTAGGTCTACTCGGTTGATCGAAGCTCGAATAATCAAGGCTCTACCATAATACCTTTAACAAAATGATCTAGTTCAAATTTAGCAATATATCTTGTCTTTAACACTTTCGTGAAAAGGTCTCACCGCGAAACCACACTAAAAATTCATAGGCCAATTTTATAGCGGATTTTTACGGTAACCAGTGCAGCTGCTCTATAGTACCACCATCTGTCTATCAATAGCGTAAAATTTGTTCAATTAAAGGTTCATTTAACGACTAATCGAAAAGAAATTTTAGCCGGTACTTCACTAAGTTGATTGAAAGGAAGATATTTTTGTAAAAAGATGAAAAAACTGTTTCAGGTGAGTTCTTTTGGATGAATCAATTCATAACGTTCTTAAATGAATATGTCTTAAAACGGTTTGAAAAACCTTTTGCAATATTTTCTCAAAATTACGTGGTTTCCAACCAATAGCTGTAAACCAATATTACCGCTAAAAATCACGAATGCTTTCCATTTAAGTTACATAAAGTATGTATACAAAATCTCATAAACAGATTTTTATATTCTGTGCTTGGTAATGGTTAGGCAGGATACGTAAATACAGCAGGTTGCATAAAATTGGGAATGCAAAGAAAGAGAGGGCGTTAACAATTTCTCTCCTGCTTACATATCGTAGTTTCCATAATGTACTGCTTGAAATTTCTCAGTAGCTATAACTTACTGAAATCATTGCCGCTGATGTTCCGCATAGTCGCCGTGCAGCTGATACAGTCACCATTAATTGTGATGGAAAGCCCGTTCTTCGGAATTCAATTGAAATTGGGTATATTTTGAACTTTAAATAGATCATTCAATAAACACATAACTTTGCTCATAGCCATTTACTAACAAGAGTGACTAACGGCTACTAAATGAAATTTGTTCATTATAGGTCGGTTTATTCGCTGTCTACACATATTAATTAACTCATAAAACATTGCATATAAATTGCATTTCATATGTATTTCCATCCTGTCATTTTATTTTAGAAGAAAGAGCTACACTGTTCATAATCCAAGATGATTCATTATTAGTTTAAATAATTTCTTCAAATTAATTACCGAGGGCACAAAAATATGTCTTATAAAAAGAAAAATAATCAGGATGTCAATTACGGAAAAACTACTTTCTTTAAACACTTAGATTGATTGGAACGGGTAAAAATGCCCTTGAAGATCGGAAAACAATTATAAAAATGGGAAAATGCATCTTACTGATTGCTTTTCAGAATTACGCTGTTCATCAAATGAATTTTCTTTCTCACTCAGTAGAATAATAAAAGAAAATGTATACTTAATGAAAAGAACACCCGTTCTTAATATCTTATTTTAATTAGTCCTCGTAATGTGTTTTGTGGTGTCTGATATTTGAATTAGCGTTCTTTTTATGAGTTATAGGAATAATAGTCTGATCTTTTCTTCAAACTATGTTTTAAGATACGCAAGAATTGGAAAATATTCTATTTTGCTTTTACTGGGATTAAAAAATACATTTTCTATATTTTCGCATCTCTCCAGATACATCTTTTACTTATTTTAAATTACTTCTTTAGTAACCTCCAGTGTAGAATAATATTAATCATGAGAAAAAATTGTGAATTCTCATAAAAAATACAAGATTCTTTTGAAGAACCTGATGTTTGCTATTATTACGGGAATACACAAAAGTGCAGGACAAAGATGAAACAAATAAAACCGACGTTTTTCCTAGGGACAATTTACTGCGAAGACAAAAACAATTCGTTTCGCTAAAAGATATTGCGTAATAAGTCATTGAAACCACCGCCATCTCTTATCGATATATAAAATCCTACAATAATGATCAAATAACAGTGACGCTAAAAAGGGACTTGCTAAAAGATTTCTTTTGTGTTAAAATGCCGAAAACCGCAGCGGTGAAAGTTATCTATATATAAATAATATAATATATATATATATATAAATATATATATATATATTTATTTATTTATTTATTTATTTATATATATTTATTTATATATATGCAGAGTGTCCTAAAAGTTCCCGTACTCCAACTTTAAAAAAATCAGTTGTCCGTGTTTTTTTAATTATTGAATTTTATCGTCTGCTTATAATTTTATGGATTATTTAATATTTATTGTTTGGTTTTCTTCTCGCTCAAGTTGTGCGATAATAAAGTTCCATGTCATTTTGTTCTTCATTGCAAAATGAGTTTATCACGCATTCAGAGAATTGCGCTCTTGAGGCTCATTTTGAATACAAATCATATGAAAGATGTAAAGAATTTTGGCGACATAAATATCCAGATGATGCAATACCGAGTAAAGATACGCTACATCAACTCGTTCGGCGATTTCGTGAGACTAGGTTCGGTGGAAGACCGAAAGTCGTTACACCAGACTTTGTGCAAGAAACAACGTAGGATATTTCAATCTCCTCATCAATCCGTGAGGCGTTTGTCGCAGCACATGGGAACATCACGTGGATCGACACATAAGGCTTTAAGGGCTTTGCATTTTCGTGCTTATCGTGTAAAAATATTACTGGAGTAAAGTCACCGGACAATGAGAGGCCCCATTTCATTTATGCAAAAACCTTTACATTCTAAAGAAATTGGCGTTTGGTGCGCCGTATCACGCAAAAGGATTGTTGGTCCTCTGTTTTCCGAGTCAACTGCTGATGGTACTGTATACAGAGAACTTATCTAAAATTTGTTGCATTAGTATAGGTGAATGAACGAGATTCTTGGTTCCAACAAGACGGTGCAACCTGCCGTACAAGTTATCAAACCATGGGCATGCTTCAAGATTTTTTGTCGATCGACTCATCTCAAGAAATCTTTAGCCACCTCGTTCCCCTGATCTGAGCATCCCTGACTTTTTTTGTGGGGGTATTTAAGGAACAAAGTTTATAAAGATAATCCCCAAACAATAGATGATCTGAAAATTGCCATTACTCAAAGGATACAAGTCACTCCCAGCATCTTGAAACACGTTTCTAAATAAATAAATATATATATATATATATATATATATAAATATAAATAAATAAATATATATATAATATATATATATATATATATATATATTATATATATTTATTTATATTTATATTATATACATCCATATACAAATGATAGCTTAGAGTTTAACTCTCCAAGTGGTTTCAACTTGATATCTCGCCCATCAACATATGACCAATTTTGCTAGAGACGAGGAGGCAACTCGTCATCAAGATATTACCGACTTTTTATATTGATGAGATTAATATCTGGTCAATTTTCTTCTAATGACGAAATACACTTGCTGCCAAAAGTTAAGCTCGGGGAGGAAAATGTTAATTTCGGGAAGCCAATCTGAATTTGAGAGGCTGCTTTTCGCTGCAGAAGTAGATGGAAGTATGCAAATAGTATGTTCTGTAACAGCCGATCACGGTTTCATGTCGAGAAATATGCAAAAAAGGCAGTCGTATAAGAAGCCAGCATTGTGAAGGGTTAGAGGAATTTTATGTAAGTGCTGATAAAAAGTGTTTAGAACATTCGTACGATTAGTTTTCACGACAGACGTGTTTCTATGGCTTCCAGAAGACGAGTGGCAGTTAATAAGCGCTGGCGTTCTGTGGGACGCCTTATAACAGGACAATCAATCACCGATGTTGATCTTTTCTTCGGCGTTCATCATTCCATCATCTCACGATTATGGAAACAATTCCAAATAAGCCAAACAATTGTCCGAAGTCCTGTGGCCCGTCGCCCAGGGGTTACGACCCCCGAAGATCGATATATTGCTGTTTTATCCAAGCGGAATCGAAGAGCGACCTCCACATCTGTGACATCTATGGTTGCAGCGTCTATTGGTAAGACGATATCTGCCACTACTGTTCGCGAAAGGCTACACATGAATAGACTGTACACCCGGGTACCACGAGTTTGTGCTCCTCTGTACGTCCAATCTAGAGGGGCACGATTAAAGTGGTGTCGGCAACATGTGAATTGGACTGTGTCTGATTGGGCCAACTTTATGTTAACGGATGAGTCGAGATTTGCCCTGGAGCCAGATGACAAACGTGTAAGGGTCTGGAGAGAACAAGGCACACGCAATCGGCCCCAGAACATCATCGAACATCACGCATTCCAACGTGGAAGCATCATGGTGTGGGCAGGGATTTCGTTGGGATATCGCACCGCCCTGCATATCTATAGATGGGATTCTGTGACGGCTGTCCGGTATCGGGATTAAGTCCTAGAATCCACTGTGAGATTGTAGGCTGCAGCAGTTGGTCCTGTTTTCGTTTTAATGATAATGCGGGTCCCCATCGAGCCAACATCGCCGACGATTACCTGGAGAATGAGGGGATTGCGCATATGTATTGGCTGGCGTACTCGCCCGACCATAATCCCATTAAAAATCTGCGGGATGCCCTCGGCCGTGCTGTGTCTGCACTTTTCCCACCTCAGTCACTCTCACAGATTTGCAAACTGCTCTACAGGAGGAATAGCGATTACTTGACTCTGGGGTGTTTCATCACCACATGGAAAGCATGGTCACACGCTGTAAACATTGTATGAGGATGAGGGGTGGTCACATTCCTTGTCGGTTTTGTTTGTTTTGAATTTAAACATCATTTTGTTAATGACTCCAATATGACTTCATATTATAATTTATGAAAATTCAATATTGTTTTCATCTTTGTATGTAATTCTTTGTTTCGTTTCATGCATAAACATATTTGCTACTTTCCTGCCGCATTTCGTTTCAATCAAACCCTACTTATCGATTTTTTCGCATTTTACCGCTTCGTGCTTAACTTTGGGCAGTGAGTGTATCTCAAAATGACCATCAAGATTTGATCGATTTTTTTAATGACGAGGTACCTCGTGGAGACAACCACAAGAGGGTTTAAAGCAGGGTTTATATAAATTTTTAAATTTCTTAGAAATAATGTTTCCGTTGCTGTTTCCTTGCATTTCTAATGCTATAGCTTCATGCAGCGAATGGAAAACAGGGAGCAAGAATCCACGATACAGATTTTAGTTGGAGAGAACTCATTGCTTACTTTTAACCATACCCACTAATTTAACAAATAAACTCCTTCAAAACTCGTTGAATCACATGTCGACACACCAGAACCGGACTATACAAAGATATTACATCTATTTATTTTGTGTGTGAACTTCTTCTGAGGTAATCTAAAAAGAAGACCCTCAAAAATAAAAAATAATAACTGGAACTTTACAAAAAATGTGACGATAACAGAAACATACAAATGAAAGATACAGTAGCACTTTTCAGACTTCGGATTGAACATGGTTGCCTTGCAACATGCCTGAGAGAATATATTTCTCTAGGGAACGTACAATTTCAGTAATTTAACCCTCCTGGTGGTTTTCTCGAAGAGGTATCTTGTCATTAGCAAAATTGGTCAGATCTTGATGGACGATATATCTCGTCATTTGAAGAAGACTGTCCAAATCTTGATCTGGTCTTCATAAAAAAAATCGGCAATATCTTGAGACATCTCGTCAATAGCAGTGTTTTATCAGATCGTGATGGACAAGCTAGCTCGTCATTAACAAAATTGATCAGATCTTGATGAACGAGATATCTCGTCGGAACCAGTTAAAGGGTTAATAATTTCACAATTTCCATTTTTCGTACTGATTTGAACACATTAGAAGAATAACACAGATTATGTGACCTGTATAAAATTAAAACCACTGCACTAATACGAGAACTTTCTGGTCATAAGATCTATTTTCGTACTAGTTTGCAACGTTAGAATAATAGCACACATTATGCTACTAGTATAAAATTAAGATCACAGGCGTCAGTACTGAGGGATGTAACCTACTCAGCCCCACTTGCGGTAGATCACGCTCTTCATTGTGCAATTTAGGTCTGGAAACAAATCACAGACTTTCCCACGAAGTGTCATCCTTTCTGAGTTTCTACTCTGACCCTCTGTTCCCCGACGCATTAATTACAAAGCATTTTCCAGTGTTATTATGCTAATTATAATTGAGTAGCATTTTAATGACCCAGAGGCTCTTAATTACCAAGAGTGTCATTACAATGCTTCGGTCTCTTAAAACTGCTTTTAGATCAAGTGCAAATAAGTGTGACTTCGCATTTTAAGTGTCTCAATGCATATTGTACGTGCTTATTTATTAACGTTTCTCGCTTTGAAGTTTCGGTTTCTGTGTTTTGACTAGTTAATACAGTCTTTAGCTACATTTTTCACATGAATAGTTAATCATAAAAATGATTCTTTATTTTGACAGTTAAGATTTAATGGGAAACAATACTTTTAAATTCTCAAGTTTCAGTGAAAAGTGACAGCAATTTCAAGATTCTGTAAAAGTTTATTTTTCGATAGATTCTTTTCAAATTTAGAACTTTGGATGTTACATTTCAAAAGCATATAATTTTAAAGATTCTGTCATTTAAAATTTTATGTTGAACGAAAGTATAAGAACCCATTTTGGCCAAATGGTAGTGTTCTGCCTGCAAGATATTTCAAAAACCAACTACTCTATACAAAAACGAGAAACTCTTTGACTCTTATTATAGAGCTCCGTTACCTATTATTACAATGATCGTTTCAAAATTATTTGATTTTGGATCTAGAAATGCTTATTTCTTACATCATGTGTACATTGATGTTGCAAAAAAATTCTTAAAATGATTTTGTTTTTAAATATAAGAGTTCTAAATTTGACAAAAATCCTATCAAAAAATATATTTCTTACAGAACTTTGAAGCTTCTGCCTCTTTTCACTTAAATTCGAGCGTTTAAAGGTACTAGTCCCCTTTAAATGCAAAAATTAAAATATGTTTTTAAATGGTTAGTATATAGGATGGTTGTATTTAAACCGGAAGTAATTACAGCTAATTGTAGAACTAAATTCAATCAAATTTGGTGCGCACATTTTTCTGATCATGGGGTCTGGATACCTTAAATCATTTCCTGAAAAGAAATTATTTTCTTGAAATTCCATTCCGTGTCTTCGCAACGACTTCAAACGCTGTGAACCACTTTTTTGCTCTTTCGGTAACGTTTCATTATTGATAAGTATCATGCAATGCAAACGCAATGACCTGTCGTGATTAGCCGTTTGCTCCGCACAATATACACGAAAGTCGTAAATTGCGTAATATGCAGAGAATCGAAATTAGTGAAAAATATAATTATAAGAAAATTTCTGAACTAATTCGTTTATTTTAGGTCGAATTTCCATGGTAGAGAAGTTTTAGAAAAAAATTGAGAAAAGAAAAATTAAACTTTGCAAAAAAGACATTCGAATTTGTCCATCTTAATATGCAGAACCCTAAATATCCCTTGTTTAACGTCAATATCCCTTATATTAGAAATATGAGAATCAATACGAAAACTACTATTTTAAAAATATCCTTTGTAGAATGCGTTATTTGCATATTCCAGAAGTAACGTATGACAAAAAATTAAAAAAAGCGTATGTTATTTAAATAACTGGAAAATTTTTCTTAAAGAAAAATAACGTCACATGAAACTATGTCCCTTATTAAATTGATAACTTAATGATATCAAAATATAGTTGACGCTCAATGGACCATAACTTAGAGAGGCCGATTATCAAATGTCGAAAATGTTTATAAGTTAGACACGCCCAAGTAGAAGAACATTATCTACAATTTATACTTACAAGATCTATGTTATGAATTTAAACATATGAATACCAGCAATAGCGATTACAAAGAAGTAACGGACAACCAGTGAATCTGACTTAATACTGATATTTCGAAATTTTATCTGTATCAGTTTTTAAGATGCTTTCTTAAATATCGGTGCCACTTGGTAAGTAGATGTCTTCATTGCAAATAAAATAATTTTGCAGTCATTTCCTTCTTGAAGTCAGCCTTTGGAACGGCAGTCGAGTGCAAATCAATGAAATTAAATGTGTCGCTACCAACTAACAGAAAACTAATAGCGGCTGACACAAAAATTAAATTTTTACAGTTATTTTATAGAGGTAAAGAACCATGGCATGAAAAAAGGAAACCAGTAAACTAATCACAAAGTGAAAAATTGAAAAAAATGAACGATCTTATGAATTAAGCAACATATCTGTTAAATATGAAAATTCACATCCAGAAATGAATATTGTATGAAATAAAAAAGTACAAATGAGTGCAAGGAATCTAATGAAATTCTAAATTTTAATAATCGTCTTCACTAGAAATTTAATACCACTTTTATAAAAATATTTTAAACATTTCAAAAATAATTTGAAAGAAATTGTATCTTCCAATTTTACTTTTATTCATAACGTCTGTCAATGTATTGATTATGCTTGTTACTATAAGTCGTCGTTTAGAGTGAAGGTAACGTTGAAATCTGTATTTATTGGGTGTTATTTAAGTGCACTTGAATAACGCAAAATAATAAGAAATAACGTACCTTTTGTTCATTCAATATCTTATTACACTATAGTCCAGATGATCAAATCTATAAAATTGTGTTGAAAATTATATTCTGATGAACTTGTTACTTAACTGACATTTAGATTAAAAATAATTGGAAACTTCCTATCAAATATACAAATGATATCGAAGTGTCAGTCAGTTTAAAATTAAAGCGTACCATTTTTGGTAAAAATGAGGGAAATCGATTGAATTAAAAATAGAATCTGAGCTGTAATTAGTAAAGTAGTTTTAAATAAATTGAATAACAAACTCGTTTGGCATACACAACTGTTTCAAGAACATTTGATACTCTGCATTTCCATTCAATTTGTTAAAAAATATATCGATACATTTAATCAGATTTTTAGAAAATGTAAAAGAGGAGTACATATATTGTGATGTGTACAGGTAATTACTATCTCAATTTAACCTTTTAACCTCTTAATTCAGAGCCAGGCCAGGGGTTATTGCAATTTATATAAGGTTAACACATTTTTCATTTTTTTCGTTGACGTAATGGCAATTTTTTAACCTCGTTCTCTATGCTTCGTAAAAGATATTGAAAAATTTACAATTTATCAGATTTCCTATTGGAAGGACAACCGATTTTATGCTTATAATTTGATAATATTCAGAACCTAGATAACTAAACATACTTAAAGACAAGTCTAGACTTTACGATAGCAGTTAGGTTTTCTCGATATGACGCAAGAATGGCCAAATACTAGACGTTGCTAACCTAATAAAAATTTGGATTTCAGCATATCAAATAAAAGATGGATTAGAAATCTCCTTAAAACTGTGTCAACAAATTCATTTTTTATGTCAAGCCCTGTTCCAATGGTTGCTGAAAAGTTATCGCTTGCTATCATAGCTTGCAACCCTAAGACTTAACTTTACACACTTCTAATCCAGCCCTCGCGAGCAACAAAAAATTATCATTGAGCGATAAACCAAACTAAAATTTAAACGAATTAAAATGAATTTTACATATTTTGATACATTATTCAATCAAAAGCATTTCTAAACTTTCATTGGTAAAAACCATGTGTGTTTGATCTTCTGGTAGAATTTGTTTCAGTCCTGGAGAAAAAAACGTTCAAAGGATCATGATGTAAGGGGAAAAATTTCATTTGAGAAATTTCAGTGGTTGTCCACCGTTGATCATCCTCCACGTTTCCACGAGAACTCAAGATACTTTATTTTGAAATCAGGGTTTCTTGCTAGGACAGACCCTAATTCCCTATGGTCAACCGGTCTAGGCTCAACGGAATCCCTTTGCTCCCGCATCAGATCTATCCCATTGGACAAAGGCAATGATACTCTCTCCAATCGTATAATGGTTTGAATCTAAGTTGCTGTGTTGTGCTTTTATGAAAGCTAGAGCATTAACTCTGGAATCTAAAGCCTCTTTTACAGCAGTGATGGGATAGTTTTAGATATTGCAAACAATATTCTGTATTCACTGAATGGTTAGCGTTGACTAATTTTAGTCTCTCTATGTGTATCATTTCTTTTTTACTGCTCTTGCAATATACAAAAAACTCCATCTTCTACTAACCCAATTTTTATAGAGGAATATATTCAGAATTCAAGAAAGACAAAAACACTTTTATCCTTGATCATTTTTGCTCAATTGCAGTATTTCTTTTATACAGATATTTTCACTTATTGTGTTATGAACGAGGGTATTGTTTTTAATAACGGTGGTTTCACAATGATGTTGCATTGATTTGAATCACTCACAGAATTTGGATTGCACGTTAGTTCACGTTCTTATTTTTGAGTTTAGATTCTCTATCTCAGCTGCTGCAATGGTTAGATTGTAATTATAGAACTTATTTTTAATATTAAAATGACGATAGAGATACTTTCAATCATTTTAGTTTTTCATTGGACGTGGTAATCGATTACTCTTGCGCAGAACTGAGTGTTTTTCTTCTTGCATTAGTTAAGTAGTATATTTAGTCTTATGGTGAAAAGAAAAATATATACGTATTCACAGGAAAACTGTATCACCATAGCAATCTGCTTTTGCTATGGTTTGCACAGGAAGTTATATAATTTACAAATATATTTTAAATTTTCCTTATCCTACTTTGAATTTTTGTTTATTTTTTAAATTTCATTAGATTTTATGTTGGGGTACTTTTTGTTTTTGCTATTCCAACAGCTTAGAATCTTAGTAATAAAAACTGCTCAAGAACAAGATTGAAACACATTACTTATTTGTATTGTGTATTCGATGTTCAGCGCTTTTATATATATGCCTATCCATAATGAACCGACATCATCTGGCCGTAGTTCAAAATTACGTGGTGTTGTCCTCTGATTTTTCCCTTCGAGTTTGATCCCGGACCGTCGCCAATATCCCGTTGTGTTGCTCCAGTGCAAAGTTAATCAAATACCTACCTACCAACCTTTAATCAACCGGGAGAATTCCTATGCCACGTTCTTTACTTTTAGTTCCTCCATTTGGTGAAGTGTCGGGTTTATCAGTAGTTTTAGTAAATTTACTTTCCGCTAATGATTTAATTATAAGTTTATTTAAATATTCTTTTTAAAATATCACAATGAATTGAATAATTACAAACATGGATATTTTTTGCGTAAACGAGGTACTCACCTCTAATGACAGTTTATATATACTTCTGGAAGGTCAAATTTGATATCCAGTACATTATTTTTATTTTTAAGATAAAGAACTCGTATAGTTTCCAAAAAGATATGTTAGAAAAGAGAATTTAGCAGTCTTTCCGATTCTCACACATATGGATTGAATTGCTTTCTCATATCTCTAGATTAATTAATTATTTCCCTGAAATGTGCATATTTTAATGATTAAAAACACTTTAAATACCTAAATTAAAATAAAACTATTTTTCTGGGCCGTTCTGTTTCTGCTTTTTCTTTCCACCGAAGAAAAAATAAACTTCGCAATACCTAACATCAAATTTTCTGCCGACTAAGATAATAACTATTTTATTCAATTTTGGTCTGACTTTCGATTGCAACTCACAACTAACCGATATGCTTACGTTTATTTATCATGCCATTTTATGTGGCGTATTTAGAACATGGCATCACTTGGCTTGTTCTTTGAATACGATTTTAGCACTTCTCTGATAAAAATGCTAAAGAATGGATACCGTATTGATTTATGATAGTTGATTGGTGAATGTTAAAAAGATTAAACGCCAAGCGTCGTCATTAAAGTACACTTTGAAGTAATCCCGATATGCATCACGTGAGAGCATTTGGACAACTGAAATAAAATATTCGCTTTTCGTCTGCTTTGTTTACACTCAAAATTCCTATCACATCTCTTTTACTCTTTAGAATTTTATTTTGGCTGTTATCTCAGAGATACACTGCACTTATCGTGTCGCGTTTAGCCCAGGCCTGCCAACTGGTTACATAATATAACAATACATATTTCATTGTCTTTCGATCACAACTGAAAAACAAATTAAATGCGGATATCATCTTCAAGTCGGCCTCCTTCTCAACTACACGACAAAAGTGTCAGCGTATATTTCTGAAACGCAGTAAATCTTGAAGTGACGAATTTACTGAGATATTGCCATTGAGTAAACTGAACCCTGATATCATGTTATTATTTTCCAATATAAGGCATACACTCATCCCGGATATCTTAAATTGTGTGAGAAACGGGTTTCTATATAGGTAGTACATAGTTGTTACTGCACTTATATGTATTTTCTTATTTCTCCTGTTAAAATGAAACGTGTTATATCAGTCAGTCGTATCAAAAAATATTAAAATTATCAATATTGTTCCATCGCTTTCGTCAACCTCATTTTGAAGTATTGTTTTATTAAGTAACTTTTGCTTCTTAACATTGCTTATTGATGAGTAAAAGAACTAAATCGGGGCACTTTAACGATTCTTACAAGTTTAACATTTCCAATTTACTCTGATGGAGAATGTTTTCTTCTGGATGGTTCCAAAGGCATTCGGAAATATAATAATAAAACTAAAAAGAACAATGTTTTATTTAAAGAAATTTCTGATCAGTTTTATCCGCTTGGAATGAAATAACTTTCTTTACTATGAGAAATTCATAATATTGAGCCCTTCAAATCACAATGCATACCCTTAAACTGAAGTTCACTGTCTTTACTTAAGGGCCACCTATTTAAATCCAATAGCAAAACACGAAAGCAACATTACATAAAATGAAATATATCTCTTTTTTCAAAAAAGTAGAGAACATTTTCATGAGAGAGAAAAGAAACCCTACGTGATTATAGCTAAGGAAACAGAAGGTAGAGATTTGTCGTTGGGATTACGCGTTCTCATCAATTTCGAAGGAAATATTTCTTCTTGCTGAGCCAGAGTATTGAAAACTTCATTAGATTTTCTTCGGATGAGTGAAGTTGTTCATTAAGATTCTCTGTTTCCTCGAAAGAAGGTTTGTCTTACACCACACCCTCGAAGGATCCATCCCCCTCTCGAAAGAGCACGACGTAAGAAAATGTAAATTATGGACTAAGAAAATAGTTTTTTTCTTTAAAGAAATCAATGGTTATTTATGACAGAGACTTAATAACTTTTGGGTTCGAATGGCGAGCAATATATTTTGATGTACGAATTGCATCTTTTTGGAGCACGTGATTTAGTGCTGTAGGGGGTTATTTTTTTGTTTAAAAGCTCAGTAAACTGTAATGTTGCAATATTGTATAATTAAAAAGGAAAAGTATTTTTTGTGGGAATAATAAACATTCTGGGCCAAAAACATCTCAGAACCAGTGTTCGATCAAGCAAAAACTTAACATGTGTGATGGACATGAAGGGATAAAGAAATGATTACGCTATCAAATCTAGAGGATTCACTATTGACAAAGGTCGTAAATTAGTTAAAAAGCCCCCTTTGGTGGCGATACATTCCGATATACGGCATGGTATGGAATCTAAACCCTTATTTTATCCCAAATTATGTCAATAATTCTACACTACAGCTACAGATCCATTTTATTCCGGAGGATGCAAATGACGGCCTAGCGTATACCAGATATGTTCAATCAAAGACATATCTGAAGATCTAGTTGCCCAAAGAAGGGTTTGAATACCATAAAAGCACTCTCGAGAGAGGCGAACCGTGAATGAGGAGATATCGTGCTGATAAATAGCACCTTGACATAAAACGTTCAATATGCATGTCTACGTGATATGAAATTCACAACGACCGTTAGGTTTCAGGATCTGAACGTCATGTTGTGCTGTCAAATTACTTCGTACTCCTACTAACAAAAACCGACTGTCGTAAGTGATGTCTCTCCACACCATTATAGAAGGATTTACAGTGGTGTGCCACTCGGCAGTAAAAATGTCAAGCGTTATACAATCGACGATCTAATATGAAAATTATTAGCTTCAAAGAGATCTTTCGGAAAAAGCATCTCGGAATTTCCATGAATCCGTAGAATATACTTTCGAAAAAATAAGGTACGTTCATTAGCATTTTGAAATACTGCTCAGGATTTCTTTAAGAATTCTCTTGATCTTTGTATTCATATTTATAGCATATGTCTAAGTTTCATTTTATAAGTATCTGGAATCTGATATTCTTAGAATTTGTATTGTGTACATTGTGGGAGTATTTTTTCCTCTTTACGGAAATGACTTTATACAGAATTCTTGTAAGTGATTGATTATTGTACAAATTGTAAATTAAGTATTGTCACATCACATGAGACGCAACACATGCGAAGCATTTTTTTACTTGAAGTAAAAGATTTTGAAATGTTCAATTAATATTTTCTGGTCATTTTCTAGCACCATTTATTTTCTAAGAGTATATAATTGAAATATTCAATGTTTTAACTAATAAATAAATTATAAAATGTTTGAAACACTCGTGGAATGAGAATAAAATTTCATTAATTAATATGATTTATTGGCAAACAGCATAGGCTTAAATTGTTTAAAACTCACAATAAGCAAACTATTTGATATCTCTCAACAACTTAGTCTCCAAAGAGACACTGAGTTCACCTTTATGTTCTGAGAGGATTCGACACTTAGTTCATGCCAACCCTCTAGGCATCACAAAATTTCAGCGTACTGTGATATTGCTTTTATCTTGAAACAATTTATTGTGTGGATAGCCACATCTATTGGTTGAGCTTCAGAACAATATATCTTGCGCAACTCCTTCTATCCATTGGTGGTATCAGAGAAACATCCTTAGGCGCCCTCAAATTAGAAGGTGCTAGAGGTCAGCAGGCTGCCATTTCTAGACTGGACAGTGGATATTTAAGATCGATTTCATTTAAGATCGGACATTTAAGATCGATTTGATCATATCATGGCTTACAGATTTTCCCGACCTGTTGAAAGTGCAATATGGGTAAACCTCTCCTGTTCACCTCCATATTTGTTTGGGGCTTTCCAGGGAGGATCATTATTTTAACCCTGTTCTCGTCTTGGACATTTTGAAAGTGCATGAGCTCACAGACTGTTTAGCTTATTTAAACCAAGGGAATACAAAAAATTGGTTGAAAGAATACAAGGAAATGTTGGTCCAGAAGATCAAAATTGGTTAGAAGACACGCAAATGGAAGATTACTGGTTGCCAAACGGATATTTGCGAGTACTTCTCTCAGAAGGTTAAATACCAAAGCAGTTAGTCGTCATGAATCATCTAATCGGCTCTATCGTTTCTTCTCATTCGTTCTTTCTTAATGTAACATTCTGAATAAACTTGCTAATCCGAGGTCATCAAAACCAATATCCCTCACATTTGTTATTATAACAGTGGGAATATAATGAAAATATACAGGTGCAATTACTATCCAAACTATCCTCTACACAAACTACTTCATTATCTTTAACTTGGTGTATAAGAGAAGTAGTTACTGATGATTTTATTGCATATTTTTTATCCAACACGAACTGTTTTGTATCGATTTGCAACCATCTAGTATCTTTCACTGTCTTTACTATCACATTCAGGTGGAAAATGAAACTTTAGGACACACATTCGGGTATCCAAACAAAATTGCTGGCAAAGACTAAAATTAGCAATCTATCTACTACTCACATGAAGAATCAATATCAGTCTCACACATAGTCGATATTACTCCTATTTCTTCACATATTTCTTAACATTATGTTTAAAGTTCTTAAGTGTCCAAATAGTTAGAATTCATAGGCTAGTTAAGATCACAAAAAATACACCAAGAAAGTCAGCAAACCAAAAACGAAAGAGGCATTAAAGTAAGCAGACGAGACCAATCAAGACTGAAAGTATCCAGAGCAGAACTTCCAGGACTGCCTAGGACACAGTCGAAGTTATTTTTAAAATCTTACCAGGATTTCTCTTCACAGCAGATAAGGAGAAAAACCGGTTTGAAAGGAAGAAAGGGGAGAGAGAATTTGAGACAGCAAATACTTAGTCTCTTATAGTACGGAAAAATCTGGACGGACATACGATTATATGACTGGACATATTCTCATTGGTGGAACTCGACTACCACTCGATCAAGTAAACATTTAGAACTTTATGATATTTACTTCTCACACGTGAAGATGTTTGTAGTAGTATCCATATGGTTAATATGGATAGTACTAATACATATCCGTACATAAACATTCAATTCAGATGTGATACTCTGTGTGAGTGCGTGAAGCACTTCCCGAATTTAATTTTATTTCGAATGTGCAACTGCAACTAAGCATATTTGTAAACGTTATTGCGTCTTGATATTATATTTATAAAGCATGCGCAAACCATGATATTAGAGAAAATGCTTATAATCATGGAAGTGCAAACTGTAGTCATGATATGAAATGTGATCAAAAATTAATTTGTATTTTGAAATAATTGGGATTGAGTGTAAAAAGGAGAGTTCATCCACGTTCCTGATAGTTTTGTATCGTCTTTGTTTATTAATAAATGTCGAATTTTTCTAACAAGTGTTCGTCTCCATGTGTGCAACCGAAAAGCTAATATAAAATTACAATGCAATCTTGCTGATACGCTCATCACACGAAAAGTGACTATAAAGTCTTCATCTCCGGGTGAATTAGGAATCGAATCGGATCACCACATCATATTCACGACATAAATGGTGGAAGCGGTGGGATTCTAACATCCCCAAACTAGATTCAACCTAAGACAGTCGTGTACGTGGGAGACGGTGCACGTAAATGTGTCGTAGCCTCAAATGTCCTTACGTTGTAGTTTTGTGGAAGATTGGAGAGTGGGGTGCCAGCTCAGGTATTGACATTGTCGTAAGACAGTGATCCAAAATTACGAAGTCTTTCCTTGGATCTTTCCCGACTTCCCAGCATTGATTCCGGACCTTCGCCAATAGCCTGTTTTGTTACTCCATTGCGCCATTAATTCAACTACCTATCTACGAAATTCAGACACACTGCATCCATTTCATATATGCTCAGTTCATCACTGATAAAAAAAATGTTCGCACATAAATGTATAAAAATAAAAATTAAAAGTTTCATTGTACTAGAAAAGCAAATTCCTGTTTTTTAAAAACAGTTGTTAAATCCAAATCTGTTCTACTGATTCAATTAAATGTCTGCAGTCTCGAACTATACACATTTTCGTTCATATAAGACAGACCTTCAGAATTCCGAGTCAAAATGCTCTATTGGTTGACTCAAGCGTCTTAACACTACTGAAATGTGATTAGATAGAGGCCAATATCCTTTTCTCAGATCTTTCACTGGTGATTGGTGGGTTTTGACCCCGTGATCCTCGGTTTCTTCTAATGATCTTTGAGGGATAAGGATCGCGACTTCAATCGATTTAGTCTACCGTAAAAAGAAATTTCTGAACCTGAGTTCATCTTACCATTACTTAGTGCATTGAGTTATCGGTAAATGTTATTTTTCAGATTTTAGGACTTTCGTAAATAACTTAATAATGGTTATTTGTGTTAGTTTTTTTTTTGTTATTAGAACCAATTTTATTCCATAAAGATGTGTTATTAATAGCTACCATTATTTTCAATGCGTCATTTTAGCTATACGCATTAATGCTACTCTATGCAGCGGATTCATTCATGATCTAAGGCGGTGAATTTCGAATTAATTGAAAACTTTAGTACATCTGTGATGAAAAATAATTCAATTTACTGTGGCTATTATTATTTGTTGTCAGTTTATAAATGTCAAAAATCTATATTTTAAGGATATGCAGAATTGAGTACTTATTCCAAAAAGGTAAGTAATAAATTAAACATTATTAAGATTTTGTGTTTAATGGAAAAATTGGTTTTAAAAATGTTAAGGAGTAATAATTCAATAATATATTGCATTTTATGATGATCGACAAATAAATTCTCGAAAATATGTAAGTTATTTTTTATTACGTTCAAAATACTAATATGTTTCAGCTTCATCTCATGAACATAAGGCGTTACTGCTATAATTATGTCTCGAATTTTAAATCCGTATATCTGTAGGTTTATTCATTACGCTAGCAACCAGTGAACTGTAGGTGCTTTTCTTCTGTGTCAGTAAAACTTTCCTTGTGTGTATATCCATTACTTGTCTGTCTTGTGTTTGGCTCAACTTGGTTGATATGACCCTTGTGCCTTAAAACTCGACCAACAAATTTTCAATCCAAAGAAAATACATCGTTGTTTACATACAGCATATAAACGAGACTGTTCGATTGAGCGACCATTTAAATTCCCAGAAAGATTTTAGTTACTTTCTGTGCTACGATGTAAATATATTTGCTTCAAAACATGCATATCAGAATTTCGATCTCCAAAAAATCATTCAATTTCTGTACTTACCTTTTGATATTTTTAGCTGTCACAAATCTAATCACAATTTCCTCAAATTTTACTATAAAACAGCCCGGTGTATTAAACGTTTATTTCAGTAATTCCTTATCCCCATGAAAAGGGGCATTTTAAGAAATAATGGTAACCTAATTCACACTTCTTCTCACCATAAGAGAGATGGTATGCTGCTTAAGATCCTTATTTACAATATTCTTGACTTGTCTTTCTATATCTACAAAGTAACTGAAGAGGGAATGTCCTGGTCTCACCAATCGCGAACCGAATCCTTTTAGACCCATTTCTCAGAACAATATCTGGTTATTTTCAAATCCCTTTCATTGTAATCGCCCACTCCACATCATAAACGGCACAAATGAAATAAAGCAACGAAGATCATCCTCTCTTGAAATGTAAGATACAATTTCATATCTCACTTGGCGCGCTATCTGGGGTGGGGGCCTAAAGTCATTACGATTTCCAACAGAGATTGGATTCTGAACATCTTTTCCCTCCCCGCGAAGTAAAGTGAAAAGGAAACGAAAGAGCAAAGTGAAGCGAAGTAAAGAAGCATCTCGATAATGACACCCTCCAATAAAAGCGGCCGCTATTCGTACGCTTCGATGCCCCTAGCGCAGTATGATGTATATATGGAATAATATCGATGGAGGTGTAGACTGACACGATACTTAATGACGGTAGTTAGAATCATCATTCAAAGCCCGGATGAAACCACTATAACACCGTCCACTGATAGTTTTGTTCGCTGGGCTGCTTGGAAGAATAAAGTTCCTCTGATGGCAAATCAATTGCAATAAGCGATGAAGGAGAGAAAAGTGGAAAGAAAGGGAGCGAAATTCTGGGTTTAGATTATCTTTTTTGTGACTCCTTTTTTTATCAGTTCTGGAGCAATTCAGTTGCAGCAGTATTTGGTTGTGATTTCAGATAGGTCGTTGCATTCATAGAATGCGTAGGCCTAATAGAAAAATCATTCAAAACTTTATTGATACTTTTACGTAATTGAAAGAAAAATAGTGTAACAGTAAAGGAAAGTAAAGTGTATGTGTTTCTTCAAAGGGTAGAAAATGATTTACTAAGTACAACGTTTATCATTGATATTTGTCAGATTGACCAATATTTTCCGAGATATGTATAATATTTATTATTATTATTTTTGCTAATTTTTCTCATGACAAATATCCATACAAGAAACAAGATGGTAACGTGATAAGTATGAAGTCTGAATTATTAACTCGAAGTATATATTAGCAAATGCTTCTAGGAATTGATGCCATTGTAATACCGGCCACTGATAGTTTTTTTCGCTGGGCTGCTTTTAAAAATAAAGTACCTCTGATGGCAAATCAATTGAAATAAGCGATGAAGGTTAGAAAAGTGACAGGGAACGAAATTCTGGGTTTAGATGCTTGTTTTTATGACTGCTTTTTAGATTTTTTATCAATTCAGTTGCAGCAGTATTTGGTTGTGATTTCAAATAAGTCGTTGTATCCATGAAGTTAGTAGGCCTAATAGAAAAATCATTTAAAACTTTATTGATACTTTTACGTAATTGAAAGAAAATTAGTGTAACAGTAAAGGAAAATAAAATGTTTTTGGCTTTCTTTAAAGGATGAAAAATGATGTACTAAGTACAACTTTTTATCATTGATATCTGTTTGTCAGATTCACCGATGTTTTCCCAATTAATATTTATTATTGTTATTTTTTGCAATTTTTCTCTTGATAAATATCCTTACAAGGAACAAGATGGTAACTTGGTAAGTATAAAGACTGAATTAGTAACTCGAAGTATATATTAGCAAATGCTTCTAGAATTAGACACCATTGTAATACCGACCACTGATAGTTTTGTTCGATGGGCTGCTTGGAAGAATAAAGTTCCTCTGATGGCCAATCAATTGCAATAAGCAGTAAAGGAGAATAAAGTAGAAATAAGGGGGCAAAGGGTTTGGGTGCTCGTTTTGGTGACTGTTTTTTTTTAGATTTTAATCAATTCTGGAGCAATTCAGTTGCAGCAGTATCTGGTTGTGGATTCAGGTAGGTCGTTGCATCCATGAAATGTGCTACACCTGAGCTGGTACCCCACTCTCAAAATTTCCACACCACTCCAACGTGAGGACGCTTGAAGCCACGACAGATTTAACGTGCTCCAGCCCCCATGTACACGATGGTCTTTGGTTGGACCTAGTTTTGAACTCGCAACCCTCCGATTGTTAATCAGTTACTTTTCCAACCCGGCTTCCGTGGCCCCTTATAATTGAAAGAGAAATAGTAAAACAGTAAAGAAAAACAAAAATATTTTTGGCCTTCTTTAGAAGATAGAGGATGATCTTCCAAGGACAACTTCTATAATTCATATTTGTGTGTTTGAATAACTAATATTTTCCACTTCAATAACTATTATTAGTTTGTAAGCTTTTTCGCATTGAAAACAAAAACAGGCGAGGAACAAGGTATAAGCGTAGTGAAACAAGAGACTGAACTTCAATTCAAAGCACATATTAGCTATCTAGAACTATATACCACTATAACATTGGCCAGTGATTGTTTTGTTCGCTAGGCTTAGTTGAAGAATAAAGTTCTTCTGATGGTTCCTCTGCTACTCAGTTGCAGTAAGCAATAAAGGAGCTAAAAGTGGAAGGAAGGGGAAAAAGTGTCAGTTTTAGTAGTTTCGTTATTATAAATTACGGAACACTTTAATTGCAGCAGTATTTGAATGTCACTTCGAATACGTCATTGAATCCATGAAGCGTGCAAAAAAATTATTCAAAACTATAGTAAAGAATATCGTAACAGTGTAAAAAAAGAAGAGTTTTTATATCTTAAACGATAGAGGAGGATGTTGAAAGAATAGCTTTTATCATAATGTTTTCAGATGTGAAAGTAACTAATATTTTCCCATGTTTACTATATTTTTAATATTTCTGCAAATTTTTTATATAACAATTCTAAGCACATAAAGGTAGGTAGATATATAGCTGACGTCGTACTGGAGCAACGCAACGAGTTATAGGCGACGGTGGTTCGAGATCAATACCGAAGGAAAAGATCCAAGAACAACGCCTCGTAATTTTGAATCATGGTCAGATAACGAGTACAGCACCTGACCTGGCATCCTAATCCCAAACTTTCACATCACGCCGAGGTGAGGACATTTCAGGTCACGACAGATTTAAAGTGCACCAGCCCCCATGTACATGACGGTATTTGGCTGGACCTAGTTTAAAAGTAGCAAACCTCCTGTTGCTAATCAGTTGCTCTACCAACTGGACTACCACGGCCCTGATTTTAATAGATTAAAAACGTATGTTGAAATTGGAAAATGCTTATATGTTCGCATAACACGCATTTTTAAGATAAAAGTTTTAATTGATTTAAATAAAATTGTTTTACTGAATTTTGATTGTAATATGGTTTTAAAAATAACGTTAGGAAAAATCCATCTTGAATTTATCAAACCATGTTAACACCATAACTAGGGTAAAAGCTTAAAAACTTTTTAAGTTAACAAATATTTTTATCATTAATAAAAATACCATTTGAATGTAGAGTTACGTAGAAAAAACTGTCACCACTCTTTTGTACTTGTTTATCTACCCGCAAGGTTAATTTTGTTTCTCCAAAGTGAGTTTCCATTTGAAATTTTAAAAAACCTGGGCTGAAACTGATGCTGTCTTGCCTTCTAGCATGTCAGATGATAGTTGCAATTCATTAAAGAGCATTAAAAATGAGCAATTATTCTCTTAATAAATTAATTTTGCTGACTTATAACTTTTCAAAAGGATTAATAATAACTTTTAAACAATTTGTGTAGACAGTGTTTATAAAGCTTATACATCATCTTCGTCATTGTAACAAAAGAATATAGCATATTCTAGTTCTGAGACTATATCTGCATTACCATAAAAGTATTCATTAAATCGCAAGATTAAGTTACCATAGTGCGATTTAATTTCTTTTTCATTATTATTGCCCCAGGATACTATTTAGTTCAGTACTGTTTGAAAATTACATTTCCGCTGAAACACATTTATTAATAAATAGAAAAAGTACGAATTTAAATATTTTCCTTTTAATAAAAAACAAAGGTAAAATATATTTAAATCTTTATACTCCATGTAAAATGCAGACAAATTGTTTTTAATGCAAAGTTTAATTATATCAATGAACCTATTCGAGATAAAAAGAGCCTTAAAATAATTTCTTTATTATGGATTATAAATCGTAAGGACTGTGACCGTCTTTCCACGTCTAAGAAATCTATTTCGTAATGAAAATAACTAAGATCAATTCCTTTTGCGATAAAAATAAATAAATTCGCTATGTTTCTCTCTTAGTGCTCTGTAAAAATAGCCATATCACTCACATTCCGCTTCGCAGAAATCTCGAACGAAAAACCAACAGGAAACCGATACTAATATAACAAAAATCTTGCGAAATGATTCCAGTCATGTAAGAGAAAACTGTTAAATAATACAATTTCTCGAGTCGGAAAAATGTAAAGGAAAAGCATTTTCAATAGCTCAAAACAGATGTCTAGGACAACCAACCAAAAACGCACAAATGGGAAAATATCTGTGAAAAAAACGCCTCCCTCTTGCGAAAATCCTTCCCCTAGATCTTCAGACATGAAATAAACAAATAATAAAAATGGCGCTTACTTCTGCATCAGTTGCAACTGTACAATCCTTCCAGGTTTGTGGATCCACAAAAAGGATTTCTTTAGCCTCCCCAACCCATTATACATACAGGAAACTTTTGAATTTTGTTCTTTCCCAAAATGCTTCCTTTTCCTCCCCCAACAAAACCCACTTTCCTCTTTTTCTCTGTTAACACGAGTCTCTAGTGGACATTTCTGTGAAATGAAAACGTGCCGAATTTCTTTGTTTTAAGTAAACAAAGGCGGGGTCTTTAGAATGAAGAACGGTTCTCTAATAGTAAATTTATCTCGACTTGGTTACCCCCCCCCCCCGATGTGCACATAATATAATTCTAAATCCGCGTAGTCGGCAATTAAGAGTTTCTGGTATGTGCTTTTTGTGCTCCTGCCTCTATTTTTTGTGTTCTTTCCGTGTTTTATACTCGAGTTTAATCTTATGCGTGTTCCATATCTGAAGGGAAAAAGGAAGGGAGGAATTTGATGTCAGCGAGATAAATATTTCACATATGAGAAAATAATAACGCATCCGAAAAGCACTTTTAAGTTGCAGAATTTCTTCCGTTGGCGGAAGAAGAGAGCCAAGCTTTCCTCCTAACAATATCCACGTTTCTCTTTTTCTCTGTTAACCCGAGTCTCTAGTGGACACATCTGTGAAATTAAAATGAGCTGAATTTCTTTGTTTTAACCCTCTTGAGAGAGATTCATAGGCATAATTCTACCTTGCAACCTGCAATCTTCCCTGCATGACTTGTAACCAGTTTTGACCTTATCGACCAATAGATCTTTCATAGGATTCTACTCGATAGAAATTACTAATATAATCTTCCTAAGGGATTATAAATTTAAGGAAAGGACCAAACGAATCTCCAAAAAATTATAATCTAAGGAAAGAAACAGCGGAATCTTTTCAAAGGATCCTAATAAAAAAGGGACAATAGCATCTTTCTAAAGGTTTCTAATCTAAGGAAAGGACCAACAGAATCTTCTACAGAGTGAAAGAATCCTTGAATTCTTTCAGCCAATAGATATGGTTCAGTCATTATGTGTGTTGTGGGGTTAAAGCAGTATTGCACAACTGGGAAATCTCATGACATTCAGAGGGTTAAGTAAACAAAAGCGGGGTCCTTAGCATGAACCATGGCTCTCCAATGGTAGATTTATCATGACTTGGTTACTATGCTCACATAATATCATTCCGAATCCGCTTCATCGGCAATTAAGAGTTTCTGGTATATGTACTTTTTTTCCTCCTGCCTCCGTTTTTTGTATGTCCTTTTCGTCTTTTATATTCGAGTTTAATCTGATATGTGTTCCACATCTGAAAGGAAAAAACCAAGGGACGAATTTAATGTCCACGAGATAAATATTTCACATCTGGGGAAATAATAACTCATCCGGAAAGCGCTTTTAAATTACAGACTTTCTTTCGTTGGTGGAGGAAGACAGCCAAGCTTTCAAATTAAAGCGGTATTTTGTGTGATTTATATTCTTTATCTCCTCACACTGCTGTCTTTATAATAATTTATTAGGAATGATAAATGATTGATAAATTTATGGCACGAGGAGATGAGTTTTACGTGAGAACTTTGTCTACTCGCTTTGCAAAGTTTAATATCTCACTTTTCATACGTATTAAGTTATGTAAACACATTAAGCAATATAAATTTTCTTATTTTATTACAGAGAATTTACTTGAGCTTACAAAATCCAAGAATTCATCTAAAGATGGTATTAGGAAAAATAGCGAAGTGTTACCGGAATTGATATTTTCATAAAGTTGAGATATGTTCTTTTACTAGTGTAGCTCAAAAATTCAAGCAGTTGTAATTGCAAACAATCCTGTTTACAAAGAATATTCTCTTATTAAATTAAGTAAAGCCGTTATACTGTGTATATAAAGTTAATCGTATTCAAAAAGTCTATTTAGATAGAAGGAATTGAAACTGTAATGAAAATACTTAGCTGTAGAGTTGACTGAAATATCGAATATCTGATGACATTCGAAAGGGTTTTACATTTGTAGTAAATATAATGAATATATCTAGTAACGTAAAAATGGATACTTTGATCTCTTGTATTTTCGATGAAAGGTGCTTAGAAATATGAGTGTAATGTACATATCAGGCATTAATAACTCAATACAAAGTATGTACCTGTATATGATGCAGTCCTGATTGTTATTGTTTATAATTAAAGAATTTAGTGAAAATAAGCTTCTTGAAAAATGTGGAAAAGAGCAATTTCTAAAGTGTTACTCCTTCACGCTGGGTGTATTTTCTTTTCTGTGTCAGTAGAACTATCCTTGTGTGTGTATACCCATTACTTGATATTGTATGTCTTGTATTTGGTACAGCTTGACAATATATAACCCTTGTGCTATAAAACTCTACCCAGCTAACCTTGTCCTGACTATAAACAAGCATCAGTGAGAAATTTGTCGAATTTAATTAGGATGAGAGATCATTAAATCTTTTCCTTTAACATCTTCAGCGGGCTCTCATTTTGAATGTTTGCAGTCTCAGATCTCAGATCTCATGCAGGATTTGCTCAAGATAGTATACTGGTCAAATATTTTTGTTAAGAATATATAGTTGTCCAAATATTTTATCTTGTGGCATCCATAAAAAGATATTTAGCTTCTTCTACTTATTATAGCATTTTGTCCTCAAGAGTGAAATAACACGGCTTGGTGCATTGAACAATTTCAGCATATTCGTGATGGATTGCTCAACATTTAGTCTCACATCAACACACCATAACGTCGAAAAGGGTTCTAATAAAGAAGATGTTCCGCTTGGGGAGACCCCATGTCTATATTTATAAAGATTTACCAGTTTAGTGGAGAGGAAAGCCGTTATTCAACACATGTGTTCGTTTCAATTTTTCCATATTTCCTTCGAATACCGCAAGTTCGATGAAATTCATTCTTACACGTCCCATGTAGTAATTTGAAAAGTGTCTTAAGGTGTCTGGGCAGTCATTGTTTAAAAGCTCTTGACATCGGTTATTGACATGAAATTAAAATAATGTCGCATACTGCTTAATGCGCTTACCAATTTCACTCCTGTATGATAAGGTTTACCACTGTAAACATAAACTACAGGAGAAGAATAAGAACCAGTTAAGAGCTTGTTTGATTCATCACTTCTTTCACGATATTTGGCATTAAATTGTAATGTAAGCGACGAGCTGAAATTACATTCCTAACTTCAAACAAATATACTGGTAATTTCTGCAATTTGATGATCCAAGTATTTGAAAATAAAATTACAACCAAAGGACTAATACGATTTCTAATCTCGTCAAACAGATTATAAATTCCAGAAACGCTATTCTACTCATTCTACTATAAGCAAGAATCCTAAAACTCGATTAGAGGCGATTGGATTGGATTGAATTTTGAATTTTACTGCTCGAAGTCCAAAAATTCAAAATCCAATCTAATCCAATAGAAATGAAGGTCGGCAAAGCCTTAACTGAAAAGTCCTAAATCTCTCAACAATCTTGAATCTTGAACAGGTCAAATTACACCACAAGTTACGCGAAAGAGGTTATCCCTGTGTTTAGATTAATAGCAAAATGGTCAATGGATTGCTGCAAATAGGTTGTCTTCTCAATCAATAAAAATCATTAAAGCGCTTGATGGCATAAACAAAATGTTTCGTATGCATTACCTGTAAGCAACAATGAATGCCAAAGTACGTTAATTGCAAAAGTATTCCATCAACAAAAATTAATATGGGATAAGCATCCTCGAAAATGAACCTTCTTCACCCAAGCATATTTTATTCCATGAGCTTTTTCATCAATGATTTGTGTCACAAACTTTAATAATATCCCGGAGTTGCGTCTAAGTTTCATTACGGATGACGAAAATAATTACCTATCACTAGCACAAAGTAATTAAGAAACGAAACTTACACAACTGTCTGACTCTTGTAACCTTGCCAAAATTCATTCTTTTCGAAGTTCAAGGATTCAGACGGAGTTAATTAGATTCGCTGACATGAAATAAATTGTGCACAAGAATCGTAAAATTCCAAACAAGACGCTTGCAGTTAAAACTCTGGGAAACTCTCTACCCAATTTAAGTATTCTGATATTTCTACAACTCTGCGAAGTCATCTACTGTTTGTGGGCTAACGTCTTTTTAAATGTATTTATGTGGGAAACGAGATTTATATATTTTCCACTTTAAAATATTAACTGTAATTCAACGACAAAAGGGGCGTTAGAATGTTTTTAGAAGTTAACATAGCGTTAACTTCTTTGAACTTAAGTTATCAATCTTAAAAAATAAGAGTTCTGAAGAAAGGAACGTTTTTTCTGAAAAATATTCTTTAAGTCGATAGCAGCTCTTAGTCTATCTTTGAGAAATTTCATAGGAATCGTAAAGCTAGAACCATTATAAATTAATATGCATTTTCGGATCTGATGAAATGTTTCAATAATTAACTGATCACTTTCAGTTAACTTTTAATTAATGCTTACCATCTCACGTTGGCTAATTTGGCAATGAAATAGCTGATTTGCTGGCAAAGGAGGGTTGCGAGCAGGTTAGTCCTGCAAATAGTGATATCGCTGTCACGGAAATTTAATCCTCTTACAAATGAAATAACTACATAAAATCTGTTTCACTTCACATTCTTGACATCCCGCACCTTGGACTATCGTTGTATTTTAAGGGTTCAAAGTTGTACCAGATTGCTTTAGTAAGACTTAGAAGCGGGCACACAAGATATATGGCTTATGAGAGGAATTAAGAACTTTCCAATTTGCTCGTTCTCAGTACCCTCAAAAACGGCTTCCCATAATTTGGATTATATCGTTGTCTCTTTGGAACAGCTTGTTTATGAACAGGAGTTGGTCGCTGCAGACTTGAAAAGCTCGGTCTTTTGGACTTGGCCTTGGCTATACCTTGCACAATGAGCAACAACAGCATGTGAAACAACATCATTAAAATACCACAAAAAATTAGATGGTAAGAAAATGATATCTCTAAATATGTTTACAGTTTTGGTACATAATGAATTTTTGAATAATTTACTATCCAAAGTATTCCAACGATAGAAATATGTTTGAACGTTCAAAATAATCCATTTAACACAACGCTTTCTTATTTATACAAGGTGTATTTTTAAGACAAAGATTTCGTTTGTAAATCGTTTGGGTATTTAAAGAGGGTGAAAGTCACTTTTACTTTGAATTTAAAATATTCCAATTGTTTCATCGTTATTTTCGATCGATGCTAAAGCAGCTTAAACGCAATATTTTTTATACAAAACAAAAGAATATTACAGGTACGTATCAAAACTATAGAATTGCTTAAAATGCTCATTTTTTACAACTGTAAATTTTAATATTGCTTATTTCAAATATTCCGAAACAAATAATAAAATCTTATTTTAAATATTGTCTCTTGTCCCTTTTCTCTTAAAATTGCATCTTGAATATTGATGTGTATTATATAAAAATTTAAAGCTCCAGTCTCATTTTCACAGATTTCAATTGGAATACCATGCGCATAAACTAAATTCATGACTTCTAACCAGCTTTGACCATCTTGACCAATAGAATCTTTCCTGGGTTTCTTTCAACAATTGATGTAGTTATTCATTCATTGCGTGTGTTGTCATGTAAAAGCAATATTACACTATTCGGAAATCTGGTGCCTTTAAAAGGTTAATAACATAGTGATACACATATTTCTATAAAGTTGAAAGGATTGAAATTATGTACATATCTTTAAGTTCTGTCACTGAGTACCACCTTTCAAGGATCCAATGCCCGAATTAATATTAGATCCTCTAATTTAACATTCGGATCTCCTTCATTAATAGAACCTGCAATATCATACCCATTTCTATTCAGCATTTCCTCAGTGTCAATGTTATTGACGGTTACGCTTCGCTACTCATTTGATCAGGCAACGTCTAATTAGCCTTAATAAAGCAATTTTACCGACTAATAATCTAGAGAACGGCCATTCCAAGAGAGCTTGGAAGATTTGGTGATTCCTAAAGGTCACTCGCTGCATTATGGCATGATTGTAACCGTAAGGTTGTAAAACGCTGGCTAATCGTAAGGATAATCTGCTATACGAGGCTGCCATAGCTTAGTGGGTTTACTCACCGTGCTAGTACCCTGCGAGTTGTGGTCGGCTCGGGTTCGATTTCTGTAATTGACGTTTTCTGTCTTGCATTTAGCGCAGTTTGACCAAATATGGCTCTATCATAAAACACAACCAAATTAGATAAATACGCTAGCCTGATAGTCGAATGGTCGAATCCTAACCTGGGTGCTCGTAGTCCATTTTCAGTCTTATGTCCCGGTTTAACCCTCCTGGTGATTGCCTCGACGGGGTATCTAGTCATTATAAAAACTGACCAGGTCTTAATCTCGCCATCAAAAAAAATCGGGAATATCTTGACGACAGGATATCAAGTCATTAGCAAAAATTGTCAGATTTTGATGGGCGAGATATCTCGTCGAAACCACTTGGAGGGTTAGAAAAAACCTTAGTTTTGCAAAAGTGACTAGACGACAAACTAAAGAAATATTGAAATCCAATGTCTTTTGCATAATATTATAAGATAAACATATGATAATGCGTATAATGTTAAGAAGCAAGGATCATTAAATTGTTAAGTATTTGGTAATTAACTTATTACTCTGTTACGTTAATTGACCTAGTCGAGTGAGTAGCATTCTTGCCCTTGGTTCTTTAGATTCTGGAATTGAATTTCATCCTGAAAATGGAAGTTCATAGTGGTTTAGAACGCATTTTAACTCTTAAGTTAAGCTGGTTGGATTAGCCTTAGTGTAGTAGAAATTACCGCAGAGCGGCAAACCAAAAATATTGTCGCGTAGAAATAATTAAAAATTCCAACGTATAAAATTTAAAGGTTTATTTCGAGGAAAGAGAAACACAGAAAAATAATAAAAATATTGAAAAATAAATTGTAATAAAAACTATATAAAACAGTTAACATCCTTTGATGTTTTACGATTCGTTTCAAGAATGTTCAACAATGTGATTATCAAAAATACAAACTTCAACAAAAATATATCGTCTGCCATCAAAGTCAAATGGCACTTTTGATCCTGTAACTTTCTGTTGTTTCTTGTCTGTTTTCCTTCAGTTAATTATCGCCTGCACAGTTCAGCACGTGGCTGAACTGTGCAGGCGTTAATTAACAGAATCGAACAGTATTGAAATCCAACGTATTTTGAAGTAATCATGCTTAACAATGCTGTAATAATGTTTCTAATATAATAAGAGGCAAGAGCTTTGAAATTGTTGAACATTTGTCAATGAATCAATTACGCAATTACATTAACTGACCCAGCATCCGAGTAAGTAGCACTGACTTTTAGTTCAAGTCCTGGAATTGAATCTCAATCTGGATATGGAAATTCAAAGTAGTTCAGAATCAGTTTTAAGTCATACATTAAGCCTGTCGGTTTATCCTTACTGTAGCAGAAATGAGCTTAGACCGTTATGGAGCAAACCAAAACCTAAATAAATGCAATGAGTAAAATGCGTTCAAATCGATAATAATGATTATTATAGTTGTTAAAACCTCTTATGGAGAAATTAAATGTAGATGGCCCTCTCAAGAACAGAGAGCAGTATCAAAAGTATATTTTCCTGTACATTTCTTGGATTTCAATTGTGAAGGGTTGTTTTGACCACATCTTTCACTTTAATGTTTCTTAGACTCCTTAGATTACAGATCTCCTTGTTTCTAATATAAGGATCTTAAATCTCTTTTGAACATATGTGTTAGTGTATGTGAACCTTTTTTCATTGTTTTAATCATTGTCTTATATTCAAGACTCATTTTAATGAACAATTATTCAATAGGTAAGAAAGAAGAATGATAAAAATGTTAAACATTTATTAATTTTTATACAATGAAGGTTCAAAGAAAACGAGCCGTTTGAGATTGCCTTAAAAGAGACTAGTGAAGCAATTTCTGTCAAACTTTATGTGTATTTTTGCGATTTGTAGACCTACAAATTTTGTGCAAAACATATGTTCATTCCATTTCCAAATTTATACTTACAGTTGCGGAAATAAAACGAACCACCCCTCTTCATTCAAACAATTTAAATAGTAAAGCAAATTCAAAGATGGCATTTGACAGGGAATAAAGTTTTCTATAAATTCATATGCATACAGTTTGCATAAGGGACCGTCTACATATTAAATTGAGCACCAACTTCATAATTACCATTAGCAAACCCCTTTTTGACACAAAATTTCTAATATATATCATAATTTAACTTCAGATACCAAGTTTCATGTCATTCACGAATACAGAAAGCATAGAGTTCCTAATGTTAAATCAGTTTCCCAGACTTTTATTGATATCTTCCTAAATAATATTCCTATAGCGCTAATATTTTGCAGCATGTTGCTATTAGGGTATCCAAACAAAATATACGTAATGCTTTAATTTTTAAATAATCTTTAGATTCAAATAATAATTATTAAATTAATATTAGACAAAATTATGAAAAGTAACTTTGATATATTTTGACAGAAATCGATTGAGAAAAACTTTTAATATCACCATAAAAAATTTCTGTTCTTTCCACTGGATAGTGTTTGCGCTACACTTAACTTGTCTAAATTTTTGAAAAATGTTTGGAAACATCATTTATGTAATTTAACGGACATTACCTTCTACCTATGATGTGTGGAACAGATTAACAAAGACCAATCTAATTGTAGAGATGAGCAAAACTATGTTTTTACGATAACAGTCTTAACGGCTATTGCTAACTGGCGATAATAGTTATTATTAACTTTTATTATGAAATGCATATTTAATAGTTACTGAATATGTTTAACACATCATTTACTACTACAAATTGAAGTTGACGGTGAAATTGAACAGTAAATATTGATTATCATTCTTTCCAAATTTCTCGTTGATCGAGATCTGGTTAATTTTGCCAATGAAATCGTCGAACCTTGTCAGGAGAACCACCAGAGGGCTAAGATTCTTTGCAATCTTCTTTTAGTCAAGCAGCAAATGAAAAATTTCCTATTAACTACAAATAATCTCGGTCTACGAATAGCTACTTTCAATGTGAAGATGATCCCTGAAATGGACAACGGCTTTAAATTGAATATCTCTGGATATAAAGATAGTTAATTAATGAAATTTCATATTTAGACTAATTTGACAATGCAAAATCTGATTAAGGAATCAAAACATGGCGCTGGAAACTTTGTTTATGCAAACTTTGATATGTAGACGGTCCCTTATTCAATGTTTTTGAATTAGGGGCTGTCAATGTTTTGAATAAGATCGTTTGAATTTGTAGAGGAAGTTATTCGCTATTCACTGATATCTTTAAATTTGATCTACTATGTATAGTGCTCGAAATAAAAGGGGGTGGTTTCGTTTATTTTCCTTCACTGTACATAGCTGTGACACACAATATGGGATAGATACATAATCAAGAAGTTTTAAAAAATTGAAGTTCCAGAACTTATCCATACATAAACTAGTATTATATCGTAGTGTGTTATCATAGCATACATATCCAAGTCCATATCCGTACATGCATAGTATACTCTGATGCATAAATTATTTCTATAAAACATAGAAAATTCAAATTCACCGTTATTATCGTTTGTTTCTACTTTGTTAGAATTTTTTAACTCTATCCAGACCAAAGAACACATTCTAAAACATATTGCTTACCGCATTAAATTTCTAAGACACATCTGACGTCTTGTTACATTTGAGAACTGAGAAGTATCTTTTACATAATGGTATAAATCCCCTTGGCTTAAAATATTCAGATCAATTTACTTTGACAAAAACGGAAGTGTTCTCCAGGAGGATATTTTTTAAACAATGTAGAACACTCAACAATTCTTGCATGATTTCAAATGGATGATACCTTAAATGTTTAATGTTAGAAGGGAATATTAAATGGAATAATTTCTTTGATGTTTCCCATTGAAACATTTTAACATTTTCTGTCTAATAGAACTTTGTCTCGTTCAATCTTTGTTGTCTGTTATACTTTTTTGGAAATAAAACGAGGCTTATTTGTGCCTTTTTTAAAAGTGTATGGCAATTATGTTGAAAATTTTAATTTTAAGCTTAACGAGGATAAATTATTTCGTGACTATTATTCTTTAAATTATTTATTCCAGTACGTTTTGTAAATAGGGGATTTCGGTAAAACAAAGAATTTTCGGAAACGAAGCATTTCAAAGAGAATTTATTCAATGCAATTGATTCACGTTTTAATTATTTATGTGCATCCTGATTTCTTTGAAAAATTAATACTAGATGGGGAAATTCATTGTAACATAAGAAACTATTATTATGACATTAATATTTAAGCGTATTATATTTAAAATATATTCGTATTATGCTTACGGTTAAAAGTGTATTGCCTGTAAAGGCACGTATTTTTATATTACTTCATTTTTATTCTATTTTAGAGTATCATTGATTAACCATAATTTCGTGTAACCACGTTTTTAAGCATTTAATTGCCCCAAAACGATTGAGTGCTATCGAGTTTAAAAATAGATTCATTAATTCATGTACAGGAGGACATTTAAAATCACATTTCTTTTTCTTCTGCATTTCGGAATATCATCAGGAATTATAATATGCTAATTTGGTTTTAAATTAGCATATTATAATTTTTTAGCTTGGTTTTAATTTGGTAATTTTTTAAAAACAAAAGAAAGGGAGAAAAAGAAAAGAAATAAATCGCTTTCTTTTCACATTCCCACTAATTTAATGCTTTCAAATTGAATTGGAAAGATTGCAAGTAGAAGGTCAAATATTTCGTCGTTTTAAAACACCCAATTGATACAATTAGCTTTTAGGTAAAAATATTTATATGTATTTAATTCAAAACACCTGTAAAAACCCAAATGATTCTTTAAAGTAACCTCTGATTTTAAGTGTTAATAATTGAATAGTGTGCGTAAAAAGTTATATGCATTTTGCGTGATGAGCATTCAATCAGCGAATGAAAATGCACAGAAAATAAATTAATAATTTGGTAGAGAAACGCTAATTTTTTCGTCATTCAATATACGCTGCTATGTGTCCCAGTTTGCTGTATTGATCAACAAGTGTTTTCAGTGTTCCATTTTTAAATTCACTATTCAATTTTGTTTTAAACCATGAGCAACGCACATGGTTAAGTTATATATTTCCATATATCATGTTTACATTTATAAGCCTTAAAAAAACATGTTGTGCGTACTAGAATGAACCGCGTCAGGTAGAATAACTGAATTGGATGTTACCATCCATATTATAGAAGAGGCTCAGATTGTCGATGTAGTGTGAATGAAAGAACTTTGAAATATTTCAATGTGAGATTTTTTTATATAGAAATTTAAGAAGCAGCTCACATTTAGTATAAAGGACTCTGATAGGTAGATATTTTTAAACTCTGATATTATAATCTATAGATAGAAACTATGATAGGTAGAGATTTGTAAACCTCAGAAAACAATCTATTGGATCAGATGGTTCTTCTGGATTTCCATATAAACTTAATAGGAATAATTTTACTATCATGCTGAAGTGTACAGACGATAAATAACTGAAAGGAAACAGAAAGTTTCAGATTCATAAAAATATTATTATACTTTGATGGCAGACGAGATGTTTCCCTTACTAATTTTTCATTTAAATTTAAACATTTTGTTTTGTGATTTTGGTAATGGCATCATAGAATTTGTTTCTAAAAGCCTATTGTAAGTAATCCCAAAGCATCAAACGATGTTTAGTAGTGTATTCAACGTTAATTAGTATTTATTTATCCTTCCTTTCCACTTCTGCTATCTTCGATGTTAATTTCTTTCTCAACTAAACCATTTAAATTTCCTTTTTCCGAATTTTTAATTATTTCTACTTGGCAATATAACAATACATAACGAAGCAGTTGTAAGAATATTATCAGTCTTCCTTAAATCAACTAAACAGATTAATATTAATAGATCACTTATACGAAATATTGGTTTTTCATGCAAGCTAGCAGAAAGCCAAAGTCAAAGTGCATAGTCTAATAATTATAGAACGAAAGTGAACGAGAAAATTACTCCTTCATAATCGAAAACTATTTAGGAGAAAGCTTCCCGACGCTAATTCATAAGTACACTCTTAACGGCACTAGTAATAAAACGTTCTGCAGCATTAATTGTTTAGGATGTGACATCATCACTTGAGAAGGCATTTTATGATCGAGGAAATCAAATAGGGAAGAAAATAAAGATCCATATTTGAAAGAAATATCTCTCTGTGCCTGTCTCTTACTTTCATTTAACTAGAATTATTCAGAGATATTATGGTCTCTTCAAACACTTCCTTAGATATGGCAACTCTCCTCTAGATGTTATAAAATAACATGAGTTGTCTCGCACAGAACACAACAAATGTACTACAAATATTCTAGTTTTACTGCCTGATTTGCTTACTCAAAACCAACAGAAAAATTCTTGAAAACATCACTCTAAGGTGTTACCATCATATACTCAAAATGAAGAAATACCATTGAGACCAAAACAACGTTTTAACTCTCAAGTCATACAATTTACTCCATTGGTCTCTAAACGCTTTCTCACCTCATCATTAATCTGTTTAATAATAAAGTAAAAAAATGTGTAATAAAACTTTGCACTGCATAAAATTGTATCACGATAAGAGGTTCATTTGAAATTAATTGACCCACCTTTGTTACTTGCATAATAACTCGAAGTGTCAGAGGTGTATAGAAATTCCAACATCGTGAAACTGACTTGCTAGAATCAGCATTGTTCGTGGGTTGGGGAGCTGACGAAGCTGAGAAAATGAGTCATATCATCTACTTAGAGCAGAAACTGATTCTGATATTTTTCGGAGACACTAAATGTTTATATTCATGATCATGAGACATACATTGTCGTTTTGTAATCTGCTTAAAATGTACACTGACGAGCCAAAACATTATGACCATCCCCACATTTTTCAATGAACTCGTCTGGATGACGTGGAGGGCACGTGATTAAGTGAGAATGGTATTTAAATGCTGCTGGAGAAGGTAAGTAATCATTCTTGCACTAACTTTTGCGAGTGATGGGAAAGGCTGCTGATCTAAGCGAATTTTATAGAGGGCAGATCGTAATGACCCGAAGACTCGGAACGAGTATCACCGAAACTGCACGACTGGTAGGGTGTTCACGATCTGCCGTTGTTAGTATTCATGCAAAGTGGATAAATGACGGTGACACCAGCAGTAGACGCCAAGGTGTTGGTCGTCCACGCGTCATCAAAGAAAAAGGACGTCGGAGACTGTCCATCTTGGTAAAGCAAAATCGGCGCGAGACAGTGGCTCAGCTGACAGCCCAATACAGTGCAGGTCCAAGCGCAAGTGTTTCGGAACACACAGTTCAGCGGACACTGTTGAATATGGGACTGTGCAGCAGATGGACCATGGATGAGTGGAAGAGAGTTGCCTGGTCAGATGAATCCCGATTTCTCATTCATCACGTCGATGGTTTTGTCAGGGTACGCCGTCTGCCAGGTGAACAGTTGCTCCCCTCTTGTACAGCAGGTCATACACAGGCTGGTGGTGGCGGTATTATGCTTTGGGGGACGTTCTCATGGGCGACTCTGGGACTCTAGTTGTGGTAGAACAGACCATGAACGCTGCGAACTATCTGAACATCATTGCGGATCAGTTGCACCCTTACATGGCGTCTGTCTTCCCAACTGGAAATGGAATCTTCCATTAGGACCACGCCCCATGTCACAAGGCTCGGATTGTGTTGGAGTGGTTCGAGGAGCATACTGATGAATTCCACTTAATGTCCTGGCCACCTAACTCGCCGGATATTAATCCGATAGAGCACATTTGGGATTTCATGGAGCGGCAGCTCAGAGCTCAAACACCACCATGTCCGAATATCTCGACTTTGCGTGACCGCTGCTTAGACATTTGGTACAACCTGTCTCCAGTCATGTACCAAGAACTTGTGGCATCTATGCCCAGGCGAGTTGCAGCTGTTTTGCAGGCCAAAGGAGGCGCAACGCGTTATTAGGTGGTCATAATGTTTTGGCTCTTCAGTGAATATAATACTATCAAAATGCTTATAATTGTTAGTTTAACAGCTGTACTGTAAAAATATTTGTTCTTCAGTTACTGTTTCTGCTCTAAGTCGACTATATGTAAAGCAGTTTTTCTTTATTCCGGCCATGGAAGGCTTATGCACGTACCCAACATTCGGTCAACCAATATGTTGTCTAACAATACAATTATTCAAAAAGACAAGATTTTCAGTCAGATGCTTTCTTTGTGATAAAGTAAAGGGGATACCCTTCACTAAATGAAAAATTATAGTCTTGGGGAACACATACTACACGAGGTCAGGCTTAAAATTGTGAGAGATTAACCCAATGATATGGTGAATAACCCAAAGTTTCAGGTTTACACAACTGGGTGAATTTATATGCAAATTCTTGGGTAATTACGTTAAATAGATTACCCAGAATGATGTGGTTACAATGATTAATCAAGGACAGCAAGCTCTAACAAAGTAGTGATACCTCTCGTGAGAACTTACAAACCAAGTTCAGCATGCTTAGCGAGAGTGAAATATCACAACAAAGACAATAAACTAGGAGATGGATGCTTTAAACCCATGTGTAAGTTCCTGTAGCTACGAAACAAAAGAACCATAATAGAACACAGATGTAGATATTGCTAGACTTGCTTTAAGTTGCAGAGTTCACACAATAAAGTATTCGCTTGATTTATCTTCGACTTATATGAGTATGTTATTAGCTAAGAGGAGTAGTTCATGATTTGTAAACATAATATTATTACAAGACAGGCAAAGAATTGCATAATCTATAATGATTTTTGAGTTGGAGCAGTGAATGACCAATTAATAATAAGAAATACGATTATTTTTCAAAACTGCCTCATCCTGTAAAGACACTACTATTACAAGTAAAGTATGTTTAATATAAAAGAAACAATAGACCTTTTTAATCCAAGTAAAAAAGACTAGAAAATTACTACATTCAATCAAATAGACTCAAGAAGAGCAACATTCATTCAAAAAAGGCTCAAGCCATTCAACAAAAAATGGGCTGACCCTAATAAGAGATCCTGGTGGTCCAAATAAAAATATTACGAATATGTCGAGGTGAATTACACATTCGAAGAGCTTTCCATCGTTTCCCCTGTCCATTGGCACTCTTTTTGTCACTGAAATTCAAAGAATCCATTCAAATAAAATGTGGAAAGACCGCAAATTTGCGTTTCAGTACATATTTTTGACTTTTTTTACCTGTTGAGATGTTAGATTTGTTTTTATACAAAACATAATTTCTTATATATTGTCTTGATTTTCAACTCAGCACACACAATTTAAATGACTGTACAGTTCAATGCTAATTATTCAATTTCTATTCATACCTTAATTCATAAGCTTTAAGGTCTGGAAGCATAATTAAAAATATACAGGTAAAATATCATCATTCTCTTTGGTCTATTTTTTCGTAATATACCAAATGAGATGATAGAGTAACACTCTTAAAGTAAAAGAAAAAAAGAAATTCGGGTTAAGTGTTTGGAATATCAAAATGGTATACTCAAACAGGGAAAAGCAAGTACATCGAAAACAGTGGCCTACTTCACTAAGTACCACGTCACTTTACGTCTCTGAATCGACCATCGAGGTAAAATATTCGGCACTTTATTTCACCTTCATAAATCTTCTCCACTTTCCAACGGTAGCTTCCATATTTTATAAAACAGTAAGTTATTTGGCTCAAAGGATAGAGGATAAGCTCAAAAGTAATGGACTCCCTGTGGATCCGAAAGAAGTTACAAAAAAGGAACGAACTTATGTGATCTCTTCAGTGATGAAATGAGTAACAGAGGATACTCACCTGAATACAAATAATACCCCTTTTCCACTTGCCAAGGAAGAAAGAAAGACGTCAAAATATAAATTTCCGATCAAAGTTCCCCTTCAGTCTCCATTTCAGAACAAAAAGGTCATCAGGTGATATATTTTCTGTAACTTTTACGACAGGAATGACCTCCTATTCTTTTGCCTTTTCGTTTGTTCCATCCCGCCTCCATTGGGACCTTTCGCAGCTTATCTTGCCCTCCCCCATATCGAATACAAAAAGGCTGCCATTTCGGTCTAAGCCTGTGAGAAATGTTCTCGAAAGATTTATATATTTTCAGATTTCTCGTAAGGTCTTATAAAAATGCCCCTAAAATTGGAGGCATTTTCAGAGGAAGTTTTATACATCGTCCAAAGATCCATTATTGTTTTCTTTGATCGTTCTTCATTTTTATATAGAGTCGGAAGGAGCGAAAGGATATATGAGCTTAAAGTAGGTTATGGTAAGGAATTTGAGATATTGGTGGTTGTTGGAAATGATAACAAAGTTCTTGTGTTTTGCTTCGAAGTATCCAGATGAAAAATTGTTCTGCATTTTCATTGGTATCGCTAAGTGTTATTCTGTAGTTGGTCAATTTTTCTTTAGATTGATTGAAATTATCGATGGCGATGTGATTTTATTGTAACAATAAAATATTACTAATATTAATTTATTTATATGGTGTTATCAAAACATTTGATTGCATCTTCAATCCATGTGCGACTTACACCTTAAGAAAGCACTTTACAAAGAGGAAGTAAAACTGTAATCACATAATAAAAAGTTGTTTTACTCTTCATTAGTTGCGGAACTTCAAATTAAAATATTAAATATACAAATAATTAAAATAGTGTTAATGATATTGGTGAATGTAAAATGGTGATGATGTGTTCATGATTCGGTTACAAATAAGAAGCATGTTCCAATTTAATTCAAGGATTTGAAAGAGGGCATTTTGCATCCAACTATATTTGGGTTTAAATGCCATCGTGTGTAATATTTTAATAATTGTTCAAAATAATTTAATACTTTTACTAAAATTATCTTGCGAACAACAGGGCAAGTTGAGCATTAAAAATTTCTATCTACAACTCGTTTGAGAGATAAAGTGGTTTTCACTGCATACTTAATAACATGCAATGTGAAAAGTCTTTGAACTCCTTTTGTGTTTGGATTTCCTAACACTGCTATTATTATGTTGAATAAATATTGAATTGTGTTTTAATCAGGTGTTTGATATTATCTAGAATAGACACCATTTTTTTGTTGATAGACTCACTATTTTGTTGAAATGATTTTAATTTTTTTTCCAAATTATATTGTGTGATGATCATGTCGAGATCTTTACAACGATGCAATCGAAGAATAGTTCCGTTTGTGCCAGGGCCCTGACGTAGTGCAAAACTAAGTTAGGTATCAAAATTATTTACACATAGGGGCATGATTATATATTCCATCAAGAGAGAGAGGAGAGAGAGAGAGTCCGAATATGCATCAGTTTTCAGATAACTGGTCAATAGGCTCGGTTGATACGCTTGATTAATTCATAAATATGTAGCTTACATTTTCCATTTAAAACCCTAAACATTGAGTATATAGTAAAGCCTAGTTTCCAATCAAATGGGCTGTATTGCCTTTATACCTACACGAGATGGACACTAGTCAATAGTTGCATCACATCGGGCATTTCAATCTGCTAATTCTAATAATTAGTTTGTCTTGAATCTCAGGAAACTAATTACTAAAATTTTAAATTTTGTCGATCGGACAAACAAAATAGGTACTATTATAATTTAAATTAAATTTAAAAAAGTAATTACTAACTCTGTTTTTCGAAGTTGCTTTTGAAAACTGTTTTGGAAACAATTTATTTATAATACTTTGTAATAAAAATTAATCCTCAAAATTATTTATATGCGTATTATTTGAAATTATTTGTGAACACATTTGTCTAAATTTTAAAGTTAGCTTAAATGAAATAAATCTTAAACAGTTTAAACCATTTCACCATCTATAAGGCAAAACATCGGTTGAAAATAACTGCTCAAGTGCTTTATTTTCTCGAATAGTTTGTCTTATTTGCTCTTCACTGTAGTTCAACGAATTTATCTGATTTAGTTGCAAATATCAGTTTGTAGCGCGTTTAATAGGGGTTATTCACATATATTTTTGTAGGGCTACACGTATCTATTCTTATGGATTAATTATTGCAACTAATAATTACAACAATTGTCTAATTAGTATTATTTATCACGGGAGAACAGCACATGCAAAAGTTGCAGCTCTTTTATCAGAAGCAACCTTATATTGTCAATAACAAGACATAAATAGAGAAAATGTATGATCATCTATTTAGTGAAAGATTCTGATAAAATCAGTCTGTGAGGTGATTTTTGACGGACTAATTAGTTTTCGTTCATCACAGGATAGTGACAATCTGGTTCTGATGAGTTCTTTCCCCTACATTGGATTTACCCTCTGAGGGGTTCATACGTATAAATACGCTCTGAAACACGCAGTTTTCCCTGCATGGTTTCTAATCAGTTTTACCCTTCTTGATCAATAGAAATTTTTCTGGGATTCCTTCAGTCAATCAGTGTGGGTATTTTGTCATATTGTGTGTTGTGGAGTAGAAACAATGCTACACTAGTCAGAAATCTGGATTAGGCTTATCACGTTGGCGTGGCTTGGAAGTTTGGAGAGTGGGGTGCCAGCTCAGGTGTTGACCTCGTCATCTGACCGTGGTTCAAAATTACGAAGTTCCGTTCGGGATTGATCCGGGACCATCGCCAATAATCCGCTGTGTTACTCCAGTGCGACGCCAATTCAACTACCCACCTATCTCAGTTAGTGTTAAAATGCAAAACGTTCTCAACACATGTTTAGGAAAAGATCAAATAAAATCCTATTCTATGTTACTTACTCGTACTTTTGTACAATCAAAAAAATTTTATGCTTCATCCACCACAACAATGAAAGGTATTTTGAATATTCTGAATTTGTATATCATTGCCCTCAGGTTATTTAAATTTCATAAACAAATTTTGAATCTGAAAATCTAAAAAGCTTTATTAATAATGCGCATTTTAATATTTTGCAGAGACAAAAATATCAGCTGTCGCCTTCAAATAATGTAGAAATTCGAAATTAACTGCTTTGAATACTTTGTTTTTCTACGTTACTCTTGTTTTTAAATTGGTATGTTAGTTAAGATATAGGAAACCAATAAAGATTTATCACACAGTACAGAACAATTCTCCTGGGCTAAGTCACTGGTTTTACAACCAAATATTATTCTATAGTTGTCACATACTACACATTGGATGCCATTTCAGACTTTATATATATATATATATATATATATATTTCCAATTACTCTAGGATGTGCATGTACCCTGTAGGTGTCCAATTTCTGTACAGTAGAGCTTTCAGAATGCATCTTGGAAGTATGTAGAGAATTATTGTCCAGTTATGCATTCACAATAAGTTAGCTCTGTCCAAATGGTCATGATATTCACACCAAATGGATCCAATTTCTGCGATATTAAAAGGAATATATCACCATCCAGGTGCCACACCATTCAGGTGCCACACCATTCAGGTCACATTTACGCTTAAAGGCACTCCACATAAATAAATCATATTGAAATGATACACCCTTATTGTACTGAAGTCACACTAATTACAGTTTCCACAGCAAATCCCGCAATCTGATTTGGAACATGAAATTAATGGAAATGAAGAGATGATTTTCGTTTCCATGTTTTGAGGATTGCATAATTTGGGCCTAATCTAGAAGATTCGGTTGAGTCACAATTTACGCCTGAAATTTCAATTCATTTCTTAGAAGAAAGTCGGATATTAAGAAACTTACGAATATTCTCAAATACCTTCAACTGAAGTATGCATAATTTCTATTGAAGGAAATACAAATACTATTCGGAACTAAAGTATGGAATAGATGATAAATATTACATATCTACTCCATACTTTAATTCGATAAGATGTCTTGTAATATGGTAGAGATTTTAGAACACTTACCATTTCTTCTGCAATTTTTAAGTAATGCTTTTAATTCTCAATTTGCTTATTACTTACTTGTAACTTATTTCTTTAAAGTTGGACGATTTGGCATCTTATCGCCTCGTTTGGCGGTGTAACATCTTATGACGATGTAGTGTGTGCATGCGCATTTCTAGAGTGGCTACAAAAATGGTAAAAAAGAGCCAGTCTACTACTCTGTTGCACAGAGCAATCAAATAATGAATCAATGAATGGGCATTTTCTTCAGTCCCGAGGACCAATTGGATGATGAATATTTGTTTATACCCAGCAGACGAAAGTAGGCAAATGATCACGTTACTACTAGCACATAAAAAGGTTACCATTGCTCCCTCTACTTTTATACATATTTCTTCTGTACTAAGAACACAGAACTAACACTAACTTGTGATAACCAAACTCGATGGTATATTTGATTCTGATCAACTCGGATTCTACACTGCTGCTATTACAATTTACCTTATCTGATATTTTAAATTTAAAGTGACATTATTGATCAAATGGCTTGCTTTTTACAAATTTTATTACACACCCTTTGAACATCATGCTTGTTTTTACATAAATATGAACCATAAAATGTTTTGAAATAGCACAATGGAATACGACGTTAGAGGTAAAATCTTACTGAAAAATACTAAATTACTGAAACTAAGAAAAATTCTATAAAATCCCACCCATTGTAATCTCGAACTTTTAAAGGTAGACAAATTTTCTTCCGTTACAAATTCTATTGGTTGAAGTAGTAAATGAACTTTTACTGTTTAATTGTTCAATTACCATTTGACATCACAGTTCATTGTATTGTATTCAGTATTCATTGTATTCATTGTATTTCATTGTATTGTATTTCATTCATTGTATCAGTAATCCTATATACATCTATTTAAGTAATATAACAAATATTCTAATAGTACGAAATGTTATTTTAAATATTGTTATTGCTTATTCAACTTTTCAATTTTAATTCATTGTATTAGTATTAGACATATTTCCATCAATTTATAAAGAATATTCTAATGTCAATAAATGTTATTTTCAGCATTCTTCTTCCCAATAACGTACCCATTGCAAACTCCTATCTTCAGAGGAAGACATACTTCCTTCTGATTCGGATTTTATTGGATGAAATCGAATGGATCAGTTAGCGAAATAGTAAATTGGTATTTTTCCTTTCAAATTGTTCAACCTTTATTCAATTTTTCAGTTTTAATTCATTGCCTCAGTAACCTTATATCCATCAATTTACAAAGAAGTCTAATAGCAAGAAATGTTGTTTCAAGTATTGTTCATTAATAACACCCACATTGCAATCTTCTTTCTTCAGAGAAAAACATACTTCCTTCTGATTCAGATTTTATTGGATGAAATCGAACTGATCGGTTAGCAAAATAGTAAATAGGTATTTTTTCTTTTCAATTGTTCAATTTCTATTCAGTTTTTCACTTTTAATTCATTGCCTCAGTAACCTTATATCCATCAATATACAAACAATAGTCTAATAGCAAGAAATGTTATTTTAAGTATTGTTCTTTAATAACAACCCATTGCTTTCTCGCATTTCCCGAGGAAGACGTGATTCTTTCGTTTCAGAATCTATTCCCTGTAATGCATTGAAAAGGAAAAACGTTCAGCTTGATCCATTTCACTCGAGCCAGCGACATTCAATCTCTGATAGTAAACCCATTTTCGCACCGATGCCTTTAGTGGCGCTTTCAACTCGACGCCTCGCGTGAAATTACGCAGTCCAGAAAGCTTCCCGAATCCGACACAACTTATTTCCATCAAGAAATGTAAATTACCGCTGCAACCTATCCTTCCATCACTTTGCAAACTAATAAAAAATAAACTTAAATTTATTGAGAATATAAAAAAAGGCTTTCAGTCCCTAAAAGAAATGGAACTTTCTTCTTTTCTTATCTGAAAAGAGGATGTCGAAAAGTTCTAAAGGAAGGGTAACCGAATTTTTTTCATCTCAGAATTATCTCTTCAATATTTTCTTCTCGCGTGAGAAAAAATGTTTGAATGAAATGGCGTCAGAGAGAGAGAGTGGCAGGTTTTCCTGCCATCTCACTAATGTTGACAGATTCCGGCAGAGAATCGAAGATGACTTTAAACTTTGATAAGCTTTACGTTTCCGGTTTCTTCGGGTCCGGTAACGTCTGTCGTGTCCTCGGAACATTCAGAGGAGGGTTATAAACATGAAAAATGATATAGGTTTTCAGGGAAATACCGTACTTAATCTTATTCTTGAAAGAGAAGATGCTCAAAAAATAAATCTCCTAGAAGTCTATAAGAAATTTACTTATCTTGACGTTTCTGGATTCTTAAGAAGTCTGGAAATGAAAATAAATTATCTTAAGTGGAGGTAGTTCTCTTTTCATTTTAAGTGTCTAGACCCCAATTGGTTGATGATAACACTAGTATTTTATCCCAAACTTAGGAAGAAAATATAGTGTAAGTGCATGTAATATGGAACCTGTCCCATATTGAGTGTCAGTTTTATATATTTAAAAAATACTATATTTGCTATGATCAAGGAAATATTCTCTATGAGAAATAACTGTTCAGGGGGTTCATAAGTATATATTCGTTGAGCAACCTGCAATCTTCCCTGTGTGACTTCTTAACAGTTTTGATCGTGACCTTGAATTTCTACAAAGATTATTTCAACCAATAGATGCGGTTATTTAGTTATGTGTGTTAAGGGATAAATGCAATCGGAAATCTTGTGATGTTTAGAGTGTCAATTGAAAAGTAATTAATCAGTATTTTTTTCCAAAACTCGGAGCATTGAATTCAGCTGAAATACTTTAGCCATAGACAATTTCAAGACTTTTTGAAGCTGTTTCCTCTGTGGACCACATTCAACACACTTTGAGTAACAAATTCGAATGTGCACTATTGAATTATAATATACTAACTGATCGCGCTAAACTTTCTTAATTGCTTATATCTATTGGTGATAAAGTGTCGTTACCCACATTTAATAATTTATTCAAATCCATTTATAATAGCAAAGCCAATATTCACATTTCATACCTCCAAATGAAATGAAACTATCCCACCATATATAACATCATATCGCGTACTTCCTGCATGGGTTCTTATCCCTAATTAAAATGCATGACCAAAAGTTTACTCCTCGGTCATGTTACGTCAAGTCGCTTCTGAACACACACTTCAATTCCACCCCATTTCCTTGTTTAAAGGAATTGGGTATTATTTGACGCTAAACCTATTTTTGACTTCCCTTGCTCTTTCTTTTCTGTGCTAATTTCTATCATCCAGATTTCTCATTGATTCCTGTAATCAGACTGCTGAAGAATTTCATTAGTGTCCAACTCTTCAGTGTAGTTTTAACAATATTACACAACTCCATAGCTCAAATAAAGCATATTTAAACTAAGCGGCAAAATTGGCGAATGAATCCCATAGCGGTCGATTTTAAATTATTTATATCCGTTGTTGCCGTAGGAAAGAAACAAATAACGTCGATTTCTGGGCCATGCATCTTAGTGAAATGTATGTATATACATTTCCAAAATACGTGGATCACGGATGGACATGAAAATTAGTAGAGCTGTCGCTTATACGCAAATCATGTGGGCCCTTAATGACCCAAGTAAACAATATAAAAAGGGAGAAAAAAGCCAGTTTTAAGTGTTGGAATTGTGTTTGCTAGCTGTTCCTGTGTACTGGAAGCTTAATTATGTGAAGCGAATGGTATGACATCATCCCTTCCGACGAATCTCACGAATCTCACACCACGATGGTCGCATCTGAGTCTGGGGACACAGTGATAGACTGCATGTCTTTTGCATTATGCATCACTATACCACACCATCACCTGGCTTTATGGTATGGGGTGCCATTAGATTTTACTCATCCATCTGCACAATATGCATTGCCGGTAATCTCAACAGTCACCTCTACATCTCTGAAGTTGTGTAGCCTATTGTCATACTTTAGCTTCAGGGCTTACCTACCGATTTTCAACAGGACAATGCCCGATGTAATGTAACGTACAACATTACATGCTACTTAATATTATTTCGTCATTAGCAAAACTGACCAGATCTTGATGGAGAAGATATCGTGTTATTAGAAAAAAACTGGTGAGATCTTGATCTTGTCAGCGACACAAAATCGTTAATATCTTGATGACGAGATATCTTGTCATTGCAAATATTTGTTCAGATCTTGATGGGGATGAGATATCTCGTCGAAACCATTTGGAGAGTGAAATCCATACAGTACACAAAAATGCGTCTGAAAATCTTAGCAAGTGAAGACGATGATTATACGTAATCAATGCTCTGCCTAATTGATTTAGAGTTCTTATGGGTATTTATTAATTTAATACTCGAATATATGCTATAACAACTCTTCATCTTATAAATTAGATTAAGTATTCAATCAGAGGTAACTTCATTTTTATGAGATTACGTTCTGGAGCTATATTGTTTCCCCTTTACTTTTTGTATAACTATCTAATTGTTTAATCAAACAAATCTCTACTCCATACTAAATTGATTTAGTTAGAGAAAATCTGGATACGGCTGGTAGAATAACGATGAAAACATTAATAATATTTAGTAAGATATTTTATCCAAATAAAAATATTCACTATTCAAATAGTTTGTTAATTAATGGCATTTTCCGTGAAGCTAAGTAAAAGTAATGCAGATGTAATGTTTTTGCGTTGATACTTGTTTGCTGTACTTGTTCTGAACGTGACTTCAACTGGATTGCTTTTCAAATATGATATCAACACGTTACCAAACAAATTTTAAAGAATGAATTTCGAATTGAAAAATAATATTTGATTGGGGCAATGCCAATTAGATTAAACGCCAAACGTTGCCAAAACCACAATAAACTACATTTTAAGATAAGCCCGATATGTATCATTAGAAAGCATTTAGGTAGTGGAAGCAAAATCTTCATTTTTCGTCTCTCTCGTACATTTGTTTACACTGAAAATTCCTCTCATAGTACTTTAATTTACGTTTCCTTAAATCATTGAACAGCATAAAAATATTAAGTATGTTGTTCCATAAAACCCTACTATTCTATAATTGGAGGATTTTTAGTATATTGTTTTTCAATCATACGAGCGGTCGGAATTAAAAGTAAATTTAAAATACCTGCTTCGCTTTTAATTACTCTGAATAAATAAAAAGGAACAAGAAATGTTGAAGGAACTCAGAGATTAATCAAGATGAATCACAGACAAATGAACCTTAAGTACTTTTAATGCTCCTGTTAAAATGTAGATCTTTCATCGCTAAACATGTTTTAAAAAATGTCTCGCTCAGAATTAAATAAAGCATCTACGCTTATTTCATAGCGACTTTCATCTTTAAAAATATGTGTGCACTTTTATAATTTGGATTTAAGAAGCTGATTTGGAATAGAAGCAATGATGAACTCTCAGTCGAGCAGAAAGAATTAAAAATATTATTTGTGCTTCTAGAATCTTGAAAATAAAATGGAAAATTATGCTGTTTAATTTAAAATACTTGTAACCACTTTTTTCGTTTTTAAATAATTTTTGTTAGATGAGACATTCTTCTAATGCATATAATTAAATATTTCGCAAGAGAATCATTGCAACAACAGGACATATTTTCTTAAAATAAATAAGTGTATATTTTTTATTTCTTGTGATAATTACTTTGTCATTTTTTCGTAGCATAGAGCAACGAAACAATTTAAAGGAAGATATTCAAAAATAAAATATTAAAAACAGATTGGGGTGAATACATTATGTTTTAATTTAGTCTAATAGTTCATATTTGCGTTTTTATTTAATTCCTTGTTATTAAAGTTTCGAAATAATATTTAATCTCATACTTCTAACCCTTGATTTCAATAATCATTAACACAACATTATTTTGAAATTCTGACTGGAATTTTAGTTTTTATAAATGAACATGACTTGTGATGTTTCTTAGTACTAATAGTTAGTTGTAAAATTATGTGTAACTGAAAGAATATTACTCATTTAAAAATGAATTAAATTTATTTTTAAAATGCTTGAAGAAAAATTAAAATCAAAATTTTCAAATTTTTGATAATTAAATCCCGTAGACGTAACAGTAGTGTCACATATAGATATGTTAACTCTCTTAGTGATTTTGGTTGGATATCTCGTCTATTAATATGTGACCAATTTTACTAATGACTAGATATCTCGTCATTAGTAAATACGATATCTCGTCATCAAGATATCGCCGAATGTTTCATGATGACGAGATCAAGATCTGGTCAGGCGTCACATTGCAGCCTACATAACACCACTAAGGACTGCATAAGAGTAAAGAAATATAATATGCTCTAGAGAGCGAATAAGACTCCTTTCCCCAGAAACTCTTGAACAGTCTTGCGTAAAGCACGTCTGCACGTTGTGAGGCCCGCAATAGAGTCAAAGGCCAGTACATTCTTTACTAGGTTACTTTTATATAACAGCAAAAACAGTTTTATCTCTACAACTACAACTTGCAATATGTTCACCTAAACATCTTTTCATTTATTTAGCTTTCAGTAGCACCACAAGTAATGGTGTGCTCTTATTCTATTCCACATAGTTTGTAGAGTATTTATTTGTCGCTTGGGTATTTCGGTGCAGGATTCGTCTCGGATAGTATTATCCTTAATTTTGGGAGATGTGTGTATTTATCATATATTGTATTCGATTCAAGATTGATAATCTTCCTTGGGTCAGTTGATTTTTATTCAACTATTTCTATTCCACTTTAGCTATCTTAATCAACAACCGGAACATTAAAAAAACTAATAGAAGATGAATCTCAAATTTTCTTTAAGAGAATTCTAAAAATATTCTCTCCTGAGCAAGATATCTAAACTACAAAGTCTATTCCTCATCAAGGCAAATAAGGCACTTGTTGGAGTCAGTCAGGTGAAAAGCAGAAAAGTTTAGCAGAAAAAGTGGCAACTGTTCTGTTTGTTTTTTGAAGTAATGGATGTTATTAGTATCACTCTTTGGAACTGAAAAAGATGGAGATTCATCCCCCAGTGTCTCTCCATAAAGTACACCAAAGTGATCGAGCCTCTCTACTGACCCTACCCAGACACCTAGAGAGAGTAGTTTTGACAATGTAGTTGACAATTTAGCTAACTTATCATCCATTTCATTGCCATTCACTTCGCAATGTGCAGGACTGGAAAGTCATGACTATTTTTAATTTGACAGTAAACTGTCTGATTTTCTCAATTCTAAAATAGTAGTTGCTTGATCTATGCTTGCAAAGACAGTGAAGTGCAGTCATGGAATCTGTCAGAATACAAATAGGCCAATTATTCCATGGGTAGAACGCATTAAACCAACATTATTAGCCAAAAGCTCTGCATCAAGTTTCATGGAGCTGCCGCAACATCAAACACATCGTTTGATTCTCTTATAAAATAGCTTTCACCAGAAATGGTAAATATGTATTTGATGGCCCATTTTTTGTTGGTTAAGGTGAGAAACTGAACTCTTAAAACCTCAACCTATTTTGGTTTGAATTTGTTACTCTATGTTAATTTTTTGTCACGTGAGGGCTAATTAGACTGAGTCCTTCTCTAGTCTCAGCCTTAAATCTATGAATCTTCCAGTTATCACAGTAGCCATTGGCAATGTTTGTCAAAAGTAATCGGGTTGTGAATACATAATAAATCAAATTCCCCATAACCGTATCTATTTCGGACGTCAATTAGTTATCCCGGGAAAAAATGTGTTGGCTATCGTTCGGCTGTACGATAACTCAGCTCAATAAGAACGTCAGATAGATAACAACAGAATTGATGATTCCAGAAATTGTTAAGCATACGCTTACGATCAATTAAATCAATTGCCATGTTTCATATAAGGTTAAGTAACATAAGAGTCAAATAAGGCAGTAATGTATTTTGGCTCTTAATATAATTTCACAAATCCTTCAAACGATATTTTTATTTCGATAACTTTGATTGCTCTGTATTTTTTTAATTTAGAACTTTAATTTTTTAAGGTTTAATTAAATATGTACGAATAAAAGTTATTGTTAGTTATCGTTCTATGAGGGGACTTTTCTGTAAATCTAAATGTAAATGGAAATAGTGTTTTAATGGTAAAATGTGCTTCCTATAAATATGACGTATTCCTATACGTATTCCATGTTGGGTAAATAGTCCGTTGTGTTGATCCAGTGCGATGCAAATTCAACTACCAACTAACCAACCATATTGGATAACAGGAATTAAAATCGTCTTCCCGATTTATTTATGTGTTTACAACAAATATCTCTCTCATATCACTCAGATTTATGAACTAAACACGAATTGGAACTGTGCTCGTGATATGAAAATAAATAAGAAATTTATTGTCTAAAATTAGAGGGGCGTAGTATGTAACAAAAGTTTATAATTAATTTTTCACAATTAAAGTAAAATATACACTTAAAATTCATTATATGGTACCCAGGCTTAACGTTTGTGATGTGGTGAGAATATTATTTCTTTATTAGCAAGTAACATTAATGTAAGTGGTATGAGAAATATATTTGAGAGAATATTTTATACATTTGCTCCATAAGTAGATCCAAGTTTATAATACAATTATATAAGCGAAACGATGAAGTAATTTTGTTTTACGAAAGAGAACATTTTTGGAAAAGCTATTTCGTGACGTTGATCGTGGTTAAGAAAATTCTGTGCTCTGTATACTTGTAAATCCCATATGTTGTACTCTGTCTTTCCCAACATATTTAAACTGAAATGAATTCAGTCGGGGCAGTTTAAAGCAGTTCTTTTATATTGAATAACGTAAAAAATTACAAATATGTTAGCTTTGTTATTTTTCATGCCATGTATTTTCATAACAGATATTTATAAACAATCGTTTCCATCACACGCATATTGAGTATACTTCAATTTGTTTTGATGATCGGTCGGTCTGGTATTATAGCGCAACAGCCATACTTGACCAAGCTGCGTCATACAAAAGACAGAAAACGTCGAGTAATGGACACGCACATATAAGGAGGATTTAACTGACACAGAAGAGGGAAATATATTCAGGGTAATTTAGCCATTTACTTGATGGAAAAACATTGCTTAGCTTAGTTTGACGAGATTTAGCTTTTCCGCCTTAAAGTCCAATAACCAAAAGTAGAAAAATATGTTTTCAAGATATTTAATCCAAATGTGTTTTAAATCCTGAAAAGTCCAATATTATGCAAGTATAGTTGCATTATAATAAATATATATGAAACGTGTATTCAAAAGCACTTGAATAAGAAGTTGTATCAATGATAAATATGACTCCTAATAATATTAATCACTGCCATATTTATATAATCAACATAATTTTAGTAGAGTAGGTATAAAATTAGTTTGGGTAGTTGAATTAACATCGCACTGGCGCAACACAACGGACTATTGGCGAATGTCCGGGTTCTATCCGGAAGGGAAAGATCCGAGGACAACGACTCGTAATTTTGAACAACCTTCAGATGACTAGGTCAACACTTTGGCTAGAACACCACTCTCCAAACTTCCACTAACCGCCAAATAAAATTAGTTTCATTTTATATCTATCAATAATATATTATCAGCAGTATTTCAAAATCTATACACTTTTCTGCTGATGCATTTGCGTTTGATGGATATTAATTAAAAAGGTAGCTATAAAAATAATTTATTCGTGCTAGATTTCGTTACTCAAAATACAGTTGATGCAACGAACTGTGATTCAAGTTCCAAAGTTTAATTTTAAAACATTTCAATAACGGAATATGTTAATAGTCTAGCATTCAAAGATATAGAGTGATTACTAATTATTCTGTAATTTAGAATGAGAAGTTTTGACGTAAAATACGAAAGATGTCTAAACACTATAATCAAAATAAAACTTGGCACACAAAACTTTCACAATTTATTTTAACTAAAAGCATATTTGTATAAAAATTTTCAAATGAATGTGTATTTGAACTTCATTGCATAGGTACTACGCATTTCAATTGTACTTTATCCTAATAATTGCATCATTTATAATTCAGCCCCAACATAATTTTTCAGCTTTCATAAGCATTGTAATTTTAATTTTAAATATTTTTATTGATATTGATTTTATTTAATTAATTGACTACTTTTTACTAAAGTTAATTTTAATTTATTCATCTAGTTATTAATTTTAAATTATTAATATAAATATGTTTACTAATATTAATATTTTTAATTTAATTGATTGACTAAATTGATAATTTTTAATCTCTAAAATATTTTAAAATTAATTTAAGATGAATATAGTTGAAACTACAGTTATTTTATTATTTTTAATTGTTAATTATTTAAAGTTTAATACAATTAACAATTAAAAACTTTATTCTAATTAAATTTATTAAGTTTAATTGCATTATAACTCTACTAAATTTATTGTTTTATTAACTTTAATTGTTTCTTTTGAATTTGAATATTTTTATTTCATTTTTTCAAGTTTAATAAAGAAATTACGACAGTCCCACGCCTATTAACTTTGGAACAAACCATCTTTCAACTATATTTTGCAGTCGAAAACTGGTTATTATCAGGAAAAACGAGTGAGTAAAAGCAAAGCAAAAAGGAGAGTTTGTGGGCCACCCTATATTATATTCCTTTTCAAGCAATATGAATATGAAAATATCATTTGCAGTAAAAATGGGAATGTTGAATCCAGATGCAAATAATTCAGATGCACCTGAATAATGTATATTGAGTATAAAAATGAAAGAATCAAAACAATTCTCAAATACTACGAAGATATTTGAGGACACATTATTTGTCAAAGGAAGTAAAAATACCCAACAAAAACAGAATACATCAATAAAATATTGCTCAAGTATTTCTGCTCAGTCGTTTGAGGATATGATCATGATGGAATAAAATATTTGAAAAAGATCCGTATTCCTACCTTCGGCTTTAACAAATCATACAAAAGCATATTTTATCTCAAACTAAATTTTTTGCGTCGCATAATATCGGAATACGTTGAACTTTATTCGTATTGTTATAGAGAAAACTGCAGAAAATGTTTATTCTGTGAACGAGATTTGTAGGTATAGAAATTATTCATACAAATCTCAGTTTATCAAGCAGAACTTCAAGGATTGAAGAAATGCTCTGACTAATATGCCCAATCTCCATAAACAGATATTAAACTTTATATTGATTTCATGTCACAGACTTACAAACTACTGAAGTAACAATAGATGAAAAACTTTTAATGAAATAAATGGTCCTACAACAAACATAGAATGTTTCCCCATAGAAAGTATGGTCGCAAGTGCAGCGGTTGGCCGCTAGAGAGCGCAGTCAAACGCTTGTCGGCGATGCGAGGCCTGCATCAGGTGTGATGGTCGACATTTTGAACAGATTCTGGAATTGTGCATTTGAGTTGTACTTACCGACTGATGTTTGTACATGTCATTTCATTTCCATGTGAAAAGTTTCTCATGTTTTGTACATGTCATTTCTTTCTTACCCGTTGTTCCTTGTACTTATCTTTAATTTATGCAAATCTAATTGTATTATTTCGTTTTGTCAAGCAGTTATTGATGTTTATTCGACATTAAAGCGTTGTTTCCATATTTCATGCCTCTTCTTTCGAACTTGCGTCGGACCGTGTGTTTGTGCCGAAATGGAAAGTGCCCTCTAGCGACTATGCATTCTATGGTGAAAAGTGCTTGTTTCGTTGTGTTCTATCACCCCCTGAAGTTTGTCGTATTAGTTTAGACTCACCCAATAGACATTCTATGGGCTTTCATACAAGCGTTTGACTGCGCTCTCTAGCGGCCAACCGCTGTACTTGCGACCATATATTCTATGGGGGAAAGTGTTTGTTTCGTTGTGTTCTATCATCCCCTGAAGTTTGTCCCTTGACCGTAGAATCACCCTGTATAAACAAGCAAATCTCACCTAACAATCACCAAGAAAGAAGCCTGCTTTCATGTTCCTTTGTCTCTATGTTCGATATACTGTTAACTCTCCAAGTAGTTTCGACAAAGTATCTCGTCCATTAAGATTTGGTAGATTCTGCAAATGACGAAGCATCTAATCGAGACAAAACTGTCCTATTACTCTAAGGAAGAATATCTAAGCAGGAAAAACAAATTTACCCTTGCCCAGAACTGGTGCCAATTGAAACAGGTTTTTGTAACAGAGGCTGGCCACTACAGAGCAGTTTTCGATGTGACGATAAACTACCAGAAGGGTAATAAAGTCTTGTTAAGTTTTAACCATTCTGATTGAGTAAGTGCATGATCGGCCTACTTGAAGTGCTGTTTGAATGAGCAGAGGTCAACATTTCTGTTGAAGTTGACTGCTTTTGTCTTTAGAATAAAAATGACAATTAACTGTCCAGTGAAGTAAAATTTGTATTCTACAGTAGGATATTTAATCAGGGATTAAACCTAATTTTAGTGTACTGATTTAAACCATACTGGTAATTTCTCCTCTTCATGAACATTTTTTTCAATGTGGAATTGAACATTTTAATGATCAATTCCGATAATTACGAACTCAGGACAAAGTTTGTAGAAATAGGAAATTCGTTTAAAGGGAATTGAAAATTTTTTTGGATACTCTGTCAGGACTTGATAACATCGTGGAGTTTTGTAACAGGAATTCATTAGAACGAGGGTTTCTTGTATGCTCGCTTAAAATAAATCTAGACTTTAAGATCCAAAACACACTACACAAACTTTTTCTTACTCCCTTTGTTGATAATAAGCTCTGAATTATTACCTGTATTTGTGGTCCTGACATGTTTTGTCTTTTATTAAATACTAGCAGAAGTTTCTTATAACGAAGAACCACATCTATGCTGTATCTCTTTAGCGTCAAGTTGGAATTACCCTCAGATTCTTCGCTTGTTTCCAATGTTTTTTTTGGAAAATAATGAAGATGAGAGTGTAAAAAATGTAGCTTCAAACTTGTGTTGCAGCCGCGGGCTTTGAATTTTTCGACTGCTCTTGTTTTATAGAATTTCAAATCAATTTTTCAAATTTATTTTTACACAGAAATTATTGATAATACAGTCGATTATTGATAATACAGTCGATTATTGATAATACGATGAAGCAATAATTCGTTAATGGATTTTATAAATGTATCGGTCTTGATGTACCCTGCGAGCCGTAAAACATAAAAAATCGGTTCGAAGGAAAATCGGTTCCCATGAATAGAACATAAAACAGAATTGGTACACATAAAATGCACACAAGAGAGAATCGATACACATGAATAGTACTCAATAGAAAGAATGTGCACTTGAATAGTACACAAAAGAGAAACAGTACAAATCAAACAAGAATTGGTTCTCATTAATAAAATACAAAACAGGAATCAATGCACATAAAAAGTACACAAGAAAGAATTGGATTCCATGAATGAAACACAAAACAATTGGTGCACATTAAAAGTATACAATATATAGAATCAATACATATGCATAGTGCAACAAAACCGAATCGGCACACTAGAAAAGCACACAAAATAGAATCGGTACACATGAATAGTAAACAATAGAAAGAAGGTGCACTTAAATAATACGCAAGAAAGTCGTCATCAAAATCTAGACGCTAAAAACCGCTATTACGAATTAGTATGGAATTAAAATATTCTGTATCAATACATTAATTATAAGTGTATTTTTAATTTCATAAATCTTTTAAAATTTAAAAAAGTAATTAATACTGCTTTGAGATCACTTTTCCTTAACTTTAAAAGAGCAAAGCATCGTTTCTCATTGAAAGGTTATAAAATATGCAAGTGTTGTTCTAAGATACATATAAGCCTTACTATAAATATTTAAATGACGTTAGAATGTATCGTTCTTGTATTTTCTTCTTGTGATTTACAACTGCTTGCAATATTTAATGATAGTACCTGTTGAGTATTTTCCTACGAGATGGCGCACGGACAACCCGACCTCCCGGGGATGTCACCGCGCCTGCATGTTTATGTTCAAAGGGGCTGCTTAACCACCCCCTGTTTTCTTATTTATTTGTCACTTGCGAGGGGACTGCCTGCCGAGAACCAACCTCGCAGCTTCGCTCTCCGTTGTTACTTGTTAATAAATCTGTTATTTGTTAATTCTGAGTTCTATTCTGTTAACTCACAAAGCACAGAACGGGATCGATTGACGTGTCCAAACATTTGGTCCGTCGATTCGCCGCAGAAAGGTATTTTACTAAGTAAAAGTATCAGCGCTTCTTTGTCTTCAGCGACGCGTTCGTCGACGCCATTGCTGTGCCTCCCTTGTGAACTGCGACTACGCCGTAGTTCTTCGCTACTGACGCTTGGATACTTTCAACCGAGTTCCAGTTGGTTCATCGTGATGGCTCTTCTCAAGGTGCATTTGCGTAAAAAAACTGTTGAACGTTCGAATTTTCTCTTGTTGAAAACAAATATTGAACAAGAAATTTTGAACTGTGACATTTTCCAGGTCCAATTCTTCAAAGATGAGCTTGAAGTGACACGTAAGAGACTTACTGAACTTTATGATTCCATCTTTGAACTGATTAAAGAGACTGAATTAGATGCAATAGTCAAGGAGTTTCAAGAACTGAAACAAAACTTGAATTATCTGGCCGTTACTTTATTGCGTACGGAAAGAAAACTGAGTGAAAATACTCCCGAAATTAGTGCTCGTGAGTCTCGTCATGTTTTGAATCCGTACCATGAAGTTCGATTACCAACGCTAGAACTTCCAGTTTTCAGTGGTTCTATCGAACAGTGGATATCCTTTCGTGATTTGTTTAGAGCATCCGTTCATTCCAACAGACAACTTTCTGATGCGCAAAAGTTGCAATATTTGAAGGGTGCAGTCAAGGGTGATGCTTTGAAAATAATTCAGTCGATCCCATTAACTGATGCTAATTATAAAGTTGCATGGGATCTCTTGTCAGAACGCTTTTCAAACACCCGTGAACTTGTTTTTGCTCATATTCGAAAGCTGCTTTCTCAACAATTTGTGCAAACCGAAAGTGCTTCATCCCTTTTGAATTTGGTTGATGTTACAAGTGAATGCGTGCGTTCTCTTGAGGTGCTTGACCAAAAGATAGAGAACTTTGCCGACACCATTGTGATGTTCATAATTCAACAAAAACTAGATTCGTCAACAAGAGCCTGGTGGGAAAGATCGTTGAAAGATGACCGTGTTCCGTCCCTTAAAGAACTGCTGAGTTTCCTGAAAGATCATGCAAGAAGTCTTCAAGCTTCAAAAGAATCGGTGATTCCGCGGAAAGCTCAAAAGGTAACATCTTTGACTGCATCGTTTTCTACTTGTGAAATGTGCTGTTCAAATCACAAAATTTATAAGTGTTGCGAATTTCTGAAATTGTCCGCAAACAAGAAATTTCAGTTCGTGAAGAGCAAAAAATTGTGCTTTAATTGTTTGAATTCCAGCCATAGTGTGAATCAGTGCAAAACTAACCATAAGTGCAAGAAGTGTGGAAAAAGGCATCATACGCTTCTCCATTTCCAGTCGCCGAGCGAACGTTACAACTCCCCCAACTCTACAGGTCATGACCTCGGGCAATCCGACGGGGTCGAAGGAGATGATCCTGACGAGCCAAATAGTTCTCCTTCGCACCCACCCATCTCCTCCTACTCTTGTGTTTCTCGAGGGAAGTGACGAAGTCCTGAGTGTCAACAAACATTGCTCGCTACCGCAGTCGTTAAGATTCGCGACTCAAGCGGGTTCTTTCAAAATTGCAGAGCTCTGATTGATCCGGGTTCTCAAGCAAATTTCATCACAGATTCTTGTGTTCAAAAACTTGGTCTTTCACGTTCTCGAGCGAATGTTGATATTTCCTGTTTAGGAAAAACATCTTTGGGAAAATCGGAAGGGGAAGTGAATTTAGTGTTTACCCCTCATTTCAAACAGACTCCTGTATATATAGAAAAGGCACATGTTTTACGCAAAATCACTGGCTGCTTGCCCAATTATCAGTGTACCAAAGATTTTGCTCATATCAAAAACTTATTGTTAGCAGATCCTAATTTTAACAATCCTGGTTCAGTAGAACTTCTACTTGGAGTCACAGCTGCTTTACCACTGTTTACTGGACAAACAAGACTCAGCGGTGACAAAATGCCGTTTGCTGTAAACTCTGAACTTGGTTGGCTAATAGGTGGGCCAATTACAGTTCATCCAAATGTTCGAAATGAAAGAGTTGCAGTAAATTTTGTGGAAACAAACGTTGATGATGTGTTGAAAAAATTCTGGGAATTAGAGACTGTTCCCACTGCTAGCTTGCTCTCCAAAGAAGAAAAGCGTTGTGAGGAGCATTTCGTTAATACTCATGTTAGAGACGAAACTGGTCGTTTCGTTGTACGATTGCCATTCAAATCTTCTCCTTGTCAACTTGGCGACACCAGGGAAATGGCTATTAGGCGTTTCAAGAACATGGAACGCAGATTGTGTCACCATCCTTCCTATGAGCAGTACAAGGCTTTCATGACAGAATACCTTTCAAACAATCACATGGAGATTGTTCCTGAATCAGAGGTGTTGAAATCACCCTCCTCTTGTTTTTACATGCCACACCATGCAGTTTTCAAGGAATCAAGCACTACTACAAGGTTAAGAGTGGTGTTTGATGCTTCAGCGAAATCATCATACAACACATCCCTGAATGACATTCTCATGGTGGGTCCCAGGTGCCAGCAAGACCTAGTGCCTATTTTGCTGAGATTTCGTATGCATCAGATTGCGGTAACTGCTGATGTAGCCAAAATGTTTCGACAAATCAGAGTTCATCCAGAAGATGCAGATTTTCAGCGTATTGTGTGGAGAAATAATTCCAGCGAGCCAATTCGTGATTTCCGACTGACAACTGTCACCTACGGAACTGCATCTGCCCCATATCTTGCAACAAGAGCCATTCGGCAGCTGGCTATTGAAGAAAGGGACAATTATCCCTTAGCATCTAAGAGAGCATCTCAGGATTTTTATGTTGATGATCTTCTGTCCGGTGCAGATACTCTGGAGGAGGCTTGTGAACTGTCTTCTCAACTTTTAATGATGATGAAAAACGGAGGTTTTGAGCTTCGCAAATGGGCTTCAAACGTTCCTGAAATTTTGAAATTCATTCCATCAGAGTTGAAAGAAAGTCATCTTCCCATGCAGATAGAGATTGATCAGTCAATCAAGGTACTTGGTGTCAACTGGCAGCCATCTAGTGATACATTTTCAGTCAGTGTTAGAAATTCTTCTGAAATAGTTGCTACAAAAAGAGCCATTCTGTCTGAAGTAGCTAGGATTTTCGATCCTTTGGGATGGCTTTCCCCCATAGTTATCCTGGCGAAGATGTTCCTTCAAGAACTGTGGAAGACAAATGTGTCTTGGGATGATCCTGTTGGTGAAAAGGTTCAGCAAAAGTGGTCCAAATTCCGGTCAGAGCTTCATCAACTAAAGCTCATCCATATTCCTCGATGTGTTGTGCTATCTAATGCATTGCAAACGCAATTGCATCTCTTTTGTGATGCATCTGAGAAAGGCTATTGTGCCGTGGTTTATTTACGAAGTGTTTCAGCTAATTCCGAAGTGAGCCTTCTAACAGCCAAGACAAGAGTCGCACCATTGAAAACCATTTCCCTTCCTAGACTTGAACTTTGTGCTGCATTATTGCTAGCACATCTGTTTGAAACAGTTCAAGAGTCCTTAGCGGGAAAATTTTGTGAAATTTATGCGTGGACCGATTCAACTGTTGTTTTGTCATGGCTTGCTTCTGAACCTCGACGTTGGCAAACGTTCGTTGCTAACCGTGTGTCAGAAATTCAAGGAATTTTGCCCAATCAACATTGGTACCATGTGCAAGGAAAAGAAAACCCTGCAGATTGTGCGTCACGTGGGTTTTATCCCTCTGATCTCCCTTCTTGTAACCTTTGGTGGTTTGGGCCCCATTGGTTAAGTGATTCATCGTTTGAAATGCCAATGCGTACTGACATAAACACAATAACTGAAAATGTGCTTTGCGAAGAGAGGAAGCAAATTGTTTCCGCTGTTGCACGTTTGCAGGAAGAACCCCCTCTCATTCGAAAATTCTCTTCTCTCATGAAATTGTATCGTACCTTTGCATGGTGTTTACGTTTCATATATAATTGTCGTGCTTCTGTTGAACAGAGAAAGCTCGATCTTTTGACAACTGAAGAACTTCAAAAATCTGAGACTTTTATTGTTACTATTGTTCAGGCTGCTGCGTTTCAAGAAGACATGCATTGTTTGTCGGAGAACAAGCCTCTGCCTAGTAAAAGTAAACTGTTGTTTCTAAATCCATTTCTTGATTCGAATGGTGTTATTCGAGTTGGTGGACGGTTGAACAACTCTAATTTTCCTGAGAGTCGTATGCATCCAATGATTTTGCCTAAAAAACATCACTTCACTGATTTAATTGTGAAATATTTTCATATTTTACATCTTCATGCTGGTCCTCAACTTCTGCTATCTACTATACGCCAAAAGTTTTGGATTTTGAGTGGCAGAGATGTTGTTAGGAGAATTGTTCGAGAATGCATTATTTGTTTTAGATTATGTGCCAAATCAGCTTCTCAAATGATGTCTGACCTACCAATTTCAAGAGTGACTCCTTCTCGAGCATTTTCAAAGGTAGGCATTGATTATGCTGGTCCTTTTCAAGTGAAATGCAATAAGGGACGTGGACAAAAATCGCTAAAATGTTATACAGTATTGTTTGTCTGTCTTTCCACGCGTGCTATCCATTTAGAGTTAGTAAGTGACCTTTCTACAAAAACTTTCCTTGCTGCTCTCAGGCGATTTGTTGGTCGTCGTGGAAAACCAGCTGAATTATTCACCGACTGTGCTACGAACTTTGTTGGTGCTAACAAAGAACTTAAAGAAATGTTGAGGTTTGTAGCTTCTTGCAAAACTGATACTGAATTCAATAGTTTTGTTTTAAGTGAAGGACTGAAGTGGAAATTTAACCCTCCTGCTTCTCCCCATTTTGGTGGGCTGTGGGAAGCAGGGGTTAAAAGTATGAAATTTCATTTGAAACAGGTTATTGGAGATTCGTTACTAACATATGAAGAATTTTTGACTTTATTGATACAAATCGAGGCGTGTCTCAACTCCCGCCCATTGTGCCCTCTTTCAGAGGATCCAAGTGATCTTACTGCTCTAACTCCTGGGCATTTCCTCATTGGTTCTCCTCTTACTGCAATTCCAGAGCCTAGCCTCACAGAAATTAAGCTCAATCACCTCGATAGATGGCAGTTACTGCAAAGATTGTTCCAGCATTTTTGGAAAAGGTGGAGCAATGAATATCTAGCAAGATTGCAACAACGACCAAAATGGGCTCGTCCGAAGGCCAATCTGAAGATAGGAGATTTGGTGCTTATTAAAAACGAACTCCTTTCTCCTCTCCGATGGAAGTTAGGGAGAATTAGTGCTACATTTCCTGGCTCTGATGGAAAGGTTCGTGTAGTGAATGTGACCACCTCGAGTGGAGAACTTAAGCGTTCCATGATTGAATTTTAATTATTTCCATTTATGTTTAATTTGTCATTTTAGACGTGTCTTCATGTATTCTATTTCTAAGTATTTTCATTGAAATTCGTATTTGTTGTTTTCTGTTTTTTTAAATTGATTTTTTATGTATCTGTTGAATCCCTGTGGGCTTCAAGGCCGGGAGAATGTTGAGTATTTTCCTACGAGATGGCGCACGGACAACCCGACCTCCCGGGGATGTCACCGCGCCTGCATGTTTATGTTCAAAGGGGGTGCTTAACCACCCCCTGTTTTCTTATTTATATGTCACTTGCGAGGGGACTGCCTGCCGAGAACCAACCTCGCAGCTTCGCTCTCCGTTGTTACTTGTTAATAAATCTGTTATTTGTTAATTCTGAGTTCTATTCTGTTAACTCACAAAGCACAGAACGGGATCGATTGACGTGTCCAAACAGTACCAATTTCCCATTAAATTATACTCTCACTTTTCTTCCCCTTAAATTACTCAGCATAAATAAAGTCCTAAATTAAATCAAACACCTATAATAATTTAAATGCAAAAAAAGTTCATTTTAAACATTGAAGCTACAAAAGTTCTAGTCATTGTTAATTTAAGTCATTACACGTTGAAAAATTTCCATACAAAAAATTAAGGAGTGAGTGTTACTAGGTAAGAATTCTTCAGGGGATAGTTCTTTCAAGATACTTTTCAAAATGTTTACAAATTATTTAGACGTTAAAGATAAATGCAATAAATAAGTTTAAAAATACAAATTGAAAAAAGTATTAAAACAAAATAGTGTAAAATGGAAATTCTAAATCCACCATCGTTAATAAGTAGAATCAAAATATTTTTTATAAATTGCAATGCCACAAATTTAATTAAAAAAACAAAGAATATCTTTGTTTTTGTATATATATTTCGTATATAGCTTTGAAAGTATATATATTTCGTATATAGCTTTGAAAGTATATATATTTCGTGGAGCATTCATTCCTTATGTACATTATGAGTTCTGTAAGTTATACACTATAATTATTTTTAAAAACGCGCTTTATACATGAACGATTCTGATGAAAATATATCAAATTTGCTTTTTTCCTCTCAGTATTCAGTACTTTTCTCTTAAATTTTCTGGCATTTCTTTTGAAAAGCAGTTAACTTGATATACTATGTTAAACCAAATGAGTATGAATATAAGACAAATAGTAATAATGTAATTTTTAATAACATATTTTTTTAATAAGATCTTAATATTTAAACAAATATTGAGGAGATCAATCTTATTCCTTTATGTAGTATGATATTCTTTTATTTATGATTACTTTTTCAGCTTATATGCACATGTACACGGTTATTTTTATGTAAGGGAACCATTTTGTTTTGGAATAACTTTTCGTAAAATATTTTTTATTAATGTTTTGAACATATCGTTTACTCAATGGCGATTCACGTAATATGACATCAGTCAAGTAACTACCTCTGATGGCACTGCATATACAGGCACTTTCGACCACGCGATACGTTAAATTTCTTCGTGCTTCATTTTGACATCACTGGATACGTAAACAAATATAAAATTCAAAGTTAATTCGTGAACTATCTCTTTACCTCAGTAGTGCAACTGTCTGATGTGCAATTTGGAGTGGAGGCATTATTGGACCATTCTTTTCGAAGATGATAATGAAAATGTGGTTGTCAATTGTGAACGATATTGTGATGTTGCAAAATTCTTTCTGTCTGAAATTGGTTGACAAATGGTTTACAGCCCATGCGGTTCCGAAAAGTGAAAGAACATGTATTAAAGCTCGTGAAAACATGCGAATTCTAAAAGATGCATTTTCTGGCCGAATAATGTAAAAATCTGGTTATGTCTATTGGTGCTTTCTCGCTACTCTGATTTAGCTTGGCCAAATTTTTCTATAGAGTTACTTAATGGAACGAGTCTACACTAACAAGCAAGCAACGAATTAACAGCTCAAGTAAAACAGTCGCAAAGAAATTGAACAAATCATCCCGGAAATATGCTCAAAAGCAATGGAAAATATTGTTGAAAGAGCCCATATTTCAAGCGCGGTAAGAAGTCATGGCTGATGTCCAATTCCATATACTATGTAATTAATTGAGTACAAAATATAGATAAATAATTAAATAACAAATGTTTCATTTAAAAGTTATTTCAAAACAAAATGGTACCCTTTTTAAAACTCCTGCACGGAATCGGGAAAATGTTGTGTTGAGCAACTCACCGATTCCTCAAGGTTCGATAAAGAATTATAAAAGAACATAAAACCGAAGGCTGCTCTTATGCGATCCATGGGATTGCAATTTACATGAAATTTCTAAACTGAACTGTTTTTATTCTGAAACATAAAACTGACAAAACGTGTTGCCATCGGCGTTACTCTAAATTAACAAAACAAACGATCTCTAACAGCTATTACGCTGCGTTAATAAAACAATATTTAACTGCCAACGATATTTAACAGAAAAAGAAATAGAAATTAGTGAAAAGAATCATTAATAGGAATATTTTCAATACAGAAATATTACAAACATTCTTATAAACTTTTATAGGATTATTTTCAATAATATATAATTAATAATCCAAGTAACGAACAAAGTAGTTTGTCGATTTGTTTTGCAAAGGTCTGTGATTGGTGAAGCAGAATAGGACTTATGCAATCGGATGTCATTTGCGCCATTTTCCTACAGAGGAGAAAAAGTTCTTTCAAAGATATCCTGTTATAGAAGTGTTTGTCTCGACCTTCCGTGCCACTTCTTCCCTTTATGTTTCTTTCTTCTAACTTTTCTGCGTCTTTCTATGTCATTTCTTCTTGTCCTGTTTGATGTGGAAATGTTGTGAAACGATCAACAAACAAGAGGTTGTGTGTTTCTCTCCTACAGTAGAAATACGAGTAGACACACATTGAAATAATGGAAGAAATACAGACAATTGTATGTTGTTCATTGCAGCCATTTGATAGTAAGAATTCAGAAATATTTTGAACGAATTTGAATAAATTTCTTTAGTACATTTCACGCCAACATGTTCATCAGTGCAAGGATAAATTTCAACATATTTATAAATAATAAAACTATCTACATGAATTTAATATAACACGAACTTATCAATAAAAACAGTGGATAGAAAAAGTTTCCGTACGGAAACGAAAACGACTATAAATTACTATAATTTCTAAAGAAATCTCACCAAAGATTCAGAAACTGCACAAGATACTTATTTCATACTAGATAATGCGTTTGCTAAAAAAATTCCTTAATATTCACAAATAAAAAGCAATGAGTTAAAACTTTGAGAAAAACGTTCAAAATGAAAGGCAAAAAAGTATCCGTACGCCCTATGAAAATTGATTAGAACGTTAGAATTGATTGAAACAAGTCCAGCTGTTCCGCATTAAACTATTATAACTATCGAATGAAAAAGAACTTCAGTATAGTGTAAATAATTATTTCGAACGTTTTTTATACCAGTGGATCGCCTAAAATTGGAATTCCGAAAGATATTCGCGTGTTGGTGATCAAGTTGAGAAATGACGGTTTATCAATGAGGAAAATATTAGCGAAATCGTAAAAAATCTACGGTAAAAATCACTGAAAGATATGATAAGGTAGAAACTGGAAAACAGGAACCGATCCGAAATGCCTCAGAAATTCAGCCATATACACCAGGAATGTTCTTCGAAAAGTTCGCGATAATGCACGAATTAGTGCACCATAACTCTTTCTCTCTTGCATCCTTGTTAAAAACTTATCACAATCTTAAAATATTACCTCAGACTGTAAGAAAAGTAATAAAAAAGGTGGTGATAATGGGCATGTTGCACGATGCCCTTCATTAGGAAACTTAGAGTAAGGAAACGTCGTGAGTTCGCAAAAAAGCATGTAAGCCCTTAACCTTTTGGAATTCTGTACTTTTCAGGGATGAATCAAAATTTGTCTCTATGGTTCAGATGGACGAATTATGGCATAGAGAAAACCAAAACTTCAAATGCAAACAAAAAAACTTATGTAGAACAGTAAAATACGGTGGAGAAAGTACACTGCTGGCCACCGTAAATGCAACACCCTGAAGGAAGCATGCAAATAATATGAAATTTACAACATGCATTAGCGGAGGTGAGATATGCAAATGATTAGAATTTCAGCGCAGACGCACATCACGCGCGCCTGTGGCGCCACTTCAAAGCGCTATTTAAGGCTTGGAGATTTCGACGATTTCATGTACGGCAATTGTGTTTTTCTTGTGGTTTTTTCAAAAAAACGATCAATTATGCCTCGTAGAAAACAGCGATCATCTTTTGATCAAGTATCCGAGTTCGACAGAGGAAGGATAGTGGCCTACCGAGATTGTGGATTATCTTTCAGGGAAATCGGTAGTCGTGTTGGACGAAACCAAACAACTGTAATGCGGATATGTGATCGTTGGATGCAGGAGGGTACGACGGACCGACGTGTTCGATCGCATCCACCTCAGTGCACCATTTCATGTGATGACAGGCATATTGTGCGTATGGCAGTGGCGGATCGCTCAGCCACATCACGAACCATAGCACAGCACATTCAGTCTGTACCGCATCATCCAGTGTCTGCGCGTACCATTCGACGCCGTTTACAGCAGAGTGGTCTGTCCGCAAGACGTCCATTGCTTCGTCTACCCTTGACGCAGAACCACAGACGTTTCCGCCGCCAATGGTGCGATGAAAGAAGGATGTGGACGGCAGAATGGAATGAAATTGTCTTTACTGACGAGTCACGCTTCTGTCTGCAACACCACGATGGTCGGATTCGAGTCTGGAGACACCGTGGAGAGAGGATGCTGAACAGCTGCGTTATGCACCGCCACACTGGTCCTGCACCGGGTATTATGGTATGGGGCGGTATTGGATATCACTCTCGCACTCCTCTAGTACGCATTGCCGGTACTTTAAACAGCCAGCGCTACATCTCCGAGGTGTTGGAGCCAGTTGTCCTTCCTTACCTTCAGGGCTTGCCCATAGCCATATTTCAACAGGATAATGCGCGACCACACGTGGCACGCATTGTCCAAGGGTTCTTCGTCAATCGCCAGATTGAATTGCTTCCCTGGCCAGCTCGCTCTCCGGATCTTTCGCCGATAGAAAACATGTGGTCCATGGTTGCTCAACGATTGACCCAGAATACATCCCCAGCTGCCACACCAGATCAACTTTGGCAACGTGTGGAAGCTGCTTGGTCTGCTGTACCCCAAGAACACATACAAAGTCTCTTTGAATCAATGCCGAGGCGTGTGGCAGCGGTGATCTCCAACAATGGCGGCTACTCTGGCTACTGATTTTGGCAGGAACCACACTTCACAGAAGTCTATAAATTTAATCATTTGATGCTTGGTCAACATGTTATCTACAAAATAAATTTTGTTGTGATATCTCTTGTCTTTCTTGGTGTTGCAATTTGGGTGGCCAGCAGTGTATAAAGGTATGGGGTTGCATGAGTTCTGGTGTGTATAATTTATGTTTTGTTTAACATGGATTGCTGTGTACCTAGACATTTTGAAACAAAATGTCCTTGCTAGTGCTACGAAACTGTCTCTTGGAAGATCATTTATTTTCCAACAGGACAACGATTCAAAACACACTGCAACGTTCTGTAAAGAATGATGCCTTTACCACAAGTTGCAGCAACTTCACACACCACCAGTCTCCTGATTTAAAACCCATGGAATAGTTATGGGAAGAAATCGGTCGTGAACTGAAAAATTATGATACCGACAGCAACGATAACCCGAAAAGTGCCATTCTGAACTTCTGGAACAAAATTACTCCAGAAGCTTCGAAAAACTTATGGGAGTCTAACATTTGATAACATTTAATGAAATATTTGTCACCATACGAAGACTTTTTTTGCTTTATATTTGCCACGTTTTTATGGGAATTATGGGTTAAATTATATTTAAATTCAACAGAAACCGTCTATGCAGTTATGCTCATCTGTTTTTTCATTTTTATTTCTTCAACATTTATATTCTGCAAATAATAAAGCAGTTTATTTCAAATAGTAAGTGCGTACGGAACCTTTTTTACTCACTGTATTTGTACTTTTTTAAGTAGAAATTCTCAATTGTTTTGAGGAAAAAATTTCATCTTGGGGCGAGATATACGTAGTATGGAAAACCAAAGTTTATGAAATACTTTTATATAAATTATTTATACAATAATTCACATGAAATAATATTTTATATAAAATCTTTTGACTTTTAAACGTCAATGAAGGGTATAGTGCAATGAAAAGTAAAATAATACTTATTTAAGTAAATATGATATAATCAATGAGAAAAAGTTAATACGAGGTTTCATTTAAGGTATTGAGTCTTGTAAAATAGTTGAGTGTTTCCTTTTAGTACTTAATTTCTTTCTGTTATTTCGGACTTATCAAGATAAAACATTGATTCTGTAACTGCTGACACCAAAATATAATTTGTTTATTGTATGTAGCTTTGAATATATTTTAAACTTAGAAGAGGTAAGAGATTCTCTTGAAAACGGCAGAATAAATACTTTTTTCCGCTAACATAAAAATCCTCGTACTACACTGAAGTGCCTGAAGTCTGACACTGAAGTCTAATACTTGGTAAGCCTTCCACGGAAGCGAAAAACTACAGAAATAAGACGGGGCACGGACCCCACGTGATTGCGGAAGCATTGAAAACCATACTTCCTACAGAGCAGTCCAAAATTCTGTTGTATTCCGAGGTGTATGAATATGGCCCTTGCGACATAAAACCCTTAAACCAACCAACCAACCGAGGTGTAGGATATCTGTGTTCCACAGCGCGTTGTATGGAATACTAGATGTGTTCGATAACGTTGAGATCTGGTAACTCATGGGCAGGGCAAGACCCGAAACCCAGATGAGTATTCCTCTAGTCATGATTTGGCATGTGTGACGACGCATTCTCCTGTTGGAAGAGTCCAAATCCATAGTGTCCAGTGGCTGTGCCCGCAAGCCCAGGCGAAGCGCATAGCTGTGTGTTGAATATTCATCTAGGGTTCTCGAGTTAGGCTCGGGCTCCTAAAATCTATATGGGAGATTTATTTGAAGGAAAGTTACACAGTCCTCACGCTGATGTTTGGAGAATTGTATTCCAATGTTATTTGAGGCAGTGTGTTACGCCTATCGCCTGAAACGATTCTTGCCAGCTGACGTTATCACGTTTACCAGAGTTTTTAGGGCAACATTACTGTCGTAAGTAAGTGTAGGTGCGGTACACCCTTGAAATGTTAGTACGCGAAACCCCAATATTATCATCTATCTCCGAAATGTTGACCAATTTTATGAGCACCAACGATTAAATCGTGTTTAAAATCGTTTAAATCGTGGTAACATGTCATTCTCACTAGGGAAATGACTCTAGATGCTTCCACAGATGCCTATCGCTTTACATATCCACTGGCAGACACAACGAATGACGCATTGGGGCGTTGCTATGTATTTTGCATAAGCTTGTCTGCACCATTTCTTCTGGCACTTTAGTGTTAAATATAATCCCTAAATTGAACTAAACAAAATTCTCCTAAATTTACTAGAAACTACTTATCAAATGATTATAATCATAAAATCGATGTTTTAACTCCCTGAGAGTCAGATTTCCGAGCTGTGTAGGATTGTTTTTCCCCAAGAACTAAATAACTGATTGAATTGATTGAATCTATTGATTGAAAGAATCCTTGGAACGATTATATTGGTTATGGTTAGACGTCATGTAAGGAAGACTGCAAGTTGGAGAACGGGTATATATGTGTGGATACCCCTCAGGGAGTAATGTAAATAAAAATAAAGTTTTAGGTGCATTGGCTTGGGCTCTTTCTCATTTTTACATTAAAGTTTTGAGACAGCAGTTTTTTAAATGAAATTTCCTCTAACCCGGACAAATAATACATTTAACAGAATGAAAAAGAAAGAAAATACCGAAATTAATGAATGTTCTGTTGTAATTATTTTCATTCACTTATAAGCTTTAACCAAAAAGGAAAAGAAAAACGGATCTTTATAAAATAAAGTACATTAAAGGATTAGGCCTTACTCATTTATCATCGTTTATATTGATTTAGATGTCACATAGATAATGGTAGAATAACAAGGATAACTATCTTTCAGGCTTCGAATCTTCTTATATAATGTAAGAAATTTAGTAATAGAAAACTATTAATACCTTAAAAAGAAACAATTTCTTAGAGAAAAATTTTCTGTAGCCTGTAATCGTTTACTGTAGGAAAAAGAAAAAGAGATGCAGCCGCAACGTCTTGTTAAGTGCTGTATGTGCTTATTTTGATGATATCTACTTCTGTTTAATGTCTTGGAGAAAATAGGATGCGATTAGAAAAGAAAAGCATTTGAAGATCTATGTGGAATACAATGTTCAGATCTTATGTTAGTATGTTGTTTCCTCAAATTATAAGAGTATAAATAGAATCAGTTCACTTTCGATGACTCTTTGAAAGCACATTTTGATTAAATATCTGTCATGGAGACGTACAGGCGTTTTGAAAAGTTAAATGTTAATTTTTATTTATTTACTGCAAAATTATATTCACATTGTTAAAACTGTCAATACCATAAGGAAAATCTCTTGTATAATAATTTATATTCAATGGAACTCTAGACAATGATGATTGAAGCCCAGTCATAGTTCATATTACATGTCATTAATTTTACAGTAGGAATATCATGGAGGTGGGTATGTGTGTTGTTAGGGGTCAAAGGTGAATTGATGGCAAATGTTTAGGAGATTAATACTTACCGACTTTTGGTCTATTGCATTTGGGCGATGGGTTGGTTGACTTCGTCAGCGATGTTCCAGGGACGATGGTACGAGTCTCGATATGTGCTGCTTTGAGTTTTTGGTTCATCGATGAACACGTGCATCACAGGTCGAGCACTCCCGGTGTTCACAAGTTCTATCCCCGCTTCCCAGAGAAAAGTATTTCTTCTTGCCGAATCCATTCCCAATAAAATCCAGCTTCATAATCGATATTCTGACAAATGCCAGCAAGCCTACTTATCCCATAGTGAATTATTGTGGTTGTTTGACTCTTCCCGATTTCTTATAGACGCAGTTACGTACGTCTATTTTGTGTTGGATCACTTGAATTTATGATGCATTTTGTATTGGATAACGACTTTATGACGTGAGACCTATTTTTAATTAAATCGCATTACTTTATTGTGATAAAAAATATATGTAACATATTCAATTTTATCACTAAGTAATTTTGTATTTTCATTCCAGCTTTAAGGAAATCACATCTACACGATTGGACATGATTGTGAATGTGTTCGAAAATCCATCATCCGTTATTTCTCAAACCGTAGGATCCCAGTCAGTGTGTTTACTCGCATAATCGTGGAATCTCATCACCCAAACAGATATTGATCGGAATAAACCGACTTCAAATATTCAGCCAAACATCTCCCATCTCCACGCAACAATTTAGGGTTTGCTGAATAATTCATAATTGCAAACAAACATTATACGAGGCACAAATATCCGTTTCGTATAACGATTGAAGAGATATATGTACTTATCCTGGGATAAAAATAACATTAAATTTGTGTTTGTTATTTGAAGAAGCATCAAAAAACATTTTTAATCGATTTTCAGATTCAGTTTACAATTTTTTAAATGTTTTTTTTATTCAAGGGATCTGTTTCAGGTTTTCATATAAAAGGAAGTTAGATAAAATTTCAAAAGTGCTGATAAAAGTCTAAATAGATTTTATTTCCGATTAACCCTTCAATACATACTTTGACAATCACGGATTACATACCGATGAGACTCCATCTGTGTTTCTAACTTTGGGACCTACATGCAAAGTTAAATAGCTAGTTGAAGGCAATGGTGTATTTTAATTTTAGATTGTTTCTTAACAGATACGTCACGTCTACTGCTTCAGTATTAATTTCTATTAAATCTGTGAGTTCAAAATAAAATTTTTATGTAATAAGATGAATTTAAAGTTGTTCTGAATACAAAAATATTTCTTTTCTTTCTATCTTGTGTCTGTTGTCATTAAAGAATACTTTTTCAAGTAAATTTCACAATCGTGATGTCTAAATTTCGACCAATAAATTATTAACAAGCCTAGATTATATAGGTTTATATCTATTCATCATTTATACCAGCTTCCAATTGGTTTGCTTTGTTTACTCTGTGTGTTGCTAAATACTAATGAAAACAATAGTTACTAGAAATTTCAGTGTGTCAAATTGCCAAAAGAAAGCTCAATATACTGCAACACTTTACAGGATAAAAATAATCGTTCTTACTTAAATATACTTCGAATAAAATCATTCTTAGAATAAGGTAATAAAACGTTCTTGAAAACTTAATAAAATGCAAAATTTTACATGCTGAATGAAAGCCTGTCTTCTTTTAATTAGCAATTTCAATTGAAGTCATCCATTTAAGTAAGAGTGTATTCATTTGAAGAATGTATAATTGAGTATAGCCCTAAAGTTAATGTAGAGTATAGCCCTAAAGTTAATGTAGAGTATAACCCTAAAGTTCATAGTTGAATTGTGTTATAACTTGCCTTATGAATAATATTAACTTATTGAAACTGTGAAGTTGGATTCCTTTTGAAGCACATTGGAGCATGAAATATATTATCCTAATTATTTATGTATCTATATGTCCCTGTACTCACCTTCTAATACTATTGCATTTCAATCAAGTTTGTTAATATTTGATGCTCAAATTTGTAAACTTCTAATTCATGAAGAAATTGTTACTAGGGAAAATATTCTCCCCTATTGTTTAGTTTCCATGTCTTTTCAATCTTTTAACTCTTTTCACTCACTTCGTTTAGTACAAATTGTCATTCGTATCAATGTTTTCTGCTTATCGAGAAGTGAACATTTTCTCTCAATTGTGAATGTGGAGTAGAAAAGTATGTATGTATTGTTTCTAAAACAATGAGCAGTTTTGCAACAATATGATCTATTATATGCTTGAATATTCACAGAAGACTTATGAATCCCAAAATCAACCTATTTCGAGGATAGAAATTCATACACTAGAGGAGCGTGAGCTAAGATTCCTGTATCAGAGGCAATATCGTTAAAACAAATTAATGTTTTTCGTTTTGTTCGAATTGTTTCATAACAAGTGAAGTCACTTTTGAAGATTCCATTCACATTTTGGTTCAAGATAACACGTAACAACTGAACTAGACTTCACAACGAATGAAATTCCTTCAAAAATGTGTACCTTTCTCAAGCAGAAAGGCTTTGATGTCATCATTACCTAAAACACTTAAGGAGTTCATATTTACGGATCACCCATATGCTATTGTACTACTGTTTAAGATTACTTTCTTTGAAAATTGAAATTTTTATTTCTGAGAAATCCTTTGACATATACATTTTTTGGAGTAACTTTAATCTAACAAAAATCGTTATCGAATATATTCTAACTCTATATACCACGTGTACCGGATCATAAATTCAAACTGATAGCATTAACTACTTTATCACTTGTACATGAACACGCTCGAATTATACTGAATTCTTAGAAGGGACAATTCAATGACACACCACTCCACTTGGAATTGACTAAATTATGAAAGTGAAAAACGAGGTCATTTTACACGAATTTTAAACAGAATAAAAAGTTATTCCATTCTACAGGAGTGATTTTCTGCTGATAAAAAAAGAGAGTAGAAATAATCTATTTAAATCTTAAAAGTCTTCAAATTACAATCTGTATCAGTTCATGTAAAATGTGCTTACTGGTCCTTTTGCATTTTTCGTTTGTTCCGAAATCAGTGTTTCGATTAAATTCTAGACAAAACTAATTTACATAATTTATAAAATTCGATAACCTTAACCTACCATGTGTACTTTGCAAAATATAACTCTTTAAAAATTATAGTTAAAGTAAAAATTTCTGGTTTCAACCATTCGTCAAAAATATTAATAATGGGTAAAGGTAGGTAGGTAAATAGTTGAATTTACTTCGCACTAGGAGCAACATAACGAGCTATTGGTGACGTTCAGGGATCAAAGCCGAAGGGAAAGATCCGAAGACAACACCTCGTAATTTTGAACTACGGTCATATGACGAATAATGGTAAAGAAACCAATAGAATTATTTCTTTACCCTAGTTAAGTGTTATAAATTCAATAATTACCGTTTCGACAATGCCTTAAGGCACCCAACCCTACTCTAGCTTATAGATTCATTGACAAGTGGTAGGTAGCTAATCAAAGTCGCACTGGAGCAACATTACGGGGTGTTTCATTGACAAGTGTGGAAATGTTGAAAACTTTATTATTATTATTTACAGTTGGAAAAGGAAAAAGCACATATTTGTTCAGCAATACAAAGAACAATAAGAATATAAAAAGATGAACCAAGTCAATATCCATCATCAAATTTCTTTCACTCGAATACCTCTGGATCTCTGAAACTGCACGCAATGCTGCCCATTGCATGTCTTGTCAATTTTCTCATTCTTCCCCATGTAGGGCAGTTTGGGTTGGCAAAAACAATAATACGGCACAGTCGACTTGCTAAGTAACTAACTGTAAGCCCGAAACTTGCAATAGTCTCTACGGGATGCAATCGCGATATCCACTTCGAAGAGGTCTTTCCAACTCTTTGAAGAGAGCGTTGAAAACTAAATCAATATTTACTAACCTGATTAAAGTGAAAATTTAATTCACCATTCCAAAATATCCTATAGACAAAAATAGTAGAATATGTGACTCAGGAATATAATAATACATCCCATTATGTAGCTTTCTTCAGGTTTGGAAAACGAGCTTTACCTTAATTTGAAATAAGCTAGAACATTAGTTGAAGGAATGGTCGAACATGAAATAAATATAAACGGATGATACATATTTTCGTGAATCAGAATTTAAGATGGCTAATCTTGTGCAGTTTGAAGAGTTTTCTATTCAAATGCACGGATATTAAAGGCCTTCTATTCACCCCAAAATGATTTTGCAACATTACATAAGGTATAGGCAAGCCATCTCAACTGTCAAAAAGTAATTCTGGATTGTTCACTGCATCAATTACGTGTGTAGGTAAGTAATCAAGCTTTACATCTTGATGGGTGAAGCTACTACTTTATATCAGTGATTTTCAGCCTCTTTTCCATCTCATGTCACATATAAACTAATTACTAAAATTTCGCGGCACCACAGAGGGTATATATTTTTTGAAAATTTGACAAAAAAATAGCTATAATTTTGCTTGATTTTCAAAAAAACATTAATTATGTTATGTTTCGAGAATAGAAAACACATTTGCAAAAGAAACTTAATCTTTAACAAGGGATACAGATCAAGCACGAATAATCGAAGTGATGGCCAAGTGCGAGCTGAAGACAAGTGAATAACAGCAAATTAAATTTATAAGACACTGACTGTTTAATATTGTTCTGAGTGGATACTGACACAATTAAAGAATACAATTTCGACAATCCCGGAATCGAACTTCTCAAGAAATTACCAACTCGTATTGATCCAAAGTGGCTTTTTAAAACTATCAATTTATGACATTTTGTAATACAAATTAGTGCACACAATTATTTATAAGGGTATTACTTGAAAATTCTTTATGGACATGCGTCAAAAGTTCAGAACTAAACAGTAGAAATTAAATAAATCTTACACATTTTAAAACGCTTTACAGTCCGAAAGGCATACCAGTGCAATTCTTGCGGCATACCAGATGAAAATAATGCCGTATGTGAATATATTTTGCATATAATAATAATTTAATACTTTTAGTTTTTCTAAGGAGTGATGACATTCCTTAGATCGCCTCGGCACCTTAGAACACTCCTAGGCATTAGATAATCGAATGAAAGAATATTTATGTACCTTAGCCGCCTTGAATAACTAGGATATTAATATACTTATAGTTTTAACCCTCCTGGTGGTTGTCTCGACGAGTTATCTCGTAATTAGAAAATTAACCAGATCTTGATGGGCCAGATATCTTTTTATTAGAAAAAAATGACCAGATCTTGATCCAGTCATCATAAACAAATCTGCAATATGTTGATTACGAAATATCTCGTCAGTTGCAAAATTAATCAAATCTTAATGAACGAGATATCTCGTCGAAACCACTTATAGGGTTAAACCATTTTAAGGATGTGCGACGCCAGATATCCCGCCACCTAGAAAATATTATAGTATAGTATATATATATATATATATATATATACTATACTATAATATTTTCTAGGTGGCGGGATATCTGGCGTCGCACATCCTTAAAATGGTTTAACCCTATAAGTGGTTTCGACGAGATATCTCGTTCATTAAGATTTGATTAATTTTGCAACTGACGAGATATTTCGTAATCAACATATTGCAGATTTGTTTATGATGACTGGATCAAGATCTGGTCATTTTTTTCTGGTTCTGAGTTTTCTTCTGTTGAAGTTTGGACAAACTAATAGTCTCCTCCTCACAGACTACTTAATAATAGAATTTACGCAGGAGTCAATACTCAAGACTATGTAGTTCGCTGTAAAGAAATTTTGTTTTATTCTTTTTAAATCTTGGGTTCTCTTGTGTGTTTTCCAAGTAATATAAACGTTAATTTCCTAGACAATTTTGTTTAAATGTGCATGCTGTGTTGATATTTTGTCACACTCTTGAAAGCGTTAAAATTTTGTATGGTTGATCAAATAAAAAGGGAATTTAATCAGTCTATAGAAAGTATAGTTCAATTCATAAATTACCAATAGCATCAAATTGACTAGACCTTCTACAGGAATCTGTGCTTTGAAACCTAAGAAATAAGATTTCTTGAGTATAATTAAAATGTTCTTTTAGACATTCAAACACTTTAGTTTTATTTTATTTCACAAGGTATTGACTTGATACTTATGATATAAAATTATATAATATATTATTCTTTAGTACAGAACATTCTACTGTTATATATTCAGATATAAGAATAGAATTCAGATGTATCTTGTAACTATTCAAAGATAGAATGCTGTTTCTCAAAACTCAGACAAACCCACACAAAACCGTTGTGTTGAATTTTGTGTTTTGTGCAGGACCTATACCCAAATCGGTTTTTGATAATTGGAAAATATTTTATGATGACAATCAGAAATCTTTCTAAATTTCTTAAAAGATATTTTTCTTTTAATAGTATAGAAGTGTTGGTCCAAACCTATTATTCCAGATAACTCTTATAAAAATCGTTGGGCAATACGTTTTTTTAACTCCAGCTTAATTTTATTTATAAAACCTAATCGTAGGAACGCTTTTGTGTTCAATACCTCGTGATAATAGAGTGAAATTCGGTGAGTGCATCTGGTTTTTACCAAAATCAAGCAAAGTCAAATGTGAATCTTCCTTGTAATCTAGATAACGCTAAAACTACTCTCAATATAGCGAAATTATCTCAATTCAGACACACCTTTGCTCTTGGTTTCAGGTGTCTGTTTAATTTACATATTAAATATATTTAAAGATTTTCCGATTAGGTAGTTCATTTTTAATTCAAATACATTTGGATCGATTTAAACGCCAAATTTGTTTTTGATTTGTGGTGAAAGCCCACCGCTACAAACTTTAACTTACAATATAATAGTATATACAGGAAATTTCAAAAAAATCTGGCCAAATTGTAAAGAGCGTTAGAGGGCCCCCAAATAAGCATTTCTTTCGAAGAAAAATTTTGTCAGGAAATTCCGCGTTTATGTCGTAGAGAACTGTTAAGATCAGTCGATAACAACGTTTCTATGGCGTAAGGTGTCATTCCCCTCTCGAATTTTCAACGGCAAGCTTTGAATCCGTGTAGCGATGCATGTCGCTTAAAATCCGAGTGAAAAATGATGTCTTACGCCAGAGAAACGGTGTTATCGACTGACCTAAACACCTACGATGGAATTTCCAGACGCGCATTTTTTACCAAAAATGTTTATTTCAGACCCCTCTACCATCCTTTACAATTCGCCCAGATATTTTTGAAATACCCTACATAGCAGTCTAACTCTACTCTACTATGAAGTAGATTTTGGTAGACAGTTTGACTGTCTACCAAAAAGTGCTCTATAGTGGAGTTGGGATACACTTCTATATATACAGGGTAGTTATAAATTGACTTCTATATTCAAGCCCCTAGCAACCAACTTTTCTAAATTAAGAAAATTGGTGTTCTTGATGTTTTGAAGTGAAAACAATTATTTATAAGGAAACTGTACTAATTAATCAGAGCAATTACTTTGTAAATTATGAGGTTTGAACTAGTTTAAAGTACTTTCAACTAGTCATTACATACAGGAATCATTTATCAGGTCTATCATTATAATAAATACTGTTATTAAAGAATAAAATAATAAATTGAACCATAAAAAAAAGAAATGAAAAGATTACAAAACTAAAACTAAGTGCTCTAGTTTGACGATATAAGTCACGGTTTCTTTCTATACAATTTATCAAGAAACAAATACAGGGAATATAGTTAGCTAGAACTGAAACTAATGCATCGCTGCATACTGCAATCGTCCTTCTTTTCACTTCATTTACTCAAGGGCTGAGTCTGTACCAAGAATTCCAACTTGTCAATGGCAGCGATTATCGCCAAAATAATTACGCATCCTTTGAATCTATGGAACTCAAAAAATAGTTCTCGGTGTAGCTGGAGCAGAACTTAAGACGAAGGACGTTTTTTATTGATAATGCTGAGCTGTCAGAAGAGGATTCGATCGTAAGCGAAAGCGTTTATCTTATAGAATTTTTCAGGATTTAAGCTGCCGTTAAGAAATCGTCGGGATGACAGAGGGGTATTAGCGTGGTATTTATCATAAATAATTCTCAAGTTCGCAAAAAGATATTTGAGTCGTTCGAGGAGAACTTTCAATCACTTTGTGTTTGTTATTTCAAGCACTAATCATTAGAGAAAGAGAGCACTGAAAGAAATTTAAAACATGATCTTTAGTGTGGCACAAAAAAAAAATATTTTTTGCTGATATGTGTTTTTTTTTGTGATACGGGAGATTCTTATAAATTTCGATGGAAAAAAATAAGTTCTCAAAAGTAAAGAATTAGTAATAACTCATAATATGCACTCCATGAAGTTTGCTTCCAGAACATTTTTTTTCAGATAAGGGTAATTAATGTATCTGATGAATAGTGGATGAAAAAATAAATAATTTCACGTAAATCAAAGTCGATGTATATCAGTAATCACATGCAAAATTTCGTATGCTGTAAGATATGCATAAAAAAGGCTGTCAAGCTTTCAAATGTAACTTCTCATGATAATGAACACATTTTCGACAAATAAGTTTCTTTCAAATATGTGAATGTTGACCTCTTGCTCTATTTAAAAGAGATAATAGGTGAATTGCTTTAGATTACTAATTTTAAATTAGTAGACTCGCATATAGCATCTGTGGTACCCTCTATATTGCTTATTTCTATTGATCGCACAAAGACATATGATATTTACTATTTGAATCCCTTTATAATATAAGCACAAATATGCGCATTTCGTTTCTCCGAATGAAATAAAATTAATCAAAAATATACAGCAACATTTGATTCTTATTGGTGTTAATTGATATTTCTAATAACTGCATGTCAAAACGTACTCACCCTAATGTTTCCACAATTGGCTTGTGACCGTCAACTTCAGTTGTATCCCATCCACTTCCTCAAGTTTGGAGGGTGGGGTGACAGCTCAGGTGTTGGCCTCGTCATCGGACCGTGGTTTAGAATTACGAAGTGTTGTCCACACATTTGTCCCTTCGGGATTGATCCTGGACTATCACCAATAGCCCGTTGTGTTTTCTCCAGTGCGACGTAAATTCAATTACCTATCTACCAATCCATTCGCTTGTTTAAAGGCAGTTGGGTGGATATGTCGCCAAACTTGGTAACCTTGGGGTTTTGATCCAGCTTTATGGCAACACTATGCAAAAGATTTTTCACGTAGGAAAGTCCGCGTTTTTTTAACGAAATTGCGATTGCGTCCAAAGCTTTGGACGCCATCTTGATTTGGTGACAAAAATTGCTTGGCGACAAACATGCCCCGGATTCGACATCTTTCCATTTTAGGCAATCCACTGGTATAAAAATCGTTTCAAATGAATACTTACACAATACTGAAGTTCTTTTTCATTCAATAGTTATGATAATTGAATGCGAAACAGCTGGACTGTACGTTCTAATCAATTTTCATAGTGCGTATGGAAACTTTCTTTGCCTTTCATTTTGCATTTTTTCTCAAAGTTTTAATTAATTACTTTATTTGTGAACATTAAGGAAAATTTTGTTGCTAACTCATTTCCTAGTATGAAATACGCTTCTTGTGCAGTTTCTGAATCTATATATATCATACCAGGTTTCAATTTCATTAAAAAGCTTAATGCATCATAAATTAAAATAATAACGTATTTGTAAATTTTAATGAATTCACATATGATTATATATTTTTAATACAGCAGATTGAAAATTACACTTAAATGGCAGATTTCCGGGCAGCGCTTATGATAAACACATCTTATTGTGGTTGTAATTATCTAAATGATTACTCAGTATACTACCTTTTACATAAAAAAATACAAACATATCCTCTATAACCATCTACTTATATAATACTTTCTACGCGTATATTTCTAAATTCTATCAACATAAAATTTTGGATTCATCTTCTATTCGTACTGTTTTCCTAGTTCCTAGTGTTTTATATATTACTTCTCTGTTTTATAGAAGATTTCGTGAAATCGGTGTTATTACGCCGAGGGAAAGATCCGAGGACAACACCACGTAATTCTGAATCACTGTCAGTTGACAAGGTCACACCTGAGCAGGCACCCCACCCTCCAAACTTACACACCACACCAACATGAGGTGAAAGAACTATGGAGAATTATACTTTGAAACACTTCATTAGTATTCGTCGTAAACAAATCTTTCTTACATTATAACTCCTATCGATATATTCACTAATTTTACTGCCAAACTAGCTATATGGATAGTTCGACAATTGTTAGACGTATAAAGCTGTGATTTTAAGAAAAATTGAACAAAAATCTGAAGATATATCTCATTACTAGTACGATTATCAAAAAGTAACATACATACGTATCATGATTTATCAGTTTGAGCAAACAAAAATCCCCTTATTTTGTTCTGATTGAAATGCAGTTTAATATGGTATCCATAGTATGGTATATATATATATATATATATATATATATATATATATATATATATATATATATACAGGTGGTTATCAAAATAATGGAAACACCTGTGAATAAAAGTGACATTTGAGAATGCTCTTTGTAAGCATTAAAATATAATCCTAGCTACCAGTTTTTTTAATATAAAAAATACTATATATCATGGTAGTATGAGGTAGCTTTAGTGAAGTTGTATACGTCGTGGATTTTTGTCAAAAGCGTAAAATGTCAGACCTCACAGACTTTCAAAGAGGCCAAATTGTAGGAGCCCGACTAGTTGGAGCAACTGTGACCGAAACATCCCAGCTTTTAGGCGCTTCTAGAGGTACGGTGTCTAAAGTCATGACAGCGTACACACAGCGCGGCAAGACAAGCTCGGCAAAGCAAAATAGTTGACGGAAGGAGAAGCTGAGTGAAAGAGACCGACGGGTATTGAAGCGGATTGTAATGTCTGAAACGAAAACAACTGCAGCCAAAGTGACCGCAGAGCTCAATCAGCATCTGGATTCTCCAGTGTCAATAATTACAGTTAGGAGGCACCTTCATAAATAGAACATTTACGGCAGAGTAGCAATTCCCAAGCCACTTGTCACAGATGTTAATGCCAAACGTCGTCTACAGTGGTGCCACAACCACAAAACCTGGTCGATTGATAAGTGGAAGACAGTTATATGGTCAGACGAATCATCTTTCACACTTTCCCCCACAACAGGACGGGTGCACGTTTGGAGGACACCTGCACAAGCGTATGATCGTGATTGTCTCCTTCCAACTGTCAAGCATGGAGGTGGATCTGTCATGGTATGGGCAGCCATGTCGTGGTTTTCTGCTGGCTCAATCGTAATCCTGAAAGGAAGGATCGCTGGGGAGAAGTATATAGAAGTTTTAGCTGACCAGGTCCATCCTATGATGCAAACTTTGTTTCCTGCAGGAGATGGAATTTTCCAGGATGATAATGCTCCTATTCATGCAGCGGGACTGGTCCAATCATGGTTTGATGAACACGAGGATGAACTGAAATATCTACCTTGGCCAGCACAGTCCCCCGACCTCAATATAATCGAACCGTTATGGTCTATTTTAGAGCGTTCAATCCGGAATCGATATCCTCCACCGGCATCTCTCCCGGAACTTTTACAATATCTCCATGAAGAATGGTACAATATTCCTCTAAACACTATTCAGCACTTGTATGATTCAATTCCCAGGCGAAACCAAGCTGTATTACATAGCAAAGGCGGTCCTACGCCATATTAGTAAAGGATTCCTTATAAATCCAGTGTGTTTCCATTATTTTGATAACACCCTGTATATATATATATATATATATATATATATATATATATATATATATATATATATATATATATATATATATATATATATATATATATATATATATATATATATATATATATATATATATATATATATATATATATATATATATATATATATATATATATATATATATATATATATATATATATATATATATATATATATATATATATATATATATATATATATATATATATATATATATATATATATATATATATATATATATATATATATAAGTATGTAATCGCTCTATGTGTAGAATTGTCATATACTACTTTTTGGCTAAAAATCGCTTTATAATAGAAGTAATTTATATATTGTGTGTGATATATAGATGAGGTGTCAAATATTTTGTTAATGCTTATTCTAGTTCTCAATAAGAAATAAAGCATTTTCTTTCCTTCTTCAAATGAAATAAAACAATTTTGGGAAGTTCTGGTAAAGCTGATGACCCAAAACTTTCACTTCTATTTCATATCCTCAATTTTTGTCGGATTAATTTTTTATGTGCTACAGCATCGAATTCCTTTCTTTGTAGATTCTGTTTCACACTCTTCAAGAATTTTTTCCAATAAACAAACAGAAAGAAAACATCCTTTCAAAGTGTTGATTAAATACATTTTTCAAAAAGTTTCTCTGGAACTTTATATCAATGTTTTAAAGCAGCTTGGATGTCAAAATGAAATAAGTTATTTGGAAACTAAGCGTAACTGAAACGTTATGTTTTATTTATGGTAGCTTTATTTATTTTATAGAATGTCTACTTTCGTAAATGATAATGAATGTATACAAAATTTGTTATTTGATTCATTTGAGTAAAATTAAAATACTCATATCATCAGGAGCATGTGTTTTCCAACGCCAAATCATATTAACAGTAATATAATAAAAACTTCACAATTCTTTAAAATATTAAAAAAACTAAGTAATCGAATATTTTTAAATTGTTACGTGCGAAACTGTGCAAACAGTTTTAAAAAAACAAAAGGAGTTTTACATTCAAAACACCGTTAGATTGATGGCAAACAGACGATATTTTTCAATAATTAATTTTTCATTAAAGTTTATACATTTTATTTTGTATTTTGGTAATGGCAACGCTGAACTTTAAAGAACCATATCTTAACAAATCATAAAACATCAAACGATTTTAATAATTCTATTTAAAGGTTGTTAAATATTCATCAGTCCACTTTTCTCTTTTCTTATGCTCCGCTGTGTTTCTCTTTTTTCTTTCAAATAAACTTATACATTTTCTTCCTTCGAATTTTTAATCATTTCTACGTGACAAAATAGTCAATAACAGGAGTAAGCTCATAATACTAACACCCTAAGTTCTTTTCTCTTGGGCATTATAATGACGTAGAATGCGTTAATATTTAAGAGCTTACTATAAAGGAAGCATTGCACAGTGAAGTTAATCCTTACAAGTTGTGTTTTATTTTATCCGACAAAATTATACCCTTTAGTGTTTTTCATATAACATTTTGAGTTCCCCTTATTTTGTGATAAGTGTACAGTTATTTTTTGCAAGGAGCTCTATGAAAGTTTTGAAGTATGCATATTTTCCTTCTTCATGTAATTTAGTTTGTTGAAAGCGTTTAAGAGGGAAGTAGATAACGGTGAATCTGACATATTATCCAACCATGGTAATATCATCACCCTCGTTGGGACAATATCGGCCCAGTGGCGATATTACTACACAACTTTTTATCAGCTTATTTCTTTCTTCCACTGCATTCTAAGAAATTCATGGAAGACTTTTATTGCAACTCAAGATGTTTCCCAGCACGTAATTACAAAATCATTATGAGAAAATGAAACGCCAACTGCACCAATATTTAATATTTTTTAACATAATCTTAATAAAATAAACAACAACGTTGTTTATCTCTGTACTAGTTTAATACCGTAATAAAAGTTTTATCGTTAATATATCGTAGAATGATAGCTGGTTTTCAACAAGACATAAGGCAACTTCCCTTAGGTGGCACCACAGCAAAACTTGGTTATGGAAAATATGTCATAGAAAACCCAAGGATATTTACCTACATATAACCCAAGGGTATATTACCTATTTATTTGTCCTTAACCCGATTCAATCAAGTAAACTAAGAGGTCGCAAAACGCATTTTTTTATAAAAGCTTATTTTTTCAAATAAACATTTTCAGCCACTTATCTTTATCGTTATACATATGGTATACCTTTAAAGGCTTTTATTATACGTATTTTGTATAAAGGGAGTATACTTTGATAAAGCGTTGATACTTTTTTGGGTCAAAATCCGTGATTTAAATGTATTGGTATAAGGCTAACATGTGAAAAGAGAGAAATAAATGTAAAGAGCAATTCGCAACCCATTACATTTACAAAAAAGCATGTTGTATAATAAATAAATTAAGATATTGCATCCGTAAGGTACAAAACGTTTGATCAAATTTTTATGTAAAATCGTCTTTTAGGAACACCCTAGGAGAGACGGAAAAATGGGCTGCATGAAGGAAAAATAATGTAATTTTGGGTTTAAAATTCATTTTGTTTATTTTTAATAAAACGTTACAGTAGATATTTTCACATAATTATCAGAGAAATGCATTTAATGGATATTTCTTGTACTGATGTAATTATAACAGTAAAAATTGGAGATGAAAATAATATAGTAGAGTAATATCATAGTAACATATGGTATACCTTTAAAAGTTTTATTATATTTTGAATAATGGGGTATACTTTGAAAAAGCGTGGATACTTTTTGGGACAAAATTATCATTGACTAAACGTTTCAGAATGCTTATCATTGAAGTTTGTTAAGGCTTTTTTAATTATACATTAAAATCTCGAATGTTTTTAATATACTTTTTATTTTAATTTATACCTCAACAGATAACAACAAACGGAACAGGAAACCATATAAGCTCAGTTAAATTAAAATGGTGAATTTCTTCATTTCATTTTATTCTCATCAGCTCTCATTCAACTACCTTATATACTACAAACATGCTATTTTAACTATTATAACATAACCTCACTTCTGAATCTAATACAAGCTCTTTCAACTTTTACATTTAACTCTAGCAACAATAAATATAAAAATGTTTTTTCACTCACTCTATAACTTTCATAACTCTCGACTGATAATGAATTATAATTGAGTTTCAGTCTTTACAGAAAACCTATCCAGCAGTATAAAGACAGTTTCAAATACAACTATGTATTAAACCCTCGAAAAGAACATTAAAACAGGATTCTAATATATTTCATATCCAGTTTTTCAAAACGTAATACCTATATGAGAAATCGTGCATTCCTTACTTAGTTACAAACAAATATGAGAATTTCATTATTCATCAGAGTTATTAAATTCATACTATGATTGTTGGATTGTTTTCTTAAAATTGTTATGCTTGCTAATCAAGCGATATTAAAGGATTATTTTTAATGAGTTTTGGATGGAACAGATGTTTTTTCCTCTATCATGGAACATGAATAAATTAAGAATTGCTTTTTATTTTAATTCTAAATAGTTTTTGTACCTAAATGATTTTATCGTTGTGTTTCTAAAAACCTGAATAACCCTTCACAGTATTAAGAAAAATTTAAGTTAAATGAAAATTGTGTACTAATTGATGTTTAGGCCTTTTTTAATTGCTTTGGAGCCTTTTCTTAGTTATGAGATGAATGCGAGTTAATTACTTAACTAATTTATTTTTTATTCGGGTTTCTGAATTACAGTCTTTTCTAGAATCGTAGAATCGTCTTTATAGTCTAAGATACTTAATCGCCACTTTAATTAATGAGGAAATTACTTCCTTATTATGTCAGTGAGGAGAGGTTGAAAGGATTTTTTTTTCAAAAATTTGGTAAACTAAATTAAGTCCCTCAACAAAAATTTCATTCTAGTACATTGAAAAGAACTCAAAACAGGAAATTTTTAAGTCTTGTTGGAAAGCAAAATCAAATGGCTTATTTAAGATGAAACACATCTTGCGATAAATAAAAGTAAACATGTCTGGATTTGTGCTACATTCATTTTTTTCTTTCGCTTTCCGCCACAAAGCGCAATAAAACATTTCTAATAAGGCTAGCTTTTTGAAAGCATGAAAAGTTATATCATTCTAATTGGATTAAGACAAATCTTTAATTTATTTTGAAATTATAATTGTTTACGTTTTCCCAGACATGCATAAATTAATTAGAACTATTTCTAAAACAGAACTTTTATTTATATGCATTCGAATCTTATTTAATGTTTTAAAACTTAAGTTTGTTGAGCAAATCATATTAAACCAAACTAACAACTAGATCAACTAACTATACAGAAATGAGAAAATTAACTCATTTCAGTATAGTTAGATGTAATTAATGTAATCAATTTAATTTGTTTTAAAGGAGTGTTTATTACACAACTATTAGATTGGTTCAAATAACTTTAAGAATGCATTTAAGTGTCTCATTGGACATATTTAAAGAAACTTCCACATTGTCTCAGGAACAAATGGCCTCTTTACAGTAACACACAAAAAAATTCATTCTTAACTCCTGACTTCATGCGATCCAGCTGATTTCATTCACGAAAATACACAAAATGCTTTTATTTTATAGAATATCTCGTAATTGCACAATATAGTCACCTAATAATGGATACACTTGAGTGAAAAGAACAGCAGTTTCGTTCTGTTATAGTAACTAATAAAAAAATCAGCTTTTTCACAAAATCTGCACAATACATATTGTAAAATTATTGTCATATTAAAATTCAGGAGTGATTTTTGTCGTAAAGATTATTGAATACACGACTTTATAACTTTACTCAAAAATGGACTAAGCGCAAATCCTGTCATTGAAATGCTAAGCTGAGGTTTGCAACTGTAAAATGTGGATTGCATTTGGCTTAGTTTGTCGTTTTGCGATAATTTTTTGCAACAGGATGGATGTTTATACTGGATCTGCCTTGGAGTGTTACCTGAGTGTAAGTGGAACAGAGATAATTAGCATAGAACAGACAGAGTACATAACATGATGTAAAATTACTTTTACCTTAAATCTGTGATGTTATTTTGAATATAACGTTTCTAGTTTTGAGCCTGAAAATTTCTATCAGAAATGGTCAAAGTGCACAAATAATTTCTCTCAAATGCTTAGGTGTGAACCAACTTGGACAAATACGGCCTTTGCCCTATACAACCCTACCCAACTCAAATGCTCAGATGTATGTTTCTGAACTTGTAAGCTATGATCTGTCTAAGAATAGAAGTACATGATTTGAGTGTGGATGGAATAGAGATAACCACTAACACTGTACGTAATATGGTGTAAAATTATTTCCATCTTAAAAATTATATGATTTTATTGTGAGTGAAAATGATGTGATTTTATATTTAAAGTTTCTGACATTAGACTCTATAATACCAATCAAAAATAATCAAATCACACAAATCATGTCACTCAAATCATTAGGTGGGACGGTACACATGCAAGACAAGGATATTATTTGTATAGGATAGAGATGTATGAATTCTGTGCGAATAGAACAGATATAGCTAGCATAGAACATAGCATTGTACCTAGTATGATGTAAAATTATTTTCATCTTAAAAAAATAAGAATAATGTATGGATATATCTATTATTCATCTCAAAAAGGAGATGAAGTTAACATTTTTAACATTACATTTGACAATTCCAATCAAAAATGGTCAAAGTACACATATCATGTCACTCAAATGCTTAGGTGAGAGGGTAGGCATGTAAGACAAGGATATGACTTGTGAAAGTGATACATGATAATGAGTATTAATAACTAGCATAGAACAGAGGTAACTAGAATAGAACATAGCACCTGTACCTAATATGATGTAAAACTATTTTCATATTAAAAATGAGATTAGATTTTGTAGTTAACGTTTTTAACATTGCCCTTGATAATTTTAATCAAAAGTGATTAAAGGGCCATGGTAGCCCGGTTGGAAGAGTAACGGACTAGCAATCGGAGGGTTGCGAGTTCGAATCCAACCAAAATACCGTCGTGTACAAAGGGGGCTGGTGCACGTTAAATCCGTCGTGGCCTTAAATTTCCTCACGTTGGCGTGGTGAGGAAGTATGGAGAATGGGGTGCCAGCTCAGTGTTGCCTCGTCATCTAACCGTGGTGTTGTCCTCGGATCTTTCCTTTAGAGATTGATCTCAAACCGTCGTCAATAGCCCGTTGTGTTTCTCTAGTGCGACATTAATTAATAACCAATTACCAAAAGTGCTTAAAAAGCACAAAACATGTCACTAAAATGTTTAAATGTGAGGGTACACACATAAGACAAGGATATAAGGATAGAGACCCATTATATGACTGAATAGAACAGAGATAATACAGCGCCCAATCTAGGTGCTTCTATCACGCATTGTTACACAGTCGTGCTCATACAGCACCGTATATGGGGAATGGAGAAGTAAATATGGGAATTATGGCACTTCTCTCCCATCACCACGATGGATGTACAGCTTCAACACGAATTCCAAACTTAGCCCAAGACGTGATGCGCCAGATCTCGGATTAAATTGCTTGCATGTGGAACACGTGCCGGAATACTTGGGAAAGTCTCATTTAGCAGCACTGATTGAAGTTTGAATGCATGCTGGACAGTTAGATGCCAGCAACGCACGTGTACCTAGTTGTAGTTCTGTTGTATTGTTATTTATGCTGTATGTGTTGGATTCGTTACTTGCAAAAACGATAGAAAAGAAAACAGTCTTGAATGACAAAATAATTCTTAAGCTACTGATTCTGCTGCGAAATTGCCGCTTAAAATTTGAAAGTATTGCATTTCTTCCCAAGATCTAAGAATGGGGATGTAACAATGGGAATACGACTTAATGCAAATTGAATCGTATAATGGAATAATGATGACTATCATATAAATTGAATCTAATAATATGAATGAAATAATGATGACTATCATATAAATTGAATCTAATAATATGAATGGAATAATGATGACTATCATATAAATTGAATCTAATACAATAATATGAATGGAATAATGATGACTCTCATATAAATTGAATCTAATAATATGAATGGAATAATGATGACTATCATATAAATTGAATCTAATAATATGAATGGAATAATGATGACTATCATATAAATTGAATCTAATAATATGAATGGAATAATGATGACTATCATATAAATTGAATCTAATAATATGAATGGAATAATGTATGTATACGGCTGTTATGCAAATGGGACTGAATAATGTGAATTGAATAATATATGTATGACTATTATACAAATTGAATTAAATATTATGAATGGAATAACGTATGTATATGATTGTTATACAAATGGAATGGAACAATGTATGCATATGACTATTACTTAAATTCAATCGATTAATGGGAATTGAATAGTGCATGCATATAACTATTATTTAAATTGAATCTAATAATAGGATGGAATAATGTATGTATATGACTATTAATTGAATTGAACCAAACAATGAGAATGTAATAATATATGTATACGATTGTTATGCAAATGAAGTAGTTTGTTAAATTAACATCGCACTGGAGCAACACAACGGGCTATTGTCGACGGTCTGGGATCAATCCCGAAGGGAAAGATACGAGGACGATACCTCATAATTTTTAATCTGGGTCAGATGTCGAAGTTCCATCCGAGTTGCCACCTCCCTCTCCAAACTTCCACATCATACCAACATGAGAACATTTAAATCCATGAAAGATTTAACGTACATCAGCCCCATGTACACGAGAGTCTTTCGTTGGACCGAGTTTCGAATTCGCAACCCTCCGATTGCTAATCCGCTACTCTTTCAACCAGGCGCTATGTGAACTGAATCAAATAATGTATGGAGATAACTATTATATAAATTGTATCTGATAAGATTAGTAGAATAATGTATACGTCTGGTTATATAAATGGCATGGAATAATGTGAAAGGGGAATAATGCATGTGTATGACACTAACATGAATTGAATATAATGATGTGATTAGAAAATAATGGAAACGTAGGACTATTTAGTAAATGAAATTTGATAATGTTAATGGAATAATGTATGTATACTAATGTAAATGAATTTATTTACTATAAAAATTACGTTACGAGTAAGATTGCACAAAACAATAGCTTTCCCCAAAGCATAAATATGACTTGTGTGGTTTCACAATTTAATGAAATTGGAAATGAAATGAAATTTAGACGTTGGAAGTTCACAGGACACATTTTAAGAATGAACAGGAACAGTATTCGTAATACAGCATTGACCTGAACCCCTGATGGAAAAAGAAAGCGGGACCTCCCCGTTTGACCTGGCGACGTATGATGGAACAAGAGAGAAGTGAGGCTGGATGGGCGAGCTGGTATGAAACTACACTTGCTTGCTGCATCGGACAGGAAACTTTGGCGATCTAGATTGAAGACCTTATGTGCCCCTAAGCACTAAAGAATTTGTGATAATATGATGATGATGAGACTAACATGAATTGAATAGAAAATAATGGAAACGTAGGACTATTTAGTAAATGAAATTTGATAATGTTAATGGAATAATGTATGTATACTAATGTAAATGAATTTATTTACTATAAAAATTACGTTACGAGTAAGATTGCACAAAACAATAGCTTTCCCCAAAGCATAAATATGACTTGTGTGGTTTCACAATTTAATGAAATTGGAAATGAAATGAAATTTAGACGTTGGAAGTTCACAGGACACATTTTAAGAATGAACAGGGACAGTATTCGTAATACAGCATTGACCTGAACCCCTGATGGAAAAAGAAAGCGGGACCTCCCCGTTTGACCTGGCGACGTATGATGGAACAAGAGAGAAGTGAGGCTGGATGGGCGAGCTGGTATGAAACTACACTTGCTTGCTGCATCGGACAGGAAACTTTGGCGATCTAGATTGAAGACCTTATGTGCCCCTAAGCACTAAAGAATTTGTGATAATATGATGATGATGAGACTAACATGAATTGAATAGAAAATAATGGAAACAGGACTATTGAGTAAATTAAATTTGATAATGTTAATGGATTAATGTATGCATACTACTTTAATATAAATGAATTTATTTACTATATAAATTTGGTTAGGAGTTAGATTGCACAAAACAATAGCTTTTCCCAAAGCATAAATTTGACTAGTCAAGATATTAATGCAATAGTCATACATTTAATCATAAAATTCAAGGTGGTAAACTATCAATGCACAATTAATGTGTCAAAATTCCCTTAACCTTTACACTACGGCGCTTTTATTCCGCTATCTGAATTTGGGATGACTGTTGTCCCGCCCGTAGTCAAAAGGTTAAAACATTTCCGAACGAATTCTTTTACGTCGTATTCTCATCCTTTGCTTTTTGATAACTACAGTCCATATTTAAAATGGAGTGTTTAAATTGGTAATATATCTCACACCCCAATCGATTACTATACATCTAAAGTAATCACATTACCCAGAAAGGGGAAAAAATTACTGCTACTTCAATGTAACTTAAACGCAACACGAAGGAGCAGAATACTTAGTGCGTCCATGAATGTGGGGGCGACTTCTCCCTTAGAGAAATCTGCATCATTTTCATACCGCACTGACTCCGATGCCGAAGATGGGATTTATCTCAGGTGCTACTGCGTCGTTTCCATGGCAACTCTGCAAATGGAAGCCATGAACCGTGAACGTTCCACCAAATTATAGCCCCCCGAAGCTTCAGTGACTTCGCCGCGAAAGAGAAGCCACCGGCGGACGAGAAGCTTTAATTTTAGAATGACCCACCGATTACATCCTGGTTGTCGTTAAAAATTTCTCATTAGTGCCTTTTTTATCTGAGAAGGGCTTGAAATTGAAGTGCAGAGAATAGGAAAATTTAAGAGTGACGAATGTATTAGTGGGAAGTTAGCATTCATTTGAAATTAATGAATATAATTGGAGATAGGTTTACAGGATTACTGAATAAACTGCATTTGATTAGATAGTGTAACGAACATCATCAAGTATTTGATTAATTAATGAAGATATTTTAAGCGCTAAACAATTAATATAGTAGAGGTTTTGGCTTTGGATACTATTATTTATTTCCGTCATTAAACCCTCATCATTTGACAGTGGTTCAAAATTTCGTGGTGTTGTCCTCGGATCTTCCTCTTTGAGATTTGATCACTGACCGTCGCCAATAGCACGTTGTGTTGCCTCAATTCGATGTTAATTCAACTACCTACCTACATACTGAAGTGCAAAATAAACCGACCTATCTATCCGTCCCTAAGTGATTCGAAAAAATTCTTATATTACAAAAGTCTGTTTTACGTTTTTACGTGATTCACTTCGATTTAGTTATAAAAATATTTAATAATATTTCGGGCGTTAAATAATTCCCATTAGTGGCTTTTTTTCTGGGTAGAGCTTGAAATTTCAAGTACTTAATGAATCAAATTGGCGATAGGTTTGCAAGAGCATTGAATGAACTGGATTCGATAAGATAGTGAAAGGAATACAAGTCTTCACAAGTATTTGATTAAGTAATTAAGATATTTTAAGCACTAAACAAGTAATACGATTGACATTTTGGCTTTAGATACTACTAATTATTCCCTTCACTAAACGTCTGTTTTACATTTTTACACGATTCACTTAGATTTAGTCGTTATTAAAATATTTAATATTAGTTGTTGCTAAAAATGTCCCAATAGTGACTTTTTTTCTGGGTAGATCTTGAAATGGAAAAATACTGAAAATAGAAAAATTAAGAACTGACGAATGTGTTAGTGGGAAGATTCACATCCCTTTGAAAGTAATAAATAAAATTGGCTGTAGGTTTATAAGAAATACTGAATGAACTGCATTTGATAAAATATTGTAAGGTATATCATTAGTCTTCCAGTATTTGTTTAATTAATGAAGATATATTAAGTTGTAATGAACTAATACGATATAGGCGTTTTAGCTTTGGATACTTCTATTCATTCCTGTCACTAAACAATTCGGAAAAATTTCTTGTACCAAAAAGTTTGTTTTACATTTTAACACGATTCACCTAGATTTAATAATTACTAAAATAATTTTAAAATAATTATAATTGAACACATCTCATTAAAGACTTTTCTTAGAGCTTGATACTGAAGTACAGCTTAAGTTTTGACCTCATCATTCGACTGTGATTTACGAGGTGTTGCCCACGGAATTTTTCCCTTTGTGATTGATCCCGGACCGTCACTAATAACCCGTTGAGTTGCTCCAGTGAGATGTTACTTCAACTACCAACCTACAGAAGTACAGCGAATGCGAAAATCCAAAAGTGTCCGGATGTGTTAGATGGATGATTCGAGTTCCCTTGAAATTAATGAATGACACTTTAAAGTATTTTAAGTTTTTAGGACATCTTTTTGGTCATTTTCTGAGATCTTTGGGAAATCTTTGGCCGCTTTTTCGAATTCTTTAGTTTTGTCCCAGTTTTAATAAAATTTTTGTTGAAACATTCCCAAGTGGCAATCTTTCATTCGCAGTTCCGTTTAATAAGAAAACACATTATACAGGCAAGGACTCATCTGGATAAATTTTGGAACCAAAAAAATCGTGATCCACTCATTAAGGCAAAATATATCCTTTCTAAGAATTTTTTTATTGATGGGCAAATCTGGACACCGGAATGAGAATTGTCCTGACAGAAGAAAAGGAAATTTCGCATACTTTTAGATCTTCGGATAGTCGCATGTTTAATATCAAAATATTTGTGTTATTTGAAGAATTGTTTCTCAAGCTGTGAATCGCAGTTCTCCTCCAGATAAAAGAAAGATAGGTATGTAATTAATTAACGTCGCACTTGAGCAGAACAAAGGGCTATTGGCGACTGCCCGGGATCAACCCCGAAGGGAGAAATCCGGGGACAACACCTCGTAATTTTGAACCATGGTCACATGACTAGGCCAACACCTGGGCAGGTACTCGACTCTCCAAATTTCCACACCACTCCAATGTGAGGACATTTGAGGCCACGTCAGATTTAACACGTGGCCTCAATGAGGCCATCCCCCATGTATATCACGGTCTTTGGTTGGATCTAGTTCGAACTCGCAACCTTCCATTTGCATTTCCGTTAACTGCAAAATACATAATACACGCAATGACTCGTTTGGAAAAATTCTGTTGTCAAGTAAATTGTAAATGGTCAGTAAGTAGTTTATAGTGTATTCGTAATATAGAGAGAATTGAGTGATAATTATAGAGGAAAGAGCAAATAATATTTTCTTTGCCGGAAGTTTGAAAGAGAAGATATTGCTGACCTAGAGCTGACAATCATTTACTGCCATTTTTTCGGAGACACTAAATGCTTATTTTCCTGATGATGAGAAATATATAGTGTATTGTTATCCTCCCATCAACTCCAATCTCGGAAGAGACAATGTCTTTAGGGGAGATATTCTACCTTTAGCCATTACAAAAGTAATTTCGATTTCGTTATTAAAGTATCTAAAACAAGCGACTGCTCCATGTGCCTTAGGGGGTCACGTTGGAGAATATATGAACATTTACATCCGACTTCTCATAATCAGAGAAATACTTTCTTTTAGTGAAAAGATTTTCCAAAATACTATCAAAATGCTTAGAATTTTTATTCCACGAAAACTAATAGTGTCTAAACAACTGTACAGAGAAACACTTGTGTCAGTTAATTAGTCTGCCTTAATCCGACCGTATTTTGTTAATATGAAGTACATCGATACCATTTTCATGTCATTTTTTCAGATGTTTAGGAATTTTTAGATAATTTTATGGCATGTGTATTTATTTTTAGCTCAACAAAATCCTATCCCTGGTCAAAAGTGGTTGATTTTCATTGTTATTTTAGGTAGTTAAATAACAACACACTGAAGCAACACAACAGGCAATTGGTGACGGTCCGGGATCAATCCCTAAGGGAAAAAACCGAGGACAACGCGGTCAAGGTCTACCAATTTGACCTTTGATCTACAATTACAAAAAAGTGTATTTTTTATTTTTTTTCTAAAAAATATATGTTAAAGCAAACAGGTCAAAAGATATAGGTTTTTATGGGTACTGATTACAAACATCTATTTACTTCGAATATTTTTTAACTATGAAACCCATGCGTGTCCCACTACCAAACATTCAGAAAGCAAAGATATAAATAGTGTACCTTTAACATGTATTAAAAAAAAACCAATAAAAATACACTTTTTTTGTAATTGTAAGTCAAAACTCAAATCGGGTGGCCTGAAGGTCACTCATAGTATCATATATATCATCAGAAAGGTTATATTTTTTTTCTTTGATGCGTTCTCATTCATCTCGATTGGTCAAACAGGTCAAAAGATACAGGTGTTTATGGGTACTACTGTGATTACATACTTCTATTTCGAATGTTTTTTAACTACGAACCCATGATGAGTGTCCCACTAAACTTTCATTAAGCAAAGATAAATAGTGTACCTTTAACATATATTTTTAGAAAAAATAGATAAAACATTTTTAAAATGGAGTCAAAAGTCAAATTTAATTAATTAAAAATTGATAATTCATTGAAATTAAAATTAATTTAAATTAAAAAGGTCATTTAAAAGGTCATATGACACGTCATGTTAGAAAGGTTGTACATTTTTCTACAAAATAAGCTATATGAAGTATGATTCGACAGTTAGGTTCAGAGGTACACGAGTTTTAGTGAGTCTATAAAACCAGAAGGATAAAAATGCAAACAAGTAAAAACTCTGAAGGCTAAAAAGCCAAAAAACCAGGGTGTAATCATAATCAAAGAGAAGCCAAAAATCAGAACTCTCCATGCATGCGTGCCGAACCACAGACATAGCATGACTAACAATATAATTCAATACATTCAAAACAAAGAGAAATTAAGAATATTAATTTTAGGAAAACCAAGAAAAATGAGAAAATTTCAGAAAAATTAAGCAGTGTTGGTGGATTAGGACATCATCAGGCGTCATAAATAATAAAACTGATATTAATATTTATGATGAAAGATATTATTTTAAATTTCCGGTTTTTAAATTAATATATTGGGATTCTAATATTTCTAAAAAAGTTTATTATAATGCAATTGGTTGGTCAGCTTATTAAATTTAAAAAAACTGAAATCGAGCACTATCGTTTTATGCAGTAATAGAACACTACTATTTTATGTTATTGAACACTTTTCTCCGTGGTACTTTGGGCATACTCATATACACTGGATTTAAAATTCTTTTTTTAACTGTACGCATTACATAAAATTTATGTGGGCTTTATAAATGGCATTTGTTAGTTTCCTCATGCATGGTTTGGCGGGTTATTGTTAAGGGTAAGCCTGGGGGGTATTTCAATTAACGTCACACTGGAGCAACACAACGGGCTATTGGTGACGGTCCGGGGTCACTTCCAAAGGGAAAGATCCGAGGACAACACCACGTAATTTGAACCACGGTCAGATGACGAGGCAACACATGAGCAGGCATCCCGCTCTCCAAACTTCCACACCACGCCAACGTGAGGACATTTGAGGCCACGACAGATTTTACGTGCACCAGCCCCCTTTGTACACGACGGTGTTTGGCTGGATTCGAACTCGCAACCCTTCGGTTGCTAGTCCGTTACTCTTCCAACCGGGCCACCGCGGCCCCAAGGGTAAGCCTGGTAAATTTTGAAAGTTTATACTCTTCGCTATGTTTTGTGTTTTTGTGCTTGCTTGTCTTAAATTTGTGTGTCCCTTGTTATTTATATCACCTGGACTTCCTTGCCTGATTGACTTTCTGCCTATTTTGCTTTTCTTATTTTGCCTTATTACTTGTAGTGTTTGAGGGGCTCCTTCTGGCGAACTGCCACCCACACGCAGAAGCCACCACCACATTGTGTTGACTGGTTCAGGCTTCTACCTGATGACACCCTGGTCCACCAACACTATTGCATTTTTTAGACGTTCTCATTTTTCTTGGTTATATATATATATACACATATATATACAGGTGGCTATCAAAATAATGGAAACACCTGTGAATAAAAGTGACATTTAAGAATGCGCTTCGTAAGCATTAAAATATAATCCTAGCTAACAGTTTTTTTAATATAAAAAGTACTATATATCATGGTAGTATGAGGTAGCTTTACTTCGTTGCTACTTCGTAGATTTTTGTCAAAAGCGTAAAATGTCAGACCTCACAGACTTTCAAAGAGACCAAATTGTAGGAGCCCGACTAGTTGGAGCAACTGTGACCGAAACATCCCAGCTTTTAGGCGTTTCTAGAGGTACGGTGTCTAAAGTCATGACAGCGTACACACAGCGCGGCAAGACAAGCTCGGCAAAGCAAAATAGTGGACGGAAGGAGAAGCTGAGTAAAAGAGACCGACGGGTATTGAAGCGGATTGTAATGTCTAAAAAGAAAACAACTGCAGCCAAAGTGACCGCAGAGCTCAATCAGCATCTGGATTCTCCAGTGTCAATAATTACAGTTAGGAGGCATCTTCATAAACATAACATTTACGGCGGAGTAGCAATTCCCAAGCCACTTGTCACAGATGTCAATACCAAACGTCGTCTACAGTGGTGCCACAACCACAAAACCTGGTCGATTGATAAGTGGAAGACAGTTATATGGTCAGACGAATCATCTTTCACACTTTTCCCCACAACAGGACGGGTGCACGTTTGGAGGACACCTGCACAAGCGTATGATCGTGATTGTCTCCTTCCAACTGTCAAGCATGGAGGTGGATCTGTCATGATATGGGTAGCCATGTCGTGGTTTTCTGCTGGCCCAATCGTAACCCTGAAAGGAAGGATCACTGGGGAGAAGTATAGAGAAGTTTTAGCTGACTAGGTCCATCCTATGATGCAAACTTTGTTTCCTGCAGGAGATGGAATTTTCCAGGATGATAATGCTCCTATTCATGCAGCGGGACTGGTCCAATCATGGTTTGATGAACACGAGGATGAACTGAAACATCTACCTTGGCCAGCACAGTCCCCCGACCTCAATATAATCGAACCGTTATGGTCTATTTTAGAGCGTTCAATCCGGAATCGATATCCTCCATCGGCATCTCTCCCGGAACTTTTACAATATCTCCATGAAGAATGGTACAATATTCCTCTAAACACTATTCAGCACTTGTATGATTCTATTCTCAGGCGAATCCAAGCTGTATTACATGCCAAAGGCGTTCCTACGCCATATTAGTAAAGGATTCCTTATAAAACCAGTGTGTTTCCTTTATTTTGATAACACCCTGTATATATATATATATATATATATATATATATATATATATATATATATATATATGAACCTGTTACTGTGTCATCACTAGTTTTGATATGTTAGATTTTAAGATTCAGCTTTCTAATTCAGTTTGCAACCTGATATTTTAACAAAAAATTGGTTTACTTACATAAAGATATACATTCTATCTAAATCTATACATTTAAAATTCCACGTTCATTGGTAAATGCAATTCTGTCACCTGAAAAAAATGCTTTTCTTAAAAAAGGAGTCATTTGTTTGGATCGTAAAAATTTAAGTCTTTCAGTTGATTCGAAAACTAAGTGGATACGTTTTAGCACTTTTTACAACTTGGTTCCCTGATAACATACATTCGTAGATTCTTTATATCTTTTCAGAAACATTTCTGGCATAAAAACGCGGCGTTAAAAAAATCAATAAAGCAGTTTTCGAATTACTGTGGAGCTCAACGACAGACAATGTTTTCTTCACATTCTAAGCCTCAGGCAAATTACCATAACCATTCAGGTTGATGAATTTTTCCAACACCGAATCTTCCAAAAACTGAATTAAAATCTAGGAAGAAGGGTTTGACTTAGAACAGTGTGGACAGATAGACATCACTTTTCGAATACTTTATTTCTGCCTTTAAAATATGGCTGCCATATCGCTGAGCTGGTAAACCAAATAGGTAACTTTTCGGAAGAAAAAATTAATCTCATATTTTTATCTGGGTTAATTGTACCAGTAAAAGTAAAGGTAAAATTTAAATTCAATTTGCCAATATTTGACGAAAATGAAGTAGTTACTAGGTGAAATTTATGAAACAATTTTACGAGCTTACAAAGTAATTCGTTTGACAGATCGTTATGACGTTCACTGCATCAAAATAATTAGCTTGGTTAGATGTTGAATTTTGCTTGGCAGAAGTTGTGAGTCCAATGAGTTTGGTAAACTTAGTTTTCCATACCAAAGTTATAGATTTTAAATTGGGTACAAAATTTATACTTTGAAAGATGGTTGATTTGTTCATTAGATTTTATGGCGCGAGGAGCTATATTTAGACAAAAACAATCTAGAAAAAAATTTAAACAAAATCAAAACAAAATTGATAACATTCAACAATGTATTATTTCAAATTGAAATTAGTCAAGGTATCAAAAGTCTAAATAAAGTTTATAAAATGGTTATCAGTAATGAATAGTTCCCAATAACTTACTGTTGTAATTATCTCCATTAGATCTTTAATAGTTGGATTTGAAAATCCAAATAGGTTTGTCTGTTGTTAAAAGCTTGGCATGCAATCAAAATGCCCCAGTAAAATGACTATGGCAAGCTAAGCACAATGAAGCATGTTCTCCGAATTCTTGATCACACCGATAAGTGAATGTGGGTAAAATGGATATGACCAATGCGAAGTCTTGTTAATTGTACTTCATTTTTCCTATTTAGTTGAAAGCTATAGCCAAGTGATACAACTAATTAATCCTTCTAAGGTACCACTATCTTAATGCTTTTCCATTTTAATCACACTGTTTTTGTGGCTATTATCCACATTTTGCTCAATTTGCAGGGGACTTTATTAGTGACACAACCAGTAAAACTACTTTTCTACACTTATTCATTCATTACTAAACTCAAAACAAATGCTTCCTAAAGTTTAAAACCAATACTTTTTCTAGACGTAATCCAAAGACCCATGAATAAAAAATTCTTAATTGTAACTTGAGCTTTATCTTATTAATTTTCGTTTTAAGTACAAGTTTGTGGCATTTATATTCAATACAAGTCAATTTTTGACAATAGCTATTCTTCAAACAAGCTGATTAGCATAAATTAGTTGTTAAAATTAAACCTTGCAGGAGAGATCAATACCTATTACTTCTTCATAGGACTAAAAATTAAATATCTAAATAAAGTTCACATTTCGTAAAACTTCATAAGCACTTCACTAGCTTAATAAAATTTACAAAGAGCAATGGAGTATAAAAGGAGAAAACTCATCAATAATGACATATTCATTTTAAGATATTGATCCTATTATAAGGGGAGAGAAGAGAGTACGTTTTCCTGCCTCCTGAATAAGTTTAATCGGTCTTTGTCATTGACAAACATTTTCCTAAGCTTTTGACGTTAACTTATGGGATGTTATTCATTCCTTTTAATGGAACTATAGATTGACTTCCGTAGGTAAGCAATGTGTGGAACTGTCAACTTATGAAAAATCTCGTCTCAAAATTTTACATAATCATAATTGGAATTAATGAAGGAGGTATGAAATTTAAGTTTGTCGTTTTATCCTCGTTAGCTTTAAAAACAGATTCACACTACATTATCTGGTCACAGGAATCGCTTGATAATAGCTGAGTGTCTAGTTTGTTGAGTGGAGTTTGTAAGACTGACAGTTAAAATGACTGATTTTACGCACTGTTTTTAGCATAGTTATGATTTCGATTGCTTATTTAAATGATTTCCATTATATCTAGGTGTTGTATAGTGAAAGCAATCTCAATCAAGTTTCGAATATCAGTTGCATCATGCATGGTGCTTAAGACGTACGTATTTACGCCTACAAAAGAGAGAAAATGAGGTTCAACGTAAGAAAGAAATTTAAATTATTTTTATTAGTTGATATTTGGAATCCATTTTGCTAGAGGTCATTTCTTGATATCTTGCCAGCATTCTTGTTCTTCCAATGAATACAACGGAATAATTAAAAATATATTGGTAGAAAAAATAATAAAAATAAATAAAGACTATGGTTGATTGTGTCTTAGCAAGCATACCTTTCAGCGGATTTAGAAGGTCTTATCATGAGGATGGAAGGTCCGACTGTAATTTACCTTCTTCTAACTCTTCAAGTGATTTCGACTAGATATCTCGTCCATCAAAGTCTGACTAATGTTACTTGTGACGAGATATCTCGTCATCAGGGTGTTGTCCATTTTTTTATGATTACGAGATTAAGATCTGGTTGGCTTTCTACTAATGACGAAATATCTCGTCAATCAAGATCTGGTCAGTTTTGCTAATGACGAGATACTCGTCGAGACAACCACCAGGAGGGTTAACTAATTTACTAATATAAAAATATCGGTTCGAATTTTTTGAGCATTTTTATATTAGTTAACTAATTTACTAATATAAAAATATAGGTTCGAATTTTTTGAGCATTTTTATATTAGTTAACTAATTTACTAATATAAAAATATCGGTTCGAATTTTTGAGCATTTTTATATTAGTTAACTAATTTACTAATATAGAAATATAGGTTCGAATTTTTTGAGCATTTTTATATTAGTTAACTAATTTACTAATATAAAAATATAGGTTCGAATTTTTTGAGCATTTTTATATTAGTTAACTAATTTACTAATATAAAAATATCGGTTCGAATTTTTTGAGCATTTTCATATTAGTTAACTAATTTACTAATATAAAAATATAGGTTCGAATTTTTTGAGCATTTTTATATTAGTTAACTAATTTACTAATATAAAAATATAGATTCGAATTTTTTTTAGCATTTTTATATTAGTTAACTAATTTACTAATATAAAAATATCGGTTCGAATTTTTTGAGCATTTTTATATTAGTTAACTAATTTACTAATATAAAAATATCGGTTCGAATTTTTTTGAGCATTTTTATATTAGTTAACTAATTTACTAATATAAAAATATAGATTCGAATTTTTTTAGCATTTTTATATTAGTTAACTAATTTACTAATATAAAAATATCGGTTCGAATTTTTTGAGCATGCAATATACATTAACTTACACAGGAATGTGAGTCAATTATCCGCAATGGAATTGTATTTGTCTTTGTGTAGACAGTAGTGTCATTTTCAAGCGTATCTCTTGGTGGAGTTTCTGTATGATCACTACTGACCAGGTCTGAAGTGGTAGGTCAGTTTCATTGTCGCTGCCGTGATGATGACCATGGACGCTCCACTTTTCGTTTGCACCAGAGAAGCGTTCAGTGATTCTAAAACTTCGAATAAGAATTGAAACGAAAATGAAGTATTTTTAAAGAAGCATAAAATAGCCTATCCAAATCTCTAAAGGGTTGCGGAGGCCTGGTTGGAAGAGTAACGGATTAGCAACCGGAGGGTTCGAGTTCGAATCCAACTAAAGGCCGTCGTGTACAAAGGGGGCTGGAGCACGTTAAATCTGTCGTGGCCTTAAATGGGTGGAGGGATGTGTATGTTTGGAGAGTGGGGTGCCAGCTCAGGTGTCACATCGTCATCTGACCGTGGTTCAAAATTACGTGGTGTTGTCTTCTGATCTTTCCCTTTGGTATTGATCACGAACCGTCACCAATATCCCATTGTGTTGCTCCAGTGTGGCGTTAATTAAAATACCTGCCATACCAAATCTCTAAAAACCGATAATTTTTAAACATCTGAGTCACAACTCTTTTCAAGATTTCAATTTTTTTCTCACAGCCCGTGAGCCTCCTCTATTTAAGTTGGTTTTCTGAAATGTTAATTAAATTTAGATTTAAGTGCTTAAAGTCAATGCTATTTGTAATTCGTTAAGTTGTTTTGTTATGGGTTTTTATATTTTATTTTCAGTAATTTCCATTTACTTGACGGAAAAAAATTCCTTTTCGCAACATGACCAGATCTGGTCCTTGCGCCATAAAAAACCAACCAACCGGAAGTAATTTCCAGCGTAATGTAGTTATTTCCAAAGAAATTCGGAACATGAAATCATACCACCAACCACTGTGAATTCAATGCCGGACCCCTCTCTACACACGTGTAGGGGGCTCACCAGTGCCATGGTACTGAGGACCTGAGGATTAGATGGCCCTCGAGGAATTTAAAAAATTTTGTTCTGCAACGTCAACCTGTATTCTGCGTTGTTCAGAAAATTTAAATCTTGTAATTAATGTCTAATTATCTCTCTTGTTGCATAAAAGGCCTGAAAAACCAAGCCAAACTTTATAACAACAAAATTGTACAATACAAATGTTAGTAGATAATTAAAGTCGCACTGGAGCAATGTAAAAACTATTACAATACAAAGGAAGGAGAGAATCGTAAGTTTATACAAGTTAAACGTTGAGTTCTTGGGATAGCAAGTTTTGTTTCATGGAGAACAAGCCACTTAAGCTAGTACAGAGGCCCACAGTCTAACTTGACGCTGGTATACGAGATCTAATGGGCAACGGTTCTTGAAGTGTAACGTCATTTCCCAGGTTCAGAAACTTATAAATCCTGTCATTGTTTTATAATACTAAAGGTCTGTTTATCCCTCTTGTAGCAAATAAAATGGCCTCAGATCAACAAACCAAATTTTATGACAATAAAAGTGTCCGAAGGAATGACAAACTTGTAAATCTGTTCAACTTGTTATTGAGTACGATACCTATTTATACTTCATAAGGGGATGTAAGCTGTCTGAATTGGGGACCAAAATTTAATTTGATACTGAAACCGGAGAACAGAAGTGATGGTAGTGATTCATTCTATAACTCTAGAATCCAGTAACAGTCTAGAACACCTAAAACATGGTCTCAGTATAAATTCATAGCACATATTTAATGCATAACTCCAGAAAGCTAGGGACCCTAAAACATTGCAACGCAGAACAGCAACGACATGGTCGGACGAAAAAATCGAAATATTTCCTACGAAACAAGTTTTTGTCTGTTTCCCAGAGCGTTGCTCTTTTTTTATTGGAAACTGTTCGGAGGCTTAGTTGCGCAACAATAACTAAGCTAGAGGTATGTTATCGGAAGAAAAGTAAGATGGTTGCCACGGAGGGTGGAATGTGGTCATTGTTGGATCTGAGGGGCATTGATTAGGAATAAACAAAGGATTTAGCTGAGTACCTCGCAAAAGGATTTTTCGTTTTATCGACTAGGATTTATTCAGAAACCACGAGAAAACCCTGGCCTTATTCAATCAATTTTTGTCCTCCCTTTTCATGAGAGCTTTTATAAATAAAATCTAGCATTGTATCCTTTAGGTATCAGCTTTTACAGAGAAATAACTGGGTTTAAAGAATGTATTCATTGTTGTACTTTTGAAGCAATAATTCACTTACCACTACCTAATTTTCTTAGATTGGTGGTTAGATTTCTATTTCAATATCATACAGACTATAGGACAGATAAGAGGTAATAATTTAGCCTTTACCTTGTCCTTCTATTTGAATTAGAATATAAATATTTCTCTACATGGTCATAAGAGTCGGTGTCTAATGAGAAAATACTTTCATACAGCAGAAAAGCAGGAAATTAAATTTTCTGGGGATTTTAACATGGTGCTTATAATTGAATCACCAGATCAAATAAATAAATGGAATGTAACATATTTTGAAAAACAGTTAACCATCATTGGTGATAAACTCAAAATATTTTAATTCCCACACTTTGCAATACTGTTAGAAGAGTTCTTAGTGTGTAAATTAGGGTTATGGTAATTGAAATACAAGAACTTATGGAATCTCATAAAACTGTCCATGAGGGTTTCAAATGAACGTTTCTTAAAGATCCATCTGTACAATCAATTAAATGATGGTTGAAAGTTTTGAAGAAAAACTGGAACACTGCATCGTAAAAGAACTAGTGCAAAAAGTCGACCCCAAAACGGAAACGTTTCTGCGAATACCTAAAAAGTCCGCGACCAATTAAATCTATATTATTCCGCAAAATAATTTCAAGAATGTGTGGGATTAAGACTTCTGATTATTTCAAAATACCACAAAATGTTTCCCAACAAGATAAAGCTCTTAATACCACAAAAATAAGGGGCAATTAAAGTGGAATTCAAATATGAATAGCTCAGAGAAGAAGATTGATTGCCATTGATGATTTCCTTCCTATACTTACACAAGTCCTTAATTGCATTTGTTATTTTGCTATTCCGTTTGTTATACTCTCTCTGCTTTTGTAGTTTGCCTTTTTATTCGGGTTCAGTCTGTTTTCAGTAAATTATGAAGTCCTGATTAAATGTATTCAATTCCTTTCAAAACTAATTTGGGTGAGGCACTTAGAAAATGTCTTGTAATGAAATACTTAGATGTAATTAAAAAGTATCCGTCCTGGATTTTTATAGTAATACCAAAAGACGGACTTAAACAATCACCTTTGATGTAAAACCCCTCCTAAGGAACATATTTATTATTTTTTCTCGATGCCAGTTTATGGACTTATAGTTCTTTAAGAATACCGTTGGTGAGAACATCGCAAGTGCAGTGCCCCGGGGCACTATGAGAGATGTTGCCATATCGCATCCTACAGTAAAATGGAGGGGTATGCCTTCCTGGAGGATTTTGGAAGAGTTGGCCCGCATTTACTCATCGTCTGGAAGAGACCAGGTAAATTCAAAAAGCAGCCAACCCGACTATGACACATAAGAGATTCAGAATACACACAATTATTTCAGAATTACTTTCACACTTTTAAACCTGTTTGGTTGGTTTTAGGATTTTGTGGCGCAAGGCCCATATTTGGCCATGCTGCGCCAGACACAAGACATACAATATCAAGTAATAAACAGACACACACAATGAAAGTTTTACTGACACAGAAGAGAGAAATACACCCAGGAAGGAATGCACCTGACAGGAATCGAACCTGCGCTGTCTACAACTCGAAGGTTGCTAGCGCACTGAGCCAAGACGGCCCCGTAACTTGTTTGGAAGTAAATATTTGATGTAGTGAACAGCTGTTTCGTCGCATTCCATCGCGTAGCCTCAATGACTTGAAATATTTGCCCTTTCAAGTGATTTCTGAATTTAGAATAAAAAGCTTTGTAATTGTCGGTCGAGGCTTAACAAATAGGTGGCAGTCAAACCTACAAAAGCTGTATTTAGCAAGCCAATCGCCCCACTAGTTGTGATGCATAGGCAGGAGGGTTATCATAGGTTGTTTGTCACTTGTTACTTTCACAAAGCAAAAGCCCTTTGAGACGAGCTACGCCCCACAAATACTAAAATATTCGAAGGTAATATTTCCATTTGAAATTCGGGACTGGTGGTGTACATTTAGGATGCACTATTCCTACGTGATCGATCTTTTTAGCTATTTAAGAAATAACTGTTGTTCTAGTTCGAGTCGAGTAGCGTCCACGAAATATTGTGCGCTTAAGATCAAGGACCGTAGGCGTACGATAAAATAATTCTAGCCAATAGATTTAACCAACTCACAGGATAGATAGGGCCCTTCGAATAAGTTCAACCGGCTTGCAGATGACTCACGGCCCACTAGATATAGTGTGGTTCAGATGAACATGACATGCAAGGTGACCTTGAATGGGAGGATGACAGCGATAACCTGTACTATCAATAATCCAGAGGCAGAATGTGTCTGAAGTTGTTGATGCGTTGTATTTTTTTATATTTTCCTAGGGATACTCATCAGTAAAAAATGTTTAAAGTAGTAAAGTAAAGTGTAGCTTTACTTCGCGCTAATAGCTATGTTGAAAATTGCGTCATGCAGATTTGTATACAATCTTGTGTTTTGTGATCTTAGTCATCTTTCACCGTGAACGATGGGTTTTGGTGTTGGCATTCATACCATTTATTTAAAGCTTTCTTCTATTTCGAAGAACTTACTGAAGAAAGTTCGCGACTTGTTTAAAATATGAACATTTTATTCGAACACACGGTCCTGCTTTTATTCAGTTGAGAGAAAATTTGGTACAAATTTGCCTGAGACGTGTCTTATACCCAAATCGCCCATGAGAACCGTTTGGACAATAACCAACTGTAATTAAATTAAATGCTCTTCAGGTAACTTAATATAACTCGCCTACTTACCATTACGATTTTTCCACAAGTTCGACATTGTTTTTACTTTTCTGTGTTATAATCATTTTAGGCTGGCTATCATTCTTAAATCTTTCACAATGACCTTAAAATGTTTATTCCATTCATAAATTTGAGTATGACTCATACAAACCTCGCTATAGACTTTCTTGAACCTTAAGTATGAGCCTTTGAAACTCTCGCAAGGTTTTTGACAAAATCTGCTACAAATCCGTTTATCAAGATTTGCGAAATATAGGGTGTTGCGGTAAAAGATTTATCTTTAGACCGGTAAAATTCTCAAAAAAACAACAATGAGCATGCGTATGGGCACATGGGTAGTACACATGGCACAAGGGTATTCCGAATTATCTATGGTCAAACTTATTCCTTCTATGTAGCGCCAAGTTTGGAGTCAATCAGTTTGGATACATCATCAAGGTATTGCCGATTTTTTATGATGACGATATCAAGATCTGGTAGATTTTCTTTCAATGACGAGATATCTCGTCCATCAAAATCTGGTAGATTTTCTTTCAATGACGAGAAATCTCGTCCATCAAGATCTGGTTAGTTTTCCTAACAACGAGATAAATCGTCTAGACAGCCACCAGGAGAGCTAATCGTGTGACTAAAACCTAAATATGCATATAATTTAGAACTGGATTAATTTAATACTTATGTTAAACATGTCCTACACTATGCTCTGATTCGCACAATATGTGTAATACAGCTGCGTATTTAATTCATTCAAATGATGCAAGCGATTTTAATATATTAAACACTTCATAAAATATACCAATTCTTTCATAAAAAAAAAATATATACATATTCTATACAGCCAAGAAAAGAAAATTCAATTATAAAAACCTTCTTAGATTCCCAAAAATGCAGTAAACAACGTGGAATTTAAAATGAAAAGGAATAACTTTTAGAATTTCGTTTCGTTTTCGCCTAAACCAAATTAATAAAGTATTGTAATCATAAATATTCTGATAATTTAACTGTATCCTTACACAAATTTAATTTCTTTACACAAATTCAAATTCTGGTTTATTGAATAAATTTTATTAGAAAGAATTCGATTCGATACACACACACACACATTTAGATATTTGGATGCACTATTCACCGCGTTCTTAATAAACTCTATTCGATAAAAAGTGTCAGGCTACAGAAATTTCAAACTCAATACACAAAATATTTTCATTTCTACTACGAATTTCATTCAACTGGTTTCAACGGCGAAATGTTGTAATACCGTTTTTAATATACATTTCTGACTAGCTTTTCTTTACTTTATAAAAGGTATCACGTAATTTATACATCTTAATATATTTTCTCGAAACTTCTTTATCTACTTTGAAAAATTCGAAACCGGAGAAAAACAATGATATTGGTGCATAGATGAGAAACAATAAACACTATCTTGCAACTTTTCTTGAAATGAAAAACAATTTTAATCCATCACCATACTGATCTGTCTTCGGAATTTAACCCTTAACTGTACAAAGAAGGAAACAGGGCCGTGGTAGCCCAGTTGGAAGAACAAGGGATTCACAACCGGAGGGTTGTGAGCTCGAAACTCGGTCCAGCCAAAGACCGTCGTGTAGATGGCCTCAAAGTCCTCACGTTGGCGTTGGGGGGAGTTTGTAGAGTGGGTGCTAGCTCAGGTGTTGTTCCGTCATCTGACTTTGCTTCAAAATTACGAGGAGTTATACTTGGATCTTTCCCTTCGGGATTGACCCCTGACCGTCGCCAATAGCCTGTTGTTTTGCACAGGTGCGACGGTTATTAACTATCTACTTCAAGGAAAGAAATTGAAATAAAAGCCACACGTGGAAAATTGGCGAAATAAATGTCGTTATAGAACAACTCAAAAATAATGCTTCGAACGCCAAGTGGAAGTAATACACTCATGTCCTAATTTATGTTTACATACACAAAAATAATGATATTCCATGAAATATCCAATCGATGAAATTCATTTTTGCAGGGATTGTGTGAGAGACAAGCCTAATTAGCATTATCCAATCAAAAGTGATCAAACTGTTTCTGTTATGCAAATCAAGGCGTTACGTCATCCGACGGTGAATCAAGCGTTTTGCGCAAGGTGAATATCTGAGTGAATTTCTGCAATACAGCGTTTGATTTCAGTGTGTAACGACTCAAAACGGTTTGTTATGACTCCGAAGTATCATTCGGAAGAATCTGCGAAGTGGAGAATTATCATCAGTTTAGAAACAGGGCAGACAATTATGGAAGCAGCGAGATGTGTGAATATTTCAAGACAGACAGTCTCTACGCTATGGAAACAATTTCAGAATTCTGGAACTGTTGTAAGGAGACGTGGACAAGGTCGTAAACGAATAATAACTGCTTCTCAAGATTGATATCGGGCAATAACTGACCGTCGTAACAGGAGGTCTACTGCTCGGCAGTTAAGTTCAGAGGTCGCAGCCACCACTGGAACTGTTGTATCATGGGAAACTGTATACAGAAGGCTTAATTAAAAAAGCCTTTATGCAAGAAAGTCAAGGGAATGTGTTTCACTGTCTTCACGACAAAAGAGAGATCGCTTTAATTGGGGCAAAGAACATCAGAACTGGAGTGAACACCAATGGACCCATGTTCTCTCTACTGGTGAGTCGAGGTTTAGTTTAAAATCTGACTCTAAACCTGTTTACATCTGGAAGGAGTCAGGAACGCGAAATCTTCCTTCGAACATTATGTAACGTGACCGTTTCGGTAGTGCAGGTGTGATGGTTTGGGGAGGAATAATGATCGATGGACGTACGCCCCTGCACGTTTTCAACAGAGGATCTGTGACCGGCCAGAGATATCGGGAGGAGGTCTTAGAACCTTATGTAAGACTTTTCAATGGTGCATATGGATTTAACTTTTTACTTATGGGTCATAATGCGCGTTCACATCATCCCGTTGACGAATTCCCTGAAAGTGAAGCCATTGAGCGAATACCGTGGCCAGCACGATCTCCTGATCTGAACCCTATAGAGAACTTATGGGACTACCTTGGAAAAGCAGTTGCACGGAGACATCCTCCTCCTAGAGATATAAATGTCCTGAAAACCGCATTGCTGGAGGAGTGTAACTTAATTCCCAAACTGTGGTTAACAACATTATTGCCAGCATTAAAACACATTGTAATATGTGTGAACACATCAGGGGAGATCACATTCCATATTAAATTCTTAAGCCTTAATTTTTTTCTGAGTTATTCTTTATTTTCTGAACTCTCCTTGTCACATATTTTTGCCATTTTTATTGTTTCATGCTACAGTTTTATATCATATGCAGTTCTTTTAAATTGTTTCCTTTGTATTTATGTGTTATGATGTTATGCATCATTTCACACAAATTCATAAAATTATAGTTCACAGTTTCTGGGAAATCCGTGATTTTATGCATGTAAAGATCATTTTGGACATGAGTGAATTTTCCGGTTTTCTCGTACCATAAAGATTGTATAAATCTTATATTCATATGGCCAAAAGATCGCGAAGAGTGGATTAGAAAAACAAAATATAAAATTTCCAGTAGAAAACTTAGAAACTAAAAATCAATCATACTACGTAAAGCGAAACAAATAAAATTGTCTTTATAAGGATCCACGTTCAAAAGTAGAATGCCTTGACGAGATATCCGAGTAGGGTTTGCTGAACATATGTTTAAGCTCACTTACACTAGTACATCTATCCAAAGCCACTCTCGTTATTAGGATCTGTCGAACCAATCAACGACGATAACGGTAGTGATTAAACCTACCAATAATTCTCGTTGCTCATTGATGAATTCGAAATCAGAATGCAAATTCGGATAAACCTACAAGTGTAAATGAATCTTTAGGAATTCTCACATGATATGGTGGATTGCATCGTGTATATTCAGAGATTTCCATACTGTCCAATGGATTGAACGGCCTAGATCGTGTCTAGAAATTGTGCACAAAAGATCATTTAAATTGTAACTTACCTTGGCGTTTCAACCTTCCAGGAAAAGGACTTGTTAGAAGTCCAAGAGTTTAAATACTGTTGTTCTGGTTAAATATATTAGTTATTAGTTAAATGTTGTCTTATAAATTCCTTACAGGACTTTCAAGAGCATTGTATTTCATCCTCGAGTTCAATTTTCAACAACACTTCAAAGCTCATAAAAGCCTTTTTTACTGATGCAAGTGTCACATTGGATTTCCTGTGTCTACTAGAAAATAGGAGGAGTTAAAAACAGAATAATTGACTAGGGAAGGTGAACTTACTGGCATTGGTCAGATTATATGTTAAGAAGCTGGTGTTCAATGGCGATGGAGCTGGAAAGAGAAGAAAATTGTAATTTCTCGTGCTATAGTGGATATGTTTTTTCTTTTAGATCATATGGACCTGTGATGAGCCTACTCCTGAGGGACACAAAAAGTGTAAGCAACTACCTTTCCAGACACCATAACATCGAGTCTAGCACATCGCAGCAGTGACCAACGACATCTGAGCCAAAAAGCTACAGACCACAAGAAGGCTAAGTACCCTCTCCTAAAAACCTCGCCATGAATTTACCTTTGACCCCCTCACAACAATTTAACGAACTTAGACACCAAAAACGTATTCTTTGTGTGGAAGCTGAACTCTGCTTTAGTCGATAAAATTAAGTTTATTACCCTGAATTTTAAATATGCAAGTGTGCAATTTATTATCCATATAACTATGTACCATAATTGCAATAACACTGTCTAGAATCTGAATTAAACTGTCAAACTGTTAATTGAGATCGAAATTACCAGTACCATAACACAAAGAGCATATACTATCCCTCACTGCTATATATTCAAAAACATTTGATATATTGTTAGAAAATAATTGAAGTTTCATTTTTGAATCAATATCAATTTCTATAAATGTGTGGCTTTTTCACTAATAAAGATAAAAAACAAGAAAACATGTAAAAAATGTAATTATGGTGTTTAATTTGAAAATATATGTATTTTCAAGGCTCATTTCTTCTAGAAAAAATGGTAACTTGAGGTATTTAATTTTATTAACAATTGATTCGAGAACCAAGCTTTTGCTTAAGATAAAATTTATTTTCTCTTTGTAAAAGGTACGATACCATATTGTAATAAGAATTAAATGTTGGAAGAGTTTTTGAAAGGTTCACAATATTTCTCGACTCTCCATCTTAAAAGTAAATCCGAGACAAGTTGAGTGGAACCGAAGGACACATAACTGTAATGCCGTACTGCAATTCAACATACTCCGATCTTTCGAAGTCATTTTAACTCCCATTAGCACAATAGCTGATTCTCAACAGCTGAAAGCACTACTTAAGTTTAAAGAAAGGCTTTATAAGACTTGTAAAAAATAAATATCCATTTATCCAGGCCTTAGTTGGGTCAAGTGGTTTTGAACAAGTCTATTAATTGGATTAGGGGACTGGTGGATTGCAAGCAAATTCCTTCCCCAAATGGCATCTTTAGTTCTAATTTTGGCGCCGAATTTATCGTTACATTCCAAAGTTGGCGTGGGATAAATGATCTATGGTGATAACAGCATATGTTTTCTTTGGTTTCATAATATGGAAACCCTTATCTTAGACAACGCCTTCTCACAGGAGCAGCACTGTGGTTCCAGCTCGCCAACCCTCAAAGATTCCTGAACAATCTTCAGTGATTTCCTGGGCGAACCATGCTTGCTCTGTTCACTCGCAGTGAGCTGTCATCAAACCATTTGACGGATATTTTGCTACGTGAAAATTTAAGAAACAAAATTTAATATGTGTAAGAAACGTATCAATTACTCAATTAAATACTGACCATATATCAAGAAATAGTGTGGTCTGTTTCTAGGATTTTGATTAAGTTTTAGTTTTTATGGGGCAGGGTCTAAAATTGGCCAGGATATTCCAGGTCTATTCATTGGAAGGATGGAAGGAAGTTGAATTTCCGTCGCACTGGAACAACACAAAGGGCTATTGGTAACGGTCCAGGATCAATCCCGATAGGAAGATCCCAGGACAATAACTCGTAATTTTGAACCATTTGAAATGCCCGACATATTGAGGAGTGAGATAAGAATTGGTTGTTGCACGAACTAAATCAACTTTCCGTTCCTTTTTTATCTTTCACAGCTTTCCTCAAAGGATTAATTTAGTAATTGATTATACTTTCGTTCCTTATGAATATAAAAATTGATAGAACAGTTAAAATTTATTTTTAAGATACGAATTTAAAGTTATTCATTGCATTATTGTTGTTTTTAATCAGTTCAAAAATTTGTTCCTTTTCCATCGACAGATTTTATTCGAGTGATTCTTCATCTAGTCCTTGCCATACGAATGAGACATTGTTTTCGCGCCACGTCAGAGAAACAGATTTTGCGAAACGTAAGTCAGCTGAATGTTCGATTAAATATAAACTAATAACTCAAAAATTCCTCATTTTTACGGGCTTATTTATCATTATTTTCATCGGAGAATTTTTATTATTTACAGCCTGTGAACCAATACTTGATTTTTGATTGAGTACCTGTTACTCGCCTTGCTTTCTGTTTGACCCATACTTTTCCATCTCATCTGAATAATTTAACCTCCCCGCTTTCGGTCATCTTACTCTTGGACTCCCTATTCGTAACACCTGTTCGTAATGTAGTTATGCAGAGTCGAGTAACGTTATTATGACCACCGCCTACTTTTGACGTCAGCAGCCCGTAACCAATGAAATAAGGCCAAGGAGCTGACTTGGTGGGTATATAAGATGAGATATAATCATTCTGTAAACATATCAACCATTTATATGGGTAAAACTTGTGATAAATCAGACTGAAAAGGGGTTGATCATTGGCTTTCGGGCCATGGTTGACAATATTTCTGAAGCAGCGTAGTTTGTGAAGTGTTCATGTGCTCTGTTGTTAAAAATGTACAGTGATTGGGCAAACAGCAATATTGCGAATAAATTACGTGGAAACTGCGGAGCACCACATGCTACTGATGTCAGGGATGAATGTTTGCTGCGAGGGTGTGTGAGGCAAACCGAAGCACTAAAGTCCAACAATTAATCGTCCAAACGAACCAGGACTACAGGGAACAGGCAACCAGACGTGCGTCTAAAACGACGGTACAGCGAACTGTGTTGCGTATGTGGCTTTCACTGCACCCGTGCTGACCAAGTTTCATCTCCAGAAACGCCTCCAATTTGTACAACAGTACCGAAATTGAGCCTCTTCTGATTGGCAAAGGGTTGCCTTCTGTGATGAGTCAGTTTCTGCTCCATCGAATGGATGGATGTTGACTGGTCAGGCGAGAAACTTCCGCGAGCAAATACTCTGCAACCATAGTTAGAAGGACACCAGCTGGTGGCGGCAGCGTTATGGTTTGAGTAATGTTTCCTTGACATCGTCAGATCACACTTGCCAACCTTCCAGAATCGTATTGACTCACTACCACGTCGTCTAATTGCTGTTCGTGCTGCACACGGCGGTAATTCTGGATATCAGCTGATAGTCATAATAATGTGACTCGACTGTGTATTATGTCTTGATAAATCAGCTTTTTGAAGTCTTAACAACAACGACCATGACTTTCGTTTTAAAACATATACACATCTAAGAGTATGCAAGAAAAAACCCGAAAGTAAAATCAACTCTCGGAATTTTCATACTCCTCACTTAATCCTAGGGGTCATCTTTCCAGTTCCATGGACGCCATAGAACTTTATCTAGTTTCCTGTTCGTGGCAGGATAGAAAATTTGTTCTCGTAAAATTGAATTTAGGATATTTCAATCAAGCTACCGTACAACATGAATATTTGTACAATAGGTCCCTAGCTTGCTTTCCCTCTCACAAACTCCTTCGTCAAACTAACATCCGGCTCCTCTCAACTAAAATATTCAATATCTTATCGGCGTCTCCAGTTTTCACACGCGGATAAGAACACATTCCTGCATATCATTTACAGAGCGAAAATATAATAACAATGAATTCGGGAGCAGTGTTCGCAAATTAGAATGTTTGCCCATCATCTCCATATCTGAGGATCCCCTGTTTTTATTTGCATTCTTTTAACTCGCTCTTTGAAGTATGATTTGATTTGAAGGTAGGGAAAAAGGGGTAAACATAAAAGAGCCTGCCATCTGAGGTGATTCCATTACTCAGAGTCATCTCCTTGGCAACCAGCGGCATCCCAGGTCTTCTTACTCCAGCGAGACGACGACTTGTTTATCGAAACATACACACATACTGGAATCGATTTTGGGGAGAATTTCCAACTACCCGGGAACAGGGCGGTGTCGGAGTTTAAGTGTGCGACAAGAGCTCGGTCCCGGCGACGACCACTGCTCGGGGCAGATCGGAACATTTTTAAAAAATGAATGGGGGGGGGGAGGTCGTTTTCTTTCCTTTAGCCTATGAGGGATAAACACGCATATATCCATTCAGCAACTTGCAGTCTTCCCTGCATGACTTCTAACACGTTTTGACCTTTTGGACAAGAAGAATCTTTCCTAGGATCATTTCAAGCGAAAGATGTGGTTATTTAGTCATGTGTGTTGTGGGGTATAAGCAACACTACTACTCGGAAATATGGTGTGACGCTCAGAGAGTTAACTCTCCAAGTGGTTTCAACGAGATATCTCATCCATCAAGGTCTTACTAATTTTACTATTGGCGATATATCGAGTCATAAAAATATTGTTAAAAAAGTTTCTTATGATCTGGCCAGCTTTCTTCTAATGACGAGATATATCGTCTATCAAGATCGTGTCAGTTTTGCTAATGACGAGACACCTCTTCGAGGCGAATACTAGGAGGGTTAATGACTATTTTTTCTGAACATTATAATTATTATTACTGTAACAACTAAAATTCAAGATTTCCAACTTTAAAACGATTGTTCTTGTCTAAAATCACGTGTAAACTTGTTGAAATTAATTAGATATGAATAATTTAATCTATAATTATTTAATATTCAAATTCTCTATTCGATATCTTCGCTTATGCTATCCCTCCTGTGTTTCGACAAGATGCCTCGTCCAAGATCTGGTGTCAATTTTCCTGAAGACGAGATATTTCGCCCAGCTAGATCTGGTCAGTTTTACCTATGACGAGATATCTCGTCGTGATAAAACTACCCTATTACTCCAAGGGAGTTACGATCCAGGTAGGAAAAACAAATTATCCCTTGTCTAGAACTGTTGACAGTTTGAAACATGTTTTGCACCTGAAGCTGGCCACTACAGGGCAGTTTTCGACGCGAAGATAATAGAGGAAGGTTAATAATAAGGAGAGAATATGTATGCAGAAACATTTGTACCGGCTGATTCGAAATTCTTTCGTCAAACTTTAAATGGTAGTAGGGTGTATCAAAACAAATACTTTTTGTCAAAGAATATATGTCCACGAGTGTTGCGCGTAGGCGCTAGTTGGCGCTGTTACAAGTCATTCTTTTTGTTTTAACTTCGTCATTTACAACGCGGAATTTGCACGTAATGGAGCTTTACGCAAATTACGAGATATCTGACATATATGTATAGGTGCACAGAGAGCCTTTAGGCAGATCCATTAGGTGAACATTTGAAGGTATCTCATGGTTGACGTTTCCCTTGCATTGCGGGTTGCGTTGCTCCAGAGTGACATTAATTCAACTACCAACCCTGAATTGCTGAATTATACAAAGCTGTTTTGCTCGGGGAAGTTCTGGCGGATTGAACTCTCAAAATTTCATGGTTGCATTTGAACTTGCACTGTATATGTATAGAGTGATGGGCTTTTTCTTTTTTTTTTACGTTATTCGTATTGCTATGTTTTGTTCTTTATGTGTTGGATGTATTACTTTGAGTTGTGCAGTATTTTTCTCCTCTTTATGGTGCTCTGTTTTTCATTGTATATATATATATATATATATATATATATATATATATATATATATATGTATATATATAGTGAAATTCAAATGCAACCATGAAATTTAGCATATATATATATATATGTATGTATATATATATATAATATATATATATATATATATATAATGTGTTGCTTCATCTCCTCTGAGCGATTTTCTGGAGTAATTCTCAAATTCACGGTGAAGTCAGCCGCATATACCTCCGGGATCGGCTTCATAGGGTGATAAAAATCAAAATAAAAATGGTATATTTAAAGTATAGTGCTGCCAATAGAAATGGTATAGGTGCTAAAGATTCTGAATGGCTGTCTGTGAAATGTACTTCCAAGCAGATTATACACACATCCACAATTCGTCTCATGCTATCATGGTTAATTGCTATCATGGAATCTCATGCTATCATGGAACATTGGTCAATATTCGAGCATTCATATCCCCCCCTAGTATGATAAGGGATAAATCGGGTGAACGAGCAGGGCAAAGAAAAAGTGATACTTATTGGTCGCAGAGGAAACATTAAACAATTCGAAAGACATGGAGATGAGCAATGTCCTGTTTTCTATGACACAAACCACCCAGCCAGCCTACCAACAAAGGTCAAGGCCGCACAAGTGATGGATGGGAAAGGATCCTTGGCACCACTGGAGTGAGATCTAGAAGATATATATATATATATATATATATATATATATATATATATATATATATATATATATATATATATATATATATATATACAAATAAGATATCCTAATGGGATTAATATTTACAGGTTTGAGAAACCTTCACCGCATTCTCTAATCCCGGGATTACACAACACTGTCTGCTGTGGCGGTAGGACTTCTGATTCCAAGACCTATGTGATGTACCATTGATAGTTCATAGCGCCTGCTATCAGTATGTAAAATAAAATTGTACAATAGAATTTAACATATGTTGTGGGAGATGCATGTGGATATTTTAATTAAAAATTGCAGAATTTCTTTGGCTAATGGTTTTGGAATGATACATGATTAATTGATAATAACATTAAAAGTAATTATATGGACTCCTCAACATCTTTAAACATCTTGAAAATGTCAGTATGAAAATAAAAATGTTCATATACAATAATAATATCAATAATAAACAAATGTGTTATTTCAATGGTTATACAGATTCTATTACGCGTTCATTTAGTGGCTCAACTTTGGAACAGTACTTATAAAATCATGGTTCTTACTAGTTGGAAGAGGTTAATTTTTCTGTCTACGAATTCGGTTCATGAAAATCAAGAGTAACTTCAAAGCGCTTTAAAACTGCAATATCACAAGTGTGGAATGTACCATTATAATAACATCTGTACAAATAATTAAAATGAATGTGTAAATTGTAATAATTCTTTTCGGTTTAAAACGTATTAAAAATAAAGAAACAACCTAGTCACTCTTTAGTGTGCCTTCGTGTGTTCAAAGTCGGAAGTTTAATAAATTCTGTCTTAATCGATATGTCGCCTTTAAGTCTTTTTTTCGATCCAAAATGATCCAAAGTGAAAGTTCAGCAGCCAAATACGAAAGCATTCAAGTATAGTTCTTACCAATTTCCCTCTTCCAAACTTTCGAAGTTTCTCCCCATACTTCTTTCACACCTCCCAAGAATTTTCTCACGCGCAGCCCTTTTTCCCCTCACCCCACTTGATAAAGTTCCTTTAATTCTTAAGACCCGTAACTGCGACCGTTAAAATCTCTTCAGCGCTTTTACGAGGGCCAGGTCTCAGACTGTAACTGAAGTGAAATACTCATTTCCCGAGCTGGCGAGGCGTGAAATTTTACCGACGAGAGGCAAATCATATTATGCGACGCTAAACCGACCCCGGTGACATTTTAACTTTGACACCCGCGGTTCCATATCAGTCCATTCAGGTGAAAAGGCACAGCTCCTGAGAGAGGCGTATCGCGGTTCCCCTACCACAATGCAAATGATGCGACCTCGGCATGTAATTGTATTCGTTTGGCTCTTATTAACTGGGGAATGGCATTCTGTTTGTGTGTTGTTTTCGTAGGACAATAGAATAGCTGGCGATTTTACTTACCCATATTATTTCACTTTTTATTGAAATATGAAGCACAAAAATACGAAATTCATAAAATAATTAATGTAGTCCATCAGTAAGAATTGGCCATTTTTTTTCTTTCCCACATTCTATTATAAAACATTAAAATCTGAAGCAAAAATCCGAGGTATACATAAAGTAATTAATGTAGTCAATCGGTAAGAATTGGCAATTTTACTTACTTACTCACATTCCACTATTGAAATATGAATCAGAAATTCGAGATACATAAAATAATTAATGGAGTCAATCAGTAAGAATTGGCCATTTTTTTACTTACCCACATTCTATTATAAAACATTAAAATCTGAAGCAAAAATCCGAGGTATACATAAAGTAATTAATGTAGTCAATCGGTAAGAATTGGCAATTTTACTTACTTACTCACATTCCACTATTGAAATATGAATCAGAAATTCGAGATACATAAAATAATTAATGGAGTCAATCAGTAAGAATTGGCCATTTTTTTACTTACCCACATTCTATTATAAAACATTAAAATCTGAAGCAAAAATCCGAGGTATACATAAAGTAATTAATGTAGTCAATCGGTAAGAATTGGCAATTTTACTTACTTACTCACATTCCACTATTGAAATATGAATCAGAAATTCGAGATGCATAAAATAATTAATATAGTCAATCGGTAAGAATTGTTGGGCTGAAGAGAAATGCTATAAAAATCCCATTTAAGTACTCTAAAATGACTTCAGTTTTAAATATATTTTGAATTAAAACTTCGATTTGGCATATCTGCGACCTTGCAGAGATGACGTTTTTATTGGTAAATCATCGAACTTCTAATGAAATAGACGAAGCATGTGTGTTCATCAGCAACAATGCATAATTTGGAGCCATTTTATGTTTTATATACATACTGTTTAGAATAAAATAAATATATTGAGCGATAAATCTTGGATTGGCACAGGAGCAATTCGGAATTTACAGCGATACACATTTGCATATTTATCCTGTACTCGTCACATTCGTGTTTCTAGTTAAAATTTACCATTCTAATGATATGCTGAAATACTCTAATGTTGACAATGATTTATTGGAAGAATCATTGTAGAAGATGGAACCTAGATCTTGGTCTTAGGCTTACGGTTTACCCTGAAACAAATTATAGTGGTAAATGCATAGATTCAGTGGAAGAATCGTTAAAGAAGATGAGTTAAATATACTAGTTTTACACTTTGCCCTGAAACAAAGGTATAGTCATCTCATACGAAAGCGCCAGGATCTTCTTTAAGGCCAAAGAAGATACTAAAATCACGAAAGCATCTGAAGATCGTGTTTACATTTCTTTCAAAAACAAGGCCTAGTTCATTACTAATATGAACATGAATATCACGATGCAACAGAAGACCTTGTTCACATTTTTCAAAAACAAGGCTTATTTCATCACTAGTGCGTTATTTTTCGGGATAAACTGTCAACAAAGAATATTATCTGCCATCCATCATTTACAAGAACTTGGTAGATTAGTCGGATCACAAATGGACTAGAGACACGAATGCCCTCACTATAATTCTCCCGACGACACGTAACACCTCGAACAATTTTTTGGGAACACAGGTACGGCAGACCTCCTACTTCTCAGACAGGGTTCCTTTCGACTTCGGCAAAATCTCAGCCTGAAATACTGGATGCTTAAATGCGTCATGTTCTAGCTACACCTCAAATACTTAAATTAGAGTTGCTTATAAGACGAAAATGAGTCTATTTTGAAGGCTATTTTGTACTTCAGATCTTTTGACTATTCCTTTTCGATCATACATTTCCTAGAAATTTAAATAATTGATGAAACATTCTTCATTCATTTTTCATGTCATTGTCTTCTAATCCATCCTAATGATTGCTTGTTTCGATACACATAATCTGTTTTACTTTGTTCCAATGTACACGAGTTTTAATTCTTCCCATAATTAATAGCTACTCAATTACTTCGTTCAGTGAGCCAAACGAAGTGAAATTTGATAGCAGCATGTGTCTATTGGTTTCAGATACAAAAATTGGTTTAACGTGTTACAAAATTTAGGAATTGCTATGTTTCTTTTGCTTATTGGAGGAGGTACTACTTTGGGATATTAGAAAATTATAAAAAGATAAAAATATATTCCCAAATTTGCATGGCATCAATCTTTAACGATATTTTAATGTACATCTCTTCATATTTATATATAATTCTACTAATCTACAATATACGTGAATAATCCTTAAGGTCATGCTAATAATGTAATATGTTAAGTGGTTTTATTATTTAAAAGAACTTATAATACTGTTTGTTGCTATTTTTATTGAGGTAATCAAACACCTTGTGTGCCGTTTTTGTTGTTAGGGAGATGTTTCTGCATACATTGGTTGAAGTCTAAAAAGTTTATATTTACAGAAAAAGTGTAAATATTTTCCAGTAATTTCTATTTATTATATTTACGCATGAAAAATTTATCTATATCAGTAGAGTCTAGAATAACAACAGTATAATTTTCACTGTTATCATATTTTGTTTATGCATAAATGGTTACTAATCCCTAATTGTCAATTTTGTATGAAAAATAATATATTTTACTCAAACTTAATGTCATTTCGTCTTCCATTATGGTTTCAGAAGCCTGAAGAAATTTCCTCTAAATTTGATTATCTTGCATACTCTTATGCCGCTCAAGGTCTCTTTTCATTGTATATACTTTTCTTACTTCTTTCTTTAGACTTCACGAAGCGCTGGCTTTCCATCCCTGGATTTGAAATTCAAATTTCCTTAATATGCAATTGTTAATATTTACAGGGTTATTTGAAATTGCGGGACCAAATTTTAAAGAATGATAAGGTGCATCAAACTACACATTTTTATCCATAAATGTATGCACAATTGTTGCGTGTAGGTCCTAGAGAGCGATGTTTGGTGAGTTTGCAAATAGTTCTTTTGCTTTAATTTCACACATTGCACAAATTCCAAGAAAGGTCACACGCATCTAACCTATGGGGCTACCAATCTCAAAAGTCGAGCTGAGCTGGTAAAATACGGTTTACGATGAACACTTCCACAATAGGATCGTCAAACGTTTAAGTGTTTTAAACACCAGACATGGTTAAATATCACCAATATAACTATCATAGTTTCACAAATACTTGAAGAGACGAAAGTCACACGTCACCGCATTTCATTTTAAGACAGCACTGATGAGTTGTTGGAAGAACAGCCACATGAGCCATCACACAGAAGTTCAGAAGGGGATACCTAGGAGATTTCGTAGATTTTTCAGAAATCATAACATTGAACGATCTTAACTTCTGCTCATCATCCACAAACAAATGTAAAGTGTGCGAGAGTTAATCAAACCATAGTCACCTGTTTAACAGGTAAGGTCTATAATTCTTCTACAAAGGTTCCTGGACTAAGCTTTTGGAATAGGTCACGCAAGAGTGTAATACTCCGAATTCAATAACTTTTTCTCCTGCTTATTTAATCCATTGTAAGGTTCCATATGATTCCCTTATTGATCAACACATTTATCCTCCTGTTAATGGAGCTAGGCAAATTGCTAAAGAGCGTACTGAAGAAAACCACAGAAAAATAAAATGAGGCATGATACCCGATTTCTCACCTCTAATTTTACAGGTAATTTAGTAATGCTGGAATAATTCCAGTTCCCTAACACTAGAAAACTGTCTTCCCTTTTTCTAGTCCCTATACAATTTTGAAAAAATTGTCAGAAGTAAATTTTGAAATAAATAAACCAATAAGAAGTAATCAACAAGAGTCAATATTGTTCATACATCAAAACTCAGATATTTTTACCAACAAAGGACTTTAAATTAACCAATGTGAAATACTGAGACTTCCTCTATGGTTTCCGGTGTTAGCTAAAAAAATTAACTGATACAGAAACTTCTTACTCTACCTTTTGTAGCGATATAATACATTAAACTTGAGGAAGGTTTGTGACAATGATGACAATGATGAAAACAATGATGTTCCTTATATTTGGGATGGTGTCCTACTTCAAGTTCTGTTGATATTTTTGGAACCATCCTTTGCATGAAAAATCATGCCCACGTATTTAGTTCCATCCGTAAAAGGTAGTATAAGAAGTTTTAAGAGCATTTTGTTTCCGGGATGTTATATCACTAAAATTATTTTGTGTTTTCATATTTAAAGTGAGTATTTGGACACAATATAAGTGTCATATGTATTGAATTTTTAATTTTTATGTGTGAAGTGAATTTATGGATACAGTAAAAGTGTCATATTTGTGTATTGTATTCGTATATATATATATATAAAAGAGCAAATGAAAAATGCACAAAACCAACAACTTTAAAGTTTGGCTCATGGACTTCGGAGAGAAGAATGTAATGGTATTGAATTAAGGAGTCTGCACCTGAGATTAAGAGCTAAATAGCTAATATAGTGATGCAAAGAACGGAACTTCCAGATTTCCCCACATACACGTAGTATATATGTGTTTAGATAAAAAGTGGCTCAGCTGATGTATTGACCTCGTCATCTGATCGTAGTTCAAATTTACGAGATGTTGTCCTTCAAAATTTCCCTTCATTATTGATCCCGAACCGTCGCCAATAGCCAGTTGTGTTGCTCCAGTGCGATGTCAATTACCTACGTACCAAAGGGTTCTATAGTAAGGAAAGAACCAGCAGAATCATTTTAAAAGATTTTATTCCAAGGAAAGGAGCAATGGAAACTTCCCAAAATAATTTTACTAAAAGTTGAAAGAATCCATGGATTTCTGCAATCAATAGACGTGGTTATTTCATCATGTGTGTTGTGGAGGAAAATCGATGCTACACTTCTCAGAAATCTCGTGACCGCTCAGAGGGTTAAAGTCCATTCTTAAATTAATCTTCTTAATACGGACAGTCTTCCAATTTGACTTCGTTCAATTAAAATTTAAAACTCCATTGAATTCAACCTCTAACCACGCCAGTGTTAGAGATTCAATTCAGTGCTGCATCTCAAAGTAATGCAATATGCTTAATCACATCATCTCAAACTTTCTTCCCATGGCGTCTGTGTCTAAGATCTTTACCTAAAAGTGTCGCATAAACTTTACTTAGAGCACTTCTGAGTGTCAGAGTTAGATGCCTTGAGGCTAATATTGGAGATATTTGCAAACTTAGAACTTGGTTATGAACTTTGCAAGGATACTTGAAACAGATGGGATGGCGAGTTCTTAAATATTTTACAGGTACTTTCAAAAATCATGGTGCATTTAAAATACATCGAGAGAACTTTTACATTATATCATTAAAAATAAATTATTTAAATTTATATTTGTTTGAAATTTCAACTTAGATAGTAACTACTGTGAGTGCATCCTTACCTTACTTCATTTTTATGAGAGATTTTCAGAGTAAAAAAAACAAATCAGACGGTTTGCAACGATTTTGCTTGTACGGTCCAAATGGATCGGATTCCCTTAAAATGTAGCTTATAGCCGTCTGGGCAACATCTGCGTTTAATTTAATTAGTGTTGACCAATCGGTTATGATAGATTAATTTGGAATTCATTCTTTGGAATTTTGTTGACGAAGTGATGAAATCGCATTCGAAAAACAAGCTAACTGACGTCATGTTGAGAATGCGTGCAGGGAATTGGTGTTGATTAACCTCGATACCTTAAATATGAATTATTAATGGTTAGATTTAGTTTCAAATGTAAATTAATATTATACTTATTGGATAGCGTTCTCCTTTTCAGTGGAGGCCGACGTGGCTCAGTGGGTTTGTCCAATGCGCTACAAATTAGCGAGTTGTAGGAGATGCATGTTCGATTCCTCTCTGGGTGTTTTCTCTCTTTCTGTGTCAGTAAAGCTCCACTAGTGTGCATGTCCATTACTTGACGTTGTCTGTCTTGTATTTGGCACAGCATGACCAAATATGTCCCTTGCACTATAGGACCCAAGCAATCCGTGCAATGGGATCTTATAGCTCCCGTTCCTTAAACCAAACTTGTAGTCGAGTGGTTTGTGCTTTGGTCCTCGTTCCAAGAGGCTCTGGATTAGAATTCCGGTCTAGACACGAATGCTCGTAGCGGTTCGGAATATACTTTAAGCCTAGGTCCCGTTCTAATTAGCCTTCGTGTAACAAAAATTGATTATAGAGCTACAAAATCAATCAACAGAAGTAAAACAAGTAGAGAAAAATATTTTCTGAAAACAAATATACTGTGCCCGATTTAGACAAATTAATCTGAGGTCTATGTAATTGCATGATCAGTAAAGTTCATTAGTTAGGTAGTTCATTAAGGAATTTCTATGAACAAACTTGAAAAATTATTGGTGCATTATTATGAATAATGTTAGAACAAAGGAAAAATATTTTCAGAAAGTTTCTAACAATCATTATCATATAAGGAATCTGTGTAGGCATTCTCTTATAATCCAAGATTCTATCAATCATTAACCATCAATTTACATTATCCGTTCATTAGATGATAATCATACATCAGGGATTTGTTTAATTACTAATGATTCAAGTATTTGTTTTTAACTGTTCAAGACTGATTTTTCTGTTTGTAAGAAGTGTTTAAAAGACTAAAGGTGCCCAAAGGATGTTAAATTCAGACAAGAGAAAAAGAGGCTTCTACAATAAATTATTTCAATTGGGAAAAAAAATTGTTTCAGGTCTCACCATAAAAATAGCCTTACGTCTCTCTAATTAAACATCTTTCAACTACTCATAATGGACAACTTTCTCAATTATCTGTTTGAATAGGCTCTTTTTAAATTGCTGTCCATTTTCCTGTCCAATATTTTTAATTCTAGCTTAAAACGTTTTCTGGTGTTTGTTGTCGAAAAACATTTTATGTCAGTTGTTTAAATCATTATAAGTAATATTTAAATATTATAGGTCATCATTATAAGAATAATTTGAAAATAAGAGTGTTCGTGCTTGTTTACATAATCAGTTTTGGAATGGCATAAACTAACTGAAAAGAAAACATGGTAAGAATAATTTAAAAAGGGAGTAAAGTTTACAGATTGCTTTTAATAAGGGGAGACAAATCAGTGAGTTTATTTCTAAATGAGAAAATTTTAAGAAAAAAAACCATGGTATTGTATTTATTTTCGCTTATGCAGAAAAATTAATTGAGTTGAAACTCCAAATTTAAAATAAATTTAGTCAATAAATTGTTTTTCAAATAAGACTGCACAGAAAAATAATGATTACAGGGTAGAAAATAAGAATTGGTGAACCAAAAGAAGTCTAAATTACTTGGATCATTTTTTATTTAAAGTTGCTGTAAATATCTGGGTATTTCATATCTCCTCTCCTGCAAGCAATATATTTATGTAATACTAATATAATTGGGCTCATTAACTACCTACAAGTTTTATAAATTCTTTTAATTCTTACTGATATATAAATAGAAATTCCCCTCTTTCTTATGTCTGTAATAAGACAAATACTCTTTATAATCAAGTACAAGTAAAATTGATAAATTAAAAATATGAAATTACTGAACTCTAACTTATGGAATTGGTAAATGGTATTTTTGAATTCATCTTCATATTTAAGCTCTTAGAATCTGTAATGTGCAATAATAAACGTGTAATATTTTTTAATGTTTTAAAGCTGAACCCAATGACTAATGCAAGAATTGGCCAAAAGAGCAATTTTAATTAACACTAAGCACAAGACAAAACAATTACAAGAATAAACAAACTTAAAAATTAACATATCGGGGGGACAAAACCTCAGTGCGTCAGTCCTACGCATGCCTTGGGAAACAACTAACGAAATATTATTCATTCGATTCCTCGGAGAGTGTGTCACGTGGGCCGCCATCACCAATCAAGGCGCATAGACACACATTAAGGGGCTGATGCGTTACAATGTTCCAAATGAAAATTCACTATAATTTTTCTGACAAGCCATATTTTTATTTATTCAATTTCGTATTTCAAATTAACCATGTTATCTAATAATATATTTTACCTTCCAATTATTAACATGGAATAAAAGACAGTATATGTGCTTTTGTACAAAAGTACAATATAAAATCATTACCTTATCCAAGTCCCCGAACTTCATACTTAGGAAGTGCTGATACTGTCTATTACTAGCGGTCATAATTCATCTTCATTTTGAGAGAATCAGTTGACGGTTTAGTTTCCCACAAGCTCTTATTTGGAGACATCTAGAATGTCGCCGCACTTGAACACCTTACAGCTGTCTATTGATATTAGATACAAATTGTCTTGCATTTTCATGCTGAGTAAATTCATTTGGCAAACTCCAATGATATAGTAGAACAGAATTCAGTACGTCAACACTGTTTGATGTGCATTGTCACTGATACGTTCGTGTAGCGTCCAGCTGTTAGACCACTCTGACTTTGATCACTTCGAGTAAGATCATCTCGAGCAGGATCACCTTGGTGGCCTCGTCAATTCCAAGCAGGAAAGAATCACAATCACCAGTTTGGATACAAACGAGACTTCTAAATACATTATTGTTTTCTTCCTCACTGTAGATAGCTCGGATATCACAGTACTATAAACGATAGCTACTTTCTTCTGGTTCTGGTACGGCATCACTATAAGCTTTAACGATGGTAGCCTTTGTAAAAAGATTTCCATCTGACAAACAAGACTACTAAATACCAGATTGTTTCACTATACACTGCAGATAGTTATCGTACGACATTGCTACCAACTTTGACGATGGTAGCTTTTGTAAAGATTAGCAAGACCACAAATCTATGTAAAGCCTTCTACAAGTAAGAATCCGTGACCAAAATGATGCATCCCATCTCGATGTTGAATGTCAGTAGGAATGATTGATCGAGATATGATGGAACTAATCTGCTACGGCATAAGTAGGCTACTACATATAAGAAAAAGAACCTTATATTAAGCCTTCATCCACAAACTGATTACTGAACGTAGTGTAACTAAATTCACTTCAAAGGCTAGCTAACAGCCTAGTAACACAGGAAGTAATCTCACTGGTTATTGTTTTGAGGACGAACACTTAGTCTTACAGTATGATTGTTGGCTCTGAGAGGAGTTGTTCACTATCTACCCTGAACTGATAATTTTCTATTTCTACACACAACAGTACTGTAGATTCGTCTGCTTACAAACGCACTTTGAACAATGTAGAACAATCAATCTACCACTTCTAACATAGTTACTATGGACGTTCCATCCACATATAAAGCTCGTTATATTACATTACTGTCATAGTGGAGTAAGAATGTTGTGCTTTATATGATTTTAATTATGCAACACGACAGTTGATTACAAAAACGATTCATTAAACTTTCTTTCAATTTTATATGTTCAGTGGACATCAAAGGCTGTTTCCCTTCAGTAGTACAATATTAGTTGTCAGGAATGACTAAGCTCTTGAATTTGTTTTATACATGAAAGGTCAAAGGTAAAATTGGAAAAAGAAAAGTAGTACTCGAAGTGACATGATCGGGTTGATTCTAGGGCTAGATCTGGTGAAGGTTATCTGCTGCTGGGTACCAGGATGTGGCGGTCACCACTCCTTTTCCAGCACTAGAGGAAACACTCATAACATACACAGCTTCCATCGTATAAAATGATCGCTCTCAAGAATGAGAAGTAAGTTACAAATTTAAAAGTTTGCAACGATTTTGCTAGTGTTACGAAAAGGTTACGTAGGAGACTGATTATTAACCAGTATTGATCTTTCCAGATTGAATGGAATGTTCCAAGGATTCTTTCACCTAATATATGTGGTCATTTATTCATCATGTGTGCTGTAGGAGAAAAGTACATTGTTCAGAAATCTTCTTGGGCAGTTGTGAATCAGAGGGTTTGCCCACTGCGCTAGCAACCGTTATAGGCGGCGCAGGTTCAATTCCTCCTTGGGTGCGTTTCTCTCTTCTGCGTCATTAAAACTTTCCATGTGTGTGTGTATGTTCATTACGTTACATTGTCTGTCTTGTGTTTGCCAAATATGGCTGTTGCATCATAAAACCCAACCAACCAAGTAGAAATCTCGTGACGCTCGGAGGGTTAAGTCTTCGGTACTCGCGAGATAAGAGTGAGGTACGAGTTTCGTTTTCAATTGTTGTAAAACCTCAAAGAAAAATCAAGTGGCACTATGCAGACTGAATTGAGCCAAGCTTCCTAACACAAGACGATGAAGATGGATTGTTGTATCTCCTTTCGTAGAACATATGTCTTTTGACAGGCAACCTGCATTCATCAACAACACAATAAGACATATTTCTAGCCAGCCCACTTTTATTCTTAAGCTTCGGGCCTCCAGTAGAGACAATTCTCAACCATCATCTACCATTTTATAGCCTTGTTTTTGCTTGTATTGCTAGGTTTGAAATTTTTTGCATGGACAGGAATAATAATACGAATACCACTCTATACCATGGATGCAGCTATCAATGCCCATGTTGATGTATAGCTAATTTTCTCAGTCCTTAATTAACGACTCGTATTACATTCTTCTAACTACTGCCTTGGTTGGTTGGTTTTGGTTTTATGGTGTATGGGGCCATATTTGGTCCTGTTGCGCCAAACACAATACAGGAACGTCAATTAATAGACACACACACACAAGGAAAATTTTACTGACACAGAGAGAAATACATCGAGGTAAGAATCAAACCAGTGCTGCCTACAACTCTCAGGTTGCTAACGCAGTGGGCATACCCACTGAGCCACGTTGATCCCAACTAATGTCATAGTTGTTGCGGTAGAATTAGTTTCACACTTTGCGTGACGTAGACTGTGATTAACCATTGATTAAGTATCTGTTTCGTTAGTGGCGACCACGTTAGCATAGTTGGTAAAGTGGCGTTTTAGCAATAGGAGGGTTGCTAGTTCGAAACTAGGTCCAACCTAAAACCGTCGTGTACGTGGGGAATGGTGCACGTTAAATCTCTCTTGTCTCTAATGTCCTCACGTTGGCGTGGTATGGGAGTTTGGAGAGTGGGGTGTCAGCTCATGTTTTAACCACGTCATCTGACCGTGTTTAAAACCTTGAAGTGTTGCCCTCGAATCCTTTCCTTTGGGATTAATCCCAAACCGATAGCCAGTTGCGTTGCTCCAGTGTGACGTAAATTCCATTACCTTCCTATATATCTGCTTCGTCGAAAGGTTCTCATAGGTGTCTTATAGGCATTTTCATATTTTTTATTTTATTCTGATTCTGAGCGGAATCCTTTATTCTGTAGGACGGTAGTTGGGTTGGCTACTTGAAGTTTCCTGGTTCTTTTAAAGCGAGACGTAAAAACGAGCCAGCTGCCCCGAAGTCCTCCTTGAAGACATGTCCACAGTTCACGGTGGTTGAACTACATAACAACGGTGGTTGTTATGTAGTTCATGGTACTCCGGGGTAACGCAGTGACTGTCACATAGTCACCAAATTTTCTTGGAGAATCCTATGATCTATAAGCTTGCACTAGAAAGGAAAATTTTATTTTGATTACAAAAAATATTACAATTCTTATAACAAAAAATACGAAGAGTAAAGTTTATTCTAATTCTGATGACTTTCATATTGGGATATAGAAAACGATAGACCAAATCAACCTTTACATGTACTATTCAATACTGTAATAATTCACATAACTCATTATTTGCATGGCTCTGTATAAGTTCTTTGCAGCATGATATTTTCAGCTACAAGTAGAATCGATGTCTCATATAATTTCTAAAATTTTAATTCCATAAAAGTTTAAGATTGAAATAAAAATTAATAAATTATAAAAGGCTAATAAATTATAGAATTTAGAATAGTAGCAAGCCAAGAAATATTTTACTTTTCTGATAAATATGAATACACTACTTACAATTGGCGGTTTCCAGTTTTCAGAACAAGCTATATTTTCAACCATTATAAACCCCCACAAGAAAGCACAAATATAATCCCATACAACTATAGTGACTTAATTGACTTAATTTACTTTAGCGAATCCTCTATTCTATTCTGATGTAAATAAAGAAATATATTTTACATAAAGCTAATTTTTTTTCAGAATAAAATATATTTCAAAGAATTGCAAACGTTCAGACAATTGGGATCTATTTTCCTATTAATCGAATGTTTTATTTAATTTTGATATGAAATAATTAGCATTTAATAAACATACTTCTGTTGCTTATATAAATTTATGTATTTTTTCAGTACATAACTGTTCTTAAGATTGGATTGAGAATTTAAAAATAAGTCGTATAGAACGGGATAAAAAACGCAATAGACGAAGGCTAATATTTCAAAATATCTTTTGTGCTCAGCAACTGGAAATAAAAAGGTTTTCTGTTTTCGCTTGATATAAAAGTTTTAGATCCGCTTACTTAATTTAAAATTCCAAGAAGTGAGCAGATTTAAGGAGACGTCTTCGTATTTCCAATAACGCTTCCACTGGCAATTCTACCAGTCTTACATGGACACACGTGCAAGGAAATGTTTTTATTAAAACACCTAAGATTCAAGAATATTCTACACAGCATTATTGATTTCCGGACCTCGCCTTTTCTGATGAAAGAGTCTTGGTTCTGATACGTTAGTTACGGATGCTGAATAGAGACAAAGAGAAAGCTTATATTTCCTGAAAAAAAATACTTGCACAGAACGTCTTTTGTCCGATTTAATTGCTTGCATTGACGCCATAAGAAGTGTTCGCACCTGCTATTCTTTATTCTGGATAAGTATGCAATTGTTAATGATAAAAGTACATTAGTAAACTTCTATACAACGGGTGACTCGTTTTAATAGGTTCTATGGACTAGATCAAAAGAGGAAAACTTTAACAGTAATAAAATAAAAAATTGTGTTTGATAGGTTATTTTTTTCGATCGTCTGCACTGCCATGCGAATAAATAGGAAGCATCTTCAAGTTATGTCTTTAATGTGTTAAACTCAAGAACACACGGTACCTTTGCTAATATGCGATGATTTTCCTGCCCCAAATGGTGATACTTTCGGAATATGGTAACTCGTAGTAGTCTTAACCAAATAGCCGTTTGATGAACAATTTAGTCGCTAATTTGGTGATGGGCCAATATCGTGTTCTCTCTCTCTTTAGTTTTACCCTTTAAGGTTATCGATAGTAAAATTGCTGTGTATAAAGTATGTGAAGCTTCATATAACTGCAAGAAGAAAGGTATAGCATACTAATCAAAAGTTGATTGAGTAATCATATTGTTATCTATCGTCACTTGAATACAGGAACTAGGTAATTCGAAAAGTGGTGCTTTGAGTTATATTTAAATTTGTATAAGGGGCTGAGGTTACTTTCTTGACTGCTTAAGCTCTATATATCTATCGACTAATGAAAAATGTAGGTTTATAGCTGGAATTGAATTACCTAGTTATTGCTTTTAGGTGCCGATATGTACTACATTAGTGATGTAGCAGACACTTATATACGCAGATAAACAGATGAAAATACTTGTCGAATTATTAGAAAAAACTAAAAACATTAAAAATGACTAATAAAGATTAAAAGCTTAGAAAAGATCGACAATGGCCATTTCGATGAAACAAGATATCCCCACCATCAGAACAGAAGTAAATCACAAGAAAAAAATGCGAATTCAAATATCTAGTTCTAGTATAGTGAAGTGTAGTAGTGTGTTGTCACAACCCTTTTTTAACTAAGCCTTTCCAGGCCTCGTATAAGGGCAAAGAAGCACTAGCATCATTCACTAACGGCTTCACTAGTGTTCTACTTATTCACTACTGTCTAGTTAGAAGCCTTGTCTATTTTAACGTTGTCGAACACACTAGTGAATGACATTATTGTTTCACGACCTTTAGATGTGGCATGGAAAGGCTTAGCAAAAAAGTAAGTTGTGGCAACATTATTCTACCATAACATATTTAAATTCACGCTTCTGTCCGAATAATGGTGGAAGTCTTTCACCATCGAAATGACTATTGCCTTTGTCAATGACCTTTCTAAGCTTTCAAGCTTTAGAAGTTGTTGGTTTGTAGATTTTTCATTTTTACCACTTATATACGCAGCATGTAAAATCCTTCAATTGGGAAGAAACAAACCTCTTTTGCGTTATAATCTTTTTGACTGCCACATTATTAAATACCTTAAGAAGCTTTAGAAATAGGGTATTATTAACATAGATGAAATAGTGACGCAAGATATACGAGATAAATAGATAAATCTTAGTAGATAAATCTTCGTTATGTAGATACCTAATCAAATTACCCGATGTTGTCGAGTTAAAATAATTCGTTATATATTGAACGTGATCAGAATTTTATGGCTTCTCTCTTTCAAAATATGTTAAGATCATTTTAGTCTCCAAAATAATTTGCTCCTTATCAATAGTTTTAGAGAGAGAGAGAATGATATGAAACTAATTCTTGACACGTATTCCTTTTGTATCCAAAACCCCACAATTTCCAAATTCCATCAACATATGTGTTCTACCAGACAGACGAAAAATTCATTTTAAATTCTATTCGCACGTTCTTTTATCAAAAGTATTTTGTGAGGAAACTTTGATAAATAGGTTTCCTCTTGAAAACGAGCTTCGATAAAAGCTAAATCAAAAGCTCTAGTGCAATCAAAATAAATTAACCGTGTTTGATACTTTAAGGTCAGCTGCCATTTATGCCAGGACCAGATTGGATCAATTTTTACTCAAGTATATATATATATATATATATATATATATATATACAGGTTTTTATACTGTGGATTCCAAAAGCTGCTTTGTTTGTTTGACTGAAGAGGAAACATTGGAATATATCTTATTTTCTATACAGAAGATAACTTTCTTAGAGAACTACTGAAAAGATTGTGTACCTCTCAGTCCATCTTTACTGTTTTTATAGCTTTTATTTGATGACCATTACTTTTAGATTTTTGTAGGTATCCTGAAATCGGAGCTAATATCCCCGGACTGGCGTATAATATTGTGTTGTATTATAGCCATTTATTCAAATACTGTTTTCAGCGTTTTTGTCTATAATTTAGTACACACTGTGTGTTGGTAAAGAATAGTTTGAACTGGTACAGATGACGACCTATCTTACCACGGCAAATAATTTTCAATTATATTAGTTTTATATGGAACCTTTCTAACACCAATGCTCATTTCAACAGTAAAGGTGCAGGGCCAAATAAAATTGTTAATTTTAAAAACGTAGTTAGAATGTCCGTGATAAATGCGATTAATCTATACTTTATCAGGTTAAATATAAAAAACTGCGAAATGTTTTTACGTTGGAGCACATTAGGCCTTTCATTGCGCCCAGAAATCTTCGGAGGTTGGAAATTGGGAGCAAGCAGGAGGAGTAGCCCCTCCCAAACTACAAATGTAAATTTTTATAAAAAGCTTTCCGTAATCTTTTGAAGATGAAAGTTGATCCCTATAATACCACCGAAAGTCTGGTAGGTAGTTGAATTTAACGTCACACTAGAACAACAGAAAAGGCTATTGGCTACTGGGCAGGATCAATCTCTAAGGGAAGAATCCAAGGACAACACCTCGTAATTTTGAACCACGGTAAGATGACAAGATCAACACCTGAGCTGGCGCCCCACTCTTCAAACTTCCACACCACGCCAATGTGAGGACATTTGAGGCCACGCCGAATTAACTTGCATCAGACCCCACGTATACTACAGTCTTTATTTGTATCGAGTTTCAAACTCTCAACCCTCCAGTTGCTAATTCGTGACTCTACCTACTGTGCTACTGCAGCCTCCGAAACAGTCTGGTAAATCGTAATTTAATAAAAGTGTATGTTTTAATATTGCAATTTAAATAGTTCTCAATGACTCCTGTGGTTTTTCCAGACAATTCTGACTACCCAGGAAATGTCAAGCATGAATTAACAAATATAATATTTTCCATTAACTCTAAAGAGTGAGCAAAATGCGATACAAAATTGTCCAAATAGTTTAGAATTGTAGACAGTGTTGAACATACAAAAGGACGCCAATTCGATTTCATGGCATAAATTATTTCTCTAGTAGAATGTAATGACAACTATCCATTTTGATTTGGATTAAAGTTCATTTTTATTTGGATAATTCAGTCAGTTGTACAAAAATATCAGAATTTTAAATTTAGCTACCGTTTGCATTTTGTTCCTTTTAAAAAATATTCTTTTCTAATTAAAATTTAACAAACAGGCCTAATAACTTTTAATTTTATGTGTAGAGTGGCTCCCAAAATCGGGTATACACACTGAAGAGATTTCCATGAAAACCCAAAACTCTGTTATAAATAATAATTTGAACTTTTGTTATAAGTATGGCATATACTCGTATTTAGAAACGCATTGGGCTTTAAAACAAATCTATGTTCACCGAATAATTTTAAAAATAGACTTAATGTCAAATTTTCAAAATTATGGGTCAAAATTGAGTATATCATACAGAAACACAAAAAACGTAAAAAAGTAACGTTGCACATTTTTTTGCATGTAAAACAGCCTCTGAATTGATGGACACCTGTTTAAAAAGAATGTGTATTTTTCAAAAAAATATTTTTTGCCTATTTTTCTCATACAATTATTCTTTCTGGACTTTGAATATGGTAACTTTTAACTACTATTTCCTACTAGAACCACTCGACATCTGACCGTGGTTCAAAATTACGAGGCTTTGTCCTTGGATCTTTCCCTTCGGGATTGATCCCGAACTGTCGCCAATAACCCGTTGTGTTGCACCAATACGACGATAATTAATGACCTACCTACTAGGACCACAAATTTTCTTCTACAGTTGTTTTTCTTCTACAGAGTACAGTTGTTTTCTACGGTGGTACAGAAACTTTAATTTAAATATGTTTGCTCTGCACTTCTTTTCTTTTTTTTGTGGGGACGTTATCTACAGACACAAAAATTTGACTAAATCCCAATTTTGAGCACTTTTATAAAATTTTTCTTTTACGGAGTTAAAATTTTCACTTATCCATGATTTTATCAATAAAAACTAAATTTACTACCTCTTAAATCTGCATGCAACCCCATTCAAGAATCGAAACACACCCATGCTTGGTAGTGGATTAGTGTGCTGATGAATAGGTTCTCATAAACATTCATTGGACACCTCCGAAAACGTAACGCAATTTTTAGCTCAGAAAGCAAATTCAGTATTTCTCGGGATAATAGCCGATGATAGGCTTATCAGAACCCTAAAAGTTAATCGCTATTTCAGCACAGTAATGCGTTTCGGTGCCGTATAGGGTTGTAAGCTGACTGGAGAGGTTGGAAATTTAGTTTTGATTTACAAAATCAAGTAAAATTGAATTATTTAACTCTATTGAAGAAAACAAATGCTTTTTTTAAGTGCTCAAAATTTGGATTGAGTTAAATTTTTGTGTTTGTAAATAACGTCTCCACAGAGAGAGGAGGGGACATAGCAAAAACTGCTTTGTTAAAGTTTCTGTATCACCGTAAACAGCAATTATACACACCCATCGTAATCTAAGAAGCTAGATGGGCTTGAAAAATTGTGGTCCTAGTAGGAAAATGCGGTTAAAATCATGATATGCAGAGCACAGAATATAGAAGCAATTCTATGAGAGAAATAGGCAAAAACATTCTGAAAAACAACACAGATTATTCTCAATTTAGTACCCTTCGGGTTAGAAGCTGTTCTACATGTAAAAATATGCGCAACGAAACTTTATTTTACGCTTTTATTGTGTTGTGTTTCTGTTCGAAATAGGATGGGAATACTCTCAATTTGACATTTAAAACTTATCTTTAAGGATATAACGATTATGGAAATGTTTTTTAACCTAATATGTTCCTAAATGTGACTTGACATACCAATAAAATTAAGTACAGATTATACTTTACTACAGTTTTGGGCTTTTAAAATGATCTCATCATATACCCAATTTCGGGAGCCGCTTTATATATTTTCAACTACTGAACAGTGAATAATGCTGTCGTGCTTTGAGTGCAAAAATAATAGAATACTGAAGATTTTAAAATAACTAAATCAATTTTTAACAAATTTAACTATGACCTTTAAATGGGAGAAGTGAATGTCAGCTTAATGATAAGCTACCATTTCAATTCTTTCTATCATAATTTCAGTCGTAAAGAAATAATTTGAGTCATGAAGCTTATGAAAGAATTTTCAACTTTAAAATGATTTATTCAATTTTAATTTCTCCATTAGGCTAAACGAGAGTACATATTTTAAATTAAGAAGCTTTAGTTGTTGATTTAATACAATAGGTTACTTTATTATTCTACTTTCGTCGCAATCATCATAAATTGCATTTAAAATCCATACTTCATAGGAAATGATAACGAAAAACAATTTAAGAAACCCCTTTTTAAACAATTCTATATTCTGTTCTTCCCTTTACTGGAAGCATTTCATTTTTTCTGTGCCGGTTTCAAAAATGAATTGAGAATGCGTTGAAGTTCTAAATTTTAAAAATAAAAGGAACAAAATGGTTCAATAAATCGTATCAATCCTTGAATTCATAAGCGGGGAACTGAACTGCATCTATCTAAAGTAGAAAAGAGGCGAACGTTTTTTTTTTAATTATAAATGTTTATGTATGTAACAAATAAAAACATGTTAAAAGAAGAAAAAGGATTCTGACCACAAAAAACTTTGGTATGGTGGTGATTAAACCTTTTAAATTACTGGTTTAATTTAATATCAAGAACGTTAAAAATAATGAACTTAAAAAAGACTCACAACTTCTGTAAGTGTACATTTTTTTGTAACCTGGAATCTTTTCTTTTTTATTAAAGGGAATGATTTCGATGGCATTTTATCAATGTTTTCGTAAAAGAAACTATGAACCTTTTTATTTCCTCCAGCAAAAAATTTATTTTGCTAAATAAATTTAGCTTTTTTGTCATGTGTCAAAAATGCTCAAACTATTTTTTTGTGTTTTTCATTGGTCTCTTCTAAGTACTTTAATTGAAAACAGAGTTCGTCTACTTTATTGTTGGCATTATTATTTATGAATTTTGTTTAAAATATTCCACCTGCAGGGTGATATAATGTAAGGGATATTTTCTAATTGCATTAAAAGAAATTGTACGGTAATAAAATTTTATCGCAAATGAGTGATACTTTCATTAACTTTTCTTTAATTTTGGCCATAACAAACACATCAAAACATTCACAAAGACAGTAAAAACGTGCCGTGTCCAATGAGTTGATTCCGAAGCTAAAAAAAATCATTTCTTGAGTGTCTTTGTGTTCTTGAAATGCATGGATTTGTCTAATAATCTCGTTTGTGAATTTGAATGTAAATTTTAAAAATTATAATTTTACATATAATTGATAATTATTAATGAGAGCTCATTATATAACAATCGAACCATGCTGGATTTGTTTTAATTTCAGTCAGACATTTTGTGGATTGAACTTATAATTTTTTTGCAGTAAACAATTCCTCATACTAAAAAGTTAGTTCGAGTTGTAATGAAAAATTTATGTCTTGAGTAGTCGCATTTAATAATTATCTAATACAGGGTGTCTCATAAATTTGTTAACATTTCAATAGTTCATAAAAGTCGCAAAAATAAGAAAATTGAAGCACGGTTTGCACGAAAAGGATTCTCAGAAGGAGGATTTAAGGAGGGGGTGGCAAAAGGAAAAATTTTGTTCAAATTTTCACGCATAGAGGATGACGGAAGAGATGATAGTCAGTAACGGCAGTGAAAATGGGGTATTTATTCATATACAGGAATAAGTCGTAATCGGCATTGGTACGGGTGTCTGATAACACTGGGCTGCCAGTGGGAAGGCGATCCGACAAACTTCCATTTTTCTCGAAACGTGGTTCTAGATATAAGTTGATGACCTGAACCTTTATTCATCCTTTTCTGAGTCCGAAGCTTTGTATACGTTGTTTATTACATATAAGCAAGCTTACGTTGACGATTTCCCTCTTGTGCAAAACAAATTCACTAACATTACATTATCCACCAATGTCACCATGACAGTAACAAACCTTACAGATCACTTTGCACAAGCTACTGGGAATTCACGCGCTCATTCTGAGTTGCCAGAGGTGCATCTTCCGTTGTTTTCATAGGGCTCTCATTTTCATACTTCTTGCACATCAGATGTGTAGTACAGTGCCGTCTATCGATGAAAATATGAACTAAAGTTTACCCCCGCCAAAAAAAAAATCCCCCTCTTGAGATTCCTTTTCGTGCAAATCATACTTCAATGCACCAATTTTTGCGATTTCTGACTTATTGAAATGAAATGTTAACTAATGTATGGGACACTTAGTATATCTAAAGTTTTGTGTCTTATTATACATATATTTATATACACAGAACTCTACGTATTTGCGTGCTGAAGCCGCATACAGCATGGGGAGCAAAATAATTCAATTAAAGAAAACCAAAGGGAAATTTAAGAATATTTCAAAGAATGAAGGATCAGGGCGTCATCAGGAAGGAGCCTGACCCAGACAATTATCCACCAATATAAAATGGTGTTTTCTGCGTGCGAACAAGTTAAGTTAAAAGTTCCCCCCCAAACACCATATTGAACAAATGTGAAAAATAAGGCAAATAGTCCATGCATCAAAAGTTAAAATATCAGACACCACAGATTTAAAAAAAATGCCATAGATTCAAAAAACTGGACCGTACAACACCCCAAAACGGTATAAAAGATAGAACAAACATACCCATATCAACCAAAATTTCGCTAGCAAGCTCAGCAAATTCAACTCTGCATGAAGAGAGCCAACAAAGGTCATTTATAAACGCCCCATATAAATATCACGTGTCACAGTTATGAATTATGAATTTAATATGATAGAAGCGTGTTGAAAGTTACATGGTGAGGGTGTTCCATTCCTGCCAAAGTATTCCAGTACATAATAAATAGTGTCCAATAGTTGACTAGCAATGATCCACCAACAAACACCACTTCATTCTTTGAAGTATTCTTAAAATCTCCCTTTAACTTAAGTTGAATTTTCCTTATATATATATATATATATATATATATATATATATATATATATATATATATATATATATATATATATATATATATATATATATATAGATAGATAGATAGATAGATAGATAGATAGATATATAGATATACGAAAAAAATGCCTAGTGTAATGTAACGTGAGTCACAAAAACTTAGCTTTTTAAATTCTTTTGTAAAATTCTACGTCGTTTAAAATTAAAACTTTCACTTTCCTCTTGCTGTTTAGTATAAAGTCTAAGAGTAACTGAAAAATTTTATTTTAATTCATGCTTTTTCTTAAAATATAGAGCAAATTTAATTGTGTAACGTGAGTCACACATAACCTGCCATTAGATCAAATGTTGCACATAAAGTATTGGCTTTCGTTTTACAATAAAATTTGAAGTTCAAACGATTTTGTAATAGATTTATTTTAATCAAAACTTGTTCTTTATCTCGTTTTAAGGAACAAAGAATCTTCAAAGAAAGAAACACCTCAATGGTACAAAGATGCGAACACTTTTGGCAAAGTTATGACCCGAGCAAAACTTGGTTTACCTAGCACACCACGTCACAAAGAATTTGTGGTGAGGAAATTGTTTACAGCATTTGTAATGCGAGTTTAAATACAAGCTTCAATACAATTAGTAATCATTAGAAATCATCGAGTTCGAGTAGAGATACAGTAGACAAAATTATATCATTTAGTGGACGAAAGGATATTATCCGAATGGCTCCTGGACCTAAAGGCGTCACTACGAAGGAAGCGTTTAGTAAATAATGAGCACTAATTCGTACAAGCTGCCAAAAAGTAGAAGACAAATGTGTTTCAATTTCTAAGGGAAGAAATAACAGGGAAATTCAGATCTTCTATTACAGCATATTTGGTCCAAAGTACTTCCAATAATAGGAATAAAGATTTAATGTTATCAAAAGGGTAATCTCCTATAAAGTGATATCTATTGTACCACATCTTTAAGCTGTTATAAAATCGAAGCTGAATACTGAGTTGAAGTAAAATATGTATCTTACAGAATCGAATAAGATTATCTAATTTTGCAATAGTATTGAGTTAAAAACCATTGCAGTAATGAAGTTGAAGTCATTGCTATGGCGCCAACTGAGAAAATTTTCATTGATTACACAGCCCTACAAAAAAATTTTCTTTTGTGCCTGGAATTTTTTAACTGATTTTGACTATATTTGGTGTGCTAGTTTCAAATATGAAAACAGTTTTTCTCTATCAGCTCTACTTTTTGAGTTTCAGCGTAGCTAAATTATAAAATACTTCATTATACAACTCATTGAGTAGTGGTTTTTATGTGGATTGGTTCCTGCTTTTTTCTTCCTTCTTCTCTGTACCGCTATTAGCTGATTGTATGAAGCCATATTTGTTGACATATAATTTGACAATAACCTAATGTTTACATCTGACATAACTTATGAAGTTCTTTGTTTTGCGGATTGATGAAAAGAAAGAATGGTATCCAGTCGAAGAAGTTGTGTTAACCATCCTGATGTATTTTGCTATATATGTCTTGAGTACACCCTAAAAGAGAACAGAAAAGTCATTTCTGATTTTCTTGAGAGCTTACCACCGTTACTTTGGCGTTAGGCTTGGTGACCAAGATAAAGTTTGGGCTCCACACATTGTGTGTAAAACTTGTACAGAACACCTACCAGAGTGGATTCATGGGAAGATAAGAAGTCTAAACCTTGGTGTCCCAATGGTTTGGAGGGAACCCATAAACCATTTTGATTACTGTTATTTTTGTATTGTGAATATTACCGGCATAAACCGAAATAACTTCAGCTAGTGGACATATCATGATTTAGGTTCTGCAAGACGGCCTGTTCCTCACTCAGACGAAATTCCTATTCCATCGTTCCATCAGCTTCCAGAGATCTCTGGGGATGGATTTCATCTTTCTAATGTTCCTTGTGATACGGACCGAGGGCGCGATAGTGATTATGAGGGAGCATCGTCAAGTCCTCAACGTTTCAATTAAAACGAGTTAAGTGGCCTGATAAGGGATTTGAGTCTCTCAAAAGAATCATCTGAATTACTTACTTTCAGATTAAATTATAAGAATATACACTGCTGGCCACCGTAAATGCAACACCCTGAAGGAAGCATGCAAATAATATGAAATTTACAACATGCATTAGCGGAGGTGAGATATGCAAATGATTAGAATTTCAGCGCAGACGCACATCACGCGCGCCTGTGGCGCCACTTCAAAGCGCTATTTAAGGCTTGGAGATTTCGACGATTTCAAGTACGGCAATTGTGTTTTTCTCGTGGTTTTTTCAAAAAAACGATCAATTATGCCTCGTAGAAAACAGCGATCATCTTTTGATCAAGTATCCGAGTTCGACAGAGGAAGGATAGTGGCCTACCGAGATTGTGGATTATCTTTCAGGGAAATCGGTAGTCGTGTTGGACGAAACCAAACAACTGTAATGCGGATATGTGGTCGTTGGATGCAGGAGGGTACGACGGACCGACGTGTTCGATCGCATCCACCTCAGTGCACCACTTCACGGGATGACAGGCATATTGTGCGTATGGCAGTGACGGATCGCTCAGCCACATCACGAACCATAGCACAGCACATTCAGTCTGTACCGCATCATCCAGTGTCTGCGCGTACCATTCGACGCCGTTTACAGCAGAGTGGTCTGTCCGCAAGACGTCCATTGCTTCGTCTACCATTGACGCAGAATCACAGACGTTTCCGCCGCCAATGGTGCGATGAAAGAAGGATGTGGACGGCAGAATGGAATGAAATTGTCTTTACTGACGAGTCACGCTTCTGTCTGCAACACCACGATGGTCGGATTCGAGTCTAGAGACACCGTGGAGAGAGGATGCTGAACAGCTGCGTTATGCACCGCCACACTGGTCCTGCACCGGGTATTATGGTATGGGGCGGTATTGGATATCACTCTCGCACTCCTCTAGTACGCATTGCCGGTACTTTAAACAGCCAGCGCTACATCTCCGAGGTGTTGGAGCCAGTTGTCCTTCCTTACCTTCAGGGCTTGCCCACAGCCATATTTCAACAGGATAATGCGCGACCACACGTGGCACGCATTGTCCAAGGGTTCTTCGTCAATCGTCAGATTGAATTGCTTCCCTGGCCAGCTCGCTCTCCGGATCTTTCGCCGATAGAAAACATGTGGTCCATGGTTGCTCAACGATTGACCCAGAATGCATCCCCAGCTGCCACACCAGTTCAACTTTGGCAACGTGTGGAAGCTGCTTGGTCTGCTGTACCCCAAGAACACATCCAAAGTCTCTTTGAATCAATGCCGAGGCGTGTGGCAGCGGTGATCTCCAACAATGGCGGCTACTCTGGCTACTGATTTTGGCAGGAACCACACTTCACAGAAGTCTATAAATTTAATCATTTGATACTTAGTCAAACATGTTATCTACAAAATAAATTTTGTTGTGATATCTCTTGTCTTTCTTGGTGTTGCAATTTGGGTGGCCAGCAGTGTACTTGATAGTGGAGTAAAATTACATTCTTCCGTACTAGGGAAAAGGATTTGCTTTCTTCTCTCATGAAAACGATCTTCCAGATCCACCTCCTCCCAACTCACCAAGAGGTGTAGAGCCTTTTACAGGAGGAGGGATGAAAACGATCTTGTGTTTTGTCAAGATGTTAGAGAACCGATAAAAATTGATCTTCCTGAATATTTCCCAATTGATTGGCGACTGTTTATTGACAGCTCTAAGTGGAGTTTGAAGTGTGTACTTTTACACAGTGGCAACAAATACGGGCCAATACCCATTGCTCATCCAACCAAAATGAAAGTAGAATATAATACCATAGCTTTGGTCATGCAGAAGATTAAGTTTCACGAACAACAATGGGTAGTTTGTGTGGACTTAAAAATGGTTAACTTTCTCCTTGGTCAGCAAGGGGGCTACACGAAATATCCTTACTTCTTGTGCCTATGGGATAGAAGAGCCAAACAATACCACTGGATAAGAAAAGAGTGGCCTACGAGAGAGAACATGGTTGTTGGAGAAAGAAATGTCATCCGTGAACACTTAGTCGGACGAGACAGAATCATCTTGCCTCCGCTGCATATAAAGCTAGGATTAATGAAACAGTTCATGAAAGCTCTTGATCAGAATAGCCCTTTTTGCATAGGACAAAAAATGCCTGGAATAAGTACAGAAAACTTAAAGCTGGAATTTTTTATGGTCCTCAAATCAGACAACTCATAAAAGATCCTCATTTCGTGGATTCCATGAATGAGACAGAGCAAAAAGCGTGGATCTCATTTGTCCTTGTCAAGAACTTTCTGGGCAACCACAAGGCTAAAAGCTGTGTTGAACTAGTTAACAGCATGCTTCAGAGACCTTTGTTGTAATATGAGCATAAAGGTTCATTACTTGCACAGCCATTTAGACCGTTTCCCTGAAAATCTTTGCGATACTAGTGAAGAACAAGATGAACGATTTCACCAGGACATAAAGACAATGGAGGACCGATACCATGGCAGATGGGATATTCGTATGAGGGCAGATTACTGTTGGAATCTGTAAAGAAAGTTCACTCAAGAATTTCAAACAAAATAAGCTCTCGGAGTGGAACAAAATAACTTTTCCTTTTGTTTTATTGGATTCTTCCCATTTCTAATTTTTAATTAAGCTATTGTAGATTTACAGGAGAGTTGCTGTGTTTTTTTTCAATTAATTAAAATGTTTTACAAAATTTATCAAGGAGAAGGTTTTTAATTTAAAGTCTCTACCCTAAGCCTAATTTAATGTGTTAACGTAAATAACGTTAGTCATATCTCACAAACAATAGGTGACCGTCAAAAACTAAAGTCATATTTGTTTTCAGCGCATGAAATACACATAAAATCAGTTTTAAAAAAAACGGCACCAAATTACATGTTGGGCTGTGTTATTATTCATTACCATTTATGATTTGATATGGCTTTAGTATATTGTTCGTTATTAAAAATATCGAAACATATTAAACTGGGTTTTTCATAGATATATACATTTTTTATTTATTGTTAAAACAATTTGGAATCAAAATAATTTACTTCGCATTGTTAATGCACATAAATATGTTTATAGGGAATTATTTAATTTTTTAAATTGCAATTTCTTTCATTAAAAAGCAATTATTCTCAAATATATATATAAAGTTTATTTTAGCCCAGATTAAAATTTCAAAAATGTTATTAATAAGCCTTCAGTCCTCAGAATTCGCAAATGTAACGTGAGTCACAATAGTATGTAACGTGAGTCACATAAAAAATCAATGTATTTTATTAATTCAACAATTTCATTTTTCTTTGGTTTGACATAACCTAGTACTCTCAGTGAAGTATCCAAATTCTTTTTCCTATAAACTTGTTTTGGAAGAAAAGAAAAACACTGTCATTTTTGAAAGTCTAAAAAATGTATGTCCTTTTTTTTTTTAACGCGAGTCACAGTCCGAAATGTAGCCAATGAGGAAACTTAATTCACACTAAAGTTCTAAATAATGACACAGATGTTTTGGGATATATCAGTGAGTTTATAAACCAAATTTTGTTCAGTAATCTTAATCCATTCTTTATTTACATGAAATTTAATGTGGAAAATTGATGTCTGATTGTAACGCGAGTCACATGGAATTGCACATACTATATATATATATATATATATATATATATATATATATATATATATATATATATAATAAGTAAAGTTGTTTTTGTTTTTATTTGGTTTCTCCTTTTTGATTTGTGGTGATGGTCTATATATATATATATATATATATATATATATATATATGTATATATGTATATATATATATGCATAAAACTAACCCCCTAAGTACAATTCTCACTACAGATAAGTCCCTTAGTGGTCCCCTTTTGTCCCAGTCTACGTCTCCCTATCTAAGTGGTCAATATGGCTTGCCTACCCCTTTCACCTTTGAACTCAAGCCGCCTCGTTAACTTGGACCTCCCACTGACTCTCCTGCTTTCAAATCGCATATGTAAGATCACATTCCTTCTTCGTTAAACCACCGATTTCTACCAATGAACTTTCTTGATAAATCCCCTGGTCCAATAATATTTCTCTTAATCCTAATCCCTCTAGCGAGATCATTGTAAACTATTCATTCTTCCACGAGCCTCTTGGGCTAAGGAGCCCTCAGAGCCGTTCCAAACTCCAAACCTCAACAATCCCCACTCCTTATGATGTAACTACTCGTCTATTGAATTAATAAAGAACTATTATAGAACTTTCTGTCTAAGGGCATATATGTATACCCTTTTTAGGCATAACCGAAAGATCATTTCATTTATCATCGTAAATAATAATTGCAAGATTTTCCCACTTAACGCCAGATATAAATTTATTATGTCAAGAATTTTTATTTATAAAGCACTGACGATCGCAAAGTAATCAAACTAATAATTACTCCCTAGTACTTCATTAAGAATAAGCGTCATATCTCAAAATAGAAGAATAAACATATGACAATGCAACACACAAAAGAATTAATCTGCAAAATAGTAATATATCTGGGAACTTCTTCCTAAATCAAGAATACGTCACTTAAATGATGCACTATCTTCCAAATAATCACTAAAGCATTCCGACGAATAAAGGTTCAATATTCCCATCTAATTAATTTCAAGTCTAGTCTTGCCTTAATGATTTCATGTCGAAGTTCTACCTCTTTTATTCAGTTTTCTGATAGGTGGTGGATGAGATTTGGTCATTACTCAGTTAAAGATTTACATTATATGTGGTGGACGCTCTTTCACTCAACAAATAGTTTCGTCGTATTTATCAATCACTGACGACTTATTTGAGATGCGTTGTGTTTTCAGGAAAGGAGCATATATTGATTATGATAGACAGTAAAAGTTCAATACAGCACCTTAAATCTTGGCCTTATATTATGGACAGAACTAGTTGAGATATTATTCTACTTTTGTTGGAATTACAAGGCCTCTATTTTCTTGTAGTGAATACTATCTGAAGTTGGTTTATTTGGTAATGAGATTGCTGATTTACTGTCAAAGGCGGGTAGCAACCCAACAAATAGTGATCCCACAGATGCAGAAATTTATTCCTCATACAAATAAAAAGAACACAATGTCTCAGTGGTTTTCACCCTACGTGAGAATTGTTGGCGGTGCAGGTTAAATTCCTTCCTAGATGTATTTCTCTCTCTTGTGTCAGTAAAGCTTTCCTTGTATGCGTATGTCCATTTACTTAAAGTTTGGCGCAGCTTGGTCAAACAAAAAATTAAACCAACCAAAAACCCACAAAACATGGTCTGATGCAACCCAAATTCTTGGATGTCCTGGACTCTCGTTGCTTCTTAAATGTTCAGTACTTCACTAGACTACTCTGGTAAAACTTAGAATCTGGTATACAAGATGTATGACTCTTATGAGAGGAATTAAGAACTTTCCAACTTGTCCATGCTCCACAACCTCCACCACTCTTTCCCATATTTCAGATTTCATCGGTGTCTGTGGGACATCCCCTAGATAAACAGGAGTTGGTCGCTGTGCGACTTAAAAACATGGTGTTTTAGACTTGGTCTAAGTTTCGACATGACGAAGGGAATTAGTAACAACTGACGACTGAGATGAAAGTTGAAGCCTACTGTATATGGGGTAAGGGTTTTGTTTGTATCGGTTTGGAATCCCTGTTCTAATTAGCCCTCATTTGGAACAAAATAACTGTATAGAACGATAAACTGAACCTATTATAAATGAATGAATTCTCAATTGAATCACAACTATTTTCGACCTTTCAAATAAAGACATATCCTCATTACATTTTTTTAATAATCTGACCAGAAAATCTTCACTAATCCTGCTCTTTTAATTTATTTTTCATCAAATGCTTCAACTTGTAAAATAGCATAGAAATGAGGAATTTATTTGCAAACGGTGCATCAAAAAGCGAAAATGTGTTAAAATATATTATTGTTAATATTAAGAGTTTTTGGGAAATAAACAGATGAAATTTATTGCTCATTTTTTCAATTTTATGTATTATCACTTCTTCCAATTCACTTTCACAGTAACACTTAATCTAGAGTCTTTCTATGCTTTACAAAAAATAACCCCTAACATCTAACCCATTTCGTTCTTTGCACAATATTAGTATATAATTTTATCTGTATGAACGAGGGTGTCTAAGTAAACTCAGTGACATTTGCTAATAATACTTTCGAAGTAGTACCTAGTTACCAACCAAGTCGATAAGCAAACACTAATGGTAATGGACGGTATAAAGTCGTTGGGTTCGAGATTGACAAAAGTCGTCTGTCGTGGTAATTACCTTTGCTGTCTTACATTGAATTACGTTACGGTTGTGTCTTCATCCCTCGTTTAAACGATGTTCCGATCCTAATACATTGTCATTTAGTTTTCTATTTCTATTTCCTTAGTACCAACCCTTAAATCCTGACGTACCGATTAACTTTTAAAAAGTTGAAACCATGTTGTTTAATGTGACCGTGGTGTTAAGTACTACATATTTCTTGGTCTTCCGTCATTCGGCTATTGGTTGAATCACTCTTGGTGTTGACGCCATCACTGTACCATCCATTAGGAACAACACAGAATTCGAGCGTAACTTTAAATACAGCAAAATCATGAAAACGTTATGAAGAATATTACAACCTAAGATGTGTAATAAATACTAGAGAATCTCAGAAGAAAATGGAGTTTCATTCAAAACGTATTGCGATATAAAATAAATCTGTAAAAGTCAATTTAGTAAAATGTGGGATGTTGTGCATTTGTACGTAAATATCTTAAGATTTAAATAGCATGAAGAAAATATTAAATTGCTTCTAAAAAGCTTCAGTGAAATGTGCTTCTTCTCCATAGTATAAATGCAACATCTGTGAAAGTTTAAATTTAATATATATATTTCCAGCCTACTGCCATTATATACTTATATAAACAATTTCAGGCAGTAATACTTGCTTGTCGAATTCATTCATTAATTGAAAGATGGATTTCCAAAACGTTCTATATTCATTTTTCCAAATTTGTGGGAAAGATAGTAAGAATAAATACACTGTAGATTTCATGCCTCAGTACACACATTTACATTTTTTCTTTTCATATTTAATAGAAAAATATGGATAACTCGTATTTTACAGACAATGTACATTTTTAATTTTCTTTGCAACTTTGTTCTACAGAGATAACGGTTTGGTAATTAGCCTTTCAATTATTCATCCAAAAATTGAAACTGACGATTAATTCATGAATAACATGCGCATCTTCGCCAGTCCAATTTATTTTTATATCCACACAGCAATCTCTCCTATTTACTAATTTCTGAAACATTTCCGTGACACCTGTTCGGTACTCGTTGAGAATTCCTTTTTCTAAACACTTCATTCAGACAATGCACCGCAGATCTTTCTCTCCTCGGTTCCGTCCCCCCGAATAACTCGAACATCCATCTATTCACAAAAGAACAAAAACAATTCCAAAATCCATGTTGAGTGACGAGCAGCGAGCTCGTTGCTGACTTGCAATTCAGAGCAAAAAAAACAACTCAGCCCGTGCGAGAGCATTCACAACATGAAGCACCTTCCATATTTCACTGCAAGTTGACAAATGACTGGAACTCACAGGCCTGGTGAAGAATACAACTGTGTTCAAAGTACATGCACACATAAAAAGAAGTAACACAAGTCTCCCGAGAGAGCTCGGTGATATGTTTGGTCTACTTCCTACTCGACGGTAATTATAAATAATAACGCAGAGCAAGCTGTAGCTGAACAAAATAAATATGGCTTTCATGGATAATTAGAAGATATAGCAAATGCTTGAACGCGGGAGTATCGCCAGCTCTTATTCTATTGGCTCCTGGGGGGTGCAGATGCAACTATTTATCTAATCGATTTCGATTTTCTTGCTGCTTCGGCGATCATCGTTAATTTTATCGCCGGGTAACTGTTTTTAGAAGACAGTTTTTTTCCTTACCATTTTCTCGGATAAATACTTCACAACATGAAATGTTTGATGGGTGTCGTTTTTCCCCCCAGTGCACTTTGTTTTTGTAGTTTTTGTGCCTCCTTTGTTATTTGCAGAATGCCACTGCCTTAATTGCCATAGTTTGGGTAAATCACTTTGTGCCACCCCGATAAGTCCTAATGGTATAAATTAAAAGAAGCGATTTCGCGTGCCGAGTGAAGCCCGGACGACGTTCTTCAACCCTTAAATGATAATTGAAATTGCCATTGGTGCGGCAAAGGGAACGGTTTTCCTCGATTACTGAAAATTAGTAGCCGATTTTAACCAGGTGATATGCAACGGTAATCAAAAACTAATATCCTCTTAACATGATTGGTTAATGATGATGATGTTTGTGTTCGTTTTTTCTCTTGGAATTCTACTCAATCAATGCTGGTAGCAACAGTGCTCGTGTATTGATGGCCATTTTTAAAATATTAAAATAGGTCTGAGTCTCACATTTTAGAGTACACTAATATATATCGTGATTGTTAAGTTATGCCAGATATGATGAATCACACAATAGCTCGTTCTTTCAACTGTAAATGCAATTTATTAAATGTTGCATATGGATTCTTCTCTAAGTATAAAACGTTAAAGAGTGTAATTTACTGTATTGATTTGATGTAAAGCTAACAATCTTTTAATAAAAAGTAAATTTTAATTAAATTTTAAATTATATAAATTTTAAACATTTTTATTAATTAATTTAATTCGATTAATCTGTACATTTACAAAAACTATGCAGCGCATTTACAGAACATTAGAACTTCTTAAGTTTGACATTATGATTACAACCACGTCTGAAATTATTTTTATGATTACTGATTATTCTTGTTCTTTATTAGAAATAATATCCCTAATGAGAGGCATTTTCTGTCAAACTAAATTTAGGTGGTGGAAGTGTTTCTTCGGTGGGACGTGTTTCCTGTACGTATTCTGAATGTGACGTCACCTTGACATTATTTCCAATACGATTTCTGCATATCGCGAATAAAAGTTCAAAAGAATAAATTCCTAATTAATGGATGATAGTAGATTGGTCAATACCGTTTAGATTAATACTTCTGTAAGCCCCGTGGTGTACTAATGTGGTGCACGGGGAGTTTGCTTTTGTTCAATAAAAAAAAATGTGTATCATGCGAGGCATTTGGGTAACAGGAGTAAATCTTTCGCTTTCAGTCTGGTTTGTATATACGAAAATCTCTAATATGTTGCTTCGTTAACTATTTATTGTTTTTTACGTATTTCTTACTCGAAATCTATTCAATAAATTGTTTTTTAAGTTTTATAAATTGTTTACGACAGTATTTTAATAAATTATATCAGTACTTATGTATGAGACCGATTTTCAGTGAAACGTTAATCAATACATGACTTTAACCTTAAATTGTATATTAAAACCTTAATATATGTAGTTTTATCGCTACGTTTTGATGTCATTTGGAATTAAATCTAATTGACTTTGACCAATTAACTATCTTATATGAATTAGAAATTAATTCTTTGGAATTCTAATTAGCAAATTCTTTTCGCGTCCTTATAGTTCCGTGTATTCGGTAGTTGAATAAAGAACGTGGTCACAAAACGTATTCCAAAAACATGTCAAGTGATGTCATGTCTGGAAAAGTACACTCTCTACTAAAACACTACCGACACCTACATTTAGTTTAACAGAAAAATTTCTCAATGACGTTCATTTAAAAAACTACCGGAGGAAAATAAAAAACGCTATTTCTGCATTACCTCAATTAATGATACATATCTTTAGAAAAATGTAATTTTTATTTGGCTTAGGATCAGGTGAAGTAAAAATACACTGATTAAAATCGTTCATTTTTACAATTTGCTAACGAAATTTGATACGATCGTTTGATATCTATATTGCGATATCTATTTATGTCTGTGCCAACTCTGAAATCACAGTTGTGAAAGCTTCTCTTGCCCCAACTGTTGTCCTATTAAAATTCTTACAGTTTAGAATATGCATTAAAATTGTACTCTGCTGACATCTAATTATTGGATATCTCCAAGTTGGAGCTCAATTTGCTTTTCTTTCATTTTTTTTTATTCTCAAATTTATAAAAGAGGTAAAAGTTGTATAACGTTAGGTTTATTATACGTCACTTTCATTAATAATTTTTGAGGTGAACGAAGCCGTAAAGGAGCATATTCTGGACTAACGTTCATTATTTTATTGAAATTAGAACAGAACTAAGCTTCACAAATATATTTTTAACAATTTAAGAAACGTTAACGGTAAAATAGTGGATTTTTATACCCATTTTACATCCACTTGATCCTACTCATTTAACCCTATGAGCGTCACGATATATCTGAGAAGAGTACTTGCATTTGTCCAACCACACACTAAATTACTGACTCCTAATTGTATCAACTACATTAAATTTTCTACTATTTTCACTCTTCTAGTTTCCTTTTTCCCCCAAGTACCTTAACGTTACTTATGTTTAACCTTTATCTTTAAAAGCATTGTTCAATATATTATAAACTCTCTTATTCATTATGAAATGGAGGTTCGCAGAAAATCAGAATTAATCAATACGTCTGTTCCGTTAAATGTCTAACTAGCCACATTTATTGGTTATGAAAAATCCTACGATAGAATCGGTTAGTCAAGAAGTACAATTAGTTGCACTGGTTAAAGAGATCATGCTGCCTTTCTAACCAGTCTTCAGGTTGTATAGGGCCTTGGATCTTAATGTGGAAAAATGTGTGCGAAAAATGCATGGTTGAAAAATGCCCTCATAGAGTTAAAATCCATTATCATATTCAGATAGTAATTTTTTTCTCATTCCGCTTGAATATAAACTCTAAGGGAGAGTAATGGGTGAATTTATTACCTTCACTACATCATCGGACATTATAACAGTGTTAAGTTACCAGGGGAATTGTACATACAGCTTTGAGTGAACAGCTGCCTCTACGAAGGTAATCCTTTCAGACTTTCCCTAATAGAATTAATGCTAATTCCCATAGGGGAATTACAATCCTAGGATTAATGTCGCTTTGCTGATGGATATCTGGAAGTCCAGATTACCCTACACTTCTTTCTACCTGAATAGTTTTAATGATCTTACAGTTCCTTGGACTACTGATAAGAAAGGTAAATAGTTGTTCAATTTAGTGATATGTAAATTTTATAGTTTCCCGTTTTAATTAGCTCCCCTGAAATATGAATTCAAATAAATCTGAGTTAAAACTATTTGAATGTATAATATTGTATAGATTAATCCATTAAATAATTTTTTTGCATTCATATGTTTAAAATTTTCTATTTCTTAAAGATGATCAGAGTTTTCCACAATTATGTCAATCTTAGCAGCTAGAGTCTATGTAAAGTTTATAGGGGTACTGACATTAAATAAATTTATGTAAAGAAGAATCTGAAAGTGTTCTTATTAGCGTTCAATTAACGACTAAAGATATCGTTCGTTAAAATCATTGTTGTTAAAATGTATACGTTACATATTCCTGTATTTAAAAAAATGAAAAATTTATTTCTACGAAATTCATGTTACTACTATGTAATATTTTGGAGACAAAGGATAAAACTAGTTTTTCATGTGAGATATCAAAAAGTGTGAAAGCCTTATGCTAAAGATATGAAATCAGTAATTTGTTCGACGATTATCAGCACATTTCGTGATTCAATTTTATCTCATGAAATATTCTATCCATGTATTTAAGAAATACGTACAGCAATTACAAAATTAAGCATTAAATCATCTCATCTTAAAAATGATATTAAATATATATTCTTCATAACTGGGATCTCTCCTTCTCTTATAGGTTCGATAAGCTAAGGTTGGTTTGATTGTGTTGTCCTTTAACCCTATAGGGGCTTCAATTTATCAGTTTCAATCTTCACTTACCTAAAGGGCTCGTATTTTTATTGTTCAGTGATTAATTTTGGCAATAAAAAATGATGTCGCAGATTTAAATGCAAGTTTGGCAAAAACTGAGGAAGAAAAATATTATCTGTATCTTAGCATCTCTGGGCTTCACGAGATTTCAGAGTAATGTAGCATTGCTTTTTTCTAAAATCACACATGACTAAATAACCCTATTCAATGGTTGATAGAATATTAGGAAGGGTTATTAAAGAATGTCAAAATTGGTTAGAAGTTATGCAGGGAAAATAGCAGGTTGCAGAAGGGTTATATACGCGTCAGAAGGTTAAACACGTATCTTTTTAAAATAATAACTGATCGATGAAGTTAAAGTTGTACACGTTAAAATCCAATTTTTATTTTTCCATAAAGTTATTTGGTTAGACTCAAGAACACTACCATCGCCATTTGGCAATAATTTTAAAATGTGATAACGTGTCTTAGGTTTGCTGTATGACTTCCGCGTTCTCGCAAGTGCAAGGTATCCAATATGGCGGCCAATTCAAATAGCCGTTTAGCGATGAAAATAATTGAAAACTAGTTTCCAATTCGGCTGAGGTATAGAATCGTATTCTTAATGCTACCAGTTATTAATTTAATGAATCCCAACTAATTTCATGAAACAGCATCTCATTTTACAATAGAAATTTGTGTTTGGACATGAATTTTTTTTAATAAGACAAAATGTCTTAAGCTAGAGTTGTAGTAAAAATAAAAGTTTGTTGGAGCCCTGGAATTGTAAACAGAAATCTTTTGAACGATCCTGGCTGCTTGAGTTTTATGGCACACTTTTAACCAAGCTGCGCCAAAAAATGTCAAGTAAATTGACACACGCAAACAATGAAAGCTTTACTGACATAGACGAGTGAAAAACATCCAAGTAAGAATCCAACATGCGCCACTTACAACTCGCAGGTTGCAAACGCATTGGGCAAACCCACTGAGCCACTGTAATGATTCTGGATTGGAATGTATTAGTATTTTTCTATTCCAAAAGAGGCTAACTTCTATCATTGTTTTACGATATAAAAACTGCATAAAAAAGCACCAAATAGTTTAGTGACCTCTATCCATATCGTTTGTACAAATCGTTGCTTTTAACTTGCTGTTTTCTCTGAATTTCTTGAATCAATTTCTGGAGACACTGGACTCTTCGATTTAAGCTTCGAATGAAGAGCTCAGCATTCAAATTCCAGTGCACAAACAAAAGGATTTCCTTTCTTTAAAAATACAAGAAAATCGACTCAACAACAAAAACCCGTCGTTGTTCTCGAAAAATTCCGAACTTGTCTCTTTTTACTCGAGAAACAACTTCGGAATTTAATAACAGTCACCCTCTGAAATAGCGGGCCCGAATTATTATGAAACACACATATTTCCATCCTGCTATGTATTAGACATCTTTTACATAAAGAAGAAATGTACAGGACAATCATGGAAGGAGGAAGCCACTCCAAAATCCGACATGGCGTTAAATACATTATCACTCCAGTCGCAGTGAGGTACCCTTTTTTATTTGACTCTCCCAAAAGTGACGCGAATTCAAAATTTATCAATATCTAATCATCTCACGTAAGGGGAAAGTTTCAAAAGGGGAAGACTCAACTGATAGACGTTTTTTTACTATGCTTAGTGACAGTAACATCGTGGTTATGCATTGAAAAGTGTGCAATTTGTATGCTGGAGTTTTATCTACTATATGTTTATTTTTTATTTCCGAAACTCAACAGAGAGAAACAACTGCTGCTACGCGTAAAGAGGCAGATAAATTTTCATTTCTCGTCTCTCTCTATATATAGGGTAATCCTTAGGAGGTATTTCTAACAGTTGAGAAAGAGAAAGCTTTGAAGTTGATTCTCGACACATCAGAAATTAGCAAACTATAAATTGAAGAATTCGTCCACAATTATTTTCTAATTAGTGTCTAATTTTGATTAACTTTGTAAATTAAAACATACTTTTGTGCATATAATGTTACGCTTCATTGGTGTAGGAGCAGTTAGCCTGTTATAATAACACCAGCATGCCAACCAATTGATACAGTGGTCAGGGTACTGGTTTCTGGATCGAAAGGTTCCTGATTTGAATCAGGTGACAGGCATGGGTGGATATATGTCAGTCTGGAATGAATGTGACCTCTCTACAAACGAATTATGTCAGTATGTGTAGTATGTACGTATGTATGTGAGTTGTACCTCACATAAGTAACAGTTGTGTTGCTCCAGTGGGACATCAATTAAATTACCAAATCATCGCCGATTGCGATATAAAATTATCCCGCCTGGCTATGCTGTGTTCTTGAGTCTATCCAATGTCTCATATATGCATCTTTATCGAACTGTCTCTGATAGCAGCTCCAGGAGTGACAGAAAACTCATACCACGAATTTATCGACTGCTTCAATTTTCTGCATTCCTCATAGAGAGCAAAATTTATCGTTAGCTAAATTTTATGCACCAAAACTCGTACTATTTTGCATTAAAAGAGGTTTTAAGTTTGACTTATCCATATCAAACAGAATACAAACAATATCTAGCATCTCATTTCCTTTTGTTTGAAACACCGAATCCAGATAACAGTTTAAAAAATATTTTTAACAATGAGACTAGATTAATAAATGTAAACAGAGAAACATTGTTCTTTTGTTACTTCATTACTATTGTTCTATAGAACTTCTGAATAACATATATTTATAGATTGCATTATTCCTTAGGTAACCAAGCGGAGTAGACGCTTTTCTAGCTTTCATATGGAATTAGATAGTATTTCAGCTTCCCATGCTATTTAGTTTTGTGAACCGAAAGTGCCGTATTCTCATAACAAGTCATCTTTTATAGTTATCTTGAATAGGATGTCTCTAGTTCACTGATTATAGATATAGATGTATTTGATCGTATAAAAATGTATTTGATCGTATATATATATATATATATATATATATATAAATGTATTTGATCGTATAAAAATGTATTTGATCGTATATATATATATATATATGTAGTACGGTGTCTAGGGTGTGATGAAGTGAAGCTGGATGACACGGAGATTAGGACAAATACGACATTTAATTATTCTACGAACTACTATATACATGGAAGGTTACATGGATGCCGGCACAGCCTACACGCTGGCACATGCACGAATTGTATAAACGGCGCTCCACCTGCGCGTGGAAGCGTTCACAGTCACAAGTCCAGCTCAACTCGAATTGAGTTAGGGAAATAAAGTTACAGTTACAGTTCTACTCCGCGCGCTGGATGCGACCTCTGGTGGCGGCATGGGGATGGATTCCACAACTCGGCCATTCCTGAAACCCCATTCCGTCCTCGGAATCTCAACAGAACTGCATATCTAAAAAATTCAAAAAAGGAAATTAAAAGTAAATAAAATAAAATTTCGTAGTGTGCTGAAGTCTGGATCTCTCTAGCTCATTGCAATAGTCCAAGGCTTCATGTGATCGGCAGCAGTGGACGTGAGACCTGGTCCTTCATGATGGCCAACTTTCTCCACATCGTACCGGTCATTCGCTCTGCCTGCTTTCACACGATAGGGGCCGAAGAACTTTGGACGTAGCTTCAGACCAGATCCAAACTGGGTTCTTTGGATGGCTACCAGGTCACCTATCTTGTAACAACTAGCTTTTTTTCTTTTCCGGTTGAAACTCTTGCGATTCTCTTCTTGTATTTTCAGGATATTTCGCTTTGCCTCATCTCGAAGTTTTTCACGATTCTCCATCATTGAGGTGATGTATTCTTCTTCGAGCACTTGCAAAATTCTTGAGTCGTCCGGACTCTTCATCTTCACACCTGTAAGCAACTCGAATGGAGACCATTTGGTGCTTCTGCTTATAGTGCTGTTGATTGCTCGCTGGACAGCATCTACATGTTTGTACCACTTCGTTGGGTCATCAATGGACAGCTTTGCCAATACAGGGATCAGTGTCCTATGCATTCTCTCAACCTGACCATTTCCTCTTGGAATTCCGGTGGTTATTCTGACGTGATCTATATCTTCTTTCCTGCAATACTCCTCGAATTCCTTTGAAGTGAATGCAGCACCTCTATCGGAAATTATTCTCAAAGGATTTCCAAATGTAGCTTGTTGCTGTTTCAACTTCTGTAATGCGTCCTGAGCGGATGTTGCTTTTACAGGGTACAGCCACACAAATTTTGAAAAAGCATCAACAACCGTGAAAATGTGATTGTAGAGTTTGTTCGTAGAAGGAAACGGACCAATAAAATCAATGTGAAAAGTACTCAAAGGGGTATTTTCCTTTGGTATTGGATTCAAGAGTCCTTCTGCTTTTCCTTGCTTTTTGTTCACTAGTATGCACTCAACACAATTGGATACAATATTTTCTACACACTTCCTAATGTTAGGGAAATAAAAATCTTGTTTCACGATATTTTCAGTCTTTGCAACTGCAAAATGACCTCGAAGATGTGCTTCTCTAACTACCTCGGTTTGCATGGAATGTGGGACCACGAGTGCATCCTTGTCATTAACAATTTTGTACAAAACACCGTTTTTTAAGACAAACTCACTTTCTTTACCGTCTTCCAACAGTTTTTTGATTGCGGAGACGTATTCATCTTTCAACTGTAATGCGGCAATTTTTTGAGTTACGTCATCACGTACAACCAACATAATGGGATTCCTACTAAGTGCATCAACGTGTTTCATTTGACTACCCGGGCGATGTTTTATCTCATAGTCAAAATCCTGGAGGAAGAGGGCCCATCTAGCGATTTTGGGAGTCAAATCCCTTTTATCCATGGTTTTCTGAAACGCAGAACAGTCGGTGTAGATTTGAAATCTAGATCCCAATAAGTAGTTCCTAAACTTTTTTAATGCCTCTATAATAGCTAATACTTCCAACTCGTAACTAGAATATTTTTCTTCTTGCACCGTCGTTTTCTTACTAAAGTAATAGATAGGATGAGTTTTATCTTCGTCATCATGTTGAAGTAAAATTGCTCCGTAACCATGTTTACTAGCGTCTGTGTGAAGTTCTAACTTAGCACCTTGTCTAAAGATATGTAGAACCGGATTAGCGGACAGTGCATTTTTGAGAGTTTCGAAAGCTGCTCTCTGCTCTGGACCGAAACAAAATGTTGTTGACCCGCGCAGCAAATCACTTAGTGGCTTAGCGACAACCGAATAACCAGGAATATACTTCCGAAAGTAACCAGTGAGTCCAAGAAAACTTTGAACTTGTTTGGGCGTTTTAGGATCTGGGAAGTTACGAACAGCAGCGGTTTTTGTTGGCGAAGGTCGAATCGTACCATTTTCGATAATATGTCCCAAGAATTCAATTTTTCTCTTTAAGAATTGACACTTTTTAAAGTTTAGTTCAAGTCCAAATTTTGAAGCAGTCTCTAATACACGTTTTAGATGTTTTACCCCTTCCTTTTCATCAACGGATGGGATAATTAAATCATCAAGATACAGAGCTACAATACCATCATTGATAAGGTCACGAAATACGTGGTGAATGTATCTCTGAAAAACGCTGGGGCTGTTTGACAAGCCGAAGGGAACTTTGAGAAATTCGTACTGACCTTCATGTGTAATAAACGAGGTCAGTCTGGTACTATCCTTATCGACATCTACGTGGAAGAAACCATTTTTTAAATCAATACAACTGAAAACCTGGGCTGGTGGTTGCAACTTGTCGAGTACATCAGAAATTAGTGGTAATGGGTACCTATCTTTAACCATTTTTTTATTTAATTTCCTGTAATCTACACAGAGTCTCATTGAGCCATCCTTTTTGCGACAAATCACCACAGGGGATGCGTAGTCGGAGCAAGAGCGTTGAAGAATACCTGTCTGAAGCCACTCTTTTATTTGCTCTTCGACTGCCAATTTCTCCGGAAATGCCAATCTACGAGGTCTTTGGCAGACCGGAATATCGTCGGTTAAAACAATGGTCATTTTTAAATTAGTACTCTCAGTTTTTCGCGGTTTATAGGCTTCTATCAAATCGGAAATCTCCTTACGCAATCTTCTGTCAATAATGTGACTCAAATCCAAAGCGTTCTCTTGTTCCAAAATACAAGCTACGTGAAACAAGAAAGAATCCACCTCATTATCATTTTTTATCCCAGCGGAAAAACAAGAATTCGACTGTTCAAGGTCGGAGTTCAGTTTGGGAAATAAAACAGAATCAGTTGCACTCTTGTTTTTTCTTTCAGACAAAGAAACATTTTGAGTTTCAGTTCCTGACTGCGCTTTAGCGATGACAGCATGACTCATTTTGCGAGAAGTTTGATCTGAAAGTGCACGGATACATTCGGGCGGGATAATGCAATCGACTGCTAATTTCTCGCAAATTGCACTTTCAAATTGTAATGATTCACTGGCTTCACCCAATGAAAATAAGAACGATGCCAAGTCAGCCTCTACTGTATTGCAAAAAGCACCTGTTAAAACAACTTTCCCAACAGTGGATTTATTCGGGAAGAGTTTTTTGTTTATGCAAATTGTTTGACTTCCAGAATCAGAAACTGCAATAATTTTTTTGCCATCGATGAAAAGTTCGACGCACTGTAACTCGTTGAATGGCCTGTTGTTTATCTCAACACTAGAAACTAAATTTCGTTTTTCATTCGCGTTACTTCTTTCTTTGTTAGAGTGTTCTGGAGTTTTTCCAAACCGTTTCGGACAATTTTTTGCCCAGTGTAAATCTCCACATACATAACAAGAGGTATTTGGCGTATTTTTTAAATGGGAATTTTCAAAATATTCATTAGGTTTTCTATTCGGTTTATTTGGAAACCACTTAGTTTCTTTCATCGGAAACCGCCTACTTTCGTTTGCCTGAGCTCGCATCGGATTAGTTTCGTTTAGCGCTTTGCCTTTCGATGAAAAGAAAACATCACATTCCCTGCCCAGTTCATGTGGTTTAAACCAATTTTCACCCTGTCGTATGCCTATGTGAGCTTTAGTTTCGTTATCGAGTGATTGAAATAATTTATCTGATACCATTAATTCACACAATGATGGGTAATCATTCACATTCCTTAACTTACAATAATACTCGAATGTAGCTGCCAATCGCGATGCAAACTGTACATGCGATTCGTTTTCAATTCTTTTCCCTTTTTTAAAGTTATTAAGACATTCTTGCGGGGTTGGTTGATACTCTTTCAATACTAATGATTTAAGTTTCTCATAATCACACACATCTTGTTCAGTCACGTAAATCAAAACATTGTTAGCTTTCTCCCCAAGAATGTTAATCAAAATTTCAGTTTTCAAATCGTCTGGAACCTTTTTAATACTAAACGCCTTCTCCAAAGATTGAAAAAACAAATTGAAAGTTTCTGGCTTAGATGGTACGGGAATAGTTAAAGTTTTGATACTCTTTATCAAATTCTCTAGATTACGGGATGGTAACTCACTTTCCGAACGATGGGTAATATTGTGAGGAGATTGTCCTCTTAAAGTTTCGATTTCGAACTCCTTTTCCAACTGCGCAAGTTTTATTTTTTCTAGCTCAAGTTTCGTTTGTTCGGCACGATCTTTAGACTTTCTATCCTCAACGATAGAGTCTATAAGAGAACGAACGAAATCGAGGTCACTCTTGTAAATTTCACTGTTTTCAATTAACACTTTCAAATCAATAACTTTAGCACCGGAAAGTACAGTTTCGCCAATCTCTTCAGCAATGAGGATTAAGTCCTCCTTTCTGCACTTATTGAACATGCTCATGATTATAATTAAATAGTCCTACCTCCAAATTTCCAAACCTATGCCCTGATGAAGGTACAAATCACGGCCGCAGCTCCCACTTGTAGTACGGTGTCTAGGGTGTGATGAAGGGAAGCTGGATGACACGGAGATTAGGACAAATACGACATTTAATTATTCTACGAACTACTATATATATGGAAGGTTACATGGATGCCGGCACAGCCTACACGCTGGCACATGCACGAATTGTATAAACGGCGCTCCACCTGCGCGTGGAAGCGTTCACAGTCACAAGTCCAGCTCAACTCGAACTGAGTTAGGGAAATAAAGTTACAATTACAGTTCTACTCCGCGCGCTGGATGCGACCTCTGGTGGCGGCATGGGGATGGATTCCACATATATATATATATATATATATATAAATGTATTTGATCGTATAAAAAAAATGTATTTGATCGTATGTAATCTCATTAGTTAATGTTCTACTTTCTATTGATTGAAATAGCGATTCTTTCCTGGGTCAGCTTCACCTATTTCTAGTTATTTCAAAAAATCCATTTTAATTAGACTCAAGAACACGGTACTATTGCCAATTGGTGACAATTTTCCTTCGTCGAAGGGCAATAACTTTGGAACATGGTAACCTAAAAATAGAAAATACGTAGAAATATCTAAATAGCCGTTAGGATACTAAAATTTAGTCGCCAATTTGGCGATGGGCTGATACCGTTTGTGTTCTTGAGTCTTACCTCATTTTATATTTCTTTTCAGAGTAGATTTAAATACAAAATCAATTGTACTAGAAGTTTCTTGGATTTTTATTACTATTGTTCTATTATTTCTATTATTCTATTATATTCTTGTTATTTCTGTAATCTATTTGAGGAAATTAATGTCTTTAAATTTAGTAAATTATGTAATACGTTCTCCCTCACCTTTTTTTCTTTCGATTCATAAGAATTGTAAATACCCAATAAATGTATCACCAAAATTGACTTATTTTTTATTTCAGTGGGAGTTGAAATAGTGTATGTATTGTAATAGGTTTATACAATAGAGTTTCTCAATGTAAAGTTTATTGTAAGAATATGTACTCATGAGTAATCATCAGTACAACTAATAATTAAAATAAGTAAGTTATAAGCAGTATTTTAAGTCATTAATAGATTTACTGCTTAAGTCCAGTCTAACAATAGTTAACATACAGATTTAATGTAAAGTTGAAAAAATGTAATCTTATGGATGATAGGTTTTATACAAAGAAAATTACTACAAAAGTGTAAAGACAACACAGATGATAAATTATGTGTTCTCAATTCCAGCATAAAATATTACAATCTCAGTTAAGAACCATTTCGAGATAAGATTTTAATCTAAGTACCGAATTGCACTCTAATTGTCCAAACTGCTTTAAATAATGGTATGAACCACATCAATATATCCGCCAAAGTAAGGCTGTAAAAACTTACTAAAATATAGCAAATCTCATAATCGAGTGAATGAAACAGAGGTGCCACATTATTTTACATAATACACAATTATTGCTGAACACCAATCTTTTGAGAAAAGTTTCTGTAGCAATAATCGCTAAAGACTTGCAAAGTGAGCACTTTCCTTAATGGGACAGTGGGCTTTCAATTCGAGCTTTTGTAGCTGTCCGATTGTTATGAAATTTGAAAAGACTGTTTGCTACCTGCCAAAATGCCAATGTATATAAAATTTGGTCCCAGAATGTTAAGTTGTACGGAAGTTTTTACATAAAATGGGTAAAATTTTTGATAAATGAACAAAAGTTGATAGGTCGCATATGCATTTACTTACCATGTGTTGTCATAATTTTAATTCATATAATAATTTGTATGCATACAAATCATGTTAACTTCATTTGGAAAGTGCATCACTCAATTGTGCAGCAAAAAATGTTTTGTACTAAAAGACCTGATGCATTAATTTTACGAAACAGTATAGGTTTGGAAACATTTTAAACAGAAATTTCAAGATATAGAAGTATGTCTCATTTCCCCTTAGATGTATACAACAGATTGCAAGTATTATCCATAAACCATTTCAAGGAAATTAATTCAAATCTGATGCGCATGGAACATGTCGAAATCAAGGGAATGCCAAAAAATCTCAATCGGAAAAAAATACATTTTTGTAGAACTTACTAGACTTATCTACTATACTTATTTATATATTGTATTTGTAACTAATTCCTTCAAAAATGAACGTAATTGAAAAATTCTGTTTGCTATCTACAGAGTTTGATATTCATTAATTCTTGAAACTAAAACTGAAAAATCGATTTTGATGATTTGGAAGTCCATTGTCACCGTAAATTATCTTCAAAAAAGAAAATGAATAAGTGTAGATTAGCAGTTTGTGACATTGATGGAACGAAAAGCGTGGACTTTTTTCTTTGAGTACTTTTATTCATTTAATTTTTATTTTATGTAGACTTAGTTCTTTAAATAAATTAATAGGTTTGTTATCGACAAAATATAATGCGATAGATTTTTATACAAATTCAATTGCAAATTATTCACTATAAATACATTTCCCCCACTTATTTAATAATGTTGTTCGCAATGCAATAAGTGAATTAATAAATTAATAAATCGTAATTGTTAGTTATTGTTTGTTGCTATTGAAACTCTTATATATATTTATGGCCAAATCTTTGCGTATCCTCATAGCATTTCATTGTCAATTGCGGTTAAGCATCTTTAATAGATATGAATCAAGCTGTCACTCTAGCGTGACAAGTTAAAAGGTGAAAGGCAACGCATAAAAGCAACAACCAATACCAAATGGATCGACTTACAACACAGTGCATATAAAGAATTGGGAAGGGTCAAGCAACCACAGGGATTTAATATGGAATGAGTGGACTTGCCGTCATTAGTCAGGGCATTGGGTATGTGAAGCTGGATTTTATTAGGGTGGAGCAACAAAGGACAGAAACTCGGAATCTTTCAGTGGGACCACAGAAATCTGAAAAACTTCTAAGTGGATGACGGATAAAGAGCTAGCTCATTGACGAACCAACAAGTGAAGCCTTCAAAAGTTAGCCCTGGCCCCCTAGAATCGTCATAAATTACAGCGTGCCCTGAATCAGCGAAACCCCAGCACCCAATGCCAGTGACCAGTCATTGAATACCATTCTCTTAAACTTTCCATCTTTCCATATTTTACCCTTCACGATACCAATAACCATGATACTTCCTCGACACCGGCATGACAAATTACATGAATTATTCAGGAACTTGGTGCTTTTATTATCAGTGTGGAACTCAATCAAACTAGATTAATATGTGGCACCTTTTATTCATTGTGATAATAATTGTACTGTCCATTTAAGTATACATAATTTTCAAATGACTGAATAAATTTATATTTAACTTAACAAAGCTTTGCACACACACACATGACTTTGAAACACAATCATATGGAATTTGAAAGTGTATTGCTCAAATATGCTATCAAGAATATTCGAAGTTTCCAATTAAAATAATTTTACAATGTACTATAAATATTAATATTTTTCTATCAGAAAGGTCCAGTATGCAAAGACTGAATATACTGGGAAAGAAAATAAAATAGAAAGAAAATAAAGATAGAATAGACAAATCGGATCGAAATACACTGCTGGCCACCGTAAATGCAACACCCTGAAGGAAGCATGCAAATAATATGAAATTTACAACATGCATTAGCGGAGGTGAGATATGCAAATGATTAGAATTTCAGCGCAGACGCACATCACGCGCGCCTGTGGCGCCACTTCAAAGCGCTATTTAAGGCTTGGAGATTTCGACGATTTCAAGTACGGCAATTGTGTTTTTCTTGTGGTTTTTTCAAAAAAACGATCAATTATGCCTCGTAGAAAACAGCGATCATCTTTTGATCAAGTATCCGAGTTCGACAGAGGAAGGATAGTGGCCTACCGAGATTGTGGATTATCTTTCAGGGAAATCGGTAGTCGTGTTGGACGAAACCAAACAACTGTAATGCGGATATGTGATCGTTGGATGCAGGAGGGTACGACGGACCGACGTGTTCGATCGCATCCACCTCAGTGCACCACTTCACGTGATGACAGGCATATTGTGCGTATGGCAGTGACGGATCGCTCAGCCACATCACGAACCATAGCACAGCACATTCAGTCTGTACCGCATCATCCAGTGTCTGCGCGTACCATTCGACGCCGTTTACAGCAGAGTGGTCTATCCGCAAGACGTCCATTGCTTCGTCTACCCTTGACGCAGAACCACAGACGTTTCCGCCGCCAATGGTGCGATGGAAGAAGGATGTGGACGGCAGAATGGAATGAAATTGTCTTTACTGACGAGTCACGCTTCTGTCTGCAACACCACGATGGTCGGATTCGAGTCTGGAGACACCGTGGAGAGAGGATGCTGAACAGCTGCGTTATGCACCACCACACTGGTCCTGCACCGGGTATTATGGTATGGGGCGGTATTGGATATCACTCTCGCACTCCTCTAGTACGCATTGCCGGTACTTTAAACAGCCAGCGCTACATCTCCGAGGTGTTGGAGCCAGTTGTCCTTCCTTACCTTCAGGGCTTGCCCACAGCCATATTTCAACAGGATAATGCGCGACCACACGTGGCACGCATTGTCCAAGGGTTCTTCGTCAATCGCCAGATTGAATTGCTTCCCTGGCCAGCTCGCTCTCCGGATCTTTCGCCGATAGAAAACATGTGGTCCATGGTTGCTCAACGATTGACCCAGAATACATCCCCAGCTGCCACACCAGATCAACTTTGGCAACGTGTGGAAGCTGCTTGGTCTGCTGTACCCCAAGAACACATCCAAAGTCTCTTTGAATCAATGCCGAGGCGTGTGGCAGCGGTGATCTCCAACAATGGCGGCTACTCTGGCTACTGATTTTGGCAGGAACCACACTTCACAGAAGTCTATAAATTTAATCATTTGATACTTGGTCAACATGTTATCTACAAAATAAATTTTGTTGTGATATCTCTTGTCTTTCTTGGTGTTGCAATTTGGGTGGCCAGCAGTGTATATTAAGAAGCTTTTAGAGATTATTTTAATGCAGTTAATTTGCACAGTTCAATATGCATAGAGAATCATTGCATGTGAATCTTTAAATTAAATGTATGAATCGGTTGGTTAGTTTTGGGGTTTTATGGCGCAGGGACCATATTTGGCCATGTTGTGCCAGATATACACAGAATGAAAGTTTTACTGACACATAAGAAACACACCAGGTGAGGAATGCACTTGACAGGAATCGAACCTGCGAATCCCATAACTCGAAGGTTGCTAGCACAGTGAGCATACCCACTGACCCACGATTCATATTGACTAGGGGCCAATGTGAATCGGACTCCTGACGCCAATACTTCTTAAAATACATATATAAATACAACCAAGACCCTCCTTTTAAATCCGCATTTAACTTAACTCATCAGATTTGCTGTGAAAATTGAATAAATCAAATATGAAAAATCGGGGGAAAGGTTCACATCGCAAACATGATGATGGTGAATCCTATTTATTCAAAATTTCAGAACAATGCACCTTATTTAAGTGAAGAGAAAAATTCTGACAGATCTTCGGAAACTATATTTAACTCAGAAATAGTTTTCGCGTCAATGTTACTTTGCCGATAAGCATATTTTAAAGCAAAACTGAAACTGCATTTTTACCTTGTTCCATTCAGGGGAATAGCTTATTTTGCAGCTCAGATAACGGCCATTAGACTAATAACATTTTAATTGAGCTGTCTCAAAATCAGTATATCATCTAATGCAAGAAAAGCTAATTATTTCCAGCAACATTTTTAGCAATTTACAAGATATCAGGAACACTATATTTATTAACATTAAATCAGTTAGAATTTTCGCACTAAGACCATTAGACTTGTATACATATTAATTTTCTGGTAAATTATCTCTAAAATTAATCCTTTATTTAAATCGCAAACGTGGTAAGAAAGATCCAACGAAACGTAGTTGCCTTTTCTAAATTAACCAACAAATCGTTGTTTTACTATCAAAATCTCATCAGTCTTCAAATCAAAATTTTCCAGGAACTATAAAAACTGGATACTATTAGTTACTGGAGCTATTAGATACGAAATATAAAAATTCGCTTAGGGATATAGACCTAGGAGCTTTTGAAATAGGTTTAATGAGCATGTTTGTAACCAAACAATGTTAAAACCACTTGATCCAAAAATAAAATTGGAATTTACGAGGTTTTGATAATAAAACAACGAAAAAAGCCCTTGTACAAATACAATTTGTTCAACTTTAATGATAAATCTGAAATTTATTAAAACAGGATTAGAGTAGTAGTATTAACATTGAGATACTTAACCTTGAAACCGTTAGATATTATTAGAGAATGTTACAAGAAAACTCACAAAAGGTTAAATTTTTTAATCAAATAAATTCAAAATTTTGTGTAAAAGGGAAATGATTAATTGCCGATAAAATATTGCTTAAAAAAGAAGCACGCTCATTACAAATACTGTTGGAACTGATCGATAAACAGGAACAGAAATTTTAGCATTATCTTCCTTAAAACTTCAGAAGGGTGCTTATTTATACCATACTTAACATATTTTCGATGACATGATATTTGTAACATCCATTTTACTTACAAAATTCTATTACTCAATCTCTCAATTTATTGCAAATAGGTCTAGTTTTGAGGACTATAAAACATAAGGTTCATCAAACATTTTGCAATACATACTCTACACTTCCCAAATACTTTATTTCAATGCACTCTTCAAAATATCTTAATCACTTTCAAATTCAGAAATCCATATTGCTTTCCAGAAAATTTTATCCCTTCATTAATTACTCCTTTACTGTTATAGAATAGGTATTAAGATCCTTTTAAGGTAAACACATAGATATAAATATTCATTACCAAGCCTCGCTAGAATAAAACATTCAAGGTATGTATAACAGCTGTATATAATATCTTTATTTTATAATCATTTGCTAATTTAATAACTAATTACTCCCATTGAAAAAGAATGTATTAAATTTATTGTGGATATACATCCACAATAAATTTAATACATTCTTACTCAATGGGAGTAATTAGTCCAAAATATTAAATTAGAAACTAATTATAAAATAAAGATATTTACTTATATTTCTCCATCAAAATCCAGTCAATTTTGCTAATGGCAAAATACCTCATCGAAACAAAACTGCCTTATTACTCCAAGAGGGAAGTGAAGATTCAAGTAGGAAAAACAAATTGCTCCATGCCTAGAACTTGCTGATGATGGTACAGTTTGGAATAAGTTTTTGTATCAAAAGCTGGCAACTGCAAGATGGTTTTCCAAAGATAAACCAAAAGTATGGTTTTAAGATATTTAAAGATAAACTAAGAGGGGTTTGCTTTTTAGCAATTTTATAACCAACGTCTGTAAACTGAAATTTTAGCTTTTTTCTCTGGGGTTATGTTTCAATCGGGATTTTTCTAATATCCGTCGTATTTGTTCTATGTATTGTAATGTTTTTAATTTGTCTGTTTCATGTTCATTACTGTTGATCTTATTTCGTTGTCATGAAAGTGAAGTAATCTGACAGTATGTATACAAAAAAAAAAGCTTTGCGAACAAATAATTAAATTAACATAACATAAATACTTCAAACAGAATTAAAAACACATGGTCAATCCAACATAACAAGATTGGGTATCAAACTGATAACGCTAGCACCCTACCACTGAGCCATGAAATCTTGATACTCGTTGCAATGTATGTTTATTGATACATATTTATGAGGTGAGATGGACGAATATGTTTTTAAATACTTCACATTCTTTGAAATTTTAAAAGTCGTCGTCGTAGTTGTCGTGACTGGAAACCATAAATGTAGAGAATTTATTTCTTGTTGGTGAGAGGCGACAGGGAAAGAAGTTCACGAAGATTCTTGTCGATACATCTGAAAAGTGTCTAGAGGACGCATGTCACGATATCTCTGAAGATGGATGTCATGTCATCACGGTCAGTCGACGCGACAAAATCTCTCCAGATACAAGAGCTTGTCGAAGTAGCGACTGAAATCTCGAACTTTTAGCATCCATTGGGACAACATTTCTATACAGAAATAGCCTAGAAATATTTTTCATACTAGCGAAATAAAGAAACTGAGAATCATTCGAGCTAATTTTATCTTGTGAGCATGTCACAGAAATAATTATCTTGGGAATATTTTGTAACATGTTTTTATCCTATCTATCCCGTATAATGTGTTTTCCTAGTCCTCAAAATGTACATAACATCATTACTTATACCGCAAAATAGAATTTCCATAGTGGGATTACAATTAAAAAGAGGGTAATTCACGTTCTCTGTACTGATTCAAAACGATTCTTACTTTACATACTTGAAGTTTGACAAATATGCGCCATAAAACCCAACCAACCTCACATTATATACTGCGTTTGGAAAATAAAATGAATGAAAATCAAAGATATTCTAAGTCAAAAAGATAAATCATGAATCAAGGTAGCTCAATATTTCTCTTTGATACTTTTATTAATTATTCATTATTATCTAAAGTCCTTTTAGATAAGAATACAACGGATATTAGAAATCAATTATTGTTATTCAAGTGCATATTAATTTCTGTGGAGCAATCCTAAATAAGGAGGAAGCATTGAAACATACCTTTGGTATATTTCATTGTTCATGAATATTTACAACTCAAAATACTCAGTCAATTAAGTCCAGTAAGTCAAAAAATCTCACAACTCAAAGATGCATCTCAGTTTCAGTAGTAATCTTACAAAAATTCAGTAATACAAAACTCAATAACTCACTGCTCAAAACTACATCTCAATTATTAATTCTAAATGGATCTAAAAATGAAACATATTACTAGATTGTCAAATATAGAAAATTACATACTTTTAAGTACTAGCAGAATTACCTGACCATACTCGGGTTGAATTGGTTAATTGTAGATTGAAAAAGTGACAAGAATAATCATTTGATCTTTCGCATACAACCCAAACATCATTTAATAGTCAAGAAAATAATTGCTTAACACCTTTTTGACATTTTTGCCATGTCTACATCTTACTTCGGACGCAAATCGTATTACATGCATATCCATCTATTAACGCATTTCACATACATCGCACCCTTGTTGTATGACAAAGATACTAAAGATGACTCTAAGGTGACTGGTATAAAAGTCGATTTAAGGGGCTCTTTTAGGAATGGTGAGGGATTATGAATTCCCCTTCGTAAGTTCGTATCCTGTAAAATTGACATAATTCAAATCAAAAAGGAAAAATCTTCGAATAGTCTAACACTCATTGTTTTTCTATCTCTATTTTTGACTTGTGGCACTCTTTCACCATGCATGCGAATTTCACTATCTTTAACGGAAGGACACATATTAATTTGATAAGATATTCATGACTTACTTTTTAAAGTGAATGCATTTTTTCTGTAAAATTTCATTTAATGGCAAGTGCAATAACAAAAGAATTCGTTTTAAATTGAATGTGTTCAGTACAGACAATGCAAAGGTAACAGTTTACCATTTTACAAAAAATGGTAGGTTAGTTAGACATAGTTTTTCTTAAAGAAAATCACTTTTTTCAACAAACATTTAACAGATATAATAAGTTTCTAAAATTTAATTTCAATTCGGAAAGTAGGAAATCCCTTTGACCTCTCTCTGTCACTACAACAAAGAGTTTTTAATACTTCAAAAGTCATAGTTCAAATATTTTTTCTAACTTTAATATTCTTTCAATAACGGCAAAGTTACATTTAAAATTTGATTATGCAGTTTCAATTTTAATCATTTGTGTGGTTGTTATTGCGTGTGATGAATAGGAATTATAATTTATTAAAAAATAAGCATTCATTGAATTTACAACCGCAGAATCACGAATGCAATTATTTACTTGCAACATGTGTTTCGATGATATGTTATAAAAGTACTGTATTGAGTGTGTCATCAAAATATTCATTACATTAGAAAAATATAGTCTGAAACATTAAGTAAGCTTCAGTCTAAAGGTTAAGATATTGAGAACAACTCAAAGAACCAAAACAATATATCTCAACATCAGTGCTAATCATATCAACTGTGAAATAATTGAACATTATTTAAAAGTATAGTGTTTTTAGCTTTTTTGTTTTAGGTATATTTTAACTATAATGTTCAATTAAATATTACTTTTAATGAATAAATTTGTTTTAATAAAAGTTATAATTAAATATTTATATTATATTAAAATTACATAACTTGCTTTATCTCTTTCACAGTCCTTCTGTTTTCTACTGCTTTACTAATTGCCCTTGAGTTTTCTTGGATAAACTGCATCGTAGTAATCATGATCGTTTTATAATTTCCCCTTTCATATTCAAATTACTTATTAACTTTTACTGAGATAAAACCGTTTGATAAAATTAATTGTCGCAGAACTGTATTCAAGTTGTCCATCAAATCATGGTGAAGTCAAGTGAAAACACAAGTACTGAAATGTAGTATAAAAATATTAAAGAAAATGTCAACATTAAAGAAAATATAATTTTAGAACTCTAACTTAAGACCACATAATAGATTTCTTACTCTCTTTTCCATGTTTGGGAACGATTTATTTTCTAATTTAATTTCTACGTACATGACTCATGTAGAAATCTTAAGAACGAAATGGTATTGCTAGTTTGGTTTATTTAATGATCGTTACATCTGTTCAATATTCGTCAGTAGACAAGACATAGTATTCGTAAGTCTCATAACAACATCTTATGCTCACATGAGTTTGAACAATATTAATTTCCGAAATCGGTTCTCATACTAAATTTTTATTTTAAATTTCCATGTTTGATTGAAAATTTGTGATTATCTTTTGTGTTATGTTCTGAAGAGAACTGTTTTCGTTCGCTCATAATTCCATAAATCTTATTATTCTTATGAAATCATTTTACAAAGAAATTTTAACTCAACGAAGAATACAGTTCAACCGAAATTCCAATACATAGAAGAAATTAATGTTGTAGATAATACAGCAAAAGAGCTAACCGTCTGTTTAGCGCCATCTCTTGGACAAAAATGTAACCAAATGTTATGAGATGACAATAGGATATTATCGTTTGGTCTTGGGAGTAAATTGAGATACAGAACACATAAAACTACTCGTCTTAGAGGCCAAAACATTTTCCTGGTCTTCGATTTATAGCTAATAAACTAATTATTGTTAATTTAATAATTACTTGTACGCAAGTGCAAACATTTAAAAAGAGGCAATGACTTATTAGTATAGATTTTCATCTTATTTCGTCTCATAACACATATATTAATATCTAAAATTCTGCGGCACCTCAAAAAGTATGTTATACTTTTTGCCCATCTAACAAAAATAGGTTTAATTTGACTGATTTACAAAAAAATAAGACTTTTAAACTTGAGTGCTGAATCCTACCATTCATCTAGAAGCAGTATGACTTGATCCTAGGTATCTCAATTTCAGAACCTACGAAGCTTACAGCCGTATTATCAATATACACACTGATGGCTTAATAATTCCTCGATCAATAAAATTCAGTGGGACATTCTATTCCCTAAGAAATCTGTTGCTTTGGTAAGAACTTTTCTGTCATGCAACACTTTGTGAAATTCAGAAATAAATCTTTTCCTTCCCATTTACGTTTCATAGTGAACAAAGTCCGAACAAATTTTGTACTTTGTTCTTCGACTTTCATACCTTTCTTCCATATGATCCATATGCTCATTAATTCTTACTTCGCTCTTTATATGCATAATATCCAAAGGAAAAAATATAATTTATTTTAAAATACCGATTTGAAACCACTTTACATTGATTTTGTTTTTTAAATTCTATTAAGAAAAACTTACGTATTTTACGTCGAAATATTTGATTATCCAGCAATCACCTGACGCTTGATCGTCATTGCCAAAAGAGAAACACATATAAAGCCTTTTTCCGGAATCTTATGAGAGTCATTTTCTGTCAAGCTTAATGAAAGTGGCGATAGTGTATCTGCAGAGGACTGTGTGTGTTTCCTTTTCTTTCCAAAGTAACATCACTTAGCTTGTTCTTCAAATACGATTTCAGAACTTCGCCAATACAAAATTCCAAGGAATGAATTCTGGATTGTTATATGATAGTAGATTGGTCAACTCCAATTAAATTAAACGCCAAACCTCGCCAAAATGACGACTTAGATAAACTACATTTTAAGGTACCTAATCCCGATATGTATAATGCGAGAGTATTTGGGTAGCGAAAGTAAAATCTTTGCTTTCTTTATAAATTGTCACATTAAAAAAAAATAATTAAAAATTCAAATTAAGAAAGTCAGAGGTGTATTTGAAAAAAAGAGAAACGCAGCAAAGCTAAAAAGAACTGGAATTATAAGTAAATAATAATCAACGTTATACAGAATAGTAAATATCATTTGATGTTTTATGATTTGTTACGTTCCCTTGCAATTATACGTTGACATTACCAAAAATACAAAATAAAATGCATAAATTTAAATAAGAAATAGTTACGAAAAATATATCTGCCATCAGATGGCGTTTTTGAGATTGAAACTCCCTTTATTTCCTTTCAATTATTTACTTTCTACACAGTTCCGCATATTGATTATTATTATTGATTATTGAAATATGAAAGTAATTTGACCTCTTCAGAACGAAACGGTGTGTCAATAGTGTTGAGATATAAACAATTACGAAACATTTATCTGTAAAATATGCAAAAGCATATAATTTGTATTCTGTTGTTTTATATTATGAAACATATATTTATACTCAAACTACTTTAATTTTGTTTATAATTTGCGTCTCCAAGTATCCAGCATTCCATAGTGTATTTATGAATTTTATCCAATTTAAACTTCGATTTCAAAGTTAAGTTAGGAGTAATATTACAATTTAACTCACACTGTCATTCTTCAATCCCACCTCTTAACTTATCCAATACAGAGTAGTTAGCTTTGAATGCGAGTCCTACTCTCAAAACAAAATATACCTTACCCGATGGAATTTATGGACCGACTGAATTAAACTTCAAGAACGCCCAACAGAAAACTCCTAACAGCGCAAATTAGATATATCCGAAATGCTTTCAAATCCACGTAAATGGTGGGGGTTCCTCCATTTGAACGGGAAAATGCAACCGAAATACATTTAATAATATCATTGTTATGGCATGTATATGAAAGTGAGCGAAATCCCACACAGATCCCTTCTCCCAACCCTTGACAGTTGCCTCTTAATGTGATTTTCACTACAACTCCGCTGGATTAATGGAAGAAGATGAAGGGAAATTCTAGGTGGAAATTGTATTTTAAATGCATTGGGGCTGAATGAAAATGTAACTTCCAAGATATAGAAATTAGTTCGGTGAATAATGCAATTCCCTCTCCCTTGTCAAGATTTTGTAATTTATTGATCGCACTTATGGAACTAATGCTTGGATTGCATTTTAAATTATTTCATTTTGACCGGGCTACTTAGAGTTTCCAAATTTCGAGTGCTAACATTGTTTGAAATGTAATTATATAAATTTCAGACTAGAAGTTGTTTCTAAAACACTAGCTGTGCCGCATCATTACATCTTAAATGACAGTTCTAAAATAATTATCAATCATTCTCTACTACGCAGTTATATGCAAAGAAAACTAGCAACTTTGATTTTAAGCCTTTTGCATCATATTATGTTAAAACAAATCAAAACTTTTAATTCGCGTAATTCCTTTCTTATGATTTATTATCATTTTATACTTACGGAATATTAGTCCTAGTAAGTTTTTATTGTTTAGTACGATTTTATCCTCTTTTAATTGCATTTTGATGTACTAGCAGAATCGCACTAAATTTTGTTAATTGCTTATATCTATTGATGACAGTGATATTACTAATACTCCATATCCTATCAAAATCAATTTATAATCAATATAGGGGAGATAGTTGAATTAAGGTCACACTGGAACAACACAATGGGCTACTTTCAACGGTCCAGGATCAATCCTGAAGGAACAGATCCGAGTATAATACCTCGTAATTTTGAACCAAGGTCAGATGGCTAGGCAACACACACCGCACTTCACCATGCCAACGTGAAGACACTTGAGTCCCCGACAAATTTGTGCACCAACCCCCACATACACGGCGGTCTTTGATTGTTTCGAACTCGCACCCCTCCGATTGCAAATTCGTTACTCTTCAAATCGACTATCGCGTTTGAATAAAGGCATCAATATGTACATTTCATACCTCCGAATGGTATAAAATTAGTCAAAATTATAAAACAACATTTCAGTTAGTACTGACTGTCCACTTCGAAATTTTTTCTTCTGAACTAAAGTAACGATACCAATTCGAGATAACAACCAAGCAAATAATTAGTTCCATTCAAGACATTTTGTACACATACACCTCTGCTTATTATTTTGCACAGCAGTGTATAGATTTCAACACCATAAGGCAACACCGTCTGAATTCTTAAAATAATTTGGATATTCCCTGGTATCATCTTTTGATATTCGGAAATTTGTTTAAATAGCATTGTAATTACAGCAGTTTATTGCAGATCATCGCAGTGATTATTTCGTAGAGAGTTCAATTAGTTGTGAAAATTTGAATGTTGAAAGCGGCACTTTAGAGTAAGATTTATAAATAAGAGTTCTTATGATTATATTGAATATTTGTTATTTTTTGTTTTTAATTATTATTTAAATATCATTTTTTATTATCTCAAACACCAATTCCAGTGTTGCTTGAATTGGAAAATGAGTCATTTAACTCGTTTTGGTAACAATAGGTATTTACGAAAGGGCGGTAAATTTCGTGTTAAATACTAACACTGAAACAAAGAGCAATTTTCGTTAACTGAAACGGGAGCATTTAATTTGTGAATATCTTCAAGTATGTCTCTCAATAACGTTGCACAGGAGATTAAGATGCAAGGGCTCTAACCTAACAATCAGCCATTAACTTGTCTTTAAAAGTGAAACTAAGTTTAACTTTACTTCGTGTTTAGTGATTAAATTACAGTATGTTCCGTCACTGTTTAGTCGAGTAAAGCGATTCTCAATTATGTTTAAGTACGGTATGTGGTACAATGAAGAGGCGGTCATTGTATATTAAATCTTCTACGTTTGACTCTTTTACGTTCGAGGCCTATAATTTTCCAAGCGCTTGTCTCACTTAATCAGAAACAGGAGTTTGTTGAACGAAAAAAATATCAAACTTCCTGAAAACTGCAGTTTTATGCTTTCCAAAAGCACTTATCTGAAACAAGGAAACCTGTGTTTCATTTTCTTGAGTGACTGAAGGAGTTAACTCAAGCGGTTGCGTATTTAAAATTTACTTAATTAAAAGGTCATTAAGTATGAACAATTCCTATGGGTAAAGAAAACATTCATTACTTAGGCTCCTACAAATTGTAGCTGTGTAACATGTTGCTAATTATTTTCCTGCACAATTTTCTTTGTTACATAGTTTAAGGCAGTTTAACATTCTGCCTTGATTGAAAAAAATCTTAAATATTCTTGCTCTAAACTGCTCAAATGATAGATCATGACGACCTTTTAAAGAGTATATCATTCTATTAGGTAAATAAGACATTTATCACCAAACTTCTTACAAATTACAACTTTTATATAATACCTTTCTAATCGTCTAAGCTTACTTTTCCATGAGATAAATTTCCGACAAGTTTGAATATCAGTGCCCTGCTCATAAATCTATAACAAAAACCGATAATCAAGATATATGACACTATATTTAAAATTTACAATATCCTATGACATACAATTTACTTCATTATTATATTTCTGAAAATGTATCAACCACTGCGATCCAGAACTTTAATTATTTATGTGAATGCGATATTCGTCTGAATTTTTCAAATCTCAGTGTAAACAAACCAGATAGAAAGCGAAGATTTTAGCTACCCAAATGCTCTCGAATAAAACACATTGGGGTTATCTTAAAATCTAGTTTACCACCATTTTGGCAACGTTTGAGGTTTAATGTAATTGGCGTTTACCAATCAATTATCATATATCCCGAATTCAGTCTTCGCAATTTTTATTGGCGAGATGCCGAAATCGTATTCGGTAGGTTAAGTTTGTAGTTAAATTTACATCGCATTGCCGCAACAAATGGCTATTGGTGATTATCCGGGATCAATTCCGAAGAGAAAGATCCAAGGACTACTTCCTGTAATTTTAAACCATGGTCAGATGACGAGGTCAACACTTGAATTCTCCATACCCACTTTCCAAACTTCCACACCACGTTTGAGACCACGACAGATTTAATGTGAACTATCCCCACGCATACGACGGTCTTTGGTTCGATCGAGTTTCGAACCTCTATTTGCTAATCCATGGCTCAACCAACTGGGATACTGAAACCGTATTCGAAAAACAAGCCAACTGAAGTCACACTTGCAATATTTACAGGAAACACGGTTCACTGCAGAAATATTGCCACCACATACATTTAGCTTGATGCAAAATCCATCTCGTATTCTTTTATTAATCCTTCAGTACGTGATATCTGTCAGATACTCTGGTGTTTTAGCAGAAATTGCTAGTCATCCACTAACGACATAGCGATTGAAACTCCTTCTATGTGCCTAACAGCGGAAGCTGTTTTCACCTGAGAAAGAAGCTACAGCTAGTTGAATGTAGAAGAAATCAATTTTAGCAATGTTATTTCAGATGTGTAGCACCTGGTTCTCATCATTCCTTTTAAAGCTAAGTATTGTTTTCTAAATAATCTATTTCAACGTAATGCCAGGTATTTTAGATTTTTCGAATCAGTTCGATTATCCTTTTCGTTCGTTTTTTTATATGTAAGATATAATTCCGGATCCGATTAATTTTATTAAATAAAATGACAGATCATTTTTAATAAAATCAAGTTCGTTTTAATTTGCTGTCCAACTTACTTGATTCTATTAAAAACATTAAAAGTTCCTATTAGAATCACTAACTTTCTGGGATCAACATTTGAAAAGCAAAAACACTTAATGCAGAAAGTACAATTTATTGTGAAACAGAAATGACGTATTAGCTACGACTTGTCTGTTAAATAAATTTTCATACAGAACACTCTTCACGATGCCACAGAATGAGGTGAGTTATAACAAATTTCTAATCGTGGTATCTGAAATTTTACCGAATAAATGACGATCAAATTGTTAAGTATAAGAAATCAGTCTCTAACGCGTGTGGAGGTACATATATCTTTATATTTTAATTCAAATGTTCACGTTGAATAATGTCTCAAATGTTCTCGCGTTGGCGTGCTGTGGAAGTTTGGAGAGTGGGATGCCAGCTCTGTTGTTGACCTTGTCATCTGACTGCGGTTCAAAATTATGAGTTGTTGTCCTCGGGATTGATCCCGAATCGGATCTTCGCCAATAATCCTAGCGTTGCTAGAGTGCGACGTCAATTAATTACCTGCCTACCTTCTAAATTAATATTTCAAGATTTATGTTGATACCAAACTACAAATAAGTTCATTTTCAAATTCTAATGAAAAATGTAGTTTACTAAAGACATTAAAAAGCAATTTACAGATGCAAATTTCGAAGATAAGGTTTTGTTGCATCAAAATTTATTTCTATCATGTAAAATCTATTAATTTGTTTCAAAAATATATTGCTTTTTAAATATTAGTAAATATGGCAGTATTAAATTTCTAGGTAGGTAGGTATTTATTTAACGTCGCACTGGAGCAACATAACGGGCTATTGGCGACGGTTCGGGATCATCCCCCGAAGGGTTAAATCCGAAGACAATGCCTCGTAATTTTGGTCAGATGACGAGGTCACACCTGAGCTGGCACCCCACTCTCCAAACTTCCACATCACTCCAGCGTGAGGACATTTGAGGCCCCGACGGATTTAACATGCATCAGTCCCCTTTGTATAAGACGGTCTTTGGTTGGATTCGATTTCGCAACCTTCCGGTTGCTTGTCCGTTACTCTTCCAACCGGGCTTCCCACGGACGAATTAAATTTCTAACCCAACACAAGCCAAATGCAACAGGTCTGGTAGACGAGTGGTTAGTGCTCTGTCCTTCGAATCAAGATGCTATGAATTTAAAATCCGATCTAAGCATAGATTCTTGTAGTGGTTTGGAGTACACTTTACGTTGTAGATACTGGTCCAACTAGTCCTCCTATTGCAAAAAGTGGTTTTTTATCTTATTCCATTATCAAAATTTGATCAGTTTGATGATGACTAGCTGCCAAAAATGTCCAAGATAATTCTTGGAATATCACGAATGTCCTTCCATGACATACCAAAACACTGCAATGATTGGTCAGGAAATGACTAGAATGACAACCCAAACGGAAATAACGGCAATCGCAGTGTGAGTAAGCGCTACTGGCAGTAGAATTCTTAACTTTAGATCAAATACCTACAATAAAACGAAGATAACGTGGTGAAAGATGTTATCATTCCGAGATACAACACTTTAAATCCTATTGAAGGCTTTCATTCCGTGCAATACTTTACAAAGTAAAAAAGCAATGTATGACTTCTCTGTTTACAGATGCGCCAGACAACCCCTTCCATTCAACTACTTGTTTGATTACTTGAGTGAAAGATAAAGTTGCGATTCTTCAAAGCAATATAGAGGCATTTAGAATTGATTCCTACACCCTTTTACTATCCTCTCAACACGGAAGCGTTCCTCGAAGTGGAAGGGGATGGGTAACGAAAACCTACTAGGAAAAAAAGGAGTTGTCTCACCTCCCATCCCAAATCATTTGATGATTCACTTACGAGAATATAGGGCGTGATCCTAACATCATTCCAACGAGGCCATCAGTTCGACAGTCCAATAGATTCCTTGAAGCATCCAAACTCGAGGCAGAAAGAGAGATAGGGAGAGAAGAGAGAAAAGGGGAAAAAATCCCTAAGAAACAGAAAAAAGTCAGAAGGTTGCCTAAGAGCGTGGGGTGAAAGAGGAGAAGTGAAATGAGGAAGGCAGAAAATAGATTTTCTCTATCCCTCTGAGTGAAATGCATGGTAAGAAAAAAAGAAATGAGACATGCTATACAGTGGAAAATTGCAAAGTTGGTGAGAGTGCAGAAACTAAATCTATCAGAGAAAGGGAGAAATGCGATATGAGGAAACCTATAATCGATTTATTGCAAAATTTCTGCGTTCGTTGGAATATGCACAGGTGAGGTGGTGTTTCAGTCAAAGAATAGTGCTCCCTATTCGGCATTTAGGTGATCGGTTTCGGCTGACCTTGCAGTCTGTCGCATGCCTTTTTGAAAATTGCCCCTCAAAAATAATTACATCGATCGGCAATTTTCACTCTCGAGATCATCGATCCTCCTGATGGTGTCAGTCAAAAATGAAATCGCGAAACCTATTCACACAGGACAGGAAAGTATTTAATTTAAACTGGTAAGAAATTTGTTTTGTAATAAAAATTGCATCTTATACAGGCTAAGTCGTAGTTCATGTTGTATCGCAGGATTTATTGGTCAAATTATAATTGTGCATGCAAATATATCATTTCAATTTTAATCGTGCTTTCTGCTTAGTATTTAGGTGATAGTTTTCTGCTGACAATGTCGCAAGCCTTTTTAAAATTCTCCCTCTCAAAAATAATTACATCGATGGGTGATCTTTTCTCTATAGTCCGTTTATCCCTCTGACGGTGTCAGTCAATAATAGATTCGCAAAACCTATTCACTCTGGACAGAAAAGCATTTAATTTAACCCTCCGAGGGATTCAATACTTGATTCCACCTTGAGATCTGCAGTCTTTCCTACATGACCTACCCAATTTTGATTCTTTTTAACCATAAGAATCTTTCTAAGGAATTATATTCTAAGGAAATTAACAATATAATCTTTCCGTAGAATTCTAATCTAAGGAAAGGAGCAATTTAACATTTTCGAAGGATTATTCTAAGGAAGGGATAGATAGAATCATTCAAAAGGATTCCATTCTAAGGAAAGAACCAATGGAGTTTTTTAACAGTTAACCGAATCCATGGATATTCTTTCAACCAATATATGCTTTTTTAGTCATTGAGGGATGTGTAATAGTGTGTGAAAACAATACTACACTGCTTGGAAATATCGCAATGCTCAGAGGTTTAAAATATAAATATATTCATCTGGAATTATAAATTGCATTTAATGTAGGCTGTGGCTTCATAGTTCATTCTATATATCAATATCGTATTACTTTGTATCTCAAGATTGTATCTCTGCAATTATTGTGCATTGAAAGAAGCAAAAGAAAGTGCCGTATCCTTTTTAGTTAAAGCAAGTATACTGCGGCTCCAATGGGAATGCTGATGCTGTTAGAGAAGCTCATTTTTTAAGATATAGATCACTTATCCACAAGGCTAAATACTGTACAAGGGATGCATCTAGCTGACCGAAATCAGCACTAAGGGACACCCGATGGGCCCTGCTCTCGCCAGACAACATTTATTTACTTTCAATACATAAAGATTACATATCATATATTTACAATCATTAATTTACAGAAAGGAAAGGGGATGTTCATCAACACAAAGGTGCGTAATTTGCCAGGGAAAAGAACCACCATATGCGAAATCATGAAAGGCGACTGCCATCGGTGATTACTTGTTTCACCAACTGGTAATCAAAGTGGGATCGAGCGAAAAACCACAGGGAAATATAAAAGTAGAGTAAGCAATGGTAACCGTATTTTGTGACCAGGATAATATGTACAAAACTAGTACTAATGTGGCCCTTACACTACTACTTTCGTCTGTCGAAAGGAAATGCACATTCAACGTCTGATTGTTGCAACCGAAATAGTAGTAGACTTTGACAATTTCACCATTTTTGTCGCCACTTCATAGAAATGCTCATTCACACATCTACCCAATCAAAAAATTTATCGCCAACGATGCAATAAAATGCCAAATTGGTCGACCGAGTCAATTTTTCAGAGTCACGTGATTGCTAGTCGAAATATTGGGCACACTTTTTGAGGCTCATCTCAATAGCAATGCTCAGTCTAATTGCATTTCATGTCTATGCGATAAACTCGGAGTCAGAAACCACGTTAGGCACCGATTTCGGGCATTATTAAAGTTTAACCTGCTCAGTGGGTTTTCCCACTACGTTAGCAGCCTGTGAGTTTGTATATATTGTGTCTCTGGGTGTATTTCTCTATTCTGTATCAGTAAATTTTTCTTGTGTGTATGTCCATTACTTGATGCTGTCTGCCTTGTATTTGGCGCAACAAAGCCAAATATGGCCATTCCACCCCATAACACCCATACAATCAATGTTTAACCTGCCGCCTAATTTAACGAACAGAATCGTTCAAAACAGCTTGACCCAAATGTAATGATATATGATGATGGGGAAGATAAAAACCAAGCCAATTCTATTCCCACTTGTTGCGAACCAGAAATGTATTACAAACCCATCTAATTACAAATCCTTTACTTTCACGACATGATATTTAGTAGTTTATTTTTTATTCTTCTTATCCCTCTTATATAATTCAAAGATTCCTTTACCTAGTTGTTATTAAAATTATGACTTATCATACTTCAGTAATACATTATATAGCTAAACACATAACGGTTTCGACAAGATATCTCCTCCATCAAATCTGACTAATTTCGCTAATGACGAGATATCTCATCATCCAGATATTGGCAATCTTTTTCATGTTGACGAGAACACGATCTGGTCAGTTTTCTTCTAATGACGACATATCACGTCAATCAAGCTCAGATCAGTTTTGCTAATGACAAGATATCTACCTCATCGAGACAATCACCAGGAAAGTTAAATCAATTTTATACATGGAGTGCATAAATTTCCTTAAATGTGTTGTAAACCATAACTTTCTTTCGCCGAACTAAGAGTACTTAAAAATTATTTCCTTTGTGGAGATGTAAACATCAAGAACATTCTGAAGCCCATTTCATATCCTGGTACTTTTAAAACAGCCCACCCCGTAGTGATGTCAAAACTCGTAACGCAAAGCCGCCATAAAATGTCTAGCGAAAACTCAAAGCAGAAAATTTGAAATTAATATAGATCGATGCATCTGCCCACTGTACCCATCCATTACTTCCTCTCAGTCTTACAACGCGAAGCAGCTCAGAAGTGACACAGATGTCACCAGTAGTTAATGAAAGCTGAAATTTCGCCATGTTTTTCTCCTCGTGTTTCAACTGCACGCACGCCCGAAATGCTTGTTTTTTCAAGCCCCAAATTGGAAATGATTAATCTTGCAGCCTTAATTAAAATTTTCGCACTCTCGCTTGGTTATCTAAAACTGAAACTGTTCATTAATAACTTAATCCGGATTAGAGCCATTTTTCCGTGTCAGGAATGAGATGCATATTTTTTTCGAGTATTCTTTGTCGAATTGTTGCATGTGTTGACGAAATCGATTTTAAAGTTAATTTGTTCTGCTCTGAACGCAGGGCGAGTTGTTTAAGTTTGATATTATAAGCAGTAAAACGTTTCAGGGGGGGAAATTGCGAGAAATAATTTATCACACTGAGCTGAATTGAATTTTTAGATATTATTTCGAGGAAATAGAAAAAATCTCGGAAAAATAATGCAATTGTGTCCGTAACCTCATTAGAGAGAACAATCTTCGATGTGCTTTCGTAAAGCTTTCAAAAAAAGATTATTTTTCTTTCTATAATTATATTTTTCTTAACGTAATCCGTTTCCGAAATTATTTATGCAAGACTTTCACAGGAATTTCTTGCCAAAATGTTCTTTGATTTTTAATCAAAATCTTTTGCTATCAAAGAGCAAAACATGACTTAGTTTATGCATTACGTCAATGTTAGATAATAAATGCATTTTGCGATAACCAAACTACACTCTTATAATTTGCTTTGGCAAATTTTATCTATTAAAAGTTTATCTCTCTTACTCTGATTACTAAATATTTCAAAAATGATATGCAATTTGTTGATTTGCATCGTTCCCAATGTAAAAATTGCAAGCTGTAGGTGGCTCAGGTTCGATTCATGAAACTTACTCCTCGTGTTTCTCTTTTTTATGCCAGTAAGATAAAAAAAACCTCATTCCTCTAAATTTGTTACTTTAACCACAATATCATTCTATGAAACTAAAATATGAATTATCAGTTTTAAAAAGGATATGATGTGGTGGGAGTGGAATGATTTTCTCTTTCTAATGATGACATAGTCACTCTACCAATAAAAACTTATTTTTAAACATTTACAGTGACCATATCATTCACGAAATAAGTCAGATATTTTATCCATCAACCGCACTTGGATCTTTCCCTTTGGGATTGATCCCGGACCGTCGCCAATAGCCTGTTATGTTGATCCAGTGTGACATAAATTCAAAAACATAGTACACTGACTCCAAGATTTAAAAATATTAAGCCTTAGAAATATTTTATTTCGTTATAGATATGTAATACATATATTCAATGTGTTTGTTATAGTATCGAATTTTCAAAATATATAGGATCTTTCTCGAGTATTCTAATGGTAACTGTATCGGTTTGGCTTGTCTCTACTGTCATTTCTTGCTACCGGCGTAACTGCACTGCGTTTTAAACTGATGAATGCATTGACATAGTTTTTATGTTTTGAGTGTGTTCTACAAATCTTAAAACATTTAAAGGAAATACAATACGAATAAATATTATCTATCCATATAATTGTTTAAGAAACTGACACAGATGACATGTATCGGACACATCAAAACTCTAATTTCATTATTCCACCTGGCCAATGTCTTTAGAACTCTTTCTCTGTATTGTCATACAGGAGTTCACGCATTGTGGATGTGTCCTGTAAAATACTATTCTAATTTTAAAAGTTTACATTTTAATTCAGATTAAAGACAGTCATTATAATTTCGGTACATAGTTACAGTGATAATTCATTGCACAATTCGTGGTAAAACTTTTAAGAAAATGGTACATTGGCTTGTAGTTTCTGACTCGGGCTTGACCCGAAGTCAGCCCGTAGGTCACTACCAGAAGATGCCTGGCTCGATACTACTGGGTCTCAGGAGGTAGTTTCTTTCCCTTTTGGGTCCCTAGAGAAGTATGCTAATGACAGGTCCACACGCTCCTCTAGTGGAAAAATATCTCCCCTTTAGCAAAAGAAATTTTCTCTTCTCTTGCCGGCTTCACCCCATTGAACTTTAGCTTCATAATAAATGCTCTGACCAATGCCAGAAAGTCCATTCATTCCTCAGTCAATTAGATATTTTTTGATCCCTCCTATTTTCTAGTAGGCACACGGAGGCCAGTGTGACATTTATTAATAAATTAATGTAAATGATTTCTCATCAACTGTAATTCCTTTTGGACATTACAACAGGTAACATTTCCTTCACTCGTGGGTGGTGTTTACTTTATCGGATTTTAAATAGCAGTCAGTATTCTGTTCAAAAACGGAACAAACCTTAACAATACGGAACATTGTTTACTTATTACATTCTATTCTGGTACAGTTTGCCTTCTCCTCCATCTTCTCAAAGAATATCTAGGTTCTGACTCCAAGGACATACTTTATACCTTTCAAAAGATAAAAAAAACTGGATTTTGCGGTCTATTTGATCCGAATGATCTTAATATGGTCCTGACAGCAAATTTATATACAGGGAGAGGAAAATAGAGGTGGAATTATGCATACCATCCCGTGATAATTCTCGCACTGACAGTCTACGAGAAAGAAAACACACTATTTTTTCTCCTAGTACAGAAATAAAACTTCGCTTCAAAGAAGTAGAATAAACCACTGAATTCAACTGTGGCATTAATCTTGTTAGTGGGTAAAAGAAACGGGAAAGAGAAGGATCTCAGAAGAGGGGAATGAAATCAGGAAATGGTTCAGTTTCCTACTGTGGCCGCTCGGGTCTCAGGAAAAGGAACTAAAATAAATAAGATTTGGGAAAAACCAGCAGACGCGGAAATCTGAAAAGCGTCGCCAATGAGCAAACAAACAGCGAGTAGAAAAAGAACGTATGGAATAAATGGGATTTTAAGAAATTGTACACCCAGGGCCCTTCGACACGAAGTTTAATTGATTTAAAGCGTACGCGATAGTGGGAGAATTGGATGTGGAAATATATTTCGAAGAATATCTTCTGGGATTCCCCTAATGCAATTGATACTCGGGGTGGAAATGTAGCGTATGGATATCTCTGGGAAAATTTAAAAATAATCTGCTCTTTTTTTTAAGAATATATTTTGGAACACGGAATGAATCGAAACTGAAAAATGAATTTAACTTATTTTTAATGTTTCTTTATTTGCTCTTGTCAGATACTTTGTACTGAAAGAAATGAAAACTACTTATATAAATTCTGGGAAATGGTATATCTGCAGTGAAATGGCATTTACGGGAAATTTTGTTTTGGTAATGGTGAGATTAAAAGCAATTCAAAATTAAATTGATCACCGAAGTCGGAACTTTGTACTCTTTTCCCTGTATCCTCTAACGTGTGTTAGTTAAAGTCGATACATTTTACATAATTGATACGTTAGAAAACTAATTTGCCAGTGGCATTCTCAGTTAAACTATATCTTGTTTTTTTTGTGTTGACAGCAATACGATGATATAGCCCGGCTTCAAGGAGAAGACTGTTTAGTCACAGAACGAGTCTATTAGTTAAATTAGTGGACTGGTGGTAACGTACATAAATTGCTTCCACAATTGACGTCCTTTAGCATGATTCTGATTATAAGTTTATCGTTCAGAACCGAAATCAATAGCATTGATAACAAGTTGGCAGGGGGATAATTCAAGGCGATAGCCATTCATGCTTTTGTGTACGCACCCTTCTAACGCCTTTTCATAACAATTCAAGAATCGACTGACTCAAGGTGAACTGCCTTCTCGTCAGATCCGCACTATAGTATCTCTCAGTGGTTCACAAACCTTACAACCTGTAATCTTCTCTGCATCACTAACCAATTTTGACCTTTTTGACCAGTAGAATCTTTCTTGGGATTCTTTTAACCAATAGCTGTGGTGTTTAGTCACTATGTGTGCTGTAGGGTAAAAGCAATACAACGCTACTAGGAAATCCAGTGACGCTCAGAAGGGGTTATGTATGCAATTCTACATCTCTCTATATATAAAGCAGTTGGCGTCTGTCTGGATACTATACAAATATACATCGTTTTACCAATCCACGCCAAATTTTATACACTTACTCTTTAGAATCCTGTAGAAAACATAGGCTACACATTGAGCTCCGTTCGATTTGTCTTGGGTGTTCAAAGAGAGCTAAAGTCATAATCCACATAAGAGTAACATTGAGTATTATTGCGATCACCGTTTGATCAATCTACACCACATTTGGTACACTTATAAAATAGAACCCTGCGAGAAACAAGAGCTACACATTCAGCCCTGTTCGATTTGTCCTGGTAGTACAGAGCTGTTTAAAATCAATTAGAAATTTCCTTGGAGATAACATCGAGTATTATTATTTATGACTGCAGTTGAAACTCGGAGTGTTTTACCAAGAATGCTGTAAAATCAGTATAAACAAACATATAAGTCAGAATGCGAAGATTTTACTTCCACTACCCAAATGTTCTCGTACGAAAGAGATCGTGGCTACTTTAAAAAGTAGTTTATCGCCATTTAGTCGATGTTTGGTGCGTAATTTAATTTACCCTGACCCATCAACTAAATAGTCAACTAGATATGATGTAATATACGAATTTATTTTTTGCAATTTTTATTGACGAAACGTTATTTGAAAAACAACCCAAGTGGCGACATGTTGGGAATACGTATAGAAAATAAGTTCTAAGAATTCCACTAGAAAACTCTACTCTCTAAAAATTCATACCACGCCAACGTGAAGGTAGGCAATGATAGATTTAACATGCACCAGCCTCCACGTATCCGACGGTCTTTGGTTGGATCGAGTTTCGAATCTCCAGCCCTCCGGTTGCTAATCCGCAACTCTTCCAACTGAGTTAACCCCCCTCCACTTGCTAGTAAAGATGATATTCAAAAATATCGCGTCCCTGATGCAAAAGTGCCTCAAGATAAAATAGTGATAGGAAAACATAGTACAAAGCTCTTCACCGTACGTTCGTCATTTCAACCCGAGCATCGCTGAGTAATATTCTGCTTGTTTCCAATGAAATGTTAAAAATGCATTAAATTTACATTAACAAATGAGTGGAGAGAGAGTTTAGAGTAAGAAATATCAAATGTGAGTATACATAGATCGTGTCCGGATAAACAAATAGATTATTTAAATGTCGCTATTACAAAAACGTTACTACTTTTGATTTTCAGACATTAAGAACTTTTATAATCGAGAATTCTTTTCTGACATATGTAAATGTACGTGGTTTTATAATATAGATATTCCTTGCCCTTTAGAGGCCACGGTAGCCCAGTTGGAAGAGTAACGGATTAGCAACTGGAGAGTTGCCAGTTCGAAACTCGGTCCACCCAAATACCGTCGCGTACCCGGCGTCTGGAGCAATCTGACGTGGCCTCAAATGTACTCACGTTGGCGTGGTATGGAAGTTTGGAGAGTTGGGTGCCCGCCCAGGTGTTGACCTCGTCATCTGACCGTGGTTCAAAATTACGTGGTGTTCTCCTCGAATCTTTCCCTTCGGGATTGATCTCGGACCATCGCCAATAGCCCGTTGTGTTGCTCCAGTGGGACGTTAATTAATTATCTACCTATCACCCTTTCCTTTCTTTAGACAGTTTTACTAAAACTTCACATGCAAGTTCATCTGTCTAAGCCTGTACGAGTTCCTATGCGTCATAAAAACAGTCAATATTTTGATGATCAGTAGCCTATAAACTGAACTGGGAAGTGACTATCGCAATAATCTCACATGTTTAAAACTGTGTGTGTGTGAATATATATTCAAAATTAATCTGTATATTAATATAGATATCTCATTTTTCAATAATCTATTAACAGACTACGCAGCATGGACATATAAATCAGATGCAATGAATGACTGCACCAGATTTTGGTGCAATCATTCATTGGATTTGGTGGAGTCATAACAGTCCAGATGACTGCACCTAACAGCTGGCAACATTCTCCTGCTCATCCTGTGAATAGTGTTAAATGTATTAAACTCTCTCTTCATAGGCAAAAGTTCTTATACAAAAGGTTATTCCCAGGATTTTGGGTAGCGGTAATAGTAATTAATTAACGTCGCACTGAAGCGACACAACGGGCTATTGTCGGCGGTCCGGGATCAATTCGCAAGTGAAAGATCCGAGGACCACGTAATTTTGAATCCCGGTCAGATGACGAAGTCAACACCTGCTATGTCAACCCACTTTCCATACTTCCACACCACGACAAAGTAAGGCCATGACAGATTTAACAGACAGAGAGAATTTGAGGCCATGACAGATTTAACATGCACCTGTCCCCATGTGCACAACGGTTTTTGGTTGGACCTACTTTCGAAATCGCAACTCTCCGGTTGCTAATCCGTTGCTGTTCCCAATGGGCTTCCACGGCCCTTAATAAGAGAGTAACATTATTTTCTTCTTATGATTAAAACTACTATTTCTGAGAAAAATTTAACTAATTTCCACAACCCAATTCAAACATTAAAATAGAATCTATACTTTGTATCACTTATAGAATAAAATATTTAATACTATGCGCACTTCCTAAGACATGCAAAAATCACAAGGAAAATTCAATAAATTTTAATGAGCATAAATGTTAATTATGAAAAGTATTTGCAGGTATATTGGAGGAGGAAATCTGCCTAAACAGTATCAAACGAAAGAAATCCGAAAGGGAAATCCAAAACTCTGTGTATGGAGGAGTAATTACATAGTCATTTACAAAAGTCGGCTTCTGGTTTTCCTTCCCTACACAGGTAATTATTCGCCTTTTTATTCAGCTTCTATGCTGAAATCAATACCTCATTTAGGAAGGTCCATATTTGGCTCTGAAGAGATAACTATCCATTGAGAGCCGTAAGTAGAACAAGTCTATGTTTTGTAATACTATTTTCCAGCCCACTAGTCTGAAAATAGTTTATGAGCATTATCCAAACATTCCGCAAAGTCAATCGACTGTGCTCTAAATTGAGAGTAATGTGTTTTTGTGTTTGTTGGTATTGAATTTTAAAACAGATTTGATGTATGAAAAGAATTTTGGGACGTGTTTCGAAGTTTTCTATAATAACTACTCAAAATTTTTAAGACAGATTAGAGTTCGTTATCCAATATACTAACATTCAAAGTCGAATGCCCAAAACGTCGCAATAATTTGTTTGGCTGATTCTAATAGATTTTTAACGATATGAAAGAACGGAGTAATTCGGAAAAGTCAATGGACTGTTCTCTAAATTGAGAGTAATGTGTTTTTCTGTTCGTTGGCATTTAATTTAAAACGCACTTAATTGATTGCTTTGCCAGTCTACGATCTTTTCTTTTCTGCTACACGAGGACCGGGAGTTCACGAAGCACATTTAGAAGGTGAAACAAAAATATTTGCTACGTGTTTGGAAGTTTTCCATTGTAAGTTCATGAAACAATTACGATATATCAAAGTTCAAAATCTAATTTACTGACATTCAAAGTGGAACGCCACAATAATATTTTGTGTGATTTAAAAAGATTTTGAACAATATGAAGCAACGGAGACTTCGAAACACCGAGAAAGAACTTAGAAACCGAACATTATGTTCGGTAACGTCAGTATTAAATGCAACTTCCTTAATAAATAGTGTTCTAAATAAAACTAAAAAGTGCCACTAGTTTCTTCTTATGGAGTTGACATATGTATGCAGCAAAGGGGATTTGAAAATGCGAACAATTCGATTCAATTTAATTTAATTTCAAAACAATCAGCTGTACTTTTATATCATCAGTGCTCAATATTCAGTATTCCAGTATTCAGTGGTCAATTCAATGTTATCAGTGTATTTTGTTTTAATAACTACAACTATAGTCCATCGTTCGAACTGATATGTAAAATGGATTCCTTTGGTTTATTTGCTTCGACGAACTTTAACAAAGAATTTACTCCTTTTTTATTATGCATTGAACCTCCTTTTTTATTATGCATTGAAACTCCTTTTTTATTATGCATATTCATTGCTTGCTTTTTTTGTTGTTCTTTATTGATTTTCATCTTTTTTAAACTTATCATTATAGTTCTAAAAAACAAGCGATCTCAACACTGATCAAAATTTTGTAATCAGCTTACTGAAGGCTGCTAATATACCGAAGGCTCAAACATGAAATACAAAAATATATCGAAAAATGAATACAAAATATTTTCATCCGATTATTATAACTCAAATGCTTGAAATTTTTAGCGAACGAAATGACGAAAATTCCTTTCTAACTTAAAAAATCACATTTAAGCTATTGTGATTTAAAAAGCAGTTTTCAATCATACACTTTATATATAGTTTTAATTAAATGTGAATTTTTAAATATCATGTGCATACACATCTCTTCTCATCGGGGCAGTGGTAGCCCTGTTGGAAGAATAACAGATTAGCAACCGGAGGGTTGCGAGTTCGAATCCAACCAAAGACCGTCGTGTACAAAGGGGTTGTCGTGGTGTGGAAGTTTGGAAAGTGGGGTGCCAACTCAGGTGTGACCTCGTCATCTGACCGCGGTTCAAAATTACGTTGTGTTGTCCTCGGATCTTCCCCTTCGAGATTGATCCCGGACCGTCACCAATAGCCCGTTGTATTGTTCCAGTGTGAAGTTAATTAAATACTTGCCTACCTTTTCTCATCGATTAAAAAAAAATTGTATTTATAAATTGAAGGACTCACGGTAACATAGTGATAAGCCCCAAAATATATGTCCCTTAATGAAAAAGAAGATATATAAAAGAACAAAATATTCAAGATCAGAAGAATATATGACTTTGAATGAGAGCTCAATCCTTGAAAGTTTAAGATAACATGATCTCTAGAATATTGGACAAACCATTATAATTTTTTAACCTCCTAAAACTTGAAAATCGTTGTAGAAAATTTGAAACGTGAGACTTATCATTATGCTGCCCTAAGCCCTTATTCCTAGTAGGGCTTTGACAAAGTTTTATTTATATGTATAAATTATAAATCATGGGAGAAAATTACAAATTTGTTGTAGCTCAGTTTCCTATCATTGTAACTACTGTGGTGCAACAGTAATCAGTTTAAAAAAAAATTTAATTCTTAATCTACTATATTAATCACTAATAAAATAGGGTTACTTTATCACGTATAAATTACATGCTTAAATGGCTGAAATTATACAAACCAAACCTGCATACATACTTTTTGATGAATTCTTTCAATCCTACAATCCTTGTCCTATAAAAAAGATATTTAAATGCAGGTTTCACAGTTAAATTTACTGTATATAATGATTAATAACACCTCTAAGAGTTTTTAGGTATTTTAGTGAATATTAGGTATATTAATTGCAAGGTATGACCCGTAATTAGCTTTACTCGGTGAAAGCTTTTGGTAAAGGACTTATTTATAACTTGTAGCTGTGGTTGTAATATGAATCCACTTAGAATCCCTAGCAGAGAAAATCTCATCGTGAAGAGGATCAGGCAGGCTATATATTTTATTTTAAATATCAAAACTTAAAATCAGCAGAAAAGTCCTCCATAAACATCAATATGAGGGATGATTTACATACCATTCTTCCAATTACTATACTTTCAATTCTCTGGGGAGAATAATATATTTTACTTTGATGCTTCCGTCGTTTCGGTGTGCTTTTACTTCGTTTAGCGTTTTATTCTACAGAACAGTTCACCTTTGAGTCCTAGTTAGGGGTATCTAACTAGACACGTGAACTGTTCTTTCTTGCATTTAGTTCCTTTGGGTGAGTTATTCCCCTCGTTTATTTTCAACTTTTGATGGGATTACATATACGGTTTCACTCAAAATTGATCTGTGCGAACAAAATTAATTTATGAGAATGTTTCATACAGAGATATTATATCATACATTTCAAACTAGTGGTTCACAGTCACTTCGTAGTTCTCTAAGATCCTATAAATCTCCATACATGTTTTCAATTGAGGATATTTCAAGAAATTTTTGTAAATATAATTTGAAGGATTTCGATAGACTCTGTACCAGTTATTCAAAGTTTTCAAATTACTATCCAAAAGCATTCTCTATAACTACTTATAAGAGGAAATGTACCATCTGTGATGGTTAATAAACATATTGTGAAGATAAAGTCTCCTAAGTTTGTATGATACCCTAGAATGATAAAAGAATTGTCATTCTATTGACATTGCTCTGGATAATATGGCGTTATGTGAATTAAAACTATTTGTAAAAAATACTTTTATAGAAACTATCCTCTTACGAAAATTGTACTCGTGGCTCATTTTTGGATGACATTTAGATTCATATCAGACTTCGAAATTAAAAAATGACGGAGTGTCAAAAGGAAGAAAAACTTTTTCTCAGTCAAGAATTATTGGATACTTACACACACACAGCTTATTTTAGAAACTGGAACCGTATCGCACATATTAGAAATATTCATATTGATTTCACAATTAAATATCTCCAAGGGTGATGTTAAGATTTAATTGATATAATGACAAAGGATTACAATGCTGCTTAGAATAAAATATTTTTAATTTTCAAAGGGCTGTAACAGAATTTGTTACTCGTGTGTGTACATATTTTCCTTAATAAAAAGTTTTCCTAACAAATAATTAACTAATATTTACATATAAGCTGATCTTTCACAAATGAGAATTTCAGCTTTAACTCCCAAGCGGATAACATAAAGTATTAAAACTCGAAAATGTATAATTTGTTATTACAAATATATAGTTAGGTATTAATTTGATAAAAAAAGTAGACACATTTTTATTTTTAAAGTACTGAAAGAGGATTACACACACACCGCATAATTTCAATATCCTATCTTATTAATTTATTCATAATAATCTTTCTTTCAGCTTCTAAAGTTGCTAAAGAATCCCAAAGAAGGCAAAAACCATAAAAAATTGAGCTTTCATGCATTTTCAGCTCATGTTTGGTTTCTATGGAAACACAATTTAATTCTATCTATTAGCTCAACGTAAATCACTAAATATAATTAAGTTGTCAAAAATATGAAATAAAAGGTTTATTTTTTAGTTGAAAATAGAATAAAGGGAATTCTTTAAATTCTGAAACAAAAATAAATTAAACAGTGAGCTAAGACAAAGAGAAAGCATCTCCCACAAGTAAATAATAATAAAATGCTTACATAAAATATTTTCTGTAATAGCAGTCTGCCATACAAGACTATTTACATTGAAGTAAATCAAACTTCTAAGAAATCTATTCAAAGCATACAATCAAACAATTTTATTACATTTCTCATTAACTAGCCAATGTATTTAAATCTTGAAGAAAAAACATTTTACAATTCATATTTCCTATTTAATATTTAAATTTTACCTATACACTTTTATTGATTACCGTTAGTGAGAGAACAATAGGGAGTTGGTCTAGACCAAAGTATATAGCTGCTTACCATTACATCCAATGACAGAGGCCTCTGTCATTGGATGAAATGGTAAGCGAAATAGCATAGCATTTCGATAGACGGTGGCGTCCTCGAATGCAGGTCAAGGTATTATTGCCATGGCAGCGTTTTCATAGCAATCAAACGAGTTGACACTTTACGCTTGTTTTTATGGATAAAAACAGATTTTTAGATTTTAAAAAACGAACGTCACAAATACACTGCTGGCCACCCAAATTGCAACACCAAGAAAGACAAGAGATATCACAACAAAATTTATTTTGTAGATAACATGTTGACCAAGTATCAAATGATTAAATTTATAGACTTCTGTGAAGTGTGGTTCCTGCCAAAATCAGTAGCCAGAGTAGCCGCCATTGTTGGAGATCACCGCTGCCACACGCCTCGGCATTGATTCAAAGAGACTTTGGATGTGTTCTTGGGGTACAGCAGACCAAGCAGCTTCCACACGTTGCCAAAGTTGATCTGGTGTGGCAGCTGGGGATGTATTCTGGGTCAATCGTTGAGCAACCATGGACCACATGTTTTCTATCGGCGAAAGATCCGGAGAGCTAGCTGGCCAGGGAAGCAATTCAATCTGGCGATTGACGAAGAACCCTTGGACAATGCGTGCCACGTGTGGTCGCGCATTATCCTGTTGAAATATGGCTGTGGGCAAGCCCTGAAGGTAAGGAAGGACAACTGGCTCCAACACCTCGGAGATGTAGCGCTGGCTGTTTAAAGTACCGGCAATGCGTAATAGAGGAGTGCGAGAGTGATATCCAATACCGCCCCATACCATAATACCCGGTGCAGGACCAGTGTGGCGGTGCATAACGCAGCTGTTCAGCATCCTCTCTCCACGGTGTCTCCTGACTCGAATCTGACCATCGTGGTGTTGCAGACAGAAGCGTAACTCGTCAGTAAAGACAATTTCATTCCATTCTGCCGTCCACATCCTTCTTTTATCGCACCATTGGCGGCGGAAACGTCTGTGATTCTGCGTCAATGGTAGACGAAGCAATGGACGTCTTGCGGACAGACCACTCTGCTGTAAACGGCGTCGAATGGTACGCGCAGACACTGGATGATGCGGTACAGACTGAATATGCTGTGCTATGGTTCGTGATGTGGCTGAGCGATCCGTCACTGCCATACGCACAATATGCCTGTCATCCCGTGAAGTGGTGCACTGAGGTGGATGCGATCGAACACGTCGGTCCGTCGTACCCTCCTGCATCCAACGATCACATATCCGCATGACAGTTGTTTGGTTTCGTCCAACACGACTACCGATTTCCCTGAAAGATAATCCACAATCTCGGTAGGCCACTATCCTTCCTCTGTCGAACTCGGATACTTGATCAAAAGATGATCGCTGTTTTCTACGAGACATAATTGATCGTTTTTTTGAAAAAACCACAAGAAAAACACAATTGCCGTACTTGAAATCGTCGAAATCTCCAAGCCTTAAATAGCGCTTTGAAGTGGCGCCACAGGCGCGCGTGATGTGCGTCTGCGCTGAAATTCTAATCATTTGCATATCTCACCTCCGCTAATGCATGTTGTAAATTTCATATTATTTGCATGCTTCCTTCAGGGTGTTGCATTTACGGTGGCCAGCAGTGTAGTTGCTTGTTATTTACTCTATGGTTTAGAAGAGTATTTGTTTTCTTGCTATAATTAAAAGTCATATTCTAGATATATTACATATTAATTTTTTAAATCTACATTTTCTGAATACTCCCTCTGAATTTCAAAAGTACCTTAATTTATAAAAACAATTGTTAATTATAAAATGTAAAAAATTTCTGAACTTGTTTCTTTAATTTCAGTTGGTTGTTTTTAAAGTGAAAGCTTTTTAAAAAGAATACAAATATTTCAAATTGATAAACAGCGGCAATTCGAGATCTATCATAAATTCGAGGGCACTGTTAGCAAAGCACTCTGTAAGCATATCTATGTACTCTGTGGTCCAGACAACATAGTGCTTATAACGTTAATGTCCCGTTTGTATTAAAATGGTAGGTAGATAGTTAATTAACGTCGCACTGGATCAACACAACGTGTATTAAAAGGCAATTCGTTTTGCTTTCAACTTTTCTTCAGTAGATATTTCGGAGTAGGTTTAATTCTTGTTTATTTAATGCCTTTTTATCAGAAACTGAAATACAAAACATGTCGTTCTTATAATTTTTTTAAACATAGTTCATCAAATGACTCTTTTCCAGTTGTTTATTGCTATTGGGAGATTCTTATTGGCCTTTATATAATCAAATTGACGAGTGCATTGTTTCTCTCTGCCATTTAGGAGGTAAGGCGCACTTCCTAAATGTCAAGGCGTATTTGATTTACCATTAAAATTTGTCATAGAGCATTTCTATTGTCATTCGACACCATCTAAACTTTTAACTAATGACAAATATGAGCCTACATAAATCCAGGTTCAAGCAATATGCAACTTTTTTTCCCTTGCCAATGAAATTCGACGCTAATGAAACTGTAGGCGAGAAATTCGACTATTGCAGAAAGTGAATCGACATGAATATTTTGATTCAGGCAAACTGCAATAGTTTTAACATCACTATAGGATATAGATCTGATTTTTAAAATGACAAAGAATCGACAGAAAATAGTTAGAATAAACACGAAAGAGGGTTTTAGATGAAAGAGAAAAATATTTTTTTTTTTAAATTGTAAAACGAGTTCTTTCCGAAACGCTCAAAACCTCCTACATAAGAAAGACGAAATTTTGAAGATGTAGATGACAAGAGAAATTTTTGATGTATTAGACTCAAAAAGATAAGAGAATGTTTGTAAAATTAGTTTTTTCGAAAATTATGATTGGATAGAGTGAATAGATTGTAAGTTTTATGGTAGCATGAATGCTACACCCTATGTGGATCTAATTGCAAAAAATGTAAAATAAGGACATTAAGATACTAGAAATATAAGTTTGACATTCAATTACATTGAAATTTCTGTAAATTTACTCATCATATTGCTTTAAAAAAATGCAAGGCTTAGTGGGTTTGTCCACTGCGCTAGCAACCCTCGAGTTGTAGGAGATGCAGGTTTAATTCCTCCCTAAGTATATGTCTCTCTTCTGTGTCAATAAAATTTTCCTTGTGCGAATGTATATTTACTTGGACTTCGTTTGGTGCAGCCTGTCCTAATTATGACCCTTTCGCCATAAGATCTAACCAACCATAAAAAAATTTAATAAATTATCTCAATTTTCGAGGGGACGAGGTAGCTCGATGGGAAGAGTAACGGATCAGCAACCAGAAGGTTGCGAGTTCAAAACTCTATCCAACCAAAGACAATCGTGAACGTGAGGGCAGGTGCACATTAATTCCGTTGATCTTTCAAATGTCCTCCCGTTAGCGTGGTGTGAAAGTTTGGAGAGTGGGATGCCAACTCAGGTGTTGATCTCGTCATCTGACAGTTGTTCGCATTGCGAGGTGTTGTCATAGGATCTTTCCCTTTGGGATTCATCCCGGACCGCCATCAATAGTCCGCGCGTTGTGTTGCTGCAGTGCCGCGGTTAATTTAACTACTCTTCCCCCTCTAACAGGATGTAAATGTAGATGGTGAGGTTTTAGTATAGATGACGGAATGATAAGCTTTTTTACACTTCTTGAAACGTGTTATTGTGACTTTAATCAAACACCACTAATGCATTTCCATAATAAAATAATGAATTTCCAGATTAAAATTTTTCGAATATTTTGTATCCTGAATTATTCACAGGAGTCGATTTTCTGGAAAATGAGCAATTTCTCCTTCGCTTAACTGTATTACAGTACGAATTACCCCTTTGCTGAAACAATTGAAATGTAATTTTGTGTTGTAATAATTTTGTTTTGGAAAAGTCTAGCATTATGCGATGAAACTTTACGTTAGTTATCATGCAATAGACAAAACATTGAAGGAAATAACGCAAAAGTTGGGAAGATAGAAATCGTTAATTGAATCTTTTACCGCCCTTCCGACTTTTCTAGAATCCTTTCGCGCTAACTCAAGTATAGGAAACAAATCCTCAGACACGGAAAAGTACTTTACCATTTATTTCGATCCCTGGAGTAAGTGAAGTAAGAGTGGCTGAAAGTTTCTCGAACTGCTTCATGGTTACAAACCAGGGATATACAGACGAAAGGATACTGAATTTAATGCTTGGATTTCTCTAGTTTCAGTTTCCATTTCGCAAGAACACAAGGGAAAGGATAAACATTAATGCGTGTTTTTAAAATGAGGGCTTTAGTCCCAAGTTTTGTAACTAAATTCACATGGGGAGGGTTCATTTTGCATGAGACGACATTCAAAATTAGCAGAATGTGAAAGGAATTAAAGATATTAATTTCACTGTATCAATTCAGCAGGGAAAAGTATCCCTTGCTTTCACTTGTTTCATTGCAAATGGGCATGGGGGTTATTGTGCACTTAATTTGAGATAACAACTTAGAGAAACATTTTCTGGGATTTGTTCAATCCGTATTTTGCTTATGTGAATATATGAACGTTTATTCATTTTTCTTGTTCTCAACATCTATCGTCTTGGAAAGTAATTTTAAAACTACATTGGAACTTTGATTATCCGAACATCGATTAGGATCGTTAAGGACGTTTACGCATATTTCATGTGTTCAAGATCTACTACCGTTTTAGAAAGTAATTTTAAATTTACAGCAGCAGTACCTTGATTAGCCGACGTAGATTAACGATACAATTCACCATTTATATTGAGAACCTCAATTATCCGACCTCCGACAAACCGAGTTTCCGTGCTATCGGAGCCGAATTTCATGCAGATTTTTTTAAGCTTTAAATCAAGCTTTGAGCACAAGTCCTCACTTTGTCCTCCAAAGAAGCGAAAAAGATCTGCGAAACAAAAGATCATTAAGGACTTTTTTAAAAGAGTTTAAAAGGTACGTAATTAAAGTTCAAATTTATTGTAAATTATATTAAATACATAATGTGACACAAGTACAAGTATATATTATTCTTAATCCTAGGTTAATGAATCTTTCCGTAGCAGTAGTAGTAACACGAAGTACAGTTAATTTTTTCTGCATTTCGTATATGGTGTTTTTTGTTACTACGTCCACATTATCCAAGTTTCTGGTTATCCGTGGTTGTTCGGTTCACATTTCCGCGGATAATCACAGTTCTACTGCGTAAGACTAAATTTGTTAATTTTCAGATTAACATACTCTGGGTCTTTTACGGACTACAAAATATCACAAGCAAAATATATTTCCATTGAAATTAATTTTGATGTTAATTGGTTAAGTAATCATGGGAATACTAAATGAATTTCGGAATCAATAGTACAGAAAAACATATATTATCAAATATATTGTATTAAAAATAGTATATATTATTAAATATTATATAAATTTTTATTTTTTAAAGAGAGAATTTAGAATCATTTTAAATATCATTTTCCTGTGCATTCGGTTTTGTAAATTATCCCAAATGATTTCGATTCGCTGATATAAAAGTTATTTAAAATAAAAATAGTTAATTTACTGCTGTTTTAACGAAAGAAAAACAAATATTTTTTGTTCAGAAAATCAATCAGAGAATGGGAAAATAAGTTTTTATCTCATTAGAATTCTCAAATGGCAATGTAAACAACAATCAACGTCTACTACAAGTGAATACGAAAAAATTCTCGAACGTGATCGTAAATATTAAGATCAACCAAGAATAAAAGAACCAGATCTTAATTACTTTTGTTTCATTTATGTCCCTAATTGCCCCTCTGATAATTGCTTTTGGAGAAGACAGGAACTAATATTAAACTTTATAGATGAGTTTAGAGACTGCGTGTATACTTTTTGCAAAACGATTTATCGGTGTACTAATTTCAATGCAAATTGAAACAACCAACTTAAGTGGAATTTCAATTCCAGATTCATAAACACTGGAGAAAAATTATTTCCCATCAACTTCAAAACTGTATAATTACGTTGCAGCTAATAACGATTGTAATTTTTTCACCCTTAGTTGATTATTGGTGATTTAGAAGTTCAAAAATTCACTTCAGCTTGTGAGAAAAATGAGACAAGTCTCGTGTCCCCCTAGTCTATCGTTCATTCATAGACAAGTGCTTGTTTGAGTATGAGAGTGGGCATGTGTGGCGTGTGAGAGTGGACAGCATGCAACGTGTGGAGTGTGAAAATGCATGTGTACGTATTGTTTGAGTGAGAGTATGTCTCCTTGAATGTGAGGAATGTGTTCCAGTGGTATCTGTGTGAGCTATATTTCAGTGGTATACATGTGAATGTGTGTAAATTTGAGCATGAGTGTGAGAGTGTGGATTTGAGTGTGAATGGGTGTTTGTGAGTGTGTCTGAATGTGAGTGTGTATGTTTAAGTATGTATGAAAGTGAGTGAGTGTTCAAATGTGTAAGTGCATGTGAGTGTGTATGTAGGTGGGTGAATCTGAGTGCGTGCACGTGTATTTTTTTGAAGATGTAAGTGCTTGATTGTAAATTGTGTTTGAGTATGAGGGGGTGTTTGAGTGTTTGAATGTAATTGTGAGTGCAGATGAGAGGATGAATAGACATATAATGTCTGTGGATGAGTGAATATAAGTGTCAGCAAGCGTGTGTATTTGAAGACGAATGTGTTGGAATGTCATGGATGTGGAGAGAATGTGTGATTACGTGTTTAACATTCTTGCACTTTCCACTGATCTTATATGAATATTTTCATATCAGAAGCTGGAACAGAAACTCATGAATATTTTTATGTCATGAGTTTCTGTCACAGCTACCCACGACCTAAGAAGATAACATCGAACAAACATAACATTTCACTCATAACACCTTTCATACTAGTTAAAAAGGTATTCATCCTCTTCTATACCGCATTGTTTTGGAAACTTTCTATCATTCTTTGGATAAAATTGCTTACCAAACTTTTCTGACAACTGCAATTTAAATAACTGTTAATAAGAATGAATTATTTCTTAAAGTTAACACATTTGGATATACTAATTTCAGACACATAATATTCTTTCACAATTGAAGGTTCTTAAGTGCATATATTCTCTTTGGCAATCGAAGAACATAAAAGCGGGATAAAAGCTAATGATTGTTATTTAAACACTTAATATTCCATTAACAAATTCCAATATTTTGTTACTAACAGTTTAGAGGAGCATCTATCGATTCATTTTTTATCTTTTCTTTGTCCCTACATAGCCAAAAGAATATCAATAAAGGTAAATACATCAAATTCAGAAAGCAAGGAAATGAGAACATTAACAAAATCATTTGCGGAAACATATATCAAATTTGTACTTTTAAATTAATTATCGTTTGATAAAATATGAATCAGAATTTTTACTTTTAAATAAATATCGTTCGGTAAAATACATTCCTGGTATTTTAATCGTAATATGATCATATACATAGATAGATAGAAGAGAGACAATTGTATATTCTTATGTACGACACAATAAATCCATTGCTGAAAGGTTTAATAAAATCATACGTTCATCATTAATACTTAATACCAATCTAATATCATTATTATCTTGAAATAAAAATATATTAAAAATAAATTTAAGAATATTGATAATTAAAAAAAACTTCATACAATAAAAAAACCTGGATAATTCCACTGCTGGAAAAGAAAGGAATAGAACTTCCACGAAAAGTAGAAACCAGGATTCATTAAATTAGCATTGCAGTCCTTAATTGAATTAATGGTTAAAAAATAGATAAGAGTTCTAGGAAGGAAACTGTTTTTTTCTTCATCATGTAAGACTAAATCGATAAAAAGTGGAATGTAGTTTTCTATGCGCTCTTCTAAGGAAATATTTAATTGCTAACTCTTAGTAAATATCATTTAATGTTGAATAGATTCACGTTTGAGTGGTAATCTGAATTTTTAAAATTATGTTCAGTTCTTACATTTCCTTGTGTTTGACAGTAAATTTTTAAGGATATTGTGAAGAGAGCCTTTTTCTATAGATGCAGTCCAATTAAACATCTGATGTATTGGGTCATCCGGAAAGTTCTGCGGTTTTTTATGATAAATACCAACGAAGCAGTACAAAATCTTAAGAAAATGTTATTGAATCACGTAAGCACCATTTTGTTCTATGACTTTTTGTGCCATCTTTCCGGCAGCTGGAAAAATCCTTTTCTAAAAAAGTCATTAGGCTTATTTTTAAAGTTATCGAGGTGCTGTTTGACAGTCTCCAAAGAATTGAACTCCAGGCGGTTCAGAGAATTTTGAAGTGACCTGAAGAGGTGAAAATCTCAGGGGGCAAGGTCTGGTGCATATGGGGATGACACAAAACATCCCAGTCATACTCAATAAGTCTTTGTCTGACATTCATTGTCATGCTGGAAGACAACACCTCGACGATTGGTCAGTTCTGGCCGCTTTGCTTCGATTTCTGCTTTTAATACTGCCATTTGAGAACAGTATTTTTCCGAATTTATTGTTTGATTTTGTGGCAAAAATTTATAATGAACAATTCCTTTGTAGTCCCACCATACACAAAGCATTACTTTTTGGGATGCAGACCCCCTCTCGATGTTAGTTGGGGAGGTTCATTTGGCTTATCCCATGATCTTTTTCTTGTAACATTATTGTATAGTATCCACTTCTCATCTCCAGTAATGAGCCGTTTCAAAAAAAGGAGCTTCTTCATTTCGTTTCAGCAAAGAATCACATGCCGAAATTCGAGCAAGCATATTCTGTTGTGTTAAAGTATGGGGTACCCATATATCGTAGCGGCTTACATGCCCAATCTTCCTCAGATGATCATAAACTGTACTTTTGGAATATTTAGTCTGTTGATAGTTCCTGAACTATGTAACGTGGATTTTCAGCGATGGCATCTATTAATAGGTCCTCGTTTACAGAGGATGGTCGTCAAGAGCGAGCATCATCTTCGAGGCTGAAATTTCCGCCTCGAAGATGAACACATGAAATAAATTTATCAAACCACCTTCGAACTGTGTCATCAGAAACAGCACTTTGTCCATATACAGCACAAATTTTACGAGCAGTCTGACTAGCATTTTTCCTTTCTTAAAATAAAAGAGCATAATATGACCAAAATGAACTTTTTGGTTCTCCATTCTTAGCACTGCAGTGAAACAAAAATTGTGCCATAACACAAGCTAGAATTATGCAGTGAAAGTAGAAAAGACCGAATTTACACATCTGCTTCAATCAAGGTCACTCCTTATCAGTGGTAGCAAAATAGAAATAAGAAAGCGCGCTTCGATTTGAAAAACCGCAGACTTTCCGGATGACCCAATATGTTGACTTATATAAAGTGTGTTTATATATCGCTTGAATAATAAACTATACTACATAGAGATTTATAGTAAACTCATATTTTATTTTGCATGAACCTAACAAAACAGAACTTCTTGAAAGACATATTCAATTAATCGATGTGCTTCGTCACATCTGAATCCCAAACGAATCTATAACCATATGAGAAGGGCGTAAAAGAATTCAAATTGATGTACAGGGCATTTCAAAACTTCTTGTACAAACTTTAAACTTTAGACTACGACAAAATTTCGTTACCCGCATCTCAGAACGGCAGATTTATACGTTCTTCCCCTTTACAGTTCGGGTGAGAGGGGATGAATGAATTTTACACTGACCACCTAGCACACTTTGCTTTCATAGTGTTGTCGCAATGCTGCTCAATGGAAATTGGGGGAAATGATTGTAACATTTTTGAACCGACCCCCCGACCCCAACTAGGGTTCGTTACTTTTCAATTATTTATGCTTTTTTTTAACCCCACTTAATACTTCGAACAAAGATCTATCAAGTTTTCTTGGATTACAATTCGTATATGGAAGTCAGGACAATAGCGAATGCATACTCAATTTATTTTATGACGTTTGTATTTCAACGGCTAATATTTATAGGCATAAATCATTTCTTAAATTAAATGCAAGATTTTGATAGTTCATTTCTAAAGTTGTCAGCGTAATTATGTATAATCGTTTATGCACATCACAACAAACAAAATCTAAATGGCGTAGTCCTGTGTTTCCAGGAACACCACAACAAAATACTTAAAATCATAATCCCCAAAACTAAGTCCATATGAATAAATCTATCTAAGAACTCTATTTAAATGGTGTTGCCCCACTTCCGGGCACACCACAATAAACTAAATTTAAATGGTGTTTTCTGGTCTTCTAGGCACACCAAAATAAAATATTTAAAATAAAAGAAAGAAAGGGGATAACTATATTTACTTTTTTACTGCTATTTTTCCTATCATAGAAGTGAAGAACTATTGAGAGATACATGTCGGATGTACCACTCACCTCCTACACACTAGCCGAGCCTTTCTGTCAAGAGCATGGACCTTCCTCAACTGAAGTAGATGACCTTCGAGGAACGTAGTCTCCAATTATGCCCCATCATGTTGTTTTTATATATATTTATTCTATGGCCCTTGTTGGCCTTTTGTTCGGGTTCCTCCGCAGAAGCCTCATTCATGCGTGAGACTTGTAAAAACTATATGTGGACCCATGTATGGCAGATTGTAAAACTAGTAATTTTATCAAGACACAAATAAATAGTCGCACGTGCGCCCTGTGGGGGTGGGCGTGTGCGCTCTCCGTCCAGTTGGTGGGAAGCTCGCCTGAAGCTCGTCTGGTGCTGGGATTTACCCTTCCCCCGTCTCCCATTATAAGACTAAACTTATTAGGGAACTCAAAACTATAATATCTTAACTATATAATATAAAACTATATATATCTTAAGGACGTATAGTCGCATGCGCCACCCGGTACATTATGGTACAGAAATGAAAAGTGTGTATGTGTGCATTGCTAATAACGACCAGTATCATGCTTGTTTCCTTGAACGTTCCGGTTGCACACAGTGTGGTGCAAACACGCCAAATGTTTGGTGGTTCAGCACATATCTGTCGGGGTACCGTTCACGATACAGTACTCACGGAGACTCACCAGGTTCTACCAGTCGTTCATGTGCTAGATGCAAGTCAGCCATCTTAGTATTCCTGAAATGATGCAGGCTAGCGTACGAAGTCGGCAACAGGACTAATATCCCTATATTTATGTCATGACCTCAAATGTCCTCACGTTAGCGTGCTGTGGAAGTTTGGAGTGGGGATTGCCAGCTCAGGTGTTCTTGCCATCTAACCGTGTAACTACGAGGTGTCGCCCTCGGCTCCTTTTCTTCGGGACTGATCCCGATCCGTCACTAATAACCCTTTGTGTTGCTTCATTGCGATGCAAATTTAACTACCTACCTTCCCTAAATTAATTTTTTACTATTGACATACAATTGAGTCAGTGAATGCAGAAACCATATGAGCACATAAAGCTTGCAAACTAACTGTATTGAATAAATGGGCTTGTTTAGGATCCACAGGTAATGTGTGAAGAAACCACATACGTCCGTGACTTCTATTTTTAAGTAATAGGACCATGAAAAAAGGCGTTGGGTGCAGAAATTACATGAGTCACTGTCTTAAATGGTTTCTGTGCAGAGTTTTCTTAAATACATCACGATGGCACATCCCGGTAGAATCCTCTTTATTGTAAATTAAAATTTTATCCGAAATCCAATGATATATCCTTGTAGGAACTTTAGATTATATACTTACTGATTCTAGCTAATATTTCTAGTTTTAGAGTATGAGCATTACATATTTTAATGTATAATTATTTATTATTTGGGATGTATTCAGCTTTCGTTAACTTGACATGATTGCTCGATAATTATCAGAGCTATGAAAAAATAATTATAAATCAAGAAACTGGATTTCCAATCAACACAAATTATTTATAATTTATATTTATTTGTCTCATGGTTTTATTGGGGAGGGGATATTTTGATTATACATGGTCATTTTTTCCTGCAAGAGGGGTAACAGTTTCAGAGACAGAAAATTATATACAGTATTTTCCAAGTCACTACTCACATAACTGCTCAAATTCGAAGTGGGAATTCAGATATTTTAAAATAATGCAATTAAAAGATTTTTGTAATAAGTGGAACTCCTATGATGTATCCCTCGACATCTGACCGTGGTTTAAATTACGTGGTGTTGTTCTCGGATCTTTCCCTTGGGATTTGATCCCGGACCTTCAAAAATTACCCGTTGTGTTGCTCCAGTGCGACGTTAATTAAAATACCTACCTATAAAATATCTACCATGGTGCATCCAGAAACAAACTTATGAAATTGATTTTCAGTATAAACAAACAAATCAGACGGTGTGCGAGGATTTTACTTCTGCCAAATGCTCTCGCACGATACAAATCGAGGTTACCTTAAAACGTTGTTTATGGCAACGTTTGGCATTCAATCTAATTGGTATTAACCAACCAATTATCATATATCAATTCGAAATTTTTTCTTTGGAATTTTTATTGAAGTATTCGAAAAGCAAATCAATTGAAAGTTACGTTCATAATACGTACAGAAAACACGTATCGACATAGAAACCTTACAGCAACCTATATTTGGCTTGACAGAAAATGCCCCTCGGGAAATGCATCCAGAAACAAACTTATAAGGCTATTTGCAAAACGACCACATCGTTATTAAATTCCATTAAACTAAACAAATATGTTGAAAGTCGGTAAGACGTTTGAAAGTAATAATATTCTCTGAAATATATTCTTTCTACATTTTCCACGTATAGAATTATATTCTGAGAAAGCAGTCATAAATATACCGGATTCAACTTTATCGGTAATGTAATATTTACCTTAATGGCAAATACTATACTAATTGAAAGGAATATGGCTGCCATCAAGCGAGTTCAATGAAGCTCCTATATTTGCGAAAAGTATATCAAATAGTCAAAAATTTAATAAATATCTTCAAAATCAAAGTATGCATTGCAATATCACGTTAAAATACGATGGTACTTTATGAGACATTTTTTGTCAAGTTAAATGTAGGTGGCGGTAGTGTTACTGCGATGGAACGCGTTTCCCGTATTCTAAACGCGACGTCAGATTGCTTGTTTCTCGAACACGATTTAGAAATTCCAAAGAATAAATTCCGAGTTGATACATGTAACTGAATGGTCAACGCCAATTAGATTAAAGTCTAAACGTTGCTTAAATGACTATTAGCTAATATTTTAAGGAAACCCCGATATGTATGATGTGAGAGTATTTAGGTAGCAGAAGTAAAATCGCATTTATCTGGTTTGTTTGCTTATACGGAAAATCTCTTTTACACGATTTATATTGTAATAAATAACAAAAGGAATGATGAGTCTATTTTAGTCTAAATCTAACAGACTTAGTCTACTTTGGAAGGTATTTTGAACAATCAGTCCAGTGAAGTTGGTAAGAAAATGAAATCGCCACTAAGTCGTGTAACCATAGGAGACGCTAAACAGCAAATGGGGTTTAATATATTATTCGCTCACCATATTGTTCTTGTAATGACCTTTAATTGAACATCTAAGACTTAAAATGCTTACAATGTAATTGTTTATTTTTATACCATATTCAGCAATTATTCTGTTATTAAAATATGAAATAGTTTTGAGAAGATAAGACAGTTGAAATGCACACAAGTGTTAGTACCCCACGGTATTCAGTTATATGAGATGTGTTTTCTATCAAACTAAATATAGGTGGCGGTAGAATTTCTGAAGCGATATGTATGTATTTCCTAAAAGTATTCTGAACTTGACGTCTCGTGGTTTGTTTTTTTTAATACGAGTTCAGCACTTCGAAAATGAAAATTCCAAAAACTAAATTCCGAATCGATATGTGATAGTTGATTGGTCATCACAAATTAAATTATACTCCAAACGCTGCAAAAATGGCGACGAACTACATTTTAAGGTAACTCCAATATGTATAATGCGGGAGCATTTTCACAGTACAAATAAACTCTTCGCCAGAGATTTTTGGTTTGCTTATTTATACTGAAAATCCTTTTCATACACCAGACTAAAAGTCGACTGACATGAAAACCTTCGCAAAAATAATTGCTATCAAGATTAATTTGGGATTTATTTCAACAAATATTTTCTTTTGAGTTTGAAAAAAGTGTACTTAATTGCAACTATAAAGCTACTTATCAATGTGTCTGTCACCTGTTATTACTTCGTGTCTCAGAAAGAAAATTGGAAGCAAACAGAAAACACACAACTGTGAGATGATAGTTATTAGCGTTGCTAAGACATTTGGTAAAAACTCGATGACTTGGATGCTATACAAGAAAAGAAAAGTTAAATTGGTTACTGGTTCGTCAAATGACAGATATTCACTCCGGGGTATTTTGCCTCTCACTACAAAGCAAAATATATTTACATTCCTGAATAATGTCGCCTATTAATGACAGATATTTTTCTGAAATCTAGTTGTTTCTTAAGTGTATTTCTTAAGAAAATTTCAACTCATTAAATTCTTGTTGAACCCTCTTTTTCCACTGACAAAATTCACTTTGATGTGGTGCCTTTGGTAACAACCAATTAGACTGAAACAAAATAAAGAATAAGATATAATTGTTTCTGGACAAATTAGTTTTTGTTTACTGTTGATATTTTTGCTTTTATGATAACAAAAGCCTGGGGTCACACACACATGTCGAAAGCAAAAAGTTACGAGTTGTTTAAATTTATCTTATTCGTTTCTTTATTCCTCTATACTCTGAGAATGTAAGGTTCTTAAGAAATTTCATCGTTAATTATTTAACATTTATGTGTTAAATGCTCCTTTTCCTGTTTTTTCTTGAGTAAGTTGAGAACGTGAATATCGATTTATCTTCATGTTTTCTTCCTTTTGAACGTTGTATTTAATTATGGTTCTGAAAAGGGATGCATTGAAATTGATACTAGAGGGAAAGCTACGTCAATAAATTCAGTAATTCACATAATTAAAATTCTGAATTTTTTCATTATTCCATAGGTTTTGAATCAAAATATGCAAATATATTATGTTTGAATTTTGTGTGTATATCCCTGATGTACGCTTAAACTTAATTTAACAATACATAATACTGAATTATGAAATTTGCTCTATATAGAATATTTTGAGATAAAATAAAATTATTTCTACTAAATTTGAAAAATGCGCTTTTTAAAACAAATTAAGACTAAATTTTAGGATAGCAACTGGTCTGCTTTGGAATCTCGCTCCATAGAACCCAAAGTCCAATCCATATCGTTATAGGTAGCTGCTGAAACTTAAAAGCGGTGGAAAATATAGTGGAAATCCATCCATTAGAGTAATCAATTCGTATTTGTTACTTTTTAACTATAGTAATTACATTTCTTATATTCATGAATATTTTCTAACAATTGCCTTTTAATCAAAGATAAATGCCTTGAAATATATAAAAAATTTCAATTTATGATAGCATATAGAAATTTCAAAACAGAAAAGCTCAATGCATGCAAATATAGTATCTGATTTTCGGTGTCTATTGGGAAAGCACCAGAAGGTTTCATAATTTATTTTACTTGTATGCATGAAATAACTTTTTCCTTGGTTTGTATTTTTACTTGAATAGCAGAATTATGTTTATCCAAAAAGGGGTAACATAAAATTCAATTTGCAAATACATGTAAATGGATAAGAAAAATCACACAAGGTTTAGAAAAATGAAATTCAGATTCTTTTGCAGTCAGATTTCCATCGAGATTTTTTTAATTATTCGTCTCATTTACAAACTAAATAGAAAAGAAACCATAAATTCAATGAAATTTCCTTTTCTTAGTTCTGTAAGATAATTGCAGAACTAAACTGATTTTCATTTTGAAAATCATCTCTTCAATTGACACCAGATTTTCACTTAAAATTTCATTGACGTTGTACTTTTTTAGTCATGTTTAAAAAATGCAATTTCAAGAATCCTTTCTAAAATTCCTCAGCATAAGCCATGTTGTTTTTATAAAATGTGCTTCATTAAATTGTATCTGAGTTTTTTTTCAACTTTAAATTAATATTTTTATATTATTTTCTAGTTTAGATTACTACACAAACATTTCCAACGTTTCTTCAATATTAGATCAATATAAGATCTTATCAATTTAATTAGACCTTACTTTTAAATTGTGTTATCTTTAGAAATAATGAAGAGAAAGTTATGCATGACTATTCATAATTTTATGATTTGGTAGTTTTTACACGCAACGAAATTTTAAACGATTGTATTACATTACAATTTAACTGATTTATCTCTAAAAATAGTTCAACTTATAACTGAAAATGCGGTGTCATAACCTTATTAAAGAAGCACTAAAACTAAAATTAGAAATTAAAATGAGTCAAAACAACATTTTTGTAATGGTATCGGATGCGATCAGGTTATGGTGTTTGGATTGTAAAAAAATTATAATCGAAACAATTCATGTAAAAATTTTTGAAAACAACTGGAAAACTGGGTTTAAGTAAATTCAGACATAAAACATAATTGTTAATGATTACATATATTGTCATTAAATTATATGTAATGATAATGGATATTATTCATTTTTTATTATTGAATACCAACGAGGGATTTATACAATATAAAATCAACCACTACCGGATTCATTCGACATTTTTGTCGCTGAGTTTAGATATGCTTGATTTGAGTTATGGAAGTGAATAATATTGCTAAAACTATACAGCAGAGCTCGTCAAATGAAATTCCACCGCAGTTTGATTTCAAAAAGTAATCAGAGAGACAAAGCAATCAGAAAGCAAAATGTGAGCTATCGCGAAACTAGGTTCAGAGTCAAAAAATGCCGAATCCCTCTCGTCTTCAAATAAGTGAAAGAATGGGATGAAGAGGAAGTTAATATTCTAATTTGGGTAACATGACTGATCTGTGCAGTTTTTGCCATGCATTTTATTGGAAATAAAAATTAAAACCAGTGAGATAAACGAAATGCTGTTATACGTGTTTTGGGATAATTTATCTAATCTGGAGCTAATATACTCGTAGATATTGTCCAATATTTTATTGCTTCCACATTGCAGCAATATTCTGCAATCAATTTGCAAAATATTTATAAATGTAACCACAGATTAATTATACATTCTTTTCATAAATTCGAATATCAAATGCGAATAAGGGTACTATATTTATTATAAATAGATTTAAATAAGATATGAAGTTTGAGTAACGACACTGCCATCAATAGATATAAGTAATTAGGAAAGTTTAGCACGGATGTTATGCTCAGGTCTGCTTGTACTATAAAATTTTAGCATCTGAAAAAGAAAACGAATTCATGCTTTGGAAAATTGCAAACTTAACTTGCAAAATTATTAACAAATGGTGAAAGCAACCGGAATCCAAAAGTTCTGGAATCGATGTGCATGATCATATCTACACTCTTAACACGAGCCTCCGATCACTTAAGGATGCCCAAAGGTATTGCCAATATAAGGGTTAGATTTATTCTCAGTCTTTAAACACAAAATTCCAGTGTAAACGTTAAACTTTCAAAGCAATAGATTTTAGTGCGTCTGGAGAAAGTTGATAAACTAATTTGGGAAATGAAACTCAAGATGAGGCTAACTTTTATGATGCGCATTAGAATAACGTACAAAGCGAATGCATAACATCGAAACGCCAATTTTGTTTTTGATACGGAAAAGTTGTCTGATAAAAGAGAGCTCGAATTCTGACAGAGAGAAGAGGAAATAAGGAATGAAAGAAAAGTTTTGATTTTTGATGAAACCTGATAGAAACATAAATATTAGGTAACATGGATTTATTGCCCTTTGAAATAGGACGATAAAAATTAAAGAAAGCTACTAGACTACACATGTGATGATGCAATAAGGATGTATTATACAGATTTTTATTCTAGCATGAGAGGGCATGATCAGTGTAAGCAAACAAAGATTTTACGTCCGCTACCCAAATGCTCTGGTATGATTGATATCTGGGTTACATTAAAATTTAGTTTATCACCGTTTTGGCAACTTTTGGAGATTAATCTGATTGTCGTTGACCAATCAACTATCATATATCAATTTGGAATTTATTCTTTAGAATTTTAATTGACAAAATGCTGAAATCATTCCAAAAATTAGCCAACTGACGTCACGTCCAGAATACTACAAAAACAATATCGACACCTAGATTTAGCTCGACAGAAAATGCCCCTCAGACCTAATATTTTAGTAATTAAACTTCATAGTGTTTCTTCTCTTCTCTACTATTGTAAAAGGAAGTGTTTGTGTGTGTGCGGTGTCCAGTGGAGTCTATAGCACTTACATCCATGAATTTCGGCACACAGGTTGTCCTAAAGGTGACTGAATGTCCCTCGAAACCCGAATTTTAAAATTTAATCTAGAAATTTTTTAATTAATATTTAGTGCTGCACGTGTAGCCCCTCCTCCACTATGACGTATCTGCGCAGACAGTTTTTTTGCACTTACTTTTATTTTATCCTTTTATTTTTTGAATTCAACACAATTATTTTTAAAAATGTAAATGATTTTATGCAGCTTTTTCAGTTCTGAAACTCTGGTTTCTCTGTATTGTCACTATTTTGTCCTTTTTCGTACCACCAATGAAGAGTAAACCACTGAAGGTCCACCCCCCTACATGTTCGACTCCAAGGGCCAAGTTCCTACCATCGAGAAATTTTCTGCAACTCAGTTAATAAATTACATAAAATGAAGTAACAGTGTTTATTACTGTTTAATTTTAATTTGATTTCGCTGACATTGTGATTCATTTAGGTTGTTTGTCGGAATCATTGAGGTGTCATAACAAGACTTTTAAAAAGTATAGCGTTATATTTAAAGATTCAATCACATTTTTATTTCAGAAGTGGTTTTTTTCATAACTTACTTTTGAATTTGTATAATTTCTGTATTTGTATAATACAAATCTATCGACACTACATGTGACACAGATGAGGCTGTGAACTACACAACAGTTTTTGAACACATTGGAGCAATCTGGAGTACCAAACAGAGTTTCTGAACACATTGGAGCCATCTGGATTACCCTTGCACATATTATAGCTAGAAATCGGGACACCGATTATTCTTCTCAGCCACTGAAGCCACCATCATGACTGAACATGCCGCAGGCGAAGACGTATTCATTCCTAGGATCCCAATCATCGCTTCGGATCTCCCATTCCAATTTAAACGACTTCAGATCCCTGTTCGTTTAAGTTTCGCCATGAGCATCAACAAGGCACAAGGACAATCAATCGCTGATAGTTGTAGGACTCAATATCATTAAACCGTGTTTCTCCCATGGTCAACTGTATGTGGGTTGTTCAAGAGTTGCAAAAGCCGAGAATCTTTACATCCTAGCTCCAAATGGAAGAACATTCAACATAGTGTATCATGAAGTTCTCTAAGCAAGAATCAGTGAGGTGGAAGGAATGAGGCGATATGCCCGTGTCATGTCGGGTGGTGGGACTCATTCTTAAAATTATTGTTTTTTCTTTTTGATGTTTTCAGAATCAGTGAGGACAAACAAGAATGATGTCACGGGCAACGCCTTGCGTGTATAAACTGCTAGTTTATACTAAGAGGTAACTCTAAATATGAGAGGCTTTTTCTGTCGTGCTAGAGAGAGGTAGGTGGTGGTAGTGTTTTTGCGACTGAACATATTTCCTGTTCATTTCTAAACTAATTTATCTTTCCATTTCCATTCGTCAGTTACTTTTTAATACCTTTCTTTCTTGTCTTTATATATTTCTGTCATAAACAAGAAACTTTTAAGTGTTTTGATAGTTACTTTAAAACTCAAAACATACCACCAGCTCATTTTCTCCTTGTCAATTAACATTTCAACTGTAAAAATCAAAAGGTAATATAATTTCTTATAGTCATGTTGGCGCACAAGGCGTTATTTTCTTATCTAGGTGTTTGGTTTTAATGTTTGACACGAATTAAACATTCTAAAAAGCTTTATGGGGTTCTACGCTGACTGAAAAATATTTTTATAGGTCGGTCACTTTAACACTACCCATTTTAAAAACCTTGGCTGAAGTGATTTTCGGTGGTGTCTTGCGGGACTGTCAAAACGCCAAAATTCTAGAACTTCAAACGCCGGTCTCTTCACAAAGATATTTCTAAATTTTGGAAAAATTAGATCTGTTCATCTTAAGTGAACTATCTAACTTGTTTCACTATTAGAATTTGTACAAATTTTGTTTCAGGAACCAATATACGGCTGCACCTTATGCAGGAACATATAGTCCATCTACTCCATAAGCTTAATTAAACACTTAAGAATTTATCTAAATTTTTCTAAGTGTTCGAGCATTGATCACCAATCAAAAATTCGTCAAATGTTTTGGGCATTAAATAAGGTAACAGAATTCATTGCCGAAATATTATATCGACATTTTTTTAAATGCAAATTAAACAAAAAATGTGAATAATTTTAGTTTTAATATCTGCTGCCAGATTATTCCAGTCCCCATTAAAGTGTTTATATATTACATCAGATACGATATTTACAGCACAGTCATAAAATCCAGCTTTGGAATTTCCGGTCGCATGCGTTTTAATTCTCACGCTCAAAAGCACGATTTTCTGAGTGCTTGAATCTTTTGTGAGCTTGCTTTTAGTTGACTGCGTCCTTTCTTAAGATAAGTGGAAGAAAAGTGGGTTTATGTAAACTAAATGTCCGAATAAGATTTTTTATTAAAAGTTAAACTGCGTTGATAAGTTATTTCATTTTTATATGCATATTTAGTACAGTAATTCTGTTTCTAAGATTTTTCAAGACATGAATTAATGAAGGAGATTCTTAATTTAAGATAACAATTTACCATGTTGAACTTTACTGAAATTTATAATTTTAGCTATATATATATATATATATGTGTGTGTGTGTGTGTGCGTGTTTTTCTCTCAACTTATTCATCTGAAAGTTTTGAGATCAAGTCAAACACCAAATGAATGACTTCTCATTTCGTCTGAAGAACCAGTAACCAGTAACCTGGTTACTTCAAAACAGTGGTGAAGTTCCACTTAGTTCTATTATTTCCATGGCCCCCAGTACCCTGGTACCAGGACCCGAGGTTTCTAGAAGGCTCCAGAAATCGTAAAAGTGTTTTATTGTAATGTGCAGTCTGTTTTCTAAGTTTAAGAGGTATAATTTTTTCATTGTGTTGTTGTTGCTCCCTTGGTCACTGTATAGCTTAGACCAAGTTCAAAAGACCATGTTTTTCAAGTCATACAATGACCAATTGCTGTTTATCCAAGAGCTGTCCTACAGAGACACCTATACAATTCAAACTACGGAAAGGATCTGTTGAGATTGCGGAGCATGGACAGATCGGTAATTTCTGTCACAAAAATCCCGTGGGACCGTTTCTAAGTCTTGCCAGAGCAGTCTGGTGGGATCTTTAACCTTTAAAGTTTAACGACAGTCCGGGAGGCCAATCCCCATGGACTGTTCCTCCCCACATTCCAAGAATGGGGGAGGAGCAGTCCATATATTGTGGTTTTTTGTGCGTAAATTTTGTGAGTAAGTTTCCGTAGTGGTAAGATCACTATTTTCTGGGCACTACCCTCTTGCATTTGTTATAATAATAAAGGTAAACAACAAATGTGTGTAAAAGAAAAGAAGAGAAAATGTGCAAGTTAATTCATTGAATACTTAGGATATCTATTTTATTTAATAAGTGCTATCTGAACTAGTATTTGGACCGGTTAACTGTGCTTGTACGGGGTACGTTATCCAACTTGGCACTGGAACACTGACTGTAGAGGTAGGGGACCCTATCCTGAAGGCACAAGAGTGAAATGATTAAAATTACAGCTCTGCTCAGCTTGAAAAATGCGAAAAGATCAGTCTTTTGTGTAGAAGCCATGGGCGGCAGTAATGCTTCAACAAGCGTTCGATGAATAACAGATTTGGTGAACGGGTGGGCCATGGAAGAAGTGAAACCTGATGGGCATTAAGGAATTGTACGCTGAAGGATTGACACTTACGGACGCGCATTATTCTGGTGAAATCTAGCCTCAGGCAAGACATATTAGAAGATAAAGAAGGACACCAAGCTACAAAACTTCAGATATGTAGCGATGGCTGTTGAATGTACCGGCTATGTGTACTAGGTATGTGCGGAAGTAGAATCAAATGGAGCCTCATACCATAAAGCCATGCAGTCTGTCACAACGGTGCCATCAGACTCGGATGTTACCATCGTGCTGCTGTAGACAGAATGGAGATTCGTCTTAAAAGACGATGTCATGACATTCGTGTAAAAGATGGTGTCATGCCATTCGTGTGCGGCGTTCTACGCATCATTCTACGCACGCACTATGTATGCAATATTTTTCTACGAGGTATAATTAAGCACCCTAGATACAGTATGTCTTATTAGTCCCAAAATCTGTGTTAGGTGTGGCCCTCAAATGTAGCTTTTTGCTACACAAGTGCTTAGTTTGGCCTTTTGCGAAAATGCATTTCTATAAATGTGTCTCAAATCTTCTTCAAAGTAGAAATATATAAACGGTAAAACATCTGCATAGCTTCATGTTTGAAAAGATGTTGAAATATCTTATTACCTAATTGAATTTAAAACTACTTTCTGCCTCCTTTTGAATGATGAAAACAGATCACAACTTAGACCATTTTCACAGAGCTCCGCAATACTCTGTTTAGCAATCTGTGAAATTAGAAAACATTTAATTGCTCTCTAACTGCAATTAAAGATTTGTTTGAACGCCAAAATCATGTTATTACAAAGATAATGAACTGTCTAGCCTCAACAAAATTCGAAAACGACAGTTTATACGCCACCGAAAAGTTCGAGGAATATGTTATTGTTTCTTTGTTTTTACTTTCTGTCTGTTCCTCGGAATTCCGATTGGTTTCCGAAATACAAATTAAGGAAAACGATTACGATGAAAATATTTTATTCAGACAAAGCAAGTTCTGAGAGAACTTTACGAGTCATCGGAAACTCATCCTGACACATCGCAAACTTGATTAAACTTTCACGAACTTCCAATTTATGTAATCTGACTAAACAAAAAGGACCCAGTCTGTCTTCCATAATGAAAATTTATACAATAGATTTACTTAAAATAATTTATCACTATTTAATGGATATTACGTCGTTTGTTTTCACATTTCTTTGATTACAATTAAATAAATTGTAGAATAAATACAAATGTTTTTTTACTTCATGAAAAGAACAATTTTGAAATAAAATTAATATCTTCCAAATACAATAGGGGCCACGGTAGCCCTATTGGAAGAGTAACGGATTAGCAAACGGAGGGTTACGAGTTCAAAACTCGGTCCAACCAAAGACCATCATGAACACGGGGGCTAGTACACGCTAAATCTGCCGTTATCTCAAATGTTCTCTCGTTGGTGTGGTGTGGATTGCTAACTCAGGTGTTGACTTCATCATCTGACCGTGGTTCAAAATTACGTGGTGTTGTCCTCGGAAATTTCCCTTGGGGATTGATCCCGGACCGCCGCCAATAGCCTATGCTCCAGTGCGACGCGCGCGTTTAACTCATTACCAAAATACACTTGTAAACAATTTTAGTGTGATGAGTTGTTTCACAAGAGGGAGTTTTCAGTGTGGACAAACAAACCAGGGAGTCGAAATATGAAGATTTTACTTCCGATACCCAAATGCTCTAGCATATATCGGGTTTTCCTTAAAACGTGAGTTTATCGCAGTTTGGGTCACGTTTGGCGTTTGATCTAAATAGCGTTGACCAATCAACTGCCGTATCGCTCTCTCGGAACTTCATTGACGCAAGTGTAACTTATCGATTTGTTCCAAAAACGAAAATTATTAAAACCGTTTACGATTAATATCAATTCCATGCGAGAATTTTTGATGGTAATGAAAAATTTTAAATAAATGGGATTAACCCTCCGAGTTTCGCGAGATTTGCCAGTACTGTAGTGTTGCTTTTTCCCCATAGCGGACACAATGACTAAATAACCACATCTTTCTAAAGAATCCATAGATTTTTTAACCTTTTGAGAGAGATTCTATGGATCTTTTCCTCAGAATAGATTCGTTTGGAACGATTCTGTTGCTCCTGTCCGTGGACTATAATCTTTCTGAATGATTCTATTGGCCCTTTCCTTAGATTAGATCTTTTAAAATGTTATATTGCTCTTCCTTAGCATACAATCCTTTGGAAATATTCTATTGCTCGTTTCCTCTGAATAGAATCGTTTGGAAAGATTCTATTGCTTATTTACGTAGAATATAATCCGTTGGAAATATTCTATTGGTGAAGAAGGTCAGAAGTCATACAGAAAAGACTGCAGGTTGCAAGGTGGAATTGGGTGTGTGGACCCCTCAGAAGGTTAAAAATAGCATATTTATATTACTTCTAATTGATATCAGTTATGCATGTGTATTTTGAGTATTCACCCCTAATTTCTCAGTTGTATCGTTTTTGCTCCAAAAATTTTGAATAAATATTCAATACAAAAAGTCACACACTTATTAAACAAAACATTTTATTAAATATATTTGTATTATTTTTGCAACACTTTTATTGACATTTTTTTCATTCAGTCACTTACATAACGAAACGTACAGAGTTCAGATTAAGCATTACGCAATATGCACTTACGTCGTTTTTCCCCAGTCGAATTTAACACACTTATACAATCGTTCTAAACAGCACATGTGTTGCTGTTGCACCGAGCAGAACCTCCTTAACCAAAGTCTGAATCCAACCGACACTTGTGTCGTTATTCTAAGGGATGGCGAGAAACAGCTGAAATTTGAACAATGACTCAATGCTCTGTAGTTGAGTATTACTACAGTTCTTCCCTTGATGTATTGGAAGGATGAATCATCTCAAAAACAATTGATGCATTTAATTCAAAATACTTTTTTGCACTTGTATCATTCTTCATGCCTTGAAACGTAATTTATCGTCGTTTCAGCGAAGGTTGGTATTTAGTCTAATTGGCGTTGACCAATTAATTATCTCATCAATTTGGGATTCTTTCTTTGGAATAGCAATTGGCCACCGGCTGAAATCGTATTCGGAAACCAGCAAAGTGACATTGCGCACAGAATACGTACAGGAAACCACAAAAAATACTACCACCACCTACATCTAGCTGGGGTGTAAAAGCCTCTCACATTACACCGAAGAGTCAATTTATTGAATACGCTTCGGAAAATATAAATCCACAGTATTTCACCGTATTAATGAGACCGAATGTTATAAAAGTAATTGAGTATCGGGAAACAATTGCAGAAACATAATCATGGTAAAGACAAGGGATATGCAGTTTAGTTTGATCAAGGCTAAATTGCATTAATCTTGAAAGCTGGCTGCTCTATTTCTAAAACTGCTGATCTACCAGGATATCAGCATCGAACCCCGTTGCTCATGTTTACCAAGACCATGTTAAATGAGGTCTCAACCAAATAAGGTTAAAGCTTCATGTTTCATAAAAATGCATCCATGTATCCAAAGATAAAAGGGTCACTTATACGGGTACATTTTTATCAAACATGAAGCCTTAACCTCATTTGTTTGAGACCGAATTTAACACGATAGAATGCACACCGGGGTTCGATGTGGATATCCTGGCGGATTTGCAAACTCGCCAAATAGCTGTAGCATATTTCTGGGAATACCCTATTGACAAACAAAAATTTGTTTTGATGCACGCTATCATCCTCTAAAGTTTGGCCAAACGATTTTAAATCACCTTGTATACTAGATACATACAATTTAAATAGCTAATGTATAAGTATCATCCCATTTGATATTCTGATGTCAAAGATGGGGATCAAGTTTTTCCCAAAACAAATTTGGTGATGGAGCATAATGTCCTTCAAAGAATTAGAACTATTTTGCCATATCCAATTTGTATAAAATAATAGGGAGTATTACTTAAGCAATGGAAGACGATAGATCGCAGTGAAAGGAAAAACAAATCGATAAATTAATTTTAAGTACAGGGTGTCCGAAAAAGATTTTTACAAGTTTGAACAGACAAGTATGCTGTACAAATTACATTTGCGGTCAGTTAAAAGGCATAAAGCTTTACATTTTTCTGTCATTAAGAAAACATACAGAAAAGTGTAATTAATTGCACTTTAAAAGTCTCGGCGAAATTCTAGTTCATTTAAAGTCCGGGATCAATCCCGAAGGGAAAGATCCAAGGACAACGCCTCGTAATTTTGAACCATGGTCAGATGACTAGAACAACACCTGAGCTGGCACCTCACTCTCCAAACGTCCACGCCAACGTGAGGACATTTGAGTCCACGACAGATTTAACGTGTACCAGCCCCCGTGAACACGACGGTCTTTGGCTGGACCTAGTTTTGAACTCGAAACCCTCTGGTATGTATTCTGATGTTCTGCCAACTGGGCTACCGCGGCCCTTGTGTACTGGAGTGCGGTAAGATAATTGTTTTATATTTTCAATTTACATGGATGCTTTACCAAAGGCTTCTTAAGGATTTCAAATAATTGTGGGGCAGCACATATTGATATTCATAATCTAAGGAGTACAATGAACAACTGTAGGTCTAACACTTATTTCGAATTTTCATGCCATCATTCTGTCTGTTCATTACGATTGAGAGGAAATGAATTTTAATAGGGGACAGACGATGTTCACGCCCGATTTGTATTTGTTGCCACTAGTAACTGGTTCTGTGTGTTTCCACCACATCTAAGAGCCCAAACGTGACGTGAATAATAGAGGTGAAGTGTTGACAACGATGTGGAAACCATATCTCAAAGCACTCAATAATTGAATGTTGAATGTGGCTGTTGCCAAGGTGCAAGGAGTATGATTTTGAGGTGAAGATGGAGTACCAACATTAACGTCTTAAATGAAGCATCGAGATAGCTCGTTCGCTCCTTTTTGTACAACACAAATTGTAAATAATATGTTTGTTATTTGTCTAATTCCTTGCTTTTAGTGAGTACAGTATCCATTTAAAATGAAATGTAAAGATTGGTAACATAGTTTACCCTCAACAGACTAGTAAAATCGTTGTAAATTAATTGATCAATGTGATTGGATTGGGTTCTATCACAACTTCACCGATATACTCTTTTAAATTGACTCAACAAGCAAATAGTTCTACTCCTTGATGTGAGTTATCGATTATTTCTCGAACTTGCGAACACGAAATGGTACTTTGAATTAAATAATGAAATTCCTCAGAAGTGTTTCATAGTTTCGTTTTCCGTTTGTCAGTTTGGAATTAGCTCAAAACTTCAAGCCACTGGAAATTCTCCGCAAAAAGTTTTGAATTTACTGCTTGTTGATTAAAAGAGATTTGAGCATTATTAATACACTCGTCCTGTATTGTAATTCAACACATCAACTTTGGAATAAATTATTATTATTATTTCGATCCTCTCTGACCTGGAGCACCATCGACTGTTCTACTTCAGGCACATTTTTGCCTGAAATAATTTCAATTGATTCGTTGTTGCTTTTTTTCCTTTTCTCAACCTTTGTTTGAAAATTCCAAGTTGAACATCAATCTTAACTATTACTGATATCAAGGGAAAGTATGAATTACAATAAACCTTCGTAAAAGCATTGTAGTTCACTGCGTTTTCCCATTGTTCTGCCAAAAATGCCTTTTTGCTGCAAAAACTCCAACCCAGGTAGTGATGTAAGTTGCCTCCTTTATAAGTTGAGATTATTGTTTCGTAATTTCATCTATAAAAACAAATGTTGAAAACAGTGTGATTTTTGTTTTTTTAAACTCTAATTCAAACGAACTTGTATCAGATTTCAAAAGCAATTACAATTAAAATACGTATATCACATTAAAGAAAAGATTGACAGTTGCCTTTACTTTGCTAATATTCAATACATTAATTTTAATTCACAAGCCACTTTCAGAGGTATTTTCTGTCAAGCTAAATATGTATATGTGGCGATAGAGTTTCTGGGACAGAACTGTTTCCTGTACGTTATCGAAAGTAATATCCATGGCTTGTTATTGAACACGAATTTAGCACTTCGGCAACAAAAATTCCAAAGAATGAATTCCGAATTGATATGATAGTTGATTGGTGAACGCCCCAATTAGATTAAACACGAAACGTTGCCAAATGGAAGATAAACTATTTTTAAGGTAACCATGAAAATATCATACGACAGCATTTGGGTAGCGGGAAATAAAATCTTTGCATTCCATGTGGTGTATTTGATCACACTGAAAATCTATCTCAAATGGAATTATCAAGGTTGGTGAGTAGTTGAATTAACGTCACACTGGAGCAATACAACGGGCTATTATAGACGGTCCAGGTTCATTCCCGAATAGAAAGATCCAAGGACAACTCAAAATTTTGAACTACGGTCAGAAGACGGGGCGACACCTGAGCTGGCACCTCACTCTCCAAACTTCCACATCACGCTAACGGGAGAACATTTGATGCCATGACAGATTTAACCTATACTAGCCCCACGTATACGACGGTTTTTGGCTGTATCTAGTTTCGAACTCGCAAACTTCCGGTTTCCAATCATCTACTCTTCTAATCTGGCTACAGTGGACCCTTGCAATTTTCAAGGGGGTATTGCAATTAACGTCACACTGGAACACAACACAACGGGCTATTGGTGACGGTCCGGGATCAATCCCGAAGGGAAAGATCCGAGGACAACACTACGTAATTTTGAACCACGGTCAGATGACGAGGCAACACCTGAACTGGCACCCCACTCTCCAAACTTCCACACCACGCCAACGTGAGGACATTTGAGGCCACGACAGATTTAACGTGCACCAACCCCCTTCGTACACGACGGTGTTTGGCTGGATTCGAACTCGCAACCCTTCGGTTGCAAGTCCGTTGCTCTTCCAACCGGGCCATCGCGGCCCGGAATTTTCAAGGAGAAATTTGTTTAAAGTAAAAAAATCATGAATTTCCTTTCAAATAAATTTGTGAAGTTTCAGAGTATCCGAACCTTAATGTTGTTGAAATTTGGATACGTCACACACCCCGGTGCCTGAAGTCATTAAATTTTGATAGGGAAGCATTGCGAAATGAAAGACTTGTCTCTAAATTCATCAATTTCAAATTCAGTAATTTTACAGGAATACAGTAATATAGAGAAGATTTAATGATGTTAATTAACTAATAAGGGTATAATTTATTTTTATAACTTGGCAACGACTAGATCAAGCATCACATAATTTTGCTCACGAAACAAATCTGAAAAACTTTACACCTCCTTTAAATAGATATAGAGCGATTTCAAATTCGTATTTAAAATTAGTTTAAATTGTCTGGGGCTGCGGTAACTCAGTTGGAAGAGCAACGAATTAGCAACCGGAGGGTTTCGAGTACGAAACTCGGCTTAGTCAAAGACAGTCGTGTAAACAGGGCTGGTGCACGTTAGATCTGTTTTGACCTCAAATATCCTCATAACAAATATCCTATATTCCACACGTAGTGTGGAAGTTTGGAAAATGGAGAGCCAGCTCTGCTGTTGACCTTGGTTCAAATTTACGAGGCGTTGTCCTTTGCTTTCTCTTACCACAAAACCCTAAAATCCACAAAACTCTACAATCCAATCCAATCGATTTTTCCCTTTAGGATTGAACCGTTGCCAATATCTCGTTGTGTTGCTCTATTGCTACATCAATTAACTACCTACCATAAATTGTCTATCAATTAACAAAGGCATGATCAAATAGCAAATGAATTTTCAATATAAAAACTGTAGAAGATGAAAAGAGTGAACACAAAAGTTTATTTAAAAGACAAGACGTGTATCTTTTAATGAAGATGTTAAATTAAAAATATAATGGTCGAACTTTACAAAGCTAGTTGCTGAATTTATAGAAATTTTTCTAAAATTATAAAAATCTACAGCAAAAGCGAAGTACTTCTGAAATTACAGGACTGTCCTGATGATTTAACAAATTTAATTTAACGTATAGGTGAATTTTAAAAAGTTGTTAAAAATAATCAGTAAGATAACAAGGAATGGAATGCTGCTATTCTATATATTGTTTTCGTTGGCCGCGTTTATATTCACATGTGATCGGTCAGGGTGGTCAGACCACCCACTAACAAGTCCAAAAGTCTTCTATAGCCAATTGTGTTATTTCTCCAGTACGACGTAAATTCAACTACTACCAAATACCAAGTCTTCAAGCGTATCTTGAGCTCGTAAATGTTTGATAAGCTTCCTCCTTCACTCATTTAATTGTTGCTTATATTGATACTTTGTATTTGATAAAACATTACTGCCAAATGCTTTGATACTGGGATGCATTGCAAGCGAACGAAGTAAACACAGTTTAAATGAATGAAGATTGCTTAGCAATCTTCGGAGGTTGGCAAACAGGAGCGAGCAGAGGTTGTATTCCTGGTCAATATACGTACTTCTCTTACGCAGAAAAAAGGGACATCGTTTTTACTTATTTTATGGCAACGTCATGCGATGCAGCCCTCAAATCAAATCTGACAATGGAAAATACTTAAATTGCTTTGTGGGATTTGAAACAAAGAAATGCGATGGGAAGTTTCAAATTCGCATTTTGAAATTAAATTTAAGTTGTGTGTTGATAATGAACAACATTCATAACAAACAAATGCATATTCAACTAACAAATGAATCCTTTGAGGAAATCTGAAAGTAAAAAATGAGAAAAAATAGAACGTTAGTAAGTACTTCCAAAGTAATTGGATTTTAGGAGTTATAATAATTTTTGTAGCTAATCGAACAATTTTGAAATATTATCTGCAATATATCAAGAAATAGAATGTCATAATAACGTTTGCTTCAATACTTTATTTAAATATTTGTTAAATGCTTTGGACCTAGGGTTCATTGCAAGGGAACACTATTCAAACAGGTGATCGATAAAGATTGTTTAACAATCTTAGGGCTTTGAGAGTGGGTGTGAACTGTGGATGGAACCCTTAATGTATTGTAATACATATATATCCCTAATATTTTGTATTTTAAAACTTAAGAAAATTAGTAGAAAATCAGGTAAGGATGCATTATTGGGAACGTTTAATTCTAGCCTAGACTCTGGTTACCAGCTTTATTTTTTGTTTTAAAGCTTCCGATGCGGCAACCTCTAGGAATTGAAGACAAAACGTCCGCTAGAGTATATATTTACAGAAAATCATTACCGAAACCTAAAGAATAATTATAGCATCGTTAAAATGTATTTGCAGAGGATGTTTAGTCTCCAAGTAAAAATTTGTCGCCAATTAATTGAGCGTTTTGTCAATGCATCTATACCGAATTAGGTACTTGCCTTGATTTCGACAATCGCTTCCAACAACAGGTAATTAGAATCATTCTGAGGTATGAGCTGCTAACCCTCAAACCTCAGCAAGCGATCGGCTCCCCTAAAAAATATTTCATTTTCTAAAAATGCGCCCTTCATCAAGCAAGCATTCAGAAAATAATTTCGTATGGTCTAGTCCTCATTCTCCATATACGTAAAGATATTTTCGACTGTTTTTAGATGCGATGCAATGACTTAGAGTGTGACTTAGAGTAAAGGTAAAGAATTCGTGGATTCTTTCACCTTTTGGAAATATTATATTGGTGTTTTGTTTAGAATAGAATTCTGTGGGCAGATTTTATCGGTCCTTTAATTTGAAGAGATTCCATTTGAAAGATACTATTGGTTCCTTTTTTCCTTTGGATAGATTCTATTGGACAAGGAAGTCAAAACAGTTTAGAAGTCAGACAGAAAAGACTGCATGTTGAAAAGTGGAACTATGCAAGTGAACCTCTCACAGATGGTTAACTTCTCAAGACAAGTTTCTCGTAGAGAATTTGAATTAAGAACTTCGAAAAATTAAATTGTTTCAGAGAATTTTGAAGTTATCGAACATCAAAGCAAATCAAATTGTCAGAAAATGTGCCAATTACAAAAATTAACAAACAAAAAACATTGTTATCTACTGCTAATTTTTGCATACAATGGGTGTAATGATGTAAAGAGCATTGTTAAAATTGATGATTACTTTAATATCTTTACTGTATAATATTGCTTTTGACTTCAAACGATTTAAGTTACCTTTGATTCGTTAATAAAATGTTCAGTCAAAAGGAAAGAGAGAACTGAAAAAATTCAGAAAAAGCCTCTATTTGGGTAACCTATGGTAAGAGTGAAATCCTCGTCTTTCGGTGTTTTTTTACACTGAAAATCCCTTTAATAAGGGATTTGCTGCAAAAAAATAACATGAGAAATTGCTTCACTTTGATGTAAAATACAAGAAGTACGTACTACCACAAAACACTAGCATCATCCATATTTAAAATTATGAAAAATCTCTCTTAACCCTAAAATTAGTCTATATTATCTCTTCAACTTTGAGCTTCGGTAGCCCATTTGGTTGGTTTGCGGATTACCGGGTGGCGGAGTTAATTAAAATCCTAAAGGGAAATATCCGAGGATAATACCACGTAATTTTAAACCACTGTCAGATGCCGAGAACAACACCTGAGCTGGCTCCCCACTCTCTAAACTGTCACACCACGCCAGCGTGAGGACATTTGAGGTCACTAAAGACACTAGCCTCCATATACACAACGGTCTTTCGCTGGGCCGAGTTTTGAACTCGCAACCTCTCGGTTGCTAATCCGTTGCTTTTCCAACTGTGCTACCGCGGCCCGGTATTGTCCTCGGATCTTTCTCTTCGGGTTCGATCCCGGACGGACGCCAATAACCCTCGATGTTGCTTCAGTGGGACGCTAATTCAATACCTGCCTATCTACCAACCAAAAGATCACGAGAGGGTTTTTCGGTAATACTAATCAGCCCTTTGTGTTGCTCCAGTGGGACGTTAATTAAAATACCTACCTAAAATACCAACCTGTAATACTAATTGAACCGTCGCCAATAATCTGATGTGTTGTTCCAGTGCGACGTTAATTTAAATACCTACCATACATATCTAAAACTAATCTAGAAGGGGGGGGGGTATTTCAATTAACGTCACACTGGAGCAACACAACGGGCTATTGGTGACGGTCCGGGATCAATCCCAAAGGGAAAGATCCGAGGACAACACCACGTAATTTTGAACCATGGTCAGATGACGAGGCAACACCTGAGCACTAATCTAGAAGGAGCTAGCATTTTTCGGGTAGGTAGGTAGCTAATTACAATCACACTGGAGTAACACAACGAGCAATTGGCGACGGTCGGATCATTCCTACAGAAAAAGAGCCAAGGACAATGCCTCGAATATTGAACCACGGTCAGATGACGAGATCATGAGCTGTCACCCCACACTCCAAAGCATTTTTCGGGAAGTCGCGTAATTCCCGTTTTATCTCAGAAATCACGCAACTCTGCGTGTTACTCAAATGTAATTACATGAAGGTGCTTCTGGATTTTGCGCTTCATTTTCTCTTATTAAAAACATGCCAAATAGAATACAAATTTTTAAAGCCTCCAACCTAGTTACCTTTATTCTGCGACATTCTGTACTCTCGAACGAAAGCACTCTCTAGTTTCACTTTACATTACCGGTTTTTAATGCGCTACCTGTTGTACTTCTTTCAAACTATAATATTGCATATATTTTAATCATATAAATGACACTTGAATGTTGTTATTGTTTACCAAATATTATCTTAAATCTTATACAAATATAGACGAATATTTTTGCTGTAGTGAAATAGCATATTGTTTGAATAAATACTTTTGATGCTTTGTACAAGTATAGTTTTTTGTGCTACGCCTAATATTATGTGAAGTTTATTTATAAAGTAAGTTACAATTTCATCAAAATGAGTAAGAATTTCGGGAAGAATAAATTAAATTTAAAGCTTCCACCCGGCGCAATCGAAGTCAACAACAGCGAACCACCGGGCACGGTAGATCCTAATAATGAGTAAGTTAACATATGGTAAATAATTATATTGTTAGATTACGAACTTTTTGCAGTATTTCTATTGCAGTGGGGATGTTATTTTACCATGTAGAAAATTCATGCAGTCACTTCTCTTTTGTAAATCGGTCAATATTTTAATGTGTTATAGTGCTTATATTGGTCACAAACTTTGATTTTCTCCTAGAAAAGATAATATTTCTTCCACAAAACAGCTGTTGACATTATGTCTCATTCTCTGGGTTCACTCATTTCTGCTTCTGATTATCTATCTGATCTATATCTTACCCAATGTGTCTAATTATCTATCTTTTTCTTTATTATGCATCTAAAAATAATTTCGCCGCTTTTCGTTTGTCGTTTTTGGTCACTTATAAAAATTACAGTTCATCAGGTTTCAGTTAATCATGAAAAATTTGTTAAAGGTGTTACACAATGTCTGCTTTAGAGATAAACCAACTTGCATCAGCAAGCTAATATCCATTCTGCTTAATAAAGACTGTTTAAGCCTTCAGAAATATAATATTTTTACTTTGAGGAAGTTTCAGTCTACTTTAAGTATAATTGCTTCAAATGAATTAATATAGGAGTGAAATTATAATTTTCTGATGCTTTTATAAATCTGATAAGGCTGGAATACCCTACTATGAATGTCATGAATGGTTTGGGGATCAATGGGAAAAAATTTTATTCCCTTAATGAATTTCAATTCTAATCTATAACAGATAAAATGGAATTGGTGCAGCCGTAATGGTTGCAACTGTTTGAGGAACAAAATTAATACAATGGTCAAGCAGTGATTTATTTAAAAATTATGTGATTATGCATAGAATGACCTGAAATAAATTTCTGAGTTATTTGGTAATTTAGGGTAATTATTGTAATGTAGGGGCGGTAATCTTTGTAGTGGATGCAGTTTATCTAAGTTAAAATAGATTTATAAGATTTGAACTATGTTTTCTATTCGTAAAAGCTAACCAGATGTTGGTGATGTAAAAATTGTCTGCAAAAAACTTATTTAAAATTATTATAATTCTATTAATGATAAAAATCAATCTTTTGACAACAGAGATAAATTCTGTGCAATGTAATGGCAATAAAATCCAACTAAAAAAGAATTTAGTCTTATGTGTAGAAAGACTAAATACATGCTTTTGCATGCTGAAAAACTGCCATAACTCGATTCTAGTAGGGGGCAATTGGAGTTCCTATAGAATGCAAATGATGTATTTAGTTTTTTACACACAGAACTAGAAATTCATTTTTTAAAACCTTTGACGTTATTCCAGCCAAGAGGTGAAGTACTTCTTCATCCAAGGATTTAACATTAATATTTTCACACTCACATTCTTGCTGGTGTAGTGATCATAGTGTTAGTCTGTCACTCAGTAGGTTCCTGGTTCGTAAGCGCATGGATATCGGTGAATGTCTGTTAGGAGTAACTACACTGGTTACTCCTTTGCAAATAGCTGTCAGTTCGTCCCTTGTTTGCCAAAGAGGCTAGTGGTCAGGCATTAGAAATATATTTTCAGACTTCATATGGGTGTAATAAAAAACTTCAATGTGTTATTTTCAAATGATGAATTTTGCTTTTAGTCATCCAATTTATTAGTCAAATGGTCAATTATGCTTTTAAATTTATTTTAATAAATGAAAATACTATTTCTTTGTCAAGACTTTAATTGAACTTTGATTTGCATTGCACAAATGTGTCCTATATTCTGTAGAATCCTTTTCTAGCTTTTTTGTTTTCAGTACAATCTAAATATAATCTGTGATAAAAATAACAATATTTGTTTATTTTTAGCAATTTTATAAGAATTATTTGCCAATCTGAATGACAAAGGCAATTTTGTTAACATTTTGTAAGAAAGTAGTTGGGTTATTAGATAGTTACGTGTATTTTTTTTTGTTGCTTACTAGGTCATTAGTATATTACTTTTGTATGGCAGCAATTTTCAGCCAGTGTGACAAGATACTGGTATGCCTTATGGAAGGTGAAACAGTTTATATAGTGTGAGATTTATTTCATTGCAGTGGTTTAGTTTTGAGCTTTTGACATGTGTGTTCTAAAATAATTTTGTAATACCCATTTTTTAATACCAATATAAGTAATTTTGAGTAGTATTGTTTTATTACAAAGTATCTCATAATAAATTGTTTCAATAAGATTATTTAAAAGAACCACTTTGGAGCAAAAAGCGTAGTTAATAGCTATTATTTTTTGTAAATCAATCCAAATTATACTTATTTTTTGTCAGATCATCAAAAAATATGTATTTGGCAGCATGCCAAACAATATGATACATTGTTTGGTGTGTCACAGAATTTTAGTATTAAATTTATGTGTGCTATATGAGATGAAAAAGGTTGAAAATCACTGTAGTATGATAGTGCACAGAATATCATGCCAACGTAACAATGCATGCATTGTTTTTTGTCCTTTTTCCTTAAATTGTAATTCATCAAGTTTTTGCTGTACTTCCCTTAAAATGCACTTACCTATACTTGTGGCATAAATTTTGATGCATTTTCTTTTAATGACTTATAAATTTCAAGAAGTTACTGAATACTTTATTTGCTATCTGTTTAGAAAGTCAATGCTTGATACAAGTTTTGAAGCCTTGCAAAAAAGCTTAGAAGGCTTGGAATTGGATGACCAGCAAAGGAAAAGACTTGAAGCTTTCCTCACTCAAAAGCAGAAAGTAGGTGAGCTGATTAATGAGGATTTGGAAAACTTAGGAGAGCTTGGAGCTGGAAATGGGGGCGTCGTTACGAAAAATCTTCATAAGCCTAGTGGTCTGATCATGGCACGAAAGGTAAGCTAAATGTTATTTTTAAAAATCTCGGATTTTGTTTCACAAATGACATATTTTCTGGGTAAATTCAAATTTTCTGCTTTTTAAAAGTGATTTCTTGTGAAAGGTATATTATGTAATTTGTTAATTCATGGTGTAAAATCTTTTTCAATTTTACATAACTATGATGCTGTAGAATATTTAAAATACTATTGTATAAGTATAAATTACTTCTGTATTTATATTGTTGACTGATGTGTTGAAGGTAAGCATTTCATAACAAGGTTATTAATTTACAAGAAAGTATACAGGCTGTGCAAGTTTGCCCAGGACATATATAAAGCCTAAACTCACATCCAAGGTAAGGAATGTGAGCATTGCAGGAGCCAAGATTGGGAAAAGTAATCACTGCAATTCGGTGCTTATCTGGACAAACCAACTGGCCATCTGTTTGAACCCCAAACACTAATTTTATCGCTTCCACAAAATCAAAATTTTATATCATGGCTAAAGCAAAAATATTTAAATACATGCATGTGAGAAGCTGCTTGTACAATTAATATTAATGGGGGAATATATATAGTGATATAGCAATCTCCTGCTCCAACATCTAATAATATATCTTTAGTTTTGGTAGCTTATTTTTTATTGTAGTACATTGAGTATTCATATTTGTATTTTATTATTTGAATTGGTAAAAATCACAAATTAATGTTGTCTGCCATGTAGCCATACATTCAACTTGCATGTCATAAATGCGAGTGCTGTATGATTTGTAAAGTATGCTGCTGCATGCATCATTAGGAAGTCATTTCCACCCATTGCCAAGTTCTTGTTTTACAATAGAACAAAGTCATCAAATCTTCAGGGAATACAGCAATCAACAGTCCTCAATGGGTATACAGTTGATCAAAAATTAATTGTAATTGTTTATTTGTTCTAGATAAAAGCATGAAAAGTACTCTTTATTTTTTATGATCTGTAAGGTATGTGTGTAGATAAGATATGTGTGTAGATAAGGAAGGTTTGTAAGATTGATTGAGATTCTTTTATAAAAATATAATAACATTTTTATAAAAATTTATACACAAATTTTATATTATAAAAATATAATGATGGTTAATTGGCAGAAAAGTTAAAGTATAATTGACTGTTAAATGGAAGTTAAATTCCACATTCAGAGTTGTTTGGGTTTTGCAAAAACATTAATTGGAAAATATCATTTAATAAATGGTCTAGAAGACTTTTTAATTGTACTCAGAATGAATTAATTTTCCATTTTTCTTTTGAAAATTTCTTCTATTTTTAGCAACCTGTATGAAAATTTAAAAATCAACTGTTTAACTTATTGGTTAATAAAACCAATATGATAATTTAGATTTTTCTATCATTTTGTAATCTATTTTCAGAGATAAATATGGTCTTATATTAAATAAAATGTCTTGCAGTAAACAAAATAGCCAGTTAACAGACCTACATGCTTAATATTGCATTGGAAATTTTAAGTACGATTAATATTTATAGGTTAATTGGTTTTGAAGTAGAAAAATATATTTGTGTGCTACGCGTTTGGTGAATTTTAAGTAAATTCTCTTTAATATTATTAACTTGTGCACATTAATTCCCTTTAATGTGTTCTTTTTTATTTCAACCTTCATTAAGATTTTACCTTTTTATTCCATATTGATCTATTGAGGGCTGAAAGATCATCCATTTTAATTAAAAGTCTTAAGATTATTAAAGTTGCAGAGTAAAGGACAGCCAGAGATGCATGTTTTACACAGGAGACTCTCATTTTATGAAAAGGCATATTTTAAGTATAGGGCCCATAAATGAACAGAAAAAGGAACCAAATCAAAGAAAAATAATTTTTCTGTAAAAAGCTTGTGTTTAAGTTGCAGGATTTGGGGAAGATATTTCAAGTGCTCTGTCAAAGATTAATGACGACAAGATAATGAAATGTAAATACATAAAAGAAATGGATTTCGATACTGTCAATAATAGATGCACAATTGCCAATATGGGAGTTAATAAAAGTCCTGTCAACATTCCAATAAGTTCAGACTAGTGTTGGGACTTATTACTGATGCTGACAAAAGCTGGTTGATTGCTAACGTAATTTTGCTGTCTAATTTTTATGCAAAAATAAGATTTAAAAGAATATTTTTGTCAAAATTAGCATCTGTTTTCCCTGTGTTTATTTTTTAATTCAATTTAGATGTTAAAGTAGTTTCTTTTTTCAGTCTAAATCTTCGTAAAACTAAACTCCAAACACAATTTTTTAAATTTATGAATCTTTGAATGTATCATGATTCAAGTATATTTATAATCTGAATCACATTTACAGTTATCTAAACTATGGAAAATATTTCAAGATTTCTTGATAATATATTGTAAAGGTATTTTCATTTTTTCAGTTCCAAAAATTTTACTTTTTGCAACACCTATTTGTCACTTATAAATTGAAAAATACTGATTTAATTGTTTTTATTAATGTCTGATTTTCCCAAGCAACCAACTATTTTCACGTTATCTACACATACTTGTTTCTCTTTTAAAACTTTTCTGTTTTTAACTTTTGGTTTTAAAAAATTAATCCTTTACCATCCATCATCTTGCAATTTTATACTGAATGTTAATTTAACCCTTTGAGCATCACAAGATTTACGAGTAGTGTAGTGTTACTTTTCCCCACAACACTCGTAGCATTTAAACACTCAATGCATCTATTGGTTGAAAGAATCTCAGGAAACATGCTATTGGTCAAAAAGGTCAATATTTGTTAGAAATCATGCAAGGAAGACTGAAGGGTGCAGGACATCTATATTCATATGAAACCCTCTGAAGGTTAAATGTGCTTATTCATTGTGAGCATTCAAGCAATATGATCTGGTGTTTACTTTCTCATTAAATTTTTTATTCTAGAAATAGTACTGTATCCGGAACTTACAGGTCACTTTGTGCTAGTGTATCCCTGCTAGTTTTATAATACAAGTTAAAAAACTATTAAGTTATTTTTCTTTTTAACATTGGTACAGTGACTGCACCTTCCAATCTATGTTGCTTATTTTAAATAGCTATTGTTTGAAATTTAACCTTATAATATGAGCAAGAAGTTCAAAATTTTGCAAAAACTTGCTTTTGGAATTCCAAGAAATATTTCTAAGCAACCTCCAAATTCAATAATATTTTACTTCTAAAAAAGATGTTTTTGTAAAACAGCTTGTCATTAAATTAACCTTTTGAGAAAATAATTATTTGAAAAGTCCAAAACAAAATATTAATGAAAGAGTATCTATAAGTTAAATACTCTTAATTTGGTTGATCTTTGCTCATTAAAGTCTTTTGAATACTTGGGTATAAAAGATTAATGAGTGTACATTTTGCTCCGTTAAAAGACTTACGTTATAGGAACAAATTCTTCGTCTTTTATTTAAAATCTATTTAATATTTAACAATAGAAGGTAACAGAAATAACAAATCATTTTGCATAAAAAATCAAATATTTTTGTGCATGTCTAAATCAAGTTGAACTTCAATTTGAATATCCTGCTGAGTTATTCTGTTTGTGTGTGAAATTATTGTGCTTTGCTTTAACTGCTACCTATTGATTTGCTAATTTTCAATATAAGTTTATCTGAATTATTCAATCCAGACTGATTTGGTTTGTCTTACAGCTGATTCACTTAGAAGTGAAACCTGCTATAAGAAATCAGATAATCCGAGAGCTGAAAGTTTTGCATGAATGTAATTCTCCTCACATTGTTGGATTTTATGGAGCTTTTTACAGTGATGGAGAGATTAATATCTGCATGGAATACATGGTATGTACAGTTTACAAATTTGCATTGTGTATACACTCATGTATACATTTATAAATAACTTTCTTAATTTTAATCCATATTTCTTTCTCTTAATAATTTTTAAAATTGCTTTAACTATTGAGATAAAAATCATGAATTGAAGTTGGACCTTGAAATCAATCAAATTGTTCTCTGACGATTTATAAGGCAGCTTTCAAGGAATATAATTTAGAGGTACTAAAATGTAGGACTGTTGTACCAAGAAGGGTAACCCTTTAACTTCATCAAAAGTGTCCTTTTGCAAGAATGTCTTCGTGAAATTTGATGCAAAATATTACATGATTTACGAAATATCAAGTAATGTATTTGTTTGAAAGCCTTCAATATATACTTTAAATTTAATTTGTTCATAGTCCTAATCAAGAGTGAGTTCTTTGTAAATTGAAACTATTTTATTACTATAAATATTATGCATTTAGCACTCATTGAAAGTTCTGTGTTTTCTATTCTGTTTTTTTATAAGCTATAAATTGATCATGTATGTGGATTATCCACACAAAATTTGAGAAGTGCCCATCCCACAATAAAACCAGGTGACCTTTTCATTTTATCCACTAATGAGATGTAATGCAAGTAAGATTCTCTGTTTATTATGTAATTTAAAATACTCACATATGATAAAGCTAATCAGTGCTTATAAAATGAGGTGCAGTGTACTCACATCAGTATGTCATAAACTCCACAATGAAGCTCATTAGGGAGTACTTAAAAAATAAGTACTCCCACATGAAGTGCTCAAGTAGTGAAATAATTTGTTTTTTAGTTAATCACGTGGTGTTCATAATAGTATGAGAAATCTGGTCTGTGTCAAATAAAATAGTTTTCCACCAATTCAAGGGATTGCCCAAGGCTCAGTGACAGGGTATGGCATTTTAAATCAGCTTGATTTAAATCAATTGATTTTTATTAAAAAATCATTAGTTTAAATCAAAATTTTAAATTTCATTTCTTTTGTTATGTTTAATAATATTGAAAATGAAATAACTGAACAAGATGCATGTTGTGTTTTATTAAAATAAGTTAAGAACTTCGCTCGTACTGAGTTCACTTCAAAATTATATTGAAAATCATCCTCCCTTTGAAGACACTAAATAACAGTATTTGCTGATTGGAATCATAATAACCAGACAAATATATATTTCCATCTTGGGCCATTGACCAATCATGGTGTCACTCACAAGCCTCCTAATCAGTGTTGGTTTTGTTTCAAACATTCCGTGTGACTATAAATCACGCGTGGTCAATTTGAACCATTCACCATGTGATGAGTGAAGATGCTCGAAATATATTCACTCAAATTATTAAAATTGCCGTAACTTGAATTCTTTTTTAAGATGTTCTAGTTATTTATTTAGTATTGCAGTCTGTTCATAAAAAATATAAAGACTTACAACAAAAGGATTTTTCCGCAGTATCACAAAGCATTCCAATTTTGCACATAAATCTTTATAATTGGCAATTTTAATAGTTTCTTTTGTGTATATATTGGTTAATTTTTATTTCAATTTATTGGGAAATTTTATGCATTGATCCATTAAAATTCTTTACACTGCTAGAATAACTATTCAATATTTATGGAATTGAAATTTGAACTGTAAAAGTTAATTCACTCATCTGATAATTAAGAGAGCATATTGAGAAAAGATTATGGGTTGAAGCAGAAAGCTATTGGAATTGATACATTTTTTATTGCAAGCTCAAAATTCCACTGAATTGTCATGTTCTGCGGGATGCTATTACACCTGTTCTATGCTGTTCATAGGGAAAAGCTACATTTTTTGTTTTATATATAAACCCTTTTTGTGTGATACAAACATACCTATGAAATAATTGTCAATGCTTGAAGAATTTGAAAAATAGATATATTTGATTTCAAATTTATTAATTTTCAAGTCTCATTTTTACTGTTAACTTACAAAAATAACAGTCTTTTCAACAATAAGTTATTTTTGTAAGCTAAAAGTTAATGAGAAGTAGGAATTTTCAAGATGCAAGTTCCTTTTATTTTATTTTCTATTAGTGACATGATTTTTTCTCAAAAGCAAGTCTTGAACCAATTAATTGTTTTATATCAAAATAATTGAAGTAATTCAAAACATTTTATTCATATATGATAAATATATAATGCAAAACGAATTCTGAAATTTGTATGATTGAAAAAGTTTATAATATGGTGTCTGGGATCCGGCAACCTTATTTATCTGGGTCCAAAATTCATGTTACTGGTTATGGGTTAAACTCAAAGTAATCTAAACCACTTGAGAACCAGATGGATAAACATTGCTCATGCTTGACATTTGGGGCATTGTTCTAATTCTCTTAATGTTTTACATAAAAGTATTAATGTTTAAATAAATCAAAACTATCTAGAAACTAAATTGTAATTTGCATGTCTCATGTCCACCAAATTTAAACTTGTACGGACAAGGAATTGATTAAAATCATAAAAATCTGATTTAAATGAAATAAATCTGATTTAAATCAAATGAATCTGATGTTTTTGGTTTAAAAATATCATGATTTTTTTCATACCCTGCTCACTGTCTCAGCAACCTGTGAGATGTAGGCATTGTAGGTTTGATTCCTTTAAGGTTAACCTCTCCCTGGGTGTATTTCTTTTCTGTGTCAATAAAAACTTCTCTGTATATGTCCATTTACTTAATGTTTGCTGCAATTTGGCCAAATATGGTCATTGGCCATAAAACTTTGTTTCTGAATATAATACTTATCTTGAATCTATTTTCCGGACTATCAAAACATTTTCAAAATAGTAAAATGAAAAGAAGCCATCTGTTCCTCGGTCCAGAATAATTTTTTAAAACATGTTCATTTTGTGTCTTATTTCTGTATGCTTAAATAATTTATCTTCACTTTTTGAATAATAGATTTATGTTGTAATATTTGAGTTTAATAATTTATACATCTGAAAATGTGTTTCAAAACTGAGCTCAACTCATTGAAATGAGATTGAAAATATGTGAAACATTTTTTGAATGAAAATGAAGCCCAAAATGTTCAAATGTTTTTCAAATAAAGATGTATTATAGAATATTAAACTAGCATCAATTTCTAAAAATATTTCAGTGTTTAGTCCAGCATGGCCAGGCCCAAGTCCACCCTATACAATTTTATTGTCAAATCTACTGTTTGCATAAAAATAGCTGCATGAATATTCACATTCATGTTTTTTATCTGATCAATGAGGTTATTTTAAGCAAACACCTTATGGAGGAGAATGGATGAACAGACCCAATCTTAATTGCTAAGAAATTGAATTTTTTTCATATTGAGAATTCTAAATAGTGGATATTTTTCTGTACAGTTACATTTTAAACTATCTTTCAGGATGGAGGCTCTTTAGATCTAGTCCTGAAGAAAGCTGGACGTATTCCAGAGCCAATTTTGGGAAAAGTTACAATTGCTGTAAGTAGACCATTCTATATTTATTTTTATAAAAATCAATGATCTTGTAAATCTTGTTTTGTCCTAAAAATTTTGTGGTTTTAAATCAATGGAAGTAAATTAAAATTTAGTATAAAGTAAATCATTCGATTTTATAGGAGAAAAATTATTAAATATTTTCTAAATATTCTAAAAATGTTTTACTTATTACATTACATTGCCATGCTTGTTTTAACAAAACATACAGCATCTTCAACTAACCTACTCTTATTTACAGTGCAATTATTTGAAAGGAATAGATTCTAAATACATGATTAATAAATTAGTTTTGAAATAGATACTCAAGGAAATCATAGGAATATGAAAGATTCTCCATTATACAGGACTGCCAAATAACTAAAAGGTTACTTTTTTCTACTAAATTTTAACCTTTGTGGCCAGGAGTATCTTTTTAAGTAAAATCGTCTCAAAATCTCCTATTTTGAAAGTTTTGGCAACTATTTTGAAAATTCACCTTACATCAATGAAAATAAAGTCCCCTATTTTTTAAACAATAGCTCAGACCCTTGTTTCAGTCATGAATTCATGCCTTATGCTTCATTGAAGAAAATATTTTTATGACTTTGACCTACTGCTCTCCAATATAATCAAAACTGCTTGGTAAATATAAACATTCTGATTGCTTCAATGAGGCATGCATGTAACAGTATGTAGTATTTTTCTGTCAAAATTGTGAACTGTTGTTAACTAAGCACCAAGCTATGCCAAACGTTTTCTACTTCTACTCCCCTCAGCCTTTTACTAAGGATACAGCCTTTTACTTTTACTGCTGGGACAACTAAAACTACTATAAAATATAGCTGTAAGAGAAAACTAATATTTGATGCTATTTTTGAGATTTTATGCTACTAAAGCAACTATTTCACGAATGTTTAGGCTATGGCAGTCCTATTATAATATCCCTCATTTGTTGAACATTTCTGAACACATGTAAAACAACCTTCTTGGATTTATGTATTTCATGCTTTCAACAAGTCTACAGTACACAACCCTCTTTGTTTGGTGCAGTTTCAAACCCCTGTGGTTCAGTTTCAATTTCCCCTTATATATCTCTTCTGTGTCAATAAAGCTTTCCTTGTGTGTGTATGTCCATTTTCTTTAGGTTTGTTTTACACAGCTTGACCAAATATGACCCTGGTGCCATAAAACCAAACTCAACTAACCCATCTTGTCCCTCTTCCTCAAACCATATCAAAATTCAAGGTTATGTATAATGTTACTAATGCCCAAATCATACAAATTTTTATTTTCTGATCATCAACTTTTAGTGTCATGTACTGTGTTATAGAATTTAAATAGAGCTTCATCAGGGGATACTTATTTTTGCTTTTTCAATGGTTTCTGAATTTGAATAACACTGCATATTGCTCGTATCTTATTACTGGTTGAGGGTTATTTGCTGTATAAAATATCTAACAGATTTCTTTCATTGTTGTGGTGTGTAATTTTTTGAAAAAGTGAACATCAATTCTTAAATATGCTTTGCTTTTAATTTATTAAAGCTATTTTTATAAATTTTTTGTAAATAGAAAAAGCTTTCTATATTGTCTTGTATTTTATGTTTGTCGTGTATCTTTTCTTTTATGACTTCAAAACCTTACTAAAACTTCATATTAGCACTTTTAAACCACAAAAATCTGATTTCAAATGGGAAAAAACAATTATAATTTTTTAATCTTTTAATGACTGCTGGAAATAGGCAGACTTGCACCGATTGCATGTGTTTCACTATTACCAATGACTATAACTCATCAAAGCCACAACAAATTGGGGAAGTTTATTTTGTGTATTATTATTTCTTTTCAATTTTTTCTTTGTCCAAAAACTTTTGTACATAAATCACTTGATATATGTGTCGTAATCACAGAAACAAGTTTCACCATGCGCAATATTTTATTTGGATTTAGTCACTGAATGTTTGCAATGGGATGTCCTTTTAGAAGGCATACCTTTTCATTTTCATAAAACCTGCTTTTTATCACTTTGCCAGAATGTACCATTTTATATCATGAATTGTTTCCCCAGAAATGATTGAGTATTTGAATTTGATACATTTGTCAAATTGGTGTTATGTTAGCATTCCAGCATTTTTTCCATATTTTGTTTATAATCTTATGAAAAATGTGATTCTGCCATGTCATTGATCTTGTGAAATTATAATTTCTGTGTATTAAATTAGATAAATTTGAATAAATTATTCAAATTTATGTGATTTAAATTCAGTTTTAATAAATAAATGTTCGTCAAATAACTTGATTAATCAAATTTAGAAATACAGTAGAATGTCATTGGTTTAAGCAAACGACTGATTATCAAAATTGCATTGATCATAGATGCACAGAATGCAGAACACCGTAACACTTGCATGTACCTGTTTAGATCAATCCCTGATATGGTTTAAGCCTAGAATGAAAGCAATGTGATTTAATTAAACTTTTAAAATAAAGTCTGATTTAGCAGTATGTAAGACATAAAATGTGTATAATTGTAAACAACAAAATTTTCATACCTACATAAACTTCTAATGTACAATTATGCAAATAAAACAATGTGCTTTTGTCCCTGATAAGACAGCATTACCTCTAGAAACATTGTTTTTTGACAAAATCGTGTTACATTAAAAAAATTATAATGAGGCAGAAATGCCCATAATTATATTTTTTATGTTCGAATTAACTGGGCATTAGAAAGAAAAATATCTTAATACCCAAAAGAATTAATTTATTAATACCTATACAACTTTTCAATTTTTATAAAGGATATACATACCTGTCAACTCTTCTGGAAATCTTCTGTAAACCTTTTTTCTGTCTTCCAGATGGAAAAGGATTTTACTCTTCAGGATTTTATTTTGCAATGTAGGAATATTTCAAGTGATGCCAAATTCAGCATTTGGCTCCTTGTCATGGCAATCCATATAGGAGTGGTTATAAAATATTAGAATGAGGCTGGTGAATTACCAAAAAAATTTGTTTTGGGCGAGTTAACTCTAGGAAACAGATTTACGCATACAGTGAGATGTTTTTAAAATTTCCTATAAAGTATCTTATTGCTTCAATTTGTTCTGTTGATTTTCAACTTCTGTATTGGTTTTCATGCCACTAAAAATCCTGATTTGTTTCTTAGAAATTGGCAGTATGCATATATAAGCAACACCGACAAAAAAAAATAAAAAAGCTTAGTAAATAATACAAAATGAAAAAGTAACATTAAAATGTTTTCAAACAATATTCCTAGTAATTAATGCCCTATGTATATACATATTCAATGAAATTGTTCATTAACTACCCAAAATGTTTTATGTTTATATATATATATGTGTATGCTTTCATTATAGTTTGAATTAACAAATAAAATGCATGGGATTTGAAAAAAATTGTGATGTTCCACCATTTGCCATATTTTTCTCATTTTTACTTTAAAAAACTACCCTGGTTAAAGTATTTCAGTTTTAAAAATGATATTATGTTTTAATATTTGTTTTTGATAAAAGAATGCATAATTTTCCTGCATTCCCCAAAATTAAAATATTAAAGAATGCAAAATGAACATCTGTGCAAAGTAGACATTTTAATTTTCATTAGAAGAGGTGGGGTTGCTATATGAGTCACCTGTGTTATGCCATGCCTATAGAAAGTTGGCTAAATATCAGTTTTATCATTTTCATTCTCCTACATTTGTTTTCAAAATCGTATATTTTTTGTTTTGTCACTTCTACCCTTGATAATCGATGATTTAGTGGGAAAATATGTAAAGCCTTCTTTAACTAGTCTTTCTTTTTTGAGTTTCATTTTGATGATCCAATTTGAATACATGTGTAAAGTGTTTATAAATGTAGATGTTCTAATTAATTACTTTGCTGGCTGAAAAAATATTTTACACACTCTTTTAAATTAGAAGCATTAAGTTACTCTAAATTATTTTCTTTCTGGTATAGTTACATCTTATTTAAATATTAAAATTTTCAAAGAAGCTAAGTAAAATAGTTGAATGAATGAGTTCGATTTTTATTTAATTGCTTGCACTGTGTCATAACTATCATAACTACATAGTTATAATAGTTATATGATATACCTATTTCTATTTATAGGTTCTGAAAGGATTGAATTACCTTAGAGAAAAACATCAAATCATGCACAGGGGTATGTTTTTCAAAATTTTATCTAGGTTTACTTTTTATTTTCAGTTATTTTGAAATTCAACCAATTCGAATCACAAGAATATTGCAGGAAATGAAATGGATGAAATTATCCCTTGATCAAATGCATAGTTCATAATTATGGGATTTAGATTTTTGAATAATGATAATATTGGCGAATCCACAACAAAGATAAAATTAATCAGTACCAACAATTATAACACGATGTAAATATACTAAATATTTAGGAAATTGGAGGAAAAAAGTTCTAGAGATTATTGAATTCAGTCAGTGTTAGTTTTATTAGATTTGCGACTTCTGGCTAATGAACAACGTTTAATTGTCTCTACTGATTTCAGATCTGGTAAACAAACTGAATTGAGCTGCTCCAGTTTCTAGCTTTTGTTTTACATTTTTCTTACTCGGTAGTAACAATAGCAAATTTTGATGGATGTCGTAGTTTACTATATCTTTAATACAGGAAATTTGTAATTAATGGAAATTACAAGGTTCCCATAGGCCTTAAAAGCCTGAACAAGGCCTGGTTTTTCATTTTAGTTTTTAATGGCCCTTAGAAAGCCTTAATATTTGCTGTAAGTCCTTGAATTTTTAAAATGCCTTATTTTTTTACCAAAACACAGCATATTTCATTTCATGTGCATTCAAAAGCAATGACACATGACCTCAAACAAGTAATTTAACAATTTTAAGAAGTCTCATAAAATACAAGTCTTTCCTTGCTCTCTACTAAAACAGATATCAAGTAGACAGATATCAAACAGATATCAGTGGGCGGGGGCACGCCAGGATGAACATTTTTTCTCATACTATGAATTCTAAAACTTTACCTTGCCCCGACGGAGGCTTTGATCCGTCAAACACATTTCACGAACATGAAAATTATGCTAGTGAACCGTGTATAGAAACGGTTACACCTGTCATTTCCGCAATTCCTGAACCAAAAAAATCAGTTCCTAAATTCCTTATTATACACAACGAATCCGGTAAATTAACAAAAATGTCACCATTTCTAATAGAAAAATATATAAAAAAATGCAGCTGGAGAAGTTAATAGTGTAAAAAAATTGAAATCCTGAGACCTTTTAATTGAATCAAAATCAGAAGTTCAATCAGGAAAATTATTAAACATTAAAAACTTCGGTGAAGTCGAAACTCAAGTATTTCCGCACAAAACACTAAATTATACCCGAGGAGTTATATCTTCGCAAGTACTCGCAATGGTATCTGATGAGGAATTCGTGGCTGAATTGAAAGACCAGAAAGTCATAGCAGCCAAACGAATCATGATGAGACGTGAAGCAAATTATATTCCATCAAGAAATGTTGTTCTGACCTTCGATTCTCCTGTAATGCCAACCAAAATAAAAGCCGGTTACTTGTGCTGCGTCGTGAGGCCTTTCGTTCCGGGTCCCCTCCGATGCTTCTTGTGTCAGAGATTTGGACATGCCAAAACAGCATGTCGCGCATCTATACCAACCTGTGCACGTTGCACAAAGCCCGGTCACGACAGTTCTACGTGCTCTGAAATCGAACATTGTGTTAATTGCCAGGGAAATCATGCTGCGTATTCAAAAACTTGCCCTCGTTGGATACAGGAGAAAGAAATACAATCAATAAGAGTAACCAAAAATCTATCTTTCCCCGAAGCAAGAAAACTAGTGGAATCTCGTACACCTCGTCCTAATTCCTCATATGCATCCGTTATTAAAACTAGCAAAACAATAAGCACCCAAACATATAATTCAGATTTTACATCTAACTCAGTAAATGCAGAAACGCAAATAAACTCTACTCCTTATAAATATCAACCAACCAAATCAAATCAGCAATCCCATAGCGTAAGCCCAAAATCAATTGACAAAGTTACAAGTAAACCCTCAAACCTGCCGCAACAGAGAACCGCACCAGCAACAAAAATCTTCAAGCCGAACCCAACAACGTCAATAGAACAAAATAAAAAAAAGCAAAGTAAGAAAGACCCCTCAAAATTACCGGATACCGAAATAGATTTACACCCTTCCACGGACTCAGACATGGAGTTTGGAGAGGACGGTATTGAAGAGAACGCTGCATTTTTTAGGAAAGGTTCTAGGTTTTATAAAAAACCTTCCAAATAAAACAACCCAATCTTTATTTCAGAAGAGATTGAAAAGGGCTCTACATTTTTAAATAATAAATGACTATTAATTTCCTAACTTGGAACTGTCATGGTTTTCGTACACATATCGACGATATCAAATCTCTAATAAATAATTTTAACCCTGTTTGCCTAGCCCTTCAAGAAACATACTTAACGCCTAATAACTCAATGAATGTTAAAAATTATAATTTAATAAGAAATGATTACATCCACGGTGCACGCGCTTCGGGCGGCGTGGCTATAATGACCTTGCAGAATTTCCCATCCAGAAGAATTTCATTAAATACGAGCATTCAAGCAATAGCCATACAACTTCATATTAAATTTTTAATAACAATCTGCTGCATATATCTACCCCCAAATGAAAGCGTTAGTCAGCAGGAACTAAATGATTTAATAACTCAACTTCCGTCTCCATACTTCATCATAGGGGATTTTAACGGACACAACCCTCTTTGGGGAAGTAATGATTTTAACACAAAAGGACAACAAATTGAAAAACTGATTGCCTTTTGTCTCTGCCTTTTAAATGATTCCAGTCATACATACTTCCATACTCCGACCCAAACCTTTCACACCCTGGACCTTGCAATATGCTCCCCTACTTTGCTTTCATTTTGGGACTTTAAAATTGACAATGATCTACACAATAGCGATCACTTTCCAATCATTTTAACATATAACTGCAATGACGTTTTACTACCCAGACGACCTGTGCGATATATATTTGAGAAAGCGGATTGGACTCGATATCAGATGGAATCAAACATTTCCGACAACATGGTTAAGATGCCTAGCATAAATGATTGCGTTGAAATGATAACGAACACCTTGATTAAAGCGGCAGATGTGGCTATTCCCAAAACATCGGGTAAAATGCCTAAATTATGGAAGCCTTGGTGGAATGAAGCATGCTCTCAAGCCTATAAATTCCAAAAAAAAGCATGGAACACCTTCAGACGTTATCCCACCACTTCGAATTTGATAGTTTTCAAGCGGGCCAAAGCAGAAGCTCGAAAATTAAGGAGACAGCGACAAAAAGAATCCTGGCAAGAATACGTAAATTCAATTGAATGTCGAATATCATCAAAACAGCTATGGGGCAAAATTCGAAAAATTACCGGCAAATATCACAACCCAAATATATCGTTTTTACTTCACAATGGACAAGTCGTTTCAGACGTTAAGACAATTGCTGATACCTTGGGAGAATCTTTTTCTAGGGTATCTCATGAGAGCTCTTACCCCCAAGATTTTATTAATTATAAGCGACGTGAAGAACGCAAGACGTTAAACTTTCAACCATCCGCTCATAAAACTTACAATCGTAATTTTACCACATTCGAACTGAAAAATGCATTAAGAAAATCACACCCGACTTCACCGGGCCCCGATCATATTCATCTAGACATGTTGACCCATCTCAATGAAGATTCATTACAAAATGTTTTACTTCTTTATAATAGAATTTGGACAGAGCAAGATTTTCCGACAACCTGGCACAGAGCTATTATTATTCCAATACCGAAACCTGGGAAGGATCCTCAAGACCCTAATAACTATCGACCCATTGCCTTGACAAGCTGTATCTGCAAAGTCATGGAAAGAATGGTGAATGCTCGGTTGATCCTTGAGTCTGAAAAACATCTATCAGAGTTTCAAAGCGGATTCCGTTTTGGACGAAGCACCTACGACAATGCCTTAATGCTGGAATCCTCTATCAGAGATACATTCGTCACAAAGAAGCATTTGGTAGCTGTCTTCTTCGATATGGAGAAAGCTTACGATAGGACATGGCGATATGGCATAATGCGAGACTTATACGAGATGGGCTTTCTGGGAAATCTCCCACTATTTATTCAAAACTTTTTATTGACAAGGACCTTTAGCGTTAGCATTAATAATATTTTATCAGATGACTTTTCACAGGACGAGGGTGTTCCCCAAGGAAGCGTTCTAAGCGTGATACTTTTTATAATTAAAATCAACGGTATTATTAAACAACTTCCTCCATATGTGCACGGAACGCTTTTTGTAGACGATTTCCAAATATTCTGTTCTGGAATCAATGTACCTTTTATTGAAAGACAACTCCAAACGGCTATTAGAATTGTAAGTAAGTGGGCAAACGAAAATGGTTTTGTTTTTTCTTCGCAAAAGACTGTATGTGTACATTTTACTAGAAGACGCGGACTTTTTCCTGATCCAGAACTTTTACTAGACGGAACTGTTATTCCAGTAGTTCCAGAAATAAAATTTTTGGGTATTATTTTTGACTCGAAGTTATCTTTTCGATCTCATATCAAAGTATTGAAACGAAAATGCAACCAATCATTGAATATTTTAAAGGTTTTATGTAACACAACTTGGGGAGCTGATTTTATTTCAATTTTAAAAATTTACAAAGCTCTTATCCGATCGAAACTCGATTATGGGAGTGTAATATATGGATCTTCTGCTAAGTCTGTTCTTCAAGCCCTGGATACTATTCATCACCAAGGCCTCCGATTATCCCTCGGAGCTTTTCGCACTTCGCCAGTCCAGAGTTTATATATAATGACAGGCGAGCCGGATTTAAGACATCGACGTGAGAAACTTACCCTAAAATACTATTTTAAGATTAAAGCCAACCCTTCTCACCCATTGCATAATAGAGTAACTAACCCTAAATTTGGAAGTCATTACTCATTAAAACCTTCATTCATACCGTCACTTGGTTTTAGAGTCCGTACCATAATGAATTCATTAAATGTTGACAATCTGGGAATATTTCCTAGAGAAAACGAACCTCCACCTTGGAATGATAAAAATCTACTTACCATCAATGACTTTTCACATTTTAACAAATCATCAACCCCCGATACCATTTATTTACAATTATTCCATTCCCATAGAAACAAATATTCATCTTTTAAAACAGTTTTTACTGACGGATCTAAGAACGGGACAAATGTTGGAGCCGCGGCCGTTTTTGATAATACAACCATTGCTAGAAAATTGCATGGGTGCTGCAGTGTCTTCACTTCAGAGATCTACGCAATAATTTTAGCCTTAAAAACGATTTCTACACACACTAATAAAAACTGGATCTTGTATACCGACTCTAAAAGCAGTATCGAATCCCTATTAAACTGTACACATAAAAGTCATTCCTTGGTTTTAAAAGCAATGAATTTGCTCCTTACATTAACAGAAAATGATTTTCGGATATTCTTTTGTTGGATTCCTGGGCATGTGGGAATCCGGGGCAATGAGAAAGCGGATTTGGCAGCCAAAAACGCAACATTGATTATAAACTCCAATGTCCCGATTCACGACATTAATAGTGTTTTAACCCAAGCCATAAATTCATCCTGGCAATCCGCTTGGGATTTGGAAAACCATAACAAACTTCATGATATTCAACCATCTATAAAGGGATTCAGCAAAACAAACTTAAATAGAAGTCATCATGTAAAACTGACAAGGCTCCGAATCGGACATTCCTTTTTTACCCACAGACATTTACTGCTGGGAGAACCAGCTCCTTTATGCTCATCATGCAATAGTATTTTTTCCATAAAGCACATATTGACGGAATGCCGGAATTTTAATCATCATAGACTAAACCGATTTGGTATCTCCCCTATTACCTTAACAGACTTGTTGATGGACCCACATCATAAAAACTTATTTTTATTCCTTACTGACATTGGTTTCGTAAACTTTATTTAGATTTCATAATCGACTGCAACATACACAACTGTACTGAATTTTATTACGTGGCTTTCTGACTCGCTCTAATTAAATACCAGTTATGAACTAGC